>CM068369.1:521583661-526991161 GCA_034769895.1 Magicicada septendecula
ATAAAACACAATTGTATTACAATTGCCCAGCACAAATATAAAACACATAACACTTCGCCACAATACTTCGAACCGCACTGTGTAAATCGCCAGACAATAACTGAACTATGCGCCGCTGAATACCTATATTTATACCCCGCTGAAATACCAGAATCGTCCATCATATCGTAATCATATCGTATATCAGAATCGTACCCATCAGCGCTACACTAGAGCGTAACTGATTGCGGCCTTGACACAGTACACGCGGCCGATGAAGTCTAGAAAAGTCTCGCTAACGCATGTTGAGATCACGCACGCAACATTACAGCCGGATTCCACTGGAACAGCCGAGAAACACGTAGATTGTTCTGTAATGGTGTAAAACTTTTTCCGCATTACATAAAACTATTTACTTTAGACTGGTAAAATTAAAGACAGTTATATCGAGCGGATAATTTCGTAGAATTCCCGTACTTAGTTAGAACGTAATTTTGCCGGAAATCTTATTATTGTCTTAAAACCGTCAGTGGGAAGTCATCGTTGAGAGAGTGTGTGTGTGTGTGTGTGTGTGTGTGTGAGAGAGAGAGAGAGAGAGAGAGAGAGAGAGAGAGAGAGAGAGAGAGAGAGAGAGAGAGAGAGAGAGAGAGAGAGACAGACAGACAGACAGACATTCGGGTAGCTCAAACAACTGTGGACATTCATTGCCGGACAGAACACCAAGAGACGGAATACAATACGTAGTTACATAAAGAATACAGTTTTGTAACTCGACCAGGTGTCATGATATAAAAGTTTCAGTGGAATTTGCCATGTTATGTCGATAGATTGGCGACTTCTTTCAACTTGTATATATTAAAAGGAAATTTTTTTTAATTATTAGCGGGGGTCCTACAGTCTATGCCGCATCCCGCATTTCGATCTCCATTTCTCTCGATCTCTCATGCTTTTCCTAATTCCTGTTCTCCATTGTGATGTCAGTCTTCCTTTTCTTCTCCTGTTTTGTGGTGTGTAAGTCAATGCTTTCTTTGGTCATCGCTTCTCCTTTATCCTCATTACGTGCCATACCACAGCAACTGTCTGGATTCTATTTTTTCTGCTGTTGTAAATACGCGCCCTGTTTCTCTTCTTATATCTTCGTTTCTAACATGTTGCATTCTAGAAATATTACACGATCTTCTTAAGAAGTCCACTTCCACAGTTTCTATTATCATTTTCTCTTTTTAGCTGAAAGTTGCCACCATTCGCAGCCATAAGTTAAAGTGGGCTCCACAACAGTTGTGTAGATTGTCAGTTTAGTTTGAAGTTTCATTTTGTTCGACCAAAGTAACGAGTTTAGGAAACGAATAACCTTTTTCCCTGTTGTATCCTATTTTTCATGTCATTATTTGTTGTGCTAAAAGTTTCGACGAAAATGAGAGGAAAATACATAGGAAAATTTATGGACTCATTAAGGAAGGCGGAGATTGGAGCTTTATGGAAAGCACAATAGAAAACTCTATGAGTTATATAGATCGTCTGATATTGTGACATCAATTAGGATAGCTAGGGTGAGACGGACAGGTCATGCAAAGAGAATAAATGAGGAGGATGTTCTTAAGAGGATAATGAAATGCACACCAGAAGGAAAGAGAGGACGTGAAGACCCAGACTACGATGGATTGATGGAACCCTAGAGGACGTGAAAGTGCTTGGAGTAAAACATTGGTGGGAAGTGGCTAAGGATAGGGAAAACTGGAAAAAAAGCCTGAGAGAAGCTGAGGCCCACGGTGGGCTGTGGAGCTACTGATGATGATGATGATGATGATGATGATGATGATGATGTAGCAAGATTAATTAATGTTAGGTGTATAAATCGAATTGAATGTAGCTTGTTGGCAGAAGTACAGATATACCTTCAGCAACAGCTTTTATATAGGATAATATAAAAAAATTGTAACAATTAATCCAGGACATACAAGATGAGAATAGTTGGACTGAATTGTGCGAAAAAAAGGTCTGTGAATAATGATGACGATGATAATTATGACGACAGCAACGACAACGATGATGACGATGATGATATGAGTATTTCAACAGCTGTTGCCGTGTTTATTCTTTCCACTGGAGTTTCCACCCCTTTTCTGGTCTTACCTAACGCGATATTGAATGTACTGTACTTCTTCCGTCTATAATGTCCGATGTTTGTCTCTTCATCTTCACCATCAAAATCGTTTTCTTCTCCTTCTTTTTCTCGATTTCAGCCGCTCACTGTTTGAATCCATGTCTATATGTCTGTTTGCTCTTCTCAGATGCCGGTACGAGGGTCAGTTGAAAAGTTCTCGGAGCGGCATCTATAGCTCAGTGGTAGAACTAAAATCTTTCGTGTGCTGCAAGACGTATATTCCACGTAAACACGTGTTCATGTCCAGACATATCTGTCACTTTATTCACTTCTTACCAGCTGTTTGAAATTTTCCTGTCACGCGTGTTTTTAAAATGCACAAAATAAAACATCGTGTTGTGATGAATTTCTGTTAAAACGTTTTAGCGCCAATGGAAAATCAAAACGAAATTGTAAATGTGTTTGGAGATGCTGCGCCTTCAGAAACAACGGTAGGTGGGGCACACTCGAGTTTAAACGTAGTCGTACAAGCACTGAAGACGATCCCTGGAATGGACGTCCAAACAGTGTAACAAACGTGTTAGGATATACTGCGCCTTCAGAAACAACGGTAAGTGGGGGACACTCAAGTTTAAACGTGATCGTACAAGCACTGAAGGCAGTGGACGTCCAAAAAGTGCAACAAAAAATGGCATTATTGAAAAAATTTATAGTGTGTTCGCAGACCGCTGATTAAGAAGTGGGTGACGTTGCTGAAATCATAGGCATCTCACATGAGCGTGTAGATGATACTTTAACTCAAGAACTTGGTGTGATAAAGCGTTGTGCAAGATGGCTGCCGCATCTGGAGCTGTTCCATTTTTTGGGCGTTCAGTGCGACCACGTTTTCAATGCTCGCACGACTGCGTTTAAACTCAAGTACCTACTTGAGTTCAAATCGTTGGTTTTGAAGTCCTGATCGCCTGACAAATTTACAATTTCGTTTTGAATTTACGTTGGCGCCAAACAATTTTTAATAAAGAATCACATCAAGATGTTTTATTTTGTCCGTTTTTGTTAAAACACGCATGACACGTCAATTTTAAACAGCTTCTAATTAATGAATAAATTGATAGATAGATTTTGAAATTAACAGAAGTTTACATAAAATACAAATATTGAAGCGCATGAAAAATTTTATGTTTACGTCTAAGCTACATTTGTCGCTCTGCGAACTTCTCAACTGGCTCTCGTATTGCAGTTTACTGTGTAATTTCCGTCTCAATTCTCCTTCCAATTTCTTCGTTGAAATGACCGACCGTGGCAACACCAACCACATAAACGTGGTATTTATCAAACCGATGTACGGTAACAAATAGTACTTCCCTTTTTTTATACACCTCTACCCGTAGTGGCGAGGCGGATATTCTTGTCTGTCCTTGACTATCATTTGCTACCGTAACCATTTCGGTGCAACGTTACGAGCCGACTACTGTACGATGGTTACAGTAGGAGATTTCATCGTAGGTATGAAAAATTCTCACATCATCATATTGCATATATATTGTTTAACATTACTATCAAACATATATTATTTTTAATAAACTACCTATTGATATTGGAGTGTATTATAAACGTTTTGGCGCTCCTGCGGCAGCCATCTACAGTAGCTAGGATTTGCTGTTCACGTCCCAAACGACCGAAATGAACAACTATTTCCTGCTACATGTACAAGTAGTAGCTGCTGCGGTAAGCCTCCGAAACGTTTGCACATACTACAGTGACAAAGCCCGGCGCTTTTTAAAAATTTTGATGACATTTTATAGCTTAATGTTGTCAGATTTTTAGTGCCGTTAGAAAGATATCCATGAATATTAATTGGTGATTGATCAGCACAGCAAACTTCAGCCACAGCATCAGGCCATTAACCTCTTCAGCGTAGTGTCATGAATTGACTACTGTTAGTTCGTTGCAATACAATACGTCACCGGATTCACGTCGACAGTTCGGTACAAAAAATTCTCACATTTCTACATCTCACACATATGTAGGTTTGTTTTCACAGTATTGTTAAAAGAGGCCGGGCTATTGTTATCTTGGACAGGATTTGTTACGTACATTCCAAACGACCGGAAACAACAGACTTGTTACTGCGACACGCACAAGTCCTAACCATTGAAGGTGGCTGCCGCACGAGCAACAGAAACGCTTAGCACAGACTACAATAAAACTAGCGCCGTACGTTTTGGCAATGATGCCGATCACAGCTTACTATTGTTATTACATTGTTACTACCGCTAAAAGGATACCCAAACCGACTTGAGTACTAAATCATTAGTGATCATTTAATTAATAAACTTGTGTTAGTGGTTATAATTACTAACAGAAGTAACACTGTTGCGCACGACTATAGAAAAATTATTCCGATTGGCGCATTCAAGCTCCACAGCTCATCATCAGATCGGAAATAACAACAATGGAACTACACAACTTTTTTATACACCCACTTGCCTTATAGAGCGTGCAGATTTTTGTACACAAGCTTTAAGTTAAACGCCCTTTCTGGTTATTAGTAACTAACGAGTTCAGTCACCCGTGTCGGGGTACTTATGCATTTCTTTCGATTACATTCTCTCTCTGTGTGTGTGTGTGTGTGTGTGTGTGTGTGTGTGTGTGTGTGTGTGTGTGTGTGTGTGTGTGTGTGTGTGTGTGTGTGTGTGTGTGTGTGTGTGTGTGTGTGTGTGTGTGTGTGTGTGTGTGTGTGTGTGTGTGTGTGTGTGTGTGTGTGTGTGTGTGTGTGTGTGTGTGTGTGTGTGTGTGTGTGTGTGTGTGTGTGTGTGTGTGTGTGTGTGTGTGTGTGTGTGTGTGTGTGTGTGTGTGTGTGTGTGTGTGTGTGTGTGTGTGTGTGCATAATAGCTAGAAAGAGCCTTTAACTAAAAGCTTGTTTTCGAAAATATGTACGCGTTGTAGGGCAAGTGGGGGTATAAAGAAGTTGTCTAGTTCCATTATTGTTATTGCCAGTCTAATGATGAGTTGTGAAGCTTGAAAGCGCTAATCGGAATAATTTTTCCGTACTGATGTGCAACAGTGTTAATTCTGGTCATTATTGATCAGGACTGTGAACCTCAGTCACTACGTCTAGCCATTAATTTTGCATACTCATACAGACTTTAACTTTGGTTTGACCTCATACAGATTGTCGTATAAAGATCCGTTTGCAACCATTGCACGCTTGTTTAATTTACTTAATCTTCGTTCCTTGGTCGTCTGTAACTCACGACCCAATTCACAATACCTTAGTAAACTGTACTGACGCTGACAATTTCAATTAACGCCACAGGTCATTAAACATCGCGCTTTGGTTCACATTAAACATTAAATATAACATTTCTGATCACAATTTACCCTTGCTGTAGTTGGTTGTCTATAAAATAAATTGCGGCATTTGATAGTACTTAGTGGTGGGGACGGGAACATATATTGCAGAATTAAAGCCAGTCACTGTACTCCAGATGACCGACGATTCAAGTTATTTCAAGAAAACCTTAGATATAACAAAGTTTAAGTTCCAGATTCAGTGTCCTTTTTCAAGACATATGTATATTTTTAAAGTTCTCATCTTCTATTTTATAAGTGATAAATACGATTTTAAAAATAAAAATATCGGTATGGAGAAACATACATGACTTCCACGTTCTAAGGTTTATATTTAAAATCATTTTCGAAATGAAATGTTTCCATAGAAACTACTTTTTTCCACTTATTGCTTCAACCTTAACCACAGTACTGTGGTCACTAACGTATACCACCTCACGTTAGCCCACACGATTTTCACTGATAATGGCAGTCGATGGCACTGCCGAAACGTCTGGTTTTGCAGAAAACATTGGACCACGGCCAAACAGCCCGGGAAGGAATTTTAACAACAAACTACTTCTTTGTTGCCAATAACGTAGTAGACGTATAAAAAATTATTCCCTCCCCCTCCAACTATCGTTTTCATTTATAGAAAATAACCCCCCTCTTCAACTACCTTTTTCATGTATAGATAATTCATCTAATATGCTACAGTGGATTATTATGACCTTCTTTTCAGGATACTTTATTTATCAGAATTAAGTACTTTATTCTTATAAAACGTTGCAGATAAACTACCCCTTCCCCTTAACCGGTCTTCACCAAAATCATTAAACCTTGAGTCCTCTACAACTCAGGCAGATATGGAAAATTTACTTGATTCTGTTTGAATTTGCGGCAGTTATCGGTCGCCATAGAAAAAATTCTACATATACACACACAGACAATTCACGGAAAAAGACTTTTCTTTATGTTTTGAGAGTAGTACAATCAGAATCAGCCCTTATCTTGAACACGATTTTTGTCGCCATCACCATACTTCCATTTTCTTATGGGACAGGTAGTAAAAATATGGTCTTAGCCAAAGCCATACTGTTCCTGTTCGGCGGTCACGAACAGTTCTACAATAGTAGTGCTCCGCGCATCTTAGCGTACGATATTAACACACGTTAATCTTGGAAACAATTTTGGGGAATTTTTGAACTCTTTTGTATTTAGAGGGATGTTTATAGCTGAAAAATGGTTGCTTATAGTTCACAATGTCGAAGAATTTCGTTTTTAATTATTCAATATAAAGAACTTTTAGTGCTTCTATATGTTTCAATCTGGTTTCAATGTGTTTAAGCTTACAACCGTAAGCTTATTAATCTGGATGTTTATTTGTGAGAGATTAATAACACGAGATAACTGTGAGAGAAAGCAAGATAAGAGACATGTATCAAATTATATATAGGCAATGGCAGTACCAGCACTGCTGTATGGATGCGAGACCTGCCCTATAAGGAAGAAGGACTGGTGCCAATTACAGGCTGCAGAAATTAGTTATTTGAGATCGGTAAAGGGATATACGTATGCGACTCGATCATATAAGAAACGAGTATATTAGACGAGAACTTGATGTAGTTTCCCTAGATGAACTCATTCAGAATTATAGGAATTGCTGGGAACAACATCTAGAAAGAATGGACAATACCCGCTTTCCGAATTTGGCTTAGGAGTGTGAGCCGGTTGGAAGAAAACCTGTAGGCAGGCCAGCCAACCACAATATGAAGAGAGTCATGAGACCGGAACAGGAAAAATCCTGTCCATGAAGTAATGATGATGATGATGATGATGATGATGGTGGTGATTTTTTGGTCTTACGATAACAAAAATTTTAATTACTTTAACGTTATTTTCTAAAGCGGCAAGCGGTCTCAATTTATATTCACGTATGCTAGGGAAAGCTCAACATGGATAAATTATAAGGGGGTGTTATTGTGTTTCATCATTGCGTTATTTAACTACTGTGATGAAGTAAAGATTTTTATTCTTTATAATAAATATCGTTATATGCCAATATAGGCAAATGATAATTATTCGAGTTTAGTGTTTTTTATTGTTAAAAAGGAATAACTGCTTTGACGTAATTATCACGTCTGAGCCCAAAGAAATGTGGGTGCTCAGATTTAAACGATGTAACCTTGAAGACGTTGTCCTTAACTTTATATATATGCTAGCGGCAGTAAGGTCACGTCCTCTCTCTCTCTCTCTCTCTCTCTCTCTCTCTCTATATATATATATATATATATATATATAGGAATGTTAATTATCGACCGTATTATTATACTGTTAATGATTTCGAGGTTCGGTCATTAATCATGAAAACTCAGTTTTGCGATGTTTCGAGATTTATTCTTCTCATAATCATGCCTACAACATTAAAATATAGTCTTACTACAATTATATTATTTGTAAGTGTGTATAGGTGTGTGTAAAGTCATACATTACTATAACTATTTACTTACATTAACTGTGAGATGAGCTACAGCAACCACATTGCACTAAACACTTATCACTGTTCCATACTTATACACATATAACACATTACATTTGTATAGTGTTAGCGTTATGAAGTTATCTGACAGACTGCCAGCGATATAAAATTTTAATAGTACCTAAACTAGTAAGTTGTTCAGTATTCCTATAACCTGTAAACCATTGTCCATTTTAAAAAGAGTGAATAAGATTAGAATAACACTTGCTAAGACTTTGTACGTCCGTTTTCTTGTTAACTGATAGGTGTTTATTCTTCTCTATTGTTAGCATTTCTAAGAATTGCCGTTTAAAGTGATTACTTTCTGCATGAATTACTTTAGCTTTATGAAACTGAAACGAGTGACCGTGTGTACGGGCGTGTTGTGTTAGGGCCGTGGGATCAGGTCTGTTAGTATTTACTTTCTGGCAGCTATATTTATGTTGATAAATACGTCTTTTGAAATACTGTTCAGAACAACCGTAATATTTTTTCCACAGTTTTCTTCACACGGTATTTCATATATTATGTTGGATCTTAGTTCTATTTCATCCCTGTCTTTAGTATGCGTAAAACATTTATTATTGATAGTGTTAACGTTTTTGAAAGCTATTTTTGTATTGTGATTAGCATTAGTGAGGATCTTGGAAAGTCTTTCTGATAATGATTTGACATATGGAAGGGAAAAATATTTTTTAGTTGTAGTAGTGTTATCTTGATTACTGGATGTTGTATTCTGTCCTACAGGTGTATTACCATTTATTTGGTTATTAGTCGCGTCTAAGTTATTTATTTGGGTTTTAGTGTTTTCTACCATGTTAAGATTATGTCTGTAACTTTCTCGCAATATTTTGCAAATTATCTTGTGGGGGTACCCATTTGTTAGCAATAAGTCTACTTAGTCTATTATCAATTTCTTTTTTGTAGATGTCTGTTGTAAGTCTGTGTGCACGATTTATCAGATTTTTAGCAACATTAATTTTGTAGTGGTATGGATACATTCATTACACGAGTCATTGTCCAAAAAGTCAATTGTCAATTCCAGTTAAAGGAATGCTTATAATAATAAGTAAGGAGGACAATGTTTTGGAACTTACTTATAGTGTTTTGTTGTATTTATAAAAACTGTATTGTATACAGAAAGTTAAGAGGAATTGTCATCTATTACTAATAGTTATTAGTAATTAGGTTGGCTATATTGATTAATATTATATGTAATCATATTAATAACACAAATGTTAATATTAATAGGAAAGTACCAAAAAGAAATAATAGTAATAGAGATTTGTAAAACTAGGCATGTTAAGCTTAGATAGTTAAAGGATTTGGAATAAGAATTTATATTAAAATTAAAATAAATAGTGTCAGGTTAAGTTATATTATGACTAATTGTGTCCAATAGTTTTAATGAAGTGAAAAGTACAAGAAGAACGAATAATAAATAATTTTGGGACAAATAATTAAAAGTGTAATATGGCAATTCAAGAAATATGTAATAGAAGATAGTCAAAAGTGGTGTCAAAATAATCAGTGTTTCATCAGAAAATCAAAGAAACTAATAAAGTGAAGATCAAAGATCTTATAAAAAGTTATAACAGTTTAAAGAAAATGAAAGATAAAATATAAAAGTTTGTTTATGTTGATGCTCAGAGAGCTCCATGGTAACATAAAATATTACATTTCAAACCAATAAGAGCTAAGATAGGCCTGATCAACTAAAATTTTATAAATTAAATGAAGGACTACATTATTGGATCTAAACTAGAAAGGTTGAATTTAAAATAAGAGTGACTAATGCAAGATATTATAAATTTCATATCTGTGAACCTAAAGTAAAAATTAAATAATCCTACTAAACCAAAATAAATAGAAGAAGGAAGTACAACATTATTATAAAGAAGTAAACCAAGGAATCTCTGAAGAAATACAATCAACTTATATAGGAAGAAAAGTATTTTTTGATAAATAACTAAACTGAACAATTTTCTTCAATGCTTAGGCCACAATTCTCAAAGACACTGTTGGCACTTTTAATTAAAACAATTTAGAACTTGCACTGTGAAAATAATCAATGAATAATCTTACTTTCAGTATAAAAAAACTATTAATATAGAGTATTACTATCATATAAAGTGAACTAGACCTAAAAAGCAGTGAAATCAAACATAACTTAGACACTGAACATTGTGAAATTATTAATATAATCTTATTAAGACACTCTGTAATTATTTATAATCCCATGTATTTTGGTACTTTTCCTAACATATCTGTCGTTTATATCGTAGTCAAAAGGACCTAACTTAAAACATTCTATGTGTATTTTATTTATTAAATATAAAATATAAAAATGTTTATGCCCTGAGATACAAGAATTACTATTGCTACTGCTGCCACTCTGAGCACATTTAAAGTACAGCCGGTCAAACTTTGTTAAGAATTATATTTGTCTTTTAAAACAATTTAAAGAAATTTTATACATGATTTGAGTTTAATAACTACAGAGAAAAGGTTTTCGTTTCTTTATTTAATGGATACATAAAATGTGTATGATATTATAAACACTATATCAGTGACTGTTAATTTGTTTCATCAACTAGTTTAAGTTGGCAACACTCACTATCAGGAAGTATGGCAGCCAATTTGAATCTGCTTTGCTGAGTTTTAGTTATCATAATCGTCTATTAAATAAAAGATTAAAAGAGATTGAATCATAGCTGGAAAAGAAACCTTTATGATATTTTAAAATAATACTTACTAATTTACAAATACGTTTTATTTGCAACCTTTGATTGCAAATTGGCGCTCAACAAATATTACCCTGACAAAATACTCATCCACAAAATACTAACAAAAAACACATTAAACAACCAAAATATAAACAAGGTACACATAAATAGTACGGAGTAACGGTAGTGTTACAATATATTATTATGTATTATATTTATTATTACATACACGCTTATATAGGTTATTAATTGATAATTACATATCTTCATGCTATGTATTTATAATATTTGTGTTGTATAGGGCAATATTATAACTTTATTTTGCATTATAATACTACTTAATTGCTAATATTTAACCTATTATCTAATAAAGTTTTTAAATCGTACAAGTTCCTGAGTTGTTGTTTTGTAATATTGTTGCAATGTTTATCTTTACTTAGCTTCTTCTATGTCATCTTACTACATCTGTATGAGCATTTTTGTGTGATTTATAAATTCATTTTTATAACTTTTGTGGTCACTAATGACCGATGCTGTTGCAGCGACCTCATAAATAAATAAGTTAAATAAATAGTACGACAATTAAAAAATAGAACAATTGTGAGATTAAATCTACACATATAAAAAAAATTTCTATTTTATATATATAAGCAGGGACGTATTTACGAAGGGACGAACGGAGCCGTACCCCCCCCCCCCCGCCACGAAGATCGAAAAAAGTTGATGAATTTTGTTACTCTCTTAATTTTAAGGCTGTTTTATTATTTTTTTCAGCTCTGTAAGCTAATATAGTAGTAACTGTTTTTAATATACAAACAGGTTTTACACAGTATTTACACGTATAGGCCTACAGTTGAAATATGAAATACTGTATAGGAGAAGTAATTCAGTCAATAAGTATCTTCTAAACAATGTTTCAAAAACGCAAATTTTTATCGTGTTATTGGCGTTGTCTTTAATGGGATTGTTTTCAGGATGTTATCACACGTTTTTTAACCACTTTAAAGATATATCAATCTTTTAACCAATCATGAAGAAGTAATTAACATTAAGGAAGAGGAGAAAATAAAGGTTATTAAAACGTACCTTATTACAGAGGTGTGAAAATTATTAGACTCAAAACAAAAATTTTGTAAATTCCCAGTTTTATTTACTGTAAAAGCTTACATTTTTATGGTATTGAAGTCTTTGAGTGAAGAAATGCTTCTATCATCTTTTGTATTCACCGCCAAGGAGAATTTGCCAATTATGCAAAAGATAAGGGGTTGGCAACACTGCTTAAAGCAATCGGCTGTTTATCTTGTACTGCAAGGTGCATGTTTAATGCTCTCTTTAGTGATTTATTTTCATCAAAAGAAGGACTTTAGGTGAGTTTAATGGGCCATTAACATTAAATAATGAACCTAGAATGTTTATTTGTTATTATTTTCATATTAAACATATATATTTGTATAATACATATTGTATATTTGTATTGTTCTTTTTTTTTCTAGATTTTGAGGTTATGGGAAAAACTAGTGATCTTTCACCAAGAAAAGTTGGTGTTACTAAGACATTGCTTGAAGATAAAAAGTACTCACAGCGAGAAATAGCTAAAAGACTACAAATTTCACAGAAATCTGTAAGCCGTATCAGCCAGGCACTTAAAAATGGGCATGACTACAGTCCTGCAAGACAAGGTAAGTGTGGGCGCAAGAGCAAAGTGACCCAAGAACTCAACGCAAACTTGTCCAGATGGCCAAATACAACCGAAGAGCCACTAGTCAAGATTTAAAAAAGTCCCTGGAGAAGTATGGGGTTGATGTTTGTACTTCCACAGTTAGGAGAAAGCTAATTAATGCAGGTCTTCCAGCGCGTCGGCCAAGAAAGAAAGCTAAAATAACACCGGCAATGGGTAAGAAAAGGCTTAACTGGGCCCACGAGGTTAAAACACACTTTGGAAATGATTGGAGCAAGGTAAAGGATCACAAATTATTAATACCTGATATTTTTGATTTATTTTTTTTGTTTTCTTACACACGCTTCTCGATAAAAAAGAAAATTCTAGAATTTAACTTCTAGAAGTTAACTTCTAACTTCTACCCAAAGACTTATCAACTGTCCATTTCCAAAATCTTTTCATACTCAAATTGTTATTTATTACAGGTCTGCTTTTCTGATGAGTCCATGTTTTCAATATGTGATGAAAGCAGTCAGTATGTGAGAAGATCTCCAAATGAAGAGTTCTCTGAGTCTTGTGTTGCGCAGACTGTGAAACATCCTTCTTCAGTTATGGTGTGGAGTGTCATCTCAGCAAAGGGTACAGGCCGTCTATATATTGTTGAAGGCACAATGAATCAGCATCAGTACAGAAAAGTCTTAGAAACAAGACTTCTTCCCCAATTGAGAAACTGGTTTCCTGACAGAGACTGTGTTTTCATACACGATGGTGCACCTTGTCATAAAGCCAAGTCAGTAACAAAGTTCTTGGCTGAAAACAATGTGCAAACCTTGCCATGGCCTGGGAACAGCCCAGATATGAATCCTAATGAGAATTTATGGGGAATTGTCAAGAAGAGGCTAAAAAAAAATCAACATAACCACTAAGGTTCAACTTATCGAGGAACTCATCAAAATATGGCACCATGATGACGAAATAAAAAACATATGTCCAGTTCTTGTGGAAAGCATGCCGAAGCGGATTGAATTGTTAATAAAGGCTAAAGGCATGCACACAAAATATTAATGTTGTTTTAAGTTGTTCAATAAATGATTTTTTAACCTAAAAACTCTATTTTTTACTGAAAACCCTACCTGAGTCTAATAATTTTCACACCTCTGTAATAGCGATATCCAAATTGTGAAACACATACACACACACACTAGTAGATCACATAAGATAAAAACACGTGTGAAGCACAATAATTATCACTGTAACGAGAAACGTAGTAAATTATTTATACGAAATACTACGCAGACTTCTGATAAATATGATGGTAGATATACGCACGAGAAGTATAAAGCAAACGATAATTATAACTGTAATTATAAAAATCACGGTAAGTATAATTATGAAAGATACAAAGAGAGAGAAAAGTCGCGCACAACTGGTCAGGTAGGTGCACTAAGCCAAACTAATGAGAGAGAGAGAAACGTTTGTAAAGAGAGACGAAAGGGAGATTTTGTGTGGTCAATAAGTAAGGTGAAAACATTGCCCTATAAACAGGTGACTTCCACGATCAAAACAAACGTTGCAGCGATACAATGGGATTTTAACGAGGCAGGAATGAAGAGGGAAATTGTTATATGGCGGCTACTATACTATGCTACAAAGGAACAATATACGTCCGGTAGACGACGGACAATGCAATTGTTATAATGAGGGGTGTAAGATCAAACGACACATTGAACTCAGAACTCAATACCCGAATCGAATGAATAATTATTTTTAAGTGAAAAATAATATTACTATTAACTATTAATAATAAGAAAAGGAGTTAAAATAATAAGAAATAATATGTGTAAAAGGATAAGAGAGTATAACTAAGAAATGTTATTTATTAAGTTTATGATTGCAAATAAAAAGAAATATTAGTGGAAAGAAATATAAGAAAATGTCAAAGAATTAAATAATAAAGAATGTTATGCTAAATAAAAGTACGTTCAAAGAAAGTTAGGAAATTTATTATAAATGGCAAGGAATGTAATGGTTAATGTTAGTGTAAGGAATGATTGTGAAGGAATGTTATTATCAATGTTGTTATTAATATGGAGAAAGGATTAGAGAGGAGAAATCAATGCTATAATTGTCAGAACGGCTGATCAAGCGAAAACTTCACACTTAATGGAGATACAAGGACACAGAAGAAAGCGAGAGTGAAAAGTCAAAGGGCAGAGACTACTTAGGATTAAGGACTTCGAGAAAAATATCGTTGTTTTCTAAGGCAGTTCATCTGTAACCGGTCATGTGACACACTACAAAGCTGAAAGAGTATTCTGTTACGGAAGTGCATTTCAAGTAAGAATGAAGAAAATTATTAGCGATCAGAAAGGTAATGTTAAAGAAATGTAATAAAAGGTAATGAAGGTTAATGTAGTATATAAGTAATGTAAGAAAGGTTAAGAAAGATAAAAAATGTTCATGTAAGAAATTGGTTAAGGAACGAAGGTAGGAATGTATAATTAAGATAATGTAAAATTTCAGATTGAAGAATGGCCTAATATGTTAAGATGCAAAATGTTTACCAATGCAAGAATGCCAGTTCACTCAGAAAGTTTTACACGTAAAAATAACTAGGTCAGTGGAACCAGATGGAAGGAGAACAATGAGAAGAAGCAGCTACGTTTATGCATTGTTAGCAACTCGTAGGGAGGGGAGATAGGAACTAGACTTGTTTTACCCTCCAACTAAGGGAATTTGAACAATTAATATTCATTATCATGGATAGTAGTGTATAAATAAAAAAAAAATATATAAGTAATATGAAATATAAAAAGATAAGATGTCTAATGATAGAAACAAAAAATATTTTAATAAATAAATTTATTAAAATGTTTTTACCAAGTAGAGGAATAATGCGACAATACAAGCATAGGCTATAATGCGCATATTTAATATAAAATAAATATTTAAGTTAATTTCAATAATATATAATAGACGAGCAGGTGTGACATTGGAAGCTGGCTTTCAAGCAGGAACTAACAGGTAAACATCACGCGATTATCACTGCATGTGTGTATACAAATAAATAGTGTGTGTGCGTGAAGCCTGTTTGATCCTGAAAGTTTGCAATCTCACCCCAAGTCAATGCTAAATTAAGAATATATTTAATATTAAGCAAACCATAAATGTTAGCGAGAAGGTAAAAACTTCTAAAAATGTGTAAAAATCAGACACAAGTGCAGTGCGAATTTTACGTAATTCGGACAATCAGTGCGAATCCAGTGCGATTTTTAAAGCATTATAAGTACACTAGTGGTGCGAGCATCATGATAATTGCACAACACATAGGTCATTAAATTAGACAATATGTTATCGCCGTGAAATCTTCGTTAAACAGTGTGATTGGCGAAAAAGTGCAATTATGTGAAATGAGACGAGAGTGGGGGCTACCCACGCCATAGAGAGTTTTCGACATGCTGATTCCTGAGCCGACAGGTGCAGTTTTCTTGGTGAATATAAATAGAAGCCCAGGAGAGCTAATCTGTCTCTTCTAAATTACCTCAGTCGCGGCGGTACGCTATGTCCGTCCGAGACGCGAATTTTTTAACCACTTTGGACAAAGTTAGACGCTAGGTTTAATATCAGTATGATTTTTTTTAAGCTTAACTTATAAAGTATTACGGCAAATGTTTTGATTTAAAGTATTAATGAAAACAATAATTAAAAAAGTACCGTAACAAAGAAATCGTCGGACGTCTACAAGCAGTCGACAACTAAGAACATCAACCCCTGACAGAGGACGAGAGAACGACTAGCAGAGGAACGAGATGCAGAGGACTAGAGACGGTTCTATCATAACAGCTACAGATCCAGAGCAACACGTCATCATAATCTACAGCAGCCAATGTAACATGAAGGACGAGAGACGAGAGGACGAGCAGTGAGGACAAGAGGACATCCAGGAGGAGCGAACCAACGGAATCACTGGAGGATATGGGACAACTCTGCAGAATTTAAGGTGACGAAAAACCAATATATAATTATGAAAGAGAAAGACATTGAAAGACTTTAATAAAAATAAAAAAAAAACGAACATTTTTGTAAGACTAAATAATAAGTATGTAGATAAAGATAAAACCAATGTAATTTATGTGTAATCAGAATATTCTTTAATTATTTTCCTTTAATGAATGAACAGTCAATGTAACGATAAGTTAAATCCTTGCTTCGAAAATGAACAAGTAATTAATTTATTTAACTTTTTCTTAGTTAAAGCACATAACGTAGAGTCATTGAAAATAATCAATTAATTGTGTTAAAATGATTATAAAGCCGTAAAAACGTAGAAAGAAAATATAGAATAAGAATGTACTAACAATTTTTAAAAAAAGCACACATTTAGACTTAGTAGTCAAGAAATCATAATAGAATGAAGAAAAGTTTTTAGTTAACATTTATAATATAATATCTAGAATATAAGATATATGTTTGTGATGATAACACGGCAAGTAAAGACACTTTGAAACCATAGATAATGGATATCGTATGGCGAATTAAGCATTAATTATATATTATTATTTTTTTATGTTGATTTAAATTAATAAATGGAAATATATTACGATTCCTAAAAAGAGTCACTCTTATTATAATTACACCTGAACCCCAATTATACATAGGCCTACACGTTGTTAGTAATATTATATATAAAAGTTATATGAGTATAAACACTCCACAAATTTAAATTATATTAAATTTGCAACAACGTTTGTATCGTTGTATAAAATTGTCGCTTCCAACGTGTGGCTCGATACATTTAGCAATGTGTATCGTTGTAATATATAAAACTCAAAGTCTGAGGATTTATGTGTACTGAATACAAATCCACACCGTTACAGCGATTGACACCAAATTTTGTACAGGTAACCTTTGGCACAAGGCAAAAAATACTGTCTAACTTAGAATTTGATATTTTGCCCCATTCGTACGATTTAGGCCCTTTTAATTATGGCTTTTCGTTGACGCGTATAAAGATGTCAACAACACCATGAAGACCAGAATTAATTACCATAGTAATACATAAATAAACGAAAGCTATTTAGCGGCATAGGAAGTGTACATTTATCCATTCTTGCATTTTCGATGTTTTATATAATATGCGATTGTATCGATATATTACGATGTGGAAAAGAAGAAGTGTACTAATTGTAAATTGTCCTATTACATAATGCAAATCGAAAATAGGTGTTGTTTTTATTTGTGAGGTTCGTTGACAACGGCTTTTGGTTTTTAGTTTACTGCTGAAATAAATAAAAGCCATGGTTGAGGAAAACGTAACGTTTAATGTGTTATACAATGCTTCTAACATAGTAACATTTAAAATAAAGAATTTTGCGTTTTTGATTTAACAGGTACTTTATAAATATCTCCATAGGCTGTATAAACGGGTACTTTTAAATCTCCAAAGGCTGTTGCACCAACATAATAATTTAGTACAAGTTAAAATAGTACAAGTGTTGAAAACACTTTTGGAGAGAATTTGACTAATATGTACAAAATTGTTATAGGAGCTGACAGAACGCCATATAGACATAGACAATAAAAATTATATTAAAATACTTATTAAAAGTCAAATATTCGCGTGCGAAGCCACGAGTAACAGCTAGTCTCATATAAAACTGCAAGAAACATTGTTACAAATTAAAAAGTAAAATGCGGCTGTATGTGTGTAGATGTATCCAAAAGTATATATTGAGTTACAATATCTGTTATTAATTCACATGTCTAATTTTACCTTGTGAAATATATAGAACCATTTTTTCTATTTACGTATTATTGAAATATATAACTATAAGACATCACGCCTTTCATACTTACTAAGAGACTGTTTAATACACACCTATTTGTAATAAGTTGTAAGTAGTAATTACACTATGATAAAATATGTTAATTACTTTATTTCGTCATCTTTAGTGTTAAGATGTGTTCGGGCTATGCCTGTGTAATTTGTTCACAGTGGCCTCAAGAATATGTACATGGCAACAAGATTACAGATTTGGAAGTTAGACAACTATTAAAGCTTTTATGTTCTTATGTGATTTTTGTTTTACACATGTTTAAATATTTTATAGTTATTTACATTTATTAAGAAATTTATTTGAGAATATTTGGACAGTAATAGCGTAAAATTTGTTAAAAATGTCAGGTAATGTTTTCTATGAGAACCTATTTATTTGCAAAACCTATATCAAGGGATCAACCTGAGGTCATTTAAATTTCATTGTTTCTTTTAGTAGCCGCTAGAGAGCGCGGTGTGCCAGTTATACGTATTTGTGTAGCAGCGAACTGTGCAATAACGCGAAGTTCATGTTTGCTCATGTTTGTCAACTGGTTGAGTTCTTTATAAATCGTAATTTCTTTAGGTTTGTATTCAGCGCTGAATACGTAAGAATATAAATTCGTGTGAATTACAAATGTTGTACAAAATCGCTGGCAACCCGTCCTCCAACGCATTTAAATGTAAATATTTTACAGCTTACAACTATTTTTTCCAATCGTAGTTTTGATGTATGAAACGTAATTATGTTTATGATTTTATTCTTAAAATTATACACACGTTCATCGGCATTCTTGTCTTTCTTTTATATTAGTTTTTCTTCAGAAGTGTAGCATGAATCTTTGTGGCATTTTCTAAAATCAACTACTACGTTCATAACTTAAAGAACAGTTTTTTTTGTAGAGGTGACTTTGTGTAGCGATCAAAGTGGACAAAAATGCTTTGAGACAAGTAGCCTATACATTTAGAGTAGCCTAATAACTTTCAACCGGATACAAGCCGACGTTCGTTAATAATTTTCCTTTTTTGTCACATACAACTACTAGTAACTGCTGTTAATATGTGATTGATTCTGTTGCTGTTGTATTAGTTGATGTGAAGATTCTTTCAAATTTATAAAACTTTCAGTACCTCAACACAAAATAATTAGAATGAAAAATGTGAGGACTGACAGTAAATCTTTAAATCTTTGTTAAATCTCTAAAATTACATTACAAATTAAAATCTATAATCTGAGGCCTTTCTGAATTACACGTATGTTCAAGTAGTGCAACAAAATAGTGTATTTGACCTAATTATGACTGTTGTGTCCCAAACAATTGTTTTGTTTATATTCTAATTATTCATTCATAATAAGGCTATCCCCAACTGAGTACACGACCCGTACCAAAATAGGGATACATATATTATTTATAATATTATGATATTATTCAATATAATTTCTTCTGGAAGTAGTGTATTGCGTTTTTGTCGTTTCAACACCTAACGCACGTTTCACAGAAAAATGTCAGCATCATGAGGGGTTTGTAAGTAAATTTTTTTTATATCATTGAATTGTTTGAATCCGTTACATTCATTTTTGTTAATTAACAAAGAAAATGAAGTTTATTTTTTAGGTTCGGATTTAATAAATCCGAACCTAGGAATTTTACTAGGTTTTCTGTTACAAGGAAATTTAGTAAAAGAATGGTACCATTGTTTAGTTTAATAACGAATACACGTTTTTTATACTGTTTTCCACTTTAATACGTTAATTTACAAAATTCTGTGAAGGGACCAACAAACAAATCATCTTTTGTTTCATGTTTGGCCAACCGATTGTGTTTTGTTTCTTTAAATAGCCGCCAGAGGCCTCTGTGGCGGAAGCTTCATTCATCTAACTACGAACTGCGTAGCGAGGCGGCATTCAGGTTTGTTCTTGTTTACAAAATGGTTTAATTCTTTTAATTTTGGGGTCTTTTGTTTATAAATTGTGGTTATAACAGTTTAATTGTGTTAATATTCGAGACAAAACGGAATTGTTAAAATGTTGACCAACGTTGAACAGTTTAAAAGTAAGTGATTTTATGAAAACTTGCAAATATTTCAGTCTTAAGGAAATTGTGTTCTTAAACATTATAACAAAAAAGAATGGATAGGAGTGAGTACGTCCTTCTTCAAGCCCCGCGATGGAAGCCAATTTATAACGAAAAGAATTGGGTGTTGTTTAAATGTTTGTGTTGTAATTTGTCGGGCGTTACCTCCGCGCACTTTTGTTACTTACTCTGTTGACTGGATCCTCTGCAGTGATGTAGTCCTGTAACACAACTTAATACTATGCTTTTTGTGGGCGCCACTTGGAAACGTTTGTTCCAAGAAAAAAAATAAATGATTGATACAATTTTTAAATCTACGAAAAAATTTAGCAAGTCAGTTTAGCTTGGAAAAATAAGTTAAGTTTAATGGTTCTTTAAAAACAAACAAATCGTCAGAAGGACTAACATTCATAGAAAAAAATTATAAAATTGCAGAGAAAAAAATTTTACAAGTTATTATTATTGACAATTTTTTATATATATATCCAATCAAGTATCGGCTAGTATAATTCAGATTTTGACTCAGTTGAAAAGCATGAGTTTAATATGTGAAAAATCTTTACTCTCAGGACGTGACTCCTTTGAACTACCAAGACATATCAATTAGATGCCTTACAAGAAAAAACTAAGTGATTTGAAGGTGTATGTGTGGCGTGTAAAGTACAACTGTGTGATAAATGTAACCAGGTAACAAATGACTTTAATTTTGGTAACTCACGTTCCAATGGTCGTTTATTCTCGCACTGGACACTTCCTTCGGGTAGTTTCTCAATCTCGCCTCTTCGGGTGTACACTGAATCTATTTAAAGTCAAATTTTGCGATCATTACTTTTTCCGCACTTTTTGTCAAAACGTTTGGCAGTAGAATCTCGTTCAAACGCCGCCGCTACGAATCATCTGTTTAGCGTTGATTCAGAAATCTGCCACCGCAGCGCTGATTCCCATGCAGTGTTGAGGAAGGCTTTGTGTATTGTATGTTTACGTTAAAGGGAAATTATTGTCACGTTAGTCAGTCAATGCGAACACAGCAGAATTCGTTCTCTATTTAAATTTGTTGGTCCCTCCTGGGCCGTCGACGTTCTGGCTGCGTGATTTCTATTAAAATTTGCCGTATCGCTGCTCTATTTCAGCGATACTTTTGGCGAAAATTCTCGTTGAGGTTAAGTCAGTCGGTTATGTCTATGTACGGGAAAAGCCTTCCTGCCGTGTCTTGTCGATTTCTCGCCTCTTCGGTTTCGCCTTAGCTGCGTTGATCAGTGTTGTGTGAGATGCATCAGTTCTGGAGTTCAAGTTTCAAGTGTTTTTGGGTCGAATTTGGTCTCTCTTTTATACTAATTCAGGATGACTGTTTTCATCGACTTCCGGTATATTTGTGTAAAAATTCTTTCTAGATTGTTCGAGAATAAACGAAATGGAATGTCATAGAACAATTTTCACTTCCGTAGAAGCTTTTAGAATGAATTTCTTATTCTTCATACAAAGGATATTTCAAAAATTACTCTGGTATTTATCAAACAGTTTTACATTAGTACTCACAATTTGTATGCCATTAATACATTTAGATTCCCTGTTTTTAACTGAATCTAGCGATACTAAATATGATTGGTTTCTAATTAACTTAAATCTAATAAACAATACAATATACAACCCTCACCTTGAGTTGTTGTCATTGAAAACTCAATTTTTATAACAAAAATTGTTGTGGAGTTACAAAGTTCCTTCCACAAGCTGAACATCTAATACTACTACTTTCCTACAACAAAATAAACAAATTTTAACATAAATAAAACACAAATAAATACAATTTTATATGGCCTCTGGTCATGGCCTAGATTCTTGTCAGTTTTCTAATACAATGATTAGTCTTTTTCTTTAATATATGTATTATTTCACTACTATACACACAGAGTTTATTATTTTGTCTATCTTTTGTGATACCTGGTTACTTTGTACATATATTATATTTATCACAAGATGACATAGCATCATTGATTGGTCTTGAGATGTCATTTTTTATGGTGTGACAAATCTCACTCTAATTAGTTAAATTCTTTTAGAATTGACTTTACTTTCAACTGAGTTTGTTTTTTTATTAAGGTATACTGATGTATTGTACCTTTCTATCTTATTTTTGTTAGTATTATGTAGGTATTTAGCCAGATATGATTATTTTTGTACTGGATAATTGGCTTCAGCCATACATGGTATAAGTAAATATTTTGCTGACTTGACTATTACAATGTTAAAGTTGGTCAGGTATATTAGTATAGTTGCTTTATATCATATTACAGCTTTCTAATACAGTTTGGTTGCATTTTGGCAACATTAAATTCATAAATTATACAATATTAGATGCCTATTACATGTTTTTAGTTAACACTGTTTTTGGCTATTTTGACTGGTTTTTATTCATTTGACAGCTTCCTTTATTTAAGATAAATTGTTCACTATTGTCTGCTTGACAATTGCATATAGTTTTTATTTAAATCTGATAATAATTAATTTTTTCATGAAATCTTGGTGTATGGTCTCAAATCCAACACATTAATATTTTTTTGTCATTGCAAATATACAATTTTTATTCTAACTTAAACTCTTTCTAATAATGTATTTAAGTCATTTAATACATTTATTTTATTTACATGACATAATATAATACTGGATCATGTCCATTTATTCACAAAAAATAGTTTTTTAATACTCTATTCATAGTTATAAAACTTAATAATTATTGACTTTATTTTGGTTGATTCTGACATTATTTCTCTCTCTTATAGTGTCTTATGGTTTTTTCACTCTTATTCACTTTAATAATATATATGGGGTTTTGTCTTAGTCATAGTTTGGTCGTTTTTTCAAGTTGATAGAAATAATTATTATACAAAATTACACAATTTTTTGGTACTACTTGGGTTCGATACTGTTCACCTCACTTTCCTCTTATGCTAACTTACTATATAAATGATTTCTTTTATGGAACGTTTTGTGACGTTACAACATATACAAATGTTTCGAACACAAACATAATATTGTAATATGCACGTTGGGTTTTTCTTAATAGATATGCGCATTTATAATATATTTTATTAAAAATAAATTACCAATTATTTCATGCATTCATTATTACTCATTTCATATCACCCATTTATTACATTATTATATCAAAAAGTCACTCACTTTTCCATGTTATATTTTTATAAGGTTGAGTAGTAAATAATTCCTTTTTAACAAGAGTATATTTTTCATTTAAATTACATTATTGTAGAGTACTTTGACAGTTTTAACAAAAATATGTTCTTATTAACAACAATGATTTAATGTGTAATATTATATTATTAAAACGCATTAATTTAACAGGAGCTAACTCGTTTCACGAAACTCAGTTAAAGATAAAGGCCGTTAAATTAACCTGAAATATTTGACATGTTAGGTAACTCACGGATCGTTAAAACTACATGAGCTAACCTTTAAATTACGTTTGGTATCATTTGCGTAGGCCTACGTTGGTTTCTCTGAAGTAGTGGTTCGTGTAACATAAATAAAATATACATGTATGCATCTGTTCAGTTTCTGTGGTTAGTAAATTTGTTTTATCTGTTTTCTGTTTTTTTTTTCATTAAATAATTTATTTTATTTTCAATTTTCGCTTATGCGTAAATAATTAAAACTTTTGTAACAGACAAAAACGGATCAGACAGAAACGTTTTACGTTTAAATAATATTGGCATTAGAATATTATCCAAATGAAGATGAAAAAAAGTCACTAGTAGTAGAAATAGGTGCCACCGGTTTTGACCATTTGAATGAGTCAGATTTAGAGAACACTGAAGGCTTTCAAAAAAAGGTTACTCTCAAAGTTCTTGAAGAATTTAGGTTAAACTGGAATACCTTCAGTAACAACGATAATTATTCTTCTAACCGGTCTTCAAACGGTAAAAGCTCTCCAAGTTGTCCTATCGTATGCCAGTCTTTTCGTTTCTTCGTAACACCATTTGATTTTAATGCTATCTATTAGCTTCAATCTTTTACGCCCCTTCTATGACACCCTCCATGGCAGTTGTAAGCAAGCAGTCTCTTCTTAAATAATGACCTAACTAATTCCTTTTCCTATTTTCTGTTACCTTCAGGATTCTTCTATCTTTCCCTATTCTTCTTAAAACTTCATCATTCCTCACTTTATCAACCCACCTCACTTTTTCCATTGCTCGCCAAACCCACATCTCAAATGTTTCTAATCTTTTCTCATCCTGCTTCCTCAGTGTCCATGTCTCTGCACCATAGAAAGCAACGCTCCACACATAACATTTGGCCAACCTTTTCCTTAAATTCTTATTAATTTTGCCACACAGTAGTTTTTTCTTCCCATTAAATGCCTCTTTCTCTATAGCAATTTTTGCTCTAATTTCACGAGTGCAGGACATGTCTTCACTTATCAAGCTTCCAAGATATTTAAACAACTCCACCTGTTGTATTTTGTTTTGCCCTATCTTTATGTTTGCCCCTTTTCCTCCTCTGGTATTCATCATACATTTAATTTTTTCCTTATTAATCCTCACTCCATATTCCTCGCATACTAAATTCAAATCTCTTATCATTTCATTCATTGTCTCTTCCTTTTCTCCTAAACCAGCCATGTCATCAGCAAACCTTATACATCCAATTCTTGTTCCACCGACATTCACCTCTCTTATTTTGTCAAAGCACTTCCTAATCAAGTCATCAAGATAAAAAAAAAAGTTGGTGACATACAGCAGCCTTGCCTTACTCCTCTTCCAATCTTAATTCCTTCTGAACACTCCTTTCCGATTTGCACACTCACTTTCTGTCCCAGGTACAGATTACGAATTAACCGTCACTCCTTCCAATCCACCCCCTTGTCCCTTAAAATATCTATTAATCTTCCCCACTGTACTCTGTCGAATGCTTTTTCAAGGTCTATATAAACAACATATAGCTCTTTGTCTTTTTTTATGCATCTTTCTCCAATTGTTTCTAGCAGCCCTATTTCATCCCTAGTCCCTTTACCTATCTTGAAACCGAACTGTTCTTCCTTTAAACGTGGCAACCAGTTTTCCATATATTCTTCTATTCAACACTTTTAACAAAACATGGCTGCATGCGATATCAAACTAATAGTTCTGAACTCTTCGCATATCTTTGCATAGTAACAAGGATAAAACAAATAATAACTACAGTGAGATATAAAAATACACTTAAGAAATAAAAAATCATGAAACAGGAACACGTCCTGCAGACAGTTTACAAGTTATATTAAATTTTCCACCAATGTGATGGAAAATCGACACTTGGTAGCGCAGACGTGTAACGAGAATTTTAGTAACCGGATAAAAACGCATGTTGATGACTTGACTTAAGTCCTTAATTTCCTAGGTGGTACATAGGGCCTCGACGAAATTTCTGCAGCGTGTTCTGTCCATTTCCAGGGCCTTTACCTTCCTCCACGTTTTGTTGACACTAGCCAGCTATCTTTCCACAGTCCTCTTCCAGGTGTTCCTCGGTCCTCCACGTCTGCGGCTACCCTGCGGATTCCAACTCACTGCCTGTCTAGCGATATTTTCTGGTGGTCTTCTCAGAGTGACACCGATCCACCTCCATTTCCTTCTCTTTATCTGTAGTTGGATGGGACTCTGACTTGTGGCCTCCCATAGATCTCTGTTCGAGATGGTCTTGGGCCAACAAATTTTCATTATGTACCTCAGACAACGGTTTACGAAAGTCTGTAACCTTGCGGTGATGTCCTTTGTCACTTTCCAGGTCTCACATCCATATAGCAACACATATGGATGATTCTGAGTCACATGCACACATTGAGCCACAGATACACACATTGAGTCAAATATTCTGAGTTTTGTTTTCCTGCGTGGGATGATCTCCATACTGTGCAAATGCTCCTTTCCCTTTATTTATACGACTTATCACATCCCTAAGAGCACCCCTATTCTAATAACCATACTACCCAGATAGAAAAATTTCTATACCCTTTCTATAACTCTTCCGTCTAGTATCAAATCAGAATTATTTATATGGTTACTTCCTTGGTTTTTTTGTTATTTATCTTTAAGCCTATTTGTTCGGCTTCTATTTTCAGATCGTTCAATTTAATTTCCATATCTCGTAAGCGTTTTGCAAGAAGGCACAAGTCATCCGCATAATCCAGTTCCTCCAAAAGGCTATTTAAGCCTCACCGAATCCCCCGTTTTCTATTTGTTGCCTCTCGCAACATGCTGTCCCGCGCTATGATAAACAAGATAGAGAACAGAAGACATCCCTGTCTTACTCCCGAGTTAACAGCAAAAGGTTGGGACAACTTCCCCCTATGCTCTACTTGACAAGTATATCCATCATACATTGTCTGTACAAGTCGCTTCTGTCGAATTCCAAACCTTTCCATGGCTCTCCACATTTTCTTCCTGTCAACAGAATTAAAAACCCTCTCAAAATCAACAAACAATACATACAGAAATGCCAGATATTCTGCAAATTGTTCAATAATTATCGTTACTGTATTCATCTGGTCTACTGTAGATCGGCCCTCTCTAAATCCTGCTTGCTCCTGTCGAAGCCTTCTATCTACAATATTTTTAATTCTGTTCAGGAGAGCCTTGACATCACTTTTCCACATTGTTATCCCCCGCCAGTTATTACTGTCAGTAGGATCACCTTCTTTGGGATCTTTATGAGGACACCTTTCTTCCATTCTTCAGGGAAGTTTTCTTCATTCCATATTTGTGTTAGAAGTGGCCGCGTTGATGAAACGGCAAATAAGGTAATGGCGGTTAAAAATTATGTCGCCGTTAGTTAGAAAAAACAAACGGTCAGTTAGAAAGAAATTAACAGACGTCCGTAAAACGGATCATTACTGACAGTCATGTACAATAATTAGGGAATCAAATCTGTGGTCACCACTGCCATTTGGTTATGTTAATAGTCACCAGAAAACGCCATTACGGAAGCCAAACTTGTACGTCACAGATCTGCGTAATCAGTATAATTCATGGGTACTGTTCTTTGATTTCTTTGATCAGTTCCTGCAGTCGTTTCGATGTTTCGATTATGCGATTGTTTGGATTAGATATTTAGTAAATATCGCACATAATGTTATGCAGGTGAAAGAATTATACAAATTTTATTTTTGTATGCCGCAAAATAGTTGGCTGGTGATTGCAATTGGTGTTCTTTGTCTTTTTTTAATGAAAAATGTTTGTAGCAGTAATGTATGACCTGCGCGTACCTGTGACGCCAAAGTTAATGTTGTTAGGTAACATGAGAACTGAAATTACACATGGAAACCGATATGTATGTAATGTAAAACTCGTTCTTTCTCGGAAACCACGAAAAACCCCAACTCGAAAGTAAGGTGGGGCGGCCCTACTGTCCCCTTTTTTGTGGCAGAACTCGGTGGTTTTCAATAGAATTCATTTTCCCAGTAGTACTCGTGTTTTCAGATACATCACTAAAAAACCACCGAACTCGAAAGTAAAGGCCACTCCTTGCCTATTACTATACATGTTACTTTTTTTGTGGCAGAACTCGTTCTGTCGGTAATATTCGTTTTGCAACAAGTACTCGTTTTTGTGGCTAACTAAAAAGAAACGTCCATTGGCGGTATGTATAATATGCAGAACATATGTTGTCATTCCTTAATACATTGTTTTTTGTTTTTTCCATTAACCATAACTATTTGTATTTTTTAGTTTGCATTTGCTTTTGTAGTTTGATAAATTTGTCAACGTAAAAACGTTAGGTTCTTTATTTTAAATGTTGCTCTGTTATAAGCTTATGCAAATTAAACGTTGTTTTTCTTAACGATGGCTTTCATTTATTTCAGCAGTAAACTAGAAACCGAAAACCATTGTTACCTAACCTCACAAATAAAAACAACACGTATTTTTTCTTTGGATTAAGAAGTAGGACAATTTACAATTAGTACGCTTCTTCTTTTCCACATAGCAATATATCGATACAACCACATCTTAAAAACATCGAAAATGTACCGCAGGAATGGATAAAGGCAGGGGGGCCACTCCGGCTTCCCGCGCTTAACCTAGCGATCAGTTGTTGTTGACGCGTGACGTCACCGCGTGGAAGAACTACACACTTAGCGTTTGAGCTTAATTGCAAAGGGAGAGTAGATATTTAATTAAGGTCCGAATTAACATAATTTTGTACAGTGCGTTATTTTTGATGTCGTTTTTTTTAATTACAATCGTTTGAGTGTAAAAAAAATACACTCATTGAGTAGATTTCGCATTACTGCCTGGTGTGGACTGAATAAAGTAGTCTTTAATTGAACGAGCGATGCGAGTTCTCAGTTTTAACTCGCGCGCGCGCGCGCGCGCGTGTGTGTGTGTGTGTGTGTTAAAGTGTACAAAAACTAAAAATAAACTATTTGTCATTTAGCCATTATGGTTATAAATTTAATTAATCAACAGTACAGTAGTCTGGGTTGGGGTTTGTAATGTTAATTGTACTCAAACTAGTAATGATTGGTTTAATTCGTTTAAAATTCATAGCGAGTTCTGCATCTCAATAACAGATAATTTATTAGTTAATTTACCTCTGCTTAATGTAATCCTTCCCTCCTAATTTTTTTAATGATTCACTCCCGAATCAAACAAAATTAAGAGTTTGTTTATCCTCTATAGCTCTCTAGTGATCGAGAGGCCAGCATGGAAGTCAGATCTGCTAGAAAACGAGCGATACTAACAATAAGTACTTTGTCCCCAAAGAAAAAAGTATCGACCAGGAAACTAGCACTGAGTTAAAACAGGACACAGAAAAATATATAGAAATAGTGAAACTTCATGAAGAAATTTTACAGCTAGAAAAGGAAAATGCCCTTAATCTACTCGCGCTAAAACAAACGCAAGCTGCTCTAAGAACACTCAAAAGAGCAAGATATGTAGCGTCTTTCAGTCCGCTCAAGACAACACGGGGAAAATTAAATCAAGATGTAAAAGATGTCCTATCTAAGTGCTTCGCTCTAGGCCAAATTCGATGTCTTTTACAAGGCAAGAGGGTTTAATGGTCATCAGAAGACACCGCGAATGTTCTCACGCTAAGAATACTATCAAAGAAGACCTACGATTACTTAAGGAAGCGCAATTTCCTCTTACCCACGCGTTATACTCTCCAAAAGTGGACACGACAGTTTCAATGCAGGCGAGGCATCCTTCAGGAAGTTTTGTCTTTAATGTATGCTAAGGCTACAAATTTTAGAGAACTTGTGAAAATCTGTGTCCTTTCATTCGATGAAATGAATATTGATGTTGTGTGCTACGATTCATCTGATGACGTAATTCTGGGGCCCCACAGTAATGTTGAGATGGTCATGAATAGAGGTCTGTTTGCCAAGTGGAAGCAACCAATTTATTATGATTTTGATGTAATCATGACAGATGAATTGCTTAAAAGTATTATCAGTGCCGTTGAGAATAGCAATATTCATGTAGCGGCTGTGGCGTATGATGTGGGAGGAAATAATTCAAAGTCTAGATGGAATTAGGCGCAAACACAGAAAAAACGTTCTTTATTAACCCAATTACAAACAATAAGGTGTTGGTTTTTAATTTAAGGGGTCAAGAAAATACTTTAAAACGGTTTTTGGAAGAAATAACCAACATGCGATTGGCACGTAAAAAAAGTTTACTACCTTTTCAGAAAGGTTTCGTTATGTCCTTAAATTAAGAGCTAATGACAATGAATCATGGGGTAACATACATATTGACTGCTAGATTTAGTCAAGATTACCTAGAAAACTTTTTTTCTAAAATTTGCGGATTAGACGTGTTTTATAATACTCCCACTCACTTTGAAGTGCGCAACAGAATTCGGCTCTTGCTTTTAACAGGTAGCACGGACGATGTACCGTTATCTGGAAGTGCGTTTGTGGCTGAGGATGGCAGCATTCATTCTACCGAAGTTATGAAATAAAATGACTCTGACGAAGACTTCATGCAATTTGTATATATACATTAATACCACATTAATACCAACTACTCCGAATAATGACACCGACGAAGCAGAATTGTTAAAAACAGAGGATTTGGCCCAGTCTGCAAGCGACAACGATGTTCCTCAGGATGGCTTAAAATATCAGGCTGGGTAGGCCTACATGGCATTAAAGTGACACTCACTGATAAAAGTCTAGGTGTGAGAGGCAGAACATTGTGTCTTTCCGGGGAACACAGTTATGACCGGATATCTATTATATCAAAGGGGGGCTTACCCATTCGTCAGACGAGTGGTTACAAACACTGATTCAGTTTGAGATAGTTTTTGGTTCTTTCCACGGACGTACAGTCTCAAAACAAGTTAAAGTTCATCTCTTCTTTGGTTAAATCTAAATTTCCGGAAGTGGACGAGAAAGTCATTTGTCTGTACGTCAGGACAATAACATTCATCAGAATCCGCCATCTGAACAAACAGCTCAAACTCAGGTTACTTTAAAAGTAAGCAGCAACAAAGGGCCGGCTCTGGGTAGTTTCGTCTTCAAAAACTTAAGTCCCCTATAAATATAAGTTTATTACTACTCAAAGTTTTTTATTGGTAGAAATGTAAAAGTTGTACCTTATAGCTTGAACCAGTTTTTGCTTATTATAAGCTTCGTCAAAGGCTAATATAATACCCCTATGAAGGTATGTATCAAGTAAATAACTATTTTCATTTCGTTAACAAAGGTATTTATGTTTACAACAAAACGTACAAGCTTCAGTTTTTAACGTTATAATATGTGAAAATGTTGATAAAGAAAATTATTGTGATATTGATTATAATTACAATAATTGGAAGCTTGTTTCAAATATAGTAGAATAGATAGAAATGTTTACACACGCACGCGCGCGAGCACAACTCGCGCGTACACACACGTGTGCACGTATACGCGCGCGGGCACACACACACGCGCACACAATACAGGCCTGCAATATCGCCTCCTTTCCGATTTATTTTTTACATATTGTGCCAGTTTGTCAATATTATATGTAGACAGACTTGCTTACTTTTCTATTAAATGTGGAAATAGATTTTACCACTATTTTTTGTCAAAAACCATTTAATTTTATTGTTTAATCCTTTTTCTATATGAATAGCTCTTTACAATTATTGTTAATACCCCGTGTAAACAGCAGTGACATGCTAATAGGGCAGTGTTTCAGGTAAGATTGCATTGGTAAATCAAGACTCGCGCGAATTCCTCCACGCGGTGTCGTCACAGCGAGCAACCAATGGGAGCGTAATAGGCTGGAGTGGCCTACATTATACATTAGTCTAGTTACATTGGGATAAAGGTACAGTTCCAATTCATGTTTGTTCTTCTACACTTTCATGTGTGTTTAGAAGTAAGTTACTGATGTACATGAAAATATTATATACATGATACTATAGATTATAATAAAATTATATTGTTACAGAAGCTTCGTTGTAAGCTAATGTAAGGTAGGTCTTATTTTAAAACCATAGGCGTATCGTTATTTGTGTAGGTCAAACGTCACACACAATTGTATTATTAAATTAACGTATGTGTTTGTATCTCGAATATACACAACAATGAGGTTCACTAATATAAAATGTTGTATCAAAACATTTCAATTTGCAGTTGATTCTGTCGAATTACATTTTCCGCAATTATTCCAGGACTTAACAACGCGATTTAATTAAAAAAATATATAGTTTAGTTAATTGACAAGGTAGTATAGCGATAATATTATAAACGCCTAGCGACTCTCGTAAAATTAGTGAAATTCTCCCTGGATACTAGAAAGATTCTCCTGTGAAAACTATTTGGATGTATACAAAAGTCACACTATAAAAAAAACTATTTTAACACATATTATCGTATACAACATTAAGAAACCGTTTCTTATTTTTCAAATTACATTCTTTAAAAAATGAAATTGTATGTGCTTATGTGTGTGGATCCAAACGATGCTATACAGGCAACTTTATATGTTCGAATACAATATCACGCTAGCCTAATCTTATTTTGTGAAATATACAGAACTTATCTATCTGTCTGTCTATATATCTATTACTGAAAAGAGAGAATGACATATGTTAGGCAATTATTTAACAACCTATTTAGTAAATCCTAAAATAATACTAAATGGTAATTACTTTTTTATAAATTAACGTCATTTCATTTCGTAATTTTCAAATTATTGACACATAGTAAATTCTGTGATGTGTTATAACGTATTACTGTATATTATAAGAAATGTTTTTGCCAGTTTTATCGATTTTATGATACACAGACCCGATATCTGACTTCAAGTAATTATACAGATATTAAGATGTTTACATTCTATGTAAATGTCTTATTTTGAAGAAGTTTCAATACTTTCTAGTTACCTTTTCTTAAACAAGGGTTTTAATAGTGGAAATTAATACAGTATTATTGTAAAAATGATTAATAATTTCAGACAACAGAAATAGGTGATTCGCAAAAACATATCAAGGAGTCAACCCCGCGGCCGCTTAAAGTTCATTGTAGTTCATATTAGCCGCCAGAGAGCGCTGTTTGCTGGCTACATTTTTGTGCGTCGCGTCAGAGAACTGCGCATTCATGTTTGTTCTTGTCTGTGAAATGGTTGAATACTTTTTGTATTAAGTTTCCTTACTTCCATATTCCGTGTTAAATACATAATAACATGTGTTTTTATGAATTTTGAAATGTAACGAACTGCTGGTAGCTCATTCTTGAACCCTTTTAAAAGGTAAATCATTTTTCAGATTACAAAATATTACGCCTAGTTTTAGTTTTAATACGCGAAACGCAGATATGTTCCTGCTGCTGTTTTAACGCCAATCTTTTTTCCTTGTGTGTTATATTTTTGTCTTCAGGAGTGTAGTATGCATTTTAAATCCTCTTTAAAAAACCTATATTGATTATTTACAATAGGATCATGTTTTTACTAGTGACTTGTAGCGAACAAACGGGAGAAGTGAGCGTTCAGAATAACGTTAACCTGTATTTATAAGGTGCTGTTTTAACAATATTTTGTTATTATTTTCGCCACTTTCTACGTAGAGCATGAAATTATATTCTTGAAACAATTACCACCCCTACCTACTGTTAACCGTTGTTGATTCTGTTCTGGCTGATGTTGAAAATAGTATTATTTTAAGTGAAACAACGTCTCAGTGTCTTAAAGTAACTAAATATAAAATACTACAGCTACGACTAGATTTCGGAAAATTTCAAAATACGCATACTTAGTTTTCTTTAGTGGGAAGTATTGTATAAGAAACAGATTACAATTACTCTTATGTTTTTACTGACAACGCATAACTTGTTCTACCAAATTATCACTGAATTATGTTTGTAAATCTTTTTGTTTATATTTTAATTATTTAGTAGTACAAAGATAATCCTTAATGTATAAGCCTTCATACGAGTATATTAAACAAAGGCACATCCGAACAGTGATATGTGTTAAATAATTAAATTTTTACATCATTGATTTGTTGAGCAAATATTTAGTACTTGTGTTACTATTACTACAATAACAATGTCATTACTGGTATATCAAAAATCATAAATACTTAAACTAATGTTACTATGAATACTAAGACTACTTCGAGTGTGACTAGTGAAATTTATTTTATTATTCCGGCTGTACAATGTTTACACATTTTCCGGAACCAAAGATAACCGAAGTGATTGCATTCTCATCTTCAACTGCTGCTTGTCCATCCAAAGATCTTTTTTCAATTTCTCGTTCCCTCAATAAAGTCTGAATTTCTTATATTCAGGTGAGAGATGGTCTTCCTATTTTCCTTCTTCCTGGTGGGGTAAATTCCATAACTCTCCTTGGCAATCTTTCCTGTACCATTCTTTCGTGTGTTCATAGCATTGTAACTTTTTGTTTGGATAAAACCAACAATAGAATTTTTTCCATTTATTCTGTCCTTAATGACATTATTTCTATTTTTTTCACGTCTGCATACTCTTGCCGAACGTCTCCAAAAGACCATCTCTACTGCCATTAATTTTCTTCTTGTGTGTTTATTAGTAGTCCAAACTTCTACGCCGTAAGTAATGATACTTCTGACAATGATTTTAAATATTTTGTACTAGTTCAATTTTACTTTCAAATTTAATTAGTCCACAGATAGTATGTTTAAATTGGGGCGGTATTTTCTAAAATAATGACATGTTTGATATTAGAAGTTTAATTAAGAAACTTGTGTTAGTGGTTATAATCACAAAATTATTCCGATTAAAACATTAAGAAACCGTTTCTTATTTTTCAAATTATATTATTTAAAACTTGAAATCCGATCCAATGTGACATTTCTGATCTGACGATGAGGTGAGAAGCTTGAAAGCGCTAATCGGAATTAATGTGTTGTGCAACAGTGATAATTCTGCCTGCTTGATATTAATTATAATATTTCTAATATTTAACGTGTGTATAATTTGTTGCAGTAAAAATATTTTCTGAAGAAAATTCTTATTCATAATTCGTATTTTTGAAATAAAGTCGCATGCGTTTGATCGTTTCTGTAAATTATGGAAGAAAATTAGAGAGTAGAGGAGGAAGGTACAACGGTAATAAACGAGGTTTATGCCGTACTTGGAAGAAACAGGAACATCTAAACGAAAACAAAAATAGAAAACAAAATTTGATAGAACGGTGACTTTCAAATTCCAAGTAGGTCGAAATTTGTACACTTGAAAAAGTTTTGTTCTACGCTCTCGAAGAAATTTACCGTTACATACAACTTAATATTCTACGCGTTTACACCATAAAGCCCTTTCGAATTTGTACAACAGATGATTTTTAAATCGTAATCGGCGATACAGGCTAACTTTTGTTTCAAAGTCAAGTAGACGCAAATGCGTACTTGCGTTTAGGCTGCTATTAGTTTATTGAACGAGCGAACCGAGTTCTCAGTTTTGACTCGACTGTTTGGCATTTGTTTGTCTGTCTATCTGTTTGGGGTATGTTTCACGATAACTTTAAATGAATCAAACGATTTTTATAAAACATGGTATGGGTGTCAATGCTTTAGCTATAGAACACTATTGTTTGTTAGATTAATCCCCACAAAAGTAAAGGGGGGGGAGCCAAAAATCTCAGGGAATCAAAATTGTCAAAAAATCCATGTGGGATATCAAATTAAAGTGAGTTTTAACCAAAGGGTAAATACGGTGTTCATTTTTAAAATTTCAAAATTTTGTGGCGCCAAAACTCAAAAATTAAGTCAAAATTAAAACACACAAAAACCCATGTGAGCTATGTAATTTAAGAGAATGTTATCCAAAATTAAAATATAGTCTTATTTTTAAAATTATGTAAATTTTTGGATTCCCCACAAAAGGGACAAAGCCAGGTATACAGCGCCAGGTACCAGAATAAATGGCATTTTAATTCAAATTCGAATTTAGCGTTTACCATAAAAATTATTATAATTTTAAGTGCACCGCAAACCAAAAAGTAAAACAAATCTCAAAACTTTAAGAAAATCCTAAAAGTTCTTGTGAGACCGGATAGTTAAGCGGAAATTTAGTTAAAACACAAACTCCGTGTCGTAATAATTTGACAGAATTCATCTGTCAACACTCAATTGTCTTATATTAAAATTCTTCTAATAATAATTAATGTCATTACAAATTATGAGAATTCGGACATTAACCATCGTAAGTTAATATTAATAAAAACGACGTTTCGACCTCTGCAGAATCATAGGTCGTCTTCAGCCGAACAATAAATTAATACAAAGATAAATCTATCGCTAACCTAGTTATAAAAATGTAGTGCTAAAATAATAATAATAATAATAATAATAATAATAATAATAATAATAATAATAATAATAATAATGATAATAATAATAATAATAATGCTAATAATAATAATAAAATAGTAATCACCATTAAATCAAAGGATTCCTCCCGTAGTTGTAAGCGCGTTGTTTACGTTGCAACCACAAGAGGAAGCCTTCATTGATCTAATAGTGGGTACTGTTTTATTATTATTTTATCACTATATTTTATAACTAAGGTTTGGATTTTTGACTATATCTATTTGCTAGTGATAGATTTATCTTTGTATTAATTTATTGTTCGCCTGAAGACGACCTCTGAGTCAATAGAGGTCGAAACATCGTGTTTATTAATTTTAACTTACGATGGCTAATGTCCGAATTCTCATAATTTGTAATGAGTATATTGCGCCATCGAATAATAATAATTTTAAGAATCGCAATAACTAATGTATCTGATTCAGAATGGGGAGCGAGTCCTGCAGCTCAGGGGGAGATTATTAGCTCCAAGTAAATTATGCCGTTTTCTGTACAACCACGAAATATGTTTCGCTGTTGCGAGTTTTATAAAGCTGGACGATTCCCTGGAGTAATCGGAGCACGAGGCACGTATCCATGCAGTCTCCCAAAGGACACGAAGGATTTTTGCAGTAGAAACAGTTATATTACAAAAAAAAAAAAAAAAACAGGAACAGCCAGACTACAAATGGTTTCTGATACGATATCTTACACCAATCATAAACAACTTAGTGCGATAGTGTTCGGAAGCGATATCGTTAACTGACTGGCAGAGTTAACTACCAAGACGGTGTACCTTTCAACATGGTCGGTCCAATCCTGTGTGTATTGCTTTACCCTTTCGTTTAGGTTGTGTATTCCAAGGGTGTCCCTTATATCATCATTTCTAATCCGGTCCCTCCGTGATACTCCTAGTACTGATCGTCTTCTTCTTCTTCTTCTTCTTCACTTCATGTTTTAGGTATTCTGCCTGTTACGGTTCCCACCTTTCCCTTTGTCTACCTAAATTTCTTCTTCCTCTGGCTTTGTATTTTCTAGCTTTTACTGGAATCCTGTATTGTTGCATTCTTTCTAAATGTTCTTGCCACTTGTTTCTATAAAATTTTAACTTTTCATTTAAGTTGAATACCTGAAGTTCATGTCTAATCGTTTCCTTTCTTATTCTGTCTATTCGACTACAGCTCTTAACTCGTCTTAACAATCTCATTTCCTGTCCCTGAATTCGATTTTCTTGTGCCTTTGTCGTTACCCATGTTTCGCTGCCATATATAAGTGCGGGGACAACCATTGTTGTATAAAATTTCAACATTGTCTCTTTCCTGGCTTTATTTTTCAGGCATCGGCTGATAGTTCCGCAAATACGGTTAATAGTACTAATACGTAGTTTGGTCAATATCTTTACTGTAATCGAAGGAAATGTGACAACCTTAGTTATTTAAAATGTTTTATTTGATCCAGTGTTTTATCGTTTAAGATGATTTTGGCACTTATTGGCTCTTTTCCTGCGAATGCCATTATTTTTGTTTTAGGAATTGAAATTTTTAAATTGTATCTTTCGCTAGTTTGCTGGAGTTTGTGTAATCCCTTTTGCAATTCTTCCTCATTTATCCCAATCAGTGTGAGGTCGTCAGCATATAAAATTACATTTAATATTGTGTCTTTGTCTAAATATATTCCCTGTTTATGTAATTCTTTCCAGTTTCGGATTATATCATCTATATAAATATTAAATAACGTGGGTGATAAACTGCATCCTTGTCTTACTCCTATATTATTCATTACTGAATTACTTATCTTTCCGTCTAGGCTTATAAAAATTTTTGTTTTGTGATATAGACTTTGAACTGTTCTGATGAGATGTGGTGGATATCCTGTTAAGAACATGATCTCCCATAATTTTTCTCTGCACGGTCAAAAGCTTTCTCAAAATCAACGAAAGCTATGTACGTACTTAGGTTGTATTCTCGGGGTTTCTCGATTAGTTGTTGCAATGTAAACACAGCATCCATTGTGCTTCTTCCCTTTCTAAATCCCGTCTGTTCTTCTCCTATTATGTTTTCCATTATATTTTATTTTTTAAGGGGTCGCTTAAAATTTGTGCATACATTTTGTAAGTACTGATCGTAAAAAAGGAATTTTCACCTTTGGGTCTTTGCGTTCAGTGTCCAAGTCTCACTGCCATAAAGGCCGCACATGGTATTGCCATCACTTTATAAAAATTCAAAAAGACTATCTCCTCAGCCCTTCTATTCAGTGTTATTCTTATCGTTCCACACATGTGATTAAACTTCTCTGTTTTTTTGTCCACATCTATCTCACCAAGTCACATCCGAGGAACCCGAATGAATGCACCGGCTCAACTACTAGATTTTTCAGTACTAGCTTACATCTTACAGGAAAGCAACCTTTAAAAGCCATGGACTTGATAACAGAAATTTCCGGAGCATACATACTGATTATAATCTGCTGCGATTCATAAAAGTGCAGAAATTTGGTCCATTTATTGTATTATATGGTTCTGAAACTTGGAATAAGACTGTCTCTGATAGACGAGAAACTGTGTCCGTGGAAATGAGTGGACTGAGAAGGTCATATAGAATATCTAGACTGGAAGAGTCCGAAACTAGAATAGGGCAATGTGCCAATGAGGTACCTGCTGTTTTGTATGCGACTGAAATAAAATAATTTATTTAGTTTGCACATAACTGGAGATGAAAAATTGCCAAAAATAACATTTTCACTGTGTACCGGAGGTTGGTGAACTGCTCGGACAGCATTTGACAAGCGCTAAGGGAGCGTAATTTAACGGAAGCACAGTGCAGGGACAGAGCACGATGGAGGACAAGTTTGGGAATCGGACAGCCAAGGCAGAATCTATAGGCCGATCAATGACGATGATTCCCCTCATTTTATCGTGAGTAGAAAATATTTAACTCTGTACTAGAATATCATTGAATATATACGGTTTGCTGATGACATGGCTGTTTTACAAGAAAAGGAAGAGATGAATGAAATGATAAGAGATTTGAATTAAGTATGCGAGGAATATGGAATGAGGATTAATAAGGAAAAATTAAGTGTATGGTGATTAGCAGAGGAGGAAAAAAGGGCATACATAAAGATTGGGCAAGACAAAATATAACAGGTGTAGTTGTTTAATATCTTGGAAGCTTGATAAGTGAAGATATGTCCTGCACTCGTGACATTAGAACAAGAATTGCTATAGTGAAAGAGGCGTTTAATGGGAAGAAAAGCCTGCTGTGTAGAAAAATCAATAAGATTTTAAGGAAAAGGTTTGCCAAATGTTATGTGTGGAGCGTTGCTTTATAGGGTGCAGAGACATGGACGCTGAGGAAGGAGGATGAGGAAATGTTAGAAACATTTGACATGTGGGTTTGGCGAGCAATGGAAAAAGTGAGCTGGATTGATGAAGTAACGCCTGATGAAGTTTTAAGAAGAATATGGGAAGAGAGAAGAATCCTGAAGGTGATAGAAAATAGGAAAAGCAAGTGGTTAGTTCATTGTTTCAGAAGAGACTGCTTGCTTACAGCTGCCATGGAGTGTGTCATAGAAGGAGAAAAAAGAAGAGGGCATAGAAGAATGAAGTTAATAGATAACATTAAAATCAGGCGGTGTTACGATGAAACTAAAAAGACTGGCATGCGATAGAACAGCTTGGAGAGCTTTTACCATTTGAACATCTACGTTAGGGCAGAACACCAAATAACTAGAATATCTTCATTTCCCTGTTTATGTACCTTCCACCTGCCTTTGATATCTCGTAGGAATTTTATTTCTCTTGGTCGGTCGAACTTAACGTTTCCCTGCGTTCAGAACTCATTTCGCTGTATGATTCACTACCATATAGCAGAACTGGGGCTGCTGTAACCTTGTAATTGGGCCCTCTTTAAGTTATCGTTACGACGGAATACTTTCTTGAAACGTTCAGTTATGAAATTTGTTACTACTTAGTAAGCATAACGGTTGATAAAATATTGAAAAACTCGTCCAGTGACTAGTTCTCTGTGACATTTAAACGTGACATATTATTACAATGTATTTACAGTCTTTAAATCTGAGTAAGTTCAGACTGGAGGCTGTTATCTAGCAGATTAATGGGTAGACGGTTTGTGAGCTCTTCAAACCGTTTCTCTTATCTTTAACTGAACATTGCAGTAATTTCACTGATTGTAGGCAAGTCTAGGTCGCTATAGATGTCTTTCTTGCTGACGAACCACGGTGTATTTGATATGGCACGCAGTTTGAAACTTTTCCATTATAGCGATGTTGGATTTGGAAGCAATTCCCCAAAGCTATAAGGTCTATGTCAATAAGGATTGAAGACAGTATTGTAAACCAACAGCTTATTTCTCATTGACAGTAACAATTTTTTGCCCAGGAGCCAATAATGGTTGTGAAACTTGATGTCCAGGTGTTTCTTCTTCGTCTAAATGTGGTTGCGCCGTGTAAGTTATTTGTTTAGGACATCCAAGTATTTTATGTATTCGGCTACCGGGATAGCTTTTGTTACTTAATCTCATATTTTATGTTGTCCCGTGGCATTTTGTAAAGGAGATTTGTGCTGACTTAGTTATTTTTAATTTTAATGAATTCTCCATTTATTTGCCAACTTTTTTAAAATCTCGTGTAGCGCATTCTGTAGCTAAATGGTTGCTTCCACTGGGTCTTTGTTTACAGCAAGGATCGCAGTATCGTCAGCGTACGTAGCAGTGATCACATTGTTACTAGTTGGTAGATCTATGTATAAATAAGATACAAATTTTGACAGAACACTTCCTTGGGGAACTCCTGATCTTACTGGGAACAATCCAGTAGTTATACTGCCATGGCATACTTGGAAATATCTGCCCTTTAAATATGACTGTAAAATGGAAACATGAATTCAGACAAGATATTTTTTTTTGAGTTTATAGAATAGTCTTTGATGTCAAACTTTATCGAATCATTTTGGCTGACATCAAGGGACACCGATTAACAATAGTTTTTTTCTTCAAAGGTTTTCATTGTCCTATCCATTATTCGGTGTCTTTGTTCAATCATGGATTACTGTCTTCTAAACCAAAACTGCCGATCAGGCGTAAGATTCCTGTCTGTGATGGTATTTGCTAATCCCCTTGCTAACAATATTACGAAAGGAAAAATGAAGTTGCCTTAAACTCCTAGTGTAAACAAAGAAGTGTACTCAAACAGGCAATAGCGTGACGTAATAACCACATGAAAATTATTATTATTTATTATTTGGTGTTCTGCCCAAAGGCAGGTCTTCAAATGGTAAAAGCTCTCCAAGCTGTCCTATCGCATGCCAGTCTTTTCGTTTCTTCGTAACACCCTTTGATTTGAATGCTATGTATTAACTTCATTCTTCTACGCCCTCTTCTTTTTTTCCTTCTACGACACACTCCATGGCAGTTGTAAGCAAGCAGTCTCTTCTTAAACAATGACCTAACCAATTACTTTTTCTATTTTCCATTATCTTCAGGATTTTCCTTTCTTCACCTATTTTTCTTAAAACTTCATCATTCCTTACTTTATCAACCCACCTCACTTTTTCCATTGCTCGCCAAACCCACATCTCAAATGCTTCTAATCGTTTCTCATCTTCTTTCCTCAGTGTCGATGTCTCTGCACCATACAAAGCAACGCTCCACACATAACATTTGGTCAATCTGTGTTATCTGTACTGCCTTTAGTATTTTTCCTTGATGCATTGCCCTCCCGGAGATCCGACATGAAAATTAAATACAGAAATTTGATCGTTTCATCGTTGTTCTACGCGGTGAACATAAAATTGCTTTTAACAGAGTAACATTAATATTGACTTAATGGAGTATCATTAAATTAAGGCGGTTCAAACACACGGGCAAAGTACGTTCCACTTTAGACCATTACTCACAGAGTAAATACCGCCACAGGTTTGTAAACTCGAATATTACCTCAAGGTACAGACGAAAGTTTACAGTGAAGTTCGTGACAAGACGTGAAAACACATTCTTTGATCAAAGAGTTCTGCTTCCGTTAATATACAAACTTTTTAACGTCTTCACCAAAGTAGAAAAGTAATTTATACAAGTTAATTAAGGGTAAACGACTTGAAGATGTGAATAGTTTAGTTTATCTGCAACATTACGATAGAGTGAAACTTATGCTCGAGTAGTTTTTAATTACGTTCAACAAAAGTGAATATTTCAATCAAACGTTAAAATTACGTTGATCGACCAAGATCGAGACTGTAACGGTGGTCTTTCCCAATAACTGTGCCTGCAATAATTTCAGATTTTCGATTATTTGATAGTCAGTATCGATTGTAGTCAATATCGCTTACAATTTTAGTAAAACAGTACTGGCTTTGGTACTGGCGTTACAATACGTAGAACAGCAGGCCGAAGCCCAAGCCCGACTTGATTTTATTAAAAGATGAGAGGCACACAGCAAGTAAAAGAGCGAATACTATTCAGAAACAGACAATATCAAAACTGTTATTAATAAAGACGTTTTGTAATAACAAAATACCAATATTATCAATACCATAATGTAATAATATAAGAACAATATAATTTTGTAATATGAATATGATACTGAATTCATATAGTATATGTAATTAAATCTTTTTTTTAGTGTTCTATTGCTTCGTCTACGTCGATTTTAAACTGTAGGCTTATTAGTTTACGACATTTAAAACTTGTAGAGTTTTATTGACCAATAAACATAGTAAAGCTTATCTTCAAATTTATTTAACAAATTTTTTTCCCGATTATTCCAGTTTTTGCTTATCCGAGATAGCTGCAATCCATAATAACTGGAATAATCGAGTTATTCATAATAACCACTGTACTATGTTTTTCCTGGATATTCAATTTGTAGCCTTTATGCATATATTTAATGCATAAAAAATTGGTTTGATATTTCGTGCCTGTTTAGAAATGTACAGATAAGCAGAAGAGTACACAACCAAACCAAACAGTACAATATTGGAAATTAGAATCAGTTGTTTGCTGGAATTGCAACAACAACAAAAATCAAACACGACGTACTCCTCTGAACTGTACGTTGGACATACGTTATTACCGGTGAATTAAATTGTGTACCTGCGTAATTTGTTAATAATTATAAATATAACCTACACACACACACACAAATAAATTAACTGTAAAATAAAAATACAGAAGCGCTCGCTTTTACACCTCTCCTTACAGTCTTTGGAAACATCTGTATTGGGAGACATGCGCACATCTGATAGCCGGGACCGAGTCCGTGGCCACGACTTCGCTGAATTCAGTTCGGAAGTTGTCCGCCGTGAAATCGCATAGCTCCTGACGCTACAAAAATGTCTGAAAACACATTTCGTGTATTAAAGTTTGTTTGAAAGTTTTAAAACTGTTTAAAAACATTCAAGTGTGTACTTGTATATACATAACAACAGACTTATTGTTGTTCGTACTTAGTAATATAACTAAATTAACGAAAAATACTGTAATCTAATATAATAACCAGAAAAAACTATTATAATATTTAATCGTTCTATCGTCTTAATAATAAATGTAAATTTCAATAGTTTTACAAACCAGTTAATAATTAGTAAATCGATAAGAAAATTTGCTTTTACACCTTGTTATAAATTAAAATATTTAATAATGTTCTGTATTTTAATGGGTACTTACACTTCGTACAATAGACTTTGGTAAGTACTAAAATTTATCACTATTTAGTATTATGTAATCTATGATTGCAATATTATGTTGTAATTTATGATCACATCGCTTTGATGAAATTGTGCACGCGCAGCCTTTTCGAATAATATTATTTATTGAAAGTACGTCAAGACGAATTGGTTTACACATTTCAACTCATGAAACTTCTTAACCAAGGTGATAATATCGATGTAATTTTGTTTACAATAATCAGTGACATCTTATAGCTTTGTAGTGGAAATTGTTAGCTTTGAAAGATTCACTTTACCTACATTTAATAATTTTATGGACATTGATAATTTTTCTTACCTTTTACCGCGCGCGTACACACACACACACACACACACACACACACACACAAGTATTTATATACGTACAATAATGTGTGTGTACGTATATAAATACTTGTGTGTGTGTGTGTGTGTGTGTGTCTATTTAAATAAGTAAACGCCTTACGTAAGTTAACTACGCATTGTGTAGTTAACAAAGAGTAATATAATTTCTTAAAAATAGTGTTCAACATGTAAAAATATTTATACCTTTAACAAAATATTTTCATCTGTGCATAACTTTTAATGAACTGGTCACAGTTAGCCCACTGCGTAATATAACAATATATTTTTAAATTTGAAATCATTGTCAGTGAAACGCACGTTTGAAGCGCTTACGTTAAGTTGGCCCGTAGTTTATTATCACTTTTTGTTTCAACTATTAAGAGAAAATTTTGCAAAGATGTTAGAGATATATAAAAAATGTTTATAAAGGTTCCTTAATGGTTAGAAGAATGCTAACGAAATAAACATTCACAAACACGACTACTAACGCATATTATAGAAACATATATACATATATATATATATATATGTATTGTAAAGTTATTATTGTATTATATTAAGAGAAAATACAAAAATAATTTTACTTGTAGAGGTAGTTAATATTTCAAGAACATTTACACTATAGAGAGCTGCAAGAAATATTTAAGAGTTACTTACAAAAAAGAAGATATATGTATGTACATAAAAAATGCTTTAGATATGTGGATGACAGTGTATATATGTATACATATTACAAAATAATTTATATTTTATAATGACTTTACCTCAAGATGTTTTCTCCCTATTTGTATATTAGATGTTTGGTGTATATGTTAGTATTTTGTATACACCACAATCACACACAATAATAACAATTTAAAGCACCAGAGGCCAACAGGAAACCAAAGCAACAACCAGCCAACACACAAATACCTCACAAGGTTCAAAATCAGGAAGGCTGAAGATGGGAACACAAGGCTTCCCGAAACATGTTCCAAATAGGGAGAAAACATCTTGAGGTAAAGTCATTATAAAATATATATTATATACATCAAGAAACGAACTGTAGCAGAAAGTGTTTGAATTACAAAATAATTACATAAACATTCCTATTACATAAAACAAGATAAAAAATATACACGCCAAAATAAAGTTCAATTTTAGCTGAACACTGTAATAATAAATTTAATCACTTAGACCTAAGAATAACCAGAAATTAAGCAAGCTTAGAGTACTTCATATACAGAAAATCTTCTTAGACTAATTTGATGATGTCAAATAATTTTAACCATCCACCCCAACATACAATGGCAGCATTTAACTTCTTAATATACCGAACGCATAGAAGCACATCAAACCGCAAAGTAAGAAATATTGTCAAACAGATAGAAACAGATAATGGTACAAAATTAAAAAAACTATCAATACAGTAGAAAATAAAATAAAACATGAATTCACTAAACAAGCATGTAATAAAGCTACATCTAAACTCCACTTATTAATGATAATGTAAAACATAATGTAGAAATATAACTCAAAAAGTAAGTAAAAGTTTAAAGATACAAATTTAAAAATATCCTACAACACAGATAATATTGTTTTTAATAAAATAAAACTTAAAAATAAATCCAGCGTTCACAATAAAAATGGAGTTTACAAAATAAAATATGCGGATTGCAATCAATTGTACGTAGGTCACGCGAAGAATAAGCCATTCGATTGCGTCCTTCAACACCGCAATGCATTTTGTAAACCGAATATTTACAAGTCTAATTTAGCCACACACTGTCTAAACAATAAACATCAACTTACAAACATTCAAAATGTTAAGTTAATTAAAAACATACGAGAAGCTAACAGAATGAATATTCGGTAGAATCTCAATATATATAAACAAAATAATAACAATTTGCTAATTACAAAAAAAAATCAAATATTATAAGTTTATTAAAATGAATAACCATAAAAACACCGGACTACGTAAACAAAAATTACACAGTTCTAAAATTTAAACGAAGTAAAATCGATTATTCGTTAATTTGTATTGAAACACAGACGATTATTCATTAATTCACATAGAAACGTCTGACGATAGTGATTGATTCTGTGAAACGTGCGTTCATTATTGCTATATCAATAAGCAAAATATACTGCAGAGTAACTATGATTTGATAAAACACACACACACACACACACACATAATGAATATAAATCCTTATTTTTTTTATCGGCCATCTAAGGACCACATGCCAATTTCAATTCTTTTTTTTTCGTATTGGCCATCTAAGGACCTCATGCCAATTTCAATTCTTTACTCTTTGTTCTTTCCTTTTTCCAATATTCCTTCATCTTCTCACTGTGTATCTTCTTCCTGTCCTCAGTCCACTTTGAACCTGCGTTTTTCTCTCTCCTACCCTGGACTCCCTCCATTTTTAACACTTTTGTCCGAAAAACTTCCCATTCAATTGCTTCTTCTGCATGTATATTATTTTTTTCTATATCCTTTTGGACTTCTTTAATCCAATTTGATGTTGACTTCTTCCCCCACAAATATTTGAAGATCTGCTTTGTCAACCTATTGTTGTCCATTCTATATTCAATTCTATATTCTTTGTTGTTTTATTCTTCTCCAATATTCTTTCATCTTTTCGCTGTGTCTCTTATTCCTGTCTTCAGTCCACTTTGAACCTGCGTTTTTCTACTCCTTCCATTTTTAACACTTTTGCCCGAAAAACTTCTCTTTCAATTGCTTATTCTGCGTGTATATCGTTTTTTTCTAAATCCTTTTGGACTTCTTTAACCCAACTTAATGTTAACTTCTTCGCCCACAGATATTTGAAGATCTGGTTTGTTAACCTATTGTCGTCCATTCTATATAAATGTTCAAAAATAATAGTCTCCTTTTTCTCGTTGTTTCTGTTATATTTTCTATTCTTTTATATATTTCATGATTACTTTTTAATTTTCAACCTTCTAAAGTTTTTCGTGGGCCTAATATTTTCCTAATAATTTGTCTTTCTAATATTTCTAGTTCGTCTAAATTATAATTCAATGCTAGACATTCACTTGCATATAGGCATTCTGGCTTCACTACTGTACTGTGATGCGTTATTTTTGCATTTGTAAATATGCACTTTTTATTGTAAATATCTTTAGTTATATCATATGCCCTTTCCATCTTATGATTTGTTTCTTCTATAGCAGATTTTTATAAACCATTCTCTTGAATTATTTCTCCTAGATATAAATTTTTGAACCATCTCTATTTGACCAATATCTGTTACCAGGAATTTTGGCGCATTTTTAATGTTCGTGAAAAATTGTTTTTTTTTTCTGAAGAAAATTTTAAGCCTGTTCTATTGGCTATGTACTCTAAAACATTAAGTTGTACTGTATATAATAAATCCTTATTTTGTTAATAACCGTTAACTGATAAAAGACGAAAGGTTTTGTGAGGTTTGTGAGGTAATTAATTAAACGCAACTTTTAAGTAGTCGTGCGAGCGTTAGGAAAAAAAACTGGATCTGTTGTGTCTCGTGAATAATAAATGGTCTACATTTCTCCTGAAGATAAATTGTTCAAATTTTTTTTGAGTCGTTGACACCTTTAAGGATGTTTTAACCCTGTATCCAATTAATTCACCAAACTCCAGCCTACCGTTTGTCACTTGTAGGAAAGAAATTATTTTGTACACAAATAAGATTATTTTAGTCTGCCAATTCGTTTCAAAGAGTCTTTGTGTTCTTAGTCGTCAAAGACTGAACGTATTAACGAGTTAAAAAGATTTAATACGTTCGAACATATTTGTTAATATATTCACAGCGTATGATGATGCGCAACACGAGCTTGTGAAACGTACGACCGAAACTTAAGTCTTAATATTTACGTACCTACTTATACACGAAAACTATTACTTTTTTCTTTTAACAATGCGCAAGTATTAGAGACGCCGACAACACGGTAATTATAATTTTTCGTAGACCCACATGTAGTATTACTTTACGTGTATTTTTCGTAGACCCACATGTAGTATTACTTTACGTGTATTTTTTTTTGATTTCTTTGCTTACACAATCGCTTGAAGGACTTTTTTTGAATATTGTCAGAGCAACTTTTTTTACAATTTAAACTGCAAATTATAATTAAAATTTAAATAAATAAACAACATGTTTAATTATACAAAATAAACAACTGAGATAATCGTGGACAACAATGTTTCAAATAATGTACATAACAAAAGGAATAAAAGTAAATACTTGCATTACTAACTTCCCAATAAAATAAATAAATACATACTTATACACACACACACACACACACACACAATTTATTTTTAAGGAATTTGATGAGTTTCTTTCAGTATTACTGTATAATATTATATATTATCAAATTATAATTCTGTGCACCAGAGGCATGAGAGACCATCTCCATTTTTTATAAAATAGAGCTTTTTTGTGTACTATTAATGTACAGACTACCCACTTTCTAGTAGTATATGGCACTATCTCCTAGTTGTTTTTATGCAGCCAGTACGCATGTTTAAAATAACACTATCTCAAATTGCTTCTTGAAGCACACAAAATGTCTTTTAACTGTACTGCAAAGTACTGTATGTGACATTGTGTCTTATGTCTCTGGGGCACAGAATTTCTTCTGAAAGTAATCATTCCTTTATCGTTTTAATTCACCTGACGCACGTTTTACTGATTTTTAAATATTGAAATCGAATCAATTCTGTTATTTGTTAATACATTTATAAACCTCTGAAGATACTGAGATAATCAGTTAAATGTGCGTCAGGTCAATTAAAACGATGAAATATAAGATCAACTTTTAGCAGAAGTATTTAGAGTTTGATAATATATAATATTATACGTGTCTACACACACACACACACACACACACACACAATCCTAATTTATATTCAACACGTTTTTTCTTACTTGGAATATGTTTCGAGCATCAGGCATATTTTGCTCATCGTCAGCCATTATTTGAAAACAAAATTGCTGACAACGAACAAAATGTCTTATACCAAAAATGTTCTAATTAAGCAAAAACATCTTGAATGTAACTGGTACTATATATTTAGGAATTTACTTATCAAGAAAATAACTGTAGCAACAAGTGTTTGAATATTCATATACATTATATTTAATATTTATAATATCTTTACCTCAAGATGTTTTTTCCATACTTGGAACATGTTTCGGGACACTTAGTGTTCCCATATTCAGCTTACCTAATTTAAATCTTGAGGAATACCTGTATGTGTTCAAAATTAGGAAGGCTGAAGATGGGAAACTAAGTGTCCCGAAACATGTTCCAAATAAGGAAAAAAACATCTTGAGGTAAAGATATTATAAGTATATTATATTCATCAAGAAATATAGATTGTAAGAAAAAGGGTTTTGAATGTGTGTGCGTGCGCGCACGCGCAAGAAATAATTCCATAAATATTACTATATTAATACGAAACCACTACTTCGAAATACGCTTACTCCTTTTTTTTTCAGACCGCTTTCGGAGACTGGTACTACCTCCCCCCCCCCGTACTACGTAGTCAATGGTAGTCCAAGCACGGAGGAAGGGGGTATCACAAGTCTCCGAAAGTGGTCTGAAAAAATAAAGTATGTCTATCTTTCATATAGTGGTTTCCTGGCAATATAATACTAATGATTGAACAGATATGAAAGAAAGTCTAGTGAAAACATGTTAAACAATCAAATAACGATAATTATGTAATTACTTTTATATTTGCTCAGTTATTCTTCCATATATTTTTTTATTATTAATAATAAATAAAATTTTTATTACAAGAATATATTTTTTGTATTTTTTTAATATAACATTGTTTTGATAGTATAAACTAACATCATTAGAAATACAAATTATTAATTATTAGAAACTAGCGGAATACCCGTGCTTCGCTACAGAGTTTCACGTTGTACGTAACGAAAATGTTAGTTTAATTAATAAAGTTCAATTAAAGTAGGTTTCTTAAAAATAAATAGCTGTTGCCCACGACTTCGTTCGCGTGGTCTTCAATTTAATGCGATAATATATATGTAGAACAGAATCTATTCTATTGGGTTGCCCTAGTAACCAGATCTAATAGATTTTTAAGACCCCAAAGGACCCCCCAGAGGATCGTTCGAAAAAAACACCTGTCCTATGTTGGTTCTCCCGTTGCGTAAAATATTTGTGCCAAGTTTGGTTGAAATCGGTCCAATGGTTTAGGAGGAGATGTGGAAGACCCCAAAGGATCCCCCAAAGGATCGTATCGAAAAAACACTTGTCCTCTGTTGGTTCTCCCTTTCCGTAAAATATTTGTGCCAAGTTTGGTTGAAATCGGTCCAGTGGTTTAGGAGGAGATGTGGAAGACCCCAAAGGACCTCCCGAAGGATCATATCGAAAAAAACACATATCCTATGTTGGTTCTCCCGTTGCGTAAAATATTTGTGCCAAGTTTGGTTGAAATCGGTCCTGTGGTTTAGGAGGAAATGTGGAAGACCCCAAAAGACCCCCAAAGGCCCCCTTCGAAAAAAACACCTATCCTATGTTGGTTCTCCCCTTGCGTAAAATATTTGTGCCCAGTTTGGTTGAAATCGGTCCAGTGGTTTAGGAGAAGATATGGAAGACCCCAAAGGACCCCCCAAAGGACCCCGTCGAAAAAAACACCTATCCTATGTTGGTTCTCCCGTTGCGTAAAATATTTGTGCCAAGTTTGGTTGAAATCGGTCCAGTGGTTTAGGAGGAGATGTGGAAGACCCCAAAGAACCCCCCAAAGGACCCCATCGAAAAAACACCACTAATTCTGAAACCTTCGCGGGCGTGCGCACAGCACAACAACTCATCGAAGTTTCACCGCAATCGGATGAATGGTATGGGAACGCATACGGGACAAACAGAAACAAAGAAACATTCATTTTTATATCCTATAAGACTAGCGGAATACCCGTGCTTCGCTACGTAGTTTCACGTTAGCTTATCAATTTTTAAATTCAAACTGTAGCAAGCGCATTTATATTGTCTGAGCACTATGATCTGAATACATTCGCTAACAAAACTTTGTTTTTTATACTCGCTTATAACTTACTTCGATCTTAACTTATCCACTTTAAAATTCAAAGTGAAACAACTCTGAATTCACGCACTATTAAGAAGTTTCATAAGATGCATACACCACCTTTGACATCATAACCTATATCTTTATTTATAAGAACCGTGGACTCTGGCCCCGCCGTCTTTCGCGGGATCCGACCTAAGACTCCCCGGGTTCCGTGGATGGACTCCGGGGAAGGCCCGTCGGACGACTCCCGCGCTATTTTCTACACGGGAGACTTCCACCGATGCTATGGTAACCAGAATCTATTCTATTGGGTTGCCATAGTAACCAGATCTAATAGGTTTTAAGACCCAAAGGACCCCCAGAGGATCGTATCGAAAAAAAACACCTGTCCTATATTGGTTCTCCCGTTGCGTAAAATATTTATGCCAAGTTTGGTTGAAATCGGTCCAATGGTTTAGGAGGAGATGTGGAAGACCCCAAAGGACCCCCCGAAGGATCATATCGAAAAAACACATATCCTGTGTTGGTTCTTCCGTTGCGTAAAATATTTGTGCCAAGTTTGGTTGAAATCGGTCCAGTGGTTTAGGAGAAGCTGTGGAAGACCCCAAAGAACCCCCAAAAGGACCCCATCGAAAAAACACCACTAATTCAGAAACCTTCGCGGGCGTGCGCACAACAACTCACCGAAGTTTCACCGCAATCGGATGAATGGTATAGGAACGCATACGGGACAAACAAAGAAACATTCATTTTTATATATAAGATTGGTTCTCCCGTTGCGTAAAATATTTGTGCCAAGTTTGGTTGAAATCGGTCCAGTGGTTTAGGAGGAGATGTGGAAGACCCCAAAGGACCCCCCGAAGGACCCCGTCGAAAAAACACATATCCTATGTTGGTTCCCCCCGTTGCGTAAAATATTTGTGCCAAGTTTGGTTGAAATCGGTCCAGTGGTTTAGGAGAAGATATGGAAGACCCCAAAGGACCCCCAAAGGACCCCGTCGAAAATAACACCTATCCTATGTTGGTTCTCCCGTTGCGTAAAATATTTGTACCAAGTTTTGTTGAAATGGGTTCAGTGGTTTAGGAGGAGATGTGGAAGACCCCAAAGAACTCCCCAAAGGACCCCATCGAAAAAATTCAGAAACGTTCGCGGGCGTGCGCACAACATCTCACCGAAGTTTCATCGCAATCGGATGAATGGTATAGGAACGCATACGGGACAAACAAAGAAACATTCATTTTGACATGATAATGTCTTATGGCTGGGGGTCATTTGAAAATTTCTGTAACGCATCACGCTGCATGACGTCATCATTTACCAGCCGGGAATCGTTAACTAAAACCGCGACCGCTAACGTGCTAACGTCCGTCGCAGATTAAAGACCTAACAAGCAAACAACACTGCATAGCTGTAGATAGGTATGTAACCAATCAGTCAGTCAGTAACCATAATAATGTTGCGTTTAGCTGGCGGCTGAAAGACATTATCATGCTCTTAAGCTTTTACCATTTGGTAAACGGTACTTTACATTTTTTTTATGTATAAGATGTATCTGAATTTGTAATATACTTCGTAGGCCTACACTGCCGGAGTCAATGTTGTTAACGGGTTGTTAGGCCGTGGTCCATTGTTAAAAAAAAACAGACGTTTCGGCAGTGCCATCGACTGCCATCATCAGTGTAAAATTCGAAGTTCCGCTAACGTAAAGTAGTAGACATTAGTGACCACAGTACTGTGTTATTAAGGCTGAATTTTAACAATATCTGAACTTGTATTTCTGATGATGTTAGTTTATACTATCGAAAGAGTGTTATATTAAAAAAAATACAAAAATATATTCTTGTAACGAAAGTTCTATTTATTAATAATAGTAATAAAATAATAGTGTAAGTCAGTGGTTCCCAACGTAGGGTCCGCGACAATGATTCAGGGGGTCCGCGGACACGTTTAAGAAGAAACAGAATATACCATAATTTTCAACGATTTTTTATAGTCTGAAATCTAAATTTTAGAATCTTAAAACAACTAGTAGAAGATTCCGGTATTCTTTTTTGTTCAAACTAATTGTAATTGTGAAAGTAACTTCAAACTAAAGCCTTTAATAATCTCTTTAAATCGTGTCGTGTAGCAGATCTATTTGTCAGGTGAACTGACTAGAGTGCAACTGGTCACGAACTGTATCTTGCTTATAAGCATTGTATCTCGCGTGTAAGGACTGTATCTAAGCAAAACGTTTTTCCGTGTACCTGGTTTGTCGCCTAAGTAGCTGGATTTACACGTGTGGCTGGAAAGATAGAGCCGAGGTTGTCAAAGTTAATACATAAACTTGACGTCGAGAGTGACAAGATTGAAATTATAAGACAGTTCACAGCTAATTGTTCTAAAGCGGCTTCACTTTTCACATTAAACTATGTTTGACATCATTAATATTATAATTTAGCAAGTTAGGAGAATTTTGATTTTAATATATTTTAATTAAAATATAAGAGTTTGTTTTATTTCATAACTCAGACGGGCTCCGTGAAATTTTTAATTTTTTTTTGCGGGGGTCCGCGGATTGAAAAGTTTGGGAACCACTGGTGTAAGTGTACATAAAAGAAACGATTTGTGTTATCAATGACAATTCAAGAAGTTATATTGTTTGGACGTTGTCAGGACGCGCGCGCGTGTGAGCGTAAATAGCAGGAGCGGATGACAGGGGATATATTTGTTTGTAACGAATCGCAACCGTCTGTCTAGTTAGATGCGACAGCCACTTTACTCACACACAATTTCTAGGAATTGTTGTACATAATCAGCCTGTCGCGTCTTCACTGTTGTTATTTATTCAACGACTATATACAACGCATATTGACAAAACGTTATAGATTGTTGAAGTAGCGTCGAACCCCATATACCTCAATAAACTAATAACTGTACCCAAACACGTCAGCCTTATTACGAGATAATGGTGATAATTGTCTCTTAAAAAAATAATATACAATATGTACAGACACCTTTTGTTTTCTTTATGAATTATTGTGCAAGTAAATTATAGTTCACTATTACGTACGAGTTTTTCCAGACAAGGTAAAATGAATTGTTCAATAGCTTACGCGTGTGTTTTTGTGAATTAATTTATATGTACGATGAATAACTTCTCTCGAGAAAATAAAAAACAAATTTTGTAATTTTCACGGTATAGGATCGTACTGCTTTGGCTTTTTTCTGTGACCTAGCAAAGGTAGACACCTGTTTGTAACTAAAGTAGTGTTAATATTGAAATTGGTTTATTTATATTTTCAATAATTTTCATATTTGCATACAAAGATGTCTAATAGGTACAGAAATTCGATAATGTTTGTTGGAATCGGTTATGCTTAAGGTCTTTTTCTAATTGATTGTACGTTCTAGCCTACGCTTAAAAAGGCGACGGTTGTTAATTTTTTTCGTACAGAAATTAATGTATAACATGATTTTATAATGTGCCAACTTAGACCTAGTTAGATAATTTTCCTGCTTAATATCCTTATATTCACGACAATCCTTTTTACTACAAATCCACGTTTCTTCGTTTCCAGAGGACGAAATTTTATGTCGTAATCTTATATATGTATATTTTTATTTAATATTTATATAATTTTACCTCAAGATGTATTTTTCTTATTTGGAACATGTTTCGGGACGCTTTGTGTTCCCATCCGCAGCCTTTCCTAGTTTTGAGTCTTGTGTAGTACTTGTGCGTTGGTTGGTTGTTGTTAGGGCATCATGTTGGCATTTGGCACTTTAAATTGGTATTATTGTGTGATTGTCGTGTTTAATATAATAATGTGAAATAGACTGTAGGAAAAAGTGTTTGAATTTTATATTTTCAATAATTATTTATAATTTTAATAATTTTCGTATTTGCATATGAAGAAGTTACACACACACACATATATATTTTTTTAGAGTGGTTGTTTAAATGTTCAACTCTTTAAAAGTCATTGGTCCTGTCCGTTCTTAATTGACTTCATTAAGCGACAGAAATCCATTTCGCCTCAGTTGAATACTATTTAAGCCTGTCCAGTGGTATATTACTGGCGACTACTGAGAAGGGTAGGCGAATTATCTTCCAGACAACACAAATGAGAAGTACCTAATAAAGTTTATTTTCAAAAGATTGTCGCACAAAACTAGTCGTCTGCAGTTACATTGTATAGGTTCACCTTCCAGATATGAACGTTCTTGTTGTTTATTGGATCGTAGAAACGATTCGGAGTGGTTTTGTCCTCTGACAGAAGAAATCCAAAAACTTATCGTCCCCTAGCGGAAAACGTTCTTATAATTAATGACGATAAATTTAATGACATTCGCTCATTTAATTAGAAACAATTTTAGTATATTTGTGTCAGCGTTTGGTAAAAATTTGTTGTCTTCAGACCCTATATGTACAAATAATAAGTAGAATTATTATCACGCATGTCGTGAGTGTCATTGCGTACGTGTGTGTATATTTATTATAGCGTATAAGTAGGCCTACTTGTGTGAGTACATTAATACGGTAGGCCTATCATTAATTATATTTAATACTTATAGTCAAGGCACTTAGAATGCTTCGTCGCAGTATGGACAAAACGTTTAGTTTTAAAAGAAATAAAAAGACGTGCTTTCAAGCGAAAAACGGTGTTACTATAATTAATACTAATTAATTAATTGCATTGATCTACACAACTTTTTCGAAATTTGTTGTTAACATATCATAGAATTACGGCAATATAAATAAACAAAAAGACCAAGGTGGTTATAAACAACAGCACTTTAGAACAAGTGAGCCGTTTCAAATATTTCTGCTGAGCAGTAAGTTATTAATCTGAATATGATATAAGAAATAAGATAAATAAATGTTGGAATATTTGTGGTACGATTCATAGAAATCTTAAAGTAAAACAAGACATAGCATAAGGTTTAAATTTTATAAGAGAATTGCAATACCCAAGTTGATTTATGCGAGTGAGGCGTGGGTCATGACAATATAGGATTGCGGCAAGATTCAGAGTGCTGAAATGCAGTTTCTTGGAAATACTTTAAATTATACATTGCAAAATAGAATAAGGAATGAAAATATCAGAGCAGAACTCGAAGTAAAGGACATAAGTGAAATTATTTCAATTTACAGAAGACAGTGGTGGGATCATCTGCAAAGGATGACAGAGGATCGATTGTCGAAAACAGCACTGAACTATAAAGCCATTGGTAGAAGAGACGTGGGTCGTCAGAGGATGAGATGGATGCCGGAACAGCTTTATATAACCTAATCCTTGAAGAGGAGAAGAAGAAGGAGATGAATAAACAAACCAGAACGTTCAAAATGTATTAGAACAGAACATTCCAACGGTTGTGTGTTCAGGACCTGCCCATGTAGCTGGCCATAAAATGACAATAAAATTTATCAAAACTTTTACATCAAATTTTCTAAATCTTTTTCAGTTCATTGTCCGAACTTCTTTGAACCTTTCGTAATTAGTACATGGTTATTGCTAAGTGACAAGAATTAGGGTACGGTTACACGAACGTTTATTTCCGGTCGTAAATGTACGGTTGGGAAACGCATTGAATTTAACACACAGGCGGCAATGAAATTGGTCACACGGACGTGAAAAAAACTCATGAGTCGTCGACTCTGCTGTGTTTTCAAGGTCTCCCGCATCGAAACGCAACCTGCTGTGTTTTTGTGAGTTTTTATAATAGCATTTGTTTATTTGCTTGTTACTATGGAAATTATTCTGGTCTCCATGGTGTTGTTGGCATCTTTATAAAAAATATATGTAATGTAAAAAATTTTCTTAATAAAGATTTATTTACTACTAATAATCAATGTTTTCTTTACTCTAAACACGGACGTTTCTGTGCATTTGCGTTTTAACCTTATATACACATTTAACCTTTATAGCCAGATCTGTAGCGATGCGTCTCCGAGACGTCCCAATGAATAACTCTGTCTCATGAGATTAAAGAAAAACTTGAAAACACTATATCGCTGCCGTCCGATTACAATTCCGTCCGTGCGACCCCTGTGCATTTTTCCAAACTCCACGTGCGTGCACGAAAAAAAATCGCTTGTGTAACCGTACCCTTATAATCGCGTGTAACGAATGTTATTGGTTTGCTGAACGTAATGTTTCTATGAACACAATGTTTTCATCACTTTCGTTGTCTGGAAAGTTGATACAAATTGTTCTAAAAAGAAACAATAATAGGCCTACGCAGATTGTTACGCTTTTGACTAATGATATTAAAATTCTTAATATCATTAAGCAGTTTAGTGTATATTTCTTTGTATCTTAAGATAATTATAACACTTTACATAAGTTACGTGAAGCCTAGCAGCTGAGAAAGTTTTGAATAACAGAAGTTTTTTTGTATTTCTCTAATTCCTATAGAATTAAAGACAGTGGCACCGCAAAAAAATCGTTGTTCTTATTTGCACGTTGAGAGAGAAATTTACACAAAAACTACGGAAAGCTCTTGTAACACATCTCGTAAGCAGCGTTTGTTTTCAAACAAATTTCATTTGTTTTATGTAAACTGCAGTTTTCCAGTAAAATCGGGGCCCACAGATCTGAACAACTAGCCATACCAAATTACCGCCTATCCTGTATTGATTTTTGTACATGTACGCTTTTATAATCTACTAATTTTTTTTTTAATTAGATTTTAAATGTGTTTAGGTAACTAATCACACTAACCACACTTAATGTTGATATTATTATTGTCAGGCGGGCTGTTAGGCGTTGGTTCACAGTTGTCGTTATTGACAAACGTTTCGGAGGCCATCATCAGTATCCAGATTGGCACGGTGTCCGCCAATTCACCTCACAGATGAGGTAGAGACCATGTAGATGGCCTCCGATTATAGGGACGAAACGTTAATCAATAACGACAACAGCCGGCTGACAATAATAATTCCAACAATGGTGAGAGCTTACGACCTTAATACTTAATCTTTTTCTTTAGCCTACTATTTAATCATTAATTTTTTATGGTCTATTAAAGGAAATACAGAATTGAATTGTTGGTTAATATTGCAAATCGAATTTTTATAAGTTGATACAATTTTTATGCTAGTTTGATATAACTCAATGTTTAAGTTATATTTATTTCGAAACTCGTATTTTTGGGTACCTCATTATTGTAGTTCCAAAATATACGGTCACAACAAAAAAATATCGGTATGGAGAACCATACATGACTTCCATGTTCTAAGATTTATATTTAAAATAATTTACGAAATGAAATGTTTCCATAGAAACTACTTCTTTCCACTTATTGCTTCAGCCTTAACCACAGTACTGTGGTCACTAACGTATACCACCACACGTTAACGTTATCGCACTCGATTTTCACTGATGATGGCAGTCGACGGCACTGCCGAAACGTCTGGTTTTGCAGAAAACAAAAATCTCATGATTTTTTTGCCATCACCATACTTCCACTTTCTTATGGAACATGGAAGTAATATGCGATTATTGCAAATTGTTTGATCCCACGGACACTTACCAAGACATTTTAATTTGACATTTTTATTTAAAAAATTGTTTGCGCGTTGTAAAATTACATAAATCGTTTTATATAAAAAATATTTAGAACCTCTTGGAATACAGTATTTAGAACTCACATAAAAGTGGACACACACGTGTGCCTATACAACTATCATTGACATGATGTCATCCGTAAAATGCATTAATATAATAATGATAGTGTCAACATCGTCAGGCGCCATGTTACATTTTGGTGTTATTAAAATATTTGTTTACATCACATATAACCGTATAACGTTATTTATCTAGTAAATGATAATGTTCTTAATAAATTTCTAACATTCAAGGACGTACAAAAAATAGCATCATATGTATACATAACAGTTATCTGAAAATCCCAAAATTAGAACTTCGTTTACTAGAGACTACAATAGTAATCGAATCCGTGGTTCATTGGGGAAATAATTATTTGGAAGTTCACAGTTTCAATCCTATTACACAACTTTCGTCTATTATTAAGGCAACTAAATTCGTATGATCGTGTTCACAGTTTTCATATTTTGCGAAGTTCTTATTAAACATTGCCGTATTTACGTTTAATACAGATTTACGTTTAATTTATTTACGTTTTTAGAACAGTTTATTCTCTCTGTAAATAAAAACAACAATACATTTAATAATTGTTTCTCATAGTTTAGTATACAGGCTAAAAGGTATGTTAAAAATATTTGCTAATTTATAGGAGCCCTCATGGGGCTTTTTTTACAAGATAAGTATGGCGTCTTTTTGTCATTGTCTTTAAGAATGGATATTTACACGTAATGTTAATAACTTGCTTGCTGTCTTCATGAATCTGTAGAACCGTAAACTCAAGATTTACATTTATATTTCCTTTTTAAATGAAAAGAAAGGAAATTGGTATATGGCAAATAAAGTTTGACTTTGAAATGTATCGTACTGTTGTAACAGAAAATAAGCATTAGTTCTCATCATACTGATTGTTCTTTTATATCAGCGTCATCGTTGTAGTTCGTAAACGATTTATTCTTACCGTTGTTTGTAAACAATCGCGTTTGTATTTACTTTTTTGTTTCTTTTCCATATTTTTTTGGGTGAAATTATAAAGAAACCCCCTGCACACACAATCGCGCGAGTCAGCGGGCAACACATAATAAAAATTAAAAAATTATTACAGTATTTTACTTATAATACATTATACAACATAATTATATAATATCATATATCAAAATAATATTTTTTTTAAATATTAATAATTATTATTAATTAGGCCGAAGAAAGCTATAAATACTTGTATATTTAACAAAAGTGTGTTTACTAGTCGGATAAAAACGTTGTTTGGAATTTTTAATTTTGTTTACTTTAAGAATTATTCTTTGAAGAAAGAACATTAATGGAACTTTTAGTGTATTAAAACAACTTAATAAAGTTATTATATTGTGTACAGTAGGTTATATTACAACAGCTGTTTACTTAGCGCCAAGTTTGAAATTATTCAGCGCCTATTATATAATCTTAATTAATGCCAATATGGTTTGAAAACCACACTTTGTGACTGTTAATGGATTCAGAAATGTAACAAAGTGTTTGCTTTGTGTCGTGAACATGAAAATTACTTTCTTAATAGTTTAATTCCAGCTTACCAATTTACTTCTCTGTTTGACTTCCAGGGCAGCGAAATTTTCCATACGAAGCACAATAACAGTACACTATGTTTTAGAAACGTTAATTATCAAGACCTATTCAATAATTATACATATTCAGAAACTTAATTAATAAAGCTGTAATCACAAACAGAATTGACACTGTTGCACACCACTATTGAAATATTATTCCGATTAGCGCTTTCAAGCTTCAAGCACCGATCTGATTTTCCGATCACACCGTCAAATCAGATTTCCGATAATGTGAAGATTGAAAGTGCTAATCGGAATAATTTTTTTATTGTGGTATGCAACAGTGATAATTCTGTTTATACATATTCAATTCACATTAAAATTAAGGAAGAATTTCGATTTTAATTAATTGGCTTCTTACTGGCGCTGAAGTAATTTGTCCTGAAACATTAGTGAGGTTAGTTATATATATATATATTGCAATAGTACACAAGATATGAAAGTCATTTAAGTGGACTACTAATGCTATATAACATTTTCTGATGGCCATATACATGTTTTAAATTGAATTTGTTCCTTCTTTGTAAAGTAGTCATAAGTTTTGAACCAAGCTGTGTTTATAAAAGTATGTATGTCAAAATATTCACAACTTTATTCTCTTTTATGTCATGTGAAATATTAGTGTGTAAGTGCGCGGGTGCGGGTGTGATTTACATTTTATTTAATACCTTCGAAGAAAATTAACATTCTTCTGAAACTTGGACAGAGTATTTTCATGGTTATAAGCTACATTTTCCATATACTCAATTCTCCACACCTATGATTTTTATATGTTGTTTTTAATGAATTCAATCTTCTTTTATTCTCGTTATCTTCAAGTAAGTAATAAAATTTATAGATTAGATCTAGACAGGGCTTCGCAGAATCGGACAGAGCTTAAGCCTGATTTCAGTCTATCTGTTTTCTCATCTGTGACGTTGCTAATGTTTCAATCAATCAGAGGGTCTAAAATTTATACAGATTTGTCACCTGTCGAGAGCACTTCGGTTAGTTCCTTCCAAAGACTCGTTATAGAAAGACGTACTCGCTGCCACGAGTTTTTCGTGCCCAGACAGGTCGTTTTCCTTTAAACTTAGAAGTTGGTTCACGGTTCGAGGCCTTCGAAACCATTACCACTTACAGAACTCAATTAATAAAATAGATCACCATACTCTAGTGATTTTCGCGTATAGTAGAAGATATCCGCTAGGGACAAAATATCTACCGAGATATTTTGATACTTCCGCGAGAACACATCAAGAAGCAGGATTTGTGTAAGCTTAATACACACAGATCTATTTTACCCAGTTTAAAACAGTATTAAAACAGTTTAAAATAGTATTTAAACTCAGACATTTCAGCCTTGAGTTCATTGAACTTAACACAAACAAAACACATATGTCCTTTCTTTTTTAACTTATTTATTAAGTTTAATTTTGTGCAGTCTTAGCTGTTTTTATTTTATATTGGGGATGTACCCCTTGTCACTCCACGTATTTATTACCTGTTCTTATTCTATCTATCTCATTTTATAAAATGTAGTCAGATAAAGAGTGGCACTTTCTTAAAACATTTGTAGTCTATTTTTATCATAATATTCTACAAAATATTATTTCTGTAGTTGGTACATAAACTTTAAAGTTGGGTAAAGGCACAAATTTACTTAGTTTAAGCATTTAAAACACTGACACTTGAAGTTTATTTATTATAATAAGATAACTTGCACTGGTCCTCTGTTATTCTTGGATCTTATCTCTAAATAAGTTTTATAGTATTCCAAGATCAAGAATCTTGTTTATAGAGGATTATGAAGGTTTGTTTTTTCCATTATAAAATAACTTTCGTGGGTGCACTTTTACTTATACCTCTAAACACTTTTGTCTATATCTACTTCACATTATTTTCTGTTTTGGGTGTTATACTTTCATTAGTTAGATTTCTTTTGGGGGTTTTATTCCTTTGTTACTAGGTTTATTTTGGGTATTTCCCTACTTTATCTTGTTCATCCATGTGGTTTCTTCCATTTCAGTCATTTTATTTTGGGGTGTCGGTTTGTTCCAGGCTTTTCCTTACTTTAACTTATTCTCCTACTTTGTTTCTTTGATAAAAAGTAGTTTTATTAGGTATGTCGGTTTGTTTTGGGTTTTGCCTTACTTACTCCTATCCTACCTGGGTATTTCCTCATTTACTTTTAGTTTTTTGGTTTATTTTTCATTACTCATAGGTGTTGCTTAGTTGTTTTTAATTTATTTTTAATTCTTCAAATTATGATTGCATTTTCTGTGGTACTTATTTGTTTTTATTTGGATGTTTCCTTGATTTCATTTTATTTTATTTTTATTTATGATCATTTTTCATTCATTATAATGTGGATAATCTGTCATGCTACACTATCTATGCAGTTTTTTGTATCGTTGCATAGATAGTAGGCCTATTTGGGGCCGTCAACTTGGGGCACGAGTTAGTTAATACGATTTTAGGTTAAGAATTTTAATTATTGTGTATAGACTAAATTTTATTTGAACTGTGTTTTAAGTTTTAATATTGTGTCGCAGGGAGTGTATATAAAGTTTTGCATATTCTCTGTGAAACAATTTTGGACAATATTAATTTAGTTTTAAATAATATTTGGAGGTTTGAAGTATATTTGTGTGTTAGATGTAAATAGGTTAAGGTAAGATTGTGGACATTCGATTCGAGATTACTGACGAACACTGACTACGTCAAACAAGTATACTGTTACATTTTAATAATAATAATCTGATTTAACAATAGTTGAACCGTACACGTTTAAATCAAGACGATAAACATTGTTTTGGTGATAGTAACTATAAACAATGGAATTCCAGACTCAAACAGCTGATATGCAAACAGTATTGGTCGCGATTTTAGCTAATATGCAAACGATACGCGAGGAAGTTAAATCGGCTGAAGAGGACGCGATTAAACAGAACAAAGCACTTCACCACGAAAACAAAAAAAATATTTGCCGCGGTCCACGAGCAAAGCAAGCAAAATAAAGCCTTATTAGAAGCTACGGAGAAGAAGATATCAGATAAAGTTGAATCTATACTCGCGAATGTTGAACTTGCATTAGAAATTAATAGTTCGCGTCTAAGCGAATATGCGAGGCTAGAGTTGGTTCGATCGAGGAACGAGTTCAAGGGGAGGCGACCACCATCAGTGAATTTGTCTCCGAACAAGAACATCGGTTCGAAGAACTTAGACAAAAAATTAATAGGTTACAACGTAACTCTATGCCTGCGATCCAAACAACTTATGTATATAAAACAATTGATGAACCTAACTCACAACCTAAATTCTATGGTCAAGATAGCTGCAATCCTTTACTGTTTCTTCGGGCGTGCGAACGTAGTATGGAATCAATTAACGACAATTGGAGCGAAGTGGACAAAATTAATTGGGTTGTGCGGCAGCAGCTTAAAGGTACGGCGGGAGAATGGTTCACGATTGTGCAGGATAAGATTACCATATACAAAGACTTTGTAGATAATTTCCGAGCAAGGTATTGGAATGAAGAGGTACAGCGAAAAACCCGCGTACAGTTGGAATTCGGTAGGCCTAAATATACGCCAGCCAAAGGGTCCAAAGAGAAATACCTAACACAACTTGTGTCTCGAGCCAACTATCTTGAACCACCAATGACAGAGGCCTCCTCCTCCTATGGCGCTACAGCCCAAGTCGGGCCCTGGCCTCCACCAATCTCCGCCTCCAATCCACTTTATCCACTGTAACCCTCCTCCAGTTTCTTATCCCCATGTCCCTCGCGTCTTCTGCAACGCCATTCTCTGCAATGGCAGAGGCAGAAATGGTAAATAAGCTTGCTCATCACTTTAGTCGTGGAATTCAAATAGCCGTGATCACACAAGGTGTAAAAAAAAATGGAAGAGTTGTTATTACTATTGAGCAAATGGGAGAATGTTGATAGTCCCAATAGTGATAGCAACCAAACACGCACATCAATTCAATCAACTCATAAACAACAGCAACTGCAATATCAACAACAATATAAACATAAACACAACATTCTAAAATATAATCAGCATAAAGTCGTGTCGGTAACTGAAAATAAACAAGTTTTGGAACAGCAACAAAATGTATGTCTGTGCACAGAAAAACATATTACTAAAAGTCGTGTCACCAGTCTAGTGTTGACAACAGTAGTGATAAGCAAACATTTTGTGTGGCAGGCATATACCCAAATGATATACTAGTTGATTTAATACATAAGAATAAGTGTATGGAAAATGACAATAGTGTTAAGATTGTGAAAAAGAGTACTATAGTTAGAGCAAAAATTAATAATTGTGTAGGAAATGTTCTGTTAGGTAGCGGGGCTCAGGTATCTTTGATAAGCGAAGAATTTATAAGTAAACATAAGAATCAGTTTAAGGAGATGCCAATATTACCTGTAAACAACACAACTATTAAAACAGCTACAAATGATAATTAGATTGTTTGCTGACAAGCATTGGTGTCTATCACAACACAGGGAGTCGAGATTGACGTGCCAGTACTATTAATTAAAGATCTTGTATATGATGTTATACTAGGTACTGACACGTTAAGCAAAACAAATGCTATAATTGATTATAATAATAATACATTGATGTGCAAAGTTAATAATAAACATTATAGCGTAAAGTTAGGACATATGGACATCAAAAATGAATCTGTTGCAAATGGCTTCAAAATAAACAAACCGCTTATTAACATAACCTCAAATGTAAACAATAACAATAATAACATAAATAAACATAACCTGGAGGATAACACAGTAGAGCAAGAAAACTATTCGGCAATCAAAAATGAAATACAAATTTTAGCAATTAAGTATATTTTACCCGATAATTTAAAAACTCAAATTAAAAACATTAGTATCGAACAACGGGATGAAAAGTTAAAAAAAAATTGTCAATAAATTAAAGATAGGGAAAATCCAAAATACCAAATCGTAAATAATACATTATATAAGCTTACTGATGGGCAATGGAAAATCATGGTTCCAGATAACATCGTTGAGGACCTGACATGGGCATGTCATGAGAGTATAGCACATGCCGGTGCATATAAGTGCTACTTAACACTTAGAGAAGATTTCATCTGGCTGAACATGTCTAGGAAAATAAAATCTATACTACGAACATGCCATACTTATCAAACATCAAAATACCCCAACCAACATACCTACGTTGAAATGGGTAATATTGTAAAACGTAATAAAATATCGGTATGGAGAACCATACATGACTTCCATATTCTAAGATTTATATTTAAAATCATTTTCAGCCAAACAGCCAGCCTGTGTCTTACCTGCCTTTTTATTGCTGTATTAAATGAAAAATATTATATTACATTAGAATGAAAAAATTATAATTTTATTGCCTGGCAACAAAATTATTTTATTTTTAACAATTACCATTGTTTCAAAAAGTTTAAATAAATTTTCAAGTACTTTACTCTTGTTAAAACGTAAAAGGTTGCAGGTAAACTACCCCTTCCCCTTAACCGATCTTCACCAAAATCGAAATTCATTGAGACCTCTACAATTCAGGGACGTATGCAAAACATTATTTGATTCTGTTTGAATTTGCGGCTGTTATCGTTTGCCATAGAAAATACGCTTGATAAAAAAACGTTGCAGGTAAACTACCCCTTCCCCTTAACCGATCTTCACCAAAAACAACAGGTCTTGAGTACTCTACAAATGAGGGCTGTATGCAAAACATTATTTGATTCTGTTTGAATTTGCGGCTGTTATCGTTTGCCATAGAAAATACCCTTGTTAAAAAAACGTTGCAGGTAAACTACCCCTTTCCCTCAACCGATCTTCACCAAAAACAATAGGTCTTGAGAACTCTACAATTTAGGGCTGTATGCAAATAATCTTTTGATTCTGTTTGAATTTGCGGGTGTTATCGTTTGCCATAGGAAATACCCTTGTTAAAACATAAAACGTTACTGGTAAACTACCCCTTTCCCTTAACCGATCTTCACCAAAAACAATAGGTCTTGAGTACTCTACAAATCTGGGCTGTATGCAAAACATTATTTGATTCTGTTTGAATTTGCGGCTGTTATCGTTTGCCATAGAAAATACCCTTGTTAAAAAAACGTTGCAGGTAAACTACCCCTTTCCCTCAACCGAACTTCACCAAAAACAATAGGCCTTGAGAACTCTACAATTTAGGGCTGTATGCAAATAATCTTTTGATTCTGTTTGAATTTGCGGCTGTTATCGTTTGCCATAGGAAATACCCTTGTTAAAACATAAAACGTTACAGGTAAACTACCCCTTTACCTTAACCGATCTTCACCAAAATCAACAGATCTTGAGAACTCTACAATTCAGGGCTGTATGCGAAACATTATTTGATTCTGTTTCAATTTGCGGCTGTCATCGTTTGCCAAACAAACAAAATTACCCTTGCTAAAAAAAAACCGTTGCAGGTAAACTACCCCTTTCCCTCAACCGATCTTCACCAAAAACAATAGGTCGCGAGTACGCTGCGAATCAGGGCAGCATGCAAAAAATTATTTGATTCTGTTTGAATTTGCGGCAGTTATCGTTTGCCATAGAAAAAAAATCTACAGACACACAGACGCATAGACAGACAGACAGACAGACACAGAGACACACAGACAGACAGACAGACACACACACAGACACTTTTCGGAAAACGACTTTTTTTCATGTTTTGAGTGTAGTAGAATCAGAATCTGCAATAATCTCGAACACGATTTTTTTACTTCCATATTCCTTAAGGAATGGAAGTATGGTGATGGCAAAAAAAATCGTGTTCGAGATTATTGCAGATTCTGATTCTACTACACTCAAAACATGAAAAAAAGTCGTTTTCCGAAAAGTGTCTGTGTGTCTGTCTGTCTATCTGTGTGTCTGTCTGTCTGTAGATTTTTTTTCTATGGCAAACGATAACTGCCGCAAATTCAAACAGAATCAAATAATTTTTTGCATGCAGCCCTGATTTGCAGAGTACTCGCGACCTATTGTTTTTGGTGAAGATCGGTTGAGGGAAAGGGGTAGTTTACCTGCAACGGTTTTTTTTTAGCAAGGGTAATTTTGTTTGTTTGGCAAACGATAACAGCTGCAAATTCAAACAGAATCAAATAATGTTTCGCATAAAGCCCTGAATTGTAGAGTTCTCAAGATATTTTGATTTTGGTGAAGATCGGTTAAGGGAAAGGGGTAGTTTACCAGTAACGTTTTATGTTTTAACAAGGGTATTTCCTATGGCAAACGATAACAGCCGCAAATTCAAACAGAATCAAAAGATTATTTGCATACAACCCTAAATTGTAGAGTTCTCAAGACCTTTTGTTTTTGGTGAAGTTCGGTTGAGGGAAAGGGGTAGTTTACCAGCAACATTTTTTTAACAAGGGTATTTTCTATGGCAAACGATAACAGCCGCAAATTCAAACAGAATCAAATAATGTTTAGCATACAGCCCTGATTTGTAGAGTACTCAAGACCTATTGTTTTTGGTGAAGATCGGTTAAGGGGAAGGGGTAGTTTACCTGTAACGTTTTATGTTTTAACAAGGGTATTTCCTATGGCAAACGATAACAGCCGCAAATTCAAACAGAATCAAAAGATTATTTGCATACAGCCCTAAATTGTAGAGTTCTCAAGACCTTTTGTTTTTGGTGAAGTTCGGTTGAGGGAAAGGGGTAGTTTACCTGCAACATTTTTTTAACAAGGGTATTTTCTATGGCAAACGATAACAGCCGCAAATTCAAACAGAATCAAATAATGTTTAGCATACAGCCCTGATTTGTAGAGTTCTCAAGACCTATTGTTTTTGGTGAAGATCGGTTAAGGGGAAGGGGTATTTTACCTGTAACGTTTTATGTTTTAACAAGGGTATTTCCTATGGCAAACGATAACAGCCGCAAATTCAAACAGAATCAAAAGATTATTTGCATACAGCCCTAAATTGTAGAGTTCTAAAGACCTATTGTTTTTGGTGAAGATCGGTTGAGGGAAAGGGGTAGTTTACCTGCAACGTTTTTTAACAAGGGTATTTTCTATGGCAAACGATAACAGCCGCAAATTCAAACAGAATCAAATAATGTTTTGCATACAGCCCTGATTTGTACAGTACTCAAGACCTATTGTTTTTGGTGAAGATCGGTTAAGGGGAAGGGGTAGTTTACCTGCAACGTTTTTTTATCAAGCGTATTTTCTATGGCAAACGATAGCCGCAAATTCAAACAGAATCAAATAATTTTTTGCATACGTCCCTGAATTGTAGAGGTCTCAATGACTTTCGATTTTGGTGAAGATCGGTTAAGGGGAAGGGGTAGTTTACCTGCAACCTTTTACGTTTTAACAAGAGTAAAAAGTACTTGAAAATTTATTTAAACTTTTTGAAACAATGGTAATTGTTAAAAATAAAATAATTTTGTTGCCAGGCAATAAAATTATAATTTTTTCATTTTAATGTAATATAATATTTTTCATTTAATACAGCAATAAAAAGGCAGGTAAGACAGCCTGGCTGTTTGGCTGAAAATGATTTTAAATATAAATCTTAGAATATGGAAGTCATGTATGGTTCTCCATACCGATATTTTACTTCCATATTCCTTAAGGAATGGAAGTATGGTGATGGCAAAAAAAATCGTGTTCGAGATTATTGCAGATTCTGATTGTACTACACTCAAAACATGAAAAAAAGTCGTTTTCCGAAAAGTGTCTGTGTGTGTGTCTGTCTGTCTGTCTGTCTGTCTGTCTGTAGATTTTTTTTCTATGGCAAACGATAACTGCCGCAAATTCAAACAGAATCAAATAATTTTTTGCATGCAGCCCTGATTTGCAGAGTACTCGCGACCTATTGTTTTTGGTGAAGATCGGTTGAGGGAAAGGGGTAGTTTACCTGCAACGTTTTTTTAACAAGGGTATTTTCTATGGCAAACGATAACAGCCGCAAATTCAAACAGAATAAAATAAAGTTTTGCAAACAGTCCTGATTTGTAGAGTACTCAAGACCTCTTGTTTTTGGTGAAGATCGGTTAAGGGGAAGGGGTAGTTTACCTGCAACGTTTTTTTATCAAGCGTATTTTCTATGGCAAACGATAACAGCCGCAAATTCAAACAGAATCAAATAATTTTTTGCATACGTCCCTCAATTGTATAGGTCTCAAGGACTTTCGATTTTGGTGAAGATCGGTTAAGGGGAAGGGGTAGTTTACCTGCAACCTTTTACGTTTTAACAAGAGTAAAGTACTTGAAAATTTATTTAAACTTTTTCAAACAATGGTTGGTTTATTGCCAAACAATAAAATTAAAATTTTTTCATTTTAATGTAAATCATGTATAAGAGAAAATATATCGCGCTTGGCAGGCGATATTAAGATTTAAATATAAATCTTAGAATATGGAAGTCATGTATGGTTCTCCATACCGATATTTTGCCATCACCATACTTCCATTCCTTAAGGAATATGGAAGTAAAATGAATTGTTATGTATTGATTTTCTAGGACCACTGCCACGTGCAGCTAGAGGAATGAGGAATCTTGTAGTTTGTACAGACGCTTTCTCCAATCATGTTAGTTTGTACCGACCAACAACAGAGGCAGTTCTTAAGGTGATTCTTGAAAAATATGTTCCAAAATATGGGCATGTTAAAAAGATACTATCGGATCAAGGTAAGCAATTTCAAAATAAGAACAATCTGAGCTTGAGAAGCATCGCATACAAGCGGTATTAACGGTGATCCGGAGACCTCAAGGTAATCTTGCGGAGAGGGTAAATAGGGACTATTCAGGACGTACTGTAATAGCAATCAGAGTAAATGACCTGAATATCTCGAGTTTTTCGAGCAAGCCATCAATGGGAATTACAACGATACGACTGGGTTCACTCCTAAGGAGCTACACTCTGGAGAAATGCCTACATGTGTACGGAGTGTGTATGTAAAGCGAGCTGCCACACAGAACTAACCTGTTCCAAACGAAGTTAAGCGTTTATTTGCTAGAAGACGTATTAAAAAGAGTGCAGAAGAACGCACAGAAAAGTTTAATGTGGAACATAAACTTCTAAAATTCAAAGAAGACGAGATGATTCTTTTAAAAGCGTTGAACGTTGGTAGTAGTGAAGATAACACAGCTGCTAAATTCTTTAGGTTATATAATGGACCTTTCTTATTATCTGAGCAAGTTGGTAAAACTACTTAAATTTTTACTAATCCTACAACTAACTGTACTATTGGTAAATTCCATGCATCATCTTTACGCAAATATTATGTTAAAGAATAAACTGTTCGTGTGTATCAGGGTATATGATGTGTGACTGTATTGAAACAAATTGTATAAAAAAATTGAATGTATTACGCATGTGAGGTGAGATGGAGTATGTGGAGAAATGTTTGGAACCTGTCTAAGATAAGGAGACATGACGTCATCAAATGTTAGTATGGCTTATCTTGTGAGGGCATAGTATTCAGAATTTGACCACGTGTAATTGTTTATGTTTCTTCTGTCAAAATGGAACTGTCAAACAGAGTTGAAATAATTTAGTTTTGGGAAGATTATTTATTTATTTAGTTTTATTTCTTGTTTATAGTTTTTGGAAGTGATATATTATCTGTTTTATGTTAAAAAACATTTGTAAACATTAAACAAATTTTTTGTATACATGGAGGAGATAATCCTGCAACATTATATAAATAAATTGTTGCGACTAGATAGTCAAAACTCGGTAAAGCCTTGATAAACCGACACGATCGATACTTTGCCTAAGCCGGATTATCATATAGGCCTATTGTGGATATTCAAAACGTATCTGCTTGAAGGGGTTAAAACAACAGTCAGTCAGCTTGAAAGAGAAAATACAGTAACAACAGTTGCATATAACAGTGCAAAATGTTTTAGAAAATGCTTCACTATGTTTAAACTGTAGAAAACAACAAACATCTCTGGACTAACAACGATAGTAAATATCGGTATGGAGAACCATACTTGACTTCCATGTTCTAAGATGTATATTTAAAATCATTTTCGAAATGAAATACTTCCATAGAAACTACTTCTTTCTTCAGCTTTAACCTCAGTGCTGTGTTCACTAACGTATACCACCTCACGTTAGCGCACTCGATTTTCACTGATGACGGCAGTCGATTGCACTGCCGAAACGTTTGGTTTTGCAGAAGACATTGGATCACGGCGAAACAGCCCGGGAAGGAATTTTAAAAACAAATTACCTTTTTGTTGCCGATAACGTCGTACACATATAAAAAATTATCCTTGAACTATCATTTTCATTTATAAAAAATTACACCCTCCCCCTTCAACGACCTTTTTCATTTGTAGATATTTCATCGACCTTTCTACATTTCATTATTCTGACCTTCTTTTCAGGACACTTTCGTCATCAAGATTAAGTACTTTACTGTTGTTAAAACACAAAACGTTGCAGTAAACTACCCCTTCCCCTTAACCGATCTTCACCAAAATCAAAAAGCTTTGAGTCCTCTATAACTCAGGCACATATTCAAAAATATTATTTGATTCTGGTTGAATTTGCGGGAGTTATCGTTCCCCATATAAAAAATTCTACACACACACACACACACACACACACACACACACACACACTTCGGAAAATGACTTTTCTTCATGTTTTGAGGGTAGTACAATCAGAATCAGCCCTTATCTCGAACTCGATTTTTTCGCGATCACCAAAGTTCCATTTCCTTACGGAACATGGAAGTAAAAGGAATGTGGTACTTTCTTCGATATAAGGGCTGATTCTGATTGTACTACCCTCAAAACATGAAGAAAAGTCATTTTCCGAAAAGTGTCTGTGTGTGTGTGTCTGTGTCTAAAATTTTTTTTATGGCAAACGAAAACTACCGCAAATTGAAACAGAAACAAATAATTTTTTGCATATGTATGTACCCGAGTTATAGAGCACTCAAGGCCTATTGATTTTGGTGATGATCGGTTAAGGGGAAGGGGTAGTTTACCTTCAACGTTTTATGTTGTAACAAGAGTAAACTACTTAATTCTGATAAATAATGTATCCTGAAAAGAAGGCCATAATAATCCACAGTAGAAAGGTATTTAAAATATCTATAAATGAAAAGGGTAATTGATGGGGAAGGGGGTAATTTTCTATAAGTGAAAATGATAGTTGAATGGGGAGGGGATAATTTTTTAAATGTATACTACGTTATCGGCAATAAAGAAGTAGTTTGTTGTTATAATTCCTTCCCGGGCTGTTTGGCCATGGTCCAATGTTTTCTGCAAAGACAGACGTTTCGGCAGTGCCACTGACTGCCATCATCAGTGAAAATCGGGTGCGCTAACGTGAGCCGGTATACGTTAGTGACCACAGTACTGTGGTTAAGGCTGAAGAAAGAAGTAGTTTCTATGGAAATATTGCATTTCGAAAGTAATTGTACATATAAATCCTAGAACATGGAAGACATGTATAGTTCTCCATACCGATATTTTGAATACGTTTTCAATATCTAAGGCACAGAAGTGTCTATAATAGACAGTAGTGTCTATTTAATTTATAATGCTAGTAATGTCTATGAAATTTATGGTATCACACAAAATTATATGACATCAATGTATAAATTTCTTGAATAAATCATTTCATGACTCCGAATAAACTGTAATTCCTCGTATTACTGTGTAAGTTATTACCACTTATAATGCAAGTGATCTCAGTTTAGTTGTCCTGTGCATGTTCAGTGGTTTACTGCAGTACAGTCTTAAATGGTACTTAACAAAAATGTTCCAGTTAGTAAGTATGTCCATATATTCCAGTTAATGTTAAACGTAATTTCGTATACTATTTCTGGAGTTTTGTCCTGATTATTTTCCAGATCGTGAGGTAGAACAGAATTGTGTCATAAATATGTATAGGAATGCCAAAAAAATTAATTATGTGATAAAGGGTAGCGAATATGTATAAAACATTATTATATGCATCTAAGATTAGAACCTAAGGGGTTGTTCTGATCGTGGGGTAAGTGTCTGAAGTTTTATTGTACTACTACTACTACTACTACTCTCCAGCACTACAGCCCATCGTGAGCCCTGGCTTCCGCTACGACCCGTCTCCACTCATCTCTGTCCATTGCCCTCAGTCTCCAGTTCCTAATGCCCATCTTGAAGTTTTATTGTAATATCACAAAATCCTACCATGGATAGACACAAGCAACTTTTGGAGAGGTTACAATATATGTCTAATAAAAACGGGTTGGTACTCAATGGGGCCATAATTTTGTGACAAAATCTTAAAATTATCAAACTTTAAAATCATATCTTTTGCCCACGCCTACAACAACCATTTCTGTTCTACTCTCAGATTTATTTTTAATTTTTGTAAATTTTGTAACGTTCAAGATTTAATAAATTGGTCTCAAATATAACGGTTTTGCGTTAGAATTTCTGGTAAACGTTACGAAGCCACTATTTTAAGCTAAATTATTTTCAGACGTATGCTTTGTATCTTTCCCTTACTTTTATTAAAGAAAATCTCCTGAATGTATTTCCTTTGGTAAGGGATGCTGTCCGTTCAAATGAACCTTTAGGACAGTTGAGTTCACAAACTAGGCCAATTCCGTACATAGAGTCAGATTTATTTTATTTGTCACTGACACGTCACTCATTAAAAACTTACAGTTTTTGGTAAAGTAAAATGATTATCAAAATAAATTTTTGGTTTTAGAAAAGAAAGTAATTTGTGTGTACAAAGTACACTTAATATTTATTATGTTATGGGTTAAGTATAGCGACAGAGACGTTTACTATAGTTATAGTTTCTTTCGTAAGTAAGATATAGTGTTTTGCATTTATATCTTTCATTTTGAAATTAAAATACTGGAACAGTACTGAAACCACTTTTTTGTGGCTAAATAAGTAAAAACGATATTTTCTCTGAAATAAGTAGAAAGGGAAACTTATGAAGTACTTCCTAGATCATATAATATTTATTTTACGCAAAAAGGGACCGTATTAAAAATATTTTTTCCATTCTTTCTTTCGAGAATTTGCTTATGTCAGAATGGGGATAAATTAACAGAAAGTGTACAACCTAGAGAAGTAACAGTTAGTTGATGCCTTACCTGGCTAGCATGTTTTTTTAAAATCAAAGATACCAAAAATTTTGTAAGAATTGATAAAATCCCGGATATGAATAAAAATTCCCTGAATGTTCTCCTCCCACAAGAAAAATGGACGCACGGTAGCTCCACTGTATGCCTATTCGTGAAGGTTTCTGTATGTGCACAGTAGGCTATGTTTATTGTCTCAACAGAAGTGTCTTCATACAAATAATCAGGTAGCGATTAAAATAATCCAAAACCTTGGCCTTCAAAGGTAAATATCCAGTGAGGACTAAGATAGTTATAAACAACAGCACTTTAGAACAAGTGAGCCGTTTCTCGGCTGTGCAGTAAGCTATTATTCTGAATATGATGTAAGAGAGAAGATAAATACATTAAGGAATATTTGTGATACGATTCATAGAAAGCTTAGAAATAAAACAAGACACAGCACGAGGATTAAATTTTATAAGACAATTGCAATACCCACGTTGATTTATGCAGGTGAGGCGTAGGTCATGACAAAAAAGGAAAGCGGCAAGATTCAGAGTGCTGAAATGCAGTTTCTTCAAAATACTTTAAATTATACATTGCAAAATAAAAATAAGGAATAAATATATCAGAGCAGAACTAGAAGTTATTACTTGGTGTTCTGCCCTAAGGCAGGTCTTCAAATGGTAAAAGTTCTCCAAGCTGACCTATCGCATGCCAGTCTTTTCCTTTCTTAGTAACACCCTCTGATTTTAATGCTATCTATTAACTTCATTCTTCTACGGCCTTTTGTATTTTCTCCTTCGATGACACCCTCCATGGCAGTTGTAAGCAAGCAGTCTCTTCTTCAATAATGATCTAACCAAATCCTTTTCCTATTTACCTTCAGGATTCTTCTCTCTTCCCCTATTCTTCTTAAAACTTCATCATTCCTTACTTTATCAACCCACCTCACTTTTTCCATTGCTAGCCAAACCCACATCTCAGATGCTTCTAATCTTTTCTCATCCTCCTTCCTCAGTGTTCATGTCTCTGCAATACGGCAACGCTCCACACATAGCATTTGCCCAAAATTTTTCTTAAATTCTTATTAATTTTTCCACACAGCAGTCTTTTCTTCCCATTAAATGCCTCTTTCCATATAGAAAATCTTGCTCTAATTTTACGAGTGCAGGACATATCTTCACTTAGCAAGCTTCCAAGATATTTAAACAACTCCACCTGTTTTATTTTGTCTACTGCCTTTGGTATTGTCCTCGATGCATTCCCCTGCCGGAGATCCGACAAAGTTCCGGAGAACTAGAAGTAAAGGATATAAATGTAAATTATTGCAATTTACAGAAGACAATGGTGGGATCATCTGCAAACGATGACAGAGGATCGATTACCGAAACCGGCACTGAACTATGAAACCAACGGTAGAAGAGACGTGGGTTGTCCGAGAATGAGATGGGCGCCGGAACAGATTTACATTACCTAACCCTTGAAGAGGAGAAGATGAAGGTTAAAATATACAGAGAGGTGCAGGTTAAATGATTACATCAAGTGACGATGGTAGTAATGAATTTAGTATTACTGAAAATTAATGGACACACAATTATATTAATTATTAAAGAATTTTAACTAATAACTAACATAGGCTAATTAATTATCCTACGTACGTGCATTGTTTACCGCACTGAACAAAGTTAAACGCAATAAAACAGGTAAAATTATATTTATAATTTAAAATTTCGTTATTTTAATTTTCAATTGGGGTGGGGGATTTAGCTGTACACATTTAGTGTACATACAGTACTGTTGGTGTGGGCGCATGTTTAGGTAAACAAATTCATAAAATAATTACATTACGGTATTTTAATGGGTGCTGTTATTATAAATAAAATAAAAACAAATGATGTTTAAACAGACGAAATTTTTACGGACTATACGAATTATAATTTTCCCCACATACTGTATATATATATATATATATATATATATATATATATATTGCAACAGATCAAATTTTATTATACTAATAAGGATATAGTGAGTGTGTAAAAATCACAAACAAGTCTATTATGGAGAAGATGAAAAATTATTTATAATACACACAAATATAATTTTTAAAGAGGTATATTGTATTATAAATAATTGTCATGTATTGTAATTTGCAATAATAGTTTATAATGTTCGATAATATATCGGTTTTACTTGATTGAGGCTACGACCTCAGTACGTGCAATCCTCCGCTTCCTACCACCGCTCCCGTCCTGGCGTCCTCTTCGTCTTGTCGTCCTCTTCTCAGATACGTTAAACACACAATGCTTATTATTTTCCCTAAAACAGTTTATTATTAATTGATATGTAAATTTTATCATGTATTGTAATTTGCAATAATAGTTTATAATGTTCGATAATATATCGGTTTTACTTGATTGAGGCTACGACCTCAGTACGTGCAATCCTCCGCTTCCTACCACCGCTCCCGTCCTGGCGTCCTCTTCGTCTTGTCGTCCTCTTCTCAGATACGTTAAACACACAATGCTTATTATTTTCCCTAAAATAGTTTATTATTAATTGATATGTAAATTTTATCAATCTCAGGGTGAATATGGGTATCAGTTTAATAAGGTGTATTAGTCGTACACCTTCCACGCAATCTTGAAGTGTCTTTAAATTCCCTAAGCGGATATCTTAACTTACACGAAAATCATTATACTATATTATAAGTCTATTTAAATAATTGACCCACTCGACTCTGTACACAGAACTTCGTACCGAATACCAAGGATTATGTTAAGTTATACTTTTCTATGTTCGCTCGAGAAAAACTCTCTCTGTAAGAGCACAACTTTACTTGCAACTCTTACAGACAGACTGTGTCGATCTTTACTCTACAGAGAATGAATGTTACTGAATTTAGTGTTTTCCGATTGGCTAAACCTAAGTCACATGATTGATGCAATCAACAGATATAAACTTTTCCAGAAAGAGTTTGAATAAATATGCACTAACTTGCATTGAACTATCTACAAATTTGTATGACCCTATTAATGATAAGTGTTTCAAATTGAGTTTTTCCTACTTAAAAAACCATATTTCCAAAATAGTTATGAACCATAGAGTACACATAAATTGAAGCTATTTATATAAATAATTCCTTGTCAAACTTTCACGTCGATCGGTTAGTTACCGCGGAAGATATAGCGATCACATGTTATCACACCCGCACACGCGCACAAATTCACTCAAAAAATACATGACAATAAAGAACGCCTTTTTATGAATAATTTGGTGTACCCTACATGCTTATCCATTTATAAATACAAAACGTACGGCTAAAAGACAAAATATTACATAAAACCATTTTAAACATGAAAATGCTCGTCATCCATGTGCTCTGATATAAACAACATAGCTTATCATCCTGTGTTCCGTTGCAATATATATGTATATTTTTTTTTCAAACACTTTTCTATAATCTGTTTCTTGATGTATATAATATATTTAATATTTATAATGCTTTCACCTCAAGTTTTTTTCTCCTTATTTGGTACATAGGACAAACAAAGAAACAGCTGAAAGACTGTTATTTTGAACACCTAAATACATACAAAAAACCAGAAACATATAAATCTAATTTGGCCACACATGCAATAAACACTGGACCCAATTCCCAGACATAACCAACATGACACTAAAAAAACATATACCACACAAAGGGACCATAATGAACATTTGGGAAAATTTAAAAGTATACAAACATAAAATACAAAAACTAATACCTGAACAAATACAAATCAATACAAAACATGACACAATTTTCAAAACACTCAACATCGAAAATACACAAAATACTAATATATACACCACAATCACACACAGTAAAGTACCACACTAATAAATACACCACAATACCAATTTAAAGTACCACAGGCCAACAGGAAACCACAACAACCGACCAACACACAAGTACTTCACTAGGCTCAAAATCAGGAAGGCTGAAGATGGGAATACAAGGCTTCCCGAAACATGTTCCAAATAAGGCGAAAATATCTTGAGGTAAAGTAATTATAAATACTAAATATATTACTGTATATACATCAAGAAACAGACTGTAGCAAAAAGAGTGTGTGTGTGTGAGTGTGTGTGTGTGTGTGTGTGTGTGTTGGAATGACAACCTTTAGATAATGCATCGATAATGGGGTGTCTGTTATTAACTTTATGAATTTTGACGTACAAAAGGTTCTAATTAACGTTTTTTCGATAACGTATAAACGTGATTTACAGAAGCTCGCCGATAACGATACGAGTTTATTTAATTAAGGACGCTTCAACTCCCAATTAAAATAACGGTATACAGTAAGAAACGGTAAAACATTTTTCAGTATGATTATGCGAATAAACCTGTTTCGAATATTCGATAGACGTGGCGCTTCACTATGACTACATAAATAAAATGCATCAGTCCTGCGAAATACATCTAACAGATCGAGATGAATGTATGGTAATCTTGGGTAAACTCGTGATAAAGTATATAAAATACCAATTGTGCCAACCAAAAAATTTTTATATTTTTTTTCTGTTTTAACCTTTGGAAAGAATGTTTTCTAAGGACTTTATCTCACTAAAAAATATTTTGGATAAAACAACATATTATATTTATTTTAATTAAATCTCTAAATAATGTTCTTGCTTGGTAATCTCGTGATAATCCAGGTAATCTCGTGACAACACTCCACTATACTCGTGATATTACGACTTTACCTGAATTGAGGCAATCTCGTCACACGTCAGCCATACTCGTGGCATCTAAAATCATAAATAAAATAAAGCTAAAATCATACGGTCAAAAAACATGAAAATTAAAAAAAATATTAAAATTGTACGGCGAAATCAAATCCAGGAAATAAAAACTATCAAAAATTTTAGTAGACAAAAATTTAGAAGATTTATATGTAATGGAAGTCTCTTCCAGAATAAATGTTAAAAATTAAATAAATTTGTACATTACTAGGAAGCAGTTTTACTTGGAAAACAACACAAAACATGTAAGAAACTACGATCCGGAGATAAGCTCCTACAACGTATACGCCGCCTATAACCTATCTAAATATGTACCTTCGTATTCAGTATGTATTAACTGACAATTTAAGACTGAATCTGAAGCTTAATATAGTGAATTACAATGATGGTAGAATCAAAAGCCACGTCCTATTAACAGTAACAAGCTTCAAAAAAAGTATCACGCGATTACGTCTATCATGAGTATACCCGAGTACACCATATATAAAGTAGCAGTGGGGGATAATTTTTGGAGGGATCCGTCCGGTCCTTTCAACAGAGGTGGCCGCATGTAGATTCCAAAAAAGTTTTATTCGATTCCCTTACCCCCAATGTATGCCCTATAACTGAAAAAGTTTTGTTCGCTTTTGACCTTGACAATATATAGCTCGTAACGAAGAAACGGTTCTCAATTCACCCTGAAAATATCCTCAGCTAATTACAGGTAACATGTCTGTGATTAGAGGTATTGCGTGCTGTAAGTAAAAGACGTTTCTCAGAATTTAAATTAATAAAAAATTATCGTAGATCAACAGTGTAACATTGTATTGGTGTTTTAAGATTATTTTAAATCTTGTATTGTGATGTGCTTTGAAAATTTCAAGTTTACAATTTGTTTCTTTCCATATTATTTGTCATGCAAGCATTATTATTTCAGTGACCCAGTCAAAAACTCATTAAAGTGCAAACACACGTGTCTTGTATTTTGTTTTCCACTGTACCATACGACGATTAGTTAGACCGTCGTAACAATATATTTCATTTGTCGTAATATCGAAGTATATTTTTTTGTATTTAAATTGTTGTATACAATGTCTTAGATTTTTTGCTACATTTTAATACGCTTATACTTTCCATTGTGTTTGTTTTACAATATTGTTTTTAAATATGTTCTTTATTGTTTTTCAAACTGCATAACTGCTCTTTAGTTCGTATTAAACAGCATAACTGTAATAATAATTCGTATTATTTTTTTCTGTTAATGTAATAGGGGCGTATATAGAATTTTCTTTTCTGGTGTGTGAGATTTTTCGCGACGCATTAGTAATGAAAATGTAACTATAAGCAAAATCAATTAATACATAAACGATTTTAAGGTGCATGTAATCAACTACGACGTAATAAATTTGATCATATTGAAATTCCATTGATTGTGTTAACAAAACCCCAATACATAAACATAGATATGTGTATGCCTGTGTCCAATTGTGATTAATGAAGACTCAGAAAAACGGAGTTTGATGGTCTCATTTAAAGAACGTAGAAACTAAATGAGGATGAAACAACTTTATATTATCAACCTACAATATATATACAATTAATCATTATCTGAGTTGACTGATAGTTATCTTTTAAAATTTTTAGTCATGCAATATTTTGTATTTATACCTTAGGAATTGGGAGCCCGTTCAAACCCCTTTAAATAAGTTTTGTGATGTAAATAATTCATGATCATCGTTATATTCAGCAAGAATTAAACCAGAAACGGTTTGTTCCGGTCCCAAACAGACGTACTAGAACTAGTCACTCTAATGCTAAAAAACGTACTAATGCTAAAATTTCGTTATGCTTCCAAATTAACTCTGGTCAGCACTTAACGTTATGACTTTAAACTGACCCGGTGAGTACTGTTTCTTATGCTTCGTCAGGGGCGAAACGTTGTCTCGTTATTGGTTTCATCTTCCTTGCGAAGTGGAAACTAAAACGATCCATATATGGTGAATACGGATGTTACTTTTGGGCTGTCGCTACGGTGTTACTTTTTGCCAAAAGGTCTTGAACGACATGTGAGCCGTTATCGAATTTCTAAATCGCCGTGCAATGTTTGTAAGACGTTATCTTCACTAATTTTCATAAACTGTCCTTCCGTAAGTCTGGCGGTTTTCTAAAGGCTTCATGTAGGCTATGTAAAGCGCCCAAAAAATATGCTTTATTAATTATAATAGTCTAATATTAATAATGTTAAGAATTCTTGAATACTACGATCACGATCACAAATTTGCTTTCAGAAATAATAATTTTTGGCATGGAGGCAATATGTAGCATCACGAGATAATACAAAAAAGGAAACTCAATTTAATCATCAAAATTTATAATAGAACTAATCAAATAGATAAATACTATGTAACTGAATGAGGAATGCAATAAAGAATGAGTAATTAAATGAGGACAACCAAAAATAATGTTATAAGGAAGAATTATAATAACTAAAACATTAAACAATGAATAAAAATAAGTATTTTACAGATTCATGAATAAATTAAAAACAGGAATTAGCTTTGTAAACAAACATAGTAGTAAATAACTTTACAAACAGACATAATAAAGGACTAGACTGGACTGTGACTTTGACATGCTAATTACCCAATAGATTAGGGAAGTGATTTTGTATATTTTATTATAATATTGTAAATAATAATGTTGTAGTATGTAAGTAAAAAATGTATTTAGAGATAAGCAAAATCATTTGTATAACACAAGGCTAAAAGTCAAGCTAGGTCTTTAACCTAAGACTGGATTTGTAATTAGCTCATATATAGTGATATGGTAAAGACAAGGTAATTACTTTCATAATTGTGTTTATTCGAAAAACATACAAGGTGAGATAAGTGAATAGAAAAGTGATAAATAATAATAATGAAACAGTGCAAATGACACAGTATAAACTATGATAAAAATATAAAGTGTCATGAACCTAGTATGGCCAAAAGGTGAGAATGGCATGTATTTTATATAAAGTGACCATATAACAATAAAATCAACTTCATTAGTGTGAGTGACAATATAAAACTAAGTGAAATAAAAACATAAACATAAAAAAATAAACATAAATTTATTCAATACTCTGTTTCTATATTGTGTTGTCCAAGCCTGTCTTCTTCGCTTGAAAAATCTCTTCTGCGAAGCATGCCACACAGTTCCAGGTGTCCTCCCATAGAATCATCGCTTCGACAATGTTATCCGGGAGATCTCCTTCCTGTAGGTCTTGAATTGGAAATGTCACAGAATAGATTAATAAAAAAAAATAAATTAAATTTACTCAGTTAATTGTATTCAACAAGTTGTTGCAAGTCCTAGGATACGCTGATACTCTAGATATAATCAGGAGGTCTCTTTAAGCAGTCAATGAAGCCGTTTTTGGTCTTGAAGATCCCGCAAGGAGCCTGGGTCTCATATTAAACGAGAGCAAGACAAAATACATGGTCACAGGACAGGTGTAACGGCCACTTAGGACGGTATCCAAAATTTAAAAACTAGACTACTTGGCCTAGAGGAACCGAAAAGTGTGCTGGAGCCCAGAGTAACGGGACTTGCAATCAACACTCTTGTAACCAGTAACAATTTTCATTAGTGCTAACATGTGACACACTGTTATGATCATTAATTTAAGTTAATTTAAGTTATCACAAAATATTCACTTACAAGTCTTTTAACAGCTGGATTCTAGTGCCATTTACTTTAAGAAAAATGAATTTAAGTTATCAAAAAATATTCAGTTACAAGTCTTTTAAACACCTGGAGTTCTTGATCTAAGTTATTATGAGTTCTCAACAAGATGTTCAACGTGAACACCAGGGAGCCAGTTTATTGAGTAGATGTTGACTGAATGGTAATAATTAGAACGCTCCCCCCTGTACTTTTGTTGAAGAGCTCAAAAGGTGCCACGCTGACCAGTGTGCCATGAGAACTGCAGACTGTCCTTGGAGTGTGTTGAATCTCCAGCGAGTTTCATTCCGGGTAGATGTGGGTCCTTAGGTGTTCTGCTGGAGGAGTATTCGTGGGCCTGACGGCTTCGGGGAGCATCCTGGTGCACTGCTCTGCGGATAGTGACCGGTGTCGATGTTACTATCTCTGCTACACCTTTCTCCCGGCTGGTGCGGGGACCTATAACATTTTTATTTATAGATTAGCCGTCAGTCAATACACCCACCCCTACACTCTCTCGCCTCGGAACACAGACACCACACTCACTGTCAGAATTTCTATCAACATTCTATCTGCTCTTATTAATTTAGCATGGTTTATTTTATTCAGTTATAGTCATTATTTTTGATTAAATTAAATATACAATTAAATACAATGTCACCACGGGGTCCAGACCGGAAGTAATGTGTAAGTCAATTTTACAATACAAAGATTTTACAATGAAATAGACTTTACAGATATTGAGGCCATACACACATACACAAACATAACATATAATTCATCATTAAATAACATAGAATAATATAATTGAGTCTAACCTGAAAGCCCTTTACTCTTTTACGAACTCATGGAAAGATTTACTTAACCCTGAGCCGTCAGACCGTTGAAACACTCTCCCTGAAGGGAAGGTTGGCGAAGGAATGAGAATGAAGCTTGGATTCATACCACTATGCTGCATAAAAGCAACCTGTTCCGATTTGCCGATCATAACCTTTGGTAACTTCCTTAACAAGGAACAGCGGATACAGTTGACTAGATTGCTTCGCCGTAGCACACCTACCACGGCCTTGGCAATCACTACTTAACAATCTAGTTAGCTGTGGCGAACGCGCGTTGGCGGCACTGAACGTTCAAACCACGGCACACAGGAAGCTAAAGAAGGAGAACACGTCCAAATTGGTATCTATTCCTTCGAAAAAATCAACAACTTTTTTTATTTAGGATTCCAAGTTAAGTCCTATGGGGAAACGACAGAAGAAATAAAGCGAAGAATCATCTCAGCTAATAGATGCCTCTTTGGTCTTAGACCCCTGTTCCAGAGCAGAACAATTGTCAGGAGCATCAAGCTACTTCATTATAAAACACTGATCCTCCGAGTTCTCATCTGTGGTTCTGAGATCTGAACTATTTCTAGAAAATCCGAGTCCAGCCTGCTGGTTCATGAGCGCAAAATCCTCCGCAGCATTTTTGGTGTAATAAGTGTGGGAGGTGAATGGAGGAAAATGACCAGCCAAGAAGTGAACACTCTTCTGAATGAACCAGATATTTTGGAAGTTACAAAACTAGGTAGAGTCAGGTGGGCTGGACATGTGACCAGAATGGGGAAGAAAGAAATACCCAGAAAGGCACTCACAGAACAGATCTAGGACACCAGGTGAGCTGGTAGGCCCAAACTACGTTGGGAAGACGGTGTGAATTATGATGCGCGCCATATCCTTGGGATCCGGAACTGGAGAGCAGCTGAACTTGACCGAAACAACTGGCGCAGCCTGTTAAAGGAGGCCTTGACTCATTAATGGGTTGTCACGCCCCTGAGAAGAAGAAGAAGAAGAAGAAGAAGAAGAAGAAGAAGAAGAAGAAGAAGAAGAAGAAGACGAAGACGAAGACGAAGACGAAGAAGAAGAAGAAGAAGAAGAAGAAGAAGAAGAAGAAGAAGAAGAAGAAGAAGAAGAAGAAGAAGAAGAAGAAGAATATAAAATGTGCGTACAATCTGCCTAAAAGTTTATACAACTGTCACAAACATATACGACAACATCACGTGAAAACGGTTGTTTGACGCTTCTGACGCGCAAATTTTAAAAATATATACGAATTTAATTTGATCTATTATCATAGTTCGGCCAGGTTTGTGTATAGTTACAAATGTCTGTTTTTATATTGTGTACAAACATAATAAACTTGTTGTATTATTTGTGGATTAACAACAATAGTAAAAAACTGTACAAATCGATTAGTAAGACTGTAATAAAGAAGTTGAGCAAACATAGTAAAATAACAAATAAAATGAAGACATTACGTACTGTATTATTCATTAATCTTTACTAATGATTTTCTATTGATTTATCGCCGCAGGTGAAGCGATAATATTAGAACTTGTCGTCTGTTTAAGCAATTTTTTTCTTATATTAATTTTCTTTCTAATCTCGGCTGTGTTTTTACAAAAGTCATTATAAATAATGCGACGCGGTTATCACTCACGTTTACCATCTTGTAGTGACAGGTATAAACTGGATAAACGTTTTTAACTCGTCAGCTTCCTCGCGTTAAGTGATGTGATGTTAGTGGAGGAAGTCGTTTAATACACCAAGTGATATTAGTTTGAACTATAGTCTGTCTCAAGAAACGGAAACACAAGACTATCATTAGAATAAACAAAATCTGGCCTTTATGAACAGATTGGGACGAAAACAGACGTGGTTGATAACAACTAGAGAGAAAATACTACTTTGTTTTTTGAAAATGTTTTCAATATTTATGAAATTATCAATAAGAGTTTAAGTTTAATTGTTTAATATAAACTTTTGCGGTATTTATTTGTCGTATCATCGGCTACGTCAATGGATTCCCATTAACCGACGGTGTCAGGTACAGAAGTGCATATATTGCGCGTGTCTCAAACAAGACGTCACATCGGTAATGGCGTACGGCGAGTGGAGGTAGGCTATGCACTAATAGTGATATTAATTTCCTTTCATTTGACAGAGTTTAATTTACCGCCGAATTGCTCACAGAAAAGTTTGATGGAATTTAATTAATTCAATTAAACAAATAATACGTTCGGTCGAAATTGTACAGACCCTCTGCTGATGGTGATTTCGTTTGTCGACGGTTTACGAATTAAAATTATTATCGAAACAGCTCAGATAATAATTATTATAGTTTGTTTTAACAAATCGTAACAATTATTATTATATTTCGCTCAAAAATCATTACTCAGTTATCAGTAATCAGTGTTAGTGTGCATGTGTTAATTATATAATGATGATAACAGAATAAATCGTTTCAAATTATTGAAAAAGTTGTTAGTTTTGGCATCTGTGAATGTAATTAATAGGGACATTAAATTGTAACTCTTTCAATTTTTCAGTTATATATTAACGGACGATCAACTTAAAACTGACCGCTGCAGAGCAAGACACTTATGAGGCAATTTTTATGAACGAGTTGAAAAAGTGGTAAAAATTTTAAAATAGTCTGTTTTTTCAATTTGAATATAACGTTAGTACAACACTGCAGGAGATAGACGAGACAGATATTTGTATTGTTGTCGTTGGTTTGTCAATAGAATCTTTGATAGTAAATAAGACTGGCTGCTATATTTTATGACTAACCAAGTATGGTTTTACATTTACGGAATTTTCATTATCATCACTGTGTCCAGTTCTTACGCGTCCCAAATTTCCCTCGGTCGACACATGTTTCTTCCTGTTGCAGTTATTCGCCATCCCCACCACGTAGTCGTTATTATTATTAATCCAAACAACGATGCATCCGTGACGTATCGTATCGAGTTAGTAGTATAATCTTCTGAGGTTTGTTTTTGTTGTTGTTCGACGTCATGCCCCCCCCCCACCATGTCTTTACGAAACTAATTCAGTTTTCAGCCGGTTGAGCTTTTTTGCTCAGTCAGCTACTAGGGTCAAAGCTTGCAATTGAGTGAGCAGGGTCAGAAACACAATTTTATTCAAATCTGCCCTTTGTGCTCGGAACTTGACACACAAAGTATCGACTTGTTCAAAGTGTACCGGTAGTTTTTGATTTTCTTCAGAAAGCTATCGTTCACTGATGTAACCTGCACATATTTATAGAGACGGAGGCTGACACTTCGCGAGGGTACCCAAGAAATACGACAAGACCCCGCACGACATCATGCTTCCAGAGGACACGCCCTTTTGTTCTTTAAAGTAAACTGACTAATTATTATTTAGAGCACATCTGGAACTCCAAGTTTGTAACACTTCAGATAGAAAAGAATATGAACCAAGTTTATTGTTTATGTGACACAAAAAACTTTTGTTATAATTAATGAGTTCATAGTAACACGTATGTAATAGGTATTAACATTTTGTAAACTGACATTGATTGATGCACCGACATTAATTTTAGTCCGCTGGCTGGCTTAATTTTTTACACGTAAAGAGGCAAATCTTTATCCTACTAAAATAAAGCAATGCTGATTCTGCTCACTAAAGCTTGGTACTACTAATCATTTTCTATTATGCCTTATTTATTGAATTCAATGTAACATTACAGTTATTGGTGTCGAAATAATTTTTGTGTTACGTCTGTTTGGGCCCAGCAGCTCATCATACGAGCAGCTCGTACAATTTAATACACATAGCACGTAACATTCTACCCTTTTCTTTATAGGCCTATATTCTTGCTTTTTAAAGTAAATCTATTTCCTCCCATCCTTTCCAAATGTTCGTTCCAGTTAATCTTCTTCTATTTCGTTTCTTTATTTAAATTATATATTTGATTATTTGGTTCCTTACCATACCTCTCCGGTTGCATCTTTTCATTATTCTTTAGAAACTTTATCCATCGAGCTTGTATTCTTCTCTTTTCTGCTTTGTAGTAACCCAGATTTCAGTGCTGTACATAAGCGTAGGTACCTTTAGCGTGGTCTTCTTTCTTGTTTCATTTTGCAGCTATCAGCCAATTATTAAAGTCCCTTACTTAAAACTCCATTGTTAGTATACACAGGATTGCATATTTTAATATTAGTGGTGACATACGACTGTTTCTTTTTAAAAGCGTTTTGTTGCTCTTATGAGAGGTAATGTGTATCCTCTAAGAATAATAATTTTCCATAGTTTTTGTCTATTTATGCAATCAAATGCCTTTTTCAAAGTCGACCAGTACTTTGTAAGAATTAAGATTATATTCTCGGAGCTTCTCGATTACCTGCTGTTAGGTGAAATCCGTGTTATTTATAAATCTCTGCCAGCAATTGCTACTCCTATGTTCACGAAGACATGTCGTCATGTAACCTCTGGGCAATACGTGTCGTACGATGGGTGAGTGTGCCTCATATAGCCAGGGGCTTATTTACGGGGGGGGACCCCTTCCCACACAGAAGGTCAAAAAAGTTGATGAATTTTGTTAATGTCGTAACTTTTAGGCTCTTTTATTATATGTTCAACTGTGTTTTTCAGCTACTAACACATTTTTAATTACACAAACAGGTTTTTTACACAGAATTTGCGTATACGTTTGAAATTAATGAAAGAAAGGTTAAAGAATGATCAGTCAATTAGCATCGTTCCGACATTGTTTCAGTAACCCGTATTTTTATTGTGTTATTACTGTTTACTTTGGCAGGATTGATTTCAGGATGTTGTCACACGTTTTTCAACCACTTTAAGGAAGATAGTAATGTTGATTAGTCATAATTTGTTTTCGTTTTTGTATGAAGCCGACTCGACCGGACCCCCGACCTCCCAAGGTCAAATTCTAGATACGCCATTAATGCAAATTGTAGAGAGTGCACGACGAGTTTCTGACGCCGCAAAACCAGAACACCATTCTCTTAAGGGAGACATTCATGAAAGAAGAACAGGCAGGACAAGAAACCTAAAAGTAGTAGCCCCATTACGTGTCTAGTCTGCTACAATATTGGTAACCTGTACAGAGAAATATGTAGCTTACTCTCAGTTTTCATAGAAGTCTCGGACCTATAATAAAGTCCTGTTTACAAACTCATTGTAGGAAAATTTTGACGTTTGGTAAAAGATACCGCGGTCGTTAGGAAGCTAAACATCAATAACTGGTTCCAGTTCAAACTTCAAAGTAGCTTTCAAACAGTTCTCCGACTTTTCAGTTCACCAATGATGACGTGTTGATCTACAGTAGCAGTCGGCAAGTCTGCGCCCGTCGATGAGGTTTCACGAGCCCGCTAACCAATTTGTAATTTTATTTTCTGTTGAACGAAGGAACGCACCCGCATTGTACCTGCTTTGAAGTACTGTATTATAAAATTGTACAAGCCATTTACCGAACCGCGCTACGTCTTCGCCCAATACGATTGTCGAGCTTGTCGCCCAGAGCCTGTCTCTTCAAAGTGATTTTTTTCAAGTTTTACATTTCTGTGCACTTTATGAAAGTATATAATGTTATTGTGGCAAGTTCTTTAATTTTTTAAAACATTTTCCTGTTTAACCATTTTTTGTTTAAAGTTTTGTTAGCTTTAACGTGCGCAAATTGTTGATGACCTACGGTACTCGTAATGTGAAAAAATTTTCACAAATTCGTGTGAAAAATACTGCAAAACTTTTTTTTTGATTCGGTGTTCCACGTCGGTAAATATAAGCGCAAGGGTATTATAAAGAGAGACAGTTAATGTTTGTAAGGTCCGGCTATTGAACTCCACACCTTTCTGTTTTCTAATAATGAGGCGGGGAGGGGTGCGCCCATCGAACTGGTCCTCAGTTATATATGCGCGCCCATAAATTCAAAGGTTGCCTATGACTGATCTACAGACAGCCTTCACAGGCTGAATAAAAAGCCGCTTTACGATGAGAAGTTGGCGTACGGTGCGTTTTGTCTGGTAATCGTGATGTGAGCCCAACGGTTTTTTCCACGAGGCGGTGTGTTAACTCTGTGCTATGTTCACGTAGGAGTATGTCTTTCAATTTTCATACATAATATTATTGGTATCCAAGTCACTTTGCTATTTATAAATTAATGAATTACCTTAGATCCGTCTGTACTTTGTTATACACGTACTTAATTGAGTATCCCCTCAGCCTTCATAGAGTGCGCTACCATACTGAGGTGTGTTTTTAAAAATTGAGTATGTGATTTTACATTTGACGATCTCAACTGAGTGAAGGAATCTGATGACGGAACATATGTTCCGAAACGCGTAATTCTAAATATAAAACAAAATCACACGACGGATCTAGTTTTTCTTTTTTTTTTTAATCGGCCATCCAAGGACCACATGCCGATTTCAATTTAAATTACTGTACTAGGGTAATTTATTAATTGCAATTTTCGAAGAACTCAATGCTCAGTTGAGTCGAGAGTTTCTCCCTTCAATAGGACAGAGTAACAAGCCCATACTTTTTACGTGACCGTGAAGCTGTCACCACTTTGTGAACAACGAGTTGGTGAGATTTAAGTGTAAAAAAATTGTACTGTTTACACTGTACTAGAACTTGATAAGAAATTGAGGAAAGACTTAATAAGGAAAGGAAAACAATCCTGCTGCTAAGTTCACTTCTGTGGGGAAAATATGTCAGGAAACGGAAAAAAGGGAAGAATGTATTAGCTGCTTTGTGGAAACCATAACGTCTATGAAACTTAAATAAAGCGAGTCGAGGGAAAGCAGTTATTTACGGAGATGGATTTTTAGCGGAGGAGGTCAGTGGTCTGGAGAGAAAAAGAAACATTCACAGAATACGAGAGATGGAATTATGAAGAGAAGCATTATTGTAGAAATCGAAAGACGTCAACTAGTATAGTTTTGCCACGTTAAATAGGTGTCAGATGATCAAACCAGCTCCGTTACTAGGAGGCATGGTAGACCAAGGTGCAGCTGTAGTTGTAGTGTGGTGCGGAGGATACTATTTTCCCAGAGTCATATATCCAGATAGCTGTGAAAGCAAACGGCAAAGTTAGTCGTCTCTCCGTGCTCAGTTCCTGTTGCCTCCTGTGTGTGTGTGTGTGTGTGCGCGCGCGCGCGTCTCGTTGCCTCTCAGTGTCTAGCTGCCTAGTCGGGGCATAAATCTACGGTTAAGGCCGCTGCTGAGGCGCTTGCCGCCTGTGTGCAGTTTTACTTTTGCCGGCCTCCTGAATATACTTTTCATATCCCTACTTTGCCACAAAATTTAATATGATTTTAATAAAAAATTGATACACACATCAATAGTAAAATCTACAAAAATAAATATATTTTTCAAAAATTTATTTAGCTGAGTACTTACATGATATAAGTGGAAAATGTGCTCGTGGAAGTGTTGAATACATTTTCAACAATAAAATAGTTTATTTGCGCAGTCTTATTTCAGAATTTATTAAACACTATTGTTATATAAAACTATAGTTTATTAAAAGAGCGCTATTTGCGCTTTGGTTTCAGAAAAGATTTTAATAACACTGCTCAAATTGATTGCCTTACACATTTCATGTTCTATGGATTGAATAGCTCCATAAAGCCCCCCTTTCGATAACATAAATGGTTTCGGGTAGGTACTTTATAGTTTGCCAGCGTCGACAGGCACGCGTCTGTCTACAAAACCACAAAGAGACCGTTGCTATAACTCAGATATAAATGTCGCGCAACAATACCTTAACGCTTTGTAGGCAGTCAAAACAAAGGCTGATCCCAGTACACTGCGGCAGCGCTAACAAAACAAATGTCAAGAACAACTCAACAAACTTTAATGTCATATACCTAGACCTAGTCGGTATTAATTGCTTTAATTTATTTTGCAATATCTGCTGATGAAAATGGGAGTCTACTACGGCTGTCCCTTTGGTATGGCCGCCCGAGTGCGGTGCACATTTCGCACATAATATGGTAGCGGCGATTGCTGCATGTCTCGATCTTGGTCTGTCAATGTAGTTCCAACAATATTTTGTTTTAACATTTAATCAGAACCTGTTAGCGCAAGAAAATTGCTTTTCTGCCTGTATATAAACTATTCGCTATTCGTGTCGTAATTAACTGTCGTAAACTAGAATTGATTATTAGATAGCTGATACGATTTGTAGCGTCAGTAATTTTCGTTTTCTATCTAGTTAATTAGCACCATGATTGGAATTCTCAGTGTTGAACAACTTACCTATAAAGAGGAAACTAAACGGAGTAATCTTTACGAAATGAAATGTCTTACGAATAGATGAGCGATAAATATAACTACTAAGGTTTAGTTAAGGCTGTCTAAGTGAATTCGCAGACCTACGACCGCCGTATTTGTAAAATAAACTCCACTTTGTTTAAATACGGCATCAAAATTGTTTCATATTGTTATGTAATGCGGAAAAAGTGATACGCCATTACGGAGCGTTCTGGTACATTGGAGAACGTTGTTCAACTCTTTTCTCGGCTATTTCCGCAGCTGTAATGCGTACGTAACGGTTGACATGCGAGGCAGTATTACGTAATGCGGAACGTCTCGTGCGTTCTGGAAGCTTCTTGACAACGGTATGTGTTTCTGCCAAGGTCGCGCTCAGGTATTCTCTAGAATTTTCACGTGTTTGTTAAAGACGCATATTATGGAGGCCTGCAGACTATAAATAGCCCATACCTGCCGCTTACAGTTTAGTGTTATGTCGGGCTATGTACACAGCGTGTCGCAAGTGGTGTATTAGTGAAAAGTGATTATACCGCGGAATTCTTTATATTTGACATTATTATTGCGTGTGGACAAATCTAACTAGAATTATTGTCCGAGTTGATTACGAACCGTTTAATTGTGATAATTAAAGCTGGTGATTAGTGACGTAATTGGTGTCTTGTATTTTGTTTTCCACTGTACCATACGACGATCAAGGAGACCGTCGTAACAATACGTATATTCGGAGCTCACGTATTGGAACCATACCAAAATCAATATTTCAAATATTCTTCAGTCACATAGTCGAAAGTGAAGTTGATTGTTTCGTTTAAAGATTAATCTAGATATTAAATATTGAAAACAAATTTTAGACAAACTACCTACCTTTGATATGCTTAGAATGCAGAACATTTGTAGAAGGTTTAAAATCGTAACAAATCTTACAATCATAAAGGATGTATTAACTAAAAGAAGTAGATACTCCAATACAGGGTTTCAATTCTCAAACCGTAATACAGCCATCATTTATATCTGTATATTTAAATACAGATTTGATACCTGTATATTTAAATAAAGGTTTGCAAAGTTAAATAATATGCAAGTTTATAGTGAAGTTAGTGACAAGACGAGAAAAGAGTGCATTCTTTGCTCAAAGAATTTAGCTTCCCTTACTGTAGGAACTTTTAATCGTCTTTAGCAAACTTGAAAGGTAATTTATACAGTTAATTACGACACAAATAGCGAATAGTTTATATACAGGCAGAAAAGCAATTTCCTTGCGCTAACAGGTTCTGATTAAATGTTAAAACAAAACATTGTTGAAACTACATTGACAGACCAAGATCGAGACATGCAGCAATCGCCGCTACCATATTATGTGCGAAATGTGCACCGCACACGGGCGGCCATACCAAAGGGACAGACGTAGACTCCCATTTTCATCAGCAGATATTGCAAAATAAATTAAAACAATTAATACCTACTAGGTCTAGGTATATGACATTAAAGTTTGTTGAGTTGTTCTTGACATTTGTTTTGTTAGCACTGCCGCAGTGTACTGGGATCAGCCTTTGTTTTGACTGCCTACAAAGCGTTAACGTGTTGTTGCGCGACATTTATATCTGAGCTATAGCTACGGTCTCTTTGTGGTTTTGTAGACAGGCGCGTGCCTGTCGACGCTGGAAAACTATAAAGTACCTACCCGATAAGATAAATAAACCATTTATGTTATCGAAAGGGCGACTTTATGGAGCTATTCTATCCATAGAACATGAAATGTGTAAGGCAATCAATTTGAGCAGTGTTATTAAAAACTTTTCTGAAACCAAAGCGCAAATAGCGCTCATTAATAAACTATAGTTTTATATAACAATAGTGTTTAATAAATTCTGAAAAGAAGACTGCGCAAATAAACTACTATATTGTTTAAAATGTATTCAACACTTCTACGAGCACATTTTCCACTTATATCATGTAAGTACTCAGCTAAATAAGTTTTCGATAAATATATTTATTTTTGTAGATTTTACTATTGATGTTAGTTGTCCAGACCCAATCTGATTACTGACCTTTCTGTCGGGATTGTCTCCCAATTCCTTAACCATTCATATAAATCCTAAAAGGCAGGGATTCCAAGTCTGCCGATCCACCCTTCTGAAAATTCTCTTGTCCGGTATGGTCATCGTTCGTATCTGTGGACAGGGGACACGCTGTAACCCACTGTACTGGGTCCCTAGCGGAACTTACCCACAAAGTCATACGACAGGCCCATCCCCATGGGCACGCTCGCTGAGAATTACCTGAGTGGAACAGAGGCGAGGCTTCTGGCTTCCCTGAGGCTGGGTACCGTAGGCAGAGTCCTTATAGTTTTCTACCACTGTTTTTTTATCTGCCTCTATTGACTTCCTCACATCATCGTGAAATTCATCGACTTCATTCTAAGAATATATAAACATGCGGTAATAATACAAAAGAAACAACGCCGGGTAATTTTGAAGTTTATCATACAGTATATATTCCTGGACTGTCCAATTAAGGTCGATCACTACTTTCTACCTCGTTTATGTTTACGACGTAGCCTTCTAGCATATCAGTCGTTTCTATCTTGTGCCCAATTCTTTTAAAACTTTTAAGACTTTTTAAAACACGTAAATCCCATGATAATAATTAAATAATGAACCAAGTTTACTATGTTTAAACTTAAAAAAAAAAGGAAACCACGTTGAAAATTGTTATGGAAAACCATACGTGACTTCCATGTTCTAAGATTTATATTTAAAATCATTTAATCGAATTCGGTTTGATAATTTCTAAAAAAATATCCCCCACCTTGAAAATGAGTTTATGTCTGACAAACTGAAATGAATATTTCCATAGAATCTACTTCTTTGTTGCCGATAACGTGGTACAAATATAAAATATCGGTATGGAGAACCATACATGACTTCCATGTTCTAAGATTTATATTTAAAATCATATTCAAAATGAAATATTTCCATAGAAACTACTTCTTCCTACTTACTGCTTCAGCCTTTACCACAGTAGTGTGGTCACTAACGTATACCACCTCACGTTATCGCACTCGATTTTCACTGATGATGGAAGTCGATGGCACTGCCGAAACATCTGGTTTTGCAGAAAGCATTGGTCTTCGGCCAAACAGGCCGGGAAGGAATTTTAACAACAAACTACTTCTTTGTTGCCGATAACGTAGTACACATGACATATAAATAACAATTATCCCCTCCCCCTTCAACAAACAATTTCATTTATAGAAAATTACCCCCCCATTCACTTACAGAAAATTACACCCACCTCTTCATTTATAGATATTTCATCTACGTTTCTACAGTGGATTATTATGATCTGCTTTTCAGGATACTTTATTTATCAGAATTAAGTACTTTACCCTTGTTAAACATAAAATGTTGCTGGCAAACTACCCCTTTCCCTTAACCGATCTGCACCAAAATCAAAAGGCCTTGAGTTCTCCACAATTCAGGAACGTATACAAAAAACATTCAATTCTCTTTGAATTTACGGCAGTTATCGTTCAACATAAAAAAATTACCCTTGTTAAAACATAAAACGTTGGTGGTAAATTACCCCTTCCCCTTAACCGATCTTCAACAAAATTAACAGACCTTGAGTTCTGTATAATTCAAAAAGGTATGCAAAAGAGTAGTTGATTCTGTTTGAACTTACGGCAGTTATCGTTCGTCTTACAAAAAATTACCCTTGAGAAAAAAAAACGTTGCTGATAAACTACGCCTTTCCTTAACCGATCTTCACCTAAAACAATAGGTCATGAGAACTCTAAAATTCGGGGCTGTATGCAAAACATTATTTGATTCTGTTTGAATTTGCGGCTGTTATCGTTTGCTACAGAAAATAATTACCCTTGATAAAAAAAAAACGTTGCAGGTAAACTACCCCTTTCCCTTAACCGATCTTCACCAAAAACAACAGGTTTTGAATACTCTAAAAATCAGGAGTGTATGCAAAAAAAGTATTTGATTCTGTTTGAATTTGCGGCTGTTATCGTTTGCCATAGAAAAAAATCTACACACACACACACGCGCGCGCGCGCGCGCACGAAAAATGACTTTTTTTCATGTTTCTCAGAATTTAATTCTGAGAACAATGGTGTAAATAAAGTCAATAAAAATCAACAAAAAATTCCAATTTTGGTTAAAAACAATACAATACTTTTTAGGCAAAGATTTTTCTGTTGTACGTCGGATATCATGAAAATTATGGTTGATACAGTTCCGTGACCTGTTTTATTTGATTTTTCAGGTCAAAAGCCATAAGAAACAACAGAATTCGCCCCTTAATTTACCTTCCCAGAATTTCAGAAAGTCTTCATTTACCGAAACCCGGGCGAAATCTTTCGCTAGCCGTAACTCGCTTACAAAGCGTTTCCGGACATATGTTTATATGAACTTTTTTTCTTCCTTTACATTATAGAACCATTTCTCAAATTATTTCCCTCTCCTCCCGGGACACCGGGGGTATATACATAAACTAAGTTATTAGTAGGTAGTATTTAATGTATTTTATTACTTATTTATTGCATCATCAGGAATACGTATAAACAGAAATTTTATAATCTTCTAAGACAATTACAAAATATATAGACATCTGCATTTTCATATTATGTCAACACAAGTTCCTGTCAACTCAAAAACTTTAGGTTCTTTATTTGAAGTGTTACTGTGTTATAAACACTATATATACACATTAAACGTTATGTTTTCCTTAACCATGGCTTTTATTGATTTCAGCAGTAAACTACAAACCAAAAACCCATTGTCAACTAACCTCACAAATGAAAACAACAAATTTTCGTCTTGCATTAAGAAATAGAACAATTTACAATTAATACACTTCTTCTTTTCGACATTGTAATATATCGGATACAACCCCATATTAAAAACATCGAAAATGTACTGCAGGAACGGATAAAGGTATAGTTCCGATGCCGCTAAATACATTTGTTTATTTACTTGTTACTATAGTATTGAATTCTGATCTCCATGGTGTTGTTGACCTCTTTATACACGTCAACAAAATGGCATAATTAAAAGAGCCTAAATCGTGCAAACGGAGCAAAATATCTATTTTCAAGTTAGACAGTGTTTTTTGTCTTGTCCAAAGGTTACCTGTGCAAAATTTAGTGGCAATCGGTGTAACGGTGTAGATTTATATTCAATACAAGAAATCCTCAGACTTTGAGTTATATATATATATATATATATATATATATATATATATATATATTACAACGAATCACAGGATCATGATAGGCGGGGCAAGCTCATATATTACACAGACAATGGACATTCATGTTATATTGATAGATGGTTAAGTTTAGTTATGTTATCAGTTGTATTTAGTAAGGATAAGGGTTTAGTTTAGTAAAACTGTGCATTATTTATTTATTGTTATTCATGTACTGTGTTTGTGGAAATGTGCGCGCGTGCGCGAGTGGTAAACGTTTCCCGGGCGGTGCGTGAAGTATTTATCGTTGTGTTTGACATTGAACTGAACTTAGACATATGTATTGCTACAATCCCTATACATTTCTGACTATTGTTTACAGTAGAGGGAAAGTGGTGATTCTACCCACGATGAGGGGGGTAGAGGACATGATTTATGGCTCTGACGTCACCGATTCATGTCGTCATTGGCTCTGACGTCACAGATTCATGACATCACAGATCCCTCTACCCCCCTCATCGTTGGCAGAATCACCACCGTGGTAGAGGGAATGCGACGAGGCGTTGACGGGTTCCGAAATTCGGCATTGAGCAAGGTGATGGGTACCGTTACACGAAAAGTTTGGGTTACTTGACGGTTCCCGAAATTTGGTGACGACACCGTGACAGGTCCTATTGGATATTAATTTGTACACAATAAATAAATTACGACCCCTCCCGGATTTGAACCCAGCACCTCCGGTACACCAAACCGGCGTGCATCCGCTACACTAAGGGGCCGTTGTCGCTTAACTGTAATTATTTCTGTACTTATACTTCTCGTCTCGTACTTGAGGTGGACGAGTGATATCTACTGTTGTCTAGCATAAAAGCATAAAAGCAAAATGTAAGTTTATTTATTATTAATAAATAAACATTATTTTACTTTTATTATTTTACCTCTCATCTCTCCCTAGCGGCCTGAGGCGAATGAGAGTCCGCTACGCTTTTTTTAACGTGGTTTCCCCATTTTACGAAGAGGAGATGTAAAACAGGCCTACTCCACGTTACCTAACACTGTACGCGTACAGTGGTAGACAAAACAAATATACACTGTGCAATGTTGTATGCGCGTGTGCATGTATGTGAGTGTGCGTGCATATATATTTTTTTATTTTTTTATTTCATTATTTAATAACAAAAAAGCAGCAGTATGATTATTACGGAGATGAGTTTTCATGTTTGTACACATCACCCGTCTGCTTGTTGTTTATGAGTATTTCTACCGCGACAGTGACGTACAAGCAGACTGAACACATACAAGCGGTCCATTCGCACCGAGGTAGGTTTACAGGTATCTCTACCGTGCCAGTGACCCGCTCGATGTACCCGACTACGTTTATGAGTATTTCTACCGCGACAGTGACGTAGTCAGGCTCAACCAATCATCACGCATGCTGGGTGTACTGTAAACAAACACTGCCAACTCATTCTCCGTCACGTAATCATGAATGATAAAATTTAATGCACCCATTCCACCAGTATGATTAACTAAATATAACTATGCATATATATTGTTTGTGTATAACTGTGCATTATAGTTAACATTCCACAGTGATAAATGACTGACAAGTGCATTCTATATGCCAGAAAATTTAATAGGTGAGATTTTAAATTCAATAAGGAAATCCTTCATAGAAATAAAATTTAAATATGTGAAGATTGTTGTTGTTGTTGCTACGAAGAAAATACAATTGGTTCCATCCTTCGACGCTTTCTCGTACCTAAAAGCAAGAAACTCATATCGCAGGTGACAAGTGATACATGATTGCACAACGTATAATTATAAGTTAAAATAATTTCGATTAACTTTATGCTTGAATTCATCGATAAAAGTTTTTGTTAGGTTTTGTTTTAAATAAATAAGATTCCAATTAACGTTGTTTTCGAATTCGCGAATAAATTCTTCGGTTAATTTTTGTGATAGCGAGATATAAAGCCAGTTAACACTGGCTTTGAACTCTCTTATGAACCCTTCGCTTAATGTTTGATATTTCGATATACAATCCCAATTGAGATTATTTTTATATTTCCGAATGAAATCCTCGCTTAATTTCTGGGAACATGAAATAGCATACCAATCAAGTTTATGTTGAAAATCAATAATAAACTCCTCGCTTAAATTTTGTTTTAATGAAATATACATCCAGGATACTTTATCTTGAAACTCTCTAATGAAGGGTTCTGACAACACTTGAAACAAAGAAACATCTTCCCAAATAACTTTATCTTTGAATTCTTTAATGAAGTTTTCTGTTAATAACTCAAATGATCTTGAAATACATTTCCACTCGTTGTTATTTAAACGTGCTAATCGTTGGCAAGCAAAATATCTGAAGTTTTTTGATACGTAATAGCAATTCACTAACTCTTTTAAGTGTAATTTTTTAAAAACGTTTAGAGCTATCGGATAATACGATGGTGATATTAACATTACCTGATTCCTTTTGTTGGACTGACACTTTCCCGTACCTACAAGTAAGACATATTAAGTATTAACCCACTAACAATTTTCGGATACCTGGCAGCGTTGTTGAATCCAGTCTGCGTAAAACAAAGCCTTACGCAGTGCACAATGAAACAAAGGAGTGGTGTCTGGTTGATGATGAGGGACAGGACATTGCACGGAGGGTTTAAAAGAGCTGGGAACTGCTGGTGCTTGGATGTTATCTAAATCAATAACTTCACCGTGGTACTGACGTAAAAACGTTGTCTTCTCTGAACCTTTTGTGTAGACGGTTGAGAAATCAGAACACGTTTGTGAAACGATGCGCACCAAATCCTTGTAAGGTACATTACCATCGATCCACCGTATCCGATGATGGTGGTTCTCTATCCATGTGTTGATTTTTTGAATTTTTGGGTGCAAATGAAGGCGGTCGTATGGTGGTGCAAATAATACAATGACGTACCTTCGAGTAGTTATGTCAACTGCCACGAATTCTTTTATCAGGTATACGTTATTTACACCGCGAAACGCTTGAAACTCGACAACGCACGCCTTTGAGTTCATAGCGAAGTGTCCGTATCGTTCACGTAATTTTGTATTTCTACATTTTCCCCCACCTGTCCGCGCATAACCATTTCATCGTACAGACGATCAAACGTAAGCTGATGATCATGGCGAGAGGCTTCATCGCGAAAAAAAGATGGAAAAAAGAATGAGGGTGGTACATAACATTTCTTGGTTAGTACCTGATGAATGTATGATTTAAAATGTTCTTGATCATAAAAAAGGCGAACGAAATATTTGGTTAGTAACGTGTGTAAGGTACCAAACCGTGTCCACTCGACTTCGGTAAAAACGAATTTTTCGTCACCACCATCTTTTAATCGTACAAACGTTTGTCCAAAGTTACACATTTTCATTACACTCTTTTTATTTTTACGTTCTTCGTTTTCTTCGCACAATAACATAGATGACACCGTGTTGTGTTTGTAGAAGATCAACAGGTAATTCCATTCGGAAAAATCGAGTAATATTTGTTTTTTGTTATTTCTGAAGAGAACACCCGCTTCATAATTCAATTCATTAAACAGACCAACGGTTATGTACTTGCTGTAGTTAATAGAGTACGTAAGCGATAAATATACATGATCGTATTTATACTCACAGCTGCTGCTCGCGTCACCTTCCATCGTGCAAATAGACTGAGACTCGTTTAGCGATGCGCGCATGAGAAGACTTGATTTCATGATATGGTGGGGAGAACTGGTTTTCATGACAAACGATGAACAGTATTCGACAACGCTGTGTACTGTACTATCCTATCGTGAATAATCAAAGCGTAAGCGGTGGTTTTATCCGGAAAATTTTTACTGGATTCAAATTCTAAACGCACATCAACGGGGGACGACTTGATTGGTTGTTCTTGTCTGGAACAATCGATGACAAACAACGGTGCTTTCGTTATAAATTCATTAGGTGACAAAAGAGGGGTTCTTTTGCTACGGTCGTAGAATGACGTTTGGAAACGTGTATACATGTCGTAGAACAGTGCGTAACGTTCTTTATCGATGTCCTGGTTCAGGTTATCGTACGGATAGTATTTATCGTTCAGAAAGAGCCTAATATTTGTTAAATTACAGTGATCAAATTCGGACGCATTTTTCGCTATATTGTTCTTTCTGTCCGTCTGAAATATCAGTATTACGTACCGAGGTTTTTCCAACTGTGACGATGTCTTCATGGTCCACGATTGACGATTTGTTGTCGGTAGAACGGGATACTCGTGCAATTCCCAACTGCGGAACGGCATCACCAGTTCATGGTCCTCCTCGATGTGCTCCAATATCGGTAGTCGGTACTTGTTTGACACGCGTACATAGGGCATCTTCCAGTGTACTTTGTTTAGTACGAGATTACCGTTAGCAGTTGCACCCGACTCTTTTAGCACCATCGCGTTCTGATCGGTAGACGTACGCAACAGAATCAATTCTTGCTTAACGTTCAGCATGATGCGTGTGTAGTCTTCGCTGAAACCGAGTAACATTTTCAACGGAAGACAAAACGTAAAATCACCGGTACTCTCATGTACTGTCAACGACTCGTCGGTTGTTGCCGCCCATCCTGCACTGATTAGATACTTTCTTTCGTGGTCGTTGCTCGAGAGTAACAATTTCACGGTGCTCGTGATTCCAACGTTTTTCGTACGATCCACCTCTACACCGCACACTTCGTATCGGATCTCCTCGAACATGAAAGCCATTGCGTTGTTGATTAATTTCACGTTCAACGCTGTGTCGGTAGCGTTAACCTTGGTCAATGTTCCTTCGATGTACAGAAAACTCTCCGCCGGTAAAGTGAAAACATCCTGTTGTTGAATGGGTATACGTATTTCATCGTTGTTGCCGTATCGGGTGGAAGCATACGGCGCGTGCGTACGATACTCGAACTCAACGATTCTGTTATCGAAAACCGCTCCTCGTTCGATAGCTAAAATTTCACCTGGCATTATGTTAATCGTATAATTTGAATCCCTGTGAAAGCAAGAAACGCTTGTTCCTTGATGTCAATCGCTTCAACGTTGAACACCGACTACCACGTTTCTTTCGTACACACTCCCTTTTTACAGGTAACGTCTGTCCGAAATACAATCCCATATTTTCAGATGCAGTCGTATCGTGATAACTTCACCGCGAAAATCGACTAAATCCCCGTCCTGATCGACGAGAGACAATATGATGTTGTCAACGCGTTGTACGTTTACCGGTAAGTATATTACGTTTGTCGGTGTTTCAACTATTTTGAAACCTGGTGCCACGGTCGGATAAAACGAATGCAACGTGTGCTGGTCCTGGCCGTCCTTGTACGCACCCTGTACGATATTACTCCGTACGTGAACGGTGTTAACTTTGATTATGTCGACGGGTACGTTCGACTCGTGTGTTTTATACGCTTCCAGCTGCTGATTCTCCTTGAATCCTAACATACTTGCAATGGTATTCGGTGTATGCGAAAAGTCGATGACATGCTTACAGTAAATTTCACACTTTAATGTGTTGTTGTTTGGACGTAAACTGATTGTTCTCTCGCCTAACTGTTTCTGCAGATACGTTTCGATATCACTGATTTCGTAGGTACCGGTAGGCAACTTGATGACGGACCACTGATCCTTGGAAATTTTTACTGGAAATTCATTATTCTTTCCTTCAGTAACGTTTGGTATTGAATTATATGATGTAAAATCCAATAGACCAACGTACCATTCACCGTATAACTCGAGAGGTGGGAAAAAGTTACACACGAGATTCGCAGCGTCGGTACCCGTCACGGTGACCGTTAGCGACGACATGCTGAAGTTTACTGATCAGAAGACGATAAAAAGTCTAAACATAAATGACCGCAGATGACCGTGTTAGGAGGTTGCTTCCGTTCGTAGTTGTAACGAACGTCGGCTGTATCACCAAAATATTGCATCAGCTCGAGAGGTGGACGTAAATTACCGAACCCGTCAAAATAGTGTACTCGATTTCCACGCTTCTTGTAACATACCCAGTGGGTTCCCGGTCCGCTCTCGTCGTCCAAATTTACGATGACGCTTTCGTTCTTCCACGGCGTTGTATCCGGTAATGCGTTACGCATGTAAACACCTCTAAAATACAGTATGTTTAGCTTTTTTGCGTATACACGTAATTCATCTTCGGACAACGGGCGGAGCGGTATGTGAATTAGTTTTTTCGGTACGGACGTAGATACAATCCGGACGCAGTTCTCTTCTTTTTCCTAGCGGTTCGGACAGTTCTCTTCCTCCTCTTCTTCATCCCACCACCACGACCACGACTACTCACATTCTTTTTATTTTTACGACGTCGGCCGCTTCCTATTGCTGATTTTGCTTTCATGGCCGCTGCAACTGCTGTCGCATAGGCTCGTTCGCTGATACCCGAATCCGAAGCCTTTACCCGTCCCCACGCTTTTTCCGCGAGTTTACGATCTGCAATACGTCTACTTTCGTTGTCTTTGTATTGAGCGTAAGCGATGTCGTGTTCGCGACAGGCTTCGTCTAGTTGATTGATTCCACGATCACCACGCGCTAATCTTTCTTCGAGTTTCGTGCCCGGTCCACAGAATCTGTAACCCGGCAGATGTAATTCGACAGGTAGTGCGTCCACCGCTCGATTGATAACTGACGAAACAACGGACGGTACAACGTTTTTAAACACGTTTCCGACGCCCCTCCCCTTTTTCCTCTTAACGTTGTTGTACATCGTAAACCGATCTCCAGTCTTTCTCTTCTGTGTTTTTATCGTATTCATCTATTAACCTTTTTATTTCCTTCGTGTCGAGTGTCCACTTGTCTTCTGAACTACGTGGCTTAGACAATTTCAATAAGTAGTTGTCCAGTTGATACTGAAATGTTTTAACGACTTTATACATCTCGCTTCTTACGTATCGTCTCACGTCATTTAATTGTTGTAAGTTAACAGCATCGCTCTCCGCAAAACCATCCGCTACGTCTGTTATTCTCTTTTCCGCTGCTTTGAAAACACCATCTTCGCCCAAGCTAACGGTGTTCTGCAACATGTATTTTACGTTAACCGCGTCATCTGCAAAAATCGGTGAACTCACTCCCGACAACCAGCTCTGTCCAAACAAATAGCTGTTCGATTCTTTTTTAATGACGTTCGAGTCAACGTAGTTTTTGTTGACCGCATCGGTCGCTTGTTCCGGACTTCGAACGTTGATTACCCATCGATCTCGTGCATCGATGACCTTACCTCTCTCTTGACTCGAGTGTTGTATACAGTTGTCATCAACGTAATATTTGTTGACTACGTCTTTAACGTCTACAGGAGTATCAACATTTTTCAATCTACACCCTTTAACGTCCACGCTTTTACGATCATCATCGAGTAGCAGACAATGTGTTTGCATATAAGTCAAGGATACAGCATCCTTTGCTGCATCCGGTTCGTTCAGATTGCGGATCTTTTTGTTTTCAACATCTATATGCCCATCATTCGTAATCTTAAATCCTACAGTATCGCGTAATTGTCTTTTTGTTTCTCGTCGCACGCTCACGGCGCTTTGATGTCTCCCGAACTTGTCCACAACCATTGTACGACTGCACGCTACAAATGATGTGCTAACCGTTTTAAGTAACGACACTGCGGTGACCATCGCGTGTGTAACACAATCGGATCGTCACCCTCTTTCCAACGAAAGATTCCTATACCGCAAAATGAACATCGAACCCTGTCAATTTCATTTGTGTAATGAAAACCTGCGGCAACCATAGCGGTCGGACTGATGAAATGCACAGGCCATGATGTAAAGGTTTTCAGTCTCTCGTTTTCGATTTCAAAGTCAGGTGTCAAATCTAATCCGCACATGTCGACAGTGTTGACAACAATGAGTTGTTACACCGACGTTCATAAAATTTATACGATAATGTTGGCTTCACGTAATTCCTCTACTACTGAGATGATTTCGTTGTCGTGTCCGGTGTGACCGGCGCGTTTTGAACTTACCAGCAGTCTCAACCGTTCAACCAGTTCGTTTGGATCGTTCCAGTGTACGTAATCGATACCACGTCCGCTGCGCGGAGGGAACAATCGGGCGATTACCTCTCTGTACTTTACACCTTTGTTTGTATTTACTTTAGTACCGGGTAAATAATAATGTTTATAAGCGTTAGTGTCCGACAGTATAGACTTATACGCTGCTAAATCGTTTTCATCGTAGACGTTCTTGTCGGGTTCTTTCATAAACATAAGTTCGTAGAGACCCGGTGTGCCCCTGTATCGTTTTCCAGCTATGTAGAAGCTGTCGTCTTGATTGATCTCCAACACCGAATTGCCCACCATCCATTTGTCTTCAACGTTGCGTACACCGTACGTATGATCCATCTTTTTTTCTCTATCGTCGGATAACGCGAGTAGTAAGTATTTCCTCGCGAGCGGACCTTCGACAGACTGTTCAACGTATTCTTGTGCTTCTTGTCGACCTTCGGGTGTTGCTAAAAACTCTTCAAGGGTCACGTTCGGTGTTTCGACATCAGGCGTTTGTGCCAACACTTCCGTTCTGAGGAAACGTGGTTGCGACGGTGTTCTCGTCTCCACAGCTGTCTTCGTATCTTCATCTTCAACTTTAATTTTATCACTGGTGTCTTTCAACTTTTCAGAAATCTGGGTTAGCGGTTCCAAAAGAGGTTTGTACGTTCTGGTTAATAGTTCATCGCTCTCTCTGAGGTCACGTTTCAACATCCGATACTTTTGTCTTATGTTGTCGCTAATTGCATCGATTTCTTGTGTCAATTGCTTGTCATCCATCTTGACACTGGTGACTTTTTCTCACAGACTATCCTATTTATGTATAAAACGATCGAAACCCACTCTGTATCTACCCGCGTTTATCGGTGAGTCCTTGCTGATGACTAAGAATCCGTAACTATCCTTCCACGCTTCGGCGCACATCGCTTTGAACTCATCGTATTTCATGTCTGTGTTAACGTGATCGTTATAAACGTGACGCAAATTGAGATCATCTTGTCTGAACAAAACCATGATATTGGCATTATCACGCACCAGTTGCTTCGGTACCAGACTGTACGTCTGGCAAAGGTACAAACTGTCCACACCGCTATGCCGTCCCATAGCGAAATATTTTCGTATGTTATTCTGTCGTTCGCATACTACATCATCGAACAACATGATAGAATTAGGTGTGATTTCGTGCGGAGGCGGTACTTCATCGTTTTCACTGTATGTGAAGTACATCATCCCTTCGTCAGCGAGAGCATTAAAAACGTCTTCTAACATACGGTATTTTGGTTGAAACAACGATTTGGAAAACACGTACAGGTTTTGAAATCGCAGTCCGTTTGGATCGAATAACATGTTAAAGGCTACGTTTGATTTTCCGCTGTTTGTTGTTCCGCACACGATACATCGACCTGTGTTCGGAAACAATGGACCGTGTTTATTATAAGTGACTTCGGTTTTATACTTAGTAGAGTCTACATTCTTAACGTTTAACTTTATCGATTGTTGTACAATCTTCATCTTAACTCGTTTACGTTCGGTAAAATACTGTGGTAATGTTATTATATCAGATCTTTTTTATGTATCCATGAATCGTGTTTACCGTCAAAGCCGAGCCAGCGCACTCGCACGTGATCACCTTTACGTCGTAATATTTTCTCAACGAGATAGACGTCGCCCACGCTGGTTTTACTCAGTTCTTGCTCGTAGAAACCGCCTTCCAACACTTCACCCGTGTGATCTTTCAACGAGTACGTAACCGGTACGGTCGGTTGAACTCTGTGCACGGTGTATATCTCGTTCGTCCAGTTTGGTGTGTAACCTTTAGCGAATATGATTTTATATTTACTAACACGTACACGATCACCTGCTTTAAACCTATGCTTCTTACTCACTTTCCGCGGTGCGGTATTTCTTTTTATTCTTTTCAACACTAGTCGTTCGTTACTCTCGTCTACTTGACACGGCTTCATACCTATCGTTCTGTGCACGCTGCTGTTGTATTCCTCCACCAGCTCGGGCAACAGAGTCAACCACCGATAATGTCCTTGCTCGCTGAACGCACGGTACATGTTTGTTTTCAACGTACGATTAAATCGTTCCACGATGGATGCTTTCTTCTCGCTATACGATGAATAGTGTTTAACGTTGAATCTCTTTAGTAAAGCTTGTACTGCACTGTTAAAGTACTCTTTCCCGTTATCCGTTTGCAGGTATTTCATTTTATTTTTTACAATTATTGGTTCGAGAGCGTGCGCTACTTCAACACCCGATTTAGTTTTTAAGGGAATCGCATATGCATACTTGCTAAATGCGTTAATTACCGTCATTAGATATTTGTACCCCTTGTTCAACTTGGCATGCGGTATCATTTCCACCAGATCCGCTTGGTACAGATCGTGTAACCCCTTCACCTCCACAGCACGTCTGGGAAAGTTTCTTCTCACCGGTCTGTGCAATTCCTTTGCAATAGTTTTGCGTACGTTCTCCATATCGCCACCCAAAACGCGAATCGCAAAAATTTGGTACGAGGTATACCGTTACGTTTTCACTGAACCTCACCGACTTCATCATCGGTACTGACAGTGTGTTGGTCCAGCAAACAAGTCTTATATCAACGTACATCAAACGCGTAATTTATAACGGATTCTCTCGCTTGCTGGATTATCTCGCGTCTGGGTTGAGAGAGTTTGTAATGACCGTACGCTAGTGTTGTTTCGCCGTCATCCAAGACATATCGTTTGTCATCGTACGGTGACAGCGATAATTTTGTAAGCTTTGTCGTGTATATGTTATGATTTTTGCTCTGGATAGTCTGTGCCGTAGTATAAGTTTGAGAATTGGTCTTTACACATTGCTTATAAAGTTGATGTTTCAACTGTGTAGCTATCGCGGAACGTGGCACACCTTTCGCTACCTTTTTCTCCTTATCGTTTGCCGTAACGAATGAATAACATTTCGCACGCAACCCAACAAATTCAAGTATCGGTGTTCCATTCGTTTCATCTTTAAATGTACCCAACTTTTTCTTGTTTGTTTCACTGTAGCACAGATGTGTCTTAGGATACTCAGACGTGTCAAAGAGTTCGAGACGTTCCTTCATGTCTTTGTACACATCGTCGGTACGAATGTCGTACAACAGTGAGTCCGTGTCTGTCATGCACAGACGTGCACGTGGACCGTACGTATTCATCGTGAATCCGTAATGGAACCGATACATGATCAGCTTACTAATATCCAATACACTGAACCCAACGTACAAAGGTCGGTTCAGTGTAATGGATGTTTTTTTCATCGTGAGACCTACAAGGTCATTGTTATAAATGAAAAAATGTTGTAACCTGGGGTTAGACGTTAGTTTGAGAAGTTTCTTCTCGTTTGCAACTAACTTGAAATCGATTCGCTTCCGTACATTTTCCAACGATTTTCCGTACGGTGCGTTATTCATTAACTTAAAAAAGTCTTTTTCAAATGTGTTTCTGGCTTCCTTTCGTCGCTCCGTATTAAACTCGATGAAAGGTTTCAACCACACGGACTGATTGAATGCCAACACACGGTGAATCGCTTTCAACTCCATTCCCAGTTCGAGATAGAGTTTCAGTGTTCTGTAATGAACAATGTATTTTGTCTTGTCCTCAAGGGACGTTATCAGTTTCTCTACCTTACCGCTACTGCACACAAAGTCTTTTAACAACTTCATGCGATAGCAGTACGGTGAAAGGATACTGTCTGCAATAGTACGCTTTTCAGGTGCTAAAGGGTAGTCGGTGTGTAAGTCGTGTAGGTGATGTGGATACCGCAGATCGACTTCAAGGATGTAACCGGTGTCATCATCGTCGCGTAACGCGTGCACGTTCAACGAATCGATCTCTGTACGTTCCAACCAACGAAAATTGGACAGTGGTAAAGGCTGTGTCATAGCCGTTCCGTACAGGTTGGTGCAATCGAGGTACAGTAAATAGTTGTGCGGCTTGCTTGCGTCATAATCGGAAATGTGAGGGTTGTTGGCCTTGGCGTACCGATTAGAAATTGCCGCTAAACCGCCCCGGATCCCGCTCTCTATGTACAGGTGTTGATCAAGGTCAGTCAGTAACTCTAAACGCACACCGGTCATTTTCAACATTGCGTTCCATGCTAGTCCGGCAGCAGTGTACATGTTGCACGGATCAATTTCGTAATATTGGAGACTCATGTTTCTAAAGTTTTCAAATACATCTGCTAACAGAAGTACGTCTGTTTTTAAATAAAGATCATGATAGTCTCCAAACGTACGCATGTTGAATGCTGACCAAACCGTTTGAGCGTGCGCGTAATCTTTCTCCTCTACGGACAATTCTGTCAATGCATTGTAAAAACTATCGCGCGACGGTAACTGCGTCTCGTCAAATTTTGATTCGTCAGTAAAGTAATCATAAGGGTACACGCCTTTACGTAGCAGCAAGTCAACATTGTTCGTGTAAAACTGATGCAGAATTTTAAATTTATCTTTTGAAAGGTTACCGACAAGTTTTTCCAGAGACTCGTTCATAAATCGAATGGAATCTAGGAACCTGAGGGGTCCTAGTGAAACGGAGATGTATCGCTCGCTGCTAGTCGCTATACACGACATTTCTTCTTCTTTATATTTCCCAAATGCTTGCATCAGATGATGACAATCGTAACCGCTTAAATTATGAAAAAATACCGGTACGTGTGTGGGTACTTTAAAATTGATATTGCAAGCATTGTGTGCAGCTCCTAAATATTGTCCCGTTACATGACAGTGGTTGCGTACTTTCTCATCCGTTAACGGTTCCTTACAAAGATGACAATGTGTGGCGTTCTGAAAACCACGCTCATCGTCCTCCAACATGGTATTGGGTTCAGCGAATTTTCTATCCAGTTTCTGAACGTCGGTTAACAGCGTACTCAAGAACGTATCCACTACGTTTTTTCCGCGATACAGTACTGGCTCCTTGACGGCTTTTCCCTCCCAGTCGACAATCAGGTAGCAAAAACTAGCCGGTACATGGTGTGTCACGTTTAGCGATTTATTTCCTGTGGTTTGAGCGATTGGTACAACGAACGATTCAAAATCCGCGTACACCGTATAAGGTACGCGATGACATAAAGTAAAATTTTGAAAATACATAAATTTATCGTTTTCGGCAGGAAGTTTTACCTTTTGTACACCATGAGGCGAACAGTAAACGCGATGTTCTTCAACCCGCTTTCGCGCCGCGTTGGTATTCTTATTGTCCGCAAATCTATGCAAACAATAGTCACAGTAAACCGAAGAGCCCGCATGTCTCGTCAAAGACGCAAGTACTCGAGATAGGTTTCGTATTAAGCAATAGTGTGTAGTGGTTAGACCAAACAAAAACAGAAGGTTGATATGGTATTTCCTCCCACGATATTCTGTAATACGTAACGGATATACCTCATTTTCATACCCGAATACGTTGACGGATATATCTTCATTCAATTTTTCGAACCGCTTTATATTATTTATTTCAACAGGGTACGAAATCCCGTCCATGTTTAAATCGTTTTCGTAAGGTCTATAGTAATTAAGTAAATGCGGGTTATGCAGCACGATTGGGTGTATAGCAGCCAGCACAGACCATAAAAAACACTTCTCGTCTTTCTTATTTTGTACGTTTACAATTCCCTTAGTCTTGCGTAACCGTGGAGGAGTCGGAAGATAACTTGACCCCACTAGCGGATCGTATTTGGTTATATTGATCTCAAGAGTTTCGATACCGTTTTCAACCCATCCGCTTCCGTCACGTATGAATGTTTCCGCACTCTCGATTATTTTTTCACAACTTGCCGAATACTGTTCATCGATATCATCATAAAATGATTTCAATTGTGTACGGGATCGAAAGATAGCCGTGCATGTAATACTTTCAGAGTCGATAAGCTTTTTAAATGAAACGCGTGCTGCCAAGTACCATTTTACATAATTATTCATAAGAGAAGCTTCAGTACATATTCTGTTAATAATTACATCTTTGTAATCTGATAATATCGTGTGTATGTTTATTGTATTTTCTGAAAATGTAAATTTAATGGTGATTACATTACCACGAATTGCACGCTGTTCACTGCTAGCTGAGAGATCCATTGTAGTAGATGTAGGTTTCAATCGTAGACTGTGAGATGGAACTGCTCGCCGGACCAATATATATATCCAACCTCCTGAGTCTGACACCGCACGGCTGACAAAGGATGCAGTGCACGATCCGTCGCTACTTGTGCATTCGCTGGCTCAAGGTGAAGTAGACGGTGCGGGGTAAACTGGTTGTTGTATTCGTGAGCGAGAGGTAGGCGAGACGAAAGGTAAACTAGTCGTTGCGTTGGCGGGTTCAAGGTGAAGTAGATGGTGTTGGACGAGAGGTAGGCGATGCGGGGTGGGGTTTCTCAACAACGTAGAGGTGTCTCCATGTTGTCGGCGGTTTGGGTGATGGGTGGGCTCAAGGTCGGTGCGGAGCGAGAGGTAGGTGCGGCGGGGTGCAGAGCGACAGGTTTAGGTGGTGCGGGGTGGGGTATCTCAGCAACGTTGTCGCTGGTGATGGGTGCGGGGAAGGGGGCTAGGTTGTCGCGTTCATAGCCGGTGACCGTGACCGACGGGTTCAAACCTGTCGTTGCATTCGTAGGCGTTGCGGGGTGCAGAGCGACAGGTTTAGGTGGTGCGGGGTGGGGTGTGTCAGCAACGTTGTCGCTGGTGATGGGTGCGGAGAAGGGGGGGGCTAGGTTGTTGCCTTCATAGCCGGTGACCGTGACCGACGGGCTCAAGCCTGTCGTTGCATTCGTAGGCGTTGCGGGGTGCGGTGCGATAGGTAGGCGATGGTGGGGTAAACCGAACGTTACATCGCTGGTTCAAGGTGAGGTAGACGGTGCGGGGTAAACTGATCTTTGTCTTTGCGAGCTCGCGGTGGTGCGGGCTTGCTGAAACAGAACACATGTGTGGGTTAGAGGGGGGGGATGGTAACGCAGGTGTTTACGACGGCCTTGAATCTATGTCCGACCGTGACCGAAGGAGGTGACGCTTTAGAAGAAAGGAACCTAGTCCTAGTCGTCTGGGGGAAACAGAATAAATACAGCAATATTTTCTAATACAACCATCAGTCGACGTTGAAAATGGAGTCAATCGTATGTAACGCGAAGACCGTGCCTACTTTTCTGCCACGCCGCGATCTGCAGAAACTACAGATCAACTGTAAATATCATGTACTTGCAATGAAATTGGTAAATACTAAATTTGGGAATGCTGTTGTGGTAGATCTGGAGGAAAGTGGAGCTTGCCCGCAAACGCAAGACAACAAGTTCCACGTTTTCCTGCCCAAGCGTTGGAGCGAGGCCTTCACTGTGGACCAGATGAAGACAGTCAAACCTTGCGTTCTCTCGTTGGTTGTAACTTCGCACACAACACTTGCTAACGAGAAGGTTAGCGTACAACTTGATATCGACTATGTAAGTACATAATGATTCGTCTTTTATCTTAAGTAATTACATAACTATAGTTATTTTCCAACAAATTAACATAAAAAGAGATGGAAGAGAGAGAGACAGGTTCATAGTATGGCTGATGAGGTTTTTTAATATTACCTATGTCTTATACTGACAGAGTTTGGGGTTACCAACCCTATGAGTGAATACCAAAACTGGGTTCCATTGAATCGTTTTCTAAGAGAAGTTAATAGCCGTTTAGAAGGGATGTATGTAAAAGTTTTACTCAATTATATATATATACATACATAAGTTTATATAAGTTAATAATATAATTGTTTCCTTTTTATTTTTTCAGACCAATGAGTTCGCTCAAGAAAACTCTGGAAAAAGTAAAAAAACTAGAGTGTAATCCACACACACACACACACACACACACACACACACACACGCATAGATTATAATAAATGCATGAATGATGTTTCGCATATTTTTATGTATATGTATGTGTAGAGAGCTTATGTTGTGATTAATTATTGTATTATTGTAACCTGGAATGATTCATATATTGTTTATTTTTTTATTTTTTTTCAGACTAAAAAGATCACGCAATATGTAGGACACAATGTTACTTTAAAAATTATTAAAAGAGAAATAGAACATAAAAACAACAGGTTATATTGTAAGTGTGATTTCATTAAATTACACAGATATATAAAAACAGAACATTTTGTTAAACCACTACATGAAAACACACGATATCGTGAACAGATATCTACAAAAAACCTAACAGAACAGAAAAGCGATTTGAATAAATTCTTTAAAAAACAATTTTACACGTTTTTCCCACAAACATCCTATTGCAAGTATCATAACATACAGTACACTCACAAAGACGATGCAGTACATGCAAAAACAAAATGGCTTGAACAGATATATCATATGAAGTATAGATTTTCTGACAATATATACTGTACACAACTGAGAAAATATTTGTGGTCTGTAGTAGAACGTGTTTTGCCAGGTAATGCATAGTAATTCTTTTGTTGTAATTAGCAGTTGCCTTATGCATATGGATGTGTGTGTGTGTAAAGAGCGAGCTTAGAGCTAGTTGTTAACTGCTATTATTTTGCATAATTATGTAACACTTGATATCCTAAACAAATATCAACATAAGACATGTCAGAAAAGAAAATTGATTTTAAATAATCCTTAATACAGTTTTATATAACATTGTATCACGTATGTAACATAGAATACAACCACAACGATGAAGTACAAAATGGTTTGAACAGATATACTAACACTATATACTGATCATATTTGTGGTCTGTAGTAGTGGTAATGCATAGTAATTATCTTGTTGTAATTTACAATTCTCTTATGGATGTAAAGAGAGAGAGAGAGAGAGATTATTTTGTATAATTATGTAACACTTAATATTCTAAACAGATATCTACAGAAGACGTGACAGAAAATTATTTTTAATAACTCCTTTTCAAAAATGTATAACATCGTATCACGTATGTAACATAGAATACAACCACAACGATGAAGTACAAAATGGTTTGAACAGATATACTAACACTATATACTGATCATATTTGTGGTCTGTAGTAGTGGTAATGCATAGTAATTGTCTTGTTGTAATTTACAATTCTCTTATGGATGTAAAGAGAGAGAGAGAGAGAAAGATTATTTTGTATACATATTTGTGGTCTGTAGTAGTGGTAATGTATAGTAATTGTCTTGTTGTAATTTATAATTCTCTTATGGATGTAAAGAGAGAGAGAAAGATTATTTTGTATAATTATGTAACACTTAATATTCTAAACAGATATCTACAGAAGACGTGACAGAAAATTATTTTTAATAACTCCTTTCCAAAAAATGTATAAAATTGTATCATGTGTGTAACATACATAGACCTGAACAGAATTGTCTTGTTGTAATTTACAATTCTCTTATGAACGTAAAGAGAAAGATTATTTTGTATAATTATGTAACACTTAATATTCTAAACAGATATCTATAGAAGACGTGTCAGAAAGAGAAAACGATTTTTAATAAATCGTTTTAAAAAAATGTATAACATTGTATCATGTATGTAACATACGTGGGCTGAACAGATTTACTGGCAATATATACTGTACACAATTGTAAAAAATATTTGTGTGGTAATGTTCAGTAATTACCAGTTGTATTATGCATGTAGATGTGCGTGTGTAGTCTATAAAGATTGAGCTTAATTTTGTACAATTATGTAATACATAATATTCTAAACAGATATCTACAGAAGGCGTGACAGAAAGAGAACGTGATTTTTTTAATAAATCCTTTTTAAAAAATGCATAACGTTGTATCATGTACGTAACATACACAGGCTAAAACAGATTTACTAACAATATATACTGTACACAATTATGAAATATATTTTTGTGGTAATGTATAGTAATTACCAATTGTCTTATGTGTAAAAATCTTTCGATGTTATTAAAAAAATATATGAAATATATATCGTATTTGTTATTGTACCTTTTAAACAAATACAATAATGTAATTCCTACCGTACGCTTTCAACACATAAATTGTGACACATAAAACAATTCTATGAACCAAGACCATAATATAATTCCTACCGTGCGCTTTCAGTACATACATTGTTACACAATAATAAAAAATAATTTACTTACTATAATTTCAACCAAACCCTTTTTTTTATAAACGGCACCCTTCACTACAAACATATATAACGATTATAAGTATACACAAAAAACAAATACACTTTGTAGAATAATTATTATGCACGCCATCACACGCGACGTAACAGTGACCCGTCACAGACCTCATGCGTTTCGTTACAAAAAACCTGTTTTTAGTGCCGTACAGACACACACACCCACCGCAAGTCGTATAGAGTTCAGCTGGCTTCAAAAAACCAGTTTTCAGAGTGTGTGCATACCGATGAGATTGGAACAAATATATTCATACACTTAAAATATTTCAGTGAGAAGTGTCTACATACAATCAAATTCTGTAATATAATAACATCCTCAGACAAACATATGCAATATTATATGATTATACATTTACATTTCATATCACATTGTAAAGTGAATTTTCTCTATAAGACACATACGTCTACTGTTAGAATAACGATTACATATTCATCTGTTTTATAATAACATTGATTTAAAATTATTCAACCTGAAATATGTATTAAAACAAATATTATTTAAATTCACAAAGGTAACATAAATATAACATACCTTCCCCTTCAGTGCGACAAGTAACTGATATAGTTGCATAGCATGAACGCGTCTTTTATACTCTACAACAGATGTTAAACTACACACACTCAAGGTTAAGCACATCCTGTTCAAGTTATTTTTACCCTACGGTCAATGTAATACCTCACAAAGGATCGCACGTTCAAGTTCAAGGATATGCACAATATAAATACTTGCAAATCAGTGGTATACTACATATGAGAGATATAACATCATTATTTCCTATAATTAGATTTGTATCTATGTTTTTCTATATATGATTGATATAATAACATTATTTTTAAATAAAATAAAGTACGATAAAACAACAACGGTCTCTTGGTGTAACGGTTAGCATGTCGGTTTTGCGAACCGGGTTCACATCCCGGTGAGACCGGTCTCTCCACCAAATTTCGGGAACCGTCAAGTAACCCAAACTTTTCGTGTAACTGTACCCATCACCTTGCTCAATGCCGAATTTCGGAACCCGTCAACGCCTCGTCGCATTCCCTCTACCACGGTGGTGATTCTGCCAACGATGAGGGGGGTAGAGGGATCTGTGATGTCATGAATCTGTGACGTCAGAGCCAATGACGACATGAATCGGTGACGTCAGAGCCATAAATCATGTCCTCTACCCCCCTCATCGTGGGTAGAATCACCACTTTCCCTCTACTGTTTACGTTCATGTATGATATTAGTATGTAGGCAGTTATGCATGAGATACGGGTAGTCTGATTACCGCTATGCATGCTGTTACAAAGTAAATGCACTCTACTGCATGAAAAGTGCATGTCACGATGTACTAACCATGTGACTTCCATCCACCAATAGAATGCTGAGTGGTGGTTGGAAATTTTCTTAAGCCTGTCGTTACACAAGTAGTTCTTCTACGCCAACTACCGCGAACGGGACGTGCACTCCTTGTACAAGATTCTACCGCTTGCAAGGTGTTGTAAAAACTATTCGTCGTTAGTGAAACGGGAAGACTCAGAACTGTGTGTGTAGTACATCTGCACACAGTATTGTTTTAACGCATTGCGCGTATAATTACTACAGTTCTTCTACGCCATCTACCGCGAACGGGACGTGCACTCCTTGTACAAGATTCTACCGCTTGCAAGGTGTTGTAAAAACTATTCGTTGTTAGTGAAACGGGAAGACTCAGAACTGTGTGTGTAGTACACCTGCACACAGTATTGTTTTAACGCATTGCGCGTATAATTACGACAGTTCTTCTACGCCATCTACCGCGAACGGGACGTGCACTCCTTGTACAAGATTCTACCGCTTGCAAGGTGTTGTAAAAACTATTCGTTGTTAGTGAAACGGGAAGACTCAGAACTGTGTGTGTAGTACATCTGCACACAGTATTGTTTTAACGCATTGCGCGTATAATTACGACAGTTCTTCACTGCTGCTACCGCGAACGGTACATACTCCTTGTACAAGATTCTACCGCTTGCAAGGATCTGTTAAGACTTTTCGGGGATAGTAACGCGTGTGACGCATAACAGTTGATATTATCTATTTACACACGGTATTATTAATATTGTAGTACTACGTGTGTAATAAGTGAGTGTAACTGTATCGCTGTGTGAGATTTTCCGCAGAGTCAGTATCATTAATAGTTACGCAATAGTAAGTTGTTTCATCAAGACGTTTCCGTGCTAGTGCAAGATTTCCTCATAGGGTGGTCTGCTGATCGCGGTAGACCTTGGTATTCGCGTGAACACTTGAAGAAGCCGGAGTGGTATAAGTTCTATATACCGTTATTAGATTAAACTCACTGTCACCTGAGATATTACTTGGTCATAAACTCTATATTAATTTTATGTGTAATAAGATCCGTAGTACCGTTGTGTGTGCGAAGCGTCAGATTCATCGTGGGAATTATAGGACACCAGCCCAGCTGATATAGGACCAGCCCAGCTGTTACAGGGCGCCAGCCCAGCTGTCAGGACACCAGCCCTGCGGTTATAGGACGCCAGCCCAGCTGTTACAGGACACCAGCCCAGCTGTTATAGGACCAGCCCAGCTGTTATAGGACACCAGCCCAGCTGTTACAGGACGCCAGCCCAGCTGTAAACGTTTCTGGGGAAACGTCGGTCATTTATAAGCCACACCTGACGAACCAACTACACCGCAAAGACCTGCCCCTCTCTTCAGCAACATCATCGTGGGAATCTTCTTTATGTAACGTATCACGTCTTGCGTATGAACATTATTTAACATTTTAAAAGAAAGACTCTATATCAAACATTACATTCTGTACATATCAAATATACCATATAAAATATAACTTGTGTTTTGTGAAATAAATAATCTTAAACCCTCCAATATAGACTTGTAATTTGAAATACACATACTATCATATCCTATGCGCCAATAGTTTAGTAATTTGTGTTGTCGCATAGAGATATTTTGGCGCTTAGCAACGTAGGGCTCGTAAAATAGCGGTAATTTTACGCTATTATATATTTGTCTATGAGTATAAAATTTGTTGGTTAAATCCGACGTATAATTATAATTAACGTAATAATTGTATGTGTATAGTTCATATGAAAATCTGAGGATATAATTTATCAATTGTGCATATTCTCTTGTATGTCATATATGAACAAATTTTATCAGTATATTGGAGGTAGATTATTAGTTGTTGTGTGTTAGATAAGGTTTAGTTACATGTTGATATTTTGAACTGCTTTCTGTGCGCATATAAACTGGTTACATTACGTTCTAATCTTGTAGTAATAATAACTTTCTTTGCGTATAAATCAATAAATTTAAATTTACTAAATTTTAAATTAAATTTTAATCATTATGGCGGATACTGCAGAAATCAAGAATGCTTTAGCGGCCTTATTAGCTAATATGAAAACTATGGAAGAAAGGATGGAAGTGAGTATACAGAAAATTTCAGCAGAAAATACAGAAGAGCGGAAAGCTGATAAAGAGGAAAATAAAGCCCGTCAAGAAGAGATGATAATGAGTCTACGGGAATTGGCGGAAGAAATGAAAGCCGAAGAAGAAGAATATGACGCCAATATGCAGAAATTTTGGGAAGAAATGGAAGCTGATAGAGAGGAGAGGATGGCGAAACTACAGGAAATGTCAGCTGATATTGAAGTAGATTTAACTGTTGAGAATATTGTACCTTATGATAAATTGGAAGTACCAAATGTTCTTGTTGAACATACTCTCAACGAAAGTAATATGGAAGTTAACCAAGATGTTACATCTGAAGGATTAACGGAGAACGGTAGCGTAGTAGATGAAATTGAAAGTGATTATACAGAAATCACCTTATTAGGGCCTAGTAGTTCATATCTCGGTAAAGTCGAGTATTTAGATTCTGCGTCAAATTGTAGTGAAGATAACAGAAAGGAAATTAGTAGTAACAACACTGTTAGTCTGGAACATACTTCAGGTAAGTGCTGTGATGAGGTGATAGTTTATAGTGTAACAGATATAGCATGCGAGAACCGTGAACGTATGGTAGAATTTGAAGCTATCATGGATGCGGACAGTGTATGCATAACACATAAAGATCCCGAACCAGTAGTAGAGCCTGGAACTAGTATGGATACTAACGGTGCAGGTATTTATGACACATGTCGTAATGAGGAGGTACTTGATGAGTTTATATCAGATACTGAGGTGTTTATGGAGGACGGAGAGGTGAATGATACTGATGACAATAAGGTGACAACAATTATGGTAAATAATAATGAACCACCGCGTAATCAGTTTCATGTTCAAACACCACAAAATCAGCCGCAATCACAACAACATAAAAATACAACTCAGCAATTTAATACCAACTTATTAGCAACAGTTACTGAAAATGATTCAGTTGAAAAGCAGTTCAATCAATCAATTATGAAAAATGTTAGTTATAAGAGTAAAACGGTTATGTCTGGCCTATATCCTGCAGGAATGAGAGACAGTTTAGTATATAGTAATGATAGTAGTGGTAGATATGAGGGTAGTATTAATATTGAAAATGGCACCGATCTTGTGGTCGAAGCAAAAATTAGTGGTTATGTTGACGAGATATTGTTTGACAGCGGCACAGGAATATCGCTGTTGGACGAGCAGTTGCTAAAGAGGTGTAAAACCCACTTTATACAAAGGCCGATTCTGCCGGTATGTCACACAAGGATAAAATCAGGAGCGTGTGAGTCGCAGATAATTGAAAAACAGGCAATTAAAACAAAATACGAACAGGGTACGGAAATAGATGTGACCGTAATTGGAGTTAGAAAACTCGGACATAATATTATATTGGAAGTCGACGAATTTAATAAACTGCCAGTTGGAGTTCCAAACAATACATTACGAGGTAAAGTTGATAGTGTAGAGCACCTTGTCAGACTAGGACGCTCGAAAGATAAGATAACGAATAACTCGCTGACCCCCAAGGTTCAGTTAATGAGTTGCGAGATAAGGCAATTGCGGCGTATATTAAACAAATTCAAATCTGTATTTCCAAGTAAACGTGTGCGTTTCAAAACTGAGAAAAATTTATACAAAAAACTCAGAAATAAATGTCAGGATATAGGGCTAAGAATGTGTAGTGATTTAAAAATGTCAGTTCAGGTTTAAATGTTGTATGTAAGATGACTCTGTGAATGAAGAATAATCTAGTTTAGATAAGGAATGCCGTCTGTGTACTTTGTGACCCTGCATAAAATTTTGTTATCTGATGTCAGGAACAGGTGTATTTGTTTTGGTTTTAAGGTTACCACGTGTCTTTGATTTGGTGCTTCTGTCAAAGTGACAGTTAGGAAATGTTAGTATTAATTGAGGATGTTTATTTGATTTTAGTTCGAGGGTATTGTTATTATTTCAGGATTAGGAAATTGTTTTGGTTATATGAAAAAAAAAAATTGTTTATTTTTGTTAGTTAACTAAAAAAAAAAATTTTTTATTTTATGCGGGGAGGGGTTGCAACGAATCACAGGATCATGATAGGCGGGGCAAGCTCATATATTACACAGACAATGGACATTCATGTTATATTGATAGATGGTTAAGTTTAGTTATGTTATCAGTTGTATTTAGTAAGGATAAGGGTTTAATTTAGTAAAACTGTGCATTATTTATTTATTGTTATTCATGTACTGTGTTTGTGGAAATGTGCGCGCGTGCGCGAGTGGTAAACTTTTCCCGGGCGGTGCGTGAAGTATTTATCGTTGTGTTTGACATTGAACTGAACTTAGACATATGTATTGCTACAATCCCTATACATTTCTGACTATTGTTTACGTTCATGTATGATATTAGTATGTAGGCAGTTATGCATGAGATACGGGTAGTCTGATTACCGCTATGCATGCTGTTACAAAGTAAATGCACTCTACTGCATGAAAAGTGCATGTCACGATGTACTAACCATGTGACTTCCATCCACCAATAGAATGCTGAGTGGTGGTTGGAAATTTTCTTAAGCCTGTCGTTACACAAGTAGTTCTTCTACGCCATCTACCGCGAACGGGACGTGCACTCCTTGTACAAGATTCTACCGCTTGCAAGGTGTTGTAAAAACTATTCGTTGTTACTGAAACGGGAAGACTCAGAACTGTGTGTGTAGTACACCTGCACACAGTATTGTTTTAACGCATTGCGCGTATAATTACGACAGTTCTTCTACGCCATCTACCGCGAACGGGACGTGCACTCCTTGTACAAGATTCTACCGCTTGCAAGGTGTTGTAAAAACTATTCGTTGTTAGTGAAACGGGAAGACTCAGAACTGTGTGTGTAGTACATCTGCACACAGTATTGTTTTAACGCATTGCGCGTATAATTACGACAGTTCTTCACTGCTGCTACCGCGAACGGTACATACTCCTTGTACAAGATTCTACCGCTTGCAAGGATCTGTTAAGACTTTTCGGGGATAGTAACGCGTGTGACGCATAACAGTTGATATTATCTATTTACACACGGTATTATTAATATTGTAGTACTACGTGTGTAATAAGTGAGTGTAACTGTATCGCTGTGTGAGATTTTCCGCAGTGTCAGTATCATTAATAGTTACGCAATAGTAAGTTGTTTCATCAAGACGTTTCCGTGCTAGTGCAAGATTTCCTCATAGGGTGGTCTGCTGATCGCGGTAGACCTTGGTATTCGCGTGAACACTTGAAGAAGCCGGAGTGGTATAAGTTCTATATACCGTTATTAGATTAAACTCACTGTCACCTGAGATATTACTTGGTCATAAACTCTATATTAATTTTACGAGTAATAAGATCCGTAGTACCGTTGTGTGTGCGAAGCGTCAGATTCATCGTGGGAATTATAGGACACCAGCCCAGCTGATATAGGACCAGCCCAGCTGTTATAGGACGCCAGCCCAGCTGTCAGGACACCAGCCCTGCGGTTATAGGACGCCAGCCCAGCTGTTACAGGACACCAGCCCAGCTGTTATAGGACCAGCCCAGCTGTTATAGGACACCAGCCCAGCTGTTACAGGACGCCAGCCCAGCTGTAAACGTTTCTGGGGAAACGTCGGTCATTTATAAGCCACACCTGGCGAACCAACTACACCGCAAAGACCTGCCCCTCTCTTCAACAACATCATCGTGGGAATCTTCTTTATGTAACGTATCACGTCTTGCGTATGAATATTATTTAACATTTTAAAAGAAAGACTCTATATCAAACATTACATTCTGTACATATCAAATATACCATATAAACTATAACTTGTGTTTTGTGCAATAAATAATCTTAAACCCTCCAATATAGACTTGTAATTTGAAATACACATACTATCATATCCTATGCGCCAATAGTTTAGTAATTTGTGTTGTCGCAATATATATATATATATATATATATATATAATTTCAATAACTCACTATTCTATAATTCTTTAATTTTTAGGCATTTGTTGTTTGTTACTTTTCAGGACTTGAGAAAACATTTATAAAGTTAGAACGTTCAGGAACACAGCCTTATGCTATAGCTACACGGACTATTTTTAACGTAGCTTATTTATACGGAAATTGATACGTTACGTTTTATTCCGTTCATCCCGGCTTGACTGTGCGTTAAATAACACAGTTGTGTATGGGTTAAAACGCGTATATTTTACAACTCACCCATATGATCTATTTTTACTTCCATGTTGCGTAAGGAAATGGAAGTATGGTGATCTATAAAAAACCGTTTTCGAGATAAGGGCTGATTCTGATTTTACTATTTCCAAAACATGAAGAAAAGTCATTTTCCGAAAAGTGTCTCTGTGTCTGTCTGTCTGTGTGTCGGTAGATTTTGTTGTATGGGAAACGATAACAGCCGCAAATTGATACAGGATCAAATAATGTTTCGCATACAGCCCTGAATTGTAGAGTTTTCAAGACCTATGTTTATGGTGAAGATCGGTTAAGGGAAAGGGGTAGTTTACCAGCAACATTTTATGTTTTAACAAGGGTAATTTTTTTATGACGAACGATAACTGCCGTAAATTCAAACAGAATCAAATATTTTTATGTACACCTTCCTGAATTACAGAGTACTCAAGGTCTATTGATTTTGGTGAAGATCGGTTAAGGGAAAGGGGTAGTTGAACTACAACGTTTTATGTTTTAACAAGGGTAATTTTTACTTCATGTTCCATAAGGAAATGGAAGTATGGTGATGGCAAAAAAAACGGGTTCGAGATAATTGCAGATTCTGATTGTACTACCCTCAAAACATGAAAAAAAGTCATTTTTACTTCCATGTTCCTAAAGGAAATGAAAGTATGGTGATGGCAAAAAAAATCGTGTTTTTTAGGTTAGAAGTACAATAACTTTTTTAAATGATTAATAAATGCATAAAAGTTAAAAACAAAACTTGTAAAGAATTTAATTCTGAGAAAAATGGTGTAAATAAAGTCAATAAAAATCAACAAAAAATTTCAATTTTTGTTAAAAAACCATACAATACGTTTTTAGGCAAAGATTTTTCTGTTTTACGTCGGATATCATGAAAGTTATGGGAGATACAGTTCTGAGACCTGTTTTATTCGGGTTTTCAGGTAAAAAACCATAAGAAACAACAGAATTCGCCCCCTTAATTTACCTTCCCAGAATTTCAGAAAGTCTTCATTTACTGAAACCTGGGCGAAATCTTTCGCTAGCCGTAACTCGCTTACAAAGTGTTTCCGGACATATGCTTATTTGTACTTTTTTCTTCTTTTACACTATGGAACCATTTCTCAAATTATTTCCCTCTCCTCCCGGGGCACCCTGTATATAAAACTCAAACTCTGAGGATTTGTTTCTTTATACTGAATACAAATCCACACCGTTATACCGATTGCCACCAAATTTTGCACAGGTAACCTTTGACACAAGGTGAAAAACACTGTCTAGCTTGGAATGTAATATTCCGCCCCGTTCGCACGATTTAGGCTCTTTAATTATGGGGTTTATTCACAGTCGATGTGTGGTGCGTATAAAGATATCAACAACACCATGGTGGCCAGGATTAATTACTATAGTAACAAGTAAATAAACAAATTCTATTTAGCGGCATCTTGAACAGTCCGTGTGACCACCCTCGTGCGTGTTAAAAACGTTATTAAAACGCAACAGGTTGCGTTTCGTTGCGGGAGACGTGTGTTTATTCCACTATGTGTGTCAAAACGCAGCAAAGTTGACGACGTGAGTTTTTTCCACGTCCGTGTGACCAGTTTCATTGCTGCCTGCGTGTTAAATTGAATGCGTTTCCCACCTCTCGGAAAATCTCAATCCCTGACGACCCATGACAATAAACGAGGAGGTAATAATGTGGTTAAAAAACCTTTAAATAGAAGCAATGCTGTGCAGAAAACACAAAATTAAGATAATTTGACAAAAGATGATTTTAAAGAATTTTCTTTTGAAAAAATGTCAATTAAAAATAACAATAAAACGGGCGAAGCCGTGGGTATAACAGGTAGTTAATTCATAAAATATTTCATGTTACTGAACAAGACGTAAACTTACATAATCACAGACAAAATAAACAAAGTACTAAGGTGTTGGTTCGACTGTTTCTACGATAAACATATGCTGTGCAAGAAGAGATTTGTTATTATTAAGTTTATGTTTTATTCAATTTCCACACTGCAATCGTAACAGAGATGTCGGTATTCGAACTGTCGTGACTAGATGTATAATGTAGTAGTTTTTAGGTTCCGTTCTCTAACACAATATCAGCTCTGTGATTTCTTGACGTAAACAGACGATTGTACATAGACGATATCCAGACAGCCCGTTAATAACTTAGTAATGCACTTTTAAAACTAAAGTATGCTTTTCTTCTTGTAATCAATCTATACTATTTCGTTTTACGAGAGGCGGACTTAGGTATAGGGAAATTTGTCTCAGCTTTTTGGGCTCATTAACCTACAATTAATCAGTGTAGACGCGGTTAGTCCCTAAATATTTCACACATAATGTAGGCGAAAACTATTAATTAACATTTACTTATTTGGGTATCATAAATTTAGTGTAAGTCTTATTATAGTTTTTTTACTTTCATGTTCCGTAAGGAACCGGAAGTATGGTGGTCCCAAAAAAATTTTGTTCGAGATAAGGGCTGATTATAATTATAATCAAACATTATACATATATTATAATTACAATTGAACTACCCTCAAGGGCATGAATAAAAGTCACTTTTCGAAAAGTGTTTTGTGTTTTTGTCTGTGTGTAGTATTTTCTCTATGGCGAACGATAACTGTCGCAAATTCAAACAGAATCAAATAATATTTGTACATGTGCTCGAGTTGTAGAGTACTCAGTGCCTATTGATTTTTGTAAAGACCGGTTAAGGGGAAGGGGTAGTTTACCTGCAACGTTTTACGATTTAATAATAGTATACTTAATTTTGATAAATAAAGGATCCTGAAATGAAGGTCATAATAATCAACTGTAGAAATGTAGATAAAACATCTACAAATGAAAAGGGTAGTGGAAGGGGAGAGGGTAATTTTTTGTATTGATGTTATAAATTTATTCGACTGAAAACTTAAAAAAAATTTCAATAAAATATTAACAATTGATATCGTTCCATGTAAGCAAATTATTGTAACCACGGATACGTAAACAAAATAATGTTTTGTTTTCAGAAATTCACAGATTACAAACTCTGGGCGGTATTCGCTTTCTTTCGCGTTGTTTAAATAAAAGATAATTTAATCAAATTAATTCTTTATTTTTAAAATATTAACAACTATGTAGAATTCGTATTTTGATTATCTTTGTCAGCGTTATTACCAAAAGCATGCTGATATGTTTAGTTTTGTTCTGAGTGTATATATAAAAAATAACTAGTGGTCGCCCAGTGGTCGAAATTCGACCGTAATTCATTAAATTTTTAAGTTTGAACGTTATTGAGGTTCTTTTGTCAAAGAGTATACCTCTATAATCATTGAATATATTTTTTTTTTAATTTTGTTCTATTACGTCAGCTGCGAGCGTGTACAAATACGTCATTAGCGTGTGTTGTTTGCCTTAATTCCCTGCATACCTATGAAATTTAAAATTTAATGTTAGTAACTGTTGAAAAAAAAACACAATTACAGCTTGTATTCGTATTTATTTTTTGATATAATTCATTGTCAGTTTTAATTTTTTCATGTTATTATTGAATCAAATATACGCTAATAAAAATGAGACTTGACATTCATAGAAGTATAAGATACATTGTTTTCAATTCCAGTGGATTACACTTCATTTTTGGTAATGCTTCCAGTTTGGACTTGAATACACGCACAACAATATCAGGTGGAAAATTAGCTGACTCACCTACACCAATATTGCTAACTATTTCAGGCCAACTTGGATTGCAAGTCATTGTAATAAACAAAGAAGGCTTTCCGAAATGTTGTACAATTGACATTGCATCTAAATAATTCTGATACATATTTCTTGGAGATCCATTGAATGAAGATGGTAAAATTACTCTACGGCCAACATTATTGGCATTGGGGTTCAATTCTAAATAATCTGTTAAATTGTTGTAAACTTCACACCTAAGACTTGTTTGATTTTGTCGAATGAAATGTAACCTTGTGCCCTCTATTCTCACATACATATCAACTATCCACTGCAGAAATAATTTTTGTGAATGGTGCAACATGCTAAAATCTTCTCTAGTTGCAAGTCGATAGGCTGCATACTGAAGCATGGTTAATTTATTTCTGGGCGCTCTTGAATTAGATGTAGTTGGTACATTATGAGAAATATTGATATGCCACCCAGGATCACCATTTGGAAAAAGTAATGGTTACGCTAAAGGGTCCAATGATGAATCCAAAACAGAGATATTTTTAATGGTACCATTAACTTTTGAAAACGAAACCATATTTCGTTCAAAGGGTGGCTAACCATCAACTGTACTAAATATTACTGCTACATCAGTTTGAACTGCATCATTATAACGGCGTAGATCTAAATCACGATTTACTTTAATGAGCATACAAATTTCTTTATTTTGATTTTCACCTCTCTGACAATGATCTTTCATTGCAATGAATGACCGAACGAAAGGATTAATGCGTTCCAATTCAAGAGAGATTTCGCGCATTATATTGTTATTGCATGTTTGATTATAGTCTTCACGTAATCTATAATTGACAGCAGTGTCACCATCATAAAAATATAATTGCGCATAACATGGTAAGCGACCATATCCAGCAGTCATTGGACCTGATCTGTGATAAAAAACATCATGTATTTTAAAATGATACACTCCACGCGTAACTGTATCCGAAATTTTAGCTTCTGAGCTAACCATAGCAAATGATGAATTGTATTTACGAATGTTTTCAAAATAATTTTTTGACTTTCTTTTTATTGAAGGTTCATTTGAAGTAAGTCCATCATACAAAGATTTAAAGTATTCATTTTGACTTAAGGCCGGTAATATTGCTTTACCCTTATGACAACATGAAGTGAATGCAGTCCTTTCACCTAAAGTGACTTCAGATTCGAAATGTTTTGCATTGCAAAACCTGCATTGTAAATGTATTAATCGACAATCAAAAGTATTAAAATTTCTTGGAATGACATTCAGTGCGCATTTAAATGTATCCCTCAAAATAATTTCATCATTTTGTATACTATTTACACTATTTAAATTTGCATTTGGTCTATTATCATTTTGACTTTCACGCGATTATATATTCCTTCTTCTTTGTCTCTCACTCCGACCCGTCAATGTTCTATGTCGAGGCATAATGGAAGTAGGTGCGAATACCTAAATGTAAAAAAAAAACATGTAATGAAATTACTGAAACTAAGATTAGACAGGGTTCAATTTAAAAATAATAAAATGTACTCACTTTTTTGAAACCACCAATAATAATTAGGCGAGAGTAGGTCAATTCAAATTGCTGCTACAAAATTTTCCTTTTGCAACAGGTGTATATTAAGTAAGCTGTATTTCACTTTCAACTGCACATTAATATATAAAACACAGATATCTAATATGCAAAATATAAAATAAACGCTTTTTTGCCTTGACATACACTCCACAGACTATTGAAAAAGGAACATTTGAAATCACACAAAATTCACAGCTCATTCAGTCAATCTGTCAGTAATTATTTGTTGGCAACATTTTACAATTCTTTGGCGACAATCTCTACTCTGTGCGACTGTTTGACCACAGACTATTATGTGTTTGACATTGGCAGTATGAACATAAACAAACGACAGACTATTATGTGTTTGACATTGGCAGTATGAGCGTACACTAAAATGAAAAATTATAATTTTATTGCCTGGCAACAAAATTATTTTATTTTTAACAATTACCATTGTTTGAAAAAGTTTATATGAATTTTCAAGTGCAAATGAATATTTTATTTTATTTTATTTAATGTATTTGTAACAAATATTATATATAAATTTTAGCTTTCTGCACTCCTTCTCCATATAAACTTTAACTATGCCAAATCTCACACTCCTCCGTGCGCGCAATATGCTTAAAAAGGGGTACAAAGTTTTCTCTTCACGTATTAATATATAGATATTATAATTAATTAAAACATAGAAGTCATGTATGGTTCTCCATACCGATTTTTTTACTTTTTATACATTTTATTTTGCTGTAATTGAAATTTCTTTGAGATTATGAAAAAAGGTTTTTGAGCTTTGGTAGGGACCATTTCAAAAGCTCAGATGATATTTAGTCTTCTCCACTAGCTTTATTGTTTTTAAAATTTTTATTACTTTCTCAATTTCTTTGATAGTCGGAGGTGTATTTTCTTCCAAATTTGTATAAATGTCTGACAGTTCTAACTTCTGAATCGGTTCCGGGCAATTTAAAAGTTGATCAAAATATTTTTCAAGTATTTCACAATTTTCCGTATTGCTTAGGCCAATTCTACCACTTTCATTTTCAAAATAAACACTTGGTGTTTGGTAACTCTTCAGTTTATTTTTAGAAGTCTCATAGAAAACTCGATAATTATTTTTTATAAAATTTCCCTGCATTTCAACATTTTAATTTTTTAAAAGCTCTTTTAGATCGCCTTATTATGCTTGCTGCTTCATTTCTTTGTTGCTTAAATTGCTCGTAGTGGTCAGTTTTCCCTGAGCATTTCCACTTTTTCCATTTTTTTACCCTCTCCGCTAATGTGGTCCTTAGATGGCCGATACAAAGTTAAAAAAAACTCAAAAGCTAGACAAAGTATTTTCTCGTCTGTTTGTGAACGCGAGTACAGATTTATACCAAAACATTTGAACTGTTTGAGTTATAGAGTTGTAGCAAATGTAATGCACACAAAGGGAAAACGGCTTGGATAGCTTCTTAGTAAGCTTAGTATGACATGGGAAAGAAGTAAAAGAGCAGGTGAATATTCCTTGCACTGTTTTCGCACAGTTTCATGTTGCGTCACTAGTAATGGAAAGTAATTAAGTACAGAAAGCATACTACTTGTGTATGTCGTCATGACCTACTCTGCCTGGATGTTGCACTTAGCTTCACAATATTGGATTTTTACATTACACGTGGGTTTAATAATAAGCAAGTAACTGAGACGCGACAACATCAGCATGTTGGCCTCAGGGAGAAACAGCAATAGAATTAACAGTGTGTATAGTTTTCTAGTAAAAATCTTGGTTCCTTAGTAGACTACACATCGGTGTAAACAAGACTACATGAGTATAGTGTTAGTCTATCCTAGCAGCTGTGCTGTTCTGTGCCACTTAGATATTGAAGTCACGTAACGCGAATTGATTTCGTACAAACTAATGGCAGTGACGTGCTGTACTCTGAGATAATCTAGTTACTGTACAGCAGATTAGTTTCAAAGTGTTCAGCGGGGGAGTAGCATATGCTTCTTGTGTAATATTTAGTCCTTTATTATTGCTTTTACGTTTCGTTGGAAATTAAATTACCGTTAAGGTAAATTGTATGTCGTAGGAATTATTTTTTTGCTGCCACTTATTCAGAGAACTAGGTATTTGTATCTAAACTATTTCAAAATAAACGTTAACTGATTTATTTTTTAATTATTTAAAAACAAATGTTAACTGAATTTAATATCACTAATTTAATAGTGACTTAACAATTCGCTTGTGAAGTCTACAGCCGGGCATTAAAATTCACTGCAAAAATTAACTGTTAATCTAGTTATTGTACAGCCAGATTACTTTTAAAGTGTTCAGCGTGGTAATAACGTATGCTTCTTGTGTAATATTTAGTGCTTCATTACTCCTTTTATGCTTTATGGGAAAATTCAATTTCCGGTAACAGTAAATTTTATGGAATAGAAATTAATTTTTTGGTTTTACTTTGTTCTTCTTGTTCAGAGAACTAGGTGTTTATTTATAAGCTCTTTCAAAATAAACTTAGCTGAGTTTCAAACTGTTAAGTTAATAGTCATGAATTACTTACGTTAAGCTTAAGTTACGTTAAGCAATTACGTTTCTGTTGTGAAGATATTTTGACATTTTTGGAATTTTGAGGAAAGTTTGTGCAAGTTCAACAATTTGTGACTGTATTATTTATTAAGTTCTTTCACTATTATCACTGTTAGAATTTTATTTTATAGTACTTATAGAGCTTTATAAAACGGCACCATATAACGTTTTACGCTTACGCGTTTCCGAGCTATACTAATTTTTCCGCTCAGCGAACCTATGATTTTCCACTCCAAATTGGTGGCCGCCATCTTTTGATAGCGTGTGACGTCATGCGTCACATCTTTGCTCATTTGGACCGTGTATTGCTTATTTACATATGCGTTATAGTTTTAAAGATATTAAAGTTTGTCTGGTGTACACAAAATCGTAACATCGACTTTCGCATAGGCCCCGCGGTATAAGACGTTTACAATAAAAGAAAGTTTTTAATGAGGTTGCACTGACTGAGGAGGGTAAAAATTGATCGTAATCGTGTGACATTTGTGAATATTTGGATCTATGTAAATTTAAAATCGAATAAGATCAACACGATTTCCCTTTGAAAAGATGAGAAATATTATGAAGTACAAGATGCTGCCGTTTTGATTAGCAAGTCACAATTATTGAAACAAAAACAATAACCCCATCAACAGAAAAGCACTTGTTATTTAAAAATAAAAGTGGATTGTTTTCTATCCACAACCGCTGCATTACTCTAGAAGGATAGGCTACTACCCTCCTTGGTATGCAATGTAAAGATGAAAGCTTTTGATCAGTGTTTACTTCCCGGAATGGCTAACAGAACATAAACATGATTAGTTAACACAAGGTTAATTCACAAACTACTGGCCTGCACAGAGAATTATGGAAACGGCTCGCTGGAGAGAGAGAGAGAGAGAGAGAGAGAGAGAGAGAGAGAGAGAGAGAGAGAGAGAGAGAGATAGAGAGAGAGAGAGAGAGAGGGAGAGTGAGGGGCGAAACAGATAAATTAGCAACAAAATTATAATCAGAAAAAAAATAAATGTAGCTGACAACATAGGGGGAACGTCTCGCAGTAAAGATAACTGGACGAGAATAACCCAGGAGAGAATATTAAACTAGTACATAGGTTGAGGATGTTTAGTACAAATTTTTTGGCATTAAAATTTACCGTAACAAACTCTCGCCCGCCTATTCGGTTGAAACTTCCAACAGCCTAATTTCAATTCGTGTTCAGCAAAATGTAAAGATATGTCGCTGAAACGGATGACGTGATTTTCGTTTAATTAAAAAAAAAGTAAAATAAACATAATTTTTCAAGCCCGCGTGAATTTACTCTTAAATACGTGCACCCGTTTACGGGCAGAACAAAGGACTAGGCCAGCTGTAACGCGGGTGTACCAGTTTCCGCCGTGTGAGCAGCGTCGCTTTGTCCATCTCTACACGCACGCGCGCACACTCACACCACAATTATATTAATTAAATCACGTACTTCCTGCTGCTGAGGTAACATTGTGTTCCGCGCGAGACGTTCTTACACATGTTTTGGCCTCGTCGCTCGGTCCGACCTATTGGGCCTATACCGTTTTGTAAAGTAAAAAACCAATAGTTACTTTTCTTTGAATAATTACACTGTTATCAGGCAACATACTATACAGCAGCTTGTTTCTACGTTAAATTACGATGTTTTAAGATTTGTCATAGAGCAAGGATTGCTATAGCGAAAGAGGCATTTAATGGGAAGAAAAGACTGCTGTGTGGCGAAATTAATACAAGTTTAAGAAAAAGGTTGACCAAATGTTATGTGTGGAGCGTTGCTTTATATGGTGCAGAGACATGGAAAGACACTGAGGAAGGAGGATGAGAAAAGATTAGAAGCATTTGAGATGTGGGTATGGCGAGCTATGGAAAAAGTAAGGTTGGTTGATAAAGTAAGGCATGATGAAGTTTTAAGAAGAATAGGGGAAGAGAGAAGAATCCTGAAGGTAATAGAAAGTAGGAAAAGGAATTGGTTATGTCATTGTTTAAGAAGAGACCGCTTCCTTACAACTGCCATGGAGGTTGTCATAAAGGAGAAAAAAGAAGAAGAATGAAGTTAATAGATAGCATTACAATCAGAGGGTGTTACGAAGAAACGAAAAGACTGACATGCGATAGGACAGCTTGGAGAGTTTTTGCCATTTGAAGACCTGCCTGAGGACAGAACGCCAAATAATAATAATAATGTATAATGGTATTTCAAAGTGTTGTTTATGACAAAATACCATTAGTTTGCCTCTAAAATAAGTAAAATAATTCTGTAATCCCTTGTAAAAACCAAATAACCACATTTTATAGAAATCCATTTAACTAATAATGTCATATACTTATAATATACACAATTCTTGCTTACTAATGGTACCTATACTCTCAATCTTCTATTGTGGTGTATTCCTTGTTCATAACCTAAAGATACCACCATACGTATGATTTATAATAAAGTTTTTTAAGAAGAGACTGCTTGCTTACAGCTGCCATGGAGGCCGTCACAGAAGGAGAAAAAAGTAGAGGGCGTAAAAGAATGAAGTTAATAGATAGAATTAAAATCAGAGGGTGTTACGAAGAAACGAAAAGACTGGCATGCGATAGGACAGCTTGGAGCGCTCTTACTATTTGAAAACCTGTTTTAGGGCAGAACACCAAGTGATATAAAGATTTGTCACTTAAGTTCTTTGAGTTAAGTTGTGTTGCACGTTTTCCACATAAATCTTTCAATAAGATACACGCTGCACTACACCATCTCTGAGATTACCTTTAATTAACATATTAGTATATTTTCAGAACTCAAGTGTTGTTATTATATATTATTACATTAGTAGAAGTTTAATGAAGAAAGTTGTGTTAGTGGTTGAAATCACAAGCAGAATGATCACTGTTGCACACCACTATATAAAAATTATCCCGATTAGCGCATTCAAGCTTCACAGCTCATCGTCAGATCGGAATTGAAAGAAATTATGTGAAAACAAACCCTTCACCCCCTCTCACCCCACCCTGCTCACACACAACAAGCTATAATCCAAATGTCCCTTCCCCACCACCTAAGCCCTGTCCCACCATCTGTACAGTTACATATTTTTCTAGCAAATTCCTTGTGTTCCAGTGTGTGTGTGTGTGTGTGTGTGTGTGTGTGTGTGTGTGTGTGTGTGTGTGTGTGTGTGTGTGTGTGTGTGTGTGTGTGTGTGTACATTCCTTTTAAACCTACCCTCTTCCTTTCCACACACGTGGGTCAGTCACACACCCTTATTTTAAAACATGCAATTAGTACTATGCAATATAATTCTTAATCGTATCTATCTGTCCTCTATCATTTACTTCTTAATTATGTTATGTGTTATGTTACTTCTGCTTGTTGTGTGTGAGCAGGGTGGGGTGAGAGGGGGTGAAGGGTTTGTTTTCACATAATTTCTTTCAATTCCGATCTGACGATGAGCTGTGAAGCTTGAAAGCGCTAATCGGGATAATTTTTATATAGTGGTGTGCAACAGTGATCATTCTGCTTATTACATTAATACATAATAACTGTACTTACCACTACACCCAAGTTATGCTGCTGTTGTTGTCCACTATTTATTCGAGGTAGGCCTGTACCTGTTGTGGCGATTCCTATGGCGTTTGTACCATATTTCAAGGCAATTGTCAACTTGAAAAATAAGTTTTTCTTTTATCTCGATAATTATTTCGTTCAAGAAAATATAAAACCACTGTATGAAACAGAATAGCTCGAACTGTTTACACTTTACCGGGAAGTGGTATATTCCATAGGGTAGCGTGTGACTGCAGTGGGAAAAATGTCTTTGAAACAACCAATCAGATCTCAGAACTATTCCATTTGTGATGTGGAAATGTGAAAAAACAAACTTATTTGCTTTCGAAGAGGATCAGCGATGATATTCTCTCGTATACGATGTGCGATGTGCTTCGGTCGGATCTGCTTTGGACGGGGCCGCATAAATACAAGGGTTTGTTTTGACATTGCTTATAATAATCTTTATTCAAGATAACCCGGAGGGAGAAGATAACGAATAAGGAAGTCTGAGAAGAAGAGCTTTCTACGAAATTTGAAAAGCAGAAGAGCTACGTTTATAGGGCTAATACTACGACACAATGGGTTGCTTAAGAGAATAATAGAAGGAACAATTGAAGGAAAGGATCACAGAGGACGACACCGTTTAGACCACATGAAACAGCTTATGGTCGATATGAACTGCACATCATATGTGAGTTGAAAAGAAAAGCAGAGAAGCGTGAAGAATGGCAAGCTGCTGCCAACCAGCCTACGGGCTGCTAACTTAAAAGAAAGAAGAAGATAATAATCTGTGTGAGTATTCCGCGCTAAGTACATACCCTAAGAGGCCTGTCAAGAAAGTAATACTACATATTTTCATCCATGAAGTGGCAACACTGTAAAATAACAATAAAATACCTGTTGATATTCCTAATCATTTTCAACTGCTTTAACGATAACAGATGTAAATATAGTACTGTTTTTGTAAGTTGTTACTTTATCACATGTCAAAAAATTATAGTTCAGTAACATTGAGCTGAACTATGGCTTTCGAAATGAGGCTTAACTGTAGAATACCGAGCATTTCATGGACAGCACATATAACTAATGCTGAAGTTCTTAGAAAGATGAAGAAAGATAGGGAAGTTATTAACACAGTGAAGATAAGAAAGCTTCAGTTTCTGGGACATCTTACGAGAGATGAACAGAGATTTTACTTATTGCAGTCCATACTACAGAGAAAAGTACTTCGAAAGAGAGGAGTTGGGCGACCGAGACTATCATGGCTGAGAAATGTAAGGACCTGGTTTGGCATTAATACAACTGACTTATTCCGTGCAGCAGTGCAGAAAGATAAAATAGTCTGTATGATATCCAACATCCGAAACGGAGAGGAACTATCAGAAGAAGAACACTGAGCTGCTGTGTGCAGTTACAATTTGTGTTAAGCTTCAAGATAGTGCAAGAGAAACATTCAAGAAGTTAAAACAGCTTCATGAAGATAAAGCCGTGGCACTAAGAGTCTGTGTGTGGTCACTATAGTTGTATAGGAAGAACCCTGTTGTGCATAACCAAGCAGAAAATGCAACTAATGCAAGTACATTAAAATTGACAAATCTCTTCAAGCGTGATACTCGTTCGATTCTAACTGTGATTGATTACAAACTGAACTTCAATTTACTATATAGACTCATCATCATCACCACCACTTCAAGGACTAGGCCTTAGACCTGTTCCGGAACCCATCTTCTCCTCGGTCTATCGACATCTCTCTTCCCAGTCTTCCCAGTAGGCTGATAACCCAAGGCAGCTACAGGTAAACAGATATCAGCCATGCGATTCAAGTGTTCACACCATCTCCTTCTGTGGTCTTTAATTTTCTGGTGCAATGTTGCAATGCTTAAATCGCCGCAGGTTTGTTCTCTCTTAGATCGGAGAAGTAACGAGGATATTAGACGCGATTTAAACATTTTCTAGACTGTTCACGAAATTTTGACGCATGGTTTGCATCCGGCCACAGACCGTTGACTGCTGAATTCTTCATCACGATACGCTCTTTTTATGAACTAGTGTTTGGTAAATCCATTGTAGTACCTCAACTCACTTATTCCCATTATGTAAGTTTTTCCGATTTTATTAATACATGTTATATTTCAAGATATTCAAAGCCATCTCCGGATTTGCTGTTTTGAAAGTATGGACAACATCCAAAGGATTGTGGTGAGCGAGTTAAACCTAACCTGTACTGATGACCTATACGCCATTAGGAGTAGTGGTATACGTTGGTCCCAGTCTGTTTGATTCTCGTCAACAGCTTTCGAAAGATGCTTCTCAAGTGTTCTGTTGAACCTCTCCTTTTATTTTAGCTGTAGAACTAAATTTTTTCGTGTAAGATTCATATTTCTTGTAAACACCTGACAAGTTTAACATTTGTCTGCTAAATTTTATCCGTTGTTTATCAGCTGTTCGAAATTTGCGTGTTACGACTGTTAATTTTTAAGTTCCGCGAGAGTTTAAAAAGCATGTCGTTCCAAGATGATAACGGAAGCATGTTGGCCGCGGGGGAATAGCATTACAGTTAACAAGTGTGTGAAGTTTCCTAGTAAAAATCTTGGGAACTGTACATTTATCCGTTCTTCCATTACATTTTCGATGTTTTTAATGATTACGATTATATTACGATGTGGTAAAGAAGTAGTGTACTAATTGTAAATTTTCCTATTTCTTAATGCAAAACGTAAATATGTGTCGCTTTTATTTGTGAGGATAGGTGACAATGGTTTTTGGTTTTCAGTCTATTACTGAAATAAATAAAAGCCATGGTCGAGGAAAACATAACGTTTGATATGTTTACACGATGCTTACAACACAGTAATACTTAAAATAATGAACCTAACGATTTTAAGTTGTCAAATTAACAAAACTACAACAGCAAATGTAAAGTGGAGCATACAAATATTTATGGTTAATGGAAAACACAAAAACCAATGTATTAAGGAATGACAACAAACTCTCTACATACTGTACATAATGGACATTTTTTTCTTTAGCCACAAAACGAGTACTTGTTGGAAAACGAATATTCCCGAAAAAACGAGTTCTGCCACAAGGAAGAGACATGTAGGCAAGTTGGGTTTTCTCGTAGTTTCCGCCAAAAATTAGTTTTACATGACACGTATCGCTTTCCATTTGTAATTTCAGTTATCGTGTTAACCTAAAAACATCAACTTTTGACGTCACAGGTACGCAACTGTGATATACTACTGCTACAATCATTTACCATTAAAAACAAGACTAAGAACACCAACTACAGTCGCCAGCCAACTATTTTTCAACATACAAAATTAAAATTTGTATAATTATTTCACCTACATAAAATTATGTGCGATATACACTAAAGATCGAAGCCAAGCAATCGGATAATCGAAATATCGAAATTGATTGCAGGAATGGATAAAGGTACAGTACCAAATCTTGCTTCCTTAGTATACTACACATGTCCTCAACAAGACTACATGAGTATAATTTTAGTCTATCCTGGCAGCCGTGCTGTGCTGTGCCACATAGATATTGAAGTCACGTAACGGGAATTGATTTCGTACAAACTAATGGCAGTGACGTGCTGTACTCCGAGATAATCTAGTTACTATACAGCCAGATTAGTTTTAAAGTGTCCAGCAGGGTAATGACGTATGCCTCTTGTGCTATATTTTTTAGCCCAAATTGGCTTAGCTAACGTATTGTTACGAGAAGCATACCGAACAATCCAGAACATTCTCCACTCCCCCGTCCACGTAGGTGGTTCTAGTGAGTTCCAGGAACACTTGAGATACGCATTAAGCCACTGGCGTGCAGTAAGGAGGCAATGCTGTACTGCACTTCTGCGGGGCTTATATAAAGCCATAACAGCTGGATGGTCAGTTCAGTTACGTGAGCGATTTTCGCTAGTGCGGTTTGAGTGTTGTCGAAGTGAAGTAGTGTTGTGTTAATAATTGTGTGAAACTCTGTTAATAGCCATTGTTATTGCGTGTAGACAAATCTAAATGTAAATATTGTACGAGTTAATTATAAACTGTTTACTTGTGATAATTAAAGCTGATGATTAGTGACTTAATTGGTGTCTTGTATTTTGTTTTCCACTGTACCTACAACGATCAAGTAGACCGTCTTAACAGTGGTGTCAGAACTGGGATAGAACGGTTAACAGTGGAAACAAAGGACACCTCGTAGAAGGGTGGTGTTAGTGGTAGTTGATAGAAATAAAATGGATACCAGTCAGATGATAGAAGCATTCCGGGTAATTCTACGGCGAACACAAGAATAACAAAAAGAATAATTTAGTCGTCAAGCAGACGACGTTTAGGTGTTCGTATAAGAAGATATCACTGCAAAATTCGTCCTGTTACGAGGTGAGCTGAACAAACAATTTGACAGAACATCTGAAATAGAAAAATCTGTGTCAACTATGAAAACAAGTATGTCAAGTTTAGAAGATTCGAAATATCAGAGAAATCAAAGAACGCTATTATTTGAAGTAGGGACATTTTTGCAAAGGCCCCATTGTTTAACGGAAGCAGTCATTGGGCAACTTACGAGGGTAAGTCAAAAAGTAAAGCCAAATTTTTAAAAAGCAACTTTTTATTGTGAAAACAAGATGACAAGTAACATCATTTCTCTACATAATCTCCCTCAACTTCTATGCACTTGGTCCATCTCTTGACAAGCTTCGTAATTCCGTCCTGGAAGAAGATTTGTGGCATCGTGCACAGCCACTCGCGCACCGCCTCCACAACCTCGTCATCCGACGAAAACTTGGATTCACGCAGGTGCTCCTTCATCGGAACAAAAAGGTGAAAATCACTTGGAGCTAGGTCAGGACTGTACGGCGGATGCTCCAGCAGCTCAAAACTAAGATCTTGAATACACTGGATCGTTTTGCCCGCAGTATGAAGACGGGAATTCTCCTGAAGCAAAAGCACACCTTTTGAAACTTTTCCTCGCCTCTCTGTTTTGATTTCGGGTTTCAGATCTCGCAGTAGCTCACAGTAGCTGTCACTATTCACTGTTTGACCTTTAGGAGTGTAATAAATTAGAAGTGGACCTTTCATATCCCAAAACACTGTCATCATCAACTTTCCTGCAGAAACTTGTCTTTTGAACTTTTTTGCTGTAGGCGAGGATGGATGTTTCCACACCATACTCTGCCGCTTACTCTGTGGTTCGAAGTGATGGACCCACGTCTCATCAACGGTTACTATGCGACTGAGAAACTTTTCTCCTTCCTCTTCTAAACGCCTTAAATGTGATTTCGAAATTTCCAAACGTTTCTGTTTGTACTGGCCTGTCAGTCGATGTGGTACCCAACGAGCACACACTTTGCGATAATTTAGTGATTCGTGGATGATTGCAACTGCTGAATCGTGGCTAATGTTCAACGCATGCGCAGTATCATTAATTTTGACACGACCATCATCATGAATCAATCGCTCAACTGTCTCGATGTTCTTGTCCGTCTTCGAAGTGGATGGCCTACCTGAACGCTCTTCATCACAGATAGATACACGACCATTTTTAAAGTGATTTATCCACTCATAAATTTTGCGTTTACTAAGACAGCTCTCACCGTACTGCTGCTGCATTCTGCGAATAATCTCCGTAGGTTTAGTCCCTTCAGAGTGCAGAAAACGTACCACTTTCCTCATTTCTTCCTTGGTGCACACGGACAACGGGGCACTCATAATAAAATGCCCTGAAATCACTACGAATGGAGCTGAACACTGAAACAACACAGCTAAAGAACAAAACAAACTTTGAGGTTATGATATGTTATTGTTCAGTCAGTGCTGCCATCCATCGCAGCAGGGAAAATAAAATTTGCCTTTACTTTTTGACTTAGCCTACCCTGTATATTCGCCAATTTGAAGGTGCCGCTCGCTTAAATATATGGACGCATGAAGAGAAAGGTCTTTCACTCATTCTTGCGTTAAAAGGACCTGCCGCAGAGCTAATAAACAAAGTGCCATCTGACAGTCGGAACGTCTATGCCAAGTTAACAAATGCTCTGGAATGCTCTGGTACGGTGACCAGCATTTGTGCGAAGTGTACCGTGTTCAACTTAAAGCGAGGCGACAGCGTTCAGGGGAGAGCCTTCAAGAGTTTCAAGCGAATGTCGACCGACTGACGAGATTGGCTTATCCCGAAGAATCTGAGGACTTCCGGAAGTGGATTTCTCTCATTGTGTTTATTGACGGTATCAGAGATAGTAAATTACAACAAGTGTTAACAATGGCACGGCATCAGAATAGCTCAGACGCTCTTGTTCATGCTCTCGGTTTGAAGCTGCCAAGTCGGCGACCTGATTAATCAAAGTATGTCATCACGTTGTAGTCAATTGGATCCAGTATCACAGTATCGTCATAACGGAGGGGTAATAAGAGGATTCAAGAACAACAGTTTAAGAAGTCAGTAGCGCCACAACGATCTTTCGAACCAAAGGATAAAGACAGAAGACCGAAGTGTTACAACTGTGGGAAACATGGTCATCTACAGATAGACTGTTGGGAGAAGAAAATACAGAGAGAAGGGAGTGAATGCACCAATTGGAGAAGTAAAGCCCCAGAACACCACACAGTTTCCACGCTACATAAGACTAGTGGAAACCTGCTTGTTACTGGGTTTACGGAAGGTAAACAAATATTATTTACAGTTGACACGGGCGCAACAGTGTCTACTGTGCGCCCTGACTTAATCAGCAACCGACGGCCTCAAATTAGCTCTTCTACAATACAGACTGTGACTGGAAGCCCTGTCAATGTGTTATGAAAGATAGACGTACGTGTAAGCTTGGGTCCTCTCGAGTTTAGCCACCTTAATGCTTACGGATTCGTTGTGGACTTAAGAAAGAACGTCCTGAAGGTTGGCCAAGAGAAGATAAAGCTTTGCATGGCTAAAATGTCAGGGTCCGCCTACCATTAAATTAAGCAAGTGTGCAAAGGAAAAACGCCTTGGATAGTTTCGCAGTAAGCTTAGTATGACGTGGGAAAGAAGCAGAAGAGCAGGTGAATATTCCTTGCACTGCTTTCGCATTGTTTCATTTTGCGTCACTAATAGTGGAGAAGTAATTAAGTAAAGATAGAATATTTGTGTATGACGTCATGACCTACTCTGCCTGGATGTTGCATTTAGCCTCACAATATTGGATTTTTACATTACACACGGGTTTAATAATAAGAAAGTATCTCAGACGCGACATCAGCATGTTGGCCGCGGGAGAACAGCAATACAATTAACAGGTGTGTATAGTTTCATAGTAAAAATCTTGCTTCCTTAGCAGAGGCTACATCTGTGTGTAAACAAGACTACATGAGTGTATAGTGTTAGTCTATCCTAGCAGCGATTCTGTGCTGTGCCACTTAGAAATTGAAGTCGCGTATCGCGAATTGATTTTGTACAAAGTAATAGCAGTGACGTGCTGTACTCCGAGATAATCTAGTTACTGTACAGTCAGATTAGTTTTAGTGTTCAGCGGGGAAGTAACATATGCATGGGAAATTAAATTACCGTTAAGGTAAATTGTATGTTGTAGATATTATTTTTTTTTTTGCTGTTACTGTTCTGTACTGTAGAGTTTAGGTATTTATATCTAAACTCTTTCAAATAAATTTTAACTGAATTATTTTTAAACCGTTTCAAAATAAATGTTAAGTGAATATAAAGTTGTTAATTTAATAGTTACCCAACAATTCGCATGCGAAGTCTAATCCCGTGCTTTACAATTCATTGCAAAAATGAACAAAATCAATCACCGTGGTGTGATTGAATTGTCTGTTAATAAAGGTTTAGCGCCGATGTTAATCGTTCACAGCGCAATGGCAAACGTCTTAGATGTTGCGCCGTCATAAACAATGGTTTATGGGTGGGCACTCGAGTTTAAACGTGTCCGTACGACCACTGAAGGCAATTCCCACAGTGGACGCAAAAAGTGCAACAACTCCAGATATCATTAAGAAATTTCATACACGGTGTTGGAAGACCGGTGATTGAGAGTGAATAAGATTACTGAGATCATAGGCATCTCGCGTGAGCTGTGTGTCACATTGTAACTGAAGAGCTGGGTGTGAGAAAAATGTGCAAGCTGGGTGCGGCATTTCGAGTTGTGTCACATGTGTTATATTTACTCCGGGTATCAATTTGAATGCTAATACGTCCATGTTTAATCTCGTTGCTCACTTGCAAACCGTTGCTTCTGAAAGCGCAACATCTAGCACATTTATCATTTTGTTGTTAGTTTCCATTGGCGCTGGACCTTTTTAAACTTACAATTTGTGATTTTGAAAAATTTGTTAAAAATGAGCAGACTGACAGGTTTGTAAAAACAGGTTTTTACATAAAATATGAATCTTACAACACACACAAAATTTTAGTTCTACCGTTACGCTTCAGATGTCGACCATTTTAAGTGATCCTCGTAGTGGTTTTCGGTTGGTCCCGATTGGTCTCAGTGTTTTATAAGTTGAATAATTAGTACACTCATTTCACAGAAATTCTATCATATCGAGTTTCGTAGAATACTTCGTCGGAATCTTTTTAGCCAAAGCAGAATGATACGGCGCATTGTCCATAACTATTGTTGATTCCAGCCGAATACTTAGCAACAACTTATTCTCAACACATTTTTAAAAAGTTTCATAATTCATCTTACGATAGTTCTGTTTTTTCTAATTTTACAGAAATTGTAATAATGCGTAATAAGTACCTTGTGCAAATAAAAAGTTTTCGCGAATCTGGTAGAAACAATTTTTTTTAGATGCAACAGAGATTTACAGTAATACAATTGTAGATAAATGTTAGCAGTCAAATGACGTTTCTGGCGGGTTACAAAATTACAGTGCGGGAAACACAGTCGTGATTTACATGCGGGAAGTAAAAATGGCTCTGTTCCCGGTGTTAATCTTTTGTACAAACTTGGAAGTATTAGTAGTGACTATCATGGGTCGATGAACAATGAAAACTTAAAAAAATTGGGTTGACACTAAGTTGTTGCTAAATATTCTGCCCGAATTGGTAATAGTTTTGGACAATGGGCCGTATCATTCTGTTTTGGCTGAAAAGATTCCGAGAAAGTATTCTACGAAACTAGATATGATACAATTTTTTTGAAATAAGGATATTTTTAGTTGTCATGAAGGCGGGAGAAAGGAACATCTTTTTTAAATTATGGAACTCCATCGCCCTCGAGAAAAGCAGTACAAGATTCATCAATTTCTATCAAGCAAGAGTCACACTCTTGTACGGCTCCCTCCTACTAGGAAAGTTGTGAAGTGATGGGATAGCGTCAGACGTTATTGACAATCTTATTCTCTCATCACATTTGGATGATGATAGTATAAGCAGTAATAGTGGTGACAACATAGAGAGCAGTGACAGTGATTTTGATAACAGTGGAAATGCTGACAAGGAAGAGGAAATAGATGAGGAGTTAGCTCGCCTTCTTTAAGTCATCTATTACATTTCGAAGTGTTAAGCTGTGTGAAATTATAATTAGATTTTAATACTAATAATATTTTACATCAAGTGAGCGTTCAGCGAGTTTTGATAATTTAATGTGAATCGGTATTTCTCAGTAGTCGTTTGTTTGTTTACAACTGAAGTTACGCGTGTCTACGCTCTTTCTCTATTTCATGTTCCTCAAGGACACAGAGTTCAATCCATAGTAGTACAAAATGACTCAGAATGCAAGGAGTATATTGTCATATCTACATATATAAAACTCAAAATTTGAGGATTTGTGGGTACTGAATACAAATCCACACCGTTACACCAATTGCCACCAAATTTTGCACAGGTAACCTTTGATACAAGGCGCAAAATAAGCCTACTCTCTAACTTGGAATTTGATATTTTGCCCCGTTCGCACGATTTAGGCCCTTTTAATTATGCCTTTTCGTTGACGCATATAAAGATGTCAACAACACCACTCAGACGAGAATTAATTACCATAGTAACAAGTAAATAAACAAATGATATTTAGCGGCATCAGAACTGTACCTTTATCCGTTCCTGCAGTTTTTAATGTTTTTAATATGCGATTGTATCCATATATTTTGTAATTTTGTATACAGATACGTCTACATATTTTGTAATCGTCTTAAACGATTATAAAATTTATGTTTATACGTATTTCTGATGATGTAATGAATAATGAATAATGAATAATGAAATATATTAAATACTACTACTAAAGATGTCAACAACACCACGGAGACCAGAATTAATTACCATAGTAACAAATAAATAAACAAAAGCTAATTAGCGGGATCGGAACTGTACATTTATCCATTCCTGCAGTACATTTTCGATGTTTTATATAATATGCGATTGTATCGGTATATTACGATGTGGAAAAGAAGAAGTGTACTAATTGTAAATTGTTCTATTACTTAATGCAAAGCGAAAATACGTGTTGTTTTCATTCGTGAGGTTAGGTGACAACACTTTTTGGTTTTTAGTTTACTGCTGAAATAAATAAAGGCCATGGTTAAGGAAAACAAAACGTTTAGTGTGTTATACAATGCTTCTAACACAGTAACACTTAAAATAAAGAATTTAGCGTTCTTGATTTTACAGGTATTTTATAAATACCTCCAAAGACTTTATAAACGGGTACTTTTAAATCAGCTAAGGTTGTTGAACCAACATAATAATTTAGTACAAGTTAAAATAGCACAAGTGTTGAAAACAGCTTTGGAGAGAATTTGACTAACGAGTACAAAATTGTTATACGAGCTGACAGAACGCCAAATAGACATAGACAATAAAAATTATATTAAAATAGTTATTAAAAGTCAAATATTCGCGTGCGAAGCCGCGGGTAACAGCTAGTAATTTGATAAGAAAAAAAACATAGTTAAAAGCAATATTTGGATGCTTCTTCAAAACAAGCCAAGAGCTACTGTCTGGCCGCGATTGGAATGCGCGGCTTGGCGTCCCCACCACTAGACCGGCAGATGCATTGTTACTACTTAGTACATTCCCCCACTTTACCTACCCTGCGCACTCCAATCGCGGCCAGACAGTATAGTTTTAATTTTAGTACGTAGGCTTTCACGGCCGGTGTCACTATAAATACTTAAAACTTCCGGGCTGAAAGGCCGTGGTCGAATGCTTGATGTTGTATAGCTAGACGTTTCGGCCACACCACCGGTGGCCATCTTCAGTAGCAAAAATGTTCGAAATAGGTGGTATGCCGAACAAGTCGCCCAGTGGACTGGGAACAAGCAACAGTGAGAGAAGGCTACGCATTAACGACCATCCTGTCCATCCTGTCGAGTCGGTGTTGCCCGAGGTTGTTGGCTCCGCTGCCTTGCCCTACATCCGTGGCGTGACTGACCGCATCGGCAAGTTGCTGAGTAAACGGGGCATCAGGACGATCTTTAAGCCAACCAAAAAGTTCCAACAGTTCCTGCTACCGGTAAAAACGCCAGGGATCCGCTCTCGTCGTGCGGGGTGTACAGTATTCCTTGTACGTGTGGCCAGCTAAACATAGGCACCACGAAGCGTAGTGTCCGGACGCGCCTCTCTGAACATCGGAGATACTGCCGCCTGGGCCAGCCGGAGAAGTCCGCAGTTGCTGAACACGCTCTTTCCCACGACGATCACCGGGTAATATTTGATGAAGCCCGGGTGTTGTCTTCTGTCCGGGGTTACTTCACTCGCCTACATCTGGAGTCCATCCATATCCATAAGAATGCGTCCGTCGCTATGAACCGCCGAGGTGAAAGCACCTCCTTAAATAGTGTCTGGCATGGTTTATTTTCCACGGCCAATCAGAGTGGAGAGTGATGAACTGGCTTCTCATTGGTTGGCCGTTATACTTAAGCGGCCAAAAAGTTGTAAATAGAAACAGCGTAGCCTTCTCTCACTGTTGCTTGTTTCCAGTCCACTGGGCGACTTGTTCGGCATACCACCTATTTCGAACATTTTTGCTACTGAAGATGGCCACCGGTGGTGTGGCCGAAACGTCTAGAGTAGGAGTAAACTGACAGTTCTACCCCGGATGTGACGTCATATGGCGGGAAATTCAAAAATCTATGTGGTGGGGGTAAAAATCTGGTAGTCGGCTTTCGGTCATGTTGTGGGCGGTCAGTATAAAGTGGGGTTATGTGTGCGTTGATTGGTGTATGCGTCGTCGACGTTGCCGCTTCGTGCATGTGTTATAGTGTACGGGTTTGTATATGCAAGGTGTTTTTCCTTTCGGCCATGTTGTAAAATCGTCGTGGTCGGCGTTGCCGACTCGTGCTGGTTAATCGCCGTAGTCGACTCTTGCGTGTGTTATAGTGTACGGGTTTTGTATATGAACGTCGCTGCGGGCGATGGTCGATGCGGTGTATTGTTGGCAAGGCGGCGTGTCTGTGTGTCGTGGCGAACTGTATCGCGAGCCCGTGTAGTGATCCGGTTCGCCGTTCGCCGTTCGCCGGCCGCCGTCGGGTCGATCTGCTGTCGGACGCCGTCCGCCGCCGACGGCGAATGGCGAACGGCGAACGGCGAACTGGTTCGTGAGGCTGCGTCGTGATCCGGTCGGTGCCGTTCGCCGTTCGCCGGCCGCCGTCGGCGGCCGGCGAGCGTCGAACGGGTCACGCGGTGATCCGGTTCGTCGTCGAGGATTGGTCTGTGTGTCGGATATTCTGATTGATATGTAATTTTCTATAGGTAAGTAAATGTATACAGATTGTAAAAATACGTTCGCACCAACCTGTTGGTCTAGCGCTCGCTATAGCGGGCCCTACGTTTGTTGTTGTAAGAAACACACATGAATAATAGGGACAAGTGGCAGTTGGCTTCCGCTGAGATTTATTGTGGAACGCACACGCACACACACACACACACACGCATCATGCATGGAAAAGGAAAGTTGAAAATAAACAATTAAGCAATTACAGATACACTCATGTATTTATTTACATGGACACATCTTATGTCGGCGGCCGGCGAGCGTCGAACGGGTCACGCGGTGATCCGGTTCGTCGTCGAGGATTGGTCTGTGTGTCGGATAACGGGTTACGCGGTGATCCGGTTCGTCGTCGATGATTGGTCTGTGTGTCGGTGGTAAGTAAAAACCGTGCATGTGTTATAGTGTATGGGGTTGTATATGTAAGGGGTTTTTCCGGAAGTGCGGCCATGTTGGAAAAGCGTCGTCGGCGTTGCCAACTTGTGCTGGTTTATCGACGTTGTCAACTCGTGCGTGTGTTATAGTGTACGGGTTTGTACATGTACACCGCCACCGCCGCCGTTCGGATATCGTTGCAGTTAAAAATCAATTCACTTGTAAAAATTGAATATCACACATTTGTGCATAGTAGATAAAAGCGCGACGTTGCCAACTTGTGCATGTGTGCTGTTTTAGCGTCGTCCATGTTGTCAACTCGTGCAAGTGTTATAGTGTACGGGTTTAGATATGTACGCCGCCACCGTCCAGATATCGTTGATGCGAAGAGACTGAGTGACGTGTATTGCATTGTTGTCAACATGTGAACTGTGTAAATTCGAATGCGTGTGTTTGTGGTAAGTATATATTGTAAAAATAAAAAAATGTGCACATCATCACTGCGAAACTCTCGATGACTCGGTCCTTCGGTGCATAATTGAAATCAATTCACTTGTAAAAATTGAATATCACACATTTGTGCATAGTAGATAAATATTACTATATACATAATATTCTGATTGACACTTCACTTGTAAAGATTATGCAGGACGCATCATGCATGGAAAAAGGATAGTTGAAAATAAACAGTTAAAAGTGTCAACATGTGAACTGTGTAAATTCGAATGCGTGTGTTTGTGGTAAGTATATATTGTAAAAATAAAAAAATGTGCACATCATCACTGCGAAACTCTCGATGACTCGGTCCTTCGGTGCATAATTGAAATCAATTCACTTGTAAAAATTGAATATCACACATTTGTGCATAGTAGATAAGTATTACTATATACATAATATTCTGATTGACACTTCACTTGTAAAGATTATGCAGGAAGCATCATGCATGGAAAAAGGATAGTTGAAAATAAACAGTTAAAAGAAAAATTTATATATATAATTTAAACAAACAAAAAATATATGTTAAAGTACAGACAAAATATATTAGAAGGACTTTTGAAATTAAATACAATAAAAATGTTAAAGCAATACCGTTTAATTAAAAACAATTAAAATACATGTAATAAAAATATATTACAATTTAAAATACATAATATATAAACCACACAGTAGTGACAATTACAAAATACATAATATGTACACGAAATACATCTAAGTAAACTAAATACAAGTTAAAATAAACAAGTGCACTATGACAAATGTGTACAATTAAATCAAAATGAAATATGTATAAGGAAAATAAATATTATGTAAACGCACACAGTAGTGACAATTACTGTGACAATTACACAATACAATAAACATAAGCACAATGACAATTGTGTACAACTAAATCAAATGAAATACACATGTAATCGTACTTACAGGCAATGATAATTGTGTGTGTGTGTGTCCAATTATCATATTATACATGATAAATGAAGGTGCCCATTCGGTATTACTCTAAAATGTCTACCACGTAAGCCCTATCTTTTTCTCCACGATAAACCAGTTGAAGTGAATATGGTGCTAAATTTTTTAATTCTTCATCATCGAAAACGCTTGCGTATCTCTTAAGTAGATTTACGTGATATTTCAATTTTGGGTCCTTGTAGTCCTGGATAGTGGCGAGTACGACCTTCCCGCACTTCACGTCTATATTTTGTAATTCTGCTATTGGATATTTAACACCAATTATTAATTCCTTAATTTTTTTATATTCAATCGCTCTAATGGTAGCAAACTTCGCAACGAATTATGCCATTTTACAATGAAGAATTTCGCTTGCGCGTCTGTCAAGGTCTGAATGAATAACACTAGTTTGTAGCGGTATAAAATAGGTAGGTAGTTGAGGAGGGGGAAACCGGAGAGTGGGATCTACTCAACGTACAGTAAGCGGGTATTTTTAACCGTGTAAACAGGATGCAAGCTGCTTTCTCCCGCTATGTTCAGCGGGTAGGTGGGGGGAGGGGGGAGACGACTCGCTTATTTTTTTTTTAGACAAGGTGATATCATCGACTACACTCGAGCGTGTGGGAATAAGTCGATGGTGCTAATTGTTTTATGCATGTAGACAGGATGATGTAATTGACAGAAAGGCAACAAGTGATAATTTTATGATGCTAAATAAAAACAACAATGTATGCAATTAGTAATTTACCAGAAACCTATTGATTAGTCTAAAATCCGATACAACCCACTCGCGTAAAGCGTGTACTCTTTGATTTGTATATATTTCCGGAAATAAGCGGTGCACGAGACAGGCTGTTCCGTGTATTGAACGTAATTGTTCGAGTTTAGGACAACTGAAATCTTCTACATTTATAATATTGAAATGTACAATACACTTCTCCAGAAATCTTTTTTTCTGTAATCCTTTTACGAACACATAGTTAAAAGGAAACGTGTACTTTATTAATATCGACACAAGATGTTCGTACGATGTGTCCCCGTCCGTCCACTCTAATCTATGATAATGCTCCGTTAACCAACGGTTTGTCCTCATGTGTTTGTGATTCGAAACGATCGTGTTTACTGGAGATGCAAATATCCAATGCCTGCTGGTAAATGCGGTGATATCCATAATGGCTAGTTCCTTGATGAGTTCGTTTCCATCGTCGTCAACGAAACAGTGAAAGTCAAGTATGACTGCTATCTCGTCGTTGATCATCCTCGTGGCTTGATCATCGCCAGGAGTGGTGGGGTCGTCGTCCATGTTGAAAAAGTGGTGAGGTTGTCGGGTTGTGTAAGAGTGTGCTGGTTAAGGGTCAGCCAGGTTGCCAACTCGTGCATGTGTTATAGTGTACGGGTTTTGATATATACAGCTTTTTCCGGAACGGTGACCATGTTGGAAAAGCGTCGACGTTGCCAACTTGTGCATGTGTGCTGGTTTAGCGTCGGTCACGTTGTCAACTCGTGTATGTGTTTTAGTGTATGGGTTTAGATATGTACGCCACCGCCGTCCGGATATCGTCGATGTGAGGAGACATGTATTGCATTGTTACCAACTTGTGAACTGTAAATTCGAATGTGTGTGCCTTTGTGGTAAGTATATATAGTGTACGTGTTTTGATATACACAGCTTTTTCCGGAACGGTGACCATGTTGGAAAAGCGTCGACGTTGCCAACTTGTGCATGTGTGCTGGTTTAGCGTCGTCCATGTTGTCAACTCGTGCATGCGTTATAGTGTACGGGTTTGGATATGTACACCGCCGCCGCCGTCGTCCGGATATCGTCGATGTGAAGAGACTGAGTGAGGTGTATTGCATTGTTGCCAACTTGTGAACTGTAAATTCGAATGTGTGTGCCCTTGTGGTAAGTATATATTATAAAAATAAAAAATGTGCACATCATCAGTGCGAAACTCACGATGACTCGGTCCTTCGGTGCAAAATTGAAAATCAATTCACTTGTAAAAATTGAATATCACGCATTTGTGCATAGAAGATAAGTATTATATGTACAAATATATTTGTTAATTTTGAAGATGTCTATCCGGGCTTACTCTAAAATGTACACCACGTAAGCCTTGTTTTATTATCTAGACATAAGCACATTGACAATTGAATACAATTAAATCAAATGAAATATGTTTAAGCACATTATATTATAAGTTAAAATATATTGTGTATAATTAAAAGAAATTAAATGAAATACAACTAAGTACAAGTTAATATAAATATGTAATCGTACGCGCAGATAACGACAATTATGTGTATGTGCAATGAAAATTATACATGATAAATGAAGATGTCCATTCGGTCCTACTCTACAATATCTACTATGTAAGCTCTATCCTTTTCTCCACGATAAACCAGTTGTCTAAGGAAAACTAATTACAAGTTAAAATAAACAAGTGCACTATGACAAATATGTAAACGCACACAGTAATGACAATTACAAAATACAATTGTATACAATTTTTGATAAATATGTTTTAGGGTGCCAATGAGTAAGCGATTCAAAAGAGCGTTCATAAGAAAATCGAATAATTTCATTAGAATGTTTCTACTAAAAGAAAAATACAAAGAATGCGAAACTCTAAACATGGGTAACGGACAAAGATGTTCAAAATTAACGACCTACGAATTGTGCACATCACACTATAAAATACAAAAAGAATTCTGTAATTTTTACCACTTAGTAAAAAATATAAATTTGCCGATGTCAATTTGAGCACTTTAGCAAAAGTTGAGTATACACTACGAAAAAATTATGCAACACAATTTAGAATTCCAACTGATGAAGGACACCAAAATTGGATGGATTATTCAAAAAACACTAATAAAAGAGGAAAAAATAAATTTTCCCAATTTTCTATACGGTAAACCGTCAGAATATTTACACGTGTTTACCAACTCGAATAACTATGACAAGTGGAGAAGTATGTGCTCAACAAATCTTTATAAAAGTATAAAATGTTTTACAAAGGAAAGTATTTACACAACATCCGTCGTCGAGGTGGTGGCAGTATTTCGATCTGAAACATTCTCGCTACGGACGTTTGGACAATGAAACATTGAAAATAATTCCACACAACTGACGTTGCAGTTTTGCTATGTCCTTCTCGACGAACGGTGTCGGCTGTTCCGTACTGATGAACAGGTATCATACAACGATTCCCACAAAATCCAAATGCATGACAAACTAACATTCTTGCTTCAGATATGGACGTGTACACATATTCTTTTCAAAACCGACGAAAGAGCTTTTACAACATCCGTCGTCGAGGTGATATTAAATTTTTCCCTCGACGCATAATTGGAAACCAATTCACTTGTATAAATTGTATATCACACATCCGTGCATGGAAAATATATACATAATGCACGGAAGATAAGAATTACCATATATAATATTCTGATTGATATGTAATTTCTATCGCAGGACGTATTAAAGAAAGGTTTAGTGTCATCTGCATCTGTTGTAAGAAATTCACATGACATTCACACCGTGTGTATGCACTGCATAAGTGAAAACCACTTCACTTGTAAAAATTGTCTGACACACATCATGCATAGGAAATAATTACCATTTATATTATTTTGATGGTATGTAATACCTGTCGGGCAGACGTAGTAAAAAAATCTGATGGGTATGTAATATCTGTCGGGCAGACGTAGTAAAAAAATAGTGGAACGTCTTCTGCATATCTCGTAAGAAACTCTCTTCTCTCTTTGATTTGGTCCATTGTGTATAAATGAAAATCACTTGACTTGTAAAAATTTTGTAACACGCATTATGCTTAGAAAAAATATGTGTAACACATATCATGCAGGGAAAAGAATAGATGAAAATAAACACTAAAGCAATGAAAAACTTACATGTGTATTGTAAGAAAATAAATACAATAATTTATATATACATACAACAAATATATACATTGCAAAAAAATGGAAACAAATATATACAATTAAAAGATACTTATCAAATAATATATATACATAGAACAAATATATACATTGCAAGAAAAAATGGAAACAAATATATACAATAAAACGATACATATCAAATATATACAATGTAAACAATTCTAGTAGATTGTTGTTGTTGTTGTTGTTGTTGTTGTTGTTGTGCACAGCCATCTGTAACAGCAAAAATAGAAACAATATTAGTGCTGTATGGTTAGTACGAGTAGGATGGATTAGAATAACGTTTATGAGCACTATAACATACCTCAAATATGCATACGCTCATATAACGTCAGTGTCGTCTTGCCGAATGCGTATAGACGATAATGCGGACATCTAGGCAGGACCCCCTCCAACGCCACCGTCTGGAGCCAACTCAGGATGCAACGATAGTGATAGGCGTGTCCACACGCCAAACCGAGGAGCCTCTGTCCGTCGGTGTAATCCTCCATACACATACTACACGAGGTATGGGGCACTATACCCTGGACGGGACAGAGTTCTCCTCGGTGCCAACACCACGTCGGTAGGTTCCTTCGCAGAAGGAGCCTCATCGTGGTTGGCTCACCGTCCATCCGTGATTCTATGGTTTCCAAAATGTCAAAGAAGACCGGTGCGGGTTCTGGAGGGGGTCTCAAACGGGGATCTCGTTGTTGCTGCTGGGGCAGAAGGTGCTACTGTTGTGGATGAGGCTGTGGTTGAGGCTGAGGCTGCGGCTGTTGCGGCTGAGGTTGCGGTTGAAGATGAGGATGCTGCGGCAGAGGGCGTATCAACTGCGGTTGTGGCTGCGGCAGCAGAGGACGTGCGCACGGGTGAATGTCACTGAGGACAAAAAAAAAGACATAAAAAACGTATACAGACGTGGAAAAAGAAAAATATGTACGCATAAGAAGAAGACTTACATACTGTCTTCGAAGATGGAAACCGTCGATGACGATGAGGGTGTATATTTCCTCCTCATCATCATCATCATCATCTTCTGCTTCGAGGAAATCGATATTGTATCCCAATTCATCCTCATCTCCCACGAACCCGCTGAGGGTTTCGACGTCGTCGTCGTCGTCATCGTCGTCGGTATGATCGACATCGCTGGAAAAAAGTACAATTTTAAAAACAGACGTAAACGGATTACTACAAGAGATTGTTAATGAAAACGGACTTACCGACTCGAGCCGGGTTGAGGAGATGTGCTCCCCAGCAGAGCACGACGTAACCGTTGCTAACTATAAAAAAAAACAGTAAGTCAGTCGAATGGAATATTCTGTTTGTACACATTAAATAAAGAAAAAATAGTGTATTTACCGTCGTACTCGTCGTTGCTCCTCTGACAGACGTTTATTCACTTTGTTGTTCATTCTGTAAAACGTAATTAAAGTTGTAAAATAATTAGGTAAATAGCATACATGAAATACGAGTTTATTTTTGCCGTTAGTTTTTGGTCCGTGTACCTCTGTCTCTTCGCGTTAGGACCAGCAGCGTCGTCCGATAGCGCACGTTTACGTGTTCCGAAGTGTCCGTACGCGAGTGTAGTTACGCCGTCGTCCAGTTACTTACCTCTTATCGTCATAAGGTGACAGGGAAAGTTTTGTTACACGTTGCGTGTACAGCTTATGACGATCGGTTCGTATACACTCGGCAGAGGTGAAAACCGTACGACTGACGAAAAGACACTCGCTGTACAATCGATGACGTAATCTTTTTTTTATTGCTGTCCTTGGTACACCTTTTGCCACCTTTATGTCGGTGCAGTCGGACAATAGGAGCGAGTAACATTTTGCTCTGAGTCCGACAAATTCCCTGATGGGTTTCCCATTGGTCTCATCCTTGAACTTCACCACGACTTTTTTGTTGTCGTCGCAATGAGAAAGATGATCCACAGGATAGTACGACGTGTCAAAAAGGTGGAGATCCTCTTTCATATACTCGTACACGTCGTCAGTCTGTATGCTGTAAAACAAACTGTTCGTGTCAGTCATTAGTAATGTCAATCGTCGACCGTACTTGGCGACAGCGTACCGATAATGAAAATCGTACATTATCAGTTTACTGACATCGAGTACTGTAAAGCCGACGTACACCGGGCGGGAAAGGAGTAGTCGCGCCTAACGGTTAGAAAAAAAAAGTTGTGGGCTGTTCGCACGTAACAACTGTTCACCGTTAACTAAAACAGTAGACAAGCGTTCAGGTAAATATAAGTGTCTCAGAAAAATAAAGAAACTCTCGTAGACCGTCCGCATAATTGCACGTAACAGCTGTTCACTGTTAACTAACCCAGTCTTTGAGCGTTTGGGTAAAATAAAAAACAGTTGTAGACTGTTCGCATAAATGCACGTAACAGCTGTTCACTGTTAACTGAAACAGTCGTCGAACGTTCGGGTAAATACACATGTCCTGGAAAAACAGCTGTAGACTGTTCGCATAAATGCACGTAACAGCTGTTCACTGTTAACTGAAACAGTCGTCGAACGTTCGGGTAAATACACATGTCCTGGAAAAACAGCTGTAGACTGTTCGCATAAATGCACGTAACAGCTGTTCACTGTTAACTGAAACAGTCGTCGAACGTTCGGGTAAATACACATGTCCTGGAAAAACAGCTGTAGACTGTTCGCATAAATGCACGTAACAGCTGTTCACTGTTAACTAAAACAGGCGTCGACCGTTCGGGTAAATACACATGTCCTGGAAAAATAGCTGTATACTGTTCGCATAAATGCACGTAAAAGCTGTTCACTGTTAACTAAAACAGTCGTCGACCGTTCTGGTAAATACGCATGTCCTGCAAAAACAGTTGTAGACTGTTCGCATAAATGCACTTAACAGCTGTTTACCGTTAACTAAAACAGTCGTCGATCGTTCAGGTAAATACAGATGTCTCGAGTCACCGACGTTATTCAGTGTACTGCCGTTTATCAAGATGGACGAAAAGAAGAAACAACTAGCCCGTGATATCGACACTATCAGCAATGACATACGTAAGAAATACCGTGCGTTAAAACATGTGATCCGTGAAGAGGAAGAAACGTTAACCAAAAGTTACAAACCGATTCTCGAACCGTTACAAATTATTTCGCAAGCGTTGGTTGAAAAAAAACGTAAAACAACAAATGAAAAGCCTACGAGTGCGAAAAAGATGAAACGTGGCGAGGAGGAGGAGGAAGAAGAGGAGGAGGATCTGATGGGTTCAAGTAGTAGCAATATCGATGTAGGAACACCGCTCCGTCCGTCACCGCAACAGCAGTTGACACCACGTTTCCTGAAAACTTCTGTGATAGGTGAAACTTCGGACGAGGACGACGAGGACGATCCTAGTCTCAACATCGAAAAAATGTTAGACACACCGGAAGGGAGGCGAGAAGCGCGTAGATATTTTCAGGAAAAATACGACAGTGAATCGTTAGCGAATAAGTACATGCGTATGATCGTGTCGGCTGAACGCGATCGTTTGATGGATTATACGTACGGTGTAAGACACGAAAGCGGAAAATGGATGATCGGTGATTCACCGTTGGAAATCGAAACAGACGATTCAATCTTTATCAACGGTAAACGTTACAAAGGTACACCGGTTCTATACGAACTCATGTTCATGAAGCACCCTAAAGAGAACGTTTACAACGAGATGGATCTGAATGCGTACAAAGATATACTACGTGATACCAACGCGCACAAGCATCATTATTTAGTGAACGCGCAGGTAAACACAAACAGAGGTGTAAAGTATAAACAGATAATATCAAGGTTGTTCCCACCGAAACGTACAGGACACGGACATAATAATACCGACAGAACGTATATGATGCTCTCGAGAAAAAAAGACAAAATCGATTACGTGCACTGGGACGATCCGAACGAACTGGTGGACAGATTGCGACTGTTGATAGCGTCACAGCGCGCCCGAAACGGTGGACACACGAACGAAATCGTTTCCATAGTGGAAGAACTACGTGAAGCCAACATCATCGTATAAAATATCGTGCATAGCGGACCACGCGCTTCATTCACGAGATGAGCGTTGACAACTTCGGCAGACACCAGGGCGCTGTTAGAGCGCGAAGAGAGATGCGACGCAGTCTGCGGTAGGATATCGGTATCGCGATGACCGAGGACGCACACTTCGATGTAGCGGGAAAAAGAAATACACAACTTGGACGAACCGCACGACGGTAACGATGCCGTTCCACTGCGGTTTGTGCGTGACCACTGTCTGGTCAACGATTCGAGGCAAGGAATAGACATGAAAGGTTGTAAGCTCGTCACCGTCGCCGCTCCCGTCGATCTTGGGACGCTGTCAACAAGCAATACGTAGACTACACGTGCTTGCGTTTCACGACAGTACCAAACAAGAAGAACAGCCCTGTCGTCGACGCGCGGGACCATCGCATACAGTCTCTGAGAGATCCAATTCGTGCGAGAGACGCTGCGACTAAAGTATACGTGGACGCGAAGATCATACCGAAGGATACGAACTCTAACCTAATGGTCGGGAACGTACGAATAACACAGTTAGCGCCACCCGTCAACATATACTATATTCTTATTGATATGTAATTTCTATCGCACGAACGTAAAAAAGTGTAGTGTCGTGTACAATTGTTGTAAGAAACACACATGCTATGCACTGCATAATTAAACGTCAATTCACTTCTATAAAACACATATCACTCATGGAAAATAACACAGTTCACAAGTTGGCAATACACGACGGCGTACATATCCAAACCCGTACACTATAACATATGCACGAGTTGACAACGTGGCCGACGCTTAACCAGCACACACGCACGACTCGACAACGTCGACGCTTTTCCAACATGGACGCACGTCCGGAAAACCCGCTTTCATATCCAAACCAGTACACTATAACACATGCAAGAGTTGGCAACGTGACCGACGCTTAACCAGCACATTCTTACACTACTTGACAACCTCGCCACTTTTCCAACATGGCCGACTACACCAATCATCTTCCACTCGACAACGTGGACGCAGACCCCACCACTCCGGGCGGCGACCAGGACACCGTCAGGCCACCGCCGGACGGTGAACCGCGAACGGCGAACATACCGCCGCCACGCCTCCGCCTATCAACGCACAATTATGTATGCATTGCATGTATGTGATTTTTTTTTTTATTAAAAAAATATCTAATCAATTTTCATGTATTTTATTTTCTTAATACCCGTAACCTTGGAGGGGGAAACGTCTTCTTATTATCCCCTCCCCCCGTACGTACGCACCAACCTGTTGGGCAGAATGACTTTGTAGGGCTCGACATAGCGCGCGCTAGACCAACAGTTTGGTGCGAACGTCATGGTAGCACACAATAACAGGGAACTCGTACTCCGTGTACAAAGTCTAGCGCCGGAAGAACTGATTTCACGTAATGTAGGTAAATTGTCGGTGTATCAGGTCTGTTTGCAATTCGGTATCGACATTGAAAACGATACGAAAAATAGATTTTTCTGGAACTGCATCATACAGGATAAAATAAAAATTACAGACGATGTATTGAATTGGCTCGGATATACAGGTAAATATAAAAATTAAAAACCCAGAATTACCAAATGGTTAAAGAAAAACGATTACATCGAATATTACGAAGTCCAAGATGAAGATAATGCACAGAAAAAATATTATGTGTTAAATGGAATAGATTTCGCTTCTTTGTTGATGCAAATGAGAACCCCTAAAGCTGTTGAATTGCGTGAATTATATGCCATTATGAAAGAAATTGTAATGAAATATAGACAATATGAAAAATTGTACGAGGAACGTTTGAAGGAGTTAATTAGTATGCAAAATAATTTGTTAACAACACAAATGTGTAATTTACAATTCATGATAAAATCTATTCAAGAAACTAACGAAGAAGAGGGACGTCGCGCAGAGGAAGGAAGACAACGAACGGAAGAAGAACGACAGCGTTCAGAGGAAGAGAGACGTCGCGCGGAAGAAGAACGGCAACGTGCGGAAGAACGAAGTAGACTGTTACAGTCCAAAATCGAATACAGTGTCGACAAACTGAGGAACGTACTGGCTAAGAAGATCGCGCCAAACCCCATAAACAGGAACAAAATTCGTTGTCTGTCTCTGTACAAAATATCCGAAAACGTTTGGTACATTATGCGCAGACAACTGGACAGTTTCAACGAAGGAGAGAGAAAAATATATCACAAACATCCTACAGCGAAGAAACTATGCGCATGGAAAGACGTCGCTTACGCTGTGGATATTGGAAATACAGTTAAAAAACCGTATCGTAATTGCCTGAGATGGGACGCTCGCGGTAATGTCATCAAACCGACCGACTCGAACGACACTAGAGTCGTCACCGACGAAGACATGCTCACAACGTTCGAGCGAGCCATAAACGAAGAAAACGACGCCCACGTGTTAGCCAACAATATCTCTGTATGAAAAGAAAATTCCACCTGACAGTAAAATAACAGTCATCCACTTGTCCATCCACTTGAACTAGGTATATACTGAGTCGATTGAATTAATGTTATTTATTGTTAGGATTTAGAGTACTTTGACTTTAATTTCATATTAAAAAAAAATGTAATCAATTTTCATGTATTTTATTTTCTTAATATCCATAACCTTGGAGGAGGAAACGTCTTATTATTATCCCCTCCCCCGTACGTTCGCACCAACCTGTTGGGGAGAATGACCTTGTAGGGCTCGACATAGCGCGCGCTAGACCAACAGGTTGGTGCGAACGTATTAGTATGTATTAGGCATCCGTCATGGTAGCACACAATAACAGGGAACTCGTACTCCGTGTACAATGTCTAGCGCCAGAAGAACTGATTTCACGTAATGTAGGTAAATTGTCGGTGTATCAGGTCTGTTTGCAATTCGGTATCGACGTTGAAAACGATACGAAAAATAGATTTTTCTGGAACTGCACCATACAGGATAAAATAAAAATTACAGACGATGTATTGATTTGGCTCGGCTATACAGGTAAATATAATAATCAAAAATCCAGAATTACCAGATGGTTAAAGAAAAACGATTACATCGAATATTACGAAGTCCAAGATGAAGATAATGCACAGAAAAAATATTATGTGTTAAATGGAATAGATTTCGCTTCTTTGTTGATGCAAATGAGAACCCCTAAAGCTGTTGAATTGCGTGAATTTTATGCCATTATGAAAGAAATTGTAATGAAATATAGACAATATGAAAAATTGTACGAGGAACGTTTGAAGGAGTTAATTAGTATGCAAAATAATTTGTTAACAACACAAATGGGTAATTTACAATCTATGATAAAAACTATTCAAGAAACTAACGAAGAAGAGAGACGTCGCGCAGAGGAAGAAAGACGACGAACGGAAGAAGAACGACAGCATGCAGAGGAAGAGAGACGTCGCGCGGAAGAAGAACGGCAACGTGCGGAAGAACGAAGTAGACTGTTACAGTCCAAAATCGAATACAGTGTCGACAAACTGAGGAACGTACTGGCTAAGAAGATCGCGCCAAACCCCATAAACAGGAACAAAATTCGTTGTCTGTCTCTGTACAAAATATCCGAAAACGTTTGGTATATTATGCGCAGACAACTGGAAAGTTTCAACGAAGGAGAGAGAAAAATATATCGCAAACATCCTGCAGCGAAGAAACTACGCGCATGGGAAGACGTCGCTCACGCTGTGGATATTGGAAATATAGTTAAAAAACAGTATCGTAATTGCCTGAGATGGGACGCTCGCGGTAATGTCATCAAACCGGCCGACACGAACGACACTACAGTCGTCACCGACGAAGAAATGATCACAGCGTTCGAGCGAGCCATAAACGAAGAAAACGACGCCCACGTGTTAGCCAACAATATCTCTGTATGAAAAGAAATTTTAACCTGACAGTAAAAATAACAGTATAGCGAACCGCACTGTGTATATTATTGTTTTTTTTTTGCTGTAAATATTATGTTGCTTTTTACAATATTATGTGTGTGTATTTCATGTATGTGTTTTTTTTATATTAAATGATGTAATCGTATTTCATGTATTATATTTTCTTAATACCTGTAAACTCCCTCTGTCCGAACGGTGGGAGAGGGAAACGTCTCCCCTCCTATTCTTCGCTCATTGTTTCATCAGCGCGAGTCGTGAGAGGACGTGCACGATGCTTTCGTACGATCACAAGGATGACGATAACGATCGCAATGAAAACCGCTATTTCAGACAGTGCGGTGAAGCGATGACGATCAAGTCCGTATCTCCGGACGACAAAGAAGTGCAGATCGCACTGATTAAAAAAATCATATCCCCTTATCCGCGTTACAGAAGCATTGAAGACCGTTTAAAGAGTTTTAAAGATTGGCCGATATCGTTGACGATAACGCCTAAAGAACTATCCGAAGCGGGTTTCTTTTACAACGGATGCAACGATAGAGTGATTTGTTTTTGCTGTGGAGGTGGTTTAAACAAATGGGAGCGAGGAGAAAACGCTTGGACGGAACACGCACGTCATTTCCCCGTGTGCTCTTACGTAATGTTAGTGAAAGATAAAAAATTCATCCTAAAGGCATTGGGCATCATTACCGAACCGGGAGCAGCAGCTGGAACAGCAGCAACAGCAGTGGCAGCAGAGAACGGACAAAGCACCGACTCGATCAAAGAGAATAAAAAAAAAGAACCGGGAGCAGCAGGAGCAACAGCAGTGGCAGCAGAGAACGGGCAAAGCACCGACTCGATCAAAAAGAATAAAAAAAAAGAAGTAGGGGGTCCAGATCGGGATACGATGTGCAAAGTTTGTTACGCACACATCGTTGAAGCCGTACTTATTCCCTGTCGCCATTTTGTCATATGTGTGAATTGCGCCATCACTCTAAATCAGTGTCCCTTATGTAGAGCCACATACACCGCTTACATGAGAGCGTATTTCTAGTTCGTTTTCATGCACTGAGAACGTCTAAACAACGTGCAGTCAGAAAACGAACAGCAAATTCATACTCGCGCTTACCGACTGTTAATACATGAGCAAGAACATTTCGTCTAATGCATGAAATAAACCAGTAAAAATTGTTTGAAAAACAATGCTGCTGCTGTGACGGAAGTGTTTATAAATAAACAATATCTCACTACCTCCTCAGTGTTTCGAAAGGGCGTGTCGAGAACGAACGCATAGAGCTGTTGACTTCGTACGAGTACAGTCGATGCAGTGACTTAACGCACGCAGTACTGTACCCTGTAGATCTTTTTGTATACAACGTTTTGACGCAAGAATTTGTTGCACTGATTCGTGACGTGGAGACAAGGTACAAAGTAAACGTTCCGAAAAAATTCTTTACGGACGTTACACAACATACAACGTGTCTGTTTCGCGAGACGGACGGATCGGCAGCGTTCGTAGTAGCACCGAACACATTGTTTGTAACGAAAAAAGATGGCAGTCGACGAGCTAGCAGTCATACTTGACTTTCACTGTTTCGTGGACGATAACGGAAACGAACTCGTCAAGGAACTGGCAGTTATGGATGTCACCGCATTTGCCAGCAGACATTGGATATTTGCTCCACCAGTGGACACGAACGTTTCGAATCACAAACACATGAGGACGAACCGATGGTTAACGGAGCATTTTCACGGACTAGAGTGGAGGGACGGGGAGACATCGTACGAACATCTTGTGCCGATATTAGTAAAGTACACGTTTCCTTTTAACTATGTGTTCGTAAAAGGATTACAGAAAAAAAGATTTCTGGAAAAGCGTATCGTGCATTACAATATTATAAATTTAGAAGATTTCGGTTGTCCTAAACTCGAACAATTACGTCCGATGCACGGAACAGCATGTTTCGCGCACCGTTTATTTCCAGAAATATGTACAAATAATAGAGTCCACGTTTTACGCGAGTGGGTTGTATCGGATTTTAGACTCATCAAAAGGTTTCTTGTAAATTATTAACCTTTATGTTTATATTTAGCATCATTTCGCTTGCATAAAAATTACTGCCTTCACGTCAGAATTCGATTACATCACCCTGTCTAGACGCATAAAATATTAGTGCCGTCGTCTGGTCGCCTACCCCCTTCCGCGCTCAGCAGGAATCGATTACAACACCTTGTCTAGACAGATAAAAAAATAACTGTTGCCGACTGGTTGCCTCCTCCCACCCACCGCACATGACGTGTGAAAGCGGCTTTCATCCTGTTTCACAGGGTTAATAATAACCGTTTACTGCTCGTTGTCTGGTTCCCCTCCCTCGCGCTGTCTGGTTTCCCCTCCTCAACAGCCTCCTTACTTATAACGACGCGAACGAGCGTTATTTAATTCAGACCTTGACAGAGACGTAAGCGAATAGTGATTCTTCATTAGAAATGGCTTCATTCGTTGCTAAGTTCGCGGACATTAGTGCTATACAATATAAGAAAATTAAAGAACTAGTAATGGGTGTAAAATATCCCATAGTGCAACTTCAAAACGTAGACAGTAAATACGGAAATGCTGTACTCGCCACTATCCAGGACTATACGGACGATAAATTGAAATATCGTGTTTATCTTCCGAGGAGATACGCAGGCGTTTGGGAAGACGATGAGTTAAAACATTTAGCACCGAACTCACTATATCTCGTTTACCGCGGAGAAAAAAACAGGGCCTACGTGGTGGACATTTTAATGTAATACTGGATGGACATCTTATGAAGTAACAAGTATATTTGTATTTCATAATGTACACATTATTAAATTTGTAATATATATATAGCGCTTACATGTAATTCATTTGTTTTAATTACAATTCAGTGTGTGTGTGTGTGTGTGTGTGTGTGTGTGTGTGTGTGTGTGTGTGTGTGTGTGTGTGTGTGTGTGTGTGTGTGTGTGCATAATATGTATTTTAACTTGAATGCAATCATAAACTTGTAATATAGTGTGATTACATATATTTCTTAATTGTACACAATTGACAATGTACAGGTGTTTACATATTATGTATTTTAACTTGTAATTAGTATGCATACATGTATTTCTTAATTGTACACAATTGAAAATGTACACGTGTTTACATATTATGTATTTTAACTTGTAATTAGTGTGCATACACGTATTTCTTTTGTTTTAATTATATGCAATTGTCAATTCAATTCATTGTGTGTGTGTGTGTGTTTAAATATTTTAACTTGTAATATATTGTGCTTATATGTATTTAATTTGATAAAATTAAACGATATTATCTTAACATTTCATTGTATTTAATTTCAAAAAATCCTTTGAACTAACAGTACATTTAATCATATTTTAAATAACAGTACAACACTCAATCTACAAGCTTGAACGGTCGTTGCGCACCGACCGTTATTACATACATTCAATTTTAAAAAAAATCAAAATTATATTAAAATAATTGCATAATGTTAATATATTACAGAAACTAAAGAATAATTTTAAAGCAACTTACCCTGTACGAGATATTCTGTCTTTCACCGATGATGTCAAAGCAGAATCCAACGATGATATGTACTTCAACAGATCAAATCTTTCGGCTTTTTATACATCGCTGAACCCCGCTTAAGGAAATGAAGATATGCAGTCATGAACAATAAAAAAGTTAACGACTCAGGAAGGCAGATGTTTAGAGACCTGTTTGCCTAACCACGCCCGTGAACAAGGTCGACCACTACCGAATATCAGCTAACGCCCAGACGTCCTTACTACCACAATATATAATTAAATTCTTTTTTTATACAAAATAATTGTCAACTCCGAACAGACACTTATTACATACCCCGTCACAATAATACAAACGATAATAATTTTTTTTAATTTTTAAATTTAAGTTTTCAATTGTGTTTATTTACAATTATCCTTTTTCCGTTCATGATGAGTGAATTCTTTTTTTTCGTACGAAATAATTTCCACCACTGAACATACACTTATTACATACCCAACACATTAATATAAATGATAATAATTTTTTAAAATAATTTTTCATGCATAGTATGCATTCTACAATTTATACAAGTAAAGGTCATCATTCGTATCTTTACAACGATGCCGAACACTTTGTTTTTTACTCACCACCGACACACAGACCAATCCTCGACGACGAACCGGATCACCGCGTGACCCGGCGCGCGTGGGTTCGGCGGCCGGCGAACGGCGAACGGCACCGACCGGATCACGACGCAGCCTCACGAACCAGTTCGCCGTTCGCCGTTCGCCATTCGCCGTCGGCGGCGGACGGCGTCCGACAGCAGATCGACCCGACGGCGGCCGGCGAACGGCGAACGGCGAACCGGATCACTACACGGGCTCGCGATACAGTTCGCCACGACACACAGACACGCCGCCTTGCCAACAATACACCGCATCGACCATCGCCCGCAGCGACGTTCATATACAAAACCCGTACACTATAACACACGCAAGAGTCGACTACGGCGATTAACCAGCACGAGTCGGCAACGCCGACCACGACGATTTTACAACATGGCCGAAAGGAAAAACACCTTGCATATACAAACCCGTACACTATAACACATGCACGAAGCGGCAACGTCGACGACGTATACACCAATCAACGCACACATAACCCCACTTTATACTGACCGCCCACAACATGACCGAAAGCCGACTACCAGATTTTTACCCCCACCACATAGATTTTTGAATTTCCCGCCATATGACGTCACATCCGGGGTAGAACTGTCAGTTTACCCCTACTGTCTAGCTATACAACATCAAGCATTCGACCACGGCCTTTCAGCCCGGAAGTTTTAAGTATTTATAGTATAGTTTTAGTTGCGAAATGTAAGTGGAGGAGGGTAGAGTAATTTGTGACTGGAAGAAATGCACACATCGTCCCGCAGATGGTGTGTTGACCTTTGTAAACAACACGTCGATAAGGTTGTAAGAGACAGACGTGAGATGTACAACGGTTGACTCTCTAGCCTTGAACCTTGCATATCTCCTACATCCAGTATAAACATTGTGAAGCGTTAGAAGTGTGAAGCACGTTTTTATATATATACCGTTTACTGTTTCACTTATTTAAAATTCAGATCGTGTACTACTCGTTCTTTGTGTCCTGAGGCAACAGAGAAAATGTTGTGTTAAGCTTACAAAAACAGACTCGCTAAGATGTTCGTTGAGATGAGCAACAACATTATTGGATATTGCTGCCTTAAATACAGTTGTACTACGGTTGTTTGTACGTTGGAATATGTAGGCTGTTCTTTAATTCAGAATTTCTTGGTTTAAACATTTTTTGAATTAAAAAAGAGTTTTCTAATTTGTGTGCGTGTGTATTTTGTGTTTCAAATATGTAAAAATTTCAGTGCGTAATAAATATGTTGTAATTACAAGTTATGCTTCTTTTCCATATTTTTTTCGGCAGCAGCTCTTCGTTATATTCGTTTTTCTTTAGAACACCTGTACCATATATCTCGTCTATGTTAAATTTACCAACTTCGTGTATTTTTTCTCAGGACTAGTTGGGTTTTATTTTCTTTTTTTTTAATTCTTACGTTATTTGTTTACCATACTTAATCTGTCAATTAGCATTTTGTGATACAAAAAATTAAAAATTTTAAACGTTTATGAAAGTTTTCCATAGACACTAAATTTAATCTAATGTTTTAGTTTCATGTTCCGTCAGGAAATGGAAGAATGATGATCGCGAAAAAAATCGTGTTCGAGATAAGTGCTGATTCTAATCGTACTACCGTCAAAACACGAAGAAATGTCATTCTCCAAAAAGTATCTGTGTGTGCGATTGTGTGTGTATCTGTGTGTAGAATTTTTTCCATGGTGAACGATAACTGCCGCAAAATTCAAACAGAATTAAATAAAGTTTTGCATATGTGCCCGAGTTGTAGAGGACTCAAAGCCTATTGATTCTGGTGAAGGCTGGTTAAGGGGAAGGGGTAGTTTACGTTTTACGTTTTAACAAGAGTAAAGTACTTAATTTTGATAAATAAAGTATCCTGAAAAGAAGGTCATAATAATCCACTGTAGAAAGGTAAATGTAATATCTATAAACGAAAAGAGTAGTTGAAGGAGAAGGGGGTAATTTTGTATAAGTAAAAATGAAGTTGAAGGGGGAGGGGATAATTTTTATATGTGTACTACGACAACAAAGAAGTAGTTTATATGGAAATACTTCATTTAAATTTGTCAAACATAAAACTCGATTTACAAAGAACACAACCAATTTGTTAGTAATTGTGGAACCGAATTCAAGTAAATGATTTTAAATACAAATCTTAGAACATGGAAGACATGTATGTTTCTCCATACCGAATTTTTGTAGAGAAATTAGTTGTGTAAAATTTCACTCTTCATCTATAACCGTCAAAATATCCCGGTGACATAACACAAACGCTCGTGACGTACGGTAAATATTTTAATACCCATGTGTTTGTAGTTTCTGAGAAAAAGATAAGTGAACTTGAAAAAATTTAATTTTCAGCAATCGTGCATTGAAGTCCTTAGACTTTAAGAAGAGTATGCTCAAGACTTCACATAGGAAGAAAGTTCTTAGAGTTGTAAACTGCTGTATAATATTATGATTAGCTTTACTAGCTCAATAATTCTCTTTTCATACAAAAACATTCCTCTCAGATGTACGAAATATACAAACGTTTGTATACGCAATATACGATTTTCGTATTATGATAAACACCGAAATAAATGGATTTGAATCTTCCATTGTGATGTATTCATTCTTCATAACCTAAAGATACCACCATACGTATGATTTATAATAAAGTTTTAATTATTCAGATTGTTAATTTTGATAGGTCACAGACCATCGTCAGAGCATATACACTGTGCACTCGCGGTCACAATATTGTAAAACAGTCACGAGAAACTTGAGACACAAACGATCATTAATCAGTGTTTACGAATTCGTTTTTTGTAAATAGTAACTGTTTTACAATATTGTGACCGCTAGTGAACAGTGTATATGCCCTGACGATGGTCTGTGACCGATCAAAATTAACAATCTGAGTAACTAAAACTTTATTATAAATCATACGTATGGTGGTATATTTAGGTTATGAACAAGGAATACACCACAATAGAAGATTGAGAGTATAGGTACAATTAGTAAGCAAGAAGTGTGTATATTATAAATATATGACATTATTAGTTAAATGGATTTCTATAAAATGTGGTTATTTTGTTTTTACAAGGGATTACAGAATTATTTTACTTATTTTAGAGGCAAACTAATGGTATTTTGTCATAAACAACACTTTGAAATACCATTATACATTATTATTATTATTTGGTGTTCTGTCCTCAGGCAGGTCTTCAAATGGCAAAAGCTCTCCAAGCTGTCCTATCGCATGCCAGTCTTTTCGTTTCTTCGTAACACCCCCTGATTGTAATGCTATCTATTAACTTCATTCTTCTACGCTCTCTTCTTTTTCTCCTTTATGACAACCTCCATGGCAGTTGTAAGGAAGCAGTCTCTTCTTAAACAATGACATAACCAATTACTTTTCCTATTTTCTGTTACCTTCAGGATTCTTCTCTCTTCCCCTATTCTTCTTAAAACTTCATCATTCGTTACTTATTAACCCACCTCACTTTTCCGTTGGTCGCTAAACCCACATCTCAAATGCTTCTAATCTTTTCTCATCCCTTTCCTCAGTGTCCATGTGTCTGCACTATATAAAGCAACGCTCCACACATAACATTTGGTCAACTTTTTTCTTAAATTCTTTTTAATTTTGCCACACAGCAGTCTTTTCTTCCCATTAAATGCCTCTTTCGCTATAGCAATTCTTGTTCTAATGTCACGAGTGCAGGCATCTCTTCACTTATCAAGCTTCCAAGATATTTAAACAACTCCACCTGTCGTATTTTGTTTTGCCCTATCTTTATATTTGCCATTTTCCTCCTCTGATAATCACCATACACTTCGTTTTTTCTTATTAATCCTCGTTCCATATTCCTTGCATACTAAATTCAGATCTCTTGTCATTTCATTCATTGTCTCTTCCTATTCTACTAAAACACCCATGTCATCAGCAAACCTTTATACATTCAATTCTTCTTCAACCGACATTCACACATCTTGTTTTGTCAAAGCACTTCCTAATCAAGTCATCAAGATAAATGCTAAATAAATTTGGTGATATATAGCAGCCTTGCCTTACTCCTCTTCTAATTTTACATTATACATTAAAACCATAAAATTGAAAATTTCGTCCAAAACCATGGTACCTGGTGCTGCCCTTACTGCTCTGTCGATTTTCATATGATTTTGAGTTCTTCACGAGACTTATCCAGTGACTTGGTTTCTACGCTCTTTACTATCACACCCGCTGGCCAGAATTACAATCCGTCGGTCTTACAAAGTCATCGTGGCACGTTTACCTTTTTATACATTCAGTTTAGCAATTCGGTTTCTCTTATAATATATGTTCTATCTGATTATATTTTATTTTCTTAATTCTACAAATGGTTTTACAAAATTTTGGAAACATCTATTAATCGTCTATTCTGGATTGTTTGATAACTTAGTTAATTAATTATTGTTTTGCTGACTCGCATTGGCAAGACACCGTCTCCACTGTCAGTTATTGTTTCAACCAAAATGTTATTCAAAGGTGTCGAATTCGATCCACAAGGTTCGCCTCTCAGCTGATTCAATCTTCATAAACGCATACATCCTCTCATGAGTGTACCTGAAAAGTGTAATATTATGTATGTCTCGAACAGCTTGACTTTACTGGCTACGAATAACTTTTGTTGATTAAACTGTGATACAAAATTAAAAACAACTTTTTTTGGCCCCAAATGTAAAAATGGGTGAATTTAATAGCATTTTCACTCTGAATTCAGATACGGTTTCAAACTTTTTCTATCACGTAAGGGTTTTTAGAGACACCTATTTTAATTTTACAACATTACGTATTTAAAATGATGACTCAATACAACACTATCTTGCTTAATAAGTAATAATATTGTATTTCCTACGACATATTGCCTCATGAATTAGGGTCAAACAATATTCAGCTAGCATGCTCGGACTCCACTTGCCCTGGTACCTCTTTTCCATATCTAAAATATTCTGGTAGAACCATTCATCATTTTTATCCCTGACCATTTATTTGGTGGGAAGAAATCTAAGTGTGAGTCCAAGAAATGTTGCATCCCATGATTTTATAAGATTTTGAAAGATCAAACTCCTCTGTTTTAAACAAACGCCACTCCTCTGTTTTATATTCATGACCAAGTAACTCCATTACGGAATAAAACGTTATTACAAAAAACAAGTCTATCTTTAATGAAAAAAATTCTTGAAGTCATTATACCTATTTCTAAAAACACTGACTCATTACCTTGGAATTGCATCATCCAGCTGTTATGACTAATATTGTTTATTTTCTATCCCATTTCAGACATTCTTTTATAAATTGATCATTTCAAACTGATCATTCTTAAATGCTTAATCAATACAAATTTTTATTAATTTATGTGTTACAAATGATACCATAACATAATTGCATAATTTCCATAACATATAAAACACTTAAGAGGGGGTAACTTAAAAACTAAGGATGATATAAAAATTCTGTTAACATTTTTGGATTTAGGAGTAAAAAAACGCTTTTACTTGCTCTGGGGCAAAATCTTTGTTTACCAGTGTTATCAGAGGTCAGTTAAGAGCGACAGGATTGAACTACTTTGGAATTGAACGGACGAAGGTTAACACACTAACGGCTAAATCATTTAAAAATATCAATTTGTTGAAAACATAATATAAGATTTACTCTAACACGTGTTGTGATGATATCTTCTCGTAAAGTGTTTGTTGCGTTATCTTTGCTGTTGTGCCGTGCTGCGCTATGCCACTTGGATATTGTAGCCGTGCAATAGAAAATTGATTCCGTCTGAACTAATGGTCCCGACGTGACTATAGCTAATTAATATTTAATTCAGTTTGTTATAGCATAATCGTTTTAGCATTTACAAACAGAAAATACACACACTCGGGAATACATATATAGGCGCGTTTAGATTAAAGCTGACACTTTGAACTTTACAACCTTTGAAAGAAAGTAATGGCACATCTGATTGAAATTCGTTGTCTTTTTGCATATGTTGGACCTTGAACCAACATGTAATTCAGCTTCTCGCGGTGGGTATTTGCTTTTAACTTTAGTTTTCAAATATACAGTATAGAGTGTTACCAGTTTTGTTAGTTTTATTAGCAGTCATCCTAACACCAACTTTGTCACTACTTATTGCCACACTGCTAAACACTTCGTTCTTGACGAGGCCTTTCGGTGTCTCTACCTTTTAAACGACTCAAGACCTGCTGAAGATGGCAAAATATACCAGTTTAAATTAGAACGATTGCCACACTTATTTAATTGATAAGAGAGTGGGAGCTGTTCCCGTGTTCAATCTGTAAGAGACCGTATGAGACCTCTCATACTATTGTAAGAGTTCTCACTCGTTTAAGACCTGAAGACACCGAAAGGTCTCGTCAAGAACGAAGTATTTAGCAGTGTGGCAATAAGTAGTGACAAAGTTGGTGTATAGAGTGTAAGGTTGCACCCCGTTGTTTCTTCTTGTCAGTCACACGTTTGGGACAAGGTGTACGGTAATTCTTCAGTTAAGGCAGGATCAATACAGCGATACAGCAATTTGGTCTTCGTCTTCTTCGTCATAGTCTCGTTCGTCTTCCAGCACTAGTCGTGTGTGATCAGTCTCCAGTATTTAACTGTTTACTTGTATTCAAACTGTTGGAATTATTTAACTTGGTATCCACCATTATTGTTGTGACGGACACATTGTACAATTGAATGGCTCAAGTCGTCAAGAAATGCCTATGTAACGATCAGACAATTTTCGGGGAAACACAAAAAACTTTGTGGTTTTGTTAATATTACTTTAAGAAACTTGAAATTTTTCATGGTTGTACTAATTTATGCTACAAACATATTTGTGTATTAGTTTTCAACCTTAAATGCTAGGATATGTGAAAAAAAAAATTTATTATTTGTACTTGGTCAGTTCTTGACTCGGGCCTGTGACATGGGTACTTTTTCCTTTAAGTTCAGGTTTTCTTCAAACCAGACAGTGTACAAATTCATTCCAGAAATGTTTTTGTGTGTTATATAATAAAACTTGTCATACTGAAAGAAATTTTATTGGTAAAAACATTTCAAAAGTATTTACATTTAATCACAAAATGTATTGTGTGATTTTATTTAAGGCCTATATCAAGAACAAAGTGAAATGTTTTTAAATAAATTACAATATACAAAAGATACTTTTCTTTGAAAATTGATATAAAACAAACTTATAGGGCTACACAGCCTACTCTAGCGCATCTTCTTGATTTGCTGGTCCCTGACCAGGCCCAAGTATTTTTTTCTTTAATGTAGTTGTAGAACTCAACTTCATTCGGAGTTAGATAACTGTACAGTTTTTTATGTCATTCAATTTATCACTCTTGATAGGAACTGAAAAGATGCCATTGTAAATCCTGTTTGTAGGCATATCAGGTTTTGGCATATCTGGCTGTGTAAAAGAATAATTCCCTTTAAGTAAATTAAATGAAGTCGATACATTACTGCCGGACGTTTGAGAAACCTGAACACTATTACTTCCTTTGGTGTACATAATCCTGTTATACTTGGTCACAGCAAAACTTTCACCTTTAGATTTAACAGTTTTTTTTTTAAAAAATGGCACAAAATGTTGTGCAAAATCAAAAACTGAATACCTGTGAAGACAGTAATATTGTTGTTTTCCCCAAAATATGATATCCACTCCCCAGGAACACCTAATTTTTCTTTCAGCTTTTTAAGCCTACCAAGCTTTGCGAAATCCCTATCGCATGGAAGGAATGAGTGCCCTCGAGTAGGGAAACAATGTTGAACACTTTTAAATCTTGACGTGTTAACTAGTGTCATTAGATATCGCACCATTGCATAGTTCCTGTTTTGTCCTGTACATTGTAATGGTACATATCTTCACCTAACCATAATGAAGAAAACATGACAAGATAAATTATTTAATCATTAACACTAGAATAAAAAGGGATGAATTATAATTGAAGAATGGGTGAATCAGAATAATAAAACGATCAGACATATCAAGGTAGTCAGAACAGTAACTTATATTAATAAATTAGTAACAAACAAACAAACCAAAATGGTAAATACAGAAATAAGGCGATTTAACCTGAGTAGCCCAATAGATGGTAAGTGAGAGAGTAGAACTAGCCCCAAAGGACCAGGAATAACATAAATAATGACAACTGCAAATGGACGAGAACTAGCCACCGCACCAACATAAGTGTGTAAATGAGAAGAATAGTGACTAACAAACAATTAACATGGAAGTGTAATGATACAATCAGCCACAACACTAAGGAAGTGACGTATAAAATATGACAAAATAAAGTGAACCAAGAAGGAATACAAAACTTGTGTTAAACCATAGAAATAGACTCACTAATAAAAATTGTATATAATATTAATAATTGTAAGGACAGACAAGTTAGAAATACTAATTATTAAGTACTTAAGATATAGAAGGGCACAATAACCCAAACAGATAGAGTAAACTAGGACAAATCACATTAGCACGATACTAACATATCAGTGGTACAATAAAACACAATAGAATGAGAGTAGTAAATTGTAATGATGGTGAACATTTTCTAAATACATGTAAAAAAGAGAATTTTTTAGTAAGCAATACAATAATATTAACCCACCAGTAACACTAAAAGAAGATTGAGTGTAAGGTGTTAGTGTTAATACCCCAAAGTGAGAATAAAACCCCATTAAAAAGTGATAAAAACACTGATAAAGCAGTGCCCAAAGTTTATAAGTGAATAAACTAACTTATAAGTGATAAGTTATGTGTGAGTGAGATCTAATATTGGCCAAACACAGGAAGGACTGTGATAGTGGAAATGCCAATATGAGTGGACACCCAAAATGTAACTACACAAACTAATATTATTAAACTTAAGTTAGTATTAGTAATCACTAATTACTATGGTTCTTAAATGTGTGTTAATTAATATTGTAGGCCTAAGGGACAATTCATAGTTTTAGGAAAGTTAAGAAACATAGACTACTAGTGTGTTAAATCAGAGATTCTATTGTGTATAGAGAGTTTCTATAAGATTAAATTATAAAAACAATTAATAATCATTATATGATTTAGTAAGAGATAATGAAATAGGATAAGGTTACATAATTAATTACACAAGGGCAAATAAGTTAAGTGGTAAGGATTTTCTATTACAATCTAAAAGATTAATCAATGTTTATATGTTTGTTTTCCTTTGATGACATTATAAAATAATTATTACTCACTGAAGAGTATGAGTGGATAATATATTTCAAATAAGTACGTGTTAAATGAATAAGAATTATGTTTTAATGACTAAGGTTTATGTTCCAAATAATTATGTTTAAATGATAAGAATTATAGCTATGGGAATTGTTAAAACCATTAGATGTTATGTTATATGTTGTAAGAAATAAGATTTTAAAACCAACAGAAAACAGTAAACAAGAAACAAACAATACATTCAGATACAATGACACTAAAAGTGAGTTATGACAGTAGACAAATTAATATAGGGAAACAATAAAATTACACAAAATTACAAGAACCGACTTAAACATTGAACAAATGAACAGAATCTTGTATTAAAACAATCAGGACCCATTACAAGGAGAATAAAATGTAATATCAGTAATTAAAGAAAAGTAGTCAATTGCTGTTTAAGCCTATGCAAATTCCCAACTGTCAACTACAAAAAACTTCAATTTATAGAATTAAACACTGACATTAGGAAGACTAAACCACATAAACTATGAAATACAAATAGACATTCATGTTAAGGCAGAAATATTATGATAATAATGTAAATTAAGAAAACAGTATAATTAAATAAAATTCACAAAACTGTCAAAATGTTGATACCTAAGTGAACACTATAATATTGGATGTCAAATTAATCCTTGAACCAAAATATGAACAGCGGTGATAATATTTACTACTAAAAAGGGAGTACTGAAGATTAACTATATTTAGAAGATCTGTAACCAGTTTAAATAAAAATTCAAATACCCTAACAATACTCTTTAGCCAATTTTAGCCAATCAAAAACTTTGAGTAACCATGACAACAACCGAATATTGACTAATTTCAGTTAGGAACAATACTTGATGTAGTGACGCTAAACTGGAGAGACGCCACGCCGTGAAGGGCCCAAATTTTCAACAGAAAAACAGTATAAGTGCCCACAATTTTGAGAAGGAGTACCAGGACAACAGATGAGAGGCCATTACAACTAATCTACACCAAGGACCAGCTCGGAATTAATCCAGATGACCGGAAAATACCTGTAATTCGACTTGAAGAAGATGACAACCAATTTTTGAGCCCAAGACTGAAGTAGGAAGAATCAACATCGACCCATTACTTTACATGGACGACTGACAATACCCATCATATCTACTAACTTTGAGTATTGCTGAATTTATTTGAATATTATAAAACAAATTCTCTTTAAAAAATTCTAATTATATAATAAAACTCTCACTGAATATATTTTCAAGGATTGATAAAATAAAGAAATAACTTTGTAAACATTGAATGAACACATGATAACCTATGTTACCAACGACACTGTCACACTTCAACACCACAATATTTAATTTATAGCAAACCTTGTGTAATTTTAATGATCACAAAATTTAAATGATATGTTCTAATTTGTTATCTTGTTATAAAAACTTCTGTATCGTACTTAAAAGGACTCTATAGGCAGATTTAATTTTGTAAATAATAACCAACGCTGTCTTGCATCTAATAGAAACATTGTACTGCCAACCCAGCAATCCGCTGACTGAACGACTATATTTTTCCGAGGCTAAAATTATTATATCAATTATTATTTTGTATAAAGCGTTAACAAGAACTAATAATTCAGAGCCTAAATAAAAAAAGTGTGTACCGAGAATAACTGTCCAGTATTTATTTATAGAGAATATTATGTATGTTTTGTTTAATAGCAGTGAGTCAACATAACCAACATTATTCAAGTTGGCAACACGTTTTCCCCCACTCAAACGAGAATCGGTTTTATGCCAGTTGGCGAACGATTCAAATTTACACTAGTGCACTGTCAAACCATACAGGTAAAAACTTTTAATTGTTTTCTCGTAAAACAATTTGGCGCCTATCGGGAGTTACAAAAGTGCGAGAAGGGACAGGTAAGGCACGCAGGCTACCAGACGCTTCCGAACGACACAATTTACGTTCGATAAAACTTCCAATTACACAAACATTAAATATACTAATACACACGATAGTGGATATTTTTACAACATCCATCACTAAACAGCCGAAGATTTGTACACTGACCCCCTACTTTATTCTGTATAAAGTGGTTTAAACTAGATATGACCTCGTTCGCACCATGTCCCGCGTCACATTTGGACCACATGTAAAAATAGGCTTGATCACCCCCTTGGTAGTAATGGTGGAGTCCAAAGGTGTACAGCCATAGCTGTCTAAGGTAAAATACCTCATTCACAGGCAAATGAGGTACTGGTACATGCTGCATGAAATCAAAAACTAAACACTCAACTTTTGGATCTTTTTTAACAGTTTCCTGTGCTTTTTTTAAGTTACTGTAAAAGGCATTGGCCATTACTTTATGAAGCCTTAAGCGATTCTCAGTAGTTTTAGTTTCTTGTTGGTTCATTTTGGTTTTGAGCTTACACTTAAGTTCTTCGCAAAGATTACAAACATCGGTCTTTTGCCTACCAAATTTTAAATTTAAATTTTCAATATAGTAGTTTCTATAAACATGTATGGGTACACAACAAACTTTATCTTGATCGGTACCTTCTTTTACTTGTTCAAAACAGCATGGAAAAAGTTTTCCAAAAAGAGGCGGTGCATTTTAGCAACACTCAACTCGCTGGAGAGATAGTATGTTACTGTAATGTGTCTGGTATGTGGGAAAACTTTTAATATGACTTTTAATTAAAGCGAGTTTTTCTTCACTATATGCATTAGGCCTATTGTGATGCTTGCCCCGACCATCCGTAGGCTCATCCTTCGATTTTAAATTTGCCAATCGTTTGATTCTTCCTTCCTTGGCACCATGGAGGCTACAGTATGCTTTGCGACAAACACTTACCTCTTCAACTCCTTTACTTATAAAATAGTAATAAGATGCTGATTTATGGGTGACAGCGTCTGGCCGCTTCCTTTTGACAGGTAACGTACGTATGCCACCTTGAAGATAAACGTCTTGAGACAACTTTGAACCCAAACCATGAACTTTTTAAGAACCGTTTGCCTATCTCTCTCAGTACGTTTGTCGAAGCATTTTTTTTTTGCATCTGAAACAATCGAATACATGCTTTATGAGTTTTCAAATAAACCAAGTAGGATCGTTAACCTCCACCCCAAACACAACAAAATTCATATTTGTTTATTTTAACATTGTTTAGTTCATAGTAATGCAGTTTCCCCAAGTCGAATTTTATTGAATATAGAAATAGTAAACTTACCCACAATCTGGTCCTGTTGATCTTTTAGGAACCAGTTGCCCTTTCCATCCATCATGCTCTTCTCCTTTAGCCTTTTTAGCTGGTATTTCATTCCTTTTCCATTTTTCTGGGTTTATTTGTCTTCTTTTATTGAATGACTCATTATTGGAAGACTCAGCAGAACTTTCACTTGATTCACTTTCACTTATATTAAACTACTTTTAAGCACACGAGATTAAACAATCATAATATTTTAAACACAGGGTACACATTCACATAGAAGAGGTTAGAATGGTCTGTAAACAAACTAACAGAAACAGCAGTCAGCTGGCTCTCAGCTGACAAGAACATGGCTACCAACCTCATGGGAAGAAATGCCCCTGTACGTTGTACTTGGGCAGCTCTTGACTTGAGGTTGATTTTATTTCTCATTTAAAACCAGTCAAACATTTTGTACTTGGGTTACTTTTGCCTTCACAATATCCACCTTTGGTTGTAGAACGAAATGGTGGTCTTAACTCAATTTCGACAAAAATGTCACTTAGGCAGTTCATGACTTGCCCCATTCAATTGTGTAACTATCTCTCTCCTAGGTTAGCAGCCCATAGGCTGGTTGGCAGCAGCTCGCCATTCTACAAGCTTCTCTGCCTTTTCTTTTCAACTCGCAATTTTTATGGTCGATGTGCAGTTCATATCGACCATAATCTGTTTCATGTAGTCTAAACGGGGTCGTCCTCAATTGTTCCTTCTATTATTCTCTTAACCAACCCATTGTGTCGTAGTATATTCCCTATAAACTTAGCTCTTCTGCCTTTTAAATTTCGTAGAAAGCTCTTCTCCTCCTGATCTCTTGTAAAGACTTCCTCATTCGTTATCTTCTCCCTCCAGCTTATCCTGAATATTCTTCTGTAGCACCAGGTCTCAAATGCTTGGAGTCTTTTCTTGTCACTTTCTCCAATTGTCCAAGATTCACTCCCGTATAGGGCAACACTCCACACGTAGGCTATTTCTTTACTGGATTCTATATCTGTAACTACTGTAATCTAGTTGGTTATGGTCTGTTTTATTTTAGAAAAATATTTATAAAGATTCTATCGGTTCTGTGGTATTCAATAATGAATTTCACTGCCGTAAGATCGCGCACCATTCGTTTGTTGTAACAACATATATTTAAGGGCATTTGACTATTCTGATAATACATTACAAGTTACTTAAATTAATTATCAAGTTTTATATGAATTAAAAAAAGTGTTTAAGTTAACTTTGTAGTAAAAACACAATCGAAGCCAACCGAAAAAGTCGCCCTCTACTGTTTGGCAGTTGGGTTGTGATTGATGTGGGACATAAATCCCGAAGAATCGGTCCCGGACAGTCACCTCAATCACTTGTACCTGTACGTATTCTCACTTGATTAATGGCGAACCCTTTGCCGGATGTAGTGTAATGCTCAGACCCGTGTCCTAACATCTAGAGTCGATTCCGCCGTTTCTCAACCCCGACCGACAACATGCTTAGTAAGCGCGATTCTCTCTCTCTCTCTCTCTCTCTCTCTCTCTCTCTCTCTCTCTCTCTCTCTCTCTCTCTCTCTCTCTCTCTCTCTCTCTCTCTCTCTCACACACACACACACACACACACACACACACACACACACACACACACACACACACACAGCTCTGAACCAGTCCAACGTTTGATGAGCTGCTATTGCTAAGTTTAACTTATATGAAACTGACAATAATGATTGATAGTTATTGTTGCTTTATTAGAACAATATTAGATACGCTCTCTTACAATAACACAGATTAAACACGGTACAGCTCATACTCCTCGTCTCAATTAAATCCGGGTGGCATCGTTTTAAGTTGGTATATTTTTCCAACGTCAAAACTCAACTGTTTAAGAAGTGGCAAACTATCCGTTTTAAAACCGACGCATATAAAATGATAAAAATCGTTAAATCATACGCGTCATTACTTCCTTTCAAAGGTTTCTGTTCAAAGTGTCAGCTCTTAATAAAAATGTACACATGCATTTGCAGTGTACTGTTACGACGGTCTACTGATCGTCGTATGGTACAGTGGAAAACAAAATACAAGACACCAATGAAGTCACTAATCACCAGCTTTAATTATCACAAATAACAGTTTGTTATCAACTTTTACAATAATACAAATTAAACTTGTTCACATGCAATAGTAATGTCAACTAATAGATTCCCGCACAATAATCACATTTCACTAATAGCCACTAGAAACGCACAGAGTAATCGCCCGAAGTAAACTAAAGTGTCCGTCCCTGGATTGCTTATATTTATATCCCGCTGAAATGCCAGAATGGGCCACTTCCTGAATGACGTGTCGAGCAGAAAGCGTACTACAGCCGCTCTAGAATCCACTAGAAGTCCTGCAAACTGTCTGGGGTTAAACACAGTCCGCCGACCGGTATGGTATGGAATAGCCTCGGTTGTTGACGCATGATAAGTGTCACTTAATTGTCTTTCATCTCAAAGGAGCAGCAATATGTACGCACGCACGCACACACACACACACACACACACACACATTACATATTGGCTCTGCTGGGATAGCCGAGATACTTGTTGAACGTTCCGTATTACGTAACAGTATGTTTTCTCACTGTAAATGCTTAAACTAATATACGAAAAAAACTAGCGTAATCAAATATTCATTAGATGGAGCCACGTCGCAGCCATTAGTCAGACGGAATCACTTTTCATTATGCGACTTCTATATGCAAGCACGACACAGCACAAAAGGCAACGTGACGAAACGAAGATATCTCTCAACACATACAGTATTATAGAAAATAGTCAAAGTAACGTAAAACAGTTGTATTTTCAAACATTATAAACTGAAACGTAAGTTCTTTATACGGCAATCGCTCATAATTGGCCTGTGATTGACTTGGACAGCGGTTTCCAACTTCAAAGCGCCCGAGACCAAAAATTAAACCTGGAACCTACCGGCGGGCTGCATCATAAGCGAGCAATTTTTTGACAAGCAACGTAAAAATAAAAATGACCGTACTTAAAAGAGGTAATAATAAAAAAGAGGTAATTAACGAATTTAACGTATTGTTACGACGGGCTCACTGATCGTCGTATGGTACAGAGGAAAACAAAATACAACACACCAATGAAGTCACTAATAGCTAGCTTTAATTATCACAATTAACAGTTTGTAATGAACAAAATAGTCTCTTACAACAATTCAAGTAAAATGTGTCCTCGCGCAATAATAATGTCAACTATAAAGAACCCGCAATAATAACAATACTTCCCTACAATACTTCTTCAAACACTCGATCCGCGCTAAAGAAATCGCTCAACGCCAACCCGGATGCTAAGGCTTTTTATAGGTAGGGCAGAGTTCCTCCTTACTGCACGCCGACTTAATGCGTATTTCAAGTGTTGTTGAACAGACTTGAACACCTACTTGTGAGTGGCCTTAACTGAGGCAACACCTGCCATACTTGGCGGGGGGGATAGAGAATGTTCTGGACTATTCGATAGGCTACTCGTTATAGGCCTAATATTGTACTACAAATTTTTAACAGTACAATCTTTATTACACCATTATAACAATGAAGACGTAAGAATGATATTAAACATTGTATATTAAAGACTACATAAAACCGTCAACGTGGAAACTGGGGTCGATCGGTTGTAACGACTGAAGCACGAATGTCCACATCGAGCTGAGTTGTTGATAATCTAAGAAGATGATTGGGTTTACTGATAAAAATATTGATGAAAACTGATTTATATATGATGAAAATAAAATAAGGCTAGAGCAAATACACATTCCGCTAAACAAGTAAGTGAAACCTACTGTACATTAGTGAGTCAGTGAAACAATTTTCATAGGTTTCTCCTGAAAGACCTTTTTCAGTAAAAACAATATTTCGTCACTCATTTATGTATTAAAGTGAATAGAGTTATTATTAAATTGCCCAAGATAAGGTCGTGGGCAGTATGAAAAGGCGTGGACGGTCGGCAAGCTGGAGATCACTCGACAAAGAATGAAAGTTATAACTGAATAACAACAAGTTAAATAAGAAAATTCTAACCTGTTTAATGTAGATTTTCTGTATGGTGTAACAAACTGTAGAAAAATGTGTTTCAATGCAGTAATACTTGTTAACTTCAAGGTAATATAAAGGAAACTTGTAATTATGCACTTGTAACATTTTTTCGTAGACGTCATGTAATCTAAGCCGCGCACACACAGTCACAGAACTATCGTCTGTTCATTTTTTTTAGTTTGCAATTTACAATCTACATCTGTAACGGAGTATTAACTAAATGAGATGTAGGAATTAAGTTTGAAAGGAAAACATCCACTGATGTTTCTCCTTACGGAAGATTGTGTTTCCACTCTTGATGAACCGGACTATGTCAGCACCTTGTATTAACCGATCCAGTTCATAACTTTTTCGTACCCTTCAGCAGTCATCTTCAGTTTGCCAAAGAGCTTTGGCAAGATTTTACGCTCAAATATTCTAAGCTCTTGTTAACCTGCCTTAGTTAATGTCCAGGCCGATTACGATTGCTCTGTATTCCGAATATTCTCTGTTACGATTGGTCAGAAAAGACGTCTATACATGGTTCTTTAGCTACTGGCCGTAATTAATTCATACAATTTTAATAGAAACATACATTTTAGGACTAGGTTACTTAAAAGAAATACTGTATTAATATAGTTAACGTATGTTTAGCTAAAAACGTGCAGAAACAAAAGAGTATTTGCACTCAGATCTGCCCACGAACTTCTCCGTGAGTAATGCCGGGCTATTTATGTTTGCACTGGCTGAGCAGCGTTGTTTTGTTCGTTCCACCTCACACTGAAACACGCACACATACACACACACACACGCGCGCTCTCACATCAAGTAAAACCAAAACAAAGAAGCGACCAATTACTGTAATTAAATCACACCCTCTACGTTTCCTGTCATTGACGCTTTTGTCCTTTGTAGCACATAGAAAGCGCTCATTTACCCCCGTTAACCGCCATGTCACAGCTCCTGTCACGTAACATAAAATTTCAATTTTTATACAAAATTTAAAAGTAACTTTTATGATTATTTTGTAACTTGTTTTCCTGTTAATTTGTCTGTATTATTCTGCAATCTACTGTCATTTAAACATCACGGTCTCATTGTAGATCGACCCTTTTTATTTATTATTAAACCGGCTGTACAATGTTTGCACATTTTCCGGTGATTTAAGTGATTGAATTCTCATCTTCCACAGCTGATTGTCCATCCAAAGATTTTCTTTAATTTCTCGTTCCCTCAATATAGTCTGAATTTGTTCAATTCAGGTGATAGATGGTCTTCCTGTTTTCCTTCTTCCTGGTGAGGTCCATTCCTGGCAATCTTTCCTGTGACATTCTTTTCGTCTCTCCATACCACTGTAATTAGTTTGTTTGGATAAAATCAACAAGTGAATTTTTCACATTCATTCACATTCAACCTTAATGAATTCATTTCTAATTTTCTCACGTCTGGATACTCTTGCCGAACGTCCCCAAAAGTCCATCTCTGCTGTAAGTAGTCCAAACTTCTGAGCTATAAGTCATGATACTTCTAACAATATATCGACCCTTTTTAATTATCATAATTATTCAAAACAAACATATTTCGTGGACTAATTCGTAATTTTAAGTTAGATCACTTGACACGAACATATACAGTTCTACTAATTTCAGTCGTTCCTTCATTTTGATTATCAACTTCATATTGCTGTAATTTCAAAGTAAAACAAATCTTACTCATTGAATCAGGTTGGAACGCAATAGTGTTCTTGGAAACGTAGGCCTATTGATTTTCAGTTGAATGCAGTTGTCACAGGTGTACGATACACTGTACCCTAATGTCTAGAGCTGTCGATTTGTACAAGTAACTTTTTAATTGTTAATATTTTACTAACAGCGTTTCTTTGTTTTTATTTGGGTATGCTTCTTTTGCCACCGTAGTCTGTGTGCCTTCCACTATGTCGCTCCCGGACATGTCTGTTCAACTCAACACAATTTCCACAACTCACATTACATAAGCAGTAAGCTCACGCATGTAGGCCTAATCCCGTCATCTTCTGACTTATTGTGGTCTCTTGTTCACTCTTTCCATCCACAATATTCTCCACCAGTGATTTAATAAGCTTGTGTGCCTCAATATATGTTTTGTCAACCCGTTCTTTTACCTCATACTCGTCTTCCGTAAAATCTCTCTCTCTCTCTCTCTCTCTCTCTCTCTCTCTCTCTCTCTCTCTCTCTCTCTCTCTCTCTCTCTCTCTCTCTCTCTCTCTCCTCCTCCTCCCCGAAACATCCTATCCGTACCTACCCATCTGGTAGTCAACATCCTTCTGTAGCACCAGATGGATAACACGTTCGAAACTATTAATTATTCTCCTAACAAAAATAATTTAAGAAGCATTTAATAATTAACCGAAAAAAGGGAATACCGTATTGTTATGGGTCGCCGCTTTCAGAACTCATGGTTATGATTTATAACATAAACCGCTTTTGGTTGCGTGCAAAAATAATTTAATAAGCATTTAATAATTAACCGAAAAAAAGGGAATACCGTATTGTTATGGGTCGCCGCTTTCAGAACTCATGGTTATGATTTATAACATAAACCGCTTTTGGTTGCGTGTGATAACCATGTCTTGCCCCCGGTGACTATACGGCTCAGGCAGTGATCCCCACTCGCTGTCGGAGTCGTGTCAAAAATGCCAATGCACTGTTTGTCACACCTCTTCATTTTGTGTTGTTCCGTAAGCATTTTTGGAATCCAGGGTAAACACAGTTTCCTGTAGTTTAGTCTTTCAAACACAATTTCATGAAGAAGTGAGCGTGAAACTGTAAAACACAGCGAGACAGACGTCATAGTGAATTTTTTTTTCTCTTTAAACTTTTCTTGAACGGCCCGCATCATATCTTCATGCGGTATAGACCAGTGGTTTCCAAACTTTTCAGTCCGCGGTCCCCCCCTCCAAATTAAAAATTTCATGGACCCCGTCTGAGTTATGAAATAAAGCAAATAGTAAATATTATATAAATTTTTATATTTTAATTAAAATGTATTGAAATCAAAATTCTCTTTGCTTGCAAAAATTTAATATTAATGATATCAAACATAGTTTAATGTGAACAATGAAGCTGCTTTTGAACAATTAGCTCTGCAATATTAGGTTTAATGTCTGAAAATTTCAATATTAAGTCACTCTCGACATCAAGTTTCTTTCTTAACTTTTTCAACTTCTGCTCTATTTTTCCAGCCACACGTGTCGAAATCCAGCTACTTAGGTGTAAAACCAGCTACACGAAAAAACGTTTTGCTTAGATACAATGCTTATACGTGGACTAAAACAGCGCGATCACTTCTGCGTTGATGCGGCGCTCTAGTCAGTTCGGCTGACCAGTGGTGCTGATGCCCCCCAACCCCTATGACGCTTCTCCCCAATTTTATAAAAATATCTCTCCTTTTTCCCTTTTTCTGACAAGACCTTTTCTCTCTTTTACAGTAAAATTTCTTACCTAATCGAGCAAAGGCTGGGGCTTTCTAACTCAAAATTATTACAAAATATTACCTTTTACCGAAACGATATATTGATTGTAGGTAGTTATAAACTAAAAAAGTAAGGATTTCTAATAATATATCACAAATAATGTTTTCAGTAAAACGTGATTTCTTTTACAATACCAGTACCCTATTACTTTATTGAAAATATACTTAGTTTTGCAACGAAAAACGTCTCACTTAAATCTGTTTTTATCGATAAAATCCTATAAAAATTTCAGTCTGATTTTGGACCTTTCGTAGTGTACTAAAAAGTAGCAAAAAGCAAGATAAATAAAAAATATAAACAGAAAGTTCTATTGCACATTGTACTTTATTAATACAGTAAATAAAAAATACAATGTATTTCAAAATTACATTATCATAATATGAACAATGTAATATTTTAACCTTACAATCACAATATTTGTGGTATCTGAAGTTGAAACATAACTTATAAATACACTAAAAACTCGTTTATCCAAACCGTGTTTATCCGAAAATCTGGTTTATCCGAAACTGTCGTTGCCGGTAAACTACCCCTTTCCCTTAACCGATCTTCACCAAAAACAATAGGTCTTGAGTACTCTACAAATCAGGGCTGTATGCAAAAAATTATTTTATTCTGTTTGAATTTGCGGCTGTTTTCGTTTGCCACAGAAAAAAATCTACAGACACACAGACAGACACACAGACACACACAGAGACATTTTTCGAAAAATTACATTTTTTCATGTTTTGAGTGTAGTACAATCAGAATCTGAAATAATCTCGAACTCGATTTTTTTTGACATCACCATACTTCCATTTCCTTAAGGAACATGGAAGTAAAAACAGCGTCTGACAACCGCAAAGGTTCTACGAACAAGCAATAGGACTGTTCCAGTACTGTAGAAACTTTAATTTACAGTGCGGTGCTGTTTTATAGTTTATTGTGTCATATTCACTGTAAGTAACTTTTAAATTATTATTATTAAATAACGTTACTGTACTTACATATGTATTATTATTTAAATAGAAGTTTCGGTTTATCCGAAATTCCGTTTATCCGAAACGGGCGCGGTCCCCTCAAATTCGCATAAACGAGTTTTTAGTGTAAGAAAAAAAAATGAAATAATAATAATTAGTAAGTGTTTTTAGCTGTTCAAATATATTTTTTGTCTTTGTTTGGTGGAAAAGTCAAACTTGTCAATGATTTCTTCGTGCGGCATTGACTGTAACAATGTACGTCTGTTATCCCTAACTAGATTCGGCGGCACAATTCTCTTATATGTTCCTCAGCTTCCTTATCTACGTTCGGCATCCTCAGTGCTTGTCATAAGCCGCCACACGGTGACGCCTTGAACTCGATCTGTAGCCTGTTTGAAGCATCGAGTAGAAGACTATATCCTTTTTTCCCTGCACACCGCGCCTACAGCCCGCTCGAAAAAGTCAACTGGGTAGATTTATTGTGCGTCTGATGCGTGTCCGTTATAGGTTTTTTACAGTTTTGTAAAATTGGGGAAGATTTTTCATGCAATAGTAAAAAATAAATCCCCCCCAAAATTTTCAAAATGTCACCAATGGCGACACGATCGCCCCCTGCAGGCACCCCTTGCGGCTGACAAACAGATCTGATTGAAAGACATTATTAAAGCCATTAGTTTGAAATTGCTTTTACAATTACAATTAGTTTGAACAAAACAAAAAAATTACTGGAATCTTACCAATTCTTTTAAGATGCTGAAATTTAGATGTTAGACTATAAAAAACCGGAGAAAATTACGGTATATTCTATTTTTTCTTAAAAGTGTCCGCGGACCCCACTTTGGGAACCATTGGTATAGACGGTCACCCGCTCCGTTCGTTATCGTTACATTATCGCGTTCTTCATTAAAAAGCTATAACCCACCTCCGTTCCATAAAATCACTCATTGATTCTCCTCCATAAATCTTGCAAATCTGACGGTGAACTTCGGTTGATTTAACGGCTTTCGCGTTCAAGAAACGAATCACACACCTACTTTCACACGCGGCAGGCGCCACAGTTTTCTTCGACATTACAAACACGTTCAACGAGGGTTACTCAGTGCATAGTTGTTAGAAATAGCGTTGTTGCCTTGCCAACTAATCAACAAACTCGCAAAGCATACGAAACATTGTGACGCCATCCATACCGCGGAAATATTTGAAAACGGCACATATTTATTTTCTGGATGTGCCTCGTACATTGTGCATTTTATTGATACTGTCATATTTTCTGTCACTGTGTTTTGTAGCAATTTTGTGCCGGTAACAAGTGTTTACAGTTACGACTCGACGTTCCATTCAATTTTCTGTCGTCAGCACGGATTTAAATAGAGTAAAACTGTAATTTACTACTCGTCAGAAGAGCTGGTATAAAAATATTGTTCACGTCATACAATTTAACAAGAAATTGTTCCCTGCGGATTCATGTCAACTACAGAAGAGTTCATAATGTTTTTTATAGCGTTTTAACGTTCCTTTTAAAATAGCTGTTAAAACACGTGAGCAAGAATGAACGTAAACCCAAAATTAATAAAAAGTAAATTTGATATAGCGTATTTTATTTATTTATTTTCGCGTGTATTCGTGTATAATGCGCACCCCCATTATATGGCAATATTTTACAGAAAACAATGTAATTCGTTTATAAGGCGCATCCGTAGCCTATTTGTGATTAAAAAAAAAGTGAACAAATTTATTAGAACGTAGAAAAATATTCAATATTTGTATATTATAGTGTGCAGAAAAACTGTAATGGAAAAATTGTAGTTATCATACCTATTTATTTGAAAACATAAAACAAAAATATTAAAATTATATAACATTTGAAACCAATTACAACTTACGTAAGTCTAGGTTTTGTTTAGTTTGTTGTTTTTAGTTTTTCACTAGCACATAACATTTGCATTTATTAACATTCTTTATCTGTTTCTGAAGAAGGCTGAGTTGAATTACTCTCCTCTTCTATTTCATCGGATGCACTCTTGTTTGTTGTGTTTTGTTCATCCGACGAGCACAGATTTCGCACCATTTTCATCAATACTCGTGGCGAGAATTATAACGTCTCACCTACGTTATAACATCGGGAACCTGTGCATACTTACCTCAGATCAATTGCACGGGCTGCCATACTCGTAATTAACTTTTAATTATTAATGAAACCAGCTGTAGTTATAACTAAAGGAACTTTTACATGGGGGGTCTGATGATTTATTCACTCAGTATTTTTGTGTAAAGTAATGACATCTCTTTATTTGGGAGGCCATTTGAAGAATGGACTTAATCTAAAATTTTTGTATCAGAAAAGCTTTATATATATATATATATACATATATATATATATATATTGTAGCGTGACAGATGTATGCATAATATTGAATGGCAATTGATCATTAGAATAATGAAGTTATAATATTTAAATTTGGAAGAAAGCACTAAGTTGAATATAAAAAGATTAATTCATAGCAACTGTGGAAAGAAATCATTATTATAAAGAAAATACAAGTTAAAATAAAAGGAGTTACTAGTGATGAGTCATCCAAAACCAGTCTCATAACCAAAGGTTTTCAAAGTATAACCCAGGAAGGTAAAATAGTAAATAACAAAGCAGTACACAATATGACCAAACCCACAACGAGGGAGAATAAATAGAATAGAAACCCTAAAATAAGCCAAGATCAACCAATACAGGTTGTGTATTTCTGAATTAAAGAAGAAGATGGAGAAGATCCCAAGAAACCTGATGGCATCAAGAAGAAGATGGAGAAGATACCAGGCCCAGAAGGCAGGAGAAAACAAGACTGAAGAAAGAAGAAGAGGGCAGCATCCTGAAGAAGATGTCATGCTCTTATAAAAGACACCCAAATCCCTATATCCCCAAAATAAATATCTAAAAATAAAAGTATAACGAAATAAAAACCACATGTATACAAATTTAAGAGAGAGGAGTGTATAAAGTAAAAGTTTCCTGTGAACTAAGATGAAACAATAATATAGTACCCATGGAACAAATCTCCATTGAAAAAACGCTAACCAATTTATTATGTTAATAAGACTATACGACCATTTAGCATTAACATAATATATAAGTGAAAGTGAACCAGTGATAGTTTTGGGTATTATAAAAAATGAACCTTGTGTTTCATTCTTGGCAATCACAAACATTGGATGCAATGAAATATGCATTTTTCAATGACTTAAAATGTGTACGGTGACAATATGTTGTTCATAAGACATGAATCTGTTTAAAATAACATTTTTGTTTTACATGAAAAAAGAAAAACAGATTTCATAGTGCTTTTTGAACGGTTCATACTATTTATTTGTTAATGACAGGGTACAATTCCCCAAAGACAAGGTATAAAAGACTGTATAAAAACTGTAGAATCCTACTTATAATAATAGTTAGAAATAAGAATATAGATATAAGGTTTTAATGTATATAGTACAAGAATGTTTAAAAATGTTTTAGATATAAGGCCATTTGTTTGGGTCTGAAACAACTAACATCAGAACTATAAAAATAGTTACCACTTGTAAATAGTAGAGAGTAATTAAGATGTTAGTTAGTAAAAAACCTTTGTTGTAAACCATATTTCCATGTTGGAAATGGGAATTTTGTTGCAAAATGTCTGATTTGAAGACAACCATTTATTTAAAAAAAATATTCTTTATTCTGTTTGACTATTGTTTGTATTGTGGCCAATACTAGTTGTTTTTGTGTAATTTGAAAGCATGTTTAATTTATAATACTATTTGTAAAAGTCAGAGAGGGTATCACACATCATATATTGTTTGTAAATTATTTTGTAAGAAAAATTGTTAAAAAATCATAGGCCAAAAGAATGGAAACCAAACTTCATCAAAACAGAGAAATTGCTCATTTAAATGCAAATAAACAAAAGGGGTTTAGACAAAATAAACTTGAGATCATGCCATATAATTGCACATACCATTTAGAGAGATTTTAATAAATTATATTCAGAATTATAAATAAAAATAAAATGACTAAACTCAGAAATTTAGACATGGGAGTCATATATTTCAGAATAATGTTTCAGAATACAACTAATTCAATTAATTACCAGAAAATAAGGGAATAGGAACCTTTTAATACAATATAGGATTATTAATATTAAATATAACTGATAAAATGGCTGAATTTATATAATGACAGGAAGTAAATTTTGATGTTTTGACTCTTCACAGTATACCAAACTGAAAGTGAAATTACTATTTTTTTTGGACAGAAAACACTATAAAATGGCATTATTTAATCTGAAAATAACCAGAATGAACTGAAAGATTAATTTAAATCAAATCTAGTGAATAAAATTGACAAATAACCAAAGTATAGGCATTCATATAGTGAAAATGTAAAAGTGCATACAGGATGTGAAAAATATTTGAACAATGTTAAGGATAATATTATATGTGCTAAGAGTTTAATTGAAACTGAAGGAAACAGTTAGTTAATTATTGGTAGTTGAACGGTTAAATGACATACGTTTAATTACGTGGATAACCTAACCTATAATCGTCATACAAAGCGAGTGTATAGTGAGTTATTGTGAAATCGCGAGTGACTTGTAAAATACTTCTGAAACTATCATATTATAACAGAAACGATCAAGTAACACTCCATAACACAGAACAATATAAATCTACTCCGAAAAACACCATAAAACACTAGAAAACTGTATAATACATTAAACCAAATTAGTGACGGAATCGGAGAAAGTGTTTGAACTAATAATTATACAGATACACTAAATACAACCCAGAATCACTACACCAGTCACTACACAACATATAACAAGAGATTTGCGGACACGAGAACAGAAATATTGCGTCAAAATACATTATTTGGAATGCAGCAGCAACGAGCAACATTTTCATCGACTTGACGGCAGCCATCTTTCTTTGACAATTCCAGTGCCTCCTCTTAGTTCAACAGCTGTTGGGTGAAAACAATTATTATATTTACAAATTATTATTCAATGTCTGTGTTTATTAATAACTATTAATTTGATTGTAACGTTATACTTTTTAAATATTAGCCCGATTTCTCTGACTTTGGTAATAACTGGCTGTTTAAAGAACCCTATATAATTTTTATAACATATACTTGTAACTTTTTTCGATATCCTGAGAATCGATACTAATCGATAAGAGTCAATATTGCTGTTACTTAATAAAACATTAATACTTTTCAATACTTAATAGTTCTTTATTTCTTCAATAATACTAATTACCAATAATATAATTCTAATTGATAATCTACAAGGACTTTACCACCCGTAAGTGAAGATAACCTAAAAAAATAGAAAGGTAAACAAATATCGATTGGTTTACAGACAGTCTTATGAGTGGTGATAGATTATTTAAATTATACTAAAACTTTAATAAAAATTTTCAGAAGAGCATTACACTGTTTAAAACTTCACAGCCCTATATTAATTAATTGATCCTAATTAATTAATTAATAAAATTAAAATTTTTTTTTTATTATTTTTTTTTTATAAACAATTTTTTTTTTAATTTTTTTCAAAACAATAATTTTTGTTTTGAAACTTTCGGTGAAGCTGAGCATATCTATTTCTTCATCAACTTTACGCTACTCGACCGGTCTTGCTACCATTGGGACTCGACCAGCTGGGAAACTTAAGGAAGTGTTTCAGGCCAGTAAGACGTCGAGAGCCACACCAATTACACACCAATTAAACATATTATATTACAATTTACTTATTTTATTACAAATTGACTAGCCCAAACAGCGGGGCTTGTTTACATCGGAGTCGAACTTCACAATCACAATCTCTTATATCATAAACACCTTACAACTTACAGATTCACACATCAATCTTATTTATTTTATTACAAATTGGCGCACAACTTTAGGGGCTTTAATTAGCGATTGGAAGGCCAATACTTTCTGTCCAATCACTAGTTGGAGCTAGGCAACAGCTACAAAGCCAGAGAATTTCAAGGGAAATGCAACGACGTGCAACATCTAAGAAACGGGCGGCGGAGGCCGAGAAAGAAATAGAAGTTGACATGGACAACAAGGAGGCGACGCCAGTAGAGGCGGAAGAGGTATTACCACCGGTGTTGTCCAAACAAACTGAACAACCGGAGATACCCACACAGACAGGGGAAGTCAATGTCCAGGAGGAACGATTGGAAAAACCAAAACGGACGGAGGATGAGAGATTACATGAAATGCTCAGAAGAATGATGATGGACATGAGTAAAGAAATAAATAAAAACATGGACAAGAAAATGGACGAAAATAACAAGAAAATGGAATCCACAAGTAAGGAATTAAAGGAAGACTTGAGTAAGAAAATGGGGAGTGATAACCAGTCCTTGAAAGAAGATTTAGGAAATAAAATCGAAACAACAAACAAGAAGATGGAAGAAGAGATGGGGAAGAAGTTAGAAGAATTGAAGGAAGACAATCAGTCCCTGACGAAGAAGATGGAAGAAAACAGCAAGAAGATGGAAGAGAAGATGGAAGAAAACAGCAAGAAGATGGAAGAGAGGATGGGAGGAAAGTTAGAAGAATTGAAGAAGGATAATCAATCCACAAAAGAAGAGTTGACTGGGATGAACAAGAACATAGAAGATTTGAAGGAAGACAACCAAGCGTTCAAGGAAGAATTCAAGTCAACTAAAGAAGAATTGATTAATAAAATTGAGAACACCAATCAGAAAATCGATGAAACCAGAAAGAAGATAGAGAAGAACAACCGGCAATTGAAGGAAGAGTTGAAAGAAGATAACAGGAAGTTGGAAGAGAAGATGGGGGAGAAATTGGAAGAATTGAGAGAAGACAATCAAATCCTAAGAGAAGAGTTAAGGGAGGTAAATCAGGAGAATTTGGATAAACTGGACGAAAGAATGGAATTGTTGCGAGAAGAACTGAATAAAGAAATCACTGTTAACAAAAAAGCGATGAATAAGAAGATGGAAGAAGAAAATATAATGGTCAATCGACAGATTCGAGAGATTGATGGAAAGTGCAACCAGACCGAAAAGGAGGTGCATGAGTTTAAAGAAGTGGTGAACATCAAGTTCACAAATATTGAAGAACATAGTCGTAGGAAGGTAGAAGAACAGAGGAAGGAAAATCAAGAAGAATTCGGAAAAGTACGCAACCAGGTCACAGAACGATGTAATGATATACAAGAGACCATGGCCAATATCACCGGTCAGGTGCGACAAAGCCGAGAGGAGATGGAAGCAATAAGGAACAGACCGACTCATTTCACCGGATTGCCTGTCAACGAAAGCCGAGAGTGGCTCAACTTCCGGCAATACAAACGCAAGCCGATGGAGTTCCTGGCTAGGGTAGAAGAATATTTAACCAAGCATAAAATTACCCAATGGAGCCATAGCAGGGAGATATTCGACGAGTCTTTCCGAGACATAACAGATAATTGGTGGATGGCCAACCGGAGTGAAATTTCCGACTACCAACAGTTCCGGAAAATGTTTAAGACAAAATACTGGTCTGAGACCACCCAGAACTTGATACGTGACAATATTTGTAACGGAAGATACAGGTCACAATTAGGTAGCAGTATGACGGCATATTTCTTGGGGAAGGTGTGTATGGAAAAGCACCTTGAGCCAGCAATCCCAGAAGAATGTTTAGTGAATAAGATATCTTATCACTATGATGAGGACATTATCAGGGCCCGGAGAGGTAGTCAGATCAAGACGATCCAGGGAATGACTGAGTTATTGGAGGGATACGAGAATGAAGAGTATTATCGGCAGAGCAGGAAGAGAAATGAGAGACCAGAAGCAAGGCCGACTACTTACCCCAATAACGGCAATAACCATACAAATAACCGGAACCAGCCCAGTAATTACGACGGCCCTAACAACCAGCCGCGTAATAACCAGTTTAACGGAAATTTTAACGGCGTGAGAAATAACAACCCCTACCCAAATAATCGAAACCACTTTTATCAACAAAATAATAATGTTCCATACAGTCAGAGAAATCCATATCCCAACAATAATGGTGACAGACCTTACCCACCTAACCGAAATTACTATAATAATAATATTAGTAATAATAATAATAGCAATAGTAATAACCGAGTGTCGCGCCCTAGGGTAAATTTTATAAGAGCAGAAGATCGCGGACCCAGGAGATACTATCAACCGAGGAGGAGCAGCTTCCACGGCGCCGACCGAAGATGGAGGAGTGCGGAACGAGACGGCCCAAGATACGAACAGGAAAGACGAAGTACCAGCCTGGAAGATCTTGGCAGACAACCGAACAGGGCGTTAAACATTAACCAGGGTACAGAACGTCAGGAGACAAACCAGAGTTTCCCGAACGATGCCTCGGTCAATAATAACTCAAACAATGAACAAAATACTTTAAACGAGAGGAGGCAGTAATCAACAACGATGACCCGTTACTGCTTATACTTCCTGGGTTAGAAAAGGATGATTTGCAACAAGCAAACAATGATAAAAACATCACTATTATCAGTAACCATTATTTGAAAGACATACGAACTGAACTTTTGGAAGAGAACGAGAAGAGTCTCAGCAACAGTAATAATGAGATAATTTATATAACAGCGGAGGTGGAAGGAGTTCCCGCTAAAATAATGATAGACACAGGAGCTAATATTTCAATAATAAACTCCAATGAGTTGGAGAGAATACAATGTACATGTGGAAAAACTTTGCCAATGTTACCAGTCAACAACATTGTGTTGGTAGGTGCAACTGGCCGCCAGAATAAAACCATTAGGAAGCAAGTTTCCTTAAGTGTCGTTAGCCGTGATATAGCTTTAGACATGGAATTTTTAATCGCCACCGGATTACCATTTGACATCTTAGTCGGTTGCGATATTCTTCGTAGATATTCGGCAGTAATCGATCTTAATTTAAATAAAGTATCACTTTTCCCAGACGGAGTAACATGGACCGCAGATCTGGTAGGAAGCACAACTATACTTCCCAGCCCTATACATCAACAACTTCGTAAAAAAAATGTTATTAGAAACAGCCCTCTTTCTAAACCCATAATATACAATCATGGAGGAGAGGATTTATGGTCAGTTAAGATCCAAGAAATACGGAATTTCCAGTGCGGAAACGATAACGAGAAAATACCAACACATCTGGCTGATCGTCTAATCGCTATATATGAGAAATACAAGGCGGTGTTTTCTGATGAACCAGGGAAGGTAAAAAACTACCAGTGCCAACTTCGTTTTAAAGAAAACGTAGAGTTTAACCGGAGGTCATATCCAATAGCGCAATCGCTCAAAGAAGCCGTGAGAACAGAGATAAACAAGATGATAGAAAACGACATAATTGAGATTAGTCAATCACCTTACACTAGTCCAATTATTGCTGTTCCGAAGAAAGACGGACAAGTCCGGCTCTGTTTAGATGCACGTGAGTTGAATAAGACAATTGTGAATGACAGAACTTCTCCCGGTGAAATAGAAGAAATCTTAAAGCGTTTTCATGGTACTAACTTTATTAGCACCTGGGATACGGTCTGTGGTTATTGGCAGGTAGAGCTGCATCCACAAAGCCGCCAGTATGTAGCGTTCATTTTCGAAGGGCGCAATTACCAGTTCAAGAGACTGCCCTTCGGACTTGTCAATTCTGTCGCCATATTTGTGGCATGCATGGACCAGATTTTGGGACCAGAAGCGCTCCAATTTACCACCGTCTATGTTGACGATTTACTAATTACATCCGGAACCTGGGAAGAGCACTGTTACAGAGTGGAATTTGTACTAAACAAACTAGCGCAGAACAACATAACACTGAAGTTGGAGAAATCCAAGTTCATAGCGCGCGAGGTACAATTCTTAGGCTTCAACCTAGACGACAGAGGTATTACCCCATCAGCAGAAAAAGTGGAGGCAATTCAGAGGTTCCCGCAACCAAGAAACAGGAAACAATTGCAATCTTTCCTCGGACTCTGTAACTATTACAGGAAGTTTCAGAGCCGATATTCCGAGTTGACCGCCAAGTTTCAACCACAGTTATCTGCCAAAAACAAATGGACTTGGGGTGAAGGTCAAGATATTACTTTCCGATTAATAAAAGAGAAGTTTCTGGAGAGTGTGATACTTCGTCACCCAGATTTTAAGAAACCGTTCTTTCTAAACTGTGACGCTAGCGATCTAAGCTTAGGAACGACATTATACCAGGAAGATGAGGAGGGACAACATCTGGTAATAAGCTTCGCTAGTCGCACATTGAACCAGTGCGAAAAGAACTACAGTGTGACAGAAAAGGAATTGTTGAGCGTGGTGTTCGCGTGCAGCAAGTTCCGGACGTACATTCTCGGATATCAAGTCACGGTACGAACTGATCATAAATCCATCTCGTTCCTTCGTAGGTGCAAATTGAGTCACGGCCGATTGGCTAGGTGGGTACTCGCCCTACAAGAATATGACCTGAAATGGGAATACATTCCAGGAAAGAAGAACGTGGTAGCAGATGTGTTGTCACGTATAAATCTGGAAGATCAGACTTTCGAGGGAGAGAAGGAGAGCTTAGTAAAAATTTATAACATATTCACGACCAGAGCCGATTTACAAGCTTTGTTAATAAATATCCGAATCCATCAGCAGTCTGATCCTAAGCTGAAAAACATTGTGAGTCGTTTGGAAGCCAATGATGAAACCATTTCTAAATACTACCACCTTAACAAGGGAATTTTATTCATAAAAACCGCATTGGACGATGAGACATGGAAGGTGATAATCCCACACCAAATCGAAAACGAGGTCATCATCGATTACCATGTCAGGTATGGTCACATGGGAGCGTTAAAAGTGATACAAGCTCTAGAGGAAAATTGTAAGATAAAGAATATCAACCGCAAGGTGAGGACATACATCAAGTCCTGTAAGATCTGCCAATGTGCAAAAATAAACAATGAAAAGACAGAGGGTATCATGATACCGATAACTTCCAACGCAAAACTGGAAAAAGTGTTTTTGGATATATGCGGGCCATTTCCCCGTAGCGGTGGTCGACACAGATATAAATACTTGGTAATCATAATGGATCACTACACCAAGTATATAAAGCTATATCCGGTTAATCGGGCAACGACAGCAAAGGTTTTGGCGGTGATTATTGATTTGTATATCCCAGAGATCGGTAGACCATTTTCTATTATTACCGACCATGGTACACAGTTTAAGGGGAGGAGATGGCGAGACACTTTATTAGCACTTGGGGTCAAAACATATAAGACATCAGTCTACCACCCAAGTAGCAATCCGGCTGAGAGAGTACTAAGAGAAGTGGGTAGGATATTGCGCACGTACTGTCACAACCAACAGAAAAAGTGGCAAGAGTACCTAGCAGCGACAGAAACATTCCTAAATTACGCCCACCATCCAGCTATAGGAATTCCACCGTACTCAGTCATGTATGAGAAGCCGACTCCCCGAGACATTGAACAAATCATTGAATTTCCAACGAACAACAATAGGAAATTCAACCAGTTGAAGTTTTACAATAAGGTAGCAGAAGATCAGGAAAAACGGCAAGCCAAATACCAGAAGGCAATAGGGCGAATTGTAACATATAAAGAGGGTGAGAAAGTCCTCCTAAAAAATAGAGAGCTGCCTAGCACCTTAGAAGGCATAACCAAAAAATTATTATTACTTTACACCGGACCATATGTTGTGGTAAATGATAAGCATAACAATACATATGAGTTGAAGGAAATCGTTTCAGGAAAGATCAAAGGAGTGTACAATCAAGCTTCTATGAAGAAATATTATGAAGAATGAGTTGTGAGTTATAGAATTTTGAATTTTTAAAAATTCTAAAATAATGTAAGTACATCTTACAACCTAATATTTTGAGAAGAACATTCTGGAGAATTATAAGAAGAAGAATTTTTTAATTTAATGTTTAAAAAATTCTAAAAATACGTAAGAACAACTTACAACCTAATAATTTTGGAACAAACTTTATGGAAGAAAAAGAAAGAATTTAGAATTTGACAAACATATATATTATATTGTTTTTTTTTTTTAAATTCTAAAATATGTAAGAACAACTTACAACCTAATAATTTGAAGAAAAAACTTTATGGAAGAAAGAGAAAGAGAGAGAATTTTGTACTTATTATTTATAAAAATTTAAAATTGAGTAAGTACTTCTTATTACAACCTGATAATTTAGAACAAAAATTTATGGAAGAAAGAGAAAGAGAGAGAATTTTGAACTTAATTATACAAAAAATTTAAAAATAAAGTAAGACCAACTTACTATAACTAAGTTTATGAGAAAAACTTTATGGTAAATAATTAAGAAAAATTTGAATTTGGAGAAATACCAAAACTTTCAGAAATAATAGTAAAATCACACTACTATAAACAATTCTGAATGAAACAATTCTGGGAATAAATGAATTAAACAGAATTTGAATGTTGATAGAACGTCAGTACTTTGAAACAAGATAAGATCAACATATTACAAGGATTTATGAGAAATATTTTTCAATTAAATAAAAAGAATAGTTTGAATTTTACATTAAAACTAACCAAGTTCCAAAAAAATAATTATGTGTCAATTATGATGGAATTGAGAAGAAAATAAAGTGGTTAATTCAGAAAAGAGAATTAACGTTAATCCAGAATAAATGCTAGACATTCACAATAGCATTTGAAGGAGTAGAGAAGAATAACAAAAAAGAGTGTAATATGCCAGAGAAGAAAAAAAAATTTGGAAGCAAAGAGACTAATTACCTATGAAACGATAATGAAAACAGTTCATTAAGAGCGAAGAAGAACAACTCATACCAAACAGATGGAGAAGATGATTTTGAACAAATGATAATAATAAGACCTATATGAAATGCAAAGAGAAGAAATACCACATGAAATATAATATAAATGAATTAATGCTAATGAATGCGAAGGCGGATTAATAACTTTCTAAGAGAAAGGAAATAACCAAAATGTTTAAATAAAATGATCAATAACAACCTGTATATCTAATGTAAAGATACAATGTAAAAAAAAAAAAAAAAAAAAAATTAAATATAATATATTAAGACCATTCAAATAATGAATACGAAAGACTATTTATAAAGACCATGCTAATACTATGAATAACCAGAAGAAAGTATAAAGAGAATTCAGATGGAGAAGAAAGAGAGTTACACTGTAAACAGTAACCAAAATTATTAAAAGAAAGATTTTCAACCATAATTAAATTAAATATATCAGACAAGTTAAGAGTTTTGAAAAAATATATATGTAATGAGTATAATAATGATTATGAAGATTTATTAAGATAGAAAATGTGAGATAATCTGAGAGACTACGAAGTGGAGAATCCAAAGATATTTTTATTAGTCGAAAATGAGACTACTTTTTATTTATTTATTCGATGACTGACTGAAGATAATTCCAGCAGCATTATGTTTTTTGAGCAGGGATGGATATGCCCCTGTACTCAATTTATAGAAGAGGTGTATGGCCAGCAGAGAAGTAGCGTACAGTGCCCCTCTGATCTGCCCCAGCCCACGTGATAGGGAATGTTAGGGAATTAATATCCCAAGGATACAACACGAAGTTGATATAGAAAGAAAATGTATTACAATTATAATATATCTCAGAAGACACTAACTATCCAAAAAGGATCAGTAGTAAGACAAGTAACCATATATATAAAATTAATAAAACTCTAATATAAAAAAGTCGATATAAAAATGGAGAAGAAAATGAATTATAAGAAATGATGAAATTAAAATAAGAAATTATTTCATCCATAAACATGTCTGAAATAATTACTTCTGGAGGAGAGCAATCTGTAGCGTGACAGATGTATGCATAATATTGAATGGCAATTGATCATTAGAATAATGAAGTTATAATATTTAAATTTGGAAGAAAGCACTAAGTTGAATATAAAAAGATTAATTCATAGCAACTGTGGAAAGAAATCATTATTATAAAGAAAATACAAGTTAAAATAAAAGGAGTTACTAGTGATGAGTCATCCAAAACCAGTCTCATAACCAAAGGTTTTCAAAGTATAACCCAGGAAGGTAAAATAGTAAATAACAAAGCAGTACACAATATGACCAAACCCACAACGAGGGAGAATAAATAGAATAGAAACCCTAAAATAAGCCAAGATCAACCAATACAGGTTGTGTATTTCTGAATTAAAGAAGAAGATGGAGAAGATCCCAAGAAACCTGATGGCATCAAGAAGAAGATGGAGAAGATACCAGGCCCAGAAGGCAGGAGAAAACAAGACTGAAGAAAGAAGAAGAGGGCAGCATCCTGAAGAAGATGTCATGCTCTTATAAAAGACACCCAAATCCCTATATCCCCAAAATAAATATCTAAAAATAAAAGTATAACGAAATAAAAACCACATGTATACAAATTTAAGAGAGAGGAGTGTATAAAGTAAAAGTTTCCTGTGAACTAAGATGAAACAATAATATAGTACCCATGGAACAAATCTCCATTGAAAAAACGCTAACCAATTTATTATGTTAATAAGACTATACGACCATTTAGCATTAACATAATATATAAGTGAAAGTGAACCAGTGATAGTTTTGGGTATTATAAAAAATGAACCTTGTGTTTCATTCTTGGCAATCACAAACATTGGATGCAATGAAATATGCATTTTTCAATGACTTAAAATGTGTACGGTGACAATATGTTGTTCATAAGACATGAATCTGTTTAAAATAACATTTTTGTTTTACATGAAAAAAGAAAAACAGATTTCATAGTGCTTTTTGAACGGTTCATACTATTTATTTGTTAATGACAGGGTACAATTCCCCAAAGACAAGGTATAAAAGACTGTATAAAAACTGTAGAATCCTACTTATAATAATAGTTAGAAATAAGAATATAGATATAAGGTTTTAATGTATATAGTACAAGAATGTTTAAAAATGTTTTAGATATAAGGCCATTTGTTTGGGTCTGAAACAACTAACATCAGAACTATAAAAATAGTTACCACTTGTAAATAGTAGAGAGTAATTAAGATGTTAGTTAGTAAAAAACCTTTGTTGTAAACCATATTTCCATGTTGGAAATGGGAATTTTGTTGCAAAATGTCTGATTTGAAGACAACCATTTATTTAAAAAAAATATTCTTTATTCTGTTTGACTATTGTTTGTATTGTGGCCAATACTAGTTGTTTTTGTGTAATTTGAAAGCATGTTTAATTTATAATACTATTTGTAAAAGTCAGAGAGGGTATCACACATCATATATTGTTTGTAAATTATTTTGTAAGAAAAATTGTTAAAAAATCATAGGCCAAAAGAATGGAAACCAAACTTCATCAAAACAGAGAAATTGCTCATTTAAATGCAAATAAACAAAAGGGGTTTAGACAAAATAAACTTGAGATCATGCCATATAATTGCACATACCATTTAGAGAGATTTTAATAAATTATATTCAGAATTATAAATAAAAATAAAATGACTAAACTCAGAAATTTAGACATGGGAGTCATATATTTCAGAATAATGTTTCAGAATACAACTAATTCAATTAATTACCAGAAAATAAGGGAATAGGAACCTTTTAATACAATATAGGATTATTAATATTAAATATAACTGATAAAATGGCTGAATTTATATAATGACAGGAAGTAAATTTTGATGTTTTGACTCTTCACAGTATACCAAACTCAAAGTGAAATTACTATTTTTTTTGGACAGAAAACACTATAAAATGGCATTATTTAATCTGAAAATAACCAGAATGAACTGAAAGATTAATTTAAATCAAATCTAGTGAATAAAATTGACAAATAACCAAAGTATAGGCATTCATATAGTGAAAATGTAAAAGTGCATACAGGATGTGAAAAATATTTGAACAATGTTAAGGATAATATTATATGTGCTAAGAGTTTAATTGAAACTGAAGGAAACAGTTAGTTAATTATTGGTAGTTGAACGGTTAACATGACATACGTTTAATTACGTGGATAACCTAACCTATAATCGTCATACAAAGCGAGTGTATAGTGAGTTATTGTGAAATCGCGAGTGACTTGTAAAATACTTCTGAAACTATCATATTATAACAGAAACGATCAAGTAACACTCCATAACACAGAACAATATAAATCTACTCCGAAAAACACCATAAAACACTAGAAAACTGTATAATACATTAAACCAAATTAGTGACGGAATCGGAGAAAGTGTTTGAACTAATAATTATACAGATACACTAAATACAACCCAGAATCACTACACCAGTCACTACACAACATATAACAAGAGATTTGCGGACACGAGAACAGAAATATTGCGTCAAAATACATTATTTGGAATGCAGCAGCAACGAGCAACATTTTCATCGACTTGACGGCAGCCATCTTTCTTTGACAATTCCAGTGCCTCCTCTTAGTTCAACAGCTGTTGGGTGAAAACAATTATTATATTTACAAATTATTATTCAATGTCTGTGTTTATTAATAACTATTAATTTGATTGTAACGTTATACTTTTTAAATATTAGCCCGATTTCTCTGACTTTGGTAATAACTGGCTGTTTAAAGAACCCTATATAATTTTTATAACATATACTTGTAACTTTTTTCGATATCCTGAGAATCGATACTAATCGATAAGAGTCAATATTGCTGTTACTTAATAAAACATTAATACTTTTCAATACTTAATAGTTCTTTATTTCTTCAATAATACTAATTACCAATAATATAATTCTAATTGATAATCTACAAGGACTTTACCACCCGTAAGTGAAGATAACCTAAAAAAATAGAAAGGTAAACAAATATCGATTGGTTTACAGACAGTCTTATGAGTGGTGATAGATTATTTAAATTATACTAAAACTTTAATAAAAATTTTCAGAAGAGCATTACACTGTTTAAAACTTCACAGCCCTATATTAATTAATTGATCCTAATTAATTAATTAATAAAATTAAAATTTTTTTTTTATTATTTTTTTTTTATAAACAATTTTTTTTTTAATTTTCTTCAAAACAATAATTTTTGTTTTGAAACTTTCGGTGAAGCTGAGCATATCTATTTCTTCATCAACTTTACGCTACTCGACCGGTCTTGCTACCATTGGGACTCGACCAGCTGGGAAACTTAAGGAAGTGTTTCAGGCCAGTAAGACGTCGAGAGCCACACCAATTACACACCAATTAAACATATTATATTACAATTTACTTATTTTATTACAAATTGACTAGCCCAAACAGCGGGGCTTGTTTACATCGGAGTCGAACTTCACAATCACAATCTCTTATATCATAAACACCTTACAACTTACAGATTCACACATCAATCTTATTTATTTTATTACAAATTGGCGCACAACTTTAGGGGCTTTAATTAGCGATTGGAAGGCCAATACTTTCTGTCCAATCACTAGTTGGAGCTAGGCAACAGCTACAAAGCCAGAGAATTTCAAGGGAAATGCAACGACGTGCAACATCTAAGAAACGGGCGGCGGAGGCCGAGAAAGAAATAGAAGTTGACATGGACAACAAGGAGGCGACGCCAGTAGAGGCGGAAGAGGTATTACCACCGGTGTTGTCCAAACAAACTGAACAACCGGAGATACCCACACAGACAGGGGAAGTCAATGTCCAGGAGGAACGATTGGAAAAACCAAAACGGACGGAGGATGAGAGATTACATGAAATGCTCAGAAGAATGATGATGGACATGAGTAAAGAAATAAATAAAAACATGGACAAGAAAATGGACGAAAATAACAAGAAAATGGAATCCACAAGTAAGGAATTAAAGGAAGACTTGAGTAAGAAAATGGGGAGTGATAACCAGTCCTTGAAAGAAGATTTAGGAAATAAAATCGAAACAACAAACAAGAAGATGGAAGAAGAGATGGGGAAGAAGTTAGAAGAATTGAAGGAAGACAATCAGTCCCTGACGAAGAAGATGGAAGAAAACAGCAAGAAGATGGAAGAGAAGATGGAAGAAAACAGCAAGAAGATGGAAGAGAGGATGGGAGGAAAGTTAGAAGAATTGAAGAAGGATAATCAATCCACAAAAGAAGAGTTGACTGGGATGAACAAGAACATAGAAGATTTGAAGGAAGACAACCAAGCGTTCAAGGAAGAATTCAAGTCAACTAAAGAAGAATTGATTAATAAAATTGAGAACACCAATCAGAAAATCGATGAAACCAGAAAGAAGATAGAGAAGAACAACCGGCAATTGAAGGAAGAGTTGAAAGAAGATAACAGGAAGTTGGAAGAGAATATGGGGGAGAAATTGGAAGAATTGAGAGAAGACAATCAAATCCTAAGAGAAGAGTTAAGGGAGGTAAATCAGGAGAATTTGGATAAACTGGACGAAAGAATGGAATTGTTGCGAGAAGAACTGAATAAAGAAATCACTGTTAACAAAAAAGCGATGAATAAGAAGATGGAAGAAGAAAATATAATGGTCAATCGACAGATTCGAGAGATTGATGGAAAGTGCAACCAGACCGAAAAGGAGGTGCATGAGTTTAAAGAAGTGGTGAACATCAAGTTCACAAATATTGAAGAACATAGTCGTAGGAAGGTAGAAGAACAGAGGAAGGAAAATCAAGAAGAATTCGGAAAAGTACGCAACCAGGTCACAGAACGATGTAATGATATACAAGAGACCATGGCCAATATCACCGGTCAGGTGCGACAAAGCCGAGAGGAGATGGAAGCAATAAGGAACAGACCGACTCATTTCACCGGATTGCCTGTCAACGAAAGCCGAGAGTGGCTCAACTTCCGGCAATACAAACGCAAGCCGATGGAGTTCCTGGCTAGGGTAGAAGAATATTTAACCAAGCATAAAATTACCCAATGGAGCCATAGCAGGGAGATATTCGACGAGTCTTTCCGAGACATAACAGATAATTGGTGGATGGCCAACCGGAGTGAAATTTCCGACTACCAACAGTTCCGGAAAATGTTTAAGACAAAATACTGGTCTGAGACCACCCAGAACTTGATACGTGACAATATTTGTAACGGAAGATACAGGTCACAATTAGGTAGCAGTATGACGGCATATTTCTTGGGGAAGGTGTGTATGGAAAAGCACCTTGAGCCAGCAATCCCAGAAGAATGTTTAGTGAATAAGATATCTTATCACTATGATGAGGACATTATCAGGGCCCGGAGAGGTAGTCAGATCAAGACGATCCAGGGAATGACTGAGTTATTGGAGGGATACGAGAATGAAGAGTATTATCGGCAGAGCAGGAAGAGAAATGAGAGACCAGAAGCAAGGCCGACTACTTACCCCAATAACGGCAATAACCATACAAATAACCGGAACCAGCCCAGTAATTACGACGGCCCTAACAACCAGCCGCGTAATAACCAGTTTAACGGAAATTTTAACGGCGTGAGAAATAACAACCCCTACCCAAATAATCGAAACCACTTTTATCAACAAAATAATAATGTTCCATACAGTCAGAGAAATCCATATCCCAACAATAATGGTGACAGACCTTACCCACCTAACCGAAATTACTATAATAATAATATTAGTAATAATAATAATAGCAATAGTAATAACCGAGTGTCGCGCCCTAGGGTAAATTTTATAAGAGCAGAAGATCGCGGACCCAGGAGATACTATCAACCGAGGAGGAGCAGCTTCCACGGCGCCGACCGAAGATGGAGGAGTGCGGAACGAGACGGCCCAAGATACGAACAGGAAAGACGAAGTACCAGCCTGGAAGATCTTGGCAGACAACCGAACAGGGCGTTAAACATTAACCAGGGTACAGAACGTCAGGAGACAAACCAGAGTTTCCCGAACGATGCCTCGGTCAATAATAACTCAAACAATGAACAAAATACTTTAAACGAGAGGAGGCAGTAATCAACAACGATGACCCGTTACTGCTTATACTTCCTGGGTTAGAAAAGGATGATTTGCAACAAGCAAACAATGATAAAAACATCACTATTATCAGTAACCATTATTTGAAAGACATACGAACTGAACTTTTGGAAGAGAACGAGAAGAGTCTCAGCAACAGTAATAATGAGATAATTTATATAACAGCGGAGGTGGAAGGAGTTCCCGCTAAAATAATGATAGACACAGGAGCTAATATTTCAATAATAAACTCCAATGAGTTGGAGAGAATACAATGTACATGTGGAAAAACTTTGCCAATGTTAGGCCTACCAGTCAACAACATTGTGTTGGTAGGTGCAACTGGCCGCCAGAATAAAACCATTAGGAAGCAAGTTTCCTTAAGTGTCGTTAGCCGTGATATAGCTTTAGACATGGAATTTTTAATCGCCACCGGATTACCATTTGACATCTTAGTCGGTTGCGACATTCTTCGTAGATATTCGGCAGTAATCGATCTTAATTTAAATAAAGTATCACTTTTCCCAGACGGAGTAACATGGACCGCAGATCTGGTAGGAAGCACAACTATACTTCCCAGCCCTATACATCAACAACTTCGTAAAAAAAATGTTATTAGAAACAGCCCTCTTTCTAAACCCATAATATACAATCATGGAGGAGAGGATTTATGGTCAGTTAAGATCCAAGAAATACGGAATTTCCAGTGCGGAAACGATAACGAGAAAATACCAACACATCTGGCTGATCGTCTAATCGCTATATATGAGAAATACAAGGCGGTGTTTTCTGATGAACCAGGGAAGGTAAAAAACTACCAGTGCCAACTTCGTTTTAAAGAAAACGTAGAGTTTAACCGGAGGTCATATCCAATAGCGCAATCGCTCAAAGAAGCCGTGAGAACAGAGATAAACAAGATGATAGAAAACGACATAATTGAGATTAGTCAATCACCTTACACTAGTCCAATTATTGCTGTTCCGAAGAAAGACGGACAAGTCCGGCTCTGTTTAGATGCACGTGAGTTGAATAAGACAATTGTGAATGACAGAACTTCTCCCGGTGAAATAGAAGAAATCTTAAAGCGTTTTCATGGTACTAACTTTATTAGCACCTGGGATACGGTCTGTGGTTATTGGCAGGTAGAGCTGCATCCACAAAGCCGCCAGTATGTAGCGTTCATTTTCGAAGGGCGCAATTACCAGTTCAAGAGACTGCCCTTCGGACTTGTCAATTCTGTCGCCATATTTGTGGCATGCATGGACCAGATTTTGGGACCAGAAGCGCTCCAATTTACCACCGTCTATGTTGACGATTTACTAATTACATCCGGAACCTGGGAAGAGCACTGTTACAGAGTGGAATTTGTACTAAACAAACTAGCGCAGAACAACATAACACTGAAGTTGGAGAAATCCAAGTTCATAGCGCGCGAGGTACAATTCTTAGGCTTCAACCTAGACGACAGAGGTATTACCCCATCAGCAGAAAAAGTGGAGGCAATTCAGAGGTTCCCGCAACCAAGAAACAGGAAACAATTGCAATCTTTCCTCGGACTCTGTAACTATTACAGGAAGTTTCAGAGCCGATATTCCGAGTTGACCGCCAAGTTTCAACCACAGTTATCTGCCAAAAACAAATGGACTTGGGGTGAAGGTCAAGATATTACTTTCCGATTAATAAAAGAGAAGTTTCTGGAGAGTGTGATACTTCGTCACCCAGATTTTAAGAAACCGTTCTTTCTAAACTGTGACGCTAGCGATCTAAGCTTAGGAACGACATTATACCAGGAAGATGAGGAGGGACAACATCTGGTAATAAGCTTCGCTAGTCGCACATTGAACCAGTGCGAAAAGAACTACAGTGTGACAGAAAAGGAATTGTTGAGCGTGGTGTTCGCGTGCAGCAAGTTCCGGACGTACATTCTCGGATATCAAGTCACGGTACGAACTGATCATAAATCCATCTCGTTCCTTCGTAGGTGCAAATTGAGTCACGGCCGATTGGCTAGGTGGGTACTCGCCCTACAAGAATATGACCTGAAATGGGAATACATTCCAGGAAAGAAGAACGTGGTAGCAGATGTGTTGTCACGTATAAATCTGGAAGATCAGACTTTCGAGGGAGAGAAGGAGAGCTTAGTAAAAATTTATAACATATTCACGACCAGAGCCGATTTACAAGCTTTGTTAATAAATATCCGAATCCATCAGCAGTCTGATCCTAAGCTGAAAAACATTGTGAGTCGTTTGGAAGCCAATGATGAAACCATTTCTAAATACTACCACCTTAACAAGGGAATTTTATTCATAAAAACCGCATTGGACGATGAGACATGGAAGGTGATAATCCCACACCAAATCGAAAACGAGGTCATCATCGATTACCATGTCAGGTATGGTCACATGGGAGCGTTAAAAGTGATACAAGCTCTAGAGGAAAATTGTAAGATAAAGAATATCAACCGCAAGGTGAGGACATACATCAAGTCCTGTAAGATCTGCCAATGTGCAAAAATAAACAATGAAAAGACAGAGGGTATCATGATACCGATAACTTCCAACGCAAAACTGGAAAAAGTGTTTTTGGATATATGCGGGCCATTTCCCCGTAGCGGTGGTCGACACAGATATAAATACTTGGTAATCATAATGGATCACTACACCAAGTATATAAAGCTATATCCGGTTAATCGGGCAACGACAGCAAAGGTTTTGGCGGTGATTATTGATTTGTATATCCCAGAGATCGGTAGACCATTTTCTATTATTACCGACCATGGTACACAGTTTAAGGGGAGGAGATGGCGAGACACTTTATTAGCACTTGGGGTCAAAACATATAAGACATCAGTCTACCACCCAAGTAGCAATCCGGCTGAGAGAGTACTAAGAGAAGTGGGTAGGATATTGCGCACGTACTGTCACAACCAACAGAAAAAGTGGCAAGAGTACCTAGCAGCGACAGAAACATTCCTAAATTACGCCCACCATCCAGCTATAGGAATTCCACCGTACTCAGCCATGTATGAGAAGCCGACTCCCCGAGACATTGAACAAATCATTGAATTTCCAACGAACAACAATAGGAAATTCAACCAGTTGAAGTTTTACAATAAGGTAGCAGAAGATCAGGAAAAACGGCAAGCCAAATACCAGAAGGCAATAGGGCGAATTGTAACATATAAAGAGGGTGAGAAAGTCCTCCTAAAAAATAGAGAGCTGCCTAGCACCTTAGAAGGCATAACCAAAAAATTATTATTACTTTACACCGGACCATATGTTGTGGTAAATGATAAGCATAACAATACATATGAGTTGAAGGAAATCGTTTCAGGAAAGATCAAAGGAGTGTACAATCAAGCTTCTATGAAGAAATATTATGAAGAATGAGTTGTGAGTTATAGAATTTTGAATTTTTAAAAATTCTAAAATAATGTAAGTACATCTTACAACCTAATATTTTGAGAAGAACATTCTGGAGAATTATAAGAAGAAGAATTTTTTAATTTAATGTTTAAAAAATTCTAAAAATACGTAAGAACAACTTACAACCTAATAATTTTGGAACAAACTTTATGGAAGAAAAAGAAAGAATTTAGAATTTGACAAACATATATATTATATTGTTTTTTTTTTTTTAATTCTAAAATATGGAAGAACAACTTACAACCTAATAATTTGAAGAAAAAACTTTATGGAAGAAAGAGAAAGAGAGAGAATTTTGTACTTATTATTTATAAAAATTTAAAATTGAGTAAGTACTTCTTATTACAACCTGATAATTTAGAACAAAAATTTATGGAAGAAAGAGAAAGAGAGAGAATTTTGAACTTAATTATACAAAAAATTTAAAAATAAAGTAAGACCAACTTACTATAACTAAGTTTATGAGAAAAACTTTATGGTAAATAATTAAGAAGAATTTGAATTTGGAGAAATACCAAAACTTTCAGAAATAATAGTAAAATCACACTACTATAAACAATTCTGAATGAAACAATTCTGGGAATAAATGAATTAAACAGAATTTGAATGTTGATAGAACGTCAGTACTTTGAAACAAGATAAGATCAACATATTACAAGGATTTATGAGAAATATTTTTCAATTAAATAAAAAGAATAGTTTGAATTTTACATTAAAACTAACTAAGTTCCAAAAAAATAATTATGTGTCAATTATGATGGAATTGAGAAGAAAATAAAGTGGTTAATTCAGAAAAGAGAATTAACGTTAATCCAGAATAAATGCTAGACATTCACAATAGCATTTGAAGGAGTAGAGAAGAATAACAAAAAAGAGTGTAATATGCCAGAGAAGAAAAAAAAATTTGGAAGCAAAGAGACTAATTACCTATGAAACGATAATGAAAACAGTTCATTAAGAGCGAAGAAGAACAACTCATACCAAACAGATGGAGAAGATGATTTTGAACAAATGATAATAATAAGACCTATATGAAATGCAAAGAGAAGAAATACCACATGAAATATAATATAAATGAATTAATGCTAATGAATGCGAAGGCGGATTAATAACTTTCTAAGAGAAAGGAAAGAACCAAAATGTTTAAATAAAATGATCAATAACAACCTGTATATCTAATGTAAAGATACAATGTAAAAAAAAAAAAAAAAAAAAATTAAATATAATATATTAAGACCATTCAAATAATGAATACGAAAGACTATTTATAAAGACCGTGCTAATACTATGAATAACCAGAAGAAAGTATAAAGAGAATTCAGATGGAGAAGAAAGAGAGTTACACTGTAAACAGTAACCAAAATTATTAAAAGAAAGATTTTCAACCATAATTAAATTAAATATATCAGACAAGTTAAGAGTTTTGAAAAAATATATATGTAATGAGTATAATAATGATTATGAAGATTTATTAAGATAGAAAATGTGAGATAATCTGAGAGACTACGAAGTGGAGAATCCAAAGATATTTTTATTAGTCGAAAATGAGACTACTTTTTATATATTTATTCGATGACTGACTGAAGATAATTCCAGCAGCATTATGTTTTTTGAGCAGGGATGGATATGCCCCTGTACTCAATTTATAGAAGTGGTGTATGGCCAGCAGAGAAGTAGCGTACAGTGCCCCTCTGATCTGCCCCAGCCCACGTGATAGGGAATGTTAGGGAATTAATATCCCAAGGATACAACACGAAGTTGATATAGAAAGAAAATGTATTACAATTATAATATATCTCAGAAGACACTAACTATCCAAAAAGGATCAGTAGTAAGACAAGTAACCATATATATAAAATTAATAAAACTCTAATATAAAAAAGTCGATATAAAAATGGAGAAGAAAATGAATTATAAGAAATGATGAAATTAAAATAAGAAATTATTTCATCCATAAACATGTCTGAAATAATTACTTCTGGAGGAGAGCAATCTGTAGCGTGACAGATGTATGCATAATATTGAATGGCAATTGATCATTAGAATAATGAAGTTATAATATTTAAATTTGGAAGAAAGCACTAAGTTGAATATAAAAAGATTAATTCATAGCAACTGTGGAAAGAAATCATTATTATAAAGAAAATACAAGTTAAAATAAAAGGAGTTACTAGTGATGAGTCATCCAAAACCAGTCTCATAACCAAAGGTTTTCAAAGTATAACCCAGGAAGGTAAAATAGTAAATAACAAAGCAGTACACAATATGACCAAACCCACAACGAGGGAGAATAAATAGAATAGAAACCCTAAAATAAGCCAAGATCAACCAATACAGGTTGTGTATTTCTGAATTAAAGAAGAAGATGGAGAAGATCCCAAGAAACCTGATGGCATCAAGAAGAAGATGGAGAAGATACCAGGCCCAGAAGGCAGGAGAAAAGAAGACTGAAGAAAGAAGAAGAGGGCAGCATCCTGAAGAAGATGTCATGCTCTTATAAAAGACACCCAAATCCCTATATCCCCAAAATAAATATCTAAAAATAAAAGTATAACGAAATAAAAACCACATGTATACAAATTTAAGAGAGAGGAGTGTATAAAGTAAAAGTTTCCTGTGAACTAAGATGAAACAATAATATAGTACCCATGGAACAAATCTCCATTGAAAAAACGCTAACCAATTTATTATGTTAATAAGACTATACGACCATTTAGCATTAACATAATATATAAGTGAAAGTGAACCAGTGATAGTTTTGGGTATTATAAAAAATGAACCTTGTGTTTCATTCTTGGCAATCACAAACATTGGATGCAATGAAATATGCATTTTTCAATGACTTAAAATGTGTACGGTGACAATATGTTGTTCATAAGACATGAATCTGTTTAAAATAACATTTTTGTTTTACATGAAAAAAGAAAAACAGATTTCATAGTGCTTTTTGAACGGTTCATACTATTTATTTGTTAATGACAGGGTACAATTCCCCAAAGACAAGGTATAAAAGACTGTATAAAAACTGTAGAATCCTACTTATAATAATAGTTAGAAATAAGAATATAGATATAAGGTTTTAATGTATATAGTACAAGAATGTTTAAAAATGTTTTAGATATAAGGCCATTTGTTTGGGTCTGAAACAACTAACATCAGAACTATAAAAATAGTTACCACTTGTAAATAGTAGAGAGTAATTAAGATGTTAGTTAGTAAAAAACCTTTGTTGTAAACCATATTTCCATGTTGGAAATGGGAATTTTGTTGCAAAATGTCTGATTTGAAGACAACCATTTATTTAAAAAAAATATTCTTTATTCTGTTTGACTATTGTTTGTATTGTGGCCAATACTAGTTGTTTTTGTGTAATTTGAAAGCATGTTTAATTTATAATACTATTTGTAAAAGTCAGAGAGGGTATCACACATCATATATTGTTTGTAAATTATTTTGTAAGAAAAATTGTTAAAAAATCATAGGCCAAAAGAATGGAAACCAAACTTCATCAAAACAGAGAAATTGCTCATTTAAATGCAAATAAACAAAAGGGGTTTAGACAAAATAAACTTGAGATCATGCCATATAATTGCACATACCATTTAGAGAGATTTTAATAAATTATATTCAGAATTATAAATAAAAATAAAATGACTAAACTCAGAAATTTAGACATGGGAGTCATATATTTCAGAATAATGTTTCAGAATACAACTAATTCAATTAATTACCAGAAAATAAGGGAATAGGAACCTTTTAATACAATATAGGATTATTAATATTAAATATAACTGATAAAATGGCTGAATTTATATAATGACAGGAAGTAAATTTTGATGTTTTGACTCTTCACAGTATACCAAACTCAAAGTGAAATTACTATTTTTTTTGGACAGAAAACACTATAAAATGGCATTATTTAATCTGAAAATAACCAGAATGAACTGAAAGATTAATTTAAATCAAATCTAGTGAATAAAATTGACAAATAACCAAAGTATAGGCATTCATATAGTGAAAATGTAAAAGTGCATACAGGATGTGAAAAATATTTGAACAATGTTAAGGATAATATTATATGTGCTAAGAGTTTAATTGAAACTGAAGGAAACAGTTAGTTAATTATTGGTAGTTGAACGGTTAAATGACATACGTTTAATTACGTGGATAACCTAACCTATAATCGTCATACAAAGCGAGTGTATAGTGAGTTATTGTGAAATCGCGAGTGACTTGTAAAATACTTCTGAAACTATCATATTATAACAGAAACGATCAAGTAACACTCCATAACACAGAACAATATAAATCTGCTCCGAAAAACACCATAAAACACTAGAAAACTGTATAATACATTAAACCAAATTAGTGACGGAATCGGAGAAAGTGTTTGAACTAATAATTATACAGATACACTAAATACAACCCAGAATCACTACACCAGTCACTACACAACATATAACAAGAGATTTGCGGACACGAGAACAGAAATATTGCGTCAAAATACATTATTTGGAATGCAGCAGCAACGAGCAACATTTTCATCGACTTGACGGCAGCCATCTTTCTTTGACAATTCCAGTGCCTCCTCTTAGTTCAACAGCTGTTGGGTGAAAACAATTATTATATTTACAAATTATTATTCAATGTCTGTGTTTATTAATAACTATTAATTTGATTGTAACGTTATACTTTTTAAATATTAGCCCGATTTCTCTGACTTTGGTAATAACTGGCTGTTTAAAGAACCCTATATAATTTTTATAACATATACTTGTAACTTTTTTCGATATCCTGAGAATCGATACTAATCGATAAGAGTCAATATTGCTGTTACTTAATAAAACATTAATACTTTTCAATACTTAATAGTTCTTTATTTCTTCAATAATACTAATTACCAATAATATAATTCTAATTGATAATCTACAAGGACTTTACCACCCGTAAGTGAAGATAACCTAAAAAAATAGAAAGGTAAACAAATATCGATTGGTTTACAGACAGTCTTATGAGTGGTGATAGATTATTTAAATTATACTAAAACTTTAATAAAAATTTTCAGAAGAGCATTACACTGTTTAAAACTTCACAGCCCTATATTAATTAATTGATCCTAATTAATTAATTAATAAAATTAAAATTTTTTTTTTATTATTTTTTTTTATAAACATAATTTTTTTTTTAATTTTCTTCAAAACAATAATTTTTGTTTTGAAACTTTCGGTGAAGCTGAGCATATCTATTTCTTCATCAACTTTACGCTACTCGACCGGTCTTGCTACCATTGGGACTCGACCAGCTGGGAAACTTAAGGAAGTGTTTCAGGCCAGTAAGACGTCGAGAGCCACACCAATTACACACCAATTAAACATATTATATTACAATTTACTTATTTTATTACAAATTGACTAGCCCAAACAGCGGGGCTTGTTTACATCGGAGTCGAACTTCACAATCACAATCTCTTTTATCATAAACACCTTACAACTTACAGATTCACACATCAATCTTATTTATTTTATTACAATATATATATATATAAGCACTACTTGCTACTACAAATATTTTTGAATAGTAAGACATACTACATATTATAAAGTGATTATCATTAAAGTCTTTATATATTTATTTAAACTGTCTTTACCAATTCGTTTGTTAGAATTTTAATTAATCACGGAGGACAAGTCTCCGTGTCACCTGTGATATCCAGAAGTTTACTCGATGTCCGGTTCCTTGGTTCTTGTGGTGTTCGTCAACGGTTGATCTTTAGTGGAGTTTACTTTCCTGCTGAAGTTCCTGAAGTGATTAGTTCATAACGAAGTAGGGTTGAGGTCCTCATAAGTCTAGTAGTTAAGCATCGTTAGTAGTATAAGTACCGTAAATGTTTTTGTTTGTCGCAGAAATGCACGTCACATTATTGTTTATAAAAGTTCTCACTTTAGGTACCTCGTACCTTATTATTTTTTTACCAACATTGAGATATTACAAATTAGACAAATGAGATGTCATCCCTCACACAGTTATTTATTCCTTTTGGTTTTCTAGATTACATTTAAACTTATTAGCACACTAATTTGCGACTACTTTCCGCTGCACATTGTTATAGCTGTACTCTAAATGAAAAAACATATTGTCGTACTTTGGGACATGGTTCAAGCGTGTGTTTACTACGAGAGCGCTCCATCTCAATTGAATTACTATGTTAGGACGGGTTAGTTAACTGCGCGGAGTTTACGCACGCAACAAAATAGTTCCACCTTTCTTCTCTATTTAAGGGATTAAAGTTTGACCTTTTAATTATCCGAATATATTCTTTAGTACAGCATTTATTATAGTACACTACTGTGTTCTTGTTTATTTATTTATTTAATATCAATTTACAAGGATTATTAGTTTGTTTATGGGTCGGTATTCAGGTTAATTCCGGTTAGTGCATGTCTATGCAGGGTAAAATTAATAAAGGGTTTCCCTATCTTTACACTCGCATTACTTTTTGCCATTTAATCTCTTTATTAAATATTATTATGATTTATGGTAATGATATAAAATTAGTTTAAATGTGTGATTTATTAAAATTTAAATTTCTCAGCTTTTACATTTCCTATTTTATTATTTATTTTTTATTTTTAATTAAAGAAATCGTCACAGAATGGCGTATCGAAGAAAACAAAATACTGGTCGGGATTCACAATTTGGGACGAATCGAAATTGTTCGTAATCATCGTTTGTACAGTAAATCGATGAGACTCGATAATTTTATTTTCGTACCCTGCCAGAGTAGTTCTTCTTCAGACCGAAAGACCGTGTATTATTCGAGTATAATGCACACTCACATTTTGGGGAAGAAAATCTGGAAAAAACGTGCTCATTATACACGAAAAAAACGGTATTTCTTTTGACGTAAGAGATTATATTTTAATTGAAACGTTAGGTTTTGAAATTAATTGTATTAAGATAAATTATTAGAGTAATTGACGCCGTAAGATTATCAGAAGTGTTTCTTCTTTACCTCCTTATTGTACATAAGTTATTGTAAGATACTACTTTCCAAAAAGTTGTGTAAAATATCTTATGTACAAGGTAACTTTATAAGAAAGTGCGTGTATGTAATAATGTCAGTCAACCGTACAGCTGTAAATAGTTTTTTAACAACATTTTTTAATCACCTTTTTCATAATAAACAACGGCAGGAGATTTCAATATAGTCTAAAATATTTCATATCACTGTAACTTATTGTATATTTTCCTTTGTGTCCTTGTTCTTGCTTGTACTTCAAAATAAAGAACCCGATTTTTCAAAATCTGTTATTAAGCTTCAACAGATTTGAAAACAATACAATATGAAATTCCTCACTATAAAAACAAAGATAATAGCATTTCGAGACACGGAGCCATAAGAACAATGATATAGATCAGTAATCGAATTCTAGAACTGGTGAGCCACACTTTAATTATCTGGTAATGATATTGGCTATGCTAGGAATTGCGATACTGATGTTAAGTTGGGTAAGTTCCAGATGATCTGTGAGACACTCAACCATATGTTTACAAGGTACGTCGAGTAACAAAATTAAAGTTCTACAAAGTTGGGACAGTCCCTGTACAGGTGTGAATTACGGACAACAACTAAGAAAAAAGACAGTAAAGTACAGGCCTCAGAAACCACGTTCATAAGTCAAAAGGTGGTCTAAACTTGACCGTATGGGGAATGAGACCATAAGAGGAGGGTTACAAGTTTTAAACTTAAATGAAAAATTAAAAGATTACGAACAACGGTGGAAAGAACACTTAGAAAGAATGTCAGATTCCAGACTGGCCAAACAAGTCTAAAAATATAAACCTATAGGACACAGGTGTGTGGGTAGACCCAGGAAGAGATGGCTGGAGAATTTTTGAAGGCGGAACAGACAGCACCTCCGTCAGTTGCGACGAAACGCCGTTTTTGACTATTTTAATGCGGTCAATGGCGCCCCGAGCCTTTACTTACTGAACGAATCTGTCATTTAGAAACGTTGCTATTTTGAATTTCAGTGAGATTTCAGTTCTGACTCGGTCAGTTGAGACGAAACACCGTTTTTGCCTAGTTTAATGCGGTGACTCAGTGCCTATTTCAGTGACTCGGTCAGTTGCGACGAAACACCGTTTTTGACTATTTTAATGCGGTCAATGGCGCCCCGAACTTTTACTTACTGAACGAATCTGTCATTTAGAAACGTTTCTATTTTGAATTTCAGTGAGATTTCAGTTCTGCAACTTTTCATTTGTGCGAGTAACTTCTTTTTTCCAATATTTTTGTTAGGTTAAGTTAGGATAGGTCAGGCCAATTAAGGTCAGGTCAGGTTACGTTAGGTTAGGTTAGGCTAGGAATGAATAAAATATTAACGGTAATTTCTGTATTATTATTATTATTATTATTATTATAACATGAACATACAATTGATCGTATATATATATATATATATATATGTATATATAAATCGGTTCATAACGTTATCTTACGTCTTCCGATCCCTAGTCTCCATTGGTCTCGATCCAACAAAGATTCTTCTTCCAATTACCGGTCTCTCATTGCCCGATTGATGCCTTCTTTCCAACTCAACGTAGGTCTTCCTTTTCGCCTACGATCATATGGTGTCCATCCCAAAATTTGCTTGGGAAGTCTATTATCCGGCATTTTTTGCACATTTCCAAACCATCTTAGCTGTTTTTTGATCGCAATTAAACGGGTTAAAATTTCTACCTTGGTCGGAACTGACCGTGTTTTATATATACGATTTGGTCGCAACTGACCACGTTTCGCGACCTTTACCTGTGCCGTGTTGTGAAGAACATGACTTTCTCTGCTCGTACGCTTAGGTAAAAGCTTACATTTTTAACGGGAATCTTCAATAATGTACAGAATGTTCCCCAAAGATGGTGTCGAACTTCCCAAAATAATTCTACTCATTAATTGAAGGGAAATGTCCAATAAACAATGTCAAAAAAGTTTCGTTTTCTTTCCGTTTGTCTGTATGTGTTTTTAAAGAGAAGTTTTAATTACTGCCAAACAAAATGAGGTGCGGAGTTAGAGTTTGGTATTCACACTAGGTTTACCATATTCCTATAAAGGCAAAACAAATCAAAATATTATTTAAAACATGTTTAATTTGTCTTAAAAATCAGAAATTTATTATCACCATCTTCACGAATTAAACCAAGCATGGTTTGTTCCGGTTTCAAATAGGCAAAGATTAGAGCTGGTCACTCCAGTGCTTCCTCGGACGTCCCACACCTCTCCGTCTCCTCGGCTTATAGTTCCAGAGTTGTTTGGAGATGCGGCAGTCATCCATTCGGCAAAGATGTTCCCACTAATTCAGCCGATATTGGGGGATCCTGTCGAGTATACTCATAATAGAATCTTAGGCGAGTTCCTTTACATGCTGACTTATGGGTCTGCCTAATGAATTTTATCTGAAATTTATCGGATTTGAAATTTTTAATTCAATCTTTCATAAAATCACTATTTACAACAAACAATATCCTATTAGATGAAAAAGAAAGCCTTTAATTCGTAATCCAATGGTATTTTGTTTACGGAAGCTGGATTAAAAAATGACGGAGATATTAAATTTCATTTGTATCAAAACATTTGGCCTGTTTTCCTTGTAGTTACTGTTTGGCCTGAAGTTTGTGAAATTAAAAATTTTAATTAGCCACCATTTCGAAAATTTTTAAGATAATATTTGATTTCTTTTTCCTTATAAGAAACGATAAACGTACTGTTTATACCAAATTATAACTCCACTTTTCATTTTGTTTGGCTGGAATTAATTTTTCAAATTCATTTTTTACCAGTAATTAGTTTTGTTATTAAATAACCTACAGACATACAGGCGGAAAATGAAGCGTTTTTAAGCATATATGTTTATTGGACATTTTCCCTTCAGTGTAATGAGTAGAATCACATCCCGAAGTTTTGCATCCTATATACTAATAATAATATAACATTCTGTATAATTTCTTAATTTAGTAGTGAATTTAGATCAATTACTTTTCACGGTCGAAGGATTAAGGAGGATCAGTCAATAAGTATAACACGAACTTTACATTATTTGTGTCGACGCTTCAACAATATTTATTGTCATCATCAGAACCTGTGCACGTACGGACAATAGAGAGAAATCAAACACAACAAGAACAATTAATCAAGTGAATGTGTTTGCGCGATTGCATACGCGCGCTCGCGTACCTGTGTGAGGGTTGAGGGTATACAGAATTTCAACGATAGAAATTTTATCCAGGATGTCAATAAATACAACACACATTTTACATTATTTGTGTTGACGTTTCGACAATATATTTTGTCAGCATCATAACGTGTACACGGACAAGAGAAATATCAAACACAAATAATGTAAAATATTTGTGATTGATATTTTAATATTATATGAGATTGTATAAGATTATATAATATATATATATATATATATATATATATATATATATTTAAATCACTTTCTGCTACAGTCCGTTTCTTGATGTATATAATACTATAATACTTATAACTATTTTACCTCAAGATGTATTTTTTCTTTAGGGACATGTTTCGGGAGATCCTGTTCTCCCATCTTCAACCTTCGCCATCTTGCTTCTGGTGCAGTATTTGTGTGTTGGCTTCTGGATGTTATTATGGTGGTTTGTTGGTCTTTGGTCCTTCAATGTTGCATTGTTGTGTGTGGTTGTGGTATCTGTTTTTGTATTTTGTGTATTTTCGATGTTGAGTGCTTTGAATATTGTGTCATGTTTTGTATTGATTTGTATTTGTTCTGGTATTAATTTGTTTTGTGTTTTATGTTTGTAAATCTGTAAATTTTCCCAAATGTTCATTATGGTGCCTTTGTGTGGTATATGTTTTATTAGTGTTACATTGGTTATGTCTGGGAATTCATGTCCTGTGTTTATTGCATGTGTGGCTAAATTGGATTTATATATGTTTGGTTTTTTGTATGCATTTAGGTGTTCAAAATAACGTTTTTTCAGCTGTTTTTTTGTTTGTCCTATATAACATTTATTGCAATCTTGGCATTCAATTTTGTATATACCGTTGGTTGTTGTATTATCTTTGTTGTGTGAGTTATTTAGATTTTGTAATTTATTTTTATTAGTTTTGTATGCTATTTTTATATCTGTGTTTTTAAATAGTTTTGTTAGTTTTGACATTTTATTATTTATATATGTGAATGTGGCCCATTTTTTGTTGTTGTTATTATTTATGTGTTGTTCAGTTTGATTAATTCTTAATTGTTCAGTTTTTATTTTGTATTTGATTTTATTTTCTATTTTGATCATAGTATTTTTATTGTATCCATTTGCATAACCAATTTGGTGTATTATATTTCTTTCTTTGTCAGTTTCTTGTTTGTTTAGGGGTATTTTGTACATTCTGTTAAATAACGAATAAAATGCTGCCATTTTATGTTGTGGTGGGTGGTCAGAATGGTTAGGTATAATGATGTTAGTGGAAGTTGGTTTTCTATATATTGCATATTGTATGTGTTTGTTGTATCTTGTGATGGTTATGTCTAAATAGTTGATTTTGTTATGTTTTTCTTTTTCTTCTGTGAATTGTATTTTGGGATGTATGTTATTGATTTGTTTCAGTATGTTCTCTGCATTTGTGTTTTTGTTATTTGATACATATAGTCCATCATCTACATATCTTATCCATACACCATCTGGGTCATGTGTTTTTATGATATTTTGTATTTTGGTGTCTATATGTTGTAGGAATATTTCTGCTATTATGCTTGATAATGGTGATCCCATTGCTAAACCTTCTTTCTGTTGATAAATTTTGCTATTAAATTCAAAGTAATTTTGTTTTAGTATTAGTTGGAGACTATTTTTTATTTCGGTTATATATTGTTTGTTTTCATTTTGTTCTATAAGTTTGTTTATTATTATGTCAATTGTTTCTTCTACTGGGATATTAGTGTACATGTTTGTTATGTCATATGATGTGAAAAATGTATTTTCATTTATATTTATTATTTTTAGTTAATTCGTATGTATTTTTTATGTTATGATGGTTATTTGTTAGTTGGTTATTTTTTAGTTTTTGTGCTATTATTCTTGCTATTTTGTATGTAGGAGCTTTTTTGAAATTGATTAATGGACGTATTGGGTTGTTTAATTTGGGTATTTTTATTAGGCTGTTCATTTTAGGTGGTTCTGGATTATTGTTTATATATATGTCTATGTTTTTATTGTTGAAAATGTTTTTATTTGTTTTTATTAGTTTTATTGTTTGTTTAAGATAGTTTTCTGTTGGGTTTTTATCTAGTTGTACGCATTTATTATTGTTGATGAAGTCTTCGGTTTTTTTGATGTAGTCTGTTTTATCAATGATTACTGTTGCTTGACTTTTGTCTGCTTTAGTTATTATTAAATTATTGTTCTTTACTTTATTTTTAATTTCTTTTATTGTTTTATTGTTTTTATTTTGTTTATCTTTGTTTTTCATTTCGCTAGTGATTATTTTTTTAATTATATGTGCTGCTTCTGTTCTTTTTTCTTCTTGTATATTGTCTTTTATTAGGTTAATGGCAAATTCTGTTTCTACTATTAAATTTTCTAGATTTTTGTTTGCATTTTGGGTTATGTTAGTTTTTGACATATTGTTTAAATATTCTGTTTCTTTTTTGTTAAATTCTGTATTGCTGAGGTTAATGGTTCGAGGGTAAAATGTGTGTTTATTTTTGTTTTTTTGTTCTTGATTTTTGTTTTGTTGTTTTAATGTGTTAAGTTTTTTGTTGATTGTATAAGTCTTTTTGTTTTTCTCAAATCTTATTTTATTTTCTATGTTATTGTATTTATTGTTCCAAGTGATTGGATGTAATAAATTTGTTAGCTCTAAGTGTAGTTTGTATATGTCTAGTGTTATGCTATTTTTCTTACTGTATAATTGATTAATTTCGTTTTGTATCCATAGCCTTTGTGCTTGTTTTATAGTTTTATGTGCAGTCATATTTTTGTTGTTTGTGTTTATGTTGATGTATTTAGGTGTTAATTTATGTTTTTGGCATTGTCTATTGAAGTATATGTTTATGTTTGTGTTCATTAGTTGTTTTTTTCGTGTTTGGAATTTGTTTAACAGTTTGGTAATTTGGTTATATGGAATTGTGGTTATGTTGTTTGTGTACATGTTAATGTATATTTATGTGAGAGATGATTTGTTATCTGTTATTTGGTAGTTGATTTCACTTATTTGCTATTCACTTCACTATTTTTTTTTTCACTATGCACTTTTGTTTTTGCTTTGTTTTATAACCTCACTTTTCGTTTTTTTACTGTAGGCTTATTTACCTTGTATGGTTATATTATTTCAATCACTTTCTGCTACAGTCCGTTTCTTGATGTATATAATACTATAATACTTATAACTATTTTACCTCAAGATGTATTTTTTCTTTAGGGACATGTTTCGGGAGATCCTGTTCTCCCATCTTCAACCTTCGCCATCTTGCTTCTGGTGCAGTATTTGTGTGTTGGCTTCTGGATGTTATTATGGTGGTTTGTTGGTCTTTGGTCCTTCAATGTTGCATTATTGTGTGTGGTTGTGGTATCTGTTTTTGTATTTTGTGTATTTTCGATGTTGAGTGCTTTGAATATTGTGTCATGTTTTGTATTGATTTGTATTTGTTCTGGTATTAATTTGTTTTGTGTTTTATGTTTGTAAATCTGTAAATTTTCCCAAATGTTCATTATGGTGCCTTTGTGTGGTATATGTTTTATTAGTGTTACATTGGTTATGTCTGGGAATTCATGTCCTGTGTTTATTGCATGTGTGGCTAAATTGGATTTATATATATATATTTTAAACTGTATATATATATATACATATTTTTTTTTTGCAACGATACAAATTAAAAATGCATAGTAAGGTAATATTGAAATTATTACAACAGAGTCTATATTTGGAGGTAGAAAAATTTATTAAATTAAAACATTAAAATGTACTATTGTCTTATTACTTTATAATATAAAATTGTGTATTAAAAATTTGTCTTTCAGTAATTGAGTTTATTTGCTTGTTTTACAACTATGTGACTTGTTGTGTTGAATTCCACTGTTTGCGTAGCCTCTCGACGCTCCGCTGCAGTTCGACTGGACCGCTCCAACTCTGCACGTCGACCGATGACTATTACACTGACAATTCACGGCTTTGCACCCACACACACTGTGATATGAACTGTTATTATTTATAATTTAACTTCACTTGATCTCATGGATTTAAAACTGGGTAAAATGGATCGTGTATTGAGCTTACACAAAATTCCGGCTTCTTGAAGTGTTCTCGCGTAACTATCAAAATATCTCGGCAGATATTTTGCCCCTAGCGGAAATCTTCTTCTATTCGCGGGAAAGCACTAGAATGATCTATGTATTATTTGAGTTCTCTAAGTGGTAATGGTTTCGAAGACCTCGAACCGTGAACCAACTTCTAAGTTTAAAGGAAAACGACCTGTCTTGTCACGAAAAACTCGTGGCAGCGAGCACGTATGCAAGTTCTCGTAAGAAACTGAGCGAAGTGCTCTCGACAAAGGACCATCTCAAATAATTTTTAGACCTTCTGATTGGTTGAGAGTCTAGCAACGTCACAGATGAGAACACAGATATACTGAAATCAGTCTTAAATTCTGTCCGATTCTGCAAAGGCCTGTCTAGATTTAATCTACAAATTTTATTACTTTCTAGGAGATAAAGTGAATAAAAAAAAGATTGATTTAATAAAAAAATCCATATAAAAATTATTGTTGTGGAGGATTGATTATATGTAAAATGTAGCTTATAACCATGAGAATACTCTGTCCTAGTTTCAGAACGAAATGGTAATTTTCCTCGAAGTTATTAAATAAAATGTAAATCACACTCGCACCCGCGCACTTACACACAAATATTTCACGTAATATGAAAGAGAATAAAATCGTATCGTTGTAATTCCCATTGATGGCTTGCTCGAAAAACTCGAGATATTCAGGCCACTTACTCTGATTGGTATTACAGTACGTCCTGAATAGTCTTCCTAATTCCCTAATTACCCACTCCGCAAGATTACCTTGAGGTCTCCGGACGCCGTCAATAATGCCTGTATGTGATGCTTGTCAAGCTCAGATTGCAATTTCTTATTTTGAAATTGCTTACCTTGATCCGATAATATCTTTCTAACATGCCCATTGCCCATATTTTGAAACATATTTCTCAAGAATTACCTTAAGATCTGCCTCAGTTGTTGGTCGGCCAATAGCATATAAACTAAAATGCTTGGAGAAAGCGTCTATAGAAACTATAAGATTACTCATTCCCCTAGCTGCACGTGGTAGTGGTCCTAGGAAGCCAATACATTGCAATTCATTTTTATCACGTGTTACAATATTACCCATTTCAACGTAGGAATGCTGGTTGGGATATTTTGATGTTTGAGAAGTATGGCAGGTTCGTAGTATAGAGTTTATTTTCCTAGACATGTTCATCCAGATGAAGTCTTCTCTAAGTGTTAAGTAGCACTTATATGCATCCGCATGTGCTAGACTCTCATGATATGCCCAAGTCAGGTCCTCAACGATGTTATCTGGAACCATGATTTTCCATTGCCCATCAATAAGCTTATATAATATATTATTAACAATTTGGTATTTAGGGTTCTCCCTATCTTCAATTTCTTGACTAATTTTTTTAACTTTTCATCACGTTGTTTTTCGATACTAATATTTTTAAGTCGAGTTTTCAAATTATCGGGTAAAACATACTTAATAGCTAAAATTTGTATTTCATTTTTAGTCGCAGAATAGTTTTTTTGCTCCACTGGAGGATAACGACTTACAGTGTCGGCCATTTTGTTTTCACTTACCGTACAGTACTTTATGCTAAAGTCGTACTCCTGTATAGCCATAATCCAACGTGACATACGCGTACGTGTATTTGACAGTTTACACTTAAGAAGAAACGATAGCACTTGATTATCTGACAAAATCTCAAAATGTTCCCCTACAAGATAGTACCTAAATTTACTTATACTATAAACTATGGCTAAAATTTCCTTTTCGGACGTGAAATAGTTCCTTTCAGCACCTTCCAAGATTTGTTGACATGCGCGATGACTTTATGTTCGCTTTTGTCATTTCCCTGGTACAATATTCCACCTATAGCATAGTCTGAAGCGTCGCAATTTAATACGTACGTCCCCTCCTTCTCTGGATGGAATACATGCAGATTTCTCGTAAATAAATCCTTTGTTGCGTTCAATGCCTCTTCATGTCTCTCTTCCCAGCGCCATTTAGTGTTTTTCCTTAAACGTTCTAATTGTTGGGTCTATGGGTTTGGTGTAATCTGGCGTAAAACGACGGTAATACCCTGTTAGCCCCAGGAATGCCCTGATGTCCTTGGCTTTCTTAGGTGTCGGAAATCCCGTAATAGCTTGAACCTTCTCAGGATCAGTACTCACACCATCAGCTGAAATGATGTGTCCCAAGAATTTTATTTGCGATTTCCCAAATTCGCACTTGTCATAATTCAGTACTAGGTTAGCATTCCGCAGCTTGCTAAACACAATATCTAGATGTTAAGGTGTTCTTCAAATGATTTTAATATGACCAGTATATCATCAGCAAATACGCAAACATACTCTTCAACTTCAGGTCCCAGCGCCAACTCTAAACATCTTACCATGGCAGCAAGACTGGTCACTAGTCCGAACGGAAGCACTTTAAATTGGTAACACTTATTTTTATAAAGGAACGCAGTAAACTTTGTATTATCCTCCGCTAAAGGAATTTGCCAAAATCCGCTTTTTAAATCAAGGCGTGTCATATATTTCACCCCTTGACACTTAATAAATAAATTCTCTGAATTTGGTGCGCAGTCATAACAGTTTTGGGTGATACTGTTTAAATTCCTCATGTCTGAACGTATCCGGATGTCATTGTTTTTCTTTTTCACAACTACCATCGGGTTGAGGAAATTGCTATTCGATCTTTCAATAATATTATTTCCTAACATCTTCGAAATCTCCTCATCAACTTGCATTTGATAATGTAATGGGATAGGGTAAGTTTTTCTCACAAATTTGCTTTCATCTGTGACCCGAATTTCATGGACATATACATCCGTAGTAGGATGATGATTTTCAAACACCGGTTTATGTTTATTTAATAACGCGTCTAATCTGCTTTGTTGTATTGCATTCAGCTTATCACTGTTATTATTGTTATTGTTTACATTAGATTTTACGGTAGTATGCAGTTTGGTTATTTTTAAGTCATTCGCAACAGATTCATTTTTGATGTCCATACGTCCTAACTTTACGCTATAATGTTTGTTATTTACCATGCACATCAAAGTATTATTATTAAAATCAATTACTGCATTTATTTTGCTTAACGTCTCAGTACCCAGTATAACATCATATACAAGGTCCTTGTATACGGCAATCTTATCCTGAACAATCGTGAACCATTCTGCCGCCGTATTTTTAAGCTGCCGCACAACCCAATTAATTTTGTCCACTTCGCTCAAACTGTCGTTAACGGCTTCCATACTACGTTCGCAGGCCCGAAGAGACTGTAAAGGATTATCTGTCTCGTGGCCAAAGAATTTTGATTGTGAGTTAGGTTCATCAATAGTTTTATATACGTATGTCGTTTGGCTCGCAGGCATAGAGGTACGTTGTAACCTACTGATCTGTTGTCTAAGTTCGTCGAACCGATGTTCTTGTTCGGAGACAAATTCACTGATAATGGTTGTCGCCTGCCATTGAACTCGTTCCTCGATCGAACCAACTCTAGCCTCGCATTCGCTTATACGCGAACTATTAACTTCTAATGCAAGCTCAACATTCGCGCGTATTGATTCTACTTTGTCGGAGATCTTCTTCTCAGTAGCTTCTAACTTGCTTGCTTTGATCGTGGACCGCGGCAAATATTTTTGTGTTCTCTTCGTGTAAAGCTTTGTTTTGTTTGATCGCGTTCTCTTTAGCAGATTTATTTTCGTCGCGTACCGTTTGAATATTACCACCCAATCCTTGCATATTAGCTAAAATAGCGGCCAGTGTCGTTTGCATATCAGCTTATAGAGTCTGAGATTCCATTGTTTAATGTTAAGCTTATCACCAAGACAAAGCTTTATCGTTTTGATTTAAACGGGCACGGTTCAACTATTGTTAGCTCAGATTATTATAATGTAACTGTATACTTGTTTGTCGTGGTCAGTGTTCGTCAGTAAGCTCGAATCGAATGTCCACAATCTTACCCTATTTACAACTAACGCACAAATATATTCCAAACGTCCAAATATTATTCAAAACTAAATGAATATCGTACAAAATAATTTTTTCCACGGAGAATATGCAAAAGTTTATATACACTCATTGCGACACAATATTAAAATATAAAACACAGTTCAAGTAAAATTTAGTCTATACACAATAATTAAAATTCTTAAAATAAAATTGTATTAACTATTTAACTCGTGCCCCAAGTTGCCGGCGCCAAATACTATCTATGCAACGATACAAATTAAAACTGCATAGATAAGTAATATGGAAATTATTACAACAGAGTCTATATCTGGAGGTAGGCAAATTTATTAAATTAAAACATTAAAATTTATTTACTATTGTCTTATTACTTTATAATATAAAATTGTTTATTAAAAATTTGTCTTTCAGTAACTGAGTTTATTTGCTTGTTGTACAACTATGTTACTTGTTGCGTTGAATTCCACTGTTTGCGTAGCCTCTCGACGCTTCGCACGCAGGTCGACTGGACCGCTCCAACTCTGCACGTCGACCGGTGACTATTACACTGACAATTCACGTCTTTGCACACACGCACACTGCGATATGAACTGTTATTGTTTATAATTTAACTTCACTAAATCTCAAGGTTTTAAAACTTGGTAAAATAGATCGTGTATTGAGCTTACACAAAATTCCGGCTTCTTGAAGTGTTCTCGCGTAACTATCAAAATATCTCGGCAGATATTTTGCCCCTAGCGGAAATCTTCTACTGTACGCGGGAAAGCACTAGAATGATCTATGTATTATTTGAGTTCTCTAAGTGGTGATGGTTTCGAAGACCTCGAACCGTGAACCAACTTCTAAGTTTAAAGAAAACGACCTGTCTGGTCACGAAAAACTTGTGGTAGCGAGCACGTCTTTCTATGGCAAGTTCTCGTAAGAAACTGAGCGAAGTGCTCTCGACAAAGGACCATCTCAAATAATTTTTAGACCTTCTGATTGGGTGAGACTCTAGCAACGTCACAGATAAGAACACAGGTATACTGAAATCAGTCTTTAACTCTGTTCCGATTCTGCAAAGGCATTTAATCTAGATTTAATCTACAAACTTTATTACTCTCTAGGAGATAACGAGAATAAAAATGATTGAATTCATTAAAAAATCCATATAAAATAGTTGTGGAGAAGTGATTATATGGAAAATGTAGCATATAACCATGAGAATACTCTGTCCAAGTTTCAGAAAGAAATGTTAATTTTCTTCGAAGTTATTAAATAAAATGTAAATCACACTCGCACCCGCGCACTTACACACATATTTCATGTGATATGAAAGAGAATAAAATTGTGAACATGTTGACATAATATACTTTTTTAAACATATGACTACTTTCCAAAGAAAGAACAAAATCAATTTAAAACATGTCTATGGCCATCAGAAAATGTTATATAACATTAGTATTCCACTTAAATGAACTTCATATCCTGTGTACTGTTGCAATACACACACACACACACACACACACACACACATATGATTCAAGACTGGCCAAACAAGTCTGAAAATATAAACCTATTAGACACAGGTATTTGAGTTGGCCCAAAATGTCAGGAGAATCTTTAAAGGTGGATCAGGCAGCACCTTACTTATGGCGTGATGTGAAGATAACGATGATTCTTACTGGATATGAATACCCGCTACTGAATGAGCTGGTTATATCTATAAGCAAAAAAAGTGTTTTCTTCCTGTTTTATTTCTTGCAACCTCAAACCAAGGTTAATAGAGGCTCAACAATTTATTAGGTTATGCCTGCGATCCTTTTTTTTGTAACTCTAATTTTCTAACACATCTTAACAGTGATACGTCATCTAGGGAACTTATTTCTCTGTCTTTTTCCGGATTTCTCCCATTAGATTTTTCCTCTAATCTTGTATATTACTAATGGTGTGCTTTACTAAAAATAGAAAGAAACCAGCCAATTTGACACAATAGTCTACATAATTTCCTAATTAAGCCCCAAACCATTAGCTTACCTATGTAAAAAAAAATTATAATCTCCTTCTCATAATATTGTAAACACTCTGAAATGAAGAGAATTATGTGCATTCTCCTCCAGCATTATATTTCAAAAGCTAAGTACCTTTCACTGTTCATCTTATCAATATTATGTGATACAGTTAGAGAAACATGCACGGCGGAAAGCTTAACGTTAAAGGTTTTTGTGTATACAACTTTAAATATATTAGTACTTTTAACCGTATTTGCAGAACTATCAGTCTTTGCCTGAAAAATAAAGCCAGGGAAGAGACAATGTTGAAATTTTATACAATAATGGCTGTCCTCGCTCTTATATGGCAGCGAAACATGGGTAACGACAAAGGCACAAGAAAATCGAATTCAGGCACAGGAAATGAGATTCTTAAGACGAGTTAAGGGATGTAGTCGAATAGACAGAATAAGAAATGAAACGATTAGACAAGAACTTCAGGTATTCAACTAGAATGAAAAGATAAAATTTAATAGAAACAAGTGGCAAGAACATTTAGAAAGAATGCAACAATACAGGATTTCAGTAAAACCTAGAAAATACAAAGCCAGAGGAAGAAGAAATTTAGGTAGACCAAGGAAAAGGTGGGAACCGTAACAGGCAGAATGCCTATAACATGAAGAAGAAGAAGAAGAAGAAGAAGAAGAAGAAGAAGAAGAAGAAGAAGAAGAACTTTAAATATAATACAACCCAGAGTCCGTAATATGATGCTATTTGCATAATTTCTTCAACGTACAATGTTCGACTATTTATTTAGGACATTGAGTTGACATCAATCGTTAGGAAATCGATCCCACCGCCTCACGCCACGCACGTATCTGTTCCCATGCCCGCTTGATTAACGCCAAACCGTTGCCGGAAGTAGAGCCTCGGAATTCAGACCCGTGTTCTAACATCTGAAATCGATTCTGCAATTTCTCTTGCTGACCGACAACATGCTTCGTAAGCGATTTGAAAACCTCGTTCTAATCCAGTCAAATCACGTGCTCTTTTATCGGTTATTTTGCCAGTTTTTTTGAATTGTTGAATTGGTAATTATGGGTTCTATTTAATTAGTGTCCTTTTTTAGAGTTTAGTTTAAACATCAGTTACATGCTTAATATCAAATTTTTGTTCGTGTTATAGAAGTATCGACAATGAAAGGTTAGCAATTAATATTGTGAGAAACTGTGTTATTGTAACATAATTCTCTGATATACTGTTGTTCTTATTATTTTTATTAATATTGTTACGGCGGTCTACTGATCATCGTATGGTACAGTGGAAAACAAAGTAAAGACACCATTACCAGCTTTAATTATCACAAATAATAATTTGTAATCAACAAGATAGTCTCCAACAAAAATTCAAGCAAAATGTGTCCACACGCAATAAAAATGTCAATTCTAAAGAATTCCTCACTAATTGTAACACAACAACGCATCGTCACAATACTTTTACGAACACTCGATCCGCGCTAAGAAATCGTCCACTCCAACTAACTGGGAAGCCGGCTGCTATGGATTTTTATAGGCCGTACACGCCTTCTAAAAATTTTCCATACTCCACTTAATTGCTGACGCTAATGCGTATTTCAAGTGTGCTCTTGAAAAATCTGGAACATACTTTAACGCGGCGTTGACTGAGGGTACGGCCAGATTGTAAGCAGGTTCAAGCAGTAAGCAGGCTGACACAAGTAATGTTTGTTAATGGGTGTGGCCATACCAAGAGCAGGACCTGCTGTGCTGCACAACTACTTACTGCTGTAACCTGCTGAGAAACAAACTTGTTTGATTTTACCTGTTTACATGCTTGCTTCGGGGTTGTCTTTTCGTAAAGTTTTAAACATTTTTTATCATGGCATTCGAAAACGAGGCCCTAATATCAGCTGTGTTCAAACGTACAGTACTGTGGGATGTGTCAAATAAATATTTTAAGGAGGAAAAAGTGACGGCTGCTGCCTGGGATGAGGTATGTTTGTGTCTTAAGATACAGTTTTTCTAACAGAAACCAAAGTTCCAACAGGTAGGCGGAAATACTCGAAAAACTTTTATTGGTCGTTCCTTAATTCATGATAGACTATGAAATTCATCAAGTTCATTTCGTCGTAAATTTATTGGATGCGTTCATGCTCTTTGAGTGTTTATTTCCACTAAAAAAGGATAACTTTCACTTAAAAGTAGTAATTTTTCAAACCGAGACAGAAAAGGTAGTATGACTGCTAGCAGGTGACAGCTTTCTGTGTGGGCCGCAGTACCAAGCTCAGCTCCATGCTGCTCTACTGCTTAAACCTGCTCAATGCTCAAGCCTGCTCGAACCAGCTTGCTGTGTGACCGTACCCTACCTCACTAGGTGGGGGGGGGGGGTGGAAAGACGCGCTCGGTTGTTCGAGAGGGTTCTAGTTACAACATTATTACTGACTCCGATGACGTTACGTTGGACCCAGTTGTGTGTGTGTGTGTTTGTGTTTTAATGAATGAAATTAATCAAAATGTCCGGGTTAGGTCAGGTTAGAGAAGAAACTATCGTTATTGCTATTATCGCTATTTTCAGCAAACTAGGCCTACATGAGACAATACAATGGAATTTGAACTGAAATCTGCTCACGTGTGAAAAAACATTGAGTGTCATTGTTCATTACCACGGGTAATTGCATGCTGTTTATGGTTTTCGTTGGCTTAGAAGCACTGTTTTTCCATGTCCACTCCTCTCACAGTACACACACACACACACACACACACACACACACACACACACACACACACACACACACACACACTAAAATCAAAACGACAAGCCAATTACTTTAATTAAATCACATACACGCTACATTCCATACCATTAAGTTGTGTTCTTTGTAACACTACAACATTTAATTGTAATTGGCCTCTGTTAACTTTCGCGTCACTGGTTCTAAAATAAATTATAGTGGCTTAATTCATATAAACGTATTTGTAATTTCTGTGAGTGCCTTTTATCGTGTAGTTTGTATTTTACCACAGTCTAACAAAACATACAGTTCGTAAGTTCGTATGCTGTATACTCAATAAAAATATAACCCAGGCGATACCAGAGCTCCTAGTGATGAACTAGTATAACATCTTCTCCTGTGTTATAACTTAGGGAACCCGCAATAATTGGTTCTGCCAATTATTCAGGCTGCCTTACTTGTGACGAGCTGAAAATTAATCAGAACAACAAACAATAAATATACAAGGATTCAGGGAAGGGGAGACTGTTGATTTATGCACTCAGTATAGTATGTACTCCTGATGACATCTCTTTATTACATATTGTATTATTTTCTCTACTTAAAATTCTCGACACATATGCTTCAATAGCTTACAGTTTACATGATGATTATATTTTATTCTTTACAAGGCCCCTTAAAATAAGATGTAAATGAATTTAATTAATTCTCCGGATCCGGGATTTCCTCTAATACGTTAAGAATGGTTACCTCGCCATATAAAGCTTTCAAAATTTTGCCATTTGAAGAATGGTCTTTATTAATCTTTTAAACAATAAGGCTTTACAGTTTAGAGCTATAACTCTTTTACTAGGGATAAGTATACAAGTTATGAGTATACAATTACTGTTATACAATTACTTAAACGTCTTAATGTGGTTAAATTAATTGTCTTTTGTTGAACATAATATTTAGTATTTCATAAGCACGGAAGGCTTGCCTCCGTGTCACCTTTTTGGATGTCTTCCAGCTCTGCCTTATTCCAGTCGTAGGTCCTCGGTTGCAGCATGTTTGAAGTAGGTCAGGTGTCTCTCATTATCTTCGTATCCGGGAATGGTGTAGTCCTGAAGTCTTTTAGATCATGGTGTCTCCTGGTTCTCAGCTCTTGGCTAACTGATAGTAATAGCTCGTTGATCTGAATGATTAACACAAAGTTTCATTCACCTGTATCCACTTCACATGATAGTTTGATTGTAGCACTTCACTTCATGGGATTACCACAGTTTTAATTACATTAGTATTATATTTTAAGATTTTAGAAGAGATGTCACCGGCGCTAAATTTTAGTTATTCATTCTCACTCGTTTACACCATATTTATGAGTCGCGGTTCAACTACATTAACGCAACACATTGTTTAATAGTAAAAAGAATGCGTCAGTGTCTTAACTGACGGATTAATTACATTTTGTAATAAACTATTTTTAACGTAGCACATATCGGCAGTACACAGCTTACTGTTTGACCGCTCCCTAGCAAGTGGGCGAAAATAGTTAGGGGTGAGAGTATTAATCTCGCGACGGTTCAACTAAACATAAAAATAGTTCCAAGTTTCTTTTTTATTTAAAGGACTAAAATTAGATTAAATAATTAAGTAGAGAGATTCTTAGTTACAATTGCTATAAAAGTACATTATAGTAGTCTAGTTTAATTATTTAAATAATAATCAATTTACAATTATTTTTAGTTGTCTTGATTATTCATCTCTTCTTTCACAGCACTACACTTAACTAAAAATGAACTTTTTTCATGTGAAAAACTTACTATTTTATCGGACGCGTTTCGGCTTAGTATCCGCCTTCTTCAGCTTTGGTAACAGACTGCCAGCATTTTGTAACGGTTGTGTGGAAGGTGAAGTGGGGGTGGTGTGTGGCGGAAGGGGATTGGCGCGGGGATTCAATTTATTGTTTGTTTTCTGTATAATTGTGTCAAAAAGTGTATGTGATTTATATTGTAATTGATCGTTGAGTATGTTGTTTGGTTGTGTTGTGTGGTGTTTTAAAACACCACACAACACAACCAAACAACATACTCAACGATCAATTACAATATAAATCACATACACTTTTTGACACAATTATACAGAAAACAAACAATAAATTGAATCCCCGCGCCAATCCCCTTCCGCCACACACCACCCCCACTTCACCTTCCACACAACCGTTACAAAATGCTGGCAGTCTGTTACCAAAGCTGAAGAAGGCGGATACTAAGCCGAAACGCGTCCGATAAAATAGTAAGTTTTTCACATGAAAAAAGTTCATTTTTAGTTAAGTAAATTATTTTTAGTTTGTTAAGGGGTTGGAAAACAAGTTGATTCTGGTTATCGCCTGTTTCTGCAGGATTAATTAACAAGCTTTACCCTTTCTGTACTCTCGTATTCCTTTTAATATATTATTAGACTTTCATGTAAATATTATTATTATTTAATGATTACAATAAGCTTTAAAAAAAATGTGAGATTTTATTAAACACTTATAATTTATCAACCTATACATTATCAACTTAATTAATTAATTTATTTTTTATTTATAAAATCGTCACATACTCCGCCTCTTAAGAAACACAGACTCCTGACAAGTTGGTTAGCAATGTACCGGGAGTATGCTTGGGGAGTACCTTGTGAAATTTCTCTCACCCGTTTTTCTTCCTATGTAATTACGAGGAGCATAAGTCATTCTTGACTTGCTGATTCTTACTATCTATACATATTTCATAATTTACAGACTAATTCTACTACTACATAAAATTCACACACTATAAAATGTATTTTAAACATTCTAAATTTTTCTTAACTCTATTACTTACGACTACTACCGGATTTTTCTTTAGCTGTGAGTTATTCTAGTTATAGAATTACTCTTTAAGTAATCTTTTTTTATTATTATTATTATTATCCCTCATATTGGATGTCAGCTGACTTCTTACTTTGCTCTACTTTCGATGAATAGGATTCAAGGTTGATCAGGCCTCGTACCTATTTATACGATAAGGTAGCCAAATGTTACTCTAGTACTCTTTGCAGTTGAGTACAAACATCTACCCTTTTTTTTTACATTTATTTAACTTGCACTCTACCATTTCCTTCTTAGTGATAACGTTTTATCTGCGAAATATGTGTCCTTCGTACATATTTTTGAGTAGCGGGTTCGTACAGGGCTACAGTTACTGGAGTTAAGTATTTGTGAATTTGATAAGGACCGCACCATCTGTATGATAGCTTGGAAGTTGTCTTATCGATTGCACTACTCGTTGGGTGCGTTTTATACATAACTAAGTCACCGATTTGGTACTTTACTTCATTATTATTATTTTTTCGCTCGTGATATTTCCTTGATTTCGCTAAGTTTGTTCTTAAATTAGCGCGCGCTTCATTCCATATTTTCCTAATATTTTTATCCCTAATTTCAAGGGGTAACAACTCATGTATTTTCCACTTTGTGGATAATGGGTGGTTAGGTATATACTTGAACAATAATTCGAATGGGGTCGACTTATGTCCTTCATGATATGCTGAATTAAAGGCGAACTGTATCCAGGATAGGTTCTGGTCCCAAGAAGTATGGTCATTAGCATGGTAGGCTATTAAAGCAGATTTTAGGTTTCGCAAATACCTCTCAGCTATATTACCTTGCGGACGATACTCTGTAGTGGTAATGTGGTCTATACCTAGTTTGAAACACATGTTCCTGAATTCCTTGGACTTAAACTGTGGTCCGTTATCCGACACTAGATGGACAGGAATACCGAATTCTTTAAATAATCTATGCTGTAAAATACTTACTATGGTTGTAGCTAAGGCTCGTCGCATGGGGTACATCCAGACGAATTTACTAAAAGAATCTACGCAAATTAGTAACATTGTATTTCCTGATTTAGAACGCGGGTAGGGTCCTGAAAAGTCTAAATAAATTTTGGAGAATGGGGTAGCAGGAATCTCAGAGATTAATTGACTTATTTGGCTGTTTCTCGCTGGTTTGCTGAGTGCACACAACTTACACTTCTTTACAAAGTTAGCGATCTCACCGTTCATATTTTCCCAGTGATATTCTTTACGAATTCGATGTATGGTTTTATTTATTCCCATATGTGCTCCAATGGTGGAGGAGTGATAATATTCCATCAGCATAGGTTTAATAATATCAGGGGCAATTATTCGTAAATATATTCCGTTCGCTATTCTACAACATAATACTCTCTTACTTAATAGGTATTTTTCTGACTTGTTTCCTTTTTCAAGTTGTTCAATAATTGGACTCAAACGAGGGTCTTGTCGTTGGTAATGGGCTAAATCCGTAAATGCAAGAGGAAATTCGGTAATTAAAGTATTAATAAACGGCGTTTCTCTACTCTTGTTTTCGTAAGTATTACTACTCGGCTGGAACATACGTGATAGGGTGTCGGCAACTACGTTTTGGGTGCCTCTAATATGTTGTACTTTGAATTTAAAACAATTTAATCTTAATACCCATCTTCCGATACGACCTAACTGTTTTGGGTGATTTAGTAGCCAAGATAAAGCTTGATTATCTGTTTCTAACAAAAATTCTTTATGTTCTAAAAAAGGTTTGAACTTCTCAAAGGCGAAAACGATAGCTAAACATTCTAATTCGTATGCGGAGTATTTCTTTTCTTGGTCTGTCAGGGTGCGTGAAGCATAACTAATAGGTAATCTAGAGTTATCTACTTCCTGATATATTACGGCACCTAGGGCTACACTTGAACTGTCTGTCTGCACAACAAATGGTTTTGTAAAATCGGCTAATTGTAGTACGGGGGGTGATATTATGCTTTCTTTTAATTTCTCGAATGCGGTTTGATGTTGCTCATTCCACTCAAATTTAACTCCCTTCTTTCTTAAAGTATTTAGCGGTGCTGCAATTTCGGCTAGATGTGGGATATACTTGTGGAAATAATTTATCATACCTAAAAATCGTGCAATTCCTTTCGCATCCCGCGGTGGTAAAAATTCTCTGATAGCACGGGTTCGCTCTGGGTCTATGCTTACCTTTCCGTTGGCTTTTACGATGTGACCTAAAAATGAGAATTGTGTTACAGCAAAATTTACTTTACTGGGGTTTACGGTTAATCCAGCTTTCTCCAATCGGGATAGTACTTCACGTAGATGTTCAAGATGTTGCTCAATTGACTCGCTGTAAATAACAATGTCATCTAGGTAGTGGTACACATATTTAAACTTTATGTAATGAAATAATTTTTCTAATAATCTGCTACATACAGAACTACCTTGGGATATACCAAAGGGTACCCTTGTAAATTGGTATAGGTTGAAAGGGACGGCAAATGCGGTTAGACGTTTTGATTCTTCCGAAAGGGGTATCTGATGAAATGCCTGATTTAAATCCATAATGGTAAAAATTTTTGCTTTCGTAAAATAATGAAAAGCACTGTGGATGTCGGGAAGTGGTATGGATTCAAATTCTATCCGTTTATTTAGTTGTCTATAGTCTACAACTAATCTATGTTTGTCGTTACTTTTGGGTACTAAAAACGCGGGGGATGAATAAGATGACGTAGAGGGTTCGATGACTCCTTGTTCTAACAGTTTATTAATTTGGTTCCTCATTACTTCCATTTTTGGAGGTGATAACTTGTATGGGGCTAAACGTATTACTTTATTGTCGCTCAAATTTATTTTATACTCTATCAGGTCTGTCAGTCCTAACTTCGGGGTGAGGACATTGGAGAATTGTTTTATTAAAGTCTGTATATTCCGTCTATCTTTACCTTCCAGGTGACCTAATTCACATTCGTGATGCTTTAGATGTGAAGAAGTCGTGCTAGTACTTTCTCTGTTATTTGAATTATCATCCAAGTTATATTTCCGAGAACGATCGAATCCAAAGTAAAATTTCTTCTCGTGAATGTCTAAAATTATTCCTGTTTTACTGATAAAATCAGCTCCCAATATTAACTCGGGTCCTAATTCCTCGCATACTAACATTGGAAAATACCACGTCAGATTTTTAATTTTTACCTTAAATGTGATGATAAGTTTTATCATTAAGTTTTGTTTGTTAGCTGTAGCGCATTTAATATTTACAGATTGACTGCGTTTAACTAAATTATGTTTAAATAATTTATTGGCTAGCTCTTGACTAATTAAACTTCGCGTTGATCCGGAATCAATTAATCCGAGGGTGGAAGTAACACCAAGGTCAACTTGTATATACGGTAATTGACACTTATTGAAATCACATTTATTAATAGCGTTACATTTATCTATAAATTTTTTTACATAGGGGTCTAATTTTCTTTTGTTATTATTATTAATTTGTTTTATTTTATTGTCTCTCAGGGGTTTACCTGTTTTCACGATGCTGCGGAAGACACAGGGTTTCGGATCTCCCTGCCTTACATGTTTTTTTGGATAATGAGTTTTCCGATTGGATTGTTTCCGTTTACAGTTTCTACTGAGGTGTCCAGGTTTTCCGCAGTTATAGCATACATATTCCTTACGTGGGGTCTCACTGGTTTCCTGTCGTGGTTGAGGCTCCTTGGACTTACCATGGCCATGAACATGGGTTGATCTTTGAAATGGTCTTCTTTCTCGTAGACTTCTTGCATCTGAGACTGAGGCTTGCATTTCTTTTCTATGTGGGGTAGTGGATACCGGTGCATGTCTGTGCTGATCTGCGTACCACACATTGGAAGAGTGAATACTACATTGTTCAAGGTCAGCGAAAGTAAGGGGTCTACTTATTAGTGCTAAACGGGAGCGTTCTTCAGGAGATAAGCCTACTAGGATAGTATCGACCAATTGTTTTTCAGTCCAGTCGACTTGTAATAGACGTGAAGATTCTCTTATGTCTGCGATATAATGGGCCAGTCTTTCTTGAGCTCTTTGTACTCGAAGTACGGTATTTCTCTTGATCTCCTCATAAATTCCAGTGGGGATAAAATATTTGATTATATTCGTATGAAGTTCTTCTACTGGAAGAGACGAGTTTAATGATTCTAGTACACGATCTCGTAATGGTGGTTTACATTTGGGTAAGATGACCTGCTGTATTTGCCAATCGCTCAATTGTTGTAGATCTTTTATTTGCAGTAGATATCTGATAAAAGTCAATAGAGTCGTTATACTTAAGACATCGGTGTACGGAATTTCATTAATTATTTTCTCTACTGGGTGGGAAATCTTTCCGTAGAGGTCTACATTAAAATTTACGTTTGGTATGCTTTTTGAAGGATTAGTGGTTGCATTAGGATTTTTAATCGCATATTGACTAGTGCGAGTACGCTGAACTTTAGGCGGTGGGGGTTCTAACATGGTTAGGGTATTTAATTCTCTACTAGGTAATTGTTCATGACTCTGTTGTATCGTAGATACGGTGGGTGATTCGTGATTCGAGGTGGAGGGAGGGTGTTCTAAAGTAGGGGAATGAACTGGGGAAATATTTAACTTTTGTAAGTAGTGCTCAATTTCCTCCATTCTCGATGAATCTGACTTTCGTCGTAAGTCGTTGATAATTATGGGCAATTGGCTTAATGCCTCATCCGCAAATTTCTGCACGTCGGCGGGGATTACGGTGACGTCGGGCCAGCTTAATAAATTATTCAACCGGCGGGTTAAATGTTCTATACGTTGCGTAACGCGCAAAAGTTCCGTAGGTGATTTTTTGTCCTGAAGGTTCTGAGATAATACTATCAGTTCCCTATATTTCGCATAACAGGTTTATCGTTCGCCGTCATAATCGAGTTCACGCAATCTATCTAACTGCGAGGTTATCTCTGATCCGGTTTGGCGTAATGATTTTCGTAATTCAGACACGGTAACATTCACGTGTTTTAGACCTCGTAAAAGTGCTTCGTAGCATAGCTCATCTTTTAATAATAGATCTGGATTAAATTCAGCCATTTTCGCAAAGTGAGTGGCTATAACTAATTATTCTACTATTTGTATTAAATACTATACAACGCTATCTTTTTTTTTACACACAAATATAAAAATATAAATCAATCGTATTCTTACTCTTTCATTAATAAACAATCAAAATGAGATGACAAGCTTTGTCATTTTACATTGGTAGAGAGAGAGAAATCTCACACAGGTTTTAAATATGCGTACGGCAAAAGGATTCCCCCTTCGGCTACTACACACAGGAAGAGACACGCTTCTTATAACAATAGAACTAACAAAGAGGGTGTCGTTGTAGTTTAACTCAACTATGGGGAGGTTCACTATGACAGTTTACACACAAAGGCGCAGACAAGAATTCAACTGGTCTGAAATTGTTTACAAACCGACAGGTTGATGAATGAACTTTTTGACAAGCACGTACCTGCTGTTATATCGTATTCTTGGGGCGTTTTTAGTTAACATTATGTTCATTCCTATATCTAAGTAATAATTAAATTACTTATTTATTATACTATTATAATAATTATTATCGTTTAATTTTATTTTAAAGTATTATTATCGACACATTTTAAAGTACATGAGTGAATAAATCAACAGCTTGTGTGTGTGGGTTATCGGGACACAATTACTTCTTAAATAACACAAGTCACAAAATTTTTTTTTACAAAGGAGTTGCAAAATTTAAACAAATTAGCAGAGTGGCGCAATTTATAACATCTTCTCCTGTGTTATAACTTAGGGAACCCGCAATAATTGGTTCTGCCAATTATTCAGGCTGCCTTACTTGTGACGAGCTGAAAATTAATCAGAACAACAAACAATAAATATACAAGGATTCAGGGAAGGGGAGACTGCTGATTTATGCACTCAGTATAGTATGTACTCCTGATGACATCTCTTTATTACATATTGTATTATTTTCTCTACTTAAAATTCTCGACACATATGCTTCAATAGCTTACAGTTTACATGATGATTATATTTTATTCTTTACAAGGCCCCTTAAAATAAGATGTAAATGAATTTAATTAATTCTCCGGATCCGGGATTTCCTCTAATACGTTAAGAATGGTTACCTCGCCATATAAAGCTTTCAAAATTTTGCCATTTGAAGAATGGTCTTTATTAATCTTTTAAACAATAAGGCTTTACAGTTTAGAGCTATAACTCTTTTACTAGGGATAAGTATACAAGTTATGAGTATACAATTACTGTTATACAATTACTTAAACGTCTTAATGTGGTTAAATTAATTGTCTTTTGTTGAATATAATATTTAGTATTTCATAAGCACGGAAGGCTTGCCTCCGTGTCACCTTTTTGGATGTCTTCCAGCTCTGCCTTATTCCAGTCGTAGGTCCTCGGTTGCAGCATGTTTGAAGTAGGTCAGGTGTCTCTCATTATCTTCGTATCCGGAAATGGTGTAGTCCTGAAGTCTTTTAGATCATGGTGTCTCCTGGTTCTCAGCTCTTGGCTAACTGATAGTAATAGCTCGTTGATCTGAATGATTAACACAAAGTTTCATTCACCTGTATCCACTTCACATGATAGTTTGATTGTAGCACTTCACTTCATGGGATTACCACAGTTTTAATTACATTAGTATTATATTTTAAGATTTTAGAAGAGATGTCACCGGCGCTAAATTTTAGTTATTCATTCTCACTCGTTTACACCATATTTATATGAGTCGCGGTTCAACTACATTAACGCAACATATTGTTTAATAGTAAAAAGAATGCGTCAGTGTCTTAACTGACGGATTAATTACATTTTGTAATAAACTATTTTTAACGTAGCACATATCGGCAGTACACAGCTTACTGTTTGACCGCTCCCTAGCAAGTGGGCGAAAATAGTTAGGGGTGAGAGTATTAATCTCGCGACGGTTCAACTCAACATAAAAATAGTTCCAAGTTTCTTTTTTATTTAAAGGACTAAAATTAGATTAAATAATTAAGTAGAGAGATTCTTAGTTACAATTGCTATCAAAGTACATTATAGTAGTCTAGTTTAATTATTTAAATAATAATCAATTTACAATTATTTTTAGTTAGTTAAGGGGTTGGAAAACAAGTTGATTCTGGTTAGCGCCTGTTTCTTTTTTATTTAAAGGACTAAAATTAGATTAAATAATTAAGTAGAGAGATTCTTAGTTACAATTGCTATCAAAGTACATTATAGTAGTCTAGTTTAATTATTTAAATAATAATCAATTTACAATTATTTTTAGTTAGTTAAGGGGTTGGAAAACAAGTTGATTCTGGTTAGCGCCTGTTTCTGCAGGATTAATTAACAAGCTTTACCCTTTCTGTACTCTCGTATTCCTTTTAATATATTATTAGACTTTCATTTAAATATTATTATTATTTAATGATTACAATAAGCTTTAAAAAAAAAATGTGAGATTTTATTAAACACTTAAAATTTATCAACCTATACATTATCAACTTAATTAATTAATTTATTTTTTATTTATAAAATCGTCACACTAGCGTCAAAGCAAATGACAGAATATAAATACATATGTATTTATGTTCTTACGCAAAAATGAACATATTCTCTGTACAGTTTCAAGTTTAAAGTAAACACAAGACATGTTTTTTTTCTATTTGTATCAGCAATTTGAGGACCACATGCCAATTTCAATTCTTTATTCCTTGTTCTTTCCTTTTTCTCCAATATTCTTTCATATTTTCACTATGTCTCATCTTCCTGTCTTGATTCCACTTTGAACCTGCGTTTTTCTCTCTCCAACCCCGGACTCCTCCCATTTTTAAAACTTTTGCCCAAAATCTTATCTTTCAATTGCTACTTCTGCGTTTTTATAATTTTGTCTAAATCCTTTTTGACTTCTTTAATCCAATTTGACTTCTTTCCCCACAGATATTTGAAGATCTGTTTTGTTAACATATTGTCATGCGTTCTACATAAATATCCAAAAATACTAGTCTTCTTTTTCTCACTGTTTCTGTTATATTTTGTATACTTTGATATAATTGCATCATTACTTCTTTATTTCCAACATTCTAAAGTTTTTCGTGGGCCTAATAATTTGTCTTTCCAATATTTCTAGTTTGTCTAAATTATAAATCAATGTTAGACATTTACTTGCATATAAGCATTCTGGCCTCACTACTGTACTGTAATGTCTTATTTTCGCGTTTTTAGATATGCACTTTTTATTGTAAATATCTTTAGTTATACCATACGGGCTTTCAATTGTATGAATCCTTTCTTCTGTAGCTGGAGCCCGGTCAGCAGTCGCAAAGGCGGATTAGGCATCTGTTTTCCCAACGGCAGAGAGAACGGAAGAACCTAGTGGAATAAACCGCGAAAAACAATCATTTCCTGCTTATCGGATCTTATCCGATCTTATCTTGGAATTTAATTCCTACATTTGCATTCTATGTATTTGTTTATTTACTAATAATATAAATAATTGATTACTACAAGGCTATATTTATAGGCTATATTTTGTATATATTATTTACATTTTTTCAACAATATCAAGTGTCATCTTCACAATATATATTTTATTTTACCTTACATACTACGGAAAATGTACAACCCAAGATGTAGTAGTTACCGAAATTTATAGAATACAGGTCACGATCTAACATCGTGTGATTAGGACAAAAAACAACACTGCTTCTCCTTTCCTATTTCGTTTTACTTGTAACATCGTGTGATTAGGACAAAAAACAACACTGCTTCTCCTTTCCTATTTCGTTTTACTTGTAACTGTAGCTTCACAAGAAAAGCGTTTACATTTAAAAATTTAAGGATATTTGCTATCTTTAAAAACATTTATATAAATGTAGCTGTATAATGATATAATATAATTTCTTTCTTGATTTTCTTCTATACATTTTTCTCATAGCCTGAGCATTTCCTACTGATATCGTAGTCTTAATGTACATAGTTGTTGTGGACTCCAAGTTGCATGTACAATTTAATTGTTAAAATTACCTGAAAAAAAGAATGAACTTACATAGAAAGAAGAATGAAACACGCAATAGGGTCAGAAATATATATCAAAAGAATATACTAGTCTTTTCCCCAGTATTACAAATAACGGTTTCAAAAATATGACTACACAGATTCTTTTAAAGCGAATAACTGCATTTTAAAAGCTTTGAGGCCGAGGTTTAGTAGACCAGTTGAAAGCCGTTTGGGGTGTATAAAATAGAGTGCAAAGACTGTAATAGTTTTTATATTGGACAGACAGGCAGAAAATACTTGGATAGGTACAAGGAACATCTGCCTAAGGGTGACATTAGAAACATTAAATCGAACTTTGCCTTACATGTCGTCAATCATAACTATAATTATTCCAGTTTTCAAAATAGTTTCAAATCATTGGGTTTCTGCAAAAAGAGTAAACTCATGGACTCACCGGAAGAGTTTGAAATTTACAGAGCCTCCAAAACTCAGGGTGATCAGCTTCTGAATGAAAAACTTTCTTTCAGATCCAACGAGCTATATGATACAGATATACGCGTGTCAGAAAAAATATGATAGATAAGTGCGGGCACAGTATGGTTTGGAATCGTTAGTCATTCGCGAGATCCGTAGCGATGCGCACCGTGAGATAACGCTGGTTGGGAGTCGCTTAAATAACGTGATGTGTGTGACTTTTATTAATTTATGTACTCCATGTCAGTTAACAAATTTTATCCACTGACGATGGGACTATAAGTCTCGAAACGCGTTGTGAATAATAAAAAAAGAAGTTGGAAGGAAGGGTAACGTGGATACAAAAGGCAATTTTAACAATTTAATTGTAGTTTTAATGACGTTTACCTAATTAAATATACCAGCCGGCGGCACGCGAAGAGTCTTTGCGTGACTTTTTTTTGTGTGTCTTATTAGACACTGCGTTAGTGCTGTCCAGAGTGTTGTCAAACACAACTAGAGCAAATAGGGAATGAAACATCGTACTTCGAGCACGGAAAATAAAACATGACTTTCGCGCAGGAACCGGTCTCGGTTAATTGCGACGAAACGACGTGTTTACCTGTTATTATGCGGTCAATTGCACCGCACTTTCAATTACTGACCAAATCTGTCATTTAGAAACGTTCCTATTCCAAACTTATTTCAATTCTGCAACTTTACATTTGTGCAGTAATCTCTTTCAATACTTTTGTTACGTTAGGTTAGGTTTGGTCAGGTTAGGTTAGGCTGGGTTACGTTACATTAGGCTACGTTAGGTTACGTTTGGCTAGGTTAGGTTAGGTTAGGCTAGGAGTGAATAGAATTATAATGGTAATTTCAGTATTATTATAATAATAACGTGAAAATTTTAGTAACGATCGGCATTCGAACTTACGACTGCGTAAAGTTCACTCTACAATATCACAGAGACAGCTGATTGGTAGTAACAGTATATAGACATTGAAAGTGCCGTAGGATTCCATTACTTTTCCAGGCGCGAGGCTCCATCCCTTCTCACCTCGTTGAGAGATGCAGTCTGTGTCTGTAGCTTAGATGACGATATTTTCGATCGTAATTTGTCGTGTCGCAATTGACTGAGTTCATATTTTCACCTTGGTTGCAACCGACCGGATTTCATACGAATGTGTCGCAACTGACCGCGGTCCGGTGGAACTTGTTTATCTTGTTATGCTTGTTATCGGATCTCACAACACGTTCTGCCCGTGTGCTTAATACGAACACACTAAAAGGCGATTTCACGGATCGTGTTTACACGGATTTACGTTCACACCCGAACGTGGCGAACTATCGCTGCCGTAATGACAGCAGACAAACGTGTGTCAGTCTGTAATCCAGTATTCGAATTTGTTAATACTGTACTGCCAACAGAAACTTCTGATACACATGTCAGCGAGTATTACGTATTATATTGTCGCGTAGGAATATTAGCGGACAATCCAATACCGAATCCACAACCAGCTTAATCCAACGTACAGTATATGTGTGTAATACAAGAGCCTAATCAATTGCTGATTACAGATTGTGTTAGCAGTAGAAGGTAATCGGATACTTGTAGCAAATGTGGCGCGAACACAATGACAGATATTGATTATTTTTTCTTGTACTCATTTGTCGGTACTTTATTCGTTGTTACCTGGCCGCTTTTATGCATTTCTCACACAGGTGTTATTTTGTATATGAGCTCGAATTATTTAAGACGTTTTTATGGACTCTGTGTATACTGTACTACTTCTGTGTATACTTTTTTACCGTGTAATACTTCTATCCAGAAGCCGATAGAGTGATAGAAACCTGACGATAGATATTGAACAGTAGCTTAGAGATACGCAGTGAACAAATACGTCGTTGCGAGGCAACAGTACATACGCACAACAGTCTTGTACAGTGTTTCATAGTGTGAACATCGGCTGCAACAAGACTGGTGAAAGCAATGGAAGCGCGTGTGTGACAGAGAGGGAGATAATATGGAAGTGAGACAGTGAACTGTTGTCGCGTCGTGTTCCCCCTCCAATCTCTAGATAACTTAGCAATACTTGTTTGTGGGGGAGGGGGTAATTCATGCATTGAGTCGGTGCACCTTACTGTTCATGAATTACTGTCGGGCCTTTATTATTGTTGGATATTGCTACGTTGAAATGGAAGGCAACTAACTAATAATTACCATGCGTCAATAATCGAGACTGGACCTGTCGGCGCAATGTATTCAAGGTCAGACGTTGACAAAGTTTCTAGCGAATTCCAGAGCTTGTGTAACAAATAATTTGCTCTTCACGTAATCTGGAAAGTGACGGATATATTCTGAAATCTCAGCGGGGTATAAATAAAAGCATCCAGCCCCGGTCAGTTTGGTTCAGTTTAGACCTGGCGACATTAGAGTGCGGTTCGAAGTTGGTGTAGCGGTTTAGTGGGAAGTGATCATTGTGTTAATTAGTGTGAAACTGTAGTAAGGTGACATTTATTGTTGGTAGTTGGACAAATTTAAGTTCAGTTATTGTATAATAATGCCATTGTTAATTTCTAACTGTTGTTTGTGTAATTACAGTTTGTAATTGGTGACTTGATTGATGTCAGTTACACCGTTTCTACTTTAAGTCACGACGATCCGTGAAACCGTCGTAACAATAGATTATGTCAGACAGCTACCTTCGGTTTGAATACAATCAACCGAACAGTTTCGATCACTGATAACCTGTGGTCGTCGGTCTTCAGGTGCGTTACTAAAATACTTCACGGAACAAAAATGTCTCTATCAGAAAAATCATAAAGACAATGCCAAAAAATTAATGTAAAGTACGATTTTTCTTCTTCCACACGCAACGCGTGCCTGTTGTGACTCATTACTCTACCTATCTTCTTATCGTCTGCCAATATTTTCTTGTTTCTCTGGGTTTACGAAGTAGGTATTTTTTGGTCGTTCTCCTTCATTCTGAACACGCTGTCCTTCCAACATTCTCATCTGCTTCTGTATTTTTTATTTAAATATAAATGCCAAGATTTTCTTTGGTTGCCTTGATTGAAAGTCTATGCTGTCTTGTTAGTCCCAGAACTGACCTCAGATAGTTCATCTCAACCGACTGGGCTGTGCTACACAGAGACCTCCCCCCCAAAGACCATGGTGCAATTGCCCCCAAGTATTCCGAAATTACCCCCAAATTTGATTTCGAGGGTAAGGGGGAACAAAATACGAGGGTATAGAATAACCCCCAAGTTAACAGTGGATCTTGAGGCTTTATCCAAAAATTTTTGAAAAACTAAAGCCATTTAAGCAATTATTGGAATCAAAAAATTAATTTTATTCTGTATATCAGTGAAGGTTGACCAAAAGGTTTTCTGTTATGCCTAATCAATAACTATATTAGAAATGTAAAACCTTGGTCAAACCTGGCCTAACATAATTAGTAATAGATTAGGCCTTATCAAGATAATCTAACTTGATTTTGTAATTGCATTCTTCACAGATGTGTGTGATTTACGACGTTTGTAAGGGGGTAATTGAGCCCTTGGTAACGCAACTAGCTTAAATTCATGTAACTTATATTTCCAACAAGGAAAAATATTATTATTAATAATATTTAGTAATAAAATAGGGAAGGTTTAGTAATGAAATAAATTATCTACTAAACTGTGAAACACAATTTATTTGTTTGCATAAACACCGTGAGATGTATATGAACAATGATTTTGTTTACGCTGGTTCTATAGTCAGTTATTCAATAACAGAGATTGTTTATTTTTGGTTGCTTTAGGAAACGAATAAATTATTTCATCGTTCTGTATATCTTCCAATATGTCCCTCTCACATTACAAAATTTACAAAAATCGCCTTGAAAAATCCCCCTAAAACATTCCAGTGGTACGACTTGCACCATTGCACCATGCTGTGGGCACCCCTCCTGCTAGATGTTCTATTTTTAGGGTTAAAACTTCCTTTCCATAGGCCTACAAGGCACAGCCATAACTCTGTAGAATTTTAATATTATGTCCTTGTAAAGTTCAATAAAGTAATAATAAATTCATTTAAAGTGTAAGTGTATTACGGAGGCTACCAGGCCAGGAGTCAATATTATGAAACTTAAAAACTACCAGAGTGTTGAGCCGTGGTTGAGTGATTAAATTATTTTGTACACGTCTAAAATTTCGACTACTCACTAGAGACCTTCTTCGGTAGCAAAATGTTTGACAAAGGATGTCAGGCCGAACGCAAATACATCTGTTTGCTTATACCTCTGCTTGAGATGGGTTTGGCCTGTCATCCTTTGTAGAACTTTTTGCTACTGACAAAGCCTCCTTTGGGTAGCCGATACGTTTAGAAGAAACTATGAACCACTGTTTAAACAATCGACCACGGCCCAACAGACTGGTAGTTTTAATTTTCATAGGTTAAGGTGTAATGTACATTATACTTTATAAGGCTATATTAAGCTTTCTCTCACTTTGTAAATTTTCATTTTAATAGTAGTCTATGTTAATTTTTTGATGATATTTGTGTTAATTCATATTTATACATATTTTAAACACGTTTTGGTAAAGTCTATTTCTTGATGCATACATGGTATGTTTAATATTTATAATTATTTTACCTCAAGATGTTTTTTTATATGTGCATCATGTTTCGGGAAACTTATTGTTCCACATAAGGGAAAAAACATCTTGAGGTAAAATAATTATAAATATTAAACATATTATATATATATATATATATATATATATATAGTTACGACGGTCTCCTTGATCGTCGTAGGTACAATGGAAAACAAAATACAAGACTCCAATTAAGTCACTAATCACCAGCTTTAATTTTCACAGTTGGACAGTTCGTAATTAACAACACAGAGTCTTACAACAAATCAAATAAAAATTGTTCACACGCAATAAAATGTCAACTAATATAAAACAAAATTGTATTACAATTATACCGCCCGATTATAAAACACAACACTTCACTAATAACCACTTGAACGCACAGAGTAATATCGCCCGATAATAACTCGAACGCACGTAATATATCGCAACTATAACTGAAACTAAGCCCGCTGCCGCCTTGTATTTATACCCGCGCTCACAGACCAGAACATTTCAAACTACACGTTATCTCTACCTACGCCGTAATTAACTGCGGCCTTGACACAGTCCGCGCGGCTTCTGGCAAAGTCTAGCTAATGGGTCGAGAATCATGTATTACAATTGGATTTCCCTGGAACATTCGATAAACACATAGACTGTTCTGTAATGTCGTATCAATATTTTACTATAAAGAATTTTTTTATCTTTCCTAAAGATGCGACAGGAAATGACTTGCGAAAATATTTTGTAAATTTTTGTCTATTAGGTGTAAAATTTAAAGTCTTTTGAACCTATCAGTGTCTAAAAATATTCTAGAAAAAGTGTTCTGTTCTTGTATTGGCAGAATTAAAAAAAAAAGTAAAATTTGGTGAACATATTTTAAAATAAAATTGTGGTAAACTGAGACATTTTAGAAATGTAACAACATTAACAGAACAGATATAATTCTGATTTCTAAGAATTGAGAACAGTAAAAGAAGGACAATAAAAAGGAAAAGAAGTACTTTAGAAGACTCTGCTTTCAAGTCAACACGGTGTTATAAGTTGAAATACATTACATTGTAAAATTATTATATTTTTTCATGGCGGTATGTTAATATTTAAATTTGTATAGCCAACGTTTATATACATAAATGCGATAATAACAATAATTATTATTTCAGAACAATTTAGCCTACAATGTTTGGTTAGTACTTGATGCACTAGTGTTTATACAGCTCTAGGTATAAATCAATAAGGTCAAGTAGCGTGTGCTCACTTGATTAATGGCAATTCTGTTGTCGGAAGCTGTTTGTTGAGGAAAACAAGGAAACCCGTGTCAAAACATCTGGACTCGACTACACCGTTTCTCAAACCGACCAATAACACTGTCCCTGTACTATACTGAACTAGTTTCATTACCAGTTGGATCTGATTTAATGTAAAATGCAAACAGTAACCTCTCTTTTTGCAAATTTGGTTACGACTGAAAATTCAGGCAACTTTGTATAGACGAAATGAAGAAAATATTTAATAATATAAACAGGATTGAAAAAATTATTGAAGGAAAATCAAGGGATTTAGACTAGGCTATAACAGAGACAACCTGTCAATAAACTGTCTAGTGTTTGGAGACGATTTAGCAATCCTGTCAGATTCAGTAGAAACAGGCATTAGACATGTGGAACTGTTGATAGAACAAGCCGAAAGAGTGGGTTTACAAATTTCTTTTGAAAAAACCAAGTTCATGACAAACATCAAGACATTATCCAAGAAAATAAATACTCGACACGGGAAAATCTATGGAACTGACAAATTCAAGTATCTTGGAGAAGTTATTGAAGAGAATGCCTCAGAGAAACAAGCCATTAAAGCACGAGCTAATAAGATAAAAGTTGCTTACCATTTAACCAAGGGCACATATAACAAGAAAGCAATTTCCATTAATGCCAAACTTAGGCATTATTCAACAGTAATTCCGCCAAAAGCACTTTGTGCACCTGACTCTCTGACACTGAACAAGAAAATTATAATAGAAGAAGTGGAAGTCACAGAAAGGAAAATACTAAAAAAAATGTTGGGATCAATAAAAGCTGGAAAACAGTACAAAAGACGTCACAATAATGAGCTGTACACACATGTTGAGAAAATCACAGACGTAATTAGAAAAAGAAGAATTACTTTCTACCGACATGTTCAAAGAATGAGTCCTGACAGACTAACAGGGAACCTTCTTAACTATTTCAAAAAGCTCATATTGTCCAATACGTGGTTCAATGAGACAGAAAAAGACATATAAAAACTCCAGATTACCCAAGAAGACATTGAAGAATACTTGCCAAAAAAAAAAAAAAAAAAAAAAAAAAAAAAAAAAAAAAAAAAAAAAAAAAATGCCCAAGGTTTTCAGGAAAACCCCAAGAAGACGAACGGTGTCATTTGTACTGACGAATGGAGGGAGAGACATCGATCAAGAATGAAGGAGATGCGGGAGAGGAAGAAGAGAGAAGAGAAGAAGGGAGGAACTAGTTGAACCAAACGTAGGCCACAGTGGCTCATACGAAAAAAAAGAGGATTGAGAGAGATAGGTAGACAGATAGGCTGAAAGAGAGATTTGATAGCTAGATCGATGGAGAGAGAGAGAGAGAGAGAGAGAGAGAGAGAGAGAGAGGAGAGAGAGAGAGAGAGAGAGAGAGAGAGAGAGAGAGAGAGAGAGAGAGAGATCGTTTATAAAAGAAATAATTTTCACGTAGATATCCTAAGCAACAGGGTCGTAGAAACTAGAGCCGGTTGATAATGATGATATTTATGATGATTAGTGCAATAAGCTTGTAGGGAAGATTGTTTGGCTGGCAACGTGGAATGGTCATAATAGGTAGGTAAGGAAATTGTTACTATTTATGAGGGAAAACCGTTTATAGCGGAAAGATTGACCACAATACGGTTCTCACCATATAGGTAAAAGAAAAGAGGAATAATTTATGTAGAATTAGTGATGTGTATGTAAACTCAGATATCGATGTAATTCCGAAAAATTGGTATTAATGACCGCATATGGAACATTTTAATGGATCACGTACAATAAATGAGTTTTTCTAATCTAAAATGCAGTTCGGAAGGCAAACTAAGCTTTTGTTTATATTATTTTTGATTTAAGTGTATGTGCGGAAATCTATGAAAGGGAACCAGAAATTAACTAAAAACGTTAAAACTCCTAATAATTGAAGCTTCAAGCTTAATACATATTGTTACGTTCGTTGAGATGAAAGAGAATTACGCGACGCTCCTGAAAATTCGAGAATGTTGTTCATATGTCCGTTCTAACGAAACTCTCGTCCAGTTACCTCCCGATCTTGACCCACGTCGCTACCCACCACGTCACACGCAGAGACGTCAGGAACGTGTAGAGTGGGATCGCTATGGCCCGGCGAACAGTCGTCGATTGCCAGAGACGGGACTACTCGAAACCGTTCGCCAAGTAGACAAGGAAGTTGCGCGTTTACGCGTCTTCTAGAATGAAGCCAGACTACACGCTCCTGTACCAGCAGATCCCTGAGGAGACGAGTCTTATCGGTCGCGAGAGGAATCGCCTCCAGAGGCATTGGCAGAGGACCCGTGGCCGACAAAGCAGCGTGCAACCGGGCGACCGGCGTTTTACGTCGTGAAATGCTAGTCTTTCAGATGTCTCGCCTTAGTCCAAACGGGGGACGCGACAGGCGAGAGTCACCATTACAGGTTAGCTCCAGCTCTGACGGGAAAGAGATACTGGCATCGTATTCCCGCCGTTACTAGACCGTTCGGCCAAGCCCTGGGTCGCTCGGAGGTCGCTCAGTCGCTTGGGTTTGTGTTTCTAGTGCCAGTTCACTTCCAACCCACCCATGGACTGGAACTTCCATGAGCAAGTCGAAAACGATGTTGAAGACTTTGTGTTTCTTCCGATCACCGCCGTGCCCGAACCTATCTGTGGAGAAGATGTCCCATATTGGCTCCCTGAACTCCGACCGAGAAATGCTCTAACTCGACTTTGCGGAGTCAGGAATACGGTTCTTGGGCAATTACGTGACGCTCTTGAACATTCTAAACGTTTCTCGACTGGCCCAGAGCGTGTAGTCGGCATCATCCGACGTTGTTCCAGATACGGCGTCGGCGTCTAGATCGTGCACTGACACTGTCTCCAGACTGTTCGAGCGCCGAGGGGCCCACACACTATCAGTTTTACTGCTCAGTTTTTCACGTGTGACGTCATGTCTGAGCGATAAAATGTGTGAACTGCGCAGTTTAGGCAGGTGTTTACGCAGTCTGCAGGGCTGTGCTACTGGACTCTCTTTCTTTTGCAACGATAAACTGCACAGTTCACTCAGTTAAATGTACAGTTCGCTCAGTTGACACTCAGCTATCACCATGGCTTTATCGAAAAAAAAGAAGCCCTCCTCGCATTCTTTGAGACCTATCGGTCGCTTCCCGAGGTGTGGGGTATCGTAATTCCATCATATCCTAACCGTGTCAAAAAAAAATTGCTGCATACGATGTACTAATAAAAAAATTAAAAGTTATTGAGCCTGACGCGACGCGTTACAGTGTTGCAAAAATAATTAATAACGTCCGAACCGCTTTTCGAAAAGAGTTACAGAAAGTTAATGATTCAAACAAATCGGAAGCTTCAACTGACGATGCGTGTGTCCCGACCAGACGGAACTGACGAAACTCAGGAAAAAACTGGGATACAACTGACTTTCAGTTCAGTTCATTGTACAGTTCTTTACCCAGTTGTTTAGGGCAGTTAACTGCCCAGTAAAACTGCGAGTGTGTGGGCCGCTCATTACGTATCACATTGTAGTTCGATGAGTCATTACGTTCTATGAAGCCAGAAACTTGTTCGATCTTACTAGTATTTCTAATATTATTTTTCAAATAGTGCGCGAGTACATTATCAGTTACAATTAGTCGTTGAAGATTGTGCTTATATAGTTTTGTAATATTTTTTAATTTTATTAGGTTTTATTGCGAGCTATCTTGTTTGACGATCAAACATGTCACTTTAGTTGATTAAAGTAAAGGTACGCTGCCCTATCACTTTGTCTCTCTCTCTCTCTCTCTCTCTCTCTCTCTCTCTCTCTCTCTCTCTCTCTCTCTCTCTCTCTCTCTCTCTGTTTTGTAATGATTTACTGAAGTGTTGTAGTTGTTGCTAACGGCCATTTAAAGGCAATTTTATCGCGTTAGTTTAAAACGAAGGCAAATTTAAATCGAGTAAAATTGTAATTTTCTGCTTGTCTGGAAAGTTACGTACCGGTAACGGTAATGTATACGTAAGATAAGTTTATAAGAAACTGCTTCTGAATGTTACGTAATGTTTTAAATAGTTTTTCAACGACTTATTTAAAACAAAGATAGTAAACCATGCGATATTATGTATGCGTGTGCGCACACATGCGCTTACACGCGCGAACGCACATTTAAAATAACTTAGTACATTGTAAGTTGTTAACGTATAAAACTATATTTTCGTGAAAAGTTCATTTAGAATTTAAATGTTATTTTGTTTAACGTACATCACTCAAATAATGACATTCTCTTAGTGTCAGCACTATTTTTCTTGTTAGTTTATTGAACATTTCTATTTTGAGTAATAGTCTTAAGGGCCATAATTAGGATGTTTGTAGCCCCGTGCAGTTGAATGCAATAAAGTCCTATCCAGAATATTCGGCGTTGAAATACAAATAATTCTTCTCTCTCAAGTAATAACGATTTTTATTCTAAGTTCATTATTTTAAAATTGACATGTTTTATTCATTTTTCTATAAATTTATTCTCAGAATTAAAAAAAGGTCGAGGGAAAACGCTAGAGGGTAGGAGTGTAGGATTACTGACTGGTTGTATGCTAGGTATTTTATATAATAATGATACAAATTTATAAACCCTATCGGAATGTGGAAGTACTGATAATAGAAAATAACGGAAAGAAAAGAAGATTGTATGAGGAATTGGTAATATTAGAAACTGAAAAATCGGTATGGAGAACCACACATGATTTCCATGTTCTAAGATTTATATTTAAAATCATTTAAATGTAAATTGAAAAATATGACAAGTTTGACAAACTGATATGATATATTTCCACAGAAACTACTTCTTTGTTGCCGATAACATAGTACACATATAAAAAATCGGTATGGAGGACCACAGATGACTTCCATGTTCTAAGATTTATAATTAAAATTATATACTTGAATTCCGTTCGATAATTTCTAAAAAAATATCCCCCACCTTGTAAATCGAGTTTTACGTTTGACAAAGTGAAATGAAATGTTTCCATAGAAACTACTTCTTTGTTGCCGATAACACAGTACACATATAAAAAATCGGTGTGGAGAACCACACATGACTTCCATGTTCTAAGATTTATATTTTTAATCATTTACTTGAATTCCGTTCGATAATTTCTAAAAAAATATCCCCCACCTTGTAAATCTAGTTTAGGTTTGACAAAGTGAAATGAAATGTTTCCATAGAAACTACTTCCTTGTTGCCTATAAGTAGTACACATATACAAAATTACCCCTCCCCCTGCAACTATCATTTTCATTTATAGAAAATTACCCGGTCCCCTTCAACTACCCTTTTCATTTATACAAATTTCATCTACTTTTCTACAGTGGATTATTATGAACTTCTTTTCAGGATAATTTATTTATCAAACTTAAGTACTTTACTCTTGTTAAAAGGTAAAACGTTCCTGGCAAAGTACCCCTCCCCCTTAACCGACCTTCACCAGAATCAATGGGCCTTGAATACTCTACAACTCGGCCACATATGCAAAATATTATATGATTCTATTTGAATTTGCGGCAGGTATCGTTTGCCATAGAAAAAATTCCACACACAGACACACACACTTTTCAGAAAATAACTTTCTTTATGTTTTGAGGGTAGTGCAACTGTTAATTTGTAAGTTTTTTTATATAGTTTCTGTGACAGCGTTGTTAACATAAACCAGATTTTTGACTTCTTCTGTCTCTTCTTCTTCTTCTCCTTCTCTTCAGTATTCTTCCTCAGGATTAGGTTATATAAACCTGTTTCCGCACCCATCTTATCCTCGGACGACCTACGTCTCTTCTACCAATGGCTTTATAGTTTACTGCCGCTTTCGACAATCGATCCTCTGTCATCCATTGCAGATGATCCCACCATTGTTTTCTGTAAATTGAAATAATTTTATTTACGTCCTTTACTTCTAGTTCTGCTCTGACATCTTCATTCCTTATTCTATCTTGCAATGTAGGCTATAATTTAAAGTATTTTGAAGAAACTGCATTTCAGCACTGAATTTTGCCGCATTCTTTTTTTGTCATGACCCACGCCTCACTTACATACGTCAATGTGGGTATTGCAATTCTCTTATAAAATTTAATCCTTGTTCTGTGTCGTGTTTTATTTGAAAGATTTTTATGAATCGTACTACCAATATTCCTAAATTTATTCTTCTTCTTTTTTGTAACATATTTATATTCATAGCTTAATGCACAGCCGAGATATTTGAAACGGCTCACTTGTTCTAAAGTTCTGTTGTTTATAACTATCTTAGCCTCACTGGATATTTACCTTTATAGGCCATGGTTTTGGTCTTTCTTATTGAAATTATTAGTGAGTATTCTCTTGCCACTTCTTGTAATTGAAACATAGCTCTTTGTAAATCATCCTCATTTTCTTCAATAAGAACTACGCCATCCGCATATAGCAGGGAACCCATAGAAATTGAATTGTTATGGTGTTTTCCCGAAGTCATTCTGGATTATTTCCATCCTCTCAACATGTCGTCAATGTATATATTAAACAAAGTTGGGGAAACACACTATCACTGCCTAACTTCCTTATTTATTGGAATGTCACTTGCTAGCCTACCATTCAGATCCAGGACTGCAAATGTATTTTTCTAAAGGATCTTAACTGTATTTATTATATCCTGTTCTATCCATAATATTTCATAACTTTTGACAGTCTAGATTATCAAATGCTTTTTCCAGATCAACAAAAGCGATATGCGTTTCTTGGTTATACCCCCGCCTTTTTTATATTATCTGTCGAGCTTTTCGATAACAACCAGATACTCATAATTTTAATAATGTCGGTCCACGACCTGACAATCCGGAATTGGTGTTTTAATCAGATACCGACTGTGAAAGCCTATGATCCTAGTAAAAACAAGTGTTGAAAAACAGTCGGCGTTAAAGTAAAGACATTTTAAAGATATATTATGCTTGAATACTGAACAGAACATTGAACAAACGCACTATACTGTGTAGCAAAATATCGGGATTATGGCACCAGCCTACTGAGTAGATAGGCCTACTAAACATGTGTCAGAAAGTGATCCAGTACTGGGATATGTTAATGCAACATAAACTAATGAAACGGATATCAGCCTGTGTAATGTATGACAGTGTCTAGGATTTAGTGTGTTCTGTAGGGCAATTCAATATTGGATCCATACATCCACATTACCTGAGCCCTATCAATTAGTAACCAGAGATACGTTAGCATTAAAACGTTATTTGTGTCTGTGCGTATCTACTTTAACGACGATCACGTAATTTAATACTATAAGCTGCAAAAATAACATACGCTACGTGATCAATTGGTATAAATTTATTATCATTTACTAATCACCTTCCTGTACGTGCATTTTTGTTTGATTTTACCTGGCCAAATTTGAAGGGTTTTATTTTTGATTGCCTACAGTGTGTTTCGGTGGACTTTCTCTCCCACGGTCCCCATGGTACTGCAGTTTTTGCATTTTTGAGTCTTTACTTCCTCCAACAGTGTCGGTCCTCCTCTCCAGTTTCCCATCCCCAGAGAATTTCAGCATTTTGCCAAAGGTTGTCCTGCCACCATCTGCCTTTCCATGTTTTTGTTGGGTATTCAGATGACAAAAAAATTACATCAACAATAGGATACAACAGGGATAAAAGGCTATTCGTTTGCTAAACTCGTTACTTTGGTCGAACAAAATGAAACTTCAAACTAAACTGACAATCTACACAACAATTGTGGAGCCCATTTTAACTTATGGCTGCGAATGCTGGCAACTTTCAGATAAAGAGAAAAGATGATAGAAACTGTGGTAATGGACTTCTTAAGAAGAGCGTGTAATATTTCTAGAATTCAACATGTTAGAAACTAAGATATAAGAATGAAAACAGGACGCGTATTTACAACAGCAGAAAGAATAGAATGCAGACAGTTGCTATGGTATGGTCACGTAATGAGGATGGAGGTGAAGCGATGGCCAAAGAAAGCATTGACTTACACACCACAAAACGGGAGAAGGAAAAGAAGACTGACATCACAATGGAGAATAGGAATTAGGAAAAGCATGAGAGATCGAGCTATTGAAGATGATGACTGGAAGGATAGGGAGAAATGGCGTTCGAAATGCGGGATGCGGCATAGACTTTAGAACCTCCGCTAATAAAAAAAAATCAGATGACAATCATTCACTCATGGGTCCTGGATGTAACCTACAAGGCTGGCTATTTATATAGAGAGTGATTTAGGAAAAAGGAAAATTAGGAACATTAACTATTGTTATGAAAAATTCTTTTATTAAATTTATATTTTCTATAATATGAAATCCAATCACCACTGACAGGATAATCACGAAATCCGCGAAATTACGAGGCTTACAAATATGACATTTTGTAAAAAATTTGCTAATTTTTTACTGATTTTAAGACAATAAAAATTACATTTGCCACTCTAAATGATTATAGAATTTCTGTGGAATTTTTAATAGCTCTGTGGGGCATTTAATCCCCCCGATCCCAACCATAGTTACGCCACTGATATGATGTGTAATGTTGAAAATTTTGTTTTTCTCAGATTCCTTATCCTCGAGAATTAAAAACGATAGATTTGGCACACCATTTGTCAAAACTGATTTAGCCATTTTAGAGTTGACAGTCCCCCGGCCAAAAGGATGACAGTCGGCATCAAAGTAACCGATATCATTTGCAATTAATTTTATATCTTGCATTGTTGATATGTTAGACAGCAAAATGACGGCAGCACGACAGGTCGGCTCCGTCGTGATACGCTGCAGTTGATGAATACTAATTGTAGCAACATAGCGGCAACGTGCACTTAAAACGGTAACCTCGTCTTACTAACGGCGGAGTCTAATTGGTCTACAGTAGAGGTGTGCTAAACTAGTATTTGAAAATAACGTACGAACAAAACCGTTCCAAAAAAATAACACGTACAAATACCTGTTATTATATACTTATTATACTTATACCTGTATTATATAATTTGTTATAAAAAGTAAATTGAAACTAAAAGTATTAACAGTGTTAATTTACACTGTGACTTTATTAAGCCGTTACTGTTTAAAAGAAAATGAGAAACAAGAGAATTTATAGGCCCACCTCCCTTTGGGAATACTAATTAAAGTTTTCACTAGGAGTAAACGAACTGACATAGGTTGAATATTAAATTGTTGATTCCATTTTAGTTAGACAAATTAGTTTCGAAACTCAGACAATGGAATTTATAGTGCACGTAATAACACAACAAATAATGTAAAAAAATATCATAAACGTATAATAAAAACGTAACAGTAAGCCAAAAGATTTACAACAATCTGATCATTTACGTTAGATTTGCTACAAAGTTAAAATCATCTCCGGAATCACATTAACAAAAAGTATACTATATGGCCTATCAACTATCAGCCACTCTCTAGGTTATAACATAATGTAATTCGCTTGTTTAAAATTTACCAAGTTGGTAACTAGTATAATATATAATTTGTTCTTATAATCTGTATTATATATCTTCATAACACACGAGAATAAATGTAACATCAGTACGGATTTATTCATTTACTAAAAAGAGCTTCGTCTCTTTGGCATAGAGATATTCTGAAGCTCGCTGTTTTGCTTCGTTTCGTACTTGTATGACAATCGTCACATTCGCAGAATGAAGTATCCAGGACCAAATACTCGCACTCGTACTAAACTATGTACTCGTAGAACTCGTTTGTTCGTTAGCTGCGTAGGGGGCTCCCGCGACTCGGAACCGGGAAGCCGCTAGTATTCGGAACGGGTATTTCCACTTTCATTTATTGTTAAATCGGAACAGGTATTTCAACCTTTCAGTCACTGTTACATCCGTTCCACAAAAATATCGTTCCAAAATACCTGTTATAGGTATATTGGCCCACCTCTAGTGCATAGTGGCAGTATCGGGACGTGTCCCGCAATTAAGAACACATTAATACATTAAAGGCTTATGACTGTCACCATTTTGGCCGGAGTAGTATAATAAGATGACTAAGCAACATACCACATGAACAAAATTTCGTCCTACTCGAACGGTCGGGTAAAAAATTGACAATTCGTCAAGAATCGGGAAAACACAAGAAAAGTGACTCGATTAAAATTTTATGACGTACAGTAATGTCTGTGGCAATGTTGTTGTATAGTTCTCAAACATGGTTTTTGGCGAAGAACTCTTTAGTAGGATACAAGCAGGGCTTAATTTCAGGGGAAATGGACCGGAACGGCGTTCCGGAATGTCTGTTCCGGAACCTCTTGGATAAAAAAAAATATATATATGAAAAGAAAGACCTAATTATTTCAAAAATTTACTACTACTTTTTAAGTTATGTCCCTCCTCAGACCCTCTACAAAACTAAACATTTGTCAAAATCAAACACCAGCAATAATCTTTATCTTAACTACTATCGTTCAAAAAATGCCTCAATAAACTATGAAGAAAATTAAATAAAAAAACCTGTTTCAAAATTAAAACTACATGAAGGGTTACTGATTGGAAGAATATGTGCATTCCAGAATTTTTCCGAATAGTGTTTTTACCTTGAAATATGCTATTGAATCAATAGCAGTATCTTTGAATGAGAGAGGGCTGATTTCGGGCCATCATGCACCATTAGGCACAAAGAGTAATGAAAGTTCAAGGAACAAATAATATGATGACACGATGATGAAACTACGGAAACTTTTTTAAACTGTCCGAACCACCGAAACCAACACTTAGAGTTGAGGCTCCGGGGTGACGCCATCATGAGTGATATGTTTTCGATTGTCGTGCGGCAATTGTCGTGACGATGAAGCTGTTAAGAATTATCAGTAAATTTATTTGCTTTTCAGATACAAGTTTATACGTATGTTACATATTTTATAAGGGTTTAAAAATATAGACCTCCTTTGTAATAACCTGATGTAAACTTTTACGCTAATATAAAATATATGTATATTTGTGTCTCTAGAACAATAGAAATTGATGCGGCACCGGGACCTATAATTTTAGAAATCAACCACTGGATACAAGCACCGGAGATGGAATTATTGTGATCTGTTAAACGTTTCATACAAAGAAATATGACTCCACAATGAAGACACACGCAAAGAGCTCAACATTTTTAATAAGCAAAATAATACTACGGAAAACAAAGATAAACAGATTGCTCGTCTGGATGAATAGGATGCCAGATGGCAGGTTGCCCAATGAAGTTTGCACATTACAAGCCTGTCGGACAAAGAAGTATAGGAAGACCTAGGAAGCGTTGGTCAATTGGAAGCACTTCTTTTGGGACAGGAATAGGCGACTCCCCTATTCCCTGATTGAAGAAAAAGAAAGAACGTTTGATACTTTCATTAGTACAGTAGAACCTCACTAATTCGTCTCCCTCTGTAATTCGTCACCCACTCAAGATTTTTCTTTTTCTTTATTAACAACCCAGTAACATATACGCTCTAATTATATCCGCGGTAAACCAGAAACGTGCTGATTGTGGCTGGGGTTCCAATAGTAGCTAGGAGGATGGATTGCGGAAGGTATTGGTTTCGAGAATGGGTATTTTGTATTTCTGTACACGACACGATAAGTGTTGTGTTAGATGTTACAGGGCAATACGGTTCCGAAAATTCAGTCGGATTGCTGATGCCCCGCAAATTAATCCGGAAAACACACACAGATTTGATTGGGATAAGTTACGGCTATCTGAATTACAACCAGCGTCTACAGAACCAGAAGGTCTTGACCTCACATCGGAATTGTTACATATATCTGCCAATCCCTACCAACATTTAACAGTTTGAATGAAGACGACGTCAAAAACTGGTGTGAAATAGACTTACCTGATGCAGGCTACGAAATGTTTAGTGACGATGAAATTGTTACATACGTATCTACAGAACATACAAAAGGTAATGATGAAGAAGATGACCAGCCAATAAAACCTACAGTCTGTCATAAGCAGATCATTAAACCACTACAGCAAACTAGTGATACGAACGCCAAGATAAAGCAGAGCTGCCTAAAATAGTTTTACGGCGCCAAATATATAATTTGGCTCTTGAAAACTATGGTCGACAGAAAATTACAGGTTTCTCACAATCATTAAACAACTATTTTTGCAATTACAGTGCTTAACTTGTTTGAGTTTGAAAATTTTCAGCAATAAATATGTTCGAGCGTAACATTAGTACTGTACATTGCTACTCCTTCACTAATTCGTATATTTCACTAATTACTCACCCCTTAGGTCCCGTAGGTAACGAATTAGTGAGGTTCTGCTGAATACTGTCTAATGACATTCTCTTAATAGCACAGTGTCATCGCTTGAATTTGCAAAATTTATAAATTCAACTGGCTAGCATTTGACCCGTGCTGTCACGGGAAAGTGGAAAAGCGGATGACTGTGGTGTCGTTCTACAACGTTCTATGTCAGTCGGGAAATTCCGGTTTGAAGCTCAGTAGACTTTGACAAACAGTATTAAAAGATTTGGAATATTTGCGTCTACCTTCTGATTACGCAAGTGTTGCATAGAGCCACGGCAAGCTGTAGTAGCAGGCCGGAACATTAAACGTGGCAACGTTGCGTCTGAGGCCTATAAGCATAGTGTAAAAAAATAGCTAAAGTGAACATGTTATATTTTGATTTAACTTCATAGCATTACTAAAATCATGAATAGGCCTATTTATAGCTAAATCTAAATTATAGGTTTGTGCGCACTTAGTACTATACGTTTAAGTTGAAGAGATTAGTGAATTAGTATTAGTCCTAACGAATTAATTTTGTTCGATTTATTGAATTCGTATCGTGTGATGAGTTAATTATTATATTTATTAAATAATATAACAGTATTTTACATAATAAACATTTAATTTGCAAAAAGTGAAGAATTATAAAACTGCTGTTAACTGGCAATTAAAAATGACGCGATTTGATTATTGAAATATATAAATGAAGAACTCAACTAATCGGCTTCAAAATATCAGCTGGTTCCAGTGTTGCCACGTTTAATGTTCCGACCTTCTACTAGAGCCGGATTTATGGCGCAACAGGCCTTAGGCCAAACGCTTGAAGGGAGAAGAAGAAGAAGAATATGAAATTACTTTAAAACCAATCTATATTTTAAAGAAGAACTGTTGAATTAAGTATGACTACATAAAAGTGTTACAGATTTTATACTGATTCTGGTGATTATTTATTCCTACCCTGAAGGACATAACGACTGATTGATTACAAGAAGGTAAACAGCTCTGCCGACAGCTCACACGATACGTTCACTAGGTTACTCGGCTACTTGGGCAAGCAGACAATCTGTCAATTGATTGGAACGCCGCCGCCGGGAGATTAACGAGTGTGTGTGTGTTGACGAAATCCGTTAATTAATAGGTTTACGGCTCCTTGAGGCGGACGCCGGACCCTGAGTTTACACAAACCCGTAGATTAACTCGACTCCGTCGGCTTTCAATCAACGGTGCACAAGACAAATATTGTTCTACTCTACTGATTTGGATTGTTTGTCGGACAGTAAATAAGTTAAACGGTTTTGCTCTAAATTGTAAGTAGTTACGTTTATAGTTATAGTAATTATAGTAGTCTATAGTAGTTATAGTAATAACTACGGTAGAAGGTACTACAATAGTAGCATGTAGATTCTGACTTTTGAGTATTAAATTATATTATAAATATTCCTTTTTGGAATGGATAGATCTTTGTGTCAAGCAGTTACAATTCGATAAATGGTTCCAAATAAAGTCAAAGCCTACGGAAGAAATACTGTACTGTAAAGCTGTACTATTGCGATGGTAATACGGATCGTTGTGTTTGATCAGAGAACCAAAATAATCAAAGACATCTTCTTTTCCCTCTGGCTTTACATCCCTCTATGATGGCCTCCTCAACAATCCTACACCACTCTCTTCTGTTCTCAGCAACAATAGTCCATTCTCGGATCCCCATGGTTCGCAGGTCTTCCTCAGCACACTCCATTCCTCGGTCTTCCTATGCGCCTCGACTCCAAGGTTTTCCATTCTGTGATAGCTCTCGTATTTCTGGTCTTCTTTATTCTATAAATATGTCCTGCCCATCTAATACTCTGTGACTTAACAAACTTTATTATGTTTTCGCTGTTTATTAATGTATCAATTTCAAGATTTATGCGGATCCGCCACGTGCCGTCTTGGTCCATAGACTACTAACTATCTTGGTCTGTTGAATACTATCTATGCAACGATGCAATTTATTACTGCATAGATATAGATAGGTTGATTTGAAATTACTACAACAGAGTCTGTATCTGGAGGTAGGAAAATTTTATTCATTAACACATTAAAATTTACTTATGGCTTTGTAATATAAAATTTTTTAAAAAAAATTTTCTTTCAAAAATGAGTCTATTGGCTTCTTCACTTTTTTTCTTCCTTAATTTCAGCCTAACCCATTATTAGTGAATAACTGTATTACGGTGAGCAAAATCTTCACATATTGTCAGTCTTTCATTTTAAACAGTACGATGTTTCAGCGAGAAACATTCACTTACATAAAAATTGGTTTGTACATAACCTAAAATACTGAAAACAGACGTCATCACGTTAACTGTTTTTGTCTCCCATAGTCATTTAAATGAATTTATAGTTTCAGTCAGAATTTAATTCTTTTGGATCTATATCTAGATTATTCATATATGAATCTAAGTTTTCCATATCACATTCCACATCTGAATTCATGTATCTGAACACACTCTTCTGTGGAGAAATTTTTGTGTAATAATGCTGTGCCAATGTTTCACCAACTAACAGTGGGAAAACTAAACTGACTTCTGCATAAATCTTCACAGGTGCAGCATGTTTTTTAATCTTTTCCCATGAAACTGCTTCATCGGGCCGTGCACTACTGTCGCTGCCACCAAATTCTGATGCAGTGTTCATAAACACAACATAATCAGCACCATTCCTCATTAGGTTTGCATTACAGATATGGTGTTTAACAACTCCTCCTCCAATTATAACAACACCAGAGTTAATCGCCTTCACAGCCATTGTATTAAGCCTTTTTAGATCTTGTATAATATCAAGAATAAATCCTCGATTTTTGTAAGTGTAAATATGCATCATATCGCCAATGCTGCCATCTGTTAGAGCTGGACTAAACACTTTTTTTTTTTTTTTTAGTGGGCTTCTAGCCGAAAAGTTCTCCTAAGTATTTTTCTCTCAAATCGTTTAAGATCTTCTTCATCTTTCTTCCGCTTAGTCCATGTCTCACGGCCGTAAGTCATACTGGTTTTATAAGGCTTTTATAAATTTTTAGTTTAAATCGAACACATGGAAATCGATATTTAGAAATGCAATAACAATTTAAATAAACAAAGACACACGTATACAAGAATGCTCTAACCTTCCGTTTGTTCACCACACTCTAATGTAACACATAATAAATATCACTTATTGTGTCGCACTAAATAATACAAGTTGCTAATTATAGATGTACTCACGAAATAATTGATAATAATTATCACTTTACACTAAAACACACTCTAATATCGCACAGTGAATCTCTGAACGAAAGCCGACTGTTTGCTTCCGAAACGGCGCTTTTACGATCACGATATGTGCTGTTGCATGTGACGAAACTGACCTGGATGTTAGTGGAAAAATTGGCCACGATCTGGAAGGCGCGTTTGGATAGATCGAGAAGGTGCGCGCGAGCACTGCCGTAATTCTGCCGCTCACACAGTGCGGCATTCAAAACGTCACGTAGCCACACGTGTTATTCATCTCCTCAGCGTAGCGATATTAAATACTTCTCTGTTTTTACATAGTTGAACGTTTCACAAGCATGAGGTTTACCGGTAGATCAGGCAATAGTATATCAGAGGCCAATTGAGACATTGCATGCAACAAGGGCTTAACTGATAAAATAACATTTTGAGATAATGAGATTCAAAGTTTCAAACCAACATAAAAGTACTGTGACATGATGTACAATATTTCTATTCAGTAAGCACATCATTTTAAATGTTTTTTATTTGATTATATTTAAGTTAGACCAAGAATATAATTATTGAAACTTTTAAAATACAAAATTAAAAAAAGATCGTAGACTCTTTTTGCCTTTAATAGCAAAATATCTTTAAAAATATTTGTCACACTTACGTCCTTTTGAATTACCTTCTTAGCTTCATAATAAAGTTAAATAAACATTAAAAAATTATATCAAAACAACATAATGTACAAGTTTTAAGTTATAAAACTGTTTTCACACGAAGTCGTTGCGTGTACTTGCAAGCCTATCTTAAACAGTTTAATTTTCTTTCAGTTCTCTCATCTTCTGTATGAATATTTTGCAACTGTGGAGTCTTTGTTATGACACGCTTATACCACTCTCAGAAGATTTGTCTAGAAAATTATAAAACAACTTCGAATATATTTATATTTCGCCAGTTTAACCAACATCTGTACATGGTGATAATTGTGTATATCAGGAAGACATTGTTTATTTGCATATTAGAAGAGATGATAAGATAAGATAAGAACCCTTGTATGTAAAGAAGATGCAAAAACTGCTCCGGAATTTGTACATTAATGTGGGATATGACAGAATTATGAAAGTAAAGGATTTTGCCCAAGGGTTCAGCTTACCAATAACTGCATCAAGGCTATCACATTTTTCTTTGTCGTAAAGTGTGGTATAGAATATTGAATATATGGTATTGGAATATTTCAAACTTTGTAGGCATACTAACTATGAAATGGATAATTGAATAAACTGTTGAACGCAAAAGGGCCTAACCTCCTAGAAGCCCTTATTGCATGCAACTTCTCAATTGTAGGAGCAATTCAAGTCACAGTGGCGCAAAAATATACCACACTATAATAATATAATATATATAGAAGACATCATTATCATCATTATCTTCACGGATTAAATCAAGGATGGTTTGTTCCGGTCTCAAATAGGCAAAGATTAAAGCTGGTCACTCCAGCGCTTCCTTGGACGACCCACACCCCTCCGACCCCTCGGCTCCGTTCCAGAATTGTTTGGGGGGATGCGGCAGTCATCCATTTGCCAAAGATGTTCCCACCAAATCAGCTGATCCGTCCGGCTAGTCCTTATTTGTGACAATTTAGTATTTAATATGTCCCCTGGATATGTTATTAGCGTATCGCAGGGTAAGACGTATGGTGGGGCTGCCACCTTCAGGCTTAACGTCCAGCCCTATTTTCTGTCTGGGTGTTCGCCCATAAACTGCCTGTCTTACCAGACTAAAGAGACCAGTTTTCCCTGTTGAGATATCTATAAGGATCTTTAATGTGGTGGTTTCTCCTTGCCTCCCACATCCTACGTCGATGACCATAATGGAAGGTCATCCGTCTTTAGAGGAAACTTTTCACCGCAAGGGCAAGTGGGTGCCCTAACCTCTACTTGACAATGACAAGTAGAGGGGGGACAGCTTATACCGGCTATCACTCGGTCTCCAGAGTCGCGTTAGCCACCTGTAGGTGTTGCCCATCTCCCACCACTTAGAGGTGCGGTTGGAGATTTCCTTTCATCAAGGAATGAGACCATAAGACATTACTCATCGTACTTTGGGGGACAAAATATATATATAATGTATGATACTAAATAATATAATACTAAACATACGACATGCTTAATGTGCGTAAGCATCAGCATGATCGTACAGGACGCACAAAGCATAGAACGTTTTCTGCCAGTTTGTATCCACTAACAGGTAACGGTCTTATAGCACCCTATTAATCATTATGTTAGTTAACTTCGAGAGCACATCTTTGAAAATATTTAATTATGTAACATTGTGGAGTACTTATATTGTTACGACGGCCTACTGATCGTCGTATGGTACAGTAGAAAACAAAATACAAGACACCAATAAAGTAATTAAAAACCAGCTTTAATTATCACAATTAACAGTTTGTAGTCAACAAGTTTATTCTCGTACAACAATTAAAGCTAATCTGTCCACACAAATAATAATGTCAACTATAAAGAATTCCGCACTATAATCACTTTTTACTAATACACCACTTGAAAGGCACTGTGTAAATCGACCGACAATAACTCGAAAATCACTGGAATAAACAGCCGCTTAAACTGAAACTAAGCATCGCTGAATGCTTATATTTATACCCCGCTGAGATTTCAGAATAATCCATAATACTCGTCAACACTAGTAGAAAACACTAATAATTGCTTGCGGCCTTGAACACAGTGCGCGCGGACCGATGAAGTTTGGAATAGCCTCGTTAACGCACGTTAAGAATCACGTACGCACACACACATTACAGCTGGTTCTGCTGGGGTAGCCAAGAAACATTTAGAACCTTCTGTAATGGCTTAACAATATTCTCATAATTTAAGCGTTCAAAATTTCAGCGGGATCTCGATCTCGATCACCACCACCCGTAAGTACGTTCTTTCCTTAAACTCTCTCTCTCTCTCTCTCTCTCTCTCTCTCTCTCTCACACACACACAAACACACACACGGGTGAAATATATATATCGCGTACGTTTGAATGCCGTTAAAAGTACTTTTGAATTTAATATTCTAAAATAAGACCCAAAAAGCAGCGTTCCGGCAGAAACGAGGAATTGGTTAAATAAACAATTTCACTCAGTTCACAAGGTTTTTTATTAAAGAAATAGTGATCGACAAGCTTTTGGAAAGAGTAAACATCCTCTCGCTGAATTTAATTTTAGTTATTTATGTTACGGTACTTGAAAACAATAAATCTAATTATAATTCTGTTCACTTGAATGTCTGTTCGTTTGTTTAGGCTTTCCTTGTGTATGTGAGAGTTTCTTTACCTAGTACCAATGACAATGAATTAATTTTTCTTATGTCAAATATCTTCTTCTTCTTCTTCTTCTTCTTCTTCTTCTTCTTCTTCTTCTTCTTCTTCTTCTTCTTCTTCTTCTTCTTCTTCTTCTTCTTCTTCTTCTTCTTCTTCCTGTAATTAAATCTGTTCTGGTCTATAACAACGGTCTTTTATGCTGTCACTCCACCTCTTCCTTGGCTAACAAATGGTCCTCTTTGTGTTTGGTTGGCTATCTCTTGTCTTTTTCACTAGCCTTGTGTCATCCATTTTTGATGTGTTTTCATTCTATATCCTTCTACTTTCCGCGATCCAAGAATTAGTATCTATCTACCTTAAATTACACGTTTCTCTTATACTATTGTTTGGAAAACCTATCGTACCTTGTCTTTCCTAGTACCGTCCGTAATATAGTAATTTCTATAGTTTGTCGTGTTCTTTGAGTTGCTGTATCTGGCTTGGTTTCTGATGGGTGGGATATTACTGGACGTATTGTGTTCTTCTTTTGTGAGGTATTTATTATTTCATATAGGGCTATTCATGCATCCAGCAATTCTTCTTGCTTTCATCAAATGATGTTCCACTTCCAGTTTTGTTAGTTTTATTAGCAGCCATCTTAACTCCAACTTTGACACTACTTATTGCCACACTGCTAAATACTTCGCTCTTGACGAGTCGTTTCGGTGTCTCCACCATCTTCAGGTCTTTAACGACAATATTTTTACATCTACAAACTCATATATAGGCTATACCTAGAGACCCCTCCTAATTGTTTGAATTCGCTCGAAATCAACCAACCATATATTCCGTGTTTCAACTAGGCCACGATCCTCACCGACCATCGTCACTACTTACGTTCCTGTTGGTCCGCCCTTCCCCGAGCTTCGTCACTGCCCGTTCTCCCCCTAGTCCCTCCCGGTATCGAGAATTACTCTTGTCAAACCGTGTTTTCTTAATATTTACTTATTCTTATGACTCCCGCAAAATATGGTAAAACGCCTCTTCTAAATTAAATTTGTCGTTTACGACTTGTAGATGGTGGAGACACCGAAAGGCCTCGTCAAGAACGAAGTATTTAGTAGTGAGGCAATAAGTAGTGACAAAGTTGATGTTTCATTTCTTCATTTGCTCTGTGTTACTTGTAAGCCTTGTTCCTAAGTATTCTGCAGTTCCTTGTTCCTGCATTACTTTTTCTATTATTCTGCATTTATCACAAGCTTACAGCTTAATCGGTTACGTGAAATTGTAATTGTTTTTTTTTTCTTTCGCTGTCTTCATTTTATATTTCTTGCATGCTTTGTTAAAATTATACACGAGTCGTTGTAAGTCATTTTAATTTTCCGCTATTACAATAACGTCGTCTGCATAACATAATATTAAACACACTTCTACCCATCCAACATCCTCTCATAAACTTTAAGATCAATAGTCGACGCTCCATGGTTTGTCTCCAACAATTCTATACACCGAGACTTAATAGTCCCAACTGTGAGAGAAGAAATCGTGCGCCTCTGCAGGAAACATCTCTAAATTAGAATACCATCCTAACCCCCTAGTAATTAATTTGTTAGATATTAGTGAAGATATTAACAGAATAAAAAGACAGAAATCGTTAGACTTACCATTCAGGTTCAACGAATAATATATACTGTGTATTACCTGTATTGTAATGTCTGTGTTATCTGTTCTGTAATATCAGTATGTTTAGTGTTCATGGCAACATTAAGTGTTAATGTCAACCAGTATATCTGCCTTATAGGCCCAGTGTTTGATATATCGAATTGTTGTATCATGCCAGCAGCAATTGGAAGTGACTTTTATTCATCTGTTTACATGTTTTGTCATTTAGTCTTGTAATTTGTGTATCGTTTAATTTGTAGACAAAAAGAAAGAAGAGCTAAAAAGAAGAGCCAGCTCTTCATAATCACGTATGTGTTCTGTCAGTCAATTTTTTTAATGTTCGCTTAGTCGAACAGATTACAAATCTGCAATAAATTGGAAAAAATACTAATTTATTTAGTTCTATGCAAATTTGAAGTGGCAGGGCACTTTGATGATTACACGACCGTTCTAGTGGGACGTTAATATTTTCCTTAGTAATCTTGTTATACTGCCTCGGCCAAAATGGTGACAGTCGTAAGCCTCTGATATATTAATGTGTTCTTAATTGCGTGACCTTTTCCGACACTGCCTCAGTGCATCAGTCAACAGACTGACTGGATAAATATGTCAACGCAACTACTCTGAGGTAAAATTATGATATGTTACGACGTTACAAAACAATCCACGTGTTTCTCGAACGTTCCAGTGGATCCGCTGTAATGTTGTGTGCGTACGTGATTCTCAACGCGTTAACTAGACTGTACCAGAACTCTCTCGGCCGCGCGTACTGTGTCAAGGCCGCAATGAATTATGCTCTATTTTTTTCCTTTATTGCTGATGCGTAGTATCGAGTATTCTGGAACAATTCTGCTATCTATTTAAACGACGATAGCTCCGCTTAGTAGTCAGTTATCCCCGAACAGTTCGGCTTTCGTGAGATGCACTCCTCGACTCATCAGCTGATGAGGCTCGTGGAGTGAATTACCGAGGCTGGCTGCCAGGGCAAACAGACGACTGCGATCTTCCTAGACGTAGAGAAAGCCTTTGGCCGTGTGTGGCACGAGGGTGTCCTCTACAAACTAACGGAAGTCCTTATCCCAGATTGCTACGTTCACTTGACCGGCAGCTTTCTGCGAGACCGTAGCTTCCTAGTGAGAGAAGACCACGCTCTCTCTTCGGAGAGGCGTATTACCGCTGGTGTCCCTCAGGGAAGTGTACTTGGGCCTCTCCTGTTCTCGCTGTTTGTAAACGACACGCCCCGAGTTCCTGGAATAAAATTGTCGCTGTTCGCGAACGACACTGCGGCTTTTGCCTCAGAGCCGAACGCAAGCTATGCGGCAATCAAGCTCCAGCGCCAACTCGACGCGTATGTCGGGTAGACCGATGACTGGTGAGTTGCCGTCAATGCTTCCAAGAGTGCTGCGGTAATATTCTCGCGCAAACGCAAGCGGCCTCGGCCCCCTTAAAGTAGGCAACGTCGAAGTACCCTGGACCGACAGCGTCAAGTACCTCGGACTCCCGACTCACCTGGCGAAACCATACACAATACATCCGTCAACGCGCTTCGGCGCAACTCAGTAGACTCTGTGCCGTGCTATCTAATCTGGCAATGACACCCCCGGCTAGGTAAGCTCATAGTCAACTCGTACGTGTTGTCCGTGATTACCTATGCCTGTCCTGTTTGGGGATACCTTGCTTGTGGTCATAGGTCAGCGCTCCAGCGCGTTCTCGACCGGGGACTGAAGCTTGCGTGCAAAGTCCCCCGGAGGTACTATTCTCGTCTTTTGAGGAGAGGACTCGCTGTCCGCTCTTTTGATGACACCGTGAGACGCCTGCGCGTAGGTTCTATGTTCGTTCCGAAAGAGTAACCCACAATTCCCTCATTGCCGGACTTGGTAAATACACCCCGTGACCAGGTGAGTCCTGGGAGCGACCTCGTTTATTAGCCCCGGTGGTATAATCCACCAATCGCAGGTCGCTTCAGGCCCTCCATAAGTAGGTAAAACAATATAAAAAGAACTCAATCTGACCCAGTGGCAGGAGTCCTAACTGAGGCTCGGGACACTGCACAACTGCGGGCCGCGCAACCCCCAGTCGTGTCTTAGTAGTCAGTGAGAGTTGTGATTTATTGGAGTGCGGTTCGTAGTATTGTGGTGAAGTGTTATATGTTTTATAATCGTGCGGTTTATATTAATAGACATTTTTAATGCGTGTGAACAATTTTTATTTGATTTGTTGTAAGAGACTATCTTGTTGATTACAGACTGTTTAACTCCGATAATAAAGCTGGTGATTAATTATTGGTGTCTTGTATTTTGTTTTCCACTGTACCATACGACGATCAGTTAGACTGTCGTAACAATATATAAAATTAATTACAACTGATAGCAGTTACTTTGAAGCCGACTGTCATCCTTTTGGCCGAGGGACTATTGACTTTAAATTGGCTGAATCAGTTTTGACAAACGGTGTATCAAATTATTCGTTTTTAATCTTTGAGGATAAGAAATTTGAGAAAAAAATTTAGACATTAAACACCATATCAGTAGCGTAACTACGGTGGGGATCAGGGGGATTAAAGAACTACTTTAGTCCGGAAGGACGAAAGGCCGAAAGGACGGAGAGGTGTAGGACACCCAGAGAAGCGCTGAAGTGACCAGCTCTAGTCTATCTGTTTGAGACGGAAACGAACCGTTTTTTATTTAATCCTTGTTGAAGATGATAAATTCAGTTAGAATTAAAATATTTTTATGACAGCGAAATTTATTGCGCTAGAATTGAATTTACTCAGTAGAGAATAAAAAAATCGTCGATTTTGTGTAAAAGTTTTGTAAACACTTAATTTATCATAACTACAATTACTCGTTATTCTGTATGCCAATAAATAATATCAATCACTATGTATATTAAGTTCTAAATCTATCGCTAAATCTATTAAGTACTAAATTGCAGCTCTTTTTCTTCTTTCCTCCTCAAGGATTAGGTTATAAAAACCCGTTCTGGCACCCATCTCATTCTCGGACGACCCACGCCTCTTCCTACCAATGGCTTTATAGTTCAGTGCCGCTTTCGCCAATCGATCCTCTGTCATCCGTTGCAGATGATCCCACCATTTCTTCTGTAAATTGAAATAATTTCATTTATGTCCTTTATTTCGAGTTCTGCTCTGATATCTTAATTTCTTATGCTATTTTGCAATGTATAATTTAAAGTATTTTGAAGAAACTGCATTTCAGTACTCTGAATCTTGCCGCTTTCCTTTTTTGTCATGACCCACGCTTTACTCGCATAAATCAATGTGGGTATTGGAATTGCCTTATAAAATTTAATCCCTGTGCTGTGTGTTGTTTTATCGTCATCATCTTCACTTTCAGGCATTAGGTCATAGACCTGTTCCGCCCTCCGGCCGTGATAGAACTCACGCCCCACCCCAGCCAGAGAGATATTAGCCAACCTTTAACCCACGCCCGGGGGCAAGCCTTGCGGTGGGGGGTAGAGTGTTGTTTATGTGTGTAGTATACTGTGTGCCCTTGTTACTTATCTGGCCCGGGTATGCCAGAGAAGACGTACGTATTATTTGTCCGCGTACGTGCGGGTAGACGAGCAAATCGAGCCGTGACCTTCACTCGATCTCACCACATCGGCAGCACAGCAACGCTCTGATTGTGAGTCTGAGACGCTACCACTGTGCCGGCGGCCGCCTACCACTGTGTCTTGTTTTATTTATAAAGTTTCTATGAATCGTACCACAAATATTTCTAAATTTATTTATCTTCTCTTTTATATAATGTTCATATTTATAGGTTACTGCTCAGCCGAGATATTTGAAACGGCTTACTTGTTCTAAAATGCTGTTGTTTATAACTACCTCAGTCCTCACTGAATATTTACCTTTAAAGGCCATGCTTTTAGTCTTTCTTACTGAAATTATCAGTGAGTAAGAATCACAGTTAAAAACGTAAAAAGTCGCACTTCAATTACTACGATATCTGTGTCGTTATAAACGGCTATTAATAGCTGAATTCTGTTGCCGCTGTTTGCATTTTATATAGGTTGCCGTCAAATTTCTCGTATTGGTGAAAAACTGTCTTATGTCACAACATAATACTATATATATATATATATGTGTGTGTGTGTGTGTGTAGGTGGGTCTCGAATGGTCTAGAACAGAGGTCTCCAAGCATTTTCACTTAAGGCCCGAATTGAAAATTTTTTTAAGTCACGTGGGCCAACACACACACACACACACACACACACACACACACACATACATTACATATATTGCAAACTTATTTTTTTTTTAAGTTTACGTAATAATGAAGTGAATAAAATAGGTATTCTCATAAAAATTAACCAGACTTATCTAAAGTAAACAAATTTATTTATTCAAAATAATTTAAATAAAAGTAAGGAAAAATAACATTCAAAGATATTTCTTATGTATTATTTTTTGGCTTTCTTATGTACGTGCATGGATGTGTAGAGTTGCTTCTGACATATAATGTCTGTCCATTTTGGGTCAAATTTTGATGTTCCCATCACTAGAGTAGATTTCAAGTGTTCGTCTATCAAGTTACCCATGTACCTTGATTTTACAAAGTTCATTTTTGAAAACGTTTGTTCGCAGATATAGGTCGATCCAAATATTGAAAGCATTGCTTTTGCCGAGCGCACAGGGGGAATAGGAATCTTTGCTTTAGGTTGATGCGAGTGAAAAGCGTGATTCATTCAAGGCAGCCAGACGAACAAGCACATTAACGACGTAAATGTTTAAACTTGTCCAAAATATTATAACAGTTTATTGAACTTATTAATTGTTTAGTTATTTAGTAAAAAGCTATAATATTTGAAGGTTTTGACGATCTACTTAAAAACTGCACGCAGCATCGGCCGGGTTGCCGCGGGCCGGACAATGACCCTTCGCGGGCCGTAGTTTGGAGACCCCCTGGTCTAGAACGTTAAACTTGTACCTAGTAACGTATGAGATTATTATTGCTATTTTTATTTGATGCGTCATCTTGGAACTATCAACACGTTTGAGTTACTAGTTTCTGTTACGCGTTCTGCAACGCCCTGGTGATTAGGTTGAAATGGAAGCGTCTTAATTAAACGTGGATACAAAACGCTTTGTCATTAACAGTTAGTCTGTGAAGCCTGCGTACAAAGAGTTAATATATATATATATATATATATATATATATATACATATATATTTTTTTGTATCCTATTGAGAGCTTTCTGCTTTGTGACGATGAAAGCATCACTTTAGTTGATTAACACTGATGACAGTCGGCGGCTCCAACACTGCCAAATGTTTTGACGCAAACATGTGTGTCAGTACAAAACGGTTTTAAATAGAGAAAAATTGTAATTTACCGCCTGTCAGAAACATTATTATGTACAAATGTGTGACGTACAGCTGTGGGGAACGACCAGTATCTCCAACCTGTGAATACTCCAGCGCGTCCAGGACAAAGTATGCATAACTATCATGAATGCCCCCAAACGTCTCAGGGTACGATAACACAAATATTTTCCTTCCGGCCGCGCATGCGCGTGGAGTTTGGAAAAACTCACAGTGGTCACACGTGTGTTTTTTCTCGTATGTGTAATGGGTTCTTTTCACGTCTGTGTGATCAATTTCATTGTCGCCTGTGTGTTAAATTCAATGCGTATTCCAACCGCACGTGCACGGCCGTACCCTAAGCCAGAGAAATCTACAAGTGTCTTCAGTCATAGAAGTGATAAAGGCATGACTTAGTGGGCAGATTTTATTAGTTTCTTGTGAAAGCAATATATAATTTATTTATTAATAATAAATATTTGCTACAAAACTCGTCCGCTTTGTTTTTGAGTTACGGCTGGCGACAATTTTTTTAGGAATTTCGTATTCCATTTACCGAATCTTGAAAGTACGAGTATAAATATAGAAAAGCATTGATTCTAATTGATCGAAGTTGAGTGAATATGGTTAGCCGGTCTCGTACGAAGCGAAGATACATACTGGATCATGTGAACATGGAAATCGTAAATTCCGTTATTGCTGGAATTTGTAAAAGAGTATTTTCGTTTGACAGTTATATTACTAAAATTTTAAAGGGTTTACTATAAAGTTCAAAGATTTTATTTTTATTTTTTACTCAATGAAATGTGCGTAGGTGTAGGAGGAAGGGAGAAACATAACTTTTTTTATTTTTTGTTTTGTACAGTTTATAGAGAGTTTGTGTTATACTGTGTACGTTTTATTCAGTTTTGAAGTTTATTTCATATTAGTTATTATTATTGGAAATTATTATTTCAGTTTTTAGAAATTTGTTTGCAGTATGAATAGATTCCATTATCTTAAAAAGAATATATAAATATTTTAGCCATCAGCGACTTTGAAAGAGAGGAAAGAAGTCAAGCAAGGTTAGAGAAAAAAAAGGAAGAATATTTTGACGAATCTGCACCTATAATTCGGGAATGTATTAAACATCAAATAGTTAAAGCGCATTCTTATTAGTTTTACGACATTTAACTTTTTCAGCACATAAACAACATTTTTTTGAGAAAGTAGTTCTCCGATTAAGTTCCAATTTTTAAACAACATTCCTACCATACTATTAAACACGCTGGTTAGCTTCAACAAAGTTACAGTATTTTGAACTAGTTTTAAAAATTATTTTGTATAAAATTTAAATATTTCCGATAACGGCTTGGTAACAAACATTTTTCTCAGGCCATCACGGTGGTACGGTATATTAAAACTCAAATCTTACCTTACATATTATAACATTGCCAAACCCTGATCACATTTGATATTAAAAAGTATGTAAAAAATGCCAAGAAACAATATATCTTGATAGATAAATGATAACGAGAATGAAAGTAGTAAATATAATCAATAGTGAAGGAGGAAGAATACAACCAAAGGTGGTCACAAAACAAGAAAATACGAACTAGACTGACAGACAACTGACGTTGACCCAACCCCAGAGATTGGCCAGATATCAACCAAAGTAAAGCGAGACAAGAAGACAGTGAAGAAAAAAGAAGAAATAAAAAATTACATGGCCATAACAAGTAACTAACAAGATTGTTTTAAAAGAGCATAATTTTTTATTATTGTTAATAATTTATGTTTAAATTTTTATTAGTGGTGACTTGTAAATGACAGTATCTCAGCAATTGTTATACATAAAAAACCATGTGTAGATATGATTGTATGTATATCCTTATCTATAGGAGATGTGTCAGCTGTTATGTTTAAGATTACACTCATACAGACAGGGAATAGAAATGTGTGCGTGGTTCAATCAGAGAACAAATTGTATATCCTACTATATACTTTGGAACTTTTACTAAGATTATTTCAGCAGTATGTATGTTATCTCAACATTATGTGTTTGAAAGTATAAGGTTTTGGAGAGTTTATTTATTCGCTAATATTATTGCTGTTGCTACAGATGTAGTATGTTTCAATTAACACAATATATTTTAACATTATTAAACTGTTGTTATTATTACTAATTATGACATTTCAGACCAATTTTTATCACTTTAATGACAATATATACAAAGTTATGTTTTATTTGAAAGAGGTATTTACAATACCATGTTGTTTGCATATTATAAAATGATATGTGACAATCTGAAGGTACCAAAAAAGACATGAACTCATTAGATACAAAAACTTTGTAATAATAGTGAGATCGTGAGAAATATAAGGGTAATTAGAGATAGGTAGGGAGTGACAAAGTTGAACAGTGAAGTGATAAGTGTAATAAAATAAACACCATATAATCTTAAGAAAAAAGAGTTAAACAAGTGTGACAAACCCAAAATATAAGCACATGTTAAATGGGCAACTAAGTTAAGTATATTAGACTGAAAGACACAAAATAATTGTGAATGCAAAAAACAGAAAAAATATTATCTCAGTATAAAAATCACCAGGATGATTACTGTTATAAAAGAGATGGTGTATTTATAGCACTCACCAAATTTGTTCATTTGTTAATTTAAAGAAAGAAGTTATTGGCTTAATGTTTAAGGCAATAATTACCAGAAGAAATAGTTTTACAGTAATATGTTAGTATGTTTTAAGTAAGTAAGGAATTTATAAAGAAAATAATAGCAATACCTTTATAAGAAATAATAGGCAAAATATAGTAATTATGTGTAACGAAAGGGAACATGGCAGAATTATATTAAAACTTAGAAATAAGTAAATTATGTATTAGCATAGTATTATCCATTTTGGACTAAAACATTAATACATGGCATAGACCAATCTTGTAAGATATCAAACTAATCTTTGAAAGAAAATAGGAACATCTATGTAAAGATTACGACCATTGAAATTATCCCCAAGTAAATATAGCCATTATAAAATATTTATTCAAATTAAACAAACAAAATTCAAGGTTTGATAACAATGGGTTTATTTTGAGATCGACCAGGTAGAATAATTACGTTACCATGGAAACTGTGGAGTAACAAGCCAAAAATACCGTTAGATTTTTTACTGAATGTATGACGCTTTAAGGAGATAGACGCTAATTTTCGAGTGACCAAAATTGTCCATTAAAACATAGAAAATATCAGAAAAAGTTATTACTAAGAGTATACCAAGACATAAGATAAAGACTGAAGCCATATTATTGAAGTTGAGGCCAAATTAACGAAAAAAGAAAATAAATTACTACCAGTTAAACTGAAAAAGACGCTTGATGTCCTGAACCCAGCAAATTAAAGAAGATTATAGTATAACCCATGAATAACAGATCGTATGAATTCGCCATAACTACGGAAGTGATAAGTACCTCTTAAATTACCCGAAATACATAAATAAACTCACGTTAATTATCTCACTAAAGGTCGAAATCTCACTGAACTGAAATTCATTACTTTCAAAGATTAAAAAGAAATTTAAGTCACCGACAATTTATAAACTAACCAATATAAACTGTTGTTAATGATCCATAACTTGTAAACACTTATGCTACACTGCGCTAAACAAAATATACCTACACAATATGTTAGTTAAGTTTACTTGATGTAAGGGTGTGTATTTTTATTGTTTTTAAAACATTTGTAATCCTTTGAACGTAACCTCAAGAGCCTATGACAAACGACATTAATAATTTGTATACAATTTTTAACAGACGCCATCATTAAACGTCTGGTATCAATTCAAATATCGATTGTCAAACCCTGTAATTGTCTCATATAAATAACCGGAGCATTTGTATTAGAATAATTTGTATTAAATGAATAATAATCACTAATAAAAAATGTGTAAGTATTGAGTGTAACCACGGTGTTATAATTTCATTAGGAGGTGCACAATATTTTATGTACATTTTAGCAGATGACTGACGATTTACACAGCCCACGCATCGAACGGCTGTGTACTACAGTGGGCCTAGCTGGCGGAAATATTTGAATTATTCAAACCGCTTGAGCGGCGCTGGTCATACGCCCTTGAATTTTCTTTTAATTGTTTTAAGAAAACAATTTGGCGCCACCGGGACTTTCTCACCCCTAGTGAACATCAAGACCTGGTTATTCGTACGTTCGCCACGAACGAAATCTACAGAAGTTGCACGCATTCGAACTACGGATCGAGAAGACACGTACACTCATTACACACAAATTGTACATTATTTACATTTTGCAGAGTAAAACGGTAGCCGTTCACACGTCGTCATTACAATATCAATGTCTTGATAATATTCAGAAAAAAATTGAAAGTGATTGGCTTAGTATTTTTTTGAAGAAATGTTCTTTATGGTAACACAGGGATTCCGCAAGACACAAGGTTTGGAATAACCTTAAACATAACAACACTACGTTAATATACTTGGAATGTTAAATTACTCCACAATTGTGGGTATTCGGTCATGTGATACTCTTAGATCTTGGCAAATAATGCAGTATGGAAAAGCAGTTTTAACACACACACACACACACACACACACACACACACACACACACATTCTTCCGATTTGCACACTGCTGTGATCACTGTAAATGAGAACTATCATAGCCTACACTATAATTGCCGGTGTTTAAATTCTGTAGTAGATGATGTAATTTATATATATTGCAACAGAACGCAGGATAGTAAGTTCATTTACGTGGAATACTAATGCTATAACACATTTTCTGACAGCCATAGAGATGTTTTAAATTGATTTTATTCTTTCCTTTGTAAAGTAGTCATAAGTTTCGAAACCAAGCAATGTTTAAAAATGTATGTTATGTCAAAATGTTCACAATTTTATACACTTTTATGTCATGTGAAATATGTGTGTGTAAGTGCGCGGGTGCGCGTGTTATTTACATTTTATTTAATAACTTCGTTGAAAATTAACATTTCGTTCTGAAACTTGGAGAGTATTCTCATGGTTATAAGCTACATTTACGTATACTCAGTTCTCCACAACTATAATTTTAATGTTTTTTTTTTTTAATGAAATCAGTCTTCTTTTATTTTTGTTATCTCCTAGAAAGTAATAAAATTTGTAGATTAATTCTAGACAGGCCTTTGCAGAATCGGAGAGAGTTTTAACGTGAAGACTGGATATCACAGTGACCATCTGTGACGTTAATAGAATTTACACCAATCAGAAGGTCTAAACATTATTTGAGTCGGTGCTCTGCCGAGAGCACATCGCTCAGTTCTTTCCGAAGTCTTGCCATAGAAAGACGTACCCACTGTCACGAGATTTTCGTGACAAGACAAGTCGATTTCCTTAAGACTCAGAAGTTGGTTCACGGTACGAGTTCTTCGTAACCATTGCCATTATAAAACAAACAAATTTAAATAGATGATTTTTAGTGCTTTTTTTGCGTAGAGTGGAAGATTTTCGGGTTAAGGGCAAAATATCTAACGAGATATTTTGAGTATTAACGCGAGAACACTTTAAGAAGCCGGAATTTGTGTAAGCTTAATACACGATCTATTTTTACCCAGTTTTGATCCCTGTGATTAAGATTATTTAAGTTATAAACAATACAATTTTCATATCGCAGTACGTGTGTAAGCCGCGACGTAGACATCTTAGCGTTCGTGATCTTCGGTCGGTCGACGTGCAGAGTCGCAGCGGTGCGGACAAGCAGCGTGGGGAGCACCTGGTGTCTACGCCAACAGTTGGAATTCTACGTACAAGTAACATATATGTAAAACAAGCCAATAGACACATTTATTGAAAGACAATTATTTAATAAGCAATTTTATATCATAAAGCCGTATGGCAATAGTAATTTTTAATGTGTTAATGAATACAATTTTCCCATTTTTGGTATTCTTCATCTAGCTTACGAAGCATATAACAGATGTCATCCTCATGCTCAGATATTTATCGATCGTCCGCGAAATCCAAAGTGAAGATCTCTTCGTCATTCGTAGCTGTTACCATGTTGCGACAGTGAGTGTTAACGCTGAATTCAAATATACCTTGAATAAAGTGAGCGCTATACCACAACTTTTATTTGTCACAGTCCCTAGATGATGTAGCGTTCGGCAGTAGAAATAATAATGTTTGTACTGCAGTTTTTCATACTCGAATCTGTTTCTGACCACACACGAGTGCTGTAGAGTACATTTTTGTTGATGAAAAAGCCCGATAATTACAAAGCACCTTGGCACCTTACAAAGCACAGAGTCCAGCTGCTAGACAAAACATGCATATACCCACGCCAGGAAAACGCAATTAAAACCGTACGTTAATGGACTGCCTCTTTCAGTAGTTGATTAGATTGGCTGGTTATCTTCGTCTTTTTATTTTTTGTGTATACATTTTTACACAATCTGCGTACACCATTTCGTTAATTAATCTTCTTTTTTGCCTCGTTGGAAACAGTCGTACATCAATCTCACGATGGTCAGTAGTCAAATGTGATTTTTGTAGGGTACTATCATAGTTTCTAGTACTACTTCCTTCCGCTCTACTTCCGTTCACTTCATCCACACTGTCAGATCTTCAGCCAGTAGTCTCCGTTTTCACTCTGTCTTTCCGTTTTGTTGATTTAAAATAATGGACACCGTTATTGTTTATATTCTCACGTAGGCTTCCGCGGCCAGTGTCCATGATGTTTTTAGTCTTCTCCTGGTATGGACCGCGTCAAAAATGTCTTGTATGACAACGTTTCACTCATATTACAATGAGTATCCTCAGGTCTAAGTGACAAAAACGCCGGCAAGCGAATTCAGTTATACAGTGTAGAAGTGGCGGTGGCTGGTCCGGTAAGTGGACCCTGCCCTGTAGGCGTTACGCTGTGTGCATTGTTTGTGCGGTCAGTCAACCCGCGTACAGTCAAACCAGAAAGTAAAGGGTACCAAGTCGTACTAAGCGTGGCGTTATTGTTTATCCGTTTTGTGATAATGGAGACTGTTGTCTTGGGGGCCTACGATGGTTACGCGATGAATATGCTGTGTTTTTATTGCATCGTCACAGTAACGCGGATCGTTTAAGATCACTATGTGCTCAATTGGCCACATAGTACATAAAATACGTGGGCTTTGAAAAGGCATTTGATAGATTAAATAGTACCAGGCTGTGGACAATAATGGCAATGGAAGTGATTCTACAAAACCTTATAAGTACCATACAAAGTCTTTATGTGGATAATAAAATCTTCAAGACGGACCACAAAGCCTAGTGTGGGCCTGATCAATTGTGGAGAACGATAAGGGTGCCCATTGCCACCTTCTCTTTTTAATTAAACGAGACGACGTCACACACAATTGGCTGATGAAACTTCCGGAGCATTTATGGTATGGCTAATCTGGAGCTGACACGTTGTTGTTTGCTGATGAGGAGGCTATCCTATCAAACTAGATGGTCGTGCACTCACACTGTCGAATCTGCAAGCATTTGGGATTACAGGCTTCCACATTGAAGACTAAGGAGATGCACGCTTCATGAAATTGGTTGTATAGAAGCAAAAGTTGTTGTGGCTGCCACTGTTCTGGATCAGGTCAGCAATTGTTGTTATAATGTATTGTTACGACGGTCTCACGGATCGTCGTATGGTACAGTGGAAGACAAAATACAAGACACCAGTTACGCCACTAATCACCAGTAATTATCACAATTACACGGTTTCTTTTTAAATCATTTAAAAATATTTCACATACAATAAAAATGTTAACTGATATAAAACACAATTGTATTACAATAGTCTCGCACAATTACAAAACACGTAATACTTCGCCACAATACTACCACAACCGCACTCCAATAATTCAAAACTCAAACTGAAACACAACGTCACCGAGTACTTGTATTTATACCCCGCCGAGGTTCCAGAATATTCGCTAACAGGCGTCTACTAGAAAACACTACGCATCAGCTCTACACTAGGACGCATTTGGTTGCGGCCTTGACACAGTGCGCGGAGCTGGCTACGCCCAGAAAAGTCTCGGGAGCGCATGTTTAAATCACGTACGCCACAACATTCAGCCGAATCGTCTAGAACATTCGATAAAGCCGTAGATTGTTCTGTAATGTTGTAAGACTATCTTATCTTATCTTCAAACAACTATAGTTTTATTACGAACCATCCTTTAGTGGTTTACACGCCTCCACTTTGTCTTCAAGTAATGTAAAACGTCTCTTAAATCTCGCTCGAAAAAATGTATTCTCCTCCGTACAAATGGTAATGGCATAGACTGTATTATGCGTTAGCAGTACTGATGTGTCGTGCCGTTATAAAATTTGGCGACAGTGTGTGTAACAAGTTAACTAGATTATCGGATTGGTTAGTCGCTTGGACATGTGTAGGCAGTTTGTCAGTATTGTTTGGAACGCCACCACCGGGTGATTAGCTTCTGTGTGTGTGTGTGTGTGTGTGTGTGTGTGTGTGTGTGTGTGTGTGTGTGTGTGTGTGTGTGTGTGTGTGTGTGTGTGTGTGTGTGTGTGTGTGTGTGTGTGTGTGTGTGTGTGTGTGTGTGTGTGTGTGTGTGTGTGTGTGTGTGGAGGAAAATGTTAATTTAGGAATTCCGTTAATTAATGGACTCACCGTCTAACAGCTCCTTGAGGGGGCACTTGGCACGCAAACAAGGAAGGAAGTAGGGCCGACGTGTTTACACAAACATATAGATTAACTGCGCTTGCTTCACGGTAAACAAAACAAATACTGCCCTGTGTTACTGATTTGAATCGCTCAGTAGTAAACAGAGACTTAATCAGGGTTCCATGCGATCGACAAAGACAAAATAACAAATAATTGGGTTTATCAAGTGGTTTGTTCGAGACTTGGTTGTAATGCGTTTGCCAATAATTCTGAAAAAAATTAGATTAAAGTTATAAATGTTTGTGGTTTCTCTGTATCTTTATGTATCTGTCTCTGTCTCTGTCACTCTGTCTGTCTCTCTCTCTCTCTCTCTCTCTCTCTCTCTCTCTCTCTCTCTCTCTCTCTCTCTCTCTTCCTCCCTCCCTCCCTCCCTCCCTAACTCCCTCCCTCCCCTCCCTCCCCCTCTCCACTCCCACTCTACTCTCTCTCCCTCTCCCCCTCTCTCTCTCCCTCTCCCCCTCTCTCTCTCTACTCTCTCTCTCTCTCTCTCTCTCTCTCTCTCTCTCTCTCTCTCTCTCTCTCTCTCTCTCTCTCTATCTCTCTCTCTCTCTCTGTTTATCTATTTACTTCAGTTTAATTTGATTGGTCATGATCGATCTCCTCGTTCATTTTTTAAGACAGTTCCTTCATTTGTTGAGTCGTTGTGTATGTCATTACTCCTAAGTCGTTCGTAAAATCCAAACAAACCACCGGCTTTCAGATCTTAAACGCGTTCATCAGTTGCTGCTTGTGAATAGCCGAATCACAATCTATGAAACTGCGGCTGAATTAGATATTTCGCTAGAAGTCAAGTGTAACATCATTTCATACCGTGTTCACAAATTTTGCGCACATTATTTGGTATATATCACGAAGAAATACGTAGAATACTTTGAGTGGGAGGTGTGGAAATATCCTGTTTACAGTGCTGTCCTTGCGCCATGTGACTTCCATGTGTTAGGTTCTATAAAAACGTCCCTTGCGAAGCGGCGACATTACACTGATGAAGTTCAAAGTCCAGCACGCGAATGACTATCGGATGTTGCACAGGAATAGCATCGAAAAAATCATATCACCCTACGATAAATGTTTCAATATACTTGTCGATTTTGTAGAAAGACAGCTCTCCTATTGTGCTTACAGATAAACAAAAAAGAGAACTTTCGTAAGTATTCCAAATGTCGTAGCTAAAAATTCCACACGATCTGTGTTTACAAAGTCTTATAGATATTCTCTGAAGTTTGTTAAATAGTGTGGGAAGGATATTGTACAAACATTCTGTTACAATAGACGAATGTATACCTCATTATGTACGCATACTGTTCGCTCAACAAAAGCAATGTATTACGCTATATCTCAGCAATATATTATTAAATTGTTTGTTGTGGTAAATAAATTACAATATACACACAATAACGTCTAAGCGCCGAATCTTCGCCATAAGCGGTTAACCCGCGCTTCTCATTCAGCCCTTTGTTTAAAAGCTGATTGTATTAGTCTGATACAGCGGTTCATATGGCGTTGTTTTTTATGTTATATGTGATGCTAATTATTGTCTGTTTAGTTAACTTTATTCAAAATTAAAATTACTCAGCCTGTTTGCACCTATTTTACGTTATTACACTATTAAGCGTAGTAACGTTAATGAAGTGTGCCCTGTCCAATTACAATAATATAACTTGAAAACTCCTTGAGCTTACCTATATTCAGTGGAGGCTGGTGGTTGAAACATTTTGGAGTTGCAGTTGGGTTGGACGGTGTTATATTATTTTACTCAATGAACAGAAAATGTACAAGCCCTCTCTTCTCCAAACAATACCCAAGGAAAGCAAAATAATGCAATTTTAGAGTCACACCCACACAACCACGAATTCTATAAACATTTTAAATTTACGGTTAATTATTCTGTTACCTGATTTTACACTTTGGTTAAAATTTGAAAGGTCTGCTGTAAAGCCACCCTACTCCCTTAATTTCAATTTGTTCCTCAATAGGACGTAAACTGAACAGCGTTTTCGTTAAGTTTACGACAGAATTCATTGCGTCCTACCACTTAAATATAATAAACATCTTACACTATGACACCTTAGTGCTATATATGTACTATTATTTACATTTAACGATGAACTGGACTGACACTAACAACGAAGTTTACAAAAAATTCGACCGACACTAACTAACTCAACTAACATAACATAATGTTACAAATTCCAATCTTAACACGTGCCCACCACGTGTTATTTACCAATAAACAGACTTGTGGCGCCGTGACGTACACGTGGGGTTTACAGTCCCTAATCACACAAAGCGAAGCTGCCGTATATCCTTGTAATAGGAACACGCGAGTCTAGCTAGCGAGAGCACTACTTCATTGTACTTCCCCATATACAAAACGCGTCACAGTTGGTGCATACACCGCGGCAAGAGCGTGTACGGGTTTTAGTATTGCTTTGCGCTTTTCAATCGGCAGATGATTTACGATGATTCAGCTTAAAAACACTATTATTAGTTATTGTTTTATTTCTAACTCTATAATTTAAAATACAATTAGGGATTTAATAGGAGTTGTGCAACCGTGCAACCTAAGAACGTGTCGCCACTCAGATATTTTGAACGAACTACATTAATATTGGTCTGTATTTGAAGTTTTTTACGGTATGTAGGGAGTCCAATATACTTTCTCTAATAACATTTTACCCATATCGGTGTGGGCCTCTTTAGTGAGCTGGCGAGCAAACTCACATGCACACTGTAAAGGGTGGTCTGGTAAGTCACCCCGCACGGAGTTTATCTGTATGCCGCTTGCGCTGTCAGTCAGCTCGCGTACAGTCAGGCCGAAACGTTAGCGATATCAAATTGTGCTGAGCGGTACTGTTTCTCTGTTCAGAAAAATTACCGGTTCAGATTAAATTCTCTTTTTAATATAAATTTCGACCGCTTGCACTTTTGCTTCTCATCACCCTATTTTTTTGGTGTTATATCAGTTACGGAAGTGAAGTAATAATCATTCTGAATGCATCAGATATATGAGAAAAATGCCAAAACTCAAAAATGAGAGGAGTAAATGAGTGGATATTTATATCAACTTTTACAAAACTCTGTTGATGCATTCAAAATTTATCGTGAGACATATCACAACAGATAGACAAATGACAAATGGTCCATTTAAAACTGAGAATTCACTTCACTCGTCGGATAATAAGTTATAGTTGTCACAGCTTGTTTCTTATGTTCTACCAAAAATATTCACTGTTAAAAAACATAATGTTAACTTATTACTTTTCTATTTGTCCATTAGTAGGCCTATGGTGTAGGGTTTCTGCACACGTTTTCCTTTCGACATCACCTTTTGTTTTGTTCATTAAAGTTTGAGAGCTCTATTTTTGAGTGTGTATATAATGTTACTGTTACAGCTTCCTTCCTGAGAAGTATGTCAGTCTGCCTCAAAACAAATGTTATGATTAATTAATTTTTTAACCCGCATCAGTTTAGTTACATTATTGACATATTTTGGTACATAAATGGATCGGTTCTAATGAAAGACGTAAGCTGTGTTTGATGAAAGCTGATTGCGCAGCGTGAAGAGAAAACGGTAATCTCAACTTACTAATCTTGAAATCTGACTGTCGCGTAGAGAGAGTGTCGGGAAGTGTTGGGCAATCTAGAAAGCAGTATTACCAATGGCGCCGTAATATTGTTCTAAGGCTTTCACGACCGGTGTCTGTTGTATTTGATATATCTACCGGGCTGGTTTGGCCGTGGTCCAAGGTTTACATTCAAACCAAACGTTTCAGCAGCACTACTGGCTGCCATCTTCAGTGGATATACAGGTCAACCTAACGCGGGGTGTCGTACGTCAGGCCCAAAGTGCTGTGGTGAAGACTGACAGTAACCTTCTGATAGTAGCCTTCACCACAGTACTGTGGGCCTGACGTACGACACCCCGCATTAGGTTGACCTGAATATCCACTGAAGACGGCAGCCAGTGGTGCTGCTGAAACGTTTGGTTTGAATGTAAACCTTGGACCACGGCCAAACAGCCCGGTAGATATATCAAATACAAGTATTACCAAAGGACTCCAAATGTTATCTTTATGACCGAGGCAGTATTACCGCTCGGAATTTTCTGATTTAGATTACTTAGAACAAATTACAAAGATGGATTATTACAAATTCTGTGTTTCTCTTTTTCAGTGACCGTGTTGGATTGATGTTCGGAACATTATGCTCATGAACGTATATTGTCCATGTCCGTGTAAAGAAACAAATCAGGTAAGCTATTAATAAGTGATCACAACCTTATAATATATACTTTGTATTGCATAAGACGACAAAAACATAATTGTCGAAAAAAATGTAAAGTACCGTTTACCAAATGGTAAAAGCTTAAGAGCATGATAATGTCTTTCAGCCGCCAGCTAAACGCAACATTATTATGGTTACTGACTGACTGATTGGTTACATACCTATCTACAGCTATGCAGTGTTGTTTGCTTGTTAGGTCTTTAATCTGCGACGGACGTTAGCACGTTAGCGGTCGCGGTTTTAGTTAACGATTCCCGGCTGGTAAATGATGACGTCATGCAGCGTGATGCGTTACAGAAATTTCCAAATGATGGCCAGCCATAAGACATTATCATGTCAAAAAGTGTAATGTGTCCGCCGTAGGAAAGTTGAAAGGTTTGAAACATGTTTTTCTTTCTTTTTTTAATGCTTCATAAGTATGTCAGTTATCTAGGTCCCTTATGATAAGTATGCGGTTCTGGTTAGTTTGTGCCTCCAAGGTTGAGACATCCCTTACACTTGTCTAGTTATGCTTGATCAACCGCGGTTTCGTACTTGGTCCTGCCCAAGTAGGGTGACTTGCTCTTTAGCAGGCCGTTTCTCGACTGTTGTGCTAGCCTACACTAGCGCAGTATACACCGAGGGCGTTTCCACGAATCACCTGGACGTATAGGGTACCTGCCCAGCCCAGCTACTAGAGGATTGTCTGGGAACCTCGCCGCACGTGCGAGCCGCCTGAAGGTGTAATCTAGGGAGCGGACGCCAAGTCCTCTCTTTACAAGGCAAGATAAGAATCGGCGGGAGACCTCGGCCACTAGTCGAAGTCCCCTGTCAAGGACGCTCTGCAACTTTTTCTTATGCATGTTGGCGAGGTAACCACAGGCTGGGCAAGCGTATGTAATGACCAGTAGCAGACACGCGCTGACGATCATCTTGCTCAGATTCCTGGTCATGGCTGAGCTGATCAGGAGTGGAAACAGTAAGCTCAGACGAGCAGATGCGCGGTTAAGAACTGTCTGAGCGTGGGTACGCCAGGTGAGCCGACGGCCAAGGTGTACTCCGAGGTACTTAACCTCGTTGGACCAGCGCAAGTACGTCCTGCCGATGCGTAGTTGCCTAACATGGTTCTTCAGTTCTTCAGTCTTCAGTTCGTCACCAACGCAACCTAATTTCGCGACCGACTTGTAATTACATTTTCCTTGAGAAAACATCCGAGTCCCGAGATATATACTTTGAGCTAGCAATTACGTTTCAGAATTTAAATTACCGGTATTGAATACTATTTCAAATGTCTGTTTACGAATGCAGTTTGTTAGTTAAGAGACTTTGAGAGTAATTTTGTTTTCAATTCATTTCAAACGTAACCTAATTTTGCTGGTCAATTTGTAGTTATATTTTGTTTAACTTACTGACTGTCTCCTAACGTAAGCATTCATATAATAATAACATTTATCTGTTAAAAATATTGAATTAAAATTGAAGAAATCACTTTACGAATGTAGTTTTTTGAGTATTTTGCTTAAAAATTATTACGTAAGTTCGAGTACTATGCTTTGAAAGTAAGACGATTTAAAATGTGTCTTCTCATACTGTTTGAAATTAAATTGAATACACCTCTCAGCAAAATGGAAACGGTTCTCCGTGTTTTCATTCCATTTGGGAACAACTGGTCTCTTGAAACCGCAGTTTAATACAAGAGTTAGCGAGTGAGTACCTTTGTTTCAACTATCTCTTTTCCCGCAGCTTTCCACTTGAGTTAATGACGAGTGTAGATAACTAATTGAAGCTTTAGTACTATGGTACTTTGGCTCAGCGTTTTCGTTCCTATAACCTCTGTCTCTCTCTTTCTCTCTCGCTCTTTCACACACGCGCGCGCGCACACGCACACACACACACACACACACACACACACACATTTGGGGGGGATCAAACAGAGACAACAATGAATGCCTACAGTGTCTTCTTCTTCTTCTTCTTCTTCTTCTTCTTCTTCTTCTTCTTCTTCTTCTTCTTCTTCTTCTTCTTCTCCTTCTCCTCTTCTTCTTCTTCTTCTTCTTCTTCTTCTTCTTCTTCTTCTTCTTCTTCTTCTTCTTCTTCACGTTTTCAACAATCTTGCCAGTTACTGCTACCATCCCTAGCATAGTCTATTGTCTGCGTTTCTTGTTCCTTCCACTTCACGGTTCCTTCCCATATTATTAGTTCATGTAATTGTTCAAAAAGTTTATTCCCTTTTCCTCTGATTGTTCTTCCCTCCTCACTCATTGAAATTCTTCCCCCACGTATTTCGACTATATTCTTTAATTCATGAAGTGATATGCATGAAGTACTTTTACAGCGCAAACATTTGACAAAGATTTGTTGTTTTTGCCGTCACAGAGTTTAACGGATCTCGCCTCTCGCAGCCCTAAAATTCAACCAGAATTTGACGTTAATGTTCAATCACTGATGAAGATCATCTGGTTTTTATTTACATTTAAAGCGCATTACCAATTTAAATTCATTTACAAGACAAATGGTGCCAATCGTGTGTCTTGTCACATTTGTGAACCTTGAAAGGGCCGTTGGGCGAGGACGCTAGTTGCAGCTGTGGCGACTGCTCTAGTCGGGCCGCGTTCTGATGTTCAGCGGCAGCCCTTGGTGTTGATTCTTCGCCTTAGTCTCCTTCATTCAGGAGAGGCTGTAGAGCCCGTTGCTGCCCCAGTCTAAGGGCTTCGTTTCATCTTTTTTGCCCTCCATCTTGCTCCCTTCTTCCCTGTTGCTTGGATCACAACGACCGAACGGAATGTAATTTGCAGGATAGGGGTTGATAAGGCGAAGGGCTAAGCCCGTCGCCTGCTATTGTGCTGCGTCCTGAGCTTCTTATAGAGATTCCGCCGCGGGGACCACGACTTCTGAGGATATTGTAGATGTGGCCTGCTACTGACCGTTGGGTTCCAATTAGATATCTTATTGAGCGTGAGGGTTATCCGAGGCCGGGCCCAAGATTCACCTAGTACAGAAGGGTTTTTACCGAGGGCGCTCATGAGGGGATTGCTCTGGAAGCGGGCACAGTGGTAATAGAACTTTCTAGAAACTGTCCATATAGTGGTATTAAGGAAACGGACACAGGGCTTTTGTTAGTCCATCAGACCTGAGAGGATGCGCGTCTTTGAGACGTTCTGTTTGCCTCGCGGTTACTTCCGGCGCTTGGAGAATAGCACCGCGGAGCTCTTTGTATCATTGACGGCATATTTCCAGTTAACCGTCTAGGCCACAAACGCATCGAGTGCGCGCTGGAGTCGTATGATCGCCCTGTCAGCGTTCCGGTCGGCGGTGTATACCGCCGTGTCGTCGTAAACAGGGTTGTCTGGACTCCATGCTCTCTAGGTACGTCGTTGAGGTAGACTGAAAATAAGAGAGACCCTAGGACGCTATCTTGAGGTTCCCCGACTGTACTACGTCTTTCGGAAGTGACGTGGTCATCTATTCTCACGCAGAAGGTCGTCTCCGTCAGAATGCTAGAAATGAAATGAATGTAGCAGTCTGGGATCTGTATTTCCCAGAGCTTGAATAAAAACCCGTCGTGCCATACACTGTTAGAGGCATTCCCACATCTAGGAATCAGCCGACAGTTTGCTCTTTCCGGCACCTGGTGTCCGTGATGTATTCCACCAGTCTCATCAGCTGATGACTGGTAGGCCTCCTACACACGGAAGCCTAACTGTTAGGGTACCAGAACGACAAAGATTCTTAGATGATCTTGTGACTCGCCGCTGTACGAGACACTCGAGTACCTCTGACGTGGCTGACAGTCTAACTCCTGACGTGGCTGAGACTAACAGTCCGGAGGTTGTCAGCAAGGGAAGCATCCTTTCTCTTCATCAGTATCACGACCTCTTTGGCGTAGCTGGAAGTTGGCTTACCTCCAGAAACTTCGAGGTGTCCCTGGAATTGTGGAAACCATCCGCTTAGACGTGGCCACTCGTTGTTCCGATCAAAGCCTTCTAGCAGCCGAGCCTATCGACCGTACCAGCGTGACTGTAAGCTCCTGAGGGTAAATCCTTAAGGAATCCATGCACGGAGCTGCAGCCCCGGCATAGAGAGAGGCTGTACCAATTCACGAATTCATTTCCTGCACGCTACATTGTGCAAAGGGGGAACCTCAAACTAACTCCTTGTGCCAAACAAACGACCGTGCTGAACCGTTTGAACCTGGCGTTCATCAGGCTCCTACTCGGACAACTCAATCAAACCAGGGCACAAAACGCCTTGTGGAAATTCTGTCTGTCTGTCTTCGCAGTGCAGCTAAAGGTCGGGTGCATAGATACCAATTTAAATGAATTTCTAAGTATCAGTGGTATCAAAATAATTTATAAAAATGTGTTACTCTACTGACTTTTAAGATAGCGTTCTGTCTGTCTGTCTGTCTGTCTGTCTGTCTGTCTCTCTCTCTCTCTCTCTCTCTCTCTCTCTCTCTCTCTCTCTCTCTCTCTCTCTCTCTCTCTCTCTCTCCGTATACATATACACAGTTGCGTACCTGGGCACTGGAGGTCCGGTGCGGATTTCTTTCTGAGGCCCCCAACCATAAGACGGGTGTTCATAATCCAATTTATCTTAAGTAACACACAGCAAAACCACTTTACTGTTATATATTTATTGTCTAACCAGTGTATTGATACATCTAGTTAGGAAACTTTATAAGAAGGTGTAGTAATGTTTGAAATAAAAATCCACTGTCATATTGTAAATAGAAATAATAGAAGTAGTATTATTTATAGATTGCATTAAATTTATTACAATACTTTATATTATACAAGAAACTTATACACTGAAAAACAAATTTACCATTGCTGCAAACAATACTTGGCAATTTTTTTAAAAGTCAGTTAGCAGTTTTATTGCATAACACACGCTGTTACTTATCTGTATAGTTGTACGTGCAGTTGTCTTCGATGTCAGTCACGGTTTTCTTCACCCAAGCAATATGTGATGCGCTTTTTTTGAATTCGTTCATTCGAGTAAATAACCTGATTTCCGCAATATGAATTATCCACTGTTTGGGAAAAATTCTGATGAGAGGTTTTCAATAAATTGTTGGTCTCTTAAACTTAATTTTCCAAATCTGGAGGCCCCCTACTAAGTGAGGGCCGGGGTGGGCCGTCCCACATGCCCCGCCTTTAGTCCGCTACACCATACATATACAGGGTGATTCACGAAGAAACGAAAATACTTCGGGAGATGAATCTACATAGAAAAATAAGAAAAAAAGTTCATATAAACATAGGTTCGGAAATGCTTCGTTAGCGAGTTACGGCTAGCGAAAAATTTCACCCGGGTTTCGGTTCCCCCGGGTATATGAATACTTTCTGAAATTCTGGGAAGGGGCGAATTCTATTGTTTCTTATGGTTTCTTACCTGAAAAATCGAATAAAACAGGTCGCAGAACTGTATCTCCTATACGTTTCATGATATCCGACGTAAAACAGAAAAATCTTTGCCTAAAAACAAATTTTGGAAAATTGGAAACAATTGGAATTTTTTGTTGATTTTTATTGACTTTATTTACACCATTTTTCTCAGAATTAAATTCTTTACATGTTTTGTTTTTAACTTTTATGCATTTATTAGTCATTTAACAAAGTTATTGTACTTCTAACCTAAAACACGTGTTTCGGGAAATACATCTCCCGAAGTATTTCCGTTTCTTCGTGAATCACCCTGTATATATATATAACGGCGGAACGATGTGGAAGTAACCAATATGGAAGTTGGATTTATGAGTAAATTCACTAAAAATTTACAGTGCTCTACACACGTACACAATTTTTTATAGCTACTCATTTTGTTCCATAAATACGAGTTCTCTGGGTAATTCAGAGGCGTTGGTATGAATTAGTTTTAGTGACAAATCTTTGCAGACGTGGTAGCGGTTTCTACGTCAGTCATAATATTATAATGTAGGTGCAGGAAATATAAATGATAAATAACAGAGATTTGCGTGTTGTGCCGGTGCCAACAGTCGTGGCCGCAATGCATTTCTCAGCTTTGTTTAGAAATATTAAACTTTATTGGGTTCGCGTTGAGAACGCTTACTGCACGTTAAACACAGAACCGTTATAAGGAATTATTACGTCTACATAAGCTGCGATACCGCTGCAACAGATTAAACTGTGTTTATGTTTTACACCGTAGAATATTTGTTTTTCAAGAATTTAATTTACATAATGTTTACAAGAATGAGATGCCCTTACCCACTGCTTAACTTTCTATTTGAATGGAACACGTTACCTTTGATAGATACTATTACGACTGATCGTCGTATGGTACAACGGAAAACAAAATGCAGACACCGATGAAATCACTAATCACCAGCTTTAATTAGTCACAAATAACAGTTTGTAATCGACTAGTTATTCAACAAGATTATACTCGTACAATAATTCAAATTAAATTTGTCCACACGCAATAATAATGTCAACTAATAATCACTTTTCACTAATAACCACTTGAGACTCAATGAGTAAATCGCCCGACGTAAAGTAACTGAAGCGGCAACTGCTGCCTATTTATAGTAGGCAGGATTCCAGACTAGTGTTCCTTAAGAAGCAATCGAAAATTCTTAAGGACACTTGAGCGCCGCTTTGGCAGAAACAGACACATATGCTCTGCTGGCCGGGAAACACGTAGAACTACACTCTCCATTGTTCGAGAAGGCGTTTCGTCGTTGTAATACGTTCGTTCTTGTATAACCAAAGCGGCTTATTTCCCGTCTTTGTATTCCAAAGCACGTATACTGTATCCTCCAACACCAGCCATCTGAGAACGAAATGTGGCTTGGTTTGTTCCTGTCCTGCCTCTCACACAATGCGTGAAGGTCAAGTAGCCGCGCATTTTATCTATCACCTCACTGTGGCTATATAATCTTTCTTTCTAGTCTTGTCAATCTTCTCTACATTCGACTACTTTTTTCGTCAATTGAAAACGTATTCAACTCTCTCCTTGTATTTGTGTTCATAATACGCTCTCCTCTACGACATCCGTTAGCAAATTTTAAAAACTTTATTTCAACGTGCTTTTTGTTTGAATTCTGCTGTAATTTTCACTACACTAAAAACTCGTTTATCCAAACAATTTGTAGTAAATTTTAAAAATACAAAAAGCATTTTCCTGCTGCTATAATCTATATTTAATAGCGTACGCAAGCGATTCCATGTGATATAAAGTAGACAGTCAATAATCAGAACTAATTGGGATAAGGGGTACTCCGAATTATCGATTTGATAGGATTTTCGAACATAAAGTATTATGTTCATATATTGTAAACATAAAGTACTGTATACTGTTGTGTATTATAATTTTATAGAAGCCGAAGGTGACACAATAACAATTCACATAACACAATCCTGCGACAATGACGTAATGCTCTCAAATAGACGGGAGCGTCGTTGTACACGCTTTCGACTATCCCAACGTTCGGCGTCTGTCAAGGCCGTCCACTCACGTAGCAATACTGATTGCGAACTTGTAACTACGAAAATTACACCCGGCACGCTGCCAAAAAAATGGAAAATTATTCTGGAACTTCTCCGAGCTATATATAAGCAACAGCGGTCGGCATAGTCAATTAGTTACACCTGGAGCTATTGTAGAGTGCAGATCAAGTGATTGTTGCGGATTAGAGGAAAGTGATTATTGTGTTATAATTAGTTCGGAACTCTATTAGTCGACATTACTCTTTACGTGTGGAGAAATTTAACTTGAATTATTGTATGAAAGTACCGTGTTCATTTAAAATTATTATTTGTTACTAATTAAAGCTGGTAATTAATGACTTCATTGGTGTCTTTATTTTTGTTTCCACTGTACCATACGACGATCCGTGAGACCGTCGTAATAGTTTGGTCACGAAGTAGCTGTCCTTAATCTTGACTCTTGTGGAACCACGTGCTACCGTTTTATTGTCATTTTGATTAATGTGTAAATTAAAAATTGTAGGTGATAAGAGACGGTTGTGTCCGGATTGCGTACATGTCAAACCTTGCTAAAATTGAGTACAGTAACAAATCCTTTTAGAGTCCGTGACTACCATCCAAATATCCAGTGTGTCCACATTGCGAACAACGAACAACTCGCCATGTGATACGTGGCCGACTTAAAGTCTAAATGTGTATTGGTCGAAAACCAAGGTGTGTAATACGCAAAGGTAAAGGGTCCTTATATGCAAAATAATATTACTTCCATGAAAACCGGTATCGTTCTTCATGACACTTTAAAAAAAAAACATTTCCAATCTGTGCAGATGTATACTACGATATATACTATCCACGTAGATTTAGGTAGCACAAATGAAGAATAAAATAACGGAGACCATGCTTTCAGAGGTCCAGAACGGTTTCAGGAAGAGCAGATCATATTTAGATTGTATATTTACAATAGTCCATCTCATTGAAAAGCGTAGAGAGTACTAGGTGCTCACACACAGCTTTCTTCGAGTTTGAGAAGGCGTTTGATAGAGTGAATCGGAGCAAGCTATGGGCAGTAATGGCAAGGACAGGGATCCCACAACATCTAATCAGAGCAATACAGAGCATAAATATGTGGAGAACAAAATCTTAATAGAAGCAGGGGCACCGAGAACAGCTTCTAGAGTTGGCCTGATCAATTGTGGAGTACGACAAGGGTGTCTATTATCACCTTTTTAATGTATATATTGACGATATCATTCAAAACTGGCAGATGTGTCTTCCAGAACATTTTATGATTGGTCAGTCTACAATTGAACACTTTGTTGTTTGCAGACGATCGGGCTATTCGGTAGGACTCTGCAAACAGATTGCAGATGGGGATACAATTGTTAAATCGAATCTGCAAAGACTCTGGATTGCAGATATCCACACGTAAGACCAATCTGGTGGCTTTTCGTGGAACTGATCCCGGACGGGTAAACGTTGTTATAGATGGTACTCTTCTGAAACAAGTTAGAAATTTTGAATACCTGGGCAACAGTGTGTCTTATAATGCAAGCAACGGCGTTGTGAATAAGTTGCATAAGTTCAACCTTATGTGGGGGACCATTAGGCAACCCTTAAGTCAGCAAGTAAAGGAACACGCCTAAAATTATGTAAGGTGATGGCTCTTCCCACACTTCTATATGGGTCTGAAAATTAGACTTTAAAGAAAGGCCAGGCCAGTCGCATCCAAGCGGTTGAAATGAGATTTCTCAGGCACGTGGCAGGGTATTCTCTCCATGATCATAGAAGAAACACAGATATACGGCAGGAACTAAATATTATGAGCATACTCGACAGGATCGCCCAGTATCGGCTGAATTAGTGGGAAAATCTTTGCCGAATGGATGACTTCCGCATTCCCAAACAACTATGGAATTATAAGCCGAGGGGACGGAGGGGTGTGGGACGTCCGAGGAAGCGCTGGAGTGACTAGCTCTATTCTCTGCCTACTTGAGACCGGAACAAACCATCCTTGGTTTAATCCGTGAAGACGATGATAACAAATGAAGAAACTAATGTAATTCCAGTTGTTGTCGCTCTTTTTCCAAACAACAGCATAGAAATCTATATTACAACGTGTCAAACAATCCTTCAAGAAATTCTGGACTATAGCCCTTAGAAAGTGATTGTATATTTTGAAGCTACCACTGTTTTAGCTTTAAAAGTAATGTGTGAGTATTAATTTATTCTGTACATCATAAAAATAAAAATATAAATAGTTTATTCCCCACAGCATTAAAAGTAAAAAAATAAAATAAAATAAATTGACAAGAAAATATAAACGAAAGTTAATGTAAAGGTACTATGGAACTAGGCCTTAAATGAAAAGACCGAGAGTGGGTCCTTGACCCCGTGTTTTGAAGCATAGACTTGCAAATCTTGGGCGATGCTTCATGACAGGCCCACCTGTAAAATAATCAGTGTGTCCATTGAGAAGGTGGCATGAATCTCGGCTGGCGTCAAAAGTGTACCTTTTCACACTTTCAGAATATTAAAATGTGTTCTGAAGGAGGTTTTTATTGACTTTACTTACTACACTTTGTTAATACTAAGTGTTAGAATGATTCATATGCAGATACAGTCTTCGGCAGCCTGAAACATCCCTTACTTGTCAAAACAATCTGATTCTTTGCCCAGGTAGTCTACAGTACGCAATCTGGACTGTACGCAGTCTGGCATGTACGCAAAGAGACTGTTTGTCTTAAATTCTTTGTTCAAACGCGTTTTCTACAGCTGCTTTAAAGGTAGCGTCCTTGTAAAAAAAGTTTGTATTATTCTTTCTGCGTGAGTGCTTGGTTGTGCTTTACAAAAATATTGCGTAAAATATGTTACGCCATTACACAACATTGTACGTGCTTGTCGGCTATTCCAGCGGAGCACGGCTATAATGTGTGTGTGTGTGTGTGTGTGTGTGTGTGTGTGTGTGTGTGTGTGTGTGTGTGTGTGTGTGTGTGTGTGTGTGTGTGTGTGTGTGTGTGTGCATAACCTATTGCTACTACTCTGAGATGAAGGACAATTACGTGACACTTGTTACGTGTCCGTAGCTCAGATTTTTCCAGACTCACCGGTCCGCGCGCTGTGTTCAAGGCCACAAGCAATTACGCTTTATGTAGTGTTGACGCGTATTGTGGATTATTCTGGAATCTCAACGTGGTATAAATATAAGAATTCAGCGACGCTTAGTTTCAGTTTAAGTGGCGATTTATTCAAATGTGTTTCGAGTTTACGTCGGGCGATTACACAGTGCGTCTCAAGTGGCGTATTAGTGAAAAGTGATTATTGTGTGGGACTCTATTAGTTGAGATTATTATTTATGTGGACAGATTAACTTGAATTATTGTACGAGTATAATCTTCTTGAATAACTTGTTGATTACAAACTGTTAATTGTGATAATTAAACCTGGTTTTTAGTGACTTCTTTGGTGTCTTGTATTTTGTTTTCCACTGTACCAAACGACGATCAGTGAGACCGTCGTAACAATATAAAACAGTTCCAATATGTAACCGAAAATTTTGTGAGATGTTTTCTAACAATCGGGTCGTCGCAAAAAACCAAGGGCGTTCAAGGTGAAACTCGGTCACAGCGTTTCACAGTGTCTATGTATTGTGCGCGTGTGTGCGTATCTGCTGACTTGATTAATGGTGTGTACCTGTGCTGGGAAGCCGCGCTTTTAGATTAATCAAACGGTGGAAACCTAAATCAATAATGTTAGCATCAGTCTGTTGTTCCGTTTCTCAATCAAACAGAACAAAATAGAACTAATTAAATTTTCTAGGCAAACGAAAGCTAAATAGGATTAAAGCTGATCGGGTTGATGGGAACGTGTGTATGACTTTATCACGTAGATTGAATACAAACGTAATTATCGTAATTAGTTGGTAAACCGTGTGTTTGGCATGTAAGCAGCTGTTTAGTATGTTGTAGTACCTGTTTCGTATTTCAATTTCCAGTTGAGACACGGCGAAGAACAGTAGGTCTATATTGTTACGACGATCTCACCGATCGTCGTTTGGTACAGTGGAAAACAAAATACAAGACAACAATTAAGTCACTAATCACCAGCTTTAATTATAAAAAATAAATAAATTAATTATTATCAAATAAAAAATTGTTCACAGGCAATAATAATGTCAACTAATATAAAACATAATTGTGTTACAATTTTGTACCGCACAATTATAAAACACATAACACTTCGCCACAATATAGCCCGACAATAACTGAACTAAACGCCGCTGACTGCTTATATTTATACCCTGCTGAAATACCAGAATATTCCATTCTATGCGTCAAGAACGCTATTAGAAAACACCAGAACGTAATTAATTGTGGCCTTGCACGCAGCGCGCGCTGACTGGTGAAACCTGGGTCAGTCTCGGACGCGTGACAAGTGTCACGTAATTGTCCTTCATCTCAGTAGCAGCAATACGTACGCACACTCACATTACAGCTGACTTGATTAATGGTGTGTACCTGTGCTGGGAAGCCGCGCTTTTAGATTAATCAAACGGTGGAAACCTAAATCAATAATGTTAGCATCAGTCTGTTGTTCCGTTTCTCAATCAAACAGAACAAAATAGAACTAATTAAATTTTCTAGGCAAACGAAAGCTAAATAGGATTAAAGCTGATCGGGTTGATGGGAACGTGTGTATGACTTTATCACGTAGATTGAATACAAACGTAATTATCGTAATTAGTTGGTAAACCGTGTGTTTGGCATGTAAGCAGCTGTTTAGTATGTTGTAGTACCTGTTTCGTATTTCAATTTCCAGTTGAGACACGGCGAAGAACAGTAGGTCTATATTGTTACGACGATCTCACCGATCGTCGTTTGGTACAGTGGAAAACAAAATACAAGACAACAATTAAGTCACTAATCACCAGCTTTAATTATAAAAAATAAATAAATTAATTATTATCAAATAAAAAAATTGTTCACAGGCAATAATAATGTCAACTAATATAAAACATAATTGTGTTACAATTTTGTACCGCACAATTATAAAACACATAACACTTCGCCACAATACTTCGCCACAATATAGCCCGACAATAACTGAACTAAACGCCGCTGACTGCTTATATTTATACCCTGCTGAAATACCAGAATATTCCATTCTATGCGTCAAGAACGCTATTAGAAAACACCAGAACGTAATTAATTGTGGCCTTGCACGCAGCGCGCGCGGACTGGTGAAACCTGGGTCAGTCTCGGACGCGTGACAAGTGTCACGTAATTATCCTTCATCTCAGTATCAGCAATACGTACGCACACTCACATTACAGCTGGAAGAGCCGAGAAACACGTATAATGTCCTGTAACGGTGTAACATTTTTTTCCCGCATTAGTAACAATATGCATTACTTACTAGAGGCTTGCTACTATTGATTTGTCCCCATATCTTTCGATCTGATTGAAATGGAGTTCATTAGAACATCAGATCAGTGAAGTACAAATATTTACTTTTGCATTAATGAAGTTGTTTGATTAATCCATAACTGCATTAACTTAATTTAGTATTTAATTATTCAGCAGGAAAACCTTCTTTACGGAGATTACAGTTAGTGTCAGCAATTTGTTACCTACAATTTAATTACAATAATCTGCGTGTACTCATAGTAAACAAGTCCTTTAAAGGTTTTTTGTTCACAAACTTTTCCTCTGAAAAGAAAAATAATAAATTTGGTGTGTTTACTCCTTCGCACACTTCACGACTTCAAATATGGCAATTAACCAAACATAAATCATCATAAGCAAAGTCCGTTCGTGATAAAACTTTATGCTGGAAATACCGACGATAGGAAAATGCGTATATTTGAAGTTATTTCCTGGTACGATGATTTCAGATAGCGCTACTTTGAGGTGAAAAATAACAAATGTTTTTACTTGACGTTTGGCACGCGGTAACGTCCGAAACTGTTCCAGATGTTTGGAGATCATTCTACGCGACAGAATTACGTAACGTTCTACGTCATGCAAGACGCCCTTTCCAGACTTTACTCGACCGGCATCCAGGTCCGCTACAATAAACTATAATGCGAGCAGGCGGAGTATACAGTGCAAGACGGGCGGAGTGTAAATAGTTCGAAGCGGCCAGTTTTAGTTTAGTCTTGGGTATATTAAAGTGTGGTTCCGACTTATTGTGGCGATTTAGTAGACAGTGATAATTTAACATTTTGTGTTGTTTGTTAAAAAAAATTAACTAATTATTTTAAGTTATAAGACTATAACATAATCATTACTATATTCTCGCGTAGGCTTCTGCGGCCGGTGTCCATTATATTTTTGAATTCTTCTTCCGGTACGGACAGCGTCAAAAGTGTCTTGTATGACAACGTTTCACTTATGTTACAATGAGTATCCTCAGGTCTAAGTGACAAAAACGGCGGAAAACGAACTCAGTTATATAGTGTTGAATTGGCGGTGGGAGGTACGGTAAGTGGACCCTGCCCCCTGTAGGCGTTACGCTGTGTGCATTATTTGTGCGGTCAGTCAACCCTCGTGCAGACAAATAATGCACACAGAGTAATGCCTACAGGGCAGGGTCCAATCACCGGACCACCACCGCCACTTCAATGCTATGTAACTGAGTTCGCTTGCCGGCGTTTTTCTCACTTAGACCTGAGGATACTCATTGTAATATGAGTGAACCGTTGTCATACAAGACATTTTTGACGGGGTCTATACCCGAAGAAGACTTTAAAAATATATAATCATTACTGTACAGAAGACAAAATACTTTGGTTTTTGTGGGTAAAATACTCCTTGCACGCTAACATTGTATTAGTTAATAAGAGTATAGGGCAGGTGTTGCATTTTCGCTTTCTTCGTTGTGGACAACTCGATAACGTGAATCATGATGCTGATAATAAGTTGGCTAAGTTCAGCCGAAATGTGCAATAATCCGTCAAGGAAAATGAGAAAAGAGACTCGACTAAAATTTTATAAGGTAAGGCAGTGCCAGTGCTCTTGTATTGATCTGTGGCTTGGGATCCGGTGAAAAAAAAACAACATCTGAATAGGATACAAGCATCGGAGATGAAATTCTTGCGATCTGTAAAAGGCTGCACAGTGTACAATGAATACATACGAAAAGAGTTGAACATTCGTACATTAAAGATCACAAATCGTAAAACAAATGACATTATTGACCATCTGAATAGATGTGGGATGGCAGGTTGCCTAAGAGAGTTTGGCAATACAAATCTACAAGTGTACAAAGAAACATAGGAAGATCTACGAAGCGTCGGTGAAGTGGATGTATTTCCTTTTAGGACCGGAACAGGGTATTTCCATATTTCTTGAGAGATGAAGACAAGAAATATAATTAAGTTTAATTTAAAACAAGTATTTCTGTTGCTTTGGAGACCTAAATCTATAAATTCTAAATTATAAAAGAAATCGGCCATGTAATTAAGGCCTGGGTGCCGCCTCTAGGCACATCGCTCAGGTGCACGCCCTCTGAAGACGCTCCTGACTCTCAGTAAAAAAAAAGAGATACTACAGTAAAAAGATTTTTCGTGTGCTGCAAGATTTGCATTTTATGTGAACCATTTGTATTTTGCACGAAAGATTTTAATTCTACCACTAAGCTATAGATGTCCCTCCGCAAACTTTTCAAGTAACCCTCGTAGTTTTCTTACCCTTTCGCGTTCTGGAATTACGTAAATTCACCCGGTTCTGGATCTCAAGATCTAATCATTTACTACAAGGTAGTACGATATACCTTCATTTGCTTTTTTCGCACATATTTCCTGAGCGGACTGCTTCCTTGCATTCTGTTCACGTAATCAATCTGTCATTTTGGTACGGTTGTGAGCAAAAAGTCAGGACTTCACTGAAACTGGGGTTCCAAATGCTGTGTTTTTTTGAATACGACATATGAAATAATTGTATTTATTGCCACAGCGTGAATTATGCAACGATTATTTTTTTGTCGTGACTCAGGTTTTGACCACTTACAGAAGAGTTGATGTAATCACAACTTTACTTAATTTTTGTAATCATTTTAAAGTACAGCTATTACATTAACATTATTTGTGAAACGTTCAGAATTATTGGATACATTTTAATTTAAAGAATATTCTTTTGTTGGATTAGGTTAGATTACGTCAGGTTGCTTGGTTTTAAATTAAAACCTACGATGAGAAATTGCAAAAAATATGTTCACTTACTTTGGGAACCAAACTCGTGACATCGATAAACTAAACTACGGCACTGTCATCTGAATTGCAATTATTATGAAAAAACATTATAACTTAATCGTATTTTTAGAGGCGACGAAGTAACTAACCTTCAATCAAATCTATGATGAATGCTCAAAGCTTGACATCCAGTTTCTGAGCACGTTTACGTTAAATTCTGAAATGAGTTTTTCTAACGCGTTGCTAAAAACGAATTGTGAAACATTTTATATTCATAACCGCTGTGTAAACAGAATCCGCGCTAACGTATAGACGTTGAGGCCGTTACGGTGATGTATGGAAAACGGCCGAGAGAGAGAGAGAGAGAGAGAGAGAGAGAGAGAGAGAGAGAGAGAGAGAGAGAGAGAGAGAGAGAGAGACTTGACTGTAAAAATTATTGTTTTTTAGAAACCGTTTTCGCTTAAAATATGCAGATATATAATATCGCCGCAGTTCGCGCGCAATATTTTTTCTGTTAAAAAATTATTTGGACCGCTCGTGCTCCCCAGCGTGTGTAATTATTCCTGCCTCCTTCCACAAACGTACGTATTCCTGCACATTCAGACAGACATTTACACATCCAGACACGTTCTCTGTCTGGATAAACCATTAAAAAGTTTAATACTGTTCCTGGGTTTGACAAAGTATTTGTACAGAAGTCGCCACAAACTTATGAAGACTTGAATATGTGAGTTCATAAAGTTTGAAATACTTACGTCTTCATAATCCGTAAATTTTATTAAGCACCATGTTAGATGTGATTTGAAATTAACATTCATAAATTAATTTTGATTTGTTAAAGCTACGAGAAACGTTTTTCGTATTGTTACGACGGTCTCACGGATCGTCGTATTTTACAGTGGAAACAAAATGCAGACACCAATGAAGTCGCTGCCAGCTTAAATTAGGTACAAATAACAATTTGTGATCGACAGAGACACTTTCAACAATAATTCAAAATACAGACACCAATGAAGTTACTACCAGCTTAAATTAGTTACAAATAACAATTTGTGATCAACAGAAATATTTTCAACAATAATTCAAGTAAATTTTGTCCACACCAATATCAGTTGTCAGGTATTAGAGTTACGCACTAATTATAATACAACAATAATAAATTTCCACTAATTCACTCAACAGTCACTTGATTTACACTAAAGAAATCGCCCACTGTAACTGACTGAATAAGCCGGCCACTGCTGCTTACATAGCTGTCCCGCAGAGGTTCCAGAATAATTTTCCATATTCCTGGCGGCATGCCAACATGATTTGCGTAGATACAAAAGCTCGAACAGTCTGGAGGCTGTGTGAGTGCCCGACCTTGGCACAGGCGCCGCACGCTGGGCTAGTCGAGAAACGTGTAGAATGACTCTCTCGAATTTTCGAGAGCGTTACGTAATTGTCGTAGAAGTATGCAGCATTGTCAGCACTAGTCCAGAAACACCACGTCACTTTTTGTATTCGAAGGCGGTCCACAGTTGGCCAGGGGGTGCTGACAGATATTGCTGACAGATATATTAATTTTGTCAAATTATTAATAAACCCGCGTTCATAATTTGAATAAAATTCCTCATAATATGATGTTCTACATAGACTTTTACTATTTAGTCAAAATTTTTACTTCCATTTTTGCCTCGTGATTCCGCTAAAATTAAGTGTTTTGAAAGAAAATTACAACGAATTCGGGTTAAAATTTCCTTTAATCTGATAACCGCATGTAATTTTACAATTTTTCAAAATTTAAAACTTAATTTCTTTTTCGGACCCAGCTGTCTAAAAATTTTTAAGTTTCCTAAATGGAACACCATTCAGATTTCGGTTAAGATACATTTAAAGTTGATACCCCCACCTCGCTTTTGCCTTTTTTCAAAATTGCCTTTTTTCGCTCACATTTTTACCTTTCTCCTCCTAACTTGTGGGGGATCAGTATCAAAAACTATTATGGTCTCTGGACAAAAGTGAGTACATGCATGCTAAGTTTTTACGAAAATAAGTTGTTACGGTCAAGGTTTATGGTGAGATTGATATCCCCATGCAGACAGCCAGATAGGCAGACGAATACCAAACTCTAGAGCTAAAAACTGAAACCGAATTAATAAATCTAACAAAATGTACTATGTGGGATAATAATAAAGTAAAAAGCGAATTAATTAAATTTGTATTCCAACAGTACTGAAGATGTTTTATGAATGGGTTACAATACGAACGGATTGTAAAATATAAATGTATCATTAGACACCATAAAATGTTAGTGCACATAGGACACATTTAAAATTGGACTACGCTCTTCATCTTGACAGAAATCAAGATCTTAGATGGTATAGTGGAATCATCATGTGCATACTTAGAGAATGGGGAAGAACGGTTACCATCTAATGTGGTGATGCTAAAAACCGATGGTTTAATTCTTAGGACGGAAACTGTGCAGGATAGTTAAAACTGGCAAAAGTCTTGGACGGCCTATGCTCAGTAGTAGGCCCAAGAGGATTAGCCTATATGAAAAGTATAAGAACCTTAAGTTTACAGATGTTGCCACTGAAACACTAAGAGCAATAGAAACAACTGATAAGTTTGACAGAAAAGGCACGAACAGCATGTGGTTCAGGGAAATTAACGAATTTACACATTCAGTTACAGATTACAGGGAGAAGTCCAACGATTGATCGAAACAAGTATTGTATTTGCTCCAGACGATAGAATAGCTGAAGAGAAGACGTAGTCGTAGATAAGGGAAATGAAGCAAAGGAATCTGAATGATGACATACGGGACAACCAAGAAATACGAATATTGAAAGTCTAAAATCAACTACGAGCTTTTAAAGCATCATACTGTATAAGGATGATTTACGTGGGATGGGCCCGGCATGGATTACGGTATGGGTTCAGTCAAACTCATGAGTACAACACAACATTATTTAGGCAACGTTCTTGTTTGTTAGCTTGCGTACATGTAGTTAAAATTGAACAATACTATTAAATCGTACTGAATAACATCCAGCTATGACCCTCAATGAACTATATACAGATTCCAATTCACTTGTCGGCGTTAGTCAACAAAAAGAAACATTAAACGTGCTTAACAAAAAAGAAACCTTTCAATTGTTTTTGTCGTACAACAAAAGATAACACCTTTAAGCTTTCAAACACTTGATCAGATCAGGTTTAGGGGTAATGGCACAACTGTGTTTTTAGGCGTTCAAAAACAACCAAAGTAAGACGAAAAAGCCTTGGAGTTTATTTATTTTAGCCGCTTCTCTAAGTAAAACAAGATCTAAATTAAACTTATTTCAAAAAATTGTTTTATGTCAATAAGCAGCGTATGTCTTTCACTAATTCCCGTTTCCACGTTAAGTCAGCTTTAGTTATAGAGTTGTTACAATATGATTACCATATTATCATAACACGTGAATAATTCATTTCTGCCTAAATAATTTTAATAAAAAATACGAATAATTAACACAGCTTCATAGTAATTAATAATTAACATTTCTTATTAGATTCAGATATAAATCCGTGAAACGTTAAGTTATTCTTGCTGAAAATATTCATTGTTCTTACGATGACTGTAATGCATGGAATATGAGACTCGGTGTAGCAGTGATAATAGTAAAAGTTTTAATAATTCTAATAAACACAACAGTTGGAAAGATCGATTATATTTTATCCATTTTCTGATTATACACTGGCATTTTCGATCTTATCTGAAGAATGTTGGAAAAGCCTGTGCTTCTTCTTCTGTGACAGATAAGATCAACATACAAGATTGTTGCAAAAGGACATTAGGCACGAGATCTCCCCGGAGAACATAGTCGTAGCGATGCTTTGAGGGGAGAACACTTGATACTGTGTGGTACGCTTTGCAGAAGAGATTTTTCGGGCCGATGAAGATAGACCTAGACAAAGTAATATAGAGGAAGAATACCAAGCCAGACGTGAGCCCTAGAGCTGAAGATCAATAGGCCTAGCCGGATGTAGCGTGTCAAACTGTTCCAGGTTATTGTCCTAGAAGAGCAAAGAGAGGTGGTTTTTTTGTAGTGAGTTGAGTATAATATCCAAACTAAATAATTCCGGAAGTGTGGATCCCTAAGGATTTTTTCAGCAAATTCTTCCAACTACCCTCGTAAAAAAACAATAAAATTGTTTTTGTTACCCTCGTAGCAGAAACAATAACAATAATAATATCTATAAAATTAATAATAATAATAATAATAATACTGAACTGGAAGTCACATAAAGGAAAATGTTAGGAAAAATATTGGTATCAATAAAAGATGGAGAACAGTACAGAATATGCCACAATAATAAGTTGTACACACGTGTTGATAAAATCAAAGACGTAATTAGAAGAAGAATTACTTTCTACGGACATGTTGAAAGAATGAATCCTGACAGACTAACAGGGAAGCTTTTTAATTATTCCAGAAAGCTCAAAATGTCCAATACGTGGTTCAAAAAAACAGAAAAAGACATAGAAGAACTTCGGATTACTCAAGATAACAGTGAAGAATGCTTGCCACTCAAAATGAAATTAAAAAGTGCCTAAGGTTTTCAGGAAAACCCCAAGAAGAGGATAAGTGCCATCTGTACTGACGAAAGGAGAGACACATTGATTAAGAATGAAGGAGATGTAGGAGAGGAGGAAGAGAGAGGAGAATAAGGGAGAAACCAGTTGAACCAAACGTAGTCCAGAGTGGCTCATACCCCAAAAAAAAAAAAAAATAATAATAATAATAATAAGACATGGGTCGTCCGATGATGAGATGGGTGCCGGAACAGATTTATATCCTTGAAGAAGAGAAGAAGAAGATAATAGTACTTTAGAAGCCAAAGAAATAAAAGAAAACAGTAAGTACACAAGACAGCACAACCACTACACTCACTACAGATAGAAAATATAACAAACACAATTAAGAAAATAAGGATTGCCTTTTATGGTTATCCGGAGTGAGTCCAGAGAGATTAAGAAAGCGAATCGCTGCTTACTTTCTAAGTAAGAAATTAAGCGAAGGTGGAAAGGAATTGGACCTCCTAAGAAGTGGGGATCACACGGAAATTGCGTGAACCTCTTGAACAGAAAATTGGAGCACACCAGGATTTCCAGGAAAATCCCAAGCTGAGGACAGACAAGACGTGGACTGAAGAAAACAGTGGATTACTGAGAAAACAGATGGAATAATGTGGTCTACAGTTGGCCGAAACAAAAAACGTATTAGTAATAGCAATACGATAGTATCGAAGACGATACTTCCATTTTTTTCATTTGTAAGATTTTATATAATTAATTGTAAACGGCAAAAACATGTGATGACTTCAGCGGACCTTTTACCTGTGGAACGTGCTTTAACGGGAGATTTCTTTAGCTCAAACTGTATCACGTTTAATCTGCCATTGCTTCGTAGACCTTCTCTAGTACAAGTGGAGCTGTGCATATCGAATGGCAAGCCCGTCGCCCGCTCGTGTGCTACGTCCCGACCTTCAAATAGAGCTCCTGCCGCACGGACCTGCAGGATAGATAATCTGGATGTTAAGGGGTGTGGCTTGCTACCGGCCGTAGAGGACCTGTTCTGAGAGCCTCTTTTGCAGCTTCCACACACTTTGACTGGCTTTGATTTTCTGTTGGCTAGTCCTGGCGATGTACCATTATTTGGTATTATTTGGCACTTTAATTTCTCCGTTTGTCCGGCGCTGTTTTCTATAAATTCCTTCTGATGTTCTCTTATGATCCCTTTATATTGTGTCTAAATAGATTTTGCCTATTTAAAAGTGTTTACCCCAAAGTTCTGTAGCTGTAGACAAAATTGCTTTAAAAGTAACTCTTTATGTACGATCGCCTTTTGATTCTTTATCATTCCATGACACTATATAATTTACTTTAGCTGCTTCAAAGGCAATTTTGTTTGGTATAGCCAATGTTATTCTTATCGTACTGAGAGAATTTATTCCACACATCATCATCATTATCATTACCACACATCCATATATCATCACCTCTACAATCCTTGGCGGTCTTGGCCTACTCCAAGAGTTGACTACATTCTTGCCTATTGCGTGTCCTGGCTTTCCAGTTTCTTATATTCAGGTTTCTGAGGGCCTCCTCTATCTCATATTTGATTCTACTTCGGGATCTTCCCCTTGCTCTACTACCCATTGGTTTTCGGTAGAAGATATGTTTCTTAGGTTGTCCTTCCTTCATTCTCTTTATGTGTCCAACCCAGCTTAGCTTGTATATTTTGACAATGACAATGTCCAGCTCTTTGTTAAATGGGTATAGTTCACAATTATACCGCCTGTTCCACATTCCATTTTCTTGTACTCCTCTAAATATTGTTCTTAGAATGTGTCTTTCACAGGAACCTAGACGTCTCTCCCAATTTTTTGTCATCGTCCATTTTTCTGAAACATATCAGCACTGGCCTGAATAAGTGTTTTGTAAATTTTACATTTCGTGCTTCTTGAGATTAAGCTACGGTAGATGACAGGCGCTTTTTTAACATATAGTGTGTTTATTTGCGAGATATTGGCATACTTTTCTCCTTATTTCAGTGTTGGTGTCATTAGTTCTGTTTATCTAAGAGCCAAGATGTATGGACTCTTTTGCTGCCCCTACATTTTTTGTGCCTAATTTACTCCACACAGTTGAATATTAATTTTGCCTGTGTCATTTGCTAATACTGTTATTTTTTATTCCTTTCTGACAACCTTTATGAACTGTCAAAACTACTATCTTATAAATTATATAGACTGGTAATTACCTTAATTATTTATTAAGGTGTGTTTATTTTATTTACATACTATCTTATGTAAAGGCGCATATTTTCATTTTGTGAAATATTGTTTATACTGTTTGATCCGTTCAGTTAGAGTAGAATTGAAATATAACAGTGGCGTCGTACACAATGGCTGACAACAAAGACAGATTAAACTTTCTACATTAATTAACCACATTGAAATATAAAACTGTCCACGTGCCAGTTCGGTTGTCTACAGATATTCGCGGCGCAAAATTCTGTTCATTAATCTAACTGCCGCCGCCGAGCTGCCGTTGACATTTATTATTGACGACCATCAAGGTAACATCTACGTCACGTCGGCTCTAATCAATCGACTACAATAATTGCAAATAACATATGGTAATAGTGTTACACGTTTGCAAAGAACAACCAAGAAATCGCTTACTGTAGGCATTGGTGTCGATGGTATTTCTCCTGATTGGTGTGGCAACATTTTAATTGGCTACTGGAGCAAATATTTAAACTTGTTTGTAGTAATCTTATATAACAAAACGCATACTTATAACATACCAGTAAAATTAATAGAGTTATTAATTGTGTATACATTTGTTAATAAAATGTATGGGTAAACATTTTTGTTAAATCGAATCTGCGAACACTCTGGAAAGCATTTGCAAAGGTCAAAGCTTAAAGCAAGGTCATGGCTTTTGGAGGAACTGATCCCGTACGGGCAAAAATTTGTTATAGATGGTACTGTCCTGGAACAAGTTAGCAGTTTTGAATACCTGGTTAGCACTACAAGTTAGCAGTGTGTCTTATAATGCAAGCAAAGACATTCTGACTAAGTCGAATAAGTTCACCTTCTGTGGGGGACCATCAGGCGAACCCTTAAGTCAGCAAGTAAAGGAACACGCCTAAAATTCTACAATGTGATGGCTCTTCCCACACTTCTTTATAGATCTGAGAATTTGGCTTTAACGAAAGGCCACGCCAGTCGCATCCAAGCGGCTGAACTGAGATTTCTCAGGCACGTGACAGGGTATAGTCTCCATGATCACAGATGTACGGCAGGAACTGAATATTATGTGTATACTCGACATTATCGGCTGAATTGGTGGGAACATCTTTGCCGAATGGATGATTGCCGCATCCCCAAACAACTATGGAACTATAATCCCAGGGGACGGAGAGGTGTGGGATGTCCGAGGAAGCGCTGGAGTGACCAGCTGTAATCTTTGCCTGTTTGAGACCGGAGCAAACCATCCTTGGCTTAATCCTTGGAGATGATGATGATGCTTAATTGTGCTGCGGTCGTAGATCTAGTAGGGAGTCAAAGACCACGACTCTGTCTGCCCACTGCTGTTCCTTAGGGCAACAGTACAACGGTCTTGTCTGGCATGCCTGGAGTGGATAAGTAACAAAGACTCAGAAACATTCACAACTCCCTCTCTACTGTACGACTCGTTACCGCACTTCATTAATAGATAGCTGATTTCTCACAAGGGTCTAGCGGATCGAGTTTATCGAGGATGTGAAACCCTGAGCAGTGCATGGAGGCGAGAGACAACACCGTCTCTGTATCATGTAAAGCTGGCGCTGTTTTGCCGAGCCGTTATATCTATTTGGTTGAGCTGTACACTATTCTATCTTGTAATTATTTAGGTTCACAATTATTTTATGTACTGATGCAGGTAATATGAAAAGCTAGGCTGGATTGCAAGTAACTGTGATGCAATGATTAATGGAAAAAATTACTACTAAAAATGTCAGGTTAACTAATGCAAGTAAACGAATAAAAAACGAGTAGTTCTAATAAACACTTTGCTTATTTATCATTGTGTTTGTGGTTTACTGGAATTTTAATTTTCCGTCAAAGGCAGAATCGATTGTTAAATAATTTCAGTTTGTAACAATAAATTGAAATGTTATTGTGCACGGTGCTATTCTCGAATTGCAGTTATGGGTGAAGTCTTTTCGGTAATTGTTTAGATACGGTTGGGGGTGGGGGGGCTCACCTATATTTGCCGCAATATGTACAGCTATCACAATCCCCACGATAATTGGGAATGCTGTATCTATATTCAATCTTTTACGATTAAATACATTATTATTATTATTATTATTATTATTATTATTATTATTATTATTATTATTATCATTTTCCCCCATATCTTCATTATACAAAATTTACAAATATGCAAAACACAAAACAAACTAATACCTAAACAAATACAAATCTATACAAAACATGACACAATTTTCAAAGCACTCAACATCAAAAATACTCAAAAAGCTAATATGTGCACCACAATCACACACAATAATACCAGTATAAAATAAAAAAAAACCGACAGGAAACCATAACAACAACAGACCGAAACATAAATACTCCACACGGTACAAAATCAGGAAGGCTGAGGATGGGAACAATAAGATCTCCGAAACATGTACAAAATAAGTGAAAATAACATCTTGAGGTAAAGAATTTATAAATATTAAATAAATTATATATGCGTCAAGAAATAGACTTTAGCAAAAAATGTTTAAATGTATTCCTTGAGCTACGGTTCCAGGGAGTATTTTAACCAGTACACAGGACACGGTATAGTCCCCATATTATAGCTTCTAGAAACACTTATTATAGCTTATAAACTGTGTTTTACGAACTTTATAGAAGAAAGTAATCAAACAGATAATCCGTCTATGGGTAATGAAACACTAAACTTCACTTATACGTTTCGGTATTAACAAACACAACAATAATATTACACAGTACACAGGACACGGTACATTCCCTACATTATAGCTTCTAGAAACACTTATTATAGCTTATAAACTGTGTTTTACGAACTTTGTAGAAGAAAGTAATCAAACAGATAATCCGTCTATGGGTAATGAAACACTAAACTTCACTTATATGTTTTGTTATTAACAAACACGTCAATAACATTTTTCTTTCGGACAGATTAATACATTGTCCTAATAAACGTTGACAGAATACAAGGTAATTTAAATAAATCAAAATGTGCACAGCGCTTGTTAATAGAAACTTAATAAATGTTGTTCAAATGTTGGTCCGTTAAATGTAATCAGCCTGTCGCAAATTGTTTTATCGGATAGGCTTTCATTGGAAGTGGAAAACTGTTAATGTAATACGGTAACTTTTTTTATATTAAAGCTTTTATGACAATTCATTTTGTACCTACAGATTGGAATTTAGAACATTGCACAATGAACAGTGAAATATTGTATATAATTTAACTCTGATTTCACCATTTCCCCTACACAGATTTGAAAACACATCAAATTGGTATCCGCTAAAAAAAAGGAAAAAGCAGAACAGCAATTGTTGCATACAAGAGCGGCTGTTGTTCTGGTGATTTATTGCTAACAGAGGGGGATGGAAGAGAAGTTGTTTCTTTGTCAAAGTCCTGAGGGAGGAAAATTTTATTATAAAACCTTTTTCCCCGAAACCATTATCGCCTGAAACATAGGTACAGTTAAAGCATTATTGTTTACATTAGACCGCACGTTGTTTTTAGTGATGTAATTATTATTTAATCGCTTCGAATCTTACAACCACCCGCGATTACATCTTCATCCACTTACGAACGACATCTTTACGCAGACACACACACGCGCACGCGTGCTCTCAATCTGCTTCTGGAAACTTAAGCGACACTGTGTATAACACAATAAGGCTTTCTGATAAAATAAAAAAAAAACATACAGTGCTCATGCAACGACTAGACCGCTGACATCTCTGAAACGAGCACTGAATATTCAATAAATTAAGGGTAATTGATTTTTGAATAGTGTTACAAATTTAACTGACGAGAGTCATCGGTTTTCGACACACTCATATCTTCGAGACATGAGGTAGGTCCAAGACTTGCAAATTGTCAAACAAATTCATAAACAGTTCTTTGTTACAATTCCTGTCACGTTTTAACTTCATACAGTAGCTGGTAAATAGAAATTCGTATACAGCTACGGTGAAAATTTATTTTTTTAATAAATAATGAAAATATCGAGGGAATCTCATGAATGCGTCTGTGAGTATCTAAAATATTGATTTTTTTTATCGGCCATCTAAGGACCACATGCCAATTTCAATTTGTATTCTTTGTTTTTTTCTTTTTCTCCAATATTCCTTCATCTTTTCACTGTGTCTCTTCATCCTGTCTTCAGTTCACTTTGAACCTGCGTTTTTCTCTCTCCTACCCTGGACTCCTTCCATTATTAACATTTTTGCCCGAAAAACTTCTCTTTCAATTGATTCTCCAGTGTTTACATTATATTTTTGCTAAATCCTTTTGGACTTCTTTAATCCAACTTAATGTTGGCTTCTTCCCCCACAGTTAATTGAAGATCTGCTTTGTTAACCTATTTTCGTCTATTCTATATAAATGTCTAAAATATAATAATCTTCTTTTCGCATTGTTTCTGTTATATTTTCTATACTCTGATATATTTCATCATTACTTCTTAATTTCCAACCTTCTGAAGTTTTTCGTGGGCCTAATATTTTCCTAATAACTCTTAATATTGAATTTTAATACTATTGAATTAGGTACAAAAAACTAGAAACCAAATCTAAAGGCAAATATTAATTATTAGTGTAGGGAAAACACAACATTTTACTATCTTAAAAAACAAGAAAACAAAAATTAAAAATTCATCGTCACCATCATCAACCGTTCAAGGCTTAGGAGCATTCTGCTGTTGCGGTCTCGTGTTTATCGCCACCTTGCTACCTGTCGTCCAACGTCTCTTCTTCCAAGTGGCTGACAATTAACAGTGGAATGCGGGTATTACCCATTCGTTGCAAATGGCTTTTCCTTTTTCCTCTATACAACACTATTTTTTCTAACTGAAAAATCCTTTCTTTTATTCCCATTTCTTATACGGTCTGCTTTTGTACGTTCCTTAATTGTTGTTAAGTATTTCATTTCCGCTGCTTGATTCTTATTCCAGTCGCACTTCCTCATCATCCAAGATTTGCAGCCACATAATAATGCTGGAACAGCCACCGTCTTACAGAATTTTTAATTGTTCCTTTCTGGTCTTCTTTTTCAGAGTGTTTATTATTACACAGCAAATATGTTGAAATTTACTGACTTTGTTGGTCGAATCCTCATTATGCCCATATGTGACACAACACCTTAAGTAATTCATCTTTCCAGCCTGATCCAGAACATTACCATACAAAATAATTTTTGACAAAACTGGATGTTTCCCACGGAAAGTCATAATTTTTGTTTTCATAACTGGTACTCTTTAACTGCTTTTCTAAATTCATAAATGTGTTTCTGCAAAGAATTCTCACTCTCCTGAATAAACATCATTTCATCAGCAAAGAGTAGCATATTAATTGACGTAGCCCTATCTCTAGCTTTATACCTGAAGGAACTTTCTCTTTCAGTTCTTGGAGAATATGGTCTATATATACGTTAAATAATACTGGGGACAGACAGCACCCTTGTCCCAATCCTCTGTTAGTAAAAATTTCATTCGAAAATTGTCCATCGCTTAACTCATTTTTATTTGCGTTCCATTATAAGTAGTCTTTATCACATTTATTAAATGTTTAGTATATCCCTTCCTATCTAATATTAATAAGAATTTCCTCCTATTTACTCGGTCAAAGGTTTACTCTATGTCAATTAATCTCCCGATTATATTCTCTTATCTTCTCAATTCTTTGACTTACAGAATAATGTTATAACAAAAAGATCGTATCTTCCTAAAGCCAGATTGGTTTTCTAGTAAGATACCTTCTGTTACTGTGATTACACGTGCATGTACCATTTTCATATATAGCTTATATCATGCATTCACAAGACTAATTTCCCTATGTTAAAACACCTATTTTCTTTTACTTTCTTAAATATGGAAATTACATGAGCTTCATGCCATGTTTTAGGAATTTGATTGAACCTCCAACTTAACAAAACTTAATTAATAAAACTTAACAATTATATGCAGTTTGTCTTTACCACATTTTAATAATATAATATTAATACCATCGGGTCCAGAATCTTCTTTGTTTTTCATTTTTTCAAGCGAACATTTCAATTTAGTCTCCATAATGCTATCCACCGAATTATTAGGCAAAGCGTCTTCATCCTCTTCATCTCCAACTTGTTCTGGTACACACCATAGTTCCTTATAGTGTTCTGCCCATTTTCCTTCTGGTATATTATTTATACATGCTTTATTTCTATCCTCTTTTTATAAAGTTTTCATAATTTTATACGCAAATTGCTATCTTCCATACTCTACTTGAATAATAACATTCTCCCATGAATCCAGATGTGCCTTTTTTACTATTATCTTTGCTTTATTTCTTGCATTATGATTTTCTTGCTCTGTTTTCTTAGTCCTATGCTAAAGATATTTCTTGTAAGATTATTTTTTATCGTTTACTGCTTCTACTATTTCTTCGTTCCAAACTCTGAGCTTTCCTATCCTACTATATTTCCTTTTTTTGCAGCTGCTTCATCCACTATACTATTCAATTTCTGACCAACATCACTACTTTCCCTTATTCGATTCAGAAGAACATTTCTTAATTTATTTTGATATAATAGTTGAATACTTAAATCTTGCAACAAATAGATTTTGTAAACAATTTGCTTCTCTCTATCACTTCTAATTTTGTCTAGTTTTCCTCCATCTTGTCCGTAAAATAAGTTTGTAAACTACCAAATAATGATCTGAAAAAATATCTCTCCCTCTGTAAACTCTTGTATACTTAACTTGGGATGAAGGCTTGTGATTCACAAGTATATAGTCAAATAAAGATCTTTGTCCACGACTGCACCATCTATATTTATGAATTTCTTTTGACTTGAAAAATGTATTTGTAACTCTTATACGATTAAATGTTTGAAAATTGTCTAAACTGATTTCAATTTTTTATATTTTCATTTATGTGTGTCTCCCCGATCGATCCTACAAACTTTATGGATAGGATTGTTCTCCACCCTTGCATTTAAATCGCCTGTTACAATTACATATTTATTCTTGTATTTGAATACTTCTTCCTGTAATCTCTAAAAAAAAACCACACTTTATTCTTTTTCCCTTCTTCAGGTGCGAATAAATTATAAATTTTGTTCTTTAATTTACTAATTTTTTATTTATTACTATAGGTTTACCATTCAAAAGTAAAATTAAAACCGAACAATCTGTATGGAAATTCCATTTGGTATAAATCTACAGTTATAGTGTTCCAGTTTTTATTTGAGTTTTTGATTGTCTACGTATTGTTAATTATTAAAAATTTTAATCAGTTAGAGCATTAGATACATAAAGACATAAGCAGAACTCATTTATTTCCAAAAAAGTTTTAATAGGTTGCCTATAAGTTCAACCCTTTATTCTGGCACGTTTTTCAACTTTATGTAGCTATTCTTTAAGCTTTTTAGATGTTAGATACCTTTTAATAAAAGAAATTTCATCAACAACTCACCACCAGTTTCTCATATCTGAAAACAATATAATTTACCGTATATACAGGACCTACAAAACCCACAACGTACAAAAGAATTATTGTAAAACATAATTGCAATGTACAAAGGACAGAGAACAAAGTAAAGAATTGTCCCCTGAAATAAAGGATGCATAGCCACTGAATATACAACCCACTTTTGTTAAATGGCTTTTAGACCGACGTGTTTGTTTAAGAGAATGAAGAAGGGTCTGTTTAAGAGAATATATGTTGCGGGTGGGTAAAAAGTTTGCATTAGCATTGTGTATTCTATTTCACTCGGTTACTCTTTGTTAATTTTTGTACGAAGGTAATATGACCCGTTTTTCGTTACTACTGGTTTGAACATACGATTCCTACTTTAAACTTAATTTAGCTTTTGATCAAGCCAACACAAAGACTTTAAATATGTTACTGCAAATAATATTGTCACTTAAAGCGGAAAAAGTGTTAGACTACGCCATTACAGAACATTCTACATGTGGAATCCGGCTGTAATGTTGTGTGGGTACGTGATTCTCAACATGCGTTAGTGAGATTCTTCCAGACTCACCGGGCCGCCCGCGCTGTGTGCAAGGCCGCAGTTACGTTCTGGTGTTTTCTAGTAACGCTGACGCGTATAATTATAACCATTCAGCGACGGTCAGTTCAGATTTATTCCAGTGCGAAGTCGAAGTATTGTGGCGAAGTGTTATGTATTTTATAATTGTACGGGCCTCTATTAGTTGACATTTTTATTGCATGTGAACAATTTTTATTTGATTTCTAGTAAGAGACTGTCTTGTTGATTACAAACTGTTCATTTGTGATAACTAAAGCTGGTGATTAGTGACTTATTGGTGTCTTGTATTTTGTTTCCCACTGTTAGATCGTCACAATAGTGTTAGGTCGTGTTTGTATCAGTTAGATCGTCGTAACAATATTGAGTACGCGTCATTGATTGTATAATTGTTTTCTCCAAACGAGACAATATAACTAATTTAAATTAAAAAATGGAAACAAATGTCACGTATTCTGAAATTTTATGAGCGGAGGAACATTGAGAAATAGGTTTTAGGATATGTTAAATTAGTCTTTTTAGTTGGAGGCTCTTGATAGATTAATTCTTGAATAAATGTGAATACTGAGGTCCTGCTTGTATCGCCTAAAGCGAAATATAGGCGGTGTTGGGAAAAATACAACTTTTAGGTAGGCCTACATCTGACTAATGGACAAGTACGTGCAAGGGACAGGTGAAGCTTCCGCTGCACCTCACGCCTCATTTAACGCACACCGTCTCCGAAGGTACCGACCTTTACCTAAATTACTCGACGAAATATATTGCTACGCTATTGCAGAACGTCCTACATGTTCTCGGCTATCCCAGCAGAGCCCAGCTGTAATGTGTGTGTGCGTACGTGACTCTTAACGTGCGTCAGCGAGGCTAATTCAAACCATATCGGCGCACTGTGTTCAAGGCCTCAATCAATTACGTTCTAGTGTTTTCGAGTAGTGTTTACGCGTATTATGGATTATTCCGGAACACTTGTGCTATCTATTTAAACAACAACAGCTGCCGCTTAGAGTTAGTCTTACGTCGCCGATTACTCAGTCGAGTTTAATGTCGGGCGATTTACACAGTGCGTCTCAAGTGGTGTATTTGTGAAAAGTGATTATAGTGCGGAATGCTTTATAGTTGACATTATTATTTGTGTGGACAGATTAACTTGAATTATTGTAGGAGTATAATCTTGTTGAGTAACTTGTTAATTACAAACTGTTAACTGTGCCAATTAAAGCTGGTGATTAGTGACTTCATTGGTGTGTTGTATTTTCTTTTCCACTGTACCATACGGCGATCAGTGAGACCGACGTAACAGTATATTGGGAAAACGATACAACTTTGAGGGAAATCTGATTAACGGAAAAGTAAGTGTAAGGGACAGGAGAAGCCTCCGCTACGCTCCACGCCTCATTCAGTGCACACCGCCTCTGAAGATCAGATTTTACCTACCTTTACATAACGTAGTCATAAACCATTCCAGTATTGCCAGGGGAGGGCAGGAATAGTCCCCGACGTCCGTCCTCCACCCTGGCGGACTCGCAATGTCAAAGATCGGATGGGACGCTCTCATTATAAGAAAGAGATACCCTTTGCCGCTTTAGCATGAAAGCATATAGAAAACATATGTAACTATCATCATATCATCATTACCGCTCCAAGGACTAGGCCGTAAACGTGTTCCGGAAACCGTCTCCTCTTCGGTGTACCGACATATCTCTTCCCAGTGGGGTGATAACCCAAAGCAGCTACAGGTAGACGGATATCAGGCATACGATTCAAGTGTCCACACCACATCTTCTTCTGTGGCCTTCAATCGAAGGCAGCCGAAATGAAATTTCTAAGAGGGGCGCAAGGTTGTTCTCTCTTGGATCGGAAAAGGAACGAGGATATTAGACGCGATTTACACATTGCATCATTGCACCAGAAGAGTGAAGACCACAGAAGGAGAAATGTTAATAGAATACATAATTTTTCCATCAGCACGGTCGTCCTTGCGAAGGTTGCGTTTTGTTACCTAGACGGAGGACTCGGGAGCGAACGCCCGAAAGGTCCCGGCTACAGGTTCTTGCTGCCGGGAGCGCTGCTCTGGTGCGCAGTATGTACCGATCATCCGCTTTGATACCGTCGAAGAACGTGATACTCTCACGATCATAAGACAACATATGACCGTTTTGGAGAGAGAGACAAAAAGGGTCACCAGCATCTGTGATATATCCCTCACTGCCACCTCTCTGAGACGAAACTCAGGCCCGCGTGTCGCCTTAATCCCCCGTCTCCACGAGAAGTCAGTGTATGCTATTACGTTTACTGTGATCTGACGTTAGCAAAGTGCGCCGGGACAGGAGTGATTACCTATCACAGATACTTGTCGAGGACACAGCCCAGGGCTTACACTGGCTCTCTAATCCTTATCTCCGCGCCAACGCTGAGACGGGTAAGTGTCGGACGGAGGCCACCACGGATGGTGCTATTGGCTTCTACCAAAAAACAAACAGTCACTAATATAAAATATTTCTTGACGAAGAAATTTTTTGTGCTAAAATATATTAATTATACTGATAATATACTTATAATTATAATGAACAAATTTTTTGTGTTTATATTATTTTTAATAATACAAGTGTTTAACAAAAATATAATTTTTATTTTGTAAATTACAGATGTTTTGATAGTAATATCACTATCATCATCAGATATAATTAGTAAATTAAAATTTTAGTCTACATATAAAACAGCTGTTTTGAACAACTGATTTGAACATTTTGAATTTACTAATTATACCTGACGATGATAGTTATATCGAAACATTTGTAATTTATAAAATAAAATAAATATATTCTTGGTAAAAGTTTTTTACTATTAAAAATAAAATATATTAATTATAAAATACATTAATTACGTGTCTATGTTCGATTGCCATGGTTTATGATCAGCATTACCTTCGTTTACCATCATCACGATCGTATATGAATATGCGTTTTACCAGTGGACCAAGTATTATGTATTAACAAACAAATATAGCAATAGAGTAGAAAGCTTGTTTGTGTGCCTTTTCATTATTGGTTTTTAATGTAGTAACAAATTATTAGTAAATTCTATTGTGATAACTTTTTCAATTTAACAATATTTTATAACAACAAAAACAAATAATATTGGACGCACACATGAGCGCGCGCACAACAGAGAGAGAAAGAGAGAGAGAGAGAGAGAGAGAGAGAGAGAGAGAGAGAGAGAGAGAGAGAGAGAGAGAGAGAGAGAGAGCAAAAGTTATGCTCTGCATACGCATGTTGTTCTCAGACGCTCAAAGTTCTGTGTTTTGTGGATGATCGCATCTGATTTTCCGAGAATTTCTTTTGTCTTCAGCACGCACGCACCCACACACATTTTCCACCATCAATAAAACTGTCACCAGGGAGCCTTTTCCGTTCTACAGTCACTTACTACGCCTTTCAGTCTGTCATAACAAGTTTTACTCCTCTTTTCACAGTTCGTGTGTGTATTTTTATAGTCCTAATGCAGTGCTTTAATCCTACTGAAGATTCTAAGGACAGTAGAATTTTGTGCGTTTTATTGTGTCTTGGTGCAATTAATTTAATTGTTTTTCTCTGTTTCAGGTTAGTGCTGTCGTTTAATGTGTCATTACTTGAGAAATAAAATGAACGTCTGTGCGTACAGGTAACTTGTTCTAAATACGTTAATTCATCCATGTTACTATTTTTCCCTTTGACGTTTCGTCTCCTTTCTATTCTCTGTAATCACTTCTTTCCATCGCTCATCACTTTCTTAAGTACTCATTATTTGTTATGTTAGCTAGTTGCTCACAGCTTTCGCAGTTGACGCTTTTACCTTCTACCTTCAGAGTTCTTATAAGTATCAAATTTTTTATTAATACTGTGCTCTTATCATGTGTTCATTTTTATTGGGTCCTTATTACGTCTTTCGACTGCTTTGAACCTACCCGCATATACCCGTGTTGAGTGTGTTACGGGGTCTCTCACAGGTAGGCCTATATGGGACCTACAGTTTAACGACGGATCCAAACGGCATAGTTGGGGAGGGTTTATACTAGGCAGGATAGCTCTCGCTGCTGTGCCATTGCCTTGCGAGGTGGAACGGGCGTATCTAAATCAAATGGCCCCCGGCGGGAATCGAACCCGCGCCGACAGCGTAGCAGCGCCACACGCTAGCCACTACGCCACGACCGCTCCATACCGGTCCATACCACTCCGGTCATACGTTCATAAATTTGGAAATATACAACAGTACGTAAAATGTAAAATAAAAATTATAAAATAACCGATAAATGAATTCGAATATTATTTATGTAAAATGCCCGTTTGTGAGGGCTCGGCGGGTGAGAGAGAGAGAGAGAGAGAGAGAGAGAGAGAGAGAGAGAGACATCCCTGTTGGCTTTAATTAACAAGTACATAAGTTTTAGGCTTAGATAAGGCGCGGCGTGTCTTCGTTGCTACACGTTCTTACTTCTGTGCGTGTATAGGCCTAATCACCGAACGCTTAACGCCAGTAATTTCTCAAATACCATCACTAATCAGACTGTACTGAAGCCTGTAAAGTGGCTTGTTCTGTCACCCCCCATACTTTAGTTGGAGACATTAAACTGTACTGGAGACAGAGGCACTGGAAATGTCCGCTCTAACAGACATCAGCAGTGACTATTAGATGTCACTCATAAACGAGTTTCATATCATACTGTAACGGGAAGCCTCTCGAACAACCGAGCGCGTCCTTCCGCCCGTCCCACGCGCCCTTCCACCCGTCCCACGCGTCCTTCCACCCGTCGGGCAGGTGTTGCCTCAGTCAAGGCCGCACACTAGTAACTCCCAGTGTATTCAAGAACCGTTGAGATACGCATTAAGCCAGCGTGCACTGAGGAGGGAAAGCTATATTGGACATCTGCGCTACCTATAAAAAGCCATAGCAGCCGACTTGTCAGTTCAATTACGTGAGAGATTTTCCTTAGCGCGTACCGAGTATTTTTCGAAGTATTGTGTGAATGGTTATTGTGTTATAAATTGTGTGGAACTATATTACTTGATATTGTTATTCTGTGTGGACAAATCTAACTGGAATTATTGTACGAGTTGATTATGAATTATTATTTGTTATAATAATTTAAAGCTGGTTTTTAGTGACTTCATTGGTGTCTTCTTGTATTTTGTTTCCCACTGTACCATACGACGATCAGTGAGATCCTCGTAACAATACGTTCCAATTTGTCTTTTTATTGATGTAATCATCGTTTAGTTGTTAACAAATTAAATGTTATTTTGACAACACGATAGGGAGATGATCTGGAATATCATTTTTCCAATCAAAAATTCATGATCACCTGAAACGTTCTATCAAACTGGGTTCACTGGACTCGATATTGTCCGAATTACAGTTGTAATAGCCTATATCATATACAGTTGTATCAGTTGTAATATAATAGTTTCTACATATCCGCTTCTGCCAGGATGACTACGCGTATATTGTTCTGTCTCCGTATTTTCAACACAAGTACGGAGATGACATCGTCGGTTGGCACAGCTCCAGACTGGTAGCCTAAATCTCGTTGTCACTTACACTACGTGTACGATTTGTGACGCACTATGCTGCACCCGTCACATGCATTGCTGTGTTACCCAATACTTTAGTGAAACGGCAATCCGATTTCCTTGAGAAACCATACACCGATTGGTAAGGGAATAAAGCATAACTCAAACATTCAGTCGTTGGTCGTTTCAAACATCTGAATATCGTTTTCCGTTTTAGTTTTTCTTCTCGTATTTTGATAGGACGTTGTGTGTTTCGGAGTGAAGTAGTCAAGACAATGAATTACGTCTCAACAAATTAAAATCATCATCTTCACGGAAATAATCAAGGATGGTTTGTTCCGGTCTCAAATAGGCAAAGATTACAGCTGGTCACTCCAGCCCTTCCTCGGACGTCCCACACCTCTCCGTCCCCTCGGCTTATCGTTACAGAGTTGTTTGGGGGTGCGGCAGTCATCCATTCGGCAAAGATGTTCCATCAATTCAGCCGATACTGGGCGATCCTGTAGAGTATACTCATAATATTCAGTTCCTGACGTATATCTGTGTTTCTTCTATGATCATGGAGACTAAACCTTGCCACGTGCCTGGGAAATCTCGTTTCAGCCGCTTGGATGCTACTGGCCTGGCCCGTCCAATTCTCACAGAAGTGTGGGGAGAGCCATCACCTTGTACAATTTTAGGCGTGTTCCTTTACTTGCTGGGTTAAGGGTTCGCCTAACGGTTCCGCACATAATGTTGAACTTATGCAACTTATTCACAACGTTGTTGCATGCATTATAAGAACAAATTAAAATAATTTTGTAATCCGGGGAAGTAATGAATACAGGAGGAACGATTATTAGGAGAAAAGGGTCCTGCAGAACAGAAGCTGACGAAGGGGTACAGCAAGAACAGTGGCTTATGTATGGTGTCAGTACTGTAATTTGTGACAAAAGCATTGTAAAATGTATAAAAAGTAAGAATAGCAAACATGGTCGTAAAATATGAAACATCTTAAAACGGATAAAAGATATAGTGAAGGTAATAGAAGTATTTTTTTAAGAACGTAGACAGGAATATACAAACACAATTATTGTGTTTTTGGAAAAAACAATTGTTGTCAGGGTCACTACCGGTGAGGTATAGTTTGCGTTATAGTTTTAAAGGTATTAAACTTTTCTGGTTTACACACAATCGTAACATCGACTTTCGCATAGGTTCCCACACACCGGACCCGCGGTGTAAGGCGTTTCCGTCAGACGTTGATAAAGTAGAGTCGTTGATTTGGTACCGTAATATCCGAAGAAGAGAAGACAGCCGACTTCCAAAATATTCCGTGATTTGACTACCACAAGAAGGCCGCTGAGGCCAATTTGGAACGAGACAATTGAAGAAACATTAACTCATTGGAGATTGTTGTCACAAGTATTGAGTGATGAAAGACGACGAAGAATGGGAGAGAGTATTATTTACCGAAATGCTGGTCAGAATACGGTGAAGAAAAAGAGAAACAGGTGATCGTACGGAAGAAAACACATACCAGAGGCAGTTAAACAGTTATAAACTTATCCAACTCGAATTTGATAAATTCTTCGACAATATAATAATCTGGTCTGCTCCGTGACGTAGCGGCTGATGTTGAGTGGGCGGTCTCTGGACCTGTCGAAGTTTTGTTTAATGCCTACATAACAATTTGGAAGTATATGTAGCCTATGTGTAGCAATAGGTAGGCATTGTAAGGTCACACATAATTAAAAGACGATTATTGAATAGGAACACGTTTGATCTGCGCAGCCGTGACTTTGTCGCCATGACAACGGAATTCATTTGTTTATATTGTCTGTTTAAGTACTAGTGGCGCGTCTGTCAAAAATATTTGCAGTTTGCTCTTTTTTAACCGTTGTGACTGGGTTGAAAAATGACATCTGTGATACAAAATCCTTCCAAAGATAATCTGGCTGCCGTTATTCAGGTTTTGGCCGCTGAAAGACGTCAGCCAATGGAAATTTGTACGAGAATGAAAGCAGTATATGCTGAATAGTTATTCTTATACGGCAGTGGTTGAATGATGCAATAAATTTCGACAAGGAAGAGAATCCCCTGAAGATTTAACCTGTCTCAGACCTGCACGTGTTGCAGCATCAGATGAAAATGTGAGACAGCTGGAAACTGCTTTATGCGCAAATAGGCGCAACAAAGTTAGAGAACTTTCTCAAATGTTAAGCATCAGCGTGGGAACAGTTCATTCCATGATTCATAGTCTTGGCTATCACAAAATTGCTGCTCAGTGGATTCCACGACTGCTTACTGATGAGCAGAAAAATTTGCGTTCGGCCTTATCATTACAGCATTTGATACGCTATCAACAACATAGTAATGCCTTTCTACACCAAACTGTTGCCGGTGATGAGTCTTGGTGTTATCACTACGAACCAAAATCCAAACGTCAGAGTATGCAGTGGAAGGATGCACAGTCTCCGAAGGCGTCGCTCTCAAACTTCGGCAGGAAAAGTAATGGTGACTGTATTTTTTTTTATCAGGCTGTGCTGCTCTTAGATTTTAAAGAACCTGGTGTCAACATCAACGCTGAGCGATATGCAGACAGGTTAAAACGCTTGTGGGTCAGCATCAAGAATAAACATTCCGGGAAGCTCACAAATGGTGTCATTCTTCTACATGATAATGCTCGACCCCTTGTAGCCCAGACGATTCAAGATCTGCTTGGTCGTATAAAGTGGCAAGTCTTGCGACATCCACCTTGCAGTCCCGACTTGTCTCCGTGCGATTATCATGTTTTTGGACCATTAAAAAAAATCACAAAAAGGACGGCGGTTCAAATCGGACGCTGAGGTAGAGTTTGCTGTTAGCGAATGGTTCCGCAAACAGCCGCAAGAACTTTACCAGCAGGGAATGTACATATTAGTGTAACAGTAGGACTCATGCTTTAATGTTAATGGAGGCTTCTTTTAAAATCGTTGAATAAAAAATGCATTACAGTCTCTAAACGTGTCTACATTGAACAATCCTCGTAATTAGCATTGTAAGGTCAAGTGAATAGGTGTGATATTCTAGCGGGAAGACAGTAAAGACATAGTTTGTCCTTCTTTATGAATAATCTAGATGCCAGTATATAAATAAAATTCTTTTTGTAAACATCTGCGTTTTAATCCAATAGGAAAGAACGAGAGGTCATTTATCTGAAAATTTAATTTTAAACTACTTTTTTGTTTTTAATTTTTAAAACATTTCCACTAATTGCCTGAACTCTGTTTATCTATCAGTGATTGCGTCAAATCGATACATAGTATAATATCCCAAGTATTAATATGGAGGGTTTTTGTTCTATTGCTTTAGTAGTTATGATAAATTTTGTAACATTAAATTGTCATAATGACTAACAAAATTTTGCTTAGCCTAGAGTTATCAATGTAGTCTATAGATACTTGTTGTGGTCTCCAAGTTGAATGTACAATTGGACTGTTAAAATTACCTTGTGAATCCACGTTCACTTCCTTGAAACTTCTTCTTTTATATTTTGTACACAACGCGTTCCGAGATTTATAGTCCCATCATCAGGTGATAAAATATGTTCACTCACATGGAGCAAGTCAATTAATAAAAGTCACACACATCCTGTTATTTAAACGACTCCCAACTGTGCCCGCATACTGGGAGTCTACATCATACTGTGCCCGCACTTATCTGTCATATTGTTCTAGCACTGTGCACAGTACGATGTAGACTCGTTAGTCACTCGCGAGATCCGTAGGTAACGATGCGCATCGTGAAATAACGCGGTTGGGAGTCGTTTAAATAGCGGTATCTGTGTGACTTTTATTAATTGACGTGCTCCATGTGAGAGAACATTTTTTATCACCTGATGATGGGACTATAAGTATTGAAACGCGTTGTGTGTAAAATATGAAAGAAGGAGTTGCAAGGAAGGGAACCAAGGTAACTTACCACAAGATAATTTTAAGAATTTAATTATGAATGTATAATTAATAAAAGAGATTAATTTTTATTTAAAAAATTGATTTTTGGTCAACCTTTACCATAGATTTTTGAATTACTGTATTCGTTTGATTGTGTGTTTGTGTATGTGTATGTGAGAGTGAGAGAGTGAGAGAGAGACTACAGCTTTCGTAACGAAAACGCTGAGCCAAAGTACCGTAGCACTAATGGTTCAATTAGTTATCTACACTCGTCATTAAATGAAGTGGAGGGCTGCGGTAAAAGGGACAGTTAAAATAAACGGGCACTCGTCCGCTTACTCTTGTGTAAACTCCGTTTTTAAGAGATTGGTTGTTCCTAAATTGAATGAAAACAGTGTTTTACTGGTGGTTAGATGAGTAGGGTACATTTAGATTAATATCGTACTGTATTATTAGTCGGTACACCTTAACTGAGCGTGACGGTTGTTCCTGCGCTATTCTAACATAGCGATATTCTATGAACATTGAAGGAACAACACTGCTAGGTATAACTGAAACATTTAAAAGATACGTCCTCCAACGAACTGCTATATGCGAAATGCTAACAATATATTGTTACGACGATCTCACTAATTGTTGTGTGGTACAGTGGAAAATAAAATACAAGACCCCAATGAAATCACTAATAGCCAGCTTTAATTATGACAATTAATAATTTGTAATCAACAATATAGTCTTTTACAACAATTCAAGTAAAAGAAAAATTGTCAACTACAAAGAATTTGCTACAAACACTCGATTCGCGCTAATGAAATCGCTCAACACCACTGAACTCTATGACTTTTAACCGGCTTATATGGCTTTTTATAGGTAGCGCACGCCTCTTAGAAAAATCTTCCATCCTCAATGTGGACACCACTTAATGCTGACGCTAATGGGTAATATATCAAGAGCCTCTTGAAGAATTTTGTAGAACAAAGTTGTACGCTGCCTTGACTGAGGCAAAACCTGCCACACTAGGCGAGGAACGGGTCGGAGGCGCTCTCGGCTATTCTACGCAGTTCGATACGATTGTCGTTACAATATTATTGCCGTGGTGAACTTACACAGGCCACTTGCTGGTGTTACTACATTCTAACACCCGCATATAGGCCTACACGCACACGAGGGCGAGCGCGTACACAGAGGGGGCGTGAAATGAAGCAACAGAGGCGGCAGTGGTCCCGGGCGCCACACTGAAATCAGACACCAAGTGAACGATTTTATTGGAAACGCTGTTCTGAAATTATTTAATGTTAACATTACACAATGCATGGCCTTAATAAACGACCTGCCAGTACATGATCAGATGGATATAATCGTGTCTGCTTTCATCGGACACATCTGAGATTATCATATGTAAAAATTTGCCATATTTCAAGTTTCCAAAAGAAGCTGTAAGCTCAGGCTTTGCCCTGGACAAAAAGTTTACACATCCTTCGTACGTTCCGTTGTGTGTATACGTATGTGTGCGTTTAATTTCATATTTTGACACTAAATTCTTTCACTTCTCTAAATGCAAATTGTTACTAATTTGTACCATAAGAAATGTAATTTTTACCTTAATTTCATAAATGTTAATGAGGATATGCATAGTTGTGGTTTCAAAGTTGCATGTGCAATTAAATTGTTAAAATTATCTTGTGTCCAGGTTCCGTTCCATGCAAATTCTTTATTTTATATTTAATTCACAACGCGTTTCGAGATGTATAGTCCCATCATCAGGTGATGAAATAGGTTCACTCAAATGGATTTCATTAATTAATAAAAGTCACACACATCCCGTTATTTAAGCGACTCCCAAACCGCGTTATCTCACTATGCGCATCGATATGGATCTCTCGAGTAAACCGTTGGATACACAAGGTAATTTAAACAATTTATTTAATGAGGAATGAGTGAAAGGAGTCGCAGATCAGTTTTTATAAGATTATTACTGTGCCCACGTTATTTAATGGTTCGCAATGATGGATATCTAGACAGAATGACTTGTGATCACTCGAATTAATGATCTGTGCATTAAAAGTAACAAATGTTTTCATTATGTTCAGTAAAACACACACACACACACACACATCGAGACTCATAATTTCTTATTTCTTTAAGGCTGCCTAATTTCAAATTATCCGAAGAGCAGCTACGTTCACACCACTGAAAGCATACCGGAAGACCTTGTGTGGCATGTGGAGAGGAGTGGTAGCTTCAGAAGAGATTCCATTAACTCTAACAATTATCCCAAGAGCAGCTACGTTCACACAACTGAAAGCATGCCGGAAGACCTTGTGTGGCATGTGGAGAGGAGTAGTAGCTTCAGAAGAGATTCCATTAACTCTAACAATTATCCGAAGAGTAGCTACGTTTACACCACTGAAAGCATGCCGAAGACCTTCTGTGACATGTGGAGAGGAGTGGCAGCTTCGGAAGAGATTCCACTAGCTATAACAATTATCCGAAGGGCAGCTACGTTCACACAACTGAAAGCATGCCCGGAAGACCTTCTGTGGCATGTGAAGAGGAGTGGCAGCTTCAGAAGAGATTCCATTAACTCTAGCAATTATCCGAAGAGCAGCTACGTTCACACAACTGAAAGCATGCCCGGAAGACCTTGTGTTGCATGTGGAGAGGAGTGGCAGCTTCAGAAGAGATTCCATTAGCTCTAACAATTATCCGAAGAGCAGCTACGTTCACACAACTGAAAGCATACCCGGAAGACCTTCTGTGGCATGTGGAGAGGAGTGGCAGCTTCAGAAGAGATTCCATTAGCTCTAACAATTATCCGAAGAGTAGCTACGTTCACACCACTGAAAGCATGCCGAAGATCTTCTGTGGCATGTGGAGAGGAGTGGCAGCTTCAGAAGAGATTCCATTAACTCTAACAATTATCCGAAGAGCAGCTAAGTTCACACAACTGAAAGCATGCCGGAAGACCTTGTGTGGCATGTGGAGAGGAGTAGTAGCTTCAGAAGAGATTCCATTAACTCTAACAATTATCCGAAGAGTAGCTACGTTTACACCACTGAAAGCATGCCGAAGACCTTCTGTGACATGTGGAGAGGAGTGGCAGCTTCGGAAGAGATTCCACTAGCTATAACAATTATCCGAAGGGCAGCTACGTTCACACAACTGAAAGCATGCCCGGAAGACCTTCTGTGGCATGTGAAGAGGAGTGGCAGCTTCAGAAGAGATTCCATTAACTCTAACAATTATCCGAAGAGCAGCTACGTTCACACAACTGAAAGCATGCCCGGAAGACCTTGTGTGGCATGTGGAGAGGAGTGGCAGCTTCAGAAGAGATTCCATTAGCTCTAACAATTATCCGAAGAGCAGCTACGTTCACACAACTGAAAGCATACCCGGAAGACCTTCTGTGGCATGTGGAGAGGAGTGGCAGCTTCAGAAGAGATTCCATTAGCTCTAACAATTATCCGAAGAGTAGCTACGTTCACACCACTGAAAGCATGCCGAAGACCTTGTGTGGCATGTGGAGAGGAGTGGTAGCTTTAGAAGAGATTCCATTAACTCTAACAATTACCCGAAGAGCAGCTACGTTCACACCACTGAAAGCATGCCGGAAGACCTTGTGTGGCACGTTGAGGGGAGTGGTAGCTTCAGAAGAGATTCTATTAGCTCTAACAATTATCCGTAGAGCAGCTACGTTCACACAACTGAAAGCATGCCGGAAGACCTTGTGTGGCGTGTGGAGAGGAGTGGTAGCTTCAGAAGAGATTCGATTAGCTCTAACAATTTTACGTCAGTAGAGCTAATTGAATTTATCTTTTCCGAAACGTTTAGCGCATGTGGGTCTTAGCTGGTAACCCAGAGGTTTCAGGTCTAGACAGACAAGGCGCTTGTAGCTAGCAGAAACGAAATTTCTTTGGGCGATTTAAGGGTGTTTAAGATTGGGTAGAGGGTGTAACGCGCTGATTACGAGCCGCATTAGATACTGAACAACTTGTGATCACATCTCATCGTTACAAGATGAACTGGAGGGACACTGTGTCCTAAAAATGTGGCCAGAAGAAGAAAAAATAGGCCACTAACAACCCGGCAGCTATGGCTTTATATACGCCGTGCTGAGGCCGAGTACAACTTTCCCTCCTTAACTGCACGCCAGCTGCTTATTGCGTAGTTCCTGGAACTCACCAGAATCATCAACTTGAACGCACAGCTGCCACACTGGCCGGGGGGAGTGGAGAAAGTTCTGGATTGTTCGGTACGCTTCTCGCAACATATCAATCAAATGTTCTTTTTCATTGGGATACATTTTTAAATAAAAAATTTTTTTATAAATATTACATACAAAACAGCATTTGTTATTGTAGGAAAAATAAAAATTATCATATTACCGCCGTAATTCTGCACCATGAATATAATGGTGTTTTCAGATTTTTGTTTACAATCATCAAGGTATCACCAACATACTTATTACTTTACAATAACATCTAATTCTGCGTTTGATTTAGAAATCCCTAAAATACATATACTTCCCCAATAATGTGTTGTTTGGATCCATTTTTCTCTCAGTTTCACAAAGATTAAACAAATTATAGTTTAATGTGAATTATAAGCTAATTAAAGTATGTTATAGTTTTGAATTGGATCGTATACTTATATCTGAAATATACGGGTCGTGCCTGGCAGGCCCGGGCCGGTTGTGAGTGCGCGTGGGAGAGTAAGACTTTTCTAATCCATTACGTGCCAAACGATTTGGAATAGCCTATACATTTATGAAACCGTTGTCATCATCTGCCTGTCCAGGTGTAGACATTTCTACCTGTTCCGAACATCACCATCTCAGCCTCGGTTGACCTACATTTCTTTATCCATGAATGTTGTCCTCAGTATTCCATCAAGACACATTTTTAGGACACAGTGTCCCTCCAGTTCACCTTGTAACGATGAGATGTGATCACAAGTTGTTCAGTATCTAATGCGGCTCGTAATCAGCGCGTTACACCCTCTACCCAATCTTAAACACCCTTAAATCGCCCAAAGAAATTTCGTTTCTGCTAGCTACAAGCGCCTTGTCTGTCTAGACCTGAAACCTCTGGGTTACCAGCTAAGACCCACATGCGCTAAACGTTTCGGAAAAGATAAATTCAATTAGCTCTACTGACGTAAAATTGTTAGAGCTAATGGAATCTCTTCTGAAGCTACCACTCCTCTCCACACGCCACACAAGGTCTTCCGGCATGCTTTCAGTTGTGTGAACGTAGCTGCTCTACGGATAATTGTTAGAGTTAATGGAATCTCTTCTGAAGCTACCACTCCTCTCCACATGCCACACAAGGTCTTCGGCATGCTTTCAGTGGTGTGAACGTAGCTACTCTTCGGATAATTGTTAGAGCTAATGGAATCTCTTCTGAAGCTGCCACTCCTCTCCACATGCCACAGAAGGTCTTCCGGGTATGCTTTCAGTTGTGTGAACGTAGCTGCTCTTCGGATAATTGTTAGAGCTAATGGAATCTCTTCTGAAGCTGCCACTCCTCTCCACATGCAACACAAGGTCTTCCGGGCATGCTTTCAGTTGTGTGAACGTAGCTGCTCTTCGGATAATTGCTAGAGTTAATGGAATCTCTTCTGAAGCTGCCACTCCTCTTCACATGCCACAGAAGGTCTTCCGGGCATGCTTTCAGTTGTGTGAACGTAGCTGCCCTTCGGATAATTGTTATAGCTAGTGGAATCTCTTCCGAAGCTGCCACTCCTCTCCACATGTCACAGAAGGTCTTCGGCATGCTTTCAGTGGTGTAAACGTAGCTACTCTTCGGATAATTGTTAGAGTTAATGGAATCTCTTCTGAAGCTACTACTCCTCTCCACATGCCACACAAGGTCTTCCGGCATGCTTTCAGTTGTGTGAACTTAGCTGCTCTTCGGATAATTGTTAGAGTTAATGGAATCTCTTCTGAAGCTGCCACTCCTCTCCACATGCCACAGAAGGTCTTCGGCATGCTTTCAGTGGTGTGAACGTAGCTACTCTTCGGATAATTGTTAGAGCTAATGGAATCTCTTCTGAAGCTGCCACTCCTCTCCACATGCCACAGAAGGTCTTCCGGGTATGCTTTCAGTTGTGTGAACGTAGCTGTTCTTCGGATAATTGTTAGAGCTGATGGAATCTCTTCTGAAGCTGCCACTCCTCTCCACATGCCACACAAGGTCTTCCGGGCATGCTTTCAGTTGTGTGAACGTAGCTGCTCTTCGGATAATTGCTAGAGTTAATGGAATCTCTTCTGAAGCTGCCACTCCTCTTCACATGCCACAGAAGGTCTTCCGGGCATGCTTTCAGTTGTGTGAACGTAGCTGCCCTTCGGATAATTGTTATAGCTAGTGGAATCTCTTCTGAAGCTGCCACTCCTCTCCACATGCCACAGAAGGTCTTCGGCATGCTTTCAGTGGTGTGAACGTAGCTACTCTTCGGATAATTGTTAGAGTTAATGGAATCTCTTCTGAAGCTGCCACTCCTCTTCACATGCCACAGAAGGTCTTCCGGGTATGCTTTCAGTTGTGTGAACGTAGCTGCTCTTCGGATAATTGTTAGAGCTAATGGAATCTCTTCTGAAGCTGCCACTCCTCTCCACATGCCACACAAGGTCTTACGGGCATGCTTTCAGTTGTGTGAACGTAGCTACTCTTCGGATAATTGTTAGAGTTAATGGAATCTCTTCTGAAGCTACTACTCCTCTCCACATGCCACACAAGGTCTTCCGGCATGCTTTCAGTTGTGTGAACTTAGCTGCTCTTCGGATAATTGTTAGAGTTAATGGAATCTCTTCTGAAGCTGCCACTCCTCTCCACATGCCACAGAAGGTCTTCGGCATGCTTTCAGTGGTGTGAACGTAGCTACTCTTCGGATAATTGTTAGAGTTAATGGAATCTCTTCTGAAGCTACCACTCCTCTCCACATGCCACACAAGGTCTTCCGGGCATGCTTTCAGTGGTGTGAACGTAGCTACTCTTCGGATAATTGTTAGAGCTAATGGAATCTCTTCTGAAGCTACCACTCCTCTCCACATGCCACACAAGGTCTTCCGGCATGCTTTGAGTTGTGTGAACGTAGCTGCTCTTCGGATAATTGTTAGAGTTAATGGAATCTCTTCTGAAGCTGCCACTCCTCTCCACATGCCACACAAGGTCTTCCGGTATGCTTTCAGTGGTGTGAACGTAGCTGCTCTTCGGATAATTTGAAATTAGGCAGCCTTAAAGAAATAAGAAATTATGAGTCTCGATGTGTGTGTGTGTGTGTGTGTGTGTGTGTGTGTGTGTGTGTGTGTGTGTGTGTGTGTGTGTGTGTGTGTGTGTGTGTGTGTGTGTGTGTGTGTGTGTGTGTGTGTGTGTGTGTGTGTGTGTGTGTGTGTGTTTTACTGAACATAATGAAAACATTTGTTACTTTTAATGCACAGATCATTAATTCGAGTGATCACAAGTCATTCTGTCTAGATATCCATCATTGCGAACCATTAAATAACGTGGGCACAGTAATAATCTTATAAAAACTGATCTGCGACTCCTTTCACTCATTCCTCATTAAATAAATTGTTTAAATTACCTTGTGTATCCAACGGTTTACTCGAGCGATCCATATCGATGCGCATAGTGAGATAACGCGGTTTGGGAGTCGCTTAAATAACGGGATGTGTGTGACTTTTATTAATTAATGAAATCCATTTGAGTGAACCTATTTCATCACCTGATGATGGGACTATACATCTCGAAACGCGTTGTGAATTAAATATAAAATAAAGAAGTTGCATGGAACGGAACCTGGACACAAGATAATTTTAACAATTTAATTGCACATGCAACTTTGAAACCACAACTATGCAATCTCATCCTGTCCTTTTTCTGCTTCTTCCGCCTCCTGTCTGCGTTTCTCATCCAGTCGTTTTTCTGCTTCTTCCGCCTCCTGTCTGCGTTTCTCATCATGTCGTTTTTCTGCTTCTTCCACCTCCTGTCTGCGTTTCTCATCCCGTCGTTTTTCTGCTACTTCCGCCTCCTGTCTGCGTTTCTCATCCTGTCATTTTTCTGCTTCTTCCGCCTCCTGTCTGCGTTTCTCATCGTGTCGTTTTTCTGCTTCTTCCGCCTCCTGTCTGCGTTTCTCATCCTGTCGTTTTTCTGCTTCTTCCGCCTCCTGTCTGCGTTTTTTATCCTGTCCTTTTTCTGCTTCTTCCGCCTCCTGTCTGCGTTTCTCATCTTGTCGTTTTTCTGCTTCTTCCGCCCCGTGTCTGCGTTTCTCATCCTGTCGTTTTTCTGCTTCTTCTGCCTCCTGTCTGCGTTTCTCATCCTGTCGTTTTTCTGCTTCTTCCGCCTCCTGTCTGCGTTTCTCATCCTGTCGTTTTTCTGCTTCTTCTGGCCTATTTTCCGGTGAAATGGAAAACGGCTACCGTCATAGTGATACCCAAGCCGGGAAAGAATTCTTCTCGAGTGGAGAACCTCAGGCCCATCAGCCTCTTGTCCGCGACGTCCAAGGTTTTTGAGCGTCTGATCCAGCGTAGGATCCGCGACCATCTAGAAAGACTAGACGTGCTGATCCCCGAACAGTTCGGCTTTCGTGAGCTGCACTCCTCGGCTCATCAGCTGATGAGACTCGTGGAATGCATAACCGAGGCTGGCTGCCAGGGCAAACAGACGGCTGCGATCTTCCTAGACGTAGAGAAAGCCTTTGACCGCGTGTGGCACGAGGGTGTCCTGTACAAACTCACGGAGGTCCTTCTCCCAGACTGCTACGTTCATTTGATCGGCAGCTTTCTGCGAGACCGTAGCTTCCGAGTGAGAGTAGACCACGCTCTCTCTTCGGAGAGGCGTATTACCGCTGGCGTCCCTCAGGGAAGTGTCCTTGGGCCTCTCCTGTTCTCGTTGTTTGTCAACGACACGCCCCGAGTTCCTGGAGTGAAGCTGTCGCTGTTCGCGGACGACACTGCGGCTTTTGCCTCAGAGCCGAACGCGAGTTATGCGGCAGTTAAGCTCCAGCGCCAACTCGACGCGTATGTCGGGTGGACCGATGACTGGAGAGTTGCCGTTAACGCTTCCAAGAGCGCCGCGGTAATATTCTCGCGCAAACGCAAGCGGCCTCGGCCGCTTAAAGTAGGCCCCTTCGAGGTGCCCTGGACCAACAGCGTCAAGTACCTCGGGCTCCACGTGGATTCCCGACTCACCTGGCAAACCCATGCAAATTACATCAGACAACGCGCTTCGGCGCAACTCAGTAGACTCTGGCCCGTGCTATCTAATCCGGCAATGACCCCCCGGCTAGGTAAGCTCATAGTCAACACGTACGTGTTGCCGGTGATTACCTACGCCTGTCCTGTTTGGGGATACCTGGCTCGTGGTCATAGAATCACGCTCCAGCGCGTACTCGACCGGGGACTGAAGCTCGCGTGCAAAGTCCCCCGGAGGTACTCTTCTCGTCTTTTGAGGAGAGGACTCGGTGTCCGCTCTCTTGATGACACCGTGAGACGCCTGGTGCGACGATTCTATGTTCGTTCCGACAGAGTGACCCACAATTCCCTCATTGCCGGACTTGGTAAATACACCCCGCGACCAGGTGAGTCCTGGAAGCGACCTCGTTTGCTAGTCCCGGTGGTATAATCCACCAATCGCAGGTCGCTTCAGACCCCCCCCGTAATTAGCTAAAAGTACATAATCAACTCAAACAGACCCAGTGGCAGGAGTCCTTTCTGAGACTCGGGACACTGCACTACTCGCGACCCGCGCTTCGCGCGGGCCGCGCAACCCCCAGTTGTGTTGTTAGTTAGTTACGTGAGCGAATTCAGTTAGTGTGGATTGAGTGCTTGTCAAAGTGATGAATTGTTGTGTTTTATAATTGTGCAAGACTCTATTAGTAGACAGTTTATTGCATGTGAACAATTTTTATTTGATTTGTTGTAAGAGACTGTGTTGTTAATTACGAACTGTTTAACTGTGAAAATTAAAGCTGGTGATTAGTGACTTAATTGGTGTCTTGTACTAATTTAGTTTTCCACTGTAACTACGACGATTGAGTAGACCGTCGTAACAGTGGTGTCAGAACTGTGATAAAACGGTTAACAGTGGAAACAGTGGACATTTTGTACAAGACGAGTGTGATTCGTAATTAATCGGTATACATGGATTCCAGTCAGATGATGGAAGCTTCACAAACACTGCTGCGGCAGACACAGGAAGAAGCAGAGAAACGACAGGATGAGAAACGACGACAGCAGGCGGAAGAAGCAAAAAAACGACAGGATGAGAAACGCAGACAGCAGGCGGAAGAAGCAGAAAAACGACAGGATGAGAAACGCAGACAGGAGGCGGAAGAAGCAGAAAAACGACAGGATGAGAAACGCAGACAGGAGGCAGAAGAAGCAGAAAAACGACAGGATGAGAAACGCAGACAGGGGGGCGGAAGAAGCAGAAAAACGACAAGATGAGAAACGCAGACAGGAGGCGGAAGAAGCAGAAAAAGGACACGATAAAAAACGCAGACAGGAGGCGGAAGAAGCAGAAAAACGACACGATGAGAAACGCAGACAGGAGGCGGAAGAAGCAGAAAAACGACAGGATGAGAAACGCAGACAGGAGGCGGAAGAAGCAGAAAAACGACAGGATGAGAAACGCAGACAGGAGGCGGAAGAAGCAGAAAAACGACAGGATGAGAAACGCAGACAGCAGGCGGAAGAAGCAGAAAAACGACAGGATGAGAAACGCAGACAGGAGGCGGAAGAAGCAGGAAAACGACAGGATGAGAAACGCTGACAGGAGGCAGAAGAAGCAGAAAAACGACAGGATGAGAAACGCAGACAGGAGGCGGAAGAAGCAGATAAACGACGGGATGAGAAACGCAGACAGGAGGCGGAAGAAGCAGAAAAACGACATGATGAGAAACGCAGACAGGAGGCGGAAGAAGCAGAAAAACAACAGGATGAGAAACGCAGACAGGAGGCGGAAGAAGCAGAAAAAGGACAGGATAAAAAACGCAGACAGGAAAGAGAAGAGGCTGAGGAACGTCAGAAAGCATGAATTCTAGAAACAGAAGAAAGACAAAAAGATAAAACGGAAGCTCTCTTTGAAGCTTTGCAGAAACAGTTGCAAGAACACAGTACCGCAGAATTGGGTCTCCTACGAGGTGAGCTTAATAAACAAGTTACTAAAATATCAGAGGTATAAGAATCAATGACATTATAAATAGCTGAAGTAGAAAAATCTGTGTCGATTGTTGAAGAAACGATGTCAAATAAAATAGCTGAAGTAGAAAAATCTGTCTTGAGTGCGGAAAAAGCTATGTCAACAAAAATAGAAGACTCGATCACAAATATAAAAGAGGAGATTAAAAATGAAGTCGAGCAGTGGCTGCAGTTACAACCAAAACAACATTGTGAACAGACTGTACCAATGATAAAGACAGAGAAAGACACAGAAAATAAGTCACTAGAGAAGGTCACCTCGCCTGCGGTTGGGACAGTTCATGTCAAGGCCCAACCTTTGACGGAAGCACGCACTGGGCGACGTATTTACGCCAATTCGAAGCTGCTGCATGCGCAAATAATTGGACGGAGAAAGACAAGGCACTCTCACTCGTTCTCGCATTAAAAGAACCCGCGGCGGAACTACTACAGAAAGTCCCACCTGACAGCCAGAACATCTATGCCGAGTTGATAAAAGCTCTAGAATTACGCTACGGTGATAAACATTTGCGAGAGGTGTACTACGCTCAGTTGAGAACAAGACGACAACGTTCCGGGGAGAGTCTTCAAGAGTTTGAAGCAAGTATCGACAGATTGATTAGATTGGCCTATCCTGAAGCACCAGAAGACTTCCGAATAAGGTTTGCGGTGCAGACATTTATTGATGGCATCGGACATTGTAAACTTCAGCAAGTGTTACGAAAGGCAAGACACCGAAATAGCTCAGAAGCTCTTGTTCACGCCCTAGAGTTTGAAACTGCCAAGTCAGCGTCCCGCTACATTAATGGGTTTGTGCCATCACATTGCCGTTACGATGGGTGCAGAAAAACAATGTTGTCGGAGAAACAATTCAAAAGTTCAAGAGAGTGTCGCAAAGATTTGAAAAAGACAGAAGACCGAACAGTTACAACTGTGGAAAACGAGGTCATCTACAGGTTGACTGTTGGGAGAAGAAGATACCGAGAGAAGAGAGTGATCGCACCAACTGGAGAAGTAAAGCCTCCGAACAGCACAGAGTTTCCACGCTACATAAGTCCAGTGGAAACTTGATAGTTAATGTATTTGCAGAAGGTAAACCAACATCATTTACAGTTGACACGGGCGCAACAGTGTCCATTGTGCGCCCTGACTTAGTCAGCAACCTCCAGCCTCTAATTAGCTCTTGTACAATACAGACTGTGACTGGAAGCCCCGTCAAGGTGCTAGGAAAGGTAGACGTACGTGTACGTCTGGGTCTTCTCGAATTTAGCCACCAAATGCTCGTTGCAGACATTGTCCATGAAGTGATTCTTGGCACGGACATTATGAATGCCTACGGATTCGTTGTGGACTTAAGAGAGAATGTCCTGAAGGTTAGCCATGAGGAGATAAAGCTTTGCATGGCTAAAATGACAGGGTCTACAAACCATTCGATTAAGCGAGTGGCATTAGTCGAAGAAAATGTCAACAGGTCTGGTCAAGAGGAACCCTCCCTATTGCAAGCGGAATGGAGGAAGAACTAGCAGAGGAAATACAAATAAGTGTAACTACTGGTAGTCGTGGGACTACCGGTAGACATGGAATCATGGGCAGACTTGTGCTTTGGGAAGGAATGAAGGGTTGGTTAAATAAACAGCTCTCATCGTCTGTTTTCTTGCTAGCTAGCCGTACGCTCGATCTGAGTCGCTTTGGGGGCACGCCGGATGACCCAGGTATCGGAGATGCGGGCCGCTTGGGCGCTGACGGGGTTTCGTCAATCTTCAAATGGTTGCCATTTTCTAAGTTCTTGGCCGACTTCTTTGATTTTAGTCTCAAACGATAGGCCTGTTGACGCTCTGCATAGGATTTGCCGGTTTTCGGTTTGCAATTTTTGGTTCGAGTTTTATCGCGATTTGTAGGTCGAGGCATTTCAAATTTTTGAGTTCAAATGTTGTTATTATTTTCTGTGAGTGCTTCTGGTACTCGGAATTGATGTTATTGGAGAGATTTAGTTCTGAGGATCACAACGCACTTTGTATTTTCGCGATCGGACTTGTAGTTCCCGAGACATTTAAGTTTTAGTGGAGCAATTTAGAAATTTTCGGCGCAAAAACACCTTCACGCAGACAAAGCCTAGAGGCGACTGAAGTCAGTTGTCAAAATTCTCAGTAGTATTGGTGGAAAGGGGCCGAGTGACTCGATCACCTGACACCTGGTTTGCTGGGATTGGTTGAGCGGTTCGTGAGATAGTGGTATGCCGAAAGTACTTTTGAAACATAACGGTCGATTTTCGCGAAACGTGCGAGTAAGACAATACATACCTATGGATTCCATGTCAAAAGTGATTGGAAAACCAACTATGGGTGTCGAGACAAAACTCTTGCTTGTTCCTGAGCTGATAAAAGCGCCCAAGGGCAAAGTGGCTGAAGATGAGGTTACGCAAGAGGCTGTTGACGAGAACCAACCATCTCACCCTAGGTCGGCCCCGCTTTCTGCTTGTATATACTTGCGTCCTCAGGATTGTCTTTTTCATACGCTGATCATGCATCAGTTCTAGGTGACGTAACCATCGTATTTAGCCTTTATGAATCTTACATTGTCCTCATGATTCAATAGCTCATCTATCACCTGTTTCCTGGTTACTTCTAATTCTCTATTCGCCATCTTTTTTAATCGGTCCATAAACACGTCTTATAATCTTTCTCTCGAACCATCTTGACGATCCAAACACACTTGGTTCACTAAACGTTTGTCGGATCAAAAAACCGGACAGTCAGTACAGTTTGTGTACATGTGAACCCAGCGGTTTGTTATTCGATACTGTGTGTAGTTGAAAATAGTTGTCATTTTTATTTTTCTCATTTGGTTAATATAATTAAACAAAGGTTTTTAAAAATATGTAAACACTTGATACTTTTCACAGTTTTTATTTAACTCTGACAGCTGTTTCAACTTATGAAGCTGTTCTCAAATAGGTCAGTGAACAACTAACAAGGATGTTAGGGTGGTGAACATATGTTTAGGGCGTGCGCATCAGTACATGTGTGGAGTGTGATGATGGAGGGGGTAGAGAAGCTAAGTGAAGGTCAAGTGTCTTAAATATAATCTGAAAGCAAAATGTAAAAATCAACTAAACTAAAGAACAAATTTTAATAAATGGGATACACAGACTTCAGTTTTGTTCATTTGTTAAATTTTATTTTTATTGTTGAATTTTTAAAATGTAACAAAATTAACAAATGAACAAACTGAATTCTGTTTCAGCACAACCCTAACATCCTTGTTAGTTGTTCACCGATATCTTTGAGAATAGCTTTATAAGCTGAAATAGCTTTAGAGTTAAATTAATACGGTACTGTGAAACATACCTAGTGTTTACATTTTTTTAAAACCTTTGTATTAATATGTTTCACCAAGTGGCCAACGAGTCATCAATTAATAGAGTATCGTGAATGTGATTATAATACGTTTAAAACTGAGTAATGAGTGCGCACATTTCAGTAATAATTAGTCGTAAAAACTGCAATAGTATACGCAAAGAGAAATCATGTGGTATTACGCTGAGATTGGTTTGTATTGGATAGAAAACGAATTACTTATTAACAAGAAAAAGCAGTTTTCTAAAATTACTTTGAAACTCATTATTAAGAGAAGTACTTTCCAGAGTTGATGGTTGATGGTTGATGATGTAATTTTGTGTTCTCATTCGACATGAAATAAAACTGAATACATTCCGCTTAGTAAAACATGAAAACGTCTGTTTTCATTTAATTTAAACCACTATTTCAATTTAATTCTGAAACATAAAAGGTTTGTTCCAACCGCCTCTTCCTTTGCTCATGAAAAGTAATACTCGAATTAATGATCTGTGCATTCAACTGTGCATTGAAGGCAACGAATGTTTTCATTACATTCAGTAAAACACACACACACACACACACTCTCTCTCTCTCTCTCTCTCTCTCTCTCTCTCTCTCTCTCTCTCTCTCTCTCTCTCTCTCTCTCTCTCTCTCTCTATCTCTCTCTCTCTCTCTCTCTCTCAAGATACCCACCCTCACAATTTCTTATTTCTTTAAGACTGCATAATTTAAAATTAGCCGAAGAGCAACTGCGTTCATAGGCCTGAAAGCAAGCCGGATGACCTTGTATGGCACGTGGGGAGGGGTGTTGGCTTCAGAAGAGATTCCACAAATTTTACATGAGTAGAGCTAGTTGAATTGACATGTTTCGGAAAGTTTAGCGCATGTGGGTCTTAGCTGGTTTCACGATTAGACAGACAAACAGAAGTTGCGTGGAGCGTTTTGCACCCTGGTTTGTTGCGTTGTTAGCGTCGAAGGCCGATGAACGGCAGGTTCAATCAGTACATCGCGGTCGTCTGTTCGGTACACAGGATTAGGTTACGGTTAGTCTTTGCACGATTCGCACGTACGACAGACGTTCGTGAACTGATCCAGCCTGACTCCATTCAGAAGGCGCGGCTACGTGGCCCCGTTAAGGATTCACCCGAAAAGAGTTTAGAGGCGCACTGATGTGCTCGAGTGGCTTACCCGATGTCAGCCGGAACGATGAGCTACCACGCCCATGCGGATGTGTTCCTAATTACGCTCCTGCACACTTCGTGGATTCCCATGGCCAGGACGACAGCCGATGAGGCAGAGGAGATGTACTCAGTTGATTCTGAATTTTTAATCTTTAGCTTTTATTTGGTCGATGCACCAGCCTGACCTCACGCCTGAGATGCGGCACTGTGGTTCACTTAAGTATCAACCGCAGAAGCTTAGACCGGTACTGGGGTGGGTGATAGTCGCGGCAGCATTGGGACATCGAGCGGAACGGAGAGCTTCCGCGTCTAGACGAATGGCTTCGGCAAAGGAGCATTTGCAGATCTCGCGGTTTCCCGTGCTTAGGGCGATAGCGAAGCCGAGGCTGATTGCGTCTGTCTGAATGGGCATTCGCCAGACGCCTAGACATGCTAACTTCGTACTTGCGTCAGCCAGGAATTTAGGGTGATCAAGCTGGTGGTGAGCGGTGCAGTTGGGTCCCAGGACCGTTTACCAGCAGCGCAATAATTCAACGTAGCTTTAATAATCACCAGGTTAACTTCATCGTCATCATCTCCACTGTAGACTGTACTGCCTGTTCCGGAAACCATCTCGCCCTCGGACGCCCCACACTACGATACCCTGGGGTTTATAATTCCAGGCAAGTTTGGGAAGGAGATCTTCATGCATTCTTCCCGAATGCTTACAACAGTTTCCGTACTTCTATCCTGTAATTTAAAGATTTGTAATTCTCGCCTTATCTGTCCATTACTTATTCTGTCTCGTAATTTGCACCCTTTGACCAACCTGACAAATTTCATTTCTGCTGATGTCTGTTTAGTACCCATGTTTCACGCTCATACAGCGCCACCGGTACAGGCATAGTCTTATAAAACGTAAGCTTAGAATTTTTGTTAGTTTTGTATTTTAAAATTCTATGGATTGTCCCACCTATAGGCTTAAATTTCTTAAGTTTATTTTTGACATAACAATCAACTACGGGAGATATTTCTCAATCAAGGTAATTAAAATGTTGTTAAAATCGCTAATAAACAGTAAAACAACTGAATAGATAACGTATAAAGTAGAAACAATTGTTTTATAAAATTAATGTTATATATAAATTTATAAATAAATATGTTCCCTATTTATTTAGTAAAGGTAATTAAAAGTTTATATAATGGAACACTGATCGGATAAAAACTAACGGACTATCAACAGCCATTGGAATAACCCAAGGCGTTTGGCAGGGTTTCAGTCTTTCTCCTGTTTTTTTATCTATATAGATGATGCCATAAGAAGATGAAAAATTAAACGCCCCCAAAGGATTACATTTGGTGAAAGGATTTTATTTAATTATTTTAATGTGAGCAGACCATCTTGTGATCATCCAAGTGCATGAAAATGACGTTCGAAGGTCATTTTTATCTTACTGACATTTTAGCAGATTACAATCAAATCATTTCCCTATCCAGAACAAAAGTTATGGGTTTTCCTGGGGCAAATCATATTAGAACAAAGATTGTCATACAGGACTCGCTAACAGAACACGTGCCATATTTCAAGTATCTAGGGTGCAGCATTACACCCTGAGGTTGAAAGCAAAATCAGTCTCTTCCAGTCGTTTTGTGGCTGTATCATTCAACACTTAAAGAAGAAAACAAGGAAAGAGACGCAATTGAAATATTATAATGTAATCGCCATATCTCAACTACTGTATGGTAGTGAGACTTGGATTAGAAAGGCCAAAGACATATAGTATTACGACGGTCTAACTGATCGTCGTATGGTACAGTGGGAAACAAAATACAAGACACCAATTACGTCACTAATCACCAGCTTTAATTATCATAATTAAACAACTTGCAATTAACAAGACAGTCTCTTACAACAAAACAAATAAAAATTGTTTCCACGAAATAAAATGTCAACTAATATAAAACACAATTCTATTACAATTGTCCCGCACGATTATAAAACACGTAAAATTCGCCACAATAATTACTTTTCACTAATAACAACTTGAACGCATAGAGTAATCGCCGACAGTAACTGACATATAATACTACGAACCCCATCCCAATAAATCGCAGCTCAAACTGACACTGAACGTCGCTGAGCACTTGTATTTATACCCCGCCGAAATACCAGAATATTCCATACCGCGCGTCAACAATAAAGGTTGACATTAGAGTGTAATACATTGCGGAATTGACACAGTTCGCGCGGCTTCTGTCACAGTCTAGCTAATGCGTCGAGAATCACGTACGCACACACATAACAGCCGGATTCCCTGGAACATTCGATAAACACGTAGACTGTTCTGTAATGTCGTAACAATAGAATACAAGGAGCGGAAATGAGGTTCTTGAGGGCTGTGAAGGGTTGCACCAGGAGAGATCTTGTCAGCAGTGATCATATCAGAATGGAGTTAGGCATAGCTGAAAGCTTAAATGAGAAATTCTCCCGGTACAAAACGGAGTGGCGGTTACATGTATCCAACAAGATTTTCAAGAAGAGCCCTTGACTATCATCCAAGGGGGAAGAGAAGTGTGGGAAGACCCCGTAAACGGCGGTTCGATGACTTCCACTGAGACTGGAACAGGCTACTAACCTAACCTAACCTAACCTAACCTAGCCTAAGCCGTAAAGGATGACGACGACGATATAAATTTATAAAGTGCTTAATTAAAATAATACATCACCACCATCTCCAGTCAAGCAGTTGTATCTTACAACCGACAAAAAATTATTGTGACAACAACTAAGCAATGTTTTTGTATCAAATTCAGTGTCTCCAAACTGGCAATAGACAGACAGGATGAGGAGCTCGCGCGCGCGCGCACACACACACACACAATCGCGAGATGTGAAAACAAAGAAAATTTGTTTTGACACATTGAAAGGCGCACTGAGTGATTGCGGAGCAAAAAAGCGGCACCCTGGTGACAGATTTATTGGTAATGGAAAAATATCGCATCTTTCAGAAGGGAAACGAATTTCCGGCGCACATACGCGCTCCCATACCTATTTAACTCCAAATACTGCCGAGTTATCAACGGTCCGGCCCACGAGTATCTCTTCTATACACGTGTGCATGTACGTACCGGCGGGTGCGTAAGTTTTACAGTTACATATCTCTATAAAAATACCACCGTCGAAGAGATATAATAAACTTTACTTAAATTTTCAAGAATAATAATTTTATTGTCACGCGAGTGATGTCGTCGTGATTTCGTTGCGTACAATCGGATTATTTTGACAGTTGAGGAATCCTTCAGATTGCGAACAAGCCGAGGACGTTACCTGTATATCACTCACTTTAACGTGCTTAATATTAACGTATTGTATTCAGTAAAGCCAATAAAAGCTACTTGAAAAGCACAATATTGGTACAACCGTCTCAATTATCGTTGTATGGTACAGTTGAAAACCAAATACAAGACACCAATGAAGTCACTAATCACCAGCTTTAATTATCACAATTAAACAGTTTGTAATCAACAAGATAGTCTCTTACAACAATTCAAGTAAAAATTGTCCACACGCAATAATAATGTCAACTGTAAAAAATTCCGGAATAATAACAACTATTCGCTACATTACTTCTACAAACACTCGATCCGCTAAAGGAATCGCTCAATACCAGTGAGCAGACAAGCCGGCTGCTATGGCTTTTTATAGGTAGCGCACGCGTTCTAGAGATTTTCCATCCTCACTTCATGCCACCTAATGCGTGCCTCAATTAAAATTGTATTGCCTGACGACGTAGGTACGTCTGTTACAGTCATATTCATCGTCGCAGACTGAAATTGTATAAGTATTTTTTACAACACACGTATGTATACATTTGTATATATTTACATTCATATATGGTCAGTTTTTTCGTGTATACGTATTTTTTTATGTTATTAATAATAATACAACTTTTTTTTAAATATACTTTTTTTTTTTGTGAGTTACAATGTTTTTATTATATCACCAGACATCTGGATTATAATAGTTGTATAGGCCTACTATCGAAACGTTGTAATTCACAAAATAAAAAATATAATATTGTAAAAAAGTTTTATTTTTCTTATATTTTTTTTTTACACGAACAGGCGAGCCGTGGACCACGCGAGTATCATTTCCTTTTCTTCATGCGCCGCCTTCCTTTCCACTGTCCACCCCTTCCTCGTCTTCTTCTCACCGCAGAGAACCTCAAGATTTTAAATTTTGTTTCTGTATGTATTTCTATCTCGCAGTCGTTCAAAGAGATACCCAGTTTCATCATTTCCTAGTTGAGTTGTTTGGTGTATCCGTTCAGACTGGAAAGTTGACGAATATATTTGAAAATTTGTTTATTTAATCTGCACCGATCCATCCAAACCGTATGTCTAAGGAAAAAAATTATTATTATTATTATTATTATTATTATTATTATTATTATTATTATTATTATTATTATTATTATGTATTTATGCGAACAATACATACAGGCCTACGTACTTAATTATTTCAGTACGTGCAGACGAGTACGACATACCGTACATGCAGGCATCTTATAATGGTTTAACTTTTTAGCTAGAGAGTATTAATTAAATTTTTAAATTAATATTAGAGACTGTGGATGTTCATTCAGCGAAAAATATGAAGTCTGTAGCAAACTTCATTAGGTTTTTGTATAATAGAAGCACAGCCCTCGAGATTCCGCAGTGCTTCCCAGTAGAGCGCTATGATATTGTAATGGTATACGTTTTTTGTGTAAGTTGGCGTTCTTCTACGGTAATAGGAAAATCACAAATACGTACCGTTGAACGATTACATTTAATATTTTTTTTGTAGTTGTTGGTTTAGAATAGACGTAGTTACTTTAATATGATGTGTAATAAGATACGTTAATTATACGGGGGTCATTCAATAACTAAATAAACAAACAGTTGTGGAGCAAAAACTTTTTATTCAATCAATACATTTTTTTTTCACTTTTCAACGTAATCTCCAGCAACGTCTATGGACTTGTCCCATCTCTTTACAAGCTTTTTTATTCCTTCAGAAAAGAATTCTTTACCTTGATGTCGAAGCCAGTTTTGGACTTTTTCCTTCACTTCTTCATTGCTGTTGAACTTGACACCAAGCAAAGTCTCCTTTAGTGGGCCAAACAAGAAAAAGTCAGATGGGGCAAGGTCGGGGCTATAAGGGGAATGAGGCAGGATCTCCCAACCTACTTTTTTTATTGTTTCGAGCGTCAGTTTTGCTGTGTGTGGGCGGGCATTATCGTGAAGAAGAATCACACCTTTCCACTGCCATCCCGGAGAGTTCTTCTTCAATGCAGGCTTAACTTTGTTCACAATCATGTAAGAATAGTACTGGCTATTGATGGTACGCTGGTCTTGTAGGTAATCACAGAAAATTGGGCCTTGGGAGCTCAAAAAGATGGTTAACATCAGCTTACCAGCCGATGGCTGGGTTTTGAATTTCTTTTTGGCGGGTGAACTGGGATGCTTCCACTCCATGCTTTGTCGCTTTGACTCAGGTTCAAAATAGTGAATCCAAGTTAATGGTTATAGTGGTTCCAAATCCAAAAATCTTATAACAGAACGCTGTTCTTCGAAAGTACTGTCCTCAAGAGGACACGCCATCGTAAATAAAACAGTATTGGTTATGTTTACGAAATTTATTATGACCTTCTTTTCAGGATATTTTATTTATCAAAATTAATAACTTTACTCTTGTTAAAACATAAAACGTTGAAGGTAAACTACCCCTTCCCCTTAACCGATCATCACTAAAATCAATAGGCCTTGAATCCTCAACAACTAAGATACATATGCAAAAAAGTATTTGATTCTGTTAGGATTTGCGGTAGTTATCGCACAGAAAAAGCTCTACCCACAGACACACAGACAGATACACACAGACACTTTTCGGAAAATGACTTTTCTTCATGTTTTGAGGATAGTACAATCAGAATCAGCCTTTATCTCGAACACGATTTTTTTCGCGATCACCATACTTCCCTTTCCTTACGGGAAATGGAAGTAAAAACAGTATTGTTGTTAACGAAAATCACGAAAGCTTGCGAATCACTGGACACTGGACTCGTTGTTTTTGTAATAGTATATTAAGTCAACTAATAGCATATGCTGACGATATACCCATTATAACCTGACATGAAGTGCCGCTGCAAGGGTTACGTAAACGTAAAAATAAGTACAAATGAGGTAGAACTATCAATAAACGTGGATGAAACCAAAATGGTAAGTCAGACAACCCAGGCAAAATTTGATTATAGAAGAAGACTGTTTAGAAGCAGTCAGAGGTTTCACATAGCTAGGACCGACGATATCAGATCTGAAGATGGGAATGAAGAGCCAAAGATAAGAAGAAGGACAGCTCTTGCTAACAAAGCTTACTTCGCGCTTATCACCACATTTAAGTCAAGAGTTATCCACAGGCAGACAAAATGCGCATTTACAAAACTATCATACGACTCATCCTGTGTTATGGCAGTGAAACCTAGATATTAACACAAAAAGTAATTAACGCCTAAGGATATTTGAAAGGGCGCTCCTGAGACGTATCCTGGGCACTATATATAGACATTTTATATATATTGTCACTTCAACGAACCAACGGTAGAAGTATATGTAAAACTGAGGGGGCTGGAATGGGCTGGCCATGTCGTGAGAATGGGTGACAAACGAACAGATAAAAGAGTCTTTATGGGGAGTATGGATGGCAAAAGACCGAAAGGCAGTCCAAGGAAAATATGGGAAGGTGCTGTGGCTGTGGGTACAAAATGGCTGTCGCTCGGAGTGCGAGGATGGAAGTCCTTTGCTACTGATAGAGAGAGGTGGAGGGTCAGGATAGAGGTGGCCAAGGCTCGACTTTAGGCTGTAGCTCCATAGAGGAGGAGGTTTAGTCAACAGTTATGCTTGTTGTTTTCTATTAAACAGATTGCATAAATTTTGAACAATGAAAATCAATATAATGGTGTCAACCATGATAAAATATGTAGATAGGTAAACGGACAGGTTTGACAATAACAGTACAATAAACTGGTGGACAGTTTTTAATTTGAAGTTTGCTAATTAGTGTTAACCGCAGATAATACGTGTTCCACTGATATATTGGAGTTTGCCACTAATTGAATGAGGAAAACAATATTTTGCTGAAACGTTAATTTGTGTTTAATTAGAATCACGCATTTCACGTGACACAATTTTCCTCATTTATGTGCCAGTTACACCTTTTCTCATCTACGAATGTTACACCTTTTCAACATGTGCTGGACTAGTTATGAAATCCCAGATGAATGGAAAACTGCTAAAGTCATATCTTTGTTTAAAAAAGGTGAAAGAAACAAGACTTAAAATTATAGGGGTATTAGCCTGTTAAATACTGCTTACAAACATTTTAGAGCAGAATTATCAATGAAAGGCTTAGAACTATCTCTGAAACTATATTGCTTGAAGAGCAAGCAGGATTCCGTAAAAGACGATCATGCACTGACGATGTTTTCAATTTAAGACAGATAATACAACAGCGTAGGGAATTCAATTTAGAGACGCACATAGCCTTCATAGATTACCTAAAGGCGTTTGATCGTATCCACCGAGACAAACTCTGGCACATAATGGAGAAACGAGGCTATCCAATGCATTTGATTAGAACGGTACAGGGCCTTTATAAAAACACTAAAATTATAATTGAAACTGAAACCGGCAAAGAGCTAACATAAGAAATTATGACCAACTAAGGTGTCAGACAGGGATGCACTTTATCGCCTACACTGTTCAATATATATATATATATATATATATATATATATATATATATATATATATATATTACATTTAATATTTATAATTAAATTTACCTCAAGATGTTATTTTTTTCCTTTTTTGGAACATGTTTCGTGTACTATCTTGTACCCATCCTCAGCCTTCCGGTTTTTTTGTCTGGTGAAGTGCATATGTGTTGTTGGTTGACTATTATTATTGTGGCTTCCTGTTGGCTTCTGGTATTTCAAATTGGTTTTATTGTGTGTGATTGTGGTGTATGTGTTAGTGTTTTGTGTATTTTCAATGTTGAGTGCTTTGAATATTGTGTACATGACACAATACCAGAAGCCAACAGGAAGCCACAATAATAATAGTCAACCAACAACACATATGTACTTCACCAGACAAAAAAACCGGAAGGCTGAGGATGGGTACAAGATAGTACCCGAAACATGTTCCAAAAAAGAAAAAATATATATAGATGACCTCGTGTGAGAATGGAAACAAAGTGCTCCTCTAGGTGTAGGGATTATCCGACACGAGTTCCTAAACACTATGCTGTTTGCCGATGATCAATTTGTAATCCAAGATAGTGAGGAAAAAATTACAACTGGCTATCCACAAACTAAATCTGTTATCAAAAGGTTATAATTTGAACATTTCAATAGGAAAAACTAAGACCATGGAAAAGATTCCATTCCTAGGAAAAGATTCGATTCGGACAAAAATTTTAATTGAAAATAAAATTTTAGAACAAGTATCACATTTCAATTACCTAGGATGTGATATTACATATGAAGAAGACAAAGATATTCTTAATAAAACAAACAGCTTCCAAAGAATATGTGGGACCTTACGGAGAACACTCAAAGGAAAGACCACGAAAGAAACACAAATAAAATTCTATAAGGTGGTGGCAGTTCCCATGCTATTATACGGGTCCGAATCAGGGGCACCAAGAAAGAAAGATTATAGACAGATGGAAACGTCTGAAATGAAATATCTTAGATCTGTGAAAGGTTGTATAAGATTAGATCACATAAAGAACGAAGATATAAGACAGGAATTAAAAGTACAACTAGTAACGAAACTAACAAAAAACTACAAAAAAATATGGAAAGAGCATGTTATGCGCATGTCTCCAGAAAGAATTCGAAGAAAAATCTTGAATTATAAAAAACCGGAAGAAGAAATGTTGGCAGACCGAGACGGAGATGGTGAAGCCGGAACTGGCAACCTGCCTAATCCTGGACAGATAGATGATGATGATGATGATGTGCCAGTAACATTGTGCGTGCGTGCGCGCGCGCGCGCGCGTGTGTGGGTGTGTGTGTGCGCGCGTGCGTGCGTGCGTGCGTGTGTGCGTGTGTGTGTGTGCGTGTGTGTGTGTGTGTGTGTGTGTGTGTGTGTGTGTGTGTGTGTGTGTGTGTGTGTGTGTGTGTGTGTGTGTGTGTGTGTGTGTGTGTGTGTGTGTGTGTGTGTGTGTGTGTGTGTGTGTGTGTGTGTGTGTGTGTGTTAAGAGACGTTGTGTTTGGGACAGCTCTGCTGAGGCGGCACTAGTGAGTGCGAATTGAATTCCGCTTATGTATGTAGATCACACCGTATGTATTGTATTATACGGGTGTAGTGAGCACATTAATTATGGGTCTCCTGTATAGAACACACACTTAGCATCCACGTTGCCCTCTTGAAGAACAACGTTGATCAGTTTTGTAGTAATCGCATCGTGCTGTTAATCTGATGGTAACGTGATGGTAAATCTGATGGTTTGTAGAAGAATATATTGTTTTCCCAAAAGAATTGTGACTTCCTGCCGACAACGCAATACTTTGCAATGCAGTACTTCTAATTAGTAAATTTTATGGCCATTTTACATTTAAAGAAGAGAGACAAATAGAAGGTTAAATATTCACAGGTTAATCAATATTAATGAAGGTTATTATCATTAATTGCAACTCGTATACTGTTGCGTAGTTGCGTAAACACTTTGCCATATGAGAAGCTTCCTATTGTACTATTCTAACAAGACTTGGTGATTACACAATCAACTTAATGAAGACAATAATCTTTTTAATCATGACTAGAAAATTGATACAGGAATATCAGAAGTGGGGAGTAAAGGTAAATATGAATAAAACAAAATACATTTTGGCATTCATCAAGATTTGATATTGGAGGAAGATATTGGGAAGATTTCATATACAGAGGAATACAGTATATAGGAGTAAAAATTACTGCCAGTGAAAAGCAAGGCAAAGAAATAGAATCCAGAAATAATTTGGATTTTAAAGTCATTGTATTGGTATCCGCGTCACAATTATTATAATTAAACTTTAAAGTTTTTACCTTAATCCGTCTATGTGACCGCTTAATTTTTCTTCTTTGTCTTCTTACGCGTTTCGGATTTTTTTTCTACTCTTTTTTTGTGTAACTTTTAATGTTTAACGAAGTCTTAACCGACGAATTTTTTAATCTCTGATGATGGATTAACACTATCCGAAACGCGTAAGAAGACAAAGAAGAAAAATTAAGCGGTCACATAGACGGATTAAGGTAAAAACTTTAAAGTTTAATTATAATAATTTGGAAAAGATGGCTATATCTACATTAAATAGAATTCTGTGGGATAAGAAAATTACAACAGGAACTAAAACCAAAATATTTAAAACCATTGTTAGAAGTATCATGAATTACGGCTCAGAAGTTTGGACTACTAATAAACACAGAAGAACAAAATTAATGACAGCAGAGGTGAACTTTTGGAGACGTTCGGCCAGAGTATCCAGACGTGAGAAACTTAGAAATGAAGTCATTAAGAATTGAATGAATGTAAAAAAAATCATTTGTCGATTTTAACCAAAAAAAAAATTAAAATGGTATGGATACACAAAAAGAATTACACAGGAAAGATTGCCAAGGAGATTTATGGAATGGACCCTACCAGGAAGAAGGAAAAGCGGAAGACCACCGATCACCTAGATAGAAGAAGTTCAGACTATATTGAGGGAACGAGAAATTGAAGAAGATCATTGGATGTACAAGCAGCAGTGGAAGCTGAGGATTCAATCACTTCTGTAATCTCTGGTTCCGGAAAATGTGTAAACATTGTAGAGCCGGAATAATAATAATAAAATATTCACATTAATTGCTACGCGTGTCCTGTTGCATAGTTACGAAAACTCTTTACCATACGAAGTTTTGGTAAACGCTTTACCATGAGAAGCTTCGTATCCTACTGTGCCTATTCTAGTTTAATTTACTTGTTTCTTCTAATGGCAATTGTTTTATTATTTTATTACCTTCAATGTCGTTTATCTTTATATATATATTTCGTGTGTGCGTGTGTATGTCACTGAACTCCTCCTAGACGGCTGGACCGATTTTGATGAAATTTTGTGTGTGTGTTTGAGTGGGTCCCTGGATGGTTTAGATTCACAATTGGACCCGGTAGGTGGCGCTGCGATCGGGTTCCAGGAAATTATATATAAAAATGAATGTTTCTTTGTTTGTCCCGTATGCGTTCCTATACCATTCATCGGATTGAAATGAAACTTCGGTGAGTTGTTGTGCGCACGCCCGCGAATGTTTCTGAATTAGTGGTGTTTTTTCGATGGGGTCCTTTGGGGGGTTCTTTGGGGTCTTCCACATCTCCTCCTAAACCACTGTACCGATTTCAACCAAACTTGGCACAAATATTTTACGCAAAGGGAGAACCAACATAGGATAGGTGTTTTTTCGATGGGGTCCTTTTGGGGGTTCTTTGGGGTCTTCCACATCTTCTCCTAAACCACTGGACCGATTTCAACCAAACTTGGCACAAATATTTTACGCAAAGGGAGAACCAACATAGGATAGGTGTTTTTTCGATGGGGTCCTTTTGGGGGTTCTTTGGGGTCTTCCACATCTTCTCCTAAACCACTGTACCGATTTCAACCAAACTTGGCACAAATATTTTACGCAAAGGGAGAACCAACATAGGATAGGTGTTTTTTTGATGGGGTCCTTTTGGGGGTTCTTTGGGGTCTTCCACATCTTCTCCTAAACCACTGGACCGATTTCAACCAAACTTGGCACAAATATTTTACGCAAAGGGAGAACCAACATAGGATAGGTGTTTTTTCGATGGGGTCCTTTGGGGTCTTCCACATCTTCTCCTAAACCACTGGACCGATTTCAACCAAACTTGGCACAAATATTTTACGCAACGGGAGAACCAACATAGGATAGGTGTTTTTTCGATGGGGTCCTTTGGGGTCTTCCACAGCTCCTCCTAAACCACTGAACCAACATAGGACAAGTGTTTTTTCGATACAATCCTTTGGGGGGTCCTTTGGGGTCTTGCACATCTCTTCCTAAACTATTAGACCGATTTCAACCAAACTTGGCACAAATATTTTACGCAACGGGAGAACCAACATAGGACAGGTGTTTTTTCGATACGATCCTCTGGGGGGTCCCCCAAACTATTAGATTTGGTTACTATGGCAACCCAATAGAATAGATTCTGTTATAAATATATTATCGCATTAAACTGAAGACCACGCGAACGAAGTCGTGGGCAACAGCTATTTATTTTTAAGAAACCTACTTTAATTGAACTTTATTAATTAAACTAACATTTTCATTACGTACAACGTGAAACTCCGTAGCGAAGCACGGGTATTCCCCTAGTATTACCATATATTTCACTCTTAATGTTCCAATGTTACTGATAAATTTAAGAAAGGAGACAACTTCAAACAGTAATGGGATATAAAATGTACTTTTCGTGAAATAGGACACGTTATTATTTGTAGGTGATCTAAAAATTGTGCCGTGTTTTGGGGAAAACGCGGCGGTGTTCTTTTTATATAGTTGAACTATTAATTTACGTATTTATTAACGTGAATGTTTACGTAAGAATTTACGTACGTATTATCGGACTTTGCTGTCGTTATGAATTATCTTTCCACCCGGCCGATCCGCGCGCGCTCTGTGCCCGATGCTTCATACCCTTTTTTCAGCAGCAGGCTTCTTCAGTCCAATTCTGTCGTTCAGCATAGCAGCGTCCATATCCGGCTGACAGCGTAAATGTAAAGGTTTTCGTCTTCTAGCTGCTACTATGTATAAGTAGAAGTCTACGCGACCTACCGGGTTTCCGATGTAGACGAGAATCTGTCTCGCTCCAGAGGATGGCCGAACACCTGCTTTCCATGATATAGATTCAAACACTTCCGTCAGCTGTCAGCCAGGATGGACTGACACACACTCGACCAGACCCTCTACCCATATGCTGCTAACCAGGTGACATTTAAGCTTTTTGAACAAAATGTTTGTGGCCGATAAACTCTTTTTGAGACACTTGTGGAGACGCTCCAGTCTGTAGACTTAGTTTCGGGCAATTGGGTTTACATGTTACTTTGTAATTTTCTTGTTAAGGCTTACGCCTCATTAGTATATTAATGTATGTCTCCTTCTGAGAATTGTAAACTCGGCCAGGGTCATGCAGCACCCGGGTGGAGCTGAGTTTTCTGTAAAAGGGGTCGGCACTAAATTATTTCTGTGTTGAGCAGGCATGTGCGGATGTATCGGTGCCAGTTGGGAATTCGATGGTCAATTATTTTTGTTAATTGGGTTGGAGTTTTTTTGCCTATTAATTAAGATCGGGGTGGTGTTTTAACAGGTGAACGACACCCGTAGGTGCCGTTTACTACAGGACTGTATCATGTCATATTTTGCTGGATCTCGTCCGGACGCATGACCATGCCTGAGGCCAAGTTTTTTTATGAACACTTTGAGCATGTTTCAGTACATTCATTACACAGATTCGGCTTTTCGAAATTCAATTTTACTGTTCAGCTAATTTTGTAACCACTCAATTTTGCCATAGCCAGTTTAAATATTTCCATAGTTTATATTTTGCCATAGTTTAAATTTTGTAATTGTTACACCTTTATTGCTCATAATACCAATTAATTAATCAATGTCAAAGAATACAAGACTAATCAGTACCTGTATAAGTATTTATAGGTGGTCACGTTCCACTGTTTTTGCAAATTTTGTCAGGAAAATAAAAGAAATAAGAAATGCAGTTCTGCAACCGGGCATCCATGTTGACCTCGTGATGGCACTTATTATCATTATCATTATTGAGATCCGAAATTGATAATTAACTTTTGCGTGGCATTTGTGTGCCGTTTGGGCTATTTAGCCAAATTGACCTTGGCTGTTCGTATACTTAGAATTTTGGGGCATGTCTACTCTACTCTTTTGGGATGTACTAATTGGGCTTTTGGGTTTAGTTATTTATTAATTGAAAATTAAGAGGGGCCGGATACTTGGTCTGAATAAGAGGGTTGAGGGTGTGATGACAAAATATACGCTGCTAACCAGGTGAACATGTGATGTGCCATTTATATGTAAATGTGTTTCTATGTTAATTATATGTTGTGTGTTATGCCTTATGTGATTGTTCGATTATTGTACGTGATTATGTATATATATATATATATATATATATATATATATATATATCGTGTTATGATTTGTGTAATTACTGGGAGGGTCGAGACTATGCGCCATTTCACATTATTATTATTTATGCGCCATTATTATTCAAGCTCAACTATTTGGCGATGCCTATGTTTAATGGACTTATAATAACGATTGGGAGTTTTGGAAGTGAGCTATTCCTGATTATAAAACACTTGTAATATTATCTTACTTTTCAAGGGCGCATATATTGTACAAAAGCAGAATACAATAAATCCTGTTATGGTTATCTTAGAGCAGAGTTTCATTTGCAAGTCCCATCATACTGGATCCAGCACATTTTTGGCTTCTCTAGGCTCTTGCCTAGTTCTAAATAACTTGTGGCCTCTCTTTCAAAAAAAATAAAATAAATAAATATAAAAATAAAAGGAAATAAAGAAAGGAGTTTGTTTTCTATATATAAAAAGCATGAAAGGAAAGAGGGGTTACAAAATTTTGGCGGACATCTGGAGCAAGGTACAGCAGATTCAGATTATGGGATGAGGAGATAGTAAAATTGAAGACGAATGATAAATACTGACGAAACACAAGTAACAGTAATAAATAAACAAGCAACTGGAAATGTTATCATCGCTTGACAGATTCACAATTTTTTGTTATACTTTGGCAATCGTTTCAGGCTATTAGACTATTCTCAAAGAGATGCTATTAATAACTAAACACAAAGAATGTGTGAGAAGGTGAACATGTGTTAAGGGGTGGATGGTGGAGGGCGTGGAGAAGCTACTATAGGGAAGGTTAAGTGACTGTAAAAACTAAGTATAATTGGAATGTTCTAGTGGATGGTTAGTGAGGATCGGTCAATAATACAACTTTTAGTTATTTTGCGTCGACGTTTCGACAATATTTATTGTCATCTTCAGGACCTGTGTATGAAATACAATAGAAATATCAAACATAACGAAACAATTAAATAATTGGGTGAACGTGTTGGTGACGTGAGTGTGTGCGTGCGTATGTATGTATCATTTTTTATGTGAAGACTTATGATAGTTTGTTTACATCTTCAAATTATCTTTAAGAAACGTCAGATTATATTGTCGAAACGTCGACGCAAAATAACTAAAAGTTGTATTATTGACCGATCCTCACTAACCATCCACTAAAACATTCACTGATTGACGGTCACCAAAAATTTAAGGATATAATTGGAATGCAAATTCTAAAACTAATTAAACTTAATGACAGCTTTTAGCAAAGGAGATACAAAGAATTATTTCTGTTCGTTTGTTACCATTTTGTTTGTAATTGTTTTTGTTTCCATTTTTAATTTTTTTCTTCACTTCTAAAATTACCAAAAAATCCATGTTTTCAACTTTTTCTGTGTCATGCAGTACTATTATACTTTTTGTGTGTAAAAAGTGATTGTTTTTGAAGCAATGATCTGTGAAATATTCATGGCCTTATCAATGCCATATCAATTTCAGATTTTCCAACTAGAGTAGTATGTCTACATTAAGAGGACGAAATAAACTATATTACCGAAGAACATGCTCGCAGTGGGAAGGTAAAGAACATTTAGAAGGAAAACAACAAGTAAGTAATGCATATAGAGTATAGGGGAAATTTGTAAAAAATATGGGAGACAATGGAGCAATTAAGATGTGATAAGGTTGTAGGAAAGGTGGAGGTAATTCGGAAAGGGAGTCAAATTAAGTGAGATCATAAAAACGGTTTATAAAACATCAGGAAATTAGGAAAAGAAGAAAAAGTTTCTCAATTACTATTTTCTATCATAAATAATGGGAGGAAAGGTAAAATAACCAAGTTGTAGATTGTTGTCGCGAAGTTCAACGTCTACTTCTAGTACATTTCTAGTATGTGTACTGTTGACTGTTGTCCTCCCCTCTCCCAATTTATTTATCAGTTGACTGTTACAGCCTTGTCCAGTTTCTATGACCGTGCATTGACGGACAAAACAGTCAGTAGAAACTCGTGCACGATAGCCGAGACCCAAAATCAGACTGATTAGTGAACGGAGGCGCAGTGGCGAAATTAGAAGCTGTTCTGAAGAGGAGGATTAAACTAGTTGAAGGTTGGTTTCTCCATTTCCACAGGATAAGTGAGATATTCTGGATTTTTCCATGTAATTTGTACATAAATTTCTTGTATTTCAAAGGTTTTGAATAAACCAACGCAAACATAAGGGGTAAAAATATGGAAAAACTGGTTTCAAAATATTGTACATTAATTAATAGTACCTCAAATTAAAGACAATACATCAAATGACATTAGTTCTAATGACAACAAATCACATTAATTCTAATAAATCATGTGAAAATGAGTCTTTCCGAAGATATTTTGAAGAAAAAAACATTTTTATTACCTTTTCCCGCCTTATTTTAAGGCTGTTATCCCAAAAATATTTTAAACAATTTATAGTTTGTATTAAAGTACTAACTTTTTAATTTTTTTATGTAAATAAAATAAAATGTTATCACTTTCCCGTATTGAAGTCAAGAAACTGCTAATTTACCTTTGAAAAGGACGACGGTTTAAACCATACAGATATTAGACTGGAGTCTTCACGTAGACAACACTGTAAGGGGTATTGTGCCTCGGTGAAAACAATAAAAGTAGATTAACTAGCTCTGCCTTCGTTTTCTGCTGCGTGCATAATTGTTTTTTAAATGCTAACATTTTCTTAATACATACGGTATTTGGCAAATTTTGAGTGATTGTCATTATTAAGTAAACACTGACTTTATTTTATTAAGTTACAAATAATATAATTATTTTTATCTCGATAGTGTTTGTTTCTTGAACAACCCAGGTCTCTTCTACAAATGGCTTTATAGTTCAGTGCCGCTTTCGGCAATCGATCCTCAGTCATCATTTGCAGATTATCCCACCATTGTCTTCTGTACATTCAAATAACTTCATTTATATCCTTTACTTCAAGGTCTGCTCTGACATCCTCATTCCTTATTCTATCTTGCAATGTATAAAGTATTTCAAAGAAACTGCTTTTCAGCACTCTGAATATTGCTGCATTTCTTTTTTGTCATGACCCACGCCTCACTTGCATAAATCAATGTGGGTATTGCAATTGCCTTATAACATTTAATCCTTGTGCTGTCTATTGTTTTACTTCTAAGATTTCTATGAATTGTACCACAAATATTCTTAAATTGATTTATCTTCTCTCTTATATCGTATTCAGATTTATAGCTTACTGCACAGCCGAGAAACGGCTCACTTGTTCTAAAGTGCTTTTGTAACTATGTTAGTCCTCACTGGATATTCCCCTTTAAATGCCATGGTTTTGGTTTTTCTCACTGAAATTGTCAGTGAGTACTCTCTTGCTACTTGTTGTAATTGAAACAAGAGATCGGCCTACGTTAAGTGATAATGGAATTTCGCTGAAATTTTTAATAATTCTGGGTTGGGGGGGCGGTTACGGAATCACACCCGTAGTTACGCCAGTGCGGGAGCGTGCAGTAAGGCCATACAAGTAGTCTCCTCTGGACGACGCGTAGCAGTCTTTAACTTACATATTATACTTGACGATCAAACATTCGTTATATTTCATAAAATAGCGTTTTGAATCGGCGGAAACCCGGTGCCAGTCGAAACAAATTACGAAATAAAGAATTCGGGCAAAAGTTATATAAAAAAGGAGACAGAAAAGTGCAAATAACTAAGTAACAGATGCAATTTGAGTAAGAAAGACCAAAACCATGGCCTTTAAAGGTAAATATCCAGTGAAGCCTAACATAGTTACAAAAGCACTTTAGAGCAAGTGAGCCGTTTCTCGGATGTGCAGTAAGCTGTGAATCCGGATATGATATAAGAGAGAAGATAAATAAATTTAGGAAAATTTGTGGTACGATTCATAGAAATCTTAGAAATAAAACAAGATTCACCACAAGGATTACTTTTTATAATACAATTGCAATACCCACATTGACTTATGCGAGTGAGGCGTGGATCATGACAAAAAAGGAAAGCGGCAATATTCAGAGTGCTGAAATGCAGTTTGTTCGAAATACTTTAAATTATACATTGCAAGATAGAATAAGAAATAAAGATATCAGAGCAGAACTCGAAGTAAAGGACATAAATGAAATTATTGCAATTTACAAAAGGCAATGGTGGGATCATCTGGAAAGATGACAGAGGATCGATTGCCGAAAGCGGCACTGAACTATAAAGCCACTGGTAGAACAGACGTGGGTCGTCCGATGATGATATGGGTACCGGAACATTTTTATGTAATTTAATCCTTGAAGAGGGGAAGAAGAAAAAGAAGAAGAGGAGGAAGAATTCGTCTTTCCAGTTATAGAACATCCCCGGACGTGTGAATGTGTGTGAAAATGTGGCTGCTATTTTAAGTCGAACGAACGCCTGCAGTAATTATATAGGGTTAGCTGTGCTGCACAAGCATTTTCATAATTTAATATACCCTTAAAAATTGGTTTGCGCCGTGTTGTATATCCAAATGTTTTAAGGGAAAACGGTCTGTATACAAATTATTTTTGTAGTCAAAGGGTTTTATTAAAGTTTCTCTCCGCTCGTGATTACTGAAGCAAACAATTGTGCTATACATCATCGAAACAGCTTCAACGTCCATATCTTATCGCGGATACTGTTTGCACAGCAGAGCTATGCATACTAAACGTTTCCCAGCCAATTTTTATGAATCGCGTTTGAAAAATTTCTTTGTCAAAGTTAGTTATCAAGTCATTGACCCTAAAAAATAATTATTAACTTATATTGAAAGTAATTGAAGGTACTGTTTTCAAAGGAAGATTTCTTTTCGGAAGTTCCTTATTGCCAAAGATTGTCATGTTTCTCGATGGGAAAGAAAGAAACTGCGCATCAAGTGGAATGAGAAGGTATTGTAATATATCTACAGCAGGGTGACTGTAGTAAAACGTTTTATCAAAATCATTTAAATTAGTAATTACAGCTATCGAAGCAGACAGGAACATAGAAACCGAATGAAGGAATATAAGAAGTTGTAGAGAACAAGCAGCAAAAGAGGTAATAAGTTAAGAGAAAAAGATGCGGAGTAAAAGGGATCTCAGGCTGTGGAACGGTGAAATTGATAAAGCAAAAGGAGAGAAGAAAAGGGCGTCTCACGTGTACCTACATCTAAATACAGACGAAGCTGGAGACACGTATAAAGAAAAAGAAATAGAGCTAAGAGTTTAATGAAACAAGTGCGTCATGAATCATAGAGTCAGTTTATAAGGAGCAATTAACATGGTGTACACGGAAGACAAATTGCAGCCTGGCATGAAATGCTGAATGGCATGAATAAAAATGAAAATGGAACAGCAAATTTAAATTTATTTAAATTTAGCAATAATTTCCTTACATAAATAGACAGATCATTATAAAGTTCTCTGGTGTAATGATGATATGGAAGTAGACCATAGTAAGTTAATATAGAAACCAACAACTATGTTACCTACGAGGGAGACTATTAGAATAGACGAGCTTGAAGAAACCCTTGGAAGAAACAAAAATCGAAAAGTAACAGGACAGGGTGTATTGAATGCAGAATGCAGAATTGTTTAAAGATGGAGATACTTTGCTTAAACTTTGATTATTACACTTCTATAATACGTGTTGCAAAAGACAACAGGTCCAACAAGATTGGTTAACTACTGTACTTGGGTGGTGTCTATTTTAAAGAAAATAAAACGGAATGACTGTAATAGCTATAAGGGAATGTGTTTGGTTGATACTGAATACAAAATATATGCAAAGATCATAAGTCACCCTCTACAGACTATTTCCGAGCATCTTATGTTCGAAGAACAAAATGGTTTCAGGAAGACAAAATTGTATGCAGACAACGCTTTTATTATTACACAAGCCATTGTTAACCATTGTGAGTTCAATACAGAAACGCATGTAGCTTTCGTTGAATTTGAGGAGGTCTTTGATAGAGTAGACTGAAATTTGCTGTGTTGCTGTGGCAAGTATTAGAAGAACGAGGATACTATCAACAACTTATAAGAACCACACAAGACCTATATGACGGAACAAGAATCTCTCGACAAATATCAGTCAATCAAAGTGTTGGACAAGCATAGCAGCATATCACCTACTCTTTTTAACATTTATATTGACGATCTAGTAAGGAAATGGAAACATCTAGTGAACCCTGGTATTAAAATGTCACGAGACAGATATTTGAATGTGCTGTTGTTTGCCGACGACTTGCTTGTAATTCAAAATACTGAATCTGTTTTTAAGCATAATCAGTTTTTAAACAACACAATGTGAAAATCTCTACTATAAAAACAAAGGTAATGGCATTTCGAGACAATGAGCCAACAAGAACAAAAAATAATTATTAATGGTCGAATTATAGAACATGTGAGTCATCTTAAGTATATGGCAAATGATATTGGCTATAATAAGAATTATGACATTGATGTTACGTTAGATAAGTTCAGACGATCTGTGGGACAATAAACTGCATTTTTGGAAACAATGTACGTTGAGATACAAAGTTTTGGCGATCCATGGGAATGAAGTGTGGACAACAACCAAGAAACAAGAAAGTAAAATACAGGCCACAGATATGGTGTTCTTAAAAGTAGTTGAAATGGGTTACAAACTTGACCGTGTACAGAATGAGGTCATAAGAAAAGAATTACAATTTTTAACTTGAGTGAAAGACTAAGCGATTATAAACAACAGTGGAAAACGCTTAGACAGAATGTCAGATTCAAGTCTGAAAATATAAACCAATAAGACACTGGTGTGTGAGTAAACCCAGAACGAGATATATTGAGGAGCTTTGAAGGTCCAACAGGTAGCACCTCGACTATGCCGTGATGTGAAGATGACGACGACGACGACGACGATGATGATGATGATGATGATGATGATGATGATGATGATGATGAAGAATATTCTGTCGAAGAAACGTTTTTGTTTCTGGCGACATGGATGGAGCATCGATTAATGGACTTCTTCTCGCAAGTAGACGAGAAAGCTGTTGATAATATTATAACTGAAGATAGTTATAAATAAACTACACCTATTTATGTTTTTTGTAGAATTTAAATAATGTGCTGAAGGTGTGGTAGTTATAATGCCATGGTATTTAAACGTGTAGTAGTTATAATGCTGGCAAGAGGCCTGGACAGGACAGATGGACGACGGGCATTGCTGTACGTTTGCAGTGATGTATTTACTTAATTGAAATTCGAAAACAGTAATTTTATTCCTATCTTAAAAAAGTAAGTTCATTTTTTTTTGGTGAACGAAACATCTCGAATTCTAAGAAAGAAAGAATGCTTATATTCTAAATCGTTTTGAAAATACAATGTCAGATGTTGCTTCAATCACACAGTTTTATTGAGAAGTCAACAGCTAGATTTCCTAATAACTGAAAATATTTGAATATGAAATAGTGGTTTGTACCGATTGTTAACATTATAATTCGTTCAAACAAAATAGTTTTTTAAACTATGATGTTAATAAGAGGGTCACCTCATAACTAACTTTCCCTATTTTTTATTTCAGAGGGAAATGGCAAGCAGGCTGACGAAGTTTGGGGAACTTTTATTTATGAGTAGTGGCAGTAGTGCCCTCGTCCATTCCGTAGCAACGTAACAACAAGAAATTTAAAATCATGAAGTTCTATTTACCAGCGTGTCTGATTGCGAAGTGCGTAGTGTGGTTCGGTTGTTTGCTGCAAACAATGAATCAGCGGCTGAAATTCATCGTCACTTAGTTTCTGTGTACGGACCTGAGTGCATGAGCATTCAAATAGTCTACTGGTGTCGTACATTATTCTTGAAAGGGAAAGGTTTGTTGTGCAACGAACTTCTTCTACTCTACGTACGCCCTCATTCCTTCCGAGTCACGCAGAATTTGTTGGAGTCGTTTCGACGGGAGAATTTCGACTATCCCTGATACTCACCCGATTTAGCTCCTAGTGATTTCCATATTTTCCTCCATTTTAAAGAACACCTGGGAGGAGAACGTTTCGAAACAGATACGGAAGTGAAACAGGCGGCTGACGCCTGGCTTTGAAATCTGCACACACACAGTGGTTCAAAGAAGGACTTTAAAACTGTTTTTACGTTACAGAAGCTGTATTGACAAGGCTGGAGATTATACTGAAAAATAAGTATGTATTTTTGAATAAAAGTGTAGATTTTTTTTTAGTTTTTACATGTTTAGTTTTTTTGTAAAGTAGGGAAACTTACTTTTGATATGACCCTCGTATAAAAAAAAATACATGACCTGTATTCATAGCTTTGTGTGTATAGTGTGTGTGTGTGTGTGTGTGTGTGTGTGTGTGTGTGTGCGCACGCGCGCGTAGTTTATGGACGTTATGGCCATTGATTAGTTGCGGTATGCTGCATGTATCATAAAAGTTATTAAAATTTGCTAAAAATTGACATCAGAGAAGAGATACAATACGTTGAAAAGAACTATATATAAAAGTATTGGCTTGCTTTTTAAAGCATTTTTTAATTTATTAAAACTTCCAACTGGACCATATTTATAAAGAATTTCAATTAACATCAAAAGCACTAATATGTGAAGATAAACATGATCTCTGTCAACTCCATTTCAATTATTACGGTATTCAGAATTTAATCAATTCAGGTTGTATGCTTTGTTTAAATGAAAAAATGCAATAAAATTGTTTTTGTTATACATAAATCGTTAGTTTTTTAGTTGTGCTTGTACAGCGATTACCGCATGAAACGTTTACTCGATTGTATAACGTTATTCGTTATAGCATTTGTTTGCATGTTCTGTATTTCTCTGGCTCGTCGCCACCTCTCGGCCCTCAAATCCTCTCGGTTTTCCGCCAGCCTCTGAATGTCTTCATATGTTCATTCAATCATAATTGAAACCACCATTCTTCACGCCTTTTCTCTTTCGTCATTCGTTCACACTACTCAGTATTCCCCGAAGTGCTATCTTTAGCAGACAGTGTCCCCAGCCGCTTTTTACTTCTAATCACATTCTTGAGATCTGTTTCTCCAAGTGGCTAACAGTGTCTCCAGCCACTTTTTACTTCTTATCACATTCTTGAGATCTGTTTTAGTGACCAATCATGCACTTCCTCATTATTTATTATACCCTCTCACTTCACTCCTACCTTCTCCGTATTCACATGTCCAGTCCCTCTAGACTTCTTAAATCCTTCTTCTTCCTCAATGCCCGTGTCAGGAATACATTCCGTTGGCCTTCCACCGTTTTCATTCCGATTTATTTTCGTCTGTATTTTATTAAATACCTGGCTACTAATCTAGAAGTCCCGGGTTCGATTCCCGGGCCCGGACCATAAAATGAAGGTGCGTTTTTCAGCCCCCAGGTCGACTCAGCCTGTTGAAAATGAGTACCTGGGATAACATCCTAGGGATAATAATGGGCGGCTGAAGCGTAGTGCTGGCCACACTGCCTTCCTTGTATGCCGTATGGATTCGGTGGTATACATGGGAGCCATTATTATTATTATTATTATTATTTTATTAAATTGTCGTTTAGTAAAATGAGACTCAAATCAATAGCAATTGCAGTTGCCATTGATGACCAAGGGGCTGTACGGGACGAATGACATGCCCGTCGCCCGCTCGTATACTGCGTCCCGAGCTTCAGATAGAGCTCCTGCCGCAGGGACCATAGATGGCTGGATATTAGGGTGTGGCCTACCGGCCGTGGATTTTTAATTATTTACTTAATTGAGGGTTAGGGTACGAGTTGCCATTGCATTGTTTACGTTAATCAGTGTGACTTTTTGTTTTTCATTTCCTTCATCCGCTGTAGAACGTTTGGGCTCATACTGTTGGTCATCTCTTGCATCCAGTGGATTTTTCCAACGCTCCACTCTATGATCTAGACTACATGAACACGTTTTGTTATCCACTCTTATCTTGGTAGCTGTATGGATGAACCTGATTGTTTATACAGTACTCGACGACAGTTACCTCAAACACTGTGTAATTTATTTACGCAGATCGCTAACCGATGAGTCAGCAGTAGCAAACTGCTCCACAAAACATGTTGTTAAGGACGCGTCGACCTAAAACGCCCCCCCCCCACCCATACACACAGACACAGATGTAGAGAACACACACACACACATACACACATTATATGGTCAACGTAAACTATTTAGTTAATAAAATATAGTTTTTTGAATTTTCGAGATTTTTGGCCGTATTATAATGTTCAAAACGATATTTTAGTAACTATCTGACGTTTCAACGTGTACAGTATTCTCCCATCATTATAACAACAGGATAGTGTAGACAAACGAAAAGGCCAGTACAGGCCCAACAGTTGTTCCTGAACTGTAAGCTGTGCCGTCCCAATGCATGAATTACCCCCACTAACAAGTATAGCTAAGTTATCTAGAGAGAAGAGAGGAGAGACGGCGCTATAACAGTTCACTCTTGTTCACCCTTGTTGCAGCCGATGTTCACACTATGAAACACTGTACAAGACTGCTGTTCGCATGCGCGAAATAAATGAAAATTTTGTTAGCCTCGCAACGAGGTGTTTGTAAACTGCGCACTTGTAAGCCACTGTTCAATTTCTGTCGTCAGGTTTCTAACAAAAAGTTCATCCTGGTATCGGTCGACGACCATTCGATATCTGGAAACGGCAAGTCATTAGGTTTTAACATTAGACTACGCCTGTAAAGCAGGAAAGTTTTAACAAATAATACGGTTGACTGGTGCTGGGGAAGTTTACTAAATTATGTACTGAAAATATGTTTACTAGATACAACTAACGTTTAAAATCATCGAAACAATCAGATATGATCCACTACAGAAATGTGATGTTACTGCAGTTATGAAAACACCTGATCGATTTACGCGATGCCGAATCGATTGCTGGGCAAAAATCACGTATCCGTTCACAAATCTACGTGTTTTATTTTGTCTCAGCTATTCCTTTTCAGTCACTTTCTTAATATCATCTGTTTGCCGCCGTACGAATGTACAACGTGGCTTTTTCTGTACTTGATGTCATTATAGATCTGATTACGTTTATATTGCATCGGTGACGATCGTGACACGGTCGGCTGACTTCAATTCCATCTTCGCGTTCTATGCATAATATATGCTGCTAGTTTTTTTCTATATCTGATACGCCAGTTTGTATCCATCAAGCACGCTTCTATTACGATTACTTTTTCCTGTGTTCTACAATTTTCTAGCGTTTTGAGTATTATATTTTCATGTTTTCGAACAGAAGATTATAAACAGCGGTTTATATTACTGTTAAAATAACAAATATGTTACACTTTAAATTAGTTCACCAATAGTTCACTTTACTGTCTCAACCATCATTATCATCATCTTCAGCGAGTAAACCAAGGATGGATTGTTCTGGCCTCAAACAGTCTTAAACAGTCTATAGCTGGTCATTCCAGCGATTCCTCGGACGTCCCACACCTCTTCGCCCCTCCGGCTTATAGTTCCATAGTTGTTTGGGGATGCGGCAGTCATCTATTCGGCAAAGATGTACCTACCCAATTCATCCGGTCTTTATTTGAAACAATTTAGTAATTGTTATGTCCCCTGGATATGTTACTAGCATATCGCATGGTAAGACATATGGTGGGGCTGCCACCTTCAGGCTTAATATCCAGCCCGATTTTCTGTCTGGGTGTTCTCCCATAAACTGGCTGTCTTATCAGATTAAAGATACCAGCTTCCCTGTTGAGATATTCATGAGGATCTTTAATGTGGTGGTTTCTCCTTGCCTCCCACATCCTACGTCGTTCACCAATGGCAGGTCATCCGTTTTTAGGGGCAATTTCTCACCCCAAGGGCAGGAGAGTGCCCTAACATCTATTTGACAGTGTAAAGGAGAGGAGAGACAGCTTATACCGGTGGTGGAAAGATGGGCAGCACCTACAGGTGGCTAACGCGCCTCTGGAGACCGGGTGAAATCTTGTGTAAGCTGTCCCAACAAGTAGAAATTAGGGCTCCCTCTACCTCTTTTGGTAGGAAATTTCCCCTAATGGCGGATGACTCTTTGTTGGTCTTCGGCGTAGGACGTGGAAGGCACCAACACATTTTAGATCACATTAATGTGATCACATTCTTACGGGTGTTTTAAACAGGGAAAACCGGCCTCTTTAGTCTGATAAGACAGAAGACAATACAGACAGATAATCGGGCTGAACGTTAGACTCAAACGTGGCAGCCCCACAATCGTCTTGCTAGTCCAGCTCTAGCGTATCTACTTGGGACCGAATAAAACCGTTATTGGTATAATCCTTACAAATTGTTGGTAAACAGTTTATACCAGATGTCTCGTGTATTTGGTTAGTCTATAAACACATTCTATTTTTTGCATTAGTTCTGTCTGCTTCTAGTCTTATAAGGCAATACATACCTACAATATATTCCTTTGCCCAGGCTAGCTAGACCCAATCCTATTCATCTTGCATTTTATGTAGAAAGTTCGATTAGTGGTTTGATTTGTTTGTTCACCTTGATCGATGTGAAAGATACCGCCGTCCGCAGGACCGTCGTCGTCGTTGAGAAATGGGACAACAAACTCAAGGCTAATACTATTGACTCAGGTTTCCCATTTGATTAATCTCTAAGTGCGGCTCTGCGACACCCACACACCATTAATCAACTGAGCGCACATGCATCTGAACCAGATAGACACCTACCCGCGCGCACAGAGTAGAAGGTGCCTCTAAAGTAGTGACCGAGTTTTACGGATCTTCTTCACAGGTAACAGAGAAATGTTATCACAAACATTTTCCTTAAATGTTGACTGTTCACCACAAAACGTAAAAAAAAACATTTACAGTTGTTTTTCGCATTCCAGCTTTCAAACTTTACGATCTTTCCAGTCATCATTCAGATTCAGATTTTTCTATGCCACACTATATTCCTTACACCTTTTATCTAAGTCTTTTGAGGGACTCCCTCTTTTTCTTCTTTCAAGAAGAGTCCATTACAGTAATTTCTTTGGCCACCTATCATTGTCCATACAACACACATGCCCGTACCATCTTCATCTTATTGCATCAAATCAGCCATTTATACTGGTACGCACATTCATTTTTTCTATTTCTTCATTTTTAACCCTATCTTTAAATTTAAGCCTACAACGTCCCATTTTCATAGCTCGTTATCTTTTCCTCATATGTTCTGTAGTTTCCCACACTTCAGCCCCATATGTTACAGACTTTCCACTATTGTGTTATATATTTTAATTTTTATTTTGGTCCTTCGTTGATCGCTCCAGAAAGTGTAATCGTCTCGTCACTTTTTCTCTTATCCTATACTATTTTTTATTTCTGCTACACTAGTGCCGTCTGATGTAACCATGATATCAAGAAATTTGTGTGGATCTACTCCCTGGACAACTCCGTTCTAACAATATATTTTTCTTTGTAACAATAACTCGTATTTCCGACGACAATATATTCAGTCTTATTTATATTTATCGTTAACCCCAACTTCTGGTATTATTCTTCTAACTACTTAAAGATGATGTTTTCCTTTCCTTAAGCTATAATTACTTGATGGTCAGCGAAATGCAAAGTGAAGAGCTTTTCATCATTGACATCTACCCATCATCCACGTTGCGACAGAGTGAAATACATTTTTCAGAGACATATGAAACTTTACCAAACATTGACTTAGCATTCACATTTTTGACCATTATTTTTGTTAAATTGAGTATTCGAGGAATATGGAATGAGGATTAATTAGGAAAACTAAGGTTATGGTGATTAGAAGAGGAAGAAAAAGTGCAAACATAAAGATAGGGCAAGACAAAATACAACAGGTGGAGTTGTTTAAATTTATTAGTAGCTTCATAAGTGTAGATATGTCCTGCACTCGTGAAATTAGAGCAAGAATTGCTATAGCGAAAGAGGCATTTAATGGGAAGAAAAGACTGCTTTGTGACAAAATTAATAAGAATTTAAGAAAAAGGTTGGCAAAATGTTATGTGTAGAGCGTTGCTTTATATGGTGCAGACACATGGACACTGAGGAAGGAGGATGAGAAAAGATCAGAAACATTTAAGATGTGGGTTTGACGAGCAATGGAAATTTTTGAGAATTTTTGAGAAGAATAGAGGAAGAAAGAAGAGTCCTAAAGGTAATAAAATGGAATTGGTTAAGTCATTGTTTAAGAAGAGACTGTTTGCTTACAACTGCCATGGAAGAACAAAAAAGAAGAGGGCGTAGAAAAATGAAGTTAATAGATAGCATTAAAATCAGAGAGTGTTACGAAGAAACGAAAAGACTGGCATGCGATAGGACAGCTTGGAGAGCTTCTACCACTTGAAGACCTGCCTTAGGGCAGAACACCAAATAATAATAATTTTCGTTAAAGTAATGTAAACCCTCAAACTATTTTGAATCTCTTAAAAACTTTTGATAGTAATGAACGTCTGAAATTTCTCATTCAGTTGCAAACTGTTGTATTAGGCACTGTTATCTAAACATCACGTATGATTATTTGGCCAAATAAGTCGAATATGTTATATAAATTTATTTAATAAGCTTAAACAACATGGACGTGAAGAGGTCGGTGAGAACGAGGGTGAGTGAACAAGTATGGCGCACACAAAACAGGGAAACGGAAAATTCAGCGGTTGCCTGCCACAGTTATCCGACGAAACATTCTGTCTTACTTGACGTGACACGAGTCATAGCGAGTCAACAGAATTATTTTTCAGCTTTCTTTTGTTATTCTAGAAAATGTTGTTCTTATTTGAATATTTATTTATTTTTTTTATATCGGCCATTTAAGGACCACATGCCAATTTCAATTTTTTCATCTTTTCACTGTGTCCCTTCTTCCTGTCTTCAGTCCACTTTGAACCTGCGTTTTTCTCTCTCCTACCCTGGACTCCTTCTATTTTATCACTTTTGCCCAAAAAACTTCTCTTTCAATTGCTTCTTCTGCGTGTATATTATTTTTTTCTAAATCCTTTTTGACTTCTTTAATCCAACTTGATGTTAACTTTTTCCCCCACAGATATCTATATAAATGTTCAAAAAATAATAGTCGTGTTCGTGTTCTTATTTTATTATTATTATTATTATTATATTAATACGACGGTCTACTGATCGTCGTATGGTACAGTGGAAAACAAAATACAAGACACCAATTAAGTCACTAAACTCCAGCTTTAATTATCACAGCTTGTAATCAACAAGATAGTCTCTTACAACAAATCAAATAAAAATTGTTCACACGCAATAATAATGTCGAGTATAAAACACAATTGTATCACAATTGTCCCGCACAAATATAAAACACATAACACTTTGCTACAACACTTCGAACCGCACTGGAATATATCGCTACTAAAACTAAAACTGAGCGTAGCTGAGTACTTGTATTTATATCCCGCCGAAATTCCAGAAACATCTATACTACGCATCAGCGTTACATTAGAACGTAATTGATTGTGGCCTTGACACAGTGCGCGCGGCTGACGAAGTCTAGAAAAGTCTCGCTAATGCATGTTGAGATCACGTACGCACACAACATTACAGCCGGATTCCACTGGAACATCCGAGAAACACGTACATATTTTGTAATGCTGTAACACGTTTTCCGCATTACGTTGATTTTTATTATTATTATTATTTTTTTTTTTGAACAAACGAATTGAGTTTATTAGTTTTAACTTGACCGTTTGGCATTTATCTCACGATAACTTTTGAACTCATCAACTGATTGTTGTAAAACTTGACACGCGTATCTTTACCATGCAGAATCCTATTGTTAGTGTAGGGGGCCCCAAAAATTATGAAGTGGGTGAAAATTACGGGAAAATCGCAAAAGGCTCTGTGGGGTATCAAATTAAATGTGAGTTTAACCAGAATCTGAGTACAGTGTTGATTTTTGGATATTGGAAAATTGTAGACGACAAGGCGGCAAAAAGTGGGTGTAAATTCAGGTAAAACAATAGTAAGAGCTGAAAAATAATAAAACAGCCTAAAAATTAAGAGATTAATACAACTTGTCAAATTGCGATTCTCTAGGGGGTGGAGAGTCGATCCCGCGTGTATGCCATGTAATACCAGAACAAATATAGCAATTAAAATGTATTTTTAAAAAGTAACAACTTACAAACTGTTTTAGAGGTCAAAAGCAAAAAAAAAAATAACACGCACACAGTGTTAAAGAAGAAAGACAAGGAAAAAGCGTAACTTTAATTAAAAGGAAAGCAAATGAATTTTAAGAAGAAAAATTGTAAGGCGACTCGTGGCTGTGGTTAGTATCTGCACGTTTAAAGCAGTGGAAAGGGTGATTGATGTCGCTGATATTCTTAGTGCATGTGTGTTCCTGTATTTTCTTTTCTTTTTTTTTTAATTTCTCTAAATGTCGCCTCTTTTTTTTTTGAGCAACAGTTTTTTTAGTACGACTGACCACATATGTTTCAAAGATGCCACTATACTAACCACACCTGAAAGGTTGAAAGTCACCTCTTTGGTCTCTGCATGGCTAGGGCGTTGGCTTCATTTCATTGGACTCCCAGCTCCTGCAGAGAGCACCTCACAGTGCCTTCCCAAGTCACTTTTCTACGGCCCGTCTGCCAGCAGTTCTTACCTCATACAGTTGTTTTGGAAGTTTATCCCCTTCCAATATAGGGAATGCTATCAAAGAGCTTTTTTAGATCTAAAAACAGATATGTAACTCTTTATTGTACTCTATTACTTTTTCTGTTATCTGCCTAATGGAAAATATAAGATCCGTAGTACCTCATCCAACCGGTCCTCAACCCCTCTTCTTAATCTGATTTCCAATATTCTCCTGTAAATTTTAATAGGTACTCTTAACAGTGAGGTTCATTGATGATTTTGACATTCTCTATTGTCTCTTTTCTTGTGGATTGGGACAGTACAAGATATGTCCCATTCTTTCGCCATTTTCTTTTCTTTCCAGATCATCCTTAAAACTTTCAGTAGAAGCTTCTCTCTTCCATGGTCTCATATACTTTACCATTTCAGAAGTAATTCCATCTGGTCCTGCAGACTTTCCACCTTTAATCCTTTTTATGGCGTTCCTTAACTCTTCTTCTTTAATGTTCAGTGTCGGATTGTCTTGAGTATCCATTACATCTTCTTCTTCCCAAATTTCTTCTGCCCCCCCCTAGCAGTTGTGAAAAATAATTCCGCCATTGCTCCATAATATCCTCTCCCTTGGTTAGCAGTGTTCCATATTCTGTCTTATTAAATTTTATTGTACTTCCTCAAATTTTTGAGATCCTTGTAAAAGAGCTTCTGATTTTCCTGAAAACTGCTCCCCATGAATCTGCCAAATTCTTCCCAAGACTTTGCTTTCGCTTCTCTAACCTTGGCTTTCACCACTCTTCTTAGCTCCTTATAGCTGTCATAATCTTCTCGGGCCTTTGTTTGTCATGAGATACTTTTTCCACAATCCTTCTTCTTCCTGACTAATTCCTTTGACCTCATCCGTCCACCACCCAGTCATTTTCTCTTATCTCTACCGCATTTATTTTTGTCACAAGTCTCTTCACCAGCTCCCAGAACCACTGCCTTAAACTTTTTCCATGCTTCTTTCAAACCATCTGTGTCCACTATCAACCCAAGTGTAGCAAAACGTTCTTCAACCTTCCCCTAAATGTATTCCTGACAGCTTGATGCCGTAGTTGGTATGCAAAGATTGGCTTCTTCTTTCTACGGTTCAATACGCTTCGTTTTATCTTTAGGTTCTTGATCATGAGTAGAAGGTAGTGATCAGGGTCTATTTTAGGTCATCCTTTAACTCGCACACTTTTAAAGATTCTATCTGATCCAATAATATAATCAATAACAGATTTCTCATTTCTTCCTGGCTCTTCTCGTGTATAGACAGACATGGATCCTTTTGTGAAAAGACATTGTATTAAAGATTTTCTAACCATTGGACACACATAATTGCAAAATTCTTTTGCCGTTGTTATTTGTCTCAGGTTTCCCAAACTTTCCAAGCACTCTCTCAAAACCCATGACAGAATTGCCAACACTTCCATTTAAGTCACCCATTACCAATAATTCTTCCTTTGCATTATCTATCACTTTCTGAAGGTATTCCACAAATGCGTCTTTTTTTCTCCACAGATTTATCTCCGTTTAGGCCATCATCTACATATGTAAACTTAAATCAATAAAATATTATCTTAGATCAACGACGAGCGAAGAAAGACTAGAAAACTTGGCCATTTAACAAACGAAGGAAAATCACAATTTAATTGTAAAAAAATAAAGCTTATACGTCTTACTTTTTCTGTTTCTCGAAAAATCTATAAATAGTGAGTAAAATAAAGAGTGTTAAAGTACGTAGCATTATAAATCTAATATACCTATATACGTACAAAAAGAACGGCAGCTGGGACAACAAAATGAAACTCCGTTCCTCGCCTAGTCAAAGCAGCCGGCTTGGCCATGGTTATGCTTTGATGGCGACTGCCTCCATCTTTATTCTATCGCGGGAATTCAAGTTTTGCTATTGATGTGAATTTGTTTTTCATGGAACGTCAATAATTATTTGTTTTCAAATTATTCTTATTTTTTGATTCCTTTTTACTTCGATGTTCAATATGAAAATGGAAGTATGGTGATGGCGAAAAAATCGTGTTCGTGATAACGACTGACTCTGATTGTACTACACTCAGGACATGAAGAAAAGCCATTTCCGAAAAGTGTCTGTGCGTGCGTCTGTGTGTCCGTGTGTGTCTGTGTGTAGAATTTTTTTGTGGCGAACGACAACTGCCGCAAATTCAAACAGCATCAAATAATATTTTGCATATCTGCCTGAGTTGTAGAGTTCTCAAGGCTTGTTGATTTTTGTAAAGATCGGATAAGGGGGAGGGGTAGTTTACCTACAACGTTTTATGTTTTAACAAGATTAAAGTACTTAATTTTGATAAATAAAGTACCCTGAGAAGAAGGTCATAATAATCCACTGTAGAAAGGTAGATGAAATATCTATAAATAAAAAGGATAGTTGAAGGGGAGGGGGCAATTTTCTATAAATGAAAATGATAGTTGAAGGGGGAGGAGATAATTTTGTATATGTGCACTACGTTTTCGGCAAAAAAAAAGTAGTTTGTTGTTAAAATTCCTTCCCGGGCTGTTTGGCCGTGGTCTAATGCTTTCTGCAAAACCAGACGTTTCGGCAGTGCCATCGACTGCCATCATCAGTGAAAATCGAGTGCGCTAACGTGAGGTGGTATACGTTAGTGACCACAGTACTATGGTTAATGCTGAAGAAAGAAGTAGTTTCTATGGAAATATTTCATTTTGAATATGAATTTAAATATAAATCTTAGAACATGGAAGTCGTGTATGGTTCTCCATACCGATTTTTATTATATGTTTTGCATAATTTTGTATATTGGCATAATAATTGTAGTGCTTATACGGTTTATCTTATTTCGGGCTAGTAGTTGAAAAGTGGTATAATCAATCAAACATAGTAATATTGACACTGGTCTTCGTGTTTGCTTATTGGCTACGCTCTGTGTGTACTCAGTTTACACAAACACACACTTGTACATGCGCGCGTACTCGTATTTCGTACACGTGTCTCTAATTCTGTGATTGGTTTCCAGCAGATTTGTCTCATCACAGACGTTCCAATTACTGACGCATTGGGTGGTAACTGTCGATTATTCTGTATGGCCTGTTTACACTATTCTCTCCGCTTAATCGCTCTGTTATTTAAATTGAGGATTATTTGCTAATTGTGTATATAAATACAACATAGTATAAACTGAACATTTAGCAATACTACAATTGCATTTGACAAAACAAAAACATTTGTTTTCTTACGCACAGACCATTGTTTCAATCTACACCTTTGAATTCTGACGGAACCAACAGCTGATTTGCGCTGAGTGTTCGTGCTGTGAGGCTTAGTTTGGTGATTACATAAAATTTCCTGTAAGCCTCTTAACTGTGTAACGTGACGATTACTGAGCATATTCTGCGGCTGAAATACCTGAAGGTTTTTGAAATAAATTTGCACAGTTATTACAAATAGTTAATTTTTATTTATTTTCTCGCCATAAACACGTATGTTTATCATTATTTTTCTACAAGAAAAAAATTCAATAATACGAAAATTGAGTTCAGGAAATAACATCTTATAAATGCTGCCCGTTTTCGTCAACGCACTGCTGGAGACTGTAGGCTTATATGAACTTTTATCGCCGACTGAAGCACGTTTTTTTGGTATGGCAGTTTGGGACTCTATAAATCAGCATGTCCAAATGGCTGTAAGTATACGGTTATCTATCAAACGTCAGGTTTTGTCTCGGACACTCTAGAATTCCGATTTGTGTCAGGGAAATTACTGGCATTAGCATATTGTCCGGTAGTTTCTCATTTTTTGTTTTTAATATACTCAAATAGTTTACACGAAGTCCTACTCTTATTTTTAGTAATAAGCGTAGTTTATTTATGTAAAATGTGGATATCAGGTAACCCAACAGGGAAAACGCACATACTGAAAAATCGGCCAACGGAGTGGCCATGCGTCGTGTCCACCGAGAGGAGTGAGACGTTCTGGAAACATCCTTCTAGCAAATCTGTCAATGCCCTTGATATGTTGGCATTTGCCCCGTCTTGTTGAAATCACAGTTACGTTTAGTTTTTGCGCCTTCTGCGATGTTTTGGGAGAGAAATTTTTGTAACTTCCTCAGTAAAAAGTAGGCCAATCACTCCAAACATAGCCACCCCCACGCACACTGTTATCCATTCTGTGTGAAGTGGACGCTCGTGAAGCTGTGTTTGATTCATTTCAGACCAATAACGTAAGTTTCAGCATTTCAGACTCTCCACATTCCAACATCTTCTCTGCGAAAACTCGACGTTTTCCCGACCATCATTTTATAGGAATAAACTGTAATTCCCGTCCAGAATTTATCTGACAGTTGCAGATCGGAGTTATTTCAAGGGGAGAAATGAAGACACACCGAACGGCCAGGGACTTCCTCAATGGGCTGCTTTACACCTTCAGTGTTTTCAGGGGGTTCGTACGGATCGCAAGGCTCGTCGATGGGTGTTAAGTCTATAGTGACGCTACACCGACCGTAATAGCAATAGTGCTTGCGGTGACTCGGTTGAATTTCGTTTTGTTGCTGCTACTCCACCCACAACAATACCTCGTTCCGAGTAAATATCCGACCATTGTCGAAGTGTTGACAAAATCTTCTATGAGTGAGTACCACAGATTCATTGATTTCAAGAAAACGAACGTTTCAACAGTGAAAGCACGGTGCGTCGCGTCATACGAATTCATGGGAACTGAAATGACAGTAAGTGCAGAATGCCATGCCCACTAATCCACAATCCCACGAGCCCACCACGTGGCATAATAACAAGACGATACCCGTCAGATATTTCTGCTGCACAATCCTAACTTTAGACAATTTGATAGTGTAGGGGACGACGTACCTGTCCCGTCGTTCTAGTGCTACCCGTACACTTTTTATGCCCGAATGAAAGAAAAAAATTAGCCCAGTATAAAAGTCGATAAATGCCCAGTTCAGATAAATTTGATAAGACTTATTGAAGTTATATTTAAAAATACAACGGTATTACAAAGAAATGGCCATTAAAACAAACAAAAATTAAAGAAAATAGAATATGTTAAAAATACATATTTACAAACAATTTAAAATTCTTTTAAAAAAACTGCAAACAAGGTAAAATTTATGAAAGACCTCAATAGAGAAAAAATAATGCTTTATCATCATCTTGAACAAGTATAAAACCAAAAACGGTTTGTTCCGGTCCCAAACAGACAGACAAGAGCTTCAAGCTGGTCACTCCAACCCTTTCCCTCACATTTCTCCGTCTCTTCGGCTTATGATTCAATATTCTTTAGCATGCGACAATCATCTATTCGGTTAAGATGTTCCAAACACTTTATCGAGTATACTAATAATAACGCTTTATAATAAGTAGGCCAAAAACAAATAAATGTTGAATGAAGGTAAAACAGCCGAAGAGGCGATGATCGATGAATAAAGTTGTGAACTGTAAATGATATGAGATATTTACATAAAATGATTTATGGAAGCCAAATAAAATAAGAGAAGGTGTATATCGATTGAAGACAAATTGAAGAATTGAAGTGAGACTGAAAGGAGAACAAATAGCAAAGCTAACGGAAGCCCAAACAATACAATATGTGCAGAACGAAGTAAGGCTCAACTTTAAATGAAAGTTACCATCACCATCTGGAAGCCGTTCAAAGTGAGAGAAAGCCGGAAGTTAAAGAGTCGATTGGAGGATTGGGTAGTAAGAGACTAAAAAGGATGACAGTGGTAAATTGGAGGGAGCAAGATGAAAAAGGGTAATCAGAGAAGCAAGGAGATGTAAGGATATATGATGTGTAAACTTATAGGAAACTACGTAAAAAGAAGAAAATGTGGAGTGACCCACCCAAAAAAAAAGCGTTTAACCAACTCAAGAAATTGGGAACTCGAGCAATTTTACACTAGGAATGTATGGTTTTATTCCAACTATAAAAAGCTTTTATGTGTCAGATAGATCTCGAGAAGGCATTTGATAGGGTCCGAGTGTCGGACGTGTTAAAGATTTTACAACAACGAGGGGTCCCAATCGACATCGCAAAGCTAATGAAAGAGATCTACACGAAGACCTCAGTGAGAGTAAAAGCCAATGAGGAATTATCAGATAATATGCCTGTAACAAAAGGGATCAGGCAGAGGGATTCCATAAGTCCTATTCTCTTCAATGTAGTTATTGATGATATTATTAAGGAGGTAAAGCATATGAGAAGATACAGGATGGATAGAAGTGTGTTTAATATTGCATGTTATGCAGACGACCTTATACTAGTAGCGGAAAACGAAAATGAATAACAAAGGCTTGAGTATAATTTTAACAAAGCATGCCAGAAATATAACATGAAGATAGCGGAAGAGAAAACAAAATTAATTACAATTTCACATGACCCATTAAAATGTAAGCTTGTAATAAATGACAGAATAATAGAAGAAGTAATGCAGAGAGACTGCTTAGGAACAAGGTTTACAAGTAACTATAGGGCAGATGAAGAAATAGAACTCAAGGTATGGGCGCACAAAAATAATGGCACAGGAAAGATCGCCAAAGAGAGTTATGGAATAGACCCCGACAGGAACAAGGAAAATAGGGAGACCACCTATCTCTTGGATAGAAGAAATTCGGACTATATTGAGGGAAAGAGAAATTGAAATAGGTCTTTGGATGGAGAAGCAGCGGTGGAAGATGAAAATTCAATCAATTCTGTAATCTTTTTTTGCGGAAGATGTGTAAATATTGTAGAGCCCGATAATAATAATAAGAAATAGAACATCAATTGATAAAAGCAAGAAGAATTGCGGGATTAATGAGTAACCTTTATGTAATAATAAATAACTCACACAAGAAGAAAAAAGTAGGGTTTACAATAGTACAATACGTCCACTAATATCCTATTCATCAGAGACCAAGATACGTCAACAACTCAAAGAACACGACAAACTATAGAAATGGCTATATTACAGAGGGTACTGGGAAAGACAAGGTACGATAGGTTGCCAAACAATAGTGTAAGAAAAACTCGTAATGTAACAGGTATTAATTCTTTGATTGCGGAAAGAAGAAGGGTATGGAATGAACGCATATCAAGAATGGATGACACAAGGCTAGTGAAAACGCAAGAGACAGCCAACCAAACACGAAGAGCAGTATTGGTCGACGAAGGAAGAGGTGGCGACATGTAGGACCGTTGTTATAGAACAGGACAGAGTCCTAACAAGAAACTTAAAGAAGAAGAAGGCGGCGAAATTAAAATATATCTGAAAATGAATCTGAAAAATCTGGCATCGTCGTTCCAATTCTTGATTTTGCTTTTCTATGTTCTGTAAAATAAAATGGAACAGGTTACAAAATTAAGTAATAAAAGAGATTAATTAGTCAATGTCTGTTTGTATACGATAATACTGATTGCAACTATAAAAAAAAATAATAATGATTTATATGAGTATCTACAATAATGAGCTGTACACACGTGTTGAGAAAATCACAGACGTAATTAGAAAAAGAAGAATTACTTTCTACGGACATGTTCAAAGAATGAACGGGAAAGCTTTTTAACTGTTTCAAAAAGCTCAAAATGTCAAATACGTGGTTCAAAGAAACAGAAAAAGACATAGAAGAACTCCATATTACTCAAAAAGGCATTGAAGAATGTCTTCTTACTAAAAAAAAATTACAAAATGCCCAAGGTTTTCAGGAAAACCCCAGGAAGAGGACAGGTGCCATCTGATGTGACGAAAGGAGGGTGAGAAATTGATCAAGAATGAAGGAGATGTTGGAGAGGAGGAGAAGAAGGGAGGAACCAGTTGAACCAAACGTAGTCCAAAGTGGTTCATACGCAAAAAAAAAACAAAAAACAAAAAACAAACAAAAAATCATATGAGTAAAATCAGACGAATAGTTTTAAAGATCATTGTTTGATATAAGCATGTAACGTTCTAACTGTAAAAATATACGAGCAAACCAATTACCTGACACTGTCGTTTTGGCCGCTATACTCGCGGGCTAATCCAAACGCCACTGCTCCCGTGGCCACTTGAAAACAAACGAATTAACATATATAAATATACCACATATTTCAATGCAAATAATAAATGCAATTAAACAATTAAATATAGGACATGTTAATTATTATATTACTATTATTATTAGCGGGGGTCCTACACTCTATGGGGCATCCCGGATTTTTATCGCCATTTCTCCCTATCTTTCCAGTCATCGTCTTCAATAGCTCGATCTCTCATGCTTTTCTTAATTCCTGTTCTCCATTGTGTTGTCAGTCTTCCTTATCTTCTCCTGTTTTGTGGTGTGTAAGTCAATGCTTTCTTTGGCCATCGCTTCTCCTCCATATTCATTACGTGACCATACCATAGCAGCTGTCTAGATTCTATTCTTTCTGCTGTTGTAAATACGCGCCCTGTTTTCCTTCTTATATCTTCGTTTCTAACACGTTGCATTCTATAAATATTACACGCTGTGAAGTCCATTTTCACAGTTTCTATCATCTTTTTCTCTTTATCTAAAAGTTGCAAGCATTCGCAGCCATAAGTTAAAATGGGCTCCACAATAGTTGTGCAGATTGTTAGTTTAGTTTGAAGTTTCATTTTGTTCGACCAAAGTAACGAGTTTAGCAAACGAATAGTCTTTTATCGTTGTTGTATCCCGGTCATAAATATTGCATATTGGTTAGAAATGAAACTGCCCGCTTACATAGCACTGAACAGAAAAGCGTCAGACACAAAAAAATTACAGATATGAATTTTTAAATTATGAGGGTAGAATAGGCTTAAAAACAATTTGGTCGGTGTAATTTTTTGAATTATAATATTAGTATTAGTATTATAGAAGTGCACACGCACCTTTCTGAGATGTTTTAAGCGCGATAAAAGAAAACACTCCAGTGATGTATTTCTATGGGGAGTTACCCATGTTTTCGCGTTACTGAAGCTTACATCTGTCGCGTTTTGACAGAAAAATTATCAGAAAACATTTAGGAAAAACAGGCTTATCTAAACTTCTTCCACAGGCCCCTTTTACTGAAAATTAGATATTTGTGAAGAAGAGAAGTCAACATAAAAACCTTTCAATTACGTAATACCGGCCAAAGTGTATTTATACGAATTATTATTTGTTAAAAATATTAAATGTTGACAAAATCTCAAAGCCCTTACCGTCACTGCGGTGAATACCGCAAAAAGTATTCTCATGGACATGTTAAAAGAGTAATCTTTTAACTTGCGGCTTATAAAACTACTTTTGTACGACAAATTGAAAATAAAATGTTTCCACAGAAACTGCATTTTGATTGTTGTTAATTATCGCGCAGACGCAAATTTTTAATACAGTTTGTATCTTCTTAATTTTATTAAACTCTTCCTTTTTTTACACGAACAGGCCAGCCGTAGACCACGCGAATGTCATTTGCTTTTCTTCTCCTGCCAGAAGGTCCTCATTCGCACACTATGCGCCGCCTTCCTTTCTACTGTCCACCTCTTTCTCGTCTTCTTCTCACCGCAGAGAACCTCAAGAATTTGACTTTTGTTTCTGTATGTATTTCTATCCACACAGTCGTTCAAAGAGATACCCGGTTTCATCATTTCCTCCTTGGGTTGTTTGGTGCATCCTTTGAGACTGGAAAGTTGCCAAATATAGTTAAAAATGTGTTTTTTTAATCTGGACCGATCCATCCGAATAATATGCCCAAGGAATCTGTCTTCTCCTTCGGAAAGCCGTCTCCAGATCTTCCAGATCCCTGTATAGCTTTTATTTGGCTCTATACCTGTACCCATCTTCGGTTTCCTTGGGGCCATAAATTTTCCGAAAAATTCTTCGTTCAATTTTAAGAAGAGGATCGACATTTTGAAAGCACGTTGTTTCCACTCCATACGTGATCACTGGCCTGATCACAGTGTTATAATGGTGGACTTCCGCACTTCTTGAAAGGTTTCTCTTTTTGTACAGTTCCCGGGTTAGAGTAAAGACCTTTGCTAATTTGAGTTTCCTTATCTTAAAGGATTTTTTGTCTGAAGCGTTTCGGGATATGTTTTCCCAAGATATTTAAAATTACAAACAGAATTGTATTCCGATCTGACGATGAGCTGAGAATCTTGAAAGCGCTAATCGGAATAATTTTTCTATAGTGGTGTGCAACAGTGATAATTCTGTTTGTGATTATAACCACTAACACAACTTTCTTCATTAAATATATAAAATTGTTAGTATATTTTATTTCTCCATACGAAGTGTCCAGACACGTTTACGAGAATTTAAATAGGTCGGCCATAATTTCCGTTTTAGCAAACAAGATTTAGAGGCCAGTTTCTCCCCTATATATATTTGAGATCTTCTACTTGCTTTCTTTGTTTTGATTCTGAGAGGCAAAGACGGCAAGATCATCCGCGAAAGATAAACAGCTTAATTCTACGCCTTTGGATTTGAACCTAGTGGAATTGACTTTGTGGAAGGTCTTCATGACTTTATCTATGACACAGTTAAAGAGAATAGGGGAGAGTCCATCCTCTTGGCATACGCCAGTGCGAATTTGAAAGGGTTCACTAAGTTCTCCTAGGAATTTAATTTTTATTAAACTGTTCTTTGTATACAGTAACAAACATTTTGCTAATCGCAGGTACTTCCCCGTATGTTTCTGTTAGTGTATCCGCATATACTACCGTTAATTTACATTTTCCTGACATTTCGACCTATAAACAGAAGACCCCTATTATTACTTTATATAATATAATAATGAAACTTTCAACTTGTGAACTTACTTGTCTTTTCTTGTCGAACGCGTTTCGGCGTGGTGTCCGCCTTCGTCAGCTTTGAGACAGACTGCCATTAATTTGTAACGGTTTTTACTTGGAAGGTATAGTGGTGGTGGTGTGTGGAGGAAAGGGGATTGGCGCGGGGATCCAAATTATTGTTAATTTTTTTGTATAATTGTGTCAAAAAGTGTATGTGATTTATACTGTAATTGGTCGTTAAGTATGTTGTTTGGTTGTGTTGTGTGGTGTTTGTATATTTCATATTGTTCTGCTGTGTTAAGTTTTCGACCAATTACAGTATAAATCACATACACTTTTTGACACAATTATACAAAAAACTAACAATAATTTGGATCACCACGCCAATCCCCTTTCCTCCACACACCACCCCCACTATACCTTCCAAGTAAAAACCGTTACAAATTAATGGCAGTCTGTCTCAAAGCTGACGAAGGCGAACACCACGCCGAAACGCGTTCGACAAGAAAAGACAAGTAAGTTCACAAGTTGAAAGTTTCATTATTATATAAAGTGTAGTGCTGTGAAAAAAGATGATGAACAATCAAGACACCCTATTATTAATTTGACTGTAACATTGGTATTCCATAACGATTCTCGCACATCAGATTTACACCGTCTATTCACACTTGTCATATCAATAGATTCTCTCTGTATTGTATGTTTCTTGTGTTTTCTGCACTGTTGCGAGCTGTGTTTAGGAAAATCAAAATATCATGTTCAAATTTTTGTTCAAATAATTAGGAAAAAGTAAAGATGTGTGATTAACTAGGGTCCTTTGGAAATGTATGTAATTTATGCTACTCCACGATTCACTTGTTGAGTACACCCCATTGTCCAACACAGTTCGCAGACTTACGTGAGGCTGCACAACTGTCACGGGGTGGCATAGCTGTTATGGAATGAGAAGCACGTCACCATCAGATCCTGGCAGCTGGCACTGTTCCACGAAAGGATTTCAGCAGGGTTCCGAAGAAAACACTGATGATATAGACCAGGGGTCTCTAAACTTTTCACTTGAGGGCCGAATTGAAAAATCTTGAAAGTCAGGCGGGCCAACAACAATACACACACACATCGTATGTAATAAACTTATTTTTTTTAAGTTTACGAAATAATCAAGTCAATAAAATCGGCATTAAAAATAAAAATTAAGCAGACTTATCCAAAGAAAATAAATCCATTTATTCAAAATAATGCAAATAAAAGTAAAGAAAAATAACATTCATGTATTATTTTTTGGCTTTCTTATGTACGTATGGAATGTGTGGAGTTGCTTCTGACATATAATGTCTGCCCATTTTGGGTCAAATTTTGATGCTCCTATCACTAAAATGGATTTCAAGTGTTCGTCTGACAAGTTAGCCATGTATTTTGATTTCACAAAGTTCATTTTTGAAAACGTTTGTTCGCAGATATAGGTTGATCCAAGCATTAAAAACATTGATCTTGCCAAGCTCACGGAGGGAACCGCAATCTTTGCTTTAGGTTGATGCGAGTGAAAACCGTGATTCATTCAAGACAGCCAGACGAACAAGCACATTAACCACGTAAATGTTTTAAATTTGTACAAAATATTATAACATTTTACTGAACTTATTTCTTGTTTAGTAATTAGTAAAATGTTATAATATTTGAAGTATTTTGACGAACTATTAAAAAACTGCACGCAGCATCGATCGGGTTGCCGCGGGCCGGACAATGATCGTTCGCGGGCCGTAGTTTGGAGACCCCTGGTGTAGACGGTGAAAGACGTAAAAAACATTAGCACAGTGTTGTTTACATGTAGTGTATTAAGAAGGGTGTGTGTGTGTGTGTGTGTGTGTGTGTTCATGTTCTCTAAACGTGAACGGAGTGGCTTTGTAATTTATACTATGTAAAGTAATTGTTTGACAATAGGAAAGATTCAGACTGAAATATGTTTGTTTATAACTGCTGTATAACTTTCACTCATTTTCAATCAATAAAATTAAAATTTTTAGTCGAATTTAAACTACCTGTAATGCTTTGCCATGATCATTATCATCATCGTTAACAAATATGAAACCAAAAACGGTTTGTTCCGGTCTCAATAAGATAGAGAAGAGCTTAAAGCTGGCCACTGCAACACTTCCTCTCACACTTACCTGTCTCTTCGGTTTATAATTCAATATTTTTCGTGATGCGGCACTCATTCATTCGGTTATGATGATCTAACCGTTTAGCTGATACCAAGTAATTATATTGAGTATTGTAATAAGTAGGCGAAAAACAAATAAATGTTGAATTATGGTATGACAGCCGAAGAGTTGATGATCGATGAACAAAGTTGTCAACTGTAAACGATATGAAATATTTTGATAAAATAATGATTTATGGAAGCCAAATAAAATAGTAGAAGTTGACGAAAAATTGCGGAATAGACGTGAGACTGAAAGGAGAACAAATAGCAAAGCTAACGGAAGTCCAAACAATACAATATGTGCAGAAGGAAGTAAGGCTTAACCTTGAGGAAGGTTACCATCTGTAAGCCAGTGTTAGAAGTGAGAGAAAGCCGGAAGTTAAACAGTCGATTGGAGGATTGGGTAGTAAGAGATTGAAAAGGGTAACAGTGGTAAGTTGGAGGGAGCAAGATGGAAAAGGGTAATCAGAGAAGCAAGGATATATAAGGATATACGATGTGTAAACTTATAGGAAACTACGTAAAAAGGAGAAAATGTCGAGTGACACACCCCAAAAAAAGCGTCTAACAAACTCAAGAAATTGGGAACTCGTTCAATTTCACACAAGGAATGTATGGTTTTATTTCAACTGAGACATCTACAGTAAAATTATTCTCCGGGCTGTTGGGCCGTGGTCTTTTTTTTGTAGATTGAAACGTTTCGACTGCAGGTGCGGCAGTCATCCTCAGTGGTCTTCGGTTCTGCTCCTCAGGGGACTAAATGACGACGCGACCAAGAAACGAAATTTGGTCAGCTCGTCATTTAGTCACGAGACGAGCAGAACCGAAGACCACTGAGGGTGACTGCCGCAGCTGCAGTCGAAACGTTTGGACATACAAAACGAAGACCACGGCCCAACAGCCCGGAGAATAATTTTACTGAAGATAACTCCGGCCGTGAAAACTTTAATGTTATGATTAGAGGAGGACGGAATATCTTCGTTAATACTGTTATAATGAATAACAAAATTAAATTTTCGTTCTTTATTAAGGAAAGTGATGTAGTTACAAAAAAATGGAGAACGATTCCAATAAATATGAATGAAAAAACTCAAGTTTGTGTAGAAAAGAATGGAAACGACTTGGCCAGAAATAATAAGGAAATATACAATAAAAGACAAGACGTATGATGAAATGATGGAAAGGGGAAATGATGAAACTGGGTACCTTAATGAATGAGTTGTGGATAGAAGTAAATACAGTAAGATAATTCAAAATCTTGATATTCTTTGCTGTGAGAAGAAGATGAGAAAGGAAGACGGCGCATAGTGTACGAATGAGGGCCTTCTGGCAGGAGGAAAAAAGGAAATGATATTCGCGTGGTTCACGGCTGGCCTGTTCGTGTAAAAAAAAAAAACAAGACAAGACGTAAATGAATGTAGGATTTTATCGTTTGAAGAATGAGATAAAATATTATAATTTAAAAAATTAAGGTACTTAAATCGTGGATAGACATCTGTATTCAGGAAGAGGTGGCAGTTGGTCATAAAGGTTGCTGCATTGGGGGCCAAGAAACGTAGGCTAAAGGAAGGGTTACAGCGATGTGCATAGTAGAAGGGTTGCTTTCAACCACTGTGATACAATGAACTGGACAATATTTGCCTGGAGATAAATTGGCGACTGGTGACCGAGGAGGTGTATGGCCCCAGCTTAAAGGGCGAACAAGCGGTAGTCATGATTATGATATGTCGTTTGTGTGGTGGGTGGGTTTATGTATATACACGTTGAACGTTAATCTTCATTAGAAACACGAGTGATGTGGTACACGGTGTTAATGAAGGGTGAAAGCACTTTCACTGAGAGGGGCTGTAACCGGGTGTGTACCGAACGTAATGTTTCATAACACAACAAGCCTCCTCCTCGTGGTGTCGTACAAACGCCGTTTAACCGTTCGATACGGTAACATCTGTTGTCTTCTTCTTGTCGTAGTAGAGTCTTGAGGAAACGAACTGTTTCCTTTGAGGAAAACGGAATCACAAATCTTATGGAGATTTGAAACTTGCAGAAGGACGTGAAACTGAATATATTGTTACGACTGTCTCACAGATCGTCGTATGATAGGCCTTCAGACTTGTCGTTTAAACCTATTCTAACGTCAGAAGAGATATTAAATTTGGTTCGCAGATGGTGGAGAGCAGTGCACTTCGAAACGAGATGGAATGTTGTCAAAAGTGTATCACAATGATTGCATCTAGCAGGAGGCTCGTTTGTGAAGATGTGCTTGTGAGTTAGCAGAGTGTAAACCGTTTTTTTAAATAAGTACTGCTGAACGAAATTCAGTGTGGAGTTTAAATTTACTATACGCACAGTAAGTATGCTACATCTTATAAGTACAAAACGAAAGTGTTATCTTAACAATTTTTAATGTGGTGGCTGACTCAAAATTTTAATTCTCAATTTTACAAAAATCAACACTCAAAACAACAACAAAAATCATTAAAAGTACATAAAATATTTCACTTTTATTTTTAATCCAACAACACTTTTTTTATGGAATTTTGATGTAAATAAAGGAATTATTATACGTGTATTTACTTTCTAACAATGAATTTGCCCTAATGTCCTTACAAGAACAATTTATTAAATATCACTATAATATTGACGACTCGGAACACTAAGTTTTTTATAAGTAAAAACGTAAAGTTTTACCTTACAGCCTAAACCGGCTTTCACCCATAGAAGGCTTCATCAGAGGCTGTCGTTAGTAGCGCATAACGGACACGTCATGGACAACGAAATCCAAGAACAATTTATTGTTACGACTGTCTTCCTTGATCGTCGTATGGTACAGTGGAAAACAAAGTACAAAACACCAATAAATCACTAATAACCAGCTAATCAACAAGCTAATCACGAATAATTTGTATTCAACAAGATAGACTCTTACAACAATTCAAGTAAAAATTGTCCACACGCAACACTAATGTCAACTATAAATAATTCCGCAATAATTATAACACTTCGCTACAATACTTCTGCAAACACTCGATCCTCGCTAAGAAAAATCACTCATGTAACTGACTTGACAAAGCCAGATGCTCTAGCTTTTATAGATCGCGCAGAGGTCCAGTATAGCTTTCCCTCCTTACTGCATGCAGACTTAATGCGTACCTCAAGTGTTCTTCAACACACTAGGACCTACTTGTGCGCGGCCTTGACTGAGGCAACACCTGCCACACTGGCCGTGGGAGGTGGAGAATGTTCTGGGCTGTTTAATAGGTTTCTCGTTACAATATGGAAGTAAGTCGGCACAATACGGTCCAACACAAATGATCAGTATGTCATCGAAAATAGTATAGAAAACTTAAAAAATCTCCGGTACCTGACGATACAAAAACCATAGACAAAGAAATTATTGCCAGATTTAAAGATGGAAATAGAGCACTGGCAAACTTATATGCCATTTATTTTTAACCACAGGTGTATGGAGAAGTGCTAAATTAAGAGTTTATAGTAGCCTTCTCAGTAGTATTATATGGAAGTGAGGCTTGAACGATGACAGTTAGATAACAAAAGAAGCTAAAGAAGATAACAAAAAGGATTTTGACAACAAACGCGTAAGTGTTCTTATGGGTCTTAAAAAAAAAAATACTTTTAAAAGAACCTGTGTTAAAACCGGGGAAAATTACCTAATGTTCAAACGAGTAACTTAATATATCATTATTGTTATAAAAAATTATTCACAAATGTTTTTATTAGTAAATTTAAATTAAATCAAACAATTGAAATAATTTAATTAGAATTTTTTTATTACATTTAATTAATATGATTTTTTTGTGGAAAACATCTTACACCGTGGGTCCGGTGCGGGGGTAACCTATGCGAAAGTCGATGTTACGATTTTGTGTTTACCAGACAAACTTCAATATCTTTAAAACTATAACGCATATTTAAATAAGCAATACACGATTCAATAGAGTATGGATTAAAGAATGTCATGCAATATTAACCTTGAGCGCGTGACGTCACAAGCCAACACAAGATGGCTGCCAGCCAATTGGGAGTGGAAAATCACTGGTCGCTAGTTTGCTGCGCGGAAAAATTAGTAGAGATGCATATGAATGCATATGAGTAGGACGTTATTTAAGGTTCCGTTTCATAAAGCTCAACGATTACTATAAATTAAAAGACTAATAGTGATAATAGTGAAAACGTAATAAATAATACAGTGACAAAGTGTTAAACTTGGATAAATTTTCCTTGAAATTTCAAGAACGTCAAAACATCTTCACATCAAGAAGGTAAATGCCTATCGGAAACGCTTACAGTGTACAAGAAGAATGAATGAAGAATCCAAGAAGGCCTCTATGACAGCAGCAGAACGAATGCGGAGGATGAGGCAGCACCACCACAGGCAGCTGCAGTCGAAAAGTCGAGGCGAGCGCCAGCTGCCGCAACGCCTATCGCCAGTTCACAAACAACGAATTTCTAAAGTGAGATAGAAATTACGTCTAAATGAGATAGAACTGATGAAATACTACGAAATACGAGCATATGAGACGTTTGAGAATCGAGATTTAGCGTTTATAACAGATTGGGGTCTGGCGTCTGGTTTACAAAACCTACAAACACCCCGTCCCAGCAACACCGCCAGGATAAGCCGTTTTTCTCAAAAATCCTCAGCGGTAGTAGCTCCGACCCCTTTTTTTAAGTGTAGTTATCAAACATACATGGTAAATTATAATAATTAAAGGCAAGGATTTCGTTTCAAATGCATTCAGTAGTATTCAGAACAAAGATTGTGAATGTGCAGTTTTGTGAATTGATGTTGACGATAAACAAATTTTACTTTTTGGAATATACATGTAAAACTAAATTGTCCTTTTTTTCTTAGGCAGCGTCTTTGTTTTCAAAGTAAATGTCTTCAGTTGAGCTGTAAAGGAAATTGTAATCCTAGTATAAGCAGCTTACGAATGTGATTCTTAATATACAGTATAAATATACGGCCCAGTATATGTCGTATCACTATACAGGCTATTCCCAAAAGTGTGCCAAACTTCGGAAAATGATTTTGCACATTAAACTGAAAGAAAAATGTGCAATACAAATGCTTTTGTCCCTTTATTAAAACAAAAACTGAATACTGCCTATTGGGATGAGATTATACTGCCTGGGAGTGGGGTGAGTTATCGAGGTTGAATTTGATATATACATTTTCGTTTATAATTTCTTATAAGTACAAAACAATTCGAAACGTTACCAACATTATCTTTAAAATTTGTAGAAACTTCGGCTGATTGAAACTTTTAATTATAAATTTTTACAGAAAACAAATTGTGTCTTATTATATAAAACAACTTTAGCCCTTATATTTTTAATCCAACGGTGCCTTCTGCATGAATACGGGTAAAAAATAACGCTAATATACACATTTATTCTGTAGGAAAACATTTGGGCTATTTTCCTCATGAGAATTGCGGATTTTGATTTACATTATTTTAAAACGATTAGCTGAATGAATAATTTTTGAAGTTACTTTGGATTGTAAACAACGATTTGTACATGTTTAATTCTATTATGTTTTTGAAGTCTTCTTCCAGTATGGACCGAGTCAAAAATGTCTTGTATGGCAACGTTCACTCATATTAATGAGTATCCTGATGTCTTTGTGATAAGTCGTAACTGAGTTCGCTTTCCGGCGTTTTTGTCATTTAGACCTGAGGATACTCATTGCAATATGACCGAAACGTTGTCATACAAGACATTTTTGACTCGGTCCATACCGGAAGATGACTTCAAAAACATAATGGACACCGGCCGCGGAAACCTACGTGAGAATATGTTTAATTTTAATTAATAATACTCTATTTAACTACATGGTAACTCATGGCTCAATGGCTCAATGACTCAAACGAACTCTCACTCTTTTTTAGTAGTAGAGCATATTTTAAATTTATATATATATATATATATATATTACAACGATACAACGTTATTAAAAGTAAGTGTGTCGGGCGCACGCTCATGACCTACAAAATTATACAACGGTAAATAACATTTATAACAACGTGTACGTGTAACTAGGGGTTCAGGTGTAATTATAATAAGGGTAGCCTTTTAGGAAATTCAAAATGTTCCCATTTATTAATTTAAACACACATATCAAGAAATAATAATAGACAAATAATGATTACTTCGTCATATGATATTCATTATACATGGTTTCAAAGTTTCTTTGTTTGCTATAATCTCATCACCAACATAAAGCTTATATCATAGATATAATATTATTAATTTTAATTAAAAACATTTCTTCATTATGTTATACTGTCTGGACTACTCAGTCTGAATGTGTGCTTTCAATATAAAAATATTTAACTAAGTTAACTATTTGTTCATTCTTTGAACAAATCTAATTGATTCTTTCAAATGTACATTAAAATATTTTCAATAAATTATCAATTCAAAAATTATGCTTTCATAATTACTCTACAATTTAAATTAAAATATTTTCAATAAATTATTAATTCAAAAATTATGCTATAATTTTTATACAAGAAATTTATACTTATAAGTTATAAATTACACTTTTTTTTTAATTATTGTCTTTCTTTTGACAATGTTTATAAATCTTTGATTAAGTCTTTTTTTATGAGGAATACATGGCTTTCTTTCACCTTAATTGTAGTGGTTCCTCGGCATACCCTCTCCTGGTCCTGAGTCCTTGATGTTGTGAATCCTGCATAGTCATGAAGTCCTTTATCCTTTCCTCTTCCTCCGGGTCCTCTCGTAAGTCCGATGACTCGTCCTTTACGTCTGGAATATATGCCATGTAGTGCTCTCGTCCTCGGTCTGGAGTAATGCTCTTAGATGTAGATCACTTGTAGACATCTGACGATTTCTTTGTTACAGTAATTTTTAATTACTGTTTTCCATTACTATTTTAAATCGAAACATTTATCGTAATGCTTTATAAGTTATGCTTAACAAAACGTCTTATCGGTGTTATTGTCTAACTCTGTCCAAAGTAATTAAAATTTCGCGTCTCTGACGGACATAGCGTTTCGCCACGAATGAAGACTCTCAGAAGAGAAAAATTAGCTCTCCTGGGCTTGTATTTATATTCACCAAGAAAACTGCAGCTGTCGATTCAGGAATTAGCCTGTCGACAGTTAAACCATGTCGTGATAGCCCCTACTCTCGTCCTATTTCACATTTTTGCACTTTTTCGCCAATCGCATTGTTTAACGCGGATTTCACGGCGATAAAATATTGTCTAATTTAATGACCTATGTGATGTGCAATTATCATGATGCTCGCACCACTAGTGTAATTATAATGCTTTAAAAATCGCACATAATTCGCACTTATTGTCCTAATTACGTAAAATTCGCACTTCACTTGTGTCTGATTTTTACACATTTTTGGAAGTTTTTACCTTCTCGCTAACATCTATGGTTTGCTTAATATTAAATATATTCTTAATTTAGCATTGACTTGGGGTGAGGTTGCAAACTTTCAGGCTCAAACAGGCTTCACGCCCACACACTATTTACTTATGTACACGCATGCACCGGTAATCGCGTGATCCTGCGTGTTGACTCCTGTTTGCAAGCCAGATTCCAATTTCACACCTGCTCGTCTATCATATATTATTAAAATTAAATTAAATATTTATTTTATATTATATATGCGCATTACAGCCGATGCTTGTATTGTCCCATTATTCCTCTACTTGGTAAAAAATATTTTAATAAATTTATTTATTAAAATACTTTTTTTTTATCATTAGACATCTTATATTTTTATATTTCATATTACTTATACATTTTTTTATTTGTATTTATACACTACTATCCATGATAATGAAATTAATTGTTCAAATTCCCTTAGTTGTAGGGTAAAACAAGTCTAGTTCCTATCTCCCCTCCCTACGAGTTGCTAACAATGCATAAGCGTAGCTGCTTCTTCCCATTGTTCTCATTTAATCTGGTTCCACTGACCTATTTATTTTTACGTGTAGCACTTCCTACACGAGTTTGCATTCTTACACTGGTAAACATTTTGCATCTTAACATATTATGCCATTCCTCCATCTGTAATTACATTACCTTAATCATACATTCTTACCATACTTTCCTTAACTCTTTTCTTAGCCTATTATTCCAATCTTCATTCTTACATTACTTATACAATACTTATACAATACATTAACCTTCATTACTTTTTATTACATTTCTTTACATTATCTTTCTGATCGCTAATAATTTTCTTCATTTTTACCATTACTTTCTGAAATACACTTCAGTAACAGAATACTCTTTTAGTGTGTCGCATGATCGGTTGCAGATGAACTGCCTTAGAAAACAACGATATTTTACTCGTAGTCCTAAATTCTATGTAGTCTCTGCCCTTTTGACTTTTCACTATCGCTTTCTTCTGTGTCTTTGCATTTCCACTAACGTATGAAGGTTTCGCTTATCAGCCGTTCTGACAATTATACATTTATTTCTCATTTCTAGCCCTTTCTTCTTATTAATAACAACATCAATAATAACATTCCTTTACAATCATTTTTTGACATACTTTTATTTAGCATAACATTCCTTTATTTTTTAATTCCTTATTTCTTACATTTCTTTCATATGTCTTTTTATTTGCAATCATAATCTTAACAATAACATTTCTTAATTAACCTTTTATCTTTTTAATAATTAACCGTAATATTTTTCGTTTAAATAATTATTTATTCCACTAGCATTGAGTTCGGTGTGTCGTTTGATCTTACACCCCTCATTAGTTTAACAATGCCTTGTTTTGTACCTTGTCGTGGAGTGGCCCTTGTATAGTATCCGTCGTCGCATAGGCGATTGTGTAGCAATTTCCGTTCTGCACCTTCATTGTGTTAACGTCACATTGTAACATAGCGACTGTGAGCTCATCTGACGTCATTGCGTAACTCACCTGTTTCATTCTAGTAGTTCGTTTGAAGCTATAAACAGCTGAACGTATTTTTGTTCGTCGTTTATGATAATACTCACTGTATGGTTACTATTGTACTTACATTTATAATTATCGTTTGCTTTATACTTCTCATGCGTATACCTAACATCATACTTATCACAAGATTGCCTAGTGTTTCGTAGAGATAATTTATTAATACGTTTCTTATTACCGCGATTTTTCTCTCCGTAAGTGTGGTGTCTTAAGTGTTTCACATGTGTATTTATCTTATGTGACTTACTACTGTGTGTATCACCTGCAATTGGGATATTTCTATTAATAAGGTATGCTTCCTTAATATTTATATTGCTCTCTTCCTTAACGATAATTATTGTATTCTGATTATCGTTACTAATTATAAACGTATTTTCTTTCTTACTCTCAATTATTATGGTTTGTTCCCATACCATCCTTTCACATATTTGTTCCGTTTGTTCACTAATTACTTCACATATATCTTTTCCAAGAGTGTCAATACGTAAATTGGTATCAACAATGTTTTCAGTTAACTGTGCATTAGTGTCGATTATACTTTGTTTTATTTCAAGATTATCGTTCTTCAATTCTTCTAACTTTCAGTATTCTTATAGTGTCTTGTTTAGAATTCTCAACTGTTGTTCTAATCTATTTTTTAAACTTTCTGTTTCTTTGGTATTTATTTCATCTATTTTTTTTATTTGCTTGATATTCTCCTCTTTTAACTCTTCTTTAAAATTTTCGGCTTGTTTTATGACTAATTCGTCCATCATTGCTAGTATCGAATTTTTGAATGCTTCTAGATTCAACCCTCCTGGTTCTGCCATGTTGAATAATTATTAAAATATTTATTTATAATATTTAAGAATATTATTTTTATGGAACCGACTTATTAATTTTATTTATTTATTGTTTCGTTATTATTATTTATTTATTCTTATCTACTTATATTACTATTACACCTGTTTGTTGGGGTGGGTGCCAGTTGCGTTATTACAATACAATATACACAACAAAATTAAACACGTATAAAAATATTCATTAATACACATAAAATATTATATATAAATCCTATGCACACATTTAACAATAGAGCATACATTTATTTATTAAATGTAGGCGTGTCGTGCCACACGTTGACGGGCGACAATTTTATACAGCGATACAACGTTATTAAATGTGTGTCGGGCGCACACTCATGAGCGACAAAATTATACAACGGTAAATAACATTTATAACAACGTGTACGTGTAATTAGGGGTTCAGGTGTAATTATAATAAGGGTAGCCTTTTTAGGAAATTCAAAATGTTCCCATATATTAATTTAAACAAACATATCAAGAAATAATAATAGACAAATAATGATTACTTCGTCATATGATATTCATTATACATGGTTTCAAAGTTTCTTTGTTTGCTATAATCTCGTCACCAACATAAAGCTTATATCATAGATATAATATTATTAATTTTAATTAAAAACATTTCTTCATTATGTTATACTGTCTGGACTACTCAGTCTGAGTGTGTGCTTTCAATATAAAAATATTTAACTAAGTTAACTATTTGTTGATTCTTTGAACAAACCTAATTGATTCTTTCAAATGTACATTAAAATATTTTCAGTAAATTATCAATTCAAAAATTATGCTTTCATAATTACTCTACAATTTAAATTAAAATATTTCCAATAAATTATTAATTCAAAAATTATGCTTTCATAATTACTCTACAATTTAAATTAAAATATTTTCAATAAATTATTAATTCAAAAATTATGCTATAATCTTTTATAAAAGACATTTCTATTTATAAGTTATAAATTACACTTTTTTTTTGAAATTATTGTCTTTCTTTTGACAATGTTTATAAATCTTTGATTAAGTCTTTTTTTATGAGGAATATATAGCTTTCTTTCACCTTAATTGTAGTGGTTCCTCAGCATACCCCCTCCTGGTCCTGAGTCCTTGATGTTGTGACTCCTGCATAGGCATGAAGTCCTGGATCCTTTCCGCGTTCTCCGGGTCCTCTGGGAAGTCCTGGACCCTTTCCTCTTCCTCCGGGTCCTCTTGTAAGTTTGATGACTCGTCCTTTACGTCTGGAATATATGCCATGTAGTGCTCTCGTCCTCGGTCTGGAGTAATGCTCTTAGATGTAGATCACTTGTAGACATCTGACGATTTCTTTGTTACGGTAATTTTTAATTACTGTTTTCCATTACTATTTTAAATCCAAATATTTATGGTAATGCTCTATAAGTTATGCTTAACAAAAAGTCTTATCGGTGTTATTGTCTAACTCTATCCAAAGTAATTAAAATTTCGCGTCTCTGACGGACATAGCGTTTCGCCACGAATGAAGACTCTTAGAAGAGAAAAATTAGCTCTCCTGGGCTTGTATTTATATTCACCAAGAAAACTGCAGTTGCCGATTCAGGAATTAGCCTGTCGACAGTTGAACCATGTCGTGATAGCCCCTACTCTCGTCCTATTTCACATTTTTGCACTTTTTCGCCAATCGCATTGTTTAACGCGGATTTCACGGCGATAAAATATTGTCTAATTTAATGACCTATGTGATGTGCAATTATCATGATGCTCGCACCACTAGTGTAATTGTAGTGCTTTAAAAATCGCACAGAATTCGCACTTATTGTCCGAATTACGTAAAATTCGCACTTCACTTGTGTCTGATTTTTACACATTTTTGGAAGTTTTTACCTTCTCGCTAACATCTATGGTTTGTTTAATATTAAATATATTCTTAATTTAGCATTGACTTGGGGTGAGGTTGCAAACTTTCAGGCTCAAACAGGCTTCACGCCCACACACTATTTACTTGTGTACACGCATGCACCGGTAATCGCGTGATCCTGCGTGTTGACTCCTGTTTGCAAGCCAGATTCCAATTTCACACCTGCTCTCTATTATATATTATTAAAATTAAATTAAATATTTATTTTATATTATATATTCGCATTACAGCCTATGCTTGTATTGTCGCAATATATATATATATATATATATATATATATATATATATATGCTAAAATTATTATACCTATAATTAAATATTTTTTTAAATTTATTTCATTTTGTCATTTGAGAATCCGAAAAAAATCTAATTTTCAAACATTTAACAAGGCAGACAAAATACCGCTACGCTATTACAGAACATTCTACATGTTTCTCGGCTATCCCAACAGAGCCCAGCTGTAGTGTTTGTGTGTGCGTACATATTGCTGCTACTTTGAGATGAAAGACAATTACGTGACTCTTGTAACGAAATTATAGCAAATTGTTTGTTAGAAAAGAAATATAATATCTCCTTTATTTTTATCCAAATTCTATAAACAAAGAGCCATTGGATTAAATATAAAAACTGAAATATTTTATGTAATTTTAATGAATTGTTTTATTTTGAGTGCCGGTTTTTGTAAAATTAAGAATTAAAATTTTCAATCAGCCTCGGCTTCAAAAATTTTAAACAAAACAGTCTCGTTTGTTTTGTAATTAAAAGAAATGGTACACTTGTTGGGTATATACTAAATTTAACTTCACATGTGATTCCATTCAGCAATAATTATCAAACAAACACACACACACACACATGCGTACAGACATTTCCGTAGACAGAAAACGAATCATTTTTCGATATATACGTATTTATGAACATTTTCCCTTCAGTTTAATAAGTATTATTGCCCGAAGTTTGCCTCCACCTTTTGAGAACACTCTGTCCATATATACGATCGGAAAGACACACACACACACACACACACACACACACACACACACACACACACACACACACACACACACACACACACACACACACACACACACACACAAAACGTCGTATAAAACAAATGTGGAATGATCAATTTAAGCACGTATGATCTGCGGGAGCATGAACGACTAGATCAATCATCGTTTGACCGCTTAACACATCTTTCCCATGCGACACAGAAATCTTCAACTCATCATCAGTGTCTCAGCTGCGTTTTGCGGTCACGTTTTCAATATCATCTGTACGGTGTATGAATCTACAATGCCAGATTGGTTATATGAACTGGCATTTGATTGTCATTATAGAACTGATTCGGTTTGTCGCTTGGGTGACGATCGTGATGCGCTCGGATAAACTCGCTGTTCTATGCATGATGTCTGTGACCATTATTTATTGTCGCGTCTACTGGTTTTGTTTTGTGATTCTCGACACGTACCAACAGTGGTTAGAGTTTTGCATCTCTTACAATATTTAGCCATTGTAAATGTTTTAAATTTTAACGATTTCCAACCATGAGTTGTAATCAGTATCTATGAACCTTAAACTAAATATAAATTTTTAAATATTAAACGTTAGAAATTAAACACTACATTTATTCTAACTTCAGTATACTTTAGAAAGTTTGCCTTTTGTCTTAATTTTCAGTTTTATTCATCTTGAAATTTGTAGACTCAAGCGAGTTTAGCACCTTAGCTGGGCTGAGACAAGGGGATATTCTTTTACCTTACCTCTTTGTTGTATTGATGGATGTTATTATCAAGAAGAGTCAACAAAGAAGTAGCCAGTTTAAGGTAGGCGACTCGAGGCTCTAACCAGTGTATTTCATAGACCTTGCGTTTGCCGACGACATCGTTCTGATTGCCAGCACAGAACAGAATCTGCAGCATAACATAAATGTGTGGTAACAAAAACGTTGAGGAGGGAGAATATAATTATTAGCCCTACCAAGACAAAGACAGTGATAATTAGTAGGCAAGCAAGGCAACACAGAGTAGTAATCAACAATAAGAAAATCGAACAAGTGGCGACATTAAAATATTTAGGTGTTGTTTTCAGTGAGGAAGGCAGAATTGAGTCAAAGTTAGACATAACAATCTCAGCTGCAAGCAAGCTTGACGCACCTTTGTTAGCTACAGCACCTATCAACATTAAGTTTATGGGAAAAAGCGAAATATTACAGAAAACCAAATTGGCAGTATACAAATCCGATTATGCTCCAACATTTACGTACAGTTGCGAGTCATGGACTCTAAATGGCAGACATAAAAAGAGAATACAAGCAATGGAGATGAGATTCCGAGGAGGACTGAAAATAAAACTCGTAGAGATAGGGAGAGAAACGTTAACATCCGAAATAATTTGATGATATTCTCTTTAAAATATAACATAGAAAGCTCACAACTGCGATGGCTAGGCCACGTCTGCAGGACGAATGAGCAAAAGTATCCGAGACGAGCATGGGAGACAAAACCAGAAGGCAGAAAGAAGAGGACAGACCAAAACGAAATTAGACGATAACATCAAGAAAGGTGTAGAAGACAGAGGAGCAGTTTGCACAGAACAGGACGAGATGGAAAGCTCTCTCAAAAAACCTTGACACACGACGGGTAGAAGAAGAAGAAGAAGAAGAAGAAGAAGAAGAAGAAGAAGAAGAAGAAGAAGAAGAAGAAGAAGAAGAAGAAGAAGTAGAACAACAACAACAACAACAACAACAACAACAACAAGGACAAGAACTAGAACGAGAACGAGAACGAGAACGAGAAGGAGAAGGAGAAGGAGAAGGAGAAGGAGAAGGAGAAGAGAATACAATTCCAATTCTGGTATATGGGCGATTACTACGCGTACCGACGAAATTACAAAGATACTCTATCTAAGGAGAGTTTCAAGTGTTCCAACGGACCGAATCAACACTTAACTATTCCGTCAAGAAAGTCAGTCAGCCAAACAGAAAGAGAGAGACGTGAGAATATCTTTGTGAGTGTCATTAGCTTCCGACTAATCCCCGTCCCAGGTTTAATTTGCAGCATTGGCTCTTATGGGAGCTGTCGCGCTCTGTCTTACCGTGTGTTTCTCCTATACGCTTTCCTTTCCCGTCGTTGCAATGTTGCTATTCGTATCAAATGTGAAGTATACATTTTAAAAAGTTTTAAGTTTTATTGATGTTCTACACGCTATGATGCACACTTCTGTATAAATTACATGTCTGTAACACAGTTACCTCCTTCATAAAAAAATATTTTATAACTTTTTTATCCACTTGTACAAGTTAGAGTAGCGTTTCAATCAACCAGTGACTGGTGCCCTTATATAAGGTATATGGAGTTAACTTTAACCACGTTTTATTTACTATAAATTTCCTTTATTATAAACACACTTCAATAGCCAAAGCACAATAAATAACATTTTTATTGAATTTTGTATCTATGTAATTAAGTAAAGCCGTCAGTGCGTGTATTAAAATTTCCGGTCTGTGAGGAAGTTTTTTATTTCTTGAGATAAATATACAATGTAAGCAAAAAAGTTTGTAGTAAACTGTCTAAAGTTATTTGCAATGCAAGCAAACTCTAATATCCTACTTAAGGTGGTTTGGGCTGTATATGAAATTATTTGTGATGTTTATTCCTGTCGCTTCTGGGGACAAGCCAGCCATTGGCGCTAAGTTTTAACGCAAAATTATTTCATTTTAACTCATTTTGTTTATGGGCTTTTTCAGTTATTAATTAAAAAAATTACTTTATCCAAATTTCATATTCAGTATTAAACAGACAACTGCAACGTACAAAATATGTGAGACAGTACTCATGAATAAAGTCGACTGGAAGAGCCGTTCGATTGAAGACAAATACACACGTTTTTTAGAAAGTTAAACATACTATTCTGTAGTCACACACCCAACTAATCAAGGTTGTGGGGGAAGAAACCATAAACCACGTGAGACCCACCCTTACCCAGTAAGGTGTTAGAAACTGTTCTTTTTGGCATTGTATTCCAACGACAATTAGCAGCGATCTGTTCTTATTGGAGCCTTTCTCATGATATCAGGTAAGAGTATGTAAAGTTTGAATCGAGGAAATTCATTTTCTCGTTCTACTTACATCCCTTAGTCTCGCAATATTATAAATGTACTCTAAACAGCACAATTACTTGTCTTATTTTTTTTAATTAATACAGAATTAGCTTAGTATCGAGACGTTTGTTCAACTCTTTGTGTGGGACCAGCAGGAGAACTCTAAAGTAAAGAAATAAGCCAGAAGTTCTACAAACTGATGGTCCTCACCACACTTCTCTGTGGGTCTGAAAATTAGACCTTAACGAAATCCCAAACCAGGCGTAGTCGAGCGGCCTCAGGAAATGAGACTTCTCAGGCACATAGCAGGATGTAAGAAATGTCGATATACTGCAGGAACTGAATATTATGAGCATACTTGATAGGATTGCCCGATGTCGGTTAAAATGTTTGGAATATCTTAAGCAAAAGGATGTTTAGCGCATCCCTAATCTACTAGTGAATTGTAAGCCAAAGGGATGGTAGTTTGGGGCGTTTGGAGAACATTGGAGTGATCAACTCTAATTTAGCTGCTTGGGTCTCTAACAAACCTTTTTTGGTTTAACCCTTGCTGAACACGATGATGATAATCAAGATATTTATCCTAAGAATAGCAAATTGGATCAGCATCATCCTGAGATAACTGGTAATTTCAAAACCTGTATATTTTTGTTCAGTTTCATTTTGGATTAGAGTCCTGTTTCGGTAAGCTGATATTGGATTGAGAAGGCGATATTTTAACAATCATTTCGTCTGTCCGATGTCTGATGGCCTCAGACTTTTATCATTTTCATTCCAATATTGTTGGTATGCCTTTGCTTTCTGTGATTTCCAAGTATTTGATTTTTGATTCTCTGGGCAGGTAACTTGGATTATAATTTATATGCCTGCAATCATGGTTTTCTGTAGTGGTAGGATTGCTATGAATAGGAAACATTTACGTGGAGTGTATTGAGTCGTTCTTAGTTCCCGGTTTTAGAGCGTTGGTTTCTTTAATACGCTGTACTAAGGCTGTCATTGATTTTTTTCAAAAATACAACAATTATGTTCTCACCCACATACCAAGGATTATAAATTGTCATGTAGTCTTTCAGATTATATAAGTCTTTACCGAAAAGCTTAACATAAATAATAACTTAAGCTTTGGTGATTTGCAAAGAGCTATGTTTCAATTACAAGAAGTGGCAAGAGAGTTCTCACAGATAATTTCAGTACGAAAGACCAGAACCATGGCCTTTGAAGGTAAATATCCAGTGAGGACTAAGATAGTTATAAACAACAGCAGTTTAAAACAAGTCAGCCGTTTCAAATAATCTCGGCTTTGCAGTAAGCTATGCATCTGAATATCATATAAGAGAGAAGATAAATAAATTTAGGAATATTTGTGGTACGATTCATAGAAATCTTAGAAATAAAACAAGACACAGCACAAGGATTAAATTTTATAAGACAATTATAATATCTACATTCATTTATGCGGGTGAGGCCTGAGTCTTGACAAAAAAGGAAAGCGGGAAGATTTAGAGTAATGAAATGCAGTTTCTTCGAAATACTTTAAATTATACATTGCAAGGAATAAGGAATGAAGATATCAGAGCAGAACTCGAAATAAAGGACATAAGTGAAATTATTGCAACTTACAGAAGACAATGGTGGGATCATCTGAAAAGGATGACAGAGGATCGACTGCAGAAGCGGCACTGAACTATAAAGCCATTGGTAGAAGAGACATGGGTCGTCTGAGGATGACATGGGTGCCGGAACAGGTTTATATAACCTAATCCTTGAAGAGGAGAAGAAGAAGAAGAAAATAATGACACTGGACTCGTGAGATTTTAACGTATTTTGTAATAAATTCATATTGGTGAAACAATAATGTATTTACAAATACAACGTTTCAATTACCTACTCGTAGTCAGTGGTCATATGTAGGTGTGCCAACAGCGCGACAACAAAAATTGTCGTATTGCTTTATTAGCAGTGTATTAATTTCAAACTGCTTTCAAACACAATTTTGTTATGACGTGTGTTACACGACAATAGTCGTATTCCAATGAGATTGATTGTTGTTCTACTTCATTTGCTTAGGTAACATGCCAAAGGGATTCTGTTTTCCTTGTTCAATTTGATTAAGTGGAATATTACCGCTGTATGAAAGACCGTCTGTTGAGACTGGTCTGGACAACAGACTGGAGCCCAACATTATTGACTCACATTTTCTCAATTCGATTAATATGAAGGAGAGGTTTCCCCGAACAGACACGTCATTAATCAACTGAAGCGAAATTGCACACATTGACTGGGTCAAGTGTCTGAATAACGCTGGTGACCGAGTCACTTTGAACGCCGTAAGGTAACGGAATACGATTAGAGTAATGTTCGTCGTGCGTTGTATGTCTTCATGGATGTTTACAAATGCTCAGACACAGTTTTCTGCTGTGGACGTTTTGACAAACGGACGAATTTCATGCCTGCCTAGTAACACTTTTCGTATAGATGTTATGAGCAGGTGTAAAACATTTCTACTTCTTCATTTCACGGAATAGGCACATCGTCTGTTTCTTCACAGTGTATATACCTCTATTTCTCGCTCCCCGTCTTCCTGCATGGTTCGTTCCAAAGGATCTATACCTATATGCTGCTTGAAGTAACCGTCTATCCTCCATTATGTGCAGGTGTTCAGGGGCGTATTTAAGGGGGGAGGGGCCAACGGGACCAAAGCACCCCAGAGGGTCGAAAAAGTTGACGAATTTTCTTAATTTATTTCTTTCTAGGCTGCGTTATTATTTTTTTAGCTGTGTACACTAATATAGTAGTTACTCTTTGGTAAATGTACCAACAGGTTTATTAAAGAGAATTACCGTATACGTTTGAAATATGAAATATAGGAAAATCAATACAATCAATAAGTATCTTGTAAACAATGTTTCAGTAACGCGTATTTTTATTGTGTTATTACCATTTACTTAAATAGGGGTGATTTCAGCCATTTTCAAGATAGTAATGTTGATTAGTCTTAACTTGTTTTTTCTTTTGTATGAAGCCAACCCGACCCAGGAACTCCCCCCTAAGGCCAAGTTTTAGATACGCCATTGCAGATGTTAAGACAATTCCATACGATATTTGTGAATTGTACCACTAAGGAAGAACGGAAAATATTTGTAGCTCATTGCTATCTCGTCATTCCGCAAACTGTCTCGCTTTGTGCAACCCTTTGTTATTCTAGAAAATTATTGGCTTCTGCTGTCTTAAGTCTCGCGTCCACACCCGTATAACACTATTGCTTTTATCACGCCATTATAAGCTTTGAATTGGCGTTTCTCGACAGGCGTTTTGATGAGAAGAAATAGCGTAGTGCTTCAAATGGTCTGTTTGTAGAGTTAATTCTAACAGTAATTTCTTTGTCCGTGTCTTTTGTGTGTGTCAGCAGCGAGCCTACATATTTTAGTTATGTGATACTTTTTAAGGTATACTTACAGTTTATATAAACTCAGTGCCGGGTATACCACTAGGCCGACTCGGCCGCGGCCCAGGCCGCGGGCTCAGAGGGGGTTGCAACCTACAGATATATTTTTAACATAAGTATTTTTATAAAAGTAGGAAGCACTTTGATTTATTTTAGTGTGATTTTTTTGAAATTAAATGGTCAATTTTTGTTATTATAAATCATATGCATGGTATCTTTAGGTTATGGACAATGAATACACTACAGTAGAAGATTAATTCTGTTTAATTTAGTCCAGTTTGATTAATTCAAATACAGCTGCCTCGTGCATGCTAGTCGCTGAGTAATGGAACGATAAATTTGACACTAATGTCATTGACTCTCGTTTCCCTGTTTAATTCATGTAAAACGTCTCTTCCGAACACCGTTAATCAACTGAACACACACAGACGGACAAGTGTCGGTACCGCAGTGACCGAGTTTTAGGGATCTGTGTCACCTTGAACGCCCTTCGTCCTATGACGTGATGGAAGTGTTATATAGAGGAGTAACAGCCCTGTGTCAAGTAATATTTCACGTTTCTTAATATAGATTAGTAACAACAGTGGTTCCCAAACTTTTCAGTCCGCGGGCCCCCTCCCAAAATTCACGGACCCCGTCTGAATTCTGAAATAAAACAAACAGTACGGTAACTATGATAGAAACTATTATATTTTAAATATAAGTGTATTAAAATTAAAATTCCCTTAACTTGCAAAATTAGTATATTAATGATATCAAACATAGTTTAATGTGAACAATGAAGCTGCTTTTGAACAATTATCTCTGTAATATTGGGTTTAATAACTTCAATATTAAGTAACTCTCGACATCAAGTTTATTTCTTAACTCTGATTTTAAGTACGTGAGCAGAGAGAATGCGGTTTCACACAAATAAGTATAGGGAAACACTTCAAAGCTCTTATTCCGAGTTCAGGATAGCCAGTCATTGCATATAACCAAAAGTCGGCTAGGTGTAATGGCGAAAACTGTAATTATAATGAACTGTCAGTTGAAAGTTCTGCCAATGAATCTTCTTCTTGTAGTGTAAGTGACAGGTCTAGTCAGTTCGTCTGACAAACAGATCTGCTACACGACATGATTTAAAGACATTGTTAAAACCATTAGTTTGAAATTACTTTTACAATTACAATTAGTTTGGACTTCCCCCCTCCCAAAAAAATACTGGGGTCTTCTACTAATTGTTTTATGATTCTAAAATTTAGAGTTTAGAGTACAAAAAGATCGGAGAATATTACGGTATAATCTAATTTTTCTTAAAAGTGTCTGCGGACCCCCTGAAACATTTTTTTCGGACCCCACTTTGGGAACCACTGTGTAACAAAAAGGAATCATTATTATAGCAGCCACACCCTTTTTTGATGACTATGGCAAATTAGGAAGTCGCCGTTTAACTGTTACACTGTTACATCTCGTCTGCATTGCTATACGTACGTTAATTTTGAATAAATAAAAAATGGATCTTTATTTGGCAATAACTGTTTACTTGGCATTCAGAAAATTTAAGAATATCTTTAATGAAAAGTATACAAGGAAAATGTTGGGAGGAAAAAAAGAGAATGAATTGTTATGAATGAGTGAAAAAATGGAATAACGTTTAAAAATAAGAAAATAATACACAGGAATACAATAGACTATAAAGCAAAGTTTGGTATACAGTTATATTCTATAGACAATTGCAAACATTTTTTCTATTTACAGCATTTAAATCAAACCAACAGGGAAATATGTAGAATGCTTTTTACTGTTTCCTGAAAAATAGGGATCCAAGTATTTATTCCATTTGATTCACTCACCGGTTCAATTTTTTAAATTTTGCATATAATAAAATACTTTCTACTCAAAGAAGAGCTCTACAGGGATCTGGAAAATCTGGAAACTGGTTTCCGAAGGAAAAGAGTGAGAATCTTTGGACATATGGTTCGGATGGATCGGTCCAGATTGAATAAACAAATTCTCAAGTATATTTGGCAACTTTCCAGTCTGAACGGATGTACCAGACAACTCAAGAATGAAATTATGAAACTGGATATCTTTTTGAACGACTGTGTGGATAGGAATACATACAGAAACATAATTCAAATTCTTAAGTGAGAAGAAGACGAGAAAGGGGTGGACAGTGGAAAGGAAGGCAGCGCTGGTCTGTTCGTGTAAAAAAAAAAAAATACTTTCCTCGAAACATAAGAAATTATGTTTCTCTTTACCAAGCAGTCGGAGGTTAATTTTAGAATAACCCCCGTACGTTAATTTTTAAAACAAGAATAATTTCAGTTCAGAAGGCACCTAGAAAGAAAAGACAGATAAATCCTTTCGGAATACGTATTTGATGAAGTTGTGAAAGCAAGTTAGAGCTAACGTTTGATAAGCAAGTGGTGGTAAAATATGAAGACGACGAAATAAACAACAGGAGCAAGACTAATATGAGACTGAAGATGGATACAATTCATCTGTGGAATAATTCACAGGTATATGAAAAATCAAGCACGGAAGGATAACCGAATGAAATTTTATAAAACTGTGTCTGTCCCCACATTCCTGTATGCTAGTGAGACATGAACTCTTGGTAAAAAGGACGTGCAGAGGATTCAGGCAGCCGAAATAAAATTTCGAAGAGGAACTCTCTCTTGAATCGGAGAAGGAGCGAGGATAATAGACGCGATTTAAACATTGTATCATTGCACTAGAAGATTGAAGACTGCAGAAAGTGATGGTATGAACAGTTGAATCGCATGCCTTTTATCCGTCTATCTGTGGCTGCCTTGGGTTATTACCCTACTGGGAAGAGAGATGTCGGTAGATCGCAGAGGAGATGGGTTCTGGAACAGGTCTAAGGCCTAGTCCTTGGAGCGGTGATGATGATGATTATGAGAAAATAGATATTACCACGTTGTCGTCGCAACGTCCTTGATGAAGGTGTTTGTGATGTTTAAAACATGATTTCAGTAATCGTATAAACATTTTTCTTTGTAATGAAAATGTTGTTTGGGATAATTGCGATTGACTATAGTATTTTCTAGTAAGACGGTAATAGGCCTATATGACGTCACCAAGCTATCATCCGTGTACTGTAAGTTGTTTATATTTTACCGCACGTGAATCAGAGTTCAGGATACTTTGTTCGAGATGTGTAAGCGTTTGTGTTTGAGTTTAAATTACTGAATTTCTTCGTAAAAAATTAGTTGTTCGCTGTAACGTCTGATTCAGACTTAAACGGTACATTGCCTGTGTTAGTATTTCTTTTGTCTGCAGTTAGGAAAATAATGTCCATTTATTCCGTTGAAAATGATAAATGTACTGAAGTAATACTAATAGTGACACACGGTGGTCAAGTAGACAAGAAATATAGGGGACGCAGAAGCTCGTTTATCTGAGGGCGTTTCATTAAGTGTTTGCTACACGTTTCGGGTGATTTTCAGCCTTTTAGAAGTGCTTAGCAGAGTCGGTTCTGTTCAGATATATGAGGGTAACTGTACAAGAAAAAACGGGCACCTGAAACAAACACAAGATTCAGGGAAATTAACAAACAGAAAACGGCGAGAGCCACCGACTACAGTACCTACATCAATCACCCTTTCCACCCTATTACAATTTTAAGGGTGACTTTAAATAAACTGCGGGGGCAAACGGTCAACTTCCTTTTACTGTAATTTTGCTCACTGCTAAGACAGGTTCTATGAATTAAAAATCTTCAGCTTTTATTTAATTACTTTTCTCTTTCTAGTTTTACTGGTTGTATAGTTTTTAAAGTTTAATATTAACAATCGTTACAGTTTGTTCTACATACAAACGTATGTCGTCTGTTCTTCTAATATTCTATGACGGGGTCTCCAAACTTTCTCACTTGAGGGCCGAATTGAAATATCTTTGAAGTCATGCGGGCCAACACACACACACACACATGTATATGTGTTAAAAAACAATTCTCACGGATGTGCTGTGCGACGTAAAGGATTTTCCCGGGAAGAAACTTGCATCAAATTATTCAAAAGAATAGCAGTACCGGTACCGGAGTTGCTAATTGGAAATGAAAGTTGTGTCGTTTCAAACAAAAACACAAAATTGGAAGGTAGAAAATGAAATTCCTCAGAACGATGAAAATATATAAGTAGTGATTTAATTGATGACTGGTTGGGCACTTGCTGAAACATATTAATACAAAGCTTTTTTAAAAATATATAAAAACACTTGGTATATATAAAAAAACCTTTATATATAAGTAATATCTTCGGTAACTAATAACAAGTTTATGACTTTTCGTGGAAGTGATCCCGTACGGGCAAAAATTGTTATAGATGGTACTGTCCTGGAACAAGTTAGCAATTTTAAATACCTGGGCTACAGTGTGTCTTATAATGCATGGAACGACGTTGTGAATACGTTGCATAGGCTGAACCTTATGTGCGGGACCATTAGGCGAACCCTTAAGTCAGCAAGTAAAGGAACACGCCCAAAATTCTACAAGGTGATGGCTCTTCTCACACTTCTTTATGGATCTGAGAACTGGACTTTAACGAAAGGCCAGGCCAGTCGCATCCAAGCGGCTGAAATGGCATTTTTCAAGCACGTGGCAGGGTATACTCTCCACGATCGTATAAGAAACACAGATATACGGCAGGAACTGAATATTATGAGTATACTCGACAGGATCGCCCAGTATCGGCTGAATTGGTGGGGACATCTTTGCCGAACGGATGACTGCCGCATCCCCAAACAACTATGGATCTATAAGCCGAGGGGACGGAGAGGTGTGGGACGTCCGAGGAAGCACTGGAGGTGACGAGCTTTAATCTCTACCAACTTGAGGCCGGAACAAACCATTGGTTTAATCCGTGAAGATGACGATGATGAAGACTAATAAAAAGGTCGAACAGGGAAACTATGGAAAAATACACGAACATGTCTAAAACGTACAGTATATAGGCCTACACTGTGATGGAATGTCTTATAGTCGTAATCTGTTACAGTATGAGGTTACCATTTAACTAAAAGTGCAGAGCACAGCTGAGTAACGTATAATTAAACAACTTACAGAAGTGCTGGAAGAGAGTATAAGGGTCACTTGAAGTAGAACCACACACACACACACACACACACGTGTGCACAGGATGCATTAATACTTATCAATCACTGTCCACCGCCAGTTAAGGTCACAGCGTCAACCGCAGCTCGAGAAGTCGCTTAACACTTAACTACTCACTTGATACCGTTTTTTACATCCAGTTCACTCTCAGTACTATTTATTTATATACAGCGTGTATAGTGTAAGGTAATGAATTAAAATTGCAGCAGCACTCTGGCATTAACTACTAACCACATTATTTTAGTAGTGACGATTAATGTTGAATCGTTTTGTGATTATTAACTAGACAGAACTTTAAAAAGTTTGGTGTCTATGTTTCTACGAAATTTATTATCACCTTGAAGCCAAAGGCAAACAAACTTTAATGCCACTCAGATCTCAGCTATCGCAACAATATATACACAATACTGTGACAAGAAGCGTATTGAACAGCCGAGAAAGTTCTCTACTCTTCTCCACGTCCAGTGTGGCAGGTGTTGCCCCAGTCAAGGACGCTCTCAAGTAGGTATTCAAGAACACTTGTGATACGCATTAAGTGGCGTGAAATAATAATGAAAAATTTCTAGAACGCGTGCGTGACTTATAAAAACCATAGCAGCCGGTTTGTCAGTTCAACGGTGTTGAGGGATTTATTTAGCGCGGATCGAGGGTTTGTAGAAGTATTGTAGCGAAATGTTGTAATGAGTGCGCAATTCATTTTAGTTGACATTATTGCGTGTGGACACTTGAATTTTTGTAAGAGACTCTCTTGTTGGTTTCAAATTATTAATTGTGATAATTAAAGCTGGTTATCAGTGATTTCATTGGTGTCTTGTATTTTTTTTCCACTGTACCATACTACGATCAGTCAGATTGTAGTAATAATTTTAAAGTAGTAAAATCCGGATTCTTGGGCCGTGGTCGATTGCTTAAATTGTTATTTCTATACGTTACTTATATGCGGAGGGTATCTTCAGTAGAATATAGCGTTCAATGGATGTCAAAACCGAACGTACTTCACTGTCGACGGGTAACGAGAAACTCCAAAAACATTGCTTACTAAGGGACAGTGAGGTGCGCTTGGCTTTTGACATCCATTGAACGCTATAACGAGGCCTGCGGAGGTTTAGTGTGGCCGAAAAGTATAGAAATAACAATTTAAGCACTGGACCACGGCCCAATAGTTCAATGACGCTGACTCTGGCCGTAACAGCCTACGATATTCATGTACAGTTCTCCTAAATGGCTTTCCATGATTTATGTTGTCATTATCATTCTAACGTCACAAAACGTTTTGTCATTTAATAAATACTAAGTTTTATTATTCCGGAGGTTGTATAGGATGCCGATTACTATGCAACACTAAAACTCTGCGGAACGCCGACTGTTTCTGACGAAAGAGTTAGAGGTTCCCGGAAGGGAACTCAGCTCTACCCACAAATCCTACTCTCACGTTCTCGAAAACGAAAGGCGTGTAGCCCCTGAGTAAGTTACGTAATGTAGCAGACGAGGAAGGGTGAATGGTGAGTTCCCGGCGCCAGAAAACTGGGACCCATCGGCTAAGGGAAGGGAACCCTAACAGAAAAATCCCTGGTCCTCCAGGTTGTTGGTTGAGCGGTAGGAAAAAATACAACACCATGGAACCTTCAAGAAAGGCTCGGAAAGTGCGTTCCAGGAGGAGGACGACTACCGACAAAAGAAAATGGGGGGGAATTGAAGGAGGCCAGTGCCCAACAAGGGCTGTAGTGCCATAGGAGAGAAGAGAGAGAGAGAGAGAGAGAGAAATTTTATTATTCACTAAAGTTATAGTATTTTAATTTGCGTTTTAAAATGCATACAAATCGATTTAACTTTAAAAAGAGCTCTTAGTGATCTATTAGCGAACTCAAATCACAGAACAAACCTACTGCGTTATAACATAGCATACTGCTAGACGAAAACGTAGTGATATAGCGTACATCGTTAGTAATGATGCAGTGAACACACGTTTTTCAATAAGATCCTTATTGAAATCGTGTGGTGCAGGATTCAATAAAGATAGAAAGATGGATTCACGATTGTCATGGATGATATTTAAAACCTAATGGACTAATCACTATTCTGTTTGGACTAAACAACTAACGCTGAAATGAGTGTACGTGCGCGCGCGCGCACACACACACACACACACACGTATATATACGGTACACAATAGGCGCTATTAGATTTTTTTCTAAATTAAGATAGATGAAGAAACGTTTTAAATTTGGTAGTGTACAATTATAAAAATATGTCAAGCAGCTTTTGTTAATACTTTTTTATTTATTCAAAAGTTAACAAAAAACCTCCCTTCACAAAATTCAAATTACAAAAAGTAAAAACTACGGAGTTAACGACTATAAATTGTATACGTTTTGACTTTTTTAATATATTCCGGCAATATATTTTTCTCACTCGAATTAAAGCAAAAAGTGTATAATATATTATATTCTGAAACGGGGAAATAACTAATTATGTTTCTTTCCTCTTTGAAACATCGCTCCATACTTTTAAATATAATACTTAGAAAGAAACGTCTTTAAAAATTGTGTCCAATTAAGTAAATTAAATTGTAAACTGCTTTCATTTTGCGTTGTTTGTTGTTGTTGTTTAATTCAGCCTTTGGCAGCAAACGTGCAGAGTTAATGTAATAAAAGTTCAGATCCCGTGTTGTGCCCTTGACAAGAGATTTCCTTTCAGACTAACAGTTACTTTATAGGTAAAATAATGCAACAGTACAAATATATAGGGTACTGTGCAGTGCACAAAGTAATTTAAATAATTAATTAGAATAAATAAATAATGCAATTTGTTAATAATAATAGTTCAGTTTGCAATCTGAATTGTAAAAGGAACGACGCCTAACTTTCATGTTGGGACAGGTGAATAACGCCAGCTGCTCTCTGTATGTGTGTACACACGTAAATTGCGTGTGTGTGCGACCTCTCCATTCTTGAAAAGTGCCACCCTTTAGGAACGCTATAAAGTATTTGCAATTATTTAATTTGTAATACTTGTGTGCATAATAGCACAAAACTAAATACACCAAAATGTGTATTTAAATAACACGAATAAGTGTATACAAAATAGTGTAAAACGAATAAAGAATGTAAAAACAGGAAATTAAAAATCAATAGTAATTATGTTAATTAAGATAAAGAAAAACGGTTTGTGCATGATGAACGCCTATAAATTACCGACCGAATGAATATCGGGTAAAGTGCAAAAGACTTTGCAATTCGAGAAGACGAGCAAATTAATTGTGATAAGAAAGCATGGGTTAGAAGTGACGCTCTCGACAATATCAAACCTGCAGAATATTGTCGAGACATGATTTTGGCGCCCTGGGTATAAATACAGGGGACGCGCTAACATCATTCCCTTCCTTGTTCGACCACTGATGCAGCCGGAGGCTCTGCTTCAAGAGTACAACTCTTACTCAATGAACCAGAGGCTCTACTCGACTACTAGAATTTCGTTATCTTGATCGACTACTATGGCAGCCAGAGATTCTGCATAGCGACAACATCAGTATATCAACCACAAGCAGCAGTCAGGAACTTCAAGACTACTCATCAGTTCGAGTGAGCAGTTGCAACCTGAGGCCATGAAGAGGGACGAAGGAGCAACCGAGTACAGGCAGTAATTCAGAGTACGAGAATCCGACGGACGAAGGACTACAAGACTCCAGGACTACAGGAATCCAGGACGACAAAGGAGCATCCCGTATCGAGGACCGAAGAGGACACGCTGCAGATGTAACACAAATAATAAGGTGACAAATAACCATGCACTTAAAACCCGAGACTTAATCAAAAGACAATAAGTAACAAAGAAAAAACTAGACAATTAAATTCAAATATGAATCAAGAAATTGTATAACTGTAAATTTGTTTTTGTATAATAATTAACGTAAGATTTAAGACTGTGTAACGATAATTGTTATCAGTAACTATAATTTGAAATCTATAATTTGTAGTCTTTAAATTCACAAAGTCATGAGAGAATTTTATTAGACAGCAATGCATATACAGTAATATAAAAAAAGCATAGATAATTAAAAGATTAAATAAGCTTATCAATAATGAGCTAGCTGAGAGCAATATAAAAATTTATAACGATGTATTAGAATATAAGATAATATAATATGTTTGTGTAATATATGAGTACTAATTATGCGTAATAATTACGTGCAAATAATGATTTTGAATCGCAAAACAAATAAGAAATTTTATTAATAAATATTGAAATGATTTTTAAACAGATTACATAGCGTTATTATTATTACGATTACACCTATCATCATATCAACACACGAATTTAATGCGTTGTAGTGTTATGTAAAGTATGTCGCACAGTAAAATCGTTTGTAGTGTTGTAAAATAGCTTCCAAAAACATGAGCTTAACACATCGAAAACGTAAGTGTTGTAATATATCTTATAGAAAATCTCTATTAACTTTTAGTAATAATTCAGACACAGTGAAAGATGTGTACAACAGTTGTCGATACAACGATAAACTATATTCTGGTCCCAACATTGATTTCATTTACAGAAGTAAAATTTCTATCAGTTTAACTATACTCTTAATAAGTCTCTCTGTTACAAGAGTTTTTAGTTCCGTTAAAGTAATTCCTTACGAAACACGAACCGTCTCGACCCGAAATAGTCAGAAATGTCTGTCGCTGTTGTTTAAAGAGCAGACTTGATCATCCACTTGTTTTTGTGACCGACTGTCATTTCCTACATTCTCAGATATGGTTGGGTTGTGTTGAACAGTGCTAAAACCGATATACTGTAATCCCGTGACAACCGTAGTTCTCTGTCTGAGATAAAAAACGAACAAACCAATCATGAATTAAGGTATTCCACTTATATTATATATTTGATAGAATTTGTATATTGTATTCTCGTAAATCTCGCCTTCGACACACAAAATATTACAAATTGTGCAGTAATTAGTTCAATTTTGAAATATTTAGCAATACTGTTGAACTCCCTCCATGACAATGTACGTAGTCTTTATGGTCCGTACGATATTGTTGTATGGAGATTTTGATGTATAAGTTTTATTATAAAGGATGGAATACGTTAAAGTTATTTTTTGTTTAATTTAACGTGGTGGCTTTTTCATAATTTGTTATAAGTAAGTGTCTGTGTCCGGGTAGGCAATATTACCCTTTCTTTAGGTAATAGGAAACCAGTACGTTGGTAGGCATGTATTGTCTATTCTGTTGTACTGTATATACAAATGTTTTTATTTTTGTTTCGCACCAAAGTTAAAATTTTCAGTAAGCTGATGACAATAAATTCTATGTCTACATGATAAGGCTTCTAAAGGGTGATTTTTAAATTGCATGGCATTATTTTAGGATCTGTTTGAAACATAAAAATGTATATAAATTTCGCTTTAAAAATGGTTTATCATCGAGATGAATTGTATGAAGATGTACGTACTAGGTACATTTATTCACAGTAATTTTTCAATGACACTTTGTTTCTGAATTTAGAAAACGAAGTAACTTGTGATATAACATTGTATCATCACGTGGATAGCGGACTTCATTCGAGGGGAAAATTGGAAAAAAGTGACACCATAGAAAAATAATCTCAATTATTGTTTCAATAATTCCAAGATTTTTACACATTCCGAAAGTTTACTGTGTTGGGAAATGCCACCGGACGCAATAATTGACTATAGAACAATGTGTGCGTAAAGAATTATAAACATGATGTTGAGAAAACAATATCAAATATCGTACAAGTCTAAAAAAGACTACGTTTCGGAGCATCGAAATGCGTACGCCACAGGTGATCTCGGCTGCTATGTATAAAAACACAAACACGGAGTGCATATGAAAAATCTATTAAGCATAAATTTGTTCTTACTGCGATTTCGAAAGCTTGATGATTAATCAGTTTGGTCACTGTGTTGCTGTTTATTGTAATTAGTGCAGCTTACTAGGACACTGTTAAATCTGTCACTAGATCATTCTGTTCAGACTAGCAGGACAACTGAAAGGTTTATTACATTTATTGTGTTAAAATCTTACGATCCTTATTCAGGTTCTCAGTATTCAAATCAGAAATGATGAATCCATTAATATTTCTGAAAGAACAGTGATTGAAATCTGTGTACAATCAGTTCTTCGACCTTCTGAAGAGTCGAAGAAATAATATAATGTTTTGACATCAGTTTCTTATTCTTTTAGCAATGACATAGTTTTTTTTATGTTATGTTTCTTTTGGTTTCTTCTAAGCCACTGTAACACCAAATTTACAACGTTTCGTATTTCATGTTGATCACACTACTCCATCAAACATTTTATGAGTAGATCTTGAGCTCCCAGTTTTACACCAAAGCACGCATGTGTACTTAATTATAAAGTCTGTAAATGTTGTATATTTGTTAATTACAGACGCACCGTAAATGTAACAAAAATTATCTGGATTTAGTCACAGCCAGAAATTTTTGGTGACAAAGCAAATTCCAATGTTAAAGCGTCCAAATTCCAAAGCAGTCCAACGGTCAAAATAGTTCGGCAGGGACCCTTGTCGTAGGTCAGAGTATCGCATAGAGTGAACTCATATTAGTGAAAATGGTCGCACTTCACAGAAGTTCCTAGACGACACTAGTTGACAACCTGTGCGTGTACAATCGGAGACCTAATCGATACTGGTATACGGCTGGACCGAATCCGGGTAATGTGTGACCAAGGTGAGAATCTAGAGCCAGCATCCCGGAGATTTAAAATCGCGTTAATGACGTCACCTCTAGGTTGATCAACTGGGTGGCAGCGTTTTTCAACGAGTGACTGCAGAGTCTGGGATTTATAATAAAAGTGCCTCCATGTTGGGCGGTGTTTACATGGAAACGTTTACATACAACATAGATTTCTTGTATAATAAAACATTTTTCTGTATTTTAATGTTCTTTAGCAGCCGATCTGAGGTTGATTTTGGCACAGTCCACGTTACATGATTATTACATTGTTACATTAAGGTTGTTCAAGATTAGGATGAAAAATGTCCTGTTACGAAACATTAACGTTTCGACAGTGCACGATCATAATAATTTGGTGACAATAATTACATTTCTTTCCGTATCCGTAACAAACTTACCAAAAAAATAAAATTGATGGCAGTCAATTTGAGAGGGTAGATAGTTTTAGATATCTTGGGTACCTCTTGACGTTAATAAATCAGATGGCAATGGAAATTCTAACCATGGGAAATAAATAGGTGCTACTTCCCTTTGCTGCCTATACCAAAGTCCAGAAACATTTCTATAAACTGCAAGGTCCATATTTATAAAACCGTATTGCAGCCATTAGTATTGTATGCTTCAGAAGCCTGGAGCATGATCTCAGAACAAGAAGATATGATCAGAAGACGGGAAAAAAGTATTCTGATGAGGATATATGGAGGTGTACTAGATGCCGAAATGTGGCGTATGAGGACAAACGCCGAATTGTACAAACTACGCAAGGAACCGGAAATCGTCACAGTAATAAAACAAGGTATAATTAGGTGGAAAAGTCACGTAGAAAGAATGACAGAGAAAAGAGCAGTGAAAAAAGTATTCATTGGAGGACCGGGAAGAAGAAGACCAAGAGGGAGGCCAAGATGAATATGGGTGGACGATGTAGATGAAGACTTGAGAAGACTGGGGGTCAGAAGGTGGTGAAGAGTCGCAAAGGATAGAGAGGAGTGGAGGCACGTCGTTCTGGAGACCAGGGCTCGTTATGAGCTGTAGCGCCGTGGAGTAGTAGTAGTAGTAGCAGTAGTAGTAGTAGTAGTAGTAGTAGTAGTAGTAGTAGTAGTAGTGGTAGTAGTAGTAGCAGTAGTAGTAGTAGTAGTAGCGGTAGTAGTAGTAGTAGTAGTAGTAGCGGTAGTAGTAGTGGTAGTAGTAGTAGTAGTAGTAGTAGTAGTAGTAGTGGTAGTAGTAGTAGCAGTAGTAGTAGTAGCGGTAGTAGTAGTAGTAGTAGTAGTAGCGGTAGTAGTAGTAGTAGTAGTAGTGGTAGTAGTGGTAGTAGTAGTAGTAGTAGTAGTAGTAGTAGTAGTAGTAGTAGTAGTAGTAGTAGTGGTAGTAGTAGTAGTGGTGGTGGTAGTAGTAGTAGTAGTAATTATATTTTTTGGGGCATACTATGAGCTGTACACACAGTATGTGTACGGTTTATTTACAGAGTAAATGTATGTTTTTCAGTGGTACTGCAGTTGAACTGCGAGGGTGGACAGAACTCTATAGCCGTGGTGAAGGCAGCCTGTCTAGCGGAAGAACACCCCAAAATCAAAATACCTGGTCCTCCAGGTTAGAAGTTGGGCGTGAGACCCTGTGAAAAAGGTTTCGTGAATACCATCTTTACAAAGAGCCGGACATTTGTAAGTCAGGATAATCAAAATATACAGGCTAAGATGGGTTACACACATAGAGAGAATGGAGAGAGGACAGCCTTCGAAACATATTTTATACCAGAAATCAATGGGTAGTAGAAAAAGGAGAACACCACGAAGTAGATTCAAAGACCAGATAGAGGAAGACCTCAGAAAGTTGAACATAAGAAACTGGAAAGTCAGGGCACGTAATAGGGAGGAATGTAATCGACTCTTGGAGCAGGCCAAGATCCACTAAGGGTTGCAGAGCCACGGCTGATGATGATGAAATATTATGTTTAAGGGGCATTATGCTTTAACAGAGCCATTGTGTATAATGTGTGTTGTTCTACTGCCATCACTGGAATGGTAGGGAAAGACAGTAGTACATGTGTGTATGATGAACGGATTAACTGATTGAGGGGGTGTGGCATAAAGTGCTGACGACGGTCGAGGGTTGAGCACAACGATCTGATACCGGGTTTGATGTACGATGGCAGGCGTTTGGCAGAGTGACCATTAACCGGCCCTGCCAACACACTACCGCTTCTCCCGCTTTATTACACCACAACAGCTTATTGTACAGTAATTTAATGTGTACACCAAGCGTGTTCTAATAATGAACGTTATCTGTTCTCGCCGTTTGATAAATATTAAAGTTAATAAACAGAGTTCAAACTAGAGGTGTGCTAAACTAGTATTAGAAAATAACAGGTACCAACAAAACTGTTCCAATAAAGTATTGTTTGTGTATGACGGTTTTTTTTTCAAGTGACTTTTTGGCCTCTATTGCAGTACGCAACTGATTTCAAGGCTACGTGAAACTAGTTGCAGGGTAATACTAACAGGCTGCGGCTGTTTTGTAAACTGTTTCAGAATAAGCGTGTGTCGTCTATACTGATATTATAAAATGTAAAGTATGTTTCTATCGTTGTCCGGGTTAACCTCAGAACGTACTGATCCGATTAAAAAAATCTTCACAACTGTGTTCCTTAAAATTTGAGGATAGTTTTAGACACAAATTTAAACTGATAACTTTAATAATTTTGAAGAACAGAAGCATAATTCAGTCGCATGCCATGAAATTTCATTGTTAATTTGCGTGTAGTGAAGTTTTTGGCATGCGACAAAACTTTCGTTTTATAAGAAATAGCTACATGGTGCCGCAGAATGAAATTTAGACGAAAATGCAAGTTATATTTGGGTTTTTGTTTCAATAAAATGCTCCTTTTTGTTTTGTAAACAATTGTTTATTGTTACGTAATGCGAAAAAGTGTTAGGCCATTACGGAACGTTCTGGTAGGCCTACATTGGAGAACGTTGTTCTACTCTTTTATCGGCTATTCCCGCAGCTTTAATGCGTACGTGACACTTGACATGCGAGGCAGTATTACGTAATGCGGAACGTCTCGTGCGTTCGTCGTTCTAGAAGCTTCTTGACTAGCCCAAAGGTATGTGTTTCTGCCATGCCCCTCGCTGAAGTATCTCTAGAATTTTTACGCGTTTGTGAAAAACGCATATTATGGAACCCTGCAGACTATAAATAGCCCAAACCTGCCCCTTAGAGTTCAATGTTATTGTCGGGCGATTTACACAGTGCGGTTCGAAGTATTGTGGCGAAGTGTTATGTGTTTTATCATTGTGCGAGGCAATTGCAATACAATTGTGTTTTACGTTATTTGAGATTATTATTGCGTGTGAACAATTTCATTTGTTGCAAGAGATTATCTTGTTGATTACAAACTGTTTAATTGTGATAATTGAAGCTGGTGATTAGTGACTTAATTGGTGTCTTGTATTTTGTTTCCACTGTACAATACGACGTTCAAGGAGAGCGTCGTAACAATTTGTTGTATCGGTCCCATGTCATGAAATTTCTTCGTTTTCCACAGAATACGTGCGCAGGTGCATGCAATCGGTTGAATAATGTAATAGGCTACATTTGAATCAATGGCCTATACGCTTATTGAGCGCGTGAAACTAATAGTTGCACGAGCAGTTGCATTGTTTGCAACTGTCTTGCAATCGAGTTCAGATCGTGCACACAGTTGCAGTAAGTGTAATAGTCCTCATTTAAACCAATGCCTCACAAATATTTCTGCAATCATACATTGCGTAGAATAATAAAGGCCTTATGTTTTGCTGCGACGTCTCGGAATTTCAGCCGAGCCACAAGCCGGACACATCCACAAACCACAATTCCGACAGAGTAATCCGTGATCCCAAGCTCGTACACACGATATTCAATATTGACGAGTAACGTGAAGGAAAAAAGTGTGCATTTTATGTGTGTGTGTGTGTGTGTGTGTGTGTGTGTGTGTGTGTGTGTGTGTGTGTGTACGTACAAGTGCAAAACAAGGCTCGTCATGATATATATCCGACAACAACTTATTCGGCGATTTTATCTGCGCGCAAATATGTCTGTGCATTGGCTAGACACATTTTCCCGCCAGTAAATTTGTGGAAGTCGAAGTTAACTAACAAAAGCATTGTTCGTGTGTAACGACGAGCCGTATCACGAGCCAATTAAAATCACTGCTGTCTAGTTTAAGTACGTGAGACCACACACAATGATTATTAGTAATGTCGGATTGAAATGCTGTGTTTAGTATAGTAAAAAGTAAGCTTCTACAGTGTTAATTTTTTCACAAAACGAATAAAGAATATATTAATGAGTTAATTGAGGTTAATCGGTAACATACTTTGTTGTGACAAGTTAAATCGAAGGATTATGTTTTTACAAATTTGAAGGAATAGGCTGCAAAGGTTTGATTAAGTTATGTGAAAAATATAACATAAAAACTGATGTTCGATCACGCGACAAGCACTGGAGGCGGATTCCTTTAGTAAGGAAAAAAAGTAAATTAAAAAGTAAATTCAGAATCCTCTGAAGTACCTCGGAGTAATTCGAATATTTGGACGCGGGGTATCGCTGGTCCCGGAGGCAGTAAGAAAGCACTGAGGAACAATGGGAGGAGGGGGCAATAAGAAGATGCTAAAAGTATTTGATTGCCTAACAGACTGATTTCTCTGGGGCTAGCTAAAAGACAAAGTTTACAGAGACAGAGAACAAACGCTTCCAAAATTGAAGAAGAAATACGGGATAAGATAGATGATTTATTTATCTATGTTATTTATTATTTACCTATATTATGTATCTATGATCTATATTATTTATCACCCTTCATCCTGAAATATTTGAGGTTGTAATGGGAAATTTTTCGTCAAAGATCGCCAGAACTTTTAAAACGGCATGGTGAGCACCTGTAAGACGTCATTTTTAAAAACTTAGGTATGAGAATTAAATAGCATCATCATATAATCACCACTCTAAGGACTAGGCTTTCGACCTGTTCCGGAACCCATCTCCTCCTCGTCTACCGACATCTCTCTTCCCAGTAGTGTGATAACACAAGGCAGCCACGGATAGAGGGATATCAGACATCCGATTCAAGTGATCACACCATCTTTTTCTGTGGTCTTCAAGCTTCTGGTACAATGATACAATGTTTAAATCGCGTCTAATATCCTTGTTCCCTCTGCGATCCAAGAGAGAACAACCTTGCGTCCCTCTTAGAAATTTCATTCCGGCTGCCAGAATCCTCTGCACGTCCCTTTTACCAATAGTCCATGTCTCATTAGCATACAGGAATGTGGGGACAGCCTCAGTTTATAAAGTTTCATTCGGGTATCCTTCCGTGTTTTATTTTTCAGGTACCTATGAATCTTTCCACAGATGCGTCTAAATTTTGTTAGCTTACTATCCCAATCTTCCCGCCGGGGCCATCTAATTTATATACGACCATTCCCGCTCGCAAGGCAATGGCAAACCAGCGAGAGGTATCCTGGCTAGTATAAACCCTCCTCATCTATGCCGTTCGGATCCAGCGTTAAAATGTAGGTTCCATATACCTGTAAGAGACTCCGTAACACACGCACCACGGGTATATGCGGGGAGGGTACAAACCAGTCGGAATACTGAAGGACCCGATAAAAATATGTTACACACGTATACTAAAATATTTCCTACAGACACTACATAAAAAAACGTAGACATATACGACGGGTCTACAACTATCCCAATCAACAGTTATCCCATATGAGATATTACAACAGGTAATTAAACTGACTAACCTGATCCAAAATCTGATTATTCATGACTATCTTATTAAATAGCAACTATTAAATATTTTATTTTTGTTTCATTTTTATTTTCATATTATTTTCCGGCATCTCTTTGCGAGCGTTTGAGATAGTCAGTCAGTCCCTTTATTAACAGTCAGTTGAAGTTGCAGAGATAAGGGTAATTTTTGTTTACCAGTTTAGGGAAAGCGCTGGAGATAGAGTCATGTCAGCTTTTACAGTGATGTATTAGAATAAAATAAATGCTGTAAAGTTTTACAATATTACGGTCAGCATGTGTGTGTGTGTGTGTAGACCGTCGGATAATTACAAAGTCAGAGGCTTACTTTGTTGTACGGCTCGTAGTACTGTAATACCGTATCCTAATGCGAGTACTTTGTCACGTACTGTAATATAGTTTGATGTAAAGCTACACCACATTTATGAAAATTTTAAATTAAATGTGACTCCTTTTTTAACTAACAACGTTTAAAACAAAATAAAACGTGGATACAAACGCAATTATTTTCAAAACATTACTGAAGCCCCGGAATCGCTGGATGTTAATGCAGTGTAATTAAACAAGTGTTTTCCGTTAGCCAACCAGCAGGATTAATAATAAAACAGCCTGCCAGTTAGCTTTGAACTAAATCAAACTAATTAATTATTAATATTGTGTAGACTAATTGGATAGCCGTTTTGTACAGACTGATGTAGGTGGTCGGTTTGGCTGCTGCGTGTACGTTGACCAAAGAATTAACTTTACACAAAATCCGTATGGTACAGTGGGTTCCATCAAGGTAAGATGTTGGTTCATACCCTACTCAAGGTGGATGACTCTTCAAAGGCTTTTTAATTCTTTGTAATTATCATCACCACCATCTTTGTCATTATCAACTGCTTCTTATTATGCTTCTTTTTCTTTTTCTTTTTCTCCTGATTCCCCTTCTTCTTCTTCTTCTTCTTCTTCTTCTTCTTCTTCTTCTTCTTCTTCTTCTTCTTCTTCTTCTTCTTCTTCTTCTTCTTCTTCTTCTTCTTCTTCTTCTTCTTCTTCTTCTTCTTCTTCTTCTCCTCCTCCTCCTCCTCCTCCTCCTCCTCCTCCTCCTCCTCCTCCTCCTCCTCCTCCTCCTCCTCCTCCTCCTTCTCCTTCTCCTTCTCCTTCTCCTTCTCCTTCTCCTTCTCCTTCTCCTTCTCCTTCTTCTTCTTCTTCTTCTTCTTCTTCTTCTTCTTCTGCAGTGCACTGGGATTACTCCAAGAAAATACAGATCATCTGACACTCTATAGACGTTTTGCGTGTTAGAGGCTACATTTGTATACTAACATACAGACATGGCTAAAAATACAGTTAGCATTACTCACTGTGTATTGTAAGCATAAGGTCTATTTAAAAATTTTATACAATTCACTTACCCTTGATGATATTCTATCATTGGTATTTGTCTCCACTTAGCGCTAGACATAATGCATCTTAAATAAAATTATGTTTATTATTAAATTCTCTACAATTATATAAATATATTCAGTTTCTTCCAGCATTTATAGTAGAAGTTGTACTAAATTATAATACGTAAGCGACTGGTGAAGGCGGAATGGTAGTCAGTACAACAATCACTTTACACAACTTTCATTACTATTTGTTTACTAGACACAGCTATTTTCATATTCAACAAGCCGCTAACAGGAGTAGATTTAATTCCTCCGTCTGCAGACGAGTGCAAGTGAACTGTGACCCATCAGTTTCGAATCAACACACACTGCAAGGTTGTAATGTTCTGCCATTACTACTTATAGCTCTTCACTTGAGGTATCAGCGTGTTCTGTTCTGTTCTATTATGTCATCAACAACACACTCGACGTTATTAGTATTTTATTTTATAACAATATTTTATTATTTCACTTTATTTAAAATGTAGTTTGCCACTCCATTCAGTTTACCGTAGTATTCCGTATCTCTTGTTTTGGGTTCCTGAATCCAACAAGTTTCTATTCCCGCCGAATTTTTGTTTTCCCTCAGACACAGACTTTGTTACGAACCTCGTTCTATATGTTCGCAATCTCCTCTACAACAATTACCCCATTTCGTCGATTAATATCGTTTATTATCAATTTACGTTTATTATCATGAAGTGTGTTTTCCTTTCCAATTTTTCTGTTACCGTTAACTATTGTAATGTCAACAGAAAGTTTATCAGTGCATAATAAAAAAAATCGTATATCTTTCTTTATATAAACTGACTTTAAATACTTGACGTAGACGAAAGAACAAGAAGACGTTTGGAACACGCGTTGACGTATGAGCATCGCCTCTTGCTCGACAAACCTGAAACTTCTCACCCTCTAATCTCATAGATATTCCTACTACACAGCACACACACACACACACACACACACACACACACACACACACACACACACACACACACACACACACACCTACTTTCTCATCACTAGTCTGTCACCTCCGAAATTACTTAACCACTGGTTGAAGGGGGCTAGGTACAAAAACAGCCCAAGACCTGTCCACAGACGAGCCTCAAAAAACACCCAAAAAATAGCAAAACTCAAGCCTGAAGTACTGGAATTGGTACGGAGTTAATTTTGTGGCCTGCACAGAGAGTCCATAGAGAGCTTCAAGCATGGCGGCCGCAGCATCAATGAGCGGGACGAGAATATAGCACTCAGTATAACATCTGACTGCCGGTGTTAGATGCTATTCGTTTGAACCAATAGGAGAGCAGCTTGCAGCAGTTGACGTCAAGCTTAATCTTTGGAAACACGTTACGCTTCCCATGGTTGGTCATGAGGATGCATCAGGCGCGGGATCTTGTCCGAAAAGTTATATAAGGAAGTCATCTCCAGAGTTTGCAATATTGTTGTTTCCAGTGTTCAGAACAAAACACGGTTTAGACCCAGCCAGAAAAATGGCTGCCGCGGCGTCAGACCACGATATTTTAACAATATGGCACGCGAATTAGGCCATATTTTTAAGAAAACATTTTAAAGAAACACCTATGAACAGAAAGGACTTTGGCCGACTGGCACAACTATGGATACAGGGCTTTAAACGACAAACGGCTCATAAAAAAACCTGGATACTGTATATGCAGTGGTGGAAAAAAATATTGGCTTGTGAAATAAAAGGTAACTACTGTCTAATATTGTACAGTAGAAATCGACTGATTGATAATTGTGACTTTACAAACATCTACTGTTCTATGCTTTGTGTGGCATCACCAGACGGGTTGCGGTGAAACTGTATAGAGGCCTAAAAGCAATACTATAAACCAGTAGTTCCCAAAGTAGGGTTCGCAGGCCCCTGGGGGTCCGCGACAATATTTCAGGGGGTTCGTAGACACTTTTAAGAAAAACTAGGATATACCGTAATATTCTCCGATTTTTTATGCTCTAAAATATACATCTAAATTTTAGAATCTTAAAACAATTATTAGAAGATTCCAGTATTTTTTGGCTCAAACTAATTGTAATTGTAAAAGTAATTTGAAACTAATGGCTTTAATAATACATTTAAATCATGTCGTCTAGCAGACATGTTTGTCAGCCGAACTGACTAGACCTCTCTTTTACACTACAAGAAGAAGATTCATTGGCAGAACTTTCAACTGAGAGTTGATTAAAATTACAGTTTTCGCAATTCTGGTCATATGTAATTATTAACCATTCTGAACTCGCAAAGTGTATAACTGTGTTTCCCTCTAATTATTTGTGTGAAACTGCAGTCTCCCTGCTCACATACTTAAAGTCAAAGTTAAGAAATAAACTTGATGTCGAGAGTTACTTAATATTGAAGTTATCAGACATTAACACAATATTGCAGAGATAATTGTGCAAAAGCTGCTTCATTGTTCACATTAAACTGTGTTTGATATCATTAATATTATAATTTTACAAGTTAAGAGAATTTTCATTTTAATACATTTGTAATTAAAATATTAGAGTCTGTCATATTTACTGTTTGTTTTATTTCAGAACTCAGACGGGGTCCGTGAATTTTTATATTTTTTGGGAGGAGGTCCGCGGACTGAAAAGTTTGAAAACTACTGCTATAGACTCTTGCTTATGTAGAAATGCCCCTTAAATACCAAAGAAATCTTTATATTCAGGAGTTTTGAAACTTTAAATCGGCGTTCAATTAGTCCGATGTCGAAACGCGGCAGATTTCAGCTCGCGCATTTGCCAACGAGAAATAGAGGGATTTCTTTCTGGATTGTCAGACTGTACAGTAACACTCAGACGTGCCTTTCCATGGAAAATTATAAAGGAAGGAAAGGTCCGTCCAGACATATCGGAAACCTTTCAGTTGGTGTGATATACGTAACCACTGCCTTACAATGCGATTGTAGAACAGAAAGTACAAACGTCGGAGCTTTGATGATTTACTGCAACATCGGAAGGGGAAACTCTTATCTTAGTGTCGGGAATAGAAACTATTTTTACTAAAAAGGATAATTTTTAAAAATTAAAAAAAACGATATCGTGTAAAATAACGCAGAGATATCGAATATCTTGGTAAAGTATGCAACTGTTCTACACCTACAACGTTATTGTTAATAAAGTGTTACCGCAGATGCTGTTACACCCACCGACGCTACCCCCCTCCGCGACAACGACAGTTTAGTTTCAATTTAATAATTTATGGCCACCGCACACACTTTACCTTCTACGGATTTACAATATAGACATACATTGTTATCAAATACAACTTCATTTTAAACAAAATACCAATTTTATTTTATTTACGTCTTCATGGGTCTTACGTTTTATACTTCTTCTTCTTCTCGTCTTCAAGGATTAGGTTATATAAACCGGTTCCGGCATCCATCTCATCCTCGGACGACCCACGTCTCTTCAACCAGTAGCTTTATAGTTCAGTGCCGCTTTCGGCAATCGATCCTCTGTCATCCATTACAGATGATCCTACCATTGTCTAGTGTCTACTGTAAATTGAAATAATTTCATTTTGTCCTTTGCATCGAGTTCTGCTTTGATATCTTTAATTCTTATTGTATCTTGCAATGTATAGTTTAAAGTATTTCAAGAATTTTACCGCTTTCCTTTTTTGTTATACGACTAATATTGTATTTATGACATTTTTTTGTCATGAAATTTATGCTTGTTAAATATTCTTATATGTATAATAAATTTATTCAAACGATTTCTACTGAAAACCTGATAACATTTATCAAATAAAAGACAATGACTTAAGAAAAACTATTTAATAGGATTTAATATATTTTTGATGTCTCTTCAAATTTACTTGGATATAAACCCTGAAACATTCATAATCGTTAAGTTTTTTCATGGAATTAAGAAGGTGGTTGCATATTATTTGACTTTATTTTAATTGAGTTCTTCAAATATAGGTTTTACTTTAAACAAACATACTTATTGTAAATATTAAAGCAGTTGTAAATATCAAATAAATAAAAGATTAATGTAACACTGCTGCTAACAGACTTATAGAATTCCCAATTTCAAAAAGAGTAAAGAAACTATTGTTCGTTTTTATATGTGATCCATTGTATTGTGGTTATGTTTTAATATTTGTAAAGTATAATGCTTGTTTATGTTTGCGCATGTCTGCAAATTGTAGAACAGATGAGGTATTTTAACTATTTGTGAAATGATATTGGCTATGATACTGAAGTTAAGTTAGTTAAGTTCTAGACGATCTGTGGAACAATCAATCGTATCTTTAGAAACAAGGTAAGTCGAGATACAAAATTAAAGTTTTTCAAAGTTATGGCGGTCCCTGTACTGTTCCATGGGTATGAGTTATAGACGACAACGAAGGAACAAGGAAGTAGAATACAGGCCCCGGAAATTGCGGGAGAGTAGTTAAAGGTGTCTTAAACTTGATCGTGTAAAAAAAGAGGTCATAAGAGAATAATTAACAGATTACAAACAATTGTGGAAAGAACACTTGAAAAGGATGTCTGATTCGAGACTGGCCAAACAATTCTGGAAACATAAATCTATAGGACACAGGTGTGTGGGTATACCCAGAAAGAGATGGCTGGAGTATCTATGAAGCCGGTACAGGCAGCACCTTACATACGTATGCCGTTGTATGAGATGATGATGATGTCGATAATGTCTGCGCATGGTATCTTTGAATGTTTTTCACGAGAGTACTACACTGCTCATATTTATGCATGCGATAAGAGGAGAAAATGCACAAGACGCAATATGTTTGATGGCTATTCGTGTGTCGACTCTGTAATGCTTTCTGTTGACGATAACACATGGTACTGCTGGACAAATTTAACAAAATATGCGGAAAAAATGTGAACTACGTGAGTTTAGTGACAAACGCGCAAGCGCGTCTCACACTACTGAGCAGTCTACAGTCATACTCAAAAGTTTGTCACTTGAATGTATGTCTCCCAGCTGTGAATATCGTGAGCGCCGATTTGTATTACAAGCTAATTGTGCGTGTCCGTGTTACAAAGTATCATATTTGAAATGATGCAGAATAACAAAGTATAAAGCTTAAGTATTCTAATGCTCTTACTGTAATATTCGGGCGGGTAAATTTTCAAGTCACGTATGAGTTTTACTTTGACTGTACAGACGTTAAGCAGCGTAGGGGAATGTACTGTATGCGAACGCAACTCGCAGTGCCAGTGCTGCTACGCTTCCCCTCTCCGGATCCAATGTTAACGTAGCCGTGTAGTAGACTTCAGAATTGTTGAGATCAACAACCTCGGTACGCTTTGTGACAAACGGAGGGAATACACAAATCTGCCTTGCCCAATACACATGACCGGCTACATTGGAATCAAGACCTGTCAGTTTTGTTTCTTGATGTTTGAAGCTTGTCCAGATGGGCAAGTCTCGGGTTATTTTGGGGGACAAGTGACAAGTTATTGCCATAACTTCATCCTTCAGCCGGTTTCGAATTTGATTATTGGGAGGCGCACATAATTGATGTTTTATATAATATGCGATTTTATCAATATATTACGATGTGGAAAAAAGAAGTGTACTAATTGTAAATTGTTCTATTACTTAATGCAAAAAAAAATACGTATTGTTTTCACTTGTGAGGTTAAGTGACAACGTTTTTTGGTTTTTAGTTTACTGCTGAAATAAATAAAAGCCATGGTTGAGGAAAACATACCGTTTAATGTATTATACAATGCTTCTAACAGAGTAACACTTAAAATAAAGAATTTAGTTTTTTTAATTTAACAGGTAGCCTACTTCATAAATATCCCCAAAGGCTTTATAAACGAGCACTTTTAAAGGTTGTTGCACCAATATGATAATTTAGTACAAGTTAAAATAGTACAAGTGTTGAAAACAGCTTTTGAGAGAATTTGACTAATGAGTACAAAATTGTTATACGAGCTGACAGAATGCTATATAGACATAGACAATAAAAATTATATTAAAATACTTATTAAAAGTCAAATATTCGCGTGGGAAGCCGCGGGTAACAGCTAGTGGTAGCATATTCATGACGTAGGAAGATGTGCCAGTGTCATGCAGACGTTTATTTTTCGGCGGAAGCAATCACACACACACGATAGTGATTTACTATAAGTCTACACGCTTCAAGTGTCCTATTGCTACAATTACAGTGACTTTGTGACAATTAGTGTTACTAGCGTACATTGTGTAAGGTTCAACCAATTACAATAGTAGGCAGATTAACTGGACTCGAATTAAACGATTGTTTAATTACGTACATGCTCATGTTTCCAGTAGGCAATTGAAAGTAATTAGACACGTATAAGGAAAAATCTAAAATATTATTGCAATATTGCCTTGTATGAAACAGAAAATATTGGTCCTTTCCACACTTCTCTATGGATCTGAGAACTGAACTTTAACGAAAGGCCAAGCCAGCCGGATCCAAGCGGCTAAAATGAGATTTCTCGGACACGTGGCAGGCTATACTCTCCGTGATCATAGAAGAAACAGAGATATACGGCAGGAACTGAATATTATGAGTATACTCCATAGGGTTGCCCAGTATCGACTGAATTGGTGGAAACATCTTTGCCGAATGGATGACGGCAGCATCCCCAAACAAATATGGAACTATAAGCCGAGGGAACGGAGAGGTGTGGGATCGTCCGAGAAAGCCCTGGAGTGACCAGGTCTAGAGTGTTTGAGACCGGAACAAACCATCCTTGGTTTATTCGTTGAAGATGATGATGATGATGATGATGATTGAGACAGTAAAGTGAACTATTGGTGAACTAATTTAAAATGAATTACATTTGTTATTTTAACAGTAATGTAAACCGCTCTTTATAATCTTCTGTTCGAAAACATGAAAATATAATACGCAAAAGGCTAGAATGTAGAACACAGGAAAAAGTAATGGAAATGGAAATCCATCATTCTAGTTTGATGGATGCAAACTGGCGGATCAGATATAGAAAAAAACTAGCCGCATATATTATGCATAGAACAGCAAAGTTGGAATTGAAGTCAGCCGACCGTGTGACGATCGTCACCGATGCCATATAAACGTAATCAGATCTGTAATGACATAAAGTACAGCAAACGCCGCGTTGTACATTCGTACGGCGGCAAACAGGTAATGCTAAGAACGTGACCGGAAATAAATAGCGGAGACAAAACAGAACACGTAGATTTGTCAACGGAATCGTGATTTTTGTTCAGCAATCGATTCGGCATCGCCTAAATCGATCAGTAGTTTCATAACTTCAGTAACATCACATTTGATTATTTGTAGATATGAAACGTTAGTTACATCTAGTAAACATATTAACATGATAATGTTTTTAGGCTGGGGGTCATTCCACAAAAATCGTCATCGAAAAACGTAACACTTCCACACTTTCGATTCCCCAAAAGTCTAGAAATTTGATATGTAAACGCATCAAGACAGAAGTAATCGCTGCTGACATTGAGTTTAGCAAACGTTTTAGTGACAATAAATTTGGTTTTACATGCTCTGTTTGTGATCGTCTGTGTTTGGAAATGATTTACGTAATCCACCAAACGTAATCCACATTATACGTTTCAAAAACCTAAAAACATTATCATGCTTCGATGTTTCGGTTTCGTCGAAATTATTTGAATGCTTTTTTTAAGTACATAATTTTGTAAGCTTCACCTTCAGTCAACCATACATATTATCCGTTAAAACCGTCCGGCTTATCAGGCGTGGTTTAATGTTAAAACCCATGTTTCCGTTACTGCCTGACGTCGACCGATACAAGGATGAAATCTTTGTTACCGGCCTTTTTGTTTGTCTGCACTATCCTGCTGTCTGTCCTTATTATAATGATGGAGCCCCGCTGGTGTCGTCGAAACGTCAGACAGTAAATAAAACGTAGTTTTTAACATTATAATACGGCCAAAAGCCTGGAAAATCTAAAATGCAATACTTTATGTAACTAAAGGGTTTATGTTGACCATGTATTCTGTGTATGTGTGTTTTGCTCTAGACTTTACCTGTTTGAGACCGGAACAAACCACCCTTGGTTTAATCCTTGCAGATGATGATGATTAAACAGGAAATAGTGCTTAGATTGTTCGTATTCAACCTCTCAGAAGACAATCCAGATAATCGATACTTTACGCTTAATTCACAGCTGGTGAATGTTTTTTGAAATGACAATAGTATTGCTATTGTTCTTCTGTGGAGTTACATGTGTGTGCGTGTGTTTATGATTTTTTATTATGCAAGCTTATAGAAATCTATTTTCTATAGTGACTGTTGAGTTTTCAAAATATTTGTTTTTCTCTGTGCTCTTAGATGGTGTTTAACTTTATCTTTTTGTTCTTAGTGTTATTTAAATTTTAAAATTTTTGTTTCAGATTGCGTGAAACTGGGAACTGGTTCACCCTCTGTATTCTACTTTGCTTGTAACATTTAAATGGTGAGTAACGCTTGCAGAAACCTTAAATTATTTAATAAAAATAAAGCATCGCAAAAGGTCACTAAAACTGTAATTAACATCTTATTCTTCGTATTGTTTAAATTAGCAGCCATCCTTACTATTTCTTTTATGAATTTGCTAACTGCTATAATTTTTATTGTTCGACTAAGCTTTTCGTCATCACTGACATCTTCAGGTTGACAACAACCTGGTTGTTTAAGACCTGAAGATGTCAGTGATGACGAAAAGCTTAGTCGAACAATAAAAATTATAGCAGTTAGCAAATTCATAAAAGAAATAACATCTTATTTATTATTAATCCGGCTGTACAATGTTTACAAATTTTCCGGAACCAAAGATTACAGAAGTGATTTAATTCTCATTTTCCACTGCTGCTTGCAAAGATCTTCTTCAATTTCTCGTTCCCACAATATAGTATGAATTCCTTCTATCCAGGTGATAGGTGGTCTTCCTTTTTTCCTTCTTCCTGGTGGGGTCCGTTCCGTAACTCTTCTTGGCAATCTTTCATGTGTCATTCTTTTCGTGTGTCCATACCATTGTAATTTGTTTGTTCGGATAAAATCAGCAATTGCATTTTTTACATTCATTCTGTCCTTAATGGCTTCATTTATAATTTTCTGACGTTTGGATACTCTTGCCCAACGTCTGCAAAAGTCCATCTCTGCTGTCATTAATTTTGTTCTTGTGTGTTTATTAGTAGTCCAAACTTCTGAGCCTTAAGTCATGATACTTCTAACAATGGTCTTAAATATTTTGGTTTTAGTTTCTCCTGTAAGTTGCTTATCCCACAGGATTCCCTTCAATGTAGATATAGCCACCTTTCCCAAATTAATTCTGAATTGTACTTCTTTGTTTTGCTTGCTACTGGCAGTAATTTTCATTCGTTAATACTTATATTCCTATGTATATGAAATCTTCTCCATGTCTTCCTCCAATATCAAGTCTTGATGAAGGTCACCTATTAACATGTATTTTGGTTTTATGTATATTTACCTTTCGTCCCCATTTCTGATATTCCTGTATCAATTTTCTAGTCATGTACTCTATGTCTTCAAAATCTTGAGCCGAAAGTAATTGGTCATTAGCAAACTGTAATTGTCGTGTGTTTTATGTTATTTAATGAAAGTTAGAAAATTGTTTTTAAATAATTGAGCCCTAGGAATAGATTTGAAATGTCCTAATATATTAAAAACGACCAAACCCTAACCATCCAAAACAGTACGTTAATTAACCACGTTTTATTTAAATAGTAATGCATAAGGAAGGGAGTTAATCGCAAACGAAAGTTACAAACCATATTCCTGTCAATAATAAATAAGGTAACTGCAGGTGAATCGGATCAAAACGTTTTTTATTTCTGTGTAAAACTCTGTACAACTTTGTTTAGTCTGATGTAAATGGTTTGAAGAATAGCTAATGTATTGTAGTTTCTTATACTATTATTTATTTAACAATAAAATGACACCCACAATTTTAATTTGAACTTAAGTACAAGTAGTACAACTTTTATCTGAAATATCTACCGGGCTGTTTGGACGTGGTCCAAGATTTACATTCAAACCAAACGTTTCAGCAGCACCACTGGCTGGCGTCTTCAGTGGATATTCGAGTCAACCTAACGCGGGGTGTCGTACGTTACGACAATTCGACAGCCCGTTACATATTTCAAATACAACTGACACCGGCCGTGAAAGCCTTAGAACAATATTAAATAGTACAACTATCCTATACATCCGCAAGTGACGGGTGAATCCGATCAACACAAAAATTCATTAAATCTATTTAGGCAGCCATATTACATTTATTTAGTATAATTTTGTAATTGACTACGTTGTACATGTTTAAAACATAAATACATATTTTTAGCAACAGTAAACGTTAATATATTTGGAAATTTTAACGAGAATTTAAAATACTCATCAACGTCTTACTGTTAAGGCCTTCAGTTCAAGCATGGGTCAAACTTCTTAATGATAGCTCACGATGGCGACTGAGATAAAGCTTGAAAGTAACCTTTCCCTGCCATTTTTTTATTTCCGGAAAAAAAATTATATTTTCCTGCCACTTTCCCGAAAATTATTTTTCATTTTATTTTGCTTGACAAAAATATATGCACCCCATGTACATCTTTTGGCGTTAAACCAAAACCATATTTCGAGAATTTAATGATTCGAGATTTTAACTTGTTTCTTTGTGCCGAAGGAAACTCGTTACTCGCAGCCTTTTTTCGGACGTATAAGTTTATCATCTTTACTTTGCGTCTTAACAATCATTCATAAACTTATAATACACAGTCCATAAAACTTAAGGATGTTTTCAAATGCTATGTATTAATTACATTTGGATATTAAATATAATAATTTTTACCTTTCTCTAACCTACTACCAGTTTCTACGCTTTTGTCGTCGATGTCTATATTTCACAGTTTGCATTAGTAAACTTTCGAAAGAAATTATTTTCTTTGATTTAATTGATTTTTATTTTAATCGGTTAATTACTTTTACTTATTTTTTTTTTGTATCGGCTATCTAAGGACCACATGTCAATTTCAATTCTTTATTGTTTGTTCTTTTCTTTTTCTCCAATATTCTTTCATCTATGTCTCTTCTTCCTGTTTTCAGTCCACTTTGAACCTGCGTTTTTCTCTCTCCTACCCTAGACTCCTTCAATTCTTAACACTTTTGCCCGAAAACTTCTCAATTGCTTCTTTTGCGTGTATATTATTTTTTCTAAATCCTTTTGGACTCCTTTAATCCAACTTGATGTTGACTTTTTCCTCCCTCAGATATTCCCATTCCCTATAAATGTCCACCTATTCTCGTCCATTCTATAAAAATGTCAAAAAAATAATAGTCTTTTTTTTCTCATTGTTTCTGTTACAATTTCTATACTTTTACATATTTCATCATTACTTCTTAATTTCCAACCTTCTGAAGTTTTTCGTGGGCCTAATATTTTCCTAATAATTTGTCTTTCCAATATTTCTAGTTTGTCTAAATAATACTTCAATGCTAGACATTCACTTGCATATAGGTATTCTGGCTTCATTACTGTACTGTAATGCCTTATTTTCGCATTTTTAGATATGCATTTTTTATTGTAAATATCTTTTGTTATACCATATGCCCTTTCCATCCTATGAATCCATTCTTTTATAGCAGATTTTTCTAAACATCTCTCTTGAATTAGTTTTCCTAGATACTTAAATTTTCAAACCCTCTCTATTCGACCAATACCCGTTTGCAGGAATTTTGGGGCTTTTTTAATGTTCCTGAGAAATTTGTTTTTTTTCTGCAGAAATTTTTAAACCTGTTCTACTGGCTGTGTCCTCTAAAAAATTAACTTGTGTTACTGCAGATGTCAGATTTTATTATTTTACTTATATTTTATTATTTGGTGAATACTTGGTAGTTCCTTGAGAGTCATCATTCTCCAGAAGGTTTGAGCAGAATCTCGCACGACTCACATAGTCACACACACACACACACACACACACACACACACACACACACACACACACACACACACACACACACACACACACACACGCGTACACACCCTTACAGTGAACAAGGTGGGAGCATCGTTTGCACGGCGGTATAAATCATGAAACCAAGGAGCCAGACTGTGCACTCTCTAAATCTGTTGTGCATACTTTCCCCTTGGGAACAATGTAGTGCTATATATAGAAACTGTGTTAACAAACAGACGCCAACACGTCTAACAGAAAAATCGGTTTGTTACCTGAGTGTAACGAATGCCGATGTATTTGTTACAATATGAGAATTTTCCAAATTTATTTTAGTAAATAAAAACAATCTAATTATAATAATCATTCTTACCCAATCTCACAAGTAGAACAGTATCGTGTCAAGCGGAATGTTCGTTTGCTTATAACTCTAAAATGGCTGGAGATTTTGACAAATAAAATGTCAAATTACTTGTCTCAATATCAGCTTTTGCAAAAACAAAAACAAAAATGGTTAATGTTTTGTAATCAATTTTGTATAAAGCATGGTCAAATTTATTGAGTTTACAATCAATTTTAATTAATAAAAAGCACATAAATTATTTATTACTAAATCAAACCAAGACTCAAAATTACTGGTTGAAACGATTTTGCAATGAAGACAGCGGCATTATGATTAGTTGGAATATTTGTTCATTTGATAACTGCTGACCGTATGGTTAACGTGGCAACACAGTTCAGTGAACTGTTTGTTTATTATTTTGTTTTTTAAGAAGTAAACGAACAAAAGTTATCTATACAATTTATGGAGGACTTATAGGTTACTCAAGTACCTATAATGTCAGTATTCTATTACTGTTATTTAAGAAATAGTTTCTCTTATAGTAATATAGGCACATCGACTTTTAAATAACACGGTCTTGACTACAGACCGGTTTTAGGTTTTTGTTTAAGGGGACCCGGAAACCCTATACTTCTTCATGTTAATACAAGGAGCATTTTCTCAATTTCTATTTGACATACAGTTTTAAAATTTTTACCAGTGATACATTCGGTTAATATCTAACTTTTCCCAGTTTCAGATTTATATAATACTTAATATTTTTTAAGAAAAAAACTTTTTGTGATCAGTGTCGGAACACTTCTAAAATTTCAGGCTTTACGGCTAATAACTCTTAAATAGCAGAAGTATCTGTAAAACCCTACCGCAGCTACATGTAATATCATTAAATAAGTCTACCACGAAAATTTCAGCCCAATATTTTAAACCCTTTTTGCGAAAATTTTCCTTATTGTAAAAAAAAATCAATTTTCGGAAAACACAAAAAACTAAATCCATGTTTTTAGTTACTCTTACCTCAATGCATTCCAGTTTCATAATCTGAATTGTCGTCAAACTGATCTTCAAGTTTCTTCTTAAGATGTCTGGGTTTTCTTTAAAAATCTTAAATTTAATTTTCACTATTTCTAATTCTGTCCCTGTCTAGTGCTTCCATCGTAACAAACATGAAATATGCAGGCTTCATGCCTAGTTTTTCAAGAACTTCACACTTCATATTATTTCCCTTATTAAAACAAATTATTGCATTGTAAACACTTAACTTTAAAGTTTTAAATGTGACAAAAACATTTTTTGGTATCCTGGTCCATATAACGCTGTTTACAGATTCATTGCAGTTTTGAGTCTTTCCAAGCGTACACTTTTTCAATAGATTTGGATTAGAAAGGTCTCTAAATATGGGCTTTATTATATGCATAATAGCTTCTGGCATATTATTATTGTGATTGTAAGGAAGGTCAGTAGGACATTCTAATTGTCTTTTATATTTACACCAGGTATCTGGACCTTTAGGGAGTAAAAGATTATTCATCCTATCCTGCATTGCTTACTTCAAAAATTAATTTTGGCCATACATTTTTTTAAAAACCTATACAAATTATATAGTTTTGGAATCAGAAAATTCTTTACTATTAATATCTGTGAAACAAAGTTCTTTGAAAAAAATGAGTTTTTACCCTACCGGGTCCCCTTAAATAATTTACGGTTTGTTTACTTTACAGATCTAGCGGCTTATTACATGCTAGGGATAACTATTTGAAATTAATAGTTATCAAACCATTTCTGTTTTTGTGACAGAAATAGTAATAACATACTATTACGACGGTCTTACGGAACGTCGTATTGTAAAGTGGAATCGAAATATAGACACCAATGAAGTCAGTAATTACCAGGTTTAAATAGTCGAAAGTAACAATTTGAAATTACCAAGGTACTCTCATACAATAGTTTAGTTTAATTTCTCGACAAGCAATAATAATGTCAACTAAAAGAGTTCCGCACAATAATCAGTTCCCACTAATCGTCGTCTCGCCGTATTACCAGTGCTTCCGCAGCTCCAACACAAGCATGTTGTTTTAGCTAACTCAGGTAGTATTCATTGTGGAGCATTATCTAATCATTCAGTTGATGTTCAGAATGACGGAACGATTTTCTAACTGAACTTCCAGACTGCACACTGCAGACTGCAGTATTAAATAAGGAGACCGACACTTGTTTACGGTGTAGATTTGCTGAAACAGGCACTGCAAATGATTGTAAACGTTTTGGTCGTTCATTCGTTTTTACATGCCGACACTTTACCCATTGTTCACGAGTTTATATTTAGTTCTGCAAAAAAAGTAGGAAGCACCGAGAAAACTATCTAAATAGGAAGTTTTAGAAAAATTAATTAAATACAAAATGATGATTATTATTAATTCGGGGTCAAAAAACGTCCTACGACGTTGTCCGATGCCTAATCTCCATTGCTGTCTGTCGTTGCAGTTTTCGTCGTTTAGTCCTCTATCGCTCATCGATCTTCTTATGCCCTCTATCCATGTTATTTCGGGTCTTTCTTTCTTTCTGTGCTTTCTAGGTATCCGTCTCATTGTTTTCTTTGGTAGTCGGTCTTGTCCATTCTTTGTACGTCTCCGTGCCAGATTAGTTGATTTTCTTCAGTGCAGTCGATGATTGTCTTTTGTAAGCCCATTTCTTCTTTGATCGTTTCATTTCGCAATCGCTCTAGCCTTTGAAGTATTACTAGCAGCTCGTCTCAAATCATCCATTTTTGTAGCTTCTAACTTTCTTTTTACCTGTTCTTTTATTTTCCATGTTTCGGATCCATAAGTAAACGTGCTTTTAATCATACTGTAGTATATTCTTTTCTTCCTTTCTTTTTCAATTTCTGTGATCTATAGAATTCCATTCAATGATTTAATTATTTGTTTTGCTTTGTTTATTCTTGATTTTATTTCAACATCATCTGTTCTTTCTTCATTAAAGTGTATTCCTAAGTATTCGTAGCTGTTGTATTTTTTATATGTTCGTTGTTTACTAAAATTAAATCTGTTGTTTCTTCTCCAACACATAGATACTGCGTTTTTTCTATGTTCATCAGTATGCCCTATTTTTCATACTCTTCTTTGCTTCTAAAAAAAATAAAATAAATGGTTATTGGCCCTATTAATAATATTGTTACGACATTACAGAACATTGTACGTGTTTCCAGAGTTCGCCGGGCGCGCGCACTGTGTCACGGCCCCAAGCAATTGCGCTCTAGTATAGAGTTGACGCGTCTTATGGATTATTTTGGAAACTCAGCGGGGTATAAATATAGATATTCAGGGACGGTCAGTTCAGTTTATGTGGTGATTTATTCCAATGCGGTTGGAAGTATTGTGGCAAAGTGTTATGTGTTTTATAATTGTGCGGGACTCTTTTAGTTTACATTTGTATTGCGTGTGAACAATTTTTATATGATTTGTTGGAACAGACTATCTTGTTGGTTACAAACTGTTTAATTGTGATAATTAAAGCTGGTGAATAGTGACGTAATTGTTGTCTTGTATTTTGTTTTCCACTGTACTATGCGACGAACAATAGACCGTCGTAACAATATCAATTCACTATTATTCATAAATAAGTTTATTAATTAACACAAGAATAAGGCGATTTTATGAACACCCCATTAGGGATAAATATACAGTCTAAAAAGCTATACTCACTGTTTCTTCAAACAGTAACAGCAGTTAAAACTAGGAGTGTCTCTGACACAAATGGGCGGAGCATTTGATATTCGTAATAATTTACGTATTTGTCAATATTTTTACAATCAATCGTCTTTGATCCGTTAGATAAATAGATTGGTAATAATTTATTTATCAGTGTTCTTACAATCAACAAAATATATACATTTTTATGATACACACCTTTTATTAAATACACTACATTATAGTACAATATACATTAATTGTCATTAGACATATTCCACAACCTTTGAAACTCATCTCTACGATCAGCCATTGATGGAGTTCTATTAATTTTTAGGAGTCTATCAAAATTAAACGCCGGTTTTAATAATAATCCTTCTAATGTTTTCACTCTTGAAAGAGCAGCATACGTTAATCCAACCTGAAATTCATTGTCTCCTAAATTAGCAATTGCCTTATCTAATGTTATCCCTTGCGATCTATGTATACCAAAAGCATATGCTAATATCAACGGAAATTGTTTGCGAGTATAAGAAATTTCATTTTTCTTGAATGATGTCAATTATATTCATTAACTGCTTATTATTTTTAAGCGACTTTCAGTATTTCAGATGTGGCTAGTGTAATGTGAAATAGATGTGGTCAATTGTACTAAAAAAAAGTTGCTCAAAAACAGAAAAAAACGCGACGCTCAGAAAAATAAACAAAAACCAACATGAACACACATACACCAAAGTATATCAGCGACATCAATCACCCTTTCCACCTTTCCGCTGCTTCAAACGTCCAAACACCAACCGCAACCTCAAGTCACCTTGCCTTTACGTTTTAGTTTTTTTTTCATTTTACAATTTATCTACTTTCTGTTTAATTAAAATTCCCTTTTCACTTCGGTGTTTACTTGTTACACATTGTTTCTTTGTTCTTGTCAAGTAAAACAGTTTTTAACTTTTATTTTAAATAAATTATAGTTGCTTATTTCGTTCCGGAATTATACCGTTAAATTACACCGAATATACGTGTTCGAAGTTGCTCATTCCCTAGTTGAATTTGTAACTTTCAATCGCGTTTTTAATAACAAAACTTTTTCGGTTGCCAGTCATTCGATGTTTTCAGTTTCATTTTACCGTTATTGCTAGAAACATTAAACATTTAGACCACACTGTGAAGTGGCGTCGTCAGTGGTAAAGCTGAGTTACGACCACGAAAATCATACGAGTTTCAATTTTGTTAAGAAACCTTTAAATTGTAATACATTTCTGTCCGTTTTTTCTGCGTGAAATATTTTAATTTCCTTTATTGCTTACTTGTAACTGCAAGGTATACAGAACTTTGTCTCTCATTCGATACTATTTTAAACTGTTTCACCTTCACGAAAACATTCACGTTTTGGACGTACAAGTATCCTTCATTTTTATTCTATTGTAGGTTTTGTTATTAATAAAAATTTCTTTCCCACGGGCATCAGTAATTATTTGTTTTTAATTTTCCCTCCTTATTTATTTATTTTGATTATCTGTTATACAAAGATGAGCCGTCTTCGCTGCTACGTATTCTCGGTCTTCTTCTACGGTGTAGAATCTTGGACTTTGACTGAAGCCACAACTAAGAAATTGGAATCTTTCGAAATGTGGCTCTACCGTAGAATACTGAGTACTTCATGGACAGCACATATAACTAATGTTGAAGTTCTTATAAAGATGAAGAAGATAGGGAAGTTATTAACACAGTGAAGATAAGAAAGCTTCAGTTTCTGGGACATCTCGTGAGAAATGAACACAGATTTTACTTATTGCAGTCCATACTACAGGAAAAAGTGCTGGGAAAGAGAGTTGAGCTACCGAGAATATCATGTCTGAGAAATTTAAGGACCTGCTTTGGCATGAATACAACTGATTTATTCCGTGCAGCAGTGCAGAAAGTTAAAATAGTCTGTATGATATCCAACATCCGAAACGGATAGGAACTATCAGAAGAATAACTGTAATGTTATAGGAATTTGGCTCTCATTGGATACGATTTTCCTTTACGAAGCATTCACGTTTTGAACGTACAAGAGTCCTTCATTTTTATTATATTGTAGGCATTCATGTTTTTTTTTATTACTAGAAATATCTTTCCCACGGGACGTCAGTTGTTATTTATTTTCAAGTTATCCCTCATTTTTTATTTGTTTTGATTATTTGTTATGCAAGATTTTCTAGACTGACATAACAATAATAATGTTTATATAGGATTTATTTCATTGCGAGCTAATATTTGAAAAGTGGCAGAATTAATTATACACCAGAAACATTGACACTGGTCTTAGTGTTTGCGTATAGGCTACTACCTGTGTGTACTCGGTTAATCAAGTTTACACACAAACACACACCTGTACATGCGCGCGCACTCGTATTTCGTACACGTGTCTCTAATTCTGTGATTGGTTTCCAGCGGATTTGTCTCATCACAGACGTTCCAATTACTGACGCATTGGGTGGCAACTGTCGATTACTCTGTATGGCCTGTTTACACTATTCTCTCCGCTTAATCGCTCTGTTATTTAAATTGAGTATTATTTGCTAATTGTGTATTTGTACACAAGGTTTAGCAATACTACAATTGTATTTGACAAAGTCAAAACATTTGTTGTGTTACTCACAGGCGATTGTTCAAGCTACACTTTTGAATTCTAACTAAACCAACAGCTGATTTCCGTTGGATGTTCCTGCTGTGAGGCTCAGTTAGGTCATTAATAAAAAATTTCCTGCAAGCGTCTTAACTGTGTTACCTGACGATTACTGAACACTGGTAAATATATTCTGCGACTGAAATACCTGACGGTTTTTGAAATAAAATTACTCACTGATTGCAAAGAGGTAATTTATATTTATTTCCTCTCCATAAACACACATGTTTATAAACATAATCATTCGGTAATTTAAACTGAACATTATTTGCTAATTGTGTATTTGTACACAACATATATAAACACAATTAGGTGATATTTGAAGAAATCACAATATTTGGTGTGTTACGAATAGACGACTGTTCAAATCACAACTTTGAATTCTGTCGGAACAGAAAGTGATTTGTCAGCTTAAACGCCAGTAGAGAAAGAGGAGTCGCACTGGATATCCCTGCTGTGGATAACAACCTCAATTAGATTGGTAATGAATAATTTTATGTAATCCTGATGACTGTGTAACCTGACGACCACTAATCACTGGTAAATAGAACAACAAAAACAGTAATCACAGCACAAAATATGAGATACGCAATATATACAAGTTTGATAAGTTCAAGTATAAAAATAAGCTAAAAAATCAGTGTTCCGTGTGAAAAGGTAATACAGTAGATTCTCACTAATCAGGCAGATATCAGACCAAGGTAGTGCTGGATCAGTGTAAATGCCAGATTAATGGATGTTTATTAGAAACAAACGCATTTAAATGACAAAAAGTAGCGTATATTGTGCATAATGGTAAAACATGAAAAAAAAACTTACACCTGGTTAAAAAATACGATTAAAAATATAGTAAATTATCTTCTATTTTTCCTTAAAATTATTCAAATTGTGTTTATGTTTATAATTTAGTCAAACGTAGGAAAGAATGAAACTCGTAGAGTAATGTACAGTAGGTACTATTCTATTGGAATGAAAAAGCTGTCAATTTTCTTCTGTTTTTTGTTGTATTTTTTTTTTTTTTTGCTTTAAAAGCCACTTTTAACGCTTTTTCTTGTAGTTTTTCAACACAAGATATCCTCGTTTGTAGGGGTATAATAATTAATGGAGATTTTGACGATTACGGAGAACACTCAAAAGAAAGACCACGAAAGAAACACAAATAAAATTCTATAAGGTGATGGCAGTTCCCATGCTATTATACGGGTCCGAATCATGGGCACCAAGAAAGAAAGATTATAGACAGATGGAAACGTCTGAAATGAAATAATTTAGATCTGTGAAAGGTTGTATAAGATTAGATCACATAAAGAACGGAGATATAAGACACGAATTAAAAGTACAACCAATAACGGAACTAGCGGAAAACTATAAAAAAGATGGAAAGACCATTTTATGCGCATGTCTCCAGAAAGAATTCCAAGAAAAATCCTGAATTATAAGCCAACCAGAAGAAGAAATGTTGGCAGACCGAGACGGAGATTGTGAAGTCGGAAGAGGCAACCTGCCTAATCCTGGACAGATAGATGATGATGATAATGATGATGATGAAATAATAATAAATTAAATGGATAGAACAACGTAAATATCGAGTAAATACAAATTAGAGAGTGAGTGGAATAATAGAGAAACTGAAATGAGAAGGTGTCGTGGAAACCCACACTATAAGATTATGGGTGGATTGCAAACAATATGTAAACACCGTCACCACGGATTGCAGCAACGGAACATAACAAATATTTATAAGATGTATCAGCCGTGTGATGTGTCTGCGCAAAACCTGGGTGATTAACCTGAGCGACAAAGTAAGTTACCTAACGAGAGTTAAGTGTTGGGATATACTGAGCCAAGACTTAACGCTCTGCCAAGTGAGGGAGAGTGTGAGGCAGTATGAGAGGGGGGACATTCTGATGGACGGGTGGATATCGCAGTGAATGTGAATGGCTTTCACTTGATCGGCCTACTAGTAGTTTGTAATGTTGGACTCGTGGTCGAGGAAACTGTTAGACGTCCCGTTTCATGTTTTTTCCGTCAGCTAGTGTCCCAGCGTTGTGATATAAATAATGTGTCCTACAAAGCTCAATTTTACGTCTTAATATTTAGCATTAAATAATAATTTTATGTTTCTGCGAACATAGTTAAACTTCAGGTAGTTTCGATTAGGATCAGATTTTTGTTTGCGAAAGTTGATATTGGTAAGATAAAAGATTTTAGTAACCGCAGTGGCGTTCGGTTATCTGGTGACCTTCTCTGTTTCTTACCATTATTAAGTAAAAACACTGTATACATGGCCTAGCTTCCACACTTTACGTATTTTTTAATAATTTTCAATTATTGATACAACAAACTAATTAAAACTACAATGTTTCTATCACTTGGAATCAGTGCTAACAGAAAATCAAAAAAATGAGCGTATTGCCTCATACATTTCTGTTAATTTCAAAGTGATTTCAAAAATAATTTTATTAACAAGTATACGTCCTGTCAGAATATTTAATTATTCCTATCAGAATATTGAAAGAGGGAGGGAAGGTTTTGACAACATATCGCATTTTGAAACTGTGCCGAAAACGAACTTACATTTAAAAGTATGAATGAGAGAGGTTTTACAACGTTAGGTATTGAAAAGAATGTACACACACACACACACACACACACACACACACACACACACACACACACACACACACACACACACACACACACACACACACACACACACACACACACACACACACACACACGCACACGCACACGCACACACACACACACACACTAAACGCAGACACAACACACATACGCACAGAATGTACTAGAAAGAAATGTAAAAGTACCGACACGGGTGACGGAACTCGCTAGTGACTAATAGCCAGAAAGGCGTTTACCTTAAAGGTTGTTTACGAAAATGTGTACGCGCTGTAGGGCGAATGGGGGTAGAAAGAAGTTGTCTAGTTACATTATTGTTATTTCCGATCTGATGATGAGTTGTGATGCTTGAAAGCGATAATCGGAATAATTTTTCTATAGTGGTATGCAACGTAAATATACTTCCGATCTGATGATAAGCTAAAAGGCTTGAATGCGGGAATTTTCTATACAGTCGTGTGAAACATATTGACTTTTATTGTAAACATACAAACCACTAATACAAATTTATTATTTAAAAATAATTTTATTGTCATGTGTGTTATATGACAATAGTCTTATTTCATTTGAATTGATTAGGACTCAATTCATTTGACTTGTATTTCATTTGCTTAAGTAACATGACTAGAGGTTCTGTTTTGTTTGTCCGTTCTGATTAATTGGAACATTACCGCTATATGAATGACTAACTGTCTGTTGAGAAGTAGGACAACAGACTGGAGTCCAACATTATTGACTCACGTTTTCTCCATTCGATTAATAATATGAAGGCAAAGCTTCTCAGAACAGACACGTCATTAATCAACCCGAGCGCAATTGCGCACATTGGCTGGGGTCAGGTGTCCGTAACCGATAGTCACATTGAACGCCGTGTGGCAATGGAATGCAATTAGGAGTAATTTTCGTTACGTGTTTGAGTCTGGGAACAGCTGTATGTACTTATGGATTTAAGTACTCTTACATCATTAAGTCACGCAGAGAAACGATTGAAACGCGATATGTCTCGCTCAGCCCAGACCTCTTACAACTGCCACTTCCGGTATCACTTACAAGATTTTGTGGAATCTAAGTATGAGACGATCCAAAGGAGACAGCTAGTTGTGTGGTGAAGACATACACATAGACGAGTTTCGTGAATTTGTGACACCTTGAACCGTCCTTGACGGGGACCAAATGCTACAAAAGTTGTAAATCTGCATTAGAATAAATTATTGCTTAGACAGCCACACTTTCTTCTGCCGAGGCATCTTGTCTACAATTGCTTCGTATGTCCGATAATAATCGTCTGATTGGAATTCAGATGTGTATGCTTAAATTGGAAATTATCGATGACGAATCACTGAACACATCGATAGTATTATAATACGTTAATTTAAAGTCAGAGGCAATCGGGAATAGTTTCAGTTAGAAGGCATATTAAAAGAAAAGAAACAATAATAGGCTATATATTCTCCGAAAACATGTTTGAGAAAGTAAAAGTTGATGAGGAAACAGAGAAAGAGAAGAAGAAGCAGAAGGGAAAAATGATGGTAATCGTTAATTATTATGCTGACTGGGGAAGGTCGTCCTCGCGGTATTCATGGCTATGGTCACGGTGACGATCATGATTGAACTAAGAGACGAAGGTTTAGTTTAAAAACTCTGATTTTCATTTATTGAAACTACCTGCCTAAAGTGTATCATTTTTATTTACATGAAAGTGTTATTTCAGAGATTTTTTTTATATTAGATATATTCTAGTCCGACAGTAAAATATCATGTCACCAAGGTATCGTCCTTGAACCGAAGCTTGTTTCTATTTTACCGTACGTAGTTCAGATTACGGCACGTTTTGTTCCAAGTGTGCGTTCGTTTCCATTTGAGTTACAATTGTCGAATGTAGTTACGACAAATTAGTTGTTTGCGACAACATTTGGTTTACATTTAGTCAGTACGTTGTCTGTGTTACAGAGATTTCTGTTTTCTGCAATTAAAAAATGACCTTCTTGTGCAACGGTTTTTAAAAACATGTAAACACTTGGTACGTTTCACAGTTTTTTTTTAACACTGACAGCTGTTTCAGCTTATTAAGTTATTGTCAAAGAAATGCTTATTATAAAAAGCATTGGAAGTATTTTTTGAAAAAATGGAATTTATAAAATACAGTGTGCAGAATGCGATGGTATTCATATCGGACAATGTGGCCGTGATCTGAAAGGTCGCATTTCTGAACGTAAAAAGGCGATTTTAACTAATACAGCCAATACAGGTTTTGCAGATCATTGCTTCAACACAATCACTTCATAAATACAAAAAACATAACACTACTGCACAACATACAAAAAGGTAAAAAATGGATTTATTAGAAATTTTGGAAATTAGAAAAGCAATAAAAAGTAACAAAAATTTAACAAACGAACGATCTGAATTCTGTGTATCCCCTTTATTAAAAGTTGTTATTTAGTTTAGTTAATTTTTATATTTTGGATTCAGATTATATTTAGTTTGTACAGACACTTCATCTTCCCTTAGATTCTCCAACCACCCCTCCGTCATCACACTCCACACATGTCCGGATACACGCCGTAAACATATGTTCTCCACCCTAACATGCTTTGTTTAGTTTAGTTGTTCACTAATCTCTTTGACAACAGCTTAATAACCTGAAACAGCTGTCAGAGTTAAATAAAAACTGTGGAACGTACCAAGTGTTTATATATTTTTAAAAACGTTTGTATTAATATGTTTCACCAAGTGCCCAACGAATCATCAATTAATATCGTGACCTTTTAATTCACTGGACATCATCAACGTGCTGAAGTAACACCAACAATAAAACAAGCTGGTCAAGTAGACAAGAAATATAGGGGACGCAGAAACTCATTTATCTGAGAGTGTTTCATTAACTGTTCCGTACATGTCCAGGGTAATTTTCAGCCTTTTAGTAATGCTTAGTACATGCGGCTATGTGTACAAGAAAAAAGGGGCCACCGCAAGATTCAGAGAAATTAACAAACAAAAAACGGTGAGAGCCACCGTGCACCGCACAGACTACAGTCCCTACATCGATCACCATTTCCATCCACCCTTCTTCTGACTACAAATAACAACTGCGACCGCAAACGTCAACTTTCTTGTAACTTGTTTCCTGTAATATTTCTCATTTCTAGTCAATTATAGTTCTTTTGAATTCTTAATTTCGTAGTGACCGTCAATCAATGAATTTTAACGTGTTAAAGGGTGTGCGACGTTCGGTTAAAAAAGGATAACACAAATTTTAAAGTATTTGTGTCCACGTTTCGACAATATTTGTTGTCATTATCAGGAAAATTGTTGCTAAGTTTTTATGACGCCAAACACACAACTTTGATTTTGTGTGTTAACAGTTGTGTGTTTGCCGTCATAACAACTTTGCAACAATTCTCCTCAAGATGACAATGAGTATTGTTGAAACGTCGACACAAATAATTTAAAATTTGTATTATACTTTTTTGACTGATCCTCGCAAGCCCTTCATCGTTAAAATTATAATTCTTTTGATTTTATTTAATTATTTTTCGCTTTTTAATTTTATTTGTTGTAAATTTTAAAAATTTTAACGTTTATAATCGTTAGTTTGTTCTGAGAATTTATCTGAGAATACGTCCCTTCGGTCAGCGCGTAAAATCTATGAAAAGAAACCGCGCGTCGGTGAGGACCGATCGTTGACAAGGAGAGAGAGAGAGAGAGAGAGAGAGAGAGAGAGAGAGAGAGAGAGAGAGAGAGAGAGAGAGAGAGAGAGAGAGAGAGAGAGAGAGAGAGAAAGAGAGAGAGAGAGAGATAGTGAGTGAGTGTGAAGCTACAAAGACTGGGCAAGCAGATTGTGGTGGGGTTGCCGTAGACGGTTGCGTAATTTAATGAATAAAGTTGTGTTAGTGGCTATAATCACAAACAGAATTAACACTGTTGCACACCACTATAGAAAAATTATTTCGTTTAGCGCTTTCAAGCTTCACATCTCATCGTAATGACGCCATAGTAATAGGCGTCAAAGTGTAGGATATCCTATAGAAGACAAAACGTGGATGCTCATAAATCATTTTCAACACTATTTATTAGCTTGTCATATATTTATTATAACATACACAGATTAAAAACTTTTACTATATAAACGTTTCTCGATATAGATTGATGACTCGTTGGGCGTTTTGTGAAACATTACCATTATCTGCTAAGGTTTTTAAAACATATAAACTTTTGGTAAGTTTCACAGTTTATTATTTACCTCTGATAATTATTGTTTCAACCTATTAAGCTATTTTCAAAGATATCATAGAAACAACTAAACAAAGAAAGTGAGAGTGGTGAACATGTGTTAAGGGTGTGCGTACCAGGACATGTGTATAGGGGGATGTATGTTGTAGGGGGCGGAGGAGCTACTGTAGGGAAGGTCAAGTGTCTGTAAAAACTAAGTGTAATAGAAAGGCAAATTCTAAAAATTAACTAAACTAAATAACAACTTTTAAAAAAGGGAATACACAGAATTCAGTTTCTTTATTTGTTAAATTTTTTGTTATTTTTTATTGCTTTTGTAATTTCTACAATTTCTAATTTTAATTACAAATTTTAATTTCTTACTCACTAACTTTCTAATTTATAATTTTTAAAACCTTACTAATAAAAGTTTCTCCCTTGAATATGTCTTGTGTTAGTTAATTGTAAGAGATTTCATCATCCCACTAACTACGAGTAATTAGAGCTTAACGTTCACTTATTCGATTGTAATAGTACATGACAACTAATTAGATGCTAACATTGTATTGCCATTGATCTCTCTGCTTGCTTTACTCAGTCTGCTTACTTAGTTAATCGGACACACACACACACACACAGCAGATCAAATTGGTAAGAAAGCAAAATCCACTGATAAAGTTGAAGGTTTGAGGGTGACAACGTACAATTATTGTTAAATGCACAATCGTCTGGAATATATTCATTACATTACAGAAAGAAATAGGTAGTGAATTTCTTGGATATAATACAATAATTGTAATTTTTACCATTCTGTTAATAATAATAATAATAACTGTAGACGATATACATTTTTAGAATGGGTTTTGAATTTAAACTCAAGAATACAGAAATAAATTATGAATTCTGCATTATTGAATATTAAAATTATGAAAAATCATCATCATCATCAACATAACCTTCACAACACGGCATAAGTGAGGTTCTGCCTGTTCTGTCTTCAAAGATCCTCTAGCCTTCGCTCCCTGGGCCTACCGGCATACCTGTGTCCTATAGGTTTATCTTCTTCTTCTTCTACTTCTCCTTCTTCTTCTTCTTCTTCTTCTTCTTCTTCTTCTTCTTCTTCTTCTTCTTCTTCTTCTTCTTCTTCTTCTCCTCTTCAAGGATTAGGTTATATAAATTTGTTCCGGCATCCATCTCATCCTCGGGCGACCCACGTCTCTTCGACCAATAGCTTTATAGTTCAGTACCGCTTTCGGCAATCGATCCTCTGTCATCCTTTCCAGATGATCTCACCATTGTCTTCTGTGAATTGCAATAATTTAATTTATGTCCTTTACTTCCAGTTCTGCCCTGATATCTTCATTCCTTATTCTATCTTACAACGTATAATTTAAAGTATTTCAAAGAAACTGCATTTCAGCACTTTGAATCTTGCTGCTTTTCTTTTTTTTTTTGTCATGACCCACGCATCACTCGCATAAATCAACGTGGGTATTGCAATTGTCTTATACAATTTAATTGTTCTGCTGTGACATGTTTTATTTCTAAGATTTCTGTGAATCGCACCAAAAATATTCCTAAATTGATCTTCTTTCCTATATTATATTCATATTCATATGTTACTGCAAGGCCGAGATATTTGAAACGGCTCATTTGTTCTGAAGTGCTGTTGTTTATAACTATCTTACTCCTCACTAGGTATTTACTGTTAAAGCCATGGTTTTGGTCTTTCTTACTGAAATTGTCAGTGAATACTCTCTTGCCACTTCTTGTAATTGAAACATAGCACTTTGTAAATCATCTCCTATAGGTTTATATATGAATGTTTTTCCTATAGATTTGTGTATGAAAATATTTTTTCATATTTTTCGTATTATTCCTATCTGTATATTTTTGGTCTATGGTGTTATATTATCCCAGTGCAATAAAATCCACCATACATCTTACAGTTCGCTGTTGAGTCACATGTTGCATTAACTTTCGAAACCAGGTAGAACCGCTCTGACGTTCTCAAGAACACTCAATTTAGACCCTTCTGTGGGTAGTGTACCTGTTCTCATGTTTTTTCCCTAATAATTGAACTTACGGAGAAATATGGCCACTCGACGGCTCTTGTTTATCTGACCCCATTTCGTCGAGTGAGTGCTTTATTTTTCGCAACCCTCTCAACCGTTAACTAAATGCTACTTATTTTGACGGTGTGTTCAGTAGATAGATTAGGACTGGTTGTAGAAAATGGCAAAGCGATTTGGACAACTTAATATTAACTGTAACAGAAGGAGTAAAAGAAATGTGCAGAATTCTGTAACAGAGAATTTCTCTCTATTTCTTGCTCTTTCTAACACGAATAATCACGAGCGCGCAAGAGCACACACAGACACACACACACAAACACAAAACACACACACACACACCTTAGTCGATATACATTACATATGTCACAATAGGTGTTTTCCAGATTAATTGCAATTTGACGAAAAAGCATAGACCAATGACCAGATTGAATCTTTTGTCTAGTTTTCCACAAAAAGCTACCATGTCCAATCCTTATTTAATCAGTAATGTAGTGACTATAATTATTTATTAATTCATTGTTATATGGCTTCTGTTTTATTCCTCAGAAACAAATAAAACGACACTAGAGCCAGTTAAATAATATCTCTTACTTAAGAGCTAAATACACTTTATTAAAGGCTTTCCTTTAATTAATGATTAATTTAACACTCTTTCTGCGGAAATAAAATAATCCACTACGTACTATTCACAATAATTTATAAGAAACACTACAATGGTTTCTTACAGCATATAGAAACTTGAAGAAAAATTGCAGTTACAAACATGTACACATTAACCTACAATTTGCAATAATTGTCAATGTCACATTATCAAGTAGTCGATGTCGCTGTCACGGGCCATATTCTTGCGTTGAGCAAACTCCTCATACTGGAAAGGATCGCACTTCAGAGGAAATCATAGCCGAGACTAGCGGACGATCGCGTGCATGTCTGTAGGAGGCCGATTCGTGACGGGTACAACGCCGGTCCAAATCCGGAGAAGCGTGACAGAGATGAATGTCTAGACGATCAATCCAGAGCTATAGAATCACATTCTCTCTCTCTTTTAGGTTAGCAGCCCATAAGCTGTTTGGCAGAAGCCGCCATTCTTCACGCTTCGCTGCTTTTTTTTCAACTCACAATATGATGTGCAGTTCATATCGACCATAAGCTGTTTCATGTAGTCTAAACGGGGTCGTCCTCTGTGATTCTACCCTTCAATTGTTCCTTCTAATATTCTCCTAACCAACCCATTGTGTCGTATTATATGCCCTATAAATTTAGCTCTGCTCCCTTTTAATTTACGAAGAAAGCACTTCTCCTCCTGAGCTCTTCCTGATTCGTTATATTCTCCCACCAGCTTGTCTTGAATACATTAAACGCATTAATGACGTCAAATCTTGGTTATTTGGGCATCTTCTTGGTCTCCCAACAAGGAGTACAAAGCAGAGACTTATTATATGAGCGATATGATAACCGCCTGTATCTGGGTGGTGTTTAGATGGAAAAGTAATATATTGTTAAGACAGTCTCCTTGATCGTCGTATGCTACAGTGGAAAAAAAATACAAGTCACCAATGAAGTCACTATAAACCAGCTTTAATTAATCTCAACTAACAGTTTGAAATCAATAAGTAATTCAACAAGATTATACTCATACAATAATTCAAGTTAATCTGTCCACACAAATAATAATGTCAACTATAAAGAATTCCGCACTGTAATCACTAATACACCACTTGAGACGCACTGTGTAAATCGCCCGACAATAACCGAAAACTAAGCGGCAGGTATAGGCTACTTATAGTCTGCAGGGTTCTGTAATGTGCGGCCATAACGAACACTTGAAAATTCTAGAGGATACTTCAACACGGCCTTAGCAGAAACACACACCAGCAGGGCTAGTCGAGAAGCTGTAGAACGACACCACCGAACGCACGAGACGTTCCACATTACGTAACACTCCCTCGATAGTTGCCGCATGTTAATTGTCACGTACGTACACAGACACAGACACTACTGCTGGAATAGCCGAGAAACGTGTAGAACGTTCTGTAACGGCACAACAGTATACACAAGTATCCGTGTACAGTATCTAAGAGTATTCGAACGAAAGAAACCTTTTTAAAGAGTTGCAAAATAATAACGGGACTTATGGCATAAGAAGGAATCATGAAACAAAATAATCTAGTGTAGGGAATCGATATTACAAGGTTTATAAAGAATAGAAGGCTGGGACAAGCAATGAGGATGGGACAGCACAGAATTCCTAGAAAAATTCTAGAACAAAACCAGTAGGTAGGCCTAATCTCCCGATTAAGAGGAAAGACAAGGAAGAGATCGATCCAGAATGTTGAAGTGGATATGAGAAATATGGGGATAGGAAGGTGAAGAAGACTATTGTTACGACGGTCTCAGTCTGATCGTCGTATGGTACAGTGGAAACAATATACAAGACACCAATGAAGTCACTAATAACCAGAATTAACAGTTTGTAATCAACAAGTTATTCAACAAGATTATACTCTTACAATAATTCAAATTAAATTTGTCCACACGCAATAATAATGTCAACTAATAGAGTCTCGCACAATTATAACACAGTAACACTTCCCCACAATGCTTGGAACCTCACTTGAATAAATCGCCACTCAAACTGACTTCTAACCGGCAGCTGTCGTTGTTTAAATAGATGGTAGAAGTGTTCTAGAATAATCCATAATACGCGTCAACACTACTCGAAAACACTAGAGCGTTATTTATTGCGGACTTGAACACAGTGCATGACCGGTGAAGTCTGGAACACCCTGGACTTTTGACGCACATTATCTGTCACGTAATTGTCTTTCTTCTCAAAGTAGCGATACGTACGCACACAAACATTACAGCTGGGCTCTGCTGGGGTAGCCGAGAAACATGTAGAACATTCTGTAATGGTGTAACACTGTAATGGATATTAATGGAGGTATTAATGGCGTAATATTGTAATATTCTGCAATGGAGAAGAACCATTGAATAGGCTAAAACCCGTTCTGGGTTGTAAAGCCAGTAGAAGAAGGAGAAAAAGAGAAATGTACGTATCTTTCCTGTTTAAGCCTACCAACATATTATTTTCTGTATTTTAGTTATTCTTTACCAGCTAATCTGAGGTAATTTTGGCATACGTCACGTAACAACCACTTATACTAAGGTTGTTAGAGATTAGTTATGCTGTTAAGGTTGATAAGCTGACCTGTTATGAGACTCAAACGTTTCGATAGTGTATGATCATAATACGTTGGTGACAGTAATTACATTTCTGCGACAAAACAGTACTAGGAGCTGTATAATGAACACAGACATGAAATTATACTATGTTCACGATTGGCATTACGCTTTAACAGAGCCGTTGTGTATAATATGTGTTGTTCTGGTGCCATCATTGGAATGATAGGGAAAGACAATAGTATGTGTGTGTGTGTGATGAACGGATTAACTGATGGAGGGGGTGTGGCATAATGTCCATAAAGTTCTGACGACGGACGAGGGTTGAGCAGAACGGTCTGATACCGGGTTTGATGTACGACGGCAGGCGTTTGGCAGCGTGACCATTAACCGGCCCTGCCAACACACTACCGGTATCGCTTTATTAAACCACAACAGCTTATTGTACAGTAATTTAATGTGTACACCAGGCAGGTGTCTAACAATGAACGCTATCGGTTCACAAACGTATAGTTCTCGCTTTTTGTGTAATGTACACAAAAAGTAACGTACTTTAAAACAAACTACAAGTTGCCTAAAAAATTCTTGGGACAACATGCTTTAAGTCCGATGGTGTAATAAAACTTGAGTTTTTCAAAATATCTTCAAGAAGACCCATTTTAACAAGACTTACTAAGAATACAATTTATAATTAAAGTAATTCCTAATGACCTGAGATTTATTACCTTAAATTTGGATGACAGTTTCTCAAGATGAAAAAATTTTGAGTCAGCTCTTTTTTTTATATTTTTTACTCCTCGTATTCACAGTGAGTTGCTCAAAAATGTTATAATTTGCAACAGACACAAAGAATGTATATAATGTATTTATAAAATTTCTCATTTGTCTGAGGAAACTAGGGGTCCAAACTTCAATCTAGTCTCCTGACAGGATTGTGTACGTCATGACTCCTCTAGTCTAATATCGCTATGGTTTGAACTGTTGTCTCTGCACAGGTCAACTAGCAGTTCCTTGTCCTGAATTCAGAAACATTAGATTTTGTTACTGGATTTTACATGAAAAATAACATACTTTAACACGAACTACAAGCTGCCTAAAACATATTAGGACAAAATCCTTAAAGAGTGATGGAGTAATAAAACATGAGTTTTTTTCAAAATATCTTCAGAAAGACTCATTTTTACAAGCTCTATTAAAGAACACAAATATACACTTAAGTGATTCCTTACGTTATGAGAATTATTAACTTTAATTTTAATAACAATTAATTAAGTTAGATTATTTTGAAGTCAGCACTTTTCCATGTTTTTTCACCCCTTATACTTCGCATTGATTTACCCAAAAACTTTATAAAGTGCAAGAGACCCGAAGGGTTTATAAAATAAATTTATAAAATTATATTGGAAAAATCCTGAATTTCTCATTTGTCCTGAGCAAACTGCGGATGCAAACTTCAAGCTAATCACCCCTTCCATCAAGAAGCAGCTCCTAGTTATGTCACTTCTCTCACCACATTATTGGCTTTCCTCAGAGTCTGACGAATACATGTCAGTCCATTATTTGTATAAAAGAATTCTCTTCTTGCCTGCTGTTATAACTGGGATCATATTAATCTGTATGTTTAGTAAACACCGTTATATTTTGATGTACTTGACCGTTTGTTTTTTAATTGTTTCTTGATGTTTAGGTTCTTGTTTACTTCTTCCTCTATCTCCTTCATCCATTGTATATTCCCCCCCCCTCTCTCTCTCTCTCTCTCTCTCTCTCTCTCTCTCTCTCTCTCTCTCTCTCTCTCTCTCTCTCTCTCTAACACACACAAACACGCGCGCGCGCACACACATAGACCATATATCTACACAAAACATGATTTTTGTTTCTCGCTGTTTTTATTAATACATTTAATCTTATGTATGTATGATAAGCACATTCAAGCAGATTTGGTTGCGGTTTCTCAATTACAGACCGCGGTTTGATTGTCTCAACCAGTGAGAAGTAAACAGGCCGGTTATGTTGCGGCAGGTACTGAAGTACGATGGCTGTGAATAGTGTCTGACGTTCGCTGTATTGGAAACGTTATTTGCCGGGCTGTTAGGCCGTCGTCTACGGTTTACGTTGGCAGACGTTTCGGCCTCACTTTTGGTGGCCATCGTCAGTGTAGGTCCCCAGTGATGAGGTAGAGACTATGTATTTTGTCTAAGAAGGCCCATTTATTTAGACTTCCAAACTGGAAAATATCATCAACCAGCTTAGATCGTGCTGATATGAAAGCCTTAGGAATAATAGCTTCTTTTTGTACCACTAAAGTAGCTGAGCAGTCACGTTGGGTAGAGAGTGCCTTGTGTGAGACTTTTGGAGTAAACGAAAGGTGATTTGTCTACCAGAACGCTTCAGTCGCCCGCATTTATTACATTCTCATTGCAGATTCTCATTTCTACAGGAGACTGAAAAACTCATTTGGATTTTATGGCGCGCCTGGTACATGTCGATAAGACCATACCCACTGGTGTACACGTAAAAATTATAAATTAAATAGATTAAGATAAATCTTGTTTTCCTTTTTCTACTCTAAGCATTAGGCTCCAACTTCCGTAAATGGTTCACTTGTCCTGTTCGATCAACCTAGTCACAAACTACGTCGTTCGCTTGCAACCTAATGCACCACTCGCATCACTATGTCAGTTAGTAGTTGTCGCTGTAGGTGGGCTACCCATTTTTGTCTATATTCTTTCACTTTACTGCGTATACTCTGCATATTTAGTTCAGCTCTGATATCTACAATATTCTTTCGATCTATAAGATTACACCCAGCGACACCTTGTAGAAATCAATTTTTGCGTCCTGTTACTTAGTTGAGGTTCGCGTTTCACAAGCATAGAGAGTCGTAGATATTGCCATTACTTTGCAAACTCAAGCGCTCTATCACTGCGACTTTTATTTTTTATAGTTTTTTATATTTTGTTTTCCACTCATTAATTGCCATCAAAAATTACCAGGTAGCCTAGATAATAAACAATATTTACTTGTTCTATTGATTTATTACCACACACCGTTTTTCTTCTTATTCCGTATTTTTCCAAAAAAGCAAATAACTTGGTTCTGTTTGTTGAAATCGTCAAACTGTACTCTGTCTAATTTTGTTTCCCAAATTATAAAACGCTTTGTGTAATTGATTCTTTGAACCTGATATCAGGACTTTGTTGTCTACATATAAAAGAGTAGACAACTTAAATGTATTTCAATTAAAACTATATCACTATTTTTACTAATAGCGTCGTCCAGGTATAAATTACAGAAGACTGGAGACAGATAGCACTATTTCCGCAACGCCTGATATGTTGGTATTTCTCTCTCTCTCTCTCTCTCTCTCTCTCTCTCTCTCTCTCTCTCTCTCTCTCTCTCTCTCTCTCTTTCTCTCTCTCTCTCTCTCTCTCTTGCTCAAGGTATTATTAACTTTAACTTTTACATTAGATTAAGCGTACAGTTCTAGTTACCTCAATTACTTCTAAAGGTATTCTTCATCTTTTAAATTTTATAATAATAATAATATTAATAATTTTCTATAATTTTTCTCTGTCAACTTTCACAAACGGTTCAATAATCTATGAAGGGGCTGTAGGTTGGGATATTGAACTCTCTGTAATTTTATGTTATCCGCTGGAGTGTAAATATATTGCCTACACACGAATTTCGTTTTCTAAATTCTGTTTGCTTTTTCATAAGTAAACAATCTGTTTTTCTTCCCAGTCTCTGAGTAATCAATTGTGAGTAAACTTTTTTCTGTATATTTATTAAGATTTTGCCTACCTTTTTTTAATATCGGCACAACCACCGCTTTTAGCCACTTCTGCGTAATACATTTATAATACCAACACAAATTAAGTACTGTATGTCTAATAACCCTTGTTTCACGATTGCACTAGAGAGCTTAATCAGATCCATCTTAATCCATTCTATTCCTGATGCTTTACTACTCTTTGCGTCGTTATGACAAGTGCCAATTTTGCCATTCCTAAACCGTTTGTGTTCATAAATAAAGATAAATTAACTACTTTTTAAAAATTAACAGTTTTTTTATAGTGGAACGTCGTTAGTTTTGGTTGCGTTAGTTTGTCTGTATTGTGGAGCGGTAGGAGAGAAACACAAGTAGTCCAACGCGAGAGTTCAAATTGCACTTCGAATAATTCTTCCAGTCGAAGAAAGAGATAATTATCGCCCAACTATACAGAGACAAATCTAAATCCCTAGGGAATGTGTTGAAAGTTCGGAAGGATATGTCAAGGGACAGAAGGCTGGGTACCCTAAAATCTGTGGATGTCATAGATATAGCTCGAAAACGTTGTAAACGTCCTGCGCAGAAAAAAAACATTTTGACACACAGGAAACATTTAGAGGAGAAAATCACGTGACGCAAGACAACTGATGTGGAGGGGATCATTCACTAACCGAACACCGTATGTGAACTGAAGCGGTCCGCGGTTACAAAAAATAGTCAGTAGGCAAACAACATACCTTACAGTACCTGTAACACAGACAACGTACTGTCTAAATGTGAACCAAATGTTAGAGCAAACAACTAAGTTGTCGTAACTAAACTGAACAATTTTAGCTCAAATGGAAACGAACGCACACTTGGAACTAAATCTGTCGTAATATAACCTAAGTACGGTAAAATAGAAACAAGTTACGGTACACGTACGATACCGTCGTGACATTATTATTATTATATTACCGTCGGAGCGGTCGTGGCGTAGTGGCTAGCGTGTGGCGCTGCTACGCTGTCGGCGCGGGTTCAATTCCCGCCGGGGGCCATCTGATTTAGATACGACCGTTCCCCCTCGCAAGGCAATGGCAAACCAGCGAGAGGTATCCTGCTTAGTATAAACCTTCCTCAACTATGCCGTTCGGATCCGGCGTTAAACTGTAGGTCCCATATACCTGTGAGAGACTCAGTACCACACGCACCACGGGTATATGCGGGGAGGGTACAAACCAGTCGAAAGGCTGAAGGACTACGAACGATTACCGTCGGACTGGAGTACATCTAATACAAATACATTATCCCCGAAATAATACTTTCATGTAGATAAAGATGATAGAGTCCGAGCAGACGGTTTCAATAAATGAAAATCAGAGTTTTTAAAACTAAACCTTTCTCTGTTCTTAATCTCAGTCATCATCATTATCATCAACAACAACAACAACATCACCAGCATTATGTTAATATTATTATGTTCATCATCATCACCACCACCAGCACCATCACCACCACCACCGCCGCCGCCGCCATCATCATCATCATCGTCGTGCGGAATTTCAAAGTTAACATGAAAATACAGCTATGGTATTGTTTTATATATTAACACACATACATACTACAACAACTACGGCATACAATGTAACTATGTATATTAAGCGTGTATTATTACCGTAAACTCGGTAGTGTAACTAATACAATGGTAAAGTACAGCGTGCAGTTGATCAGGAAGGGAAAGAGGACTGTCAAACAGAGAAAGTGCCAGATCCCTACTTCACCACTCTTCGCATATTGAAGTCGGAGAGAGTTTTTTTCAGAATTATCAGGCTATACCATCTGAGTGTGTTCTTGTGGACGTTGCTTGGGACGGAATCATGGAAAATGTAGACTTGCGTGCTCAGAATAACGAGGCAATAGGTGAGAGGCCTGCTTGCACGGCACCCAAACTCGTACCTAAACAATCCTAGACGATCGGTGCTCCCCTTCCACCAGGATGTTATCTGACGCGATGCGAGGTTTGATGGCGATTTGAGTAACGACTTCCACCGGTCTTCCATGGTCGGGTAGATAAATTGGTAATTGTTACTTCCAGAGCTTGTGTTGTATTTCGCCCCTGCTAAGACAACTGATGTGACACAATTATAACGATACGCCCGCAGCAAACCGGGAGATGGCGCCCCTTCGACTTGTCCAACTTCCGACGGTCCAGTAGCAGACGATTTCACTAACAGCAGTAGAATTAGCAGTGTTAGTAGTGACAGTAATACATAATTATAGTAGCAGAGTTAATAGTAGCGGGGATAATAGTGTTCGGTGTTTATGTGTCATGATGTTAAATTCAATGATGTTACCTGGTTGTTAGTTAGGTCATATATTGTTACGACATAACAGAACATCTACGTGTTTCTCGGATGTTCCAGTGGAATCCGGCTGTAATTTTGTGTGCTGTAATTACGTTCTAGTGTAGCGCTGATGCGTAGTATGGAATGTTCTGGTGTCTGAGCGGGGTATAAATTCAAGGCTTCATCGGCGCTCAGTCAGTTATTGTCGGCGATTTACACAGTGCGGTTCGAAGTATTGTGGCGAAGTCGTGTGTTTTATCATTGTGCGGGCAATTATAATACAATTGTGTTTTATATTAGTTGATATTTTATTGCGAGTGAACAATTTTTATTTGATTTGTTGTAAGAGGCTGTCTTGTTAATTACGAACTATTTAACTGTGATAATTAAAGCTGGTGATTAGTGACTTAATTGGTGTCTTGTATTTTGTTTTCCACATCATACGACGATCAGTAGATATTTTGTTTTCTCCAAACTTATCTGCAGCCCAATTTTATTTGAGACTTCCTCTAATGCTGCTAATGCTGTAAAGGCATCATATCATAATCATATCTCGCTTTGTCCTAGCAATTAGATCAATATCATCTGCTAAATACATGCTCTAAAGTTTCATAAAATTACCGTCAGCATGTGTGTGTGTAGACCGTCGGATAATTACAAAAGTCAGAGGCTTACTTTGTTGTACGGCTCGTAATACTGTAATACTGTATCGACAGCTACGTAATGCGAGTACTTTGTCACGTACTGTAATATAGTTTGATGTAAAGCGACACTACATTTATACAAATTTTAAATTGAATTTGTCTCCTTTTTGTAACAAACAACGTTTAAAATGAAATAAAGCGTGTATACAAACGCAATTATTTTCTGAATATTACTGAGTAACGAAAAGCCCCAGTGTAATACAATCGCTTGCATGTTAATACAGTGTAATTAAACAGGTATTTTCTGTTAGCAACCAGCAGTATCAATAATAAAACAGCCTCTCATTAACTAAAGTTAGCTTTGTAAACTGAAACTAACTAATTAATTATTAATGTTGTGAAGATTAAATGATAACATTTTCAATACAAACGGTTGAGCAGGGTCAGTTTGACAGTTGCGTATATGTGGACAAAGCATTAACTTTACACGTATCACAGTACCAATGTAACCGGTATTATCACAACTATCACTGCTGATACTGTCACCATCCGAATGCGTGTCAGTATCGTCTGGCGTAATCTCATTCGCATTGTCTACTTTCCCAATTGTTGTAGGTCTCCGATTGCAGTAACCAACCCAGTTAGTGACATTATTACTTCGTCAGTTGTTTTACTCAGTTCTATTAAATTAAGAGTCCCATCGTAGTTGCAATTTCTGATGTGATATGTCACCTTTGCCCAAAAAAGTTCAGTAGAGAACGTTCACGGAGGAAACCGAAAGACCTTGTAGCACTTGCTTAACAAAGAGTCAGTCTTAAATATCATATACTGTAGGTTAACGCACAACTGTCTGTAAAACTACCGAATGTGGATTGAATATATGATCGTGTTTGTGAGCGGATGTCAATGTACACTGCGAAGAAGGCCTGAGATACGCAAGTATTGCTCACTGATCTTCACAAACTAAACGTCACAAATACTCTGTTTTTCTCTCAGTTCATATAATAAGGACAAAGGGTTCAGTCCATACAGATACTGCACTCTTTTTATTTCTGTCCTTCAGTTATATATATTTGATATTATTTCTACAAAAAACATTGTAGAAATCTATGTAACTAACATATGTTATGAAAAGTCCGTACCACTCGAAAATTTGAGAGCGTCATTCCACACGCTTCTCGGCTAGCCGATCAGGTGCAGCGTCTCGGTAAATTCCGGGAAATCACGTAAGCTCCAGACGTTCGAGTTCTCGCAACAACGCAGATTATGTCGGCATACAGCCAGGAATATGGAAAATTATTTTGGAACCTCCGCGAGATCTATATAAGTAACAGCGGCCGGCTCAGAAGTTACACCTGGCGATATTGTAGAGTGCGGATCAAGTGATTGTAGTGGATTAGTGGAAATTAACGGTTTTTTGTATTAATTAGTGCGGTACTGTAATAAGGTAACATTATTATTGCGTGTGGAGAAATTTAACTTGAATTATTGTCAGAGAGTACCTTGTTGATTTCAAATTGTTGTTTCTGACTAATTAAAGTTTGTAATTAGTGACTTCGTTGGTGTCTGTATTTTGTTTCCACTATACAATACGATAATCAGGTAATTATCGTAATAATTTATGTTACATACCTATGACTTGTTTGGTTAATTGGTTTGACATTGTTTCTCCGCTTTCGTAGTAGGAAAACAAGATCGACTTTACGCACTGTTGGTAACTTTGAAAGTTTTCTGTGAAGCAAGATATTTCCCGATTTAGAAACATTGTTTCATATCTTTATGTTTCTTTTACGTTTTTAAGTGATACAGCTATCCTGTAATTATTTTCACCGCCTTTATTAACTTGACTACATAATTAAACAGATTTTGTAAGTAAGATTTGTAAATAAAAAACTGAGGAAATTACTGTTGTAACGCTATTGTGATAATTTAATCGAAGGAAAACTCACGGCTTATACGCAATCATGTTTACTGTGCAAATAACTAAAGCAATTATGTCATGCGTTCTCTTTTATTCATCCTTTTGTTTATTAAGTAATTAACACCATAAAGTTGTGTACTTAGTGCGTTCTAAACGTGTTCTAGAACGTGTTTCATTGGTAACGGAATGAGAAATAAGATTTGGAAATACGTAAATTCACTAGGGCCGACCCCAATACTGAATACGAATATTGTCAATGCTGTAAAGATTCTGTGAAGTGATGCCGAATATGCTGTTGCAAACGTCAACCGCCTGGTTTTTCATTAACTTTCTCTCAGACTACAAGAGGAAAACTCGTCCTCGTATTGTGTATCGCTTAACGCTCGACTGGATTTACTGAATAGAAAAGATAACGTGCTCTGAACCTTAATGTAAGTGAATATTTACTGCTATCATCGAGCTTCCTTTGTTTCCCCATGTTACTCTGAACACACACCCACTGAAGTGTCATATTGTCGGAGTATGAAGATTTGATCCCAGTTATTATACCTCTGATTTGGATTAAAAAAAGTAAGAACATGCTTATTTATGAACCCAAGTTTAAATCGTTAACATTATTCCATTACCTTCCATTGATTTCTTCTTCCTCTTCTTCTTCTTCTGCTGCTGCTGGTTTTTCTTCCGTATACGGGATCATTTTCCACGGGCAGTTATGCGGTTCCTCAGATTAGCAGATACAGAACGCCTGATGTTTCGTCCGCATTGTTGTAGTGGTCTCCTGTATTGAGGTCTGCATCTAGTCACTGCTGGAGATATTAATGTCTCCAAAAGAAAAAATGTACACAAATTAGGAATTCTCAAGAAACGTCTAAACAGGTTTAGTTTCTTCCGGCGTGCAAATGATTACTAAGAGTTGCATAACTGTGCTACACATAAAACACTTTGTAAAATTGGAAGACTGTTGTCAAACTAAGGAAGACAAACGACTCTGCAGTCATCTAGGAAAGATGAAGAACCTGAATATTGTTTTGCATCGGCGGTAGAGAACTCCGAATTTATGGAATGCATGAATTTTCTATAACCTGCAGGTTTCTAAAGTGGGTACTATCACCACCCTGTAGATCCTAATATGTGAATCTTATTTGGGGAGGGGGTGTTGCTAGCCTCAGAGGCAGCAGGGAGGCAGCAAGAAGGAATAGAGGAATAGGGCAATAAGAAGATGCTAAAAGTATTTAGCAAAGGAGGAAATTCTCTACAAACATATGTATATATTCAGCTTCTTCTAGTATTTATAGTAGAAGTTGGATAACTGTGCAACGGGTAGAATTCCTTTACAAAATTGGGGGGGGGGGGGGACGTAGTCAAATTATGGAATAAAACTATCCTGCTTTAGTCTACGAAAGAAAAAGGGCTGAATACTTCTAGAATCGGCCGCAGAAGATAACGAAACACGTTAATTTTATGCTTGATTTTGTCAAACTTCCAGTTCTCAACACTGTGAACGTTGAAAGTATCTCATAATGGAGGGGTCGCGGCTAGCCCCAGAGGCAGTAGGGAGGCACTGTTGAGGAGCAGTAGGGGTCACTAAGAAGATGCTAATAAATATTTGATTGCCCAAGCATTGTTAGCAATTTCGTTTCATGGTAAATCCAGTAATAAATCATTATTAAGTACTGTTATCTGTGTTTTATTACCTATAAGCTTTTGTAATGTTTGGAATTGTTGTACGGCCCCTTTACACAGGCCAAACAAATTCTAATACTATATATGCAGTACGAGGTGAATATCATATTTATGAAGAGGCGAAAGTATGAATATTTGGATTTCTATACGAACTATAGTGGTAACAACGAAACTCCTGTTTCTTTATTATTTCTTTTGCACACATATCTTTAAATTTTCAGGTTTTTAAAATAAAAAATGAATAAATAAAATTAGTGTATTATATAAATAAAATGATAATTAATCTCTAGGATTGAATTATAATTTAGACAAACTAGAAATATCGGCAAGACGATTTATTAGGAAAATATTAAGCCCACAAAAAACTTCAGAAGGTTGGGAATTAAGAAGTAATAATGAAATATATCAAACTATAGAAAATATAAGAGAAACAGTGAGGAAAATAAGACTATTATTTTTATGATATTTATATAGAATGGACGACAGTAGGTTAACAAAGCAGGTCTTCAAATATCTGTGGGGGAAGACGTTAACATCAAGTTGAATTAAAGAAGTCCAAAATGATTTAGAAAAAAATAATATACACGCAAAAGATGCAATTGAAAGAGAGGTTTTTCGGGCTAAAGTCTTAAAAATGGAAGGAGTCAAGGGTAGGAGAGAGAAAAATGCAGGTTCAAAGTGGACTGAAGAGAGAAAGAAGAGACAGTGAAAATATGAAAGAATATTGGAGAAAAGGAAAAGAACAAAGTATAAAGAATTGAAATTGGCATGTGGTACTTAGATGGCCGATACAAAATTATAAAATTTAGTTTACTGTACATACAGTGACAGGAGACTGTCACTATATACAGTCAATATACTGTATATTGACTCTTGAAGAAACTATCTGACGCAGTGGTACCTGGCACTGTGTAGAGTAGAATCGGCTGATCTGATACTAACCACGTGACAAACATTTACTGCACTAGGACTTCGTGTAGCAAGATTAGTTACGGAGATTCAGTGCCGCTCCATGGAGGCCTAAGTACAATAATAAATACATAATTGAAAATATAAAAAATTTCTTGTAAAAGCCAAAGTAACTTAAAATAAGAAATTCTAAGGTTTGAAATCAGTATTCGATTGTTCTGATGTTTGTACAACATCATGATTCTAACCGTGCATTTGGAAGAGAGAAAGACCAAAATGAGTAACTCTGTACACTGCCAGATAGTTCAGTCAGAATTGTCTTTCCGTGGAAAATAATAAAGGAAGGAAGGGTCCGTCCAGACATATCGGAACCCTCTCAGTTACCCACCAGATACGTGACCCATGCCTTACAACGCAATTGTAGAACAGAACGTACAAATGTCGGACTCGTGATGATTTACTGCAGCTGCGGGAGGGGAAGCTGTTATCTTTGTGTCGGGAATGGAAACTATTTATACCACAAACGATAATTTTAAAAATAAAAAAAATAGAGAGTGTAAAATCGTGTAAAATAACGCAAAGGAACCGAATATCTCGGTGAAGAATGCAATACTTCATCTTGTGCTTCTACACCGATATTGTTATTAAAGTTTTGCAGATACTGTTACACCCACTGACGCTAACTAACCCCCCCCCTCGACACGGTTAGTTTAGAATTTAATAATTCATTGCAACCGCAAACTTCCCATACACTTTACAATATAGATATATGCCTACATTATTAGACAACTATAACTTTATTTTAAACAAAATACCAACTTTATTTTTTTTTAAGCTTTCATGAATTTATGTTAACTAGCAGAATTTACTGCCATAATGTGACTGTATTTTATGTGTCATGTCAGAGTACGTAGATGTCAAGTCGCGTCATTTTAAATTCTTCTGTGTGTCTATCGTAGATTTAAATTATATAATTCTTTCAAAGATAGACGTTTACTGCAGTAGTTTTGAAACCAGCTGATATGTTTGCGAGTGCAGATCTGGTTTAAGCGTATCGCTTTGACGATGCAAAATAAAAACACTGTTGTGTAAATTTATGCTCTAAAAACAACTTTAAATTTGACAACAAAAATTAACGTGTAAAAATTATAGCTTCCTTCGCATTTTAGCTCACACGATCGAAGGAAGTTAATTCATTGCGAGTACATTTCTTCTTCTTCTTCTTCTTCTTCTTCTTCTTCTTCTTCTTCTTCTTCTTCTTCTTCTTCTTCTTCTTCTTCTTCTTACGTAGTCGGTACTAACATATGTGGCATAGCGTGTGTACATAACAGCTATTGCCGGTTGTTAGGTTTAAAACAGCGTAAAAATTAAACCGAATTTTGTTTAGTATCAAATATTCCTTTCAGTAGGCTATTCTGTTTAGAGCCAAAATATTTATAGTGTATTTTTTATTTTTCTCTGGCAGAAGAAGAGAGTCCCGGTTCAACGGAATCCGACTCCATTATAGTCGCACAGAATACATTAGGATACAAATAATCGAATTAAAAATAATCAGGAAAACCAGAGAAACATACAACTAAAAGAACAAAATAGAAATTGGTACGCAGTAACTGGTACACTTTAGTTCCGAAAACGAACACATTGCTAACTGAGCGTTTTGGCGGTTTATACAGCGGCAACACATTAGACGGACGAGTGTGTCCCCCTCTCCACTTCTCATCATAGTAACAACTAACAACTACTACGTGGTCAATTACCATACGCAGTAAACGTTGCCGATGTCTGGGCAGGCAACATAACATTAAATGACGGTGCATCCGTCCAGGAGTTCGAAAGCTACGCTATGTTTTTCTTCATGTTTCCCTACTAACATCGTTTGCATTTCAAATTATTCAATTACTTAAATATTTACAGTGTGATATCATTAATTTTCTTTAATTTTTTGTACTGTTGCCGCCGACAACAGCGGTTACATGGACGCCACGCTACTGAGTGTATGTATGTTACATACATGAAAATAAACATTTGTAACCAGTTCTTTGCGGACTTTTGAAGGTGAACAGCTATTGGTTATTACGATTTTGTGAAGTGTACTAAACAACAGATTGTATATTTATACATATCTCTTCTTTTTCTTCTTCTTCTTCCCGTGGCACGACAAAACTTTACTGGAACCTACATAGCTTACTTTAACATCTGCCAAATAACGTCTCTAGCCTGGGACACCTGGCTACACACCCTTGCAGCTATACTGATACTGCCTTGCCACAGTGTCCTCTTTGTCGCCCTCCTTGGAATCCTTTCCATACGTTCCGCTCATCTAAGTCTCTCCTAGTTAACAAACTCACAAAGTTGTGACGCTTGTGTAATCGTTACAGATCACAATTAAGCGCCTCGTTCAGGAGTCGTTTGATTTCCACGTTTATAGTCACAAAATGCGTGGCCACGTTAGAGCCGAGGTAACTGATGAACAAACAGACACGTGCCTACAGGCTAACACACACACACACACCCGCGCGCGCATATCAATACGTTTTGTTCTTTCGTGATGTTTACCGTGACAGACGTTTATCGAAACACGGATATTTTGATAACCGAGAGACAATAGAGACTCTGACATAGTGCTGGCGGGCGGTTTCCTGATGACAAAGAAAGGAAGACTGATCAACACAATTTCTCTTCAACAGAATCTTTGTGTCTCAAGTTTCCTTTCCTACAAACACATTAAATATTTTCTAAGCGACGGTTTGAATAAATAATAAACGTGTATTTAACTTGAAGAAAAGGTTAGCGGTAATTTCTGAAAACTACCGGTAGCAAATAAAGTAATGCTGTTTTAAGTTTACATCATGTAATAGACTTTACATCACTTGTGATTTAATCTTATGTTACTCGCGCGCAGACGTCTTACCGGCACACACAGTGAGGCTGTTCTTAATGAGGATCATTTATTAATTAAAAATTACAAAATGGTTATGGACAATGCTGACCACATGCACTGTCCTGTACACTGGTCACTACTACTAAAGCAGTGACTTCCAACTGGCGGCCAGCGACACCTTCTTATACGGCCCGTGAGCGTATCTTAGAAAAAATATAATAATTATACTCTTTTTACTTTATAATACTGTTAAGACCGTCTACTGACTGTCGTATGGTACAGTGGAAAACAAAATACAAGACACCAATTAAATCCCCAGCTTTAATTATCACAGTTATACAGTTTGTAATCAACAAGATAGTCTCTTACAACAAATCGAATAAAAATTGTTCACACGCAATAAAAATGTCAACTAATGTAAAACACAATTGTATTACATTTGTGTGATCACTACGCATGTCATGTGTCACGTACGTTACCTATCGCATCAACGCAGCAATATTAATCGACCTTCATTTACAACGTAAATAAACAAGCACTGTTCCACAAGCAGTGGAATAACTGAATCAGTGGAGCTTGACTTGTAGCGATTGTCTCTCAAACACCGAATAATCAAGTTATATCTCGTAAGCTCCTCACTCATAAAAGTGTACAAACAATAGACTATATAGAACACACGCGCGCGTGTGTGTGTTATTTTCATCATGTTACAAGACCCAGCTTATTTCCTTCTATCCTCGTAGTCCTTCAGTCTTCGATTGGTTTGTACCCTCCCCGCATACACCCGTGGTGCGTGTGGTACTGAGACTCTCACAGGTATATGGGACCTACAGTTTAACGCCGGATCCGAACGGCATAGTTGGGGAAGGTTTATACTAAGCAGGATACCTCTCGCTGGTTTGCCATTGCCTTGCGAGGGGGAACGGTCGTATCTAAATCAGATGGCCCCCGGCGGGAATTGAACCCACGCCGACAGCGTAGCAGCGCCACACGCTAGCCACTACGCCATGACCGCTCCTTCTATCCTCAGCTAAACAAAACAGACGGTCTTGCCATATAGTCCTTGATTCGTATTCAGTAGCATCTGTTATATCTATAATAGACAGTTAGATAGATAGATAGATAGATAGATAGACATATAGATACATAGAAAGAGAGAGAGAGAGACAGAGAGAGAGAGAGATCGTCTGTTTTTCAATGTTACTGTCATTCATAAAGTCATATCACACACACACACACACAATTGAAACTCGTTATTTCATTAGTCATCCCAAATGTCGTTTCATCTGCTGACTTCGAGATTAAGGCTTGTTTTATTAGTATTTGCCATCATTGTTTATTCTTCCTTCGTCAATAAACTTTGATTGTTCATTTCATTTTCATTATTATTCGTTATCATCATCATCATCATCATCATCATCATCATCATCATCATCATCATCATCATCATCAGGCGGAAGATTAGGCCCTAGTTGACCTGTTCCGAAACCCATCTCCTTAACTTTAATTCCGTAGAAATTAAATACATGTATATATAATACTTTCACTTATGAACTTACTGTTGTCACTTCCCAAACGTTTCAAGATGTTGTTTCTCTTCTTCAGTGGGTTGAGTACTAACTGTCGATTACAGAATAACCGTTACGGAATGGAGTGTGTGGTGGGGGTTGATGGTGGGAATGGATTGGCGCTGAGGTTCGAATTATGTGTGTGGATCAGTGTGTCAAATAGTGTATGTGATTTGTAATGTATCTGTTCATTTAATATGTTGTTTGGTTGTAGTGTGTGATATCTGTATATTTCAAATTGTTCAGCTGTGTTTAGTTTTCTACTTTTTGGTAAGTACTGTAATATTTCCATGTTGTGTTCTATGTTTGTGTAGCTGTGGTTTTCGTTATGTAAATGTGTGGCAAATGTGGAATATATGTAGTTTGTGGTGAGGGCTTTTAAATGTTCAGAAAACCTGGAAGAAAAAGATCTTCCCGTCTGGCCGATGTAGAATTGTTGACAATCATTGCAATTTAATTTGTAAACCCCTGTTTTGCTGTATGTGTCAATGTCTTTGTTAGTATTGTTTATGTGTTTTCTAATGGTGTTGTTGGTTCTGTAAGCTACTTTATAATTTTGTTTCCTAAATGTATTTGCAATTTTATGTGTATTGGAATTGTAGTATGTAAGTGTTATGTATTTACTGGGTTGTGTGCTGTTGGTCAGATGTGTTTTACTTTTTGTGTTGAGGATTCGTTTGTGTAGTTTATTTATTAATTCGGGGTTGTATCCGTTTTTGACTGCTATGTATTTAATTGTGTTTAATTCATCTTGATATTCATGTGTGTTTAGGGGTATTGACGTGAGCCTATGGAGCATTTAGTTGAAAGCTGCATGTTTGTGTTGAGTTTGGTGGTTGGATGTGTTGTGTATGACAATGTCTCTACATACTCACACAGATATCACACACTACAACCAAACAACATATTAAATGAACAGATACATTACAAATCACATACACTATTTGACACACTGATCCACACACATAATTCGAACCTCAGCGCCAATCCATTCCCACCATCAACCCCCACCACACACTCCATTCCGTAACGGTTATTCTGTAATCGACATTAATACTCAACCCACTGAAGAAGAGAAACAACATCTTGAAACGTTTGGGAAGTGACAACAGTAAGTTCATAAGTGAAAGTATTATATATATTATTAAATTAATAAGTGAACGAAGAGGATGCAACAACAAGATAATTTTAAATACATGCTTTCTGTTATTTCATAAAACATAATATTGGATGAAGCATTATTGAGGATTGGATTTGAAGCCACAATTTTATCGTACCTTAGCATCAATACAAATCGAACTGTATTACCACTGCCGCGTAGTAAACTTCCTCCTTATCGTCATCCTCACTCTTCTCCTCCATATCACCATTGTAATCAAAACCTGTGACTCTTCTTTGCTAATATAAAACATTTCCACCATTTTCCTATGAATTATTTATGAATCCAGTAGTCTTCTTCTTTTTGTGCTTCTCTTCGTTTAGGAGATTCCCTGTTTGTAGCCAATCGCATTACTCAATACGATCGTCTTATCACATTCGTGGTCTAGACAATTTCTTTTTACCTTTTGGACGATTATCTCGGGCTTTCTTGACTAATTTGTCGCCTCTTCATCTATCGCCAAGTTCATTCCATGGTAACATGCTTTAGTTACAGTATCAATAAAACCAGGATAATTCGAAACTCCTACAACATCAAATGTAAAACGATTAATTTAAATTATTATATTGTTGTTTATTTTTCTATTTGTATCGGCCATCTGAGGACTACATATCCATTTCAATTCTTTATTTCTTGTTCTTTCCACCTTTGTTTTCATTAGTTGGGACTTCCCAGAACTAGCGGATTTTCTATACTGCCATTGAAATTTTATAGAGTGCAAAAGTAGGAATTAAATTCCGAAATAAGATCGGATTGTTAGTCCGAAATGATTGTTGTTCGTGGTTTACTCCACTAGGTTCTTCCGCTCTCTCTGCCGTTGGGAACTGAGATGCCTCATCCGCCTTTAAGATCGTTGTCAGGATTTTACCTGTAACCCTAGGCATGGGCCCTCTCTGGGTGCTATTATCCGGAGCCAGATGAACCCAGGTTTTTGAAGAGGTCAGCTAATCTAAGACTCTTCCCCACGTCCTGCTGTTGGTTCATTGAAATCTCTTCCACCACTCCGCCCGTTGGTCTTCACAGAGGTCCGTTAGCATCTGTAGCTAAAGCGTGGTTACAGAAGGTCCCAGGGGGCACGACTTGACTTACCCCCCTAATTATCGTTTTTATTGTTTGTATTTTCGTTGATAGATTGCTTACCGAAACTACTGTCGTTGTAGACAAAAATTAGAAAACAATAAACATTATATGAAACAAAAATTACAATATACAATACCGTACTAGGATTTGATTGTAATCAATGTGTGGTTAAACAGACCGTTAACTGTAGCAGGCATGCACTTCTACATTGCGTATTTGTAGACGTACTCTGTACAGCTTTGCTTTCAGATCAGGGACGTTTGCTTTCAGATGTAGTCGCAACACGTCTCCGGGACGCGTTCAGGAAAACTTGGCCGTACAAAACATTTTAGCGTTGTCATCCACTCACTTGTTAAACGTGACAATGTTGGTATTCCTGTTACACTGACTCACGTGCGTTATCATTCATTGCTGCTGTATTACGAAGGACATTTATTAGATTTAAATTATGAGAGGTAGTACACAGTAGGTAGAGTGTGTGCGTACGCTGTGTGAATGTGTTATACGTACCGACATACAGTAGTAACTGACAATCGGAGCAGCTGATGTATATTGTACGAGACGGCTCCTGGACAACAGTCATGCGTTCGCGGTATATCCATTCCTCACCTGAACCAGATATGTAAGTCTTCATCATCATCATCATCATCATCGTCGTCGTCGTCGTCGTCGTCGTCGTCGTCGTCGTCGTCGTCTTCTTCTTCTTCTTCTTCTTCTTCTTCTTCTTCTTCTTCTTCTTCTTCTTCTTCTTCTTCTTCTTCTTCTTCTTCTTCTTCTTCTTCTTCTTCTTCTTCTTCTTCTTCTTCTTCTTCTTCTTCTTCTTCTTCTTCTTCTTCATTCCAGTATAGGCGACAACACCGGTCTCTACATTTAAGCCATCTTTTGCATGGTCTTCACACATCTCTTTTCCTCTTAATCGTATATTGTAAAACTTGTTGAGATAGCCTTGTCACTTCCATTCTACCTATACCTTCAATCCATCTCAGCTTACATTTCTCGATGCTTGCATTTACAGAGAATATACCCAGTTCATGTCTTATCACTATCACATCGTTTCTAATTCTATCGTTTCGTATTCATCCCTTTACGTGTCTCAAGAAATTCGTCTCTGCAACTTATATATGACTTGAATCATTTTCAGATAACACCCATTTTCGGAACTGTATAAAAGAGTGGGGACTGGCATAACCTTATAGAACTTGCTTTCAGTTTCCTTTCTTGTTTTCCAACATAACGTTTTTTTAATAGTGCCCCACAAATCGACTGAGATCTGTTGATCTTTCTCTCGATGTCCTCGTCAAATCGATATGTAATATCGCATCCTACATACTGAAAGTGGGATACTTGCTCCAGCACTTTATCATTCATCGTATAGATCAGTACGCATGTTATACGTAATACATAAAAATAAATTATCTGACAGCTTTTTAAAGATTTGTTTTTAGTGTTGTTTTAAAAATTTATGAACCTTTTAATTTTATAGCCGCGTCCTCTGTTCCCTACAAGGGATAAACGTTTTATTCTAGGTTTGGGATTGAGACGCCTTGCCGTTATGATTAGGCAATATAATTACAGCAGTCGTGTAAAACTCAAATCGCATATAAAGCCAACTCGGTGACCACGAAACAACAAAGGACCGCATAGTACAGTGTATTAATTTTAAGGCAGAAGTGTTAAAATTCAATTCTATAAAATTGTTAAGTGGACACATTTTACATTTACACCATTTTTATATTTTTTGTCCAGACAAATAGCTTTCTCGTGACACTAAATTTTTATATGTGGGTTCTCGAAATAAAATTGTTCTTTGGAATTCGGATCTCATTCAGTCAAGTGAAACGTCAAAATACGGAGTTCGCAGTATATTTACTTGCTTTACCGTATCAGCCCCTCCTACTAAAACCTTCCTGATGAGTATAATTCTTGCAGGCACTTCACATGTCATCAGTATCACGTTTTCATATAACGTCATCGATACCGTATGTCTGACTATCCGAAGTCGAGCATAACTCACTTAAGCAACGTGTGACATGGATCATCTTAACCCATAGGCTATCAACTGTTGTAACTCAATATTCATTTTATTGAACTCTTCCATGTGATCACATCAGGTGTTTTGTCTTTGTTTTTTTTTTTGGTATCAGTAACTTCTTGTATCTACAGTAGAAACGATTTGAGATGTATTTATGATTTTATTTTAGTGGCAAACGTATTGTTCCGACGGTCTTCGTGATCGTCGTTTTTTACAGTAGAAAACAAAATACAAGACACCAATGACGTCAATAATCACAAGCTTTCTCTTACAACAATCCGAGTAAAAATTGGCCACACGCAATAATAATGTCAACTAATAGAGTCCCGCACGATTGCATCACAATAACACTTCGCCACAATAATTCGAACCTCAATTGAATAAATCGCCAATTTACCTGACCCTAAGCGGGAGCTGTCGTTTCTAAATAGATAGCACAAGTGTTCCAGAATAATCCATAACACGCGTCAACACTATCCGAAAACATTAGAGCGTAATTGTTTGCGACGTTGAACTCAGTGCGTGACCGGTGAAGTCCGGGACAGCCGCGACCGTTGACGCATGTTAAGTGTCACGTACGCACACAAACATTACAGCTGGGTTCTGCTGGGATAGCCGAGACACATGTAGAACGTCCTGTAACGACGTAACAGTGTGTATTTCAAAACTTCTTACATGTACAATGGAAATGACAACTCTCAAACACATCCAACAAATTCTACAGAAAACTGAATTAAATTTATCAATTTATCAAATAAAAGATGATAAGTTTTTTTCTACACGTTATGTTCCAGTTCAGCGTATCAAATTTCAGCGTTTGAAGCGAACTCTTGAACAAATGTTTTATTTAGTACAAGTTTTGGGTTGATAAAACAACATTCGAGGTAAGTGTAAAAATCTCAGGAGCTATCAAAGCTTTTCAGTAGAATTGACAGTTTGCGCTTATCAAAATATTACACACATACAGTGAATTCAAATTAACTGTATTTTTTTGCGTTCGGACTTTATCGAATCTCATCGTTTTTGCTTTATTCCCCAAAGAGTGTGGGTTGCCGCAGAGTAACATTGCTTTTTTCTCAGCTGAAAATATGACCCATAAACTAAATCGCTTTAGCCGAGTTTGCGGTAGACAGTAATGAAAGCGATGCTCACAAAATCATTCACTGTGATAATAGTTACAGTAAGATGTGCTTTGATTCCAGATGACGTAAACCAAAACTATTTGATAGGACTCAATGGAATTTTACTGTGTCTTCACATTTACGTAGATATAAAATGTGCCCAACTGACATTCATTAACATGTTTATTGATGAAATAAAGAATTTTGTTATACACGATTTCACAGATACTTAGTATAAGTTCTTCTAGGGGACTCGAGGCTATTTAATTAACTATATTTACTTATTATTCATTGAGAGGAGATTATAAATCTCTTCTATTCTAAGTTAGCTGCCCTTAGGCTGGTTGGCAGCAGCTTGCCATTCTTTACGCTTTTCTGCTTTTCTCTCCAACTCACAATATGATGTACAGTTCATATCAACCATAAGCTATTCAAGTAGTCTAAACGGGGTCGTCCTGTGTGATTCTTCTTCCTTCAATTGTTCCTTCTATTATTATCTTAACCAACCTATTGTGTCGTAGTATCCCCTATAACTTAGTTCTTTTTCCTTTTAAATTTCGTAGAAAGCTCTCCTCCTCCTGAGCTTTTTAAGGACTTCCTCATTCGTTATCTTCTCCCTCCAGCTTATCTTGAATATTCTTCTGTAGCATCAGGTATCAAATGCTTGGAGTCTTTTCTTGTCACTTTCTCCAATTGTCTAAGATTGACTCCCGTGTATGGCAACACTGGAGTAGTCCCCACCCGGAGATCTGAACAGGGGACCGTTTTACCTCCGGAATATTGTACAAGAGAAGCATCCATCATAGAGCTGTTGATAACTTAAACAGGTATTTAATGCAGTGGTTTCCCCTTGCCTTCTGTATCCTATGCCGATGACGTATACCCGCCGTTCCTCCGCCTTCAGAAGTGATTTCTCACCCCCAGGACAGTAGGGCGCCCTGTCTTCTATCCGATCATCAGGATGTCTTCTATCCCCCCCCCCCGAAAGAGGCCATTGGCACTTGATAGAAAGGGTCAACTTATCCTGGGTGATATTCGGTCAGTATGTTAATTAGCCGCTTGATATACAAACGTAGCCCCCTCTCTACCACGGGGAGGTGAACATCAGGATTTTTCCTTCGTCAGATCTAGGACTATAGTGGCATTTCCTAGACCCTCCAGTAATTTTAGAGAGGAGATTATAAATATTAAATGAATAAAAAATAAAAAATAAAAAAATAGTGAAAGACTGCTGCTAACAAATTATAAGATTAACAATTTCAAAAATAGTGTAAACCGTAGAAATCGTTGTTATGTGAAATCCATTATATTGCGTTTATAATTTAATATTCTGTAAGTATTGTGTGTGTTCATGTCTGATTGTTTTCCACGATTGTACTAAAGTGTTCATAGTTTTAATCATGTGACATACGAGGAGGAGACGCATGTGACGAGATATGTTGGATGACTGTTGTTGTGTCAACCCTGTAATGTCATCTGTTGACAATGACTGATGGTAGACTTCAGAATTGTTGGGAGCAACAACCGGGGTACGCTTTGTGACAAACGGACAGACCCACAAATCTACCTCACGCAGTACACATAATCTGATACTTGATACACAAATCAAGACCTGTTAGTGGCATGCAGACGTTTGTTTACCAGCGGAAGTAATCAGAAGAGAATGCGCGCGCGCGCGCACACACACACACACATACACAGAGTAGTAACTTACTGTATGCCTACAAGTCAAGTGTAATATTGCTGTAAGTGCAGTCATTTTGTGACAAGTCGTGTTACTGGTGTGCGTTCTGCAATGTTCGACCAATTACAATATGAGGCGAATCAACTTTTGGCAGATTGCAATCTAACAATTTCCTTATCCAAAACAAAAGTATGGTTTTTTTCTAGGGCAAATCGCATTAGAACAAAGATTGGCATACAGGACTTGCCAAAAGAAGAGGCGGCAGATTTCAAGTATGTAGGCTGTATCACAGCCAAGATCACAGACTTAGCATCACATACGAAGAAGATAACGAGGTTGAAAGCAAAATTAGTCTGTTCTAGTCGCTTTGTGGCTGTATCATTAAACATTTACAAGGAAAACAAGGCGGTATCGTTAAGAAGAAAATAAGGAAAAATACGCAATTGAAATATTATAATGTAATGACGATACCTCAACTACTGTATGGTAGTGCGACTTGGCCAAAGATATAGGTAGAATACAAGGAGCGATAATTAGGTTCTTGAGAGCTATAAAGGTTTGTACCAGGAGAGATGTTATGAAATGGTCATATTAGAATAGAGCTAGGGATAGCTGAAAGCTTAAATGAGAAAATCTCCCGGTACAAAATGGAGTGACGGTTACACGTAGAGAGAATGGATCCAACTGAATTGCAAGAAGAGCCCTTGACTATCATCCAAGGGGTAAGAGAAGTATGAGAAGACCCTGTAAGCGATGGTTGGATGACTTCCATTGAGACTGAAACAGGCTACTAGCCTAAGCCGTAAAGCATGACGACGACGAAGACGACTACGCGAATCAACAAGACTCGAATTATCGAAATATTTAATCATCAGGACGTTTGATAGGATTGCAGTAGGCAATTCAAAAATGAAGATTCATATTAGAAAAAAATGTAAACGGTTTATGCAATATTACTTTGTATAAACAGCAAATCTATTTTTAAATGCTAAAAATAAATAATACAAGTAGGCCTACTACTATTCGACGGTACACCGTCTCTGCTACCGATGCGTTTCATCTCGTTTTGACTCTCATACCATGTTTTCGTATTCATAAAATTATGTTTCTAAATCAATGACCACAGCATGTTACTAGGCATATAGTCAAATATGACCAAGTTTAAGTCAACATCACTAGCATATTGTTACGACAATTGCAGAACACACTCGAACAGTAGAGAGCGTCCTTCTACCCGTTTGTCGGCTAGCCGAGCAGGTACAGTGTTTGTGTCAAGGCTACGCAATTAAGTACTCTCTAGACTGCTTGAGTGCTTGTTAACTACATAAATTATTGCGCACGCCGCCAAAAAAATTTAAAATTATTCTGGGACATCTACAGGTGTATATATAAGAAACAACGGCCGGCTTAGATAGTTAGATAAAGTTGGCGATGTATTCCGTGCGGATCAAGTGGTTGTTGTGAAAAGTGATTACTCTGTTATAATTAGTGCACACTTTTAATAGTTGACATTATTATTGCGTGTGGACAAATTTAACTCGAATTACTGTATGAGAGTATCTTGTTGATTTCAAATTGTCGTTTGTGACTCATTAAAGCTGGTTATTAGTTACTTCATTGGTGCCTGTATTTTGTTTCCACTGTACCATACGACGATCCGTAAGATAATTGTATCAATATTAACAACCATTTTAAAATATTTATACGTATGCATTTCCGATACAAATTATATAATTACTTTTCGTTTTGTTAAAAGGTTTATTAGTCCAATTGACATCGAGTGCATAATCTAATGAGTATGCAGTAATGATATGTTATATTTTGTACTGTCTGACATATTGTAAGCGTATAAACGTATATTAATGCTAAACGTGTGTAGATAGTTTTCTATAGAAACCCTTTATTTTCCTCTACCTTTAGTTTTCTGCCAAACCTCTACATAGTTTTCTAAGCTTACTAAAATTATTTTATTATCTAAATTTGTCATATTTTACCATAGGGAATGCCATATTAAAGAAAAGTGTTAATGGAGAATATATAGCACGATATATATAAAGTTCAGAAATATTCAACTATCCGGATTTCTGATAATAGGTGTCAGATTGTAGCCTATACTTAATCCTGACCGTAACGGCTACTGGTGAAGGCTTTTATAAATGGCGATGGTATTGTATATCCGTGGAGTTAAGCGCCCGCGTAAATGTGCTTGTTAGTCTATACATACTTAAGGAAATTTAACCTCAATAAAGGAGCTTCGAGTTTTCAAAACATTTATCTTTTTTCAACCTACAATAACAAAAAATAAAACTTCTAACATGTTGTTAGATTACGAATTGAATATTTTACGACGGTCACACGGATGGTCGTGTGTTGTACAGTGGAAACAGAATAACTGACTCCGTTTGAAGTCGTTACATTAGACAAAGTTTAGTTAGACACAGACAGCAGTTATAAATCAATAAAGGCACCCTTGTAAAGTAATTCTAGGTTTTCCAACAAACAACACCATGTTATCATCATCAACCGTTCAAGGCTTAGGAGAATTCTCATGTTCCGGGCTCATGTTTCTCGCCACCTTGCTACCGGTCGTCCAACGTCTGTTCTTCCATGTGGCTGGTAATTATAGGCTAATCATGGAATGCAGATATTACCCATTCGTGTCAAATGGCTTTTCCATTTTTCTCTATACAACACTATCTTTTCTCTTAACAGAAAATATATTCAAATCCTTTTTTACATCTCATATGGTCTGCTTTAGTACATCTCTTTACCGTTCTTAAGTATTTCATTTCCGCTGATTGAATCTTATTCCAGTCGCCGTTTCTCATCGTCCAAGATTCGCAGCTATATAATAATGCTGGAACAGCCATCGTCTTATAAAATTTTTAATTATTGTCCTTTCTGGTCTTCTTTTTCAGGGTGTTTATTATTACACCGCAAATATGTTGAAATTTGCTCACTCTGCTGGTCAAATCCTCATTATGTGCATATGTGACACATCACCTTAAGTAATTCAATATATTTTACTGAAATAATTTCAGTTTCGCACTAATTAACAGAATGGTCACAATTTTCACTAAGCCGCCACAATAACTGCGTACCGCATCGCTAATATCGCCAGGTGTAACTAAACTGCTAAGCTGACCGCTGACGCTTTGTTATACCCCGCAGAGGTTCCAGAGAAATTACCTCATTTCGGCCGTCAAGGCGAGAATAGTTGCGTAAGTGCTCTGAAATTCGCTATCAGATCAGCCCACGACCTTCACGCACTGCGCCGATCGAGTAGCTTTTGGAACAGCCTCGAGTAACAATACGTTTCAAGTGTCACGTAATCATCTTTCGTCTCAATGTAGCGATATTAATTAAGTTTTTTTTTTAGGTGTTTGTTAGGATCGATCAAAAATATAACACAATTTTTAACTTATTTTTGTCGACGTTTCGACAATATTTATGAGCAATTAAAATTACTCATATTTAATGGTATTTTTTAATTAATTATAAAAGGAGCATAAAATTGTAATATTGTATAAATTAAGTTCTGTGGTATTAATATTTTTCTCGTTTTCTCGTTTCTCGTTGAGTAAACATACTCAACCTGCCATTCTTTCTGATCACATAAGGACTTAAATTTTTCCTAACTTCTTACCAAGTCTTTAGTCCTTTTCTGTGTGTCCCTCGCCTACCTTGACGCCTCTCTGTTGCCTACGAGTTTTGGCGACCTGCGCTCTTCGTCCCGGTCTTGGCCGCCCTTATACACAAACTAAACTTAATGCGACTTCGATAAGCTGTTTCCTTCACCTATATGGCTACAAATTACATCTACACACACACACACACACACACACACACACACACACACACACACACACACACGGAATACTCTACCTTCGATGTGCCTCCACCTTCTTCGCTTCCGCCCTGAATACTACCATCCGGCTAATGGGGGCTTGCCCCAGATCACCACAAGCTTATCCTTCTGTACAAGTCTCAAACATCACGAAAAATAGAAGCCTTTAAATTTGTAAGTGTCTTAGAGATTACACTGAAAAACAAGAAAAGTGCGCTTTATATTTATAAGGGCTCTACAAATACATCACGAGTGAACACTTTATTTTATAGTATTGAATTTTATATTATTATACTGAAATGTGTATTAAATAAAGATATTTAACTTTAATCTTACTGTAAGTCTGGGTACGTATTTGATGCGTATTTCTGGAAAAATACATTGTATTTTACAACGTGAAACGGGTCTGATTTAAGTCTGAATAATTCTTGGATTTCGTTGTCCATGACGTGTCCGTTACTTAACTAAATATCACTATAATATTGACGACTCGGAACACTAAGTTTTTTATAAGTAAAAACGTAAAGTTTTACCTTACAGCCTAAACCGGCTTTCACCTATAGAAGTGATGAAGCCTTCTATAGGTGAAAGCCGGTTTAGGCTGTAAGGTAAAACTTTACGTTTTTACTTATAAAAAACTTAGTGTTCCGAGTCGTCAATATTATAGTGATATTCTGAATAATTTATTTTAACGTCATAACAACAGAGAAAGTGCGCAGAACGATTAGCGAGTACCGGTGCGGTGACATTCCATTGTCTTTGTACTAACAACTACTTGGCGACAAACCTGTTTACCCTTGTTATGAACGCTACGTTTTCAGAATTAATTATTCATATTGTATACAAAGCTATGCGGTTAATATGTTTCCTCAGTTTCACATTCATAGCTTTAAGTATTTCAACTGGTTGTCAAATTGAATTTATCCCTTTGTTTTTTTGTCCTTTTTACGATCCAAAGAATTGGCAAACGTACTGAAAATTTGCTTTTATTAAATACAACGAATACGACACATATAACGAAAGCAAGACACATATTGTCTGTGGAACGATAAGACGGCTGTTGAAGAATAAAACGCAGAGGGAGACACAGCTAAAGTTTTATAAGGTCGTGGCTGTGCCGACTGTAATGTACGGATCTGAAACATGGACTCTCCAGCAAAAAGATATTTTAAAAATACAGGCCTAGGAAATGAAATGTTTAAGAGCAGTTTAGGGGTGTATTTTGAGAGATCATCTACGAGACGACGACATAAGGAGAGACCTTAAGTTGCAGTCGGTTCTGGAATGAATAGTGGAATACAGGTAGAATTGGAAGTCTCATGTGGAACGCATGGTAGACAAGTTTATTCCTAAACCAGCGTTTGAATATAGGCTAGTGGAGACGCGTGGTCGTGGAAGACCCTGGAAAAAATGGTCAGAGACTCTGTGAAGTCGAAACGGCCTGTAGTGAAGAAGAAGAAGAAGAAGAAGAAGAAGAAGAAGAAGAAGAAGAAGAAGAAGAAGAAGAAGAAGAAGAAGAAGAAGAAGAAGAAGAAGACGACGACGACGACGACGACGACGACGACGACGACGACGACGACGACGACGACGACGACGACGACGACGACGACGACGACGACGACGACGACGACGATCATTATGATGATGAAGAAGAAGAAAAAGATTAAATAAAACAATGGTGAGATACAGTGGCGTAACTAGAAGCTGCTCCGGGGAGGGGGTTGAGATTAGTTTCTGGGGGATGAGCCTAACTGAAAAGTTGGACTCTCTCACTTCTCACTTTACTCAGAACAAAAGATATGTTTAAGATTCTTCCCATATAATTATATATACAATTATTCATAAGCCTTTTTTCACACAAGCATCTGGCTAACTGGATTAGGAATAGAACCATGTTAAGTGTTTATAGAATTTCACTGAATATTTTAAGAGTTCTGGGGGCATTGATCCCCTGATCCCCTCCACCCTAGTTACGACACTGGTGTTTGTTTGTTCCCTAGTTCTTCACACTATGTAGGCTTAACTAGTGTCCACATACGAAGAGGAGAAGAGGCATATTTACTTTTAAGACGTGAGGATATGACTCACTTGTATAAAACAGGTGGAAGAAATTATCTATTTACGCGTAAAGTCCCAAAGGTTAGGCTTCTTATAAAAATTTTAAAAACAGTAAAGTTCATTGATTCTAGTAGAATCTATTAAAGATAATTCAAAACTTATATCGATAATAGCTGAAATTGAATTGAAAAAAATTTGAGGTTAGCGCCAGCTCCAACATCGTGGCTCCTTGTATCAAAAGGCACCTCAGATATTTAAAGGCGTGCTTATACTGAATCTTCGCATTTTATAATTTTAATATTGGATAAAATTGTCAAGAATTTTAAGCATCTAGTTTTAACAGTTTTAAAAATAATGTTAGCTAAAAATCATACAATTTATCATACGCCAGGAATTACAGTTTCTCCTTATAATCACACTGGAACGAAATGTGGTTCTTAATTATTACATATTTTTAATAAAGCGTTTTGTAAAACAATCCTTGAAAATTTTGGGTTAATATTCTGGTCTGACTTTACGATTTTGTGGCGATCGCAAGTGGATCAATAAGTAGTTTCAATGAATTCTATTGATATGGTTTTCTCGAGTAACATTAAATCTTGTTCATCTAGTTATTTGAATTGCCAGTCTGTTTAATTCCAACTTTGTCGTGTTTACTTGTTGAACTTCTATTTGTCATGTTTCAGACGAGGCCTTTCAGTGTTTCCACCATTTTCAAGTCCTAAACCATGACAAAGTCCTAATGGTGGAAACACTGAAAGGCCTCGTCCGGAACATGACAAATAGCAGTTTAGCAAGTAAATACGACAAAAGTTGTAATTAAATCTTGTGTTCACTTCTCGTGTCTGGCGAGTGAAGATGGGCGCACAAGTAGCCAAAATACATCTTGTCGTCTATACCAGTAATAATGTAGCTTTATATATATTATTTGAATAGTATCTTGAGTTCTTATATATTACCCCGATGAATATTATAATTATACTAATTTTACTAACGTCAGACTAATATGATTAACATTATTAATGTAATGCTAATATTATATAATACGTAAATACAAAATATAATATTAATATACTTCGTAATTTAAATTGTGTACTTAGTAACACACAATATGTATATAATCTCTGTAAATTTTCTTTGTGTTTCTGTAGCGGTTTGGTTTTTTTTTGTAAATTAAATTCGGATTGAAAGAGTCTGTAGGTGATTTTCTGCCAATAGCACGTTACTAGTTTGCCATAATCTCCCCACTCCCTTGTCTCTGTCCTCTGTCTCACTCTCTCTCCCTCACTCTCTCTCCCTCTCTCTCTCTCTCTCTCTCTCTCTCTCTCTCTCTCTCTCTCTCTCTCTCTCTCTCTCTCTCTCTCTCTCTCACTTTCTCTCCGTTTCTCTGTCTGGTACACTAAATTCAGTGTCTACGACAAGAGATTGGCTACGCCTAATAAATCCTATCAAATGGGTTGGTTTAATTTTTGTTCAGTACTCTAATGTTACTACGTAGAGTAATTTAGTTGAACGGGCTCGCACAGACACACGCAAACACATCGTGCGCAAACAAATATCTAAGGGAAGAACCTTAATGGGTTATGTTGAGTGGATGACTAGCTTTGTGATTCAAAATATTTTTAAACATTTAAAATGAATTTAGAGATCCAGCTGTCCTTTAACGCCCGACTGCATGATTCTGATTTACTCTCAGAACTGATAATAATTTCAGCCGTCTCTAGCTTTCTTCGTCTAATTCTTCTAATCTGTTATTGCAGCTTTACTGTATGAAGCGTGAATCAAATTTTCTTTCTTTCCTTTAAGCAAAGAAAACATTATTCTTATCGGCTGTGTTAGAGACAATGTGTAGATATGCTTCACTGAGACATCTGACTGTGGAATTAAGACAACAGGTATGCATTGCGCGTGACCCCCGCGCGGGCGTGCAGGTGTGTATGTTATATGTCTGTGCTTTTTAAAAAGATAGACAACTTATATTGTGTGACAAAATAATATAACATTTATAAGTATTATTATAACAACATTATATTTACATTCATAACAAAACTTGTTGTAACAAATGTTATAAAATATATGACAAAATTATTACTTTGTAAATATGCGACCTAATAATAACCTAAATGTTATTATTACAGATATGTAGATGACGCACTCTACATATCTCAAAATAATGGTAATAACATTGATCAAATTTTTAATTTAATTAATAATCTTCATAAAAATATTAAATTTACTATATAACATGATACTAATAATAGATTAAATTTTTAGAAATTACTATTATAAATAACCATAATAAATTTGAATACAATGTTTTCAGAAAACCACGTCAAACTTCATTAATAATTCCAAAAATTCAATTCATTCCCCTCAATACAGATATGCTGCATTTAATTCTATGATATATAGAATGAGTAATATATTTTTAAATAAATTTAAATTAGAAAAAAGAAAATTATATATGATTTGCTATAAAAAAAGAATATAACCCCAAAATTATTGATAAGAATAAAACAAAATTAATTAAAAAAATACTAAATAATTCTTTCAGTAACAAAACACAGAAAAATCAAAATATTAAATTCATTTATTTCATACATAGTCAATACTAATCATAAAATAAAAAAATTATTAAAAAGCAAAATATAAAAATTACCTACAACTGTAAGAAAACAGATTTTGATAGAATCGAATCTAAAACAGATAAATTAATTTATAATTTAAATGGAATATAATAAAATTGAATGCCCTAAATGTAACAAATTTTATGTTGGCCAAACTAAACGTTTAAAGAAAAGATATATACAACACCGTAATTCATACTTAAAACCAGATATATAAAAATTAAATTTAGCTACACACTCAATAAAAAACAAACACACATTTCCAAATTTATATAATATCTGTTGATTAAAACACATTTCCAAAGTACCAAAATTGACCTTATGGGAAAATCTGGAAATATTTAAACATAAAAGAAGTAATAAGTTAATACCAAAACAAATTCAGATTAAAACAATAAATGATAATATTTTCAAAAATCATAATTTAATAAAATAATAAATATTTATGTTAAATTTTACAATTAATTATATTACATATTTTATATACTCATATAAAAACATTAAATTTAGTCTACATTACATATAAAACAGCTATTTTGAACAATTGATTAAACAAATTTTGAATTTTGTTAATTTATATCTGATGATGATAGTTTTGATTACTATCGAAACATATATAATTTACAAAATCAAATATATTCTTGTATAAAATATTGTTATTAATAATAATAGAAAATATATAACATGAAACATTTTAGCATTTATGAATATATATATGAACAGTCTATGAACTTAGATCTTGAATTGAAGAAGACAAATTTCACGATTGATCAGAAGAGATTGTACATTTATGTTTGGTTATGGAAAAGAGAATTCTAATCTGGGAATCAGTCGCTGTATTATAGTTGATAGGAAGAAGAAACAAACAGTGTAACAGGAGTAGGATTTGGGTGTTTGACAAACTTCTCGTTGGTATTGGTTTAGGTCATAGCCATACACACTGGTGATTAAACAACTCTCGGACTAAGGTACGGTTGGGAGGTAGCGGCTCCAGACAGAGATGCAAGGTCAAAGGGTTGTACGTATCTGTAACATTTACAATATACGACGATCAGGGCAACAGTTTTGGACATCTCTTTTGTATAATTTATATTTGCGATTACAAACCTCGTATTGACATCTATATCTATAAAAATGAATGTTTGTTTGTTTCTTTCTTTCTTTGTCCCGTATGCGTTCCTATACCATTCATCCGATTGCGATGAAACTTCGGTGAGTTGTTGTGCGCACGCCCGCGAAGGTTTATGAATTTTTTTCGATGGGGTCCTATGGGGGGTTCTTGGGGTCTTCCACATCTCCTCCTAAACCACTGGACCGATTTCAACCAAACTTGGCACAAATATTTTACGCAACGGGAGAACCAACATAGGATAGGTGTTTTTTCGACGGGGTCTATTGGGGGGTCCTTTGGGGTCTTCCACATCTCCTCCTAAACCACTGGACCGATTTCAACCAAACTTGGCACAAATATTTTACGCAACGGGAGAACCAACATAGGATATGTGTTTTTTCGATATGATCCTTCGGGGGTCCTTTTGGGGGTCCTTTGGGGTGTTTCACATCTCCTCCTAAACCACTGGACCGATTTCAACCAAACGTGGCACAAATATTTTACGCAAAGGGAGAACCAACATAGGATAGGTGTTTTTTCAATGGGGTTCTTTTGGGGGTTCTTTGGGGTCTTCCACATCTCCTCCTAAACCACTGGACCGATTTCAACCAAACTTGGCACAAATATTTTACGCAACGGGAGAACCAACATAGGATATGTGTTTTTTCGATATGATACTTCGGGGGGTCCTTTGGGGTCTTCCACATCTCCTCCTAAACCACTGGACCGATTTCAACCAAACTTGGCACAAATATTTTACGCAAAGGAAGAACCAACATAGGATAGGTGTTTTTCGATGGGGTCCTTTGGGGGGTCCTTTGGGGTCTTCCACATCTTCTCCTAAACCACTGGACCGATTTCAACCAAACTTGGCACAAATATTTTACGCATCGGGAGAACCAACATAGGATAGGTGTTTTTTCCGACGGGGTCCTTTGGGGGGTCCTTTGGGGTCTTCCACATCTCCTCCTAAACCACTGGACCGATTTCAACCAAACTTGGCACAAATATTTTACGCAACGGGAGAACCAACATAGGATATGTGTTTTTTCGATATGATACTCCGGGGAGTCCTTTGGGGTCTTCCACATCTCCTCCTAAACCACTGGACCGATTTCAACCAAACTTGGCACAAATATTTTACGCAAAGGAAGAACCAACATAGGATAGGTGTTTTTTCGATGGGGTCCTTTGGGGTCTTCCACATCTCCTCCTAAACCACTGGACCGATTTCAACCAAACTTGGCACAAATATTTTACGCAAAGGAAGAACCAACATAGGATAGGTGTTTTTCGATGGGGTCCTTTGGGGGGTCCTTTGGGGTCTTCCACATCTTCTCCTAAACCACTGGACCGATTTCAACCAAACTTGGCACAAATATTTTACGCATCGGGAGAACCAACATAGGATAGGTGTTTTTTCCGACGGGGTCCTTTGGGGGGTCCTTTGGGGTCTTCCACATCTCCTCCTAAACCACTGGACCGATTTCAACCAAACTTGGCACAAATATTTTACGCAACGGGAGAACCAACATAGGATATGTGTTTTTTCGATATGATACTTCGGGGAGTCCTTTGGGGTCTTCCACATCTCCTCCTAAACCACTGGACCGATTTCAACCAAACTTGGCACAAATATTTTACGCAAAGGAAGAACCAACATAGGATAGGTGTTTTTCGATGGGGTCCTTTGGGGGGTCCTTTGGGGTCTTCCACATCTTCTCCTAAACCACTGGACCGATTTCAACCAAACTTGGCACAAATATTTTACGCATCGGGAGAACCAGCATAGGATAGGTGTTTTTTCCGACGGGGTCCTTTGGGGTCTTCCACATCTCCTCCTAAACCACTGGACCGATTTCAACCAAACTTGCCACAAATATTTTACGCAACGGGAGAACCAACATAGGATATGTGTTTTTTCGATATGATACTTCGGGGAGTCCTTTGGGGTCTTCAACATCTCCTCCTAAACCACTGGACCGATTTCAACCAAACTTGGCACAAATATTTTACGCAAAGGAAGAACCAACATAGAATAGGTGTTTTTTCGATGGGGTCCTTTGGGGTCTTCCACATCTCCTCCTAAACCACTGGACCGATTTCAACCAAACTTGGCACAAATATTTTACGCAAAGGAAGAACCAACATAGGATAGGTGTTTTTCGATGGGGTCCTTTGGGGGGTCCTTTGGGGTCTTCCACATCTTCTCCTAAACCACTGGACCGATTTCAACCAAACTTGGCACAAATATTTTACGCATCGGGAGAACCAACATAGGATAGGTGTTTTTTCCGACGGGGTCCTTTGGGGGGTCCTTTGGGGTCTTCCACATCTCCTCCTAAACCACTGGACCGATTTCAACCAAACTTGGCACAAATATTTTACGCAACGGGAGAACCAACATAGGATATGTGTTTTTTCGATATGATACTTCGGGGGGTCCTTTGGGGTCTTCCACATCTCCTCCTAAACCACTGGACCGATTTCAACCAAACTTGGCACAAATATTTTACTCAAAGGGAGAACCAACATAGGATAGGTGTTTTTTCGATGGGGTTCTTTTGGGGGTTCTTTGGGGTCTTCCACATCTCCTCCTAAACCACTGGACCGATTTCAATCAAACTTGGCACAAATATTTTACGCAACGGGAGAACCAACATAGGACAGGTGTTTTTTTCGATACGATCCTCTGGGGGGTCCTTTGGAGTCTTAAAAAACTAACTTATTAGATCTGGTTACTATGGCAACCCAATGGAATAGATTCTGTTCTAAATATATTATCGCATTTAATTGAAGACCACGCGAACGAAGTCTTTATATATTATATATATACAAACACTTTCTTTCTTTGAGTGGCATTGCAACGCATGCCGGGTACTCGCTAGTATATAATAAAAATAAAACTGACTTTATCCTGTGCAACTGGCAGACACTAAAATATTACTAACAATATTAAACAGTTTATCAATTTAACTAACAATTTAAAATTCTAATAATAAATATTTTTAAAACTAATATCATCCGGGAGAACCAACATAGGATATGTGTTTTTTCGATATGATACTTCGGGGGGTCCTTTGGGGTCTTCCACATCTCCTCCTAAACCACTGGACCGATTTCAACCAAACTTGGCACAAATATTTTACGCAAAGGAAGAACCAACATAGGATAGGTGTTTTTCGATGGGGTCCTTTGGGGGGTCCTTTGGGGTCTTCCACATCTTCTCCTAAACCACTGGACCGATTTCAACCAAACTTGGCACAAATATTTTACGCATCGGGAGAACCAACATAGGATAGGTGTTTTTTCCGACGGGGTCCTTTGGGGGGTCCTTTGGGGTCTTCCACATCTCCTCCTAAACCACTGGACCGATTTCAACCAAACTTGGCACAAATATTTTACGCAACGGGAGAACCAACATAGGATATGTGTTTTTTCGATATGATACTTCGGGGAGTCCTTTGGGGTCTTCCACATCTCCTCCTAAACCACTGGACCGATTTCAACCAAACTTGGCACAAATATTTTACGCAAAGGAAGAACCAACATAGGATAGGTGTTTTTTCGATGGGGTCCTTTGGGGTCTTCCACATCTCCTCCTAAACCACTGGACCGATTTCAACCAAACTTGGCACAAATATTTTACGCAAAGGAAGAACCAACATAGGATAGGTGTTTTTCGATGGGGTCCTTTTGGGGGTCCTTTGGGGTCTTCCACATCTTCTCCTAAACCACTGGACCGATTTCAACCAAACTTGGCACAAATATTTTACGCATCGGGAGAACCAACATAGGATAGGTGTTTTTTCCGACGGGGTCCTTTGGGGGGTCCTTTGGGGTCTTCCACATCTCCTCCTAAACCACTGGACCGATTTCAACCAAACTTGGCACAAATATTTTACGCAACGGGAGAACCAACATAGGATATGTGTTTTTTCGATATGATACTTCGGGGAGTCCTTTGGGGTCTTCCACATCTCCTCCTAAACCACTGGACCGATTTCAACCAAACTTGGCACAAATATTTTACGCAAAGGAAGAACCAACATAGGATAGGTGTTTTTCGATGGGGTCCTTTGGGGGGTCCTTTGGGGTCTTCCACATCTTCTCCTAAACCACTGGACCGATTTCAACCAAACTTGGCACAAATATTTTACGCATCGGGAGAACCAACATAGGATAGGTGTTTTTTCCGACGGGGTCCTTTGGGGTCTTCCACATCTCCTCCTAAACCACTGGACCGATTTCAACCAAACTTGGCACAAATATTTTACGCAACGGGAGAACCAACATAGGATATGTGTTTTTTCGATATGATACTTCGGGGAGTCCTTTGGGGTCTTCAACATCTCCTCCTAAACCACTGGACCGATTTCAACCAAACTTGGCACAAATATTTTACGCAAAGGAAGAACCAACATAGGATAGGTGTTTTTTCGATGGGGTCCTTTGGGGTCTTCCACATCTCCTCCTAAACCACTGGACCGATTTCAACCAAACTTGGCACAAATATTTTACGCAAAGGAAGAACCAACATAGGATAGGTGTTTTTCGATGGGGTCCTTTGGGGGGTCCTTTGGGGTCTTCCACATCTTCTCCTAAACCACTGGACCGATTTCAACCAAACTTGGCACAAATATTTTACGCATCGGGAGAACCAACATAGGATAGGTGTTTTTTCCGACGGGGTCCTTTGGGGGGTCCTTTGGGGTCTTCCACATCTCCTCCTAAACCACTGGACCGATTTCAACCAAACTTGGCACAAATATTTTACGCAACGGGAGAACCAACATAGGATATGTGTTTTTTCGATATGATACTTCGGGGGGTCCTTTGGGGTCTTCCACATCTCCTCCTAAACCACTGGACCGATTTCAACCAAACTTGGCACAAATATTTTACTCAAAGGGAGAACCAACATAGGATAGGTGTTTTTTCGATGGGGTTCTTTTGGGGGTTCTTTGGGGTCTTCCACATCTCCTCCTAAACCACTGGACCGATTTCAATCAAACTTGGCACAAATATTTTACGCAACGGGAGAACCAACATAGGACAGGTGTTTTTTTCGATACGATCCTCTGGGGGGTCCTTTGGAGTCTTAAAAAACTAACTTATTAGATCTGGTTACTATGGCAACCCAATGGAATAGATTCTGTTCTAAATATATTATCGCATTTAATTGAAGACCACGCGAACGAAGTCTTTATATATTATATATATACAAACACTTTCTTTCTTTGAGTGGCATTGCAACGCATGCCGGGTACTCGCTAGTATATAATAAAAATAAAACTGACTTTATCCTGTGCAACTGGCAGACACTAAAATATTACTAACAATATTAAACAGTTTATCAATTTAACTAACAATTTAAAATTCTAATAATAAATATTTTTAAAACTAATATCATCCTAGGAGCAACAACATGATATAATGCGTAGCGTGATTAACGAATATTATATACAATTTCTTACTTTGTGTTCTTTAAAAAAAAAAACTGTTATAGCAATTGTACTATAATTTAACGATTTGTAATTTAACAACCGATTTATATATTTATATTCTGTTGTTACGGATTATATATTTTCCCATTATTGTCTATGTTTTATACTGCATTTAATTTTAATATAACAGTTCATTGCAGTTCATCGTCACCTGAGGCTGTCGATCTATCGTATTGGTGTGCGTGTCCATGATGGTAATCTTGAAGGTTGTGTGTGCTTGTTTGTGGATGATGGTCTACCAACGTCAGTCGTCTCGACAACAAGCACCGGTAATCTTGACATTTACCACTAACTGTTGGTAAAAGTCCGAAATGAAAACATTTTAAAAGGATCTTCGGACATTTACCATCTTAAAACGGCAAATCTTGGAATATACAGGTAAATCTTAAGATTTACCTTACTTCGTACTTTTACAGTAACATATATACATAGACCTGGCATTCCATTCCTGTCCAAGATTTTTTGAACAGTTCGAACCCTGTTTCGGATTGTCATAATACTTTTCGTATCACTTTCAACAATATGAAAAATATTTTGCTATCTCGGCGACGATTTTCATCGTTTTTAACCCTGAAATTGTTCCATACGTAACGAAACAACACTTGTTTTTGGATATTCATGACATTTTGCACTTCATCAGAGTGTCTTTTTGTTACTCCGTAATTATTTCTTTAACAAAGTAATAAACAAATAATTACTCTCTGTCACCTTATACAAACGCGAATTTGCAACACCGCAGGTCCACGGGAGCGTAGCATTGCTTAAAAGCTGTTCATGTTCATAGTTTTCGCCTGGTGCTAATGACTTTCACAAATTCCGCGAAAATCCTGTCGTTTTGGTACGTTTTCAAGTTCGTATCGACCTCATCCACACTACTGTGTAACAGTGTACACAAAAAGGTTTCGCCCCTCACGATGTTACATCAAGTGACACACCTGTCCGAAATTGTTAGTTTTAAAACCATACAGAGGGCCCAATAAGTTTTTTATTTTTAGTTTTGTTATAATTTACATACGTGTGTGTGTGTGTGCGTGTGTGTGTGTGTGTGTGTGTGTGTGTTATTCGTGCAATAGTAAATTTTCTGCAGGTAATTAATTTATATAATTGTTAGCATATATAAATGATCTTTTTTTTCTTGTATATATTTAAAACAATTTTTATTAAGAATAATACAACTTTTTGTACAAGAATATATTTTTTTATTATTTTGTGAATGTTACAATGTTTCAATAGTTGGTGACTATCATCATCGGATATTCCATGATATACCTTTCCATACCATTTTAATATTCACAGAATAATAAAAAATTATATATGCTTGTACAAGGACTAATAATAATATTAATATTATTATTGTTGTTATTATTATTATATGATTATTATTATTATATATACACTACACTCTCGTTTATCCGGCCTTCGTTTATTCGGAATTCCGGCTTATCCAGCAATCAACCATTCAGAGGCTACTTCAATGCTGGACAAATTATTAAATTATTTTGAGCGCCAAAGCGAGACAAACCCGGCAGAACTGTTACTTCTAAAAAGACTCCGTGACCTACACGTAAAAAATTATTTTAAAAAGTAAAGACTTTGATCATTCATGTATGTGTGTTTATTATTTTTTTTTCTCGCCAAATTAAACTTGTTAATTTTTAGAAATGCTACTACTGTACTGTATTGAATTTATTGAATATAATTTATGTATAATGTCTAATGCTAAATAAATTATTTTCTTGTTTATGCAGTGTAATATTCTGAAATAGATTTTGTTTTTCCTTAAGATTTACTCATAAAATACAATACAGTAGGATATTACAGTTTGAATAAAGTCTTCAAATTAAAAAAAAAAAAAAACTTTTCTGTATAGCGGTAGGTAAACATCGCTAATACCGGCATTTTCGCCATTAGTTTGGTTTATCAGGAATTTCGTTTATCCGGAAAAGGTGCGGTCCCATCAATTCCGGATAAACGAAAGTGTAGTGTACACACACACACACATACACAGACATGCACGAGCCATTTCAGCATTTGCTGATAGACTATGAGAGTTGGAAAAATTTGAATTTCGTGTAAATTCTAACTAACTCGCTCTTCACGTGTAAGCAAGGAGGCGCGTCCTTTGCAGGCAACATAAATCGTTAAACCAGCCAGGCACAGCACTATCTAAATCTGCAGCATGTCCCCCGTGGGAACAATGTACAACTATATACATAAGCCTGGAATGTGTGAAATGAGATACCAACAGATACGAAACAGAAAAACCTGGTTGTTAAATAAATATATAAACACACACACACACTAATATTTTAATTCGTCGATATTCTGTACTTTTTCGGATTTTGATACTATTAACCACGGTTTTGTTCATATTTTTATTAACACCGGACGCTTAGCTTATTGTATACCACGAAACTGCAGAGTATACTACACCGCACAGTGAATGAAGCGTATTGTTTTAAGAATAATATCAGTGAAACATAGTATTTTTTTGCAGGCGGAAAAACTCTTATTAATTTTCATACCAAGTTCCACACATTCAAGTTCTCTTCAATTCTCTTTTCATTTCTGTTACCAGCAGTAGTAATTTGCAAAGGTAATATAGAAGGTACTAGTAATTTCCAAAATACTTAATCCTATTTAAATTACAACGACTAATTATTAATATAATGCTTCAAATTGAGCATACTGTAATAATCTCATCCACAAAGACGAGCTGAGGCCTCCAACTCTTCCTAGTTATTCCTTTACTGTAAACGCCTCTGATTCCATTGCTGTTTATTACACAGTTAATATAATTGTACTTAAAATTATCTTATTTTTTCGAATTTTTGTCGACAATTTTTTTGTAGGCAATATATTAAATCCTGTCTTTAGATCTCTAAATGCTTATATTCTCCTGCTGCGTTAACTGCTTCAAAGTGAATATGTAAACATATAAACGTCTATCTCTCCTAAATCCGGTTTGTCCCTAATCAAGTGTGTTTTCATAGCCCTGTCTATAATCCCTCCGGCCGCCTTCATAACTGAACGTTAAAGAGTTAGTGCCCTATAGCAAATAACCTGTCTCCCTGCAATAATTGCGATTATGAGAGCCTTTTTCCAGTCTTTTGGAACACACTCTCCCTGGACACAGTCTCTCTTTCTCTTTCTCTCTCTCTCTCTCTCTTTCTCTCACATTCTGTTGTTATTTTTTCATAGGTCGATGCTTTCCCATATTTGCGGCTATTTACCATAGTGTCGCGTACCGGTACTTTCCTTTCGATATTTATAGTCTCGTGTTGTCCCGTAGAGTTTAGTTGTTTAAACAATTCCTAGTTTGTTCTAACCTGCCGTTATGTAAAATGATTTATTCGTTTATTGTTCTATTCAAATGCTCTATCCTTTTCGTAACATCGAGATGGTTAGAGAGACCATCTATACTCAGCCCGCTGAAACGAGAGTACTTGAATGTACACAGTCTACGGTAACAGCAGGCTAATGAAGGTAATGCAGGATAGTGTTGGGTCTGATTACCTTGTTTGTGTGTCGTAATGCTCTAGCTTGGAAGCCTGCTGTTCCTGTCATAAAATCGTGTTCTACTCCGACTATTTAAATTTTTCTGGTCTTCGAAGTCTGGAAATTCAACTATTTCCATATTAAATGCCATTACTATGTTTTATTGATCAGTACCTCGCATTAGTTCAAGCACTAAAATGTTGCCCAAACTGTGTATTAGTAACCTGGTTTTTCACACAAATATTTATTGCGGGAGTTACAATAACTTTGCTCATTAATCTATAAACAATGTTTGAGAGTCCGAGTGGGGGGACAAAAAGAGACATTGGTAAAAATGTAGACAAAGAAATATATTCCAAAAAGAGCAGAGACATATTAGAGAGAGACTCGTACAGACAGGGAGCAATATAGTTAATATACACGTAGGGAATAAGAGAGAGAGAGAGAGAGAGAGAGAGAGAGAGAGACATACACTCACAATGATAGAGAGAGAGAGAGAACTGGTGAGAAGGGAATTTGGAGTATAAGTGGAAGAGGGAGACTGTATGAGTGTTAGCGGTATCAATGGGGCGTGGCCGTATTTTTAACAGCTTAATATTTCCAATAACTTTGAAACGTGTCTACTTGGCGAGAATTTCTATTATCCAGTGCTTCAATCATTTATGTGCTTCACCTCAAAAATCTTTTACAACGAAATGTGTCTTCCAGTCTGATAAAACCAGCCGTATTTTCTACCTCAACACTTTCAATCGCGTTCTTCAGGCCCAATAACATTTGCGTTGTTTTTGTGTGCCAATGAGAATACCAAAATAAACACACTCAGACAGATACAGGTAGTTTATATACTGTTACGGCGGGCTCCCTGTCGTTGTTTGGTACAGTGAAAAACAAAATACAAGACACCAATAAAGTCTCTAATCACCACCTTTAATTATCACAATTAACAGTTTGTAATCAACAAGATAGTCTCCTATTCAAGTAAAAATTGTCCACACGCAATAATAATGTCAACTAATAGAGTCCAGCACAATTATATCACAATAACACTTCGCCATAATACTTCGAACCTCACTTGAATAAACCGCCACTTAATCTGAAACTAATTTAAACCACTTATCGCTACGTAAATTAAAACCTGTCGTTGTTTAAATTGATAGCACAAGTGTTCTAGAATAATCCATAATACGCGTCAACACTAATAGAAAACACTAGAGCGTAATTGCTTGCCGCCTTGAACAAAGTGCCGCGGACCGGTGAAGTCTGGAACAGCCTCGGTTGTTGACTATTGATAAGTGTTACGTAATTGTCTTTCATCTCAAAGTAGCAGCGATACGCGCGCGCACACACACACACACACACACACATTACAACTGGGCTCTGCTGAGATAGCCGAGAAACATGTAGATTGTTCTGAAATGGCGTAGCAATACATACTTTACTATGAAAACACTCTGTTTCAAAATATAGTTACGTAGGCTGCTCCCTTTACTATAGTAGAATTTAATCGTCATTAGATACTGTACAAGAGTCACTAACGTAATTATTCATTGTTATACATGCCTCATTTAATTCAGTAATTCCGTCACACATTACAATAATCTAATTCTCACTGTGAAATAAACAATAACAACAACTGATATCGTTACGTTTGCTAAACCGCCGTTTTAAAGAAACAAAGATTTAATCCAATCCGTGCTAAATCCGTGTTCGAGATAATCCCTCCAAAATAACTCTTTAAGTGGGGCATGAGCGCCTCTATATTTGAGTATATCTTAGTCAGAAGCAGCGATGATATAAGTTATAAAATAATCCCAGCGACAACTTCTAAATACATTCGAGTGTTCGCGGTTCTTCGAAAATGTCGTGAACGCAGATCACTTTATTGATGATTGAGGGGGCCGTCACATTCCACTACACGATAAACAAAACAAGCTCTTCGTTATTAGTTGTTCTACTTTAGTTTGTACTTCTACGTGATAGTATTTTATTTCACAAAGTTTGGACGCTAATCACTTAGTATCATACTTTAATGCTAACTTTGTAAGCGATATAAATTTTATTAGTTAAACGAATAATAGTTGTAAGGATAATAACTATAGCTGGAATGCAGGAATGCATTAAAGTTTCTCTTGGTACTGAAGTGTAGGAAATATATAAATAGTTAATTGTGTCTCTGATTATAACATAACAGTTAAATACTTTCTTTCGTCTTTGTTTTCCTCTTTTCTTCATTTTCAATGTCAGTAATTCTTTCTCAGCTTATCAAACGTTAAAAATATTTAGCTTATCTAATAGTAAATAACTTATCAAACTTTAAACAGACGGCTGTAAATATATTCATCCCGTATCACCGATCCATAGGTTTCTTCTTGCCGGTGTGCGTAACCCTGTAAATTAAATTGTAATTCTGACATTTACTATCTTTTATTCAAAAGGAATGTTATTAAATTATAATTTTCTCGGTCGCTTACTGTTTAAGATAGTACACTTTTATCTATTCCTTATTGCAGTGGTTCCAATCAGCGTCCTTGTTTCACCCACACTCTTCAATACCTCATCATTAGATACTTTTTTCATCAACGATATTTTTAAGGCCCTCTTCCAGCACCATATTTTAAGGACTTCAATATAGCGTCTGCCCAATTTTCTCCAAGTCCAGGTTTTCGAGCTGTGTGAGCACATGCCCCTACAAGTTAAACTCATATAATTTTGATTCCTCATTTCCATAGATACGTTTCTAATAGACAGAAGAGATCTTTTTATAAAAAATGCTCTTCTGTGTAGTTCTACTTTTTCATAACTGGTCCATCTTCCATCTAATGTAATGCAGCTCCCAAGATATTTAAAGTTATAAACTTGCATCCGCTTTCTACAGTCCAGAAATATTTCAGCCTTCTGTTCTATAGTTCCAGAACATGTCATGATGTTTTCTCTTTATTTATTTATTTTTGTTGTATCGGCCATCTAAGGACCACATGCCAATTTCAATTCTTTATTCTTTGTTCTTTTCTTTTTCTCCAGTAATTTTTCATCTTTTCACTATGTCTACTTTTCCTGTCTTCAGTCTATTTTGTACCTGCGTTTTCCTCTCTCCCACCCTGGATTTCTTCCATTTTTAACACTTTTGCCCGTTTATATTATTTCTTTTTAAATCCTTTTAGAATTCTTTAATGCAATTTGATGTCGACTTCTTCCCTCACAGATATTTGAAAATCTGCTTTGTTAACCTATTGTCGTTCATTCTATATAAGTGTCCAAAATTAATACTGTAGTCTGTTGCTGTTATATATTTTTTGCTATACTCTGATATATTACATCATTACTTCTTAATTTCCAACATTCTGAAGTTTCTTGTGGGCCTAATATTTTCCTAATAATTCGTCTAGCTAATATTTCTAGTTTGTCTAAATTATAATTCAATGCTAGACGTTTACTTGCATACAGGCAGACTGGCCCTTTTCTCTTTATTTATCAACATTTCGCATTTATGTTTTAGGATCATGTGGTGAAGTGCATTCTTTAGTTTTTCCTCGTTCTTTTCTAAAAGTATAATGTTGTTTGCAAAACGAATGAAACATATACCCAGACTGTACATATCTCAATTCTACAACGTCCGTTTAAACTTAATCTTTAGCCACCAGTAACACTTATCACATTTGTTGCCTGTGTGTTCGTCTTTTGTCAAAGTCATGTAGACTCCTTTTATAGGTGTGCAGAAATATTATACAAACACCTATATCGTATATATTGTTACGAATGGAACCACCTAGAATAGCCGAGAGACTCTTCGCCGCGTCCTCCCACCCAGTGTGGCAGGTGTTGCCTCAGTCAAGGCCGCGCACAAATAGGTTCTAGTGTGTTCAGGAACAAGAGATACGCATTAAGGCGGCGTGCATTAAGGAGAGAAAACTATACTGGACCTCTGCGTGACCTATAAAAGCAAGAGACTCTGTCGTTGTTAGGTCAGTTACGTAAGCGAATTTCCTTACCGCGCATCGAGTGTTTGTCAAAGTATTGTGTGAAGCGTTATAACTTGTGTGGAAGTCTATTACTTAACATAATTATTACGTGTAGACAAATCTAACTTGAATTATTGTAAGAGCTGAATACAAATTATTAATTGTGATAATTAAAGCTGGTTATTATTGATTTCACTGGTGTCTTGTAATTTTTTCCACTGTACCATAAGACGATGAGTTAGACCGTTGTAACAATGTCTTAAATCTAATAAAACATTATTATTCCGTCAATTATTTTATAGTAGGTTTAATTATAATAGCTCCGTATTGTGTAAAATATGGTACACGGTCGCTCCATAGATTTATAGGACGTAAGTTGCAGTTAAACGAACCGAAATTATAGGAAAAGACAGACTGTGCAATTTTTAGTAGTAGTTAGTAATAAAACCAACTGACAAGAATTATTAATGGCTCGGACCAATATCTATTTGTGGGTCGGTTTCATTATGTCACCGACGCCAGCTAAGACGTGCTTAATCTTGTCTTATCGCTGATAATTAGTTTTCTTTCATACAGTCGATATGAAACTAGGTGGATAAAATTTACTATGTAACAGAAAATGGATTGTGATTGTACGTTAGCTTTTGTAGTTAGTAGTGAGTTAATGATTTCTCCCCTTTCTGTCGTAAAGATTATCAATGAGATTTAGTGCCGCCTGGTATAGAGATTGTTCCATGTTTTCGGAATTGCACTAAAACTCTACTTTTTACACAAATTTTCTTTAGGTTTTCCGCTACATTTCGTTTCTTAGCTTTCAGCTTTTGCGGTACCAACTATTCTTCATGTTTCCATCCTTTACCTTCTATGGAGATCTTTACTTGTCTATTTAAACCCGATGACAATGTTCTTGCCACCACCATCCGACTGCATAGATTGCAATTGGCAGGACACACCATTAGGATGGAAGACAACCGAATACCTAGGAAGGTACTGTTTAGTCAAATCGAGGGTACAAGGTCTATCGGAAGACCCAAAACACGCTGGATTGACGCAGTGGCGAGAGATGCTGATAATTTACTTAAAATGAAACGATGGACATCGATCGCCAAGGACGGGGAATAATGGAGCCGATGATTATGGAGGCTAAGGTTCGACTTCGAACTGTGACGCCATAGAAGAAGTACTGGTTGATGGTCCGCTTCCAATGTATTGAGTTGGACTCAAGGTTGGTCTGTGCCCGCCTTGAGTGTTGAAGTAAGAGTGCTGCACCTGGCTGGTATGTGCAGTGAGTGGCAGTGTAGATACGTTGCCCAGTGAGTGCTTCCATCAAAGGTTGGGTCCTTGACATGAACTGTTCCAAAGTGACTTTCTCTATTGTCTTTATTTCTGTGTCTTTGTCTGTTTTTACCACTGGTAAAGTCTGTTCAACAATTTGTTTCGAAACACTTGGCTGTATTTTTATTAACTACTCGACTTCACTTTTAATCTGCTCTTTTATGTTTGCAATTGAGTCTTCTACACATATCCTATGTGCAGTTTACCATCCTACATGGTATAATATTGTTACGACGGTCTAACTGATCCTCGTATGGTACAGTGGAAAACAAAATACAAGACACGAATTAAGTCATTAATCACCAGCTTTAATTATCACAATTAAACAGTTTGTAATCGACAAGATAATCTCTTACAACCAATCAAATAAAAATTGTTCACACGCAAATAAATGGCAACTAATATAAAACACAATTGTATTACAATTGTCCCGCACAATTATAAAACACATAACACTTCGCCACAATATTACGAACCGCACTTCAATAAATCGCGACTCAAACTGAACTTGAGCGTCGCTGTGTACTTGTACTTATACCCCGCCGAAAATCCAGAAACATCCATACTACGCATCAAACAACGCTACTAGAAAACACCAGAACATAATAGGTTGCGGCCGCGCGACGCGACTTGTGGCACAGTCTAGCTAACGCATTGAGAATCACGTAGATCAAATCGATTCATATACACCTGCTAACCTCTGTATTTCTCGTTCTGTCGATTCTCTCAATTGTCAGCACCTACGTTAACAGTGCATTTCTGTACCTTGTATTCTACAAGTGTCCCTTTTATTAATTTTTCATAGTTCAGCAGCAGATGTTGGAATATTTTATACGATGGTTTTATTGATATTTATTTTGGTGTTTCGAAATGGCCTGTCTATATTGTTTCTCTTATCTTTTGCGCGTATACTGTTACGCCTAAATATTTTATTGTTACTTTAAAGCAGGGGTCTCCAAACTACGGCCCGCGGCAACCCGGCCAATGCTGCGTGGAGTTTTTAAATATAACGTCAAAATACTTCAAATATTATAACATTTTACTAAATAACTAAACAAGAAATAAGTTCAGTAAAATGTTATAATATTTTGTACAAGTTTAAAACATTTACGTGGTTAAAATGCGTGTTCGTCTGTCTGCCTTGAAAGAATCAAGCTTTTCACTCGCGTGAACGTAAAGCGAAGATTCCTATTCCCGCCGTGCGCTCGGCAAGAGCAGTGCTTTCAATGTTTGGATCAACCTATATCTGCGAACAAACGTTTTCAAAAATAAACTTTGTAAAATCAAAGTACAGGGCTAACTTGTCAGATGAACACTTGAAATCCATTTCAGTGATAGGAGCATCAAAATATGAGCCAAAATGGACAAACATTTTATATGTCAGAAGCAACTCCACACATCCTATACGTACATTAAAAAGCCAAAAAATAATAAATAAGAAATATCTTTGAATATTATTTTTTCTTTACTTATATCTGCATTATTTTGAATAAATGAGTTTGTTTTCATTGGATAAGTCTGCTTAATTTTTATTTCAATTATTATGATTAGCGGGGGTCTTACAGTCTATGCCGCACCCGAATTTCGACCGCCATTTCTCCCTATCTTTCTAGTCATCGTCTTCAATAGCTCGATCTCTCATGCTTTTCCTAATTCCTGTTCTCCATTGTGTTGTTACTCTTCCTTTTCTTCTCCTGTTTTGTGGTGTGTAAATCAATGCTTTCTTTGGCCATCGCTTCTCATCCATCCTCATTACGTGACCATACCATAGCAACTGTCTGGATTCTATTCTTTCTGCTGTTGTAAATATGCGCCCTGTTTTCCTTCTTATATCTTTGTTTCTAACATGTTGCATTCTATAAATATTACATGCTCTTCTTAAGAAGTCAATTTCCAAAGTTTCTATCATCTTTTCCTCTTTATCTGAAATTGGGTCTTTATTTTTATTTAAAAACCTATTTTATTGAGTTGATTATTTCGTAAACTTAAAAAAAAAGTTTATTATATATATATATATATATATATATGATGTTGGCCCGCCTCACTTCCTAGATTTTACAATTCGGCCCTCAAGTGAAAAAGTTTGGAGACCCCTGCTCTAAAGAATCGAATTTATTTGACATATACCATCATTTCTTTGACTGACGTCAACAGCAATTTCTTCTGTGGTACGGCCATCATGAAAAAAATAATTATGTAAGTTCCATTGTCAAATCCAGGCAACTAGTTAATATAAAATTATGGAATTGGCCGAGACCGTTAATTATTTATAAACAGTTTCAGCACGATGAGACGGAATATCAAAAAAGTACGTCATTGCAGGGGATCAAAGGAAGATAAATTTAACAGCTGAAAGGAAAAGTAAAAAAAAACCCACACAAACAAACGAGGAAACGAGGACTGTGATTTTTAAATGTATAAATACTACAAAGAAATACACTTTCTTTGATCGACAGTTAAACGATTACAGTCGTAAAGGGTGGAATTAGTGGAGCGTTTTCACGGGTTATCAATCATACAGATTCAGTGATGTAATCTATAAAGCTGGTTGTAATTTGTATTCACCGTCTGTCGAGTGAAAGAAAGTCACAACGCGATTTTCTCCTCAAACCGTATCAACGCTTTACTGTCTCTTAATGTCTCTGTCATTTTTGCCCTTAAGAAATTACTTTCGCTTTGTCCGAGATGTTACCTACGGTCAGATGAAGTTGCTTTTATTTCCCAGCCGTAACTGTTGAGATAAAAACATGAAGCGCGTACACACTCTCTCTCTCTCTCTCTCTCTCTCTCTCTCTCTCTCTCTCTCTCTCTCTCTCTCTCTCTCTCTCTCTCTCCCTCACACACACACACACACACATACAAAATTTGAAAGTTGGAATTTTGTGTATGAACACTAGAATTTGTTTAATACATATAAATCAATGTTATAATTTAAATTTATATTAAATGTATATAATTTACTATAAATTATTTTTATTTAAATATAAATTATATAAATTAATATAACGTGAGTGTCTAGCATTGAATTATAATTTAAACAAACTAGAAATATTGGAAAGACCAATTATTTATTAGTAAAATATTAAGCCCACGAAAAACTTCAGAAGGTTGGAAATTAAGAAGTCGTGATGAAATATATCAAAGTATAGAAAATATAACAGAAACAATGAAAAAAAAGAAGACTATTATTTTGTTGGACATTTATATAGAATGGACGACAATAGGTTAACAAAGCAGATCTTCAGATATCTGTGGGGGAAGAAGTCAACATCTAGTTGGATTAAAGAAGTCCAAAAGGATTTAGAAAAAAAAAATAATACACACGCAGAAGAAGCAATTGAAAGAGAAGTTATTCGGGCAAAAGTGTTAAAAATGGAAGGAGTCCAGGGTAGGAGAAAGAAAACCGCAGGTTCAAAGTGGACTGAAAACAGGAAGAAGAGTCACAGTGAAAAGATGAAAGAATATTGGAGACAAAGAAAAGAACAAAGAATAAGGAAACTGAAATTGCCATGTGGTCCTTAGATAGCTGATAAAAAAAATTAATATAACTTATGTTATTTTATTTTAATAAAAATTAATATAAAATAAATCATACTTTTATTCTATATATAAAATAAAAGAATCTGTAGAATATAGATTAATATAGAATTAATTCATAAGATTTTACATTTATACTGTCTATTTATTATTAGGTAAATTTCAATATTACGTAAGTTTTAAATAATCAAAAAATTATAAATATCCCGATTACCTTCTAATATCTTAATAAAATGACTATCGTGAACGAGTCTATAATGCAATAAACACTACATTAATTTCTAATTATAATTAAATTTCTTACATAATTAATTTCTAAACTACTAAATTAATTTTTAGTAAAACGTATAACCACAATGCCTAAATGACAAATAATTTATTAGTCCCAGCTTTTGGCTTTATATATGTTTCTCTAGGCTTACGTCTAATATAATTTTCACAATTATACATTATTGATAATAGTATATAACGTTTTTTGATTAAAAATAAAAACTTAAAATATTTTGAAGGCAACCCAAAATTTCGAGGGACTATTAAAAGATATCAATTCTGTCAAATTATTAAAGATACTATTATGTATTTTGAATGAAAACTTCACATACTTTGATCCCCCACGTAGACGTTTACAATTGTCTTAAAATTTTGAGTTACGGTTTTTGCACGTGGGTACCCCATAAAGTTGAAACTTTTTCGTAGTAAACGCTACATTAAGATTTATGTTAAAATTCTCTTTAGTCTAACATCCGGCTGGACATTTACATTTTTTTCAAATTGTTAATGTCTTTTTGGTCTATAGGATCATGAAATTTTGAAATTTTCAAAGTTGCGGACTATATTCAAATTTTGGTTAAATACCCTTTCATTTGATTTCCATCATGGTTTCATCAAACGTTTAAAACTTGAATTTTGTCCTAACGTCCCAAAACTTGAAAATTTCCAAAACTAAACATTTTATTCTGATTTGGTGAAAAGTCCCTTTAATTTAAAATGCCACATATAACTTTTCGGATTTTATCAATATTTATGACTTACGTTTTGGGCCGTACCGTCTAAAAATTTTCAAAAACAAACTATATTCATATTTCGGTTAAAATTCCCTTTAACTTGATACCCCATATGAGTTTCGGAATTTTGAGGAATACTATACTTACTTGTAAGAAGTCTGCCGAAAATCATCGAAAGTTATCAAGACATATCCCAAACAGATAGACAGATAAACAAATCCCAATCGTTCGAGTTACAATTGAGAACTCACTTCGCTTGTTCAATGAATTAATTACTTTATTAATAATTATAAAATTAAATAAAACCTAAACTTCGCTATTTTAATTTTCAATGTTAGAATTGCGAATCTTTGTGTAAAACATCCAAACTGTCACGTAATTATAAAAACTAAAGTGTTCGTACAAAATTATGAAATATGAGTATTCTTTATCCTTTTTTACTTCCACGTTTCGTAAGAAAATGGAAGTACGGTGATGGCAAAAATAATAGTGTTCGAGATAAGGGCTGATTCTGATTGTGCTACCCTCAAAACACGAAGAAAAATCATTTTCCGAAAAGTGTCTGTTTATGTGTGTCTGTGTATCTGTGTCTTTGTGTAGAATTTGTCTATGGCGAATGATAATTGCCGCAAGCTTAAACTGAATCAAATAATTATTTGCATATATGCCTGAAATGTAGAGGACTCAAGGCCTGTTGATTTGGTGAAGATCAGTTAAGGGGAAGGGCTAGTTTGGTACCTTTTACGTTTTAACAAGAGTAAAATACTTAATTTTGATAAATAAAATATCGTGAAAAGAAGGTCGTAGTAATCCACTGCAGAAAAGTAGATGCAATATGTATAAATAAAAAGGGTAGTTGAAGGAGGAGGGGTAATTTTTTATAAATGAGAATATTAATTGAAGGTGGAGGGGATAATTTTTTATATATGTACTACGTTATCGGAAAAAAAGAAGTAGTTTGTTATTAAATTTTCTTTCCGGGCTGTTTGGACGTGGTCCAATATTTTCTGCAAAGCAGACGTTTCGGCAGTGCCGTTGACTGCCGTCATCAGTGAAAGTCGAATGCGCTAACGTGACCACAGTACTGTGGTTAAGGCTGAAGAAAGGATTAGAAAGAAGTAGTTTCTATGGGAATATTTCATTTTGAAACTGATTTTAAATATGAATCATAGAACATTTAAATCATGTATGGTCCTCTGTACCGACATTTAATAGATTATGCGTACAAACCAGCTATCAAATTTGATTATACCTCGAATTCTGTTGAAGTTAAATCAGACTGAATTTCTTATGTAGGTTGTTGTTATTATTTTGACAGCTGTTAAAGTACAGTGTGCAGCCTAAAATTAGCGCTGTCAGTAACGTGCAGTGTATCGAAGTCAGGTATATAAATGCGAGTCTGTTACCCAGAGTCCAGGAAGTACTTCTACTTCATACAATATGCATGAATTGTAGGAGTTAGTACTCGGTATTAATACAGTAACCATTGTTTAACATGATACGCACTGGAACATCTGTCTACTGTCTACTGTTTCCGCAGCTCACTTCCGCATCTCCTCTCCTTTGTGTAATGTAAATCTGATGATAAGTGTACATCGTTGCGTGACCCTAAGCGATCACGGACCATCTGAGCACTGCTATACAGACCCGTCTGGTATTCCTACGTTTGTGCCTTAGACGAAACTGCCGAATCGCTTCCACATTTGACGTCTTTGCATTAATTACGAGGGTCAGTTGAAAAGTTCGCGCAGTGTCATCTATATCTCAGTGGTAGAACTAAAATCTTTCGTGTGCTGCAAGACGTATATTTCGCGTGAACACCTGTTAATTTCCAGATACAGTATATCTGTCAATTTATTCACTTTTCACCAGCTGTTTGAAATTTTCCTGTCACGTGTATTTTTAAAATGCACAAAATCAAACATCATTTTGTGATGAACCCAAATTGTAAATGTGTTAGGAAATGCTTCAAATGTATGTATTTCAGGAAATGTATTCAGAAATAACGGTAAGTGAGGCAAACTCGAGTTTAAACGTGGTCGTACAAGCACTGAAGACTATCCCAGCAGTGGACGTCCAAAAAGTGCAACAAAAATGGCATTATTGAAAAAAATTGTATAGGGTGTTGGAATACCGCAGATTGAGGAGTAGACGACGTTGCTTTAATCATAGGCATCTCATATGAGCGTGTGCATCAAACTTTAACTCAAGAACTTAGTGTGAAAAAGCGTTGTACAAGATAGCTGCCGCATCTGGAGTTGTTGCATTTTTTGGGCGTCCAGTGCGACCACGTTTTCAATGCTCTCGTACGACCACGTTAAAACTCAAGTGCTTAATTACAAACCGTTGGTTTTAAAGTTGCAGCATCTCCTGACAAATTTACAATTTCGTTTCGAATTTCCGTTGCCGCTACACAATGTTTAACAAGAATCACACCACGATTTTTGATATTGTCCGTTTTTCAAAACCCGCATGACACGTCAGTTTTAAACCGCTTCTAAACAATGAATAAATTGATAGATAGATTTGGAAATTAACAGGAGTTTACACAAAATACAAACCTTGCAGCATATGAAAATTTTAGTTTTACCGCTGAGCTACAGTTGTCGCTTCGCAAACTTTTCAACTGACCCTCGTATGTATTAGTACTAAGAAAGTTCAACAGTAATTATAAGAACCGTGAGCTCCCATATACAGTACGCGTATATAGCAAAGAAATTAAGATTTCTGGGCATCATTCGAGGAGATAGAAGAGAAACCATCCTAGGGAGAGAAGGTAAACAAGAAGCACTAGACACTCCAGCAGTTTGCTTGACCAGTGTCAAATATCACACACTTGTTAAAATTAGTAACCTTGAGGACAGTTCAAGACGCAGCCAACTACCAAAACGCTTGAACTATTCTGACTTTTCTACAATTTCTGTAAGTCTAGTAGGGGTCATCATACAACTAATTAAAAAAATTAAATCTCTTCTTCTACATTTGTGTTAGAACTAAGACACTACATTTCTAATAACTCTAAAAAAATGCCTACATAATAAATTAGTACTTTGAAAGTAACTCGTTGAGTTTCCTGCAGGTCTCCTATGTAATGTCTTCAAATAAATACACTGCAAGTAGGTTTATTTTCACCTGACGCACGTTTCACAGAAATTATTCTGTATCTTCAGAGGTTTGTTTGAATTGTAATATTGTAAGCGAAATATTCAATTACAATTCAAACAAGCCTCTGAAGGTACAGAATAATTTCTGTGAAACGTGTGTCAGGTGAAAGTGAACCTACTTGCAGTGTATTTATTTGAATATATTATATATTGAATTAGGTTTCTTCAGTTTGGTAATTCTCAAGTTTATAATGTACTCTAGATGAGATTATATTATTCAAGAAATTTATAGTTTATTTGATCTAATTGTATTATCATAACAGATTATATATTGAACGCATTCTTAGTTAAATTGAATATTTTATTCATATTCAAATTGTATTTTTTTGCCTCGGAAAAACATCGTTCCATTAAATGCTTTGATGGCAGTTTTTAATCATACACAAGTGCTCAATAAACACTTACATCACTTAAAGTGGTGCATAAATAAAATATTTCAATCATTCCAGCGGCTCCGTATTTCGTTCACGTGCTTTTTACACGTACCCAACATTCACATGTTTCAGCCGCACACACGTCACTACTATTAGTGAAAAGATTAAATCAGCTGTTATTGAATTAGTGGCCACTTCGCTACACCTACGGTCATACTAAAAATCCAGTGAATTAAATTTCCGTCAATGAATGTTATAACAATATGGGAAAAAAAGCAATTAAAGAGTAGTTTTTTTGATTTCACGTTTTGGGAAAATAAAATTTAAATTAATTATACATCTTTTAACCTGTGTTCAGTTGATTCGTGTTTTATGAAAAACGTGCGGTGTTGCGAATTACCAAATTTCAAAAAATAACATTATTTTTACAGTCGATACTTGTTATATGTTAACAAAACACAAATTATATTTTATAGAAGGCATATTGTTCTATATTATTGAAAATTTCGTAATTTTTAGGTTTATATTTCAATTATTTTTGTTTTAACTTAAATGTGATATTTCTTGGTAGTTCTGTATTAAATATTTTAACGCTTACGCCTAATTTCCACGTCCACATTCCTGGAGTTGTTATTATCAGTATTATATTGTTACTACTGAGGTGGTTGTGGTTCTTGTTGTTATTGTAGTCGTAATCGTTCTTGTGTTTACAACAACAATAACAATAATAATAATAATAATAATAACAATTTGTTTTGTCAAAGGATTCTAACGATTAGATAACCTTTGCAATGAGGATATACGGGGTGAGCTTAAGGCGTTTCGAATGTTTGAAAAGACGATGAATGTAAGAATAGGTAAAGAGAACATGTTCTTCGCATGGAAAAGGAATCTATGTCAAAGGCGCATTTTTTTATGCTGCACAGGATATTGGTGTAATGCAGAAAGGTCCGGAAAACGATGGTCTCACTTTCAATTTAACTTAAAATGTTTGGAAATAAATTAAATTTAAATCCACAATGCACATAAGTCTCCTGAAACTGGAACACTATTCCAGGATGGTAGAAAAAAGAAGATTTTTTTATTATTTTTTTACTGTCGCGTCATTATTATTTTTCTTTATATCGGCCATCTAAGGACCATATGCTAATTCCAATTCTTTACTCTTTGTTCCTTTTTTCTCCAATATTCTTTCACCTTTTCACTGTGTCTCTTCTTCCTGTCTTCAGTCCACTTTGAACCTGCGATTTTCTCTCTCCTACCCTGGACTCCTTCCATTTTTCACAATTTTACCTGAAAAACTTCTCTTTTCAATTTCTTCTTCTGCTTGTAGGCTATATTATTTTTTCTAAATCCTTTTGGACTACTTTAATCCAACTTAATGTTGACTTCTTCCCCCAACAGATATCTGAAAATTTGCTTTGTCAATCTATTGTAGTCCATTTTATATAAATGTCCAAAAAAATAATAGTCTTCTTTTTCTCATCGTTTCTGTTGTATTTTCTATGCTTTAATATATTTCATCATTATTTCTTAATTTCCAACCTTCTGAAGTTTTCCGTGGGCCTAATGTTTTCCTAATAATTCGTCTTTCCAATATTTCTAGTTTGTCTAAATTATAATTTAATACTAGACATTCACTTGCATATAGGCATTCTGGCTTCACTATTGTACTGTAATGCCTTATTTTCGCATTTTTAGATATGCACTTTTTATTGTAAATATCTTTAGTTATACCATATGCCCTTTCCACCTTATGAATCCTTTCTTCTATAGCAGATATTTTTAAGCCATTCTCTTGAATTATTTCTCCTACATACTTAAATTTTTGAACCCTCTCTGTTCGACCAATATCTGTTTCTAGGAATTTTGGCGCATTTTTAATGTTCGTGAGAAATTTGCAGATGTCAGATGTTCAGAAAGTATAGAAGTTCAGAAAGTCATCTGCGAATGCCGAAGAGTATATTTCAATAGTTTGTTCTTTCTTCCCAACATGATTGGTGATATTTTGCATTTCTTTAAATTTTCATTCCAAATTCTCACTGATTTCTTCAGGACACAGTTGAAAAAAATTGGGGATAAACCATCACCCTGTCTTACACCTGTATTTATTTTGAACGGTTGATGTATTTCTCCCATGAATTTTATTCTTGAGACTGTGTCCGTAAGGGTTTCATGGATTAGATTCGCCAATTTCAATTTAACGCCAAATTCTCGGATTATTTTATCTATAGTTTCTCTATCAACAGAATCAAAGAACTTTTTGAAATCAACAAATGTTACTACAATCTCCTTTGAATTCAGTAGCCTGTGACGGATTATTGAGTTCAGAGTGAATATTTGTTCTGGACAGAATCTGCCCTTCCTAAAGCCACCCTGATATTTACCCAAATGGTTATTCATCGTTTTTTCTACTCTGTTCAATAGAATCATTGAAAATATTTTATATGCAACTGGAAGTAAAGTTATTCCTCTGTAGTTATTAACCTCTTGCTTATCACCCTCCTTATGCAGCGTATGAATTAAGGCCACCTTCCATTCTTCTGAGATTTTATTTTGTTTTCCAGATTTCTTCAAAAATTAATTGTAGATCGATTCTGACCTTTGGTAGAGATTATTTCAAAAGTTCAGCTGATATGGAGTTTTCTCCACTAGCTTTATTTTTTTCAACGTTTTAATTACTTCAATTTTTTATTATTTATTTTTTGTTTTTACTCTTGGTTTTGGGCTGTTGTTTTACATTCTGTGGTTGCAGTGGTACAGTGGTTGCTGTACAGTGGTACAGTGATCAGTGGTAGCGTCGAGTCGTCGTCAGAAGATCAATGCTGGTGATATAGGAAAAGCATTTGTTTTATTTATTTCGTACTAATCACAAGCAAAGCAGGTAGGCCTATAATGTTTCTTTTGTTTGTGTAAACATAAATTACATTTGTCGTTATTTTATTTATTTAAAGTGGGTTACTGTTTAATCAGTGGGACTTACTGCTTAATTGAACGTCTCAAAGAGTATATTCTTTTAAACTGAGAGGACGCACGAAAATTTCACCTTCGGTTACACTCTGTAACACGCTGCTCTCGTCGTTATCACGAGAACAAGAGGGTGCGTCCTTTGCACGGCCGTATAAATCACCACACCAGCCAAGCGCGCTGCACTCGCTAAATCTGTAGTGTGTTTCCCGTGGGAACAATACCCAAGCTGTATATGGAAACCGCTGTAAAAATATGCCTGCGGTTATTAATTCTTCTGTTAAACATTTTTCTGTTGCATTGACAAAAATATCCTGTTGGTATAGCTCAGACGGTTAACGAGTGGAGGGAGAGCCTTGATGTGACAGTGTGTTTTAGTACACAGTTATTTACACCAATCAGATTACTTCCTTGTTATAATGAAACATTCGTATCAGTGGCGGCTCGTGATTCTGACAGTTGGCGGTTCAATGTCTGAATGTTTCTAATAAGATAAGAGCAATTATCCCATTCAGAATAATACACCGAGTGGGTCTCATCATGAGGACATAACTGCTGACAACTTGTAGTAGGCCTAATGTTAAGTTGTGTTTATGCTGTTTGTAAATTATTGTAAAAATATATAGTTAAAATAAAAGGATAGTAAATATTCCTTTTTTTTTACTTTATTGAAATCATGAAATCAGCAATCAGATCTATTACATACGCAAGAATGTATACATATAAAGTTCTATGAGCCAATTTGATGACTAAATGGACATGAGGCGGATCTGCATCCATATCTTCTCAGGTCAGTGGGCCATTTTCTTTTAAGTCGTCTTGGGTGTCTGTAGTGGTCAGGTCGGATGCTAGACTATTGGTGTGTCTCTGCAGTCTGTCATAATGCTTTTGTGCTCTGGCTTTGCCTTCTTCTTCTACCAGGGGTATGTCGAAGTCCGTACGAAGTGTATGATTTGATATGTACCATTCTGCACCTGCTATTGTTCTCAGCGCTTTTGATTGGAAGAGCTGAATTAGGTTGACGTTTGACTTACTTGAGAAACCCCACAGCTCAATTCCATACGTCCATATTGGTTTAATGATCGCTTTGTACAACAAGATTTTATTTTCCAAGAATAACGTTGATTTTTTCCCAAGTAACCAGTATAGTTTTCTCATCTTGAGCTCCAATTCCTTCCTTTTGTTGATTATGTGTTTTTTTCCACGTTAATTTTTCTCCAGATAAAGTCCCAGATATCTAGCTTCATCTGAATGTGGAATCTGCACATTATTTAAATATACCGGTGGACATTCGGAGCGTTTTAGGGTGTGTGTTACATGAGTGCTTTTCTGTTCATTTACCTTTATCCTCCATGTATGTAACCTGTTTAATATTTAAAACGGGAATCGGCATACCGAATTCCTTAATTTTGCATTTATCTTTAATAGAGAGAGAAAGAGAGAGTGAGAGGGATAGGGGGAAAGAGAGGGAAAAGAAAAATTTGTTTTTAAAATGGATTGAACACTATTAATTTTACCAAATCAATGAACTGAACACAAAAATAAGAAATATCTGAATACTTAACACACAAAATACCAGCAAACTCTATGAAGGTTATACACGCTTCGATCAGCTTAACGTTAATGTAATTATTTAATTACTACATTAAACACAGTTTATTTTCGAAATAAAATTACTTCAGAATTTGATTTGATTTTAAGACTTTAATGCACACATTTTCATTGCATTTTAAATGAGACAGAGAAGTCTGACACAAAACTGACGGTAAACTGACAAAATAATGATGTTGTAAAAATCATAATAATGGCGAATGGCGGTATTATGGAAATGGGCGGAAGAAGAAATGGGCGTACAAAAGACAATCATCGACTGAATTGAAGAAAAACAACTATCTTGGTACTGACACCTACAAAGAATGGGACAAAACCGACTACCCCAAGAAAGAGACAAGAAAGGAAGACCCAAGAAAACATGGATAGAGGGCATAAGATATAGGATTAAACGACGAAAACTGCAACGATAGACAGCAATGGAGATTATGCTTCGGACAACGTCGTAGGAAGTTTTGACCCCGAATTAATAATAATATTTTCCGTTGTTTACTATTTAGTTATGTTATCAGCAGGCAGGTGCAGTTACGTAAAAGTTAGACACGTTTCTCTAGTTATACAATTGTTGAGTGTCGTTTTTAACAATGTTAACAATGTTGAATCCTGCTATGAAAGCTTATGAACTTGCATTTCTGACACTGTTAAACATGGTGTTTTTTTAATAAAAATTGTACATTTCTTGATAAACTACAGAACATTTAAATTGTTAATTTTTCTCAACTAAAACCGTTTGTTTATTTTTTCTATGCTGTTTAAATGCCTTGTCTGTAATTTTACTTACCGCTTACCTACTTACACCTACAGCTTTTCGGTCTAATCAACTGCCCCTTTATTGTTTGTGTCTTTAATGTTTGGAAACACTACAGATAATTTTTATGACTGTTTAAAGTTCCCAGTGACAATATTTTTCACTGAGAATTACAACTGCTACAATTGTTATTGTAATCACCACCAACTTCATCATTACCATTATTATAAGAATTATATTGTAATGTAACGTGGTATTAATTTAAATAATGTGATGAATGAATAATAAATACGCCTCACGTTGTTGGACGTCAAATTTTATATGTGTTGTTTTATAGTATTATAAAATTTAAATCTTATTAATCTTACCCTTCATCAATGTAATTATACTCTGCAGCCCCAATTTGTTGGTACCAATTTCCTATGTCATGTTATGTTAAAATAACGAAACAAACTCCTATTCGGTCTTGTCTCAATTTCAATAAATTGTATTATTCTTTTCTCTTTAACATATATTGAGATTTATTAACATTCAATGCCCTTCTCTTCAGTTAGCGGCTCCTTTAGGTTTGATAACATGAACACTCTTTCTCAGGGTTAATAAAAAAATTAAAGTCTATGTACAGTCAAAGTCATACATATAAAATAAAATATAATAATTACAAATAGGTTTCAGTAATTTGGTGTTGTGTATGCGTGTTGAGTCATGGGTCCTTGGATCATACAAAAGAAACAACTTAAACAGTAACAACTAATAATAAAATTACAATGAACAAATAAAATTAACAATCATAATGTTTATAGTGTTTTGGTTATATTGTTTCACTGTTCTTGTGCTTTAAATTGAGTAATGTTTGATCAAATGTTTGTCTTAGCATGATGGAAAAATCTCACCAAATTTGTTTTCTTCGTTTACAGATTATTTCTTGATATTTATCTTCTGGCCTTCAGTTTTCCGTGTATTCTATTAAACCATTATACTTCTCGTTATTTCTGAAGTTTTTCTTTATTAATTGATTGTATAACATTAATTATTTTGTATAAAATGTCCAGCTTCAAATTAATGTGTTCTGACTTATTCTAATATTCTTCAACAATAATGTTTCTTTCTTTAATCTACCGATTCATTTAGTACAGCTCTTGGCTATATCATATTTATGGCTCACAGATTTGTTTTCATATTTTATAATTGACATGATACAGTTGAATCTTATTTTTCCTTCGTCACTGATGTACATTATTAGTTTGAAACGTAATATTCCACTATTTTTAATCATTATACACTTTATTTGATCTTGTTATATTAACTATGTAGTTTGTTTATATAAATTATATGTTTAATTCACTGTTTATGTTATAACTAGGTCTATTTCCTATTCTCTTTCACTATACACTGTTTTTAACGTCTATCACCGTTATTTTCACTTTCTTACATTATTAAACTTCCTAATTTTTGTGATTATTGTTTCATATTATTCTAGTTGTAATTTTTATGTCACTTACAGTTGTGTCCACTGACACAAAATAACTGCTTAAGGTTCGCAGACCTCTCTATAGTTTAATAGGCTTATACAATAACCAATGTCTTTTTACTTACTTACTAGTTTTAACATTTATACACTTTATTTCTATTTATTAATAACTATTTACATTTTTATTATCATTCGATCTTCCCTCCTGGGTATATGACAATAGTCATAGTCAGGTATTGTCTTGTCTTTGTCACTAAATTATTTAATTCATAAATTTTCATTACTTATTTCCCTAGTATTTACTTATTATAATATTTCCCTTTTGTTTTTGTATTACCTTTCACTCCTTGACATAATTGTTTATCTTTAAATAGTATATTTTATTTTCATTTCTTTATTTGTTAAGTTAATTTTATACTTCTTTGTATTTTATTTCTAAAAAGATTGCGTTTAGAAATAATTCACAACGCATTTTGATGATTGAATTGCATTTATTCTGGGGCGTAATCTTGTTGTGTTACAATATACATAACTGTTTACCGCATTTAAAAATTCCATGCATATTTCTCAGATAAAACCTGGTCTTTACCTAATCTCTGAAGTGAATTGGTGGACATCGTCTCAATCTAGACACCGACGATGGCCTTCATGGTGGGGCCGAAACGTTTGTCAATAACGACAACTGTGGACGACGGCCTAACAGTCCGACAGTGTCCGAAATGATTATTATAAATAGCGATCTTCAAAATAAGGAAACAACACCTAGGATGTTACTAAACAAATTGGGATTCAGAATTCGTAATTTTAATAGGAGTCGTGTTATAACGGAATCGTGTGGAGCAGTCGCATGGAGACACTGTTACGTAACCAGGGTATATTATTTGAAAGCTGTGTGAAATGAGATAATATCTTGAGACGAGTCCGGGTACGACACACTCATAACTTAGTTAATATAGACACTGTTTCTACGTGTTCGTCATGATAGCGTACTAAGGTTTACAAAGTAACATAAGTGTATGACAGTATTGCTACAGTGACATAAGTGTATGACAGTATTGCTACAGTAACATAAGTGTATGACAGTATTGCTACAGCAACATAAGTGTATGACAGTATTGCTACAGTGACATAAGTGTATGACAGTATTGCTACAGTGACATAAGTGTATGGCAGTATTGCTACAGTGACATAAGTGTACGACAGTATTGCTACAGTAACATAAGTGTATGACAGTATTGCTACAAAATTACGTGACGCTCTCGCAGGTGCAGTTACGTAAACTTTGCACACGTTTCTCGGCTAGCCAAGCATGTGTAGTGTCTGTGTCAAGGCCGGGCAGTAAAGCACCCTCTACACTGTTCGAGTACTCGTAACTAAGCAAATTATGCTGGCACGCCGGCAATAGAATGGAAAACTATTCTTGAACACCTGCGGGACCCATATAAGCAACAGCGGCCGGCTTAAAAGTCAGTAACACCTGGCGAGATTGTAAAGTACGAATCAAGTGATTGTGGAAAGTGATTACTGGGTTATAATTCGTGAGTAACTCTTAATAGTTGACATTATTATTGCGTCTGGACAAATTTAACTTGTCTTATTGTAGGAGAGTGCCATGTTTATTTCACATTGTTACTTGTGACTAACTAAAGCTGGCAATTAGTGACTTCATTGGTGTCTGTAATTTGTTTCCACTGTAACATACGACGATCCGTGAGACCGTTCTAATAGTATATTTAAAGAGAGACTGATCTAAAGTCACGTATCGTCCATGGTTCTTGTCTATATTTTGAATTAGCGATTGTGATATATATGCTATTTGTGTAAGTTAAAAATTGTAAAATTAATATTTTCAACTGTATGTTGAAATAAAATATTCAATAAACTTAATAAACAATTATTCTTAGTATTATAAATATTTTGTGTACACAACAAAGAGTAAATATTCAAATATACACTTAATTATATTAATAACTCGCTGAGCAGCTGATAACTGGTGGCCAAAACCAATTACCAGAATTTAATTAATTTGTGATAAAACAATTTTTGCAATATTAATAACCTGCTGTTGTCGATATCATCTAACATAAACGTTAACAAGTTTTATATTTATATATGCGTGTGGATTATTTAGTACACGAAATGTACTGTAATTTGCTTAAAATTCATTAATTATGTAGTCTCTATTGTCATTGTAATGTTGTGCGTATGTGATGGATGCAAATACTTGTGAATATTGGAAGAAAAGAAAGAGAGATCAGAAGTTCAGATAGAAAGAAGATACAACAAATACAAGTAGAGATAAGAAGGAAATGGAAGGTATAAAATTAATGGTGAAGGAGGGTGGACGAGGGGAGAGACAGAGAAAGACAGTTAGACAGGCACACAGAGCATTGTAGGTAAGGGATGGTCATATTTCTAAAACCCAACCGCATTGTTAATATCTATGAAATACGTTTTGTAGTCTCTGAAAAAATGTTGTTATTTGAATGTTTTCATGAAATTTTAGGTTTTTATCCCAAAAAATGTACGTAATAATTGTTCTTTTTTTGACAAAGCCTCCCTCACTCTCCGGATTGCAATAAATTTGGTAAATACTGTTCTATGGTATTCACCTGCTACAAAATTCCATGATATAAGGACAGACATATTATAAATAAATAACAATAAAACAGGAAGCCCGTATAAATGAAATTTGTAAGGACAGTTTGTACAGTTTGTGAAGTCTGGCGAGCGGACGAAAAACCTACTATCATAGAAATGGAAAAGTATATGGGAATGAAGAATAACACGCTGCAATGCACAGAAGAATAACAAAAAGCTGGAGTAACTTATTGGAGTTCTGTATACGGATTGTCTTAGATAAAAAGTGTCAGTAAAGGGAAAATAAATAAGTGTTAGCTGGAGAGAGGAAATTATCCTTACATTACTTTAAGAGGTATTTATTTCTTTGTTCGCTAATGCCTATATGTGTGGCAAGAATTAGTCCTTTAAAAGTGGCTGACTGCTGTAGGGATAATTAATAGAGCGCACCACTAGGGCAATCTTCATTACGCATGTGGAAGGAAAGTGTAGGGCAAACAATATTATTGGTATTATTTTCGACCAAGAATAGGAAGGCGGTTTGAGTTTCCGTGACCTTGAAATGAACACACTGAATGAATTCTGTGAGCATTTAGCAATAACACTCCGCCATTATCCTCAGTTGTGTTATCCTGATTATTTTATGTTTATTATTCTTGTCATCATCATCATCATCATCATCATCATCAAGGATTAAACCAAGGATGGTTTGTTCCGGTCTAAAATAGGCAAAGATTAGAGTGTTGGTCACTCCACCACTTCCTCGGACTTCCCACACCCCTCCATCCCCTCTGCTTGTAGTTCCATAGTTATTTGGGGATGCGGCAGTCATCCATTCGGCAAAGAAGTTCCCACCGATTCAGCCGATACTGGGCGATCCTGTCGAGTATACTCATAATATTCAGTTCCTGCCGTATATCTGTGTTTCTACTAAGATCAAGGAGAGTATACCCTGCCACGTGCCTGATAAATCTCATTTCAGCCGATTGGATGCGACTGGCCTGGCCTTTCGTTGAAGTCCAATTTTCTGAGCCATAAAGAAGTGTGGGAAGAGCCATAACCTTGTAGAATAATATGTGTGTTTCTTTACTAGCTGACTTAAGGATTCGCCTAATGGTCCGACGTATAAGGTTGAACTTATGCAACTTATTCAAAACGTCATTGCTTGCATTATAAGACAGTATTATTCTTGTTTTATACATAAATATACTTTCATATATATGGTTCATGTTATCCGTGCTGTTTGTCCGTGGTCCGTGGCCATGTGTACAGTACAGTACTGTGGGCCTGTACGTGAACACTCAACGTTCAGGATTTTTATTCCACTGATTATGGCAGCCATTGGAGCTGCCAAAACGTTTCGTTTGGTAATAAACCATAGACCACGGCCAAACAGCCCGGATAACCTGAATCATACATCTGACACCGGCCGTGAAAGCCTGAGGAATATTATACTTTCATATATTTATCATATTTTTAAATAACTGTATTAATATTTATTATACATGGGAAAATAAAACTTCCGTCTTTACATTGAAAAGATCTTATCCGAGACCATCGGCGAACAATTATGTAGCTTTGTTAATAGATTGTAACAAATGTGAAAATGGGTCACGGCTATTTATTCAATTTAATATTTACAGTAGAGACAGTTCAGACGTTTCAACGCTAGCGAAAATACAAATTTTATTGTTGCGTTTTCGTATAAGACGCTCTGAGAACACACAGATTAGGCAGCGAAAGAATGTAAGTATTAGCAGTTTTAGAAAATTAAACCAGTCTTAAATTTAAACTCGATATTACAGGATAAAGTTTGTTTTGATCCGACAATTTGATCTGTAAAGAGAAGCGAACAAAATTTAATTAACAGTAAACTCAGTACGTTATATTAAATCTTTTTCACAAAGTTTGTGGAGAATTTTTGCTTGTCTCTTTTCAGTCAGTAACATGCAATCAGTCTGTCTGACGTCATAATCAGCTGCTATCTTAATAATTAATATCTACTTGAAACTATTCTTAATTGAATTTAGTCAGGCCTACTCAAGCAAAATAAAAGAGGAAAAAATAAATTAACTAAACATTGTTCAATCCAGTCCTATCCTATTACGTTACAAGACTCAGGGTCCTTGAATGGTCTTTGACAAGACTCCACTCCTTTATTTCACTCGCCCTTGTCTTTCATTCTCTTACACCAAATATGCTCTTTGCATTTTCTTTCAGTACAGCTTCTCGTCTTTTGTATTTTTCTTTGCGTTTCATTTAGGTATTTTTTGAGAAACGCAGTCTTATCAACTAGAGTTTTATAAATACAATAGACCTTCTGTTAACCGAAACAAAAGGGGGGAAGGCGGTTTTGGATAACCAAAATTTCGGATAATAAGTTAGATATCTTTTTTTAAGTGTGAGGCAAAATAACTGGAGGCAATATACAATATTATCAAAATATTTAAATAAAAATGAAACTATTTGCATAAAGTTATTTTTAACACTAATTTTAATTTTTTTTTGAAAAAAATCTATTTCACTTTGATTTTTCTTTTCACGTCGCTTTCTTCTAGAAATATCTCGTCATCGCTTGATTAGCATAACGTCAGAGGACTTTTATTCTTCAGATCGTTCGATGAATCGTAACGGTATCTAAAAATATGAATAAAACTCCGTGAGAAAAACGCGTATTTCATATAACCTAATTAAATGCCCTAACCCAATATAAAATCTCTTACGTCTCGTAAGATCTCGTCAGCGGTGTCGTGGCTGCTGCTCTCCGCTATGTCATCGCCTTCGTCGTCCCTTTTTTGTGAACCATAGAATCACAGCCTCATTAACTTTCTCGTTTTCTGACACGTCTTCATTGTTTTCTTATTTGAGATCTTCGAAGCATACTCTTCAAACTTATTTTTCATCTTGACACAATCAGAAACAGTACGAACCCTAACACCAAAATCGGCTGCCACAGTTTGCAAAATCTCGTCATTTCTAATACATTTAATTGCCTCCGACTTTTCCTTAATCGTTATCATGACCCGTTTCCACTGTGATGACATGACGCACAATTTATTAAATGTTTGTTAGAAGATTAGATTTCGTGTTTCATCTGGAAAACAAATTTTCATTATAGTAAAAATCAGGAATGTAATTTTTTTTAGTCGGTCGTATCGGTTGAAAGTGTTTTGGTTATTGGAGGTTCTACTGTATTCTCACTATTGGTTATCTGCTTCACATTGATATGATTACCGCATGGATCGACGTCTTCAGTCAGTAACAATAATTAATTTGACACTAGAGGATCCGATACAACTTTAATTAGAATCCCAATAACAGACATCGGTGTATGGGGGAGGGGGTTGTGCAGGACGAAGGGCTTGGCTGTCGCGTCACCCGCTTGTTCCGAGCTTCTTACAGAGCTCCTGCCGCGGGGACTACGATTCTCTGGATTATAAGGTATAGCCTGCTACCGGCCGTGGGGAGTCCCGATAACAGAAACCGACAAAAAAATATTCGTATACAAGAAATGTTCAAGTTTACGATTTCTAACTACAGTAATGTAAATATCAGCAATTAAACTGTCGCAATAAACAAAGAACGTTACCTAAATGGTAAATGGTATAACTAAAGGTATTTACAATAAAAAGTGCATATCTAAAATTGCGAAAATAAGGCACTACAGTACAGTAGTGAAGCCAGAATGCCTATATGCAAGTGAATGTCTACCATTGAATTATAATTTAGACAAACTAGAAATATTAAAAAGACAAATTATTAGGAAAATATTAGGCCCAAGTAAAACTTCGGAAGATTGGAAATTAAGAAGTAATGATGAGAATATCAAAGTATAACAGAAACAATGAGAAAAAGAAGACTATTAATTTTTTTGGGCATTTATATAGAATGGATGACAATAGGTTAACAAAGCAGATCTTCAAATATCAGTGGAGAAAGACGTCAACATCAAGTTGGATTAAAGAAGTCGAAGACAATTTAGAAAAAGATAATATACACGCAGAAGAAGAAATTGAAAGAGAAGTTTTTCGGGCAAAAGTGTTAAAAATTGAAGGAGTCCAGGGTAGGAGAGAGAGAAACGCAGGTTCAAAGTGGACTGAAGACAGGAAGAAGAGACACAGTGAAAAGAAGAAAGAATATTGGAGAAAAAGGAAAGAACAAAGAATAAAGAATTGAAATTGACATGTGGTTCTTAAAAACAAGGAGAAAGTTAGTCTACCTAATCTGTTTCTTAGGTACTCACGGCCGGCTTCGTAATTAAGAAAACTACTATCCGGAATGTAAGGCTGTAGTCAACCATTGCTGGAACTACTATCCGGGATGTAAGGCTGTGGTCAACCATTGCTGGAACTACTATCCGGGATGTAAGGCTGTGGCCAACCATTGCTGGAACTACTATCCGGGATGTGAGACCCCTCGTTCCTTTTATGCTGTATATAAAAAAAATTTTTTTTGTATTTATTTTTTTTTGTATTTATATTTTTTTTTGAAAGAGAAGCCACAAGTTATTTAAAACTAGGCCAGAGCCTAGAGAAGCCAAAAATGCGCTTTCAGTCACCATGTTTCATTAATTCCCATTAATTTAAATAATTAAGAAAAACCCCCGAAAGGGTGATAATCACTCACAAAGCATAAGAGAGACCGGACTGCCCATATGTATAGATAGCATCTGATAATTGGCCCACTATGAGCATATGAAAATTTTTAAGTTTCTTAGACAGCGTATAAATGGACAAACCCTCATCACCTGATTTTAAGCAATTAGTATGAGTTTATAAAATGTTAATTTTGTTTTACAAATCCAGATGGATACATGCATCAGTATATGCTTTTAAAAGGTCGAAAATTAATCAGTATATGCCCACAAAAATATAAAATTTCTTTTCTGTTAAAGCCAGATGGCTGTGTATAAATGAGTTTATAATAACCGACTGTTGTATCCTAGCAGATGTGGGAGCGCGCCAGCCTGTACTTGACCATGTGTGACAGAAATCAACCCTGCCTTAAACTGAATGAACATGTGCCTGGCAAAAAACTGTGTCCCCTTTTACCCCCAGAAAACAGCCTGAAAACGAAACCCCCCAGCCCTTACATGTTAAACCAAAATGAAACTAAAATATAAACCCGTTCTGAACCAACCGGAGCAGAACCCCTAATATGTGACTTAAATTTTGTAGTGAATAGTGTAATGACTCTTGTCTATATATCAAAAATATTTAATAAAAGAAACACTCTGGCACGCTCCCCCAGTGCAGCACACAATTACAAACATAGTACTTATTTTTATGAAGTTAAATTATTAAAGTCACATGATGTTCAGAATGAATGTTCAGCTGACACACCCTAGAGCAGACTGTCTAGCCGCGTGGGCACATGGTTTCAAAAGAAATTTAAAGTGTAAATCAGGAGCACGCCAGGCCCGGCCAACGAAAATAAAAAGGGTTCATATCATCTTAGCCATGAGCATGTGAAGCGTCTTGCGTTTGTTCACCAGACTCCCTCTTCCGAACAGGTGTGTGTATGATGGCTCATGGCTGATGAAGGTGTAGTCACATCAGCATCGACCAGCATCTCCGGCTTAGACGAGAACCCTGGGAATTCACAAAAATTAGAAATGCTGTTCATAAAAAATGTCCACCCAAGTTCCAGGTAAATAACCTCAGAACGGGCCTTTCAACCAACTCAAGATAAATGCACAAAGTTTCACTCATTAAATAAAAAAAAGATATTATTAAAAGGTGTAGAGTAAAAGTCACTTGCACTAGATCTTAACAAGCGCCGACAGAATCTAACAGGTTGGCCGCGCCACGTGGCCCACAATTATCTTAATTTGTTATAAAATGACCACATTCAAGGCACTCACAGTTGCACACAAATAAAATAATAATAGTGTTTCATCTAAGGGTGGTCTCACAATTTATTTTTACTGCCATAATTAATTAAAAAGAACACGCGTGCAGTCTGTTGCATGCACGTGCCTATCTTGCACAATTCAACTCCATGCATACGCACTGACTTTAGCTTATAATTTACATAACGCTCTATGAAACAAGTACAGTGACTCTTGTATTATAATAATTGAGTAAAGAATATGAGCTGTATATACTGAACATTAAATAAATATTTTAATACACACACTGCCATGTCGCACCAAATACATTCGTCTTTCACATACGGCTGCATACATTTACGTTAATTAAATTTAATTATTTTTGACGCATACTATAAGATGCTATGATTACTTACCTGGAAGTCTCGTAAATTTAGCTTGCCATTAGTGCAGAAGAAACAACTACGTAATACTGTCTGTTCGGTTCTGGGAGTCTGTTGCTTTCCCGGTGACTGCAGCAGTTGAACTAACGCTGCACTCACAGCACAAGCCACGGCAAAATTGCACCGCCAGACGGCGCAGTCGTTCACCAGTTCCGTCCGAAAATCGTTGCGCTAACCGACATTTGTGTTCGCGTTATATTAAATCCAATTTTATAAAACCTTCGACCGCCGGGTTAGGCAAACACCGGCACAGATGTAAGGCTGTGGTCAACCATTGCTGGAACTACTATCCGGGATGTAAGGCTGTGGTCAACCATTGTTGCAACTACTATCCGGGATCTAAGGCTGTGGTCATCCATTGCTGGAACTACTATCCGGGATGTAAGGCTGTGGTCAACCATTGCTGGAACTACTATTCGGGATGTAAGGCTGTGGTCAACCATTGCTAGAACTACTATCCGGGATGAAAGGCTGTGGTCATCAATTTCTGGAAATACTATCCGGGATGTAAAGCTGTGGTCATCCATTGCTGGAACTACTATCCGGGATGTAAGGCTGTGGTCAACCATTGATGGAACTACTATTAGGTATGTAAGGCTGTGGTGAACCATTGCTGGAACTACTATGCGGGATGTAAGGCTGCGGTCATCCATTGCTGGAACTGCTATCCGGGATGTAAGGCTGTGGTCATCCATTGCTGGAAATACTATGCGGGATGTAAGGCTGTGGTCAGCCATTTCTGGAACTACAATCCGGGATGTAAGGCTGTGGTCATCCATTGCTGGAACTACTATCCTGGATCTAAGGCTCTGGTCAACCATTGCTGGAACTACTATCCGGGATGTAAGGCTGTGGTCAACCATTGTTGCAACTACTATTTGGTATGTAAGGCTGTGGTGAACCATTGCTTGAACTAATATCCGGGATGTAAGGCTGTGGTCATCCATTGCTGGAACTACTAATCGGGATGTAAGGCTGTCGTCAAACTTTTCTGGAACTACTATGCGGGATGTAAGGCTGTGGTCATCCATTGCTGGAACTACTATCCGGGATGTAAGGCTGTGGTCAACCATTGCTGGAACTACTATGCGGGATGTAAGGCTGCGGTCATCCATTGCTGGAACTGCTATCCGGGATGTAAGGCTGTGGTCATCCATTGCTGGAACTACTATCGGGGATGTAAGACTGTGGTCATCCATTGCTGGAACTACTATCCGGGATGTAAGGCTGTCGTCAATCATTGCTGGAACTACTATCCGGGATGTAAAGCTGTGGTCATCCATTTTCTTCTTCGTTACGAAAGCAGCTGACTTGTACAGACCTCATCTCTTTCGGTCTCATCTCTGGAGGCTATCTTCAGTGTCAGACGTTATCCCGAGCAACCGCTGCAGGCGAATGGGTATTCCGTCGGGGCGGTGAGATGTGCAGTCCGGCCGAGAAGAGCAGCCAGACCGGTGTCGCAGGAGAATGTTGGCTTCGCTGTCTTGTCCTACGTTTATGGGGTAACAAACGGCATTGGCAGGTTGTTGTTGGGCCGACGCGGCTTTAGACTCATCTTCGAGCCGACTAGGAAGATCGAACAATTTCTGAGACCGCTAAAAGACGCCAGGGATCAGCTCTCAAATTGCCTACGGCGTGCCTTGCTCGTGGGGCGAGATTTACATCAGCAGTAAGAAGCGTAGCGTCCGTACCCGCCTTAGTGAACAAACCCGCTGTTGTCTGAGGCAGCCGGAAAAGTCTGCGGTGGCTGGACACGCACAGGTTCCCTTTGAGGTGACTAAGGTCCTGTCCTCGGTGAGTGCGTACTTCCCTCGCTTGCATATGCAGTCCGTTCGGATCCAGAAGTATGCACCCGTCGGAATGAATGGCCGTCGTCGTCGTCGCTCTGGGCTGTGCGGTTGTGCGTCGCAGAGACGAACCGCTCGGTATTTGAGTTCCGAGCTACCTTCTGGAGCTCCTGCCTCGTGGCCCTGGCCAGCTAGGGCGTGTGCTCTATAGCAGGCCGATTCTCGGCTGTTGTACTAGCCTACAAGTATACACCGAGGGCGTTTCCACGAATCACATGAACGTATACGGTATCTGCCCAGCCCAGCCACAAGACGATTGTCTGGGAACCTCGTCGCACGTGTGTACACATCAATCTCTCACGGGAATTGTTACCTCTTCACGCGCCACTGAGGAAGCCCGTTGTAGACACGGCCGAAACGTCCGGTCTTCGTTTTATTGTGAATCTTATTGTTAAGTATGTTATACATTGTTCATCGACATTGCTATTATCTCGGACCAACTTTGCGATAACAACCGTAATTTTAATAATGACTTACTACGGCCTAACAATCCGGCTACGTCGGAACGGCTTCAGACTGCCACGCAGTCGTCCGGTGAACCGATTGTATGCTGCCTTATCGGCCGGATCACGGGTCCTCTGCCAACGTTTCCGGAAGTAATTCATCTCGCGAGCGAGAAGAGAGACTTCCTCAGGGATGCGTTGGTAGTCAGGCGTGAAACCGGCTCGCGTACGTGAAGACACGCCTATAGCCGAGATGATTGCCTCTTCGATTCCCGCTACTGCTTCGTCTAGGAGGCGAACGGAATCGAGTGGGACCGCTGGCGCCAATCTACGGCACACAGCCGGGCCGTAGCAGTCCCAGTCGATAACCTTCTTCTTGTCAGAACGTGAATAGCAACGTGGACCAAATGAATCGCCGTGGAGAAAGCCTGTGTTTACATAGGGTTTGGGATCCCGTGCTAACGAACCTATAGATTTGCGCTTACTTCTGATTGCCTGATGGTGGTATGCTGCTACTTCGTGAAAACCCCATGAAGTTATATATAGAAGGTCTTTCTGGTGACCACCCAGCCTTTGCCACAGTTCTGTTGTGTCTGACGGACACCTTGTCAGTGCGTTAAGTCCTTTTAACACTTAAGATAGCCTCTAGAGGTAAAGCCCAACGTCTGTACGAGTCAAATATCTTTCGTAAGGAAGAAGAAAATTGAAGACCACGGCCTTACAGCTCGGATAGCAGGTTTAGTAATTAAAGAAAATTACTGATTACATATGCCCGCAAACACTACACCGCTGTTTACATGATACCGAATGCCATATCAAGTCCGATAACGCACACTGAATCACAAATCACAATCACTTCTTAGTGTTTTGGTTCGTAATTTGCGACACTGACTTGTAATATGGGTTAATGTATTTATGTATATTTTGCGAAAACAGCTATGCGTTACCAAAGAAGTTCCACGATGCTCTAGATGTCTTACGAAACAATCGGGCTGTCTCTTTGAAGATGCAGGAATATCGAGAATAGGCTCAAGAGTTGCGTAATCCTGCTGCTCACGCAAAGCGTCACGTAAGCCAGGAATTGTTTCCTACCTCCTCAGCGTAGTAGGTAGGAGAATATATTATGGTTTCTGCTTATTCTCCAGTTTCCAATTTCTCTTAATCGTCTCGTATTCGACTTTAGAATTTAATTCCGAATACACTTAGGATTTACTGGTCCTTGGTCGGTAATTTCATTATAGTGATTGACAGTTGGTTTGGGTGGTGTAAGTAAGATCCCTTCCTGGGAGGGGATTAGGGGATTAGATTAGATTATGGAGGAATAAGACTAGCTTAAAGGCTGCACCCCCCATATATATCAGTACAAATGAAAAATTCAGGATTCTTTCCATACTATTTTAAAAATACCTTTTAAAAATTCTTTGCTTCTCAAAGTTTTTGTGTAAACCAACGTGCAGTATAAGGGTTGCAAATAATATGGTAAAGCGTTTACTGCAGCATTCTTCCCATACTGTTGTGTAAATACCTTTTTAAATATTCTTTGCGTCTCAAATTGTGTAAACCAACGTGCAGTATAAGTGTTGAAAATAATATGGTAAAGCGTTTACTCCAGCATTCTTCCCATACTGTTGTATAAATACCTTTTTAAATATTCTTTGCGTTTCAAAGATTTTGTGTAAACCAACGTGCAGTATAAGGGTTGAAAATAATATGGTAAAGCGTTTACTCCAGCATTCTTCCCATACTGTTGTATAAATACCTTTTTAAATATTCTTTGAGTCTCAAAGTTTTTGTGTAAACCAACGTGCAGTATAAGGTTTGAAAATAATATGGTAAAGCGTTTACTCCATCATTCTTCCCATACTGTTGTATAAATACCTTTTTAAATATTATTTGGTTCTCAAAGTTTTTGTGTAAACCAACGTGCAGTATAAGGTTTGAAAATAATATGGTAAAGCGTTTACTCCATCATTCTTCCCATACTGTTGTATAAATACCTTTTTAAATATTCTTTGCGTCTCAAAGTTTTTGTGTAAACCAACGTGCAGTATAAGGTTTGAAAATAATATGGTAAAGAGTTTACTCCAGCATTCTTCCCATACTGTTGTATAAATACCTTTTTAAATATTCTTTGAGTCTCAAAGTTTTTGTGTAAACCAACGTGCAGTATAAGGTTTGAAAATAATATGGTAAAGCGTTTACTCCAGCATTCTTCCCATACTGTTGTACAAATACCTTTTTAAATATTCTTTGCGTCTCAAAGTTTTTGTGTAAACCAACGTGCAGTACAAGGTTTGAAAATAATATGGTAAAGCGTTTACTCCAGCATTCTTCCCATACTGTTGTATAAATACCTTTTTAAATATTCTTTGAGTCTCAAAGTTTTTGTATAAACCAACGTGCAGTATAAGGTTTGAAAGAATTAGTAATATTGGGTTGACATGATTTACTCGAAAACTGTAATTAATTGTTATTCAAATTAATTTTAGTAAATCTCATGTCATTAGTAATAATTTTAATTCTAAATTTGTATTCTTAATAATTCTTGTGAAGATAAATCTTGCTGAAGATTTTTTTTTAAGATCCATTTCTACCGCCTTTTTAATTTAAGGATGTTTTCCCAAGAAAGTTTTGAGGAAATTTTAAAGTGCGAAAAGACTGTTCAAACCATTCCGTTATCAGACTAGAGGAGTTACGACATAGACAACCCTGCAAGGGGAAAGATGTCTGAGCGAAAATGGCTCTGGTAGATTAATAGGCTCTTCTTTCGTTTTCTGGCGCGTGCACAATTATTTTTCTTAAAATTGAAATACGTACGTTAGTTACTAAATGTTGAGTGATTGTCAATATTAAAGCAACTGTATTTAATTAGTTTAAAAAAATTTTAATTTTTTTAATTTCTTCAAATTACCTATAAGCCTTTATAGGTTTAACACAGACAACTGGCTGAGAAATAGTGTGACAATAGAAATATTAAGCGACAATGGAATTTTCTTGAAGGTTTTTAATAGCTCTGGTGGAGGATTTGTCTCCTCAATTTATTGCCGCATTTGGGGCATTGGTTGGTCTAATAAATCTTTATTTTGTTATTGTGGTATTCATATTTTGTCTTAGAAGTGACCGGCAATGCAAAATACGTTTATTGAATATAACAGTCGCCGTGAACGTTAGATATGCAATTCATAACAATTGCATATTCATGCAATTCTTTAACAGAATAACTTCATGTCATATTATAAATGAATTTTTAATTAGTAAATTATATTATTATTAAGAAATATTGAACTGACGATTAAAGTTTATCCCCTTCTCTGTGCTTTCAAGAATGTAATCAATTGTCTGATTGAATAACGTCACTCTTTCAATGCATGCCATCAATCTCATTAAACCGAAACATCTCGTCTGTTCTATGGCTCGACTTGAAATAGACGAAAAATTTAATGCTAACAAAAACGAAACATGTGACAAATCCTCAGTTACATTGTTATAATATTGAAACTAGAAAATTTAAGATTGAGATACAAACATTTTAGTGTTATATTTCCTATTATCTAATATGGAGAAAATGATTTCTCTCAGTGAACCAAAAGAAATTAATTAAAACTGTTTTTGGTTTTTGGTTGTTAGTTTACCGAAATAGACAAAAGCCATGGTTGAGGAAAACATAATTTTTAATGTGTATATATAATGCTTATAACACAGTAACACTTAAAATAACGAATCTAACGTTTTTGAGTTAACGGGTACTTCTTTGTTATATATTATGTTAATAAGAACATTCTGAAGTAACGAACGCTTCCTTTTGTTTACATTACCTTGACGTATTCTCTCTCCACCCACTTCTTCACTCTTGGCACTGTTCTTCTGTACTTCAGATATAGGCAGATTGCCTGTCAGGTATTCAGGGTATTTTGTATGTTGCCCCTAGTCTCTGAGACTCGGATTTCCTAAGACAAGACAATAGTGTCATTTATTCAACATTCAGAAGATTCACTTCCAGACAGCAGTGTTGGCACAGCTAAGATTTATCCTGGTTCGTGAACGCATCTGACACCAATCATTAGACTGACTTAACCAAGCGTATTAATCACATTGTTGGTAATTAGATTTAGGTGATTAAAATAACCTTGTTCGGTTATTGTTATTATACAAAACTTCGTTTTATTTTTAAAGTCTATGAAAGGCCGCCCGTCCCTTATCAGACTTTTACTGTCTTCTTACTTCCATGTTCCATAAGAAAATGGAAGTATAGTGATGGTGAAAAAATCGTGTTCGAGATAAGGGCTGATTCTGATTGTACTACTCTCAAAACATGAAGAAACGTCATTTTGCGAAAAGTGTCTATATGTGTGTCTGTGTGTAGAATTTTTTCAATGGCGAACGATAACTGCCACAAATTCAAACAGAATCAAATAATTTTGTTGCATATGTCCCTGAGTTGTAGAGAACTCAAGGTCTATTGATTTTGGTGAAGAGCGGTTAAGTGCCAGAGGTTACTTGTATCGTTTTATGTTTTAACAAGATTAAAGTACTTAATTTTTATAAATAAAGTATCCTGAAAAGAAGGTCATAATAATCCACTGTAGAAAGGTAGATGAAATATATATATATATATATATATATATATATATATTGTAATAAAATAAATAAATGAGTGTGTGTTGATAATATTGGTGTGTAATTGGTGTGGCTCTCGACGTCTTACTGGTCTGAAACACTTCCTTAAGTTTCCCAGCTGGTCGAGTCCCAATTGTAGCAAGACCGGTCGAGTATCGTGAAGTTGATGAAGAACTATATATATGTTTAGCTTCACAGAAAGTTTCAAAACAAAAATTATTGTTTTGAAGAAAATTAAAAAAAAAATTATGTTTATAAAAAAAAATAATAAAAAAAATTTTAATTTTATTAATTAATTAATTAGGATCAATTAATTAATATAGGGCTGTGAAGTTTTAAACAGTGTAATGCTCTTCTGAAAATTTTTATTAAAGTTTTAGTATAATTTAAATAATCTATCACCACTCATAAGACTGTCTGTAAACCAATCGATATTTGTTTACCTTTCTATTTTTTAGGTTATCTTCACTTACGGGTGGTAAAGTCCTTGTAGATTATCAATTAGAATTATATTATTGGTAATTAGTATTATTGAAGAAATAAAGAACTATTAAGTATTGAAAAGTATTAATGTTTTATTAAGTAACAGCAATATTGACTCTTATCGATTAGTATCGATTCTCAGGATATCGAAAAAAGTTACAAGTATATGTTATAAAAATTATATAGGGTTCTTTAAACAGCCAGTTATTACCAAAGTCAGAGAAATCGGGCTAATATTTAAAAAGTATAACGTTACAATCAAATTAATAGTTATTAATAAACACAGACATTGAATAATAAATTGTAAATATAATAATTGTTTTCACCAAACAGCTGTGCTGAACCAAGAAGAGGCACTGGAATTGTCAAAGAAAGATGGCTGCCGTCAAGTCGATGAAAATGTTGCTCGTTGCTGCTGCATTCCAAATAATGTATTTTGACGCAATATTTCTGTTCTCGTGTCTGCAAATCTCTTGTTATATGTTGTGTAGTGACTGGTGTAGTGATTCTGGGTTGTAGTTAGTGTATCTGTATAATTATTAGTTCAAACACTTTCTCCGATTCCGTCACTAATTTGGTTTAATGTATTATACAGTTTTCTAGTGTTTTATGGTGTTTTTCGGAGTAGATTTATATTGTTCTGTGTTATGGAGTGTTACTTGATCGTTTCTGTTATAATATGATAGTTTCAGAAGTATTTTACAAGTCACTCGCGATTTCACAATAACTCACTATACACTCGCTTGTATGACGATTATAGGTTAGGTTATCCACGTTATTAAATGTATGTCATGTTAACCGTTCAACTACCAATAATTAACTAACTGTTTCCTTCAGTTTCAATTAAACTCTTAGCCCATATAATATTATCCTTAACATTGTTCAAAAATATTTTCACATCCTGTGTACATTTTACTATTTCACTATATGAATGCCTAAACTTTGGTTATTTGTCAATTTTATTCACTAGATGTGATTTAAATTAATCTTTCATTTCATTCAGCTTATTTTCAGATTAAATAATGCCATTTTATAGGGTTTTCTGTCCAAAAAATAGTAATTTCACTTTCAGTTTGGTATACTCTGTTTGGAAGTCAAAACATTAAAATTTACTTCCTGTCATTATATAAATTCAGCCATTTTATCAGTTATATTTAATATTAATAATTCTATATTGTATTAAAAGGTTCCTATTCCCTTATTTTCTGGTAATTAATTGAATTAGTTGTATTCTGAAACATTATTCTGAAATATATGACTCCCATGTCTAAGTTTCTGAGTTTAGCCATTTTCACATTTATTCATAATTCTGAATATAATTTATTAAAATCTCTCTAAATGGTATGTGAAATTATATGGCATGATCTCAAGTTTATTTGTCTAAACCCCTTTTGTTTATTTGCATTTAATTGAGCAATTTCTCTGTTTTGATGAAGTTTGGTTTCCATTCTTTTGGCCTATGATTTTTTAACAATTTTTCTTACAAAATAATTTACAAACAATATATGATGTGTGATACCCTCTCTGACTTTTACAAATAGTATTATAAATTAAACATGTTTTCAAATTACACAAAAACAATTAGTATTGGTTACAATACAAATAATAGTTAAACAGAATAAAGAACATTTTTTTTTTAAATAAATGGTTGTCTTCAAATCAGACATTTTGCAACAAAATTCCCATTTCCAACATGTAAATATGGTTTACAACAAAGGTTTTGTACTAACTAACATCTTAATTACTCTCTACTATTTACAAGTGGTAAATATTTTTATAGTTCTGATGTTAGTTGTTTCAGACCCAAACAAATGGCCTTATATCTAATACATTTTTAAACATTTTTGTACTATATACATAAAAAACCTTATATTTATATTCTTATTTCTAACTATTATTATAAGTAGGATTCTACAGTTTTTATACCGTCTTTTACATTGTCTTTTGGGGAATTGTACCCTGTCATTAACAAATAAATAGTATTAATTGTTCAAAAGGTATTATGAACTCTGTTTTTCTTTTTTCATGTAAAACAAAATGTTATTTTAAACAGATTCATGTCTTATGAACAACATATTGTCACAGTACATATTTTAAGTCATTGAAAAATGCATATTTCATTGCATCCAATGTTTGTGATTGCCAAGAATGAAACACAAGGTTCATTTTTTATAATACCCAAAACTATCACTGGTTCACTTTGCACTTATATATTATGTTAATGCTAAATGGTCGTATAGTCTTATTAACATAATAAATTGGTTAGCGTTTTTTCAATGGAGATTTGTTCCATGGGTACTATATTATTGTTTCATCTTAGTTCACAGGAAACTTTTACTTTATACACTCCTCTCTCTTAAATTTATATACATGTGGTTTTTATTTCGTTATACTTTTATTTTTAGATATTTATTTTGGGGATATAGGGATTTGGGTGTCTTTTATAAGAGCATGACATCTTCTTCAGGATGCTGCCCTCTTCTTCTTTCTTCAGTCTTCTTTTCTCCTGCCTTCTGGGACTGGTATCTTCTCCATCTTCTTCTTGTTGCCATCAGGTTTCTTGGGATCTTCTCCATCTTCTTCTTGATTACAGAAATACACAACCTGTATTGGTTGATCTTGGCTTATTTTAGGGTTTCTCTTCTATTTATTCTTCCTCGTTGTGGGTTTGGTCATATTCAGTACTGCTTTGTTATTTACTTTTTACCTTCCTGGGTTATACCTTGAAAACCTTTGGTTATGAGACTGGTCTTGGATGACTCATCACTAGTAACTCCTTTTATTTTAACTTGTATTTTCTTTATAATAATGATTTCTTTCCACAGTTGCTATGAATTAATCTTTTTATATTCAACTTAGTGCTTTCTTCCAAATTTAAATATTATAACTTCATTATTCTAATGATCAATTGCCATTCAATATTATGCATACATCTGTCACGCTACAGATTGCTCTCCTCCAGAAGTAATTATTTCAGACATGTTTATGGATGAAATAATTTCTTATGATAATTTCATCATTTCTTATAATTCATTTTCTTCTCCATTTTTATATCGACTTTTTTATATTAGAGTTTTATTAATTTTATATATATGGTTACTTGTCTTACTACTGATCCTTTTTGGATAGTTAGTGTCTTCTGAGATATATTATAATTGTAATACATTTTCTTTCTATATCAACTTCGTGTTGTATCCTTGGGATATTAATTCCCTAACATTCCCTATCACGTGGGCTGGGGCAGATCAGAGGGGCACTGTACGCTACTTCTCTGCTGGCCATACACCACTTCTATAAATTGAGTACAGGGGCATATCCATCCCTGCTCAAAAACATAATGCTGCTGGAATTATCTTCAGTCAGTCATCGAATAAATAAATAAAAAGTAGTCTCATTTTCGACTAATAAAAATATCTTTGGATTCTCCACTTCGTAGTCTCTCAGATTATCTCACATTTTCTATCTTAATAAATCTTCATAATTATTATTATACTCATTATATATATATTTTTTCAAAACTCTTAACTTGTCTGATATATTTAATTTAATTATGGTTGAAAACCTTTCTTTTAATAATTCTGGTTACTGTTTACAGTGTAACTCTCTTTCTTCTTCATCTGAATTCTCTTTATACTTTCTTCTGGTTATTCATAGTATTAGCATGGTCTTTATAAATAGTCTTTCGTATTCATTATTTGAATGGTCTTAATATATTATATTTAATTTTTTAACATCGTATCTTTACATTAGATATACAGGTTGTTATATTGATCATTTTATTTAAACATTTTGGTTCTTTCCTTTCTCTTAGAAAGTTATTAATCCGTCTTCGCATTCATTAGCATTAATTCATTTATATTATATTTCATGTGGTATTTCTTCTCTTTGCATTTCATATAGGTCTTATTATTATCATTTGTTCAAAATCATCTTCTCCATCTGTTTGGTATGAGTTGTTCTTCTTTGCTACAATTAACTGTTTTCATTATCGTTTCATAGGTAATTAGTCTCTTTGCTTCCAAATTTTTTCCTTCTCTGGCATATTACACTCTTTTTTGTTATTCTTCTCTACTCCTTCAAATGCTATTGTGAATATCTAGCATTTATTCTGGATTAAAATTAATTCTCTTTTCTGAATTAATCACTTTATTTTCTTCTCAATTCAATTATAATTGACACATAATTATTTTTTGGAACTTGGTTATTCTTAATGTAATTCAAACTATTCTTTTTATTTAATTGAAAACTATTTCTCATAAATCCTTGTAATATGTTGATCTTATCTTGTTTCAAAGTACTGACGTTCTATCAACATTCAAATTCTGTTTAATTCATTTATTCCCAGAATTGTTTCATTCAGAATTGTTTATAGTATTGTGATTTTACTATTATTTCTGAATGTTTTGGTATTTCTCCAAATTCAAATTCTTCTTAATTATTTACCATAAAGTTTTCTCACAAACTTAGTTATAGTAAGTTGGTCTTACTTCATTTTTAAATTTTTTGTAAAATTAAGTTCAAAATTCTCTCTCTTTCTCTTTCTTCTATAAAGTTTTGTTCTAAATTATCAGGTTGTAGTAAGAAGTACTTACTCAATTTTAAATTTTTATAAAATTAAATTCCTTCTTCTTATAATTCTCCAAAATGTTCTTCTCAAAATATTAGGTTGTAAGATGTACTTACATTATTTTAGGATTTTTTAAAATTAAAAATTCTAAATTCCTTCTTCTTATAATTCTCCAAAATGTTCTTCTCAAAATATTAGGTTGTAAGATGTACTTACATTATTTTTGAATTTTTAAAATTAAATTAAAAATTCTTTTTCTTTTAATTCTCCAAAATGTTCTTTTCAAAATATTAGGTTGTAAGATGTACTTACATTATTTTTGAATTTTTAAAAATAAAATTCTAAATTCCTTCTTCTTATAATTCTCCAGAATGTTCTTTTCAAAATATTAGGTTGTAAGATGTACTTACATTATTTTTGAATTTTTTTTAAATTAAAAATTCTAAATTCCTTCTTCTTATAATTCTCCAAAATGTTCTTCTCAAAATATTAGGTTGTAAGATGTACTTACAATATTTTTGAATTTTAAAAATTAAAAATTCTTTTTCTTTTAATTCTCCAGAATGTTCTTTTCAAAATATTAGGTTGTAAGATGTACTTACATTATTTTAAAATTTTTTAAAATATATAAAAAATTCTTTTTCTTTCTCTTTCTTCCAAAATGTTCTTCTCAAAATATTAGGTTGTGAGATGTACTTACAATATTTTAGGATTTTTTAAAATATAAATTCTAAATTCCTTCTTCTTATAATTCTCCAAAATGTTCTTCTCAAAATATTAGGTTGTAAGATGTACTTACATTATTTTTGAATTTCTAAAATAAATTCAAAATTCTAAAACTCACAACTCATTCTTCATAATATTTCTTCATAGAAGCTTGATTGTACACTCCTTTGATTCTTCCTGAAACGATTTCCCTCAACTCATATGTATTGTTATGCTTATCATTTACCACAACATATGGGGTTATATTGTACTCTACACTGGCCCATATTATTTATACTTTTGTAAGCTGATCTTCTCTTTTTCTTTCCTATAAGTTTTCTTTTCTTTTATATACCCAGGAAGATGGACGATTTTCTTTATGTCGTTCCATTGCTCATATTTTTATTTATAATGTGCATTTTCTTTAATAGTCTTCATTCATAAAACCCAGTTTTGTTTCTATGTTTATTCTTCGTATCATTTCCCTTCAATGATATTTATTTCGTCTCCTTCAACATTGTTTTTCGCCGTAGTCGGTTATCATGATCCGTCCCTTTTCTTGATGTCGTGTGGTATTTGTGTCAACAAGGGTCCATCATCTCAGTTGCTCTTATAAAATTTACCCTAGGGCGCGACACTCGGTTATTATTACTGTTATTATTGTTATTACTAAAGTTATAATTATAGTAATTTCGGTTAGGTGGGTAAGGGCTGTCACCATTATTGTTGGGATATGGATTTCTCTGACTGTATGGGACGTTATTATGTTGGTATAAATTGTTTCTATTGTATGAATAGGGGTTGTTATCCCTAACGCCGTTAAAATTACTGCTAAACTGGTCATTACGCGGCGGGTTGTTAGGGCCGTCGTAATTACTGGGCTGGCTCCCTCTATCATCATATGGTATACACCAATACTTCTCTGGTCCATGTTTTGTGTTCCCTGACAAATATATGTGAGGATCTTCATCTGGGTTATCACTTATTATTTGTTTATCTGAAACACCATAAGCTGGTTTACCATCACATATCCACTCTGAAGGAATATATTTTAGTCTAACCGTACCCTGGAATTGTCCTAGATGGTACGTTAATGGAATACATTCTGGTGATTCATCTGTGTCATCATTACAGTCTGGTACGATATCACATTTCCATCTTTCTGAAAAACATTGTCCAGTCTTGCACTGAAATTGATCTAGTCCACATGTTGTATTCTGTTTACTTCTGGTCCTTTCCCATTGGTAAACTACTGCTTTGTGGTAAATTATTTTTAAAATTACTTCCATTCTCCTCCTATAATTCCTGGAATTCATGATGTCTTTGTCATTGGTAATTGGGATATTATTGTCATCAATTAATCCATGGTTCATCATCTCCAACTCTTCCTTCGTTTTTATTACATTTCTCGGATATATTCTTCTCATCCTTGATCCTCCTTCTCTTTGTTTAATATTCTCCTGGTTTTGGTTATTTTCAATTTCAGGTACCACCATTACTTGTTCCTGCGTTTTGTCATTTAGTACTTCTTCTGGTTCTGATTGGCTATCATTTTTTATTTCTTCGGTCTTCTCCTTTCTTAACTCTTCTCTTTTCAATCTGTCCTCTCTCATTTTCTTAGTCTCGTCATCTAGCATTTTATTTTGATCATCCAGCTTCTTCATTGTCGACTTGTGGCACTCATCCAGTTTCTCCATTAACGACTCGTGGCACTCATCCATTTTCTTACTCAAGTCTTCCTTCAATTCCCTACTATTTTCGTCCATTTTCTTGTCCATTTTCTTACTCAAGTCTTCCGTCAATTCCCTACTATTTTTGTTAATTTTCTCTTCCATCCTTTGCAGGAACATTTCCAGGTATTTGTCCATTTTAATATCCTCCGTTGTCTTGGATTTTTCCATCTGCTTCTCCTGTAGATTGCCCTCCCCTGTCTGTGTGGGCATCTCAGATTGTTCTTCTGGTGGTTCAGGTTGTTTGGATGCCACCGGTGGCAACGACTCTTCCGCCTCTACTGATGTCGCCTCTTTGTTGTCCATATCGGTTTCTATTTCTTTCTCGGCCTCCGCCGCCCGTTTCTTAGATGTTGCACGTCGTTGCATTTTCCCTCGAAATTCTCTGGCTTTGTAGCTGTTGCCTAGCTCCAACTAGTGATTGGGCAGAATTTATTGATTGGAAGGCCAATCGCTAATTAAAGCCCCTAAAGTTGTGCGCCAATTTGTAATAAAATAAATAAATGAGTGTGTGTTGATAATATTGGTGTGTAATTGGTGTGGCTCTCGACGTCTTACTGGTCTGAAACACTTCCTTAAGTTTCCCAGCTGGTCGAGTCCCAATTGTAGCAAGACCGGTCGAGTATCGTGAAGTTGATGAAGAACTATATATATGTTTAGCTTCACAGAAAGTTTCAAAACAAAAATTATTGTTTTGAAGAAAATTAAAAAAAAAATTATGTTTATAAAAAAAAATAATAAAAAAAATTTTAATTTTATTAATTAATTAATTAGGATCAATTAATTAATATAGGGCTGTGAAGTTTTAAACAGTGTAATGCTCTTCTGAAAATTTTTATTAAAGTTTTAGTATAATTTAAATAATCTATCACCACTCATAAGACTGTCTGTAAACCAATCGATATTTGTTTACCTTTCTATTTTTTAGGTTATCTTCACTTACGGGTGGTAAAGTCCTTGTAGATTATCAATTAGAATTATATTATTGGTAATTAGTATTATTGAAGAAATAAAGAACTATTAAGTATTGAAAAGTATTAATGTTTTATTAAGTAACAGCAATATTGACTCTTATCGATTAGTATCGATTCTCAGGATATCGAAAAAAGTTACAAGTATATGTTATAAAAATTATATAGGGTTCTTTAAACAGCCAGTTATTACCAAAGTCAGAGAAATCGGGCTAATATTTAAAAAGTATAACGTTACAATCAAATTAATAGTTATTAATAAACACAGACATTGAATAATAAATTGTAAATATAATAATTGTTTTCACCAAACAGCTGTGCTGAACCAAGAAGAGGCACTGGAATTGTCAAAGAAAGATGGCTGCCGTCAAGTCGATGAAAATGTTGCTCGTTGCTGCTGCATTCCAAATAATGTATTTTGACGCAATATTTCTGTTCTCGTGTCTGCAAATCTCTTGTTATATGTTGTGTAGTGACTGGTGTAGTGATTCTGGGTTGTAGTTAGTGTATCTGTATAATTATTAGTTCAAACACTTTCTCCGATTCCGTCACTAATTTGGTTTAATGTATTATACAGTTTTCTAGTGTTTTATGGTGTTTTTCGGAGTAGATTTATATTGTTCTGTGTTATGGAGTGTTACTTGATCGTTTCTGTTATAATATGATAGTTTCAGAAGTATTTTACAAGTCACTCGCGATTTCACAATAACTCACTATACACTCGCTTGTATGACGATTATAGGTTAGGTTATCCACGTTATTAAATGTATGTCATGTTAACCGTTCAACTACCAATAATTAACTAACTGTTTCCTTCAGTTTCAATTAAACTCTTAGCCCATATAATATTATCCTTAACATTGTTCAAAAATATTTTCACATCCTGTGTACATTTTACTATTTCACTATATGAATGCCTAAACTTTGGTTATTTGTCAATTTTATTCACTAGATGTGATTTAAATTAATCTTTCATTTCATTCAGCTTATTTTCAGATTAAATAATGCCATTTTATAGGGTTTTCTGTCCAAAAAATAGTAATTTCACTTTCAGTTTGGTATACTCTGTTTGGAAGTCAAAACATTAAAATTTACTTCCTGTCATTATATAAATTCAGCCATTTTATCAGTTATATTTAATATTAATAATTCTATATTGTATTAAAAGGTTCCTATTCCCTTATTTTCTGGTAATTAATTGAATTAGTTGTATTCTGAAACATTATTCTGAAATATATGACTCCCATGTCTAAGTTTCTGAGTTTAGCCATTTTCACATTTATTCATAATTCTGAATATAATTTATTAAAATCTCTCTAAATGGTATGTGCAATTATATGGCATGATCTCAAGTTTATTTGTCTAAACCCCTTTTGTTTATTTGCATTTAATTGAGCAATTTCTCTGTTTTGATGAAGTTTGGTTTCCATTCTTTTGGCCTATGATTTTTTAACAATTTTTCTTACAAAATAATTTACAAACAATATATGATGTTTGATACCCTCTCTGACTTTTACAAATAGTATTATAAATTAAACATGTTTTCAAATTACACAAAAACAATTAGTATTGGTTACAATACAAATAATAGTTAAACAGAATAAAGAACATTTTTTTTTTAAATAAATGGTTGTCTTCAAATCAGACATTTTGCAACAAAATTCCCATTTCCAACATGTAAATATGGTTTACAACAAAGGTTTTGTACTAACTAACATCTTAATTACTCTCTACTATTTACAAGTGGTAAATATTTTTATAGTTCTGATGTTAGTTGTTTCAGACCCAAACAAATGGCCTTATATCTAATACATTTTTAAACATTTTTGTACTATATACATAAAAAACCTTATATTTATATTCTTATTTCTAACTATTATTATAAGTAGGATTCTACAGTTTTTATACCGTCTTTTACATTGTCTTTTGGGGAATTGTACCCTGTCATTAACAAATAAATAGTATTAATTGTTCAAAAGGTATTATGAACTCTGTTTTTCTTTTTTCATGTAAAACAAAATGTTATTTTAAACAGATTCATGTCTTATGAACAACATATTGTCACAGTACATATTTTAAGTCATTGAAAAATGCATATTTCATTGCATCCAATGTTTGTGATTGCCAAGAATGAAACACAAGGTTCATTTTTTATAATACCCAAAACTATCACTGGTTCACTTTGCACTTATATATTATGTTAATGCTAAATGGTCGTATAGTCTTATTAACATAATAAATTGGTTAGCGTTTTTTCAATGGAGATTTGTTCCATGGGTACTATATTATTGTTTCATCTTAGTTCACAGGAAACTTTTACTTTATACACTCCTCTCTCTTAAATTTATATACATGTGGTTTTTATTTCGTTATACTTTTATTTTTAGATATTTATTTTGGGGATATAGGGATTTGGGTGTCTTTTATAAGAGCATGACATCTTCTTCAGGATGCTGCCCTCTTCTTCTTTCTTCAGTCTTCTTTTCTCCTGCCTTCTGGGACTGGTATCTTCTCCATCTTCTTCTTGATTACAGAAATACACAACCTGTATTGGTTGATCTTGGCTTATTTTAGGGTTTCTCTTCTATTTATTCTTCCTCGTTGTGGGTTTGGTCATATTCAGTACTGCATTGTTATTTACTTTTTACCTTCCTGGGTTATACCTTGAAAACCTTTGGTTATGAGACTGGTCTTGGATGACTCATCACTAGTAACTCCTTTTATTTTAACTTGTATTTTCTTTATAATAATGATTTCTTTCCACAGTTGCTATGAATTAATCTTTTTATATTCAACTTAGTGCTTTCTTCCAAATTTAAATATTATAACTTCATTATTCTAATGATCAATTGCCATTCAATATTATGCATACATCTGTCACGCTACAATATATATATATATATATATATATATGAAAGGTGTATTTGAAGGGGGACGGGGTAATTTTCTATAAATGAAAATGATAGTTGAAGGGATAGGGCATAATTTTGTATATGTGTACTACGTAATCGGCAACAAAGAAGTTATTTGTTGTTAAATTCCTTCCCGGGCTGTTTGGCCGTGGTCCAATGTTTTCTGCAAAACCAGACGTTTCTCCAGTGCCATCGACTGCCAGCATCAGTGAAAATCGAGTGCGCTAACGTGAGGTGGTATACGTCAGTGACCACAGTACTGTGGTTAAGGCTGAAGTAAGAAGTAGTTTCTATGGAAATACTTCATTTCGAAAATGATTTTAAATAAGTACAACTATTACATTAACGACTCGGAACACAAAGTTTTTATAAGTAAAAACATAAAATTTTACCTTACAACCTGAACCGGTTTTCACCTTTAAAAGGTGACCTTCTTCAGAGGTTGCCGCTGGTAGCGCTGTCCGTCCTGTTGTGGGCGATGGAATCGAATTTCGAAAGATCGATGTTGTGTGTGTGGTGAGATATGTTCGAATAATGGGTGCGATTTGAATTGTGTCTGTTCGTTTAGGATGTCGTTTTTATTTGTTTTCGTGTGTCTGTATATTTCCAATTGTTCTAGAGTGTCTAGTTTTCGGCCTTTTGTGTGTACGTGTAGAGTGTTCATGTTATTGTCGATCTTTTTGTATGTGTGGTTTGCTTCAATGAGGTGGTTTCCAAAGGTGGATTCTGTAGTGGAATGGAGTGCCTTTGTGTGTGCAATGTATCTCTGTTTGAAGCTACGTCCTGTCAGGCCTATGTAGAATTTGTTGCAATTTGAGCAATTTAGTTTGTAAACACCGGGTAGATAGAATTTGTTTTGTGCTTTGTGTGTGTGTTTTGATAGTGTGTGTTCTGTTTTGTTAGTAAGGTAAAACTTTATGTTTTTACTTATAAAAAACTTTGTGTTCCGAGTCGTTAATGTAATAGTTGTATTTAGTTAAGTAACGGACACGTCATGGACATTGAAATCAATGATTTTAAATATAAATCTTAGAACATGGAAGTCATGTATGGTTCTCCATACCGATTTTTATACATGTGGTTTAGCGCTTGTATATCTGCTCATTGCAATGTATTCTTTGACTCCGAAGATGGTTAGTTTATCAGAAAATATTATGTCTTTTGTTTGATCTATTGTTTAGAAGCTTATACTTTTGTCTGCTTCCATAGATCGGACAATTGTGCGGTACCGCTTCTATTTAGCAAAGCCCAACGATATACCATATTCTTTTAAATAAAGCACTCATTATTTAAAATCGTAATGAGATGTAATGTTTTTAAGACATTTCGTAATTTGTTATAATTTTCACATCTCCACAGAGGAGTTATTAGTGATATCAAAATGGAATCAATATAAAGCCCACGTTTTAGAGAGTAATTCTAAAATTCTAAACTTTGGTTTTATATTACTAAGACACCACAAACCATAAAGCATTGTATGAAAATTGTAATTTTTTAAGTTTTTTTCAGATCTTTACTATGTCTTATTTTCAAGGAATAAGAAACCCCTTGAGTTCATAACAGTTACAATTTATATCGCTTATGGTAATTTCATAATAAGTAGTTATTATAATTGAGATGCATCATATTCATGCATGTGCGGAAGTGTTTATATAAATCAGTATCCGTGTTCTGATTTAATGTTACATCACATGTAATCTGTACTTACAAAAATAATGACGTAGTGAGGAACATGCACAGCGAGACATCCTATTTTTGAATACCGTATTGTTTCTGCGTATTGTTGTCATAACTAACGATCTCTTCACTGCACATTGTTTGCAGCTTTACAAGCTGTCCATTGTTGTGCACGCTGCCTTTGTCAAAACTAACAATTAATTATTCACATTGTGTACGAACTTGTCCGGCTTAATCTTCAAAGCTTTATTCTGCTCCTAGCTCGGCAAGTATTTCCTTTAGGTCAGCACTGTTTCTTGGCATTATGCTACTTTTTAACTTATTTTTTTTCGTTTTATTTTTCTTACGACCGTTTCACAGTTTGTTTTTTTAGCCTTTCCTCTTAGGTGAACTCGTGAGTATCAAACAGAAAGCTACCCTCTTAATGAATTGTTACGTCGATGCGAGGGGAACATGCGCAGCGTACATGACATTTCTTGTCAAATACAGTATAAGCAGGAGGACGACGAAGTCATCATCAACATTCGAATTATTATCATAACTATCACTACGTATGCAAGTGTTTCTTTATGGCTGTCGCCGCCTCACGCATACTAAAATAAGTACCTACAAAACCATTGTAGGAAGTATGGCAACATTCGGTGCAGAATTATAGGTAATTATTAAATAAATAATATCCCTCAAAGGAATTTTCATCGGCTATTGGCGCATAGCCACACCTAACCGCCATCTATTACTATTCTGTGCATCTTCTTCCGCCAAGTTATGATGTTCCATGGCCTTCCTCATGTTTTCGTACCAGGACAGTTTAGGTCTGCCCCTTTTTCCTCTGCCTGGGGGCTTGCACTGAAATAAATAAATAATATAAATAAGTTAATTAATTGATAACTAATAAAAAGATGCCAGTCAACGAGAACTGACAGAATGAGGTAATGAGAAATAAGAAGGATTGTGGGAATACATATTCATATCTTGAAACCATCGAGTGCAAGATTTTGAGGTCTTATGACCATCTACAATCTTTTGTAGAGGATAGACGACAAAAGATGACATAATCCTATAATTGAAATCCTATAATTTTTTGTTTCCGCTCATATAAAAAAATATAGAAGGAAGGCAGAAGTGAACATCAGTTTATAAATTCAGGATTGAATAGACGGACCGCATGCGTTAGACGCGTTCTCGTACTATGTGCAAATTTTTTGATCCCGTTGTCCATTTTGCGATACTCTGCCGTCACCAGCATACGGAACATCTGCCCAGCCTGATATATAAAAAAACAATAATGCGAATTCTGTGAATCCAAACGTAAGATGTGCCATTAAGTGAATGTAATGTAATGTAATGCCATTAATGTAATAATGAATGTGTTCAGTGTTTATTATTTATTCGTGTTGCGGGCCAATATATTTTTATTTACTTGACTTTTATTCATCTATTGTACGCATTCATCGTATAATGCGTATAACTAGGAAAACTGTTGTTATTCGAGCGTTGGCTAAAAGACAAGAGTGTCATTAAAAGCGAAAGAACTGATTATTTTTTCTAATATGTCAAGACATCGATCCATGAGACTTTTGTAACAATACGCACAGTTGTGTATGTGTTAATATTATCATACTACAAAGCCTCGTACCTTTTGTTGTATGGTCATTGTATGTTGAATGTTGTTTCCATTTCCTTACTAGATCATTAATATAAATGCTATTAAGAGTAGGTGGCATATTGCACCTTGTCTAACACCTTGATTGACAGACATTTCTTGAGATATCCTACAATTACTTTGAACAGCTATTCTTGTTCTATTATATTGTCATAGTACAAAAGCCTCGTACCTTTTATTGTTTGGTATCCATCATTGTACGTACAATGATGTTTCCATTTCCTTACTAGATCGTCAATATAAGTGTTAGAAAGAGTAAGTGATATATATTGCACCCTTGTCTAACACCTTGATTGACAGATATTTCTTGGCATATCCTACAATTATTTTTAACAGCTATTCTTACTCCGTTATACTGGCTTTGTGTAGTTCTTAAAAGTTGTTAACAGTATCCGCGTTCTTATAATACTTGTTACAGTATATATTTCTATCTAATCTATCAGAGGCTTCGTCAAAGCCAATTAAAGCAACATCCGTGTGTTTGTTGAACTCATGATGCTTCTCAATTATTTTTGTGATAATAAAATCATTGCCTGCGCAAGATCTGCCCTTCCTGAAACACTTTTGTTCTACAAACATGAAATGCTTTGACGTAGTCTACAGACGGTGGTTTACGGTTCTTGCATATATATTATAGACAGTATCAACCAAAGACATTTCCTGTAGTTATTATAATCATTCCGTTTTCTTTTTTTAAACATACAGAGCAATCGAACAGGAAGCCAATCTTGCGGGACCTGCTGTCTTTTCCAAAACATATTATGAAATACAGTAATCAAAGCTTAAGCTAGATGCCTTCGTATTTAATCAATCCTGCGTTCAATCCGTCCTGTCTTGTCGCTTTTCGATCTTTAGTTTTTATAAGAGCTTACTCAAGCCCTTCATCGTTATTAAATCTGCCTTGTAGAAAACAAAGTTGTCGGTTTCCAATGGGAAACCAATATGTTTTTTCGAAAGCTCGCACTCTTTCTCAGTTGCGGTTTCTCGCCAACTTAGTTTTTGGATCTACATCTAGAATTGTGCGAACATATATAATCATAATTGTGGTAGAACAAACAATTGATTTTCAGTATTAGTGAAATGAAACTTCTTATTATATTGCAGAAAATTTACTGTTTTTAATGAGGGAAATTTATAACGTTTAAAACGGGCAAGTAAGTAATAAAAAACTAACAGAATGCAATTATAATGCCAATTGTACAATTATAAAAGAACGAAGACTACATTGTTTGCAATAGTAACGGGATTACTTTAGAATACAGCCAGTTATGGGAAAATGTATGGCGGTCTGGAATCGATTTATTTGCCGTAGTTTCATTAACTTCTGTTAGTACGGCAGGGTTGTAAACCCTCTTGTCACGGATAATTAGATTTCCATCGCCCAGACTTGGTGAAAATAATGCTCCTTACACAAATCCTGTAGCGCAGCGGTTCTCGAGCTTTTATATTGTCTTATACCGTTCCTTAAACAGTATCTCTATACACATTCCCAATTATAAAAATCATAAAATTTTTAAAAAATACAACACAAAATACAAAATCTGGAAGAAACCGGTTTAATTATTTATTTAGCTTTAATCTTTCAAATTTATAATTTGAGTGTGTTTTGTCAAATAAAGTCTAGATGCACTTATCGGAAAGCGTATAATTAATATTATGCTTACGAAGTAAAAGTCGTAAATCAATTTATTTAATGAGGAGGGGTTCTTGGTTTGAGTAGAGTAAGTACGTTTTTTAAATGACATTAGTTTTTATTTAATCGCATTTTAAATGAGTACCACAATATGCTTATTCTTTTCAAATCTATATTTTGTAAATAGTTTGCCAGCAAATTTAGTTAACAATTAGAAAAATATTTAAAGCACCTTGCATTTATTTATGTTTACTTCTTTAAGCTTTTTCTCTTCCAACTCTCTTGTACGCTCTTTTGTCGATCTACACTGTTTCTCTGTCGGTACGCCTGCCTGCCTTCCTGCTGTCTGCCTCTCTCTCTCTCTCTCTCTTTCTCACTTTCACTATGTATCATTACGACACAATTTTCTTGCAGTTTCAAGTTTGCGTTTTCCAAGTACAACTCCTTGACATCATTCGTCCGAACGTGATATATTCCAGTTTTGCTTAAATTAATATTCGCTTCGGAAATGTTATGTTGGTCTGTCCATAGAACTTAATTTTCCGTACCGCCGGCTACTGCTACTTGGCCACCGACATAAATGCAAGCGGAGAGTTTATCATCAGCTACCGACCTTTCTCTAGTTTACTTTGTCACCTCCGTCTAACTAATATAAAAGTTACAGTTTATAGTTCAAAATTGTTCTACTTTGACTTTTGATTGGGATTCTGTATGTATCTAACAGTTGTACATGAACAGGTTACTAGCCTGGCCATGACGAAATATCGGTATGGAGAACCATACATGACTTCCATGTTCTAAGATTTATATTTAAAATCATTTTCGAAATGAAATATTTCCATAGAAACTACGTCTTTCTACTTATTGCTTCAGCATTAACCACAGTACTGTGGTCACTAACGTATACCACCTCACGTTTTCGCACTCGATTTTCGCCGATGATGGCAGTCGATGGCACTGCCGAAAAGTCTGGTTTTGCAGAAAACATTGGACTACGGCTAAAGAGCCCGGGAAGCAATTTTAACAAAAAACTACTTCTTTGTTGCCGATAACGTAGTACACATATAAAAAATTTTTCACTACACCTTCAACTATAATTTTTAATAATAGAAAATTACCCCCACCCCGTTCACCAAAATTCTTCATTTATAGATATTTCATCTACGTTTCTACAGTGGATTACTATGAGCTTCTTATCAGGATAATTTATTTATAAAAATTAAGTACTTTACTCTTGTTAAATCATAAAATGTTTCCGGTAAACTACCCCTTTCTCTTAACCGATCTTCTCCAAAATCAACAGACCTTCCGTCCTCTACAATTCAGGGAAGCATGCAAAAATATATTTGATTCTGTTTGAATGTGCGGCAGTTATCGTTCGTCATGGAAACATTTCTCTTGTTACAACATAAAATGTTGCTGGTAAACTACCCCTTTCCCTTAACCGATCTTCACCAAAATCAATAGACCTTGAGCTCTCTGCAACTGAGGAAAGGGTGCAAAAAATTATTTGATTCTCATTGAATTTTCGGCAGTTATCGTTCGTCATAATAAAAATTACCCTTTTTAAAACATAAAACGTTGCTGATAAACTACCCCTTCCCGTAACTGATCTTCAACAAAATCAACAGACCTTGAGTTCTCTTTAGTTCAAAAAGGTATGCAAAAACCTAGTTGATTCTGTTTGAATTTACGGCAGTTATCGTTCGTCATATAAAAAATTACCCTTGTTAAAACATAAAATGTTGCTGGCAAACTACCTCTTTCCCTTAACCGATCTTCACCAGCACCAATAGGTATTGAGAACTCTATAATACAGGGCTGTATGCAAAACATCATTTGATTCTGTTTGAATTTGCGGCTGTTATCGTTTACTATAGAAAAAAATTACCCTTGATAAAAAATCGTTGCTAGTAAACTACCCCTTCCCCTTAACCGATCTTCACCAAAAACGTCAGGTTTTGGGTACTCTACAATTTAGGCCTGTATGCAAACAATTATTTGATTCTGTTTGAAATTGCGGCTGTTATCGTTTGCCATAGAAAACACGCTTGATAAAACATAAAACGTTGCTGGTAAACTACCCTATTCCATTAACCGATCTTCACCAATAACAATTGGTCTTGAGAACTCTACAATTCAGGGCTGTATGCAAAACATTAGTTGATTCTCTTTGAATTTACGGCAGTTATCGTTCGTCATAGAAAAAATACCCTAGTTAAAACATAAAACGTTACAGGTAAACTACCCCTTTCCCTTAACCGATCTCCAACAAAATCAACAGACCTTGAGTTCCGTATAATTCAGAAAGGTATGCAGAAGAGTAGTTGATTCTGTTTTATTGTACGGCAGTTATCGTTTGTCAAAAAAAATTACCATTGATGAAACATAAAATGTTGCTGGTAAACAACCCTATTCCCTTAACCGATCTTCACCAAAACCAACAGGTCTTGAGAACCCTGCATTTCAGGGTTGTATGCAAAATATTACGTGATTCTGTTTGAATTTGCGGCTGTTATCGTTTGCCATATAAAATACCCTTGATAAAACAAAAAACTTGTCAGGTAAACTACCCCTCTCCCTTAACTGATCTTCACCAAAAACAATAGGTCTTTAGTACTCAACAAAACAGGGCTGTATGCAAAAACGTATTTGATTCTGTTTGAATTTGCGGCTCTTATCGTTTGCCATAAAAAATACCCTTTTAAAACATAAAATGTTGCAGGTAAACTACACCTTTCCCTTAACCGATCTTCACTAAAAACAAAAGGTCTTGAGAACTCTACAATTCAGGGCAGTATGCAAAATATTATTTGATTATGTTTGAATTTGCGGCTGTTATCGTTTGCCATAAAAAATACCCTTGTTAAAACATAAAACGTTGCAGGTAAACTACCCCTTTCCCTTAACCGATCTTCACCAACACCAATAGGTATTGAGAACTCTACAATACAGGGCTGTATGCAAAACATCATTTGATTCTGTTTGAATTTGCGGCTGTTATCGTTTACCATAGTAAAAAATTACCCTTGATAAAAAACCGTTGCTGGTAAACTACCCCTTTCCCTTAACCGATCTTCACCAAAAACAATAGGTCTTGAGAACTCTGTAATTCAGGGCTATATGGAAAATATTATTTGATTATGTTTGAATTTGCGGCTGTTATCGTTTGCCATAAAAAATACCCTTGTTAAAACATAAAACGTTGCAGGTAAACTACCCCTTTCCCTTAACCGATCTTTACCAAAATCAACAGATCTCGAGAACTCTAAACTTTAGGACTGTATGCGAAACATTATTTGATTCTGTTTGAATTTGCGGCTGTTATCGTTTGCCATAGAACAAAAATCTACAGACAGACACACAGACACTTTTCGAAAAACGACTTTTTTTCATGTTTTGAGTGTAGCACAATCAGAATCTGCAATAATCTCGAACACGATTTTTTTTGCCATCACCATACTTCCATTTCCTTAAGGAACATGGAAGTAAAAGGAATGCGGCAAGATTCATTGAAATGCTGTTTTCTCAAAATACTTTAAACTATACAAACACTGCAAGATAGGAGAAGGAGTAAGGATATAATAGCATAAATATAAATAAAAAATATAAATACAATCACTTCAACGTATAGAAGATAAAGACATCGGTGTGATAATTTGCAATTGATAGATTGCCAAGGAGGGCGGTGAGATAAGATGGGTACCTGAACAGCTTTGTGTAATCTAGTCCTTGAAGTAAAAATGAAGGAGAATAATAATAAGAAGAAGAAGAAGAGGAGGAGAAGAAGAAGAAGAAGAAGAAGAAGAAGAAGAAGAAGAAGAAGAAGAAGAAGAAGAAGAAGAAGAAGAAGACGGAGAAGAAGAAGAAGAAGAAGAAGAAGAAGAAGAAGAAGAAGAAGAAGAAGAAGAAGAAGAAGAAGAAGAAGAAGAAGAAGAAGACGGAGAAGAAGAAGAACAAGAAGAAGAACGGGAACTGTGTGCTTTGTGTGTACGTTACATAACATATTACATTATTTAACACATTATTTGCAATAATACCATAATGCACAATATAATGCATTCGATTCGAATTTTAAAATCTTGCACCGGTTCCAGGTCATGACAACAACTCTTCTGTTTATTCTGGCATAGGGTTTATGACAACTGTGTTATCGCTTCGCTTCATTTCTTCCTGGCGACAGTGTACCAGTGTGGGAGATAACCTCTTATCTCTATTTACCCGGAACGTTGAATGCTGCTCTCGCTAGTATGTACGTAACACCTAGTTTCCGAGTAGTTTTTAAAATTATACTTCTCTACCCAGTAAGCTACAGTACGTACTAATTTTAATCCAGCTACAATATCAACAATGTAGGATCATAGAATGCGATTTTTGTTGTAGTTCTTAGAGAGTATAATCTTATGCCACCACAAAGGACGTTAAAAGGAGAATGCGAGATTAGAAAACTGTAAGAGGAAAGTAATCACTAGACAGGAACGATGGAAGGTACAAAAATAAACTTAGAAACGATTTTTGAAATTAGCTAAAACATAAAAAAGTGTGACCCCTTATATTAGCTATTATTAGAGACGTAAAAACAGAGACTAATAAAACTTTTTACGTACTTTAAAACTTTAAATTACACTGGGAGTTATTGACGTAATCTGTAAGGCTTATTGTGTTTTGAATTCAGCGTTTATTAAGTAAAATGGGTCAAAATATTATTTTATACAGAAACCGCATTACTGTTTTCAGTAGCTCTGTCTGTCTGTCTACCTAGCCTATCTCTCTGGTTTTCTATTTTATCTTACGCACCTCCTACTCCCTTTAGTTCTACCTACTTCCCACATTGGATTACATTTAATAGAATGCCTACCAAAAAATGTTTTCTAAGGACCGATGATATATGTGGTTTTAATTTCTTTCAATCTTGATCCTACTCAGAGATATTCACATGAGATGAGCACACACTAAACACACACACACCAAAGCCACTGAAAGGACAATCTCACGAAGCAGCCACATAATTTCAGTCACATGAATATGTTAATATGAACAGAGTATTTACCAGCCTACAGTGTTCGCATAGTAAAGCTGATTAAAAATCGCGATAGGCCTGTATTCCGTCTTAACAATGATTCTACTTTGTCCTCTTCTCTTTTATCGTTATTATAGTTTTTCAGTATCCACTAACAGTTGTTGAAAAAGATTCTCTCCGTTACTTTTATATACCTTTAAGCAAAACAGTAGCTTATTGCGTTTAATAGTGCAATGACAGTTTGCAATATAAGCCGATATTATCAGATGCATCTGGCCTGTCGAAATTGTGAACATACCTTATACTGTGACGACAATTTTCTAAAGGGAACGTAATAGTGTGTGTGTGTGTGTGTGTGTGTGTGTGTGTGTGTGTGTGTGTGTGTGTGTGTGTGTGTGTGTGTGTGTGTGTGTAACAGTGTGAAACAGAGTGGTTGTATGTATTTCAGTTGACATGTTTTGATTGGCTACTCCCCTCCCTCCAGAGTTTTATGTCGGCCAAGTCTCCTTAAGTGATATTTGCTTTACCAAGTTTCGGCTATGTAAACCATAAATTTAGATGTCAGATCTTTACATTGTCTACTTTATATAGATATATACCTATTTTCTCGCTATAACGCAAAACTATCTAATAGCGTCTGAATTCATATTGTTTACATAACAATCAACTAACTATGTGATGCCCTACAGGATTAATGTTTATCGTAAAATATTTCAGCCGATTTTTCAGTCGTTTTAATTATTCCTTGTCTATAGTAGAATGCTTCAGCATTCAGAACTCTTTTTTATCTGCCATCTAAGTACCACATGCCAATTTCAATTCTTTATTCTTTGTTCTTTTCTTTTTTTCAATATTCTTTCATCTTTTCACTGTGTCTCTTCTTTCTGTCTTCAGTCCACTTTGAACCTCCGTTTTTCTCTCTCCTACCCTGGACTCTTTCCATTTTTAACACTTTTACCCGAAAAACGTCTCTTTCAATTGCGTCCTCTGCGTTTATATTATTTTTTTCTAAATACTTTTTGACTTCTTTAATCCAACTTGATGTTGACTTCTTCCCCCACAGATATTTGAAGATGTGCTTTGTTAACCTATTGTCTTTAATACCCCGACCTTACCCCGGTTACTGTGGCACCGAATCATCGACACAGTAGGTGACTATTAGAATAGCCTCTAGCTGTACGATTTCCTATCCAGAATGTGCAGGTAACACAATGGTGGGGGGAGACAGCAGGGACAACACTGCCGCTCTATCTACGAGTCTAACAACTACGTCAACAGTGAGATATTTTGTAAACTTAACCTATAGGCCGTAACTTATTTTTGGTTTGTTTAGCGGTGTTCCTATGAGTGTCTTCTCGTGTTTATTAACAATTTAAGTATATGATTATAATATTTTATTTAATCGTGAAAGATTGAGTAAAACAGTATTCTCAATTACCTTAGGAATTTTGCGAGTCCCAGCATCTAAACACTTACCGAAAAGACGTAATCCATAACAGCAATTCCAAATAATTGTTACAAAATGAAATTATTTAGCAATCGATTGTGCTTTTGACGGAAAAATTAAGTGAACTATAAAAACAATGATGAATAACCAAAGTGTTTATTAGAACTACTAGTTTTTTTCGTTTTCTTGCATTAATTAACGTGACATTATTAGTAGAAATTTTTTCATTAATGTGCAAATCATTGCATTACAGTTATTTGGTATCCAGCATAGCTTTTTATATTGCTTGCATCAGTAGAGTACATACAGTAATTGTGAATAGTAAAGGAAAACAATTTAATTATAATAAATCAAATATAAATTGTTTAACCTGGAATTAAGATTATATATTATACACACTGTTGCCATTGCTGTCATCACCACCGTAAGAAATATGGCTTATTTAAAATTGTCATATGTATTTGATGGGAATATTATTAACTACAAATGTTGTGTTTGTGTCTAAATGTGTTTAAGAAAGTGTATGTAGTTAGGTTGATGCGATTGTAACAAACATATAAATGTCCTCTGTGATTTGTCATAAAGGTTGTGTTTATGGTTTTTTTATATTATTGCATCAGTTTTAAAATAATAGTTGCATTCCTAAAGATTAAATTACAACGTTTTTATGTATAAATCTTTACCTACAAATATTTATAGTTTAATAACCATGACGTAAAACAGTATTGATACAAGACATCTGTGTCAGCAGATACAGAGACGGTGTTGCCCCCCCCCCCGTTGTGCTACTTCCACATTCTGGATAGGAAAACGTACAGGTAGACGCTCGTGACTATTAGTAGGTCAACTCCGTTTGCCAGGGATCTGTATAGACCAGAGGCCAGACACCTCGTACCTGAAACGAGTGTTCGAACTTCAGTGAAGTTTACAGAAGGGAATGGCGGACGTTTGAGCTTGTGGAGCGTGGGCCGAATCGAGATCTGTACACTGCCGAACTCAGTCTGGAAAGCGGTGTCGTCGTGTCACGAAGATGATGGCCTGCCTGTTTATAAACCACTGAAGATCCCATTAATGACATCAACTCTTGGTCAGGTACATTGGCGACCAACGCTTTTCAACGACAGACTGCAAAACTGGTGCAACGTTTGTATAATATTCTTGTATGTCGGTGGTTACTTTGTAAAGACTTGATGGCAAAGACTTGTATGTAACTAGTATATAATAAAATATTTTATAATATTACAAACTCCTCCTGGAATCGTCAGTCTTTCGACTGGTTTGTACCCTCCCCGCATATACCCGTGGTGCGTGTGTTACGGAGTCTCACAGGTATATGGGACCTACAGTTTAACGCCGGATCCAAACGGCATAGTTGTGGGAGGGTTTCTACTTGGGAAGATTCCTCTCGCTGGTTTGCCATTGCCTTGATAGGGGTAACGGTCGTATCTAAATCAGATGGCCCCGGCGGGAATCGAATCTGCGCCGACAGCGTAGCAGCTCAACACGCTAGCCATTACGCCACGACCGCTCCAATATTATATTTTATGAAATTGTAGTTACTTCTGCAAGTAGGTTGTACTTTATTTTTTATAGTTTCAATTGACTTGACGTACGTTTCAATGAGTGTATGAGTATCTTCAGATAATCATGGTTAATCTGGTATACAAGTCACTTAATGGAATTAATAAATTAATTTACCTTCAATAATCCGCCGTGTGACTTCTTATAAAACTCTTCTCTTACGCGTTTCGGAGACTATGCTCCATCTTCAGATAGTAAAATAAAAAATAAAACTTTGTCACTCTTACGAGATCGTTAATTAATAAAATGTCAATTTGCATATGAACTGTACGTGATGTTGGGTGCGCACCCGTTCAAGTTCAATCGGCTACTCAGCGGTTGTTACGTTATCGTAGTCTCTTAGCGAGCAGACTCAAGGCGGTACCGTACAAGCGGTTGGATCCAAAGTTCAGTTGGTCATTTAATACGAAATCGCGACTGCTTAGGTTTGCGTATGCACCATAGATTTCAAACTCCTCCAAGGCATTCATAAAACGGCCCTTCTCACATAGATGCAACGGTATTAAGTTGGAATTAATTTCTGTGCAATTATGATTATGTGAGGTCAGGATCGGGGGTAATTAGATTTGATGCTGTTATCATTTCTTATTTTCTTGGGTATATGTTCCAATTATTGAAGGTGAATTAACTTATTAAGTATCTTCAGAGGTTTGTAAATCATTAAATCATTTGTAAATTCAATGAAACTGGAGATACTGATGTGTTCAAGTTTAAACGTGCATCAAGTCAGTTGAAACGACAAAACATTAAAATACAGCTACTTCCAGAAGTAATATTGATTTCATAGTATATAATATTATACAATGATACTACAAGAAACTCGTCGAGTTACTCATATAGAAATGATAAATAAAATTATTTACATTTTATTGTATTCTTTTACCTGCCAATCGGAAATTAATTTCGAATAGACTCGTATATAACGAATATTAGAGGGAAATGAATATTTCTTTACTATCTGCAAGTATAAGGTATTATGTAACCAAATAACAAATTGGGAAGATCAAAGCTTATCGGTAGATAAAATTTTCACTACAAATACTAAATCAAAAGAACATTATTAGGGGATCAAGCGCTTATACGAAGTTTGAACAGACATTTATAACTAAACTATGAAGGAAAAGATGAATTGTTTGCACGTCGCGGATATGACAAATTAAAATATTTAGTGTCTTCTAGAAATAGCGTAAACGAATAGTAACTGTAGCGTACATAATAAATGAGATTAACTAACATGCAATAAGTATTTAGGATATAACTCTTCACAACAAAAAATGTAACAGCTACAATGATATCGTGTTTTGCATTCGGTGTTTTATTCTCTGTGCGACACAGAAGTTGTATGCCTACTGTCTAGTTTGCTATCAAGCGTCACCCGTCTGTTTTCATTAACATTCTCAGATTACACGTCCTCGTGTACGTACATTGTCTTGTATATCGCATAACGCTCGACTGCATTTACTGAATACAAAAGATATCATCCAATCTTGGCTTTTAATAACAGAAAATGTTTATTACCCTCATCAAGCATCCTTGTTTCCACGTCACTCAACACACACACACAGACAGTTTTGTTTTGTTTTATGCGTGGAAAGATTTGAACATAGTAGTTTTTAGAAATCTGAAAGCAATTGAAAATGTATATTTTAATTATGATAAACCTGAAAATTAGCTAAAATATTTTTAAAATACAAGGAAACTGCTGATAAGCTGCTCTAAAATTCAATACGCTTTTTAAGTTAATTATAATTTTAGTTATCCTTATTCATAAAAACCTCTTCAATGATAACAAAAATTAAAATTTATCACATTCGCTATGTGTATTTTCTAAAAATAAAGATAACAGTAAAGAATTGAACCCTATAAAAACTATTATCTCCAAACCTCTCGCTTTACTAGATTAAATTAAATCTATATTTATTCATTGTTAAATTAAAAATCGTTAATCTAAATACTTTAAAAAATATATATCCTTTCATCTCGCTCGTAAATTTTCGTGGTTTCCGTTAATAACAAAAACAGTGCCTTTTAGTTTAATAAACGTAGTTTTATTTATTTTAAAGCAAAACATTGTACTTATACTACAACCAGGCATCCTCGAGCCACTGAAGATACTTCATCGTTGTGTGGAAGAAATAACTGGCCTTAAAGTAAATAGTAAAATGTGTGAAACCGAAAAACAGTGTTGCCAATATGACTCTATCATTTGTGAATTGATTTATGTACATTTAAAAAATGCCGTGTTCCAAACATTAGTTATTTATTGCAAACGGTTTGGAGGGTTTTCTGAAACCCACGGCACGTTTGTGTAATAAATGACGGACCACTTTGGCGAAAAAATTATTTCTCTAACATGCAGCCAAGGCGAGGTATTGTAAAATGTAAATAAATTACGTTTTTAACTGTTCTGAAACTAAAGCTCTAACTTAGAATTCGGTGCTAATGGAAAATTATTTTTGTTTATATATATTAAAATAATGTTTACTTAAACGTTTTAACACTTGCTGTTTAATGGTTTCACCTCCCTTTCCTTCCTTTCATTTTCCTTCCTTTATTCCTGTGTTTCTATTAACCATTTATAAATTTTTCATGTGAAAGAAAAATTCGTATTAGAGTGTTACTATTGCACTATAAAAAATTAACATATTCTTGTAGACAGATTCAAATTTAATCTTCTTTAAATTACCTTAGTTAAACGTGCAAAACACAGGTAATAGTGCTTTTTACATACAGGAAATACAGAAAGGATTTTTTTACGATTTCACATCTGGTTCTTCTCCCTTGCATTAAGTAAATTTCGATGTAATTTTATTTATTATAGACATATTACATACTTGAATTTTCCGGCGTTGTATTTCTTTTCTTCATTTCACATCATCTGGGTGTGTACATTGTTTCTGTCGTAATAGGCGATTCTTTGTTAGATGTAACTAATGTTATGGTGATTTCAATCGGTTAGCAACAATCGTAAGCAATGCGGTTTGATAGCTCCGTAGCTGTAGAGCCATTACCTGTCGATTGCCTTTGTTAAGAATTGGTATCGATTGATATGTCTGCAGCTAATTGTAATATGTTTAGTCAAAATATTTAATTAACAAGTCACTTCTGTGGCCTGATAAAACGTTTGAATCAATTATTAAAGAAAAATCGTATTAATAACGAATAATATTTGAGCAGCTCTTGTGGGGCAATAACTGATGAACAATGCGTAAGTTATAACGGGGGCCTGTACGTTTGAATAGATTGATTAGTCACAAAAACTGAATTCGGCGATTCTGAAAACAGATTGCAGATGGGGATACTTTTGTTAAATCGAATCAGCAAAGACTCTGGAATACAGATATCCACACGTAAGTCTAAGATGACGGCTTTTCGTAGAACTGATCCCTTACGGGCAAAAATTGTTATAGATGGTACTGCCATAGAACAAGTTAGCAGTTTTGAATACCTGGGCTACAGTGTGTCTTATAATGCAAGCAACGACGTTGTGAATAAGTTGCATAAGTTCAACATTATGTGCGGGACCATTAGGCGGACCCTTAAAACAGCAAGTAAAGGAACACGCCTCAAATTCTACAAGGTGACGGCTCTTCCCACACTTCTTTATGGGTCTGAGAATTTTAACGAAAGGCCAAACCACTGACATGCAAGCGGCTAAAACGAGATTTCTCCGGCACGTGGCAGGGTATACTCTACATTATCGTAGAAGAAACACAGATATACGGCAGGAACTGAATATCATGAGTGTACTCGACAGGATCGCCCAGTATCGGCTAAACAATCGAACATTGGTGGGAACATCTTTGCCGAATGGATGTCTGCGCATCCCCAAACAACTCTGGAACTATAAGCCGAGGGAACGGAGAGGTCTGGGACTCCGAGGAAGCGCTGGAGTGACCAGCTCTAATATTTGCCTATTTGAGACCGGAACAAACCATCCTTGCTTTAACCGGTGAAGATGATGATGACGACGACGACGACGATGGCGATGATGATGATGATGATGATGATGAATTTAATTCGAAATAAGAGGACAAAAAAGTAAGGCGTCTGTATGGAAATACAGCACAACGAAGTACAGTAATGGCCTAGTCAGCGCCTGACAGAAACATAGTTTCAATGGACAGCTTGTAGTATGTGCACGCTGTGGCAATTTATTTTGGTAATATTCAAATGAGTGCGTCACAATCGTATTAGAAAGTTTAGATTACACGTTGCATTACCGTGGACCTATAAAATCTACTACGGCAGCTATGAAATAGCGTGGTACCCCATCACTTTAACGGTCGCCAAACATTATTTCTACGTTTGCCGCATGGACTCGATCGGACCGTTGTGTGTTGAAATATAATAAAGGCTCATACACAATAAAAGCACAAATAATGAAATATAATTGTGTGTGTGTGTGTGTGTGTGTGTGTGTGTGCGCACGCGCGCGCGCGTTTGTAAAGTATCAGTTGTTAATCTGCTCCACTTTGAGAAATCTGCTAAGTAATTACATCCACTTTACTTAATTTTACTCTTGTAAACAACGGTTTTTCTTTCGAATTGTGGCTCTGCCGTAGAATACTGAGCATTTCATGGAAAGCTCATATAGCTAATGTTGAAGTTCTTAGAAAGATGAAGAAAGGTAGGGAAGTTGTTAACACAGTGAAGATAACAAACCTTCAGTAACTGGGACATATCATGAGAAATGAACAGAGATTTTACTTATTGCAGTCCATACTACAGGAAAAAGTACTTGGAAAGAGAGAGTTGGGTGATAGCGAATATCATGGCTGAGAAATTTAAGGACCTGGTTTCGCATGAATACAACTGACTTATTCCGTACAGCAGTGCAAAAAGTTAAAATAGTTTGTATGATATCCAATATCCGAAATGGATAGGAACTATCAGAAGAATAAACAACGGTTATGTAAAAGTCAGATTTGTGAGAGTTTTCTAACTAAGTCAAAGAAAATTATTTTGATCCTAAAGAAAATCCTTCAAGATTTTTTAAGTCAATTCATTTTATATACTAATAAATATAATAGATATGTGATTATGATTTATAACTATTTCGTAAATATAAAACTCTTTCTGAACGAAAAACTATTTTATAAAAATCTGATTGAAACCGATGACAATTATAGACGAATCTGTAATTATACACAGAGTTGCAGACATTGTATTTATTGAGCCCGCTGTTATGGAATGCACTAGACATTATACGAGTGGTGTTTAGTAGCCACAGGGGAACCGCTCAAACACTGTTTACTGTCATTTGCATGTCTTACGGTCATGGATGGACTCGGTAGTCACCAATTTATGACTCAATAACATCTGTTATGCCACTTAACGCGGCTGGATGTGCGATTAATTTGATCGTGATTAATGAGATAATCAACAGTTGCATCATAACCAGACTTTACTGCTAAAGAAACTTAGTCAATTATCCGAATACAGTAAACATTTTACTGAATGTGCAGATATTTATTTATAGACTTTATTAAATACTTTGTAAGCAAACAGGCTGTGAAAGTGCTGAGAATTATGTACATTGCTGACGAAAAATAACACGTGTGGCCACGTGACATTTCGCATGCGTTGCAATTAAACAATACTCTCGACCTTTCCAGACACGTATCATGTGGCGATGGCGATGTCGATCGGTTCTATAGCTGTCGGTTATTCCACCGGCGTCTAGATCTAGATTACGGTACACGGGTTATATGTATGAACCAGAGGGTTTAGTTTTGGCTGTGCGACATTACGTTGGGTAATCAAATATATTGCACTTACCGTCCGCGGCTTCCAGAAACAACGTCTTCACAAAGTTGACATGTTTCGGGACACTTGTCCCATCATCAGAACTTAAAATAATCGTGTATCATTTAAGTTGATACATTCGTCAATTAATTAAAATATTAAAATTCAACATGAAATAAATAATTTAAAACAATATAAATACGTAAATGTCTAAAAGCGAGCGCTTTTTAATGATAAACTGCTTTTCAAATCAAATGTATTGTACGACACTGCTTTGCGCTATTGTCGTGGTGGGAGCAAAACGTAATTCAGTGCGCGGTCAATCTCCGTACGATGTACATCGTTAAACGTTCGCGCTCGCTTTTAGACATTTACGTATTTATATTGTTTTAAATTATTTATTTCATGTTGAATTTTAATATTTTAATTAATTGACAAATGTATCAACTTAAATGATACACGATTATTTTAAATTCTGATGATGGTACAAGTGTCCCGAAACATGTCAACTTTGTGAAGACGTTGTTTCTGGAAGCCGCGGACGGTAAGTGCAATATATTTGATTGAACAACACGTGGCTTGGTACTAAATTTTTGGAATTATTCCTTTTAAACATTACGTTGGGTTCTTGGAGTTGTTAATGTGACTTGTGGTTTAGTGTAACGTAATTAATGTGTACTACTTGATACGACAATGTTACTAAGGTGACATTTATTGTATGTTTCATTGCTGTGTGTTGGACAACCTTTTTAGCATGAAGAATTGTACATGAGTGTGCTTATTTATTTTTAACTATAATTAAAGTTGTAATTAGCGATTTCATCTGGTGCCAGTTATTCTCTTTCCACTGTACAAGACGGCAATCCATGAGACGGTCGTTACAACAATATGTTCTTGCTAGTAATATAATGTTACATCTAAATGTAAATTTCTTCACAGAGCATCTAATCTATATATATAATCTCAAAGTCTGAGGATTTATGTGTACTGAATACAAATCCACACCGTTACACCGATTGCAACCAACGTTTGCACAAGTAACACTTGACACCAGGCAAAAAATATTGTCTAACTTGGAATTTGATATTCTGTCCCGTTCGCACGATAAATGGCCCTTCGAATTATGAATTTCTGTTGAGACGTATAAAGATGTCAACAACACCATGGAGACAAGAATTAATTACTATAGTAACAAGTAAATAAACAAAAGCTATTTAGCGGCATCGGAACTGTACATTTATCACCTGCAGTACAACTTCGATGTTATATATAATATGCAATTGTATCGATATATTACGATGTGGAAAAGAAGAAGTGTAGTAACTGTAAATTGTCCTATTGTAATGGAAAACAAAAATACGTGTTGTTTTCATTTGTGTCGTTATGTGACAACGGTTTTTGGTTTTTAGTTTACGGCTGAAATAAAAAAAAGATTTAGTTGAGGAAAACATTTTAATGTGTTATCAAATGCTTATAACACAGTAACACTTAAAATAAAGAAGTTAGCGGTTTTATTTAACAGGTACTTTATGAATATCTCAAAAGGCTTTATAAACTGGAACTTTTAAATCTCCAAAGGCTGTTGCACTAACATAATAATTTACGAACTTACGGACAAGAATTGTTATAGGTACTGTCCTAGAACAAGTAAACAATTTTGAATACCTGGGCTACAGTGGGTCTTATAATACAAGAAACGACGTTGTGAACAAGTTGCATAAGTTCAACCTTATATGCGGGACCGTCAGGCGAACTCTTAAGTCAGCAAGTAAAGAAACACGCCTACAAGTTATAAAAGGTGATGGCCCTTCGCACACTTCTTTATGGGCCTGAGAATTGGACTTTAATGAAAGGCCAGGCCAGTCGTATCCAAGCGGCTGAAATATGATTTATCAGGCACGTGATCATAGAAGACACACAGATATACGGCAGGAACTGAATATTATGAGTGTACTCGACAGGATCGCCCAGTATCGGCTGAATTGGTGGGAACATCTTTGCCAAATGCATGACTGCGCATCCCCAAACAACTATGGAACTATAAGCCGAGGGGACGGAGAGGTGTGGGACGTCCGAGGAAGCGCTGGAGTGACCAGCTCTAGACTTTCCCTGTTTGAGACAGGAACAAACCATCCTTGGTTAAATTCTTGCAGATGATGATGATGATGATGATGATGATGATAAAGATTGTACCGTTAGATATATGTAGTAAGATATGTTCAATGTATAAATTACCTCTTTTTAGTTAGTTAATATTAAATACATGTACATTTATGTAGTTTTACATTTCATGTTGAAAACTGATGGATTATGGCGTGGGCCGCCGACAAGTTCGAGGCACTAGTTGTAGTCCTCAGGCGCTTTGAAGTTGAAAACCACTGACCTAGAGGCAGTGGTTCCAAAAGTGGGGTCCACGACAATGTTTCAGGGGGTGCGCAGACACTTTTAAGAAAATGTAGAATATACTGTAATTTTCTCCGATTTTTTATGCTCTAAAATCTAAATTTCAGAAACTTAAAGTAATTAGTAGAAGATTTCTGTATTTTTTTGGGGGGTTCAATGTAATTGTAATTGTAAAAGTAATTTTAAACTAATGCCTTTAATAATGTTTTGTTACGTTAAGTTACACTGGGGCCAAACGAACATAACACAAAATACATTTAAAATAGTCGTAATACCTAACTTAAATACAAAGGGAGGGCGGTGCGTTAGAAAACAGTCAGTACCACTAACTAGTGAGCAGGTCAACGTGAATTTATTGATTGCACAACGAAAATCATCCTCTTACTTTTATAAATTATGAGTCAGCCAGCGGAGCAAAAATCATTTACTGAATAAATTAAATATTGGATAAATCGATTACTAAAAATCAAATACTGAATAAATCAATTTCTGTATAAATTCATAAATACATAAATCAATAACTGCATAAATCAATACTAGTTTAAAATATTGTTGCGCGTTGTGCACAAGCTATAATCTGTTCATGAAATTTTAACACCTTCGTATATTACAAAGTTCTTGTAAAAGATATAACTTCGCATCACACAAAGTAAGGAATTTAGTTCATTTTCTTTTCAACTAGCAATCTGGCAGACTGGAAGCTCCTGCTGCACGGTAATTAATTATTAATAGTGTTACTTGGAAATCGGAGGTGTGTCCTCTAGCAGCCTCGTGTCGCCGGTCATGCCGTGCGTGAACCCGTTGTAGGCACGTGGTTCTCCGCTGGTCCCACGGAGTGCTGTCGTGTATATTCTCAAAGGTAGGCCGAAGAAATGCTGTAGCGAGTCAATATTCTCTGGTATACGTGGACCCGGTCGTGGAACCAAGCTTTATGCTTGGTAGACGCGGCTGCCAACGAAAAGTGCCCATTGAGGCGACCGCTGGTGACTCTGCTCACGGTCCGGTCAGGTGGTCGACTGAAAAACAAAAGATGTATTGTAGACATCAGAATCTCAACTGAATAGTGTGACGATTTAAAAAAATGTTTAAATAGCACAAATAAAAATTTTGCCTTTATAACAAGTAAGAGTATTATCCACCGCTTACCTGTACCTAGATTCCTGCATCAACCTGCAAATTGTCCCGTACCAACACGCAAAGCACGGTGTTGTTTAGCTAAAAATAATAAATCCGTTAATTAAATAAAAGACGTACTAAATAAATAAGGAAATTCCTAATTCATAACCAAAAAGTAACGTAAAGTATTACGATTTAATTAATGAATAATTAATACCACATAAAAGAACGGACTATTTTCTCAGTGCGTAAAACCGCGCCAGCTTACAGACCCCTCGCCTCTAAACTATGCACACATTCGCTGGAGAAACTTCGACATGAAAAGACGTCGGTACTGTGTTGTCAATATACACGTAGGTGTATACTGTTAAGAACTATTCTATCCAGTTTGTAATGATTTCGTTTTGATCAATGTAGCGTGGAGATAATAATAATAAAAAAAAACATAATGTAGTGTGTGAAGAAATATGTAAAAAAAAAGGAAAACTTAGCCGACACATCTCTTAACAAACTGTAAGTGGTAAGATATGTTACTTACCAGATTTTAGTGCTGCTAAAATAATAACTGTAATTAAGGTGTAAAATGTGAACAACTGACTTCAGAAGTGGAAAACTCAAACAACAACAGTATGAACTTTCAGTACAAAAATCCGATCGTCTAGTACGAGACTACCAGAAACAGTCAACATAATGGAGCTCAAGAGGAACCGTGTATTGCACCCTAGAAGACGACAGAAGATGACCATCATGGACCCCACAGCAACCTCATGTTAAATTCAGGTGATATCCAAACATAACATTCGTAAAAATTTGTTTCAACAAGAGAAGTAACAAAAGAACAGTAAAGAACTTTGATAATTTAAAGAATAACTTATAAGATTTGTAATTACTGTAATGAAGTAGTAGTAACCACGATATCTAAATGTAAGGTAATTCTATAATTTACAACCGAAATTATTCTTCAAATAATTTGGTTAAAGTCTTTGATAAATTAAAACATAACAAAGTTGAGACCCGGATCCGTGGTACTTAAAACAATATCTAGATGAATACTTTTAAGATAAAAGGAATAAGACTTTTAAAATTTTTTAAATATTAAATGCAGAATTTACTAGAGTAATTCTTTTAAAATAAAGTAAACTATGAGATTTGAATATAATAATAAAGAGATGTTTTTGCTAACACCCAGCGAGTGAATAAATTTATGCAATCCTTGACTAATTCCTATATAATAATGTGTTATAATTTGTTAGTAAGTAAGGTTTACTAACAACGGCAGCTAGTTTAATTAACAGGTAACAAATTGAACTGGTTCCCGACTTTTTTAATGTCTTAACAAGGGAGACGTTACATGCTCACGGTCCGGTCAGGTGGTCGACTGAAATCAGATAGCCGGCGAAACGACTTCGTTAGAAAAGTTAGGGGGCGTGACGTCAAGGAAGGACTGGCGGACGCACGGATAATTATCTGTCGCGCTACTATTTAAACTTATTTTTATTTAAATTAACGTTAACCGTTTGTGCATTCGGCAGGGACGCCAAATAACTGCAACAGTTTTTAAATCATGTAGCGTAGCAGATCTGTTTTTCAGCCGAACTGACTACACCTCTCTCTTACACTACAAGAAGAAGATTCATTGGCAGAACTTTCAACTGACAGTTAATTAAAATTACAGTTTTTGCAATTACGGCTAGCTGACTTCTGGTTATATGTAATGACTGACTATCGTGAACTCGCAAAAAGCTTTGAAGTGTTTACCTGTGTTTCCTTTTATTTATTTGTGTGAAACCGCATTCTCTCTGCTCACATACTTGAAGTCAAAGTTAAGAAATAAACTTGATGTCGAGAGTGATTTAATATTGAAATTATCAGACATTAAACCCAATAGGTCTATTGGAGAGCTAATTGTTCAAAAGCAGCTTCATTGTTCCCATTAAACTATGTTTGATATCATTAATATTATAATTTTGCAAGTTAAGAGAATTTTAATTTTAATACATTTTAATTATAATATACGAGTTTCTGTCATATTTACTGTTGTTTTATTTCAGAACTCAGACTGGGTCTGTGAATTTTTAAATTGGGGGGGGGGGGTCCGCGGACTGAAAAGTTTGGGAACCACTGACCTAGAGCGTTGCGTAATCACAACGAGTGTGAGAAGCATCATGTCTTGTATGTCACGTATCACCTCAACGTAGCAATGTTAATCGACACTCATTTACAATGTACATAAACAAGTTGTCATAAAAGTACGAATCAACCGTTCTTGCATCCTTAACGGCAATGCGTCTGCGTCTACGAAACGTGTTCAGGGAAACAAACAAACTGATTAAGCGTGACAACGTTGGTATTCTTGTTACTGACTCTAGTGTGTGTTATCATTCATTGCTGTAGCACTGGCAACATTTACCAAATCTAAATTATGAGGGAGGGAGAGAGAGAGAGAGAGAGAGAGAGAGTGAGAAAGGGAGTGACAGTATACATCAGGCCGCGTGCGCTGTGTCAATGTGTTAAACGTTGATTGTGTAGCATTAATTTTGGCATCTCTACAACTACAGTGTTATAGCTACAGCTCATGCATAATGTATGAGACACAGCCCGAAATATGAGCCATAAACACATACAGACCTATACGTGTTCGTATGTACGTTTACACTTACTTGAGTGTACTGCTGTGTAATATTATTATTACTGCTTGTAATAGGCGCGATATCAAAATAATAACTTTTGCATCTAATATAAATAAACGACTGTAATATTTATCTATTTGTCTATTTATATATGTGTCTATTTGTCTATTTGCCTATTTGTCTGTCTGTCTGTCTGTCTGTCCATTTGTCTATTTATATATGTGTCTATTTGTCTATTTGCCTATGTGTCTATTTGTCTATCTGTCATCCGGATGTTTGTCTGTCTGTCTGTCTGTCTGTATGTCTGTCTGTCTGTCTGTCTGTCTATTTATCTATTTCTCTATTTATAGACGAATCTATTATTTATCGACTTTTAAATATCTATAAACGTACAAACACTGGCCAATTGCTCCAAATTACGAAAAGAAATGTACTGTCTGGACATTAATTACTTTAAAGTGTGATATTTATATTTCAACTGTGATAAACTAACTCTAAGTGATTGGCATCATCATCATCAGCAGCAGCAGCAGCAGTTGTCTCCTCAGTCACTCTCCAGTTACTTCTCTTCCAACATATTCTTGTCCAGCCTTGTCCTTCCATCTTTCAAAGCGTAGATGTTTCACCGTCTGTAGGTTTCTTGGTCTCAGTCGTGACTATCTCACTTACCAAAACGTCCATTTAGTTAGCTTAATTTTGTATTATTTGTTTTCGGTTGGTTACGTATCAAATTGATTTTCTATCTTCTCTTGCAGTGTCCACGGTACGCGAGATTTTCTATCTTTCTGCACAGTACGCGGTTGTTACTTCTTCTTGGTGTTCATATTTTCGTTTCTGAATCATAATTAATTGTACAGGTTGACCGTAGCTTATGATATGTGGGAAGATTCAGTTGTCGGAATGCACAGAAATTTAGGTGAAAATGTCGATTGCGATCCTGATCGTAAAAAGCTTATGTAGTAGCTTTTTCTAAAAACAGTTTGAGAAATTTATGTAAAGATTTAATTTTGTCATATATTGTACTTGTAGTTTATATAGAGGTGGAGCATAATCGCCACACATTAGAAGTTATACTTACTTTTGTCTCTTCTTCTTTTTCATCATCTTCTTCTTGGATAATTTCAAGATAAATAAATATTTTTTGCAAAATATGTCTGTTATTAAATAACAAAATGTATCAGTTCTAACAGTTTTGCAAGCCATTTTTTTAATTCTATGTTTAACCCATTAACATAGTTTAAAATGAAATACTTCAAGAAGGCTGAATCAATACTAAAATAATGAGGCTTAACTCTTAAAACTTGTTATAAATTATATAAAAACATGAACGTTATGCATAGTTTACAACAATAACAGTATCTAGCTTTAGGCTTCTGCTCAAACACTAAACAAATTAAATAAAATAAGTCCACATTTGGAAATTTTATTTTACTGGTTTTAGAAGTTTAAAAAGATATACTTTTTTAAACAGTAGATTTTTGTTTTTAGTACTAATTACTGAAAAATATTTAGGATAATATTTTATTGAAAGTCCCTCTTTACGTTTAATTAATAACATCGTATAGACTTACCATTTCGATACTACGTTATATCGATAGTCACTACCGATAATCATCTATAAGTTCAATTAGCACTAATCGACATAGCACTTGGCCCATCAGCCCAATGAGGTTTGGTCCTTCTAAGAACTTTTAGTCAAACATTCCATTAACGATGGGGAGGGGGATTTTACCAATGTCCAAAGCAAAATTCTTTATTTATTCGTATATCTTCTAAGTAGAACACAGAGCCTTCACGTATGCTCTAAATTGATGTCTACCTTAAGCCCGAACTTTTTTTCGCTCACGGGCTATTCGCAGCCTCTAGTTACAAGTACCGTCCTTTGCCATGTAATCTATAAATCTTTCTCTTCTTGTGCTCCTACGGGAGAGTTTCTTTATATGGCTTGTTCTGATATACCGATAGACTGGTATTCTGAGCATAACCGATTTAACCCAATTTCTTTCTCTTGTTCTTCTATTCAATAGAGACCGGTTAGTGATCTGCTATAGTACATTTCAAATTTTCACTTAGATTTAACAAATTTAAATATTTTGTTCCAGGAAACAGACTGACCGTCACAATCCCATTTTGCCCTCCCATATGTCGACTGAGTACTCTGAATGGTAAGTACCGACTATGAAAAAATTACACGTTTTTCTAACGAAATGACAGTAGTAAAAGTAATTTCTGCTGAAAAAACAAAAGGAAAAGTAATAAAAAGTTGCTGCCCTAATTCAACCTGCTGCCTTTTGTTTTCTAAAACAAACTGATTAAACTTACTTGTTTTTAGAAACTTACGTATAAACATTGAGTATAAACAACTAACTTTGATCCAAGCTGTTTGACTGTTGGTAGTATTCTTAAATTAAAGAGTCCATAGCAGTATTCTTAAACCAGTATAATCCCTAAGCTGCAGAACACACTCACTATTTGGTCTACATTTTTTTTGTATCGATCATCTAAGAACTACATGCCAATTTCAATTCTTTATTCTTTGTTCTTTTCTTTTTTTCAATATTCTTTCATCTTTTCACTGTGTCTCTTCTTTCGGTCTTCAGTCCACTTTGAGCCTCCGTTTTTCTCTCTCCTACCCTGGACTCCTTCCATTTTTAACACTTTTGCCCGAAAAACGCCTCTTTCAATTGCTTTCTCTGCGTTTATATTATTTTTTCCTAAATCCTTTTGAACTTCTTTAATTTAACTTGATGTTGACTTCTTCCCTCACAGATATTTGAAGATCTGCTTTGTTAACCTATTGTCTTTATTCTATATAAATGTCCAAAAAAAAAAATAGTCGTATTTTTCTCATTGTTTTTGTTATATTTTCTATACTTTGATATATTTTGTCATTGCTTCTTAATTTCCAACCTTCTGAAGTTTTTCGTGTGCCTAATATTTTCCTAATAATTCGCCTTTCCAATATTTCTAGTTTGTCTAAATTATAATTGAATGCTACACATTCACTTGCATATAGACATTGAATGCCTACTGTACTGTAATGCCTTATTTTCGCATTTTTAGATATGCACTTTTTTGTTAAGGCAGTATCTTTAGTTATACCATATGCCCTTTCCATCTTAGTCAACATTTATTATTTGATAAATTTTGATACTACATAATTTTTCAATTATCGAAGAAATAAAATCCCGATCACCCTACTATATTTTGTTTAGTAAAGTAACAATTGTAGATAAATCATATAATAAACGTAAAAAACTCAATAGAATCGGATTTGTGTTAAACTTTCCTTAGTCTAATACTGGCTACTGTAACAGTATCACTATATAAACCTTTAAAACTTAAATCGCACTTGCTACTTTCCTCCTATTTTTCGAGTTTCTCCCTTTAATGATTTTTATTGGATATAATTTTATTTTGATCACAAATCATGTAACAAAGAAGTGTTTTCAGTGGAACGTTATGAAAGGTGTATAGTTAATTACAGTACTTGTGTCAGTTTGAAAGACGAATACGTAACTACATTTGAATGTCTAAGAGACGGTGTGCAATCTCTCAAAGTAGGTAGAGATTTTTATAAATATATAATGAAATTAATCAAATGCCTCTTAATTATTTTGAAATAATTTATTCTTTAGGCCGTGTCGTTTCTACCGTGTACACGGTGCTGCCATTACTTAATTAATGATAGGGAGGAACAAAATAATCAGCTTTGTATAAATGTATTCCGCGTTTAATGGACTTGTAATTCTATTATCGTTCATTGATACTTCAGTAATTACCTACGTAAGTCTAAAGAAGATTGAAGTAGACCTTCCTCCAACAACTTGTTTCTGAGTATATAAACGTAACGGAATATGTTTTCCATTTTACGTTCTTTAAGGATCAAAATTAGTTCAAAATCTGTTTTCCTCTTTTTTTGTATATGATTGATTTTATAAAAGATGAATGACGGAAGTATCACTAGTGTATATATATTTTATGTTTCCTTCCGCACATAAATATTTATTCCACAGAATAATTAAATTCTTGAATACAAAATATCTTCATATATTTTCATTTTATGATTTTAGGACGCTAGTAACTTCATCGGCCACTACGGTTAGCCTTAAATGATTATCAAGTGTTTCTCGATACCTTGATAAGAAATACTTGATATACATTTCTTAAAAAAATATATAAATCCGCTCTGGTGAAATTATGATATAAATATTATAAAAGACACTATTAGAATATTCGAAGTAGAAAAGATAGGCCAAGAAAATTCAAAAGTATATATTTAAGGAGGAAATACTGTAGACTGTGGAAGTCCCTGGTTCTACAATACGAAATAGGACATCTCATACATCCGAGTACTGAAAAAGGGAAGCATGAGTCAAAACATAGCTTATTAATTTCCATGGGTTTGAATGATTTTTAAAGTAAGCCTGACAAATATTACCTAATATTTAATAAGTCAAAACATAACTGTTATAAAATTGTGAATTCTATATGGAGAGCAGTACATAGTACGGTATATGTGTGCCTAGCTTTCAGTGTATATGTAGTCGACAAGTTATGTATTTGTGCAATCCGTTTACTTAACTGATCTTGTTTTGGCTCTTACGGCAGTGTATTATCGGCGTAGTGCAATATTTCTGAAGTTTATAATCCGTTACTTATAGCTCAGCCGAAGCACTTTTCAGTATGGGTGAAAGAAGTACGCTGATTAGTACCGCTCCAGAAAGAAGAAGCAATATAAAATGCATGTTGGTTCTTGGTATCCAAGTCACGTAGGAATATAGATTATAGATAAATAAATCACCTTGTATCCGTCGTGTGACTTCGTTACGTCGATTAAAATGACGCGTTTCGGAACATCTGCTCCATCATAAGATTAAATCACTCTATTGAGGTCGTTAACAGTTAAAATCACATGTTACATATAATTGTCAACCAATGTAACTCACTCGCTTTCTAACTGGTGCCCACCACCGCGAACCTTTCTAATTTTCAATGATACTGTACGACAGATCGAAAACCTAAAACATTATATGAATAGTATTAATAAAAACATTCAATTCACGCTGGAAACCGAAGTGGATAATAAATTAAATTTTTTTAGATTTATCTGTCATTAAACACATAGATAAATTGAAATTTAATATTTATAGAAAACCGACCACCACTGATGTGACAATACATGCTGACTCTTGTCATCCCTTTTCGCAAAATTTGGCAGCTTATAATTACTTTGTCCGCAGATTGTTGGCAGTGCCTCCCAGTGATGATGATTACCGTGAGGAGTTGAATACCATTAAACATATAGCCTTAGCTAATGGTTACAAAAACACGTTAATTGATAATCTCATCAAGAAACATAAAATTCGAAAATCCAAGCCCCCAGTAGATAAGGATACAAAAATAACATTTATTTCTACCATATACACAAATATAATGCCAAAGATTCTAACCTCCACATTTAATAAATTGAATATTACCGCTACCTTCAAAACAAACAATAGTCTATTAAAAATACTACGTCATAGAAAACCCATACATTTAGAAAAGAAATCCGGCATATATAAATTATCATGTAACGACTTCAACAGTTTTTATATTGGTCAAACGGGGAGAGGTTTCCTCAAACGATTTAAAGAGCACACACCAAAACGTCACCTAAATAATCTCATTTTGTTAAATAATATCAAGTCCAACTTTGCCCGCCACTTAATCTTACACAATCATAATTATACCGATTTCAAATCTAATTTGATACCCCTACATGTGTGCAACAAAGGCCGTTACATGGACGCAATAGAAGAGTTCGAAATATACAAAGCATATATAATAACATAAACAGCCGAGACTTCATATTGAATGACCACTTAAATTTTAAATCCAACCCGCTATACGATACAGCATTGAACCTGCTTAGGCGTAATCACTCAGATAATAATTCAGTGTCCGATCGGCTTCGCGGTGGTGCGCACCAGTTAGAAAGCGAGTGAGTTACATTGGTTGACAATTATGTGTAACATGTGATTTTAACTGTTAACGCCCTCAATAGAGTGATTTAATCTGATGATGGAGCAGATGTACCGAAACGCGTCATTTTAATCGACTTAACGAAGTCACACGACGAATACAAGGTGATTTATTTATCTATAATCTAGAAGCAATATGGTTGATGTTGATCACTTCGTACGCCATTTAGACTCGTTAGCCCCACCCTGATCTAGGAAATGTTTGCGGTGATTAGTGAGAGGGGAAGGCCCAGACAGAAGTACATACATTAGATGAAATGAGTAAGAAAAAATGTGGTGGTTCAGACACTGTCTACGGAATTGAAAAAATGCAAACACTCCGACCACTGGGCTGAGAAGAAGAAGAAGATAAAGAATAAATAATAAATCCCTTAGTTTGTGTGTTTAAATTGTAGTAACAGTAGCCTTATTGAAGTGGCGACGTCCTCATCTAATATTTTCTAACATTGTAATACATCTGTTTAGAAAAATTGTTCTTTTTTCATATTATTTGAGGTCTACTATTCCATACAGCTCGGTGCCTTTAATCGTTCATTTCAAGGGTGCTTTCGTTGAACTCAATTTTAACCTAGCCGCTTTTACAGCTACAAGGATTAGGGGTCCTTTCCTTTCACTATCTTCTCTATCTCTTTTATTACTTATCGAGTAAAGTCACCCACAACAGGGCTTTCGAGGTATGTCGGAACTAAAGCACGCTAACCCTTGAGGTCGGCTGTTAAGCCCTTGGTATCAAACACAACTCAGTTCACTATTTCACAACCCTTTCTTTCAATGTAGAAATTGCAAAATAAGAGGCTTATACGAGATTTTTCGCATAGGCCTAGATAAAAAGTTAAGAAAGAATTTTAAAAAAAGTTTACAAAAATTCAGTCGCGGGTTTTCGAAAAAAGGGAGGGGGAACGTACAAAAAATTCATTTTTCGTGATTATCTTAAAAAATATTAAATTTATGAGAAAAATACAAAATATCAAAAAGAAAGAGCATATAATTCTGCATAAAAAAGGATATTAACATATTTTTTGTCAGAGCGATACTTTTAGTAGAAAAATTAATGTTGGCTAAATTTTTGACAAGGTGGATTTTCACATAAAATACATGTTTATTTAATAGACATGCAATTTCTTCAGGAATATAAGTTTAAAACTCATTATTATTCATTTATGTATATATTATTATGTATAATTTTTACTTATTTATTACGCATTATAATAAAAATATTATTAAAAAATGCACTTTATAAATATATTAAAAATAGATTTTCTTCCAATTATTGAAGATTTTAAAAATACAATAACTTTTAAAACACATTTCTTATTTACACAAATTATAAATTATTTACTTATAACTTATTATGATTTACAAAATTATTAAGATATCGTTTTTTTCTTCAATTTTTCGGAATTTTTCACAATTATCAAGGTGGAAATTAACTTTTTAGTACATTTATTATTTATTTTTAAAATTTAATTATAACAATTATTTTTATTATGATAAATATATTTAAAAATCGATTTCTTCTACAATTTCTCCAATTTATTTAAAAGATTCCTAAGTTAAGCCTTCTATTTATATTTCTCTTTCATCATACACAATATTTGAAAAATTTGTGCACTAAAATTAAATTCTTTAACAAAATTACACAAAATCAATAAACTTATCAGCCCTTTAATAAACGCTAGAACCGCACCAAATTATAAAATATAAAAATTACTAACACAAATCTTAAAACTTAAAATTGAACTTCCAGCAAAATACAATATAAAAAATAGTATCGAACTCATGGAACATTCAATATCGAACTGCGTTAATTCAATATCTGTATAAAATGTACCAGCTGTCTTCGTCTCCCTAAAATGCTTCAACATTCAGGGTCTGTTATTTTTATGCCCATGCACGGATATAAATTCTCACTATGGAGAAGAGAAACCTCAAATATTGTAGTTTTACGTACAATAGTTATATATTAATATTTTTTTTAATTTTTAAATATTAACATTAATACGCGCAATGGACATATTTCTACATTATTAATAAAAGTTACATTTATTTAAATTTAACAAAATTTTAACAATTCGTTACACCGCAGTCTTATAGAAGACACTTTGACCAATACGTTCATAATTTTGTTAAAAAATATTTATTTTGAAGATTTCTGTAGAAATTTTAAGTTAAGAAAATTATGTATACTTGCGAACTCAAAAAAATGATAAATTTTAAAACTCGCTCATTTCATGCCAATGAAATTAATACTAATTTTTATTATTTTTTCAAAAACCTATATATGTAAAGTTCATGTTGTGAAGTTTTTTTTATGTAAATACATTTGTAATAAATTGTTAATATGTTTATGCATTAGTTGAAAAAAAGGAAAAACAAAAACGTTATTACTTTATTTTAAGTATTTGTTAATAATTTAATTATTTTCTTTCCATTTTATGTAAAAGTGCAAACATTTAGTTTTAAAATGTTTTTGATTTTTGTCTCTACGACTATTATAACGAATTTTATTAAAATTTGTATGTTGCAATGTCAGAAAAAATTAGCCTTCTCGCTCATCGGGGCGGACTCCGACAATCAATTTTTTTCTAATATTTCAATTCCATTTCTCTCACAAAGTATTAGCCTGACAAAAAATCATAAATACTTTTTTTATAGATAATTTAATGCTCTTTAATTTTTGTAATTCGTCTTTTTTTCGTAAATTTCTTATTTTTCAAGATAATTGAAAAAAAAACATTTTTTGTAAATTCCCACTCCTCTTTTTCGAAAAACCGCGACGGAATTTATGTAAACTTTTTTAAATTGTTTTTCATCCTTTTATCCTAGCCTTATGCAAAAAATCTAGTAGAAGCCACCTAATTTGAATTGTTTTCCTTCAGTGACTGTACTATATGTGTAATAAAGCAGGTCATCAATTACCGACTACAAGGATGAAGAGATGCAGACAGGCCCAGAAGGAGACGGCAGAACAGGCTATAAGCCTAAACCCCAAGATAAAGAGGAGGAGGAGGAGAAGAAGAAGAAGAAGTTGTTTTGAGATCCTACGACCAATAAACGTTTCTACTTGACCAACCTTTCTCTCTGGCTCTCTGTCTTCTCTCTGTATATGTCCGTCTGTCTATCTGTCTGTCTCTCTCTCTCTCTCTCTCTCTCTCTCTCTCTCTCTCTCTCTCTCTCTCTCTCTCTCTCTCTCTCTCTCTCTCTCTCTCTCTCTCTCTCTCTCTCTCTCTCCCTTTCTTTCACTGTGTCTAATTACCATTACAATAGGAATGTATCCTTCTTTCATTGTTACAAGCTGTACGCAGTTGCTATTTCAGTCTGTGAAACATGTCTTTTGGAAACTATGGTGGAATCTTGTAAACTAAACTATGGAACATCACGAAAAATTCGCGAGTAAAATTATCAAGACTCGTGATGGCACAATTTGTTATAAAAATTATTCTACGGGTTCTCACGTGAGCGTATTAAGTAGATTTTGGTGGTGGTGATAGACGTGATGATGGTGGTGATCATGATAATGGTGTTGATGATGATAAATACCAATGTCGTTATAGTGGAGTCAACAATGAGTGTGTACGTGCAGAAGGATAATTTGTAATTTTATTAGTTTAAACTCCTGTTGAGACTTCACAAACACAAAGATGAGACTTCTACGCTGCTACGTATTCTCGATCCTCTTCTACGGTGTAGAATCTTAGACTTTGACTGAAGCGACAAGTAAAAAATTGGAATCTTTCGAAATGTGGCTTTACCGTAGAATACTGAGCACTTCATGGACAGCGCATATAACTAATGTTGAAGTTCTAAGAAAGATGAAGTAAGATAGGGAAATTATTAACACAGTGAAGATAAGAAAGCTTCATTATCTGGGAGATCTCATGAGAAATGAGCAGAGATTTTACTTATTGCAGTTCATACTACAAGGAAAAGTACTTGGAAAGAGAGAACTTCGGCGACCGAGAATATCATGTCTGAGAAATATAAGAACCTGGTTTGCATGAATACAACTGACTTATTCCGTACAGCAGTGCAGAAAGTTAAAATAGCCTGTATGACATCCAACATCCGAAACGGACATGAACTATCAGAAGAAGAAGAAACTCCTGTTAATCTTGATGTTTGTAAACGAACGTTCAGGATTGGGAGCTTGTTATTTACTAATAAATTCATCACTGTAAGCTCTTCAAATAAAAATGTGTCACGACGTTATGAGTTTTAAATAACTGAGCACAGAACATTTCCAAACATTCTACACGAGCGCGAGCCACTTGTTGCTGTCAACGAGTCATTGCGGTGTCACACAGGTAATCTTTGCCGTACATTCACATACACTTAAACAATGCACAACTTCCGATTAAACAGCAAATTGCTTTATAAAAATTGTTTTTCTGTGTCCTTGTTAAATTCTTTTATATATAATTTACATCAAGAATATATTTCATTTTTATTGCTTTTGTTGCGAATAGCGCGCAAAAGGAGACACCGTGTTTGTGTATAATGAACACGGAATAAAAGCTGTGTACCATTGGAATAAAAGCTGTAAATGAAGGGTGGGACAATGTGAACACAACCATTTGTATTGTATGCTTACTATGCAACGATAAATAAACAGATGGTTTTATAACCTGAATTAAATGTGGCCTTATTTTATTTAATATGTTTAGCGTTTGAGCAAAATCCCAAAGCTAGATACTGTTATTGTTTTAAACTATGCATAAAGTTTATGTTTTTATAGAACTTACAGCAATTTTGAGGAGTTAATTCTCATAATTTTAGTGTAGATTTCAGTCATCTTTATTTATCTAGTTTTAACGTATGTCAATGAATTAAACACATAATTACAATAATAATTCCAAAGACTGTTAGATCGGTTAAAATTTGTTAATTAGTAACAGTCATATTTTGAAAGAAATTTTTTGTCATCTTCAAATTAAATTATATTTTATTATTTTTTTTTTGTAAGAATTGTAGATTAAGCAAGTGTAAACTAAACATTATCTCCAACTAAACACATTTAATTACGTTATACACTTGGAGTTCACGACCCCGTTCATTAAACATAGACAATATTTTCTTAAGATTGTCTCGCATCAACACGTCAATTAAAACTGACTTATTACTAATATCTTTTCGTTTACCTATTCCACGTAAAGAAAATCCAGTCGAGAGAAATAACCCCACAGCTGGGGAAGATATTCTGATTTTTTACTTAATAAACCGGGGAGTTTATTTCTACCAGCTGCTTTTATTAATTTCTTCTATTTTATGGAAGTTTAATGTCGAGCGTTGGAAAAAATAATTTACTTTGTTTGTTGCGAACTATCTTCTTCTTCTGATAGTTCCTTTCCGTTTCGGTGTTGGATATTATATAGACTATTTTAACTTTCTATACCGCTGCACAGAATAAGTCAGATGTATTCATGCCAAACCAGGTCCTTAAATTTCTCAGCTATGATATTCTCGGTAGCCCAACTCCTCTCTTTCCAGGTACTTTTCCCTGTAGTATGGCCTGCAATAAGTAAACATGGCTCAATGGCGAGTTGAACATCGTGCGTTTGCTGTACAAACGTACTTTAAAAGCAATTATTCCTATATAATAACACTAAGACTGTTGTGGAATCATGAACGCTGGGTGAAATGGAAAGGTTCCAGATTGTTGAAAAATATCAAACTGGGTAATAACAATTAAAACCACTGCCTCAAAAACAATTGGAGGAAATGTAAAAACAGTGCTCACGCCAGAAAATGCAAAAGTGTTAGTTGCTGTCACGCGTATTCCAAAAAGGCCTACTAGGAAGCATGCTATGGCACTGCACATTTCCAATAGGTCTCTGCGGAGGGTTATGCACTAAGATCTCCATTACCATCCACTTTTGTAGAGTTGTCTGAAGTTTAAGGTTTTCCAGTCACGACCACAGATTTAAATTAACTCAGGTTTCGGATCATCAAAGAAATTCAGGCGATACCGTAAACCATACTGCAGAGTCATGGATAGCTTTTTCAGTCGACTTGAAGAAAGTAAGCGTATCAACGGACATCACTCGAGAGATACTATTTTCAAACGGTGAACACGACTAAGCAAAATGGCATCTTATCACCCTCTGTATTTGTACCACATTCGGCATAAAAATATTCAACGAGTTCCAGTTGTAATACCTTTAAATTGTTTAGTTTTCATTGTCCCACCCGTTACAATCGGTGTCTTGGTGCTGATTTTTTGTTTTCTCTTCCAATATCGCTAACAGTAGACTACTGGTACAGTAGAGCGTCGATAATCCGGAAGAATAAAAAATCCGGAGCGTCAAAAATCCGGGGATCTTGTCCACAGAAAACTTCGATTCGTCGGCAGCTGTATAAAAATCGAGATTTCAATAAATCGGGAACGTTTTGTGCAAGGTTGTTCAAATTACTGAATGTCTTTGAGCTAGCCTCTATGCAGCGTTATAGTAGACGAACGGGTGGAAGAAAATGTTTTATATGAAGTTACGTTATTATTAAAGTTAATGCCAGGTTTCGAAGATGCGACGAAAACGATGTAAGCGAGTGGTTAGAAAGTGACAAAAATGACCACGGATATCAAATTTTAAGTTATGAAGAAATAACTAACACTAGAGCTGAGGTCGTGCCCCCAGACTGTAACGAAAACGATGAAAATAAAGACATCGCTGATGAGGCGTTAGCCGTGCATGACAATGCATTCAACACATTGGAAACTGCAATGTCTTGGCTGGAAAAGCAGCGCGAATGTTCTACTACCCAACTTGTGTTACTAAAGAGACTCAGAGATCTGACCTCCAACAAACGCAACTCAAGCCTTGTTCAAAAAAATGTTCGTCTTTTTTCGTAGTTCTGATCAGCGTAATTAAATTTCTTCAGAATATGTGATTAAAAAAATGTTTTATACATTATTTGTGTAAGTGTTTGGAATAAATATAGCAAAAATGATGTTTCTAACCTAAAGCTGAGTTTTCGCAAGTACCTCGTCTATCCTTATACTTTAAGTAGTAATTTTTTATGTATGTTTGAAAATCCGGACTGAGTCGACCACCAATTCGTCCAAATTATCGACGCTCTACTGTATTTAAAATGATTATACGTCTATAAGTATCGGCTGTAGGCATCCCTTGACTAAGTATAGAATAATAGAATCTTCTGATATTTTTGCTAGTAACGTTTGTTTTGTAAAGCACATAAGTGAAAGCGTCTCCATTAAATTAAAGTAGCATTGAATGTTGCTTGCTACTGGGTCTGCGTAATGGAAAGTAAACAAACACACTGCGACACAGGTAAACAAACACACACTCTGGAAAGTAAATTCTGTCAAGAATATTTTCGCAATGAAAACGAAATTATCTTGGAGGTCTATATTTTACAGGAGCAAATACTTGTTTCACATTTCAAGACGACAGAATGGATTTTGGGTTGAGTATCATTGTATCTTATTAGGTCATTAGGTATGAACGAATCTTGATATCTTGTTATTTGAATTAGCAGTTTCTGTAATTCCAACTTTGTCGTGTTTATTTGCTGAACTGCTACTTGTCGTGTTCCGGGCAAGCCCTTTCAGGGTTTCCACCATTTTCAAGTCCTAAATCACGAGGGTATGTCGTGATTTAGGACTTGAAAATGGTGGAAACGCTGAAAGGCAAGTAAACACGATAAAGTTGGAATCTAGATAGTAGACTAATATGTTAGGTTACGGTTATGTCAGTATGCCAAACTACGTAAAAGATTTTTATTCATTTAGTAAACTTCCTAAATACGAGGGTCAATTGAAAGGTTCGCGGAGCGACATTCACAGGTTAGGCCCTTTTTATGCATCCGATTTACATCGTGCTATTAGTTCTGCATCCTATTTGACTCCTATTTCTGGCATGCCTCAAAAATATCGGAAGTGGGTGAATTGGGTGCAAACAGACTGCACTGCCATCATCAGTACTGAAAATGGATCCGTGCGTGTTGTATGCCGCTTGTCTGTTCGTTTTGAAGAGAAGAAGGAAAAGAAGACGGGATGGTCATCCAATTAACTGTGCACGATATGTAGACGAGCTGTTGTTCCTGCGTCAGATTTCAGTTTCTATATTCTTCGGAAGCGGGATTCCATAGTGCCCTCCAGTTTTGGATTTCGTCAATGAGTCTTTCTGTACTAATTTCTTCTATACTTATAACAACAAAAATTAAGAAAATCACACACCACGACGTGAATATCGGTGATTACATGGCACAACTGTCTCGCCTACGCTAGTCACGAAGGTTGGTAGCACTGATGTCTGAAGTTATACGATACAAAAGTCGCGCGAGTGCATAAACTGAATCATTACGGCCCATGTAGCTAGACAACTCGTCCGATTTTTTTATCTGATGCGTTTCCTATGACACGACGACATTTTTGAGTTCGGAACGATAAACTTATCGTGCACAAAACGGCCCACTTGTTTCTGTTGTTCTACATGTAGTACGATTTTTTATCGTAGATTATCGAACGGCATAAAAGGGCCCTTAGTGGAACAACTACAATCTTTTATGTGTTGTAAGATTCATGTTTTACGTAAACAGCTGTTTATTTCTAGATGCATGCGTCAATATATTCATTGGTTACCAGCTTTTTAAAATATACAATCCAGTACATGAAAAATAAACCACGGAAGGGTAGCCGAATGAAACTTTACAAAACTGTGGCTGTTCCCAAATTCCTGTGTGCTAGTGAGACATGGATTCTTGGTAAAAGGGACGTACAGATGATTCAGGCAGCTGAAATGAAACTTCTAAGAGGACGCAAGGTTGTTGCCTCCTGGATTGGAAAAGGAACGAGGATATTAGACGCGAGTTAAACATTGTATCGTTGTACCAGAAAACTGACGTCGACAGAAGGAAATGGTGTAAACACTTGAATCCCATGCCTGATATCCGTCTTCCCGTGGCTGCCTTGGGTTATCACCCTATTGGGAAGAGAGATGTCGGTAGACTAAGGAGGAAATGGGTTCCGGAACAGATATAGAGCATGGAGTGGTGATACTGATGATGATAAACAATCATTCCGTATATATTTGTCTCAGTAATGTTAATTTATCTATGTCTATCCATAATATCAGTATTTATATTCGCATAAGTAAAAATAACCGTCCAAAATGTGTACTTTTTGACTGTTTTAAAATCTTGAATCAATAAAATTTTTATTTATTTTTTTTTGTTCAGTGGATATTTTTACAATGTAGGGAAACAAAACGACAGTTGAAACGTACAATAAAAGGTAATTATACACAAATATGTCTGTAAAAACACTGGGCAAATGATTCTTGTTGTCAAATTGGTAGTATATGAACAATTCCAGCTTTTATTTCATTCTTTTTAGTTATACTTCCTGACGTAACAGTACAGTAAGTCATTGATATTAATTTGAGTAGAACATTAAACGTTCAGCTGGTTTAATGGCTGCAGAGAGCAGATCAAATCCAAGCAAACAAAGCAGATATCTAAATATACATACAGCTGTGAAGCAATAACAGTTATGGGCTGCGCTTCACTGCCAGTTAGATACATATTTACTGCGTAATTAGGGTCGTTTATGTCGCGGGTTCGATGACGTACACAACCGCTGTAACATCTGTGTTCCACCACTTAACGTAAAGTATGACGGTTCACCGGGTAACGCACAATCGATAATACACTATATCGCGATAATGGTTCGGATTAGTTTTATTACCTTTGAATAATATATACTCTAATCTGAAGCAGTCGGTAAATAATATATAATATCCCTACAGTCATATATGTACATAAATTAAATGTGAAGTCTTTGCCCTTAGTAAAAAACAAATGACACTTTGAAATTTATGTGTTATTTTCAGACATAATATTGCCAATATTTCTCTTATGTAGTCTTTTGATGGCATTATTTGGATGTCTGTTGGACATCACTGTTTCGAAATTTTTGTAAATCTACAGGACGTGTTAATTTATATTGTTACGTAATGCGGAAAAGTGTTCTGGTACACTGGAGAACGTTGTTCCACTCTTTTCTCGGCTATTCCCGCAGCTTTAATGCGTACGTGACTCTTGTCATGCGAGGCAGTAGGCCTATTTCGTAATACGGAACGTCTCGTGCGTTCGATGGTGTCTTTCTAGAAGCTTCTTGACTACCCCAACGGTGTATGTTTCTGCCATGGCCGCGCTGAAGTATTCTCTACAATTTTCACGTGTTTGTTAAAGACGCATATTATGGAACCCTGCAGACTCTAAATAGCCCATACCCTCTGCTTATAGTTCAGTTATTGTCGGGCGATTTACACAGTGCGGTTCAAAATATTGTGGCGAAGTGTTATTTGTTTTATAACTGTGCGGGACAATCGTAATACAATTGTGTTTTATATTAGTTTACATTTTTATTGCGTGTGAACAGTTTTTATCTGATTTGTTGTAAGAGACTATCTTGTTGATTACAAACTGTTTAATTGTGATAATTAAAGATGGTGATCAGTGACTTAATTAGTGTCTTGTATTTTGTTTTCCACTGTACAATACGACGATCGTAAAATACGATCGTCGTAACAATATTATTGAACACATGACTGGAAGTATATTTAAGACGTTTGGTCATTGTGAAATAATAAAAATAAAAAAAGTTGATTAGTAAGCAAAATTTCGATGTTTCGCTTATTTATCCGACTATACAAGGAGACTGGTATTGTGTTAGATATTATATTACCGTATGTTCCCTTGTTTGTTCGCATTCTTGTAATTCCAAAACGGCTAGGTCAGTTTCGACAAATGAGGTGTCAAATTACAGGGACTTTAATCTGTGATTCAGACAAGAGTATCGAGACGCGAGGAAATAAGAAATTAAGTTATTAAGGACATTTATTGAGTCAGAATTGTGGAATAAACGTACATCACCATCACCACTATAATTGTCATGATCATCATCATTATCATCGCCACCTCCTTCTTCTTCTTCTTTTTCTACACAAAGTCTAACTATGCTCGCCACTTGGTCTCACACGTCCACAGTTGCACCGATTTCAAGTCAAACTTGGAACCACCGCACATTTGGGAAAAGGGTCGAATCATGAACGGCTTGGAGTAGTTTGAACTTGACAGAGCATACACAAACATAAGCAGTCCCGGATTTGTATTGAATGACCAACTGCACTTTAAATCCAGTCCGCTATACGATACCTCCTTGAATCTGCTTCATCAGATTGAGACGAACAACCGCTCAGTGAATAGGTGCGCATCGACTGACGCATATACAGGCCAAATGGTACTGAATTTTAACCGAGGCATATATTATGATTTGATGATGAAGTGTAGATTTTGAAACCTACAATATAAAAAATCAATATAAAAAAGAAATTACAAGGTGGATAGAAAACGATTAGTTTATCTAAGGGTAACTGTCATTCCTTATTTCAAGATTTCAAGGATAGGGTTTTCTTGTCTACACGTTGTCAGACAAAAAGTTTGTCGCATGACAAATGGCGCCAATCGTACAACTCTTAGTTATTTTGCTGACCCAAAAAAGGGCCGTGTGGCGAGAACGCTGATGTTGGTTGTTCCGCCCGGGCCGCGCTGAGATGTTCGGCGGCTGCACCCGCTGTTCGTGGCGTACTGCAGTCCTCCTCTTCTTTCGGCATCGGTTGCGTAGAGTCCGCTGCCGGCCCAGCGACGTCCATAGCTGGCGCGGTACAGTAGTGCGAAGAATGCAAAGAACGTCCGTTCTACTCTTCGGCAGTTCCTTCCGGCTGGCTCCGCGTCGTTGTCGTCCGAGAGAGGAGAGGAGATGAAGTGCGTCCGATGGCGTGGCGATGGAGTGCCCCGTAGCGATGAAGTGCGTCAAGAAATAACACGACTGTGGGTTGCGCGGCTCGCGCGAAGCGCGAGTCGCGAGTTGTGCAGTGTCCCGTGTCTCAGTTAGGACTCCTGCTACTGACGCTCTGGGCTGTGCGGTTGTGCGTCGCAGAGACGAACCGCTCGGTATCTGAGTTCCGAGCTACCTTCTGGAGCTCCTGCCTTGTGGCCCTGCCCAAGTAGGGCGTGTGCTCTATAGCAGGCCGATTCTCGGCTGTTGTGCTAGCCTACACTAGCGCAGTATACTCCGAGGGCGTTTCCACGAATCACCTGGACGTATACGGTACCTGTCCAGCCCAACCACTAGAGGATTATCTGGGAACCTCGCCGCACGTCCATAAAATTTGCGTGCAAGCCGCCTGAATGTTTCATCTAAGGAGCGGACGCCAAGTCCTCTCCTTAGAAGACGTGATGAGAAGCGACGGGGGATTTTGGCCACTAGCCGAAGACTCCTATCGAGGACGCTCTGCAACTTCTTTTTATGCATTGCGGCGAAGTAACCCCAAACCGGGCAAGCGTAGGTAATGACCGGCAGCAGATACGCCCCGACGATCATCCTGCCCAATTTCCTGGTCATGGCTGAGCTGATCAGGAGTGGAAACAGTAAGCTCAGACGAGCGGATGCTCGCTTATGAACTGTCCGAGCGTGGGTACGCCAGGTGAGCCGACGTTCGAGGTGTAATCCGAGGCACTTGACCTCTTTGGACCAGCGCAAGTACGTTCTGCCGATACGTAACTGCCTAACAAGGTTCTTCCGTCACTTCGAGAATTCGGCAGCTACACTCTTGGTAGCGTTGAGTTGCACTCTCCAATTTTCAGTCCAGTCCCCGAGCGTGTCGAGCTGGGCTGCAGTCGTAAGACGGCTCTTTCTACATGACGATCGACCGTAAATACGGCCGTTTCGTCCGCAAAGAGAGCCACCTGGGCTACAGGTTGTCTCGGCACGTCGTTGACGTAGAGTGAGAACAGGAGGGGGCCAAGAACACTACCTTGAGGGACGCCGGCTGTGATTCCTCTTTCGGAAGAGACTGAATCTCCAACTCTCACGCAGAAGGTCCTCTCCGTCAGAAAGCTAGCAACCAGATGGAGGTAGCAGTCCGAGAGCTGGACTTCCCTAAGCTTGAATAATAGTCCATCATGCCATACGCTGTCGAAGGCTTTTTCAACATCTAAGAAACAGCCAACGGTCCGTTCTCTCCGACACTCGGCTTCCGTGACGTATTCCACCATTCTCATCAAATGATGAGTGGTCGAATGCCCCACACGGAAGCCGAACTGTTCGAGGACCAGCACGTCAAAGATGGTTAGATGTTCTCGTACACGACGCTGCACGAGGCGCTCAAAAACCTTGGACGTAGCGAAGAGTAGTCTGATAGGCCGGAGGTTGTCGGGACGGGAAGCATCCTTTCCCTGCTTCGGGATCACGATAACTGTCGCCTTTCGCCATTTCGTGTCTGAGACACGCGTTGAACAAATCAGTCAAGAATTGAACTCCAGGCTCGGGAAGAAGTCGTAGAGCGGTGTTCGTAACATCGTCCGGGCCTGGAGATTTTCTTGGCTGAAGTTCAGCGAGCCGATCTGAGACCTCTTCCAAAGAGATGGGTTCGGGCTCCGCCGTGATCGGAAGAGACAGAAAGTCTTCCACAGCCATCTCGACTTGTTCGTCGAAGTCCCAGTCCATGGGCGGGTGAGGAGCGAACTGTCGCTCGAAACACAAGCCCAACTACTCGGCCTTCTCCTCCGGGCGACCCAGGAGTCGTCCGAACGGTCCAACAATGGCGGGGAGTGGAGGTCGTCGCCTCCGTCCCGTCAATGCGGAAGGTATTCTGTACGGGTGACTTTGCGGGTCCGCATCCCCCGTTCGGGCAACAGCGAGTTCCAAACAACTACGTCGGAACGCCTTCAGACTGCCACGCAGTCGTCTGGTGAGCCGATTGTATGCTGCCTTATCGGCTGGATCACGGGTCCTCTGCCAACGTTTCCGGAAGTAATTCCTCTCGCGAGCGAGAAGAGAGACTTCCTCAGGGATGCGTTGGTAGTCAGGCGTGAAACCAGCTTCCCGTACGTGAAGACACGCCTATAGCCGAGATGATTGCCTCTTCGATTCCCGCTACTGCTTCGTCTGGGAGGCGAACGGAATCGAGTGGGGTCGCTGGCGGGAATCTACGGCACAAGGCCGGGCCGTAGCGGTCCCAATCGATAACCTTCTTCTGGTCAGAACGTGCATAGGCGTGCTGGGTAGCGACGTGGACCAAGATGGGGTTGTGGTCGGATGTCAGCTCCGTAAGCGAGAATACCTCGACCAGACAGACAATTCCTTGGGTCACCGCGATATCCAGAACATTGGGAGCCGCGTGAGGTAGTGTCGGAAAGAACGTGGGTTGCGCTGGAGCCTGCCACTGGGTCAGTTTGAGTTCTTTTTATTTATTTTACCTACTTATGGAGGGCCTGAAGCGACCCGCGATCGGTGGATTATACCACCGGGGCTAATAAACGGTGTCGCTTCCAGGCCTCACCTGGTCGCGGGGTGTATTTACCAAGTCCGGCAATGAGGGAATTGTGGGTCACACTTTCGGATCGAACATAGAATCTGCGCGCCAAGCGTCTCACGGTGTCATAAAATGAGCGGACACCGAGTCCTCTCCTCAAAAGACGAGAAGAGTACCTCCGGGGGACTTTACACGCAAGCTTCAGTCCCCGGTTGAGAACGCGCTGGAGCGCTGATCTATGACATCGAGCAAGGTATCCCCAAACAGGACAGGCATAGGTAATCACGGGCAACACGTACAAGTTGACTATGAGCTTACCAAGCCGGGGGGTCATTGCCGGATTAGATAGCACAGGCCAGAGCCTACTGAGTTGCGCCGAAGCGCGTTGACGGATGTACTGTGTATGGGTTCGCCAGATGAGTCGGGAGTCCACGTGGAGCCCGAGGTACTTGACGCTATTGGTCCAGGGCACCTCGACGGGGCCTACTTTAAGCGGCCGAGTTTGCACTTGAGTTTGCACGAGAATATTACCGCGGCACTCTTGGAAGCATTGACGGCAACTCTCCAGTCAACGGTCCACCCGACATACGCGTCGAGTTGGCGCTGGAGCTTGATAGCCGCATAACTTGCGTTCGGCTCTGTGGCTCGGGGCGTGTCGTTGACAAACAGCGAGAACAGGAGAGGCCCAAGTACACTTTCCTGAGGGACACCAGCGGTAATACGCCTCTCCGAAGAGAGAGTGTGGTCTACTCGCACTCGGAAGCTACGGTCTCGCAGAAAGCTGCCGATCAAGTGAACGTAGCAATCTGGAAGAAGGACTTCCGTTAGTTTGTAAAGGACACCCTCGTACCACACGCGGTCTAAGGCTTTCTCTACGTCTAGGAAGATCGCAGTCGTCTGTTAATCCTGGCAGCCAGCCTCGGTAATCCATTCCACGAGTCTCATCAGCTGGTGAGTCGAGGAGTGCAGCTCACGAAAGCCGAACTGTTCGGGAAACAGCACGTCCAGTCTTTCTAGATGGTCGCGGATCCTACGCTTGATCAAACGCTCGAAAACCTTGGACGTCGCGGACAAGAGGCTGATGGGTCTGAGGTTTTCCGCGCGAGAAGAATTCTTCCCCGGCTTGGGTATCACTATAACTGTAGCTGTTTTCCATTTCGCCGGAAAGTAGGCCAGCCTGAGACAGATATTGAACAGATCAGATAGGAACTGTATTTCTCGCTCCGGAAGGCGGTGGAGTGCGGAATTCATGACTCCGTCAGGCCCAGGCGTCTTCCGGGGCTTCAGCTGAACTATCCTCTCAGAGACCTCCTCCGGCGAGATGGGCTCCGGCAGGACTGTGATACCGGCAGATAGAAAGCGCTCTACCTCGCGGCAGATTCGCTCAGTGAAGGCCGGGTTCTTGGATGGGTTGGGAGAGAACTTACGCTCTAATCTGTCAGCCAGGAACTCTACCTTCTCTTAGGGGCGTGTGCGTCAAAAATTCTACTGGCGCTGTTTTTATGCACTGACCTGGATCGCTGATTGGCTCGCTTCTAACACGTCAGGTGTCACATCTCGGCTGCTGATCCCTGATTGACTCGCTGCGTTTTCGTCAGGTGTCACGCGCCGCCAGGTGTTCGCGCTGGTACCTGAGAGCAGATGGCCGTTTGCTTCGCTGCCGTCACAACATAAACCTTCTGTTAAAAAAATAATTCACTCACAGCTTTGTGTATAGCCAACTATCGAGTGTGCGCTTGTTGTTGTTTCAAGTGGTGGAGCAGGTGTTACCCACAAACTACTAAGTGACCGTAAACTCTGACTAACGAGCACATCCACTGCCGTTATCAAACGCCATTAATGTAATGTAAAATTGACTCAGCTAATTACTACTCAGTGTATAACATCACATCATAACTACGACTGTCTTGTGCTGTGGGAGAAAAGTCTTAATACTACTCAAACAACAACGGACATAATTTACAGATACGAAATGAAGATTATGACACGTTTAACAATCAGTTCCAGTCAAATAAATGGAAGAGTGAGAAATAAGGTACACCCAGGATCTATACCAACAATATGATGAATACATAAAATTACAATGTTTAGAATAAAATGGACATGAATTGCATGCAGACGAGAATTGGAATTTAAGTCGTATCTTTCCGAGAAGATTCAGAAGAAAATCCTGAAAAAATTGGGGCAACGCCAGCATCTACATAGCCGCAACCATTTCGGGATAAGAAATTACAAAAGAGTTGCTGCAAATAGGAGAAGTTAGCTTGAGTTTGTTTTTGGAGAAATTCAGAGCTTACAGTATTGACTAATAAAGGCATCGAAGGCGATAAAAGTCAATCAGGAGAAATCCAAATTCGGGGAAGTATGGAGGTATGATGAAATGACGTCTACACGCGCCTATGAGTGTATAGTACAGTACACTCTTTGTTCGTGTGCTTCCAAGGTGATTATAAGGTTTAGAAATCGTTGCCGACATATCGCACAAAAAGAAAAAAGAAAATAATTAAGTATGAAACGGGTGTCTGTCTGGTGCGCTTTGTAAAAAGATGTTATTGCACGTGCGTAGCTTTGACGCGTTGTTTTCGAACCAAGTATTTTGTGTTCAGAAGAGCGACATGGTTGGTCACTTCGCACCACACATCGTGCACTGCCTTTCCTGCCACCAACTACAATCTGCGCGAACCGTTTCATGTCTTACCGTTTCATCTGTAAAATGCTACTGCATGATCTTGACAGTCTTAAGTGTGAGATTAACGTAATGATTTTCTATTGTATAAATTTAATATTTCTGTGAAGAGCCTTGTAGAATATTCGAAGCGAGATCGGGAATACATGTGGCTAGCGAACATTTGGTATCGCGATTGACTTGTTAAACGTGACAGTGTTGGTATTGCTGCTGAATCACGTGCATTTTCATTCATTCCTGTAGAAGAGGGGCATTTGTTAGGTTTAAATTATGTGAGAGTGGGAGAGAAAGTGAGAGGGAGCCATAGGTAGATATCCTGCGGCGTACGCTGTGTCAATGTGCTAAACGCTCGTTAGTGTATTAATACCAACTACTACGAGTACTACAGCTCATGCATAATGTATGAAATAGCCATAATGGCTGCGATCTGAAAAACAAACACGTGTTATCCCGTGTGTGTGTGTTTTTGTGTTTACAGGCATGCAGTCCTCTTTACTGACTGTGGTTGAAGTCATCTTGATGATGTAACTAATATTACTCTCAATATTAGAACTATAAATAATAAATTATTATTATATGGTATAACTAAATATATTTACAATAAAAATTGCATATCTAAAGATGCAAAAATAAGGCATTACAGTGCAGTAGTGAAGCCAGAATACCTATATGTCTAGCATTCAACTATAATTTAGACAAACTAGAAATATTGGAAAGACGAATTATTAGAAAAATATTAGGCCCACGAAAAACTTCAGAAGGTTGGAAATTAAGAAGTAATGATGAAATACATCAAGGTATAGAAAAGATAACAGAAACAATGGGGAAAGAAGACTATAATTTTTTGGACATTTATATGGAATGGACGACAAAAAGTTAACAAAGCAGATCTTCAAATATCTGTGGGGGAAGAAGTCAACATCAACTTGGATTAAAGGAGTCCAAAATGATTTAGAAGAAAATAATATAAACGCAGAAGAAGCTATTGAAAGAGAAGTTTTTGTGAAAAAGTGTTACAAATGGAAATAGTGCAGGACAGGAGAGAAAAAAACAGGTTTAAAGTGGACTGAAGACAGGAAGAAGAGATAGAATGAAAAGATGAAAGAATATTAGAAAAAAAGAAAAGAACAAAGAATAAAGAACTTAAATTGGCATGTAGTCTTTAGATGGCCGATACAAAAAAAATATTATTATTATAATCACTCTCTAGGTTAGCATAGGGTGGTTGGCAGCTGCTCGTCAGTCTTCACGCTTCTCTGCTTTTCTTTTCAACTCACAATATGATGTGCAGTTCACATCGACCATAAGCTGTTTCATGTAGTCTAAAAGGGGTCGTCTTCTGTGATTCTTCCCTTCAGTTGTTCCTTCTATTATTCTCTTAACCAACCCATTGTGTCGTAGTATATGCCCTATAAACTTAGCTCTTCTGCATTTTAAATTTCGCAGAAAACTCTTCTCCTCCTGAGCTGTTCTAAAGACTTCCTAATTGGTTATCTTCTCCCTCCAGCTTATCTTTAATATTCTTCGGCACCACGAGGTCTCAAATGCTTGGAGTGGTTTCTTGTCACTTTCTCCAACTGTCCAAGATTCACTCCCGTATAGGGCAACACTCCACACGTATATCTTTACTAGATTGTTCCTTATTTTTAGGCTGATATTGTTTAAAGTGAAGAGGTTTTTCTGTTTCTTGAAAGAAAGTTTAGCCTGGTTAATTCTGTTTATAATTTCCGTACTGCTACGCCCATCACTTTTGATTTTACTTCATAGATAGTTATATTCTTTAACTGCCTGGAGAACCTTATTTCCAAGAGTTCTTCTGACTGTAACTTCGTCCTTCCGACTATAGACTAAGACTTTGGCCTTTTGTTAATTTATTTTCATATTGAGTTCATTCTTCACTGCTTGATCCATTGTGTCAAGAATCTTTTATAAATTTTAATCTGCCGCCATTTTGGTTTTGTTTGTTATTTTTGTTGTTGTTAAATTTAATGCGTATACCAAATTTTAACTCAAGATCTCATTCCGTTAGGCGGTAATTAACTTTTTATTTTATCACACGAGGCATACAGAGAAAAAAAGAAGCACTTCTTAATCGTTTACTGGACATTTTTCTTAAGTTTAATGAGGAGAACATTTCCCAAAGTTTGGCACCACATTTAGGAAAACTGTATATATCTGCAAACCTAACCATGTCCAAATTTCCCCATGTATGTTTACTCCGAGATGGTTGTCTTATATTATTACTATTGTTATTAAAAACTATTATAGTATAAACAATGTAATACTTTGATTTATAAATTTTAATCTGCAGCTATATTGTTTATTTTTGTTTTAAAACGGAATGGGTACACAAAATTTTAACTCAAGATCTCATTTCGTTAGGCAGTAATTAACTTTTCGTTTGATCACACGAGACATACAGAGGGAAAAAAAGCACTTTTTAATCGATTATTGGACATTTTTCTTCAGTTTAATGAGGGGAACTTTTTCCAAATTTGGCACCACATTTGGGAAGACTCTGTATATAGGTTATCAAAGGTTCGTTCAGAGGTTCATAAATTCTTAAGGTTCTGGTGTTGTAGAATGTTATTAAACAGTTTTAACGGTTTCTACTTAAATGTTCGAATTTACTTCATAAATTCTTAAGGTTCTGGTGTTGTAGAATGTTATTAAACAGTTTTAACGGTTTCTACTTAAATGTTCGAATTTACTAAATAAAAGGACATAATATGATGAAACTGGGCATCTCTTGTAACAACCGTGTGGATAGAAATTGATATAGAAACAAAATTCAAAATCATGAATTTCTCTTCGGTGAGAAGAATACGAGAAAGGGGTGGACAGTGGAAAGGAAGGCGGCGCATAATGTGCGAATGAGGGCCTTCTGGCAGGAAAAGAAGAGAAAATGATTTTCGCGTGCTCCAAGGATGGGTTGAACGTGTAAAACTAAAGAACGTAATCTAGTTCGTGACAAACGCAATAAATTTAACTTAGTAATATTAACACTAAAATACATGAAACTGTACTGAAGCAGAAGTGTTTTTGTAAAAGGCTAATTGACGTAATTTGTATCAAACCGGGTGTCGGTAGAAAATATGGAAATCATGTAAATCTTGTTCAAGAATTGAACTCAGCAAATCGTAAAATAACGTTTTCAAACACGTGTCCAAATGTCAGAAGTCATCAAGTAAAAGTGACTGCTCGTGCGTATCAAAATATTTTATTCATGCTGTGAATACAAATTACGCACGCACACACACACTCGCTTCGCCTCGTTTATGGTTCATAAACTTTATCGCGATCTGTACGCGGTGAAATTTTACTGCAATTTGCTTCTCGGCCGCGTGTGCCACAAAAGTATTGTAAAGCTGTCAGCTTTGTACGGTATAACATGTAAACAAAATCATTTGACATAACAGAGTCTACTTGTGTAAAGCTGGTAGAACTGAAAAACGTCTGACAGGACTGAATAAATTATGTAGATTGCAAATTTTCAGTGTAATTGACGGTGCACTTTTCAGTTTACATGAAACACTATGCTCTATGATTTCAATACAGTTTTAAGTTATAGTGTTGTCTAGAACAAAATCAAATTTGAACAATATTATCTGTACAATTTTAACTAAGCTACGGAAAGGTCATGCAACCTGGGAAGTACATAAATAAATGTTTTTTACGAGGTTAGGTGAAGATCTCTGTAGACTTTAGCAACCCCATAGTTCCTAGTAGTGTGAGACTATAACCCACTAAAAACACCTCCCTTAATGCTAAAACTGAGCAAGTTCATCCAGCAGCTTCTCCTTCATGTTTCCTTCATGGGTGATGGGTGAAGCCCAGTGGATAATCCCAAGATTATTCTGTTTTTCTCTTACGTAGAGTTTTATGGATTTATACATATTAATTGCTTTCTGTTGCGATACCAGATCATAAGGCTTCTGTCTTTTGAGTCGCCTCAGGACGTGTGGAGCTTCTTCCAACACGTGTCACGTTATTAGGTTATCGTGGATCTGAATCTGAATTTTCCTACATACCCCTATTTTCGAAAAGAACGTTTTCAACTTCTTTGTTGTGTGGCTTGTCGACCACCTATTATTTATTTTCGTCCAGGATTAGACGCGTTCCGGTTTCACGATTCAGACAGTCCGTACGCCGCCATCCGACTGCTTACATTCCGCATGACTCTACTTAGTTTCAACTGTCCCAGGTCAACGGATTGAGCCGCGACGAGTGCAGTAACAATAATAATAATAATAATAATAATAATAACAATAAAACTGTTAATAATAATAATAATTTAAAACTTTTAATTTGTCAATTCGAAAGTCATATAAAATTTTTTTTTTCAGATTAGCCGTTAATTGACATGTGTTACCGCCATCTTCTGTACCCCTGGACATACATGGTAAGTATTGGTTGGAGAAATTCTTATTGTAGGCTACTGTGTATGTGAAACAGCAACAAAATACTAGAGGAAGGCACTGAAAACATTTCAGAATTCATTATTTTTTTGTATGCTGTCCAAAAAACAACATATGAAATTAGTTTCATATAAATCTTAATCCGAACACGCGAAAGTAAAACCTATGGTTTAGTCTACTTTAAAAAACTATAGGCCTACAAATATCTAATGGACATTAAAAAACTATGACGTTCTTTAAATTGGAATAGTCGATATTGCTCCAACAAGCACCCTGATGTTATCAAATTGTACTCATTACTGGCGGTTTTCAAACATCACTTTTCCATTCACAGAACACAATACTTACAAAATGTATGTTTTTGCTTAAAGTACCTGACAATTAAAAGACACTCCCTTTATTACTTGCAATCATTCAAATACTGTAACCCCTCTTCCTATTTTTATGCTTTATAAAAAAAAAAACAATTTTTTTTTTTTTTTACTAGGCGGAAGGCCTAGAGAAGCAACAATGCGCTGCGTCCAGTGAGACGGGACTTGCAATTAAAACTCGGTCGGTAAACAGCAGTAACAACCTTTTATTAAACTTTCTTAATTTCCATAATCCTTGTTATACATATATATATTAATTATAATTCCCATTATTTGTTTAATACATCATAATCCAGAAAAATATCACCTGTAAGTTCAATTATAACAATAGTCTCGATTTCAATTTCAATTGAATATTTCAACAAATCAATTTCAATTATAACATGTAAATATCATTCCTTCACATAATTCACCAACATATATATATATCTATCAATCTTGTTCATTATTTTAACACATAATTGAAACACATAATACAACACATATACCTATACATCACATAATCACAGACAAATTACAATTATAAAGCCTGGCGCACCGCCTGCATATTTTATCAAATACATACATGAAGGTAGAGAAAATCTGGACTTGCCATAATAACAAGAAACTACAATTATAACTTAAGGTGCCAGCACAACCTGTATAAATTTTATAAAATTGTAAAATCTTTAATTTTATAAAAGTTTAAAAATTTAAAACAAATCTGAATCGATCATAACAGCAACCCCTTTTACATTTTTATAATGTCAGCAGACAGACTAAGAACTGTAACACGTTTGTCAGATACAAATATACTTATAACTTGAAACAACATTTGTAATAAGTAATGATAATAGAATAATAATACTTAGTATTGTTAATAAAATAATAATATATAATATTTAATTTGTAATGAAATATAATGATAAGTTAGACTTGCTATAATGACAGGCAAAATGTAAAACTAGTGGATTCAAATAATGCACAGGACATTTGTCCTAAAAAGGTTAAATGTTTAGAAATTATTCATTCTTTAATCATAATGGTTTGATAATAAGCAAAAATTAACAAGACAAGTTTAGCAAGTAAAAGCCAGAACACCTAAGTTACAATAACAAGTACCGCCTGTATATTTCATTCAATATGAAATTTGATAATCTCAGAATATTAATTACATATAGGCCTTAAAAAAAGTAAAATTTAATATCAGCCATCTGTGCATATAAAATAAAACCATGTTGTATACTAGCAGCTGTAGGAGTGTGCCAAAATAGGCCTAATCTGACAAGGTACGACCAGTAGAAAACCTGCATGAAACGACACCAACAGGTGACTAACTTGTGCGCAGAAAACCTATTTAGAAATTAACACCCGGAAACAGCCTGAAAACAAAACCCCCAGCCCTTAAATACAGGAAAATAATTACATATAAAAGCCTAGTAACACTCTGAAGACATCTGAACCAGCCGGTTCGGAATCAAGAAACTCATACCTTATACTTAATTTTAAACAACAAATTCCCTTACAACATTTGCACTCAATATCTACTAAAATAGCTCTGGGACGCTCCCACAGTGCAGCTCACAATTACAGTGATAGTACTGTATTATCATGAATAATGTTCATAGTAAATGTCTTGGTGGCACACCCTTGATTTAACTATCTAGCTGAATAAGAAACATTGTTCTAGCACAAACTCCTCACATGTGATGTTCTGCGGGCCAGGATAAAAATAAGGAAAGAGTTCATATCACCTTATCTGAAGTGGCTGTATCACATAGTTATTGGCAGCTAGCTCCCTCCTCGGCACAGACAAAGTTACTAGTGGTTCATGGCTGGTGAAGGCGGCAGGACACCAAGCTGTGGCCAGATCACCTTTTCTAGGGCGAGAACCCTAAGGATTCAAAAAGATTAAAAAACTGTCCACTAAAACTTGCACTCTAGTCATGTATATTAAACACCTGAACTGGAGCTCCCAACCAACTCAAAATAATGCCTAAAATGATTTTAAATTTGCATATGAATTATTTGTAACTCAATGATAATCATGAACTTATAACCATGCATAGTAATGAGGAACGCACACCGGCATTAACCAGCGGCGACATAACTGGGCATGTTCTCAGCCACCTTGCCACGTGGCGATACCATATTGTTCATTGTTCATTGAACAATGATTAAAACAATTACAGGCGGTATCCAAATACTATAACATCCATTAAATTTCTTAATACTCACACACACATCTGATCGAACCACGAGCATTCTAACGTTCGCATCTGGTTGAATACATTTTTAATTTAAATATTTCTTTACTACCAAATCATTGTGTAAAATTATATAAGCACTTACCGGTGAGTCTTAAACAATTAGCCTGCCATACAGGAGAAGAAGACTGCACACGAAAACTGCCCGAGGAAAGAAAGCTGAGCTGTTTATACGATGAATAGCTGGCTGCGACTGACTTGTTCACCAGCTGCCATCACGAAACCCAAACTGCGCCACCAGATCGCGTCACCGTCGAGGCACAGACTTCGAAATTGCGTTTACCCACACGTGCCGCAACATTTATCCGTAGACGAAAACTAGTATGATATTTCTCCGAACGCCGGCTCGTGCAAACGCCGGCACACCTCCACCCCAAAAGGGCAACCTGGTTGCCCCACACTTGAACTCAGAGGGTACCCTGCAGTGTACCCCCCCATATCCAAAATTCCATGGTGATCCCAGTGGTCCTTGCTTTCAGGAGAACAGAGGAATCTCACAACCGCGGCCATCCCCACGCGACCCTCTCGTCCATGCCAATCCCACGGGAACGCCCCAACACTTCACCCTCTCCGGTGACCATCACCTACTTCCACCGGTCCCACTCACATACCCGTCCGAAGACCAAACAAGGTATCACCCACCTTGGTATGTGAGTGACCTATCGTCCACCTCTTGGACCGACCAGCCATATGCACCAACAAGGCATCTCCATCCTTGGAATATGGCTGGCCCACATCCCTACACTAGGGCGGACGGCCCCGCTTAGGCGGACAGAAAACACCGCATAGAGGGCACGCGAACATCATCCCTTCTCTTACTTAACTCGCTTACACACAGTAACTAGCGGGGGGGGGGTAACTCTCCACAGCTCCGTCTAGACAACTCTCTCCCTCAACGAAGAACACAAAACACCCGGGGAATGCGGCATGGCTCGGACTCTACATTAACCAGCAATCAATCTACAACAATAGAAACAATAGAACAACACCACATAACTTCTCCAAACGGGGACACTGACGCTCTCCAAGACCACGATAATCTAAGGGGACACTCTCGGCAAGTCTCTAATTCCTTATCGATTTTTTTTTTTTTTTTTGACGGGAGAGGTAGGAAAATTGGGAAGATGAAACGGGGCAAGGATCATTGAAAGGTCAATAGCTAGGACTAAGGGTAAGGACATGGCTCCCTCCGGAAATAAGAATGAATGGAGGAAACCAAGGCTCGCGTGGGCAGGGGCGCAACCCTGAAGTAGACGAACACCACTGGGACTGTGGGGAACATCTACCCGCTACCCGTTAACCGCTTCTTCTCACCTTCCTGTGACGGACTTTAGGTACTCGTTCCTTTCGGACACCACTCTCGGAGAAATTATCTTGCGTTGAGCTGTACTGGCTGGTTTCCTCTGAATCAGAATCAAGGCAACTTACCTCACTACTTTCACTCCGCTTTGGATTATGCTCATCATCTAACTCCTCTACTTCCCTTTCTTCCTCTTCTGCAATTCCCCCTTCTTCGTCCCCACAATCCAAATCAACCTCATGACACTGCACCTCCTCACCAGCTTCCAGTTGCTCGTCTGATCCATCTTCGACAGCATCTTCACCCAGCTCCTCACCAATTTCTTCATCACACTCATCACCAGCTCCTTCACAAACTTCTTCACTAACCTCTTCTCCAATCTCATTTTCACCAACACGTTCATCATCAACGTCATCGCCATCAATTCCACTACCACCATCTGAACACTGCACATCCTCCTCCTCTAGTTGCTCCTCTGGTCCACCCGAAACTTCTTTCCATTCCTCAGAACTCTCAGGACTACTTACAGAAGGCGTCTGTACATCTTCACACACTACATCATTCTCACTCGCACACTCCACAACGCTCCCACCAAATTTCTCCTCAACTTCTACCTCATCTCCTTCAACCACACTTGCGGCATGGACATCCCCTTGTCCATCCGCAACCTCAGAAACACTTGCAGCCTGGACATCCCTGTGTCCGTCCGCAAACTCAGACTCTTCAGTCTCCCTAACACCTATAACTATACCTTCCTGCGCAGCATCTGCAGACCGCTCTTCTGCTTCTTCCTTCGACTCCTCTCCTTCACCACTTTCAGCAACTATAGCGTCCTCAACATTTCCCACCCTGGAATCCAGCTGTTCAGGTCCATGTGCAATGTCTAAATTAATTTCTACTGGCGATGGTAAGGCTACACTATCAAATGACTTCTCATATCCCTGCGTAGGCGATGATGAAGTTACAGGCTCAGGATCCCTCACGAACCGAGACGGAGATACCGGAACAAATTCTGCGGCATCTGGATTCAACCATGACGTACTCTTTGAATCCTGTAATTCAGTATCAACAGACGTTTTCTTGTTGTCTGGTGTTGATTCCCCGAAGCTATTCCGCTTTTCTTCTTCCGCTTCACCTTCTTCATCCACTACTATATATGGCACTTGCGATTCATCTGGAACTTCTAAAGTTTCCTCTCTCTCCAGATAGGAATTACGCCTTGCTACAGGCTCCCTACTTGCCGATGTTGGTTTACTAATATAATTTCTTCCTCCCCTGTTAAATTCATACTTATTTGCTTTCCCTACTGTAACCGTTGTTACCGTCTTCTCACTTGCCACCCCCTTGTAGCCTCCATTACTTCCGGAATATTCAGTTTTTCTGACAGCCTCTTGTGTTCTCCTCCAACCTCCATGTTTGTCCTTTTTACCTCTTCCTAACAAACCACTGGAGTATTGGACATCTGTAGCAGCTCTTCCCCGGGACTCGTCCCCCGCCTGGACAGTACTAGAAACCACACACAACCGGTCCAGATCCGCGAAACAACGTGGACGGTCCGCGAATATCAAACGAGATCTCTCTTGGGGATTCAGTCCTTCCAGAATTGCTTGTATAACTTCTGTCTCCGGCAACCCCAACCTTAACACCCGGGCAGTTTTCCGTATATCGTGCACGAAGTCCCCTAACGCCTCTCCGTTGGCCTGTAGGCGATAGAATAACTCAAATTTAACCTGGGTACGTACGTCGTCGAAGGGGTAGGAAGAAGTTCAACACCTCCCCATGGAAAGCGTCAACACTGCCACCCCGACGCAGAGCGTTGGTGACCAGCTCAGCCAACGGACCCCGGCAATACGGGTATATAAGGGCCAAGACCTCCCCATCGGACACCCCCGGGAAATCTGCTAACTGCAGCACCAGGTCCAAGAAAACCAGCAGCTGGTCCTCATCAACTCCATTCACCACCGAAAATTTCTGGAGAACGCCTGAAATGGGGTGGGGCAACTTCTGATAGCATACCGCCGCCAGAATTGCACAATTCACTATACACAACAACACAACATAAATTCCCACGAAACACCTAACACAAACATGACTTACAAAACCGAAAAACCCGAATACTGTTCCTTCCTTCGAGCGACCCCCGGGTTCTCTAGCGCTGCGGAGACCTGGCCTACTTCTGAACCAACTTCGTCGACACCACTGAAGAGAACAAGCAACAACCAACAAGTACCTAACATATATAACACCTAACACCCATCACAACATACACGCCTCACCAACAAATGGCTAGCAATCATAAATCGGCATCAAATTCCGAAACTTCTCCATACATGAATTAAGTCGGTGACGGTACCGACTTCCGATCGGGCCATACCGCATCCCGCTAATGCCACACGCAATAATTCGACCTCGAATTACTAATATATTCTCGCCCCCCAGGCAACGCTTAAGACCCCCCGGCAGTTCGAAATCTCAAGATTTTCTAACTACGACTACCTGCCCCGTGGTGCGATCAGACTCACAAGTTAAACAACCTAACAATTATACATATAAAACAATAAACATGATATACCTTGGCCTATGTGTTAAATCCTTTGATTTTTGAAATTTCATTTTGCCCCAAATGTTTTCCGAGTTTGCAAGCCCCGTCACACCCAAGGACCCAAGTTTTCGACCCTAGAATCAACCACGCTCTGCTACCATTTTAACCCCTCTTTCTATTTTTATTCTTTATAAAAAAAACAATATTTTTTTTTTTTTTTTTTTGAAAAAGAGAGGCTACTAGTTATTTAAAACTAGGCGGAAGGCCTAGAGAAGCAAAAATGCGCTGCGACCAGTGAGACGGGACTTGCAATTAAAACTCGGTCGGTAAACAGCAATAACAACCTTTTATTAAACTTTCTTAATTTCCATAATCCATGTTATACATATATATATTAATTATAATTCCCATTATTTGTTTAATACATCATAATCCAGAAAAATATCACCTGTAAGTTCAATTATAACAATAGTCTCGATTTCAATTTCAATTGAATATTTCAATAAATCAATTTCAATTATAACATGTAAATATCATTTCTTCACATAATTCACCAACATATATATATATATATATATATATATCAATCTTGTTTATTATTTTAACACATAATTCAAACACATAATATAACACATATACCTATACATCACATAATCACAGACAAATTACAATTATAAAGCCTGGCGCACCGCCTGCATATTTTATCAAATACATACATGAAGGTAGAGAAAATCTGGACTTGCCATAATAACAAGAAACTACAATTATAACTTAAGGTGCCAGCACAGCCTGTATAAATTTTATAAAATTGTAAAATCTTTAATTTTATAAAAGTTTAAAAATTTGAAGCAAATCTGAATCGATCATAACAGCAACCCCTTTTACATTTTTATAATGTCAGCAGACAGACTAAGAACAGTAACACTTCTGTCAGATACAGATATACTTATAACTTGAAACAACATTTGAAATAAGTAATGATAATAGAATAATAATACTTAGTATTGTTAATAAAATAATAATATATAATATTTAATTTGTAATGAAATATAATGATAAGTTAGACTTGCTATAATGACAGGCAAAATGTAAAACTAGTGGATTCATATAATGCACAGGACATTTGTCCTAAAAAGGTTAAATGTTTAGAAATTATTCATTCTTTAATCATAATGGTTTGATAATAAGCAAAAATTAACAAGACAAGTTTAGCAAGTAAAAGCCAGAACACCTAAGTTACAATAACAAGTACCGCCTGTATATTTCATTCAATATGAAATTTGATAATCTCAGAATATTAATTATATTTAGGCCTTAAAAAAAATAAAATTTAATATCAGCCATCTGTGCATATAAAATAAAAACATGTTGTATAATAGCAGCTGTAGGAGTGTGCCAGAATAGGCCTAACCTGACAAGGTATGACCAGTAGAAAACCTGCATGAAACGACACCAACAGGTGCCTAACTTGTGCCCAGAAAACCTATTTAGAAATTAACACCCGGAAACAGCCTGAAAACAAAACCCCCAGCCCTTAAATACAGGAAAATAATTAAATATGAAACCCCAGTAATACTCAGAAGACATCTGAACCAGCCGGTTCGGAATCAAGAAACTCATACCTTATACTTAATTTTAAAGAACAAATTACCTTACAACATTTGCACTCAATATCTACTAAAATAGCTCTGGGACGCTCCCACAGTGCAGCTCACAATTACAGTGATAGTACGGTATTATCATGAATAATGTTCATAGTAAATGTCTTGGTGACACACCCTTGATTTAACTATCTAGCTGAATAAGCAAATTGTTCTAGCACAAACTCCTCACATGTGATGTTCTGCGGGCCAGGATAAAAATAAGAAAAGAGTTCATATCACCTTATCTGAAGTGGCTGTATCACATAGTTATTGGCAGCTAGCACCCTCCTCGGCACAGACAAAGTTTCTAGTGGTTCATGGCTGGTGAAGGCGGCAGGACACCAAGCTGTGGCCAGATCACCTTTTCTAGGGCGAGAACCCTAAGGTTTCAAAAAGATTAAAAAACTGTCCACTAAAACTTGCACTCTAGTCATGTATATTAAACACCTGAACTGGAGCTCCCAACCAACTCAAAATAATGGCTAAAATGATTTTAAATTTGCATATGAATTATTTGTAACTCAATGATAATCATGAACTCATAACCATGCATAGTAATGAGGAACGCACACCGGCATTAACCAGCGGCGACATAACTGGACATGTTCTCAGCCACCTTGCCACGTGGCGATACCATAATCACAATTTTGCAAATAATGAACACATTAAAAGGCCCTCTCAGCTACATACAATTAAAAGAATTACAGTACTTCATCTAGGGCGGTCTTAAAATTTACCTTTAACTGATTTAATTAAAAGAAAGTTCACACTTCCGGTCACCAGTGCCTGTTCATGCATAAACGACAAGATACAGTTCTCACTAACTTACTTAATTTAGTTACATATTTATACTAGGCTGAATGAACAATGATTAAAACAATTACAGGCGGTATCCAAATACTATAACACCCATTAAATTTCTTAATACTTACACACATATCTGATCGAATCACGAGCATTCTAACGTTCGCATCTGGTTGAATACATTTTGGATTTAAATATTTCTTTACTACCAAATCATTGTGTAAAATTATGTAAGCACTTACCGGTGAGTCTAAACAATTAGCCTGCCATACAGGAGAAGAAGACTGCACACGAAAACTGCCCGAGGAAAGAAAGCTGAGCTGTTTATACGATGAACAGCTGGCTGCGACTGACTTGTTCACCAGCTGCCATCACGAAACCCAAACTGCGCCACCAGATCGCGTCATCGTCGAGGCTCAGCCTTCGAAATTGCGTTTACCCACACGTGCCGCGACATTTATCCGTAGACGAAAACTAGTATGATATTTCTTCGAACGCTGGCTCGTGAAAACTCCGGTACAATACGTACATTTTTCTTCATAAAAAACGTTATAGAAGAATGAACAGTAGAATTTAAAAGCTGTAAAGTAAGATGAAAAAAGATGAAGTAGACCTAGATATATCGGGGTTCCCTTGTTTAATGTTATGTTCAATTCAAATAATAGAGTTGAAATGGTCAAAGTTAAAAATTTTGATATATTTTGGTTTTCTACATTTTACTAATTTTTTGTTATTTCTCTTTAATAATAAAATATTAAAATATTTACTATCTTAAAATAATTTGTAAAAATCTTGGCGCATTTCGAATGCGAAGGTGAATTTCAAAACCATCGTTTCACAAAGTACCACATACCTCATAAAATAGTTAACCCCGAAGGCTCAAGTTTTACAAAATACCACATATCTCATAAAATAGTTGACCCCAAAGGCTCCAGTTTTGTTTGCTTTGTAGAGAAGTGTTTTACTTATATTCCGTATGCGTTCCAGTTTACATTTAAAAAAATTAAACAAAGGGAACAGATATTACAAAACCGATACAGTGACAGTGCAAAGCGAGCTTAGGTGGAAAGAAAATAATTTAGTTGTAAACAAGGAAATTCTTTACAAATCATCCAAGTGCTTCAAACTACAGAAATCATAATATAAATACTATGAGAAAAACAGATTTCGTGAAAGTAAAACAGATTTCAATAAAAACATTAAGTTAGAATTTTAAATTCAGTTTTGTGTAATGCAATGCATTGTACTATATGTCGGAGAAAAATTACTATTTGTGAAAATGTACCTCAACGTAATGGTCTGGTATGTAACTTGACAATAAAATATACGACCTGAAACAGAACAAAGACTTCCTGGTCTTCAGAGAAAAGTGAAAAAATAATCTTTTTGACATAAATTTCAGGTACGTCTGCGGCCTTTGGTGCATAGGAAAAAGCTTTTACGATTGTACTGTTACGTTAGATTAAATTATAGTAAATGTATAGTTTACAGGTTTATAGTATAGTTTAAATGTCTAAAGTACATTTTAAATATTTAGTGTATAGTGTGAACGTTAAAGTGTAGTTTAGAGTATTTATTCAGAGGTAGGTGATTTTCTTGTTTAACTTTTTACTTTAAACCCGATTTACTCCAAAACTACTTTTTGAACATAAATGCCCCATTTGCTCACAAACTACCAGAGATATCTCGGAAAAATGTTTACCACATATTTTATACAATTCTGTGACGTACTGGTTTTACAGTGTTTAACGTAACTTGAATAGTATATAAGAAAATAAAATAAAATATCTTACATTTTCATTTTCATTTTAAAAAAGTTATAATTTTTTTCTACTCAATGTTTGAAAACCATTGTAGATTAGTACGCTGTACGTGTACAAGAAATGTTTCAATATATTTTAAAAACCACACATCTCTGACTCAAAGTTTCTAAGAAAACGGGGCATTTATATAATTATTTTGAATTGGGAAGACAAGACATGACGACATCCTTTAATTTCTCCGAATCATGTTTATAAGTTACCATCGTTTGGCATTACCTCAAAGTAGCAAGAGCTAAACTTGCCATCTCGGATTGTATTCTAAACAGGGCTATCAACAATTTTTCAAGCTATCTCCTGTGTATTGTATTAATTAAAAATTTGTAATACTAACGTATTTGTTTAAGACAATTTATGTTGTTGTGGATCACCATAACCACATCATCATCATCATCATCATCATCATCATCATCATCATCGTCGTCGTCGTCGTCGTCGTCGTCGTCGTCGTCGTCGTCGTCGTCGTCGTCGTCGTCATCACCATCACCACCATCATCATCATCATCATCATGTTCTTCTTCTCCTTTTCCTTCTTCTACTTCTTCTTCCCCACCTCTGCCTCCTCCTCCTTCTTTTTTTCTTTTCCTACTTTTGCTTCTTCTCCTTCTTCTTGTCCTCCTCCTTCAACTCCTGCTGCTGCCAACCCTTCTCCTTCTCCTCCTCAACTTCCATGTTTCGGTACGTTGCCTACTCCGATGTCAAAGCCTATCTTCCCATGTATGTCAGAGTCGCACAAGAAATACATTTCTTTGATATACTTTCAGTATGTGTTTTACCGTCTCTGTAGAAAGGCTCTCAACCTCTGAATGCTAATAATTTGCACTTCATCTCGTCGGTAATTTTCTCAATCTTTGATTTTCCATAGGTTCTGACGTCTCTGACGTCTTCGTCTGACAATTCAGTTTTCGTTTTCTACTTATTTATTGACTAAGTTTCATAACCAGATAGTATAATCCATTTTTGACGTACTCGTATCTTGCTAAATTTCAGTTCTCTTTTTGTTCTTTTCCTATTACACTGTTGGCAGACTCATACGTTGTCTGCTTATTTTGATGATGCTATCTATAACACAGCAGAACGAAACATCATTTACAGGCTAATTTTTATATTATTCTACCATCAGTCACTGCAAATCATGATCCTCGTAACAGAATAATTACTTTCATTACAGTCATTTATTGTTACTGTTAAATGTTATTGAGTACTTAAAACTTTAATAATTATTGTTGGTTACAATTTTCCTCGCTCGTGCTTAGCGGCTCAGGTTATCGGCCAAGTGCATTTGTCTGTTATATGGCTTGTGACCCGGTTCGGACTGGTTCTACATCACATCCACTCAGCTACAAGTACGGCCGCCGAAGTCTGACACAGTCTAGCTAACGTAGTTGAGATCACGTACGCACGCACACGTTACAGCCGGATTCCACTGGAATAGCCGAGAAACACGTACAAGGTTCTGTAATGGCGTACAGTTTTCCGCATTACGTAACAGTATTAAGACTATAAAGGTTTTTATAATCTAAGTAGAGAAAAAACGAGAATCATTTTTTTAAATAAAAATATAACAGACTTCAGATGATATTTTGTCTTCTTCTTCTGAGATTACAAATTAATGTGTATCTTAGTCTGATCAATGTTTTGCTTCCATTCAGTTTTCTCACCACACAACCTTCTCCAGCTTCTCATATTCATACTATTTATATGATCCTCTACGTCATATATTTCCTCCATCTTCCTCTAATTATTATGCTTAGTGTGAGAAATTCTTTCAGTTGTTCTCTTATTATGCATTCGTCGTATGTGACCCAATAATCTTGTACACTTATTGAACTATACTACGTCAGCACCCCGTGTAGTAATTGATCCAGTTCACAATTCGTTCGTATCCTGCAGGATACACCACTAGTCACAAAATATCATTCGCAAGATTTTACGCTCAAATTTTCTTATTGTAAGATGATGTTCATATGCATTAGTTAATGTACGGGCTTCGACCATATGATACTACTGGTCGAATAAGACTTCTATATATGGTTACCTTTAGTTGCTTGCTTAGAATCCTGGACTTGAGCAACTTTTCGTCCGCGTAACGACACCTATTTATAGGATATTATATGAGGATATAGTATGTGGTGTTAAAGCCTCAGAAAGAATATTTTGCAAAAAAATAAGTAAATATAATTCTGACCTTAAGTACAAATAATAACGAACAGAGAACGCTTAGTCCAAAAATATTTTAGGCTATTATAAGAAAAACACTGCCGTTTATAAAGTATCACGCACCGGTTGCAATTGATGCTAAGGCTAAAGAGGAAGAACTTTTATAAATCGGTTTAAAAACATTAAAAATACATTGAATAAGCGAAATTCAATTATGAACGTCATTAACAGGTAAAAACCATAACTGATAATGTGAAAGGTAAAAAATAAGGTAAAACACGTCAAATTTATAAGGTCGCCGCAACAGCGTCGGTCATTAGCGACCACAAAAGTTACAAAAATGAATTAGTAAATCTTACAGAGATTCTCATACAGATGCAGTAAAATATATTAAACTAGAAGGTGCTTAGTAAAGACAAACATTGCAACAAAGCACTTACTAGTTTAGTATATGTTACTCCATCTGTATGAGAATTTCTGTATGTTTTACAAATTCATTTTTATAATTTTTGTGGTTGCTAATGACCGGTGCTGTTGCGGCGACCTTATAAATAAATTAATTAAAAAAAATGTAAAAAGTAAAGATAAGATAAGACGCATAAAATTTAACCAAGGTCAAGCACTAAAGAACAATGACCAATTAAATTTCCAATCAAATACACTGAGAATACAAGGGAAGAAAGGTCCACATGGTAGCTAGTGCGAGAGTAAAACTCCAATAGTGATCGCGGTAGCGTTGTCACTGTGAGATCCTGACATTCGTGTGTGTGTGTGTGTGTGTGTGTGTGTGTGTGTGTGTGTGTGTGTGTGTGTGTGTGTGTGTGTGTCTACATCAGGGCAAAATTAAATATAAAGGGAGATAGAAAGTAGATAGAGAAGGTAGAGTGAGAAGTGAGACAATCAAAAGCAAAAAAAAAAGAATGCGAAAAAAGAAGAGATAGGCAGAGAGAGAGACAGACAGACAGAGAGAGAGACGGAGACAGATACAGACAGACAGAAAGACAGAGAGAGAGAGAGAGAGAGAGAGAGAGAGAGAGAGAGAGAGAGAGAGAGAGAGAGAGAGAGTGAGAGAGATGACAGCCAGAAAGTGCGATAGACATGTGGGAGGCATACCCAAACTTGTAGTAGCTTAACGTTTTTAATATCTTTGAAATATATACGTACCCTGCGGGAATTTTGTTTGTCAGCAATTCTACGCATCATCGTTTATATGTATGTGTGTGTGCACGCGCGCGCCTGTGAGTTTTGAAATTTTGAAGTTATATGTGTGTGTGCTTAGTCTGACAACATCGGTAATTTGCTTTTCCCTGAACAACCCTATAAACGATCCGGCTACCGCGTCTAAGGGAACATCATTATACTGATACGTTATATTTTGCTTTACGTACCTGCATGATTTTTCTTTATATTTACCTCTTGATTTTTCTTTCTTATTTACAATAATATAATAAAGCTGCGAGCATATAATGAAGTCAAGTTTTCTTTTTACCGTCACTATGTTATTATTTATACAGTATAATCTCAGTATTAGGATAATTTTTACTTCTATGTTCCAAAAGGAAATGGAAGTATGGTGATGGCGAACAAAATTGTGTTCTAGATAAAGGCTGATTCTGATTGTACTACCCTCAAAACGTGAAGAAAAGTAATTTTCTGAAAAGTGTCTGCGTGCATGTGTCTGTGTCTAGGTGTAGAATTTTTCCTATGGCGAACGATATCTGCCGCAAATTAAAACAGAACCAAATAACTTTTGGCACTTGTGAGTTATATAAGATTCAAGTCCTATTGATTTTGGTGAAAATCGGTTAAGGGGGTGGAGTAGTTTACCTAAAACGTTTTACTTTTAACAAGCGTAAGTACTTACATTTTGATAAATATGTATCGTGTAAAGAAGAACATAATAATCCACTGCAGAAAGCTAAATGAAATATCTCTAAATTAAATGAGCATTTGAAGGGGGGGGGGTAATTTTTTTACGTTTGGTATTGATTTAATGAGTTTGAAGAAATTAAATAAATATACATTTAATCTTTTTCAAACAATGGCAATTGTTTAAAGTAAAATAATTTTGTTGACATGCAATAAAATTATAATTTTTGTATTTTCATTTAAATCATCTATGCATGAAGAATCGCAACCACGGCTCAGCAGGGCACAAAATAATTTGTGGCCACATAATTACATAACTATATAAATATGTAATTAATACGTGATTATCTGCGTAGTTCAGTTTCTTTATAAGAATAAAGTATCTAATTTTTATAGATAAAGTAACTCGAAAATAACATTATATAAACAACTACCCCATAATAACAGAAATATCTACAAACAGTGAAAATAATTTGAGGGCGAGGAATATTTTATTTGAAATTATCAAACCAAATTCAAGTAAATGATTTTAAATATAAATCTTAGAACATGGAAGTCATGTATGGTTCTCCATACCGATATTTCTATTAGCTTATAATTAATTAAGCCCTAGGCAGTTTTGAACAAAACTATTTCTACAAGAACATCGTGCGCGGTGATGTCTGGAACCTGCAACACGTCTTCATCGTGATCAAATCTCGAGGGAAATGCACTCTCGTAATTACGCAGTCTTTAAGTATACTGTTTCAGAACATTCGCCAATCTCCTGAAACACGGGTCGAAAAATCTCTTGTGGCGTAGACATTTCTGTCATACTGGTGACCTTCATTGCTCATACACACACGCGCGCGCGCACACACACATTTTATATACATATATTTTTTATATATATATATCACACATACGCAGAGTGTGTGGCAATTAAGACCATTAGTTTACAAGTTACTTCGTCGTAATCATCATCGTACAACACGGCATAGGCAATGTGCTGTCTGTTCACCTTCAAGGATCCTCCAGCCATCACTTACTGGGTCTACCCACACACCTGTGTCCTATAGGTTTGTATTCTCAGACTTGTTTGGCCAGTCTGGAATCTGTCATTCTTTCGAAGTGTTCTTTTCACCGTTGTTTGAAATATTTTAATTTTTTATTCAAGAAACTTGTAACTCTTTTCTTACGGTCTAATTTCTTATTCGGTCAAGTTTAGAATACCTTTTAACTCCTCTTTAGAATGTCATTTCCGAGGCTTATGTTGAGGCACTGCATTAGAGGTTTTTTATTCAGGTGTCTGTGTTCGTTTCTTGTCTTTCGGGTTCGGCTTATATTTGCGTAGTACTTGCAAAAGGTGTTAGCTATTTTTTTGGGATCTGTGATAAGATTGAGTCCGTTTTTGAAAGGTTGTTGCCCTCTGGCTTCAGTGTCATTATTTAGCCTTGAGACAAAACGGTGTGCTTTTGCTCCATCGCGCCGGAAATCCAGCTCCGATAAGAAGGTTTTGAAGGCCGATCTTTTAGATTGTTTAATTTCTTTACGTAGTATCGCCTGGGATTTTCGGAGTTGGATACAGTCAGATAGTTCTTTAGATTTCTCTGCTTTCCTTCTCAGAGAGTCTCTTGTTTTCTTGAGGGATGAAAGTCTTTTATTCCAGAACGGTCGAAAACCCTTTACTTGACCCCTTGGTACACATAATAGAGCAGATTTCAGTATAGCATCGTTCAGGGACTCTATAGCTGTTTCAGGTGATTTCCAATTTATTTCTTGTGGTATAATATCATTTGTTATCCTGCCGTATTCGCTCCAGTCGGCTTTTCTAAAGTTCCACCGGGGGGCACGTTTGTCAATGTATGTGGCTTTTCCTGTCGCACATTTGATGAGAATGGAGCGGTGTCCACAGCCTCCTGCGTCATCCATCAAGTGAACTTTTGTCCTCTGTGCGATGTTAGGGTGCGCAAGGACGAGATCTGGTCGGGAAGTCTGTCCAGCAAATGACAGGAAGGTTGGTGGCGTGTCTTTCAGGTCAAGAAAATTTTCGTCGATGAAAAGTTCTATGCGTCTTCCTGCGGGTGTTAACCTGTCATATCCCCATCTCGGTGATTGGCTGTTAAAATCACCTATGATTATGCTATTTGCTTGGATCATTGATTCAATTGCATCAAGGGATGGAATATTGCCAGGAGGGTTGTATAATCCTATGACTGTGAAATGTTTGTTATTTTTCCATATATGGGCTAGAATTATTTCCACTTTGTCATCGTCTTGCATCTCATGGATTATCTCAAATTTAGAGCAGAGATTATTTTTAATTCCAACAATTATCCCCGAGGCGACTTGTCGTGATCGAGGTAAAATATGGGTGCAGTATCCGGTAGTTTGGTAAAATTCAGAGAATTCAGTCGCAGCGCCTGCTTCTACTATAACATATAGATCCACATCAATTTGGCAGATGCTTCGTTTAAATTGTAAAAATTTATCGTTGCTAAGACCTCCGGCATTCCAATACAGGATACTTAGGTCCGTGTCAAGGCCCTGAAAAGGGCCGTTGGTGTTTTTGGCAAGGTTCTTTTGTATCATTTTGGTCAGCGTGCTTTAGGCGAACCTTTGTTGATCGTTTAGTTTATGCAGGGGGCACCACGTGCAGGCGATCAACTTCACCCCCCAAAGTTGGTAGATTGAACTGCAATGGGTACCCAGCCATGTCAACATCATGGGAAATGAAAAAGCCGACATCCTCGCCAAAATGGGCGCAGCACTACCTCAGCCGGAGACCCCCAGCTCATATGCATCTGCGAAAGCACGAATAAATTCCTCAATAAGCCTATGGCTAAAAGAAAAACAATTAAGAGCCTGTGTGGGAAAAAGATGGGCAACATTGGTTACGGACGGCCCCATCAACAGAACTCTACCCCGAGCAACTAGTGTTGCTCTTTTTAGAACTACAACCGGTCATGACTACCTGGCCTCCCACCTGTACCGCATTGGCGTGTTGTCGTCTCCTGAATGTGTTCTCTGTGGATACGCTTCCATGAATGCGGATCACCTAATTGCATGTCCAGCCTTGATCTCAGACACGGAAGTCCAAGACGAAGATGGTACGGCAAGGCTCTCACGTCTCTACTGGTCAACGCGCCGCCTAATGGCCCAACAGCCAAGGGTGGGCGTTGGCTAGTAAGTAAGTATTTCCGAGGCTTATATTTTACTGTTGTGTTTAATGAGTACGAAGTGATAATTAGCATTTATTTCATTTTAACTATGAATCTTAAAATATTTTATGATCATAGCTTTTTCATATGAATAGTTGAATTTAGTGATATCTGGATAAAATTGTTTAACGACAAATGCCATAAATCCGATGTCAGTGCGTTAAAGGGCAGTGTACGTTATCGCTGTGTGATTTAAACTGTTACCGCCAGAAATCATACAACTGTTCTCAGTCATAATGAATTTCTTTTACCTCCACCAATACACTCATACATATTGTTGACATGTTTCTGCGTACAACGGAAACGAAGGCTACACCGACAGCAGAATGGCGCCGACAAGACGGTCGACTGCATTGAAAGTGATAAGGTGCGGCGCAACAACCCATTACTGACTCAAGGCCTCCATTTGTTTAAGTTTATGCACATAAAAGAGTTTGAAAGATATGATATGTGAATTCTCCGATCCAACCCCCAATCTGGAGGGCTAGGAACTATTGATTTCAGGGTGCTCTTCCCCTAGTGAGCTGCTTTCACCTCAGCTGACGACCTCTCTCTGCCCGGTAGCAGTAAGCTAACTGACTCAGACCATGTGTGCAGCCGTTGGGCTACTATAGCCTCCTCCGCATCCACACTAGATGCACATCCTGCTGCCGATGTGCACCATCCTGCCAGGCCAGGACCCAGGATACCCGCAGACTGCCCTGACAGAACCACCATCTCTTGTTTGCTTACAGATCCACTCCGCCGAAGGGATTGGTTACCACAACATTGGAGTGGATTGCTTGGCGTAACAGGGCCCATCGACGTGTAGGTGAGAGTGGTGTTGGGGTGGAGAGGCTGGGGCATTTCTCTTCTATAAAACCATATGTTTGCGCCACACCCCTTTTGGACCCCATAAGCTGCGGTCACTCAATACTAGTCACGCCGCGTCTACCTGCACTCAACACCGTAACGCCATTTTACTGACTGGACAATCTGGTGCAGAGAATTAGTGTCGGCAACTTGCCACACTACATCGGATTGTAAGACTGTAAACAGTGTGTGTGTGTGTGTGTGTGTGTGTGTGTGTGTGTGTGTGTGTGTGTGTGTGTGTGTGTGTGTGTGTGTGTGTGTGTGTGTGTGTGTGTGTGTGTGTGTGTGTGTGTGTGTGTGTGTGTGTGTGTGTGTGTGTGTGTGTGTGGCTGAGGCAGTATTACATTCTGTATAATTTGCAGGGTAATTATTACTCAACCAATACTTCGATGAAGTCACTATCTTGTGTATAATTAAGATCAATGAAGTATTGATTTTCTTGTCTACAAATATTCGATTGCAAAGCGTACAATATATAAAAGTAATAAAACGAGAATGATCGCAGACACGAGTGATGTAAGAATATAAGTAGATTATTACTTGGCGAATACTCTGCAGAATGGGAAGGAAATATATTTTACAAAGGAGCAAACTCTGTTTGAGAAAATAGATTTCAAAAGTAATCTGTCAAGTTCGTTTTCATAGTGACTGGATACGAATGTTATAAGAGCAAATGGATGTTTTATGTATCCCACGAGTTGCATAAGATCAAATACATTAGGGCCGGCATTCAGAAATACTATAAAATGAAATGTCAAACTTCGTTTCATGTCGGCGGAATGAATTTGTGTTCAACATACTTATAAGTTATTGGGTCATCAGATACAGTATGAGATAAAATACAGAGGAATGGAAAGATTACTACAAAGCCTTTCAAGATACTATATTACATAACAAGGGAGCAGAGGTGGGATTACTATGCTGTATTTCCTCACGCAGGCTTCTGCGGGCCGGTGTCCATTATGTTTTCTAAGTCTTCTTCCGGTACGGACCGAGTCAAAAATGTCTTGTATGACAACGTTTCACTCATATTACATAGACTATCCTCAGGTCTAATGACGAACATACTGAGGATATTGCAGGCCAACGGATATTCCGTCGGACAGGTGAGACGTGCAATCCGACCGAAAAGAACAACCAGGCCGGTGGAGTTGGTGTCTCAGGAGCCTGTTGGCTTCGCCGTGTTGCCCTATGTCCATGGGGTGGCTGATCGTATTGGCAGGTCGCTGAGCCGACACAGCATGAGACCAATCTTCAAGCCCACTAAGACAATCCAGCAGTTTGTGAGACCAGTGAAGGCCTTCAGAAACCCGCTCTCTACATCGGAACTACGAAACGCAGTGCACATGCCCGCGTCGATGAACACAGCCGCTACTGTCGTTTGAGGCAGCCGGAAAAGTCTGCTACAGCGGAGCACGCACTCGCCAATGCCGACCATCGCAAACTCTTTTGAAGAGACAAAGCTTCTGTCGCCGGTGAGTGCGTATTTCCATTGCCTGCATATGGAATCTGTCCAAATTGAAAAACATGCATCCATTGCAATGAATCGGCGAGGCGAGTCCCTCTCAATTGAGTGTGCTCTTTGGACACGAGTTTTGGCGAACCAATAAGAATTTGCCTTTCTTCTGATTGGCTGGTGGTGTCAGACAACAACTTCGTGCAGACTCCAGAAGTCTATAAATATGGGTGTCCTACTCACAGCCACTAGCCTTAACAACAGTTCAGTCAGTGTTTTGCAGCCTACTGCACTGAAGATGGTCGTCGCAGGTACGGCCGAAACGTTTGCACCAAACAACCTTGCACGACCACGGCCTTACAGTCCGGCAAGCCGAATTTCTCATAACACAATGTCTGTGTTTGTTCGTATTAACATAAATTTTGTCGTCCACACTGTCTTCGTCCATAAATCTCCCTTTGTCTTTCGTATCGCGTCCTTTAAATCATTCAGAACAAAGGCGGGTCAATAACCAGAGCACCGGGTCTTGTGCCGCACCATGGAGTCAGAAAATAAGTAAATAATTTAGAAACAATTTCGTTTTCCAAAGAATCGCTATACGTTATAACAGTAGAAAGTCTTGAGAAATGTGGCAACATAGTAACGGTCTCACAACTATTTTTACTTCCTTAAGAACTGCTAAAACGATGGTATTTCAGGCAGGCATCCTAAGAACTAAGAACTAAGATAGTCGTTAATAATCATATTTTGGATTAGGTTAGTCATTTTAATTACCTGGGTTGTAATATCTCATGTGTAACTGATATTGTTTGGGATAGTAAGCTAACAAAACTTAGACGCATCTGTGAAACGATTCATAGGTATAAGAAAAATAAATCACGGAAGGATATCCGAATGTAATTTTATATAACCGTGGCTGTACCCACATTCCAGTATGCCAGTGAGACATAGACTCTTGGTAAAAGGGACGTGCAAAGGATGAAGGCAGCCGAAATGAAACTAAGAGGGTCGCAAGGTTGTTCTCTCTTGAATCGAAGAAAGAACGAGGATATTAGACACGATTTAAACATTGTATCATTGCACTAGAAGATTGAAGACCACAGAAAGAGATGGTGTGAGCACTTGAATCGCATGTCTTATATCCGTCTACCTGTGGCTACCTTGGGTTATCTCCTTACTGGGAAGAGAGATGTCGGTAGACCTAGGAGGAGATGGGTTCCGGGACAGGTCTAAGTCTAAGGCCTAGTCCTTGAAGTGGTGATGATGACGATGAAGAACTGCTTGTGCTACGAGAGTGAAATGTTCATTTCCACTAGGCCATGTGACCAGACAAGCACAGTCTTCAGGGAGTAAGTCTCAGACTCCTGTAGGTGTGCCACAATTACATTGCTGTAACTAATAAATACGGCAATGTGGGGTAATTTAGTAGGCTTCATGTGTTTTAACCAATACCTGCAGAGATTTGTTATTATTTTGTAATTAGTGTACGTAACAACATAGACTAAAAATATATATGGCAAATTATTTACAGTTTTATTTAGTGTTTAAAGTGAAAATCAATTACAATAAATCTGAATTCATAAAAAAACCAAATTTACATACCTATGTATATATACAAGCATCAGAGGAAAGAGAAAAGGAAGTTGTTAGCTCTGGACTTTTTAGGTCCGCTGCCACAATCAAGTCGGGGTGTTAAGCACATTCTTGTATGTGTAGATGTGTTTACCAAGGCAGTAAGTGTCCATTAATGCCAAACTGAGGGATTATTCAACAGTAATTCGCCCGGAACCACTTTATATAGCTGAGTGACTGCACAAGAAAATGATGATGGAAGAACTGGAAGTCACAGGAAAGAAAATATTAAGAAAAATCTTGGTATGAATAAAAGATGTAGAACAGTACAGAAAACGCCACAACAATGAGCTGTACACAAGTGTTGAAAAAATTACAGACGTAAATAGAAAAATAAGAATTACTTTCTACGGGCATGTTCATAGAATGCATCCTGACAGACTGACAGGAAAGCTTTTTAACTATTTCAGATAGTTCAAAATGTCCAATACGTGGTTCAAAGAAACAGAAAAAGATATAGAAGAAATCCAGATTACTCAACAAGGTGTTAAAGAATGCTTGCCACTCAAAAATAAATTTAAAAAATGCCCAAGGTTTTCAGAAAAACCCCAAGAAGAGGACATCGAAATGAGGAAGAAACATCGATCAAGAAGATACGGGAGATATGGCAGAGGAGGAAAAGAGGGGAAAAGAAGGGAGGAACCAGTCGACCAAATGTAGTTCAAAGTGTCTCATACGAAAAAAACTTCTACAGTGCTCTTAGATTATTTAAATATATCAGAAATGTTTATAAATTAAATTAATCACAAAGTAATATTCCGAAAGAGGACTGTCAGTTAAAGTGTCTATGTTTACATACCACAATCAGCTGACAAATGTATGTATACTACAGTACTACCACGCAAGGTGGGGGATGTGTGCAAATGTCACAAATTTTGTGAACGCTGAAAGCAAAACAAACTTGTTAAACTTGTATTCACTGTATTAGTAAAGTATTTTGATACACACAGACGGTTATTTTTTAGAACAAACAATTGGTAATTTCTGAAGTTTTGACTGCTGACTCAGACACATTGGTTTGTCAACTTCAGTGTTGACAACGGCAACCAAGCGTCAACAGAAATTATAATTTTCTCATTTTCAACTGTCTTATATTTTACTCAGAACACTTACATTTATGCTCCCGTTACAGTCTGACTCTATAGAGCTTATGAATTCCTAATCCTTATTGATATTGCGGGCTTTGATATGGTTAACAATCATTTCTAAACAGAAATGTGGTAACTCATGTACCAATTTCTGTTTTACTGTCTGCCATATGTTTTGTAAAACTTTGATTATTTTCATTCATAAATATTGTTTTTGACTGCGTAATACGCTTTTTTAACTTCGTAAAACTAATTTCTAGAAAAAAATTTTAAATTAATTTACCTGAGACTGAGCCAGCTTCTGTTTGTTTACGAGCTTTTTCAAAGGCCGCCGAGTGTTTATATATTGTTTTTTTAAATAATTATGACCTTTAATGTTTCACCTTTTGATGACTTTTATACAATAACCTTTTTCTATAGATCCTATATAATAGTGATCTATTATATATTATATTTTTCATCATCATCATAATCATCAACTTCAAGGATTAGGCTCATCCTGAACCTGTTCCGGTACCCACTTCGCTCTCGGCCGTCCTATATCTCTTTCCCCACCGGTCTATATTCCATTGCTAGCACTGGAATCCTGTAGTCCGCCATTCTTCCCAAATGTTCACAAAACCTTCTACCGTTGCTTCTTACCTGTTACAGCAATGGGTCGACCACAGTTCCGTCCATATATCCACATCCTTTTTCCTATCGAGAATTTAACTGGGCACTGCTCCTCACAAGCCCCAGGGTTGGAGGAAGCGATGGCACCCCAATGGAGCCCCTAGCTTGTATCCAGCCAAGATCGTAATGCGTGGTTAAGAGCCACATCCTACACGAGGTGATCCTGTTTTTGCAGAACAGCAAGGCTCTAGACCGGAAGGTCAATAAACATTCCTGGTGGAGGGCAGCAGTATCCACCAGTACCAAGTTAAGGCGCAAAGGAAAGGATCCTGGAACGGCTTATCTTTGGAATATTGCAGGCGTGAATCTGGATGATAGTACTGCGAAAAACGGGGAGGAGGGCCTCGAAGACACGGAGAAAGGTAATTCCCTTAGAACAAGGGAAGTCCGAATTACATCCCCTTCCTCCAGAAGTTGTGCGGATAGGGTCAGAAACCCACCCACGAAAAAATTTCTTACTGGCGGGATCGAAAAAAAGCCTCGGAAATGGTGTTAGTATATTTTTATTTTGAATATTTTTTTAAAAGACGCGAAGCTATTTTACTAGTTTTTGGTACTAAAAACGTTTTAAGTTTCTGTTAGGTTGTACAGTACCCACAAGCGGAATTTATGATTTGTAAGCAAACAAAAAGTTTTAATTTGTCAACAACAGGTTTGATGAGCTTTGTCAGTGAGTAACCTAAAAAATGTGCATTAGCAAAAACTATTAAATCAAATAATAAATTTTGAAAACACATTCAAAATATTAAAAGATATATAATGCAAGAAATAGCTGAATAAATATGATATTCATATTTATAGAATACATATAAGAAAATTAAATAAATACACGTCTCTGCATGCGCACGAGCGCACAGATATATGAGTTGGTATTTCCGTTTTAAATGCGTCACAGCGAATATTTGTTATATGTATACCGTAGTTTAATAAAGAAAGCATTCCGAGATCAACTTAATAATACCGGTTTGTTATAGCAAGATTGTAAATATAGCTCAAGTGTTTCCTTGTGCGGGACGTAGAACTTTAGGCGGAGAGGGGTTGATTTTCATAAAATCAAGACTTGGGTAGGCAATCCCACACGCCCTCCGGCTCTGATATGTCGTTTTTAGTAACTTTTATACTGTTTACAATGTGTTCTTAAAAATTTAATTATTTTGTTGGGACAGTCTCTCTCATCGTCGTATGGTACAGTGGTAAACCAAATACAAGACACCAATGAAGTCACTAATCACCAGCTTTAATTAATCACAAACACAGTTTATAATCAACTTGTACAATAATCCAAGGTAAACTTGTCCGCACGCAATAATGGTGTCAACTAATAGAGTCCCGCACAATAATCACTTTTCACTAATAGCCATATAACACGCAGTTAGTAATCGCCCGAAGTAAAACTGAACTCTAAGGTCCAGGTGGACGGAAGCAGCAGCTTAACGTGGTCCGGTGGTCGCAGTGTCTGCCTGATGCCAGCTTGTTACCATAATTAGCGATCGTGCGCTATGCAGGACTGGAACCTCCTTGTTATTTATTTTTGGAGGGATGGGATGATGTTATTTTTTTAGAATCTCGGACCTCCAAAAGAACCGCGACGACAGAACGGTGGAGACCTCAGGGACCTTTCGATTGGGAGGTAGGAATTGCCCGCCCACAATGGGCAGGGCGTCTCAAACCGCTCAGGAAATGTCGCCGAGGGCTGCCAAGTGGCAATCTCGAAGCAAGGGAGAGAACAAAGAAGGAGGAAGCGCTCACCAGAGACGGCGCTAAGCACACCTAAGTCAAGCGCAGCCCATGAACTGTAAGCGGCGTGTGTTGGCTACTTGTAGTCTGCAGGGTTCTATAATATGCGTCCTTAACAAGCACTCTAGTATTCTAGAGAATACTTCAGCGCGGCGTTGGCAGATACGCACACCGGATACGCTAGTTGAGAAGCTTACAGAACGACTCTATCGAACGTACGAGAATGTTCCATATTACGTAACAATATGTATTATTATGTTACCACGTGTCTTTCTCTTTAGTAAAACTGTCTTATGACTTACGATAGGTTTCAGCTGGACGCTCTTCATTTTTCACGGTGCTGCCCATCCGTCTTCATCTGTCTGTTGCTCCTTCCGTTTCTGATATCGTCAAGTACTGCAACTTTTCTTCTTCACTGTCCTCTCAATCGTCCTACCTTTCCCTTCGTTGTGACTATTTGCTGCAGAAGTTTATACATTATACGTAAACCAACCAAGCCGTTTTTATTCATCACCATCGTCGCCATCGTCATCGTCGTCGTCATCGTCATCATCATCATCATCATCATCATCATGATGTGACGATTTAAATTGTAGCAATAATCAAGAAAAAAAAAAAAATTAAGGTTGCGAGCTCTTAAGCCATTTAAATCTCACTGTATTAATATAAAATACCTGTATGTACTCAGTATGAGAGGAAGCAGTAATTAATTAGTTATAAGATACCCTAATAAAAAGATAAATTGTAAAGAGTTATTAATATCGTATTTAACCCTTTGCTTGTAAGCAGGCGCTGTCCTGTTGATTCCAGACTCGACATGCTTTCCGAATCTTGTGTGAGTAAGAATAAGATTAAAAAAATTAATGTTAATAATAAAAAAATCTGAAGACATAAATAGTCGCTAAAACAACTGATTTAAATTATGTATATTTGTTTAGGGATAGTTTGTATAAATAATAAAATGTTAACTTAAATATAGTTAGGAACTATATTCTCGCGCGGAAATTGTCCCACTAACTTTTGCCCAGTACCAGGCGAAGGGAGCGGAATTTCTCTCTCTTGCAATGGTGACTCCGTACAGTATAGACGTAGGAGCTGTGCGCTTAAAATATGTTAACGACATTTTGTCTCACCTTACGATGGTGTACCAGATGTAGCTGTTTAAAGCATCTGGATGTGTTAATTAATATAGTCATGTAAATAGACAAGAAATTTAAAGTAAAGTAAAAAATCGAAACGTAAAAAAGGAGTGTAACACAAGATGACTTAGTGCTCCAACAAATAACAACAATTCCAAAGTCATACCCGGAGATGTGAACTATCAGAAGCCACAAACTCTACTGCACGTGACAGAATATGCAGATCAGGACATCCGAGAATCTACAAGATCATCGTAGATATCTACACTACATATTGTTCAACCTGCGAACTTTTGGAGCCCTTTACAGAGGAAGGCCAGACCGAGATGACGACGTAGCTGTTCCTGTTTCCCAAGACGGATACCCTAGGACGAGTCTTCTGCATACCAATTAAAAGGTGACTCGATAGCCTGTCTATCGAGGGTTACTAATATTTGTCACACAACACTTCTTGAAAGAGACTTTTCAGAAACTATTAACTTTGTAAAGACAAATAAATTAAATCTAAGAATTTCATGTAACTATTCTAACTTCATACGTTGTAACAGTTTATATGCTAATGTAGAGTAATATAATTCAAGCAATGATACCATTCTTCCAATGGTAGAATAAAGAAAGTCTTGCAAGCTAATATCATGAAATGAGTATAATTAAAAGTCTTAATTACAGAAATACAGAAAGTTGACCCGGATCCGAGGTATAGATATATAAAATCAAGTTTGATCTCAAAGTCTAAAGAAACCTTTCAAATAACCTAATAATTGAATTAGTAATGTCATGGGATCTGTCAGTATATGTTTTTAAATGTTAAATAAAGAGAAGTCTTCTTGTTACACACATATGAGGAGTGCTTAAATCAATTGTATACCTTGCCATTGTTTCCTTACACAGTTAGTAAGTAATTTGTTACATTAATTATTTGTGATCAATTCTGTTACAACGTAGGCAGCCCATCTAATTAACGGAGTTTAATTACGAGGGGTTCCCTGGATTTGTAACGCGGAAAAAAGACGTTACAGAAATGCGCCACTCTGCTTACATTGTAAAAAAAAAATGAAAGGGTAATTGTTTACAGAGTGTCACAAAAGTGACATTTAAAACAAAATTGCGTCATTCAAAAAATAAAGGAAACAAAGAAAGAGTTTTAATTGTGTATATAGTGTCACAAACAAAATTGCATTCACTATGCGTGGATAAATTGTAAGATCAATAACTAAATATATAATATTGATATATGCACTCAGAAAGTTACTTTAATAAATGTAATGTTCAAAACATATTTAATACACTATTAAATAACGTAATACGTATTAAGTTACGTAGATGGTAGTATGTATAAGTAAAATATCCTTAGCGTCATACAATGCATGTAGCTTTTGCATTGTATAGGCCAGTAACAACCTGCATAATTCGATGTAAGTACTTGCATACATGAATTGTGACCAAGCATAACAATTTTGGTCAACCGAACAATCTGTAACAGGTTTGTTTACGACAATCTATAACCTGTTGTTTCCTTAATCATTCTGCACAGTGTATGTCCAACTATCTAGCTTACATACACTAGAAAGAGTTAAAAAAAAAATGTTGATTAAAAATAACTTTGTTAATAATAATAAAGTAATTAAGTAGAAGTTCGTGATTTAAAACTTGTGAACAAAATAAGTAATTATTTAATTGAGAAAAGTTTATGAATGAACGAAGCCAAAGTGTTGTCTAAGCGGAATAATAATAAATGTGTTGCATAAGATTGCGCTCCCCTTTTCTCGTGTTTATACCGGTCGTTGGTGTTATTCACTCGCATTGTGTAGACAATAATATGTAAAAGCAAACACCCCATTGTCACACACGCTCAACCCTCCTTGTTAACTAAATATGTAGGCCACCCTCTGACCTACATTCCAGAAAACAGCTGATCGGCTATTTAACCTTGAAAGATATGTGTGTGTGATTTCTGTCTCTCCCTTAGAAGAGAAATTGTTCTTTTCTAATTTGTGTAAATTTATTACTTATGAATTTATTATATGTATATGTAATATATGTGTAATATACTAGTATTAATTTTAAGTACGTGCTAATGTGTTAGAACAAAATGGCCCAATTTAACCCGGATTTGTTATTAAAAGACGAGCTGTCTTACGAAGCCCTTTTGCGTGGACTACCCCATGCTGATGTAACAGTCGCGGAATTACGAAGTTCAATTCGCGAATGTGGATTTGATGCGCCCGTGCAATTAAACAATCTAAGCCAACTCGATTATGAAAGCGAGAAAGAAATTTGTAATGCCAAGTATAGTGAACTATACTTATTGTCTCAAACACTCCAAGACGAGAAATCTCCGGCAAAAATTTTGCGGACTACCCAGAGAATAGAGCATTTAACCAGGCGAATAAAAAATTTGTCGATCTGGCCGAATCTCACAGAAATACCCGTTGATGTACAAAAGCTAGCAGACGAAGCTCTACGCCGCTTACCTTCAATTATCAACGATTTAAGACGAAAATCCGACTCATTCAGGATGGACGAAATAGAGAAATCATTAATGAAATTACACATCTCCCCAGTACAATCCCCCACCACTGGTTTACCTCCGCCTAACTCGGATCGGAACTCACCTATCGTATCGCAAGTGCAAGCGAACCCAGAACAAAAAACTGATACAGATGTAAATGTCCCTCCTCCCGAGCATTTTCAGTTTCTTCCCGGAAATAATGAATTGACCAACACCCCCAATGAATCTAATCACCCTCATCGAGGAATTACCCCTATGAACTATAACGCAGAGCTATACAAAAAAATGACTCACCCTGTGGAGAAGATTTTAACCGAAATCCCCTATGCAGATGGTTTAAATGTTTCCAAGTTACTAACATTTATTAGTTATCTTCTTCAGATAAAGGATCTACAGCAGCTGAATGACTGGCAAATTTTACAAGTTCTGTTACCAAAGTGTAAACCCCCGTTAAAAAATCGTGTGCTAGAAGCCCTAACCTCTACTTTCCCAGTAGAAGAGCTACATAGCTCTTTAATAAAATACTTTATTCCCACCGGCATCTATGAGGAAATAAAAAGGAAGACAGTACTCAGAGTACAAGGACATCAGGAGAGATTAGCTCACTACATCTCCGATATTAGGGAGTCCTCTCGACTACTACGTGTAAGCTGGAATGAAACACAACTGGTGGACACCATTTTAATAGGAGTGTCACCTGAAGAAAGATCTCGACTATCATTGATGAATAGACCCAATACTATTGCTGATCTAGAACAGTGCAGTATCCATTCTTCAAATGTATGGTACTCAGATCAAAATAGAGAAGCAATGAAAACCTCTGGAACTAATAGACATCAATTGCGAGCACTACTGCCTGATGTAACAACCTCGTATGAAAGACAAGTTTCTAGTAGACCTCACCATGTGCGCAAAGCTGGTAAGTTAACTGTAAACCCAGATAAAGCGGAAACCAAGTACCCACCTCGCAGAAAACCCACCTGTTATAATAGTGGCAAATATGGGCACATGAGAAGAGAGTGCAAAAGTAAGCCATTGGAACGGAATAACCCCAATTCAAAAAACATGTAAGGCAGGGAGACCCGAAAACCTGTGTCTTCCGCAGCTACTCGAAACTAGGTAAACTAAAAGAAACCAATAATAATAAGAATGAATTATTCTGTAACCGAGTGAAAAACAAAAAAGGTGCGAAAGAAATCGACCCCTATGTGCAAGAATTTCGTGAAAAGTGTAATGCGATTAATAGATGTAAATGGAAAAAAATCTACTACCATTAATACGAGTCGACTTAGGCGTTACATCCCCCATCGCCTTAATTGATTCGGGATCTAGTAGAAGCTTAATCAGCCAAGAATTAGCGGACATGTTAGCTAAACATCATCTAGTAAAACGGAACCAACCTGTGAATATAAAGGGTGCTAAATAAATATGGTGATTAAATAGACGATAGTTCTAGGAGCGTTTCTTAAATCCCCAAAGTAATTTAATAAATAATAAATAATAAAGTGAATAATAATAATTGATTTAAATACTAGAGCTAAATAAATCCTGAGTTATACTAAAATTGTGTGAAGTGTAGAAGTAAGTAGGAAAAAGGAAAATAATAATAAAAAGTTCAGTTGCATAGTGTAAACACTTCGCAGTGGTGGCCAATAAGAGAAACTTAAAGCGTGTTCAGTAAGGTAGTAAGCAGCCGCCCACCCTCTCTATTGTGATAAACCGGTGCTAGCCTGAACAATTGAAAAACCACCCCTAGTGAGTATGACAATGCATTGTGAAGTGTCTCCCCTCCCGAATAGTTTGTTTAAGTATTGTAAAAAGAGATAAAAGAGAATCATATTCGTGAGATTCCGCTTCTCTCAAACCAGTGATCTAAAGTGGAGTATGGGATCCTCTTTAGATCACATTAGAAATAAGTTTATGATATATAATCAAGTAGTGATTATACATGTAACGTAACAGGTCACAACGGCGCCGACTGAAAGGGTAATGATAGGGCAGAAATGTGCCAAAGATCATTAATAAATGCTGAAAGCTAACTTCCGTAGTTAGAGTAAGCTGGTGTCAGTCGGGCCGGGATGTTGTGAGTTACGGATAAGTAGGGATCATTCCAATCTAAGGTTTGGAAATTAGTATTAAGATTAAAATGTAAGTTAGTACTTAAGAAATAAGAAAAAGGGAATTTCACGAAGACGATCATTTAAATGAACAATGTCATTTAAAGAGAATTAGAAAAAAACAAACTGTGCACTAATAATAAATAACTTCACACACTGACACTAATCGTACTCCCAGTCCCCAATAGTGAGTTAGACTCAAAAAAGCTTAACCGTAGCGTGCAATTTAAGCGGTGGAGTCTGTGACGATTTAAATTGTACCAATAATCAAGAAAAAAAAAAAAAAAAATTAAGGTTGCGAGCTCTTAAGCCATTTAAATCTCACTGTATTAATATAAAATACCTGTATGTACTCAGTATGAGAGGAAGCAGTAATTAATTAGTTATAAGATACCCTAATAAAAAGATAAATTGTAAAGAGTTATTAATATCGTATTTAACCCTTTGCTTGTAAGCAGGCGCTGTCCTGTTGATTCCAGACTCGACATGCTTTCCGAATCTTGTGTGAGTAAGAATAAGATTAAAAAAATTAATGTTAATAATAAAAAAATCTGAAGACATAAATAGTCGCTAAAACAACTGATTTAAATTATGTATATTTGTTTAGGGATAGTTTGTATAAATAAAAAAATGTTAACTTAAATATAGTTAGGAACTATATTCTCGCGCGGAAATTGTCCCACTAACTTTTGCCCAGTACCAGGCGAAGGGAGCGGAATTTCTCTCTCTTGCAATGGTGACTCCGTACAGTATAGACGTAGGAGCTGTGCGCTTAAAATATGTTAACGACATTTTGTCTCACCTTACGATGGTGTACCAGATGTAGCTGTTTAAAGCATCTGGATGTGTTAATTAATATAGTCATGTAAATAGACAAGAAATTTAAAGTAAAGTAAAAAATCGAAACGTAAAAAAGGAGTGTAACACAAGATGACTTAGTGCTCCAACAAATAACAACAATTCCAAAGTCATACCCGGAGATGTGAACTATCAGAAGCCACAAACTCTACTGCACGTGACAGAATATGCAGATCAGGACATCCGAGAATCTACAAGATCATCGTAGATATCTACACTACATATTGTTCAACCTGCGAACTTTTGGAGCCCTTTACAGAGGAAGGCCAGACCGAGATGACGACGTAGCTGTTCCTGTTTCCCAAGACGGATACCCTAGGACGAGTCTTCTGCATACCAATTAAAAGGTGACTCGATAGCCTGTCTATCGAGGGTTACTAATATTTGTCACACAACACTTCTTGAAAGAGACTTTTCAGAAACTATTAACTTTGTAAAGACAAATAAATTAAATCTAAGAATTTCATGTACCTATTCTAACTTCATACGTTGTAACAGTTTATATGCTAATGTAGAGTAATATAATTCAAGCAATGATACCATTCTTCCAATGGTAGAATAAAGAAAGTCTTGCAAGCTAATATCATGAAATGAGTATAATTAAAAGTCTTAATTACAGAAATACAGAAAGTTGACCCGGATCCGAGGTATAGATATATAAAATCAAGTTTGATCTCAAAGTCTAAAGAAACCTTTCAAATAACCTAATAACTGAATTAGTAATGTCATGGGATCTGTCAGTATATGTTTTTAAATGTTAAATAAAGAGAAGTCTTCTTGTTACACACATATGAGGAGTGCTTAAATCAATTGTATACCTTGCCATTGTTTCCTTACACAGTTAGTAAGTAATTTGTTATTTTAATTATTTGTGATCAATTCTGTTACAACGTAGGCAGCCCATCTAATTAACGGAGTTTAATTACGAGGGGTTCCCTGGATTTGTAACGCGGAAAAAAGCAGTTACAATCATCATCATCATCACCATCACCATCATAATAATAATCATCATGATCGCTCCAAGGACTATGCCTTAAATCTGTTCCGGAACTCATCTCCTCCTCGGACTATCGACAACTCTCTTCTCAGTAGGGTGATAACCCAAGGCCACCACAGGTAGACGGATATCAGGCATGCGACTCAAGTGTTCACACCATTTCCCATCCGATTTTCGAGGCTCATACGAGTTTTGTAAGTACATATATTTTTACTTAAGCAGGTTACTGGCCTGCTGTAAAACCCCCAAATTGGAGGACCAGGAGCTTAGATTTCGGGCTGCTCCTCCCCTAGAGAGTTGCTTTCACCTCATCTGACGAGCTTTCTTTGCCCAATCGCAGTAGACTAACTAACTCAGACCATGTGTGCAGCCGTTGGCCTACTGTAGGCTCCTCCGCCTCCACACTAGATGCACACCTTGCTGCCGATGTACACCATCCTGCCAGGCCAGGGCCCAGGATACCCCTAGGCTGCCCTGACAGAACCCCCATCTCTTGTTTGCTTACCGATCCACTCCGCCAAAGGGATTGACTACCACAACCTTGGAGTGGATTTCTCGGCGTAACAGGGCCCACCAACGTGTAGGTGAGAGTGGAGTTGGGGTGGAGAGGCTACTGCACTTCTCTTCAATGAAAGCATATGTTCGCGTCACACACCCCTTCGGCCACCGCCATTTTTCTCTGTCTTATATTATTGACAATAATTTTCTTTCTTTTCCTATTTTCGTTAATACGTCATCCATTATTTTCAGCTTCGCATATTAGTATATTTCACCTTAATAATGATTCTTTGCGGCAAGCACATTTTAAAGCACTCAAGGTTTTTTTTTCCTTTTTAGTGGTCTACATTTCACTGCTTTACAAAACCTAACCTTCCGTACAAAAAAAAGTTAAAGCCTTCATCATACCGTTACTTTTGTAGATTTTCTTCTTAGTAATGTTATTTTAAGCTATTTACAGTACGTTTAGCGTCTCCACTTGCTGGAACGTAAGATAAGAAATCAGATTTATTCGCCCAGTAAATTCTACTTTATAAAGCTAATAAAATGCCGGGGTTCCGTGTTTTGAGATTATTTAAGCAGACCTTGCCACCACCGCGCCGCGCGCAATGTACTGCCCGGTCGTATATAATGTCGTGCCCCCGACACGCAAACACGCGTTTAACTCTAGTTAATCACTTTTATGTCTCGTCTTGTATTTTCTTTATTTAGATGGTGTCTACATATACACCACGATTTAGTATAATTTATTTCTCCTTAATAAAGAAGAAAGTTTAAGGAAAATATGTGTTTAACGACTGCTGTTCAGTGAAATATATTGGACATATTTTACGCGTAACGACTTCCTCCAAGACGTTTCGATTGTCAAAGCGGCGATTTGTAAATGTGTGTGTCTCTAAATGCTGGAGTAAACGTATTTGTGCCAGCAGTATATTACTTGTGAAACTATATAATTGTATTATTTGTCTGTAATACGGAAACTTGAATGGCCTTGATTGAATGGTACCGGTAATAAATAATTTAAGAAAAAATATACGTAATTTGGTGTTGAATTTTTAAAATGTATGTACTTATTATTCTTAGAAACCATTCAGTTATTGAACGCCAGGATTTTTCGATTTTATTACAAACGATAAATATAAGGAATATTAGTCCTCTTTATTTTAATTTATTTCTTCAGTTTTAAAATATTGTTACGAGAAGCCTATGAACAACCCAGAACATTCTCCACTCCCCCGTCAAATGTGGCAGCTGTTGCGTCATTCAAGTACGTGATTCTAGTTACTTCCAGGAACAGTTGAGATATACGCATTAAGCCGCCGGCGTGCAGTTAAGGAGGGAAAGCTGTACTGGACCTCAGCGGGGCGTATATAAAGCCATAGCAGCCGGGTTGTCAGTTCAGTTACGTGAACGATTTTTGCTAGTGTGGATTGAGTGTTTGCCGAAGTGAAGTTGTATTGAGTTAATAATTGTGCTAAACTCTATTAATAGACATTGTTTTGCGTGTGGACAAATCTGACTGGAAATATTTTACGAGTTAATTACAAACTGTTTAATTGTGATAATTAAAGCTGGTGATTGGTGACTTCATTCGTGTTTTGTATTTTGTTTTCCACTGTACCTACGACGACCAAGTAGACCGTCGTAACAATATTTTATCTCGTTTTGTGAATTCATTTTATACTTCATTAATTTTAAAAAAAGAAATAAAATGTGAATATCAACAAAATCTCAAGTTAAACTTTATATTAATATGTGATTGCGGTAATCTGAAAATTTTATGTTTAAATATGTTAAATAAATTGTGGATAAATATTAAAGTTTCCAGAAAATATGTTTAAAGTGAATATATATTGTATTACTATATAGACAAACACGCATCGATGATATGGATCTTCAAAATCATTCCCCTTATTTTCTCTATTCCATATGGCACTTATCCCTTGTCTGTCTAGCTTTCTTTCCTGTAGGAAAGACATGATTTGTTTTCGATACACAAAGTAAATCTAAATTTTTCATGATTGTGTAACACTTTTATCAGACTGATAAACACAGTTTCTTTTCAATTTAATATATTTTTATTGCCAAAAATAGGTACAGCATTATGAACCCCTGAACGCAACAATTTAAGAGTAACAAATACACTGTTTGGTAAACGACTCTAAATGACATTTTTTCACAGACTCGTTTCTGGTTTTAGTCTATAAAATAAGACATTTTTGAGCAACTGAAGTCTTCTAGCGTCCTTATATATAGGCTTTAATGTCTCAATAATTGACGAAAGTTAACAAAACTGGTTTGACTGACCATTTGCTGTGTTAGAATCGCGTGCAGTCTTGTTAACACCAGACGTCGCAAACCTAACCTAACCTAACCTAACTATAAATGGCAGTGTAATGAATGAAAGAAAAACACGTTTACAGTACTTTTAGTTACCAGATTTTATAAATTCTTCTACAGTTTAGTCAGAAAAAATGAAATATAAATTGAAACAAACAAATGTAATTTTTTTATTGTATTGTTTCTGAATTTCCTTAAGCGAATGGCAACAAAGAAATCACAGTTTATTCTTCGATTCCCATACTTCAATCGAAATAGCTTGTAGCGATCTGGAATATTTGCAGATTTATTCACATATGTACGGTTTAACGCCGACGTGAACGGCTAAGCAGGAATATATTACTAGGCAGATATACCGGTTCTGGTTTGCCATTATCTTTGAGAAGAGAGAATCAGTCTAAAAGTCGGTTTAATTTAGTCTACGGCGGTAATCGAATCTATGCCGCTTTGTGTAGCTGGTCAGTACCTAACCTACTACGTCACTGTCATTAATACAAACAATACTAAATAAAAATTATATATTTTAATTGGCATTTCTGTGCAAATAAAATCACGTATCTTACGTGTGCGAAAAGAAATATATAATGAAAGATTAAAACAAGATTTTGCAAGTCAAAGTATTTTTTCGTGTGTTACTTCACTTGTTCATACACTTCTTCCAAACCGCACAATCAATGAAAAATGTCAACGTTTTCGTGTTTACTTGCTGAACTGCTACTTATCATGTTCCGGACGAGGCCTTTCAGTTCTTCTACCATTTTCAAATCGCAAACCACGACCAATGGTGGAAACATTGAAAGGCCTCGTCCGGAACATGGACAAGTAGCAGTTCAGCAACTAAACACAACTCAAGTTGGAATTACAGAGGCTGCTATTTTAAATATCAAGATGAACAATGAAAAAATTTGTTGTACGATTTCAGTAGCTGCTCGTGTTAGTAGAATATTCCTCGTTCCTCCGAGCCGCTACATAGATTCGGCCTCCTAAACTTAACTAAAATAAAATACGGTTCCAATCGATACGTTTTTTAAAAATATTCTTCTAAACACCAAATTAAGGTATCTCAAATAACAGAAAAATAAACCAACAGGTCGCCCAAAAAGTATCTCTAATAACAAAAAGGCAGATAGACTCAACTAATGGAGTAATAACTGGTTTGTCGGCTACATACAGACTGTTTATATTAAGCCTGTAGTAATGACTAGTGTTAGCCAGCGACCATAGTCTTCAGGACCGAGAGGAATCTACTATTAAATATAATACCCGCGACTTTTAGATATGCGTATACAAATTTGGTACTTTCCCAATAACTGTACCGGCAGTACATTTTCGATGTTTCCAGTACGCGATAATATCGGTACACGAAGCAGTAAATAATAATAATAATAATAATAATAATAATAATAATAATAATAAGAAGAAGAAGAAGAAGAAGAAGAAGAAGAAGAAGAAGAAGAAGAAGAAGAAGAAGAAGAAGAAGAAGAAGAAGAAGAAGAAGAAGAAGAAGAGTGTACTAATTTTAAATGATTTTATTTCTGAATTTAACGCGAAAGTACGTAATATGTGAACACGTGATGTTAGGTAAGAATATTACGTTATTTTAATTTATAGTTTAAAGAGAATAAAACTGATGGTTAGCAAAATATAACGTTTAATAAGTAAATAAAATGATTGTACAATACAATGATCTACAGTTGGTGGTGCTACAAGAAAAAAAATAAAAGCAAACTGAACCAAGCGTTGTTGTAACATTCAACTGTTTCCTTCTTCTTACTTCATTAACATGCTGAACCTGCATTAAAAATTTTGTTCATATTTGATGTAGTCTATTACTTCTTCTTCTTCTCCTTCTTCTCCTCTTCAACGATTAGGTTATATAAACCTATTCCGGCACCCATTTCATCATCGGACGACCCACGTCTCTTCTACCAATGGCTTTATAGTTCAGTGCCGCTTTCGGCTATCGATCCTCTGTCATCCTTTGCAGATGATCCCACCATTGCCTTCTGTAAATTGAAGTAATTTCATTTATGTCCTTTACTTCGAGTTCTGCTCTGATATCCTCTTTCCTTATTCTATCTTGCAATGTATAATTTAAAGTATTTCAAAAAACTGCATTTCAGCACTTTGAATCTTGCCTCATTTCTTTTTTGTCATGACCCACGGCTCACTTGCATTAATCATTGTGGATATTGCAATTGCCTTATAAAATTTAATGAGATTACCTTTATAAAGTTAGTAAACTTTAATCAAGTAAAAGTATTTTATTACTATGAAATTATATTTGAATGGATCCTAAAGAACATAACATTGTGAAGTAAAAGACTGCGTTTTTGGCAAACGTGTTGCGATTAAAACAGAATACATATCTTTATGGATTGTATTGTAACCATATGCACGGTATACATCCGTAAACCAAGAAAAAGCGACAACCATAAATACACTTCGGGGCGAAAAAAACATGTATTCTGATGTATAATGTTACTGTTCAAAACGAAAAGTGAGTTCTGTCATAAAAGGATAGACGTGTATTGTAACCCGCAACCCGCTTTACTTCGAGTTGTTGTTTTCTTACGGGGGGAGGGAGTGATTTACACATAACGTTGAGTATCGTTTGAAAGAGATAATGGTTTATCAGAGTTCTTTCAGGCGCCTGATAACTTAACCTAACAACGCCAACTTTTGCTGCCGCACGCGGAGGATTAACATTCAATATTGCTAAAAACGCTTCGCATAAAAAAATATATGACAATAAAAAACGATTACAATCGAAAAAAAATTGTACAGCATAAATCAATAAATTAACATGCTTTGTATGTTTTACTAAAATTATAAGCGATATTCACTACATGTTGATACCTTTTCTCGCATAATCGAAATATCGAAAATTAGTGCAGGTTCGGTTATTTGGAAAGTACCACAAATTCTAATAGTTTCTTTTGGAGAATGAGGAGGAGGAAGAAGAAGAAGAAGTAGAAAAAGAAGAAGAAGGACAACGAGAACGAGAACGAGAACGAGAACAGGGACAGGGACAGGGACAGGGACAGGACAAAGACAAGGACAAGGACAAGGACAAGGACAAGGATAAAGAAAAGAACAAATTTTAGGTCAGTTTATTTCTGATTATAAGGCGAAAATATGTAAAATGTGAGAAGAAGTGAGGTTAGGTAAGAATGATACAGAAATAAATTAGTGATGCGTGAATAGTAGTAACATTCAAACATCCAATCCTCACATATTTGTCATGATAAAATTCTTAGTTAACTTTCAGTGTAAAACAAAGAGGAGACAAGAAGAAATAGGGAGAAAGAAAGAGAGAGAGTGATGCGGGGACGAAGGGAGGGTGTTATGGAAAGAGGAGATTAATAGGTAATATGAGACATGGTGATATGTTAAACCAATAATCCGGGTTATACGCAAAATTAGATATCGATTAAATAAATAAGAGCTCAAGAATTCAAATTTAATAAAATCTCATCCTGCTTGAGACGACAGCGTATGTGAATATAATCTTAGGTTTTCCCATTTTTCGAATCAGCAGTTTTTAATTCGCAGCTCTCAGTCATCTATTGCAGTTCACTATCTGACGTCGTCGCGTATGTATACTCGAAAATCTCCCTCTTCTTCTTTTCTGAGTCGGTTATCACTGTTAAAAAGACTATAACCATCAACGTTCTGATATAAGTCTACGTTGGCTCCGTCTATTTAAGTGAACAGTTTTATTCTTGAAGGGATTATGTGTGACATAATAGGAAATGTGACACATCGCGAATGTAAAACTGATAAAAGTAAATATATTAGATTTTTTAATCGTTTAGTTAGTATACGAGGTTTATAAATTAAGTAATGAGACTAATTGAGTAAAACCTTTTATTTACAATCAAACTATATCTAGATTCTATCGCCTTCAAAATAGTTCCATTGGGAACCCACACACCGCTTTTGACGGTTTTCCTACTCTTCACAGCATTGATGGATCTCAGAAATTGGAATCTCCTATAACTGGTCGGTTACATTTTCTTATGATGTCTGTCGTCCTAAAATGGTGCCCTTTGAGATATTTTTTTAGTCTCGGGAAGAGAAAGTAGTCACAAAGACTCAATTCATATGAATAATGGGACTGAGGAACAACATGATAATTTTTCTTTTCCAAAAAGTCATTAACTGAGAGTGCTGAGTGACAACGTGCATTGTCATGATGCAGTATCCAGATTTTCACGATGGCTGGTCTTACGCGGGCAACTCTTTTCTGCAACCTTTCAAGAATTTCTCGGTAACCATGTTGATAAACAGTCTGTCCTATAGGCAAAACACTTTAAGGATAATTCTATTAATATCAAAGAAACAACGAACTTAGTTTTGAGTTTGGATTTGCTCATTTTTGCTTTTTTGGGACGTGGTAAATTTGGTGTGTGCCTCTCCTCGCTCTGGAATTTTGTTTCTAGATCGTCCTCAAAGATCCATGATTCATCACCAGTAATAAAATTTCTTAGAAAATCAGGATAATTTTTAATTTGTCCTAGAAGATCACGGTATACTTACATCCTGTTGTCTTTCCGTTCGAGAGTGTGGTTTCTTGGGACCAATTTCGCACAAACTTTGCTTATTCCCAATTCGTTTGTATAAATTTGATAAACTGTAGTGTGGTTCAAATTTGATTGTCTGCGACAATTCTGACGGTTAAACGACGGTCAGACCGCACCAAGTCACTGATTTGATCAATTTTGTCGTTAGTTCTTCACGTTCACGGTCTTCCAGAGCACTGACCATCCTTAATTGATTCCCGGCCATCTGAAAATGCTTTAAACCATCTAATAACCTGTGCTCTTGATAGAGCTTCACCTCCATATGCCTTTGTCAATTTTGTAAGAATCTCAGTGGAATTGAGCCTGAGTTAACACAAAACTTGATTGCACAACGTTGCTCGTAATTGATGTCACTCATTTTGATAACCCACAACAAAAACTCACTTCACGAAAAGCTTGTTTACGGTTCACTTGTCAACAATAGACAATAAATAATAATACCCAATATCAATCAGCTGTTTATCTAACCATGAAAACCTTAAAGTGTTGCGACACTGTCTGCTACATGATTAGTCTCATTGCTTAATTTACAGACCTCGTATATTTACAGTTCATTTACACTGAGTTGATACACTCCCAAGTCGTACGCTGTAATAAATGATTTTAGGTAGGAACACACATGTCGTGGATTGTTCTGCCATCGTCACACACATTTGTGGGTTGTATTCCTCGGTACAGTTTGTTTACAGTGAACCTTTAACGATAATATAACATTGGTTAAATCAGTGTCTCAGAATTTGGTGTACCGTCTCTCAACCCCACCATCAAGTAGTGTACCCTGTCAGCACTAGACAGACTGTAGTGACCAGGTGTCTAGTCTGCCAAGGGTCTCTCAGATCAGGGATAAGAAGGTACTTTCCGTTCACAGAGATATGAATATCTGTCTCGAATAACAACCAGATATAATTTTAAAATAATAAATTTGGCACGAATTTTTATAATAATGTAGTCCTATCGAACACCCCCCTTTCCAGTGTGACAGGTGTTGCCTCAGTCAAGGCCGCTCACAAGTAGTTTCCAGTGTATTCAAGAACACTTGAGATACAAAGTGAAGTAAGGAAGGAAGTGAGGATGGAAGATTTCTAGAAGGCGTACGCTACCTCTAAAAAGCCATATCAGCCGGCTTGTCAGTTCAGTCAGTTCAGTGGTGTTGAGCGATTTCTTTAACGTGGATCGAGGGATTGTAGTGAAGTGTTGTGTTATATAGTGCGAAATTCTTTATGGTTGACATTATTATTCCATGTAGCCAATTTTTACTTTAATTGTTGTAAGAGACTATCTTGTTGATTACAATTTATTAATTGTGATAATTACAGCTGGTTATTAGTGATTTCATTGGTGTCTTGTATTTTGTTTTCCACTGTACCATAGGGAGACCGTCTTAACAATAAGATATCATTTTACAGAAATGTCCTTTAGTTTTTACTGTTTATTTGAATCCAGTTATGTGGAAGGTTGTGGTCCAATGTATCCAGTGGCATTCCTCTCGACTATGTCACTGCCTTCTGTTTCACAAACCGTAATACAACAGAGAAGTGCTACCTACGTCGCTGATCTATATATTTTATTTGACAGGAAACCATTATACCATTACATCGCTAGCGGGTGTGAACAGGTGGAAAACAGCCAGAGAACAGGCATCTCGTACCTTAAAAAACGTATGAAATCGGACCACGACTGTTTAGCTAGCATTTGTAAAATACTCTAGCCTTAAAAAACGTAAAGACGTTTTTACTAATTTAGCGGCAATTTTTTTTTGTAGCTTTGTCACGCCAAATGCCATAAGTTTCAATAGACTGTATTTCTTTCTCGCTGTTCACGTATTTAACAGAGGTTGTTACAGAAACTTCCTAGCAAATTTTCTAAAACGTACATAATTAAAAGAGTTATTATTTAGTAAGGGTGGGCCATGACAAAAAAGGAAAGCGACAACATTCAGAGTGCTGAAATGCAGTTTGTTCCAAATACTTTAGATTATACATTCCAAGATAAAATAAGGAATGAAGATATCAGAGCAGAACTCGATGTAAGGGACATAAATGAAATTATTTCAATTTACAGAAGACAATGATGGGATTATCTGCAAAGGATGGCAGAGTATCGATTGCCAAAAGCGGCACTGAACTATAAAGCCATTGGTAGAAGAGACGTGGGTCGTCCGAGGTTGAAATGGGTGCCGGAAGAGGTTTATATAACCTAATGCTCGAACAGGAGAAGAAAAAGAAGAGTGTACACTTCACAATTTGAACGATCATTGTCAATATGCCATACGGTTAAGTTTGGTACGTAACCAGCATTTCGATCAGCTTTCCGACGAAGTTTTAATTTCTATTATCATTGGATTGTGTGATATTTTATATATTTAACACACACACACACACACACAAACACACATTAATACAATGAGGTACATCATCTCTATTAGTGTAAACGAATATAATAAAAACTACTTCTTGAGTAGTTATTCTTCTTGAGTTATCAGTCTTTGTCCTGCATTGTACCCTCCCTCGTGGTTCGTGTGTTACAGGCGCTCACAGGCGTATGGAACTACAGTTTAAGGCCGGGTCCGAACGGCATAGCTAAAGAGATCTAAATTAGACAGGATACCTTTAGCTGGTCTGTCATTTATTTGCGAAGGGAAACGGTCATATCTAAATGAGATGATTCCCCCCCGCGGGAATCGAACCCGCGCCAACAGGGTAGCAGCGCCACACAGCATACTCTACGCCACGACCGCTCCTTTATTCTTATTAGTTTTACGTACAACTGAAAATCACTTTCTTGTTTATCGCAATGTCCTACTACAACTGGGAAGGATCAATTTAAAAATGCAGCAGCTGTGAAGTGTCGAGACCAATTAGCGAAAACTGTACGATGACGCTCTACTGTTGTATTGTTTGTATGCGCATTGTTGCAACTAAAACGGACACCTCACTGGTCTTTGTTTACCGCTGTCCATTGTCGCGTACGGTGCCTTTGTTGAAACTAACAGTTAATTATTCACACCGTTATTATTGAAAGTTGTCCAAGCGTTAGTGTCGTAGTTTCAGTTTCTTGTCTTCTTCTTTTTCTTTATTACCACAACAGACAAACGTAGCTGCCGTTGGGCTACTCAACCACTGGCGTTCATCCATATCGTCCTGAACAAGGCAGATGTTTATCCTCACCTACTTGAGATCATTTAGGACACTCTCTCTCCCTGCTGTCATTCATCCTCAGAACATTACGCTTGTCACTTTAACCTCTGCATCTCAATAACGGAGGTAATGCTGAGGAAATCATATTGCTGCGACGGTCTACTGATCGTCGTATGGTAGAGTGGAAATCAAAATACAAGACACCGATGAAGTCACTAAGAATCAGCTTTAATTATCACAATTAACAGTTTGTAATCTACAAAGTTAAAGTAATTCAACAAGATTATACTCGTGCAATGATTCAAATTAAGTTTGTCCACACGCAATAATAATGCCAACTAACAGTCACCCACAATAATCAGTTTTCACTAACAGCCATTTGAAACGCACTGAGTAATCGCCCGAAGTAAACTGAAAACCAAACGGCAGGTATGGGCTATTAACAGTCTGCAGGGTTCCATAATATGCGTCCTTAACAAGCAGTCGAATATTCTATAGGATACTTCAGCGCGGCCTTGGCAGAAACACGCACCGGGTGGGCTACTTGAAAAGCTTGTAGAACGACACTATCGAACGTACGAGAATGTTCCTTACTTCGTAGCAATATGCTACATACAGCTCATTATTTTTTCTTCCCCGCCATATCCCATTTTCACATATTAGGCCTATAATTCTCATAAGCAATTACTCTTCAACTCTGTCTAGCAGCTTGACTACTGACCTAGTAGGGTCCAGATTATATCGTCATACGCGGCGACTGGTATAAGTTAGGTTTTATACAATCTGAACTTCGTTGATTGGCTTACTAACCAACTCTTCAAGACGATATTTAACGATATTCTTCATGCTCTGTTCTCGGCTGCATTTTTCTTCTTATTTAATCCTTTTCAAGATCTTCACTGACAGTAGAACTAAGGTATTGGAAACTGAAGACTGCTTTAAAACATTACTAATCAAACAGCGTATGCTGCTGGTGTTATATGTTTCGCTTCTTTCTTTTTGTCTTTCTTTGACCAAGATCCTAATAAAAGTACATCTGTAGTCCTCGATCTGATAGGTAGGCTCTCAGGTGACATTCCAATAAATAAGGAGGTCAGGCAGGTATGCTGTGCTTCCCCAACCTTGTTTAATATATACACTGACGACATGTTGAGAGAATGGAAATCAAGAGTGACTTCGGGAACAAATCAATTTGTATGGGTTGTCTGCTGTATACGGATAACATAGTTTTTATTCAAAAAAATGGGGATGATTTACAAAGAGCTATGTTTAAAATACAAAAAGTGGCAAGAAAGTACTCACTGAAAATTTCAGTAAGAAAGACCAAAACCATGGCCACTGGTTACATACCAAATTACACTGGTTTACATAGGCAGATTTTGCGCCTCTCGCGTTATTTCTTTATAGAAAGTTGAATTTGTATCACTCACTATTCAACTCGATTGCCTTTAAAGGTGAGTATCCAGTGAGGACTAAGATACTTACAAACAACGGCACTTTAGGACAAGTGAGCCGTTTTAAACATCTCAAATGTGAACATGATATAGGAGACGAGATAAATAAATTTAGAAATATTTGTGGTTTCATATAAATCTCAGAAATAAAACAAGACACAGCACAACAAAGATTAAATTTTGTAAGACAAGTACAATATCCACGTTGATTAATGCCCACGTTGCAATTTATTCGAGTGAGACGTGTGTCATGACAAAAAAGGAAAGCGGCAAGATTTAGACTGCTGAAATGCAGTTTCTTTGAAATACTTTAATCTATACATTGCAAGATAGAATAAGGAATGAAGATATCAGAACAGAACTTGAAGAAAAGGACGTAAATGAAATTATTTCAATTTACAGAAGACAATGGTGAAATCATCTGCAAAGATGACAGAGGATCGATTGCCGAAAGGAGCACAGAACTATAAAGCCATTGGTAGAAGAGACGTGGGTCGTCCGAGGATGAGATGGGTGCCGGAACAGGTTTATACAACATAATCCTTGAAGAGGAGAAGAAGAAGGAAAGAGATTGTACGTAAACATCTTGACTGTCTTTATAGTATTTGGAAGTGGTTCAGTACATCAAGAACGTCTCTGTCTTCTGCGGTGCAGAGTCAGTTTGTTTACGTCGCTTGTAAACGTTGTGGGTATTTTATATTCAAATAAAAACCATTTTAAGTATAACATAATATGTTCTACTTTTATACTACAATATCGGGTTACCGGCCTTCGTTCGGTTGTAGTATGTCGTAAACTATTATGTGTTTGTAAAAATAAATGCAAAATTAATGTTGAATGAGTCGACTTCTTTTAAAGTTATAAAAAAAAATTAAATGTGCAATACAATTCAGCTAAAACTTTGTTAAGTAGCTATATAATTCTAAAAACATTTTTACAGCTGCGTAATATCATAATGAACAAAGAATTTAACTATGGGACGGTGAATGCATGCGGCTATGAAAGTAGGTTGGCTAAGTTTAATAAGTAGAAAAAGTTTAATTATTAGTTTAGTAAGTAAGTTTAGTAAGTAGGTTGGGGTTAATTTAATTTTGTGGGGTAACCAACTGGAGCTATGAGTGGAACATACCTACTGAGTAGCATGAAGGAGCGTACGGGAATAACTGTTTATAAAATGTAGTACAAGAGGAAAGGAGAGTAGGAAGATGGTGTTTTCTAACTCTCAAATGTAGAAGAACAATAAGCGGGGACTTTTAATAAACGGATTATATTGCTACAAAATTACATAACGCTCTCGAAAAGTCGGCAGGTGTAGTCACGTGAAAGTTCTACATGTTTCTCGACTAGCTCCTAAAATTATTCTGGAACTCCTGTGGGACATATATAAGTAACAGCGGCCGGCTTAGAAGTTGGTTACAGTGGGAGATTTCATTAGTGCAGATCAAGTAACAGTGGCGGATTAATGGAATTAATTATTATGTTAGAATAGCGGGGACCTGTATTAGTTGACATTATTATTGCGTATGGACAAATTTAACTTGAATTATTGTTTGAGAGTACGTTGTTTATTTCAGATTGTTATTATTATTATTTCCAGCTGCACAATGTTTACACATTTTTCGGAGCCAAAGATTACAGAGGTGATTGAATTCTCATCTTCCACTGCTGCTTGTCAAATCAAAGATCTTCTTCAATTTCTCGTTCCCTCAATATAGTCTGAATTTTTTCTATCCAGGTGACAGACGGTCTTCCTATTTTCCTTCTTCCTAGTGGGGTCCATTCCATAACTGTCCTTGGCAATCTCTCCTCTACCATTCTTTTCGTGTGTCCATACCATTGTAATTATTTTGTTTTGATAAAATCAAGAATTGAATTTTTACATTTATTCTGCCTTAATGACATCGTTTCTAATTTTCTCAAGTCTGGATACTCTTTCCGAATCAACTTATTATTTGTGACTAATTAAAGCTGGTAATTAGCGACTCCATTGGAGTCTGTATTTTGTTTTCCACTGTACCATACGACGATCAGTGAGACCGTCGTAACAATATTTTATGACGAAATCAGAGTTATCAATAGAAAGGAAATCCTTTCGGATTCACTGTTAGTAAAGATACAAAATAATAAGATAAAATATGTTATATAAATCAGAATCAAGTGGTAAGTCAGAATAGCAACATTTTAATAAACGTCCACCCACACAGTCTCCAAGAGGATGACAAACTTAAAATAACATATCTAACAAGAAGTTTTCATAAGTATTATTGAAACTTAAGAATTTACCAGTTCACATCAGTTCTTTTATTCACTGGGATGTAACGTGACTTGGCTTAAGAATAACACTAGAGATGCTTACTTACATAATAAAACACGTTGACAAAAAATGTTGGTGACATTTCACTGTAAGACATAAGTTTTTAGTTCACTTTTCAAATGGACAATTTTTTACACGAACAGACCCCCCGTGGACCATGCAACTATCATTTCCTTTTCTTTCCTGCCAGAAGGCTCTCATTTGCACACTATGCGCCGCCTTCCTTTCCACTGTCCACGCCTTTCTCGTCTTCTTCTCACCGCAGAGAACCTCAAGACTTCGAATTTTGTTTCTGTATGTATTTCTATCCACGCATTCGTTCAAAGAGATACCCAGTTTCATCATTTCCTCCTTGAGTTGTTTGGTGTATCCGTTCAGACTGGAAAATTGCCAAATATATTTGACAATATGTTTATTTAAACTGCACCGTTCCATCCAAACAACATGTCAGTCTTTTCCTTCGGAAAGCCGTTTCCAGATCTTCCAGATCCCTGTACTGCCTTTCATTGTGTCTATCCCGCTTCCTATCTTCGGTTTTCTTGGGGCCATAAATTTTCCGAAAAATTCTTTGTTTAAATATTTTATTTTAATTGAAAATATAAAGCATTTAAACTATTACATTGGAAACTAATTTGACAATTTTTTTTATACAGGATGTCCGTGGAAATGGCACTTCTACAACTTTAGCATGTACTTCTTGAATGGTGAGTAATTTATTATCATTAATTGTATTATCAATTGACGATATAATACTAAAACTAGTCTTGCAGACTAGTGTTTCGTTAATTTTAATAACGTCGATAAGTACCACTGGTGAGTAGGCCTACTCGTATTTGTTGATTTTCTTCAACTGTAGGATTGAAATAATTCTTACATATTATTAGTTCTTTTTCCCTAGATCAGTGATTTTCAACTGGCGGCTCTTCTATGTGGCACCATTACAGTGTCATTTTTTATGAGGAAAGAGGTCTTATCTTGCAAAACCAATTAATTGCTGTTTATTTTAATAAAGAGTAAACAGAGTAATTAAAGTAAATAAGTAATTAAACACAATCTTAAGTGAGAATATTTACGCAGGAGAAAGCTGTAAAGAATTGTTTCATTGATTCACTAATAAATGTAAATTGCTGTAGATTTCACTTTACTTGTTTAATGTTTTACTTGTTTACTTGTTACTTTGTTTTATTTTTATTATATTACAAGGCCCAGTCGATTTCCTTTCATCCCACGACTAAACAAAATAGACGCGTTTGTCCTACGTTTCGTCTCCGGTTCGCAACCAGTCGTGTCTGTTATACAAAGTTATGTTTAAGCGTTTCCATCTCGATGCGGACATTCCTGCTTTAGCGGCTGCAGCAGGTCGACCTCAATTTGAAGATTGCTGAATACGTTTTACATATTGAAGATGTTATTTAAATAAAAAATATTTAATATCATTTTATATCTTCTTTATTACACTGACATAATAATGATTATGCCGTTTTTAGGAAGTAACGGGTGATATCAACAACGATTGTCCCGTCTTATCTTGTTATACATAATAAATGTATAAATTGCCTCTTTTAAACGTAGTAATAATGCCTACCGTCTTTTTTATTTATACATTACTTACGATCCGCTAATGATCTCCCTGCCACTAGGTTCTTGAATTTAAGTGTAGCTACTTTTAAGTTGGCACTAGGTGCTGGATACCATATCCACACGGTCTTCATTATCTGTTTCTTCTTCTTCTTCTTCTTCTTCTTCTTCTTCTTCTTCTTCTTCTTCTTCTTCTTCTTCTTCTTCTTCTTCTTCTTCTTCTTCTTCTTCTTCTTCTTCTTTTTAATTTGAAGAGAGATTAGTAACACCGTCTCTTCTGCCTCCGTTAGGGCCATCTTGTGATACGTTCTTTTTATGCATTATTAATTTAGCAGATAATTATAAACTACTAAATAATAAAACTAAAAATTTTAAACAGAATTAACACTGTTGCACACCATTATAGAAAAATTATTCCGATTAGCGCTTTAAACCTTCACAGCTCATCATCAGATCGGAAATCCGATCGGAAAATTTCCGATCTGATAATGAGCTGTGAAGTTTTAAAGCGCTAATCGGAATAATTTTTCTATAGTAGTGTGCAACAGTGTTAATTCTGTTTGTGATTATAACCACTAACACAACTTCATTAATTAAATAAAAATTTTAAGCCTTTGGGAGAAGATGAGGCTCTTAAGATTTGCATGAAAAGAAAGAGTGTCTAATGATGAGGTATCGAAGAAAGCAGATGAAAGAAGGATTCTGATTGAAACCACTGCGGAAAGGAAAATCAGTACGGTTGATCCGCCGCCATTCAAACTGGTGGACTACACTGATCAAAGGAACGATTGAGGGGCGTAGTTGAAGTCAAAGGCTCAGACAGGAATATATGGATCAAGTAAAGTGGGTGAGAAAGTATGTAGTGTTTAGGAGGTTGTCTTCGCAATTGCAAGAGCAACAACCTGTTTGTCGAGCAGAAGAATAGAAAGGTTTTACGCTATAAAGTATGTTTTGTCCTGTTTGCACCGACGTTTGCTGCTAACAAACAAACACCTGTAGAGAAAAATCAATGATAAAAAAAGAATCTCTTAGGAATGTGAACTTGAAATGTCAGTTCAGTAAAAAGATGAAGTTGTACAAGTATTCCACGAGTTGTGTAAAGAGCAAATACATTATAGGCGACATGCGCTAATGGAACAGGAAAGGTTTCGCTACCAATAGAATACATTATGTCATCATATTTCTATGTTAATGCACTGTGAAAATATGGTATCAAAGACTTTGCGTTGTTATAAAATGCAAGCGGATACAATGCATTACTACTTGCATTCATGCATTTTGCTTTATTTTATTTTGCCCTAGTTTCTTTCTCAACAAAATTCACCAATAGTTTCTTTTCACAGTAGAGTACAGCGGGCGATAATGTTATCTATAGTCATGTATAGATGTGTTAAAGTAATTGTCAAATTTTTCCGGTGAAGGGTTTGTGAGGATCGGTCAAAAAATATAACGCAAATTTTAAATTATTTGTGTCGGCGTTTCTACATTGTTTATTGTCATCATCAGGACCTGTGTATGAATACAAAAGGAATGTCAAACACAATAAAACTATTATTTTAGTGAACGTGTTTGTGTACGTGAGTGAGTGAGTGAGTGTGTGTGTGTGTGTGTGTGTGTGTGTGTGTGTGTGTGTGTGTGTGTGTGTGTGTGTGTGTGTGTGTGTGTGTGTGTGTGTGTGTGTGTGTGTGTGTGTGTGTGTGTGTGTGTGTGTGTGTGTGTGTGTGTGTGTGTGTCCTTCTATATGGAGTTGAGATAGTTTGTTTGACATCATCAAATGTTTTTTTAAAAGGTAACAAGAAAATTATAATATCACAGAACTTTTTATACAATATTACAATTTAAATTACTCATAATGTAATGGTATTTGTAATTAACTATAAAAGCAGTAATCAACAATTATTAAATATTAGAATTGGAACAGAAAACGTTTATACATACACTTGTCAACTTATAGCATAGTAAAACATGTTATAGCTAAATACAGATTATAGGGATGTTCAATTATGTAATTATTAAAAGTTAATTTTCTCATGTTTCACTCACCACTAGTATTAAAACACCGTCATTAAATTAGTGAATTCTAAATTACACAATAACTGTAGAACCTACGAACTTTTTAATTCTCTGATGTAAGTACGTAAAGTTCTACAGTTTTGTGATTACTAAGTAATGCTTTTGCTTTTACATTTATGTGGATATTACTGCGCATGTGTATGTATCTGTTTGGCTGTCCGTCTGTCTGTCTGTCTGTCTGTCTGTCTGTCTCTCTCTCTCTCTCTCTCTCTCTCTCTCTCTCTCTCTCTCTCTCTCTCTCTCTCTCTCTCTCTCTCTCTCTCTCTCTCTCTCTCTCTCTCTCTCTCTCCTTTTTCTCTCTCTGTGGTCAATCGCTTGATGGGTTTGAGGCGGTCCTCCAGGGCCACCTCCAGGGCTCGCATGTATTAAAGTGCGAGCGTATACAATGCATTACTACTTGCATTCATAATAGTGTCCTCACTTTCCCTGTCTCTCGCGCTGTTTGTCTGTTCCCCGTCTTTATTTTATTTTGTCCTAGTTCTGTCTCAATAAAATCGACCATTTCTTTTGCACTAAATATTTAGTCAATAGAGTACAGCGGACGATAGTACTATCCATAGGCACGTTAAAGTAACAGACAAAATTGTCTTGTGTCTAATAATTAATCTTTTCAATTTTACATTTTTGCGGACAAAACTGTAACTGTGTGTGTGTGTGTGTGTGTGTGTTTGTGTGTGTATATATATATCTGCCTCCCTGTCTATCTCGGTCTATGCCTGTCTGTGTGTCTATCTATCTGTCTGTATTACTCTCTCTCACTCTCTCACTCTCTCTCTCTCTCTCTCTCTCTCTCTCTCTCTCTCTCTCTCTCTCTCTCTCTCTCTCTCTCTCTCTCTCTCTCTTCCCCCGCTGAGGTAGATCGGTCGATAGTTTTGATGCGGTTCTCCAGGGCTTCCTATTCTGAACCAATTTCTTCTCTCTGAAGTACCTACGACCAATGACGGTCCTCCCCGGTCCCCGTGACTTTGGAAGGGGGTGGCTCCGTATAAGTTCCAACAATATTTGTTTAGAATCCTTTACCTCTGTTTTATACTCTACAATTGAATTTCCTCTTCGCCTCTTCGCGTTGACCCAGAGAATGGGTTACTTACAATTAGGAAATAATTCCTAATCGATTTAATATCGTACAATGAAAAATTCGTATTAGAAGCCTCTGATAGTGATTTAGGATGAACTTTGTATATGGTGATTGTAATAAGAGTCAGAAGTGACGCAAAAAAAGAGATTTCAACGACACGTGTACGCGTTACTGTTAAATGGGACTTTAATTAATCTATTCCTAAACTATGTCTCATCCTACAAATCGTATAACGATTTGGGTGTCTGTGGTCTCATGTAAACAAAGTATCTAAAAACTTGAATGTGAATGTTTATTACTTTGTTTGACAATCTGTCACTAGTTGACAAAGTATTATTTATATTTGTATTTATTATGCAGTGGTTTACAGTTAACCTGAAGACGGCTGCCCATTGTTGGGTAGCCGAAACGCAGCTCCTTATAATTTTTCTGTAATGGCAAAAGTCTATCGCTCGGATTCTAATGCTTCAAACTCGCTTTTTTTTTGTCGTTCAGATTCAGTGCGGTATAAAAGATCACGGAAGCTACTTAAAAGAAATGACTTTGGCAGAGAAAATTTAGTTGATGGAGATTAATGACCACGCGGTGATGTCAGGCTTGCAAAAGCCGCAGTTTAACACGAAAACTCTCGTCTCTCCCCACGACCACTGTCAGTTCTTTGTGGAAAACGATCCATCTTACAGTGATAAGGGGTTTTATATTTGCAAGGAAAGTATACAAGTCATTTTGGTGTCATTCAGTCAAGAAAAATCACAAGTCACCTTTATAGCTTTGGCAAGCATCAAAGTAAGATTGAGTAATATTTCAAAACGGTTGACGAAGACAATTAATTAATATTATTTACTAAAAATATTTTTTTAATACATGTCTCCTTTTTTTATTACAAAATAATTTTGGTCTCTTCTTAGTAGGTTTGTTGAAAATTTCGTTCATTTAAAAGTGTCGCTCATTCTAAATTAACAAGTAAATTTAACTAGAAAAATACGTGAGTTATTCTCACCAGATGAATCTGTTTATCTTTCGGAGATAATCTAATAAGTGTCATAATTTTATTGGTTATGGAAAAGATTAGTTCCAATCTTTTTGAAATAAGAACAGACACAATTATCTAACGCGAAAGTAGTTATGATGATGATACAAAATAAGTCAATTTCCAGTTTGTGTGATCCCATGTTTTGATATTTTATGGCATCAGTATTGTTGATTGAAATCTAAAAATTCTTCTTCTATGGTATCACAGTGCGGACTCGAACCTTAGCATCCATAATCATCCGCCTCCATTTTCTCTGTCCTTGGCGATTGATGTCCATCGTTTTATTTTAAGTAAAGTATCAGCATCCGTCGCCACTGCGTCAATCCAGCTATGCTTTGGTCTTCCGACAGGCCTTCTACGTTCGATCTGACTAAATAGTACCTTCTTAGGTATTCGGTTGCCTTCCATCCTAATGATGTGTCCTGCCCATTGCAATCTATGCAGTCGAATTGTGGTGGCCATATCATTGTCAATTGGCCATTAATCTATTAATTAGTCTATTAATTAGAAATATCTACCGTATTTTTGTACAATTGACAGCGGCCATAAAAGCCTTAGAACAATATTATTCTATTAAATTTGGCGATTGTAACAGTATTCTATAGGGTGATTTAAAATTTCACGGCAATCTCTCGGATGCTGATTCTTTAGCTAAAAATAAGAAAAAAAGTCTATATAAACATAAGTCCGAAACCGGTTCGTTAGAAAGTTACGGCTTGCGAACCAGTTCGCCCTGATTTCTGCTCCCACGGTAAAACGACGCCATACTGAAATTCTTGGCGTATAAAGTAAAGGGTAAATTCAGTGGTTTCTTATGGGTTTTGATCTGCAATATTGAATAAAAGAAGTCCCACAGGTCTATATCAATTGATTTCTAAGAAAAACTGTTAAACACAATACATTGGAGTCGAAAACACACTTTTTCAGATTTGTGATAAAATATCTTCGTTAATTCACCAATAAACAAAGAAAAATTTCTAACTAACTTCGTAGAGCATTTAAGTATGAGAAAATTGATGTGTATAATGTCTATTAAAAATATGTAAAAATCTGAGAAATTTGACTTTAATTAAAAACAAAACCGACAAAAATGCGCCAGAAAAGTGTTACAATTTACAAGAAATTGCATTGTAAACTTTCAAAACACCCACACTAGGGCCAACGAAAATCCACATGAGACTGCTACAAGACATGGGCCAACATACTTTTTCATTTAATGTGTGGTGCGGTCTTCTTGGTGATATTGTCTTAGCCCCTTTTTTCTTACCACCAAGGCTTAATGGAAGACAAACGAATCTGATGGAACTCTTGGAAGGTATTCCACTTGCAGATAGAGTGCAGATGTGGTTTTTGAATAACGGAGCATCTGCTCACTACTGTCGTGATTTGATGAACCATTGAAACGGACCAGTATAATGGCCACCTCAATCTCCTGATCTCACGCCAGCAGATGTTTTCCTTTGGGGTTGGATGAAGTCGTTAGTTTATTCCTCTCGTATTGGCACACAAGAAGAATTGAGACATTGCACAGTAGAATCTGCAGCTACTGTTAAGTATAATCCTGATGGTGTAAGAAGTGCCCAGCTGGCATGGATTCGCCGAGCTGAATTTTGCATTCAACAAAATGGCCACATTGAACAACTGCTTTGAACGAACGTTTGCAGCTTTATCAATTTAAAATCCTGATATTTAATCATCTGAAAAAAAAAATCAATGATATAAGTTATATTTGTTAACAATTACATTTGTTGTGAAAACGTTTACGAAAACCTTCGTTCTGTTTAAAATTGTAAAACTTTTATAGCGACTGAATAAAGTATTTACCTTATTTTGTTTGTCCGTCTGGTGGCTTTATTTCTATCTTCGTTACTACTACGCATTTCGGGACATATGTCCCATCCTCAGGTATTGTCACTCAGCAGAGGTCGTCATTTAATTAAAATATCAAAACATAAAAACTTATAACATAATTTACAAAATTCAACACTAAAATGTTTAAACTTTGGAGCACGCACAAAGCCGAGATGCGCATCCCGGACCACAACGGTCGACTGCTGAGCCTATGTTATTGCTCGCCGCGCACTGTGGACTTTGTATTCGTATAGCCGTATCGTATAGCGAATTTGACTGAAACTGTAACTGTTCATTTAGGAGGATTTCTTTTGTGTTTGTATCCTTAAATGCCTTATATATTTCAAACTCCTCGACAGCACTCATGTATCTCCTTTTCTTGCATATGTGTAGGGGTTGAAAATTACTTGCAAAGTCCGTATAACTATAATTATTGTCAACCAGATGACGTGCATAATTTGATGTTATTCTGCTAGGATCTTTTTTGGGCAGGTGTTCTTTAAAGCTTTTCTTAAACGCTCTACCCGTTTGTCCAATGTATAAACAACAACAGTCGCTGCACACAACCTTATAAACACCTGTCCTGTCTTCAACTGCTTTTGGGGGGTTTTGTCGAAGTATCTTACCAACGTTGTTACTGGTCCGGAACCCCATCCTAATTTTTACGTCTCTAAACGCGCTGTATAAAATTTTTGGTAGGGTGTTACCATAGTACGATGTTATGTACCTAGTCTCATTTTCACTACCTTCACGTATTTCTTTGTTACTTTCCTTCTTTCGATGTTTTCTAATTAGATTGTGTACAATTGAGCTATTGTAACCATTGGCCCTAGCTATATATTTAATTGTGTTAAGTTCTTCTTGAAAGTCTTCCTTTTCCATTGGTATGGAGAGTAGTCTATGCACGAAACTGTTATATGCCGCCATTTTTTGGGAGAAAGGGTGATGCGACTCAGCGTTTATTGTGATATCTGTGGTAGTTGGCTTCCGGTATATCTGGTATCGGAAGTTGCTATTTAGTCTTGTGACTGTCAAGTCAAGAAAGTTAAGTTTGTTGTTTTTCTCCGTTTCAAGGGTGAACTGTATGTTCTTATTAACGCTATTCATGTATTTTTTCATGTTTTCTATCTGCCGCAATTTACCGTTAAAAATTATATAAGTGTCATCGACGTAGCGCGTATACGACACTAATCTGTTGGAGAACTTATTTTTATTACTGAGCAGATATGTGTTCTCATAGTGATTTAGGTATATATCCGCCAGCAGGCTAGATAAGGGTGACCCCATGGCTAGACCTGTTTTTTGGATATAATAATTATTATTGAATGTAAAGTAATTCTGGCTTAATATAATTTTTATATTGCATACTTTTATAGCGCTTTTGGTCTGTTTTGTTTTTAATTAACGTAGAATTTTTGAAATTTGTATTTACTTTTAATAGACTTTATACACATAATTTCTCTCATACTAAAATGCTCTACAAAGTTAGTTAGAAATTTTTATTTGTTTATTATCGAATATTAACAAAGTTATTTTATCCCAAATCTAAAAAAGTGTGTTTTTGACTCCAATGTATTGTGTTTAACACAGTTTTTCTTAGAAATCAATTGATATAGAGCTGTGGGGCCTCTTTTATTCAGTGTCTTAGATGAAAAACCATAAGCAACCACTGAATTACTCTTTAATTTACACCCCAAGAACTTTAGTATGACGTCATTCATTTTGCCGTGGGAGCAGGAATCAGGGCGAACTGGTTCGCGATCGGTAACTCGCTAACGAACCATTTTCGGACCTATGTTTATATGAACTTTTTTTCTTATTTGTAGCTATAGAATTAGCATCCATGAAAAAAATATGAAAAACATGAAAAATAATAATGGAAGAAGAATAATTGGTTTGTGTATGGAAAATGATTTAGTTATCGGAAACACAAAATTTTCACATAAGGACATACACAAATTTACAAGTGAAAAAGGAATAGAAAAGATATTAGATCCATCATAGATTATTATCTAATACATAGGGAAATATTGAAGTATGTAAAGGACATAAAGGTTAAGAGAAGTGCAGAAATAGGGAGTGACCACTATCTAGTCAAAATGATATATAAAGTAATGCAAGAAGAAATAAAAAGTAAAAAAAGAAAAATAATAAAAGAAAAAATTAAAGTGTATAAACTTAAAGAACGCGTAACAAGGGAAAATTATCATAAAAAACTAGAAAAATTCCAGAAGAAAACAGTATACCAAAATTTGGATGAAAGATGGGAGAATTATAAATCAAGCCTCAAAGAAGCAGTGAAAGTTAGTTGTGGGGTAACAAAAATAGGAAATGGGGCTATAAAGAGGACAGCATGGTGGACAAAAGAGATAGAAAAAGCAGTAAAGGGAAAAAAAAGCATGGAAAACGTATCTGAACAATAAGAAACATGATAACTATAACAAATATAAGACAGAAAGAATAAAAGTTAAAAACCAAATAAAAACAAGCAAGAAAAAATCATGGACAGACTTTAGGAATAAAATTGCAGAAACATATAATGAAAATCAGAAATTATTCTACAACACATTGAAACAAATGAGAAAACCCAAAACGGATATACTACAAAATTTAAGTGACAAAAATGGAAATATCCTAATGGAAGAGACAAGTATTATGGAAAGATGGAGAGAATATTTTAAAGATTTATTAGAAGAAAACGAAAACGAAGATAAGGTTGAAGAGGAAGAAGAAGAAAAAAGAGAAGATACTGAAAACATGGCAAGAAGAGGAAATAACAAGAGAAGAATTCAGTGAGGCAATGGAGAAAATGAAATTAGGGAAGGCACCAGGACATGATGAAATAACAACAGAAATGATTAAAAACGCAAACATGGAAAGAAAGGAGGAACTCCTAAACATTTTTAACCAAGCATTGAAAGAAAGGAAGGCCCCACTTGACTGGCAAATAGGAATTATCGCGCCGACATACAAAAAGGGAGACAGTAAAGAATGTTCCAATTATAGAGGCATTACTTTATGGAGCACGGTAGGAAAACTGTACGGGAGGATTCTAGAAAGCAGGTTAAGGGAAAAAGTAGAGCACACCTTGGAAGAAAGCCAAAGTGGGTTCAGAAAAAAGAGAGGAACAGTGGACCAAATCTTCATAGTAAGACAGTTATGTGAGAAAGCTGCAAAAGTGGGAAGACAAATACATGCATGCTTCGTGGACATGGAGAAGGCGTTCGATAGTATACGAAGGAAGGACGTATGGAACATATTGAAGAGGAAGGGAGTAGAACAACAGCTTATTGAGGGCATAAAAAGCCTATACGAAAACACCGTCAATTACGTAAGAGTAAGAAACGAGGCATCAAAAACTTTCACCAGCAAAATAGGTTTAATGCAGAGGTGTATTTTAAGCCCCCTGCTATTCAACCTTGTGTTGGATGATGTTGTCAAAAAATGTAAAGAAGGTATGAGTAAATATAGAATAGGATACTGGAATATGAAGATAATAACAATAACAGAATTATGCTACGCAGACGATTTAATAATTATAGGAGAAACAGAAAAACAGTTACAGAATAACATAAAGGTATTTAATAAAGAACTTAGAAAGAAAAACATGAAGATTAATATACAGAAGGCTAAAACTATAGTAATAGGAAATTCAGAAGAGAAACACAGTATAGAACTTGATGGAAAATATTTAGAACAAGTAAAATGTTATAAATATCTGGGAGTAGTGATTAACACCAAAGGGAATTTAGAGGAAGAAATCAATGAAAGAGTAGCGAAAACAGGAAGATTATTCAATAGTATTAAATCAAGTTTCCTGGGTAAAAAAGAAGTACCCACTAGGATAAAAACAGAAATAGTCAGAAAAATCATGAAGCCAGTATTAACTTACGAAAGCGAAACGTGGACAACAAATGAGAGAATAAAAAGCAAGCTAACTAGTATTGAAATGAGGTTTCGTCGAAAAATAGAAGGAAAGACAAAAAAAGATAGAATTCGAAATGAAATATTTAGGAAAAAGTTAGATATTGTTCCTGTAGCAATAACAGTGGAACAACCACAACTTAGATGGCTGGGACATGTCATGAGGATGGGGGAGGAAAGACTGGTAAAGCAAGTGTTTGAATCCAGAGAAACAGGTAAAAGAAAGAGAGGACGACCGAGAAAGCTCTCTAAGGATGAAGCCCGCACAGCTGCAGAGGGAAGAGGATTAAAATGGGAGAAAATAAAGGAGCTCGCAGGAGATAGAAAGAAGTGGAGGGATATGTGGAAAAAGACGACCTCAGAGGACTCAACTCCAACATAACTTTACACCGAAAGGTAGAAAAGCTAAGGATTAAGTAGGTAAGTAAGAAAGTATGTTTATATGAAATTTTTTTTCTTATTTTTAGCTATAGAATCAGCATCCGAGAGACTGCCGTGCAATTTTGAATCACCCTGCACATCATCGGATGGTTATGTATAAAGTGTGGTAGAGAAAATGAGATAACCTTTGGCAGAGACTGCGGACGTTGGTTGTTAATTAAAATTGCAATAACAAAAGAACGGGAACCGCATAATTTGCAGCGATAGTTTCTAATGAATCCAGTTAAGGAGAACGTAAGGCCTGAAGCTATTTATGTGGCGCGGTCTCATTAACTTGTGTCAGCGCCACCGGGCTGTGCACAGCTTTATATCTGCTAATTAGATTTCGTCGACATAAAAGTAACAAAGTACGAGTAGCAAAGGAAGCGTCTGGGTTATAAAATTTACGTTTTGCCAACACACTGAAAACTTTACGGCTGTGAACAGCTGTGGTCGAACCGGAGGCTAGACATCCTTATGACGTTAATTCTAATACGGCTGCTCAAATCGGCAGACAGTGTGACTCCTTCTGAGAGTTGTGAGCACACCGAACCGGCTGACGTCCCACGTGACTAACGCCAACGTAACACGTTCTTCTGGATGACGTTCAGAGTAGCAAAGAGGCAGTAGCCTCAAGGTAGCGCTTCGTCGAGCAGTCAAATAAACGTACTGAAAAACCAACATTACTTGCAGAAACACATTTATGAATTTGGAAAAGCAGCTGAAGAGTATGAACTCAGGGTATCAGTTATAAGAACAAAAATTATGTCTTTCCGTGAGAAACATCCAATTCGGTTAAAAATTGTTTTGTTTGATAGTGTTCTGGAACAGGTTGGAAAGATGAATTAGTTGAGGTGTTCTGTCACACATTGGCATAATGAGGATTTTACCAGCAAAGTGAGTAAATTTCAACATATTGGCTGTGTATCAATAAACACTATGAAAAAGTAGACTATAAAGGACACAACATTAAAATTTTATAAGACGATGCGTTACTATAGGGCTGCAAAACTTGGACGATGAGAAACGGCGACTGGAATAAGATTCAAGCAGCGGAAATGAAATACGTAAGAACGGTAAAGGTATGTACAAAAGCAGACCGTGTAAGAAATGAAGAAATAATGATGTAAAAAAGGAGCTAGATATATATTCAGTTAAAGAAAAGATAGTGTTGTACATAGAAAAAGAGAAAAGCCATTTACAACGTATTATACCCACATTCTACTGTTAGCTTGTAATTACCAGCCACATGGAACAAGAGAAGTTGGATTACCGGTAGCAAGGTGGCGAGAAACATGAGACCGGAACAGGAGCTAAGCCTTCAACGGTTGATAATGATGATGTAAAACCAAGTTTTCAGTTAAATGTGCCTCCTTGAAACGTTCAAAACAGTTGGAGTTTTCTGGAATGACAATCATTTTGTTAACATATTCTGAAAAACACAGAAATATTATTCTTGCGTTTTCTACTGTGGCCCATAACAGAACCCCCTTAATTTTTGTTAAAAAAATTGATTATTTATATTGTTGTTTCAGCAGTATGGTTTTGAATATATCGGCTTCTACACATCAAAATAAATAAAAATCAAATAATTTTTGTAATTATATTTCTAACAAAACTATACAGACTAGAACGTCCTACAGGACATGTTTAAAGTGCAAAATAAAACAAAACAAAAACAGTCAATAATATTAAATATTACAAAAAATTGTACTATTATTAATATAATTTTTACAAAAATTTACTTTTTTATAGTGGCGAAATCATGAGCCACATCTGAGGCCAAACTATCAAGAAGAACGGTAACAAAACACGATAATCGATTAGTCGAATGATAATCTACAACATTTATTTGAGTAGCGTAATACATGAGCGTGAAGTAGTTGTGTACTCGAGGGTAGAAAGAGTGAATATCTAATCTATTTTCATCTAAAGGGTAGATAGCTCATCTATCTACGTTCCTGAGGTAGATGCTATTAATTCGTTAACTGTCCGCCAGTTCGTGATAAAGCAGTCTACACTCAGACCAAGAAGATGAGGGTGACTACATTGGTGAGGATGAGACTTTTGTGGATATAACTGAGACTCAATACCCTCCTAAAATTTTTACACCATGTTGCTTTAACGGACCTGACAGCAAAATGTTTGTGTCCAATTTCAACCGGAAACAGAAGAAGCAAAGGAAAATCAACAAGTGGTTATCAAAATGACGACTTCACGGACTGTGCAATCCATTATGCCGCGTTCCGAGCTCCCGTCCCGTAAAAACATCACATAAAAACAGTTTTTTAATCGGAAACTTGTAACGGGGAAAATTGCAAAATTACACGAACTTTTCGATCAAACCTCGTGCTTCACATTGGTTTTTTCAAAAACTTTTTGAGACGCAAAGAACTTATCAAATGAATTTTTTAGAAAACTGTGGGAAGAATCCTGAGCCTCTCATTTGTCCTGAGTAAAATGGGGAGCCCAACCTCAAGTTAGTCTCATTCTTACCCCTGCCCCACTCAAAGCGTTTCCTAGTTACGCCACTGCTTACAGGTATACGTAAATTAAACAATGGCATTAAATAAACGTTTCTTTTATTTTCCTGTGTCTTAAAAGGCATTTTTTGTTTTAAATTGTTTCATCGAAACTTATGAAAAATATCTGAATAATATTTTTATAGTAACTGAAATAAAACTGAATTTAGCCTATTTCTGCGCTAAACAGAACAAGGGTTGTACAATAATCGAACGCAAGTCAACGAACGTTGCAGTAAAAACGAACAATTTACTCGTAACAGTTCAATAAACGTTGCAATGAAAACGAACAGTTTACTCCGAACAGAGAACTGAACTAGAACAGTGCATTGTCAATACTGTTTATCAACTCCACGTTCGTTTTTAAAACAAAAAACGGTAGGTAGTGTTTTGGTGATTCATTTCGATTTAGAAGTGAGAAACGTTTATCATCAAACAGCTCAAATTTCTAGGAAAAAGTCTACATGCACACAACAGGTTCCATTGTTTGTGGAGTGGCTAAGTGGAAGTAGCAAAGTAAAGAGCAGTTAAACTGTCTCCGCGGAAAAGAACAGTTCGTTCGTTTTGTTTTTCAGAGAAATTTTTTTTTGAACAGTTGTGCGTTTTTGTACCCAACACTACTCACACTTACTTACAAGTATCGGAAGTTTAATTTTCTCGTTATGCTCTGTATCTAAATCTGATGTTTTGTTCCTAGACGTAACTGTATCGTTTACTTAAATTCATGTTTAAACCTGCCTTCCCGTATTGATTGCATGTACAAGAATAATAGGCTTGTAGGTATAGCAAAATTGAAAGTTAACGGCATGGAAATGCGCGAAACGGTTACGGTCAGAGGGGAAAGGCGATGTGGAGGGAGCCGCTATGAGATGTGAGAAGAGAATTGTTGTTATCAGCGACGGTGCAGCCAACCCATGAATATCGTTTCTAATAGTAACAAAAACTCGCGACTGTTAAGGTTTGTTTGTAAATGTGTCACCACGAATCTCTATGTGCGCGAGTGTGTGTGTGTGTGTGTGTGTGTGGGGGGGGGGGGTGCCTACAGTCACACAGCTGGCTTTAAAAAAAAATTATACGTTTATTGTTTCTGACGTAAATCAAATAATAATAACAATAATAATAGTAATATTGTAATTGTATTTATCTACGTTTACAAACAAAAGTGAAATAAATCAATCAATAAATACAATTGGAACAGTATACTTATCGGAATTTGTTGCTGTTACATATCGGAATGTTTTATAAACATATCTGAGTGTTGTTTGGTTCTGTCGTTGTGTAATGCTGAGACGTAAAAACTACAGCCTCCCTAACCGTTCTTATCGCAATGGAATTTGCAAACTGTACACTTCTACTCCTTAATTACGCTAGACTATCTTTCCAGTTTATCATTACATAAAGGAACGCCTTCTTCATATTAATTTAATTGCAAGAATCTTTTTAAACATGGACAACAAGAAACTGTTTCGAGAAGAAGTAAGAAGCAAGTAATTTCAATACAGAATTTTAGGAAAAGAATATCTTTTAAAATCTTAACGCTAAAAGTGTTACAACCGGTAAAAGAAACAGATAAAAGAGCTTTGAGATAATTTATGTTTTACTAGCTAGCAAACAGCATTTAACTGTAAATAAAGCAAAACGTTGAAGTTATAACATGCGATGTTCATTATCTATGACATTTCTTTCATTTTAGTATTATATTCCATTTTATTTTTACGCAGAATTTGCACGCGCGCGCAGACACACACACATACACATACCGGTACATAAATTTTTCATTATAATACAACTAATATTCTACTATTATTTCTGTTCTTTTTTTATAATTAATTACATTTATTTTAAAGAAACGGAAGACATAAATAAAACACCTCCAGACTCATTCAAGAATGTGCGAAAGCTAGCATGAATAGTTTCATTTTTAAATAAGTTTATTCAGTTAGCGTATTTTTACGCTCAAGCCTACCTGTATCTAATTTTCTTAGAAGATCGCTGAGGGTACTAGTTTGGCTCTTGAAGTTAATGTTTTCTCTAATGATGGGTAGCAATACGCTTACTGTTGGATGCCTTTTTTATGAGTGATATAGAACTGATTAACAGTCAGACATAAAACGTGGGTGTCAAAGTCGTCCACACTTGTCTTGAGACTAACCTGGGATTTGGTCTTTTTTGGGCTCTTAAACTGTCCTCCTAATTTTTCTCCCTCGTTTGCGATACGCGATAACGTGCGGGTAGATATTCCAGTTGGCGCAGTAACCCGTTCGAAAACACTTTTAATTGGAATTTTTATGCCTTCAGCCGCTTCTCTTCTCATAAATTGTAAAACATTAAAAATTACTTCCCGTGCTTAACTATGAATAACGTTCCTGCATTTGCTAGTTGAAGGAGAAGTATACATTTCAACAAATCTCGTTACTTGGTGATAACACAAATAATTACGATAATACGTAATTACAGATTTAAAAATACCAACAGTAATTAACTAAAATATTAAATAACTAATAAAAATGAGTGACTGTAAAACAACGATACAATTAATAATAAATTGAGGTAATAATAACAAATGCAAGACTGAGATAGCACATAACAGACTAACAATGTACTGGTAACTAAAACATCACACGCAAGTTGGCAAAACGTACACTTGCATACCAGCTGATTCTCCGCTACCCTCCCGCCATTCACAATTTCAAAGTGGACTCGTCCATCCATAAATTGCTTTCTGCGCATATGCCCTTAACTTTCAATTTTATTTTACTTGGAATTAATATGTTTATAATATAAAACGCATAACATACTTTATCAACGTGTATGTTGATCTGAACAGTGTGCACAGGAGATTGCAAAACTATTGTAGTCTGCAGATATCCGGATGCGTCCTTATTCTCTGCCTTCATGTATTTTAATGTTCTCACAAAGCCGAGGGTAACGTAGACAACATTCTTAGCGCAGCACAGCGTTGTATAAATAAACAGTACCAACGTCCCAATACAATAAGATGTGTCTGTTATTCTACATTTATTCAAACTTAGTCTAGTTGCCAGTTTGCAAATATACACTGCTTCTGTTTCTCTTTTACATAGGCTTCTTTAACGAGCGAATTCCCACACGCTGAAAATGTGAAAATGCATTCACGTCTGTGAACATAATATATTGTCATTGACGATAGATAGATACAATATAAATTGCGGACTTCTTTTTCGACCACCCAAACAATCGCCAGCCGCCTTGAGTCTAAATAAAAACTAAAGCATGATGAGTATAAGAAATTAATTATAATAGTCGGTAGTCAAAACCTGAACTGTAGCATCATAAAGCTTGCGAAAACCGCGTTTTTGTGTTTCTACGTAAACTACAAGTCAAAACTAGGTGCGGACGCGAAAAATTGACACTTTAATTTACAATTTGCGGAAAAAAGTCATACTACTTATAGCGATACACCATTGCAACACACTGCTCCTTCGAGTTGGTTGCTATTTTCCAGTGATCTGCATAAAAACGGAGTGTTAATAGAAAACGAGTTTGCCACCTTGGGCACATCCCCTTAGGTCTTACTTCAAGCTGGTTGCTTTTTCTTTGATCTACATAAAACCGAGTATTATCGGAAAAACGAGTACTAGTGGAAATTGAGTTCTGTCACAAAAAAGGAACACATGTATAGTAACAGGCAAGTTGTTATTTCGCCTTACTCCTCCATACATTAAGTTTTTTTTTACGTGAATTTTTCAGAAATCGAGGAAGGTTAGCTGTTAGTTTAGTTTGCATATTAACCTAACAACGTCAATTCGACCTTATTTACGTAAAAAACTACCTTATTTGTAGCGTACACAACTAAAGTAGAAAAAGGAAAAACCGAGGGTTTACATCATTCGGATCACATAATTGTTTTTTGCAAAAAAGTGTTTTGCGAATTTTTTGCGTTCGCACCTATTTTTGACTCGAAGTTTACATAGAAACCCAAAAACGCGGTTTTCGCAAGTTTTGTAGCTGCCAGAGTTCAGGTTGTTACTGCCGACTAATTCCAAATAATAATAATAGGCCTACTCTATCAACAAGCGATAGAGAAAAAAATAACAAATGTTCATATAGAATATGATCAAAACACGAAGTAAGATAAATAAATACTTACTAGGAAAACTCCAACAGTCACAACCAACACAAAACACAGCGCACACATACACTTAGACACTACAAATTCAAGAAAACACTGCGACTGATTGTTACGACAAAACGTTGATCTTATAATTCTTCTGTGATGCCAAAAGTCCGTTATTTAGATTTTAATGTCTATAATCAATCACAGTCATCTTTGAAGAAAATGTCAACATGTTTTGTAACGTTAAAATGAATATTACAAAACACAAATTTGAAAGTTTTTATAACTAAGTTTCTTTAAGTGTCAACCAAAGTCACATCATACTATAATTGGGATTTTCTGATTATAAATCTTTAAAGTGTAATGGATAAACGGCTTCTTCTTTTATTCCTTCTATCAAAACATCTGGAAGGAGATCTGATGGAGGTGAATTTTTCATTTCCACAACACAACTAATTTCATCTAAAAAATTTCACATCCAGCGAAGTCGAATAAATCACAAAAAACTGATCGTAAGTGACACAGCGAAAATTGAAGATAATCTAGATAAACGGCAATGGTAATTATAACAAACAAATTGGTAAAGAGGATTAGCATTTTAAAATTAAATTAAACAATGAAACGTAGAACTGGTCACAGCTAAATAAACGCAGCCGCTAAAAGTGGAATATTACCGAGGTTATCAATCACACAGATTTACTGACGCAATCTATAAAGCTGAGTGATGAACGAAAAGAGACAGCTCAAACCGCATTACTGGCCGTCCCTCAGTTCTCCGTGGACCGTATCTGAATACAAAATCTGCCGCGCCAGAAATTACCTACGCTCGATAAGCCACATCAAACTGCCGTGTTTAATTTCAGTCAGCCGTAGGAAAGGGACACAACGACATACCAAAACATTCCACACACAGACCGTACCCAAAATAATTACACAAGGAGGGAAACTTTAAGAGATACCGATAAATTCTGAGGTATTTCTAAATTTACTGTGTATGACTAAACCAAGATACAGACGTGAAACGAAATTAGCGCTTAACAGATGACAGAACGTTTTTCATTCTGTTTTTATTATAATTTTCTTTTGTCTTCACATTCTTGTCTTAGCATAATATAAACAGTACAAGCAATATATTTAATCAGTCTGCTATATACACATAAAAGATTAAAAGTTGATTCAAATAAATAATTATAAAATATTTGACGTGACAAACGAATAGATTTGTCGTTATTAGACTTTCTTTAGTACATCTTTATTTTAGCAAATCCATGTCACAAATTGTAGGTCCATAAAACTACACTGCACTTAAAGTTGTTTTACCAGTCTAAAAATACTGAAAACTAACATTTTTCACAATGTTCCTTATCAATGAACTTATAACGTTCAATCCTCCAATCTCTACTTATACATTCAGCGTCTTTATATGCTGTCATATTATTATATGCTTTAATCTTTGACTCATTGTATATACAATTAAAATGTCCATTGCAATGTATATATAATTATTTGTCTGTTTTCCACACACTTCCTATAGAACGTACTCTAACCGATTTGCTTGCGACAACATCACTCCTATCAGTTATCTTTATGGACAGGGATTGAAGGTACTTGCTGGGATGGGGTCACAAACATAATTCATTTGTCTACGCACTACGCTCTCAACTCTATTATACGAAATTTTATTAAATTTGAATTCTTGAGCTCACATTGATAGGGTCGATATCTAATTTAGTGTTCCAAGGCAGTATTACTGGCTTAACGTAGTCCCATATCTCATACTCCACATTGCTGTCTCTTACTCACCTCTCCCCTCTCTTACAGAATCTGCCATGTTGCAATATTAGCTGCATTGAAATAATGAGCGAAGAGATCAGATTAATCAAGTGGATTTGCTTTACATAAATAAATAAAATAATTTATATTCAAATTAATTTATACACGAATAAAATAATGAAATAAAGTCAGGAGTGGAATATTTTATGTGCCTCCAGTACAAATTAATATACTAGATTACTGTATTAATCTCGTACTGTATTATATGTATTAATGTATATTGTATCACTGTATTATATCTATATATCTCGTATTACTGTATTTCTTCCTTTAAATGTTTTGGCTTTCACTTATTGACTGCTAATTTTGTATTTTTGTCTGTTAGATTCCATCATCATAAACTAAGATCAAAAAGCATGTACAAGAGGGATATGAAATATTATTCCACTAATTTCTTTTCTAATGAATTATTTTAAACTTTTGAACATCATTCTGTGACACTTATGTACTTGCTAGTTTATATGATAAACCTTTAATAATGACTGTCGTTATTATTTTCTCTTAGCTTAATGTCCGTATCTAGTGATGAAGATGCATGCGCTGGTTGAATATAAAGATGTTAGTGTCACTAATATGTAAAGTAAAAGAATTATGTGTTTTTTAAGTGAATTCAGTAGATGTATACACCTCACGTCTATGAGCAAAGAATTTAAATAATTAAATGAGCAAAAATTGTTTCAAAATTTAATCTAGCATTATTTTTTATTACAAATGGAATAGTCCAGTTTTAAAACGTAATCATTATCATCACAACTCCAAGGACTAGGCCGTAGACCTGTTTTGGAACCCATCTCCTCCTCGGTCTACCGACATCTCTCTTCCCAGCAAGGTGATAACCCAAGGCAGCCACAGATAGACGGATATAAGGAATGCAATTCAAATGTTCACACCATGTCCTTCTGTGGTCTTCAATCTTTTAGTGCAATGATACAAAGTATAAATTGGGTCTAATATCCTCGTTCCTTCTACCATCCAACAGAAACCAACCTTCCGTCCCTCTTAGAAATGTAATTTCGGTTGCATGAATCTTCTGAACGTTCCTTTTATCAAGAGTTCATGTCTCACTAGCATACAGAAATGTGGGAACAGCCAGAGTTTTATAAAATTTTATTCGGGTATTCTTCCGTGTTTTATTTTTCAGGTACCTATGAATCGTTGCATAGACGCGTCTAAATTTTGTTAGCTTACTATCTCAATCAATCAATATCTCTTTCGTATGAGATATTATAACCCATGCAATTAAAATGACTAACTTTGTCCAAAATGTCTTAAGACGTGCTTGCTTAATTACCTTACATGATAGTCACCTTTGATGTGGTAAAACTAAATTTACACCAGAGACAGTGATGCAATCATTAGATACGATAGAAACTTTTTAATACAACACACATAATTTGAAATATTGTCTACAAAAATTCACTAGTATAAATACGCACTATTCGCAGTTAGCACATATATGTACTAAAATCAGTAAAGTACAAATAAATACTTACAAGTACAACGCACTTACAAATAAACACATGCTCTGTCTGTCCAGATTAAGGAATTTCTGTCTGTTTCGGATTTCACTTTCTCAACCTCGGTCGACTCACATTTCTTTTCCCATGTGTACATACTCCACTGTTGTCCTTGGCTTTCGGTTTGGAGGTATGTGTAGGACATGGTACCCCACCAGTGCATGTTGTAACGATGAACTGTGGTCACCATCTCTTCAATATCCAATCCAACTCGTATATCATCTTTACCCAAACTACCCAGTCTTAAAGACCCTTGTGCCGCTCGAAGGAATTTTATTTCAACACCTGATACAGATCTCTAAATGATTAGCACGAATAGTTTGTATACCCATAAAACGTGTCCACATTAGATAGGTTTGTTTCTGAATTCGAAAACGCCCGGCAGTGAGCCAAGAATATCGACTGTGACACAGTTGTCTCGAATTCTGTAGACGTTTTGGAATGCAGTTTAACGTGTTTGACTTACGAGGATCGCTTAGATTGCGATTTTGAGACAGTGGAATAAATTAATAATCACCAGATAAATCGATATAAACATGTTTTATTAATATTTTCTTAAAACAAACACACTCGTATTAGAATCTTCTTGTTTTTCTATGGTGTCACAGTTTGAAGTCGAACCTTAGGCTCCATAATCATCCGCCCCATTTTTCCCTGTCCTTGGCGATCAATGTCCATCGTTTTATTTTAAATAAAGTATCAGCATGCCTCACCATTGCGTCAATCCAGCGTGTCATGGGTCTTCCGACGGGCCTTCTACAATCGAGTTGACTAAACAGTACCTTCCTAGGTATTCGGTTGCTTTTCATCCTAATGACGTGTCCTGCCCATTGCAATCTATGCAGTTAGACGGTGGTGGCCAGATCATTGTCTTTATATAGCTTGTATAGTTCCTCATTGTGACTCATTCTCCATACCCCATAGACTTGGAATTGGTCCATATATTCTCCTAAAAATTCTCCTTTCAAAAGTTTTGACTATGTTAGCGGATTGTTTGTTCAGTGTCCAAGTCTCGCTGCCATATGTTATCACCGGCCTAATCATAACTTTATATAATGTGACTGATGGTGGATATTCCTTGTCCTCGTGTTAGGAATAGTTTTTGTTATTTGAGATAGGCGTGTGTGTCATCCGAACTGCCGCGATTTGTACACAGATATAATATGGAAATTGCCAGTATTTTGTAGGTGATAACGTGAATATAGTCGAAGTATCGCCCAGGAAGCGGTGGAATCTGGCGTATTATAAATAACGATGTTTCGGTAGCGACGAAATCTAGTTGAAAATTGCGATTCAGTGCGCTGAGTGTACTGCGGCTTAGTGTAAAGCGGCAATTGTAAATTATTGTGTACAGAGGTTTGTAATTAGTGACTTGCGTTATTTATTTCAATTGTGTTAAATTGGTCATATTTCTTTAAAAGATGTATTGTAGACATCAGAATCTCAACTGAATAGTGTGACGATTTAAAAAAATGTTTAAATAGCACAAATAAAAATTTTGCCTTTATAACAAGTAAGAGTATTATCCACCGCTTACCTGTACCTAGATTCCTGCATCAACCTGCAAATTGTCCCGTACCAACACGCAAAGCACGGTGTTATTTAGCTAAAAATAATAATTCCGTTAATTAAATAAAAGACGTACTAAATAAATAAGGAAATTCCTAATTCATAAACAAAAGGTAGCATAAAGTATTACGATTTAATTAATGAATAATTAATACTACTTAAAAGAACGAACTATTTTCTCAGCGCGTAAATCCGCGCCAGCTTACAGACCCCTCGCCGCTAAACTATGCACACATTCGCCGGAGAAACTTCGACATGTAAGGATGTCGCTACTGTGTTGTCAATATACACGTAGGTGTATACCGTTTAAAAACTATTCAATCAAGTTTGTAGTGATTTCGATTTGACCCAATGTAGCGTGGAAATAATAATAATAATAATAATAATAAAAAATATATAATCTAGTGCATGAAGAAATATGTTATAAAAAAAAGGAAACTTAGCCGACACATCTCTTAAAACAAACTGTAAGTGGTAAGATATGATCCTTACCAGATTTTAGTGCTGCTAAAATAAGAACTGTAATTAAAATATAAAATGTGAACAACCGACTCCAGAAGAAGAAAACAACAACAACCGTATGAACTTTTAGTACCAAAATCCAATCGTCTAGAACGAGACTACCTTTCGGAAACAATCAACCTAATGGAACATCAAGAGGAACCGTGTATCACACCCTAGAAGACGACTGGAGATGACCATCACGGACCCCACAGCAAACTCATGTTATATTCAGGTGATATCAACTCATAACATTTGTAAAAATTTGTTTCAACAAGAGAAGTAACAAAAGAACAGTAAAGAGCTTTTGACAATTCAAAGATTTATATATATATATATATATATATATATATATATATATATATATATTTGCAATCTCTGTAATGAAGTAGTAATAACATTACGATGTTTAGATGTAAGGTAATTCTAAAATTTACACCCAAAATTATTCTTCAAATAATTTGGTTAAAGTTGTGATAAATTAAAACATAACAAAGTTGAGACCCGGATCCGTGGTACTTAAAACAATATCTAGCTGAATGCTTTTGAGATAAAAAGAATAAGAAGTAAAAATTTTCAAAATATTAAATGCAGAATTTATTAGAGTATTTCTTTAAAAGTAAAGTAAACTATGAGATATAAGTATAATAATAAAGAGATGTTTTTGCTAACACCCAGCGAGTGAATAAATTTATGCAATCCTTGTCTAATTCCTAAATAATAAGGTGTCATAATTTGTTAGTGAGTAAGGTTTACTAACAACGGCAGCTAGTTTAATTAACAGGTAACAAATTGAACTGGTTCCCGACTTTTGTAATGTCTTAACAAGGGAGACGTTACAATAGCGCCATTAAATAACACTCTCCTATCACTTGAAACAACTAAAGTGCGAGGAACTATCACTACTCTTTGCAGATCTCATTTGGCTACTCGTTGTCACAATACCCTTATTTATTTGTACTCAGCCAACGTCCCCTGTGTTGCGTAACGGTGACGAAAATTTCTTAGATGTTCTACGGCAGAGCGAGAAGTAAAGGAAATTTTGGAAGATCAAATACAATTTTCCAGATACCTCTGCGCAACTGTAGACTATTACGCAATAATAACTACAGTTAATATTATTACAGTTATTATTACAGACTATGACTTATTATTTGATAAGTCATTTGGGTAAATTACAAAAATAACGGTTTTTACTGGTTAACGGCTAACAGATTATCAGAGCCAATTGGAATAACTCAAGGCGTTCGGCAGGGTTGCAGTTTTTCGTCTCTTATATTTAATATTTATCAGGAAATGGAAAGTAATATCTATCAGGATTTTATTTAAATTTTTTAATGTATGCTGACAATCTCGTGATCATCCAAGAAAATGAAAATGACCTCCAAAGGTTGTTGTTTTATTTTACTAAATTTTAACATTTTACAATTACACCATTTCCTTATCTAAAAGTTATAGCTTTTTCTGTCGCAAATCATTTAGAACAAATATTGTCATACAGGGCTCGCTAATAGAACAGGTGGCAGATTTCAAGTATCTATGGTGCAGCATTACATATCAACGTGATAAGGAGGTTTAAAACAAAATTAGTCTTTTCCCGTGGCTTTGTGGATATATAATTAAAAACTTAAAGATGAAAACAAGTAAAGAGACGCAATTGAAATATTATAAGGTAATTACCATAACTAAACTACTGTATGGTGGTGAGACTTAGATTGGAAAGGCCAAAGATATATCTAGAATACAAGAAGAGGAAATAAGGTTCTTCAGGGCTGTAAAGGGTTGTACCAGGAGCGATCTTATCAGAAATAATCATATTAGAATGGAGCTAACTTTAGCTGAAAGCTTACATGATAAAATCTCGCGGTACAAAACGGAGTGGCGGTTAGACGTAGAGAGGATGGATCCAACTAGATTTTCAAAAAGATCCCTTGACTATCATCCAAGGGGAAAGGGAAGTGTGGGAAGATCCCGTAAGCGATGGTTGGATGACTTCCAATAGGACTGGAACAGGCTACTAACCTAAGCCGTAAAGGATGAGGACGACGACGACGATGGTTTTTACTAGTTTTATTTCTTTTTTTTTCTAACGTAGATTATTTAATTTCCGTCGTCTAATAACATGCTTAGAGTCACTTAAAGTACGGTTGGGAAACGCATTGAATTTAACACACAGGCGGCAAGGAAATTGGTTACACGGGCGTAAAAAAAACGCACGGGTCGTCAACTCTGCTGCGTTTTCAAGGTGTCCAGCATCGAAACGCAACCTGCTGCGTTTTTAGTGCTTTTTTTATAATAGCATTTGTTTATTTACTTGTTACTACGATAATTTATTTTTGTCTCCATGGTGTTGTTGACATCTTTATAAAAAGATAATGTAATGTAAGAAATGTTCTTAACAAAGATTTATTTACTACTGATAACCAATGTTTTCTTTAATCCAAAGACGGACGTTTCTGGGCAGTTGCGTTTCAACCTTTATATACACATTTAACCTTTATAGCCACAGCTGTAGGGATGCGCGTCCGAGACGTCCCAACGCTACCGCCCAATTATAAACCGCCTTTCCGACTACACTTCCGTCCGTGCACGTACGAGAAAAAACGCACGTGTGACCACTGTGCGTTTTTGCAAACTCCACGCGCCTGCACGGCCGAAAAAAGCCGATCGTGTAACCGTATCCTTACGATTATCCCCGTGTTTTTCAGGACCAAAATCCAGCTTTTTTTTATTTCCAACCGATACAAGTTGGCAACACGTACATCGTTGGGCCATTTTCTAGTGCATTCGATGCACTATCTAGTGTCGTTACGCGTACCTAATGTCCAACGTATTTCACTGAACAGCGCTAGTAGTAGTTGAATATACTTTTTCCGTTACGTTTCTTATTTATCGTGGACAAGTACATTACATTAAATTGCGGTATGTACTCCGGGCCTCTTGTGTAAATACAGAAACGTAGCGTACAGGACATAAAAGTGATTAAGTAGAGTTAAACGCGTGCTCCGCCCGCCATTACCTGCTGTCGCAGCCTGGGAACTTGGCCGGTCGGTGGCGTCGGCCTGGTTAAATAATCTCAAGACACAGTACTGCGGCGGTTTGTTTACATTAAAAACTTTAATTTACATTGAATGTAGGTTTTGATTCTTAAGTTGACGTGTAACATTTTTTAAAAGGAAACATAATTTTCTGGGATGATACTAGAAAAAAGTCCATTTTCATACGACCAAGCATTACGTTAACAAAGCTTGGTTTGTTAAGTACTGACAATTTACAACACACAGACACACACACACACACACACACAAAATGGATAATTTATTAGTGTTATTAAATTATTGACTCCATTTTAGAACACTATCATAACTTTCCGGGCTGTTAAACTGTGGTCTAGATTGTCTATGTTCATTTCCAGACGTTTCGTTCGTACGAGTGGCGGACATCTTCAGTGGTCCGTAGATCAGAAATTCCTACAATACAAAGAATTACTATATAATATAAAAGAAATAATACAATTTACAATATAAAAAATTACAATGTATTATTTCTATTACCGTAATTATTTAAATTTTATTCAACAATTTTTAAAACTTCTCCAAAATTCGAAAATGAAAGCAAGCATGGTTTTGGAGATTTCAGAAACTTGCGTAGCGTATCCTCAAAATTAATATTTGCAATAACAAATTAAAGAAGCGTGGGATACTACTACTATAAAACTGCTGATGAGTAGTTAATTTTGATCACGGAACAACAACAGTAAGGCCTTTTTATCTGTAAATTTATATTTATTATCACTCCTTATATAAAACAACCTACAATTTTAAAACCTTTCAGATGCTTAAGAGAAGGATTCCAAACCTTTTAGAAATGGCCAAGAGTGTTCAAACTACTTACGTTTCATATGAATAATAAGGATTGCATCTGGTGTTAGTCCGGCTAGTCCTTATTTGAGGCAATTTAGCAATGAATATGTCCCCTGGATATGTTACTAGCATATTGCAGGGTAAGACGAATGGTCGGGCTGCCACCTTCAGGCTTAACGTCCTGCCCGATTTACTGTCTGTCATAGAAGAACTGAATATATATATATATGTATATATATATATATATACATCATTTTCTATATAAGTAACTCGATGTTTCTTGCAGTAATTATATAATTTGTGATGATTCGTTCAATTTGTTTCTTCTGCAAGTAGATAATATTGTATATTCTTTTTAACACCTGACGCACGTTTCACTGAAAAATATCAGTATCATCAGAGGTTTCTAAGTGAATTAATAACAATTGTAATAATTCTATTAATATAAAAGTAACGATACGTGCGTCAATTCGTTACTTTTATATTAATAGAATTATTACAATTGTTATTAATTCACTTAGAAACCTCTGATGATACTGATATTTTTCAGTGAAACGTGCGTCAGGTGTTAAAAAGAATATACAATATTATCTACTTGCAGAAGAAACAAATTGAACGAATCATCACAAATTATATATATATATATATATATATATATATATATATATATGTGGCAGGAACTGAATATTATGAGTATACTCGACAGGGTCGCCCAGTATTGGCTGAATTGGTGGGAACATGTTTGTCGAACAGATGACTGCCTCATGCTCAAACAACTCTGGAACTATAAGCCGAGGGGACGGAGAGGTGTGGGACGTCCGAGCAAGCGCCGCTGGAGTGACCAGCTCTAATCTTTGCCCATTTGGGACCGTAACAAACCATCCTTGTTTTAATTCGTGAAGATGATGATGATGATCTGTTGTCAGTTGTTCTGTTTCCACTGTACAACACGACGGTCCGTACGACAGTATAAGACAAGCACACGGTAGAGTACTGTAGAAGGCGACAAAGCGTATCAGGGGCAGGACAGGGCAAGTAGGCTATACAGTGTAGCGTTCACCCCGGCCAGCGACATCAGTTATTACACTCTGTACACACACATAATATATAGTCCGACGGCCGTGATCCGAGCTTACTTATAGCGGAGGCACGTAGCAACCTTTCCCTACGGTTAACAAGATAATATTGTTGAAATAACGTATTACGTTCCTTTATTGACCTGTAGCACGTTTTTTTAAGCGCTAACGCCTCTGCGTACTAACGTGGAATTAAATTTGTGAAATTATCACATTCAGTTGTTGTTATTACTTGGTGTTCTGCTCTAAAGGGGATGTTCAAATGGTAAAAGCTCTGCAAGCTGTCCTGTCACATGCCAGTCTTTTCGTTTCTTTCGTAACATTCTCTGATTTTAATGCTATATATTAGCTTCATTCTTCTACGACCTCTTCTTTTTCCTGCTTCTATGACACCCTTCATGGCAGTTGAAAGCATGCAGTCTCTTCTTAAACAATGACCTAACCAATTCCTTTTCCTATTTTCTATTACCTTCCGGATTCTTCTCTCTTCTCCTATTCTTCTTAAAACTTCATCATTACCTACTTTATCAACCCACCTTACTTTTTCCATTGCTCGCCAAACCCACATCTCAAATGCTTCTAATCTTTTCTCATCCTCCTTCCTCAGTGTCCATGTCTCCACACTTTATAAAGCAACGGTCCACACATAACATTTGGCTAAACTTTTCCTTAGATTTTTACTAATTTTGCCATATAGCAGTCTTTTCTTTCCACTAAATGCCTCTTTCGCTATAGCATTTCTTGTTTAATTTCACGAGTGCAGTACATATCTTCACTTATCAAGCTTCCAAGATATTTAAACAACTCCACCAACTGAAACAACTCCAGATAGGGTATTTTGTCTTGCCCTATCTTGGTGTTTGCCCTTTTTCCTCCTCTGCTAATCACCATACACTTAGTTTTTTCCTTATTAATCCTCATTCCATATTTCTAGTATACTAAATTCAAATCTCGTATCATTTCATTCATTGTCTCTTCCTTTCCTGCTAAAACAGCCTTGTCATCAGCAAACCTTATACGTACATTCAATTCTTCTTCCACCAATATTCACCCCTCTTGTTTTGTCAAAGCACTTCGGAATCAAGTCATCAAGATAAATGATAAATAAAGTTGGTGACATCACATTCAGTAAAATATTAAAAATCCTATGGACTGCCTGTAGGACTAATAAAAATAGACCCTAAAGGCTGGCTTCTACCAACTATACAAAGACAAATTTTGAAGAGTTAAGACTCAGTGACGTAGCCAGAATAGGGCAGCCAGGGTGGTGTTCCGCCCCCCCCCCCCCCGGTCAAAGGGGTCCCCATACGACAAGAAAAAATAATTAATTAATTAAAAGTGTGTTACTTTTAAATTGTTTAACATGGAACAAGTTTTTGACGACAGTGAAATCGCCTAAATGGGTGTCGTACAAGGGTCGACTACGGATTGATCACTGGTCGACCGGATGTCGAATAATTTTTATTTTTGAATTTTAAAATGTAATGAAAAAAATAGGATTGAAGATGAATATCAGAAGAACTAAATACACGCTAATTTCTGTATCAGAAAGAAAAAGAAATCCCTATAACATAAGCATATAGGCTATGGTAAATCATTTGACGCGGTGCAGATAATGAAGGGTTCATAAACACAACAATACATAACAGGATACAAACAGGAAATACTATCTTAACAGTAGACTTTTGAGAAGCAAATTCATTAGTCATAACACAGAAATGAGAATATATGTCAATTATTACACCGGTTGTTGCTTACAGACGTGAGACACAGACATAAACAATAAGAAACAAGAATCTCTGAAGTTTGAAAGGAAACTTGTACGACATGTTTACGACTCGGTTAACGAATATGATGAATCGAAAAGTAGAAATAACCAGGAGATAGACAAGCTATTGCAGCATGAAAACATTGTAGGTTTCGTTAAGGCTCAAGGAATACAATGGTTAGGTCACCTAAAACGGATGGATCAGCAGCGTGTGCCAAAGAAAATCCTGAATGAACAGGAAGAGAAAAGCAGAAAGAGGGGATTGATCTAGGATAAGATGGTTGGACGATGTGCTGAAAGATGTCAGAAGAATTGACGTTAGGGATCCAACGGATAGGAGACATTAGAGAAGATTGGTGTTGGAAACCAGGGGTCACGTTGGGGTGTAATTCTAAAAAAGAAAAAGAAGAAGAAGCAGACATACGAGGGTGGTTTGGAAAGTTCGGTTTGACAACAGAGATACCGCCAAGAGTATCAAATAGATGTGATTGTTGGCAAGATGGATCAGTCAGTCGGCGTACCATAACGTTAATAATTGTTTTATTTAGGCCTACATGTTTGATTGTTATGATAAATAAAAAATACGTATGATCTCTACGTTTGAAGTGAATCTCTTCCCAGCGAGACATTTCTTCCAGTTCGGGAACAGAAAAAGTCACTGGAGGCTATATCTAGTGACTATAGTGAGTATGGCAGTAATACGTAGAGGAATTCATGAAACTTTGCGACTGCAGTTGATCAAGAAAATGAGAAGGTGCATTGTCTTAATTTAAAAGCTCTTTTTATTTTCCCCAGTGCCTCTTTTTATCTCTATATTCTATTCGACTCCCCCAGGAATGCTGCCTTTTACGATCCGCTGATGATTTCGCCTATTCTTAAATAGTCTTTTACCACCACATACTACAACTTCTAGAAACAGACGCTGTCACTTTTTCCGATGGTGGAACAGTTTTTCGTTCTTTGGAGCACTTCACCTCACTTCCACCCATTTACTGGACTGTTGTTTTACTACTGACATGTACTGGTGATCCCACATTTTGTTAGCTACGATGAATTGTCGCAGAAACTCCTTTGTATTGCGTCGAAACATATCCAAACACTCTTGAGAAACGTTCGTTCAGAAGCAATTCTGATTGTCCGTTAGCAAACGCGACACCTATCGCCCTGAAAGCTCTTAATACGTAAATGTTCGCGTAATATGTTCTAATAAAATCTACTGATCTACTGATGTCTAATATTATTAGACAAACCTACTTATATGTTTGCCGTGTCAGCAAGGTTATTAATTTTCATGCGTCAATCACTTAACAACGAACTGAGTATTTGTTCTGTTTTCATCAGTTTAAGCAGTTTTTAATGTTTATCGTCACAATTATGTTTCTGGCGGCAAGTTTCAAAAAGCCTCGGATTGTATTGGTTTTAATCATAATCCACTCCTTTAGTTAATCTGTCTTTTCAAATGGTCATTAACATTCTTCTGTAACACAACTGTTCACATGAAGTTAACCGCCTTTATTTTGTATTCATCTCTCTCTCTCTCTCTCTCTCTCTCTAATATATATATATAATATATTATAATATATACTAATATATATATAAATCTGAGAATTTGTTTATTTATATTGAATACACCGATTCCGACCAAATTTTTGAGAAAAACACTGTCTAACTTGGAATTTGATATTCCGCCCCGTTCGCACGATTCAGGCCTTTTTAATTATGCGGTTTATTCACAGTCGATGTGTGACGCGTATAAAGATTACAACACCACGGAGACCAGAATTAATTACAATAGTAACGAGTAAATAAGCAAATGCTATTTAGTGGCATCTTTGAACAGTGCGTGTGACCAACCTCGTGCGTGTTAAAAACGTAACTAAAACGCAGCAGGTTGCGTTTCGATGCGGGAGACCTTGAAAACGCAGCAGTTTGCGTTTCGATGCGGGAGACCTTGAAAACGCAGCAGGTTGCCTTTCGATGCGGGAGACCTTGAAAACGCAGCAGGTTGCGTTTCGATGCGGGAGACCTTGAAAACGCAGCATAGTTGACGACTGTGCGTTTTTTTCACGTCCGTGTGACTAATTTCATTGCCGCCTGTGTTTTATTCAATGCGTTTCCCGACTGTACCCTAAGGCGCAGCGATCGCCCGCATTGATCAGTTTTTACTTCGACTTTGAAGACAAGTAAACAGTACACAAGAGTTATACCTTCACACAGTTTTTACCACTTCTGTTCTTCTATTGAGTTGTTCATTCATCGTCGTATTAGTTACATTTATTCGGTTGAATTATTCTGCATCCCGTTATTCGTATTGCTTAACTACCCTCCTTTTAAACTTCACCGTCAAATAACTTTACAGTCCCGTTTGTTTTCCTTACCCTTCACTTTCTATCAAACTGACCCTCATTTCAAGTTTCAGTTAACAACAATCCTTTTAAACTTCATCTTCAAATAACTTTATCATTTCGTTTGTTTCCTTATTCTTCACGTCAATTTAAATCGACCCTCCTTTCAAGTATGAGTAATTTATCACCTTACTTTGCGGAATGCCTCCGAAAAAACGACAAAGCATTGGGCAGGTGCATCCGAATGCTAAGCGAGCAAGGTTATTGCGAGCAGATGAGACACGTATTGAAGAATATTAATGTGCCTTCAAATAGATTAAAAATACACAAAAATAAAGTAATCGCGTGCGAAGCCGCGGGTAACATCTAGTTATTTACGTTAAAAATAGATTACTGAAAAACAGCAATAGTATATACCTAAGCTATTTTTAAAATATAGTCACATTAACAGGCGAAATATAAAATATTTTAGCTAAAAGTATATGAAGACAGGAGACAGACCTCTAACGAAACGTAAATAAACATTTAAGCAAGTTATCTGGAAATGATTTTTTACCACATATCTGAAAAGAATAAATAGTCTACATGTACGTACCAGACAGCAAGAATACCACGAAACTTTCATAAAGCCATGAGGAAGGGGGTTTAACTAGAGGGTGATTAAGCGGAGGTAAAGAAAGAGAGGAAAAGAGGAATCGGCGCTCTGTAGAAGAAGGAATGGGCGTTCCACACTTTCAGCAGTTTAATGTTTTAAGCTATGAAATATTACACGCTCCGCGAGAATTTGATTTATCTGCCTGTTTCAAGGAAAATAATGTTTGTTGGGAGAGAGAGAGAAAGAGAGTGAGACAGATAAAAATTTTGTTTTTGTTTGTGTTTATAATTCAGAACACTATTTTAGTTTAGTATAAATGTTTTCCAACTTTAAAACCATAAACGCCGAAATCAATGAGATTTCACCTCCAACCATCTAAATGTTATGGGCCCAAATGCAACACATTTACTGCACGTAATTATGGCCGTTTGTGTCAGTGGGTTCGATGACGTACACAGCAATCGTAACAGCAGCTGTTCCTGCACTTAACGTAAAGTATCGATATGTTAACGCATAACGCATTACGCAGAGTAGATACTATAGATTGTGGGAGCAAAAGTCCACCATTATTGGCCGGCTTTATAAAAATGAATATAACATTTTCAGATATGCATCTGACACAAACTAGTATAACATTTCCGATTAGGCTTGCTAGTTCCTTTGTTCCTAGTTCCTCTGTTTGGACAAAGTAAATAATTTTCTGTAACATGGAATTAGTTGTTTTGGCGCAATTATAAATGTTTGAGTATATCGAGGGTTAGTGTGGTAATACTACACAAGTCCTAGTTTTGACGATGTGTCAAGATGCTCAAAAACAACATTTTTCATGCATTCGTCGTTTTATTTTGATTTTTTTAACAGCTATGTATCCAATAAACACTGCAAACAATAAAAATTAGTCTTGAAAGTCAGTTTTATGATTTATCTTTGCACGTGAAATCCTTTACTTTAATTTTTCGTTAATTCACGTAAGTGAACTTGGGTAGATTTACCACTAACCCCACAATATCAACATTAAATATATGGGTCAACAAAATAGAAAAAAACAATAAATTCCAAGTATGTTATTTCGTTAAATTTTAAATCGTAGTAAATGTAATAGACTTCCTATGATTGGTTCATGTTTTTAATATATTCTGAGAAAAATCCGGTTTTTTTGTTTTTGATATTATAATGCCGTTTCCCAATTTATGTTAAATGGAAAATTACATTGTTTTAAATGAATTCCAACCATAAAATAATCAGCTATATTTTTCAATTAGTATCAAACACGGCTAATTTACTTGATTCAAAAGACTAAAAGTAATTGAACCGGTTCGGACAAAAATATGTATAGATAACACAGGCATAAAACAAGTAATATATTTCAGCTATTTTGGACGTGGCCTTACTTATGATCAAGATAGAGATATAGAAAATTAAGTGACGAATTTCACACCAATGTGTGGAACGATTTGGAGAAAGTTGGGAAAAAAATACGGAAAAGAAACCCAAATAATATTTAATAAACCAATGGCAATACCTACACTACTGTATGGTTATGAAACTTGGGTCGTAAAGCAAATAGATGAACAGAAGACACAAACAGCAGAAATGAAATTTCTGATATCAGTTAATAGGTGTATTAGACGAGATCATGTAAGAAATAAAGAGATAAGAAGTGATTTAGATATATTTCAGTTAATAAAAAGATTAAAGAATACAGAAGAAAATGGATTCAACACATCAATAGAATGAAAGAAAGTAGAATACCGAAGATGGCGAAATATTATAACCCTTGAGGCAGAAGAAAAGTTGGTGGTCTAAGGAAAGGTGGAATGGGGAATAGGAGCAAACCAATAAAGCCTATAACCGTTAAGAAAATGATGATAATGATGAAAGACTAAACATTTACACTTTGAAACGTTGGTATTTAGTGAAACAGGTAGTACGGGGACAGGTAACTATACGAGTCTATCGTTATTGTCGTGGGTATCTACGAACGGACTGCGGTACGAACTTCATAAGTCAGCGCCACGGCGACTGTAATTCGATACTACGATACCGGTGGCAGTGGCAGCAGGAATTTCATTATCGGAGGCAATATCAGTGAGCTGTGTTTGTAACCGGATAGTTTGTGAGTTAGTTACCGCTCCGTGTGTATTTGGGCGCCTGTTTGTCTGAGTTAATCCACTACCGCTACTGCTACTGCTACTGATGGAAATCGGAATTATCTCGTTATATAATTAATGACAATTGCATGTTCGAAACAACAAGGAGTCATAAAGTACTACTTTTTAGAAACTGTTATCTTAAAATTAGGATAATACTCTCCGAAATAATCTGTGTGTGTGTGTGTGTAATATCCAGAATATTTCCTGTATAACATATGGGAAAATTTACAAATATACACACACAAAAACAAAACAAACTACTACCTGAGCAAACACAAATCAGTACAAAACATGACATAATTCTCAAAGCACTCAACATAAAAATACACAAGAAAACTAATATTTACACCACAATTACACACAATAATACCGGTTTGAAGTATCAAAACCCAACAGGAAATCATAACAACAACCAACCAAAACACGAGTACTCCACAAGATTCAAAATTAAGAAGGCTGAGGATGGGAACAACAGGATTCCCGAAACATGTCCCAAATAAGGGAAAAAACATCTTGATGTAAAGTAATTATAAATATTAAATATATTATATATAATATCGTAAGGAACACAAAATTCCGGGAGCTCTGCCGGGTACGTCGTGCGACCTTGGGAGGTAGCTCATTCTTCAGATCACAATTCCAGGACCTCGGTAAAAATAAAACGTTTCTCTAAGTGTTGTGTAAAATTAATTAATTAAATGACTATTAGATTTCACAATACGCGGTCTTGGTACCCTGTAAAACGTTGAACATATCCTCTTGTTAAATATAAAAGCCATACTTATATTCTTATGTTTATACTATTTTATGTGTCGAAATTTTTAAAAGCTCAACTACTAGTTTGTATATACTGAGTTAAAGCTTCGTCTAATTTTGAATTCAACGGCTGGGAGGACGCACTGAGACGATCGAGCGGGTTGGAGAATCAGAAATTTTAACTTAGGCCCAGGTTTCATTAACGGTGCTCGCATGGTGGTAAGTGGTTTAATAGTAAACACAGTAGGTCTAAGCCGGGAAGTTCTTACAGGCCTTGGATGAGGCAATATCGTTTTCATGCCAAGAAAACGCTGATTTCAATCGGCCCACACATGATATTCTGATGTGAATGTTGCAGTTCCCATTATGACCAGCATTTGGTATGAATATAAATAAATCGCAAGGCCAGACTTGGAATCTGTCTGTCTAAGCCCACCCACATGTAACACATTGTTACGACGGTCTACTGATCGTCGTATGGTACAGTGGAATAAAAAACAGAAGACATCAATTAAGTCATTAATCACCAACTTTCATTATCACAATTAAACAGTTTGTAATCAACAAGATAGTCTCTTACAACAAATCAAATAAAAATTGTTCACACGCAATAATAATGTCAACGAATAGAAAACACAATTGTATTACAATTGTCCCGCATAATTATAAATCACATAACACTTCGCCACAATATTTCGAACCGCACTGGAATATATCGCAACTCAAACTGACTAAGCGCAGCTGAAGTCTTGTATTTATACCCGCTGAGATATCTAGAAAAATCCATACTACGCGTCAAGAACGCTACTAGAAAACACCAGAACGTAATAGATTGGGGCCTTGCACACAGCGCGCGCGGACTGGTGAAATCTGGATCAGTCTCGGACGCGTGACAAGTGTCACGTAATTGTCCTTCATCTCAGTAGCAGCAATACGTACGCACACACACATTACAGCTGGAAGAGCCGAGAAACACGTAGAATGTTTTGTAATGGTGTAACGCTTTTTCCGCATTACGTAACAATATTTTAACTTACTTTTTTCTTACAGTCTAGTTTTGTTTGTTTTGAAATTCATACGCTCAGTAAATTTTAAAGCAAGAATATATTTTTGAGGTTAATTAACGAATATACGTTCTTGTTCTTATGTTTTTTAAGAAGAATAGTTTCGTATTTTTTGTCTTTATTTATGATAGTTTTTCAAATTTCAAAGTACTTGTTAGTAAATAGCGACTATAGATATTCAATTTGCGAATAAATTTTGAAGTGAATCAATTAACACAAACTGCTGAAACAGTCTGGTCAGTGGCGGATTATCCATAACGCTAGGGTATGCTGCAGCACCGGGCACCAGGGAATCGGCTGCTAGAGGGGGCACCATTCAGCCCTAAAACACAAAACCGTTTTGAAAATAATAAATGTGAAAAAGAAGACTATTATTTTGTGGACATTTATATAGAATGGACTACAATAGGTTGACAAAGGAGATCTTCAAATATCTGTGGGGGAAGAAGTCAACGTGAAGGAAAAGAAGTCCAAAAGGATTTAGAAAAATATAATATAAACGCAGAAGAAGCAATTGACAGAGAAGTTTTCCGGGCAAAACTGTTAAAAATGGAAGGAGCCCAGGGTAGGAGAGAGAAAGCGCAGGTTCAAAGTGGCCTGAAGGCAAGAAGAAGAGACACGGTGAAAAGATGAAAGAATATTGGAGAAAAGAACAAAGAATATAGAATTGAAATTGGCATCTGGTCCTTAGATGGCCAATACAAAAAATGTGAAAAAAACAAAGAAAATGTCCTCAATCATGAAAAGATGTGTGCACACTTTTCGACTAGTTGCCGTTATGTTTTTTTAAGCGAGATGTTGAAAGCCAGATTCTTGAAGCGCTCGATTAAAGAAATTATACAAGACTTCGTTAAGGGAAAAACAAGAAAAAATGGATCTTGTATTTTCTAAACGTAATTACTACTATTCTCATTGTAACCACTATTTAGCTAAATATGTGTTGTAATTTGGAATTTAAAAATGTAAATTTTAAGTTTTATATCCCACTTATCATTGTAAATACTGGATAAATTGTTGAATTCTGAAGCGGGGGGCACCAGTCTGATGGCAGCATAGGGCACCACGCTTTTCTAATCCGACCCTGAGTCAGGTTTATCAAGGAAGACAATTATAATGATCCGGTCACGTAAGGCGTATGGATCTTAGCAGAACAAATAAAAGAACCGCAGATTGAAAACAATAGCCACACGAATTAGACGAAGATCTAGGAAAAGATGGATAGATGACGTTGAGGATGATTTGTAAAGTACAAAGCGAAAGGGTGAAGACTGGCTGTATGTTGAGAGGACGGAAGGAAGAAAATCATTGAGCAGGGTAAGAGACCAACGCTGGAAGAAGAAGAAGAAGAAGAAGAAGAAGAAGAAGAAGAAGAAGAAGAAGACGAAGAAGAAGAAGGAGAAGGAGAAGGAGAAGGAGAAGGAGAAGGAGAAGAAGGAGAAGAAGAAGAAGAAGAAGAAGAAGAAGAAGAAGAAGAAGAAGAAGAAGAAGAAGAAGAAGAAGAAGAAAAGGAGGAAGAGGAGGAAGAAGAAAAAGATGAAGAAGAAGAAGAAGAAGAAGAAGATGAAGATGAAGATGAAGAAGAAGAAGAAGAAGAAGAAGAAGAAGAAGAAGAAGAAGAAGAAGAAGAAGAAGAAGAAGAAGGTATATTCACATAGATTTAAAGAAACCTGCGTTACATATGAATGTGTGTTGTTCATGAATGTGTACAAGCAGCAGCAGCAGCAGCAGCAATCTCAAAGCGATGTCAAGCGATGTTGGTTCCAGACAAAAGTTTCCCACACACACCAACATACACACACATACGCACTCCGCGCCGCCCACCTTCACGTTATTTACTGAAAGCGTAATAAGCCGCATCCGTGAAAGTTTATAAATCTTATTCGCCAAGCAAGCTAAGCTACTACCCCCCCCCAGCCCTCCGTCACACCAGACCGTTTTAAGCCTGCATGTGACGTGCCTTATTTCTCCATATTAAACAGATTATGTGCTGTTTCGCCTACACAGGTAGGCGCGCGCGCGGGTGTAAATGCTAACGTTTTAACTTTGTCCCACGAAGAAACCGCTCAAAACACGAACCGCCCAATTTGACATTACAAAAAAAAAATTGTTTTATTCAACGAAATTCTCTTTGTATTCTAGTCTATTTAATGGGAGTCGGCAAAATATAACTTGTCGACTTTGAATTTGTCATATTCGATGTACATTTATTACACATCTTAAAGTAAAGATTTGTTTCTTTTTTTATTTAAAAATATAGTTCTTTCTTCTTAATCTGATACAACAGTTTATCTGTCTATTAATTAGAAGGTATTTTAAGAGTTTAAAAAACAATATTTTAAAAATTATTGAGTAAATTAAAAATTGTCCTATCGCTTTTTAGAACAATTTGTGAAGTACACGTGTGCCAAATTTCAACGTTCTATTTGTCACAGAAGTCTCAGGAAAGTACATTGAATCTGAAAATGTTATATTTAACGGGAAGTCGCATTTAAAGACTAGAAGAAATTTGATATAGTAATGAAAATAAAATCCCTCTGTTACCATAAAGTTATTCTCGTATTTTTTATAAACAGCTGTTTCATGTCAACCTAAACGAAACATACAGCCATGGATTCATATAATAGAAAACGTGTAATGTTCTCTTATTTAGTGTACAGACGTTTTATTTAAAATCTGAGACGGCTTTGGTTGCACCCATTTACTGACTTAAGGCTTATTAGAGGTAGATTTCGTATGACGTTTGATGGCTTTAGGAGAAAATTCGGAGGAAAATAAGGGACAAACACTAGCTCACGCTCCTCTGATTTTTCGTTCGATTGTGATACTCCTCTGCAGCGAGATTCCAAATTTTGGGATACTTTTGTATTTCACAAATAAGCAGCTCTACTATCAAAAGATCTTCAAAATTTCATCCAGTAATAACTACGATTACGTCAGAACACCGGACGTGTGCGCTGCTCAATAGACAACAATGTACTGAGAGCCGGAGTAGTGTGTGCGGCGCCGCTGCGGTAAGGAGTGGAACTGCGGCGAAGAATTCAGGCACAGTGGTCGTGCGGCACAGCAGCGTTGCCGCAATGTCGCCAGGGGTAGGCTTATGTGTGCAGTAACTCATACGCCTTCCAATACTCCACGCCACACTTGGGGGCACGCAGACGGTAATAAACCGGATGTGTGCATCGAGCCTAAAGGGTCGTACACACGGTCCCGCAAACCGGAGAAACCTACCTCAAGGCGCGTGGTCTCAAGGCGATCTCATAACGAGGGTTGCGCCTACACGCTCAGGTCTGTCTGAAGGCGTACCTCAAGGCGGAATTCAATCAGTAGTAAACCCACTTTTCGAAGCCATACAAACTCTACTAACTACTATTCTAAAATTTGATGTAAAAAGGCCGTTTTTTGTTACGTTCAGTTTCCGAAACATCCGAATATGGGAGAAATACAGCAAGATGGTTTGAAGAAAAGTGGAAGTTTCTACTACACTGTGTAGGCACTGTTACCCCTGGTTTTTTAGCATGTAGCAGAGTGAGACGTATGGTGGATCTTCTACCTTCAGGCTTAACGTCCATCCCGATTCTCGGTCTGGGTGTTCTTCCATAAACTGGCTGTTTTACTAGATTAAAGAGACCAGTTTTTCCTGTTGAGATATTGATGAGGATCTTTAATGTGGTGGTTTCTCCTTGCCTCCCACATCGTCGTTGACCAGTGGAAGGTTATCCGTCTTTAGGGGCAATTTCTCACCCCAAGGGCAAGAGAGTGCTGTAATCTCTACTTGACAATGACAAGTGGAGGAGGGATAGCTTATACCGGTTGTCACTCGGTCTCCAGAGAAGCGTTAGCGACCTGTAGGTGTTGCCCATCCCCCACCACTTAGAAGTGCAGCTGGATATTTCCTTCATCAACGAATGAGACCATAAGACGACGAGGACGACGGTGGGGAGAGATGAGGACAGTTGTACTCATTCTCTCTAGTACTTTAGGGAACACAATAAATTTTTGCTAAGTAAAATGAGACGAAGTGAGTGACTATGGTTGGGTGAAATTAATACAACTGGTATCGACTATAAACATGTTCTATCCTACAGTACACGCGAGTAGTTACATAAATATATGCTATCCTACAGTACACGCGAGTAGTTACATAAACGTTTGCTATCCTACAGTACACGCGCGTAGTTACATAAACGTGTGCTATCCTACAGTACACGCGCGTAGTTGCATAAACGTGTGCTATCCTACAGTACACGCGCGTAGTTACATAAATATGTGCTATCCTACAGTACACGCGCGTAGTTACATAAACATGTGCTAACCTACAGTACACGCGCGTAGTTATATAAATATGTGCTATCCTACAGTACATGCGAGTAGTTACATAAACGTGTGCTATCCTACAGTACACGCGCGTAGTTACATATTTTTGTTTAGTGTGTAAGCACACGTGCACGAGTAAGCTAGCAAATAATTCCAACCGCCATCTCAATAGAATCGCTCGATATTATCCAGCTAAAGCCAAGTAGATATTCCAGGAATCAAGGCTTGCATCGTGTATCACTGTTTACTTAAGCTCGCTGCGGATTAGTTAATCATTCAGGCGGTAATTAATGTCATTTGATGTTGTTAGTTTAGTGGTTGACATAGAGTGGCGGCGCTGTTTGTAGATAACTGGTGTAAAGCCGTACGCTCTAAATCATTTCACACAGTCAGTTTATCTTATCCAAAACCAACACAAACTAATAAACCCAAGTACTGTTATTTATTGATTTACATTCACCACTTCGACTGTAAAACACAGATGAGAAAAGTTTCTTTAACATCACTTTAATTTCTAAACTCTACAAATATACGCAAAATATTCAGTTATTTCTCAGTCACTCCCGAAAAGTTAAAAGATTAATACAAAACCAAAGTTCAATTACGCGTAACCCCAGCGACAATTTATTTAAGGGCTTAATTCAATCTGTTTCTTTACACAAAAACCGTTTTGAAAATGCTGTTGCGTAGTGAAAGACATGTTTGAATTGGTATCCAAGTCACTTATTGACAATATCTGTATAGGCTAATATTTACCGTATTTCTTTCGTCGTGTGACTTCGTGTTGCGTTCGATTGATTTACGCATTTCTAAACATATGTTTCGTCTTCAGAAATAAAAAATCACTCTTAGCGAGGTAGTTAAATATTAAAATTGCAAATATTGAAAAACAATTACACACATATCCGCGTTACATGAGTGCGCACTCGAGTCGGATCGATCTGACATTGATGCGTAGTGTGGTGTGTGATGACACTGCGGTAACACCAGGCGCAAACCTAGGATTTCATTTCATGGGTGGGGGGGTTTCAACCACATATCGTTTTCTTAGAGTATTGTTTTCCTCATGTTATAATGAAAATCGTACCAAAAATTAAAACTAATAGGGAAATAATCGCTGTAATTCACTAATTTAATTAAAATAATTCAAAAACATACATCAGATAGGCTTTAATTTTGTCTTGCAAGCTTAATAATACTGTTACGACGGTCTAACTGATCGCCGTATGGTACAGTGGAAAACAAAATACAAGACACCAATGAAGTCACTAATCACCAGCTTTAATTATCTCAATTAAACAGTTTGTAATTAACAAGACAGTCTCTTACAAAAAATCAAATAAAAGTTGTTCACACGCAATTAAAGTCAACTAATATAAAACACAATTGTATTACAACTGTCGAGCACAATTATAAAAACGTAACACTTCGCCACAGTACTTCAAACGGCACTATGTAAATCGCCACTTAAACGCATAGAGTATCGCCCGACAATAACTGACTGAGCGTGGCTGAGTATTTGTATTTATACCCCTCTGGGGTTACAGAATATTCGCTAATAGGCGTCTACTAGAAAAATCTAGAAAGTAATTCATTGCGGCCTTGAAAACAGCACGCGCGGACCGGTATGGTCTGGTATAGACCCCGTAGTTGACGCGTAATTGTCTTTCACCGCAAAGTAGCAGCATTATGTACGCGCACACACATTACAGCTCGATTCCACTGGAACATTCGATAAACTTGTAGAACGTTTCATAACATTTTTTCCGCATTACGTAACAATACCTTTCTGTGGAATATAAATACTTTAACGAGAACGTAAAAAATGAATAAAGTGGGGGTTACTATGCTGTGGCTATAAATGTATCCGACAGGGTTGTGGATATACATTTTGCAGGATGTAAAATAATGTTAAATAATTTTGTTAAAAATATATAATGATCGTCAGTATTTTTCAATTGAATTACATTAAAAAAACAAGTAACCAGTTTAAAATTTTTGACCCAACATTTTTGGATTTCGGGGGAGGGGGATATATCCCCCATATCACCACCTAATGTTCGTCCCTGGATAACACTGATCTACAAAAATGAACTTTTTTATTTCACAAGAAAAAATTAGTGAATCAAAAAGTATTTTTCATGCTGAATTAAAATATGCTTTCAGATTATTTCTGTTGGGAAGGACATTTAATTGTCAGGCAGAGTATTCCTCTTTCGGGCATATTTTGCATCTTTGATAAATCTCTTGGTTAGCAATAGTCGGTCAGAATTCAATTTGCATCCGTACATCTTTTCCATTGAAGAAATCTGCTGATGAAAATTCTCGCCGTGCTGATCGCTGGCAGCCCCAAGATTTTCTGGAAAGAAGTCTAGGTTAGAGTCCAAGAAGTGAATTCTTAAAGAAATGTTGCACCCGTAGCCTTGTTGAATTCACTAGATCAGCAATTATATCACAGTATGGACCCGACAGTGATTCCTGAACAGTTATCTGCGCCGACCCAATGCATGGATTACCCCCACTCACAAGTATAGCTAAGTTATCTAGAGAGAAGAGAGGGGAGACGACGTGATAACAGTTCACTATCTCTCTTCCATATTATCTCCCTCTCTGACACAGACATGCTTTTATTGTTCTCGCCAGTCTTGTTGCAGCCGACGTTCACGCTATGAAACACTGTACAAGACTGTTGTGCGCATGTGCGAAATAAATTAAAATTTTGATAGCCTCCCAACGAGGTATTTGTACAGTGCGCATGTCTAAGCCAGTTTCCAATTTCTGTCGTCAGATTTAGTTTCCTGCTTTATGATTTCCAAGAAAATTGCAACAGATATATTTTTGAATGACCGGCACGTTGTTTTTCCAGTGGATTTAACAGTAGGCCTACTCCATAATGTTCACCATCCATTAGTGACCCTATATCTATTAGTGATCTTATTTGTGGCCATATAAAAATGCCTTCTTACGGTTTAGCAACTTTGTGAAATTTCTGTTTCAAGTACATAGGTGCACTAGATTGTATATCCACTGCTTCCACAAAATGTTTCGTGACTCCCAATTTAATATCCAATGGGATTCACGTTGCATATCCTTTTCCAGTATTCAAAAAAGGAGTATTAACACAATTTTCTCCCCAGGGATAAGACACTTACGTTTAGGCCACAGTTTTATAACGCAGAGAGATTTCTGTCTCTGCTGTCCCAATCACATAAGAAACAACAAACGTTTGTGTATCCAAGTTGCAACCAAACAATTAAGCAACGTCAAATCTTTACAGACATTCAAAGTTATATTTTTGGTATTGTAACTTCTCTAACACTAGTTTCACTTTTAAAGTTAGACGCAAGTTTGCAGCCATCTGCACAGAAGATGGGCCGTCGAAGGTACAGCAGAACCGTTTGCCCCAAACAACCTTGGACCACGCCCTTACAGCCCGGCCAGCCCAAGTTCTCATAACATTGAAGCCGGCCGTGGAAGGCTCGGACAGAATTTAACTGTTGATGAATTTATAACAAGTTGATACTCAATCGGTGTTGATGCCGAAGAGGATCCATAACAGGAAAACATTTTTTACAAAACACCACACGTTTGACTTCAGGGAAGTAGTCTTCGAAATCACTATGATGGCTACAATGACTACATATTCTTACATATTTCTGGAGTAGATTCCATCCTTTAAGCCTGGAAGTTAATGGTTCAGATTGTTGGTTAGATAGATTTAAATACTGAATCAGATCATTAAGATCTTGTTGATCTGGAAAGTAAGGTTCCGAAGAATAACCTGCTTTATATATAAGATCACTTCTAAAATCGTCTGGTACTTTTTCAGTATGAGCTAGTTCAGAATCACAGTTGTCACTTAAGATCACGTCTTGATATACTGGTAAAGGGAGCTCTTCAGCGTTTAAGACAGGCCTCATTGCAGTTGGCAAATTCAAATAATTTTGTGTATTGTTCTTTTATATGTGATTCCTTCATGTTATTTAAAGAAAAATAGCAATCGGTTAAATGGTCTTTTGATTTCCTCCAAATTATGGGCATTGCAAATGGCATATTATATGTTCCACCTAACACATTAGTGAACATCCTAACAACCTAACACATGTCACACACACTGCATATATTCGGGGCCCAGCTCTTATCAAAACAACAGAGGTATTCTCGTTACCTTTTTTTACACTCTGCGTGGTCTTAGTTCTTAACAAATTAGCTATTTGCAGGCACACAATGTGGTTAAATAATCTTCACCGTTCTAGAAAATGTCTTCGTTTCTGTTCTGCTGTATTACTCATTCACACCTTCGCCATTATAGAATTCTTCTTCTTCATATATATAGATCTGAATTCTTCTGATTCCCCCTCCACCTTCTTCTTCTTCTTCTTCTTCTTCTTCTTCTTCTTCTTCTTCTTCTTCTTCTTCTTCTTCTTCTTCTTCTTCTTCTTCTTCTTCTTCTTCTTCCATCCTGGAGTAGGTGTATACACCTGTTCAGGTGTCAAAAGCCTTATATACATTGTGAATGTAAATTTTTATTATTTGCAAAGGTTTTATGATGTGGTAAAAATCGGACCATCATTTTCTGGGCTTTCCTACGTTATGACTATCTGAAGAGTATACAAATATGCAGTTCTTGCTATAGAGCCCTTTCCCACGCAAAGAACGTGTTCCCTTCGTCTGTTCTTATATTCGGCAACTTTTTCAAACAATGCGGACATCTTAAGCTCACTTTGTAAGTCCTCGTTGCGAATTATATCTAATATATTGCGACAAAACAATTATTAGGCATAGTATTTTTAACACAATAATAATAGAGTCTGTTATCTGAAGTAAGGTTGTATATTTAAACAAATTTAAATATGGTCTGTTATTTATCAAAATTATTTATTTTAGGGTAATAATGTCTATTAATAATTTGAGACTTTCTTGCTTTAAATGTCTATGTTTACTTGTTCGTTGAATTCCCTTTTAATACCGTTGATCCGTCACACTGCTCCTGTCGCGGTCCGTTGAATCTGCCACCTCGCTGCTGTCTAAGTCTCAATTCAATACTTTAGTTTTAACCAGAGTTATTCACATAAATACGAATAACAGGCGCACCCGCGCACTCGCACACTAACTTCGCACTTGACATGACAGAAAATAAATGTATGGGCATTTTGACACGTAACAGTTAATTACCCATTTCCTAATTGAAAACTTATACCTACTTTACAAAATTTAAAAGAAATCAATTTTCAACATGTCTACAACGTCATAAATTGGTATAAAAGCATGTAGTCCTGGCTACAGATACCCTTTCTGCGATGTTGTCCATTGCAATATTTAATTAATACATATTAGTATCTATTATAGCCTATCTAATACAATTTTCTGTAATATCTTCTTCTTCTACTGATAGTTCCTATTTGTTTCGGATGTTGGATATCATACAAGCTATTTTAACTTTCTGCACTGTTGCACGGAATAAGTCAGTTGTATTCATGCCAAACCAGGTTCTTAAATTTCTCAGCCATGAGATTCTCGGTCGCCCAACTCCTCTCTTTCCAAGTACTTTTCCCTGTAATATGGACTGCAATAAGTAAAATCTATCTCTGTTCATTTCTCACGAGATGTCTCAGATACTGAAGCTTTCTTATCTTTACTGTGTTAATAACTTCCCTATGTTTCTAAGAACTTTAACATTAGTGTATGTGCTGTCCATGAAATGCTCAGTATTCTACGGTAAAGCCACATTTAGAAAGATTCCAATTATTATAGAATTACTTAATTATAATAAAACATTTGAAGTTTTATGTTAGGTAGTATTGCGTTTTTATTGTGTTTACTATGAATTATTGAAGTTAGTTGTTTTAGTTATTGTTTTCGTTTATTATAAGTAGCGCATAACTGTTTATTGCATAGAACGTTTTTTCCCGAATTCATGAAACTTGTTATCGCTTCATTGTATCCGGTGTTGATGTCATGTCATTGTAATGATGTAATGAGCATTTACCGCATTTTATTAATAATGGTTTAAGATTTATGACAGACAAAATAAGCATTACGTTAAAAAGAAACTAATCATCACTGCTTATCTAACGTGGAAAGCCGTTTGGCTTGGCAGGAAGTTAAAAACTAGCAACGACACTTTTCACTTTATGTAGGTCACGTTTTGCTGCACTTGTGAGATACTGTTGACAGTTGGCAAAGAGACTGTACGCAGCTGTTATATAGTATTTTTCTTTCCCATTTGCTTTTGTACGACTAAACACGCTTCTCTTTCATAATCTGGGTCAAGCGTTATCGCCTGTCCACCGCCTTTCTTTTCGGAGTTCATTAGTTTAGTCACATTAATTACTTACATAAGGAGTTGAAAACATTGAATTTTTTTTTAATTTTGTTGTCTATGACGTGTCCGTTGATTAACTAAATATAAGTGTATCATTACCGGCTCGGAACACAAAGTTTTCTAGTGGTAAAACCATAAAAGTTATACCTTATAGCCTGAACCAGTTTTCGCTGATTATAAGCTTCGTCAGAGACTGCCACTGGGAGCGCTATCCGTCTTGTTCTTGGCGACGGTGTCGACCTTTTATGGATCGATGTTGTCTGTGTGGGGTGTGATATGCTCGAATAATACGTGCGATTTGAATTGTGTCTGTTCGTTTAGGATGACGTTTTTATGTGTTTTTATGTGTTTGTATATTTCCAATTGTTAAAGAGTGTCTAGTTTTCGGTCTTTTGTGTGTACGTGTAGAACATCCATGTTGTTGTCGATGTTTGTGTATGTGTGGTTTGCAAGGGTGGATTCGGTAGTGGAGTGTAGTGCCTTTATGTGTTCAATGTATCTTTGTTTGAAGCTATGTCCTGTCTGGCCTATGTAGAATTTGTTGCAATCTCACCAATTTAGTTTGTAAACACCAGGTAGATCAAATTTGTTTTGTTCTTTGTGTGTGTTCTGTTTTTTTTATAGTTTTGTATGCGATTCTCTACCCTGATTTTTTTTTAATTTGTGGCCTATTTTTTCAGTGTGGTTGTTGATGTATGTTAGTGTTATGAATTTGTTGCTTTCTGTCTTTGTCTGTTGTTTGTTTTGTGTTTTTATTGGATTTTTTCTTTAGTAAGAAATAAAGAAAATGTGACAGCACAAATAATCTTGTGACAAAAACGACCAATTAAATAAAATAATTTTTGAAGAAGAAATATCTAATTTTTTTAAAATTATTATTGTTTTTGAGAACTTTAGTTATGGTTTCGGAGAAATCATAATGGTCACATAATGTAGAGTTCAATTAACAACCTGCGATAACGTTAATAACTAATTAAACGCATTAACCAATAACATATTGAGGCGGAACTAACGTAACGCGTTAATAATATAATGATAAACAATAATATGTGCTTCTGTTTTTGTTTTAGTTACGTAGCGTACATGTAATTAATTTCCCGTATTGTAAGTGTATTTCAGCCGAATTACCGATAATGTATATGTCGTTTGAATTAATGCGCCCAAACAATTCCCAGCAGCAGTGTTACGACATCAAAGCAACAATTCCAATATTGCTGCACGGCTGGTATCTGTGACAGGTGGTTGGTCTGTGAGCGCGCTCGTTTGCATTGAGTTACCTCTCCAGTGTAGTCTGTATACAGACAGATTACACACTAGTGTGCTTCCTGAGCTGCTGAACTTGCTCACTTTTTTTTGAACGAAGTAGATTTATTATTACATAAATTGCGATATTATATAATTTTCGTTTATGGGGAAAGTTACAAAAACACCGCTTTCTCTATTATTGTTTTAGTACTATGTATAACAACTTCAGAGCACACAATCGTGTATTAAACATTATAGTTCACAAAAGTTCCGTAATATTCGGATTTCCATTAAACTTCCTATTAGTCTGACACCCTGGTGGATTTTCACATTTTTTTCAAAATTTTCCCAATACTAAATGAAAGTAATAATAAATTAAACTTTTAGATATTTCTGTTGTAAATAACCGTAATACATTTGAATACAATGTATTCAGAAAACCAACTCAAACTTCATTTATAATTCCAAAAATTTCAATTCATCCTCCTCAATACAAAACATGCTGCATTCAATTCTATGATATATAGAATAAATAATATTCCTTTAAATAAATTTAAAATACCAAAAGAAAAGAAAATTATATATAATATTGCTATAAAAATGGATGTAACCCAAAAATTATTGATAACATAGTAAACAAAATTAATAAAAAAAATGCTAAATAATTCTTTAGTAACAAAGCACAGAAAATTTAAAATATTAAATATATTAATTTCACATACATAGGCAATATTAATCATAAAATAACAAAATTATTTAAAAACCAATATTTAAAAATTACCTATAACAGTAATAAAACAGATTCTGATAGAGTCAATCAAACCTAAAACTGATAAATTAATTTATAATTTAAATGGAATATATAAAATCGAAAGTCCTAACTGTAACAACTTATGTCTTGGCCAAACTAAAAAACGTTTAAAAGAAAGATATATACAACACCGTAATTCACATTTATATCCAGATATATATATATATATATATATATATATATATATATATATATTGCGACAGTACAAATAAGTGATGTACTGAGCATTGAATATAAAAATTTAAATATACCTAATAAACTGTAAATAATTAATAATGTATTAGAAATAAGCATGTCAGGGATTGCAAGCTTCGCTCAGACAAAAATATGAACAGGTGTTTCGACCTGAATCGACGTGCACACACACACAAATGTAACTGAAAGTGTGTACACCAGTATTTTGCTAGTGTGTGTGAAAGCAGGTCTATGCAGGCGAGTTTACCACCCCAAGATGAATAATTGCATAATTACTGTTTTTCCGTAATTATTCATAAACTATAATTAAAGAGTAAAATCCAAAAACACAATAAAATTTAAGAAAATTTACTAAATACTGTGTACGAAAACCATGTGAAAGTGCCACACCGTACGAGTGTAATAGTGAAATAACTGTTGTAATATAACACCCATTAACTGGTGTTTACAAAGTCTTCCTGGTCTGAACCTCTTCCTTTAGTTTCACTGTAAATCTAGTCAAATTGTAACGAAACCTGTTAATAGTGTTAAAATTGTATAGGTGTAGTGTTACAAAAATATTTTAAATATGTTGTTTATGAAAGAAATAAAAATTGTGTTTAAAAAAAAATTTTATAATTAAAAAAAATTTTCTTTTTATTGTTTAATTAATTAAAAACAATTAATTAATTGTGTTTCGTGAAGTTCCGAAACGTGTCTCACTTGTCTAGGAAATTTTATTAACTTTTTTGTATTTTCAATAAACTCCAACCACTTATAAGATTGTCTCCAGGTACAATCGATCGTTGTTTACTTTTCGTTATGGAGGTTATCTTCCTTCAATGTGGTGAAATTCTTGTAGTATGTTGTTTGAATTAAATTAAGTGTAAATTACGATGTTTAGTAAAGAAAGAACTATTTTGATGTGAAAAGTATAAATTATTTATTGGACATTTGGTTAATAAAAAGACTCTTGTCGATTTTAAAATCGACTCTCAGGGTATCGAATGTTACAAGTTTTTTATATGAAATACAATCAGGTTCTTTTAACAGCTATTCATAGTTAAAGTCAGAGAAATCGGGCCAATATTAAAAAAGTATAACGTGACAATAATTATTCTTAATACTAAGTACATATATTTAATTGAAAAGATTGAAATAAACAAGTTTGATTTCGAACCGTGTCGCTGACGAACTAGGAGGCGCTGTTCAGTTGAGTGGTGAAGAAAATGCAAATGGCCGCCGTCGAGTTCGTAAAACGTCCCTCGTAGATTTGGCGTTCCAATAAAGATATTTTCTTGCCGAATTAACGTCTTGTTGTCAGCAAATCTTCCTTCTGATGTTGGTGTAGTGTCTTGGGTGAAGTTTCTGTGTTGTATTTTGAATAGTGGTGTATGTATAAGTCAGTTCACTTTCTGTCGTTCAGGCACTATTTTATGGTTATGATATATACGGTTTTATGGTGTTTAATAATGTTATTTGACTGTAGTTTCGTGCTAGATAATGTTATTTAGTCTCTTGTAATTGTTTATGTCACTGTGTCGATGTTGTGCAATGTTTTTAGTCGCCACTCGCGATTTTCAAATCCGTATCATACACTGATTCGCCATTACGTTACTATAAATTAGGTTAACTCGATTTAAATAGTCTTGTCAAGTGTACCGTACAATGTTCAATAATCAACTCTCTACTTCCTTCACTTTCGACTAAAATCTTAGCCAATGCAATATTATTCCTTACATTGTTCGAATTTTACTTTGCATCCTGTGCATGTTTGAAAGTTACATTATATGACTGCTTAACCTTTGGTTATTATTCAAATTTATTTGCTAGTTGTTACTTAATTTTATCCTTCAGTTCATTCGGCGTATTTTGGTATCGAATAATGCTGTTTTATTATGTTTTTTTATCTAAAATTGGTAATTTTACCTTCATTTTGTATCTGGTAAAGGTTCAAAGTCAGCTTCCTGTCATTATGCAAATGCTGCCATTTTAAAGTTATATTTATGATTATTAATCTCATATTGTAATAAAAGGTTTATATTCCCTTAATTTCTTGCGATTATTTGAATTGGTTAAGTTTTAAAATATTATGTTGGAATATATGACTCCCCTCTCCAAATTTTTGAGTTCTGTCATTTCCATTTTTATTTATAATCCTGGCTATAATTTTGCAAAATCTTTCTAAGTTATATTTCTAATTATATGGCTTCATTTCTGGTTTATGTTATCTAAATCCCTTTAGTTTAAATGTATTTAAGTGCTTAATTTCTCAGTTCTGATGAGGTTTAATTTTCATCATTTTGCCTAGATTCTTAACAAGTTTTTTCATACAAATTATTAAATAATCAATACATACTGTGCTATACCCTCTCTGACTTTTTAACACGGTAATATAAATTAAACATTTTTTCAATTAAACATAACAACAATTAGTATCGTTTCAATACTATAAACAAATAAGAAATATTGTCAAATAATGGTTGTCTTCAACTATTTAGACATTTTTTTTACAATCAAAACTTAATACTAATATAGAAATATTATTTTACAAAGACTGTTTTTTCCCATTTAACATCTTCTTATTTAATTATTACTATCAATACCAGTAATAAATATATTTACAATTAGGGTGTTAGTGGTTCCAAACTTATTAAATGTTCTTATCCCTAATACATTTTTTAAATTCTTATTTTATATTCACAAAACCTTATTCCTATATTCTTATTTGCTATTTCTTATATTAAATTGAATGATGCAGTTTTTAAACTGTCTTTTAAATATGGTATAGGGTAATTGTACCCTGTTACTTTATGTTAAATCTGTTTTTATTCATTTTTTTTAAAGAAATGTCATTCCAAACAGATTGACAGCTTGATATTACTACATGTACCACATTCACCTGGTACAAATCATAAGTCACTTAAAGTTGTATATTTCATTATCTACACAGTTTGTGGATGCCAAGGATAAAACATAAGGTTTATTTTTTATAATACACAAACTAGCACTGGTTCACTTTACACTTTTTGATGCTATTTCTAAATGGTTGTTTAGTCTTATTAACATCAATAAATTGGTTTGTGGGTTACAATGAAGATTTGTTCTTTGGGTATTATATTATTGTTTCACCTTGGTCCACTGACAACTCTTACTCTATACACTTTTTTTTCTTAATTTTATTGTACATGTGGTTTCTTTTCATGACTATTTCGTTATAATTTTTATTATTGTGATTTTTAGTTATTTTGGGATATGGGGATATGGGTGTTTTTTTTTTATAAGAGCATTCCTTCTTCTTCTGGATGCTGTCTTCTTCTTCTTTCTTCAATGGTGTCTTCTTTTCTTCTGTCTTCTTTGAATTGTATGTTCTTCATCTTCTTCTGGATGCCATCGGGTTTCTTGGGATTACTTCATCTCCTTCTGGTTTCTTGAAATACATCACCTTTTATGGTGGATTTTGCCTTATTCAGGGTTTCTTTTTCATTTATTTATCCTCGTTGTGGGTTTAGTAATATTCTGTGTTGCTTCTTTATATACTTCTTACCTTCCTGGGTTATATTTTTAAAACCTTGGGTTATTACACTGGTTTTGATGATTCATCACTAATAACTTGCTTTTATTTGAACTTATAGTTTTACTATCCATGATTGTTCTGCACAGTTGCTTTGAATTAATTCTTTATATTTAATTTAATGCTTTCTTCGGATTTAGTGTTATAATTTTATATTATACTAATGATCAATGCCATTCATTATTATGTGTTTATCTGTCACGCTACAGATTGCTCTCCTCCAGAAGTAATTATTTCAGACATGTTTATGGATGAAATAATTTCTTATGATAATATCATTATTTCTTATATTTCATTTTCCTCTCCATTTCTATATCGACTTTTTATATTTGAGTTTAATTAATTTTATATATATATATATAGTTACTTATTTTACTTTTGATCCTTCTTGGATAGTTAGTGTCTTCTGCGATATATTATTATTATTATTATACATTTTCTTTCTTTATATACTTCGTGTTGCATCCTTGGGATATTAATTCCCTAACATTCCCTATCACGTGGGCTGGGGCAGTTCAGAGGGGGACTGTAGGCTACACAATCTCTGCTGGCCATACTCCACTTCTACAATTTGAGTCCAGAGGCACATTCATCTCTGCTCAAAAAACATAATGCTGCTGGAATTATCTTCAGTCAATCATCGAATAAATAAATAAAAAGTAGTCTCATTTTCGACTAATAAAAAATCTTGGGATTCTTCACTTCGTAGTTTCTCAGATTATCTCACATTTTCTATCTTAATAAATCTTCTTAATTATTATTATACTCATTATATATATATATATATTTTTTTTTTCTGAAATCTTAACTTGTCTGATATATTTATTTTAATTATCGTTGAAAACTTCTCTTAATAATTCTTGTTACTGGTTATAATGTAACTCTTTTTCTTCTCCATTTGAATTCTCTTTATACTTCCTTCTGGTTACTTACAGTGTTAGCATGGTCTTTACATATATAGTATTTTCTTATTCGTTATTTGAATGGTCTTATTTTATTATATTTAATTTTTTTAATTTGTATCTTTATACTAGATATTCAGGTTGTTATTTTGATCATTTTGTTTAAACATTTTGTTCTTTCCTTTCTCGTAGAAAGTTATTAATCCGCCTTTGCATTCATTAACATTAATTCATTTATATTATATTTCATGTGGTACATCTTCTCTTTGCATTTCATATAGGTCTTATTATTATTATCGGTACAAAATCATCTTCTCCATATGTTTGGTATGAGTTGTTCTTCTTTGCTTCTTCAGAACTGAGTAATATCGTATTCCTTTTTCTTGATTAACTGTTTTCATTATCGTTTCATAAGTAATTAATCATAGGTTGTTCTCATTATTATTTTATTGTTTCTCTTTCTTGGATTTTTATAATTTTATTATAATAACAGACTCTTCTCTTTGCTTCAAAATTTTTTGCCTTCTCTTGTATATCGCACTCTTTTTTGTTTTTCTTCTCTACTCCTTCAAATGCTAGATATTCACATTTATTCTGGATTAAATTTAATTCTTTTTTCTGAATTAATCATTTTATTTTCTTCAAAATTCAATTATAAATGGAACATATTTATTTTTAGAACTTTGTTAGTTTTATGCAAAATTCAAACTCTTCTTTTTATTCAATTCCATAACATTTCTCATAACTTATTGTAATAAGTTTGATCTTATTTTATTTCAAAGTTTTGACGTTTTATCAAAATTCAAATTCTGTTTAATTCATTTATTCCCAAAATTGTTTCCTTCCAAATTGTTTATAGTAAGATGTGCTTACTTAATTTATAATTCTTTGTTATATATATTTCTAAATTCTAATTCTTCCTTTTTAATTATTCCAAATGGTATCTCTTCAAAACTGTGTGTAGTAAGGTGATCTCACAATTATTTCTGAATTTTTGGTATTTCTTTAAATTCAAATTCTTCTTAATTATTTACCATAAAGTTTTTTCACAAAATTAGTTATAGTAAGTAGTTGGTCTTACTTCATTTTTAAATTTTTTGTATATTAAATTCCAAAATCTTTCTTTTATTTTGCCATAAAGTTTTTTCTCAAAATTATTAGGTTGTAAGATGTGCTTACATTTTTTTCGAATTTTTTGTTATAAATTCAAAATTCTTTCTTTTTATTTTTCACAAAAGTTTTTTCTCAATAATATTAGGTAGTAAGATGTGCTTACATTCGTTTTAGAATTTTTTTGTTAAAAATTCTTTCTTTTTACTTTGCCATAAAATTGTTTCTCCTAAATCATAGGTAGTAAGATGTACTTACATTTATTTTAGAATTTGTTTGTTTAAAATTCCAAACTTATTCTTCATAGTACTTTTTCATAGATGCTTGATTGTACACACCTTTAACTCTTCCGGAAACTATTTCTCTCAGTTCATAAGTATTGTTATGATTATTTTTTACCACAACATATGGGCCTGTATAGAGCAATAATAATTTTTTGGTTATCCCTTCTAGGGTGCTGGGCAGTTCTCGATTCTTTAAGAGAACTTTCTCACCCTCTTTGTATGTTATTATACGCCCTATTGCCTTTTGATATTTGGCTTGTCGTTTCTCTTGGTCTTTAGCCACCTTGTTATAGAATCTCAACTGGTTAAATTTTCGATCATTGTTCGGTGGAAACTCGATGATTTCTTCAATTTCTCGGGGAGTCGGCTTCTCATACATGGCGGAGTAAGGGGTAATTCCTATAGCTGGATGGTGGGCGAAATTTAAGAATTCCTCTGTTGCTGCTAAGTACTCTTGCCACTTTCTCTGTTGGTTGTGACAGTACGTCCGCAAGATCCTACCCACTTCTCTCAGTACTCTCTCAGCCGGATTACTACTTGGGTGGTAGACTGACGTCTTATAGGTTTTGATCCCAAGTGATAATAATGTGTCTCGCCATCTCCTCCCCTTAAATTGTGTACCATGGTCGGTAATAATGGAAGATGGTCTACCGATCTCTGGCACATACAAATCGATGATCACCGCAAGAACTTTCGCTGTTGTTGCCCGATTAACCGGATATAGCTTTATATATTTGGTATAATGGTCCATGATTATTATCAGGTACTTATACCTGTGTCGACCGCCGCTACGGGGAAATGGCCCGCAGATATCCAAGAACACTTTTTCTAGTTTTGTTTTTGAGGTAATAGGTATCATTATACCCTCTCTCTTCTCATTGTTTATCTTGACGCATTGGCAGATATTACAGGACTTCATGTAATTTCTCACCTTTCGGTTGATATTTTTTATTCTGCAGTTTTCTTCTAAAGCCTGTATCACTTTTAGCGCTCCCATGTGACCATACCTGACATGATAATCTATTATGACTTCCTTTTCGATTTGGTGTGGAATTATCACCTTCCATGTCTCTTCATCCGAAGCCGTTTTTATGAATAATATTCCTTTGTTTAGATGGTAGTATTTGGAAATAGAGTCATCGTCGGCTTCCAATCGACTCATGATGTTTTTCAGTTTAGGATCAGACTGTTGGTGGATACGGATATTTATTAATAGAGCTTGTAGATCGGCTCTGGTCTTAAATATGTTGTAAATTTTAACCAAGCTCTCCTTCTCTCCCTCGAAGGTCTGATCTTCCAGATTTATCCGTGATAATACATCTGCTACCACATTCTTTTTTCCCGGAATATATTCCCATTTTAAATCATATTCTTGTAGGGCGAGTACCCATCTAGCCAATCGGCCGTGACTCAATTTGCACCTACGTAGGAACGAGATGGATTTATGATCAATACGAACAGTGACTTGATACCCGAGAATGTATGTTCGGAACTTGCTGCATGCGAACACCACGCTAAGCAATTCCTTTTCTGTTACACTATAGTTCTTTTCGCATTGATTCAGCGTGCGACTAGCGAAGCTTATTACCAGATGTTGGCCCTCCTCATCTTCCTGGTATAATGTCGTTCCTAAGCTTAGGTCGCTAGCATCGCAATTTAAAAAGAATGGTTTCTTAAAATCTGGGTGACGAAGTATAACGCTCTCCAGAAACTTTTCTTTTATCAAGCGGAAAGTAAGATCTTGTTCCTCACCCCAGGTCCATTTGTTTTTAGCAGATAATTGTGGTTGAAACTTGGCTGTCAACTCGGAATATCGGTTCTGAAACTTTCTGTAATAGTTTCAGAGTCCGAGGAAAGATTGTAACTGTTTTCTGTTTCTTGGTTGTGGGAACCTCTGAATTGCCTCCACTTTCTCTGCTGACGGGGTAATACCTCTGTCGTCTAGATTGAAACCTAAGAATTGTACTTCGCGCGCAATAAACTTGGATTTCTCCAACTTAAAAGTTATGTTGTTTTGCGCTAACTTGCTTAGTACATATTCTACTCTATAACAGTGTTCCTCCCAGGTTTCTGACGTAATGAGTAAGTCGTCTACATAGACGGTGGTAAATTGGAGTGCTTCTTGTCCAAGAATTTGATCCATACATGCCACAAAGATGGCGACAGAATTTACAAGTCCGAAGGGCAGTCTCTTGAACTGATAATTGTGCCCTTCGAAAATGAACGCCACGTACTGACGGCTTTGTGGATGTAACTCCACTTGCCAATAACTACATACAGTGTCCCAGGTACTGATAAACTTAGTGCCATGAAAACGTTTTAATATCTCCTCTATCTCACCGGGTGAGGTTCGGTCATTTACAATTGTTTTGTTCAGTTCGCGCGCATCTAAACAGAGCCGGACTTGTCCGTCTTTCTTGGGAACAGCGATAATTGGACTAGTGTAAGGAGATTGACTAATCTCAATTATGTCATTTTCAATCATTTTATTAATTTCTGTTCTCACGGCCTCTTTAAGCGATTGCGCGATTGGATATGACCTCCGGTTAAACTCCACGTTTTCTTTGAATTCAAGTTTGCACTGATAGTTTTTAACTTTACCTGGTTCGTCTGAAAACACTGCTTTGTACTTCTCATATACTCTGACTAAACGATCTGCTAGATGTACAGGTATTTTTTCGTTATTGGTTCCGCACTGGAAGTCCCGTATCTCTTGTATTTTTACTGACCATAAATCCTCTCCTCCATTGTTGTATATAATTGGTCTATGAATGGGGCTGTTCCTAATGATATTTATTTTACGAAGTTGTTGGTGTGTTGGGCTGGGAAGTATATTTGCGCCTCCTACCAAATTTGCGGTCCATGTTATTCCGTCTGGGAAAAGTGATACTCTCTCTAGGTTAAGATCGATAATGGCGGAATACCTTCTCAGAATATCGCAACCGACTAGCATGTCAAATGGTAATCCGGTGGCGATCAAAAATTCCATTTCCAAAGCTATATCGCGGCTAACGACACTTAAGGAAACTTGCTTCCTAATGGTTTTATTCTGGCGGCCAGTTGCACCTATTAATACAATGTTATTTACCGGTAACATTGGCAAAGTTTTCCCACATTCGCTCTGTATCCTTTCCAGTTCATTGGCGTTTATTATGGAAATATTTGCACCTGTGTCAATCATTATTTTTGCGGGAATTCCTTCCACCTCCGCTGTTATATATAGTATTTCGTTATTATTATTATTGAGGCTCTTTTCGTTCTCCTCTAAAAGTTCAGTTCGAATATCTTTCAGGTAATGGTTACTAATTATCGTGATGTTCTTTTCATTGGTTGCTTGTTGCAACTCATCTTTGTTTAACCCAGGAAGTATAAGCAGTAACGGGTCGTCATCGTTAATTACTGCCTCCTCCCGTTTAAAGTATTGTGGTCATCGTTTGTACTAGGATTGACCGAGGCATCGTTCGGGAAACTCTGGGTCGTTTCCTGACGCTCTGTACCCTGTTCGAGGTTTATTTCCCTGTTTTGTTGTCGGCTAAGATCCTCCAGGCTGGTACTTCTTCTTCCTTGTTCGTGGCGTGGACCGTCCCGTTCCGCATTTCTCCATCTTCTGTCTGCACCGTGGAAGCTGTTCCTCCGTGGTTGGTAGTATCTCCTCGGACCGCGATCCTCTGCTCTTATAAAATTAACCCTCGGGCGCGATACTCTATTATTATTATTATTATTATTATTATTATTATTATTATTATTATAATTATTGTTATAATAATTCCTATTGGTTGGGTAATGTCTATCACCATTATTACCGGGGTATGGATTTCTCTGACTGTACGGGCTATTAGGGGGCTGATAATAATTGTTCCTATTATTAGGATAGGGGTTGTTGTTCCTAATACCGTTTGTGTTGCCATTAAAATTGTTGTTATTACGCGGCGGGTTATTATTGCCGTCGTAATTACTGGGCTGGTTTCGGTTTCCGGGATGGTTATTGCTGTTACTGGGGTACTGATTCGTTCTCGCCTCTGGTCGTTCATTCCTCCTCCTGCTCTGGCGGTAGTATTCTTCATTTTCGTATCCTTCCAATAATTCAGTCATTGCCTGTACCGTCTTGATCTGGCTACCTCTCCGGGCCCTGACAATATCTTCGTCGTAGTGATATGAGATTTTATTTACTAGGCACTCTTCGGGTATAGCCGGTTCGAGGTGTTTCGCCATGCACACCTTCCCTAAGAAATAGGCCGTCATGCTACTGCCTATTTGCGCCCTGTATTGTCCGTTGCATATGTTATCTCGGATCAGGTTCTGGGTTGTTTCAGACCAGTATTTTAACTTAAACATTCTCCGGAACTGCTGGTAGTCGGCAATCTCGCTACGGTTAGCTATCCACCAATTATCAGTCATCTCCCTGAATGACTCGTCCAATATTTCCCTGTTATGGCTCCATTGCGTTACTCTATGTTTGGCGAAGTACTCATCTACCCTCGCCAGGAACTCCATCGGTTTCCGCTTGTAATGCCGGAAGTTGAGCCATTCTCGGCTTTCGTTGATGGGCAATCCGGTGAAATGAGTTGGTCTATTTCTTAAAGCTTCCATCTCTTCTTGGCTTTGCCGGACCTGACCTGTGATATTGGTCATAGCCTCTTGCATCCCATCACACCGTTCCGCGACTTGGTTCCGTACTCTCCCGAATTCTTCTTGAGTCTCCTTCCATTGTTCTTCCACTTTCCGGCGGCTATGCTCTTCTATATTTGTAAACTTGATGTTTACTACTTCCTTAAATTCTTGCACTTCCTTTTCGGTCTGGTTGCATTTCCCGTCAATCTCTCGGATCTGTCGATTCACCATTATGTTTTCTTCTTCCAACTTTTTATTCATTGCTTTCTTGTTAACGTTGATTTCCTTGTTCAGTTCTTCTCGTAACAATTCCATTCTTTCATCAAGTTTGTCCAGATTCTCCTGATTGACCTCTCTTAATTCTTCTCTTAACATTTGGTTGTCCTCTCTCAATTCTTCCAATTTCTCCTCCATCTTCTCTTCCATTTTCTTGTTATTCTCTTCCAATTTGTCTTCCATCTTCTTGCTATTCTCCCTCAATTCTTCCTTCAATTGTTGGTTGTCCTTTTCTATCTTCTTCCTAGTTTCATCGATTTTCCGATTGGTGTTTTCAAATTTATTAATCAATTCTTCTTTAGTCGACTTGAATTCTTCCTTAAAAGATTGGTTGTCTTCTTTCAATTCTTCCGACTTTTTACTATTCTTCTCCATGTTCTTATTTATTCCACTCAAATCTTCTTTCAAGGATTGTTTGTCTTCCTTCAAATCTTCCAACTTTTATTTAATGACTGGTTGTCTTCCTTCCTGTTCTCGTCCATTTTCTTCTACAAATCTTCCTTGTTGGATTTGATTTCTTTCATCACCATCCTGAGCATTTCATGTATGCTCTCATCCTCCGTCCGTTTTGGCTTTTCCAATTGTTCCTTCTGGACATTGACTTCCCCTGTCTGTGTGGGCAACTCAGGTTGTTCCTCTGGTTGTGCAGGTTGTTTTGATACTACCGGTGGCAATGACCTTTCCACATCTACTGGCGTCGCCTCTTTATTTTCCATGTCCATCTCTATTTCTGCTTCCTTTTCGGCCTCCGCCGCCCGTTTCTTTAAAGTTGCACGTCGTTGCATTCTTCCCTTTTCTCTGGCTTTGTAGCTGCTGCCGAACTCCAATTAGTGATCGGGCAGATTGTAGTGGCCTTTCAATCGCTAATTAAAGCACCTCAGTTGTGCGCCAATTTGTAATATAACACCCATTAAATGGTGTTTACAAAGTCTTCCTGGTCTGAAACTCTTCCTTTAGTTTCACTGTAAATCTAGTCAAATTGTAACGAAACCTGTTAATAGTGTTAAAATTGTATAGGTGTAGTGTTACAAAAATATTTTAAATATGTTGTTTATGAAAGAAATAAAAATTGTGTTTAAAAAAAAATTTTATAATTAAAAAAAAATTTCTTTTTATTGTTTAATTAATTAAAAACAATTAATTAATTGTGTTTCGTGAAGTTCCGAAACGTGTCTCACTTGTCTAGGAAATTTTATTAACTTTTTTGTATTTTCAATAAACTCCAACCACTTATAAGATTGTCTCCAGGTACAATCGATCGTTGTTTACTTTTCGTTATGGAGGTTATCTTCCTTCAATGTGGTGAAATTCTTGTAGTATGTTGTTTGAATTAAATTAAGTGTAAATTACGATGTTTAGTAAAGAAAGAACTATTTTGATGTGAAAAGTATAAATTATTTATTGGACATTTGGTTAATAAAAAGACTCTTGTCGATTTTAAAATCGACTCTCAGGGTATCGAATGTTACAAGTTTTTTATATGAAATGCAATCAGGTTCTTTTAACAGCTATTCATAGTTAAAGTCAGAGAAATCGGGCCAATATTAAAAAAGTATAACGTGACAATAATTATTCTTAATACTAAGTACATATATTTAATTGAAAAGATTGAAATAAACAAGTTTGATTTCGAACCGTGTCGCTGACGAACTAGGAGGCGCTGTTCAGTTGAGTGGTGAAGAAAATGCAAATGGCCGCCGTCGAGTTCGTAAAACGTCCCTCGTAGATTTGGCGTTCCAATAAAGATATTTTCTTGCCGAATTAACGTCTTGTTGTCAGCAAATCTTCCTTCTGATGTTGGTGTAGTGTCTTGGGCGAAGTTTCTGTGTTGTATTTTGAATAGTGGTGTATGTATAAGTCAGTTCACTTTCTGTCGTTCAGGCACTATTTTATGGTTATGATATATACGGTTTTATGGTGTTTAATAATGTTATTTGACTGTAGTTTCGTGCTAGATAATGTTATTTAGTCTCTTGTAATTGTTTATGTCACTGTGTCGATGTTGTGCAATGTTTTTAGTCGCCACTCGCGATTTTCAAATCCGTATCATACACTGATTCGCCATTACGTTACTATAAATTAGGTTAACTCGATTTAAATAGTCTTGTCAAGTGTACCGTACAATGTTCAATAATCAACTCTCTACTTCCTTCACTTTCGACTAAAATCTTAGCCAATGCAATATTATTCCTTACATTGTTCGAATTTTACTTTGCATCCTGTGCATGTTTGAAAGTTACATTATATGACTGCTTAACCTTTGGTTATTATTCAAATTTATTTGCTAGTTGTTACTTAATTTTATCCTTCAGTTCATTCGGCGTATTTTGGTATCGAATAATGCTGTTTTATTATGTTTTTTTATCTAAAATTGGTAATTTTACCTTCATTTTGTATCTGGTAAAGGTTCAAAGTCAGCTTCCTGTCATTATGCAAATGCTGCCATTTTAAAGTTATATTTATGATTATTAATCTCATATTGTAATAAAAGGTTTATATTCCCTTAATTTCTTGCGATTATTTGAATTGGTTAAGTTTTAAAATATTATGTTGGAATATATGACTCCCCTCTCCAAATTTTTGAGTTCTGTCATTTCCATTTTTATTTATAATCCTGGCTATAATTTTGCAAAATCTTTCTAAGTTATATTTCTAATTATATGGCTTCATTTCTGGTTTATGTTATCTAAATCCCTTTAGTTTAAATGTATTTAAGTGCTTAATTTCTCAGTTCTGATGAGGTTTAATTTTCATCATTTTGCCTAGATTCTTAACAAGTTTTTTCATACAAATTATTAAATAATCAATACATACTGTGCTATACCCTCTCTGACTTTTTAACACGGTAATATAAATTAAACATTTTTTCAATTAAACATAACAACAATTAGTATCGTTTCAATACTATAAACAAATAAGAAATATTGTCAAATAATGGTTGTCTTCAACTATTTAGACATTTTTTTTACAATCAAAACTTAATACTAATATAGAAATATTATTTTACAAAGACTGTTTTTTCCCATTTAACATCTTCTTATTTAATTATTACTATCAATACCAGTAATAAATATATTTACAATTAGGGTGTTAGTGGTTCCAAACTTATTAAATGTTCTTATCCCTAATACATTTTTTAAATTCTTATTTTATATTCACAAAACCTTATTCCTATATTCTTATTTGCTATTTCTTATATTAAATTGAATGATGCAGTTTTTAAACTGTCTTTTAAATATGGTATAGGGTAATTGTACCCTGTTACTTTATGTTAAATCTGTTTTTATTCATTTTTTTTAAAGAAATGTCATTCCAAACAGATTGACAGCTTGATATTACTACATGTACCACATTCACCTGGTACAAATCATAAGTCACTTAAAGTTGTATATTTCATTATCTACACAGTTTGTGGATGCCAAGGATAAAACATAAGGTTTATTTTTTATAATACACAAACTAGCACTGGTTCACTTTACACTTTTTGATGCTATTTCTAAATGGTTGTTTAGTCTTATTAACATCAATAAATTGGTTTGTGGGTTACAATGAAGATTTGTTCTTTGGGTATTATATTATTGTTTCACCTTGGTCCACTGACAACTCTTACTCTATACACTTTTTTTTCTTAATTTTATTGTACATGTGGTTTCTTTTCATGACTATTTCGTTATAATTTTTATTATTGTGATTTTTAGTTATTTTGGGATATGGGGATATGGGTGTTTTTTTTTTATAAGAGCATTCCTTCTTCTTCTGGATGCTGTCTTCTTCTTCTTTCTTCAATGGTGTCTTCTTTTCTTCTGTCTTCTTTGAATTGTATGTTCTTCATCTTCTTCTGGATGCCATCGGGTTTCTTGGGATTACTTCATCTCCTTCTGGTTTCTTGAAATACATCACCTTTTATGGTGGATTTTGCCTTATTCAGGGTTTCTTTTTCATTTATTTATCCTCGTTGTGGGTTTAGTAATATTCTGTGTTGCTTCTTTATATACTTCTTACCTTCCTGGGTTATATTTTTAAAACCTTGGGTTATTACACTGGTTTTGATGATTCATCACTAATAACTTGCTTTTATTTGAACTTATAGTTTTACTATCCATGATTGTTCTGCACAGTTGCTTTGAATTAATTCTTTATATTTAATTTAATGCTTTCTTCGGATTTAATGTTATAATTTTATATTATACTAATGATCAATGCCATTCATTATTATGTGTTTATCTGTCACGCTACAGATTGCTCTCCTCCAGAAGTAATTATTTCAGACATGTTTATGGATGAAATAATTTCTTATGATAATATCATTATTTCTTATATTTCATTTTCCTCTCCATTTCTATATCGACTTTTTATATTTGAGTTTAATTAATTTTATATATATATATATAGTTACTTATTTTACTTTTGATCCTTCTTGGATAGTTAGTGTCTTCTGCGATATATTATTATTATTATTATACATTTTCTTTCTTTATATACTTCGTGTTGCATCCTTGGGATATTAATTCCCTAACATTCCCTATCACGTGGGCTGGGGCAGTTCAGAGGGGGACTGTAGGCTACACAATCTCTGCTGGCCATACTCCACTTCTACAATTTGAGTCCAGAGGCACATTCATCTCTGCTCAAAAAACATAATGCTGCTGGAATTATCTTCAGTCAATCATCGAATAAATAAATAAAAAGTAGTCTCATTTTCGACTAATAAAAAATCTTGGGATTCTTCACTTCGTAGTTTCTCAGATTATCTCACATTTTCTATCTTAATAAATCTTCTTAATTATTATTATACTCATTATATATATATATATATTTTTTTTTTTCTGAAATCTTAACTTGTCTGATATATTTATTTTAATTATCGTTGAAAACTTCTCTTAATAATTCTTGTTACTGGTTATAATGTAACTCTTTTTCTTCTCCATTTGAATTCTCTTTATACTTCCTTCTGGTTACTTACAGTGTTAGCATGGTCTTTACATATATAGTATTTTCTTATTCGTTATTTGAATGGTCTTATTTTATTATATTTAATTTTTTTAATTTGTATCTTTATACTAGATATTCAGGTTGTTATTTTGATCATTTTGTTTAAACATTTTGTTCTTTCCTTTCTCGTAGAAAGTTATTAATCCGCCTTTGCATTCATTAACATTAATTCATTTATATTATATTTCATGTGGTACATCTTCTCTTTGCATTTCATATAGGTCTTATTATTATTATCGGTACAAAATCATCTTCTCCATATGTTTGGTATGAGTTGTTCTTCTTTGCTTCTTCAGAACTGAGTAATATCGTATTCCTTTTTCTTGATTAACTGTTTTCATTATCGTTTCATAAGTAATTAATCATAGGTTGTTCTCATTATTATTTTATTGTTTCTCTTTCTTGGATTTTTATAATTTTATTATAATAACAGACTCTTCTCTTTGCTTCAAAATTTTTTGCCTTCTCTTGTATATCGCACTCTTTTTTGTTTTTCTTCTCTACTCCTTCAAATGCTAGATATTCACATTTATTCTGGATTAAATTTAATTCTTTTTTCTGAATTAATCATTTTATTTTCTTCAAAATTCAATTATAAATGGAACATATTTATTTTTAGAACTTTGTTAGTTTTATGCAAAATTCAAACTCTTCTTTTTATTCAATTCCATAACATTTCTCATAACTTATTGTAATAAGTTTGATCTTATTTTATTTCAAAGTTTTGACGTTTTATCAAAATTCAAATTCTGTTTAATTCATTTATTCCCAAAATTGTTTCCTTCCAAATTGTTTATAGTAAGATGTGCTTACTTAATTTATAATTCTTTGTTATATATATTTCTAAATTCTAATTCTTCCTTTTTAATTATTCCAAATGGTATCTCTTCAAAACTGTGTGTAGTAAGGTGATCTCACAATTATTTCTGAATTTTTGGTATTTCTTTAAATTCAAATTCTTCTTAATTATTTACCATAAAGTTTTTTCACAAAATTAGTTATAGTAAGTAGTTGGTCTTACTTCATTTTTAAATTTTTTGTATATTAAATTCCAAAATCTTTCTTTTATTTTGCCATAAAGTTTTTTCTCAAAATTATTAGGTTGTAAGATGTGCTTACATTTTTTTCGAATTTTTTGTTATAAATTCAAAATTCTTTCTTTTTATTTTTCACAAAAGTTTTTTCTCAATAATATTAGGTAGTAAGATGTGCTTACATTCGTTTTAGAATTTTTTTGTTAAAAATTCTTTCTTTTTACTTTGCCATAAAATTGTTTCTCCTAAATCATAGGTAGTAAGATGTACTTACATTTATTTTAGAATTTGTTTGTTTAAAATTCCAAACTTATTCTTCATAGTACTTTTTCATAGATGCTTGATTGTACACACCTTTAACTCTTCCGGAAACTATTTCTCTCAGTTCATAAGTATTGTTATGATTATTTTTTACCACAACATATGGGCCTGTATAGAGCAATAATAATTTTTTGGTTATCCCTTCTAGGGTGCTGGGCAGTTCTCGATTCTTTAAGAGAACTTTCTCACCCTCTTTGTATGTTATTATACGCCCTATTGCCTTTTGATATTTGGCTTGTCGTTTCTCTTGGTCTTTAGCCACCTTGTTATAGAATCTCAACTGGTTAAATTTTCGATCATTGTTCGGTGGAAACTCGATGATTTCTTCAATTTCTCGGGGAGTCGGCTTCTCATACATGGCGGAGTAAGGGGTAATTCCTATAGCTGGATGGTGGGCGAAATTTAAGAATTCCTCTGTTGCTGCTAAGTACTCTTGCCACTTTCTCTGTTGGTTGTGACAGTACGTCCGCAAGATCCTACCCACTTCTCTCAGTACTCTCTCAGCCGGATTACTACTTGGGTGGTAGACTGACGTCTTATAGGTTTTGATCCCAAGTGATAATAATGTGTCTCGCCATCTCCTCCCCTTAAATTGTGTACCATGGTCGGTAATAATGGAAGATGGTCTACCGATCTCTGGCACATACAAATCGATGATCACCGCAAGAACTTTCGCTGTTGTTGCCCGATTAACCGGATATAGCTTTATATATTTGGTATAATGGTCCATGATTATTATCAGGTACTTATACCTGTGTCGACCGCCGCTACGGGGAAATGGCCCGCAGATATCCAAGAACACTTTTTCTAGTTTTGTTTTTGAGGTAATAGGTATCATTATACCCTCTCTCTTCTCATTGTTTATCTTGACGCATTGGCAGATATTACAGGACTTCATGTAATTTCTCACCTTTCGGTTGATATTTTTTATTCTGCAGTTTTCTTCTAAAGCCTGTATCACTTTTAGCGCTCCCATGTGACCATACCTGACATGATAATCTATTATGACTTCCTTTTCGATTTGGTGTGGAATTATCACCTTCCATGTCTCTTCATCCGAAGCCGTTTTTATGAATAATATTCCTTTGTTTAGATGGTAGTATTTGGAAATAGAGTCATCGTCGGCTTCCAATCGACTCATGATGTTTTTCAGTTTAGGATCAGACTGTTGGTGGATACGGATATTTATTAATAGAGCTTGTAGATCGGCTCTGGTCTTAAATATGTTGTAAATTTTAACCAAGCTCTCCTTCTCTCCCTCGAAGGTCTGATCTTCCAGATTTATCCGTGATAATACATCTGCTACCACATTCTTTTTTCCCGGAATATATTCCCATTTTAAATCATATTCTTGTAGGGCGAGTACCCATCTAGCCAATCGGCCGTGACTCAATTTGCACCTACGTAGGAACGAGATGGATTTATGATCAATACGAACAGTGACTTGATACCCGAGAATGTATGTTCGGAACTTGCTGCATGCGAACACCACGCTAAGCAATTCCTTTTCTGTTACACTATAGTTCTTTTCGCATTGATTCAGCGTGCGACTAGCGAAGCTTATTACAAGATGTTGGCCCTCCTCATCTTCCTGGTATAATGTCGTTCCTAAGCTTAGGTCGCTAGCATCGCAATTTAAAAAGAATGGTTTCTTAAAATCTGGGTGACGAAGTATAACGCTCTCCAGAAACTTTTCTTTTATCAAGCGGAAAGTAAGATCTTGTTCCTCACCCCAGGTCCATTTGTTTTTAGCAGATAATTGTGGTTGAAACTTGGCTGTCAACTCGGAATATCGGTTCTGAAACTTTCTGTAATAGTTTCAGAGTCCGAGGAAAGATTGTAACTGTTTTCTGTTTCTTGGTTGTGGGAACCTCTGAATTGCCTCCACTTTCTCTGCTGACGGGGTAATACCTCTGTCGTCTAGATTGAAACCTAAGAATTGTACTTCGCGCGCAATAAACTTGGATTTCTCCAACTTAAAAGTTATGTTGTTTTGCGCTAACTTGCTTAGTACATATTCTACTCTATAACAGTGTTCCTCCCAGGTTTCTGACGTAATGAGTAAGTCGTCTACATAGACGGTGGTAAATTGGAGTGCTTCTTGTCCAAGAATTTGATCCATACATGCCACAAAGATGGCGACAGAATTTACAAGTCCGAAGGGCAGTCTCTTGAACTGATAATTGTGCCCTTCGAAAATGAACGCCACGTACTGACGGCTTTGTGGATGTAACTCCACTTGCCAATAACTACATACAGTGTCCCAGGTACTGATAAACTTAGTGCCATGAAAACGTTTTAATATCTCCTCTATCTCACCGGGTGAGGTTCGGTCATTTACAATTGTTTTGTTCAGTTCGCGCGCATCTAAACAGAGCCGGACTTGTCCGTCTTTCTTGGGAACAGCGATAATTGGACTAGTGTAAGGAGATTGACTAATCTCAATTATGTCATTTTCAATCATTTTATTAATTTCTGTTCTCACGGCCTCTTTAAGCGATTGCGCGATTGGATATGACCTCCGGTTAAACTCCACGTTTTCTTTGAATTCAAGTTTGCACTGATAGTTTTTAACTTTACCTGGTTCGTCTGAAAACACTGCTTTGTACTTCTCATATACTCTGACTAAACGATCTGCTAGATGTACAGGTATTTTTTCGTTATTGGTTCCGCACTGGAAGTCCCGTATCTCTTGTATTTTTACTGACCATAAATCCTCTCCTCCATTGTTGTATATAATTGGTCTATGAATGGGGCTGTTCCTAATGATATTTATTTTACGAAGTTGTTGGTGTGTTGGGCTGGGAAGTATATTTGCGCCTCCTACCAAATTTGCGGTCCATGTTATTCCGTCTGGGAAAAGTGATACTCTCTCTAGGTTAAGATCGATAATGGCGGAATACCTTCTCAGAATATCGCAACCGACTAGCATGTCAAATGGTAATCCGGTGGCGATCAAAAATTCCATTTCCAAAGCTATATCGCGGCTAACGACACTTAAGGAAACTTGCTTCCTAATGGTTTTATTCTGGCGGCCAGTTGCACCTATTAATACAATGTTATTTACCGGTAACATTGGCAAAGTTTTCCCACATTCGCTCTGTATCCTTTCCAGTTCATTGGCGTTTATTATGGAAATATTTGCACCTGTGTCAATCATTATTTTTGCGGGAATTCCTTCCACCTCCGCTGTTATATATAGTATTTCGTTATTATTATTATTGAGGCTCTTTTCGTTCTCCTCTAAAAGTTCAGTTCGAATATCTTTCAGGTAATGGTTACTAATTATCGTGATGTTCTTTTCATTGGTTGCTTGTTGCAACTCATCTTTGTTTAACCCAGGAAGTATAAGCAGTAACGGGTCGTCATCGTTAATTACTGCCTCCTCCCGTTTAAAGTATTGTGGTCATCGTTTGTACTAGGATTGACCGAGGCATCGTTCGGGAAACTCTGGGTCGTTTCCTGACGCTCTGTACCCTGTTCGAGGTTTATTTCCCTGTTTTGTTGTCGGCTAAGATCCTCCAGGCTGGTACTTCTTCTTCCTTGTTCGTGGCGTGGACCGTCCCGTTCCGCATTTCTCCATCTTCTGTCTGCACCGTGGAAGCTGTTCCTCCGTGGTTGGTAGTATCTCCTCGGACCGCGATCCTCTGCTCTTATAAAATTAACCCTCGGGCGCGATACTCTATTATTATTATTATTATTATTATTATTATTATTATTATTATTATAATTATTGTTATAATAATTCCTATTGGTTGGGTAATGTCTATCACCATTATTACCGGGGTATGGATTTCTCTGACTGTACGGGCTATTAGGGGGCTGATAATAATTGTTCCTATTATTAGGATAGGGGTTGTTGTTCCTAATACCGTTTGTGTTGCCATTAAAATTGTTGTTATTACGCGGCGGGTTATTATTGCCGTCGTAATTACTGGGCTGGTTTCGGTTTCCGGGATGGTTATTGCTGTTACTGGGGTACTGATTCGTTCTCGCCTCTGGTCGTTCATTCCTCCTCCTGCTCTGGCGGTAGTATTCTTCATTTTCGTATCCTTCCAATAATTCAGTCATTGCCTGTACCGTCTTGATCTGGCTACCTCTCCGGGCCCTGACAATATCTTCGTCGTAGTGATATGAGATTTTATTTACTAGGCACTCTTCGGGTATAGCCGGTTCGAGGTGTTTCGCCATGCACACCTTCCCTAAGAAATAGGCCGTCATGCTACTGCCTATTTGCGCCCTGTATTGTCCGTTGCATATGTTATCTCGGATCAGGTTCTGGGTTGTTTCAGACCAGTATTTTAACTTAAACATTCTCCGGAACTGCTGGTAGTCGGCAATCTCGCTACGGTTAGCTATCCACCAATTATCAGTCATCTCCCTGAATGACTCGTCCAATATTTCCCTGTTATGGCTCCATTGCGTTACTCTATGTTTGGCGAAGTACTCATCTACCCTCGCCAGGAACTCCATCGGTTTCCGCTTGTAATGCCGGAAGTTGAGCCATTCTCGGCTTTCGTTGATGGGCAATCCGGTGAAATGAGTTGGTCTATTTCTTAAAGCTTCCATCTCTTCTTGGCTTTGCCGGACCTGACCTGTGATATTGGTCATAGCCTCTTGCATCCCATCACACCGTTCCGCGACTTGGTTCCGTACTCTCCCGAATTCTTCTTGAGTCTCCTTCCATTGTTCTTCCACTTTCCGGCGGCTATGCTCTTCTATATTTGTAAACTTGATGTTTACTACTTCCTTAAATTCTTGCACTTCCTTTTCGGTCTGGTTGCATTTCCCGTCAATCTCTCGGATCTGTCGATTCACCATTATGTTTTCTTCTTCCAACTTTTTATTCATTGCTTTCTTGTTAACGTTGATTTCCTTGTTCAGTTCTTCTCGTAACAATTCCATTCTTTCATCAAGTTTGTCCAGATTCTCCTGATTGACCTCTCTTAATTCTTCTCTTAACATTTGGTTGTCCTCTCTCAATTCTTCCAATTTCTCCTCCATCTTCTCTTCCATTTTCTTGTTATTCTCTTCCAATTTGTCTTCCATCTTCTTGCTATTCTCCCTCAATTCTTCCTTCAATTGTTGGTTGTTCTTTTCTATCTTCTTCCTAGTTTCATCGATTTTCCGATTGGTGTTTTCAAATTTATTAATCAATTCTTCTTTAGTCGACTTGAATTCTTCCTTAAAAGATTGGTTGTCTTCTTTCAATTCTTCCGACTTTTTACTATTCTTCTCCATGTTCTTATTTATTCCACTCAAATCTTCTTTCAAGGATTGTTTGTCTTCCTTCAAATCTTCCAACTTTTATTTAATGACTGGTTGTCTTCCTTCCTGTTCTCGTCCATTTTCTTCTACAAATCTTCCTTGTTGGATTTGATTTCTTTCATCACCATCCTGAGCATTTCATGTATGCTCTCATCCTCCGTCCGTTTTGGCTTTTCCAATTGTTCCTTCTGGACATTGACTTCCCCTGTCTGTGTGGGCAACTCAGGTTGTTCCTCTGGTTGTGCAGGTTGTTTTGATACTACCGGTGGCAATGACCTTTCCACATCTACTGGCGTCGCCTCTTTATTTTCCATGTCCATCTCTATTTCTGCTTCCTTTTCGGCCTCCGCCGCCCGTTTCTTTAAAGTTGCACGTCGTTGCATTCTTCCCTTTCTCTGGCTTTGTAGCTGCTGCCGAACTCCAATTAGTGATCGGGCAGATTGTAGTGGCCTTTCAATCGCTAATTAAAGCACCTCAGTTGTGCGCCAATTTGTAATATAACACCCATTAAATGGTGTTTACAAAGTCTTCCTGGTCTGAAACTCTTCCTTTAGTTTCACTGTAAATCTAGTCAAATTGTAACGAAACCTGTTAATAGTGTTAAAATTGTATAGGTGTAGTGTTACAAAAATATTTTATATATGTTGTTTATGAAAGAAATAAAAATTGTGTTTAAAAAAAAAAAACTTAATAATTAAAAAAATATTCTTTTTATTGTTTAATTAATTAAAAACTATTAATTAATTGTGTTTCGTGAAGTTCCGAAACGTGTCTCACTTGTCTAGGAAATTGTATTAACTTTTTTGTATTTTCAATAAACTCCAACCACTTATAAGATTGTCTCCAGGTACAGTCGATCGTTGTTTACTTTTCGTTTTGGATGTTATCTTCCTTCAATGTGGTGAAATTCTTGTAGTATGTTGTTTGAATTAAATTAAGTGTAAATTATGATATTTAGTAAAGAAAGAACTATTTTGATGTGAAAAGTATAAATTATTTATTGGACATTTGGTTAAAAAGACTCTTGTCGATTTTAAAATCGATTCTCAGGGTATCGAAATGTTACAAGTTTTTATATGAAATACAATCAGGTTCTTTTAACACCTATTCGTAGTTAAAGTCAGATAAATCGGGCCAATATTAAAAAAGTATAACGTGACAATAATTATTCTTAATACTAAGTACATATATTTAATTGAAAAGATTGAAATAAACAAGTTTGATTTCGAACCGTGTCGCTGACGAACTAGGAGGCGCTGTTCAGTTGAGTGGTGAAGAAAATGCAAATGGCCGCCGTCGAGTTCGTAAAACGTCCCTCGTAGATTTGGCGTTCCAATAAAGATATTTTCTTGCCGAATTAACGTCTTGTTGTCAGCAAATCTTCCTTCTGATGTTGGTGTAGTGTCTTGGGTGAAGTTTCTGTGTTGTATTTTGAATAGTGGTGTATGTATAAGTCAGTTCACTTTCTGTCGTTCAGGCACTATTTTATGGTTATGATATATACGGTTTTATGGTGTTTAATAATGTTATTTGACTGTAGTTTCGTGCTAGATAATGTTATTTAGTCTCTTGTAATTGTTTATGTCACTGTGTCGATGTTGTGCAATGTTTTTAGTCGCCACTCGCGATTTTCAAATCCGTATCATACACTGATTCGCCATTACGTTACTATAAATTAGGTTAACTCGATTTAAATAGTCTTGTCAAGTGTACCGTACAATGTTCAATAATCAACTCTCTACTTCCTTCACTTTCGACGAAAATCTTAGCCAATGCAATATTATTCCTTACATTGTTCGAATTTTACTTTGCATCCTGTGCATGTTTGAAAGTTACATTATATGACTGCTTAAACTTTGGTTATTATTCAAATTTATTTGCTAGTTGTTACTTAATTTTATCCTTCAGTTCATTCGGCGTATTTTGGTATCGAATAATGCTGTTTTATTATGTTTTTTTAATCTAAAATTGGTAATTTTACCTTCATTTTGTATCTGGTAAAGGTTGTAACTCACAGAACGTTCCATAAAGGAAACCATTTACATAGCAATTTATCATAAGAGGAAAGTGAGGTGAACAGTATCGAACCCAAGTAGTCCTAAAAAATTGTGTAATATTGTCTAATAATTATTACTACTAACATGAAAAACGACCAAACTATGACTAAGACACAAACCCCATATATATTATTATAGTGTATAACAGTGAAAAAACCATAAGATACTATGAGAGAGACAAATAATGTCAGAATCAACCAAAATGAAGTAATTAATTATTGAGTTTAGTAACTTTGAATAGAGTATAAAGAACTATTTATTGTGAATGAATGGACATGATCCATTAGTATATTATGTAATGTAAATAAAATAAATGTATTAAATGACTTAAATACATAATTAGAAAGAATCTAAGTTAAAATAAAAATCATATAATTGTTATGACAAAAAATATTAATGTGACCAAACACTCAGATTTCATGTAAAAATTAATTATTATCAAATTGAAATAAACATTATATGTAATTGTCAAGCAGACAAAAGTGAACAATTTATCTTAGATAAAGAAAGCTGTCAAATGAATAAAAATCAGTCAAAATAGCCAAAAACATTATTAACTAAAAACATGTGGTAGGCATATAATATTGTATGATTTATGGATTTAATGTTGCCAAAATGCAACCAAATTGCATTAGAAAGTTGAAATGTAATATAAAGCGACTATACTAATATATTTGACTAACTTTAACATTGTAATAGTCGAGTTAGCAAAATATTTACCCATACCATGTATGGCTGGATCCAATCAACCAGTACAAAAAATAGTCATATGTGGCTAAATATTTACAAAATGTTGGCAAAAATAAAAGAGAATGGTACAATACTTCAGTATACCTTAAAAACGAACAAAGTCAGTTGAAAATAAGATCAATTAGGAAAGAATATAACTTATAAGAGTGAGATTTGTCACACTATAAAAAAGGACATCTCAAGACCAACCAATATGATGCTATGTTATCCTGTAATAAAGATGATATGTGTAAAGAGTAACCAGGTAGCACAAAAGACAGACAATATAATAAACTCTGAGTGTACACTAGTGAAATACTACATATGTTAAAGAAAGAGACTAATTATTGTGTTACAACATTGACAAAACATAGGCCATGGACATGGGCCAGGTAAAATTGAAATTATCTATGTATTATATATGTTAAAATTTGTTTGTTTTGTTATAGGAAGATAGTAATATTATGTATTCATGTTATAGAAGAAACATAATAGTTTCACAACAATTTTTATTCTAAAAAAATTGAATTTGAATGACAACAACCCAAGGTGAGAGTTGTATTTTGTGTTGCTTATTAGAGTTAATTTATTTAAAAACCCATCATAATTAGTATCACTAGATTCAGTTGAAAACAGAGAATCTAAATGTAATAATGGCATGCAAATTGTGAGTACTAATGTAAAACTGTTTGATAAATACCAGAGTAATTTTTGAAATATCCTTAGTATGAAGAATAAGAAATTTGTTCTAAAAGCTTCGACGGAAATTAAATTTGTTCCATGACGTTCCATTTCGTTTATTCTAGAACAATCTAGAAGGAATTTTTACACAAATATACCGGAAGTTTACGATCTTAATCAGCCTGACTTAGTATAAAAGAGAGACCAGAAAACACTTGAAGCTTGAACTCCAGAACAGATGCATCACCCACGACACTGATCAACGCAGTTAAGGCGAAACCGAGAGGCGAGAAATCGACAGAAGACACGAAGAAAGGCTTTTCCCGTACATTGACAAACAGACTGACATAACCTCTACAAGAATCTACGCCAATGTGTTGCTGAAATAGAGCAGCAACACGGCAAATTTTAATAGAAATCACGCAGCCAGAACGTCAACGGCCCAGGAGGGACCAAAATTTTAAATAGAGAACCAATTCTGCTGTGTTCGCATAGACAGACTAACTTGACAATAACTCCCTTAACGTAAACATACACACACAAAGCCTTTCTCGATACTGCAAGGGTATCAGCGCTGTGACGGCCAATTTGGTAACCAACGCGGAGCAGCTGACTTGTAACGGCGGGGTTTGAACGAAAATCTAATGCCAAACTGTTTCACAAAAAGTGCGGAAATTGTAAATGATCGCAATTTTGACTTAAAATAGATTCAGTGCACACATGAAGAGGCGAGATTGAAAAACTACCCGAGAGGAGTGTCCAGTGCGAGATTAATTAACCATTGGAACGTGAGTTACCAAAATTAAAGTCTTTTTTTACCTGGTTACATTTTATCACACAGTTGTACTACACATGCCACACACACCTTCAAATCACTTAATTTTTCTTGTAAGGCATCTTATTGATATGTCTTGGTAGTTCAAAGGAGTCACGTCCTGAGAGTAAAGATTTTGTCACGTATTAAACTCATGCTTTTCAACTGAGTAAAAAATTGAAAATACTAGCCGATACTTGATTGGATAAATAAAATTGTCAATAATAATAATAATAACTTATGAATTTTTTCTTTTGTAACTCTGCAATTTTATAATTTTTTTATGAATGTTAGTCCTTCAGACGATTTGTTTGTTTTTGAAGAATCATTAAACTTACCTTATTTTTTCAAGCTAAACTGACTTGTTTATATTTTTTCATAGAAGTAAGATTTAAAAATTTTAATTTCTTTAATAATTACATTTCTTTCTTGGAACAAACGATTCCAAGTGGCGCCCACAAAAAACATAGTATTAAGTTGTGTTACAGGACTACATCACCGCAGAGGATCCAGTCAACAGTAAGTAACAAAAAGTGCGTGGAGGTAACGCCCGACAGCATACAACACGAACAACACTTTTACATTACACTTATTTTTTTCTATTTGTTATAAATTGGCAGCCCAACTAGTGAGGCTTGAAAAAAACGGAACAAGCCCGGCAACTACCAACAGATCAAAATGCCGCAACCTAAGGGAAAAAAGGCGAAGAAGAATGTGGAACCCGAGTTAAGTATGGGAGACGGAGAGGCAGTACAAATGGAGGAAACGGAATTAGAACCGCCCACACTAGAAAGGGAAAGACCGGTACAAACGGCAGACGAATTAGAGGAGCAAACGGGAGAAGAACCCATACAAATGGTAGAACAGACAGAGAAACCCGAACCAGAAAAAATAACAGAGAGCGTTGACGCGAATGTTTTAAGGATGATGTTCCAAACGCTAAACGAAAATATGAACAAAAATATAGAATCCCTGAAGGAGGATATGAACGAAAATACTAAAAAAAGTAATGAGCAAATGTTCCAAAGAATGGAATAAAAAATGAAAAAAAACACAGAATCTTTAAAGGAGGATATGAACAAAAATATAGAATCCCTGAATAAAAACAGATATGAAGATAAGGAGGAAATAAAAGGAAGCATAGAGTCCCTGAAAAAAGAAATTAGCATAAAGTACGAAACAGTAAACAAAAAGATCGATGATAATAAAATCGACAGTGACAGAAAGGTCGAAAACATGGAGAAAAAATTGGAAAGATTACAGGAGGGAAATAATACCCGTTTCGAAAATATAGAGGAACAAATAGTAGAGACCAAACAAGCTGTTAGAAATCTCGAAAACAAAGCAAGGCAGAACCAAGACGCCATCATGCAGGAGGTGGGAGAAGTCCAGAAAGACGTTAGCGAGAGGATGCAGAGAACCTATGACATCGCTAACAGGCTGGACGAACAAATAAAAACTAACAAAAATAGTATACTGGAAATAGACCAGAGAGAGAAAAACCTGCAGGAAAGATTAGAGGCGCTGAGAGACACACCTATATTGAATGCTCATACGTGTCATGGTGAAAACAGGGAAGTAATCAACTTCCAAAACTATCGACGAAACCCAATGGAATTTTTAGAGAGAATGGAGGAGTTTATTGGGAGAAATAGAGAAACAAGGTGGGACAGGATAAGAGAGATGCTAGACGAGACGTTTAAGAACACTAGGGATAACTGGTGGATAGCGGTACGACCAGAAATCACGAATTTAGCCGAGTTTAAACGCCAGTTTAAGGAGAAGTATTGGTCGGAGACTGCACAAAACAGGGTAAGAGTGAACATATTCTATGGCAAATACGACGCGTCCAATGGACAGTCCCCGACGTCTTATTTCCTAGGAAAGGTATGTTTAGCACGGAAGTTGATACCGCCGATCCCAGAAGAATGTTTGGTAAGGCAATTAGCTGGACATTACAGCTATGGTATCAAAGATGCCCAATTGTACCAACAGCTCAGTAAAATAGCCGATATAGCCAATTTATTGGAAAATTGTGAATCCACTGGAAGGTTCCAGGATTACCAACCCCCCAATCGTAAGGTAGAATACAACAGCAACAATAACGGACCAAACCGGAATGGAGGTGGAAACGGTAACAACCTAAACACAAATAATCAGAACAATAATACCCCACCAAATGGCCGAAGTGATAACACTCAGGGTCCAAATAACCGCAACTATCCGGGACCAAATACAGGTAATTACACCGGGAATAATTACGGTAGAAACTACCATCAGGGAAACAGTTATCGCGGGAATAACTATAGCGGGAATAATTATGGTCAACGTAATGGTTATCGTAACGGGGGAAACCAAGGAGGAGGCGATAGGAGAAACCAAAATGAATATAGGCCCCAGGTAAATTATATGATGGCCGATAATCAACAACCATATCCACCCAATTTACCAAGTTACGGGTATATGACTCAACAGACGCGAGGTAACCAGGGTGATACGGCGAATAACCGTCATCAGTTTTTAGAGGGTAGGAGTAACGAACCACCCCGAAACGAAAGTAACAACCAACAGGAACCAAACGCTAACCAAAATAATAATGAGAATTGGGTAACAGTCCACGAAAATCCGGGTTTTTCATTACAGCATAATCAGGCAAGTAATGACGAAAGACCCCGAATAGTTCAGGTAAACCATGTATTGGCAGAAACTAGCCGAGAACCAAATAATAACCCCAGAAATGAAAGTGATATAGAGGATGAATTCCGCTATGCAGAAAAGATATGGCCCAAACATGTGGTGAGATGGTAAGGCCATGGGATAATCATCCAGAATAAATGTCATAGACCAGGCATTTGAAGGAGCAGAGGAGCTAAACATCGAAAAGTCGGATATTGAGAAGAGAGGGAATTAAAAAGGAGTGGGAATGATAAATAATGACATAATATAAGGATCACACAACCAAAAGGAGTTGAAATAATCAAAGTAATTAACCCAAACTGACAAAATATAAACCCAAATATTATCAAACATAAAAACAATACCTACGAGGTAACTGACACGGTTAATAACAAAGTAAAAGGTACGTATAACCAAACATCATTGAAAAAGTACCATGATTATAAATCACAAGTCAAATACACAATCAGTGAGCAAGTACCATGACCAAAAACCCAAGTCAAATACAGCATCATTGAGAAGGTACCTTGACTAAACATGTTAACGTGAATTTTCTAACTTACCCATAATTAGAAAGGAGGTAGAGATTATTAAATAAATATAAATATTATTATATAATTATTATTATTAATAAATATTACGAGATGGACACATTCCACCATAGACAAGATTTATTTCTAATAGCCATGTCAACGTATATTTACCAGCTTACCCGTACTTAGAGAAGGAGAGAGATTATTAATAATAAATATTACGAGACGGACACTTAGTAAAGGAGGAAAAAAGGAGAAATACTGTCATATATTTGATACTAAATGGAAATGATAAATGAAAAAAAAAGGAAAACAGTGAGTTACATAAGGGGGTAATGATGAATATAAATATAGCTATTAACATTGAATGATTTTAAACGATAATTTTACCTGCGGAGAACGATATATTAATATAATTGCGAATTAATCAGAAGAGTTTAAGAAAGGGAATTTATGTGTAGGAGCCTATGATCTTTGAATATTGTATTTTTTTTTTATTATTATTATTTGTTGCGAAGGTGCAATTATTATTTTCTGGACAGGGATGTGTTGCCTCTGATTTCAGTAGTTATAGATAGGGAAGGGCAGAGAATGTATGCCATAGCGAGCCACTCTGACTCCCAACCCTCTATGAAAGTTAGGGAATTGATAGGGAATTATATCAAAGATTAATTAATTAACATCAAGGTAAAAAGGAAAGGAATAGGTGATACGACAAAGAACGAAATAGGAATATTGAGTTGGATTAATATATTAAAGGAGTAGTACAGGAATTTATTTATAAGATAAAAGAATAAAATATAAATGAGCTAATAAAAGGTTAATATAGAGATGATAATTTCATCAAAACCAAAGATATGTTTTTTCAAAAATTATCAATTTTAACGGAGAGGGATATGTAACGTCACAGAACGTTCCATAAAGGAAACCATTTACATAGCAATTTATCATAAGAGGAAAGTGAGGTGAACAGTATCGAACCCAAGTAGTCCTAAAAAATTGTGTAATATTGTCTAATAATTATTACTACTAACATGAAAAACGACCAAACTATGACTAAGACACAAACCCCATATATATTATTATAGTGTATAACAGTGAAAAAACCATAAGATACTATGAGAGAGACAAATAATGTCAGAATCAATCAAAATGAAGTCATTAATTATTGAGTTTAGTAACTTTGAATAGAGTATAAAGAACTATTTATTGTGAATGAATCGACATGATCCATTAGTATATTATGTAATGTAAATAAAATAAATGTATTAAATGACTTAAATACATTATTAGAAAGAATCTAAGTTAAAATAAAAATCATATAATTGTTATGACAAAAAATATTAATGTGTTGGATTTGAGACCAAACACTCAGATTTCATGTAAAAATTAATTATTATCAAATTGAAATAAACATTATATGTAATTGTCAAGCAGACAAAAGTGAACAATTTATCTTACATAAAGAAAGCTGTCAAATGAATAAAAATCAGTCAAAATAGCCAAAAACAGTATTAACTAAAAACATGTGGTAGGCATATAATATTGTATGATTTATAGATTTAATGTTGCCAAAATGCAACCAAATTGCATTAGAAAGTTGAAATATAATATAAAGCGACTATACTAATATATTTGACTAACTTTAACATTGTAATAGTCGAGTTAGCAAAATATTTACCTATACCATGCATGGCTGGATCCAATCAACCAGTACAAAAAATAGTCATATGTGGCTAAATATTTACAAAATGTTGGCAAAAATAAAAGAGAATGGTACAATACTTCAGTATACCTTAAAAACGAACAAAGTCAGTTGAAAATAAGATCAATTAGGAAAGAATATAACTTAAAAGAGTGAGATTTGTCACACTATAAAAAAGGACATCTCAAGACCAACCAATATGATGCTATGTTATCCTGTAATAAAGATGATATGTGTAAAGAGTAACCAGGTAGCACAAAAGACAGACAATATAATAAACTCTGAGTGTACACTAGTGAAATACTACATATGTTAAAGAAAGAGACTAATTATTGTGTTACAACATTGACAAAACATAGGCCATGGACATGGGCCAGGTAAAATTGAAATTATCTATGTATTATATATGTTAAAATTTGTTTGTTTTGTTATAGGAAGATAGCAATATTATGTATTCATGTTATAGAAGAAACATAATAGTTTCACAACAATTTTTATTCTAAAAAAATTGAATTTGAATGACAACAACCCAAGGTGAGAGTTGTATTTTGTGTTGCTTATTAGAGTTAATTTATTTAAAAACCCATCATAATTAGTATCACTAGATTCAGTTGAAAACAGAGAATCTAAATGTAATAATGGCATGCAAATTGTGAGTACTAATGTAAAACTGTTTGATAAATACCAGAGTAATTTTTGAAATATCCTTAGTATGAAGAATAAGAAATTTGTTCTAAAAGCTTCGACGGAAATTAAATTTGTTCCATGACGTTCCATTTCGTTTATTCTAGAACAATCTAGAAGGAATTTTTACACAAATATACCGGAAGTTTACGATCTTAATCAGCCTGACTTAGTATAAAAGAGAGACCAGAAAACACTTGAAGCTTGAACTCCAGAACAGATGCATCACCCACGACACTGATCAACGCAGTTAAGGCGAAACCGAGAGGCGAGAAATCGACAGAAGACACGAAGAAAGGCTTTTCCCGTACATTGACAAACAGACTGACATAACCTCTACAAGAATCTACGCCAATGTGTTGCTGAAATAGAGCAGCAACACGGCAAATTTTAATAGAAATCACGCAGCCAGAACGTCAACGGCCCAGGAGGGACCAAAATTTTAAATAGAGAACCAATTCTGCTGTGTTCGCATAGACAGACTAACTTGACAATAACTCCCTTAACGTAAACATACTCACACAAAGCCTTTCTCGATACTGCAAGGGTATCAGCGCTGTGACGGCCAATTTGGTAACCAACGCGGAGCAGCTGACTTGTAACGGCGGGGTTTGAACGAAAATCTACTGCCAAACTGTTTCACAAAAAGTGCGGAAATTGTAAATGATCGCAATTTTGACTTAAAATAGATTCAGTGCACACATGAAGAAGCAAGATTGAAAAACTACCCGAGAGGAGTGTCCAGTGCGAGATTAATTAACCATTGGAACGTGAGTTACCAAAATTAAAGTCATTTTTTACCTGGTTACATTTTATCACACAGTTGTACTACACATGCCACACACACCTTCAAATCACTTAATTTTTCTTGTAAGGCATCTTATTGATATGTCTTGGTAGTTCAAAGGAGTCACGTCCTGAGAGTAAAGATTTTGTCACGTATTAAACTCATGCTTTTCAACTGAGTAAAAAATTGAAAATACTAGCCGATACTTGATTGGATAAATAAAATTGTCAATAATAATAATAATAACTTATGAATTTTTTCTTTTGTAACTCTGCAATTTTATAATTTTTTTATGAATGTTAGTCCTTCAGACGATTTGTTTGTTTTTGAAGAATCATTAAACTTACCTTATTTTTTCAAGCTAAACTGACTTGTTTATATTTTTTCATAGAAGTAAGATTTAAAAATTTTAATTTCTTTAATAATCACATTTCTTTCTTGGAACAATTGATTCCAAGTGGCGCTCACAAAAAACATAGTATTAAGTTGTGTTACAGGACTACATCACCGCAGAGGATCCAGTCAACAGTAAATAACAAAAAGTGCGTGGAGGTAACGCCCGACAGCATACAACACGAACAACACTTTTACATTACACTTATTTTTTTCTATTTGTTATAAGGTTCAAAATCAGCTTCCTGTCATTATGCAAATGCTGCCATTTTAAAGTTATATTTATGATTATTAATCTCATATTGTAATAAAAGGTTTATATTCCCTTAATTTCTTGCGATTATTTGAATTGGTTAAGTTTTAAAATATTATGTTGGAATATATGACTCCCCTCTCCAAATTTTTGAGTTCTGTCATTTCCATTTTTATTTATAATCCTGGCTATAATTTTGCAAAATCTTTCTAAGTTATATTTCTAATTATATGGCTTCATTTCTGGTTTATGTTATCTAAATCCCTTTAGTTTAAATGTATTTAAGTGCTTAATTTCTCAGTTCTGATGAGGTTTAATTTTCATCATTTTGCCTAGATTCTTAACAAGTTTTTCATACAAATTTTTATATAAACAATACATACTGTGTTATACCCTCTCTGACTTTTTAACATGGTAATATAAATTAAACATTTTTTCAATTAAACATAACAACAATTAGTATCGTTTCAATACAATAAAAAATAAGAAATATTTTCAAATAATGGTTGTCTTCAACTATTTAGACAATTTTTACAATCAAAACTTAATACTAATATAGAAATATTATTTACAAAGACTGTTTTTCCCATCTAACATCTTATTTAATTATTACTATCAATACCAGTAATAAATATATTTACAATTAGGATGTTAGTGGTTCCAAACTTATTAAATGTTCTTATCCCTAATACATTTTTTAAAATTCTTATTTTATATTCACAAAACCTTATTCCTATATTCTTATTTGCTATTTCTTATATTAAATTGAATGATGAAGTTTTTAAACTGTCTTTTAAATATGGTATAGGGTAATTGTACCCTGTCACTTTATGTTTAAATCTGTTTTTATTCATTTGTTTAAAGAAATGTCATTCCAAACAGATTGACAGCTTGATATTACTACATGTATCACATTCACCTAGTACAAATCATAAGTCACTTAAAGTTGTATATTTCATTATATACACAGTTTGTGGATGCCAAGGATGAAACATAAGATTTATTTTTTATAATACACAAACTAGCACTGGTTCACTTTACACTTTTTGATGCTATTTCTAAATGGTTGTTTAGTCTTATTAACATCAATAAATTGGTTTGTGGGTTACAATGAAGATTTGTTCTTTGGGTATTATATTATTGTTTCACCTTGGTCCACTGACAACTCTTACTCTATACACTTTTTTTTCTTAATTTTATTGTACATGTGGTTTCTTTTCATGACTATTTCGTTATAATTTTTATTATTGAGATTTTTAGTTATTTTGGGATATGGGGATATGGGTGTTTTTTTTTATAAGAGCTTTCCTTCTTCTTCTGGATTCTGTCTTCTTCTTCTTTCTTCAATGGTGTCTTCTTTTCTTCTGTCTTCTTTGAATTGTATGTTCTTCATCTTCTTCTGGATGCCATCGGGTTTCTTGGGATTACTTCATCTTCTTCTGGTTTCTTGAAATACATCACCTTTTATTGTGGATCTTGCCTTATTCAGAGTTTCTTTTTCATTTATTTATCCTCGTTGTGGGTTTAGTAATATTCTGTGTTGCTTCTTTATATACTTCTTACCTTCCTGGGTTATGTTTTTAAAACCTTGGGTTATTACACTGGTTTTGATGATTCATCACTAGTAACTTGCTTTTATTTGAACTTATAGTTTTACTATCCATGATAGTTCTGCACAGTTGCTCTGAATTAATTCTTTATATTTAATTTAATGCTTTCTTCGGATTTAATGTTATTATTTTATATTATTCTAATGATCAATGCCATTCATTATTATGTGTTTATCTGTCACGCTACACTGTGTATAAATCGAAAGGGTTAAGTTGCAATGTCCAAAATTACAGTGAACATGTGTTGTAAAAATAGTTATAAGATAAAGTATAAGAGTATACTTACAGGACTCTGCAATTTGCAGAAATATAAGAAATAGCGAAATTGACAAAGAGTGGGGGAACTGAATCCAGAGACAGTTTCTGACATGTCGATTTCGTACCACTGCAGGTGTCGACCAAGACATGGGTATAAATAGGACACACAAGCTACAGTGGTTCTCTTTCTTAAATCATCCACGGTGCAGCGGGAGCTTCTGCCCGTCCAAACAGAATATTTAAATTTTTGTAAATAATTCCATCCTTCCAGTTACATACAGTTATGTAACTCGATTGTCAAACCAACTGTTTTTAAATAATAACAAAATTACATAAGAAGATCCACATAAGAAGATCCATTGACGTCAGAAACAGCAAGAGGAGAAGTTCCAGAAGACAGAGTCGACGCTGGACAGAAGACAGAGTCGACGCTGGACAAGAAGAGAGAGTCGACGCTGGACAAGAGGAGCGAGTCGACGCTGGACAAGAGGACGCTGGAGTGCGAGACGAGGACGACTACAGATGGATCAAATGATCGAGTATGATTGACGACAATAAGGTGATAAATAACTTATTTATCTCTTAACCGAACAGTGAACTCAAAGACAATTAAAGACATTCTTGTTTTAATTAAAAGTAAGAGCCAATGTTTATTTTAAAGTAGAATTAAAATCATAGATGTTTTAGAAATACGATTAACGTAACAAGAGCTCAAATTAGTATTGAAATAAAACGAATACAAAGAATTTAAATGAAAACAATTAGTGTTTGATATAAATCAGTACTGAGAAACAAAAGATAAATTCAATAACTATTAATATTTTGAGTACATTACAATATATAAAAAGATATTTAAATATTGATATTTTGAAACACATTAATTGACTGAGTAGTCTGAAAATGAGATTTTTCTTTAATACAATAATTAGTAGAATAGAATATTTAGTCAGTAAGGATGTATGTATATAGCATAAGCCTTACGGCATAATAACAAATAATAACGAATGTTTCAAGTCAAAGTAATTGCTAAGTGCATAATTTTATTAATATCAAATAAATTTGAAATACCGTTACAAGTTACATAGAGTTCTTATTGCAGATACACCTGAAACCCCATTTAAATGCTATTTTGTTACATAATGTGTCAATCTTGAACGTGAGACCAGTCACGCCTATTTTATGTATATCGTATTGTTGCATATTAATTATCGCTTCCAACGTGGAGCATCACAAATGTAAATTATATTATATTTACAACGTTATATCGTTGCATAATATGGCGTCTCAGATTGTGGGGTTCCGCAAACACAAATAAATTCATATTTGCAACGTTGTATCGTTGTATATAATATGGCTCCCAAAGAACGTGGGGCTATACAAATTAAATTACATGTAAATTTGTACTCATACAACATATATTATGCAACTAATGTACAGTTGTATCGTTGTATAATATGTCGCCCTGGACGTGGGTCACGACATGCCTAAATTTGCGTTCAAAAATTTGTTACATAAATTGTAGCCCATGAACGTATGGCCCAATCCCCACCATTTAACTATTAAAATTTTTTTTATGTAGCTAAATGGTTGCTCTAAAATATAAGAGTGTGATAAATAAAAAATGTATTATATGTAATAATTATTTATATTAAACAGTAACTGAATGTAATGTTAATTGTTGTGTAATCACACAGCTGGCGCTCACAAATAATATTGTTTGTCTATGTAACAGGTGTAACTGTAATGAGTATTAATAATAACTATTAATAAAAATACAGAAATAAATAAATAAGTAGGGAACGGTTATCAATAATAATTGTTAAAGAATTACTACTAAATAAATATTTTAATAATACTTCAACATGACGACTTCAGGAAATTTAGACGTAGAGGCATTCCAGACGAAGATGCGTGCCTGGGTCGATGAATTAAGCACAAAACAGACAGAAAATTTAAATAAACAGACAGAAAATTTAAATGCTAGAATAGACGAACTAAAAGAAATAAATACAAAACAAACAGAAAGTTTATAAAATAAATTAGAGCTACAGTCCGAAAATTTTAGACAGGACACCATAAAAATCACAGAGAGTCTAGAAGAGTTAAAAATTGATAATCTTGAAATAAAACAAAGTATAATAGACGGTACTGCACAGTTAACCGAAAAAATTGTTAATACAAATTTACGTATTGACACGATCGCAGAAAATGTCTGTGGAATAATTAATAAACAAACGGAGCTAATATGTGAAAAGATAATATGTGAAGAATTCATAGTAGTTGAAAATACGTGTGTAATTACTAACGATAATTATAAAGTAATTAACATTAAGGAAGAGAAGCAAACTAAGGTTAATAAAACGTACTTTATTAATAGCGATATTCCAAGTGTGAAACACACACACAATAGTAAGTCACACAAGATGACACATATGAAACACTTAAGAAACCACACTTACGGAGATAAATATCACTGTAGGTACAAAAAGAAACGTAGTAATTTATCTAGACGAAACACTACACAAAATTGTGGTAAATATGACGGTAGGTATACGTACGATAATTATAAAGTGAACGATAATTATAACTATAATTATAGTAATTACAATGAATATTATCATAAAAGACGAACGAAAAAACTGTCGACAGCTGTTTATATAGGCTTCAAACGGACTGACCTTACACAATTCATTAGTGCTGAGAGAACTGAGAAAGAGCGAAGCATTTGTTACGAGAGAAAGAGAGGAAAATAAAGTTTTCACCCTATAAACAGGTGACTTATACGATCAAACAAACGTTCACACGGTAAGTACGCACACAAACGTCGCAGCAATGCAACGGAATGGTAACGAGGGGGTAACCCAATGGAATGTTGTCGCGAGGGTGAGCACAATGAATTTCCTGTGTACAACAACCAATTGTTATAATGAGGGGTGTCAGTTGAAACGACACACCGAACCGAACTCAATACCCGAAAATAAATAATAATTTTTAAATGAGAAAAATAATATTACTATTAATTATTAATAATAATATAAGAGAGTATAATTAAGAAATGTTATTTATTAAGGATATGATAGCAAATAAAAAGGAATATTAGTGAAAAGAAATAAGGAATATTATTTTAAAGGGTTAATTAAGAAATGTATTATTAATGGTAAGGAATGCTATTGTAGAGAAATATTTAAGAAAGTAATGGTAACAGATGTTACTGTTGTTATTAATATGAAGAAAGGGTTAGGAATGGAAAATAATTGTTATAATTGTCAGAACGACTGATCAAGCGAACACTTAATGGAGATACAAGGACACAGAAGAAAGCAAGAGTGAAAAGTCAAAAGGGCAGAGACTACTTATGATTAAGGACTTCGAGAAAAATATCGTTGTTTTCCAAGACAGTTCCTCTGTAACCGATCATGCGACACACTACAAAGCTAAAAGAGTATTCTGTTACGGAAGTGTATTTCAGGGAAGTAGTAGCGATCAGAAAGGTAATGTTAAAGAAATGTAACAAAAGGTAATGAATGTTAATGTATTGTATAAGTAATGTAAAGACAAAGTAATGTCATGTTAAAAAAAAAGAGTTAAGGAAGATTAGAAGCGAAGGTAAGAATGTATGTGTAAGATAATGTAAAATTAATGACCGAATTTACACACATACGTAGGAATGCAGAGTGTACAAAAGGGGAACAAGGGAGAGCTAATTGCAGTGGATTTTCTGGGACCACTACCACGATCAAGTCGAGGTGTGAAGCACATATTGGTATGTATCGATGTGTTTTCCAAGGCAGTCCGACTGTACCCAATTATGCGACCCACAACCAAAGTTGTTCTAAAGATACTACTGCAGAAATATATTCCGTCATATGGAAAAATGAAGAAGGTACTCAGTGATCAAGGTGTACAATTCCAAAGTGAAAAATGGGAGAGGACGTTAAGGGAAAATGGAATACAACCTGTACTCACATCCATAAGACATCCTCAAGGAAACCTTGCTGAGAGAGTTAACAAAGAATTAGGTAAATATTTACGAATATATTGTCATGATCAACACAATAAATGGGCAGAATATTTACCATTTCTTGAGAAAGCCATTAACGAAAATTATAATGAAGCAACAGGATATACTCCAATGGAATTGGAAGAAGATAAGAAGCCAAACAGATTTTGGACTAAGTATATAAACCAACCTAATAACCAGAATGTACCTGTACCAATAAGTGTGAAAATTGAATTCGCAAAGCAACGGATAAGAGAAAGAGGTAACAAGAGAGTAGAAAGATTTAATCTAACTCACAAGCTACAACAATTCAGCGTGGGAGAAAGTGTACTACTCAAAGCTAATCCAGTGGGAAAACGGAGTGATAATACGGCGAAGAAATTCTTCAGACTTTATAATGGACCGTATACGTTAAGACAGCGAGTAGGACAACACACTTTCATCGTATATGATGAGATACAGAAGAAAGAAATTTGTAAATTCCACGCAACGTCATTTAGGAAGTTTTACACACGAAAACAACGAGGTCAATGAAACCAGTCAGATCAGCTGTTTGGTGAAGCCATCCTACTACAAGGTCACGAGCAGTGAGCGCATAAGGAGGGGTGGTAAGACATTTGTATACACTCCAATTAAGGGTGAAATGACGAATAGCATTCTTTATTATTTGTTACATTTTTTTCAAGTGTAATAATAATAATAAAAAAAAATAATAAATAAATTTATTAAACTTTTTTTTGTTACCAAGCAGAGGGATAATGCGACAGTACAAATAAGTGATGTACTGAGCATTGAATATAAAAATTTAAATATACCTAATAAACTGCAAATAATTAATAATATATTAGAAATAAGCATGTCAGGGATTGCAAGCTTGGCTCAGACAAAAATATGAACAGGTGTTTCGACCTGAATCGACGTGCACACACACACAAATGTAACTGAAAGTGTGTACACCAGTATTTTGCTAGTGTGTGTGAACGCAGGTCTATGCAGGTGAGTTTACCACCCCAAGATGAATAATTGCATAATTACAGTTTTTCCGTAATTATTCATAAACTAAATTAAAGAGTAAAATCCAAAAACACAATAAAATGTAAGGAAATTTACTAAATACTGTGTACGAAAACCATGTGAAAGTGCCACACCGTACGAGTGTAATAGTGAAATAACTGTGTACAAATCGAAAGGGTTAAGTTGCAATGTCCAAAATTACAGTGAACATGTGTTGTAAAAATAGTTATAAGATAAGTATAAGAGTATACTTACAGGACTCTGCAATTTGCAGAAATATAAGAAATAGCGAAATTTACAAAGAGTGGGGGAACTGAATCCAGAGACAGTTTCTGACATGTCGATTTCGTACCACTGCAGGTGTCGACCAAGACATGGGTATAAATAGGACACGCAAGCTACAGTGGTTCTCTTTCTTAAATCATCCACGGTGCAGCGGGAGCTTCTGCCCGTCCACACAGAATATTTAAATTTTTGTAAATAATTCCATCATTCCAGTTACATACAGTTATTTAACTCGATTGTCAAACCAACTGTTTTTAAATAATAACAAAATTACATAAGAAGATCCACATAAGAAGATCCATTGACGTCAGAAACAACACGAGGAGAAGTTCCAGAAGACAGAGTCGACGCTGGACAGAAGACAGAGTCGACGCTGGACAAGAAGAGAGAGTCGACGCTGGACAAGAGGAGCGAGTCGACGCTGCACAAGAGGACGCTGGAGTGCGAGACGAGGACGACTACAGATGGATCAAATGATCGAGTATGATTGACGACAATAAGGTGATAAACAACTTATTTATCTCTTAACCGAACAATGAACTCAAAGACAATTAAAGACATTCTTGTTTTATTTAAAAGTAAGAGCCAATGTTTATTTTAAAGTAGCATTAAAATCATAGATGTTTTAGAAATACGATTAACGTAACAAGAGCTCAAATTAGTATTGAAATAAAACGAATACAAAGAATTTAAATGAAAACAATTAGTGTTTGATATAAATCAGTACTGAGAAACAAAAGATAAATTCAATAACTATTAATATTTTGAGTACATTACAATATATAAAAAGATATTTAAATATTGATATTTTGAAACACATTAATTGACTGAGTAGTCTGAAAATGAGATTTTTCTTTAATACAAAATTAGTAGAATAGAATATTTAGTCAGTAAGGATGTATGTATATAGCATAAGCCTTACGGCATAATAACAAATAATAACGAATGTTTTAAGTCGAAGTAAGTGCTAAGTGCACAATTTTATTAATATCAAATAAATCTGAAATACCGTTACAAGTTACATAGAGTTCTTATTGCAGATACACCTGAAACCCCATTTAAATGCTATTTTGGTACATAATGTGTCAATCTTGAACGTGAAACCAGTCATGCCTATTTTATGTATATCGTATTGTTGCATATTAATTATCGCTTCCAACGTGGAGCATCACAAATGTAAATTATATTATTTTTACAACGTTATATCGTTGCATAATATGGCGTCCCAGATTGTGGGGTTCCGCAAACACAAATAAATTCATATTTGCAACGTTGTATCGTTGTAATATATATATATATATATATATATATATATAAATCAAATTTAGCTACACACTCAATAAAAAACAAACACACATTTCCAAATTTAAATAATATCATTTTATTAAAACACATTTCCAAAGGTAAAAAAATTAGCTTATGAACAAATTTAGAAATATTAAAACACTAAAGTTTTGTAACATTCTGATTTCTATTACATCTCCTTTTAGCCTGGACACTCGGCTGGATTTTCACATTTTTTTCAAAATTTTCCCAATACTTATTTATATATTTATTATAGTATTTATTGTTTTGCGTATAAGCCACTGTGGACTACGTTTGGTTCAACTGGTTCCTCCCTTCTTCTCCTCTCTCTTCCTCCGCTCCCATATCTCCTTCATTCTTTATCGATGTCTCTCCCTCCTTTCGTCAGTTCAAAACCACCTATTGGATATTTTGAGCTTTTGGAAATACTTAAAAAGCTTCCCTGTTAGTCTGTCAGGATTCTTTCTTTGAAATTGTCCGTAGAAAGTAATTTTTCTTTTTCTAATTACACCTGTGACTTTCTCAACATGTGTGTACAGCTCATTATTGTAGCGTCTTCTGTACTGTTTTCCATCTTTTATTGATCCCAATATTTTTTTAAATATTTTTCTTTCTCTGAATTCCAGTTCTTCTATCATCATTTTCTTCTTCAGAGTCATAAAACTGCAAAAAGTGCTTCCGCTCGAATTACTGTTAAATAATCCCTAAGTTTGGGATTAATAGAAATTGATTTCTTGTTATATGTGTCCTTGGTTAAATGGTAATCAACTTTCATCTTATTAACTTGTGCTTTCATGGCTTCTTTCTCTGACACATTGTGTTTCAATAACTTCTCCAAGATACTTGAGATAATGATATAAGATACTTTGCCCGTTCCAAGTTCCATAGATTTGCTCATATCGAGTTTTAATTTTCTTGGACATTGTCGTGATTTGTGTCATGAACTTGGTTTTTTTTTAAACGAAATTTGTAAACCCACTCTTTTGGCTTGTTCTATCAGCAATGCCACATGTCTAATGGCTGTTTATACTAAATCTGATAGGATTGCTAGATCGTCTGCAAACGATAGACAATCTATTGACAGCTTATCTCTGTTATAGCCTAGTCTAAATACCTGGCTGATGTGATTTTCCTCCAATGATTTTCTCCATTCTCGTATTACTTTTTCCCGAATGCAGATCTCCTTTTTAGTAGTTACGTTTATTTCTATACTTATTAGTTTTTATGGAAAGACCGCGTGTATTAAGTCGTCAAACATTAGTATTTAAATTGATTGTTGCAGGATAGTGCACGACCGTACTATTATATTTTGCAGCATGCTTTTCAATTACTTTAAAGTGTAGTTTGTATTCCTGGCTATAAGTACCGGTAGGTGCAGATTAGCAGAAAGAATTCCAGTTAGATTCTAAGGTCTTAATTTAATCGTATGCGAAATGTAAATCTGAACAGAAAAAGTACAATACCGTTGGCAATGACCGTACAGCGTGCATAATGTATCGTGTGCGCAGTTTTCCGAGTGCACCTATTGTTGCGACTAACGATCTCCCGACTATTGTTGTCAGCAGTAATTGTTGTCAGAGTTTATGTTTACAAACCGTCTTCCAGCCTCGTTATAAACTACACAACAACAAACTGTGACTGTTTGTTCCGCGCTCTCAAGATTGCGTTTGTTCACGACAGAACTTTCTTCCTTCCTTCGACAACCGAAACGCTTCGTTTACGATGTAGTGTGTTCCGAGAATACACTTTGCTAACAAACTTACCAAGTTAAACAATACTTCGGCAGTTGCTCGGCGAATCAGTATTATAACTGATTTTACGTTTACATCACTTGATATCACATTTAACAAGATCTGTTATGTAGACTGACATTATGTTTTGACAATCAATCGAATTTGAACTAATTAAAACCAATAATCAAAAGTGAAGTAGGTAATGACGGGACTGCCAAGTATGTGAATAAAAATTAATCATTTTCTTCTTCTTCTTCTTCTTCTTCTTCTTCTTCTTCTTCTTCTTCTTCTTCCTCTTCCTCCTCCTCTTCCTCTTCCTCTTCCTCTTCCTCTTCCTCTTCCTCTTCCTCTTCTTCTTCTTCTTCTTCTTCTTCTTCTTGTGATAGTTCCTATTCATTTCGGATGTTGAATATCATACAGACTATTTTAATTTTCTGTACTGCTGCACGGAATAAGTCAGTTCTATTCTTGCCAAACCAGGTCCTTAAATTTCTCAACCATGGGATTCTCGGTCGCCCAACTCCTCTCTTTCCAAGTACTTTTCCCTGTAGTATGGACTGCAATAAGTAAAATCTCTGTTCATTTCTCATGAGATATCCCAGATACTGAAGCTTTCTTATCTTTACTGTGTTAATAACTCCCCCTTCTTTTTTCATCTTACTAAGAACTTCAACATTAGTTATAGACTATATGCTCAGTACTCTACAGTCGAGCCACATTTCAAAAGATTCCAATTTTTCAGTTGTGACTTCAGTCAAAGTACAAGATTCTACACCGTAGAAGAAGACCTAGAATACATAGCAGCGTGAAAGTCTCATCTTTGTGTTCATTGTTGAATCGTGACTTTTGAATAAACTGCTATTTCTAGTGTACACTGCTTTTGCCTTTTCAATTCTGTAATATCTAGTAATTTTATATTTATTTATTTCTATCAGTTGTTAACTATTTATGCAACTACAGTAAAAATTACTCTGTAAGCCTGCCAATGGTCTGGCTGAGTTATTCTTTCATAATGCGGTCTTTTCCAACGAGATAGCTTTTTTCATGTCACCTGCTGGCCATTGTCGTTTTAATTTTGTTGTTTAAATCTTCATTTACAGTTGCAATACTAGTAATCGCACTTCATACAATACAATTGACGGTAGTTGTAAGCGATTGCTTGTTTCTAATAATTTTAATCGATAATAATTTTCTCTTAATAAATTAACAATTATTTTTGTATTTTTTGCCCATAACAGAAACATACCATTGAAATTTATCCACATATAGCCTATCTGTAAACATAAAAATTAAAATTAAAAATCGAAATTACTTTAAGTATACTATTTCCGTTTTTAATTTAATTAATCCTAGAGTAAACAAATTTGCGTGGCACATCTGAAACGCTATTGGCTGCTTGAATTAGAGGCGTGTCACTCTGATGAAAGGAGTACAGACAGGGTATACATAATATTGATACCGTATAAACACACGTAAATTGTAATAATTGTTCCTGACCAAAGTAAAATTTGTATGACTGTGTCCGACCAACAGTGAAATATTGTAAAACAACATTTGATGGCTTTTCTTATTAACCTTTTAAATATTGGAACAAAGAAAGAAAAGCTTATTTAAAACGAAAATAGAAGCTGTGATAATTACCATTGTACTGTATAGTATCAATTGTTGTCAGAGAGTAATGCATACATGTGTGTCTGAACTTGTATCATCACTTGAGTCAGCGTTGTTATTGATAACACTATCCACAACGACGTCGGTTATGTTAGTCAGTTCCCAAAGCTTATCATCTACCACGATTTTATGCTCGATACCGTTGTTTCATTCACCCCCTTCTCACCCAATTGTTTTATATCAGGCAGCTTATATATGTTGTGTTGTGACGGGCAAGATTTCCTTTCAACTGGCTCCACATTAATTGAATAGGATTTCCCATAGAGTGATAAGGACGAAGTCTTCAAACAACATGTCCCGATTTAAGTGGTGCCCGATTTTAGTCTTACATGACTGTACAGACATTCTGCACATGCGCGTAATGCATTACTGTGGTAACAAGAATCAACGCTCCTGACCAATAGCGTTTCAGATTTGCCACGTGGGTTTGTTTACATTAGGATTGAACTAAGAACGGGATAGTATACATCAATACATGTTTAAATTTTTTAAATTTATCTTTTCTCGATACTTAATGCTTCTTCACATTATACCTGTTTTTGTTTTCTTGATTATTTTATGTTTATTTATTGTAAGCGATGAAGTATTAGCGCCACGTATATTCATCAATGAGCTGTACGCTCTGTGTAAGTAAATATATCACGCAGACGGGGAAAGATCATTGCCAAAGATAATGTTATTTGTCTAAATTAGCTAAAAAGACGTTGTGTTTATGAGAGACCATAAAGTGATAAGTTAAGTTTGAAGTTGATTTCAACTAGAAAATTAAATTCTTGGATTTCGTTGTCCATGACGTGTCCGTTACTTAACTAAATACAACTATTACATTAACAACTCGGAACATAAAGTTTTTTATAAGTAAAAACATAAAGTTTTACCTTACAACGTGAAATCGGTTTTAACCTTTAAAAGGCTTCTTCAGAGTTTGCCGTTGGTAGCGCTGTCCGTCCTGTTGTGTGCGACGGATTCGAATTTCGAAAGATCGATGTTGTGTGTGTGGGGTGAGATATGTTCGAATAATGCGTGAGATTTGAATTGTGTCTGTTCGTTTTAGGATAATAAATAAACGACATCCTAAACGAACAGACACAATTCAAATGGCACGCATTATTCGAACATATCTCACCCCACACACACAACATCGATCTTTCGAAATTCGATTCCGTCGCCCACAACAGGACGGACAGCGCTACCAGCGGCAACCTCTGAAGAAGCCTTTTAAAGGTGAAAACCGGTTCAGGTTGTAAGGTAAAACTGTATGTTTTTACTTGTAAAAAACTTTGTGTTCCGAGTCGTTAATGTAATAGTTGTATTTAGAAAATTAAAAGTAAAATAATTCATTAAAATTAAGTTATAATTTAAATGTGTTCCAGATTATTGTTAACTTATGCCACCTTTTATTGTAAAATTTTAATTAAATATGATTAGAATTAATTATTTTCATCTGAAGTGTATTTAGAGTATTTATTGCTACACTGATTGATGCATTATGTTAATGCCGATATTTACTTGTTAATCATGATAATTGCTTTTAAAATTATATTAAATTTATGGTATTACTTTTGTTATTTTAAAATGACACAAGACTGATTTTATTATTAGTTTTGGTACTTCTGCAATATCCGTACATACATTATATTTTGGACGTTGTGAATATACGATAGTGTCGATATACCACGATCTGTAAGAGAGTACTATTCGAAAACTATTCTATTTTTTAATTTAAAGTGAACGTACGTAATGGTTTTATTTGTTAGGTTAGATAATAATGGTTTTTAGGGTTTTTAGTTTACTGCGTAAAGGAACATATGCATCAGAAGCAATGAAAATTGGTCTTGTGATAAACGAAAACAAGACAAAATACATGGTGATGTCTAACTCAGAGACCAGAAGGGCTTCTAGAGATTTCAATGTGAATGGGAAGTGTTTCACAGGAGTGTCCTGCTTTAGTTATATAGGTACCTTGGTATTAAATTATAATAACATTAGGATGAGAAAAAGAGAAATCATACAAGCAGGAAATAGAGCTTACTTTGCAAATATTAACATATTCAAAAACAGTCTTGTTACAAGAGGTATAAAACTTAAAGTATATTATTCTCTGGTGAAACCAGTTGTTACATACGGATCTGAGGTGTGGGCTTTGACAAAAGCGCTTTAAAATTATTTGAGCGCAAAATATTGAGTAAAATTTATGGCCCAGTAAGAGAAGAAGCCAGTTAGATAATACGTAGCAACAATGAACTACAGGCTCTCATGCATGGAAATGACACAGTGAAATTCATCAAATTACAGAGGTTGCGTTGGCTGGGACATGTGGAAAGTATGACTGAGGAAAGAATGTCTAAAATAATGCTGAATGGAAGATTATATACCACTAGACATAGAGGCAGACAGAGGATGAGTTGGTTCGATGGCGTAACAGAAGATATCTCGCTGGCATGGAGGAGGACAGGAAGCATTTAGGAGCATTGTTGAGGAGTCTAAAGCCCACCAAAGGCTGTAACGCCAGATAAGAAGTTTAAAGAAACAAAAGCCATCTTGAGAAAAAATGTAACGTTCAGTGTATATATTGCAACGGTTCAAATTTAATTATAACTAATAAGGATATGGTGAGTGTGTAAAATTTACAAATACGTCTATTATGCAGGAGATGAAAAATTATTTATTATACACAAGAATACGTATAGTGTTTTAAGATGTATATTGTATTACAAATTGTCATGCATTTATATTTGAAATAATAGTTTATATTGTTCGATAATATATCGATTTTACTTGGTTGATGGTACGTCCTCCATACGTCCAATCCTCCTCTTGCTATCGGCCATCCCGTCCTGGTGTCCTCTTCTTCAGCGTCACTCCTTCCTGGCGTCCTCTTCGTCCTGGCGTCCTCTTCGTCTTGTCGTCCTCTTCTATAGTGGGTTGTTCCAGCGGCGATATCTCGAACAGTCTCGTTGGTGTTTAGGTCTAACTGTTAACATCAATTAGACTCTTCACAAATTGTCAAACTCACAATGATTATTGTTTTTACTCGAACCGTTTATTATTATTTAATATGTTAGATTTTATCAATCTCAGGGTAAATACGGGTATTATTGAATGCGGTGTATTAGTCTTACACCTTCCAAGAAATCTTGAAGTGTCTTTAATTCCCTATGCGGATATCTTGAACTAACACGAAAAAGCACTATAATATACTATAATTTTATTTAATACTATAATACTTATAACTATTTTACCTCAAGATATATTTTTTCCTTTAGGAACATGTTTCGGGAGATCCTGTTCTCCCATCTTCAGCCTTCGCCATCTTGCTTCTGGTGCAGTATTTGTGTGTTGGCTTCTGGATGTTATTAAGGTGGTTTGTTGGTCTTTGGTCCTCCAATGTTGCATTATTGTGTGTGGTTGTGGTATCTGTTTTTGTATTTTGTGTATTTTCGATGTTGAGTGCTTTGAATATTGTGTCATGTTTTGTATTGATTTGTATTTGTTCTGGTATTAATTTGTTTTGTGTTTTATGTTTGTAAATCTGTAAATTTTCCCAAATGTTCATTATGGTGCCTTTGTGTGGTATATGTTTTATTAGTGTTACATTGGTTATGTCTGGGAATTCATGTCCTGTGTTTATTGCATGTGTGGCTAAATTGGATTTATATATATTTGGTTTTTTGTATGCATTTAGGTGTTCAAAATAACGTTTTTTCAGCTGTTTTTTTGTTTGTCCTATATAACATTTATTGCAATCTTGGCATTCAATTTTGTATATACCGTTGGTTGTTGTATTATCTTTGTTGTGTGAGCTATTTAGATTTTGTAATTTATTTTTATTAGTTTTGTATGCTATTTTTATATCTGTGTTTTTAAATAGTTTTGTTAGTTATGACATTTTATTATTTATATATGTGAATGTGGCCCATTTTTTGTTGTTTTATTATTTATGTTTTGTTCAGTTTGATTAATTCTTAATTGTTCAGTTTTTATTTTGTATTTGATTTTATTTTCTATTTTGATCATAGTATTTTTATTGTATCCATTTGCATAACCAATTTGGTATATTATATTTCTTTCTTTGTCAGTTTCTTGTTTGTTTAGGGGTATTTTGTACATTCTGTTAAATAACGAATAAAATGCTGCCATTTTATGTTGTGGTGGGTGGTCAGAATGGTTAGGTATAATGATGTTAGTGGAAGTTGGTTTTCTATATACTGCATATTGTATGTGTTTGTTGTATCTTGTGATGGTTATGTCTAAATAGTTTATTTTGTTATGTTTTTCTTTTTCTTCTGTGAATTGTATTTTGGGATGTATGTTATTGATTTGTTTCAGTATGTTCTCTGCATTTGTGTTTTTGTTATTTGATACATATAGTCCATCATCTACATATCTTATCCATATGCCATCTGTGTCATGTGTTTTTATGATATTTTGTATTTTGGTGTCTATATGTTGTAGGAATATTTCTGCTATTATGCTTGATAATGGTGATCCCATTGCTAAACCTTCTTTCTGTTGATAAATTTTGCTATTAAATTCAAAGTAATTTTGTTTTAGTATTAGTTGGAGACTATTTTTTATTTCGGTTATATATTGTTTGTTTTCATTTTGTTCTATAAGTTTGTTTATTATTATGTCAATTGTTTCTTCTACTGGGATATTAGTGTACATGTTTGTTATGTCATATGATGTGAAAAATGTATTTTCATTTATATTTATTATTTTTAGTTTGTCTATTAATTCGTATGTATTTTTTATGTTATGATGGTTATTTGTTAGATGGTTATTTTTTAGTTTTTGTGCTATTATTCTTGCTATTTTGTATGTAGGAGCTTTTTTGAAAGCTCCAAACAGCCCGGGAGGGAATTTTAACAACTTTGATTCCAGCCGTGCAAGCCTACGAAGTACATTAACGTCATATTGTTATACAAAATGGAGTTGTTATTACAAAATAACGTCTTTATGTTAAATATGTAGTAAAGGTAAAACACAGGATTTTTCACTGTTTTAGAGAACAAGACGTGATACGGTCAGTGGATAATAGGAAGGTTTCCAAGTAGTAAATCCGATTGGTGAGGGGCACACATATTACCTAGCTGTTCCGAGTCTGCCGCGCTACGGTTATTGAATTACAAGTGCGAGAAAGGCTACGGTCAGTAGTACTTAATGAAACCCAGGAAAACAAATACTTTACAATACCTTTTACTTTCATTTATTCTCTGCTTCCATTACGAGGAAACAGAGATCTTGGTAAACACCGTTGATCTACGCTTTATTCGTTTTCAGCTAGTAGAGAATTTTCATTTCCTCACCTCTCTCTTATTAGTAAAACCTTCTTCTTCTTCTTCTTCTTCTTCTTCTTCTTCTTCTTCTTCTTCTTCTTCTTCTTCTTCGTCGTCGTCCTCCTCCTCCTCCTCCTCCTCCTCCTCCTCCTCCTCCTCCTTCTTCTTTTTCTTCTTCTTTTTCTTCTTCTTCTTCTTCTTCTTCTTCTTCTTCTTCTCCTCCTCCTCCTCCTCCTCCTCCTCCTCCTTCTTCTCCCCCTCCTCTTCCTCCTCCTCCTCCTCTTCAAGGATTAGGTTATATAAACCTGTTCCAGCACCCATATCATCCCCGGACGACCCACGTCTCTTCTACCAATGACTTTATAGTCCAGTGCCGCTTTCGGCAATCGATCCTCTGTCAAACTTTGCAGATGATCCCTCCATTGTCTTATGTAAATTGAAATAATTTCTTTATGTCCTTTACTTCGAGTTCTGCTCCGATATCTTCATTCCTTAGTCTATCTTGCAAAGGTATTATTTAAAGTATTTCGAAGAAACTGAATTTCAGCACTGTGAATCTTTCCGCTTTCCTTTTTTGTCATGACCCACGCCTCACTTGCATTAATCAACGTGGGTACTGCAATTGTCTTATAAAATTTAATCCTTGTGCTGTGTTGCTGTGTCTTGTTTGCTTCTAAGGTTTCTATGAATCGTACCACAAGTATTCTTAAATTTATTAGTAGAACCATCTAAATCAAATTGAAATTGTTCCCGCCAAAATATGACAGAACATTGGAAATACTATTATCGTTTCATTAAACCTTTCACGCCGGAGTCAACTTCAGTAAAATTGTTATTGTTATAAATCCAGAGTACTTCCGTTCTGCTGCTCTGGCGACTGACGACTGAAATGGAAACGTCCCACTGAATGGAAGACACAATGAAGATGACTGACGTAGCTGCAGCCGAAACGTGTGGTTATATAACATGAGGAAGACGGCCCGATAGCCCGGACATTAATTTTATTGTCTATTATTGCTATTACATATTACAATATTTCGGACATTAGCCATCGTTTTCCAAACAATCCTAAACACAACGTTTCGGCCTCTAAAAATCTCAGGTGTACAAAATGTTTACACCACATTGTTACGACAGTCTCACGGATTGTCGTATAGTACGTTGGATACAAAATACAGACATAAATAAAGTCGCTAATTACCAACTTTAATAAGTCAAAAATTACAATTTGAATCAAGAAGGTGCTGTCATACAATAATTAAAGTTAAATATGTCAACACGCAACAATAATTGTCAACTATTACAGTTCCGTACTGATTATAACACAGTAATCACATTCCGCTAATCCGCAACAACCAATCGATCCGCACTCTACAGCAACGACAGGTGTAACTAGCTGACTAAGCCGGCCACTGTTTGTATATATAGATTATCAGATGTTTCAGAATAATTTCCCATTCTGTTGGCGGCGTGCCAGCATAATTTTCGTAGTTAATAGTGCTCAAACAGTCTGGAAGCTACTTGAGTGCACAGCGTTGATAGAGGTTAGCCGAGAAACGCATAGAACGTTTACGTAACCGCGCCTGCCGACTATTCTATAGCGTTACGTAATTACCGTAGGATATTCTATCAGTACTAAATAGATATCAAAGGCTTTTTAAAAATATATAAACATTTGGTACGTTTCACAGTTTTTATTTGACTCTGACAGCTGTTTCAGCTTCTCAAGCTATTGTCGAAGAAGAACAATCCTAACACAATTTTCGACCTCTAAAATACCTCTAACAATCTGAGGTCGTCCTCAAGTGTACAACAATGTTTACACCATCTGGTTACGACTGGCTCACGGATCGTCGTATTGTAGAGTAGATACAAAATACAGACACCAATGAAATCGCTAATTAATTTTAATTAGTCAACTTGAGAAGCTGAAACAGCTGTCAGAGTTAAGTAAAAACTGTGTGAAACGTACAAAGTGTTTATTTAAAAAACCTTTGTATTAATATGGTTCACCAAGTGCCCAACGAGTTGTCAATTAATATCGAAAATAGATACCATTAAAAGAGACCAACAGATCAACATACCAATGTCGCCCAGATAACTATGACTAACTACTTTGTCGTTTTCTTTCCTTCTGTGACCAGAGGCGAAATCCTTCTAAGACGGACTTCTTGATAAGCAAAAAAAAACATTCTTTTTTCTAATACTTAATAATCTTTTGTTGCCACGTTGTGACGACCTCTATTTAGTATTGATAGATATGTCAATATCTAATATTATTTACATCTGAGGATGATTTTTAGCTTTGTGTTTAGGGTTGTTTGAAAACGAAGACCAATGTCTGAAGTATGTAATAGAAATCATAATAATATTGTTACGAAATGAGGAAAAAGTACTACGCCATTACGGAACGTTGTGGTACATTGGAGAACATTGTTCTAATCTTTTCTCGGCTATTCCCGCAGCGTACATGACGCTTGACATGCGAGGCAGTATTACGTAATGGCGAACGTCTGGTGCGCTGGGTGGTGTCGTTCTAGAAGTTTCTCAATTTGCCCAACGGTGCGTGTTTCTGCGAAGGTTGCGCTGAAGTGTCCTCTACAATTTTCGATGGCTTGTTAAGGACGCATATTATGGAACCCTGCAGACTATAAATAGGCCATATCTCCTGCTTAGTTTTGAGTTATTGTCTGGCGATTACACAGTGCGGGTCGATCTAGTGTGGCGAAGTGTTTAGTGTTTTATAATTGTGCGGGACAATTGTAATACAATTCTGTTTTAATATTAGTTGACATTTTTATTGCGTGTGAACAATTTTTATTTGATTTGTTATAAGAGACTATCTTGTTGATTACAAACTGTTTAATTGTGATAATTGAAGTTGGTGATTAGTGGTTTCGTTGGTGTCTTGTATTTTGTTTTCCACTGTACCATACGACGATGTACCATATAGTCGTAACAACATGCAGTTATAACTTCAGGATTCGTGTTAGAAATACTGGTTTATTACTGAGCAAGTGGGTAGCGTGTACATACCTTACAGAGCGTGTTATCAAAGCACGGCTCTCGCTCGAGCAGGTACAGAATATATTATGAATACAAACGTAGTGTAGGTCCTTGGGCAAAGTTTATAAATTTCGTCCTCGCTAAGCTCTACAGCCGCCGCACCGCTCTCTAAACCCGTGTATGACAACACAGCCTGCTGTATATAAATAGATTACAATATTTTGTCTCCCTCTACTGTGCGTGAACCAGAACCCTGAAAGTAGCGGAATAAACCTCTTAAAGTACAGTACGCTGAGATCACGTGTTTATTGTAAAAATATTTACCACAAAGTATTAGTTAAAAAAAAATTAGAAATAATAATAATAATAATTATTATTAATAATAATTTTTTATTATTTCTAATTTTTTTAGAGGACATAGACAGTGGAACACGCTTAAGAATTTCTGCAGAAAAAACAAATTTTTCACGAACATTAAAAATGCGCCCAAATTCCTAGTAACATATTGGTCGAATAGAGAGGGTTCGAAAATTGAAGTATGTAGGAGAAATAATTCAAGAGAATGGTTTAGAAAAATCTGCTATAGAAGAAAGGATTCATAAGATGGAAAGGGCATATGGTATAACTAAAGGTATATAAAATAAATGTGCATATCTAAAAATGCGAAAATAAGGCATTACAGTAGAGTAGTGAAGCCAGAATGCCTATATGCAAGTGAATTATAATTCATAATGCCTATGTCTAGCATTGAATTATAATTTAGACGAACTAGAAATATTGGACAAATTATTAGGAAAATATTAGGCCCACAGAAAACCTCAGAAGGTTGGAAATTATGAAGTAATGATGAAATATATCAAAGTATAGAAAATATAACAGAAACCATTAGAAAAAGAAGACTATTATTTTTTAGGCATTTATATAGAATGGACGACAGTAGGTTGACAAAGCAAATCTTCAGATATCTGTGGGGGAAGAAGTCAACATCAAGTTGGATTAAAGAAGTCCAAAAAAAATTAGAAAAAAATAATATACACGCAGAAGAAGCAATTGTCAGAGAAGATTTTGGGCAAAAGTGATGAAAATAGAAGGAGTCCAGGGTAGGAGAGAGAAAAACGCAGGTTCAAAGTGGACAGAAGACAGGAAGAAGAGAAAGTGAAAAGATGAAAAAATATTAGAGGAAAAGAAAAGAACAAAGAATAATGAATTGAAATTGGCATGTGGTCCTTAAATGGCCGATACAAAAAATAATAATGATAATAATAATTACGAGGGAGACTGTAGGAGGGTCCGCACTCCTACGGTATGTGGGACTCACACCCACCAAAACCACAAATCCTGTTGTCCACGGCATGGATTCACCTCGGTACTCACCTTTCTTAATACTTCAAGGCGGTGCCATTTCAACTTCGTCCTGTGTTAATCTGTTTTAAACCTTCAGCGGGTCCACGTTACCTGTTTTCTGCTGTTTTGTCAGCGGCCTTAGAAAGATCATCTTCGGCTTCCTTCTTTTGCCTTAGTACCTTCTCTATGTAGGCTGCTACCTGATCCCATTGTTCGCTCTCCAGCATTATTCCGATGATATTTTCGGCCGAGATCTGTCCAACTACATTTTCCAGGGTTTACCTCTTCTCTTTCAATCTTTCAAGTGAAACACATGTGATTCACATCGTCTAATTCCTGTTTACAGAAAATGCAGTTTGGTCTGTCTACTATCCCCATCCTATATAGGTAAGCCCCGAACAGGGCGTGGCCAGTTAGAAACTGTGTTATGAAATAATTAATCTCGCCATGTTTGCGATCAGTCCACTCAACTACCTGTTTTATGAGCCTAGCGGTCCATCTTTCCTGCCACCGAGCTATAGTACGAGCCTTGGCCTCCTTGTGAGCTTGTACAGTATCTACGAGTACTTGGCCCTTACTCTTGTAAACCTGTTTCCGTTCCTGTGCCAGCAGATCGATTGGGATTATTCCCGCGATGACAAGAACCGCGGACTCCGAAACCATGCGGTAGGAGCAAGCCACTCTGAGCGCGCCACTTCGCTGCACTGCTGACATGCGTCGTCTGTATTTCTCGAGTTTGAGTGCATCAGCCCATATCTCCGCACCATAAAGCAGTATTGAATGCGTAACCGACATAAGTGACCGTGGCATCGAAGGTTTCTGCCCACTGGCATTTGCCATAATTCTACTCAGTGCCGCGGTCACAGTTGGAGCCTCATCAGCCACCCGTTTTATTTGTGGCCAAAACGTAATCTTTGTGTCCAGTAGTATACCCAGATACTTAATTGCGGTTTTTGTGTGCACAGTTTCTTCTCCCACCTGGATTGGCAAGATGTTGGAGGGATGCCTCTTTGTGATCAGCACGATTAGCCGTGGTCTTCATCCAGGAACTGACTCGTCGCATAAGCTGCCTTAATCTCATCTGAGCCAGTTCCACATCTCGTGCTATGATAACCGCTGCTATATCATCAGCGTACCACACTAAGAATGTATTTTCGGGCATGTCCATCCGAAGAATGCCATCATGTGAAGCGTTCCACAGGTCTGGCCTAAAAATTGATCTCTTTAATCCGGATTCCTGATGTATAATAATAATAATAATAATAACAACAACAACAACAACAACAACAACAACAACAACAACAACAACAATAATAATAATAATAATAAAATAATAATACTGTGTATATTGAATTTTTCAGTGAAGGGTTTGTGAGGATCGGTCAAAAATATAACACAAATTTTAACTTTTTTGTGTCGACGTGTTTATTGTCATCTTCAGGACCTGTGAATGAATACAAAAGAAATTTCAAACACAACAGAACAATTATTTGGGTGAACGTGTTTATGTATGTGAGTGTGTGTGTACACGCGTGTGCGTGCGTATGTATGTATCATTGTATATGTGAAGGTGTTGAGACAGTTTGTTTACATCTTCAAACGTTTTCTTTAAGACAACGAGAAAATTATAATATCACAGAACTTAATTTATACACTATTACAATTTAAATTACTATATGTAATGATATTTTTAATTAATTATAAAAGCAATAATTGATAATTAGATATTAGATTGATATAGAAAACGTTTATACATATACCAGTCAACATATAGCATAGTAAAATATATTATAACTAAAAACAGATTAAGCGAAGTTCAACTATGTTTTATTAAAAGTTATTTTTAACATGTTTCACTCACTACTGGTATTAAAAACAATCATTAATTTAGAAAATACAAATTACAGAATAACTGTAGAACTTTACGACCTTATATCAGATAGTTTACATAATGTTACAAACACAAGTTTACGGTAAATATATCTAACAAGTAAAATTAGATAATACTTGTAATCATATTATTGTAAATTATAGTCCAGAGTACTATAGGATATTGTAAATGTATGTATATGTCCACAATCACAGCCTCTCTCTCACCCATTCTCCCTCTACCTCTCAATCTCACAACCTCTCACTCTTACTCTCTCTCCCTCCCACTCGCTCTCTCTCTTGCTCTCTTTCTCAATTTCTCTCACGCACTCTCTCCCACTTTCCCTCTCTCTCTCTCTCTCTCTCTCTCTCTCTCTCTCTCTCTCTCTCTCTCTCTCTCTCTCTCTCTCTCTCTCTCTCTCTCTCACTTGTCTCCTCCCACAAATGGCACTCTAAACACTCACCGTTTCTATTAACACTATCGTCCTATCGTACATTAGAGAATTATGTACAAGATAACAGTACAGATTTAACAACTTACGTTAAAGAATTACAAACTATAACATAACAGCAGAACTTTATATAGATAACTGACCTATTATATAAAAATAGTTATTGCTTACTAATTACGTTATTGTACAAAGTTATTTACCTAGAACTTGGTCTATACAGAATACCATAGTCTCATGTTGCTAATGTATATGTCGGTAGTCATAATCTCTCTCACTCATGCTCTTTCACTCTCCCTCCCTTTCTGTCTGTCTCTGTCCCTCTCTCCCACTATCTGTGGCTCGCTCTCTCCCTCTGTCTCTCTCATTCTCTGTCTTTGTCTCTTTCTAGACTTACACACTCTCTCTCTCTCTCTCTCTCTCTCTCTCTCGCAATCTTAAACAGATATATACCCTCAACCTAACACCCAGACGCGTACGCGCGCGCACCCCCCCCCCCCACACACACACAAGCACACACACAAACCAAACACAACTACACCCTCGAGAATCAATACTTAAGTATAACACAATTAAATTCTCTTCTTTTTGTCAGTCTTTCCTGGACCGATGATTGCGCTGGTTGTGCAAAGCCCACTACCTGACATCAAATAAGATCACCCGTGAATCCCAGTGTGTCCGTTCCCTGGACGCCACTATACGGACACTCTCCCGGAAGTTCTGTCGCCGCACCGCCCGATTTCAGGGCAACCACCCCATTATCGCCCACGGTCGCTACCAATCTGTGCCAGGTGAATCTTGGACTTGACCTCGGAGTACTCTAACCCTCAATTAGTTAATTAATTAATTGTTAAGTATGATAGGCCTACAGTTCATGGATATTGCTGACATCTTGGACCAACTTTGCGATAACAACCGTAATTTTAATAATGACTGACTACGGCCTAACGATCCGGCAATTGTTTACCAGTCAGATTCCGCTCGAGAAGGTACGCGTTCTTTATACTGGCCGAAAGTTCTGGACACATTTTGCTGACCTTTGTAACTGAGACTCAAACTCAGTATTGTGATTATGTTGACTTCATTTGTATAATGTTTGATTTTCTAACAAATAGTTCTTTCAAAGTCGTACGATGTAACATTTGACCAACGCTCTAATAATTAAAATCTACAATTATTGTGAGACGACTGACTTTTTAGCTCACACAATTATAAACTTGTTGTCATTTTATAAATACAAAATGAATTCCCAGAAACTAGTTTCCAGAACTAAATATTTTTTGATAGCTATACAAACGTTTTTATTAGAACACGTTGGAAACAATAAATAATTCTGCTGATTAATACCTACTTTTTTCTGCGGACAAGGAAAAATACATTATGCACCATCAGAAGTCCTCTGATTGGTCTCCCGGGGTGTGGGACACTCGGCCACTGAGGAACTTCCTCTTGTAAGGCCGAGAACCCCCCCCCCCCTAGGAATACGGTTACCATTACTTCCAGACTGGCGCCTCGTATCTCGCCTACTAGGCTGCTACATCTTGTCGTTCTCCTTCATCTTGTGAGTCGCTCTAATGTCATGCAGGCATCTACAGTCGCAGAACCGTACTCACAAAGGTGGCCACCTTGTCCCAGGCCTTTCTGCACCTGAGCATGGCTGAGCATGATACCTATGATGTTATCGGGCACCATGGGCCCAATCTTCGTCTCAAGCCTTCGTCTCTCACAAACCCACCGATCTCACCTAAAGAACCTGTAGTGGGCATGATGATGATGACTACGACGACGACGACGATGACGATAATTTTAACAGGTCGATTTGTGTGTCATGAAAATTGCTTATGGCTTATGAAAGGTAGAGTAGCCTGTCTATGAGCCATGCGTGTTATAAGAGAGGATGTGTGGCCAGTACTACGTTTCTGATGCCTATTTATATAGATATTTTTATTTCATAACGATGAACGTACTCCATCTATTTTATTATATCAAATAAAACTTTAAAACGTTTTTTCACGTCCTCCAAATAAAATCTGGCACTTTTCTCATCTTATTTACCAAATAAAATAAATTCTTCTTAAAAATAAATGTTAAACTTCGTGTGGCAAAATTCTCAAATAATTAAAAAGCAAACAAACGTTTAAGCTCTGCCGCCAAAGAAAAAATTCTGATAAATATTAAAAACCACAGGAATGTATTTTGATACGAGTTAGTTACAAAACAAAAAAACAGTTTTCTTCTTTGTTGAATAGAGATCATAATATCTTTCACGCACATAAATACGCTACCAAAGAACAAATTCTGATAATAATTTTAAAACCTCAGGAATTTATTACGATACAAGTATTTTTTTTTTTTTTTAAAGTTCCCTTCTTTGTTGAATAAAGATCATATCCCCACTCTGCTTTCGTAAAAACAAAACTGTTCTTAATCGTCTTTTAAATTTATTTATGTCCATCCTCATTGCTAAATAGTCTTATCAATTTTAATAATATTACCTAATAGGTTTACTTTGTCAAACCAATTTACCTAATTCGCATATCAACGGCCATAGGTTTGTATACTGTAGTTATTATCCTGTCTTATTGTTTTTGCAGAGGTATCATTTGTCGACAAACTCTTTAAAGTCAGTCACCAAAATTTAGACAAATGACAAATCCGGGTACCCTATAATACACCTCCCTACTTACTCTTCCTTTTGCCCCTTTCTTCCAATCTAATCTCATTGGTTGGCAGCTTTCCACCTGTTTCTGTTTCATGCCAGTATTTTAAGTTCGGATTTTTCTGTTACTTCAAAGTATGAATTCCTCATGTTGCCCAGGCAGTGTCTTCAGTAAGGTTTTTCCGCTTGCTGTGTTTTGAATCTAACTGTTACAAAGTATAATTTGTCCGACCCTACAAAGCTTGTGCTTTGGTAAAATCTGCATCTACTAATCCTCTAATTTCTTATCATGATCATTCGTTGCCTATTCTTTGGTATCTGTTCAAATTATTTATTTATTTTTTTCTTCTCTGGAACACTATGCACGAAACCAGTTAGAGATTAGTACCAATTGCTCCTAGGGTTTCACGTGTTTCCATAGATTCTGCTGGCTTTGCAAAGCTACAAACATATAGGGAGCGCTAGACTTCACGTGTAAGTTTAAATTTGTTTTGTTTTCTGGACACAATAAAGGTATTTTCCATTTTTTTGATGTTGCAAATAAATTCTTATTTTCTACTTCCATGTTCCGTTAGGAAATGGAAGTATGGTGATACCGAAAAAAATCGTGTTCGAGATAAGGGCTGATTCTGATTGTACCACCCTCAAAAAATGAAGAAAAGTCATTTTCCGAAATGTGTGTGTGTGTGTGTGTGTGAATGTGTGTGTGTGTGTGTGTGTGTGTGTGTGTGTGTGTGTGTGTGTGTGTGTGTGTGTGTGTGTGTGTGTGTGTGTGGAATTTTTTCTATGGCGAACGATAGACTAACTGCCCCAAATTCAAACAGAATCAAGTAGTTTTTGCATATGTTGTAGTGGACTCAAGGTCTATTGGTTTTGGTGAAGATCAGTTAATAGGAAGGGGTAGTTTACTTGCAACGTTTTACGTTTTAACAAGATTAAAGTTCTTAATTTTGATAAATAAAGTATAGTGAAAAGGAGGCCATAACAATCCACTGTAGAAAGGTAGATGAAATATCTATAAATGAAAAGGGTAGTTAAAGGGGGAGGGAGTAATTTTCTATAAATGAAAATGATAGTTGAATAGGGAGGGGATAATTTTTTGTACGTGTATTACGTTACCGGCAACAAAGAAGTAGTTTTTTCTTAAAATTCCTTCTCGGGTTGTTTGGCCGTAGTCCAATGTTTTCTGCAAAACCAGTTATTTTGGCAGTGCCATCGGCCGCCATCGTCAGTGAAAATCGAGTGCGCTAACGTGAGGTGGTACATGTTAGTAACCATAGTACTGTGGTTAAGGCTGAAGGAAGAAGTAGTTTCTATTGCAATATTTTATTTCGAAAATGATTTTAAATTTAAATCTTAGAACATGGAACTCACGTATGGTTCTTCATACCGATATTTTCTTTTAGCGTGCCAATGGTTTTTTCTATCTATTGTATTCTGAATATTTGTAAGTGTACAGAAATAGCCGTAAATTTTCTAGGTACAAATGACATTTACTTCCTAGGTACTTCCATGGATTGGTCTCACTAAGCAAGTAGGCTATTCTCCCGTTATTCTGATCTTTCTTACTTCATTTGGTTCCTTACTACTTTAGTGCTAATTGCAGTGTTCGTTGTTTTGTGTTCCTTTCTACTCTATATGGCTTTTCGATACTGTGTCATTGCAGTCTAATGTTCGTCTCATTTTCAGTGTGTTATTGAGCTATCATCTGGCTAGTCTTCTTGTTCTTGTTCTAGTTCTTGTTCCTGTTCCTGTTCCTGTTCCTGTTCCTGTTCCTGTTCCTGTTCCTGTTCCTGTTCCTGTTCCTGTTCCGGTTCCTGTTCTTGTTCTCCTTCTCGTTCTCGTTCTCGTTCTCGTTCTCGTTCTCGTTGTCGTTCTCGTTGTCGTCCTCGTTCTCGTTCTCGTTCTCGTTCTCGTTCTCGTTCTCGTTCTCGTTCTCGTTCTCGTTCTCGTTCTTGTTCTTGTTCTTGTTCCTCCTCCTCCTCCTCCTCCTCCTCCTCCTCCTCCTCCTCCTCCTCCTCCTCCTCCTCCACTTCTTCTTCTTCTTCTTCTTCTTCTTCTTCTTCTTCTTCTTCTTCTTCTTCTTCTCCTTCTCCTTCTCCTTATTTTTCATGTTTTTATGTTTTTTGTTTTTCTTTCTTCTTATTTCCTTCACTTAGGATTTAGGAGACTCCTGTTTGTAACCAACTTAGCAATCAACACAACTTCTCTATCTTATTCTTGCAGTCCAGTTTTTCTTTTACCTTTTACACGTTTATAGGGGGCCTACTTTACCGACCTGTTATCATCTATCATCTACATGGTTGTTCCGATGATGTCCAGCGTTTCCTTTGTCCAGTCCATTACATTGTTTTAACGTTTCTCTAATATTTATATTCGTAATTCTGTCTCGTTACATTCTGTCTATTATTTCTATTGTTCTTCTTAACGTCTTAATTTCATCGACTTCTGTGTTTGTTTTCTGGCTGTTGAGAATTCTCGTCTTACTTCTGCTTGATACGTTAATATAGGCCTCAGTTTACTTATATAATACATTCTATGCAACCTATGTGTATCATTGCATATGTCGGAGTATGTGTGTGTGTGCTGTATGTATGTGTATGTATATATCGTGATAAATTGTAATTGTGCCTTACATTTCTTAGGTCGTTACTCTACCCACATAAAGATTAATCGTAAAAAATTAATTATAAGAAAATTCTAAATTCATTTTTGCTACTAGGCTTACTATTATCGACGCTTGTACCTCTGGATTGTAGGGGACGTAGGAACATAAACGTGATTAAGCACGAGTAACTCTGTGTGTGTGTGTGTGTGTGTGTGTGTGTGTGTGTGTGTGTGTGTGTGTGTGTGTGTGTGTGTGTGTGTGTGTGTGTGGTGGAGTACCATTACGGACGAGACAATACTTTGCACAGCCTCTCGTCGGCCTTGAAATTTACACACGCACACGCACACGCACACGTAACCCACGTTTGTTTAGGGCCGGCGAAGGTTAATTTATCGGACGTGTGTTATGTACGGTATTACAATTTTACTTCCAACGAACTACCAACACGGATTTCGTTGACTTAAACGAACAAAGGTAAACGTTTCCACTGAGTCTAACAAATTGTAATATCGGTATGGAAAACCATACAAGATTTCCATGTTCTAAGACATAAATTTCAAAATCATTTACAAATCGGTTCGATAATTTCTAAAAAAATATCGCCCACTGTCAAACTATTTTTGTCGCGTTGTGACATATCTATCATCATTACGATATTCGTTTGCCTGAAATTCTTGAACACGCAATGACGTGTGTCTTCGTACACTATCGACGTGGAATCTCCTTAAATTACCCTTCCGTAAATCATGTTGTTTCTTATGAACAATTTCACACAGGTGGTGTAAAATGCCCGAATTTATTTGCTGTTGCACCCAGCGATGAAAATTTATGTAACACACACGATAATCTTCATCCGACTATGACGATCTTCAACTCACTCACTACAGTTTCTGAAGCTTTTGTAGCTGTTGTAAACCGTCGGTTCATGCATAGCAGGCTCGCTATACACCTTCTGCAACAATTTCAGGCGATAAAATTTGTTTTATTTGTTAGATAATATTTAAACCATGTTCTTCAATCTTGCAGTGTAGAACACCAAAAAATCGCTTGATACGTCAAAACGCAACATACTCCATTAGCTGCCAAATCTGAACTATGCATCCAATAGGGCCAAGATTGTATACGGTTCTCACTACGATGTGTAATAGTACTAGACAAAGAGAGGTTTTTTTTTTAAATCGGACACTTGTAGTACGGGGAGTTTAAACGTTACACAAACCGTTATATCAAACTCCAAACTTCTTTAATCGACTTGATGTTGAGTTCTTCCCCCACAGATATCTGAAGATTTGCTTTGTCAACCTATTGTCGTCCGTTCTATATAAATGTTTAAAAAATAATAGTTCTTCCCCCACAGATATCTGAAGATTTGCTTTGTCAACCTATTGCCGTCCATTCTATATAAATGTTTAAAAAATAATAGTATTTTTTTCTAATGGTTTCTGTTATATTTTCTATACTTTGATATATTTCATCATTACTTCATAATTTCCAAACTTCTGAAGTTTTTCGTGGTCCTAATATTTTCCTAATAATTCGTCTTTCCAATATTTCTAGTTTGTCTAAATTATAATTCAATACTAGACATTCAATTGCATATAGGCATTCTGGCTTCACTACTAATGTAATCCCTTATTTTCTCATTTTTAGGTATGGACTTTTTATTGTAAATATCTTTAGTTATACCATATTCCTTTTCCATTTTATGAATCCTTTCTTGTATAGCTGATTTTTCCAAGCCATTCTCTTGAATTATCTCTCCTAGATACTTAAATTTTTGAACCCTCTCTATTCGAATAATATCTGTTGCCAGGAATTTTGGTGCGTTCTTAATGCTTGTGAGAAATTTAGTTTTTGCTGCAGAAATTCTTAAGCCGGTTCTACTGGCTATGTCCTCTAAATAATTAGCTTGTGTTACTGCAGATGTCAGATGTTCAGAAAGTATAACAGAGGGAAATTTGTATTTATTTTTACCTGTAACAAATTTCCTGAAATGATATTCTTGTTACTTTATCGAATACCCTATACATGCCTACCTATCTCATAGAAGTGGTAAAATTATGTTTACACGATGTAATGTAAAATTATTGTAGATAATTGTGTGCTACCGTACTAGCGTGAATGCAAGATAAAAATGGTTATGAGTGAGAGCGTGAGGGGGAAAGTGGGTTACGTTATTAACGTGCACAGGTTTAACGTAAATGACGTTCAATTACTTGCAGTGATTAAAAGCCTCTGTAATTAAAATGCATCGTTGATAATAATGTAGTTAAATGATATTCACCAGACAAAGGTTTATGTAAATTGCAACGCTGCACAGACACACGATAGATTATAGCGCTCACTTTGACAGTGACAGACGGTAACACTGCGTATAAAGCGAGTCAGTGCCGACCGTCCCGTCCGTGAGCCGGAAGTGGCAGAAATAATACGTATATTGAAAACTATAAATGTTTGACTCTGTGTACAGTTTATAACAGTGTATAACGTTATAAACGTTATACAAAACCGTTACTGTGCAGTGTGCGCTTTCTTATACTTGATAGTCTTGCATGGGAGAGAATTATATATGGTAGTCTTATTTTCTGTGTCGTTTTCTGTTTTTATCATTGGTACAGTCTGTTCAGAAATTTGTTTTGGTTGTGTCTTCATCAACTATTCGACTTCATTTTTAATGTGCTCTTTTATATTTGCCATTGAACCTTCTACTCCAGATATTTTATTTTATACGGATTCTTCTATGACAGATATTTTAGCAGATATCGTTTGTTCTTTATTTGATACAGATTTTTCGACTGTCGACAATCTTACCTCTTGACCATTCAGACCACTGCGTAATTCGCCTAAGTCACAACATAGGAGACCCAACTTTCCGGTAGTATGTTCTTGCAATTGTTTTTGCATAGCTTCAAAAACAGCTTCCGTTTTATCTGCTTGTCGTCCTTCAGATTCCAAAATTAGTGATTTCTGCCGTTCTTGGGTTTCGAGCAGGAGGTTTTTCTGTCTATCTTCCGATTTCTCATCCTGTTGTTTTTTTGCTTCTTCCGCCTCTTGTTGGCGTCTATTCTCTGCTTCCTCTGCATCCTGTCGTCGTCGTTCCTCTGCCTGCAACAGCAGCGCCTGGATTTTCCATCATCTGACTGGTATCCATTGTTTACCGATTAATTACGAATTACACTAGTCTTGTACAAAATGTCCACTGTTTCCACTCTTGACTGTTCTGTCGCACTTCTGAGCCACTGTTACGACCGTCTGCTTGATCGTCGTATGGTCCAGTGGAAACAAAATACAATCGACCAATTAAGTCACTAATCACGAGCTTTAATTATCACAATTAAACAGTTTATAATCAACAAGATAGTCTATTACAACAAATCAAATAAAAATTGTTCACAGGCGATAACAATATCAATAAATAGAGTCTTCCACAATTATAAAACACATAACACTTTTCCACGATACTTCAAGCCGCACTGGAATAAATCCCGACTTCAACTGAACTAAGCGTCGCTGAGTACTTGCATTTATACCCCGCTGATATTCCAGAATAATCCATACTACGCAGCAACAATGCTACTAGAAAACATTAGAGCGTAATTGCTTGCCGCCTTGAAAGATTTCACAGTGTGCGCGGACTGGTGAAATCTGGATCAGTCTCGGACGCGTGACAAGTTTCACGGAAGTGTCCTTCATCTCAAAGTATCAGCAATATGTACGCCACACAATGTAGCAAGGTATCAGCAATATGTACGCAATATGTAGCCGGGCTCCGCTGGAATAGCCGAGAAACACGTTGCATGTTCTCTAATGTCGTAACAATATTTTAATTCTATCTTGACACGAAGATTTCTGCCGTAAGTTTGGTGGTAAACAAAAATTAAATAATAGAATCAAAAGCACATAAATTGAGGACAAACTCTGGAGTTACACGGGTGTATGCGATTACCTACTAGGTACAGAGAAAATAGACATGAAACGGTTTGCGCAGATGGTAGTGGCGGAAGGGAGGCAGTGCAAGAAATGGGATGTGAGGTGGCCAACCAAGACGCACTACCGTGTGACGTACTATCCATGGCAAAAACAACGCGTCAAAGCTACGCATGCGCAATGAGATCTTTTGACACTGCGCATCCAGACAGACGTTTCATGTCTAATTATTTTAGCTGTAATAAATTTGCTAATTTTAATTAGGACAGACACACTGCATAATATAAGACAGTTATTTACAACTGGCAGTCCTCGACTTTATCTTAGAAAACCAATTTAAGAATTACTCTGAATTATTTTAATAAGAAAATATTTAACAATTATGAAAAGAAATTAAAAATTACTCTATTAAATTTCAAAACAAATTGTTTATTATTATATACTACTATTTTAATAAACATGAAACCTGTGAAAAAATGTTTCACTCATCCATTAATAAACTTATACAATAGATTTCACTTTATTTGTTTAGTGAAACGTGTATTTGTTCTACTCCTCTTCTATCATCATCATATATTACAAATTCAAGTCTACTTCCTTTCATCCCTCGGCTAGATAAAACAGATGCGCTTGTCCGATTTTTCGTCTTTGATTCATCACCAGTCGCATACTACTACTACTACTGTTACTACTACTACTACTACTACTACTACTACTACTACTACTACTACTACTACTACTACTACTAGGCCTACTACTACTACCACCACCACCACTACCACTACAACTACCACTACCACTACCACTACCACCACAACCACCTCCCCAGTCTTATAAAGTCTTCATATACATCGTCCACCCATCTTCTTCTTGACGTCGCACACGGTTTTGTTCTTCTGCTCTTCTTCCTCCTGGTCCTCCAATGAATACATTTTCCAATACTTTTTTTGTCATAAGTGTTAATAACTAGTCATGTTTTGTCACTAGTTAATAACTGAACCTCACAAGACCTTCCATCAGTTATTTAGTAATTCACAGTCACACTAAACTAAGGACAACTTCTAATGCTAAATGACGTCAATCTGTATTTAATTCTAAATGAAATTAGTTCACATGTCAAGTAATTGGCAAAAACAAGTTTTGGAAGTATGAGGCATGTATGTCTTGGTACACAGTGCATTCAAAAAGTCCCGGGACTGATGCTGCTATAGACATACAGATGGAGCTATCTCTGTGTCACAGCTGGAACACTATGTGACAACCTTCACCCACTTCCTGTGACAATTGCATTGTTGAGGACTCATTCCATAGTAAACAGCGACACTGTTAAGTTTATCTGGTTTTTCCTTGTTGTCATAATTTTCGAGATGGAGCAAAGAGCTGCAATTAAATTTTGTTTTAAATGTGGAAAAAGTGCGACAGAAACGTTTTCGATGATGCAACTTGCATATGGAAAAGATTGTTTAAGTCGTAGCAAAGTGTCCGAGTGGTATGCACGTTTTAAAAATGGTCGTGAGTCTCTAGAAGATGATCCAAGAGATGGGCGCCCCTCCACAAGCGTGACTGACGAGAATGTCAAGCGTGTCTGTCCTGCACTGTCCGTCAACTGTCGGCTGAGCGTCCAGATTTTATCAGAAGAGATCGGCATCAGTGTGGTTAGTATTTACACTATCGTGCATGACGTACTCGGCAAACGGAAACTGTGTGCCAGGTTCGTTCCACACTCGTTAACAGCAGAGCAAAAAGAACAACGTGTGGAAGCGTCGCGAAGTCTCGTTGAATGGGCCGATGACAACCCGAATTTCTTACAGAACATTGTCACAGGCGACGAATCGTGGTGTTTCCAGTATGACCCATCTACCAAACGTCAAACAGCTGAATGGCGCGACCCAGGAGATGGCAGACCCATGAAAGTGAGGGCCACAAAATCAAAAGTCAAAACAATGCTGATCACATTTTTTGATTCAAGGGGACTGATCCACAAAGAATTTTTGCCACCCGGCCAGACTGTAACTGGACCATTTTACAAAGAGGTACTTGATCGCCTTTTGAAAAGAATTCGCAGGGTTAGGCCAGAAATGTACCGATCAGGGGAGTGGTTTCTTCTGCATGACAATGCTCCAGTCCACTCATCATTGATTGTCTCACAATTTCTCGCTGTAAAATCAATCACAGTGATTAACCATCCACCCTACTCACCAGATTTGGCTCCGGCTGACTTCTTTCTGTTCCCTAAGCTGAAGGTGGCACTGAAGGGGCAGCGTTTTGATAATATAGAGACAATTCACAAGAATGTGACAGCTGTTTTAAACACGATTTCGAAGGAGAACTATGCCTTTCAACGATTGTATGAGCGATCTAAAATCTGTATAGAGAGGGAAGGGATGTATGTTGAATAATAAATAATAAAATTTCATTTATCTGAAAAGTTGTGTCCTTAATAGCGTTAGTCCCGGAACTTTTTGAATGCAGTATGTATATGTATATAACTCCTCCCCCAAAACACACACACACACCACACAATTATTATCATTTAAAAGGTAAAGAAACTGGAAAATGACAGGCTTGATTCTTTTTGTTCCTGGGCTTCATTTACGATTTTAATTCCTCTTCTTTTAATTGGGACCTCTCATTGATTTAATGGCCAACATCCTCTCTTTTGGTGCAAAAGTTTATATGTTAGGTCTTGGAAAAAATTTGTGTGGTGCCTACGCTTAATCAATAATAAAGTGATTAATAAAATGATAAAATGAATGGTAGCAATAGGCATGTTACTCACTGACATGTAACAGAGGTCATAATTATGACTGGGGAATAAACAACAGACTTGCCACCCACTCCCCTATAATCAAATCATCCAAAAAATTTGTATGATGGATTTTTTTAAAATAAAACTATACTCCCTTTCCTCTGTCATGTTTGTACGTGACTTGCCCACCTAATTCTATCCTGTTTTCTTACAATGACGATGTCCGGTTCCTTGTGTAGTTCGTACAATTCGACAATCGCCAGTCCCAACGGTTACTCAAAGTTACGTATAAGCGTTTGCAAACTACAACTCGACGTAGAGATAGCTCTGTGTTTTAAGTGGCTTCAACAGGTCGACTTCAGTTCTCACGGTGAAAAATTGTATGTTAATGTTCAATGTTTAATAGCTTTCTCATGTCTTCATCATTATACTGACGTAATAAAGAATGTACCCTTAAAGAGGGGATTAAGCATAAACTTAAAAAAAAACAGAGTACTTAGCCACAGGAAGTCGAACATTAGATCTTGAGTTATCAGATAATACTTCCATCAAGAAATGTGAAAAGTGTAAATATTTAGGAAGTATAATTAGCGATGATGGAATGTGTGATGAAGATATAAGACATCGATTAGTTTTATGAAAAAGCACCATACGCCAATTAAACTCACTTTTATGGTCCACCAAAATCGGGCTACCGACAAAGATCAATATTTATAGATTTATAGAGCCATTGTTGACCCAATTACCAACTATGGGTCAAAATGTTGGACAATCAACGAAAAGAAACGATAATGAAGTTTTTAACTCGCAATATTTTTGAGATGTTTAATTAATAAATGTTTGAAAGATTCTAAACAATTCACGTTGTTACTATTATTACGATTACACCCGTTGTAAATTTTATAACGTAAGTATCGTTGCAAATAAATTGTGCTACCAAACGTGTGGCTCGTTAACGATGGATAACAACAAAAACGCGTTATAGAAATAAATGGCTACCAAACGTGTGGCTCGTTAACGATACAGACAACGAAAAACGTTATAATATATATATAGCCACAGTACAACCATTAACGGTACTGTGCATTGCCAAATTAATTTAAATAAATAATAAAAATAAATAAATATGGATTAATAAACATGATTCAGACTGCAAGCTGTATCGTAGTTAAATAGGGAACGCACAATTCATGCATGGACACGCATTCCTGGCACACCTGTCGCTAGCGTTGTGTACACGTGTATTTTGTTTGTGTGTGTGAAGCCTGTCCGTTCCTGAAATGTAACCAACCCTTTTCAAGTAGTATAGTTTTTATGTTTTATTTTAATTATAAGAAAAATGTGTACAATATGGTAAAACAAAAGACACCAAAGTGTATAGAAATTAAAGGTGAACAAAGGGTTAAAAGACCGTGCCAAAGTGACGGAAAGTGTAATTACTATACGTAAAAAGTGAATAGCTCTTTTTGTAATTACAATAAAGAAGTGTAATTTACGTATAGTAAACATATAAAAATTAGCGATCGATTGGGCATCGAGTGGTGTGAAACAGACTTCGTAATTCGCGAAGATAGGCGAAAATATTGAATTGAACCAGAGTGGGGGAAAAGACGCTTCGACAAAATCTGACAAGTTAAAAATTGTTCAGACCTGAGCTTTTGTACGACGTGGCTATAAATACCAGGAAGCGCTAATAAAGTTTCTTCTTCTCTATTCAACCGTTGCCGTAGGAGTCTATGTCAGTCGACGACGCTATTTTAAATCTACAGTGAGAGTCACAGGACAAACTAGAAGTCGAACCAGAGCAGCAGAGTACATACGAGGAGGTCTGTGGACACATCTGCAGCATATGATGTGAGGCGAGACCACTATTAAACAGCACATGCAGTGGAATCCGGGAAGAGGACCAGAAGACCAGGAGGACACGGACTGAGGACCAAAGGAGGACATACGGATGATTAACCACGTCAAACGAGGTGATGAAAAACCATTGTAATTACAGACATTTGAAAGACACTAATTAAAGTTAGAATGAAAGACATTCAACCAGTTTATTAAAATAACTAAATTGTACATAACCGTAAAAGCAGAGTGAAATTTAGAATAATATCTCTTGTATAAAATTTACTAATTGAGAGTAACGTAAATGATAAGAGATATATTTGATTTTTAAGTTAACGTAATTAATAAAGTCTTTGTTGATAAAGGAGAATGCGTATGCAGTAGAAAGTTTTAAAGCAAATTAATATTAAAGAAATTGGAATACAAGTAAATTCATTATTGAAGTAAATTAATCAGCAATTCCAAAAAGATGACCACACAATGAGTAAGGCGAGAGCAAATAATTATTTAATTAATTAAGAGTAGACAATAAGATTTATGTATAACCTGTTGTATGTAATGTGTTAGCTATAAGTCGTGTGCGAAAGAGTCGTAATCACCAAGGTTTAGGTGATCATGTGTGTGTAATATTATAGAATGTTTTAAGAAAAATAGCGTAACGTAAATGGAAAGAAAATGTAAATTACAGTGTTTACAATATGAGAGGTAGGAAAAGCTCGTAGCCTGGTTGCGTACGTGTCTGAAGTGAAAATTATTACAATAATAAATGTGAAAACGATAGTTAAAGGTAAATATCGGTTTGCGGTCCTTGTGACGCAGCACTGTTTATGTATTGTCTACAATATCGTGTACATAAAACCGAAATCCCCGAGATCCTCTAGTTGACACGTTCGTTGTCGCTTTGCTGTGTTCGAATTTCTTTTTCGCTACACACGTAATCGGCGCAAAACAAGATCGTATATTTTTTACCACCAATGTTGTGTTGTCCTCTGTTCTTTGTTACCAGTCCACGGGACATCCATACCATCTTTCTGTCTGACTTTATTTGAAAACGACGACCGGTCGATACGTCAAAAAGACCGTTTGTAGCCAGCGACCATGGTCGACAAACCTAAACGTCTCTGCTATCCAACATGGTTGTCTTAAGCCTACGGGATTATTATTATGTTTTCTTTCCTGACTAATTAAAGATATGAGAACACATTTACATGCAAATTTATGTATACTTACAGTTTTATGTTCTTCTTCTTCTTCTTCTTCTTCTTCTTCTTCTTCTTCTTCTTCTTCTTCTTCTTCTTCTTCTTCTTCTTCTTCTTCTTCTTCTTCTTCTTCTTCTTCTTCTTCTTCTTCTTCTTCTTCTTCTTCTTCTTCTTCTTCTTCTTCTTCTTCTTCTTCTTCTTCTTCTTCTTCTTCTTCTTCTTCTTCTTCTTCTTCTTCTTCTTCTTCTTCTTCTTCTTCTTCTTCTTCTTCTTCTTCTTCTGAATAATACCAACCCCTCAAAAGTAATAATACTATATAGTAGGGGAGGTGGTGGTAATATGGACCGGTTTTTTGTTTTGGGCAAAATACTCGATTTTGAATGTAGCTATTTCATCACTACAATTAGCAAATACGTTCCTTGTAATGTATTACGAATAGCTATGGACAAAAATTAAACTGTTCCATAGTAAATTATTATTTTTTAAACAGACAGCAAAATATGGGTTTTGAAGAGCAGTGTGGTAATATGAAACAAGTATAAGAATAAATTCAAAATTTTTTATTTTAATATTGTCAGTACTTTATTACTTTTATTATTACAGTAATGCCCTATTTTATTCCCTTAAACGTAAAAAAAAAAAAAATTATACTTTTAGATGCTAATAAAATTTTTTGAACATAGGAAAAAACTAAGACAAATTGGACAAAGTTCTTTACGAACAGAAATCGCAAATAAAAACATCATTTTCACACGCACTGCACAACATATGAGCCCAAAACACATTGAACACATTTCTGGCACATCACACATTGAACCCAAAGTTCTGCAGATTTTGATTTCTTGAATGTCTCGCCACAAAATAGACAATCTGCATCATCTTCCGCTGGAACTTCCTGCCCGATAGGTTCTGATATGTTTGAGCTTCCAGAAGACAGACACCCTCCCGTCTCATCCTCATCGCTAGAAGTTCCATCTTCATTTCTCCTTCTCTTGGAAAATAGACTTCGTCTTCCATTTTTCTTATTCTGGAATGATCCTTTGCAAGTTCCGGGTTGACTCATTTGGTTTTTATATCTGACAGCTGCTTTGTGAGCCGGAGGTCCCTTCTTCTTTGAGTTCAGTTTAGTTGCTTTTTTATCAAGTGACGATTTTAAAGCGTCCTTATATGGAGAACTAGTTATAATAGTGGCAGAAAGTGCTTTCCGACCTCTGTTTGATGTTATCTTCTTCTTTGCACTTAGAATTGGAGAGATGTCTTGTGGAGTGACGTGGCTTATAGGTGTCGATGAGGAGCCTCCAGCTTCCTCTAGTGTTTTCTCGTTGCCGTTCCTCAAGACAGCACTGCTTTCTGATCCAGAAGGATGCAGATCATCATCATCACCTCGTCGCCGGCTTCATGAAGTTCACTGTTGTCAGCCACATTTTCTGCTTAATGTTGAGCCGCAATGAAGTCAGTCTCGGAGAAGACGTTCCTGTTTAGTGGATATATCCCGGTGCACTTAAAACCACTGACTGCTATTATCCCAGTTTGAACCTTGAGATATGCATTTGCAAACTTCTCAGCAATGTCATATGTGTCCATCCCGCCTGTTCTCAGTGCCTGCCTAACCTCTTCGCTATAATAAGTCTTTAGGGGACCCATGAATGTTCGGTCCAAAGGTTGAAGTCTATGAGTTGTGTGAGTCGGCAAGCATAGGATCGTTACATGGTTGTCTTTTGCCTTTAAGATAACATCAAGGTTCCTTGTACGGGAAAAGTGTCTATCCAGTATAAGTAAAACTGGAGATTCAGATGTAGGCTTTGTATGTTCAACGAAATGGGAAAACCATTCGGTGAAAAGGTAGGACTGCACCCAGCCTGATGGATGACATTTCCCTATAGCTCCTGGGGGTGCCCCCTTCATCAATCGGTCTGTCCAGTTCGTGCGTGGAAAAATCATCATTGGAGGGATGAAATGTCATCCTGCACTCATGCAAGCGATGATCGTTACAAGACTTCCCCTCTCTGCTGCAGTAAGAGATCCTATCTGCTTTTTATCTTTCATTCCAATCACATGCGGAAGTTTCGTCTGCACTACACTCAGACCAGATTCGTCCACATTAAAAATTCGATCTGGAGGATAACGATCCTTTGCGTATTCCGTTTCCAGAAGGTCGAAAAAGTTCATGACACTCTCCTTGTTAAAGGCAATGGCTCTGGCAAGTGATGCCCCTTCAGGTTTTCTAATTGACAACAGATGTTTGTGTCGATTCATAAAATGGTCAAACCAGGCCCTCCCAGCCATGTCGTCATTAAAGTTGTTGCTGATCCCATTTCTAGCTGCCAGCTGATAAGCCATTCGCCCGATGTCATTTCGAGTAAGCCCATAAAACTTCCTTTCCATCAATAAACAATACTCCACCAGTTGCTTTTCAATTTGTAGGGGAAGAATAGGCTTTCTTCCTAATTTTTCATTAACCAAAATCTGTGGATCAACATCTCCTTTAGCCACCTTTCTAGAAAGTGTAGCTTTGGGTACATTGAAACAACGTGCTGCTTCGTTTAAAGTTTCAGTTTTCTCCCGTACTGATGATATTGCATTTAACATATCTGCTGGTCCCCATTTCTGCCTTAGCCCCTTTTTTCTGGTCCTAACTTGCTTCTTGGCATAGGGACACCTAAAAAAAAAGGAGGGTTGTATTATGGAACAGTCTGTTTCATATTACCACCCTACGCCATCTAACCTGTTAATCATAGTGTATAAAATATTATTTCAAATAACTATCCATGGCATTTTGAAGTTAAATCATATTACTATCTGATACTCTAATAATAGTATACTTCATTTATTAATATAGGTACGAAAAAAATAGAGAATCTTACCTTGTGAAAAGGTTCTCGTGGTTCCAGGATTTGCCTCTGCTACATTCATCAGGGTGGGGTGATCGCTACACTTATATATCGTGAGGTTAGTGGTAAATCTACCCAAGTCTTCTCATGTGAATTTATTGAAAACTGAAATTAAACGTTTTCAAGTGCAATGATAAATCATAAAACTGGTTTTCAAGGTTAATTTTTACTATTAATAATGTGTTTTTATTGACTAGATAGCTGTTAAAAAATAAAAATAAAAAAGGGGAATAAATGAAAATGGTTTTTTTAAAATATCTTGAAACATAATTAAAATTTGGACTCGGGTAGTTTTACCAGTAACCCGGTAGAGAGATGAGAAGAAGGGAGGAACCAGTTGAACCAAACGTAGGCCAAAGTGGCTCATAGGCGATTTAAAACGCAACACGAAATTGCTTGCTAATTACTCTAGTGCAGTATTCCTATAAACATCGTTATTTTAGTAGTGACCACGTATTAACAAACAGAGCAAATGTTAGTGAAATTCGGATAATTAATTGCTCACAACGATAAAATATTAATGTTGGCTTATTGACATACTTCATAGCCATTTTCAGGGCCTGTTCGTGTACGGTAAAAATATAGTTAAAGAACACATCGTGAGCGTTATTTGATAAAATAAGCAGTTCAAAAGACTCGGGAAGGGTATAAAGCGTCTTATGAATGTAAATGGGATTAAAGTGAACTGCATTAGACGTATCTAAAGACTGGTGATATCCTATTAAAACAGCAGTTTTTGACTGAACAGTGGATGGAGATGTGGGAAGACAGGGAGGAAAAATTAAATCTCTGGGGTGAAGATTAGGTTCCCGATTCTGTCGCACATCTCTTAATTCATTATTTCGTTTAGCAGCCTTATCCACTTTTCTTCTTTTATCTGTTTTCAAATTTACATTTACGCTCACTATACATCAGTATACCTATATTTACGCTCTTTAATCCCTTTAGGCCTTGATTACATTACGCTACTGATTACATGCAACTGACTGCAAAAAAAAAAATTGTTGGGCATTGATTTAAATGTAGCGTATTACACTTACTGCAATTGGTTGGACAGTTTGCAATCGATTGCAAGACAGTTGCAAGCTTTGCAACTGCTTGTTCAACTTTCAGTTGCATGCACTAGTTGTGGTGCATTGACTCAAATGTAGCCTATTACAATATGCAACAGCTTGCATGCAATTTGCCTGCACACGCATTCTGTAGACAAGGAAGAAATTTCGTGACATGGGACCGACACATACATACATACATCCTCGGCGCTACAGCCCAGTCTGGGCCCTGGCCTCCAAAAGAAATCGTCCCCACCACTGGTCTCTACTCCCGGCCAATGTCCACCAGTATGCTGCACCCAGCCTCACTGCCTCCTTACCAACCTGGTCCAGCCATCTTGTACGCGGTCTTCCCCTCCTTCTCCTTCCCATCGGCAAATAATTCATGATCTTTTTTTGGATTCTATCCTCCGCCATTCTCGGTACCTGTCCGGTGCAACGCAATCTGTTAATTTGTATGAATTGCACGATCGGAAGATCTTTAAATCTTTCATACAACTCTCGATTATGCAGTCGCCTCCAAATTTGGTTTTCCTTCACAGGGCCATAGATTCTCCTCAATACCTTCCTCTCAAACACGGCCAGTTTCTGCTCATCTAGTTTTTTTAGCACCCAGCATTCCGAATCATACATCAGAACTGGTCTGATCAAGGTCTTGAAGAGCGTGGCTTTTGTCTCTTTACTTAGCCTACCTATTAATTTTGATTTAAAATGTTTCACTAGTTCGTAGTAACATCTAATAGCAGATAATATTTGTTTTTCACTGTCTCTAGAGGAGTCATTCACAGAGTCCACATATGACCCGAGATATAAAAAACCTTGAACTTTTCAAATTCGTAATCATTAATGCGCAGGGACAGGGCGCGAGTGTTGGCACCTACAACCATATATTTAGTTTTGCTTTGGTTTATAACCAAGCCCATAGCCTTAGCGAACAACTCCAGTGCCTGAAAGGCCTCCTTTAAGCCAGATTCAGACCTACTTATGACGTCAATGTCATCGGCATATGCCAGATGCTGTACCTCATTGTGAAATATGTGTCCGCTAGTTTGAATTCCTGAATCCCTGATGACGTTTTCTAGAGCTATGTTGAACAACAGACACGCTAAGCCATCTCCTTGTTTCAGCCCATTCAATGTTTTATGGAGTTAGATAGATTTTATTGTATTCTGATTTGGCACTTAGAATTGGACATAGTTACTCCAAACATACGCACCAACTCAACTCCTTCATACCTCTACATAGCATTTTCCGGTTGATTGAATCATGTGCCGACTGGAAATCCACAAAGAGATGGTGAGTGGTTACTCCATATTCCAATGTTTTTTCCAGGATTTGCCTTAGTGTAAATATTTTGTCTGTTTTTGACCTATTCCTAGTGAATCCACATTGATATTCTTTTATGTTTTCTTCAGCGTAGGGAAGCAGCGTAGAAAATATGATGACAATACCTTATATGCTGTATTATGTAGAGAGATGCACCTATACTTTTTACATATGAGCGGATCACCCTTTTTATGTATTAAACACACCATCCCATTGTTCCACTCATCAGGCATTACCTCTTCTAGCCATATTCGCTCTGTGAGATGGGAAAATTCCTTTATGAAATCTCCTGCGCTCTACAATAGTGTCGCTGGTAAACCATCGGAACCTGCTGCTTTGTTATTTTTAAGCTTTTCTAGAGCTTCATACACCTCATCATAGAATGGCACCAACTCCTCTCTATCATCCTCGAATTCTCCTGCTTCCTCTTGATCCTCAGATGCCTTCATTGAAGCCTCCCTAACTGAGCCCAGCAGCTCTTCGAAGTGTTCTGTCCATCTCACGATTACGCCAGCATTATCACTCACAAGGCCACCATTATTATAGGGATTTGTTCTAAGCTGAAATTCCTGTCTCATATCATTCACCTTCCTGTCCATATCTCGGCTCAGCCTTTTACTCTTATATTCCTCTATCTTTTTTATCTGTCTCATCATATACTCCCTCTTTTTTCCTCTATGAATCTTCTTTTCCATCCACCTGGCTTTCCTGTATTCCTCTTGAAGAGCCCTAGTGCTTTTCATTGGATCATTAATTTGTATGTCTTGTTTTTGAATTCAGTTGCCTCTTCACACTCCTTATCAAACCACTCATCTCGCTCATGTCTCTTCTTTAAACCAATGATTTCTTCTCCCGTGGTCACTAAAGTGTTTTTTAGATTAAGCCAGTGGTTTTCTATATCTTGTTCCTCACGGCATTCATTCCTCCACTGTCTGATTTTCTCATTAGTAACTTCCTCGAACATCCGTTTATTTCTTCTTCCTTTAGTATTTCTGTATTGTATCTAACAGTCTCTAACAGTCTTTATACTTTTTCATTTCTATTATTGGAGATTCTAGCTCTCAGTTTTGCAACTAGGAGATAGTGATCGCTGTCCATGTTGCCACTTGTATAAACTCCAACATCTCGTAAGTCTGATTTATGGCGGCTATCCAATAGGACACGATCTATTTGATTGACCGTTCTACCGTCTGGAGAGGACCATGTGCCCTTATGTTTGTCTTTGTGATCGAAGAACGTCCCTCCTATGATCATATTTTGACCAACTGCGAAGTTCAATAGTCTGAAACCATTGTCTAAGTGTTCAGAGTTTAAACTATACTTTCCTATATTACTAAAAGCATGGCTGCTTCCTACATTGGCATTTAAGTCATCTATGATTACCTTTATGTCATGCCTAGGTCTGCTGGCATACGAATTCTCCAGCAAGTCATAAAAGTCATCTTTCTCCTCCTCAGGCTTATCATCATTTGGGGCATGTACGTTTATTATAGTATAATTAAAGAAGATTCCCCTGAGTCTTATTTTACATATTCTAGGTGTAAGGGGTTTAAAATCAATGATGTTTCCTTTCATTTTATGGCTTACCAAGAAGCCAGTTCCAAGCACATGTTCCCGGTTCTGACAGCTGTAATACACCGAGTAGTCCCTTCGATCCATGATTCCAGTGCCAGTCTACCTCATCTCCTACATAGCCAAAACATCTATCTTATATTTGAGAACCTCTCCTGTCAATATCTTCAAGGCTCCAGGTCTGTATAAGGAACGCAAGTTCCACGTCGCAAGTTTAACATCCTTGTCCCTTTTCCACGATCCAGTCTCACTTCCATTAATCCGTCCGGCTTTTCCTTTTCTTTTTGGTTCCATAACAAGAGTTTTTTATGGGGTGGGTTGTTAACCCTACGCCCAACCCCCCAACTTGGAGGACCAGGGGTTTTATGTTTAGAGTTCCCGTCTCTTAGATGAGCTGCCTTCACTGAGCTAACGAGTCTCATCGGACCGACACATCATATACTATTTTTACAAAAACATCAGTATCTCAAAAACGAAAAGAAGGATTTTCATGAAACAAAAACCAAATTAAATTTTGTATTTTTTCTAAATTTCACTTGTTGACACCATATAGGTATATCTTATAGAACGACAGTGTATCGCATACCAAATATTTCACTACATGGAAAGTTACAAAATATAGGACCGTTTTAAATCTCTGTTCTTAAAAAATTATTAAAGTTATTGGTTCAAAATTATGTCTAAAACCATCCTCAAACTTCAAGGAGCAAGGTGTTGAAAGAATTGTTTTTATCGGATAAGTTGTTTTTGAGGTTAGCCCAGACAACGAAACAAACAAATTTTACCTGTTTATAACAGTAGTATTTATACGAAATGCTTACACTGGAACTGATTGCAGAGCAGTTGCGCCTGTTTTTATTACCCTGCAACTAGTTTTAATTTCATGTAGGCTTGAAATAAGTTGCATGCAATCAGTAGCGTAGTGTAATAAAGGTCTTATGCATACCTACTCATGTAATAACATTCACGACATATACGTTAGTTATCTCTACAGATTCTGAAAACAACAATAATTTCTGTCGAAAGATGAATTTAAATTATTTTTCCTCGGCTACGCGCGGTTATTTGTTCGATGCCTATTTAAATTTTTTTTATTTTTCTAATAGTTTTAAACATGTCAAAGGATTATATTGGAATAACCCGTTCTGTATGTAAATATTTTGACTACATCCTAACACAGCCCTGAGCACTGATAATTGCCAAAATTTAATTCAATTACGGTCCCACAGAACATTGCAGGGATCCATAACCAGTAATGACGTCATCTCATATCTAGTTAGGCGCCCGCTTAGTTGCCATTAAGCCCGTTTACTTGGTCATTTAGGTGATAAACCTTGCGACGGCCTTCATTAATAGCCGTTGTTGGGCTGAACTTGTAACCCTTAACTGGCAAATATGTAGCGTAAGTGAACTTGTTTATTTCGCAAACAATTATATTATATATTATAGTTTGACAACAGTTGCACTAATACTCAGAAACAAATATTTAGCTATACCACTAAACTGTTCAAGTTTGACAATGCGTTTGGGTAACGTATTGTTGTCAGATCATTAATGAAGACTGTGGGTAGCAGTGACCGTTACAAAACAGTTTCGGAATGTTTCTTATCTTTAGCGACTCAAGTGTTCGCACTACGGTACTACAGAAATAGTCGAGGAAAGAAACAAGACTGTTTCCTTAATGTTTCGCTGGTTTCAATCCTCTTCTTCTTCTTTTGCTCAATGCAGAGAACCACCATTTGGTTGACTTTAAATTTCTTCCTCTTGATCACCACATATTTTCTTACCCTATACCCGCCGTACCCTCTTTTATATGCCTTATTGTTGTTGTTCTTCTTCTTATTATTATTTTTTCTTGTTTTCCTACTCCGATATCAAACGAATTACACCCACACCACCAACTCTTCCTAGGTTTTCCTATAATTCATTGCAAATAGGATAAGTTAAACGTCTTCGAATAATCAGCCGTCCGGCATCGTATTCACGTGAGCGATCAATCTCGCTTTGTTTTCCCGTATGCGATCTTTAATACTAAAAATGGTCAAATATCTTCATCGCAAACTTTATCCTTCCGGGCACACAGTTAATCAAATCGCAACAATCTGACAACGTTTGTATTCAGCTAAGATGTGTTTCATACAGGGAACCCAAGTTTTATGACCATGTGGCAACACCGTCACTACTACCTCCCTACAAATGTTTAACCGAGTCTTTTCACTTCGATTTCTTTGACAGTGTCTGACAAATTGTTCCACAGGGTTGGCCAGCTTACGATCAACATCATCATGTTGTAAGTAAAGTCGCAGCCAAGATAGAGGAAATGTAACATCTGTCCACATCTAATATTATTTTAATTCGCATGGGGTATTTGTTTTCTTATGTAAGCGATATTATGTAACGAGTTAAATACGTTTAATTTAATTGTACTAATCTCGACATTTACAATGGCCATTGATATTACTCAAATCGTAATGCAAGTGTTTCAGAATTGAGGAGAGCAGGTCGTGGGCAGTGTAAAAAAAAATCGATTTTTCAAAAATGATGCTAAAAAATTCTCCATTCCTTTCTGTTTCAGAAAACGTATAACGTCATATACTTAATTCACCATTTAATAGGAGAAAAAAAGTTTTTAATAGAAGCGTGCACTGTATGCGACGGGTGAACTGAGTGCGCAACCCTAGCGCAACTCACTTGACAACATTCCCCATTGTACCTTACACTTGTTGTAGCATAGTTTTTGTTTCTAAGTCAATAGTATTTCATTTTTCATGTTGGCTAACCTGAAGAAGCAGACTCAACAGCTGATCTGGCACATGCAAAATCATTTAGGCTCTAGATTGTGGAGACTAAAAAAAGATAAAAAGATATGAAAGGAGTAAAATTAAAAGATGGGAAAGTATTGACTGGTAATGGAAGGCTCACTGATGAAGGAATAGACCAGCTTCAACAGTACTACAAACTAGCTATTAGGAAAACAACTTATTAGTGTTGAAGCAATGAAGAAGGCGATCTGGGCGACTTACTTTCATAAATTGTCGTCAGAAGAGAAACCGCAACATCAATTATGGCCTACCCACAGTGTAACATGGTGTAAACATAACAAATCCCAACAGAAATGTGAAAAGTACACACATAAACCTTTATTACCAGAAGCAGTTATGGATGCTGTGAAGCCAATATTCAGATTTATCAATTGTCAATCTATTAAAACTTTGCCTTCGTGGAAAACCCCAAAATCCCAATGAAAGTGTAAATGGAGTCATTTGGCAAAAGATACAAAAAACAGTTTTTGTAGGCCATGTGGTATAAAAACTAGGAGCAACAAATGCAGTCATCTGTTTTAATGATGGTTCTGTAGTAAATATGGTTTAAACCTTGGGCTTCTGACCAGGTAAACTAATGGTTGAAGGCCTGATGAAAACTGATAAGGAAAGAATTAAAAAGCTGACAAGAAGGTCAGAGAAGAACATAACAACAAAAGAATAAGAAGAAGGCTAATAAAGAGCAAAAGAAAGGACAGTGACAGTGCAGAATATTGCTCTGGAGCATTTTTTTTTTTACTTAAGTGTAAAGTGTTGACAATCTTTTAAACTCGTTTCCCTTAAAGCACAGTTTTTTAGCCTTAGGTACCATTTGTTAACAAACTATTAAACTCATCAACTTCAAAGTTGGCACAAGTCTTCCTTATGGTATGGAAAGTACTTGAAAGTATATTATGGAGAGTAGTTAATATATTAACTATTACTATATTTGAAAATTTTTTGAATACTGTATTTAAAAACGTGCTTCAAAATAAAACTAAAATACATCATTTTTTTCTCAAAACCTGTTTAAGCTATTTTGTTAATTTGGCACGAAATTGATCAGAGTACTATGCTAAGTAAATTTAAAAAATTTCAAGTTAGTAGCTTTAACAGTTCTTTAAATAATGGTACCTAAGCATTGATGTTTTCTCTATATGATTAACATGGGACTACCGCCCACGACCTGCTCCCCTTACGTAAACAAACTAACGTGAATACTTGAAAAAGCAGAGAGTATAAACAATTATGTATTTTCGCCTTTCCAGTTCTTTTTAGTAATGTGTATTTTTTAAATATAAATATTTTCACACAAACTGTACGAATATACGAATAAACAAAGGTTGTGAGAAAGTAAAAACGGTTTATGGTGGTGGGAGGGGAAGCCAGATGTTTGCTACGACATTTGTCTTGAGCACGGAGGATAAAGTACTGCAACAACAACAACACGGTAGAGAAGAGTTCTCACATTTGTCACAGTTTAGAGTTTGTAAGTTACAGTCACTACACTGTAACGACACGGAACGGCAAATCACTGCTGACGATAAACTTTTTGTTGTAATAAAACTTTCAATTTACTTTAATACGTGCACACAGAATTGTCCAAGGAGTCAGCAACACCCAGGAAAGAAAGAACTACGAGGTCTGTAAATTAAGTAATGAGACTAATTCACTAAAACCTTTTGTTTATAGCCAAACTATACATAGACTCTATCATCTTCAAATCAGTTTCTTTAGGAAGCCACACAGCGCTCTATACGGGTTTTCCACTCTTCATAGCAGTGCTGGAACTCAGTAACTGGAATCTTCTTTGACTGGTCAGTTACATTTTTTTTAATGTTGTATATTATCCCAAAATGGTGTTCTTTGAGATATTTTTTAAATCCTGGTAAGAGGAAGTAGTCACAAGGATTCAAGTCAGGTGAATAAGGGGGCTGAGGAACAACAGGGATATTTTTCTTTGCCAAAAACTCATTAACTGAGAATGCTGTGTGACAAGGTGACATGTCGTGATACAGCATCCATGTATAAACAGTTGCTTCACGCTGAATTTTGTTTTCAAAATTTGTGTAACGTCTTTTTCCGCGTTACAAATCCAGGGAACCCCTCGTAATTAAACTCCGTTAATTAGATGGGCTGCCTACGTTGTAACAGAATTGATCACAAATAATTAATGTAACAAATTACTTACTAACTGTGTAATTGTTTACTTTGTGTAAGGAAACAGTGGCAAGGTATACAATTGATTTAAGCACTCCTCATATGTGTGTAACAAGAAGACTTCTCTTTTATTTAACATTTAAAAAACATATACTGACAGATCCCATGACTTTACTAATTCAATTATTAGGTTATTTGAAAGGTTTCTTTAGACTTTGAGATCAAACTTGATTTTATATATCTATACCTCGGATCCGGGTCAACTTTCTGTATTTCTGTAATTAAGACTTTTAATTATACACATTTCATGATATTAGCTTGCAAGACTTTCTTTATTCTGCCATTGGAAGAATGGTATCATTGCTTGAATTATATTACTCTACATTAGCATATAAACTGTTACAACGTATGAAGTTAGAATAGTTACATGAAATTCTTAGATTTAATTTATAAGTCTTTACAAAGTTAATAGTTTCTGAAAAGTCTCTTTCAAGATGTGTTGTGTAACAAATATTAGTAACCCTCGATAGACAGGCTATCGAGTCACCTTTTAATTGGTATGCAGAAGACTCGTCCTGGGGTATCCGCCTTGGGAAACAGGAACAGCTACGTCGTCATCTCGGTCTGGCCTTCCTCTGTAAAGGGCTCCAAAAGTTCGCAGGTTGAACAATATGTCGTGTAGATATCTACGATGATCTTGTAGATTCTCGGATGTCCTGATCTGCATATTCTGTCACGTGCAGTAGAGTTTGTGGCTTCTGATAGTTCACATCTCCGGTTATGACTTTGGAATTGTTGTTATTTGTTGAAGCACGTAGTCATCTTGTGTTACACTCCTTTTTTTACATTTCGATTTTTTTACTTTAAATTTCTTGTCTATTTACATGACTATATTAATTAACACATCCAGATGCTTTAAACAGCTACATCTGGTACACCATCTTAAGCTGAGACAAAATGTAGTTAACATATTTTAAGCGCACAGCTCCTACGTCTGTATGGTACGAAGTCACCATTGCAAGAGAGAGAAATTCCGCTCCCTTCGCCTGGTACTGGGCAAAAGTTAGTGGGACAATTTCCGCGCGAGAATATAGTTCCTAACTATATTTAAGTTAACATTTTTTATTTATACAAACTATCCCTAAACAAATATACACAATTTAAATCAGTTGTTTTAGCGACTATTTATGCCTTCAGATTTTTTATTATTAACATTAGTTTTTTTACTTATTCTAACTCACACAGGACTCGGAAAGCATGTCGAGTCTGGAATCAACAGGACAGCGCCTGCTTACAAGCAAAGGGTTAAATACGATATTAATAACTCTTTACAATTTATCTTTTTATTAGAGTATCTTATAACTAATTAATTACTGCTTCCTCTCATACTGAGTACATACAGGTATTTTATATTAATACAGTGAGATTTAAATGGCTTAAGAGCTCGCAACCTTAATTTTTTTAAAATTTTTATTTTCTTGATTATTGGTACAATTTAAATCGTCACAGACTCCACCGCTTAAATTGCACGCTACGGTTAAGTCTTTTTGAGTCTAACTCACTATTGGGCACTGGGATATTGAATGGGGTTAGTGTGTGTAATTTCTTTCACATAGTTGTCGTACACTTTACAACGTTGTCCACATAGTTATTACCTATAGTTACAACACAGTACACTTTATATTCTTATGAACTACCTTTTTTTTTACATACTATTTACACTAAATATTTACACAATTAAAACACAAAACTCTTTCTTATCTCTATCACTTAATTTTACTACCGGTTTTTTTGTTTGTCTTACTCTCTCTTCTATAGAGTAACTTTCTAAATCTTTACTATTTAGAATTCTATCTTTTCTTCTGTGAGTCCTATATAACTCATGTAGTTAATGAGTGTTAGTACCCATCTAGTTAATGATTATTCATTAATGCATGCTTCGCAGAACTGGAACTCAGGTTGATCAGGCCTCGTTTCCAAACTCTACGTTTTACTTTTTTTTACGTGGATTCAGAAATATAATTTTCTTTACTGCCTAGTATTCCTTTTCTTTTTTTTTTAGGTTATACTATACCGTCACTTCTTCTTATATAACTTTAGTTGCGAAATATGCGTTCTCCGCACATATTTCTGAGTTGCAGGTTCGCACAGGGCTACTGTAACTGGAGTTAGGTACTTTTGGATTTGGTAAGGGCCACACCATCTGAATGATAGTTTCGAGGTGGTCTTATCAATCGCACTACTAATGGGGTGAGTCTTGTACATTACTAAGTCACCTACTTGGTACTTGACTGAGTTGCTATGATTACCTTTCTCGTGGTATCTTCTGGATTTTTCCAAGCTTGCTCTTAAGTTAGAGCGGGCTTTGTTTCATATTCGCTTTATCTGCTTATCCGTTCTTTGCGGAGGCAGCAGATCGTGTATATTCCATCTTGTGGACAAAGGGTGGTTTGGTCGATACTTGTATAGTAACTCGAACGGGGTCCACTTGTGACCTTCGTGGTAAGCTGAATTAAAAGCGTATTGAATCCAGGATAGATTTTGGTCCCACGACGTGTGATCGTTCGCATGATAGGCGATTAGCGCAGATTTGAGGTTTCGTAGATACCTTTCAGCAATATTGCCTTGCGGTCGATACTCTGTAGTGGTTATATGGTCTATCCCTAACTTGAAACACATATTCCTAAATTCTTTTGCTTTAAACTGCGGGCCGTTATCAGATACTATACGTACTGGAGTACCGTAATCTTTAAATAATCTTTCCTGTAGTATGTAACTGGTCGACCTTTCTGTGGCTGTCTTCTTCCTTTAATGCCCCGTGTTGGATTCGTCACTTTGTAAGAAGACCTTATATATGACTGTAATCTGATCAAATCCCACTGTTTGGGCTAGCCACTTGGTCACCAGACCGCTGTATGCCGGTCGTTACAAAAGAATAAAAATAAAATTTTATGTTATATTATATTAAAGACAGGTTCTTTGAGCGATTAAGAATTAATAGTCAGAGAAGGGTGACGAGAAAGTATAACATTAACAGTTAACACATATAAATACAATAATTACTATTCAATAGTATTTAAATAATTCAGGTTATGATATTAGAATAAATGTTTTGTCGAACCAATGAAGACTGATGTGACGTCAGTCTCTGCGATGTAGTAGGCAGGTTTCGTTTTCAAGATGGCCGCTCCTTGGGTTGGTCTCGGCTATTGTATATGCGTCGAGTCAGAAAATTACTATAAAATTACCTTCATCAAGGTCTAAAATGTCCCCGCACTGGTGTAATAAGTCTGTTAATCTATTTAGTGTATTCTGGTGAAGTGTTCTGTGTAAATTTGCGTTAGTTAGTTTATTTTCTATTTTGTTCAACTATTACGGTTAAGTTTTCAAGTTGCGGTTAGGTTTGTAGAGCAAATCAGTTGTAATATAATGTTTTACTGTTTACTGTCACTCGTTTAGTGAAGTTAAAGGTTTGTTTTCACTATTGTCGTGAATGTTTTTATATTATTGGCTTCAAAAAGTGTCTAATTTGTCTAACTCCCGTTCACTGATTTCAATGGCTATTCGTTAGCTTCATGTTCGACTCGGTTTAAAGAACGTTTTTGTCACACACCTATTCAGCTTGATATTCAACAAAAGACTAATTAACTTGGTCATAAATCTTGCCCAGTTAATCCTTGAAAAAGTATTGTTAACATTTTTCGATTTCATACACATTAGAAAATATTACATTATATATGGAATTTTTCTATTTTATTCCTTACTTTTATGAATTATTAATCTTATTATTAGTTTAATCATCTTATTCCCTTTAAATTGATGTATTATAGTCCATATCTGTAGACATTTTGTGGAAATTAACAAATTTTGTTCACACTTTGGAAATATAGGCTCAAAATTGGATTTCCGTTTTTATATAAAATTCCTTCCATTTTAAATATTATTAATACTATTATAATAAATTTTAATTAGTCATATTTCTCTTCCTTTCCTTAAATACATATAAATTACACCTTTGAACTGGTTTTTTGTGTTAATTAGTAGATTTGACATTGTTCTCTAAAATTAATTAATTTATATATATTGACAATTTACAAAATGTTAAGGTATATTTCCTTATTGTCATTTTAATTCATAGGATCATTCCTAGTAGTAGTTAATTGTGTTATCTTATATAAATCTGGGTAGTTTACAGGATTTATTAGTGAATTATACTATTTTATATTGGTTCTCTGATTTCACCAAATGGCCTAGATTTTAGAATTTTATATTTCTTTCTTTCTCAATAAATTAAACTTGATTCCTCCTCTGACTTTACATAACTACAATTATATGAAAATAACATGATCTATAACTTATTGTTTTGTGTAGTAGTTAATTAACACTACAGTTATTAAAATAATTAATTATGAACATTGTTTATTAATCTGCACAATTTAACATATTGCAGATACAGCTTAAACATATCTCTTTTGACTATTTTCAATCTAACATAGCATACCTTTTAGTACATTATTACTGGTATGTAGGTTATTATTTATTAAACATAATTCTTTTTTAAAACACATAACATAAATCTTATTTTCTAATAAACCTTACAAATACATTTATTTAATACATTGATTTTAGGACTGTGAAATAATAGTCTATTTAAACATGTTACACTTATTCATACTATATTAGTACCAGTCCTTTTTGGTTTAAATCATTATTATTGTGATTCCCCACATCAGCAAACATTAATTCCCATACTCTATTTATTATCATCCTTTTTTACAAAGGTCTTTTAAATAAGGATTTACATAAAAATAATAAAATACTGGAAACCTTCCATTTTATTATTTTATCATGCTGGTTATTATTAGACTTTAAAGTTGTGATATAGCATACTACTAAGTTATAGTATCACCAACTTTAAGTTTATTGCATTTTCTTTTAAAAAACACTTATACAAATTCACTTTCACTGTTGGTTCTGATATTCTGAGTCTTATTATCTCAGACCAGACCTTTAGTCATCATGGACCGTTAAGACTAGTTTATTTTCTTTATTACACAATAGCTTTAGCCGGTGCACTTCTTATAACGCTATACAACACTTTAGTTTTCTCAATAATTACATTTTTATAAGATTTTGGGGATGTTATACTTTCTTTGACATAGTTTTTGTGGGTTTGGGATTGATAGTAGTTTATATAATAATAGGCTTTACTACGGTGTTTCTTTCATACTATGTCTTCCTCTCCTCCTGTCTTCCTTCTTGTCCTTCTTCATATCTTCCTTCTGGTATTCATTCTTGTCCCTCTTCTAGTTTTCATTCTTGTCCCTCGTCTAGTCTTCACTCTTCTGTTCTTCTTTCCTCATTCTTGGGAACCAAGGTACTTGGTGTTATCACGACTGAGGTTTAGTTTGGAGTATTGAATTTCTTCACTGAACTGACTTTATTCTTCTATTTGTTTTTAGAGTATTTTGGTATTCACCACTCTTTGATTGAGTCTTTTTTATCGGGATATTGTCTTATGTAACTGGTTTACTGTTCTGAGCTTCCTGGGTAACGTACTGGTATTATTTATGAGTTGATGAGTTGCTTCAATACTTTCTTTGGTTTCTTTTAACAGTGGTTTTTATATATTATGTAGTGAGGATTTTTATCTTATTGTGTTTCATTCCTCTGATTTATTTAAATGTCATTTAATATTATTACAACATTTTTTTGATGTAATTAAATTTTATCATTTCATATGATTTACAATGTAGTGGATTTTCTGTCACGCTACAAGTATTTTAACTGTTGTCGACGCTAATGCTCGTCGCATGGGATACATCCAAACAAATTTGGTGAACGAATCTACACATATCAGTAACATGGTATTTCCTGATTTGGATCGTGGATACGGACCTGAGAAATCTAGATAAAGTTTCGAAAAAGGGGTCTTTGGGATTTCTGATATCAATTGGCTTACTTGAGTATTTCTGGCGGGTTTGCTAAGGGCGCATAATGAACATTTCTTTACGAAGGTAGCTATTTCGCAGTTCATATTGTTCCAGTGATATTCCTTTCGAATACGATGTATCGTCTTATTGATTCCCATATGGGCTCCTATTGTAGATGAATGGAAGTATTCCATTAGCATGGGCTTAATTACATCCGGGGCTATTATTCTTAATTCCTTTCCGTCTCTTATTTTGAGACACAGTACATTCTTACTCAATACGTACTTCTCGGATTTAATACATTGGGTAAGTTGTTCTATAATAGGCTTCAGTAAGGGGTCTTGTTGTTGATATAGGGCAATGTTTGTAAAGGCAAGGGGGAATTAAGTAATTACGGCGTTCGCACTTGCTATTTCCGGCTTCACTACGTTTTCGGAAGTTTTAGTGGGTGACTGGAACATACGGGACAGGGTATCGGCGACTACATTTTGAGTACCTTTAATATGCTGCACTCTGAATTTGTAGCAGTTTAATTTCAATATCCATCTGCCAATTCGTCCTAATTGTTTAGGGTGATTCAATAACCATGATAACGCCTGATTGTCGGTTTCTAAAAGAAATTCTTTATGTTCTAGGAAGGGTTTAAACTTTTCGAATGCAAAAACAATTGCTAAACATTCCAATTCATAGGCAGAATACTTTCTTTCTTGATCGCTCAGTGTTCGTGATGCATAACTAATTGGTAGTCTACAGTTATCTATCTCTTGGTATATCACTGCACCTAACGCTACACTGGAACTGTCGGTTTGCACGACGAATGGTTTTGTGAAATCAGCTAATTGCAAAACTGGGGGAGATATAATGCTTTCTTTAAGTTGCTCAAACGCGTTTTGATGTATTGAGCTCCATTCGAACTTTGTTCCCTTCTTTCGTAAGGAGTTTAGGGGTGCTGCTATTTCGGCAAGATGGGGAATGTATTTGTGGAAATAATTCACCATACCTAAAAATCGGGCTATACCTTTTGCATCTCGTGGGGGTGCAAATTCTCTAATAGCACGGGTACGTTCGGGGTCAATGCTTACCTTTCCATTCGCTTTCACTATGTGTCCTAAGAAAGAAAACTGAGGGACAGCAAAACTTACCTTATTTGGGTTCACCGTTAATCCTGCTCTTAGTAAACGAGATAACACTTCACGCAAATGTCTGAGATGTTGCTCCATTGATTCACTGTATATTACGATGTCGTCCAAATAGTGGTACACATATTTAAATTTAATGTCGTGAAATATCTTCTCCAATAGTCTACTACATACGGAACTTCCTTGAGATATTCCAAAGGGTACCCTAGTAAATTGGTACAAGTTAAAAGGAACTGCAAACGCGGTTAGACGTTTGGATTCTTCTGAAAGAGGTATTTGGTGAAAAGCTTGATTTAGATCCATTACCGTAAAAACCATTGCTTTAGTAAAATAATGAAACGCACTATGGATGTCTGGAAGAGGGATTGATTCAAATTCTATTCTTTTATTTAATTGCCTGTAGTCTACAACTAGTCGGTGTTTATCTGGTCCTTTCGGTACTAAAAAGGAGGGTGAAGAATATGGGGACGTAGAGGGTTCTATGACTCCTTGATCCAATAACTTATTGATATGGTTTCGCATGACTTCCATCTTGGGGGGCGACAACTTGTACGGGGGTAGTCGTATTACTTTCTGATCACTCAGATTAATTTTATACTCTATTAGGTCCGTCAGTCCTAGTTTTGGTGTAAGAACCGAGGAAAATTCTTTTATTAGTTTTACTATTTTGACTCTATCTCTTCGTTCTAGGTGAGATAAATCTGAATCTTGGTGTATTACATGTGCAGTAGATGAACAACGTTTATCTTCATTACTATCAAATTTATGTTTTCTTGCACGGTCAAATCTGAAATAAAATTCTCGCTCGTAGATGTCAAGAATCATTCCTGTCTTACTAATAAAATCTGCACCTAATATTAAATCAGGTCCTAATTCTTTACATACTAACATTGTAAATATCCAACTTAGGTTTTTTTATTTTAACCTTAACGGTAATGCTCAGGTTTATATTTATTTTACGTTTATCAGCGGTAGCACACTTTATATTCACAGGTTGGTTCCGTTTTACTAGATGATGTTTAGCTAACATGTCCGCTAATTCTTGGCTGATTAAGCTCCTACTAGATCCCGAATCAATTAAGGCGATGGGGGATGTAACGCCTAAGTCGACTTGTATTAATGGTAGTAGATTTTTTTTCCATTTACATCTATTAATCGCATTACACTTTTCACGAAATTCTCGCACATAGGGGTCGATATCTTTCGCACCTTTTTTGTTTTTCACTTGGTTACAGAATAATTCATTCTTATTATTATTACTGGTTTCTTTTAGTTTACCCAATTTTGAGTAGCTGCGGAAGACACAGGTTTTCGGGTCTCCCTGCCTTACATGTTTTTTGAATTGGGGTTATTCCGTTCCAATGGCTTACTTTTGCACTCTCTTCTCATGTGCCCATATTTGCCACAATTATTACAGGTGGGTTTTCTGCGAGGTGGGTACTTGGTTTCCGCTTTATCTGGGTTTACAGTTAACTTACCAGCTTTGCGCACATGGTGAGGTCTACTAGAAACTTGTCTTTCATACGAGGTTGTTACATCAGGCAGTAGTGCTCGCAATTGATGTCTATTAGTTCCATAGGTTTTCATTGCTTCTCTATTTTGATCTGAGTACCATACATTTGAAGAATGGATACTGCACTGTTCTAGATCAGCAATAGTATTGGGTCTATTCATCAATGATAGTCGAGATCTTTCTTCAGGTGACACTCCTATTAAAATGGTGCCCACCAGTTGTGTTTCATTCCAGCTTACACGTAGTAGTCGAGAGGACTCCCTAATATCGGAGATGTAGTGAGCTAATCTCTCCTGATGTCCTTGTACTCGGAGTACTGTCTTCCTTTTTATTTCCTCATAGATGCCGGTGGGAATAAAGTATTTTATTAAAGAGCTATGTAGCTCTTCTACTGGGAAAGTAGAGGTTAGGGCTTCTAGCACACGATTTTTTAACGGGGGTTTACACTTTGGTAACAGGACTTGTAAAACTTGCCAGTCATTCAGCTGCTGTAGATCCTTTATCTGAAGAAGATAACTAATAAATGTTAGTAACTTGGAAACATTTAAACCATCTGTATAAGGGATTTCGGTTAAAATCTTCTCCACAGGGTGAGTCATTTTTTCGTATAGATCTGCGTTATAGTTCATAGGGGTAATTCCTCGATGAGGGTGATTGGATTCATTGGGGGTGGTGGTCAATTCATTATTTCCGGGACGAAACTGTAAATGCTCGGGAGGAGGGGGATTTACATCTGTATCAGTATTTGGTTCTGGGTTCGCTTGCACTTGCAATACGATAGGTGAGTTCCGATCCGTGTTAGGCGGAGGTAAACCAGTGGTGGGGGATTGTACTGGGGAGATGTGTAATTTCATTAATGATTTCTCTATTTCGTCCATCCTGAATGAGTCGGATTTTCGTCTTAAATCGTTGATAATTGAAGGTAAGCGGCGTAGAGCTTCGTCTGCTAGCTTTTGTACATCAACGGGTATTTCTGTGAGATTCGGCCAAATCGACAAATTTTTTATTCGCCTGGTTAAATGCTCTATTCTCTGGGTAGTCCGCAAAATTTTTGCCGGAGATTTCTCGTCTTGGAGTGTTTGAGACAATAAGTATAGTTCACTATACTTGGCATTACAAATTTCTTTCTCGCTTTCATAATCGAGTTGGCTTAGATTGTTTAATTGCACGGGCGCATCAAATCCACATTCGCGAATTGAACTTCGTAATTCCGCGACTGTTACATCAGCATGGGGTAGTCCACGCAAAAGAGCTTCGTAAGACAGCTCGTCTTTTAATAACAAATCCGGGTTAAATTGGGCCATTTTGTTCTAACACATTAGCACGTACTTAAAATTAATACTAGTATATTACACATATATTACATATACATATAATAAATTCATAAGTAATAAATTTACACAAATTAGAAAAGAACAATTTCTCTTCTAAGGGAGAGACAGAAATCACACACACATATCTTTCAATGTTAAATAGCCGATCAGCTGTTTTCTGGAATGTAGGTCAGAGGGTGGCCTACATATTTAGTTAACAAAGGAGGGTTGTGCGTGTGTGACAATGGGGTGTTTGCTTTTACATATTATTGTCTACACAATGCGAGTGAATAACACCAACGACCGGTATAAACACGAGAAAAGGGGAGCACAATCTATTTCTTATTATTATTACTCCGCTTAGACAACACTTTGACTCCGTTCTTTCATAAACTTTTCTCAATTAAATAAATTAATTATTTTGTTCACAAGTTTTAAATCACGAACTTCTACTTAATTACTTTATTATTATTAACAAAGATATTTTTAATCAAAATTTTTTTTTTATAACTCTTTCTAGTGTATGTAAGCTAGATAGTTGGACATACACTGTGCAGAATGATTCAGGAAACAACAGGTTATAGATTGTCGTAAACAAACCTGTTACAGATTGTTCGGTTGACCAAAATTGTTATGCTTGGTCACAATTCATGTATGCAAGTAATTATATCGAATTATGCAGGAAGTGCCGGTAGGAACCTGCATATAGCATTTTACATTGTATGACGCTAATGACATTTTACTTATACATACTACCATCTACGTAACTTAATACATATTACGTTATTTAATAGTGTATTAAATATGTTTTGAACATTACATTTATTAAAGTAACTTTCTGAGTGCATATATCAATATTATATATTTAGTTATTGATCTTACAATTTATCCACGCAAAGTGAATGCAATTTTGTTTGTGACACTATATACACAATTAAAACTCTTTCCTTTGTTTCCTTTTTTTTTTGAATGACGCAATTTTGTTTGCTTAAAACACCTTTATAAAATTTAGCAGAGTGCCGCACTTTTGTGACACTCTGTAAACAATTACCCTTTTATTTTTTTACAAGCTAGCAGAGGCGCATTTCTGTAACGTCTTTTTTCCGCGTTACAAATCCAGGGAACCCCTCGTAATTAAACTCCGTTAATTAGATGGGCTGCCTACGTTGTAACAGAATTGATCACAAATAATTAATGTAACAAATTACTTACTAACTGTGTAATTGTTTACTTTGTGTAAGGAAACAGTGGCAAGGTATACAATTGATTTAAGCACTCCTCATATGTGTGTAACAAGAAGACTTCTCTTTTATTTAACATTTAAAAAACATATACTGACAGATCCCATGACTTTACTAATTCAATTATTAGGTTATTTGAAAGGTTTCTTTAGACTTTGAGATCAAACTTGATTTTATATATCTATACCTCGGATCCGGGTCAACTTTCTGTATTTCTGTAATTAAGACTTTTAATTATACTCATTTCATGATATTAGCTTGCAAGACTTTCTTTATTCTACCATTGGAAGAATGGTATCATTGCTTGAATTATATTACTCTACATTAGCATATAAACTGTTACAACGTATGAAGTTAGAATAGTTACATGAAATTCTTAGATTTAATTTATAAGTCTTTACAAAGTTAATAGTTTCTGAAAAGTCTCTTTCAAGATGTGTTGTGTAACAAATATTAGTAACCCTCGATAGACAGGCTATCGAGTCACCTTTTAATTGGTATGCAGAAGACTCGTCCTGGGGTATCCGCCTTGGGAAACAGGAACAGCTACGTCGTCATCTCGGTCTGGCCTTCCTCTGTAAAGGGCTCCAAAAGTTCGCAGGTTGAACAATATGTCGTGTAGATATCTACGATGATCTTGTAGATTCTCGGATGTCCTGATCTGCATATTCTGTCACGTGCAGTAGAGTTTGTGGCTTCTGATAGTTCACATCTCCGGTTATGACTTTGGAATTGTTGTTATTTGTTGAAGCACGTAGTCATCTTGTGTTACACTCCTTTTTTTACATTTCGATTTTTTTACTTTAAATTTCTTGTCTATTTACATGACTATATTAATTAACACATCCAGATGCTTTAAACAGCTACATCTGGTACACCATCTTAAGCTGAGACAAAATGTAGTTAACATATTTTAAGCTCACAGCTCCTACGTCTGTACGGTACGAAGTCACCATTGCAAGAGAGAGAAATTCCGCTCCCTTCGCCTGGTACTGGGCAAAAGTTAGTGGGACAATTTCCACGCGAGAATATAGTTCCTAACTATATTTAAGTTAACATTTTTTATTTATACAAACTATCCCTAAACAAATATACACAATTTAAATCAGTTGTTTTAGCGACTATTTATGCCTTCAGATTTTTTATTATTAACATTAGTTTTTTTACTTATTCTAACTCACACAGGACTCGGAAAGCATGTCGAGTCTGGAATCAACAGGACAGCGCCTGCTTACAAGCAAAGGGTTAAATACGATATTAATAACTCTTTACAATTTATCTTTTTATTAGAGTATCTTATAACTAATTAATTACTGCTTCCTCTCATACTGAGTACATACAGGTATTTTATATTAATACAGTGAGATTTAAATGGCTTAAGAGCTCGCAACCTTAATTTTTTTAAAATTTTTATTTTCTTGATTATTGGTACAATTTAAATCGTCACATTTGATAAACTGTAGTCTGGTTAAAATTTAATTGTTTTGCGATGATTCTGATGGTCAATCGACTGTCAGACCTCAACAAGTCCCGGATTCGATCAACGTTGTTGTCAGTTCTTGAGGTTGATGGTCTTTCAGAGCGTGGATCCTCGGCCATCCGGCGGCTTAATTCATTCCCGGCCATCTTAAAATGCTTCAAACCATCTGATAAACTGTGCTCTTGAAAAAGCTTCATCTCCATATGCCTTTGTCAATTTTTCAGAAGTTTCAGTAGCATTGTGCGCGAGTTTAACACAAAACTTGATTGCACAACGTTGCTCGTAATTGATGTCACACATTTTTATAACGCACAACAAAAATTCACTTCACGAAAGCCTTGTTCACGTTTCACATAGCAATAATAGACAATAAATATTAATATTCAATATCAATCAACTGTTTATCTAACCGTCTGTGCTACTGGAAACATTACAGTGTTGTCATATTGATTAGTCTACATGATAAGTCTCATTACTTAATTTACTGACCTTGTACTTACTGATCAGCGCATTTGTAGACGTCTCTCAAGACTTCTACAAAGTATGCCACCAACGGTTAATAATCACATTAAAAAAACCTGTCCCATCACTGCTTTCTATTACTCGAAACATGTCTAGCATTCAGGTTTTTTGAAATTGAATTTAAATGACGAACGTTTACTACCACAGAAAGATATCAGTGCGACGTTCGTGCCACCCAAACAATCAGCAGCCGGCTCCAGGCTAATTATAAACTGATACATGTAAATAAATAAATAAATAATACTCTACCAACCACTGATAGAGAGGCGACAAAATAATATTAACAAAAATTCACATAATATATAAAGGATAGATGAAATAATACAAATGAATACTTTCTTTAGGCGATTTAATTACGGCTGGCGCCGCCTCTCCCATCCTATAACTTCCACTGACGCCGGTCTAAACAGTCCTGTTCTGTAAGTCCTCTTGTATTCATTGCATCTTCGACGTCTATTTTCCATGAATGTTTAGGTCTTCTTTTTTTTTAGTTTGTAGAGTCCATTCCATAGGACCTTCGCTGGGCATCTCTCATCCGACTCTTCTTAGGTGTCTAAACCACTTTGGTCTTCTTGCTTCTATTGTTTCTATAATGTCATGGTCGATTCTCATCGCTTGTCTTATCTCTAAATTTCTCACTCTGTCTAGTCTTGTTGTACTGGCGGAGGTGCTGTAGACTAACAAGACAAATGAATACTTACTATGGGAAAACACACATAGCTCACAAAACACAAGCACAATGCGCACGAACACTTGCACGCCAACAAGGTCAACAAAACACTGCGATCTTTATATTTTTTCTGCGGTGGCAAAGTCAGACAGTTAAATACAAATTCAAACGTCTGTAACCCATCGCAGTCATCTTTACACAGGTTTTTGATAATAAAACGTCTAAGTGCACATACATACTTCTTCCATATCAAATCAGGTATATTTGTTTCCTTTTTCCTTGAGACTTGTCCAAAAGGACAAGTCTCGGGCTGATCTGGGCCAAGCGCTCTTCAGCCGGATGGTAGGATGTAGGAAGACGCACGACAGTGCAGGCCGGAAGTGAAGAAGGTGGAGGCACATTGAAGGTAGAGTAGTGCGTGTGTGTAGATGTAGTTTGTAGCCATATAGGTAAAGGAAGTGGCTGATGAAAGTGCCATTCATTTAGTTTATATATTAGGGCGACGAAGACAGGGTTGAGTAGCGTAGGTCGCCAAAGCTGGAAGGAGGCGACAGAGAGGCGTCAAGGTAGGCGGGGGCCACAACAATGAGCGCTAAAGACTTGGTAAGAAGTAAGGGAAACTTAAGTTACTGTGTGATCAGGAAGGATGAAAGGTTGAGTATGTTTGTAATTGGGAATTAGGTGTTTCTATTTCCTTGACGCTGGCGGCGAGGAGTTCTGGGGGGGGGGGGGGATCCATCGGCTGTGGTAAGGAGACGGTTTATGAGGAAGGAAGGTGTGCGCGTATTGTGGATAGTTTTATTGATGAAGGTGGCTATGGACTATAGGGAAGTGCGTTGTGTAACGGTTTCTGAGTATTTCCAGTTGACCTTGTACAGGAAGGAATCGAGGTTAGGGAAAAGTTTGTTTAGAGCATACAGAGCGCTGTTGGAGGTTTTGGTAAGGGGAAGTCTGCGGTAGATAAGTTGTAGAGCTCACCGTTCAGTGATTCAGTATGGTTTGAGGCGGGCAAGGTCAGCAGTCAGAAGTATAGAATGAGCGTATATAATGATTGTGCGGATGCAGGTTGTGTAGATTTGACTAAGTAGTCCGCTGAAGCAACGATCGTTGCTACTGAGAGTTGTGAGAGAACGGATTCGTTTGCGGGCTTGGTTTGAGGTTCGTGTGATGTGAGGTCGCCGCATAAGTTTGGAGTTAAGCGTGACGCCAAGACAAAGGTATATTGGGACCGGTGTCGTGCCAACTTGCCGATAACACGGTAATATTAGCGGTCTACACATGTCCCAGAACTGTATCATTTAACCTGCAGCAAATACACCTGTCATCATCATCATCATCTATCTGTCCAGGATTAGGTAGGTTGCCTGTTCCGGCTTCACCATCTTCGTCTCGGTCTGCCAACAATTCTTCTTCCGGTTGGCTTATAATTCAGGATTTTTCTTGGAATTCTTTCTGGAGACATGCGCATAACATGCTCTTTCCATATTTTTATAGTTTTCTGCTAGTTCCGTTACTGGTTGTACTTTTAATTCCTGACTTATATCTTCGCTCTTTATGTGATCTAATCTTATACAACTTTTCACAGATCTAAGATATTTCATTTCAGACGTTTCCATGTGTCTATAATCTTTCTTTCTTGATGCCACAAGATTCGGACCCGTATAATAGCATGGGGACTGCCATCACCTTATAGAATTTTATTTGTGTTTCTTTCGTGGCCTTTCCTTTGAGTGTTCTGCGTAATGTCACACATATTCTTTGGAAGTTGTTTGTTTTATTAAGAATATCTTTGTCTTCTTTATATGTAATATCAAATCCTAGGTAATTGAAATATGATACTTGTTCTAAAATTTTGTTTTCAATTACAATTTTTGTCCTAATCGAATCTTTTCCTAGGAATGCCGTGGTCTTAGTTTTTTCTGTTGAAATGTTCAAATTATAATCTTTTGATAACAGATTCAGTTTGTGGATGGCCAGTTGTAATTTATCCTCACCATCTTGGATTACAAATGGAAACAGCATGGTGTTTAGGAACTCGTGTCGGATAATCTGTGTACCTAGAGGAGCAGTTTGTTTCTATTCTCGCACGAGGTCATATATATTGCACCGATACAGCCATATGCTGTATTAGGCATTGATTTAAATAAATATAAAATTTGAAAATATTATAATTTTGGGATAAATGGACAGGTCTGGGATTGTAAAAATGTTTCATTGTTATACTAGGGGAGAAATTAACCTGTTTCAACAGGCAAAGAACACCTGCTCGATTGTATGTGTGTTACGCGTGTATCTTGTGTGTGTTAGTGATGCATGTACAGACAGGAATCTCAGCTACCCTCCCCAAGTAATTACTAAAATAATTAGTTTAAGTAACTGTGTGAAAACTAATTAGTGTATAAACAAACAAAAGGCACAAAGTGTTTTTAAATTTTATAGTTATCCACGTTAATAGGACACACTACGCGAAGCCAGTGCGAAATAAATGTGCCAAAAATACGCAAATTAAATAAGACGCTCAAATTAATACATTGAGTGCTTAATCAAATTAGCTATGATTTGTGCTATCTCGATTCCGTACAAAACATTGCCATTTGCAAACAAATTGCAAATATATGAAAAGGTTCGGGAGTAGGGGTTATCATGTGATCTGCAGGTCTCGACAGGATAATTTCGGAACCAACAGGTGCGGAATCTCGAGAGGGTATAAATTAAGGGTTCGACTGGAAGCCCTTCTCCTCTTTTCAAAACACAGTTGCAGTCGGACACGCTGTCCGTCGGCAGAACAGTTTATTTTGTTATAAGTGTCATCTATGAACGAACAAAGACGTTCAGTAATTATGTTTACAATATTACGGGAAACGTAGAGTACCGGGACCGTTTTAAGTCAGCAAGAGTATCAACAGAGAAGCTACAAGAGCGACACGACATGCTAGACGTTAGGAGATGCTTTTGAAACGCCTAACAGCCGTACGAGATCCACCTCGCAGCAGATAGTAATTCTCTGGGACGGACCACACACTACTGGAGAACGACGCTGGACTCTGGACATATCCAGGGCCACGCCAAGCCAGTAGTAACGGAAACCCAACTCTGGACAACGCTGGACCCCGTCAATAAGTCGTAAGGTCATCAAAACTCGAGGTGACATGCATAATGCATTTTTAAATGATTCTTTTAAAAGAGCTCATAAAGACTATATAAAGAGACAATGAATTAAAACAAAAAAGGTTTATAATTAGAAATATTGTAATAGAGTCTTAGGTAAATGTTTTAGTCATAAGAATGAGCGATCGCATATAGAGAAATATAGAAAAAAAAGAGAGTTTAATTTTGAGATAGTATATTTTTTTTATCAAAGTAAAATAATTGAAATGTTTTTGTTTGTTAACGGTCCAAGTCACGTATTTTAATTTCTTATTTTCTTACCTTTGTTAGGTCCGTCTTGTGACTTTTATCTTTAGAATAATATTAGCGTGACGCGTTTCAGGTCATCTGACCCATCCTCAGACACTTGCTCGAAAAGAGGTTGTCATATATTAAAATCCAATTAAAATAAAAACACACATATGTAAACTCATTATCAATAATTAATGTTCAAAAACATGAATAACACTGTTGTCGTGGTGCACCACGCGATTACCGATCGATACTCTGATGCCATACCACGATCGATCGGTACCATAAGTATGGTATATCTGATGCCATACTCTGATCGATCGATACCATGAGTATCGATCGGTAATCGCGTGGTGCACCACGACAACAGTGTTATTCATGTTTTTGAACATTAATTATTGACAATGAGTTTACATATGTGTGTTTATATTTTAATTGGATTTTAATATATGACGACCTCTTTTCGAGCAAGTGTCTGAGGATGGGTCAGATGACCTGAAACGCGTCACGCTAATATTATTCTAAAGATAAAAGTCACAAGACGGACCTAACAAAGGTAAGAAAATAAGAAAATAATTGAAATAATTTGATATTTTGCATTTTGTACAAGAGAATAATTTAAATTTTTAATATGAAACAAATGCCAGTCTAAGAGTAAATAATATAATTTTGAATTTAATTTTTAAAAAAACATTGGTATAGACTGAGCAAGCTGAGGTCAGATCTGAGTAAAGGAATTAAATTAAAATTACATTTAAATTTTATTTTGTGTTAGTAAATGATATTGAATAAATGTCTAGATTAAGATTATTAACATGTCTAGATGTAAGAGTGTTTTAAATGTGTGTAACACAATTTAAGAGATAGACACTTAATAATGAGTGATATCTTGATCGAAGATTATTAACAATGTTTATTATTTATAATGCTTGTTAAAACAATAAATATGAAATTTTAACTACTCATAAATCTACTACTCTTATTATAGTTACACCTGGTATTACTATACAACCTGCATACGTAAAAGGTATCGTTATATAACACATAAAGTTGTAACGTAGTATAATTGTTGCACCCCACGAACAAAGGGGCTCCACAAAATAAATTATATTTGTTATGTAATGTTGTAATATATGTATTGAACAGTGTAGGCGATAAAGTGCATCCGTGTCTGACAATTTGGTTGGTCATAATGTCTTATGTTAGCTCTTTGCCGGTTCCAGTGTCAATTATAATTTTAGTGTTTTTATAGAGGCCTTGGGCTTCTACCTGTGGCTATTAAAATTAAAATTTAAGCAAACTGATCTATATGAGCTGATGTGACTTCTTTCTCTTACCGTCTGCAAACTGCTGCAGGTAAACAAGACGAAATGAAGTACTGTAACACGAACGTTATTTTTCCGGCCGTGCACGTACGGTTGGGAGACGCATTGAATTTAACACAAAGGCGGCAATGAAATTGGTCACACGGACGTGAAAACAAACGCACGCGTCGTCAACTCTGCTGCGTTTTCAAGGTCTCCCCATCGAAACGCAACCTGCTGCGTTTTCAGTGCGTTTTTTATAATATCATTTGTTTATTTACTTGTTATTACGGTAATTAATTTTAGTTTCCAAAGTGTCGTTAACATCTTTATAGAAAAAATATGTAATGTAAAAAATTGTCTTAATATAGATTTATTTATTATTGATAACCAATGTTTCCTTAATCTAAACACTGACGTTTCTGTGCAGTGTGTTTTAACCTTTATAGCCAGAGCTGTAGGGATGCGTGTCCGAGACGTTCCAACGCTGCCGTCCGATCATAAACCGCCTGTGCGACTACACTTCCGTTCTTGAACGTACGAGAAAGAAACGCATGTGTGACCGATGTGGGTTTATCTAAACTCCACGCGTGTGCACGGCCGGAAAAAAGCGCTCGTTTAACCGTACCCACAGGCTACCTGGACCTGAACGCCAATCGACGTCGCTTATCAAAAAGATGCCTTTATAAAGAGGGAGTGGCTTTGTCAACAATTTCAAAAATTGTACTGGCTAATTAAGAGAAAGTCCCAGGTGGTAATAGCAAATAATCTGATAGTTTACAAAGCTACTGTAAAACCTGTCTGGACTTGCGGCATACATCTGTTGGGAACCGTCAGTAACACCGCGAAGAAGAAGATAATTGTCGCGTTGTCTGTAGAGAGGAGTTGAGTTTAGCTGTACCTACTAACGTGTGTGTGTGTGTGTGTGTGTGTGTGTGTGTGTGTGTGTGTGTGTGTGTGTGTGTGTGTGTGTGTGTGTGTGTGTGTGTGTGGTTGTGTGCGATTGTTGTGGTTGGGTACTTTACAGAATACCGTACCAAAGCCCAGTGTAGGATGTAGGCTATATGCTATATTCGATAACGTATCCCGGCTGCAGGGAATACATTATGCATACGAATGTAATAAGCGACGCCGCCCCTTGCCGCTTTATAAATACTCAGAACTGTGTATGACACGCCTTGCGGTGGCGTATAAGTAGATTATGATGGTTTATTCGCGTCTACCGCGCGTAAACACTGCGCTAAACTGGGATAAACAACGTTAGTACGAGCAACAACGGAAATTTAATTTAAGAAACTCTTTGTGGTTTGTTTCGTTTTAACTACACGTGCACTTCACGTATAAAGCTATAAATTTATATTTCATAATAGATTAGATTTCTAATCAACTTTATCATCATCATCTTCTTCTTCTTCTTCTTAACGGTTTTATGTTTTAGTGGCCCGTTCCTATTCTACAGTCCATCTTTCTTAGGTCTACCAACGTTTCTTCTGCATCTCGGGTTGTAATCTTTCACCATCTTCGGTATTCTAATTTCTTCCATTCTGTTGATGTGTTGAGTCAATTTTCTTCTGTATTCTTTTATCCTTTCGTTAACTGCAAAAATATCTAAATCACTTCTTATCTCTTCATTTCTTATATGATCTCGTCTATTACACATTTTAACTGATCTTATAAATTTCATTTCTGCTGTTTATGTCTTCTGTTCATCTTTTTTCTTTATGACCTAAGTTTCAGATCCATACAGTAGTGGTAGGTATTGTCATTGTTTTATAAAATTTTTAACAATCTTTATAATGTCGGAAATGTGTTTATAGAACTTAAAGCTCGTTGCTTTACTGACTAGCTGTGAACGTACGTCACTGATTCTGTGTAAACTGAATTAACGCATAGTCTATCGATTGCTAACCCTTACCTTCTTAAGTAACATCTTATTACGGTTTAAGACGTTCTATTAGTAAACACATTGAAACATTAGAAATGTTTAACGCCAGCAAATGTTGTTCCGCTCAATGTTTAATCTTTATGCCGTTACTACCCTTAATCGGCTACCCTTATCCTTAAGGAAGCTGAGTTCGAACCGTGGTAGAGAGGAGACCTTTGTGCCGCACGGCAACAAGAAATCTTTTCAACGAATCTCAGTCAGATGGTTTTCAATATTACGGTTTGCCAAAAAGTTTAACTGTAATTAAATAACTTCAAACGGAAATTATTGATTTTAACATTTTGAAACATTTGTCAACATCTCACGAAACATTATCGGTAAAGATGGCACTAATTATTTCAATATGTGTAGGGTACAACATTGTATAGTCTTCTTCTTCTTCTTCTTCTTCTTCTTCTTCTTCTCCTCCTCCTCCTCCTCCTCCTCCTCCTCCTCCTCCTCCTCCTCCTCCTCCTCCTCCTCCTCCTCCTCCTCCTCCTCCTCCTCCTCTTCTTCTTCTTCTTCTTCTTATTCCTCTTCCTCTTCCTATTCCTCTTCCTCTTGTTGTTGTTGTCGGTGCTGTCGGTGTTGTTGTTGTTGTTGTAGCTGCTGCTGCTGCTGCTGCTGTTGTTGTTGTTGTTGTTGTTGTTGTTGTTTTTCCTCTTCTTCTTCTTCTTCTTCTTCTTCTTTACTACAACTTCTAGGTTATATAAACCTATTCCGGCACCCATCTCATCCTCGGATCTCCCACGATTGTTCTAGCAATTGCTCTATATTTCAGCGCCTCTTTTGTCAATCAATCCTCCGTCATCCTTTGCAAATGATCACACCGTTGTCTCCTATAAGTTAAAGTGATTATATATTTATGCGTTTTACTTATAGTTTTGCCTTTATATCTTTTATAGTCTATTAATGTAGAACAAAACTTGAACCGATAATTGTTGTAATATAAGTTAATAAAAATAAGCTCTTTCTCAAAATTTAATAATAAAATTAAGCTCTTACTTCGATTTAGAAATATCCCCGGATGTACAGATTTGAAACGTACATCAAATTGAGGTATAAAATACTCATCATACAATTCGATTGTGAAGCCGGTTAGCGTATATCAAAAGGGTCGTCAGATTAATATAAATAGGCCTACCTATTGTTATTATAATCACACGGATTGTCGTCTTTAAACAGTGGAACAAACTAACAACCAGAGAATTGGTTGTTCTTAAGATTAATAACAATTTTTATGAACTAAAACACTCGTATACACAGTTCACCAAGTTTATAATTGTCTAAACGCACTGTTATAACAAGCAAACATATCACGTAATTAATTAACACTGTCTCAATAAATAATACAAATCACCAATTACAGATGTCCGTAAACAAGAATTCACAAAATACTGTTGACCAGTAGTGTACACTGAATCGCATCTGACAATTATCTGCTTTCAAATTATCACTGCTTATGTTTGTGTGTGTATCGTAGTAACGTTAGACATTGTCGCAGATGCCGGTATAATAATATTCCACGACTGGAAGGCGTAGAACGGTTCAGAAGATGCGAGGATATTGCGATTACTTTGTTAGCGTTATAAACAACAATCGTCATTTTGTTTTAATATAGCGTTGCGTTACCTTTTTGTGTTTTACCCGTTTCGTAAAGTTGTAGCGAATATGAATCGCTAATAATTAACGAAAGAAGAACATATTTTTCTGTTACGATATTAGTGGGAAAATTAAAAAAACCTGATATTTAAGTTACATTTCCAAGGATTCAAATCCCTTTGAGATACGATTGAAATACTGGGTATACTGAAAATACCGGATTACAGCAGTCATCTATTTGGTCATATATTTCTAACAAACATTTTAGCTGTTACTGAGCAATCCTATCGAGTACACTCTTAATATTCAGTTCTTGCCGTATATCTGTATTTTCTCTACAATCTTGGAAAGCATACCCTACCAAGTGCCTAAGGAATCTCACTTCTTTCGCTTGAACATGACTTGCCTGGGACTTCTTTAAAGTCTCAGACTCATAGAGAAGTGTGGGGAGGGCCATCACTTTGTATAACTCGAGACGCGTTTTTGTACTCGTTGAGTTTAGAGTTCTCCGTAAGGTTATGCACATATGATTGACTTTATGTTGCTTATTCACCACGCCATTATTTGTAATATTAGACACTACAGTCCACATATACAAAATTGCTGACCTGCTCTAGAACGATATCATCCGCAATAATTTTGCTCGTATGGACAAAGTCGTTTTTCACTTTTTGTTTTTAACTTTAGAGGATAACCAGTTTTATCGCATTCGGTGATGTCTTATAATTTTTTATTTTTTATTTTTTTCCGTTTATGCGATCTGTTAATACATAACGATAATCATAATTGTTTACAGAATACACGGCATGAAGAGAACTAGTCCATTGACTAGTTCTCTATATGAGTATTCAAAAGTAACAGATTATGTGTAATATACATATAGTGTCAGAGTCTAGCTAAGTCCAGAGGAAATGTTAACATTAGACCTATTGCCTGCAGGCTCTTGTCTAGTAGATTTGTGGCTAAAGGATTCGTGTGCTCTTCAAGTCATTTCACATGCTTTCGCTGAATATCGCAATGGTTTCATTGACTGAGGGCAGGTCCGGGTCTCTGTAGATGTCTTTTTTGCAGATGAACCACGGTGCGTTGGTTATGGCACGCAACATCTTGGTCTGAAACCTTTCCATTATAGTGATATTGGATTTAGATGCAGTTCTCCAAAGTTGTAAGCCTTATGTCCGTATGTCCAGAACATTATCATCTACAATAATTTTACTCGTACGGACAAAGTCGTTTTTCACTTTTTGTATTTTAATTTTAGAGGATAACCAGTTTTATCGCATTCTATGCTTTCTTATAATTAACTCTTTTGCGGAATTCACAACTCAATTGGTCCAGTTTGCAAAGGCGTGGTCTTTATGTTACCCACTAATGCCGCCTGTTGTGGACGGGAAGTCAGGCAACGTTTTACCGAGGACCGAGGAGTCAGTCGTAGCGTCTACGTCACAAACTTCACGTACGCTATGCATCTTATTTACGGCGTAGCAGAGGTGATACAATAGCATTTACTTAACTATAATCTTAAATGGAGCGGTCGTGGCGTAGTGGCTAGCGTGTGGGGCTGCTACGCTGTCGGCGCGTATTCGATTCCCGCCGGGGCCATCTGATTAAGATACGACCGTTCCCTCTCGCAAGGCGATGGCAAACCAGGGAGAGGTAGCCTGCCTAGTAGAAACCTTCCCCATCTATGCCGTTTGGACCCGGTGTTAAACTGTAGGTCGCATATACTTGTGAGAGACTGCGTAACACACGCACCACGGGTATATGCGGCGAGGGTGGAAACCAGTCGAAAGACTGAAGGACTCAATAATAATAACTATAAACGGTACAGTTTGAAACCACTCTCACTTGATTAATGTTGCTTAAATTGTGTTTTTTTTTCGTCATCTCTCTGCTGTAGGGATTTTGCTTGCTTCAGGCATTGCACCGATCAGTAAATTCTGCTTTATGAAAGAATAACTGGGGCTTCGTGTCATGGGGTTGTTTCGCTGTCTCGCCTCGGCGCGCCGCCAAAACTTCAAGACGTACGTACAATATATATTACATGGCGCGTTCGCGTACCATTACAGTAATGGCGGCCCTCCCCGACACATTTAGCTGCACTTAGTCATGTTTATGTCCCGTATTCGTCTTTATTTACACTCCGCGCAGCACCGTGCCGTGTATAGTTGCTGGCACACACACACACTCACACACACACACACACACACACACACACACACACACACACACACACACACACACACACACACGCACGCACGCACGCAGCGCTTACCACACACAGCTCGCTCTTAGCACTAAATTACGGAGTCACGGAGAATGTACGTTCTGCATGGGGTCAAATATCGCACGGTATCGTGGCAACCTGAAATATACTATGCTTATTCTTTTTTTTTATATATCGGATGGCAGAACTTATTTAGATCTATTGTGTATGTGAAAAATCGTTAATTTATTAAGTGGTGTAGGAGGATAACGTGAATAGGGATCTTGGCACAGCGGAATTAATCACAGTGACGATGGAATGGAAGAGTAATAGGAATCAGCACTCAAAAGTTTTACAAAGGCTGTTTTAAAATTCAAAATTACTTGCCGATTGGCAGATAAATAAAATCTAAACTATAGAAAAATATTTAATAATACACAAAAGTTACATAAATGTGTGCACAGTATTCGTACGTAATCGATATTAAAAATTTAATATACTTGTATGTTATATAATTAGATTAATATATTCTATCCTTAAATTCGTAGTGACCGTCAATCAATGCATTTTTCGGTGAAGGGTTTGTGAGGATCGGTCAAAAATATAACACAAATTTTAACTTATTTGTGTCGACGCTTCGACAATGTTTATTGTCATCGTCAGGACAATTGCTGCTGACCCCAAACAGTTGTCTGTTTGACGTCAGCAGCAATTGTCCTGACAATGACAATAAACATTGTTGAAGCGTCGACACAAACAAGTTAAAATTTGTGTTATATTTTTGACCGATCCTCACAAACCCTTCACCGAAAAATATATATTATATAGTTTTATACTAGTTTGCTCATTGAGGTGCAGAACTCGCCCACTACTTTCAACGAAGTACACTTACTCGTATTGTTACATAAATTTCGATATTAGATAATTTTTCAATTGCGAAAAAAATTACAGAAATCCCGATTACTCTGCTTCTTTAGTAATATAACAATTTTAGAGCACTATAAAAGCGTACAATAAACACTAACAAAAGAATAGTTCGGCTTTGAGTTTCAGTTCCTTTTAGTCTCTCACCCTACCCTTGGAGATTTTCACGTTTTTTTTTAAATTTCTAAATTTTTTTCTGTCTTAGGCCCCAAAATTTTGAAACTCCCAAAACTCTAAAATATGATGTTAGTTAAAATTTATCTTCAAATTGTTACATTAATTTTTGCCATATTATAATATGGCATATTACAAAAATTTCCGAAAATGTTTTTAATTTTCAAAAAATGAGTATTATACTCAGGTTGTAATTAGAATTCCCTTTAGTTTGCTGCCCTACTTGGGCTTCTGCAATTTTTTTACAATCTTGACCACTCAGGATTTTCCTTTCCGCCCCCTGTTTTTCCTGGGGTTTAATCTCGAAAAAAATTAGTTTTGTAGAGTAAAAGTATGAACACGCATGCCAAGTTTTAACAAAGTCGGTTGATGCGTTCAAAATTTATTAGAATATATATCCCAAATAGGTAGATAGAAAGAGACACAAATCCCAAACTTTCTAGTTAAAACTGAGAAATCACTCAATCGATCAGTTATACATTACGCACTCGCGCACACACAAATAATAATATAATCTTATAATATAATTTTATAAGGTTAACATTGAGCCATTTACAGTATTTCGTATCTTCGCCACTCAAAAATTATAATAATTGTATATAAATAAAACGATTATTAAATCGTTCACAAACTGAATCAACCACGACTTTATGGTATTTCAAGAGACCAAATCAGGGCGTCTAGATTAACTACCGTTCAGTTTTGGCAATGGCAGGTAGTATTTTGTTTATATTACAAGTAATAAAACTACGGGTTTAGGGTTTCAGATAAGGTCACACACAGAGGCAGGTGCCGTGTATACGGGGGTAGTACCTGTACGGGTAGCACACAAATGATCCTCATTAGCGCCGTCACGTATCTGTAGCTATAACAGACAGATAAGCCGGCTCTGTCATCCGTGTATATCCGTCTCTAGCATTTGGTTACGGTTTCAGTACATGCTAAACTGATTAAAGGTGACACCATCATATTAAAACCAGTACCATTGTAAAGTACGCACGTCTCTCTCTCTTTCTCTCTCTCACTCTCTCTTTCTCTCTCTATATATATATTGCAACGAAACAATTAAGGATGCATAGATGTGTATTAGAACTAATAACATATAACAGTCACTTATCTGGAGATAGGAATTTATTAGACTAAAACAAATTTAAATCTTGTCCGTAAATCCTTTACATAAATTATTTATTATTTATATATTGTCTTTAAATTCAAATGATTGTTTATTTGAACAATCGTCTATGATACTTGATCGTCGAATTCCTTCTTGGAGTCCGGTTGGAATACCGCTGCGTTAACGTCGACCTCTGGTCTCGTTGCTGCTGTCACACGCGGATTACACACGCACGCCGTTTATCTGATTGATGTGGTTTTTATGTTTACAAGCTCAGGTTCGATAAGTGGATTAGTGGTTATTATTTAAAATGCGGTGTATTTAGCTTACACCTACCGGCTATTTTAAAGTGTTCACGTGTTCATATAATTGTACTCCGGTTCTACGCGTTGTTCTACGCGGAAAATCTTGACTCGCGCAAGTTAGCACTAATAGATCTTCAAATCATTAGCCCCAGTACAAAACTAAACAATTGTCAAAATCAAACACTAGCACTAATCTTTATCTTAACTACTGTCGTTCAAACAATGTCCCAATAATCTATGAAGAAAATGAAATAAAGAACTTGCTTAAAAATTAAAACTACATGAAAGGCAACTGATTGGAAGCTTCCGAGAATATGTGCATTCCAGAATTTTTCCGGAGAATATTCTACATTAAAATATGCTATTAAATCAATAGCAATATCTTCAACTGAATGTGAGAGGGCTGATTTCTGGCTATCATACAGCATTGGACACAAAAAGTGAGGAAGGTCAACAAAAAAACAATATGATGACACAATAATGAAACTATGGAAACATTTTTCAAATGCCCCAACCACCTAAACCATCACTTAGAGTTTGATTGAGGCTCCGGGATGACGCCCTCATGATTAACATGTTTTAAATTGTCGTGCGGCTAACATGACGATGAAGCTCTTTAGAAATATCAGTAAACTTTATTACTTTTTAGGTGCAAGTTTATACGTATGTTATATATTTTATAAGGCTTTACCAATGTAGACCTCCTTTGTAATAACCTGATGTAAACGTATACGCTAACATAAAATATAAGTATATTTGTGTCTGTACAACATTTGAATTGATCCGTTCCGGCACCTATAATTTTAGGAATCAACCACTGAGTATAACTATTATAATGTAGCCTGATCTAACTTCTAAAACACAATCCGTTGTGACATAAATAGATTACCGTATAAAATTCAACTGAAAATATATACAGTTGAAAATTTATAATTTGGATGCAAACTGTGCAGTGATACATTTAAAATAAAACGAACTACAGAGCGTAAGTTATCTTCCTTTTTTGTTCGTATTAACTTTGTTTATCGCAGTTTAGCGCACAGTTTACGGGCGGCGGACGCAATTAAAACACAATAGTTCGGTTATCCGCCACACAAGGCGTGTCGTGCACAGCTCCGGGGGCGGCGTCGCTTATTACATTTCGTACGCGTAATGTACTCCGTGCGGCTGGGTTTATGTTGTTGAACGGACCTAGGCTATACAGTACATCCTATACGGGTGTACAGTGCTATGGCACCGCGTACTTTGGGGGACCCACGGAAAAACGCGCGCACATCCGCACCCACACGCACAACTTTGCAGGAAACGGCACGATTAAAACCTTAGTCACCGCATTCTTCTCCTTCTACCACCCATAGGTTCCTTACCATCCCTACTCTTCCTTAGGCTCGTACCTTTTTATTTAGACGTTTAGGCTATGCAGGTCTCCAATCGGTCGTTACGTTGACTTCACCTTGATCCCCTACTTTTCAGCGTAACGAATTGATCCTTACTACCACCCTTGAAGGGCAACTTCAGGAACTACTATTAGGAGAACGACGAATAACGATACCATTAGTAGTAAATTTGTGTATGTGTGTGTGTGTGTGTCAGGCGTGCGCAGAAATGTGCAATGTCTTTCCATTGAGTGATCACCACCATTATCTTCTTCTTCTTCTTCTTCTTCTTCTTCTTCTTCTTCTTCTTCTTCTTCTTCTTCTTCTTCTTCTTCTTCTTAACGGTTTTAGTCTTTAGTGGACCGTTCGTATTCCACACTCCAACTTTTATTAGGCCTACCAACATTCTTTCTGCCTCTAGGATTGTAATCTTTCGCTATATTCGGTATTCTACTTTCTTCCATTATATCTATGTGTTGAATCCATTATCTTCTGTATTCTTTAATCCTTTCATGAACTGCAAAAATATCTAAACCACTTCTTATCTCTTTATTATTTACATGATCTCGTCTATACACCTTTTAACTGACCTCAGAAATTTCATTTCTGCTGTTTGTATCTTCTGTTCATCTTTTTTCTTTATGACCCAAGTTTCAGAACCATATAGTAGTGTAGGTATTGACATTGTTTTATAAAATTTGATTTGGGTTTTTTTCTACATTTTATTTCCCAACGTTCTCAAATCGTTCCACACATTTTTGTGAAATTCGTCTCTTTATTTTCTATATCTCTAACTTGATCATAAGTAATGTCACGTCCTAGATAGTTGAAATGTCTCACTTTTTCTGTGTATGTGTTTTCTATGCATACTTTTGTCCCAACCGGTTCATCTCCTATAAAGGCCATTACTTTCAGTCTTTTACATCAGGTAAATTAGCAGTGTTTGATACTAATTGAGAGAAAAATATAAATGATGATTTTATTGTTGGCTTTCATTTAAAATATTATTCTTTTCCATTAAACATAAATGGAGCAGCATTTAGTTTAAAAGGCGTTGTAATATCAAAACAAAAAACCGGATTTCTTCAGACTGACTAAAAGACATGAAACAAATGGTAGGAAATTTATTACATTTACTATGATTTAAAATTTAACGGAATAAAATATTTGGAAGTTATCGTTTTTTCTATTTTTTTACTCTTATATTTAATGTTGATATCGTGGGGTTAGTGGTAAATTCAGTTATTATATATTATTATTATTATTATATATTCAGTTATCTCTCTATTCAGTAATGTACAGATTAATAAATTTTCGCTTTATTAAGTGATTTTTCGTAAGTGTGCGTAACACTGTTTTCCTTCTGCATTGACAGTGCTTCGGTGATGTATCTATACTAAAGACGGGCGAAATCAATCTGAAACGTATCTTAACGGTTTATGTAGTACACAGAATAGTTTCAGTATAAGAATAATTCACCAATAAATGAAGTAATCTTTTTTTGACTCATTCTTCCACAGTTTCCGAATTCATTCAGTGGAACTACGGATAGGAACAGGGGGGATCAACCCATCCTCATTAGAGCTAATAAAAATATCAGTAAAAATCCATAATCACGTAACGTAACCCATTCTGTAAGCCAGTCGCGTGTGTTAAAATACGGATGATCAATAATTGTAATGCTCCTTTCCTTAAATGACATTGCGAAAGAAATTAATATGGAAATAACTGAAAAAAAACAAAATCTATGACTTTCAAAGGAACACGGGCAGTTAGATCTAAAACTGTTTTGGATGGTAAAATTATTTTTACGACGTTCTAGTGATCGTCGTATGGTACAGTGGGAAACCAAATACAAGACACCAATTAAGTCACTAATCACCAGCTTTAATTATCACAATTAAACAGTTTGTAATCAACAAGACAGTCTCTTACAACAAATAAAATAAAAACTGTTCACACGCAATAATAATGTCATCTACTATAGTACACAATCGTATTACAATTGTCCCGCACAATTATAAAACACATAAAACTTCGCCACAATACTACGAACCGCACTGTGTAAATCGCCCGACAATAACTTAAACTGAACTAAGCGCCGCTGAATACCTATATTCATACGCCGCTGAAATTCCAGAATCGTCCGTACTACACATCAGCGCTACACTAGAGCGTAATTGATTGCGGCCTTGACACAGTGCGCGCGCCAGGTAAAGTCTAGAAAAGTCTCGCTAACGCATTTTGAGATCACGTACACACGTAATATTACAGCCGTATTCCACTGAAACAGCCGATAAACACGTAAAATTTCTGTAATGGCGTAACATTATAAAATAAATTTAACCAGATAACAGGAACTCTCCGACGTGCTGTACAACACAAGACAAGGGAGGGGTCCTTAATAAAATTATAGAAATCCATGGCAGCCACTACCCTTACTTATGGCTCAGAAACACGGACAATGTCTGCTAGACAAATATGAATAATTCAGGCTACAGAAATGAGAATTTTGCGTTCCATAGCTGGGTACACAAAATTAGATATGAAAAGAAACAATCAGGTAAGAGAGGAACTGAAAGTTGAAGAAGTAAACGGAATCATCAATAAGTATACTGAAAGCTGGAAACAACATATTAGCAGAATCGGCAGTGACAGATTTCCCAAAGTAGCCTTATAGTATGAGCCAAAAGGAAGAGAAGCTTAGGAAGACCCAAGAAGAGAAGGTACGTCCAGTATGGAATCGGAACAGACTAAACAGTCTAAGCTGTGTCGAAGAAGAAGAAGAAGAAGAAGAAGAAGAAGGATGATTAATGAATATCTGATTTGCCCTGAGGAAAACTGAGAGTCCAACCTTCAAGTTATTCTCACCCCTTCCTCCAAGAGCAACTCAAACCTTTGTTGCTTCTATGTTTTTCGAACAGTGCACGTGAATGGCTGGCGGTGCGGATCGAGTTCTGACGTACTTATCGCTTCCACGTTCTTAGACATACTTCCTGCATAGTACTCCTTTTTACGCGTGGTTCAGTGTTATGTACTGTACTGTGTTAGGTTAACAGTTGGTGGTCGTAACAAATAAGCGGATTAGTTGACGAAATGGTGAACTGTCGAGAACAACCTTCCAGGCGCCTGCTTTTTCTACGTTATTGCTTTCAAATTATTTACTGTTCCTTGTATTCTGGTCATTACTTAAATAAAACCCATTCTGGTTATAATAAATAAAACTCATTGCAAGAAGTGTCATTATCGTCATCTTCTTAACGATTTTAGGTTTTAGCGGCCTGTTCCTATTCCACAGCCTAATTTTCTTACGTCTACCAGCTTTCCTTCTGCCTCTAGGGTTGTAATCTTTCGCCATCTTCGGTATTCTACTTTCTTCCATTATATCTATGTGTTGAATCCATTATCTTCTGTATACTTTAATCCTTTCATTAACTGCAAAAATATCTAAACCACTTCTTATCTCTTCATTACTTATATGATCTCGTCTATTACACCTTTTAACTCATCTCAGAAATTTGATTTCTGCTGTTTTTATCTTCTGTTCATCTTTTTTCTTTATCACCCAAGTTTCAGAATCACACTGTAGTTTAGCTATTGCCATTGTTTTATAACATTTTATTTGGGTTTCTGTTCTACATTTTATTTCCCAACGTTCTCAAATCGTTCCACACATTCTTGTGAAATTCGTCACTTTATGATCATAAGTAATGTCACGTCCAAGATAGTTGAAATGTCACTTGTTCTATGCATGTGTTGTCTATGCATATTTTGGTCCGAACCGGTTCATCTCCTATAAAGGCCATTACTTTTGTCTTTGATTCTGATATGTTACAGTTATATTCTTTTCCTATTTTATGTAAGCTGTATGTTGCTAGCTAGAGATCGTCTTCTAGAGTAGCGAATCTGTCTAGGTCGTCCACGAAGAAAATGGTTTTCAAGCTTTCATTTCGGTGGATTTTAATACCGTCAGGGGGTTGTTCTTTCCATTTATTGACATCATCTAGGTAAAGGTTAAAAAGCAATGGAGACAGAGAAGAACATTGTCTTCCATTTTCACGTAGGCTTCCGCGACCGGTGTCCATTATGTTTTTGTAGTCTTCTTCCGGTATGGACCGCGTCAAAAATGTCTTGTATGACAAGGTTTCACTCATATTACAATGAGTATCCTCAGGTCTTAGAGACAAAAACCCCGGCAAACGAATTCAGTTATATAGTGTAGAAGTGGCGGTGGGTGGTCCGGTAAGTGGACCCTGCCGTGTAGGCGTTACTCTGTGTGTATTATTTGTGCGGTCAGTCAACCCGTGTACAGTCAAACCAGAAAGTAAAGGGTACCAAGTCGTACTAAGCGTGGCGGTTTCTCTGTTGATGTTATCCTTGTGTTTATTAATTTCTATTGCTTCTAGGATCAATCTGTCATGATATCTATTACATGACCTTATTACAGATGCGTCTTCGAAGTTTACCATGTGATTAGTGAAGGTCAGATGGTCAGCAATTGCAGATTTTTCAACTGCCGAGTTCTTTGTATGTCTGACATGTTTTTGGACTCTTGTGAAAATCAGGCGGCCCGTCTGGCCAATGTAAACCTTTCCACTACTGCATGGAATTTTATAGATACCTTCAGTGTTGAATGGGATTCTGTCTTTGATTGGTTTTGTAAATTGTGCCAGCTTCTTATGTGGTTGAAAAACTGTTTTAATTCCGTATTTTCTCAACTGCTAATATTTTCTGTAGTACCTTTTGCATATGGTAAGAATGCTCTGTAGTTATTATCGTCCGCTGTATGTATTTATAGCAGACACCGTCGTCACAGATGGAAATAAAATTTCGTCCTTCGTCCTTCACAATATTAGTTCAAGAGTGTTTGCATATGGGAGGTTACAAGAGCTAAGGGAAGGTCAAGTGTCTGTAAAAACTAAATATAATGTGAATACAATAGTTTTGACAGACACGCGATCTTCCCTTAGCTCCTGTAACCCCCTCTCCCCCATCACACCTCACACATGTTCCGATACACGCCCTAAACAGATGTCAACCACTATTACATCCTCTGTTTAGTGTTCACTCATCTCTTTGACAATGGCTTAAGAAGTCGAAACAGCCTCAGTTAAATAAAACCTGTAAAACGTACCAAGTGTTTATATATTTTTAGAAACCTTTGCAGTAATATTATGTATTTTTTTTAATCTAGAAAGTAGTTATGCTTTATATAGTGATCAGTGGAACCTGTATTTGCTGTAGGCCTATATTTAAAATCACTTGCTTACGTTCAGAAAAGATATGTTTCAGAGCACTGTCACATTGTCCGATATAAATAGCACCATTTTCTGCACAGTATGTATGATAGATTCCTTTTTTTCCCAGCATTTAAAATTTTTCTTCATTGTTAACCATTAACTGTGTAAAGATCACGTTTATTTACCATCCTTAATGTGCACCCCACTTAATGTTGACGCTGATGTGTACTTCAAGTGGGCTCTTGAAGGATCTAGAACAAATTTGAACGTGACCTTGACTGAGGCAACTCCTGACTACTATGGTAGGGGGGGATTGGAAGGAATCTATCGGCTGTTCTACTCGGGTCGATACGATTCTCGTTACAATATTAACCCACGGTAAGGAGATACAAAGACTGCTTTAGTTCTGAGGAAAAGTGAAAAATATCAACCAATTGGCTGGAAATTAGAATAGTTTTACAAAACGGAAGAAACGCAAGTGTATTATAATTTGTGATAAAGTGTTTGTAAAGTTTGTAATAATAGCTGCATATTAACATAAATTTAAATTCATATTACAGAATTGTTTACCCTGAGCGATAGCAGCGGTGTGTTCCCGTTGCATAAACGCGTAGTGTAACGCGAGGGTTACTGCAACCTACAAATAATAAACTGTGAGAAATGTGAGAACTCTTCTCTACCGTGTTGTTGTACCTTATCCTCCTCCGTGCTCTTTAAGATAAATGAAGGTGTAAACATCAGGCTTCATCGTCCGCCCCCTCCCACATGCCTTATGTTCAGCTTAAAACTTTTCCTTTTCTCAGTCTTGAGATAGAATCAATTTTATTTGTTATTGTTCTTGTGATATTATTTCGATTATGAAAAAAATGTTTCTTTAGCGAGACCCCGTTAACGCAACACTACGTTACTTTTCTTTACGTTAGGCCTGCACATTACAAGTTACTCATTTCTCTTGTATCGTCATTTCAAAATTATTGTATTGTTACTAATACGGGACGTTCTACAAGTATCTCGGTTATCCCAGCAGAGCCCAGCTGTAATGTGTGTGCGCGTACATATTGCTGTTACTTTGAGATGAAAGACAATTACGTGACACTTATCGTGCGACAACAATCGAGGCTATTCCAGACCGTACTGGCTAGCGCACTGTGTGCAAGGACACTGTTTCTAGTGGATTCGAGAGCGAATCTAATAGGCGCTTGTTTAACCCGTCAGCCAAAGTGACAGATTATTCTAGCATCTCAGCGGGGTATAAATATAACGATCCAGCCAACAAACCCGGCGCATTTACCCACCAGTCCCGATAAGCTGACAACCTCAGCCGACATCACCCGGAGAATTCACGGGATTCGCCCAGGCCCGGACGTGGGTTCAGATCACGTCCCCTTTCTGTTTACATTTGCCTAGCTACGGCCACGTTCAATACCAGTCCCTAGAACCCCGACAAGTGGCCGTCACAGACTACGACGCTGCAGATTGGCCACTCTTTTCACACGCTGTTGCTTCTTTGCTCTCGCCGCTCCCTGCCCCCCTTCCACACCAGACGAAACCGACAATTACAACGAAACAATAACAACAGCCATAAAGACAGCGATAGCTATGGCCATCCCCACAAAACACATCAAATATTCCCAACAAAGACTACCCAATCCAATACTTGTACTGACCCGTAGGAAACGTTGGTTTCGCCGTCTCTTAAATAAAGATCGGCAAAACGAGCTGCTCCAATCGGAATACAGAAGACTTTCGAAAGAGGTGAAAACCGCCATCAGAGTACACCGGACCACGCGACTCGACAGCCTCTGTACCTCAGTACAAGACACATTCCATACCGACCCCTCGAAGTTCTGGAAGAAAGTTAAGCGCTTCCACAACCCTCCAAAACCAACTACCCCTATCTTGGTGGGTGACAGTCTGATCGTAAGCGATAGCGAAAAGGCGGCCGCCTTCCGGGATACACTCCAGTCGGTTCATAGCTATCCGACTAGCCCAGACTTTGACGCAGTCGCCGAACACACAATTAACACCTTCATACACACCCACAGAGAACTCTTCAAACCTGGCGACAGACTAAATGGACCATATGAACATCCACTGGAGCAGCCAATAACATCTGATGACATAAAAGACAAACTCCCGCAATGCCGAAACTCAGAGCCTGGGTCTGACGGCATTCCGAACAAAGTATTGAAAGCTCTCCCTGACTTAGCACTTGACGCACTATCCCAGCTTTACACAACTAGTTTACAGCTCGGATTACGTACCCCAAGCTTGGAAATATGCCCATGTCCTGATGTTTCCCAAACCATCGAAATCCGCCACACTAACATCGAACTACAGGCCCATATCGCTTACCCCCGCAATCTCTAGGTTATTGGAAAAATACTAGTCGCCAGGATCCATCTCCATCTGAAAATCAACAACGTCCTACCGAGTACGCAGGGAGGTTTTCGCCCTGGGTACAATATCTATGACCAGCTGGTCAGGGTGATCAGCGCCATCCAGGAGAACTCTTACCTCAGACACCCAACCATCATAGCACTTCTCGATATCCGAAAAGCTTTTGACTCCGTCTGGCACAATGGCCTCAGATTTAAAACCCTCGGATGTCAATTCCCCCAAACGTCGTAAAATGGCTTTCGCAGTTCCTGGATGGCCGAACAGGTCAAGTCCGAGTTAGCCAGCATCTCTCGGCAAATTTCCAACTGCACGCTGGTGTTCCCCAGGGCTCAGCCATTAGCCCGCTACTATACATCATCTTTACCAAAGACACCCCCCCCCGCCACAGCTAACATACCCATCAGCAGGCTTGGCCCAATATGCAGACGACACTGCATACTGGGTCTCCCATCAACGTCACCAGCGAACCATCACACACCTGCAGGATATGTTGCAGTCTTTCTTTGAATACTGCAACACTTGGAGAATCACCGTAAACACGGACAAGACCCAACTTTGCGTTTTCAACCGCACAGGATGTAACATGAGTCACTTCTTTCAAACTCCAGTCCGTGTTGGCCTATCACACATAATTCCGAAGCGTGACTGCAAATACCTTGGAGTCACCCTTGACACCACAATGACCTGGCGCCAACACATCAAGAAAACCAATGCCCAAGCGCGAGTCCGTATCCGAGCACTACGCACGGTTAGCACGAACGATCGCTGCTCCAGTGAACTACTCAGCAGGATCTACACAACTTGCATCAGGCCTATAATAACGTATGCACACCCGATCCTGCTGACGACTGAGACCAACAGAATCACAGAACGGCGGGCCCTGCGCCTCATCTACCGCCGTCCTCCTATCACCAAAACCCCAAATATGACCTTATATGCCCTAAATAAACACTTCCCAGACCTGGACACATTCCTACACAAACTAAACTGGAAGTACGCAACGACAGCAAACACCCGATCAACATTACAAACCCTCCTCACCCCCCCTCGTTAGACCTGCCCAAAATGCCCGGCGATCACACTTCCTTGTAAACCGTCTCCTGACTCTTATAGATGAACCCCTGCCCAGGATACTACGTAGAAAATCACGCAACAGAAGGGTCCCAGGACCCGTCTAGGGTCCACCTCTATCGCAATAGAAAAATTAAAATTATATAAAAAATATAAAATAAACAATAAAAATAATATAAAAAATAAAAATTGCAAAACAAGCAGTCCTCCTGCTTGTTCCTACAACTTCTACGTCGAAGAAAAAAAAAAACCTGTCCAACATCTCATCTTCCTACATCTTCAACGTCGTCGCCACCCATAAATAAATAAAAACAAAACCCTCCATTGGTAGCCCAATTAAAACCCAACAACCTGTTCCTTAACCCGCCCATGCCCTTGACATCACTTCGACGCTTCTCTCTAACTTTAGCGTCAATTGCTGCAAAAGATACTGATATTACATGGCTGAAGGGAGCTCGCTCCAAAACAGCCCGAGGAGACCAGTCGGCCCTCTCAGAAAAAAAAAAAAGTTAGTTCAGTCTACGTCGAGCAACAGTGCGTTCAAGTGGCGATTTATTCAAGTGATGTTCGAAGTACTGTGGCAAAGTGTTATCGTGTTATAATTGTGCGGGACTATTAGTTGAATTATTGCATGTGGACAAATTTTGCTCGGATTATTGTAGGTACAAGTTTATTATAAACTGCATTTGTGACTAAGTAAAGCTGCTGATTAGTAACTTGATTGATGTCTGTAATTTTGTTTTTCACTCTGTCATACGAAGATCAAGGAGAGCGTCGTAACAGTATTTTTATTTAAATTATATTTTACAATGCTGTGTTTTGACGGCTTTCGGAAATACTGTCGTCGTCAGGTACGGAAATAACATTGTATCGTAATAAGGGACAATAAAATATTAATGCACGGTAAGCAGATATATAGACTGCTTTAGTTATGAGGAAAAGTGAACAAAATCAAAGCAACTGGCTGGAAATTAGAATAGTTTTTACAAAAAGGAAGACACGCAAGTGTATTATAGATTGCGATAAAATGTTTTTAAAATATGTAATAATAGCTGCATACAAACTATTAACATAATTTTAAATTCATATTACAGAAGTGTTTACTCTGAGCGGTAGCAGCGGTGTTTTCCCATTCCATAAAAGCGTAGTGTAACGCGAGGCTTACTGCAACCTACAAACTCTAAACTGTGACAAATGTGAGAACTCTTCTCTACCGTGTTGTTGTACCTTATCCTCCTCCGTGCCCTTTAAGATGAATGAAGGTGGAAACAATAGGCTTCATCGTCCGCCCCCTCCCACGTGCGTTATGTTCAGCTTAAAACTTTTCCTTTTCTCAGTCTTGAGTTGGAATCAATTTCATTTGCTATTGTTCTAGCAGAATTACTTTGATTTTTAAAAGAAATGTTTCTTTAGCGAGATCCCAGAAGCGCAAGACTTCGTTACTTTTCCCCGATGTAGTAAGTATAGACCTAAGCACGCTGGCTGCTTAAACTAACTCTCCACAGCTTGGTAGTCAGATTTTACTAAAACGTTTATCAAGAGACCAGTGGCGTATAACTACGAGGGAGGATAAAAAGCATCAATGCCACCCCCCAGAGCTATCAAATATTTTATTGAATCGCTATAATCAGTTAACGTTGATCTATTTTGAAGTCAGTTGCGAGCGTTAAAGTGTGGCTTAAACTCGTATAAATAATTATATGGGAAGAAAATAATTATAGAGAAGGTTAGAAAATTTAAGTACATAGGGGAAATAATTCAAGAGAATGGTTTAGAAAAAACTGCTATTGAAGAAAGGATTATTGAAATTGAAAGACCATGTGATATAACTAAAGATATTTACAACAAAAAGTGCATATCTAAAAATTCGAAAATAAAGGATTACAGTACATTAGTGAAGCCAGAATGCCTATATGCAAGTGAATAATTAGCATTGATTATAATTTAAACAGACTAGAAATACTGGAAAGACGAATTATTACAAAAATATTAGACCCACGAAAAAATTCAGAAGGTTGAAATTTAAGAAGTAATGATAGAATATATCAGAGAATAGAAAATATAACAGAAATAATGAGAAAAAGAAGACAATTATTTTTTTTACATTTATATAGAATGGACGAAAATAGGTTAACAAAGCAGATCTTCAAATATCTGTGGGGGAAAAAGTCAACATCAAGTTGGATTAAAGGAGTCCAAAAGGATTTAGAAAAAAATAATATAAAGGCTGAAGAAGCAATTGAAAGAGAAGTTTTTCGGGCAAAAGTGTTAAAAGTGGAAGGAGTCCAGGGTAGGAGAGAGGAAAACACAGGTTCAAAGTTGACCGAAGACAGGAAGAGGAAACACAATGGAAAGATGAAATAATTATGGAGAAATAGAAAAGAACAAAGAATAAAGAATTGAAATTGGCATGTGGTCTTTAGATGGCCGATGCAAAAAAAAATTATATGTGAAGTATATTAAATATCTCATTTGTCCTGAGGAGAACGGGGACTTCAACCTTTAAACTAGTCTTACCACTCCCTATCTGTGGATAATGAACTAGAGACATTCACCTGCAGTACAATTAAAGCAATGTAGCCACATTAGCTACGTCCTCTTTTTATTCCTTTCTCTCGTCCCTTCCAGAAAATAGTCTCGTCCTCTCCCCAGGAGCAGCTTCTAGTTACGCCACTGACACAGAGTGTGTTTAAAATGAAGTTTACTACGTACTACGTGCTGCTGTGTACTACAGCAGGGGTCTCCAAACTACGGCACGCGAAGGGTCATTGTCCAGCCGCGGCAACCCGGGTGATGCTGCGTGCAGTTTTTAATTAGGTCGTCAAAATACTTCAAATATTATAACAGTTTACTAAATAACTAAGCAAGAAATAAGTTCAGTAAAATGATATAATATTTTGTACAAGTTTAAAACATTTACGTGTTTAATGTGCTCGTTCGTCTGGCTACCTTGAATGAATCAACCTAAAGCGAAGATTCTTATTCCTACCGTGCGCTCAGCTCTAATTCCTCCCGTTTTCAAAAATGAACTTTGTAAAACAAAAGTACAGTGCTCACTTGTCAGACGAACACTTGAAATCCATTGTAGTGATAGGGGGATCAAAATTTGACCCAAAATGGACAGACGTCAGAAGCAACTCCACACATCTCATACGTACATAAGACAGCCAAAAATAAAACGTAAGAAATATATTTGAATGTTATTTTTTCCTTACTTTTATTAACATTATTTTGAATAAATGGATTTGTTTTCTTTGTATAAGCATGCTTAATTTTTATTTGAATACCTATTTTATTGACTTGATTATTTCGTAAAAAAACAAGTTCGAATATATGTATATGTTGTTGGCCCGCCTGACTTCTAAGATTTTTCAATTCGGCCCCCAAGTAGAAAACTTTGGAGACACCTGTACTACAGTACTGTACGAAATACTATAGATGAAAATTGGAAAACTGGAAAGGAATGGAACTAAAGAAGAAAATATAGAGCTGAAATACGTCCAACGATATGATAGTTTGGTGCGGATTAGTGGAACAAAGAACCCAGAGGACTAGTTTGAAACTACATGTAACTGTAGGCTACCCAGAATAGAATAGAGTGTACTCCTGCGGAGGACAAAATGTGAAAGAGCATTCGGGAAGAGCGAGAAGACAGTATAACAAGTTTTGGCAAGAGACAGAAATACTTATGGTCAAAGTCCGAGAAGAGGAAGAAATAAGTAGATACATAGACAGCACAGTCGTTGGTGATGGTGATAATGATGATGTTGATGATGATGATGATGGTGGTGGTGGTGGTGGTGGTGACGACACCGACGACGACGACGACGACGACAACGATGATCACGATTATGATGTTGAAAACAGAATTATGATCAATTGGTGTTGCGTGAAGGGTAGGATGTTCAAACTATGATGAAATCATTGAGAAATGCTATCCAGAACTAACTGATGAAGACGCACACCATTTTTTTTTTGACATTATCAACAGGCAAATTAATTGAGACGAATGTTAATTAAATGAACTGAAATTGTTACAGTATATAATAAAGATTCCATAAGGATATATAAAAATGAACAATGACACAGACTCGCATAAGTACTACTCAAAAGCCTATATAACCATTGGCTTCATCATCAAATTTAATTCTGTCCGAAGACATGGTTAGCAGTCCGTTTGTTCACTGTGTCTTTCCTGCTATGTTTACCTCTATTGCTAACATCTTTTCCCATCCAGCGCAGTTTGTAGTTAGCTTTCTAATAAGTCCGCGAATTTTTTCCTCATTATTTATTCTTTTTGATATCTCATCTTTCGTTACTTTTCTCTCTACTTAGTCCTTTCCTTCTTCGCTACAACCACATTTCGAAGCGAACGTTTAATATCTTTGGGTGCTTGATTGCTGGTGCTTTTATGCATAGTAGATATCACTTAGCGGATCTCTTTGCAAGTCAGTATTACTACTATTAACTCCTTTCCCTAGGCTTAAGATGTCTTACTGTACCTAAATGAACTTACCAGTTTTTCCCACAACGTTCGGTGATACTATTTGACCATCCCATAAGAGGCTGGACCAGGACACGCTCATTCTTCACCTTGTTGGTGACACATGAAAGTTTTTCGAGATTCAACGAATGTGTATCAACAGTTAATTAACATAGACTAAAATTAACCGCGACACAAGAGACAACTGGATTAGTTTGGCATTCGTCTCGTCCACGAGCGGATATATACACTGATAATGTTACTGATGTATGGCATATAAACACCCAAAGATATTGTTACGACATTACAGAGCAGTCTACGGGTTTGTCGAATGATCTAGAAGTATCTCGCTCTAATGTGTGTGGTGTACGTGATTCTCGGCGCATTTGCTAGACTGTACCGAATTCGCGCGGTCGCACGCACTGTGTCAAGGCCGCAATCAATTACGTCGTAGTTTAGAGCTAATACGTAGTATGTGGAATAATCTAGTATTTCGGAGGGGTATAAATACCAGTATTCAACAACGTTCAGTTTCAGTTATAGTTGCGATACATTAGTGCGGTTCGAGTTTATTATCGGGCGATATTACTCTGTGTGTTCATGTGTTCAAGTGGTTATTAGTGAAGTGCTGTGTTTTATAATCGGGTGGTATATTGTAACACACTTGTGTTTTAATATTAGTTGACATTATATTGCGTGACATTATATTTTTTATTTGATTTCTTGTAAGACACTGTGTTGTTAATTACGAACACCGTTGTTAATTACGAATCAAGTAGACCGTCGTAACAATATTGTGAAATTGGCGATGCTACGGCCTTAGAGAACAACGCTTTCCATCGCTTGTCAAAATTTTCCTGGGGGAGATAGGCGACAACCGGAGATAGGCTGGCAGTATTCACACTGTAGCCTATATAATGTTTCAACCGCAGGATATGTTTTAAGAATTTAAACAGACTAAAAGGCAGAAGTGAATTTTACGGTGTAAAAACATGTGCAACAAAAAATAATATTCCAGCGCAAAATTACAAAACAAGCCAGATAGGGTTACATAAATTTGCATGATTGGGGCGTAATTTACCATACTATAATACAAATGACATCATTGGAAAATATCAATATTTTTGCAATTTATTTTTAATTATAGGCCTACTGACGGTATTTCGATTGTTATTGTTATAAAAAAATATGGTAAGATAAGTAATTATGGACACTTGCGAATAATGTTTTTTTTTGCATCCACAGTATTATTAAATATTGATAACGATTTGCGCTTATTATCTACAAGCAGATGTAGATAATCTTGGAGGAATCTTGGATGCTAATTATCTTGAAGGAAGACATGCATGGGAAAGAGGTACACAAGTATTTAGGGGTAAAAATTACGGCCAGTGGGAAGCAAGACAAAGAAGTACAATCCAGAATTATTTTGGGAAATATGGCTATATCTACATTAAATGGAATTCTGTGGGATAAGCAAATCACAGCAGAAACTAAAACCGAAATATTTAAAAACATTGTTAGAAGTATCATGACTTACGACTCAGAAGTTTGGACTACTAATAAACACACAAGAACAAAATTAATGACATCAGAGATGGACTTTTTGAGACGTTTGGCAAGAGTATCCAGACGTGAAAAAATTAGAAATTATGTCATTAAGGAAAGAATGAATGTGAAAAATTCAAGTGTTGATTTTACCAAAACAAAAAAATTACAATGGTATGGACACACGAAAAGAATGGCACAGGAAAGATTGCCAAGGGGAGTTACGAAATGGACCCTACCAGGAAGAAGGAAAAGTCGAAGACCACCTATCACCTGGATAGAAGGAATTCAGATTATATTGAGGGAACGAGACATTGAAGAAGATCTTTGGATGGACAAGCAGCAGTGGAAGATGAGAATTCAATCACTTCTGTAATCTTTGGTAATGTTTGTGTACACGTTGTACAGCCGGAATAATAATAATAATCTACAAGCATCCCATATTGTGTTAGTCGTCCTTATAAATATGGTGATTAGGTGCATTACGGTTCTGTAATAATCGAAACCCGATTTCTAAAGTGAACACAACAAAGACGTTGTTCACGAGCATTAGTGTAAGTGATAACAAGTAGTACACAAAATAATTGTTGCGAAATAAACAAGCTTACTCATGCTACGAATTGTCCGTTAAGGATTACAAATGCAGCCAAACAACGGCTGTTAGTGAAGTCCGTTGCATTGTATATCACCGAAATGACCAAGTAAACGGGTTAAAGTGGCAACTAAGCGAGCGCCTAACTAGCGATGAGGTGACGTTATTACTGGTTACGGATCCCCCTAATGTACCATGGGACCTGTAATTGATATAAATTTTGGAAATTATCCGTGCTCAGGACTGTGTTACGATATAGTCGATGTATTTACGCGCTCTTTAATACTGTCTTGACGTATCCTATTAACTGACATGACCTGCCCCCACTGGAAGGTATATTGTTTTATAGAGAGAGCCCACGCGGCCCCCCCCACACACACACACACACTCACCACACATCACACACCACACACCACACAAGTTAACCCGGACTTTGTTTTATGTCAAGAATTTTAGTTAAAAGGAATATGAGATTCAGAGACGCACGTACCGTTTGTGCTTAAATAATAGTTTTGCTCTCATTATTTTACGGTGTACAGAGTTTTAAGTAATAAAAAAAGAACAGGGAGTAGATGCAAGGCATCTATGTGTAGGTGTACGTCTGGCCAACGAAAGACACGGTATAAAGATATTCCTATTCGCTAGCGTTACGCTACAAACGATTCGCAGACACAAACCACGTCTAATTTAATTCTCAGAATTCTGGTACATGACAAAACCATCCATTCAGACACCATTTAATGTAGATTTTCTATCCACGTGGGGCAAATCAATTACTCTCCGATTCTCTCCTTCACAGCTCGTCTCGGTACATTATTTTACTAAAATTTTTCTTTTATTATGTATATTTGAGTGTGTGTGTGTGTGTGTGTGTGTGTGTGTGTGTGTGTGTGTGTGTGTGTGTGTGTGTGTGTGTGTGTGTGTGTGTGTGTGACGATGCGATTAGAAAAATTAAAATGTGTGAGAAAGAGAATGAACGAAAGAAGCAAAGAGAGGAAGAAAGGAGGAGGAAAGCAGGGCAAAATGAAGTAAAACAAGCAATAGAAAGAGAGCATGGAAAGTGAATCAACAAATGTGAAGAATAAGTGGAGTATGAAACAGACAGATGAAGAGGCACTGTGTATTGCTACTGTTTCAAGATTATTTAGAATCGATTAAAAACAATGTTGGCTCTGGATTTAATAAACGTCAAGAACAAACGTTTTCCCGATTCTACGCTTTGGCGTCTGCAGTGCCTACAACTAGACAACGAAACACTGTTCTCTCCTCACAGTAGCCTATGAATTTATCAGATAATTACAATAAACTGCCTGTAATAATACCGTGATAACCTATCGAGTAGGTGGTAGGGTATAACTCTGCTTTGTTTAGACTTCAGAGGTGAAGTCGTATAATTGAAATGAGGCGTTCTTCTCTGAAGACAGTTTATTGATGATTTCCTTCGTTTTTACAAAACAACACAAGTGCTATTAAAAACCATTCCCGAGCTGTTTGGCCGCGATCCATTCTAAAACGGACGTTTTGGCAGTATCATCGACTGCCATCATCAGTGTAAAAATTTGAGCTGCTTTAACGTAGGTTAAAGTTACTGTGGTTAAAACTAGCAGTCCCGTGAACACCGCTCATTACTTATAAATTCGCCAAGTGTCACGATGCAGTCATAAATCACTACCAGCCAATCAGAACGAAAGAGACGTATTAGAGGCTCGCAAACAGTGCCTTTACAATCTCCTGACTTTATAAAACTTCTCGAATTTCACTTATTTCAATTAATTCATTTAATTCTATTACTTTAATTACTTATATACTGTAACTATAAGTAGGGCACTTATAGAACTGTACTTTGGTATTCATTCGAAGAATAGAAGCTCTCTAACAATATTTACAACAGATCTGCCTTCTTCTCCCTGAACATCGTCTTTTATAATCGAAACTGCGTTTATTCTGGACTTTCTCATAATTAATTCATATTGTTACGACATCACAGAACAATCTACGTGTTTCTCGAACGATCCAGTGGAATACGGCTGAATGTTGTGGCGTACGTGTTTCAACATTCGCTCGCGATACTTTTCTGGAAGCCGAAAGCCGCGCGGACTGTGTCAAGGCCGCAATTAATTACGTCGTAGTTTAGAGTTAACGCGCAGTATGGAATAATCTAGTACTTCGGGGGGGGGGTATAAATACCATTACTCAACGACGTACAGTTTCAGTTATAGTAGCGATATATTACAGTTTGAGTTTCATGTTTATTGTCGGGCGATTACAAGTGATTACTGTGTGCGCTCAAGTGGTTGTTAGTGAAGTGTTGTGTTTTAGAATCGGGCGGTATAATTGTAATACAATTGTTTTTTATATTAGTTGACATTTTATTGCGTGTGAACAATTTTTATTTGATTTGTTGTAACAGACAGTGTTGTTAATTACGAACTATTTAACTGTGAAAATTAAAGCTGGTGATTAGTGACTTATTGGTGTCTTGTATTTTGTTTTCCACTGTACCATACGACGATCGGGGAGATCGTCGTGACAATATTGTATCTGTCTCATAATGCTCTCCAAGACTTTTCGTGTTTTCATCAATCTGCCTTCTGTTATCTTAACAAATTGGTTTTTGTCCTTAACATCTGCCTATCTTGATAATGGAGCCAAGTAATCCATGACAGCACATAAACTACAGTTTACGATTGTTGTTTGCTGGATGGACACCTTTGTTAATTAAGAACATGTACGTGAACTTTGATCTACTCTGGGAAAGTTTCCTAAAATTTTTTTAACGTACAAATGTAACTGCTAGTCTGCTTATAACTTGACAACTATATATAATTATTACAATTCACAGTTTCAGTACCTTCACTTACAACACTCTTACGTAGTCTACACACCAGTACTACACAAAATATTTTGCCAAACATGATATTTATGAATGTGAACGCGGAATAGCATCTGGTTTTAATATATTATTATTTATTATATTCAAACACTTTTCGTTACAGTAGTTTATTTCTTGATACATATATCAATTATTTAAAATTTATAATTTCTTTACTTATAATTTATAATCCTCTTATTTGGAACATGTTTCGGGAATCCTATTGTTCCCATTTTCAGCCTTCTTAACTTTGTATCTTGTTGAGTACTTGTGTTTTGGTTGGTTGTTGTTACTGTTTCCAGTTTGTTTTTGGTATTTTAAACTGGTATTATTGTGTGTGATTGTGGTGTTTATATTAAAAGCTTTTTTAATATTTTCGATGTTGAGTGCTTTGAAAATTGTGTCATGTTTTGTATCAATTTGTAATTGTTCAGGTATTAGTTTGTTTTGTGTTAGTACATTTGTAAATTTTTACATATGTTCATTATGGTGCCTTTGTGTGGTATGTGTTTTATTAGCGTCATGTTGGTTATGTCTGGGAATTCATGTCCTGTGTTTATTCCATGTGTGGCAAATTAGATTTATATATTTCTGGTTTTTTGTATGCGCTTAGATATTTGAAAATTGTGTCATGTTTTGTAATTTTGTATTGATTTGTATTTGTTCAGGTATTAGTTTGTTTTGTGTTTGTATATTTGTAAATTTTCCCAAATGTTTATTATGGTGCCTTTGTGTGATATATACATTTTATTAGTATCATGTTGGTTATGTCTGGGGATTCATGTCCTGTGTTTACTGCATGTGTGGCCAAATTAGATTCATATATATATATCATTTTCTATATAAGTAACTCGACGTTTCTTGCAGAAATTATATACATTTGTGATGTTATTCAATTTGTTTCTTCCGCAAGTAGTATAATTCGTATATTCTTTTTAACACCTGACGCACGTTTCACGGAAAAATATCAGTATCATCAGAGGTTTCTAATTAAATTAATAACAATCGAAATAATTCTATTAATATAAGATTAACGAATAATCGAATTTGTATCGATTTTTATGTAAAATAACTGATAATCGATTTAGGTCGATTAGTTAACGATTGTTTTAATGTTTACTTTCTTCAGCAGCTGATTTCTCGGTTATATTTGAAAATTTGTTGTTTATATTTATTCGTTTTTATTTTTTATAAAATTTATAATTTTAAATAGATCGTCTTGTTTTGTTTTTATTTGGGTTTGTTCTTTAATTAATAAATTATTGTTATTGTGTTTGTAAATGTTAAGATTTTTCCAAATACTCATTTTTTGACCTTTTTGTATGTTTTTCATTAATTTTATATATTCAATGTTTGGAAATTGGTGGTTATTATTTAGACAATGTGTGGCTAAATTAGATTTATAAATATTTGGTTTTAAATATTCATTGCGGTGTTGAGGGAATCTATCTAGTAGTTTTTTCTTTGTCTGGCCCACGTAGAATTTATTCCAATCTGGACATTTTATTTTATATATTTCAATTTTATTGTGAGTATTGGATTTATTTTTAGGTTTTACTTTATTAAAAATTATATTATCTGTATTATAAGATATTTTTAAATTAGTATTTTTTAAAATTAGTATTAATAGAATAATTTCGATTGTTATTAATTTACTTAGAAACCTCTGATGATACTGATATTTTTCAGTGAAACGTGCGTCAGGTGTTAAAAAGAATATATGAATTATAGGTACTACTTGCAGAAGAAACAAATTGAATAACATTACAAATTTATATATATATATTGTAGCATGACAGATTATCCACATTATAATGAATGAAAAATTATCATAAATAAATTTAAAATAAAATGAAATCAAGGAAAATCCAAATACAAACAAATAAGTATCACAGTAAAAGGCAATCATAATTTAAGGAAATAAAAATAAATTAAAAACAACTTAGCAACACCTATGAGTAATGAAAAATACACCAAAAAACTAAAATAAAGTAAGGAAATACCCAGGTAGGATAGGAGTAAGTAAGGAAAAAACACAGAACAAACCGACATCCCTAATAACAGGACTGAAAATGGAAGAAACCACGGAGTAGAATAAAATCAAGTAGGGAAATACCCAAAGCAATCCCAGTAATAAGAAAAAACTAAACACCAAAAGAAAGTATAATTAACTAGTGAAAGTATAACACCAAAAAATAAAAATATACTAAAGAAGATATAAACAAAAGTGACTAATGGTAGGATATTATTATGAAAACAGAGTATAAAAATGTTTCTAAGTGAGGGCCACTCTTTATCTAATAACATTTATTGAAATGAAAATAAAAGCAGGCAATAAATCAGTGAAGTGACAAATGGTACATCCCCAAAATAAAATAAAAACAGCCAAGACTGCATAAATTTAATTTTAAGAATTACTTTAAATAATGAAGGGACAGATGTGTTATTTATTTTAAGGGCAAAGAACTCTATACATAATGCTGGAAATAGAGCATTATGTTTTTTGATATTCTTAAATATTTACTATGTTTAATAGTATCCATCAAGGCTAAGTGTCTGAGATGGAATACAACTCTTGTATTATAAGATATTCATTATATGTTTACCAGTATTAATCAAGACTGAAATGTCTGAGTTAGAGTACAACTTTTTCTTTTTCAAATATTTGTTATGTATTAATAGTATGGATTAAATACTAAATGTTAATGTAGTTAATTATAATTACACCAAGTGACATAAGTTGATGCAAAATGCAATAAACGAATTAAAATTTACACGAATATAATACAAAAATTAATTAATAAATAAGAATAAAAAAATATATATATAATAATATTTTTTTTTATAAATTAAACAACATTTTTATTTTGTTACCAAAAAGTAAAGTATTGTTACAAAATTGGCGTTCAACTGAAGGGGCTTTAATTAGCGATTGACAGGCCACTATAATTTGCCCAATTCCTAATTAGAACTAGGCAGGTGTTATCAAGTCAGAGAAAGGTAATAAAAATGCCAGAACCAACACAATCAGATGATACAAAGTGGGATAAGATAATGGAAATATTCCTACAAATAAGGGAGGAGAACCAACAATTGATTAAGGAAATGAGAGAGGACAGATTATTAAGAGAAGCATTAAGAAAGGATAGGACCAAAGAAATAAAAAATGATAGCAAACCAGAAACAGAAGAAATACCAAACGAAAAAACAAAGGAACAAATAGTAGTATTATCTGAAAATAAAACTAACAGAGACAAAGAAAATATTAAACAAAGGGAAATGGAATCAAAGAAAATGAGAAGAACGAATCCAAGGAAATTAATAAAAACACAAGAAGAGATATAGAGATGATGCACAGTGGTTTAATCGATGTCAATAATTTCCCAATTACCCACAATAAAGAAATCATGAATGCCAGAGATTATAGGAGGAGAATAGAAATAGTTTCAGAAATGGTTTACCACAAAACAGTAGTGTACAACTTGGAAAGGACCAGAGGTAAACGGAATACGACAAAAGTAGAAATACGTGGGAAAATATCAATGATATCAGTAGTCATTGATGGACTAGTGACATATTGTTTTAATAAACAACATGTTAGTTTAAATCGGATAAGCTTTGAAGCAAATGAAGGAATAACAGCAAGAAAAGGAAGTACAAGGTAGAAGCAAGAGATGTCACAAGTACCGGAATAATTATTAAGACAATGGTCGTCCGGACAATAAGGGCAACTGAGATGATAGACCACGGTTAAATCAAATACCAAACACCATCAAGAAAAGGGACGGACTTTATGATAACCGACGACGGCAGAAAACCATTTAAAAGAGAAAAAAAATAAGTACCATTGAGGAGAAATGATATGAATAACTTATGATATGAAAAATACACCAAAAAACTAAAATAAATTAAGGAAATACCCAGGTAGGATAGGAGTAAGTAAGGAAAAAACACAGAACAAACCGACACCCCTTATATAAGGACCATTTTTGAAGAAACAAGGTAGGATAGGAGTAAGTAAGGAAAAACCCAGAACAAACCGACATCCCTAATAACAGGACTGAAAATGGAAGAAACCACGGAGTAGAATAAAATCAAGTAGGGAAATACCCAAAGCAATCCCAGTAATAAGAAAAAACTAAACTGCAAAAGAAAGTATAATTAACTAGTGAAAGTATAACACCAAAAAATAAAAATATATGTAAAGATGATATAAACAAAAGTGACTAATTGTAGGATATTATTATGAAAACAGAGTATAAAAATGTTTCTAAGTGAGGGCCACTCTTTATCTAATAACATTTATTAAAATGAAAATAAAAGCAGGCAATAAATCAGTGAAGTGACAAAGGGTACGTCCCCAAAATAAAATAAAACAGCCAAGACTGCATAAATTTAATTTTAAGAATTACTTTAAATAATGAAGAGACAGATGTGTTATTTATTTTAAAGTCAAAGAACTCTATACATAATGTAGGAAATAGAACATTATGTTTTTTGTTATTCTTAAATATTTACTATGTTTAATAGTATCCATCAAGGCTAAGTGTCAGATAAGATATTCATTATATGTTTACCAGTATTAATCAAGACTGAAATGTCTGAGTTAGAGTACAACTTTTTTGTTTTCAAATATTTGTTATGTATTAATAGTAGGATTCAATACTAAATGTTAATGTAGTTAAGTAAGAGAATTGTAATTAAGATTATATAATAACAGAAAGTCAGAAGGGGTATAAGCAAGCTGTATTAGTCAAAACATTATATGTGAACAAATCTAAAATCTGGACAAATGGTAAATCTCAACAACATTATAATTGATGAATAGGCCAAATAAATTAATTAAACTGATGAAATTTGTATAATGTAAATTAGACATAGTGTATTATAACTGACACTATACTTTAGAAGGATATTGGAAAAAGGTATGAAAGATTATTGGAAAAAATGCAAATGTAATAACAGAAAAATCAAAGGGGGGTGTCCCAAATTAAAGAATAATATTTAAAAAAGATAACTAATTCATAAAATTACAAGGAATTAAGGAAAGATAACATTTTATTTCAATCAGGGATCTTGTTCAATAATAAATAACTTCATAAAAATTGTAAACCATTTAAAATGACAGGAAGTAAAATATTAGGCCTACCTGTTAAAAATACAGTAAATAGGGCATTTCGAGATGGAAAACATTGTAAAAGTATCATATTTGGTATTAAATCACGTAGAATTAACTAGAGAAAGAGATTATGTATTAGGTATTTAATAAAATTAAGTAATAGTAAAAATGTATTGCATCATATAATGTAAAAATCAGTTATGTAGCGGAAATGCTATAAATTTAAAACAATGTCTTTTTAATATTAAATTGGCTAAGACGTTTCGGATGAAGAAGAAAATAGAACAGTTGATTGTTACCCGTTGAACAGAACACATCTAAGCCAGCTCTCGCAAAAGATTCCCATACAGCGAAGGAGTAAAACGGCTAGAGTCTAACCAAGTCGAATAATTTTGAATTCGCGAATATTGGAAAAAACTTAAACAACCACTAAATTCAGCGAGATAAACCAGTACAACTAGTAAATTAAACTAATCCTGAACAGAAAAAAGTGAATTAACTATTAAACAACATATAAACGATAATTCGGAATAGTGAGACGGAACTTGCCATTATCGACCTTATGGCATAAAGTGAATTAAAAACATTATCCAACACAATTTAGCGAGGCGAATCACTGAACACTGATCCCGGACCGCTACACTACCACCAGAGGGATTAATCACCATTGCAGAGACGAGGAAAACTTGGAAAGGCGATATTTATTTGCAGAGAATTCAGTCGAGCCGTCGGCATTTCACATATGCAGTACGAAGCAGCCATTTTGGAATCCCATGATCCTCTCCTGGTCCGCTAGCTTCACATCACAACGTTTGGTTCGAACAAATACTTTAATAAACATTATAAATTAAATCATATCTTTGTATTTTTAGATAATAAGCTTGTAATTGTAAGTGTTATACTTTCCAGACTTTGCCCTTTCTCTGACTATATAATATAACAACTCAAAGAACCTGTAATTAATTTTAATAATTTATACATAAAATAATCGTTCGCCCTGAGAGAACGAGTCGATATTTTAACTGATTGAACAATCGATTTACAATCGATCCTTAATTAATTTGTCAATAAAACTTGGAATTCTGCAAAATCGATTTCTATTTATTTTTAAACCATATAAACGGAATAACATAAGATAATATTTAAATCACGGACTACACGAAAAGCGACAATTACCAACGTGGAAGGAGCCTACACTCAGAAGAAGAAGAACCGCGAATCGACTAGTACCGGAGATAATCCTATTAACGCAGAACTTAATTATAATTACACCAAGTGACATAAGTTGATAAAAAATTTAATAAACGAATTAAAATTTACACGAATATAATACAAAAATTAATTAATAAATAGTAAATAAGAATAAAAAAATATATATATAATAATTTTTTTTTATAAATTAAACAATTATTTTTTTACCAAAAGTAAAGTATTGTTACAAAAAATATATATATATACATATATATTTTAATGGAATCTTGTTGCGTCTTGTAAAAATTTTACTGGAGTTACATTTCTACATTACATTTATAACCCTCACATTTACTTAATTTCAGCAGACTGAAATATAGGTAACCTATTTTGGAAACGAAGAAGTGATACTGAAAAAAATCCCTACAACGCAAATAAACAAAAATAAACATTTTCCAACTTACACGTAACATTTTGTGCGTACCAAATTGGTGAGTTTGGAGAAATGAGAATGCGAACTACGAAGCAACCTCTCAGCCGCATATCGTTCGTATTCACTAGTTGCTAATTTGTGTGTGTCGTCTTTTCAAGATTTGAGAGTCCCTTTTCAATATGAAAATCCCTTTGAGAGAGAGAAAATAAATATTTCTTGAGCGAGATCCCGTGAAGGCAAGAAAGGCTAGTTACTTTTCCGATTGTAGTAACTGTCGATTTAACAACGTTTGTTGCTTAACCTAACTTCACACTGCACTGCATTTCAACGGTTTACGGAAATAGAATTATATCGACCTTCGTAAAATAAAGAAGATTTAAATAATATTGTGCGGTGTGTATTTTTATTTAAATTATATTTTACAATACTCTGACGGTTTACAATATTTTCGACGGTTTTCGGAAATACTGTCGACATCAGGTACGGAAATAACATTATATCGTAGCCTAATAAGGGACACTGAAATAGCAATGCAAGATAAGCAAATATACAGACTGCTTTAGTTCTGAGGACAAGTTAAAAAAAATCAATGGAAATTGAAATTATTATAGTTTTACATAACGGAAGCTACGCAAGTGTATACAATTTGTGATAAAGTGTTTGTAAAGTTTGTAACAATAGCAGCATATGGACTATTAACATAAATTTCAATTTATATTACAGAAGCGTTTACGGTGAGCGGTAGCAGCGGTGTTTTAGCGTCGCATACACGCGTAGTGTAGCGCGAGGCTTAACTGCAACCTACAGACTCTAAACTGTGAGAACTCTTCTCTACCGTGTTGCTGTACCTTATACTCCTCCGTGCTCAAGATAAATGAAGGTGTAAACATCAGGCTTACTCCTCTGCCCCCATCACACGTTATGTTCCGCTTCAAACTTTTTCTTTTCTCAGTCTTGCGTTAGAATCAGTTTTATTTGTTATTGTTCTTGTGAAATTATTTCAATTATGAAAATAAATATTTAGGCATATGAAACGTGGGGATTGAATGTTAATGTAAATAAGACAGAATATCTAGTCGTTAATTCCGATGCCAGATTTAAAGTATTGATTAAAAAAAGTACGTCAGTTGAACAGGTCGATGAATTTAAATATCTAGGGGCACTAATAACACGGGATGGCATAGGGAAACCCGAAATCAAAAACGAATAGAACTGGGCAGGAAAGTTCTAGAAAGTTTGAACTCTATTTGGTGGGACAAGCATATTTCGAGAGCCACAAAGATTAATATAGGAAAAGCTTTTGTTGAATCAGTTCTGTCTTACGGGTGTGAGGTATGGACGTTGAGCACGGAAATTATACGACAATTGAATGCCGTGGAAATGGATTATCTCCGTAGAAGTGCCAGAGTCTCAAGAAGGGAGAGAATAACCAGCGAGGAGATCAGAAGAAGGATGCATGCAGAAGACACAATTATTAACAGAGTAGAACGAAGAGGCCTAAAGTGGTTCGGTCACTTACTCCGAATGGATGAACAGAGATGGGCGAGGAAACTATTTCAGTGGAGGCTCCCAGGGAGAGGAAAAAGGGGCAAACCTAGACTGTCCTTGTATGAAAACATGAGGAAAGCCATGGAACATCATAACTTTTCAGAAGAAGATGCAAAGCACAGAAATAAATGGCGGTTAGGCGTGGGTATGCGGCAATAGCCAATGAAAATCCCTTTGAGAGAGAGAGAACATAAATATTTCTTGAGCGAGATCCCGTGAAGGCAAGAAATTATAGTTACTTTTCCGATTGTAGTAACTGTCGATTTAACTACGTTTGTTGCTTAACCTAACTCCACCCTGCACTGCATTTCAACGGTTTACGGAAATAAAATTATTTCGATCTTCATAAAATAAGGATGATTTAAAAAATAGTGTGCAGTAACCAAAGGAACAGATAGCTTTCTCTCGTCTGTCACTACGGTCCCTGTAGAACCCTGGCCTGCTCAATGATTCTCCTCTATTCTTCTCTGTCCAGAGCCTTATTCCTCCAACCTGCCCCTCGCATCTCCCTCAAATCCCCTCCACATCTTCGCACCATCTCCTCTTCGGACGTCCTATCCTCTTTACTCCTTCCGGCTCCTTTTCCAATTCCATTTTTGGGCCTCTATCACTTCTCATTCTCACCACCTGCCCCAACCATCGCAACCTGCCTTCACTGCCGCAACGATGTCCGCTTCTCCATACAAGTCTCATAGCTGACGATGCTTTGCCATCCTTCACATCTCTCCGTCCAACACTGGTACATAAATTCTTCTTCGAATTTTTCTCTCGAAAAAACCAAGGTTTTTCATATCTTCCATCTCCAACATCCACGTCTCGCTTGCACGTGTTACTACAGGTCTGATTGCCGTACTGTAGCCGTACTATATTTATTTTTACATTTTTTTATACATTCCTGGATTGGAATATATTTTTAATGCACGGTAGCTTCTTTTCTCTGCTACTGTTCTTGCTTTGATTTCATCGCTTGTTTCATTATTCTCTTTAATTGTGCTTCTGAGATATTTAAATTCCTGGACCTCCTCAAAACTGTAGAATAGTTTCTTTACAAAAGAAAAGCAAGCGAGAGTATTACAATTTGTAGTGATAGCTGGATTTAAAATGAGATACTGACGTCCGTAATGTTAACACTAAGAGGATTTTTATGTGTATGTAAAAATAAGGTGAATTAAACCAACAATAAAAATATCCTTGAGTTTTCGCTGATCTTAATTATTTTATTTTATCCATTAAAATACAAAACAATTTCGTTTACAAAGTATGCGTTTTACCTTCGTTAAATAAAATATTTTATTATAAATAGTAAACAGATTAAGAAATAACTGTTTTTAATCTCCTTGTAAGTAAATGTCTGTAGAAAGGGAAAATACAAAATCGGGGACACTGTTAAATCTATTGTTGGGAGAAATTAATTGTGTGAGATTCAACCGTTTATTGGTGTAGAGGCTAGGGATGTCAATAACCGCTCGATTGTAACCGTAACCGGTTTTTTGTTTGGGTTAAACCTTAATTTTCGTTTTTTTCTGTTTGGTTACAACCAGTCATTTTTTCAAAACTCCAATAATCCCCCCCCAAAAAAACCGACCGAAAATGAACAAAATCACAACTTAACGAGATCTCACGAATCACTAGTTGGGTGGGTATTACCAAATGACGGCTACGAGGGAACTCTATAGTGTACAGTCTACAATCATCGGAAATGCTGGTCTCGACAATTAACGATGTTATCTCGGATGAGACATGTCATGACCAATGACAACATCACTGAACGCGTATTCATGAACAGAGTCAACAAAAATATTGGGTCGAGTAATTTTTTTGCAATGTTTTTAATGTGTTTGTAATTTTTAAAATAATAATAGTAATTCGAGTTTGAGTGTCCGTAAATAAAATTAAGAGAGGTCGTAAACAGAGTAAATAAATTTTGTTTTTATTTATTTACTGTTTTCCGGGCTGTGACAATTTTACAAAGACGTACAATTGATTAATGTCATCACTTTTTTTTTGAAAATAACCAAGCGGATTATTGTGTAATCTAGTTTATTATATAAATACTTTATAGTTATATTATTTTTGCGAATTAAACTAAAAATAAACAAATTAACCGTGTTGGCGGTTATTTGAATAACCGGTTATTTCTGCCTGTTATAACCGTCCCCTTTAACTATAAGGTAATATAACCGGTTTAACTGATAATCTGACATCCGTACTAGAGGCTGACTGACAAGTACAGTTAATCTGACTGACATCAGAACTAGAGGCACAGACGCGCTCTTGTCACGGTTTTAAAGGGTGCATTTTCGTCTGGCGCGCAGGCAGTTGGACGAAGTCTGAAGTTAAACACAGCGATTACAAGAGAAAGAGAGATACACAGACATTATGTTACACTCATTATATAAAATTATTCTAATAATACATATGCACTGTGTTTGCTTTAATATAAACACTTATTAATTTCTCTACATTAATTTTGCAGTATAATCAGATAACAACGGCCGAGTGTTGATTGAAACGTCACTGGCAGATCTAATGTTTGTTTACCCACTGACAGGAACTGCTCCATGCAAAGCGAGAATTTGTTTTGTGTAACCAGATACAATATTATATTATAGCATTATTATTATTATAGTTACAGCTAGATTATTATAGTAAACATGCCAGGTGTGTTTACGCTGTGGAAATCTTTTACACTCCACTTGTACCGATCATTAAAATGTGTGTGTGTATGTGTGTGTGTGTGTGTGTGTGCGCGCGAGAGAGAGAGATAGAGAGAGAGAGAGAGAGAGAGAGAGAGAGAGAGAGAGAGAGAGAGACAGAGTGAGAGAGAGAGAGAGTAAAAAGATCATTAATTTTTCATCAGGTTATACGATATAGGCCTACATATGTGCATGAGTTGTAGAGAACTTAAGACCTATTGATTTTGGTGAAGATCGCTGATAATTTACCTGCAACGTTTTATGTTTTAACGAGAGTAAAGTATTTAATTTTCTTAAATAAAGTATCCTGAAAAGAAGGTCATAATAATCCACTGCAGGGAAGTAGATGAACTATTTATAAATGAAAAGGGTACTTGATGGGGAAGGGGGTAATTTTCTATAAATGAAAATGATAGTTCAATGGCGAGGGGATAATTTTTATTTGTGTACTACGTTATAGGCAACAAAGAAGTAGTTTGTTGTTTAAATTCCTTCCAGGGCTGTTTGGCCGTGGTCCAATGTTTTCTGCAAAACCGGACGTTTCGGAAGTGCCATTGACTGCCGTCGTCAGTGAAAATTGAGTTCGCTAACGTGAGGTGGTATACGTTAGTGACCACAGTGCTGTGGTTAAGGCTGAAGCAAGAAGTAATTTCTATGAAAGTATTTCATTTCGAAAACGATTTTAAATATAAATCTTAGAACATGGAAGTCATGTATGGTTCTCTATACCGATATTTATTTTTATTTTAGTTGTCGAAAATTAATCTCTTATGATGCGGGCGAGTTTAATTGTGGAACTCAGACACTTTTAAATTGAAACCACTAGTACAGAGAGAGAGAAAGAGAGCGAGAGAGAGAGAGAGAGAGAGAGAGAGAGAGAGAGAGAGAGAGAGAGAGAGAGAGAGAGAGGGGTAGACAGACAGACAGACAGACAGATGATAGACTGACTGATAGACAGAATGATAGAGAGACAGAGACAGACAGAGAAGTGTTTAGAATACAATATAAATAAAAGGATATAATAAATAAACAGTAGAATCGTTTAATATGAAATATATTTCAACATAAAACGTATATTTGATTATTTATGTGCGAGCGAGTTTACTTCCTTTCGTGAAGAACTATTATCCTGATGTAAACGTGTATAAAGCGCTAAGTGAAACTACAAAGTTGCGATAAGTTACAACAAGAAAACAGGAAACTGTTCTTATCTTATCACCGCTCTACTTTGTCAGGGTGGAACTTTATCTCCACACAGCTCACGTAGTGCAGTGCTCGCTACAAATTTAAACATTTTAAAACAAACGAAAGTTTTAGTTGCTCGCTCCTCGTAGTTTCAATTTACGAACGCAGCGAATTATCATCTTCGTGAAACACGTACATCTACTTTTGTTACGTTCTTTCGCTTGTGCACCTCTTTATTTGATTTGCATTGCACCGTGTACGTTTGGTGTATCCGCTTCGCTTCTTTATTGAATTGTTAGATACATTACTATACTATGCCTCATCCACTTAAATTTTCTTCCATAATATTATCACTGCACTAATTTAGTTTCCAGCGTATATAGAAGTCTAAAGAAACTTATATATAGTCAATATATTTGCAAACTAAAATTGTGTACTGCGATTGGCTTTGCACCAGTGGCGTGGCGTGGGTACACAACAGGTGTTGCCGGTTGCCACAGGCCTAAAGCTTACCTTAAAAATTAATTTCCTACTACCAAGTATTCTTTTTAGAGCCAAAATATTCCTTTAAGAGATAAAATATCTTTTTGGAGTGTTTTCTATCTTTCGCTGGCAGAAGTGGAGGGTCCCGGTTCAACGGGGTCTGACTCCACTATACTTATACAGAATAAATAAGGACACAAATAATCGAATTAATAATAATAAACACAAACAGAGGAACACAGAACTAAACGAACAAAACACAAATAGGTAGGCAGTAACTGCTGCACGTTGGTTCCGAAACGAACATAGCTGCTAACTGAGCGTTTTGCCGGTTTATACAGCGGCAACACATTGGGTGGACGAATGTGTCCCCCTCCCGTTTGCACAGTGACAACTACTACGAGGTCAATGAACACACGCAGTAAAACATTGCCGATGTCTGAGCCGGCAACACAAGACGGTGTGAGTGCCCAGCAGTTCGAAAGCAATGCTACGCGTTTCTTCAAGTTTTGCCTTTTAACATTGTTCGGATATCAAATTATTCAATAACTAAAATATTTATTCAATGATATAATTAATATTATTTTCTTTCGTTTCCAGGACTGTTGCCACCGGCAACAGCGGTTACATTGACGCCACGCTACTGCTTTGCACTTTTTCTTAAACGGAAAGAATTGTAATTCATATTACAAATTTCGTTTACTATTTATATTAAATTGTTTGGAGTAGCATAATCTTTTCGAGTGTACAGACTTGAACAGCCGTGTCCAGCTTTAATTGTAAGTTATTTATCTGCTTTCTTAATTTCTAATGTACATTGTATATTATAATACTTTTGTACTGAACTAATACTTTTAAGCTTAGCTGTTTTTAAAAGCTAAAATAGTGGACTTCTTATTCAATTTGCACTACATTTGATATTTAAAATACAATTTTCATTTCTACTTTGTAATTCCAGTCACGTGTGCACTTAATATTTCTGTAAAACTGATTTAAAGGAAATATGGTCAGTTTGATTTTGTTACTTTTTATCTGGAGGACTTGATACGTTTTATATAACAACATGTTTAACCTCAAAAATTAGGCTCTACCCTGAACCTGTTCCGTGACCTATTTTGCTCTCGGCCGTCCTTTACCTCTTTTTCCCACCGTCTATATTCCATTGCTAGCACTTGAATGTTGTCACCTGCCATTCTTCCCAAATGTTCAAACTACCTTTGTTTGTTGTTCCTTAGCTGTTCCAACAATGGGTCGACTTCCAGTTCTATCCTTATATCGACATTTTTCTTTCTATCGAAAATGGTTCAGCCCAGACTACTCCTCATAAATTTCAACTCTGATGCCTAAATTTTTGTTTGTCTCTTTCTGTCATAGCTCTGGCTTTATCTCCATACATCAGAACTACTACCGCTACAAGCAAGGTGTTAAAAAAACCTTGTGCTTGGTTCCTTCTTTGTCTTATTTTTAAGGAATCTTTGGATTGTTCCACAGATATCCCTAAATTTGTTTAATTTTTCATCCAGATCAATTTCTTTCCCATATGTAACGTAACATGCCAAGTACAGTAATATTAAACAGACATGAATCAGCGCGCAGGTTGTAGTGAGGAGAATATGGCAGAAGTGAAAGCCACGAGAGAAGAAAATGTATTTTCAACTAACGCAGTTGAAAATATTAGTCTACTCTCTGAATTGTCAATAAGACGCAGATATGACAAGAGTAATCTATTTTGACACGGGTTGAATTTTTGTACCTAATGTGCCGAAGTTACGCTTCTTTAATAATTAAAGATGAAAGATAATAATTAAATTTACGTTTTTCCCTGTAAAAGTAGTAAAATTTGAAAACTGATATCGCTTATAATGACAGCTGAAATAAAGCAGTTACGCTGCTTTGTCAATTCACAATTATTTTCGTTTTAATATATTTATAACTTTATTTATTTAGTTTTCTATTTTCTATGATCCTTATAGTGTTTTCAATTGTTTATTTTTAATTTTGAACGTTTTTATATATTTATTGTTTTTTACATTTCATTAGCTACATTTTTAATTATATTACTAAATACTTTACCAAACTAAATTTTACAGCCCTACCAACACACACACATACAAATGCGCGCGCACGCACAGATATATGTAACTTACTTTTTACTAACTTATAACCAATTATTCTTATAATTTGAAAATTCTTTTGTTATTCTTTTAATTGTTTTTAAGGTTTTTACCATAAAATTTGTTACCTACAAAATTTGGTCGTAGGTAAGTTTTGATTTCGATTACGACAGTGAACGTGGACATTTTGTAAGACGAAACAAGCGTCAGACACAACAGAAAGAGACAATGTAGGCCTAATAAAGATATCCATTATTTTGTAAACAGTGACTTGGCGTGTTGTGTCTGTTGCAATGTTTCTCGAAAGTCGAGGCTAGACATTGTAACGTCACAGAACGTTCCATAAAAAGAAATCATTTATATAGTAAGTTAGCATAGGAGGAAAGTGAAGTGAACAGTATCGAACCCAAGTAGTCCCAAAAAATTGTGTAATTTTGTATAATAATTATTTCTATCAACTTGAAAAAACGACCAAACTATGACTAAAACAAAACCCCATATATATTATTAAAGTGAATCAGAGTGAAAAAACCATAAGACACTATAAGAGAGAGAAATAATGTCAGAATCCACCAGAATAAAGTCAATAATTATTAAGTTTTATAACTATGAATATAGTATTAAAAACTATTTTTTGTGAATAAATGGACATGATCCATCATTATATTATGTGATGTAAATAAAATAAATGTATTAAATGACTTAAATACATTATTAGAAAGAGTTTAGGTTAAAATAAAAATTGTATATTTGCAATGACAAAAAAATATCAATGTGTTGGATTTGAGACCATACACCAAGATTTCATGAAAAAATTAATTATTATCAGATTTAAATACAAACTATATGTAATTGTCAAGCAGACAATAGTGAACAATTTATCTTAAATAAAGGAAGCTGTCAAATGAATAAAAAGCAGTCAAAATAGCCAAAAACAGTGTTAACTAAAAACATGTAATAGGCATCTAATATTGTATAATTTATGAATTTAATGTTGCCAAAATGCAACCAAACTGTATTAGAAAGCTGTAATATGATATAAAGCAACTATACTAATATAACTGACCAACTTTAACATTGTAATAGTCAAGTCAGCAAAATATTTACTTATACCATGTATGGCTGAAGCCAATTATCCAGTACAAAAATAATCATATCTGGCTAAATACTTACATAATACTAACAAAAATAAGATAGAAAGGTACAATACATCAGAATACCTTAATAAGAAACAAACTCAGTTGAAAGTAAAGTCAATTCTAAAAGAATTTAACTAATTAGAGTGAGATTTGTCACACCATAAAAAATGACATCTGAAGACAATCAATGATGCTATGTCATCTTGTGATAAATATAATATATGTACAAAGTAACCAGGTATCACAAAAGATAGACAAAATAATAAACTCTGTGTGTATAGTGGTGAAATAATACATATATTAAGGAAAAAGACTAATCATTGTATTAGAAAACTGACAAGAACCTAGGCCATGAGCAGAGGCCATATAAAATTGTATTTATTTGTGTTTTATTGATGTTAAAATTTGTTTATTTTGTTGTAGGAGAGTAGTAGTAGTAGATGTCCAGCTTGTGAAGGGAACTTTATAACTCCACAGCAATTTTTGTTATAAATATTGAGTTTTTAATGACTACAACTCAAGGTGAGGGTTGTAAATTGTAATGTTTATTAGACTTAAGTTAATTAGATACCAATCATATTTAGTATCGCTAGATTCAGTAAAAAACAAGGAATCTAAATACATTAATGGCATACAAATTGTAAGTACTAATGTGAAACTGTTTGATAAATACCAGTGTAAATTTTGAAATATCCTTTGTATGAAGAATAAGAAATTCGTTCTAAAAGCTTCTACGGAAGTGAAAATTGTTCTATGAGATTCCATTTCGTTTATTCTCGAACAATCTAGAAAGAATTTTTACACAAATATACCGGAAGTCGACGAAAACAGTCATCCCGATTTAGTATAAAAGCGAGACCAAATTCGACCCAAAAACACTTGAAGATTGAACTCCAGAACTGATGCATCTCACACAACACTGATCAACGCAGCTAAGGCGAAACCGAGAGGCGAGAAATCGACAAGACACGGCAGGAAGGCTTTTCCCGTACATAGACATAACCGACTGACTTAACCTCAACGAGAGTCTACGCCAAAAAGTATCGCTGAAATAGAGCAGCGATACGGCAAATTTTAATAGAAAGCACGCAGCCAGAACGTCGACGGCCCAGGAGGGTCCCAACATTTAATAGAGAACGAATTCTGCTGTGTTCGCATTGACTGACTAACGTGACAAATAATTCCCCCGAACGTAAACAAAACAATACACTGAGCCTTCCTCAACACTGCATGGGAATCAGCGCTGCGGTGGCAGATTTCTGAATCAACGCTAAACAGATGATTCGTAGTGGCGGCGTTTGAACGAGATTTTACTGCCAAACGTTTTGACAAAAAGTGCGGAAAAAGTAATGATCGCAAAATTTGACTTTAAATAGATTCAGTGTAAACCAAAGAGGCGAGATCGAGAAACTACCCGAAGGAAGTGTCCAGTGAGAGAATAAACGACCATTGGAACGTGAGTTACCAAAATTAAAGTCATTTGTTACCTGGTTACATTTATCACACACTTGTACTTTACACGCCACACATACACCTTCAAATCACTTAGTTTTTTCTTGTAAGGCATCTAATTGATATGTCTTGGTAGTTCAAAGGAGTCACGTCCTGAGAGTAAAGTTTTTTTTACATATTAAACTCATGCTTGTCAACTGAGTCAGAATCTGAAATACTAGCCGATACTTGATTGGACATATAAAAAATTGTCAATAATAATAACTTGTAAAATTTTTTCTCTGCAATTTTATAATTTTTATGAATGATAGTCCTTCAGACGATTTGTTTGTTTGTTTTTTAAGAACCATTAAACTTAACTGATTTTTCAAAGCTAAACTGACTTGTTTAAATTTTTTCGTAGATTTAAAAATTTTATCAATCACATTTAATTTTTCTTGGAACAAACGTTTCCAAGTGGCGCCCACAAAAGCATAGTTTTAAGTTGTGTTACAGGACTACATCACTGCAGAGGATCCAGTCAACAGAGTAAGTAACAAAAGTGCGCGGAGGTAACGCCCGACACAGATTACAACACATACACATTACTTTTCACCCAATACTTGTTTTTCTATAACATCAACAATCGTTGTATATTTTGGAATGTGTACACTTTGTGTACATGTTACGATTCACGAAAAACGTAGTAATATATGATCCACATTGCTCTGGCATCTTAATTTGTTTGAATAAGTAACATTAATAACAGCCTCGTACGTGAAACGATTTTGTGTGTGTGTGTGTGTGTGTGTGTGTGTGTGTGTGTGTGTGTGTGTGTTTAGAAAACAAGCAGATGTAAAGTATCCGTAAAGAACAGGAGAGACAATATTAATGCAACAATTAGACGGAAACTATTTAAGTACCATAGAGCACATTTACTTACATGCAATTACAATAATTATTTAGGTCAGTTCTTCACCCTACTAATATTTCCGTCACTGTTATCACCGTTAGCCTATTATCACTATCACTCAAATTGCCTTCACTGCTGCTATCTCGACTTACATTACTTTCTAAACGATCTGTTACAGTATCCCTTATTTGGTTCGACCTCACGTAGTCATTTTCAGTTTTCATGACATCACTTCTTGATCTCTAGTCTGCAGGAGAAATACAATAAAATTCCGTTGACATTGTCCACAGAAGAATGCACGTTTTTTCTTTCACACGCTTCTTCACGGTTGCCCAAGTCAGTTCCATAGGATTAAAATCCGGCTGATAGTGTAGAAGTTGTAAAACAGAATGTCCATGGTTTGCCAAAATAGCATCTATTTTAAAAGTTTTGTAAGTTGGGTTGTTTTGTTTAATTAGTGCATACAGCTCAGGCTTTAACATAGATGGACTACAAGGAATGTAATGGGTTTTTAAGCAGTTAATCATGTCTGCCTTTTTTTGTTAATGATGTTGGAGGTGGATTTATTTGTACATTGTAGGACGAGGCATTATCTATTACTATTACGCTGTTTCAAATGAAATGAAACTAAACGCTTCACATTTGATGAATACTGGTGTTTTTTGAAAAGTACTCACACAATAACCGCCACAGCGTCTCAGAGAAAACTAAGCTATGTTTCTCTGTTGACGCATGCGCATTACATAACCTGCGCCGTTAGCACGAAAACGGTTGATTCATGTCTAGTGAACTTCACTGTAATTGAACTACTGGACTTGTTCCATGATCTTTCCATTTATCTTAGGTCTTACTGGTTGCTTCCCTCTGAATGCCAATGTTTTAGTCTTGTTCGCTGATATTTGTAAGCTATATTTCGCTGATATTTGTAAGCTATATTCATCTGCTATTCGATTGAACTATCACAATACATTGTTATCTGAATGTACATTGAACTATCACTATTAAAACAAATAATAATAGGCACCAAATTACAATAAATTTTTTATGGGTCTGATCACAAATAGCTGTTCAAACTCTTGCAGTTAAACACTTTTGCGCATGTTTTCAAATAAAGTGCACTGAAATAATCGTTTGCTACAATTGCTGGTCTGATTCACGGAATTTTTTAACTCAGCAGCTGAAATTAAATGTGTGTTGTCACTTCCGAATCAAAGTAATTTCTTTTTCCAGGATGACTGTTTATGGGCATAAAAACAAAATTATTGTTAAATTTATTTTAGATGAATCCCTTTTACTATTTCTTCTTCTTACTTCACGTTTCAGTCATTTCTACCTGTAGCATCTACATTCGGACTACAATTGATCCGCCGTCGTTACTTCAGACGACCGACACTTCTCTTCCTCTATGGCTGATGATGTCTAAAAATATATGAACTGTTCCATGCTCTGCACGAGGGATATCCAGCAGTTTCTGTTCTTCACGATTCTAATGCTTACATTAAATATTTATAATTCTTTTCGTATGACAGCGTTTCTTTTACTGTTAAGTTCCTAGAATCGTAAGAATGTAGTAAAAATCCTTGTTATTTTGTCGTGCGGGGAAAGGGTGAATGTTTATGGTCCATTTTATACTTTGGTCAAGGCGGAAGTCGAACCTGAACCCAGTAATATAGGAATGGTCGACCAGTGGGATACACTTCCAAAAAATAGAGTGACTACTACTACCACATTGGATGAAACGTTTGGAGCACTAATTTTAACTACAGTTTTCAGTTGCTAAAATAATTTGTCGCTTATAAACTAACGCAACGGTGTAACGTATCAAAGGGGAGTACGCAGATTTAACAGGGTAACTTTATTTTAATTAGGCCGGTACACCGTGTCGGGCTCACTACACTGAATCCTTTGATACACAGGCGACATGAACTGAATTAAACTGACGGACAAAAATGTCAACATGTTGCACGTACAAGAGTTGGCCTTTGTGTCGTGTCTGCAGCAGCACTTTGTGAGTGAAACCTCTGTGCAGTTTGTTACGCACATAATCTCTTTGGGTTAAATGGCTGTACGCGTAATAACGGCTAACAGAATGTTGTACCAAGTACCGCGGTGTACCCCTTCACACTCTCACACTCCCTCACTCTCTCTCTCTCTCTCTCTCTCTCTCTCTCTCTCTCTCACACTCTCTCTCTTTCTCTCTCTATCACACACACACAAACACACACACACACACACACACAAATTAACCGAAACTTTGTTTTTTGTAAATAATTCCGGATAAAAGAAATATGAGGTTCACATTTTTCACACACACACATGTGAATCAGAGGTCTCGAGATTGCAGGTTCCGTTAGGAAATGCTGTCGTTACATCTTCTCAATGGCACGTCGCGAAGCGATTGAGCAATAGACTACGTCCGCGGCAACGAGTCCCGTGTCTGCAGTGGGAACGTAGGCCTACATGAAGAGCGACTGGTAAGATTAGGCGTCTAACTTGTAAAGGGGAAAACCTTCCGAAAACGGACGATACAATCAGTTTAATTTGTCACTTTAAAAGAAAAAAAAAATATCATAGGAACCTATCATAATTTATTAATGAGAACTCTTGGGGTTTAAAGAAATAAATATTGATGTAGATTAGATTAAAACCCCAGTCAGTTTAAGGCTGTATTTGCAAACATACGAAGGTTTTCACTGATTACGTGCCTTACCATGACGGTCTCTAGAAGGCTGGAATATTAAACGTGGCAACAGTGGAACCAGCTGATATTTAAGGCTGACTAGACGATCTCTTAATTTATGTATTTCAATAATCAAATCGCGTCATTTTTAATTGTCGGTTAACAGCAGTTTTATAATTCTTCTTTTTTTGCAAATTAAAAGTTTATTACCGGTATGTAAAATACTGTGACATTAGTTAATAAATGTAATAATTAACTCATTCGTATTATACGAATTCAATAATTCGATCAAAATTAATTCACTAGGCCGAACACTAATTCACTAAAACTTTAAATTAAACTTAGTGTAGTACTAAGTGCGCACATACCTATAATTTAGATTTGGCTACAAATAAGGCTACTCATGAGTTTAGTACTGATATGAAATTAAATCAAAATATAACATGTTCACTTTAGTTCACTTTAGCTAATTTATTACACTATGCTTATAGGTCTCAGACGCAACGTTGTCACATTCCAGCCTTCTATTGGAGCCGGCCATGGCGTAGCACTTTCATGGACATTCATACTAAATACAAGAGATCCAAGTACTTATAATTTCAAACTGTGAAGTTACGGCTTAGTCGGTCTCAAATATCAGCTTGTTCCAGCGTTGCCATGTTTAATATTCCGGCCTTCTACTAGCGCCGGCCATGGCTTTACCTAACATAGAATATGTTACACGTAAATTGAAGACAGCTGTACTCGTTGCAATTTTAAATTTTATGCCGTAACGCTACACAAGTACACATGTATCCAGAACGAGTAAGTTATGTTCTGAAATATATTCTTCGCAAATGGGTCACCAAGTTTGTTGTATTCATTGTTCCAACTCCAGTAAAACTCATTTGGAACAACTACAATTAAAAAAAGTTTTAAAACATAAATGTTGCCAGTATGTTACCGGGCGATTTATCATTTCAGCAGAACTACTCCGCGCCGCTTATAGGCTCCCGGTGTGGAGTCGAGTGTGCTCATATTTCAATATTTAAAGTTGAATTTTCACGACCTACATCCACACATGTTGTGTAACGCTGTCTGGGCGCGCTCTTGAGTGTGTGGGTTCGCGTTACGGTAATCGTCGGTTTTTATTTTTGCTTATTTTATAACCAAGAATGTAAGCAACTCAAACTGTGATCTTTATTGTCTATCATCAACATCATCATATCATCATCATCATCTCCAAGGATTAAACCGAGGATGGGTTGTTCCGATCTCAAAGAGGCAAAGATTAGAGCTGGTCACTCCAGCGCTTCCTCGGACGTCCCACACCTCTCCGTCCCCTGGGTTTATAGTTCCAGAGTTGTTTGGGGACGCAGCAGTCATCTATTGAGCAAAGATGTTCCCACCAATTCAGCCGATACTGGCCGATCCTGTCGAGTATACTCATAATATTCAGTTCCTGTCTTATATCTGTGTTTCTTCTATGATCACTGAGAGTATACTCTGCCACGTGCTTCCTATATCTCATTTCAGCCGCTTGGCTGCGACTGGCCTGGCCTTTCGTTAAAGTCCAATTCTCAGACCATAAAGAAGTGTGGGAAGAGCCATCACCTTGTAGAATTTTAGGCGTGTTCCTTTACTTGCTGACTTAAGGTTCCGCACATACAGTAAGGCAACTTTTCTCTATACATAACTACTCTATTATAATGACCGTCATCGTCATCATCAGCCGTCCCACCGTTAGGCAGTTCTGGTTGTTCAGACTTCACCGTCTAGTCCTCGATCTTTCTGGGTTCCACCTGACGGTTGACTTGCCAAGCCGTGTTTGAAACTCTTCTTACACATTTTGTATACACGTTACTTCCATTTCCCTTTATCCGTTTCTACGTACTGTGTAACGACTGAGGAGAACGAAAATGCAAGCCCTCTTTTTGGAACCCTCAGGGAAGAAGAAGACGAGGAAGACCAAGAATCTCGTGGAGGAGAACTGTCGAGATAGAAGCAGAAAAAGAGGGGAAGTCCTTTGGAGAGCACAGAATTCTCACCCAAAATAGAGTCCGGTGGCGTAGCGTCGTCGAGGCCCTATGCTCTGCAGAGAGAGACAGGAATTAGCAGTAGTAGTAGTAGTAGTAACAACTGAATATTTAAACCCAGTCTAATTATCAAATTTTGTATCCTGTCTCCTACTTCCACTGCTCCCAGAAATGTAATTTTTTACGATTACAATCGTTGGAGATTTCTTTTCTTTGGTGGCAAACACTGCGAGCCATATAACTCCGTGTGTAAATTGCCATCGCCTTATAAAAATTTAACTATATGTTTTTTAATGTCTTATTCTTTAAGACATTATCACAATGCCGTTACATATCATGCTGCTGCCGGTACTTCTCTTAATGTAACTAACGTTTCACGTGATTTTATTAGTAACTACATTAATCAATCGCAATTTGAAAGGGATCAAGAATTTTGATTTTCGGCAGTTTAAAAGAAAGAAAAGGGAGTGCTGCCTACTACTCTGAACTCTTGAGCAAGGTTAGAGAGGCTTTTCGGTCTAAAAGACGCAAGTTTCGTATCCGAAGTGTTTTTGCTTCTTCACAACAATGCTCACACGTCGTGCCTAATTGGCTAAGAACATGTCCAACAAATTTTAATGCAGAAAAAATTAAAAAACTACTAGTTCGATGGAAAAAATGTGTAGATAGTAGGAAAAACTATGTAGAAGAATGTGTAGATAATAAGAGAAGCTATATAGAAAAATAATAGTTGAAACGCTGCCCGAAATTTATTACACCCCTTTTTTTCTCAAACATTTTTTTTTTTTTATTATTTTGGGAAGGCGTTACTTAATATTTAAGACTAGACGCGTGGCCTAGATGGAAATAAAATGTGCTGAGCTCATCGTGACAGGTCTTGCAAAGAAACACTTGATTAACAGCAACAAACTTTTATTGATGTATCACTTGATTTTGAGACCAAATTCTTTTACAATTGTAATTCTCTTCGTTTTAATTTTTCTTAAGGCTGAATATCAATTAAAAATTGTTTAATCACCATGGTGGTTGGATTGCAACAGTAACATCTCAAAAAATATCTCTAACAATTAAATTACAACATATAAAATTACCAAACACAGAGTATTTCACTTTCAATAAAAAAGAATTTTCATTTGCATTCACAATGCTTGAGCAATTAATCAGCAATGAAATTATTACAAGTACATAATAATGAGAACCAATTATTCGTAGATAATAATTAAATTTTTGAAAATAATTACTTAAATGTGTTCAAATACTTCCATCTGTCTGTCCCCAGCACTTGGATTAATAAAACGAAAGGCAAGTAACCTTAAGATCACAACTGTGATCACAGTAAAGCAGACATTGAAAGTTTGTTAATTAATTATAAATTTTTAATAAATATTCTGTAATCAACCAGAACCAAATAACTATAATTAAATCAAAAGGAGTTTTAATTTAGAATGAATTGAACCGGAAAAATAGTTGAACGCGCAGGATCACAAGTCATATGACAGGTAGATGCAAGTACTGTCTGGGTATTACATTTTCTTAAAGTTCGGTTTTCATAAGTTGATTTTGAAATTTTTTTTTTGCAGGAATTAAAAATTAAATATCTACATTGTGACAATGGTAACCCTTAACATCATGAAAGATTAATATACTAATACTTATAACATATTCATAACACAGTCATCACTACGCACAATTTAGCATGTCTACACAAAACATGTTCAGGCAATGTTAACTCTGAAGTATGAGTCTATTTTGTAGAACTGAGTTTCTCTGTGTATCACACGGTAACCAGCGGAGTATTGTGTGTGTGATGAATAAAAAGGAAATTTCCCACCTCATCTCTGAGAACACATAAAGGAGATTCCTGCCGTCCAAGTTTGAGTGTGGGTGATGATCTAGCGTGGCGTGACGGCGCTGGGGATCCTTACGCACTGCTTTGCGGATGGGAAAAGATGAAGTGTTCCCATCTCGTCCACCCCTTTCACCTCCCGAATATGCGGGGAATCCTGAAAAAATGTTATTTGTATATTGGGAGCGGTCGTGGCGTAGTGGCTAGCGTGTGGCGCTGCTACGCTGTCGGCGCGGGTTCATTTCCCGCCGGGGGCCATCTGATTTAGATACGACCGTTCCCCCTCGCAAGGCAAACCAGCGAGAGGTATCCTGCTTAGTATAAACCTTCCCCAACTATGCCGTTCGGATCCGGCGTTAAACTGTAGGTCCCATATACCTGTGAGAGAATCAGTACCACACGCACCACGGGTATATGCGGGGAGGGTACAAACCAGTGTAAGACTGAAGGACTACGATATATTGGATTCAGACAAAGAGAACATACCGCCCCCACATCCTTTCGCCGAGCAACCCAGATCACACACACCGCTATAATTTCAATTCAACAAATGCCTGCCATTAACCCCAGTAAAGGTCATACTTCAAGTTATTAATTTGAATATAAATTTCGATTCATCACAGTTAAAGCATTACAATTCCAAGCTTAAATATTCATGGGTTACATTCTAGATTTAAGTTCTCATTATCAATGACTTACAGGCACGTGGTGTCGGGCATACCCGAAATAATTACATTTACAAACTATTTCAATTAACAACTAGACTTCAGTGTAATTACAATTATAATTTATAACTCATTGAATTCCTCTGTTTTAAGTTTTCATTGCCTCTAACATTATTTCTTTAAATTTACTTTAAATCATTTAACCATGTGTCTTATTCATACCGGAACGAACATGGACAGTCAGAGCCACACACACACACACACACACTATCATTACATTTTACACACACGAGCCCCAATTAAATTAACATTAATAATTAAATCATGAATACTGGCTCACCTAAAGCTCTTTATAGGATTAACGAATCATAATAGCTGTTAAGAACTGCACGCCGTCACTGTCCGCATTGTACCAAAGTTGAAAGAGAAAGAGACGAGAGTTACCGCTGCGTGAAATTATAAAAGCCAAAAACATGGCTGAATAGATCTCGTTGTCAAAGCACAGGCAAAACGGCCAACCAAATGACGTCACAGATCAAGGTCACGGCGGCTGACTAAATCTCGATATTGCTCGCGGGTAATCTAACAAGCGGCGATAAGGCACCGAACGTACGGAATTACATTAAAACTGGCCGTGGCGTTTACCTTTAATATAGCCACGGCACATAGTTTATTTTCATTCACATATATTAATCTAATAAAGCGTTTGGCAAAAAGTTCGTTTATATACGATCGAATTTTGTATGTTTAACTTTCTACGTCCTATAGTTATTTTAAATATATATATAAGGAAAATTTTACAGCAGGGAAGTTTATGTCTTTTTTTGGAGGAGTAAAAGATACAGTCCGCGACTTAATTTGAAAAAAATCGCTGGCTTTTGCCAAGGTTGTTTATGACAAGTGAATCTTATCCTTTGCCATTTGAATACAATTAATTGTCCGTCTCCCTGTACAATTAATTGTTCATTTGTTAACTTCATATGTCTTTGATTTTGTTAAAATCTGTTTAACCAAATATGCTTGATCTACTTAACTGGGAAAATTTTACTGAAATTTTGTGTGACCTTTTGTATTTGTTGAATATTCATTCATTTCTATTTAGGCAAAGGAGAAAATTGAAACGTATGAAGTAAACATAGCGACAGTCCGAGCCCACCCCCACACACACTCAGTGACGTGTGACAACTGACCTTTACCCGACCTCTGTGCTTCAATTTCGTCCACCTATGCTGTTTGGTATTCAATCGCTTTCGTGTGATATATTGCTACTGTCCATATTTGCTATCGATCTGACTGCGACTCCCAGTGTCAGAGATGTATTATTCTGTTTGGTTGCGACATGGTAGAATTCGCACACAGATTGTCCACTAGAATGTGTGTACATTAATGAATAATATTTCTGCGGCTTCCTGTCCAAAGTTGCCTCCCCGAAACAGTTCATATTGTATATTTTCTGATATGCCATACGTTGGTAACAAACCAAAAACTGTTGTATTATTTTATACATTTTAATAAATAATTTTAAAATAAAATACTCTACGTTGCTAACCTCAACATCATTATGATCCCTTGCTAGTGTTTTTACGTACGCATAATTTTTATAGATGTAGCTTATCAATCCAATTAATATTTATAAAATTAGACAAAAGTAACACTAAAGAGATTCCCGCCGGGGCCATTTGATTTAGATACGACCGTTCCCCATCGCAAGGCGATGGAAAACCAGCGAGATCTATCCTGTCTAGTATAAAGCTCCCCAAATAAGCCATTCGGATCCGACGTTAAACTGTAGGTCCCATATGCCTGTGAGAGACTACGTAACACACGCACCACGTGTATATGCGGGGAGGGTACAAACCAGTCGATAGTCTGAAGGACCCAATAATAATAATAACACTAAAGAAAAGAGTAAAAGTATTTAAAAAAAAATAAACGTGAAAGTTTGCAGAAAAAAAAATTTCATATAGGCCTACTAGTCCATTACGAAGGAAAATCAATTTAAAATGATTTTTAAAAAAGCAGTAAATTTTTTTAATTGACCTTAAATAATTAAATACTGGTTACGTTTTGTCATAATCCTGTGAAGCTTTCCAGCTTTTAATTTCCACCATAGCTTTTGGGGAGAAACTTATTGATCTCATGCGTAGCCAGTTTAGTTTAACCAAAATATCGTCTTTTTAAACCGGCAATTTTTACTAACGATGTTTGTACTCCGTAGTTTTTGCTTCGACGTAAACAACTCCCATCATACTACTGTCCTAGTTCAGAATTAAAGAAATATATCGCTGCTCTTACTGTTTCTTGGTTCATTTAGACAGCAGAATGTTTAAGTTGGTTCGGTTTCGTTCCTTTGAATGATTCGTTACGATAGTAACAGAGGATTAAACAGTGAAACACCAGAAACAATCAAAACAGCTTTCAGAGACAATATAAGACTAGGGTTAGCAGCAAAGTAGTCGGCCTGTGTTGTCAGCCACCTGATCGGAGAAACAGAGTCCCTTTTTCCCTTTTATCCATGAAGTATGCCAAAGAAAATCTTGAGGGCACAAATCTATAAAAACAGAAAGAGGGACCGACCTAGGATAAGATGGTTGGATGATGTGGTAGAAGACCTCAGGCGAATAGATGTGAGGGGTTAAAATTAGATGGCAATAGACGGGAGACTTTGGAGAAGATTTGTGTTAGAAGCTAGGGGACTCACGTTGGGCTGTAGTGCTGAAGAAGAAGTATTAGAAAACAAAGAATTGTTTACTTATCAAGAGGGCTGTCTTAGAAAGCTTCCACGGCAAGATAGTTTGTCTTAGTTACCTTGTAGTTGTCTTTACTTCTCAACAAATACAATGCTTAGGTTACCTAGAATAGGTCTCACATTAAACTGTAGGCAGGTCGACTGGTCGGCGATCGCCGAGGGCCCCTGGCCCCGAGAAAGCTCAGGGTGCCCCACGCCATGAAAATCTTATTAAAAGAAAACACGAGAAATATATGTATTTTTATCGGCATTAAGAACCTTTTCTCGTCTAAATATTGTTGGAAATAAATCTTCAAGATTTATTTTGGTCAGATTGGAAGTGATCACTTCTCAGCCTTGTTTATATACAGCCTATTTAGTATTTACTAATGGAGGAAAGCGAGTTAATGTCTAATCTACTGTTTATGAATGTAGAATGAGACTTATTTGTCAGTTTAGATAAAACTGCAATGCAATTATAGATGAAATACCAATGACCAGTGAAGAAGTTAGAAAAATGTTGTTAGGTTAGTGCAAAGTTATATGTAGGATAAAGATTTTAAAGTCATTGTATAAATCCTTAAGTTTATGAAATCCTACTGCTGCTTTTAGGATATTGATCTTCTGTTGGTTTTTCAGCATGAAAGTATTAGATTTTATAATTTTACAGGACGGTGATTTTGAAATCCTTAAGTTGTTTTTTCTGTGTGGATTCAAGTACTTTATATTATTTGTTCTTTGAAATAAATTACATTTTACATTCTTTTTTTTTTACGATTTTATATTATTTCTAAATCTGTATTATAAATTTTATTGAATAAATAGCGTAATTATTTCCACTAGTATTTATTAGCAACTTACCCTATATATATATATATATATATATATATATATATATATATATATTGCAACGAATCACAGGATCATGATAGGCGGGGCAAGTTCATATATTACACAGACAATGGACATTCATATTATATTGGTAGATGGTTAAGTTTGGTTGTTATAATTGTATTTAGTAAGGATAAGGGTTTAGTTTAATAAAACTGTGCATTATTTATTTTTGTTATTCGTGTACTGTGTTTGTGGAAATGTGCGCGCGTGCGCGAGTGGTAAACGTTTCCCGGGCGGTGCGTGAAGTATTTATCGTTGTGTTGACTTTAACTGAACTCAGACATATGTACCGCTACAATCCCTATACATTTATAACTATTGTTTACGTTCACGTATGATATTAGTATGCAGGCAGTTATGCATGAGATACGGGTAGTCTGATTACCGCTATGCATGCTGTTACAAAGTAAATGCATTCTACTGCATGAAAAGTGCATTGTCACTATATACTGACCATGTGACTTCCATCCACCAATAGAATGCTGAGTGGTGGTTGGAAATTTTCTTAAGCCTGTCGTTGCACAGGTAGTTCTTCTACGCCATCTATAGCGAACGGGACGTGCACTCCTTGTACAAGAATTTTACCGCTTGCAAGGTGTTGTAAAAACTACTCGTCGTTAGTGAAACGGGAAGACTCAGAACTGTGTGTGTAGTATCTCTGCACACACTAACGTTTTAACGCATTGTGCGTATAATTTCAGGCAGTTCTTCATTGCTGCTACCGCGAACGGTACATACAATTCCTTGTACAAGATTCTACCGCTTGCAAGGATCTGTTAAGACTTTTCGGGGATAGTAACGCGTGTGACGCATAACAGTTGATATTATCTATTTACACACGGTAGTATTAATATTGTAGTACTACGTGTGTACTATGTGAGTGTAACTGTACCACTGTGTGAGATTTTCCGCAGTGACAGTATCATTAATTGTTACGCAATAGTAGTTGTGCCATCAAGACGTTTCCGTGCTAGTGCAAGATTTCCTCATAGGGTGGTCTGCCGATCGCGGTAGACCTTGGTATTCGCGAGAACACTTGAAGAAGCCGGAGAGGTATAAGCTCAATATACCGTTATTAGTTTAAACTCACTGTCACCTGAGATATTACTTGGTCATAACTCTATATTAATTTGGCGAGTAATAAAATCCGTAGTACCGTTGTGTGTGCGAAGTGTCGGATTCATCGTGGGAATTGCAGGACATCAGCCCAGCTGTTACAGGACATCAGCCCAGCTGTTATAGGACATCAGCCCAGCTGTTATAGGACATCAGCCCAGCTGTTATAGGACACCAGCCCAGCGGTTATAGGACATCAGCCCAGCTGTTATAGGACCAGCCCAGCTGTTACAGGACATCAGCCAAGCTGTTACAGGACGCCAGCCCAGCTGTAAACGTTTCTGGGAAACGTCTGTCATTTGTAAGCCACACCTGACGAACCAACTACACCGCAAAGACCGGCCCTTCTCTTCAACAACATCATCGTGGGAGTCTTCTTATGTAACGTATCACGTCTTGCGTATGAACATTATTTAACATTTTAAAAGAAAGACTCTATATCAAACATTACATTCTGTACATTTCAAATATACCATATAAACTATAACTTGTGTTTGTACAATAAATAATCTTAAACCCTCCAATATAGACTTGTAATTTGAAATACACATACTATCATATCCTATGCGCCAATAGTTTAGTAATTTGTGTTGTCGCATAGAGATATTTTGGCGCTTAGCAACGTAGGGCTCGTAAATAGTGGTAATTTTACGCTATTACATATTTGTTTATGAATATAAAATTTGTTGGTTAAATCCGATGTATAAGTATAATTAACGTAATAATTGTATGTGTATTGTTCATATGAAAATCGGAGGATATAATTTTTCAAGTGTGCATATTCTCTTGTATATCATATATGAACAGATTTTATCAGTATATTGGAGGTAGATTATTAGTTGTTGTATGTTAGATAAGGTATTTATATGTTGATATTTTGAACTGCTTTTTCTGTGTGCATGTAAACTGGTTACCATATGTTCTAATCTTGTTGTGATAATATTAACTTGCTTTGCGTATAAATCAATACATTTAAATTTACAAAATTTTAAACTGAAATTTTGTCACTATGGCGGAGTCAAAAGGGATAGAGAATGCTTTAGCGGCCATATTAGCGAAGATGGAAACCATGTCCGAAGAAATGGAAACCATGTCCGAAGAAATTAAATCTGGTAAAATAGAAGCCGGGAAACAAAACAAATCACTCCATGATGAAAACGAGAAATCATACGTGGCCATACAGGAGCAATCCGAACAAAGCAAACAAATGGTAGAAGCGGCAGAAAAGCATATTAGCGAGACCGTGGAAACTATGAAAGCCAATATAGAGGCAAATTTGGAAGTCAATAAGTCACGACTTAGTGAATATGAAGCGAAACTCTCTGGAATGGCAGAGCAAGTAGTGCAACACAGATCTACGATAAATGAATTAATGGCCGAACGAGACCTGCGGATTCAAAAGCTACAACATCAAGTGTCACGATTGCAAAGTACCTCGTCACCACTAAACTGTACCACGTATGTATATAAGACTTTGAATGACGTCAATTCACAGCAAAATTTTTATGGACGGGAGAATAAAAATTTTCAGTATCAAACTCAAACCAAGCAAACACAGTCACCAAAACAACATAAAATACCTAATAGAAATACCAATCGGAAATTGTGTAAACATAAGGGTATGAATGAAGTTTCAAAAGCCCGTTGTAACCATAAAAAGCAGTTCAATAAATCAAATATGAAAGATGTTTGTTATAAGAGAAAATTTGTAGTGTCCGGCCTGTATCCTGCCGAAATTAGAGATAGTTTGATTTGTAATAACAATAGTAATGAAAATGAGAAAAGTATTAGTATGGAAAGTGACACTGACCTCATTGTCAACGCGAAAATTAACGGATGTGTCGGCGAAGTTTTATTTGACAGCGGCGCAGAAATCTCGTTAGTGGATGAGCGATTCCTAGAGAGGCACAGGAAACATTTTTAAAAAATCCCGATTCTGCCAGCAGCCCACAAAATCATAAAATCAGCGACTGGTGAATCTCAGAGGGTTGACCGTCAAGCTACGATAACAGTATCCATTCAGGGAATGGAAATAGAAGTCTCTGTGCTTATTGTCAAGAAACTCGTGTATAATGTTATTTTGGGAGTGGACGCATTAAATAAACTGCACGCGACCATTGATTTTCCAAATAAAATACTAAAATGTACTGTAAATAATAGTAAACACGATATCAGGTTAGGACGCAGGAGGGGTAAGACGGGGTCTGATTGTGAACCTATTACTATAACTCGCCCAGCGGTTCAACTTGCCGATAAGATAACACATAATCTGAGGACTCACAGCAGGCAGATAACGAGCAGTGAGCAAGATAAGCTGCAAAGTATGCTTGATAAATTCGAATCTGTGTTTTCAAAAAATCCTACCATCACGAATGTATATGAACACAATATTCAGGTCGCTGATGAAAATAAATTTGTACGGAAGACGTACCCCATCCCCCTTCACTATCAACAACAGGTTGATGCCGAAGTTAAGAGTATGCTTCAGAATGGTGTGATTGAACGAACTGATAGCAATTTTTTAAATCCTATGGTTGTTGTTAAAAAGAAAAATAACGACATTCGATTATGTCTCGACATGAGAAATCTAAATTCTATTACAAAAAAATGCTACGACTGTGCTCCGAATGCGGAGAACCTATTCATGAAATGTCAAGGTGTTAAATACATGTCTCGCCTTGATCTCAAAAGTGGATTCTGGCAGATTCCCATTGCCAAAGAGTCGAGAAGATACACAGCATTTCTATATCGAAATAAATGCTATCAGTTTAGAGTAGTTCCCTTTGGTTTGGTTACAAGTTTAGCGGCCATGGTCAGATGTTTGGAGTTAGCTCTGGGACCCGAGGTGGAGGACTTCGTCAGCATATTTGTTGATGATATTTTGGTCATATCAAAATCATTTGAAGAACATCTTGAACATCTCAAGATTGTGTTTCAGAAATTGCAAGCCGCTAACCTGACTCTCAATCTTGAAAAGTGTGAATTCGGGAAATCGCAAATAAAATTTTTGGGACATATTATCTCAGCGGAAGGTATAACAACGGACCCGGAAAAAATACGTGCGATCATGGAGTTCCCGAAGCCCACAAAACCCAGGGATATCAGAGCGTTCCTTGGATTGACTGGTTACTTTAGACGTTTTACTCCAGAATATTCTGGGACAATTGAGCCGTTGTTAGAACTGCTTCGTAAGAGTACTAAATGGAGATGGGAGGAGCGTCATCAGCATGCTTTCGACGCGACTAAAAATTTGTATAGTAGAAACCTGCACGTGTTCCATCCTGAGAAAAGGGGCACATATGTCCTGAATTGCGATGCTTCTGATTATGCCATTGGGGGGGTACTCTACCAACGGAATGAGAAGGGTGAACACAAAATAATTGCGCACAGCAGTAGGTCACTAAAAGGGGCCGAACGTAACTATTTCACGTCGGAGAAAGAAATATTGGCTATTGTGTACTGCATTAGTAAATTTCGTTATTACCTGGTTGGACAACACTTCGAAATCCTTTCGGACAACCAGGCCTTATCGTTCATGTTGCGCTGCAAGTTGGCGAACGCTCGCATATCCCGTTGGATCATGGCCATCCAAGAGTACGACTTTACCATTAAGTACTGTAAGGCAAGCGAGAACCAAGCAGCTGACACGTTAAGCCGATACCCTCCAATGGTGGAAGAACGTCATGCGTCTAATAACCAGGAAGTTCAAATTCTAGCTGTCAAATATAAATTAGAAGACAGTCTCAAAAATAAGTTAAAAAATATTGGTATGGAACAGCAGCGGGACACAAAATTGAAGCGGATATGTGACGCTATCCGGATACAAGAAAACCCTAAGTACAGGATATATAAAGACGTAGTGTATAAAATTATCAATGGCGGATGGAAGATTATGGTGCCTGACGCCATGGTGGAAGACCTCACCTGGATGTGTCATGAGAGTCTGGCTCATGCGGGGCCTTATAAATGTTACCTGGCAATGCGGGAGGATTTTGTGTGGCTAAATATGACCAGGAAAATAAAGGCCATACTCCGCACATGCCACATCTGCCAAACAGCGAAATATCCGAACCAACATACCCAGGTTGAAATGGGTAACATTGTTGTGCGTAATAAAAATGACCTTGTCTGCATTGATTTTTTGGGTCCACTTCCTCGGGCGGCGCGTGGAATGAAGAACCTTGTGGTTGTTACGGATGCCTTCACCAAACATGTTAGCCTATATGCTATTGGTAGACCTACTACGTCGGCTGTCATAAACATTATGCTAAATAAATACATGCCGAAAAATGGTCCCGTAAGGAAGATACTCTCAGATCAAGGTAAGCAATTTACGAACACCAAGTGGCACTCCGAGCTTGAGAAACACGGTGTCCAGACGGTCTTGACTGCGATCCGGAGACCGCAAGGTAACTTGGCCGAGCGGGTCAACAAGGAGTTGGGACGGTTGTTCCGTACGTACTGTAATACTAACCAGAGTAAGTGGCCGGAATTCCTAGAATTTTTTGAGTCTGCCATAAATGGAAATTATAATTCTACTACTGGGTATACTCCGAATGAACTCCAAACCGGAGAAATGCCAGGCCGGGTCTGGGGTAAACACATTGAAAGGATAGCGACGCATAATATGCCGATACCAGTTGAGATAAAGAAAATCGAGGCTAGAAGACGCATTAAAAAGTGCGCCGAGGAGCGCACGGAAAAATTTAATGCGGAACATAAACTAGTCAAGTTCAAGACTGGAGAGAGTGTGCTTTTACGAGCATTAAATGTTGGAAGAAGGGAGGACAACACAGCCGCGAAGTTTTTTAGGCTGTATAATGGTCCGTATACCCTGTCGGAGCAAGTTGGGAAAAATACCTTTATCTTAACCAACCCAAATACCAACCGTGCGATTGGTAAATTTCATGCTTCCTCATTGAGGAAATATTATACAAAGGATCCGTAAACTCAGAAATAAATGTCAGGATATAGGGGTAAGAATGTGTAGTGATTTAAATATGTCAAGTTCAGGTTTAAATGTTGTATGCAAGATGACTCTGTGAATGAACAATAATCTAGTTTAGATAAGGAATGTCGTCTGTGTACTTATGACCCTGCATAAATTTTGTTATCTGATGTCAGGAACATGTGTATTTGTTTTGGTTTTAAGATTACCACGTGTCTTTTGATTTGGTGCTTCTGTCAAAGTGACAGTTAGGAAATGTTAGTATTAATTGAGGATGTTTATTTGATTTTAGTTGAGGGTATTATTATTATTTCAGGATTAGGAAATTGTTTTGGTTATATCGAAAAAAAAAAAAATTTTTATTTTTTGTTAGTTAACTAAAAAAAAAAAAAAATTTTTTTTTTATACGGGAAGGGGTTAATCCTGCAACGAATCACAGGATCATGATAGGCGGGGCAAGTTCATATATTACACAGACAATGGACATTCATATTATATTGGTAGATGGTTAAGTTTGGTTGTTATAATTGTATTTAGTAAGGATAAGGGTTTAGTTTAATAAAACTGTGCATTATTTATTTTTGTTATTCGTGTACTGTGTTTGTGGAAATGTGCGCGCGTGCGCGAGTGGTAAATGTTTCCCGGGCGGTGCGTGAAGTATTTATCGTTGTGTTGACTTTAACTGAACTCAGACATATGTACCGCTACAATCCCTATACATTTATAACTATTGTTTACGTTCACGTATGATATTAGTATGCAGGCAGTTATGCATGAGATACGGGTAGTCTGATTACCGCTATGCATGCTGTTACAAAGTAAATGCATTCTACTGCATGAAAAGTGCATTGTCACTATATACTGACCATGTGACTTCCATCCACCAATAGAATGCTGAGTGGTGGTTGGAAATTTTCTTAAGCCTGTCGTTGCACAGGTAGTTCTTCTACGCCATCTACCGCGAACGGGACGTGCACTCCTTGTACAAGAATTTTACCGCTTGCAAGGTGTTGTAAAAACTACTCGTCGTTAGTGAAACGGGAAGACTCAGAACTGTGTGTGTAGTATCTCTGCACACACTAACGTTTTAACGCATTGTGCGTATAATTTCAGGCAGTTCTTCATTGCTGCTACCGCGAACGGTACATACAATTCCTTGTACAAGATTCTACCGCTTGCAAGGATCTGTTAAGACTTTTCGGGGATAGTAACGCGTGTGACGCATAACAGTTGATATTATCTATTTACACACGGTAGTATTAATATTGTAGTACTACGTGTGTACTATGTGAGTGTAACTGTACCACTGTGTGAGATTTTCCGCAGTGACAGTATCATTAATTGTTACGCAATAGTAGTTGTGCCATCAAGACGTTTCCGTGCTAGTGCAAGATTTCCTCATAGGGTGGTCTGCCGATCGCGGTAGACCTTGATATTCGCGAGAACACTTGAAGAAGCCGGAGAGGTATAAGCTCAATATACCGTTATTAGTTTAAACTCACTGTCACCTGAGATATTACTTGGTCATAACTCTATATTAATTTGGCGAGTAATAAAATCCGTAGTACCGTTGTGTGTGCGAAGTGTCGGATTCATCGTGGGAATTGCAGGACATCAGCCCAGCTGTTACAGGACATCAGCCCAGCTGTTATAGGACATCAGCCCAACTGTTATAGGACATCAGCCCAGCTGTTATAGGACACCAGCCCAGCGGTTATAGGACATCAGCCCAGCTGTTATAGGACCAGCCCAGCTGTTACAGGACATCAGCCAAGCTGTTACAGGACGCCAGCCCAGCTGTAAACGTTTCTGGGAAACGTCTGTCATTTGTAAGCCACACCTGACGAACCAACTACACCGCAAAGACCGGCCCTTCTCTTCAACAACATCATCGTGGGAGTCTTCTTATGTAACGTATCACGTCTTGCGTATGAACATTATTTAACATTTTAAAAGAAAGACTCTATATCAAACATTACATTCTGTACATTTCAAATATACCATATAAACTATAACTTGTGTTTGTACAATAAATAATCTTAAACCCTCCAATATAGACTTGTAATTTGAAATACACATACTATCATATCCTATGCGCCAATAGTTTCGTAATTTGTGTTGTCGCAATATATATATATATATATATATCATTGACATCGGTAATTATAGTTTTAAAGCTGGTTATGTTAAAGTCTAAATAATCATATAAACTGTCCTGTATGTTTTGTACTAAAACGTTCACTTACGTAAATACTGTACATACCATGTACCTATAAAGTAAACAAATAATTTAAAAAAAGTACGTGCGTGCGCGTTTGTGTGTGTAACTGCAGGGGCCCCCTTGACTGCTTCCAGCCGAGGGACTCCAGGGATGCCAGTCCGCCCCTGACTGTAGTGCTGAAGAAGAAGAAGTAACCAAACAAACGCACACTTTTGCCTATTCGGTATTTTTGTGGTGTTATTTATCAAGCTTACACACAACACATGCACATGAACATTCGTATCTTCATAGCAACATGATATGCGCTCCCGATCACACACACACACACACACACACCATTTAATACACTTCAGATTCACCGATTACTGTAGGTGTCAGAAGGTATCTAACGTGCCATAACAACTTCTAACTTACTAGAGTTTTAACTTATTTGAAGGTGTAGGGAAAAATTAAGTAAAACGTGTTTGTCTGTGTATTTTGGGAGAGGGAGCGTCAGAAAGAGGAACTCACGGGAAGAGAAATAGTGAATAAATATGTGAGAAAATATTTGTCGACAGGGAACGTGTTCAGTATTAGCTTGTTTTTAATTTAAGTATTTAAAATTTTAAGTTTTTACAAATTTTACAATATTTTTAGTGTAAAATTTAGTTTAATTATTTTATTACAGCATGTTTTGAAGCTACAATAAATAAAGTTAGTGGAAATTGCTTGCATAAGGACATTGAAACAAGAGCAGTGTAGTAGACGCGACAGCGTCAGCCGATGACGTTGTTCTTCCCTGGTTTTGCTGAGTAAGAAGAATAAGATACGAACTACAGATTGTATGTGCTGCGTGAGCGGCTGCTGAGATACGAACTACAGATTGTATGTGCTGCGTGAGCGGCCAGCTGACCAGCAGGCTTGTTGACAATATTAGGAAGTTCAGGTTTTCTTTTTATTCTCTCGTAATTTTGCGTTGTGGGTGACGCTATGTTCTTTTCGCAGTTTCTGTTTTACAAGGTGAGACATTGTAATTTCAATTATTGTTTTGGTTTAGACAATATAATTGTTGCGTTGAACTTGCTGTCCCAATGTGTAGCTTGGGGTTAACGGCTGTTCACACTTTAAACAATAGGCTGGGTTTAAACAAAATGTAAGACGATAAAGTGGACTGTATAAACGGTTTATTATGAAAAAGCAGATTAAATCATACTTATGCGATCCTGTGCATCGGCGCGTGCCCGTACGACTGCATATCTAATAATTAAGTTAATTAAAATTAAACTAATTGAATTGTTCACATATTGACGGCCGTAAATTGAATTTTGCGTAACACACGCGCGGAACAGGCTGCTGCTTCTTGGAGCTCCGCCAGCTGACTGCTAGATGGGGGGGGGACCGATCTTAGCTGGTCGGGCGATAAGCGATATGCAGCCGACATCACAGGCGAATCGTGGTTTGAATACATTTTAAATCTGAACAATAATTGTACCAAACAGAATGGAAAAAAATATAACGTCATTAGGTTGTTGGCAACGCTTTCTTGTACTGAACTAATTTGAAAAATTGTTTGTTTATCTTTAGTAATGTTACATGATTTACTTTCTCCATAATAAATTGATGATTGGTTAAATGATTACGTGAAAAAATAGTAAATTATACCCCACGATATATTCAAATATTGTGTTGAAAGCAACCCCCCCCCCCGAGAAAAAAGAATTTACTTAAGGGACATCGCCATGTAAATTGAATTCAGCGCTACCATTTATTTGTGTAATTGTAGTAGGTATACTGTCGTAATAAATTAGTTGTAGCTTGAGAAAATATTACCAGGAAATATAGTATATTACCATGACTAAATAGTTATAATAAATTTAATACCAGTGAAAAGAACTGCTGACACATTACTATTACTGCTACTACTACTACTACTCTTACTAATACTACTAGTATTACAACAACTACTACTACTACTGCTACTACTGCTACTACTACTACTACTACTACTACTACTACTACTACTACTACTACTACTACTACTGCTATTACTACTGCCACTACTACTACTACCACTACTACTACTACTACTACTACTACTAGTATTAGTAGTAATAAACGGGTCATTATTATTTGTTATTATTATAATAATAATAATTATTATTTCATTCTTATTATTATTTTGTTGTTGTTAGGTGTAATAGTCGCGAGCTCACTGTATTACGCACACACGCACGCGCGCGCGCAACATTAGTCTAATTTCCATGCTTCTAATACTCGTATTAGTATTTAAGGCTTCTCTTGTGAGTACTTTTGAGGTGTACCAGCGTTATTATAGAATTGTATTCTTTTCACAAACATTCCTGTAAAGTACTACCAATCGATTTGAAAGCTGAAAACTTGAAGAATCTTTACCAATATGTTAATTTTAGCCTGCTTCTGTTGTCACACCATTTAATTTAAATATTCTTTCTATATTGTGATATCGTAAAATTGTTGCTTATGGATGTAGGCTAACTTACACTAGATTTCATTAATTCTCTTCACTTTACTTGCTGATCACGGCCTCCGAAAAAACGCGGAATACTACGGTCACTCATGTCCTTCAAGCTTTGATGAAAAGAAGATATGACCCTCTGTTGTGAAAAAATTCAATTCATTTCTAATGATTTAAAAAAAATTGTTGGGAAACTTTCCAATTTATTTTTCATTTACAAATTGCAGTGAAACCATATCTGTAAAAAATTCATATGAACTGTAAATACGGTAAAGAAAACAAAACGCAATTATTGTGTAAATGAATCTTGGCATTGCATATCAGGATATACTAAAAAGAAAGAATTTAAAAAACGCAAGAAAAGGTTTCCGGGAGGTTTGCGGGAACTATAAAAAACTACCTTTCCTTGGTGATCTCTGGAAATGGAACATTGTAGCTGAATATTCCCTACAAAAATTATATTAAAATAATAAATAATAAAAATTAAAATAATCTAACGCACATGTATCTTTACTATTTTTTCTTATAGTCTTCATCTTAAGAAAATTTTAACTATTATAATTTAAACTGATAACGCAGATACAAAAGCACGCACACGTAGAATAGAATGTAGCATGATAGGCCTATACACATTTGTGGAAAAATCATAATCACCCTTGGGGCAGTAATATTCGAACATTATGCATTAATTAAATAGAACTGGTAGAATGAAGTAAACAAAATAGTTGTTTATTTGGTATACACCTGTGTTGTGGTATGTGTGTGTGTGTGTGTGTGTGTGTGTGTGTGTGTGTGTGTGTGTGTGTTTGCTCACTTCGTTGATAACACAGGTACATTCCGAGTAAATGTTCCAACCCCTTCTGAAAGTCTTCTCCTCATCAGCCAGTAGCGGACACTCTCCTTCTTCAGCTGTGCCTGCCTTCTGAAGAACGTTTAATGCGCAGGCATACTAGGTACTATTTCAGCATTACATTTATCGACAGGAGTTTTAGCATTATAGAAACGCTGTGACTCCTGAATTCAGCCATTTTAGTGTTGAACTGTTGAAAGAAATGCATTAATTAAATAGGACTGAAAGAATGAAGTAAACAAAGTACTGTACGTACACCAGCTTTGCTGACGACACGCCTGAGAAGGGGGGGTCTACTGAATGATAGTGCGTGCTTGTGTTGGTGCGGTATTGCTATTTCTGAACACATTGTTCACACATATTTAGTTGTAATGTTGTGTGCGTATTAGATTGATCGTTCGTACATTGTATGTAAGTGTAATTTACTGAATACTTTGTTAAAGTGTTTTTTTTTTCGCTACAAGAAATACCTTGTTAGAGACAGTCAAGTAATACCGAAACTTTGTTAAACGTATTTTAAATGTGTAGTATTACAGTGATGCGTGCAGTGGAATGGTATACGTCACCACATTCCTTGTTGAGCTGCAAAAGCGAACTGTTGATATTACACTAGCGTGTATTTCACGTACACCTGTGTCGCGCGCTTGCGTGTGTGTTCGTAGGCGCGTGTTTTATCATCTCGTTGATAACACACGTACATTACGTGTTGGAGCAGATGTCACTCCGAACAAATGCTCCAACCGCTTTATCCGTTAAGGTAACATGGGACCGCGTCGCACATTTTTGTTCTTTTCTCTTTTTCCAGTTGACTTCCATTCTTTCACTTGTAATCTTTCTCTAATTTTTCTGTGATTTCATATCGCCTCTTCTTTGTTTTTGAATTGAAACTAAAAGTATTAACAGTGTTACTTTACACTGTGACTTTATTAATCTGTTACTGTTAAAAAAAAGATAGAATTTCGCCTATCTCCTTTTAGGAATACTAATTTAATTAAGTGTTCACTAGGAGTAAACAAACTGTCATAGATTTAATATTAAATTGTTGATTCCATTTTGGTTGAACAAATCAGTTGCAAAACCCCATGCGATGAAATTTACAGTGTACGTAATAGCACAACAAAGAATGTCAAAAAATTTTCGTGAGATGTGCAGTGAAGTTAAATCACATTAACAAACAGTACTATATGGCCTGTCAGCCACTCTGTAGGTTATAACACAATATAATTCGATTTTTCAAAATTTACCAAGTTGGTTACTATTATAATATATAATTTGTTATTATAATATGTATTGATATCTGCATAACACACGAGAATAAATGTAACATCAAATGAAAAATGTGTGCATTTTTTTCATTTACTAAAAATAGCTTCGTGTCTTTGGCATAGAGATAGGCTATTCTGAACCTCGCTGTTTTGCTTCGTTTGGTACTTCTATGGCAATCGGCACATGCGCAGAACGAAGTACCAAAAAGTGGCTTTGTACTCGTAATAGACTTGTTTACTTGTTTATTCGTTAGTTTCATAGGGGGGTGGGGTCCCGCGATTAATCGGAATGGGTATTTCGATTTTTCAGTTTTCAGTTATCCTTGAATCGGAACAGGTATTTCAACATTTCAGTCATTGTTATATCCGTTCCACAAAAATATCGTTCCAAAATACCTGTTATAAGTATATCGGCCCACTTCTACTAACTAGCATTTGCATACATGCAAATGTGACTGATTGTGTTGACGATGAAGTCTGCATTGCGAAACATGTATTTTCCAACATTAAACAAACAGAGCGGTACACTGTAACTAGGTATACTTACTAGTTTACTACGGATAGTTTTAAGCATTAAACTCTGTTGTATCTAATGAGCAACCTACTTTGTTTAAACGAATTTGCGCAAACTTCCGTATCACCGGCCAACTGATAAAAAAAAACTTAAAATAACTTTAACTGGAAAATAATAAAAACTAGAGGCGTCATGAAAAATGTTAACTTTTTAATACGGGAACAAAAGTGTCGTTAGTTTACCGAGTTGAATAAACTGTATCCAAGAGTGTAACTTTCGGTATTGAGTCCAGTATTTCTTTAGTTATTACTATTTTTAATAATGTAATAAATGTATAATTACAATCCTGTTTAGTGAAGCTGTGTAAAGTTTAAGCAGTGCTTGTAAACTTTTATTAAATATTGTTTACTGTTTTATTTAGAATTGGTACAGAATCGTTTATACATATACTACCCAACATATAGCACAGTAAAATATATTATAGCTAAGTACAGATTATAGGGATGTTCAGTTATGTAATTATTAAAAGTTATTTTTAATATGTTTCACTTACTACTGGTATTAAAAACAATCATTAATTTAGAAAAATCTAAATTACACAATAACTGCAGAACTTTAAGAACTTACATCAGATAATTTACATAATGTTACGAACACAAGTTTATGTAACTTGTTATAATGTTATAATATTATAAACTTGTGTTTGATCATATGAAATTGAACATCCCTTAATCTATATTTAGCTATAATATATTCTACTATGCTATATGTTGACTAGAATATGTATAAACGTTTTCTGTACCAATTCTAATATCTAATTGTTGATTATTGCTTTTATAATTAATTTTAAAATAACATTACATTCTGAGTAATTTAAATTTAATAGTGTATAAATTAAGCTGTGTGGTATTATAATTTTCTCGTTGTCTTTAAAGAAAACATTTGAAGATGTAAAACAAATTATCTCAAAACTCCTTCACATATAGAATGATACATACAAACGCGCGCGCACACACACTCACATACACAAAGTTTACTTAAATAATTGTTCCGTTGTGTTTGACATTTCTTTTGTATTCATACACAGGTCCTGATGATGACAATAAACACTGTCGAACATCGACATAAATGAGTTAAAATTTGTTTTATATTTTTTGACGGATCCTCACAAACCCTTCACCCGAAAATTCATTGACTGACGGTCACTACGAATTTAACGATTTGTTTACTATGTAAAAGAAAATTAAGATGTAACTAGCTGTTGGAGCATTGTACTTCTTTATTAAAAATATATCCATATTTTCACGCGGCTGTAGTCTGGGATGTGTAAAGCTTCAAACACTGATAGAAGGCGAGAACACGGAAACTACTTGTTTTGTTTTTATCTTATCTTAAAGGTAGTTTGTTTATGTAAGCTCTTCTGTAACTCCTGATAGAGTCAGCCATTATTTTTTTTAGTGACAAATTAAATGTGTTATCTTCGTGCAACTTCAAAAAGGCATTCCAGCATTTACAGTTACAAGGAAAAAGTTCCGTTTTATTTATTACTATTTGAGAACTATCATACGGTCATTCTGTTTTATTTGTAGATAGCAGGTAAAAAAAATTTGAAAATTTATATTACACAATTCATGTGTGTCAGGCATTTGCACATACATCCAAATTCGACTAATTTTGTATTCTCACTCATAAACTTACTATAAATGTAAAACTAGCTCGTAAATTTAAAGATAAATAAATGAATTATTCGCGGATGATAAGAGACGAGATAGAAATTTACGAAAATAAGAACAACTTTTATCAGAGGCGATTGCAACGAGTTGCCGGGAGATTTAAAATACCGTTTTAAATAACGTGATAAGAAATAAAGTACAGCATTTGTGTTGTAAAAGTGAAGTATCGGTATGGAGAACCATACACGACTTCCATGTTATAATATTTACATTTAAAATCACTGTCGAAATATTTGATTTTCACTGATGATGGTAGTCGATAGCACTGCCAAAACGTTTGGTTTTGTTGAAAACCTTGGACCACGCCATACAGCCCGGGAAGGAATGTTAACAACAAACTACTTCTTTGTAACCGCTAACGTAGTACACATAACATATAAATAAAAATTTCCTCCCTCTTCAACTATCATTTTCATTGTCTTGTTGATACATCCTCTTCATTCACTTTTTTAAAAGTATTATATATATACTCAAACTTTCACTAGTGAACACTTACTTTTGGTTTTATGTCCCAAACGTTTCGACGTGGTGTCCGTCTTCCTCAGTGGGATTTGAAATACAGAGTCCAATCAGTTTGAGTATATATATATATATATATCATTTTCATTTATAGAAAATTAATCCTACCCCCTTCAACTAGCCTCTTAATTTATATATATTTCATCTACGTTTCTACAGTGGATTATTATGATCTTCTTTTCAGGATACTTTATCAAAATTAAGTACTTTATTCTTGTTAAAACATAAAACGTTCCAGGTAAACTACCCCTTTTTCTTAACCGATCTTCACCAAAATCAATAGACCTTGAGTTCTGTACAATTCAGTGACGTATGCAAAAATTATTAGATTTGTTTGAATTTACGGCTGTTATCGTTTGCCATAAAAAAATTCTACACACACACACACACACACACACACACACACACACACACACACACACTTTTCGAAAAATGATTTTCCTTCATGTTTTGAGGATAGTACAATCAGAATCAGCCCTTATCTCGAACACGATTTTCTTCGCCATCACCATACTTCCATTTCCTTATAGAACATGGAAGTAAAAATTGAAATTTTAAAAAGTAGTTCTGACTTTTACTTGAAAGAGGTAATACTGTACTTTAAATTTATTTAAATTAGGGCTAAACGTTTCTGTAAGGATTATTAATAGTTTTTTAGTCTAATAATTTAATATTAAAATTACATCAATATGTTATAATAACACGGTAACAATATAAGATTAATAACAGTGATAAAAGTAAAATGTTTATTAAAAGTGCGGTGGGTGAAAGGTGATTCACAACATGTGGTATTGAAAGTAACCATTTGGATGATGTAGAGTAAGTGAACAATATCCAAAGTGCTAAGTAGGTGCGGTGATACATTGGGATTATTGTATGTGTAAGACGTTGTTGTATATTATGTGCTTGTTTGCAACATTGTAGGCGAGGCTTAGGGTCAGTCATGGTGGTCTCTTTTGTCCACCACCAACGGTGTAGGCTGGAAGCTTTCCAGTTCCGAACCCTCCGCTCCTTGTCGGAATCCCCTTGGTTTGTGAAGAACGACGTGATTCGAAGGGGTCTCCGCGTTCCTACCTTGCCTGGGTTTGTCCGGTCGCTAGCTGTAACTCTCTTTGCTGCAGCCTCGACCTCAATCTTCCCATACCTGAGGACTATCAACGCATCAGAATCACCACCGCCTATCCAGGTCAATCACTCTCGGACGCTTCTTGATGACTTGCCATAAAGCCATCCTGGTTCAAACATTAGTTCACAGCCTCCGGAGTTTGCAAATAAAACTGTCCTTCCTTCCTTCCTTCCTTCCAGTTAGCACTCCTAGTATAACTGCTTGTTGCTGTTGTTGCTGTTACTTTTATCACCGACACGGAGGCTCTCCGCCTCGCGGGGAGCGACCGACGCCTCAAGGCGTCTACTGGCTGGACTTGAGACGGGCAACATCTGTTGCTCGAATCGGTACCAGCGGCAGTACTACAAAAATGAAGTTTTCCTTCTTTCCGCCCTCTCAGTTAACTCGTTGGCGGTTTCCTTTTCCAGTTTTAGGCAACCAGTCGACTAGAACCAGACTCCGATCCAGATGCTGCAGTCAAGCTACGCGTCCAAAGTCACCCCGCACCCTCAATCCAATGCAATACTTTGTGCTCATCGTCAGTCTAGCAACTGAGGACGCCTTATCGTGGTATGGGCGAAACGTTTGGTTTTTAAGAGAAATAACTCGACGTGTGTTAAACGGAAAAGTAATCTTGTTAACGAAACACACGAAAGTTTACGAGCGAGATTAGTTATTCATGTTTACTCAATACTGGATGAAATGTTTGTTTTGTAAATAGACCAATAAGAGATAAATGATGAATCTCTAATAAATAAAATACTAACTTTAAACCGCTCGGGCGGTTCATCATTCTTCACGTATAAACATTTTAAATTATTCACTGGCAACGAGCAGATTTAAATGAATTCCGTTTAAACCAGCTGTGCATGCAGCTGCCATTTTAGTACACTCGCTGACAATACTGTAATTAATCTCTTGTGTGAGTGTGTGTACTCAGTACGCAGCTATATCCATACAAATTAGGTCTGCATAGCTGTAAAACGGGTATTTTTAACAAAATTGTGACTCTATCACTCGTTGATGGAGTTTTATTTATTATTTATATTCGTCGTGTTTCAGTGTGTAATTAGCCTGAAGACGTCTGGCAATTGTTCCGCTGGTCGAACGACGCTCCTATAGTTTTTCTGTAATGGCACAAGTTTGTCATTTATATTTTAACATAATGTTGTATTTTAAAAAGTACATATTATATATTTGTATTTTAGTGTGCTTATGTTGGTACGATAATAATCGAATTGAAATTTTAAAAACGTTTAAAGTTTAAAAGTAATTCTGACTTTATTTGAAAGAGGCAATACAGTAATTTAAATTCATTCAAATTAGGCCTAAACGTTTTTGTAAGGATTATTATTAGTATTTTTAATCTAATGATCTAATATTAAAATTACATCAATATGTTATAATAACACGGTAACAATATAATATTAATAATAATGAAAAAAGTAAAAAGTTTATTACAAGTGCGGTGGGTGATATTTGATTCACAACAGGTGTTGTTGAAGGTAACTATTTTCAAACAGAATAATTACTTTTGTGACACAGCTGTCTGCTTGACATCAGCAACATTAGTCCTGATGATGACAATAAACATCGTCGAAACGTCGACACAAATAAGTTAAAATTTTTGTTATATTTTTTTGACCGATCCTCACAAACTCTTCACCGCAAAAATTTATTATTAGGTCTTTAAGCAATTTTTCCCACTTCAAACTACATTTCATTCCATACATTGACCTAACATGTCATCGTTAGCCAGTAATTTTCTACATTATCTACACTTCGACAGAAAAAAAGCAGAATATATTCAAAAGCAAATAATACGTCTTAAATCGTACATCACCCGTGATAATGTACGTAATTAAATTCATTTACCTAGAAAAACCTGAAATTAGTTAACAATTTTACACGAATTAACTAGAGTATTTTTAGGTTAACACTACAGTAGCGTAATGTGGCCCAATTAGTACGTAACTGTATTATACATTTTACACAATTATATTCTACCAGCGTGTTGTTTTGTTTCAGGTCTACCAACGTACCAACGATAATGGAAATAAAATGCAGCGACCGGATCGTGTGCACGTGTGCGCTGATAGTGATGACGCTGACGGTGGAGGGAAATCCGTTTTCCAGCGGAGCCGGCAGCCTGTTGTTGAACGAATTGAATTTCACCCGCGACGTGTACAACGTGACGATTCCGGAAAACTCTATCGGGAAAACATACGTAACGTCGACGGAGAAGATCGGCATGTACTGCCGGCGGAAGTGCGCGGTGCGCGTCACCTACAAGATAGTGGCCGGCGACAGCGAGAAATTTTTCAAAGCCGAGGAACGTTTGGTAGGGAATTTTTGGTTTCTCCTCATACGAATCCGAGCCGGCAAAACCGCTTTCCTCAACCGAGAACGAAAAGAAATCTACACGTTACAGATAAAAGGGATTCTGTACAATAACACTAAAAGTAGCAATAGTAACGTCAATGCGAACGAGACTTTAAGTGAAATCAAGACAACCGTTAACGTGAGAATACTGGACGTCAACGACTTGTCCCCGTTGTTCTATCCGACGGATTACAAAGTGACCGTCAACGAAGACGCGCCATTGTATTCGAGCGTCGCCAAAGTGTCGGCCGAAGACGCCGATTTAGGGGTGAACGGAGAAATTTATTACTGGTTCTCGAAGGGCACGGACATGTTCGCAGTGCATCCGACGACCGGCGTCGTGACGCTGACCAGGCCGTTACGATATCCGGACAAGTCTAAACACGAACTGACGATACTGGCACAGGACAGGGGCATGATCTTACGAGGAGGCGCGTCGGCGAACAAGACGAGCACGGCAAAACTGACGATTCACGTCAAGCAGGCGAACTTCCACGATCCGGAAATTACCGTTGTGCGTCCGTCTGAAATCGTCGAACACTCCAACAATAACGTTTACGCCATTATCAAAGTAACTGATAAGGATAGCGGTGAAAACGGTAAGATAAAAATGGTTAGGATTGTGGACGGTGATCCCAATTATTATTTTAATATAATTAAAGCGAACACTGCGACAAGCGATTATAACGAATATTTTCTTGCAATATCGAAATTGATTTACAGAAAAACCGTCAAAGTGTACAGCTTGAAAATTGAAGCTGTTGATAATGGAAAGCCGTCTAGGACAGCCCACAAGGAAGTGACAATCGACGTTAAAGATTTCGCCAAATCTCCGTTGATATTCGACAAACAGATATACGAAGTGAGCGTTTTGGAAAACTCGCCGATAAACACGCCGGTGATTCGCCTAAAAACTAGTACCACCAACACGGAACTGGTGGACATCGAGATAGTCGGAGGCAACGAAGGCGGGGAATTCTACATGAACGGTAGAACAGGAGTGTTGTACACGGCCAAGTCGCTGGACAGCGAGACAAAGTCATCGTACACTCTAACCGTGTCGGCGATCGATCAGCGAGGTCAAATCGGAGTGGGAAAGCAGTCTTCCGCCAAGGTGAAGATCAGCGTAATCGACGTGAACGATAACAATCCGATCTTTGAAACGAACGAAACGAATATATATGTTAAAGAAAACGAACCGATTGGAACGTACGTGATTAGAGTCGTCGCCAGGGACAAAGACAGCGGTGAAAACGGATACCTGTCTTACAGTATATCCAACATAAATCCGGTTCCGTTTGAAATAGATCATTTCACTGGCGTGGTGAGCACGACCGAGGTGCTCGACTACGAGACAATGAAACGGGAATGGACACTGTACGTGAGAGCGTCGGACTGGGGGCTGCCCTACCGGCGGCAGAGCGAAATGAAACTGATCGTACACTTGAAAGACGTCAACGATAACAAACCGATTTTCGAGAAAGTCAATTGTACCGCAACGCTGCCTAAATCGTTGCCGATAAACACGGAAATATTATCGTTGACCGCTGTCGACTTCGACGCCGGCAACGTTATAAGTTATAAAATATTAGCAGCCAAACTTTCAAATAATAATATTAATAATAACAATAACAACACTAATAATACTTGTTTTAAAGTTGACATGACGTCCGGCATTGTTAAAGTAGTATGCCACTTGAGTAAAGCCGATCTCAACGACAATTACACCATGAACATTGTTGCAACCGACGGCGTTCATCTGTCAGACGTGCTACAAGTAAATATGAAATTTACAGAATCTGAGCTGCTGGCCGACAGTTTGTGGAACATAGACAGTGAAAGATTTCAATGTAACGATACCGGAGTCACGAAGCGACTCAAGCAAATACTAACGACATCGAATCGGAACAACAAACAACATCCGATAGACAAAGAAGACATCTCCTTGATGCCGATACGTTATCGCGAGAACGTCCACCATCCTGAATTTGTAAACTTCCCGAAAAGAGTTTCTATAAACGAGTCGGTTCCTATCGGCACGGCAGTAGCACACATCAGTGCCAAAGATCGCGATTTAGGCTACAACGGAAAATTGCTGTACGCTATCAGCGGCGGTGATAACGATTCTCTGTTTTTTATCGAAATGGAAAGCGGACTGTTGAAAACTATCGGAGTTTTGGATTATGAAAGCAAAAAAATGTACAATTTAAATTTAACGGTTTACGATCAAGGCGATCCGCAAAAATCGATATCCAATATTTTAGATGTGGAAATCACCGACGTCAACGATAATCCTCCGATTTTCGACGATCCTGTTTCCACGATCAGCATAAGAGAAAACTTGGACGTTGGCAGCGTTGTGTTTAGATGCGTTTCCAGTGACGCGGACGAAAACGAAAATTCTAGAATATTTTATAAACTTATGACGAAAGACGTAGAAGAGTTTAAGTTGAATGAAAATACTGGAGATTTGATTGTCGCCAAAACGATCGACAGAGAACTGACCGAACGGTTCGAATTGAAAATACGAGCGATGAACAAGGAGCGCGGTGTTCAAACGTTGTTCAGTGATTCAGTGTTGCGGATAAACGTTGAAGATGTCAACGATAACGCGCCAATGTTTTCCTCGAGCAACGTAACGGTGAAAGTGCGCGAAGATCTGCCTCACGGTGCTGTGGTGACCATAATAGCAGCAGTTGATTCGGATTTGGAGGAAAACGGTGAGCTGAGATATTCGTTGCAGGCTAAAAACAACGATAATCTATTTAAAATCGATCAGCTGACGGGTACGGTCCGACTGACCGGTAAACTGAATTATGAAGAGCGTCAGCTGTACAGTTTATTAGTGACGGCGGAAGACTGCGGGACTCCGCCGCTGAAATCGGGAACAAACCTCGTGGTGCTGGTTACGGACGTGAACGAAAATCTGAACGCGCCGCAGTTCAACGAGTCGGTAGTGTCGAGCGCGGTGAAGGAAAACGAACCGGTCGGGACGCTGGTGACACAGGTGAAGGCCGTTGACCTCGATCCGCCCGGAGACGACTCGAGGATCGCCTACTCCATCCGAGGAGGCGACGGACTCGGCTACTTCTCCATTGACAATAAAGGTAAGTACATTTTTACGTTAACAGATTGTTATGTGATTACAAATACTCAATACTGACGAAGCGTTTTCGTTCTGACGGTATTCATTGAGTCAGCAGTGACATGAAAATGGTGTCAAGTCATAACGTGTTATTATATTGAACTGTTATAATGGTAGAGGAACGAGTTTCTTAACAGTTTTACAGCTAACCCTTAACAACCGTAACAATAAGTATTTCTGTGTAAAATAAACACTTTAATGCGAATGGCGTATCTCTCAGTTCGGATAATTAGTTAGAAATGAAGTTAAAGGCTTAACGTAGTGTAAAAGGCCTATTATTTACGTTGTAGTTATTGTAAAATTCCGTAATATTGTTATAATAGTCTATAGGCCTACATTTTTTGACAACTGCGGATGGGGTTAAACTGGAGGTGAGATGAAATACAGAACTCAGCCTCAGTCGAGCTACTGAAGATGACTCATAATAGAACAGGAGACACAACAATTATATAATTGATGAAATAACATTGGGAGCGGTAGAATTACTTGTAAGAGTCGGCATTGTTTGTTGGTTAACAAATAAGTGCTTTAAATTTTAATGTTATGTTGTGATCAATAACAATGCTTTAATTGTTGACACGACAATAGGAGCGGTAAAATTGCACGTGACAGTCGACATTGTTAGCTGGTAAACAAATAAGTTTGTTAAACTATAATATTCTATTGTGCTTAGTAGCAATTGTTGACATTGTTAGTTAGTCCCTTCAACAACAAACTATTTTTTCACTTTTGGTTAAGCAAATGACAGTGGTTCTTCTCGGTATTATTTGTTTCTATTTTCTTTTATTTATTCCAAACTTGTAATTCGTTCGTCATGAAAATAATAAACAAATTGAATAACATAGACATACATGATTCCAAAAGCTGTCCACTTTTTACTGTCCACAGAATAAATACATACACCAGAACAAAAACTAAAAATCTAATTCTCTAAACTGAATGACACTATCGCTTACTGCTGGCATGAACTGAGAACACTAACATCAGTATATTAAACACTGAGCCTGTGGGGCAGAAATATCAATTGACATTAGCACTTAAAGTTGACTTGAACACAAATGACACAGAGAATACAGTACAAGATAAGAAGTTATTCATTGAACCCGTAGAGATCTAACAATTTGTGTCTTTTGTCTACAAAGTTCGTCACTATTATCCAACAAGTAATAATTATAATTTAATTGTATTATAACACAATTCGTTTTACGAGTAGCTTCTCAAAGACCTTACCAATTGCCGGCAGAAGGCATATAGGTCGATGGGAGAATGTTTTACAAAATATTTACCAGGTTTAAGTCCACGTTCCTTCCATGGCGTCACAGTTCGAAGTCGAAGCTTAGCCTCCATAATCATCTGCCTCCATTTTTGTCTGTTCTTGTCCATCGTTTTAAGTAAATTACCAGCATCCCTCGCCACTGCGTCAATCCAGCGTGTCTTGGGTCTCCCGACAGCTCTTCTACCCTCGATTTGACTAAACAGTACCTTCCTAGGTATTCGGTTGCCTTCCATCCTAATGATGTCTCCTGCCCGTTGCAATCTACGCAGTTGGATGATGGTGGCCAGATCATTATCTTTATACAGCGTGTATAGCTCCTCATTGTGACGCATTCTCCATATCCCATTGACTTGCATTGATCCATATATTCTCCTCAAAATTCTCCTTTCAAAAGTATTGACTATGTTGACGGCTTGTTTGTTCAGAGACCAAGTTCACTCTCATATGTTATCACCGGTATAACCATAACTTTATATAACGTGACCTTGGACTGATGGTGGATATTCCTTATTTTGAATATTGTTGCCAACGAAGCATATGCTCTATTTGCGGCCTGTAACCTTTTCCTTATTTCATTTACTTCTTCATTGTCTTTTGCCATCCAATTAAGCCCATGTTTAGTTCAGCTGATTTCCAGAGGAGAGGAAAGTATTCATGTCTGAGTATGGCGTTGGAGATGTATGTTATTAGTAAGAAGCCATTGTGAGGCAGCTACTGTAGAATTTTTCCCAAAAAACAAATTAATGGCGAGAGTCATTTTACTTTTCAACTTATATCGGATTATTTCCTTGACTACACTAACCTAAAAATTACTTAATTCGGAGAGCGAGGTAGCATAGCACGTGGAGTGAACTGGATTATGAAGTTTTTTTATCAGAGGTGGCTTTACTGTAATTTGCATGTTACCTAATTTTATTTGTTTATTTTTTGCCAGGTCAACAAAGAAAAGGGGAGTGGTGTTTTGTCTACTCTGTGTCTAACGTTCATGATATTTTGGAGTGAATGTTATTTCTCTTTTAGTGTTTCTTTAAAGTGTACACCGATGCTAGGGTGAATATCTTTTATGACAACCCGGTACGGTCGCTGGTCTTTAATTTGATATGTATGGTAAATAATTGCTTCCTACGGATTATTTTTCTGTAAGAATCAGGTGTAAAAGTGTTGATTTTTACCGTATTGTCATCGAAAGATTTAGTACTGTACTGTTCAGATTCTAAAACATTTGTGAGATTATCCGTCATTTCACTGTAATTGACGACACCATGAATGTACTCAGAAGGAGGTATAGGCACTTTCCACTGAGTCAAGATTCTGTAGGTTGAGGGTGTGATCCGGGCTGTCAGTTGGTGGCACCACGAATCATTCAGCTTGGTGTGTGTTTGAAACAACGTGTCTTCTGAAGACTGGCGACTTCAAGAGCAGGTATAGAGCGCTAGCAAAGCAGTTCCTAGGAGTGCGGGAGTCGTTCAACGTACACGCGAGTCGAGTTCAATTACGTAAGCTTTTCGCGTGCCAAAATTCCGATTAACTACTATAATGTGAACCAGAGACACGGATAATCGATAACACAGAAAGGAAAGTATTTGTAATACTTCGAAATGTGGTTGTGGGAAACAATGGGAAGTCGTTAGTGGAGAGAGAAGATAACAAATAAAGAGGTATTAAGGAGAATAAATGACAATAGAAAATTAGATGAAGCTATTCCAAAAAGGAAAACAAAGTGAATCGGCCACATATATTGAGAAAGAACTGTTTACAGAAATTATTTACTAAACGAAAGGTTGAAGAGAAGAGAGAATATGACATGCTGACGGGTTAGACGATGAAGCAAAGATATAAAAATCTTTAAGACACGACGTAGGAACAGACACAGGAGCGTATTTACGAGAGAGGGGACGAACGGGAACTACTCCCCTGAGTCGAAAAATTTTAGGTTTGTTTTTAAGTTGTTATATTATTTTTTCATCTGTTTAGGCTAATATAGTATTTACACTCTTTTAAATATACGAATAGGTTTGTCACACGTTTGAAATATGAAATTTAGTGAAATCAATTCATTCAATAATTATCTTGTAAACAATGCTTCAATAAAGCGTATTTTTATTGTGTTATTACCGTTTAGTTTAATGGCATCGATTGTAGAATGTTATCACAGGATTCTCAGACAGTGTAAAGATAGTAATATTGATTATTCTTGACTTGTTTTTCCTTCTGTATGAAGCTGACTCGACCACTTCCCCCCAGACCAAATTCTAGACACGCTACTGAACGCACAGCACGGAAAGAAAACTACAGCAGAATTTGATAACGACATACACAAAACGTGTATACATGCGCGCGTATAAAAAAAAATACAAGTTAAAAAATTTATAAAAGTACAATAATGATAAATACACCAGTAACCAGAAAGTTGATACAATAATAACTCTGATAATCAAGAACAAAGAAAGGAAATTATTTGTAATACTTCGAAATGTGGTTATTGAAAGCAGTGGAATGTGGGGAGAGAATAACTAATCAAAAGTATTAAGGAGAATAAATGACAATAGGAAATTAACTGGAGATATTACAAAAAGGAAAACACAAAATTAATCGGTCATATTGAGAAAGAAATGTATAGGCCTATAGAAATTAATTACAAACGAAAAGGTTGTAGGCAAGCGAGAACATGCCATGCTGACGGGTTAGATGATGAAACGAAGTTACGAAAATCCTAAATACACAACGCAGGAAAGGACACAGGGCCGCGTTTACGGGAGGGGGATGAACGGGATCGAAACCCCCCCCCCCCAACAGAGGGTCGAAAATAGTTGACGAGGAATTCTGTTAATCTTTTAATTTTTAGGCTGTTTCATTATTTTTTTCAGCTGTGTACATTAAGATATTAGTAACTCAAGTTAGCAGTAACAGGTAGTAAGGTAGTAACAGATAGTAATAATTGTATAGTAAGTAACTAATTATAGTAGTACCAGGTTTATTACACGTTTGACATATGAAATATAAAAATCAGTTCAGCCAATAAGCATCTTGTAAACAATGTTTCCATAAAGCGTAGTTTTATTGTGCTTTTGCCGTTTACTTTAATGGAATTGATTTCAAGATGTTATCACACGTTTGTCAGCTACTTTAAAGGTAGTGATATTGATTAGTAGACGCTAAGTGGCATGGAAGTTACACCCCCTGTTGTAAATATAATCAAGGAGCTTTATAAAGATAACAAGGCTTATGTGCGAGTAGGTAATAAACTATCAGAGGTGATCTATCCCATCACGGGCTTAAGAGAGGCTGTAGTTTGTCGCCGTTATTATTCAATATATACTTAGAAGTCGCGCTATAACAATGGAGAAGAAGCTGCGGTAGAATGGGTATCACTATCGGAGAAGACTGCTTGTTTGATATCCAGTTTGCTGATGACCAAGCATTAATAGCACAAGATTCTTATGACCTGGAATTTATGCTCACCCGACTATATAAGGCATATGAAAAGTGGGGATTGAATGTTAATGTAAATGAGAATATGTAATCGTTAATTCCATGCCAGATTTGAAGTATTGATTAAAGACAGTACGTCAATTGAACAGGTCGATGAATTTAAATGCCAAGTGTCACTAATAACACGGGAAGGTCTAGAAAAACCCGAAATCAAAAAACGAGTAGAACAGAGCAGGCAAGTTTCAGGAAGCTTGAACTCTATTTGGTGGGACAAACATATTTTGAGAGCCACAAAGATTCATGTAGGAAAAGCTTTTGTTGAATCAGTTCTGTCTTACCGCTATGAGGTATGGACCATAACTTGGCAGAAGATTCACAGGACAGAAATAGATGGCGGTTAGTTGTGGATATGCGGCAGTAGCCGATGAAAATCCCCTTTGAGAGAGATATTGATTAGTCTTAACTTGATTTTTCTTTTGTATAAAGCCGTCTCGAACGGCCCCCTCCTCATAAAGCCAAATACTAGATACGCTGCTAAACGGACGGCATGGAAAGAAAACTACCGCTGAATTCTAGTCTTTTGATGATGATATACATAAATCGGATACTTACAGTAGCATATAAAAAATAATTACAAATTAAAAAATACTACAAAGAAAAAATAGTGTCAAATACACAAGTAACGAGGCAGTTTTAAGCATGATGCTTCTATAGGGAGCAAATGTTGTTTGTGATTATGTGTACATCGCTGGGTGAGTACAGTTTAGTTGTAAAACAAATGGATGTGCGCGCGACAGCTTGTGAACGAGAAGTAAAGTACAGGCAGGCGAAGTGAGTAATGATCCGTGAAACTGAGCCGCTAACCTGGTATTGATGATGCCGGTACCAGTAAACACTTCAACTAGTCTCAGGCATCTGTAAACTTAACTGTTGTGAGAACCTCGTTTATACGTGGTAATAGAAGTCAACATTTTTCCCTGACAAACGTACAGCCACGACAAAAAGCGTTAATTGCGAAAGGTTTTCAGAAACTCTCGTGTAACATACAGACATGGAAAAATTATATTACGTGTAGTAAGAAATCTTCTTCTGCTTCTTCTTCTTCTACTACTACTTCTTCTTCTTCTACTACTTCTTCTCCTTGTTCTTCTTCTTCTTGTTCCTTAACTTCCATGTTAGGACTCTGTCCTGTGTACTGTGTCATGTTAGGTGTCTGACCTTCTATAACACCGATCCTACATGCTGTCACTCAACCTCTCCTTGGCCGAGGAATGCATGAAATCTGGCCAAAGAAGAAGCAAGAAATGTAAAAAATCAAAATTGTAGATTTACCTCATTCGTTAAGGTTCCTCGCACGATTATAAACGCTCGTTTAATACCTTTTAAATCTAAAACATCAGTCATGGTGGTGAGTCGCTTCACGTTTAATATTATGTATACTCTACTAAAAACGTGTAGTTTTCATCATCACCGTTGCCATCACGTTCTCTCAAGCACTAGGCCCATTATCTTGTTGCGCCCTTTGCCCTTTGCTAGTAGTGTAGTAACGACTAGAGACCACTAGAGTCCTGCATGGTGCTGCATCGTGTAGATGTCATGTTGTTAGTGACTGAGTTCCGTCTGTCTCACGCACACTACTGTATTGTCCACCAGTAGGTGATACTGCCTCGGCCAAAGCGATGACAGTTGGAAGCCAATGATAATGAGATATATTTATAATGTACACACACTTATTGTTTACTAATGGTACCTACAATCTCAATTTGCTATTGTAGTGTATTTTTTGTTCATAGCCTAAAGGTACCATATATATGATGTGCAATAAAGTTTTAATTACTCACATTCTTAAAATCGATCGATTTCGGTCATAGACCATCGTCAGGTTATATACAGCACACTTGCGGTCACAATATCGTAAAACAGCCACTATTTGCAAAAACGAATTCGTAGACATTGATTAATGAACATGATACGTACGTCGTTGTCCAAAGTTTCCCGAGAACTCCAATACACCAATCGGATTGCACCGTTAGGATATGTGCATAGCTTGGAATACTAGCATAGGAGCTTTGCATAGATGATCGCACATAGCATATCGCACATGTATGAGAGGTTGAAATAATATCTGATACATAAGAACAGTGAACAGTGTCGAGTTCTGTGCATGCCGCCGTAAGCGCATTTTAGATCAGATTAGAGACCGGGAGTTGTACATTGGATAGAGTTGGCTACAGTACGGGAAATGTCCTTGAAGCAACCAATCAGAGCTCAGAAGTATTCCATATGCAACGTAAAAAAACAAACTTGTTTGTTTTCCGAAGAGCGATGATATTTTCTGGTATGCGATGTGCGATCTGCTTCGCTACGCACGATCCAATATAAATACATGAGTTTGTTTTCACACTGACTGTAATCTGTGAGAGTATTCTATGCTACTATTCCGCGCTATGCACGTATCCTTAGTAAGATGATTTTAGGGATATTAGGGTCAAAAATTAGTATTCATTATCCGCAGCCCTCATCTTCAATGGAACAATTCCCTGTTGTCGTCGTCATTCTCCTGTCAGTGTTACTGTTGTTTACTGGTGTATAGCAACATGGCGACACTGTGACTACACTGACGCAATACGACAAAATTATTTACCAATGGTAACAGTTGCTTTCATCCCGACTGTAATTCTTCTGGCCGAGGCAATATTACACGTGGTTGGATTAACTCGGCCTTGAGCGAAAACCACCATATAGTACGACCAATGAATGTATACGAGAACAAGCTCATTTCTCGTAGTGGGGAATCGTGTTTAATCACCATCATCATTATCGTAACGGTTTTAGGCTTTAGCGGCCTGTTCCTATTCCACAGTCCACCTTTTCTTATGTCTACCAACTTTTCTTCTGCTTCTAGGGTTGTAATCTTTCGCTCTCTTCGGTATCCTACTTTCTTCCATTCTGTCTATGTGTTGAATCCATTTTCTTCTGTATTCTTTAATCCTTTCATTAACTGCAGAAATATCTAAACCACTTCTTGTCTCTTCATTTCTTACGTGATCTCGTCTATTACACCTTTTAACTGATCTCAGAAATTTCATTTCTGCTGTTTGTATAGTCTGTTCGTCTTTTTGCTTTGTGACCCAAATTTCAGAACCATACAGTAGTGTAGGTATTGCCATTGTTTTATAAAATTTTATTTGTTTTTTTTTCTACATTTATTTTCCAATGTTCTCCGAATCGTTCCACACATTCTTGTGATATTCGTCACTTTATTTTCTATATCTCTATCTCGATCATAAGTAATGTCACGTCCAAGATAGTTGAAATTGTCTTACTTGTTCTACGCATGTGTTGTCTATGCATATTTTGGCCCGAACCGGTTCATTTCCTACGAAGGCCATTACTTTTATCTTCGGTTCAGATATGTTACAGTTATAATCTTTTCCAATTGTATACAAGATGTATATTGCTGGCTGGATATCGTCTTCTGAGGTGGCGAATATAGCTTGGTCATCCAAGAAGAGAATGGTTTCCAAGCTTTCATTTCGGTAAATTTGAATACCGTCAGAGGATTGTTGTTTCCATTTTTTCAGGAGACCATCTAGATAAATGTTATAAAGTATTGGTGACAGACAACAACCTTGCCTTACGCCAAGAGGGTGTGTAATATGCTGAAAACAATTATATAAAATAAGGGGCACCCAAAACTTTAGTTTTAACCTTTGTGTGCGCGCATGTAGAAGATAAAACCAAACGTTTCATGTTGATTCGTTCTGTTCCGGAGAATTCCGAAGTTTGTCAGTTTTTATGGCTTTATCGAATCGATATGTAGCTGAACTGAAGTTGTTCGCTTCTAAATCCAGTATTTATACCCGGGCTGTGTGGTATTCTAGTGACACATCAGGCATGGGTTCCGGTAGTGTAGTCGAGCAACGTGGGAAAGGGGCATATCATATGTTCTATAGAAATCATGAGTAACCTTGGAATTTATGAGGGGTCAGATATACTAAGGACCAGTTTGATGGGCACACCCCTCACCGCCAATCAATGGAAAATAGAGAGGTGCGGGTTTCTTCAATAGCCAGAGGTTACAAACATTAACTGTCGCTTTATAAGATCCTTGCGCTTATATTTAGCGACGTGAAATACACACCGAATCAAAAAAAGCTTCGCAGTATTTTTCATATAAATATGTGAACATTTTTAAAATTAGGAGTAGGTCATCAACAATCTGTCATCATGCACACGCACGGTAACACTAACAAAACTTTAAACAAAAAAAATGGTAAACAAAAACAGATTGTAATAAAAATAAATTAATGAACTTACCACAATAATAATATTTATATTCATAAAGTACACAGAAATGTAAAACTTGAGAACATATCATTTAAAACATAAATGAAGGTTTCCAGTTCCTTTTAAAAAACTAACTCACAGTAATTATTGACTAGAAAAAAATAAAATTTGAAACGGATTGTAATATTTTATAATACAGTACTCCAAAGCAGGTGCAAGCCAGGTGCGTTCTTTCGGTCAAAAGAAAAGAAAATTACAAATTGGTTCGCGGTGCGTCAAACCATATCGATGGACGCACTTGCAACCGCGAGCGCAGGGTTGCCGACTGCTGATCTAGAGCATTACGTATTAATGCCGCTCACAATGTACGTGCAACGCGTGACACAGTCGCACGTTTCCTATGACCTGAGCGTAGCAATATAATTAATTTTTACGAGAATAGCAATTTGTAGTAGGTGAAGCAAATCCACGCTACCAAATGACTTCATTCTTTAAATTCTGCCGAAACCCTTAAATTTTTAGACAGATGTAATTTGGCATTACCACGCTTTTTCCTACTGATGTTAAGCTGTATTTAATTCTGTACAAGAGTCACTATGTGAAAGACCTCAGTGTCTGTTACTAGACTAGGTCTTCAAACATAATCTCATCATTTTCTTCGATACGATTTACGAGGGTCGGTTGAAAAATTTGCGGATGACATCTATAGCTCAGTGCTAGAACTAAAATATTTCGTGCGCTGTAAGACATATATTTTGCGTGAACACCTGTTAAATTTCAGATACATCTGTCAACTTCTTCACTTTTTACCAGCTGTTTGAAATTTTCCTGTCATGCGTGTTTAAAATGCACAAAGTCAAACATCGTGTTGTGATGAATTCTCTATTAAAAACGTTTTAACGCCAATGGAAAATCAAAACAAAATTGTAAATGTGTTAGGAGATGCTGAGCCTTCAAAAACAACGGTAAGTGAGAAACACCCGAGTTTATTAAACGTGGTTGTACAAGCAGTGAAGATGATCCCAACAGTGGACGTCCAAAAAGTGCAACACAAAATTACATTATTGAAAACATTTCATAGGGTGTTGGAAGAGTGGATGATTGAGGAGTGGATGACGTTGCTGAGATCATAGGTATCTCATATAAGGGTGTGCATCATACTTTAACTCAAGAACTTGGTGTGAAAAAGCGTTGTGCAAGATGGCTGCCAAATCTGGAGTTGTTGCATTTTTTGGCGTCCAGTGCGGGGATCATCTTCAATGCTCGTACGACCACGTTTAAACTCAAGTGCCTACTTACAAACCGTTGGTTTTGAAGTCGCAGGATCTCCTGACACATTTATAATTTTGTTCTGAATTTCCGTTAGCGCTAAACAAATTTTAACAAAGAATCACACCACACTGTTTGATTTTGTCCGGTTTTCAAAACACGCATGACACGTCAATTTTAAACAGCGTCTAAACAATTAACAAATTGATAAGATAGATTTAGAAATCAACAGGAATTCACATAAAATACAAATCTTGCAACACACGAAAAAAATTTTAGTTTTACCGGTAAGCTACAGATGTTGCTACGCGAATTTTTCAACTGATCCTCGTAGTAATCTTCAAGAACTGGAACTTCTCTTTGCCGAGGAAACACATAATTTTAACCAATTAATTAACTGAAAATCTAATACGTTTAAATTATCAATGTAAAAACTACGGTAAACGTTTGTAGCATTCACAAAAATCCTCTGTGATATTTTAATATATATATATATATTTTTTTTTGTTGACGTAGTAATGGAATTCCAATTTATTACTCACATTTCTAAAGCAATTGAAATTTGTATAAAATTCAGAAGAATTTACAAAAAGGAGGAAGACAGTTATTGTTTTTTTTTCAACCCAAGTTTTATTTAATGTTTTATTCATATGTCGAGAAGAAATTACTTTTCGTTTTCTAATCAAAAATTTTATTGTGGAACAACGGTACGAAACGATCTGATTGTGGTCGAACATCAGAGTTATCACAATGTGAAGGAGAGAGAGAGAGAGAGAGAGAGAGAGAGAGAGAGAGAGAGAGAGAGAGCACGTCTATCCCTGTGCTTACCTTACAATATCCACAGTCCCAAAGGTAATTTAAGTAAAGTACGCGCGATAGCTAATAGAAGCGGCCGGCCTCTCGAGAGTGCGGACCCAGATTTGTTCCGATTTATATTGTACTTGAGATACAGACCGACGAGTAAAGCAACGTATTTCGTCGAATGGCAACACTTACATACACTTACACTTACACTTACATTTCGTCGAATGTCTGAGAAACTAGAGTTCACATAACATCTTTGCATTACAAATATTTCAAACATTTTTACTAGACACGAATGTCAGTATTCAAGGATATAGCAGTGTGTATCACAGCAGGAAGATCCACACTGTTTTCTGTGTGTGTGTGTGTGTGTTTCTAACACGCAAACACACACACATACACACTTTTTCACACGTATGTATCACATGAAACACATTCAATACTGAAGTGAATAATAATTTTTTTAATGTGTTCAATTCCCGATCGTATTTATGGATGTTTCCGATACAATCCGTAATCGTAAACATCTTGAAAAAAATAGCAATTGTAACAGAATATTATAAAAAAAGATATAAAAAAGGATAAAACGGTTTATGATTATTGTCGTTGTCATTATCATCATCATTATAATCATTATCATCATCGTCGAACGCCTACAAAATTTTACAGTTGTTTTTTGGACTTAATGCGTATAGCTCTCATCTCCAATTTGCCCAGAATAATGAAAAATTATTCTGACTGGCTGAAGTTCTTGTGATTGAGATTAGAAAAAGCCATGCGAGACGAAAAACGCACATTATAGGTTGTAAATACAGAAATCATAAATTCAGAAACAATAATTTATAACTTGAAGACTAAATAGAAACATTATAGAATAATTCCATTACACAACATGGAATGGAAATATACGATTACTTCTGATGGTAAGAGGTGTTTCTTAATTATTTTACCATAATTATGTAACATGTATAAACAAGAAATGAGTTAGACTATTAGGTTTGATATAACGACACCATATTGGTGTAGCCTATTCTGCTAACATAGCTAACATATGTGACAATATGACGCTACGCACGCGCTGTGTGTGCGACAATATTACGCTGAGTAAACAAATAGTACCGCATTGTGTGACGTCTCGCATGTATATTTGCTCGGCCAAATATCGTAACGCTCTGGATTGTTCGAGATGCCCCTTCCAGACGTTACTCAACTACTCGATCAGCGTCCAGGCCCGCACAATGGAAGGCGGGTGAAGTATAGAAACTGGATTTCGAAGCGGCCGGATATGTTATACATCAGCATTGTTAGTTTGAGGTTTGGAGGATTCTTAGTTTGTTTCTCATTGTGACTTGCAGGTTGTTACGTCTTTGCGCTCTCGAAATAATCTTGAGTTGGTCTTACAACGTTAGGTGATGAGTTGGCTGGTATGATGTGAAATAAAGTAGTGGACTGTATTTTTTCTTTGAATTAACTGTTTATTAAAGTTTGTATGAAAATGATTGCATGGCACGTGCAGTGTAGCGCGGCATACATTGCCTGAGAAGTAGAATTAAATTAAATATTGAAAGTCATAATAATAAATTGAAGCTTAAATTGCCTAAGTATTAATGAAGAGCATAATAATAATTAGAAGTGGAATATTCCGAATTGAAATAATTACATAGCCGCGGCGAATGAAGGCTTGTTGCCCGTTCGGAGTTTAACAGTTAACTAAACTAGACTGCTGCGAGCGTGTGGGACACGCTGGCAGCAGTTTAGCGGGGGGGATGACGTCACTGCACGCGCACGCCGTTACATATGCCGATATTAAAAGGTACAAAGTTTAACATACTGCCCGCACAAAATCGGGTGATTTTGCAGTTTGAGTTATTATATGAACAGTGCATTATAAGTGTCAAGACATAGTAATACATAATAATATGAGAATAAGACAGACATAATAATTGACATTACATAATCATAGAATAATGACCCCAAGAAATTCAATAATACATAATAATATGATAAGGATACAAATAATACAATAATAAAAAAGCATAATAATTGACATGCATAATACTAGAATAATGACGCCAAAAATTCAATAATACATAATAATATGATAAGGATACATAATAATACAATAATTAAAAAGCATAATAATTGACATGCATAATACTAGAATAATGACATCCAAAAATTAAATAATGCATAATACTATGATAATACGAAATACATAATGATACAATAATAAAAAGGCATAATAATTGACATGCGTAATACTAGAATAATGACACCGAAAAATTCAATAATGCATAAAATAATATAATACGAAATACATAATGATTGACATTACATAATGATAGAATAATGACACAAAAAATTCAATAATACATAATAATATGATAATACAAAGACATAATAATAATATAATAAGAATAACAAATGGCAAGAATGCGATCGCCCGGGGTATGTCCCGGGCATGAAGCACGAGAATGCGATAAAAGTTTAAGTCCATAATACATGTCGTTTGTAATTAATCTGAGGCCACTGGAAGTGGGCATAATTTGTGAATGGGCCTACGTAGGATGCCGCTTGCGGTGCGAACATCCGCTACGCGCACTAGTGAATCCTGACCCAAATGGACCTGAGTGACTACACCGCGTTTCCACTACAGGGGGGGGGAATTATCTTCCAAAATAAGGACGAGTTGTCCGGGAGCCAAGTTTTTTTGACTGGAGACGCCATCTGTTGCGTTGTTGCAACTGGTGCAAATAATCTCTTGACCACCTCTTCCATATAGAGTGGGTGAATCCTTGCAGCAGCTGCCATCTACCCTAACGACCAATTTTGACTTCGGAATAGTCAAGTTTCGGGAGTGAAGTGAGTAGAGAATCAACCAAGAAGTGCGCCGACCACAAAGGCTCGGGATGCCTAGAGTCATTTGAGATAGCGAACAAGGGGCGTGAGTTGAGGCAGGACTCTATTTGAGTTAAAATGGTATAATACTCTTCATACGTGAGAATGGTTCTGCCGACAACGCGCCGCAAATGAAACTCGACGCTCTTGACTCCACTCTCCCACAGGCCACCGAAATGAGGTGCTGACGGGGGAATGAAGGACCATTTGATTCCTTGGGCACTGGTAAAGTCCTAGGTAGTCTGTTCAAATTCGTTTGATTGGAGAAGTTTGTATAAGTCGTGAAGTGTACTGCTAGCACGACTAAAATTTGTACCATTGTCAGAAAATATCTGTGAAGGAATGCCTCTTCGAGCTATAAAACGTCTTAAGGCTGCTACGAAAACGTCTAAGGTGAGATCTGAAACTAATTCAAGGTGAATGGCCTTAGTGGCCATGCATATAAATAGAGAAATATAAGCCTTTGACATCGACTTGGAACGCTGCCCGCCCTGACGTATAAATACATGACCGGCGTAGTCGACTGTACATTGAGAAAATGGCTTAGCAGGAGTAACTCGGGAAGAGGGCAATTGTCCTAATAATTGGCTTGAGCCCCTAGCCCGGAATCGAAAGCAAGTGATGCATTTGTGTATTACTGATCGTATGTACGATTTATCGTTAATTATCCAGTATTTCTGCCGTAGAGAGTACTGAGTCAGTTGTACCCCAGCATGTAGTAGACGAAGATGCTCGCCTTCTATGATTAGTTTACTGAGATGAGAATGCGGGTGGAGTATTATTTGGTGTTTGCTATCATAGGTGAGCTGGGAGTGCTGAAGGCGTCCGCCCACGCGTAATATCCCCGTATTGTCTAGAAAGGGGTTAAGTGAAAGAATTTTGCTATTATTAGGGATAGAGCGTTGTGCCTCAAGTTCCTTGATTTCGATGTTAAAGTGCGATCGCTGGGACTGGCGAATAAAATCAAAATTGTACCATGTAACTCATGGGAAGTTAAAAAAGAAGTGTTTCTATCAGCTATGGGAAGCCTAGAGTTCCGAATGAATCGAAGGCAGTAAGAAAATACGCGAAGGAGTTTTGGAAGCGAAGAGTAGTTTTCAAAATAATTAGGCGTAGATGAAGCGGCAACCAGTGTGGTTTGGACTTGTTTACGTTGTTCTTGCTCAAGATCGGGATGAGTGCAGGGTGAATGGGCATCGAAAGCACTGGTGGGCCATGAAGATGACTCATTGGACAACCAGGATGGACCATACCACCATTGTGGGTGACCGTGTAAAAAACGGGGTAGACAACCACGTGATAGGATGTCAGCAGGGTTGTCATGTGAGGAGACATGATGCCAGGTACCTTTTGCAGTGAGTCGCTGTATCTCCGCAACGCGGTTGGAGGCAAATGCCTTCCAACTGGAAGACTGCTGGTGAATCCAGTATAAGGCGATCATTGAGTCGGATTAAAAATACAAGTCGTCAAATTTATAACTCACAGCGTTTACAACCTTGGAAACCAACTGAGCCAATAAGAGACAGGCGCAAAGTTCAAGTCGGGGTAATGTTACCTGCTTTAAGGGAGCGGCTCTAGATTTAGAGCATAACAAGTTTGATGAAATGCTGTGGTTTGAATACACCGTTCGCAAATAAATGCAGCACGCGTAACCCTTTACTGACGCGTCGGCAAACCCATGGAGCTGAAATGAAATGATTTGGGAATTATTTAAATTCTTTACGGATCTTGGAATCTTAAAATATGTGTCTGATATCAGCTGAGCATAAAGCTCTACCCATTGATTAAATAATGAGTCTGACAGGGGTTCGTCCCAACTTGTTCCGGTTAACCACAGTATCTGCATGAAATGCTTGCACCAAAATGTAACCGGGCCAATAAGTCCTAATGGGTCGTAAATTCCGGCGATAACGGATAATACCCTTCTCTTGCTAAATACCTCAACTTCGAAATTTCTTTGGAAACTATATATGAAACTATCATCGTGAATGTCCCATTGAATACACAAAGTACGTATAGTTTGATTCTTATTAAAGTCAAGGGAAGAGTTGGCGGGTGAAGTTATAATGGTTTGATCATTGGAAAACCACTTGTGCAAAGTAAACCCGTATTGACTTAATAAATTTGTAATGTCGGACTTCATTTGCGATAAGATGTGTGTTGGTTATCTGAGCCGGTCATGAGATCGTCCACATAGAAATCGTTTGCGATAGCAGAACAGGCTATAGGGTGTTGATTTTGTTTTCCTGGGCTATTTGTGCCAAACATCTTGTGGCCAGAAATGAAGCGCTTGCAGTCCCATATGTGACTGTCCTCAAGGCGTAGTGTTGAAGTTCCCTAAGGGGGCGTCGCGCCAAACAATTCGTTGCAAATTAGAATCCCTGGGAGTAACTAAAATCTGACGATACATTTTTTCAATGTCCGAAATGAGGACGTATCGGTGCGTTCGAAACCGAGACATAATCGAAAAAAGATCCTGCTGGACCGTGGGACCAACCATCAATTTGTCGTTCAAGGAAAAATCGTTTTTTGTTTTGGCAGAGCCGTCGAAACAACTCGCAATTTGGTGGTTATACTAGAGCCCTTAAAAACCGAATGGTGCGGCAAGTAGAAGGTGTCTGACTTATTGACTGACAAATCGTAAGATTCAAGCAAAGACATGTGACCCAGAGTTAAATATTCCTGCATGAATTTACTATAGTCTTTATGAAGAGCAGGGTTCTGCTTGAACTTAAGTTCCAGTCATTAAAATCTGCGAATAACTCCGGGAAGGGAATCGCCCAAATGAGAGTTTAGTATACCCTGCGAGGTAGGGACACCACAAATCTACCACTATTATTGCGGAAAGTGTTAGCGATAAAATGACTTTCGCATTCTGAGTCCTCAACTGAGGGAGTACGGACTGCAACGTCCTCCAATTGCCAGAAGTCTTTTAATTGCGATGAAATGGCATTGTTATCTTCGCACGCTATAAATGATGAAACAGTTTTTGTCATGTCGACATTAAAAGGCAGGTTACCAGCGAGGATGAATCCCAATTTTGTCTCCTGTATTATGGGAAAATGTGGGCTGCTGACGAATTTGATCGGTTCAATCAATTGTAAATAGTACTGGCCACCAAGTAATATGTCGATTTGTGAAGAAAAGTTCAGTTGCGGGTCAGCTAGGAATATGTTTTTTGGTATATTTAGGGATGAAATATCAAACGATTCTGCAGGGAAATTATTCGTAATACTGGGAAGCACAGCGCAATGCACGTTTAGATTGAAATCCTTGTAACGAGAATTCAGTCTTACCCTTGTACTAAAGTCAGCTTGACATAAGGAATTGTTTATACCAGTGATGGGTAATTGAGACTTGGTTAATTTTAGACCCATGCGGCGCGCGAAACTCATGGTACAGAAGTTTGCTTGAGATCCTGGATCTAATAGAATCCTTACTGGATGCTTCCTACCGGCTTGGTCCGTTGTCATGTAGACCGCGGCGGATAATAGAATAGATTTGTTTGTTTGTAATTTGAGGGAAAATAGATTGTTGCCTCTGCTTGAAGTGTTACTGCCTGATATGTGGATCATTGTATGATGTCGTTTAGAACATGTCGTACAAGAAAATTTGGAAGGACAGTGTGAGGGCTCATGGCCTGGACGCATGCAATTTAAGCAAAGTTTGTATTTGAGTAAAATGTTTTTTCGCTCAAAGGGAGATATAGCCACGAATTGTGGGCACTCAGAGAGTCTATGTTTACCGCGACACAGCTGACAAATGTTATTGTTGATTGAGTATGAAATGTTGACCTAGTGAGCTTAATAAATGTTGACGGGTTTAATAGCCTTGCGATAGGAAATCTTATCGCTAACTTGTATTCTGTTTGCTGAACTGGTCGAGGCGCCGACGTTTTGCATTAATTGCCTTCTACCATTTAAAAATTTAATAAAATTGTTGAAATTAGGGAATCGCTCGTCGGATAGACTTTCCTTCCATAGTCGGCATGTCTGGTTATCGAGTTTCTGCGTTAAATATTGAACAAAAATAATTTTAAAAGTATTTACAGGTAAACTCAATGAATTCAAAGCGTTTATATTTGCGGTGATTTCGTCAATAAATTTTGAAATGCCAACCATGGACTCTTGCTGAATGGACTTCATGCCCAAGACATTCCCTATATGATACGCTGAGACAATTAATTTACTATCATACCTGGCCTTCAATAGCTCAGTGGCTACCTCATAATTATCATGGGTGCTTGGGAAAGACTTTATTACATTTAAAGCCTCGTCCTTTAGTGAAGAATGTAAATAATGCAATTTCTGGATGTCCGTCAGGTCCGTTCTGATGTACACTAACTCCAAGAACATGTTGTAATAATACTGCCAATCAATAATGTTGCCTGAGAAGCAAGGCAATTTAATTGGCACTAACTGAATAGGGGATGTTTTAATTGGCGTAACTTCCGCTTGATTTAATGGTTTTTTGTTCACCTCTTCTACACGTTCTAATAAATTGTGCAGCTTACACTCAATAGTACAGAGATCATTCTCTGTCTGAACCCTCTCACTTACCGATGTAAAATCAGATTCATCAGCTTCAATTTGGGTTTGAATTTCATCATACTTCGCGGACAACTCCATCAAGTGACGAAGTTTAATTTTTAAAGCATGGTGATCATTTAATTCAGGATCGAAAATGTCCGCGAAGGTGTTTATACGGGATATGGAGGCTTTAATTGTGCCACGATTTTTAATTAAAGCTTTCACATCAGTCATGATTGAACTGCAAGCTGTGATCCGAAACCGATAAATAAATACAGAACAGGTTAACAATTAATATGATTTGCGTACTTTATCCAATTATGATATAATGCGGCGGCCAGTGAGTGGTATATAAATTAATCTATTCCTTGTTATAATATGTACTTATTTTTTAAAAAATAGTTATATGAAAATTATTTGAAAATATGACTCATTTAAAAATAAAAATATACATATAGCTTCATCACATTATTTAAGTTTCTGACTGAATTCTTGTAAAATTGTATAAATGAAAATTTATGTGAAAACACAGGTCTGTGGTCACTTGAAACTAATTTCTGTTTATATAAAAATTATTTTGTAAATATTACTGATTTTTATTGTACATAAAATTATATAAGTGAAAAACTAGGAGAAATAAAAGTTCATAGTCCCTTGGATTATGAGAGTCCTCGGCAGGTTTAAGATGTCTCCTTTGCCTGTCGTTTCCTTGGCGATCCTGTCCGGCAGGTCTTGGATTGGTGGCGCAAGTCTTGTTTCCGCTTGTCGGGTGATGCTTGAAGCTGTAGCTCTCTGTTCAGGCTTGAAGTTCTAATTTTCACTGATGTATGACAAGTGACGATGAATTGTAATATCTTGCTGTCTTAGAGACGATGTTCTGTAGAATCTTGTACGGCCAAGTATGAAGTTTTTTTTTTGAAAGTAATGAGTGTATGCTCACGGCCAGCAATCTTACATTTGAGAAGATTTGGACTTGAACAAAATGTTGTTTGGGCCCATTAAATGAAATATAGATCAGAATCTTAATCCGGCCCGGAGGACCAAATGTTACGTCTTCGACGCTCTCGAAATAATCTTGAGTTGGTCTTACAACGTTAGGTGATGAGTTGGCTGGTATGATGTGAAATAAAGTAGTGGACTGTATTTTTTCTTTGAATTAACTGTTTATTAAAGTTTGTATGGAAATGATTGCATGGCACGTGCAGTGTAGCGCGGCATACATTGCCTGAGAAGTAGAATTAAATTAAATATTGAAAGTCGTAATAATAAATTGAAGCTGAAATTGCCTAAGTATTAATGAATTAAGCACTTTAGAGCATAATAATAATTTAAAGTAGAATATTCCGAATTGAAATAATTACATAGCGGCGGCGAATGAAAGCTTGTTGCCCGTTCGGAGTTTAACAGTTAACTAAACTAGACTGCTGCGAGCGTGTGGGACACGCTGGCAGCAGTTTAGCGGGGGGGGGATGACGTCACTGCACGCTCACGCCGTTACATATGCCGATATTAAAAGGTACAAAGTTTAACACAGGTTATTTTGTTAATTAGTATGAAACTGTAATAAGGTGATATTTATTGTTGCGTCTAGGACAGATATAACATGCCCTTCTGTATAATAGTGTCTGTGTAAATTTTTAGCCTTTGTTTGTGTCTAATTAAAGTTTGTAATCAGTCTCCACTGGTGTCAGTTATTGTGTTCCCACTGTGCCACACGACGATCTGTGTGACCGTTGTAACAATAGTGTTAATACATTACAGAACACGCTGCGTGTTTCTTGGCTATTCCAGCGGAGCCTGGCTGTAATGTGGGTGCGTACATATTTCTGCTACTTCGAGATGAAGTACATTTACGTGACACTTGTCACGCGTCCGCAACGAAACTTTTCCAGACCATACCGGTCCGCGCACCCTGTATTCAAGGCCGCAATCGATTACGTTCTAGGTTTCGTAGTAGACACGTATTATGGAATATGCTGGAATCACAGCTGGGTATAAATAAACGACTTCAGCGGCGCTTAGCTCAGTTATTGTCGGGCGATTACACAGTGGGTTTAAGTGGCGATTTAATTCAGTGCGGTTCGAAGTATTCTGGCGATGTGTTACATAAACGCATGTTTTATAATTGTGCGGTATCTACTAATTGACATTTTTTATTGCGTGTAAACAATTTTTATTTGATTTGTTGTAAGAGACTATCTTGCTGAATACAAAGTGTTTAATTGTGATAATTAAAGGTGGTGATTAGTGACCTAATTGGTGTCTTGTATTTTGTTTTCCACTGTACCATACGGCGATCAGTTAGACCGTCGTAACAATATGTAAGACATTAATTTGCTATATCTCACTTGTAAACATCCACGTGTTTTGTGTTCACATTTTATTACCGTTCGCAGATGATTAAGCAGTCTGGATTCTTTGAAAACTAACAGTACTCCGTACTTGTAGAAACGATCTTTTACCCTGTCTTTTCTTGTTGTGTGTTGGACAAGTGTACCTTGAATTTTCATACTACAAGAGTCCCTTTGTTGATTTCCATCTGTTGTTTGTGTCTGGTTAAAGTTTGTAATTAAGGACTTTTTTGTGTCAGATATTCTGTTTCTAGTGTACAACAGGATCCGTGAGACGGTCGTGATACTGTGCATTTTCCACTGTGAAACACACACACACACACACACACACACACACACACACACACACACACACACACACACACACACACACACACACACACACACACACACACACACACACACACACACACACACACACACACACACACACACACACACACACACACACACACACAGAGTATGTTTGCATGTTGTGCAGATGTGATTTGTAATCAGTTTCTATTACAATTGTAACGTACGTGATCGAATGGTCCACAATGTGGTTTTGAAAATGTTGTTTCCGTTCGAGGGTTAAAAGAGTTATCAACAGCTTTTCCGTAGCGGCCGGAAAATAAAACCACATCACCACAGTTTACGACTGCAGTGAACACAATGAACACGTGTAACGCGGGAGGTTAATGAGTTCGTCGTCGGTTGCTGATCATGTTACCTCGTTTGTTGTAGCCCCGCCATAGAATATTCTTTATTTTATAGTTGAACTAGACATTGGGGGTTCATTTATCGACCCCTGTTTCGAATCAATGACATCTACTTCACTGTCACAGAGATATAGTTTTCCACGAAAATAGCAGCGAGCTTTAAAACACGAAGCTCAGCTTAATTACGGGTTCTGCTTCCTTCATTTATAAAACTCAGGTCACTACTCAAAATTACATTAAGCAGGAACAGAGGAGTACAAGCTCTGTTACATCTAAAATAAGAATGCAACAATATAACATAAGAGACGTTATAAATAAATAAACCATATTTATAAATAAAAAAACGCAAGTGCGCCCGTCGATAAAAGTTGACGAGTCCGCGTACCAATTTCTAATTTTATTTTGTTTCTAACCGAAGGAAAGCACCCGCATTGTACGTGCTTCGAAGTGCTGTATTATAAAATACTACAAGCCATGTACCGAACCGCGCTACGTCTCCCCGAATAGATTGTCGAGCTTGTCGCCCAATCTCCTTTCTCCCCAAGTGTAAAATTTTTAAGTTTTAGATTTTTGTCAAGTTTATGAAAATAAATGGTGTTATTGTTGTAAGTTCTTTAATTAATTTTTATTAAAATATTTTTTTGTTTAGCCATTTTTTCGTTAAGTTTTGTTAGTTTTAACGGGCGTGTGCATGATGACAAATTGTTGATGAACAGAATTATCACTGTTGCACACCACTATAGAAAAATTATTCCGATTAGCGCTTTCAAGCTTCAGAGCTCATCGTCAGACTAATTTGTCTATAGTGGTGTGCAACAGTGATAATTCTATTTGTGATTATAACCAATAACACAACTTTCTTAATTAAATTGTTGATGATTTACTCCTAATGTGAAAAGTTTTACAAATGTATATGAAAAATACTAATCGTATATTAAGACATCTCTAGGGGGGGGTCTACGTTTGTCCGCGGTAATCTCAGAATCTACTAAACCGATTTCAATGAAACTTTGCACGCTGATAGAAGGTACCCAACGAAAGGTTTTCCACTTTATTTGATAAAGATAGGTTAAAAAGAACCGATGTTATTGCAAAAAAAGTCATTTTTTTAAACCCGCGGCTTCGATCGCGAATAAAGATAGGTTAAGAAGAACCGAAGTTATTGCAAAAAAAGTCATTATTTAAACCCGCTGTTTCGATCGCGAATATTTGTATATGATTGTTGTGGTAACTGTGGAGTTGGTAAATTGTTAATGGTACATCTATGTTAACAATATTCTTATATTGTAAGTTATGAATATCCAAAAAGTGCGAAGCAATAGATCCATCATTTATGTTTTCTCGACACGTAAAATCATAATTTGATAATTTAGTAGATATTTACAAACATGCAGTAACACAATTGGATGAAATGTTTATTCTTATAGAATAAAACAAATAGTGTATATTGATATCAGTTAGTCCATTTGAATATTTACATTTTAGTAGGGATATGGAATTCTTATCCGCATATGGAATTCATATAAACAATACAATAATTCATTGTTTTATTATATTGTAACATTGATTATATAGTACACGTTGATTCTGAGAAACCATACTCTTCGACATTTGAATATTCAGTAGCCCTATGTGCAGTAGGAATAATTAATTGTCGAGAATTATACTTAACCTACTTCATCGAGAATTATGTGATGAGCGTAAGTGATGTAGTATCAGTACCTTTTTTCGTTAATTTTACGTCATCGGTAAGTAATATGTGCAATATGTATTGTATAAATTATTAATTGCCCCCCCTAGAGATTTATAGACCAAATAAATACATTTCCACTTTTTTTAGCTTTGCAATGCCAAAAAGACGATCATGTTTAGGAAGATCTGCTGCTGCTGCGGAAAGAAAGAGGCGTCTGAAAATGACGTCGAAGGAGTCGAAATGCAATCAGCTCCTGGAAACTCTTCAGAAAGATCTGGATTAGAAGAAGTCTCACGGGTTAAAAGTCCTACGATTCGTGAAAATAGATTAGCGGCACAAAGACGCAGGCAAGCGACTCTCAGATCACGAGGTCCTACTTTACGATGGAATGCAAAATTAAATAGTGTTTTCAATTATAATCGAGTTATTAACTACGCGAATGAAACAGATATCGGTTTACCGAGTATGGTTTGCCCTCATTGCAAAGCTTTAAAGTGGAAAAATGAATCGCATGGATTATGTTGCTCTGCAGGAAAAGTACGATTAGTACGATTAGATCCCATACTTCCTCCTCCAGAACCGTTAAAATCATTATTAAATGGAGAACATCTTTTATCAAACAAATTTTTGAATGCATAATATCGTACAATTCAGGTTTTCAATTTACATCATTCGGAGCCAATGAAATAGTCGAAGGGAGCTTCATTCCTACTTTCAAAATTCAAGGGCAAGTATATCACCTCATGGGATCATTACTCCCCACACAAAACGAAGTACCAAAATTTCTACAGGTGTATTTCATAGCTGATTATTTACAGCAAGCTGAAACAAGAATGGATCATATTCGTAACTTGGATAAGACATTAGTAACAGAACTTCAAAATTTACTTCACGCAATCTTTTGAACTGAAAAGTGCGTTTGAATTTGTAACATCTGCGAATAATAATCAGTACAATGTTGTGATTTATACTGATCGAAATGACAATAATGAAGAGCACAGGGGTCGCTACAATGCACCGACAACTAATGAGGTGGCAGTAGTTTTAGTTAACCAGGAATGCGATAAACGCGATATAATAATCCGTGCGAGGGATCATACGCTACATCGAATTGCAGAAACACATCGAGCTTATGATACTTTACAGTACCCTTCAATGTTTTGCAGAGGAGAAGATGGTTACCATTTTACATTAAAATTAGTCGATCCTCAGACTGGGTTACAAACTACTAAGAAAGTTTCAGCTCTACAATTTTATTCTTAGAGACTCGTGATGAGAAAAGATGAGTATAATCATTTAATTTATTACAAACAGCTTCTGAATCAATATATTGTTGATATGTATGATAAGATAGAGACGGAAAGGCTTATATACATCCGTACTCATCAAACGCATTTAAGAGCTGAGACTTACATAGATTTGCAAGATGCATTACGAAATACTGAAAGTTTGGATAATTTAGGCCGCTTGGTCATTCTACCCTTAAATTTCACAGGAGGTCCACGATATATGCATGAGCGAACGCAAGACACTTTTTGCTACGTACGCAAATACTCGCGGCCTCATTTATTTATTACGTCCACTACAAATCCTAAGTGGAGAGAGATCGTCCAGGAGTTGCATCTAGGCTTCTCAGCTCAAGATCGATACGACTTGGTAGCACGCGTATTTCATTTGAAATTGAAGACATTAATGGATTTCTTAGTGAAAAATAAAATTTTTGGCTCAGTTGTCTGCTACATGTACAGCGTAGAGTGGCAAAAAAGAGGTTTGCCGCATGCGCATATTTTGCTCTGGTTAGAAGAAAAAATACGACCAGATCAGATAGATTCTGTGATTAGTGCAGAGCTGCCGGACCCTGATAAAGATCCAGGGCTTTATGATATAGTTATAAGACATATTATATGGAACAATTAATGCACAATCACCATGTATGAAGGAGGGTCAGTGTACTAAACGATATACTAAATCGCTTACAAAAGAAACGACGATAAATGATGACAGCTATCCTAATTATCGCCGACTAAGTCCTGAAGATGGAGTTTTTCAGTGTGAAATCCGTTTGAGAGATGAGATTTTGATAGTTGGCAATAGATGGGTAGTTCCCCATACTCACCGGTGCTTTCACGAGCTTTTGGTGCTTACATCAATGTTGAATTGTGTAGTAATGTAAAATCCATTAAATATATATGTAAATAAAGGCTCCGATCTAGCTACGATTGGTATACAAAATTCTTACGATGAGGTATTACAGTTTCAAAATGGTCGATAAATAAGCACATCTGAAGCTATATGGAGAATCTTCTCTTTCCCTATACATGAGCGTTTTCCACCTATTATTAATCTAGATGTACATCTCGAAAATGGGCAGACAGTTTATTTTCGTGAAGATAATTTGCACAGAAGAATAGAAAATCCAAGAAACACCACTCTCATGGCACATTTTTTTATCTATGTCGAGAAGATGACTTTGCCAAAACTTTGTTGTACGAAGAAGTGCCAGCATATTATACTTTCAATAGGCAGATAGGAAAATTTCAAAGTAGACGTCGAGGAGTCTTATTAGAAGGGAGCGAGAACGTATATCGTGAACACGTATTGGGTCGAGTGTATACAGTTCATATAAACAATCATGAATGTTATTTTCTTTGTTTACTTCTGCACAATATACGTGGCCCAACTTCATTTGAAAATATCAAGACTGTCGACAACGTAATTCATCCAACGTTTCAAGCTGCATGCCAACCTCTTGATCTCCTAAAGAATGACAATCATTGGAAGGACACATTGTCAGAGGCAAGTTTATTTGCTAGCCCTGACAAAATGAGAGAACTTTTTTCAATAATGTTGGTGTTCTGGAGTATTTCAAACCCGAGTGCATTGTGAATTAAATGCAAATACCACTTCTCTGAAGACTTGATCGAGACATTATGCGTCGAATTCGTGATGCTGATTCGAGTTTATACAAGGAAAGCATTGAACATAGTTGATTACTGCTTTTACAAAATTTTGTTACTTCTGTCGGTGGTAATCCGATAGCTGAATACGGATTACCAAATCCACAGTCTACCGTCCAAAACATTTTAAAGGAATATCTTTCTGAAACCACTTATGACAGACAACAGCTACTTTCTACAGTTGAAGAGAATGAAATAAGACTGACAGACGAACAAAGAAATATATATCAACTCATTTTTCAAAGTGTTTACTGTAAATCTGGGAATGCAATTTTCCTTGATGCACCAGGAGGCACAGGTAAAACATTTTTAATCAAATTGACTCTTTCGAAGTTAAGAAGCGAAGGCAAGATCGCATTAGCAGCAGCTTCCTCGGGAATCGCTGCTACATTATTACCTGGCAGAAAATCGGCTCATTCCTTATTTAAAATACCAATAGATTTGAATTGCAGCGAATTTTCAGTGTGTAATATTTCAAAAAATAGTGCTAAAGCAGAATTGATTAGAAATGCAGACTTGATTGTTTGGGATGAGTGCACTATGACCCCTAAAAAATCAGTAGAAGCTCTCGATAGAACTCTACGAGTTTTGCGCAATGACAACAGATTTATGGGTGGAATAACTTTTCTCTTTGCCGGAAATTTCAGACAAACATTGCCCGTAGTTACGCGAGATACCAGAAAGCGTTGATGAAGTAAACGCTTGAGTCAAACGATCGAATATATGGCGTATCGTTCAAACAGTATCACTCACAATAAACATGAGAGTCCAACTTGAAGGTGATGCAGATATTTTCGAATTTTCTACTACTTTATTAAACCTTGGAGATGGTAAGATACCAGAGACAGACGGTGCGATATGTTTACCGCCATCATTATGTAGTACAGTTTCTTCACTGGCAGAGTTGATCGAAAAGTTTTATGGACATATTGAGTCTATAAATTTGCACGATGATGTGTGGTTATATAAGCGTGTGATTCTAGCACCAAGAAACGAACAAGTAAATGCCATAAATAGCTGCATATTGCATAAATTTCCATGATACGATAAAACATATCATTCCATTAATACAGTTTTGAACGAAGAGGATGCAGTACATTACTCAATTGAGTTTTGAATACTTTATCTGCATCAGAATTAGCAGCTCACACATTGAAATTAAAACTAGATGTTCCAATTATACTCATGAGCAATCTGAAGCCACCACAGTTATGCAATGAAACACGATTGAAAGTTAGGTTGCTAAAAAACATATCATCGAAGCGACTATCTTAACAGGATGCGGCAAAGAGAAACAGTATTTATCCCAAGGACTCCAATCATACCCAATAACGTTCCATTTAAATTTAAGACTTCAGTTTCCGGTTAATTTATGCTTTGCAATGACTAGCAATAAGTCACAAGGGCAAACTTTACGTACAGCTGGTGTGGATTTAAGAGCTGCTTGCTTTTCTCATGGACAACTGTATGTGCCATGTTCTCGAGTAAGCAGAAGCAGCGAGCTCTTTATTTGCTCTGATAACGGCAGTACAAAAAATGTAGTTTATAACGAGGCTCTGATATAAACATATATACATAAAAACTGAGTCTACTGGACTGTGATACATTTACGTATAAGGATTCTACCAAAAAGTTTAAGATTGACTTAGCACGTAAGATTTCGACTAACTCATATCAATATACTTATGTATTCATTATTTGTATTATTCTATACGAATAAACATTTCGTCTAATTGTGTTACTGCATGTAAATATCTACTAATTATCAAATTTTGATTTTACGTATCGAGGAAACATGAATGATGGATCTATTGCTTCTCACTTTTTGGATATTAATAACTTACAATATAAGAATATTATTAATATTTACCATTAGCATTACCATTACCATTAGCAATTTACCAACTCGACAGTTACCACAACAAACATATACAAATATTCGCGTGCGAAGCCGCGGGTACCTGCTAGTCAATAATAAGACCCATCCTAAGTACGGCTCCGAAACGTGTATCTTGAACTCCAAAGCAGCAAACACTCTTGACATCTTTGAAAGAAAAATATTACTAAGAATCCTGGGACCAATTAATAACGTACACGGCTGGAGAATAAGATATAACTTTGATTTGTGTCAAGTGTATAAAGAACCACCGCTAACACAATACATAAAACTACAGCGTCTAAGGTGGGCTGGTCATGTAGAGAGAATACAGGGTTGGGAGAGGAGATAATACCACGAAAACTACTGAATACCAGAATCCACGGAAAAAGACCATTGGGCAGAGGAGGAGAAGATGGGAGGACGCGGTGGATGGGGATGCGAAAGAAATACTGAAAGTGCGATCCTGGAGAAGTATGGCTACCCCCGACAGAAGAGAATGGAGGAAAAAATTGAAGGAGGCCAGGGCCCAACAAAGGCTGTAGTGCCAGAGGAGATAGAGAGAGATGTGAAAAATTCTGAAAAGCATATTGTGATTGGGTGTTCCACGTACAAGCGCAAGAGTATATTATAAAGCGACAGTTAATGTTTGTAACGTCCGGATAGTGAACCCCGCACATTTCTATTTTTCATTGATGTGGTGCGGAGGGGCGCGCCCATCGAACTGGTCTTCAGTTATATACGCGGCCTCATAAATTTAAAGGTTGCCTACGACTGATCTAAATTATGAACGCAACAATAAAACATAGGAGACGTCTGTAGTACGCCATGGAGAAACAGATTATTGAATGAGAAACTCGGCATTCACCGTAGAAAGTAGGATAGAAATGGAACATACAGGAATTAGACTAGCTCGATGTAAATATAACAAAAATAATTTGTTTTTTTATTCTGGCTGTACAATGTTTACACATTTTCCGAAACCAAAGATTACAAAAGTGATAGAATTCACATCTTCCACTGCTGCTTGTCCATCCAAAGATCTTCAATTTCTCGTTCCTTCAATATAGTCTGAATTTCTTCTATCCAGGTGACAGGTGGTGTTCCTCTTTTCCTCCTTCCTGGTGGGGTCCATTCCATCTTGGCAATCTTTCCTGTGCCATTCTTTTCGCGTGTCCATAGCATTGTAATTTTTTAGTTTGGATAAAATCAACAACTGAATTGTTCACATTCATTCTGTCCTTATCGACTTCATTTTTAATTTTCTAACGTCTGGATACTCTTGCCGAACGTATCCAAAAGTCCATCTCTGCTGTCAATAATTTTATTCTTTTGTGTTTATTGGTAGTCTAAACTTCTGAGTCGTAAGTCATGATACTTCTAACAATGGTTTAAAATATTTTGGTTTTAGTTTCTGCCGTAATTTGCTTATCCCACAGGATTCCATTAATGCAGATATAGCCAACTGTCCCAAATTAATTCTGGATTGTATTTCTTTGTCTTGCTTCCCAGTGCCTGTAATATTCACCCCTAAATACTCTTTTATATATGAAATCTTTCCATGTCTTCCTCCAATATCAAGTCTTGATGAAGTCACCTATTACCATGTATTTGGTTTTATTCAAATTTATCTTCAGTCCCTTTTCTTATATTCCTGTATATCCCCATTTTTAATCATGTACTCTATGTCTTCAAAATCTTGAGCCAAAAATAATTGGTCATCAGCAAATTGTAATGAATGAACTGTATCACCATCATGTTCCCATGTTCCTGCACATTTTTTCCAAGTCTCTATTGCTTTCTCCGTATAAAAGTTTCAAAAGCGTGGGTGATAGACAACATCCCTGGCGTTAACGTTAGGTCACTTGAAACCTTGGTGACAAATTCTTTCTTATTTTTATTCTCGATATTGATTTATTATAGAAATTTTGTATAACTTTTATCATAGTGGGGTTGATACTAGTTAACCTTAAAGCAGTCTACAGATTGGCTAACGATATATTGTATAGGCCTTTTCAATGTCAACAATTCGATCACAACCTCTTCATTTAGTTTTTAGTAACAGAAATAATGAAATCGTACTTTCAATGGAAACTGAACAGATTTGCGAAAGGAAAGTAGCCTGGAATTCTGAATAGAGCAGCGATCAAAACTTTTGTTACAACGGTCTACTTGATCGTCGTAGGTACAGTGGAAAACAAAATACAAGACACCAATTAAGTCACTAATCACCAGCTTTAATTTTCACAATTAAATAGTTCGTAATTAAGAACACAGTCTTTCACAACAAATCAAATAAAAATTGTTCACACGCAATAAAATGTCAACTAATATAAAACACAATTGTTTTACAATTATACCGCCCGATTATAAAACACAGCACTTCACTAATGACCACTTAAATGCACAGAGTAATCACTTGTAATCGCCCCACAGTACTGAAACCGCACTGTAATGTATCGCAACTATAACTAAACTAAATCCGCTGCCGCCTTGTATTTATACCCCCGCTCAAAGACCAGAACATTCCAAACCACGCTTTATCTCTACCTACTACGTAATTAATTGCGGCCTTGACACAGTCCGCGCGGCTTATGTCACAGTCTAGCTAATCCGTCGAGAATCGTGTGCGCCACACGCTGGAACATTCGATAAACACGTAGATTGTTCTGTGATGTCGTAACAGTATGAACTCGAAAAAAAATTGTAGAATAAAGAAATTAGTCATTTTCTTTAATTCCAAGAATTTTATTTAATATTTTATTCATGTATCAAGAAGAGATTGCTCTTTGATTTTTAATAGAAAATGTTTTCCTTACAACCGTTCCAAACTGCAGCCAACAAAGAAACCAATTTAAACTGAATGAGAAACGCCGGCTGTGGAAAACACCTCGTCATTTAATTTCCTATATGTACAGGAGGAAACATTTTATTAAAAAAAAAAAACGCAGTAGAATAATTATTTCTCATTGCAATAATATAAAATAACTTGTTAGTTTTACATAGATTCTGATATATTTCTCACACATTAAAGAAAAGTAAACGACTCACTTTTCAAAGAACAAAAATGAGAAAACAATGAAAAACTATTTTGCGCAGTCAGAACCAAGCAAATGAACGTAACCAAACAAACAGCTTAAGAAATTGCGGTCTCCCTTGCGTAGTTGGGTAATAGTATTAAGTTTTGTTTTGTTTGAATTTATTTTTATGGGCTGTTTGTTAATACGAATAATACATAAATTGATAGTTTGCCCATATATTATGCGGTATGATTTGTGATATTTGCCATTTCGGTATTTCCAAAAATTACTTATCCATCAAAGAGACCCCTTAGATTCAAGAAAAGTGATTCGAAATTTGTTTGTTAAAATTAATCTAACCGTTTTAGACTAACAACTTAAGCAACAACGAAGGAGTATAGTACCTAAACACAATACCTTTGTACTTGCGTTGTCGGATAAGAGAAAGACCATTTCTCAAACTCTCGTATGGAGACAAGGTGAAGAGAGAGAGAGAGAGAGAGAGAGAGAGAGAGAGAGAGAGAGAGAGAGAGAGAGAGAGAGAGAGAGAGAGAGAGAGGTAGCAATAGGAAGACTAAGAGTAAAAGAAAGAATAGGAAGAACGAAGAAGAAGCAAAAGAAGAGTGAAGAAGTAGGCAGAGTTGTATGGAAGCTGCGCGAAACGCCGGACATAGGTCAACACGTGGGGACAAGATTGTACAAGGAGTCTAACCGCATCGAATGTCTGCTATATGCGAGTGTAGCGTCGTATTATTTTACTGTATTATAGTACACTCTAACTAATCCGGCATATATCAGACCAGGGTAGTTCCGGATGAGAGGAAATGGATGGTTATTAGAAAAAACGCATATAAGTGACAAAAAGTAGCGTATATTGTACATAATCGTTAAACATGAATATACTTACACCTGATTAAAACATCGGATTAAAAATATATTATCTTCTATTTCTTCTTAAAATAATAATAATCATCATCATCTTCACGGATTAAACCAAGGATAGTTTGTTCCGGTCTCAAATAGGCAAAGATTAAATCTGGTCACTCCAGCGCTTTCTCGGACGTCCCATACCCTCTCCGTTCCCTCGGCTTATAGTTCCGTAGTTGTTTGGGGATGCGGCAGTCATCCATTCGGCAAAGATGTTCCCACCAATTCAGCCGATACTGGGCGATCCTGTCGAGTATACTCATTATATTCAGTTCCTGCCGTATATCTGTGTTTCGTCTATGATCGTGGAGAGTATAACCTGCCACGTGCCTGATAAATCTCATTTCAGCCGCTCTTAAAATCATTAAAATTAGTTTTATGTTTATAATTTAGTCAAACGTAGGAAGAAATGAAAGTCGCAGAGTAATGTACGGTACTATTCCATTGCAATTAAAAATCTGTAAATTTTCTTCTGTTTCTTGGCTTGAAACAACACTTTTAACAGTTTTTCTTGCAGTTTTTTCAACATGAAAATTTCCAAACAGAGACGCCATTTTCTTCTGCCCACTTAATAGAAGCTGTGAAGGCGTCCGCTGCCATATCATGGCCTACTGTGTGAACACCTGTCGCTGCTTCTCCCTCTTCCTCCTCCTCCTCCTCTTCAATGGTCATCACATCGACTACTTCATCGACTGCCATAAACTGGTTTTTCATCTTCGTCACCCGCCAGCCACTTGTTTATATCGTTCGTTGTCAAATCGTCTGTTTTGTATACTAGTTTCTCAGCGGTTGTATCTCGCAACTCGTGCAGTTCAGCAACTATGTTGTCCATAATTGTCCAACCAGCTTTTTCCATGTAGAAAAATTTGGGTTTTCCTTAAGAATTTTTCCCAAAATAAGCGTATGTCTATTCTGCTCTTGAAGGAACCGAGTGCGTAGGCTATCTCCAACTTAAGGAAACTCTCCCGTTTTTAATGTTTTTCTTACACATTTCTTATTTTCATTGTTTTGGAAAAAATGTTGAATATTTTCGCAGTTCCTTCTTATGTCGTATATCGTAGCATGGCCAACACCATATTCATTAGCGAGGTTAACTAACTTATCACCTTTTTCAAGTCTTTTTAAAATCTCCTTTTTTTGAAGTAGTTTTAATGTTTTATGGCTCACGTCTGGCTTGTTGAATCGAACTCACGGATCAACTAAAATACGTACAAATATACAAATACATAAAATTATACGCTTTTGAGATTTCAAAAATGTACTCCAACGTTCTCATTGACGATAATATAAATATTAAAATATAAAAATAGGTATCGGTGATTTTAAATTGTTTTTATTAATTAAACAATTGTAAATTTGTGTAAATGTATCAGGCTAGTAGTGAAGTAAGTTCAAGAAAAGCATTTCAAAAGTATACAGCTCGATCTGTCAGAATGGTAGTAGCCTATATAATATTCTTTCATCATATATAAAATTGTTTTTATAATATTCACGTTATTCTTGTAATAGTATTTAAACATTTAGAATATGCTGAAATTCTTGAAAATATTTCGCTTTCAATTACGTTTTTACAATTACAACGTAAAAAAATTAAAGTACCGTTTACCAAATGGTAAAAGCTTAAGAGCATGATAATGTCTTTCAGCCGCCAGCTAAACGCAACATTATTATGGTTACTGACTGACTGATTGGTTACATACCTATCTACAGCTCTGCAGTGTTGTTTGCTTGTTAGGTCTTTAATATGCGACGGACGTTAGCACGTTAGCGGTCGCGGTTTTAGTTAACGATTCCCGGCTGGTAAATGATGACGTCATGCAGCGTGATGCGTTACAGAAATTTTCAAATGACCCCCAGCCATAAGACATTATCATGTCAAAAAACACATAATTGTGGAGGTGGGAAACTTTGGGTATCTATGAGGGGAAAGAGGTTTGATTGACCTGGCAACACTGTTTTTCATTTTAGCTGTATCGTGCCGCGTTGAATCAGTTTACTACTCTTGGAACGCGAGGTGTACGGGAATGAGCCGGACACATTAGTGCCGTAAACGAAATTCTCACTTTCTAAGCTTTTCTAACTCTATAAAGTTTTCTAATTCTAAAAACTTTATAGTTTTCTTCTCTATAAAGTTTTCCTAACTTCCAAGCTTCAGCGTTAATGTATATGGTGGTATACAAGCTACACACTTACAAGAAAAAATATGGCCAGGAATGTAAATAGAGAATAGAATGAGACTTAGTATGAGCATATTGAAATCAGTCGATATGAAGAGATTAAGACACGTACGGGCTCTTCCGGATCGTGTCGCTAGATTGGGTAATATGGCCGCGTACAAATAGAAAAAGAAAAGACATAGACTAATATTGGATGGGAGAGTAATGCGGGCTATAGTTCTGACGGATGCGACGGTGAGGTGGAACACGGTGGAACATCGCGGATGCGACCGAGACACATTGCCGCTAATAATAACGATGGTAGTGATGATGACGACGATGGCGAAGGAAAAGAAGAAGAAGAAGAAGAAGAAGAAGAAGAAGAAGAAGAAGAAGAAGAAGAAGAAGAAGAAGAAGAAGAAGAAGAAGAAGAAGCAGAAGAAGAAGAAGAAGATAACGACAACGGGGATATAATATTAAGTTGATTAATAATTGTTAATATAGAGAGTTAAGTTATTACATTTTTCGTTAATGTACAGGTTTCTTGTGTTATAGTAATACAGGCCTACACGTACCAGTGTGAAAATCACGCTAAAATGAAATAGTGTAAATTTGAAAAAGAAACAAAGAGATGATCTTCACTTCAATACAAGAACAATTTTAATTAGAGTTGGAAACAGATTTTTCTTATCCTAGCACGTGCTGTTCATTGACACCATTAGAGTAATCCGACGTGACTCACTTCTTAACAAGGAAATTCTATATCAGTTAGTCTCTGGGGAAATTAAACTTAAACTCGTTTCGAATTGCTGATTAGTTCGAGTCGCTGCGCCTTTGTTCCATTTACACCTACATAATCTGAATAGGAGCTACGCGCGAGAACTGCTTTCCTTTAACTGGAAATTACGTCTGAGTATTAAAAAGTTTGTACTGGGCTAGATATAGTGGACAGGGTTTTGATTGTGTCTAAACCACCCGTTTTGGGTAGGTTATTATCATGAAAGAGAAAAAAATGAAATCTAGTCCGTAGCCACAAAGCAATGGCATCTCAGCTAATGGTACGTCCATCTAGTATTGCACCTCCATATAGTTTGTAGTAATGTACACTACCTTTAAAATACTGGATATTTCGGGAAATACCATTAACGACGTGGAGTCGATGAAGTCAAAATCCTGACACTCACCTCCCCCTCAGAATTGGGAGGGAGCAACGTTTGCTTCAGACATTGTTACGATTGCAACCACCTAGAATAGCCGAGAGAGTCCCCGTCCCCGTTCCCCTACCAGTGTGGCAGGTGTTGACAGTCAAGGCCGCACTCAAGTAGGTTCTAGTGTGTTCAAGAACACTTGAGATTCGTGCAGTAAGGAGCGAAAGCTATACTGGACCTCTGCGCTACCTATATAAAGCCATAGCAGCCGGCTTATGAGTTCAGTTGTGTTGAGTGATTTTCCTTAGTGATCGAGTGTTTGTCGAAATGAAGTGTCTTATAATTGTGGGGGACTCTATTAGTTGGCATTATTATTGCGCGTGGACAAATTTTGTTCGGAATAACTTGCTCATTACAAACTGTTTAATTTTGATAATTAAACCTTGTTTTTAGTGACTTCACTGGTGTCTTGTGTTATGTTTTCTACTGTACCACACGACGATCAGTGAGTCAGAAGTGGGACAGAATCTTTTAATCTGTTAACATGGATACCATCCAGATGATAGAAGCATTCCGAGCAATGCTACGGCAAACACGGGAAGCAGAAGAAGCAGAAAAACTACAGGACGCAAACTGTAAGCATAAAAATGAAAAAGCAAATATGTTCAACTTTAATTGTGATAGTTAAAGCTGGCTTTTAGTGACTTCATTGGTGACTTGTATTTTGTTTTCTCCTGTACCATACGACGATCAGTAGACCGTCGTAACAATATTGTATAAAAAGCGCCTAACGAGGATCTCCCGGGATAATGAGATCCCATTATACCAAGTGCCAAGGATGGAGGATGGGCGGGTAAAACAATAAGGCATCCTCTTACCATTAAACGGGAAACCCTACAACCAAATCGATGGCATAGGATGGAGAAGGCAACGTGAAACCACTCCATGAAAAATCGAATAGGATATCCCTTGGTTAGGAATGGTGGGGCTCTCTCTATTTACATGTGGTTATAGGATATCCCTTGGTTAGGAATGGTGGGGCTCTCTCTAGTTAAATGTGGTTATAGGATGTCCCTTGGTTAGGAATGGTGGGGCTCTCTCTAGATAAATGTGGTTATAGGATATCCCTTGGTTAGAAATGGTGGAGCTCTCTAGTTAAATGTGGTTATAGGATATCCCTTAGTTAGGAATGGTGGGGCTCTCTCTAGTTAAACGTGGTTATTAACAGGCTGTCTACGGAAGAGAAGAAATTTTAAGCCCACGAATCTGAGGGCTGAAGAATGACAGTGGTTTACGTGTTCTAGAATTAGATCGTTAATCATTATTTTTGTTCTTATTGACCCTTTACCTAGATATGCCATTACCATTGTTTTTATTGTGTAGATTTTCGTATTGTATTGTTTGCAAATCTGATGAATCTTAAATACAGAATTTTTGCAAATCAGATTCTGTATTTTGAAGTACAAGCAAGTCGTCAGCAAACAACAGCACATTCAAATATCTGTGTCTCCTGGTAACTTAATATCAAGGTTACTAGACGTTTCCCGTGATTAATATGATGTTTGATTTGATTGGTTTTATCGTAATTGTGTTTCCCACTTCTTCGTAATTATTATTTGGTGTTCTCCCCTAAGGCGGGTCTTCAAATGGTAAACGCTCTACAAGCTGTCCTATCGCATGCCAGTCTTTTTGTTACTCCGTAATACCTTCTGATTTTAATGCTATCTATTAACTTCATTCTTCTACCCCCTCTTCTTTTTTCTCCTTCTGTGACACCCTCCATGCCAGACGTAAGCAAGCAGTCTCTTCTTAAACAATGACCTAACCAATTCCTTTTCCTATTTTCTATTACCTTCAGGATTCTTCTCTCTTACCCCATTCTTCTTAAAACTTCGTCATTCCTTGCTTTATCAGCACACCTCACTTGTTCCATTGCTCGCCAAAGCCACACCTCAAATGCTTCTAATATTTTCTCATCCTCTTTCCTCAGTGTCCATGTTCTTCGTGACTGTTCTTCGTAATTAATCAACTTTTACTTACATATACCTTAAGGAATGGAAGTATGGTGATGGCAAAAAAAATCGTGTACGAGATTATTGCAGATTCTGATTCTACTACGCTCAAAAAATGAAAAAAAGTCGTTTTCCGAAAAGTGTCTGTGTGTGTGTCTGTCTGTGTGTCTGTGTGTGTGTCTGTAGATTTTTTTTCTATGGCAAACGATAACTGCCGCAAATTCAAACAGAATCAAATAATTTTTTGCATACAGCCTTGATTTGTAGAGTACTCACGACCTATTGTTTTTGGTGAAGATCGGTTGAGGGAAAGGGGTAGTTTACCGGCAACGGTTTTTTTTATCAAGGGAAATTTTTTTTTGGCAAACGATAACAGCCGCAAATTCAAACAGAATCAAATAATGTTTCGCATACAGCCCTGAACTGTAGAGTTCTCAAGACCTATTGTTTTTGGTGAAGATCGGTTAAGGGAAGGGGTAGTTTACCTGTAACGTTTTATGTTTTAACAAGGGTATTTCCTATGGCAAACGATAACATCCGCAAATTCAAACAGAATCAAAAGATTATTTGCATACAGCCCTAAATTGTAGAGTTCTCAAGACGTATTGTTTTTGGTGAAGATCGGTTGAGGGAAAGGGGTAGTTTACCTGCAATGTTTTTTTAACAAGGGTATTTTCTATGGCAAACGATAACAGCCGCAAATTCAAACAGAATCAAATAATATTTTGCATACAGCCCTAGTGTGTAGAGTACTCAAGACCTGTTGTTTTTGGTGAAGATTGGTTAAGGGAAAGGGATAGTTTACCAGCAACGTTTTTTTATCAAGCGTATTTTCTATGGCAAACGATAACAGCCGCAAATTCAAACAGAATCAAATACTTTTTTGCATACGTCCCTGAATTGTAGAGGTCTCAATGACTTTCGATTTTGGTGAAGATCGGTTAAGGGGAAGGGGTAGTTTACCTGCAACCTTTTACGTTTTAACAAGAGTAAAGTACTTGAAAATTTATTTAAACTTTTTGAAACAATGGTACTTGTTAAAAATAAAATAATTTTGTTGCCAGCCAATAAAATTTTAATTTTTTCATTTTAATGTAATATAATATTTTTCATTTAATACAGCAATAAAAAGGCAGGTAAGACACAGCCTGGCTGTTTGGCTGAAATTATTTTAAATATAAATCTTAGAATATGGAAGTCATGTATGGTTCTCCATATTTTTTTTCCGTATCCTGAGGTACAGTAACTACCTATCATAGTCTTACTGAAGTTCTGTAGTAAGTCGTGGGTTATAGAAATTTAAATGAGATGTAATCCAGTATGCAGTAGCATTCGTTTCTTCTCTGTAAGAAAATGTTGTTTTATGCAAACGAATTCTGTTGTCATGTCTTCCTGACTTAAATAATACTAGAAGCGAATTACATAATATTAACTTGACGGTCGCTTTTCTTGAGTTGCAGTAGTAGAAATTCTCTGTAATACATTGCAGTTGGTTGACTTTTATTTACAGTCTAAGAAAATTGCTTTCCATTGCCAACGTACAGTTATAGCTATATATATATTACAAAGCTCGTGGGATCCGGAACAGTTTCCACTATTGCTTTTAAATGGTTATTTTCTTGTACAGTAAATAGTTTTCTGGAAAACAATTGTATTAGTACATGTTTTGATTACACAAGACGTATGCGATTCCATTACATTGCTCAGCAAGGGAATTGTTTAAACTTAATGACCTGTCGTCATAACTTGACATGACAGTGCACAACTGTTGTCTCTAAGTGCCGTCGTTCCTGCACCTGACCTTTAGTTCACTTATAGGCCTACCCACTTCCCTTATCAACTCTTATCTTTTGTCCTGTTCTGTAAGTCCTCTTGCATTCATTGCATCTTTGACGTCCATGTTCCATGAATGTTTAGGTCTTCTTTTTTTCTCCAAACTTTTTCACTTGAGGGTCGAATTAAAAAATCTTGGAAGTCAATGTATATTGTGTGTGTGTGTGTGTACTGTAAACTTATTTTTTAAGTTTACGAAATAATTAGTCAATAAAATAGGTATTTAAATAAAAATTAAGCAGACTTATCCAAAGAAAACAAATTTATTTTTTCAAAATAATAAAAATACAAGTAAGGGAAAAATAACATTCAAAAATAAAAATATTTCATATGTATTGTTTTTTGGTTTTCTTATGTATGCACTTATGGGATGTGTGGAGTTGCTTCTGACATATAGTGTCTGTCCATTGTCAGTCAAATTTTGATGCTCCCATCACTAGAATGGATTTTAAGTGTTTTTCTGACAAGATAGGCCTGTACTTTGATTTTACAAAGTCCATTTTTGAAAACGTTTGTTCACAGTTATAGCTGGTTCAAACATTGAAAGCATTGCTCTTGCAAATTATCCACGTAAATGTTTTAGACTTGTACAAAATATTATAGCATTTTAATGAACTTCTTTCTTGTTTACTTATATAGTAAAATGTTATAATACTTGAAGTATTTTGTCGATCTACTTCAAAACTGCACGCAGCATCGGCCGGGTTGCCGCGGGCCGGACAATGACCCTTCACGGGCCGTAGTTTAGAGACCCCTGTTCTAGAGGGTGGAGTCCATTCCCATACCTTCCTTGGCCCATCTCTCATCCGACATTCTTTTTAGGTGTCCAAACAAATTCAGTCTTGTTGCTTGTATTGTTTCTATAATGTCATGGTCGATTACCATCGCTTGTCTTATCTCTACATTTTTAACTCTACCTAGTCTTGTTAGTCTACACCACCTCCGCCAGTAACCCTTCTCCATAGCTCTTAATATTGATTTATTTCTTTTAATAATTTCCCACAGTTCTCCTCCATATAGGCCTATACTTTTGACTATAGTTTTATGTATTTTGATTTTATTGTTTTTTGTTATTCGTGGACCCCAAAGCAGACTGTTTAATAGTCTTGTTCCTGTCTTAGCTTGTCCTATACTTACTTTTATTTTTTGATTGCTGTCACAATCCGATCTCATTGTTACACCAAAATACTTGAAGTTTTTAATTTTTTGTATCACTTTTGTTCTTAGTTCTTGGTTTTGACCTTCACCGCCTGCTATAAGGTACTCAGTTCGTGAGGTATTTATTTCGAGACCCCGTTTCGCATATTCTTCTGCTAGATTCCTAAACATTATAACTTATATCTACTTCGTCCTCTCCAATTATAGCCTGATCGTCTTCAAAGTGTATTGTAAACATCTTGTCATTTTCAACTGGTACACCCTTATCATTCATCATGTACTTTATTTTTTTATTTTTTCCATTCCACTTCTTCCTCAAGAGCAGTCGTTAATATTCGTTTTCCTGTTATAACAAATCATTGCCAGTTTCTCTTCCTGTTCAGTGTTTGTATCTAAAAACGTTTTACTTTCAATTATTCTGTTCTGAACTTGGACACTTCTGTCATTAACGATATGGTGCACGGTGAGTAGTTCTAATATTAAGCAAAGCTTATTATTATTTTGTGTTCTGCCCTAAGGCAGGTCTCAAATGGTAAAAGCTCTCCAAGCTGTCCTATCGCGTGCCAGTCTTTTCGTTTCTACGTAACACCCTCTAATTTTAATGCTATCTATTAACTTCATTCTCCTAAGCCCTCTTCTTTTTCTCCTTCTATGACACCCTTCTATGCTTCCATGGCAGTTGTAAGCAAGCAGTCTCTTCTTAAACAATGACCTAACCAATTCCCTTTCCTATTTTCTATTACTTTCAGGATTCTTCTCTCTTCCCCTATTCTTCTTAAAAATTCATCTTCCTTACTTTATCAACCCACCTCACTTTTTCCATTGCTCGTCAAACCCACATTTCAAATGCTTTTAATCTTTTCTCTTCCATGTCTCTGCTGCACCATATAAAGCAACGCTCCACACATAACGTTTGGCCAACCTTTTTCTTAAATTCTTATTAATTTTGACACACAACAGTCTTTTCTGCCCATTAAATGCCTCTTTCGCTACAGCAATTCTTGCTCTAATGTCACGATTGCGGGACATGTCTTTACTTATCTAGCTTCCAAGATCAAAACCTCTAAAATCTGGAATATGACTGTAAAATTACAGAAAAATATATGTGTTTCCTGATAATATTGTTTTCCTCTGATCTCCTGGGTCTACCTTTTTTCCTTCTTCTACTTAGAATACACTTCAGCTACGTTTTGCAGCAGCGGAGATCAGATAGTTTTTCCACGTGGCCATCGTAAATGCGGTGCTGTATATTTATGTGTCTGATCTTGTTGTCTTTAAATGTATTTGTCTTTTAAGTTATTCATTTGTAATCCGTCGGTATCCGGATATTTAACCAGATTTTCCCAAGAAGTCCAACTTTACCGCTCGGAGTCCTCAAAACTTCCTTTGATTTGTACGATTTTTAAACGTAACATTTGATGCTACGTTAACGTTATCAGAAGGATTGGGTCGGATTATTGCCATTGTTAGGATTTATCACACAAAGTTTAAACATAACATTTGATGCTAGTGAACGTTATCAGAAGGATTGGGTCGGATTATTGCCATTGTTAGCATTTATCACACAAAGTTTAAACATAACATTTGATGGTACGTGAACGTTATCAGAAGGATTGGGTCGGATTATTGTCATTGTTAGCATTTATCACACAAGGTTTAAAAATAACATTTGATGCTACGTGAACGTTATCAGAAGGATTGGGTCGGATTATTGCCATTGTTAGCATTTATCACACAAAGTTTAAACATAACATTTGATGCTACGTGAACGTTATCAGAAGGATTGGGTCGGATTATTGCCATTGTTAGCATTTATCACACAATGTTTAAACAACATTTGATGCTACGTGAACGTTATCAGTAGGATTGGGTCGGATTAATGCCATTGTTAGAATTTATCACACAATGTTTAAACATAACATTTGATGCTACGTGAACGTTATCAGTAGGATTGGGTCGGATTAATGCCATTGTTAGAATTTATCACACAATGTTTAAACATAACATTTGATGCTACGTGAACGTTATCAGAAGGATTGGGTCGGATTATTGCCATTGTTAGCATTTATCACACAAAGTTTAAACATAACATTTGATGCTACGTGAACGTTATCAGTAGGATTGGGTCGGATTAATGCCATTGTTAGGATTTATCACACAATGTTTAAACATAACATTTGATGCTACTTGAACGTTATCAGAAGGATTGGGTCGGATTATTGCCATTGTTAGCATTTATCACACAAAGTTTTGACCAATAAACTGTCTGTGGTCGTCTTCAACTCTAAGTCAAACGAATACATTAGGTACGAACTTCAGCCGACCCGATATTTGTTCACTAACAAGCGTGAACAAAAAAAAATAAATAAATAAACAACTACCACCACCTGCAAAGCTAAACATAACTATAGAAAACGTATATATAATAAATAGTGATCAGGGTTAGCGTGAGAGGGCCCACTGTGCTATGGTGTTCCAAACCTGATGGAACCTAAGGGATTAAAAGACCGTTACTCTCGCAAGCGCACTCACAACCGGTCCGGCCCGGCCAGGCACGACCCAGGCGGTTCAGGTATAAGTACTGTCAGCAGTTCTCCTTTGCTACCGAACAAGGAATGTGGTGACATGTCATTCCACTGCAGGCATCACTATAATACTACAGATTTAAAATACGTTTAACACAGTTTCGGTGTGACTTGATGGTCACTACAAGGTTATTCTTATAGCGAATTAAAAAACACACGTTGGCAAAATACTCAATAAATTACACTTGCATATAATGTACGAACGTTTAATCTAATACGCACACAAAATTACAACTAAATACGTCTTCTGACGTCTGAATAATGTTTTCAGAACCAGGAATACCCCACCAACACAAACACGCACTATCATTCAGTAGAGCCCCCCACTCCTCAGGCGTCTCGGCAGGAAAACTGGTGTGCGTATAATATACGGTCAAATTCAAAACTATAAAAATTTTAATTTTGCTTATAATTCGAATTAAACTACAATTTTTGTTACCTCCGTGAATTTGCGAGAAACATGAGTCAAAACAACACATAATTACGATAAATATGAGTATTTTAGGGATACATGTAAAATGTATCACAACCACGTCGTATTTTTGGAGTAATTTTCTTTACAATTTTTTGGAGATTACAAATATGTTAAGCTCGTTTGTTAAAAAATTCGTATTACAAAAGTTGCATTTATGTAGTGGACGCCCCAGTAGATGATTCATACTCCAGGAGTGCGGGCCAGCTGCGTTTGTGTGTGTGTATGTTAGTAAGGATCTCCTAATCCCTCAGGTGCCATGCGACTTGGAACGCCTTATAGTTTTTATTTATTCCTGGTCTCTGACGTTGTTCGTTGCGTGAAAATGCGTCAGTACGGTTGTGCTTACCGGTTCTATCCAGCGGAATTAAAGGTTAAGTAGCGGTTCTTTTATTTTAGTTTTCTATAGTTAGTTTTTAAGTTTACAAGTGGTGGTGACTTATTAATTATTTTTGACGGTTCACGGTTGTTAGCGAACGAATCACGGGTAGGCATAAGTTTGTATTTAATGTGTTAGTTTAACTTACACCTGAAGGCGACCACAGATTTTTCAGTGGTCGAAACGTTGAGTGACGAACCGTATGGACGACCCACGCCTCAAGATGTGGACGACCCAGTGTCGGCAGGGGTCCACATCTTGTGGACACGGGTTTGGCAATACCGATGTAACCTATCTGGATTCTCACTTCACTTCAACTTCTCTTGGATGAGATTTCCTTCCTTTATTCTTTTCTGCCTAGTCTCTCTTGACTGCCTCTTGTTCTTTTCTGACGCCGACGCAATTAGAATAATCGAGCGCTAGGTTGTCTGCCTTTTTCAGTTCTATTTTTTTTTTAATTTTTTGTGGTTTAGGATCTTAGAGTGCTCACTGATGCCGATAGGTGAGCACTGGTAATACTAAGAAAGTCTTAGTATCAGGATAACTGATACAAAGCCACCAAATCCTATCTCAGAAAAAGAAGAGTGAGGGAGAATCTCCTGCGTCCCAAAACAGGGAGCTTTCGGCTAAGGTATGGTAACCCTGACAGAAGAGTCTCTAGTCCTCCTGGTGGGGATTGTGCAACAGGCTAGTAACCTGTTCATGTAAAACTTTGAAATACTTGTGCATCCAAGACTCGGAGCAAGGAAGATTCAAATCCGTACGAATTGTTTTTCAAAAATACACCTGAAGACGACTGTAGATGGTTTAGTGGTCAAAAACCTTGGGTGACAAATTCTAACGACGCTAATACGCTGACCTAATCCTTGCAAAAATTTCTTTGAATTATCTGCCAAGATTCAGGCCCGTATACAACTATGCTACCTAAGATGGTGGAGAAAATTATATTCTTGGTTTTGTGGGTTAATATACCACTACAAAACAATATTCTATAACTCAGTTATAGGCAACCTTTGAATTTATGTGGGCGCGTATATAACTGACGATCAGTTCGATGGGCGCACACCATCAATTGAAAATAGAATGGTGCGGAGTTCAATAGCCGGACGTTAAAAACATTAACGGCTTTACAAAATTAGCCGGATTTACAATACCCTTGCGTTTATACAAAGGTCTTTAAAAATATATAAACACTTGGTACGTTTCACAGATTTTATTTAACAGAGTTAAATAAAATTTGTGAAACGTACCAAGTGTTTATATATTTTTAAAAACCTTTGTATTAATATGTTTCACCAAGTGCCCAACGAGTCATCAATTAATACCTTGCGTTTATAATTAGCGACGTAGAACACCGAATAAAAAAAGATTTACAGTATCTATCATATAATTTTGTGAAAATTTTTCACATTAGGTGTAGGTCACATGCACACCACATCTGTCGTCATCATGCACACCACGCTAAAACTAAAAAAAACTTTAAACCAAAAAAGTGGTTAAACAAGAAAACGCTTTAGTAAAAATAAATTAAAGAATTTTAGATAATAACACTATTTATTATCATAATGTGCAAAGAAATGTAATACTGTACTTGAAAAAAATCACTTTGGGGAGAAAGATATTTACAGACTCTGGGCGGCAAGCTCGACAATCGTATTGGGGGAGTGTAGCGCGGTTCGGTAAACGGCTGGTAGTATTTTATACTACAGTACTTCGAAGCAGGTAAAATGCGGGTGCGATCCTTTGTTCAAAATTAAAAAAAATTACAAATTGTTTCGAGGGCGCGTCAAAACTTATCGACGAGCGCAGGGTTGATATACATAGCCTATATTTTGTTTCCAAAAGACAATATTTATTTCCAGAGACAATATAAAATTAGGTAATATTTATGGAACCACTCTGTATAATTTCTATGTAACACGTAAATTGGCAATTACTTCTGCAGATAGCTCTCGCTGCCGATAGTGACCTACATTGGCTGTGTAATTTACATACATCTGCATGTCACAGTAGAATATGTCTCCTTACTCAGCACGGCATGATGTAAAACGGTAACTTTAATTTACACAAGACGTACACATAAGAGTAAGTGGAGCTCGTTACATGTGAAACTGAACGCTCAGTGTTAGCGTTACTCTCGAGACCGCTGCTTAGCTATAAACTGCAATACTTAGCGTTAACACGCGGTGGGAATAACGTTGGGCGCCACTATTGTACCGTGTACTCCTAGACCTATTGTACCGTGTACTCCTAGACCTTCGATGCTGATTGAACGAGCTCTCAGTTCTTAACTCGACAGTTTGGCATTTGTCTGTCTGAACAGCTATCTGTTTGGGTATGTCTCACGATAATTTTTGTATGCTTGAACAGGTTTCGTAAATTTTGGCTTGTGTGTCCGTACATATAACCCACAGAACCCTGTTGTTTTTTAATTTAATCCCCACCCCAAAATATATGGTGGCAGGGGCAAACATTTGATGCGTCCAAATTTTGAAAAATTTGTAATATCCCATGTGGGTTGTAGAATTACACATAATCTTAACACTCTTGCTACCATGTGTACCATTTTTGGACACACAACACTTACTAGAACCCCGTGAGTACCATATCTGGACATATTAAATTTTCCGTACAGCCCACGTGTACCAAAGTCGGAAACATTGCAACTGAGCGTATTTTGAAGGTTTTGTCAACATGTGGGTACAGATCAGTGCTGTCAGATAGAGTTTTACATTCTTGTGGACGAGAGTGAAAGAAATATGCCTTGGGTTGGCAATACTGTACTGTCAACAAAATCAGCTGTTATAACATATATGTAAGAATACATATCTGGCCCGGGGGGAAATTTACTCTTCACAGGTCTGGTAGCGAGAGGTTTTCCTGTCACCGGTGTCTGGGAGCTAAAGTGTTAACCACAATCTGAAAATAGTTTTTGCTTTTTAAAAATTTAAAATTGTAGGGTACCAGGGTTTAAAAAGTTTATCAATATTTTGAAAATGTTCAAGTAGGATATCAAGTTGAAGATAATTTTAACCACAGTCTAAATACAGAGTTTAGGTTTGATAATTAAAAATATTGTAGAACACCAATAATGTATACAATTTTTCAAAAATGTTAAAACTTTATGACAAACATCATAGTAAAGGAAATTTTTTAACCCAATTCCAAATGTAGTATTTGTTTTGGATATTTTTATCTTTAGGGGCACCATGATTTAAAACTTGAATTTAATTTAAAATTTATAATATACCTTTATTGTAATCCGTCTTGCGATCTTGTAGTTATTTTGTACAGAATAAATTCCCATCTTCAGGTGAAGAATTGTCATCCTCCTGTTAGGCTATATAGGAATCATTGGCGAAAATATTACACACACACACAAAATAAACAACACAACCACAATTGTTACAAATAACATAATTAAAACCTTTATAATTATACAAGTATCGAAAACAGTGCGCACTGCTCGACTGTCAAATTTCAACTCTAAATGTCAAAATAGATAGTAGAGTTGAAATTTGACATTCGAGCAGTGAGCATTGTTTTCGATACTTGTGTAATTATAACGGTTTTAATTATGTTATTTTGTAACAGTTGTCATTGTGTTGTTATTTGTGTGTGTGTGTGTGTGTGTGTGTGTGTGTGTGTGTGTGTGTGTGTGTGTGTGTGTGTGTGTGTGTGTGTGTGTGTGTGTGTGTGTGTGTGTGTGTGTGTGTGTGTGTGTGTGTAATATTTTCGCTGACGATTCCTATGTAGTAGGAGGATAAAAATTCTTCACCTGAAGATGGGAATTTATTCCCGAAACATGTAGTGTACAAAATAACTACAAGATCGCAAGACGGATTACAATAAATGTATATTATAAATTTAAATTAAATCTTAATGCAATCTGGAGACTGTATATAATAAAACTTGATTTTTTTTAACTTTAAAAATCTGAGCGAGTTCTGCAGTTTCCTAGTTAATTTATAGTCTTAAACACACACTGAAAAGCAATTATGTAAGATTATAAAAGACGTATTATGGAAGATGTAAACAACCAACGCATAACTAGGTTATAACGGCATAACGGCAACGGCAACGGCTCCTGGTGGGTGAAACAGACTAGTTTCTGGGGGTGGGGGACTAACTTGAAGAGTTGACTCCTCAGGACGAACGAGAAATTCGGTATTCCTCCCTTTTAAAGTACGTTTATAAATTCTTTGCCTTTCCAATTTTTTGAGCAAACCATCGTGAAATATAGGCCTAAGAGTTACAAAAACAAATCAAAAGCATATGATTTAAAAATATTCTATTTCTGTTATCAAAATTTAAGGTAACAAATTTAATGTATTTAGGAATCACTTTAATTTTAATTTTATGATCTTAACAGATGTTGTAAAAGTGAATCTTATGAAGGCTCACAGGCCTCCGGCGATTAGGGGTTGTCGAACGTCCAGAAGTGGCCATAGACTCATAGAAGGCCTATGCAGGTGGTGACTTGACCAAGACCGTAAATCTCTCGGCTACTTCAACAGTCTGCATGAGGGATCGGGTTTACGTAAAGGTCTGAGCGACTTTGCGGTGCTCATAGGCCAGAAGAAAGTCGTGGAAGGCGTTTGCTTCGTGAAAGGGGAAGTGGTGGAAACAGTGGGATTAGGACCGATTTCTATATTTTTGAAATCCAGTTTTATCGCCTATTCCCACTTTAATTTAAAGACGTTGACCCAAGAATCTTTTAAGAAAGTTATAGTCCGCGTTAAAGTACCTTATTTTTCTAAGTGTAAAATTCAGCAATAAAATCTTATCATTTTTCCGAATTTCACTCAAGAAACTGCTAATTTACTTGTGCAAAGACTAGGGGTCAAACTAGAGGAGTCGGACACAGGGAGAAGAAGTGCTTATGGACAAAAAGATGAAGGTAGATTAAATATAGATTAAAGATAGAATCTGCCTTCGTTTGAGGTCGCGTGCATAATTGCTGTTTCAATTTGTGAAAATATTTTTATTATTCCGGTTGTACAATGTTTACACATTTTCCGGAACCAAAGATTACATAAGTGATTGAATTCCCGTCTTCCACTGCTGCTTGTCCACTAAAGATCTTCTTCAATTTCTCGTCCCCTCAAGATAGTCTGAATTTCTTCTATCCATGTGATAGGTGGTCTTTGTCTTTTTCTCCTTCCTTGTGGGGTCCATTCCATAACTCTTCTTGGCAAATCTTTCCTGTACCATTTGATTTCGTGTGTCCATACCACTGTAGTTTTTTGTTTGGATGAAATCAACATTTAAATTTTTCACATTCATTCTGTTTTTAATGACTTAATTTCTAATTTTACCGAAATGTTATTTACCGAATATTAAGTAATCGACATTGTTAATAAAACTCTTGACTTTATTTAATTACTTACAAATATCGTAAATTTTTTATTTATACAATTAGTTGTAATCTTAATTTTTAACACAACCAACTGGCTTTGATATAGAACTCGTTAAGTGATTATAGAATTTCGTTGAAATTTCTAGTAGCTGTGGGGCGAAGTTCTGATCCCCTGATCCTGCACTGAAGTTACGCCACAGTAAACAACCAATCATCCTGTTGCTAACCACATTTTGTATGTTGATCAGAGTCTGGTTAAATTACTTGTTGCATATGGTTATCGCAGCGCAGATTTATCGGACAGAATACACCGAACGAACTAGTGTAATGAATAAATAACATCACACACACACAGGCCACTGTCTGATTACTGTATCAGTAAATGTACCAATAAACATAGAGTTACGCACAGCTGGTTTAAACGGAATACATTAAAACTGATGGTTTCAGTAAATAATTAAAAATGTTTACGAGAAACAAGTTGAACCTGTCAAAGGGATTAATGTTAATGTCCTTCTGTGACTTATTTATAAGGAAAACCTTTACAGGTAGATTTAGGTATAGGCTACTGTGATATTAATTTTCTAAACGTTTTCACCAGGCTTCAAACGGTCCTTTACATTCTTTGAAAACGCCGTTGCACAAAATTTGTAGACCACTTGACAAAAGGACTCATTCAAATAAGTGCCAATCTAGTCTCTCTCTCTCTCTCTCTCTCTCTCTCTCTCTCTCTCTCTCTCTCTCTCTCTCCTCTCTCTCTCTCTCTCTCTCTCTCTCTCTCTCTCTCACTCTCTCTCTCTCTCTCTCTCTCTCTCTCTCTCTCTCTCTCTCTCTCTCTCTCTCTCACTCTCTCTCTCTTCTAGGTTAACATCCCAAAGGCTGGTTGGCAGCAGCTCGCCATTTTTCACGCTTCTCCTGCTTTTCTTTCCAAGTCACAATATGATGTGCAGTTCACACATAAGAAAGACGACAGGGGAAAGGCGAAAGAATAATAACTCGTCTGATAAAGAAGGGAAAGCAAAATATAAGAACCTGAAGAATAGGGTCAACAAAAAAAGCAAAACTTGATAAAGAGAAATATTTTGAAGAAAATTGTGCACACATAGATAAGCACATGAAAACAGGACAAATAGGCAAATCACATGGGACGATAAAAACATTCTTTAGAGGAAGGAAAACCAATACAGTGAGCATTGCAGACAGAGATGGAGAGATGATGTATGATCAGGACAAAGTAGCCAGACGTTGGAAAGATTACTTACATTGCCTTATATTTACAGAATGACCATCAAGGGTATGAAATAGAAGAGGATGAAATAGGACATGAAAAGCGTGGGGAACTTATCATGATGGAAGAGTTTGGGAAAGCATTAGATGAGCTTAAAGGATATAAGGCACCTGTATTGATGATATTCTAGCAGAGTTGCTTCAGGCGGGGAGAGAAACTAAAAACAGAACTGTATGAATTGGTCTGCAAAATCTATGGGACAGGAGAATTGCCAGAAGACTTTTCTAAGTGTATCATAGTGCCAATACCTAAAATATTGAATGCTCGATCATGCAAGGACTACAGAACGTTAAGCCTGGTGTCTCAATCATCGAAAATAATTACTCGAATCATCCTTCGAAAAATAGAAAGTAACATAGAGAGCCGTCTGACAGAAGATCAGTTTGGTTTTAGGAAAATATGGAACAAGGGAGACAATTTTGGCATTTTGGCAAGGGAGACAGATAATAGGAACACGACTGAGGAAAGACAAAAGCGACATTTATAGCTTTTGTTGACTTCAGAAAAGGCGCCTTCGATAACGTTAAGTTGAACAAGCTGTTCAGTAACCTACACAAAACAGGAATGGCCTACAAAGAACGAAGATTGATTCAGAGTCTTTACAAGCACGAGACAGGGACAGTTCGATGTGAAAACCATCAAGAGAAGGCCAACATTAGGAAAGGAGTAAGACAGGGATGTTTTCTATCTCTATGTTTGTTTAACGTGTACGTCCAAGAAGCGATCGATAGAGTAAAAGAAGACACCCATTTCGGAGTAAACATACACGGGGAAAAAGTTGAAATGTTTGGTTCGCAGATGACATAGCAGTGACTGCAGAGAGCAACGAAGATCTAAAAAAGATTCTTGACACAATGGATCAAGTAATGAAGAATGAATTTAATATGCAAATAAACGAACAAAAGACCAAAGTTCTAGTCTGTACTCGAAAGGAAGAAGATCCAGTCAGAGTAACTCTTGGAAATAATGTTCTCCAGGCAGCTAAAGAATATAACTATATAGGAAGTAAAATCACAAGTGATGGACGTAGCATGTAAGGAAAATATAAGCAAAATTAACTAGGCTAACATTGCTTTCAGCGAAGAGAAAACCTCTTCACTTCAAACAGTATCAGCCTAAAAATAACGAAGAAGCTAGTAAAGGCATACGTGTGGAGTGTTGCCCTATAAAGGAGTGAATCTTGGACATGTACAGAAAGTGACAAGAAAGACTCCAAGCATTTGAGATCTGGTGCTACAGAAAAATATTCAAGGTAAGTTGGAGGAAGAAGATAACGAATGAGGAAGTCTTTACAAGAGCTCAGGAGTAAAAGAGCTTTCTACAAAATTTAAAAGGCAGAAGAGCTACATTTATAGGGTATGCATTACGACACAATGGGTGGTTAAGAGAGTAATAAAAGGAACAACTGAAGGGAAGAATCACAGAGGACAACCCCGTTTAGACTACATGAAACAGCTTACGGTCGATGTGAACTGCACATCATATTGTGCCAATCTAGTATAGAGCTGATTCTTTTATGAGCAACTTTACACAGGGAGTTTCTAGAATTTGGCTTTGGGAGTGGGGTGCGGTGTCGAGTCGGCTTCATACAAAAAGAAAACAAGTTCAGATTAATCAAAATTAATATCCTTAAAGTGGCTTAAAAACGCGAGGTAACATCCTAAATCAGTCTCGTTATAGTAAACGGTAATAACACAATACAAATGCGCGATATTGAAAAAAAATGTTAATAGATACTTATTGACTGAACTGATATTCCTATATTTCATATTTCAATAGTATAACATGTATCTTAATGCTATGTAGCAAACCTGTTTGTATACTTAAAAAACAGTTATTACTACACTAGCGTACACCGCTGATAGAAATAAACTAAACACATAAACAGTTACTGCTACACTAGCGTACACCGCTGATAGAAATGAACTAAACACATAAACAGTTACTACTACACTAGCGTACACCGCTGATAGAAATGAACTAAACACATAAACGGTTACTTACTACACTAGCGTACACCGCTGATAGAAATAAACTAAACACATAAACGGTTACTGCTACACTAGCGTACACCGCTGATAGAAATAAACTAAACACACAAACGGTTACTGCTACACTAGCGTACACCGCTGATAGAAATAAACTAAACAGATAAACGGTTACTGCTACAGTAGCGTACACCGCTGATAGAAATAAACTAAACACACAAACGGTACTGCTACATTAGCGTACACGCTGATAGAAATAAACTAAACACACAAACGGTTACTGCTACACTAGCGTACACCGCTGATAGAAATAAATTCTAAACACACAAACGGTTACTGCTACACTAGCGTACACCGCTGATAGAAATAAACTAAACACACAAACGGTTACTGCTACACTAGCGTACACCGCTGATAGAAATAAACTAAACACACAAACGGTTACTGCTACACTAGCGTACACCGCTGATAGAAATAAACTAAACACACAAACGGTTACTGCTACACTAGCGTACACCGCTGATAGAAATAAACTAAACACACAAACGGTTACTGCTACACTAGCGTACACCGCTGATAGAAATAAACTAAACACACAAACGGTTACTGCTACACTAGCGTACACCGCTGATAGAAATAAACTAAACACACAAACGGTTACTGCTACACTAGCGTACACCGCTGATAGAAATAAACTAAACACACAAACGGTTACTGCTACACTAGCGTACAGATAGAAGAAACTAAACACATAAACGGTTACTGCTACACTAGCGTACACCGCTGATAGAAATAAACTAAACACATAAACGGTTACTGCTACACGTAGCGTACACCGCTGATAGAAATAAACGTAAACACGATAAACAGTTACTGCTACAGTAGCGTACACCGCTGATAGAAATAAAGCTAAACACGTAAACAGTTACTGCTACAGTAGCGTACACCGCTGATAGAAATAAACTAAACACGTAAACAGTTACTGCTACAGTAGCGTACACCGCTGATAGAAATAAACTAAACACGTAAACAGTTACTGCTACAGTAGCGTACACCGCTGATAGAAATAAACTAAACACGTAAACAGTTACTGCTACAGTAGCGTACACCGCTGATAGAAATAAACTAAACACTTAAACAGTTACTGCTACAGTAGCGTACACCGCTGATAGAAATAAACTAAACACATAAACAGTTACTGCTACACGTAGCGTACACCGCTGATAGAAATAAACTAAACACATAAACAGTTACTGCTACACTAGCGTACACCGCTGATAGAAATAAACTAAACACATAAACAGTTACTGCTACACTAGCGTACACCGCTGATAGAAATAAACTAAACACATAAACAGTTACTACTACACTAGCGTACACCGCTGATAGAAATAAACTAAACACATAAACAGTTACTACTACACTAGCGTACACCGCTGATAGAAATAAACTAAACACATAAACAGTTACTACTACACTAGCGTACACCGCAGATAGAAATAAACTAAACACATAAACAGTTACTGCTACACTAGCGTACACCGCTGATAGAAATAAACTAAACACATAAACAGTTACTACTACACTAGCGTACACCGCAGATAGAAATAAACTAAACACATAAACAGTTACTACTGCACTAGCGTACACCGCTGATAGAAATAAACTAAACACATAAAAATTAACAAATTAACAAAATTCGAAAAATGTTTCGACACTCTGGAGAGTAGTGCGGACCTGACCCCCCCCCCCTCTAAACACGGTTCCGATTCTACACCTTTTGTTACCCGTTTTTGTTGCTTACGATAAAACTAAAATCATAAATACAAGACCATTAATTGCTGAATCGTATTCCTTAATGTTTATTTAATTACAAAAATTGTTTCTGGGTGGGTGTCTGTCTATTGCTCTCGATAATTTATAGGTATAGTATATCTACCGCAGCAGGTAATCCTATGCATTGTAAACCAGAAACGTGAAATACTCAATTGCACGGACTCTACATCAGGCGAGCCAAAGTAAAAGCAAACATTTAACTTGGGCCGTATAAAATTAAAAGTGGAATAAGAAACAGTCAGTGTTAATGTAGAACCACTGTCCATTTAAAATACAGACTTCCAGTGACGTCTTCGTAGTGACCTATATTGTCCCCGTCATTTGACATATCTAATGTACACACGCACACACACAAATGCACCTCTCAGACTTATACTGAGCGTATCACCGTACATTAATTAGAAGCTATATGTAACAGACGTGTCAGACAATGAAGAGGTAGGATAGTGTGAAGTGTAATAATAATAACGTAACTAAACGCTATGTTGTCTCTTCTGCTCTTGGGACCATAGCTTAGTTCCAAACAGCTACAGACTCCACGTTTGAATCATACTTGAGCTCTGGGATTGGATTGCCCACTGCCGTAACGAATTCAGAACATGATTAAAATCCTATATGGTGGCTTCCATAAAATCGATCACATCTTACAAATAAATTATTTCCATTTTAGATTTTTAAATGGATTTCAGATCCATTTATAATTTGCAGATTTGTCAGATTTGTATAAAGTTATTTGTCAGTTGCAAATATAAGTTATTTATATGTCAGATTTGTGAATAAGTTGCATAAGTTCAAATTTATGTGCGGGACCATTAGGCGAACCCTTAAGTCAGCAAGTAAAGGAACACGCCTAAACTTCTACAAGGTGATGTCTCTTCCCACACTTCTTTATGGGTCTGAGAATTGGACTTTAACGAAAGGCCAGGCCAGTCTCAGCCAAGCGGCTGAAATGCGATTTCTCAGGCACGTGGCAGGGTATACTCTCCATGATCATGAAAGAAACACAGATATACGGCAGGAACTGAATATTATGAGTTTACTCCAATCGGATCGGCCAGTATCGGCTGAATTAGTGGAAACATTCAGGGGATACGGAGCCGAGGGTTCCCAAAGAACAAGCCGAGGGTACAGAGAGGTGTGGGGCGTCCGAGGAAGCGCTGGAGTGACCAGCTCTAATATTTGCCTATTTGAGACCGGAAGAAACCATTCTTGGTTTAATCCGTGAAGATGATGACGATGATGATGATTTCATATCCATTAAATTCGGAGTCTGTTTCTTCTTCTTCTGTTTCTTTTCATTTAATAAAAATAGTATTCGTAAATTAGTAGTTAACGTCAATCAATAAATGCTTAACGTCAATCAGTGGAAGAGTTTAGCGAGGTCAATAAGTAGAGACAAGTTTTAGATTATTTGTGTCCGCGTTTCGACAATATTTACTGTCATCGTCAGCCTGTGAATGGTCAATAGGGTCAAACTCATAAAACCAATAATAACTGTCAATAGTGGCCTCAATTTATTCGAACATCCCTACACTCTGTATTCAGATGTAACATATTTTTATTCATGTATTGCTGTACCAATTCTAATATACATACTGACTACTAAATCTATAGTTATTTATAATTACTATTAAAAGATTAATGTTTTATAACTGTAAACTTTAATATTCCAATAATAATGTTTTCGGAATATTATTAGGTCTATTATTATTTCTTTCTATTTAAGTAAATCAATATGTAAGAATAGTTATTATTTTGCTGATAACACACACACACACACACACACACACACACACACACACACACACACACACACACACACACACACACACACACACACACACACACACACACACACACACACACACACACACACACACACACACACACACATTCACTCAATTAACTGATCTGTTTAGGTATCTGATCATTTGCTAGGACGTTGTTCAAAAACAATAATGCATTTGATGTTATTTGTATAAAACACGTTTGAAAGTGAAGTTTTTAAATGAATTAGTAAAGAAGATTTTCCCGAAAAATTATTGGTTCAGAAAATTAGGATATTGAAAGTCCTGCGAAACTTTTTTGCATTCGCTGATGCTATAAAAAATGCAAAACATAAAAATAGAAACTTTAGTGGAAGTTTCTTGAAAATTTTTCTATTTACTGATTTATTCATAAAATAATATTATTTAAAAATTTAAGTTACTATAAAAACGTTTGTATTAACGGTGGATGTAGAAATAAAAAAAGGATTGTTTGTAATCCAACGAAATAAGTTATTAATGTTTTCACAATATTGGTTTTCATGTTTCTCTTGTAAATATGTGAATAAAACATAAATAATGAATTTCTTAGCCCAATTTTCATAACTCGTTATGTCCACCAAGTTCAATTTTACGTAAAGGCCGTCATTGTGTACTGAGACCATACACGCATGTTCTGATGAGGTGAAACGGTTGCAAAACACATTGAAACTCTATTATTTTAAGGTGTAAAATCTATAAACTGCTGCAAAACTCGTTATGCTCCTTACCTGTACTGCAGCGGACTTCGTTATGTCTACTGTAGGAAAACAGCAGCATAGCCCGTTATTGTGAAATGGTAACTAAACTCGTTTTCTCTATTGTGTGCAGAATTGTTTTTCCTTTTGTAATATTTCGTTACTATTGCTTGTAGTAAATATGCTTATAAGATTTTTCATTTTCAAATGGTTGGTAACGAGTCGGCTGAGATTTCATAGAAGAATGACTACAAGGCTTCATTTTTTGCTTATATGTTCATGTTCGTTACTCTTTTAATAAACCTTGTTTATTTTAAATAAACAATGGGTGTGATAAATGTTTTCCAGTAGAGCTTGCTGTCCATAAACAAAGACTAAGTTTTTTGACGAACTGGAAACATCTCACGAGGCTGAATTAATGTGAAGACTTGATTGTCAGAAGAAACCAAGTGATTCCTAGGATTCCTGACCAGACTGCCTCCTATTTACGTCAGATATATATTTATAACTTTGCAATCTATCGAGGAATTTTAACATTGAAAATGTTTATAAGGACGTGTCGCACATTTGCGGTCGATCGCTGGTGCGTGATGGAAAATGGGAACCGGTGAGTTTCCATAGAAACTACTTCTTTGTTGTCAATAACGTACTACACACATAAAACTTCGGTTATGAATGCGACTACATTTAACTTATAATCTGTACATTGGTAAATGAAGAAAGAATTCATTGATTGGTGAGTGAAGAATGAATTCATTGATTGGTGAATGAACATAAATATACTGTAGGCCTATATATTTTTTAGATTTATTGAAGCATTTTCAATGCCCTTCTCTGTGCATTGCATCTGTGCAATGCCTGTAAATTTTTTATAATAAACTATCAAAAGATGGATTTTCTCCTATATTTTGCTAGAAAACGAATTTAAGAAAGGTTATAATCAAACTGCCTCTGCGGTATATCACAGGTTAAAACCTACTAACCTGAGAGGCATCCGCACTGTTAAACCAACCGCTGTTAGCTACGGACAGAATAAAAACACAACGCTCATTGGCATAATATTTGTACGCCCTTGCAGAACATCCTACGTGTTTCTCGGCTATTCCAATGTGCTGTGTGTGTGCGTACGCCTACACGTTGCTGCTACTTTGAGATTAAGTAGAATTAAGTGACACTTGTCACGCGTCCGTAGCCGACTAGTAGTAGACTTCGCCTGTCCGCGCACAAGCAATTACGCTCTAATGTTTTCTTTTAGCGTTGACGCGTAGTACGGATTATTCTGGATTCTCAGCGGGGTATAAATATAAACATTCAGCGACGCTTAGTTTTAGTTTAAGTGGCGATTTATTCAAGTGAGAACTCTGGGCGTTCAAGTGAAAAGTGATTATTGTGCGCGACTCTATTAGATGACATTATTATTGGTGTGGACAAATTAACTAGAATTATTGTACTAGTATAATCTTGTTGAATAACGTGTTGATTACAAACTGTTAATTGTGATAATTAAAGCTGGTTTTTAGTGACTTAATTGGTGTCTTGTATTTTGTTTTCCACTGTACCATACGACGATCAGTAGACCGTCGTAACAACATCCAAATTTTTATAAATGAAGCACCATCTTCTCTTAAGATGATACAAATTTTATTTCCAGTTGTGAGCGATTCCTTCATCTCCCCTGATGAAAATTTATAAAAAAGCCTAACAATTAAAAAACCTGATTCTGCAATATTTTCCAGTGCATTGAAATATACAAGTACTATCTAACACATACAAATAATAAATAAATTACTAAAACAAAAATTACAATGAAAATTGAATCAAAACATGTTATGTCCCAAACAGCTGGAAAACTCGTTATGTCCCAAAGATTTTTTGATTTGCTCACCATACGACTAACTCGATTTTGTTTCCATTAAGGTGCCATATGCAGAATAATTTGATCTATTTTCAGAAAAAAAATCAAGTCAGACATTAACATGTTAAAAAAACCACAGTTTTTTGCAGTCTCTGAAATTTTTTTTTATGGACATGGAGCAATTTGAGTACTCAATATAAACGATACATTAATTTTAAACCGCTCTGATCGTTCATCTTTCTTCGCGTTTAAGCGTTTAAAATTATTCACTGGCAAACGAGCGAATATAAATGAATTTTGTTTAAACAGGCCGTGCATGCAGCTGCGTTTTTAGTGCACTCGCTGATGCTGCTGTAATTAGTCACTGGCGTGCGTGTGTGGTGTGTGTGTGTGTGTGTGTGTGTGTGAGAGAGAGAGAGAGAGAGCGATCATTAAGCTAGTTAGTCCGGTAGCGGCGTTATATCGTACGTACAAACTAGCGCTTATAGCTGTAAAACGAGTAATTTAACGAAACTGCGATCAACCCTACATACTGCGGTAGCAAAGGAGATGTGTACTGTAATCGTTGGTAGGCCTAATAGTAGAGTACTCTGTTTTCACAACACCATTTCACAAACCGCAGGTGACAAGTTTATGATTACATTTTTCGGTTACAATAAAGATATTCAATAAAAATTAAATGAAAATGTATTCCTTAAAGAAATATAGGCAAGATCTCCATTTGTCTCGCGGCGGGGTCCGTCTCCTGTGTTCCCTGTGTAGCCTAACTGTTGCAACGCAGCTTCCTACACTAAATGCCTATTACAGTTCTGTTAATTACCACTTTGCGGTAATGATCCCGTTATATTGAAAAACATAAGCTTTATTCACTAATAACTTCATTCTAATGTCTAGTCTACCGTCACGAGCTTAACGAATTCTATAAAGTCGAGTAGTAGTTCCTTTTTCTCATTTGTTCTACTTTGTCTTATCATCCTGTGTTCTTTCGGCTATTGCTACCAGTTTTGTTCTTCTTCTTCTTAACGGCATTTTTTTCGTGAAACTTGTTTGAGATTTGTTTAGAAGGACAAACCTGGGGCTGATCTGGGGCAAGCCCTCTTCAGCCAGATGGTAGGGTGTGAGGTTTGAGACGCACGCCAGTGCAGGCCGGAAGCGAAGAAGGTGGATGCACACTGAAGGTAGAGTAGTACGCGCGCGCGCGCGCGCGCGCGTGTGTAGATATAGTTTGTAGCCATATAAAGGAAGTGGCTGATATAAGTGCCATTAAGTTTAGTTTATACATGGGGGTGGCCAAGTCAGGGACTAGTAGCGCAGGTCGCCAATGCTGGGAGGAGGGGACACAAAGAAGAGAGCTAAAGACTTGGTAAGAAGTTAGGAAAAATTTATGTTGTTATGTGATCAGGAATGATGGCAGGTTGACTATATTTGATGATGGGAGTTGGGTGTTTATATTTCTATGACGATGGCGGTGAAGAGTTCTGGGAGGAGGTTCATCGGCTATGATAAGGAAGCGGTTTATGGGGAAGGAAGGTCTGCGGGTGTTGCGAATAGTTCTGTTGATGGAGGTGGCTATGGATTTTAGGGAAGTGCGTTGTTTTGCAGTTTGTGAGTATTTCCAGTTTATCTTGTACAGGAAGGAGTCAAGATTAGAGAAGAGATTGTTGAGTGCATACAGAGCGGTATTAGAGGTTTTGGTGAGGGGAGGTCTGCGGTAGATAAGTTCAAGAGCTTCGGTAGATATTTGCAGACACGCTTCGGTATTACTGTTGATGGGCCTACACGGACTGGATATTTAAAGAAATGGTTCATGTTGCGTCCTGTGGAAGTAACAGCATTTACCTGCGTCTTCATACTGCTCCAACGCCACGTATAGCCTACTGTCCTGGACACCAAATCCACTTCCAATCCACGTGCTTTCACCTTTTCCCTCACACTATCGTTCCAAGATCTTTGCGGTCTTCCTCTATGCCGTCGATCGAGTAGTGTCCACTTAAATATACACTCCCCCCTCAAAATGCTCCCTCCCTATGTCATCACATAATCAAACCACTTCAGCCTTCTTTTTGCGATACGAGTTATTACGGTCTCTTCCGCTTGCATCCGTCTTCTCAGCTCTTCATTACAGATTCTTTGCAGTCTCTATATTCCTGCAGTGCAACTCAATAGTGTTTCTTCTTCTTTCAGCTTAAGTAGCCAACCTATCTTGGCTCTCTACTTCCGACCCATAGTTTAGCACTGCTTCCACCATTCGCTTACAAATGTGTGTGTCCCGACATATGGAATTTTAATTATTACTATTTTACGACTTTGTTTTGCTTGTATTTCTATTTCAACATTTCCTATATTTTTCTTTGTGATATTCGCCCTAGGTTACTTGAACTCGTTGATCTGTTTTACTTGTTATCATCTTATTATTTGTATTAGCAGTCTCCGTAATTCTAACATCGCCGTGCTTGTTTGCTAAATTGCTGTCTCCCATGCTGCGGACAAGGCCTTTCGGTGTCTCCACCATTATCAAGTACAAACCTCGATAAACAAATATATTCCTGGAACTCGTATATAGGCCTATACCGTAAACCCCTGTTCCTTCGTGAACCTTCCTTCACGAGCGGTCACATTCGTAAATGTCTCCATCTGCCACTTCCGTATTGGATCAGTTCCGTTAAGCCACGCCCCTACTGCCTTTCTATTGGCTACCTGCCACGGAGCTTTGTCCGCCCCCTCTACTGCCCCGTTAAGCCACACCGAACTTTGTCTGTTTACGTAACGCTTACAACCGTCTAACGAAATTCACATCTCTCTCACTCTCTCTCTCTCTCTCTCTCTCTCTCTCTCTCTCTCTCTCTCTCTCTCTCTCTCTCTCTCTCTCTCTCTCTTGCGAAATATGGTAAACTATTTCTTCATTATTAAATTCATTAATGTTTCAGAAGGGTATTACTGTTCTTTTTTCTTGTTTGAAAATTTCCAATTCTTCATGTAAATTTCCTTTGTTTAAATTATTTTCTACTTTTATTATGCCTATGTTTTGATATTCATGTTGATATGCATTTTTGACATGTTTCCGTGAAGTGCCTCGCTTGGTGTATTAGTGGTCTTATCACCTTCCCCTCTTATGTGTTCTCTTAATCTGACCTCAAATTTACGTCCAGTTTCGCACACGTACACCTTATCATTTTCTTTACATTTTTATTTGTAAACCCTTCTGTTATGTAGTAGACTATTGGCGTTTCTTCAATATTATTATTATTATTTTGATGTTTCTTTTATTACATTATTATTCCTACTTTGATCTTATTTTTCACTTGTTCTTCTTCCTTAATTAATTGGAGTTGTGAATTACGCGTCTGAATTTGCTCCCAGGTATTATGTGACTACATCGTATGAACGCTGACTTTAAGCATAGGCATTGTCTCTTAAATTTGACTCTGCTCCTCTTCTTTATTAGTCTTCGCTCACACTAATTAATTTTAATTAATTTATTGCCTATTATGCAGGCGGTGTCTTGTCTAAATTATATTTGTAAATATTTAGATTTACAAACTCATTGCGGTGTTGAAGGAACTTATCGGAGTAGCTTTTCCTTTCCTGGTCTACTTGAAAGAAAACAAAATAAACAAATACAAAGCTAGTCAACTCTCCGTCTTGATGGTTTACAGGTTCGTGGTATGTACCTGTTGAAGTCATTACATGTATTTGTTGATAAATTATTAAATTGAATTAAAAAAAATACGTAAAATCAAAGTAATGTAGGACATAGGCTATAGGGTTACCAGAAACACACATGAGAACCGTTTTTTACGATAAAATAATGTTTATATAACTGTATGAAAAATAAGCTTTCTACATAATTGAAGTATGCATACAAACACAATAAAATTACTATATAAAAACACAGAACTATTACGATAAATTGGGAATGTAATAACATTCTCTGTGTCTCTTTTCACCGCAAATATGTTTTATAGTAAGATGAATAATAAATATCCGGTAAAAATAATGAAATGAATAGCTAGATGATATTAAATTACGTTGGAGGACAAATGAAAACGGAATACATATATTAATATTCATATGTGTAGGTTGCATTCAAACATGACTGTATGTAGGTCTATTGACATTGTTATGTTGGCAAAATTTAATTTACCAAGTGCAGTGCAGAACTGTGACGTACAGTGAGACATAATAACTATTTCTATTTGTGTCTCAGCGCTTTCTGTTTTGCAATGAAATAATTTTTCTGAAAGAAACGTGAACTTACTTCTAAATGAAAAGTGAGTGAAAAATACGTGGTATTGTAGTAATATAATTTAGTATTATTTGTAATATTAATTGTTATTAATTTTATAGGATATTTAGTATTAGTGCAGGAATAATTTAATATTATTTTCTAATGTTATTTTGTAATATGGACAACTGCATAATATATAATTCATCATCGTCAACATCTTCAAGTATTAAACCAAGAATGGTTTGTTCCGGTCTCAAATAGGCGAAGATTATAGTTGGTCACTCCAGTGCTTCTTCGGACGTTCCACACCTCTCGTCCCCACGGCTTATAGCCTAGTTCCATAGTTGTTTGGGGATTCGGCAGTCATCCATTCGGCAAAGATGTTCCCACCAATTCAGCCGATACTGGGCAATCCTGTGGAGCATACTCATAATATTCAGTTGCCATATATATATCTGTGTTTTTTCTATGATCATAGAGAGTATACCATGCCACGTGCATGAGAAATCTCATTTCAGCCGCTTCAAAGCGACTAGCCTGGCCTTTCGTTAAAGTCCAATTCTCAGACCCATTAAGAAGTGTGGGAAGAGCTATCACCTTGTAGAATTTTAGGCATGTTCCCTTACTTGCTGACTTAAGGGTTTGTCTAATAGTCCCGCATATAAGGTTGATCTTATGCAACTTATTCACAACGTCATAATATACAATTGATTAAAAAATTCACTGTCTCAAAGCCATAAAAAAATATAAACAAAATACCACCTCTCGTAGCGTCTGTGGATTTAGCAAAGGCATTTGTCTTAAACGCTTATTTTTTTCAGTAAAAGAGTGTCATTTCCAGTTTTTGTGCTCAGGTTACAAAATTTATCTACAACATATAATTTTATTGTCAACGTAAAGATTTACCACATATCTACGACCAAATAATATTATGACACAACTAAGTGAATAATATAACTTGTAAAGCATACACATTTATGCCTACGAAATCAGGGATAGAAATTGATAGAAATAATATAGTTTGAAGTTTAACTGCCATGCTAATGGAAACGTCCACTGGAAACAGGTGGAATAGATATAATTGCCAAACTCGTGTGGTCCGTTGTCTGACACAAGCTAGGGAATATCCCATGACGACGGCTTTCCCACGCTTGGCTGGTCCAGTATCTGTTTCATAAATTCAGAGCAGACAGTATAGTAACAAAGTTAAACCGCATCTGCTGCGCTGTCATCCCAGGCACGGGAAACCGCGAGGTGTACAAGTGTCCCTTGCGGGAGCTATCCGCTTGGCATAGCAGATCATAGATCCGACCGATGCCCGAGACGGCCGTACCTTAACTTCTACACCAGTGCGGCTCAAAGATTCCGTAGGTGAATGCTTAAGGGAAACAGAGAGCTTCCACCCTAGGAATGGTGGGAGAAAACCACAAGCGAATCCCTAATTGCAGCAACATCGTGTAAAGGAGATTCCCATCACAATTCCTAGTGTTGCGAATATTTGAGCGCCCTTCATTACTAGAAACTTACATTAATCAGATTACGACCAGGTGTGTGATACCGATGGTTACCTCCGCAATCTCATTGTGCATCTACTTGGTGATAGCTACAATCTCTCATGGACCGAGGTTTGCGCTGGGCGTAACGATCTACGTGACTGTTCCTTGAACGTCACCATACGGACACATTACAGAAAGTTATACCGCAGCAGTGCCTGTTTTCAAGACAACCCCTCTGTTTCAATCAGAATCCTCGGTCAGAACCATTTTGTGCACCTTAGATCCCTATTGTGTGGCGAATGCTCCCTGTAAATTAGACATTGTCTAACTCAAGTTCCTCGGGCGGTAGCAGGCTACACCTAGAACACACAATTTGTCCCCGCGGTGTGAGCTCATCAAACGCGCCGTAATCGGTGTATCACTTTTTTACTTTAGAGAAATGCCTATATTTAGTTATTGATTTTTAAAATAACTGTTGTCATCAGTTAGGTTTTTATTATAAACATTCTGATGTAACCCCTATCTTAAAAATTCCAATATCACGAAAGATATTTGAATTAACATCATTTATGAATATCCCGTAAAATAAATTCGAAGCTCGCAGTCGCGCACTGCACATGCGGCTAGGCATCCTTACGCACCATTTAACAGCACCTAAAAGTTTTTTAAAAGCTTAAAATTACTTGAAACTCTTATTTTTCACGATGTTTCTTATTAAGTAATTTATAATTATAGCTAAGGTTAAGGTTAAGTTTAAAGCTAAGGTTAAGGTTAAGCTAATGCTAAGGTGAAGGCTTAGGCTAAAGCTATGGTTAAGCCTAAAGTTAAGGGTATGTTTAAGGTATAAGTTAAGGCTAAGGCCAAGGCTAAGGTTAAGGTTTAGGCTAAAACTAAGATTAAGGCTAAAGCTAAGATTAAGGCTAAGGCTAAGGATAAGTGTAAGGCTAAGGCTAAGGCTAAGTTTAAGGGTAAAGCTCAGGTTAAGGTTAAGTTCAAGAGCATAAAGACAAGGAAAATAATAACACCTGTTTGTTTGTTAATAATGTTGTAACAGTGTATTCGGTAATTAAATAATTATTTCTAAAGGTAATACAATACTAATTAATATGATGCAATCATATTAAATAATTTTACTACCAATATTACAGTTTAGAAGCAGTAATCAACAAGATAGAAATTCGGGGGAAAATAGGAACCTAAAACACACAAATACTTGCATACGATGATGATTAGTCTTCATAAAAAACAAAAACAAAAATTCTTTGATAGAAGCAGTAAGTAATATCGATAGCGGGGCAATAGTGAGAGGATTGAAAGTAAAACTGGATAGTGTAAATAAAAAGAACACCGTGCAACAGACAATCTCTAAAATGCGAAAATCATGAATTTGAACACGCAAGTGAATTTTCCTAGCTAGGGTCACAAATAAACCACTTTAACGTCACAAGCGTTGATATCCAAATAAGAATCCTTAGTGGTAACTGATGTTTAAGACGCCTACTCAAAATTAATGAAGTCGAAATCAGAGAACAAATCATCAAAATTAAAAATATACAAAAGCATAATTAGACCAGTTGTAAAATATGCATGTGAAACCTGGGTCGTAACGTAAAAAGACGAACAGTATCTAAGTAATTAACTTCTAAAGCTTACACGGTCGGAGTCAATGTTGTAAAAATCTTCAGATACCGGGCTGTTTGGCCGTAGTCCAGTATTATCCTTGCTAGCAGACGTTTCGGCCGTGCCATTGACAATTATCATCAGTACTAGCCGTTACCAAAGTACAGTGGTCACTAACGTGTGACATCGTAGGTTAGCTGAAAGCTCAAAATGGCGCTGATGATGGCTGTCAATGGTACGGCCGAAACGTCTGATAGTGAGTATGGCTCAGCACCACGAACAAACAGCCCGGGATCAGAAGATTTTAACAGCAGTATCTAAGAATATTCAAACGAGAAATACTGGGAACAATTTTCGGACCAGTGAAAAATATCGACGGTTAATGGATAATAATAATCGAAATAATCACAAAATAAATAATCTGATCAACTGAGCTGACATAGTAAGGTTTATAAAGAATAGTAGGATAGCCTGGCTGGGACATACAATGATGATGGAGCAACACAGAATTCCCAGAAAAATTCTAGAGTAGAGACCATTAGGTAGGAGATTAAGAGAAAGGCAAAGGAAATGGTGCATCGAGGATGCTAATGAGAATAGGACGTATATGAGTATAAGAAGGTGGAGAAGGCTATTCAATAAAACGGTCGAATATGCTAAATTGTTGAAGATGCTAAAACCATTTTTTTTTTCTTTTTGGAGTTCTGCTCTAAGCCAGGTCTTCAAATGGTAAACCTCTCCGAGCTGTCCTATCGCATGCCAGTCTTTTCGTTTTTTCGTAACACCCTCTCATTTTAATCCAACCTATCAACTTCATTCTTCTACGCCCTCTTCTTTTTTCTCCTTCTATGATACCCTCCATGGCAGTTGTAAGCAAGCAATTTCTTCTTAAACAATGACCTAGCCAATTCCTTTTCCTATTTTCTATTACTTTCAGGATTCTTCTCTCTTTCAATATCCTTCTTAAAACTTCATTATTCCTTACTTTATCAACCCTTACTTTGTCCATTATTCGCCAAACCCACATCTCAAATGCTTCTAATCTTTTCCCATCCTCCTTCCTCAGTGTCCATGTCTCTGCACCATATAAACCAACGCTCCACACATAACATTTGGCCAACCTTTTCCTTAAATTCTTATTAATTTTGCCACACAGCAGTCTTTTCTTCCCATTGGTGTTCTGCTCTAAGCCAGGTCTTCAAATGGTAAAACCTCTCCGAGCTGTCCTTTTTCGCTGTAGCAATTCTTGCTCTAATTTCACGAGTGCAGGACATATCTTCACTTATCAAGATTCCAAGGTATTTAAACAACTCCACTTGTTATATTTTGTCCTGCCTTATCTTTGTGTATGGTTGCCCTTTTTCCTCCTCTGTTAATCACCACACACTTAGTTTTTCCTTATAATCCTCATTTCATATTCCTCGCATACTTAATTTAAATCTCTTATCATTTTATTCATTGTCCCTTCCTTTTCTGCTGAAACAGCCATGTCATGAGCAAACGTTATACATTCAACTCTTCTTCCGCCGACATTCACCCCTCTTGTTTTGTCAGAGCACTTCCTAATCAAGTCATCAAGATAAATGTTAAATAAAGTTGGTGACATGCCTTCTCTTACTCCTCTCCCAATCTTAGTTCCTTTTGCACTCTCCTTCCCGATTTGCACACTCACTTTCTGTCCAACGTACAAACCATTATGGGTCTAAAATCATAATTGGTTGTAAAGCCAGTAGAAAAAGAAACCAATATTACAGTAATATACTATTATATTACCGTGTACTTTGTACAGAGTTAGGATTCCATTTTATTTACATATATGAATTCATGTTTCTTTGTGAAGAAAATTATTTGTCTAGAAAAGCACGGCGTACCGAGTGCATTACACAAAGAGAGATGGTTATTACGTCTGGCTCTATGTCACATCTCGTCATCGCTACATTTGGTAAATTAAACTCGTCCCACTGTTGCCAACGTAACAATGTAATAACATACGTAGGAATCAAATGAGTGTTAATAAGCGTGTTACCTGTTTCTGCGTAACGTTAACGTGTTTACACTACTACAGTGTAATCGAATACCAATCAACCTTTCAGTTTATTTTTTCCGTAACAAAAAACTGTCTGCAATGAAAAGAGAGAACTCTGAAATCTATTAAATTCTCATTTCACTGTTAGCATCAGATAATTTTCTGTTAGTATGCATAATTTAATTTTGTTAAAAGCGTAGTTATACCGCGGATTGTATTACGTGTTTTTTTTTCTATTTTTGTGGGTTTTCCTTCTGTTGTTCAAACAATAACAATGTAAGAGTAGTTTATATATGAAGTATTTTAATAGTATATACAAAGTAATTTGCATATTTTTTATGTTATTAAATTTTTAAAGGAAAACATTATTCAGTGTGTTGTTTTATAATTTCGTAAATGTTTCGTGCAATTTAAAATATAATAGGGACGTTTTTGATTTCTAATGTGCTTTTTAATGTTCCAAACGTAACGGAGAAAAGTAATGGCTAAAAGGAAACGAGTAAATATTCTGCAGAACTAATCTGAGCGCATTTTTAAAAATAAATTTAGGAAATGATTTCAGAAACCCATGATTTAGGAAAGACCATGCTTTCAGAGATCCAGAACGGTCTCAGGAAGGGTAGATCATGTTTAGATTGTATATTCACAATCGCCCAGCTCATTGAAAATCATAGAGAGCTGCCCACATACATAGTTTTTATCGACTTCGAGAAGGCGTTTGACAGAGTGAATCGGAGCAAACTATGGGCAGTAATTTCAAGAAAAGGGATCCCACAACACCTAATTAGAGCAATACAGAGTCTTTATGTGGAGAATGAAATCCTAATAGAAGCAGGGAAACCGAGAACAGCTCCTATAGTTGGCCTGATCAATTGTGGAGTACGACAAGGGTGTCCACCTTCTCTTTTTAATTTATATACTGACGATGTCATACAAAACTGGCTGATGTGTCTTCCAGAACATTTTATGATTGGTTACTCTACAATTGACATTTTGTTGTTTGAGGACAATCAGGCTATTCTGTCGGACTCTGAATACAGATTGGAGATGGGTATACATTTGTTAAATCGAATCTGCAAAGACTCTGGATTGCAAATATCTACAGTTAAGACCAAGGTGATGGCTTTTCGTGGAACTGATCCCATACTGGCAATAATTGTTATAGATGGTACTGTCCTGGAACAAGTTAGCAAGTTTGAATACCTGGGATACAGTGTGTCTTGTAATGCAAGCAACGACGTTGTGAATAAGTTGCATTAGTTCAAAGTTATGTGCGGGACCATTAGGCGAACCCTTAAGTCAACAAGCAAAGAAACACGACTAAAATTCTAGAGGGCGATGGCTCTTCCCACACTTCTTTATGGGTCTGAGAATTGGACTTTGACGAAAGGTCAGGTCAGTCGCATCCAAGCGGCTGAAATGTGATTTCTCCGGAATGTGGCAGGGTATACTCCATGATCATAGAATAAACACAGATATACGGCAGGAACTTAATATTATGAGTATACTCGACAGAATCGCCCAGTACCGGCTGAATTGGTGGGAACATCTATGCCGAATGGATGACTGCCGCATCCTCAAACAACTCTGGAACTATTAAACCGTGGGGACGTAGAGGTGTGGGACGTCCGAGGAAGCGGTGGAGTGACCACATGTACTCTTTTCCTATTGGAGACCGGAACAAACCATTCTTGGTTTAATCGTTGAAGATGATGATTTAGGAAATTATGTGTAAAGACTGGAAAGATGTGAAAAATATATGCCAGTAACGTCAAGAATCTAAGTTTTAACATCTTTGTACAATGAACTGGCACATACAGGGACGATTAATAATTAGCTGTAGTCTTTAGAATACTCTCAAATAACATCTGATGGGAGATCCAAAACAAGAATCATTAGCCGTATCCAACAAACCAAGACTTCCTTTCACAGGAAGCGGAATGTCTGCAACTCTAATGACATTGTAGTGCACATCAGGAAACATCTTGTGAATACCTCTGTTTACAGTGTGCTATTTATATTGCTACGTTGAGAGGAAATAAAGTTACGTAACACTCTGAAGCAGGGGTCTCCAAACTTTTTCACTTAAGGGCCGAATCTTGGAAGTCAATATATATTGTGTGTGTGTGTGTGTGTGTTTGTGTGTGTTCGTATTGTAAACTTATTTTTTTAAGTCAACGAAATAATCAAGTCAATAAGACAGGTATTTAAATAAAATTTAAGCTGACTTGTATCCAAAGGAAATAAATATATTTATTCAAAATAATGTAAATAAACGTAAAGAAAAAATAACATTCCAAGATATTTCTTATGTATTATTTTTTGTTTTTCTTATGTATGTATGGGGTGTGTAGTGTTGCTTCTGACATATAATGTCTGTCCAGTTTGGGTCAAATTTTCATGCTCCTATCAGTAGAATGGATTTCAAGTGTTCGTCTGACAAGTTAGCCGAACCACGGGGGCGAGTTAGAGCCAAGCGCACTGGGGGTATAGGAATCTTCGCTGTAGGTTGATGTGAGTGAAAAGGAAGTAGATTCATTTAAGTAACGGAAATGGATTACATGAAGCAGCGTATCAACTCATTAAAATTTGCCATGAATATAATTTAAAAACTTCCACGGCAAAGGCTAAAATAATGACGTTTAAAGAAAAATTCCCAGTACGTTCCAAAATAGTAAAAGACAATAAAATTATTGGACAAATATCCCGCTACAGCTATCTAGGGTGCGACGTAAGTTATGAATATGAAAAGGATATCGATAATAAAATTAAGAGATAATAGAGGATGTGTGGCACAATTCATAAGACTCTGGGAAGGAAAGTACGAAACGATACGGAATTGAAATTTTATAAAGTAATGGCGGCACCAGTATTGATGTCCGGGAGTGAATCGCGGACAGACACCTTAAATCAGAGAAAACGAATTCAAGCTACTCAAATGAAATTCTAAAGGAGAGTCAAAGGATGTACTCTAAACAGCTAAGGAGTTCATAGATGGTCTGACATCTAACACATTTTCCCTTGCCAAAACTGAAGCTGCACCTGTTGTTCCGTCGTTAAAAGCTTATCCAAGAGATCACACAAGATGTGCATACGTAAGAGAAGAGTTGAATCAAATTACTCGATAAACGATAAAAATATCGGTATGGAGAACCATACATGACTTCCATATTCTAAGATTTATATTTAAAATCATTTTCAGCCAAACAGCCAGGCTGTGTCTTACCTGCCTTTTTATTGCTGTATTAAATGAAAAATATTATATTACATTAAAATGAAAAAATTATAATTTTATTGCCTGGCAACAAAATTATTTTATTTTTAACAATTACCATTGTTTCAAAAAGTTTAAATAAATTTTCAAGTACTTTACTCTTGTTAAAACGTAAAAGGTTGCAGGTAAACTACCCCTTCCCCTTAACCGATCTTCACCAAAATCGAAAGTCATTGAGACCTCTACACTTCAGGGACGTATGCAAAAAATTATTTGATTCTGTTTGAATTTGCGGCTGTTATCGTTTGCCATAGAAAATACGCTTGATAAAAAAACGTTGCAGGTAAACTACCCCTTCCCCTCAACCGATCTTCACCAAAAACAATAGGTCTTGAGTACTCTACAAATCAGGGCTGTATGCAAAACATTATTTGATTCTGTTTGAATTTGCGGCTGTTATCGTTTGCCATAGAAAATACCCTTGTTAAAAAAACGTTGTAGGTAAACTACCCCTTTCCCTTAACCGATCTTCACCAAAAACAAAAGGTATTGAGAACTCTACAATTTAGGGCTGTATGCAAATAATCTTTTCATTCTGTTTGAATTTGCGGCTGTTATCGTTTGCCATAGGAAATACCCTTGTTAAAACATAAAACGTTACAGGTAAACTACCCCTTTCCCTTAACCGATCTTCACCAAAAACAATAGGTCTTGAGAACTCTACAATTCAGGGCTGTATGCGAAACATTATTTGATTCTGTTTGAATTTGCGGCTGTTATCGTTTGCCAAACAAACAAAATTACCCTTGCTAAAAAAAAACCGTTGCAGGTAAACTACCCCTTTCCCTCAACCGATCTTCACCAAAAACAATAGGTCGCGAGAACTCTGCAAAACCGGGCTGTATGCAAAAAATTATTTGATTCTGTTTGAATTTGCGGCAGTTATCGTTTGCCATAGAAAAAAAATCTACAGACAGACAGACACACAGACACACAGACACACAGACAGACAGACACACAGACACTTTTCGGAAAACGACTTTTTTTCATGTTTTGAGTGTAGTAGAATCAGAATCTGCAATAATCTCGAACACGATTTTTTTTGCCATCACCATACTTCCATTCCTTAAGGAATATGGAAGTAATTAAACAAAAAAAAGTAAACTGGATACAACACATAAATATCATGGGGGACTCGAGATAATCCAGTATAAGTCTCTTGGACAACAAGGTAGAGGCAGACCAAGAAAACGGTGGTTGTGAATCCTTGAAGTGAAGAAGAAGAAGAAGAAGACTGTAGTCAAGCTTGTCTGTTGACAAAAGGCCAATCTAGCTGGACTTTATTGTAACGCTAAGAGCAGAATGGAGTAACTTCCCATACAGTCATAGTCAGGGCCGCTGAATTGGGATTCCCTATTCAGCGGTCCTGGTCATAGTAACACAACATAACGACTAAAATGTATTCAGTATACACTATTAACATAGAGTTGTAAAACTGTAGGTGTTTTGCTACAAAACCTCTCACGCCTCTGTCATCTATCCACAAATATCACATTATAGAAACATTACACGTGCTGTATATTAAACTAGTCCAGCAAACTGGTGGAGTGAATGCAATAAAGAATTAAAGATTCCGCGCTATGAGTTAAGTTGGCCGTACGTAATCCCATCGGCAGGTGAGCCCGGTTCTACTCGTAACTGGGACAAAGTTGTTGTTGTAATTAATGTTGTGCACCTGCAACACGCCAGCGCTCTATTTTTCATTACTTCTATAACTAGTTAGTTTCAGTTATTGGAATATCCCCGCCCGGCGTTCTGAAACTTACGTTTTTGCCTCAAAAATTTATTTCAGTTGTTTATAGTTTTAAGCTTATTACAACTTTGTGTAACGGCTATAATTACCAACCTATTTTTGTGCTCGGATATTTATATACTGCCTGCGCAACCATTTGGATACATACATACGCGTAGACACACTGTAATACACTTCTTGATAGGCCTTTGTAAACGAGTTAAATTATTTATTTGAAATTTATGTTGGCCTACGAGCATGTGAGAAATAAGATTACAAACTACCTTGATCAAATATAATATTAATAATGTATTTAACAGTCTATAACACTTGTTCCAGTGTACCGACTCTTGATTATACCTCAGGGCGCCAGTAATAATAAACACAAATTAAAGTGAGTAGTAAGCAGCCGTTGTCGTGTTAATCCTGGTTAAAACTGCACTAATTCACTTTATCACAGAGGTACACTACACTTGACATATAGATTATACATATAACTATGTCGTATAATTATACACTCTGGACACAAAGATTATTGAATTGACCTTAAGTGCATCTAACACAGTTCACGTCGCGTGTGGCTCGACTATCTTACACCGTCGTGACTTTACTCCGAACTCATTCGCCTTCTTCCGCGATTTACCACAATGTATTGAATTAATGGAACTTCATATGTATTATTACTTCTTGTTGTTTATTATAACTCCGATCATCCACTCATTTACTTATTACGGTTTAAGAAAATTTATAACTTTAGTAATAGTAATTATCGCGTTCCCGTACTCTGTTACTTCTGCGAATTTACTTATTCTTACATTACTTATTAAAATATATAATTAACGCAAAACAGCGACGCGAGTCTTTCGTGTAATTCCGCCGATATAAAGAAGACTAACCTAGTTCCCTCTAAGTTCATAATATATACTTGCTTTGAGTGTCCCTTACCTACGATCTACAGCAAAACGTTCCTATAGGTTTAAACTACCGCTAAATACAAATTCGCCCAATCTACTTAACTAAAACCTCCCGCGCGATACATGACGCTTTTTCTGATTCGCCCAACGTTTCCCCGTGTTCCACGTGCTTAAAAAACTGGCGTCTATCGTTATCTCTCTCACAGAACGCTCTCTCTCGTCTAACGGTATCTATTGTTATATGCACTTAAGTTTACAACGTTTGGCAAACACCCTTACTATCTTAGCAAATAATACATTTTATGACAGTTGTGTCCCAAAACGTGACTTTACTTAAAAGTACATTCATTATATTCGTCAGCCCCAGCGCCGGCGTTATTAACCTACCGCTTTACTCTACAGATTTTTTTACAAGTTAATTTTTTTTCAAATAATGCCGCCTTACGGTTCTGGCGTCTCAATACCTCTCCGCTTTCTAAAACACACCCATTTCTTTGCGTTCAGCATAGTTGATTGAGTAAAATTAGCAATTGCTCAAATTTTCCGTTTATAAGTAGCATTTCAATTTTATCAAAATTATAAACTAGTTCTATTGGTGCGTCCCTAAAATTATTATAATTATAAGTACCTTGTTCATATATTCTAGTAACTTGACATAATTAATACATTCATTCATTATAATAAAAATTAACAATGTATTCAATTTAATTACTTGCCTTAAATTTCTTAGTCTAACTTGGTGAGTATTTTGTTACAACATTACTCAGTTATTACCGAATGCTAGACATCAGGGTTGGTCGCTGGTTTTATGGTTTTGTTTACAAACAAACTATCCGTCTGCTATGCCTGACTTTTCAAACTACTTTTAAATGTGGGTGGCCTACTTTCCCTTTCAATAACATCTGTTACATACAGCAATTTCCCTTTTTAACATTTTGTGACATTTCTTATTTACTTATTTTCAAAACATTCGTAACTTCATACATGACTAACTTTCATTATACGTTATTACATTGAATTCCCTTACATTTAACTTGATACGTATGATTACTACATTAATATTCGGATGTGTGCTATTACATTTTGTTTTTCAATTTTTATGTGATGTTTCAGTGTGTGTGTGTAAATTTTGGGTTTCTTCCTCCATTGCTTCAATATCTGCTCCCTCATACACGACTGCTACATGGAATATCTCTGCGATGAATATCTCTGCCGTGACTTCCTACTGGTTCCCTTTTTCTGGAATTGTTAATTGTTGGTTGCGGAAATCGATAATACACACATATTCTTCTAGTAACCCTATGCTTATTATACAATCCTTTACTAGCTCTGGTACCACGAGGAATACGCCGTCAACTTCCACATCTCCGATCCTGGTCGTTAACAATACTTGCTGCGTCACCATTTTTGATCTCTGTCCAGTTGCTCCTTTGATGACAATATTTGATAGCCTTAAGGTTTCTACATTTCCCAATTTCTTCTTCTTATTTTTAAACCATTTCTCAGATATACCGTTTACTTGGCTTCCAGTATCAATTAATCCGTATAGGGGCATTTCATTTAATGATATCCTGATCTCCGGGCATTTGCTTATACAATACTCTACACTTATATCATCATTATCTAATGCATCGTCTTCTAAATCTAGAGCAACGGTATTAATATACTTTTCATTGGTGCTTAAATCTACGTCATCTGTACCATGCTGTCCTTGTTTTGTTGATATTGCAGTGGCACTTTTGTTAGGTTGGTTACCGCTAGTCGACGGGATCGGCTCTGGTTCGTTTCTAAACTTATTTGGTCGTCTATTGTAGTGTTGTGTATTCGACCGGTTTTCATTGTCGTGGGCCCGTCCTTGTTCAACCCTTCTTCCACTCTCCTCTTCATCTCTCACCCATGGCTTATGTTCACGTCGATTGTCATACTGTGTTCGGGTCATTGTCCTTGTTTCACTCCTCAAATCCATGAACTCTGATAGTACTTGTTCGAACTCATTAATAGTCGTAACCCCACGAGTAATAATGGCGATCTGTACCCCTTGAGAATAATGTTTTGCAATTTTTCTGATCAGGTATTAATCAGGTATCGGTGGAATTAACTGTCTGTTCTCTAACAATTTTCGTTCTAGGTATTGTATCATGCTCATACCACTCTCCATCTGATAACGTCCAAACTCGACCTCGTTTCTTACCTTTTCTTGAACCATATCACTCCAGTATTTGTTCGTGAAGGCTTCCTTGAACTCTGCGAAGTTGGTTACGCTATTCTTGATCAATCTCCACCAGACTGCGTCCTCTCCTTCTAGGTGTCTTCCGAGCCATGCGACGTTGCCGTGCTTTTTGATAGTGCTCCACGTAGATATCTTCCATCTCCTTCATAAACTCCATCGGGAAGTCTCCAGTCCCATTGTACCTTATATTCTTTACTTGTTCGTGAGTAATGTTATGGTTGCATGATTGGTTATTAATTGAGGCTCATTTATTCTTAACTTCTCGTTGTATCTGTCGTATTTGCAGGCCAGTTTATTCCGACACTTTCTTCAATTCTTCCATCTTTTCGGCTCGTAATTCTTGAATTACTGCCGTCTTGTTTTCGCATCTTTTGTTATTTATTTCGATTTTTTCCCTTACGGCTTGAATATTGTTGCTATGCCGTTCGTCCAACTCTATAATCTGCTGTTTAGTATTAATACTAAGCTCAGTAATCTTATCGGTATTGTCTTGGATTTTGAGGTTAGTCTCTACTTGGCAGTCTTGGAACAGTTTTTTGTTGTTTGTTCTCTCTTGTTCCAATTGTATGGTGACTTCGTTTCTTATTTCTACGTGTTGTTTATGGATTTGTTTTTTCATTTGTTGTAATGCTTGTTCTAATCTTACTTCATTTTGTTCTATCTGCGCTTTTGTTTGTGCAAGTTGTTCTGATTGTTTTTGCATTTGTTCTGTTTGAAATGCCAGTGTTTTTCTGTTTTTCTTGATTCTTCTTGTATTTGAAGTGCCAGTCGTTTTTCTGTTTTTTCTGATTGTTTCAGTAGTTGTTGTAGTATTGTATATATTTCAGTGTTTTGTCTGTCTCTAGTGGTGTCTGACTTGTCTGTCGTTCTCGAATTTCTGTTACTACTGTTGGTGTAAATTGTTGTGTCTCCGCGTTCTCATCGTTCTGTCCGTTTTGTCCCCGCCTCCGTGACGCTTGATCCTCCTCTGAAATTTCTGTGAGCGTGTCTGGATCGCCTAGTTGATTATTTATTTCGAATTCCATATCGTTGTTTTGGGTATCTGTATTTGTGTTCATGTTGCTGTATAGGTTGTGACTGTTGTTTTGTCTCTCCTATTCCTACTTCGCGTAATCATAAACTACGTTTTATACTATTTCTATTCTTAACTTCTTCTTGTTCTTAATTTATAATTTAATAGTGACTCAATTGCCCCACGTTGGGCGCCAGAATGTAATACACTCCTTGATAGGCCTTTGTAAACGAGTTAAATTATTTATTTGAAATTTATGTTGGGCTACGAGCATGTGAGAAATAAGATTACAAACTACCTTGATCAAATATAATATTAATAATTTATTTAATAGTCTATAACACTTATTCCAGTGTACCGACTCTTGATTATACCTCAGGGCGCCAGTAATAATAAACACAAATTAAAGTATGTTAATCAACTGTTAATGAACCATTTGCATTTATACATTACAAAATTTATTTATATGATTTGGATCGTTTTATCTTACAAATTGAATATTATTAAATAGCAATGAGTCCTTTTCTGACAGATTGAGTCACTATATTGAATACAAACATAGATATTTATCAAACAACATAGAATTAAATGTTAATTATTCGTTACTTGTGTAAGAATCCTTCCAAAGTGCGTAGTCCTGAAGATGTTGTAGATCGGTGAGTCGTCAGCAGCCGTTGTCGTGTTAATCCTGGTTAAAACTGCACTAATTCACTTTATCACAGAGGTACACTACACTTGACATATAGATTATACATATAACTATGTCGTATAATTATACACTCTGGACACAAAGATTATTGAATTGACCTTAAGTGCATCTAACACAGTTCACGTCGCGTCTGGCTCGACTGTCGTACACCGTCGTGACTTTACTCCGAACTCATTCGCCTTCTTCCGCGATTTACCACAATGTATTGAATTAATGGAACTTCATATGTATTATTACTTCTTGTTGTTTATTATAACTCCGATCATCCACTCATTTACTTATTACGGTTTAAGAAAATTTATAACTTTAGTAATAGTAATTATTGCGTTCCCGTACTCTGTTACTTCTGCGAATTTACTTATTCTTACATTACTTATTAAAATATATAATTAACGCAAAACAACGTACGCGAGTCTTTCGTGTAATTCCGCCGATATAAAGAAGACTAACTTATTTCCCTCTAAGTTCATAATATATACTTGCTTTGAGTGTCCCTTACCTACGATCTACAGCAAAACGTTCCTATAGGTTTAAACTACGCTAAATACAAATTCGCCCAATCTGCTTAACTAAAACCTCCCGCGCGATACATGACGCTTTTTCTGATTCGCCCAACGTTTTTCCGTGTTCCACGTGCTTAAAAAACTAGCGTCTATCGTTATCTCTCTCACAGAACGCTCTCTCTCGTCTAACGGTATCTATTGTTATATGCACTTAAGTTTACAACGTTTGGCAAACACCCTTACTGTCTTAGCAAATAATACATTTTATGACAGTTGTGTCCCAAAACGTGACTTTACTTAAAAGTACATTCATTATATTCGTCAGCCCCAGCGCCGGCGTTATTAACCTACCACTTTACTCTACAGATTTTTTTACAAGTTAATTTTCTTTCAAATAATGCCGCCTTACGGTTCTGGCGTCTCAATACCTCTCCGCTTTCTAAAACACACCCATTTGCTTTGCGTTCAGCATAGTTGATTGAGTAAAATTAGCAATTGCTCAAATTTTCCGTTACAACACACACACACACACACAACATACATGGAGTTAGTGTTTGCAACGCTAATTGAATCGAGTGCAGAAGTTTCATTAACGACTATTACAAAGTCATGAAAAACAGGTATATTTTTTACAGTCAAATTATAGTCTTACTTTCCAAAACTGTAAAGTAATTTTCTCAGTATTACTCTACTTCTTCAGCATTCTACTCTAATTCTCAAAATAAAATTTTGTGTATACCACATTTAGGTCAATTTGTTTACGCAAGGTCTGGACAAATAATTCTTTATCATGTCAATCAATATCAACTATCGATGTTTTTCTTCTTCTTCTTCGTCACGGCTTAGACAGTTCAGTCTGTTCCGGCTCCAAACTGGTCAGATCATCTCTTCTTGGGTCTTCCCAGGCTTCTTGTCATCTCTTTCGGCTGATACAATAAGGCTACCTTGGGGAATCTATCACTGCCCATTCTGCTAATGTGTTGTTTCCAGCTTTCTCTGTACTTATTGTTGATTCCGTTTACTTCTTCAACTCACTGTTCCTCTCTTACCTGATTGTTTTTTTTCATATCTAATTTTCTGTACCCAGCTATGGAATGGCAACATTTCATTTCCGTAGCGTGAATTCTTGATATTTGTCTAGCAGACATTGTCCATATTTCTAAGTCATAAGTAAGGACAGGAACTGCTATGGATTTGTATAATTTTATTATGGACTCTTTCCTTGCCTTGTCTTTTAGAGCACGTCGGAGACTTCATGTTATCTGGTTAAATTTAGTACCGATGTTCATTTTTATTTATTTTTTTTTGACCAAACGTTTTTAGTTAACGTGTATAATTAACAAGATGTTCATGTTTAAAAATCCAACAAAATTAATTTACTTTACGAAAAAATTGGTCGTCAGATAAAGATAGCGTTGATGACTTGGTTAAGTCAGAAATACAGCATTCACCTGAGAGAATCGCGAGTTCTTTTTAATGTACAAGTTAGGATTTTGGATATGAATGTTTGAATATTAATTCTGTGTCATTTGTGTCGTTGTGTGGGAGCCAACGGGAAGACACGCTACACAATACTAACAGAACTGTTAGAATTACATTTCTTGATAGTTTATGACTAGTTTGTAACAATATAAACAAACGAAAAAACTACCTTAGAGCTCTCTTGCTTTGTCTTCCTCTAAAATTCTGTTGTCCGTGTTTTGCACCATTAACAGAATTATAATGGTAACAACAAGTTATAATTATTTGAACAAAAGAGACACCCGATCATGTATAGGACAGGGAAATTTAATATTTGAAGTTTCCGTATTACTGTAAAGAAAATAAAATTCATGAAGATCAGCAATCCAATAATTGTTTGTCATCTGAGTAATAAGAATAAATGATAAAGCCCATACAAAACTTTTCTTTGCCCACGTCTTTATAAACAAACAAAATAAAATATAATCTATGTAAAAACAACTTGTTGGCATACAGTCAGCTAACCAAACGAACCTGACCATAATGCCGTCTTCCGCGCGTAGCCGAATAATGGTTTAAGCACTTGTTTGTAAACATATTTGTATGCCCTGTTTATTATTTATGTGGTATCAGACTCAAAAGGTTTATTCACATGTTACAATGTAGAAGGTAATACAATGTAGAATATAAAGTAGAAAGTTTGTCTTTTTATTAAATAAAATTTCATATCTTCGTCATCACTTTCAGATACAAGATGTGATACCTAATTGCAAAAGTTGGTTGAGCCGTTTTAGACTTACAAAGTGTAATTTATAACTAGAATTTAGAATTAGAGATACGTGTTTATAATTAGTAAGCACACTGAGCTGCAGAACTCGTTCTCTTTTTTGAAAAAATTACATTTATTATTACATATATTTTGATAATAGATAATTTTTTAATTATGAGAAACATTACAAAAATCCTGATTATTTTACTATTTCTTCAGTAACATAACAATTGCACAGCACACAAATATACAATAAACACTAGAATTTGAAATATTCTTATTTGGGTTTCAGTTCTCTGTAGTCTGACGCTCTGTTAACTTTTCATGATTTCTAAAAATTTGTTATCTCTTTTTAGACTCATGAAATTCTAAAATTTTAAAATTTCCAAACTTAACACTACATCCAGTGTTAGTTAAAATTCTTTTTAATTTGATACCCACATGAGGTATTTTAACCTCACATTTTAGCCTCCCGCCACCCTATTTTTGGGGGGAATTAGTTTAAAAAACAATAGGGTCTGTAGGGTAAAAGTGTGGACACAAACGCTACGTTTTGCAAAAATCGGTTGACGCATTCAAAAGTTATCGTGAGCCATACTCCAAACAGATAGAAAGACAGACATACAAATTCCAATCGGTCCAGTTGAAACCGAGAACTCGCTTCTCTCCTTCCATTATCACGTGCTAAATCCTCTTCTTGTTATCCTTTTTATTCCTTTATTGCAACACATTCTGCTAACCTTATTTGTTTTAGCTAATCGTCTCTGGCTTAAGTTGTTGTCGGTCCTAAGTATGTTGAGTTATGTCGTCGTCGTTTTCTATGCGTCTCTCCCCCTCCCTTACTCTCTTACCCTCTGTCTCATTCTCTCTAACTCTCACTCTCTCATTCACTTTCAGAAGACAAAATTTCACTAAATATAGTCTGTAGAATTTTCTGTCTACTTTCTACATATAAAACTTCTACTCCAGTTACTTGTTGTTGATTTTTCGATTTTTCAAAGCGTCATTATTTCTGTAGTCCTTTATTCCCACTTACAGAACAGTCTTCTTTGCATTTATCGGAGGCCTATGTGTAGTTTGTCTCCGTTACATAAAACTTACGGTTCTATATCTCTCTCAATATCTACAGTCCGATATGATTGTAGTTAGTACAAGTATATCTTATTGCTTTCCACTGCCTTGCAGGAGATTTGGAATACAAGAACAATGTTATTTCTCACTTCCTGTATGAACAGAATCATGCAACAATGATCAAAAGGCTGCCTAAATTTTCAAAAATAATAGTTTTAATGTAAATTAAAAGCACACATTGCTTAGGAAACAATTAGGGTGCATTTCTTAAAGCTGTACAAAAAAGTGTACTGAAGTAATTCCTTTTTAAGTAACTCGATTAGTTTCCTGCAGGTCTCCCATGTAATATCTTCAGATAAATACAATGCAAGTAGGTTTATTTTCACGTGACGTACGTTTCGCAGAATTATTCTGTATCTCCAGAGGTTTGTTTGAATTGTAATTGAATGTTTGGCGTACAATATAGTTAACAGATAATCGAATTTACTTCGATTCTATTTTCGATTGCTGTTATGTTTATGTAGTCAGCTATTTATTATATATTTACTGTTTCATTTTATTATTGAAGTGTTAACTTCTTATAGCAGAGGAGAGGGAAAAAATTTACACGGGAGTGAATCCGTAGAATGTGACGTCATCAGAAAGGAATGCGACGAGAATCCGTAACAATTTTTAGTTAAGCCATGAGTTCGATTCTGGTTTTTATATTGTATTTGGCTGGATGTTTTTGATGTGTCAAAATTCGATTTAGTATTTTTGCTCTTTTATAAATTGTAAAACAATTAATTATTCTACTACGTACATTAATTATAATATAATATATGCCATAAATATTGTAAATAAATAATTTATAATTATAATATAAATATATAATAATTATCACATTCTACTATTCAACTAAATATTGCGTAATGTAATCATATTGTTACATTGGAAAACACATTTCTTACACATTATTTGTTTACGTATGACTATTAGGCCTACATTACGTATGACTATTATTTATATTTTATGTTGACTACTGAAAATAAAACGTAGTGTGATTTATAAACAAATGTGTATTTACGATCACTGTAAATATCGATTTCTCATAATAAAACACACATAAACACTACTATACCCTCATTTCATTTAATAATCTGCTCACTCTTATTTGAATAGCAAATTATATTTATAGCAAAATCTCTTATTTCAGATAGGCCCTACATACCTACGAGTAATATTTTACTCGTTGAATCAGTTCACTTGCCACTCAACACTGAAGTCCTCACTTCTGGCGTGTGTCCCACGACACGCTCAGAATTTTTATATTAATTATTTATATTGCAGAACGGTCACTTATAAAGACAACTTATATTATTCAGTAACCATGTTATTTAAGTTAAAACTTCTGTCGGCAGTCCCACGACTGCCAGATTTAATTTTGTTTAATAAATGTATGATGTCAAATACATCGTCTTCTTTTGTTTTTATTTGAATTTGTTCTTTGATTAGTAGATTATTATTATTGTGTTTGTAAATATTACGATTTTCCCAGATATTCATTATTTTACCATTTTGTACTTTTTTCATTAATTTGACAATTTGAACGTCTGGAAATTTATGTTTGTTATTTAAACAATGTGTGGCTAAATAAGATTTGTAAATATTAGGTTTTAAAAACGCATTGCGATGTTGGATGAATCTCTCGGACAGTTTTTTCTTCGTCTGGCCTACGTAGGTTCTGTGAAACGTACGTCAGGTGAAAATAAACCTACTTGCATTGTACTTACCTGAAGACATTACATGGAGTACGCAAATACTAATCTGTTAAAATCTGATCATAATCAATAATTATACAGATACAAATATGTGACCAAAACCGAAGTCATAGTAATATTTGCGCTGAACGTTGCTGACAGTAAAATCCATCAGCAGTAAACTGCGGTCTGCTAGATTAGTCAATAAGCGAAAGGGCAAAGAGAAAATAAAACAACTGAAAAAAATACGAGATTTACGATCCCTCTGCCCTTTCGTTGTAATGGAGAAAAAACCGAGTACTGTAAGATAAGAGCTCTACTGTGCCCTCTCCGCGCTTATCTCTGGAAATTGTTTTCTGTGCTCTGCTGGTCTCATCGTTTTTGTATCTGTTTGTTGGTGAAAGTAATCCGGCTGATGGCCGAGATTTTTAATTTAACGATCAGCTCTCTGCTACGACAAAATAAAATACTCTCCGACTGGTATTATGTCGACCACTACGTTAATGTTTCGACTCATACCACTGGTATATCAACTTGATAGTCGTATCATTAATGTCAGTGATACGTCACTAATGATTAGTGATTAGTGTCAGTGATGTTAGTCGTATCATTAACATTATCCTTTTAGTATAGTGTAATAAAAAAAATCTTGTCCAACTTAATGCATATTACATTTCTTATATTTCATTTTACTGAATATAATTTTTATAAAAAGTTCTCGATTGATGTAATATTTGTTTACGTAGTTAGCTGTTTTCTTTACAAATATTTATTGTTTTTTTGTTTATTTTAATAAATGTACATTTTTAAATAAATTGCCTAGCTTTGTTTTTATTTTAATTTGTTCTTTAATTAGTAAATTATTATTATTGTTTTTGTGACCTTTCATTTTTTTTGTATGGTTTATTTAAGTTGAGTTTTTATTAATTTAAGTTTCGAATATCTGGAAATTGACGTTTATTATTTGGACAGTTTGTAGATAAATTAGACTTGTATATTTTCGCTTTTAAAAACGCATTGTGATGTCTGGTCTAAGTATAGAGAATTTTAAATAGAAATAAAATCGATTATTCTTGAATTCATATTATAATCCAAACAAACTGGTTAACCGTTACTTCATAAATAGACCTTTGATGACCTAGATCTACTTTGCGAATCGTTCGCCAGATAAATATAATAGGATAATAATTTTACAAAAATTTATTTGCAGAAGTATTTATTATTCAAAACATAAATATATACATAGTGTATATATATATATATATATATATATATATATATTGTAACAATATACAAGATATATAGTAGTGATAGTGATAATATATGGTATTTAAGTGTGTTTTGATTGCATGTGTTGCTTGTAGATACGCTCCGGTATCCACAATAATGTTGTGTAATAAAATATCCAAAGTTATAATTATTATCATCAGTCTGATTGTGATTATTAAATGCGTGGGTATCGCTGGTTAAATCTTTTAATTTAAAAGTATTTTTCGCACTCCGCTGGTAACCTCCCCACTTACCATATGTGCATATTGCTGTTCTGTTCGGTGACTGTTCAGCTGTAACATATACGCTACACATACAAGTAGATATTCTGTTTGAATATCAAACGTGATTAGCATGCACAATAATAATAATATAACAACTGAATAATGTTTTGAATTATCAGGAATATTTGAATTCTTCCGCCACCTTTTGATAGAAATGGCTATGAAAAAATAAACTATTTTAAGTCTGAAATTAAACACTTTTTCCACTGGTAACAAAGTATTGAGGTTTATTAACAGTTAGGAATGCTATTAAATCTTTAAAAAAAAATTAACAATCAGTCACTAATAATTCTATAGAAAATAATTACAATGAATAAATTTAAAATGAAACTCTTCTTAGCCTCAGGGCTGGTAACTCTGTAGGTTATACAATAGTTTTTATTTAGAGAGGTTATGTCCTCTTACATAAGTTAATTACCAAGTTCGTGTGATTCTTTTAAGTGACATGATGCCAGATACAAGATGTGGCGTTTTATAATGATATTTAATAAACAATTAATAGAAAACAAACAAACAAATATTAAAATTGAAAATTGGTACCATATAATAGATAATTATGGTATTATCGTACGCGGGAATTCGTACCCAGTATAGAGTAGTTACTTTGACAATAAACAAGTGCGTTGATTTGCACTGCTAAAATGTACTGTTATTTTTTAATAGTTAACTATAGGAATTATTTATTCACAAGAGAAAAAGTTATAATAAAAAAAAAACTCTTGTTATAGCTTTCATCTGGTTTGTATTATTTGAGAACAGACTTATGACAAAAAGGTGACAAATTGTGGTTATGATTTTTTAGGTTATCTCATAACGTGAATAGTTATTAGAGTTAATTATATTAAGCATTGATTTCTTCTTAATCTAAACATACATATATTATTTATAATATTTCTGATGCATAACTATCAGCAGAATAGAATATTCTTTCGCATAAAAATTAAAATATTTATCTTCAATAGTAAAATCAAAAACAACATGAGTCAATTGAGCGACTATTTGCTGCGCTCGTATTTTGTAATAAGTACATTAATCGTGACTCTTTTAATTATTAAAAAATAATTAAAACCTTTATTTATCAAGTTAAAAATTGCGAAATAATTCTTTCGTCAATTCTGATAAATTTCATCATCATTATTATAGTTCGCTATTATTGATTAGCGTAGTATCTAAACAATCGGTTTTTACAGAAATTTTTATTTCTGTTTTATTGTTAATTAATGAAAAATATTGTACTCCCTGGTTTATTTTCAACACAACACTCGAAAATACGACCGATATTATACACTGGTCGTATTTAATTCTTATTCACTCCGCACTGTACACACGTTAATGCTTTGTGGTATATAGGTTAGGTGTATGTAGTTTTACTGATGTTTGCGTGTCGCGCACAATTCAAAAATAAACTTCTTCATTAATTTGGTCCGTAGAGTGATACGTCTTGTCTAGTTGATGATTGATAGATGATTGTCACGCTCCGTCGGAACGTCTGCGGCTTGTCTGCCGGTTTTCATTCATTTGATTGGTTGAATTCTTTGAACTCTCCGACCCAAAGTACCTTGACTTAGTAAAATTTTTAATTTATTACCAATTTTGCGTTTGGGTTTGAGATTAGAATGACGTAAGCACTGGTGCACAGAATAATTAAAAAGTTTATAAACGTTATAACTTTCTTATTATTTGTCTAATCATTGAATGGTTGGTGCCAATAAATCGCGGACATCCTGAGCTTTAAATAAAGTCCAAACAAGATTATAATCCGTCCATTATTAAATCACTATATCGATTTCACAAATTTTTATGGTGCATCTTATATTTAATAAGTTTATTACACCAAAACTTAACTAATTACACTAAAACACTTTTGATTAAACGATCTGAGTCTATTTCTCAACTGTTTAATACAAAACTTGGGAATAATTGTTACCCAAACAATGTTTGATCATGGCGTCTTTAGCGTCCATATTCGATTATTCATAATTGTCCTTAATACTATTTTTCCTTATCTAATAACATTGGTTTTGTAATCTAACAATAATATAAATGTTTATTTACATGGGTTTATACTTTAGTATATGCACAAGGTTGTGTTTCATATACTAGTAGTATTGTTTAACTACCTTCCTATCTCTTTTCTTCAAATTGTCACTTTGTTTATGGTTTTTTTATATATAAGGTATATTATGTTGTAAATGCAACTAGTGTACAACTATAGTACCTAATTCATTTAATATATTTGTTAGCTTTTAGCTATCTGAGAACCCTTCAATTTCTAATAATGGGTTTGTTTACATTAGGTCATGACATGGTAGTCAGTTATTTTTTGATAAATCAATAACTAAATTGTTATTATTATATTTGACATAGATTCTCAAAGTAGTATCAGACATCCCTCTGAATATTGATAACATTTTTATCTACTTTTGAACAAGTTTGTATGTTGCATTTTGCATAAACAATTTGCTACATATTGTTTGTTTACATTCTGATTCCACCATCATGGTCATTTAGTTTTTAATAATTTATCTATAAAATTACTATTCTTATGGTTATGGTCTGTTCTCATAGTAGTATTAGGTGTCCCTCTTACTACTGGTAACACTTTCATTAATCTCTGTTTAAGTTTTAATAAGGTATCTTGCTTAACTAGTTGGTTACATTGCCTCTGCTCACTTCTGGCTATGCATTCATAGTCAGCTAGTTTACAATATTTTGATTATAAAACTATTATCATTATACTTATAATCTGTTCTCATAGTAGTACCAGATGTTCTTCTAACTACTGGTAATACTTTCATCAATCTTTGTACATGTTTTAACAATGTATTTTGTTTAACTAATTTGGCATATTAGGTTCCCTGTCATCTAGCTTTGTGCTATCATATTTGGTCTACTTTATTTGTAGTGTATTTCAATATAATACACTGTTTACTAGGGTGTATCATTACTTATAATGAATCTTTGATTGACACAATTGTTGATGGTTGTTTGGTTAAACTAACATGTATGATTTTTTGTTTCATAGGTGCCTTTCCTATGGGGTTATGTAACAATGTACAACATATTCTAATGCAGCATTTTGCTACTACTATCATGACTTCAGTATGGTATTCTATTACAATAGTTTAATTGTTGATTAATACATGTTTACACTACTTCTTCTTAAACAATAATACAAATATTCTTGAACTAATGTTAATACCTTTCTTGTCATGGTTTGTACCTAATTTCTGTCACATTTGTTTGATATTTAACAAACTACTTTGTTTGTTATTATTTTCTCTGGCCTTTCTTTGTATTGTATTCTGTTTTGCCGTGGCATTCAGTTACATTTCTTTTGAAATTTACAAAGGTTTTTTATTATAATATAACTGTTCTATCTTACATTGTTTGGTGGTCTTATGATTATCTATTTGGATCACAATCTTCATTAAACTAGTCACACTAACTGTCTGTGTATTTTTTGACTATTTAATCCTTGATGTTTCCACTATGAAAGTAACACATTTTCTTCCGCTATAAACCTTATCACTGGAATTGTTTGTGGGGTTTATTAGGTTAAAATTAGTTAACTGGTCACAGGTTCTCACACTTACATTAAGTATTCACTATAACTGTTTGTGATTTCTTAAATATGTTAAACACTGTTTCTTCATAGTTGACAATCACTATTCTTTTGGTTACTAGTATTGTCTCTAGTATACTTGATGAATGATGATTTCTTGTATGGTCTATCCATTTTCTTCTCTCTTCATGTCATGTTTCCTTTTCCTTCTTCTTCCTTTCTTCTTTAGGTTTGAACGTCTTCTTCAATATTTCCATTGTAGTAGTCGTTGTTTCATAATATTCGTATTTGTAAATATATTAGTTTGTCTGCCATCATTGTGGTTGCTTCTGAGTTGTTTCTTCCTTTATTTTGCATAGTCATTTTGTTGGTTCCCCTCACTGTTGGAATCTTGTTGTCTTCTTTTACACTTTTATGATTTATTATTTTTGTTGGTTCCCCTCACTGTTGGAATCTTGTTGTCTTCTTTTACACTTTTATGATTTATTATTTTTGTTGGTTCCCCTCACTGTTGGAATCTATTGGGCCTGGTTTCTAACATTTTATTTTGGCTCATGGTCATTTTTTTTCTACATTTCGAGTACGATGCTGCTATGTTACACTTTCTCCTTCATCGTTGGAACTTTACACTAATATATCTGTAGATACACACTTTTGTTCACATAGTTTTATTTATCTAGAAATACTTTCATGCTTTCCCGTCACTTGACGTTATAATTGCTTACTTTATGTAACTACCAAATTTGGTAACGTTACAATATATTTTTTTTTTTAATATTAACACATGTCAGAGTACTGAAAATAAATTTTGTTCTCTACGCTAAATAAATAAAATACCTGAGAAAATTATTTGCTTACAAAACGTGTTCAATACGGTTAATTTTCTGTTCAATTAACCAAATTCTATTGGTGTACTGATGATACTTTATATGGAATATCAATCGTTGCACACCGTTACTTAAGCGCTACCTGGCAATCGGTTATGAATGATTTGGCTCAACATCAGACCTGCGAACAGAAACCCACAATTAGTTATTTTAATAGGTTTAACATTAGGTAATCGCTTGTATAAACAATGTGCAACTGACTGTTTACTTTTTCCATTTACTTGCGTGTAACCAATGTCATGTGTAGATTATTGATTTCTGTACGATGTTTGGCGTCAATCCTAAGTCTACGTATATGATTTTCCAACGTACTGGCACATCCTTGTTAATATCTTTTTACTCTACTAGATTCTAGAAGGCTGTGTGATAATGTAGCTGCGTACTCACTGCTATGTTCGCTTTGTCAAATTAACAAGTTAGCCAATCCACAACACGCTCGTGGTTAACATTTTTAGTTATATAAATAAATAGTATAAGACATGAAATGGATCGCTCAGATCGTAGCGGTGAGAAGGGGGTGCTGGAAGTGGGGTGCGCACACACCAACCACACATCTGTTCTGGACAAAAAAAGATTAATCGAAAAACAACGGTAGCAAACGCATTGAGACTGTTCACACTGCAAAACCAGACACTGCGAGATCATCATCATCATCATTATCATTATCATCATCTTCAAGGATTAAACCAAGGATGGTTTGTTCCGGTCTCAAATAGGCAAAGATTAGAGCTGGTCACTCCAGCGCTTCCTCGGACGTCCCACATCTCTCCGTCCCCTCGGCTTATATTTCCATAGTTGTTTGGGGATGCGGCAGTCATCCATTCGGCAAAGCTGTTACCATCAATTCAGTCGATACTGGGCAGTCCTGTCGGTGTGTGTGTATACTCATAATATTCAATTTCTTCTGTATATCTGTGTTTCTTCTATGATCGTGGAGAGTAAGTTATACCATACCACGTGGCTGAGAAATCTCATTTCAGTCACTTGGATATGACTGGCCTCGCCTTTCGTTAAAGTCCAGTTCTCAGACCCATAAAGAAGCGTGAGAAGAGCCATCATCTTGTAGAAGTTTAGGCGTGTTCCTTTACTTGCTGACTTAAGGGTTCACCTAATGGTCCCGCATATAAGGTTGAACTTATGCAACTTATTCACAACGTCGTTGCTTGACCAGACACCCGTTTTATATATTATTATTTTAGTTGTATATCGCCTTAACTAAATCATTAAACACGATTTATATTAGAGTAAATTGTAATATCACCAAGGCAATAATTAGCAGAAGTGTTATTAGCGTAATTCATTTTTCACATAAAAGTACGTATAGACTATATGTCTAATAGTGTATGATTTTAACCCTGTTTTCTGTACAATTGTTACTAGAATTTGTAAAAGTATTTTTAATTAAATCCCAAGGTGTATTGACTTTCTCGTATACCTGACAATCTATACATAACAATATGCGTGCATCTTCTTGTCAATTGCTTTATGTCCATTCTTAAAGCTGTGTTAACCTCCTTTGATATCTTAAGTTTTACTCAAAAGTATTGCTGATTTAAACTCAACCGTTATGAAGCATATCGTGTCACTAAATTGTTGGTATGTTCTTGACACACTACTTTCCCATCCTTTGTCAAAGAACAAAAAAAAATTCTTTACAAAGAAATCAGACGACAGTCTACAGAAACAATTTCGACGAGACCGAAACATCGAAACATGATAATGTTTTAGACTTTAAAAATAAGATTTCTAGACTGTGGGGAATCGAAAGTGTGGAAAAAATATAGTGTTAACATCACCTGGAGCGTTACAGTTTTCGATGACGTTATACATTTTGCATCACGCATTTTGTGGAATGACCCCCAGCCTAAAAACCTTATCATGTTAAAACCTTCTCTCATTTTCACTTGCATAAACCAATCTACCAGTCATAGGTCCAAAAATCTCCGCGCGGAGGTCGTTCAAATATTTATAGAGGAATTATATTCTTACTTCCATGTTCCATACGGAAATAAGAACATGGCGATGACGATGACGAATGGTACTTTATTACCATGGAATAAGGTATAGTGATGGCGAAAAAAATCGAGTTCGGGATAAAGGCTCATTCTGATTGTACTACCCTCAAAACATGAAGAAAAGTAATTTTCCGAAAAGTGTCTGTGTGTCTATGTGTAGAATTGTTTCTATGGCGAACGATAACTGCCGCAAATTCAAACAGAATCAAATAATTTTTTGCATATGTGTCTGAGGTGTAGAGGACTCAAGGCCAATTGATTTTGGTGAATATTGGTTAAGGGGAAAGGATAGTTTACCTGCAACGTTTTATGTTGTAACAAGAGTAAAGCACTTAATCTCGATAAACAAAGTATCCTGAAAAGAAGGTCATAATAATCCACTGTAGAAAGGTAGATGAAATATCTATAAATAAAAAAGGGTAGTTGAAGGAGAGGGGGTAATATTCGATAAATGAAAATAATAGATTAAGGGGGAGGGATAACTTTTTATGTTTGTACTATGTTGTCGGCAACAAAGAAGTAGTGTGTTGTTAATATTCTTTCCCGAGCTGTTTGGCCGTGGTCCAATGTTATCTGCAAAACCAAACGTTTCGACTGCCATCATCATCAGTGAAAATCGAGTGCGCTAACTCGAGGTGGTATACGTTAGTGAACACAGTAATGTGGTTAAGGCTGAAAAATAAGTAGTTTTTATGGAAATATTAAATTTTGAAAATGATTTAAAGTATAAAATCTTAAAACATGGAAGTCATGTATGGTTCTCAATACCGATATTTTATTATTATAATACTTATTTTATATTATAATATAAATATTTATATTAGTATTAAAATATTAGTTTTCTACACCTTTTATTTTAGTTTTGAAAGTTTTAATTTGCCGTATCGGAATACTTGGAATGTACTAGCCGAAACGATATCGCAGGACTGGCGTATAAAAAAAAGCTGGTGGTCCAAGAACTATTTCAAATCGAACTGTGTTGCAAGTCATAAGGCCTATGTCTTGTAAAAGAAAAGAAAAGAAAATCTCAATAAAGGATTAATTAACCCTAAAGGCAAGTCTTTTTTTTTATTTCGTTGTCCAAGACGTGTCCATTGATTAACTAAATGTAATTAAATCACTACCTACTCGGAACACAAAGTTTTTTATGGGTAAAAACGTAAAAGTTTTACCTTATGTTCTGAACCAGTTTCCGCTTATTATAAGCTTCGTCGCTTATTATAATAAGCTTATTATTCCCTGCCACTGGAAGCGCTGTCCGTCTTGTTCTTGGCGACGGTGTCGACTTTTAAAGGATCGATGTTGTGTTTGTGTGATGTGATGTGTTCGAATAATGCGTGTGATTTGAATTGTGTCTGTTTGTTTAGGATGTCGTTTTTATGTGTTTTTGTGTGTTTGTATATTTCCAATTGTTCAAGAGTGTCTAGTTTTTGGCCTTTTGGTCATTGAATTCTGCTAGATATTTTATCGAACAACATATTGGATACAACAAAACAATAGTCAATAAACTCCTACACAAAACGTAAAACAAACAACAGACAAAGACAGAAAATAACAAATTCATTACACTAACATACATCTATAACCACATTGAAAAAATAGCTCATAAATTCAGAAAAGCAGGATACAGAATTGCATACAAAACTACATACAAAACAAAACACATACTATTAAAACACACTCACAAAGCACAAAACAAATTCGATCTACCTGGTGTTTACAAACTAAATTGCTCAGAATGCAACAAATTCTACATAGGCCAGACAAGAGGTAGCTTCAAACAAAGATACATTGAACACACAAAGGCACTACACTCCACTACCGAATCCACCTTTGCAGATCACCTCATTGAACCAAACCACACATACAAAAACATCGACAGTACATGATACACGACAATCGGATATTCTACACGTACACACAGAAGGCCGAAAACTAGACACTCTTGAACAATTGGAAATATACAAACACACAAAAACACATAAAAACGACATCCTAAACGAACAGACACAATTCAAATCACACGCATTATTCGAACATATCACACCCCATACACACAACATCGATCCTTCAAAAGTCGACACTGTCGCCAAGAACAAGACGGACAGCGCTCCCGGTGGCAGCCTCTGACGAAGCTTATAATAACTGAAAATCAGTTCAGGCCATATTGTAAAAGTTTTACGTTTTTACCCATAAAAAACTTTGTGTTCCGAGTCGGTAGTGATTTAATTATATTTAGTCAAGTATTGTTCTGAACCAGGTTTTAAACTGGTAGCTTGCGCCTCTTACAAGCTAATTTACTTACTGTAAATGTATTTGCTGCAGCTTTGATATATCCATTGCCTTTTTTGTAGATCTCTCCAGCTATCACGAATAATCATAAAGAATAAAGCAATTTGATATTAAAATGTTAGCACTGTATTCTGTAAGCGCGGTTGAAGCGTTTAACCATTGTGATTAACATTACAGTGTTAGAAAGCTTCAAAGGATCATTGCGCTATTGTACGTAGTAGAAATCTATTAACAAACGAATAGGTCAAGCGAAATAAAACAGAAAGAAGTAAGATTAAAAGAGATTTACAATCTCTTTGTTTGTTGCAATGAGAAGAAGAAAAACGTAGTGGTTCGTGTAGTAACATTAGACAAGCTCAGCTCTGCTCTGTTCCGCTCTCGTTGGAAACTGTTACCTTTGCCAAGTCATCTGTACGGCGAAGTAGTACTGTTTGGTACTGAGATTATTTTTAATTTGACAATCAATACAGAAGACTGGTCTTGTGTGTCACATAACATTATTGTCACGTTTATTTATGTATAAATATATCATCAATAAATGTTTTCTTTTAATATAATATGCTAAAATTATGTGTATAATATTTTAGATATTAATATTAATATATATTTAATCAGCAATTCTTCTTCTATATAATACATTTTAGGTTAGTTGTCTCCAAGTCGCTTATATTAATATAATAGATCTTTACCATATATCCGTCGTGCGACTTCGTTTTTCTCGTCTTATGACGCGTTTCGGCAACGAATTGCCATCTTCAGAAATCTTAATCACTCATTAGAGATCGTTAAAAAATTAAAAACACTAAAATCATTACAATAAAAGATTACTGAAAGTAAACACTTTTACTGTAATGATTTTAGTGTTTTTAATTTTTTAACGATCTCTAATGAGTGATTAAGATTTCTGAAGATGGCAATTCGTTGCCGAAACGCGTCATAAGACGAGAAAAACGAAGTCGCACGACGGATATATGGTAAATATCTATTCTATTAATTCTTCTTCTGAACGTTCCTATCCGTTTCGGATGTTGGATATCATACAGTGTATTTTAACTTTCTGCGCTGCTATACGGAATAAGTCAGTTCATGCCAAACTAGGTCCTTAAATTTCTCAGCCATGACATTATCAGGCGCCTGAATCCTCTCTTTCCAAGTACTTTTCCCTGCAGTATGGATTGCAATAATTAAAATCTCTGTTCATTTCTCATGAGATGTCCCAGATACTGAAGCTTTCTTATCTTCACTGTGTTAATAACTTCCTTATCTTTCTCATCTTTTTAAGAACTTCAACATTAGTTATATGCGCTGTCCATGAAGTGCTCAATATTCTACGGTGGAGCAACATTTCGAAAGATTCCAATTTCTTAGTTGTAGCTTCAGTCAGACTCCAAGATTCTACACCGTAGAAGAGGACCGAGAGTACGTAGCAGCGTAGAAGTCTCATCTTTGTGTTTATTGTTAAATCGTGACTTTTGAATAAACTGCTCATTCTAGTGTACACTGCTCTTGGCTTTTCAATTCTGCTCTTTATTTCTTGAGAGTGGTCCTATTGTTCATTGACTATCGTACTAAGATATGTATATTGGCTTACGCGTTCAACTGGGCTTTGGTTTATATTAAGGGTGCAGTTTGTGAGCTTGTTCTTAGATACAATCATTAGGTTCGTTTCATTAACATTGATGTCTAGACCATATCAATGGCTGCTTTCTGTCACCGTATTCATTAGTTGTTGCAGCCCCTCTAAGATATCTGCGAATATGACGGTATCATCCGCATAACGTATGTAATCAGCAATATTCAACAAAAAATTTGACGTTCAGTTACGTACATAATAATAACGAACACATTGCGCTTGCTACTAACGCCTTATCGTACGAAGATGACGTTGAACTACTAAAATAGTGATCACCAAACTCCCCGGGTCACTGAGCTACTTACCCAGTTTGAAATTATGTGTGAGCCACATAGGCTAAACCAAACTCAGCCCGATAATATACGAAGGACAGTCAAAAAGATAGTCGCTCTTATTCTTTATTCCATATTCTTTTTTCTAAAAGAGATAATTTTAAGAAAGTTGTTGGCAACACCGGTATAGTTCCGTTACCGTCGGTTGTAGTAACGTCTCCCGCGTGGTAGGAACGGTTAGTCCATTGTTAGCCGTCACGTCATTTGCAAGCAGCGTAGTTTCCAAATTTGAAATCCCTGCTGTGACTCGATTTCTGCGGGCAAGTGGGTGTAACCATACTGAAATTTATCGCCAATTGAGAAAAGTTTATGGTGACAGCATTTCTACGCTACAAAATTTTTTTTTTTTTTTTTTTAATTTATTGGAGATCTGTAAGCTGTTCGACTGAGCGAACATTTAACAAATTGGCTGACAACACACACAGGATTATGAAGAGCTGACCATGGTGCGATTTTTTGCAAATGGCCCCACGGATATTAAGGACGATTACCGGCAGGGAAACTCATAAGTATGTGTATACTAGTTTATTCTGCACAGCATAATAAGTAGAAAAAAATAATAAATAAAATAAATTGAGGAACAAACACAAAGGCTTGTGTATCTTTAAGATTAGAACATTGTTATAAAGACAGGACAGCGACAAGGTACATTCAAAATGATTATTGGGCTGTGTGTGGCACGACTTGGGAGTGGGTACAAAATTAAACATGTTACCGATGATCCCGAAAAAGATAAGAATATAATTTTTCTTGGCACTCTAGTCTAGTTGGTTAGATATTCTAATATCTAAAGAATTTAACCTAATTCTTAAAAGGCAACGTAATGAGGTCATAGAGCAAATGAACGAATATAAAACTACGTATTCGGTTGTAAAAAGAGAAGGAGGGACCAATATGTACGAGCTGACAGTATTACAATTTGGAAACTATAAATCACACAATAAGCTGAATTTTAATCCTGGGGAGGGCATTACATTTGTTTAGCGCGATTTAAAAGGTTCAAAAATGGACTAAAGACTTTTATATACGCTAGATTTTATTGGGCTCTTAGAAAGGTAATATTATTCATGAAACAAAAATAAGACTTTATAAAAATGTTTCGCAACTGGCAGAGTTGTATGGTTCAAAGTCAATTGATAATTGTCCAAGAGGTCTGAAACCAAGCTTCTCACCATTAAAAACAAAATTTTAAGGGCAGCTTTTGATCAGAGAATTGGTGGATAACGACAAACACCGAGAACTTTAGAGAACTCGATAAACACCGAGAGAGTTGGTTGGAGAACTATACACTGACTCAGGTGTGGTACCCCTAGTAAAATGAGAAAGGTGAGATGGCCTGTGTATTTAGTCAGTAGGAAGGAGAGGTCTACAGTGAAATTGGTTCTAACTTAACGGCTAAGGCTAAAGGGTAAAGATTAGGAGAACCTTGAGAATACCGATCATGGCAAGACTATGTGGAAATCTGGCCACAATGGAAGCTGATAGAAGTGGCCAGATTGAGGACGAGCCAAAAAATCTACCGCTGTTGAGAGTGACCGCGGTAGGTAACGTAAAATAATAAGTTCTCAAGTATCTCTAAAAGAAATCAACATTATTGATTTGATCCCAACCAGTGAAGCGTTCAAAGTGTCGATATGTACGAGTTTTCCGTGAACAGATACAGTAATAGGTAAAAAAATATAACATCGATGTGTTCTTTCAGAAGAAGTTGCATTAGTTCAACCTCATTTGCGGGGCCATCAGGCGAACTCTTAAGTCAACAAGTAAAGAAATACGCCTGAAATTCTACAAGGTGATGGCCCTTACAACACTTCTTTATGGATCTGAGAATTGGACTTCAATTAAAAGTACTTTTAAAAATTCTGGTACCAATTGTACTGAAAGCAGGGTTAACACCGGACACCATTATACAGAGTACATACTGTACGTACTTTTATGGGAATAATGAATTACTCTAATAACGCTTCCGCTTAGTATTGGCGTGTTGATATTACTTTACCCTTTACTCTAATATAAATCGCATTTAATGATTTAGTTAAGGCGATGTACAACAAAAATAATTATATATAAAACGGGTGTCTGGTCAACCAACTACGTTGTGAATAAGTTACGTAAGTTCAACCTTATGTGTGTGGACCTTCAGGCGAACCCTTAAGTCAGCAAGTGAAGGAACACGCCTAAAATTCTACAAGATGATGGCTTTCCCACACTTCTTTGTGGGTCTGAGAAATGGACTTTAACGAAAGGCCGGGGCAGTCGATTCAAGCGGCTGAAATGAGATTTCTCAGGCACGTGGTAGGTTATACTCTCCATGATCATAGAAGAAACACAGATATTTGGCAGGAACTGAATATTATCGAGTGTACTCGAGAGGATTGCCCAATACCGGCTGAATTAGTGGGAACATCTTTGCGGAATGGATGCCTGCCACATCCCCAAACAACTATGGAACTAGGGACGGAGAAGTGTGGGACGTCCGAGGAAGCGCTGGAGTGACCAGCTCCAGACTTGGCCTGTTTGATACCGGAACAAACCATCCTTAGTTAAATCCGTGCAGATGATGATGATGTTGTTGTTTCAGAGTTAAAATAGCCGTAATATTATTAAACTCCATAACGTTAATAATATCTAAAGAGAAGCTGAACTAAAAACACTGAAGACGTAAAATTAATACTTTGTTGCGCGACGCAATTTTGCTTTTGTGTAAACGATACGCAAGTTTGAGAAGCAGTGTTGTTTGCACGCTGTGTTTTGCGTGGACACCGCAAGGGCGCGCTGTGGTAGTGATTTACAAGCCAGACGACAGTATTAGGTACTGTGGATCCCCCCCCCCCAACGTTCAATGTCCGGAACGTTCAGCCGACCACAAAACACACAACAACTTGTATTACAACTCATTAATGTCCTCTCCTCTCGCAAACAGGTACATGTGTTTATTATGCCCATTAAACTCGTACATTGTGCTATGTAAAAGCAAAACAAACATTGTGGTATTATTGTGGTGTTTTAATGTTGGTACTGACAAATTTTTTCTGAAAAACGTTTGGTCAGTCGGTTAACAATGAAAAGAAAAGCATAAATAAATCTCGTAATTTGTAATAAATAGAAGGTGATATAAACAGCGTGGATGTAATTAATAATACTACATATTAAATTACTTCTAAGGCTTACACGACCAGAGTCAATGTTGTTAAATTGTGATCCCGAGATGTTCGGTCGTGGTCCAGTGTTAAAACCTCTAGCAAATGTTTCAGCAGTGCCATTGTTGACGGCCACGGTCAGTGCAAATATGAGTTTGCGCTAACGTAGGATGGCACAAGTTAGTGACCACAGTGGCACGGCCGAAAGGTTTGCTAGAGATTTTTAGCACTGGACCACGACTGGACAGCCCCGGGATCACAATTTAACAATTCTACATATTGCTTTAAAAAGTTCTATTTTAAATCGATTACTTTATTTAAAAGCGTGAGCACAGAAATATCGACAGAGTAGATTGTCGCCACTGCTCACGCTAACCTAGAAAACTGCCATTTTCTAGGTCTCCGTACATGTCTTTTGTCCTTAGACAGGACTACAGCTACTATATGTGCCAGTCGCTAATCGTAGTCGAGGGGCACAGTAATTGGAGGCGCTAAATTCATATCTTCAAAACTATATAAAACAGATTTAAAAAAATTAACTAACAAGGCACCGTTAAAATTTTTATTGAATTGATGTTTACGCACTGTGTAGGAATGAAAAATTTTTGTTTTATTTTTCCAGGTAATAACATTTGTTTTCAAGATAGGCCTATTCTTACGCGACAATCTGACTTTTATCCATGATACGCTTAAACTTACTAAAGTGTAAAGTACCCAGAAGATAAATTAGAAATTGTTATTTAAGTTTTCTTTTGGCTTTCCATCCCCCTATTTTTGAAGTGATCTATCCAAAAAACAACAGTGTTCTGCAGGGTCAATGTGTGGACACGCATGCAAAGGTTTACGTTGAAACGTTATTGTTAGACATGCCACAAGCAGGCAGACAAAAACAACAGTGTTCTGCAGGGTCAATGCGTGGAGACGCATGCAAAGCTTCACGTTGAAAGGTTATTGTGAGACATGCCACAAGCAGGCAGACAAAAGCAACAGTGTTCTGCAGGGTCAATGCGTGGAGACGCATGCAAAGCTTCACGTTGAAACGTTATTGTGAGACATGCCACAAGCAGGCAGACAAAAACAACAGTGTTCTGCAGTGTCAAAGCGTGGAGACGCATGCAAAGCTTCACGTTGAAACGTTATTGTGAGACATGCCACAAGCAGGCAGACCTAGACAACAGTGTTCTGCAGAGTCAATGCGCGGAGACGAATGCAAAGCTTCACGTTGAAACGTTATTGTGAGACATGCCACAAGCAGGCAGACAAAAACAACAGTGTTCTGCAGTGTCAAAGCGTGGAGACGCATGCAAAGCTTTACGTTGAAACGTTATTGTGAGACATGCCACAAGCAGGCAGACAAAGACAACAGTGTTCTGCAGGGTCAATGCGCGGAGACGAATGCAAAGCTTCACGTTGAAACGTTATTGTGAGACATGCCACAAGCAGGCAGACAAAAACAACAGTGTTCTGCAGTGTCAAAGCGTGGAGACGCATGCAAAGCTTTACGTTGGAACGTTATTGTGAGACATGCCACAAGCAGGCAGACAAAAACAACAGTGTTCTGCAGGGTCAATGCGCGGAGACGAATGCAAAGCTTCACGTTGAAACGTTATTGTGAGACATGCCACAAGCAGGCAGACAAAAACAACAGTGTCCTGCAGGGTCAATGCGTGGAGACGCATGCAAAGCTTCACGTTGAAACGTTATTGTGAAACATGCCACAAGCAGGCAGACAAAAACAACAGTGTTCTGCAGGGTCAATGCGCGGAGACGAATGCAAAGCTTCACGTTGAAACGTTATTGTGAGACATGCCACAAGCAGGCAGACAAAAACAACAGTGTTCTGCAGGGTCAATGCGCGGAGACGCATGCAAAGCTTTACGATGAAACGTTATTGTGAGACATGCCACAAGCAGGCAGACAAAGACAACAGTGTTCTGCAGAGTCAATGCGCGGAGACGCATGCAAAGCTTTACGTTGGAACGTTATTGTGAGACATGCCACAAGCAGGCAGACAAAGACAACAGTGTTCTGCAGGGTCAATGCGCGGAGACGCATGCAAAGCTTTACGTTGGAACGTTATTGTGAGACATGCCACAAGCAGGCAGACAAAAACAACAGTGTTCTGCAGGGTCAAAGCGTGGAGACGCATGCAAAGCTTCACGTAGAAACGTTATTGTGAGACATGCCACAAGCAGGCAGACAAAGACAACAGTGTTCTGCAGAGTCAATGCGTGGAGACGCATGCAAAGCTTCACGTAGAAACGTTATTGTGAGACATGCCACAAGCAGGCAGACAAAGACAACAGTGTTCTGCAGGGTCAAAGCGTGGAGACGCATGCAAAGCTTCACGTTGGAACGTTATTGTGAGACATGCCACAAGCAGGCAGACAAAAACAACAGTGTTCTGCAGGGTCAATGCGCGGAGACGCATGCAAAGCTTTACGATGAAACGTTATTGTGAGACATGCCACAAGCAGGCAGACAAAGACAACAGTGTTCTGCAGTGTCAAAGCGTGGAGACGCATGCAAAGCTTCACGTTGGAACGTTATTGTGAGACATGCCACAAGCAGGCAGACAAAAACAACAGTGTTCTGCAGGGTCAATGCGCGGAGACGCATGCAAAGCTTTACGATGAAACGTTATTGTGAGACATGCCACAAGCAGGCAGACAAAGACAACAGTGTTCTGCAGAGTCAATGCGTGGAGACGCATGCAAAGCTTTACGTTGGAACGTTATTGTGAGACATGCCACAAGCAGGCAGACAAAAACAACAGTGTTCTGCAGGGTCAATGCGCGGAGACGCATGCAAAGCTTTACGTTGGAACGTTATTGTGAGACATGCCACAAGCAGGCAGACAAAGACAACAGTGTTCTGCAGAGTCAATGCGCGGAGACGCATGCAAAGCTTTACGTTGGAACGTTATTGTGAGACATGCCACAAGCAGGCAGACAAAAACAACAGTGTTCTGCAGGGTCAATGCGCGGAGACGCATGCAAAGCTTTACGATGAAACGTTATTGTGAGACATGCCACAAGCAGGCAGACAAAGACAACAGTGTTCTGCAGAGTCAATGCGCGGAGACGCATGCAAAGCTTTACGTTGGAACGTTATTGTGAGACATGCCACAAGCAGGCAGACAAAAACAACAGTGTTCTGCAGGGTCAATGCGCGGAGACGCATGCAAAGCTTTACGATGAAACGTTATTGTGAGACATGCCACAAGCAGGCAGACAAAGACAACAGTGTTCTGCAGGGTCAATGCGCGGAGACGCATGCAAAGCTTTACGTTGGAACGTTATTGTGAGACATGCCACAAGCAGGCAGACAAAAACAACAGTGTTCTGCAGGGTCAATGCGCGGAGACGCATGCAAAGCTTTACGATGAAACGTTATTGTGAGACATGCCACAAGCAGGCAGACAAAGACAACAGTGTTCTGCAGGGTCAATGCGCGGAGACGCATGCAAAGCTTTACGATGAAACGTTATTGTGAGACATGCCACAAGCAGGCAGACAAAAACAACAGTGTTCTGCAGGGTCAATGCGCGGAGACGCATGCAAAGCTTTACGATGAAACGTTATTGTGAGACATGCCACAAGCAGGCAGACAAAGACAACAGTGTTCTGCAGGGTCAATGCGCGGAGACGCATGCAAAGCTTTACGTTGGAACGTTATTGTGAGACATGCCACAAGCAGGCAGACAAAAACAACAGTGTTCTGCAGGGTCAATGCGCGGAGACGCATGCAAAGCTTTACGATGAAACGTTATTGTGAGACATGCCACAAGCAGGCAGACAAAAACAACAGTGTTCTGCAGGGTCAATGCGCGGAGACGCATGCAAAGCTTTACGATGAAACGTTATTGTGAGACATGCCACAAGCAGGCAGACAAAGACAACAGTGTTCTGCAGGGTCAATGCGCGGAGACGCATGCAAAGCTTTACGTTGGAACGTTATTGTGAGACATGCCACAAGCAGGCAGACAAAAACAACAGTGTTCTGCAGGGTCAATGCGCGGAGACGCATGCAAAGCTTTACGATGAAACGTTATTGTGAGACATGCCACAAGCAGGCAGACAAAAACAACAGTGTTCTGCAGAGTCAATGCGCGGAGACGCATGCAAAGCTTTACGTTGGAACGTTATTGTGAGACATGCCACAAGCAGGCAGACAAAAACAACAGTGTTCTGCAGAGTCAATGCGCGGAGACGCATGCAAAGCTTTACGTTGGAACGTTATTGTGAGACATGCCACAAGCAGGCAGACAAAGACAACAGTGTTCTGCAGAGTCAATGCGCGGAGACGCATGCAAAGCTTCACGTTGGAACGTTATTGTGAGACATGCCACAAGCAGGCAGACAAAAACAACAGTGTTCTGCAGGGTCAATGCGCGGAGACGCATGCAAAGCTTTACGATGAAACGTTATTGTGAGACATGCCACAAGCAGGCAGACAAAGACAACAGTGTTCTGCAGAGTCAATGCGCGGAGACGCATGCAAAGCTTTACGTTGGAACGTTATTGTGAGACATGCCACAAGCAGGCAGACAAAAACAACAGTGTTCTGCAGGGTCAATGCGCGGAGACGCATGCAAAGCTTTACGATGAAACGTTATTGTGAGACATGCCACAAGCAGGCAGACAAAGACAACAGTGTTCTGCAGGGTCAATGCGCGGAGACGCATGCAAAGCTTTACGTTGGAACGTTATTGTGAGACATGCCACAAGCAGGCAGACAAAAACAACAGTGTTCTGCAGGGTCAATGCGCGGAGACGCATGCAAAGCTTTACGATGAAACGTTATTGTGAGACATGCCACAAGCAGGCAGACAAAGACAACAGTGTTCTGCAGAGTCAATGCGCGGAGACGCATGCAAAGCTTTACGTTGGAACGTTATTGTGAGACATGCCACAAGCAGGCAGACAAAAACAACAGTGTTCTGCAGGGTCAATGCGCGGAGACGCATGCAAAGCTTTACGATGAAACGTTATTGTGAGACATGCCACAAGCAGGCAGACAAAGACAACAGTGTTCTGCAGAGTCAATGCGCGGAGACGCATGCAAAGCTTTACGTTGGAACGTTATTGTGAGACATGCCACAAGCAGGCAGACAAAAACAACAGTGTTCTGCAGTGTCAATGCGCGGAGACGCATGCAAAGCTTTACGATGAAACGTTATTGTGAGACATGCCACAAGCAGGCAGACAAAGACAACAGTGTTCTGCAGTGTCAATGCGCGGAGACGCATGCAAAGCTTTACGTTGGAACGTTATTGTGAGACATGCCACAAGCAGGCAGACAAAAACAACAGTGTTCTGCAGGGTCAATGCGCGGAGACGCATGCAAAGCTTTACGATGAAACGTTATTGTGAGACATGCCACAAGCAGGCAGACAAAGACAACAGTGTTCTGCAGAGTCAATGCGCGGAGACGCATGCAAAGATTTACGTTGGAACGTTATTGTGAGACATGCCACAAGCAGGCAGACAAAAACAACAGTGTTCTGCAGTGTCAATGCGCGGAGACGCATGCAAAGCTTTACGATGAAACGTTATTGTGAGACATGCCACAAGCAGGCAGACAAAGACAACAGTGTTCTGCAGAGTCAATGCGCGGAGACGCATGCAAAGCTTTACGTTGGAACGTTATTGTGAGACATGCCACAAGCAGGCAGACAAAAACAACAGTGTTCTGCAGGGTCAATGCGCGGAGACGCATGCAAAGCTTTACGATGAAACGTTATTGTGAGACATGCCACAAGCAGGCAGACAAAGACAACAGTGTTCTGCAGAGTCAATGCGCGGAGACGCATGCAAAGCTTTACGTTGAACGTTATTGTGAGACATGCCACAAGCAGGCAGACAAAAACAACAGTGTTCTGCAGGGTCAATGCGCGGAGACGCATGCAAAGCTTTACGTTGGAACGTTATTGTGAGACATGCCACAAGCAGGCAGACAAAAACAACAGTGTTCTGCAGTGTCAATGCGCGGAGACGCATGCAAAGCTTTACGATGAAACGTTATTGTGAGACATGCCACAAGCAGGCAGACAAAAACAACAGTGTTCTGCAGGGTCAATGCGCGGAGACGCATGCAAAGCTTTACGATGAAACGTTATTGTGAGACATGCCACAAGCAGGCAGACAAAGACAACAGTGTTCTGCAGAGTCAATGCGCGGAGACGCATGCAAAGCTTTACGTTGGAACGTTATTGTGAGACATGCCACAAGCAGGCAGACAAAGACAACAGTGTTCTGCAGGGTCAATGCGCGGAGACGCATGCAAAGCTTTACGTTGGAACGTTATTGTGAGACATGCCACAAGCAGGCAGACAAAAACAACAGTGTTCTGCAGTGTCAATGCGCGGAGACGCATGCAAAGCTTTACGATGAAACGTTATTGTGAGACATGCCACAAGCAGGCAGACAAAGACAACAGTGTTCTGCAGAGTCAATGCGCGGAGACGCATGCAAAGCTTTACGTTGGAACGTTATTGTGAGACATGCCACAAGCAGGCAGACAAAAACAACAGTGTTCTGCAGTGTCAATGCGCGGAGACGCATGCAAAGCTTTACGATGAAACGTTATTGTGAGACATGCCACAAGCAGGCAGACAAAGACAACAGTGTTCTGCAGAGTCAATGCGCGGAGACGCATGCAAAGCTTTACGTTGGAACGTTATTGTGAGACATGCCACAAGCAGGCAGACAAAAACAACAGTGTTCTGCAGGGTCAATGCTCGGAGACGCATGCAAAGCTTTACGATGAAACGTTATTGTGAGACATGCCACAAGCAGGCAGACAAAGACAACAGTGTTCTGCAGGGTCAATGCGCGGAGACGCATGCAAAGCTTTACGTTGGAACGTTATTGTGAGACATGCCACAAGCAGGCAGACAAAAACAACAGTGTTCTGCAGTGTCAATGCGCGGAGACGCATGCAAAGCTTTACGATGAAACGTTATTGTGAGACATGCCACAAGCAGGCAGACAAAGACAACAGTGTTCTGCAGAGTCAATGCGCGGAGACGCATGCAAAGCTTTACGTTGGAACGTTATTGTGAGACATGCCACAAGCAGGCAGACAAAAACAACAGTGTTCTGCAGGGTCAATGCGCGGAGACGCATGCAAAGCTTTACGATGAAACGTTATTGTGAGACATGCCACAAGGAGGCAGACAAAGACAACAGTGTTCTGCAGAGTCAATGCGCGGAGACGCATGCAAAGCTTTACGTTGGAACGTTATTGTGAGACATGCCACAAGCAGGCAGACAAAAACAACAGTGTTCTGCAGGGTCAATGCGCGGAGACGCATGCAAAGCTTTACGTTGGAACGTTATTGTGAGACATGCCACAAGCAGGCAGACAAAGACAACAGTGTTCTGCAGGGTCAATGCGCGGAGACGCATGCAAAGCTTTACGATGAAACGTTATTGTGAGACATGCCACAAGCAGGCAGACAAAGACAACAGTGTTCTGCAGAGTCAATGCGCGGAGACGCATGCAAAGCTTTACGTTGGAACGTTATTGTGAGACATGCCACAAGCAGGCAGACAAAGACAACAGTGTTCTGCAGGGTCAATGCGCGGAGACGCATGCAAAGCTTTACGTTGGAACGTTATTGTGAGACATGCCACAAGCAGGCAGACAAAAACAACAGTGTTCTGCAGTGTCAATGCGCGGAGACGCATGCAAAGCTTTACGATGAAACGTTATTGTGAGACATGCCACAAGCAGGCAGACAAAGACAACAGTGTTCTGCAGAGTCAATGCGCGGAGACGCATGCAAAGCTTTACGTTGGAACGTTATTGTGAGACATGCCACAAGCAGGCAGACAAAAACAACAGTGTTCTGCAGTGTCAATGCGCGGAGACGCATGCAAAGCTTTACGATGAAACGTTATTGTGAGACATGCCACAAGCAGGCAGACAAAGACAACAGTGTTCTGCAGAGTCAATGCGCGGAGACGCATGCAAAGCTTTACGTTGGAACGTTATTGTGAGACATGCCACAAGCAGGCAGACAAAAACAACAGTGTTCTGCAGGGTCAATGCTCGGAGACGCATGCAAAGCTTTACGATGAAACGTTATTGTGAGACATGCCACAAGCAGGCAGACAAAGACAACAGTGTTCTGCAGGGTCAATGCGCGGAGACGCATGCAAAGCTTTACGTTGGAACGTTATTGTGAGACATGCCACAAGCAGGCAGACAAAGACAACAGTGTTCTGCAGAGTCAATGCGCGGAGACGCATGCAAAGCTTTACGTTGGAACGTTATTGTGAGACATGCCACAAGCAGGCAGACAAAAACAACAGTGTTCTGCAGTGTCAATGCGCGGAGACGCATGCAAAGCTTTACGATGAAACGTTATTGTGAGACATGCCACAAGCAGGCAGACAAAGACAACAGTGTTCTGCAGAGTCAATGCGCGGAGACGCATGCAAAGCTTTACGTTGGAACGTTATTGTGAGACATGCCACAAGCAGGCAGACAAAGACAACAGTGTTCTGCAGGGTCAATGCGCGGAGACGCATGCAAAGCTTTACGTTGGAACGTTATTGTGAGACATGCCACAAGCAGGCAGACAAAGACAACAGTGTTCTGCAGAGTCAATGCGCGGAGACGCATGCAAAGCTTTACGTTGGAACGTTATTGTGAGACATGCCACAAGCAGGCAGACAAAAACAACAGTGTTCTGCAGTGTCAATGCGCGGAGACGCATGCAAAGCTTTACGATGAAACGTTATTGTGAGACATGCCACAAGCAGGCAGACAAAGACAACAGTGTTCTGCAGAGTCAATGCGCGGAGACGCATGCAAAGCTTTACGTTGGAACGTTATTGTGAGACATGCCACAAGCAGGCAGACAAAAACAACAGTGTTCTGCAGGGTCAATGCGCGGAGACGCATGCAAAGCTTTACGTTGGAACGTTATTGTGAGACATGCCACAAGCAGGCAGACAAAAACAACAGTGTTCTGCAGGGTCAATGCGCGGAGACGCATGCAAAGCTTTACGATGAAACGTTATTGTGAGACATGCCACAAGCAGGCAGACAAAGACAACAGTGTTCTGCAGAGTCAATGCGCGGAGACGCATGCAAAGCTTTACGTTGGAACGTTATTGTGAGACATGCCACAAGCAGGCAGACAAAGACAACAGTGTTCTGCAGGGTCAATGCGCGGAGACGCATGCAAAGCTTTACGTTGGAACGTTATTGTGAGACATGCCACAAGCAGGCAGACAAAAACAACAGTGTTCTGCAGTGTCAAAGCGTGGAGACGCATGCAAAGCTTCACGTAGAAACGTTATTGTGAGACATGCCACAAGCAGGCAGACAAAGACAACAGTGTTCTGCAGGGTCAATGCGCGGAGACGAATGCAAAGCTTCACGTTGGAACGTTATTGTGAGACATGCCACAAGCAGGCAGACAAAGACAACAGTGTTCTGCAGAGTCAATGCGTGGAGACGCATGCAAAGCTTTACGTTGGAACGTTATTGTGAGACATGCCACAAGCAGGCAGACAAAGACAACAGTGTTCTGCAGAGTCAATGCGCGGAGACGCATGCAAAGCTTTACGTTGAAACGTTATTGTGAGACATGCCACAAGCAGGCAGACAAAGACAACAGTGTTCTGCAGGGTCAATGCGCGGAGACGAATGCAAAGCTTCACGTTGAAACGTTATTGTGAGACATGCCACAAGCAGGCAGACAAAAACAACAGTGTTCTGCAGTGTCAAAGCGTGGAGACGCATGCAAAGCTTTACGTTGAAAAGTTATTGTGAGGCATGCCACAAGCAGGCAGACAAAAACAACAGTGTTCTGCAGGGTCAATGCGCGGAGACGAATGCAAAGCTTCACGTTGAAACGTTATTGTGAGACATGCCACAAGCAGGCAGACAAAAACAACAGTGTTCTGCAGGGTCAATGCGCGGAGACGCATGCAAAGCTTTACGATGAAACGTTATTGTGAGACATGCCACAAGCAGGCAGACAAAGACAACAGTGTTCTGCAGAGTCAATGCGCGGAGACGCATGCAAAGCTTTACGTTGGAACGTTATTGTGAGACATGCCACAAGCAGGCAGACAAAAACAACAGTGTTCTGCAGTGTCAAAGCGTGGAGACGCATGCAAAGCTTCACGTAGAAACGTTATTGTGAGACATGCCACAAGCAGGCAGACAAAGACAACAGTGTTCTGCAGGGTCAATGCGCGGAGACGAATGCAAAGCTTCACGTTGAAACGTTATTGTGAGACATGCCACAAGCAGGCAGACAAAAACAACAGTGTTCTGCAGTGTCAAAGCGTGGAGACGCATGCAAAGCTTTACGTTGAAAAGTTATTGTGAGACATGCCACAAGCAGGCAGACAAAAACAACAGTGTTCTGCAGTGTCAATGCGCGGAGACGAATGCAAAGCTTTACGTTGGAACGTTATTGTGAGACATGCCACAAGCAGGCAGACAAAAACAACAGTGTTCTGCAGTGTCAAAGCGTGGAGACGCATGCAAAGCTTTACGTTGGAACGTTATTGTGAGACATGCCACAAGCAGGCAGACAAAAACAACAGTGTTCTGCAGTGTCAATGCGCGGAGACGCATGCAAAGCTTTACGTTGGAACGTTATTGTGAGACATGCCACAAGCAGGCAGACAAAAACAACAGTGTTCTGCAGTGTCAAAGCGTGGAGACGCATGCAAAGCTTTACGTTGGAACGTTATTGTGAGACATGCCACAAGCAGGCAGACAAAAACAACAGTGTTCTGCAGGGTCAATGCGTGGAGACGCATGCAAATCTTTACGTTGGAATGTTATTGTGAGACATGCCACAAGCGGGCAGACAAAAACAACGGTGTTCTGCAGTGTCAAAGCGTGGAGACGCATGCAAAGCTTTACGTTGGAACGTTATTGTGAGACATGCCACAAGCAGGCAGACAAAGACAACAGTGTTCTGCAGAGTCAATGCGCGGAGACGCATGCAAAGCTTTACGTTGGAACGTTATTGTGAGACATGCCACAAGCAGGCAGACAAAAACAACAGTGTTCTGCAGGGTCAAAGCGTGGAGACGCATGCAAAGCTTTACGTTGGAACGTTATTGTGAGACATGCCACAAGCAGGCAGACAAAAACAACAGTGTTCTGCAGGGTCAATGCGTGGAGACGCATGCAAATCTTTACGTTGGAACGTTATTGTGAGACATGCCACAAGCAGGCAGACAAAAACAACAGTGTTCTGCAGTGTCAAAGCGTGGAGACGCATGCAAAGCTTTACGTTGGAACGTTATTGTGAGACATGCCACAAGCAGGCAGACAAAAACAACAGTGTTCTGCAGTGTCAAAGCGTGGAGACGCATGCGAAGCTTTACGTTGAAACGTTATTGTGAGACATGCCACAAGCAGGCAGACAAAAACAACAGTGTTCTGCAGGGTCAATGCGTGGAGACGCATGCAAATCTTTACGTTGGAACGTTATTGTGAGACATGCCACAAGCAGGCAGACAAAAACAACAGTGTTCTGCAGGGTCAAAGCGTGGAGACGCATGCAAAGCTTTACGTTGAAACGTTGTTGTGAGACATGCCACAAGCAGGCAGACAAAAACAACAGTGTTCTGCAGTGTCAAAGCGTGGAGACGCATGCAAAGCTTTACGTTGGAACGTTATTGTGAGACATGCCACAAGCAGGCAGACAAAAACAACAGTGTTCTGCAGTGTCAAAGCGTGGAGACGCATGGAAAGCTATACGTTGAAACGTTATTGTGAGACATGCCGCAATCAGGCAGACAAAAACAACAGTGTTCTGCAGTGTCAACGCGTGGAGACGCATGCAAAGCTTTACGTTGAAACGTTATTGTGAGACATGCCACAAGCAGGCAGACAAAAACAACAGTGTTCTGCAGGGTCAGTGCGTGGAGACGCATGCAAAGCTTTACGTTGGAACGTTATTGTGAGACATGCCACAAGCAGGCAGACAAAAACAACAGTGTTCTGCAGAGTCAATGCGTGGAGACGCATGCAAAGCTTTACGTTGAAACGTTATTGTGAGACATGCCACAAGCAGGCAGACAAAAACAACAGTGTTCTGCAGTGTCAAAGCGTGGAGACGCATGCAAAGCTTTACGTTGGAACGTTATTGTGAGACATGCCACAAGCAGGCAGACAAGAAATCGCCCATAATAACTGACTCACTAAGCCGGCTGCTGTTGCGTATATAGGTCCCGCAGATGTTTCAGCATAAATTGTGCATTCTTTTGGCGGTGTGCCAGCACAATTTGCATAGTCAAGTACTCGAACAATCTAGAGGGTACACTACTTAACCGAGACGTTGCACCTGCTCGACTGCCGAGAAACAGTGTGGCACTGTTACGTAACAGCACCTACCAACTTTACATAATGTATGTTATTGTCGTAGCATACTAGATGCATTTTGATAATAGACAACTTTTCGATTAACAGAAAAATTATTAAACATTCTAGTTAGCCTACAATATTTTGCTCAGTAATATAACAATTATAGAGCAATCAATACAGTAAACGCTAAAATTCCAAATAATCGGATTTGTATTGAAATTCCCAATTTAGTCTTACCCCCAGCTGGATTATTACAATTTTTCCAAATATTTGATACCATCATGAGGTTCGTAGGCTAATACGGCCGGAGTCAATGTTGATAAAATTCCTTCCCGATCTGTTTGGCAGTGGTCCAATGTTTTCCTCAGAACCAGACGTTTCGGCAGTGCCATCGATTGTCACCTTCAGTGAAAATCGAGTACGCTAACGTGAGGTGGTATACGTTATTGACCACTTAGTTCACCATTGGTGTTCAGGTGACTTCTCCAGCTTTAACTACAGTACTCTGGTCGCTAACGTATACCACCTGACGTTAGCGTTCTCGATTTTCACTGAAGATGGAAGTCGATGACACTGCCGAAACGTCTGGTTTCGCAGAAACATTGAACCATGGCCAACGGCCCGGGAAGGAATTTTAACAACATTTGATACCGTGTCTGTTGGGTCCTGGTGTGAGTTAGATTGAAATTTCCAAAATGTCCACTATTTTCAGATTTTGGTTAAAAGTATCTTTAATTTTGTATCCCAAATTATGGAATTTGCAATTTTACCAAACTTTTCCCATTTTTTGGATCCTGGAATCCCAAGATATTGAAATTTTTAAAACTTAACACTACATTCAGATTTCATTTAAACTTCCTTTTAATTTGATACACCGCTTGAATTTATTAAAATTTTCACCCAGCTTTTCATCCAAAAATTTTTGTTTTGGTTAAAATTTCCTTTAATTTTTTTTGGGATTTTTTTTCAAAATTTGGCTCCTCACATTTTTACTTTCTGCCTCGTTTTTTGGGGGAGGACAACCTCATAACTCCGGTGTTCCGTAGGGTAAAGGTATAAACACGGGTATCAAGTTTTACAAAAACCGGTAGACGCGTTCAAACATTAGCGGGAGACATAACCCAGACAAAGGTCAAACGGTCGAGTGCAACTGACAACTCACTACGCTGTCCAACAATAAAGTCAACAACTTACAGCAATAATAAATATTTTGTTTTGTTGAATCACTATGTCTGAATTTTCAATAACACTTTTTCTGCTACAACATTGTTTTATTTTTGCCACTGTTAACAACATCAACAGTTTTTCCAATCCTACGATGCTGCATATTCAGTGGTAAATCTCATCATGTTGACGTAGCCTCTCATAAATTGGACGAAACATTCACGATAAGTTAACATCATTATTACCAAAACAGTGGTTATAACAAACCATTATTTATTAGTGGTTGATTTCTAAAATTGTAGGTGACGGAACGGATCAATTCAAAAGTTGTACAGACACAAATATACTTATGTTTTATATTAGCGTATAAGTTTATATCAGGTTATTACAAAGGAGGTGTACATTTTTAAAGCCTTATAAAATATGTGACACGTGTATAAACTTGTATCTAAAACGGTTATAAAGTTTAATGATATTTCTAAAGAGCTTCATCGTCATGTTAGCCGCACGACAATCGAAAACATGTCACTCACGATGGCGTCATCCCGGAGCCTGTATCAAACTCTAAGTGATGGTTTCGGTGGTTCGGACACTTTAAAAAAGTTTCCATAGTTTCATCATTGTGTCGTCATATTGTTTGTTTCTTGACCTTTCCTTAGTCTTTGTGCCCAAGTATGATGGCCAGAAATCAGCCCCCTCACATTCACTTGAAGCTATTACTATTGATATATATATATATATATATATATATATATATATATATATAGTGTATTTCAAGGTAGAAAGACTATCCGAAAAAATTCTGGAATGTACATATTCTCGGAGGATTCCAATCAGTTGCCTTTCATGTAGTTTTAACTTTAAAGCGAGTTTTTTATTTCATTTTCTCCATAGGTTATTGACACATTTTGAACGATAGTAGTTAAGATAAAGATTAGTGCTGGTGTTTGATGTTGACACATGTTTAGTTTTGTAATGGGGTTGATGAGAGGCACAATTTAAAAAGTAGTAGTAAATTTTTGTAATAATTAGGTTTCTCTTGCATATACCTTTTTGTTAATTTATTTTTAGGTCCAAGAGGTTCCGGAACGTCGTTCCGGCGCGTTTCTCCTGAAATGAAGCCCTGGTATTTATAAACCGGAGTAAACTGTTACCTGCGCTGTTTTGTTATCCAAAAATGTAAACGAGAATACGCTGAATCAATTTGTTGCAGAAAAATATTATTTCTTAGGCAGAAATTTGTAGTTACCGAAGGTTATTAACTATAATTTCATTTGAGAGTTTTTTATTGAGATAAACTGTAGAGTTACACGACAGACAGTTACTCTGTAGACAATGTAATTTGTTTGAATGTCGTTAGTAGTGTGACAGGACGCTTTTGCAACAAATGTATTCACAGTTTTGGCTAAATACAAACGTTTTTTACATTTTCTTTGAAACAAAATTATTTTCTTTGTCTCTTTTCTCAGAGTTAATGCTTATTCCGAGGGGATCTGGCCTCGACCTTCTTAACCGCGCTTCTCTGCCGTTAGTTAATACTATTTTTTACAGGCTTTTAAACAAGATAAACAAAAGTAAATTCACTGAAACAAACCCTTCGTAAGAGTAGACAAATAAATAAGAGAAACAACAGATTTACAGTCTACTAGTTCGCTGTAATGAGCGACGAATCTGGCGGTTTACTTAATGAAGGAAGATACGAGCTTTTACTGGACTTAGCTTGTCGCGGAAAATTGACCTATCTGTCCGAAAAAGTCGTTGGTTTCTACATGTCTGAGCCACGGGCGGATCCATCAAACAACTTTTTTTTATAATACATTTTAGGTTAGTTGTCTCCAAGTCGCTTATATTAATATAATAGATATTTACCATATATCCGTCGTGCGACTTCGTTTTTCTCGTCTTATTTTGACGCGTTTCGGCAACGAATTGCCATCTTCAGAATCTTAATCACTCATATGAGATCGTTAAAAAATTAAAAACACTAAAATCATTACGGTAAAAGTGCACTTTTACGATATTGGAAACTCACAGACGCGAACATGAAAGTTTATGTTTCTCGCGTGGACTATATCGATCGACTGCTTTCGCGTGGACAATATCGATCAACTGATTCACTGTTTATATAGCCACTGATAAACCTGTTTTGCTTATTATAGCCCATATGTACTGTGACATTTCATTTACTGGCGCCCGTGTGCAAGTATTGCCGTGTCGTACAACATGTTATGTGAAAATGTAAGTTTATCATTCAAGACATAATCACTGTTGATTTTGACGGCTTTATATATTTCGTATTCCTCAAGCGCGTCCATGTATTTTCCTTTCCTGCAGCAATGCAAAGGCTGGAAATTTGTCTCAAAATCACTGTAGTTATGATTACATAGTATCAGGTGCCTGGCAAAATTAGATGTTGTTTTATGTAATTCCCTTCTGGGAAGATGTTCGTTATATCTTTCTTCAAATGGTCTGCCTGTTTGGCCTATGTAGAACATGTCGCATGAGCTGCAATTCATCTTGTATACGCCGGTTCTTTTTCTTTCTGGTATACTGTTTTTTCGGCTAAGAAGTCTCTGAATGTTGTTATTTGTACGAAAGGTTACAATTACATGGTGTTTCTTGAGTTCGTTAACTAGAATATTTGGTAAAATGTTTGTGTAATCTGCAGATATGTATTTATTAACCGGAAGTGTGTTATCATTGTTCGACTTTTTTATTTTCTTCTCTTTGTGTTTACTTATTAATTTATCCACTAATGAACTTTTATACCCGTTAGCCGCTGCTATGTGCTTGATGGTATTAACCTCTTCAATGTAGTCTTTTTCACTTAACGGTATAGTTAGCAATCTATGCACAAAACTATTGTAAGCTGCCATTTTATGCGAGGTGGGATGATATGAATCGGCATGAATTGTGACGTCCGTTGTTGTGGCCTTTCTATAGATTTTAAATTGAAGTTTTCCTTTGTTTTTTAAAATGGTTAAATCTAAGAAATTTAATTGATTTTCTTCTTCTATTTCAGATGTGAATTTAATCTTATGGTGTATGCTGTTTATGTGACTATTTAAGTTTTGTATTTGCCTTTTTGTTCCATTAAATATCATAAACGTATCGTCGACGTATCTACAATAAAAAATGATTTTATTCTTGTATAATTTATTCGATATTATGTTCATATTCTCATAATAATTTAAATATATATCAGCTAATAGTCCTGACAGTGGCGAACCCATAGCCAGACCGTCATCTTGTGTAAAAAAGGTTTTTTACACAAGATGACGGTCTGGCTATGGGTTCGCCACTGTCAGGACTATTAGCTGATATATATTTAAATTATTATGAGAATATGAACATAATATCGAATAAATTATACAAGAATAAAATCATTTTTTATTGTAGATACGTCGACGATACGTTTATGATATTTAATGGAACAAAAAGGCAAATACAAAACTTAAATAGTCACATAAACAGCATACACCATAAGATTAAATTCACATCTGAAATAGAAGAAGAAAATCAATTAAATTTCTTAGATTTAACCATTTTAAAAAACAAAGGAAAACTTCAATTTAAAATCTATAGAAAGGCCACAACAACGGACGTCACAATTCATGCCGATTCATATCATCCCACCTCGCATAAAATGGCAGCTTACAATAGTTTTGTGCATAGATTGCTAACTATACCGTTAAGTGAAAAAGACTACATTGAAGAGGTTAATACCATCAAGCACATAGCAGCGGCTAACGGGTATAAAAGTTCATTAGTGGATAAATTAATAAGTAAACACAAAGAGAAGAAAATAAAAAAGTCGAACAATGATAACACACTTCCGGTTAATAAATACATATCTGCAGATTACACAAACATTTTACCAAATATTCTAGTTAACGAACTCAAGAAACACCATGTAATTGTAACCTTTCGTACAAATAACAACATTCAGAGACTTCTTAGCCGAAAAAACAGTATACCAGAAAGAAAAAGAACCGGCGTATACAAGATGAATTGCAGCTCATGCGACATGTTCTACATAGGCCAAACAGGCAGACCATTTGAAGAAAGATATAACGAACATCTTCCCAGAAGGGAATTACATAAAACAACATCTAATTTTGCCAGGCACCTGATACTATGTAATCATAACTACAGTGATTTTGAGACAAATTTCCAGCCTTTGCATTGCTGCAGGAAAGGAAAATACATGGACGCGCTTGAGGAATACGAAATATATAAAGCCGTCAAAATCAACAGTGATTATGTCTTGAATGATAAACTTACATTTTCACATAACATGTTGTACGACACGGCAATACTTGCACACGGGCGCCAGTAAATGAAATGTCACAGTACATATGGGCTATAATAAGCAAAACAGGTTTATCAGTGGCTATATAAACAGTGAATCAGTTGATCGATATTGTCCACGCGAAAGCAGTCGATCGATATAGTCCACGCGAGAAACATAAACTTTCATGTTCGCGTCTGTGAGTTTCCAATATCGTAAAAGTGCACTTTTACCGTAATGATTTTAGTGTTTTTAATTTTTTAACGATCTCATATGAGTGATTAAGATTCTGAAGATGGCAATTCGTTGCCGAAACGCGTCAAAATAAGACGAGAAAAACGAAGTCGCACGACGGATATATGGTAAATATCTATTATAACTTTTTTTTGTGGGGGGATATGAAAAGATGGACCATTCTTTAATGATATCAAGTTTAAATGGTAGTAGTGAGTGGAGATGAACAACCTTCTTCTTCTCCTCTTCAAGGATTAGGTTATATAAATCTATTCTGGCACCCATTTCGTCTTCGGACGACCCACGTCTCTTCTACCAATGACTTTATAGTTCAGAGCCGCTTTCGGCAATCGATTCTCTGCCATCCTTTGCAGATGTTCCCACCATTGTCTTCTGTAAATTGAAATAATTTCATTATGTCTTTACTTCCGGTTCTGCTCTGACGTCTTCATTCCTTACTCTATGTTGCAGTGTATAATTTAAGGTATTCTGGAGAAACTGCATTTCAGCACTCTGAATTTTGCTGCTTTCCTTTTTTGTCATGACCCACGCCTCCTCGCATAAATCACGTGGGCACGTGGGAGATGAACATACAGTGTGTTATTATCAACACAATACATTTATTAACGTGCAAGTATACAATCATATCTGTGTTTGTCAGTTCATTGTTGTTCTTTTAATAATTTTTACTTACAGTTTAAATTACGCATTACTCATTTAAGTTGTGGATAACACAAAAATTAACATGGTGGTAAGGTAAAATTACAATTTACAGTAAGTTTACAATTAAAGCATGAAACTATATAACGTGATATGAATTTTGTTTTCACATTTACAGTCACAAAACTATTCTACAAACAAAAGACAGAGAGAAAAATTTAGTCTGATGTGACCATTTGGCTGGAGGAGGGAAAGTTTCCCCCATTTCCCTCCCCTACGCGGATCCGCGCCTGGTATGAGCTGAAAACATGGGCACACGGTGTTGATAAAGTGGGAGAGAGACTATGAGGAAGAGACATAGTTTCTACGTCATGTCAGATGGGGATACATTTATTAAATCGAATCTGCAAAGACTCTGGATTGCAGATATCCACACGTAAGACCAATGTGATGGCTTTTAGTGGAACTGATCCCGTACTGGCAAAAATTGTAGTAGATGGTACTGTCCTGAAACAAGTTAGCAATTTTGAATACCTGGGCTACAGTGTGTCTTATAATGCATGCAACGACGTTGTGAATAAGTTGCATAAGTTCAACCTTATGTGCGGTACAATTAGGCGAAACCTTAAGTCAGCAAGTAAAGGAACACGCCTAAAATTCTATAAGGTGATGGCCCTTCCCACACTTCTTTATAAGTCTGAGAATTGTACTTTAACTAAAGGAGAAACCAGTTGCATCCAACCGGCTGAAATGAGATTTGTCAGGCACGTGGCAGGGTATACTCTCCATGATCATAGAAGAAACAGAGATAAACGGCACGGACTGAATGTTATGAGTATACTCGACAGGATCATCCAGTATCGGCTGAATTGGTGGGAACATCTTTGCCGAATGGATGACTGTCGCATCCCCAAACAACTATGGCACTATAAGTCCAGGGGACGGAGAGGTGTGGGACGTCCGAGGAAGTGCTAAAGTGACCACCTCTAATCTTTGCCTTATTAAGACCGGAAAAACCATCCTTGGTTTAATCTGTAAAAATTATTATGATGATGACATAGTTTCTGTCTCATTTCTGAGGTGGACTGGCTAACACCGTGCCAATATAGACTCCGTTGGTGGAGCGTTGGTGGAGCCGAAACGTTTGTCGAAAGGAACAACTGTGGAGCACTACCTAAGTGCCCGGGTGATAATAACAATTTCAACAACTTTTAAGACTGTTTAAAATAATTTTAATGTAATTAACTTAAAGTAATTTTTAATAAGAGATCATAACAATTAGTAAAACTGTTGCGCAACACAAGGTCGCGAGCTGCACAAATAGGTGTCGCGGTCCGCCAGTGGGAAATCACTGTAGTTGACGTATGGTGTGGTAGCTCTGTGCAATGAAGAGTGAAACGTTTGCTTACCTGGCAGACTAAGGCTTCGTACTATTATTTTTATCAGTTCTGAAAGTTTATTGAACGTTTCGAATGGCTGGAATTAACATTAATCTAGCCAATACATCTCCTATTCCTTATGTACTGCAGCATTTAGACATCGCGTTGGACATTTATTAATACTGTCGCGTCTGTGGATTCAATTGCCTGTAGCAAATCGGATTATATAAATGTATATAAATACGTATGTGCATAGATATGTAAGTATGCACACTGTGCAATGCTGTACATCCCTAGCGCTGGATTGAACCTTTCCATCCCATTTAACTGATACTGGTAGTAGTGCTTCATTCTGTATCTACACTCTGTTCCCTGCCTTCACAGACTATTGTGTTGTACTTTGTCATTCATATGATATTGTCTCCTTCATCTCTCCTGCACTTTCTGTAAGTTTTTAAAAACTTTTAATATCCAAGATCGATTTGCAGAAAAAAAGGAGGTGGACTGTTCATCTGAATAGGATGCAAGAAGATGGCAGGTTGCCTAAGGAAGTTTGACAATACACGCCTCCTAGACAACGAAATGTAGGAAAACCTAGACACGTTTGCTAGCGTGGACGTATTTCCTTCAGGGTCGGAACAGCTGACTCGGCTGTTCCTTGATGGAGGAAGAAAACTCAAGTTTCTCTTTTCTCCTAATTATTGAACAATTTTTTCGTCCCGTGGTCGTTTTCGACCTCCCTACACCCACAAGATGTAATTTCCTATAGCTTTCGCTGTTCTTCTTATTCTTCCTCTTCTTCTATAGCGTGACAGTTCGAAGTCGAACCTTAGCTTCCATAATCATCCGCCTCCATTTTTCCCTGTCCTTGGCGATCGATGTCCATCGTTTTACTTTAAGTAGATTATCAGCATCCCTCGCCACTGCGTCAATCCCAGCATGACTTGGGTTTTCCGACAGGCCTTCTATCCTCGATCTGACTAAACAGTACCTTCCTAGGTATTCGGTTGCCTTCCATCCTAATGATGTGTCCTGCCCATTGCAATCTATGCACCCGGATGATGGTGGCCGGATGCGGTCGGATGCATTGTCTTTATACAGCTTGTTTTGTTTCCTCATTGTGATGCATTCTCCATATCCCATTGACTTGGATTGGTCCATATATTCTCCTCAAAAATCTCCTTTCAAGGATATTGACTATGTTAGCGATTTGTTTGTTCAGAGTCCAAATCTCGCTGCCCTATGTTATCAACGGTCTAATCATAACTTTATATAATGTGACCTTGGACTGATGGTAGATATTCCTTGTCTTGAATATACATGTTAACGAAGCATATGCTCTATTTGCGGCCTGTCTCCTTTTCCTTATTTCATTTATTTCTTCATTGTCTTTTGCCATCCAACATCCCAAATATTTGAACTGATTAACTATTTCCAGGTTTAGTGCTGGTTTTCAGTTTTTCTGGTTTTCTTTCGAGTGGTGATCATAATCTTTGCTTTATCTGTATTAACCTGTAATTCTATCTCTTCTGCTTTACCTTTGAGTTCCTGGAAGGTCTCTTTTGCTCTTCCTTGGGATCTTACTATAATATTAATATCATCTGCATACCCTACGATCTAGACCATTTTATGTTCTAATGTTGAATTCTTATTAATTAACAATTTCCTGATAACCTATCTTCCACTGTTCTAAGATCTGAAAATCCTTTTATTTTCTTTATCTATTTAATATTTTTTTCTTTTATTAATTCGTTTTTGTAAATACCTCTTCACCTTACGGTACTTATACGTCTCCTAAATTTTCCGTAGAAATTTTCACTTATTTTCTTTGGTCCATATACTGTCTTGGTTATTTTTGTCAAGGAAAAATATACAATTCTGATTGTTAAAAAACAATTAGACTTGAATTTAACGTCAAACTGTGCGTAGTGAGCCGCAATGTCAAGGTCATTGCTCTTTTACGTCTTCTTAACTTTATACATTACTCACTATCTTTAAAACAATTAACGAACTGCGTACTGCATAAAGAGACGATGAATAAAGTCAAATGCATCCAAATCGACTCGTGCGACTTTTAGTTGGAGACAAGATAACTGACCGTCTGTAATATTAATCAGCTCTAAATTGCCTCCTCCTCCCTGGCGCTACAGCACAAGTCGGGCCCTGGCATCCATCCACCAATCTACTCTATCCATTGCAGCCCTCCTCCAGCTTCTTATCCCCATGTCTCTCGCATCCTCTGCAACGCCATCTTCCCACCTCTTCCTCGGACTGCCTCTTGGTCTCGTTCCCTCCCATGTACTCAGCAGAGCCCTTTTGGGGTTCCTGACATCCTCCATTCTCATAACATGTCCGGCCCAACGCAATCTTTGCATTCTTATAAATTTTGAGACTGGTATCTCTTTGTATATTTAGATACAGTTCATTGTTGTATCTCAGTCTCCATGAGCCATTTTCTTGTATTGGGGGCTATAATGGGTTGGAGGATTTTCTTTTCAAAGGTGTCTACTATGTCGGCTGTTTTCTGTGTAATTGTCCATGCCTCACATCCGTACCATAACACCGGTCTGATGACAGTCCTATATACTTTCATTTTTGTTTCCCTGTTCACATCCCCAGACCTAAAGGATGGCAGCAGTGCGAAGTATGCCTTGTTAGCCATAAAGTGGTGGTCCATCTTTGTATCTCCGGCTCCTCTGATTCAGTCTTTGCTGGGTTCTCTCCGAGATACGCGAAATTGTCCACCATTACAATTCTGTCCTCCTCTATCTCAATGTTGTTATGAACTTGGTCTCTTCTTGTTTGGATAAGCATTTTCGTTTTATCTATATTTATGGCTAACCCAACTTCCTTGGTTTTGTTTTTAAGCTCCAGAAATATTTCTTTAGCTGCCGCGATCCGTCTTGACATGATGTTAATGTCATCTGAATATGCGGCTATCTGTACCGTTTTATTTGTTAACAGATTGGAGCTATTTATTGATAAGCCTCTAATTACATATTCCAATGCAATATTAAATAGTGTTGGAGGTAACCCGTCTCCTTGCTTTAGTCCTCGTATGATATTTATGGGTTCAGTTAGTTGGCTATCTACTTTTACTTGGGCTTCAGTCTGCTGCATGGTCACTTGCGTTAATCTTACCAGCTTGCCTGGTATTCCAAACTTGTGCATTATGGTGTAAGCTCTCAATTGCCACAGACTGAAAATGTTAAATATATCGAACTGCATCTAGACAGACGTGTTACGTGACGAAAACACGTAGTAACAAAAAATAAAACGCTTCGGCATACCTTTAGACATACGAGGTGTGTTTAAAAAAAGACCGAACTATTTGTGTAGCACGCCCACCTGCGCATAGAGCGAGCTGCACAATTAAGTTCTGCCAGCGACAGGTTTTGACGCCGGAATACCGTTTTCTCCGTCCCGTCATGATCATCAGTCTTCGAGCTACACTCGCTGTAGTAGGCAAGGGCACACACCGTCCAGCGGATTTATACAGAAGTGAGAATGAAGATCTTAAAACAACGTGCGTGTATACAATTTTTCTGCTAACTTCGTGAAATCTTTACAGAGCAATTTCTATTTATTGCATTCCAAAGTTGTCATTACCATTTGCATTGGTACACAGTTGTTGATCGATTTCGTCGTCAACAAACGCAGTAAGAATTTTCCAGTGATACGATACATATAAATTTTTCTATCAGAGTTTAATTTTACGATCTTGTATGGATGCGCATTCTTTTAGAAAGACTAATCATTGTTAAACGATGATTTACAATTATCACATCACGAGCTCTCTGTTCCCATGATCTTCGACATCGCTTTGATCTGCACCGACCATGTTTTTACCCTCTTCGAATTTCTTAGAATAATCATTGCAGGCCTCCGCGTATGCTTAATCCAACAACGAGAATGTCTCTGTAAAGTCTGAACCTAGTTCTGCCGCAAAATTCATACGCACACGTTCTTCTTCGAGGTTTTTCTTAATCACTTTGTCACTAATCCGACGGCCAGCGTATGTGCAAGTCCCTACTCAATCTGACATACCTCAAAGATTAATTGTGACAGCGGAACAGAATAAATGGCAGTTTGTGGTCAAAACTATTGCTAGGCGCTCTGAAAGTCGCAGCGCTTTGTTGGAGCGGGTTTAGGCCTATATGGTATTCAAAAGTTCGGTGTTTTTTTTTTTTACACAACTCGTACGTAGCCTACTGGTTTCTCGGAAGGAGCTCATATATGTCCCTAGACAAATAAAGTCATCCTGCATACGACCATTTTGAAACCAATCAGGACATAACGGCATTGAACTGTAGGAAACAGCGAGTAACTCGAAGATCCTGCAGCGTTACGGGGACAGTTGTCTGTGCACTGTGCCACGTGCCAAAACAGGATGGCTTCTATACGAAAAGAAATTGAACACCACTACACTCAATACAGAAGCGGACGAACAGTGCACGCCAACGAGCTATGCTGATTGAAACAGAACTCACAAAACTATCAAACGCCTTAGACAAGCGGCCGACCAAACAGATCTTTTTGGTTATAATTTAGATTAGATTAAGAGAGGAGTGCTCGGTAGAGCACTTTCCGATTGACTTGTACTGTATTTTCTTGCTCTTCTTTAGATGTTTACGTAGAAGGCGTTATAAAATCAGTGGGGAAGATTAAACGATATTAGATATCCGTGTAGGAGAATGTGCCCTCTCAAATAGACGTAGTATCGAGGAGTTAGTGGTACAGCTACCCAAGTACACACACGTGAATTTACGGAAAACTAAAATTAAAGGGTTTCAAGTGCAAAGATAACTCTTAAATATGATTTTTAACATTAATTTTTTTTCTATTTGTATCGGCGATCTGAGGACCACATGCCAATTTCAATTCTTTATTTCTTGTTCTTTTATTTTTCTCCAATATTCTTTCATCTTTTCACTGTTTTCTTCCTGTCTTCAGTCCATTTTGAACCTCTCCTACCTTGGACTCCTTCCATTTTTAACACTTTTGCCTGAAAAAATTTTCTTTCAATTGCTTCTTCTTCGTTTATATTATTTTTTCTAAATCCTTTTCGACTTCTTTAATCTAACTTGATGTTGACTTCTTTCCCCACAGATATTTGATGATCTGTTTTGTTAACCTATTGTGATCCATTTTATATAAATGTCCAGAAAATAATAGTCTTCTTTTTCTCACTGTTTCTGTTATATTTTCTATACTCTGATATGTGTCATCATTACTCGTTAATTTCCAACCTTCTGAAGTTTTTCGTAGGTCTAATATTTTCCTAATAATTCGTCTTTCCGATATTTCTAGTTTGTCTAATTTATAATTCAATGCTAAACATTCACTTGTATATAGGCATTCTGGCCTCACTACTGTACTGTAATGCCTTATTTTTGCATTAATAGATATGCACTTTTTGTTGTAAATATCTTTAGTTATACCATATGCTTTTCTATTTTATGAATCCTTTCTTCTATAGCAGATTTTTCTAAACCATTCTCTTGAATTATTTCTCCTAGATACTTAAATTTTCTACCCTCTCTATTCGACCAATATCTGAAGTTTAATTTTTATTGTTAATAGAGTTTTTTATTTATTACCTAGCTGTTAAATAGTAAAAAGTTAAAGAGAATTTCATAAAAATGTCGTTTTTGAAACATCTTAAAACATAATTAAAACTTCGACTTGGATAGTTTCACCACTAACTCTTCAATATTATATAGTGCCAGATGTTAACATGAATAATCTTCTCGGATCGAAGTCTCCATACTATGTAATTAATGGTCAGTCATATAAATATTTTTTAATACGGATATTACTGAACTGGACCCGGGGTAAAAACATCGTGCTGAGAGAATATAATATTTTTAAGAGTAACGTGTTTATAAACGCTCACAATACAGTACAGTTAATTGTATTCTGCATGCTAACATAAAGCATATTGTACTATAATACTAAAGTAACCAAAATAACTAAAGTAAGTAATCTTTGTTGCAATTTCTAACAAAACTGTTTTCTGTTGCAGGTATGTTTCTCACTGCAAACGGCTTTAGGAAATGATGCTGAGTAATATACTGTATATGATAAACGTGCAGCTTTGAAACGTAAGGTAAGATAGACAATATATATAATTCCGTAATAGGGTGATGCAAAATTGAACGGCAATCTTTCGGGAGCTGATTCTATTGCTGAAAATAATAAAGTCCATATAAACATAGGTCCGAAAACCGTTTGTTAGCGAGTTACGGCTCGCGAAACATTTCACCCTGATTTATGCTCCCACGGTAAACTGAAGCCATACTGAAATTCTTGACGTATATATTGAAGGGTAAATTTAATGGTTTCTGATGGCTTTGGATCTGAAACGTTGAATAAAAGGGGTCCCAGAACTCAAATGACTTTCTTAATTTGTCAATAATCAAAAAATAAAAATTTTCAACTAACTTTTAGAGAATTTAAATGTGTAAAATTGTTGTGTATAATGTTTATTAAAAATAAATACAAATTCGAAAAATTTGACTTTAATTAACAACAAAAGAGACCAAAATGCGCCAGAAAAGTGTTACAAAACACAACCAAAATACTAACGATCGTTTTCCTTCAAGCATTAGGTCCGCCTAAGTAATGTTTCGCCGCGATAATGTAGTCAGTTTGCATTTAACTGGGTACGGTGAGGAGAGTTACAAGTGTACACGTCGCGTTATTAGTGACTGAAGCCCCCATACACTGTTGTATTTTATTTTGTTTTCATATAGTATCCAAGTCACTTTTTTACAATAATTTAATTACCTTGTATCCGTCAGTGACTTCGTTCTAGCGTTTTTTATATAGACGCGTTTCGTGACATGTGTCACATCATCAGTAATCCTCGTCAAATGTTAAAATTCACATAAAACACATAAAAACACATTTGCACATATTTACTAAATCACAATAACGACATACACATAACACGATGTAACTTCGGCTTCGTTGGACCGGTCCGACCGCGCGTGTAGTTGCCGAGCCACTAATTAAACTAAGTCAATCCTTATCACCAGTCATTACCGTCATGCGCGATTATATTTAGGGCTGTATCATATAGTGAGTGATATTGAAACCTTAATTGTTCGTTTAATATACTGTTATTGTTGATATTCTTGTCTTTAAATGATTTATAAATCTCAAACTCCTCGAGAGCGTCCATTAACCTACCCTTACCGCATACATGGATTGCTTTGAAATTAGTATTGAAATCTGTGTAATTATGGTTATGCATCATTAGATGGCGCGCATAATTAGATTTGGTCTTGTCTAAATCATTCCTTGGTAGATGTTCTTTGTATCTTTTCAAGAAAGACCTGCCAGTTTGACCCAGATAGAAACAATCACAATCATCACATGACATCCTGTAAACACCTGTTTTCTCTTCTAACGGGAATGGTTGTTTTATGCGTAACAAATTAGAAATATTATTATTTGTTTTAAACGCGACTTTTATATTAAATTTAGAAAACACATTGGATATAATGTTAGGTAAAATGCTACCGTACACTGTCGTTATATACTTTTTATTATTATTTTTATTTATTTTCTGACTAGATGGGTGATGAGAATCGGCGTGTATTGTAATATCTGTGGTGGTGGGTTTCCTATATATTTTATACTAGCAAAATACCCGTGCTTCGCGACGGAATTTCACGTTGTACGTAATTGTACAATTATTGCTCGCTTAATAGTATAGGATTAGATAGATTGTACAAATTCTCAACTCTTAGTTTGTTTATTTACATTCATAGCAACAGCTATTTACTATTTATTTCGAGAAAATCGTTAGAGCCGTTTCCGAGAAAAAAAGGACATACATTTATTAATTAATTGAACTTCGAAATTTTCTCGACTATAAGAACCTGCAAACAACGAAGTTTTTTTTCAATTTAAAACAATGATTAAAAACTCAGGACTAAATGTATTCGGGGTTTCCAGTAAACTGAGATGTCAACCACTTCATTTACAAAGTATGCAATTCCCGCGAAAAATTTCAGTATTTGGTTTTTTGCCCCTTAGGAGTGAAAGCTTTAAAACCGTTTCTTAGTGAGTACCTATGACCTATGATGAAGCTATGTTCAAAGTTTCATTGATATCCATTCAGTGGTTTCAGAGATATCGTAATCAGTGTGTCAGTCAGTGGTATTTGGGTTATATAGATATCTATATCAAGCCGATTTACCCAGCGTTCCTCAGGTTCATAATTTATTCATAGGCTCATAGGCTCCTATTCTTGTTCTAACGTTATATTACTTGTATATTGTATAATCTTCCTTATATTGTTACGTTCGCATTCTCACTGGAGGAATAATCTGTAGCGCACCTGTTTAAGAACATGTCATAAACTGTATTCTTATATCTGGAAAAGAATTCTGTTGCGCGTGATGCTCCTGCTCGATTTCTAACTCTGGGAGAGGGCGAACAGCTAAATTAGTTTTCAATAAAATGTCTACAGTACTTGCACGCGCTGCGTATTTAACTGTCATTTTATAATTCATTGTGTCAGTGTTGAAATAAGGCATTTGTTAAATTAGTGTCTCCTAAACGTATTCTAACAATACAATACCTCTATAGGTTTCAGCTTATCAATTTTTAAATTCAAACTGAAGCAAGTGCATTTATATTGTCTGAACACTATGATCTGAATACATTCGCTATTAAAACTTTGTTTTTTTATACTCGCTTATAACTTACTTCGATCTTAACTTATCCACTTTTAAATTCAAACTGAAACAACTCTGAATTCACACACTATTAAGACGTTTCTTAAGATGCATACACCACCTTTGATATCATAACCTATATCTTTATTTATAAAAACCGTGGACTCTGGCCCCGCCGTCTTTCGCGGGATCCGACCTAAGACTCCCCGGGTTCCGTGGATGAACTCCGGGGAAGGCCCGTCGGAAACTCCCGCGCTATTTCCTACGCGGGAGACTTCCACCGATGCTATGGTAACCAGAATCTATTCTATTGGGTTGCCATAGTAACCAGATCTAATAGTTTTTTAAGACCCAAAGGACCCCCCGAAGGATCGTATCGAAAAAAACACCTATCCTATGTTTGTTCTCCCGTTGCGTAAAATATCTGTGCAAGTTTGCTTGAAATCGGTCCAGTGGTTTAGGAGGAAATGTGGAAGACTCCAAAGGACCCCATCGAAGAAAACACCTATCCTATGTTGGTGCTCCCGTTGCATAAAATATTTGTGCCAAGTTTGGTTGAAATCGGTCCAGTGGTTTAGGAGGAGATGTGGAAGACCCCAAAGAACCCCCCCAAAGGACCCCATCGAAAAAACACCTATCCTATGTTGGTTCTCCCGTCGCGTAAAATATTTGTGCCAAGTTTGGCTGAAATCGGTCCAGTGGTTTAAGAGGAGATGTGGAAGACCCCAAAGAACCCCCCAAAGGACCCCATCGAAAAAAAACACCTATCCTATGTTGATTCTCCAGTTGCGTAAAATATTTGTGCCAAGCTTGGTTGAAATCGGTCCAGTGGTTTAGGAGGAGATGTGGAAGATCCCAAAGAACCCCCCAAAGGACCCCATCGAAAAAAACACCTATCCTATGTTGGTTCTCCCGATGCGTAAAATATTTGTGCCAAGTTTGGTTGAAATCGGTCCAGTGGTTTAGGAGGAGATGTGGAACATACATACATATAATGGGAGGGGGGTTGCCCCTTAGGAGTGAAAGTTTTTAAAACCGTTTCTTAGTGAGCATCTACGACCCCATAAGAATATACCTTCAAATTTTGAGATCATTATCTTCAGTAGTTTTTGCTCTACGTTGATTCTCTGTCAGTCAGGACAAAGCCGCTTATATATATAGAGATTGAAATTTATTAAGATACTTTGTAACAGTCAGGTCCAAAAAATTGAGTTTATTGTCAACCTCTGTTTCGAGGGTAAATTGTGTGTTCTTGCTAAGGCTGTTCAAATAATGTTTCAATTTCTCTATCTGTCGTAGCGTGCCATTAATAACTATAAAGGTGTCGTCTACATATCGTGCATAGAATTTAATATTATTATAAAATTTGTTATTCTCTGAGAACATGTAAGTATTTTCAAAATGATGCAAGTATAAATCCCCCAGCAGTCCTGAAAGTGGCGAACCCATTGCGAGACCAAACTCTTGTAGGTAAAAATTATTATTAAAAGTGAAGTAATTCTGCTTCAACAGGACATTCAACAATAAAATTAACTCATCTATTTGTTTGTGATTCAGCTTCTCACCTTGAATGAGAAGATCTTTTACAATTGAAATTGTGTCATGAACCGGCACGTTTGTGTATAAATTAACTATGTCGAATGAAGCGATTTTGTACGTAGGTAAGAGTTCGATATCCTGGACCCTTTTAATAAAGTCAATATTATTTTTTATATTAAGACAAATTAAAGACAAACTTACTTCTAATAATGCCGTGATCACTAAAGCCGATAAGGGGAACACAATTGTCATATTAGATACACAGGTCTATAATAACAATGTACTTGAATTTATAGATAACAATAACATTCGAACATTGAACAGTGACCCTACCAATGAATACGTCAAACAGTTAAATGGCATTATTAATCGTTGCGGTAGTTTGTTTGATGATAATGTTCGCCGTTATATAACACCATTAAATGCACGCTCCCCGCAGCTCACGGGACTACCGAAGATACATAAGGCAAATATTCCTGTCAGACCTCTCATAAATTACACATCTGCACCTGGCTATAAGACGGCAAAAAATTATATCATATTATTAAAAATAGTATCGTTTTAAAAAATAATCACAGCATAAAAAATAATATTGACTTTATTAAAAGGGTCCAGGATATCGAACTCTTACCTACGTACAAAATCGCTTCATCTGACATAGTTAATTTATACACAAACGTGCCGGTTCATGACACAATTTCAATTGTAAAAGATCTTCTCATTGAATGTGAGAAGCCGAATCACAAACAAATAGATGAGTTAATTTTATTGTTGAACGTCCTGTTGAAGCAGAATTACTTCAGTTTTAATAATAATTTTTACCTACAAGAGTTTGGTCTCCCAATGGGTTCGCCACTTTCAGGACTGCTGGCGGATTTATACTTGCATCATTTTGAAAATACTTACATGTTCTCAGAGAATAACAAATTTTATAATAATATTAAATTCTATGCACGATATGTAGACGACACCTTTATAGTTATTAATGGCACGCTACGACAGATAGAGAAATTGAAACATTATTTGAACAGCCTTAGCAAGAACATACAATTTACCCTCGAAACAGAGGTTGACAATAAACTCAATTTTTTGGACCTGACTGTTACAAAGTATCTTAATAAATTTCAATATAAAATATATAGGAAACCCACCACCACAGATATTACAATACACGCCGATTCTCATCACCCATATAGTCAGAAAATGGCGGCTTACAACAGTTTTGTTCATAGGTTGGTAACGATTCCACTTAACCAAAAGGACTTTCAGGATGAATTGGATATAATAAGGCACATAGCAACAGCGAATGGGTACAAGAGTTCGATGATAGATAGACTTCTTAAGCGACACTTATATAAAACTAGATCCCACCAAAATACCATCGATGACAATAAAGTTAACAAAAATAAAAATAATAATAAAATGTATATAACGACAGTGTACGGTAGCATTTTACCTAACATTATATCCAATGTGTTTTCTAAATTTAATATAAAAGTCGCGTTTAAAACAAATAATAATATTTCTAATTTGTTACGCATAAAACAACCATTCCCGTTAGAAGAGAAAACAGGTGTTTACAGGATGTCATGTGATGATTGTGATTGTTTCTATCTGGGTCAAACTGGCAGGTCTTTCTTGAAAAGATACAAAGAACATCTACCAAGGAATGATTTAGACAAGGCCAAATCTAATTATGCGCGCCATCTAATGATGCATAACCATAATTACACAGATTTCAATACTAATTTCAAAGCAATCCATGTATGCGGTAAGGGTAGGTTAATGGACGCTCTCGAGGAGTTTGAGATTTATAAATCATTTAAAGACAAGAATATTAACAATAACAGTATATTAAACGAACAATTAAGGTTTCAATCTCACTCACTATATGATACAGCCCTAAATATAATCGCGCATGACGGTAATGACTGGTGATAAGGATTGACTTAGTTTAATTAGTGGCTCGGCAACTACACGCGCGGTCGGACCGGTCCAACGAAGCCGAAGTTACATCGTGTTATGTGTATGTCGTTATTGTGATTTAGTAAATATGTGCAAATGTGTTTTATGTGAATTTTAACATTTGACGAGGATTACTGATGATGTGACACATGTAACGAAACGCGTCTATATAAAAAACGCTAGAACGAAGTCACTGACGGATACAAGGTAATTAAATTACTGTTGTATTGTCCAAACGGTATGTAGGCGAGGTTGGATCGGTTCAACCTTGAGCCAAACCGCATCGCAGCAGACGATCTAAGAACATGCCAAGCGAGCTATCTTCTAGTAAGCTACCGCGCTGAAAAAAGTTATTAAATTATTAAAGAATAACAATTAAATGAAGAGTATTAAAAGAAATAATTACAAAAGGAAAAACGAACCGGGAATTTAGCCGTATTCACTGAAAATCAGACAAACGTAACCTTAATAACAGGTGAACAAAGAACATAAAGACTGTTTTGGTGGGAAGGGGGAGTTCATCAAAAATAAGATATTCGTCTTCATGTCCAAGATTATACGTGTCGTGGAGAATGTGAATTTTGCAGCGACTTAGTGATATTTAGCGGTACGGGCCCAAGTAAGTTACGATTGCCTCAATAAAGCAAACAAAAGTATACAATCTCTTGGTTATTTCATTTAAGAGATCAAAATATATTTAAGAATCCTGCTTGCCAGAGGTTTTTCCTTTTCATTTGACACATACGTTTTCCTGAGTCCTATAAAAACTAAATGGATGGGACTGAATTTGGTAACACCTTGTCTACAAGCTGTAGATCTGTATGCCGCAGCATTATCGACTAACACTTGTTGTCGGCAACTCTTATCTGTCGTTATGACGTTTTCAGCTCCACCCATGTACTCACATGGCTGACAGATTCCTGTATAGCTTGAGCAAAGTTTACCGTCGTTTTTGCTGAAGATAATAAGCTGTGCCGTCGCTGAACACTGATTATGGCAACGCTGTGGCATCGTGGACCTAATATGAATGTATGTCATTATACTAGTGGGCCAATCTGATTACACGGACAGTATCACTATTCTAAGAAAACGATATCACATCAAAGCGCTCTCAGTATGCAAATCTTTTGAGCGCGCGAGCTATATCGTTCTTATCATTTTGTATGCAAGGTTTGATTTGATAAAAAATTATGCAGTTTTTGGTTTTTGTTTATTTCAAAGATATGCCTTCATTCACCGACACTTATGCTGACCCTTTCGAAGTAGTCTCAGTCGAATGTAACACGATTAACCCAGCCGTTTTGCAGTCTTCAAAACATCTCAAGGATGCACTTTTTGGTACAGCCTTGAGCTCGCTTAGCGATTTTCGTTTTACGTCTTCAACGGTCGCGGAAAGTTGTCCCTTCGCGGAAATGATCACTACAGGGAAGAGGAAAGATCGCGTTGGGACACATCTGGTGTATACATCAGTTGCCGTGTTATCATTATGACGTTTCCTTTTGTGTAGCCTGGCAAAATTCTTAACAAGCAATAACGTCGGTCAAGGCGCATTATCGGACTGCAATTTTCATAAATTATTCTTCCATAATCTGGCTGTTGTCTACGAATAACTTCATACGAACGATGCAAAATATCCGAATAGTACTCTTTACTTATCACTGCCCCTAGTGATGAAATTTCGTGGAACACACAAACATATTCTTCGTCTGACAACCACGAACTTCAACTCATTTACGGCCGTCTTTGAAGCTTGTAAAGCGCTTGGTCACACACAGCAGTCTCGTCAGAAGCCTCCTCAACACGTTTACCAGTACAGAGCAGTTGATCTCACAGTTTACACAAAATTTAATCCATGTTATTTACTTTTGTATCGTAGGCTGACAAAAAAATCGCCTAATACAACTAAGGACGATTTACTCATTTAGCTGTCAAATCTAAACTGTGCATCAAATAAGGCTAAACTTTTAGGCGATTGTCACTAACATGTGTACCTACATCACATAAATACAGTTTTTTAATCGAACACTTGTAGCTGTGGAAATTGAAAAATTGCACGAACTTTATGATCAAACCTCGTACTATTTTAAATAAAGTAAGTATAATCGATTCAAAAAAGAACTTTTGAAAGCAACGTTTGCTATTATTAATTGGATCCACGCTGTTTATATCACCTTCTATTTGTTACAAATCGAGATTAGTTATGCTTTTCTATTCATTGTTAACCAAAGCGTTAACAATTGTTGGACAAAGCGTTTTCCAAAAATCTTTATCAGTACTACAATAGTACTGTGTGTTTGTTTTGCTTTTACACAGTACAATTTACGACTTTAATGAGTATAATAAACATATGTCCCTGTATGCAAGGGGAGAGGACATTAATGAGTTGTAATACAAGTTGTTGTCGTATGTTTTGTGGTCAGCTGAACGTTGCGTACATTGAACGTTGGGGGGTCCACAGTACCTAATTACTGTCGTCTGGCTTCTAAATCACTACCGGTACCACTTGCATACCGTTTACACAAAAGCAAATTATGTTGCACAACAAACTCTTAATTTTACATCTTTAGTGTTTATAATTCAGCTTCTCCTTTAGAGATTATTAACATCATTTAGGTTGATGATAATACGGCATTACAAAAAAACAGTTTAAATCGGACACTTGTAGCTGTGGAAATTACAAAATTGCACGAACGTTTTGATCAAATCTCGTACTGATGTCTTTAAGCTGCCCATACACTATCAATATTATTGCACAATATATTATACAATATAAATGTTGTGCAATACTATTGACAGTGTATGGGTTAGACTGAAGGTCTAAAATGGGTTTCCACCAACTTTGTCACTACTTATTGCCACACTGCTAAACATTTCGTTCTTGACGAGGCCTTTCGAACTAAGATAAGGCCTGAAGATGGTGGAGACACCAAAAGGTCTCGTCAAGAACGAAGTATTTAGCAGCGTGGCAATAAGTAGTGACAAATTTGGTGTTAAGATGGCTGCTAATAAAACTAACAAAACTAAAATGGGTTGCACAATATATATATATATTTCACAAATTTTTTGAAATATATTGCACAAACTGGAAAATAATGAGTAGTGTACGGGGAAAGATTGCACCATATCGGCTCAGTTGCCCCGCTTTCGTCGTCCAGTACAGATCGTCTCGCTCTCGCTATGTCGCTGTAGGAGGAAAGAAAGTTCATTTTAGAGGTGATTGAAGTTTATCGGTCTCTACCTGCCTTATGGAATGTTAAAAGTAAAGATTACAGTAATAGGATAAAAACAAATGAACAGTATGATAAGTTACTAAAAACGTATAATGAGAAACATGCTAATGCAGATAAAAAGGAACTGATTAAGAAAATTAATTCATTGCAAACAAACTTCAGAAAAGAGTTAAAATCAATAATATTGCACTGTGTAGGGACACCATCCAATATTATTGTGCAATATATTGTGCAATAATATTGATAGTGTATGGACAGCTTTATAGGTATACATATTGCCGTAAAAAGTTAGGTTTAAACAAGTCATTAGACAATCAAGTTGACGTTAAATCAGTCTCCGAGACTCCAGTTGCACAACGGAAATCGTTACTCGCCCCCTTCCGACCGAGTGACAGTTACAATTGTCTTTGTTCGCAGACAACGCAATTAGCACAGCAAGTTGTAAACGTGATTCAGACACTTGTAATTAAACTGTTCACTCTAACTGTCTAATAAATGTTTACTGCAAAAACGTTGAATGACACTGCACCATTTCTCCTTGTGTTTTTTCAAGATCTACTTTTAACGGACACTTTTATCATCAGTGAACGTTTTATATCTTTGATTTGTTTTGTCTTTTGAATAAGCTTCAAAATGTTGTAGCCTGCATTTACTTAGTGTTAGAGGTTAAAAATGAGAACGTATGATATTTTTCTCTCTCAGTTTTCCTTTCCATTAATTAATTTTTTATCCTTCCTTTGAGGGGCGGGTGGAGGTCAGGAATTGTCCGTGCTGCTGTGCCACTTTTAACAACATTGTTTACAAGTTTTAGACAGAGATATACAGAACTAAATTTACTGGAACAAAAGACGCTCTGAGCAGACAAATAAACAGGAGAAAAAAAACAAAAGATTTACAGTCTGTTAGTTCGCTGTATAATGGGGAGAAAAAGTAGAGGTGCACTTAACAGTGTGAGATACGACTTATGCTATGACCTCGCTTATCTGCGGAAATTGTTTTCTTTATCCAACCAAGTCGTCTTCTTTTTTATCTGTCCGTCTCTGACAGAATTGAAGTACCCGGTTGGTAGTGATTTTTAATATAACGTTAGAACATTTTCAGGCAATAAGTTATATTTGTCATGAAACTTTAGATTTCTCATAAAATTAAACAAAAACTAGGGTTTACAAAAGCACAATACGCGTACATCTAGTAACATCCGATGCATCAGAGACCAATACATATCTTTTACAGCAACAACTCAAGCCGACAAACTATAGAAATGACCATATTATGGAGGGTACTAGGAAAGAAAATGTACGATAGCTTGTCAAACAATAGTATAAGAGAAACGTGTAATGTAACAGATATTAGTACTTAGATTGCGAAAAGAAGAAGGATATGGAACTAACACATATCAAGAATGGACGACAGAAGGCTAGTGGAAAAGTCAAGAGATAGCCAACCAAACACCAAGAGGAGTATTGGTCGGCCAAGGAAGAGGTGGAGTGACAGCACGTAGGACCGTTGTTATAGAACAGGACGGAGTCTTAACAAGGAAGTTAAAGAAAAATAAGAAGAAGTGACATTAAAAGAAAACGAAGCTCTTTAGACTTTTGAAGACATATGAAAGAATAACATGTCTGTCGGCATCCAGGTCACTTAGAATGACAAATAATAAATAAATATATTTACCTTTTCCTGTCTCTTGACCACATGTATTAACGCAATGATATTATTAACGCGTTTCGATACTATGTATCGTCATCAGAATATATATTAAAATATATCACTCAAAGAGGTCGTTAAAATTTAAAACATTAAAATCACAGTATCGAAACCAAATAAGTATTTATACGAAGCGAGTGCGCACTCGACAAAAGCCGGCCGGACACTGATTGATATCAGTTACTGATAAATTTTAGTGCTGTGTCATATAATGGATTCGACTTGAAATGCAAGTGGTCGTTTAATATGAAATTGTGGTGGTATTTGTCATTATGTGCTCTATATATTTCAAATTCCTCACGTGCATTTAAATAAGTGCCTTTACCACAGACATGTAAGGGTTTCAAATTGGTGTCAAAACTTGTATAATTATGGTTCTCCTGTATAAGATGACGAGCATAGTTAGACTTTATACAAGATTGTGTTGTCAAGTCTTTTACATTATGCTTTGGAGTGTGCTCAACGAAACGTTTATATAAACCTCTCCCCGTCTGACCGATATAAAAGCATTCGCAGTCATTACAAGAAAGCTTATAAACACCTGTTTTCATTTCCAAAGGTGTACTGGTTCTATTACAAAGTCTATTAAACAGATTGTTATTGGTTTTGAATGTTACAGTTCTATTGTTACCACTGTATTTAATACTTTTGATAAAATTTTAGGCATAATACTGGTATAGGCTGTTGAAATCAAGGTTGGTTCCTTATCTTGTATCACTCGTGGTTTTGACAATATACGCTTATGCTTTTTAAGGAGGTTATCAACCATGGAAGATGTGTAACCATTGGCAACAGCAATGTGTTTTATAATATTCAATTCAATTCTAAAATCATTTTCATTAAGAGGTATTGTTAACAACCTGTGTATGAAATAATTATAAGCCGCCATTTTCTGCGAGAATGGGTGGTGTGAGTCAGCAGGTATGGTTACATCTGTGGTAGTAGGTTTCTTATAAGCCCTATATACTATATTTCAATTTATCATCACATTTGGTGATGGTCAAATCAAGAAAATTCAATTTGTTATCTATTTCAGTTTCATGTGTAAATTGAATATGTTTGTTGATACTATTTAAAAGATTTTTAAAGTTTTCTATTTGACGTAATGTGCCCTTGTATATTATGAATGTGTCATCCACATATCGTGCGTAGAACATGATGTTTTTCTTATGAATATTGTTAGAAAACAAGTGTGTGTTTTCGTAATGATTTAAATAAATATCTGCCAAAAGGCCTGACAGCGGTGAGCCCATTGCCAAACCATCGCATTGACTGTAAAATCTGTTGTCAAATTCAAAATAATTTTGGTTTAAAATAACTTTAAGTAGGTTTATTAATTCATCTATTGCTTGAGTGTTTAATTTGTTGCATTTCATCAGGTTGTCCCTTAAAATGTTAAGTGTATCGTTTATTGGGATATTTGTGTACAAATTAACAATATCGAGGGACACTAATTTATAATTAGGACATAATTTGATATTATTAACTTTATGTATAAATTCAGTTACGTTTTTGACAGTGTGGTTATTTTCTACAATTAAACTATCCTTAATGATTTTTACTAATTTCTTAGCTGTACGGAACCCTGGCGCTGTAGTGAAATTAACTAACGGTCTAATTGGCATATCAATTTTGTGGATTTTTGGTAATCCAGTTAATATAGGGGCTTTAGCGTTACAAGGTTTTAAGTAACGGCGAGTACGTTGATCAAATAAACTTGTACTTTTATTAATCTGTATATTAAGAATTTTGACATACCGGTGTGTAGGGTCCGATGCTAGGTTTATAATATTATTGTTTGAAATGAAGTTATGAACTTTATTCGTGTATGTTACATTATCCATTATTACCAGAGTTCTGCCTTTATCTGCCTTACTAATGATCGCATTATTATCAAGTAATTTGGTTTTTATCTGTTTCAATATTTTGTAGCTTTCTCTGGAACTATTGTTATTAATTAAATGACTAGACGAGTTAGGCGGCATGTGTGTGTTCATGAATCTCTTGAACCGGTTGTTTATCAGATGACGTGCCTCGTCTTGAGAAATTACACCTAAAGACGATGACTTTCCATTGGTCAACAACGTAGGATGTGGGAGGGAAGGAGAAATTACCATATTAAAGATCCTTATGGATATCTCAAAAGGGAAAACTGTTTCTTTAGTCTGTTGAGATAGCCAGTTTATGGGAGGTCACCCAGACAGAAAGTCGGGCTAGACGTTAAGCCTGAAAGTGGCAGCCCTATCATACGTTTTACCCTGCGATATGCTAGTAACAAGTTCAGGGGACACGTTCACTACTAAATTGACTCAAATAATGACTGAACGGATGAATGGATGACTGCGCCATTCACAACTATGGAACTATAAGCCGAGTGGAAGGAGTGGTGGGGGACGTCCGAGGAAGCGCTGAAGTGACCAGCTCTAATCTTTGCTAGTTCGAGGCCCCGGAACAAACCATCCTTGGTTTAATCCATGAAGATGTGATGATGATAACTACAATTTTCATTCCGTCACAGGTTTACACGGTTTCTGCAAATGTACCTCAACTATATCTCCTCACTTTTTCCTCACCCTCCCTCTCTCTCACTTGACGTCCCCAGGTACTTGAAATTCTCTATTCTCCTTGGCCGTCCTTTGAACCTTATTTCAACCTCTTTCGCTGTGCGATTTATTCGGATTTTATTTCCTATCTAGTCTGTGCGGATGTCTAAACGGACTTAATTTCTGTGCTTCAATACACCTATTAAAATTTTATTTCATTTACAAACCTTTGAGGATACTGATATATTTAGTAAAAGGTACGTGAGGTAAATTAAAACGATAAAAATTCAATACAACTACCATACTTGCAGAAGTAACTAGGGTAAAGTAAGGTAATTTGCAGTAATGACAACAAAATTGCATTCTATGCTTATATAAATGTATTTAAATCTACACAAAGTACTTCAAATAAAATATTAACATCTCACTAACATGTGAAAATACATTTAGTAGTATTAGCTTTTATGCGTATATGAAATACAATTTTATATAAAATTCTACACGGTAAGGGAAGTTTTGCAATAGGTAAGGTAATTTCGCAACCACGATTAGATAATTTGGCAAAATTTGGCAAAAAGTCACATACCTCACTCTATTCTGAGTCTTCACTGTATGAATCATTTTCACAGTTGTTACATACGAGTATGTATACAATGTCTTTTGTGGGGTGTTTTTAACACTTTTCATGATATGAAACTTTAGGTAATTTAGAACTTACCGTTACCAACTTCCCACTTTATGCGTTATTTATCGTTTTAATTTTCTAGTTTTTGTATGATGCTTTCACATTCAATAATAGTTTTTTCTAGATTTAATTCTGGTGGCGGCGCGTATTTCAATCCTTCTGCTAACATTTCTTTTTTCTCTGTATTCAAATTTACTTCTGTAAGGTTTATTACTCTTTGTTCATAGTTATATTTAGAAAGATGTTCCTTTTTTAATTCGTTCTTTTCTATTAACTTATTTAACTTATCTGCCAATTTTTCTTTTTCTTTTCCAATTTCTTTTCTACGTACCCCAAACCAAAATTATTCAATATCTTCTCCAACACTAAATCTCAGTAGCCTATATTCTTAACTATTCTACATGTCTCTAATATAATTTTCTATTTTATTTATTAATTAAGCCGTAAAGTGACCTTATTTCCAATTTAATCCATAACTTCTCAATCTGTTTTCTTACTTTTAAGGATATATTTGTATTATTTTGTGGATAAATCATATTCATCCGCGTTATATTCTACCGCGTTCTTATTTTTAATTTTAACTTGTGCGTATTTCGGAATTACATTATTATCCAGACATTGTTTATTAAACCATATTTTACTTAAGTATTTCTTTAATTTGACTTTTGACTTAAGATATCTAAAGACTTTACTTACCTTGTTGTTGGTGTGCAATTTACTTCTATAGTAGTGTGCAACAATGTTAATTATGTGTTTGATTATAACCACTAACACAACTTTATTAATTGAATGTAGGTGTTCACTATAGCCGGTTACGCACTAATCATCGCCGCTGTCCAGCATGCCCAATGTTCTCGTTGATAGGATACGTCCCAGAGACATCTATTTAATTTATACTTGTCGATAAATTTTGATGTTATTTCACGGCCCATTATGAATTGTAATTAAAACAAATTATTAATAACAATATTAAAAATTATAACTGTTAATGATATTTGAATGTATTATGTAAACGAAGAATAAACTAAACTAAATATTAAACTGAAATTTTATCTGAATCATTACTTATTAAATATAAACTAAAGAATGGATGTAAGTAATTAAACACTAAACATTTATTAAACGAATGTGCTCTAGAAACATGTACTGTACTTGCTCGAAAATGACGATTTGATAGACAACAAGCGTACGCATGATCAAACAAGCACGATGCACGATTCCTTGACATCCGTCAACACTACACACGATCCATTCGCACGTCGTGCGGCTTGAACTGATGGTCTTGCTGGACTCATTTTTCGTCGTGCACATCCTTCAAAAAATACACGACGTGCTGATGGATGTCAAAGCTACGGACTGTCGTTTATGACTTGCTATCCATCATGACGTCCAGCGGGGATGGTTAGTGGATAGCCGGCTTATCACATGTGATACCGTTATCAGTTAATTATTGGGCGAGTAGTCGCTGTAAAACAGGTCGTAAAACTGAATGCAATACTCTTCGTGTAATACTGAATATTCTTCGTGTTCTATAAAGCCAATCAAATCAATCTGTGGATAACTGGAGACAACTAGTCACAACACAACTATCCGTGAAGTTAAAGATTTCACCATGTTCCGTAGTCTAGCATGTGTCTGTTTACTCTATACACTATATTGTAGACAGTTATGTCTGACGGCAGCCGTGTACTCATAACACTGTTGTCTGATGAATCATCAGTCAGACAATAAACAACAAGCTCCGCTTAAAGATGTTATATTTCATGTCGCCGTGACAATTTTCATTTAAATAAGTCACAATTAACGTTTCAACTGAGTAACATTGTTCCATTTGTAAACGTGGATGTATAACTTGTAACGTTTAAAACTACGTCTACGTTTAAGACTACCGCGCTCCTTAGCGGTACAAAGCGAAACTATTGTAACCGTTAACAACAATTATAATTACAGCTGACCCAGTTGTAATTGCAGCTCTTTCTGCACAGGACGTAATTAATTGTTGTTACCTCAAGCGGCAACTCATTTCAAACTTGACTACCTTAATGATTCTACGTGTCTGTACCAGATTTATGTGCTAGCTTCCACCTGTCTTCCTTATGCTTTGATGTTTTAATTTTTTTACATCTTATATCTGTATTTAGATTTTGGGGCTGTTATTTTGTCATAAATGCCTAAGGCTAATTCAAAAAGATTGAAAATAAAACAATAACTTGTTTGAGAAATTAGGCAGGCAGTGGTAGGTATTGGATAACTGGTGTAAAGCCCAAGTTCGCCGCAAGGTATCGCACAAGGAACGGACACCGAGTCCATTTCTCAGCAGACGAGAAGGAAACCGACCGTGGAGTTTGGCCGCTAGCCGAAGCCTCCTGTCGAGAACGCTTTGCAACTTTTTTTATGAACAACGGCAAGGTATCCCCAGACCGGGCAGCGTAGGTGATGATCGGCAACAGACACGCGTTCACCATAAACTTACTCATTTATACAGTTTCCGTTCTTAGATTAACCCTGATGTCAACAGACAGGCGTGGCACATCTGAAACGGTGTTTGCTACTTGAATTAGAGTCGTGTCACTCTGACAGAAACAGTACAGACAGAGTACATATAATATTGATACTGTATAAACACACGTAAATTGTAATAATTTGTTCTGACCAAAGTAAAATTTGTGTGACATTGTCAAACCGGCAGTGAAATATTTTATAACACCAGTTAATGGTTTTTTTTATTAACCGTTTAAATATCGCAACAAATAAAAAAGTAAAGTTTATTTAAAACGGAAATAGAAGTTGTGATAACTACCAGTGTACTGAATACTGTCAGTTGCTGTCAGAGAGTAATTCAATGCCTTCCATATCTGTGTCTGAACTTGTATCATCACTTGAGTCAGCGTTGTTATTGGTAAGATTGTCCATTGTCCATAGTGACCTCAGTAATGTGGCCTACTTGCCATAGCTTATCATCTTCCTTGATTATATTCTACATACAGTGACTCCACTTGTCCGCCGTTGTTTCATTTACCGCGTTCTCAATAAATTGTTTTACGTCAAGCAGCTAATGTTGTATTGTGACGGGCAACATATTCTTTTAACTGGCTCCATATTGATTCCATACGATTCGGAATACAGAGATAAGGAGGAAGTCTTAAAACGACGGGTCCTGATTTCAGTGGCAATATAACTCTCGCATGACTATACAGACTTTCTGCACTTGCGCGTAATACATTACTGTATGATCAGTGACAACGCCCCTGACCAATAGCGTTTCAGATTTCCCACGCGGGTTTGTTTACATCAGAACTGAACTAAGAACGGAAGGAGTGTACGTGTTATAGTCTTGTTAGCAAGTATTGAAAACAGAGAGCCGACGAGCTGACGATCTAGTTTTGATTGTCTTGAGAATGGATACGCTAAGTGAGCCGAAAATCTAGGTGGAAACCGAGGTACTTCAATTCTGAAGACCAGGGCAGTTGGGTTCTGCCGATTCTGACTAGGCGTCCCGGTACCATTCGGCACTTGGAGAGTAGCACCGCGGAGCTCTTCGTCTCGTTGACGGAAACTTACTAGTTACCACTGTGAACTAGTAAAAGCATACCGTTGTAACGGCCCCAACAAGAATATTCCATTGTAAACTGGACCACATGGCAGGAACTCCTACCGGCAGCTCGGTGCGTGTACACCAAGAGGGCGTATAATAGTCGCGCATCCTCTCAACCGTGATGGATCTCGCGCCTGTTTATGCTGAGGACGCTCAGTTTGTAAATTTCTATATCCTCTCACTACAACCGAGCGAGATGAAGGACCTGGATCTCCCCAAACAGGATCATATGCTCCTCTACAGTCGACTTCTGTGGTTGACCAAGAAGGCAATGTCTCCGTTGATCAATAAACTTCCAGTTCAGTTTTGTTTTTTCATGAATTGAAAATCACAGGAGCTTTCAACTTAGACAACATAGACAGAAGTCCGCCAAGGTAATGTTCTTAATCTCACTACTTTTCATAATACTAATGGAAGATGTAATAAAAGACCAAAATTAAAGGATTCCATGTTGGGAATTGGAGGCTTTAGCTTATTCGATCTGGGGCTGTTGCGTTTGCAGATAAAGTAGCCTTACTCTCCAGTGTAAAAGAGGAACTCCAAAAGAAACTTGATGTTTGGGTGGAGGAGCTGGAAAGAATAGGACTGAAAGTAAGTTTGGCAAAGACGAAGACAATGCTTGTTGCCAAAGAGCCAGCTCAACACCAGATTACCATCAAAGGGAAGCAACTAGAACAAGTCCAGGAGTTGGAACGTTTAGGCTCTATAATAAACTCAGATGGTAAAATCAATGCGGAAATTGAGTCAAGAATAAGCAATGGCTTAAGACTTTTCCTTGGTTTTCCTTGACTGAAGACCAAGTTTATTGAAAAGACACAGATTCTGAAAAAAAGTTAAGATCACCATCTTCAAAAACACGTGTGTGCTAGTTCTTACGTATGGGGCTGAAATGTTGGCTCCAACTGAGAAGCATGTAAACTCTCTCCAAGCTATGGAGATACCTCAGGAAGGCTGAAGGAAAGACAAGAAGAGATCGAGTCAGAAACACTACTATAAGACTGAGCTTTAAGAGAGTACTTTTGAAAGATCAAATTAACTATTGGGCTGTTTTGAACACGTTAGGGGAAGACTTAAGAAACAACTGTATGAGACAAGAATTGCTGGGAGAAGGCTCAAGGACCGAAGAAGAGTGGCTTGGGAGGACAATGTGAGGTGCTCTCTGCAGGGGCTGGGAGTGTAGTGGAATGCAGCTAAGGCCCTGGCCATGCAGAGACCACGCTGGCGAGACTTTTGCTCAACCTACGCTTTGCGGTGGAAGAGGATTGGAAGAAGAAGAAGAAGAAGAAGAAGAAGAAGAAGAAGAAGAAGAAGAAGAAGAAGAAGAAGAAGAAGAAGAAGAAGAAGAAGAAGAAGAAGAAGAAGAAGATTTTTTTCACGACGGTGATGGAATATATCGGCTGTAATACGTATGATGTACTTAACAATAAAAAGTGACAATCACTGTATAGAAAGAGAGAAAATAAATACGGGTTCTTTCTACTAAACACTCTATAGCACAAAACTATGCTTAGATTAAAAATTGCAAAATTAGTATGTGACGTAGACAAGGAAAAATTTAGACTTATTTGTATTTTCAGAAATTAAAAAAAACTAACAACAGAAATAAAACAAGAGAACAAACTCTCCAGAATGCTGACTTGTTTTAAGCAGTAATTTGAGTTTATTTTTATATGTTAGGTTTTTTGTTTGTAATAACTGGGGGTTTCCAATTTTTTGACCTTACCGCCTCCCAGCTCCCCTTCGTCACCTACGCATTAACACATATTCACAATAAAAACTTGTATTGTATCCAGTTATTCCTGTAGCTTTTTGAAAATAGTCTTTCCCTCGGAGAATCAATTGCCAGCATTTGTTAAATAAAAAAAAACTATGTGAAACTACGAAATATAAAATTTATCTAGTAGGCAACATAAGTAGGGTAAACCTTTGGTAGATCATTTAGTTTTATAAAATTAAATGTACTTGTTTTGAAAAAAAATGTGTGTGTTTATTTATTTTTGTGCCGTGTATAAGTAAAAGGATTTAAGGCGTGAGATTAAGGTAGCTCCATTGTTTGAAAATTTGATGAGTATATGAATAATTGTAGGAAAAAGATTCTAGGCATGGAAGAAGACTCCATCCACATCTATACTCTATAATCTATAATCTATACAAAGGCCGCATATTTTTACACTCTACAGGGCAGTCGTATTATACGAACGTTCAGAAAACAATGGTCTGGTTTTAAGTGAACTTAAATTGTTTCTAAGTAATAACAATTTAAATTCAAAATGCATACGCCTAGAAAGCTTTTGAAATCGGAACTGGTGTCTCCACCTACTGCAGGATGCAAGAAGTAATAAAAGAAGAAAAGAGGAAGAAGAAGAAGAAGAACAAGATCGTATATAAATGTATAGTCATGAGTACTCGTGTCCCGTATGTGTGTACACTTTCAATTTTTCGCAAGTAAAAAGCCCAAATAATAAATAAAGAAATTAAATAAGTGAGATAAAGAAAACTAGTATATTTTGGACACTTATATAGAGTGGTCGACAATAGTTTAACAAAACAGATCTTCAGATATCTGTGGGGGAAGAAGTCAACATCAAGTTGGGTTAAAGACGTCAAAAAGGATTCAGAAAAACTAATATAATCCCAGAAGAAGCAATTGAAAGAGAAGTTTTTCGGGCAAAACTGTTAAAAATGGAAGGAGTCCGTGGTAGGAGAGAGAAAAACGCAGGTTCAAAGTGGACTGAAGACAGGGAGAAGAGACATAGTGAAAAGATGAAAGAATATTGGAGACAAAGGAAAGAACAAGGAATAAAGAATTGAATTGAGGCATGTGGTCCTCAGTGGCCGACACAAAAAAAAAATTTAGCCTATAGAAAGCATATGACGTATAGAGTTAAACATTAATAAAACTACAGACTTACAGCATTTTTTTAGTGTCATAAATGTACATTTACTACGTGGACAAGGCTAGAGGATATAACAGTAGTCGCTAAAGAGCGAATATAACGCACAGCCAGTGGCTGAGCGGGCGTCACAACACTTTTCCGATAGTTTCTGATTCGTGGCAGAAGAAAAAAGTGTCGTTAGTCTGTACTTTACAGCTTGTTTCAAACTTCTTAATGTCACTGCGGCAATTATAGCGACAGCAACTAGAGCAATTCAAAGTCGGCGTCTAGATTGTGAAAAGGAATCAGAGAGATCCATTACCGGCACTTACGTCGTCCGACTTTCGTCGAACTTGGGAAAAAGTGGAAATTGTGTTAAAACGAATAAAATGAAGAATAAAAGGAAGTAATTACAGAGTCAAGTAGGGGCAGGACGATGTAAATTGAACGCTCAGGTCTGGATCCGCAGTAGACAAACACCTCGTTGCCAACAAAATTTTCACACTCTTCGCACATGCGCAGAACAGTTTTGTGCAGTGTTTCATACCGTGAACATCGGCTGCAACGAGACTGGCGAGAACAACGGAAGCATGTGTGTGACAGAGAGGGAATGATATGGAAGTGAGACAGTGAACGTTATAGCGTCGTCTCCCCTCGCTTCTATATGGATAACTTAACTATACTTGTAAGTGGCGGTAATTCATGCATTGGGTCGGCGCAGAAGATTGTTCAGGAAAGGCTGGCGAGCCTATATCAGTGAAGTTCAGCGAAATTATAATTGTATTATAATCATACATTCAAATTGCAAACGTAACAAAAACTCACGCAAAGAGATACCCAGTTAAAATGGAGATATTAAGAGAGCTAATTTCAATTATTCCAGTGTAATACGTAAGGATTACAACTCGTTTTTAATGAAAATTTGAATGGTAGCGTGTTCTAGTCTAGTGTTACGAGAGACAGTTAAAAAACTAGTTTCAGTAGCATAAAAAAAAAGCAAACGCAATATTTACGAAACAACTTTTATTTGTCTGAAAATAGAATTGAAGATCTACTTCATCATCGTCGTCGTCGTCGTCGTCGTCGTCGTCATCATCATCATCATCATCATCATCACCACCACCACCACCACCACCACCATCACCATCGCCATCATCACCACTCCAAGGACTAGGCCTTAGACCTATTACGGAACCTAGCTCCTCCTCTGTCTACCGACATTTCTCTTCCCAGTAGGGTGATAATGATAACCAAAAGCAGCCACAGGCAGACGGATATCATATGTTCAAGTGTCCACACCATCTCCTTCTGTGGTTTTTAATAGTCTGGTGCAATAATAGAATGTTTAAATTGCGTCTAATATCCTCGTTCCTTCTCCGATCCAAGAAAGAACAACCTTGCGTCCATCTTAGAAATTTTATTTCGGCTGCCTGAATCATTAATCAATTTGCATTTGTTCTTTTGCGTTACCTTAGGTCGTTTTGCTGTATTTCCCGTCCGATTTCCGAGGCTCGTATGAGTTCTGTAAGTACATATATTTTTACTTAAGCAGGTTACTGGCCTGATGTAAAACCACCAACCTGACGACCAAGAACGTTGATTTCGGGCTGCTCTTCCCCTGGAGAGTTCGTTTCACTTCAGCTGACGAGCTCTCTCTCTCTCTGCACGATTGCAGTAGACTAACTAACTTAGCCCATGTGTGTAGCTGTTGTCCTACTAGAAGTTTCTCCGCCTTCACACTAGATGCACACCTTGCTACCGATTTGCACCATCCTACCAGGTCAGGATCCAAGTTACCCTCAGGCTGCCCTGACAGAATCCCCATCTCTCCATTGCTTACCGATCGACTGCGCCGAAGGAATTAGCTACCACAACCTCGGAGTGGATTGCTCGGCGTAAAAGGGCCGACTAACGTGTAGGTGAGAGTGGAGTTGGGGTGGAGACGCTTGTGCACATCTATAAGATCTATTTGTCTACCAAATTCTTAATTTTGTTTAAACTCCTATGGTAGCTTGACACGAGTATTTTGATCCCATTTCTGAAAAATGTCTGTCCAACATCCGATAACCACTCCCGCGCTGCAGTTTGAACTTCTTCATCGGTCTGATATCGCCGCTTCGCAAGTGTTGGACCGTTCGCATGGAAATCACACAGTGCAAGGTCAGGGATTGTAAGAAGGATGTTGTTCTCCACTCAGAATTTTTAAACAGTTCCTTTGTGATGGATGTTTATCTGCCAATAGGCGCAACTGATGAGTCATCACTTAGACAATAAACAAGAAGCTGCAATTAAAGACGTTATATTTCATGTCGCTGTGAAAATTTTCATTTGAATAAATCACAATTAATGTTTCAACTGAGTAACAATGTCCCATTTGTAAATGTGAATGTATAAACTTGAAACATTTAAAACTACGTCAGTTTTCGTTGCGACTACCGCGCTCCTTAGCGGTACAGAGCGAAACTATTGTAACCGTTAACAACAATTATAATTGCAGCTGACCCAGTTGTAATTGCAGCTCTTTCTGCACAGAACGTAATTAATTGTTGTTACCTCAAGCGGCAACTCATATCTAACTCGACTACCTTAATGACTCTACGTCTCCGTACTAGACTTCTGTGCCAGTTTCCACCTGTCTTCCTTATGCATTGATGTCTTAAACGTTTTACATTTAATCTCTGTATTTCGATTTTAGGACCGTTATTCTCTCATAAAAGCCTAAGACTAATTAAAAAGATAGAAAATAGTACAATAACTTTACTGAACAATTAGGGAAGTAGTGATATTGGCTAACTGATGTAAAACCACAGTTATCCAAAAAACAGTAATGTATGCCATTTGTAAAGCTTCCACATAAGCATATAGCATTAGCCATGGGATTTGACTAAAGAATCATAAACTAATCCAAAGGTATGAATACGTTTCATATTTTTCTTTTCACGCTCCATGTCTCTGGTCAGTCGTCAATTGTCCCTTCTACCATGTAATGCCGCGGATATTATCCACTACTGTGCTAGAACGCTTTTTAAATGACTGTTGTACTTTTTTCAACAAAATGTCATCTTCATGATTAAATAAGAATATCACTAAATCTTTTGATAATAAGAAGCTTGCGAACTGTCTTCTTTTTCGTCTTCTAAAATAGAATTCTACTAGACTACCTGTCTTCTACTTCTTCTGTACGAGACTTCTGTGCCAGGTTCCACCTGTCTTCCTTATTCATTGATTTTGATTTTTTTTTTTTAGAGCACAAATTTTTTGATAGTCGAGGCGCTCAGAGATAATGTAGTTCACAGTATTCCATAGTGAATACCCAATTCAGCCGCAATTTCGTCCACTCTGATTCGCGTACTTGCAAACAACGACTGGTGAACGCGTTCAATGTTCTCATCCGTTGTCAACTGCTGATTATATGTCATCTAGATCAGTTTTTCTTCGCCTTCCTCTTATTCTTCGTTTGAAGATGTCCACTTTAATTTTTTTGACCATCTTTCCTCTTTCACCCTTTCCCCGTTACTGTACCATCATAGGTTTTGCTTCTGTTGTATCTATTATCAGGGGCGAACCTGAGGGGTGGTATGGGGGATATATCCCCCTCGAAATCCAGAAATATTGGAGCAAAAATTTTAAACTGCTTGCGTGTTTCTTAAATGTAATTAATTGAAAAAGACTGTCAATCAATTTTTTTTTGTATCGGTCACCTAAGGACCACATGCCAATTTCAATTGTTTACTCTTTGTTCTTTCCTATTTTCCAATATTCTTTCATCTTCTCACTGTCTCTTCTTCCTGTCTTCAGTCCACTTTGAACCTGCGTTTCTCTCTCTCCTACCATGGACTCCCTCCATTTTTATCACTTTTGCCCGAAAAAGTCTTCAATTCCATCTTCTGCATGTATATTATTTTTTTTCTAAATCCTTTTGGACGTATTTAATCCAACTTGACGTTGACTTCTTCCCCCACAGATATTTGAAGATTTGCTTTGTCAACATATTGTCGTCCATTCCATATAAATGTTCAAAAAATAATAGTCTTCTTTTTCTCATTGTTTCTGTTATATTTTCTATACTTTGGTATATTTCAACATTACTTCTTAATTTTCAACCTTCTGAAGTTTTCGTGGGCCTAATATTTTCCTAATAATTCGTCTTTCCAATATTTCTAGTTTGTCTAAATTATAATTCATTGCTAGGCATTCACTTATATATAGGGATTCTGGCTTCACTACTGTACTGTAATGCCTTATTTTCGCATTTTTATATATGCACTTTTTATTGTAAATGTCCTTAGTTATACCATATGCCCTTTCTATCTTATGAATCATTTCTTCTATAGCAGATTTTTCCAAGCCATTCTCTTGAATTATCTCTCCTAGATACTTAAATGTTCGAACCCTCTCTATTCGACCAATATCTGTTACCAGGAATTTTGGCGCGTTTTTAATGTTTGTGAGAAATTTGGTTTCTTCTGCAGAAATTCTTAAGTCTGTTCTACTGGCTATGTCCTCTAAAAAATTAACTTGTGTTACTGCAGATGTCAGATGTTCAGGAAGTATTGCAAAGTCATCTGCGAATGCCAAACTTGTTCCTTCTTCCCAACACGATTGGTGATATTTTGCATTTCTTTAATTTTTCATTCCGAATTCTCACTACTTTCTCCAGGACACAGTTACAAAGAATTGGGGATAAACCATCACCCGTATTTATTTTGAATGGTTGAGATATTTCTCCCATGAATTTTACTTTCATACTTTCCCATATCCTCACTTTCTAAATTTCAACGTTCTCTTAATGTATTTATATTCCACAGAAAGGTATTATTAGGCTTGCAAGACAAATTGAAAGCCTATCTGATGTATGTTTTTAATTTATTTTAATGAAATTAGTGAATAACAGCTATTATTTGCCTATTAGTTTTAATTTTTGGTACAATTTTTATTATAACATGAGAAAGATAATACTCTAGGGAAACGATATGTGGTTGAAAACAATCCCCCCCCCAAATGAAATCTTTGGTTCGCTCCTGTCTATTATTAATGTACCTACCCCCATCTGTTCTCTATTTGCCTGATTTCGTGTGCGCTTTTGCAATGTAAGTCTACGTCAGCTTTGCCAGAATCCCATTCCCATGGCTATATTTTACGTTCCTATACTTTCTATACTATCAGATTTTAAATCCGTGTTTTAGTATATTTTCCGAACTATTTGTTCCAAAGCAATGAGTGTTTTGCTTAATTTTGCCTAATTGTTTGTTTTACTTGCCCCATTCTCTTTCAGATCTTCGACCTTTTTTGTCAAAGGTCACATCCAGCAAGAGTGACAAATTTACACCGTTTACTCTCCTTCCTTGTTCGAAAAGAAAAACTGTTGTGATACCACTTACTCAGTTTAAAATACTCAGATTTTTCTTTGTTGATGGTTAACCTTTCTCTGATACTCCTCATCTACCATTCTAACCATGTTATTATTTGTATCATCGTCGTACTCTACAATCACGGCCTTATCATTGGCATACAGGAATAGTCGACCATGTCCACTATTGTGTGATTTGTATGATTTTCGCAGCCTTAAGTATTGCAGTTTTTGTTTTTGGATATCACTGAGCCGATGATTGTATCCTGCTTGACGGTTGTGTTCCTGTCCATAGTCTTCCAGAGGAATGAAATATTGTCAGCTGTTTTGTTTTTATTTTGTACGAGAAGGTCTTTGTTCAAGTCTTGTTGGTCCCTGCCACATTCTGGTGCCGGTATGTCTCATGTGTTAGCACTTACGTCTCAAAATTGTTAGTGCGGTACGTGCATGAGAACGCAAATTAATTAGGAACCAGAAAAACCGTGTACTTTTTTTTATTTACAGGAAAAATATAATTTCCTTGGAATAACTGTAAATATATCAGTCACTTCCCTGTAATCTATAAAAATATTCAAGTGAACGCAAAGTGCAACTAGTCTATACATTCCAAACTTAGTGTTGTGTTTTTCTAAGTACGACTTCAGCTGTGTAAGAGTAGAAGAGGTACAGCTTTTAAAATGTTTGTCTTATCCATTTTCCGTGTGCGTTCATACCTTGATTATTTTATGCGTTCAAAATTTCCTATAGGTTGAGCCTGTTCAGCCTTCAGTAATACACCTCAGTAACACAGAAGATCCAATAATACATTCCGGAAAGTATCCGACCATTTTTACAATAACGGAAACCGGTTATTCAACTGCATTGTAACTCTGTAGCCAATAAGTCAGGAATTTTTTATGCATATTTGAACATTTATTAACGTACTGGACTATTTTGTTTCAAGGTGATAGGGGTAAACACACGACTCGTCTCCAGTTATGACGTTTTGAGAATGTCTGGGTCACTATTAGTGGTATCGAGCAAATCTTGTGAAACTTGAGCACGGAATACGTTTTGCTTTTCCGACAGCAGCCATGACACAAGTTTTACTGCCGCACGTTTCACTCCAAGATCTTACGTCAAAATGTCCGAAACACATGGCCGCGAAATCCTCAGATCTTTCCTAATTCTTTCACTTGCGGCTGTTAACATTCGTTTATTGCAAACCCCACGCGTTCCACATTTTTGAGTGTTTTCCTTGTTAAAGATCTTATACAACGTGGATCATTTTGAACTTGGATTATTCTAAACGCTACAACTAACAATTAATTTGCTTCGCTGTCTCTCCGTTTGTTGATTCATATTAAGCTCTCGTTAATTAAACACCCGCGTCTGGATAATTAAATGTAAGGACTCAGTGGACCAGTTCTAGATCATAACGGTGCTTGGCTGAATATCCAGAGGTTCCATGCAGTAGAGCACCTTACAATTAAGGCGTTTGATTCGTAGTATTAGCGATACCGGTTTCTTTGTATAATGTTTCCGTTCTTAGCTTAATCCTGATGTAAACAAACAGGGTGGCACATCTGAAACGCTATTTAGTGCTTGAATTAGAGGCGTGTCATTCTGACAGAAGCAGTACAGACATTGTACATATAATATTGATACTGTATAACACAGGTAAATTGTAATAATTTGTAGTGGATAAAGTAAAATTTGTGTGACAGTGTCATACCGACAGTGAAACATTTTATAACACCAGTTAATGGCTTCTTTTATTAACCGTTTAAATATCGCAATAAACAAAAAAGTAACGTTTACTTAAATCGGAAATAGAAGCTGTGATAATTACCAGTATACTATAGATTATCAGTTGCTGTCAGAGAGTAATTCAATCCCTTTCATATCTAAGTCGGAACTTGCATTATCACTTGAGTCAGCGTTATTTTTGATAAGATAGTTCACAACGGCGTCGGTAATGTGGGCCAGTTGCCATCTTCTTCCTTGATTATATGCTGGATACAATGACACCATTTCCCCCCCCCCAAGTTCATTTACGGCCTTCTCTACAAATTGTTTTATCATACAGCTTATATATGTTACGTTGTGACGGGCAACACACCCTTTCAACTGGCTTCATATTAATTCAATAGGTTTCATAATACAGTAATAACGAGGACGTCTAAATCGACGTGCCCCGATTTAAGTGGTAAGATAACTCTCACATGACTGTACAGACATTCTGCACATGCGCCTAATACATAACTGTGTGAACAGTGTCAACACCCCTGACCAATAGCGTTTCAGATTTACACGTGTGTTTGTTACATCAGGATTGTACTAAGAACGGAAACAGTATACAATGCAGTTGCACAACCGGTTCTCGTAATATTCAAAATGGTCTGATACTTTTTGGTCAGACATAGTAAATTTCTCCATTTTAAAGTTGAACCGTCTCTATACTGTTCCCTGCAGCCTCTGCTTTAAGCTGATTCTGTATATGAATGTAAAACGATACGATCTACCGGTAACGCTGTCTCTTCTCCCATGTGCTTTTACTCCATTCACATCTGTCATCCCGACTTCAGACTTCACGTTGTCTATCCTCTATCACCTCGTCTACTCAGTTTTTCTAGATTATGCTTTCCTTATTCTGCTAATATTGTTCAAATATATTTACGTTTGGTAGCAACTGGTCTGGACCATACTTTTGTAAATTTCCATCAAAACACACACATACTTTCTCTCTCTCTCTCTCTCTCTCTCTCTCTCTCTCTCTCTCTCTCTCTCTCTCTCTCTCTCTCTCTCTCTCTCTCTCTCTCTCTCTCTCTCTCTCTCTCTCTCACTCTCTCACTCTCTCTCTCTCTCTCTCTCTCTCTCTCTCTCTCACTCAGTCTCCCTTTTGTTCCGTTTCGTTCTCTTTTCTTCGTCACACAAATATAGGCTCACATGCATACGAAAATCGGATAGTGTAATTTTAGATTTAAAAATTAGGAGTACCGGTACATTTTTTCTTTTGGCCGTACCTTTAGATTCAACAACCGATCGTAAGTGCAAATGACTTACTGGGATTGAATAACAAGATAATCGTTTAATGTGAAACGCTCCCAGGCAACAATATCAGTGAGACGTTAGTATTACAGAGCTGTCTGTTTGAACAAGTTAACAGATTACAAAATCGATTGCAGCTCTGTGTCAGTCGTGGAACGTAAAAAGAGGCTAACAATTGCAATCACAGTGATTTGTGTCGTGTTTTTATTGAATTCTATGGATTAAAATATTGTAGGCTACTATTGTGCAGCTATTGTTGTAGAGTAATAATGTCGTGTGCAATTGTAAAGATTTGTAAAGATTAAAAACATTCGTATTTCATTGTGTCAGATAGAACTAATGTGAGGTGATTTTATACCGGATCTTATGTACTTTAAATGCGAAAATTAAATTTGAAAGATGAAACCCAATTATTGGAAATTAAATAACTATAGTTTAATGAAGTAATAAATTATTTTAGTAAAATTTTATGTAACAGGAGGGACGATTTTGATGGAACCATGAACTGTCGTGCATCCTTGACGACATTGAGTATGACGTTTTGGAAAAGCGGACGGATCCAAAATCTCAGCCAGTTACTTTACGGCAATTTGTGATATTTCTGGTATCAAGCGTTTGTTTTAACTGTGATTCTTTACACTTAATACATTTAATCATCATCATCATCATCATCTCCAAGGATTTAGACCAAGGATGGTTTGTTCCGGTCTCACACAGGCAAAGTCTGGAGTTGGTCACTCCAGCGCTTCTTCGGACGGCCCACACATTTCCGTCCCTTCGGCTTATGATTTCATAGTTGTTTAAGGATGCGGCAGTCATCCATTCGGCAAAGATGTTCCCACCAATTCAGCCGATATTGGGCGATCCTGTCGAGTATACTGATAATATTCAGTTCCCGCCGTATATCTGTGTTTCTTCTATGATCGTGGAGAGTATACCCTGCCACGTGCCTGAGAAATCTCATTTCAGCCGCTTGGATACGACTGGCCTGGCCTTCCGTTAAAGTCCAATTCTCAGACCCATAAAGAAGTGTCGGAAGAGCTATCACATTGTAGAATTTTAGGCGTGTTCCTTTACTCGCAGACTTATGAGTTCGGCTGATGGTCCAGCACACAAGGTTGAGCTTATAAAACTTAATAAAATGCACAACATTTAATTGTTTGTTAATTGTTTTTTGAAAAATAATGTGAAATGTGCTCCTGTATTTTAGAAAGAATTAGAGGGATCTGAGTAATAGTTTTAGCATACTATTCTTCTGCGTCTGCTGTTACGGAAGGTTCACTTGAAATATGTCTGACATTTTCCTGCAATGCATTGCAATTGAGCAGAATAATATATTTAGTTTAAAATACATTAATGTATTGTAATAAGTAGGGTAAATATAAATGGGTCAAGATGATCTATTACTTATTGACTGGACCGAGGCCTCTTTCACATTTCAGCGAAATTCCGAATACATACAACGTAGATCTATGTCTAAGACATTTGAGCGTATTAAAATAAGTATTATTAATAATTTGAGAAATAAATTGAATTAAAAGAAATGGTAATATTTGTTAATTTTTAAAATAAATTTAGTTTTCTTGACAATGAGAAACATTCAACACTTGTAAATAACGTACGTTTTGCAGCCTTAAAAAACAACAATACACGCTCCAAAAACCGAAGGCAGAGCATATCAATCTACCTTTATTGTACATCCACATTTCCCTTTGCAACGTATGTGTATGACTTCTCTTATCTAATATCACTTTGCGTTGAACCGTCGTCTTTGTACAGGTAAACTGCCAGTTTCCTGACGTTAATTCAGGAAAATAAGAATATTTTGATGTAGAATTTTACATAAAAACAACGTATTTTAACTTGAACTATAATATTCTTGAAGCGTTCTTGGGACAATATCCATAAATTAAAGTGAGAATGGCAAACAGAATTATCACTGTTGCACACCACTATAGAAAAATTATTCCGGTCACCGCTTTCAAGCTTCACAACTCATCATCAGATCGAAAATAACGATTTGTGGTTAGTTGCAATTGCAATCTGATATTCCGATAGTGGTTATTTCCGATCTGATGATGAGCTGTGAAACTTGAAAGCGCTAATCGGCATAATTTTTCTACAGTGGTGTGCAACAGTGTTAATTCTGTTTGTGATTATAACCACTAACACAACTTTATTAATTAAATAAGGTGAGAATGGATATAAAATCCGGTTTTTCAAAATACCCTCAGAAAGACTCATTTTCACAAGATTTTTTTAAGAATTCAAATTTAGATTTGAAATGATTACTCAAAGAAATAAGATTTATCACCTTTAACTTGAATAACAATTAATCGAGGTAGAATATTTAATTAAGAATTTGTGTTATTGGTTATAATCAAAAACAGAATTATCACTTTTGCACACCACGACAGAATAATTATTCCGATTATTGCTTTCAAGCTTTTCAGCTCATCGTCAGATCGGAAATAACAACCAGAATAAAACAATCTCTTCACAACCTCATCCGCCCTACTGTCCACACACCCCCGCAAACAAGCTATAAGTCAAATGTCCCTTCGAAACCGCCGAGCCCTGTTATTTAAAAGTAGTAAATAACACAGTTGAAAGAAATCTTAGGGAGGAGTTAGAAATATTGAAAGAAAGAGAGAAAGGGTTAGACAATTTAATGAATTCTAAAACTAAATTTGACAATGAAGAAATATTTTGTAATATAATTAAGAAATTAAGGTAGATGACGGATAGATAACATTAAGAATTAAATTGCATATACGGATGTTTTTGAAATAAGGGTGAGTGACCGCGCCCAAAAGTGTGAATGAGAAAGACTTTACAACGTTAGGTTTTGAAAAGAATGTACACGCACGCGCGCACACACAACACACATACACACGTAATGTGCTAGAAAAATATGTAACTGTACAGACGGGGGTGACAAGGCTCGGAGGTTGGGAAGGGACATTTGACTTATAGCTTGTTTGCGGGGGTGTGTGTTGACAGTAGGGCGGGTGGGGGTGTGAAGAGTTCGTTTTATTCTAGTTGTTATATTCAATCTGACGATGAGCTGAGAAGCTTGAAAGAATCGGAATAATTTTCTGTAGTGGTGTGCAACAGTGTTAATTCTGTTCAAGGTAGAATAGTTAGAAATCGGTGCTTTTCCATAATTTTTCTAACCTTCATAATTTATGTTAGTTTATAAAACGTATTTACTGATTTTTATGGGTATAATCCATGAATTTCTCATTCGTCCTGAAAAAAATGGGGGTGTCCGACCTTCAAGCTAGTCTCCCCCTCCCCCCTTCAGGAGCAGCTTCTAGTTCCGCCACTGATTCCAGCATTTATTATTTAATTAATTAAGCATTTAATAGGATTACACTGCAATATTAGTGTCGTCTATCTACTAGTGCAGTGACAGATGTCGAGTCAGCTGTGAGACAGACGTTGGGAACATTAGTATGGTAACTGTCGGATTACTCGAAGCGCTACAGCTAGCCTAACAATTAATTAGCTTCACTGTCTCGCTCTGTGTTGACCCATATTAAACGCCCGGCGTCTGGATAATTAAATGTAAGGACTCAATGGACTAATAACGGTGCTTGGCTGAATATCTAGAGGTCACGTGTAGAGAACCATACAATTACGACGCTTTGAGGCCCAGTATCGGCGAGACTTTTTGCTTTGTGTGTACATCTCACCTGAGTAGGGGAATACCTTATTTACCAGAAACCAGTTTTATGGGACTAAAATATATCTATTATTATTAGAACAAATAAGACGTGTTTAATTAATAAAGTAGTGTTAGAGTCGGGAGGACATACGAAGGCGAGATGTGTCAGCTGCGCAGAGGCAAGACAGTATCACGCCATGTGTTAGCCAATAAGAGCCAGTCAATCATTTCGTTTACATGAGTGCTTGTGGCGGAATTCACTGAGTGCAGTGAATCACTCTGTCTCTCTCTGCGCAATACGCTTTCACTTTCGCCATCATATGTGCTCCCGAATATAGTGGTTGTGATCACAAACAGAAATAACACTGTTATTCACCAGTATAAATAATAATTCCCGATTAGCGCTTTCAAGCTTCACAGCTCATCATCATATCAAAAATATATAATAAAATCTAAAATATTATCATGAAATATCGGAAATATCAAATATTTCCGCTCTGATGATGAGCTGTTATCTAATCGGGAATTATTATTTATAGTGGTGTGCAGCTGTGTTATCCGGGATATTGGGCCGTGGCCTGCTACACTTATCTTCCTCACGGATGTTATCACATGTCTCGGGCTCGCCTTCAGAAGATGTTTCAATATCTTCAGTGAAACACGGTTTTTAATAACGACTGAGAGGGTGTTCGTCAGTAACCACATACTGTGCCAAAGTGCTATTTGTAAAAATAAGGCGTGGTTCTCTAAATGATCTGATTAATTTTGTAGCAGGAATAATGTTAAAGATATAGTTTTTAAAATTATCATAATAAGCATACGCAAGAGTTATTAATGGCAGCCGCCACCATAGCTTCCATCGCCTGCGGTCCGTCCATTTTCCATACTCCAATCCTCTGTTTTCTAACGCAGTGTTCATTTGTGTGTTCCAATTCCTTCCTTGGTCTGCCTCTTTTCCATTTCTATAGGGAGTCCATTCGGTTATTCGTTTAGATTATCTCTCGTCGTTCAACCTCTACTGCAGGCCATACCTCTCCTCTCTCCTATGGCACTACAGCCATTGTTGGGCCCTGGCGTCCTTCAATTTTTCCCCCCATTCTCCTCTGTCAGCAGCCATCCTCCTCCATATTTCTTTGCCATATTCGTTGCCATTGTTTCCGAGGCTTTCTTGAAGGTTCCGTGGTGTGGTATTTTTTCCGGGGGTAGGTTACCGGACTACCGCCCAACCCTCAACCCGGAGGACCAGGGATTTTTCTGTTAGGGTTCCCTTCCCTCAGCCGATGGGTCCCAGTTTTCTGGCGCCGGGAACTCGCCATTCACCCTGTCTCGCCTGCTACATTACGTACTCAGGGGCCACGCGACTTTCGTCTTCGAGAACGTGAGAGTAGGATTTGTGGGTAGAGCTGAGTTCCCTTCCGGGAACCTCTGACTCTCCCGTCAGAAACAGTCGGCGTTTCTCAGAGTTACTGAAGGCCAAACCACCTCAGTCTATTGCACTCAGTGGTTTCAACGATCGATACTCTTATGACGGTCTCCTATGGTACAGTGGAAGAAAAAATACAAGACACCAATGTAGTCACTGATAACCAGCTTTAATTATCGCAATTAGTAATTTGTAATCAACAAAATAGTCTCTTACAACAATTCAAGTAAAAATTGTCTACACGTCAACTACAAAGAATTCCGAACTAATTAGATCACAACTCGATCCGCTCTAAACAAATCGCTCAACAGCACTGAACTGACAAGCCGGCTGCTAAGGCTTCTTATAGGTAGTGAACGCCTTCCAGAAATCTTCCATTCTCAATGTGCACGCCACTTAATGCTATTCAAGTGTTCTGTAGAGTAATCTGGAACGTATCTTAGCGCGGCCTTGACTGAGACAATACCCGTCACACTAGATGGGAGGACGGGGCGAGGACTCTCTCGGCTACTCTAGGTGGTTCCATTCGAATTTCAAAATTGATTCCCATGAGCCCTGTTATTAATGAATTCCTTAATCTGTCAGTTCTCATCGACTTGTAGCATCTACGCCAGTACTTCAATTCCTAAGCCTGTATTTAAGGTTATTACTATTATTTTTTTAATTAAGTGTCCATAATTTAGCAGCGTATGTTGGAATACTTTGAACCAAAACATGCAAAAATAAACGAGTTCAATGTAGTAAGTGAAACAGAGAACGGTGCTCTGAAGTGGTGAACAAAATGGATTTTTAATAACGTTTTTCAGCAGTGTCCGACCTAAACGGTGTTTGATTCGAACAATAATTGTTAAACTTCAACGATTCTACGACTGTTTTTCTTAACTTTATTGGTAAAAAATTGATGCATCCTTATTAGAGATGGACCGACAAGAGGTTTTGCCGACTAGCCGACTACCGACTATTGGGGGGTCCTTCAGTCTTTCGACTGGTTTGTACCCTCCCCGCATATACCCGTGGTGCGTGTGTTACGGAGTCTCTCGCAGGTGTATGTGACATACAGTTTAACGCCGGATCCAAACGGCATATTTGGGGAAGGTTTATACTAGGCAGTATACCTCTCGCTGGTTTGCCATAGCAAGAAATTTGACTAATTGGGTGACAAAAACCTACTATTTTGAATCTACTCAAAAAGCCTGCGAAAACACTTCGTGCGTCTTCGTTGTATTCGTGTGGCGTTCGGACGCGGCAAGCTCTGCCCTACACGAAGCCTTCTTTCACAAGTTGGCATGAGTGACCAAGTTGCCCAAGTTTCACAAGTTGGTACCGGTCAGTGCACGAGTTTGCTTTGTTTACGTAGTTCGTAAAATTTTTTGTCTCCGTGTAGAAAATAAAAACAAAGCTTTTTAATCATAATCTCGCGACAAAAGTCACATATTTAGACATTTTTTTTTTTTAGATAGAAGTAGATAAAGTGAGCAAAGTGAAATGTAATCAATATCAAGCAGTGATTTCGCGTGTTGATGTTGGTGAATCGCTGCTAGTCATACTATGAGTATACTCGACAGGATCGCCCAGTATCGGCTGAATTGGTAGGAACATCTTTGCCGAATGGATGACTGCCGCCTCCCCAAACAACTATGAAACCATAATCCGATGGGACGGAAATGTGTGGGACGTCCGAGGGAGCGCTGGAGTGACCAGCTCTAGACTTTACCTGTTTGAGACCGGAACAAATCATCCTTGGTTTAAATCCTTGTAGATGATGATGATGATGATGATGATTAAATGTAAAGAATCACAGTTGAAACAAACGCTTGATACCATAAATAACACAAGTGCCGTAAAGTAACTGGCTGAGCTTTTGGAGCTTTCCAAAACGTCATAATCAAGGTCGCCAATGATACACGACTGTTCATGGTTCCATCAAAATCCTCCCTCCTGTTATATGAAATTATTAATTTATTGGAATTAATTTATTAACTCATTAAACAATATTTTTTTTATGAAGTTGCTAAACTGCTACAATTTTTTTGTTTAGACAAAGTTTTTCGTCATCTCTGACATCACCAGGTCTTGAACAACGTCTGTCGCCTGTACGTTGTAGGCTTTTATGCTTTAGCCTACAACGTACAGGCGACAGACGTTGTTCAAGACCTGATGATGTCAGAGATGACGAAAAGCTTTGTCTAAACAAAAATTGTAGCAGTTTAGCAACTTTATAAAAGAAATAGTAAGAATGGCTGCTAATTTAAATAATATGAAGAACAAAATCATTAAACAATAGTTATTTAATTTCAGATAATCGGATTCCATCTTTCAAATTTAATTATCGCATTTAAAGTACATAAGATCCCGTATTAAATCACGTTACATTAGTTCTGTCTGACACTATGAAATACGAATTTTTGTTAATATATACAATTGCACTCGACACCATTGCTCTACAGCAATAACACTTCTAGTATGACCAATCATATTAAATACAAACATAGTGAGTTAATGCCACAGCTAACTGCCGTGATAAAGAATTCTTCCACGGTTCTAAAATCATATTAAGTACAAACACAGTGTGTGGATGTCTCTGGTAACTGCCACGATAAAGAGTTCTCCACAGAGCGATCACCATCTGTTAAATCTCAACAAACGATTCAGGAATCTATCGCTGTGAAGTGGTCAATTGACGATTCGAGATCGAGAGAAATACATATGTCTATTGGTAAGATCATTGCGCTTGACAACCAACCAATCTTTATAACCTAAAATATGGGTTTCACTAGTTTGATGAAGAAATTGAAGTCAAAGTATAATTTGCCTAGTAGAAAATATTTCGCCGACAATAGTATACCCTATATTTACTCGATAAATACGTCAATAAATAACATAAGGTTTGCGGATGATACCGTCATATTCTTAGATAGCTTAGAGGGGCTGCAACAACTAATGAATGGACAATAACATGGACATTCTACAGGTACACACAAAAGGCCGAAAACTAGATACTCTTGAACAATTGGAAATTTACAAACACACGAATACACATAAAAACGACATCCTAAACGAACAGACACAATTCAAATCACACGTATTATTCGAACATATCACACCCCACACACACAACATCGATCCTTCAAAAGTTGATACCGTCGCCAGGAACAAGACGGACAGTGCTCCCTTCGTCAGCCTCTGAAGAATCTTTTTTAAAAGCGAAAACTGGTTCAGGCTATAAGATAAAACTTTTATGTTTTTACCCATAAAAAACTTTGTGTTCCGAGTCGGTAGTGAATTAATTATATTTAGTTAAGTAACGGACACGTCATGGACAACGAAATCCAAGTATGTAAATAAGAATTTTAGAATACTGGAGTACAAATCATAATTAAAATTTGTATTCTTGTTATACCTGGATTTTACATTTACTGATCTTCCGTGTACTACTTTTTCCCCCTGGACCATATTCTAGCCTATATACAACGTTAAAACATGATTACTTTGTAACACAATTTATTGTATTTAGTTTTTCTTACAAGTTTTTTAAGAATAACGTAATCGGCTGAAACAATTCTTAAGGTTAGGCAATAAATTCTGTGAAATTTCCAAGGGTTATTGTTTATTTAAATCTTATTAAGTAGTATGTTTAACTAGGTGCCCGACAAAGTCTTCAGTTACTATTGTCAAATAGATAATATTCATATTCACTAACACTTGCTATGTACAAAACAACGGAATTCATATTTTCTTAAAATAACTTCATTTAATGTTACTTTTAATTACTGTGAATTTTTATATTTCTAATTTAATTGTTCATAATTTAGCAGTGTATGTGTATAAACCAAATTATAACAAGACGCGAAACTAAATTAAATACTACGTGAATTATAGAAATTTTTTTTCAAAACTTAAGAGCTTCAAAATTTTTTATTTGATATCAAGATGATTATCACTGGCAGAGTTTCTTGTTGATATGAAGTGTTGTGTGTGTGTGTGTGTGTGTGTGTGTGTGTGTGTGTGTGTGTGTGCAGTCACAGTGATTTATTAAATACAGTCTGCTAACTACAGATGACAATGATTAGAATTTAATGAACTAAACGTTTAACTGACAAACGACGCTTGTCAGCTGGCCGCACGAGTTCCCCTACACAGTTAAACCACGACAACTTTTGTTACAACACATTAATGTCCCCGACCGATACACGTGTTTATTATGTACGTTGAAACCGTAAATTGTGTTGTGCAATGAGACACCGTGTACTGTGTACTGTTATTGTAATGGAATCGATACCATTGGGCAACTAACGTTTTGCAAAATTTATATTTGTAGCTAAGTGTTATGGACTTTTTTTAACTGAATCCGAATATCAGTTCAGATTTTTTGTAAGGTGTTCAGGTTTTTGTAAATGGCATACTTATAAAATAAAGTAATTCGTCGTAGTACATCATTAATTTTATGAAACATCCCTATAATTATGTCTTTAAAATGATTAAATTCAGTGCTTTTTAATTGATTGAGTAGCCATTTTACACCAATTAAATGTTTTTAATAAGTAGATCATTTCTTTATGTTTCAGCATACGTGTAGAGTACATTATTATGTTTTGATGCTGACAAGCATTTCCAAAGCGTTCTGTTATTCAATTTAACAGTTAACAAAATAAAAAGACCGTCTGGCGAATCATAATCGTACATCGGAACGATAACAATATATTGTCACGATGGTCGCACAGATCGTCGTGTTGCACAGTGGAAACAGAATAACTGACACCAGGTGAAGTCGCCAATTACGACATTAATTACAGTTTGAAATAAACAAAGACACTTTGCTGTGGCCATTTTACTGGTCCGTTTCGACCAATTCACCGCTTACCGAATGTATTATTTAAATGGTTCATCAAATCACGACAGTAGTGAGCAGATGCACCGTCATTCAAAAACAACATCTGCACTCTATCTGCAAGTGGAATATCTTCCAAGAGTTCCATCAGATGCGTTTGCAAAAAATGTAAGTATTTCTTCCATTAAGCCTTGGTGGTAAGAAAAAAAGGGCCTAAGAAATTATCACCAAGAAGACCGCACCACACGTTAAATGAAAACGTATGTTGGTTCAAGTTTTGGGAGCAGTCTCGTGGGTTTTCGTCCAATGATGTTATTGTAACAGGTCCAATAAAAATGGGAAAGAAAAAAAATATATATCGTCTACAAGAAAATTTTATGAGACATCTGTTAAAAAAAAAAATATCGCGGTTAGTTAAAAATTCCTCCCGGTAGTTGGGCAGCTAATACAATGCAATTTAAGGTGAAGATAATGTTGATATTACTACACGAAACAATTTGTATTGAAATGGTTGTGTGTGTGTCTGTAGGAGGGAGGTTATATTGTGTTTCAAGGGAGATTCCAGCGAATTAATGATACGACTGACTTGGTTTTCCTCCTCTCTGATGAAGTCTAACATACTGTTACGTAACGCCTTCGAAAGTCGAGAGTGTCGTTCTCTACGATTCTCGGCTAGGCGAACGGGTGCATCATCTCTGTCAAGGACGTGAAGTTAAGTAGCACTCCAGACTGTTGTAGTAACTGTAACTAAGCAAAATATGCTGGCACGCCGCAAAAAGAATGAAAATTTATTCTGGAACATATGCAGGCTGTATATAAGCAACAGCCGCCGATTAGTTAGTTAGTTACACCTGTAAAGATTGTAGAGCGCGGATCGAGTGATTGTGGAAAGTGATTACCGTGTTATAGTTAGTGCGGAACTGTTAATATTAGTGCTTTGAGAGAAATTAAATATGAATTATTTATGAGAATATCTTGTTGATTTCATATTGTTATTTCTGACTAAATAATAATAATAACAATAATGATATCACGCGCGCCTTTTGTGCTTAGTGTGAGGGTTGTATTATATGGCTAGTACAACGCGCCGCCAGCCGGTAGTTGTGGTATCCGAAGCAAGATTTTCGACTAGTTATCATCGTCATTAGCATCATCTTCAAGGATTAAACCAAGAATGGTTTGTTTCCGTCTCAAATAGGCAAAGATTAGAGCTGGTCACTCCAGCGCTTCCTCGGACGTCCCACACCTGTCCGTCCCCTCGGCTTATAGTTCCAGATTTGTTTGGGGATGCGGCAGTCATCCATTCGGTAAAGATGTTCCCACCAATTTACTGGATGTTCCAGGGTCGATACGGGACGATCCTGTCGAGTATACTCATAATATTCAGTTCCTGCAGTACATCTGTGTTTCTTCTATGACCATGAAGAGTATACCCTGCTTGAGAAATCTCACATCAGCCACTTGGATGCGACTGGCCTGGCCTTTAGTTAAAGTCCAATTCTCGGACCCATAAAAAAATGTGGGAAGAGCCATCACTTTGTAGAATTTTGACTACTTAAAGCTAGTAATTTGTGACTTCACTGGTGTCTGTATTTTGTTTCCACTGTACTATACGTCGATCCATGAGACTGTCGTAACAATAGGTTTTGAAATGTAAACTCGACTTTATTGTCAATACTGGCAGCATACGCAGTACAGAAACACATTGTTTTCTGTAGTTCGACCCGGGCACTAATGGATGTCCGTAGAAGCGTGTGTAACATACTGAGAAGTACGGAAAAGTTGCTAACGTGCCATTGCACCGTCGTAATTGCTTCAGCCGCACACAAGAAGTTGGTGGCCGGCTGTAAAGTACGGAATAACGACACGGAGAATCAGAAACTATTGGAAAACTCGTGTGACGCCAACTACGCCATTAGCTGTAATGTAACGTCCACACACTTTGGCGACTTTGGTTCCCCTAATCAGTGCTGTTACGTCTTGTGGCTACCGTTTGTCGCGTTCGCAACCAAGTCGATACAAATGTGACCGCTTCCAGAATTATGTGCTTTAAATTGAACTTGGTTTTCCACCGATGTTGAACTTACATAAATCAAGTGGTGTTCTTTTTTTCACTTCAAGACTTATTAAAAATGACGCATTCGTTGGTTACAGAAAACAGTTTTGCGATCAGAGCAAAGCTCGAGTCTAATGCTATCAAGCAAAAGATCAGTTGCTATCACAATACTCATGATATTTGTTTACTTTAAAATATTTATTTAGTGTTTTGTTCCAGTGAATGTTGTGCTGTTCGTTGCCTACACTGTGTGTCAAAACCGTGAGAGTGTATGGTTTTGGAGAGCTGCAGAGGTACTGTATAAACGGTGCACGTGTTTTTTAAGAAACAAAATAGATTCCTTTCGAAGGCCGACGAAACGACAGTGATACCCGTTTCAAGGGTAAACTATTTATACCCAGAAAATGTACCGAATCCAGCAGAAGGCATTTTAAATTTATTTTTAAATTCCACTTATGATGTTCTAGCAAAGGCACATTAGCATTGTCAGAATTATGTGCTTACGGTAATAAAAATGTGTAGAAAACTGACTAAAGAGGAAAAGACATATTTAATTGTGTAAAAAATTGACTATAAATAAAAAGGAAAATTAAATTACGTAGAAATTAACTAAAATAAAAAAACTATTCAGCTGCGTAGAAAATTGACTACAAACAAAACTAATATTCATTTGTGTAGAAAATTGACTAAAAACATAAAGAAATATTCAACAGAAGGGATAACTATATTTTTTTGTGTCTTTAGTGTCATACAGTGAACAACCCCGTAAATACACAATCAACACCAGTTCCGGTTAGGAAAGTTTTAAACGGAGTGAGAACACTATTTCACTGGTTGATTATTAATATCCATAGGAATTCGTACAAGTTAATCAAGTTTTTGGCACTTAATAGAATGAGTGTCAAATCTAATCCGCTTTTAATGATCCTCTATCTCTTCCTACATTCTTTCATACTGAGTGTCTCTTCATTGGCTAACTTACTGAATAGTACCACAGTCCCCAGTTCAGTTTTAAATCTTATAGTTAAACACACAGGCTACCGAATGTTGTGGCCTTCAGATCCCACTGATAACTGATGTTCTGGCGGTTTGACACTGTGAGGTACACTGTCGACGGCAATTATTTCCTCAACATTTAGACATGTCCCTCCCAAACACTTGGAATTAAATCAAGACTATCCTTAAGTAGCTTTCATTATTTTGTAGTAGATCGCGTTATGTCTCAGGCTATAATTAATCAATTTTTCCCATATTATAGGTCGTAAGGCATATGATTAGCATCACAGACAGTGGGATGACATATAATTAAACATATAAGGAAACTGAACGTTCATAATCTCGGAATAACTACAGAAATAGAGAAACAAGAGTTAATTAGTGAAGCCTGATAGACAGTTCACCGCACAGAGGTATACGGGAGAGACCTTTCCACGTACTAAGAAAATCTCTAAGTGTGTAAGACAAGAAAAAGATCCCTTTGGCCGTGCAGGGCATGTGAGACAAGACATGGAACCAGTCTTGTAGAGACAAGACGGATACCGTCTTGTCGCAGCTAAGCCAACTGCGACAGACGAATACCGTTGGGAGCGGAATCATCTCATCCTTACAGTACAATCCCACCACTTTATACATACAAAACGTTTTGTGTTACAGTGTGACTGTATACAGGATTTTATCATTAAAATTAAAAATTTGTATGATTCGGATAGTAGCTACTAAAATTAATTAAATTGCATGGTCAAATTATCATTTTCTTTCAAAATGTAATTGTATTTTATTTCAACAATAAATGACTGTTTAAATCCTGTTATAGCATTATAATTTATAGCACAATAAAAGACATACTTAAATAAATAAATCCATTTTTCAGCTATAAGAAACATCTAATTATTATATGTTACAGCTGTGGTCGCAAATTTTGATATATCTTGCTATTCCTTGCTACAAGATGATGGCCTTTCCCACACTTTTCTACAGGTCTGAGCATTTGACTTTAACGAAATCGCAGACCAGTGTAAAATCAAAGTACAGGACTAACTTGTCAGACGAACACTTGAAATCCATTCTAGTGATAGGAGCATCAAAATGTGACCCCAAATGGACAGACATTATATGTCATAAGCAACTCCACACATCCCATACATACATAAGAAAAACAAAAAAATAATACATAAGAAATAATTTTTAATGTTATTTTTCCTTAGTTTTATTTAGATTATTTTGAATAAATGAATTTGTTTTCTTCGGGTAAGTCTGCTTAATTCCTATTTAAATACCTATTTTATTGACTTGGTTATTTTGTAAATTTTATTTTGATTTATGTACGAATCCGTAAAAAACTCGTTTACTTTAAAAGAACGGCTCTCGGACTTCGCCATCTCTTCTTTAGACATCCTGGTCAGTTTTGATGTAGTCTCACTTTTTACCTACATACCGATCTTAGAAGCATTCCGGACAATACAAGCGACATACAAACGCAAAAATAGAGTTCACTATAGAAACGGAGACAGACAACGGCATTCCATTCCTTGACCTTTTCATAAAGAAGAAAGACGATCACCTCAGCTTTTCCATATACAGGAAACCTACAACACATCCAGATACTTACACAATAAGTCCCATCATCACCCAGCTCAGGTACAGTCTGTAGTGAAGACACTGAAACACAGAGCCCTACACCTACCGGACGAGGAACACAGGAAACGAGACCTAAACACTTTGAAGCAGACGCTGTTTTCCAATGGATACACACGGTCCCATCCGATTTAAACAACGCCATCAAACAAAAGAAGACAAAGAAGACACAAACGGAGAAAGAAACACAGGAGCACATCAGCAGCTTAACGTTACCATATATAAAGAGCACAACAGACATAACAGGGAGAATACTCAAGAAACATAACACGCACAAAAAATCAGCCCCTTTTTACAAAATCCAAAGGGCCGCATACACTTGGAGGACAAGGTGTATATCAAATACCATGCAAAACCTGCGAGAGATCTTATATCGGCTACTCTGGGAGAAATATACGTCAACGCATCCGGGAACACGAATTGTCAGTAGCAAAACAAGAAGATAACACATCCCTAACGAAGCACGCTAAGGAAACAGGACACACTTTCGATTTCAAACTTTCGATTTCAAAAAAAAAACAAAAATATTGGGACGAACCAACTATAAGAAAGTCAGACAGTACCGAGAGGCAATTGAGATATACCGGATTCGGGGGGGGGGGGGAGAAGTCAACGACAGAAACGAATATACAAAACTAGCAAAAACTTGGAAATTCCTAACTGACAGGTCACGAATCAATAAACAACATATGGCCACAACACACTCACCCCACGCCCTAACCCTCCCTCGGCAAAAATCACAAGGGAAGCAAGATATGAAACGCGCAGAGTAGTTAAATCAACATCAGTACGCCTTGAAAATGTTCCGGGATTACGGCCCCCCGACGAAACGTCGGGAATATAAGCATCACATACACGGATGTACCCAAAAACCTGCTACAACACACATCTATATATGTTGTTGGCCCGCCTGGCTTTCCAGATTTTTCAATTCGGCCCCCAAGTGAAAATGTTTGGAGACCCCTGTCCTAGATTGTAGAAGAACTGAGGATTATAAGGCAGGAACTGAATATGATGTGTATACTGGACAGTTTTGCCCAGTATTGGTTACATGGTTGAAACAGCTTAATCGAATGGATGACTGCCACATCCCCAAACAACTGTGAAATTATAAGCCGAAGAAACAAAGGGGTGTGGGACCGTCCAAAGAAGCGTTGGAATAACCAAAGCTAATCTGTTACATTACTACTTATCAAACTCATAAAACGTTACAGTAATCTGCTTTTCTATAATTATAGAAGACGATAAATGGCTGCAGGGAATGGTTAAATTGTCAATAAGGGAAGGGGTTGAGTAAATAAAATTAGCTGTGATTGAAGAGAGCAATCGTTTGCACAAAGAGAAAACCGCAGCCTGACTTGACTAACTACTCTTCACAATAAACACTCATCAGACACTAGTTACACAGCACTGAAGTGTCTTAATCACGTCTAGACAACGTGCTCTGTGCTAATTGCGCTGCACAGTAACTGGGTCATGATTACTGGAGTACAGCAAGTATCGCACGCAACCGTTACTGTTGACTAAGTTTGAATTTACAGGTTTCTTATGAGCGCAGATTAATAGAGTCTTCCATAATTATTATTGTTCACATCGTCACAATTGTTCATACGTTGCATTACTTCTTGAGGAGCAAATGCGTTTTAGAAAGGGCAGGTCGACTGTGGATGCTTTGTTTGTATTACGACAGATAATAAAGAAAAGGCGGGAGTATAACCAGGAAACGCTTTCGTTGATCTGGAAAAAGCATTTGATAATTTAGACCGTCAAAAGTTATGGAATATTATAGATAGAAGAGTAAGAGGGTATCCACAGCATTTAATAAATTCAGTTGAGATCCTTTATGAAAGTACATTTGTAGTCCTGGATATGAATGGTAATCTCTCATGTGACATTCCAATAAATAAGGGAGTTAGGCAGCGATGCTGTGTTTTTCCAACCTTGTTTAATATATACATTGACGACATGTTGATAGCACAGAAATCCAGAGTGACTTCGGGAATATAGCTTAACAAATCAAATTGTATGAGTTCCCTGCGTAATGCGGATGACATAGTTCATAATCAAGAAAATGAGGATGATTTGCAAAGAGCTATGTTCCAATTACAAGAAGTGGCAAGAGAGTACTCACGGACAATTTCAGCGAGAAAGGACAATCATGACCTTTAAAGGTAAATATCCAGTGAGGATTAAGATAGTCATAAACAACTTCACTTTAGAACAAGTGAGCCGTTTCAAATATCTCGGCTGTGCAGTAAGCTATGAATCTGAATATCATATAAGAGATATGATAAATAAATTTAGGAATATTTGTGGTAGAATTCACAGGAATCTTAGAAATAACCAAGACACAGCACAAGGATTAAATTTTATAAGACAATTGTAATACCCACGTTGATTTATGCAAGTGAGGCGTGGGTCACGACAAAAAAGGAATGCGGCAAGATTCAGAGTGCTGAAATGCAGTTTCTTCGAAATACTTAAATTAAATTATACATTGTAAGATAAAATAAGGAATGAGGATATCAGAGCAGAACTCGAAGTAAAGTACATAAATGAAATTATTTCAATTTACAGAAGACAATGTTAGGATCATCTGCAAAGAATGACACAGGATCGATTGCCGAAAACGGCACTAAACTATAAAGCTATTGGTAGAAGAGACGTGGGTCATCCGATGAAGAGATGGGTGCTGGAATTGGTTTATATAACCCAATCTTTAAAGAAGAAGAAGAAGATCATCATAATAGAACGAGCGTAGCCAGTTCTTAATGTTTACCATTTGTCTGTCTGCCTTTCCGTTTGAAGTAGGCCTCCGTCTCACGACACGTTTTGAATACATTAACCAATTTCCATAAAATTCGGCATACGTTTCCATACATGTACAAAACGCTCTTGTTTTTGAGATCGATTCCCAAAACATATGGTGGCAAGAGGCAAAAATGTGAGGGGGGAAATTTTGAAACACCCAACGGAAAGCCAATATTCAATGTATAATTATTCCCATTTTAACTCGTATCAAATTTGGTTACAGCTAGCGACTCACCGATTTCTTTAACACAGTGGTTTCCAAAGTAGGGTCCGCAGACAGTTTTAAGAAAAATTAGAATATACCGTAATTTCCTCCGCTTTTTTATGCTCTAAAATCTAAATTTTAAAATCTTGAAACAGGTAGGATAAGTTTCCAGTATTTTTTGGAGGGTTCAAACTAACTGTAATTGTAAAAGTAATTTCAAACTAATAGCTTTAATAATTTTTTTAAATCATGTCGTGTAGCAGATATGTTAGTCAGCTGCACTGACTAGACCTCTCTCTTTCACTACAAAAAGAAGATTCATTGGCAGAACTTTCACCTGACAGTTCATTAAAATTACAGTTTTCGCAATTACATCTAGTTGACGTCTGTTATATGTAATGGCTGACCATCCTGAACTCGCAAAAAAGCTTTGAAGCGTTTAACTGTGTTTCCCTCTACTTATTTGCGTGAAACTACATTCTCGCTGCTCACCTGCTTGAAGTCAAAGTTAAGAAATAAACTTGATGTCGAGAGTGACTTGATATTGAAATTATCAGACATTAAACCCAATACTGCAGAGCTAATTGTTCAAAAGCAGCTTCATTGTTCACATTGAACTGTTTGATGACATTAATAGTATGACTTTGCAAGTTACGTCAATTTTTATTTTAATGCATTTTAATTAAACTATAAGAGTTTCTATCATATTTGCTGTTGTTTTATTTCATAACTCAGACGGGGTCTATGAATTTTTAAATTATTTGGGGGGGACCGAGGACTGATAAGTTTTGGAACCACTGCTTTAACAGAACCTATTATTGGATACAGCTATACAGAAAAATTAACTCTAAGTGTGGTTATATGATTAAATAGAACAAAACAAAAATATTTTTCTTTAAATTTCATCGTTTCCTACACTGTAATAAATTTTGCAGCAGAAGGTGCAAAAACCTCCTCCCTTCTAAACCCTCAAGTGATCACTATTAATATTGTAACGAGAACCTTATCGAACAACCCAGAACATTTTCCAATCTCCCCCCCCCCCCCGGCCAGTGTGGCAGGTGTTGCCCCAGTCAAGGCCGCTCTAAGGTGGTTCTAGTGTATTCACGAACACTTGAGATACGCATTAATCCGGCGTTCAGTAAGGAGGGAAAGCTATACTAGACTTCTGCGCGGCCTACATAAAGCCATAGCAGCCGGCTTGTCAGTTCAGTTGTTGTCGGGCGATTTACACAGTGCGTCTCAAGTGGTGTATTAGTGAAAAGTGATTATTGTGCGGATTCTTTATAGTTGACAATATTATTTGTGTGGACAGATTTGCTCGAATTATTGTACGAGTATAATCTTGTTGAATAACTTGTTGATTTTAAACTGGTAGTTGAGAATGATTAAAGCCGGTGATTAGTGACTTCATTGGTGTCTTGTGTTTTGTTTTCCACAGTAGCATACGACGATCAGTGAGACCGTCGTAACGTATCATTGCTTTTCTGTGTTAAACGTAAACTTAGAACGCTAAGTTTAAAAAACCAAAAGGCACAGAGAGCAAACGAATAAATGAAAACAAAGAAGAAAACAACAGATTTACAGTCTGTTAGTTTGCGGTTATGGGGTGAGAACTGTTGGTTCACTTAGCAGTCAGTGTGAGATACGAGCTTTGCTCTGACCTCGCTTATCGAGGGAAAGTGTTTTCTTTGTCCGACCAAGTCATCTTTATTGTCTGTGAGGACCTGACATTATACTCTAAAATTCTTTGTGCGTGTAACTCGCGCGCCACACACGTAAGGGTGGTGTGCACAATTACAATCAATGAAAACATTGATAATAAAAGCATTAAACATTCATTTAATTGTATAGAAATATTGCCATAATCTTTTATCTATTTTCGTGTAATACAATTAAAATAGAAGTATATTTGAGGAGACTAGTTATTAAAACTTCTGTATGAGTGACTTTTGGAGAAATTTAGTGGGAGAAACATTAAGAAAACATAACACGTATACGCATTATGTGAGAATTTCATGTACTGCAAGAATTTACGATAATTTCGTGTTATCGTCTCGCATATGTGTCCACAACTGTGTGGTTTTTGTACAGCTAAACGTCTGTAACATTACAACGTTATGAAAGAGGTTGCGGACTGTTATTATAAACAATCATAATTTCTTTAATTGCGCTAGCAACGAATTATACCTTGGTTTTCTTCTTGTTCTTCTTGTTCTTCTCGTTGTTGTTGTTGTTGTTGTTTTTTTTTGTTCTTATTATTATTATTCTCCTTCTTAGCGTTTTCCCGTTGCGACCGTTTCCCAAACAATGAATACCACTTAGTGCGGTCCGTCGCGTCTACTGAGCTTAGTTTTGTACTTACTGGAAAACAGTTATTTTAGTGGGCCCATACTATAAACTCCAAAGGGCTTCAGTGACTAAGACGCTGTGGAAACCCAACGGCAGGACCGGACGACAGGACGGTAAGTCAATTACAATCACAACTCATGGATCAGTGTCACATATGGAACTAATGTTTAAGCATTTACAGGAATAACGTTGTTACGTAATGCGGAAGTGTAAGTGTTACACCATTACAGAGCATTCTACGTGTTTCTCGGATGTTCCAGTGGAATCCGGCTGTATTGTGTGTGGTGTACGTGATCTCAACATGCGTTAGCGAGACTTCTCTAGACTTCGCCGGCCGCGCGCGCTGTGTCAAGGTCGTAATCAATGACGCTCTAGTGTAGCGCTGATGCGTAGTATGGATGATTCTGGTATTTTAACTGGGTATAAATATAGGCATTCAAAGGCGCTTAGTTCATTTACTGTACGGCGATTTACACAGTGCGGTCCGAAGTATTGTGGCGAAGTGTTATGTGTTCTATAATTGTGCGGGACAATTGTAATACAATTGTGTTTGATACTAATTATTGTTGCGTGTGAACAATTTTTATTTGATTTTTTGTAACAGACTATCTTGTTGATTACAAACTGTTTAGTTTTTATAATTAATGCTGGTGATTAGTGACTTCATTGGTGTATTGTATTTTGTTTTCACTGTACCATATTACGATCACTAGACCGTCGTAACAATATTGTCCCGACGCAAGTTATTTCCGACACCATCCATGGATAATGTTCTAACTACTGTGTCCTCTAACGTGTATGTGTGATATGTCTACACACACACACACACACACACACACACACGCGCGCGCGCGCGCGCGCGCGCGTATGGTATGTGATAGTAACATATTTTAAACTTAATATTTTGTTTTTGATATTGGGGTTTGTTATTCTCAGTATGTTGCAGTTTCTCCAAACTCTTCGATCACTCTTTTAAACGTTTGTTATTCTCTAAGATTCTTTAAGATACCTCGGGAAGTATTATTTGTGAGTTTACTTTATAAAATGTAAATCGCTTTTGTGGATTACGAAGGCGGATATAGCGTACAGATTTGTATAACGGTACTGCTAGGCGAAAAATACTTCAATTTATTGAGTGACATACAGTATTACCATCCGGGCGACATACCAAATTTTTGCTTACCTAGTGCACAGTATTGGTTCAGCACAGTTCGTCTTTTGAAGCACTTGCGTCAGGTAACACACTCCATTTAAACTAAAACGTCTCTTTCTCGTTATTGGCTTGTTTAATATGATTGTTGACCGCAACCATCGTCATCATCATCAACCATGCTGTACACCCCTTGATGGGTCTTGGCTTATTCCAAGAGTTGATTCCACTCCTCCCTATTGCATGCCCTGGCTTTCTAGTTTCTTATGGTTAGCTATCCGAGATCCTCCTCTAGCTGGTCTTTGAATATACTTTGGGGTCTTCCACTTTTTATACTACCCATTATTTTCCGGTAGAAAATATGTTTTGCAGGCTGTCCTTCTTCCATTCTCTCTATATGTCTAACCCACGTTAGCCTGTCTATTTTGATTATCCTGACAATGTTCGGCTCTTTGTACAGACGGTATAGTTCACAATTATAGCGCCTACGCCACATTATATTTTCTTGTACTCTAAATATTGTTCTTCGAATTCGTCTTTCACAGCAACCTAGAAGGCACTTCCAAGTGTTTTGTAGATTTTGCATTTCGTGCTTCTTGAGATAAAGCTAGATGTCAGGTACTTTTTTAATCCATATGATTTATTTGCGAGATATATTATTCTTCTTATTTCAGTGTTGATGTCGTTAGTAACCGCAACCATAGCGCTTCAAATATGCTAAGGATACGATGTTTTCAACTTTAAGTCCTATAAAGTTCCAACGTATACCGTCTCTGAAAAAAAAATTCCAGAGGATATGCTGCGGTGACGATGTGGCTACGCGACACTCTGCATACGCTAGATGAGAGGCACGATTTCGCAACGCTGTCGATTTTTGTCGCAGACACGCACTCGAGACGTTTGTCGATTATTCTATCGGCATCCGAGTCATTACGACACACGGGCGAAGCATAAATGTACCCCTTCCGAAGCAGGGGCTTTTAGTTTTGGTCCAGTGATATTGGAATGCCTTACCAGAGGCGTTGTAACTTGCAGTTTAATGTAAAGTGTTTATTACGTATGTATTACTTAGTATGACACGGCAATAAAGTTAACTTTTGTCACTCGTAACATTACTGTGTGTTAAACATCATTAGGCTGAAGAACTGTTGTTTATTGTTGTTTTCTTTATCTTTACTTAAAGTTGTGATAACGATTTAATGTGATGACTTTTCGTGGAACTGATCCCGTACGGGCAAATACTGTTATAGATGGTACTGTCCTGGAACAAGTTAGCAATTTTGAATATCTGTGCTACACTCTGTCTTATAATGCAAGCAACAAAGTTGTGAATAAGTTGCATAAGTTCAACCATGTGCGCGGGACTATCAGGCGACCCCTTAAGCACCAAGTAAAGGAACACGCCAAAAGTTCTACAAGGTGATGGCTCCTCCCACACTTCTTTACCATGGGTCTGAGAATTGGACTTTAACGAAAGGCCTGACCACTCACATCTAAGCGGCTGAAATAAGATTTGCAGGCACGTGGGAGCGTACAGTCTCCATGATCATCGAAGAAACATAGATATACGGCAGGAACTGAATATTAAGAGTATACTCGACAGGATCGCCCAGTATCAGCTGAATTGGTTAGAACAACTTTACCGAATGGATGACTGCCGCATCCCCAAACAACTCTGGAACTATAAGCCGAGGGGACGGAGAGGTGTGGGACGTCCGTGGAAGCGCTGGAGTGACCAGCTCTAATCTTTGCCTATTTGAGATCGGAACAAACCATCCTTGGTTTAATCCGTTAAGATAATGATGATGATGATGATAACGATTTATCTGGTGTTAGTAATTCTTTTTCCACTGTACAACACGACAATCCGTGCGACCGTCGGGACAACATGATTAGATGTATTATGACACTAAGGGAACATGTAGAAAAATAACTGACAAGCTAAATTGATACTAATGGGAGATAGAACATAAATTGTAAAGATTCTCATTTATTTTAAGTTTTTTGAGAAGGAAATGAGAATACTGCTACAATATCATGATCTCCCTGACCGTCGTATGGCACATGGAAAACAAAATACAAGACACCAATGAAGTCATTAAAAAGCAGCTTTAATTATCACAATTAACAGTTTGTAATCAACACGTTATTCAACAAGATTATACTCGTACGATAATCCAAGTTAATCCGTCCACACAAATAATAATGTCAACTATAAAGAATTCCGCACTGTAAATATTTTTCACTAATAAACCACTTGAGATGCACTGTGTAAATCACCCGACATAAAAATGAAACTAAGCGGCAGGTATGGGCTATTTATAGTCTGTAGGGTTCCATAATATGGGTTTTTAACAAACACTAGAAAATTCTAGAGGATACTTCAGCGCGGCCTTGGCAGAAACACACACCGGCAGGGCTAGTCGAGAAGCTGTAGAACATCACGTAACACGTCACTTAATGCGTATCTCAAGTGTTCTTGAATATACTGAAACCTGCCTGAGAACGGCCTCGACTCGGGAACTTGACCTGCCACACTAGACGAGGGGAAGAGTGGAGAAACTTCTCAGCTGTTCTACGCGGTTCGATACCATTCTCGTTGCAATATGTTAACCGGCCTATTAGGCCGTGGTCTAATATTCACATTTCTTGAAATGCCAGACGTTTCAGCCACACCAACGGCAGCCATCTTCAGTTTATAGGGAACAAGGTAGTAATGCCCGCAAAGAATAAACTGAGACCTATCTGAGAATAAAGTATCTCAGTTTATTCTTCAGCTGGGAGTACTATCGTGTCCCGGTCCTCTGGCATTTCACGAAATGTGAATATTAGGCCACAGCCTAATAGCCAGGTAAATATGTCGTACAACTATGACAACTTCGGTCGTGACAGTTTGCGTTCACTACTACGATAATGTTTAAATAGTAAACATCTCTTCCGCGTTCATATCTGAAACGGGTTATAAAACGTGACAAAACGTATGCTTTAAGTAAACTGACAGCGATTTTGATTTATATAAATGACAATACTGCTTTCAGCTACAGTAAATAAATATGTGGGAACAGTTGAAAATATCAAACTATCGCTCCCTGGTGGCACACTACGAAACACCTCTGACCGTTAACAACAATTATAATTACAGCTGACCCAGTTGTAATTGCAGCTCTTTCTGCACAGAACGTAATTAATTGTTGTTACCTCAAGCGGGAACTCATTCAACCTTGGATTTCAATATTCTCTAAAATAATGACCGAGTAAAGTGTAAATGTTTCGTTTGTCAACGGATCTATTTTTCACCTCCCCGACCTAGTGTCTTTGTGTTGGCATACGTTACCTTTAATTTAACCATTTTTTAATAATTTTTAAGTCTGTAATTTCCTTCAGGCCTTTCCCATTTTGTTTCTGTTAACCGGTCAAGAGTTTGGTAAGACTCCTGGTGAAAATGCGTAGTAAGTATATTGATTCTACTCTGTCTTTTATTTTGAACAGTAACTCTTTGTTGGGGTAAAACTTTTATTCACAAGTTTTATTCTCTGGAATTCAAACGTTTTGTGTATTATACAGAAGATTAATTTTATCTTTATGTCCTTATTTCTAATCCGATCTTATTTACGACTTTTGATCCTAAAGAATGTTACTGCTTGTGTCTGATTTTATCGTAGTTATGGTTTATCTAGGTTCTGGATGTTACTGATCTGTACACCTTATGCAAACAACACAATTCACAAAGACTTAACTACTGTATATGTTTTTGTTCGATGCCAACAAAAAATTTTTTCATAATTTCACACACACACACGCGCGCGCGCGCACACACACACACACATATATATATATTAGTTTGGCAGCAATTTTTGGTGCGATCGAATGTTTAAAGTATCGTGGCCTCATCATGAACATGAATCACAGCGCCTCGATGGCCGTGGACTTCTACTCATATGCGTAGTCAGAGGGTGGCGCTACATTCGATTAGCTAATGTGAAAATAACATATACAGTTACAAATACGGTCAACCCTAGACGAGACATTATAATAACATTTTTCTGACTTTTGAAAACGAGGCGGACCCTCGAGGTCCCATTTATTGTAGTTTAGATTATCTTGTAGAGGACATTTTATGGCTGGCTTGAAGTGCAAAGACATCGTCATGACGGAGATTTAGAGACTTACAATGTACGGCTGTCTACGCCAATGATGTAACTAGGAGCTCCTCCTCTATGGGGATGAGACAAGCTTGAAGCTTGGATTTCCCTTTAATTCAGTAATTTACAAATATTGTAATTTCTTTTATTTGCCCAATTATTTATAAGCCTTATTTCGACACAAACAAGTTGCTTATGAATAGGCACGCGTTAAGTGAGTATGTAATTTAGATGAACTTTCATGTAGCTTAGTGGGCAGATTGATCTCCTACTCCCCCCTGCCCTAGTTACGCCACTGGTCTACGCCATAACATGAAACCAAAACACCAAGCACCATGAGGAAGCACCAAGTTTGCTCGGTAACTCTGGATTACACAGATGACGTCAGTAGATCAGACCGTTCAGACTAGCTGTCTATTGCGTAATATAATCAACAAATAGCAGGACCAATGGATTAGCCGGTTTTATACAATTTACTATGTAAAGACAAATTTGATTGTTAATTATTAGTTTTATAACTAGTTCCAGTAACTAAATACAAAGTTCCATATACACAAGTGCTGTTGGTGTTGCTCTAAGAAGCAGTTACAGTGGTGTTGGTGTTGCTCTAAGAAGCAGTTACAGTGGTGTTGGTGTTGCACTAAGAAACAGTTACAGTGGTGTTGGTGTTGCTCTAAGAAGCAGTTACAGTGATGTTGGTGTTCCTCTAAGAAGCAGTTACAGTGGTGTTGGTGTTGCACTAAGAAGCAGTTACAGTGGTGTTGGTGTTGCTCTAAGAAGCAGTTACAGTGGTGTTGGTGTTGCTCTAAGAAGCAGTTACAGTGGTGTTGGTGTTGCACTAAGAAGCAGTTACAGTGGTGTTGGTGTTGCTCTAAGAAGCAGTTACAGTGGTGTTGGTGTTGCTCTAAGAAGCAGTTACAGTGGTGTTGGTGTTGCTCTAAGAAGCAGTTACAGTGGTCTTGGTGTTGCACTAAGAAGCAGTTACAGTGGTGTTGAAATAATACGGCTACGACAATTACGTAACGTTCTCGAACATTCGAGAGCGTCATACTACACGTTTCTCTACTAGCCCAGCGTACAGCGTCTGTGTCAAGGTCGTACACTAACGTAGCCTCCGGACTGTTTGAGGCCTTTTAACTACACAAATTGTGTCGGCACGCCGCCAGGAATATGGAAAAATATTCTGGAACTTCTGCGGGATCTGTATAAACCACAGCGGCCGGCCTAGTCAGTCAGTTACAGTGAGCGATTTCTTTAGTACATATTTGTGGAAAGTTAGTATTGTGTTATAATTAGTGCGGAACACTAATAGCTGACATTTATTATCGCGATGGACAAAATTAACTTGAATTATTGTTGAAAGTACCTTTGCTGACTTCTAATTGTTGTGTGACCAATTAAAGTTGGTAATTACTGTCTGTATTAGTGTCTATAGTGTTAGTGTTGGTAATTTCATTAGCGTCTGTATTTTGTTTCCACCGTACAACATGACGATCCATGAGACCGTTGTAACAATACCATTGATTAGAGAGCAAGGGATTTTTAAACTTTTTACCATATTATCGCGTGTCCATCGCAAATTACTAGAATTGAAGGAACTTGGTAACACTATTCAGAATTTTTATGTGGCATTTAATTATTTTGTTAAGTGGACAAACTTCACAGACAGTTAAAACAATCACAATCATCAGATTTAGCCTAATAAACTTACTTCAAAAAATCTCCAAGTCATTAAAATAATCGTTTACACTATCAAAGTATTGGACCTAGTGAAGAGCAAATAAAAGATAAATTTTTTTTACCAAATTAGAACGTTTACATATACCTTTCTAACTAACCCAAATAAATAATAAAGAAAAAAGAAAGATTTTTGAAAATAACACAAAAAGCGGAAGAATGGAGTTAAAAGATAAACTATGACAAAAAGACAACACAAGTCTACTTACTCGAGGAGATCCATCGTAAATCGACCCTTCCTCCGGAAGTACTCCATGCCATCTGGCTTCGGCGCAAGCTCCGCCGCAGGTGGCAAAGAACCCGTAACCCAGTTGTTAAGCGACGATTTCAACAAAAGTCCCTTTACGTCCAGCAGCTTCTGCGGGACGTAAACTCTGATCGATGGGACTCATATCTTGAGTCCCTTGAAGTCGACCACGCCTCCGTCTGGAGAGCGGTGAATAGACTGACCCACGAGAAGAGAACTCGCAACCCGCTGGAAACTCCGAAAGGCATTGTGTCTTCGTCAGAAGGCAAGGCTGAGGTCTTCGCCGACTGCATGGAGTCGCAATATACAGTTCATCGAGACGTCTAGGATCATGGCCACTCGGCAGAAGTCCGGGACTTCCTATCTGGTTATTTCTCTCACCCTCTCGCTGGCCCACACCTCCCGTTCGACAGAGACGAAGTCGTTTCGTCTATCTGCCGACTAAACCGCCGTCGCACCCCCGGTTCTGACCGGATCGGGGCCGCTGCACTACAATATTTCCCGGCCTCAGGCGTTTCCCTCGTGCTTGAGCTGTTCAACTCCTGTCTCCGGCTACAGTACTTCCGCCGCCTGTCGAAAACTTCCAACATCGTAATCATAATAAAAACCCCGCAAGCCGCGCATGCTTCCTGAAAGCTATCGGCCTATCTCTCTCTTGTCAGTTATCTCGAAGGTGTTCGAGCGTCTCCTGCAGGCCCGCATCTCTCCGTTATTGGATAATTTTATCCGCAACGAACAGTTCGGGTTTCGCAGAGAGCACTCGACCACTCTTCAACTAGTCCGCGTAGTTACGCAACTCTCTGATGCCACCAACAAGCGAGCGGCCACGGCCGCCGTACTGTTGTACGTGAGCAAGGCCTTCGACAAAGTATGGCACGAAGGTCTTCTCTTCAAACTTGCTAATTCCCCCTTACCATCGTCCATAGTGTTTTTCCTCCGGTCGTATCTCGGCGACCGAACCTTCAGGGTGTGCGTCGACGGAACCTGCTCTGCAGTTCGTCCCGTCGCCGCCGGCGTACCTCAAGGATCTGTCCTCGGCTCCGTTCTGTACCTTGTGTACACGAAAGACCTGCCTGTATTGCCCGGTGTCACGTTGTCTTTGTTCGCTGACGATGCTATATATCATTACAGCTCGTTTTGCGAGTACACAGCTACAGCGTCAGTTGGACCAGCTTCCGGACTGGCTACGGAAATGGCAGGTGACGATCAATACGGAGAAATCCGAGGCGATCTGTTTCACTCGTAAGTCCATCTCCCGATGCCAGCCCCTCTCCCTGGAAGGGAGGTCTATCGCCTACAAAGAGTCAGTGTAGTATCTAGGCGTTCGGCTTGACCGGCGTCTTTGCTTCAACGCCCACGTCACTGATACCCTATCCACGGCTCGCGGCGTCAGAGCCAAACTTTACCCATGTCTCGCGTACCGCAGCCCCTGGCGCTGCGCACGAAAGTTACCTTCTATCTATTGTTTCTTCGGTCTGTATTGACCTATCCGGCACCTGTTTCGTGGTCACTTATCTCCGCCACCAACAGGCGTAGGCTGGAAAGTTTCCAATCCAGAACCCTCCGTTCCTTGTCGGGATCTCCTTGGTTTGTGAGAAATAGTGTAATTGGAGGAGCTATTCTAGTTCCTACTCTCTCTGCCTTTGTCTAGTCGTTAGCTGCGACTCTCTTTGCCGCAGCTGAGATCTCTTCCTTCCCTTACCTCAGGACCATCAGCACCACGCAACTGCCTCCCCCTGTCCGGGTCAGACGCCTTCGGGCGATTCTCGATGACCCGCCATAAATGTAAATAAATTACTTAAAAAACTGCATCTTTCACATCTGACCCTGCTCCAGAATTTTACGTGTAAAACTGTTTCCTTCCTCCCTTCCTACCACGACGACCGCGCTGAGTGCCGCTGCTACGCGCTATCACTGGCACGGAGGCTCTCCGCCTCGCGGGGAGCGACCGACGCCTCATGGCGTCTGCACGCTGGACTGGGGGCGGGTGACATCTGTCACCTGAACCTGTTCATGCGGCAGTGCCCAACGATTGCACAAATTTTAAAAATAAATAAACATGACGCCTTTCTCCCCCGCCTTCTAAGTTAACTGGTTGGCGGTTGTCCTTTCCAGTTTTAGGCACCTGGTTGAATGTACCAGAACTATCTTTATCCACAGGCAGCCGTTGTGCTCGACCCAGATGCTGCAGTCATGCACCAGGTGCAAAGACTACCACAGTGCTACGTGTTACAGATCTATTTGAACAAACGAATCGTTTTTTTATATTGAATGTGAGGTTTCTTACGTGTATTATAAGGATTTTATTCAAAAAAGGGTACACAGTAGAACGTAGCCAAAATAATGTAATATACAGGCAAACCGAAAAAAACCAAAGTACTAGGGGTGTTTTACAGCTGGGCCAACACTTGCAATAGTGATAGTGAAGTTTGCGTGTTTGAAAAATATAACGTGAATCGCGTTCAGGCTGTGGAGGTAAAAACATGATGTAAGCTTGCGAGTATACTGTGGAGATTAGTAAACTTTTGACAGAATTAATACTTGTAGCACAAAATGTTTTCTTTTAAGACTTGCCTGAAATAAGGCCCTCGTCCAACACTATATCCTAAAACCTTCAAAGTAGATCCTGTCCAATTTTTTCAAAGTATAGGTTTGAAAGTCGTATGTACGCATGCTTCAAATGAAACTCTTTATAAATTTCTTCCTGGTTTCTAGGAATACGTTTCTGGACGCTAGAAGAGATATTGCTTGAAAAATTATCTAATCTCAATAAGAAACGGTATTCTCACTTATAACTTCAATGGAAGCGGATTTCTCAAATTCATGTTGATGATAGCGTTACGACGGAACAGTCGAGAGTGTCGTTCTACACGTTTCTCGGCTAGCCGAACAGGTGCGTGTCTCTGTCAAGTACTCTCTAGCCTTTTCGAGAGCACTTCTTAACGACGCAAATTATGGAAGATTATTCTGCAACATCTTCAGGCTGTATAAACAACAGTGGCTGGCTTAGTGAAGTAGTTAAAAATGGTGATTTATTCAGGGTGGATCAAGTGGTTGTTGAGCAAAGTGATTACTGTATTATAATTAGTGCGGAAGTCTTAATAGTGGTTATAATTACTGCGTGTTTTACAAATTTAACACAAATTACTGTATCTGGTTGATTTCAAATTGTTATTTGTGACTCGTTAAAGCTGGTAATTAGTGATTTTATTGGTGTCTGTATTTTCTTTTCACTGTACCATACGACGATCAGTGAGACCGTCCTAATAATATTGGTATGTGCTATTTATGTTCATTCAATTTTATTTTGCTAAGTCTTCGCCCATTTGTTAATTCACCAAATTACGAAATGTTCGGAAAATCACTTGCTCTTTATAGATAAGTTGGAGCTTTTTCTACATCGTACCATACTAGAAGAGTGACAGCAAAATTTGCAAATGTAACCAAGGTGACATTTCTTATTTGCTGTAGTCCACACACATTAAAATAGAATGTTATAAAATAGAAGTGGATTAAAAATGTGCGGACTAGATGGATCGTCGTAGATTTTGGTAAATTCGCATATTCAAGCCGATTTGAACGAAATTTTGGAGCGATAGATAAAGCGGTGACGGATGTCCTAACAGATGCAAAGCGTTGTGTAAAATGTATAGAACAAGAGAACCGTAATATACATTTATATTGCGATAAACAGCACGGAGTGGGTTAACTACCATTTAAATTTCATCGTCATGATCATCAGGGATTACAAGGATTAAACCAAAAATATTTTGTTCCAATCCCAAGCAGATGGACTAGAGGTGATCACTCCAACGCTTCTTCGGACGTCCCACAACTCTCCGTCCCTTTTGCTTATAATTCAATAGTTCTTTGGGGATCCGGGTGTCATCCAGTCGGTTAAGATATTCTAACCGTTTTCGCCTATATTGCGCAATAGTATCGAGGATAGTCATAATTTTCCATTCCTACCGTATACCACATTTTTTCAACGGTCTTGGAGTATATGCCCTGTCACGTGACTGGGAAATGTTATTTCGGAGGCTTGATTATAACCGGCCTTAGGTTTCTTCAAGTACAAGTCTTAGAACCATAGAGAAGTGTGGAGAGAATTATCACGTTTTATACTCTTAGACTTGCATACCGTTTCAATTTAAATGGCTAAATTTAAAATTAAAATTAAGCAACCACTAGAATATTCTCGATCTTGAGTCAAGACCGCGATGCACAATTCGAAAAGGTAAAGTAAGATATTAAGTTTTAGATTCAGTTTTAATAACTTCTACTTTAACCTCTTACATACCATACGTTAAACTATCTATATTTAGAACAAATATTTCCATCTGCAATGAATATGCAAGTATTAATCGACTAATCGATTTTCGAAAGAAATCGTCTCCTGTTACAGCTCTGTTTAATGTTTTAATTATTTAGCCGTTTAGAATAGAATGCCACGGAGATTATTTTAAAACAATTTCTGTATTTGTTTGTTACAACTAACGAGAATGAAATTATTAAAAAAATAAACATATGTTTGATACAGAATACCGCATAAATGTACATCCAGTGTGGAATGAAAAACTATAGAGTTTCATTGGTACGGGGCAATCTAGCCACTGATTGCCGGTTTGACCCAATTGTGGTCAGAGTGCACCACTCACATATAACGTTTGCAAACCTCTCATGATTTATATGATGTATTATAGATGGATCAGCTCTCCACGCAGTAAAATAAATAACAACAATATTTTGTATTCATCGTTCTGTAACAGAGTGTTTTATGTCCGAGCACCCGCCATGTCGATCTGTAACAGAACACGTGGTATATTAATGGAAGTTGAAAATTGTTCAAATGTTTCTTATAACGAAATCTTGTCGAAAGCTTTAATAAAAATAAGGCAACCGATATTAATAAAAATAAGGATACCGGCATGAAATTTTATAAAACTGTGTCTGCCCCCACACTGCTGTATGCTAGTGAGACATGGACCCTTCGTAAAAAGGACGTGCAGAGGATTCAGACAGCCGAAATGAAATTTCTAAGAGGGACGCAAGGTTGTTCTCTCTTGGATCGGAGAAGGAACGAGGATATTAGACGCGATTTAAAAATTGTATCTTTGCACCGGAAGATTAAAGACCACAGAAGAAGATGATGGTGTGAGCATTTGAATCGCATACCTGTTATCCGTCTACCTATGGCTGCCTTAGGTTATCTCCTCCTGGGAAGAGAGTTGTCGGTAGACCGAGGAGGAGGTGGGTTCCGAAACAGGTCTAGGGCCTAAGGCATAGTGGTGATGATGATGATGATGATGATTATGGTGATGGTGGTGGTGGTGGTGGTGGCGGCGGCGGCGGCGGCGGCGGCGGTGGTGGTGGTGGCGGTGATGAGGAGGAGGAGGAAACCGATGACACGAAAGACTCGGTTAACAAGTACTACATAGAAACCAGATTTCCCTTAGTAAATGAAAAAACTTTACTGCAAGTATTGCATCTAGCTGAAAGTAGTTACACACTATTCAGTATACTCTCTTATAAAATTGTTCTTTACTTCATAGTTTAGGCAGAAATACCTGTTCTATCTCTACAAACTAATATTATATTAGTTCCCATCTAGTGAAAGGTGTTCCAACTTACTCTTGGTTGTCGGTTTGCAAAATCATATTTGTCTTGGTAACCCGTATTCGTTCATTCGGTGATTGTCTTTTCTTGTCATTATCGTCAGTTATCACATATATACATAATTGTATATACATAATTGAGAGAAAAAACACAAAGAAGTTGCAAAGAAGGAAACCAAGGTAATTGTAATATTTAAATATCACATATAATTTGGATAAGACTTCAGATATATAATACGTTTCCTACGTCACTATACGTAGTCTGTCCAACCGTGAGCAGGCTGACGGTTGATCCTTCTTAAGAAATTTAGAAAATAACTGTCTTTCGAGAACTTAGTTCTCAGTGTCGTTACATAATCAGGTTACGGTTTCCGTACTCACTTAAATCTTTAAAATTTTTCCATATGATCTCCTTTAACAAAGCAGACATATGATCATAATCAGCAGAAAAGCGACACTTGTTTAAGGATGATCACACTTTGTTGCATTTGAAAATATTGGATTCTTTTCGTAAACTACGTTACTACGACGGTCGCACGAATCGGCTTACTAAACAGTGGAAACAGAATAATTGACAGCAGATGAAATCGCTAACTACAACTTTAGTTGCAGGTAAAGACAAACAGAACCCCTTAATATAAAAATCTTTAAGCTATTTTAACAAAGTCGAACTGAATAAAACACAATAATCACTTTACGCAATAACAAGTCTGAAAGCGCATTAAAATCGCAAATCCAGACTGAACTGGCCAGCCGCTTTCTGCTTATAAGCCTATTTATACCCCGCTGATTTTCAAGAAGGATCTACCTCTTTGTAGATCATGCGTCGTCATAATTGCATAGTTACTGGAAGCCGACTTTCTACACACCCATCAGACCGAATGACACGAGTTCCACCTAGGTTTCTATTTCGTGGGCACAAGCCTATAATTTTAGTTTTTTGTGCTGATATTTCTAGAGCACATTCTGTAGCTGCTTTGTCTACTCTTATAAATTTTTCTTACAAAGTCACGGCCGGCGTCAACATTGCTAGGATTATTATTAGCCCGGTTGCTAGGCCGTCGTCTACTGTGGTTAAAGACAGACATTTTAGCCCCTCCATTGGAGGATATCTTCAGGTTTGAAAAACAAGATTGGCAATTAGCCCCAATACTGAAGTAGAGACTATGACAATCGTACTGAGGCGGACGCATTTCCAGTCGTTTTTCCGAAACCGAAGATGACCTCCGATGTTGGTACCAAAACGTCTGTCTTTAACAACAGTAGATGACACCCTAACAGACCGGCTAATAATATTTTTAATAATTGTGACTTATATTGACTCAGAGTTTAATAGTTAGTTTCCTTTTGCAGATTATTGTATTAAATTTAGATTGTACTATTCTCTTTTCGTTTTTCCATTCCCATCTTTCTGCGCTAAATTTACATATAATTTACCCATAATTATCGTGTGAAATTATCTGTCGTGTTATTTGTACTTTTTTCACATTTCTTTTTCTCTCTCAAAGGGATTTTCTTCGGCTATTGCCGCATACACACACCTAACCGCCATCTATTTCTGTCCTGTGCATCTTCTTCTGCCAATTTATGATGTTCCATGGCCTTCGTCATGTTTTCATACCAAGACAGTCTAGGTCTGCCCCTTTTTCCTCTGCCTGCGGGCCTCCACTGAAATATTTTCCTCGGCCATCTCTGTTCAGAGTAAGTGACCGAACCACTTTCGGCCTCTTCGTTTTACTCTGTTAATAATTGTGACTTCTGAATGCATCTTTCTTCTGATCTCCTCGCTGGTTCTTTTTTACATTTCGCCTTGCTGGCTCTCCTGACATTTCTTTTTACTTTTTCAAATTCCAAAAGAAGCACTATGATGTATTCCCATTCCCTGTATATTGTTTGGGATTATGTTCTGTGTATTCCATTCCAGTTCATCTGTCATGGAGTTTATGACAAATCGTAGCAAACTACACCCTTCAGTACGTGATGCTTGATTTTTTGCAGGTTAATAAAATTAGTGCTGTTAATTATTGACAGGGTATTTAAATTATTATGTTATGACAGTAACATAGATACTTTATTGTTCACCATACGTGGCAGTTATCGTCTAACTATTAGTTTATCACTTTATTTAGGGCGTATAATTCAAACTGGCGGTCATTTTATATAATGTCAGCATTATATTATAAAATGACATGTTGTTATATTATGCATGGAGCATTATATTATGACATGTCATTCGATAATGTGCATATGTAATAATTATTTCATAATGATTAACAATGTTTCAGTTATACTGTACGAGACGTCCATTTTGTGGGGGAGGGGATGTTCAGGTGGATATTATGGTATTGATGACAAACGGATTAGCGGGTGTATTGTGTGTAGCGACTGATAACTGTAGTCAAGTATTAACGGCTACTGATAATGAACCAGTAATCCTGAAGGGTTACACGTACGTATCTCGTGGCACTGTGTATTTAGATGAGACTTTGTAATGTCACCAAAGTGACACTAATTCCAACACTTACTTCCCACTTGCTTTAATAAATTTAAACAATATAGGTGTGCAGTATAATATTATTGTATGAGGAGCAGTCAAAACGTTAGCTGTGCTAGCATACAAAACAACATGTGTGATATTTATAAAAATTCTTGTATTTACAAACAGCAATATGTCATTGCTAAAAAATGTCTGTCCAACATTGGATATCCGTTCCCGCGTTACACTATTGACTTTTCATCAGTGTGATATCGCTACTTTGTAAATGTCTTACTGAACACATAGAAATCAAACGACGGAAGGTAAGGACTATAAGGATGTCCCACCTTGTCCACTCACATTTTTGCTTCGTGGCGTCTGCCAAATTGTACGCGCAAATTTTTCGACATTACGGGGACACGGAATCCTTATTTTCCATCATGTTATCATAAGGAACATTTTCTAAAAAACCTACTAAACCAATGTGTTTGAAATTTTCACAGCAGTTTCTGTAGACCTTTCTACAAGAGCTGAGTTTTTTTTGTTAAAAAAAATGTCACAGAAAATGAAAACATTTTTTCCCATTTGACTTTTGAAAGTTGATAAATTTTTAAGAAAATTATCTTTTGTAATATGTAAATTTGCATTTACCACAACAGAAGAAACCCAGTATATATACTCAGATACTGGGAATATTGTGTGAAAATTTCACAATGATTGGTTCTGTTGTTGGTGAGAAAATATTCCGTATGTATTGAAAAACCATACTTTCGTTAATCGAGAAAAAGTGGAAAACATGGTAAAGTTGAGTTTTGAGTGTTTCCATGGAGACACTTTATTACAGTTCCCAGATAAACGCAGTTGAACAGCCGAGTGCTGCCAACCTTGGCGCATGAAATGTAGTAAGTTTTGAAAAAAGAATCATGAAATTTGATGGAGAGATTCAAAAGTTGTGCGTGTTTGAATATGGAAGTTTTAATTAACGGCAGCTGTCAAAAGGTGTAACATATTTTTCAAAAGCATATTTTGGTGCAAATTTTTGTTAAAAACAACAAGTGTCGTACATCAGTGCATTCAGAAAACCTCAGCTTTTAATTAGCGCTAAAAAACGAAAATTAAAAAAAAGAAAATGTTAACTTTCTGTGTCCCCTTACAGGCGCTCGCAGATGACGTAGTGCACACTTTCATACGAAATGCCTAATTCAGTATAATTTTGTTTACTTAGTTTCGCTTATTTAGAAACAACTATTGATGATTGCGTTTAACGTTGTCATCCGTTGTCGAATTTGATGGGCTCCCCTGCCAGCAATTATCCTCGACACCCGGGGGGGGGGGGGGGCATTTTCAAACAACTGACACCATTTGGCCTAGCATTAGACTGCGTTGTCACTATACACTTCCCTCAACGGACGATGAACTCACCACAAAACAAGTCACCACGTGGACTTCTAATCTGGACGCTACTTGCAAACGACGTGACACCTTCCACAGCTAACAACGGACTAACCGTTAAGAAACATCACTACTGCTGACATAAACAGAGTCTTACCAGTGTTGTGAGCAACTTAAAAAAATATCGGTACTGAGAACCACACATGACTTCAATGTTCTAAGATTTATATTTAAAATCATTTTCGAAATGAAATATTTCCATAGAGCTACTTCTTTCTTCAGCCTTATCAGCCTTAACCACAGTACTGTTGTCACTATCGTGTACCACCTCACTTTAGCGCACTCGATTTTCACTGATGGTGCCGGTCGATGGCACTGCCGAAACGTGTGGTTTTGCAGAAAACATTGGTCCACGGCCAAACAGCCAAAAGAAAAATTTTAACAACAAACTAATTCTTTGTTTCCGATAACGTAGTAGGCCTACACATATAAAAAATTATCCTCTCCACCTTCAACTATTGTTTTCATTTATAGAAAATTACCCCCTCCCCCTTCAGCTACCCTTTTCATTTATAGACATTTCATCTACATTTATAGACAGTGGATAATTATGACCTCTTTTCAGGATTTTTACTTTTCAAAATGAAGTATTTTACTCTTGTTAAAACACAAAACGTTGCGAGTAAACTACCCCTTCCCACTAACCGATCTTCACAAAAATCAGTAGGCCTTGAATCCTCTATAACTCAGGCACATATGCAAAAAATTATTTGATTCTGTTGCATTGGCGGCAGTTATCGTTCGCCATAGAAAAAATTCTACACGCAGACATACAAACAGACACACACAGACACTTTTCGGAAAAGATTTTTCTTCATGTTTTGAGGGTAGTACAATCAGAATCAGTCGTTATCTCGAACACGATTTTTTCGCCATCACCATACTTCCATTTCCTTATGGAACGTGGAAGTAAATAGAGTGTGGACAATTGCAACTGACTTTTTAATGTCCCCTGATGTGTTTTTCTGAGGGAAATACTGGTAAATAGGAAATTTGTATTTTTACAAGAACAGATGCTACTAAATGTGTAAATGTTTAGTAATTTCTTCTTATCTTCTTAAAGAGCTTAAAAACGATTCCGAGAGAACAATGTTCTGTTCACGTTGTATTTAATATTTTTCCTGAAATTTGGTGCATATTTGTTTCTGTTAGAAATATATGTGTAATACTTATAGAGTTATTATATAGTTAAAAAATTGTCCTGTATTTGTGGTTTACATTTTCCTTAAGGGTAGAAACTTCTTTCTAAAAGTTTAAAATTGTGTACATTTACATAAAAACTCGTACAAAAATAATAATTTTTCTGTTTTGAGTTGATAAGTAAGTGATAAAATATTAAAAATAAAGTATACCGCATAAAATCAATTAAAGTTCTAGTTTTTGTTTAATAAAAGAAAATTGGTTCTCGTCACGGGCATGGTTGAAAACTATGGCTGAGCTCTTTACGTCACCAGGAATATGTTAACAAAACATGCGCTCATCCCAGAGAATTCCTTTTTTTTTTTAATTTTCAGGTTTGCCATCTTGTTAGGTTAGGGTACGTAAACTCAACGAGTTCCCAAGTGCAGCCACGGTGTACCCACAAAATGTAACAACTCTGCAGAGGGAGAGGAGTCGCTAAAGTGGTGGTGGAGTCGGCGTCACACTACTTTTCCAATAGTTGGTCACATTCGTGGTAAGAAAAAAGTGTCATTAGTCTGTACTGTACAGCAGCTGGCTCCAGAGTTCTTAACGTCACTATGAAGCAATTACAGCGACGCAAACTTAAGTTGTAAAAGAAAAGATCAGTGACTGGCGTCTGTGCACAGTTTCTTTGTTCTTCACATGTGTTGTTCAAAACTTCTTGAGCCCTATTGGGATCACTCGCGTCCACCCCCCCCTTGTAGGCTTACGAATGAATAAACCTTGTTTATCAGTCATTATGCAAATGAATTACGTAATTTTTTATAACTGTAGTAACATTTTGTCAGGTGGATGTTGAGATTGTAGTCTTTTACTGTTAAGTCTCTAATTTTGTTCATATTTCATTCAACTATGTACAATGAATCCGTAACACCTAGCACGCTCAAAATAATGTATCTTCCCATCATACCTATGTTTTGATTATGTTAAGCTTAAACGTCTTCTTGTTTTATTTTCTGTTAATCACATTTTATACAAATTTAAGCCTTTAACGGCTTAAATTATGTTTTGCAACATAATGATTGTCTCGTAGAAATACGAAGTACAATCACAACAATCTCTGGTAAGCAATATCCGGCGTGAAGACAAGAAAACTTTGTTCACCCTGTGGGCATACCGCTTAAATGTGCTTCATACAATTACTCATACGATTATATTTCCGATTTGTCGAGAGCGTAGGACGGGTTAGGCGTACCCAATTTTACAAGAGTTGAACTTTTACCAATTACATTTATCGTGAATCAGAAAGGCCGTATATCTGATACATATTTTGTATATGCGATAAGTGGAGTTCAAAGTCAGTTGAGTGAGTTTTTATGGATGGCACTAATCGTCGTAACAGAATTGAATGATGAACTTAGCCGGAATAAATTAGTTAGGTTCGTGTCTTTGCCAATTTATGTGAACTCGTAGCAACGAAGACAAGGATTTAACCTAGCGAATATGTAAATGATAAATGTGTCTTTTGCAGATAAGTAAATAGGCATCCAAAATCCTTCCATTTACACTGGGTTTAGCTGCATATGGTTAGGTTTTTCAGATAAATTTTGTGCTACGTACATATTGTCAACAGTATTGTAGACTAAAGTTTAGTCGCTTGGAATAACTTTTTAGTCTTCGGCTGTATACATACTATACAGTTAATGAACACACGACCACATACAATTTAGTTATAGTTATTATAGTTCATATAAGAGTTTAGTGGAAGGTGACATAGAGTGGAGATCGCATAAACCTGAGGATGCTCATTGTAATATGAGTGAAACGTTGTCATACACGATATTTTTGAAGAAGTCTTCAAAAACATAATGGACATCGGCCGCAGAAGCCTACGTTAGCATATAATTATCTCGAATACTTATTCTATGCGACGCATATTCATCACAGTATATATATGTGTGTGCGTGCGCGCGCGAGCGCGTTATAAAAGTCGAAAAAGTTTATACGCGCTTTTGCACGCGCGCGCACACACACACACACACACATATACCATACCACTTATCAGTTCACAGTTTACGCCTTAGTGGACTGTTATGAACAGAAGAAAGCTTTGTTACACTTTATTTTAATTTTTAACCAGATAACAAGGAAAAAGAAAAAGGAAAACGAACTCTTAGACAACAATGTTTTGTAAAGCGAGATGTGAGGAATGAAACCCGGAAATAAAAGCAACGGTAAAAGACACAGTCCTACTTTAGCGTGTCAAACAAGGTTCCACTAGAGTCGGAGTTTGTTTGACTACGGTAGAAGAAAATAATAAAATATTCTAGAAGAAGTAAAAATTAATTAAATCGTCAGTCGGTTACTGACGGTAGTGCTAATATTTTAAAGAGTGATAACTTGAATTGTCTCGACAGAAGAGAAGACAGTGAAACGACAAAGAAATTCAAATATTAATTGGAGTGTGAAACTAATCCCATCGTAAGTCTAACAGAGAACTCAGTCACCGTTTACGTCTTGTTGTTCAACATCTGTTCGCGACTCAACGTTAATTTATTGAACTAATTCTGCAGCACTTTAATGAAACACGTTGTAACTAAATACATATTTCTCAGCTTTAACGTTTCATACAGGGTGAAGTGAAATACAATGTAAAAGAGTAGCGTCTTGCTTTTGACAGTTACAGTAAATGTATTTTCTTGTCGATATTTATTACGGTTCGAGTCATTTCGTAGAATAAATAAAAGCTTAATGTATGCAGCGTAGTTATATAATTAATTTGAAAAAGGAGACATGTTTTTTTTGGACAGCATATTTTGTAAAGTGGCCAGCACACTAGGTTCTAATGAAATGTTTGTGGGTTTGATTCCGTGTCAGGGTAAACCTTGTTTCAAGACGCCCGGCCAGACTTTAAAATTGTCCAGTCCTTATCAGCTGGAGAAGTTCAATATGGCAGCGGTAGGGAGAGTCAAATTGTCCAGTCCTTATCAGCTGGAGAAGTTCAATATGGTAGCGGTAGGGAGAGTCAAATTTTCATATTTGAGTACAGCGTGTTGTGGTAGTAAGGTATGCTGACATCCAATGGTTTCACTCTTTCTCAATGATATAAAAGCATTATTTTAAATCTTATTGCTAAAAAAAAAGATTCAAGTTGGATACTTTTTAGTCACGGCATGTAGGTTTACACAAACGACGCGATAAACCCAAATTAAGCGTACGTGATCATTCAATATATAACTTTAAGACACTTCGGTTCCTGGGCGTTTGTGAGCCTACCTACGTCTCAAAGGTTTTGTAATTATTGAGTTACGATTTAATATTAAAACTAGTAAATGTGTTTCGTTAAAAACAGTGTGCGAGATCTGCAGCTCAAGGAGCTTACTAGTTAAATAATGATTGCGTTAAATGTTTTAGACTTGTAATCCTAGAACCTGAATTACAGATTAGGAAGAAGGTATTAAAGAAACAATGCGATGGACATTAGACATTTTAAATTAGCTTAATTCTTGTCTGTAATTAGTGTAGCAGATAATGAAGGTTTTGTTTTGAGGGAGTATTTAATCATTACTACCGAGTTGTGATGACCTATACAGGGGGTAATGATTTAATTCGTTTAGGGTTGGTTTGTTTGGCATGCTGAACGACATTATACCCATGTCCTAGAGTGACTGTGCTAAACCAGGGTTTGTCTTGTCATTTGAATTCGATATGACCATCTAAGGTTGACGATGCAGTCCAACATAGTGGGTTGAATTCGCACATTTCATGAAATGTCTGTAAAGAGAACTTAATTCATTAAAAATTATAAGATTTCAGACATCAGCCATCGTAAGTTAGAATTAATAAACGTGACGTTTCGCCCTCTATAGAATCAGAGGTCGTCTTCAGGCTAACAATAGATTAATACACAGACAAATCTATCAATAACAAATAAATATCGTAAAAACACCAAACCTTAGTTATACAAATATAGTGATAAAATAATAATATTATTAATAGTAAAACAATACTCACCATTACATCAAAGAAGGATTCCTCCCGTGGTTGCAATCGTAAACAACGAAGGATTCCTTCTTTGATCTAATGGTGAGTACTGTTTTAGAATTATTATTATTATTATTATTTTAGCACTTTATTTGTATAACTAAGGTTTGGAGTTTTGACGATATCTATTTGTTATTGATAGATTTATCTTTGTGTTAATCTATTGTTCGCCTGAAGACGACCTCTGATTCTATAGAGGTCGAAACATCGTGTTTATTAATTCTAACTTACGATGGCTGATGTCTGAAATATTATAATTTGTAATGAGTACATTGCGCCATCGAATAATAATAACTTTGAGAACTTAATTCTCTACAAAGCACCTGTCACTCATCATATACAGCACTACACTTCAGTGCAGATGTTAATGACGTCATCATGATGTGATGTCTCCAACGTGGCCAAAGTCAAGTTTACTTATGTTTACAATACAGCGATAGTTCATGGGCGTTTACCCCTGGTGTTGCACAGTATTTTTGACATTATGTAGTGAGAGTGCTGTGTATTTTAGTTTCATTTTAGTAGTGCTTTGAGTATTTCTGATTTTTTGACTACTATTAGTGTCAAAATAATTTTTAAAGTTATTTAAGGGATTGTTAATGCTTACATATAAACTTATTCGATATCAGTTGTCACGTATTTGTTATTTTAAATCTCCTTGTAAATGGATTTTTTTTTTAAAAAAAAGCAAACCCGGTCAACACTTAATTCCAAACGTCTGGTTCTAAATGCACACACAAATTTTAATACTCAATACAGAACCTCCACTTCCACATATATTGTAGTAATATTAAAGACTAAATCAAAATAATAATAATATTGTATGAAAAACTGCATGATTGATATTTGCTTGTTAATAACACCAACCGTGAAGAGAGGATCGTGTGCTACGTCACTGTCAACTCAGCTGGAATGACGAATGGTATCGATCCCGTAGCCAAGAAACCAACAAATCTATACGGTTCGTAATGAAAAGCGATTACTGTAACGCTTACCTAATTTGTTCGAGGGTTCTAACTGTTGTTGTCAAAAGTAGTAGGAGTACTAAATTACTTAGAAACATAAATAACTATTTGTGAAAAAGTGTATACATAACGCCTAACGCCTATGGTAAAGCACAGGTAGAAAGTCATAGGAGCGCTTATTGAAATATAGTAGATTAATCCACGACATCCGTGGATCCACGGAAAGTCATCGACTAAAAGAAAAACGTCTTTATTTTTTTTTACACTTTATTGCGCGTAAACACACTTTTATCTTGTTTCTTTCAGTAGAATGCGTTTTGATTTAGTTAACTAATTTTTAAGTGCCATTGCTTATTGAATACATGTGGAACGCCTTGGATGTGTCGAGTGGATTTTTATATCTTAATACATTTACTAAGCTATAAAGTATAGTTGATTAAGATATAATTCAGATAATTTGTAGACAGTTCACGATATTGTACTTTCTATTGAATTCATTTGGATAAAGTTGTTGGACCGCTGTCTCTACGATTTCAAAGTGACTGACCAGACTTCTCGAATCCGCCATACTATCATGATAATAATTGTTAAATGGTATTAGCTATTAGTTGTGAATATTACTTAGTTCCATAAATTCAAAACAAGTGACATTACACAACCGTTTTTAATGCAAACTAACCTTTAGTAATCCGCCGTGTGACCTCAAGTAGATTTTGTTAGTATGCGTTTCGGAGCATATGCTTCACCATCCGGTAACTTCAAATAAATTAAATCACTCTTTCGAGGTCGTCACTAACTAAAATCTAACTCAGCATATGGATTGTACGCGGTGTTAGGTGCTCACTCTCTCTCTCTCTTCTATGGGACTACAGCCCTTGTTAGGCCTTGCCCTCCTTCAATTTTCCCCCCATTCTCTTCTGTCGGTAGCCATCCTCCTCCAGGAACGCACTTTCAGTATTTCCTTCGCATCCTCATCCACCGCGACCTCCCATCTACCCGTCGGTCTTCCCACTGGTCTTTTTCAATGGATTCTGGTATTTAATAGTTTTCGTGGTATTCTGTCTTCCCCCATCCTGGCTACATGATCAGCCCAACTTAGACGCTGTAGTTTTATGTATTGTGTTAGCGGTGGTTCTTTGTACATTTGATACAATTCAAGGTTATATCTTATTCTCCAGCCGTGTACGTCGTCAAATGGTCCCACGATTCTTCGTAATTTTTTCTTTTAAAGATATCGAGGGTGTTTGCTGCTTAGAAAATCAGGATACACGTTTTGGAGCCGTAGATTAGGATGTCTCTTATTATTGATTTGTATGTGCTTAGTTTCGTGTTTCTGTGGATGTCTTTGAATCTGATGATACTTGATGTGGCGAAATACGCTTTATTGGCTTGGACTATCCTGTTCCGGCTTTTGGCTTCTTCTGTGCCGTTTTTTTCTAATATGGTTCCCAAGTATTTAAAGTTGTCTACCTTTACGATATTGTCGATTATTCCGTAGTTTCTCTGTCTTCTAGTGTGAACTAATAATTTTGTTTTATCTATGTTGATTTTGAGGTCTATATTGCTAGCATTTTCTAGGTGCTCACTCACTCAAGTTCAATGTCCACGGCCGTTAGTCTTTAATAGAGCAAGCAGGTACAAGGGTGTGTCGTACAACTGATTGGATCTAAAGTTCAACTTATCATTCAACACAGAATCGCGACTGTTTACATTCGTATATGCTCCATAAATCTTAAACTATTCCAAAGCGTTCATGAATTCGTTTTTAATGGCCCTATTTCTTTTATATTACATATTTTTGTGACTTAATTCACCACTCTAAAATTCTGAACATATGATTTGAAAGAAAACGAATTCGGTGTTTGTTGGAATACAGCCTGAGAGAGAAACAGAGATGACCATAGGGTTTTATATAAAAAGAAGCTTAGCGAGAATGAAAGAGAGAGAGAGAGAGAGAGAGAGAGAGAGAGAGAGAGAGAGAGAGAGAGAGAGAGAGAGAGAGAGAGAGAGAGAGAGAGAGAGAGAGAGAGAGAGAGAGAGAGAGAGAGAGAGAGAGAGTTTAGCTATGTACAACTGTGGTACGAAGAATCCCCAATTCCATCATTGACCGGCCTGGCGTTGATAGTTCCCCCTTTCCAATGTAGTAAAAAAAATAAGATTAATTAATAGGATATCGTTGAGAGGAAAGGCAAAAAAATACTCATGGAAAAAAGTAAATGATAAAGGTAGCCGAGATAATCCTATATTGAAAGAGGCAGTCCATTAACGCATGGTTTTAATTGGCTTTTGCTTGCTTGCGCGCGCGCGTGTGTTGTATCTGGCAAGTAGAGACTGCTCTTTGTGTGTAGTTACGTTTTGTTACAATTCTCTGTACGTCAGGGCTTTTTCATTAACAGTAAGATATTTTACCTACGAGCGGCTCGGGTCCGTTTATTTTAGGCTTTGCATAGCCTATAGAATACTGCAGCGTACGCGGTGATTGTAATTAACTTCACTGCTCTAATTTGGGTATTCTGATTTAGAATATCAATATGGACTTGTTTAATTAGTTTGTAGTACTAAAAGGTTCTTTCTTACTTTATTAAATTTTATATATGACTTCGTCCCATCAGGATGATAAGCAGGTAGAAAGCAAAATTAGTCTCTTCCAGTCGCTTTTTTGGATGTATCATTAAACACTTAAAGAAGAAAACAAGGAAAGAGACGCAGTTGAAATATTATAATGTAACAGCCGTACTTCAACTACTGTATGATAGTGAGACTTGGATTAGAAAGACCAGCTTACAGCGTAACGAATCAATTTGTATGGGTCCCTGCTTTATGCGGATGACATAGTTCTTATTCAAGAAAATGAGTATGATTTACTAAGAACTATGTTTCAATTACAAGAAGTAACAAAAGAGTGCTCATTGACAATTTCAGTAAGAAAAACCAAAACTATTGCCTTCAAAGGTAAATATCCAGTGAGGACTATGATAATTATAAACTTCACTTTAGAACAAGTGAACCGTTTCAAATATCTCGGCTGTGCAGTAAGTTATGAATCTGAATATGATATAAAAGAGAAGATCATACAAGGAATATTTGTGGTACGATTCATAGAAATCTTAGAAATAAAACAAGACACAGCACAAGGATTAAATTTTATAAGACAATTGCAATACCCACATTGACATATGCGAATGAGGCGTGGGTCATGACGAAAAAGGAATGCGGCAAGATTCAGAGTGCAGAAGTGCACTTGCACCACCATGGCTAACAAGGCGTACTTCCTTGCATGCTGCCATCATTTAGGCCTGGGTATGTGCACAGGGTAACAAAAATGAAAATATACAGGACTGTCATCAGACCGGTGCTATGCTACGGGTGTGAGGCATGGACAATCACACAGAAAACAGTCGACATAGTAGACACCTTTGATAGGAAAGTCCTCAGACGCATTATAGGCCCAATACAAGAAAATGCCTCGTGGAGACTGAGATACAACAACGAACTGTATCAAATGTATAAAGAGATACCAGTCTCAAAGTTTATAAGAATTCAAAGATTGCGTTGGGCCGGGCATGTTATGAGAATGGAGGCCAGGGCCCGACTTGGGCTGTAGCGCCATAGGAGAGAGAGAGAGAGAGAGAGAGAGAGAGAGAGAGAGAGAGAGAGAGAGAGAGAGAGAGAGAGAGAGAGAGAGAGAGAGAGAGAGAGAGAGAGAGAGAGAGAGAAATGCAGTTACTTCCAAGTAGTTTAAATTATACATTGCAAGATAGAATAAGGAATGAGGAAATCTGAGCAGCACTAGAAGTAAAGAACGTAAATGAAATTATTTCGATTTACAGAAGACAATGGTGGGATCATCTGCAAAGGATAACAGGATAGATTGACGAAAGTTGCACTGAACTAGAAAGCCATTGGTAGAAGAGACGTGAGTCGTTCGCCGATGAGATGGGTGCCGGAACAGGTTTATGTAACCTAATCCTTGACGACAAGAAGAAGAACAAGAAGAAGAAGTATTGAACTCTAAAACGGGGAAGTCAACATAAATACAATGGAGCACAGCATTACACTGTCAGCATAAGTGAAAAGTTCACCAAATCTCCGCTAGACGTCCTCGTCGTCGTAATGATTGATTGAATAATGCGACTACACGACTTTCACGTATCCCAGAAAAAGGCGTCGCAGAGTTGTGGCCGTGTTACTGACACTCCGTTCTAATTGTGTAAGCCTAAAGTAAAAGTTTTGATTTAATAAACTTTGTAAATTAATAAAGTTGGTTTCTATGAGCTGAAACGTGCGTGAAGATACGCAAGCTTGAATGTCATTGAACTGTACGCTCTCGTACTAGTAACGGAAAATAGTCTTCCCAATGAAAAGGAATAGAAACACTTTTTATTAAAATTATTTTCTTTTTTTTCTGGCAGCGAAAACTGCGTCATAAAAGACTATACGACCCAATTTTTTTTTCAGGAATGCTTAAAATGTAAATCTGCAGTCGTAGCAAGTAACTTTTGCACAGAAACACTAAGATGAAAATATTATATTCACCACCATCATCATCATCATCATCCTCAAGGATTAAACCAAGAATGGTTTGTTCCGGTCTCAAATAGGCAAAGATTAGATCTGGTCACTCTAGCGCTTCCTCGAACCACATCTGTCCGTCCCCTCGGCTTTCCGTCCGGTTAGTCCTTATCTGAGTCAATTCAGTAGTGAATATGTCCCCTGGATATGTTATCAGGCTTAACGTCCATCCCGATTTTCTGTCTGGGTGTTCTCCCATAAACTGGCTGTCTTACCAGACTAAAGAGACCAGTTTTCCCTGTTGAGATATCCATAAGTATCTTTAATGTGGTGGTTCCTCCTTGCCTCCCACATCCTACGTCATTGACCAATCGAAGGTCATCCGTCTTTAGGGGTAATTTCTCACCCCAAGGGCAAGACGGTGCTCTAACCTCTACTTGACAGTGACAAGTAGAGGAGGGATAGCTTATACCGGCTGTCACTCGGAGGGCCGCGTTAGCACTTAGAGGTGCGGCTGGATATTTCCCTTCATTAAGGAATGAGACCATAAGGCATTACTCATCCTCTTCAGTACTTTGAGGGATAAAAATGTTTTGATAAAAACCTAAATTCTACAAATTATATTAAACGAAAGAGATTAATCGGTTTAAAATTATTTTAACAACAACCTAAATATAACATAAAATTTGAAAATTTCAAAATTTTGTGACAATAAGGCACAAAAATTGGATAAAATTTTGAAAATTTTTCAAATATGCAACCCCGTGTTAGACTAAAGGAACTTTTAATACAAATTGGATAGTGTGAAAATTGTTAGCGTTTATTGAGTGATTACAACTGTTACTGTGCCAAACAAAAAACAGTATAGCCAACGGGATTTTCTGGTAATTTGTCACCGGACAAAAGACTTATCGCATGACAAATGGCGCCAATCGTACAACTCTTAGTTACTTTCGTGACCCTAAAAAGGGACGTGCGGCGAAAACGCTGTGATGTTAGTTCCGCCCGAGCCGCGCTGAGATTTCGGCGGCTGCGCCCGCTGTTCGTGGCGTACTGCAGTCCTCCTCTTCTTTCGGCATCGGTTGCGTCGAGTCCGCTGCCGACCCAGCGAAGTCCGTCGCTGGCGTGGTACAGGGCGAAGAATGCAAGAACGTCGGTTCTACTCTTCCGCTGTTCCTTCCGGCTGACTCCGCGTTGATGTCGTCCGATAGAGGAGAGGAAATGAAGTGCGTCGATGGCGTGGCGATGGAGTGCGTCAAAAAATCCAATCCAATCCAATCGTAGGGCAGCTGCTGGACGGTCCCTAGTGGTTGCAGTGTCCGGGTGAACCCGATGACTGCCTGATGCGTAAATACTTGGTAGCCTTGCGCTAGAATAAGGATAGAGCCCTCCTTCTAGGAGCGATGGAAGCTGGTAATGTATTGCAAAACCGCGGAGCGATTCGTAACGGCTGGAAAGATTTTTTTTATTTTAACTTGGAGAGGAAGAACCGCCAAAAATTCTAGCGGCGATCTTTTAATACTCTGGCCGGGATCGTTGATTGACTCGCTCCGAACACGTCAGGTGTTACGTCTCGGCTGCTGATTACTGATTGGCTCGCTGCGTCAGGTGTCACGCGCCGCTAGCTGTTCGCAGTGACCTCTCGCTGGGTAACGGGGAGTAGGCGTTTGCCTCCGTGCAGTCACAAATTTATAAATTAATTTATAAATATTAAATTATATCAAAATTCTTATGCAACTACAAAAGTACTCCGTTCAATATAGTGAGCGAGTTGTGCAGCACATTACACACTTTATAGCCAGTTAATCCCTCAACAGACATTAAATTGGAAGTCCGCAATAACGTAATGGCGCTCTATCGAACGTTAATTAATAACAGTGAGGTATTAGCGACAGGTACAGTAATACGGCAGTGTAGGTCGTCGACTGATGTACTGCTGTGCCGTAGCACGGCGACTGCTGCGCGATACTGTAATTGCGACTGGAACGTTCCCAATATTGTCGGTAGTGATTGCACCCTTTGGCATAATTTGTGGTGGCTACACCGCGTTACCGTTAAGTAACACCCTTGAATTTACTTTCATTACAACCGACTTTTCCATCACCGTACAATTGTAAACTACATTTTGGTTGCAAAAACCTCTACGAATATTATCAAGTACTCGAAACCGCAAGAAGACCAATAATTTGACTGTTACGGGTCCAAGTTGATTGTGCCCGCGTACACCTCTTCCCATGTCAAGAAGATCTGTTCGATTCCCAGCTTCAGGCCCAAATCTTTTATTAACAATTTTACTGACTGGTTATAGTTAAATAACGTTAACGGTTACCATTAACGGGCATAGTAATCATCATCACATTAACGGTTTTAGCCTTTAGCGGCTTGTTCCTACTCCACAGTCCACCTATTCTTAGACCTACCAACTTTTCTTCTGCCTCTAAGATTGTAATCTTTTGCTATCTTCGGTATTCCACTTTCTTCCATTTTCTTCTGCGTCCTTTAATCGTTTTATTTACAACAAAAATATCTAAATCACTTCTTATCTCCTAATGTCTTATATGATCTTGTCTAGTACACCTTTTAGCTGATCTCAGCAATTTCATTTCTGCTGTTTGTGTCTTCTGTTCATCTATTTTCTTTGTGACCCAAGTTTCAGAACCACACAGTAGAGTAGGTATTGCCATTGTTTTATAAAATGTTTCTACATTTATTCCCCAACGTTCTCAAATCGTTCTACACATTCTTGTGAAATTCGTCAGTTTATTTTCTATATCTCTGTATCTTGATCATAAGTAAAGTCATTTCCAAGATAGTTGAAATCGGGTATAGTTAAATACTTAATACATTCACATATACAGGCTCCTTTTCCTTCCTGGTATCCTTTGAATCCTTATCGATCTAAAACCGGTTCTTAAATGTGAGATTACTGTCTTCCATAGCATACCTAACACATTATTCCACCAACGTGGACTTCATCCTATTATTTCTCTTACTAGGGGCTTTTCATGTATTCGCTTAATATAGACAACCACTCTTCTGGTATTATTAATACCCGAACAAAATTAAAATTTACATTTTGTTAAACCATAGTAACTTTTCCCATTTTATGAGGACGGTTAGTCCATGGTTAGGCAAGAAACATGTTACGTCATTAACAAGTAGTGTCATAATTAGAAATCTGCGCAGTGACTTGTTTTCTGTGAACACGGGGATGTAATCCTATTAAAATTCATCCCCAGATGAAGAAAGAGTATGATCACAGTAGTTTAACGCCAGTCTACCACAAAATTTTACGAGTTATTGGAAAATGGCCGTACGGATATCGAGAATGATTAACCGCAGCGATAACCATCAACATCAACAACGGATGACACGTTGAACGCATCAAAAAACTGTTGCTTGCAAATAGGCGAATCAAAGTGGCTGGATTGTTTATTTTGCAAGAAAGTATGCGCTACAGCACGTCTGAGTGTCTGTAATGTCAAAACAATTTGCGCTTGATTGGTGGCAGATGCCAGAAGGCAACGAGGTACAAGAAGCTATTGACAGAAGAACACGGGTCAGAGTTGCATCCAAATACAAAATAAAGATTTAAGAACCGACTTAACTGGATATTCTATGGCCAGCAGAATAAGCGAGGACAAATAAAATGGATGCAACATATCGAGAGAATTGAAGATATAACACTACATGAACAAGTAATAAGATACAGACCTCAAGGAAGACGAGATATACGTAGACCAAGGAAGAGATGGCTCCAGTGAAAGCGGAACAGGCTGTAAGCCTATGCCTTGACGTGGAGAAGGAAAAGAAAAAGACACGGGTTACAAAAGAACAGCTTAAAAAAAACGTGATTTGTAGGCGTGAGTACATCCTCCTTAGAGTCTTGACCTTGCGCAGTGTGATTTCAACGAGTTCGGTTCTTTGAAAGAGGCTCTTCAAAAGCAGTGACATTACACTGACGAAGGTGTCCAAAACGGGTAGTAGGAATGGTTACGGGATGTGGCAGGAAATTATTCAGCAACGGCATCAAAAGACTCATGTCACGCAAAAGTACATGTTTAAGTAAACTTCCTGATTCTGTAGAAAAGTAGGCCTTTAATTGTACTGTCAGATAAATAAAAAAATGTCATAATATTCTACATTTTGCTAGTGGAATTTTTGATTGCTTCTTGTATAACTACACAGATATGTCTGTACTTAACTCTAATTATAACTAAAGAATCATTACCGAGAATTTATCTAGATTTGGCAATAATTATATAGACATCAATACAGACACCTGGATTTTAAATATTAATTTAAATGTGTAAATTAGTATTATCGTAACTATAAAAGTACGATATCTGTTCACAAGATAATTATAATATTGCCACAGCACTTATAAAGGAACTGCAAGCTAAATATACTGTTGTCAACTTCAATATATTTAGTATTCAAAGTTGTAAGTGAAATTTAATTTATAGAAGTAGAAACTTCTTCTTTCACTGCCTCTAGCAATCATAATAATATGGAAGAACTTCAAACATTTATGACTGTGATGAATATTACAAATCGTAACTTTGATGAGACAATACTTTTTCGTTTTCCGAAACAAGTATAAATTTACTATGCCTTTCAACAAGACAACAAAACAGAGCAAGAGTTTTTCTAAAATGTAAAGTTACGACATTGAAAGCGTTCAAAAGGTGAAGGGCGTTAACTTGGTTTAGGGAACAATAGGCGACCGACAGAGTCACGAAGCTTATTCAATAAACACTTTCATTGATGGAACAACGTTCCCAGAACGTTTGTATATTTGAGTTTGTGTATTTGTGGTGGTAACAAAGGGTTTACCTGGATTTCGTTTCTATAACTTTTATAGCGAACACAAAAATGTCAGGGTTGAAGAAACTTGTATGAAAGACTGAAGACTGTATAATTTTTGTATAACATCATTTAATTAAATAATTATTTACTTTAAGAACACGATAAAATTTAAAATAAGAAAAGATTTGCTCGACAAAGTAATTCTTTTAATAATGAGAACAGTGCTCGTAATCTCAATGTCATACCCGATCTGGCAGTTTTCATGTTGGACAATTCCATTAAGTTTGAGTAAGTGTCTATTACACCGATATGGGACTTAATTGACTTGTTGTAGTGAGTTTATTCAAACACAGCAAAAATAAGATAGTCTAGGGCAAATCATGAATTTATTGGTTGCAAAGCCATTATTACCAGAAAATATCCAATATCTGGCTATGAAGTTCTTTTTGTGAAACCTAAAAATGACTATTAAACTAAACGAAAGAAGGAAACTTACTGTAATTTAATTCAATTTAGTGAGAAGGAGGCTGCAGAGTTCGAAAAACGGGTTACATTAATTAGGAGAAAATTAGAAGGAAAGTGGGGACGAGAAAGGCCATAATAAATTACTTTGAAAGAGAAAGATTCTTTACATTATTTGGGCGTGCCATAAGTTCAAACTGGAATAGTTACATGTCAAGTGTAAGGATTTTGGAGTCTTACAGGCTAATGGAGTTATTAAGTAATTAAAAATGTAGACAGGCGGTAAATCTGATATTACAGGAAGCAGAGACTGGAGGAAAGTGTAGTCAAGAAAAATAAGACTTCAATTCAATAAGTTATTAAGTAATTAAAGATAAGTTCGAATTCAAACTAAATTGGAAAATTAAAAGTGATATTAAAGAAATGAAATGAGTATTCAAATGGAAGGAGGTGTATAGTTGAGGACGATAAAAAATATTAAACACCTTGCCAGCAGAACTCGGTAAACGATTGGCCCACAGACGACAATAACACTTAGGAAAGCACAGGGATAATTGCTTTTATGGAAAATAAGTGGCCATTAACATCGGGAAATATTTAATTCGAAACAAAAACAAAGCGATAAACACTTTTGCGTGGGTTTGACTGCCATGACTTTGATTCGTGGATGACTGGGGCGATTCAAGCATATTGAGCCAACGTTTGCAGTATAGTCAGATGCACAGAATGTCATGGAAGATATAAGACGTTTCAGGGTACACATGACAAAGAATATTATGGAAACGGCTTGTCAAAAGTTTGGGGCAGTTACTTATTCTCGGTAACTACATGTGTCTGATATAAGATGTAATTTTGGATGGAAAAAGTATTAAATAAATGTATGAAAAGGAGATCAATTAGAATTTTTTTTTCAAGAAAAGAAAAATAAGCTGGTAAATTGTTTTAAGATGAAAAATATATAGCCAAGATTAAAAATAAAAAACTAACAGAACTGTGTATTTTATCTTTATTAAGTCGCACAACCATTTTCAACTCGCGACATCTGCCGAGGACACTGATTAATTAAAACGCGATAAGAATATTTCAGTGAAAAGTAAAGGGCTGAACTAAAAAGTTAATAAATAACTTTAAAACTTTTTGTATTAAATAAATTAAAGTTAGTAGTAGTGATTCTGTATGAACAATTTGCTTTTGACAATCGTATTCTAAACCGTTTACGTTTCATAGTTCTTACCTCCCTTCTTGACAGTTTTCTTTAAAAAATTTGATCCTTGATAGTTCTTTTCTTCAGAACACTTAGGTCAAATATTACGTAATTAAATATTTTAAAACGTACATTTATAGTAGAAAACGTATGGAGAGCCAAAACCCCTGCCTAATATCTATTAATTTTAGATTAATAATATATGTAATTGCAAAAACCTAGATGTTTATTGTTTCATAATAAGATTAAAACGTCACAAAAATTGTTATAAGTTTAATATTTGTGACCTGTGTATAATATAAAGCGGTAAGTGAAAGACCAGCAAAAGTAAAACATGTTGCATGTTTTCACGGGTTGAGCTTTACGTTACGTGGGTCAGTTGAAAAGTTCGTGGAGCGACATCTATAGCTCAGTGGTAGAACTAAAATCTTTCTTGTGCTGCAAGACGTATATTTCTCGTGAACGCTTGTTAATTTCCACATATACCTGTCAATTTATTCACTTTTTACCAGCTGTTTGAAATTTTCCTGTCACGCGTGTTTCTAAATGCACAAAATAAAACATCGTGTTGTGATGAATTCTCTGTTAAAAACGTTTTAGCGGCAATGGAAAATCAAAACAATGTTGTAAATGTGTTAGGAGATGCTGCGCCTTCAGAAACAACGGTAAGTGGGGCACACTTGAGTTTAAACGTGGCCGTACAAGCACTGAAGACGATCCCAGCAGTGGTCGTCCAAAAAATGCCATTATTAATTTTGCCGATGACCAGATTGTGGTAGCGGAAGATGACGAAGACCTCGAGTATATGGTCAGAAAGTTAAAAGAGGAATATGACGCAGCTGGTTTGACGATGAACTTGGCACAATGTGAGTACCTGATAGTGGGCAACGAAGAAGTTAAGGACTTAAAATTGGATGTATACAGGATAAGAGGTGTTGAAAAAAATAAATACTTAGGCGTTATTTTCAACAAACAGGGAAGCAGCAAAGATGAAATTCAAGACCGTGTTAACAAGGGGCGAACCGTTATAAGAACGCTGAATTCGCTTCTATGGGGAAGAAGTATAACCAGAAATACAAAGAAACATATATATAATAGCATGGTGCGAAGTGTAATCCTTTATGGAGCAGAAGTTTGGAACGTTTCAAACGTAAATAAGAAAAAACTGATGGCAGCGAAAATGGACTTCTTCAGGAGGAGTTGTAGGAGATCAAAATTAGACAGGGTTAGAAATGAGACTATTAGAGCCGAGGTGAATATTGACAGGACAATAATAGACGAAATAGAAAGGAGACAATTGACTTGGTTTGGGCATGTGAAGAGATCGGAAGATGACAGATGGCCCAGCAAAATACTGAAATGGATACCACAGGTGAGGAGGAAAAAAAGGACGTCCACGGAGGAGTTGGCGAGATGACGTAGCGGAAACAATGGTTGCAAGAAATTTAGAACTTACATGCTACGATAGGTTACAATGGAAGTTGGGGACGGAGAAAGCTGTAAAGATCCGGTTTATATATATATATATATATAATGCCATTCTTAAAAAAATTTCATAGGGTGTTGGAAGACCGCTTATTGAGGAGTGGATGACGTTGCTGAAATAATAGGCATCTCATATAAACGTGTGCATCATACTTAAACTCAAGAACTCGGTGTGTAAAAACGTTGTACAAGATGGCTGCCGCATCTGGAGTTGTTGCATTTCTTCCCCGTCCAGTGCGGAGAGGGGGGAACAACTTCAATGCTCGTACTACCACGTTTAAATTCAAGTGCCTACTTACAGACCGTTGGTTTTGAAGTCGCAGCATCGCCTGAAAAATTTATAATTTCGTTCTCAATTTCCGTTGGCGCTAAGGAATTTTTAACAAAGAATCACACCACGATGGTTGATTTTGTCTGTTTTTCAGAACACGCATGACACGTCAACTTTAAACAGTTTCTAAACAATGAATACATTGATGGATGGACTTGGAAATTAACAGGTGTTTACATAAAATATAAATGGAGAAGAACACGAAAGATTTTAGTTTTACCGCTAAGTTACAGATGTCGCTCCTGAACTTTTCAACTGACCCACATATAAAGTGATATTCAAGGGACACAGCAAATAATATTCCACAGCGTAATTGAGTATAGTTTAAAATACTTTGCAACCGCATCCAGCCATATGCTGAAGAATAGTAGGAGCTTACAGAGCTTGTGTCACACGTGGTAAGTCAACTATAAATCGAGTACCAACCATCAGACAAATACTAGAAACGTTTCTGGAATATCTTGAAGAGACTTGTCACATATTTGTAGACTCTAAAGAGGCAAATAATTCAGTAAATAGACAGCAGCTATATGACGTAACGACAGAATTTCGAATACCAAATTACGTGGTATATCTTGTAGAGCTTACAATGGGGGAAAGTACAGTGCAGAGTAATCGGTGATTGAAGCTTACAGGCGGTTATGACATTTCCTTTGTCTCAGGCCCTGCTATGACGATGGCTACCACGAAAGCAGCCGAAGCGTTTGAAGTAGCAGAGACACCGTTTTTAGTATTTGATAACGATCTACAAGTCCGAAATTTTTAGAATATAGCACGAAGGCCTACAAGCCCGACTAACTGGGCCGGGAAAGCCTTTGGAAATATATTTTACCGATTTTTCGCTTTCAAGGATGTAGGTGTATACGTTGTTTGTCTTTACTAACTGTAAGCTATACACATTACTAACTGTAGGCTATACACATTACTAACTGTAGGCTATACACATTACTAGCTGTAGGATATACACATTACTAGCTGTAGGCTATACACATTACTAACTGTAGGCTATACACATTACTAGCTGTAGGCTATACACATTACTAGCTGTAGGCTATACACATTACTAACTGTAGGCTATACACATTACTAACTGTAAGCTATACACTGTACTAACTGTAGGCTATACACATTACTAACTGTAAGGTATACACATTACTAACTGTAGGCTATACACATTACTAACTGTAAGCTATACACTGTACTAACTGTAGGCTATACACATTACTAACTGTAAGCTATACACATTACTAACTGTAGGCTATACACATTACTAACTGTAGGCTATACACATTACTAACTGTAGGCTATACACATTACTAACTGCAGGCTATACACATTACTAACTGTAGGCTATACACATTACTAACTGTAGGCTATACACATTACTAGCTGTAGGCTATACACATTACTAACTGTAGGCTATACACATTACTAACTGTAGGCTATACACATTACTAGCTGTAGGCTATACACATTACTAGCTGTAGGCTATACACATTACTAGCTGTAGGCTATACACATTACTAACTGTAGGCTATACACATTACTAACTGTAGGCTATACACATTACTAACTGTAGGCTATACACATTACTAACTGTAGGCTATACACATTACTAACTGTAGGGTATACACATTACTAACTGTAGGCTATACACATTACTAACTGTAAGCTATACACATTACTAACTGTAGGCTATACACATTACTAACTGTAAGCTATACACTGTACTAACTGTAGGCTATACACATTACTAACTGTAAGCTATACACATTACTAACTGTAGGCTATACACATTACTAACTGTAGGCTATACACATTACTAACTGTAGGCTATACACATTACTAACTGAAGGCTATACACTGTACTAACTGTAGGCTATACACATTACTAACTGTAGGCTATACACATTACTAACTGTAGGCTATACACATTACTAACTGTAGGGTATACACATTACTAGCTGTAGGCTATACACATTACTAGCTGTAGGCTATACACATTACTAGCTGTAGGCTATACACATTACTAGCTGTAGGCTATACACATTACTAGCTGTAGGCTATACACATTACTAACTGTAGGCTATACACATTACTAGCTGTAGGCTATACACATTACTAGCTGTAGGCTATACACATTACTAACTGTAGGCTATACACATTACTAACTGTAGGCTATACACATTACTAACTGTAGGGTATACACATTACTAACTGTAGGCTATACACATTACTAACTGTAAGCTATACACATTACTAACTGTAGGCTATACACATTACTAACTGTAAGCTATACACTGTACTAACTGTAGGCTATACACATTACTAACTGTAAGCTATACACATTACTAACTGTAGGCTATACACATTACTAACTGTAGGCTATACACATTACTAACTGCAGGCTATACACATTACTAACTGAAGGCTATACACTGTACTAACTGTAGGCTATACACATTACTAACTGTAGGCTATACACATTACTAACTGTAGGCTATACACATTACTAACTGTAGGGTATACACATTACTAGCTGTAGGCTATACACATTACTAACTGTAGGCTATACACATTACTAGCTGTAGGCTATACACATTACTAGCTGTAGGCTATACACATTACTAACTGTAGGCTATACTCATTACTAGCTGTAGGCTATACACGTTACAAACTGTTGGCTATACACATTACTAGCTGTAGGCTATACACACTACTAACTGTAGGCTATACACATTACTAACTGTAGGCTATAAACATTACTAACTGTAGGCTATACACATTACTAGCTGTAGGCTATACACATTACTAACTGTAGGCTATACATATTTCTAACTGTAGGCTAATGTAAAAAAGAAGGATAGATAATGAAAGCGCGATTTTAAAATCCTAAATAAGGACTAAGATTTTTGAAGTTTTGGCCAATTCATAAATAGTGCACCGAACCATTTTTGAAATGATTGCCTTGGAGGCAGGACGGTCAGTCAGCTCTTAAAAAAGTGCACTGAACTGGAAGCAAAGTGGTATTAATGACTTTATTTAAATCATCAATGTCATCTTGACTAGAGATAAGTGACAAATGGGCCGCCGATTTTCAAAGGATGAGGTATAAGAAGGCATGTGAAACAGTTTTTGGTGGCAACAATAATGTTGGTCACGTAATCATTTATGTGCGGGACCATCAGGCGAACCCTTAAATTATTAAGTAAAGGAATACTCCTAAAATTCTACAAGGTGATGGCTCTTCCCACACTTCTTTATGAGTCTGAGAACTGGACTGTACCGAAAGGCTAGGCCAGTCGCAGCCAAGCGGCTGAAATGAGATTTCTCAGGCACGTGGCAAGGTATACTTTCCATGATCATAGAAAAAACACAGATATGTATGGCAGAAACTGAATAATATGAGTATTCTCAAAAGGATCGCCCAGTACTATAAGCCGAGGGGACGGAGAGATGTGGGACGTCCGAGGAAGCGCTGGAGTGACCAGCTGTAATCTTTGCCTATTTGAGACCGGAACAAACCATCCTTGGTTTAATTCTTGAAGATTATGATAATGATGATGATGACGTAATCATTTATTTACACTTTTGTTTGATTTTCTTTGGGCAAGCACTGATTGCGTTGTTTGCTCTGATTGTTTGCTCTTTAAAATCCATCATATCGGTTGAAAAGAAAACCGCCGTGTCACTGAAACATAATCTCGGAAAATCGCACTGAATAAAACAAAGTGTCTTATCACTTGGGTACAGTGTGTTGGCACACTGGTTCAGGAAGCACAGGGCTACTGCTCGCCAGTATGGTCAGCGGTGGTGGCCGTTTTTGTTGTTCTTGCAAAACGAAAACGAACTGTTCGTTAAAAAAAAAAACTGTTTTTAAAAACAGTTGTAAAAATACAGGTTGAATTAATGAACTGTTGCTATTTACATTTACTGATTTTACCATTATATTGTTAAAACGTTTTGTTTTGAGTATTTCAATAACTGTCCATTTTAGTATTTTTCTTAAATGGATGGTTATGTAACTTAAACAATGGCATTAAGTCAATAAAGTCAATACGTATTTGTCTTATTTACCAGTAACTTAAAAGGCATTTTTTGTTTTAAATTGTTTCCTTCAAAACTGTTAATGGATATGTTTTTATATCCGTCACAACTAAATAATTTTTTTACATATTTACTGAAATAAAATTGAATATAGCGTAATTATGCGCTAAACAGAACGAGGTCCGTACAATAATCGAACGTAAGTCAACGAACGTTGCAGTAAAAAAAAAACGGTTTACTCATAACAGTTCAACAAACGTTGCAATGAAAACGAACAGTTTACTCCAAACAGTTCAATAAGAACAGTTTACGCCAAACAGCTCAACGAAAGTTCCAATGAAAACGAACGGTTTACTCCGAACAGAGAACAGTTGTCAATACTGTTGTTAACGCTATGTTCGTTTTTAAAACGGACAATAGTTTGTCTCCGCGGAAAAGAACAGTAAGTTCGTTTTTTTTTCAGAAAACTCTTTTCTCAAACAGTTGCGCGTTTTTGTTCCAAGCACTATTGGTCAGTAGTGTCAGCGGCGCGGGAGAACATACTCAGTCTAGTTCGCGCACGCTTTTCTAATTACCCGAACTTTTGGGTTAGCACTTTGTACATATACAGCGCATTCCTAATGTGACGCCCGTCTCTACATGCGTGAGTGCCTCCTCCACGATATGTGTTGCTGATCACGTACGAAGCGAGGCAGAACTGAAGTAGTTTTAATAAACTACGTGAGTAGTACGTCAGAATCGACGCCGCGGCTGCCGCCGAAACTTTTTGATTAATTTCATTTAATTAGCACCGAGCAAAGTTTCAACTCGGCAAAGCCTAGTCTTCTCGTTTTTTGTTGCGGTTTATTTAATTACATAGCTAGGCGTAACTGTATTATATAATAAAACGCGACAACACCTCCTAGCGGAGACTCGTGAAACTTTCATTTATGCAGGGAAAGTACGTGTTTCGTGTTTAGCAAATGACAACAGAAATCTAATGATTTTGTTGAGTGCGTGTGTGTGAATTTCAGCCTTTCGAAAGTGTATGAATAAGCCGTAAACTTATTTAGCTGTAAACTTGGATTTCGCTGTATAATTGAAAACCCACTCAACGTGGCTATTCTCTCACTTTCTCTCTTGTTCACCGCCGTCTGACTCTACTTTTTCGAGACCCTTTCTATCCTATTTCCATACTTTAATAAACTATTTTTTTTTTTTTTTTACTTAAAATCAAAATGATTAATAACCGGGGTGTTATGTCGTAGTCGGTAGTTGCCAACGTTTCGAATCCCACCCTCGGGGATCTTCTACAGGCGACAGAGTGTTGTGAGAACCCGGGAGCTGCGGACGATGCCAGTCATATCTTCTTCGCCGGCAAATAATGGGAACAACACAGGAGATCGTTGCAAGAGAAAATTATGCAGAAAATGTCTCCGAATAACATTGTCTAAGCGATGCTTCGAGGGGAGGATACCTGGAACTGTGTGGCACGCTTCGAAACAGTGAACTTTTCTTTTCTTTGAATTAGGGCGTCCACTGCAGGCATCATGTTCAATGGTCGTACGACCACTTTTAAACTCGAGTTGTTGCACCACTACTTCTGAAGGTGCAGCGTCTCTACGGGCCGTGTGAGCCCAATACATAAATTATTGTTTACTAACCAAACCGCCGTCATAATCAGGACATCTACGCTTGTCATTAAAAAAATGTACAGCCCCTCGCAATACATAATATCGTTTAGTTGCCATACATATTCGCCGTACTTTGCTGTTTACTGTCAATCTCCCATTTCCTCACTTAAGAGTACTGGGTCCTCTTTTACCGTCTAACCAGTGTAGGGGTTAAACATATAACGCCAAAAAACCCGAAAAAAGGGAAAAGAAAGAAGGAGCAGGTGTCAGATTTTGAAATGACAGTGATATATACGAGAGGAAGTTAGCACAAAGGCGTGTGAAATCCTTCAACGTCGACAGGCATGTTTATGGACATATCGTAAATCCAACAGAGCAGCTGGTCACTTGAAGAAATTCGGGCTTGTTCTAGTTAAATGCATAGAAAAAAGCCAGAGAAAGAGTCACGATTGTAATACTGAGAAAGATACAGTTAGGGTGACTGAACGAAGTACCAAGAACGCCACAGCAGAGTTGAATAACCTAATCAACGGTGCAGCTGGAAGTGTTCTTGCAGAAAGGAATGGAAAAACCGAGAGATAAGTATGAATGGGACATACCCAGAAGAATACAACGAAGGTGATTGAACCAATTAACAAGGCAGCTGGAGGCTTAGCGACTAGGGGTTGTTCTAGTGGAAAGGCGTAGAAAAAAACACCAGAAGGGAGTACAATTACGACATACCAGGAACGCCACAAGTAGAGGTGAATAAACTTACCAGCTGTGCAGCTGGACACTAGGATACAATTAAGGATTTGTTCTGGCCAGAGACTATAGAAAAACGCCAGAGAGAGGGTTACAAGATAAATACCGAGAAAGCTATAACAGGGGTGAGTGAACCAATTAACAGTGCAGCTGGACGTTAGAAGACAAATAAGAGTTGTTCTGGTTAAAAGGAACAGAAAAACTCCACAGAGAGATTTACGAGCGTGAAATCGGACTTACCGTAGCAGAAGGAGGGTTGGACCAGGAGAAGGAATTAAGGTAGGGTATGAAGATGACCTATCAGAAACAGCTTTCAATGTAGGCGGGTTTCCAGGAGTAAATTTTTCCAGAAGAAAGGAACTTAGGACCAATGGAAACAAAGCAGGATGACGAAAAGAGACTTAGTGGGGAATTCGGTGTATTGACTATATAAAATAAGCCGAAAGCGAGATCGGGGGTCTATTAGTAAATTTTCGGAGAGTCGGTAGTAACGTATCGATAGAGTCCGTCATAATTTAAGTGGAGTCTTGACTTAAACATTTAAGAGTTTTTATTTAAATTCGGAAGTAGTCGGTGGTGAAAGTTCAGAAAGTTAACTTAAGACTTATGTAGAATTAACATGTGTATATAGTTGTGAAGATTCAGAAACTTATACTATATTTTCACAAAGTCAAATGAACGAACAATGTGTGTAATATAGTTCATATTGAAAGAGTCAGAAATAGAGAGTTATTAATTTATAACTTGTAAAAGCAATTAGGATCGTATCATGTGTTCGAAATCAGCCATGTACGAACTATAACTCACGTAACGAGAATAAATGCTATAAACTAGTGAACAGTACTTATACTAATGTAATGTCGGATGGTGCCGGATATTATTAGTTAAAGTGGAGTGATTTAAAAGTGTAAGCAATCAAATACTACGAGAGTAAACCACGATATGATTCAGCAAGGCGAGGATTCATGCAAAGGAGTGGGATGCACATCTACACTTACGACGCAGATGTAAGGAGCTGGAGATGAGATCACCGCAGGTCCACAAGCCGTAGACAGGAATATCGTATCAACAGTAACTTTGATGTACTAATTACTATTTTACAAAAACACCTGTCTGTCCTACTAAAAGAACCTACGCATAAAACTGTCCTACTAAAAGAACTTACGCATGTAGTAAACATTAAAACTTGAAGTAGTATGATAACATCACTTCAATTAAGAATAAATTCGTATCTTAAAAATGAATCTATTTGGAAACAGAATATGTTGTAATATGATATAAGTATTAGTCTTGCTTAGATATAAATTAATTCGAACCTTGAGATATAGAGACCTTAGTATATAAATGTCTATTGAGAGAAATCATGTTTTAAAAAAATCAATGATCATAATATGTTAAGGCTCAAAGAGAATTGATATTAATGACAGTTAACGTAAATTTAATAATTGCATTAAATTTGACTGATAAACGTGTATGTGTTTCATTATTTAAATACCAACCTGAGGGACGATACAAAAATATTACTTAATTAGTTTTTCTTGAACACGAATATTGTAACAGTACAAACTGTGCCATAAAAATCAACTAAGTAACAAGATGTGATGATAACCAGTAGCAAATCTACGATCAGCATTTAACGACAATACAACATAACCAGACAAATAGACAGAGACATTGACGAAGACTAGTTCCCAAATAGATTAGTTAAGTGAGCATAAGACCATTAAACAAAGAAACACCATAAATAAAATAAAAGGTAAAATAACTGATATTTACAAAATGTATTACAGTAGTGAAAACAGCACATAAGCTGAGTAATTGAAAAGTAATAATTTGAATAAGAAGTAAAACGAAACATAGTGTTGATAATAATAAACTATAGATGAATTATGATAAATGAACAAATAAAATAATATTAACAGTATATTCACAAAGTTAGATCATCCTTGAAGGAAAGGTATGCTAAGGCATAATGAATAATGATGAAAGAAAATTTAATGAAAGAACTAATTGTATATGTTCTAATAATAAAAGATAGCAAATGTAATCTACAATGTAAAGAACTTGATATATTTAAAAATGTTATAAGATGGTTAATAATATAAAAAGAGGTATTATCAGTTAAGGTGAACAAAACCTTATTATGAATTGTGTAGAATGAGAGAATGACATAAGATGAGTCAAAGTAACTTCATGAATAATAAATAATGTAAAAAAAGCTCAAAATAATGACTAGGGCCAATATGCTAAGTAACAGTAATATTGTGCAATAACTAGCACATGAGTTATAAGAAAACCAAAACAAATAGTAAAATGTCTGTAATAAATGCATACATAAAGACAAAACAATTATTGACTCACAACGACCTATGTAGAGTCCATACTGAAAGAAGTAGAGTAATTATGAAAAGAAACATGAAATAATAGACAAACAAATGTTGACAAATCAGATTATGAAAAGAATAATAAAATATAATAAAGAGAAATAGAGATATATCAATTATGTAAAAGGTGTAATATCACCAAACAATGTCAAGTATAATAAGCGTAGGAAGTAAGAATAAGTTTGAATAATTAATAAGGAAAGAACGAAGCCATTAAATAATAATAATCAATTATGTTATAAGAATTTATTGTTAATGTTCAGCTGGATACAGCAAATTTAGATAATACGAGAATTATTAAAAATTGTTAAAGAAGGATTATATCTCAGTTTGCAATGAAAATACATGATTGCCAGTTCAGCTTCATATATGGATATATAATAATCTAATAAGTTCATATTGGTTATTAAACTTTCACTTGTGAATTTACTTTGTTTCCTCCCGTACGCGTTTCGGCGTGATGTGCGTCTTCGTCAGCGGTGTGAGACAGACTGTCAGTAACTTGTAATGGTTTTTTTGTTGGTAGGTTGAGTGGGTGGGTGGAAGGGAATTGGTGCAGGGATCCGAATTATTGTTTGTTTTATGTATAATTGTGTCAAAGAGTGTGTGCGATTTATAGTGTAATTGGTCGTTAATTATGTTGTTTGGTTGTGTTGTGCAGTGTTTGTACGGGTAACCCAAAAATAAGGTCTCCATATTTTTAAAAAATAGAAAAAAAAATTTATTACGAAAACTTTTTACATGGTTGTGAAGCATAAGAACACACTATTTTTCAACATAATCGCCGTTACGTTCAATGCATTTTTCGAGCCGCTGTGGCAGTTTTAGTATGCCAGTGTCATAGAAACTCGCTGCCATGTCATTGAGATAGCGTTTGACCTCGTCTTTCACCTCGTCATCGTCGTCGAATCGCATTCCACCCAAATGTTCTTTCAAATGTGTAAACAAATGATAGTCACAAGGTGCCAAGTCCGGACTATAGGGGGGGGGGGTGATTATGTCCCATCCAAATTGGTTCAGAAGATCGGCGGTTGCGCGGGCGACATGAGGGCGAGCATTGTCGTGAAGAATGGACACGCCCTTCGTGAGCATTCCTGTTCTCCGAACCTGAATCGCCCGTTTGAGTTTTTTGAGTGTCTCACAATATGCGTCTGCGTTTATTGTGGTCCCAGTAGGCATGAAATCGATCAACAATACACCTTTCCGATCCCAAAACACAGTCGCCATTATCTTGCCTGTAGACTGTGTTTGTTTGAATTTTCGCCGCCTTGGCGAAGTTGGATGCCGCCACTCAAGTGATTGTCGTTTTGATTCAGGTCTGAAGTGGTGAACCCACGTTTCGTCACCTGTGACAATGGAATTCAAAAAGTCGTCTCTTTCGTCTGCATAGCGCTCAAGAAATTCGCGGGCAGCTTCGACGCGTTGCCGTTTGTGGTCTTCTGTGAGCATTCGCGGAACCCACCTTGAGCACACCTTCCGATATTTCAACTTTTCAGTTACAATCCTCTGAATGGTGGATTTCGAAACGTCAGGAAGGAAACAAGAGAGCTCGTGGATAGTGATCCTCCGATCTTCACGCACACAACTTCGTCAAGTTTCCTGATCGTCTCGTCTGACGCTGACGGTCTCCCGCTTCTTTCGTCATCATGAATTTCTGTACGACCAGCTTTAAACTCTCTACACCACTTGCTGACGTTTTTGACACCTTTTGCGTTAAGAGATCGAATGACTTCGCGAAATCCGCACTTGGCGGGAACAGCGATTGGGATCTCCATTCTTAACGGCTGCCAAGCCAAGACTAATCGACCGAGCGAGCTCAGCGACCGCTTGTTTGAAAGAGGGGAGATGGCCGCACACAGCAGTGCTGCCAACTGCCGCCCAAAATATTTCCCTGCGGCTCTAGTCAATTGGAGACCTTAATTTTGGGTTACCCCTAGTAATATGTTAATTTCAATAGTCTAATTGTGTCCAAGGTAGTGAAAAATGATTGTTTAATAAATGTTAAAAAATACAAAAATAGAATCTGCAAATTGTAGCAGAAGACATTTGCAATAAAACAATATTTAAGATAAGCTATCATTAGGAGGTAGTTTATTAATAAAAAATGTATCTAAACTGGCCGCTATTCATCTCAAAATAACCAGCAAAGAATGAGCAATACGATGCTAGTAACAGATCAGAATTTGTAATTAGAATAAGGGAGAAACAAGCATAAATATGATAAATTTTGTGAATTTTGGAAGGGTACAAGTAATACCATCAACAAAGTTGACCCACGCTTAAAACAATTATGTAAGAGTTATTTTTAGAATGACCGCATCATGACGTCATTTTTAACCAATCAGGAAATTACTTGAGAAATTTATTGTCGCCGCCTAGCGGAGTTTTTATAGGACTATATATACAGAGTACGAAGGAACAACACGGACATTTTTTGCATTCTATTCCGGCAGATACTACAAGGACTCCATATCAAAATTTTAATCAAATATTATTAAAGCACAGCAGCGAAGAAGTAACATACTTAGTAAAGGGCATCACGACAAGCAGTGTTCCTTTAACTAGTAGTGCGAAACAAAAAGAACGAGGTTAGAAGAATTACCTAACCAAATATTTAACCACAAGAAGTTTTAATCGTTCTTTCGCGGAAAAGTGAAGTGTACGATCAGCGAATTTCGATCGTAAAGTGAAAATAATAATCCAAAGAGATTATCAATCAGGGAGTACAGTGCCAAATATAATTACAGTGTTAAAATATTATGTCACTAGTATAAGATATAATATAGAAATAATACACTTATGTACTGAACGCAAAACACTAATACTATAAGAATTAAACATTGCCCATACTTTTTCCAAGAGGAATTATACAATTCCTGTATAAGAGTTAATGATTTAGGCTAACCATATTTAACCTCAAACTTGTAGAGGTCAGACGAACATTTCGTTAATCAGTCTGAATTTTTAAAGGTGTTAAACTACTACTACTACTACTACTACTACTACTACTACTACTAATACTACTACTACTATTGCTGCTACTGCCACCACTACTACTAGTACTATTCCTGTTACTGACACAACTACTACTACTACTACTACTACTACTAATACTACTACAACTGCTGCTACTGCCACTACTACTACTACCACCACCACCACCACCACTACTACTACTACTACTACTACTACTACTACTACTACTACTACTACAACAACTGCTGCTACTGTCACTACTACTACTACCACCACCACCACCACCACCACCACCACCACCACCACTACTACTACTACTACTACTACTACTACTACTACTACTACAACTGCTGCTACTGCCACTACTACTACTACCACCACCACCACCACCACTACTATTACTACTACTACTACTACTACTACTACTACTACTACTACACTACTACTACTACTACAAGCAGGTTAAAAGAATAAGCATCTCGTGAGTTGAATGACATGAGTATGATGTGGTCCCATGTACGATTATTATACTGTAACAGTCACGTATGACGTTTAATGTTACCGCACTATAACGACGTGACGGTTGTGCTTTATAAGTTTCACAAACGACACGAACACACAAACTCTGTTTTCGCAGTGCGTATTGGAAAGTCAAAGCGTAAAATTTTGAAAATTTACTATGGACGCGGCGCAAAGGAAACTTTTATTTATTGAATAAGTTATGCGTCACTGCGGAGTTCACGGCTGTCACTGCACGTTAACTTATTGTTCTCCCAACTAAGTTACAGGCCTACGTTTGTGTCCTTGAGGGCTTTCAATATGGTAATCGAACGTTCGTTGTTGGTTCGTAAACTTTACTTTAGTTGTCTGTCCCCACCTTATCGAGTTTTATTTCATTTGACAAACAAAAGTAGAATTTTACCTTCAAGTTTTCAGATGATTTTCACTGTATTCTTTCTCCTCGTGAATCTTGTTTGTTTATTTCATTTACATTTATAAAAAAAACCGATGTTACGAAACAGCCATCTCCATATTTTATATCATAATTCATATGTTCGTTTGAAATATTACAAATTTTGTGATTCCCAAAGAACGTCTTCAGTTAATGTTACTCAGCATAAATAATGAGGAATGTATTTCGTTTAGCATTTGGGAATCGAAAAAATAATCCAGTTTCCTTAAGTTTTTTTTAAGGGAGAAAAAATACATAGTTGTTATAAAAGAAATAGGCCAAATGATTTGCTAGAAAAGGAAGTAGCAATACCCTTGTTGTTTCTTAGCCACATTCAATAAGGAAATCATTAAATAACCAATAAAAGGGCAGTGTTTTATGGAATAAGCAGTTTTTTGCTAAGAATTGTGTTTTTTGGTGAAATTTAGAACTAAAAATTTAAGTCAGTCGCTAATTTAAAAATTTTTAACATACATTTTAGTTGGTTCCGTAATTATAAGAAATAGTACATTTACTATGTATATCAATTTTGAACCACACATCTCGTCTGCTAAACGAACAAGAAGAAGAAGAAGAAGAAGAAGAAGAAGAAGAAGAAGAAGAAGAAGAAGAAGAACAACAACAACAACAACAACAACAACAACAACAACAACAACAACAACAACAACAACAACAACAACAACAACAACAACAACAACAACACCAACAACAACAACAACAACACCAACAACAACAACAACGACAACGACAACAACAACGATAACGACAACAAAAATGACAACGACAACAAGATTATTATTCTGATGATGATGTTGATATGTCTATGGTGCGGATAGTGGTGATGATTTTTAATTGTTTTACAAGCGTTTATACAACAATTCAATACATGTACTAATATAATTTATAAATTTAAAATTTATATAATTTTCCCTGAAAAGCGTAATTAAACGAATACATCAATTCATATAAAGGTAATAAACAAATTGACTATCTTACATAAATTACTTGTAGTAACTTCCTACTTTTATCGGCGCACTTTATGTTAAAGACATTGTTATCTCTACAGTTACTACAATCGTACATTAACTATCCAAGAAAACAAGTTATCGAATACCTACGTTATTAAACAGTACAACGGTACAAATTATTTAATATAATTTATGTTTGTGGAGCCCCACGTTCTTTGGGACGCCAAAATTTATACAACGGTACAATGTTATTTGATATAATTTATTTTGTGCTATGTATACATTCACACAACATTACTGATACCGTGTATGTATAAATTGGGGTTCAGATGTAATCATAATAATATTTATCATCTTGTTCTCGCATTATAGTAGTTAAAGTATCATTTAAATTTTCATTTATTTGTTTATGCGATTCTTTTATATCTTTTCTCCACTCGAGACGTAATTCTTTTTGTTTATTTTAAATCCTCACAACTTGCTCATATAAGGCTTGTTTAAAATTATTCTCTAGAGTGTCAATACGTAAGTTGGTATCAACAACTTTTTCTGTTAATTCTTCTACTCTTCGGATTTTTATGGCTTCCTGTTTAAAATTTTCAGTCTGTTGTTCTAGTTTAATATTGAAATTTTCAGACTGTTGTTCTAATTTATTTTCTAAACTTTCTGTTTGTTCTTTAAGTTTAGCATTTATATTTCTGTCTGTTTTGTGCTTATTTCATCTACCCAGGCACGCATCATAGTTTGAAACGCTTCCATATCTAAGCTTCCTGGTGCTGCCATGGTGAATTATTATTAAAATATTTATTATTAATTTATTATTAGTGAACCGTATGCGAGCTTTTATTATTTATTGTTTAGTTATTATTATTTATTTATTTTTATCTACTCATATTACAATTACACCTGTTTGTTGGAGTGGGCACCAGTTGCGTTATTACAATACAATACACATAACAAAATAAACAACATATAAAAATATTCATAAATAAACATCAAATTATACATCAAATCCTATGCACACATTTAATTATAGAGCATACATTTATTTATTAAATGTAGGCGTGTCGGGCCCCAAGTTAACGGGCGACAAAATTTATACAACAGTACAAATTATTTAATATAATTTGTTTCTGGAGACCCACGTTGGGCACCCAAATTTATACAACGACGCAAATTATTTAATGTAATTTATGTTTGTGGAGCCCCACGTTCTTTGGGACGCCAAAATTTATACAACGGTACAATGTATTTGATATAATTTATTTTATGCTATGTATACGTTCATACAACATTACTGATACCGTGTATGTATAAATTGGTGTTCAGGGGTAATCATAATAATAGTAGTCCTTTTAGGAATCGTAATATGTTTTCATTTATTTATTCAACAAACAAAATAAAAAAATAATATAATAATAATATTTACTTCGCCATAAAATATTCATTATCTATTGTTTCAAGGTTTCTTTGTGGCCGTATACTCATCATAAAATTAGATTTTATATCTTATATTAGCAATTTTATGTTAAAACATTTCTTCATTATACTATAAATTCTCGACTATTCAGTCTGAATGTGTGCTTTATACATTTGTTAATATTTCCATTCGTATTCTATACTTGACATACCTTTTACGGCTTTATAATCATTTAAAAATAACTAATTGAATATTTCTAATTACTTTACTTTATATGCTTTCAATGACAAAATTTAAAGTATTAAATCAATTGTTAATTCTCCAAGCAAGGATTTAAATTATTTTTGAATTGACTGTTTATCATTAAAGAAAATATCATTATAAAAATTCTTATTACAAGTAAATTACATCCTCTTATCTCTACCTACATAATTTTTCTTTAATTTAAAATATTTTTTTATTAATATCTTTATTCTTTTATAATTATAAATTGGTTTTTGGTCACCTCAATTCTGCAGATTTTCCCACGTCCTCCAGTGATCCGTCGGTCATCTCTTACTGGATGTCCTCTTGCGTTTTCCGGTTCCATTGGTCGTCCTATCGTCTCTCGTCCTTCATGGTCCCATCGGCTGGCTGTAGAATGGAATGACGTGTTTCTCTGGATCGGCTGCTGTTGTTATATAAACCGCCTCTATTACTCTGCGTATCGTACCTCTGCTTGATGTTCTCTCGCCATCTGTCTAGAGAGTAGATGTTTGTCGTTGCAGACTGTTTGTAGACGTCCGATAATTGTAGTTACAGTTATTTTTTTTTTTATTACTTGAACTAATATGTTGTCCGTAATACTTTATAGTTTACAAATAAAAGATACTGTCGATATTGGACACAGCGTCTAACTATGTCTGAAATAATTAAAATTTCGCGTCGCTGACGGGCATAGCGTACCGCTGACATTGAAAACTAATTGAAGAGTAAATTTGGCTCTCCTGGGCTCGTATTTATATTCACCAAAAAAACCACACCTGTCGCTACAGAATTCTGCAGGTCAGAAGATGTCCATAGCGTCTGTTGCCCCACTCTCATCTACTTTCACATATTCGCACTTTTTCGCCAATTGCAATGTCTAATGCGGATTTCAAGGTGATCTAACATTGTCTAATTTAATTATACACATTACACGTAATTATGATAATGATCGCATCATTAGTGTAATTACTATGCTTTAAAAATCGTACAGAATTCGCACTGAACGTCATAATTACATAGAATTCGCACTGCACACGTGTCTGATATTTATGCATTTTTAAAAGTCTTTACACTCTTTCTAATATTTATGGTTCGTTTATAATTAAATAAAACTTTAATTTAGCATCTATTTGTGGTGAGATTGCAAACTTTCAGGCTTTAACAGGCTTCACGCACACACACTGTTTACTTGCGTACACGCTCTCAGCGGCAATCGCGTGATGTTCCTGTTCATTCATGTTTATGAGCCAGCTTCCAATTTCACACCTGCTGGTCTATTACATATTACTAAAATTAATTTAAATATTTATTTTATTTCATATATGCGCATTACAGCATATGCTTGTATTGTCGCATTACATATCAATAAAAATGAATGATTTCATAAAAAAATGTTTTAAATAATAAATTTGTGTTCAAACATAAATTACGCTGGTACACACGGCAATATAAACAAATATCCCTATTAGCGCTTTTGAGCCTCTCAGCTCATCATCAGTTCTTAAATACCTGATAATGTTATTTCCGATCTACTGATGAGGTGAGAGACTCGAAAGCGCTAATCGGAATTTTTGTTGTAGTGGGATGAAAAATTCTTTCCGTTGTGTGCCTAAGTGAAAATCTTCTTCTTCTTCTTCTCCTCTTCAAGGATTAGGTTATATAAACCTGTTCCGGAACCCATCTCATCCTCGGAAGACCCACATCTCTTCTACCAATGGCTTTATAGTTCAGTGCCGCTTTCGGAAATGATCCTCTGTCATCCTTTGAAGATGATCCGACCATTGTCTTCTGTAAATTGCAATAATTTAATTTATGTCGTTTGTTTCGAGTTCTGCTCTGATATCTTCATTTCTTATTTTATCTTGCAATGTATAATTTAAATTATTTCGACGTAAGTGCATTTCAGCATTCTGAATCTTGCCGCTTTCCTTTTTTATCATGACCCACGCCTCACTTATTCTTTGCTAGGGCCTACTGTCACAGATTCCAGTTCTTCCTCCGAGCCTGCTTTGGATACTACAAGTATTAGAAAGTTTTACATGAACAGGTTACTGGCCTGTTGCACAACCCCCTACCAGAGACTCTTCTGTCAGGGTTACCATACCTTAGCCAAAAAGCCCCTGTTTGGAGCGCAGGAGATTAGCCCTCGCCCTTATCTCCAAGTGAAAATCTTAGGCCTAACTTGTTGTCATCTTAATAAACATAACTTATATGCTCCAAAACGACACTCGTAATTCGCAACGTTAGACGTTTTAGCTTAATATAAACTTGACCATTTTAACTGAGATTTGAAAACAATTTTGTAAATTCAACAAATTGCAAATATGTCTCACTGAAACTAGGAACGGTTTTAACGGTCTCAGATACTGCTTCTCCGCTCCTCTGATGCCATCCGTCAAGAGCACAGCCGAAACGTTTAGTAGGCCCCAAGAAGAGCTTAGCCCGCGAGTAATAGCTTGACAGTTTTTTTTAACCCCCTATTGATAGTACTGACTTTTTGTTCGATATAAATACTGTTTCTGAGCCGAGTTACGAAAAAGAATTTTAAAATATGTGATGAAAACGATGTTGCAAGAGATAATTTTAACTATGTAAGTTTATATATTTATTTTGCAAGCATTATTTCAGAAGATGGAACAAGAAAGAATGACATCAAAAGGGAAAACAGGCTATTCGTTTGCTAAACTCGTTACTTTGGTCGAACGAAATGAATGTTCAAACTACACTGACAATCTACACACAACTATTTCGGAGTCCATTTTAACTTATGGCTGCGATTGCTGGCAACTTTCAGATAAAGAGAAAAAGATGATAGAAACTGAGGAAATGGACTTCTTAAGAAGAACGTGTAATATTTCTAGAATGCAACGTGTTAGAAACGAAGATATAAGAAGGAAAACAGGGCGCATATTTACAACAGCAGAAAGAATAGAATCCAGACACTATGGTATGGTCACGAAATGAGAATGGAGGAGAAGCGATGACCAAAGGAAGCATTGACTTACACACCACAAAACAGGAGAAGAAAAGGAAGACTGACAACACAATGGAGAACAGGAATTAGGAAAAGCATGAGATATCGAGCTATTGAAGACGATGGCTGGAAGGATAGGGAGAAATGGCGATCGAAATGCGGGATGCGGCATAGACTGTAGGACTCCCGGTAATAATAATAATAGTTTATATTCATAGAGTTTAAAACATCCGGGCTAATAGGCCGTGGTGAAGTGTCATACACTAGACGTTTCCGCCACCCACCATAGTTCTTTTTCGTATTAATAATAGTTCGACAAGACATGGTAGGCTCCCATCACTTGTTTGGCCAGTCTTGAATCTGACATTCTTTCTAAGCGTTCTTTTCACAGTATCTTTTAATCTGTCATTCAACTTAAAAACTTGTAATTCTTCTATTGTGTCTTCATTATTTATATAATTAAGTGTAGAACATCTTTTAACTCCTTGTCTTCTTCTAGATTAGCAGCCCATATTATAGGCTGGTTGGCAGCAGCACGCCATTCTTCACGCTTCTCTCCTTTTATTTCCAACTCACAATATGATGTGCAGTTCACATCGACCATAAGCTGTTTCATGTAGTCTAAACGGGGTCGCCCTCTGTGACTCTTCCCTTCAATTGTTCCTTCTATTACTCTCTTAACCAACCCAATGTATCGTAGTATATGCTCTTCTGCCTTTTAAATTTCGTAGAAAGCTCTTCTCCTCCTGAGCTCGTCTAAAGACTTCCCCATTCGTTGTCTTCTCCCTCCAGCTTATCTTGAATATTCTTCTGTAGCACCAGGTCTCAAATGCTTGGAGAACTCCTTGTAGAAACGTCATTTCCGAGGCCTGTATTTTACTGTTTTGTTTCGTAGTCGTTGTCCACAGTTGGTACCCACGAGACAGTACAGGGATCACCATAACATTGTATAACTCCAATTTTGTCTCTCGGCATACCTTGTTTATAAAAATACGACTTATTGTTCCATAGATCGTCTGAAACTTGCCTGACTTAACATCAGTATTGTCACATAATTCATATCGTGGCAAAACCCCAAATAGTTAAAATGGCTGACCAGCTCGATAACTTGATCATTAATTATTGTTTCTGTCCTTATTTTTCCTTGCCTTGAAATGCCATTACCTTTGTTTTTATAATAAATAATTTCTGTACTATTTTCAAATCTGATGAAGCTTAAGAACACTTTTTGCTAAATAGATTTTTTATTTTGAATTATAAGCAAGTCATCAGCAAACGACAGCACATTCAAATATCTGTCTCATAATATTTTTATGTGTGTATGCAAGGGTGTGTATTAAATACGTTTTAACGTTACTAAAAAGTTTATCGTTACTATCCTACGTATATTAAATACTACATTTTATTAAACCTGTTTATTTAACACATTTATACGCCAAAGGGAACAACACATTTTAAATATTTCACCTGTTCATTTGATAGTAATTGTTAATGGTGATGATGATCACTTTTGTCGTCTTGGTGATGATGAGGTCTCGGTACGTACGGATTGGGCTCACACATTTTAGTTACTGGATGCTGCATGTCTATAGTAACGTCTCTCGGGAAGGTGCCGGTTTCAATTTGTTCGTCCCATTTCGTGTGCCACGCGACGGGACACAGCGAATGGTAACACTTGTAAAAGTAATCGCAGTAGTGGTTGTCTTCGCCGAGAAGACGAGCGCACCGTTGGTAGTCGATGTACATGCGGTAACACCATTTGGTAACGTTTTGTTGTTGGAATCTGGGATCCGGCGGACACGTCTCAAGCTTCAGACTCTGGGCGAGCACTTCTTCACTCGGATAACACAGCATCCCGTCCTCGTCGGTCGGTTGACTGATATCGTACCCGGCGGATTTTATTTTCTCCGCCAGATCTTTTCCGCCAGCAAACTGTTTGAGTTCGGGTTTTCTTTGTAGGAGACGTTTCAGCTTTTCAGGGTCCTCTATCTTGGCAGAAGATGCAGCAGCGTTTGAATCTGGCATTTTTTCTTGTATTCACTATAAGCTTTTAGCAAGAAGCTATGTGTTTGTAATATATAATTTAATGTTTTAGAGAGTTACCCAAAATTTTTCTTACGCACCTGACTGAATTTTTAACTAAAATTATACGTTTGTCATAGCAATGTGCTCACATTAACGTTTAGCTATTATTATTGTTATTATTATTAATATTATTACATAACAATATAGTAAAAAAATGAATAAATTAAATATAAAAGTAAAAATATTTGTTTCTTCGGCATGTTCATGATTTACACAATATCGTCATCATCTGAGCCATGTAAAGGAACTTGTATGTTATGAACATTGACTGAATTTTACACTGCTTTCAAAAATTAAAGTTTTTCGTGCTTTTATAAGTATGATAATTTGGTATAATTTGGGTATACATTTGTTAAATCGAATCTGCAAAGACTCTGGATTGGAAATATCCACACTTAAAACCAAGGTGATGGCTATTCGTGGAACTGATCCTGTACGGGCAAAAATTGTTATAGATGGTACTGTCCTGGAACGAGTTAGCAATTTTGAATACATGGCCTACTCTTCCGACACTACTCTATGGGTCTGAGATTTAGAGTTTAACGAAAAGCTAGGCCAGTCGCATACAAGCGGCTGGAATAAGATTTCTCAAGCACGAGGCAGGGTTTACTCTCCCATGATCATAGAAGAAATACAAATATACGGCAGGAACTGACATTATAAGTATACTAGACAGGCTCGCCCAGTATCGTCTGAATTGGTGGGAACATCTTTGCCGAATGGATGACTGCCGCATCCCCAAACAACTATGGAACTATAAGCCAAGGAGACGGAGAGGTTTGGGACATCCGACGAAGCGCTGGAGTGACCAGCTCTAATCTTTGCCCACTTGAGACCGAAACAAACCATTCTTGGGTTAATCCTTCAAGATGATGCTGATGGCTTAGTAGATACTACTATTTAATATATGTCGCACGAAATACATACTCTATTGATGCACAACGTAATTTCACAACATTTTCAATACATAACTACTTAGGGTACCTAAAGCTGTGGTGACCAGGATCACTGATCCCCTTTGCCCCTCTATTCACATAGCCTTCTCATCATGGCCTATTTAGATATTAAATTTTAATATCACTCTGTGGGGCATGCCAGAAATATATCAGTGATCTCTGCTTAGTCTTAAAACATGTCTCTTACCTGTTTCGTCTTAAAATTTCAAAAAACGTTTTGGTATCTTTTTCAAAAAATTTCATCATTCACAGTATGAAAGTCTGTTGTCTTTGTCATTTTAATGAGTTATGTACATCAGTTTTGTTTGCAATGGTAAAACATTGTTTACTTTCTGACAGTACCATTAGGTCACCATGAGGTGCAGTGAATGTATTTATAGATCATGATTAGAAAAAAATAACTTGTCATTGATTTTTCACATCTCAATAATATAAGAAAACTCAGGTGGTTTGATAATCATTGCTAGACACATAGACTGTTTCACAGGATGTTTTGCACCTAATTTAATATTATATTGTTTACATCTTCGCCCAATGAATGTAAGGATTACTTGTGCATGCATCGTTGTGTACCCCTTGCTAGTTCTTCTTCTTCTGATAGTTCCTATCCGTTTCGGATGTTGGATAACATACAGGCTATTTTATCTTTCCGTACTGCTGTACGGAATAATTCAGTTGTATTCATGCCAAACCAGGTCCTTAAATTTCTCAGCCATGATGATATTCTCGGTCGCTCTTTCCAAGTACTTCTCCCTGTAGTATGGACTGCAATAAGTAAAATCTCTGTTCATTTCTCATGAGATGTCTTAGATACTGAAGCTTTCTTATCTTCCTTTGGATGATTTTGCCTTGAATATAGCCATGATGATATTACTAGAGATATCTAAACAATCTTTAATGTAGTGGTTTCTCGTTGACTTCTACATCCGCCGTCGAGTCCGATTTGTTAACCCCAAGACAATGAGGTGCCCTACCGCTTGCCAGTTAATCTACCCGAAGCTGTTGACTAGCAAGCGGGAGACTATTTATTCCGGTTGTCGCTCGGTCGCCATTTCCTTGTCAGTTAAAATAGTGTGCACCATACAACCGAGGCTGGCATTTGTACTTGAGAGGCTATATTGCGCATCATATACTTTACATCCCCCTTGCTAGTTACTTACCTAGATACCCAGAACACGTCTTGATGCAATCTTGTTGTGTGTGCAGGATGTCTGGGTTGCCAGTGGAGACAGTCTGGACTGGTATGAAGTCTGAGACATTGGTTCTGTGACTGCCTAGGAGTTTATCCAAGGAACTGTAGAGTTGCAATGAGATGAACGATAGACTGAAGCCCTGTATTAGATATTATCCACATTTGGAGAGATCCCATCACCAGGACAGAAGATTTTTTTTAAGAAAACTAATTGAGCGAACGAAGCAAGTTCTCAGTTTGGCAAACAGTATCAGAGAGACTCGACCGTTTGGTATTTGTGTGTGTGTGTGTGTGTGTGTTTGTCTGTCTGTCTCTACGGAGATGTCTCACGATAACTTTTGACCGCATCAACCGATTTTTGTTAAACTTGGTATGTTTGTCCACAATCCCCTCCCTGAGCCCTGTTGTTTCTGGGATTGGTCGTCTTCTAAATATGGTGACAGGAGTAAAAATGAGGTGTCAAAATTGTAGAAAGTTGCAACATTCCATGAGGGGTATCACATTAAGAACATTTTAACCACAATATGAATTTAATTGACAATTTCTAAAATTTTTTTACGCCAGGGCCCAAAACGTGGGTGAAAAATTTGATAAAATCGCAAAAATCTATGTGAGGTATCAAATTGAAAGGAATATTACCAAAATCTGAATGTAATGTTAGATTTAAAAAAATTTTAAATTTCGTAACACCTTAAAAAGTAAGTCAAAAATTTGGTAAAATCGAAAATTCAAATATGTGGTGGTGTCAAATTAAAGAGAATATTAACAAAAATCTGGAATTGGAAATTTCAAAATTTTTGGACACAGAGCCTGGAAAAGGGATTGAAAATCTTCAAAACTGTGTTCAATCCAGCCTAGCGTCAGACTATAAGTAATTTTAACACAAATATAAATTTCTAGAATTGTTAGTGTTTATTTTATGATTACCTAGCTATAATTGTTAATTTAAAAAACAAATAATAATGGAGTAACTGGGTTTTCGTAATTTTTTGTGAATTAAAAATGTATTTAATATCGAAATTTATCTAGTAATAGATGCATTTCGTTCAAAATAGTCAGCGAATTCTGCAGCTCGTGGTGCTGACTAATACCGTACAATTGTCTTTAAGGCTAGTCTAGTTGGTAACTATGGTCCATGCAGCTAGCAGTATCTGGTTGATGTCAGAACAAAATCACTGAATTCCCTCAAACCCATGTGGCAGTGGCTCTTTGGCTGTCCCTGGAGTTTTTCAAGCGAACACAGAGTCACATTGCCGTGGGAAAGAAGAAACAATATCTGTGGGACGAAGACACTGCTGGTTTCATAGAGATGCTGTGACTGACATCGACATTTAAAAAAAATTAAACCTGGGGCTACACATCAGCTACTGACATAGCAGCGTAGCAGTGTGGTGACTACATCCAGCGGATCCACACACCATAATCAGAGGCAAAGAAACAAACGCTGCCTGACTTAATTTTTCAGATAACGGAACATGAAGGAGTTAACAGTGTTAGTTTGATTATCTATTATTATATTTTCTAAATAGTGTAAACATTTTTTAGCATTTATGATTCGTTCATATATAAACAAAAATACAAAATTTGTCCAGAAATATACTAAATTTAAATTGTTTGTCTTTTATCGCAAACTTAAAATTTATATTCCTGAACTTAAAACCAAGCTCACAGCTTGGTTATAAGAATCAAGGCACAATATGTCTTTTCTGCGATGCAAGAAAACAATGCTGAGCTCACATCTGGGTTTGCGGAATTAAATAACTTACACAAAATGAATTATATTTTCACGTAAGCATTTGCGGCTGGTGTCCAGTAGGTTTTTGAAGTTTTCTTCGGGTATGGACCGCGTCAAAATTGTTATATAGTGACTACATAACTGAGTTCGCTTGCTAATCTTATCGTCATATAGACCTGAGGATTGTCATATGAGTGAAATGTTGTCATACAAGACCTTTTTGACGCCATCCATACGGGAAAAAGACTCCAAAAATATAATAAGAATTAATTGTTTTAAATGCATTACATAATGAACAAACAAAAAATATAATTCTTAAATACAGGCGGAGCTAGTGTTTACATGTTAACTCAGTGGCTGCTGGTGCAGAACACACCACATTTTTGGAAGAAAACTTGTCTATTTGTTTTGTGACAGATCCAGGGATGGCATTAGGCACAGGCTGAGGGTAAACACAAAACATGTGCAATAACTGGAAATAACATGCTACCGAAATCCAAGCACTGAGCAGAACACACTACGCGTGATAAATTTTAAAATGAACTACGACACTAACATCCCTACAGACACATCAGTCTTTTACCAAGTTGAAAAAGGTAAAGTTAGAAAAGTTTATCTGATGTAAATAACAATACATGTTTGTTTTTAAATAAATAGTTTATTACATCTAGTGTATATAACAAAGTTAATTCTCTGATACAGTATGAAGCAAAGTCAACTAATGGATGAAGTGGTTCGATATTAGATATATATTGTACATCCTAATTGAATTTGAAATTCCAAAGATTAACAGGGAAAATTCAAATTAAATGTATAGCGGAAGTTCTCCACCTTCATAACACTTAAGTACCACAACGTCAGTATTGTTGTCAAGATGAGGACACTTACGTGGAGCAAAGACGGTTGTCAAACGAAAACATAACTTATACATTGAAGAACCAGTATCTAGCTTTTTAACCACAAGTCCACTGACCTCCTTATCATTTACTCAACTAGTAGGCCTACCAACAAATTTTTACGATGGAATAGGTCACTGAACTGAGAAATGAAGATACTGTTATGGCAAACTAAGGGTAACTTAAGACTGTAATAATCCAGGACTAAAAAAAGAGATAATTTACTAACTAGAGTGACGAACATAAGACTGCAATTGTCGCAAAGGAACACAATTTGTCTGGAATTGCAAAGCTACAAAGCTCGCTTACTGTTTTGAACAAGTGTACATTTATTATTGGATAAATTTTGATATTAGATAAAATCCCGTTTATCCTTTATTTAATGTTTAAAAAAGTAGCAATTGTGGAGCAATCATACAGTAGAGCTAAAATTTCAAACAATCGAATTTGTGTTAAAACTCACTTTAATGTAATACCCAGCTAGATTTTAAAACTTTTTCAAAATTTATGATCCCATTTTTACGCCTTGGGGACAAGAAAGATTGGAATGTCGCTTATTAAAACTCTCTTTAATTTGATATTTCACATGGAATATGCAATTTTATAAAACTTTAGCCCCTCTTTTTGACCACCAGCGTGAAAATAATTTTTAATTTTCAAAAATAAACACTGAATTTACATTTTGGTTAGAATTTCTTTTAATCTGATACCCCACATGAAATTTGCAATTTTTTTTTAAATGCAACCCCTCGCTTCTTTGTATCCGCCCCAACGTTTGAAGGTTCGATCTCAAAAATAACAAGGTTCTGTAGGGTAAAAGCATAGACAGGCATTCCAAGTTTATCAAAAATCAATTAATGCGTTCAAAATTTATCTGGGTTCAGAAAGGGTCACTCTGGCACGAGCATCTCGAATGATCTAGCGCATTAAGTAATTTCGCCGATAACTCATTGGCTATAAATTATTTGCCACGCCGTTTTAGTTTCTAGAAAAATATCCGATTTGCCACACCGTCAAGCCGGCAGGAAAAGGATCAGACCGCAAAGGATGAACGTGTGTAAACTACCACCCACAACATCGCCGGGACGTTGACATCTGGTATGTGTTGACCATAAAGTAAAACCTTCTCGTATCAGCTGTTTCATTTGCTTTCCCAGTGTACACTTTCAGAGGATACACGTTTGATAAGTAACGATTGATATTTGCTATAATTTGGTAAAAAGAATATTGGTGCTATAAAAATTTCATTACTGATGTTATTTGCAAAAGACATGTTCAATATACCAAACAAGTTGAAGAGTATATTTTGACAACGTGTTTTAGTTTTGTTTGTTAGATAAAAGTTTTTAGAAACTTGAATAAGATAATTAATCGACTTTACTAATTTTCAGGCATGAAAAATAATACTTAGTGTGCGTTCAGAAATTAATTATAAATGGATATTTATACATTTGTATGTTATGAACCATGAATTTCTCGTTTCCGTGAGGAATTTATCCCTCTCCCCACCAGGAACAAATCCTGAGGATGCAACCTTGAAGCAGTTTGGATAAGAGAATCTTATCCCTCTCCCCACCAGGAACAAATCCTACTTACGCCGCTGTGTTTAATATCCATTACTATTTTTTTCACGGATAATTACTTGGTATGACGTTATCTGTGTATAAATTATGTAAAACTATTTTCAATAAAGTTTATGCTTTAATTAAACACCCTTACAATCTTAAACGTAGTGCAAATCTTATTACACAAACAGAAAAGATCTTTTCAAATACTTAGCATTTTAAAATGCTAACTTTTGACGTTTTTCGCATGGAATACGATGGCACTATCAGCTTTTGGTACTTACGTTTTGAAAATGTATATGATGCATTAAACCGAAAGATAGGTTTTAGCAGGATAGAGTTATTTTAATATCTAAACTATATCAGGTGACAACTCTTGTAAACGGCCCATGAAGGTCTTTATATCGAACAGCACAAGCAATATATAGTCCATAAACAAAGGTAGTAGGCCTATATAGCAAACTGTACATACCCGCAGTGCAACATCTGTTATCTTCCTACGCAGTCGTGGTGTGGCAATTTACTCAAGACCTTCCTTTGCGACTAACCATTTCCCCTATTTGCTTGGCGGTGTGGCAATACGCCTATACCTCTAGATTCTTGAAACGGTGTGGCAAGTTACCTCCAAGCGCACACTTTACGTGCAAACCGTCACATAGTCACACATGTTCCCTACATCCTCATCCAAGTACTATTCTAAATCATTTGGGAGAAAATTGCCCCTCACTTCCGTTCAGTTTAGTATTTTTTCTGCTAACAGTGTCAGAAATTTTACATATTGCTGAATACCCCGGTTTTCGTTCAAGTATATTTCTTACGTTTACTTTATTGTTTTCAGTAGCTTCAATGAATACTTGTGATAACTAATCTTCTGACCCTTCAGAATTTTTGATACATTATAGTCCTAGGATTTCACACACAAGACTCAAGTCGAGTTACAGATTTTGTTGTTGTTGTTCTTCTTCTTTGCAAGTGTAAGGCTCAAAGCCTATTATGTCGTCCGTTTTTGACGAATGAGGTTTCTTAAATCTCCTTGAGTGGACTACCAACTCGGTTGCAGGAAAGTCAGGTGGTGGGGCTGCCCTTTCGAGCCTACAGACCTGCCCTGGGTTTCGTTCGGAGACCCAGCTCCTAGGCTCTTTCGCTCTCTCAGCCGTAGGGAATTTTCCTCCTCCGTCTTAGGTACCGCTGACCATTGCTTACCTGTTACCCTAGGCCGGGGCTCTATAACTGGGTGCTGCTACAATCCGGAGCCAGATGGGCCCACGTCTTTTAACAAGTTTGAGGTTCTCATTCCTCTTTCCTCATCACTTACAGAATTTTTCTTCCTCTTCTTCTTCTCTATGTCAAGGTGTAGGCTTGGCCTGTTTCTTTTCCGTCCGGTTTTTTGTGAAGATCTTGAGTATGTTTTAGTTTCTTTAGTAGATGTTACCGATCTTTAGATAAGCAGTTAGGTGGTAGGCCTGCCACCTTGAGGTATCCTAACAGGCCTGTTTTCTATTGCGGCTGTTTCTCCTAGTAGAAGGTTCCAGTTTTAAGGCGCCGGAAATTTGCTTTTCAGCCTCTTACGACAGTTATATAACGCACATCCATTGTACGCCATGTTCTCCAGCGGCCACGCTTCTTTCGCCTTCGAGGACGTGTAGGCTTTGCTGGCAGACCTGATTTGATTTTTCAAGTTCCTACTTTTGTCAGGAACAGTGGTTATTAACCGACATTTATTGGTCCATTTCCTTTAGGCAAAGAAACAGCCCTTCGGGACCCTTTACCAGCCTTTGAACCTCATAGATTTTTTTTAGCTTTCTGACCACCACAGACTTTTTTAACACAAAAGTTAAATTTCTAGACAGAATGGTTGAAAACAATTCTTCAGTTTCAGTTTTTATTACTGTAGGATTGCTTTCATCAAATCTATTGAACTCAGTCTCACAGCAATTTCTACAACAATAGAGTACGGCATGAAGCCAAGTTTCCCAGTGCGGTTGAGGCGTTGTTAAGGAATGGGTGGAAAATGCAGATTTTCGACTAATTAAGTTTTATTATTGTTACTATTAGGAGAAAGAGATAAAAACATCACTTGATACCAGTATTATATTAATTGTTGAGGCATAAATAGATAAAAAGTAAATACTGTTATCCAATGAAGCCTAAAAAACAATCGAATGTGAACAAAAGTGTACTTTTATATAATGTGTTTCAAACTAAATGTAAAAAAAGGTGGTTAAAATATGCAGTTATGTAACTTTATATGAGATGTCATATAACAACTTCTATTACCTTAGCAGGAAAAGGTAAAACAGAGTATATCAACAAAGTTAAAGGAGCCTTTGTAACTCTTCGTCTAATCTGGGGGTCCAAGGAATTGAAGATAAATGTCAAACTGTGGGTATTCAAGTAGCCTATAATATGAAATCTGTTCTGGTCTACGGATGTGAGACTCGGACAGCGACTAAGCAGTTGACTGGCCCGTAAGGTACAGACGGTGTACCTTGATGACCATCCTGGGAATATGATATCCAAACATCATCTCCAACGCTACGCTCTATGAAAGGACTAACCAGAGGCCTTTTGGAGAATTGGAAGTAAGAAAAGACACCGACTCATCGGATGACAACATTGCAATGGAGGTACTTGACTGCAACCCGCAAGGGAGAAGAGTGCAGAATAACATGGTGACAGACGATGGGCAACTGCAGGGAAAAAGTGGGGTGAAATCTAACTCGTAGTCAGAAGGAACATAAGATCGCTATCGTTTGTTGCGCCCTTAATCTTTACAGACGGTGTTCGTGGAAAAAATTAGTTGGATACCCTATAACATGTATTAATTCAAGTCCTAACGATTACGTACAATTTTTATTCTTATACCAGTGGCGTGGCGTGGGTACGTAACACCTGTTACCGGCTGTGATAGACCTAAAACTTGACCTAAAAATTAATTTGAATTTTGTCTTTTGCCAAGTGTTTTCTTAGAGCATTTTGTATCATTCGCTGGGAGAAGAAGAGGGTCTCGGTTCAACGGGATCTGACTCTCATTATACTTACACAGAATAAATCAGAACACAAATAATCGAATTAAAAATAATAAAGACAGACAGAGAAACACACGACTAAACGAAGAAAACACAAATAGTTACGTAGTATCTCCTCCACGTCAGTTCCGAAAACGAACATAGCTGCTAACTGAGCGTTTTGCCGGTTTATACAGCCACAACACATTGGGTGGACGAATGTGTCCCTCCACAGTTTGTACAGTGACAGCTACTACGAGGTCAATGCAATGCTACGCTTTTCTTCAAGTTTCTCTACTAATATTTTTTGGATTTCAAATTATTGAATAACTAAAGTATTTATTCTGTGATATAATTAATATTATTTTTTCTTATTTACAGTACTGTTGCTGCCACCAACAGCGGTTACATGGACGCCACGCTACTGTCTTACAGATGGTATCTTCGAAATACAATGATTCTTGTTCGAAACCTTTAAAGATTAGGAAAAAAACTGTTAACTTGAATCGTATTTTATTTTAATTGAAATTCACATCAGACCTACAATGTGACGATTATATAACGTCACTCTGTTGCTTGTGATTTCTTTTATTTTTTAAAATTAGTGTGAAACAGATAAACCAAGGTGTGTAAAGGTTTGTTGATTTCTATATAAATACTAAATTGTCAAGGAAAATTAACAATTACAATCTTACAATAGTGCCGTTGCCATGGAAAACAATCACGATCAGTAAATTTGTATTTTTGTAGCAGTAAATTTTTTTGTAATTAGTATTACGTAAATCATTCTGTTAGAGAAAGAAAATGGCTGGAAAGAGTGCTGACACAAAACTCAAAGAAATGTCAAACGGCAAAGACCTGGCTAACAAAATGAGAGCGGCCGGCTACGATATCAGTTCACCAAGAGAAGTGGACGAGATGCTGTGTTATCCAAAAGAAGAGGCAGCCGAAGCGGCGCAGGCGAAGTTGCATACGTGCCCTCCGGATCCGAGATTCCAGCAGCAGAACGTGACGAAGTGGTGTTATCGCATGTACATTGATTACAGACGGTGTGCGCTTCTTCTTGGCCCCGAATCCGAGTACTGTGATTATTTTTACAAGTGTTATCATTCGCTGTGCCCCAACGCGTGGCACACGAAATGGGACGAACAAGTTGAAAACGGCACTTTCCCGAGAGATATCACCGTCGACATGCAGCCGAAGCTTCCCAAACACTGCGACCCTGAACCGTATCCAGTGCCAAAGCCTATTAAGAAAGAAGAAACCGAAAAGTAGAAAATTACTGCTAAACAATTTTTGTATTCGTTTAATCTATTAATTTAAAATAATTTATGACTTTAAGACTTTAATATATACTGTTTACTTTCATATCTGTAGAGTTTAACTTATGGTTACTTGTTTTTTATGACTTAAAATCAGGCATCCATAATATGGGTGTTCTACTAATATTCTTGAAGCCACTGCTGCTCTGAATGTTTGGTATAGATTTATTACAGATTTGCTGAGTTAATACACAGTTTTACTCATCTTGTTATTTGAATTAGCAGTCTCTGTAATTTCAACTTTGTCGTGTTTACTTGCTGAACTTCTACTTGTCATGTTCCGGACGAGGCCTTTCAGTGTTTCCGCTATTTCAAGTCCTACAGAAGATATTCTTTTCATAGAAACAGGGGATAAATTCACCGACCCTCTTGAAAATGTCGAAATATTAAAAGTGGAAAATAATTTAACTAAAAGGAAGTTAGAAATTTTAAAGGTAAAAAAGAAGAACAGTAATATACTAATGAATATACAAACAGAATTTAGTAATAAAGGAATATTTTATCATATTATGTAAGGGTGAGATATGTGTATTCCGTCAGAATATTAGGTAAGTAGACAAAGCTGGGTGTGGCGTCTATAAAGTAATAGATGGAGAGACGAAGCTTCGTAGTAAGTAGCAGGGGCGTGGCTTAACGGACCTGAGCCAATAGGGTAGTGACAATTTGACTTGTTTACGATTTGACCTGCCGTGAAGGCGGATTCACAGGTATATATATGGGTTCCAGCGGGATATTTTTTGTTGTAGTTTATGACTTGAAAAGGGTGGAAACACTGAAAAGCCTCGTCCTTAACATTATAAGTAGCAGTTCAGTAAGTGAACACGACAAAGTTGGAACACAGTTTTACATGAATATAATAACTGTCAAATTACATGAAAAAGGCAATACCATAAAAATTAGAAGGGCCATTAGACATGGTGTTTCTTTGTCACTATGCGTTTTTATAAAAAGTCAAATTACTTAACTGGAATAACAGATGGATCACCTTAGCTTAACCTTTTTATTTAACAGACGTTTAATGAAGAAATTTGTGTTAGTGGTTGAAATCACAATCAGAATGATCACAGTTGCACACCACTATATAAAAATTATCCCGATTAGCGCTTTCAAGCCTCACAGCCCATCGTCAGATCGGAATAGGCAGAAATTATTTTAAAAACAAACCCTTCACCCCTCTCCCCAACCCTGCTCACACACAACAAGCTATAATATAAATGACCCTTATTTATATATGAAGGGTCATTTATATTATAGCTTGTTGTGTGTGAGCAGGGTTGGGGAGAGGGGTGAAGGGTTTGTTTTTAAAATAATTTCTGCCTATTCCGATCTGACGATGGGCTGTGAGGCTTGAAAGCGCTAATCGGGATAATTTTTATATAGTGGTGTGCAACTGTGATCATTCTGATTGTAACCTTTTTATGTCACGGATGAGGTAGTTTTTACAACTGATGAGAGAAATTTTAAATTTTATAATAACACGTAGTCTAGGGAGATAGGCAAACAGCACTCTGCCGTACTTGTGGTGGTAGCAACTTACCATACTGAACAACCCTTCAGTTCATCTACTACTCTACTACTAACAGTGGGGGGATCCACTGCCATTATGAAGGAGGGGCCCGTAAAAGCCCCTGCCTACACTTGTAAGCTGCGACATAGCTAAGGGGTCTCAAGGTAACTCAAACAGCCAACATAGAAGTAAGTAATGAACATCGGTAAGTTATGAAATTTCAGTAGCTTGAAACAAGTTATTGTGAAACAAGTATTAAGCTTGTCAATTAACTGACGTCTTTTATAACGTGCAAACATGTTCCATGTAGATGTAGTAATGCAGATAAGTTAGAAAGGACCTTTAAACAGTATGTTTAAAGAATTGATGATTCGTTGGGCACTTGGTGAAACATATTAATACAAAGGTTTTTGAAAAATATATAAACACTTGGTACGTTTCACAGTTTTTTATTCAACTCTGAACAGCTGTCAGAGTTAAATAAAAAACTGTGAAGCGTACCAAGTGTTTATATATTTTTTAGAAAACTTTATGTTTAAAGAAACCTGAATTTTACTTTTCTTATACATAATAGTAGGTGACAAACACAGACTTTGTAGTCGACCAATTAGCAACAAGCGACCAGCAGCCAGGTCCTGAGAAAAACAGGCGGTTTTCCTATGATGAGTGCTGTTTATTGCATCTATCTTTATTAGTCAACAAGAGATTAATAGTAGTTAACCTTCTTGGATTTCCATTATTAAATAATGTACTGAATTTAATTATTAAAATTAAATGACTTAAAAACTTAATAAAGTGATATGGAGTGCCGCTATAGTATGATATGAAAAAGTCTAATTTTCTATTAGCTCTGTTATGCGAGAAGTTTTAACCTGAGGACAAATAAGACACTATCAAATTGTAACCTAATGACATAATTAATTAGAGGATGATCACAAAAAATACACGAAGGGGATGATTTTTGGAGACAAAGCAAGGGTTGAGAGACCTGAGAAGAATTATTTTGAAGAGTAAAACTTAGAGTTTTGAAGCTTCAATATAGCTTATAGGTCAAGTTATAACTTCATCAATCTTGGTACTGTAATCCTTAGGTTACTTTGAAGACACAACATACAGAATGAGATACCATAAACCTCTTAACAACTAACTAATGATGAGTTGTACATTTATGAGTTTTTAACACGATGAAACGAATCATTAACGTTTAACAACATATACATTTTAAAGTAGAAAAAAATAAGATTCAATAATAGTATTTCTCAAAAAACTCAACACTGCACAATTTCAAGTCCCAGTCAATAGAGTTAAACTTTCTAGAAGATTATTGTCCTCATCGTCATTGACCTCAAATTTTATAACCACTGGGCATAAAACTCTACCGAGAAGACAATAAATTCTTCAAGAATTAAAATTAAATTTATTATGTCTTGTTTATTACTTTCAGTAGTAATACTTGAAACCTACCCAATACGAATCAATTTCTTTATCCCAACTTTTAAAGTAAATACTTTTTTGAGCTCAGTGAGAATTAAAGAAAGCTGCAAAATTATGACGTATAGCAAACTTACCAGTAATAACAATGTAGTAACATTAAAACTTTGGATTTGCATTATCAACAGAAAATATTTATTTTAATTTGTCTTGAATTCAGGAGACCTACTTTGGGCATACTTCCTACATAACTACTGGTTGTCTGTGGGTGATAATGCTTCTAAGCGATTTACCTCGAATCAATCAATATAGAATCACTATGAGAGATCACGGGGCTGTGTATGCGACGGGTAACCCCGTCTCCCGGCATTCGCTGGATCCCGCTGCGGGAACAACGGCGCGGCGTATGGGAGTTTCCTCTACCGGCCAAGAAGATTCAATTAGATTTTGTCTAATCAAAAGTTATTACAAGCAATATGAAAAATAGACAGTTAGAAGCACAGACAAATGACAAACGGTCAAGTTAAAACTGTGAATTTAGAAAATCTCATTCGCTTCGCTTGTTCAATTAAGGAGAATATTACTCAGTATTAAGCAGTTATTAATAGATATTGTGTTTCTTGATCGTAATCGGTATTACGATGGTAGCCGTAGTACAGGAAAACGACACAAGTGCGGTCGGTTTGCAGTCTATAGGCCTACTATGGAACGAGGTTGATGCTATTCACGTGCAGCACTGCAAACTCTGTACAGTTTCAACAGATCGTGTTGTGTGCATGCCCACTGTTCTTTATCTTTACAGTTCAAGTGTTTTCTGGATTTATTCAGTTGAGTTGTCACAGCGCACACTTTCCATTGACTACCAATGAACACAAAATATTCTTTACATACAAACATATTTTATAGACTAGGCGTCCGTCCTGTCGTGTGAATTCATTATATACAGATTTAAAGTAAATATGGAAAAGTCTCATTCTCTCTGTCTGATTGCTTCTTCCCGTTCTTTTCTCGCTCTATTTTTCGTTTTAACGTTTCAACTAAAAAGATACAACACACACAACACATACGATTTCAAATACTGTATTTAAAACACGTATTGAGAACTGTCATTGTTCTTATATGTAAATTCTACTAATCTACACACGGATGAATACGGAGATCTCAAGGTATCTCCTACTGGGTCACTAGGTTCTCTTCTACTTATGTTTTACAACTATAACACGAAAACACTACTTCACCTGTTGTGTAAATTTATTATATACAGATTTAAAGTATAGGCTATATTAAAGTCTCATTCTCTCTGATTGCTTCTTCTCGTTCTTCTCTTGCCCTATTTTCCGTTTTTACGTTTAAAATTAAGAGCAAAGTTTTGAATTCTAACGTTCCATATTTTAACTTTGTATAACGGAAATAAAATTGTAAATGAGATTACGTATAATAATGCTTTGTCGGAGTGTATTTAACCCCATTAACTGTGTCTCAAGCATCAGCTGATTGACAGTGTGTTCTTTTATTACTAGGTATGACGATCGCTGGAACGCTGTTCCAAGTACACAGTTTAATAAATGAGTAAAACTGTTTGTATGCAGACAGTGGCCACGTGGTAACACGCTAATTAAAAGAAACCCCATAACATACATATATATAACGGAGGAATCTGGAGGAATGCAAATAACACAAATGAGGTACCACAAATTTTTGTGACATTATTACAATAATGTCTATAATAAAACCTAACGTTATTATTGTAAAAATAATAAATGGCTTATTATTGCGACAATAGTAGACTACACTGCATGTAATTTGTCCACTTTCTTTTTGTGACGACAATTCATTATGCTTTTACTTTGTTCCTTGACACGGTGCCTGTGACTATACTTCATATTACATAATAATCTAATAGTACAAAGTTAAACAGTTCCAGAGGTAGAAATAAGATGATACTAACTATATGAAGAAGATAAATTTCAAGAGTATCGGTATAATCAGACTAACTAGATTCAGAGTTTCTAAACTTAGTAACAAGGCCAAAAGGAAACTTAGTAGTATACTGTACGGAAACAAATCAGTGTGTGTATTCCGGTCACACGAGAAGAAAAGAAGTTGGACGGAAGTCACGACGACAAGTGGCCGCCAACAGAACAACTTTGCCGATAGTTGTGAGTTATTTAAGCAAAAAATTTACCAAGTTCGTTCTGCAAATTGTTCAGTAGTTTGTTCCCAAATGTTATGGTGGCAATTACTGTAAGAACGATAACTTAGTTATAGTGCGTCTAAGCCTTTACGTTCGTTTACCGTTGTAATCAGCATATATACATTGAATTAGTGGTAACAAGATTAGTTAAGTATTGTTAGTATGCCTGGCACAGGGACAACGTGCCTTTTATGATGATTAAATTGAAGTTAGATATCCGCGCTACCGGCGACACTTCAGCAGGACCGGACGATACGGCATATTCCATACGACAACTACCGGATGTTGGTATGGCTATGCTAAAAGAAAATCGCCATGTGGACGCCAGAAGACTGCTCTAAAACCCCTTTTGTGCACTCGCGCGTAAGGTGTTTTGCCGCGCGTTATTTTGCGGCTCGTTTTGTAAGGCTCCTTTTATGCACTAGCGCGTAAAGGTTTTCTGCCGCGCAACAAGGAGTCCTGCCAACCTCTGTAAACATTCTCTCGCATTCGTTTGGCACTGCCCTTGTAAGATGGATCCGGTCGTGTTGTATTACGTTAATCGACAACGACGGAAAATACGATGAACTGTTCATCCCATCGATCGTAGTCGTTTTGTTGATGGCGCAGTCCATAACCTCTATGGAAAATTATGGGAAGACGGAGAGACGTTTTTTAATTTTTTTCGAACGTCTGTCGCATCATATCATGAATTGGTCAGTAAACGCTAGAAACGAGACAGGATTTAGTGCAGGGGTTGGCATTTACTCCACAGGAAATGCTGGCAATAACTATGAGATAAGTCACGTACATAAAATTAAATTTGATCTAAGAAAAAATACAAAATAAAATTTAATCTAAGAATACAAGTGTAGCTGACTCTTTGTAATTATCCGGCGTAGTGTGGCAGTGTACAAAAAAATAAGTACATATACTATTCGGTTAATTGCCCAGTATTATCTGGCATTAATTCAAAATTGTTTGGCAACAGTTTAATTAATACTAATAATCAAATAATTTGAACAGAAATAAAAAAATAATATTCTATATTTTCATCATAACATATTTAACTGTACAAAAAATTATTAATTTTGCGTCATTAAACATCACTATTGTAGTTATTGATGAATAATTATCAAGAAAAACGAATGTGTGTTGTAGAAGTTGGCTGTACTGAGCCCGTGGGAACTGGCGGTACTGTATGTCGCGCGTTTGCATAAAAGCACCAATTTACACACACGTACTTACAACACGCGCGGCAAGACTTTCTCTCGGGCCTAAAAGGGGCCTAAAACATGGAAAGATTTATAATATCTCTATAAGATACTGCAGCAGAACCTGTTACAAAATAATAAAAAACGTTGTTATGAGTTGTTCCTAATTCTAATCGTAGGCGTAATTTGTAAGGTCTAACTTCAGTGTCCTGTTAAACGCATTTATTTGTTTTTCACTTTACTTGACAGCATTTTTGTAGTGCAATTGCTTTATAAGTTTGTACGTATTAAACATATGTTTGAATAAACACGTTCGTGTCTGTAGTCACGTGTAAACTTGTAATTGTTACGCAGTTGTTTATCGGATTTTAGTTCACATTTAATTAAATCGGAAGTGAAAAAGGAAAATGATTACCTTTAATAATCTTCTCAGACAGCTGTCGTAGAAACTTCATTCTTCATACAATTCCTCCTTAACCACAATTTTCCTTTATCTCATTCACTGAGCTGAGAATCTGAGTTTTTATCAGTTCATTTAAAAGATAATGTTCGTTGACGGTAAACTTAGAATTTCAATAATTATGAGAGTCAGGAAAATGATTTTAGATATGTTTTGAAAATATAAAAAAATGTGGTGGAAATATGAAAAATTGCTGAAACTACAACTTAAAGATAAATGAAGACCTACTGAAGAATGGTCTTCATCCCGCCGAAAAAGACCCCCTGAAACAGAATGGTATCGACCAGGATATTTGACGCGCTATTTATGAAAACTATTGGAGAGAATGCTAACAAGCCGGCTTACCTGGTGTCTCGAAAACGCAGCCTTCTAACCGCAGACCAGTGTAAGTAGCGCAGACACCATTCTACTAATAATCAACTTGTATATCTATAACACGCAATGTAGAACGGATTCATCAAAGGCAAACACACGGTTGCAGCAATCTTCGATCTGTAGAAAGCGTTCGGCAAAACGTGGAGATACAATATCATGCAACGGCTACATGATTGGAGGTTCAAAAGTAACCTGGTCCTGGACATAATTCCTCCATAGAATTACGGAATCGACAGAGAAAGAAAAACAAGCGAGAATTATGCCATACGAGTTTTTAGCGAATTCACGTCTCTGATTGAATTATCAACGGTTGTACACGTTGAACATCAAAGTAGCAAAACTCTGGAAAAATGCTGAACTGTAAAGCCTCGAGAAGATATTGTTTGCGGATGAACGATGTATGTAAAAAATCTTGTTAGTATCCTATCCAGTTACACTGAACAAGTAAAAAATGTCAGAACTAGCTTTACTTACCCGCGTTACGTGCTGGCACCACAATGTGTCTTTGACCCTCCACACAATCAGTCTCCGTAAATTAAATCATTACATTTTTCTCTATATACGTATATATAAGAATATTATTTATCGACCGTGTTAATTATGGTATCAAGTGAATATCGAGTTTCGGTCTAATAAAAACACTAGCTTTATGCGGCGTTTCGAGATTTATTTTATCTCAAATTCATGCCTACAACATAAAATATAAAGTAATATAATTGTAATGACAGTTAATTATAATAAATAAGTTGTATGGTATTGCCAGTGGCGTTGTTTTTTATAGAAGAACTAATAGTCTCTCCTATGGCACTACAGCCCTTGTTGGGCCCTGGCCTCCTTCAATTTTTCCCCCCATTGTCAGCAGCCATCCTCCTCCAGGAACGCACTTTCAATATTTGTCTTGCATCCTCATCCACCGCATCCCCCCATCTCCTCCTTGGTCTTCCCACTGGTCTTTTTCCATGGATTCTGGTATACAATAGTTTTTGTGGTATCCTTTCTTCTCCCACCCTGGCTACATGACCAGCCCACCTTAGACGCTGTAGTTTTATGTACCGTGTTAGGGGTGGTTCTTTATACATTTGATACAATTCAAGGTTATATCATATTATCCAGCCATGTACGTCATTAACTGGTCCCAGGATTCTTCGTAATATTTTTCTTTCAAAGGTATCGAGAGTGTTTGCTCCTTTGGAGTTCAGGATACACGTTTCGCAACCATAGGTCTTAACCTATAATATAAGATGGGTCTTATTATTGATTTGTATATCCTTAGTTTCGTGTTTCTGTGGATGTCTTTGGATCTGATGGCTTGGACTGTCCGGTTTCAGATTTCGGCTTCTTCTGTGTCCTTTTTATCTAATATGGTTCCCAAGTATTTAAAGTTGTCCACCATTTCGATATTGTCGATTGTTCCGTAGTTTCTTTGTCTTCTAGTCTGCACTAATATTTTTGTTTTATCTATGTTAATTTTGAGGCCTATATTGCTAGCATTTTCTTTGAGTTCAGAGTACGTTTCCTCTGCTGCATGTTTTGTCCGACACATTATTTTGATGTCGTCCGCGTAGGCTGCTAATTGGACCGATTTGTTTTGTCAGTACATTATTTCTTCCTACTGACAGTTTTCTGATTACATATTCTAGAAGAACTAATAGTACTTACTTATATTGTTGAGTCACAGATACATACATACACAAAACTATACACTACACTACAACACAAAAACATGATACTTATTTATTATATTGTTTCCCCACTTTGTATACTTCATAGTGGCAGTGTGTGAATCTATTTCGTGACTGCAGAAAGAGCAGACGCACCAGATAAAGGATTGTCAGGTATTAACGGTACCAGTGGAGGATGTGGTTGATGGGGTTATTGACTTGTTAAGTATCTATTTTTGGTTGTTTTCTGGGAATGTATAAGGTTTGAATAACACTTACTGAGGCTCTGTACGTCGGGTTTTAGTTAACGAAATTTTGCTTATTTCTTTCAGCAGTTATCATTTCAAGGAACTGACGTTTGAAATGATTGGCTTCTGTATGTATTATTTTTACTTTGTCGAACTGGCAGGTGTGGCCATGTACGCGATCGTGTTGTGTTAAGGCTGTTGGATCATGTTTATTAGTTTCTATTTTATCGCAGCTGTATTAGTGTTGATACACTCTCCTTTTTAAATTCTGTTCTGAGCATTCATAATATTTTTACTGCAGGTTTCTTGGCATGGAATTTCATAAACGACATTAGATTTTATTTCTGTTTCATCTCTGTCTTTGGTATTCGTGGAGTGTTTGTTTATTGTATTGACATTTCTGTATGCTATTTTCGTGTTGTTGTTAGTCCTTGTAAGAATTTTAGTGATTTTCTGTGATAGTGTTTTTATGTATGGTAAGGAAAAATATTTAGTAGTTGTGGTATTGTGGTATTGTATTTGGTGTTGGGTATTGTGTACTGTAAGATGTTCTTTGGTATTAACATGTTAATTCTTTGGGTAGACATATATTTTCATTTGTTTGGTCAGCAGTCAGTGGTATTTGAACATACGAGGGTCATTCAATAAGTGAACAGACAAACAGTTGTAGAAAAGAAATTAATTGTAGCAGCTGATTGAAACTTTCAGGAGTGTTACCTGGCAACGTCTTTGTGAGTTTTGATTAGCTGTTCAATAATATATTGACATAAACCTAAGCAATACAGTTCTATTTACAATGGCGTGTCCTCTTGAGGACACTACTTTCGAAGGACAGCGTTCTGTTATAAGATTTTTGGATTTGGAACCACTATAACCACTAACTTGGATTCACTATTTTGAATCGGAGTCAAAGCGACAAAGCATGGAGTGGAAGCATCCCAGTTCACCCGCCAAAAAGAAATTCAAAACCCAGCCATCGGCTGGTAAAATGATGTTAACCATCTTTTGGAGCTCCAAAGGCCCAATTTTCTGTGATTACCTACAAGACCAGCGTACCATCAATAGTTAATACTATTCTAACATGATTGTGAACAAAGTTAAGCCTGCATTGAAGAAGAAATTTCCGGGATGGCAGACGAAAGGTGTGATTCTTCTTCACGATAATGCCCGCCCGCACACGGCAAAACTGACGCTCGAAACAATAAAAAAAGTAGGTTGGGAGATCCTGTCTCATCCCCCTTATAGCCCTGACCTTGCCCCATCTGACTTTTTCTTGTTGGGCCCACTCAAGGGGACTTTGCGTGGTGTCAAGTTCAACAGCAATGAAGAAGTGAAGGAAAAAGTCCAAAACTCGCTTCGACATCATGGTAAAGAATTCTTTTCTGAGGGAATAAAAAAACTTGTAAAGAGATGGGACAAGTGCATAGACGTTGCTGGAGATTAAATTGAAAAGTAAAAAAAAAATTGTATTGATTGAATAAAAAGTTTTTGCTCCACAGCTGTTTGTTTGTTTACTTATTGAATGACTCTCGTATATCATTCATCTTTTCTGTATTATTTCTTATTTGTTAGTTGTATTGTTTTAATAGTGTGCAAATAAGTTTATGGGGGTACCTATTTATTGATAGGTAAATAGACTACTCTGTATATTGTTTGATATATGTATATATTTATATATAGACGGTGTCATACACAATTGTAAGATGAAACTCCTGAAGAATTTATGTTTGGTTACTCTGTAGTTGACACATTGCTGCTCTGAAAGTAGCTTGGAGATGGCTACACACCCATTACACCGAATGTGCAAGGATTTCAAATTACAGATTTCCATACTGAAGAGAAACGTGTGGATTTTCATGGACCTGATCCTATACGAGCAAAAATTAATGTAGATAGTACTGTTCTAGAGCAGATTTGCAATTCTGAATAACTGGGTTACATTGTGTCTTATGTTACAATGACGTATTGAATAAGCTACATAAGTTTAACATTATGTGCGGGACCATCAGGGGAAGTCTGTAATCAATGAGTAAACAAACTCGCCTGAAGTTCTCCAAGGTGACGGCCCTCCCCACCCTTTCCTATGTATCTGAGAATTGGATTTTAACGAAGGCGTTGTCAGGCGGCTGAAATGAATTTCTCAAGAACGTGGCAGATTATACTCCCCAAGATCGTACAAGATATGCCAGTTACAAAAGGCAGGAGTCGAATAGTACGAGTATACTCTATGGGATTGCCATCGGTGGAACATCTTAACAGAATCTTAACCGCATCCCCAAACAACTGTTGAGGTACGAGCCAAGAGGTATGGGGTACCCGAAGAAGCGTTTAAGTAACTAGCTCTAGTGTCTACTTTCTTGAGACCGGAACAAATAATTTTCGGTTTAATCCTTGCTACAGGTGACAATGACATACTTCTCTATAGTTCCGGATACTCACCCTCGTCAGTACATCTTCTAATTCTATCTTTTTCATTTGATAGTTCCTATCCGTTTCGGATGTTGGATATCATACAGACTATTTTAACTTTCTGTTGTATAAGTCAGTAGTATTCACGCCAAACCAAGTACTTAAATTTCTCTCAGCCATGAGATTCTCGGTCGCCCAACTCCTCTCTTTCAAGTAATTTTTCCTGTAGTATAGACTGCACTAAGTAAAATCTCTGTTCATTTCTCATGAGATGTCCAAGCCACTGAAGCTTTCCTATCTTCACTGTGTTAATAACTTCAATTTCTTTCTTCATCTTTCTAAGAACTTCAATATTACTTATATGTGCTGTCCAAGAAATGCTCAGTATTCTACGGTAAAGCCACATTTCGAAAGATTCGAATTTTTTAGTTGTGCCTTCAGTCAAAGTCAAAGATTCTACACCGTACAAGAAGACCGAGAATACGTACCAGGGTAAAAGTCTCATCTTTGTGTTTATTGTTAAATCGTGACTTCTGAATAAACTGCTCATTCTAATGTACATTGCTTTTGCCTTTTCAATTCTGCTCTTTATTTCTTGAAAGTGGCCCCATTGTTCATTGACTATAGCACCAAGATATGTTAATTTGCTTACACGTTCAACTGGTCTTTGGTTTATATTAAGAATGTAGTTTGTCAACTTGTTCTTGGATACATCATTAGATTCGTTTTATTAACATTGATGTCTAGACCAAATCGACGGCTATTCATTAGTTGTTGCAGCCCCTCTAAGCTATCTGCAAATATAACGGTATCATCCGCATAACGTATATTATTTATTCTTTCGCCGTTCAGAGAGATTCCCACATCATATTCATCTAAAGCTTCACTAAAAATACCTTCCGAGTAGATGTTGAATAAAAGCGGACCTAGTACACATCCTTGTTTTAAATCTATAGCTGTTCATTTTCCGGTGATTACTCTCCTTTTGAGTTGGTGTTCAGCTTATTGCGAAGAGACAGCACTACAACGTGTAGCAAACATCTTGCGACCTGCTACTCGTTAGCTTACAAACATCGACACAGCCAACGCTTCATGGAGTACCACACCCTATTAACTTGTTAAGCGTTACTGATGTAACTATGTGAAAACAAAGAAACAAATGAACACTAATACAGCGCTTCTCTGGTAATTGAAAAACTGCTTAATATTAAAATATATCTTATAATAAGTGTGTTTAGTTTAAAATAGTGAGAGGGTCTGCAGCTCAGGTAGCTTACTACCGATACAAATGTACGAGGAATGTTCAATAGAAACCGTTTGATCTGCGCAGCCATGACTTCGTCGCCATGGCAACGGAATTCATTTGTTTATATTGTCTAAGTACTAGTGACGCGTCTGTCAAAATTATTTGCAGTTGCTCTTTTCTAAGCGTTGTGACTGGGTTAAAAAATGGCTTCTATGATAGAAAATACGTCCAAAGATAATCTGCGTGCCGTTATTCAGTTTTTGGCCGCTGAGATGCGTCAGCCAATGGAAATTTATACGAAAATTAAAGCTGTATGTGGTGACTATATAATTATTTTCATACGGCAGTGGTTGGCCCGTCCTGGACCTGCACGTGTTGCAGCATCAGATGAAAATGTGAGACAGTTGGAAACTGTTTTATACGAAGATAGGCGCATCTAAAGTTAGAGATATTTCTGAAATGTTGAGGATCAGCGTGGGAACTGTTCATTCCATCATTCATAGTCTTGGCTATCACAAAGTTACTGCTCAGTGGATTCCACGACTGCTTACTGATGAGCAGAAAAATTAGCGTTCGGCCTTCTCATTACAGCACTTAATGCGCTATCAACAACAAGGTAATGCCTTTCTACACGCCGGTGATGAGTCTTGGTGTTATCACTACGAACCAGAATCAAAACGTCAAAGTTTGCAGTGGAAGCATGCAGAATCTCCGAAGGCGAATATATGTCCGTCCCAACCTTCGACAGTGAAAGTAATGGTGACAATATGTTTTTATTATCAGGGTGTGCTGCTCTTAGATTTTAAAGAACCTGATGCCAACATCAACGCTGAGCGACATGCAGACAGTTTAAAATGCTTACGGGTCAGCATCAAGAATAAATGTCCTGGGAAGCTCACAAATTGTGTCATTCTTCTGCATGATAATGCTCGACCCCATGTAGCCAAGACGATTCAAGATCTGCTTGGTCGTATGAAGTGGGAAGTCTTACCACATCCACCTTACAATCCTGACTTGTTCCCGTGCGGTTATCATGTTTTTTCCCCATTAAATAAATCACTAAAAGGACGGCGGTTCAAATCGGAGGTACTACCCTGAGGTAGAGTTAGCGAATGGTTCCGCAAACAGCCGCAAGAATTTTTCCAGCAGGGAATCTACAGATTACTGCAGCAGTGGGACTCATGCCTTTATGTTAATGGAGATTTCTTTTAAAATCGTTAAATAAAAAATGCTTTACAACCTCTAAATGTGTTTCTATTGAAAAATCATTATATATTTACTTACGTAACAATGTAGGGCTATAGTTTATAAATCACGCTACAGAGAACTTGAATAAGGATTTGGTTATTTTCACTGGGTGGAATGAAATCTCACCGAGGCGGCACAAAAGTTTTAATTTAAACGCTAAGTTACCATATGCAAGCGTACAAGGTCACATATAACTTATTCCAGGGATCCTTCGAAGTGCCTAGCGTGACGCAAGGTTTTCAATGAATGCTTTCGACGTAAAAGTTTAAAGTGTAATTATTTGGCTGTCACAACTTTATATTTGTAACACTTCAGCGCTTCCATTGTGCCACAATACCGTTGGGTTCAACTTTGTGTATATTCATTATATACATTTCTGTTGTTAGCATTTACTCGATAACCGTAAACTAACATATAACAATATACTTTATATAGCGTTCACGCTTTCTTCAGAGCTCGTTCAATCACCAAACTCGACTAGTCAACTAACTTTTCTCTTGTTTTCTTCTTCATTTCTTCCGCTTTTCGCCTAGAGATTAGTCCTTCTTCCTCCATAAACATTGTTCTTTCTGATCATCTTCTATTAAACTCAACTGTAAGCAAGTTTTTGCTCATTGTTTTGAGTAAGAGATGTTTTTATCTGACTGCTTTTATAGAAATGCATTTCAGTTTAATTATTAATTTTTTAAATATTACTACAGTTGTACAATGTTTACACATTTTCCGGAACCAAAGATTACAGAAGTAATTGAATACTCATCTTGCTGCTTGTTCATCAAAAGATCTTCTTCAATCTCTCGTCCTCTCAGTATAATCTGATTTTCTTCTATCCACGTGATAGGTGGTCTTCCTCTTTTCCTTCTTCCTGGTGGGGTTTATTTCATAACTCTCCTTGGCAATCTTTCCTATTCCATTTTTTTCGTGTGTCCATTAATTATTCATTTTCCTGTACTAAATAGGCCCTATCTGTAGAACGCGTTGAATGCGTCGTGTCCGTCCAGATCTCTTTTTCTCGCTGATAGTGTTATAGGAAGTTTGTGTCTTAAACTTTATGCTTTCCAGTATATTCATTGTGCGTGCCTTCTTCCATACTAATTGAAAAGAAAATAATGAACTTCTTCTTTTCCTCAACCGAAAAGTTAGTGGGCTTGCAAATTCTTTTCTTCCAAAAATAATCTCTTAATCATCACATATATTCTTCTTTCTTTTTATCTGAACCATGTACGACTGTCTGCGTCTTCATCTCCCACTCCGCCGCTCAACCACTCCCTCGATCAGGGCGGTGAACCAGTTTGAATGGCGTAACAGGTGACTAATTATACTGCTTCTCTTCCGGCAATGGTCGTAATTAATCGACAACATTTTGTAGTATATCCGTTGTAAAACTTTTACACAATAAACATTTTTTTCAAGGGCAGGTGGAAATGTCTATAGGCACCAGGAACCCCGTAGTTCCTAATAGTGTGGGACTCTAACCCACTAACAACACCTCCCTTAATGCTACAACTGAGCAAGCTCATCCAGCAGCTTCTCCTTCATGTTTCCTTTACGGGTGATGGGGTGAAGACCAGTGGCTAATCCCAAGATTATTCTGTCTTTTTCTCATGTAGAGTTTTATACATCTTCACATGTTAATTTCTTTCTATTGCGATACCAGATCATGAGGCTTCTGTCTTTCGAGTCGCCTCAGGACGTGTGGAACTTCTTCCACCACATATCGCTTAATGGGGTTATCGTGGATCTAAATCCTCTGATCATATTTGTCTGCATATTTTGTTATTATTTCACTGAGATATTCTACACTGAGGTACACACATTTAAATGGACTAATTTATACTTTCCAAAGACTTGTAGGTGTTACGGCCACAGCAGGTGAGTTGGTTGTGCGCCGGTTTGCCAATAATTGTAGATAACGAGAACAGCAAACGCGATTTTAGCGCCCTCTTCATTGCTTGCACGGAACCGCTTACAGTAATTGAACCAATTAGCGTAACACAAAACTGCAGTCAGTTTGAGCGGTTCATTTCCGTGTGCCATCAACGAATGAGTCTCAAACTTTTTGTTCTTTACAAACAGTTGCTGGGAATTAATTTAATTAATTTACCAAGAAGGTTAGTAGCTGAGACTTAACTAACACCTAGGATACATTATTGGAGATTATGTTTTCGTCAGGGATTACAAGGTGAATCAGATGACTACACAGTGAGGTTATAAAGTTGGAAAGACGTAATAATAAAAATTCCAAATAATAAAAGTAATGAAAATTCATGAACAAATAAAAAGAAGCGTTGAAGTCCGAATCGTGGAATTGGATTAGTTAATGAAGATTTCTTGCGAGAATAAAAAGACGACCAGAGGAAATGTATTATAGTAAAGTATACCACTGACATGATCAATAACTATCACACCCTTTGAAATTTAGTCCTTCTCAATAAGAAGTGTATCATAATAACATATATTTTTAGAAAGGTTACTTCTGAACCGCCAATCATGTGGCTGTTGCATGATATTGTTTCCCCAAGTTTTGTCGGACGCTTTCTCCAAATCGAAGAATACTGCAACCGTGTGTTTGCCATTGATGAAAGAACTGCATTTTTAGAAAGAAAACAATTCTTTTACTACAAATCCGATATTAATAATTCTAATATAAAATAATGCCCATATATATTTGTCCATATTACATTTTCCGCATGTAAATTACTAAGAGTACTTCTTAAAAATCATAACCTATTTCGAATGTACTAAAACATTTTTTTGACTTTCAAAGGTGTTTAACAACTTATTCATTAAAATAATTATGAAGCGATCTTAACTGTTTCTATTTATAAATAAAGTGATACGACCTATTTAACCATTTTATAATAATTATCTAAAAGTGCACACATTTTTTTCTCTATTACAGATTCTAATCATCATCATCATCATCTTCTTCTTAACGGTTTTAGGTTTTCCTATTCCACAGCCCACCTTTTCGTAGGTCTAACAACTTTTCTTCTGCCTCTAACGTTGTAATCTTTCGCCATATTCAGTACTCTACTTCTGTGGTGACCTGCTTGGGTAAAGAGTCACACCTTTTTCTAGGTGGTCCTATAACAGAACACGACGGATCATCGTATAGACCAGAGAAGGTCGATAGTTGGCGTAGGTTTCGTTGCCCTATACGACGGTCTTAATCAACAACTCACAATTCCAACAGTAGCCTCGGAAATCAGGACAGATTCTAATCTAAAGTATATTTTCAGTCTCCGTCTGTCTGTCAGGTTTAGGTATTTCTGCCTGCTCCAACTTCACCATTTCAACCTCGGCGACCCACATCTCTTTTACCATGTGGACATACTACACTCTTGTCGGTGGTATTCTGTCTAAAGGCGTGTGCAGGACATGGTCCCTTCAGTTCATCTGTAAAACAGCTTAACGTCTACAACTCTATACAAGTAAAACTCTGCATGCGATCTTAATATGCACGTTGACATCATACTGTAATATGTATTTAGTAAACTTCCAGCAGATTGGAACACACTAAAGTAATTAAATTTAAAATAATAATTTTAACTGTTAAAATTTTAAATTTTAGATTCATTCTTTCCGAGTACTTCCATCGAGCGCTTGACGCGTTATTGGCGTTATTGCAGTGTATATAATGCCACGCCCCAGGCTCGGACTGGGACACGTGACACATTAAAATTCTTTCTCATGGAGACAAACGCGCTCAAATATCAGAATTAATACAACAAAAACTCTTGGTGTGCGTACAAGTAAGCTGTTTCTTCCCGACACCGTGTCTCCTGAAGGAAAACCAATTCAATTATAATACTTACAGAATAAATCTGAAACGTGAAAGGAAAATTTCATTCTTCTTCTTCTATGGCGTCACAGTTCGATGTCGAACCTTAGCCACCATAATCATCGGCCTCCATTTTTCCTGTCCTTGGCGATCAATGTCCATCGTTTTATTTTAAGTAAAGTATCAGCAACCCTCGCCACTGCGTCAATGCAGGGATGCTTGGGTCTTGCGACAGGCCTCCTACCCTCGATTTGACTAAATAGTACCTTCCTAGGTATTCGGTTGCCTCCAATCCTAATTATGTGTCCTGCCCATTGCAATCTATGCAGTAGGATGATGGTGGCCAGATCATTGTCTTTGTACAGCTTGTATAGTTCATCATTGTGACGGATTCTCTATATCCCATTTACTTGGATTGGTTCATATATTCTCTTCAAAACTCTCTTTTCAAAAGTATTGACTATGTTAGCGGCTTGTTTGTTCAGAGTCCAAGTCTCACTCCCATATGGTATCACCGGTCTAAAAATAACTTTATATAATGTAACCTTGTACTGATGGTGGATATTCTTTGTCTTGAATATAGTTCTCAACGAAGCATATTCGGCATGTATCCTTTTCCTTGTTTCGTGTATTTCTTGATTATATTTTGCCATCCAACATCCCAAATATTTAAACCAATTAACTACTTCCAGGTTTAGTGGTTCGATTTCAAACTGTTCAGGTTTCCTGGTTTTCCTTCGTGTGGTAGAAAAAACGTAATGTAGCTTGAAGTACTGTGTATAATTCAATACCGCCCCCCCCCCGCTCTAGGCTCGGACTGTGATACGTGAGAGATTTAAATTCTTTCACTGGAGACAAACGCGCTCAAATAGCAGAATTAATACAAACAAAACTCTTGACGCGTGCACAAGTAAGCTGTTTTCTTCCCGACACCGTGTCTCCTAAAAGAAAACCAATTTTATTATAATACTTACAGAATAAATCAGAAACTCAAGAAAATTTTCATTACGGTTATTTAATTAAAGCAAAGAGCAGCTGCACTCTTCAACGTCTCCGTAATGTCTTCTTTTTTTTTTAAGTTACGAAAGAGTTAGCCTATGTACGTACTGTATCTGGATTATGTAATCAATCATTACGACGCGCGCCGTCTAGCGGGGAGTTGCCAAACTTTCCACTTATTCACTCAGTACAAACGTTGACAGGAAGCTAATGAATTGCTGCTTTCTGCTGTGTGTTAGTCAGACATGTTCCAACTTGACTCCGAATTTGCTTTGCCTTATTGAGTTACAAACTTTCAGTCAGCATAGAATTCGTAACGAACTCAATTGCAGTAACCCTCTTTTTTACACACGGCCCTACTGTTTACAACTTACGTAATATGCGTATGTAGCCTTGTTGAATGTTTCTACTTTATTTCATTAAATTTCTTTCTCTGTTTATTGGTACCGAATTACTGACTTGTGAAGCCAGTATAGAATACAGCCTCCTCTTCCCAATATAGTCTCTTAATCACCACATAATTTCTTCTTCGTCCTTTTGTCTTATATATATATATACTCCTGCCTGAGCTTACCTAGTCCACTACGCTCTTCAGTCATTTCCTCGATCAGGATTGTAAAACACTTTGAAGGCAGGTGACCAACAAAACTATTCTCATTTATGCAATTCTATTGCTACGCCATTAGAGAACATTCTACATGCTTCTCGGCTATCCCAGCAGAGACCAGCTGTAATGTGTGTGTGTGTGTGTGTGTGTGTGCGCGCGCGCGTACATATTGCTGCTACTTTTAGATGAAAGACAATTAAGTGACACTTATCACGCGTCAACAACCGACTCTGTTCCACACTTCACCGGTCCGCGCGCACTGTGTTCAAGGCCGCAAGCAATTACGCTCTAGTGTTTTCTAGTAGTGTTGAGGCGTATTATGGATTATTCTGGAACACTTGTGCTATCTACTTAAACAACGACAGCTGCCACTTATATTAGAGTCAGTATTACGTCGGCGATTACTCAGTTCAGTTTTATGTCGGGCGATTTACACAGTCCGTCTCAAGTGGTGTTTTAGTGAAAAGTGACTGTAGTGCCGAATGCTTTATAGTTGACCTTATTATTTGTGTGGACAGATTAACTTTAATTATTGTGCGCGTATAATTTTGTTGAATAACTTCTTGACTACAAACTGTTAATTGTGACAATTAAAACTGGTTATTAGTGACTTCATCGGTGTCTTGTACTTTGTTTCCACTGTACCATACGGCGATCACGGAGACCGTCGTAACAGTATTAATCAGCATCTTTATTTCATCCACTCTCTTCAAAACGTCATATTTAAGGAGTCTTCTGTACACGTATTTTTATTCTCAAGGCCAACTTTCAGCACCTCATCTCAGCTTCAAGGTAGCTTCAGTGTCCGTTATTTCCTCAGTGTCCAGATTTCTGAGCCACACGCGCATATACGCCAAATGAAACTCTTTTTGGATATCTTCCTGGATTCTAAGGGCACGCTTCTGCACGCTATAAGAGATCTTTTCATAAAACATATATTTCTCTTGCTTGTGCAATTCTATTTTTTACGACATCGGTGCGTCTCCCAACTGATGTGATGTAGCTCCAAGGATATTTAATGGTAGCAACTTACACTAGGTTCCTAGCGGCCGGAAATATCTTAGCCTTATGTTTTACATTTTGAAACACTTCATGAGTTTTGTTTTTCTCTGCTTATTGTCATCCCGCATTTATCCCTTAGGACCTTGTTAATTTGGTAACGTAAATTCTGTATTCTTTGTCGTTGTTTTCTAAAAGCGCAGTGTCATCTCCAGACGAATGGGTTTATAGCACACGGTATTAATTGTTATTTCATTGTTGCTGGTGTCAATAAACGTCTTCATCGGGTACTCTACAAACAAGTTAAATAGTAGTGAGAATAAGCTACAGCCTTGTCTAACACCTTAGGCTATCGTTGTTTTAAGTCAATTCCGGCTTATGAAAGCTCTCTGGTTCTTGTACAGTTGCAGATAATTCTTCTATCCCTATAGTCTACCTACACATCTCTGCGGACTTTGAACATTACATTCCAGTTAATGTTGTCAAATGCTTTTTTGGTGTCAACAAAGGCTAACATGATGTCTTTGTTAAGTCTAAGAGTTTTCTCCACAATTATCCGCTGCAAAATTATGGATTCTCGTGTTCTCCGATTTCTTCGTACATCAAATCAGGAAACCAATTTGATCTTTTTGTACTTCTATACACTGTAGTAATAGTATTCTTATTCCTAAATTATATTCCGTTAGAGCATATTATTTCCATATGATTTTCTGCAGCATATATTTCATGACTGTAATATAATAATGACTCCGGTATTCTTAAACTGATAAAAATTCTAGCAGTTTACGCGGCAAGGTAGTAGGTACGGCCAGGGTATCGGCCTTCGGATTATATGGGGCGAGGCAATCTAGGGGGGGCTTTATTATCGTGCAGAATATCGAATTGCCTAATATTCTTTAGGTTTCTTTAATTGATAATTATTTATTAAAATTGTTTATTCGTTGTTAATATAGTCCTTGTAAATATATGATTGGCTGTAATAACGAAATAACCGATGCGATCTACAGGTAGTGCCAGTGACTGTGACTGTGTGTGTAGTGTACGTATGTGTCGCGACAATTCACCAGCTACAACGTTGTTGAGTATTGGTCTACTGTACATGTCAGCACCTGTTTACTGAACACCGTATAAAATAACTAAGAGATAACATTCGAACTCTTGTGGTGTGCGCCATTCTAACCTAGTAGTGGCCAAACGTTTTCCGCCTGCGACTATGCTACGTGAGCGAAGTAGTTTTTCCACCTCTGTCGTGTTTACTTGCTGAACTGCTACTTGACATGTTCCGGACGAGGACTTTCAGTGTTTCCACCATTTTCAAGTCCTAAACCACGACATAAACACTGAAAGCCCTCGTCCGGAACACGTCAAGTAGCAGTTAAGCAAGTAAACACGACAAAGTTGAAATTACAGAGACTGCTAATTCAAATAACAAGATGAAGTTTAGTATATTTTATAAATAATGTACACATATGCTTAAGGCATAAATACAAGGGGAATATGTAATCAATAAACTTTACTTACGGATGTGTTATTAAGACTTAAAAGGTGTCAGACAATAATGTTGAAAAATAAGGTTTAACCTATAATGTTTCAGAATGTTACACAAGTAATTTTGAAAAATACATAATTTTGTGAACAAGGACGTAAAAACTAGAGGTAACATACATCGAACCTTACGTTTCACACGAAAGACAAATTTTAGTTTTACAATTACAAGCATACTTTGATTAATTTGAACGTACTGTAAGAAATTGTTGCACACTAGTTCTTGTTTCTTCAGTTTTTACATGGCTCCTTGGCTGTATGTAAACCTAGTTGGTAACTCTGTTGTTTAAACTTGTCGCTATTGAATAATTTGTTTCTCAAGATGCCCGTTCCGATTGGTGTGTTCTTTTTAGAGCCCACTGAGTGGAAACTCACACATTCAAAGCAAGTCATATTATTTCGCGTAGAGTGTAGTACTCTAGATGATAAACGATTGTCTAAATTTGATTTCAACCATTTCAAAAGTCACGCGGTGTATGATGTGCGACATATCCGTACATCGTACTGTATAACCAAATTTTTTTTTTTTTTTAATTTATTGGAGATCTGTAAGCTGTTCGACTGAGCGAACATTTAACAAATTGGCTGACAACACACAGAGGATTATGAAGAGCTGACCATTGACAGCTCTTCTTGTTTTTGATAATAGATTAAAGAGGTAACAAAATACAAAACTAAATGATAAAAACATGTAAACAAATGAACAAAAGTCACTATCACTTCCTGCTGGCATGATACAATAAGTTCAAACATTAAACACTGGGCCCATAAGGCACATATACAGGTTGACATTAACACGTATGAATGACACGAATACAAAAACATACAGAACAGATATCACAGACAGTACAATACAGAAAATACAGAGAATACATTATGAGTTAAACCTGAATGGTAAGTCTAATAGTTTGTGTCTTTTTAGTCTATAAATATCTTCACTGTTGTCTAACAAGTTAATTGCCAGGTGGTTGGGATGCAGTTCTAGTTTGGAGATGTGAGTCCTGCAGAGGCGCATGATTTCTTCTCTCACGGTTGAAAGTTTCAGGTCGCGGTGTATAGAGTTATTTGAGACAAACCAAGGAGCGTCGACTATTGATCTAAGTGTTTTGGACCGAAAGCGCTGGATAATCTCAATATTACTTGTACTTGCAGTACCCCAAAGTTGAATACCATAAGTCCATACCGGTTTAAGCACGGCTTTATAGATCAAGAGTTTGTTGACGAGACTTAACCGTGATTGTCTGCCTATAAGCCAATAGATGTTTCTGACCTTGTGATTAAGTTCAAGCTTCTTAGATGTTATATGTTTTTTCCATGTTAGTCTCCTGTCCAGATGCATCCCAAGGTACTTAGCACTTTCAGCTTGCGGTACTGGTTGACCGTTAATTGTGACTGGAGGGCAGTTTGCCTTACGTGTGGTGAAGGTAACGTGGACTGACTTGGATGAATTGATTTTTATGCGCCAATTATCAAGCCATAACTGAACGCTGTTTAATGATTCTTGTAGTATAAGAGATGCTATTGAGGGGTCGGAGTGTGTCGCTAGGATCGCTGTGTCTTCGGCGTAGGTAGCAACAGTGTATAACCAAATGAGGTAAAAGTGGGATTCGGAATATTGATTATAAATAAATGTTACCGTAATAACTAAAACGGCTAAATATTTTGCTGCAATTTACTAACGAACGTGGTTTGTTGCAGGTACGTGTCAAATTCTAAAGAACTTCACCATACTGTAACGGATATATGGTAAGCACTTGGTTTGAATGCAGTTTTATGTGCGTCCATTCAGCCACATAAACTTTACTGATCTTACGGTAAGATTTTGAACACGCTCAATTTCAAGTGATGTATTAGTAATGATGTAATATATATGAATTACTAAATATTTTATTTTATAATTTGAAACTCATACATGCGAGTTGTTCAGCAACTGGCTTCGTCCATTCGTAAAGCACTTAGTTAGTTGCCTTCAGTGGTTTGTGCATAACCGGTTTTTGCCGCTAGATGGAGAATACTTTCACTTTTATTGTGTAAGGTTTAGGTCTGTAACCTTGCCTTAGGTATGCCTACCACCACCTTTTGTAGACGTGTCCTTAGCTCTCAGTCAATTCCTTGCGTCGGCATTGCCATATGGCAGCCTCTCGTCAGGACGTTTTCCGGGCTGACGGAGGTTCATCGATTTATTGTGCCTCCCCAAAGGAAGGGTCCCCAGGGACTCCCGCGCTTCAGCCGTTCCAAAACTCTGCGCGATGCACACACCACACACGTTTATCCCATACCTCGGCCCTAATAAAGAAGAATGATCCGATGCCGCAACAGAGGCACAAGACAGCTACCAAGAAACTACAGAGCAAGAGGAAGTCATCGGATTCGCCCGAACAGTGCGACCACTGGAATGCCCTTAACACCTAAACCTAGACCTGGCCCCTATAACAGTGTTTTGTTACCCTCGAAGTGCTTAACGGGGGTCACCAATTTTAACAACGGATGACAACGTTGAACGTGTTCACCAATTGTTGTTTCCAAACAGAGAAATTACAGCGGACGAAACTGTGGGTGTTTTGGATATTACGCGTAGAAATGTTCAGTACATCTTCTCTAAGCGTCTGCAATGTCAATAAGTTTGCGCTCGATGGGTGCTTCGTTTGTTGAGAGACGAACACGTGTCCTATAGGGGACTTCTTGAAAAATTCGAGTGGGAGGAGTGGACACATCTTCCATGCCATCCTGACCTTGAGTCGTGTGGTTTCCATATGTTCGGTCCTCTCAAAGAGACCCTTGCAAAACAGTGATAATACACTGATGAAAAAGTACAAAATGCAGAGCGGGAACCGTTGATCAGTTGTTGGATAAGAATTTTTTCTCAATGACATTACAAAAAACTCGTGTCGCGACCACTATTAGTGTTTAAAAAGGTTGGAAATTTTAAAGAGAAGTAGATCCTTTAGATGAATAAACAGATTTTTTATAAATATTCCACACGGTATATATTTTTATTCAAGTGCAATTAACGTTTTGACTTCGTCTCGTGTACGGTTGTACTTATTGGTACCTTAGGCTTTCACGGCAACACTGTTAACAATATTTTGACAAGTCACTGGGCTATTAGGCCGTGGTCTAATGTTGCCGCATAAAACAGACGTTTCGCCCCCCCCCCATTGGACTCTTTTGTCACATGACTGTGGCAACTGGCGAAGAGCGTACCAGTCACTTGTGTCAAGTCGTTACACTGAAGATGGCCTCCAGTGGTCATCAAAGGTCATTTACTTGTTAGCAAATTAGATTGCTGAATTCTTACTTTGTGGAGTTTATTTCTTCTTGAGACTTGTACACAACAAGCGTTTCCTTCAGCAATTATATTTTCCTACGTAACAGAGCAAATTTTTCTGTTCCATTTCTTTATTTTCTACTCCTTCTGATATTTCCTATCCGTTTCGGATGCTGGATATCATACAGACTATTTTAACTTTCTGTACTGCTGCACGGAATAAGTCAGTTGTATTCATGTCAAACCATGTCCTTATATTTCTCAGCCATGATGAGATTCTTGGTCGCCCCACTCCTTTCTTTCCAAGTATTTTTCTCTGTAGTATGGACTGCAATAAAAAAAAATTTCCGTTAATTTCTCATAAGATGTCCCAGATACTGAAGATTTCTTATCTTCACTGTGTTAATAACGTCCCTTTCTAAAAACGTCAACATTAGTTATATGTCCTGTCCATGAAATATTTAGTATTCTACCGTAAAGCCACATTTCGAAAGATTCCAATTTTTTAGTCGCGGCTTCAGTCAAAGCCCAAGAATCTACACCGTAGAAGAGGACCGAGAATACGTAGTAGCGTAAAAGTCTCATCTTTGTGTTTATTGTTAAATCGTGAATTTTGAATAAACTGCTCAGTCTAGTGTACACTGCTCTTGCCTTTTCAATTCTGCTCTCTATTTATTGAGAGTGGTCCCATTGTTCATTGACTATAGTTCAAGATATGTAAATTGGCTTACATGTTCAACTGGCCTTTCGTTTATATTAAGGGTGCAGTTTTTGAGCTTGTTGTTAGATACAATCATTAGCTTCGATTTATTAACACTGATGTCTAGACCATATCTGCGGCAGCTTTCTGTCACCCTATTCATTAGTTGCTGCAGCCCGTCTAAGCTATCTGCGAATATGGCGGTATCATCCGCATAACGTATGTTTTTTCTTCTTTCACCATTCAGAGAGATTTCTACATCACATTCATCTAAAGCTTCTCTAAAAGTACCTTCCGAGTAGATGTTGAATAAAAGCGGAGATAGTATACATCCTTTATTTTTTATAATCTACTCTAATGTTTGCTCTGTCCCTTCTTACGACTATCACCTTACTTTCAATTTTACTTGCTCTCAAGTTCCAGAGAACAATTCCAGTATAGCCTATTCATCTCTTTTTTAAAACCTCGACACTTGCGGCGTCAACCAAAAACCTCATACTGTCTATTCTCCTACCGTTGATTCCAGTGTCATTTCGATTTGTTTTATACTGATATAATGCCAAAAGTTTTAACTTCTACGTAGAGTAAAATTAAATCACGGCAATTTTCAAGGCAAATATCAATACACTGATCAATATTATCAATCAATATACTCCGCCATAATAATAGTATCACATTATTAGAAAAGAAAACAGGTGTATATAAATTGTCGTGTAATGATTGCGATTGTTTTTATAATGGCCAAACTGGGAGGGGTTTCCTGAAGAGATTTAAGGAACACACACCAAAATATAATTTGAAAAATCGAACTTCACTTAATAACATAAAATCCACCTATTCGGGACATTTAATTTTAAGCGATCATACTTACACAGACTTCACATCAAATTTAAAAACCTCACACATTTGTAATAAAGGCCAGTACGTAAACGCTTTAGAGGAGTTCGAAATTTACAAAGCATACAATAACACACACAGTCGGGATTTCATATTGAATGACCATCTGAACTTTAAATCGAACCCGCTGTGCGATACCGCCTTGAACTTGCAAAAACATACGTAGACAAGACAACTTCAGTACCCGGTCAGACTTCATAGGGCGCGCACCCATACTGACGTGTATTTTTAACAATTGAGTATGTGATTGTAATATTTGACGATCTTAACTGAGTAAAGGAATCTGATGATGGAACGCGTAACTTTAAATAATAAAACAAAGTCACACGACGGATCTAATGTAACGTATTAATTTATAAATCAATATTTACAGATATTACGCTCACATATTAATTGACTAACTTTTCTTCTTTCCTGAGGTACATTGTTAAGAAATCTTAAAAACGTCTACTCGATTCCGGGTCGAGTCATGTGATAAAGTCACATTTAATGAACACTGTAATATTGGCTCTTACAGCTACGTTACTCTACAAGGGTAACAAAAAAGCCCAATCAACGTTCCCCTTTCTAAAAGGAATGCCGTAAATTAATATGAATCAAATGAAGTACAAAGTTGTCGGTTCTCACTTTTTCGACTTATCGTAAACTACAACATTACATGTCACGAATACACACATCGTTATAACTACGCTTACACAGTTCCATTACATTTATATCATTCTTGGAAAGTAAACCATTAATAAAAGTGATGACTTATTGTACCTCGTCCAACCGAGTAAACATGTATTGAATTGGACTGAAAGTCTGAATGCACCTGTTTAGAAGCGCCAATAAAATGATAAATAGTTGTACCCACCCAATGGAAATGTATGCTGATCAAACAAATACGAGAGCTATCCAGAAACTAAGTTTCGATAGAGTATTAAAGAAAACTAACAAGATATTTACAAAACATTTATACTGCTAATTACGCACACCTTAAACTACTTTTCTATATAGTTTTATAACATTTTTGAAACAGTTTTCATAGCGAGACTCCAGGCGTTGTATGCCTTCGTCGTAGAAATTTCCCGCCTTTGATTTAACCATGTAACTTATTAACAGAGCTTGATTGACATCGTTCGCCACCAAGGAAGAATTTCCCATGCTTGAAAAGGTGATATATGCTTGCTGCGAGGTGTCTGGAATGGAAGGCGGATTATCAAATTGTTGCCAACCGAACGTTTTGAGTAGATGTTACGTTGTAGCGCCAATGGTGAGTAGTGCCATGCTTGATCGCAATGTTCCGATTAAGCATCCTAAGTCGCTTACTTTGGATCGGACTAAGCAAATTAGTCGTATCCATCTTGGTACAATTGAATCGCCCACTGCTTCTTCTTCTGTATAAATATTGAAAATCTGACGGTGAATTTTAATTGTTTTAACGCCTTTCTCATTCAAGAACCACATACCTACATTCACACGCGGCGGGCGTCTCGAATTTCTTCGACATTATAAACACGACCAACAAAGCTTAATTAGTGCACAGTTGTTTACAAATAGCGTTGTTGTCTTGCCAACGAATCAGCAAAAAACCCGGGCATGCGCAACATCGTGACGGCATCGATACCGCGACCATATTTAAAAACGGAACTTAAGCAGGCTATGCACTAACCATCCCCGCTGGACGTCATGACGGACAGCAAGTGAAAAACGACAGTGCGCAGCTTTGACATCCGTCCTTTTTGAAGCATCTGCACGACGAAAAATGAGTCCAGCAAGACCATCAGCTCTAGCCGCACGACGTGAAGATGGATCGTGTGTAGTGTTGACGGATGTCAAGGAATCCTGCATAGTGCATGTTTGATCATGCGTATGCTTGCTGTCTATCAAATCATCATTTTTGAGCTAGTGCAGTACATGTTTTTAGAGCACATTCGTTTAATAAATGTGTTAGTGTTTAATTTTACTTACATTCATTTTTTAGTTTATTTTTGATAAGTAATGATTCAGATAAAATTTCAGTTTAATATTTAGTTTAGTTTATTCTTCGTTTACATAATACATTCAAATAAAGTTAACAGTTATTATTTTTAATATTGTTATTATTAATTTGTTTTCATTACAATTCATAATGGGCCGTAAAATAACATCAAAATTTATCGAAAAATATAAATTAAATAGATGTCCGTGGGACGTATCCTATCAACGAGAACGTCTGCACGCTGGACAAGTTACACGACAGTATGGTGCGCACATCCATTACCGACGACGGGCATGCTCTGGACAGCGGCGATGGTTAGTGCGTGACCTGCTTTACTTTCTGAATAATCCTCGTAACATGAATACGTAACAACGGACGAGTTGATACAAGCCGGACAGTTTAACTGGATAGTGATAAATTTGCAAGTACGCTGATTAAGTGCACGGCGGCTGATGCTTTTGTATTCGGTTAAAGACTTTCTAAATGTAGTTTGTTTATTTAGTCCGTCAAAAAAATGACGTTACATTTTTAAGATGTAAATTGGAAGCAATTAGATATTCCTTGTAAGTAATCCTCTGCATTTGCAAGAAATTTAGGTGATTATGGACTGCAAAAGCAGGCGTGGAAAATACTACGAAATGGAAATGGACAGACAAAAATTTTATATTACATCGTATAAAATTGGTAACAAAAATTAGAGAAAATAATACAAAATGAATGTGTAATGAAAGTTCGTAATACTCATGCAAAGCCTGTTCAGTGTCTCTATATTAGATTTCTTTTTGTTTCTTTGTAATTCCTAACCTAGAAAGTGCTGTGAGGATAAAACTGTCTCAGAGACAGCGATTAATAATAATGTAAGTTGGTACAATCGAATACAGAAGTTGGTGTAAGCATTGATACAGATGTAAGAAATCGATACAGAATTTCGTGATCGGAATGTAAGTCTTCATACACAAAAACATTCATTACAGTTGTTGGTAAGTTTGAAAACTGTGACTAAATATAGCCTAATACTCTAAAAATGTCAGACAAGAAGAACATAAGTTTTTTGTTTCTCCCTTCTTAGATTACACTTTGCAAGACAATGTATAAAAATACGTTTTCTTGTTTTCGTTAAACAGGAAAACGCAAGTTTCTAACAGTTTTCCTGTTGCACCACACGATCCGGAAATTACTTTCTCGATCGATCTCCGCGTCTCAGCCCCACTGAACACTACTTAATTGAAACATCAGCCGTGTATTTTGTATTTTTAGTATCAGCTTGTTTAACGTATCTTAGAAAATGTTTATAGACAACTTGTATCCGTTCTTAACTTCGTAAAAGCCAGTAAATTTAGTGTCTGGTTATTTTATAAACGCTACACTGTGAATGTAAAAATAAAATAAACCTTTCAAGTAACCGTAAATAATTTTTATGATTGAAAGTGATTAACTTTCTACTCTCACTTACAATGACGTTCTTCTTCTTCTAGATTAGCAGCCCATATGCTGTTTGGCAGCAGCTCGCCGTTCTTCATGCTTTTCTGCTTTCCTTTTCAACTGACAGTATGATGTGCAGTTCATATCGACCGTAAGCTGTTTTATGTAGTCTAAACGCGGTCGTCCTCTTTGATTCTTCCCTTCAATTGTTCCTTCTATTATTCTCTTAACCAACCCATTGTGTCGTAGTATATGCCCTATAAGCTTAGCTCTTCTGCCTTTTAAATTTCTTAGAAAGCTCTTCTCCTCCTGAGCTCTTCTAAAGACTTCCTCATTCTTTATCTTCTCCCCCCCTCAGCTTATCTTGAATATTCTTTTGCAGCACCAGGTCTCAAATGCGTGGAGTCTTTTCTTGTCACTTTCTCCAGTTGTCCAAGATTCACTCCCGTATAGGGTAACACTCGACACGTATGTCTTTACTAGATTCTTCCTTATTTTTAAGTTGATAGTGTTTGAAGTGAAGAGGATTTTCTGTTTGTTGAAAGCAATTTTAGCCTGGTTAAATCTGCTTATAATTTCCTTACTGCTACGTCCATCACTTGTGATTTTACTTCCTGGATACTTATATTCTTTAACTGCCTGGAGAACATTATTTCCAAGAGTTATTCTGACTGGATCTTCTTCCTTCCGACTACAGACTAAGACTTTGGTCTTTTCTTCATTTATTTTCATATTGAATTCATTCTTCATTACTTGATCCATTGTGTCAAAACTCATTTGTAGATCATCGTTGCTCTCTCCAGTCACTGCTATGTCATCTGCGAACTTAAGCATGTCCACTTTTTCCCCTTGTATATTGTAACGTCACAAAACGTTCCATACTCTTAAAATGACCAGAAGAGTGAAGATAATACCAAAATAATTATGAATAAGAACCAAGTCTAGGTAACGATGCTATAATAGATATAATAGATATTATGATATAATAGAATTAAAATCATAAACCATCAAAGAATGGAAAGAAATAAGACAGTCAAATGAACAGTAGTAAATCTACTATCAGCATAAAATGACAATACAACATAACCAGACGATTTGACCGAGACATTGACCAAGACAAGTTCCCAAATAGATTGTTTAAGTGAGCATAACAAACCATGAAATAAAGTAAAACAACATAAGTATTATAAGATGAAAGAAATGATATTTATAACAGGTATTGTTAGTATGAACAGCACACTAGCTGAGTAATTGCAAAGTATTAATTCAAATAACAAACTAAAGGAAATGTATTGTTGATAATCATGAACTATGAAAGAATTAATGAATGAAATAATAAATGAACCATTCAAATAAGATTAACAGTATATTCTAAATGCTAGATCAACCTTAAAAGAAGGGTATGCTAAGGCATAATGAATAATGATAATAGAATAATTAATGAGAGAACAAATTGTAGATCTTCTAATAATAATATGATATCAATGTAATCAACAATGTAAAAACTATATGTATTTAAAAATGTTATAAAAGTGTAACTTTTTGTAGAAAGAAATATTATCAGTCAAGGTGAACAAAACCTTATTATGAATTGTGTAAACTAGGAGACTGGCATAAGATAAGTTAAAATGACTCAATGAATTATAAATAATATGATAAAAACTCAGAATAATGACTCACAACTACTTATGTGGAGTCCATAATGAAAAGAAATTTGAAATGATAGACAAACCAATGATGCCAAACAGATTATGAAAATCATAAAAATGTATCATAAAGAGACCCTTCAAAGCATAGGAAAATATAGCTATGATAATAATAATGAAAAAGGTGTAAGTCACCAAACCAATGTCTAGTATAATAAGTATAGGAATTAAGAATAATTTCGAATAAGTAATAATGAAGTAAAGAAGCCTTGAAATAATAATAAACAAATATGTTATAATGATTGTTAATGTTCAGATGGATGCAGCAGTTTTAAATAATAATATGTTAATTTCAATAAGATGATTGTGTTCAAAATAGAAATTAAGGAGAGTTGAATCAATGTTAAAAAATATTAAAATAGAATCTGCAAAATGTAGCAGAAGACATATGAAAACAATGCAATATTTAAGATAGGCTTTAATTAAGATAGATTTTATTAATGAAAGATGTATCCAATCTGGCCTCTATTCATATCAAAATAACCAGAAAGGAATGAGCAATACGATGCTAGTAATAGAACCAAATTTGTAATTAGTATAACTGAGATATAAACGTAAATATGATAAATTTTCTGAATTTTCGATGATTACAAGTAATACCAACAATAATAAGGCCCACGCTTAAAAACAATTATGTAAAACTAAAAATAGAATGACCGCATCAACAACGTAATTTTTAGCCAATCAAAAAATTACTTCAAAAATTAATTGTCGCGACCTAGCGGGATTTTCAGCAGACTATATATACGGTTGTAAGAGTGAGGAGAAACACATTTTGTCAAATTCCATTCCAGCAGCTATTACAGGACTACAGATCTAAATTGTCATCAAATTTTATTAAACAACAACAGTGAAGAAGTAAATACCTTTTAATGTGCATCGCAACAAGTAGTATTCATTTTACTAGTTGTGCGAAATAAAAAGAATCAGGTTAGGTGAAGTACCTAACCAAGTATTTAATTTCAAGAAGTAATCATCGTTCATTCGTGTAAAAGTGAAATGTACGATCCGTGTACCCGATCGTAAAGTGAATTAAGAAATAATCCAAAGCGATTATAAAACAGGGAGTACCGTGCAATATATGATTACAGTGCATGAATATTATGTGACTAGTATAAGAAATAATACACTCATGTACTAACGAAAACCATTAATACTATAAGTAATAAGCGATGTCTATACTTCTTTCAATAGGAATTATACGATTCCAAATATAATAATTCATGCATTAGGCTAACCATATTTAACCTCAAACTGTGTAGAGGTTAGACGAATAATTCGTTAATGCATTTGAATATTTTAAAGGTGTCTAACATATTAAATTCAACTCTTGTAAAGCATCGTAACTCGAGGCATAGATATTTTATTCTGTAGTTTAAAAGAATTCACCCTTGAGATATAAATATTCTGTAAACAAACAAACCAATAAGCAGAGTAATCATTGCCAACCTTCTGGGTTAGGAGAGATTGAAACCAGGTAGATTGTAATCCATTATTATTGTTAATTTGAATGTATAAAGTTAAAGTAAGCACGTTGTGAGCAATAAACAAGTAAATTGTTAATTTTAAAACGTTGTAAGCAATTATTGAAACAGTTATTAATTATTTTTCTCAATTAGAAGAGCTGCAATTTCAAGGCACTCAAACAATCAAGTTGGCGGCTTGGACGTGTGAAGCGCCAACAGTTCAAATACATAAACAAACCAGAAGGAAAATAATTAATTAAATTATTTTAATTACTCAATCAAAGAAATAATTTAACATCAATTAAATTTATTTATTTTTATTCTTTGAATAAATTCTTTTTATGGAATAAGAACTTGCGATTCCATATGGCGCCCAAGTAAAATCAATTTAGCTCACTTACTTCCAAACAGTGCAGATATACTGTTTTGACAAACCAACAGTATAATAACATACTGAGACCATCTCAACTACCAGTACAGAGAGAACTAACCTACCAGTGCTACACCAAAGGTACGTGAAGGTTTTAATTTCTTAATAATTTTGTCAAACAACACTTTACTGTACACAGACGATCTAGGTAGACGGAAGTGCTACTGAACTTCAAGTGAACTCCGAAGTGAACCACATTCGATTAACAGAGATTGCAATACTTAATTAATTAACTAATAAAAATTAATTAAACAAAATATACAAATTAAACCAATTAAATAAAAATTAAAAATTATTTATCAACCGAATTAAATAAAAGGATATCAACGTGTGACGAAATTTTTAAACACGTACGTAAGCGGTTTCTTATAAATTGACGCCAACAACAGTGGGGATTTTTGAAGGGAAAATATAAGACAAGTAACAATATTTACTCCCAGATGGGTACAATGACGTTATGATAACTAAATACTTAGAATAACATTGATTTCAAGGGGAGCGCCCACCGATTACGCCCGGCTTAATCCTTCACTCAGATGTTTACCACTTCAGTGGAAACAAACCTAACGTCTGCTCTCGAGGTCAGTTTCACACACGTATGTCCAGACACAGAATTCATGCTCTGTCTTTCTGTCTGTCTGTCTGTCTGTCACTCTCTCTCTCTCTGCTTGCCTGTCTGCCTGTCTACATATGTCTGTCCCCCTCCCCTCTCTCTCTCTCTCTCTCTCTCTCTCTCTCTCTCTCTCTCTCTCTCTCTCTCTCTCTCTCTCTCTCTCTCTCTCTCCCTCCCTCCCTGAATTGTTCTTTCGACTTAGTTAGTGTAGTAACATGCATAAAGCGTCGAGTAACCGAAGCAATGTTCTTACGTGCTACAAGAGATTGTTATGCCTGGAAAGGCGGCAAAGGCATCACAAAGCTTGAAATAGAGACGCACCAAAAGGACTTACTAAAAGATTAAACAAATAACAATAAAATTAAATAAAAGCGATAGAAACTGAATAAAAATATAGAAAATCAATAAAAATTTATTATTACTCGAAGGTTGCACTGCTCCTCGTTATTTAGCGGGGGTAGCCATGGTCAAGGTCAACCAAGGACCAAGTAATGTGCGGTATAGCACGGCCTCTCGGGTCTCTAACGTTATATGAAAAAGTGAGGTGGGTTGATAAAGTAAGGAATGATGAAGTTTTAAGAAGAACAGGGGAAGAGAGAAGAATCCTGAAGGTAATAGAAATGTTTAAGAAGAGACTGCTTGCTTACAACTGCCATGGAGAGTGTCATAGAAGGAGGGAAAAAGAAGAGGGCGTAGGAGAATGAAGTTAATATATAGTATTAAAATCAGAGGGTGTTACGAAGAAACGAAAACACTGGCATGCGATAGGACAGTTTGGGGAGCGTTTACCGTTTGAAGAACTGCCTTAGGGCAGACCACCAAAAAAAAAAAAAAACATTATATTCACAAGGCTACAATAAAGATTTTTATTATTAGGTCTCATTTCACCCGTCTTTTCCAATTTTATGCTTTTTGGAAATACACTACAGGTTTGTTCTACCAAAATGAAAACAAAACCAATGCAAATATTTTTATAAGAATATAATAATTTGTTTTTCTTATACGAGTTAGGAAAACACTTAACGATTTCTGATCAAATTCATTACAGTATCTTTTCGTAGTGTGTGATCTTACGAACACATAAAAGCTTTTTCCGTAAACCGTTATTTGCTTGCGCCTGTGTTTGTCTGAAAGAAGTAAACATTCTAATCATCTATGATATGTACGGGGCGGAAGGGCTTAACACTTTTTTCTTGTCATTTCTATTTATTTGGCACGTGAATATCTCTCAATCTAAATTCTGACACTTGAACAGAGGGGTAATAAATTTTCAAATTGGATTAGAGTTTCGCATTGGAAAAGTAGACGGAGTATTATTTTACGAGATGCCATTATTTTTTAATCATTTATATCAGAATTTGTTTTAAACGTTTGTCGTAGTTTACGGTAATTCTTCTTATTTTGTTGCCGCAAATATTTAAAAGCTTTATCATTGTCTTTTAAACATACACGGGGATAAAGTGAACATGCTTAGGTTTGCAGATGACATAACAGTGACTGTTAGGAACAATTGAAGGGAAGATTCACAGAGGACTACCGCGTTTATACTACATAAAACAGCTTATGGTCGGTATGAACTGCACATCATATTGCGAATTGAAAATAAAAGCAGAGAAGCGGGAAGAATGGCGAGCTGCTGCCAACCGGCCTATGGGCTGCAAACCTGGGAGAGGGAGAGTTCTTTGGTTTATAGAACATGTTAATTAAATTTCGTCTATAGTTGTGATAATGCCAGTTCTGTACAAACGAACGCAATATTTTTATGACAACATGAAGTCAACAGTTTTGGGAGAAAGCTTAATGTCTGTCTGTAAAGTATCAAAATTTCACAATTTCTATAGAGTGTTTACTTCCATGTGTCGTTTCTAAGCTACAGTCCATTTGGGTTGAATTTATAAATAAATGTACTACAACATCAAAGTCCATATTGTAAATAAATGTACTACAACAAGACAGTGAATATAAAATATTAGTAACAATTTAGCATATATCTTATAACATGTTATTTTTCAATACAATTAACTGAAAAATACTGAAAACGTCTTTAATAAAACATGAAAGAAGACAAGTAGCCTATCATAGCAAAGTAGTAGTGAAGATGTTATCATAGCAAAGTTAGTATGAAATTACTGTGTCACTGTTCTCGCGGAATTCTGTATTACAAAGTAGAGTAATATTAAAGAAGTGTAATATACGTGTCACATCCGGTGATGCGACATCCGGTACAGATATTGGCTTAGTAACCTCGTGTACGTGACAATATTATGAACGCCGCGGCGGTAGGACCTGACTTACAATGAGACCCACCGCATCAATCAACCCCTTCCGTTGTCCCTTATATACCCTCTGACGGTAACTGACAACGATTACTTATGATCATCGTCTTGTGTCATCAGTCTTCCGACTGGTTTGTACCGTCCCCAGGTATACCCGTATTACAGGCGTGTGGGACCTTCAGTTTAACGCCGGATCCGAACGGCATACTTGGGGAGGGTTTATACTAGGCAGGTTACCTCTCGCTGGTTTTCCATCGCCATTTGTACATAAAACAGATGACCCCGACGTAAACTGACCCCCCGTCGATAACGTAGCAGTGCCACACGCTACCCACTACCCCACGACCGGTCCTCTTATAATCATTATTGTCATCATTGTCATTGTCATCATCATCATCATCATCATCATCATCATCATCATCATTCATTCATTCATTCTTGAGCTCTTTTTGGCTATAAGATGTACATTTGGTCATCCAGCAATACCTTGACTCTCTAACACTTCTTTCTCTCTATGGTCTGTGATGTTTAAAATCCCATGGCGTTATTAGTTTCATTCTCGGAACTTACGATATCCATTTATAAACTTATTTACCCATATAAAATTTATTTATAATTTCTTGTATTTTAATATTTAAGTTAAATGCGTTTTATACCTTTTTGAATATAACATCTTACAAGTCTTAAAATTTTAATTTAATTCGCGTGAAGTCTGGCGCCAACGAAATGCAATTCATCGTCCTTTTCCTTCATTGTTTACGTTTCTGTCCCACACATAGACTGTGGATCAGATATTATCTATAAAACTTCAGTATTGTCTATTTTCCAACTATATTTTGTAAAGATCTTCTTACGGTCCAGTTAGTGTAACTGAATCTTTCTTTTGTACATTTGATCAAAATTACCTAAATAAGACGTAAAGCATCGTAGGTATTTAGGTTACCTGACTCCATTAACTGTAATTTTAGATCGTATAATTGTATGGAGATCACCCCATATACGCAGGAAGACAAAACTCAGAATATTTGACTGGAATGTCTAATCGGTGTTGGTGTGTGGTTGTGAGGCCTGGAAAGAGACAAAACATCACCACAAACTTACAGAATTTCATAAACCGTTGCGTGAGGTACATATAGAGAATTTGGTGGCCCAAGACCATCTCGAACAGAGATCTATGGGAGGCCACAAGTCAGAGTCCCATCCGACTACGGATAAAGAGAAGAAAATGGAGGTGGATCGGTCACACCCTGAGAAGACCACCAAAAATATCGCTATACAGGCACTGAATTGGAATCTGCAAGGTAGCCGCAGACGTGGAAGACCGAGGAACACCTGGAAGAGGACTATGGAAAGAGAGTTGGCTGGTGTCAACAAGACATGGAGTGAGGTGAAGGCCTTGGCAATGGACAGTACACGATGGAGAAATTTCGTCGATGCCCTATATTCCACCTATGAATTTAAGGACTTAAGTCAAGTAAGTAAGTAAGCAACAATTGTATAAAGACTATTATACAGTTGTAATAGTATGCTAAAAAATTATGTTATAAACGAGTTTTTGACACATTTTAATTATATAGGCCAAACTGATTTACCACTGCATGTCCATTTCGTTGGTTGAAATCTTGTCTATTTAGACTGTTGATATTTGTGATTAAACTGTGAGTAGACCTAACTTACCAACTGGTGATGACTGTTTACGTATAATTTAAAATTACTGGCAAAAAAAACATATCCTCACACGGCGGTTGTAAACTCTTTCTATAAAATTCATTTATAACACGGTCCTTAAAAAGTAGCAAAAACAAATCTTAGTCAATTTAATTACAATGTTATGTCACAAAGGATCTCAACGGGTTTCGCAGTGACACAAGCATTTGTAAAAATCCTAGATATAATTGACTTTTAAACAGAGGTTCTCAAATGTGTGACGACAGAAAAATTGAAGTAATAAAATTTTTGTAGACGTATACATTTTTATAAAACAAAAGAGGTTTTAACTTTGTTGTATCCAGTGAAACACGGGAAATAAAAGTAAACGTCAAGAATGCAGTATAGACGAACTTCCAGAGGAACTGAGGACTAGACACAGACAGCATATACGCTATGTTAAACAATATGGAGGAGAACAGACGGACCGGAGTAAACAGATTGACAGAACAGATGACACTTAACTGCCTGTCAGAACAGAACATACACACAAACCAGATGCATGTTGAATTCTTAGTAAATAGAAAAAGCGTTTTGGGTTTTGTAATAGGGGCATCCATAATAAGTAAAGAGCAGAAGAAGAATTTTTTTTTAGTTTACACTTAAACAGTTATAGTATTTATTCGACTCATGTTCAGAATTAAAGAATTTTAAAGCATGTTTAAAGACGAGGATTCAAATAAAGCAATGAAACCCCATCAAAATAAATGGAGGCGTTAGACAAGATTGCCCTTTATCAACGGCTCTTTTTGACCTGTTTGGAGATGGAATTGTTAGATTTTGCTTAACAGTGTAAATAGAGGAATCAGAGTTGCGGGCAAATTGTTTAAGACCCTGATGTTTGCAGATGATCAGATTTTATTGGCCACAAATGAAGATGACCTGCAAAGGATGCTCCACTCGTTAAATATCATTTGCAAACAAATTTAATATAGGAATATTTGACAAAAAATATAATGTATGGCTTTTAAAGGAACATGGTTAGTTACATCTAAAATTGTTTTGGATAGTAAAATTATAGAAAAAGTCTCAGAAGTTATGTATTTAGGCTGTAAGCTCTCATATAAAAACGAAGAAGACTTTAATGGGAAAATTAATACATTTAACCAGATAACAGGAACTCTCCGACGTGCCCTAAAACACAAGCCAAGGAAAGAGTCCATAATAAAATTATACAAATCCATAACAGTTCTTACCTTTACTTATGGCTTTGAAACGTGGACAATGTCTGCTAGACAAATATCAAGAATTCAACCTACAGAAATCAAATCAAATCTACACAAAATTAGATATGAAAAGAAACAATCAGATAAGAGAGGAACTGAAAGTTGAAGAAGTAAACGGAATCATCAGTAAGTATAGAGAAAGCTGGAAACAACACATTAGCAGAATGGACAGTGGCCTTATTGTACCATCCGAAAGGGAAGAGAAATCTAGGGAGACGCGAGAAGAGATGGTCTGACCAGTTTGGAGCCGGAACAGACTAAACAGTCTAAGCCGTGAAGAAGAAGAAGAAGAAGAAGAAGAAGAAGAAGAAGAAGAAGAAGAAGAAGAAGAAGAAGAAGAAGAAGAAGAAGAAGAAGAAGAAGAAGAAGAAGAAGAAGAAGAAGCATCGTTAAGGATAACATATTCTAATCTGTAGTCGGTACGAATGTTGCCTTAAATTGTTTCAATTGTCGTGTATAGTTTTTGTAACCGAATGAGTTTAAAACATGTATTTTGGTACGTGTTATTTTGATAAAATCTCTATTGCCGGTATACGTTTTTTATTATGAGTATTATAAGTATTATGAGTATAAATACTAATATATACTAATATATATATATATATATATATATAGCATAAGATTTATATAACAATGTAATGTATAAACTGTAAATTAATCGTGTAGTTTAATTTAAATCTATACTTATTATTCAATTCATATGCGTTATATTTAATCTGTTATTGTAGACTATATGTTAATATCAGCGAGACAGACGTAATGTGTAAGAGAAAGAGAGATCGAGAGGGAGAGTGAGAGAGAGAGGGAGAGAGAGAGAGAGAGAGAGAGAGAGAGAGAGAGAGAGAGAGAGAGAGAGAGAGAGAGAGAGAGAGAGAGAACACTCACAAGCAGATAGAGAGTACGATCGAAATGTTAGTAGCCTATCGTATATCATATAAGACAGGACGGTCACAAAGATTTATAGTTGGATGCGTATTAGGTATAACGGTAGGTCGTATTTGGCGCTACAAATGGAAAAATATTACCCGTTACGACGACAGCGTGCTCTCTGCCCTCTGGTGGAGTACACCGAAAGGAAACATTTGAATAATACTAGTTGTGACACGAGATATTTGATATCCAAATAAACTGCTGAAACTCTACTGTCTGGCCCATGGAAAGTTTTCCTAGATAACACCATTTGTAACAAAAGTATTGCCAAATGTGAGAACACTTTTGTATAGGTTATAGATCAGTTGTGAATTCAGAAGACATTTACATATATCATCGATATGACACACATTTGATATAACTACAACTAGTAAGCTCTGAAATGTTGTAAAAATCCCGATTACAGAATTTGTTTAGTAACACAAAATTGTAGAGCACAAAATAGTACAATAAACACTAAGAACTCCAAACATTCGGATTTAGGTTAAAACTTCTTTTAGTCTGGTACTCTACTCGATTTTCACAGTTTTTTAAAATTTTTGATCTCCTTTTATGGGCTCTGGGGATTCAAAAGTTTGAAAGTTCTGAATCTTAATATTATATTGAGACGTTAGTCAAGATTCTCTTTTCAGTTTAATACTCCTTATGAATTTTTAATTTATGTCAACATTTCAACCAGTTTTTAAGCTCTGACCATCAAACATTTTGAAATTTTTAAAAATGAACTTTAACTTTATATTCAAATTGCGGTTGAAACTTTCTTTTGACATTTGACAACCCCCACATGAGCTTTTGCGTTTTTTTACAATTTTGACTCGTTCACATGTTTGCCTCCGGCCCCGCCCCTGTTGTCTTTTGGAGTGACCAAACTAAAAAACAACAGGATTCTGTACGATGCTTACGGACACGTCTGCCAAATTAGTGGATGTGTTCAAAAGACATATCACAAACACACAGACAAGCAAACAGTTAGAGAGATAGAGAGATAAACAGACGAACAAATGTCAATCAAATTAGTTAAAACTGAGAACTGGCTTCGCTCGGGCAACAACAATTTAAAGTAAAAGCATATTTCTTACTCGCTGACACATGTAAAGTGTAAATTAAATAAAGCTCAAACTGCGGTCATAAAAAGTTAAAAAAAAAATACTTTACCTCTGCATTGTTAGAAGACATCGATGGCACATATGTCAGACAAATAGATGGCAAATTACTATTAAAAATACTTGTTTACAAAGTTGCAGTATCCTTAAGTGGTAAATTATAAGACTATTTCGTTTTTGTGGAATGTAAAGTAAATATAAATAATTGTGTCTATATTAGGAAAACAGAATTATTTTTTAGTTAATCTTATTTAAGAGTGTGCAACTTTTAGATGTTTCTAAAATGACACGTAAATTAGTAAAGCTATGTACAGAGGTGAAAAATAGTTAATAAATTAATTTACCTTTCAATAATCCGCCGTGTGAGTTCTTATAAAACTCTTCTATTACGCGTTTCGGAGACTATGCTTCATCTTCAGATAGTAAAATAAAATTATTTCACTCTTGCGAGATCGTTAATTAATAAAATGTCAATGTGTATAAGAACTGTATGTGATGTTGGGTGCGCACCCGTTCAAGTTCAGTCGGCTATTGAACGGTTTTACTTTATCGTAGTCTCTTAGCGAGCAGACTCAAGGCGGTATCGTAAAAGCGGTTGGACCCAAAGTTCAGTTGGTCATTTAATACGAAATCGAGACTACTTAGGTTTGCGTATGCATCATAGATTTCAAAATCCTCCAAGGCATTCATGAAACGGCCCTTCTTACATACATGCAACGGTATTAAGTTAGAATTAAAGTCTGTGTAATTATGATCGTGTGAGGTCAGGTGCCGGGCGTAATTAGATTTGATGCTGTTATCATTTCTTATTTTCTTGGGTATATGTTCCCGAAAACGTTTGAGAAAACCTCTCCCCGTCTGTCCAATATAGAAGCAATAATGCAATCATTGCATATTAACTTATACTCGTATATACCCGTTTTTTCTTCTGGAGGTGTGTGTTTTTTTGGTCTGAGAATGCTTAGTAACTTATTATTAGTTCTGAATGAAATAGTAAAAACATTATTATTCAATACAGAGGACAAAATCTTAGGCACAAAGATTGTATAATAGTGGATATAAACATTTTGTGTGTGCTGTTGTTTATTCGGGGTTTAAATTTGTTTTTTTCGTGTTTTCTGAGTAGTTTGCAATGTTCAAACTATTGTAACCACTGGCGACCGCGATGTATTTTATGGTGGTGTACCATACCGGTGATGGTCCATGCTTTTCAATTAAACCAAACGTTTCAACAGCACCACTGGCTGCCATCTTTAGTGGATGAAACGAGTCAAACCTAACGCGGGTGTCGTACGTTAGGACTGTAGTGTGGTCAAAACCTTGAGACCACGGCCAAATAGCTGCCAGTTAACCTTGGACCACGGCAAACAGCTGCCAGTTAATGACAGCGGCCGTGAAAGCCTTTGAACAACAATATTCCAATAAGAGTTTGACTTCCCATATTTCCGGTTCAAGGTTATCAGTAATCCAGCAGCCAAGGTATTCACTTTTGCTTATTTTAAAGGCTTTTCATAGTTATATTCATAGACTTATTAGTATCCCACTTTTAGATTCAGATTTTCAAAAAGAACTTAACATTATAAAACAAATAGCAGTTAACAACGGTTATCAGACAAGTCTAATAGATCAGTTTTTGAATAAAAAACTATATTTACAAACATTAAGATTGGTGTATCCTATTCCAACACATAAGGAAAAGTTCCATACACTTAATTACATAGGTACTGTATCGGATAAAATTGGTAAATACTTTACTCAAAAACAAGTAAATATAGCTTTTAGGACGAAATCTTCTCTTGGTAGATATATTAAGAATAATAAGAGTAAAGTAGATAAACTTCAAAAGTCAGGAGTATATGAGTTATCGTGTGGGTCTTGTGACAAAATTTATATTGGCCAGTCTGGAAGGTCGTTTTCAAAAAGAATGTACGATCACAATTACAGTTTGAGATATCAGGATGGTAAATCTAATTATGCGAATCATTTGTCGGAAAAAGATCATAATTTTAATGATAACTTTAAAATTTTACATGTATTGGAAGAAAGTAAAAAACTTGATTTACTTGAAGCCCTCGAAATTAATAAGCGTAAAGATTTAGGTTTGCTTTTGAACAACCAAACTGATTTAATAGCTCTCTGCTTTTAAATTTAAAATTATATAAGTAAATGTACGTTTCCTTTCTAATTTGTATATAGTTGTGTATATGTAATGTGTATTGTTTATTGTTCGAACTTAAGTCGATTATCGTTTCCATAGCACTGGCTTTATGTGATATTTTATTGTACGTAGTTAGTCAGCTCTTACCATCTGAAGAAGGCACTGTGTGCCGAAACAGCTGTCGTGGTATATTTTAAATAAATGACGAGTGAAAATCACGAAAACAAGTTTTTAGTTTTCTTTAATTCTTTAATATAATGGATTTTCATCAAGTAAAGGCCTCCAGTATAAATTTTTTGCTTATTTGTTGGTCGTTAGGTTTGAACCGCCTGTTCCATGCTTTCTCCTAACGAAGATCATTCATTTTGTTTTGCTAGTGTTTACGCTAAGATCCGTTTCTTCATCAGCTGTATTGAGTTTGTTTAAAATCGGCTGTACGCTTTCTGCAGGTACTACAGTGTCGTCTGTATATCTTATGGCATATCTATCAGTTTCACAGAACTTAAATACGGTTGGTTAGTATTAGTTGCTTGTTACTGCCTAGTTCCTTCAGCAATACTCCCAGCATTGTCTTATTTTTAACACTTGTCTTAAAGACTAGATGAAATGTTAGCTACGGCTACTTTTTCTGTTTTTATCTGTTGATCTGTTGACAAGGAATCATGAGTGACCAGATATCCATACAAGACAAACGGATGTACCAGTATTTAAAGTAAGTGTCAAGTCAAATAATTCCTTTGTAATGGGGGTTTCCTTTATACAGTGGACCTACTGTCCTGCATAACATTCAGATTCGGTAAACAATTTGTCCCCATAAGACACTGATACCTTAGAATACGTCACACAATTTGAGAAATAATGATACACCCGTTCACAAAGCATCTAACTTTAGATAGACTAAGTAACTCACAACAAACGCTACGTTGTTAATTTTAATCTCATAGAATTTGTTTAATATTTTCTCTATTCTTGTCTAGTTAAAATTAGATTCTTCATAACGTTTTCTACATTTTTTTTTATCAAACGTCTACCAGACCGTGAGTTCTCGTCTCCTACACTCAAGATAAAATGTCTGCCGAGAGAATAAAAAACTGTCAACAACTGTACCGTCAGATTTAGATTGAAACTAAGACCCGGGCTGTTTGGCCGTGATCCAAGGTTTCCGATCAAACCAGACGTTTCGGCAGCACCAGTGGCTGCCATCTTCAGTGGAAGAAACGAGTCAACGCTAACGTGTGACGTAGTACGTTAAGACCACGGTGCTGTGGTTAAAGTTTAACTAAATGACACCGGCCGTGTAAGACTTCGTACAACTTTGTACCGTCAGATATTTATCGCTACTCAAATGATTCCAACCGAGCAAATATATAAAGTTGTTCAATATTTCAACCCAAACTCTGAGTGTACTACAGACTCGTTAATCAATCTTAGTTGATAGTGTTTTGTGTAACGACTTTTCAGTAGCTGTTTGTACAGACAAAGAAATTTGACACTGAATCGTGGCAAGCGAAAATGAGCAACTGCAATCGTGTGCTGCAGTAATTGAATTGGTTACAATATTACAGGTTCTAAGTAAGCAATATAGAGGGCGCTAACACCGAGTTGGCTGTTCTTGGTTACCTACAACTGCTGCGGCACCATCTTTTTACCTACTGTGACCTAACACTTTATTTTTGCCAGAAAACAAAAATACTTCAAATAGTTTTCTCTCCATCTGTTAAAAATAGTGAATGAGTTGTTTCAAACTGTGTACGTCACGAAGCCCGAATTGCAATTTTGTTTTTAACGAACCTATAAGAGAGAAATGATTTACACAGCGTAGAAATTTAATAAGTAGTACAAGTAGTACCGTATTAATGAGTAGAAATAAGAAACAAAATAATAAACAAAGATACACAATGTTAAAAAATTTAGATACAACATTTAAAAATTAAGAAATATTTCATGGATTAGAGAAAAGAAAGATACAGAATAAAAATACTTAACAGAACTTAGAAGTCAAGAAATGTATTAGCTTGTGACCAAATTAAAAATATACCTCCTTGTTGACATAAACTCAAAGAAAGTATTTCAGAAAAGAAAGTGACATATTTTCTTTTTGGAAGAGCACTGACAAAGTGTTTATAATGTACTGTGTATGCTAAAATATTTTAGATTATATTTATCAAGTAAACGTGAACAATAGAAGTACGTAACGAACATTGGGACAAGTTGAATTGAACGGCACACTGTTCGGGCCGGAGTGTTACAAATGAAGTTATGACAATGAAATAAAAATCCTACAAACTTTCCCGTCAAAAACATTTATTGAAAACCTTACTTTACGCTTGTCACTTTGTCGTCATTTCAAACAAGTTACGTGTGCGACCTTGAACGCTTAAATACGGTAAATTTGCTTTCCAGTGAAAACTTTTGTAGCATCTTGCTGAGTTTCGTTCCACCAAGAGAATACAACGAAATCCATTTTCACGTTCTCTGAACATGAAGCTAAAGAAATAAATAAAAACAGACGCTTACAAACACACTTCCAGTTTACGCTTCCAATATTATAAACAATATACGTAATATACTTCCACACGATTACAGTATGAACAAAGAGACAAAATGGCTTATAATAGTAATGTAATAACAAAAAAAAATATCAATTTTTATATTAATTTTACTTTTAATATGCTACCTGAGCTGTAGAACACAATCACTATTTTGAACGTATTGAGTATACGTTGATAATCAGAAAAATTGTGAAAATCCCAATTAACCACAATTTTTTGGTTAGGAAAGTGTCAATTGTAGCATAATTATGCAAGCGATAAAAATTCGAACATTCGGACTTCTGTTAAAATTCCTTATAGTCTGACACCCACCTAAATTAAAACTTTTTTTTTTTCAAATTTTTGATCCGATGTCTGAGCTTTGGGTACACAACGTTTTTGAATTTTCAAACTATACACTTTTTTCAGAATTTGGTTAAAATTCTTTTTGATATCCCACATAGAATATTAACTAGTTTATATATGACAGACTTTTATTAAACGTTTGTTCTACTTTGTGGACTTGAGTGTCCTAAAATTTTGAAATTTCCAAATATTAACATTGAATTCAAATTTCAGTTACAATTTCTTGTAATTTTATATGCCACGTAATATTCTGCGCTTTCATAAACAAATGTGAAATCCCTTTTTGATAAATTCATCATCATCATCATCATCATCAACATCCTCAAGGTTTAAACCAAAAATGGTTTGTTCCGGTCTCAAAGAGGCAAATATTACAGCTGTACAGCTGGTCACTCCAGCGCTTCCTCGGACGTCCCACACCTCTCCGTCCCCTCGGCTATTCCTTATTTGAGGCAATTTAGTAGTGAATATGTCCCCTGGATATGTTACTAGCATATCGCAGGGTAAGACGTATGGTGGGGCTGCCACCTTCAGGCTTAACGTCCAGCCCGATTTTCTGTCTGGGTGTTCTCCCATAAACTGGCCGTCTTAGCAGACTAAAGAGACGAGTTTTCCCTGTTGAGGATTTTTTAATGTGGTGGTTTCTCCTTGCCTCTCACATCCTACGTCGTTGATCAATGGAAGGTCATCCGTCTTTAGTGGCAATTTCTCACCCCAAGAGCAAGAGGGTGCCCTAACCTCTACTTGACAATGACAAGAAGAGGAGTGACAGCTTATTCCGGCTGTCACTCGGTCTCCAGATCCACGTTAGCCACCCCTAAGTGTTGCCCATCCCCCACCACTTGGAGGTGTGGCTGGATATTTCCCTTCATCAAGGAATAAGACCATATGGCATTATTCGTCCTCTACTGTACTTTAATGGACTTTTCGACAAATTAAAAACATATTTCAAGTGTAGTAATTTAACACGGAAATATTTTACGCTAGCTTTTCCAGTATACGATAAACACATGTACATTTATATGTTTTGCTGCTCGTTTCTGATGTGATGACATCGATGGATGTAATTGTGTAGAAAACAGTACAAAAGACTCCATGCACGTTTGGAAACACTAGCCTGAAATATCCTCATCATTATCAGCACCGGGCCCATGACGTGTTGCTCCCTCTACCCACTGAACACGTCACAATAAACCATTGCCGGAGAGAATCAGTCTGTGTTCATAACGTGTGTAGTGGCAGAGATTTACCCACTGTTTGATTGTCTCAACAGTAGGTAAACGCGATTGGATTGACTCGTCTTCGTCTTCAGGTACAGTTAATTCAAAGTCCGCGAAAAACAAAGTGAAGAGCTTTTAGTCTTTGACAGTTAACTGCGCAACAGAACGAAACTAACGACCCAGACATGGTGCAAGTTAAACTCAGCATTGTTTATTTTAAAAGCAATGAACTATTACAAGTCGGTTTTGAGAATTAAGCACAAAACAAATGTGAAAGATATTGATAAGACAGCCTCCGTGATCGCCGTATGGTACAGTGTAAATCAAAATACAAGACACCAATGAAGTCACTAAAAGCGACCTTTAATTATCACAATTAACAGTTTGTAATCAACAAGTTATTCAACAAGATTATACTCGTACAATAATTACAATTAAGTTTGTCCACACGCAATAATAATATCACTTTTCACTAGTAGCCACTTGAAACGCACTGAGTAATCGCCCAAAGTAAACTAAACTGTCCGTCGATGGATGCTTATATTTATACCCCGCTGAGATGCCAGAATAATCGGTCACTTTCTGGATGCGTGTCGAGAAAACTGCGTATTACAGGTCCTCTAGTATCTAATAGAAACCGTGCAACTATCTGGCCATGAACACAGTGCGCCGACCGGTATGGTCTGGAATAGCCTCGTTTGTTGACGCATGATAAGTGTCACGTAATTGTCTTTCATCTTAAAGTAGCAGCAATATGTACGCGCACACACATTACAGCTGGGCTCTGCATGGGACAGCCGAGATACTTGTAGAACGTTCCGTATTACGTAATAATATTATTTGCAATCAACTGGTTCAAATGCTTGCCGATAATGGGTTCCAATTATCACCTCCTGCTGAGATACTGTTAAACGCAGCTCACTTCAGTCCAATATCTCGAAAGCGCTAGAGGCAGCTTTTAGAAGTATCGGAAAGCATATTTTCTTTTTTTAAATATTGTTGTATTAATTAAAACATTATAAGCTTTATTACATGTTATTTTGGTTCTTCTTTCCGTTGTTATCTCATTTCACCTTTTCCCCTTTCAAGTTAGTCTTTTTTTTTCTGACAACAAACCTCAGTTTCTCCAGTCATCTCTGTACAATTTCCTCATTACTGCGCGCAGAGTTTAATTAATTATTTTAATTTCTGCGTATGTGTGTATGTGCGTGCATGCGCGTTTAAAGATACAAACAAAAAAAGACGAAAACAGAAAATGAGTTAGTGAGAGGAAGGAAGAGCGAGACAAAAACTTCCGTGTCTCGATTTCTAGTTTTACGACACCACAGAACAATCCACGTGTTTATCGAACGTTCCAGAGGGATCCGGAATGTAATGCGGTGGCGTACGTGACTCTCGACGCATTTGCTAGACTGTACCAGAAGCCGAAAAAAAATTGTGTCAAGGCCCCAATTAATTACGTCGTACACACTGGCGCTAACACGCAGTATGGAATAATCTAGTAATTTGGGGCGGTATAAACACCAGTACTCAACGAAGTTCAGTTCAGTTATAGTCGCGATATATTACAGTGCGGTTCGAGAGTTATTATCGGGCGATATTACTGTGTGCGTTCAAGTGGTTATTAGTTAAGTATTGAGTTTTATAATCGGACGGAATATTGTAATACAATGTTGTTTTAATATTAGTTGACATTTATTTGCGTGTGAACAATTTTTATTTGATTTACTGTAAGAGACTGTGTTGTTAATTACGAACGGTTTAACTGTGAAAATTAAAGCTGGTGATTAGTGTCTTAATTGGTGTCTTGTATTTTGTTTTCCACTGTACCTACGACGATCAAGTAGACCGTCGTAGCAAATTTAGTACACGGCAGGACGACATTAATATGAAACATGTGTTGAATTTAAAATGTGTTTTTTATTCGATGTGCATGATAGGTCATGTGTGTATATTGTACTGTGACAACTCAACTGAATACATTATGAAAACACTCGAACTGTAAAGATAAAAAAAATTATGAGCTCGGGCACGATTCACTGAAACAGTTTGAAGGTTTTACAGTAGATAATTTTATGAACTTTATGTATGTTTGATTGTACTTCGCTTAGACATTCGAATAAATCAGCGTTTTACGAGTCATATTTATTTTCAGTTTCTGATAGTTATTTTACTAATTTCGTATTTATTTATTTAAATATTTTTTTAACATGATAAAGTTTTTAGGCTGGGGGTCATTCCACAAAATGCGTGATGCAAAATGTGTAACTTCATCGAAAAATGTAACGCTCCAGGTGATGTTAACACTATATTTTTTCCACACTTTCGATTCCCCACAGTCTAGAAATCTTCTGTATCTATGCGCTTAGAAGCGAAACAAACCGAGCGATTCACGAGGTCTGTAGTCGTGAATCTGTCAGAAATCCGTACGAACATCGCTGAACAGGAGAGTCTGCAGTTTATGCACATTATAAGTTTCAGAAGCCTAAAAACATTATCATGCTTCGATGTTTCGGTTTCGTCGAAATTCTTATAGGCAGTTTGAAGCCTTATTTTAGAATTTGTTTTTTTTTTACATGATAATGTCTTTTAGCTGGACATCGTTTGAAACTTTCTGTAACATTTTATTTACCGTCACGATGTATGACGTCATCAATGCATGACGTCATTGGGATTGTTGTAAATAAAGGTTTGTTTTGATACGTAGCAATATATAATATTCAATTTACTTAGAAATCTCTGATGATACTGGTATTTTTCAGTGAAACGTGCGTCAGGTTTTAAAAAAATATACGAATTATACTACTTGCAAAAGAAACAAATTGAATAACATCACAAATATATATATATATATATATATATATATTATGTGTTAAAAATAATATCACTGCAAACAATTAAACCAGATTTAGAAAGCGTCCTGAAAGTTTAAAGTCAAGTGTTAGCACAATTTACCAGCCGGAATCGTTAACTAAAACCGCGACCGGTAACATGCTAACGTCGTCGCAGATTAAAGACCTAACAAGCAAACAACACTGCATAGCAGTAGATAGGTTATTGTCTCTAGTTAATGGTTGTCTTCGTATGTGATTCAGCAAACGATCCTGAATCTATTCATTAAAATATTTGTCTGTACTGCATCGTAAATGCAAATCTACTTCCTCTTTATATTTAATTACTCACCGCAGAAATGTGAAGATATAACACAGATACATAATGCCATTGGGATTGTTGTAAATAAAGGTTTGTTTTGTGTTGTGCTGAAATACACTGCTGCTGGTATATAGTAACGATAACGTGGCGACTGACTAAAACAGTACAAGAGTTTCGGCTCTGTAAATATACAAACAGGTTTATTACACTGCATTAGCGTATACGTTTGAAATATGAAATGCAGGAAAACCAATTCAGTTGATAAATATCCTGTAAACAATGTTTCAATAACGCGTATTTTTATTGTGGTATTACCGTTTACTTTAATGGGACTGATTTCAGCCACTTTTGTGATAGTAATGTTGATTGGTCTTAATTGTTTTTCTTTTGTATGAAGCCGACACGATCCCGGCCCCCCTCAAGGCCAAATTCTAGATACGCCACTGTGGACATGACATATACCTGTAATCGACAAAATTCTAGTATTTATGAAAACATTTGCGCAAAAGAAACAATCAGTCAGTCAGTAACCATAATAATGTTGCGTTTAGCTGGCGGCTGGAAGACATTATCATGCTCTGAAACTTTTACCATTTGGTAAATGGTACTGTATCTTTTTTCTCATCACAATCGTCATCAACTCCACTAAGGACTAAAGAAAGAATGGTTTGTTCCGGTCCCAAGCAGACAGATTAGAGCTGGTCATCCTAACGCTTCTTCAGGCGTCCCACACCTCTCCGTCCTTTCATCTTATAATTCGACAATTGTTTTGCGCTGCGGCAGTCATACATTCGATTAGATTCTCCAACCAATTTAATCGATATTGGACAATCCTATCGAGTATACTCATAATTTTTACTTCCCGCCGTATACCTCCTACATTTCTTCAGCGATCTTGTAGAGTATATCCTGCCACGTGTCTGAGTAACCTGATTTCGGCTGCTTGAACTCATCTGCCATGGAACTTCGTTAAAACCCAATTCTAATTAAATTGCCTTTAAAGTTCCTCCACATTGGTTAAACGTATGTAGTTTATTACCCACATCATTGTTTGTAATATAAGACACATTACAGACGAGATATTCAAAATCGGCTGAAATGAGATTTTTCAGGCACCGAGAGTCAGGGTATACTTTCCATGATCATAGAAGAAACACACATATACGACAGGAACTGAATATTATGAGTATACTCGACAGGATCGCCTAGTATCGGCTAAATTGGTGGGAACATCCTTGCCGAATGGATGATTGCCGCATCCCCAAACAACTATGGATCTATAAGCCGCGGGGACGGAGAGGTGTGGGACGTCCGAGAAAGCGCTGGAGTGACCAGCTCTAATCTTTGCCTGTTTGAGACCGGAATAATCCATCCTTGGTTTAATGCTTGAAGATGATGATGATGATGATGACGATGATGATATTCAAATCACTGACATACTCCAGAACAGTACAATCTACAACAAATTTTGTTCTATAGAAAACCATAGTCTTCATCTCCAGTGTGAAGATCTGTAATCCGAAATCCTTACATATTCAATCCAATGAGTGTTCAGCCATCTGCAAGTAGCTTTCCGAGTTCGACAGGATAGCCTGGTCATCAGCACGCAACAACGTGTTATCTACAGAGTGACCAGCCGTAATATTCCCCGTAAGTTCCATCTATCGATTGTATATAACGTTGTCTATATAAAAGTTAAAAGGAGAAGGCTCAGTAGCGTGGCGTCCATGTAACCGCTGTTGCCGGCCGCAACAGTACTGGAAATGAGAGAAAATAATATTAATTATATCACCGAATAAATACTTTAGTTATTGAATAATTTGAAATCCAAATAATATTACTAGGGAGACTTGAAGAAAAGCGTAGCATTGCTTTTGAAATGCTGGGCAAATACACTATCTTGTGTTGCCGGCTCAGACATCGGCAATCTTTTACTGCGTACGATCGTTGACCTCGTAGGAGTTGTCACTGTACAAACTGTGGAAAGGAGGACACACTCGTCCGTCCAATGTGCTGCCGCTGTGTAAACTGGCAAAACGTTCAGTTAGCAGCTGTGTTCGTTTTCGGAACTGACGTGCAGCAGATACTACGTACCTATTTGTGTTTTGTTCGTTTTGTCACGTGTTTCTCTGTTTGTCTTTACTATTTTCTAATTCGATTATTTTTGTTTTGATTTATTCTGTGTAAGTATAATTAGAGTCAGATCCCGTTGAACCGGGACCCTCTTCTTCTCCCAGCGAATGATAGGAAATGCTCTAAAAAAACACTTCGTACAAGAAAAAATTCGAATTATTTTTTAGATTAAGTTTTAGGCTTATCACAACCGGCAACGCGTGTTATGTACCCACGCCACGCCACTGACAGAAGGCTTAATGGGTAATCTTGTTGTACTTTACAATTGATCAGGCCCACATTAATAGCTGATCTCGATCTTCCTGTCTCAATTTTGTTTTTCACATAAACGTATTTCTCATTTAAGTATTAACTTTTGTACGTCTGTGTTTGTATTTTATGGATCTGATATTGTAACGTGACGTTTCCCTCAACATAAAGATTGTCATATAAATATACTGAAGTACAAAACAATAATAAAGTAAGAAACCTGTGTTATGAAATAGATGTATTAACAAGTAAATTTAAGATCATTGTAAAGTAAAATAAGAAAACTAAAATATCAAACATGTCTAATTTGAACTTAATAACCACAATTCCAATAGACTGCATAAGAAATAATGTATAGGATAGGTAAAAGCCTATAATGCAGAGCCTAGCTGGTTAACCAGTAACTGGAAACATAATAACATAAACTAAATAGAATTTAAGATAAAAACTATAAAACCAGATTAAGTAGTTATATCTGATTGTGACTGATAGGCCCATAGACAATCAGATAGAGATTATTATGATATAAATGGGTGATAAAAGTTTTATTTTTGTATAAAAATATTATAATGGGTGGTAGGAAAGAAGGACTACTATTGTCGGTTAAAAGAATGCTACAGATGTAAAGAAGAATGTGATGTAAATAATTTAGTAGTAGAAAGTGTAACAGATAAGCTGACTAATAGATTATGAAATAAGAAATAACTATTGTTTGTTATGGACAAGATAATAATGAAGTTAGTAAGAGATTAATGTTACAAAAAACCTGCATCTACTTGGTAGGTAAAAGGAGACAATTTTGTGTATAAAAATTGTGCTAGACAGTGCCATATATAATCAGATATAGTGTATTTTATTAGATTAAGGTATAAGTAAGCATAAGTGTTTGTAATGGACAAACAATAATGTAATTAACAAGATGTTAACTTGGGCAAAAAACCTACATCTAATTTAAAGGTAGACAGGGACATTACACTGTATAAGTGCTTTAATAGAGCATGGTATATCTAGTAATATATCATGTAGTTTATAATGAATAAAGAATAAATGTTAACTTGTATTAGAATTAAGCAATTTTACTGTAAGAAACAGACAATAGTCCAAAGTACACAAGACATTATTAGGCCTAGTGTATAAGCCAATGTTTTTATAAAAATTGAATGTTCATAGTTGTAATCACTAGTGTTAAATTACATGTTATTAACATAAAATCGTATGTACAGCCAAGAAAACTAATTATGTAACAAAAAAGATAACTTTTAAACATAATTTGTTAGACTAGGCCAAACCTTAAAAATGTTATTTTTGGAATTACTGTATAGAAACATATTTTGTGAGATCTTAAAATTAGCGTGAGAAAAAAAGCATTTTTTTGGTAATAATATCTTTAAAATTGTACATAGCATAAGGGAAATATGTTAAATTTAAGAATTTTTAGTAATTTTGATCTCAGAAAACCGACGCCATCCATAACAATGCTTGAAATCTCAACCAATGGGAATTTTTCACATTTTGCGTGTAGTAACCCAAAAAGTGACGCCAAGCGAGTTAGTCTATTGTTGGAATTCGTAGAGTAAAGAGCATCTCCTCCACGACAACTATAGCCACGAAAGTACCATCAGAATCGAACCTCGGCTAGGTTAGGTGAAGCGTAAATACCATAACATAACCAAAAAGTGAGAAAGGTGTGGTGAATTGTTTACATAATCAGAAAGGAATTATAGTGAATTAATAATATTAACAGTGAATAAGAAAGTGTGTGCAAAAGTAAAGGAAAGTATAGTGTTCATACTTAAAATTTTAAACGACTTATAACGAATGATAATAATACCACTGTAACACTTTATATTCACTTGTGAACTATTTATTCCACTATCACTGAACAAAAACACTAACATTATTGTAATTGTTTCACGTTTTAACTATTATTTCCTTGTGTTTAATGTTTAAAGCAGTATAACCTAGTAAGCCTAAGTTAACCTCAAAATAGACACTGTTCGGCACAGACGAACCATTCGTTATTTTAGATATAAGATATTGTTTTGTTATATTATAATCCACTTTGTATTGCGATGTTTTGTACTTCACAAAGAACATTTTCGTAATTAATTATTGTAGTCACAAGAACCCTAGGTAATATTAACAGAACGTAACCATTGAAATAGGCCTGAGCGTTAAGATAATTTTACCAACTGCTGAGCTGTAAATTTAACAAGCCTGGACAATTAAAATTAAGAAAAATGTTGTTCATTTTAATTTGAGAAGAAAAGAGCAGAATTTAAAAAGGAATAAAAGAATATTGAAAGAATTAATTGTGTATGAATAATTATTTTTAATACTTGATATTTTGATCAGTTTCTGAATATTAGGGTTTTTATAAACATTAGAAGAATAGGTTGGTAGTACCTATTGCTAGTGTACCACGTGCGATTTGAATTAATTAAATAGGTAAGTGAATTCAATCGTAATAAAGGAAAGCATTAAAAGAAATTAAAGAATTTTAATCAATCAAGACATTCATTATAATAATTAATGAAAAAATATACACAAAAAGCAACACATAATCAAAGTTAAAAATTACATAAAAGGCGTCCACAACTTGGCCGTTAAATCATAATAGATCGACAATAAAAGAATTAACAAATTATTAGTAAAACTAAATATTTTACATTAAAGAATTGGCGAGCAACGTGAGGCCTAACTAAGAAAATTTTATTTGAAAATTATTATAAAAATATATCAACACAATCAAAATATATTTTTGATAAATCAAAAGGACAACCTATTCATATTAATACATTATAATATTAATTTTTTAAATGAAAATTATTCGTCAGTGATCTCCGTAAATACAGATCACGTGACAAATTTTAAAATGGGCAACAAATTTAGACCTATATAAGCTTCTACATAACTAGCAACGTTTAGTGTGGTGAAGCAAATAAAAAAAAACCTATAACCAGAATAGAAACAACATGTTGTTCAAACTTTCAATTGTCTGCCTAAACAATTTATATTTAGCTGTGGTTTGTTTCACATCCCACTATTTCTACTTTTTCCATATGGGTTTATGATGTTCACCCATAAATAGTCAGCTGTTATTGACACGATCAATCTAACCTTTTATTTTCACATACTTCTTATGTTCAGAAAGAACAATATTTTTCAGTCTGGAGGTTTTTTAAAATAATAATACGAAAACCACACTTGCAAGGAAGATTGGATATTCATTTTTTTTAAATTCAAATTTAGTAAACCTATTTTCGTTTTGTTACTATAGGATGCAAAGTGTTGTTAGTCAGGAAGAGGCTATCAATATGTGTATTTCATCAGACTTTTTAGACTTCTTCTTATAATATTAACTCAACAGAAGTTTTAGTTACGTAAATATTAATAATTTTATATAAAATATGTCTATTGTGTTTTTAAAAATTATTTAAAACTTGATTAATGAAAAAAACAAATAGATCCTTGACTGATATGAGAAGACAATTCTTCAAATAAAACGTTTAACTTCTTGTATTTAAGATTATTATTGTTATTAAGTGATGGACAATTCCGGAAATTTCTTTTCCATAATATGCTAGTAATTTAATATTAGCCTTTACAGTCCACTGCACCAGACAAATTTGATGTCTCACTGAAAAATAAAAACGCTAATGAATATGCTGAACTATTAAACAACTCTGGAGCTATAAGCCGAGGGGACGGAGAGGTGTGGGACGTCCGAGGAAGGGCTGGAGTGACCAGCTCTAATCTTTTCCTATTTGAGACCGGAACAAACCATCCTTGGTTTAATCCTTGAAGATGATGATGATTATGTTGATGATCAATTTATGTTTCTTAAGTGTAAATACACGTTCCTGTCATTTTCACCCCACGTGTACACATAATGTATCTCATTAAACAGGATCGTCTGAAGGGGAAATTGAAAAAACAAAAACAAAATTCCACTGTACCTACGACGATAAAGCACACCGTCGTAACAGTATTGAAAGCATTACACAAGAACCTTCGGCCGAATGCTCCGAACTCACTTCAGGTAAACAAAATACTCCATCCGCCTCAACCACAAATTTGTCTAGTTCCGATTACGAAAAATATTTTTCAGGTAATGGTAATGAAGTGTGCGAATTTTTAAATTTAAATGTATTATCTCAAATTCTGGTTAAAGTATCTCCATGCAGAAAGTGAAAATGGAGTGGCTCAAAGTTTAGGAGTACAAATGTAAATATTGGAGTAGCCACACAGCCAGCAATTTACTGCTCTATCTGCAATTTAGCAGACAAATTTTATAATTCACCGGAAATCAAAATAACAGAATCTAACTTGAGACGGTTTGATATTAATATCAGGTTAGTTTATGCACTAAACTAACCCGTGTTGTATTGGTACGGGACAGACAAATGGTCAGACGCTTTGTGGTATTTTGAATTTTCCTCAACCCCTCCCTCCAAATTCAAAACGTATCATGACATTCTGGACAGATCTGCTAACAGTGTTGACCAGAGAAACATGTCACAAGCTGTTGAGGAAGCAGTTGCAGAAAACAGCGCAACCATAACTGAAAATTTATAGTTTCAGGGAAACGTCTGCCGCGAACTGAAAATTTATAGTTTCAGGGAAACCTCTGCTGCTTTTGATGGTAGTTGGTAGAAGTTCATTTTCACATGTTTTTAGTTTTTTCGATTACCGAAAGTATGGGTTTCCAGTACATAAGAAACGTTTTCTCACTAAGCACTAAACCAATCATTGTGAAATTTTCACAAGTTTTCACAGTATGTAAGTATATGTTACGACGGTCTAGTGATCGTCGTATGGTACAGTAGAAAACAAAATACAAGTCACTAATAAAGTCATTAATCACCAGCTTTAATTATCACAATTAAACAGTTTGTTATCGACAAGATAGTCTCTTACAACAGATCAAATAAAAATTGTTTACACGCAATAAAAATATCAACTAATATAAAACGCAATTGTATTACAATTGTCCCGCAAATTATAAAACACATAACACTTTGCCACAATATTTCGAACCGCACTGTATAAATCGGCCGTCAATAACTGAACTAAGCGCTACTGAAGTCTTGTATTTATACCTCGCTGAGATTCCAGCATATTCCATAATATGAGCGTATTTGAAAACTCTAGAACGTAATTGATTGCGGCCTTGAACACAGCGAGCTCGGACCGGTATGACCTGGAAAAGTCTCGTTGCGGACGCGTGACAAGTGTCTTTCATCTCAAAGTAGAACCAATAAGGACGCAAACACAACATTACAGCCGGATTCCACTGGAACACCCCAGAATCACGTAGAATGTTCTGTAATAGTGTAACACTTTTTCCGCATTACGTAACAATGTGTACTGAGTTTTTTCTGTCTTGGTAAATGCAAATTTACATATTACAAAACTAGTTTTACGAAAATTTAGCAAGTTTCAAACGTTGAAAGGGGAAATTTTTTTTAATTTGTCGTGCTACATTTTTATTAAAAAATTGTAAATCGTTTTTGTAAAAAGGTCTACAGAAACTACTGTGAAAATTTCGAACAGATTGGTTGAGCAGTTTTTTAGAAAAAGTTCCTTATGTTAACATGGTGGAAGATACGGATTCCGTGTCCTCTGAAGTAAAGGGAACGTCAACTATTTATGCACACAGTAAACCCTTATTAGCAATCAAACTGTTCCTGTAACTTTACTTAATTTTAAGCCACAATACAACGCCAATAATTCCCATAATGCGTTTTCCTTTCTTATTAAATAGTTACGTAACTGGGTTACGTATCAGTCTTTGAGACGCTGTCTGGCGGAGAGTACGGAAACTATTGACTTTTGCATTCACAAAAAAGGTTAAAAGGAAACTGGTGATTTATTTATTTTTACTATCTTGTTTGAGTTGGATACTTTCAAAGTTTATTGAGTCTTTTCTCTCTTATTGAGTTATGCACTTTCTCTGCACATGGAATTCGTAATGATCTTTACGCCGTATTTTATTCTTCATATTTCTCTTCAGTTCGAAACTGGACGTCAACCACTGCGGTAGGACTACTGTTTGTTTTGATCTGCCTCCAAATATAGTTTATCGGCGTAGCTTATTTATGCTTAATTATAGAAACTTTGCTGAGCAAATTCTGATTTATATAGCCTATTTAATTTGTTACCGGTCTTCATAATCATTTACACTGCCCATAGTTATAGGCCTATTTTCCCGAACCACGGATTGAAAACAATAATTTGTTACAAATTTAAAAAATTTGTAAATTTTTAAAAATTTTACTTGCCAACAGTTGAATCACGTACAGTCGTTTGTTCTTACTGTACTTTTAAAAAGTAGGCCCTCTGTCTTTATGGATATATAAACAGTGAAAATGAGAAAAACTGGAGGACAAGTTTCTTTCTTCATGTCAATAGTCAAATGTTATTTCATTTCCACTTAGTTTAACCAATAATATTTTTAATCAATTCTATACTAGATCAAGGATGTTTTGTAAATATTTTTATCCAACGGCTACATTTTCATGAGAGTACAGTAGAATCTCGGTAGTTCGAGGTAATTGGGACCAAACCAAACTCGAGCTACCAAAAACCCGAATTACACAAAATGCCGGTATTATCTGCCGTTAGCGGATCTGCCCGCGCTCTGAGCACATCGCGGTGTGCCCTTAAGCCACAACTGAGTTAGCCCTAATGTACTTTGCTTTCTACTTGGAGCGTCTCTGCGTGATAATGTAAAGCGTATGCTGGAAATTTATCTAAAAGAAATGTATACAAAATCTGTAAACTGGTGTGCTGTGTATGTGGGTTTTGTTTACTAATTTGCGCGAGCCTTCGAGAAAATTCGCGAGCGAAAGGGAAAGGAAAAAAATCGACGACGAATCGTCATTCGTCTAATTAGGTTATATTGATGCGGATTAAATAAAAATACAAAAACATTTTTGTTAAGACTATCAAATTTATTTATTAAATCCACAAACTAAAATTTAAAATAACATACAGTGATATTGAAAACTGTACTGCCTACGTATATTTGAAAAAAATTTTTTGCATGACGATCTTTATCTGGTACTAGTATCCCGCCATTTTCGGAGTACATATTATTTTTCTAGCGGGGTACCTCGAACTTTACGGAATCTCGAACTATCGAGACTCTACTGTAATTTATGGTAGTACCTGGATAAAGTACAGAAGCTAATGGAGACTGATTACTTTTTCATATGTCAGTAAAAATGAATTAATTGAAATATGATTTATAAGGTAGCCTACAGCCTTTCACATAGGGTATACAGAAGCCCATTCAATTACTGCTAACCTAATATACACATACTTATGTACTTATGTATTGTATGCACTGTAACCTTCACACATCATTGGAAAAGTTACAGTTTCATCTATTATTTACAACGATTTTACGAAAACCGTGTTAAAAATTGTTAATACGAATTTCGACTAAACTGATGTTACTGAGAGAAAGTCAATTAATCAAAACAACGATTGCATCCAGCCTACCCTATTCAATAGGTGTTCTGTCAAATGCGTAGTCTGAATACAGCTCTTTAGAAGAGCTAATCAAATGACAAATAGTTTTAGTCGGTTTACATGCTGATCAAACGAAATAACATGAACGTAAATCTGGCTGCCATGCGTCTGCTACAAAACAAACGTTTTAAATCTCTATAGATGACTTTGCAAGTACGGTGATTAATTGTCGGGCTGCAACTGGTAGTTTGTATCAGCTGATGTTTTCCTGTGTTACCTTGTTGTATTGTTTCGTTCAGAACCTTTTTAAAAGGAAGACGTATACTTCATGCACTTCAGTTATACGATCCTGAAAGCTATGATGCCGTTAAATTATTAATATTGTAACGTACCAAATTGGCAGTTACATAAAATAACTATCGAATACGTCAAATAAAAGGAGATCATGAAAATATTTCATCGTGCATAAAAGAAGGAACAGGAGAATATAAATAAAGTGTGTATCTACGAACGAATATTATTGAAACTACCGAACGAAGGAGAAGGAAGAATAATAAGGATATCATCGAGTATAACAAAGAGAGAAAAAAATACCAACGAGCCAAAATAATACGTTAGAATCCAGGCCCAATAGATCCAAAATAGTGAGGGGATATGACGAAAATAATTATTAAAACAAAAAGGAGACGAATCAACTACAATCACTATGGTGATAAAACAAACGAATTTGTTTATCAGTGTGAAATAATATGGGACAATGAATACCATAACCACGAATAAAAATATGGAAGAGTATGACAATATTAAGGGACATGGATTATTACAAATAATGTATGACCAAGGAGTACACCGACAGTGAGAAACAACTAACCAGAAGAAGAAAAGAAGAAGAAGTGAACAGAAGAAATGTACCATGAAGAATGAAGATTATGTATGAACAGTACAAGACATCAACATTCACAAGATATACAAGGAATTAAAATCAATATAGTGCACAGAAGAAGTATGATGATTATTCAAATACCAATAACAGAGAAACCAGTGTTGAGCATAATTAAGTGATCACAAACAATGACAGTGAGTGCTTAATATAAGTGTAACAACATGTGATATGATAACCATTTTACCCCAAGTAAACAACATAAACAATACCAGTGAAAATGTTTATAACGGAGCAAAGTGATTAACCATTATAAGTGAAAGAATCCACGATTAACTAGTGAAATGCACAGACAATTAGTGTAACAAGTTTAATCAAGATTGTAAAATCACATAGATAATCAGTAAGACCACCAAAAAATATGAGACAGAACAGTAAATTAATTGTTCATAGGGATTAATAATAAAAGCTTTGTAAGCCCGAATATGAAATGTGCCTGAATGCCATAGCAAGACAGGACAAAATGTAAATGAATACCAGAACAGATAGTAGCAAATATGCTAGTTTGTTATGTATAAACCAATCAATGTATCAAAAACTAGGTGCAACCCATCAAAATATGTAACATTGTTAGAATAAGAATACCTGTGTTATTGTTTCAACAAATAGTGTAGAAATGTGTATAACTTAATGATAAACCATTGTAGTAGAATGCCATAATGAGATGGAAATAGTTGAGTTAAATACTGCATAAAGGTATGTAGAGCATTGTTGTCAGACAACTGACACATAACCTCACAAGAATTGAACCTATAACATAAAATCATGTACATTAGTTAAACCAAGCAATTATCCACAATTGTTTCAAACAGAAACTAGCTAAGAATATTAATGCAAACCAATGAATACCATATGTACTGAAGAACACAGCAATTGAATCAGATTGAATATAATATCATAGAGTTAAATGGACAGAACCCCAATGTGACAAGAGAGTTAGTCAAAAAACATTATCAAAATCTATCAAAAGAATGTGACAATTGTTACCAGTAGTTAGAGAAATGTCTAATACTGCTATGAGAACACTTCACAAATGTAATACTAGTAGTTTAATAATTGAAATATTATAAACTAACTAACTGCAATTGTAAAACCAGATGTAAATAAACGCCATGCTATAACTTAGAGAGCTTTCAAATAACGAAAAGTTGATGAATACATTGAACCAACAATGTACAACAATTGTACACTATTTTAATTACTAACATTGTATCCCATGTGTACTAAAATAACTAAAAAAGTGACAAAATGGAAGGATGAGAACAGAAAGTATTTTGATCATACTATAAGTATATACAAAATAATATTTTTTAGCAGAATAAAGTATGAACAAATGTAAATAAATGTACATAGTAGTGTTAGGATGTCAAACATATGTAGTAGAATAAGGAATGATGGCGTTATAAGTGAATATAAACAATCGAACATGGTTGGTAGAGACGCCATTAACAGATTTTGTTTAAACTATAAATATAACCATTTTATGTACTAACATGAAGGAGAAATGGACTCAAAATGTTTAGTAATAAGTATTACAGTGTAATTATCACGAAATATGGTGAAAAAGACTTATTTATGTTAAGAGTCACCATATTAGTTTTCAAGATAACCAAGTGAATTAATAATAGACGGATTTAGTGCTTGTTTAGACTTGAAATAAAGCCACAAGTGTCCGCGATTTAATGCCACTATCCAAATGACGATATGACCAAAGATAAGAAACTTATGACCATTATAAGTTTTTCAATCATTTTGAGTATCCATGCATACGTCATTTATAATCTCGAACCCACGCGTAGAGTTGTCAAAAATTAAAAGTTTTATTTGACCAAAGTGTTTTGTGGTTGAGAGTTTGACCTTTTGAACCAATCAAATAGCTTAAAATGACCAGACGAGAAAGAGACGCTTTAGCGAAATGTATCATTCGTTCTGCATCACTCACGGCGAGAGGTCTACGCCGAAAGTCATCAAAATATTTTTGAAATGTGCGCGTCACCTACATTAGTATACAAACAAACACTAACCTGTACACAACACCACATTACCGAGTGTCCAGTGAATTAAGTGAACAGTGAATTAACACGACCAGTGTATAATAAGGGTCATGTTTGTGAATATAATCAGGGAGTACAGTATTTTAATTATTTTAAAGAAAATAATAAAAGAAATAATATTCGTTGATGAACGAAAATTGTTTGGACTACACTAGTCATAACGCTTGAGTGCGTTTAATAATCAATGATGGACAATTATCAGAATTTAATAAACTAGTTGTAGCACAATCCAAGGACAATAATTAATTCAAAAAATAATTATTTTATATTTTTAAAATAATTGAGAAAGGCGGAATTAAATTTAGATACCGCTCATCATTAAGCAATATAGTCGCTTACTTGACTCTAACTTTTGAGTTAATAAATGATTATTTTCTCGTGCAAATATTTTCACGTCTGATAATTACACATCAAACGATTTATAAATAAAATGTTTGTAACTATATCATTAAGGATTTTATAAACAACATTACTTATTCTAAATAATCACTTACGTGTTACTAGGAAACTAACCTAGAACCGAATAATGTAATTTTGTCACAAAGAAACAATTCTGTTCTCGAATGATTTTAATGAGATAAAAGCAATAATAAGAGTTTTTTCTTTAGATTTTTTCTCTTCCCAGTACATGGTTCTGCTAATTAATGAATAAATAATAATAATATTTTAAACCGAGCAACGCTCAAAGCATGTGCCGACCTTAACTGCTATATACTCTTGCATAACGTACGATAGTACGATATTATCGGTTATTGTACCGAGTTTAATAATTTTAAATTTTTGTTCTTTTGTTACAATAACGTATAAGTAAATACTATTATTCAAACTCACATCTTTGTATCTGGTATCATGTATCTTCAAAGAACTCACTAAATTGGTAATATAATTAAATAAAGTGAACCTAACCTCGTTCACAATAATATTGTACCTTACAACAGTGTTACCAGCCTTGAGATACAGAGGTCTCAGTATTTGTTTAAAATTGTTATTGTTGTAAAATATCTTATTAATTGTTTTAAAAGAGTTTACTGAATTTAATCATTGTCAATAAATCCTCAGTTTATTATCAGTGGAATCAGAGTTTTACTTTCTATAAAATAGAAGCAGTAATTTAATTTTTGTTTTATAAACAGTTCTCTCATAAGGTGGCGGTAGTATTTGAATTACTGATATCATTCAATTTACAACAGAATATTTGATTTATTTTATTGTTTATGTGCATTCTTTTCGGTATTCAAAAGGAATACCTATGTATGTATGTCAAGTGTGTTTACAGTAAAAGAAGTCGCCACCGAGAATAGTGAAGACATCCACGGATGGTAAGTGGGGAGGTTAACACAGTGAAGTGATAGCAAGCCTAATACTCTTTTAAATCATAAACTTTTAACCGTGAACACTAATTCCAATTTAAATAATAATCATCAACAATAACATCTTATACTCGACTTGAGTATCTACAACAGAGCATCAACACTATCTTAAATTCGTTGTATTGTTACAACGTGGCGCTCCATCGCGGGGCTTGATTGATTGAAGATAACACCGTTGATAAGGTTGTATTGTTACAATATTAATTACATTATTTGCAATCATTAATAATACAGTAATTGCGACGTTTCAAGTACTAATATTCTGTGGGTTTCCGGAAGTGAGTTAATCAAATTAAATAATAGAACAGCATATAAAAAAAATTAAAAATCACTAATTATGTTAAAATACAAATTATGGAGCATTCACCTGGTAAGAATTTCATCTAGCAGAGTATAAGGTACTCCACACGTCTTCTTCTTCTTCTTCTTCTTCTTCTTCTTCTTCTTCTTCTTCTTCTTCTTCTTCTTCTTCTTATTTTATGTAGGCTTCGTCGCCTGTTTTTGTTGACGCATCAAAGGGATTTGCTACGTGTCTGATCCAAGATCCCCGTCGGATCACTTCTGTGTTCGGCCGGGATTCCGTTTTCCAACAGTCTAAAATCTCGCACTACTTTAATTAATCTATCGTCGCTTGCCCTGTCGATGTGGTCATTCCATTTTCTTTTTCGCCTCGGATACATTTTATTGTTTGCCACTGCCATCTTACGTCATTGATGTCCTGAATGTACTCGTTTCTATTGCCCCTAACAACTATTATGTCCACCCTCGTGTCAACTCCGTAAGTCACCACTGGTCGCAGCATTATGTTGCAGTACAAGTTCCACACTCGATTACTAATGCCCTCCACTTACTGTCAGGTAAATGAGTTACAATTTATAATTTAGCTTAAGTTTGCATTGTGATAATTTTAATTTCATTTTTGTGGCAGTATCATTGTTTTTTGTAGATAGTTTGTTCTAAAATCCCCTAGAGACTAGATATGTTTAGAGGTTGAAACGGTGTCATTATGATGTTTATACAATTGTGGGTGTCTGAAACATGCTTAATGACTTCATATTGTTACGAAATACGGAACGTTTCCGTTGTTCTGCACGTATCTCGTCTAGGCCAGCAGGTGCCGCATCAAGTACGCTCTACAGTTTCCGTATAATGGGGAACGTTGTTCTGCACGTATCTCGTCTAGGCCAGCAGGTGCCACATCAAGTACGCTCTAGAGTTTCCGTACAATGGAGAACGTTGTTCTGCACGTATCTCGTCTAGGCCAGCAGGTGCCACATCAAGTACGCTCTAGAGTTTCCGTACAATGGAGAACGTTGTTCTGCACGTATCTCGTCTAGGCCAGCAGGTGCCGCATCAAGTACGCTCTAGAGTTTCCGTACAATGGAGAACGTTGTTCTGCACGTATCTCGTCTAGGCCAGCAGGTGCCACATCAAGTACGCTCTACAGTTTCCGTACAATGGAGAACGTTGTTCTGCACGTGTCTCGTCTAGGCCAGCAGGTGCCGCATCAAGTACGCTCTACAGTTTCCGTGCAATGGAGAACGTTGTTCTGCACGTATCTCGTCTAGGCCAGCAGGTGCCACATCAAGTACGCTCTAGAGTTTCCGTATAATGGAGAACGTTGTTCTGCACGTATCTCGTCTAGGCCAGCAGGTGCCGCATCAAGTACGCTCTAGAGTTTTCGTATAATGGGGAACGTTGTTCTGCAGGTATCTCGTCTAGGCCAGCAGGTGCCACATCAAGTACGCTCTAGAGTTTCCGTACAATGGAGAACGTTGTTCTGCACGTGTCTCGTCTAGGCCAGCAGGTGCCGCATCAAGTACGCTCTAGAGTTTCCGTACAATGGAGAACGTTGTTCTGCACGTGTCTCGTCTAGGCCAGCAGGTGCCACATCAAGTACGCTCTAGAGTTTCCGTATAATGGAGAACGTTGTTCTGCACGTATCTCGTCTAGGCCAGCAGGTGCCGCATCAAGTACGCTCTAGAGTTTCCGTATAATGGGGAACGTTGTTCTGCACGTATCTCGTCTAGGCCAGCAGGTGCCACATCAAGTACGCTCTAGAGTTTCCGTACAATGGAGAACGTTGTTCTGCACGTGTCTCGTCTAGGCCAGCAGGTGCCGCATCAAGTACGCTCTAGAGTTTCCGTACAATGGAGAACGTTGTTCTGCACGTATCTCGTCTAGGCCAGCAGGTGCCGCATCAAGTACGCTCTACAGTTTCCGACCTGTTGACCCATATTGTGGACCATATTTCAACAACAGCAGCTGGCTTTGTGAGCCTGTTTATATCGAGTGACTACTCAGTGAGTCTCAAGTGGCTATTAGTGAAATGTGATTTTTATGCACGACTCTATTAGTTGACATTATTATCGCGTGTGGTCAAATTTAATTTTAATTGTTGTACGAGTATAATCTGGTTGAATAACTTGCCGATTACAAAATGTTATTTGTGACTAATTAAAACTGGTGATTAGTGACTTCGTTGGTGTCTGTAGTTTGTTTCCACTGTACCGTACGACGACCGTCGTAACTATATTATGTACGATAAAGCGATTTGACTTTTATTGTGGGACACAGATATTTATAAATTAATGTTTTTTTCAATGATCCTAATAGAGTAACAGTCGATGTTAAATGTATACAAAATTTATACATTTTTACTCTATTTTTACGAACATTTCAGAAGTTTTTTCAATACTTTTGTTAACTTTGCTCAATTGTTTTATTCAATAAATGACTAAGAAAAAACTGTAACCTCAAAGTTTATTATAGCACCACCTTAAAAAAAACTAGCTTTGTACGTGAACGCACCCTAGGGTGGTTGGCTGGTCGAGTCAGCATGGGTACTTATTAGATGTAGTAGCGTTGTGTTAGTTAACGACTCCATCAGCCAACCATACCTGTAGCTTAAAAATAAAAATAGCTTAAAAACCAGTAAGGAAAACACAAAAAATATGAAAAACTTGTGGTGTAGCTAAACTGTACAATTACCAAAAAGACTTACATTTTCAACTTTTTAAAATTTAACTACTTAAATTTAATTTTTAAAACTTATATTTAACAAACTTGCTTTAAAATTATATTTTTTACAACTTGCCTTACCTCAAACAAATAACTAGGCGCTCTTCCGGATATATAGGTTGCTTGTGCCAGTTTCCCCAGTTCTTCGTTAACAATTGGTGGTCAGCTGTCCTGCCCAAAAATTTCAGTTCTCTCTCTAGTATCTCTCTTCGGCTCTTCAACTAGGAAGCCGGTAAGTTTGCAATTTCTTCCGTTTCAAAAACAGTCTCTTAATCACTACGTACTTTCTTCCTCCTTGTATTCCATCCATATATTCAGGTCTGGGGCCTTCTCCTCCTACTACGCCCCTCAATCATTCCTTCGATCAAGGTAGTGAACGCTGAATGAATGGTGACCAACCATACTGCTTCTCCTTTCCCCAGTGATTTTAATCACAATGCTTCTTTCATCTCATATCTTTAGTATATCATCATCACTAACTCTTTCTGTCCACGGTTTTCTTAAAGCTCTCCTGCATCACCCCATCACTCCAGTATATCTGATTTTTATTATCGATAATTATCGATTATTACGCATTTCCTTCTTCTCTGTTGTATCCTTCTTCCTCGTTTTAGCTGAATTCACGTGTTCCAATTTTCAAAAATTGATCTATGTTTACATAGTTTCCTCCAATGTGTCACTTAAAGTATAGAAAAAATAAGTTCTATACCTAACTTCTTTGGTGTCTTGTGTTTTGTTTTCCACTGTACCATACGACGATCAGTGATACCGTTGTAACAATATATTAAAATGCGTAGGTGACAAACTGCACCCTTCTCCAATCCCTCTATTTATTGCTTCCTTAAGGGTGCAAACATGTTTAGTTCTTTTAGTTGTTTTGATTGTTCATCTTCTTTTTTCTCTTTTTTCACAGTACTAAATAATATAGAATATAGAACTTTCACTTGTGAAACTTACTTGTTCTTCTTTCCGTACGCGTTTCGGTGTGGTGTTCGCCTTCGTCAGCAGTTTGAGACAGACTGGCCAGTAACTCGTAACGGTTTTTTTTGGAAGGTTTAGTGGGGGTGGTGTGTGGTGGAAGGGGATTGGCATGGGGATCCAAATTATTGTTAGTTTTATGTATAATTGTGTCAAACAGTGTGTGTGATTTATAATTTAATTGGTCGTTAAGTATGTTGTTTGGTTGTGTTTTGTAGTGTTTGTATATTTCATATTGTTCTGCTGTGTTAAGTTTTCGACTTTTGGGTAAGTAGTGTAATATCTCACGATTAGTATCTATGTTGGTGTAGCTGTGGTTTTTTGTGTGTATGTGTGTGGCAAACGCAGAATGTATATTGTTGTTGGATAAAGCTTTTAGGTGTTCAGAGTAACGAGATGAAAAAGATCTTCCCGTCTGGCCTATATAGAGACTATTGCAATCATTACAATTTAATTTGTAAACACCTGTTTTGTTGTATTTGTCTATGTCCGTGTTTGTATCATTGATGTGTTTTTTGATGGTATTGTTTGTTCTGTATGCTATTTTGTACTTGTGTTTTCTGAATGTGTTGGCGATTTTGTGTGTGTTGGAGTTATGGTATGTGAGTGTGATGTTTGTTGTGTGTTGTTGGTATTTAGTGTTTTGTTGTTTTTGTTTATGATGTGTTTGTGTAGTTTGTTTATTAAATTAGGGTTGTATCCGTTTTTTATTGCTATATATTTGATTGTATTGAGTTCATCGTTATAGTCCTGTTTACTTAATGTTATTTTAGTTAGTCTATGGAGCATATGGTTGAAGGCCGCATGTTTATGTTGTGTTGGATGGTTTGATGTGTTGTGTACAACCATGTCAGTTGTGGTTGGTTTTCTGTATATTTTATACGTGTGTGTATTGTTTGTTTTGTTAATTGTTAGGTCCACAAAATTTATACTATTGTTTTGTTCAATTTCCAGTGTAAATTTTAGTTTGTGGTGTATTGTCTTTATGTATTTGTGGAAGTTTTCAACCTGCCTTGTATTGCCATTGAATAAAAGTAATATATTATCCACATACCTGTGCCAATAAATGATTTTGTTGGTGTATTTGTTGTTGTTTATTATGTGGTTCTGTTCTATGTTGTGTATGAATATTTCTGCCGGTATTCCTGATATGGGGGATCCCATCGGGAGACCATCTGTTTGTGTGTATATCTTGTTGTATGAGAAGTAATTTTGTTCTGTAATTATTTTGGTGAGTGTGGTGATCTCATGTATGTGTGTTTCGGGCGTGTTGTTCTGTCTGAGTAAATGTTCTAGTGTTTGTATGGTTTATTTAATGGGTACATTGGTGTATAAATTAGTTATGTCAAAAGATGCTAATGTTGAATTGTGTGGGATGTGGATGTGTTGGGTTTTCTTGACTAGTTCTATGTTATTTTTGACAGAATTATTGTTACTGAGATTAATGTTTTTCTGATTATCTTGTCTAGGTGTTTTGCGATGTTGTGGGAAGGAGCTTGTGTGTTGTTTATTAATGGTCTGATGGGAATGTTAGGTTTGTGTATTTTCGGTAAAGCATTTAGTTTTGGAAACCCCCAAAACTGGCCAGTCTGTCTCAAACTGCTGACGAAGGCGAACACCACGCCGAAACGCGTACGGAAAGAAAAACAAGTAAGTTTCACAAGTGAAAGTTCTATATTCTATACTATTTAGTTATTTTGTTTGCGAAATCACAAAAACGATTGGCAGATAAAATGGTCACGAGGAATTAGAAAACGGTGGTAAAACCGCAAATGGGTTCAAATCAAAGGGCTAAAGCTGTTATAAGTTCAAACGCGTAGATTTGATACCTTGATCTGATCAAACCTTGATACCTAGCTTTGAATTTGTGATGAAAATATAGGTCTGTTGTTTAGAAAGCTATTTACAGTTGCTATTAAGTTTGGCTAAACATAAGAAATTACAGACTGTTGATTATGAGAAGTTTATTGTTTCTTATCGTTTTCAGTTAATATTATGTAAGGTAAATAAAAATAAGTTTCCTTGTATTCCCCAAACAGGAGAACGGATGTTTTAGAAGTTTTCGTGTTGCGTCATACAACACCACACGCTCCGGAAATTACTTTATCGAACCGTCTCCGTGTTTCCGCTCTACCGAACACTACATAATTGAAACATCAGCTGTTTTTATAATCATATTTCATATTTTTTCTTAGTGTGTAAACTTGTTTAACTCTTTATTTTCTCTCACGACATATTTATAAATATCCCCTGTTAGTATAAGCTTCAATAAGCGTAACAAAATCGATTGCATATAATTTTAAAGTAAGTTTAGTTGGAGAAAGATTCAGAAAATTTTTACAAAGTAACTAAGTTTATTTTAAATTACTTTCTGAATTTAAAAATTACGTACGGCAAAACTACATTAATTTATGCTTTAAAAGAAAAATTGTTTAAAGTCAAATAAAGGTATATTTTATTTTAGAGCTTTTCCTTCTTCTTCTGCTTTACTTCTGTAGGTTAGCCTGTCACTTCTGCATCATGCGTGTCTGCCCAGTTATATTACTGTAGTAAAGCGCTGTTTCCCATCACTTCACCAATACGAGGTTTTATCAAAGTGAAAGCAACTGTAAATTTCCCGCGCTAAAATATCCGATTTGAATAGTATTTCTTTTTAATGTTGGTATACCTGTCAGTCTGTGCTTTAAGATACCAACATCAACCATACACTTATTAGGGCTGTGTAAAACTTGTACAACGATAAGACGTCAAAAATAAAAGTAGGAAATAGAGTATCAAAACCGTTCAGAGTAATTAAGGGATTACGACAGGGTTGTTTCATGTTCCCTACCCATAGTTGCCTTCGTCTGTACTAAAGCAAAGAGACGTGGAGGCACGGTTGAAGTGCTTGCGCGCGAAACATACCGAGGATTTATATACTCTTAAAAGAAGTAGGAAAAATAAGCATTTTATGAACCTACAAACGAACAAAAGAAACTATCACTTTCACTAATGTGGGTCTTTTCCTGTTTAAATACCTGGAATTTAATAAATAGTTTCAATATAAGATACGTTTTGTGCTGTATAACATACCCTACAGAACTGCACTAATATTATAAACATTTCAAAGACAGTATACTCACTCAGCTCGATGTTTTAATGTATATCAGTACAGTATATGGTATTTACACACTGCTATATACTATAAGCCTATGTATGGTATACGTACTACATACCAAGTGTAATACTATAGTTAGTGTATACAGTATGTTATCTCAAACTATGGTTTTGCAAAGGCAATTATGTCACATAAACATCAGAAATAAAGGTATTTACTGAACGTATAAACAGTGTAGGTCATATGTACACCTTCGTTTTTTGTTCTTTCATAAACCAGCGCAATATATTGTGCGCATCACACGCAGTATTTCCGGTAAAGTGACAGATATTGACTTAGTAACCTGGTATACGTGATATTAACAGCAGCGGCGGCAGTGGAAGTGTTCCGCTGACTTACAATGAGACCCACTACATCAATCAACCCCTTCGTGAGGCTATGCGCTACCCGACGGCGATTACTCTAGAATTGTAATGCTCTGAACTCTTTAGGATGCATCAAGCATACTGCGGATTAAAATCGTTTAATGGTTCCTCGGACTTACTTATTTTTTGTCTACAAAAAATTTAAATTTAATTTTTAAATTAATTTTTATAGAATAAAATTAAAATTAACAGTGCAAATGTGTCACACTGTGTCATTGGAAAGAATTTAATTTTCTAATTGGAGTGGAGCAGAATCTGAGAGTAGACAAAACTGCTTTTGCTTCTATCACCATCTAGTGGTCTGCCGACTGACAGGTCTCATACGCTACTCGTTGCTCCTGTCACACGTCTGTTCTTTACTTCTTTTGTATAAACTACTCTCTTAATATCGTCTGTTATTGATAATCTGTTCTTTTCTCTACACAGTTTCCCTTCTACCGTGCCTCAACATTAGTCGTTAGTGCATTCCTTTGATTTTTGTAGTACGCTATGTTCTGCCTAGGTTCCCTCTTCATCGGGTGTTGTGTGTTGGGCCCAAGTGGGCTTAAAAGATGTTTCTTGAAGTGAATAATCGTGTCGGCTGGTTAACCATATTTGTTAAGAATAGTATGTGATACATGCATTGCTTCAGTTGGAAGAAAATGATAAGATGTGGACTGTATTTGAATAGATTTTAATGCCTTTCTTAAGTTATGTTACAAAAATTTAATTTATCGAAATCAGGTCGGCTAATAATGCGTGTTGCCAAGTATTATAAATTTGAATTAAAATGATAGTTAGTTATGGCGCTAGTTGGCCATAAGTACGAATGTGCGGCCTAAAGCCTACATTAAATGTCGACAATAAATGACAGCGAAAAGGTTCGGCGAACCGAACGCCGAGAGCGCTTGATACACACTGTACAAAGTTCTTACACGCAAAAATTGAACCAAGGCAGTAAGCAGATTAGCCAACCTAGAAAGCGAAATTATCGCGCTACCGTACATAAGCTGGCCGTCAAAATCAAATGATTTTTTAACATTTTTTAATAAATTATAATACATTTTACAATTTAATTTAAAAGAGTACAGTTTCTTAATAATGATAGTTAGATTCAAGGCTAAGTTGAACCTTGAGTTATGAGATTAGATAACGCCAGTCCGTCACTAGTTTAGAGATAAGCATGCATAAGATAAGCCAAGAGATAGGCGTTTGTAAGCCAAGGTTGGCGAACAGCTGTTTCATATATGAATAAAGTCTGGTTTGACCAATATTACTATCACATGCGTATGTGCACAGTATATAACATTATAAAACGCCACGTTGGGCGCCAGTTTGTAACCAGACCTCTGTATGCCGGTCGTTACAAAAGATAAAAAGTTGAGAGAAAATTTTATAAAAATAGAATTTTCAAAGAGTAAAAGATTTTGTTTATGTTTATTAAGAGGTGTGTATAAGATATAAATCTGTTTTATAAGGTTCTTGTAAAAATTTTAATAACGGGCAGGTATTTATTGACCGGCGAGCACTTCTTGAAGATTTGAACCAAGTCTGGAGTTAAATAGATTAACTCCAGTTAATAATCGATTGGTGACTTTTCTGGCTGGTCCAATATCTCGTTCAAATAAAATATTTTCTTCTTACTCAAGTCCTTCAGCCTTAATAAATACCCTTAAATTAACCTGTGAAATAAGTAACAGATAAGAAATAATGGAAATATAAAGATTTATTGACAATTTAAATAAATAATCGATTTTTTATCGATGGAGAGCAATTATCGACTCTGTCTCGGGAATTATCGATTGTGTCATACAGAACAAAATTTATGATATTTAATATATTAAAAGACAGGTTCTTTGAGCGATTAAAATTAATAGTCAGAGAAGGGTGACGAGAAAGTATAACATTAACAATTAACACAAATACAATAATTATTATTCAATAAAATTTAAATAATTCCAATAAGTAATGTGTATGTATGTTGTCAAACCAATATGCAGACGATGACGTCACTGCTGGAAGATAAAGAAGGCAGGCTTGAATTTTCAAAATGGCCGCTACTAGCTATGGCGAGTTCACTGCAAAATCGGCATGTCCGGAAATCACGACAAAATTACCTTCGTAAATGTCTGAAATCTTCCCGCACTGGTGTAATATGTCTGTTAAGTTATTTGGTGTATTCTGACGAAGTGTTCTGTGTAAACTTGTGTTGGTTAGTTTATTTTGTATGTGTTCACTTCTTTGAGTTAACGTTCTCAAGATATGGTTATGATTTGTGGAGTGAATTGGTTTAAATATATAGTTTTACTGTTTTCTGTCACTCGTATCATGAAGTTAGATGTTTGTTTTCACTATTGTCGTGAACGTATTGATAGCTTTAGTTTTAAAAAGTGTCTAATTCGTCTAACTCTGGTTTCACTTATTTTAATGGCTAAACGCTAGTACCATTTTCGACTCGATTTAAAGAACGTTTTGTCACACCACTATTCAGCTTGATATTCAACAAAAGACTAATTAACTTGGTCATAAATCTGGCCCAGTTAATCTTTGAAAAAGTATTGTTAACATATTTCGATTTCCCATACACATGATAAAATATTACATTATATATGGAATTTATCTATTTTATTCATCACTTTTATGAATTATGAACCTTATTATTGGTTTAATCATCTCATTCCCTTTACATTGATGTATTATAGTCCATATCTGTAGACATTTTGTGGAAATTAACAAATTTTGTTCACTTTTTGGAAATATAGGCTCAAAATTGGATTTCCGTCTTTATACGAATTTCCTCCATTTTAAATATTATTAATACTATTATAATAAATTGTAATTATTCATATTCATATTCCTTTCCTTAAGTACATATAAATTAAACCTTTGAACTGGTTTTTTGTGTTAATCTGTAAATTTGACATTGCTCTTTAAAATTAATTAATTTATATATTTTGAAAATTTACAATATGTTAAGATATATTTCCTTATTATCATTTTAACTCATAGGATCATTCCTAGTAGTGATTAACTGAGTTATCTTATATAAATCTCGCTAGTTTATAGGATTTATAAGTGAATTATACTGGTTTATATTGTTTCTGTGAATTCACCAAATGGCCTAGATTTTAGAATTTTATATTTCTGTCTTTCTCAAATAAATTTAAACTTAACTCCTCCTCTGACTTTACATAATTACTATTATATGAAAATAACATGGTTTATAACTTATTGTGTGGTGTAGTAGTTAATTAACACTACGGTTATTAAAATAAATAATTATGAACATTGTTTAGGAATCTGCACAATTGAACATATTGCAGACATGATTTGAACATATAGCTTTTAACTATTTTTGAGTTAACATAGCATACCTATTGGAACATTATTAATGGTATGCAGGCTATTATTTAGCAAACATAATTCTTTTTAAAACACATAACATAACTCTTATTTTCTAATAACTCTTACAAATACATTTTACTAACACATTGATTTTAGGACTGTGAATAAACAGTCTATTTAAACATTTTACACTTATTAATACTATATTAATGCCAGTCCTTTCTGGTCTAAACCATTATTATTTGTGATCCCCTACCTCAGTAAACATAAACTCCTATACTCTATTTATTATCATTTTTTACCAATGTCTTGTAAATAAAGATTTACATTAGAATAATAAAATACTGGAAATCTTCCAATTTATTATTTTATTATGCTGTTTATTATTAGATATTAAAGTTGTGATATAGCATACTGATAAGTTAGTATCACCAACTTTAAGTTTATTGCATTTCTAAAAAACACTTACACAAATTCACTTTCACTGTTGGTTCTGATATTTTGAGTCTTATTATCTCAGACCAGACCTTTAGTAATCATGGACTGTTAAGACTAGTTTATTTTCTTTATTACACAATAGCTATAGTCGATTCACTTCTTATAACGCTATACAGCACTTTAGTTTTCTCAATAATTACATTTTTATAGGATTTTGGGTATGTTATACTTTCTTTTGGATAGTTTTTGTGGGTTTGGGGTTGATAGTAGTTTATATAATAATAGGTTTTACAACGGTGTTTCTTTCATACTATTTCTTCCTCTCCTCCTGTCTTCTTTCTTGTCCTTCTTCGTATCTTCCTTCTGGTCTTCCTTCTTGTCCTTCTTCTAGTCTTCATTCTTGTCCCTCTTCTAGTCTTCATTCTTCTCCCTCTTCTAGTCTTCCTTCTTCTGGTTTTCTTGTCTTCCTTCTTCATTCTTGGGTAAACCAAGGTACTTGGTGTTATCTCGACTGAGGTTTAGTTTGGAGCATTTAATTTATTCACTGATACTGACTTTATTCTTCTCTACAGGTTTCAGGGTATTGTTTTCTTCCTGTTCACAAACTTTATTCTTCCCTCTTCTTGTTTTTTGGGGTATTTTGGTATTCACCACTCTTTAATTGAGTCTATTTTTTCTTGATATGGTCTTATATAACTGGTTTACTGCTCTACTGCTCCTAGCTTCCTGGGTAAATTACTGATATTATACTATGAGTTGCTTCGATACTTTCTTTGGTTTTTTTAAACAGTGGTTTTTATATATAATGTAATGAGGATTTTTATTTTAACGTGGTTCATTCCTTTGATTTATTTAAATGTCATTCAATATTATTATAACATTTGTTGGTGTAATTAAACTTTATGATTTCATGTGACTTAAGATGTAGTGGATTTTCTGGTCACGCTACACTATCACATGTGTATGTGCACAGTATATAACATTATAAAACATGAAAGAAAAATACATAGTTATACAATGTTTAATGCATGATCGGAAGCTCATCACATGATGGACCAATAGCTGGTAACCCTATGCATGTCATAGATGGTTACTGTAAAATTAATTGAGGCCCGTGGACCTGTACAGAGAGTTCATTACATGAACAAAATTGTTATTGAACATGTTGCAGTTACATGTTCAATCGTATATTCAGCAGGGCGGCGTGTATTGACCTAGTCATGCTGTTCCTGAAGTTTCAGGAACTTACAATATGTAATAATGTATGAACAAGCTAGATGCTGATTGAATGCAAGCCCAGATATGACATGTATGTCATAATTTAAGTAAAAATAATTGTGCATGCTTACTTGCAAAATGAATACAATATAAAATACAATATAAAATAAATCTAGACGTGGCAGTTACATACGGCAGACGCAAGCAATAGTTTTTACATAGACACAATTTATGTGAATACAATAACAATAATTTAAATAATTACAAGATGAATAATTGCAATGTCAAATAACAATACAATACTGAAATTACAGAAACAATTTAACAATTTAAAGACATTCACAGATTAATACGTATTTATTAGCAACAATATAAAGAAATGAATGCATGATTGCTTAGTTGCAAGACATGCGAATATTATGTAATAACATTTTATAAATGAGACCACCAAAAACATGAAATATACCCCATAACATCAATGAAAATGTGTAAGACATAGTGTGCCACACGAATTAACATACAATACAAATATTAAGATACCACCAAAACTGTGATAATTATAGAAGCGTGCAATGGCGCAAAATTGATAAGAAAATATTGTGATAATTCATCACAATTATGTTGACTACATGGTCGTAATAAGTAATAAGCCAGTGGCTAAATAAAAATAGCATTGTGCTAAGTAATCATAATGTCATATCTCGTCTCGCGCTGGCAACAGACATAATTTATGTATTGGTCTCCGCAAAACACCCGTAGGCGTGCGAATGTCCACGACACGAACCAAGTTATCTGGGCCGGGAAATGTGGCGATAATTACGCCAAATTTCCAGGCCAATGGAGGTAAATTATCCTCAATAAGCAAAACTAAGTCACCAATGGAAACATTATCCTTGTTAAACTTCCACTTGTGACGCGGCTGCAACTGGTGCAAATAATCGCGAGACCATGCCTTCCAAATGCCTTGGACAAACCTCTGAAGAAGTTGCCAACGCCCAAGACGAGAAACAGGAACGTGAGAAAGGTCTGGGTCCGGTATCGCCGTTAAGGGTGCGCAAATCAAAAAATGGCCAGGTGTAAGTGGCACCGGGTCGTTAACATCTGAAGAGATAGCAAATAAAGGTCGAGAGTTCAGACATGCCTCTATCTGAGACAAAACGGTCGTGAACTCTTCGAAGTTTAGTATAGATTTGCCTACCACGCGGCGCAGATGAAATTTCAAACTCTTTATGCCGCTCTCCCAAAGGCCACCGAAATGAGGTGAGGAGGGCGGAATAAATGACCATGATATCCCCTGAGAGGATGTGAATGACTTGATCGAAGAGATGGCATCCTTATTGTGCCAAAAGTTGTAAATATCATGTAAGATAGTGCGGGCCTTCCTGAAGTTTGTGCCATTGTCGGAGTGCAGTTGAGTGGGTATACCCCTACGTGCCATGAAACGACGTAATGCGGCTATAAACGCGCTGGCCGTAAGGTCGGAAACCAATTCCAAGTGAATAGCCCTAGTCGCTAAGCAAACAAACAAAGATACGTATGCCTTAGAAAGAGTTCTAGACTTCTGCCCGCCATGACGAATCATGAAGGGACCACCATAATCAACCGCGCAAAATAGAAACGGCCTAGAAGGAGTGACTCTAGGGAATGGCAAAATACCAAGTTTCCGAACCTGCTGTGTGGCACTAAACCTGATACACTTGAGACACTTTCGAATAATGGAACGGATGACTAGCCGGGCATTAACAATCCACCAACGTTGACGCAGTGAATGATGCACGAGTTGAGCACCAGCGTGAAGTAAACGAATGTGTTCACGTTCAATGATAAGGCGTGTAATATGCGCCGATGGGGGTAATACAATAGGATGTTTCGAATCGTAGGGTAGTTGGGAATGCTGCAATCGTCCGCCCACGCGTATCACTCCAGATTCGTCAAGAAACGGGTCGAGAGAAGCCAACTTACTCCTAATGGAAACAGAAGATCCGTTCCGAAGGTAATTAATTTCGGCTGTGAAGTGGATCGACTGAGACTGTTTTATGAAGAAGTTGAGAGACTGATGAATTTCTACAGGGGTCAGATCGCCCGCAAGTTTGTCCGCAGTTGAGTGCCTAATATTTCTGATGAACCGAAAACAGTATGCGTATACGCGCGTTAGCCGGTGCAACGAGGAAAAGTCCAACGATAGGTCGACAGCCAGGGTAGACATTAGAGAAAGGTTATGTGTATTTTTCTCTTCCGCGGTGACTTCAGAGGACGACGGAGTGGCCGGTACGAAGGATGGAAAGGGATCAGACTCTGACGATTGAGACAGACAGCTACGACCGTGCCACCAAAGCGAGCAATCGCGCAAAACGTCAGGGAGACACCCCGAGATATAATATCAGCAGGATTGTGTCGCGAATCAATGTGATGCCAGGTATAAGTTTGCGTACGACGCTGAATTTCAGCAACCCGATTAGCGACGTATGTTTTCCAACGCGTAGACTGCGCATGAATCCAGTAAAGAGCCACCATAGAGTCAGAATACAAATGTACATTATCAATAAACGAATAAAGAGCAGGAATAACCTTAGATACGAGCCGCGATAATAACAAGCAAGCGCAGAGTTCGATGCGAGGTAATGACACCTGGCGTAGGGGAGCCACGCGAGATTTGGAACACAAGAGGCCACAGGAGGCAGTAGAATCTTGATAAATGACTCTAATATATATACAACAGCCAAACCCTCTTTCCGACGCATCCGAAAAACCATGCAATTGAACTGTAGCTGCCTCACGCTTGCAACGAATAGATCGCGGGACTACTATTTTGCCAATCAGAATCAATTTGTCACACAAAGAATGCCAATCCGAGAGTGACCGACCGGAAATCGGTTCATCCCAACCAAGCTTACAAAGCCAAAGTCGCTGCATGAAATGTTTATACAAAAAGACAACTGGACCGATTAAACCAAGAGGATCATATATTCCAGCAATAATCGAAAGAATTATTCTCTTGGATATGCTTGAATCAACGGGAAATAGTTTGATGTCAAACAAAAATGAATCGGCAGTATTGTTCCAAAGAATGCCTAGGGTACGCACATTGTCCTGTTTATTTAGGGGTCGTGAAGAATTGTGATGATTTGCGACCGCTGTGGGTTCATTTGATGCCCATTTGTGCAACGTGAAACCATACTGACCAAGTAACGCACCTAGATCGGATTTCAGCTTGGTTAGATTAGGGATAGTGTCCGAACCGGTAAGTAGATCGTCGACATAAAAATCGTTGGTTATGGCTAACGCCGCTTGGGGAAAGGAAGCCTGCTTGTCCCTAGCAATTTGTAGAAGGCAACGAGTGGCCAAAAAAGAGGCGCTAGCCGTGCCGTAGGTTACCGTTCGCAGCGCGAAATGTTTAAGTGGTTCGAGGGGAGAATCACGCCACAAAATGCGTTGATAGTGACAATCCCCTTCAGCTACGCGAATCTGACGATACATCTTCTCGATGTCGGCAATGAGAACATACTTATGTATGCGGAAACGCAAAAGAATGGAAAAAAGGTCTTGTTGAACATTGGGGCCTACTAACAATATGTCATTTAACGAAAGGCCATTAGTAGTCTTGGACGAACCATCAAAAACAACGCGCAGTTTTGTGGTCAAGCTAGACTGTTTAAACACGGCATGGTGAGGCAAGTAGTAAATATTTGACGCTCCTAAATTGATAGCGCCATCATCGATGAGTGTCATGTGCCCAAGATCCATATATTCCTTGATAAAGTCCGCGTAGTCGCGAGCGAGCTTGGCATTTCGCCTAAATCGACGCTCCAAGCTTAAGAATCTTGATTCGGCACTCGTGTAAGATTCCCCCAAGTGGGGATTATCAGACTTGAAGGGAAGTGACACTATAAATCTACCCTCGTGGTTGCGCTGAGTAGAGCGCACAAAATGCTCTTCACAGGCCGACTCGCTATCAGGGGTATTGTCAGGGATAGTTTCTGCTTCCCAAAATCTCTCGAGAGATTGCAGTATTTGACTGTCGTTCCTTGCTAGGAACGAAACAGCAGGACCCTCGTTGTGGCAGTGCTTGGGCAGATTGCCAGCCAAAATGTAGCCCAGTTTTGTTTCCTGAATGACGGGAAAATTGGGGCCGCGTGTGTATTTATTGGCTAATATAAAATCCAGATAAAATTGTGCCCCTAATAGTATGTCGATTTGCGAAGATATATTAAAATCTGGGTCAGCCAGGAAAATTTTGTTTGGAATGTGGAACTGGTTGACATCAAACGAGGTTGAAGGCAGATTGTGAGTTAAGGTAGATAAGACGGCACATTTCGCCTCGAAACTATGTCTCTGATAGCGAGAAATAATACGCATGGAAGCAATATCAGTTGCGGAACACGCTGTGTTATTTTTTCCTGTGATTGGAATATTGGATTTGGCTAATTTGAGCTGTAACCTTTTTGCAAATGATTTCGTAGGAGCACCCTAGCTCTATGCCTGTTGCCAGCCCGATCAACGACAGATACAACCGCTGTGGATAAAAGAACATTGTTTTTGCACTGTAATTTAAGCGAGCAATAATTGCTGCTGGCAGCTGTTGATTTCGGCACGTAATTTGCGTGCAACAATGTGTGGTGTCGTTTTGAACAGATTTTACACACCTGTTTACTCTTACAGTTAGCTATCAGATGACCTGATCTAAGGCAGTTGCTACAACATTTATGATTTGCAACAAATTGCCCCCGCTCAGCGGTGCTTAATATACGAAAATTATTACATATGTAAAGCGGGTGGTTGGATTTACAACACACGCATGAATAATGATTTGCCGCTGTGTGATAGCTCTTAAATGTAGTGCTGCCAGCAGTATTTCTTAAGCTACACTTCTCATATTTATTGTTAGGTCTTACATTAAGTTTGTTGAATTGCTGTCCGGGTTCAATAGGCATTGTATTTTCTAACAGCTGTCTGCGTGAGTTTAAAAAATGCGTGAAGTATTGAAAGCTAGGCAAATTGTCAGGGTCTATTGACTCCTTCCAAAGTTTGAAAGTAATAGGGTCAAGTTTGGTGGATAACAACTGTATAGTGAAAAATTCATATGAATTCACTGACAGCTTCATTGCTGCCAGTGAATTAACGGAAGACGTTATTGTGTTAGTGAACTCCGCCAAACATTGGACCGAGTCCTTTATTGTGGACTTGACCTGAAGTAGGTTTTGCACATAGTATTTAGCTAATATGAATGGGTTGTTATACCTTTCGGACAGCAAATTCAACGCTATTGCATAATTTTCTTTACAGATAGGTAATGACTTGATTAAATCTAACGGTTCACACTTCACAGTGGAATGTAAATAATGTAATTTTTGCACTGGTGTTAAATCAGATCTTGTATGCACTAAATCGGTAAAAATTGAATAAAAATGTTGCCACTCCAATATGTTGCCTGAGAAGCAGGGCAAACTTATCGGCTTTAATTGCATGGGCGTCGATAATACGGGAGGCACAGTCTGAGTATTAAATGTGTCAAGTAATTGCAAAATGTTTGCTTCAGTTGAATATATCATTTCTTCGACCTCAACTCGGTCTGCTTGAGCAACGCTCGTGTCTTTACTAATGAGCTCTATTTCAGACTGAACCTCGTCGTACTTCGGGGCCAAGCTTTTGAGACTATCCAGTCTTACAGTTAGAAAATGTTTTGTACTTAAAGTTATGTCAAATGAATTTACAGCGGATTGTATCCGCACTATTGCGGACTTTAAGCCGCCTCTCTTTCTGGTCAGCACCTTGAGGCCTTCTTCAGACATTTTACGCACCTTGTTTCACTGTTGTTGGTGATACCTTGTTGGCAATGTCCTGCAGCGTCGGCTCCTTGGTGAAGATGGCAAACAGCTGGCAGAGATGACCACCTTGAGTAAGCACTGTAGCTGGCAGGCACTTGCTAATATGTTGTCTGAAGATGACGAGCGAAATGCCGATGCAAATCACGCCACGGTCGTATTAGCTGACGTGCTAATTCGCCCGTGATGGCCAGAAATAGTGGTAGAAAATATTGGATGGAAAATCCAGGTCCGGAGTGACCAAAAAATGTTGTGTGTTGGGCCCAAGTGGGCTTAAAAGATGTTTCTTGAAGTGAATAATCGTGTCGGCTGGTTAACCATATTTGTTAAGAATAGTATGTGATACATGCATTGCTTCAGTTGGAAGAAAATGATAAGATGTGGACTGTATTTGAATAGATTTTAATGCCTTTCTTAAGTTACGTTACAAAGATTTAATTTATCGAAATCAGGTCGGCTAATAATGCGTGTTGCCAAGTATTATAAATTTGAATTAAAATGATAGTTATGGCGCTAGTTGGCCATAAGTACGAATGTGCGGCCTAAAGCCTACATTAAATGTCGACAATAAATGACAGCGAAAAGGTTCGGCGAACCGAACGCCGAGAGCGCTTGATACACACTGTACAAAGTTCTTACACGCAAAAATTGAAGCAAGGCAGTAAGCAGATTAGCCAACCTAGAAAGCGAAATTATCGCGCTATCGTACATCGGGATTGTATGAAAAAGTGTTCTGTTCTCGTTTAATTTGTTCGAAACTTCATCCTACTTACTCAGATTTATTCTCGCCTTTTTCTGTATTCCAGAAGCTTTACACATTTTTGTTGGAGCTCTCAGTCTTTGACCCTGTCTGTCTATTTCTGTGTCTATTTCCTTAGTCCATGTCGTAAAATGCTTACAGCAGAACCACAACGCTGAATACACCGCATTTTCCCAGGTTTTTTCTGATTTCCAGGGCCATACTCCGGGAACTAAGGTTTCTCTTCTTATAAAAGTTTTCTTTTAGGTATGAAAATCATTGTTTTAATCTTCCTATAATCTTGCCAAACAATTTCCAAAACGACATCTACTTACGGCACAAAAGAATGAATAAAAGTCAACGGTTGGCCGTGTTACATGATAAAAAAGATATTTTGGTGATGACTAATCGATCCCATCCAGACTCCAGTCCACTCTTTATCTCGATTGCTGATTTGGTAAGTAAAAAGGATTCATCATCATCATCTTCAAAGATTAAACCAATGATGGTTTGTTCCGGTCTCAATAGGCAAAGATTACAGCTAGTCAATCCAGCGCTTCCTCGGACGTTCCGCACCACTCCGTCTCCTCGGCATATAGTTCTAGAGTTGTTTGGGGATGCAGCAGTTATCCATTCGGCAAAGATGTTCCCACCATTTCAGCCGATACTGGGCGATCCTGTAGAGTATACTCATAATATTCAGTTCCTGCCGTAAATCTGTGTTTCTTCTATGATCATGGAGAGTATACGTTGCCACGTGGCTGAGAAATCTCATTTCAACCGCTTGGATACGACTGGCCTGGCCTTTATTAATACTATTAATAAAAAGTATTAATAATCTGAATCGCGGGTAGTTCTGAAAAGAAACAAATATTGCACCTCGAAAGATGCGCTGCAAAGTCTCTTCATGTAGGGCATCCGCAAAAGGAAGTAGGATTAAACATCGTTAAGCTTTAGCCTGTCTTTCTGCTAGCCGTGAATGGAACAACCGCTGTCCATATTTTTTTTTTTTGGTTTGCTTACCACCGAAGAAAAAAAGGGTCGTTGGAATTGAATATTTGGACACTATGCCATTTAGCGATGGTAATTTTATAAACCAAGGATTAAAAAAACACAGAAAGTAACAAGAACTCTAAACGGATCAGTATGACAAATAGCAACAATTAACTTTTGAATTAAGGAAAGTAGTTAGAAATATTAAAAACCGATAGTATTTCAATTAATTAATTAGTAAATTGGTACCTTGTGTACTTGGATTGATACTAGTTAGAACTACTGTGGGACTAATAACGTATGATTACTTCATGGTATTTATAAAAAATAATACAATTTAATCTCATTTACAGAATAACTGGTTGATATGTGACGAATTAACATTATCGCGTAAGTTGAACTCTAACCAGTGTTCATACAATTCAATTTAGTAGAGTACGACGGTTTCTTAAAGCGATATGAAGAATCAGAATACAATCATTAACAAAAATTCAAATATAAAAGACAGAGGCACAAGAATAGACTAGAATTAGAAAAGACACAGTGAGGAAAACCCTGTACTATGCATTAATCTTCTTCTTCTTCTTCTTCTTCTGCTTCTTCTTCTTCTTCTTCTTCTTCTTCTTCTTCTTCTTCTTCTTCTTCTTCTTCTTCTTCTACACTTCAGGGATTAGGCAATGTGCCTGTTACGCTACTATGCATTAATGACATGTTTAATTTAAATAGAAGAAATGTAATGACCGCTTGTAAAAGGATAAAGTCAGAAAGCCTATTATTAATAGAGAGGCTTCAGAAAGACAGACAAACAGATGTTATAAGTATCCTTTTGGAGAATTCTGCAGGCTATGGTTTGGAGATTTCTTGTATCAAGACCAAGTCCACTACTTCTTGAGGCTGCTTTCCTGTCAAATGTAAAACGGTTGCGAGTGATCGACTTACTAAGCAAGTGCCTTTATTGTAACTTGTCTTATGTGGGAGAAGTAGATATTGTAACGTAACGAAAATATGGTCCCCTACGTTACATAAATAAGTTTATAATTTTTAAAATAAAAATAAAAATAATAATTGTCCATACTAATAAAAGGTCAGAAACACAACCCATTATTGAATAAATGAATAACCCACAATAAGAATACAAGGTAGAAAGAAAAAATTAAGAATGTTTATAAATACAAACTTCAGTGTTCAGTGAAAAGGTGTAAACGATAGATGAATATAAAACCTAACTTAGACAGTTTTATAATAATTGATGAATTAAAGGAGAGGAGAATGATTAATTAGTGCATGATTTATTTTATAAAAATGTACCTGTTATTATGTTTTATCGTGTGTTATTATCATGATATTTATGTTGTTTTTTGTGTATAGCAAGTGGAGTAATTCTTTTAAGAGAATATCAATTAACTGATATTAATTTCATTTTTTGTGTTTTCAAATATATCATTATAGAGCTGTTGTTAAATTTTATAAAGTTAAATGTTTTGTATACATGTACTTACTTAGTGTGCAGATTATAATTGTAAACTTGGCCAGAAAGGCTATAATTGTTAATGAAATACAAAAGGGTTTAGTGTAATTATATAATAAACAAATGAAGGATTCTATAATAATGCAAGTAATAAAAAATTAAAATCAGAAGGAGATAAAAATGTAGTGATAAGCCTAAAACCAGTAACATTGTATAGTAAGTCAGGTCAGAAAAGTTAGGTAACGAAATTTGTAAAAAATACTAAATAGAATATATGAGTTAGGAGAAGTCAATAATAATTACTGATAGCACATAAGTAAATTCATTTTAAATAAAATCTCAAAATGTAATAGTGCAATGATACCGAAAGGTAATATTTTGTAACAGGAAAATAATACGTGTTAAAGTAAGTAAATTAGAGGAAACGACAGCAAAATGTATATAATATAGTAACAGACAATATGTAAAGGTATAATAGGATATAATGTAAATTTAGTAAAGGAGTATTTTAATGAGTGCAAGAACATTGTATGATTATGGTTATAGGATTATAAATAATATCCAATAAGAGAAGACAGAATGGTTGCCAAGGACGACAAGATATATAAAATTTGTTGATTCGATTATTGAATTATTATCCATGAACGAAGAGAGTTTAGTTTTGATGCACTTAGAAAAAAACGGTAAATTAAATTAAATAAATCAAATTGTGAACAAAATTAAGTAATAAATAACCATATAATGGTTCACTGACATTTGACAGTCTTATATAACCGAATAATAATAAACCTATACATCAAAATTGACGAAAATCTAAAGAAGGAACTCTACCAATAAAACTCAATATAATGAGTAATCATTAACTTAATTAGTAAACCAATGAAGAGGAATAACTACCTGGATAGAATAATATAATCCAGTATTCTAAAGAACGAAAACAAAACTCAAAATTATACTCGAACTTCACCTTCCACAATTCAATAGAAAAAGCATAGTTGGACACGAAATACATTGAAACCCGTAACCTCAAGAATAGGACATTGGTGAACAAAAGGAGCGGCATTCCTGCATCATCCCAGGACCAAGACATCAACTTTTATTTCGAACTTGGAGTGAAGACTGGCGAGGATTGATTCATCTGTATGCTGTTGTTGACGAAACACATCGAACGAGGTTAGCTGTACACGGCCATCCCAAGTAATGATGTCCATTTAACGGTAAAACTCCACTTATTTTAAATAATATTTAATAAGAAATTAGTAATATATTGTAATACCTTGTAATCCTATTTATGCATTTTCTGACCTTACTAATAGTTGAAAGAACCTTCACACCCTGTGTTTAAAGAAATACCTTAATAATTAAAATAATATATAACACTGAATCCGATAGATAATCGATTACTTCCAATAGATCGATTTTTGTATCCCCGTAAAGGAAGAACTTTGTTGTCAAGAAATAAAAAATCATAATAAAGAATCATTTCTGAATTTACGATATCTTGTCATTTGTGTAATATTTAGTGCAGTATGAACAAGTTGTAATTTATGTAGAGAGTGTAACGTAGGAATTATTGTACGCGGATAACTAACCTACAATTTTCAGCTGACTGTGAACCACAGCGCTAGCTCGCGGACCGCTGTTGAATTAAAGAGAACGAGAAACAGATAAGGATTTCCTCTCCTCCCTCAAAACGCGGACTAGGCTTGAATAAGAAAATTAGAATTACACACTATATCAACTGGTATTGGACGCTATTATTACCGAAGCACTAAATTAATACAGAATACTGAGATATTCTTAGTATTTGATTAAGATCACCCTTTAGAAGATATTATTTATTCACCAAGAATCCAACATTGCGGTTCTATAAGAGAAACCAATCCACACTTAATACAATACCTAATTTAAATCACAACAACACAAATATAATGGGAAGAGTACAAAGTACATTATAAATTGGCGAACCCAACAGTGGGGCTTTTAAACCTTCTCAAATTTAATTAATAACGAACAAGATACGTTATATTATAATGTTGATCTTCTTCTGACAGTTCCTATCCGTTTCGGATGTTGGATATCATACATACTATTTTAACTTTCTGCACTACTGTACGGAATAAGTAAGTTGTGTTCATGCCAAACCAGGTACTTAAATTTCTCAGCCATGATATTCTCGGTCGCCCAACTCCTCTCATTCCAAGTTATTTTCCCTGTAGTATACAGGGACTGCAATAAGTAAATATCTATTCATTTTTCATGCAATGTCTCAGATACTGAAGCTTTCTTATCTTCACTGTGTTAATAATATCCCTATCTTTCTTCATATTTCTAAGAACGTCAGCATTAGTTATATGTGCTGTCCATGAAATGCTCAGTGTTCTAGGTAGAGCCACATTTCGAAAGATTCCAAATTCTTAGTTGTAGCTTCAGTCTAAGTCCAACATTCTACACCGTGGAAGAGGACCGAGAATACGTAGCAGCGTAGAAGTCTCATCTTTGAGATATTGATAAAAAATACAAACGTTTAACCACACGTGTGGAACAGTATCAGAAGAACATTAAAGGGGAGAGTCAGACGAGACACTATGCTAAAATGTTAAAAAGTGATGACAATGCTATGCGGCCTTCAGGATAGTGAGTCACAGTCACTGTATGCAATGACCCACCGCGGAATACAGGCTTGTTAGATGATGTTTTTGAGATCTGTACTTGCAGTACATTAGAGTGGCCGCATAAGGAAATATGACATAAGGAACAACTATAGAATTTACTGCCTGAATGACTGGATCAAGGAGATGGACAGACTGACACGGTTGAACAGACTATGTGTAAAGGATGCGTCAGGAGAGATTACCAAAGGAAGTGGGTTTTTTTATTAACTTCCCAGGGAAGACGTAAAATTGAAATACAAAGAAAAATGTGGTCAGATCAATGAGTGTGCAAGGAACTACAAGATACAAGGCCTAAAGAAGAAGAAGAATTTTAGAGGTCTAACATAATTCTACAGATTATGTGATTATTTCTGAGGTACCGTATGTTAGAAAATTAAACTTTTATACACATGAACATAGCCATGATGATGGATACCCTATAAAATATTAGGTTAGATGGAAAAGACCTAAGGATAATAGCTACACTGTATTGGAACCAATCTGCGGAGGTTAGAGGAGATAAAGAGAAAACTGAAGAGGTACAGATTCTGCGTGAAGTAAGGCAAGGATGTATACTATCCCCGGTTTTATTCAGCATCTACTCGGAAGGTATTTTTAAAGAAGTTTTAGATGAATGCGATATGGGAATCTCTCTAAACGGCGAAAGAATAAATAACACACGTTATGCGGATGACACCGTCATATTCGCAGACAGCTTAGAGGGCCTGCAACAACTAATGACTAGAGTGACAGAAAGCAGTCGTAAATATGGTCTAGACATCAATGTTAATAAAACGAAGTTAATGATTGTATCTAAGAACAAATTCACAAACTGCACCCTTAATATAAACCAAAGGCCAGTTGAACGTGTAAGCAAATTTATATATCTTGGTACTACAGTCAATGAACAATGAGACCACTCTCAATAAATAGAGAGCAGAATTGAAAAGGCAAGAGCAGTGTACACTAGAATGAGCAGTTTATTCAAAAGTCACGATTTAACAATAAACACAAAGATGATACTTCTACGCTGCTAGGTATTCTCGGTCCTCTTCTACAGTGCAGAATCTTGGACTTTGACTGAAGCCACAAGTAAGAAATTGGCATCTTTCGAAATGTGGCTTTACCGTAGAATACTGAGCATTTCATGGACAGCACATATAACTAATGTTCAAGTTCTTAGAACGATAGGAAAGTCATTAACACAGTGAAGATAAGAAAGCTTCAGTATCTGGGACATCTCATGAGAAATGAACAGAGATTTTACTTATTGCAGTCCATACTACAGGGAAAAGTACTTGGAAAGAGGGGAGTTGGGCGACCAAGAATATCATGGCTGAAAAATTTAATGAGCCGGTTTGGCATGAATACAACTGACTTATTCCGTGCAGCAGTGCAGGAAGTTAAAATAGTCGGTATGATATCCAATATCCGAAACGGATAGGAACTACCAGAAGAAAAAGATACATATGAAGAAGAAGTAAAGGATAAAGTAGAGTAAAATGTTTATGCTTTTTTGTGTGTCTGGTACAAGTTTGAATTCTACGTTGAAAATTGTGTCAGCCCACGCTTGTCTAGTAAGTAACTGAATAATACTAACATGCTTAAGTTAACAACATTAATTTCTGTTCTAAGCAGAAAATAAATTTTCTGAAATCAAGTAAAATACGGTGTTCTCTTCTTTGACTTAATTGGTTTCATGTTCACGAGACACAAGGCGCTGGGTTGTGACGAAGACAAATTACTTTTACTGTAGAAAACGTACTGAAGTCACTAAGCGGTCTCAAATGTCTACACGTTGTCACTTTACTTTTGAAGTGTTCTCTGTATATAATTTGTTAAGAAAAGGCACGAAATAACTTTTTTCTCCGACAATTTTTTAAACCGGTCAAACTAGCTACCACCCTACAATTTTATTATAACATTATTATTATAACAGATGTTGTGTTCATAACGAGGAGGCTTGACTCAGACTTTCTAAAAATGGTCCAGGTTTCAGAACCATAGGTGGATCAGTGTTTTATACAGAAGCAGCTTGATGCTCCTGGCAATTGTTTTGCTCCGGAACAGGGGTCTGAGACCACAGAAGCACCTATTAGCTGAGGTGATTCTTCCCTTTATTTCTTCTGCTGTTTACCCATCGGAGTTAACGTGGCATCCTAAGTAAACATAGTGTACGTATAGTGTGTACTGCAAGGAAATATACACACAGAACGAGATTGTGTAACAGAATCTGTTAAAGAATTTGTTCGCACTATCTGTTAACGAATTTACAATTCAAAACGTATTTTCAAAAAGGTTTCCTGAAACTCACGTTCACCCAAAACTATAATAAGTAAATTAAATTAAATATATTTACTCACAGTAGGCTGTTTGTTTGGTTTATAATTTGTACACCACCCACAACTTTTTCTTCTTTATGTGGGCCTTCTGCCCTGCAAGTCTTAGCATCGGATTGTAGGGAGCCTGTGTGCATCGTTTCCATCTATTCACGTAACCTTCAATTCCTGTAACCTAATCCCGCGATCGTGTCTCATTGTCTCGATGTCACTCTCAACCTTCCTCTTGGTCTCTGACCCTCCGGTTTTACTTCAAGAAAGTGTTTTATTTTTCTTGCTTCATCTGCCCTACTTGCATGTCCCAACCACTTCAATTGCCTCATCTCCAGCAAATCCATCAGCGTCTTTACTTCTAGATTTCGTCTGATTGTCTCATTTTTAATGTGACTTCTTCTTTTTCACCCATTATTAGCCTAAGAAGCCTTATCTCTGCTGATGTTACTCTACTTGCGTGTTCCTCAACGATAACCCAACTTCCTGCTCCATACATTATTGTCGGTAAGTATTCAATGTTTTAATATACGTAGTTTTCCTTTCTGACCTACTTCTCTTTTTTTTACTATATAGTATATTGTTTGCTTCCGTCACACGATTTGATATTTCTTGATCTATTCTCTTAGCCATATAAAAATTAACACCCATGTGTTCATGTTCCTAGACCTGGACCAACTGTCCACCATCACAGGTACTTCTCAGATAGAGTTCCTGTTCCAAATGGGCCACCCATATAATCCATATAATAGACATAATTTTTTAAAGTTATGGTATAAATTGTATCGATTTTATTCAACGAATATGCTTTTGGAATTAAGACACCTTTTTGTAGTGAAGTAGACAAGAATAGGCCAGGAGAAAAATGAATAGGCAGACAAGTGCTTAAGATAATACATCAAGTTGTGAACGCGCGCGTGTGTGGAGAGTAACTGTGTTAATTCGCGATAGTTATCATCATCATCATCATTATCTTCACAAACGGCATAGGCAAGATGCTGCCTGTTTCACCTTTAAAGATCCTCCAGCCATCTCTTCGTGGGTCTAACCACACCATGTGTCCTACAGCGTTGTACTTCGAAACTTGTTTGGCAAGTCTGGAATCTGACATTCTTTCTAAATGCTCTTTCCACCGTTGTTTGTAATCTTTTAATTTTTTTATACAAGTTAAAATCTTAGAACTCTTCTCTTCTCTTGTGCCCTATTTCTTTATACGATCAAGTCTAGAACCCCTTTCCACTCTTCGTAAGAACGCCATTTCCGAGGCCTGTATTTTGCTGTCTTGCTACTACTACTACTACTACTACTACTACTACTACTACTACTACTACTGTTGTTATTATTATTATTATTATTATTATTATTATTATTACAGACTGGATTGTTGTGAACGTTAGCCATCATTATACCAAAACAAATTCAGAAACAACGTTTCGACCTTTTAAAATCTGAGGACGTTTACAGGTGTAAAATAAATTCCTGCACCATGTCCATCATAATATCACTACAGATACTGTCAAAATATAACAAGAAGGATTTATTTACTAATGGAAACAACAATTCTACTTAGAAAGAAGGCCGTCTCACTGACGTTTTCTTTTATGACCAGAGGTGGGAAAGTTATTCTTGTTGTTATTTCCTCCTCTTCTATTATTTAATAATTTTTTTGATATATTGTGACAATATCCATTTAATATACCCCCTTGTATTTCTGGGGGGTTAATAATATTGTGTTTTAATCTGTTTTCAAACGATAGCTAATGCCCGTAATGTTAAACGGGTAATAATAATATTCGAGTTTATTAGTTAAATCACTATCATATTTGATTCTTGCGAAAGAGTGTACACTTTCTAACGGAATATGCTACCGATCCTTCGGTACATCTTTCTTTCAAAATAAGACGGAGAGATGGTATATTTAAGTAACGTGATGGATTAGACAAGAATAGGCCGGGAGAATAATGAACAGGCAGACAGGTGCGTAAGACAATACATTTGGTTGTGAATGTGTGTGTGTAGGGTTATTGTAACCGTGGTAATTTGTGATAGTCTTGCTTTCATCATCATCATCATACTCAAGGTTTAAACCAAGAATGGTTTGTTCCGGTCTCAAATAGGCAAAGATTAGAGTTGGTCACTCCAGCGCTTTCTCGGACGTCCCACACCTATCCGTCCCCTCGGCATATATTTCCAGAGTTGTTTGTGGATGCAGCAGTCATCCATTCGGCAAAGATGTTCCCACCAATTCAGCCGATACTGGGCAATCCTGTCGATTATACTCATAATATTCAGTTCCTGCCGTCTATCTGTGTTTCTTCTATGATCACGGAGAGTAAACCCTGCCACGTGCCTGAGAAATCTCATTTCAACCGCTTGGATACGACTGGCCTGGCCTTTATTAATAGTATTAATAATCTAAATCGCGGATAGTTCTGTAAAGAAACAAATAATGCGCCTCGAAAGATGAGCTGCAAAGTCTCTTTGTGTTGGTCATCCGCAAAAGGAAATAGGATTAAACATCGTTAAGCTTTAGCCTGTCTTTCTGCTAGCCGTGAATGGAACAACCGCTGTCCATCTTTTCTTTTTTTGGTTTGCTTACCGCCGAAGAAAAACGGGTCGTTGGAATTGAATATGTGGACACTATGCCATTGAATTCTATGTTGAAAATTGCGTCAGCCCACGGTTGTCTAGTAAGTAACTGAATAACACTAACCTGCTTAAGTTAACAATATTAATTTCTCTCCTGAGCAGAAAAAAAAATTTTTCTGAAATCAAGTGAAATACGGCGTTGTCTTGTTTAACTTAATTGGTTTCATGTTCACGAGACACAAGACGGAGCTGGTTGTGACGAAGACAAATTACTTTTGCATACTGAAGTCGCTAAGCAGTCTCAAATGTCTACACGTTGCTTTTGAAGTGTGCTCTGTATATAATTTGTTAAGATAAGTCACGAAATAAAACATTTTTCTTAGAAAAAATTTAAAACCGGGCAAACTACGAGGTTTTTAAATTAAGTAATGAGGCTAATCATGTAGTAGTCAATATGGTAACACTATAAGGTTTTCATTAATACAAGTGGTTAGATAAACAGCTGATTGACGTTGAGTATTAATATTTAATGTCTATTGTTGACACATGAAACGTAAACTAGCTTTTCGTGAAGTGAGTTTTTTGTGCGTTATAAAAATGCGATAAAGTTTCGTGTTAAGCTTGGACGAAATGCTACTGAGACTTTTACAAAATTGAGAGAGAGAGAGAGAGAGAGAGAGAGAGAGAGAGAGAGAGAGAGAGAGAGAGAGAGAGAGAGAGAGAGAGAGACAGACAGACAGACAGACAGACAGACACAGAGAGAGAGATGACACACAGTACTATTGAAATAACTGTACAGTGGTATCGTATATCATACAAGACAGGACGAGGAGGCCACAAAGATTTATGGCTGGATGCTTGCGTATTAGCTAAAACGGTAGGCCGTACTTTATGTAGTGAACGACGCTGTATTGGTGTGACAAATGGAAAAATGTCATTCGTTACACACGATGGCGTACGCTGCGCCCTCTGGTGGAGCGAACCGAAAAGAGACATTTGAATAATACTACCTACTCGAGTTTGATATCCGATGGTGGCGATCGAAACAAACTACCCTAACTCTACATATTGTCCGAGCTGTAGAAAGTTTTCCTAGATAAAAACATTTGTATCAAATTATGTGTTGCCAAATGTTCAAACCATTTACATAGAGTAGGATCGAGTTTTTGATTCACACAATGTTCCAGTTCACGTATAACGCATACATTATCTCTACTACGCAGATGTAGAATTTGTCTATTTTTCTTAATAGGCCTATATTGAATTATAATTTTAGCTGTCTTTATAATTGTAACTGTCTTCTTCTTCGTCTTCGTCGTCGTCTTCTTCTTCTTGTTCGTCTTCTTCTTTTTCTTGTTCTTGTTCCTGTTCCTGTTCCTGTTCCTGTTCCTGTTCCTGTTCCTGTTATTCTTCTTGTTATTGTTGTTATTCTTTCTTCTTCTTTATTGGCATAACAGACTTTTGTCGCTGCCCTTGGAATGAATAACCAATGTCGCCCATCCACATCGCTCCTGAGCAAGCGAGATGTTTACACTAAGCTAATTGATGTCACTAAAGACACTGTCTCCACCGGCTCCTGGCAGTCTTTAGATAGCTCTCCACCAGGAGAATCCTGAAAGACGTTTTTCACTATCGCACCGTCTTCTAGTCTCAGGATATGACCTAGCCACTTCAATGTTTTCGTCTTAATGAAGGAAGTAATGCCGAGATTATTATGTACTGCACATTCTCTATTTTTCTTCCGCTGACATAACACATTTTCACAGATTAGGTATAATCCTCTATAGGAATTTTGTTTCATATCTCTCCAGCAGCTCCATCGCCGACTTATTAAGGGTCCAGCTTTAACCGCCATACGCCACGACTGGTCTAATTAAGGTTTCATACAACCTGAACTTCGTTGACTGGTTTACTAACCTAGTCTTTAAGATTATATTTAATTTCTTGGATTTCGTTGCCCATGACGTGTCCGTTGATTAACTAAATATAATTAAATCATTACCGACTCGGAACACAAAGTTTTTATGTGTAAAAAATAAAAGTTTTACTTTATAGCCTGAACCAGTTTTCGCTTATTACAAGCTTCGTCAGAGGCTGCCACTGGGAGCGCTGTCCGTTTTGTTCTTGGGACGTTGTCGACTTTTGAAGGATCGATGTTGTATATGTGGGGTGTGATATGTTCGAATAATACATGTGATTTGAATTGTGTCTGTTCGTTTAAGATGTCGTTTTTATGTGTTTTTGTTTGTTTGTAAATTTCCAATTGTTCAAGAGTATCTAGTTTTCGGCCTTTTGTGTGTACGTGTAGAATATCCATATTATTGTCGATGTTATTGCTTCAATGCGGTGGTTTGGAAAGGTGTATTCGGTAGTGGAGTGTACAAAATCATTGACATTAACATGGATATTTTACACGTACACACAAAAGCCCGAAAACTGGACACTCTTGAACAATTGGAAATATACAAACACACAAAAACACAAAAGATGACATCCTAAACGAACAGACACAATTCAAATTACACGCATTATTTGAACATATCACACTCCACACACAGAACATCGATCCTTCAAAAGATGGCGCCGTCACCAAGAACAAGACGGACCGCGCTCCCAGTGGCAGCCTCTGACGGAGCTTATAGTAAACGAAAACTGGTTCAGGTTATTAGGTAAAACTTTTACGTTTTTACCCATAAAAAATTTTGTGTTTCGAGTCGGTAGTGATTTAGTTATATTTAGATAATATTTAAATCGAAGTATGCTCTATTCCCGGCTGCATTTCTTCTCCTTGTTTCCTCGTTTTCACAAGGTCGCAAGGTTCACAAGATCACAAGGTCTTTACTGCGAGTTAAACCAAGGTATTGGTAAAGTATAGACTGCTTAACAACAGTACTCACCAAACACGTAATGCTGCTGGTGTTGTAAGTTGCACGCCCCTTCTTTCTTGACGCCATTTTGGTCTTACCTTCATTTACTCAAAAGCAGTGATGGCCAATGAGTTATGGAACGGCTGAAGCAACACTTAGATTTTTAACAATCGCAATATTATTCGAACGCCAGTACACTACTATGTACTATTTGTGATTTTAAGAAAGTAACTGTGAACCACCATAATTACTGTGTAACGCACTGTCTTATCAGCACTAGACTGCATTTTACTTTAAAGTACATTTTACTTTAGCACTTGTTTTTAATTTTTTTATTATTTAACTTCGATTGCAACTAGTTACAAACTATCTAGCAATTTTATTCTAATACATAAATTAACAGTGTGTAGGATAAACTTCCGCTGGAGCTACACTTTGTTCATGTTCTGAGAATTACTATACGTATTTAGTTCACTAGGTCAGATGGTTTCTGCCTCTGCAATCGCCAAAGAGTCCAGTATTATCAAGCAGTTGTAGCACTTCAATGTTTTCGTGTTCATGAAGTCTTCTTTCATATTTATCCGCAACCCGTTTAATCTCGTCAGCAACCGTAGGCGGGTCCCGATGGATGTCGTCATTTCTTACATACCATGGTACATCAAAATTACTACGAAGAACCTTATTTAGAAAGGTCTGAAAGATTTTAATATTAGATTAATTACCACAACTCCAAAGCTACACACCATACACCCAAACTGGTTTCAAGACTTGTTTGTATAACAACAACTTGTTATGTAGCAACAATTCAGAGTGTCTTCCAAGCAGCCACCACATTTCCTTTAATTTTAAACAAGTTACGGAAGTTCTTTTAGTTTTAAACGGAACTTCTTTCCGTTTCTTCTTAAAATGATTTTTCCACCTAAGTTTGGTATCCAGAGTCATGCCCAAATACTTTACTGAGCTTGTGCGTGGAATTCGTTGCTGACCGATTACGATTGGTAAATAATCTGTTTTACGGTTGGTGAAATTGACATAAGTAGACATAATTTTATTTAACTTGATGCACAACTTTTTTGTATATCTAGAGACGTACTCAACTGCTGATTCTGATTATAGAGCGTCTCTATACTAACACCAGCAGCTAGTAAAGCAGTGTCATAAGCGAATGTCATTATCAAGGTTGTCAAGGTCAAGGTATCAATGTAGAGGTCTTATCAAGGTTATACTGTAGCAGACCACAACATTTCTGAATTTATAAACATTAGATAAAAGTGGAAAACTGAATTTAACCAAAACTTACATTATAAACATCATTATTTAATTACAAGGAATTATAGAATTAATAAACAAAGCGCGTTTAAAATTAATTCTTAAACGTTACTCAACTGAACGTACTAGAAGACGCAACAAATGAATGCCGTCTCTTTAAGATTAATTGGTTTCATGTTAACGCAACACAGTGACAAAGACAAATTGCTTTCACAAAGAGAATTCTACGACAGTCGACAGTTCCAAGGCCATCTAAAGATTTTCACAGCGCCTTCTTAATTTTCTTTCCGATTATTCGATTAACTACTAGGCTTTTTGTTTCTAGGGTTCATTAACAAAAGAATGGCAATTTATTCTTTTACACAAAGCGACGGTTTATAAAAGCTTTATCATTTACGAAATCCATTAAGGAGTAGATAAATTACTAGACTTCTTTTTAAATTCAATTTTTAAAAGTTTTTTTTAAGTCGAAATTTTGTCAAAGCGTTTGTTACAAAAATTAATTTTAAAGTTGACTTATTTCAACAGTACTGTGCACAAATTGTAGAAAAGATTGATTTAGCGATAGTAACAATTCGAGACAGGAAGAATAAACTCCAAACAAAATGATACTAAACGTTATAGAAGACGCAAAATGATGAAAAGCCTAAAAAATTAACTGGAAACGGCGGGTTGTACTTACTTTACGAGTCCCGGTTACAGTGAACGATACAACTTTTGTGTGAAAAATAGAAAAATATAATTTATTACACGCGATAACGTACGCCCTGTCCTTCGGCGAATAAAACCGAAGTAGTCTGAATAATAGCAATTATACTGCTACGACGGTCTACTGATCGTCGTATGGTACAGTGGAAAACAAAATACAAGACACCAATGACGTCACTAATCACCAGCTTTAATTATCACAATTAACAATTTGTAATCAACAAAATAATCTCTTACAACAATTGAAATTAAGTTTGTGCACACGCGATAATGATGTCAACTATAAAGAATTCCGCACTAATAACAACACTTCGCTGCAATACTTCGAAACTCACTTGAATAAGTCGCCACTTAAACAGAACCAAAGCGACAGCCGTCGTTGTTTAAATAGATAGCACAAGTGTTTCAGAATAATCCACAACACGCGTCAATACTACTCGAAAACACTAGATCGTAATTGATTGCGGCCTTGAACACAGTGCGCCGACCGTTATGGTCTGGAATAGCCTCGTTTGTTGCCAACTGATTGCGGCCTTGAACGCAGTGCGCCGACAAGGTATGGTCTGGATGCATAGCCTCGTTTGTTGACGCACGTTATGTGCAGGTACTCACACAAAGACTACAGCTGGGCTTTTGCTGTGATAGTCGAGAAACGTGTAGAACCTTCTGTAATGGAGTAACAGTACCGTTGAATCGTTTGTCTGACGACATGATGGGGGTTAGAAAGAAATTTGTGCGTTCCGTCTGGCATTGAAGAAACTTGTTTATACGGAGGTAATTCGTAACCATATTAATGTATGTAATTTCTGATAAGAGGAATTGAAAATATTTTTACACGTTATATTGAAAAACGTTGTTTGGCTCTTCTTTTAAGCGTGAATTGAAGCAAATATTTGTCGTTTTCTTTCAATTCATAATCCTTCACCTGTCTTTGTCTTCTGAAAGAGTTTTCAAATAACACTAATTGCGTAATCATAGGGTCAGTATTGGTTGTTCGATGTATTGTCATCTTGAAAGTCCTTGCGCATTCTTATCAGAACTATCTCTTCTTTACTACTTAAGCTGCCCATACGCTATCAATATTATAGCACAATATATTGTACAATATAAATACCGTCCTATAGTATTTACAGTGTATGGGTTAGATTGAAAGATCTAAAATGGGTTGCACAATACATATTGTGTGAATTCAATAATATTTGAAATATGTTGCACAAACTAGAAAATATTGCGTAGTGTATGGGCAAGATTACACCAAATCGTTTAATTTCCCCAGCTTTCGTCGGGTAGTGCACATCGTCTCGCTCTCGCTATGTCGCTGTCGGAGAACAGAAAGTTCATTTTAGGGATGATTGACGTTTATCGGTCTCAACAGCCTTTCAAAGAGTATATTCATTCCTTTTCTTGTACCGTCCTTTCATCCATATTTGGTTCTTTCTCTTTTTCTTTTCTAAACAGAGAATCAGTCCAGTTACCACACAACTTGCCTCGATATCACTCAACATGTTCACTCGAAGAAGTTCAGGAGTCAACTAAGGTTGTACAGTAACACTGCACTGTGTAGGGGCACAAGCCAATATTATTGTGCTATATATTGTGCAATAATATTGATAGTGTATGGGCAGCTTTACATTGAATGGGGAGTTTTAATACAGAACTACCTCATCACTTAATTCATTCCTGGATTGTCTTCCACAATAGTCTGTTTCTAAGATTCTATCTGACTCTATTAAATGTATTCACTCGCCATTTGAATAGAATTCCAAATTCACTATGTCTGCACCTGTAAGTCGAATCGATTGTGCTCGAATGAGATTTAAATGATTCGCTCTACTCAGAAAGAGTAGAAAGTGTAACTTAGAGACCGTAGATTAGTGTTACATATTGCGGTCATAGATTATGAAAAAACTATTGATCGTATACGTAAACGTAAGTTATGAAAAATACTAAACTGCTTGGTAACTCCAGAACAACTCCACCGACTACGACAAATCAGGAGTTCCCAGATTTATTTATTTGTTTTGATCTTGCCAGGATTTTACCCGATATCGTAGGCAGGAAACTTATTTGTTTGTACGCTATGTAATGTTTGTATTTTTGTTGCTGTACTCCAACATTGTTATCGAACAACAACGCTCAGGACAATAATAGAATATTTGTTTGAAATTGTATTAACTTGAACAACTTGAAAAACTAACTCGAAAAGTTATTTTATTTGAGATTTATCCAATAGCCAATTAAATAATTTCTTTTAAATTACTCGCACAATCTAGTAGACTAGTAGCAATAAATTATCCGCAATAAACTACCAAAGTCTTCTCTATAAGAATTAATTGGTTTCATATTCAAGTACCAGTCGCGGTGAAGAAGACATATAGTTTTAATGAAAGAAAAACTGCAAAAGTCAGCCGTCCCAAGTCCTCTGCTATATTTTTCAATGCCTCTTTATTCATCTCTCGGTTAAATGGATTGAGTACCTACATTTTTATTCCTTTTTTTTAACTGCAAACCTTTTGCAAAGTGATAATACAGCTCATTTTTAAGAGACGGATATAAAAACAAAATTAAATGCTTCAAATAGATGTTAAAGAAAGATCATTTATTAGAACTAAATAGTGGTATTTTACTGAGATAGGTATTAAACAAAATCAACTTCTCTTTGATTTGTGGTTTAAATCGTTTCTGAAAGTTAAGTGTCTACGTTTTCAACAGTTGTGCGTTCATTGTAAAATCCCTGTTTTTAACTAGTAGAGCGTCAATAATTCGGACTAATTGGGACCGGACCCCTTCCGGATTATCAAATTGTCCGGATTTTCGAAATGAACCAATAAAAGCGCCGCGCCGGTAGACGTCTTCAACGTAAAAAACTTGTTAAAATCGTTCATAATCCACTCTGATGGTTACAGAAGTGGAGCGGATTAATAAAACCATTAATTTAGTTAAATGTTTACGTTTTTCAATTACACAAAAAATACTGTATGTACATTATTGCATTTACAGACTGTCTTATTTTATGTACAGTAAATCTAGACTTACAACAAAATAGAGTAAAGTACAGTAATAAAAATACCTACAGTAAATCATACAGTATTTGAGTTTATAAAAAAATCTTGTATGGACTTTTGAACAGCGGTAGTGGTTCGTTTTTTTTCAGCTAAGTCCTTGATTCGTTTTAGGAGAATGAGCTGGGTTGGTGTGCTCTCAGTCTGTTTTTCTAGTCATGACAGCAGTGTCTCTGCTGCCATAAATGCTTCGGAATGTGTCGGCCCTGCTTCTTCAATATCATTTTCATTCTCGTCTCCATCAGATTCTACTGCTTCTGCGTCACCTTAAAATGAAAAAGTACGCCTAAATAAACAAACGTAACAAATGTTTTCTTTTTCTAATTTTATAGAAAAAATGAACAAGCGCATAGTTGGCGAAATATTTTAAAAATAGAACAATGAATTTAAAACGACTAACAGTACAGCGTCAGATAATGCATACAGCTTGTTTGGCTAAAATAAAAAAAGTTACAGTAGGCCTACTGTATGTTTAAGCAGTGCTACATACCTTCAGACACCATGTCTGCTATTTCTTGGTCGCTCAAAATCTGGTACCCAGGATCGTTGTCATCAACAGCCAGCCATCATTTTCGTCACACTGTTCAAATCCCGGGATCGTGCTGCAGATTTCTGTCACCTCGTTTACAACGCAATCTTCGTTTTCATTTGTATTTTATTCAATCCTGCTTTCTTCATCAGGCCATAATTTTCTCCAGGCTCTTTCCACATTACTTTTGGTGAGAGTTTCCCAAGCATCGGCAAGCATGTAAATGCTATCTTTAACGTTCAACTTTGTTATAAACTGAACTACACTCTCTTCGTCCTTTTCTCCCAATAAAAGGCGACGCAGGAGCTGCTTTCTATAGATCCTCTTAATTTTCTCGATCAGTCCCTGGTCCATTAGCTGCAGAGTTGCAGTAACGTTAGGTGGGAGAAATTGCACTTCGAAATTCTGATCGATTTAGTTTAATACTTCGAGAGGGGGATGTGTGGGTGCATTATCAATGAGAAGAAGAACTTTCCCACTTTTCTTTTTCTCCTCACGGAATTTTGTAACACTAGGGATAAAATCATTTTTAAACCAATCAAGAAAAATGACTGAAGTCATCCAAGCACTTTTCTGAGACGTGTACGAAACAGGAAGGGTGTGCATATTTTTAAAGCAACGTGGTTTTTTGCTCTTCCCAATCACTAACAATTTTACCTTGTGCTCCCCACTGGCATTAGCACATACCACAGCCGTTATTCTCTCTTTGCTTACTCTAAACCCGAGAGCGGATTGTTCGCGTCTTGACGCCAGCGACTTGCGTGGAAGGGCTCGCCAGTTTATCCCGGTCTCATCGGCGTTGTATACGTCATCCCTAGAATAACATTTTTCAAGTGCTTCCTTAATAAACTTCTCTTTAAAAACTCTTCCAGTCGCTAATTCTGAGGAAAGTATTTCTCCTTCGATGTCTAACTCTCTAATCCCGTGCCTAGATTTGAAGTTCTTAAGCCAGCCAGAACTGGCTTTGAAATCTTTCGGTCCATTAAGCTGTTCATTAAATTGTAAGGTTTTTTCACAAATCAATGGGCCTGAAATTGGCTCTCCTAAGCTTCTCCTTTGAGTGAACCACACGTACATTCCGTCTTCTAAGGCTTTGTTTTTGCTGAACGTGCAGTTTTTCTTTTCAGAGTCCCTTCTTCAGAGTCCAGTTTTGACGCAAATTGTTCCACCTGGGCTCTTTTCGCCTTAATATCACTTATTGTGGAAGTTCCTACCCCATAAATCTTTGCAAGTGATACCCAACTTTCACCTTTTCCTAACCTTTCTAAAATTTTTAACTTGGTTTCGACGGTTAACAAAGTGTGCTTTTTCTTCGAACTCGACGTCATCACGGGTACAGAACAGTACTGTAATGTGTTACAAAAAACAAAACACAGACAAACTGACACACACACAAACACTCTACTGTACACAAACGATCGATTTGGTAAACAAAAACTTAGTGCACGCACAGACAACAATACTCGAGGTCAGTGGCCTGACGCGACTGACAGGGGCAGGGTAGCAGGTGTACATGCGACTGTGCGATCCTGACTCTCCTACTTTCACTGCCCCTCCCTCCAACACACAACACGCAATTCGCGCTCCACTCTGTAGGGCCCGGCGAGTTTTACAGTTGTGTCGACGCTTTTAAACAAATATTCACTTCATGCGATTTTTTTACGCCAGAATCGAATCCGGATTATCGACGGTCCGGATTTTTGACGTCCAGATTATCGACGCTCTACTGTAATTTTTAAAGTGCTGTGCTTTTTTCGGATAGGACCACATGCTAATTTCAATTCTTTATTCTTTGTTCTTTTCGTTTTCTCCAATATTCTTTCATCTGTTCACTGTGTCTCTTCTTCCTGTTTTCATCCACTTTGAACCTGCGTTTTTCTCTCTCCTACCCTGGACTCCTTCCATTTTTAACACTTTTGCCCAAAAAACGTCTCTTTCAGTTGCTTCTTCTGGATTTATATTATTTTTTTCTAAACCTTTTGGGACTTCTTTAATCCAACTTGATGTTGACTTCTTTCCCCGCAGATATTTGGAGATCTGTTTCGTTAACCTAGAGTTACGACGTCACAGAACAACCTACGTGTTTATCGAACGTTCCAGAGAGATCCAGAATGTAAGTGTGTGGCGTACGTGCTTGTAGATGCATTTACGAGAGAGTTCTCGATGCCGCCAGCCGTGCGGACTGTGTCAAGACCGCAAGTAATTACGTTGTAACTATATTGCCTCTATCGAATAATCTAGTAATTTGGGGCGGTATAAATACCGGTGCTCAACGACGTTCAGTTCAGTTTTATTGCGAGATATTGACAGTGTGGTTCGAGAGTTATAGTAGCGATATTACTGTGTACGTTCAAGTGGTTATTAGTGAAGTGCTGCGTTTTATAATCGGGCCGTATAATTGTAATACAATTGAGTTTTAATTTTAGTGGACATTTTATTGCGTATGAACAATTTTCATTTGATTTGTTGTAGAGACTGTTTTGTTAATTACGAACTGTTTGACTGTAAAAATTAAAGGTGTGATTAGTGACGTAATTGGTGTCTTGTACTTATTTTGTTTCGACTGTACCTACGACGATCGAGTAGACTGTCGTAACACTATTGTCGTCCATTCTATGTAAATGTCCAAAAAATAATAGTCTTGTTTTTCTCATTTATAATCATCTTCTAGTCTAACTAATTTATTTTAGAAAATATTTTAAATCCAAAGTTGTTTTGATATGGAAGTAGTATTTGTTCCTCGTTCTACCCCATGATACTTTGAGAACATTTGTGCACCATTCCATCTTTATGAATTTTTGCAGTATGTGTATTTCAGCTTCTAAATTTTAACGATTAGTTGCTGTTTGAAATCTTCTTATCTCTTCAAGCACTTGGCCTACGGCCTGCGGCACGGCCTGGCCGGGTACAAATCACTTTCCACAAACGTCGAAGGGAATTGAGCCATATACGTAGTAACCACGTGCGGTAGCGTGCCGGCACCGTGGAGAGGGCTTTGTGTGTGTTTATGTGGGGGGGGGGGTCGAGTATTGCCTGTGTTACCTATCGAGTTTAGGCATGGCAGACAAGTCTGTGGTGGTGATTGTCTCCAGGAACAGGGGCTGTCAAGCTGACCGAGACGTGAACTAGAACTAATCTCACGACCACAACACAGCCGTTCCGATTGCGAGTCGCAAACGAAACCATTTTGCTGGCCCGCTCTACGCTATTGGTAATATCAACGAATTTCCTAAAATATCGAAGTCCTGAAAATTCGTTTACCGATCTGTTGTGTACAAGTAATTACCTAAGCACTACTTTATGTTGTCCTCGAACAAGTTAGCAATTTTAAATACCTGGGCTACAGTGTGTTTTATAATGCCAGCAACGACGTTGTGAATAAGTTGCATAAGTTCAACCTTATGTGCGGGACCATTAGGCGAACCCTTAAGTCACCAAGTAAAGGAACACGCCTAAAAATTTACAAGGTGGTGTCTCTTCCCACACTTCGTTACGGGTCTGAGAATTGGACTTTTTTGTAATCAGTACAAAAAAGGGTATGATTCTAAATACCAGATGTAATGTTAAATAATTGTTATGTTTTAATTGTTTAAATCAATACTAAATGTTATAGTAGTAAAAGAAGAAATTATTAATGAATATTATATTAGAATAGAAGGTCAGAAAAGGGTATGAACTAACGGTATTATTGAAAACTTTGTAAGTAACAACAGATAAAATCTAGACCAGATAGTAACTTTAGACTATATTATAATTGACAAATCTAGTCCTATAAACCAACTAAACTGATGAAATTTATGTAAGATAAACCCACCATATAGTAATACAATGTAACTTATACTTTATAAAGATATTGTCAGAAGATAAGTAAAATTATAAATAAAAATGAAATGTATTAACTAAAATTTCAGAGGAGGAGTCATAGATAAATGAATTATATTTAAAAACAATAACTAATGAACAAAATTGCAAGAAATTAAGGAAACATAAACAATTATATCAATCTTAGATTCAGTATAATAATAATTATATCAGAGAAAATGGCTATTATCTGAACAAGAACAGGAAACAAAAATTTAAGCCTACTTTTCCAACATGAAAGAAATATAACTTTTTTAAATAAAAACTTTGTAAAACTATATTAATTAGTATCAAAATAACAGATTAAAGAAACCGAATATGTATTTAGTATTTCATACAGTTAAATAATAACGAAAATATTATCCGTGTATAATGTATTCAAATAAAATGTATCGGAAGCTAAGGTAATTTGAAACAATGTATGATATATATTAAATTGGCTAAGATTTTCAGGAGACGAAGGAAATGAGAACAATTAACTATTATCCGTTGAAGCGAACACTTAAACGAGGTTTTGCTCCGTATAACCTATATTAATGGCGTAAGATACTTAAATCGAATTCAGTGCAAGTTTTGTAAAATTTTTAATTTTGAATTTTAACTTGAGAAGCAGTGAAAACAAACAACAAACAGTGAACTACAGATAAACAGAACCACATACGCCTAAATAATTGAACTAACACCACTACAAATAAATTTTACGGACGAAACAAAAAGGGTTATATACGACACATTTAACCAAAGTGAAATAGACATAATAACACACATTTACACCAAGTGAACTAATAAACACTACACCAGGAACACTCATTTAACTCCAGAACTAATATCCACAATTGCTGAGACGAAGAAACAGTGAAAAGACATCTTTATTGGAAGAAATATTCGTCGAGGTGATTGACATTCAACTACGCATACTTCTGTCGGCCATTTTGATCTTCCCAGCATTCTATTCGAGGTGGAACAAATGAACGTCTAGTCTGCATTGGTTCGATATTATACTATATAAACTTTCTATATTAATTAATAACACTGTAATTGTTAATTTTAAGACATTTTAATTGCAAATGTTATACTTTCTTGGCCCTACCCTTCTCTGGCTATTCTAACATAACCGTTAAAAGAACAATATTTTATATACACTATTAATGTAAAGTTTTTGTCGACCGGCCCTGAGTAACGAGTCGATAGTGTTGTCAACAATCGATTACTATCGATATTTTTAATAAATTGTTAATAAAAACTCTAATTATGCAAATTGGTTGATTTTTACTTTAAATATAATTAAGGAATAAGTTAATTCAAGAACACGGACTAACCGAAAGGCGGTATTTACGAAAATAAGGAGTATATTGAAGAAGAAGAAGGGCCGTCTATCGACCAGTACCGGAGTTAACCATATTAACACAGAAGTTATTCATAGAAAGTGACACCATAACACTAACAACCACAATATAATTAAAATTTTTACACCAGACAATAACGAAATTTATTTCCTAAATACAGATAACAAACAACCCGAATAAATATTTTTTCAGAAAAAACAAAATTTTTTTTTAATTTTGAAATAAAATTTTTTTATTTCAAATTTTAATAAATTATAACATTATTATTTTGTAACCACGAGGAAACGTTACAAAATGTATGTTTATGTGTCATCGTGTGTGTGAGAGTGATTATGTCTCAACACAGGCAATGAATTATTGTTATTTGACATCAGTAAATAAATAGTTATAAATGATGCTTACCTCAATGTAATAAATATCCTTTCTTCCGCGCTGACGCATGCCTTCATATTGGTGTTTCAATGATGAAAAGCAGGGATAATAATTTCAGCAAGCACAGTATATGATTGCTTTGACATTCTATAGAATGCGATAAATTTGGCGTCATTTACTTGCAGTTCTTTGGCTGCAATGAACACCCTGCAGTGTAAATTGTTCTCAATGTAGGGATGAACCCAATACTTCCTACGATTTTTTCTTCGTCGGGTATAGGTATAGGTGCAAAAGTTCTTCGTCACTTGACTCACTCGATATACAGCAAAATGATGTACGACCTCTTCAAAAACTTTGGGAAAAACTTTAGGTAGGTATTCTCTCGCTGGAAGGCACGATTTGACTACTTACTATCGCTCCGTGAGCGGACGCCATGTTGCTCAGATCACTCACATCGCCTTTATCACTTATTTCGCCTCCATTGCCGTCATCTCTTTTATCGGTTACCTGTTGCCTCGTGTGCGGAGGGCCTTAGTCCGATCCAGAGTGAGCGACGTAGGATGCTTATTCGGGACATTGCGATAAATCATGGCAGTGCACACACATACACACACACACACTCTGCTGCTGCAACGCAACAGCTCCTCACAAAGTATAGCTGGCAAAAATTTGACCACCCGCCTTACAACTCAGACCTCACTCCAAGCGAATATCACCTTTTCAAGCGTGAAGAATCCTTCCTTGGATGCCAAACAAGCTGTATGGTTCAAATCATAGATGGGAAATTTCTACGACGAAGGTATTCAACGTCAGGTGCTTTGCCATGTAAAGCGTTTCAAAAATGAAGAAAACTATAAATAGAAAAGTTGTTTAAGGCGTGTACTTCAACTAACAATACACATTTTTTTTAAAATATATTCTTAGTTATATTTAATACCGGAACTTATTTTTTGAATAGCCCTACTATTAGGAAATCTAGTGATACGGTAGCTAGGAAAACACCTCCCTGCTTGTTTTAGTGTTTCAGTAATTGTCCAGCATTTGGCATTAAGTGTTAATTAACATTTGAAATCTAACATCGTCTGCAGAATTACTCCGAATAGGAATGGAAGACCAGTTGGGTATGTGACATCACATCCACTCGGAGTCCTATATTATAACATGCTATTTTGAAGACAAGTTTAACTTTCCAAGTCAAAAGCAGACAGCAAAAATCGTGACACTTTTCCTTAACTAAGCGTCGCGTCGCAAAAATGATTTCTTTAAGCTTTCAGTTCAAATCGAGGACTCTTTGGACTCGCAATATGCCTACAGACTTTGGTCATCTGTCCTGTTGTTAACCCAAATGAAACTCCCCTGCGCCATAACACTGCCGCTATGTATGCTGGGGCTACCCTAGTTTAGTTATACCCTAGGCTATATAACAGAGACCGTTTTTTTTTGCCAATTAGCCAATCTATTTTGTAAAAAAGTATTCGTTACTGCCACCTGTAAATAGGTTATTCAGCTTAAGGGCACTCGTAACCGGCTGTCCTTACCATGTTAAATTCATCAAATTTGAGACCTGTTATCTCAGAACCTGTAAAAGATGGAAGTCTGAAATTTTAGCACTCAGGCAAGTACTTTATACACTATAAACGTTACTACAAAAGATATGATTTAGTATAATTTTTTATGTTTTGCTCTAAAAATTTGCATACAAAAATCATAGGGCTACTTAATATTTTTTACGTTTTTATTTTTCAATGATACTGTATAGTTCTAGTAGTGTTACCACAATACCTTTGTTACCACAATAGCCACCAAGAAATTCAGCTTGATAGTTTAATTTGTTTTTGAAATAATCGGTCATTAATCTAAAATATCGGTATGGAGAACCGTCCATGACTTTCATGTTCTAAGATTTATATTTAAAATCATTTTCGAAATGAAATATTTCCGTAGCAACTGCTTCTTTCTACTTCTTGCTTCATCCTTAACAACAGTCCTTAACGTATAGCCTACCACCTCACGTTAGCGCACTCGATTTTCACTGATGCTGGCAGTCGATGGCACTGCCGAAACATCTGGTTTTCCACAAAACATTGGACCACGACCAAACAGCCCGGGAAGGAATTTTAACAACAAACTACATCTTTGTTGATGATAACGTAGTACACGTATAAATAATTATCCCCTCCCCCTTCAACTATCATTTTCATTTATAGAAAATTACCCCCTCCCCCATCAACTACCCTTTTTATTTATAGATATTTCATCTACCTTTCTACAGTGGATTATTTTAACCTTCTCTTCAGGATACTTTATTTATCAAAATTAAGTACTTTACTCTTGTTTATACATAAAACGTTGAAGGTAAACTACCCCTTCCCCTTAACCGATCTTCACCAAAATCAATAAACCTTGAGCCCGCCAGAACTCAGGGACATATGTAAAAATTTATTTGATTCTGTAAAAACGCATTTAAAATTTTTAAACAGATTTTTACACGGTTCCAAATAGTCCAGCAGCATCCTATGTGTATTCAGTTATGTCCATTTGATCCTCAAGTCTTGTCTTCATATTTTTAATTGACTGTCTAACCTTTCTCAATAATTCACTTACTGCTGTTTTTTTTTTTGAGGATTCCTTGCAAGTCAACTTTTTTATTACCTTAACAATAATTAATAATTAGGAATAACCGTAATTATTAACCTTAATTAGGGATCCTAGATTGATCCCTAATTTTTTTCAGACTTAACACTTACTTATATTACCTTCATTAAAGTTCAACACAGCATCATGTACATCCTAAACCAAAGTATCCAATCAAACAAATATAATTTTTGGCAATCTATTCAAAATCAAATGGTTCAGCGACTCGTTGGCATTCTGTGTACTACCATGAAGACATTTTTTTAACACATTAGGATAACTCATTTCAGCAAATATTAAATTTATGGGAGACATTACAGACATTGGTATGAATGTTTATTGAAATTCCCTTTCTATTGGTAATAACCGCATGTATCTACGATTTGTTATAAGAGTGTTACAGATTTGTAAAAAAAATTGTAATATTATGAGTACTTTTGACAAAACGTTTCCTACGATCTCGTTTTTGTTTAAATCATAAAAATTTATTATTAGGCGTATTTACATAAATTTATTTATTTATGTAGGCGTATTTATTGGATATCAATCCAATAACGCAGAAAATATTTATGATTTTTTTTAAGACAAAAAACAAAAAAGGACTTTTTGGTCTTTTTGCCGGTTACGAGTGTCCTTTTAGGGCATTTCTGAAAGTAAGAGAAATTTTGAATTTGAGAGGTTAAGTGGTCTCCATTGAAGTAGGTATTCCCAATGTGTTCACTTAATACGACACGCTAATATTAGTGCCTCAGAAAAATAAGTAATATCAATTACAGTAATGTCCGTTTTCATCGTAGTCTCGCGTGTTTAGGGGATATTAGTGAGACAGCCTGAGTTTCGGGTAGGATTTGCTTTTTCTTGAGTCTCGTGTTTACTCGAGAAATTCATCACCAGGCAACAAGCGCCACAACGCGTTATTACGGTAGACTAATCTTTTCACAGACTACAACATATATTGTTGTAAAATATTGTGTACTTTTTCTGTAATACGAACGGATATGTCGTATACTTCTTCTGTTATATTACGACTCTTTCTGAATTAACTCGAGTGTTGTAACTACGTGGAGATCAACCCCACCTCCAAAAGTATTTAAATTTAAGTAAAATTCCATAATCAATGTATGGTAATGGCGGTGTATTCCTTGTCTTGAACATAGTTATCAACGAAGCATATGCTCTATTTGCTGCCTGTATCCTTTTACTTATTTCATTTATTTCTTTATTATCTCCTGCCATCCAACGTCTTAAATATTTAAACTGACTAACGATTTCCAAGGTTAGTGGTTCGATTTGAAACTGTTCAGGTTTCCTGGTTTTCCTTCAAGTGGTGATCATAACCTTTGTTTTATCTGCATTAACCTGTAATCCTATCTCTTCTGCTTCACTTTTGAGTCCCTGGATGGTCTCTTTTGCTGGGATCTTGCCATAATATTAATATCATCTGCATATCCTACGATTTAGACCATTTTATGTTCTAATGCTGAATTCCTATCAATTGACAATTTTCCGATCACATATTCAATTGCTAAGTTGTGACAGTGTTAGTGGCAACCCATCGCCCTGTTTTAACTCTCTCGTGACATTAAAAGGATCTGTCATAGAATTACGTGCAACATTGTAGGACAACAAACACCGTCGCATACGTGATTAGTGTTATTCCACTCTCACACCCTTGTCTTTAGTTTCAATCCTTGTAAATAAGTTACTAAGAGAAGTCATGGTCGAGAAGAGCTGTAGAATCACGAGAATTGGAAGAAGAATAAGAATGAGACGAAGATAAAGTACGAAGAGTAAGAGGAGGTTCAGAAGGAGGAGTAGGAGAAGGACGGGAGGAGGAAGAGGAGGAGGAAGAGGAGGAGGAGAAGGAGAAATAGGAGGAGGAGGAGGAGGAGATTTCCAGTAAACTTACGCAGTAAGACAGCAATTCATACGTATTTACACTGAATAAATATTTTGTGTCAACGTGAAAATAAATGAAACAAATTTTATGAACAATATTGATAAACACCAAAATATGATACGTTGCTTTCTTTTCTTTTTTAATTTGTATTATTTATTATTTTTGAAATAAAATTATTGTTTACTGAATTATTTTTATTAATTGGTTTTAAATTTAAGTTACTTTAATTCAATAGAATGATCAGGTAATGACAGATCGTCATCGAGTATACGGTTATTAGAGCGGTGTTCGCGTGCGTACTGTTTTGAAAATGTCGCCAAAATAACTGTTCTTAATAATTAGAAATGAAGAATATCGCAAGGGATAGAGTGACGTGGCTACAGCGACAAGGCATTGCCTTTAGGAGTTAATAATAATAATAATAATTAGAATAGATTGTGTGGGTTTTCCACAATCGATTGATGATTCGACTCAGTCTTATAGGTTATCTGGTTTTTGTCCCCTAATTTCTCAATGTTCTTCACTCTCGCCGTATTTCTCTTCGTATTTATCACCTGAAAATCCTTTATCTTAATTCACTTTAAACAATAAAATGCTTTTTAAATTAACAAATTAGTTTATTTGATTATGTTATAATTTGGGTCCGTTCAACGGTTCGTGATTCGAACGGGATGGTGACCGTATCGACTCGCTCACCAAACTCGACTCGAACAATAAAATGTTTAAATAAATTACAATATTATTTTTTAATATCAGGTCGTGGATTCTTTTAGCTGTTAGGAAAGATCAGAAAATGCTTCAGGATAAAATACAATACATCACAGTTGGTTAATCACATTCTTAATAACTTATAAATTAAAATAATATTTACGTTAAAATGTGCTACTACTCACGGCTCTCTTCCAAACGTCAATCAAAATGGCGGAGTTTTGTCATTCAAAATGGCCGTCGGCCTGTATCTATGTGTCCCTCAAATCTGCTTCGACTAATTTCTTGAAATTAAATAGTGTTTTAGTAATTTAATGTCCACAATGTTGTTAAATAAAGTTTTGTTAAAGTTCGCAAGTGCCTTGTTTAACAGTGTCTTTGGTTAATCTCGTGTTGTGAAAAGGTGTGATTATTTCGTTATTAGGTTATTCAAATCTCACCAGCTCGCTAATACACCTTTCATATTTGGAACGTATTAGTTGTGTAAATCATTATTTTGTTACATTTTCGATTTTCAATTACTTCTATTAGTATGGTTTGCTTGTGTAATTTTTACTGTTTTTTCTTATTTTTCTCGTTTCGGTTTTGGCATCTCTTTATATTTTACTGTTGGTTATTCATCAAAATGTGTCTCTCTGCTACATGGAGTTCATCTGTTCAGTGTGAGATTTAACAATAGAGTAAACGAATTTTTCCGTTTAGTTAACGGCTATGACCAGGCTTTTGTGAGCTCTGATTGGTCCATTTTTCCTTGACCCCGGTCACGTGACGTTAATTATTCGAAATCTTTGAAATTTATATCTGTCACCTCAAATTACTCCCTGTTTATTTTTAGATTAATTTAAATTTGGATTATACGATCCTGTTGTTTGGGAAAATAGAAGTATTTTGATACCGAATGTGGCCCATTTCGGCCCAGTATCACTTATTTTCGCACATTTATAAATTTAAGTTTTTAGGCGTTTACATATTTTTTCTTAACATTTCTTATTGCCTTCCTTACTAGTTGAATATGTTCTAATAGGGTTTTACTTATTACTAACAATAATGTCTGATATTTCTACATTATATATAACATTACAGTTTTTAATACATATGCATCATTTTCTTATAATAACAATAATATTAGCAATATGTCAGCTCAATGGCTTGCCTGATGTGTTATTAATACTTTCTTTATCCATCTGGTTATTGCTATTGTGGGTTTTGACATATAATTTTATCAATACCTTCCCTGTTTCATAAAGGTCAGGTTTCTGTTTAATTTTGTTTGTTAGGACTATTGTGGATATTTTAGTGTTGTTTAAGTTCAGCTCATCTCTTTTGGCCTATAGGTTTAGCATTTTGCCATTCCTTTACAATGATTTTTTACATAATATGATGTTTCACCATGTACCTGATAGTGACATTCCTGAACAGCTTTTAAAACTACTGTGCTTGAAAAATTAACAAATCTTTTAACAAGTAATTGTAACATAATAAAATCCTTGGTTTATAGAGCCCTTTTAACAACTAATCAACATAATATCCTATGGGTATTGTAACGTAACTTGTATCTACGTTAAGCCCCGCTGTTGTGAGCGCCAATTTTCTAACGTAACTTACAAAATAATAATGTTATAATTTGAAAATGAAATAAAAAAAAAATGATTATTTCAAAAATAAAAATTTTGTTGTTTCTGAAAAAAATATATTTATTTCGTATGTTTTTTGTTATTTGTATTTAAGAAATACTTGTGGTTATTGTTTGGTGTTAAAATTTTAATTGTATTATGGTTGATAGTGTAGTGGTGTCACATTCTGTAAATCACTTCTAAGTTAATCTGGTTAACTCCGGTACTGGTCGATAAACGGCTCTTCTTCTTCTGCAATGTGCTCTTTACTTTCGTAAATACCGCCTTTCGGTTAGCCCGTATCCTTGAATAACTTATTCTTTAAATATATTTAAAGAAAAATTCAACCAATTTGCATAAATATAAGGTTTATTAACAATTTATTAAAAAAATATCGATCGTAATCGATTGTTGACAATAGTATCGAGTCGTTACTCAGGGCCGGTCGACCAAAACTTTACATTAACAGTGTATATAATATATGTTCTTTTAACGGTTATGGTAGAATAGCCAGAGAAGGGTAGGGCCAAGAAAGTATAACACTTACAATTAGAAATGTCTTAAAACTAACAATTACAACGTTATTAATTAATATAGAAAGTTATAATATAATTTTCGAACCAATGCAGTCTAGAAATTCATTTGTGCCAACTCGAAGAGAATGATGGGAAAATCAAAATGGCTGACAGAAGCATGCGCAGTAGAACGTCTATCACCTCGTCGAATATTTCTTCCAATAAAGATGTCCTTTCACTGTTTATTCGTCTCAGCAATTGTGGATATTGGTTCTGGAGTTAAATGAGTGTTCCTTGTGTAGTGTTTATCAGTTCACTTGGTGTAAATGTGTGTTATTATGTCTATTTCACTTTGGTTAAATGTGTCGTATATAACCCTTTTTGTTTCGTCCGTAAAATTTATTTGTAGTGATGTTATTTCAATTATTTAGGCGTATGTGGCTCTGTTTATCTGTAATGCACTGTTTATTGTTTGTTTTCATTGCTTCTCGAGTTAAGTATTCAAATTAAAAAAATTACACAATTTGTGCTGAACTCGGTTTAATTATTCCACGCCATTAGTATAGGTTATACGGAGCAAAACCTCGTTTAAGTGTTCGCTTCAACGGATAATAATTAACTGTTCTCATTTCCTTCGTCTCCTGAAAATCTTAGCCAATTTAATATATATTATACATTGTTCCAAATTATCTTCGCTTCCGATACATTTTATTTGAATACATTATACACGGGAAATATTTTCGCTATTAATTAACTGTATGAAATACTAAACGCCTATTCGGCTTCTTTAATTTATTTCGCTTATTTCGATACTAATTAATATAGTTTTACAAAGTTTTCATTTAAAAAAGTTATATTTCTTTCATGTTGGAATAGTAGGTTAAAATATGTGTTTCCTGTCCTTGACCAGATAATAGCCATTTTCTCTGATATTATTATTATTATACTGAATCTAAGATTGATATAATTGTTTATCTTTACTTAATTTCTTGCAATTTAGTTCATTAGTTATAGTTTTTAAATATAATTCATTTATCTATGACTCCTCCTCTGAAATGTTAGTTAATACATTCCATTTTTATTTATAATTTTACTTATCTTCTGACAATATCTTTATAAAGTATAAGTTACATTGTATTAATATATGGTGGGTTTATCTTACATAAATTTCATCAGTTTAGTTGGTTTATAGTACTAGATTTGTCAATTATAATGTAGTCTAAATTTACTATCTGGCCTAGACTTTATCTGTTGTTACTTGCAAAGTTTTTAATAATACAGTTAGTTCCTACCCTTTTCTGACCTTCTATTCTAATATAATATTCATTAATAATTTGTTCTTTTACTACTATAACATTGAGTATTGATTTTAAACAATTAAAACATAACAATTATTTAATATTAAATCTGGTATCTAGAATCATACCTTTTTTGTACTGATTACTTACAGTAAATTATAAAAAACATTTTACTATCTAGGAATGGTATCTACATTCAGATATTGCATTCCTAATTCAAACTACTAAACAAAATAACATTTGATAAATACAAGTATTAATCTCTACTTCTAAATCTTATTTATAGAGTTAATATATGGAAACTGGAACCTAACATTTTGTTCCATTAAATGTTTAACACTCCCTTAAAACTATTTAGTTACAGTCTTATCTGTTTTTCTTAATTTTAGGGATGTATTCCCCGTCACATTATGTACTAATCGCAAGCTATCTATTTATATTAATTTTTTTATTGAATGTTCTCATATAAACAGTGGCAATTTTTTAGAAAGAGTATTCATTGCTCCTTCACCATATTAATTGATTAAATATCATTCATGATACTATTTAAAAACACTTAAAGTTATTTAAATGTACAGTAATTCCTGTACCTTCTCAAAGTTTATTTATTATAATCTAATAACTTGCACTTGTCCCCTGTAATTTCTTGATACTATCACTAGTCCTTTCATAGTTTTATAACATCAAATTGTTTAATCATGGGGGAACTGTTAAGATTTGTCTATTTAAATTATACTATAACTTTCTTGGGTGCACTTCTACTTAGCACTTTAAACACTTTTGGTTTTTATCAGTTTTACATGAGTTTATGGTTTGTTGGGGTGATATACTTTCTATTGTGACATTTACTTATTGTTGGGGTTTTTGGTTTCTCCCTATTTGGTTTCTATTGGGTATTGGTCGTGTTCTACTTCTTCTATTCTATGTGATCTTCACTTGTCTCTGTTCATTAGGTATACCTGTTTCTTCTTTCTTCATTCTTGGTTTCTTCAGTACCATTGCGTTATTATTTATTTTTGTTTATTCTGGTCTGTTTACTTGGTCTGGGTAGCTTCCTTGCCTACTCCTATCCTACCTGGGCATTATTGTTAATTTAATTTTAGTTTTCTGGGGTTTTGTTTTGTTGTACTTTCATATTAGTTGCAGATTTTTTCTTTATGTTTATTTTTTCTTGTTATAATGATAATTTATAGTGCTTTTTATTTGGTTTTCATTTGGATCCTTCTGGATATTCCATATACTTGATTTTTACTAATGATCATCTGGTAATTGATTTAAGTGGATTATCTGTCATGCTACAGTATAAAAACCCCTTAAATACCTAATTATAACATAATAAATCCTGTGGGTATACAAAACCCTTTAAATAACTAATTATAACATAATTAATCCTGGGTATACAGAACCCTTTAAACACATACTACTTTTATTTACTGGTTCTTAATGTGTATTATTTTATACATAAGACCATTACTTCACTTTCTCCCTTCCCACTGGTTTATAACATGATCTTTGATCATCAGTATTTCCTTCCTTGTACACTTATCACTTCACTCCCTTATAATATAAGTTTCTACAATTTTTCTTAGACTAATGCACATATTTCTTAATCTTATTTATACCACTGTATTGCATTTTCTATAACTCTACCTACTGTCTGATCTTTTCCCTTTAATTATTATTAATATTAATTTATGGAGTACTTTTTATTTATATTTTTATCTGGTTATTAACATGTTTTTAGTTTAGTGTCTTTTGTTATTTTAATTTTCATTTCTTCATGCATTTATGCTATTTTGTAATTGATGTGGACTTCACTGTCTTGTTTTTTATTGTATGTCTTTATTTTAATTGGTTGTTTTCATTTTTGGACTTGTTTATACCTCTCACTTACCATACCTATTGGGGTTTATCACGTTATTAAGTTCTCTTCTTCTAATTTTCACCATAATTACGATATTATATTTCTTTAACATTTATTTTTCTTCGTCCATTGTTTTGTTTTAGCATGGAACCAGAATACTCTGCTTAATACTCCCTTATTAGTAAGTTTCCTTTCATTTATCATTTACACTAGTACTAGTTAACTATGGTTTCTTTATCTTAACAGTTCTTATATGCATGGTTATGATATGTATCGTCACAATATATATATATATATATATATATATATATATATGTGTGTGTGTGTGTGCTTGTCTATAGAAACGCAGTGTGTAGTTTAAAACGAGTGACAAGGATGGAGTTACGTGCGACGCAAGACTGTACGCATTTCTTGTGATCCTCACTGTATATTGTGAACGATAAGTGCATTTACATAAAAAATGGAAAATTATTATTAGTTACGGACGACAGCGTACGCCCTCTACCGGAGTAAAATACGTATAAGACGAATTGTGAATAATAGCGCCTGTGACACAAGCCATTTGACATTCGAGTAAGATTAAAAAAAAAAACTTTTGACTGAAACTAAAAACGTATTTTTATCTTAGCGTAGATGATTTATAAGTAAAATACTTACTGAAGCAAAGCTATTACAAAAAAACAGAGACGGTTGTTATAAAATTACTTTTATGAATATTTGAACAATTATTTTATGGAATAAATTGGCCAATATTATTTATGGTAATTAGGTTAGTATAATTATTATATTGTTTAGGATATACATGTAATGCTAGTTCTGTAAAAACAACTTTTATTGGAAAACTATAAGAGAAACACTGATAACATTTTTTGTTAAAAAAAATGGTTGTATTGACTATTCTGAATGTTTCAAAAACCTCGTTTACGGCAAAGCGGAATTTGACTCTTCCACAAAGAGTTTTTGAATGGCGAGGGACGTATAAGCTAAGGTAGCCTTAAATCCCTTAAATTTCTCAGCCATAATATTCTGAGTCGCCCAACTCCTCTCTTTCAAAGTACTTTTCCCTGTAGTATGAACTGGAATAAGTAAAATCTCTGTTCATTTCTCATGAGATGCCCCAGACACTGTAGCTTTCTTATCTTCACTGTATTGATAACTTCCCTTTCTTTCTTCACCTTTCTAAGAACTTCAACATTAATTATATGTGGTGTCCATGAAATGCTCAGTATCCTACGGTAAAGCCACATCTCGAAATATTCCAATTTTTTAGTTGTGGCTTCAGTTCAAGTCCAAGATTCTACACCGTAGAAGAGGACCGAGAATACGTAGCACCGTAGAAGTATCATCTTTGTGTTTATTATTAAATCGTAATTCCAGCCTACATTGCTCTTGCCTTTTCAATTTCTGCTCTTTATTTCTTAAAAGTGGTCCCACTGTTCATTGACTGTAGTACCAAGATATGTAAATGTAATTACACGTTCAACTGGCCTTTGGTTTATATTAAGGGTGCAGTTTGTAAACTTGTTCTTACACACAATTATTAGCTTCGTTTTATTAACATTGATGTCTAAACCATATATACGGCTGCTTCCTGACACTCTATTCACTAATTAAAACTTAAAGTTGGTTAAATTTCAGTTTATTCCAGCATTTTTAGAAAAAGTTTGAAACAAGAAAGTCTTTGATACCTTTTAAAATTTTATAAAATTAAATCTAAACTTTCATTTTATTTCAGTTTATTGCAGCATTTTTTAAAAAGCTTTGAAAAGAAGATAGTCTTTGATAGCTTTTAAAATTTTATAAAATAAAATCTGAACTTCCTCTTTTATGTCGGCCAGAAATGTCCATAAGGCAAGCAGATGCTTGAAACAAATTCAGGAAGTAGAAATATCTCGGAAACGTTAGATAATGTGTAAAGAAAATTTATCTTCGCCATGTGGAAACCATAGAGAGCTTAAATAAGAGCGTGTCAGTAATCTAATTGCCCATACTTACATCAAGTTGATATAGCATAGGTTTGAAATGTATAAAATCACACTATCTAGAAGGTATGTATACACACACTAAGCCAAAGTAAATAAAAACACTGCAAGGTTACGTGATTGACTAGCTTAACGCGAACATGCTTAACTCTAACTAGAGAAGAGAGAAATAAAAAGCTTATTTCAAATGGAGTAAGACAGCTGATGTTTCTTTTCTGTATAATTTAATTATAAAGTATGTCTCAACGCCTTACTTAAGACGGATTAAAAGGGTACTGTTACGACGGTCTACTGATCGTCGTATGGTATAGTGAAAAACAAAATACAAGACACCAATGAAGTCACTAATCACCAGCTTTAATTAATCACAAATACAGTTTATAATCAACTTGTATAATAATCCGAGCAAAATTTGTCCACATGCAATAATAATAGAGCCCCGCACAATTATAACACAATAACACTTTGCCACAATACTTCGAACCTCACCCGAATAAATCGCCACTTAACCGCACTGAGTAATCACCGACGTAAACTAACTGTCCGTCGCTGGATGGTTATATTTATAGCCCACTGAGATTACAGAATAATCGGTCACTTTCTGGATACCGTGTCGAGCAAACTGAGGGTCTGCGAGTTTCCAGTGTCGTAAAAGTGCACTTTTACTGTAATGATTTTAGTGTTTTTAATTTTTTAACGATCTCTAATGAGTGATTAAGATTTCTGAAGATGGCAATTCGTTGCCGAAACGCGTCAAAATAAGACGAGAAAAACGAAGTCGCACGACGGATATATGGTAAATATCTATTATATTAAACTGAGTATCACAGGTCCTCTAGTATCCACTAGAAACCGTGCAAACTGCCTGGCCTTGAACACAGTGCGCCGACCGGTACGGTCTGGAATAGCCTCGATTGTTGACGCGTGACAAGTGCCACGTAATTGTCTTTCATCTCAAAGTAGCAACAATATGTACGCACACATAATATTACAGGTGGGGCTCCGCTGGGATAGGCGAGATACTTGTAGAACGTTCCGTATTACGTAACAATATTTTCTGGTAATTATAAACAACCGGCGAAAACAACGAAATACTGAACACTTCAATTAGGTGGAAAAACGACGAGAAAATGTATAAATGTATGGACTTGTAATTAATTAATGAGATAAAAATCGTCTGTGTCAACATAGTCTACACGTCTATTCTAACCCTAATAAACGTTGGTGTACTTTGACGTTTCATTAAAAGAGAAATCTCTATACTATACGGTATTTTTATGAGAAGAATTAAGAATCGTACTTAATTCAGTTTGATACAACGATTTACATTTTCTTATTTTTGACTATCATAACTTACAGAAGACTTGCAGTGTAAAGGATACCAAGTCACGCTGATCGTTACTGCTTCTCTGTTGATGTTGTCATTGTGTTTATTCATTTCTATGGCTTCTACGAACTTTCTATCGTATCAGTATCTGTTGCAAGACTTTATAACAGATGCGCCTTTGACGTTTATCATGTGATTAGTTGTGGCTGAATGCTCAGGTACAACAGTACTCATCTGCAGTATAGAACTGAGTTTGCTTGCCAAGATTAAACGTGTAACGAGACATTTTAGTCGCGATCCAAACAGTAAAAATAGATGGAAATACAGAAACATAGAATATACCGATTGAAATACAGAATGGACACACATCGCGAAATCTATGAAGAGTCTTACAATATGCTGATAATATTAGTTATAATAAGAGTTCAAACTGTTCAATTTAAAAACAAGTCGTTGTGTGCCATTATAAGCTCAGGTATTTAAATTCGTGATGAAAGAACAAAAAAATAGCTGCCTACATAGGCAAACAACCGCGTGAGGCCACCAAATATCCTACAAGTTGAGGAAGACGTGAGAAATGGTTGCCATAATCTAATTGATGACTGAAATATTTCATTTCAAAATTTTCGGTTAATTACCATGTTTCTCCTTTTTCAAGGTTACTGTAACAATCATAGTTAACAAACTTGTTTCACGGGCAATCTTCACAGGGATCTGACAATGCAGTTTGTGGTCGACAAAATTCAAATGTTTCCACGAAAACTAAGAAAACAATACATTGTAAAACCTTAAACGACCTTGACTGCTGGAAAACTTAGAAATAGTGCGACGAAGCGGAAGAAAACATTTCAAATAACCTAAAAAAACCTTAAATCAAAATTAAGTTTATGCAAGGTTAGTATTACGTTTTATTCAACATAAATTATGGAAATTATGTAAATATCTGTGTGAGTACGCATAAAAGAAATATTGATTAAAAGTGTCAGTAATCAGTGTTTGATTACGTGTTGAAGTGCGTCGGTTATGTATTAACACCGGACTGTGACATGTCCGCGTGTTTGCGTCCCTCTCTAACATCAGTGCAAACATGAACGGGGGTATTGTTCCCATGTCCACTGGTATACATTCGGCATCACAGCCTGGACATTTCATTCGTGCACATCAGCAACTACAGTGATCGATTATTAGTTAAAACAGCAATAATTTTCTGTATGCCTCTTTCTCTTGGACATGCCGAATTGTAACGGCCTAGCCAGTAGTATTGTTTTTTCACAAAACTTGACTTTAATATCTATATGTCTATAATTAAAACAGCTTCTTTTGCTTACTGTGAATCGTTAATTTTAAAAGGATACGGTCACATTACCGTCTTCAATATCGTATTGTTGAGGCTTTACAGAACGTTCTACATATTTCTCGGCTATCCCAGCAGAACCCAGCTGTAATGTTTGCGTGCTTACGTGACACTTTTCACGCGTCAACAAGTGAAGCTGTTACAGACTTCACCGGTCGCCGCGCACTGTGTTCAAGGCCCCAATCAATTACGCTGAAGTGTTTTCTAATAGTGTTGACGCGAACTGTGGATTATTCTGGAACACTTGTGCTACCTGTTTAAAGAACGACAGCTGCCGCTCAGCTTCAGAGTAAGTGGCGCTGTATTCAATTAAGGTTCGAAGTATTGTAGCGAAGTGTTATTGTTATATACTTGTGCCGGACTCTGTTAGTTGACGTTATTATTGCGTGTGGACAATTTTTACTTGAATTGTTGTAACAGACTATCTTGGTGATTACAAACTGTTAATCGTGATAATTAAATTTGGTGATTAGTGACTTCATTGGTGTCTTGTATTTTGTTTTCCACTGTACCATACGACGATCACTAGACCGTCGTAACAATATCATAAAGAAATTGGTCTGCTGTACACGAAATTGTTTTATAATTGTAAATATTCTGGAAGTGGATTTGAAATTTTGAGATTTCAAATAATATAACATTTTGTATTCTTCTCCGTTAAAAACGCTTAAATCAATAGAAAAGGCCTGACAAAAAATAAATAGATGTTCAGTGTAATCATCTATCACGTATTTTATGGCAAATGATAACTCCTCGTTAATTGAAACTATAATTCTAGGAAGATTTTATGATGATCACTCATGTCAGATGACAGACCAAGATGACGGCTTCCATAGGACTGAGATCCCATACGAGCAAAATATATTGTAGATGGTACTGTTCTAGAGCAGGTCAGTAATTTTGAATATCTGGGCTGTAACAAACAGTGGGCTATAACGATCTGTGGGCTATAACAAACAGTGGGCTATAACGATCTGTGGGCTATAATATCTCTTACATTACAAAGAGTGATGTGGTGAAGAAGTTGCACAAGTTCAACCATGTGTGTGGGATCATTAGGGGAATTCTATAATCAACGGGTAAAGAAATGCACCTAAAATTCTACAGGATGATGGCATACTTCTATATGGGTCTGAGAATTCTACTGTAAAGAAATTCCAGATCAGTAGCATTGCAGTGACCGAAATGAGATTTCTCAGGCACGTTGAAAGATATACTCCTCAAGATCGCAAAAGAAATGTCCTTGTACGGCAGGAACTGAATATTATGAATATACTCGACAGGACTGTCCAATATCGGCTGAAATGTTTGGAACATCTTAACCGAATGGATGACTGCCGTATCCCTAAATAAATATTACATTGTAAGCCTAATGGACAAAGAGGTGTGGGTCGTCTAAAGAAGCGTAGGAGTGACCGGCTCTAGCCTATGTGCTGGGCACTGGAACAACAGACAATATTACATTGTAAGCCGAATGGACGGAGATGTGTGGGTCGTCTAAAGAAGCGTAGGAATGACCGACTCTAGCCTATGTGCTGGGCACTGGAACAACAGACAATATTACATTGTAAGCCGAATGGACGGAGAGGTGTGGGTCGTCTAAAGAAGCGTAGGAGTGACCGGCTCTAGCCTATGTGCTGGGCACTGGAACAACAGACAATATTACATTGTAAGCCGAATGGACGAAGAGGTGTGGGTCGTCTAAAGAAGCGTAGGAGTGACCGGCTCTATCCTATGTGCTGGGCACTGGAACAACAGACAATATTACATTGTAAGCCGAATGGACGGAGAGGTGTGGGTCGTCTAAAGAAGCGTAGGAGTGACCGGCTCTAGCCTATGTGCTGGGCACTGGAACAACAGACAATATTACATTGTAAGCCGAATGGACGGAGAGGTGTGGGTCGTCTAAAGAAGCGTAGGAGTGACCGGCTCTAGACTATGTGCTGGGCACTGGAACAACAGACAATATTACATTGTAAGCCGAATGGACGGAGAGGTGTGGGTCGTCTAAAGAAGCGTAGGAGTGACCGGCTCTAGCCTATGTGCTGGGCACTGGAACAACAGACAATATTACATTGTAAGCCGAATGGACGGAGAGGTGTGGGTCGTCTAAAGAAGCGTAGGAGTGACCGGCTCTAGCCTATGTGCTGGGTACTGGAACAACAGACAATATTACAATGTAAGCCGAATGGACGGAGAGGTGTGGGTCGTCTAAAGAATCGTAGGAGTGACCGGCTCTATCCTATGTGCTGGGCACTGGAACAACAGACAATATTACATTGTAAGCCGAATGGACGGAGAGGTGTGGGTCGTTTAAGAAGCGTAGGAGTGACCGGCTCTAGCCTATGTGCTGGGTACTGGAACAACAGACAATATTACATTGTAAGCCGAATGGACGGAGAGGTGTGGGTCGTCTAAAGAAGCGTAGAAGTGACCGGCTCTAGCCTATGTGCTGGGCACTGGAACAACAGACAATATTACATTGTAAGCCGAATGGACGGAGAGGTGTGGGTCGTCTAAAGAAGCGTAGGAGTGACCGGCTCTAGCCTATGTGCTGGGCACTGGAACAACAGACAATATTACATTGTAAGCCGAATGGACGGAGAGGTGTGGGTCGTCTAAAGAAGCGTAGGAGTGACCGGCTCTAGCCTATGTGCTGGGCACTGGAACAACAGACAATATTACATTGTAAGCCGAATGGACGGAGAGGTGTGTGTCGTCTAAAGAAGCGTAGGAGTGACCGGCTCTAGCCTATGTGCTGGGCACTGGAACAACAGACAATATTACATTGTAAGCCGAATGGACGGAGAGGTGTGGGTCGTCTAAAGAAGCGTAGGAGTGACCGGCTCTAGCCTATGTGCTGGGCACTGGAACAACAGACCACGTTAAGTTTAATCGTTGCAGATTCTCTTCTGATGATTTTGCTTAATATTATAAGAATATTCACGTCTAAGTCAATGTGAATCAGTTCCTAGCCAACACTGGGGATCGCACTGTAAGTAGTATACTGCAAATTCAGTAACATATACTTTTCATTTAATTTTTAATTTATTCATCGTGTATGTTAATTGTTCATAAGATATTCAGTATTCTCTTTCCTCTTACTTAGCAATGATTTTTAAAATAATTTACTCTTATTGTAGCTATTGTTTTGTTATTTTATTTTGTCCTGGTACCTCTTTAAATTTTATTTAGTTTATTGTAAAATAAGGTTAATAGTGTCATGCAAAAAAACAAATTTTAAGTTGCAAGTAATATTAGACAGCAAGTCTCGGTAGCGGACAAGGAAAAGATATATTTTGTGTATAAAAATTATTATAAAATACATTATGAAGAACTGTTAGATGTAAGTTAAGTTATCTTGGACCTCTGTTCCTAATTACTAAGATTTAATGATTGTTTTTATATGAAGTTATCACTCAGTTCTTTATGGGAAAAACATAGAATTTTAGAAAACACTAATCAATGGCAATAGGGGCTATTAACAAAAAAAAATATTCAGGGCTTTTCTGTTTTCTGTTTTCTGTTACCTTATTGATAGCAAATACAACCCTTGGAATTAACGTAATAGTAATATAGAAAATTTTTCCATGTCCATACATCTTTCATGTATTAGGAAAATAACATATATTTTATTCCGGCTGTACAATGTTTACACATTTTCCGGAACCAAAGATTACAGAAGTGATTAAATTCTCATCTTCCACTGTTGCTTGTCCATCCGAAAACCTTTAATTTCTCGTTTCCACAATATTGTCTGAATTTCTTCTATCCAGGTGATAGTTGGTCTTCCTGTTTTCCTTCTTCCTGGTGGGGTCCATTCCATAACTCTCATTGGCAAACATTCCTGTGCCATTCTTTTCGTGTGTCGGTACCATAGTAATTTTTTTGTTTGGATAAAATTAACAATTAAATTTTTCACATTCATTCTGTCCTTAATGACTTCATTTCTAATTTTATCACGTCTGGATACTCTTGCCGAACGTCTCCAACAGTCCATCTCTGCAGTCATTAATTTTGTTCTTGTGTGTTTATTAGTAGTCCAAACGTCTGAGCCGTAAGTCATGATACTTCTAACAAACGTTTTAAATATTTTAATTTTAGTTTCTGCTGTAATTTGCTTAGCCCACAGGATTCCATTTAATGTAGATATAGCCATTTTCCCAAATTAATTCTGGATTGTATTTCTTTGTTTTGCTTCCCATTGGCCGTAATTTTCGCCCCTAATACTTGTATTCCTCTATATATAAAAACTTCCCTATGTCTTCCTCCAATATCAAGTCTTGATGACGGTCACCTATTGCCAAGGCTGCAATCTAATTGGTTTTTTAACATTTTTTTTCAATGAATGGAGAGTTGGCCTATTACATTAACCCCCAACCTGGAGGATCAGGAAATTTTTAATCAACGTTTACTTTCTTTAGCTTTTGAAAAATATCGGTATGGAGAACCATACATGACTTCCATATTCTAAGATTTATTTTTAAAATCATTTTCAGCCAAACAGCCAGGCTGTGTCTTACCTGCCTTTTTATTGCTGTATTAAATGAAAAATATTATATTACATTAAAATGAAAAAATTATAATTTTATTGCCTGGCAACAAAATTATTTTATTTTTAACAATTACCATTGTTTCAAAAAGTTTAAATAAATTTTCAAGTACTTTACTCTTGTTAAAACGTAAAAGGTTGCAGGTAAACTACCCCTTCCCCTTAACCGATCTTCACCAAAATCGAAAGTCATTGAGACCTCTACAATTCAGGGACGTATGCAAAAAATTATTTGATTCTGTTTGAATTTGCGGCTGTTATCGTTTGCCATAGAAAATACGCTTGATAAAAAAACGTTGCAGGTAAACTACCCCTTCCCCTTAACCGATCTTCACCAAAAACAACAGATCTTGAGTACTCTACAAATCAGGGCTGTATGCAAAACATTATTTGATTCTGTTTGAATTTGCGGCTGTTATCGTTTGCCATAGGAAATACCCTTGTTAAAACATAAAACGTTACAGGTAAACTACCCCTTTCCCTTAACCGATCTTCACCAAAAACAATAGGTCTTGAGTACTCTACAAATCAGGGCTGTATGCAAAACATTATTTGATTCTGTTTGAATTTGCGGCTGTTATCGTTTGCCATAGAAAATACCCTTGTTAAAAAAACGTTGCAGGTAAACTACCCCTTTCCCTCAACCGAACTTCACCAAAAACAATAGGTCTTGAGAACTCTACAATTTAGGGCTGTATGCAAATAATCTTTTGATTCTGTTTGAATTTGCGGCTGTTATCGTTTGCCATAGGAAATACCCTTGTTAAAACATAAAACGTTACAGGTAAACTACCCCTTTCCCTTAACCGATCTTCACCAAAATCAACAGATCTTGAGAACTCTACAATTCAGGGCCGTATGCGAAACATTATTTGATTCTGTTTGAATTTGCGGCTGTTATCGTTTGCCAAACAAACAAAATTACCCTTGCTAAAAAAAAACCGTTGCAGGTAAACTACCCCTTTCCCTTAACCGATCTTCACCAAAAACAATAGGTCGCGAGTACTCTGCAAATCAGAGCTGCATGCAAAAAATTATTTGATTCTGTTTGAATTTGCGGCAGTTATCGTTTGCCATAGAAAAAAAATCTACAGACAGACAGACACACAGACAGACAGACACACACACAGACACTTTTCGGAAAACGACTTTTTTTCATGTTTTGAGTGTAGTAGAATCAGAATCTGCAATAATCTCGAACACGATTTTTTTTGCCATCACCATACTTCCATTCCTTAAGGAATATGGAAGTAAAAATACGCATGATAAAAAACGTTGCTGGTAAACTACCCCTTCCCCTCAACCGATCTTCACCAAAAACAATAGGTCTTGAGTACTCTACAAATCAGGGCTGTATGCAGAAAATTATTTGATTCTGTTTGAATTTGCGCCTGTTATCGTTTGCCATAGAAAATACCCTTGTTAAAAAAACGTTGTATGTAAACTACCCCTTTCCCTTAACCGATCTTCACCAAAAACAAAAGGTCTTGAGAACTCTACAATTTAGGGCTGTATGCAAATAATCTTTTCATTCTGTTTGAATTTGCGGCTGTTATCGTTTGCCATAGGAAATACCCTTGTTAAAACATAAAACGTTACAGGTAAACTACCCCTTTCCCTTAACCGATCTTCACCAAAAACAATAGGTCCTGAGAACTCTACAATTCAGGGCTGTATGCGAAACATTATTTGATTCTGTTTGAATTTGCGGCTGTTATCGTTTGCCAAACAAACAAAATTACCCTTGCTAAAAAAAAACCGTTGCAGGTAAACTACCCCTTTCCCTCAACCGATCTTCACCAAAAACAATAGGTCGCGAGAACTCTGCAAAACCGGGCTGTATGCAAAAAATTATTTGATTCTGTTTGAATTTGCGGCAGTTATCGTTTGCCATAGAAAAAAATCTACAGACACACAGACACACAGACACACAGACACATAGACAGACAGACAGACAGACACACAGACACTTTTCGGAAAACGACTTTTTTTCATGTTTTGAGTGTAGTAGAATCAGAATCTGCAATAATCTCGAACACGATTTTTTTTGCCATCACCATACTTCCATTCCTTAAGGAATATGGAAGTAAAACCAATATCCAATTATAAGGCAGCAGCTGCTAGTTTTGGTCCGCTCCGGGAATTTTATTTCCCTGGTACACACCATATCTGGTGAGCATTCCCCTATCCGCCAGCTGGGGAGGCGCCCGATGGGAGTCTAGCAACTGCACGCGGGAGGAAAATAAAATGGAAGACCAAATTTTTAGAAAGAATTAAGAAGTGGTGGTGAAAGCAATAAGCAGTCAAGTTAATGTTCTAAGCCGGGATCAGCCGGAACCGATAGATTTGAAACTTTGGTAGTAACGTTTGTAATCAAATGGTACGTCTACGTATTTACAAATGTGCTTATATTCTGTGTACAGAATATACAGAGTGAAATACAGAATGGTCACACTTCGCGAAATTCTACGTGAATACTTAATCTACTAGACTTTAGAAGAAACAATATGCTTACAATATTAGTTACAATAAGAGTTTCAACTCTTCAATTTAAAAGCAAGTTATTATGTGCCATTATAAGCTCATGTTTTTAATTTCGTGATGAAAAAAACAAGAGAAAAAGCTGCCTTTATAGGCAATCGACCTCGTGAGGCCACGAAATATCCTACAAGTTGAGAAAGACGTGACAAAATACGTATAGCAACTTTGAAACTATTGATTACGAGAAAAAGAAGTTTCATATTGGTTATTTTTCTTCATTTGATATTTTACAAGATAAATAAGAAGAAATTGCCTTGTGTTCGCCAAACAGGAAACTGCAAGTTTCAAAAGTTTTCCTGTTGCACACACCATACAACGCCACAAGCTAGGGAAATTACGTTTCCAATCCGCTTCACGTCTCAGTTCCACTGAATACTACATAATTGAAACATCAGCTGTTTACAAACGTACTTCATACTCTCTAGTGTAACTTTGTTGGGAGCTTTTCATTTTTTTGTCACAACGTATGTATAAATTTCTTCTATCCGTTTTTAACTTCAACGGACGTAATTAACTCGTTTGCATGTTTTTAAAATATTGTTACGCAATTACAGAACGTTCATGTTTCTCAGCTATCCCAGCAGAACCCATCTGCATGTTATGTTTGTATCCGTACGTGACACTTAACATGCGTCAATAAACGAGACTATTCCGGTCGGCGCACTGAGTTCAAGGCGGCAATCAATTACGCTCTAGTGATTTCGAGTAGTGTTTACGCGTATTATGGATTATTCTGGAACACTTGTGCTCTCTATTAAAACAACGAAAGCTGCCACCGAGAGGTAAATTTAAGTGGCGATTTATTCAAATTAGGTTCGAAGTATTGTGTCAAAGTGTTATTGTTTTATAATTGTGCGGGACTCTATTAGTTGACACGATTATTGCGTGTGGACATAATTTGCTCGGATTATTGTACAAGTTAATTATAAACTGTTATTTGTAATAGCTAAAGTTGGTTATTAGTGGTTTCATTGGTGTCTTATATTTTGTTTTCCACTGTACTATACGACGATCAGTTAGACCGTCGTAACACACGTTTGTGTGAGAACCCAAGATTAAGAATATATTTACAAAATAACTTAGTTAACATTTTTGTAGACTTATTACTCCCACTGTTATACTAATTCGTGTTGTAAAGCTAAATTTTGTTACATATATTTTCGTTTACTTCTTCTTTGCCTTTTTTTTTTTTTTTTTTTTTTTTTTAGGTTATTCGGTTGTTTCTCCATCCCGTAAAATCAAGCGTTTCTATCACTTTTAAAATTCGAGATTGTAGACAAACATCATGCAATATCTGCGTCTCCTCCGTCAAATATGTACAATTTTAACTTTTCTTTGTTTGTAACATTTGTATATTCACCTGTAAACAATTATCCAAGTTTTTAGCCATATTGGATGCACACTTTCGATTTGACAGCTGACTGAGTAAGTTGTGTTTTCACGTAGTAGGTAAGTTTTGTAACATTCTAACTTAAAAATCGAATTTCTGTATTAAATATTTTGTTGAAAGTGATATTAACTTCTCTAAACTGTTGAAGGTGTTGCAGAAGGCTTACAGTAAGTTTGAATGCATGAAGGAGCGGTTTACGATAAGAAAAAAACTGCAACGACAATCGTGAGTGAGCTAAAGATCGTAATACTAAGAAGAAATTATGATTTTTCGTTACCTGAATTATTATCATTAGGCGCTAAGGCCAGTATAGTGTATATTATTGAAGTATCTTACGTCATGTTCATGAAGATGTTCCTAGGGAACGGTCACATTAATGATAGGATAATTTATGGTTGATCGTAAGACGTGCCTATGGCCCAGTTAAAGAAGATGACGAATGGAGATTATGAAATAACCAGGAAATAGATGATCTATTGAATCGTAAGGATATTGTAAGATTCATAAAATCTCAACGAATACAATGTCTAGGTCACCTAGATCGGATGGATAAACAGAGCATGCCAAAGAAAATCCTGAGGGTGCAATGCTATAAAAGCAGAAAGGGGGCCCGACCGGCCCGACCTAGTATAAGATTGCTGGATGATGTGCTAGAAGATCTCAGAAAAAAGGATGTAAGGGGTTAAACTGAGACGGCAATGGATATTAGACTTTGCAGAAGATTCGTGTTGGGGCTAACGTTGTGCTGTAGTGCTTAAGAAGAAGAAATATTTATGGTCGATATGTGTGAAGTCATCAGTATATAACGCTAAAAAAAAAAAAAAAAAAAAAAAAAAAAACTATGTGTCCGCGACGTTTGCAATGACATTGATGAATGGCGAGAAACTATGAGTGTAAGTTATTACAATGGAGTGGAATTCTTCAACGTCGCCGTGCCTGTATATGGACGTATCGTAAAACAACAAAGTAACGGGACTCTAGGAGAAACTATGTGCTGTGTGGGCTAAAAGGCATATAAAAACGCCAGGAAGGTTTACGATTCTGAGATCAGACATACCGTAGCAGAGGTGATTGAACCAAGAGTAAGAAAGAAAGGGGGAACAGACGTTACGTATCAGAGAACAGCTTTGGAAGGTAGGTGTGTTCCAAGAGTAAAATTTGCTAAAAGAAGAGAGAGAAGGACCAATTAAAACTGAGAAAAGTGAAAACTAGGAAGCTAGTGGGAGAATTGTGTGTGTTGAAAATATACACTTAACTTAGGCGCGGGCGGGGAGCCTACTTTGAATTTTCTTACAGTCAACATGAGTGAACAGTTTGTGTAGCGTATTATTACAGAGCCTATTACTAATTGTCAGAGAGTTTAGTATTAAATTTTGGAATTTAATTTTAGTATTAAAGTTAAGAACTAATAATCGAGAGAATATAGCAAGTGTTAGTTTCGTGACTCGTGAGAATTCGATTATATCATGTGTTATTAACGATATCTAAACTATTTAAACTGAATAATTACTTTGCAAAATGTCAATTGACGTCATGAGAGTAACCGTAATAGCTAATGAACAGTGTTTGTACTAAAGTAAATATCGTAAGGAACCTGATATACCGAGAAGGCAGCAAACGTACGAGAACCAATGGTGGAGTGAGTTATTAATGTGTTGCGAATCAATCACTACGAGAACGACCAACACCATGAGTCATCCAAACTATCCGGTGGTCAGAGAAGTCGGGAGCGAAACAGCAGCTACTAGATGGCTAGATGAGAACACGCTACATCTGCGCACCGTAGATTGCGTTATGCGTACCCACAGTAAAATTATGATGTATTAATACTATTTTAAGGTACACCTGTCTGTCCTTCTAAAAGAACTCACATGAGAAATTACACATTAGAACTTAAATTCATATAATTAGAACATAAATGTAAAATACGTCAATTTTTAACAAACATAACTTCAATTAATTATATTCATTCATATTTTAAATGAATCCATTTGAAAAAATGATTGGCATAAGAATAACAATAATCTGTAATCTAATAATTTAACTAGATGTAAGTATTATTTCATGCTCGTATACAGAAATACAAAGGAACCCTGATATTGTAACATGACATAAGGTAGCAAGAATTCAATGGTATTTAATTATAAAATAAACAGCTGAAAATAAGAGTAAAAGGCAAAAAACTTATGAACTTAAAGATCAATAACCCAGTAACCCAATAAATAACAAATGACTATTAACCCGACAGACTTGACACAATAGATCGGATAGGAACCAAAAGAAAACCAAGAGACAGTGAAGAAGAAGTTTAAGTACAATTCAGTCATCCCAAAAAAGTGAACAGAATATTGTAAATTTAGTAATGAATTGATGTCTGTAGCATATGAGATGTAGCTAGGACAATAAGATTAATGAAGGGTAATAGTATCACATGTATATTATTATTTAAAGAATGTAATAGTATAATATAATGTAGGGGGGTTAGAAGCTAACCATACCCCAAACTAATTGTAGTAGTAATGGCCAAAGGCTATAAACAATACTTTGAGCCCAAAACAAAAGCAATATTAGAATGATGACCAAAAGTGATCAGTGTGATTTGGAGGTAAATAGTTATAAATGACCATAATCACACAGTGATGTAAAGTAATCAGACAACCATGAATAAGCGTGAATAAGCCCAAAAGTGTGTGTGTAAAACTAAATAAGTAGTGAAAGTGATAGGTATAAAATAACGAAACAAAGTGAGCAGGGTAGTAATGATAGAAACTTTCTAATGAAATAAAAGTGTAGTGAGAGTGTAGAACTAAATATTATGTAAGCTAACTATGTTAAACAGATAAACAATTTGTGATAAACTGTGCACTAGTAGGTAAGATTGAACTAATTGTAGTATTGTTAATTTAGGTAATAAGATATCAAGATTATATATTAAGATAAGAGTTAAGGTATCAGAGTGTAGCAAATTAAGAAGGACTAACACTGTGTTAAAGTGAAGGGAATAGTAGATAGGACATAGCATACAAGGAACAGTTTGCCAATAGTATTATAAGAGTTTCTTTAAGTAAGTATTAAGGATTTTATTTGTGTTCAGAAAATCATAGCATAGAGTAAAATGTAGGATAAGCAGATAACAGCAATTAAAAGATATTTCAGGGTAGAACCTGAAAAGAAATGTTTAATAGTAAGAATTAGAGTTAGGGATACTGATGTTTATTGTTTGTTTTGTTTGTAAATTATATTAGAGTTACCAGGAATGTTAGTAAGAAATGTTAGATGGAAGTAGAATGGAATCTAGGCTCTAAGCCAAACTGTTGAACATAAATTTATTAATTTAAGAACAAATAATAATCCAAAGGTAAGGCAGAACGTGCCAAATGATTAAACCATGTAAGGGGGTATTCATAGTACCAAAATATGTGGTTAACAACTAATTTTGAATAAATTATATGTAAGATATAAAATTGGGAAAATAGTAAAAATGTAATTAGCTATCCAAAAGTAGGCATGAGGGGTATCAAAATGTTCATCATAAAAATTTAGGAAGAATGGTACTAATGTGATGACCATAGATATTAGAACAAAGTAGTAATCTTCAGTTGAAGATATTTTGGTAAAAATAGACGGAAAAAGACGATAAATCTTAACAATAACCTGAGTTAATAACCAATGAAAAATTAGCATAATTTCTTAAGTAACCATAGCAACAAGAAAAATAACGCCAAAAAACCGTTAGATTTTCAGTAAGTCATTATTAACCAACGCCAGAGGGTGGACCGAGTAGCTCTCGTATTAACATTAAATTATCATTCTTCAAACAGTTTCAAAACTATTTAAAACTAATAGAAGACAAGTACAACAGTACAGGGAATCCTGAAACGTAAATTTTATTTATAAAAAATTAATTTAACAAACCGTAGTGATCCAAAGAAGACGAAGCGACGCCGCGACGAAGAAAGACGACACGGACACTATATGAAGATCAGTAGAACCTCCTAAAAGAAGAAGATGACACCAACTGAAGAATTACGAGGCCTGAAGTAGCAAAGAAAAGTGCCGAGACGAGGGAAATAGACGACAGGAATTATCCATAGAAGAAGACGACAGCCCAGGAGTTATCTATCGAAGAAGACGACACCAGGATCTTCGGCAACAAGTAACTGATGAGTATAAACATTATCCCTTAAAGCGTATTCACAAATTTTGGTCTGAATTAAAATATAACTATTTCAAAATCACTGATCACTATTCCGAGTCAAAATAAATGCTGATTTAAATTCACTATTTAACTATAACAAATTAACGATTATTAAGAAAGTAAATTATGATAAATAATTAACGAATCTTCTAATAACGAACTTCTGGCAAATGAACATAACCAAAAATTGCTTCACAAATTTTCATTGGTGATTACTTAGTCAAATGTAAAGAGATATCGATTTATTTATGTAGTTAGATGTAAGAATTATTATAACTTTGTGTGTGTTAGCCGTAAACATATATTTCTGTAGCCAAAAGGACTTTACACCCCTGAGAAAAAACGATAATTTTTACTGTAAACTAGAGTAACTGATGACTGTATACAACTGAGCTGAGCGTACCAACTACGCAATTGTAATAGCCGGTGCCGAAAACGAATTTTGATGTATAATAAACCAAGTGAAATATTCTAAAGGATTAATAAATGTTCTCAATCTGCAATGCTGTATGTTTGATTCCGTTAATTTAGAATTACGACTAGTAATTATTGAAGTGAAGGCGTTAAAGCGAGACGCAAGCTGGGTAATACTGCAGAGAGCTGTACGCCAATCAGGTGGCGAGGCGGCAACGTTTGCAACGTTTGAATGCGGCAGAGCAGAATACGGTTTACCCGTACACGACTGAGAGCATACATTTTGACACGTTTAACAACATTTTAAACTTTTATTAAATCTTTACAACACCACATAAACAGTCTTCTTACAAAGTGGCTTCCATCGCGGGGCCTAAACGGTAGCGGCCACACCACATAAACCGTTCAGTTACAAAGTGGCGCGCCAACTAGTAGGGCTAGAATAGTTAAGGAAACATATCTTTAAACTTTACAGATTCTAGCGGCGACTACAGAAATGGAACCGGCAAAAATCGGGACGAGACACCAGACGTTGCTACGCGAAAAGGAGGCGGAAGAGGAAGCAAGGAGATTAGAAAAGGAGATCGAGAAAGGTGCCAGAATGGAGGAAAAGGAAATAACTTCAGTGGAAGATGTGGAAGAATTGTTAGCCCCAGCAGAGCCAACTAGAACCACGGAAGAAACGAAGATGGATAGATTGATGGAAATGTTTCAAAGAATGGAGAAGAATATGGAAGAACGAAGGAAGGAGGACAAGCAGGAAGGAAGAGAAACATTAAAACAAGAATTAAAACGAAATAACGAAGAATTAGACAAGAAATTTGAGTCAATTAATGACAATTTCAAGAAAATGGACAAAAATAATGAAAAGATGGAGAAGAAATTGGACAGCACTAAAGAAGAATTGAATAAGAAATTCGAGTCCATGAACGAAAAATTTGACAGGAATGAGGAGAGTAACAAAAAGAATATCGAAACTTTAGAACAGAAGATGAAAGAGGAGAATAAGCTGATAGGAGAAAAAATAGAGAAGAGTAATGAGAAAACCAGTGAAACCTTGAGACTCATGAAAGAGGACATTGAAACACTGAATGATAAAATTGAATATAACCAAGACACATTACAGCAGCAGTTGACAGAGTACAGAGAAGAACTGAAACAAACTGTAATGGAAACGGAAGAGAAGATAGAGAAAACCAGCGAAGTAGTGATGCAAGTCAGAGAAGAAATTTTAATCAAGGTGAATGAAGTTGAAGGCGAAGGTAAGAGGAGGGTTGAAGGACTCCAAAAGGAAACCAACAACAAACTAGAACAGATACAAACCAGAGTAGAGGAGAACTATAGTAGATTGGACGCGTCAGTAAGTGAAGTGAAGGACACCACAACCGCCCAAGAAGGGAAAATAGCTGAATTTAGGGCTAGAGAATTACGCCTACAAGAGGAGATCAACGCATTGAAAGATCGACCAATTATGACATCACATGTGTTATGTAGTGAAAATAGGGAGACCATAAACTTTAAAAACTATAAACGTAATCCAATTGAGTTTATAGAACGAGTGGAGGAAAACTTAGCCCGAACCAGAGAGACAAGGTGGACTGTAATCAAAAGCATGATAGATGACATGTTTAAAGAAGTCCATGATAATTGGTGGACGGCGGTAAGACCAGACATAAATAATTTCAATGAATTCAAGAAGTTATTCAAAGATAAATACTGGTCGGAGGCAACTCAGCACGTGGTGAGGAACAATATAAGCAATGGCAGATTCGACCCTTACCTAGGACAGTCACCAACCGCTTACTTTTTAGGTAAGGTGAGCATAGCAAGGAACCTTGAACCCAACATCCCGGAAGAGTGCTTAGTGACGCAATTGGCGTATCATTATGACGGTGAGATCACGAAAAGCCGTTTAAGTGGACGCATTAAAACGATACAAGAGATGGCCGCATTATTGGGAGAGTACGAGCGGGAGAAGCGGGAGAAACACTATGTCTTGAACAGACAAAAGAATTCACCAAACTATAGAAATTATGACAACCGAAATCAGCCAAGTGGACCACAGGGAAACCACATCCCGGCCAACCATCCGCCATCTAACCCCAATAATTATCGAGGGTTCCATAATCAAAACAGCAACAATAATTACCCAAGAAACCACAATCAGAATTACCCCAATAACAATAATAATGGTAACCACCCTTACAATAGGGGAAACAACCAAAATGGAGGTGGGTATAACCGACCAAGTAACCAGTACCATAATAATAGCCCATCGACACAGAATCAAACATACAGACGACGGGTGAACTATATAAATGCAGAAGGTAGGAATGACGGGAACGCAGTTATAGAAGACCGAGGAGCCGGAGTGCCGAAGAGAACAGAAGAGGTCGGGAACAAATAACCCGTAATGACCACTCGATTGAGAGGAGGCAGAACACGGAAAATAATCACCCCGTCAGAACAGAGGACCGCGCCGAAGGTAACGGCCAGCATTTAAACGAACAGCGGCAGTGAAAATACCAAAGGACCCGTCACTGATCCGATCTATTGGGTTAATAACGACACAGACTGACGAGACAAATGACAACACTATTACAATAATTCAGAATCATTATCTGAAAAATATCCGAGAGGAGCTTATGGAAGAAAATTCCTCATTGACCAAGCACCCGGATAATGAAATTGCCTATGTTACCGCTAAAGTACATAATATAAATATAAAATTTATGATAGACACAGGCGCAAATGTGTCTCTAATTGACATAAACATGTATGACAAAATTCAAAAAGAAGGTAAGACCAACTTACCAACGTTACCAATAAGCAACATTGTTTTAATAGGAGCCACTGGTAGGCAAAATAAGACAATTAAGAGACAAGTGTCACTAGAAGTCATAAGTAATGGCGTGACACTACCTATGATATTTTTGATCGCTCAAAACATACCATTTGACATCCTAATCGGGTGCGACATATTGAGGAAATACTCTGCAGTTATCGATATGGAATTATCGAAAGTAACCATGAAATATGAAGGCAGAGAATGGGTAGCTGAATTAACTGGCAGCAAAGGGGTCCTACCAATGAGTAAAATATACAGTATAAGAACAGTTCGTGATTCACCAGACCGGAGGTGGGAAGTGAAGCCAAACAGTCAAGCAAATAATGACATTCTATGGCATAAAAAATTGGAGGAGATCCGACAATTCCGAGGAACCCAAGATGGGAATCCAATGACAGAGCAAGAGGTGGAGAAGTTAATACGAATTTACAATAAGTACCGGCATGTATTTTCCGACCAACCAGGAAAAGTACGGGGGTATCAATGCGAGTTAAGATTTAAAGAAGTGGCCAATTTCAATAAAAAATCCTATCCCATAGCATATGCAGCCAAGGAAGCAGTACGCACAGAAATTAATAAGATGATGGAGGAAGACATCATAGAATATAGCTGTTCACAATACACTAGTCCTATAGTTGCTGTCACGAAAAAGGATGGAAGAGTACGCTTGTGTCTCGACGCTCGAGAAATAAATAAAATACTGGTCAACGACAGAACATCTCCTGGCGAGATCGAGGAAATCCTCAAGAAGTTCCATGGAACGCAATTTATTAGCACATGGGATACGGTCTGCGGGTACTGGCAGGTAGAACTGCACCCAGCCAGCCGACAGTACGTAGCATTCATATTTGAAGGCAGGAACTACCAGTTCAAGCGACTACCTTTTGGGCTGGTAAACTCTGTAGCAATATTTGTTCGCTGCATGGACCAGATACTGGGTCCCGAAACTATGAGCTATACCACTGTATACGTTGATGATCTGTTGATCACCTCATCAATTATGAGGAGCATTGTATGAGAGTTGAAAAAGTGTTAGAAAAATTATCTATTAACAATGTGACATTAAAACTCGAGAAATCTAAACTAATAGCAGCAGAAGTCCAATTCCTTGGATTCAACCTGTCACGACAGGGAATAACACCATCAGATGATAAGGTAGATGCCATCCAACGCTTTCCTACCCCAAGAAATAAGAAGCAGTTACAGTCGTTTCTGGGCATCTGTAACTACTACAGAAAGTTCCAGCAGAATTATTCAGAACTGACTACAAGACTAGCACCACAGCTATCATCCAAAAACAAGTGGATGTGGGGCTCAGAACAGGATGCCATCTTCAACACTATCAAAACACACTTCCTCGACACTATCATGTTAAACCATCCCGATTTCAATAGACCCTTTTTCATGAACTGCGACGCAAGCGACATTAGCTTGGGATCGGTGCTTTACCAAGAAGACAAAGATGGAAACCACCAAGTGATAAGCTTCGCCAGCCGTACCTTAAACCAATGTGAGCGCAATTATCATGTAACTGAAAAAGAACTGTTGAGTGTGGTCTTTTCATGTGCAAAATTTCGGACTTACATACTTGGGTATCCCATCACCGTGCGTACCGACCATAAATCCATTTCATTTTTGAAAAACTGCAAACTCAGCCATGGTCGACTAGCCAGATGGATTCTTGCTCTCCAAGAATATCACATCAACTGGGAGTATATCCCTGGTAGCAAAAATACAGCAGCTGATGTGCTATCACGGATCAACACTGAACAACAAACCTTTGATGGAGAAAAGGAGACCATTGTGAAGGTATTTAACATCATGAAAAATAACTCTGACCTAGAGGTGATAGTGAACAAGGTGATACAACACCAGAAAGAGGATGCAAGATTAAACCAAATCCGAGAGAGACTGGATCGACAGGAAGAAAAAGCAACTCAGTACTATTGCATTCATGAAGACATTCTGTTTATTAAAACTAAACCTAACCAGAATACGTGGAAGCTGTTGATACCTAAAGAAACCGCAACTGAAATCATAATGGAGTACCACCTCAGGTACGGACACATGGGAGCACTGAAGGTGACAAAAGCGTTAGAAGAACACACATACCTGAAAGATATTAACCGAAGGGTGAGAAAAACCATAAAACACTGTCACATATGTCAGCTTGTCAAATGCAACAACGACAGAAAGGAAGGAATCATGCAAGCAATAACCTCTACAAATAAAATGGAACGAGTTTTCCTAGACATATGTGGACCTATGCCACGAAGTGGAGGTAGAAAGCAGTACAAATTTATCATCATTATTATGGACCATTACTCAAAATTTATTAAATTATACCCAATCAACCGTGCTACTACAAACAAGGTATTGAACATTGTCACACAAAGATACATTACTGAGGTTGGTAGTCCCATGAATATTATCACCGACCATGGTACTCAATTTCGAGGAAGACGATGGAAGGACACATTAATGGATATAGGTATCCGAACATACAAGACTTCAAATTACCACCCGAACAGCAACCCAGCGGAAAGAGTGCTCCGTGAAGTTGGGAGAATTCTCCGTACATACTGCCACGACCAGCAACGCAAGTGGAGCGAATACCTGGAAGCCACTGAAAATTTCATAAATCTCGCATACCATGAATCCATTAAGGATACCCCGTACACCATCATGTATGGAAAACCACCACCTCGAGCCATAGAAGAACTTGTCAATTTCCCCACCAATCCAATATACCAATTTGATAATGCCAAATTCTATAGTAAAATAGCGGAGCAAACTGAAAAGAAAAAGGCTAAATATCATAAAATGCAACCAAAGACAATCCGGTACAGTGAAGGAGAAAAGGTATTAATACGAAACCGAGAATTACCAAGTTCCAGAGAGGGAATTACGAAGAAATTACTGTTGTTATATAATGGACCCTACCTCATAACGAAAGATAATAAAAATAATACCTATGTCGTAAGTGAAATCACAACTAAAAAGATAAAAGGGACTTATAACCAGTCTTCTTTAAAAAAGTATTATGAACCAGTGTCTGAAAATTAAAGAGAATTTTGTAAGTAACTATTATCAAAATTCAAAAGTAATGTAAGCACAACTTACAGTAAGTATCTGATTGGAACCATTATTATTATAAATGAGAGGGAATTTAGAAGAAAGATAAGCTAAGTTCAAAACAAAGTAAGGCTAAACTTACGACCAAGTGTGAAACAAAATGTGTAAACACATGCAAATTTTGAAAATGTATAATGAAATATCATAAAAATTGAGATATAAAATAATTAAATATTACACAAATAATGATGAAGCTACATAACATCATTAACAAACCCCATCACAAAAAGGGGATAAATAGAAATTAATGTTTCACAAAAGAAGAAACCAAAACAATCAAATAAAAAATAACACTGGCAGATTAGCTGAGTTATCAATGAAAAAATATAAATGAGTCAAAACCAGCTACAATGTTAATTAAATATCAATGAGCATTAGAGTGATGACAAATAGAATCACTACCATATAGAATAAGCTCTTAAAACAATACAAAATGCCTATTAAATATCGCCACAAGCTTAAAACAAAGGAATCCTAATAAGTTATTAAAATGAAAGGTCATGAGTTGTATGAAAGAAAGAATAATTAATCCCAAAAGTGTTTTATTGTATTAATATTATGTGAGTCGGAAATGATCGACTATTATTATAATTATTATGAATATTATTATGTGATGATTTTATGTTGAGATACGTCCAACATATGTTATTGAGCAGATAGGCAAGGCCTCTGAACTCAAAATGTGTATAAATGGATAGCAGAGTAATAGAGCCACACGTGCCCTCTGACTATTACCAATTTATATGAAGGAGAGAGAAGAAAAATTTTAGGGAAATAGAACATAAAGGGGAATAATGAAGAAAAAAAAAATAATACCAATTATTATATTATAAACCATGACTTAATAAAGAATGAATACAGAAGAAGTAGCGATGGAGGAATTCCTGAATCATAACAACTTGATAAAATGAACTATATTGATGATTTCAGAAAAAATCTAATAATCTTTGTTTCGAAATAATCAATTTTGGTGGCGATGCATTATGTAACATGACATAAGGTAGCAAGAATTCAATGGTATTTAATTATAAAATAAACAGCTGAAAATAAGAGTAAAAGGCAAAAAACTTATGAACTTAAAGATCAATAACCCAGTAACCCAATAAATAACAAATGACTATTAACCCGACAGACTTGACACAATAGATCGGATAGGAACCAAAAGAAAACCAAGAGACAGTGAAGAAGAAGTTTAAGTACAATTCAGTCATCCCAAAAAAGTGAACAGAATATTGTAAATTTAGTAATGAATTGATGTCTGTAGCATATGAGATGTAGCTAGGACAATAAGATTAATGAAGGGTAATAGTATCACATGTATATTATTATTTAAAGAATGTAATAGTATAATATAATGTAGGGGGGTTAGAAGCTAACCATACCCCAAACTAATTGTAGTAGTAATGGCCAAAGGCTATAAACAATACTTTGAGCCCAAAACAAAAGCAATATTAGAATGATGACCAAAAGTGATCAGTGTGATTTGGAGGTAAATAGTTATAAATGACCATAATCACACAGTGATGTAAAGTAATCAGACAACCATGAATAAGCGTGAATAAGCCCAAAAGTGTGTGTGTAAAACTAAATAAGTAGTGAAAGTGATAGGTATAAAATAACGAAACAAAGTGAGCAGGGTAGTAATGATAGAAACTTTCTAATGAAATAAAAGTGTAGTGAGAGTGTAGAACTAAATATTATGTAAGCTAACTATGTTAAACAGATAAACAATTTGTGATAAACTGTGCACTAGTAGGTAAGATTGAACTAATTGTAGTATTGTTAATTTAGGTAATAAGATATCAAGATTATATATTAAGATAAGAGTTAAGGTATCAGAGTGTAGCAAATTAAGAAGGACTAACACTGTGTTAAAGTGAAGGGAATAGTAGATAGGACATAGCATACAAGGAACAGTTTGCCAATAGTATTATAAGAGTTTCTTTAAGTAAGTATTAAGGATTTTATTTGTGTTCAGAAAATCATAGCATAGAGTAAAATGTAGGATAAGCAGATAACAGCAATTAAAAGATATTTCAGGGTAGAACCTGAAAAGAAATGTTTAATAGTAAGAATTAGAGTTAGGGATACTGATGTTTATTGTTTGTTTTGTTTGTAAATTATATTAGAGTTACCAGGAATGTTAGTAAGAAATGTTAGATGGAAGTAGAATGGAATCTAGGCTCTAAGCCAAACTGTTGAACATAAATTTATTAATTTAAGAACAAATAATAATCCAAAGGTAAGGCAGAACGTGCCAAATGATTAAACCATGTAAGGGGGTATTCATAGTACCAAAATATGTGGTTAACAACTAATTTTGAATAAATTATATGTAAGATATAAAATTGGGAAAATAGTAAAAATGTAATTAGCTATCCAAAAGTAGGCATGAGGGGTATCAAAATGTTCATCATAAAAATTTAGGAAGAATGGTACTAATGTGATGACCATAGATATTAGAACAAAGTAGTAATCTTCAGTTGAAGATATTTTGGTAAAAATAGACGGAAAAAGACGATAAATCTTAACAATAACCTGAGTTAATAACCAATGAAAAATTAGCATAATTTCTTAAGTAACCATAGCAACAAGAAAAATAACGCCAAAAAACCGTTAGATTTTCAGTAAGTCATTATTAACCAACGCCAGAGGGTGGACCGAGTAGCTCTCGTATTAACATTAAATTATCATTCTTCAAACAGTTTCAAAACTATTTAAAACTAATAGAAGACAAGTACAACAGTACAGGGAATCCTGAAACGTAAATTTTATTTATAAAAAATTAATTTAACAAACCGTAGTGATCCAAAGAAGACGAAGCGACGCCGCGACGAAGAAAGACGACACGGACACTATATGAAGATCAGTAGAACCTCCTAAAAGAAGAAGATGACACCAACTGAAGAATTACGAGGCCTGAAGTAGCAAAGAAAAGTGCCGAGACGAGGGAAATAGATGACAGGAATTATCCATAGAAGAAGACGACAGCCCAGGAGTTATCTATCGAAGAAGACGACACCAGGATCTTCGGCAACAAGTAACTGATGAGTATAAACATTATCCCTTAAAGCGTATTCACAAATTTTGGTCTGAATTAAAATATAACTATTTCAAAATCACTGATCACTATTCCGAGTCAAAATAAATGCTGATTTAAATTCACTATTTAACTATAACAAATTAACGATTATTAAGAAAGTAAATTATGATAAATAATTAACGAATCTTCTAATAACGAACTTCTGGCAAATGAACATAACCAAAAATTGCTTCACAAATTTTCATTGGTGATTACTTAGTCAAATGTAAAGAGATATCGATTTATTTATGTAGTTAGATGTAAGAATTATTATAACTTTGTGTGTGTTAGCCGTAAACATATATTTCTGTAGCCAAAAGGACTTTACACCCCTGAGAAAAAACGATAATTTTTACTGTAAACTAGAGTAACTGATGACTGTATACAACTGAGCTGAGCGTACCAACTACGCAATTGTAATAGCCGGTGCCGAAAACGAATTTTGATGTATAATAAACCAAGTGAAATATTCTAAAGGATTAATAAATGTTCTCAATCTGCAATGCTGTATGTTTGATTCCGTTAATTTAGAATTACGACTAGTAATTATTGAAGTGAAGGCGTTAAAGCGAGACGCAAGCTGGGTAATACTGCAGAGAGCTGTACGCCAATCAGGTGGCGAGGCGGCAACGTTTGCAACGTTTGAATGCGGCAGAGCAGAATACGGTTTACCCGTACACGACTGAGAGCATACATTTTGACACGTTTAACAACATTTTAAACTTTTATTAAATCTTTACAACAGCCACATAAACATTTTGTAACAATATATATATATATATATATATATATATTTAGCTTGTAAATTATGGAATTGGTTGAATCATGTTTAATTAATTATTGACAAGAATATGTCAAGAAGTAAAGAATTAACTGTATAAAGAGATAATAAATTATTGTATTACTCCCATTGTAGCATAGAAAGCTGGTGTTAATGACCGTAATTTTAAATATAATAAATTGTTGGATAGACAGATAAATGTGTCTTGTTTTAATTTATTAAAGATCAATTCTATGGGTATTATACAAACACTGTTGCTTGATATAGTTCCCATAACACAAACAAATTAATTATAAGAAATAGTCTTCACCACCTATGGTTGAAACAGTTAATACTTGAGATTAGTACTATTAATGTTATCACAACTACCAATAGAGATTGATAAAATAAGCATTAAAAGTATTATAAATTAAAAAATGTGTTTACGTATTTCAGAGTATAAAAATATAAGCACTTTAAGTATCTAAAAAATCAAAAAAGGATATAGCAATTTCATTACGGCAAAGGTATTTCAGTTCCTGTTATAACATCGGGGAATGGAATTTGATCAATGTATGCAATAAAAGGTGCGTATTGTATTGTACAATGCAGGCTATAGTATACTACTCCTCTTATACAGTATAGCGAAAAAAGATAGAATAGTCACGTGCAATAACTTGCGTAAACGTGAATTCGCCTACCTGGAGGTTTTACTGTACTGCAGGTGTAATAAATGGAGAATGTAGTACTTATACTAGATTATGTACCTGAGAAATATAAAATTTTTTTATATAAGGGAATTAAATTTATTTTTATTTCTTAAAAAAGCTTATATATAATCAACTCTTACATATAATTTTTTATTATATACATTTGCGCTTGTTAATTTTGTAGAAATTTTTGGTAAACAATATTTTTTGTTTTCCCCTCCAGTCCGTATACAAATAATTTTTCAAACTTCCGACTCCATCGTGGTAAGCCACGTGTAGCTTGCCACGATAAAGCATGGAGTTTTCAAATTCATCAAACCACTTTGGACAAATGTCCTTGCGCTTTGGTTATGGTAATCGGAAAGACTAATCTGACAGGAAATTGTAGCCGTAATGGCATATCCGTGGGAATAATGATGTTCTCAGAATTAACACACCTTCTCCCTTTGCATTTCCTGTTAAAATGTTTGCCTCGATGACATTCAGCATTTACAGTCATTCTCGTCCCATTGCATAGCTTTGGTGTATCCAAATGTTTCAAAAGCGTTAATATTATTAGTAATATAATCACCTGTGTCACTACTAAGTATCTACTATTAGGCTTACAGCGAACAACGATTTATTTCATACTTTCATCGTTTCACTTCTAATTGTTCGTGCACTGTATATATCATTTATTCACTACGTTAAAACTATTTGTCATTAATCACTTCCAAACCAGTTTGGGAATGTATTGATTGACGCGCAATCCCCCTCACGTTTCTACATTCTCAGTTACCTACTAGTAGTGCTGTACTCTGCCAATCACTTAGACGCGAGGCGGCATAAGCCGTGTCAACTTGAACCATTTGTCAAATATTAACTTAAGCCTACTTAAGAGTCGTTCACGTGTGGTTGTGCTTCCCAGTTCTGTCCAGCGGACTTGGAGGATAAGTAGCGGTTCTCTGTTCATCTTGAAGCAAACTTCAATCAATTAAACTTTGAAAACCTAAGCGATTTCCCTCAAGAGATGAAACTTTCCTTCCGCCTACAGTTTACTGGCGGCAGAAGAAGTTGATATTTTCTTCCCTTCATAAGAGGGTTCTTGAAGACTGTAAATATACATTTCTAAGCGCCCTCTCTTATTATTTTCCATAAAAAAACCTGCCACAAAACACGCCTTGCCATTTTTAATTTTTAGACGCTGTTTACGGATGAAACAAAAGTAGCACACAACTCATTGTAAGCACATCCTAGCCTGACGTATTTAAAAAAAAGTATACAAATAAACAAAAAAATGCGTGGAGGAAAGGTGGTTGATATCGTAGGCGGTATGTTAAGGTGTGCGGGCAAGGCCGCTACATTGCCCCTCCGAGTTCAGCGTGCTGAAACCGTAGGGGGACGGGTGTATATACGCGTTCCGCTCACTTGTTTAGCTTAGTGTTGATTCTGGGGCCAAAGTAATACTCAAACTTTGGTCCAGATCGTTTAAAGAATAAAGATTTGTACAAAGGTGGCCATGGTTTCAGCACCACTGGAGAGAAATCAGCCATCTAGTAACCACGAGAGTTGGCGAGCCGGACGGTGAGAAGGAAGATGTGTGTATTGTAACTATTCGTTTGTTGCTTATCTAGCCCAGGCATGTCAGTCTAGACCTCTGTATTATGTACCCACCGTCGAGTTGTGATTCTGACTCAATCCCACGACCACATTGCAGCCAGTTGAGATTGTGAGTCTCGAACGTTAACGTTGTACCGGCCCGCGTTAGTGTACTAGATAAAATATATTCAGTAATACATCTGTGGGTTTGCAAAATTAATGATGTAATTTAAAGGCCTAAAGTAAATTTATATACTAAACGTATGAATAATATATGACATGTATTGTTTCATAAAACAAAACAATATTTTCTTCGTGTTGCACGCGGTACTTCCGGAACAGATATTGGCTTAGTAACCTGGTATACGTGATACTAGCAGCAGCGGCAGTAGAAGCGTTCAGCTGACTTACAATGAGACCCACAACATCAATCAACCCCCCTTTGTGACGCTACGCGCTACCTGACGGCGACTACTGTAGAATCGTAATGCTATGAATTCTGTCTTTAGAATGCGTCAACCATACTGCGGACTAAAATCGTTTGACGCTTCCTTGGACTTATGGTTTGGCATATGTAAATTTAATTTTTAAACTTCTTTTGATAAAATAAATAGTATAATTATATACCATGATTTATCGTTTGCATCACCATCTGTCGGTGTGCCAATTAGCAGGTCTCGCGCGTCACTCTTGGCTCCTGTCACACGACTGTTCTTTACTTCTTGTATAACTTGCTCTTGATATCGCCTGTCACTGTTAATCTCATCCCTTCCTTCCCTTTGTCCTTTCCATTTCCACCGTTCCTCAAGATTTGTCGTTGATTGCAGGGGCGAATTATTGTATCTAAGAACAAGTTCACAAACTGCACCCTTAGTATAAACCAAAGGGCAGTTGAACGTGTAAGCCAATTTACATATCTTGGTACTATAGTCAGTGAACAATAGGACTACTCTCAAGAAATAAAGAGCAGAATTGAAAAGGCAAGAGCAGTGTATACTAGAATGAGCACTTCATTCAAAAGTCACGATTTAACAATAAACACAAAGATGAGACTTCTACGTTGCTACATATTCTCGGTCCTCCTCTACGGTGTAGAATCTTGGGCTTTGACTGAAGCCACAACTAAGAATTGAAATGTTTCGAAATGTGGCTCTACCATAGAATACTGAGCAATTCATGTACAGAAAGTATAATTAATATTGAAGTTCTTAGCAAGGTGAAGAAAGATAGGGAAGTTATTAACACAGCAAAGATAAGAAGGCTTCAGTATCTGGGACATCTCATGAGAAATGAACAGAGATTTTACTTACTGCAGTCCATACCACAGGGAAAAGTACTTAGAAAGAGAGGAGTTTAGCGACCGAGAATATCATGGCTGAGAAATTTAATGACCTGGTTTGGCATGAACACAACTGACTGGATTTTATTTCGGGTGGGGGGGGGGAGAGTTTCAACCACATATCGTTTTCATATGAAGCCTAATAGTACCTTTCTGTGGAATATAAATACTTTAAAAAGAAAGTTAAATTTAAACAAGTGAGGGTTAACAGAATGTATATAAATGCTGTGGTTATAAATCTATATAACAGGGTTGTATATGTTTTACAGAAAGTAAAATATTGTTAAATACTTTTGTTAAAAAAATTGATTGTCAGTCTTTTTCAAAAGGAAAAATAGAAAAAGAAAGAAAGGTAAAAAACTGAAGAAATAAATATAACTAAATACTTTGTTAAATAAGTGTTCTATTTATCCTTCTTGGTATTAAAAAAAATGTGGGTTATATATTTTTTATTATGTTTATTGCATGTTTCATTAAAAAAAAGAAATATTTAAGTAAATTTTGTCAAATAAGATGGGTTAATTACGTGAGTACATAGGATATCACTGGAACTGTTCGACACCTAACATCACGTGACTTCAAAAATCGTGGTACGCCCCATGGCTTGTATTTTTCGTAGGCGTCGGTTTACTGCCAACTAGCGGGTAAAAGCAAACAATTCCTTCGTTGCGGAATTAAATAAATCAGCTGACATGGCTCAGGCATAGTGTAAACCACGTTGTCACATGAATCATATGTTTCAAGTTGCTTGTAACCAGCGGAAAATCGAGTCCTCCTACTCTCATTCAAGTCGACTTCTTTCCATTTGTCACCATTTCTTTCAACATCTGTCATATTTATTATTGGAAAAAAGGCAATTATTGTAGATTATTTAAACTTGTCATTGACCTAAATAGTAATTTTTTAGAATCTCCAATCTTAGAAGTCAATTAATTGTATTTCAAAAAACACGCAACAAGTATTTTGGTCCAAAATTCTTTTAATTTTTTCAGACTTCGAGGGGGATATATCATCACCCTAGGTTTGCCCCTGGTTGATTTTATTTCTTTTCGTCTTATAAAATATGTTTTATTGGTCTTCCGTCTTCGTCAGGAGTGTGTTGATAAGTGCTCTGTTCTCGTTTAACGCGCTCAAAACCTCCTCAATACTTGCTCTGACAACCTACTTTTTCTGCTTTCCTCCATACCCATATTCCAAAAGTTTCAAACTTATCTCTCCTGCCTCTTTGTTTGTTTTTGCATCTGTCTGTCTGTCTATTTGTCTCTCCCCCTCTCTATCATCCCTACAGGTCATGTTCCTACATTACTGCAGAACAATGACACGTAATCAACGTTTCAAACGATTGATTTTAAAAATGCACTAAGGCTACGGTTACACGAGCGTTTTTACCCGGCCGTGCACGTACGGCTGGAAACGCATTGAATTTAGCACACAGGCGGCAATGAAATTGGTCACACGGACGTGGAAAAAACGCATGTGCTGAGTTTTCAAGGTCGCCGCACAGAAACGCAACCTGCTGCGTTTTAGTCCGTTTTTTATAATAGCGCTTGTTTATTTACTTGTTACTATGGTAATTAATTTTGGTTTCCATGGTGTTGTTGATATCTTTGTAAAAAAGTATGTAAAGTAAGAAATTTTCTTAACAAAGATTTATTTACTACTGCTAACCAAAGTTTTCTTTAATCTAAAGATGGAAGTTTCTGCGCAGTTCCGTTTTAACCTTTATATACACATTTAACATTTATATACACATTTAACCTTTATAGTCACAGCTGTAGGGAAGCGCGTCCGAGACATCTCAACGCTGCCGTCCGATTACGAACCGCCTATGTGACTACACTTCCGTCCGTGCACGTACGAGAAAGCAGTCAGAAAGCTGGCTTTTACGCTTATTCCGTACAAACGTTTTTACTGAGCTCTTCAGTGAATTGGAGTAATAGAAGTCAGCAGCGTTTATATTTCGCTGTTCTGATTGGAAATCAACCTGTATAAAATCTTTTATATCCCAAAAGAATGAAGCCATAATATTTCCTGCTGAAAACATGGTTTTTGCTTATTTTGATTTTGGAGATGAAGGCTGCCGCCACTGCATTGATGTTCTTTTGGTTTCTGGGGCAAAATGGTGTACAGTAGTTTCATCACTAGTGACAATAGACTATAAATACATCTCTTGTACAGATTATGATGCGTTACTTAAGGTAAGACTTGTGTAAGAAATCTCCTCTCTCTCTCTCTCTCTCTCTCTCTCTCTCTCTCTCTCTCTCTCTCTCTCTCTCTCTCTCCCCTTACACACACACACACACGCGCGCGCGTGAATAAAGAATTTCGACGAAACCGAAACATCGAAGCATGATAATGTTTTGTAAACAAAAGATTTTTAGACTGTGGGGAATCGAAAGTGTGGAAGTGTGACATTTTTCGATGACGCATCACGCATTTTGTGGAATGATCCCCAGCCTAAAAACACTATCATGTTAAAAACGCACTTGTGACCACTGTGCGGTTTTCCAAACTCTACGCGCGTGACTGCCGGAAAAATCGTTTCTGTAATCGTACCCTAACCCAATCGTTCGCGAACACACATGTATGCAGTGTTATAAACTCTATTTTGCACTTTCGAAATAAGCACATTTATTCGAGTGCCGTTAAAGTAAATTTATAAGGAGTACTAAAACAGCAGAACAATCCAATTTAACCAAAATTTACATTTCAAACTTCATTATTTAATTACAGGGAATTATAGTATTAATAAGAAAAGCGCCTATGATTTAAAATTACATCTTAAATGGCACTCAACTGAACGTACCAGTAGTGGCAATAAATTAGCTGAAATCAAGTACAAACGAATGTCGTCGTCTCTTTAAGATTAATTGGTATCATGTTAAAGCAACACAGCGGCAAAGACAAATTGCTTTCATAAAGAGAATTCTACGACAGTCGACAGTCCCAAGGCCATCTAAAGATTTTTACAGCGCCTTCTTAATTCTATTTCCAGTTATTCGATTAACTACTAGGATTTTTGTGCCGCTTCTGTCTAGGGATCATTAACAAAATAGTGGCAATTTATTTCTTTCCACAAAGCGATGGCTTATGAAAGCTTCATGATGCGTAAATCCGTTAGAAAGATGACAAATTAGTAGTATTTTTTAAAGCCAAATTCAGAGGTTTGTTGAAGTATAAATTTTGCTTCTTCGTTTATTACAAATATTAATTTAAATAATACCGTTTCATAAATAGCACCATAAATGATTAAAAAAAAGAGAAAATAATAGCATGAAGAAAACCCAAGACAAGACAAAATTACAGTGATATTTGCAGTGCACGGTGTAACGTTTTAGTTAAAGAAAATGTTATTTGTTGGAAGCGATAAAGTAGGCTACGCTCTGCCCTCTGGCGGAGGGTGATGTAATAGTAGTTGTAACATCACTTCTATGGATGTCTGACGGCTCACACTGAGTGACCATTGTTGACCACGGTATTGTGCAAGTGTCCGTGTGCATTTTGCTTGTGTTGTTGTTCCTTGTAAGAAATTATTTCATTTATTTAGTCTTTGGATCATATGCTACGCCATTACACAATATTCTACGTGTTTATCGGCTATTCCAGCTGCTGTAATGTGTGTGTGCGTACATATTGCTGCTACTTTGAGATGAAGGACAATTACGTGATACTTGTCACGCGTCGAGACAGTTCCAGACTTTATCAGTCCGCGCGCGCTGTGTTCACGACGGCAAGCAATTACGCTCTAACGTTTTCTAGTAGTGATGACGCGTATTATGGGTATTGTGGAATCTCAGCGGAGTATAAATATAAGCGTTTAGCGACGCTTAGTCAGTTTTTAGTGGCGATTTACTCCAGTGGTGTTCGAAGTTTATGTCGGGGGATTTACACAGTGCGTTTCAAGTGGTGTATTAATGAAAATTGATTATAGTGCGGAATTCTTTATAGTTGATATTATTATTTGTGTTTACAGATTAACTTGAATTATTGTACGAGTAAAATTTTGTTGAATAACTTGTTGATTACAAACTGTTAATTGTGATAATTAATGCTGGTTATTAATGACTTCATTGGTGTCTTGTATTTTGTTTTCCACTGATCAAGGAGACCGTCGTAACAATACATTATGTAAACTTTTGTTACTATTATTTTTTTGACTCTCGACGATTCGTTAATAGAGTATTATTAACTTCTTATATTCATCGTGTATTAGTTTATGGTCATCCGGAAGATGGCTGCTGAATTTTTTGGTGGCCGAAACGTCGCTCGTCGCTCTTTTATTTTTTTCTGTCACGGCGAAGGACCTTCATTAGATTCTAAAGTTTACAATTCGTCACAGCCATCTTTTAAAGAGAGAAGATTAAGGGACTCTTGTGTACGCCCTTATGGCCAAACAGTTGTTCCTTATTACCATATTGTCTTCAGCAGAAAATTGACACACGTCTATTTATTTCAAACTGACTCGTCCTATCCAGAAATAAGGAGCCTTCCAAATTTATCCACAGAAAATCTTTTTTATTTTTATTCTAGGATTAAAATATCCGAGTATTATTAGTGTATCATATCTTGGTGTCCGCCGACACAACAGTGTCAGCGTATCATAAAATCATCCTTTTCCTTTTTTCGTTGTCATCCTCTGTAGTAGCATGTGTTGTTATTATCAACATATTCCTAAAATATCATTTGGCTCTCGGTGTAGAATCATCAATACGTTCAAAATTCTGAATATACTTTGTTCTTGTAGCCTCCATCAAGAACAGTATTAATATTTTTTTTATTAGTAATTAATAAAATTAATAATAAAAAATTAATTTATAATTTATAATAATCGTGTTTATAGAGTAGGCTTAAACAGCAAAATACATTAAATTTAGTTTTGAAATTGGTTAAGTGGATTAACAGTGTTAATATATTTGCTGTAAAAATAAAAATAAATCTTATATTACAGTAAGTTAAAAAGTAACCATACAGTCGCCTTTTTGAAAATGATTACGTGAATGACAAAATTAAAATATTTCGAAAATAATGTCGTGATATTTACTTTTGCTGTAAACTTAAAAAAGTAACAATACAGTCGTACTTTATGAGTCTTTTTGATAAACATTAAGTGAATAATAGTGCTAAACATTCTTAGAATAATATATAAAATACTGAAGTAAAAATATACACACAGTGCATTTTCCTCATTCTATCGCACTTGCGCATACTTGTTCATATCGTGTAAACAGTGACTATTAATTTAAGTTAGTTTTTCCTTATTCATATCAATCTTGGACCGGAAGGAAAAAGTGTTTCCATCAAAAATTGTATTAAATTATCGTGCCATAATTATCGTACAATAAATATCGTATATACCATTATTATCGTTTTTCATGTAAACAGTGACTATTAATTTAATTTATTAATATTCATTTAATTAGTAGTTAATAAAGCAAGAGAGTATAGTCCTCCGCATCAATTACACTTTGCCAGCTCATCCGAGTCTCTTGCAGTACTAAAATATCAAATCTATATTTTGTTATTCTATTTGCCACTTTGTTCAATTTTCCTATTTGCAATATAGTTTGGATGTTTCACATGTAAAAAAATGCAGATCGTACATGTTTTCCATTTCGGAAATCCAGTTCTATTTCCTCCAATCCCGTCGTCCTCTTGCCGAGGCTCATTTGTAGTTTCCTATACAACAGATTTTTACTGTAGATGAGTTGAGATCACGACAAACTCCCAACTTGGCGGTCTAGTTTTTCATTATCTCCTGATCATTGCCAAGCATATAAAAAAAAAAAAAATATTTTCTCGTCCTGCACTCGTAAAATATTTTTGCCTCTCTAAAGATCCATCGTAACCTGTGTTGATACTTTAAATTCCTTACCACCGGTGCTGGCAGTATGGTGATTTGTCTCTCCTTGCTGTATTACTTTGCTCTTCTTGGTGCCAATCTTCGGCAAGACTTATAGACTCTTCTGTAGTAATTCAACATTTCTCGTTTTCCAATCAGTATGTAGTCGTACAGTTACCTCTGTCAGCTGCACGTCTCTTCAAATCAGAATAATTGTTATTAAGCATTGAAAAGTTACTATTTGGTCGAAGTATTGTTACCTTCGGTGTCTTAGGGAATTCGTGCTAGGAAACGTTTTCTTCTTTGATTGACACAATGAAGAGAAAGTCTTTATACTTCTTTATTCCTTTAGTGAACTTATTCCTAAAACAGGAAACACGAATCTTGTCATAAATTTTTGAGAACCAATTGAGAAGGTTTGGAAAAAATCTTTAGAAAGGTATATGGTAAGATTAATGAAGGAGATACTTGGAGATTAACGATAACTAACGGACTGTACTCACTTACTGAGGGGGAAAATATAGTGATGGTTCATCAAAGCATAATGGAAAATTTGAGTTGGGCACGTTGAAAGAATTGAGGATAAAAGAATAGTTAAGAGTGCCTGGAAGAGGAGAGAATGTGGGAGATGAAGGAGGAGGAGTCGATCACGGAAAGGCTGGAAGGACGACGTCACTCGAAATCGTGCTACGATGGCTAGAAAGGATTAACGAATGATAGGGAGGAATGGATGAGGCCAAAGCCCACCAACAGCTGTAGCGCCAGTGAATACAAGAAATACAGAAGAAGTCTTCAGTCAATTTATTCGTAAATCGTTTTGAGTAACCCATTGTATGTGACGCTGGTAAACGTTTGTTGTACTTGTCATCCTCTATATCCATGAAATCTTTTGGATTCTTTGCAACATAATACTTTAAAGGGTTCATGTTTTTCTTTTTCCGGTTATCCATGATTGACGTTCAGCAGTCGTATACAGCAATGCCTATAAACAATTTTTCTCCCATCGATTCAAGGTTTCTTAACTAATAAATTTTGAGTTATGAGTTTCTAGCAATTTTGCGAATTGAAACCTTATATGGGTTAATTCCTAGGAGAAATTATATGGGTTTGCATGGTTTCTCGTAATTTCAGAATAGCTGCACTGATTCTGACAAAATGTATTTTCTTTTCGTTAACCCGTGTGTCATTGGTCACACAGTGTCTTGCAAAAATTACAGTATTTAGAGACACATTACTACTAAAAGGAGTAAACTTTTTTTAATATCCATCAAAGAATTATTATTTTATTAGTGACTTCACTATAAGGGCATATCTATAAAGGTTAAATAATTATAAATAATAGTTGGAAAAATTATGAGCCGGGCTTAAGGCCGTGGCCTATAATTTGTGTTGACAGAGGTTTCAGCCTCACCATCGAAGGCCATCATCAGTGTCGGAAAAATTTGGCAAGGTGTCAGCAAATTAATTTCAGCGATGAGGTAGGGAGTGCGTATTGTACCTAAGAAGGCGCACTTATGTAAACTATCATACCGGGACGATCTGAGCTGGAAATCAGCATCAACCAATCAGAATTAAGTGCCGTCTGACTGGTTTGGGAGCACAACATGCCAAATCCTATTTAACAGGAGGCATTCTCCTCTTCTATTCACAGCGATGGAACCATGTTTAAAGATCTCCACGGACTCCATGTGCAGCCGACGGTAGTAGGCACTCTCCAAGAATAAACTATAGACGACGGCCTAACAGCCAAGGCTAATATTGTTTCCAGCAATGTGGACATCTGCCGTGAAAGCTTTAAGAAATCTAATCATAACTAAATTTAATAAAACCATCTGTTTTGATATCTCCAATGATTACCCGATATAATAAGGAGGAAGGTTATGTGTTTGTCTGCTGTATAATGTTTATAACTTTGTAGGGGTGCCTTTAATACTAATATTTTAATCAAATAACAGCCCCAAGAACAATTTAATAATTATAGTAAATGATTACCTTGTATGCGGTCCGCCGTGTGACTTCTCAAACTTGTTTAACGTTACGCGTTTCAAGGCTTATGCCTCATCATCAGACGTTTAAAAAACCAAAAACCCACATATCACAGAAAACTGCGTTTCTCAAGAAATAAAATTGCAGAAACAAGCATATTATGTGCACGTGTTCACGTCAGACCGGAAGAGGTTTTTACAAACGCTTCCGTGAACACTTACCAAAAAAGACACATAATTATAATTATATAAAATCTAATTAAACTCGTCATCTGACCCAACACAATCACAATTATACAGATTTTAAGTCTAATCTAATGCCTTTGCATATATGCAACAAGGGCCGATTTATGAATGCCTTGGAGGAGCTGGAAATTTATAATGCATATAGTAATGATAGCAGTCGCGATTGTGTTCTGAATGAATAATTGAACTTTGTATCTAACCGCCTGTATGATACTGCTTTGAGACTGTTCAACGAGTTCCAATCAGTAGCAGACAATACCTGAACGGGTGCGCACCCTACAACACGTGCACATAATATGCTTGTTTCTGCAATTTTATTTCTTGACAAACGCAGTTTTCTGTGATATGTTTGTTTTTGGTTTTTTAAACGTCTGATGATGAGGCATAAGCCTTGAAACGCGTAACATTAAACAAGTTTGAGAAGTCACACGGCGGACCGCATACAAGGTAATCATTTACTATAATATAAAAGTGACTTGGATACCATTACGAAACATGAATGTTAAATTTAATAATTGTTTGGAACTACAGTAACTCGGATAACTTGAAAAAGCAGATATTTTGTTTGAGATTTGTACTTCCATGTTCCATAAGGAAATAGAAGTATGGTGATGGGGATGAAAATCGTGTTCGAGATAAAGGCTGATTCTGATTGTACTACCCTCAAAACGTGAAGAAAAGTCATTTTTCGAAAAGTGTCTGTGCGTCTGTTTGTAGAAATTTCTCTATGGCAAACGATAACTGGCGCAAATGCAAACAGAATCAATTAATGTTTTCCATACGTCCCTGAATTGGAGAGGACCCAACGCTTATTGATTTTGGTGAACATCGGTTAAGGAAAAGGGGTAGTTTACCTGCAACGTTTTACGTTTTAACAAGAGTAAAGTACTTAATTTTGACAAATAAAGTATCCTGAAAAGGTGATCATAATAATCCGCTGTAGAAAGGTATCTATAAATGAAAAGCGTAGTTGAATGTGGAGGTGGTAATTTTCTATAAATGAAAATGATAGTTGTCAGGGGAGAAGATAATTTTTACTTCCATGTTCCATAAGGAAATGGAAGTATGGGCATGCCGAAAAAATCGTGTTCGAGATAATGGCAGATTCTGATTGTACTACCATGAAAACATGAATAAAAGTCATTTTTCGAAAAGTGTGTGTGTGTGTGTGTGTGTGTGTGTGTATCTGTGTGTGTATCTGTGTGTAGTATTTTTTCTATGGCAAACGATAACAGCCGAAAATTCAAACAAAATCAAATAATTTTTTGCATACAGTCCTGAATTTTAGGGGACTCAAGTCCTATTGATTTTGGTGAAGATTGATTAAGGGAAAGGGGTAGTTTACCTACAATGTTTTACGTTTTAACAAGAGTAAAGTGCTTAATTTTGATAAATAAAGTAGGCCCTATCCTGAAAAGAAGGTCATAATAATCCACTGTAGAAAGGTAGATGAAATATCTATAAAAGAAAAGAGTAGTTGAAGGGGGGGGAAGGTAATTTTTTTATAAATTAAAATGGTTGTTGATGGAGTAAGTAAATTTTTATAAGTTTTATATAATGATAATATGATGTATTTATAATATACATACACTTATTGTTTTATTAATTGTACCTATAATTTCAATTTTATATTGTATTGTATTTATTGTTTATAGCCTGAAGATACCATACATACGATGTGTAATAAAATTTTTATTATTCACATTCTTAAAAACGATTGATTTCGGTCATAGACCATCGTCAGGTTATATACAGCACACTTGGGGTCACAATATCGTAAAACACTACTATTTACAAAAACGAATTCGTAGACATTGTTAATGAATTTGATACATATGTCGTTGTCCAAACCTTCCCAAGAACTTATCCTGCCATAGATGTTCATGTTTACAATTGCGGCAAAATGAAAATCAACATTCAGTAATCAGCTGATATGATGTGTAGAGCGAATGTAAACATGAACACTTCATACCGATGTTTTATTATATGTGTACTACTTTATAGGCATCAAAGAAGTTGTTTCTATGGAAATATATCATTCAATTTGTCAAACATAAAACTTGATTTACAAAGTGGGGAATATCTTTTTTAGAAATTATCGAATCGAATTCAAGTAAATTATTTTAAACATAAACCTTACAACATGGAAGTTATATATATGGTTTTCCATACCGATTTTTTTAAAAAACCAAACGAATAATTGCTTTTAAATTATTGTACAGCCTAACGACCAGTGGCAATGAATTAGCTGCAATAAAGTAATAATGTCACCTCTATAAACGTTATTAATTCGTTCTATATTAAAGCAGCAGCCACAGTGAATAAGACAAATCGTTTTCATAATAAATAATTCCGAGAGTCAGCAGTCTCCGAGTCGAGTCTTTCTAGTACGAAGTTTTCTCAGTGCCTTCTTAATCATCTCTCCGTTAACTGGATTGAGTACTTCAACTTTATTGCGGTTTTATCTGCAAGCATTAGCAAAGTAGCAATAATTCGTTTTTACGACACGATTTCTCTTTAAGGTTTTATTACAAGTTAAATGCTTTAAATAAATGTTGAAGAAAAAGAACACTTATTAAAACTATTTTTAGTTCTACTTTGAAAATGACTTTAACTGTAATTGTCATAAAACAAATTTAACTTCTCTTTGATTTAAAGTTCAAATCAAATTGCGCTCTTATCAATTACGCGTTGTTTGATAAATCTCTTGTTTTATTATTAATTTTTGAGTGGAATACTATTTTTTTAATAATTTTATTGTCCATGCGTGTATTGTGGCCCTAGCCAACAGTATGGTTTCACCTCTCGAACAGTAGAATTAGGCTAGGTGACACAAATCAGTCAGCCGTAATTTTGAGAGCATAATTTACTGCCAGTTTAGAATTAAAAATCTTTGTACTTTGTTTTCTGAACCACCGCTTCCTGTAGTGTTCAATATGGTGTCCGACATATCCTTACGTACGATATGGTATTATACATAGGATTAAATATATATGAATTGCCAGAAAAAGAACATTTCATTGGATATACATTGTTAAAACCTATATCGCTATAAACGATTTTGAATTCTAACATTCTAACATTAGACATATTGCAAAAAATGGTATAAACATATCTTAAGAGACACTTTATTCAAAGAAATGACATATATACATCCACAGAGAGAGAGAGAGAGAGAGAGAGAGAGAGATACAAACACACAGACATACACACAAACCCGCGCGCATCTACTCACACACACACACACACACACACACACACACACACACACAAAACACGTTACAAATTAGAAGCACCTTAAATCAAAAAATAACCTTATATAGGCCAATCTCTGATATTTAAACTACATCCTGCTTCCTCAAACTCAATTAAATTTAAAATTTCCAACGCGTTAAAAAAAAAGTTAACAAAACACAATCACATATGATAAAACATACTCTTCTACAAACGTACTTGCGACGACTGTCCCGAGTTCTGTATCGGACAAACCGTCAAGACTTCCACAAACGTTACAATGAACAGACAAAAAAGAACGTGTCAAAGTGACAATAAAAACGTATATGCAAATTGCTGTTTTGCTGGTCACATATTAACCATTCAACATACGTACTTTTAAAAACACATATCAACAGAAATTTTAAAAATACTACATATTATGATAAAAAGCAAACAAACAAAACAGAACAAAGTATCTTCAAAATATTCAGATTTTACATTAACCAGTCCCATTTAAAAACTGGAATCTTTCGAAATGTGGCCTTACCGTAGACTACTCAGCATTTCATGAACAGCACATATAGCTAATGGAAAGGAAAGTTATTAACACACGGAAGATAAGAAAGCTTCAGAATCTGGGACATCTCATCAAAAATGAACAAAGATTTTACTTATTGCAATCCATACTACAGGGAAAAGTACTTGGAAAGAGAGGTGTTGAGCGACCGAGAATCTCATGTCTGAGAAATTTAAGGACCTGGATTGGCATGAATACAACTGACTTATTCCGTGCAGCAGTACAGAAAGTTAAAATAGTCTGTATAATATCCAACATCCGAAACGCATAGGAACTATTAGAAGAAGACGAATCCCATTTTATTTTCAATTATTAAAGAACTTGCAATCCAACACACTATTTGAACAGTACTTGACAAATAACAGAACATCGCTACACCCACCAGGAGCGCAACGTGCGTCAGCACTACACAGTAACAGTAACGGTGCCATGCGTCAGGGTCAGTTACTATACTTATACGACATAACAGGATATCGCTACACCCACCAGGAGCGCAACGTGCGTCAGCACTGCACAGTGACAGTAACGGTGCCATGCGTCAGGGTCAGTTACTATACTGTTACGACATAAAAGGATATCGCTACACCCACCAGGAGCGCAACGTGCGTCAGCACTGCACAGTGACAGTAACGGTGCCATGCGTCAGGGTCAGTTACTATACTGTTACGACATAACAGGATATCGCTACACCCACCAGGAGCGCAACGTGCGTCAGCACTGCACAGTGACAGTAACGGTGCCATGCGTCAGGGTCAGTTACTATACTGTTACGACATAACAGGATATCGCTACACCCACCAGGAGCGCAACGTGCGTCAGCACTGCACAGTGACAGTAACGGTGCCATGCGTCAGGGTCAGTTTCTATACTGTTACGACATAACAGGATATCGCTACACCCACCAGGAGCGCAACGTGCGTCAGCACTGCACAGTGACAGTAACGGTGCCATGCGTCAGGGTCAGTTACTATACTGTTACGACATAACAGGATATCGCTACACCCACCAGGAGCGCAACGTGCGTCAGCACTGCACAGTGACAGTAACGGTGCCATGCGTCAGGGTCAGTTACTATACTGTTACGACATAACAGGATATCGCTACACCCACCAGGAGCGCAACGTGCGTCAGCACTGCACAGTGACAGTAACGGTGCCATGCGTCAGGGTCAGTTACTATACTGTTACGACATAACAGGATATCGCTACACCCACCAGGAGCGCAACGTGCGTCAGCACTGCACAGTGACAGTAACGGTGCCATGCGTCAGGGTCAGTTACTATACTGTTACGACATAACAGGATATCGCTACACCCACCAGGAGCGCAACGTGCGTCAGCACTGCACAGTGACAGTAACGGTGCCATGCGTCAGGGTCAGTTACTATACTTATACGACATAACAGGATATCGCTACACCCACCAGGAGCGCAACGTGCGTCAGCACTGCACAGTGACAGTAACGGTGCCATGCGTCAGGGTCAGTTACTATACTGTTACGACATAACAGGATATCGCTACACCCACCAGGAGCGCAACGTGCGTCAGCACTGCACAGTGACAGTAACGGTGCCATGCGTCAGGGTCAGTTACTATACTGTTACGACATAACAGGATATCGCTACACCCACCAGGAGCGCAACGTGCGTCAGCACTGCACAGTGACAGTAACGGTGCCATGCGTCAGGGTCAGTTACTATACTGTTACGACATAACAGGATATCGCTACACCCACCAGGAGCGCAACGTGCGTCAGCACTGCACAGTGACAGTAACGGTGCCATGCGTCAGGGTCAGTTACTATACTGTTACGACATAACAGGATATCGCTACACCCACCAGGAGCGCAACGTGCGTCAGCACTGCACAGTGACAGTAACGGTGCCATGCGTCAGGGTCAGTTACTATACTGTTACGACATAACAGGATATCGCTACACCCACCAGGAGCGCAACGTGCGTCAGCACTGCACAGTGACAGTAACGGTGCCATGCGTCAGGGTCAGTTACTATACTGTTACGACATAACAGGATATCGCTACACCCACCAGGAGCGCAACGTGCGTCAGCACTGCACAGTGACAGTAACGGTGCCATGCGTCAGGGTCAGTTACTATACTGTTACGACATAACAGGATATCACTACACCCACCAGGAGCGCAACGTGCGTCAGCACTGCACAGTGACAGTAACGGTGCCATGCGTCAGGGTCAGTTACTATACTGTTACGACATAACAGGATATCGCTACACCCACCAGGAGGGCAACGTGCGTCAGCACTGCACAGTGACAGTAACGGTGCCATGCGTCAGGGTCAGTTACTATACTGTTACGACATAACAGGATATCGCTACACCCACCAGGAGCGCAACGTGCGTCAGCACTGCACAGTGACAGTAACGGTGCCATGCGTCAGGGTCAGTTACTATACTGTTACGACATAACAGGATATCGCTACACCCACCAGGAGCGCAACGTGCGTCAGCACTGCACAGTGACAGTAACGGTGCCATGCGTCAGGGTCAGTTACTATACTGTTACGACATAACAGGATATCGCTACACCCACCAGGAGCGCAACGTGCGTCAGCACTGCACAGTGACAGTAACGGTGCCATGCGTCAGGGTCAGTTTCTATACTGTTACGACATAACAGGATATCGCTACACCCACCAGGAGCGCAACGTGCGTCAGCACTGCACAGTGACAGTAACGGTGCCATGCGTCAGGGTCAGTTACTATACTGTTACGACATAACAGGATATCGCTACACCCACCAGGAGCGCAACGTGCGTCAGCACTGCACAGTGACAGTAACGGTGCCATGCGTCAGGGTCAGTTACTATACTGTTATGACATAACAGGATATCGCTACACCCACCAGGAGCGCAACGTGCGTCAGCACTGCACAGTGACAGTAACGGTGCCATGCGTCAGGGTCAGTTACTATACTGTTACGACATAACAGGATATCGCTACACCCACCAGGAGCGCAACGTGCGTCAGCACTGCACAGTGACAGTAACGGTGCCATGCGTCAGGGTCAGTTACTATACTGTTACGACATAACAGGATATCGCTACACCCACCAGGAGCGCAACGTGCGTCAGCACTGCACAGTGACAGTAACGGTGCCATGCGTCAGGGTCAGTTACTATACTGTTACGACATAACAGGATATCGCTACACCCACCAGGAGCGCAACGTGCGTCAGCACTGCACAGTGACAGTAACGGTGCCATGCGTCAGGGTCAGTTACTATACTGTTACGACATAACAGGATATCGCTACACCCACCAGGAGGGCAACGTGCGTCAGCACTGCACAGTGACAGTAACGGTGCCATGCGTCAGGGTCAGTTACTATACTGTTACGACATTACAGAACATTCTGCCTGTTCCTCGGCTATTCCAGTGAAATCCGGCTGTAACGTGTGTGTGCGTACATATTTCTGCTACTTTCAAATGAAGGACAATTACGTCCTATACCCTGATTAACAAAAGAAAGTGACTGGCGGAGCGGCCGCGCGGCGACCGAGTTTGTAGTAAAAACATTCCAATTTATAACCTCGTGGAAACGTAAAATACAGGGCGAGAAATGTCTAATGAACTGTATTTTAATCATCAATTAAAGACGTTTTTAACAAACTTTTCTAATTTTTAAAATCTCTTTTCAATAAATTTACATTGTGAGTTAAAGAAAAAAATACACGAATTTGAATTAAAAAATTAGGGTTTATCGTTTTTATTACGTAAGAACTCAGAGGTTAAGCATCGGAAAAAAATTTCTTGTAGACAAATGGTAGTCCACCTTCTTTAGTACAATATATCAAAAATTGAGATTCCTACGATTAATATTAACGACGTTATTAATTTTTTCCGAATGTACTGTTAACTCCGTTATTAATAATTTTTTTCATTGTGTTTTTTCACAATAAACATAACAAAATTGTATTCATCAATACAAAGTGGTATGTAACCTTCAAATATTACGAAATATAACTGCAATCAGTTAATATAGGAAAATTAGAACTAACATCGCTCAACGGCGCGCGATCGAGTCAAGGTACAGTAACAGCCCAAAGAAAGTGGTGCATACGCTCACGGCTCACACATTGACACATAGCCAACTTACTACGAGTCACCAATCTCTCATAAGTATATACTTAGTTATCTGTCTACTTATTTAATCTAATCTTCTACCTGGAGATCTGTCAAAAACGTACATCTGACCAGACTTTTGTGGTTTAGTTGAACTACATGCTTTTTATAACAGTCTTGAATGATTGTTTATTACTCTTTTGCGGTACGGTATTTATTGTTTTCTTGTTAATAAACTGTTTTTGTTTTGTGATCAGCTTTAATACTACTAATTGAAGTGCAATGTAATTACTGGGAAATTGTTAATGCCATTCAAATTTCTCAACAACTAATTATTTAACTATGAAATATAGTTTACAGTTTAAAACTACCGAGCAAAGCTCGGTCTACCAGATATTGCATAATTATAACAGTATTTTACTGTTATAATGTAATTGAAATGTAAAAACAATTAGTAAGTTACTTGTTATTAGCATTGACAAATAAATAATAAATACAGTACGGTACTTACAAGTATTGTAGTGTTCTTCAGCTTTTATGGAATCCGCTCATAAAATATGTGTATAAATCATAAAAATACACTATTAAAACACTCTATAAAAAACACTTATAGCTGTGAGTTAGTAGTCTTCAAACGAAAGTTCTCTGATACCCTCCATTGGATCGTCATCACTATTATCATCTTCTGAACAATTATCATCCTCGGAGCTACTGCTGTCTTCCACGGATATAATCATTTCCTCCACAGCTTCTTCCATTAGTCCTTCGTTATTCCATGCATCGATAATAACTTTTTTGGTGTGGTCCACTACTTGCTCCCACCTCTCAGCAGTAATTCGATTAAATCCGTCTTTAGTCAGTCGTTCAACTTCTTTTAAAGTAAACATTTTGTTGTTTTCGGCAACATACCCCTTAACCTGAGCCCATATAAGCTCAATGGCGTTAAGATGGCAATGGTAAGGTGGTAGCCTTATCACTTTGTGACCTCTGCTCTCTATCAATTCATCAACAAAATACCTTTTGTTCTGGGGCTTGTGCCATTTCACTAATTCCAAAAGTTCTGATTTTTTCAAGTCGGTTGTAGATTGAATATTTTTCCTATCCAGCCATGCAAGTATGTCAGCTTTTTTATCTTTGCTTGTGGGAGCTTTATCAATTTGCTTAGAATGGTAGGGAGCATTGCCCATGACTATTACTGCAGGCTCTTCTAGGTTATTTAGCAAAGTTTCAGAACACCAACCGAAGAATTTGTCGTGATCCATATCTTCATGGTAGTCACCGGTTTTTTTCGATTTAAATAGTAGAAGGGAATTTGGAACAAACCCTTTTGAAGAACCTGCATGACATATTATTAATCGTTCACCTTTCCCTATAGGTGTTAACATTGTCCCCTGAAGTGACTCATCAGTCCATCCTTGCTTCAAACAATGCCCAGCATTGACCCAGGTCTCATCGAGCCAAATTATATTATCGAAATTCTCGTCTTTGATTTGGCGAAGAAAACGACGCCTCCAGGCAGCGACATCGCTTCTCTCCATAATCACTTTTCTGCCCGAAAATTTTCTCCACGTAAATCCTAAACCTTTTAGCACGTTTCTAAACGAAGACAGACTGCCATTAAACAGCTCTTCATTTTCCAACGATGATAAAAGTTTTTTCAAAGTGGGATATTCTTTTCTTATGTAATATTGATATACATGTCTTCGTATAGCGTCTTCCTGAAAAGTGTCAAGTTTTGTCACAGTTTTCTCCCGTTTCCTCTGTTTGCCCGGAGTTGAAAGTTGGCTATTACTGTCATCTTGTATTTCTTTCAATTCTTTTTCCTTGCAAACTCGCAGAACTGTATTTTTATGTATTTTCAGAGCATCTGCAGTTCGCTGTATTGCATTATTAACCGGAATCAAAGGACCTTTGTTCGCCTTTTCTCTATCAAAATATTCCCGCACTTTGCACACAATTTCTCTTGACTGTCCTTTCATAGGTACGCCTCGGCCCGAAGTTTGTCTTTTCTTTGGAGTTCGAGTCCTAGGTCTTCCCCTATGTTTCCTTGGTTCAGCCTCGTTACGTTGCTCCATGCTCAGCCACCGAAGTATATTCACACAAAATAACTTAAAAACACGTCAATTTATAATGAAAGCACAAGAAACTAACACTTAAAATCAAGATAACCAACAACCGGACATCACTCAACCACCACATCAACTAAACTGAAAGCTGGAAATTTCCCTTACCCTTAGTGTGCGTATAACGGTTCAGTTTTCCTGGAAGCGTGTGCTATTTGTAGACATAAAGGAGAGGCCGAGACGCTGTACGGGAATGACGGTAGCGCGCGAATAAAATGGGTCCAATAGGTTCTGACTGTACTTCCGCCGCAGAGCGCCACGCATTGCTCTCTGTGAAATTCACTTTATATATTAATCCATTGTAGTATTCCTATCACGTACAAGGTGTAAGTTGTATATGTCTTCTACATTTAGTTATCTAAAGAGAGCGTCACGCAAATCTCATTCGTGTACAACTTTTAACAACTGAGTTAACAGGACATTAGAAAAAAATTAATAACGTCGTTAATTTTAATCGTAGGAATCTCAATTTTTGATATATTGTACTAAAGAAGGTGGACTACCATTTGTCTACAAGAAATTTTTTTCCGATGCTTAACCTCTGAGTTCTTACGTAATAAAAACGATAAACCCTAATTTTTTAATTCAAATTCGTGTATTTTTTTCTTTAACTCACAATGTAAATTTATTGAAAAGAGATTTTAAAAATTAGAAAAGTTTGTTAAAAACGTCTTTAATTGATGATTAAAATACAGTTCATTAGACATTTCTCGCCCTGTATTTTACGTTTCCACGAGGTTATAAATTGGAATGTTTTTACTACAAACTCGGTCGCCGCGCGGCCGCTCCGCCAGTCACTTTCTTTCGTTAATCAGGGTATAGACTGATCCACTTCACACCATTCCTCGCGAGCTGTGTTCAACGCTGCAGTCAATCACGTTCTAGTGTTTTCTAGTAGACACCTATTACAGAATAATCTTAAATCTCAGCGGGGTATAAATACAAGGCTTCAGCGACGCTTAGTTCAGTTTTAGTGGCGATTTATACCAGTGCGGATCGAAGTATTGGGGCGAAATGTTACGTGTTTTATAATTGTGTGAGAATCGTTGACAATATAATTAGTTGACATTATTATTACGTGTTATCAATTTTCATTTCATTTGTTGTAAGAGACGATCTTGTATATTACAAACTGTTTAACTGTGATAATTAAAGCTGGTGATTAGTGATTTAATTGGTATCTTAATCATAATACAATCTTCTCATACACCTGACAAAATGTTACTGCAGTTATGAAAAACTATATAATTCATTTGCACAATGACTGATAAACAAGGTTTCTTCATTCGTAAGTCTGCGAGGGGGGGACGCGAGTGATCCTAATAGGTCCCTAGAAGTTTTGAACAACACACGTCGAGAACAAAGAAACTGCAAAAGTGGCAGTCAGTCACTAATCTTTTACTACTTAAGTTTGCGTCGCTGTAATTGCTTCAGTGTGACGATAGGAACTCTGAAGCCAGCTGCTGCACCAGTTCAGACTAATGGGGCGGAGATGGATCCCGTTAGGGCCTATTCGTTGAAGTGGATGAGATGATGATGATGATAAAGTTGTAACTGTTAATAGTAAGAGTAAATGTGAGGAGTAAGTGGGTGAATCGTATACTAGTAAGAATATTATTGTTAATAGTAAGAACAAAGTGTTAAGAATTATACTAAACGTTCGCATTTATTCGTCGGGACCGACGACGGTCGCAGGACTGTGACAATAGGATCCATTTTTCGGCGCAATTCAAATGTTTACACGGAAACCTGTAAAAAAAATCTACATTATTAAGAAACCTTTTTAACTTTTTTACAGTTATAAAAAGTTAAAGCGGAAAAGTGTTTGCAGCTAACTAGAAAATGGTGAGATTAATTTGTGTAAGTGAGCCTAAAAAAACATTAATAAACTGCAACAAACACTTACATATCAATTAAGTTTATCTATAAATAATATTAGATAATATTCAACTTTGACTACCTTAGTTATATGAATTTTTGGTCGAGTGTACTTAAAAAAATAATAATCAGTGTCTGATTCGTTAAAATGCGTCGTGTTTGGGCCGCTCTGTAATACCAGTGCAAACATGCACAGAGTTAGTTATCATCTGTTTGCACTTGTGATCGTTCGATGTTCCACCCCCTGTTATTACAACTTGTTTGCTACGTGACAACCTACTGAACGATTGATTACTACAGAAATAATATGTCTGCATAAACCCGGTATGCCTCTTACCATTTGACCTACTGAATAAGATGGCCCTCCTGATAGCATTGGTTATCCTCAAGAAATCCTCTTCAGTTTCCACAAACATATATCGTTGTAAGAATAGCTTCGTGTACACATATTGTGGACTGGTAACTCTGAGGGGAACAACTTGGGACGCCAATTTGTTCAAGACTGCACCTGATGCTGAACGTTTAATAGCTTCATGTACACATACTGTGGACTGGTAACTCTGAGGGCAACAACTGGGGACGCCAGCTTGTTCAAGACTGCATCTGATGTTGAACGTTTAATAGCTTCGTGTACACATACTGTGAACTAGTAACTCTTAGGGGAACTGGGAAGCCAGCTTGTTCAAGGCTGCATCTGATGTTGAACGTTTAATAGCTTCGTGTACACATGCTGTGGACTGGTAACTCTGAGGGCAGCTGGGGACGCCAGATTGTTCAAGACTGCATCTGATGTTGAACGTTTAATAGCTTCGTGAACACATACTGCGGACTGGTAACTCTGAGGGCAACTGGGGACGCCAGCTTGTTCAAAACTGCATCTAATATTGAACGTTTAATAGCTTCGTGTACACATACTGCGGACTGGTAGCTCTGAGGGCACTGGGGACGCCAGCTTGTTCAAGACTGCATCTGATGTTGAACGTTTAATAGCTTCGTGTACACATACTGTGGACTGGTAACTCTGAGGGCAAATGGGGACGCCAGCTTGTTCAATACTGCATCTGATGTTCAACGTTTAATAGCTTCGTGTATACATACTTTGGACTGGTAACTTTGACGGGGACTGGGGACTCCAGCTTGTTCAAGCCTACATTTGATATTGAACGTTTAATAGCTTCGTGTACACATACTGTGGACTGGAAATTTTGATGGGAACTGGGGACGCCAGCTTGTTCTAGACTGCATCTGATGTTGAACATTTAATTGCTTCGTGTACACATACTGTGGACTGGTAAATCTGAGGTGAACTGGGGACGCCAGCTTGTTCAAGACTGCATCTGATGTTGAACGTTTAATAGCTTCGTGTACACATACTGTAGTCTGGTAACTCTGAGGGGAACTGGGGACGCCAGCTTGTTCAAGACTGCATCTGATGTTTAAACGTTTAATAGCTTCGTGTACACATACTGTGGACTGGTAACTCTGAGGGGAACTGGGGACGCCAGCTTGTTCAAGACTGCATCTGATGTTTAAACGTTTAATAGCTTCGTGTACACATACTGTGGACTGGTAACTCTAAGGGGAACTGGGGACGCCAGCTTGTCCAAGACTGCATCTGTTGTTGAACGTTTAATAGTTTCGTGTACACATACTGTGGACTGGTAACTCTGAGGGGAACTGGGGACGCCAGCTTGTTCAAGACTGCATCTGATGTTAAAAGTTTAATAGCTTCATGTACACATACTGTGGATTGGTAACTCTGTGGGGAAATGGAGACGCCTGCTTGTTCAAGACTCCATCTGTTTTTGAACATTTAATAGCTTCGTGTACACTAACTGTGGACTGATAACTCTGAGGGGAATTTGGGACTCCTGCTTGTTCGAGACTGCATCTGATGTTGAACGTTTAATAGCTTCATCTACAAATACTGTGGACTGGTAAATCTGAGTGGAACTGGGGACGCCAGCTTGTTCAAGACAGCATCTGCAGTTGAACGTTTAATAGCCTCGTGTACACATACTGTGGACTGGTAACTCTGAGGGTAACTGGGGACGCCAGCTTGTTCAAGACTGCATCTGATGTTAAAAATTTAATAGCTTCATGTACACATACTGTGGATTGGTAACTCTGAGGGGAAATGGAGACGCCTGCTTGTTCAAGACTGCATCTGATGTTTAAAAGTTTAATAGCTTCGTGTACACATACTGTAGACTGGTAACTCTAAGGGGAACTGGGGACGCCAGCTTGTTCAAGACTGCATCTGTTGTTGAACGTTTAATAGTTTCGTGTACACATACTGTGGACTGGCAAGTGTGAGGGGAAATGGGGACGCCAGCTTTTTCAAGACTGCATCTGATGTTGAACGTTTAATAGCTTCATGTACACATACTGTGGACTGGTAATTCTGAGGAGAACAACTGGGACGCCAGCTTGTTACAGACTGCATCTGATGTTGAATGTTTAATATCTTCGTGTACACATACTGTGGACTGGTAACTCTGAGGGGAACTGGGGACGCCAGCTTGTTCAAGACTGCATCTGATGTTAAAAGTTTAATAGCTTCATGTACACATACTGTGGATTGGTAACTCTGAGGGGAAATGGAGACGCCTGCTTCTTCAAGACTGCATCTGATGTTGAACGTTTAATAGCTTCGTGTACACATACTGTGGTCTGGTAACTCTGAGGGGAACAACTGGGGACGCCATCTTGTTCAAGACTGCATCTGATGTTGAACGTTTAATAGCTTCGTGTACACATACTGTGAACTGATAACGCTGAGGGGAATTTGGGACTCCTGCTTGTTCAAGACTGCATCTGATGTTGAACGTTTAATAGCTTCATCTACAAATACTCTGGACTGGTAACTCTGAGTGGAACTGGGGACGCCAGCTTGTTCAAGACTGCATCTGCAGTTGAACGTTTAATAGCTTCGTGTACACATACTGTGGACTGGTAACTCTGAAGGGAACAACTGGGGACGCCATCTTGTTCAAGACTGCATCTGATGTTGAACGTTTAATAGCTTCATATACACATACTGTGGACTGGTAACTCTGAGGGCAAAAACTGGGGACGCCAGCTTGTTCAAGACTGCATATGATGTTGAACGTTTAATAGCTTCGTGTACACATACTGTGAACTAGTAACTCTGAGGGGAACTGTGAAGCCAGCTTGTTCAAGACTGCATCTGATGTTGAACGTTTAATAGCTTCGTGTACACATGCTGTGGACTGGTAACTCTGAGGGCAGCCCGGGACGCCAGCTTGTTCAAGACTGCATCTGATGTTGAACGTTTAATAGCTTCGTGAACACATACTGTGGACAAGTAACTCTGAGGGCAACTGGGGACGACAGCTTGTTCAAGACTGCATCTGATGTTAGAAGTTTAATAGCTTCATGTACACATACTGTGGATTGGTAACTCTGAGAGGAAATGGGGACGCCTGCTTGTTCAAGACTCCATCTGTTTTTGAACCTTTAATAGCTTCGTGTACACTAACTGTGGACTGGTAACTCTGAGGGGACAATGGGACGCCTGCTTGTTCAAAACTGCATCTGATGTTGAACGTTTAATAACTTCGTGTACACATACTGTGAACTGATATCTCTGAGGGGAATTTGGGACTCCTGCTTGTTCAAGACTGCATCTGATGTTGAACGTTTAATAGCTTCATCTACAAATACTGTCGACTGGTAACTCTGAGGGGAACTGGGGACGCCAGCTTGTTCAAGACTGCATCTGCAGTTGAACGTTTAATAGCTTCGTGTACACATACTGTGGACTGGTATCTCTGAGGGGAACAACTTTGGACGCCATCTTGTTCAAGACTGCATCTGATGTTGAACGTTTAATAGCTTCATATACACATACTGTGGACTGGTAACTCTGAGGGCAACAACTGGGGACGCCAGCTTGTTCAAGACTGCATATGATGTTGAACGTTTAATAGCTTCGTGTACACATACTGTGAACTAGTAACTCTGAGGGGAACTGTGAAGCCAGCTTGTTCAAGACTGCATCTGATGTTGAACGTTTAATAGCTTCGTGTACACATGGTGTGGACTGGTAACTCTGAGGGCAGCCCGGGACGCCAGCTTGTTCAAGACTGCATCTGATGTTGAACGTTTAATAGCTTCGTGAACACATACTGTGGACAGGTAACTCTGAGGGCAACTGGGGACGACAGCTTGTTCAAGACTCCATCTGATGTTAGAAGTTTAATAGCTTCATGTACACATACTGTGTATTGGTATCTCTGAGGGGAAATGGGGACGCCTGCTTGTTCAAGACTCCATCTGTTTTTGAACCTTTAATAGCTTCGTGTACACTAACTGTGGACTGGTAACTCTGAGGGGAAAATGGGACGCCTGCTTGTTCAAAACTGCATCTGATGTTGAACGTTTAATACCTTCGTGTACACATACTGTGAACTGATATCTCTGAGGGGAATTTGGGACTCCTGCTTGTTCAAGACTGCATCTGATGTTCAACGTTTAATAGCTACATCTACAAATACTGTGGACTGGTAACTCTGAGGGGAACTGGGGACGCCAGCTTGTTCAAGACTGCATCTGCAGTTGAACGTTTAATAGCTTCGTGTACACATACTGTGGACTGGTAACTCTGAGGGGAACAACTGGGGACGCCACCTTGTTCAAGACTGCATCTGATGTTGAACGTTTAATAGCTTCATGTACACATACTGTGGACTGGTAGCTCTGAGGGCAACAACTGGGGACGCCAGCTTGTTCAAGACTGCATCTGATGTTGAACGTTTAATAGCGTCGTGTACACATACTGTGAACTAGTAACTCTGTGGGGAACTGGGAAGCCAGCTTGTTCAAGACTGCATCTGAAGTTAAACGTTAATAGCTTCGTGTACACATGCTGTGGACTGGTAACCTGAGGGCAGCCCGGGACACCCACCTTGTTCAAGACTTCATCTGATGTCGAACGTTTAATAGCTTCGTGAACACACACTGTGGACAGGTAACTCTGAGGGCAACTGGGGACGGCAGCTTGTTCAAGACTGCATCTGATGTTGAAGGTTTTATAGCTTCTTGAACACATACTGTGGACAGGTAACTCTGAGGGCAACTGGGGACGGCAGCTTGTTCAAGACTGCATTTGATGTTGAAGGTTTAATAGCTTCGTGTACACATACTGTGGACTGGTAACTCTGAGGGCAACTGGGGACGCCAGCTTGTTCAAGACTGCATCTGATGTTGAAGGTTTTATAGCTTCTTGAACACATACTGTGGACAGGTAACTCTGAGGGCAACTGGGGACGGCAGCTTGTTCAAGACTGCATTTGATGTTGAAGGTTTAATAGCTTCGTGTACACATACTGTCGACTGGTAACTCTGAGGGGAACTGGGGACGCCAGCTTGTTCAAGACTGCATCTGCAGTTGAACGTTTAATAGCTTCGTGTACACATACTGTGGACTGGTATCTCTGAGGGGAACAACTTGGGACGCCATCTTGTTCAAGACTGCATCTGATGTTGAACGTTTAATAGCTTCATATACACATACTGTGGACTGGTAACTCTGAGGGCAACAACTGGGGACGCCAGCTTGTTCAAGACTGCATATGATGTTGAACGTTTAATAGCTTCGTGTACACATACTGTGAACTAGTAACTCTGAGGGGAACTGTGAAGCCAGCTTGTTCAAGACTGCATCTGATGTTGAACGTTTAATAGCTTCGTGTACACATGGTGTGGACTGGTAACTCTGAGGGCAGCCCGGGACGCCAGCTTGTTCAAGACTGCATCTGATGTTGAACGTTTAATAGCTTCGTGAACACATACTGTGGACAAGTAACTCTGAGGGCAACTGGGGACGACAGCTTGTTCAAGACTGCATCTGATGTTAGAAGTTTAATAGCTTCATGTACACATACTGTGGATTGGTAACTCTGAGAGGAAATGGGGACGCCTGCTTGTTCAAGACTCCATCTGTTTTTGAACCTTTAATAGCTTCGTGTACACTAACTGTGGACTGGTAACTCTGAGGGGACAATGGGACGCCTGCTTGTTCAAAACTGCATCTGATGTTGAACGTTTAATAACTTCGTGTACACATACTGTGAACTGATATCTCTGAGGGGAATTTGGGACTCCTGCTTGTTCAAGACTGCATCTGATGTTGAACGTTTAATAGCTTCATCTACAAATACTGTCGACTGGTAACTCTGAGGGGAACTGGGGACGCCAGCTTGTTCAAGACTGCATCTGCAGTTGAACGTTTAATAGCTTCGTGTACACATACTGTGGACTGGTATCTCTGAGGGGAACAACTTTGGACGCCATCTTGTTCAAGACTGCATGTGATGTTGAACGTTTAATAGCTTCATATACACATACTGTGGACTGGTAACTCTGAGGGGAACAACTGGGGACGCCAGCTTGTTATAGACTGCATCTGATGTTGAACGTTTAATATCTTCGTGTACACATACTGTGGACTGGTAACTCTGAGGGGAACTGTGAAGCCAGCTTGTTCAAGACTGCATCTGATGTTGAACGTTTAATAGCTTCGTGTAAACATGGTGTGGACTGGTAACTCTGAGGGCAGCCCGGGACGCCAGCTTGTTCAAGACTGCATCTGATGTTGAACGTTTAATAGCTTCGTGAACACATACTGTGGACAGGTAACTCTGAGGGCAACTGGGGACGACAGCTTGTTCAAGACTCCATCTGATGTTAGAAGTTTAATAGCTTCATGTACACATACTGTGGATTGGTATCTCTGAGGGGAAATGGGGACGCCTGCTTGTTCAAGACTCCATCTGTTTTTGAACCTTTAATAGCTTCGTGTACACTAACTGTGGACTGGTAACTCTGAGGGGAAAATGGGACGCCTGCTTGTTCAAAACTGCATCTGATGTTGAACGTTTAATACCTTCGTGTACACATACTGTGAACTGATATCTCTGAGGGGAATTTGGGACTCCTGCTTGTTCAAGACTGCATCTGATGTTCAACGTTTAATAGCTACATCTACAAATACTGTGGACTGGTAACTCTGAGGGGAACTGGGGACGCCAGCTTGTTCAAGACTGCATCTGCAGTTGAACGTTTAATAGCTTCGTGTACACATACTGTGGACTGGTAACTCTGAGGGGAACAACTGGGGACGCCACCTTGTTCAAGACTGCATCTGATGTTGAACGTTTAATAGCTTCATGTACACATACTGTGGACTGGTAGCTCTGAGGGCAACAACTGGGGACGCCAGCTTGTTCAAGACTGCATCTGATGTTGAACGTTTAATAGCGTCGTGTACACATACTGTGAACTAGTAACTCTGTGGGGAACTGGGAAGCCAGCTTGTTCAAGACTGCATCTGATGTTAAACGTTAATAGCTTCGTGTACACATGCTGTGGACTGGTAACCTGAGGGCAGCCCGGGACACCCACCTTGTTCAAGACTTCATCTGATGTCGAACGTTTAATAGCTTCGTGAACACACACTGTGGACAGGTAACTCTGAGGGCAACTGGGGACGGCAGCTTGTTCAAGACTGCATCTGATGTTGAAGGTTTTATAGCTTCTTGAACACATACTGTGGACAGGTAACTCTGAGGGCAACTGGGGACGGCAGCTTGTTCAAGACTGCATTTGATGTTGAAGGTTTAATAGCTTCGTGTACACATACTGTGGACTGGTAACTCTGAGGGCAACTGGGGACGCCAGCTTGTTCAAGACTGCATCTGATGTTGAAGGTTTTATAGCTTCTTGAACACATACTGTGGACAGGTAACTCTGAGGGCAACTGGGGACGGCAGCTTGTTCAAGACTGCATTTGATGTTGAAGGTTTAATAGCTTCGTGTACACATACTGTCGACTGGTAACTCTGAGGGGAACTGGGGACGCCAGCTTGTTCAAGACTGCATCTGCAGTTGAACGTTTAATAGCTTCGTGTACACATACTGTGGACTGGTATCTCTGAGGGGAACAACTTGGGACGCCATCTTGTTCAAGACTGCATCTGATGTTGAACGTTTAATAGCTTCATATACACATACTGTGGACTGGTAACTCTGAGGGCAACAACTGGGGACGCCAGCTTGTTCAAGACTGCATATGATGTTGAACGTTTAATAGCTTCGTGTACACATACTGTGAACTAGTAACTCTGAGGGGAACTGTGAAGCCAGCTTGTTCAAGACTGCATCTGATGTTGAACGTTTAATAGCTTCGTGTACACATGGTGTGGACTGGTAACTCTGAGGGCAGCCCGGGACGCCAGCTTGTTCAAGACTGCATCTGATGTTGAACGTTTAATAGCTTCGTGAACACTAACTGTGGACTGGTAACTCTGAGGGGAAAATGGGACGCCTGCTTGTTCAAAACTGCATCTGATGTTGAACGTTTAATACCTTCGTGTACACATACTGTGAACTGATATCTCTGAGGGGAATTTGGGACTCCTGCTTGTTCAAGACTGCATCTGATGTTCAACGTTTAATAGCTTCGTGTACACTAACTGTGGACTGGTAACTCTGAGGGGAAAATAGGACGCCTGCTTGTTCAAAACTGCATCTGATGTTGAACGTTTAATACCTTCGTGTACACATACTGTGAACTGATATCTCTGAGGGGAATTTGGGACTCCTGCTTGTTCAAGACTGCATCTGATGTTCAACGTTTAATAGCTACATCTACAAATACTGTGGACTGGTAACTCTGAGGGGAACTGGGGACGCCAGCTTGTTCAAGACTGCATCTGCAGTTGAACGTTTAATAGCTTCGTGTACACATACTGTGGACTGGTAACTCTGAGGGGAACAACTGGGGACGCCACCTTGTTCAAGACTGCATCTGATGTTGAACGTTTAATAGCTTCATGTACACATACTGTGGACTGGTAGCTCTGAGGGCAACAACTGGGGACGCCAGCTTGTTCAAGACTGCATCTGATGTTGAACGTTTAATAGCGTCGTGTACACATACTGTGAACTAGTAACTCTGTGGGGAACTGGGAAGCCAGCTTGTTCAAGACTGCATCTGATGTTAAACGTTAATAGCTTCGTGTACACATGCTGTGGACTGGTAACCTGAGGGCAGCCCGGGACACCCACCTTGTTCAAGACTTCATCTGATGTCGAACGTTTAATAGCTTCGTGAACACACACTGTGGACAGGTAACTCTGAGGGCAACTGGGGACGGCAGCTTGTTCAAGACTGCATCTGATGTTGAAGGTTTTATAGCTTCTTGAACACATACTGTGGACAGGTAACTCTGAGGGCAACTGGGGACGGCAGCTTGTTCAAGACTGGATTTGATGTTGAAGGTTTAATAGCTTCGTGTACACATGCTGTGGACTGGTAACTCTGAGGGCAGCCCGGGACGCCAGCTTGTTCAAGACTGCATCTGATGTTGAACGTTTAATAGCTTCGTGAACACATACTGTGGACAAGTAACTCTGAGGGCAACTGGGGACGACAGCTTGTTCAAGACTGCATCTGATGTTAGAAGTTTAATAGCTTCATGTACACATACTGTGGATTGGTAACTCTGAGAGGAAATGGGGACGCCTGCTTGTTCAAGACTCCATCTGTTTTTGAACCTTTAATAGCTTCGTGTACACTAACTGTGGACTGGTAACTCTGAGGGGACAATGGGACGCCTGCTTGTTCAAAACTGCATCTGATGTTGAACGTTTAATAACTTCGTGTACACATACTGTGAACTGATATCTCTGAGGGGAATTTGGGACTCCTGCTTGTTCAAGACTGCATCTGATGTTGAACGTTTAATAGCTTCATCTACAAATACTGTCGACTGGTAACTCTGAGGGGAACTGGGGACGCCAGCTTGTTCAAGACTGCATCTGCAGTTGAACGTTTAATAGCTTCGTGTACACATACTGTGGACTGGTATCTCTGAGGGGAACAACTTTGGACGCCATCTTGTTCAAGACTGCATCTGATGTTGAACGTTTAATAGCTTCATATACACATACTGTGGACTGGTAACTCTGAGGGCAACAACTGGGGACGCCAGCTTGTTCAAGACTGCATATGATGTTGAACGTTTAATAGCTTCGTGTACACATACTGTGAACTAGTAACTCTGAGGGGAACTGTGAAGCCAGCTTGTTCAAGACTGCATCTGATGTTGAACGTTTAATAGCTTCGTGTACACATGGTGTGGACTGGTAACTCTGAGGGCAGCCCGGGACGCCAGCTTGTTCAAGACTGCATCTGATGTTGAACGTTTAATAGCTTCGTGAACACATACTGTGGACAGGTAACTCTGAGGGCAACTGGGGACGACAGCTTGTTCATGACTCCATCTGATGTTAGAAGTTTAATAGCTTCATGTACACATACTGTGTATTGGTATCTCTGAGGGGAAATGGGGACGCCTGCTTGTTCAAGACTCCATCTGTTTTTGAACCTTTAATAGCTTCGTGTACACTAACTGTGGACTGGTAACTCTGAGGGGAAAATGGGACGCCTGCTTGTTCAAAACTGCATCTGATGTTGAACGTTTAATACCTTCGTGTACACATACTGTGAACTGATATCTCTGAGGGGAATTTGGGACTCCTGCTTGTTCAAGACTGCATCTGATGTTCAACGTTTAATAGCTACATCTACAAATACTGTGGACTGGTAACTCTGAGGGGAACTGGGGACGCCAGCTTGTTCAAGACTGCATCTGGAGTTGAACGTTTAATAGCTTCGTGTACACATACTGTGGACTGGTAACTCTGAGGGGAACAACTGGGGACGCCACCTTGTTCAAGACTGCATCTGATGTTGAACGTTTAATAGCTTCATGTACACATACTGTGGACTGGTAGCTCTGAGGGCAACAACTGGGGACGCCAGCTTGTTCAAGACTGCATCTGATGTTGAACGTTTAATAGCGTCGTGTACACATACTGTGAACTAGTAACTCTGTGGGGAACTGGGAAGCCAGCTTGTTCAAGACTGCATCTGATGTTAAACGTTAATAGCTTCGTGTACACATGCTGTGGACTGGTAACCTGAGGGCAGCCCGGGACACCCACCTTGTTCAAGACTTCATCTGATGTCGAACGTTTAATAGCTTCGTGAACACACACTGTGGACAGGTAACTCTGAGGGCAACTGGGGACGGCAGCTTGTTCAAGACTGCATCTGATGTTGAAGGTTTTATAGCTTCTTGAACACATACTGTGGACAGGTAACTCTGAGGGCAACTGGGGACGGCAGCTTGTTCAAGACTGCATTTGATGTTGAAGGTTTAATAGCTTCGTGTACACATACTGTGGACTGGTAACTCTGAGGGCAACTGGGGACGCCAGCTTGTTCAAGACTGCATCTGATGTTGAAGGTTTTATAGCTTCTTGAACACATACTGTGGACAGGTAACTCTGAGGGCAACTGGGGACGGCAGCTTGTTCAAGACTGCATTTGATGTTGAAGGTTTAATAGCTTCGTGTACACATACTGTCGACTGGTAACTCTGAGGGGAACTGGGGACGCCAGCTTGTTCAAGACTGCATCTGCAGTTGAACGTTTAATAGCTTCGTGTACACATACTGTGGACTGGTATCTCTGAGGGGAACAACTTGGGACGCCATCTTGTTCAAGACTGCATCTGATGTTGAACGTTTAATAGCTTCATATACACATACTGTGGACTGGTAACTCTGAGGGCAACAACTGGGGACGCCAGCTTGTTCAAGACTGCATATGATGTTGAACGTTTAATAGCTTCGTGTACACATACTGTGAACTAGTAACTCTGAGGGGAACTGTGAAGCCAGCTTGTTCAAGACTGCATCTGATGTTGAACGTTTAATAGCTTCGTGTACACATGGTGTGGACTGGTAACTCTGAGGGCAGCCCGGGACGCCAGCTTGTTCAAGACTGCATCTGATGTTGAACGTTTAATAGCTTCGTGAACACATACTGTGGACAAGTAACTCTGAGGGCAACTGGGGACGACAGCTTGTTCAAGACTGCATCTGATGTTAGAAGTTTAATAGCTTCATGTACACATACTGTGGATTGGTAACTCTGAGAGGAAATGGGGACGCCTGCTTGTTCAAGACTCCATCTGTTTTTGAACCTTTAATAGCTTCGTGTACACTAACTGTGGACTGGTAACTCTGAGGGGACAATGGGACGCCTGCTTGTTCAAAACTGCATCTGATGTTGAACGTTTAATAACTTCGTGTACACATACTGTGAACTGATATCTCTGAGGGGAATTTGGGACTCCTGCTTGTTCAAGACTGCATCTGATGTTGAACGTTTAATAGCTTCATCTACAAATACTGTCGACTGGTAACTCTGAGGGGAACTGGGGACGCCAGCTTGTTCAAGACTGCATCTGCAGTTGAACGTTTAATAGCTTCGTGTACACATACTGTGGACTGGTATCTCTGAGGGGAACAACTTTGGACGCCATCTTGTTCAAGACTGCATGTGATGTTGAACGTTTAATAGCTTCATATACACATACTGTGGACTGGTAACTCTGAGGGCAACAACTGGGGACGCCAGCTTGTTCAAGACTGCATATGATGTTGAACGTTTAATAGCTTCGTGTACACATACTGTGAACTAGTAACTCTGAGGGGAACTGTGAAGCCAGCTTGTTCAAGACTGCATCTGATGTTGAACGTTTAATAGCTTCGTGTACACATGGTGTGGACTGGTAACTCTGAGGGCAGCCCGGGACGCCAGCTTGTTCAAGACTGCATCTGATGTTGAACGTTTAATAGCTTCGTGAACACATACTGTGGACAGGTAACTCTGAGGGCAACTGGGGACGACAGCTTGTTCAAGACTCCATCTGATGTTAGAAGTTTAATAGCTTCATGTACACATACTGTGGATTGGTATCTCTGAGGGGAAATGGGGACGCCTGCTTGTTCAAGACTCCATCTGTTTTTGAACCTTTAATAGCTTCGTGTACACTAACTGTGGACTGGTAACTCTGAGGGGAAAATGGGACGCCTGCTTGTTCAAAACTGCATCTGATGTTGAACGTTTAATACCTTCGTGTACACATACTGTGAACTGATATCTCTGAGGGGAATTTGGGACTCCTGCTTGTTCAAGACTGCATCTGATGTTCAACGTTTAATAGCTACATCTACAAATACTGTGGACTGGTAACTCTGAGGGGAACTGGGGACGCCAGCTTGTTCAAGACTGCATCTGGAGTTGAACGTTTAATAGCTTCGTGTACACATACTGTGGACTGGTAACTCTGAGGGGAACAACTGGGGACGCCACCTTGTTCAAGACTGCATCTGATGTTGAACGTTTAATAGCTTCATGTACACATACTGTGGACTGGTAGCTCTGAGGGCAACAACTGGGGACGCCAGCTTGTTCAAGACTGCATCTGATGTTGAACGTTTAATAGCGTCGTGTACACATACTGTGAACTAGTAACTCTGTGGGGAACTGGGAAGCCAGCTTGTTCAAGACTGCATCTGATGTTAAACGTTAATAGCTTCGTGTACACATGCTGTGGACTGGTAACCTGAGGGCAGCCCGGGACACCCACCTTGTTCAAGACTTCATCTGATGTCGAACGTTTAATAGCTTCGTGAACACACACTGTGGACAGGTAACTCTGAGGGCAACTGGGGACGGCAGCTTGTTCAAGACTGCATCTGATGTTGAAGGTTTTATAGCTTCTTGAACACATACTGTGGACAGGTAACTCTGAGGGCAACTGGGGACGGCAGCTTGTTCAAGACTGCATTTGATGTTGAAGGTTTAATAGCTTCGTGTACACATACTGTGGACTGGTAACTCTGAGGGCAACTGGGGACGCCAGCTTGTTCAAGACTGCATCTGATGTTGAAGGTTTTATAGCTTCTTGAACACATACTGTGGACAGGTAACTCTGAGGGCAACTGGGGACGGCAGCTTGTTCAAGACTGCATTTGATGTTGAAGGTTTAATAGCTTCGTGTACACATACTGTCGACTGGTAACTCTGAGGGGAACTGGGACGCCAGCTTGTTCAAGACTGCATCTGCAGTTGAACGTTTAATAGCTTCGTGTACACATACTGTGGACTGGTATCTCTGAGGGGAACAACTTGGGACGCCATCTTGTTCAAGACTGCATCTGATGTTGAACGTTTAATAGCTTCATATACACATACTGTGGACTGGTAACTCTGAGGGCAACAACTGGGGACGCCAGCTTGTTCAAGACTGCATATGATGTTGAACGTTTAATAGCTTCGTGTACACATACTGTGAACTAGTAACTCTGAGGGGAACTGTGAAGCCAGCTTGTTCAAGACTGCATCTGATGTTGAACGTTTAATAGCTTCGTGTACACATGGTGTGGACTGGTAACTCTGAGGGCAGCCCGGGACGCCAGCTTGTTCAAGACTGCATCTGATGTTGAACGTTTAATAGCTTCGTGAACACATACTGTGGACAAGTAACTCTGAGGGCAACTGGGGACGACAGCTTGTTCAAGACTGCATCTGATGTTAGAAGTTTAATAGCTTCATGTACACATACTGTGGATTGGTAACTCTGAGAGGAAATGGGGACGCCTGCTTGTTCAAGACTCCATCTGTTTTTGAACCTTTAATAGCTTCGTGTACACTAACTGTGGACTGGTAACTCTGAGGGGACAATGGGACGCCTGCTTGTTCAAAACTGCATCTGATGTTGAACGTTTAATAACTTCGTGTACACATACTGTGAACTGATATCTCTGAGGGGAATTTGGGACTCCTGCTTGTTCAAGACTGCATCTGATGTTGAACGTTTAATAGCTTCATCTACAAATACTGTCGACTGGTAACTCTGAGGGGAACTGGGGACGCCAGCTTGTTCAAGACTGCATCTGCAGTTGAACGTTTAATAGCTTCGTGTACACATACTGTGGACTGGTATCTCTGAGGGGAACAACTTTGGACGCCATCTTGTTCAAGACTGCATGTGATGTTGAACGTTTAATAGCTTCATATACACATACTGTGGACTGGTAACTCTGAGGGCAACAACTGGGGACGCCAGCTTGTTCAAGACTGCATATGATGTTGAACGTTTAATAGCTTCGTGTACACATACTGTGAACTAGTAACTCTGAGGGGAACTGTGAAGCCAGCTTGTTCAAGACTGCATCTGATGTTGAACGTTTAATAGCTTCGTGTACACATGGTGTGGACTGGTAACTCTGAGGGCAGCCCGGGACGCCAGCTTGTTCAAGACTGCATCTGATGTTGAACGTTTAATAGCTTCGTGAACACATACTGTGGACAGGTAACTCTGAGGGCAACTGGGGACGACAGCTTGTTCAAGACTGCATTTGATGTTGAAGGTTTAATAGCTTCGTGTACACATACTGTGGACTGGTAACTCTGAGGGCAACTGGGGACGCCAGCTTGTTCAAGACTGCATCTGATGTTGAAGGTTTTATAGCTTCTTGAACACATACTGTGGACAGGTAACTCTGAGGGCAACTGGGGACGGCAGCTTGTTCAAGACTGCATTTGATGTTGAAGGTTTAATAGCTTCGTGTACACATACTGTGGACTGGTAACTCTGAGGGCAACTGGGGACGCCAGCTTGTTCAAGACTGCATCTGATGTTGAAGGTTTTATAGCTTCTTGAACACATACTGTGGACAGGTAACTCTGAGGGCAACTGGGGACGGCAGCTTGTTCAAGACTGCATTTGATGTTGAAGGTTTAATAGCTTCGTGTACACATACTGTGGACTGGTAACTCTGAGGGCAACTGGGGACGCCAGCTTGTTCAAAACTGCATCTAATATTGAACGTTTAATAGCTTCGTGTACACATACTGTGGACAGGTAACTCTGAGGGCAACTGGGGACGGCAGCTTGTTCAAGACTGCATTTGATATTGAAGGTTTAATAGCTTCGTGTACACATACTGTGGACTGGTAACTCTGAGGGCAACTGGGGACGGCAGCTTGTTCAAGACTTCATCTGATGTCGAACGTTTAATAGCTTCGCGAACACACACTGTGGACAGGTAACTCTGATGGCAACTGGGGACGGCAGCTTGTTCAAGACTGCATCTGATGTTGAAGGTTTTATAGCTTCTAGAACACATACTGTGGACAGGTAACTCTGAGGGCAACTGGGGACGGCAGCTTGTTCAAGACTGCATTTGATGTTGAAGGTTTAATAGCTTCGTGTACACATACTGTGGACTGGTAACTCTGAGGGCAACTGGGGACGCCAGCTTGTTCAAAACTGCATCTAATATTGAACGTTTAATAGCTTCGTGTACACATACTGTGGACTGGTAGCTCTGAGGGGGACTGGGGACGCCAGCTTGTTCAAGACTGCAGCAGATGTTAAACGTTTAATAGCTTCGTGTACACATACGGTGGAGTGGTATCTCTGAGGGGAACAACTGTGGACGCCAGCTTGTTATAGTCTGCATCTGATGTTGAACGTTTAAAGCTTCGTGTACACATACTGTGGACTGGTAACTCTGAGGGGAACAACTGGGGACGCCAGCTTGTTATAGACTGCATCTGATGTTGAACGTTTAATAGCTTCGTGTACAAATACTGTGGACTGTTAACTCTGAGTGCAACTGGCGACGTCAGCTTGTTCAAGCCTGCATTTGATGTTGAACATTTAATAGCTTCGTGTACACTTACTGTGGACTAGAAACTTTGATGGGAGCTGGGGACGCCAGCTTGTTATAGACTGCATCTGATGTTGAACGTTTAATAGTTTCGTGTACACATACTGTGGACTGGTAACTCTGAGGTGAACTGGAAACACCAGCTTGTTCAAGACTGCATCTGATGTTGAACGTTTAATAGCTTCGTGTATACATAGTGTGGTCTGGTAACTCTGAGGGGAATTGGGACGCCAGCTTGTTCAAGACTGCATCTGATGTTTAAACGTTTAATAGCTTCGTGTACACATACTGTGTACTGGTAACTCTAAGGGGAACTGGGGACGCCAGCTTGTCCAAGACTTCATCTGTTGTTGAACGTTTAATAGCTTCGTGTACACATACTGTGGACTGGCAAGTGTGAGGGGAACTGGGGACGCCAGCTTTTTCAAGACTGCATCTGATGTTGAACGTTTAATAGCTTCGTGTACACATACTGTGAACTGGCAAGTGTGAGGGGAACTGGGGACGCCAGCTTTTTCAAGACTGCATCTGATGTTGAAGGTTTAATAGCTTCATGTACACATACTGTGGACTGGTAACTCTGAGGGGAACAACTGGGGACGCCAGCTTGTTATAGACTGCATCTGATGTTGAACGTTTAATATCTTCGTGTACACATACTGTGGACTGGTAACTCTGAGGGGAACTGGGGACGCCAGCTTGTTCAAGACTGCATCTGATGTTAAAAGTTTAATAGCTTCGTGTACACATACTGTGGATTGGTAACTCTGAGGGGAAATGGGGACGCCTGCTTGTTCAAGACTGCATCTGTTTTTGAACCTTTAATAGCTTCGTGTACACTAACTGTGGACTGGTAACTCTGAGGGGAAAATGGGACGCCTGCTTGTTCAAAACTGCATCTGATGTTGAACGTTTAATAGCTTCGTGTACACATACTGTGAACTGATAACTCTGAGGGGAATTTGGGACTCCTGCTTGTTCAAGACTGCATCTGATGTTGAACGTTTAATAGAAAATTTCTGTGCCCCAGAGACGTAAGACATAATCTCCATTGTTTATGAAACAGAGCTTTTTATATAGCGTTAATGTACAGGTTCCTTTCTCGTAGTATGAGGAACTATCTCCTTGTTATTGTTATGCAACCAATACGCATGTTTAAAATAACACTATCTCATAATGCTTCTTGATGCAAACAAAATGTTTTTTAGCTATCCTTTAAAGTTCTGTGTATGTGACATGGTGCCTTATGCCTCTGGTACACAGATTTGAAAAGCAGATAGATAAGCAGAAAATTAAGCAAAAGAAGAAAGGTAAATAATAAACCGGAAACCGAGGCAGTGTAAAACAAATTGGGTAAGGCAAAAATGTTTAAGTCAATAATAAGGGCCAAACCAACATGATGGCATTCCGTGGCTGTTATTCATTGATGACGAAAGTAGCGTTAGACGACTACTGTTTGGATCAGGTACGGGATTTTTGTTATTTAAAATGCAATATTTCTCGTGGTCTAGACAGAGATGTGGAGAACAAGTTGACTAATTTAGATCCGTCTGTGAGACAGTTCAAAGATTATTAAAAATGAAGTTAGGCTAGATACCAAACTTAAATTATATAAGCTTATGGTGGAGTCATGCAAACGGCGGACGTAAATAAAATCACCGCGGAGAAATTAGTTTTTTAAGAATTGTCAAAGGATGCTCACGATTAGATATGCTTGACGATGAGGCTATCCGAAGTGAGCTTAAGCGTCTACATTATTTGAAAAAGTCGATAAATGTAAGAATAGATGAAAGTAACGTGATCTTCGCTTGTAAAAGTTTAGAAGAAGTTTCTATATCATGGTTAGAGCAGGTTCGTGTAGTATACTGTGGATTGATCATTTTGAGAGGAGTTGGGGTTGCCAACCAGCTTCTTCTACACTAAACTTGATATCGAGCATTTGAGGGGAGTTGGAGATGCCAGCCAGCTTATTCGACACTGCACTTGATGTCGAGCATTTGAGGGGAGTTGGGGATGCCAGCCAGCTTCTTCGACACTACACTTGATGTCGAGCATTTGAGGGGAGTTGGGGATGCCAGCCAGCTTCTTCGACACTACACTTGATGTCGAGCATTTGAGGGGAGTTGGGGATGCCAGCCAGCTTCTTCGACACTACACTTGATGTCGAGAATTTGAGGGGAGTTGGGGATGCCAGCCAGCTTCTTCGACACTACACTTGATGTCGAGCAATTGAGGGGAGTTGGGGATGCCAGCCAGCTTATTCGACACTACACTTGATGCTGAGCATTGAATCAAAAATTTGAGGAGCAGCTCCACAAGTAATTTAGTTTACACAAGTTTACAATAGTTTGAGAATATTGTTTCCAATGACGTTTTATGTGTGAACTTCGTATTTTCCACAAAATGGAAATTGTTTTAGTATTGCTCCACAAACATTTAAGATTATAATTGCCAACCCGTTAAAAGAGATATTATTATTACTATTAATTCTGGGTCAAGACGTCTTACGACGTTGTCCGAACCCTAACCTCTATTGTTGTCTGTCGTTGAATTTTTCCTCGTTTAGTCCTCTATCGCTCATTGATCTTCTTATGCCCTCTATCCATGTTTTCTTGCGTCTTCCTTTCTTTCTGTGCTCTCTAGGTATCCATCTCATTGTTTTCTTTGGCAGCCGGTCTTGTTCATTCTTTGTACGTCTCCGTACTAGATTAGTTGTTTTTCTCTAATGCAGTCGATGATTGTCTTTTGTACGCCCACGTCTTCTTTAATCGTTTCATTTCCTATTTGCTCTAGCCTTGAAATTCTAGCAGCTAGTCTCAAAGTATCGAATTCTGTAGCTTCTAACTTTCTTTTATCTGTTCTTTTATTCTCCATGTTTTGGATCCGTGCTCTTAATCAGCTCTGCCAAACAATCCTACTCGCACCTCCACGTCGTGACCACTGGGCAATGCGTGGCGTGCGTTACGTAGCAAACGGAAGAGAGTCTCCGGCGCCTGAAAACCGGAACCGATCCGATAAGGGAAGAAACCCCAACAGAAAATCTGTGTCCTCCTGTAGGAGGTTGTGACAATAGGCCTGCTCCTCATTTTACATAAAAATTTAAAATACAAAAAGCGTAATACTAGCCTCGGACAAGAGTATGTTCACCGTATTGGTAGGACTGGCGGAGAGCTGGTAGATCAGGACAAGCTGTATCATATTTTACAGAACAAGATATGAGGCAAGAAAAACTTATCGACATACTAAAAGAAGCTAAGCGGGTAATTCCAGAAGAACTGAATGGATTTGCTGCTGAATATGAGAGTAAAAAAACAAGACAGGGATGAAAAATTCGAGTCCGAGCGAAGAAACTTTTATGGAAGAAGATATAAACTGAAGGAACTAACCGGATATTTGTGTTCATATGCAAATTAATTTAAACTGGTATATTAAATGTATGAACTAAATAACAGTTGAATATATTTAATGTAATGGAATGTATTTAAAATAATGTATTAATATATTTCTATCAGTGTAATAAAGCGTACCGTGTAAATAATATACTATTTTATTTCTTGATATATTTTGATGTTATCGTTTAATATCATGTAAATATTTACATATAAAAGGCACAAGTCAAATTGGGTCACTTCTTAGCTAGTACTCTGGAATTTACTGTAACTGTTGCAGAGGTAAGCCAGGAAGAAATACTTTTCATTTAAATTTCAAATGACGCATCTCTTATTATAATTATTCATAAGCTGTTTAATATTCTCTTTCCTGTTACTTTACCATTTGAAAGGAATGTTAATCTAATGTAAAGTTATGTAATGTTGATGTAATCTAATGTAATGAAATGATAAGACAAGGAAACTGTATATATATAGTATGTAAAAAGATTCTAAAGAAAACACACTGAGAAAGTGTTAGATGTACACTAAGACTGGTTGGAAAGCTGCTCCTAATTGATCAGAATTAACAGTTAAAATTGTACTATATAGTATGTTCCTGAACATCATAAAATTATTCTACTCATTAAACTGAAGGAAAAATGTCAAGTAAATGTATGTCAAAAAATGCTTCTTTTCTATATGCATTTCTGTGTTAAAAAAAAGTACTCCCCAACGAGATAGAATTCGGTGTTAAAATTTGGTAAACACAGTATGTTAGCATTTCTTATAAGTACTAAAAAAACAATATGTTTTTATAAGTACTAAAAAAACAAAAAAGTACTAAATGTTTTTATTAGTATTTTTTTTTGGTGGCGAGTGATAACATTTTGATTTCTAAATTTCACAGAAATCAGTACTTTTCACAGAAAATGGTCCATTGCATAATATTTCACCTTTTTATTCGAAACCCAATGGTACCTCCTGTATGACATTCATATAAAGAATAACGGAGTTATTAAATTTCTTTCATTATTATGAATAATTCTTTAAATATTAACTACTTTTGGAAGTAAAATTTATTATTGAATTTTCACCTGACGTACATTTTACTGATCATATCAGTATCATCAGAGGTTATAAACTAACAAAGTTTATAAACTAGGTTATAATAAATTAACAAATAATGGAATTGACTTGATTTAAATATAAAAAATAAGTAATAATCGTATTTAATATAAAAGAAATGATCGATTTAACTTGATTTAACTTATCGATTGTTTTAATGTTGATTTACTTAGTCAGCTGTTTTGACTGTTAAATTGGAATTCTTTTATTTATATTTAATTTATTTTAATAAACGTATAATTTCAAGTAGATTATCTTGTTTTATTTTTACTTCAGTTTGTTTTTAATTTAGTAAGTTATTATTATTGTGTTTGTAACTATTAATATTTTCCTAAATATTAATTTTATTACCTTTTTATATGTTCTTAATTAACTTCATATTTTGAAAGTCAGTAAATTGATTTTAGTTATTTATACAATGAGTGGCTAAGTTCGATTTGTAAAAATTTGTTTTTAAAAATGCATTGCGGTGTTAAAGGAATCTATCGAGTATTTTTTTTTCTTTGTCTGGCGTACGTAAACTTAATGTAATCCGGAAATCCTGTTTGTATCTTTCATTTTAATTATGAATATTGGATTTAGTTTTAGGTTTTATTTATTAAAAACAATATTATCTGTTAAATATTGTACTTTTAAATTTGTATCTTTAAATAGTTTACTTATATTACGAGCTATATTGTAATAATAAATATAGGTTTTATATTTTATTTTACCATTAATCTATTAATTTTTCTGTGTAGGTTTATAAGGGGTGTGCTTAGTGAGTTTATGTTTAATTTTATTTTCTAATTTATTGGTAGTTTTGACTTAGCGTCCATTATCTATTGCTATTTGTTTGGTAAAAATTTTGTCTTTGTTTCTTCCATCAAAAAAGTATTTGGAGTCACATTATTTTACCATGATTAGTTGCATGGGTAGTTGTTCGGAGCTGTTTTAGATGGTTTACCATGATTTAATATTTGTTAATGCTATCAAATAATATTATATTTAGTGCAACTCATGCCTCAAGCGGATGCATAACATTCATATTTAGTAGTAGAGCATAAACATATATATTATGGTCGATATTTTAGAAAGGAGAATATTTATTTAAATTTATTCATTTACCACTTGGAAATAGGAAAAAATCTAGTTTCTTTAACATTTTTACAACGCGGATATGATTATATGTATAAAGTGATCACTGAATATTTTACATAAAAGAAAAACATGGAATTTCAAAAAACACTAAACAATGTCTGATTCCATATCGATATGCGTGCACATTAGATTCTGTGTGATAGTAATATGCCCACGCGTTTGTTTCCTTTGTAGTACCAATGCAAATATGCATATGTCCTCTCGATACAACAGCCTGGACATTACGCTTTGTTTTGTGGTAAGCGAACAATTAGTCAGTGATTGATTGCTAGTTAAATCGGAAATAATTTGTCCGCATCAAACACTGTATCCGTGTCCTACCCTTTGACATGCCAAATAGAATAATACCCCCACCTACCACTAGTGCTTGGTTTGTTGAAAGAACGTGTCTCGCATATCTATGAATGTACACTGAAACGTCGACAATTCGAAATCTAAAGGACAGAAAACAAATTTTTAATCAACGAAATTTCAAATTACGTAGCTTTGTGTACTAGAATCCAAATTGTCTGTCTGATTACTTTGTAAGATTTTAACACACGTTTCAATGTTGAAACGTAATACATATAATAATTCTAGGACAAAAATCGTTATATTTTCTTAAAATAATTCTTGGATTTCGTTGTCCATGACGTGTCCGTTACTTAACTAAATATAATTAATTCACTACCGACTCGGAACACAAATTTTTTTATATAGGTAAAAACGTTAAAGTTTTACTTTATAGCCTGGATCGATTTTCGCTTTTAAAAAGCTTCTTCATAGGCTGCCATTGGGAGCAATGTCCGTCTTGTAGTTGGCGACGGTATCGACTTTTGAAAGATCGATGTTGTAATGTGTGGGGTGTAATATGTTCAAATAATGCGTGTGGTTTGAATAGTATCTATTCGTTTAGGATGTCGTTTTTATGTGCTTTCGTGTGTTTGTATATTTTTAATTTGTCTAGAGTGTCTAGTAGCCTTTTGTGTGTACGTGTAGAATGTCCATGTTATTGTCGATGTTATTGTATGTGTGGTTTGCTTCAATGAGGTGGTTTGCTAAGGTGGATTCTGTAGTGGAGTGGAGTGCCTTTGTGTGTTCAATGTATCTTTGTTTGAAGCTACGTCCTGTCTGGCCTATGTAGAATTTGTTGTAATCTGAGAATTTTAGTTTGTAAACACCGGGTACATCGAATTTGTTTTGTGCTTCGTGTGTGTGTTTTGATAGTGTGTGTTCTGTTTTCTTAGTAGTTTTGTTTGTGATTCTGTATCCTGTTTTTTTTGAATTTGTGGGCTATTTTTTCATTTTTTCAGTTTGGTTGTTGATGTATGTTAGTGTTATGAATTTGTTGTTTTCTACCTTTGTCTGTTGTTCGTTTTGTGTAGGAGTTTATTGACTATTGTTCTGTTGTATCCGTTGGATTCTGCTATACCTTTACTGCTGAATACGAACACAACAATAGCATAAACTTTTTAGACCTCTCCATCACCAAATTTGAACACAGGCACAAATTCAATATATACAGAAAACCGACTACAACTGACACACTAATACACAACTCCTCCAATCACCCAATACAACACAAACTAGCTGCCTTCAGATCTATGATAAATAGACTTAACAACATCCCACTAGATGAAAAAGTCTACAAAGACGAACTAAACACATAAAATATCTAGACGGAACATGCCAACAACAAGACGGACAGTGCTACCAACGGCAGCCTCTGAAGAAGCTTCTTGAAAGCGAAAAACCGGTTCAGGCTAAGAGGTAAAACTTTTACTTTTTACCTATATAAAAAACTTTATATTCCGAGTCGGTAGTGAATTAATTATATTTAGTTAAAATAATTGTAAACTTAATGCAATACAGTACACTTTATTCTTAAGACACAAATTATGTATAATACGTAATATGTGACCGCGCATCATAGTTAGGAAAATTTGTTCAGTCTAATTACACCATTTCGAGTAGCGAGGTTTCTCTGCATTATTATTAGAATAGTTTCATTTACGTATTGCCGATCATTAATTTTTCTGATTAACTAAGATGCCAGCCTAATATGAATGTAATGTATGTAATGGAATGTATTATATGTAATGCTGGGAAGCTAAGCAGACATTATAGGAACAGAAATCTATCAGACACAACAACAAAAAATTAAATGGAGATAATCCATTTCTCGGAGCTCAGTTTGAGATAATGCTCGCTAAAATCGTAGGTTAACTTCAGGGAAGATATTTCGTCTGTTAGGTAATTAACGAGCCTTTAAAGCCACTGTAGCTAATCTTAAAATAACGTTTGTTGCCAATTCACGTATGTTGTTTTTCGTGAAGTTGTCGTTTGTGTAAGATAGATATAAAAATAGTGTACAAAATTAATTCGTTCGTTTTCTGTGATTTAAATCTTTAATTTGTCTCGCTCTATTTTCTAATTTTTTTAAACCAAATTATTCATTGGAGTTTAAACTGTTGGGTGTATATATATATTTAGTCACTTTCTGCTAAAGTCCGTTTCTTGATGTATATAATACATTTAATATTTATAATTAAATTTACCTCAAGATGTTATTTTTCCTTATTTGGAACATGTTTCGGGTACAATCTTGTGCCCATCCTCAGCCTTCCGGTTTTTTTGTCTGGTGAAGTACATATGTGTTGTTGGTTGACTATTATTATTGTGGCTTCCTGTTGGCTTCTGGTATTTCAAATTGGTTTTATTGTGTGTGATTGTGGTTTAAGTGTTAGTTTTTTGTGTATTTTCAATGTTGAGTGCTTTGAATATTGTGCCATGTTTTGTGTTGGTTTGTATTTGTTCAGGTATTAGTTTGTTTTCTGTTTTATGTTTAACATAACAGAAAAATTTTGTAAAATTTACAAATATACAAACATAAAACAGAAAACAAACTAATACCTGAACAAATACAAATCAACACAAAACATGACACAATATTCAAAGCACTCAACATTGAAAATACACAAAAAACTAACACATACACCACAATCACACACAATAAAACCAATTTGAAATACCAGAAGCCAACAGGAAGCCACAATAATAATAGTCAACCAACAACACATATGTACTTCACCAGACAGAAAAACCGGAAGGCTGAGGATGGGCACAAGATGGTACCCGAAACATGTTCCCAATAAGGAAAAATAACATCTTGAGGTAAATTTAATTATAAATATTAAATGTAATATATATATATATATATATATATATATAAAATATAGACTATTAGGGCAAACATAAATTTATTTCAGAGAAGACAATTTTGACGCTGAAATAATATGGGCCTACTTAGTATCATACAAAGACCAAGCCAAAAAAATTATTGGTAACAGAAATTCATAGTTTGACAACTTGGGTGAGCAAAAATCTAAAGAACGCTATGGGCTTTCAAGAAAAGAAATATGTAGCCTATATTCTCATGCTTCTTGAAGAACTAAGATCAAACTGAAATATCCTCAATCACAGATACCAGAATTAAACAAAAACTACACAATGAAAAATTTTATATTTTAAAAAATAGAAAACCACAAAACTGTCAAGTCTCCCATCAGAAAAGTTTTATTTTAACACGATTTCTTATGACTTATAAAATAAACACATTTAAAAAATGTCGGTATGGAGAACCATACATGACTTCCATGTTCTAAGATTTATATTTAAAATCACTTTTGAAATGAAATATTTCAATAGGAACTACTTCTTTCTTCAGCCTTAACCACAATACTGTGGTCACTAACGTATACCATCTCACGTTAGCGCAGGTGATTTTCACTGATGATGGCAGTCGATGGCACTGCAGAACGACTGGTTTTGCATAAAACATTGGACTACGGCCAAATAGCCCTGGAAGGAATTTTAACAACAAACTACTTTTTGTTGCCGATAACGTAGTACACACATAAAAATGTATTCCCTCCCTCTTCAACTGTCATTTTAATTTACAAAAACTTATCCCTTCCCCTTCAACTACCCCTTTTATTATAGATATATTATCTACCTTTCTACAGTGATTATTACGGCCTTATTTTCAGGATATTTTATTTATCAAAATTAAGTACTTTACTCTTGTTAAAACATAAAATGTTGCAGGTAAACTTTCCCTTAACCGATCTTCCCCGAAATCAATAGGCCTTGAGTCCTCTACAACTCAGGGATATATGCTAAACATTATTTGATTTTGTTTTCATTTGCGGCAGTTACCGTTTGGCATAAAAAACGTTTGCACCAGACACTTTTCGTAAAATGAGTTTTCTTCATGTTTTGAGGGTAGTACAATCAGAATCAACCCTTACCTCGAACACGATTTTTTCGCCATCACCAAACTTCCCATTTTTTTATGGAACATGGAAGTAAAAAACGCTATGGGCTTTCAAAAAAATTATTCTCATTGTTCTTGAAGAACTGAGATCAAACTGGAATATCCTCAATTATAGATGCCAGAATTAAACGAAAAACTACAAAATGGAAAATGTATATTCTTATAAAATAGAAAACCACAAAACTGTCGGGTCTCCCATCAGAAAAGTTTTATTTTAACACAATTTCTAATGACTTATAAATCAAACAAAACTAAAAAAAAATCAAATAATACTTCGAAGATACTCATAACAAGTTTAATAGGAAACCACAAAAAACAAACAACAAATTAAGAAAAGAACGGACAACAAGGTACACGTAACAGGAAAACGTTGAAACAGAAATGCTACCCTAATGTAATTTTTTCTCCAATCTGAAGGACAATCTACAACTATCGTGTTAACACAGTCGTGTTACCGAGAGTTTAACTAACCGCGTTCAAACAGGCGTTGGTGAAACGGCTATTAAGGAAACGGCTGTGAAAAATTATTTCGCCAGTTACCAAAACGTTCGTTAGGAAGAAAAATAACAAACGTTCGAGAAACTGGACACAAGGAGAAGGATAAGAGTATATAAAAAAACGGATACCAAAATATTGTAAAAAGTATTGAACAGCAGAGAAAGATTTATGTAATTAAAAGTTAACAGTAAGCAGGAGAAATTTAACCTGAATCGATGAGGCACCATGAAGCCGAAGGCTAAACACAGAGTATGAAAGGTGCATTAAATTGACAGAGGCATGGAGACATAAGATGCGCTATATGTGTAAAATATTGTTACGACATTACAGAAAATTCTACATGTTTATCGGCTATTCCAGCAGTGCCCAGCTGCTACTTTGAGATGAAAGACTATTACGTGACACTTATCACGAGTCAACAACCGAGGCTGTTCCAGACTTCACCGGTCCGCGCGCACTGTGATGAACGCCGCAACCAATTACGCTCTAGTGTTTTCTAGTAGTGTTGACGCGTACTATCGATTACTAGGGAACACTTATGCTATCTATTTAAAAACGACAGCCGCCGCTTAGTTGCACTTTAAGTAGCGATTTATTCAAGCGAGGTTCAAAGTATTGTGGCGAAGGCGTTATTGTGTTATAATTGTGCGGGATTCTAATTGTTGTCATTATTATTTTGTGTGGACAAATTGTGCTCGGATTATTATAAAAATTGATTATAAACTGCATTTGTGATTAATAAAAGCTGGTGATTAGTAACTTTATTGGTGTTTTGTATTTTGTTTCCACTGTACCATACGACGATGAGTTAGACAGTCGTAACAATGTGATAAATCAATTATTAGGCCTATAAAATTTTCTGTATACTACTTTTATCATATAATCGGATGGGAGAGAGAGAGAGAGAGAGAGAGAGAGAGAGAGAAAGAGAGAGAGAGAGAGAGAGAGAGAGAGAGAGAGAGAGAGAGAGAGAGAGAGAGAGAGAGAGAGAGAGAGAGAGAGAGGAAACTAAAATAAAACATCAAACATAACCATCTTTGACACATTTTACGGCTATACGTAAAACATGTAGCAGCGGCAAACGTTGTGCTTCTTTGTTTTATTGCGCACTAGCGGCAGCAGCTCTCTCTCGTTATTGATATTCGTTTATGTTTATCATATAGACTATCGTTATAAACATTGTAATATAAAGCTAATAGAATTGTTTATTGCCTGAGCGCATCGACATAGAAAGAGGCGAATTAACAGCCTGCAGCGAAGTGAGACGTTATTATTTTCTTCACGAGGCTTCAAAATAGTTATTTCCGTCACATTTCGTTCGTCGATCGGTTCGTTTTTTAATCACTTTCCTATTACTAAAGCTTAAGCGATTGAACCTTTGTATTGTTCGGCGTATAGGCACAGTATAAATGTGCTTTCGGAAGGGATCCTCAGTCTTTAAAATGCAGCAATTTGTTACTGTAATATTCACGTACTCCTTCCTCAAGTTGAAACACATTCACGGTCTTCTCAGCATTATATATTTCCTTACCAATTTCAGCTTCATCGTATAGCAAATTTTCATCTCCACCCCCCCAAAAGAAACATATCTTCTTCTTCTTCTTCTCCTCTTACACCTTCCAGCTATTTCTTGATCGTCCGACATCTCACTACCATCTGCCGATAACGCACTTTAAAAGCGTACTGCCAACCATTCTGGACGAATACTCTAATTGTTTCTCAATACGTTGATTTTACAACAAAAAAATAATAAAATCTATAGACAGTGGGACTACATAAGAAATCCTTTATTCTCTTACACCAGCCTATCTACTACGTCCCTTCACTTTCTGTAGATCGTGAACAATATACGCATTATTAATATTATTATTATTATTTTAATATTATTATGTAATATGTTTGTTTTCAACTGATAAATAGTTTTGCAAGAATAGTTTGTTTATTATTATCGTTGAATTTTTACCTGACGCACGTTTCACAGAATAGATATTTATCATCAAGGATTTAATATGAATGAACGAATAATCGATTTGTTTCGATTTAAATTTTTGATCGTTGTAACGTTTGTTTACGTACTGTAGTAATATGTTTTGATGGTTATGTTGAAAGTATTTAATATTTACATTTTATTTTTTTTATCGGCCATCTAAGGACCACATGCCAATTTCAATTCTTTACGCTTTGTTCTTTTCTTTTTCTCCAATATTCTTTCATCTTTTCACTGTGTCTCTTCTTCTTGTCTTCAGTCCACGTTACAACTGCGTTTTTCTCTCTCTTATCCTGGACTCCTTCCATTTTTAACACTTTTGCCCGAAAAACTTATATTTTCTTTATTTTAATAAATTTATAATTTTAATAAATCATCTTGTTTGTTTTTATTTTCGTAAGTCTTTAATTAGGAAATTATTAATATCGTGTTTCTAAATATTAAAGTTTTCCGATATATTAATTATTGTTGAAATACTTTTTATCGTTTTTAATTAATTTATTGTTTTGAATGTCTGGAAATTGATGTTTATTATTTAACTTTAGACAGTGTGCGGCTAAATACAGTATTTGGTTTTTAAAAACGAATTGCGATGTTGAAGGAATCTATCAAATAGTCTTTTCTTTGTTTACCCTACGTAAAATTTATTGCACTCCGGGAATTCTATTTTGCATATCCTATTATTATTGTGAACGTTGGATTTAGCTTTAGATTTTATTTTATTGAAAATTGTATTATGTTTTTTATTATAAAATATACTATAATTATATAAAGTTTATATTATTATTTTTTTCAGTAAAGAGTTAGTGAGGATCGATCAAAAATAACACAAATTTTTAATTTTTGTGTGTCGACGTTTCGACAATGTTTATTGTCATCATCAGGACAATTGTTGCTGACACCAAACACACAACTGTGTTTCGACAATTGTCCTGATGATGACAATAAACATTGTCGAAACGTCGACACAAAAAAAGTGTTAATTTTTACCGATCCTCACTAACCATCCACTGAAAAATTCATTGATTGACGGTCACTACGAATTTAAGGAATTATTATTATTACACATTAAATATGAACGTGATTTTAGGTAATAATAAGAAAACGAAAAAGGGATAAAATCAAATACATAAACAACAGCAACAGTTAAACATTATAAAATACTTAATTTTTGGTAATTCAGTGCAAATATTCAAGTAATTTTAGAGAGGTTAATATAGTATTTAAAGAATTTAAAATACTGAAAAAGAGTGTCTCGGTATTTAATAATCCTATTGGTACTGACACTGAAGAAAAAACCAACAGACATTTAACTATAATTGTGTGATTTACAAGCTGATCTATTCCTACAAACAAGGCAAGGAAACGGATTTCTTTAAACAACAGGTAATGAACGATTTCCAAATCTGCAAAATTCTGGAAATAAAATAACGCCTCACAGTTTCTTATCTGCTTCAACTACTGAGATTAGCAACAACTTAGATTGGTATGGAAATTGCTGTTTTAATGACCTCAGTTTTCCGACCGAAGATTTTATGTAAATATAATATGATGAATATTTTTTATAATGTATGTTTATTATTGTGCTGAGATAATAAAGGTTTTACCGTTAAATACACTAGGATACCATAAATGTGTAAGTTATTTATATTGTTAATTAATTAATTAATTAATTAAGCTCAGTCCTTCCCAGAGTTCAGGTGGTGAACTTTTATATTACATGCCACATTGTTTTAGTTAGTCTGGATACGTTTAATGGGACACACAGAAACAGACGGCACTAAATCTTCAAGAGATGAAAAAGTTTTTTTTCCATTTCTGTTGATAAAACTTTTATTTTCTTTTTCATCCATGTTTACTTTAAGGTAAATAACAATCATTTACCAAAACACCTGGGAATCAAGCAGATATTGGCGACAAAACACCTAACCATAACACACAATACGCGTAGTAACTGGTGCATAGATCTGATGATCGGACACTGTTTGTTTTCCTTTGTAACTTACTACTTAATATTTTGACTGCCTGTCATATTGTACCTCATAATGGCTGTTGATGTTAACAACATATGTTGGTGGTGAACATTCGTTGGTGGAGCTGCAAAATCACCCACTATTTTGAACGAAATACATATATTATTACATACATTTCAATATTAGATAAATTTTAAAATACTGGAATAATTACTAAAATCCTGATTACTCTACTATTAACTTTATTAAGTCACTTCTAGGTTAGCAGCCCATAGGCTGGTTGGCAGCAGCTCGCAATTCTTCACGCTTCTCTGCTTTTCTTTTCAACTCACAATATGATGTACAGTTCATATCGACCCCAAGCTGTTTCATGTAGTCTAAACGGGGACGTCCTCTGTGATTCTTTCCTTCATTTGTTCCTTCTGATGTTCTCTTAACCAACCCATTGTGTCGTAGTATATGCCCTATAAACGTATCTTTTCTGCCTTTTAAATTTCCTAGAAAGCTCTTCTCCTTCTGAGTTCTTCTAAAGACCTCCTCATTCGTTGTCTTCTCCCTCCAGCTTATCTTGCATATTCTTCCGTAGCACCAGGTCTCAAATGCTTGGAGTCTTTTCTTGTCACTTTCTCCAATTGTCCAAGATTCACTCCTGTATAGGGCAACACTCCAAATGTATGTCTTTTACTAGATTCTTCCTTATTTTTAGGCTGATAGTGTTTGAAGTGAAGAGGTTTTTCTGTTTATTGAAAGCAATTTTAGACTGATTAATTCTGCTTATTAAGTATATTAAGTAATATAATAATAATAATAATTAATATAATATAATGTAATAATAATATCTCGATTACTATATTAAGTATTGCCTTTTTCACTTTTACGTTACTTGTATAAAATTTATGGATTTTGATGCTACCCGCTGTTAGGTTACTCAGATTAATTGTGACCCTCTGGTGCTCTCAGGTTGGAAAGCACTGTCTTGAACAATTTCTCAGGGATACTGCGAAAAATTTGAATCTCTGTTGTTGTAATTCCTTGGCAACTTCGGTCGTGACGTGGGGAACGCGTTTCTTACTGTAAACGGTATGGCCATAAGTTTATAAAGGTTAATAACAGTGTCCGTCCTTACTTTCCCTGTAAACGTTATTCTTTGGTGATTCCCAAAAGTCTCTAATCTCTTCTTCTGCACCTACCGATTCACTAAAGGATAAATGATAAATAATTAAAGTCGGAAACTTGGTCCGTACTCTGTTTTTATCAAAATTTTGATTTATGACTCGTTGGGCACTTGGTGACACATATTACCACTAAGGTTTTAAAAACATACAAACACTTGGTAAGTTTCACAGTTTAGTATTTACCTCTGGCAATTGTTCCGTTCTATAAGCTATTCTCAAAGAGATCATAGAAACAACAAACAAATAAACCCGCACCCTTCGTCTCACCAACATCACTTTCTTTGTTTAGCTGTTTCTATGATCGCTTTGAAAAAAGCTTAATAGGCTGAAACAATTGTCAGAGGTAAGTAACAAACTGTAAAACGTTTCAAGTGTTTGTACGTTTAAAACCTGTGACGATTTTAAATGTATAAAAATCGCACAGATTAAAATTTTTTAATTTTAATAAGTAAGAGTATCATACACCCTTACCTATACCCAGATTCCTGTATCAACTTGAAACCTTCCAGTACCAACACGCCAAGAAAAGTATTAAGTAGTAAATAATAATAATAATTACTTAAATAATTAAAAAATGCGACTAGAGAAATAAAGAAATCCCTAAGTCATAATAAAATAAACATAAAGTATTTATCTTCTAATTAATGAATAAATAATAATAGGAAAAGTACGAACTATTTTCTTAGTGCGTAAATACGCCCTAGCTTACTGAGCCCTCTCCCCTAAACCGTACGCGCATTCGGCCGTAGAACGTCGCAATGAGTAGACGTGAGTTTTGGTGTTGTACACATATACGTATGTGTATGTTCTCTAGAAGTATATCCAGCGTGAAATCTTGTTATTGTGAATAATGTAGTGTCTAGAGTTTGTGAGAAAATATATAAATAAAATAGAAAAAGGTAGCCAACACATCTCTTAACAACAAAATCAAATGTAAGTGTAACATAGTTAACTACTAGACTGTAGTACTGCAAAGTGAGAACTATAACTGTAATTAAAATAAAGAAAATGTGAACTACAAGAATCTGCACTAAGAAAAGTGAAATTACAACATTTGGAACTTCAAGTAAACAACCTATCTTCGAGAGCTTCAAGTTAACAAAAAATCAACCCGATGTAGATACACCAAGAACAACGTACTCAACCCGTAGAAGACGACTGGAGATGTCCCAAGAATACAACAACAACCTCAGGTGATATCAAACCACAACTTTTGTAAATTTCCCCTTAATAAGAAGTAACAAAGAACTTTAAAGAACTTTCGCAATGTAATGAACAAATTATCAGATTTGTATATTTTGTAATTTTGTAAGGAGTAATAGTAACCGTAATGTATATATTGATAAATTAATAATTTTGAGAAAATTGAGACCCGGATCCGTGGTATTAAAAGCAACAGTTATATGAATAAATTTTGATATAACAAGAATAATATAATTAAGATCTTTGAAGCAGTAAAAGCACTATTTACAAAAATAACTTTCTTTAAAATCAGTAATAATGTTTGATTAATACTTCAATAGCAATAAAGAGATGTTTTAGCTAATACCTAGTGAGTGAATAAGTTTATGCAAACCTTGTCAGTTTCCTATATCATACTTGTTTTGTAATTTGTTAGTAAGCGTTTTACTAACAACGGCAGCTGGTTTAGTTTACTGGTAAATAATTAAACTAGTTCCCGATTTTTGTGTTGTCTTGCCAAGGGGCGGCACAAAATTGCGCCACTCTGCTGAATTTAAAATTGTGTAATTTACTTGGTAAAAAAAAATATTGCTTACAGAGTGTCACGTACAGAAAATTGCAACATAATTATGTAATTGTTGTTGTGTAAGTTTATAAGTCGTTAACGGTAAAAAAGGACAAACATAAATTTATTCACTCAAAAAAAAAAAATAAATAAATAAATAAATGAGTAAAATTTTAATTATATAATAATAATATTAGTATCGCGAGTTTGCCGTGTTAAGCAAGTAATAGCTGGTAGGGAAACAATTCCAAACAAGTCAATTCCAAGCCAGTTGGTTCATGTTAAATATGTGTTGAGGAATGTAAACTCTCCCCTTTGTAAGAACCCATCTCATTCATAACCCCTCCTCCCTAAAGCAAACAAAGCCACGTTAGACAAGCTCTTACCTGTTTTTGTATTGTTCTGAATTACCACCCTATGCAACTAGACGACACCCCAAAACAGCTGATTCTTTGTGCTGTTTGTTAAATCAATGAACTTTCCGTATATGAAATTTCTCTCTACTAAAATAGTATTATCGTTTTGTTTTGATTAATTATATATGTCAATACTGAGAATTTAATTGTTGTGAAATAAGTTATGTTGATTAATTAAGATAAGATTACATCCCAAAGCTTAATATGAAATAAGATATATGTGTATGTGTTTAAATGAATTAATGTTATCTATTTTTAAACATTGAGAAAACGAAGTAGAGTAAGTGACGTAAGATTTGTCGTTCGTAATACGTCGTGTGTTTAAAGTGGTTATTATCAAAAATGACTCAATTTAACCCCGATTTCTTGTTGAAAGACGAATTAACCTATGAAGCATTATGGCGTGGTCTCCCCTACTCTAATGTAACTGTCGCGGAACTTCGCAAGACCTTACGCGAAAATAAACCGGACAAACCTTCATTATTAAGTCGTTTGAGTGTTTTAGATTTCAATAGCGAAAAAGGAACGTGTTATCGTAAGTATACAGAACTAACTTCGTACGCACAAACCCTGCGTGATGAAAAATCCCCCGCAGTAATATTACGCACCACCCAAAGCATTGAGCATCTATACCGTCGTATCACCAATTTGTTGACCTGGCCCGGTGATAAAGATATCCATCCTGATGTAAAAAAATTCGCCGAGGAAGCATTAAAACAATTACCTGAGATAATACGCGAATTACGTAGACGATCCGAATTGTTTAGATTAGACGAAATCGAAGAAGCAATGACGAAATTAAATATTTCACCTACCCAATCGCCGACTCAAGAACAACCAAACGGTACTGCAAAAATTCAGATTCTGCAGGAATCCAATATAGATCCATTCAAGGAACGGTTAAGTGGTAGTCAAGTAAATATTCAAGCAGTAAACGTTACGTCACTCCCTAATGAACTAGAAAATATGACCCATACCTACGAATTACCTTCTCATTCGCGGACTAATCAACCTGCGGAAAATCCTAGAATGATGAGCCAAATAAATTTAACTCCCGAGCTCTATGGAAAAATAACCCACCCTGTAGAAAGTATTTTGTCCAATATACAAATCACTGATGGACTGAATATTACAAAGCTCCTTAATTTTATCAAACATATCTTAGAATTAAAGGAACTGCAACAACTAAGAGATAACCAGATTTTGCAAGTTATTTTACCTAAGTGTAGATCTCCATTAAAAGATAGAGTGTTAGAATCCCTTAGGTATAATCAATCGGTAGAAGAACTTCATACCACACTAATAAGACATTTCATCCCCACCGGTATCTACGAAGAATTGAAGCGAAACTTAGTACTTCGTGCACAAGGTACATACGAGAGACTAGCTCATTATATTTCTGAAGTAAGAGAATCTGCTTTATTGTTACAAGTTAAATGGAGCGAACAACAGTTAGTAGACAATATCATAGTAAGACTATCCCCCGAGGAGCGATCTCGACTAGCACTCGTGAAGCCACCTACAACTTTTACGGAACTAGAACTATGTTGTATACATTCGTCCGACGTCTGGTATTCTGACCAGAATAGAAGTGTTTCTATGTCCCAGAGTCAACAAAGAAAGTCTTTCCAAACTAGACCTATTGGAAATGATACCCGAAACTACCGCGATAAGCGATTCGTAAGTACACATAAAACCCAAAACTATCCCCATGTTTCATACTCTAAACCAAAATCCCGACAACCTACGAGCGAAGTAAGTGAGGAAAGAAGATGTTATAACTGTGGAAAGGCCGGACATATTAGCAAGTTATGTAAACAAAAGCGTTATCTACAGAAAACCGACCAATCAAAAAATGTGTGAAGCTGGAAGACCGAAAATCCTACGTCTTCCGAAGCACCAGAAGGAAAGGTAACAACAATACTAAGCGTCAAATAAAGATGAGTAAAAATAAACGCAGAGATCCTTATTTAACAAAATTTATCGAGAAGTGCAACTCTATTGGTGCATGTAAAACAAGTATATGCCAACTACCCTACGTACAGATAGACCTTGGAGCAACGAAAACCCTTGGTTTAATTGATTCAGGATCTACCCGTAGTATAATTAGTAAACAGTTAGCCACCTTATTAGCTAATCATAAACTGATTAAACGTAGCCAAATGGTGAACATAAAGTGTACCACCGCAAATAAACAAAACCTAAAGATATCTCACAGTATTACGGTGAAATTAAAAATTCAGAATTTTACTTGGTACATTCCCCTACTAGTAGCTGAAGAGTTAGGACAGAACTTAATATTAGGCGCGGATTTTATAAGAAAAACTGCTTTAATCCTTGATATATATGCAAAACAATATTTTTTCAGATTTGATCGTACTCAAAAATATCAGTTCGACTCCGAATTAAGTAACGACACTGTTAGTGAAACCGCAAATATTTATTCAGAGCCTAATGAATCGAGTCTAAGTCATTTAAAAGGAAATGAGAGACTAAGAATCCAAAAGTTAATAAAAGATTTTTCTGCTGTACTCACCCCCAAGTTAGGATTAACTCATTTAATTGAATATAAAATAAATCTTAGTGACAACAAAGTAATACGACTCCACCCATACAAACTATCTCCGCCCAAGATGGAAATCATGAGAAACCACATTAACAAACTCCTTGATCAGCACGTCATTGAACCATCAACGTCTCCATATTCATCGCCTGCATTCCTAGTACCAAAAGGAACTGACAAACATAGACTAGTCGTGGATTATAGACAACTAAATAAGAGTATAGAATTTGAATCGATACCACTGCCAGACATACACAGTGCGTTTCACTATTTTACAAAAGCGAAAATCTTCACCATAATGGATCTTAACCAAGCATTCCATCAAATTCCACTAGCTGAGGAGTCAAAACATTTAACTGCTTTTGCTGTCCCATTTAATCTATATTGTAGCGTGACAGATGTATACATAATATTGAATGGCAATTGATCATTAGAATAATGAAGTTATAATGTTTAAATTTGGAAGAAAGCATTAAGTTTAATATAAATTAATTAATTCATAGCAACTGTGGAAAGAAATCATTATTATAAAGAAAATACAAGTTAAAATAAAAGGAGTTACTAGTGATGAGTCATCCAAGACCAGTCTCATAACCAAAGGTTTTCAAGGTATAACCCAGGAAGGTAAAATAGTAAATAACAAAGCAGTACACAATATGACCAAACCCACAACGAGGAAGAATAAATAGATGAGAAACCCTAAAATAAGCCAAGATCAACCAATACAGGTTGTGTATTTCTGTAATAAAGAAGGAGATGGAGAAGATCCCAAGAAACCTGATGGCAACAAGAAGAAGATGGAGAAGATACCAGTCCCAGAAGGCAGGAGAAAAGAAGACTGAAGAAAGAAGAAGAGGGCAGCATCCTGAAGAAGATGTCATGCTCTTATAAAAGACACCCAAATCCCTATATCCCCAAAATAAATATCTAAAAATAAAAGTATAACGAAATAAAAACCACATGTATATAAATTTAAGAGAGAGGAGTGTATAAAGTAAAAGTTTCCTGTGAACTAAGATGAAACAATAATATAGTACCCATAGAACAAATCTCCATTGAAAAAACGCTAACCAATTTATTATGTTAATAAGACTATACGGCCATTTAGCATTAACATAATAATAAGTGCAAAGTGAACCAGTGATAGTTTTGGGTATTATAAAAAATGAACCTTGTGTTTCATTCTTGGCAATCACAAACATTGGATGCAATGAAATATGCATTTTTCAATGACTTAAAATGTGTACGGTGACAATATGTTGTTCATAAGACATGAATCTGTTTAAAATAACATTTTTGTTTTACATGAAAAAAGAAAAACAGATTTCATAGTGCTTTTTGAACGGTTCATACTATTTATTTGTTAATGACAGGGTACAATTCCCCAAAGACAAGGTATAAAAGACTGTATAAAGACTGTAGAATCCTACTTATAATAATAGTTAGAAATAAGAATATAAATATAAGGTTTTTTATGTATATATTACAAGAATGTTTAAAAATGTATTAGATATAAGGCCATTTGTTTGGGTCTGAAACAACTAACATCAGAACTATAAAAATAATTACCACTTGTAAATAGTAGAGAGTAATTAAGATGTTAGTTAGTACAAAACCTTTTTTATAAACCATGTTTCCATGTTGGAAATGGGAATTTTGTTGCAAAATGTCTGATTTGAAGACAACCATTTATTTAAAAAAAAAGTTCTTTATTCTGTTTAACTATTATTTGTATTGTAACCAATACTAATTGTTTTTGTGTAATTTGAAAACATGTTTAATTTATAATACTATTTGTAAAAAGTCAGAGAGGGTATCACACATCATATATTGTTTGTAAATTATTTTGTAAGAAAAATTGTTAAAAAATCATAGGCCAAAAGAATGGAAACCAAACTTCATCAAAACAGAGAAATTGCTCATTTAAATGCAAATAAACAAAAGGGGTTTAGACAAAATAAACTTGAGATCATGCCATATAATTGCACATACCATTTAGAGAGATTTTAATAAATTATATTCAGAATTATAAATGAAAATGAGAATGACTAAACTCAGAAATTTGGACATGGGAGTCATATATTCCAGAATGATGTTTCAGAATACAACTAATTCAATTAACTACCAGAAAATAAGGGAATATGAACCTTTTAATACAATATAGGATTATTAATATTAAATATAACTGATAAAATGGCTGAATTTACATTATAACAGGAAGTAAATTTTGGAAATGTTTTGGACTCTTCAGAGTATACCCAAACTGAAAGTAAAATTACTATTTTTTGGACAGAAAACACTATAAAATGGCATTATTTAATCTGAAAATAACCAGAATGAACTGAAAGATTAATTTAAATCAAATCTAGTGAATAAAATTGACAAATAACCAAAGTTTAGGCATTCATATAGTGAAATAGTAAAATGTACACAGGATGTGAAAATATTTTTGAACAATGTTAAGGATAATATTATATGGGCTAAGAGTTTAATTGAAACTGAAGGAAACAGTTAGTTAATTATTGGTTTTTGAACGGTTAACATGACATACATTTGGTAACGTGCATAACCTAACCTATAATAGACATACCAAGCGAATGTATAGTACGTTATTGTGAAATCGCGAGTGACTTGTGGAATACTTCTAAAAACTATCATATTATAACAGAAACAATCAAGTAACACTCCATAACACAGAACAATATAAATCTACTCTGAAAAACACCACAAAACACAAGAAAACTGTGTAATACATTAACCCAAATTAGTGATGGAACCGGGGAAAGTGTTTGAACTAATAATTATACGGATACACTAAATACAACTCAGAAACAGTACACTAGACACTACACAACATTTTACAAGAGATTCGCAGACATCAGAACAGGGATACTACAGGAAAATCTTTTATTTGGAACGTCCAATATACGAATGACATCTCACTAACTTCACGGCAGCCATTTGCAATATTGGTCTCATCATTGCCAGAACCCCGCCTTCTTTGTTCGACACAGCTGTTGGGTGAAAACAATTATTATATTTACAAATTATTATTCAATGTCTGTGTTTATTAATAACTATTAATTTGATTGTAACGTTATACTTTTTAAATATTAGCCCGATTTCTCTGACTTTGGTAATAACTGGCTGTTTAAAGAACCCTATATAATTTTTATAACATATACTTGTAACTTTTTTCGATATCCTGAGAATCGATACTAATCGATAAGAGTCAATATTGCTGTTACTTAATAAAACATTAATACTTTTCAATACTTAATAGTTCTTTATTTCTTCAATAATACTAATTACCAATAATATAATTCTAATTGATAATCTACAAGGACTTTACCACCCGTAAGTGAAGATAACCTAAAAAATAGAAAGGTAAACAAATATCGATTGGTTTACAGACAGTCTTATGAGTGGTGATAGATTATTTAAATTATACTAAAACTTTAATAAAAATTTTCAGAAGAGCATTACACTGTTTAAAACTTCACAGCCCTATATTAATTAATTGATCCTAATTAATTAATTAATAAAATTAAAATTTTTTTTTTATTATTTTTTTTATAAACATAATTTTTTTTTTAATTTTCTTCAAAACAATAATTTTTGTTTTGAAACTTTCGGTGAAGCTGAGCATATATATTTCTTCATCAACTTTACGCTACTCGACCGGTCTTGCTACCATTGGGACTCGACCAGCTGGGAAACTTAAGGAAGTGTTTCAGGCCAGTAAGACGTCGAGAGCCACACCAATTAAACATATTACATTGGACTTGATTACATCGGAGTCACATAATCCACAATAGCTTATATCATCAATCAACTTACAGATTCACACATCTATATTTATTTAAATATATTTAATTTCAAATTGGCGCACAACTTTAGGGGCTTTAATTAGCGATTGGAAGGCCAATACATTCTGCCCAATCACTAGTTGGAGCTAGGCAACAGCTACAAAGTCAGGGAAAGATAATAAAAAGGGAACAACGACAAGCAAAATGGCAGAACTTACACAAGAAGAAGCGGATAAGATAATGGAAATGCTTATACAATTGAGTCAGAAAATGGATGAGCAGAATAAAATGCTAAATGATATGAACAAGAAACTAGATGACGAGAATAAGGAAATGAGAGAGGACAGTTTAAAAGGAGAAGAAGAGGAGAGCAACCAATCCTTGAAAAAAGAATTGGGTGACCAACTGGACAATATCAATAAGAAGCCGGAAGAGGACATCAAGGAAAAGAAAATGGACAAAAATAATAAGAAATTGGACTCTACAAAGGAAGACTTGAGTAAGAAAATGGATGAGTGCCACGAGTCGGTAATAAAGAAACTGGATGAGTGCCACGAGTCGAGAATGAAGAGACTGGATGAAACGAATAAGAAAAGGGAAGAGGAGCATCAAAAATGGATTAAGGAGATAAGAGAGAACAGATTAAAAAGGGAAGAGGAGCATCAAAAATGGATTAAAGAAAGAAGAGAGAACAGATTAAAAAAGGAAGAATTAAGAAAGGAGAAGACCGAAGAAATAAAAAATGATAGCCAACCAGAACCAGAAGAAGTAATAAATGATAAAACGCAGGAAGATAGCCAACCAGAACCAGAAGAAGTACTAAATGACAAAACGCAGGAACAAGTAATGGTGGTACCTGAAATTGAAACTAACCGAAACCAGGAAAATATTAAACCAAGGAAAAGGAGAATGTATCCAAGAAATGTAATAAAAACGAAGGAAGAGTTGGAGATGATGAAACATGGGTTAATTGATGGCAATAATATCCCAATTACCTATGACAAAGACATCATGAATTCTATGAATTATAGAAGGAGAATCGAAGTAATTTCAGAGATAATTTACCACAAGACAGTAGTGTACCAATGGGAAAGGACCAGAGGTAAACAGAATACGACATGTGGACAAGATCAATATCAGCGCAGAACTGGACAGTGGATTTCAGAAAGATGGAAATGTGATATCGTACCAGACTGTAATGACGGCACAGGTGAATCACCAGAATGTATTCCATTAACGTGCCATCTAGGACAGTTCCAGGGTACGGTTAGACTAAAATATATTCCTTCAGAGTGGATATGTGATGGTAAACCAGCTTATGGTGTTTCAGATAAACAAATAATAAGTGATAACCCAGATGAAGATCCTCACATATATTTGTCAGGTAACACAAAACATGGACCAGAGGAGTATTGGTGTATACAATATGATGATAGAGGGAACCAGCACAGTAATTACAACGGCCCTAACAACCAGCCGCGTAATAACCAGTGTATCGGTAATTCTAACGGCGTTAGGGATAACAACCCCTATCCATACAATAGAAACAATTTATACCAACATAATAATGTCCCATACAGTCAGAGAAATCCATATCCCAACAATAATGATAACAGACCTTACCAACCTAACCGAAATTACTATAATGATAAATTTAGTAATAACAATAATAACAGTAATAATAACCGAGTGTCGCGCCCTAAGGTAAATTTTATAAGAGCAACCGAGATGATGGACCCTGGTTGACACAGATACCACACACCATCAAGAAAAGGGACAGAGATCATGATAACCGACTATGGCGAAAAACAACGGTGAAGGAGACGGAATAAATATCATTGAAAGGAAATGATACGAAGAATAAACATAGAAACAAAACTGGGTTTTATGAGTGAAGACTATGTAAGAAAATGAACATGACAAATAAAAATATGAGCAATGCAGTGACATAAAGAAAATCGTCCATCTTCCTGGGTATATAGAAAAGAAAAGAAAACTTATAAGAAAGAAAAAGAGAAGATCAACTTACAAAAGTATAAATAATATGGGCCAGTGTAGAGTACAATATAACACCATATGTTGTGGTAAATGATAAGCATAACAATACATATGAGTTGAGGGAAATCATTTCAGGAAAAATCAAAGGAGTGTACAATCAAGCTTCTATGAAGAAATATTATGAAGAATGAGTTGTGAGTTTTAGAATTTTGAATTTAATTATTTTTAAAAATTCGGAAATAATGTAAGTACACCTTACAACCTAATATTTAGAGAAAAACATTCTGGAGAATTATAAGAAGAAGGAATTTAGAATTTTTATTTTAAAAATTCAAAAATAATGTAAGTACATCTTACAACCTAATATTTTGAGAAGAACATTTTGGAAGAAAGAGAAAGAAAAAGAATTTTTTATATATTTAAAAAAAAAATTCAAAAATAATGTAAGTACATCTTATTACAACCTAATAATTTTGGAACAAACTTTATGGAAGAAAGGAAAAGAAAGACTTTTGAATTGAAATATAATTATAAAAATTTAAAATTTAGTAAGAACATCTTACTACAACCTGATAATTTAGAACAAAACTTTATGGAAGAAAGAGAAAGAGAGAGAATTTTGAACTTAATTTTAAAAAATTTAAAATTAAGCAAGCACAGCTTACTACCACTGAATTATGAGAAAACTTTATGGTAAATAATTAAGAAGAATTTGAATTTGGAGAAATACCAAAACATTCAGAAATAATAGTAAAATCACAGTACTATAAACAATTCTGAATGAAACAATTCTGGGAATAAATGAATTAAACAGAATTTGAATGTTGATAGAACGTCAGTACTTTGAAACAAGATAAGATCAACATATTACAAGGATTTATGAGAATAATTTTTCAATTAATTAAAAAGAATAGTTTGAATTTTACATTAAAACTAACCAAGTTCCAAAAAAATAATTATGTGTCAATTATGATTGAATTGAGAAGAAAATAAAGTGGTTAATTCAGAAAAGAGAATTAACGTTAATCCAGAATAAATGCTAGACATTCACAATAGCATTTGAAGGAGTAGAGAAGAATAACAAAAAAGAGTGTAATATGCCAGAGAAGGAAAAAATTTGGAAGCAAAGAGACTAATTACCTATGAAACGAGAATGAAAACAGTTAATTAAGAGCGAAGAAGAACAACTCATACCAAACAGATGGAGAAGGTGATTTTGAACAAATGATAATAATAAGACCTATATGAAATGCAAAGAGAAGAAATACCACATGAAATATAATATAAATGAATTAATGCTAATGAACACGAAGGCGGATTAATAACTTTCTAAGAGAAAGGAAAGAACCAAAATGTTTAAATAAAATGATCAATATAACAACCTGTATATCTAATGTAAAGATACAATGTTAAAAAATTAAATATAATATATTAAGACCATTCAAATAATGAATACGAAAGACTATTTATAAAGACCTTGCTAATACTATGAATAACCAGAAGAAAGTATAAAGAGAATTCAGATGAAGAAGAAAGAGAGTTACACTGTAAACAGTAACCAGAATTATTAAAAGAAAGGTTTTCAACCATAATTAAATTAAATATATCAGACAAGTTAAGAGTTTTGAAAAAATATATATGTAATGAGTATAATAATGATTATGAAGATTTATTAAGATAGAAAATGTGAGATAATCTGAGAGACTACGAAGTGGAGAATCCAAAGATATTTTTATTAGTCGAAAATGAGACTACTTTTTATTTATTTATTCGATGACTGACTGAAGATAATTCCAGCAGCATTATGTTTTTTGAGCAGGGATGGATATGCCCCTGTACTCAATTTATAGAAGTGGTGTATGGCCAGCAGAGAAGTAGCGTACAGTGCCCCTCTGATCTGCCCCAGCACACGTGATAGGGAATGTTAGGGAATTAATATCCCAAGGATACAACACGAAGTTGATATAGAAAGAAAATGTATTACAATTATAATATATCTCAGAAGACACTAACTATCCGAAAAGGATCAGTAGTAAGACAAGTAACCATATATATAAAATTAATAAAACTCTAATATAAAAAAGTCGATATTAAAATGGAGAAGAAAATGAATTATAAGAAATGATGAAATTATCATAAGAAATTATTTCATCCATAAACATGTCTGAAATAATTACTTCTGGAGGAGAGCAATCTGTAGCGTGACAGATGTATACATAATATTGAATGGCAATTGATCATTAGAATAATGAAGTTATAATGTTTAAATTTGGAAGAAAGCATTAAGTTTAATATAAATTAATTAATTCATAGCAACTGTGGAAAGAAATCATTATTATAAAGAAAATACAAGTTAAAATAAAAGGAGTTACTAGTGATGAGTCATCCAAGACCAGTCTCATAACCAAAGGTTTTCAAGGTATAACCCAGGAAGGTAAAATAGTAAATAACAAAGCAGTACACAATATGACCAAACCCACAACGAGGAAGAATAAATAGATGAGAAACCCTAAAATAAGCCAAGATCAACCAATACAGGTTGTGTATTTCTGTAATAAAGAAGAAGATGGAGAAGATCCCAAGAAACCTGATGGCAACAAGAAGAAGATGGAGAAGATACCAGTCCCAGAAGGCAGGAGAAAAGAAGAGTGAAGAAAGAAGAAGAGGGCAGCATCCTGAAGAAGATGTCATGCTCTTATAAAAGACACCCAAATCCCTATATCCCCAAAATAAATATCTAAAAATAAAAGTATAACGAAATAAAAACCACATGTATATAAATTTAAGAGAGAGGAGTGTATAAAGTAAAAGTTTCCTGTGAACTAAGATGAAACAATAATATAGTACCCATGGAACAAATCTCCATTGAAAAAACGCTAACCAATTTATTATGTTAATAAGACTATACGACCATTTAGCATTAACATAATAATAAGTGCAAAGTGAACCAGTGATAGTTTTGGGTATTATAAAAAATGAACCTTGTGTTTCATTCTTGGCAATCACAAACATTGGATGCAATGAAATATGCATTTTTCAATGACTTAAAATGTGTACGGTGACAATATGTTGTTCATAAGACATGAATCTGTTTAAAATAACATTTTTGTTTTACATGAAAAAAGAAAAACAGATTTCATAGTGCTTTTTGAACGGTTCATACTATTTATTTGTTAATGACAGGGTACAATTCCCCAAAGACAAGGTATAAAAGACTGTATAAAAACTGTAGAATCCTACTTATAATAATAGTTAGAAATAAGAATATAAATATAAGGTTTTTTATGTATATATTACAAGAATGTTTAAAAATGTATTAGATATAAGGCCATTTGTTTGGGTCTGAAACAACTAACATCAGAACTATAAAAATAATTACCACTTGTAAATAGTAGAGAGTAATTAAGATGTTAGTTAGTACAAAACCTTTTTTATAAACCATGTTTCCATGTTGGAAATGGGAATTTTGTTGCAAAATGTCTGATTTGAAGACAACCATTTATTTAAAAAAAAAAGTTCTTTATTCTGTTTAACTATTATTTGTATTGTAACCAATACTAATTGTTTTTGTGTAATTTGAAAACATGTTTAATTTATAATACTATTTGTAAAAAGTCAGAGAGGGTATCACACATCATATATTGTTTGTAAATTATTTTGTAAGAAAAATTGTTAAAAAATCATAGGCCAAAAGAATGGAAACCAAACTTCATCAAAACAGAGAAATTGCTCATTTAAATGCAAATAAACAAAAGGGGTTTAGACAAAATAAACTTGAGATCATGCCATATAATTGCACATACCATTTAGAGAGATTTTAATAAATTATATTCAGAATTATAAATGAAAATGAGAATGACTAAACTCAGAAATTTGGACATGGGAGTCATATATTCCAGAATGATGTTTCAGAATACAACTAATTCAATTAACTACCAGAAAATAAGGGAATATGAACCTTTTAATACAATATAGGATTATTAATATTAAATATAACTGATAAAATGGCTGAATTTACATTATAACAGGAAGTAAATTTTGGAAATGTTTTGGACTCTTCAGAGTATACCCAAACTGAAAGTAAAATTACTATTTTTTGGACAGAAAACACTATAAAATGGCATTATTTAATCTGAAAATAACCAGAATGAACTGAAAGATTAATTTAAATCAAATCTAGTGAATAAAATTGACAAATAACCAAAGTTTAGGCATTCATATAGTGAAATAGTAAAATGTACACAGGATGTGAAAATATTTTTGAACAATGTTAAGGATAGTATTATATGGGCTAAGAGTTTAATTGAAACTGAAGGAAACAGTTAGTTAATTATTGGTTTTTGAACGGTTAACATGACATACATTTGGTAACGTGCATAACCTAACCTATAATAGACATACCAAGCGAATGTATAGTACGTTATTGTGAAATCGCGAGTGACTTGTGGAATACTTCTAAAAACTATCATATTATAACAGAAACAATCAAGTAACACTCCATAACACAGAACAATATAAATCTACTCTGAAAAACACCACAAAACACAAGAAAACTGTGTAATACATTAACCCAAATTAGTGATGGAACCGGGGAAAGTGTTTGAACTAATAATTATACGGATACACTAAATACAACTCAGAAACAGTACACTAGACACTACACAACATTTTACAAGAGATTCGCAGACATCAGAACAGGGATACTACAGGAAAATCTTTTATTTGGAACGTCCAATATACGAATGACATCTCACTAACTTCACGGCAGCCATTTGCAATATTGGTCTCATCATTGCCAGAACCCCGCCTTCTTTGTTCGACACAGCTGTTGGGTGAAAACAATTATTATATTTACAAATTATTATTCAATGTCTGTGTTTATTAATAACTATTAATTTGATTGTAACGTTATACTTTTTAAATATTAGCCCGATTTCTCTGACTTTGGTAATAACTGGCTGTTTAAAGAACCCTATATAATTTTTATAACATATACTTGTAACTTTTTTCGATATCCTGAGAATCGATACTAATCGATAAGAGTCAATATTGCTGTTACTTAATAAAACATTAATACTTTTCAATACTTAATAGTTCTTTATTTCTTCAATAATACTAATTACCAATAATATAATTCTAATTGATAATCTACAAGGACTTTACCACCCGTAAGTGAAGATAACCTAAAAAATAGAAAGGTAAACAAATATCGATTGGTTTACAGACAGTCTTATGAGTGGTGATAGATTATTTAAATTATACTAAAACTTTAATAAAAATTTTCAGAAGAGCATTACACTGTTTAAAACTTCACAGCCCTATATTAATTAATTGATCCTAATTAATTAATTAATAAAATTAAAATTTTTTTTTTATTATTTTTTTTATAAACATAATTTTTTTTTTAATTTTCTTCAAAACAATAATTTTTGTTTTGAAACTTTCGGTGAAGCTGAGCATATATATTTCTTCATCAACTTTACGCTACTCGACCGGTCTTGCTACCATTGGGACTCGACCAGCTGGGAAACTTAAGGAAGTGTTTCAGGCCAGTAAGACGTCGAGAGCCACACCAATTAAACATATTACATTGGACTTGATTACATCGGAGTCACATAATCCACAATAGCTTATATCATCAATCAACTTACAGATTCACACATCTATATTTATTTAAATATATTTAATTTCAAATTGGCGCACAACTTTAGGGGCTTTAATTAGCGATTGGAAGGCCAATACATTCTGCCCAATCACTAGTTGGAGCTAGGCAACAGCTACAAAGTCAGGAAAAGATAATAAAAAGGGAACAACGACAAGCAAAATGGCAGAACTTACACAAGAAGAAGCGGATAAGATAATGGAAATGCTTATACAATTGAGTCAGAAAATGGATGAGCAGAATAAAATGCTAAATGATATGAACAAGAAACTAGATGACGAGAATAAGGAAATGAGAGAGGACAGTTTAAAAGGAGAAGAAGAGGAGAGCAACCAATCCTTGAAAAAAGAATTGGGTGACCAACTGGACAATATCAATAAGAAGCCGGAAGAGGACATCAAGGAAAAGAAAATGGACAAAAATAATAAGAAATTGGACTCTACAAAGGAAGACTTGAGTAAGAAAATGGATGAGTGCCACGAGTCGGTAATAAAGAAACTGGATGAGTGCCACGAGTCGAGAATGAAGAGACTGGATGAAACGAATAAGAAAAGGGAAGAGGAGCATCAAAAATGGATTAAGGAGATAAGAGAGAACAGATTAAAAAGGGAAGAGGAGCATCAAAAATGGATTAAAGAAAGAAGAGAGAACAGATTAAAAAAGGAAGAATTAAGAAAGGAGAAGACCGAAGAAATAAAAAATGATAGCCAACCAGAACCAGAAGAAGTAATAAATGATAAAACGCAGGAAGATAGCCAACCAGAACCAGAAGAAGTACTAAATGACAAAACGCAGGAACAAGTAATGGTGGTACCTGAAATTGAAACTAACCGAAACCAGGAAAATATTAAACCAAGGAAAAGGAGAATGTATCCAAGAAATGTAATAAAAACGAAGGAAGAGTTGGAGATGATGAAACATGGGTTAATTGATGGCAATAATATCCCAATTACCTATGACAAAGACATCATGAATTCTATGAATTATAGAAGGAGAATCGAAGTAATTTCAGAGATAATTTACCACAAGACAGTAGTGTACCAATGGGAAAGGACCAGAGGTAAACAGAATACGACATGTGGACAAGATCAATATCAGCGCAGAACTGGACAGTGGATTTCAGAAAGATGGAAATGTGATATCGTACCAGACTGTAATGACGGCACAGGTGAATCACCAGAATGTATTCCATTAACGTGCCATCTAGGACAGTTCCAGGGTACGGTTAGACTAAAATATATTCCTTCAGAGTGGATATGTGATGGTAAACCAGCTTATGGTGTTTCAGATAAACAAATAATAAGTGATAACCCAGATGAAGATCCTCACATATATTTGTCAGGTAACACAAAACATGGACCAGAGGAGTATTGGTGTATACAATATGATGATAGAGGGAACCAGCACAGTAATTACAACGGCCCTAACAACCAGCCGCGTAATAACCAGTGTATCGGTAATTCTAACGGCGTTAGGGATAACAACCCCTATCCATACAATAGAAACAATTTATACCAACATAATAATGTCCCATACAGTCAGAGAAATCCATATCCCAACAATAATGATAACAGACCTTACCAACCTAACCGAAATTACTATAATGATAAATTTAGTAATAACAATAATAACAGTAATAATAACCGAGTGTCGCGCCCTAAGGTAAATTTTATAAGAGCAACCGAGATGATGGACCCTGGTTGACACAGATACCACACACCATCAAGAAAAGGGACAGAGATCATGATAACCGACTATGGCGAAAAACAACGGTGAAGGAGACGGAATAAATATCATTGAAAGGAAATGATACGAAGAATAAACATAGAAACAAAACTGGGTTTTATGAGTGAAGACTATGTAAGAAAATGAACATGACAAATAAAAATATGAGCAATGCAGTGACATAAAGAAAATCGTCCATCTTCCTGGGTATATAGAAAAGAAAAGAAAACTTATAAGAAAGAAAAAGAGAAGATCAACTTACAAAAGTATAAATAATATGGGCCAGTGTAGAGTACAATATAACACCATATGTTGTGGTAAATGATAAGCATAACAATACATATGAGTTGAAGGAAATCATTTCAGGAAAAATCAAAGGAGTGTACAATCAAGCTTCTATGAAGAAATATTATGAAGAATGAGTTGTGAGTTTTAGAATTTTGAATTTAATTATTTTTAAAAATTCGGAAATAATGTAAGTACACCTTACAACCTAATATTTAGAGAAAAACATTCTGGAGAATTATAAGAAGAAGGAATTTAGAATTTTTATTTTAAAAATTCAAAAATAATGTAAGTACATCTTACAACCTAATATTTTGAGAAGAACATTTTGGAAGAAAGAGAAAGAAAAAGAATTTTTTATATATTTAAAAAAAAAATTCAAAAATAATGTAAGTACATCTTATTACAACCTAATAATTTTGGAACAAACTTTATGGAAGAAAGGAAAAGAAAGACTTTTGAATTGAAATATAATTATAAAAATTTAAAATTTAGTAAGAACATCTTACTACAACCTGATAATTTAGAACAAAACTTTATGGAAGAAAGAGAAAGAGAGAGAATTTTGAACTTAATTTTAAAAAATTTAAAATTAAGCAAGCACAGCTTACTACCACTGAATTATGAGAAAACTTTATGGTAAATAATTAAGAAGAATTTGAATTTGGAGAAATACCAAAACATTCAGAAATAATAGTAAAATCACAGTACTATAAACAATTCTGAATGAAACAATTCTGGGAATAAATGAATTAAACAGAATTTGAATGTTGATAGAACGTCAGTACTTTGAAACAAGATAAGATCAACATATTACAAGGATTTATGAGAAAAATTTTTCAATTAATTAAAAAGAATAGTTTGAATTTTACATTAAAACTAACCAAGTTCCAAAAAAATAATTATGTGTCAATTATGATTGAATTGAGAAGAAAATAAAGTGGTTAATTCAGAAAAGAGAATTAACGTTAATCCAGAATAAATGCTAGACATTCACAATAGCATTTGAAGGAGTAGAGAAGAATAACAAAAAAGAGTGTAATATGCCAGAGAAGGAAAAAATTTGGAAGCAAAGAGACTAATTACCTATGAAACGAGAATGAAAACAGTTAATTAAGAGCGAAGAAGAACAACTCATACCAAACAGATGGAGAAGGTGATTTTGAACAAATGATAATAATAAGACCTATATGAAATGCAAAGAGAAGAAATACCACATGAAATATAATATAAATGAATTAATGCTAATGAACACGAAGGCGGATTAATAACTTTCTAAGAGAAAGGAAAGAACCAAAATGTTTAAATAAAATGATCAATATAACAACCTGTATATCTAATGTAAAGATACAATGTTAAAAAATTAAATATAATATATTAAGACCATTCAAATAATGAATACGAAAGACTATTTATAAAGACCTTGCTAATACTATGAATAACCAGAAGAAAGTATAAAGAGAATTCAGATGAAGAAGAAAGAGAGTTACACTGTAAACAGTAACCAGAATTATTAAAAGAAAGGTTTTCAACCATAATTAAATTAAATATATCAGACAAGTTAAGAGTTTTGAAAAAATATATATGTAATGAGTATAATAATGATTATGAAGATTTATTAAGATAGAAAATGTGAGATAATCTGAGAGACTACGAAGTGGAGAATCCAAAGATATTTTTATTAGTCGAAAATGAGACTACTTTTTATTTATTTATTCGATGACTGACTGAAGATAATTCCAGCAGCATTATGTTTTTTGAGCAGGGATGGATATGCCCCTGTACTCAATTTATAGAAGTGGTGTATGGCCAGCAGAGAAGTAGCGTACAGTGCCCCTCTGATCTGCCCCAGCACACGTGATAGGGAATGTTAGGGAATTAATATCCCAAGGATACAACACGAAGTTGATATAGAAAGAAAATGTATTACAATTATAATATATCTCAGAAGACACTAACTATCCGAAAAGGATCAGTAGTAAGACAAGTAACCATATATATAAAATTAATAAAACTCTAATATAAAAAAGTCGATATTAAAATGGAGAAGAAAATGAATTATAAGAAATGATGAAATTATCATAAGAAATTATTTCATCCATAAACATGTCTGAAATAATTACTTCTGGAGGAGAGCAATCTGTAGCGTGACAGATGTATACATAATATTGAATGGCAATTGATCATTAGAATAATGAAGTTATAATGTTTAAATTTGGAAGAAAGCATTAAGTTTAATATAAATTAATTAATTCATAGCAACTGTGGAAAGAAATCATTATTATAAAGAAAATACAAGTTAAAATAAAAGGAGTTACTAGTGATGAGTCATCCAAGACCAGTCTCATAACCAAAGGTTTTCAAGGTATAACCCAGGAAGGTAAAATAGTAAATAACAAAGCAGTACACAATATGACCAAACCCACAACGAGGAAGAATAAATAGATGAGAAACCCTAAAATAAGCCAAGATCAACCAATACAGGTTGTGTATTTCTGTAATAAAGAAGGAGATGGAGAAGATCCCAAGAAACCTGATGGCAACAAGAAGAAGATGGAGAAGATACCAGTCCCAGAAGGCAGGAGAAAAGAAGACTGAAGAAAGAAGAAGAGGGCAGCATCCTGAAGAAGATGTCATGCTCTTATAAAAGACACCCAAATCCCTATATCCCCAAAATAAATATCTAAAAATAAAAGTATAACGAAATAAAAACCACATGTATATAAATTTAAGAGAGAGGAGTGTATAAAGTAAAAGTTTCCTGTGAACTAAGATGAAACAATAATATAGTACCCATGGAACAAATCTCCATTGAAAAAACGCTAACCAATTTATTATGTTAATAAGACTATACGACCATTTAGCATTAACATAATAATAAGTGCAAAGTGAACCAGTGATAGTTTTGGGTATTATAAAAAATGAACCTTGTGTTTCATTCTTGGCAATCACAAACATTGGATGCAATGAAATATGCATTTTTCAATGACTTAAAATGTGTACGGTGACAATATGTTGTTCATAAGACATGAATCTGTTTAAAATAACATTTTTGTTTTACATGAAAAAAGAAAAACAGATTTCATAGTGCTTTTTGAACGGTTCATACTATTTATTTGTTAATGACAGGGTACAATTCCCCAAAGACAAGGTATAAAAGACTGTATAAAAACTGTAGAATCCTACTTATAATAATAGTTAGAAATAAGAATATAAATATAAGGTTTTTTATGTATATATTACAAGAATGTTTAAAAATGTATTAGATATAAGGCCATTTGTTTGGGTCTGAAACAACTAACATCAGAACTATAAAAATAATTACCACTTGTAAATAGTAGAGAGTAATTAAGATGTTAGTTAGTACAAAACCTTTTTTATAAACCATGTTTCCATGTTGGAAATGGGAATTTTGTTGCAAAATGTCTGATTTGAAGACAACCATTTATTTAAAAAAAAAAGTTCTTTATTCTGTTTAACTATTATTTGTATTGTAACCAATACTAATTGTTTTTGTGTAATTTGAAAACATGTTTAATTTATAATACTATTTGTAAAAAGTCAGAGAGGGTATCACACATCATATATTGTTTGTAAATTATTTTGTAAGAAAAATTGTTAAAAAATCATAGGCCAAAAGAATGGAAACCAAACTTCATCAAAACAGAGAAATTGCTCATTTAAATGCAAATAAACAAAAGGGGTTTAGACAAAATAAACTTGAGATCATGCCATATAATTGCACATACCATTTAGAGAGATTTTAATAAATTATATTCAGAATTATAAATGAAAATGAGAATGACTAAACTCAGAAATTTGGACATGGGAGTCATATATTCCAGAATGATGTTTCAGAATACAACTAATTCAATTAACTACCAGAAAATAAGGGAATATGAACCTTTTAATACAATATAGGATTATTAATATTAAATATAACTGATAAAATGGCTGAATTTACATTATAACAGGAAGTAAATTTTGGAAATGTTTTGGACTCTTCAGAGTATACCCAAACTGAAAGTAAAATTACTATTTTTTGGACAGAAAACACTATAAAATGGCATTATTTAATCTGAAAATAACCAGAATGAACTGAAAGATTAATTTAAATCAAATCTAGTGAATAAAATTGACAAATAACCAAAGTTTAGGCATTCATATAGTGAAATAGTAAAATGTACACAGGATGTGAAAATATTTTTGAACAATGTTAAGGATAATATTATATGGGCTAAGAGTTTAATTGAAACTGAAGGAAACAGTTAGTTAATTATTGGTTTTTGAACGGTTAACATGACATACATTTGGTAACGTGCATAACCTAACCTATAATAGACATACCAAGCGAATGTATAGTACGTTATTGTGAAATCGCGAGTGACTTGTGGAATACTTCTAAAAACTATCATATTATAACAGAAACAATCAAGTAACACTCCATAACACAGAACAATATAAATCTACTCTGAAAAACACCACAAAACACAAGAAAACTGTGTAATACATTAACCCAAATTAGTGATGGAACCGGGGAAAGTGTTTGAACTAATAATTATACGGATACACTAAATACAACTCAGAAACAGTACACTAGACACTACACAACATTTTACAAGAGATTCGCAGACATCAGAACAGGGATACTACAGGAAAATCTTTTATTTGGAACGTCCAATATACGAATGACATCTCACTAACTTCACGGCAGCCATTTGCAATATTGGTCTCATCATTGCCAGAACCCCGCCTTCTTTGTTCGACACAGCTGTTGGGTGAAAACAATTATTATATTTACAAATTATTATTCAATGTCTGTGTTTATTAATAACTATTAATTTGATTGTAACGTTATACTTTTTAAATATTAGCCCGATTTCTCTGACTTTGGTAATAACTGGCTGTTTAAAGAACCCTATATAATTTTTATAACATATACTTGTAACTTTTTTCGATATCCTGAGAATCGATACTAATCGATAAGAGTCAATATTGCTGTTACTTAATAAAACATTAATACTTTTCAATACTTAATAGTTCTTTATTTCTTCAATAATACTAATTACCAATAATATAATTCTAATTGATAATCTACAAGGACTTTACCACCCGTAAGTGAAGATAACCTAAAAAATAGAAAGGTAAACAAATATCGATTGGTTTACAGACAGTCTTATGAGTGGTGATAGATTATTTAAATTATACTAAAACTTTAATAAAAATTTTCAGAAGAGCATTACACTGTTTAAAACTTCACAGCCCTATATTAATTAATTGATCCTAATTAATTAATTAATTAAATTAAAATTTTTTTTTTTTATTTTTTTTTATAAACATAATTTTTTTTTTAATTTTCTTCAAAACAATAATTTTTGTTTTGAAACTTTCGGTGAAGCTGAGCATATATATTTCTTCATCAACTTTACGCTACTCGACCGGTCTTGCTACCATTGGGACTCGACCAGCTGGGAAACTTAAGGAAGTGTTTCAGGCCAGTAAGACGTCGAGAGCCACACCAATTAAACATATTACATTGGACTTGATTACATCGGAGTCACATAATCCACAATAGCTTATATCATCAATCAACTTACAGATTCACACATCTATATTTATTTAAATTTATTTAATTACAATATCAATTTACGAGAGTACCATTCGGTATATCACAAGGAAGTTCAGTATGCAGTCGACTGTTAGAAAAAATTTTCCATGATGTTAAATTTAAATTTGTATATCATTATCTCGACGATATAGTAGTATATAGTGAGTCAATGGATCAACATATTGAGCACTTGCGTGAAGTATTATCCCGGTTAAAGAAAGCCGGACTGACCGTAAACCCTAGTAAAGTTAATTTCGCAGTGAAACAATTCTCATTTTTAGGTCACATAGTATCAGCCGAAGGTAAGGTTACCATCGATCCCGAACGTACACGCGCAATCCGAGAATTTTTACCTCCCAGAGAAGTCAAAGGTATAGCTAGATTTTTAGGTATGATTAATTATTTTCATAAGTACATACCCCACTTAGCAGATATAGCAGCCCCATTGAATGCCTTAAGAAAGAAAGGAACGAAATTCGAGTGGACTACTCAACATCAAGAAGCGTTTGAAACACTTAAAGAAAGTATTATATCCCCACCTGTATTGCAGTTAGCGGATTTCAGTAAACCATTTATCGTACAGACCGATAGTTCAAGTGTAGCATTAGGAGCCGTAATATACCAGGAAATAAATAATACTAGACTCCCGATCAGTTATGCATCCCGGACACTGACCGAGCAAGAAAGGAAGTTCTCAGTATATGAACTTGAATGTTTAGCCGTAGTATTTGCTTTTGATAAATTCAAACCATTTTTGGAACACAAAGAATTTCTACTAGAAACCGATAATCAAGCTTTATCATGGTTATTAAATCACCCAAAGCAATTAGGTCGTATCGGACGATGGGTGTTAAGATTAAATTGCTACAAGTTCAAAGTGCAACATATTCGTGGAACTCAAAATGTAGTGGCCGATACTCTATCCCGCATGTTCCAACTACCCAATACAAGATCTGGAGAAGACAATATTGAAACCACTATCGTTAATACACTAATTACTAATTTTCCCCTTGCATTTAAGGATATAGCATATCACCAACAACAAGATCCGAAATTGTGTAAAATAATCGAACAAATAGAAAAAGGAAATAAATCTGACAAATATATCTTGAGTAAAAGAGTACTTTGTTTTAAGAAGGCAAACGGAAAATTACTAAGAATAATCGCCCCGGAAATAATCAAACCCATGTTAATGGAGTACTACCATTCATCTACAATTGGAGCTCATATGGGAATTAGGAAAACGATACATCGTATTCGCAAGGAATACCACTGGGAAAACATGAATAGTGAAATAAAAAAGTTCGTGAAAGAATGCGAAATTTGTGCGCTGAGCAAACCAGCAAGAACCAGTCAAGTCGGAAAACTAATCTCCGAAATACCTACCACTCCCTTCTCGAAAATATACATCGACTATTCTGGACCTTATCCCCGCTCTAAATCCGGAAATACTATGCTGTTAATTTGTGTAGACTCATTCACTAAATTCGTGTGGATGTATCCTATGCGTCGTGCATTAGCATCTGCGACAATTAAAATTCTACAAGAACAACTATTTAAAGACTATGGCACTCCTTTAAGCTTAATATCTGACAATGGACCCCAGTTTAAATCGAAAGAATTTAATGACATGTGTTTTAAATTAGGTATAAATCATATTACCGTGACCGAGTACAGACCGCAAGGAAATATAGCAGAAAGATACTTGCGTAACTTAAAATCAGCATTAATATCTTATCATGCTAAAGACCAGACAACCTGGGATCAAAATATTTCGTGGATACAATTTGCATTCAATTCAGCGTATCATGAAGGTCATAAATCAACACCATTTGATTTATTGTACAAGTACAAACCCAACCATCCTTTAACCACAAAGTGGAAAATCAATGAGTTATTACCCCGCGACGTGAATGGGAATAACATACGAAAAATATGGAACGAAGCTCGTGCAAATCTGAGAGCTAATTTACAGAAATCAAGGAAGTATCATGAGAATAATAATAAGCTAATAAAGTATAAAATAGGTGATTTAGTCATGTATAAAACTCATCCTATGAGTAAAGCAGTTGATAAGATCACTTCGAAACTATCTTATCGATGGTGTGGCCCCTACCAAATTCGTAAGTTCATCACCCCCGTTACTGTAGCTCTGTATGAACCCAATACAGAAAATTACGTTCGCAGAAGTCATTTGTCTCAAATAAAAAAATGTTTTTCGTGTCAAGATACAGAAGGAAGACTACGAGAAAGATAGAAAACCTAGAATACTATCTAAGTATTAAGAATAAAATATGTTGTATAGACTTATACCGAAATAGGATAAGATTGTGTAACATCCGATACTATAGGTAACTATAAACTCAAAACCCCCTCGTACGAATACAAGCGAGGCCTGATCAACCTTAGCTAATGTCCTGCGAGAATGGTATTGTACATGAGAAATCTGATGACAAGTATAATGAAGATGAAGAGAAAGAAAGAAAGAAAAATAATCTTTAGCACTGTAAACTAAAAGTAATTCTATTGTTCTTACAATACGGTATTATTATTAGTAAAATACTCATGAGTATAACTCCGTAAAACGAGTGAGCAATTCAAGAAAAAACCGGTAGTAGATATAAGAATTAAAATAAGGTAGATTTACGTTTTGTGTATTTTATATAGTAGATGTAGTAGAATTTAAATGTGACATAAATATAAGATAATCGATTGATGAATAGAAATAAGCTGAGAGAGAGAAATTTCAGTATGAAATATAATTGTTTATGAGAATTATATTATTACACCCCCCCCCCGTTTTTCATAGTTAAGTGCAGGAGGATGTGACGATTTTAAATGTATAAAAATCGCACAGATTAAAATTTTTTAATTTTAATAAGTAAGAGTATCATACACCCTTACCTATACCCAGATTCCTGTATCAACTTGAAACCTTCCAGTACCAACACGCCAAGAAAAGTATTAAGTAGTAAATAATAATAATAATTACTTAAATAATTAAAAAATGCGACTAGAGAAATAAAGAAATCCCTAAGTCATAATAAAATAAACATAAAGTATTTATCTTCTAATTAATGAATAAATAATAATAGGAAAAGTACGAACTATTTTCTTAGTGCGTAAATACGCCCTAGCTTACTGAGCCCTCTCCCCTAAACCGTACGCGCATTCGGCCGTAGAACGTCGCAATGAGTAGACGTGAGTTTTGGTGTTGTACACATATACGTATGTGTATGTTCTCTAGAAGTATATCCAGCGTGAAATCTTGTTATTGTGAATAATGTAGTGTCTAGAGTTTGTGAGAAAATATATAAATAAAATAGAAAAAGGTAGCCAACACATCTCTTAACAACAAAATCAAATGTAAGTGTAACATAGTTAACTACTAGACTGTAGTACTGCAAAGTGAGAACTATAACTGTAATTAAAATAAAGAAAATGTGAACTACAAGAATCTGCACTAAGAAAAGTGAAATTACAACATTTGGAACTTCAAGTAAACAACCTATCTTCGAGAGCTTCAAGTTAACAAAAAATCAACCCGATGTAGATACACCAAGAACAACGTACTCAACCCGTAGAAGACGACTGGAGATGTCCCAAGAATACAACAACAACCTCAGGTGATATCAAACCACAACTTTTGTAAATTTCCCCTTAATAAGAAGTAACAAAGAACTTTAAAGAACTTTCGCAATGTAATGAACAAATTATCAGATTTGTATATTTTGTAATTTTGTAAGGAGTAATAGTAACCGTAATGTATATATTGATAAATTAATAATTTTGAGAAAATTGAGACCCGGATCCGTGGTATTAAAAGCAACAATTATATGAATAAATTTTGATATAACAAGAATAATATAATTAAGATCTTTGAAGCAGTAAAAGCACTATTTACAAAAATAACTTTCTTTAAATCAGTAATAATGTTTGATTAATACTTCAATAGCAATAAAGAGATGTTTTAGCTAATACCTAGTGAGTGAATAAGTTTATGCAAACCTTGTCAGTTTCCTATATCATACTTGTTTTGTAATTTGTTAGTAAGCGTTTTACTAACAACGGCAGCTGGTTTAGTTTACTGGTAAATAATTAAACTAGTTCCCGATTTTTGTGTTGTCTTGCCAAGGGGCGGCACAAACCTTAGTTTATCAAAATGTTTGTTCATAAAGTTCTTCACGCATGAATCCCCCATATTTTCTCCATATTTTCTTTTCTGCAGTTGATATTTCGAAATTGTAACTGGATGCAACTGAAATAATGTTGCTTTCCAAGCTTGCCGGCATAACGTGGAAGTGTACATTACTGAGTGTGAAAAATAAATTGTCATCGGAGAGCAAGTGGTGCGCATTCTTTCAACTTAACGTATGCAGAGAACTAACATATCGACGACGTTGAAAATAACGGTACAGTTCACATCGCGTGCCGGTTAGCAATATAATATACCTAGTTGTTGTATATTTATTCACGAGTTCGGAAAACTAACTGGCGCGTGAATTAAAACCTCGACGGCAGCTGTGTTCGTCATAACAGTTACGCCAGATGTGAGTGAATGTTTACCAATAAACGATGTACATTGAAACTGGGTCGCTTCGCGCTGGCTGCAGGTATCGTATCGTAGACTGTAAACACGTTATGAATATCACAATCTAAACTCTTTTCATTTAAATTTCAAATGATTACATCTAATATTGTAATTATTCATGAGGCGTTGAATATTCTCTTTACACTTTCTTCGCTACGACACATAAAACTTGCGCTCGGCGTTTTGAACCGTTGTCATTTTTCCTCTGGTGCCTCTGCAACAGTATTAAACGTCTCCTTCTACATATCATCTTCCAATCCACGCCGTTTCATGTCGTCATCTACGCTACTCATCAAGCTCTTCCTGGGCCGTCACTGCTGCCTCCTGTCTCCCGGTTTCCCTTACAAAATCTGTTTATTCTCGAATTGTGCGAACACATCCAAACCAAATTAATTGTTTGTCTTTGACATCGTCTACCATTGTGGGTGTTACCTTTATAATTTCTCTTATTACAGCATTTGTTATTTTTTCTATATTTGATCTGCCTGCTGTCCTCCTCCACAAGCCCATTCTTGTTGTATTTTTGTTGGAAGGCTTTCACGGCCGGTGTCAGTTGAAATTAGACTATCTGGTTGTTTGGTCGTGGTTCTAGCTTTTCAGTAAAACCAAACGTTTCAGCAGCACCACTGCCTAAAGACCCTTCACCATAATACTGAAGGCCTAACGTACGACACCCCGCGTTAGGTTGAATCGATACATCAACTGAAGATGGCAGTCAGTGGTGCTGCTGAAACATTTGGTTTTAATGAAAACCTAGGACCACGGCCAAACAGCCCGGCAGATAGTTTAATTCCATTCCCGTTGTCTTCAACATTTATCTATCTTATCTTTCAGTAGCCATACTTCCGATCTATAGATTGCTATACACTTAACAATTTTGTGGTATATCCTCTTCTTACTTTTTTACTTCCATATTCCTTAAGGAATGGAAGTATGGTGATGGCAAAAAAAATCGTGTTCGAGATTATTGCAGATTCTGATTCTACTACACTCAAAACATGAAAAAAAGTCGGTTTCCGAAAAGTGTCTGTGTGTGTGTGTGTGTGTGTCTGTAGATTTTTTTTCTATGGCAAACGATAACTGCCGCAAATTCAAACAGAATCAAATAATTTTTTGCATACAGCCCTGATTTGTAGAGTACTCGCGACCTATTGTTTTCGGTGAAGATCAGTTGAGGGAAAGGGGTAGTTTACCGGCAACGTTTTTTTTTATCAAGGGAAATTTTTTTTTTTGGCAAACGATAACAGCCGCAAATTCAAACAGAATTAAATAATGTTTCGTATACAGCCCTGAATTGTAGAGTTCTCAAGATCTATTGTTTTTGGTGAAGATCGGTTAAGGGAAAGGGGTAGTTTACCTGTAACGTTTTATGTCTTAACAAGGGTATTTCCTATGGCAAACGATAACAGCCGCAAATTCAAACAGAATCAAACGATTATTTGCATACAGCCCTAAATTGTAGAGTTCTCAAGATCTATTGTTTTTAGTGAAGATCGGTTGAGGGAAAGGGGTAGTTTACCTGCAACTTTTTTAACAAGGGTATTTTCTATGGCAAACGATAACAGCCGCAAATTCAAACAGAATCAAATAATGTTTTGCATACAGTCCTGATTTGTAGAGTACTCAAGACCTGTTGTTTTTGGTGAAGATCGGTTAAGGGGAAGGGGTAGTTTACCTGCAACGTTTTTTTATCAAGCGTATTTTCTATGGCAAACGATAACTGCCGCAAATTCGAACAGAATCAAATACGTTTTTGCATACATTCCTGAATTGTAGAGGTCTCAAGGACTTTCGATTTTGGTGAAGATCGGTTAAGGGGAAGGGGTAGTTTACCTGCAACCTTTTACGTTTTAACAAGAGTAAAGTACTTGAAAATTTATTTAAACTTTTTCAAACAATGGTAATTGTTAAAAATAAAATAATTTTGTTGCCAGGCAATAAAATTAAAATTTTTTCATTTTAATGTAAATCATGTATAAGAGAAAATATATCGCGCTTGGCAGGCGATATTAAGATTTAAATATAAATCTTAGAATATGGAAGTCATGTATAGTTCTCCATACCGATATTTTACTAATACGATTATCCCATAATATATTGTTTAACATTGTAGTAACTTTCTCTCCCTGCATACTTCGTTCTTGAATTGCTTCGTCCAATGTCTCAAATTGTGTGATTAGTTCTTAAAACGTGTAATCCGTTCAGCCAGTTTAATGTACTGGCCATTGTTAATACAGTACGTCATATTGGTGTCCCTCAATACGCATGTATTTTGTTTTGTTTTGTTTAAATTCACCTCTAACCCCCATTTATCATATTCTTGTATACGTTTGCGCGTTATATCGTGGATATCTTCGCAATCATGTGCCATGCGTACTTGATCATCTTCAAAACACATAATGAACAATCTTTATCTTATGGAATTCCTTAGGCTTTCACGGGCAGCGTCAACATTGTTGCAGTTGGTAATTGCCGGGCTGTTAGGGCGTACATTCGAAACACTTGTTTCGGCCTCACCATCGGATGCCATCTTCAGTGTAGAAACGATTAACACGGTGTCCGCCAATTCACTCCAGTACTGAGGTACAGACTGTCAGATGTGAGTGAATGTTAACCGATAAACGAAGTAAATTGAAAGTGGATCGGTACCTCAGTACTGGTACTGGACACCGTGCCGATTTGTTAATCGTTTCTGCACTGAAGATGGCCTCCGATGGTGGCACCGAAACGTCTATTTCAAATGTGAGCGCGGCCTAACAGCCGGCAATTAGCAACTGCAACAATCCTGATATGTTATAATTGCAAGAAGAACAGTTTAACTAGTCACTCATGATCAGGGCCATCACGTGTAGTTGAGACAAAATGATCACTGAGAACAAATCTGACCGCATGTAGCCAACATTTCTACAGTCACTGACCACTAATAGCACAAACCGTGACGATATTCTTATTACTTTACCCAAATAGTTCATTTCGCTTAATGCTTTCAGTTCCTTGATGCCAAATATTGGAAAACAAAACAGAGAAGAACACACTACATTAAGAAAAGACAAGAACTACTCGTGAAAAAAAAAACAAGTTTTGTCAGGAATCTGCCTTGCATTATGAGGGCCAGCATGTTTTAGTAAGCAATACTAAAACGTGTGAAAAACGAACTAAAAGAGCAACATCATCATCATCATCTATCGTCATCCAAGGTTTTTTCCGGTCTCAAATACGCAAAGAGCTTCCTCGAACGTCCCAAACCTCTCCGTCCCCTCGGCTTATAGTTCCATAGTTGTTTGGGGATGCGGGAATCATCCATTCGGCAAAGTTGTCCCCACCAATTCAGCCGATACTGGGCGATCCTGTCGAGTATACTCATAATATTCAGTTTCTGCCTTATACCTGTGTTTGTTCTATGATCATGGAGAGAGTATACCCTGCCACGTGCCTGAGAAATCTCATTTCAGCCGCTTGGATGAGACTGGCCTGCCCTTTCGTTAAAGTCCAATTCTCAGAGCCATAAAAACTTTGGGAAGAGCCACCACCTTGTAGAATTTTAGGCGGGTTCCTTTACTTCCTGACTTCAGCATTTGCCAAATGGTCCCGCACATAAGATTGAACTTATGCAACTTATTCACAACTTTGTTGCTTCCATTATGAGACACACTGTAGCCCAGGTATTCAAAATAACCTGGATAAACATTACAACTTATATAAATTCAAAAGATTATAGCTTAAAAGGGACAGAGCTGTGCTACGAAGCAAAACAGCAAACAGTTATAGTAGTCAAAGCCAGACGTAGATACAGAATTTCTTCTTCATTACGTTCAAAGTTTACTACAATTTACTCCAATACATCATCTCAGTTGAGATAATACGTTTTTAGTTTCAAAAACTGTGAGCCGAAGTTTATTCTAATCGCGCTTGACTATCGTATCTTGTGTCAAAGATATTATTATAAGTTTTCTTCTTACTTTTTGCTCCACCAGAGGGCACAGCGTACGCTGTCGTCTGAAAGGAATAATATTTTCCATTTCTCAAAGAAATTTAATACTCTTTAATAAGACGAGACGAAAGATATAGACTTGTATTTATTGTAATCTGAATACGGTCATACTTTATTTTCACCCTTATTTGCCTCGTCACAACTAACGACGCCGTCTCGTAATTTGATTCAACACACTTTAACGCGTAATCTATTTCCTTCAATTTTTCGTTATTTCTCGTATTCACCACGATATTCTTGTATCAAAAGTTAATAATAAATACAACGTCATCACAAACTACGTTTCTAAATGTTAGTCATTAGTGGCACTCACCTTACCTTTTTTTCGAGATCCTTTGATCTTTGGGCCGTATCTCAAATTTCAACTCTTCTTTATCTCGGATTCTGATTTTTTTCTTCCAGCTTAGTTTTTACTCTGAGTGCTGATCTTATTCCATAAATCCATGCAGATATAGACTTTATATTCTTCTTCGGTATTTGCTTGTATTTGTATTTATGCCGTTACTCTCAGGCGCAAATCCAGGGCGGGGGGGTCACTTCAGACGAAATTTTGTTCGGCATATTGTAATTGTAGAACGGCTTTTCATTATGAATATGATAGAAAATTCATACCACGCTATGTAAATTAATGGTTTTAGTTTAATATTACCTTAAATTGTAATTACACCTTACCACGACGTTTGTATGCTTGATACATGACTAAAACGTGTAGTAGTATCTATTTTAAACAGTGAGTATTATTAAAATAACAATGAACTGACAAAAACAGACATGATTTCGTGCATGTACGTTAATAAACGTACTGTGTTGATAGTAACACATTGTTTTTTATCCTAATTCATTCTTATTAAATACTTTAGACCATTAAAGAATGGTCCAACATTTCATAGGCCCCCAATATTGCTTGCTGGATCCGGTACTCATTACTCTTCTCTTATCTTCACTAAATGTTTGTATCATACGAGTTAACTTATTTCTATTCTATCTGTTGTTTTGGGTACCTTCAGGGTATTAAGTTGTATTTCCTCATTTGGTACATTATCAGATTCTGATGTTCTTCACGATCTCATGAGCAAGTCATTTCTATCTGTTCAAACTTGATTTTTCCTCTTAACAAAATTAATAAAAAATACTAGGACTAGATGTAAAATAAATAATTCCTTTCCGTGGTGGTATTTATGGGCGGGGGAGGCGAACGGGAGCGGACCCCCTTCCCAGACGGTCAAAGAAAATTGACTAGGAATTTTATTAATTTCTTAATTTTTAGGCTGTTTCATTTTTCCCCACATTTTACTTTACGATTGTAAAAAAGAAAATCAATTCAGTCAATAAGTATTTGGTAAACAGTGTTTCAATAACGCGTATTTTATTGTGTTATTACAGTTTACTTTAATGGAACTGATTTCAGGATGTTATCACACATTTTGCATCCACTTTAAAGTATTAATGTTGATGAGTCTTGACTTATTTTTTTCTTTTGTATGAAGCCGACTTGACAGGACCCCCCCCCCCCGCTAGGACCAATTTCTGCATACACTTCTGCGTTTATCTTACAATGATAAGGGGCAGAATTACGTTTTGTAATGCTTGATGTGTGACAAGTTTTTCTATTGTATATACTGTAATACCAGCAAGATATTCACCAATATAACGGCTAAACGACTTTGTCTTACGCTTATCTATATGTACGTGGTATATTTTAGTTGACTAAACAATTTGTAGGCTATATTGTTTAGCTTCAAAACCAGTCCAGAGAACTAACAGAAAACTTTTTCAAAGACTTTCATAAATTGTTTATGAATAGTAACAGTATCATGTAAAAATTCTGGGGATGATGAGGCAGCAGATGCTTCATTTTCTTCTACATTGAAGAGAAAAATCTCCTCCTTTCAAAAACATCAAAATATAAACAGAAAAAGAGAGAGGGTCGAATAGAGAGGGTTAGAAATTTTAAGTATCTAGGGGAAATAATTCAAGAGAATGATTTAGAAAAATTGCTATAGGAACAAGGATTCATAAAATGGAAAGAGCATATAGTACAACTAAAGATATTTACAACAAAATTGCGTATATAAAAATGCAAAATTAAGGCATTACAGTACAGTAGTAAAGCCAGAATTCCTATACGCAAGTGAATATCTAGCACTAAGTTATAATTCAGACAAACTAGGAATATTGGAAAGACGAATTGTTAGGAAAATATTAGCCCCACGAAAAACTTTGGTAGTTTGGAAATTAAGAAGTAATGATGAAATATATAAAAGTATAGAAAATATAACAGAAACAGTGAGAAAAGAAGACTACAGTAGTATTTTTTAGACATGAATGGACGACAATAGGTTAGCAAAACAGATCTTTAAGTATCTGTAGGGAAAGAAGTCAACATGAAGTTGGATTAAAGAAGTCAAAAAGAATTTAGAAAATAATAATATGAACGCAGAAGAAGCAAATGAAAGAAACGTTTTTCGGGCAAAAGTGTTAAAAATGGAAGGAGTCCAGGTTCAAAAAGAGACAAACGCACTTTCAAAGTGGACAGAAGACAGGAAGAAGAGACACAGTGAAAAGATGAAAGAATGTTGGAGAAAAAAAGAATAAAGAATTGAAATTGGCATGTGGTCCTCAGATGGCCGATACCAAAAAAAAAAAAAATTAATGTAAGGAAGTTCGCACAGATCGTCGTGTTGTGCACTGGAACAAGCAACATCAGAACGCTGATCATAGATCCACAATTTAAATTGTCTTGCTACAGGTACAGAGGTATAAATAGGCTACATATACAGGAGTCGTTAAGAAGAAACATTTTTTACATTCTAAGCCCCGTAAACTGCAAATCAGTCATCATCTCGATCACGATTGTTGATCCATTTTCTACAAAATATAGAAGCAAAAAGTTGTCGTTACAGGCGTGGGGTATCGTTACTAATACCTCCAAAACACGCACACTTGCGAGCGAGAAGAATATTAGTGTAGAGTTCTTCTCTGCTAGAAAACTTGCAATAAGATCGTTTCAACTTTTTGTACATTTGGCACACCTGCTTGTTGTGCTCCGTAGCTCAGATTGAAACAGTGTAATTGAGTTAACGTTTCAATTCATATCAACGTAATTCAGAATGTCGTCAATAAGATATTTAAAAATGTGTGAACTAGGCATAACAGCTACCATTTACATTAACAATTAATTATCACACTCTGATTTTTATAACGTGGGACGTTATAAACGAATATAAAGAATGTTACACATTGAAAGGATTATGTTAACTTTCATTACCTATGTCAAACCTTAATTTCGTAGTGACCGTCGATCAATAAATTTTATTGAATGGCGATCGTCGTATGGCATAGTGGAAAACAAAATACAAGACACCAATGAAGTCACTAATTACCAGCTTTAATTATCACAATTGACAGTTTGTAATCAACAACTCATTCAGTAAGATTATTCTCGTACAATACTCCAGGTTGATTTGTCCACACGAAATAATAATAATGTCAACTAAAAAATAGTTCCGCACTAATTATAACACAACAACAATTCGCTATCCAACTTCTACAAGCACTCGTTCAGCGCTATGGAAAATCGCTCACGTACTGACTGACTGACAAGCCTGCTTCTATGGCTTTTTATAGGTTGCGCACGCATTCTAGAAATTTTCCATCCGCAACTTAATTGCTGACGCTAATGCGTATTCCAAGTGTGCTCTTGAAGAATCTGGAGCATTCTTGAACGCGGGCATGACTGTGACAACACCTGCCACACTAGGCGGGGGGACGGACGAAAGGAAGCGCTGGGTTGTTCGAGAAGGTTTTCGTTAATAATTAAATTATAGCTTTTAACATTTTGAGCAATTCTAAGTCTAGTCGTGACGGGGGTTACGTGTGTCTGTAAATACGCGATAGCAGTATATCTCTGTGTTTGTTTTTGAAATACAACTAATCAGCATCTAATCGTATATGTTGCATACGTTGGCTTTGCTCTCACAAATATGCGTGCGAGTGTGTGTGTGTGTGTGTGTGTGTGTGTGTGTTAGCGCGCGCGTGCGTGTGCGTGTGCAAGTGGAGTGTGACATTGTGACATTTACATAACAATGTCGTTTGTTTGGCTGCCCACTGCATGCGCTATTGTTTTTTGTGTGTACGATTGCATGTTTCAACCCTCGCCGCTTGTAGCTGCAACATGAGACATGTTGTTCGTTATTCGTGTGTGTTTGTGCGATAATGAGACACCGGTAAATAGTGAATGATTGATTACTGGTCAACGCAGACTTAAAAAAAAAGTATTAGTCGTTTCTCTATATTCCGTTTGAGATCCGAGCGTTCTCTGTATTCCGTTCTTTTGAGTCCTGTAAGTAATGTTAATATTTTACACAAGAAGGTTACTGGCCTCCTGTACAACATCCGACCTAAAGAATCAGGAATCCGAAACTGGAGTTCTCTTCTGAAACCTACTTAAAAACCTACTTTAGGATAATTTACATCCCTAAGTACTATTTAAGTAACCGTGGCCGTAGTTATTCAGAAATTAATGCATTCAACAATGGTTTGTCTTTTAAAACAGAACAGTATCACATCATTGTGATAACACAGCTTATGCACAGAATACTGGGGCTGCACACATTCCAGTAGTGAGTGACAGCGTTTTACACTACATTACCTCTTTGCCCTCTCACTGTCCCTCAAATACCTTCAATAAAGGAAGGCTGTAATACTGTATGCAGTCGTTTATAATACACCGATGTATATTACAGCTTACAGTTCACGGTTGCTTCTACCACAGCTTAGAGCCCAGTTTGCACTTGGTTTTTATCGGAGAATCTATTTCATATCTTTTGGGACACCTTCCATACAAGACTGGCGCTAGGCCATTTTAACAAAGACTTCAGTCACAGCAGGATGATTGATTTCGGGTTCGGACAAACTGACACGCAGATTTCGAATAGCTGGTAAACAATGAATAAACTAACAGACAGCCTTACAAACTGACATTTGTTTACGTATATAAGATATGAATTGTTTATTTTATTTATAATTTCTTTACCTCAAGATATTTTTCCCTTATTGGGAACATGATTCGGGAATCCTATTGTTCCCATCCTCAGCCATCTTAATTTTGTATCTTGTTGAGTACCTGTGTTCGGTCGGTTCTTGCTATGATTTCCTGTAGGCTATTTGTTTTTTAATTTGGTATTATTGTGTGTAATTGTGGTGTGTATATTAGTCTTTTGAGTATTTTAAATGTTGCGTATTTTGAAAATTGTGTCATGTTTTGTGTTGATTTGTATTTCTTCGGCTATTAGTTTGTTTTGAGTTTGTATATTTGTAAATTTTCCTGTATGTTCATTATTGTTCCTTTGTGTGGTACGTGTTTTATTAATGTCATGTTGGTTATGTCTGGGAATTCATGTCCTGAGTTTATTGCATGTATAGCCAAATTGGATTTCTATATTTCTGTTTTTTTTTTTGTATGCGTTTAGATGTTCAAAATAAAGATTTTTCAGTTGCTTTTTTGTTTGTCCTATGTAACATCTATTGTAATCTTGGCATTTAATTTTGTATATTCTATTATACAATTTTCAAAATACTTAAAAGACTATTTTATACACCACAATTACACACAATAATACCAAATTAAAAGACCGAAAGACTACAGGAAATCATAGCAAGAACCAACTGAAACACAAGTACTCAACAAGATAAAAAATTAAGATGGTTCAGGATGGGAACAGTAGGATTCCCGAAACATGTTCCAAATAAGGGAAAATATATCTTAAGGAAAAGAAATTATAAATATTAAATAAATAATATATGCATTAAGAAACAGACGGTAGCAAAAGTGTTTTAAGTAATGAATTTTACAAAAAATGAAAAATTTAGTTCTACCGCTAACCTACAGAAGTCGTTCCACAAACCTTTCAAATAACCTTCGTATGTATTTTAAAGTATCCAAAGTATACATTTAATACATGAGAAAATTAACAAGAAATAAATGTGAAATACATAGGCCTAGTGGTTTTATAATTTTTTTGTAAAGTATTATAGAAAATTCTTGTAGTGTGTTCTAGAAATAGTATGACATTCTTGCTCAGATCTAGTGTACACGAGGTCAACGGACAGCCAGTTTTTAGTTGTTAACGGAATAATTCACACTGAGATGGTTTAACTAAATTCCGTGTTGCGCGTAATTTGAAATTAATACTTCTCACGACAATTTTTCAGTTCGCCACGAGATTTATTTTAATCAGAATCGGATAGTTGTGAATATAATTACTACATATTATATTTAATATGAATACTTGGGTGTCTCTTTTCTTGGGGATGGGAAAATAGCCCCAAAAAAATCAATTTGTGTAAATAAAAAAATGTTACACATTATACAGTAAACAATGTACTTAATAGGACAAAGGGAAGTGGGTGAAGAAGCAAAACTACAGATGTTAATTGTGTAAGCTTATCGACAAGAATGTATGGAGCAGAAAGTTTGACTATCCTCAACAAATACTTAAGAAGAATACCGTCAACGCAGATGATGCTTCTGAGGCAAATAATGAAAAAAAAAAAAACAAGAGATATCGCATTAGAAATGAGACGATCAAACGAAATTTGAAAGTACAGCACTTGATGGATTTTGATGAAGGTAAGACAATTGAAGTGAAAGTAGGGCAAATGATTCCAAAAAAAAAAAAAAAACCACACAAAAACATAGTTCCTCGTATTTAAGCCGGAGGTCAAAGACCAACAGGAAGGCCAATGATGACGTATCAGTAGTGTACTGAGAAACTGGGACAGGACCATTGGAAGAGTTTACAGGAATTAGGACTATGTACGTGAACAGGAATAGATGGAGACGATGGACGGAGGCTTCTTATATCCCGACGCTGAGAGGCAGAAAGAGCCAGACAAAGAATAAGAAGAGTAGTATTACAATATAATGTAATATAAATATATAATATAATAATTATATAATGATAATAGTGTAATAAATACATAATATAAATATGGAAGGGCTAATGGTAATGAGTGTAATGGTATAACATTAAGCAGATATACAACCAATTATTAAAGCATAGTTAAGCCGCGTTTACACCGGTGTTAGTAACAAATTTGACCAACTTTTTTGTTCGTAACAACGTTTAGTAACAAATGTTACTTACAAATATCGCTAACAGAACACTAGTTGACTTTTTGGTTGTTATTAACATTTTGGCACATCACCACACCACCGCGGCTCGCCTGGTCAGTTGGCAGAAAAATGTCGAGTGTTGAATACGTTCTCGCTGTAGCTGCGTGTGTGATTTTGGCGCAGCAGAGAAGACCAAGAATATCCTGGGTGAGACCTTCACTGCAGGCAAGAAGAAGTGACCTGTTAAATGACTTGAATGAAGATGACGTTGATCTTTTTTCAGGCGAACTAAGGTGTGATAAAAGCTTTGAAAACTTTTTAAGATTGACTATTCGTGACTTTGAATATTTAATACCAATGATAGGACATAAAATTGGTAAACAAGACACTAATTACAAGAAAGCATGTTACTAACATCTCAGAGACGCGGTAGTACATGTTGCTAACAAATGTTATCAACATTTTTTGATTTTTACCGACTTCTAGTGGGTAACAAAATTCTTGTTAATAACATGGTATTTCTGTTTATAACACAGCTTGTTAGTAACAAATTCAGAAGCGTTTATCAAAATATTACTTAAAATTGTTTGCAACACGTGTTACTAACAGCGGTGTTTCTTAATTGCTTATTGACGTCAATTCTACAACGTGCCAATTTACCCATTGTATTGTTACTTTATGTGCGGCCTCCTTTCATTATCATTCAACGTTATCTTTCGTTATCATTCAACCTGTTTTATGCGGCGACATCAGGAGGGAGAGGATTATTCTCGAAATCACATTTGAGCGACAATAGACAGTTTTTGAATCTCGGATCCGTTGAATCAAGAGAATACGGCAGGGTTTCTAAGATGCGACGGGCCCATCAAAACATCATAACATGTTTTATTCATTCAGTGCTCACAATACCGCATTGGAATTCTATTAACCACGAGATACCGCTCTCTGCCCGTTTTAGTTCTCCGCAATACGATTGGTTTGTTTCTCCGTAGACAGAGGAATTTCGTTGTTTCGTGTGGTGGAATCAGCACGTCATCGGACACAGTAAAACAAATGGACGTTTTATTATCACTCAATTGACCACTGTATATACGAGAAGCATTCAGATTTAAATTATAGTTCATTAATTATTAAAATGAAATGATAAGAGATTTGAACTTAGTATGAGAAGAATATGGAATGAGGATTAATAAGGAAAACCTAAGTGTGTGGTGATTAGCAGAGGTGTAAAAAGGGCAAACATAAAGATAGGGCGAGACAAAATACAACAGGTGGAGTAGTGTAAATATCTTGGAAGCTTGATAAGTCAAGATATGTCCTGCACTCGTGAAATTAGAGCAAGAATTGCTATACCGAAAGAGGCATTCAATGGGAAGGAAATGACTGGTGTGCGGCAACATTAATAAAAATTTAAGAAAAAGGTTGGCCAAATGTTATGTGTGGAGCGTTGCTTTATATGGTGGATTCAGAGACATGGACACTGAGGAAGAAGGATGAGAAAATATAGAAGCATTTCAGATGTGGGTTTGGCGAGGAATGAAAAACGTGAGGTGGGTTGATAAAGTAAGGAATGATGAAGTTTTAAGAAGAATAGTGGATGAGAGAAGAATCCTGAACCTGATAGAAAATAGGAAAAGGAAGTGGTTAGGTCATTGTTTAAGAAGAGACTGTTTGCTTACAACTGTCATGGAGGGTGTCATAGAAGGAGAAAAAAGAAGAGGGCGTAGAAGAATGAAGTTAATAGATGGCATTAAAATCAGAGAGTGTTACGAAGAAACGAAAAGACTAGCATGCGATAGGACAGCTTGGAGAGCTTTTGCCATTTGAAAACGTGCCTTAGGGCAGAACACCGAATAATAAAAAGTGATTAAAGGTAATATAACGGTAGCAATTTAAATATACTATACACAGATACACACATATTTTGTCCAAGTGTATACACTGTATACACAAGTCCAAATATATACACAAGTATATACTCAAACAAAATCAAACTGAACACATAATAAAATACAGCAGTTTCTGATAACGAGATAAAGTTGGTTTGTTACTGTCCTGAACGTTTCTTCTTCAGTTTTCAAACATCAATGTTTCCCTCCACTTTCCACAATCATGAACAACATGCGTCCGTCAGCCTCAGTCCGACATTACGTACTTCCTCCAGTTCTTTTACATCATTCTCATTAGAATCACCTTAATTTAATTGTTAATATTATCGTTAATATTTGTTATATTTGAGCCTAATGTTCTCCTGCCCGTAATGTTTATCGTTTGCCTCTCTATTGTGGGATAGTCTTTGCTATTTTACCGACGTTTCACTTCGTATATGCCTTGGTATTTTTAACCGTAAGTTACTGAGATAAAGTATTTAAAAAATAATTTAGTATTAATTGCTGGGGACGTTTCATATTTTTAAATATGTAACTCAGTTTGTTCAAAAATACACTCCACTCACGTCTGGTTTGTAGTTTTGTTTCTGCAGTTTCATTTCTTCTTCTCCTCCTCCTCCGTCTTCTTCTTTTACTTCTTCTTCTTCTTCTTCTTCTTCTTCTTCTTCTTCTTCTTCTTCTTCTTCTTCTTCTTCTTCTTCTTCCGTCCAGGAATAGGTATACGCACCTGTCCCAGTTTCATAAGCCTTTACATACGGTGTTTATTTAAATATATTTAAATATTTTTATTGCTTTGAAATGCTATAAATATTATTTAAAAATATTCTAACCTGAGTTAAACGTGAGGCCATCGTTTTCATGCCTTCCTACCTTACGGATACTCTGTAGAATATAGAAGTATGCGGGCTTTGGTATTGATTCCTTTTCTACGCAAAGAACATGTTCCCTCCATCTATTGTTATATTCATCAACTATTTAAAGCAATGAGGACACCTTAAGCTCACTCCGTATTCCTCGTTGTAAAACATATCTATGCGTGAGCATCCCTTGATCATTGTTAGAAATTGGCCGTGGTGATTGTATTCACATCTGCCTTTCACAGAGTCCATAACTCCAGTATGCAGCATAGTAGATAGCACTATAACCATCTAAAATTTAATTTTGGTTTCTAGTCCAACTATATTTTTTAATGTTTTTTGAATCGTCCCACAGAAGGATCTAAATTTACTCAACTTATTCTTAGCATGTCAGGAGAACAACCTCGGTAAAAAACCAACCTCCGGTGTCCATCTGGCACCGGATTCTAGTACCCAGTTATAGAGCTCCTGCCTATGGTCACAGGTAAAAAATAGTCATAAATTTACCTTATTTCCGACGGAAATAAGATAAAAGTAAATTTATAATTAAATCTGTGACTTGGTTACCGTCTAATAATGATATACTTAAAAAAAAAAAATAGTCAATTGTCTTGAAGGCGGAAGAGAAAATGTCACAATCTCCAAACGGCGGAGAAGCGGAAGAGAGACTAGGAGTCTCTGAATGAAACCTAGATTATACATTACGTTGCAAGAGGACGGCATAGAAGACCAAAGAAGGAGATAGTGTGAACACTTGGCTCGCATGCCTGATATCCGTCTACCCGTGGCTGGCTTCCTTGGGTTATCACCCTACTGGGAAGAGAGATGTTGGTAGACCGAGGAGGAGATGGGTTCCAGAAGGTCTAAGGGCTAGTCCTTAGAGTGGTGATGATAATGATTAGGTGGAGGAAGACTGTGTAGTTTGGGACGGCCTAGAATCCAATAGGACACTACAAATGAAGTGTGTGTGAACGGGATGAGCGTTGGAGTAAATTGTAGTAAATGATAATGATAAATAGATCTTAAATCTACTACATATAAAATTAAAATAATGTGGCTCCTAAAGTCCCTTAAGTGCTACTGGCTTGTAAGGTGGAAAGGAATTATTTTAAAATATTTATTTCTTATTATTAAGGAAGTTCGTCACTGTCATTTCATTGCAATTGTTGCACTTTGAAAAACACTAAAATAGTCTCAAACTGCAGCTCTCTTTCATCAACCCGCTCCGGTAAAGTGTTCACAACTGTCGCGGCTGTATCATAAGATATTACAGACTTAATATCAGTCCGGATAGTGCGTCGTATTACGAGGGTCAGTTGAAACGTTTGCGGAGCGACATCTATAGCTCAGTGGCAGAACTAAAATCTGTCGTGTGCTGCAAGACTATATTTCGCGAGAACACCTGTTCATTTTCAGACATATCTGTCAACTTATTCACTATTCATCAGTTGCTTGAAATTTTCCTGTCACGCGTGTTTTTAAAATGCACAAACTCAAACATCGCTTTGTGGTGAATTATCATTATAACATTTGGATAAAAAAAACAAAATTGTAAATGTGTTAGGAGATGCTTCACCTTCAGAAACAACGGTAAGTGAGACACACTTGAGTTTAAACGTGGTCGTACAAGCACTCAAAACGATCCCAGCAGTGGACGTTTAAAAAGTGCAACACAAAATGACATTATTGGAAACATTTCATAGGGTGTTGGAAGACCGCAGATTGAGTGGATGATGTTGCTGAAATCGTAAGCATATGAGCGTGTGTATCATAGTTTAACTCAAGACCTTGGAGTGAAAAAGCGTTGTGCAAGATAACTCCCGCGTTGCAGTTGTTGCATTTTTTGGCAGCCAGTGCAGGGATCATCTTCAATGCTCGTGCGACCATGTTTAAACTTTAGGAGCCAACTTACAAACCGTTGGTTTTGAAGTCATGCATCTCTTGACACATGTAGAATTTTGTTCTGAATTTCCGTTGGCGCTAAACACTTTTTAACAAAGAATCACACCACGAGAGCTGACGATGTCGGGAGTGTCGAGAGCTGAATTATGCAAGTCTCTGGTTCAAGACGCGAGTCGCCTCTTTAATCATTTTCAAGTCACTGTAAAAATTGTGACGTTTACAAAAAAAAAACTGTAATCTTATGAGGTTTATAATGAGCTAAGGTGAAGTACTAATCTCATAACGTTCTCGAGGTACAAACATTTGTAGCTGAGTTAGAAATAGTATTTTTGAATACATTTATAAAAAATGGTTGGTAAAAATAAATATCATTCAAATAAGTAATAAATAGCAAATAAATAAGTATCTACTGGAAATAATTCAAAAGAATGGTGTAGAAGATCTTCTATAGGAGAAAGGATTCATAAAATGGAAAGAGCATATGGTATAACTAAAGATATTTACAATAAAAAATGCATATCTAAAAATGCGAAAATAAGGGATTACGGTACAGTAGTGAAGCCAGAATGTCTATATGTAAGTGAATGTTTAGCATTGAATTATAATTTAGACAAACTAGAAATATTGTAAAGACGAATTATTAGGAAAATATTAGGCCCACGAAAAACTTCAGAAGGTTGAAAATTAAGAAGTAATGATGAAATATATCATAGTATAGAAAATATAACAGAAACAATGGAAAATAGAAGAATATTATTTTTTGGACATTTATATAGAATGGACGAAAATAGGTTAACAAAGCAAATCTTTAAATGTCTGTGGGGGAAGAAGTCAACATCAAGTTGGATTAAAGAAGACCAAAAGGATTTTGAAAAAATAATATAAACGCAGAAGAAGCAATTGAAAGAGAAGTTTTTCGAAGAAAAGTGTTAAAAATGGAAGGAGTTCAGGGTAGAAAAGAGAAAAACGCAGATTCAAAGTGGACTGAAGACAGGAAGAAGAGACACAATGAAAGGATGAAAGAATATTTGAGAAAAATAAAAGAACAAAGAATAAAGGATTGAAATTAACATGTGGTCTTTAGATGGCCGATACAAAAAATGTATGATATATCATTTTAGAAAGAGTTATTGTTGTCGTACAAGTTCTATATCGACGTAAACACAGCATAGAATGTGAAAGGTATTATAAGGCTAGAGATAATAACTAAATGCGAAGACATCGTCTAATATCAGTGCACGTGATGAGGTGTATGAGTGGGAAGTGAACATATATATATAACCTCCAAACAGTATCTGCGTAATTGGCGGGTAAAGTTAATACGTGCAATTGAGGTAACTCGTATTAACGAGACATTAACTTAATTATGTACCATACTGACTGTGATGTACTGAAATCTTGTTAGAACGCAATCAAAGTAATTGCATGAGATCATTACGGCGTCAGTGTTGCACTTTGTGGTATCCTTCCGCCGGTAGGTGAATCGGAAACAATTAAGTTTACTTATAAAAATTATTTACCCATAAGCGATTCAACACTCTGCCGTGTCTTGGCGCCTTGACGTAGACGTCGCCAACAGTGTTTGCTGCCCATCGAAACGCCTTCCAATTGGTGTATTCTATACTTTTTTTTTTTGCATTTTGCACTGCATAGTCGAGCCATTTCAGCGTCGATTTTCCTGCAAAGAGGTGCTTTACAAGAATAAAAAAATCGGTATGGAGAACCAAACATGACTTCCATGTTATATGATTTATAATTAAAATCATATTGAAATGAAATATTTCCATAGAAACTACTTTTTTCTACTTTTTTTCAGCCTTAACAACAGTACTGTGGTCACTAACATATACCACCTCACATTATCGCACTCGATTTTCACTGATGATGGCAGTCGATGGCACTGCCGAAACGTCTGGTTTTGCAGAAAACATTGGACCACGGCCAAACAGCCCGGGAAGGAATGTTAACAACAAACTACTTCTTTGTTGCCGATAACGTAGTACACATGTAAAAAAATTATCCCCGCCCCCTTCAACTATAATTTTTATTTATAGAAAATAACCCCTCCCCATCAACTACTCCTTTCATTTATAGATATTTCATCTACCTTTCTACAGTGAATTATTACGACTTTCTTTTCAGGATACTTGATTTATCAAATTTAAGTACTTTAATCTTGTGACAACATAAAACGTTCCAGGTAAACTACCCTTTCCCCTTAACCGACCTTCACCAAAATCAATGGGCCTTGAGTCCTCTAAAGTTCAGGCAAGTATGCAATAAGTTATTTCATTTTGTTTGAATTTGCGGCAGTTATCGTTTGCCATTGAAAAAATTCTACACATAGACAGACAGACAGACACACACACACACACACACACACACACACACTCAATTTTTGAAACATGACTTTTCTTCATGCTTTGAGAGTAGTACAATCAGAATCAGGGCTTATCTCGAAAACGATTTTTTCGCCATCACCATACTTCCAATTCCTTATGGAAAATGGAAGTAAAAAATACAAAATAAAAAAAATGAATCCCAGCTTCATGTTTTCGACTTTTTCATGTAGTAAACATACATGAAAGTTCTTTGTCTGTTCTTTCATAAAAGCTAGTTTCTTTTTTAATTGGCTCATAAACTCATGTTTTTTAAAGATACTTCCGTTAATCGAGTCCAACATATCTCCATTCATTTCATATAGCAGGATTGGAAGTCTCAAAACGTTTCTTGGAAAAAGTACTAAATTTTAATACAACCACACATTTATATCTTTTTCCATAAATTTTCCGAATTAATACACTATGCATAGTAGCTGAAAAATAAATAAATCACTTTAAGCATATTAGGGAAGAAATTGTCATCCAACGTATAACGCTATTCTGCAGAGTCGGATGTAATAAAAACCTTTTACTACGGTTGGAAAAAAGTCCAAAAAAATGATCAACGTGTTCTGTTTGTTTTTTGACAAAACGTGGTTTCGAGCCTCTAGTAGATGCAAAGTTTAACAGAGTATTAAAAGTCTTGGAAATACTAGTTCAGCTACTGATCACACGCCTCCAAAACTTCAGAATGTTCTCTTTCAGATCACGTTGAGTAAGGAGTAATCACGGGTACTAGTGAGAGTAATCAACTGAATATACGCTTCCTCTACGGCGAGCACAGGCTATTTCTACTCATGACTAGCGTCTTATCTTATTAAAATACAGACGTTCTTTACGTCACAATATGACATTAAAGTAAATCCTTAAGAAACAAAAACAACAGTAAACACAACAACTGTGTTTTTCCATAGTATCAACTACAGTTTCTGGAACGAATTAGCAATATTGAATACCTGGGCTACAGTCAGACCCGGCTCCAGGCAGGGGCGAACCGTGCCACCGCCCAGGGCGGCAAATTTTAAAGGGCGTCAGATTCCGGGATGTTAAGTTTTAAAATTGAGCGAAAAATAAAATCCTTCACTTAATTTCATCACAATATGTAAGATCAGTAAAAATTGCTTTACGTATAAAGTCAGCGGAGTTTAACGAAAAGTCGAAAACTCGTGAACGAGAGAACGTAAACCTGACAATGAGTGCTGCCTTGCATGAGTCAACAGCAGATAATACTGCCCTACTACGATAACGGCTGTGCCACGCCACCAGTCACCACCAATTCTCGGCACCGTCCTCCAGCACCCTTTTAAGTCAGTGAGATAAAGCTACAGTTCGGACACGCGCAATACGCTCTCTCGCTAGGTAATTTATTAAATTTATTATATTTAATTTTATCGTTTTATTATTTTTTGTATTTTACTTTTTTAATTCTGTTAATATAATTTATTAGCTTTATTTCACTTAATCTGAATTTGAATAAGGTTTTTAATTTCAATTATTTTAATAATTTATTACATAATTATTTTGCTTTAAAAAACTAATAATTGAATTGTAGATTTGAATTCGCAGGTATAAGAATTCGCCGCATCGTAAACGCGAAAAAGTTCTAGTTATTTGATAAACACAACAATGCAAACATTCCTAGTCGTCATTTGAAGTCAATCGCCATACGTTTACAGTAGGTCTAGTGTACGTGTGTTCAGAGTTAAAATAGGAAAGGAGGCGACACTCATAAATACTGCACAGGGCAGCAGAAGCGCTGGTGACGGCCCTGGCTAGAGTGTGTCTTATAATGGTAGCAACGACGTTGTGAATAAGTTTCATAAGTTCAACCTTATGTGCGGGACCATTAGACGAACCCTTAAGTCAGCTAGTAAAGGAACATGCCTAAAATTCTACAAGATGATGCCTCTTCCCACACTTTTTTATTGGTCTGAGAATTGGACTTTGACGAAATGTGATTTGATACCGCCAGTCGTATCCAAGCGGCGGTAATGAGATTTCTCAGGCACGTGGCAGGGTATACTCTCCATGATAATAGAAGAAACACAGATATACGGCAGGAACTGAATATTATGAGTATATTCGACACGATCGCCCAGTATCGGCTGATTTGGTGTGAACATCTTTGCCGAATGAACGACTGCCGCATCCCCAAACAACTATGGAACTATAAGCCGATGGGACGGAGAGCTGTGGGACGTCCGAGGAAGCGCTGGAGTGACCAGCTCTAATCTTTGCCTATTTGAGACCGGAACAAACCATCTTTGGTTTAATCCGTGAAGCTGATAATGATGATCAACTACAATTGCACAATCACATTACGAACTTTATTATCTTGGAAAAACTTATTCGATTAAAATAATCGCTACAAGATTATCATAGCTGCAGAGAGGAGAAATCTTCGAGAAAAAATTGGGAAGATAAAGAATTTTGGGTAGCTGGGATCCGAAACCAACATTAATATTAATGATAATGTGATGTATTTATAATATACCCACACTTATTACTTACTAACTGTAGGCTACATATAATCTCAATTTTCTATTGTAGTGTATTCATTGTTAATAACCTAAATATACCATACATATGATTTGCAATAAACTTTTCATTACTCACATTCTTAATTTTTATCGATTTCGGTCTTAGACCATCGTCGGGATCGCCGAGTCCAACGTACGTTTCACGATCATTAATCAGAGTTTTCGAATTACTTCTTTTTTGTAAATAGTAACTGTTTCGCAATATCGTGACGGCGAGTGCATAGTGTAAATAGCCTGACGATGGTCTGTGACCGAAATCGATAGAAGTTAAGAATCTGAGTAACTAAAACTTTATTATAAATCATGTGTATGGTATCTTTAGGTTATGAACAATGAATACACTACAATAGAAGATTGAAATTTAATGTTGTCAAACTCGCAAATAGAATATAACGTTAACACAAGAAAATTCATGTATCGGTATTGTGAAACTGGTTGATACATATTCTAATCCGTACGGTTAAAAAAACCTCTGAAGACCGGTACATGTCTGTAGAGTAGTGGTGCTCAAAGTGAGGTCCGCGGACACTTTTAAGAAAAAATAGAATATACCGTAATTTTATCAGATTTTGTATGCTCTAAAATCTAAAAGTTAGAATCTTAAAAAAATTAGTAGAAGGTTCCAGTATATTTTCTTTTTGTTCAAACTAATTGTAGTTTTAAAAGTAATTTCAAACTAATGGTTATAATATGTCTTCAAATCATGTCATTTAGCAGAGCTGTCTGTCACCCGAAATGGCCAGAGCGCCGCAGCAGAACTGATCGCACTGTTTTAGTCCACGTATAAGCACTGTATCTAGGCAATACGTTTTTCCGTGCAGCTGGTTTTACGCCTAAGTAGCGTAATGGAAAAAAACTATCTATAGAGTAAGTGCTGGCTATAATGAAATTGCTCAAAAGCAGCTTCATTGTTCACATTAAACTACGTTTGATATCATTAATATTATAATTTTGCAAGTTAGAGAAATTTGATTTTAATATATTTTAATTAAAATATAAGAGTTTGTATCATATTTACTGTTTCTTTTATTTCCGAACTCAGACGGGGTCCGTGAGATTATTAATTTTTTGGGGGGTCCGCTTACTGAAATGTTTGGGAACCATTGCTGTAGAGTATTGCGTTCTGTAGTTGTATTTACACGTACATATCTGTACCCGTATTAGGAATAAATGTGTAGCAGTGAAGCACAGGAAATTTAAAGCAGTATAAAACTTTATGCCGAGCGCCAAAAGCACTTTACTCGATTAGGAAAGACGGAACAAAAACTGAAATTGTCGCCTGTAATAATCAGCGGAACACACACAGTTTGCGGCAGAACGTAGTAAAGTATCAGGCTGGCAGTGTAAAGCTTTCGGTAGATCTGTTTTATTACCTGGCAGCCGGCTCCCTCGTTTATTGATATTGCTTCTCGTCTATTGTTTTCACTATGGAAGTATAAAATTAATACATGTTTTTATCGTTTGTACAAGCTGGCGTAGCAATGTTGGGGTAACAAGGCGTTGTTAAGATACCTCGTGCTTTCAGCTTGAGAATGCATCATCACCATGAATTTCACCGCCATCATGAAGATGATGATCATCATCGTCACCACCACTATCATCATCGTCATCGTCTTCATACTCCTCCTCCTCCACCTTATAATCATCATCATCGTCGTCATCGGCATAGTCTCCTCCTCCTCCTCCTTATAATAATCATCATCGTCTTCGTCGCCATAAAGCTCCTCCTGCTCCTTATAATCATCATCATCGTCGTCGCCATAAAGCTCCTCCTGCTCCTTATAATCATCATCATCGTCGTCGCCATAAAGCTCTTCCTGCTCCTTATAATCATCATCATCATCGTCGTCGGCATAGCGCTCCTTCTCCTCCTTATAATCACCATCATCGTCGTCGTCGCCATAGTCGTCCTCCTCCTCCTTATAATCTCCATCATCATCGTCGTCGCCTCCATATCCTCCTCCTCCTCCTTATAATCATCATCATCGTCGTCATCGGCATAGTCTCCTCCTCCTCCTCCTTATAATAATCATCATCGTCTTCGTCGCCATAAAGCTCTTCCTGCTCCTTATAATCATCATCATCATCGTCGTCGGCATAGCGCTCCTTCTCCTCCTTATAATCACCATCATCGTCGTCGTCGCCATAGTCGTCCTCCTCCTCCTTATAATCTCCATCATCATCGTCGTCGCCTCCATATCCTCCTCCTGCTCCTCCTCCTTATAATCATCATCGTCGTTGTCGTCGTCGTCGCCATAGTCGTCCTCCTCCTCCTTATAATCTCCATCATCGTCGTCGCCTTCATATCCTCCTCCTGCTCCTCCTCCTCCTTATAATCATCATCGTCGTTGTCGTCGTCGTCGCCATAGTCTTCCTCCTCCTTCTCCTCCCCCTCCACAGTGATCCTTTTCCTCCTTATTATCATCGTTGTCATCACTACAACTATGATTGTCATAAGTCCCGTCAAAACAAATATTCTAATCCAGTAAGTTTATAAATTACAGAAGCAAAATTTAGGATAAGAAATTTTCACAAACGCCTAAAAACCTATCTTAATTACGAATTTGGATCACCATGAACTTCGTAAAATGTAAGTTCTTCGAAAAAATTTAAAAAGGTATTTTTTAAGCCTGTAAATCGACCGTAAATTTTCATTATTTTACCATAGAAATTGCGCAAGTTACGCTGATGTTAACGTTTACTGTTGTGTTTTTACAACATAATTTCATGAGGTTTAAAACCTGCCTCAACACTTTTTGTTAAACCCTTCCCTCTGTTAAATGTATTCGCAAAAAATTTTCCGTTTCGTTTCACTTTCCAACTGTTTTCTACATAAGATATAGATATGACTGCATCGAAATCTTATTTAATGATAAACAGTAAACTTTTTGTTCTAAGGCTTTTACAGCCGGTGTCAGTTGTATTAGAAGTAGGCCTATGTATCGTGCTGTTTGGCCGTGGTCCAGGGTTTACAAACTAACCAACGTTTCAGCAGCACCACTGGCTGCCATCATGTAGCGGCTCTAGTCGCTAGGGCCGCTACGTAAAATTTAAGACTAGGTTAGTAAACCTAGAGGAAGCGAAAAGGTGCTGGAGCCCAAACAGAGTGACAGGATTTGCAATCAACAGTCAGTTACAATCTTTAACATCTTGAGGTCTTGTGAATTGAGATATTTTAAGTTCTTAATACAGATATTTAATGTGAACACAAGGGTAGCCGGTCTATGGAGTTGATGCAGATTGAAGAGTGATAATTGAAACGTTCCCACCTGTGATTTTATGGAGAAGAATTCAAGTGGTACCGTGATGAACAGTGTACTAGCAGAGTTGCAAATTGTCCCTGGACTGCGATGATTGTCCACTGGAACTCGTTCCGGGGATATCTGGGTCCTTCGGTGTGTTAGGTTGGCTCAGCTTTCCTAGGTCTGACGGCTTCGAGGAGCATTCTGGTGCACTACTCTGCTGGTAGTCACCGGTGTTAATGTGACTACCGCTCTTTCCCCTTTCTCCTGGCTGGTGCAGGGACCCTATAACATTTTTATATGAGGATTAGCTGTCGGTTAATACACCTATACATAACACTCTCTCGCCTCGGAACCCAAACACCGCAATCACTTTCACAATCTTTTATCAACACCTTATTTACTCTAATTAATTCAGTATTGCTTATTTTTATTTAATTATAGTAATTAATTTCAATTAGCTTGATCAGAATAAGTGTTAACAAGCAACAATTGTTTCCAGACAGGAAGTAATGAGTAGATTAGATTTTACAAGGCATGAGTTTTAAAATTAAATACGTTTTACATGAGTATGGGCCACACACACGCTTACACAATAATAACACACATAATCCATAATTAACTAAACATAGAATAATTTAATTAAGTCCACACCAACCTGAACGTCTCTACGAGATTACAGCCGCATGTTAAAAAGATCTGCACACATTATGGGCCATCAGACCAGTGGAACTTTCAGATCGAAGGCTGACAGAGAAATGAGGACGACACATGAGTTAGTTGGTCCCACATCCTGCATAAAACAACCTGTCCCAATTTGCAAAAAATAAGCCTTTGGTTAACCTGATTGTGAACAACGCACAGCCATCAGCTGACACGGCTGACTAGGCACACTAAATCGCGTTGCCGAAGCGTCGACGAGGCCGTGGCAAGCACTGCTGCCAACTGTGTTGGCACGACTGAACAAATTTAACCACGCCGGGAAATTCAAACCCCTGCACAATAAGTTATCCCGCGATGCTACTTGTACTCTTTGTTTTGATTGGCTGATGGTACAGTCTTTACCTGTGCATTATTTTGATTGGCTGATTGTGTAATTTATATCTGTACGTGGGACTTGGTGAATTTATAAGTAGAGGTAGCATCGCGGGACATCTTCAGCCTTTACCACAGTACTGTGGGCCTGACGTTTAAAAACCCGTGTTCAGGTAGACTCGAATTCCTCGAATTCCACTGATGATGGCAGCCAGTGTTGCTGCTGAAACGTTTGGTTTGTTTGTTAACCCTGAACCACGGCCAAACAGTCCGGTACATACTTATAATACAGTAAACTTTTTGTTCGTTCTCGAATTTTTTACTCGTTTATTAAGCAATACTGAATATTTTACAAATTTGTATGTTCGACAAATTCCCGCTTTATAAAAATTGTTAACCTCCCGACTAACTACGTTGTGTTGTGGTTGCTCTTTTTATAATTTTACTTATTACTTACCTACACTTATTCCTAGTGTCTTTGCGGACTGACCAAATGTTCCCTTATTATTTTTGTCTCTAATATATATGTTAACATAATACGTAATTTTTTGTGAGTGTTTAAGTAAAGTTCCGAGTAACGATAATTTTTTACGAGAAATAATACTTATAGAACTATTGTTATTATTACCATCACTATCAACATTATTATTAGTACAAAGGTTTTTAAAAATATATAAACTCTTAGTAGGTTTCACAGTTTTTATATAACTCTGACAGCTGTTACAGCTTATTAGGCTATTCCCAAAATAATCAAGGAACAACTAAACTAAACAATGAATGTAAGTTTGGTGAACATGTGTTTAGGGTGTACATCCAGACATGTGTGGGGTGTGTATGATGGCGGGGTGGAGAAAATAGTGGGAAGGTCAAGTGTCTGTAAAAACTAAGTACAATCGGAAGGCAAAATATAATAATTAACTAAACTAAATAGCAACTTTTAATAAAGGGGATACACAGAATTCAGTTTGTTCGTTTGTTAAATTTTTGTTACCTTTGATTGCTTTAATAATTTCTAGAATTTTCAATAAATCCATTTTTTTACCTTCTTGTATGTTTGCCGTTGTGTTATGTTTTTTGTATCTATGAAGTGATTGTGTTGTAAGCAATGATCTGCAAAACCTGTATTGGCTGTATTGGTTAAAATCGCTTTCTTATGTTCAGACATGCGATGTTTCAGAGCACAGCTACATTGTCATAATATCAAAATAACATCACATTCTGCACAGTGTATTTTATAAACTCCACTTTCTCCCCCCCCCCACATTTACACCCACACATGTCCGGATACACGCCCTAAACACATATTCGCCACCGTTACATTCTTTGTTTAGTTTAGTTGTTCCTTAATTCTCTTTGAGAATAACCTAATAAGGTGAAACAGCTGTCAGAGTTAAATATAAACTATGAAACGTACCAACGTTTATATATTTTTAAAAATCTTTGTATTATTATGCTTCACCAAGTGCCCAACGAGTGATAAATCAATATCATTATTATTAGTATCATTCACAACCAGTTTACCGGACTACCATTGTCCAAAAGTGTAGGTCAAAAAAGTCAACATGCTAATAAAAATTAAAATAAACCTCGGTTGAACAGTCCGTAAATGACCAAGGGATACCGCGCGGTTTTTGTGTTTAGTAGGACGGTTGCATGGCTAGTACAACGCGTCGCCAGCCGCTAGTTGCGGTATCCGCAGCCAGGCGGCGCCGCAGCCAGCTACTCAGTTTTGCCTCACGACAGTGAGTGCACGCCGTACGGAGCCTCCGCCGGGAATCGACCCCGTGACCACGCAGACATGAATCGCGCGTGCCAGCCACTAGACCACCTGGAGGCTCCCAACTTCCTATTACTAAATATTAAATAATATATCACATAGAAACACGAAGTATTAAATGAGGAAAAATAAAATCTTTAAAATAACAACCGTCAGCCGTTCTTCAGAATCAAAACTGACGTATCAATTGAGGCAAATTGAAGGCGGTGTGGACTGAACGTGAAAATTAACGGGGCAATGTGATTGGCTTATTCGGAGAAAATGGTTGTCCTAAGAACACATTAGCACATTAAGTGCCGTGCAAGTAAACCTTCCGAGCACGTGAGCTATACAGTGCAGACGGCGAGACTTCGTTACTACCCTTTCGCGCACGTCGTTCCAAAAGTCACGTCTACAAACGTTTCTCAGTTTCAGCTGCTTTAAAAACGTAGCGTGGCGTGAATTAGGAACACTGGTACGGGTTTGAAAGTCTGTTTTGCTCATGGAATTCGAATAAATTAGTCAGAGGTTAGGACTTCAAAATACTGTTACGACTGTCTCACGGATCGCCGTATGGTACAGTGGAAACAAAATACAGACACTAATGAAGTCACTAATCACCAGCTTTAATTAATCACACATAACAGTTTGTAATCAACAAGTTATTCAACAAGATTATACTCGTGCAATAATTCAGTTAAATTGGTCCGTACGCAATAATAATGTCAACTATTAGAATCCCGCACAATATTCACCTTTTCACTAATAACCACTTGAACGCCCAACGTAAACTTAAAATTAAGCGGCAGCTAACGTTGTTTAAATAGGTAGCACAAGTATTCCAGAATTGCTATCCATAATACGGATCAACAGGCACTAGAAAACACTAAAGCGTAAGTGATTGCTGCCTTGAAGAAACACGCGCCTGCTTGACTATAGGGGGGACGGGTAGAGGAAGCTCTTGGCTGTTCCAGGCAGTTCCACTCATTTCAATACGAACCCACTAGCGCGATGTTTCTAGATTAGACTAAATGTTTATTTCACGGTATACACGATTCAAGGCTCGAGATACACTTGGGGAGCAGTAACTTTTACTGTTTACAAAACTAAAACATTGTTTACAAAAACAACCCAACGGGAAATGTTGTCGATTTCTCTGTGTAACCAATTGTTGCTCACTTTTTGTATATTAATTATCACTTTCACTATTAATTATTACTTTAACTATTACTTATGCATGCGTGTTTGTAATTGTTTGTTTTTACTGTTGCAGGTAAACCCACAAACACCAGTTACAAGCGTCAAGTAGTAAGTGCTTAAATTATTACGTTTGTTCAACAATTGAGCTACTAGTTATATTTATATTTTATGTACGTATAATAAGAAATTTGTGATGGTAACCATGATTCTGATGTCCTTAGAAAACAAACAGATTCTAATACAATTCAAAGGGTTTAAAAAAATATATAAACTCTTGGTACGTTTAACAGTTTTTATTTAACTCTGACAGCTGTTTCGACTTTTAAGCCATTGTCAAAGAGATAAGTGAACACTAAACAGAGGGTGTAGGCTAAGGGTGGTTGACATCTGTTTAGGGCGTGTATCGGAACACGTGTGAGGTGTAAAGATGGAGAGGGGTTGCAGGAGCTAAGGGAAGGTCAAGTATCTGGGAAACTAAATATAATCTGAATGCAAAATATAAAATGAAGTAAACTAAATAACAGCTTTTAATAAAGGGGATACACAGAATTCAGTTTGTTCATTTGTTAAATTTTTGTAATTTTTTATTGCTTTTTTACTGTAATTTCTAGAATTTTTAACAAATCCATTTTTCTACCTTTTTGTATGTTGTGGAGTAGTGTTGTTTTTTTGTACCTATGAAGTGATTGTGTTGCAATCAATGATTTGCAAAACCACAATGATTTATACTGCGAAACGTACCAAGTGTTTATATATTTTTTAAAAACCTTTGTATTAATATGTTTCACCAATTAATATCTGAAATAATTGTTAATAAAGAATCGTGTTAACAATGGAAGTAAAAACTTTCGTTATAGGGTATTCCAGTATTTAATCAATGGAAACGGAGGGACGTATTTTTTTGGAACGTAATAAAATATTTTATTTTCAGTAAATTGTACGCATTCTAATCACTGATAAGTGGCAATGCCAAACTAGTTATAGACATCCTTGTTGATCAAGAATCGCTGTCAAACTATAGTTAAATCAATTTGTATTGCTTGATCGTTTGATCGTTTTTTGAACACACCTCGTACTTCCCTGTGTGACTCTAATAAAAATGTTTGACAGTTACTTTTATTCTGATCCAAATAAGTATAAAAATCTTGAGATTCTGGAAGACATTTATTATCCAGCGACCAAACTGACACAAAACGCGCGCTACCCACTAATCTTTCAGTTATCGCGAAATTTGTCTTTATCCAGTAAATGCGGTTCTGTTATTAGGTTTTAAACTGATCCACATATTTTAATGTAAACCAAAATAATCCATTGTGAAGATCACCAGAAATTCTTAAAAACAGTAGCAATAAAATATTTACTTAAAACTAAATTGTAACACCTACAGGCGTGTTCAAGGATATTTTTACAAGTTCTACCGTTTGACACAATCGTGTACAGAGAATGTATACAAAATTCACCTTGTGAAAAATCAGCAGCAGTTGGGAAAGAGGAATCGCAAAGTTGACAAGCTGTACACACTAACCGTAAATTATGAGCCTTAGACCTGTTAAATCTTATTATGCACAAACGAAAAATATTCAGTAGTAGTTAACGAGTTTTTGATGTATGGAGATGAAGCAAGAGTTATGACAGAAAGAGACAAAGGAAAGATTCAGGCAGCGGAGATGAAGTTTATGAGGAGTAGTCTGGGCTGTACCAGTCTCGATAGAAAGAAGAACGTGGATATAAGGACGGACCTGGAGGTGGACCCATTGTTGGAACAGCTAAGGAGCAACAAATGAAAGTGGTGTGAACATTTTGGAAGAATGGCGGGTGACAAGATTCCAGTGCTAGCAATGGAATATAGACCGATGGGGAAGAGAGACGTAGGACGGCCGAGAGGGAAGTGGGTCCCGGAACAGGTTCAGGATGAGCCTAATCCGAGAGGTTGATGGTGGTGATGAACTAATAAGTGAGGAAAGCATTAGACAACTTTGGAAAACTATAAGTGGACATGAAGTAAAAAAGTTACACAAACATATTAAGGACTACGTTGTTTAAGTAATGAAAAACAATGTATTCCTTACTTTGTCTTAAAATATTTAATTTTAATTTTCTGACAATAAAATATGTTTCAACATTTAGTTAAATTCCCAAATTCCACTTTCTTTTGTATTTAAATAATACAAATCTGAAGATAGCACCTTTACAATATTTTGTTTCATAACTTACCACATAACTTGTCACATCCACAGCCTGTGTCTGCAAAAAGGCAAGTTACGGTGTTATCCAGCATTTGGGAGCCATAACTTGCCTCATCGAAAAGTTACCATTAATTAAAACTATCAATTAAAAATATCACTTGATTAAAAATATCAATTAAGTACATTTTTCCAAATTTTTTTTTTGAGGTGAGTAAGTAGGCCTAATGAACGGATGCTTAAGAGCCCAATAACCTCTAATTTTTTTTAATAAAAATAGGCTTTGTAGTGTTTTTTTTTTTATCTTAAACTTACGTATATATTCACACCAACGTCTCATTTTATGATGGAGCCTATCACATTTTATGATGGAATTGAATTTGAAAGACATCTGACACACGTTTCCAATTTTTTAAAAGAGGTTTTACAATCGACCAAAATGGAGGCCGGATGAGCCCGTTGATATCCTCCTTAATTTAGAGCCTCTCACGACGTTACTCACAAAAGTTCGCACTCGAGTTGTCATAGGCCAGTTGAGTTTAGACAAATTCATCGATGAATCACTCACCACTTATTAGAAACAAGGTACGTTGAGTTACAAAATTGAAGTTCTATAAAGTTGTGGCAGTCGCTGTACTGTTCTATGGGCGTGAATTGCGGACAACAACCAAGAAATAGGATAGTAAAATACAGGCCTCGGAAATGACGCTTTTAAGAGGTGTTCTAAGCTTGACCGTATGAAAAAAGAGGCCTTAAGAGAAGACTTTAAAAATTTTAACTTGAATAAAAAAATTAAGAGATTACAAACACCGGTGGAAACAGCACTTAGAAAGAGTGTCAAATTCCAGGCTGGTCAAAAAATTACAGGGCATAAAAAAAATACAAACCTATAGAACACAGGTTGACACGGCTGGAGGAGTAGTCAATTTTTTACATGTCTAAAGAGCAGAAAATTAATAGAGGTAATTAACTAATGATGCCAGGTCTGCATTAAACACGTGAAATCAGACGTTAAAACAGCATATGAGCTTGTTGTTCAAATCAACAGGGTACTTAAAACCTCTGCGTTCTAAAAAAAAACAGTTACAAAATTATGTAAAAATAAAGTATTTGTTTCGTCGCCGTAAAATAAAACATTATATAAGAGTCGTCATGTAGAGCTATGTCTCAAAATACAGAAATCGACAAAAAAATACAAATTTCTCAACGAAAAGTTGTATATAACGTACAGCGTCCACAGACAACAACAACAACAACAATATCAGCTCAAAACACTATAATCATCATCATGAGTAGCTCCACAACCCACCTTGGGTCTCAGTTTTCCTCAGGACTTCCCTATCCTTAGCCAATGCCCACCTATTTTTCAGTCCAAGTACTTTCATATCTACTAGGATTTCATCAACCCATCGTAGTCTGGGTCTCCCACGTCCTATCTTTACTTTTGGTTTATATTTCACAATCCTCTTAAGAACATCCTCCTCATTCATTCTCTGTGCATGTCCTGCCTACCTCAGCCTAGCTATCCTAACTGATGTCACAATATCAACCGGTCTATATAACTCATAGAGCTCTCTGATGTACCTTATTTTCCACTCTCCACATTGCCTAATGAGTCCATAAATTTTCATAAGTATTTTCTTTCAAAATATCGAAGTCGAAACAGGTCGGGCTGTTCAAAACACTATTATAATGGATGAAATTTATTACTATAATTTTCAGCATTGCCACAAGCTAATTCAGAATTTCGTAATTAGTGCTACAGATGAAACCCTTTATAATACTGTACAAACAGACTGTCTCACGACGCCTCGGAAGCCAATGGCCCTGCGTTTGTGGATTCTATAAAACTCAGTGCTTGAAGTAGTTTAAGATTGTTAGTTTTTTTTTTTGCGATTTAATTACGGCTGGCGCCGCCTCTTGCATCCTTGCTTCCACTGGGCCGGTCTAAACAGCCCTGTTCTGTAAGTCTGTTTTCTATGAATGTTTTGGTCTTCCTTTTTGTCTTCTAGAGGATGGAGTCCATTCCTATACCTTCCTTGGCCATCTCTCATCCGACATTCTTTTTAGGTGTCCTAACCGATTCAGTCTTCTTGCTTCTATTGTTTCTCTAATGTCAAGGTCGATTCCCATCGCTTGTCTTATCTCTACATTTCTCACTCTATCTAGTCTTGTTAGTCTACAGCACTTCCGCCAGTAATCCATCTCCATAGCTCTTATTATAGATTTATTTCTTTTATTAATTTCCCACAGTTCTGCTCCATATAGGCTTATATTTTTGACTATAGTTTTATATATTCTGATATTATTGTTTTTTTTTTTTTGTTATTCGTGGACTGCAAAGCAGACTGTTTGTTTCCTGCTATCTTAGCTTGTCCTATTCTTACTTTTATTTCTTGGTTGCTGTCACCATCCGATGTCATTGTTGCACCGAAATACTTGAAGTTTTTAATATTTTTTATCACTTTTGTTCCCAGTTAGTTAATAGATTGTTAGTTAATAGGGTAATTTAGTTGTGTAAGTCTGTTGTTGAGATAAGTGGTTTACAAGTGCCTACTACTAAAAGTTTCTATAAGACATCAGCGTGTGTGTGTGTGTGTGCGCGCGCGCTTTACATTGTTAAAGACATGAATTACATGGTGCTGTGCTTGAAATCTATTTTATAAGTTGTGTTCTTTGTCTTGTAGAAATGCTATTATCGGAGAGATCTCTCAGCGGATACCGTTTATAATAGGAATAATTACATTAATTCATTTCGTTCTCATAGTTTGCGGAATCTTGTATAATTTATTATCTTGGGATACGTGATTCAGAAAGAAGCAGGCATCAAATCTAGTACTGTGAATATAAATTGAATTGGTTTGCACACTGGTAAAGAGTTGTCGTGTCCGCACTTTTGATACCCTCCGGGGAGTCGTCTAACTATTCCGTTTCTTAGTTTACCGTTCATAGTTTCAATTTACTCCGTCGTTTCTGTACTACGATTTTTTTATTAAACTGTCCGCAGCGACCGTAAATATTTTAAAGCTTTCAACTAAATTGGTTTATACTCTCATGATTCGTGTATCAGAGAGTAGCAGTTAGCTTTATGTTAATTGAGTGTTACTTCTGAATTTTATGAATAGTAGTTCGTAGGAGAAAAACTTTGTCGAATTCTGATTAATAGTACACTACTAATGTTTGTCGTCGTCGTCGTCGTCATCCATTACGGCTTAGGCTAGTAGCCTGTTCCAGTCTCAACGGAAGTCATCCAACCATCCGCACTTCTCTTCCCCCTTGGATGGTAGTCAAGGGCTCTTCTTGAAAATCTAATTAGGCCTACATCCATTCTCTCTATGTGTAACTGCCACTCCGTTTGGTACCGAAAGATTTTCTCATTTAATCTTTCAGCTATTTCTAGCGCCATTCTAGTATGATCATTTCATATAAGATCACTCTTGGTACAACCCTTAACAGCTCTCAAGAACCTCATTTCCGCTCCTTGTGTTCTAGATATACCTTTGGCCTTTCTAATCCAAGTCCATACAGTAGTAGGTACGGCCATTAAATTATAATATTTCAATTGCGTTTCTTTCCTTGTTTTCTTCTTTAAGTGTTTAATGATACAGCCACAAAACGCTTGGAAGAGACTAATTTTGCTTTCAACCTCCTCTGATTTTTTAAAGAGTTTTTTTAACCTTCCCCTCCACATGTCCGGTGTTTGTGATTTGATCCGTCTTGGAAAAAACAAGTTATTCTGTCTGTAATAACTTGGATTTTCTCGGTAACAGGTTTTGTGACTTTTTAGGTCTTGCAACCATTTACCACCAAATCAAAATAGAAAATATTGATTTTTAATTTTGTAGATGTTTTTATCGTTCTGCCCTTGTGAATGTCATTTCTTCATGCTAGAGACTCAAATACGGATGTTAGCTGTCACCGAAATAAATTTAAAACCATGTTTCGGCTAAAAATTGTTTCAGAACCTGCAGGTATAACATTCGTCTAACTCATAACAAATGTAATAGTATAAATAGTGTGTAATGCCTCCGTTGGTCTTTATCATTTTATTACTGTTCAGTGTTGTCATCTTTGTAGGTAGGAGCAGCCGTCTTCGTCTCCGCCTGTTTTGGGTCCACCATCAATAAGGTTATGCATCTTCGTCTGTTTCTTCCAACAGGAAATTGATTTTGTCTTAGCTGACAAAAGTCGTTTGCTTGCTGTAGTAGACTTTAGTTGGCCGAAAAATTTCTAAAGCCTAGCACGAGCCTAACAATTGGACCTCCATCATTTTCCGCACATGATGAATTCAACTGGATGAGCGGTTTATAAGAGGCGTAATAAATGTGGGACTTTCAACGGGCTATAAAGCAACGCCTCACCGTTCTAAAAGCATATGTTCTGACCACTGCGTCAATCAACTTTTATTATTAATTCTTTCATCCATTTCTGCTCAGTAGTTAAATTGATCACTAAATAGTGTAGAACTGCTTTGCCTCTAATTTCAACAAAATTAGTAATTAATTATTTTAAGTTAACAAATCTAACGTTAGTTAATAACGTGTTGTTTTATTATTAACACTGCAGGGTGTTAACTTAAAATAGATTAACCGCTACTCATAAAGCGTAATTAATTACAATCCAACGAATCAGGCGTTATCGAAATTCTGGCATATTCAGTGATTCTTGCATTTAAAATCTGTACTTTATTTTGTTTTAAATTCTATTTTTCATGAAAAGTCAAAATTTGATTAAAAGTTGTTGTTAACGTCTCCCGTCCGTTGTCGCTTTACATCATACAATCACAGAACGGGACAAAGTGCTAACGTTACGTAGCGGACACAGTTTTAAACAGCATTAAACCAGCGGTCCACCACTGTATGCCTCTGACTTTGTAATTATCATCAACCCGTACACATGCAGATCGAATTACTGTAAAACCTTTCATCTACAGCATTATAGTAACATATGGCATAATGCAGTTACTGCAGCGTTATTATGGCATTACTGCTAGGCTTATATTACAGTGCTTTTGCTGTCAGCTACCATCACAAGTAAAAACCGGACGCCCCAAAAACAATGTAAGGATACTGTCTTCATGTTCTCGAGATTACACAGCGATTAGACAATTTTTATGAAAATTCACCACACAAATTGTCAACAATCTCTGAATCTGGATAGCTGTTATTTCGTCAGCTGCGATCACTGAAACTTCTACATTTGTTTTCATCTCAATTTATTAGAACTTAAAACTAACAAAGCGAGATGGATTATTGTTATTTGGGCTTCTTCCCTAAGGCAGGTCTTCAAATGGTAAAAACTCACCAAGCTCTCCTATCGCATGCCAGTCTTTTTGTTTCTTCGTAACACCCTCTGATTTAAATGCTATCTCCTAACTTCATTCTTCTACGCCCTCTTTTTTCTCTTTCTATGACACCCTCCATGGCAGTTGTAAGCAAGCAGTCTCTTCTTAAACAATGACCTAACCTTTTTCTATTTTCTATTACCTTCACGATTCTTCTCTCTTCCCCTATTTTTTTTAAAACTTTATCATTCCTTATTTTATCAACCCACTTCACTTTTTCCATTGCTCGCCAAACCCACATCTCAAATCCTTCTAATCTTTTCTCATCCTCCTTCCTCAGTGTCCATGTCTCTGCACCATATAAAGCAACGCTCTACACATAACACTTGGCCAACCTTTTTTTTAAATTCTTATTAACTTTGCCACACAGCAGTTTTTTCTTCCTATTAAATGTCTCTTTCGTTAATGCAATTCTTGCTCTAATTTCACGAGTGCAGGACATGTCTTCACTTATCAAGCTTCCAAGATTTTTAAACAACTCCACCTGTTGTATTTTGTCTTACCCTATCTTTATGTTTGCCCTTTTTCCTCCTATGCTAATCACTATACTCTTAGTTTTTTCATTTTAATCCTCATTCCCTATTCCTCGTATACTAAATTCAAATCTCTCATCATTTCATTCATTGTCTCTTCCTTTTCTGCTAAAACAGCCATGTCATCAACAAACCTTATACATTCAGTTCTTCTTCCACCAACATTTAGACCTCTTGTTTTGTCAAAGAACGTCCTAATCAAGAGAGATGGATTGATCATCTGAAAATGATGTCAGATGGCAGGTTGCTTCAGCAAGTTTGGCAACGCAAGTCTAAGAAGAAGAAGATGTTAAAACTAAGATACGTCAGTGACGTGACGTGACTTTCGCTGATGTCTTCTTCTTTTATCCTCAATCCAAAGACTGGCGGGCGGCCAAGTATCGCGGTTGACCGCCGTCTCCTTGAAACATATGTATCCCAACTACATCCCTCCAACCATTTGATCCAGATACTTTCTCTTTGTTCTTCCCGTAGTAATTCTTCCTTTGATTGATTAGTGAAAACTAATTTATTATGTTTCGCTTCGTTATTTCTTTTTTATTTTACTTAGGCCAATCAATGGTCATTATTTCAGTAATGGTGATTTAAGAAATGAAAAAGTTGTCATGGATAGTGTAACAAGTACAAATAAATTGGATAATAGGTTCAATTATACCTTTGCTCGAACAAGTACAAATTAAAGTAAACTGGTTCGTTAAACCTTTATTCCTCGTTAAGACTCACTATTGTGAGTGTCAATTTGTAACCAGACCTGTATATGATTACAAATAAATATATCTGTGTATTATACAAAGAAAAAATTTAATTTATTAAAAAAAATTGTTTTTTTAAATTTATGTTTGTTTATAGTTCTAATAATTTATAAATAATTCTTGTTCTGTGGTTTCGTTAAAATTTTAAAATTCGGTGAATTGATTTGGTTAATATATGTATTTCTGGTTGACCTTAAATCAATCTGGAGTTAATCAGATTGTCTTCCTACAATAATCGATTTGCGATTTTCTGCTCTGCTCCAATATATCACTTTCCTTTATTATTTGTCGTCTCCCAGTAAGTCCTGTAGTTAACTCAAACTCTTACTTTAATATGTGAAATAATTGCAAATCCAGATACTTGAATTAATTTAATTTATTTATAATATTTCTGAAAGATCGATTTAAAATCGATATTGTTTAAATGTTCGACTTTTTCACAGGGCTTGGTCGATTTTACAATTACAGGTTATATTATATAAATGTTAGAATGGTTCTTTTAGCGGGTATAATTATATAGTCAGAGAAGGGAGCAAGCATGGAAAGTATAACATGTACAAATAAGTTAATTCTTAATAATTAATAAATGACAAATGGATAATAATTTATAACGTTTATAATAGTTAATGATTCAGACCAATTCAGTTGGCGACGACTCTCTGCTGATATACACTTTGCATGACGGGAGCTCAAAATGGCGGCACGTCTCGTAGTTGAAGAAAATCCAGAAACGATGGTTATAAATTCTGTTAACAAAAACGCCTTCACTGCCGTTTTATTGTCTCCGTAATATGGTATATTGTCTATAGTGTTGTTAAAGGTGTCCTGAAGAAGTGTTCTGTGTTCACTGGCGTTAATTGTCTGGTGTTAGGTGTGTTCAATTGTATAGCATAAATGTTGAAAAATGTTAAAGTTCGTTGTAGAGTGAATTATCAATTTGGTATAGTTTTATTGGTTGAATTCACTTATATTTTGATAGGTATTGTTTGTTTTCACTTTTTGTGTTGGTGTAGTGCACTGATTTTATGTTTAAAGTAATTAATTCGATAACTCTCGTTTTCAATGCATAACCTTATACGCCATTACTCGGTACGTTATACAGATTCTTAACGCGATCGAATATCAACCGTTCGCGTTGAATGTTAATAAAGAACTGTTTTACTTCCTTCGTCTCAGGAAATATCTTGCCAAGTTAATACTGGAAAAGTATTGTTTAAATATATTTCACTTCCTATTCATGTAAATATAAAATACATTATATACAGAATATTTTTAGTTTATAGATTGCTTTAGTGAACTATTAACAACATAATTGTTTCTTTACCTCATTCTGTTTAATTTGATATACAATAGTCTATATTTATTAAGTTTTTTGTTAAAATTGCCATATTTCTGTCTTTTTGGAAATATAGGCCCAAAAAATCTGCTTCCTGTTCTTGTCCAAAATAATAGCCATGTTTGGTGTTATAAATATGATTATAATAACTTTTAGATTGGTATAAATCCCTACCTTTCCTTAATTTCTTATAAAATTGTCAGTTTATCTGGCTTTTAGTTATACGGTAATTCATGAATTTACTATTCCTCCTCTGAAATAGTTAGTTATTACATTTTGAAAATTTTTAATAATTTAATACATCTTTTATATTACTCTTTTAAAGTATAGGATCAGTTATAGTAGTTGGTGATCGATCCACCTTACATAAATCTTATTAGTTTACATGGTTCATCAGACTTATTTACTCAATTATATTATTTTTTGGGAACTCATTATTTGGCCTAGATCTTAGTATCTTACATATATTGTTTTTTCAAATAAAGTTATTTCTACACCTCCTCTGACTTTTTAAAGTTAACATAACATTAAATAAAATTGCTTACATAACTGTTGATACCTGTAGCATATTATTCATGCTACTAATACAAAAAATAATATTTAACATTAACTAGCAGTCTTCAAAGTTAGACATGTTAGTTTGAACTCTTTTTAACATGCATTGTAAACACTTTATCAACTGGTACAGCATCCATACATAAACATTTTTAGCTGTATGCACACGGTTATATAACTAAACATTCTTACACTAAATATAAATCTTATTCTATTAGAACTCTTTGAAAAGTGGAGTTCATAGGCTCTAAACATAATTAGCCATTTAAAATAAGTTTAATTTTTATTAAACTTAAGTCAATCACAGTCTTTTCTGTTTATATTGTATTTTAAATTAATCCCCTGTTTGTGTAATTATTCCCCCACCTACTCTCTTTATCCTTTGCATTTCTATGAATGTTTTTAGATAAAAAGTGACCTCTTTTATGAAACATTAGAAATATCTTTCACTTCAATATTTCATCACTTGTTAATTCTGTAATTATATAAAATATAAAAGTTATTTAATAGCACCTTGTTTAAGTAATAGTTACACATTAACTTGAAGTTTATTATATTTAAAATCACTTGCACTGGTACACATACACTGTTGGTTCTGACTTATATTTGAGTTTTACTACATTCTCAGACCAAACATTTAGTCATAATAGACTGTGAAGATTTGTTTATTTTACTATATAATAACTTTAGTTGGTGCACTTCTTATCACGCTACTAAATACTTTTGTCTATAATTAATTTACAATTTTATGAGATTTTGGTGTGTTATACTTTCTTTGGTGGTATTAACATTTGGTTTGGGGTTCATTGTCGTTAATAATAGGTTTATTAATGGGTATTCCTTGTAGTTCTTCTATCCTATATCTTCTTTTCTTCTCTTCTTCCTTCTTGGGTTTTCCAAGGTACTTTGGTTTTATTTTGTCCGTTGGTTGGTTCGGGGTATCTTCTTTATTATCTGCTCCTAAACTTCCTGGGTATTCTCCTGACTTATATATGAGTTTCTTTAGATTTAAATTTTCTTGCGTTTTAGTGTTGCACTTTTATTTCTTAATTACTTTTTTCCTTTTATAGTGGTGTTCTTCTTTGAAGTTTAAATTATTTTCATTTGAAATTCTTTGAGTTATTTGTAATTTGAATGTTTTTATGATCTTAATGGAATTAATGTTTAGTGGATTATCTGTCATGCTACAATAGATATACAAAGAACAGTCGTGCAGCTGTTAAGAGAATCTATCAGAAAAGCATGTTGCAGAAAAGTTTGGTCAGAAGGAGCTTCCAGGGTTGAGTTGCCTAGACCATAGACCATTTAGAGAATATTCAGTAGTAGTTTGCACTGCAAGAGTAAGAGCGAGGTAGAATGAAACGTGACGTTGCAAAGGGTCGTGTCGTTTCTGCAAATTAGGTAACTAATTTTCACCAGGAATATGTGAATAATTGCACAGTTTTATTTTCGACATAAGAATAGAAAGCGAACAGTATGATTTTCTTATCCACATAGCCGAGGTAAAGACTTATAGTTTTGTAGTATTAGGTACCGTGTACATATTTGTATATTCAGTGGTCGGCTCACTTCAGTGACACCTGGCGGTGGTTTTACACGGTGGTTCGCGGTGACTATTGTGGTTTATTGAGAAGTGATTGTTGTTTTAATTCGTGCAAAACTGTAATAAAGTGACATTTATTGTTGGACAAATTTAAATTTAATTATTGTATAATCCTTGTGAAATTAGAGCAAGAATTTCTATAGCAAAAGAGGCATTAATGAGAAGAAAAGAGTTCTGTATGGCAAAATTAATAAGAATTTAAGAAGATTGGGCAAATGTTATGTGTGGAGCGTTGCTTTACATGGTGCAGGGACATGGGCACTGAGGAAAGAGGATGAGAAAAGATTAGAAGCATTTGAGATGTGGGTTTGGGGAGCAATGGAAAAAATGAGGTGGGTTGATAAAGTAAGGAGTGATGAAGTTTTAAGAAGAATGGGGGAAGAGTGAAGAATACTGAAGGTAATAGAAAATAGGAATATGAATTGATTAGGTCATTGTTTAAGAAGAGACTGTTCGCTTACAACTGCCATGGAGGGTGTCATAGAGTGAGAAAAAAGAAGAGGGCGTATAAGAATGAAGTTAATAGATGTGATTAAAATCAGAGGGTGTTACAAATAAACGAAAAGACTGGCATGAAAAGGACAGCTTGGAGAGCTTTTACTATTTGAATTTAGGGCAGAACACCAAGTAAATTGTATAATTTTGCTTTTCTGATATATAACAGCGGTTTGTGACTAATTAAAGTTTGTAATTAGCGATTTAATTAGTGCTAATTTTTCTGTTTCCACAAAACAACACTACGATCGGGTTGACCGTTGTAACATTATGATTAATCTATCAAAGTTATTACTGTACGATAAGTTGATGCAATAAAGGCGGCAGTGTGTTGGCAGGACCTGTTAATGGTCACGCTGCCAAGCGCCTGTCGTCGTACATCAGACTCGGTATCAGATCGCTCTGCTCAACCCTCGGCGGCTGCCAGTACTTTACTAACCGTGTCACACCCCTGACTCAGTAAATCTGTTCGTCACACTCGCGTAATTGAATTGTGAGTTACCCATAACTGCAAAATAAAACCAATCCAAGTTATACGTGTTTAGCCTGTACTATGTTTATCTCTAGCGTGTACTTATTGATACAAAAATTATAAAAGTAAATTGAAGTAAATATTGTTGATTTAAAAAAAAATATGTAAGTAGGCTAATAATAAAGTAATAAGACGTTTTCAGTCCAAAGACACATTTAAATTAAATAATAATTTTATCATTGAGTTAATATTTAATTTATTAGTCTGAAAAAAGTATCCATTTTAGTGTATACGAGAGAAAGCGAGAGAGAGAGAGATGTGTGTGTGTGTGTGCCATACACCACACAACACCAAAGGTTAGGGCGTATATATAATAGGCAATTAATTTGCCAATCATCATAAGCTCTGTTTCTCTCATAACTTTTTAGTTTAAGTTTGCATCTACTATTTAACAATCACCTTTATAAAACATTTCTTCTTCTTCTTCTTCTTCTTCTTCTTCTTCTTCTTCTTCTTCTTCTTCTTCTTCTTCTTCTTCTTCTTCTTCTTCTTCTTCTTCTTCAGTCTGAGGACCTCACGATCCGTTCCCCACTACTTGGTCCGACCATCTCTTGTTTGATTTTCCAATATTTCGCCGTCCCTTCGGACTGGATTATAAACCAAAATTTGTTTTGGTATCCTGTTCTTATGTATCCTTTCAACATGGTCTGTCCAATCCTGTCTGTATTACTTTATCCTGCCGTGTAGGTTGTATATCCCAAGGATGTTCCTTACATCATCATTTCATAGCCGGCCCCTCTGCGGTACTCCTAGTACTGATCGCAAAAGTCTCATTTCACGAGCCTGTATCCGGCTTTGGGTCTTCGCGTTCAGTGTCCAAGTCTCACTGCCATAAAGGCTGCACGGCACTGCCATCACTTTATAAAATTTCAAAAGAGTATCTCTTCTGAACTTTCCATTCAGTGTTCTTCTGATGGTTTTACACATGTGATTAAACGCTTTACATATAATTGTTTTATTAAATAAAGAAGTGACGGAAGGTGATGTGATTAATTAAAACTTAATCTGTGTCTAGTTGTAGTAATCCTTGCACATCAAGGAAATAGTTACAAACATGCTTAGTCAAAATTCACTTTTGAAACCAATGCTTCTACAGACAGACATTTTTGTTATTTAAATGAAAAATAACATAGAAATAAACGTAAGACCATATATTTAGTGAGTCATGATTTTTGTGTCAAGTTACAAATAATTTTCAGCCTGATAATTCCCAAAGGTATGAGTCTTTTAACCCTAATTTGATTTGATAATTTACATGAAAATTAATAAGAATGTTTCTCCATTATCGTAATTTAGTTTTTACTTCTTAGGCAAGAAGTTAATGAAGGACAACTAGATTCGATTTCTGTTATGTAATAGTATATGTTTTTTAGAGTAGACTCACCGTTAAGTATTTGAAAACAAATTTAAATATTATAAATGATCCTGCATTTGTCTTTAAATATAGTGGAAATAGTAAATAATTATTCATGTTCTTTTTCGTGTGCATGGTAATTAAGATAATGCCCGCACAACACTCATAAGTGAGAAATTATGAATCTGATACTTCGTTATACGAGTTTAGTTTATGAGACTGATGTTAGGTAAATTTATTTAGGATCTTATGCGGTGTTATGTTGTTTTTAACAATTCGTTGATAGGCATACAAAATCTGATTTATATCGGTAATAATTTAATTGAATAATTTTGAAACATCTGGCGACGTGAAATATTGTGAAAAGTAATTTAACAAAGGGTCGCAACAAATGTTGGTAGTTGAGTTGGATTTCATCCAATCAGCTTTGGGTACTGCACAGTGCACTCTACCACAATTATCACAAACTGGTCGCAATTTTATGTCCCTAGAGGTTATTTTATTATCCACGCTTCGTGCTGTAACTTAGTGCAGTATTGCAGCCCTGGTGGACAAGTAGTGAGATAACCGATTCCTTTGGTATATAGTGCAACAGTACGTATGTGTACGGTACTGTGCATTGCACAATTAGTTAAGGTAATTTATGTAAATTGAAATAAATTATCGATATTGTCAGTAGTACGGAACACACAGCTGTACATATAAAAATTACCGACCAGATGAATATCATGTAATTTGCAAATCGGGGACTTCGCATGTTGCGAAGACCAGTGAAATAAGTGTGTAAATAATCGTGTTTATAAAAGGACGCTACGACAGACTGATTCATGCAGAGAATTGTCGAGACATGATTTTTGCGCCCAAGAGTATAAATACGCGAGACACCAGCTTTTTTCTCTTTCTCGTTCAACCACAGCGGCAGCCGGAGGCTATGCCCGACAACTTCATCACTTTCGTGAGATCACCGCTGCAGCCAGAGGCTATTACTGGAGACGAGGGAGCATCCAACTACATGGTATAGATTCCAACCGTACGGTACGAGTCATCGGACTACCGAGAGGATCCGGAGGATGGGGAGCGGACTCCAGGACTACACCGAATACGGAGGATAAACCAGGATCAACCAGGATCAAGGACTCAGGACCAGAAGAGGATAGATTAAGGTGAAATAAATCCTTATGCACTCGACTGCATCGAAATATATTATTTTTCATTTATTCTGTTCAGAACATCCTCATTTTTCAATCTGATAGTTCATATTATTTTAGCTGTTTTTCTTCAAATCTGCATATTAACAGCCGCATTCTTCTCAATCCTCTTATCCTGAGAACTGACTTTAGAAACGTCATCTCAACCAAGTAGATTGTACTATAATTAATAGTATTCAGAGTCCAGATTTCGCGTCTATATAGCCCGCAGTCCACACACGTAACTTTATAGGATAGTAACATTGTGACCTTTTTTTATCCACTGAAGATGATTCCCGCAGCGAAACGTCTAGCTTCACGAGCAACGACCACGGCACAACAGTGCGGAAAATAATTTTACTTGAGTTGACTCTGGCCGTGAAAATTTAAATTTTATTGTAAGTAAACACAACGGTGACGCCGTTCTAAAGATTACGTCATTGCTTACCTAGGTGGAAATAGCAATATAGAATTGTCAGGAGTTATCGATTTCTTTTACAAGGTAATTGTGTGAATTGTATAATTAAGGTGTACATTTGTTTTGATTGCGGTGTACTAATGTATTATTGTGTGATTTTCATCCGATTATGGACAGTCTGTAGGATTTTGGTGAGAACTGTGTTGTAATTAATCAAGATAGCTATTCACACTCTCTTTGTAACAGAATCCCATCAGAGGTCACCAAATGGCAGGTCACTTACACCGCTGCTATCTCTAAATGTTCGGGTACCTGGCCTGTTCTTCATTATCATCTTCTCCAAATCTTTGGTTCAAACGCCCGTTCCGGCATTACACGGCTTCCTTGTCCTGTTCGACCCAAACTACGTCGTCCTCCTGCAACGTAACCCACCACTCGTTTACCAATGTTAATTGATGGTTGGCGCTATAAATGCAGTAAGCCTGTTCTTTAATTATTTGATACCGTGGTGCCGTAACAGGGTCTGTTGTCGTTAATCTCCCTCTTTGTCTTCTTTTTGCCCTTCCACTATGTATTCAATGAGGATAGCAAATTTAAAATTTCAGTTTCTTTTTATAAAACAACCAGTTTACTTTCCTTCAGGACTTCTCCAGGACTCCATCGAAACGTATTAGTTTTCCTTTATTCTGTTCAGATCCTACTTTTTATGAATCTGTCAGCTCATTTTATTTTCTCTATTTTTCTTCACGTCCATAGCTAAACAGCCTCCCAATCCTGTCACCCCCCTCTCAAAACTTACTTTATAAACCTCATCTCAACCGAGTGGATTCTACTACAAGTTCTAATATACGGTGTCGAAATTGCACTCTGTATAGACCACAAGCTACCCCCTTAATGTGTAGAACTGAAACACCGTGTCCTTTCTTACATTAGCCGTAAGTGATATTCTTTATTCTGCCTCACGTAAGTTTAAATTCTCCACTATTTCTCGACATCAGTTCCGCCATGGTAGGATATGCCACAGCCAAGGGATTTGAAGGTATTCAATTGTTCTATTATTTTACCTTCTAGCAACAACTTGGAAAGTTAGTACAACCTTAAGGGATGAGAGCCTAAGAATCCATAGGCCCTATACTGGGTTTTGCTCGTCGACGCTTTAGTGCGTTTAGTGCTTTGCCATTTTGTTTGTGTAATTTATATAAAGCGCTTTGTAAGTTGTCTTTATTTTCAGCTACTAAATCGTGGTAGGCAACAAACATAATTTCTTCCTTTAAAACAGTGTTACGACGTTCTCACGGTTCGTCGTATTGTAGAGTGGAAAAAAAAACACAGACACCAATGAAGTCACTAATTATCAACTTTAATTAGTCACAAATAACAATTTGTAATCAACATGATACTCTCATACAATAACTCAAGGTAAATTTATCCACAAGGAATATTAATCCTCAACTATTAGAGTTCAGCACTAATTATAACACAATAATCACTTTACACTAATACGCAACAATCACTTGATCCGCACTCTACAATAACGCTAGGTGTGACTAACTTCTAAGCTGGCCGCTGTTGCTTATATAAGTCCCGCAGACGTTGCAAAATAACTTTCCAGACTCCTGACCGCGTGTCAACATAATTTGCGTAATTATAAGAGCTCGAACAGTCTAGATGCCACTTGACAGGGACATTGCACGTGCCTGACTAGCCGAGAAACGTGTAGAAACTGCGCCTGCCCACTTCTCGAAAGCGTTACGTAATTGTAGCAGTAGTCGTCATTAGACCCTAATTAAATTTACAAACTTTTGCTTTAGTTTGCTTACAGCGTATCTAAATATATAAAGTAAAATGTATGGACCCTTGTCTAACCACTTTCTTATACTTGCTTATGCTGAAAATGTCGTTGACATTTTGTCATCGACAAAAAGAAAAATATGTTGAGTACAAAAGAGTTTATTAACCTTTGAAGGAAAGAGACAATAACTTTATGACAGTTTTTAAGAGTGACGTTGACAAAAGTATTTATTTTTCCCCGTCCGTAGGTTCAAGACTTACTGTAGATACGTACGCTGAGTCGACAAAATAAAAAAACGTCTGAGGTTAGTTTTTGCAGGCTGACAGTATCAGTCACGGGACCGATTACTGTCCTGTGTCTACTCCACTTAATCAATCACCCGGCTGTCACTGATTTACCTTTTCACTTTCCTAGAGCATTTCTGTGATTAAAGGAAATACTACGTTGTCAAGGATTTCTATTGTTTTTACAGGTTTCCTCAACAAAATTTATCTTGCCCGTAAATCGATTTTAAATTACTTTGTCAATTACTTATCATTTTGTTCTTTTACCTGTTCTTATTTCTTTTTGCCTTCTTGTAATTTATTTTCTACAATACTTGTGATACTCACATGTTGAAACTGTCACGAGGTTGTTATAATTAACTTCAACCTATATACGATAAAATTCTTCTTCTCCTTCCCCAACAACTATTAAGCCTTGGACCTGTTCCGGCTTTATAGGATTTATTCCCATCTTATCTTTCGTCTCCTTACGCTTTTTCTTTGGCTGATGTGTGTCTAATTGCTGCTTTTGGTAGTCTTCGATCATCCATACGCTCCAGATGGACTTTACAAATTTTTCTGTGCATTACTATTTTCTCATTTAAGTTGTATATTTCCAGCTCTTCTCTAATTTCTACATTTATAAATCAATCATGTATAGAACAACACTACAAAATTCATTTTTGCAGCCATTTGATTCAAGGCACTCTTTTTTGGTTTCCTGTAGCCCTTTTATCATCAGACTTCCATTTATACCCTACAAGGGCTGTTCCGACATAAACCTTTGTCAAATTTAACTTGAATTATTGCATGAGGGTAGGTCTACTTAGTTGATTACAAATTGTTATTTGTTACTAATTAAAGCTGGTAATTAGTGACTTCATTGGTGTCTGTACTTTGTTTCCACTGTACAATACGACGATCCGTGAGACCCTCACAATATTAAACACTGTATATTTACATAAAATCTTCTGTATCTGAAAACTTAGGTTGATCAGCTGCAGCCTCTAAAACCACTGTGTGCCGAGATGTAGTTTGAAAACATTTAAACGTAATTTTGAATGCCATATGAGATCAATTAGAAATCGAAGACGAAACACTGGACAAGCGCGTATGTTTTGTGTAGCCTAGGGACGTAAGGAAATAGACTGGATCTTGTAATATGATGTTAATCAAAGATGTCATGGAACAAATAAAGGGAAGTCTCAATTGTTTGTTAGTGAATCGATAAAACATTTTTTTCAAGATTGCTCCTCCATGATCATACTTAGTGCAATCAATATTGTATTATTAATTTAGTTATTAAAATAAATAAAGTAATTGAGTCGTTTAGTTTCAAAACCAGGTACATTCAAGAAATGGATATTTTAAGGAGAGCTAAAAACTTTATTGCAGGAGAGCTGGTTTTCCAACTAACCAGCAATTCCAACTCCATTTAATAAGGATGTATCTGTTTCAGAAACTTTTGAAGTAGATAGAGAGATGTAGAAGGTAATAAAGTATAAGAAAATGAAAAAAAAATATGAATGTGAAAAAAGTGGGTGTATCTGGTTTTGAAACTAGACGACTCAATTATTAAATTGGTTTTCCGCGATTAGGCCGCATGTCGCCACTTCGAAATCACTGTTCTAGCCAACCAATGTCAGTTTCTAAAGTTTATGTAAGGGAACGCTACTGACCTCGGGGGGGGGGGGGACTTTGTAGCGATTTTCCTGGGAAAACACTAACACCGGCAACATAAAACCAATAAAAACAAATGTTACGATACATTCTAAGAATTAAAAAGTATGTATTCTTTAAATATTAAAATTGGGATTACAGAGTAGAGAAAGAGAGTAATTCACCTATTTGGGCAAAAGTATTACAAGGAGTAAACGAAGTGTGAAGGATAGATCTAATATCACAGGGATCGTTGTATTAACCAGTGGAAACAGTGTAACCGGTACCAGGTAAAATCACTAATTACAACTTTAGTTACAGTTAGAAATAAACAAAGACAGTCTTAGACAATTCTTAAAGTTACAATTTGTCCAACACAACAATAAATTCCATCATATTACAGTGTTGCACTAAGTAATCTACAAAAATTACTTCTTCTTCTTCTATGGAGTCACAGTTCGAAGTCGAGCCTTAGTCTGCATAATCATCCGCCTGCATTATTCCCTGTCCTTGGCGATCGTTGTCCATCGTTTTATTTTAGTAAATTATCAGCATATCCCTCGCCACCGCGTCAATCCACCGTGTCTTGGGTCTTCCAACAGCCCTTCTACCCTCGATTTGACTAAACAGCACCTTCCTAGGTTGCTTTCCATCCTAATGATGTGTCCTGCCCATTGCAATCTATGCAGTCGGATGGTGGTGGCCAGGTCATTGTCTTTATACAGCTTGTATAGCTCCTGATTTTGACCCATTCTCCATATGCCGTTATCTGCAGTAGTAGATCTTCACTTTCTGCAAGTCACAACAACAATCACTCCAAGCCTCACTGTAATATCGATCGCTAGGTTTAAACTGAAGCAGGCCGGCCGCTGGAGTTTGTGTTTATACCACGCTGAGGTTTAAAAAAAAGAAATCTGCCACTTTCCGGGTGATGCGTCCAGAAAAATTACATATTTACAGGCGCTCCGTAACTTACTAGAAGCTTCGTCAAGTTCTTTCACCATGTAGGCTACAATACCAGGCAAAATGTTTTACTAACGTCTGAAATCCAGGTCCGGAACTTGCGTGCTAAGTATCACGTAGGCACTTTTGTTGTCTATCAGCTCAACGTAGCAGTAGAATAGCGCAAGCCAATGGGACCTGTGGCGAAGAAAAATGTGTTACTGTCAAATTTAGGTTATAAATTAGAATCAAATTTTTGAAATTATGCGCTTTGAGCAATCGTCTTCTAAGACTACGAAACGTCGACACTAAGGAAGGTTCATTGACAAATAACAGACGCGTTTAAAATATGATAATGTAGTGGAACGTTATAATAAAATGGCAAGCGCGTAAAGCGAATAATTATTCCATAAATATCCAACACACTCCTTGTGTCGATCAAAGCAAATTTATTCTACCCTGTATACACTAAAATTAGTTTAATGAAAAACTTCGTAGAGGGGACGAATCAGTGTGGAGAAAGTTACAAGTATCTGAGACGAAACTTTCCACAGCTGAGTGATGCCAAAATTAAAGAAGAGATTTATGATGACGCCAAATTCGTAAACTTGTGAACGACCAGAACTTCAAGCAAATCCTCACTGGCAACGAAAAGCAGCTTTTGAAGGTGTTGTTTAAAGAATTTTGGGTAACAGAAGAGCTGAAAAATATGTTGGAACAGCGAACAACGTTTTAGAAAAATTTTGTGAATTAGGCTGGAACATGTCACTCAAGATTCACTTTCTGCATTGGTATCTAGATTTCCCCCTGACAGCTGTGATGTTGTGAGTGACGAGGATGGAGAGTGGTTAGGTTTCAGTATGACATTGCAGCTATGCAACGAAATTATCAGGATAGGTGGGATGCATCTATGCTAGCAGATTACTGTTGGACATTTATTTCGTTTCATTTATTTTGTTTCATCTCTTTCGTTACACATTAAATCGCCTTAGGATCTCGAGGGTAACATTTTAGTTATTATTTAAAAGCTCTTTTTCTACGTTTTCTATCAACAAAAAGGTTGATACTTTTGATACATACGTAAAACGAAAAGTCTAGTTGTATAGATCTTTTGTTTTTCGATTGACAACAATGCCAAGCAGCTCAAACGCTACAGGCTCATGGTACTCCTTAAATAGGTTTTAATGAGTCTGAATTTTGAAAAAACATCTTTCTGTCTTTGCTACCATGACAGGCACGGTAATGTGCCACGTTACACTGCTGAGCCCCAAAAAACGTAACACATAACATACACCAGAAACAATGAAAATACTTACTACTACTTATGTCGCTTTACACAATATAAGATACCCCTAAAATAGTCTTAATGTCTAACATAATTACCTAAAGGCGGGGGTGTGTATCGTTATAAAATTCAATAATTGCATAAGTCAATGCCAGTTTACAATTTGTAATATGTAGCGTACAAGCTATAATCCGTTCATTAAATTTCTTAACACCTTTTTTATACTGCAAAGATACAAGTTCATATTGCACAAAATGATAAATTTACTTCATCTTCCTTTTGACTAGTAATCTGGTAACTGGAAACTGCTGGTGAATATAACTAATGAATAATAATGTTACTTGAACATGTGAGTTGTGTTTGCTGGCGGCCTGCTGTTTCTGGTCACACCGTGCGTAAGCCAGTCATCGGAAGCCGTTTTTCTGCGCTGTTCATACGGCGTGCCGTCGTACGTATTCTTGAAAGTATGAAGAAATCATGCGGCGAATCAATACTCTCACGTTCGTGGGCCCATACGTGGAACCAAGCTTTACTTGGTGAAGAGACTTCCAACCAAAGTACCCACCAGGAGACGACGGGCGACTCTGCTCACAGCGCAGTTTGATGGTAGACTGACTGAACTTGTCGAGCGAAAAGCTTTACTAGAAAAGGGACGGGGGGGGGGTGACGTCAGGGAACGCTGACCAAAGTTCGAATAATTTTCCGTCGCGCGACTATTTAAACTTATTTTAATTGAATCGGTACTAACGCTTGTTGCATTCGGCAAGAGGTGCCGAATACCTGCAACAGTAAGAAACATGAAGCATGGTGTACACACACCAGGGTGGCTAGAAACTAGAAACTAGTGACTAGAAAACTTTTGACGATTTCACCGTCGTCAAGAACATGCATCATGTTAAAAAAATATAAAATACAAAATTCAGTACCTTATTTTTTCATTATTTTTTGAAATAAAGAAACGAATATAGCTTTCGTTGATTTTGAGAAGGCCTTTGATAGAGTAGACATAAATTTGTTGTTGCAAATATTAGAAGAACGAGGATACCCTCAGCAACTAATAAGAACTATACAAGTCTTATATAATGGAACAAAAATAGCTGTCAAAAATAATTTTAGGATATCTCAACAAATATCTCTCAATCAATTTATTAGACAATTCAGTATACCACGTACTCTTTGCAACATTTATATTGACGATCTGGTAAGGAGATGGAAACATCTAGTAATCCATGGATTCAGGTTATCACAAGACAGGTATTTGAACGTGTTGTTTGCTGTTCAAAAAACAGGTACTGCTTTACAAAAATCAGTTTATAAGCTTCATCAGGTATTTAAAAAATAATACACAGAAGGTTACCCGGATCAAAGGCTGTCCCCACACTTTTGTAGGCTAGTGAGACATGGACTCTTAGTAAAAGGGACGTACAGAGAATGCAGGCAGCTGAAATGAAATTTCTAAGGTTGCGCTCTAGGGACGTAAGGTAAAAGGAACGATGATGTTAGACGCGAATTAAACATTGTATCGTTGCACAAGGAGAATGAAGACCACAGAAGATGGTGTGAGCACTTGAACCGCAAGTCTAATATCCGTCAACCCGTGGTTGCCTTGGGTTATCACCCTACTGGGAAGAGAGATGTCGGTAGACCGAGGAGGAGATGGGTTCCGGAACAGGTCTAGGGCCTAATCCTTGGAGTCATGATAATGATGCAAATAAAAAGGACGATGATAATAATGACGGCTGGCAATGGTGAACACAATATAAAATTAAGAAAACAACGGAATTTAATAAGCTGTGACAGCAGCGGTATGCGAACATCTGCTCTCCGGTACCAGCGGTGGACACAGCGAGCCAATCCGGCATCAGCAGCCGCCGAGACGTGACCAACTACGTGTTCGGAGCTAGCCAATCAGCGATCCCGGTTAGTTAATAAAACCCGGGCCGGCAGAAAATTTTACGCACTCTTCATCGCCACGCCATCGAACGCACTTCATCTCCTCTCCTCTCTCGGACGACATATGGGCGGAGTCAGCCGGAAGGAACAGCCGAAGAATAGAACCGCCGCCGTTCTTGCGTCTTCGCACTCCCGTTCCGCGCCAGCGATGGATTTCGCTGGGCCGGCAGCCGACTCTACAACCGGTGCCGAAAGAAGAGGAGGACTGCAGTACGCCACGATCAGCGGGCGCAGGCGCCGAACACAGCGCGGCACGACCAACATCAGCTTTCTCGCCACAAGGTCCTTTTTAGGGCCACCAAAAACGATAGTGTGTACGATTGGCGCCAGTTGTCATGCGGCAAGCCTTTTGTCCGGTGACAAGTGGCGCCCAACGTGGGGCAGCGATCATCTTGCGGATGCAAGATCCAGCCACGCCAGCGAGCTACCAGCCGGCACACCAATCAACATGGCGCCCAACAGACACCTCCACAACATCTGGAGAAGAGCAGTAGGCTGGCTACCGGAGAGCATTCAAGACCCGGTGGAGTTGTGACAGCAGCGGTATGCGAACATCTGCTCTCCGGTACCAGCGGTGGACACAGCGACCCAATCTGGCATCAGCAGCCGCCGAGACGTGACCAACTACGTGTTCGGAGCTAGCCAATCAGCGATCCCGGTTAGTTAATAAAACCCGGGCCGGCAGAAAATTTTACGCACTCTTCATCGCCACGCCATCGAACGCACTTCATCTCCTCTCCTCTCTCGGACGACATCGGGGCGGAGTCAGCCGGAAGGAACAGCCGAAGAATAGAACCGCCGCCGTTCTTGCGTCTTCGCACTCCCGTTCCGCGCCAGCGATGGATTTCGCTGGGCCGGCAGCCGACTCTACAACCGGTGCCGAAAGAAGAGGAGGACTGCAGTACGGCACGACCAACATCAGCTTTCTCGCCACAAGGTCCTTTTTAGGGCCACCAAAAACGATAGTGTGTACGATTGGCGCCAGTTGTCATGCGGCAAGCCTTTTGTCCGGTGACAAAGCGTAGTTGTTATTAATTCTAAACTGTTGCGCACTATGTACGCTGATAACAATACATATTAAGTCTTCATTACCAAACTCATGCAAATTAACTCGTTCCACGTAGACGATTAAGTCATTACACAGTCGGAACAATAAACGAGAAGGAATATCATCAATACGCGGACAAGCCGGCAGCATAGTTATAAAGGAGTAATAACGAAAAACTATACACTTAGGCTTTAATACTTTATGTTCTGCTATAAAAAAGGTGTGTTCACTTGATTACAGGCGACAATTTAATATTTTTGTTCCTTCTTTTCTAATCGAGTTAAGTGCTTTCGGCGCTAGGCATAAAATTTTATACTGTTTTAAATTTCCTCTGTTTTAGTGGTAAACATTTACTGATAAAACGGGACGGCCATGTACTTATAAAACACAACATAAAATCGGCGTATCTTCTGCTCTGTTTTAGAAAACACTGTTCTGGTAAAATGCCTTGAAAAAATTGTCTTGTTTTACGCAATTTCTTACGTAAAATACGGATACAGTCTGTTACCAATACATAAAACCGGATATCCGTACTACGTAGAAGATTCATAAGATAGCTTCACGTTTTATGTTTTTACTTTTCAAGTCAGAACTTCTTATACGGCACTATGGTGCCCGTCTCATATTGTTACGTAATACAGAAAAAGTGTTAACGCCATTACGAAACGTTCTGGTACATTGGAGAACGTTGTTGTACTCTGTTGCCACAGCTGTAATGGGTACGTGACGCTTGACATGCGAGGCAGTATTACGTAATGCGGAACGTCTCGTGCGTTCGATGATGTCATTCTGGAAGCTTCTCAATAATTAAACCAACGGTGCGTGTTTCTGCGAAGGTCGCGCTGAAGTGTCCTCTATAATTTTCGATGGCTTGTTAAGGACGCATATTATGGAACCCTGCAAACTATAAGTAGCCCATACCTGCTGCTTAGATTTCAGTTATTGTCGGGCGATTACACAGTGCGGTTCGAAATATTGTAGCGAAGTGTTATGTGTTTTATAACACATTGTCCGAGCGGGACAATTGTAATACAATTGTGTTTTATATTAGTTGGCAGTTTTATTACGTGTAAACAATATTTATGTGATTTGTTGCAAGAGACAACCTTGTTGATTACAAACTGTTTAATTGTGATAATTAAAGCTGGTGATCAGTGACTTAATTGGTGTATTGTATTTTGTTTTTCCACTGTACCATACGGACGATCAGTAGACCGTCGTAACAATATACAGAAATCGTTTATACGTATACGAATTCTAATATTTAATTGTTGATTACTGCTTTTATGATAATTATAATTACTACAATATAATTAATTATTAATTACAAATAACATTACATTATGAGTAATTTAAATTGTAATATTGTATAAATTAAGCTCTGTGATATTATAATTTTCTCGTTGTCTTTAAAGAAAACGTTTGATGATGTAAAACAAACTATCTCAACTCCTTCACATATATAAGGATACACACATAGGCCCCCCACACACTCACATACACAAGCACGTTTACTCAAATGATTGTTCTGTTGTGTTTGACATTTATTTTGTATTCATACGCAGATCCTGATGATGACAATAAACATTGTCGAAACGTCGACACAAATAATTTAAAATTTGTGTATATTTCTATCCTCACAAACACTTAAGTATATTCATTACGTTTGTAAACTAATGCTTTCTGTATAATTTAGAATATTAATAGGCCTAATAAAACTTAGTTGCTGTAAAATATCACATTTTTTATCATATTATCATAAATTATTTTACTTGAAATTAGATAATACTGTGCTTTTGGTTCTTCCATATCAAATTCCAGCAGGTTAATTATAAACTTAGTGTGCTGTCTGCAATATAACCAAAATTTGGTAAGTAGAATTTGGGGATTTAAAGAAATGTGAAAGGTCTTCATACTTAGGGAGACCAGTTTACTGGTTAGGAGCGCCGATGTACAGAAGTGAGCCGAGCACCTTAGTGCAGTATATGAAGTTTTCACTTCAAAAACTCTGTTATTATCCAACTGAATAATTTTTTATTAAATGACTTTGGTCTGAACTGGATTTAGTTAGTAAGACAAGACGAGTGGGTTACAGAGTATAATGGGTTACAAAATCATCCTACTTTGGTTGAGTAACTTATGTTTAACACGACATTATATAAAAAAAAGATATATCTTATAAAGTGGGTTTATTTAGTAACTGGTCTGAGAAAAATGTCACTTTGATTTACCTAAACATAACCATAATAATATCATCGTCAGTCAATGATCAAAACAACATGTTATGCTATCTATATGAGGATAACTGAACTAATTATAACTATAATACTCCTGACTCGGAACACAAAGTTTTTATTGGTTAAAACTTGCAATTTTTACCTCGTAGACTGAACCAGCCTCTGATGAAGCTTATAATAAGCGAAAACTGATTCAGGCTACGAGGTAAAAATTTTACATTTTTGCCAATAAAAACTTTGTGTTCCGAGTCAGTAGTAGGGCCTATTATACTTATAATTAGTTAATCAACGGACACATCATGGACAACAAAATCCAATAAATTATCTTAACGTAAGACGTATCCCGTTTACTGTACAAAATTCTAACATCATTTTGTATATTTCACTGTTAATTTATAATTTACTTAGAATACTTTTACAAACTATTCTGTGTATATTTCAGACATGGTGCTACAGAAATTCCTAAAGTGTAATTTGATTTAATTTATTAAAATTTTTAATGTTATTAAAAACCAAGTTACTGGAGTACGGCATGTTCTCGTGTTTATTTAAGTGTACACGTAAATATAATAAATTGTATTATTTACAATGAATTTGTCGGTAGTACCATGAAAATCAAAGAATGTTTTTTCATTATATTTTCGGAACTCGATTTATTATCGGTTTTGGTAGGCCACGGGTTGATAAATGTTCGTACTCCACTTTCTTACACGAAAGAATAAAACATAAAAAAAATGTATGTATGTGACCGATACTGTTATTTTGTTATCATTAAGTTATTAATCTTTTATTTCATCATCATCATTACCACTCCACGGACTAGATCTTAGACCTGTTCCGGAACCCATCTCCTCCTCTGTCTACCGACATCTCTCTTCCCAGTAGGGAGATAACCCAAGGCAGCCACAGCTAGACGGATAACAGGCATGCAATTCTAGTGTTCACACCATCTGCTTCTGTGATCTTCAATCTTATGGTGCAATGATACAATGTTTAAATCGAGTCTAATATCCTCGTTCCTTCTTCGATCCAAGAGACAACGACCTTGCGTCTCTCTTAGAAATTTAATTTCCGCTGCCTGAATCCTCTGCACGTCCCTTTTACCAAGAGTCCATTACACTAGCACACCGGAATGTGGACACAGCCGCAGTTTTATAAAATTTAATTCGGGTATCCTTCCGTGTTTTATTTTTCAGGTACCATCTTTTATTTTATCAAACATATGTTTTAGTTTTCTGTTTGGTGTCTGTTTGTGAGTGTCACAAGTGAGATAATATAAACACTGTTCAAACTTTTTTTTTGCTTTCAGAATTTTCCAAATTATTGTTATTGCTATACTTACATTTGTTATTTTTCTGTGTGTTTGTATTCTTCTACATAGATTTGTGTGTACTTGAAAATTTATTAAGTTAGTAGTATTGATTCATACATCTGTCTATAAAGCTCTGAGATAATTATTAACATGTTAAATATTAATTAATGTTAAACCAACATATACTGTCATTAGTGTTTATAATTGGCGTATCAAATATTTATATTTGATTTCGTATTAAATTAGCAAATTAACAAATTTATGAGACGTGTCCACAATTGGTTTTGGTGGATTTGGAACACAGCAGAGGGGCTGCAGGTGACAAAGAGTGTAAATTTCAGCCAATCAGCGTTGTCCGTCACACGGTACACAGAAATTGTTTCCACAAAGCATCGCACTAATTAGTACCGCACTCGGTCGCAGTGTTGCGTCCCTCGCTATAGATCCTTTAGTAATCACGCTTTGTGTAGACTGCCTATACCCTCTAATCCGGAATTGTGTCGCTGTAGCAATTGTGAAGAAGTTGCGAAAACGGATTTGTTAGAACTACGTAGTGTGTACAACACAGTGGGAACAAATTAACACTGTTTGCACACACGTTGAAGATTGCAGGAAAAAATTAATAATAATGTGATTGAATGTAACATGAAACACCAACAGTTTTTACGTATGCATTAATATACAGTCTTGCCGTATACATTATATTGTTACGTATACGGAACGTTCTACAAGTGTCTCGGCTATCCCAGCTGTAATGTGTGTGTGCGTACATAATGCTGCTACAGTAATTTGAGATAAAAGACAATTACGCGTCAACTATCGAGTCTATTCCAGACCGTATTGGTCAGCGCAGTGTCTTCAAGGACACTGATTCTAGTGGATTCTCGAGAGCGCCTGTTTGTTTAACACGCCATCTAAAGTTACAGATTATTCTGATTTATCACCGGAGTATAAATATAGGCATTCAGCGACGGTCAGTTTAGTTTAAGTGGTGATTTATTCAAGTGAGGTTAGAGTTATTGTTGGGCTATTTAAACAGTGCGTTTCAAGTGGTTCAAGTGATTACAGTGGAAAATTCTTTATAGTTGACGTTATTATTTGTGTGGATAGATTAATTTGAATTGTTGTACGAAAATAATCTTGTTGAATAACATGTTGATTTTCAAACTGTTAATTGTCATAAGTAAAGCTGGTTTTTAGTGACTCATTGGTGTCTTGTATTTTGTTTTCCACTGTATCATACGACGATCAGTGGGACAGTCGTAACAATATTTATTAGTCTATCAAATTTGTTGCATTTTTGTCTTGTAAAAGAATTTCGTAAAGCTTCTCAATTAGAGCATACCACAACTTGAAATAATTTTACATAGAATTTTAGAAAATAATTTTTCTTAATAATTTTAGAAATTTATTTAATTCCTATGATTTCCTGTATCCTGTACAAACTGAAGAAAATTGTTAATCTCTTGGAATAAAAACATGTAATTTAGTTGCGAGGGCAATGCTACCAATTTTACATTGGTTTAAATCTCGTCACGTCCGCATTTCTGATACCCTGCATTGAGTTGCACTCCTCCTTAGCTTAGTTTATTTGAATATAGCTATTTGCTTCCAGCTCACTTTCTTATTTTCCTACTGCGTTATTTATATACTTCACTTGAAGCTGCAGTAAATATTTTAAAGCTTTCAAGTAAATTGATTTACATTTAGTTGATTCCTGGTCAAAGACTGTTGCCGCTGTTTTCTGTTACAGCGCTACGTCAAATTTTGTTACTAACTTACTCCAGTTGTTTTATAAGAAATTCAAAATTTCACCGCCGAGTAGAAAACCGACTTGACTACTAAAAATAAAACTATTTACTTTTGCTGTGACCCAGTGTTATATTAAAAAAAAAAAAAAAATTTATGACTATTTCTTTGTCTGCCGACATTACGCATACATCTTCCTCCTGGTTTTATGTTAGGCCTATTATCGTTTAGGAGGCTGTGATCTAACCCTCGCTCAACTTGACGTCACCTACAGTAGTTGTGTAATTTTATCGTTTTATTTCTGTTTGCGTATAGTTGACTGTGCTTGTCAGAACACTCACACGCCGTCCAATAACAAATGTATTTCGTTCAAAAAATGAGCGAGTTCTGCAGCTTACTGATATTAGTACAATTCGAAGTATCACTGTTACCATTTTGTAAGTACATGCTCAAATGTCAGGATTGCATGAAGAACTGGGCAAAGGCTATATTTCAAATAATGAACTGTGAATCAATATATTGCAACGACAGAACCTGCTCCAACAATGGAGCGTGTTGCTCAACAGGGGTGTGTTTCTGCACTTAAGTACGCTCTAGGCTTTTCAAATGCTTCTTGTTGCAAATTATGGAACATCTGCGGACTATAACTAGGCAACAGTTGACGCTTAGAAGTCAGTTATAAGTGGTGATTCTTTGAAATGTGTTTCGAAGTATGCTGGGCTAGTTTCTAAATGATATAAAGTAGTTGTTGTGTTCTAATTAGTGCGGAATTCTATATAGTTGCCATTACTATTGCTTGTGAACAGATTTAACTTGAATTATTGTACGAGTATAATCTTGTTGAATAAATTGTTGATTGCAAACTGTTATTTGTGATTAATTAAAGCTGTTGATTAGTGACTTAATTGGCGTCTCTATTTGTTCCCAGTGGTCGACGATTACGAAGACCGGTGAGACCGTCGTAACAATATATTCATTAAGAAGTTCAGCGAGGATGGTTTAGTCCGTATTATGGGAGACACTTGAGGCCAGCACCGCCATTACAATATAGCCTATGTACTGCACGCGGCGACAAGTCATAACAATACTATTTTCCTCACCTAGAGGCGCCAGATTCATATTTGATTATAGGCTATATACTGTAAATACACTTAAGAATAAAAAAAACTTGTCTGCATCTAAACCAAATCTACCTGTAGCCAATCGAATATTACTCACATTGTCTCGATTACAGTGGCACAGGGGAAAGTTCGTTCTTTCAGGAATCAACAAAGTTAATGAGACCCAGTTACCCTATATGCAAAATATAAAATGCGTAAGGCAGCGTAATAAAAATATTTCCGAAATCAAATGGCGAGGACAGGTCGGTCGCGCACAGAATTCTCACGAGGGAAGACAGTTTTACATACTTTCGGCGCATGCGCCAGTCAATATTCCAAACACAAAACTATTTATTATTTAGACCACGTGGCGTCAAGGCAAAATTTTCATTATTCGCAGAACTATTTTTACAGTTCTAAACAAATACGATCACTTCACATTTATTGCGGCGACAAAATAGCAACCGTCAGTGTATTACGGAGCAAAGTTGAGCAATCTAATGTTTGCAGGTTAGATAGTAGTTGTTTACGTCACACCACTTTCCCTTCTGACGCGTTGGAATTATTTGCGGGACCATACAGTACTTATCTTTAAATGACCTACATGACTAAGGTTATGATAATTCGGAAACTGATACGCAAAGTCGACCTTTTTGGTAAGCTATTATAGTTTTGAAAATACGTTCAAACACTTCTACAAGTTATATTAGAAGTATGTACCGGGCTGTTTGGCCGTGGTCCAGGGTTTACAAACAAACCAAACGTTTCAGCAGCACCACTGGCTGCCATCATCAGTGGAATTAAAATGAAGAACTACATACTTCACCCTTCACCACAGTACTGTGGGCCTTTAAAAACAAAGTGAAAGGATTATTAAATGAAACCAGGGCGAAGTAGTGTTTCTATGTATTTTGTTATATTCACAATGAACATAAATTGAACAATATCACTCGTCGTATTATTTTCAGTGTACATGCAGACACAACTATGTGAAAGAAATAACTTGTTTTCTATTTAGCAATATGATTTACGCAATTTCTTGCTAAAAAGTAGAATGTGTGTTCAAATAGTATGTGTGGCTTAAATTGTGTCTGTTCGTTTCCGAGGGTCAGTGGAAAGTTTACGGAGCGACATCTGTACCTTACCGGTAAAACTAAAATTTTTCGTGTGCTGCAAGATTTGTAATTTATGTAAACTCCTGTTAATTTCCAAATCTATCTATCAATTTATTCATTGTTTAGAAGCTGTTTAAAATTAAGGTGTTATGCGTGTTTTGAAAAACGGACAAAAACTAATATTGTGGTGTGAATCTTTGTTAAAAATTGTTTAACGCCAACGGAAGTTCAGAACTAAATAATAAATGTGTCAGGTGATGCTACCACTTCAAAACCAACGGTTTGTAAGTAGGCACTTGAGTGTAAACGTGCTCGTACGAGCACTGAAGGTGACCTCCCCCCCCTCGGACTGGACTCCCAAAGAATGCAACAACTCCTGCAACAACAGTCATCTTGAACAGCGCTTTATCGTACCAAGTTCTTGAATTCATGTATGATGCAAACGCTCATATAAGATGCCTATGATTTCAGCAACGTCATCCACTTCTCAATCTGCGGTCTTCAAATAAGCTATGAAATTTTTTTTCAATAACGCCATTTTTGGTTGTACTTTTTGAACGTCCACTGCTGGAGTAGTTTTCATTGCTTATACGACCACGTTTAAACGAGTGTACCCCACTTACCGTTGTTTCTGAAGGCGCATCATCTCCTAACACATTTATAATTTTGTTTTGATTTTCCATTAGCGCTAAAACGTTTTTAACAGAGAATTAATCACAACACCATGTTTGAGTTTATGCATTTTAAAAACACCCGTGACAGAAAAATTTCAAGCAGCTGGTAAAAAATGAATAAATTGACAGATGTCACACGAAATATACGTCTTGCAGCACACGAAAAATTTTAGTTCTACCACTGAGCTATAGATGTCGCTCCGCGAACTTTTCAACTGAACCTCGTTAGACACAAACTGTGTGAAACAAATTTTTTTTTCAATGTAACAATATGATTTAACCAATATATTGTTAAAAAGTAGAATGTATGCTCAAATAGTATCAGGATTTTGTTTCTATGTGTTAAGGGACTTATATTTGTAGTTGTAGGAGATTCTCTAATAAAAAAAAATCATTGTGTTCCGTTAGTATATATCCGTTATAAATAATAGTATATTTTAGTCAATGATAAAATAATTGTTTATTATTATTCCCTTAATACCAGTAATTTTAATCTGCCATTGTAGATTGTTCTTCATTTTTTTAATGTTTCTTATACGAGGATTTTCGAAACATTTTTAAACAGAAGTAACACTTTTGCACACCAATATAGAACAATTTTTCCGAATAGCGCTTTACACTATAGAAAAATACTTCCGATCTGATGGTGAGCTGTGAAGCTTGAAAACGCTATTCATCAGATTGTCAGAAATACATGATGTGTGTTATTTCTAAAGTTTAATGAAGAAAGTTGTGTTAGTGGTTATAATCACAAACCGAATTATCACTGTTGCACACCACTATAGAAAATTATTCCAATTAGCGCTTTCAAGCTTCTCAGCTCATCGTCTGATCGGAATCCTGTCCGTTTGGTTTTACTACTCTTCTTGTTAATTCCGATCTGACGATGAGCTGAGAAGCTTGAAAGCGCTAATCGGAATAATTTTTCTATAGTGGTGTGCAACAGTAATAATTCTGTTTGAGTTATTTCTGTCTGTGATTATAACCACTAACACAACCTTATTAATTACATATTCTGAAACATTTTTGTTATTTACCTTGTTAAAACATTCCCAATTGCTTACTGCTTTACCTTTCTGTTAAATCTTTTACAGTCTCCCAATATCAGAACAGACTTAAAAGCCTCCAATTGTTTTCTGTCTCTTTTCTCACTAGTTCACAACTCAGACCTACGTAAAGTGCGCACTATGGAAACGTTTTATAGTATTTTCCATGTTTTAAGCCCAATGATTCTTGAGATTAACACCTTCTTGTTTTACTTGAAAACTACTGTTGTCCTTTTTGAGGCATTCTAGATTTATTAACTTAAATTATGTACAATTCTAAGGTAAGTAGATTATATTTAAATTGTACCTAAATTTACAATATTAAAAGGAAGGAAAGATAAATTTGAGGAAAGGCGCCTCAATTAAACTTCACAAAACAATGTCAATTCCGGCCTTCTTGTTATGATTTGGAGAACTGGACCACTACTATTAAGCACACAAACATAATGAACAAGATTAAATTTTTTACAAGGATACAAGGAGGGTGAACATTAGTGGACAGAATACGCAATATGATTTGACAAAAACTAAATGTTGAACGATAGGGTGACAGCGAGGAATCACAATATCGAGCGGAATGAATAAATGGAACGAATGTATAATACAGTCTAGAATTCCAAGGCAAATGATGGCTTATCAACCATTAAAAAGAAGACCTGACAAAGGCCTCGATAGGGACATTTAGGTTGGATGAACAGGCAACGTGTCTAACGTGATAGTGAAGAAGAAGAAGAAGAAGAAGAAGAAGAAGAAGAGGAAGAAGAAGAAGAAGAAAACCAATAAAAAGATATTTGAATTCAATGTCTAAACACGTAGGCTGTGAGAGATTACAGTAATCTTCTTGGATTTCGTTGTCCATGACGTGTCCATTAATTCCACCTTTGCAAACCACCTCACTGAAGCAGACCACACATACAAAAACATCAAAATTAACATGGATATTCTACACGTGCACACAAAAGGCCGAAAATGAGACACTCTTGAACAATTGGAAATATACAATCACACAAAAACACATAAAAACGACATCCTAAAAGAACAGACACAATTCAAATCACACGCATTATTCGATCATATCACCCCACACACACAACATCGATCCTTCAAAAGTTGTCAAGAACAAGACGGAAAGCGCCCCCAGTGGACGTAAGCTTATAATAAGCCAAAACTGGTTCAGGCTATAAGGCAAAACTTTTATTTCTTACCCAAAAAAACTTTGTGTTCCGAGTCGGTAGTGATTTAATTATATAAAGTAATCTTCCTTTTTTTTAAAATACGCCTTTGCCTTAAGTTTCCAAAATTTGTTCAAAAGGTGGTGAAAGTAAGACAAAAATAAGAGAACTAATTATCTAAATCTCTGTGACTTCAAAACATTTTCGAAAATAGTGTAACAAAGAGACTCAATTCCTATTGTTGTTGTTCAATTGGATTCCACCCAATCAGCGTTGGGCATCACACAGACCACAGACATTATATCCGCGCCGCACAAATCAATTGGCTAATTATTTTCGTGCTCAGGTCGCAGTGTTGTGTCCCCGCTATGGTAAACAGGAAACGTTGTTAACCATGCTTTGTGTACTCTCGGTCTGTTTACCCCAATTAATACGCTGTGGCCATCGTTAAAAATAGTAAAACCTGATTGTGTTTATCCATTGTAAACACACTAGAAACGCGCGTGCGCGCGCGCGTGTGTGATTGCATAGAGATAAAATTCATTTGTGAGAACTAACAAATACCATTTTCGCTGATTCCATTTATTGTGATGGTTCCGACGTTTTATTTATTGAGTTTGATATACAAAAGACTGATGGTCGGAACCATCAGTGAACTGTTTGCATATTAAACTAGCATAGGCAGCAGTTCTTTAGCTATATCGTATAACTATTGGTATGAATACAGATGCAGTGTGCTTTTTATTTTTCGAGGTTGAACCAAATGTGAAGTTGCAAATAGTCACTTGCTTATTAGCCGGCTGTTTTGGTTTTCGTTTGCTGTGTCAGTGGTTGATTTCTAAAATTATAGGTGCCGGAACGCATCAATTCAAAAGTTGTACAGACACAAATATAGGCCTACTTATATTTTGTATTAGCGTATAAGTTTACATCAGGTTATAACAAAGGGGGCCTACATTTTTAAAGACTTATAAAATATGTAATATACGTATAAACTTGTGTTTAAAAAGATAATAAACTTTACTGATATTTCTTAAGAGCTTCATCGTCTGGTTAGCCGCACGGCAATCAAAAACGACAATTTAGGTAGAACGCATTAAAAAAAAAGAACGATAATAGTTAAGATAAAGATTAGCGCTGGTGTTTAATTTTGGCAAATGTTTAGTTTTGTAGTAGGGTTTATGAGAGGCACAATTGAAAAATTAGTAGTAAATGTTTATAATAATTAAGTTTTTCTTTTCATATATTGTTTTTGGTAATTTATTTGTTGATCTAAGAGGCTCCGAAACGCCGTTCCTGTGCGTTCCCCCTGAAATCAATCCCTGAAGTCATATAATCAACAACACTCTTAACATTATCTAGCTGTCTAAGATTATTACGGCGCAGATAAGTTTCACGAATAATCTACGAGGGGCGGTCAAAACGTTTGTTTCACTAGAGTAAACAAACTGCATTTGGAATATTTATAAAAATTCTGTCACTCAACTGAAAATACAATTCAAGTCCTAACTTTCTACAAAACCGAGAGGTGTATTTAAACATTTGTAGTGGCAAGATAGTATATTTTAAGTGTCACTGCTAAAACAATTTACGTCCATTATCTGATATCGTCCCCGCACTTCATTTTGGACTTTTTCGTCAACGTGATATCACCGATTTGCAAGGGCCTCTTTCGTAGGGCCGGAAACGTGGAAATCAGCTTTACGTATCTGGGTCTTTTAAAAAAGGTTGTTTGCTCTCAGACAAGGTGGAGTGATACAACACAGAGGCAACCAACGGATGCGCACGAATTTTTCAGAGATGCACTGCAGACGCTCAGAGATGATGTATAGCAGAGTAACCTTGATGTATAGTTTGTTCATTCTTAGTCAGGGTCTTGATATAAACAGAACCTCATGTTTGTACTTAAACCCGATTACAGTAATTTTTAAAAACATACAAGCACTTGGTAAGTTTCACCGTAGTAAAATGTTTCACTAAGTGCCGAACGAGTCATCAATCAATATCGCTAAACCTGATTGGTTAGACCATAGGTGATGCATCACTAACGCATCCGCTAGGAAGCAAATAGTTCGCAACTGGTTAGTGTTAATTGGTAAAAAATATGTTAACTAACTTTCATTGACACTACTGGGATTAATAAAACTAAAAACAAGGTGAATGGTAGTGAAAATATTAAATTTTAAGTCAGTACTATACAGGCCTCTGTGTTTACAGTCAGTACTATACAGGTTCCGCTTCGTTTACATCGGGATCCACTGTAATAATGAACAAACTTTAGTGAACACTTCCACAAATTCCATGTGAAAGACCCAAATCAGCGACAATTTTGTCCACAGTTCTTTGACTATTAACAAGCAGGAATTGGCGATGAATTTCAGTGGGGTTACACCTCTTTGCCATCAGAAAACGTGTTACTGCGCGGTGACTCGCGAATTTCAACGCTACTTGCAAATGACGTGATATTTTTCGCGGCTAACAATAGACTAACCATTATTATCGAATGGGATATGTCGCTACAGCTGACGATAACGAAATTTTACCAGTGTTGTCAACAACTTTTATTAAAAGATTTCTTTTAAAAAATATGTATTATATTAAAATATATTAAATAATATTTGAGGTTCTTTAGGGACAAGTGCAACTAACTTTTTGACTGCCCCTTGCATTAGCAAAAATGCAGAGTTGGTTAGACGCGGGAGAAGGCACATGCCTTTGGGCGGCCGAATATTTACAGTGCCAAAACTAGTTAATTGCTGTGTACTCACAATAATTGTTACATTTTCTTTACTCATACAATTTTTTTTGTTGCAGGTAAAGGCCAAACTCCATATTTTTACATCACGTAGTAAGTACTGAGTTTATTTACTTCTTGTTTTCTTACTATTGTGAATGTATAAGTAATACAGAGAGAGAGAGAGAGAGAGAGAGAGAGAGAGAGAGAGAGAGAGAGAGAGAGAGAGAGAGACTGTGCGCGCGCGCGCGCGCGTATGTGTTATAACGTTACAAAAGGTAGCCCACAAATAAAGAAGAAATTACCATTTAATAAAAAGTGAGTTGCAACACTAAAGGAATAAAGAAAGTCAACGTTTGAAGGAATTAATGAACAAAAATATAGCACAATAATAACTTAAAACCAAGACAAGGACGGAGACGATGACAAAACCCAAGTGACTGACAAAGGGAAGGATAAAAATAAATAACTTTGTGACCATATCACAACCCCTTGTCAATCAATAATAAAATAGTAAATGTAATTATGAAAGTACAAAGCTATGTTATTAGTGTGAGTAGTCCCATGTAAGACTACCAAGACATAAATGTAAATTAAGTAATGTTAAATAATATTGTTATTAGAATATGAAGGGAACAAACCCCTTATATAATAAATACCCAATGTTAATGATAAGGTGAGTGGTGTGGTTAGATCCAAGTGAAGAAACAAAAGAAAAACAGTAAATAATATAATATTAAAGTGAATAACAGAACCAAGAAAAATATGCTAACTGAAAGTCAGCAGTAGTAATAATGTGTAGAATGAATAATAATTAATGCTTGAGTAAAAAATGATGAATGCAAACTGTGAATAAACTAATGCATAATAGGCCTATACAAATGGAATAGGTAGAATTAAAGTTCATGTGTTAAAATACGAAAATAATAGTTAAGTAACAGTTATACTTATCTGTTTGTGTTAAAAATAATATATATATAAGGGTAAAAAGCATGTTTAATAAATAATAGTTAATGAGCATAGGGAGATAGGAAATGTATTAAAAAATAGCATGTGCATAGCATGTTAGAAAGAATAGTACAGTATATGCTTAATGTTTTCAAAATGGTTATAAATCATTAAATGTTCCATATTAATTTATTGTAGTTATGGTTAAAATATTTTGTTCATGAAATTCTACAAATATGTTATAATAACTGTATAACGAAAGTTAGGTGATATAGGCCTAAGGAGCCTATAGGAAGGAGGCAGTAATTTGTAAAATGTGATATAATAGCAGTAATAAGTAAGGACAAAATGTAGGGAATACTATTAAAATTGATGATATAAATTTAAGGACACCTAAAGTATATCAAAAGAACCAGTTATAAAATAATTAATATAAAAAAAACTAAACTCTTAAAATTAGTAAATCAGTAAATACGGAACCGAAACCAGTCATGTTTGGTTTCTAATTAAATTATAAAAGAAATGCAATCCAATAATGTTATTATCAAATAAATTCAAAGTAGTATAAGAAAGTTATGCTAATTTAAAAATAATTATTAATTTTGTAAAAATTCAGGAGCAAGACCTAACAATGTAAACAATACTTTCCACCAATAGGAATCTGAGGCTTGCAGCCTTGATAACCAAACATGAACAGAAAAAACGGTTAATCCATTATAAGATTCAGAGAAGAGCAGATCATAAAATTCATGCAGCTCAATAAAATCATATAATAGCAATAAATAAACTAGAAATGAAATGGCAATGAACCAAAATGAGATGTTGAATAATAGTGTGGAAAAAAGAAATTAAATAACCAGAATTATTGGAAATTGAAAGAAAAAATCTACTTAATAAATTATAAAAGAAAAAACGAACTCAGAGAGACAAATCAGATGTAAAGGAAGATGATAAGTATAAATTAACTTAAAAAACTAAAAGGAAAAACGACTAGTCTACACTGTGACACGTTTTCACTTAATAATAAACTTTATATAAAAACTCACTTAAGGAATAACTTAGGGACACTCTGTGTATATCTTTATTCACTTTTAAATTTATGGTGATCAAATTATTGAACATTGGAATCTTTTTTTTTTAAAAAAACGAAATATTTACCTAGTCACCCACTGTGACTCAACACATGTGCTATAGCCTAAGAAGTGATTTAATAAGAACCTGTATAATATTTAAGTAAGTTTTATGTGAAGTTTTGTACTTTCTATAGATCTTTTATTAACTTTCTTGCAATCACAAGAACCCAATTGAATTAAAATAAAACATAACGTTGTAATCAACTATACCTTGAATACTAAGAGAACACTATTGCCAACTGCTGAGCTAGTAAAGAACAAGAAAAGGAACAAAATATATAATATAAACATATTTCATGTTGTGTAATAAAAAGAAATTAATAAAAAACACTACAGAAATAATATAGTATTGACTGTTATCAATTGTGTATTTAATTTATGTTAACCTTACAGACAGTTTATTCCTTAATATAGCCAAGGTGAAAATTTTTTACAAAAAAAATTGAGGATGGTAACCCTGATTTTTGGAACGAATTCAAATCAACTACAAGACACAGGTGAGTTGAATTTATTTAAATTAAGAGAAAAAGGAGAAATAGGTGAGAAGAATCATTTTAATTGTTTTGGAAATAAAACAATTTGGCGCCTTAAAATCGGGAAACAAACCAAATACAACACATCAATAAAATAAAGTAAGGTAATAGGTTGGCGAAACAGGGTGAGGCTTCAACGGGTACGACTCCGGTACGTAACAAATAAACGCAACCAACGTGTGGCTGGTAAACCGTAAGGAGTGGTACGTAACAGTGTGTGTGTGTGTGTGTGTGTGTGTGTGTGTGTGTGTGTGTGTGTGTGTGTGTGTGTGTTACAGTATTTTTCTTCAATAACTACTGAATATCTACTTTATATTGTACTGTCCGATAGTTAATTTCCCCTTTTTACCAAGGTGTGTATTGAAATCACAGGTTTAACTTCATGTACAGCTACATGAGTTGGCGAGTGAAATTATCAATAAAAAGATAATCAGAACATCCAAGGAGTGTAGCACACTTTGAGGGTTGCAAATAATAGAAATGGAAACTGGCTGGAACAGACTTTGAGAGAAAATGGATTCAAAAAGAGAGGAGAAGGAGGAGATAACAGGTAACAGGAGGAGCAATTGTCTAGAGAACAGGAGTAGGTGATAACAAGACTGAAGCTATTGGCTAACGTATGCAATGCGGGGTGTTCTACTAGGTGCTGTAGATTCAATCTGGAATATGTACGAACGGCGACGACGGAATCAAAACGCCATATAATTTGTTTTCGTTTATTTATCCTATGTTAGAACTAGTTACAAACTATCAGCTAACCAAAAATTTCATTCTAACAATTATGTTAGCACTGTGTAGAATGTGCTCCCATTGGCACTATACTACAGTTTACACTGCGTCCATGTGTAGATATTTTATTTTAAACATTATATTATAAAGCAACACGTAATGCATGTAGAACAAAACCTACCACAGTTAGTCTAAAGATTTGACAGTATCTTGAGAGAGAGAGAGAGAGAAAGAAATACATAGATCGATAGATAGATAGATAGAGGGACAGAGTGTGAGTGAGAGAGAGCGAGGGGGGGAGAAGGCTCAAGACACATTTAGGTTGTGCGTCTCCATCCAAAGACGGGTGAATTATGTGTTAATGAATTTTTCATTAAGCAGTGATAATTGTTACTTGTCGTCTTTATAACTTACTTGTCGTTATCAATCCTAATTACTTTATAAGTGTCGCTGCGGAATGCTAAGCGAAATGAATCAGCAGGTTACTTTTTAACTTTCGTTTAATGATATTCATAAATCTATGTCTACGACGTTTAATTCCGACAACTAACAATGTCCAGTATACCTTCATCGTTTACAGAACGACGTTTCTATTTACGACATTATTTTTACAGATTTAATTAAAACTCAACTATTAATAAAAATTAGAGGCAATCCTTTTAAACTCCACCTAGAAATGGTAGGTAATGAAGAAATTATACGAAATCTGAAAAGAAATTATATGTTTTCGACACAAGTACATTGCTGTTTTGTTTGAACCTTATCCCTAGTGTATTTTAAGTGCTGTGTTTTCATTTTCCCTATTAATTTATGAATTAAATTTAATTTTTTAATCAAATTAAATTACATATTTAAATTGTATTTATTAATTTAAAATGTTAATTAATACTTATTATTACAAAAGTAGAGGTAACCCTTTTAAATTATACAAAGAAATAGTGAAGAATAAGTTTATACAAAATTATAAATAATCTGACTAAAAATTTTTAATTTTTTAGGCACAATTACCTAACAGTTTTTTAATCTTTTCCCTTGTGTATTTTTATATTTTAAACTACGGTTTTTTAGTTTCCTATGCACTGAAAAAATACTTTCTAATTATGCCTTCAATTAAGAATGTATATATTTAAAGCACCTAGGAACACGTCCAAATCCTTTAGCTACAAATCTCTTCACTTAGCAGACAAGAAGAATAAAAATCATATCTCCATTCTTTTTACATTTGATACATTTTAAAAGCATTGATTACTAAACCAACGCGTTTATATGTGTAATTAAATTTGAAGGCGATTGTAATTTATGGAAAACAAATCAGTTGCTTTGATTTCTAAAAGTTAATTTTAAACTCATATACGTTTTGACTGAACAGTATAAATAAATTAGTTCGTTAGTGTGTAAATAAGGAAATTAGTTTGAAACACGGTGCTTCGCTCTGTCGCCCATATTTACGCAGTTTGGTATTGCGTCATTTGCGATTTTTAATCATGTAAAAGTAGTTTAAACATGTTTCGCGTGTTTTACACTATAGACTACACGGATTGAACCCGTACAAGGAATACAAAACATGGGGTTGAGAAATCATTATAGGGAAACAAAGTACCTGTCAATAGGAACTAAACAATCAATCATTCCAGTCAAATGACGCAAATCGAAGACTTCGTGAATAAGTTATGCTAAGACGTAACAATGGACTCAACAAGGAGGGATAACAATTAATTTCAATGAACAACACAACACAATGAACTGCTTAAATTTAACTAGCAGTCTATTCTTGTACAGCTCGTTTCTTTTCGTATGACCCACTGTGGACTACGTTTTTTTCAACTGGTTCCTACCTTCTTCTCCTCTCTCTTCCTCCTCTCCCATATCTCCTTCATTCTTGATCGCTGTCTCTGCCTCCTTTCGTCAGTCCAGATGGCACCTGCCCTCTTCTTGAGGTTTTCCTGAAAACGTTGGGCATTTTTTAATTTCTTTTTGAGTGCGAAGCATTCTTCAATGTCCTATTGAGTAATCTGGAGTTCTTCTATGTCTTTTCTGTTTCTTTGAACCACGTATTAGACATTTTGAGCTTTCTGAAACAATTAAAAGGCTTCCCTGTTATTCTGTCAGAATTAGTTCTTTGAACGTGTCCGTAGAAAGTGATCCTCCTTTTTCTACTTACGTCTGTGATTTTCTCAACTTGTGTGTACAGCTCATTATTGTGGCGTCTTCTGTACTGTTCTCCATCTTTCATTGATCCCAAGATTTTTCTTAATGTTTTCCTTTCTGTGACTTTTAGTTCTTCTATCATCAGTTTCTTGTTTAGCTGCATAAAGTGCTTCCGGGCAAATTACTGTTGAATTATGCCTAAGTTTGGCATAAATGGGTATTAATTTCTTGTTATGTGTTATGTATATATAGAGCTCGTTACTTTCCTTGGCCATGATAGAAAAGGAGTGTTTAATTAAAGAAGAATTTCCACTTAATTCACACGTTTACTTATTGCAGCTAGTGTAAATGGCCATTGTCACTTGTCATTCTTTGTTTCGACAAACAGATTTTAATGATAACCTTAGTTGGAGCGAATTTAATGAAAGATTTCAATATGATGCCGTTTTTAATTTTGTTGTAACCCAAGTTTTCAATTCTGTTATGGTTCTATCTATGAACAATCTACATCAAACGGCTGAATCTGTTTCTCCTATTTTTATTGTCAGCGTGTGTACCCCTGCATCAACTATGGTAAAATATACATTTTCAATTTCCCTCGCCAGTTATTGTCTTATTAATATCCTGTTATTGAAAATACTGCAAAGGAAAGAGTATGCTATACATAAAAATAATTTCATACCAATGTGTTTTTTGTGTTTTGCAACAAATGAAAAAAGAAATTAGCATCTTGGTATTACTATTTAAGGGTAAACTGTCAAATATGTTCAGAATAAAAATTGAGTTGGTTTAAAGCTTGTCACGTCCGTACTTCTGATACCCTGCAGAGAGTTGAATTTCCCTGCAGTAAGTTGATTCTTGTTCTGTTATTCGCAGTTTCAAGTTACCTACTTCACGATTTGCACAATACGTAATTTATTTTCCTTAACGATAACAACTGAAAATATATTAAATATTTTAACTAAATTGATTTACATTTATTTTTTTATATAACATGTCTAGAATCAATTATTTATTTGTGTTTGGAAAATGATACTGTATCTTATTGATAGTTAGTTTGAAGCTTACTGAAAGAAAGTATAATGTACTGAATTTTAAGAAGGAACATTATAATACTAAAATAAATATGATGTTTCCTACTAATGTGGCTGTTGCAGTCTCTTGCAGATATGTTTGTCTTCCTTTCAACACTGTACCTTTTACATTGTATGAAACCAACAATTCTTACTATGCTTGCTCGTTCTTAACACAAACATATTCTATAGTTTTTCATTATATTTTTCTTAGTATAAAGCAAGTTGTGATGCAGGTATGTAAAAATAATATTTAAATAAATGTTAGATATTAAAAAACTTAAAACCAGAATTAGGAACTAAATGTTTTTTAGTTGATATACTTTGCTTAGACTAAAATAATATTACTAAACCATAATAAGTTTGCCCGACCAGCATTGAAACAAAACAATGACAACCGTAGAAAGGGATATAATTTTCATTTTACAGCATTAACATAATTTGTAGTTTTATAAAAATAATTCTTTTTCAGTTTTAAATTGAAACTGAAGCGATTGAAATTGCTTGGTGGGCGATATAGAAATTAAAGAGTAGGTATGGGCGTTGAATATGAGGAATCAGTAAAAGTGTGAAATATATGAATTCCAGTCTCAGTTACTGGAATATATAGTAAACGTGTCTCGTACTGAGAACACACGGTAGCAACAAGGCAACAGCTAAGCAAATAAAAAGCCTGGCAAATTCCTCTACATAATTTAAAGTCCAAACTGCATAATAAAATTCTACGATGCTTACGGGTAGTTAATAAAGATATCACACAAACAGCAGAAATATGGGGAAACGATAGAAGTAACCATCAGTAACCAGGCGGATAAGAAAACTAAAGTTTGTTGTGGTACGACCACGTTAAACCCTTTGTGTGCCAGAAGGCGGATGTTCAAATATGATAATATAGTGGGCTCTAAGAAGTACTAAACGAGAAAGACTCCGTCTCTCTTTATGATCATATATTGCCCTATTACCCAAAGAACTGACAAAAGGGCTACTGAGCAGACGTATATTTGTGGGGAGAAGTATCGATTAAGAGGGACAAGTCTCGGTAGAACAAAAATGATGGAGTCTTCCTATTAGAATACTGAGGATTGATTTGGACTTTTCATTTGAAAATATGTTTTATTGGCCGTGTCATTATCCGATAGTATTCGTAATTGAAACAATAAAGTTTGAAATTTAGAACAACGTATCAGAATGATGCTGTCAAATGACGGTAACATAATCATGCCATTTACGCCGATATAAAAAATACGTTTTGTGTAAAAGTGTAATCATATATAAAAACAAAGGAATTTGCAAAAGTATATTTTGTGATTTAATAAATATTTTATTTTTTACTTGTTTATTAATTAAAGTACTTTTTCATCTCTGGTATTCAAAACTTGTAATTCAATGTGGGCAATACTTATTCATCATCATCATTATCTTTTCGTCTACACGGATTACACCCAAAAATAGTTGTTCCGGTCCTAATCAGGCCGGATTATTTAGACGTCACTTCGGTTTATAATTTTGGGATGCAGCCGTTACCCATTCCCAAACATTTTAGTCGATTCTGAAAAATCCTACCTAGTGTAATCATAATATTCAGCCGCTGCCAAATCAAAGATATACGATTTTGGATAGTATACCCTGCAACGTGTTTCAGAAATGTCAATGTCAGAGAACGATTGTCTCTGATTTCGTTAGAACCCAAATCTCCGACCTATACAGAAGTGGTGAGAGGGGCACTACCTTGAAGGATTGAGGGTGTGTTTCTTTAGTTGTTAATTTTAGAGTTCTCCTGATTGTCATGACATATGGTTAAAGTTATGTAGTTTCTTCACCATGTCATCGTTTGTAATATAAGACATATTAATCAAAATAAGTAACCTGCTAGAGAACAGTACCATGGACAACAAATTTTGCTCGTATGGGATCAGGTCCATGAAAAGCCACCACCTTAGTTTTATATGTGGAAATCTGTAATCCGAAGTAATCCTTGTAGTTTCTATGTAAGGTGAGTACAGCCATCTGAAAGCTTAAACAGCCACTTTTACATAAGAACACGTAAGTTTTTTTTATATGTGTGTTAACTTTTCTCGTGTGCGCGCGCTGTAACAGTCAACGTGGGCGTCCAGTATGTGCATTGTACGTACAAACCGCCGGGCTTTTTAAACGGTTCATAAAGCTTGAACGTGCGTTACACTGGACTATTAATTTATTGGACTAGTTATATTGTGCTACTAAGTGTATTGTTACGCAATACGGAACGTTCTCGTACAATGGAGGACGTCGTTCTACTTGTTTCTCGGCTATCCCGGAAGAGCCCAGCTGTAATGTTTGTGTACGTACATATTGCTGCTTTGGGATGAAAGACAATTTCGTGACATTTATCATGCGTCAACACTAGATGCTGTTCCCCGGTCGGCGAACTGTGTTCAAGCCCAGACATTGTCACTGTTTTTAGTGTATTCGAGAGCGCCTGTAATAGGCACTTGTTTAACACATTATCCAAAAAGTGACAGATTATTCTAGCATATCAGCGGGGTATAAATATAAGCATCCAGCGACGGTAAGTTCAGTTTATGTCGGGCGATTTACTGAATGCGTCACAAATGGCTATTAGTGAAAGGTGCGCAGGACTCTATTAGTTGACATTATTATTGCGTGTGGAAAAATTTAATTTGAATTGTTGTACGAGTACAATCTTGTTGATTAACTTTTTGATTACAAACTGCCGTTTGTGATTAATTAAAGATGGTGATAAGTGACTTCATTGGTGTCTGTAATTTGTTTCCACTGTACCATACGACGATCAGTTAGACTGTCGTAACAGTATGTTTTTCAGCTGCGTTGTGCTGGAGGTCTCCTTTTGCGAAACGTCCGAGATCACCACATCTTCATTGTGCTTTAAACAAATATTTATTAATGAAGGAAGCATTTGCTTTTCGACATCGTCACTGTTTAAAAATATTTTCGTTCCTGCTATCAAAAAATGCCAAGTTTGTTTAAACAATTATAGTAGCGTGACACAAGTTTTTCAACGCCATTGCTGTAACATTCCTGTACAATATCCTATGACCATTCCTGCGCTGCATTATGGACTTCTCCTTCATCAGTGTGATATCGCTGCTCGCAAGGGCCTCTTTCATAGGCCTGAACACGTGGAAATGATTAGGAATGTGTAAGGAAGGAAGGTGTTCCCAATCCTCTCACTCAACTTTTTCAAGGAGTTTCTTTGTTATGTGTGCCGAATAATGATATCAAATTTTTCGACATTATAGAGGCTCAGAGGTGACCTAGTGCAACTTCTATGCAAGTTGGCTGTAGGCCTAATTATGTACATTGTGATTTGCCTGTTGATAATTATAAATTGGTAATTTTTTCAACGTTGTCACTTTTGTCAAAGTTGATGGCCTTTCCTGCCGGTTATCATCCTCGATAACCGGCAGCCATATTCAAAGTTGATGACCTTCCCTGCCGGTAACCTTGCAGCCATATTCAAAGTTGATGGCCTTCCTTGCCGGTTATCATCCTCGATAACCTTGCAGCCATATTCAAAGAACTAGCAGCATTTTAAAATTATCTGACATCAAAATGATTTTTCCATGCTGGTCTATCTTTAACTGGCGATGAATTTCAGTAGGGTTGTACCGTATTTCCCACAGAAACAAGTGATTTCAGGAATTTCTGATTCGGCCGCTACTTGAAAATGAAACGACATGTTTCGCGGCTAACAGTGTTTATGTATACCTATGTTTTTGTAATATTTTCAAATAAATACACTGCAAGTAGGTTTATTTTCACCAAGCGCACGTTTCACAGAAATTATTTTATATCTTCAGAGGCCTCTTTTAACTGTAATTGAAAGCGGCACATTGTAAGCATTGAGCGAATAATTGAAAGCGTTGTAAGCCAAACATTCAATTACAATTTAAAAAAAAACCTCTGAAGATACAGAATAATTTCTGTGAAACGTGTGTGAGGTGAAACTAAACCTACTTTCATTGTATTTGTTTGAAGATATACATATGAGACCTCCAGGAAACTGAACAAGTTACCTACAAAATAACTACGTTTATGTATATAGACTTGGTAGAGATATTTTTCTTTTGACATATGGACTACTTAACTGTTAACTTCATTAAAGTATAAAATCAAGATTTTGATATAGGCCTACTCATATCAACACACACACACACAGACACATACACATACACGTGAACAAAACTTTCGAAGTTTAAAAGCATGCAAATATAAGCCGCTGTATACTGTCACCGGACAAAAGGCTTGTCGCATGACAGATGGCGCCAATCGTACGGGCGCTCTTAGTTATTTTGGTGACCCTAAAAAGAGCCATGTGGCGAAAACGCTGTGATGTTAGTTCCGCCCGAGCCGCGCTGAAATGTTCGGCGGCTGCGCCCGCTTTTCGTGGCGTACTGCAGTCCTCCTCTTATTTCGGCATCGGTTGCGTCGAGTCCGCTGCCGGCCCAGCGAAGTCCGTCGCTGGCGCGGTACAGGGCGAAGAATGCAAGAACGTGGGTTCTACTCTTCGGCTGTTCCTTCCGGCTGACTCCGCGTCGATGTCGTCCGATAGAGGAGAGGAGGTGAAGTGCGTCCGATGGAGTGCGCCAAAAAATGTAGCATGTAGCATGTAGCATGTAGCACTGTAGTAGCGGGGCGTCTTTGCACTCGGTGCATGACTGCAGCATCTGGGTCGAGCCCAATGGCTGCCTGTCGATAAACATAGGTCTGGTACATTCAAAAGGTGCCTAAAACTGAAACGGACAACCGCCAACTAGTTAACTGAGAAGGCGGGGGAAAGGTTTCATTTTATTTATTTTTAAAAATTTTTGCAATCGGTGCCAAACCCCGTTCTTGCCATTTTTTCATGTGGCACTGCCGCATGAACGGGTTCAGGTGACAGATGTCACCCGTTCCCAGTCCAGCGTGCAGACACCATGAGGTGTCGGTCGCTACCGTGAGGCGGAGAGCCTCCGTGCCAGTGTTAACGAGTAGCAGCGGCATTCAGCGCGGTCGGCGTACTAGGAAGGGAGGAAGGAAACAGCTTTACAGGTAAACTCTGGGGCAGGGTCAGATGTTAAATGTGCAGGTTGTTTTAAGTAATTTACTTACAATTATGGCGGGTCATCGAGAACCGCCCGAGGTCGTTTGACCCGGACAGGGGGAGACGGTTGCGTGATGCTGATGGTCCTAAGGTAAGGGAAGGAAGAGGTCTCACCTGCGGCAAAGAGAGTCGCAGCTAACGACCAGACAAAGGCAGAGAGAGTATGAACTCGAAGACCTCCTCGAATTACACTGTTTCTAACAAACCAAGGAGATCTCGACAAGGAAGGGAGGGTTCTGGATTGGAAACTTTCCAGCCTACGCCTGTTGGTAGCGGAGATAAGTGACCACCAAACAGGTGCCCCATAAGTCAGTACAGACCGGAGAAACAATAGATAGAGGGTAAATTTCCTGCGCAGCGCCAGGGGGCTGCGGCACGCGATATATGGGTAAAGTTTGGCTCGGACACCGCGAGCCTTGGAGAGGGTATCAGTCACGTGGTGTTGAAGGAAAGATGCCGGTCGAGCCGAACGCCTAGATACTTCACCGACTCTTTGTAGGCGATAGGCCTCCCTTCCAGGGAGAGGGACTGGCATCGGGAGATGGACTTACAGGTGAAACAGATCGCTTCGGATTTCTCCGTATTGATCGTCAGCCACCATTTCCGTAGCCAGTCCGGACGCTGGTCCAACTGACGCTGCAGCTGTGTACTCGCAAAACGCGGGGACACAGAGCTGTAATGATACATTGCATCGTCAGCGAACAAAGACAACGTGACACCGGGCAAGACAGGCAGGTCGTTCGTGTACACAAGGTACAGAACGGGGCCGAGGACAGATCGCTGAGGTACGCCGGCGGCGACGGGACGAACTGCAGAGCAGGTTCCGTCGACGCTCACCCTGAAGGTTCGGCCGCTGAGGTACGACCGGAGGAAAAACACTATGGAAAATGCTATGGGGGAATTTTGAAGAGAAGACCTTCGTGCCAGACTTTATCGAAGGCCTTGCTCACGTCCAACAGTACGGCGGCCGTAGCCGCTCGCCTGTTGGTGGCGTCAGAGAGTTGCGTAACCACGCGGACTAGTTGAAGAGTGGTCGAGTGCTCTCTGCGAAACCCGAGCTGTTCGTTGCGGATAAAATTATCCAATAACGGAGAGATGCTGGCCAGCAGGAGACGCTCGAACACCTTCGAGATAACTGGCAAGAGAGATATAGGCCGATAGCTTTCAGGAAGCATGCGCGGCTTGCGGGGTTTGGGAATCATCACGATGTTGGCAGTGTTCCACAGGCGGGGAAAGTATTGTAGCCGGAGACAGGAGTTGAACAGCTCGAGCACGAGGTCAACGCCTGAGGCCGGGAGATACTGTAGTGCAGCGGCACCGATCCGGTTAGAACCGAGGGCGCGACAGCGGTTTAGTCGGCAGACAGACGAAACGAGTTCGTCTCTGTCGAACGGGAGGTCTGGGCCAGCGGGAGGGTGAGAAAAATATCCAGATAGGAAGTCCCGGACTTCTGCCGAGTGGGCAGGGTCCGAGACGCCTCGATGAACGGTAAATTGCGACTCAATGCAGTCGGCGAAGACCTCAGCCTTGCCTTCTAATGAAGACATAATCCCGTTCGGGGTTACCAGCGGGTTGCGAGTTCTCTTCTCGCGGGTCAGCCTACTCACCGCTCTCCAGACGGAGACGTGGTTGACTTCAAGAGACTCAAGATATGAGTCCCATCGGTCAGAGTTTACGTCCCGCAGAAGCTGCTGGACGTGAAGAGACTGTTGTTGAAATCGTCGCGTAACAACTGGGTGACGGGTTCTTTGCCATCTGCGGCGGAGCTTGCGCCGTAGCCAGATGGCGTGAAGTACTTCCGGAGGAAGGGCCGATTTACAATGGTTCACCTCGAGTGCGTAGGTGTGTCGATGCATGACACCTTGGACCAACCCCTGAAGATTTGTGGCGCGGAGATCCAGATCGTCACGAGTGACGATAGAGTCCGCCGGGAGAGATGGTAACTGTCGAGAGAGCTCGTCATGATAGGAGCACCAGTTGACTCTCCTAACAATCTGAGGGGGACGTCGGGGTGAAGCCGACAGCTCTCAAACAGTTATAACAAGGGGATTGTTATCGGACGAAATATCCGACACAGACGAGACCTCGATGTAACTGGCAAATACTATGTCAAGAACGTCCTGCCGATTGCCGTGAAAGGGGTAGTAGGTAGGGTGTTCAGGGTCGATGACATTAAGTGCCGGGTCGCCAGAGACGAACCGGTACAGAGAATTTCCATAGGCGTTGACAACGCGGCTGTTCCATGATGGGTGTTTGGCGTTGTAGTCGCCGGCTACAATGGTTGAGAGGGGGTGGTCGAGGAGGGCGTCCCACTCCTCGGGCGTTGGCGGAGTTTGCCGGCCAGGCCGGAGGTACGCAGAAACAACGCGCAACTCCGATCCGCCGGCGTCCACCGCCACCGCGCAGCCTCCAATAATAGAGGATACAAAAGCCTATGGGATATCCGCCTGTGGACTAAGACAGCTGTGCCCCCCGAGGGGGGACAGCGAGGCCGTAGGGGACGATCCTGACAATAACAAACGTAGGCAAGAAGGGAAAACGAGTGTTAATGAGCCAGATGAGTCTCGGAAAGATGTATGACATCAACATCATACTCCGTCACGAAAGTCATCAGTTCAGATCGTCTGGGGAGCAACCCAAAGGCGTTCCACGCAACGATCCTCAGGCTATTAGCCATTCAGGGGAAGTAGGGGAAAGAGGGTAGCTAGAGACTGGAAGACCAAGGTAAGCACTGTGGTCGTGTCACGAGCAGTCCTTATAGATGCAACAAGATTGTCTGCCCAGGCAGTCAGGTGATCCGCCGACGCCCGAGAAGATTCTCGGGACACCGGAGGACAAGCCTGACTGGCCTCGGCAGGGGTAGCAGATGGCGCTGGGTTGACGGACTGAGTAGTAGACTGCTCGCTGGGAGGTTGAGGTCGATGACTGGGATCGGGTCGAGCCCGCGGAGTTGGTACAGGTAGAACCTGTGATGTAGGTCGGCCGGCCGCCAAAAAATTCTAGCGGCGCTTTGCTATGCCCTGACCGGGATCGCTGATAGGCTCGCTCCTAACACGTCAGGTGTCACGTCTCGACTGCTGATTCCTGATTGACTCGCTGTGTGTTCGTCAGGTGTCACGCGCCGCCAGGTGTTCGCGCCGCTGGTATCGGAGAGCAGACGAGGTTTTCTTCTCGTCTCCTGAGAAGAGGACTCGGTGTCCGCTCCTTGGATGACACCGCAAGGCGACTTGCACGTAAATTTTACGTCCGAGCTGCGAGGACCCAGACAAACCCACTCATAGCTGGCCTCGGCCAGTACCGAACACGTCCAGGTGAATCTTGGAAACGGCCTCGACAAATACTGTACTAGTCGACCTAGTACGAGCATGTCGTTGTAGCGACCAATAAAAATTAATTAAATAATATTCCGTCTGGACAGGACCACTAGGCAGGAGCCCCTACCGGAGGCTCGGTACTAGGAAACCATTGGGTCGTCTCACGACGCACAACCCAACAGCTCTGACACTTAGAGCAGACGTTCGCTTACCGCTGCCGCCGCAATACACTAGACTTCATTAAAGCAAAATTGATAACAGTTTCTTCAATAGACTGTAGGTGAAAAGTTAATTTTTTATATTGTCAGTATTATGTAAACAGAACATCTGTGGGTTCAGTTCGATTGTACTGGAAGTAAATATTTATTAGTTGGGTTAGGTTACTACCAAATGGGAAACGTTTTTTTTTCAGGCACTGGAAACAAAAGGTTACTAGTGCGGCAAACAACTTCCATCAAAATATGTTTTTCATAAAAAAAAGGAAATGGGCAAAAGTGCAATTAACGTTTTGGCTGTCTCTCGTGTACGGAAAAATTACACTAATCTAATACTGAAATTAAAATTTCAACTTTACGTTAAATCACGATTCTAGAAAATTGTTTTATACAGTTAATATGGAATCAAACTAGTGGTACATGGAAACTATTGGTCAACAAACAGTTGAGATTGTGTAAACAAACTGTAGAAGTACAGACTAATTAAAACGTTTGTACGGTACAATGTAAAGTACATTTAATAAAGAGAATAAACAGAAACACAAAAATGTTACACTAAATACGGTGTAACTATAGCAACTGAAACTAAACAATAAAAATGTGGAAGTCAACGTACTTAATATTTTTTAATCAACAGTTTAGCAGTCGCTAGTTGCTACAGTACTTGTTCGACAGAAAAGGAATACTTTAAAGAATACTTTAAAAAATATTACATTTTAAAAAATCGGTATGGAGAACCATCTTAGAACAATGATTTTCATGTTCTAAGATGTATATTTAAATCATTTTTTAAATGAAAAATTTCCATAGAAACTACTTCTTTCTTCAGCCTTAACCACAGTACTGTGGTCACTAAAGTATATACCACGTTAGTAGGGCACTCGCTTTTAGCTTATGAGAACAGTCGTTAGCACTGCCGAAGCGTCTGGTTTTGCAGAAAACATTGGACCACGGCCAAACAGACCGGGAAGGAATTTTAACCACAAACTACTTCTTTGTTGCCGATAACGTAGTACACATATAAAAAAATTATACCCTTCCCCTTCAATTATCATTTTCATTTATAGATATCTCATCTACCTTTCTAAAGTGGATTATAACGAATTTCTTTTTAGGATACTTTATTTATCAAAATTACGTACTTTACTCTTGTTAAAACATAAAACGTTGCAGGTAAACTACCCCTTCCCCTTAGCCGACCTTCACCAAAATCAATAGACTTTGACTACTCTACACCTCAGGTACATATGCAAAAAATTATTTGATTCTGTTTGAATTTGCGGCAGTTTTCGTTCGCCGTAGAAACAAATTTACACACAGACACTTTTCGGAAAATGACTTGTCTTCATGTTTTGAGGGTAGTACAATCAGAATCAGCCCTTATTTCGAAAGCAATTTTTTCTCCACCGCCATACTTCCATTTCCTTATGGAACATGGAAGTAATAATATGTGGTGCTCTAAAGAAGTGTAAAAGTCAACCCCTTCAACTGTTTGAAACTGTGATGAATCTGCTTGAGGATAAAATAGACTAGTATTTGTGGTTATAACTGCAATATCAAATGTGGCCACAAAGGATAAATGCATATATAGGGAAACACGTTACTGCACAATAAGCTGCGCCGACCCAAGTATAGCTACGTTATCTAGAGAGAAGACGCGATAACAATTCACTCTCTCACTTCCATATTATCTCCCTTCCTGTCACACACATGCTTACACCTATACTAGGAAACCCTGTCGAGTATACTCAGAATATTCCGTTCCTGCCGTATATCTTTATTTCTTCTATAATCTTGGAGATTGTCACGTGCCTGAGAAATCTTATTTCACCCGCTTGGGTACGACTGGCTTGGCCTTTAGCTAAAGTCCAATTCTCAGACCCATGAAGAAGTGTGGGAAGGGCGCATCTCCTTGTTGAATAATCCAATATAAAACACCATTTAAAATAACGCGCTGACTGAATAGAAATGATGTTCTCGCTAGTCTTGTCGCAGCAGATGTTCACACTATGAAACACTGTACAAGACTGTTGTGCGCATGTGCGAAATGAATGAAAATTTTGTTAGTCTCGCAACGAGGCGTTTGTACACTGCGCATCTCTAAACCACTGTTCAATTTCTATCGTCAGGTTTCTACTGAAGATAAACACGATTGAAGTTATTGAGAGCAACCTTCCTTTTAGATAACCAATACTGTTGAGCTGTTGAAATAAATAATATTACATCGCTGAGTGGATACGTGACTCTGGGCACACGGCGCGCGAGAACGTTCCAGTGTTTTGAAAATTATTCTGCACCGCAGAGCTGCGTAACAGAGTTGGTTTGTTGTAAATGTTCAGCCCCTTCCAGCCGTTGCTCCACTACCCTACCTGCATCCAGGCTCACTATCTGAATACAATGAAATGCGGAATGAAGCGGCTCAGTTTTAGTTTATACCTGGCGATATTTGCGTGTTGAATGTAAATTATTGTGGCGGTTTAGTGGAAACTGATTATTTTGTTAAATAGTGTAAAACCAATAAGGTGACGTTTATTCCGTGCAAAATAAAAGGTGACTTGCACGGAAGATGCACTAGGTCACCTCTGAGCCTCTAAAATGTCGAAAAATTATCTATCATCATTCGGCACACATCACGAAGAAATCCTTGGAAAAGTTAAATGGGAAGAATGGGAACACCCTCCTTAACACATCCTATCCATTTCCACGTGTTCGGTCGTATGAAAGAGGTGTTTGCGAAGCGGCGACATCACATTGATGAAGAAGAAGTCCCAAATGCAGCGCGGGAATGGTTATAGGATATTGGACAGGAATGTTGCAGCAATGGTGTCGAGAAACTCACCTTGCGCTACGATAAATGTTTAAACAAACTTGGCATTTTCTGATAGTAGGAGCGTAAATAGTTTTAAACATTATCGATGTCGAAAAGCAAACGGTTCCTTTATTAATAAATATTAGTTTAAACACAATAAAGATGTGGTAACCTCGGACGTCTCGCAACAGGAGACCTCCTGCACACCGCAGCTGACGAACATACTGAATGTTACGACGCGACGGTCTAATTGATCGTAGTATGGTACAGTGGAAACAAATTACGGACACAAATGAAAATGTCACTAATCACAAGCTTTAATTAATCACAAATAGCAGTGTTGGACGAATTTAACAATACAATTTGGGCAATTGTACTATAAAAGTGCCTGTAGTTTATAGTAGCCTTATATAGCCTTATTCTATTACTAACTGTACTTTATATTTAATTAAAGTTTGTAATTAGTAACGTCGTTGGTGTCAGTTATTCTGTTTCCACTGCACAACAGGACGAACCGTGAGACCGACATAACAATTCGTAATCAATATTTCATTTTTCCTAATTACTTTAGAAGTGTTTGTGAGGAGTGCCAAGCAACAGGAATTATCAGTTTGTTTTTTAACTTTCCTTTCATGAGAAAAGAGACATAACAATATTCATAAAGTTATGTCTGTGACGTTTAATTCCTACAAAAAAGAATGTCAGTATACCTTCAAAAATGAACTTTTTATTTACAACATTATTTTTATAGACTTAAGTAAAATTCAGTTATTATTAAAAATCAGAGGCAATCTTTTTAAACTACAACTAGAAATGGTAATTAATAAGTTTACGAATAAATTGTAAGAAACCTAACTAGAAATGATAAGTCTTTAGTCACAATTACGTTGCTGTTTTATTTGAACCTTATCCGTCGTGTATTTTCAAGTATTGTGTTTTTATTTTTCCTATGATGAAAAATGTATTTCTTAATATTGTACTTTTAAATTGTGTGGTTTAATTTAACTTGAATTATTGTATAAGAGTCCTGTGTTGATTGATAACTGATGTTTGTGTCTAAAAGTATGTCCAAGTTCTCGCAGAAGTTAACAAAGATTGAACACTTTTAAAAATTATTGGAAGAAGAAGGGCAAAATTAATCAGGCACGTGTTACAACACAATCAGTTCTTAAATAACATTTTTGAAGGATTTTTTAAGGTCTTGGGGAAAAACCAAGAGGGCGACTAAGAGCAGCGTTTTTCAAAGACATAGGAAAGGAGATGAACTTCCTATCGTACTGCGATTTAAAGAGGAGAGAGACGTGGCTAACTCGACAAGGAATGGCCTTTAGATGATGACGATAATGATGATGATGATTATGATGGTGATGATTATGACGTTTATGTCTAATTAATTTAGTAATTAGTCACTTCATTGATGTCAGTTATTCTGTTTCCACTGTACCCACGAAGATCCGGTGTGCTATCACAACAATTCTTTGTTTTTTTGTAATATTGTAATTTGTAATCAAGAAAAAAATACAATTTTATCGGAACTAATTTATAACAGTTCTGTGGATTTGAAACACTGGTTGGAACGTAATTTAACAAAGGACTGGTGTGCCTGTTGTGTCGTTGGTTTGAATTCCGCCAATCAGCGCTGGGCATTGCACGGTACACAGAAATTATATCCGCCTCGCACAAAGCAGCCGACTAATTAACAAATTCTGGTCACAATGTTGTGTCCACGCTATAGAAACACAGGACACTCTATTAACCTGCTGTTTTGTGTAAATACTCTCGGCCTGTACACTCCAATTGCATTGCATTAGCCATCGTTAAAAGAACAGTCAAAACTATACACGTGTGTTTGTGTCAATTTAATTGAATTGTACGTACTCGGGAGAGAGAGAGAGAGAGAGAGAGAGAGAGAGAGAGAGAGATAGAGAGTTATGTACACTATCAAATACAGTTTTGCCAGTTTCCGTTTGTCGTCGTGTTGCGGAAATGTCGACGATTGCGCTCAGTTTATTTTGTTACTGATAATGCTGAATGTACGAGAACACAAAACTACAGGAAATGCAGTAAAACAGTATAGCAGTTCCTAATGAACAAATTCTAACTGACAAAATTTAATTGAACAGGCGAAACGAATTCTTGGTTTTAACTCAACCGTTTCGATATGTGTCTATTTAAGCGTTTAGGTATGTCTCAATATAATTTTGTACACGTCAACAGATTTAAATTGATAAAAGCGTATCATATGTGGTCATACATTTACCCTAGAATACCATATATTTCTTTTTATTTTAGCTTAATCCTCCCAAAAAAGCTGGTGCGAGAGGGGGCCAAAATTTTGAAGAGGTCGTAAAGGTCAAGTGGGTTATCAGATTAAACGAACATTTAACTCAAACGTTTTGGAGGTCATGTGCCCAAAAAGTGGGTGAAAATGTTGATAAAATCGCAAAAATTCTTGTGGGGTATCAATTTAAACAGAATTGTAACTCACGTCTTAGTGTTACGTGAAGTTTTACAAATTTAAAAATTTGGGACCCGTCGGATCAAGAAATGATAAGAAATTTGAACTAAATTGTGAAAATCCAACAGTGTGTCATACTAAAAGTGATTGTACCCTGTACACGAATGTTCCGAATTTGCAGTGTTTGCTGTGTGATTGTGTGTTCTAAGATCATTGTTATATTAGTGAAAGGATAATAGAGTAAACGGAATGCTCGTAATTTTTTCCATAAATGAAAATTACTTAATACCAAAATTAATGTAATAATAAATGTAATTTGTAGCAGCAATACGTACGCACACGCACGTTACAGCTGGAATAGCCGAGAAACACGTAGAAAGTTCTGTAATGGCGTACACGTTTTCCGCATTACGTAATAATACGTACGTGTTGACCAAAATGGCTGACATTATTATGTGATTGAATAAGATATTGGATTAATACTAATACATTCCAAAAAACCTATGATACAACAACCTAGTCAACTGTTGTATGTAATCATACAACAATGTATAAAATCAATGTTGTGTTTTATGTGTTCGTGGTTGTTGCTCACCCCGCACTGCAAGTTTTTTCGATTAGATCAACTGAAAAAGTAATAATGACTCACCTTTGTGACTACCTCATAATGAAATGTTTGTGTGATATTTTGAATTATCTATTTATGATGTTCTGAAGTACAGCAAAAAATAACATGGATACGAGAAATAAAATTTTAATGATGTTACTAATTGGAAAATTAGATTCTTGCGTCACCGCGACAATGTATACAGAGTGTTAAGTTATTATCCTACTAAACCTACATTCCGAGAGCATTATATTGAGTTTACGGCAAAATGTCGTAAATATCAATTATTGTAAGAGATGAAAGGACCGTTGTAAAGTGAAATTATATTATCGGAAAGTAACGTTTCTGCACTTTATATCAGCAGTAAACGGGCTGTTGGTTGATTAAACGTAACAATTTTATCTTTTTGTTTTCATTATTTTTTCCGCGATAGCTGATCGTCTGCCGCTCAGTGTAAAGTTTTACGTTCACTGAAATTGCTTCAGTTTTATCTCGCAATGTGTTTTTGTTTCAAATGTATTTTATTTTATTTCTAGCTGTTACCAGCCTGGATTATCCCACACGTTTCTAATATTAACGCAGTTCCTGATAAAGTGTCGCATGTTTATAGATGGGATGAGAGAATGGGCGAAGTAAAATTTTGTTTCGTGGGAGGAGTTTAATAAAAGGTGGAGTGAACAAATGTTATGGGCACTCATTTAATAACTACAACTTCTTTCTAACAGAATTATTTATTGTTATTTATTAATAATAAATAATATTTCATACTGTATAACAAGAATATAATTTTTAATTGTTATTTTTGTTTTGTTTTTTACAATGTTTCTACAATTTTAAGTTGCTGTCATCATCAAACGTATAATGTATAAAAAATTAGTAAATAAATTTGTAATCAATTTTTATAACATATATTTTTCATGTATCTAAATTATGTTGTATATATGTAGACCTAAATGGAAAATATAATTTAGTAGATACATACAAATATATAATATTTTGTTAAACTAATTCATTTTAAATATATTATCAAACATTTAGCCACACATTCAACTGGAAATAAGTATACTTTTCCAAATTTAAATAATGTAACTTTGTTATAAGATCTTTTTTTCAAAAGCTCTAAAATGAAACTTTGGGAAAATATGAAAATTTATAAAAACCAAACAAAAATAGTATGCAGATGCACAAATGCAAGTTAATACTAAAAACGATACCATTTATTATCGTGTTACCCATTTAGTTGTTGTGAAACACCACAGGGACGGACAGGTAGATAAACAGACAGACAAATGACAGACGGTCGAGTTAAAACTAAGAACTCGGATCGCTCGTTCATTTATCTTACAGATTTTCAAAATGGTGGCTGATTGAGAGTTGTAATTCTAAATTTCACAAAAATCGTTGTTTATGAGAAAAAATGTCTTATTATATAAAACATTAATATTTTATTTTTAATGTAATAGAGGTTAAGGAATTGGTACTGAAAATAACGAAGATATTATTTTAACAAGATAACAAAATATATAGACCTAGTATAAAAAGTCATTTGGTCTATTTTCCTCACACTTCTTGCAGCGTGTCTGCGAATGTGAATCAACTCCGCTCCAACTAAAGCGTCTTAATTGACACAACTTCGTTAGTTAGTTTAATAATCCATTTTGTACAAAATACGTGACAAGAAGCGAAGTTTCTGCAGAGAGCGCCACTTGTTCGAGCGTTAACCAATCATATTTGGCGACGACACTTTCAAATGTACATAACTCGTTCGTTCTTATTATTGTTCACTTACTACAACTTGTCTGAATATTTGTACAGACGGTTTCCAGAAGATAGCGCCAACCTTCGGGAAATCATTCTACTCATTAAACTAAAGGGAAAAGCCAAATAAACATATGCCGAAAGAGGCTTCGTTTCCTCTGAGTCTGCTAGTGTTTAAAAAACAAAATTATTTTTTGCCGACAGAAATGATGTGTGTAGTTCAAATCTGGTGAACACAGCAGTTTTAAAATTCTTATAATCATGAAACAAATTAATTACTTTAAACATTTTCAAAATTTCGGCTAAATTTATTCCTAAATTTTGCAAACATTAGTACTTACAATAAAAAGGTCTCAGTACACAATTGCCCGACACCATGGAAGTCCTGCTCTCCATCACGGTATAGTACTACTGTAGATACGTCATTGTTTTTTTTATTATTGTCTTCTAAATGGGTATTTTGTTTTTTATGTATTTCTGCATTCCATTAGTAACCATTTAGCGTACTTTTACCTTTTTATTATTGTGTGTGGCCTTTGTATTACTGCTATTTTTTCTTGTTCTTGTTCTTGTTCTTGTTGTTGTTGTTGTTGTTGTTCTTCTTCTTCTTCTTCTTCTTCTTCTTCTTCTTCTTCTTCTTCTTCTTCTTCTTCTTCTTCTTCTTCTTCTTCTTCTTCTTCTTCTTCTTCTTCTCCTCCTTCTCCTTCTCCTCCTTCTTCTTCTTCTTCTTCTTCTTCTTCTCCTTCTCCTCCTTCTCCTTCTTCTTCTTCTTCTTCTTCTTCTTCTTCTTCTTCTTCTTTTTCTTCTCCTTCTTCTTTTACACTTCAGGGATTAGGCAGTGTGCCTGTTGCGACTTAACGCTATTAGATCCATTTCTTTCTTGGTCTTCCTACATTCTTTCTTCCATAAGGCTTGTACTTGTTTACAATTACTGGTATTATATCTTCATCCATGCGAGTTAAGAGCTGTCTTCATTTCTCCTGTATTCTTCAAATTTTTCATGTAGATTATACATAGTCCTATTTAATTCTTCCCCTATATCTTCATTTCTTATATGATCCGTTCTTGTGCATCCTTTACCCCTTCTTAAAAAACTTAATTCTGCTGATTGTATGTTGCTTTTATCTCTTTGTTTTTGAATCCAGGATTTACTGCCATATAATAGGACTGAAACAATCATTGTTTAGTAGAATTTTAATTTTGTCTCACGTATCGTTTTATTTTTCAGCGTTCTATTTATAATTCCACATATGTATTGAAATCTGTTGACTTTATTTTGTACATTTTTGTCAACGTCAAAACTTATATCACAACCCAATAGTTAAAATTTGAGGTCATTTCCAATACTTTATCCTCAGCTAGAAATTTTCCATAGTGAGGCGTAACTTTTGTTTTGTTGGTTGATATCTTTAGGTTATAGGCCTAGTATTGTCGTCCCAGTTTATGTAGTCTGTACACAGAACCTTGTGTGTCTGCTTCATTATTTTGTAGTATAACCACCTAATCTGCATATAGCAAACCATTTAAGTGGTAATTACTTTTTAGCTCTATGCCTGTTTGGACTTTAATCTTCCAGTTCTGTACGAGATCCTCAGTATAGATGTTGAAAACAGTTAGGAACATACTACACCCTTGTCTCACACTCTGGTTTATTATTACCTCTTTCGTTTTTGAAATGCCTGTCTTTATTACTATTTTGGTACCTTTATAAAAGTGTTTTTCATTATTGTGTTCTAAACTAATAATTTGTTTTCATTTAATATTTCTTTATTCCATAGAATGACGTTAATAAGAATCATTTGAAAAGTCCACTGAGCGATATGCGGACCATGCCTTAACGGTAGAAGTACATTTTTCGTGTGTTGTAACGATCATATTTCATGTGAACACTTGTTAATTTCCAAATCCATTTGCCAATTTATAAACTGGTTACCTGCTATTAGAAATTTACGTGTGACGCGTATTTTGAAAAAAAAATGGACAAAATCGCGAATTCTTTGTTAACAAATGCTTACCGCCAATGGAAATTCGCAACGAAGTGGCAAATGAGTTAGAAGATGCCGTGTCTTCAAAAACGATGATTTTTAAGTGGGCATTCGAGTTTAAACGTGGTCGTACGAGCAGTGAAGATGGTCTCCACAGTAAGCACAAAAAAGTGAGATAACAACAAATGCGGCAGCCAGTTTGCACAGAGTTTTTTGACAGCAAGTTCATCGTCATAATCATCATCTGCAAGGATTAAACCGAGGATGGTTTGTTCCGGTCTCAAACGGGCAAAGTCTAGAGGTGGTCACTCCAGCGCTTCCTCGGACGTCCCACACCTATCCGTCCCTTCGGCTTATAGTTCCATAGTTCTTGACACCAAGTTCTTGAATTAAATATGCTAAATACGTTAATGTAAGATGCTTATGATTTCAGCAATGTAATTCGCTTTCAATCGTTGGTCATCCATCACCGTGTATGAGTTTTTGGTAATGATATCTGGGGTTGTTGCACAATTTGGCATCCCTTGCGGGGACCGCCTTCAGTGCTTGTGCGACCGCGTTCAAACTCACGTTATCTTAATACATTTACCATTTCGTTGTGAATTTTCGTTGGCCTTAACCTTTTTTTTAACAAACAATTCAGTTAAAGCACAATGTTTGATTTTGGACATTTTTCAAAACACGCGTGACGGGTTAATTTCGAACAACTGGTGAACAATGAATTAATTGGCAGACATATTTGCAAGTTAACACGTGTTCACAAAAAATATTGTTACTCCATGACGCAACGTTCTACGTGTTTTTCGGCTATCCCAGCAGAGCCCAGCTGTAATGTTCGTGTGCGTACGGACACTTAACATGCGTCAGCTATCGAGGCAGTGTTACGTAATACGAAACATTCTCGTACATTCGATAGCGTTGTTCGACAAGCTTCTCAACTAGCCCAACGGTGCGTGTTTCTGCCAAGGACGCGATGAAGTATCCTCTAGAATTTTCGATTGCTTGTGAGGACGCTCATTATGGAACCATGGAGACTGTTAATACCCTACACCTGCCGCTTAGTTTTCAGTTATTGTCGGGCGATTTACACATTGCGTCCCAAGTGGTGTATTGGTGATTATAGTGCGGAATTCTTTATAGTTGACATTATTACTTGTGTGGACAAATTTGCTCGAATTATTGTGATAGTGTATTCTTGTTGAATAACTTTTTGATTTCGAACTGTTATTTGAGATTAAGTAAAGCTAGTGATTAGTGACTTCATTGGTGTCTTGTGTTTTGTTTTCCACTGTGCCATACGACGATCGGGGAGACCGTCGTAAAAATACGTGTCTTGCAACATACGAAACATTTTAGTTCTACTGCTAAGCTCCGTAACTTTTCAACTGACTCGCGTAGTGTAGTTTCGTTTTGCGTATATATTTTTCTATTGACTGCACATAATCTTGTGTAATATTTAGTTTCAGGTAATTGTAGCTCATGTTAATTTAGCTTTCATGCACTAACCACAGACTGAACATTGGTACCCACGAATACCTACACTTACTCCGAATCCGTATCTTTTTATTTGTCATTAATCACCACTCTCATCAAAGTAATTTAAAACTAACGAAATGGTAATTTTTAGTTAACTTTACATTGTTAAAGGTATTACACAAGGTTAAATGTCTTTTGCCAAGTAAACACCTTCCGTTACCTAAGACAATAAATTTTGTTATCTTGTAGGATACCTCAATAAATATGTGTTAATCAAGGTGTTAGACAAGGGTGTAATATTATCACCTACTCTTTTTAACATTTATATTGACGATCTGGTAAGGTAGTAAACCCTGGTATTAACCAGTTTTGTTAGTTTTATTAGCAGCCATCTTAACACCAACTTTGTTACTACTTATTGGCACCTGCTAAATACTTCGTTCTTGACTAGGCTTTCGGTGTCTCCACCACCTTCAGGTCTTAAACGACAAGACCTGAAGATGGTAGAGACACCGAAAGGCCTCGTCAAGAACGAAGTATTTAGCAGTGTGGCAATAAGTAGTTACAAACCTGGTATTAAGTTATTAAGACACAGATATTTGAATGAAGTGTCGTTTCCTGACGACTTTCTTGTACTTAATAATACAGAATCTGATTTGCAAAAATCTGTTTTTAAGCTTTATCGGATTTGGAAACAATATAATAGAAAAACCTCTTCAAGAGAAACAAAAGTATTTACATTTCGAGGCAAGGAGCCAATAAGAACACAAATAATGATTACTGATCGAATTCTATAGGTGAGCCATTTAATTATCTGAGAAATGATATTCACTGTGATAGAAATTATGATATTGTTGTTAAGTTGGGTAAGTTCTAAATAATCTCTGGGACAATCAACCATATTTTAGAAACAAGATACGTCAAGATACAAAATTAAAGCTCTGCAAAGTTGTGGCAGTTCCTGTACTGTCCTATAGGTGTGAATTATTGACAATAACCAGGAAACAAGACAGTAAAATACAGTTTCTATTCAGTTGAAGGGCTCATACTGTACTGCCAGGAATCAAGAGGATTAAATATATCAAAACGTTTTTGGCCGTTTTGGTGAGAATAGGCGCGCGCAAACGTTTAATATAAATAACGAAGTACAAGCGACTACAAGTGAATAAATTAAGTAACGGAAATTCAACTCCCAGCAGGGAGGCAGAAGTGCGGACGTGACGGGGTCTTCGGCAGCGTACAGAAACCAATTTAATTTATATTCATAACAATACACTGGCCGCGTAGGGCCTATAAGCAAGGCAAGCAGACGCCGATTGGTTTGTTTAAGTTACCACCACAATTTGTGACCGGAATAATTGTTGAATGCCCCTGTAGAAATTGTTTAGTTTATCTGACGATGAGGTGTTATGCTGAAGAGACTTAAAATTAGGTGACTTTTATGTAACTGTTGCATGTATGGTGATCTCTTTAACTACAGTATACACGTTGATTTTAACTTTATACAAGTTAATAACAATTTTTAACACAATTTCTAAGTTGTGATAAGAAAAGTGAGCCAGATTAGTGCTGTGATGTACAGAATCTGCTGACACAACCTCCAAAGTTATGAATTAGCTCATAGTTTATAGACTACGTTATGATACCAGCTGATCTGATTTGATTATAGTGATGGATTGTTGTCATGAGTCGTGTCCATTGTTAAAAACCTCTAGTGTCGTATTTACAACAAGTATGCTCAATGAGCTGCAGAACTCGCTCATTATTTCGAACAAAGTAATTTACTTTACAAATTTTAATAATGAATAAATTTTAATATTTTAAGACTATTATTTTTTGGACATTTATACAGAATGGACGATAATAGGTTAAGAGGGCAGATCTTCAAATATCTGTGGGGGCAAGAAGTCAACATCAAGTTGGATTAAAGAAGTCCAAAAAGGATTTAGAAAAAAAAATATACACGCAGAAGAAGTAATTGAAAGAGACGTTTTTCGAGCAAAAGTGGTTAAAATGGAAGGAATCCAGGATAGGAAAGAGAAAAATGCAGATTCAAAGTAGACTGAAGACAGGAAAGAGAGACACAGTAAAAAGATGAAATTGAAATTGGCATGTGGTCAATACAAAAAAAAATTATATTTTAATACAAATTTTAAAGTTTATTGTATTATTACTCTACAATTGCTAATTTACTGAACAAAAATTTGGGTGATAGGTATTTAAATTTTTTTTTTGTTAATTGAAAAATTATCTAATATTAAAATTTATCTAAAAGTGAAAGTTTGATAACATCGCGAATTCCGTGTCTGATGTCAAATGAAAAATAATTTTAAACGAAATATGAATATAGTGTACATTTTAGGAAATTTCAAAATTTTAGGACACCCAAGTCAATAAGAAGATAACAAATTTTTTAAAATTTTAAGATCAAGCCGAGTAGCAGAATAAATTGAACTTTAACACCAATTCGAACGTTGGAAAATTTAATATTTATTGTAAGAATGCCTGCTCTACAAAATTGTTATTATAGCTTTAAAAAAAGTGTAAGCGGGGTTGTCGTAATTTTTGGATAATTTAAAAATTAGGTATTATCAAAATTTATGGAATAATACATGTACTTTGTTCGGAATAGTGAGCACGTTCTGCAGCTCAGAAGTTGACTAGAATAATATTAAAAGGATTTTCTTAAGATTTCATTAACAGCGTTTTCCAATGTCATACTAGTGATTTCCAATTTGTATTTACCTTGACATCAAAAGTACTCAACATTGTCGTCAACATATTGATAACTTTAATTTGACTAGATTCACACGTATGGAGGTTTTTAATCGATCTACCCGCAAATATCGTCTACTTTCTACGATTAGGGTAATTAAATCTGTCTACTTGTGTAGGCCCAACTAAAAAAAAAAGTATTTTTTAGTTGAAGAACGTTTTTACCTCATTTTTGTCATAAACTTTCATCTGGGGTCCACATCGTGTGGATACGGGTTGGGCAATCTCGATGTGCCCTAGCTGGATTTTTACTTGCTTCAACTTGTCTTGTGCGAGATCCCTTCCTTTAGTCTTTTGTGTCTAGTCTCTCTTGACTGCCTCTTTCTAGGGTTAGATTGTCTTCCTTTTTCAATTGTAATTTCTTAATTTTGGGTGGCTTAGGATCTTAGAGTGCTCACTGATGACGATAGGTGAGCACTGGAAATACCAAGAAACGTTCAGTATCAGAATAACTGATACAAAGCCACCAAATTTTAGCTCAGAAAGAGAAGGATGAGGACGAATCTCCTGCGCCCCAAAACAGGGGCGTTTCGGCTAAGGCATGTTAACCCTGATAGAAGAGTCTCTGGTGCTCCTGGTAAGGGGTTGTGCAACAGGCCATTAACATGTTCATGTAAAACTTTGAAATATTTATAGTATCCAAAGCAGCCTCGGAGTAAGGTCTGATGTGGACGTCTTTCACTTGAGACGTGAGTCGTCTGAGGATGAGATGGCTGCCGGAACAGGTTTGTATAACTTAAACCTTGAGAGAAGAAGAAGAAGAAGAAGAAGAAGAAGAAGAAGAAGAAGAAGAAGAAGAAGAAGAAGAAGAAGAAGAAGAAGAAGAAGAAACTTTCATAAAGATCGTATTGAAGTGAAGGATATTTGGGGGACTTGGCTGTAGATTTTTTGTAGGGTAGGATTGGTTTCAGTTGGAATATGCAATCGAAAAGTTATTGGTAATAGGAATGAGTTTTCTCAGAAGTGGAAGCTGATTTTGTTCATAGCAGAAGTGTCCGAAAGTAGTAGAGAATTTATTTTTAGGAACTAATTAACATTTCAATCTGAATGAAAATTAACTGACATAAATAAAGTTTGTTCGTCATGAAAATTGGTTTTGACAAATTAAATATTATTTTGTCAGTAATGTGACAGAAAAACTAACTCTTCCATTCATTCTAAACGAGGAAAAGTAAAAGCTCATAAACTTTGTAAGTGTAATAATTTTAAGTTAATTATTTTGTAATATATTACAATATAATATAAAATGTTTACGCGTAAGGTGTTCATGTTATATTTGCTTAATCATCTAAATGTATTGATAAAAGTAACAACTGTATTCTAAGAAGGATTTGTTGTATACTTGTCAGCGTACATCCACAAAAAGAATAACGGAAATTTTATTTTTGAATAAAGTTTTGAGATGTTTTTCAAGATATCATTTAAAAACATCAGAAAACGTATCGTCAAAGCGTTTGTTATTTGTGTAGATTTCAACGAACCAGTAGCGTTAGGCATTTCATACAATACACAGAGATTACGTCTGCACGGTAACAAATCAGTGTAGAAAGCACGGTGTCGTGTCCCCGGCGCGACATTAAAGGCAATGTTATTAATAATTCTTTGCGTCTGGTAGTATAGTACGGCGCTCCAATCGGAGAAAAAGTTGATCGGATTAAAGTGTGGAATCCTTTAACGAGGACTGTGTATTGTACACAATTTGTGTATCTGTGTTCGCCTATGTATCGTATGTGACGGATAGAGGATTTTGTAAAAAATAAATAATTTTATGATTTAATTTTTGTCTTTACTTATTTAACGTATATTGAATATAATAATATGAATGCCATGCGAATGATAATCAAAGAAACAGAAAGGCACATTTATTGCTTACGTACTTATTAGCACTTGTTATACTTGTAATTCGTAAGTTACTTCCAATAAGTTAAAAGTATTATATACATATGTAAATAAATAAACGAAACTTTTCCATCAATTTTGACTGAATTACGTATTGATTTATTAGAAATGGAAACTACCAGGCTGTTAGACCGTAGTATGTTGTTTACAATCATATTTTTATAAACGTTTCGGTCACTCTCCGGACTCCTTCTTCAGCAGAAACGCGTTAAACAAAGGATGGCAGGTCGAACGCACACCAAGCACAGGTATAAGCAATAAGTTACCGTATAAACGGAGGTTCCCTATATAAAGTTTTAATCAGATAGGCAAGCCAATCACAGAGCAACAAACTGTTTCGTTTTCAAACCGAACCAATTACAAAGCAGGGAATTGTTTTGGTGTTAAAAGTGGGCCTGTCACAAAGTAGTTTCACTCCCATGGGCTCGGTAAAGCAGCATGTTTCACTCCTACTTAAAGCAACACTTTTGCCCCGCCCTTTCACGACGTAATTCATATTTTTCTAAACGTTTCGACTATCGACCTAAGACTTCTTCAGTAGAAACGCAGAAACCGCTAGGATCGGCCCTCTCTCCACCGATCTTTGTTCTGTGGTAGTTGTATTATGGCTGCCTGCGAGTGATCTGGTACTGCCGAAACGATACCTCCCCCCTCCTCAGTGCGACTGACCTACGTACTACGCTACTGAAAGTGACTTACGCGACTGAGGAGTGGAGTATAATATTACTATGACACTATTACTAGAAGTTTGCAAAGGGGCATCCGATGGACGTTGTTGTGTGCTGACGATGTCGTTGATGCTTGCTGCAAACACGAGAGAAGATATTCGATGTCAAATAAAAGCATGGCATGACCATCTTCCTCAATTCGGTGTAGCCGACACCATCAGACGGAGTACCTTGTAAATGTCTCGCTCCCTGTCAGCATCGAAATTAATGTCGAGCTGTTGGCTGATTAAACGTAACAATTTTATCTTTTTGTTTTTATTAGTTTTCCTGCGATAGCTGATCGTCTGGCGCTCGGTGTAAGGTTTTACGTTAACTGAAATTGATTCAGTTTTATCTTGTAGTGTGTTTTTGTTTGAAGTGTAGTACACTTGATTTTATTTCTAGCTGTTGCTAGTCTGGATTATCCCAAACCTTTCTAATATCAACGCAGTCCCTGATAAAGTGTTGCAAGTTTATAGATGGGAGGAGAGAATGGACGATACAGGCGATAGGCGAGTACCCTGTAAATGTCTCGCTCCCTGTCATCATTGAAAATAATGTCGTGTCTCTTACCAAGGTACCTTAGCAACCCGTTTACCTTCCGTTACCTGGAATCCCGTTTGCAGAGTGGTGGCAACTCAAATAAAGACGTATGAATGAGAATTAATGACAACTGGAATGTCACAGAGGTTCTTTGTGACAACAAATTGTCAATCCGCGTGAAGTGTAAGATACACCAAATAAGGGTGAGACCTGTTCCCCTGTATAGTATAGAGTGCTGGGTTGCCTCCACAAAAGTAGAGCATCATAGAAATTTGGAGAACAATGGGAATTTCGCTGTTTGATCATGCCAGTAACACAACTATCATACGCCTGGCTGGCGTGGCTCCAATAAATGTAAAATGCAGGAATGACAACGCCGTTGGTACAGACATACTCCGCGAGCAGAACCTGACACCGTCATAACCTGATTCCATCCAGCCTATCACCTAAAAGTTGACAGTAAAAGACGCCCAGGCCATCCAAAATGCGTTGGACAGACGCTATAAACGGCGATCTTCGAAGTACAAAGCTGATCGCAGTAGACGCGACACACCACGGTAAGTAGGATTCGTTGATCCGAAAAGCGGACTTCGCCTCAAGGGGAAATTATTAAGAAGAAGAAGAAATAGGAAGAAGAGAGACAACAGAAAAGCCCTTAAGATAAAAATAATAAACCTGTGCTCAACAGTCGTTAAAGGACGAAGGCATACCGCACGGCTTATGTGTTCAGTGGGACGGTTGCATGGTCCCAGTACAATTCGCCGTCAACCGCTAGTTGCGGTATTCACAGCCAGGAGGCGCCGCTGTTATCTCAGGACGCTCCTCAGTTCTTCCACGACACTGAGTCACGTCGTACGGAGCCTCCATTGGGATCAATCGCCCACGCTAGCCACTAGACCACCTGGAGGCTCAAAGTCCTTAAGATAATAAAGTAAAATTACGTGGTTAAAACTAAGGAAGGCAAAGGTTTAGAGGAGGGTGAGTGGACTAATGGAAAGACTTTCAGCACTTTATATGAGATGAAACTGCAGAAAAGAAGAAAAACATAGAGGAAAAAATAATAGTACAGCAGACAAAGGCTATGTCTTCTCCTTGACACTCAACACCGCAAGATAGTTGTAGTACGAAAAAATAGAAAAACTCATAAAAGAAATTATAAACCCCATGTTCCATTACCGATATAAACACGCTTCTATGCAGAAAAATGTGTCGAGAAATAAATAAAGGCTGAACAAGGACACAGCCAGTAGAACAGGCTTAAGAATTTCTGCCGAAAAAAAAAAATTTCTCACGAACATTTAAAAATGCGCCATAATTCCTGCTAACAGATTGGTTGAATAGAGAGGTTAGAAAATTCAAATTTCTTGGAGAAATAATTCAAGAAAAGGGTTTAGAAAAATCTGCTATAGAAGAAAGGATTCATAAAACGGAAAGAGCATATGGTGTAACTAAAGATATTTACAATAAAAAGTGCGTATCTAAAAATGCAAAAATAAGCCATTACAGTAGAGTAGTGACACCAGAATGCCTATATGCTAGTTAATGTCTAGCATTGAATTATAATTTAGACAAACTAGAAATATTGAAAAGACGAATTATTAGAAAATTATTAGGCCCACGAAAAACTTCAGAAGGTTGGAGATTAAGAAGTAATGATGAAATATATCAAAGTATAGAAAATATAACAGAAACAATGAAAAAAAGAAGACTATTATTTTTTTTGATATTTATATAGAATGGCCGACAATAGGTTAACAAAACAGATCTTCAAATATCTGTGGGGGAAGAATTCAACATGAAGTTGGATTAAAGAAGTCAAACAGGATTTAGAAAAAAATAATATACACCCAGAAGAAGCAATTGAAAGAGAGAGTTTTCGGGCAAAAGTATTAAAAATGGAAGGAGTCTAGGGTAGGAGAGAGAAAAACGCAGGTTCAAAGTGGACTGAAGATAAGAAGAAGAGACACAGTGAAAAGATGAAAGGATTTTGGAGAAAAAGAAAAGAACAAAGAGTAAAGAATTTAAATTGGCTGTGGTCCTTAGATGACCGATACAAAAAAAAAAAAAAAAAAGTCTGAACAAGTCGGATGGCTGGCTTCTACTATGTTAACTTTCACTTTCATGTGAGTAAAACACACACACGCACACACGCACACACACACACACACATATATATATATTGTAACATAACAAAATTATCACGCTAAACATTTGACTTAATGCAACATAAATAAAGGAAAAAGTTCCATAGTGAGTGAGAAGAATAAATTGTTTTAAGGATTACACTAGAAACTGTATATTAAGTCAATAAAATGTTAATAAGAATGAAAAATAACAAAGAAAACCATTGATTAAAATAACCTACTATGTAAAAACCAGTTAAACCAGCAGTATACCCAGTAGATTGGGGAAGCAGTAAAAAAGGGAAGGACCATAAAAAAAGGAAATAAAAGGATGAAACCATATTAATAAGGGAAAAATAATAAGGTCAAGATGCAGAGAGACCACAAGACCAGAAACTACTAATGTAATAAAGAAGAGGGACAAAATATATCAAGATTCCCACAAAGAGACCAGAACCAGGAAGCGATATTCCAAAAAATGATAGTCATGTAATACATACCATGAAACAAAATTAAAACTGATATATGTAGACCCAGAACAAGTTACAAGATACAATCCCAGAAAACCAAATTGTATACTAGTTGTAAGAATAATATGTCAAAAAACTACTAAAACAGACTACTATTAGTGTAGCCAAAATAAAGGACACCTTATAATAAAGTGTGATATAAAAAATATATTAAAACAGACTGCCATTAGTGTAGGAAATACTGGATAAAAACTAAAGAGACAGTCTAATGACTGAGTGGAATTTAGATAATAAAAGTGTTTTAGTGTTTAAGCATAATAACAATATGATAGGTATAAGATGTTTTTATTTTATTGTATGAACAAATTAAGTATAGGGAACACGAAAGACAGTCAATAACTGCAAGTGTCAGTAGTTATAAGATGTGTTTATTTTATTTTATGAACAATTTACGTATAGGTAACACAAGAGACAAGTTAATCACTGAAAGTGTCAGTAGTTCTAAGGTGTTTTTATGTTAATATTTTAGCAAAATAGTTATAGTAGATAAAAAGAGACAGTGAATAACTGAAATTGTTACTAGGAATAAGATATTTTAATAGAATAAGGTTGTGATAAAATGAAACATAAAAACAAAGGACAGCCAAAGACTGATAATAATATGTTCTCATTATAATTCTAAGTATAGAGAAAATTAGGCATAAGATGTTTATGTTATGGTTCAATGATGTTATTATTATAAAGAAAGTTTAGTAGATACAAGATATTCTATTGTATTTTAAAATCATGTCATTTAATTTTCCATTGTGTAAGGCAGAGAGGCAAGTAGGACATAAAAAGGTAATAATTTTATTCAAAACAATAAACCATATATAATGTACAAACAGACCAGCTAAGACACCATTTTAGTAAGCACAGACTGGCATATAAACCAAAAAATTATCTATCAGAGAATCAATCTATGTAATAGGAATAGAATTCAATATATACAATACAGAAATTGAAAATATAATTAATACAGATACAGTTAATAGCAAATAGAATGACAAAGGAAAGGAAATTAACTTCTTTTGGAAACAGATAATAATAGGCCTATAATGGTAATCAAATCAGACTAAACAGTAAATTAATCAATATTGAAGTGTTTTAACAACAAAATTATTAACAACAAAGATAATCGCGGAGTTATTAAGAATATTCCATGGAAATATTATCAGAAATAACAATTAAAAACCATTTAAACAATAAATTTGTACAAAATATGAGGCACACAATCATTATAAAAAATTGTAATTTTTGGGCTTAAATGAGCTTGACACAAACCCAGCTATATATCAAAAGATGTAAAATTAATTAATCAATATTACTGAGTAGTTAGATTTATGTAAAATCAAGAAATATTTGAATTACAGTAAAAAATAAGAAAACTTATTATGTATATTTAGATGGTGAACCAAGTCTTAGACAGATATTTTTATAGTTAAACAATATAAAGAGGAAAAAGACATAGCACAAATTACCCTAAAACGACGACGTTGAGTCTGTTAGTCTATTGTTAATAGTGAAACCGAATAGTTGGAAATGTGTTAGCAGAGTACTGAAAACAGAATAATTTGTATAAAACCAAGTGTGGTTATGCGGCGTGTAACGGAGATGATCTAAAAAGTGAAAATAACCTTAACTATCAATTTCTAACACTTCACAAATTTCCAAAACACAGTAATAACACCATAAAACTCAACACAAGAAATCAACAGCCATTTTGAACAATTTTGGACCAGATTCACAGAACACCAATACACATATTTGAACACCGGGCACAACACAAGAAACCCATCACGAAAACGACATCGCAGAAGACGAGAGGACATTCTACACTATATTCCTGGACCAACACCACTTCGCAGAAAAGGGAATATCATTTTATTTCTGCGGGAGAAGATCAGCCAATTCCAACATCATAGCGGTTAAAATCGAGGAGACGTCGGCCATACTTGTTTTACTCACCAGCACGGTGAACTGCCAGCTTGAAGGGAGTGACGTCATTTCATCGATTTGGTTCGAAATTCATTTTTTTCTAATTGACAATTGCAATAATAATTTTGTTCTATTTCAGCTATTACCATTTAGTTTAAGAATACCTGTTAAGAATGTATCTTGTTCCTTGCCCTCTGACCATTTCGACTCGTTAAAAGAACCACAAATCTAAACTTGTAAAAATATATTTGTTGATTTTTTCGCTACCGACTGGAGCAAAGAATAGCCAATGCCTGGGACATGCGCAGTTTGACTGGCGCATAATTTTGAATGTTAATAAACGCAAATCATTACTCAGTTACCAGAATTGTTTTTATTTCTATAATTAATGTTACTATTATTTTTTTAAACAAAAAAATAATTTACAGTGAGAGAATAGATATATAAGGAAATTACACACTCAATTAATTAATGAATTATTAATTAATTAAATTAAATAATTAAATCAAAACTCAATACAAGAAAAAAAAATATTTTCACAATTTATAAAGTTTGATTTATTTGTTATTTATCAATCAATCACACCTAGTTATAACATATGTATAGTAAATCTATTCTTTGTATTTGGTGAATCCAAAGTGGAGCTGTATCATCGGCGAGTTCAATACCGAGATCCAGACAACATACACAATTTTGATTATCTATATCTTTATATTTTATTTATTATTATTATATTTGAAATTATATTCCAAATTGACTAGCCTAAACAGTGGGGCTTACAGTCAGGGCAAATCTACACAATCTACACATATAACACATATCAATATATCTTTTTATTATTATATTTTATATTTGTAATTTATATTACAAATTGGCGTCCAACTTAAGGGGCTTTAAATAGGAGGTAATAGTGTTATAAAATAAGGACGAGTGTCCAATTTCCTATTTTTAGATTGGCAGCGGTCAATAGGTCGGAAGAGGGAGCGAGATGCACAGGAGAGCTACATCAAGAAAAAGGGCTATGGAGGCCGAGCAGGAGGTAGACATGGAGGATAAAGAGGCGACACCAGTGGAAGATGTGGAGTCGATGTTACCGCCAGCAGAACCGAACAAGCCTGCACCACAGAAGGAACAGCCAGAGAAATCCACCACAAAGGAAGAGACAAAATTGGATAGAATGATGGAGATGTTACTCAAAGATTTTAAAACGACAAAGGAAGAATTGGGTAATAAAATGGAAGAAAATAGTAAGAAGATGGGGGAGAAAATGGAAGAAAACAGTAAGAAGATGGAGGAGAAGATGGAAGAAAATGGCAAGAAGATGGAAGAAAATAATAAGGAAATGAAGAATGATAACGAACGATTGAAGGAAGAATTGGGTAATAAAATTGGAGATACCAGTAAGAAGATGGAGGAGAAAATGGACGAATTAAAAAACGAAAATAAATTATTAATGGAGGAAAATATTAAGAAGATGGAGGAGAAAATGGAGGAAATAAAAACTGACAATAAACAATCGAAGGAGGAATTGACCCAGATAAGCCAGAAACTGGAAGAAACCAATAAAAAATGGAGAATAATAGTCAGCAATTGAGAGAAGAATTGAAGGAGACGAACCAAGAGAACATGAACCGGTTAGACGGAAGAATGGAAATATTGAAGGAAGAATTGAGCCAGAAGATAGCTGAAAACAATGAGACAATCAGCAAGAAGGTAGAAGAGGAAATAACGGTAATCGAACAAAGGGTTACCAGAGCTGACGAAAAATGGAGTCAAACCGAACGAGAAGTACAGGGTATCAAGACCGAAATAAATACGAAGGTTAACAACATTGAAGAAACGACTAGGAAGACATTGGAGGAAAGACTAAAGGAAACACGGGAAGACTGGGAGCGAGTGCAGGACCGATTCACAGAAAAATGCGACGGCATTGAAGCTACTGTGACCAGTATCAACAGTCAGGTGCGACAGAACCAGACAGATATAGACCTATTCCATAGTCGACCGACAACCATTACCAGTTGTCCCAACAGTGAGAATCGTGAAGGAATTAACTTCAGGTTTTATAAAAATAAACCAATGGAATTCCTAGCCAGAATCGAAGAATACTTCGCCAAACACAGAGGTAATCGCTGGAGGGAGAATAAAGAGGTGCTTGACGAATCGTTCAAGGAGACAGCAGACAATTGGTGGATGGCGATAAGAGACGAGGTGACCGACTATCAACAATTCAGAAGGCTATTCAAAGCCAAATATTGGTCTGAATCAACGCAAAATATCGCCAGAGACGGGATATGTCATGGGAAGTACAACCCGTATGGAAACCAGACTTTAACGGCGTACTTTTTGGGAAAGGTGTGCGTGGCCAAACATCTAGAGCCCCGAATACCGGAAGAATGCCTGGTCAGCAAACTCTCATACCATTATGAGGAGGATATTATAAGAGCCAGAAGAAACAGTTAAATAAAGGCTGTGCAAGCCATGACCGAGCTTTTAGAAATGTATGAGCATGAAGACTATTACCGTCAAAGTCGCAGGAGATATGAAAAGCCGGAACCAAGAAGTAACAACAATAATGTGAATAATAATAATCGGCAGAATGTGGGTAACAATAATAATTATAATTCCGCAAATCGGAATAATGCCGAATACAATTATAACACCCGAAATAACAATAATTTACCTAGATTTAACAACAATAATAATAATAATAATATTCCTCGCATTAATAATAATGACAACAACCACAACAATAATAATAATAATAATAATACCCGTACACAAAATAACAACGGTTATTATAATAATAATCGTAACTATGTTCCAAATGGTCAGAGGAACCCCAACCTTTCTAATAACAATTATCATGGTAATTATAACCGGAATTGCCCGAATGGAGGTAATCACAATAATTACAGGACATATCGACCCAATATTAACTACATCAGAGCGGAAGGCAGTGGACAGAGGAGGTACCAGCCTCAACGAAGGAGCCGATACTACGAGTACGAGACCTTTCAAGGAAGTCAGGGAAGTAATAGGTACAGAGAGTACGAGCCCAGACGTAGTTCCAGCCTGGACAATCAGCGAAGACTACCTGTAACAGAAGCCCAACAGGACGATCGAGCAGAACCAAACGAAGCAGTCTCAGGACTCCAAGCTGATGCTTCCAACGGCATAATCCGTAATGAAGCGGAACATTTAAACGAACGGAGGCAGTAATAAACTCCAATAACCCTTTACTGCTCCAATCTGCTGGGTTTAACCAAGAAGGAATGAATTCGAAGAAAAACAGAAAAAAGTTTACCATAATATACAGCAATTATTTGAAAGATATCCGTAAGGACCTACTAGAAGAAAGCGAGATTAATATTAATAATAATGATAATGAAATAATATACATAATTGCAGAAATTGAGGGTATTTCTGTTCCTATAATGATAGACACTGGAACCAATGTCTCCATAATAAATCGAAATGAGTTGGACCGGATACAGCAGGAATGCCACAAAAACTTACCGGTACTACCTATTAATAATATTGTACTTGTAGGAGCTACCGGCCGACAGAACAAGACCATAAGAAACAGGTATCCCTAAGTGTCAACAGTCAGGGCATTAGTGTGGATATGATATTTCTTGTTGCAGCCGGATTACCTTTCAACATCATGATAGGATGTGACATATTGCGCAGAAACTCAGCAGTTATCGACTTGCGCCGAGGAAAGGTATCCCTCTTTGCTGAAGGTTCGACCTGGGTAGCCAATTTAACTAATAACAAGACGTTAGACTCCAGACAACTTCTCGACCACCAAAACAAGGTGAATTACTTGTCCAACTACTCAACAAACAACAAGCCAGTACATCAGGATTCGGAGGATGACCTATGGCATCAAAAGATTCAGGAGGTACGTAACTTCCAGTGCCACAATACTAATGAACAATTAAAGGAAAACCAGCTGAATCAATTGATCAAAATATATGAGAAATATCGAGCTGTATTTTCGGACGAACCTGGAAAGATCCGGAACTACCAATGTTCCATACGATTCAGAGAACCGGTAGAATTTAACCGAAAGTCGTATCCTATAGCACAATCTTTGAAAGAAGCCGTACGCACAGAGATCCAGAATATGATCAGTAGAGATATCATCGAGAGCAGTCAATCGCCATACACTAGCCCAATTGTGGCCATACAAAAGAAAAATGGAAAGGTAAGGCTTTGCCTTGACGCACGTGAGATAAATAAAATGATAATTAACGATCGTACCTCACCTGGCGAAATTGATGAAATTTTGAAGAGGTTCCACGGAACACGATTCATTACCACTTGGGATACCGTATGCGGCTATTGGCAAGTGGAGTTGTACCCAGCAAGCCGGCAATACATGGCGTTCATCTTCGAAGGGCGCAATTATCAATTTAAGAGGTTGCCCTTCGGGTTGGTGAATTCAGTAGCTGTTTTTGTCGCCTGTATGGATCATATACTAGGACCAGAAGCGCTCCAATTCACGACTGTCTATGTTGATGATCTCCTAATAACATCAACCAACTGGGAAGAACACTGTTACCGTGTGGAGTATGTCTTGAAGAAGCTCGCTGAAAATAATGTCACCCTTAAACTAGACAAGTCCAAGCTTATAGCTAAAGAAGTACAATTCCTGGGTTTCCAGCTAAACAGTCAAGGAATAACACCATCAACAGAAAAGGTAGACGCCATACAACGATTCCCTACACCTAAAAACAGAAGGCAACTACAATCATTTTTTGGCCCGTGTAACTATTATAGGAAGTTCCAGAATAATTATTCCGAACTAACAGCCCAATTTCAGTACCAGTTATCGTCCAAGAATAAATGGCGATGGGGTCAAGAACAAGACGAGACTTTCAAATCAATTAAGGAGAAGTTCTTAGATGCAGTAATGCTCAACCATCCAGATTTTAACCGACCCTTCTTTCTAAACTGTGACGCTAGTAACATTAGCTTGGGATCAACACTGTACCAAGAAGATGAAAGTGGAAACCATCTAGTAGTGAGCTTTGCTAGCAGAACCCTTAACTAGTGTGAAAAGAACTATAATGTGACGGAAAAAGAACTGCTAAGTGTAGTCTTTGCCTGCGGGAAGTTTCGGACGTATATCCTCGGATATCCAGTGACCGTTCGAACAGATCACAAGTCAATATCATTTCTGAGAAGATGCAAGCTAAGCCATGGTAGATTGACCAGATGGGTACTCGCCCTGCAGGAATACGATATACAGTGGGAGTATGTTCCTGGAAGTAAAAATGTAGTAGCCGACGTATTGTCGAGAGTGAATCTGGAAGAACAAACGTTCGAAGGCGAAAAGGAGAGCATCTTGAAAATCTATAATATTATTAAGGACAGATCCGATTTAGAAAAGATAGTGCAGGACATCAGCAAACACCAGCAGTCCGACCCGAAGTTAAACCACATTAAACTTCGTCTCTCCAACCAAGATGACACAATAAACAAATTTTATTGTATACATAATGGAATTTTATTCATCAAAACATCCCTTGATGAAGACATATGGAAGATCATGATCCCTACTACAATCGAAAAGGATATCATCCTGGACTATCATCTACGATACGGTCACATGGGAGCCATGAAGGTGATCAAGGCGATAGAAGAGAATTGTCATATAAAAAGTATCAATAGAAAGACGAGAAACTACCTCAAAACCTGTCTGATATATCAATTGGTGAAAACCAATAATGAGAGAAAGGAGGGTATGATGATACCAATTACCTCACAAGCCAAACTGGAAAAGGTCTTTCTGGACATACGTGGTCCATTTCCCCGCAGTTGCGGACGCCATCGATACAAATATATTATTATCATGATGGATCATTTCACCAAATTTACAAAACTGTACCCTGTGAATAGAGCCACCACTTTGAAGACTCTAGGAATAATAACAAATCATTACATTCCAGAGGTAGGGAGCCCGACATCCATCATCACAGACCATGGAACGCAATTTAAGGGTTGGAGGTGGAGAAACACTCTGAATACGTTGGGCATTAAGACTTACAAGACATCTGTCTACCACCCCAGCAGCAATCCAGCGGAGAGGGTACTGCGAGAAGTCGGAAGAATATTACGGACTCATTGCTATAACCAACAAAAGAAGTGGCAAGAATATTTATTAGCTACTGAAGAATTCCTTAATTTGTCATATCACCCCGCTATAGGTACCACGCCATACACGGCAATGTATGAAAAACCGCCTCCGAGAGAAATACAAGACATAATAGAGTTCCCCAGGAGTCAAGAATACAAATTCAATCGAATCAGATTCTACAATAAATTGGCAGAAGACCAGGAAAGGCGCAAGAACAAATATCAAAAGGCTGTTAATAAAATAATAAGCTATGAAGTCGGAGAAAAGGTACTGCTAAAAAACAGGGAATTACCCAGTACTTTGGAAGGCATTACCAAAAAGTTGTTACTGCTGTATACCGGCCCATACCTGATTATTAAAAACAATAATAACAATACGTATGTACTAAAGGATATCATTTCAAATAAAGTAAAAGGAACTTATAATCAATTATCCATTAAAAAATATTTGGAGGAGGAATAATAAATTTCAAAATTCCAAAAAATTAGTAAGTACAACTTACAACAAAACATTTGAAAGATTATTATGAATGAAAAAAAAAAATTTTTTTTGAACATAATAAATTTCAAAATTCAAAAATCAGTAAGAAGAACTTACACCAAATATTTGAAGGATTATTATGAAGAAATTATGAATTTTGAGAAATAAAAATTTCAAAATTCAAAAATCAGTAAGTACAACTTACACCAAATATTTGAAGGATTATTATGAAGAAATTATGAATTTTGAGAAATAAAAATTCCAAAATTCAAAAATCAGTAAGTACAACTTACACCAAATATTTGAAGGATTATTATGAAGAAAATAAGAATTTTGATGCACATAAAAAATTTCAAAATTCCAAAAAATTAGTAAGTACAACTTACAACAAAACATTTGAAAGATTATTATGATGAAAAAAAAAAATTTTTTTGAACATAATAAATTTCAAAATTCAAAAATCAGTAAGTACAACTTACACCAAATATCTGAAAGACTATTATGAAGAAATTATAAATTTTGAACATAATAAACTTCAAAATTCCAAAAATCAGTAAGTACAACTTACACCAAGTCATTTGAAAGACTATTATGAACGAAAAAAGAATTTGGATGGAGATAATAATTTTCCAAATTCAAAAACTTAGTAAGTACCACTTACACCAAACATTCAAAGACTATTATGAATGAGAAAAGAATTTTGATGAATAAAGATTTTCAAAATTCAAAACCAATATTATTATTGGTACAACTTACACCAAAATATTTGAAAAACAACTATGAATAAGAAAGAATGTAGTTGAATAAAAATATCTAAAATTAAAAAATATTAAGCTCATATCATTACTCATACAAATGATGAGAAATAACTCTGAAATATGAAAAAAGATTTTGTAAGAAAGAGATACAAAATTCTAAAGGAGAAAGGAAACCAGAATATCATATGACTTAATCGAAACAACTTAACCAAACTCACAAAGACAATAATTTAATAAAAATGGAACAATGAAGAAGGACCAACTCAATAAAGACCAAATAGTGAGACCAGAAACCAAAAAACCCTGATACTAATAATGATAATGTTGTTGCAATAACCACTGTTATAGTGAAAGTGATAAAGAATTAATTCATGTTATACCATGAGCAATAAAAATAACTCAATGGATACCAAATGGTAGAAAGAGTAAATATAAATACTACTTACTATGTAAACATGATGAAATGTATATTATACCACATACCTAAACCACCTAATATGGAATAAGCTTTAAGAGAGAAGAAGAGTCAAGTGTATAAAAGTATTAATTAATATAACGTATTATGAAGTGAAGAATCTAAAGATGTTTATTTTAGTCAAAAATGACTACTTTTACTGTTTATTTATTTTTATGACTGGATGTAGAAAATGCCATCAGTCTTATATTTTGAGCAGAGATGATAATACCTCTGGACTCAATTGAAGTGTTGGACAGCAGGGATTGAAGCCAAAAGTGCCACTCTGAACTGTTTCAATTAATTTGTTAGGGAATGTTAGGGAGTAAACATACTGGTGAGGAAGCACCAAATAAGAAGGAATATAAAATGATAATGTTATACACAAGATTGAAGATCACTTATTAATGAAGAAAGAAACTAATGAAGGAGATACACATCATCTGAGAGGAAGCAACGGTGGGAAAAGAAGGTATATAAAGTGAAAACATGTAATCACGAAGAAAATGTAAATACAAAAGAATTAGTAGTAATTATTTCATCCATACTAAGAGTATGATCTGAACTAATCACTTTTACAAGAGAGCATATGTAACATAACAAAATTATCACGCTAAACATTTGACTTAATGCAACATAAATAAAGGAAAAAGTTCCATAGTGAGTGAGAAGAATAAATTGTTTTAAGGATTACACTAGAAACTGTATATTAAGTCAATAAAATTTTAATGAGAATGAAAAATAACAAAGAAAACCATTGATTAAAATAACCTACTATGTAAAAACCAATTAAACCAGCAGTATACCCAGTAGATTGGGGAAGCAGTAAAAAAGGGAAGGACCATAAAAAAAGGAAATAAAAGGATGAAACCATATTAATAAGGGAAAAATAATAAGGTCAAGATGCAGAGAGGCCACAAGACCAGAAACTACTAATGTAATAAAGAAGAGGGACAAAATATATCAAGATTCCCACAAAGAGACCAGAACCAGGAAGAGATATTCCAAAAAATGATAGTCATGTAATACATACCATGAAACAAAATTAAAACTGATATATGTAGACCCAGAACAAGTTACAAGATACAATCCCAGAAAACCAAATTGTATACTAGTTGTAAGAATAATATGTCAAAAAACTATTAAAACAGACTACTATTAGTGTAGCCAAAATAAAGGACACCTTATAATAAAGTGTGATATAGAAAATATATTAAAACAGACTGCCATTAGTGTAGGAAATACTGGATAAAAACTAAAGAGACAGTCTAATGACTGAGTGTAATTCAGATAATAAAAGTGTTTTAGTGTTTAAGCATAATAACAATATGATAGGTATAAGATGTTTTTATTTTATTGTATGAACAAATTAAGTATAGGGAACACGAAAGACAGTCAATAACTGCAAGTGTCAGTAGTTATAAGATGTGTTTATTTTATTTTATGAACAATTTAGGTATAGGTAACACAAGAGGCAGTTAATCACTGAAAGTGTCAGTAGTTCTAAGGTGTTTTATGTTAATATTTTAGCAAAATAGTTATAGTAGATAAAAAGAGACAGTGAATAACTGAAATTGTTACTAGGAATAAGATATTTTAATAGAATAAGGTTGTGATAAAATGAAACATAAAAACAAAGGACAGCCAAAGACTGATAATAATATGTTCTCATTATAATTCTAAGTATAGAGAAAATTAGGCATAAGATGTTTATGTTATGGTACAATGATGTTATTATTATAAAGAAAGTTTAGTAGATACAAGATATTCTATTGTATTTTAAAATCATGTCATTTAATTTTCCATTGTGTAAGGCAGAGAGGCAAGTAGGACATAAAAAGGTAATAATTTTATTCAAAACAATAAACCATATATAATGTACAAACAGACCAGCTAAGACACCATTTTAGTAAACACAGACTGGCATATAAACCAAAAAATTATCTATCAGAGAATCAATCTATGTAATAGGAATAGAATTCAATATATACAATACAGAAATTGAAAATATAATTAATACAGATACAGTTAATAGCAAATAGAATGACAAAGGAAAGGAAATTAACTTCTTTTGGAAACAGATAATAATAGGCCTATAATGGTAATCAAATCAGACTAAACAGTAAATTAATCAATATTGAAGTGTTTTAACAACAAAATTATTAACAACAAAGATAATCGCGGAGTTATTAAGAATATTCCATGGAAATATTATCAGAAATAACAATTAAAAACCATTTAAACAATAAATTTGTACAAAATATGAGGCACACAATCATTATAAAAAATTGTAATTTTTGGGCTTAAATGAGCTTGAAACAAACCCAGCTATATATCAAAAGATGTAAAATTAATTAATCAATATTACTGAGTAGTTAGATTTATGTAAAATTAAGAAATATTTGAATTACAGTAAAAAATAAGAAAACTTATTATGTATATTTAGATGGTGAACCAAGTCTTAGAGAGATATTTTTATAGTTAAACAATATAAAGAGGAAAAAGACATAGCACAAATTACCCTAAAACGACGACGTTGAGTCTGTTAGTCTATTGTTAATCGTGAAACCTAATAGTTGGAAATGTGTTAGCAGAGTACTGAAAACAGAATAATTTGTATAAAACCAAGTGTGGTTATGCGGCGTGTAACGGAGATGATCTAAAAAGTGAAAATAACCTTAACTATCAATTTCTAACACTTCACAAATTTCCAAAACACAGTAATAACACCATAAAACTCAACACAAGAAATCAACAGCCATTTTGAACAATTTTGGACCAGATTCACAGAACACCAATACACATATTTGAACACCGGGCACAACACAAGAAACCCATCACGAAAACGACATCGCAGAAGACGAGAGGACATTCTACACTATATTCCTGGACCAACAGCACTTCGCAGAAAAGGGAATATCATTTTATTTCTGCGGGAGAAGATCAGCCATTTCCAACAGCATAGCGGTTAAAATCGAGGAGACGTCGGCCATACTTGTTTTACTCACCAGCACGGTGCACTGCCAGCTTGAAGGGAGTGACGTCATTTCATCGATTTGGTTCGAAATTCATTTTTTTCTAATTGACAATTGCAATAATAATTTTGTTCTATTTCAGCTATTACCATTTAGTTTAAGAATACCTGTTAAGAATGTATCTTGTTCCTTGCCCTCTGACCATTTCGACTCGTTAAAAGAACCACAAATCTAAACTTGTAAAAATATATTTGTTGATTTTTTCGCTACCGACTGGAGCAAAGAATAGCCAATGCCTGGGACATGCGCAGTTTGACTGGCGCATAATTTTGAATGTTAATAAACGCAAATCATTACTCAGTTACCAGAATTGTTTTTATTTCTATAATTAATGTTACTATTATTTTTGTTTAACAAAAAAATAATTTACAGTGAGAGAATAGATATAAAAGGAAATTACACACTCAATTAATTAATGAATTATTAATTAATTAAATTAAATAATTAAATCAAAACTCAATACAAGAAAAAAAAAATATTTTCACAATTTATAAAGTTTGATTTATTTGTTATTTATCAATCAATCACACCTAGTTATAACATATGTATATTAAATCTATTCTTTGTATTTGGTGAATCCAAAGTGGAGCTGTATCATCGGCGAGTTCAATACCGAGATCCAGACAACATACACAATTCTGATTATCTATATCTTTATATTTTATTTATTATTATTATATTTGAAATTATATTCCAAATTGACTAGCCTAAACAGAGGGCTTACAGTCAGGGCAAATCTACACAATCTACACATATAACACATATCAATATATCTTTTTATTATTATATTTTATATTTGTAATTTATATTACAATATATATATATATATATATATATATATATATATATATATTAACGTCTCGAGATAGGAACATTATTTTTTTCCGACTGACAGTCGAGTACCATTACAGAAGAATGTATTTACTTTTTATCAACAGTGTTTTCTGGAGCGTGTGTAGTAGTAATATAATGTTGCAGTACGGTTTGTGCAAAATGACAGTATCTATGACTGTCATCGGACACGTTACCGTGTTGTACATACTATTGTTAACTTAACTTATGTAGATCACTCTCTCCGCATTGTCAGACGTTTCTGAACTTCTTTACAGCCTCCTGTTATGTACGCTGTAGAAAAAAGTTACGTGACTAGTAAGAAAGGTATTATTCTGTCTGTGTGTGTGGTCAGTGATACGCCACATTTGCAGAACCACCAAACTACAGAGACAGGTGTCAGCTGTTTGATCATAACGGTAATTCCAAAGTTACTGTTGACGTTATGGTTCTCAAGGCCGAATGTACGTTATATTTACGTTGCTTTCACTGTACTTGTAGAAGTATAATACTGGTTAGTGTTACACGCAACCTGCCTTGTAAGTCACATACGTAAAGTAAAATAGGCGACCGGCCTTTAAACCGGCGTCACTTCCAAAACAAGTAAATGCCAATGAAGTTATAAGAAACACGTCTAATTCGAGGATGACCAGAAGTTGAAAAACTACAAAGGAAAAGACATCGAGGAGGTGAACAGAATCAGTAAGGGAAGAAGAAAAATAAGAAGAGTAAGAAGGTCAAGGAAGATAAGGAGGAAAAGAAGAAGTAGAAAGATAAGTAGGAGTGGTCGAGTGGGGGGAGGAAGAGGAGGACAAAGAGAAGGAGAAGGAAACGGAGAAGGAGAAGGAGAGGAAAAGGAAAACGAGTAGAAGAAGGAGAACGACGACGACGACGCGAAGAAAAGGGGAGAAAGTAGAAAAGAAAACTGAAGGGGAAAAGGAAAAACAAAGAGAAAGGAGAAGAAACAGAAAGAGAAATGAGGAAAGAAGCAGAAGATGTAGAAGAAATAGGAAAAATAAAAGAAAAATAAAGGAAATGAAACTGAATGAAACAGAAAATAAAAATATTTAGAAAAATTAAATGTGGGTAAAATTTAAAAGAATAATAATTTTAATACAGAGAAAATTGTATTGCTACAAGATTTGGAAGCAGATCTACAGTAGGAGTAGGAACAAGGATTAATGTTAAAGCTGGAATTATGCCTACGTTATTGCTCTTGTAAAACTTTATATTGCTTGTTTGTAGGGAAACGTTCAAACAGTACACAAGCAGTTAGCATCCCCAAACACCGGCCATTTGGCAGCGTTGTGATGGGCAACAGTTGGTTTTTATAGGCGTGTCTTGTTAAGGCAGAAAACATCCTTAGATAGTTCCACTCGTCTCTCCTAACATGCATAATCAACAGTGAAACTGTGAAACTGTTATGGTCGAGTCGCATTGGTACACATAGAGAATAAAATGTTAACTAATAAAATTATTAGTTGTCTTATTCTAATTTACAAAGCTTTTCTATAAAAACACGTCGGCAGTATCAGTGAGAATAAAATTGTATTACGAATTTCGTAAACGCTTAATCCTATTGGAGAAAAATTATTTTAAAAAAACATTATCAGTACGAACAGTCAACTGCACACAATTTTTATTGTAAGCATAAATTTTTGAAACGATAGTTATCAGTAACGTCATTTTACTGTATAAATATCTCCTGCTTTTATTGTATTCCATAAAATTTTATATCGAATACGCTTGTTTTGTCACAGCAAGCAAACGAAAGTAGCAATTGTAGCAACTGACGTGAAACGTGTTGTTTGTTGAGAAATATGACGACTCATTAAATGTTTGTAAGTAGTCTTAGTTTTAGTCGCATCGTCTTCTACTCTGGGTGTCGAGGAGTTGCATAGAGATCGCCACTGTTGCCTCTGGAGAGCTTTTGCCTGATTCCAAGTGATCCAAACATTTCTGTCCGGCTTTCTCTCTTTGCTTTCTTTGAATAAGTGTGGTCTGGAGTGTGCAAGTTATTGGCCTACAGCACCCATAGCTTGGTGGAGAGGATGTTTCTTCGGTCAATGTTGACCTATGCTGCTCCCCCCTCATGGTGGTCGCTTTTGTCGACCACTAACAAGTGTAAGCTGGAAGCTTTCCAGTCCCGTGAGGAATAATGTTATTCGTGGAGGCCTTCGAGTTCCTTCTCTTGCTGACTTTGTCCGAAGGTCGCTTGCCGAAACTCTCTTTGCTTCTGCAGCGACCTCGTCCTTCCCCTTCCTGGGGACCATTATTATACGTCGGAAGCACCGCCCCCCTATTAGAGTCAAATGCTCTCGGGCGATTCTAGATGACCCCCCCCCCAATAAATCGCTATCTAACTAACCCCTGTAACTTCCTTTCCTATGTTACCATCCCTCCTGAGTGATGTCCTGCCCCAAGTATGTTGGCACACTGCTTGGTGTTGTTACCGTTTGCCACCGGCACGGAGGTTCCCTGCCTCGCGGGGAACGGCCGACGCCTCAAGGCGCCTGCCTACTGGGACGGCGCGGGCGGCAACTGCCATCCGCCTCGCCACCACTGGCAGTACCTAAGACCCTCAAAAATAAAATTGTCCAAAATTTCCGGCACCTGTGCGGTTAACCGCGTTGGCGTGTCCTTCCAAGTTTTTAGGCACCTGTCTTTATGAAAGTCCAGCACTGTTTTCATCTAGCAGCCATCGGGCACGTCCCGGAAGCTGCAATTCAGCCATGGGTGCAACGACGCCCCACTACCTTGACGCTACGTAACGCAACGGTGGAGGGGATGCTTCCTGTGCATCCAAGCCTACATGGAGTTGCTTCCACTGTCTGATATCATGGGCATCCTACTCCCTGGGATGTGCTCTTGCATCAACCAGGTTGCAATTCCGGAAAGACAATGTCATTTTTCGTACAATTCTCTACTATAAGCTATGGTTATACCGGATTGGTAGTCGGGGACGGATCTCTACACTCGAAATAGTATTTAAAGAGAAAGAATTATATTAATCAGGTTCTTTTTATTAATTTTAAAATAAATGGATTTTATGAACTGCAGCACATAATTTAGATATGGTTTGAAAAGCAGTCAAACCAGTTGTGGCTATCAAATGATCAACTCATTGAGTTGGTGCACTCATTTAGTTTCCTTGGATGTGACTTGCCTTACTTGGAAGAAGTAGATGTCGCTAAAATAAAAAATAGGGAAATTTACCCACATTTGTGGAACTATCAGAAGAACATTAATGGGGAGGTCGGACGAGACACGTTGTTAAATTTTTTTAAAACGATGGCACTACCATTATGCAGCCTTTATGCTAGTGAGACATGGACATTGTACGCAAGGGCCTGCAACAGAATAAAGGTCTAGAGAATTGACGTTTTTTAGATCTGTACTTTGAATATCCCAGAGACACCGCATAAAGAATGATGAGAAGAGGAAAGCTCTCGGAATTTACAACCTTAATGACAGGATCAAGATATGAATGAATGTGAAAAATTAAATTGTTGATTTTATCCAAACAAAAAATTACAATGATATGGACACACGAAAAGAATGGCACAGGAAAGACTGCCAAGGAGATTATCCCCACCACCAGGAAGAAGGAAAAGAGGAAGACCGCCTATCTCCTGGATAGAAGAAATTCAGGGAGCCAGAAATTGAAGAAGATTTTTGGATGGGCAAGCAGTAGTGGAAGATAAGAATTCAATCACTTCTGTAATCTTTGGTTACGGAAAGTGTGTAAACATTGTACAGCCGGAACAATAATAATAATGACAGGATCAAGCAGTACATACAGGATTTGACAGGCAATGTGCAAAGGATCCATCAGGAGACACTACCTAAGTAACTAATGGTTAACTTCTCAGGAAAAACTGCAACATCGGAAGACAGGAATAGTTGATCAGATCAATGAGTTCGCAACGAACTATACGGTCCAAGGCCTCAAAAAGGAGATAATCGGATTTTTTTATTATTACTTATTTTACTGATCTTCACTGATTTATACGTGTGTGAACTTTAGTTTTATTTGTTTACGGTACCTTCGGAACATTTAGAACTACAGTTTCATAAAGTATTGTTACGTAATGCGGAAAAAGTGTTGCACCATTACAAACATTCTACATGTTTCTCGGCAATTCTAGTGGAATCCGGCTGTAACGTGTTTGTATGCGTATACGGTATATTGCTGCTACTTTGTTTTCTAGCAGCGTCCTTGACGCGTAGTATAGATGTTTCTTAAATTTCGGCGGGGTATAAATACAAGTACTCAGCGACGTTTAGTTTCAGTTTTAATCACGATATATTCCATTGCGTTTCGTAATATTGTGGCGAAGTGTTATGTGTTTTATATTTGTGCGGGACAATTGTAATACAATTGTGTTTTAATACTCGTTGACATTATTACTGCGTGTGAACAATTTTTATTTGATCTGTTGTAAGAGACTATCTTGTTGATTACAAACTGGTTAATTGTGATAATAATTATACATATAACTAGTGATTAATAATAATAAATTGTGATAATAACTAGCTTTGATTATTAAAGCTGGTGATTGGTGATTAACTGGTGTCTTGTATTTTGTTTTCCACTGTACCATATGAAGATCAGTAGACCGTTCCTAACAATATGTTACTTCGGACCCTATGTTTGTGGATTACGGATTTCCTCTTACTCTGTTCATAATTCATCAAACTGCAGTTATTAATTTTCTTCGCGCATATCAACTGCACGACAAAGTCATTATGTCTCACACGATAAAGTAGGACACGGAAAAATCGCCACTCAATCAAGAGACGCTATTTTAGCATAAAACCGATTAAAACTTTTAATGGAATCTGTGTGTTTGTGTGTGTGGACATGTTATTACAATATTCCAGTTTTGTTAGATTTATTAGCAGCCATCTTAACACCAACTCTGTCACTACTTATTGCCACACTGTTAGATACTTCATTCTTGACGAGGCCTTTCGGTGTCTCCACTATCTTCAGGTCTTAAACGACCTTATAAAATATAATGTCCTGCATACAATGAATTTGTAGTCCTATCATCTTCTCATTTCGCATGTTCTTTCATTCTAATTTCGAACCTACGTCACGTTTTGCCCACGTACACTTTTTCACAGTCCTTACAACTTAGTCTATATAAACCACTCTTATACAGAATTGGTATTTCTTCAATATTGTTATTTTTCACATGATTAAACACTGTCTTCATCTTTTTTATAGCTACATCTACGTCATATTTTTCAAAACACTTAATTATTTTCTTGGTCTGATATCCCTTGTACATTATAAATCCAACATACTTCTTATCTTTTTATCTTTATTTACCTCATTACCTCTTTCAATTTTTCTTAATATTCTATCTACTATCTTTGAGGTGTAATTGTTTAAGACCTGAAGATGGTGGAGACACCGAAAGGCTTTGTAAAGAACGAAGTATTTAGCAGTGTGGCAATAAGTAGTGACAAAGTTGGTATTACAATATTACTTTCTTAAAATAAGTGTTCCTTCCCACACTTAAAAAAAGAAACATATAGACCAATATTTTTTTATTCTGAAAAAAATAAAAATATGCATTAAACTTTTTTTCCTTGCGTAAATAACTAACCAGTAATTACGTTCAGTGTTTTTAATTTGTCAAATAATAAACAATGCCTTTCGTATTATTTCATCTTTTGTACGTTTTACAGAACAATTCATAGTATAGTTCTGTAGATCTTTATAAAGGTTTGTCACTTTCTCATCTATTAGGCTAACGTTTTACTACCAACACGAGCCTTAAGGTTATATCAGGTAGAGTTTTCGCGCTCAACAAATTAAATCAAACAAACCGTGCTTCCAGATGGGAAGCGATGCAGGTATTAGACTCCCCATGTACCTGAGCAAACATTGTGAAAATCACGTTTTTCAGCAAAACCAAAGAGAAAGCACGTTGTATGTACATTTGTCTCCTGCTTACACGTCGATAATGTGTTGTTCCTATCACTGTTATTACTGTTTTATCACAGCCGTGTAAATTACATATTCATAACTTTCGTTTTTATTGTGTCTATACTATTATACAAAAATCTATACAAAGATGTCTACGAACATCTACAAAGATATATACACAAAGATCTCTGTATAGAGATCCAGAAACGCAGTCCTGGAAACGCCTAGGATAATATCTTTACCTTGTTGTTGTTGTTGTTGTCGTCGTCGTCGTCGTTGTTGTCGTCGTTGTCGTCGTCGTCGTCGTCGTCGTCGTCGTTAGTTATGAAATATTTGAATACTAAAGAGGAATTCGTTCCATACAATAATGTAAATGAACATCAAGTATGGCAAAAATATTATATAAGCTTCTGGACGGGGCATTATAATGATAAAATATTGGGGATTAACTAATATTATGTGGCTAATTAATCCGGATCGTACAGACTATACGGAATTGAGAAACTCTGAATAAAACAGCTCTGAAGAAAAACAAAAAGAGGAAAGCTGTAGGATGTGATAGAATCAACAACAAACTTAAAAAATATTCCTCCAACAACTTTAAACAGAGGTTTCTAGATTTTTAAATCATTATTGTATTAATAAAAATATTACCAGTGAATAAAGGTTTCTGTTGTTAAGCCGATCAAAATGCGACGTTACAGAGTGATATGATTGTCACGTGCTACATATAGAATATCTGATCTAAACAGAAGAGTTGTAGAAGTCAGAAACAAATGATTAGTTATCCTATGTGCAGAAGATGGAACCATCAAGACTTTCATATATTTTAGACTCTACCGGCCACTGGTGAAGAGAAAACGGCCATCCAAGAAAACGATGGGCAGATCAACTGAAGCCCAGGTGTAGACAGACTCTCCAGACAGAAATGACTTAAGCTTGAAGGAAGACAAAGAGGAAATATCATAATGTGAGTTTTAAATTATAGATAAAAAATAATCTATTACATAATCGAATCACACATTGTTTGCTATATTAACATAAAGTACTATTTTTAACAAAACGTTCCATCTGCTTAAATGATCTCAAAGTGTACTGTAATATTTTTTTTAATAATATAATCTACCTTCCAAAGGGGTCCCAGTGATTCAAAGCGACTGTAAGATTGTTACTTTTTCTTCTATAATTGCCACAGTTTCATGTGTTTGAGATTTATATACAAACACATACAGTGGTAACAAAGGATTCCTTAAAATTTCCTCAAAATGTCAGTAGTGACGTCATCAATCATGCACATTTCACAGCTGTTAGGCTATAAATAACGGCAGGCGACGAAAATGTCACCCTCAGCGGGAATGACGTACGCCTTTGTATTCAGATACATAATACATTTGTTTACACGAAGAACCATACATCATGTCTGTTTGTTTGTTGTGCTGTGTTTAGACAACATTGTTAGTGTCTAGGTCATCCCAAGCGTACGTAGACTAAAATTAATAGCTAATGATATTTGGACAGTCTAAATACCAGTGTGTTTTCTTATTAGTTATTTAGTAAGACCATTATATGCTTTTTATTAGATGCATACACAAAAATAATGTTAATAATAGCAGTAATTTATTATTATTATCATCGTTATATTATAATTATTATTACGTTAAGTGTTTCCAGGACGGATATGAATGCCTAAATTAGATGGTGGGCTTTTTAGTGGCTGGGAGTCCCACATACCAGGGAACCACACTCTCCTCTGACGGTGCATAAAGCATTTTCCCCCTCTCTAAAAAAAAATTATTGTTATTATTATAATTATTATTATTGTTATAATATTTTTTTATTATTAATTAGTTCTGGACGAGAAGGAGCATCAAGCAGGTGCAACCGTGGGCGATATTACCTTACCCAGTTTCTGACTGGTCACGGATATTTTCGATATTATTTGAAGAAAGTTATAAAGGCCGAGTCACCAGAGTGTCTATAATGCTCGGAAGCTGCCGACGATGTCAGTCGTACCTTCTTCGTCTATGACAAATGGGAGCATCACAGAAGATCGTTAAAAGAGGATATTAGGCAGGAGAGCTGCCCCAGATAACTTCGCCAAACCGATGCTACGAGCAGAGGACACCTGAAACTGTGTAGTGAGAGATTCTGTGGGCGAATATGATAACCTTGGACAACATAATGTTACGATGGTCTCCTTGATCGTCGTGTGGTACGGTAACAAAATCCGAGACACCAATAAAGTCACTAAACACCAGCTTTATCACAATTAACAGTTTGTAATCAACAAGTTATTCAACAAGATTATTCTCGTACAACAATTCAAGTTAATCTTTTAACACAAATAATAATGTCAACTACTATGAAGAATCCCGCACTATAATCACCGTTTACTAATGCACCACTTGAAACGTACTGTGTAAATCGCCCGACAATAACTCAAACCTCACTTGAATAAATCGCCGCTTCGTCGGTTAATGCCTGTATTTATACCCCGCTGAGATTCCAGAATAATCCATAATGCGCGTCAATTACTAGAAACCACTAGAGCGTAATTGATTACGGCCTTGAACACAGTGCCCGCGGACCGGTATGGTCTGGAATAGTCTCGTTGCGGACACGTGACAAGTATCACGTAATTGTCCTTCATCTCAAAGTAGCAGCAATATGTAGGCGTACGCACACACACAATACAGCCGGGTTCCACTGGAATTGCCGAGAAACAAGTAGAATGTTCTGTAATGGCGTTACAATAATATAGAAGAAGAATAACAATCGTCTCTGAACCAGCTGCTATTGTGATTACAAGTTTTATCTCTATCGATCTTATTGCATACGCACCTTAAGAAAACCAAGGTGGCCAAGGAGATGGCAAACCACTGTTAAAAGGTGGCAATGAGACTGGGACCAGGAGATGAGAGGACTCTAGACCACGGTCCCGATTAAACACGAGAGGGCGTGGATCAAGAGATAGCATGCGGTGGTCGATTTCTACCTGACGCAGCTTTTGAGCGGTCACGTATACTTTCGATCTTACCTCCAGAAGATGTGTAGATCCTTGTCTGCGGACTGGCTGTACTACCCTTGGTAGGGGAAAACGCGGAAAAACACACCTTCTTCAAGTGTAATAGGTGGGCAACGAGAAGAGCGGCGAAGCTTTGGGACGTCTGGAACAGTCTAACACGTTACACCGAGAGTATCGTTCGGATTTACTTAGGGATGCTTAGTCCGTCTATAAAATGGAACAATCTACATGTGAACCTACTGGGTGCAGGAAAATTGCCTAGTCTGAAGTAGTGTGATAAACGGTCTCAGGCTAGCGCTCGATCTCCAGAGGAGGGGTTTTAATGGATAGTCCGCTTGAGATGGGAGCCCCGTACTCGTCACCATCATCATCTTCACAGATTAAACCAAGAATGGTTTGTTCCGGTCTCAAATAGGCAAAGAGCTGGTCACTCCGGCGCTTCCTCGGACGTCCCCACCTCTCCGTCCCCTCGGCTTATAGTTCCAGAGTTGTTTGAGGATACGGCAGTCATCCATTCTGCAAAGATGTTCCTACCAATTCAGCCGATACTGGGCGATCCTGTCGACTATACTTATAATATTCAGTTCCTGCCGTATATCTGTGTTTCTTCTTTGATCATGGAGAGTGTAGCCTGTCACGTGCCTGAGAAATCTCATTTCATCCACTTGGATGCGACTGGCCTGGCCTTTCGTTAAAGTACAATTCTCAGACACATAAGAAGTGTGGGAAAAGATATCACCTTGTAGAAATTTAGGCGTGTTCCTTTACTTGCTGACTTAAGGGTTCGCCTAATGGAACCCCATACTTCGTGCCTAAATACATTTCCCCTCCTACTTAAAAAAATTAATAAATAGTAAATACATGCTGTATAATAATAACACGATTTTATAAATGTAAAGAGAAAAAATAGTTAGTTAGAAATGATTGTATATATAATGCACATTATACAGAATATAAAGTTATCAACTACGTTATTATTACATTTAAGGTTAGCCATGTTTCTTTAACTGCTGTGTTAGCCTTAAGATATGCAAGTTAATTAAAAATTACGTACTCATTGATAAGTAGAAATATGTTTACATTACCGTATTCCAAGGAAGTGAAATTTCCATTAAAAATATGTGATGTATACCTTCATTAATATTCTTGTATAGGGATTATTTATGTCTCCGCGATACAAAACAAAATAAAAATAAAAGACACGTCTATCGCTCTCAGCGGTAAACATGTTGTTATACAGATGGCCGTGGATTACTAGGGTGACCTTAATTATGGCAAAACAAATCAACGTCAGATACAGTACTGCGACTGTAAACTTAATTAATCGTCTATCCCCGTCATAGAGTAATTACAAATGCAACAATGTAATGAGCACTGTTTATAGTATCACATTTCGCCATAATTTAAGAAGATCACATCACTAAGTTACTGACTTAAATTCACTAACAACTGACTACATAATTGTTTACAACATCAAAGGAATTACAACATTTGTAAATAATAAAATAAATATAAAATAAAATAAATGATACTAAAATATATAAAATAAATAATAAAATAATAATGTTGAAGTTCTTAGAAAGATGCAGAAAGATAGGGAATTTATTAACACATTGAAGATAAGAAAGCTTCAGTATCTGGGACTTCTCATGAAATATGAACATAGTTTTTACTTATTGCAGTCCATACTACAGGGAAAATACTTGAAAAGAAAGGAGTTGGGCGACCGAGAATATCATGGCTGAGAAATTTAAGGAACTGGTGCGGCATGAATACAACTGACTTATTCCGTACAGCGGTGTAGAAACTTAAAACAGCCTGTATGATATCCAACATCCAAAACGGATAGGAACTATCAGAAGAAGAAGAAGAAGAAGAAGATAAAATAAAGTTACAATTTTTTAAATAATACCAATCACTACCTTACCTTTTTACCTTAATGTGGTAAAAATTGTACGTATTTGCAGCCATGAAAAAATCAACACACACGCCAAAAACGAAGGCAGATCCTATTAAGGAGGAAACCCATTATTCACGAACAGCAAGGCACAGCTCGGCAAACGGCACAGTACGGCCCTGGAGTAACCCATTATGAACGGACATCACGGCACGGCTCCGGCCAAAAGTTTTGAAGATGTGTTCAATATTTCCAGTTGCAATGGACGGTTCATAAGAAAAGGAGCCTGCTGTAGTGGTTGCAGTTTGTGCGGGAGAAGAAGATCAGCAACAGGCGTGTGCGGCGGAAACACAAGTTTCCCCGAGTGCATCAAATATTTATAAATAGGAGTGATTATGGTGAAGAATTTTATTGTCTGGTTGAGGGGTTATTAAAAGGAGGTGTCAAATTTTCTTGTACTTTTGTAAGTCTCAAAATAAATTATTAAGTGAGACCACTTAATTTTTTATCTCAGAAATTAAATAAATATAATTAAATCACTACCGACTCGGAACACAAAGGTTTTTATGGGTAAAAACGTAAAAGTTTTACCTTATAGCCTAAATCAGTTTTCGCTTATTATAAGCTTCGTCATAGGCTGCCAGTAGGAGCGCTGTCCGTCCTGTTCTTGGTGACAGCATCGACTTTTGAAGGATCGATGTTGTGTGTGTGGGCCGTGATATGTTCGAATAATACATGTGATTTGAATTGTGTATGTTCGTTTAAGCTGTCGTTTTGATGTGTTTTTGTGTGTTTGTATATTTCCAATTGTTCAAGAGTGTCTAGTTTTTGGCCTTTTGTGTGTATGTATAGAATGTCCATGTTATTTTTGATGTTTTTGGATGTGTGGTTTGCTTCAATGAGGTGGTTTGCAAATGTGGATTCGATAGTAGAGTGTAGTGCCTTTATGTGTTCAATATCTTTGTTTGAAGCTACGTCCTGTCTGGCCTATGTAGAATTTGTCGAAATCTGACCAATTTAATTTGTAAACGCCAGGTAGATTGAATCTGTTTTGTGCTTTGTGTGTGTGTTTTGATAGTGTGTGTTCTGTTTTGTTTGTAGTTTTGTATGCGATTTTGTATCCTGCTTTTTTGAATTTGTGGGCTACTTTTTGAATGTGGTTATTGAGGTGTGTTAGTGTTATGAATTTGTTGTTTTCTGTCTTTGTCAGTTGTTTGTTTTGTGTTTCGTGTTGGAGTTTATTGACTATTGTTCTGTTGTATCCGTTGGATTCTGCTAGATATATTATCGCGTTTAGTTCGTCTTTGTAGTCTTCTTCATTTAGTGGGAAATTACATTAAGTGAGAGCACTTCCATGTGGTTAATGCCTAAAGGCCGTTTGAGACGAACGGAAATAATGCTTTCCAGAGCATTCCCCGGCCGTTTCGTTCCCGTGCCGAGCTGAGCCGAGCGCTCATAGTCGGTTACATTCCATATAAATAAACCCAAAACAATGTGATCGTTCCAGTGCCGTGCCGTGCCGTGCTGTCCGTTTGTAATGCTGTTTCTCCTTTAATCTACCTTCACCGAAACTACGCCTTACAGAGTTGTCTATGTCATGACTCCTCCAGTCTAATATCTCTATGGTTTGAGCCGTCGGTGTTGTACAGGTAAACCAGCAGTTTGTTGAAAAACGAAAAAATTAAAATATTTAATTGCTGGATTTTACACAAATAATTACGTACTTTAACACGAATGGTTGCTTATAACGTGCTTGAGCAATATGCTTAAATTAAAGAATGAACTGTTAATAAAACCGAGTTTTTCAAATTTTCTTCATTAAGACTCGTTTCACAAGATTTATTGAGAATAGAAATTCAGAATTAAAGTAATTCGTAAGGATATGAGACTTATTACTTTAATTTAAATAACATTAATTTAAATTTAAATTTAAATACTTTAATTTACCTTCAACTTTATCGTGTTTATTGCTAAACTGCTACTTGTCATGTTCCGGACGAGGCCTTTCAGAGTTTCTACCATTATCAAGTTCTGAACCACGGCAAACAATATCCCATAGGAATCCGTATATATAGCCTACGTAAATTCGCGTTTACGGTGGGTCAATTTGTAAACAAGTCTACTAGCCACTGCCCCATTGGCTCAGCTCCGTTAAGCCTCCCTACTACGAAGCTTCGTCTCTTCCTATATTACCTTATTTAAGTCCTAAACCACGACAAAAAATAGCCCGCTGGAACCCGTATATATACCCGTGAATCCGCCGTCAGGGCAGGTCAATAGTTGCACTTAAAAACGGTGGAAACACTGAAAAGCCTTGTCCGAAACATGACAAGTAGCAGTTTAGCAAGTAAACACGACAAAGTTGGAATTACAGAGACTGCTAACTCAAATAACAAGATGAACAAATAATTAAGACTGAATATTTTGAAATAAGCCCTTTTCCATATTTTATCACGTGTCCCTAATTCACGTTAGTTTATTCAAAGACTTTGAAACACAAAGAGTGTATAAGATTGAATGGGAAGGACCGTCACTTTCTCATTTGTACTGAGGAGAATGGTGGAGCGCACTTAAGCTAGAGTCACCCCCTCCTTTTCTCCCCCCAGGAGAGCTCTATGAAGTTATATACATATAGTTACGCCACTAAAGAGGGGTAAGTGTACATATAACAAGAAAGGAGAGTCCATTTTATTTATTGCAGTCACTTCTCCAGACCGATGATGGGCGTACAAATTATCACCCGAAACATACAACGATATACCACAGATGCGTTTATGTTAACCTTAAAAGGAACGGATGTTGTGTACGGCAAGGAACTGTGTCAGGACGTGCGCGGTACAACATTGCGTAGTAGTGTAGACCTACAATGCGTGGAATGTGTGAGGTACGTAGACAAAGGTGACTAAGAATTTATGAGCGACCTGTGATGATGTATGTAGGACTCATGTAATGTGCCTCTCTACATTCTAAATTATTATACTTTTACACAGCATAGTGTTGAAAACTGTAAAATTATTAATAATTTTAAATAATATCACGATTGAACTGTAATAATGACTGCAGTTTTTTCTTACATAAGAAGATGATAAAAAACGTATAAATTGTTTTATTACATGAATTATTAAATTTATTCTATTCTTTATTTAAGCTTCCTTTCTATGTACGAGTGTATGATGTGTGACTATAATGAAGCTGCTTTGGTATCTAACAACATCGATTCTGGAAGCGACAATTGCTTCCCGGACCATTCCTCCCCGGACAGTTGCCCCCGTGACAACGATAATTGCTGTCTTGCTTCGCAGTGGAAACTGTAGTAGATTGGACTCGGACTTTCAAGTGCCTTTTTGCCTCTTTATTTGCCTTTTTTAATTTAACATTACTTCTTCTTCTTCTTCTTCTTCTTCTTCTTCTTCTTCTTCTTCTTCTTCTTCTTCCATTTAAGGATTAGGTTATATAAACCTGTTACGGCATACATCTCATCCTCGGACAACCCACGTCTGTTCTACCAATGGCTTTGTGATTATAACCACTAACACAACTTTCTTTATTAAAAATGGCTTTATAGTTCAGTGCCGCTTTCGGCATTCGATCCTCTGTCATTCTTTTCAGATGATCCCACCATTGTCTTCTGTAAATTGTAATAATTTCATTTTATCTCCTTTACTTAGACTTCTGCTCTGATGTCTTCATTCCTTACTCTATCTTGCAATATATAATTTAAATTACATCGAATAAACTGCATTTCAGCACTCTGAATCTTGCCGCTTTCCTTTTTTGACATGACTTACGCCTCGCTCGCATATGTCAACGTGGGTATTGCAATTGTCATATCTTCTATTTTTTTTATATTGTTACGACGGTCTACTCGATCGTCGTAGGTACAGTGGAAACAAAATAAGTACAAGACACCAATTAAGTCACTAATCACACCTTTAATTGTTATAGTAAAACAGTTCGTAATTAACAACACAGTGTCTACAACAAATCAAATGAAAATTGTTCATACGCAATAAATTTCCACTAATATTAAAACTCAACTGTATTACAATTATACCGTCCGAATATAAAACGCAACACTTCACTAATAACTACTTGAACGTACACCGTAATAACTCGAACCGCTCTGGAAATATATCGCACTAATACTCTCGAACCGCACTAACCAATATCTCGCATTGAACTGAAAACTAACGCCGCGACGCGATGTATTTATAGTTACGCTCACACACCAGAAGCTTCCAAACTGCGTCTTATCTCTCGCGAACTACGTAATTGCAACGGCCTTGACACAGTCCGAGCGCCCGAGCGAAGCCTGGCACAGTCGAGAAAATTCTCGCAAAATGCGTCTAGTAGCACGTACACCACACGCTTACATCGAGATCTTTCTGGCACATTCGATAAACGTGTAGATTGTTCTGGGCTGTCGTAGCACTTTCCCCTCCTTAAGCCTGTTCGTCCCGAACTGGCAAAGCGTCTCCGAAGTAATACTCGACCAGGCGATCTAGGTGGACGTCCTTGCGAAGGATAATTTTCCCGTTCTTCGAATTCAGTCTCGTGTGATCCGAACACCACGTTCCCAGGAATGCGAGTCTTTTGCGCAACCACTAGTTTCGCTGGAATCACTCCCGTTGCGTCATGTAGGCCTACTGATGACCGAAATACCACTGGCTGATCCAAGTCTGTTTGGTCCTCGTCAACAACCTCTTGCGTAACCTTATCTTCAGCCACTTTACCCTCGGGCGATTCTATCAGCTCAGGAACAAGCAAGAGTTTTGTCTCGACACCCATAGTTGGCTCTCCAATCACTTCTTTTGTCGTTATACTTATTTGTACTTCCTCTGCTAGTTCTTCCTCCATTTCCGCTTGCAACAGGGAGGTTTCCTCTTGACCAGACTTGTTGACTTTTTCTTCGACTAATGCCACTCGCTTAATCGAATGGTTGGTAGACCCTGTCATTTTAGCCATGCAAAGCTTTATCTTCTCTTGGCCAACTTTCAGGACATTCTCTCTTAAGCCCACAACGAATCCGTAGGCATTCATAATGTCCGTGCCAAGAATCACTTCATCGACAATGTCTGCAACGAGCATTTGGTGGCTAAACTGAAGAAGACCCAGGCGTACACGTACGTCTATCTTTCCTAACACATTAACGGGAGTTCCAGCCACAGTCTGTATTGTACAAGAGCTAATTAGAGGATGGCGGTTACAGACTAAGTCAGGGCGCACAATGGACACTGTTGCGCCCGTGTCAACTGTAAATAATGTTGGTTTACCATCCGCAAATCCATTAACAATCAAGTTTCCACTGATCTTATGTAGCGTGGAAACTGTGTGCTGTTCTGGGCCTTTACTTCTCCAATTGGTGCGATCAGTCTCTTCTCTCGGTATCTTCTTCTCCCAACAGTCTACCTGTAGATGACCACGTTTTCCACAGTTGTAGCATTTCGGCCTTCTGTCTTTTTCAAATCGTTGCGACTCTCTTGAACTTTTGAATTGTTTGTCCGACAACACTGTTTTTCTGCACCCATCGTAACGGTAATGCGATACAGGGATCTTCTGACTGCAACGTGATGGCACAAACCCATTAATGTAGCGGGACGCTGACTTGGCAGCTTCAAACTCTAGGGCGTGAACAAGAGCTTCTGAGCTATCTCGGTGTCTTGCCATTCGAACACTTGCTGAAGTTCACAATCTCCGATGCCATCAATAAATGTCTGCACCGTAAACCTTATTCGGAAGTCTTCTGGTGCTTCAGGATAGGCCAATCTAATCAATCTGTCGATACTTGCTTCAAACTCTTGAAGACTTTCCCCGGAACGTTGTCTTCTTGTTCTCAACTGGGTGCAGTACACATCTCGCAAATGTTTATCACCATACCGTAATTCCAGAGCTTTTATCAACTCGGCATAGGTGTTCTGGCTGTCAGGTGGCACTTTCTGTAGTAGTTCTGCCGCGGGTCCTTTTAATGCAAGAACAAGTGAAACAGCCTTGTCTTTTTCTGTCCAATTATTTGCGCATGCAGCAGCTTCAAATTGGCGGAGGTACGTTGCCCAGTGAGTGCTTCCGTCAAAGGTTGGAGCTTTGACATGAACTGTCCCTACTACAGGCAAAGTGACTTTCTCTGTTAACTTATTTTCTGTCTTGATCACTGGTACAGTCTGTTCAGAAATTTGTTTTGGTTGAATCTTCATGCACTGTTCAACTTCAATTTTAATTTGTTCTCTTATGTTTGCCATTGAGTTTTCTACTGCAGATATTTTTGTTGACATAACTTCTTCCACAGTCAAGACAGATTTTTCTACTTCAGCTATTTTATTTGACATGGATTCTACGTCAGATATTCTGGTAATCTCATTGTTAAGCTCACCTCGTAACTCACCTACGTCACCTCGTAGGAGACCCAATTCTGCGGTAGTATGTTCTTGTAACTGTTTCTGCATAGTTTCAAAGAGAGCTTCCGTTTTATCTTTTTGTCTTTTTTCTGTCTCTAGCATTAGTGCTTTCTGACGTTCCTCAGCTTCTTCTCTTTCCTGCCTGCGTTTTTCTGCTTCTTCTGCATCCTGTCGTCGTCGTTCTTCTGTCTGCAACAACAGCGCCTGGAAATTTTCCATCATCTGACTGGCATCCATTGTTTTTCGATTAATTATGAATTACACTCGTCTTGTACAAAGTATCCACTGTTAACCGTTCTATCCCACTTCTGGCACCACTGTTACGACGGTCTACTCGATCGTCGTAGGTACAGTGGAAACAAAATAAGTACAAGACACCAATTAAGTCACTAATCACACCTTTAATTGTTATAGTAAAACAGTTCGTAATTAACAACACAGTGTCTACAACAAATCAAATGAAAATTGTTCATACGCAATAAAATGTCCACTAATATTAAAACTCAACTGTATTACAATTATACCGTCCGAATATAAAACGCAACACTTCACTAATAACTACTTGAACGTACACCGTAATAACTCGAACCGCTCTGGAAATATATCGCACTAATACTCTCGAACCGCACTAACCAATATCTCGCATTGAACTGAAAACTAAGGCCGCGACGCGATGTATTTATAGTTACGCTCACACACCAGAAGCTTCCAAACTGCGTCTTATCTCTCGCGAACTACGTAATTGCTACGGCCTTGACACAGTCCGAGCGCCCGAGCGAAGCCTGGCATAGTCGAGAAAATTCTCGCAAAATGCGTCTAGTAGCACGTACGCCACACGCTTACATCGAGATCTTTCTGGCACATTCGATAAACGCGTAGATTGTTCTGTGCTGTCGTAGCAATATTAATACGTGAAGAGAAAACTTTGTACCCCTTTTTAAGCATATTGCGCGCACGGAGGAGTGTGAGATTTGGCATAGTTAAAGTTTATATGGAGAAGGAGTGCAGAAAGCTAAAATTTATATATAATATGTGTTACAAATACATTAAATTAAATAAAATTAAACATTCATTTGCACTTGAAAATTCATTTAAACTTTTTCAAACAATGGTAATTGTTAAAAATAAAATAATTTTTTTGCCAGGCAATAATAGTCTGTGGAGTGTATGTCAAGGCAAAAAGCGTTTATTTTATATTTTCTGTGTTTTATATATTAATGTGCAGTTGAAAGTGAAATACAGCTTGCTTAATACTGACAGATTGACTGAATGAGCTGTGAATTTTGTGTGATTTCAAATGTTCCTTTTTCAATAGTCTGTGGAGTGTATGTCAAGGCAAAAAAGCGTTTATTTTATATTTTGTATATTAGATATCTGTGTTTTATATATTAATATGCAGTTGAAAGTGAAATACAGCTTGCTTAATATACACCTGTTGCAAAAGGAAAATTTTGTAGCAGCAATTTCAATTGACTTACTCTCGCCTAATTATTATTGGTGGTTTCAAAAAAGTGAGTACATTTTATTATTTTTAAATTAAACCCTGTCTAATCTTAGTTTCAGTAATTTCATTACATGTTTTTTTTTACATTCAGATATTCGCACCTACTTCCATTATGCCTCGACATAGAACATTGACGGGTCGGAGTGAGAGACAAATAAGAAGGAATATATATTCGCGTGAAAGTCAAAATGATAATAGACCAAATGCAAATTTAAATAGTGTAAATAGTATAACATTGACGGGTCGGAGTGAGAGACAAAGAAGAAGGAATATATATTCGCGTGAAAGTCAAAATGATAATAGACCAAATGCAAATTTAAATAGTGTAAATAGTATAAAAAATGATGAAATTATTTTGAGGGATACATTTAAATGCGCACTGAATGTCATTCCAAGAAATTTTAATACTTTTGATTGTGGATTAATGCATTTACAATGCAGGTTTTGCAATGCAAAACATTTCGAATCTGAGGTCACTTTAGGTGAAAGGAATGCATTCACTTCATGTTGTCATAAGGGTAAAGCAATATTACCGGCCTTAAGTCAAAATGAATACTTTAAATCATTGTATGATGGATTTACTTCAAATGAACCTTCAATAAAAAGAAAGTCAAAAAATTATTTTGAAAACATTCGTAAATACAATTCATCATTTGCTATGGTTAGCTCAGAAGCTAAAATTTCGGATACAGTTACACGTGGAGTGTATCATTTTAAAATACATGATGTTTTTTATCACAGATCAGGTCCAATGACTGCTGGATATGGTCGATCACCATGTTATGCGCAATTATATTTTTATGATGTTGACACTGCTGTCAATTATAGATTACGTGAACACTATAACCAAACATGCAATAACAATATAATGCGCGAAATCTCTCTTGAATTGGAACGCATTAATCATTTCGTTCGGTCATTCATTGCAATGAAAGATCATTGTCAGAGAGTTGAAAATCAAAGTAAAGAAATTTGTATGCTCATTAAAGTAAATCGTGATTTAGATCTACGCCGTTATAATGATGCAGTTCAAACTAATGTAGCAGTAATATTTAGTACAGTTGATGGTGAGCCACCCTTTGAACGAAATATGGTTTCGTTTTCAAAAGTTAATGGTACCATTAAAAATATCTCTGTTTTGGATTCATCATTGGACCCTTTAGCGTATCCATTACTTTTTCCAAATGGTGATACTGGGTGGCATATCAATATTTCTCATAATGTACCAACTACATCTAATTCAAGAGCGCCCAGAAATAAATTAACCATGGTTTAGTATGCAGCCTATCGACTTGCAATTAGAGAAGATATTAGCATGTTGCACCATTCACAAAAATTATTTCTGCAGTGGATAGTTGGTATGTATGTGAGAATAGAGGGCACAAGGTTACATTTCATTCCACAAAATCAAACAAGTCTTAGGTCTGAAGTTTACAACAATTTAACAGATTATTTAAAATTGAACCCCAATGCCAATAATGTTGGCCGTAGAGTAATTTTACCATCTTCATTCAATGGATCTCCAAGAAATATGCATCAGACTTATTTAGATGCAATGTCAATTGTACAACATATCGGAAAGCCTTCTTTGTTTATTACAATGACTTGCAATGCCAGTTGGCCTGAAATAGTTAGCAATATTGGTGTAGGTGAGTCAGCTAATTTTCGACCTGATATTGTTGTGCGTGTATTCAAGTCCAAACTGAAAGCCTTACACTAAAAAAAATCTTCGGTAAAGTTGAAGCACTCATTTATACAATTGAGTTTCAAAAAAGAGGATTGCCTCATGCTCACATTTTACTCTCTTTAAATGAGTAAGATAAAATTGTTAACGCTACCGATATTGATAAAGTTGTATCTGCGGAGATTCCTAACATTCAAACACATCCTACATTACATGAATATGTTGTAAAACACATGATGCATGGTCCATGCGGTGTACTTAATCCAAATTCTGTATGTATGAGAGATGGAAAATGCACAAAAGATTATCCAAAACGATTTAATGAATTTACATGTGAATCATTAAATGGATATCCATTATACAGAAGGCGTGATAATGGTATTAATGCTGAAGTTCGCGGTAGTTGCCTCGACAATCGTTATGTTGTACCATACAATCCGTATTTACTTGCCAAATTTAATTGCCATATAAATGTTGAAGTATGCACTACAGTTAAAAGTGTTAAGTACATTTATAAATACGTGTATAAAGGCTATGACAGTGCATCTGTTGAATTAGGTTCAGAGAGAAATGACCCAGGTCAAGAAATACAAATTGATGAAGTTAACAATTTTTTAAATGGCCGTTATGTCGGATCAACTGAAGCTGTATGGCGCATCTATGAATTGCCAATGCATTTTCAATCACTTGTCATCGTTAGATGACATTCATTTACCGCGTAGACAGAATGTTTACTTTCGAGAAGGGCAAGAACGTCAAGCAATTGAAAATGCAAGACAAACAAAATTATTAGCATTTTTTGAATTGAATCGATCAGATCCATCAGCGCATGAATATAAGTATATTGAAATTCCTTTGCATTATGTGTGGGAAGATTCCCGAAAAAAATGGAAGAAGAGAAGGTGTGGAGGTGATAAAATCATTACACGCATATATGTAGTATCACCAAAAGACATTGAACTTTTCCATTTACGATTGCTTTTATTACATGTCTGTGGTCCAAAATCATTTGAGGATGTTAGAACATACAATGGAATTATACACACTTCTTTTGTTGAAGCGTGCCATGCTCGCGGCATTGCTTCAAATGATAATGAATGGCGCGAATGTTTAAATGAAGCAAAAGAATTACATTCACCAAAACAAATGCAAAATTTATTTGGTTACATTTGTGCATTAAATGTGCCAGCCAATGCATTGGCGTTATGGAATGAATTTAAAGTATATCTTAGTGAAGATTTTTTGAGAGATTACAACGAAGAAGTATCCTTTAACACAGCTCTATTAGAAATTGAAGATATTTTGAATGTTCATAATTTGTCATTTCAAGATCTTGGTTTACCAGTTCCCACGTATTCGCAGAGAACAGACGAAGCAAATGCTATTGATCCAATAGAACAAGAGTTTCTGTTTTCTGAGCATTATGAAACTGCAATTATTGAACAGCGTAATCTAATTGATCGTGTGATTCGTGAAGTTTTGCATCATGATACTGGATCCAATGTTTTTTGTTTAACCGCTCATGCAGGTTGTGGAAAAACATTCACACAAACAGCAATCATTCACAAATTAAATTCGCTTAATCTTAGTTGCATTGCAACAGCGTTCAGTGGCATAACTTCAACTCTATTACTTGGAGGTAGGACTTTACACAATGTGTTTAAATTGCCTATACCCATTTTGGAAAATTCTGTAGCGAATATTACCGCAAATAGTAGCTATGGACGTTACATAAATTCATCATCATTGATAATTATTGATGAAATTTCTATGTGCCCACTGCAAGTGTTGAAAATCATAGATATATTATTGCAGGATCTATGCGATGAAAATGATAAACATAAACCATTTGGAGGGAAAACGATACTTCTGTGCGGTGATTTTCGGCAAATCTTACCAGTTGTCCCACATGGATCACGTGCAGCTTTAATTGAAAATTGTGTCACGAGTTGGCATAAATTTGTTTATTTTTATAAAGTAACGTTTACTCAAAATATGAGAGCCTTACCAAGTGAAATAGAATTTGTCGAATTCTTGAAAAAATTGGTAATGATGAAGCCCCACAATTCCCTCAGTTTGGTGAAAATATTATTGAAATACCTCAGCAATTAATAGGAGATGAAAATAATATTATTAATGAGGTGTATGGAAATATTTCCGAAAACATACTCTCAGATAACATATTGAAGTCAGTTATTTTAGCACCTAAAAATGATGATTGTACTTATATTAATACTGATATACTTAATCGAATACCAGGTGAACAGAAAACATAGCATAGCTACGATAAAATAATTTGTGATGATGACAATGAAATCAATAACTATCCAGTAGAGTTTTTGAATTCTTTGACTATTAGTGGTTTGCCACCACATAAGTTAGTATTGAAAGTTAATTGCATCGTTTTACTGATCATAAACTTAAATACAAAGGAAGCATTAGTCAATGGAACAAAAATGCCCATCAAGTGTATGCATCGTAATGCTACTGATTGCGAAGTTTTAACTGGAACCGCACGCAATAAGAGAATTTTGATTCCACGTATAAATTTAACATATTCCGGTACTGTTTTACCATTTAACTTTCAAAGAACTCAATTTCCAATTATACCTGCATTTGAGATGACAATAAATAAGTCTCAAGGACAAACATTCGAAAAAATTGGAATTTTATTGAGGCAGTCAATTTTTACACATGGTCAATTGTACGTCGCAGCAAGTAGAGTTCGAACATTCGATGGTTTGAGATTTTATATTTCCGAATACAATGGCCAAGGGCATTTAGCAAATGATGAAAGAGTTTTTACAAAAAACATCGTTTACACAGAAGTTCTGAATCATTAAATTCACTTTCAAACTATTTTAAGTTCAATGGGCAACATTTATTTTTTTAACCGCCCGGTTTTTTTGATTTAATGAAAAATATATGAAAAAATACGAGGCACGTATTTTTTATTTCATTTTTTATTTTGTATTAATTTTTTATTTAAATTTTATATAATTCGAAAAAGATAGCAAAATAACTGTGTAGCCTTGGCGAAACCTGGTCAGTATGGCAATAAAAAAACCCAAGGAAATGTCAAAAAACGCGTTATTGCTTTTTAAATATGGCTTAGCCAAGCTAAACCTCATTTTTTCCTATCTTTCATATTTTTCAAATAACTCGAAAATTAGTGCATAGAAAAAAAATTAAAAAATTATATAAGCTTTGTAGCAGATAATCTTCAAACTGTTTTCGAATTTTGTACCTTACCAAAAATGAAATGTAATCCACTGGAATTGAAAACAATGTATCTTATACTTCTATGAATGTCAAGTCTCATTTTTATTAGCGTATATTTGATTCAATAATAACATGAAAAAATTAAAACTGGCAATGAATTATATCAAAAAATAAATACGAATACAAGCTGTAATTGTGTTTTTTTTTCAACTGTTACTAACATTAAATTTTAAATTGCATAGTTATTGCAGGGAATTAAGGCAAACAACACACGCTAATGACGTATTTGTACACGCTCGCAGCTGACGTAATAGAACAAAATTCAAAACAAATTATATGCAATGATTATAGAGGTATACTCTTTGACAAAAGAACCTCAATAACGTTCAAACTTAAAAATTTAATGAATTACGGTCGAATTTCGACCACTGGGCGACCACTAGTAAAATTTAATCCGTCTGCTGAGTTTTGTTTTATTTCTAAGCTTTTACGTTACTTGTCAAAAATTATTGCTTATGATGCGGTTCCTGAGCTTAAGTGTGGATCTCAGGCGCTTGTAAGCTGGAAACCTCTGTTTTAATACACAGCGTTCGGGCACCAGTTACACAGACACCCAGACCAGATAACCCATAGTTACGCAAGTATAAGCGTTACATAGAAACACAGCGGCTGTATATGATGTACTGTTCTCCTACACCAGATAAAACATAGTTACATAAGTGTATTTGTTACATAAAGACACAGCGGCCGTATATGATGTACTGTTCTCCTGCACCAGATAACACATAGTTACGTAACTGTAAGTGTTACATAGAGACTCAGCGACCGTATGCGGTAAGTGTAATCGTTACATAAAGACACAGCAGCCGTATATGATGTACTGTTCTCCTGCACCAGATAACACATAGTTACGTAACTGTAAGTGTTACATAGAGACTCAGCGACCGTATGCGGTAAGTGTAATCGTTACATAAAGACACAGCGGCCGTATATGATGTACTGTTCTCCTGCACCAGATAACACATAGTTACGTAACTGTAAGTGTTACATAGAGACTCAGCGACCGTATGCGGTAAGTGTAATCGTTACATAAAGACACAGCAGCCGTATATGATGTAAAGTTCTTAGAGTGAAGAAATGTACTACGTATCTACATTGTAAGCGCTGGTGCCTCCTCACAGTACGTCACTGCAAACCTCTCCGCTTGAGAGAGCGTCATTTCCGTTGCCTGACATGATTTATTGCGAACCGTGTACGTATGATTGATGGTGGCTCACTGACGTTTGGCGTAGTGCGTTTGCTGACAATCTATGTCTGAAGCGTGAACACTTTTTACCCCTAGGGAAGACCGTTTAATTTATTTTTAATATAAAATAAGAAATAATATACATCATTATTTATCGGTATTGTTACGACGGTCTCACTGATCGTCGTATGGTACAGTGGAAAACAACCAGACACCAATAAGCCACTAATCGCCAGCTTTAATTAATCACAATTAACAGTTTGAAATGGACAAGTTATTCAACAAGGTTATACTCGTACAATAATTTGTATTAAATAATTTAAAGTTAAATTTGTACACACTCAATAATAATGTCAAGTAATAGAGTCCCGCACGATAATCACTTTTCACTAATAGCCACTTGAAACGCACTGAGTAAATCGCCCGACATAAAACTGAAAACTAAGCGGCAGCTGGTGTGAATGTATGGCCTGCATGGTTCCATAATATGCGTCCTTAACAATCACTCGAAAACTCTAGAGGATACTTCAGTGCGGCCTTGGCACAAACACGCATCGGCTGGGCTGAACGACACACGCGTAGAACACTCCATTGTACGAGGATATTAATTATTGCGTAACAGTATTACATTTACTTTATTCATTAAATACTACAAATTATATTAACACTAGGAATGGTACTGCGACGTCATACCATCGAACTCCCTGTAAAATAATATTAACACATTGGTAAAGGCAAATATATTAAAAAGACTGCTGAAGTGTTTGCAATGAGCCATGCCGGTATTCAGAAGTCTTTACAATACCTGTCAATTTCTACTACAGCTTTAGATTTAGTAAGTCATGGCATGTCTTTAGTAAGTCTTAAAGAACGCCTACTTACAGTGAAAAAGGTTTTGGAAACAATTGAGCCCAAATTTTATGTGACAACATAGACCGTGAGGGAGAGAAAGTTACGTCAAGTTCGTTGTTTAAGTCACCCTGAAGAATTATCTGTTGTAAATTATTCCCTTTATTTTTTTAAATTTCCTCCATTCTTCAATTTTATAAGTAGATTATAATTAGAAATTTTGCCTAATATTTTGAGATTGGCAGTTTTGAAGTTAATCTCAGCTACCCCGCTACCCTGAGATCTTCTCATTTGCTTTTCTTTTTAATATTATTGTTGCCTATTTATCAGTAAGCTCCTTGAGCTGCTGAACTCACTCACCATTTTAAACGCAGCACATTTATTATTACATAAATTTTGATATTATATAGTTTTTCAATTTTAAGAAAAATTACATAACTCTTTATTATTATTCTATTTTTTTAGTAATGCAATAATTGTGGAGCACACACTCCTACAGTAAACAATAAAAATTTAAAATATTTGGATATAGGTTACAATTCCTTTTAATCTAACACCCTGCTATATTTTCAAATTTTTTGTCTCTTTCTTGGGCCTTGAGATTTTAATTTACCAAAACGTAACACTACATTCTGATTATAGTTAAAATTCTCTTTAATTTGATACCCCTCATGCATTATTGCGATTTTATTGCAAAATTATCACCACATTTGTGGCCCCTGACGTAAAAAGTTTTTTACTTTGAAAAATGGATACTATATTCACATTGCGGTTAAAGTTCCCTTTTGATAACTTACACGGGCTTTTGCGATTTTTTTACAATTTGGGCCCTCACATTTTTTTTCTCCCGCCCACCGATTATTGGGGAAGTAAATTTAAGAAAACAATAGGATTTTGTAGGGCCACAAAAAAGTGTGTACTAAGTTTTACGATAATGAGTCGATGCGTTCAAATGTTATCGTGAAACATACTCCAGATAGATAAGACAGACTAAAAGACAGACAGACATATGCCAATCGGTCTAGGTAAAACTGAGAACATTCAGTTATCACTTTGCTCGTTCAATTATCATTGCTTAATAGTAATATATAACCTAGTAGTTATATTAGGAGTTCTTATTTTATTTGCTTTCATAGTTAACACTCTCCACCTTATAGCAACCGTTCCCTTTACTACATTTACAAGAATTAAGAGATTATTTGTGCAGGAACATGGGAATTCCACTTGATGGTGATACAGTTTATTCATTACATTTGCTGATGACCAATTACTTTTGGCTCAAGCTTTTGAAAACATAGAGTACATGACTAGAAAATTTATACAGGAATATCAGAAATGGGGACTAAAGGTAAATATAAATAAAACAAAACACATGGCAATACATGGTGACATTCATCAAGATTTGATATTGGAGGAAGACATGGGGAAGATTTGATATACAGAGGAATGCAAATTTTTAGGAGTAACAATTATGGCCAGTGGAAAGCAAGACAACAGAAATACAATACAGAATTAATTTGGGAAAGATGGCTATATTTGCATTAAATGGAATCATGTGGGATAAGCAAATTATAGCAGAAACTAAAACCAAAATATTTAAAACCATTGTTAGAAGTATCATGACTTACGGCTCAAAAGTTTGGACTACTAATAAACACACAAGAACAAAATTAATGACACCAGAGATGGACTTTTAGAGACGTTCGGCAATAATATCCAGACGTGAGAAAATTAGAAATGAAGTAATTAAGGACAGAATTAATGTAAAAAATTCAATTGTTGATTTTATCCAAACAAAAATGTTACAATGGAATGGACACACGAAATGAATGGCACAGGAAAGATTGCCAAGGAGAATTTTGGAATGGATCCCACCAGGAAGAAGGAAAAGAGGAAGACTACCTATCACCTGGATATAAGAAATTCAGACTATACTGAGGAACGAGAAATTGAATATCTTTGGATGGACAAGCAGCAATGGAAGATGAGAATTCAATCACTTCTCTAGTCTTTGGTAAAATGTGTAAACATTGTACGGCCGGAATAATAATAACAAGAGTAATTATTCCAGGTATAACCATTCCCTTATAAGTCACGTGCATTCCTACTGTATATTGATGTAAGGTTATTTTATGTTTTCACAACTGGCTTCACCAATCAACTGTTTTCCTTACTTTTTTCTTGTCAACAGACAGGATAACCAAAAAGATTCCAGTGGGCGCTCATTTCGAGAAACAATTCATTTCGTCCTTATGAAAAGAAGATATGGTTACGACGGCGTCACTGATCGTCGTATGGTACAGTGGAAAACAAAATACGGACACCAATTAAGTCATTAATCACCAGTTTTAATTAATCACAGTTAACAGTTTGGATTCAACAAGTTATTCAACAAGATTGTACTCGTCCAACAATTCAAATTAAATTTATCCACACGCAATAATAATGTCAACTAATAGAGTTCCGCCACAATCACTTTTCACTAGCAGCTACATGAAACGCACCGAGCTATCGCCCGAAGTAAACTGAAAACTAAGCGGCAGGTGTGGGCTATTTACAGTCTGGAGGGTTCCATAATATGCGTCCTTAACAAGCACTTGAAAATTCTAGAACGTACTTCAGCTGGGCTAGTTGAGAAGATTGTACAATGAGACTATCGAATGTACGAGAATGTTCCGTATTACGTAACAATATCCATATTAACGTTTTTATGCGTCGGACCTGACAGACCATACGGTGTAGAGTGTATTCAGGATAAGGATATTCTATGTTGTGAAAGATAGTTTGTGATATTAAACACACGCGCGCGCGCACGCACGGTGTAATTAATTGAAATGTTAAGTAAACAAATATAATGTTAGCAACAAACATATTTCCTATTTCCGTTGCAGAATTTACAAGATGACACAGAGTCCGAAATAAGTATGTGACGCTAGAACTAGGAAAATGATGCAACTAAAAAAAAAACACTGCCCAGTAGAGGATCTATGGAAATTTAATGAAGTTAGGAAGGATGGTAACCTTGCTGCTAAGAAAATGCTAGTATTTCAGTATAAAATCATATGCTTCAAGAATGTTGAGGGTCAAGGGAAAAATTGACGTCATATTAGATTAGGTTAGACAGATCGCAAATACGTCTCTTGAAAGCAGCATAAAATCAATGAGAGAGAGAGACAAACATAAGTGCGAGGGACAACTATATAGAGCTTTGGAGTATGTGCGTTGTCTGGGTCGCAGTTCGTTGAACGCAACTGTCATACAGGAGAGCTCGATTATGTGTTGTTGCACAAGGAGTTGGCATCCGGGTTCCCTTTACACGATTAGTGTCAAAGCGAGGACTTGTCTGGATCTTTGGGTCCATTGGCATATACGGAATGCGGATTCGTGGTCTGTCAGTAAGAATTTACGCGAAGGAGTTTAAAGCAGTCTGTCGTGAGCCAACAGCCGGAACGGTGTGTGCTGTCATCTCGAAGCGGTCGGTTTCCGCGAGGCCCTGCCTAGACTACAGGGTATCCGAGGCAGGTGCTACTTCTATTGGCCCCACGTCTGAGGTAGGGCTCCGTGCGCAGCAGCATGAAGCCACCCCCGACGTAGATGATAGGCGCGGACGATAAGGCATCGGCCTAGGCGGGCGGATCCCGTAATCAGGCGCTCTCACAGTGACGTGAAAACCTGATCCCGTACGACAGCACACAATCAAACTGGTTTTCAACGCCAAGGTGGATAAAGCTATGCGGAAATGTGCGCCTGTAGTAACCATGAGACGATACTGGCCAACGTATTTCTCTTTTGTAAGTTGCGTGAATCAAGCACACCAACTTGACCACGCTACTGAAAACTCTGTTCGTCTATGTCATATGTTACTATTCCATTGAGCTCTGGTCCCAGTATCGTTGTCATGTTTATCATTTTCGTATGGTCAGCTTATAAAAATATCGGTACATGACTTCCATGTTCTAAGATTCATATTTAAAATCATTTTCAAAATGAAATATTTCCATAGAAACTACTTCTTTCTTCAGCCTTAACCACAGTACTGTGTTCACTAACGTATAACACCTCAGGTTAGCGCACTCGATTGTCACTGATGGTGGCAGTCGATGGCACTGTCGAAACGTCTGGTTTTGCAGAAAACATTGGACCACCGCCAAACAGCCCGAGAAGGCATTTTAACAACAAACTACTTCTTTGTTGCCGATAACGTAGTACACATAAAAATAAAAAATTATCCCCTCCCCCTTCAACTATCATTTTCATTTATAGAAAATTACCCCCTCCCCTTCAACTACCCTTTTCATTTATAGATATTTTATTTACCTTTTTACAGTGGATTATTATGACCTTTTTTTCAGGATACTTTATTTATCAAAATGAAGTACTTTACTCTCCTTAAACATAAAACGCTGCAGGTAAACTACCCCTTCCCCTTAACCGATCTTCACCAAAATCAATAGGCTTTGAGTCCTCTACAACCCGGGCACGGCTGCAAAAATTATTTGATTCTGTTTGAATTTTCGGCAGTTATCGTCCGCCATAGAAAAAATTCTACACACAGACACTTTTTGGAAAATGACTTTCCTTCATGTTTTGAGGGTAGTACAGTCAGAATCAGCCTTTATCTCGAACACGATTTTTTTCCCCATCATCATATTTCCATTTTCTCATGAAACGTGGAAGTAAAAATGTTAATATGCTTTTTTATCTTAATCATTTTATAAAAGAAAGGTATAATTTTGTATCATTTTCATTTGTCACTTTGGGTTTATTAAAACGCTTTTTGTACGCTTTGTGCGTTTATTTCATGTAGTTTATTCATTACAAAAATAAAATATGTTGTGTTATGTTAAACCGTAGTCGAAGATAATAATTTAGTAGCGTAATCGTAGTATTACTGACTGTATGTTTATATGTATATATGAAAATACGTAGCATGTGCGTGCAAAGCCTCTTTTGTAATGTCAACAGAATAAATTATATGAATAAAACATCAGTAGAAGCCGTTGATATGGGTGTGTGTGTGTATGGGTGTGTGTGTGTCCAGCCTGATTACAAGAGTGACGATAAATTAATTATATTGGATTTCTGGGGTTTGAACAGTACTGACGAGCTCGTGGGCTCATAACAAAGCCCTGGCTGTACGTTTGTATATTTGTTGGGCACTGTTAGTGTTTTATATTATGTATTTGCGACTACTGTAACGCCTGTGCCTGCATATGGATATATCTGGTAAAATAGCTACATCTGTATCAAGTAAATTATATTACAAAACGCATAACTTTGCCGCTTTCTACATAGCCTATATTTAAGGACACTCGTAACCAGCTTATGCTTACCATTTTAAATTCATCAACTTCGAGACCCGTTATATGAGAGCCTGTAAAAGATTTAAGTCAGAAATTTTAGCACGGAGGCGATCACATTAGACACTAAAAATGGTACTACAATTATAAAGATGTCTCGAATTCCTGGTTTTTAATAGTTTTTATGTTTCGCTCTAAAAATTTGCATAAAAAACATACTCAATATTTTTTTATGTTTTTATTTTTTAGTGAAACTGGATAGTTCTAATAGTGTAGTTGTATCACCATTAAGCCAATAGTCACAAACAATTGCAGCTTGATAGTTTACTTAGTTTTAGAAATAATGCGTCATTTATCTAAAAAAATCGATTTTTAGAAAACTGCATTTCAAGCTTTTGAAACAGATTTTTATTGTTTTACCTGATTTAAAATAGTCCAGCTCCATGTCCTCTAGTTTTTCTTCACATTTCTAATCGACTGTTTATCTTTTTTTATCAGTTCATCTACTGTGTCAGCCTCAAAGATTCGTTGCAAGTCAACTTTATTCATTACCATAAACATATTTTATCACAGTTTGATCCCTTATTTGTAGACTTGACACTTATTTCATTACCTTCATTGAAGGTGAACGCAGAATCACGTACGCCCAAAACCAAAGTATCCAGTCCAACGAATATATTTTTGGTCAACATATTTCTAATCAAACGGTTCAGCGGCTCGCTTGCAATGTCTGTACTACCGTGGAGACATTTAGGAACAATTTAGGAACACACAGAACAGAAAATGTTTGCTTTATGACAAATGTTATAGACATTGTTAGTGAATGTTTATTTAAATTCACTTTCCATGTCATATCAGCACTTTCGACAGAACGTTTCCTAAGATATAATTTTTTTATCGTAAAAAAATATTATTAGGCGAATTCACATAAATTTGGCATCAAATTACTCAGAAAATATGGAAGATTTTTTAAAACAATAAAACAAAAAACGTTTTTACGAGTGTCCTTAAAGTGCTACATTTTTTTCAATTCAATTTAATATTAAAAAATAACTTTACTTATTTTATTGCTTAAAGAAAATAATAAACTACTTGTACGTGCAAAAATTCCATTACCAGTAACGGTGTTAATTATTTGCCGAACAACAGTTTGCAAAATCCTCCTGAAATTTAAATATTTTTTTTTAGACTAAATGACGACAGTTTCAGTTATTTTAATAACTTGTCACAAGACGGTTCAACACTCTCAGTCGTTTGTGACAAACGTTAGCAAAAGATAAAATAAAGAAATGTTTCAGGAAGTGACACTAACTTAGACAGCGAACAGATTGCAGCAGTAAAGTCTACTTTACTGTAACACTTGCTCATCGGTCACTCTCTTAGAACACTACTTTGGTGTCGCCGAGTTTTATATAGTATTACTTTGACTAAAGAACCGCTTACTTATGTCACGAACAATTAAAAGGGGAATGCAGGAGTGTATACTTTAGGTGACGCCAAGTTGGTATTTATGTATTAAGATGAAACATCAAATCTAAAAAGTGAAACGATAAATTTAAAAGGTTATGTGGTAAACCTGATTATAGATTAAGACGCATAAAAATGTGTAGGACGACAAAGGATTGAAAAAGGACAAATGCTGAAGGAAAATGAAGAGACTGGACAGTAGACCTATTTGATAGAATAAGAAGTGTGAAAAACGAGGAAGAAGTACAATATTCAAACACGATTTTTAAAAGTACAGCGATGTACAGAGCTGGTTCCTGGAGAAATGGAGAAGTAAAATAATTTGAAAGTGGATACACTCCAAATATTTTGAATAATATAAAGAATGGATGACAATTTCAGTAACAAAGACCAACACCATGGCCTTCAAAGGTAAATATCCAGTGAGGACTAAGATAGTTATAAACAACAGAACTTTAGAACAAGTGAGCCGTTTAAAATATCTCGGCTGTGCAGTAAACTATGAATCTGAATATGATATAAGAGAGAAGATATATAAATTTAGAAATATTTGTGGTACGATTCATAGAAACCTTAGAAATAAAACAGGATACAAGACAAGGATTAAATTTTATAAGACAATTGCAATACCCACGTTGATTTATGCAAGTAAGGCGTGGGTCATGACAAAAAAGGAGAGCGGCAAGATTCAGAGCGCTAAAATGCAGTTTCTTCAAAATACTTTAAATTATACATTGCAAGATAGAGTAAGGAATGAAGATATCAGAGCAGAACTCAAAGTAAATGACATAAATGAAATTATTTCAATTTACAGAAGACAATGGTGGGATCTTCTGAAAGGATAACAGAAGATCGAGTGTCGAAAGCGGCACTGAACTATAAAGCCAGTGATAGAAGAGACGTGGGTCGTCCGAGGATGAGATGTGTGCTGGAACAGGTTTATATAACCTAATCCTTGAAGAAGAGAAAAAGGAGAAGAATATGAATAATTGACAGCATGCATGAAGTAATCATAAGAAAATTAACGAATAACACGGAAACACAATAAATGTTACCATAGAAAGAAAACAACAATTTTGGCACATATAGGTGTACAGAATGCTGGTAGACTGCTTTACCTAAAATGGATCCCACTGAATCTACCAGAAAGAAGAAATCTCAGTAGATCGCGTGATTTACTACATAAAATGGACGAAACGATTGCTATTAGTAAACATAGTACTAAAGCTTGTTTTCATAATCATCATCATCACCACTCCAAGAACTAAGCCTTAGACCTGTTCCGGAACCCATCTCCTCCTTGATCTACCGACATCTCTCTTCCCAGTAGGGTGATAACCCAAAGGAGCCACAGGTAGACGGATATCAGACATGGGACTCAAGTGTTCACACCATCTCCTTCTGTAGTCTTTAATCTTCTGGTGCAAAGATAACAATGTTTAAATCGCGTCTAATATCCTCGTTCCTTCTCCGATCCAAGAGAGTACAACCTTGCGTCCGTCTTAAAAATTTCACATCGGCTGCCTGAATTCTCTGCACGTCCCTTTTACAAAGAGTCCATGTCACGCTAATATACAGGAACGTGGGGCAGCCACAGTTTTATAAAATTTCATTCAGGTTTTTATTTATATTTTACAAAATTCTTTCCGTGTTTTATTTTTCAGGTACATGCGAATCGTTCCACAGATGAGTCTAAATTTTGTTAGCTTACTATCCCAAACAATATTAGTTCCATATGACATATTACAACCCAGGTCATTCAAATGACTAACCTGATCCAAAATCTAATTATTTACGACTATCTTAGTTCTTATAGGATACCTGCCCTAAAGTGCCATTGTTTTAGATTTTGTAGCAGAGATCTGAAACCCATAGTCTTGTATGATGCTATTGAACGTAAATATCACTAACTTGTCTTCTGTTTTCTGTATCATTACCTTGTCGTCTGCATAAAGCAATGTATTCACATGAATATTTCGCTAAAGTATATTCCCGAGTCTCCTTTATCTGTCAATCGCCGAAATATGTAGTCCATATAGATATTAAAAAGTGTCGGTGAAATAGGGCACCGCATGTTTCCAAAAGAGAAAAATATTTTTCATCAATGTTTTCGACTACACTTGTCTGCAAGATAAATTAAATTACGACCATTACGTACAAAGTGAGATAATTATGACCAACTCGCCAAAACTAGCGAATATGTCCAATGTTTTGTGTTGAGAATAAAAACAACAAGTCAAGAAGCTGCAACAAGTCCTTTTATTTCTAAACCCAGAATATTATGCTTGTTTATTTCAGAATATGGAAGAACAAAAACGACATCAAAAATAGGATATAGCAGGGACAAAAGGCTATTCGTTTGTTAAACCCGTTACTTTGGTCGAACAAAATGAAACTTCAAACTAAACTGACAATCTACACAACTATTGTAGAGCCCATTTTAACTCATGGCTGCGAATACTGGCAACTTTCATGTAAAGAGAAAAAGATGATAGAAACTATGGAAATGGACTTCTTAAGAAGAGCGTGTAATATTTCTAGACTGCAACATGTTAGAAACGGAGATATAAGAAGGAAAAAAGGGCGCATATTTATAACAGCAGGAAGAATAGAATCCAGACAGTTTCTATGGTATGGTCGCGTAATGAGAATGGAGAAGAAGCGATGGCCAAAGAAAGCGTTGACTTACACACCACAAAACAGGAGAAGAAAAGGAAGACTGGCAACACAATGCAGAACAGGAATTAGGGAAAGCATGAGAGATCGAGGTATTGAAGATGATGACTGTAAGGATAGGGAGAAATGGCGATCAAAATGCGGGATGCGGCATAGAGTATAGGACCCCCGCTAATAATAATTATTATAATGCTTGTAAAGACGGTGTAAAACATTATGTTGGTTGTAAAGGTGCAGTTTTGTTTGTTTAAAGCAAAAACATTTAAACTCTAAGCCAACGCGGTGTTGCTTGACCTTGTTAGTAACACAGCTAGTCTTGGTTTGGTGGCAACAGTTGGTTTTTTATTGTTACTATTGCTCTCTCTCTTAAAGTAACGACTACTATCTTATCCCATTTACGTAGAATTCGTTATCGGACAATAAAGAAAAAGTGAACGTGGTAAAGTTGTGAAAATCCTTGTTACGGAGTACGAATGTATCGCTAAAAGTGCGGCGGCAATTTCACTAAATATTGTTACGACGGTCTACTGATCGTCGAATGATATAGTGGAAACAAAATACAAGACACCAATTAAGTCACTAATCACTAGCTTTAATTACCACAATTAAACTCTTTGTAATGAACAATATAGTATCATAGAAGAAATCAAATAAAAATTGTTCACACGCAATAAAAATGTTAAATAATATAAAACACAATTATATTACAATTGTTCGGCACAATTATAAAACACAACACTTCGCCACAATACTGCGAACCGCACTGAAATAAATCGCAACTCAAACTGAACTAGGCGCCGCTGAAAGCCTATATTTATACCCCGCTGAAATTCTCGAATCGTCCATAATACGCATCACCTCTACACTAGAGCGTAATTGATTGTAGTCTTGACACAGTTCGCGAGGCCAGCGAAGTCTAGAAAAGTCTCGCTAACACGTGTTGAGATCCAGTTTGTACCCACACAACATTATAGCCAACTATTCCACTGGAACAGCCGAGAAACACATAGCATGTTCTGTAATGTCGTACAATATATAAAGTTTTACAGAGAACAGCAGCATAACGGAAAATAAAATTCAAACATTTGGTAGTTAAGGCATTGAAAATCGAGTCCAAGGAAGAAGTATACTGCTGACTGTATGTGTAAGCATTGTGTTGTGTGTTGTGTTAATGTGGTGTCAGTGAGTGTGTGTTGTACTGGGTGGGTGATGTAAAACGTAACTGTTTACAATATAAAGCAAAGAAGAAGGACGTGTAGGAGGAGAAAGAAGAGAAAAAGAGAAAGCGATAAAAGAAGGAAATATGGAAGACGAGGAAAAAGAGTAATACAAGAAGTAAAAGAAAAAGAAGGAGACGCCGAAGAAGGAAAAGGAAGAATATAGTCACAAAATAAAGAGGAGAAGAAATACGTTACAGGAGGAAGATCGAGCAGTAAAATAAGAAGGAGGCAAGACGAAGGATAAAGAAAATAAAGGTCAATATGTTGAAGAAGAAGTAACGATGAAATAAGAAATTTGAAAAACAAGTATAAGAAGAGAAATAATCTCATTTCACGTGGATGAGATTTCTTAGGCACGTGACAGGGTATACTCTCCATGATGATAGAAGAAACACAGATATGCGCCAGGAACTGAATATTATGAGTATACTCGACAGGATCGCCCAGTGTCAGCTGAATTGGTGGGAACATCTTTGCCGAATGGATGACTGCCGCATCCCCAAACAATTCTGGAACTATAAGCCGAGGGGACGGAGATGTGTGGGACGTCCAAGGAAATGCGGGAGTGGCCAGCTCTAATCTTTCTCTATTTGAGACCTGAACAAACCATTTTTGGTTTAATCCGTGAAGATGATGATGAAATATGAGAAGGAAAGCAGAAAAAATAAAGTGAAGGTGAAGGAGACAATAGAAGCTGAAAGAACAAGAAAATATAATTATAACGCCTTTTTCAACGTAATCTGCAGACGTAAAATAACAATAGATTTGCATGAAGAAATTAAACAAGTCTTTCAGTTTAGTAATGACATAAACGAAATTGTAAAGAAATAACCTTGAACTGTGTCCGCACTCCAACCACAACGATACAATTCTAAACACTATTTGAGACGGTTGCTACTACTTGCTTCAAACACTACAAAAGTCACTTTCGTTCTCAGAATCGCGTCGTTGGATTTTGTTGGCAACAGCCAACTCCCACTAACGGCATCAGCAGCCGGTTTTATTGTAATGTCCATGTAAACAACGCTTTAGACGAGTCTCATTCCAACAACGGAGAAAACGATTTCTAAAAATTTACTTTGTCGATGCTTGAACCCCATTCAACGCATATTCGCTAAACCCAGTAGACTACTCTCCGTCCATAGCAGTTAGTATAAAATGTTATACGCAGAATCAGACGTGCTCCTAACTTTTGTAAATGTCTAACATAAACATACTTTTTTATGTCTAATCAATTAAGACGCTTTTATTGTCCTCATAAAAATGTAACATTATAATTCTCAATTCTACTTTATTTTACGATGTTGCTGCCACTACTTTTATAACTGTTACTGACACCTGCTTTTTGCTAAACTGCGACTGGCAGCAGGAAACAACTCCTCATATCCTTCTTTGTGACAATACACTTTAAGTTGTTGGTGGAGAAGATAATTACTAAAGTATTGGTTATGCGTGGTTCCGAAACATGGACATTGACAAAAAAAGGATGAAAGCCTCGTATCACCTCGTGGAAACGGAAGGTTTACACAAGATCTCGGGATATGTATAAAATACAAGTGGAGGATAAGAAACAAATAGTTTACAATGCTCCGATAATTGTCACGGACATAAAAGTGCGCAGAGTAAGGTTCTCGATGGGGAATCATCCACTACAAAAAAAGTGCCGAGCACGGAGCCGGACGGGAGCCGCTCTGTAGGACGCCCGAGGCTGTGATGGACGGACAATGTCGAGCCGCACTTGGTCGTAAGCTGGGGATCCGAAACTGAAGGCGTCTGGCGGGATGGAAAGACAAGACCCCTGGATCTCAACGGGTTGTAGCGCAAATTAATATAATAATGTTACAACAGTCTACTGATCGTCGTATGCTACAGTGAAAAACAAAATACAAGACACCAATATAAGTCACTAATCACCAGCTTTAAATATCACAGTTAAACAGTTTGTAATCAACAAGATAGTCTCTTACAACAAATCAAATAAAAATTGTTCACACGCAATAAATATGTCAACTAATATAAAATATAATTGTATTACTACAATTGTCCTGCACAATTATAAAACACATAACACTTCGCCACAATACTACGAACCGCATTGTGTAAATCACCGGACAATAATTGAACTAACCGCCGCTGAAGACTTATTTATATCCCGCTGAGATTCCAGCATATTCCATAATACCTGTCCACTAAAAAACACTAGCACGTAATTGATTGCGGCCTTGAACACAGCGCGCGCGGACCGGTATATATTGTTATAATATTTTTATTATTATTAATTCGTTCTGGACGAGGAGTATCAAGCAGGTGCAACCGTGGGCGGTATTACCTTACCCAGTTTCTGAGTGGTCACGGGTATTTTCGATGTTATTTGAAGAACGTTGTAAAGGCCGAGTCACCAGAGTGTGTATAACGCTCGGAAGCTCCCGACGATGTCAGTCGTACCTTCTTCGTCTACGACAAATGGGAGCATCACAGAAGATCGTTGAAAGAAGATATTAGGGAGGAGAGCTGCCCCAGATAACATCGCCGAACCGATGCTACGAGCAGAAGACAGCTGAAACTGTGTAGTGAGAGATTCTGTGGGCGAATATGATAACCTTGAACAACATAATGTTACGATGGTCTCCTTGATCGTCGTGGGGTACAGTAACAAAATTCGAGACACCAATAAAGTCACTAAACACCAGCTTTATCACAATTAACAGTTTGTAATCAACAAGTTATTCAACAAGATTAATCTCGTACAACAATTCAAGTTAATCTGTTAACACAAATAATAATGTCAACTACTATAAAGAATACCGCACTATAATCACTGTTTACTAAGACACCACTTGAAACGTACTGTGTAAATCGTCCGACAATAACTCGAATCTCACTTGAATAAATCGCCGCTTCAACTGAATAAGACGTCGGTTAATGCCTGTATTTATACCCCGCTGAGATTCCAGAATAATCCATAATGCGCGTCAATTACTAGAAAAAAATAGAGCGTAATTGATTACGGCCTTGAACACAGTGCCCGCGGACCGGTATGGTCTGGAATAGTCTCGTTGCGGACACGTGACAAGTATCACGTAATTGTCCTTCATCTGAAAGTAGCAGCAATATGTACGCACACACACATTACAGCCCGATTCCACTGGAATAGCCGAGAAACACGTAGAATGTTTTGTAATGTAACAATATATACCCAGAGGCAGATTATGCGTAGGCAAAGTAGGCAACTGCCTACGGGCGGCAAAGTAGGCAACTGCCTACGGGCGGCAAAATTTGTGGGGCGGAAAATTTTGCAAAGGTCGTAATGTTGTTTTTCTTTTATAAAATTGCTAAACTGCTATAATTGTTATTATTTAGACAAAGCTTTTCGTCATCACTGACATCTTCAGGTCTTAAACAACCTTAAACGAATTCAGGTTGTTTAAGACCTGAAGATGTCAGTGATGACGAAAAGCTTTGTCTAAATAATAACAATTATAGCAGTTTAGCAATTTTATAAAAGAAAAGTAAGGATGCCTGCTAATTTAAACAATACGAAGAATAAAACATGCGTAATGTTGTTGTTATACCTAAGAGATGTTTCAAATACCGCTCCATTTCGTCTCAATATGATAAAAAACTTTTCAAAATATATATTGTTTAGTAATTAGGCTTATTACATAAAGAGAATATTTCGTCATTTACTTCTGATCTGTATATGAAGTAGGCCATATATCGTTTGTTCATAATTACATTTACATACATTATATATGGGATACTTCCATTATATTAATTAATTATTTAACTATTAATTCGTTTACATTCAAATTTCGAACATCTTTACCGACTCTTTAATTTGACATGAGTGAATGTCAATAGATGCCACTAACTGCTAACAGTCATAGAGTGTGTGCGTGCCATAATTTCGTACCCAACTCTAGTGCCAATTGAGGTTCGACCTGCCGAGGAGGAAAATAAGAGGTCTACGCCTGTGAATCTCTGCCGTCTAATTCGAAAGGATGGGCTCTAGTCTATCCCAACGTGGACATTACTTTTCGGATGTTTGTATGTGCAGCGGCCTCAAATTTCGCAGCTGAACAAGCGTTCTCATGTCTCAGAATAGTAAAGAATTATGTACCGGCCGATATGGGAGAAGATCGTTTGTATTCATTGGCTATATTCTCCATTGAAGGAAAGTTATTAAAAAAGATGGCCCTGAGAGATATTAATAATTTTTCCCATCAAAAATCACAACGTAACGTTTAAAAATTATTTTAAGGACTATTATTACAACTCTCTATATCTTCTTAATTTTGTAACAAATTGCACACAAAATTGTATTAAGTTGCTGTTTTAAGTTCAGTTAAAATGATTTGGAATAAACATGGCTACAATAATTTAATATGTTCTCTTCTTAGTACGTTATGTAAATTGTTCTATAGAAATGTATTAAGAAAAATTGAGAAGAAAATATTATATAAAGAACAAATTTTAGGGTAACTGAAAATATGAAGGATTTAATTAAACCAGTAAACGCACTCCCCCCCCCCTAACAGACATCTGCCTACGGGCGACAAAATGGTAAATTCGCCTCTGAATATACCTGCCTCTTGTACCCCCAAAATTGTATTAGAGACAGAATAGGCTGTGTCTAAATAAGCCGTTCAGCATGTATCATGTGGCCGGCACACAATTACACAATTTAAAGCCATTAACGTCTCGCCGGTGCAAGAAACGTTGACACGAAGTCAGTCGGTATAATGCTACGTCGTATGATCGCCTGTCTTTGCGCTCGTGGCTGTGTTGCAGCGTTAGGCAACAACTGATAGTGGCACAGTCGGCTGGTTCCTTTGGCTGGAAGGAGGATTGCCGTCAACGCGAGTAATCGGTAAGCGATTAATGCCGTGCCACAGCTTCTGCTGACACCGATTCAGAAGACAGGTATCGGACACAACAGACGCCTTGAGGCTTTCATCGCTCCCGGCGAGGCAGAAAGCCACCGTGCTGGTGGAAAATAACGTGCAGACGTGCTCGGGTGGGAGTCCCTGAAGAGAGTGACGAAATCAGGTTTCTAGAAGGTAAATTCCTGGAGTGCCTATTAGAAGTTATGCACAAGTGCGACTTTGTGGTGGCTCAACTAGAATCTCCGTGTACTTGTGTACAGTCTTACATTTTTCTGGTCGAACGCATATAAAATTGAATAAAACTACTGGTTAAACTTATAAACTACTTAATCCACTTTTGTTTTTTTTTTAAATTGCTGCTGCTTAGTAATATTTCTTTATTTAGTTTATTTTAACATAGAGGTATAATATTTTATTTGGTCAGAGATTTAAACTGTTGTCTTGACTTTTAATTTAATATTCTATTCGGTTTCAGTTATTTTTCTGTCTCATTAATCCGTTAAATATTTCTTCATTTTCAAAAACAATTCTAAATTCATATTAATCTTTTCCATTTTCATTAGTTTTAATATTTCTTCTCATTAATGAAGTTGAAAATACTCGTTCGATTCCCCCGTTTACTCTCCTGTTATAATTCACGCCTCTTATGTTAGGAACAAAATTGCAGCCAACATTTTGTCACGTTTAACGATTTTAAATAAGTTGCACTTAAAAAAAATAATTTAATATAAAAATAGAAGGAAGTGAGAGTATAAGACCAAATAACAAAATAGTCAGAAGCAGAACTATTACAAGCAATAAGAATTAGAAGAAAACATTATTCATTAATTTGCTTTTTAAACATTAAACAATAGCGAATGATATAATTATTTATGCTTAGTTTTCTGTATTGTTTTTAATTTAAATTAGTTTAAACTTTATCAGTTGACTATAACAAAACTTTAGATATTAATTTCTTTCGTACATATTAATCTGTGTGACAGTTCACAGTCAAGCGCCCACTGTACATCAGAACCTTGCGAATCAACCAATCTGTTTGTTTATTATAAAACCGATTATAACTTTTAATGAAAACTACATTTTCTGTCACGCGTATTGAGTTGTGTTCTTTCGAGAGTTAAATGCTAAATCGAATCAAATGGTAACAAATATTGTTTGAGAACAAACTGTGGTTCTTACGGTTAGTTTTGAAAACGTATTTTGAAACGTAGTTTCACTATTGATAAATTATTAATTTTAGCAAATTCAGAAAACGTATTTTGTTAAGAAATGACGTTCAAATCTTAGTCACTAATGTAGTTATGTAAAGAATTTACTTTTCGTTAGTTCTAACATAATGTTTTTTAGTTACAGCCAGTATTGGAATATGTCAAAAGTAATTCTGTGTTTCGTTTTTCTTTTTGTTTTTTGCACAATGAATAAACTTTATAAATCTCTACAAAAGGCCACGTTTGTAACAACTCGCCATTATAAAATATCTGATCTGCAGTTCTTATTTTCAGTCTGGAAATAACACATTCATAACTAAAGCATAACATCATTATTTGTTTATATACTATAACATCACAAATTGATATTTATGTAATTTGTGTAGCCCCACGATGTTGGAGCGCCAATTTAAAATTATTTATTTGTTATGTTATATAAATAACATAACAAATTATATAATAATATTGACTTCATGGGTGTAATCGTAATAAGAAGATGATGCGTTATTTAAGTTTAAAATTGTTCCATTATTTATTTTTTTATTAAACAAAATCTTTCATTTCGCATATTGAAATAGTACTCATTATTAAATCGTTTGTGCGACTCTTTCGTACAGAACTTATAGCTAACAAAATTACATACAACAGATTATACATAAATCTTATTATCTAATTTTAAATAATTAAATATTATTGCTCTCGGCTTACTCATTGTGTGGTCATCTTTTTTTAATTGCTGATTAATTTACTTCAATAATGAATTTACTTGTATTCCAATTTCTTTAATATTAATTGGTTTTAAAACTTTCTACTGCATATTGTAATAGTAAAAGTATTACAAGTTTACTAGTATAATTATATTTATATCGATGTGGTGTGTTATCTTCAATCACTTCAGCCCCGCGATGGAGCGCCAACTTGTAACAGAAGATTACAAGTATACTAGTATAGTATATAGATTGAAGTTGTTTGATGTTTGGTGTGTTCGTGTGGTTGTAGACACGCACCGGTGTCTACTATAATGTTGTTTATATAAAGGTGTAATCGTAATCGTAGAAGTTATCGGTGTTAATGTATTGTTTTTTGTGGGTACGCAGTAATAGTTCACTCCTTTTTATATTAATATGATCCGCGCACTTTGTTGTGTATCTCACTTACTTACCACACTTGAAGGCTTCAATTCAGTTCTGTGATGTTCCTTCTGAAATATATGCACTTCAAATACAACAATAAAATATTCAGATTGAATAGTTAATATATCATCACACACAATAGTAAATGAAGCACTATTTGATGAATATTCTGAATTATGCTAAAACTATTTTAAATTCTTCCGCCACCTGTGTCAGAACTGATTAAAATTAAATGAATTTACTTTTACTAGAAATGATACTCTTTTTGTGGTAATAAAATTGGAGGTTTATTAACAATTTGATACGTGATAAAAGCTTTAACAATTAAGAACAATAATTAACAACCTTTAAATTACTGATTACAATAAAATTCAATAAGACTCTGTCTAATTCCTCAAGGCTGGTAGACCTGTTAGTACAATAATTTATCTACATAGGTTATGTTATTTTGATTCAGAGAATTACCATATTTCGTTATGTTCTTTGAGGTAACATGATACCAGTTACAAGATGTATTACAAATAATTATATAGAATTAATAATAGTGAATAATAATTGAACAAATATAAAAAAATCAAAATTTGGTACCATATGTCTGGTATTTATAAAATTATCGTACGCGGATATGCGCACGCATCTCTAATACTCGTGTGTTATTGTCAAGCTGTCTGACTTGTACAGTATTTAAAATGTATTACGTTCGTTTAATAATTAGCTTCAAAAATCATTTATTCACAAGAGAAAAATTTCTCCAAAAAAAAAACTCTTGTTAGCAATTCTATTTCATTTGATTGTTACTTGAGAACAGATCGGTAATGTTGAAATTATCAAGTTACCGCCACACTTTCTGAGGTTAGAATTAACCGGTGTGGTTACAAAGGATAAGTATTCCTTATTAGCTAATATTTCTTATACTATACATGTAAACATATTGTTCATAATAATTTTTAATATATGATTATCAGAATTACATTTATTCCGATTGTATGAAAATTAGTAGAGTAGATTTTAAAACATAGAAAAATTCAAGAAAGATACGTTTAGTCAAACGAGTGACTAAATACTTTCGTATTTATTAACAATTATTTTCAAACATTTTATTTTAAATTACTATAATTAATTAAAATATTTTTTCTAATATTTTAATAATGTCGATTTAAATCTTTTCTCCATTCTGATAATTTAATTACTGTTGTTTCGATACTCAGCATTGTACGACTTGCGTAGTATTGAAAGTCAGATATTCATAAATTACTAATTTCGTTTAAATATTGTTTAAATAAAAACTGTACTCCCTGTTTCCTACTTAAAACTTCACTCGCAAGTATGGCCGTTATTATACACTGACCTACTTGTTCAATTAACACAATTCCGCACTTTTTCACTCGTATGTATGAATGTTGTATTTAGGTTAATCGTATGTAGTGTATTGACGTAATATGGCGCGCACAGTTTTAAATATTATTTCTTCCTTGACTAGAGCGGCGTGACCTGTATGTTCGGTGATTGATCGTAGACTGTTTGGTACCTCTGAGACGTCTCCCGGTAGTCTGCTGAAAGTCATTCATTCCATTGGCTGAATTCGTCATAGTCTCTAACCCGAAAGCCTTCGTTTTATTAAAATATTTAATTTTTTGCCAAAATTGAGTTTGGGTTTGAGGCGTTTTTACGTCATCATTGGTACAAAATTTAACTTGAAAGTTTAAAACTATCATAACTTTCTTATCTTATGTCCTATCGTTAATTAGTTGACATCAATGAATTCAGGGCGTTTTGCTTGTCAAAATAAGTCCAAAAACGCTTATTTTTCGTTCATTACTACTATTACAATAACGATTTTATTATTTATTTTTGGTGCATCTTATTTTTATAAGTTCGTTACACCATATTTTATTTAAATATAATAAAACACTTCTTATCTAAACACTTTGAGTCTGTATCTCAGTCGGTTTACTTTACAATTTAGGAAAAACTGTTTCCTACACAAATCTCGCTATGGCGTCATTAAGCGTCCATGTTAGATTTTTTATAAATCTGCTTATAACTAATTTTTCTTATCTCAAATGGTTATATTACTATCTAATATTATTAGTAATGTTTATTTACACAATTTTCCACTATAATATTTATGTATGACTGTGGTTAAGTTAATATTTACATAAGTTCAAACCTCTCATATGGTTCTTACACAATTTTTCATCTTATTTATTAGTCTCTTCATATAAATAATATCATTTAATGATTGTAATTAGTGTACATACATAGTACCTAATCTATTATATATATTGGTTACCTTTTAATGAGCTCAGAACTTTCTAATCATTCAGTAATGGCTCTGTTCAGGTTGTGTCATGTCATAATAGTCATTTATTTTTTCTAATACAACAACTAAATTGTTATTGTCCTATTTGGTTTGGATTCCCAAAGTAGCACTAGATATTGTTCTAACTTTTGGTAATGTTTCCAATTATTTTTACATAAGTTCATATGCTATATTTTTCATAAATAGCTGGTTGGTCATTGTTTGTTTACATTTGGTTTTCCTTATAAGGGTCATTTGGTTTTCAAATGTTTGTATATAATATGACTGCTTTTGTGGTCATTATCTGTTCTCAAAGTAGCTTTCGGATCTCCTCTTGCTACTGGTAATAATTGTAACAATCTGTGCTCAATATTTGATACAGTATTTTTCTTAACTAACTAGCTATACAATGGTTTAGCTTACATCTGGTCATATGTACATGGTTAATTGGTTTACAATAATTTAGTTATAATACTGTTCTTATCATGTTCAAAATCTGTTCTCAATGTATTATCAGATATTTATCTCACTACTGGTAATACTCTTATAAACATTTACATTGGTTTTGATACTGTATTTTTCTTAACTAAACTGGTATACTTTTCTCATTTCTGTTATTCTCTGTGTCATTGTGTTTGACTTGTTCTATTTACATTGTTTGCATTATCTTACATTGTTTCTTAATATTTATTATTATTACTTATAATAAATTCTCATTTGATAACATATTTGGTGATCAGATATTTATACTAATATGTATCATTTTCTGTTATCATAGGTCTCTTCCTTGTGGGTTGTGTAACAATGTACCATCTGTTTTAGTGCAGTATTTTTCTACTACTAAACTGACTTCATTATGGTATATTAACATAATACTTTAACTAATTTGTTACACATGTTTATACAATTCCTTCTTATACACTAATACAAATCTTTCTTGTATTATATGCAATGTTTTACTGGTCAATGGTGGAATTTAATTCCTGTTATGTTTGATACTCAACAAATGTCTTTTATTTGTTGTCAGTTCTTTATGAACAATAATATCATTGTTCTATTTGTTCTAATCTGGTGGTCTTATGATTATGTGTGTTGGTTACAACTTTATTAAATCAGTCACACTCATTGTCTGTGTTTATTTGACTATTTTTAATTTTTGTTGCTTCATCATGAAATTAACATATTTTTCACACTGTAAACTTCATCACTGTAATTGTTTGTGTGGTTTATTCAGTTGAAATAGTTAGTTATTCACAGGTTTCACATTTGTATTAAGTACACACTGTAATTGTTTGTGTTTCCTTAAATGTTTCACACTGGTTTTCTTGTCACACTTATAATCATTTTTTTGTCACTTACACTGTTTTTAGTACATGTGGTTTATATTGAGTCCTTATATCTTCTGTCCATCTTCTTTCTTCTTCTTGGTGCTCTTCTTGGTCCTTCTTCTTTCTTCTTTATTCTATATTTTCATCGTAGTTGCTATTTTTATTTATCTCCATTGTTGTTGGAGCTTCTTGATCCTTGTTTCGTTGATTCCCCTCACTGTTGGATCCTATTGGGTCTATTTATTGGTATTTTGTTTTGGTCTTGTGGCATTTTCTTTCTTCATTTTATAACTAATGTTGATATATTCGTATTCTCTTCTTTATTGTTGGATTTTTTATTAATATTTTTGTAGATACACACTTATATACACTTAGCTTTGTTTATCTAGATATATTCCCATGTTTTTTCTCATACTTGACGTTACATTCGTTTATATTATGTAACTACCATATTTTTGGTACTGTTACAATATGCATTCTCCTTTATCAACAAAGACTTTATTAATTACGTTAACTCAAAAATCAAATATTTCTCTTATCATTTATGTTACTCTCAGTTACTAAATTTTATACAAGAGATATTATTCTAAATTTCACTGTGCTTTTACATTTATGTACAATTAGTTATTTTAATACAGGTTGAATGTCTTTCATTCTAACTTTAATTAGTGTCTTTCAAATGTCTGTAATTACAATGGCTTTTCATCATCTCGTTTGACGTGGTTAATCATCCGTACGTCCTCCTTTGGTCCTCAGCCTGTGTCCTCCTGTTCCTCTTGTCGTGTCCTCCGTGTCCTCCTGGTCCTCTGGTCGGATTCCACTGCATGTGCTATTTAATAGTCGTCACGCCTCACATCATATGTTGCAGGTGTGTCCATAGACATCCTCGCATGTACTCTGCTGCTCTGGTTGGACTTCTAGTTTGTCCTGTGACTCTTAATATAGATTTAAAATGACGTCGTCGACTGACATAGCCTCCTGTGGCAACGGTTGAATCAAGAAGAAGAAACTTTATTAGCGACATGGTATTTACAGCCAGGTCGTGCAAAAGCTCAGATCTGAACAATTTTTGACTTGTCAGATTTTGTCGAAGCGTCTTTTCCCCCACTCTGGTTCAATTCACTATTTTCGCCTATCTTCACGAATTACGAAGTCTGTTTCACACCACTCGATACTCAATCGATCGCTAATTTTTATATGTTTACTATACGTAAATTACACTTCTTTATTGTAATTATAAAAAGAGCTATTCACTTTTTACGTATAGTAATTGCACTTTTCGTCACATTGGCACGCTCTTTTAACCCTTTGTTCACCTTTAATTTCTATACACTTTGGTGTCTTTTGTTTTACCATATCGTACATATTTTTCTTATAATTAAAATAAAATATAAAAACTATCCTACTTGAAAAGGGTTGGTTACATTTCAGGAACGGACAGGTTTCACACACACAAACAAAATACGCGCGTACACAACGCTAGCGACAGGTGTGCCAGGAATGCGTGTCCATGCATGAATTCTGCGCTCCCTATTTTTAACTACGATACAGCTTTTGCAATCTGAATCATGTTTATTAATCCATATTTATTTATTTTTATTATTTATTTAATTTATTTTGGCAATGCACAGTACCGTTATTGGTTGTACTGTTGCAAAACATCTGTCTAAAAGTTAGGCTATAATCTTTATTAACCAACTTGTGAAACATAACAACAGGTAAAATAATTATACTACAATTATATTTGGGTACAAACATCGGAAATCGATCATTCTTAAATGTCGTGTTGGTGTAACAAATCCGTGCAACTAACACCTCATATTTTTACGACGTTTTCTTCAATAACACAAGGACGGACCAACTGTATTGAGTTAAAAAGTCAAAAGATATTTTTCGTTAAATGGGAAAGACATTATTCTAAGTTTAGTAATACCCACCACAAATTACAGCGGAGACTTAATTACCATAATTTTGTTAACCAGTGAGGTAATAAACCTTGAGAGAGCCGAGTAATTTGTGCGCTAACAGGATTATAAGTGACAGTTGCTCAAACTTTCTGTTGAAGTAGAGCGCGCCACTTGTACGGCCCGTGTTAAAATAACTGACACGAGTACACAGCTCCCCTTGCTTTTCTCGTTCATCGCTTCCTAAAATTAATAAATTTTCCTTCTTAAAATTTACATTCGCCACGTGTGGTAATTTGAGTTTATAATCTGCGATCTGTTTACGAAGCAAACGAAGTTTCACGTTCGTGGGGTCTCAGAACTGTGAGCTGTCAATAGGCAGCTCTGTTCTCCAGACTGCCACCTTTACGTTTCCACATTTCCCACTTCGTTTTTTCCCGTCGTCGTCGTCGTCGTCATCCTTTACGGCCTAGGGTAGTAGCCTGTTCAAGTCTCAATGGAAGTCATCTAACCATCGTTTACGAGGTCTTCCCACTTTTCTCTTTCCCCTTGATGATAGTCAAGAGCTCTTCTTGAAAATGTAGTTGGATCCATCCTCTCTACGTGTAACCAGCACTCCGTTTTGTACCGGGAGATTTTCTCATTTAACCTTTCACCCATGCTTAGCTCCATTCTAATACGATCATTTCTGATAAGATCTCTCCTGGTACAATCCTTTACAGCCCTCAGGAACCTCATTTCCGCTCCTTGTATTCTAGATATATCTTTGCTCTTTCAATTTAGCCCACACGGCAACTCGTGTCTCAAACGGATGCTTACTCCTATTTAGTAGTAGAACATACTGTAACGAAAATGGTGTCGAACCGCGTAGAACAGCTGAGAACATTCTCCACTCTTCCCCACGTCAAGTGTGGCAGGTGTTACCCCAGTCAAGGCCGCTCTCAAGACGGTTCCAGCGTATCGAAGAACACTTGAGATACGCATTAAGTGGCGTGCTACGTAATGCGGAACGTTCTTTTGCGTTCGATGGTGTCGTTCTACAAGCTTCTCGACTAGCCCTGCCGGTGTGTGTTTCTGCCAAGGCCGCGCTGAAGTATTCTCTAGAATTGTCAAGTGTTTGTTGAGGACGCATATTTTGGAGCACTGCAGACTATAAACAGCCTGTACCTGCCGCTTTGTGTTTAGTTTATGTCGGGGGATTTACACAGTGCGTCTCAAGTGGTGTAATAATGAAAAGTGATTATAATGCGGAATTCGTTATACTTGACATTATTATTTGTGTGGACAGATAAACTTTAATTATTGTACGAGTATAATCTTGTTGAATAACTTGTTGATTACAAACTGTTAATTGTCATAATTAAAGTTGATTTTTAGTGGCTTCATTGATGACTTTTATTTTGTTTTCCACTGTACCGTACGATGATCAAGGAGACCGTCGTAACAATACTATGACAATAAGTAGAAAAAAAAAACAATTTAATATTTATTTAAATTTATTTCTTTTAACGTGAATCTCAAAAAATTATGCAGTTTCTGGAAAATTATAACAACGCAGAAAAAATACATGGTTCTTACTTATAAGGGAAATAGGCCAAATGTTTTAGTAGCAATAATTGATGCTGTAGCTTTATAAGTTCCTGCATCCATTTTCGATATTTCGATTATGCGATTGTTTGGGTTCGATCTGTACTAAATTTCACACATAATATTATGTAGGTGAAAGAATTATACAAATTTCAATTTGTATGCTGCAAAATAGTTGGCTGGCGATTGCAGGTGGTGTTCTTAGACTTTTTTTAATAAAAAATGATTACAACAGTAGTATATCACAGTTGCGTACCTGTGACGCCAAAAGTTGATGTTGTTAGGTCAACATGAGAACTGAAATTACACATGGAAAGCGATACGTGTGTAATGTAGAACTCGTTTTTCTGCGGAAACTAAGAAAAACCCCAACTCGAAAGTAAGGCTTGCCTATTACTATACATGACTCCTTTTCTGTGGCGGAACTCGATTTTTAGTAGAACTCGTTTTCCTAGTAGTACTCGTTTTTTCATTAACACTCGATCTGTGAATAGATCACTGAAAGCCCACCAAACATGAAAGTAAGGCGGGGTGGCTGCCTATTATTATACATGTCACTTTTTTTGTGGCAGAACTCGTTTTTCGGTATTATTCGTTTTCCAACAAGTACTCGTTTTGTAGCCAACCAAAAAGAAACGTCCATGATGTACAATACGTAGAGCGTTTATTGTCATTCCTTAATACATTGTTTATTTTTGTGTTTTCCATTAACCATAAATATCTGTATATTTTAGTTTCCATTTGCTGTTGTAATTTGTCAACTTGAAAATAATTAGGTTCTTTATTTTAAGTATTACTGTGTTAAAGCATTGTATATATATATTAAACATTATGTTTTCCTCAACCATGGCATTTATTTATTTCAGCAGTAAATTAAAAACCAAAAACCATTGTCACCTAATAAATGAAAACAACACGTACTTTCGCTTACATTAACAAGTAGTAAAATAATACAATAAGTACATTTCTTATTTTCCACATTACGATGTATCGATACAGCCGCATATTAAAAACATAAAAAATATACTGTACGAGTGGATAAAGGTACAGTTCCCAATAGTTGTATTAACTCCGCCATTTTCGATCATAATTCCATAAACAATGTAGACTACCGTTGGATTAAAACTAAAAGGAATAATTTTTTATCTAACAAGACTTTTTTTGTTATGAGTACTAACTTTTGTAAACTCTAAAATTTTCAATCGGCTGGTATTCGAAAACATATAAGGTAACATTTTAGTTTGTTTTATACTTCTAAGAAATAGTGCGCTTAACTGTGTATACCAAATTTCAACACCTCACCTGATTTCTTTAAACAGTAATTCATTACGAAAAAAAAATTGACATTCAGACATGGAAAACGATTCATTTCTCGGCATACGTTTATCAGACATTTATCCTTCAGTTTGATAAGTAGAACCATTTCCCTAAGTGTAGCACCACATTTTAGGCACACTCTGTATTGTTACGTAATACGGAACGTTCTACAAGTATCTCGGCTATGCCAGCAGAGCCCAGCTGTAATGTGTGTGTGTGCGTACATATTGCTGCTACTTTGAGATGAAAGAAAATTACGTGACACTTATCGTGCGTCAACAAATGAGATAATTCCAGACCGTAGCAGTCGGCGCATTATGTTCAAGGACATTGTTTCCAGTGCATTCGAGATCGCCTGTTTGTTTAACACGTCATCCAAAGTTACCGATTGTTCTGGCATCTCAGCTTAGTATAAATATAGGCATTCAGCGACCTTCAGTTCAGTTTATGTCGGGCGATTACTCAGCGCGTTCAAGTGGTTGTTAGTGAAAAGTGGGTATTGTGCGGGACTCTATTAGTTGACATTTTTATTTTATGTGAACAAATTTAACGGAATTACTGCACGAGTATAGTCTTGTTGAATAATTTGTTGATTTCAAACTGTTAATTGTGATTAATTAAAACTGATAATTAATGATTTAGTTGTGTCCTTATTTTGTTTTCCACTGTACTATACGACGATCAAGAAGATCGTCGTAACAGTACAAACAACAATTTGCGGGCTGTGTACTTGATTACATCCGATCTATATTAGAAGCGCGATCAAGTTACTGTAGAGAAGAAGCTACCAGGTATGACTACAACAATGGTCGGTTCTAGGATGGCCAGGCGCGTGATTATAGACTGTTTTCTAGATTTTACCGTACCACCGTGTTTGGCTTGTTGATTCAGCACTACGTTATAGGCTGCAAGTACAACACAATATAGATGAAAAGTTTCTGCTTCACTTTGATACTGTAATTTTAATTGTTTTTTCACACATTGTTATGATAGCTTATACAGCGCACAGTATACAGTTCATAGCAGGGAACAGTGTTCAAACTAGTGGAAAAACTTTGCATTAATTTAATATTGTATAAACTGAATGTTTTGTTTGACGTTCTAAAGTCTGGTCACGTCACCGTCCGCGTTTCCGATTCCTCGCTGCGAGTCGAGTTTCCGTTATTTAATTTACCGTTCATTGCTTATGTTTTATTTATTATTTGTATAAAACTGTTCTGTTTACTCCAACACAGTGAACGACCATAAATGTTTTAAAGCTTTTAAACAGATTAGTTCACGTCCTATTGGAGACTAGATGCATAATATATGGACTGGGTATTGCGGTTTCATGATTGCATTTATAGACGCCAACGTGTCAGTAGACTTCGGTCTGCTGTTTACTTTGACTGCGTTTGGAACCGACTGAGATACGTTTTAATTCAATTAGCAGAAGAATAATTAAAATTAGAAACCATTTATGATGTACTATTTTGCACGAACTTTACGTAATTGAACAACATTTCTGCAAATGGATTTTAGAAAGCGTATGTCGACTGTGGATGCATTGTTTGCATTAGGACACATAATAGAAAAAAGGCGGCAGCATAACCAGGAAACGGGACTAGTATAACCGGGAATAGTATTACGTTGGGATGCTCGGTATGATACAGAGGGCTGTACAGGCTTTTTGCAACCTTAGTTTTTACTTAAACCCTTAGCCGTAGTCTATACCTTAAGCTTTGAGAGAATGATCAATTAGATCAAGTCTTCATGGTCGGAATACGCTGATAGACGTGTATTATAGAATACTCTGAAAATATTAAAACATGAACTTCAAGAGAGTTTAAACTTTGATAGTATCAAAAGCTGTGAAGAGCTCGCAGAAATTTTCAAACTCATCACAGAAAATTAAATGATTAGTGAAAATTCTATTAAAATAAAATGCAAATTTATTTTGTTAATATAGGCAAAAGAAAGCAAAAAATAATTAATGTTTTATAATTACGGGATTAATAAAAGCCAGCCAGCGTTTAATCGTGGATTTTTTTATAAAATTGGTATAAATTCGGTGACAAAAATTACGATTGAATTTTTAAAACCAAAGTAATTTGTTAATAAACTTTTAGCGTGCGAGATTGCCATCGCATAAGGAAAAACGCAAATATAATCAGGACGACATATTAGCGATTTCGCGGAATAAAACATCAAAGCATCAGAGATTTTGGCCGGTCGCATTTCAACGAATCAGCGTTAAGCGTCGCACAAAGTACACAGAGACTATATCCACGCCGTGACAGAGCAGTGGTGTGAGCGCGGTACCGTGTCTCCATCAGACATTTAAAAGCAACGTTAATAATTACTATTCTTTGTCCGTAGCGCTGTACATGCTACAGTCATAGCATCCGATTCGACCAAAGAGTAGAAGCGTACGTGTAGTTGATAACGTTCAGCAGATATACAGCTATGAATAATGGAAACGGAAAGTGACAGATTTTCAAAGGTGTAAATACAAAGTGTTCCGGGAGGAAAGGGAACTATTTAGCGAGGTAATTTTACAGCTCAAAATAAGAAAAAGACATGTAATATATAAACATAGATCTATAAATGCTGAGTTGTTGTTGAGTTATTGTCTGTTGAAAATTTTGCATGTGTTTTTGTCCCGAAGGTAAAATAATGCAACACAAAAATTCTGGAAACTTAAAACAACATCATACAAAATTAACATTGTTTCATTGATAATTGTGGAAATAGATTTTCTGTTGTTGTCTTTGTTTTTAACTAGTGTTATTTACATCAATTTTCTCAAAATTAAATTCTCAACAAACTTCATTTGAAATTTTTCTTAGTTTATTAGTAATTTAACAAAGTACACCAAACCTAAAAAAGTATGTTTTCTGACTCCAATTTTTATAAATGTTTATCAAATTTCTTGCACAATACCAATAATACAGCTCTGAAATCCTTATTTTTGTACATTTTAAGTCAAACAATGTAACAATCTACTACTTTTGTCCTATTATTTGTATCCTTGGAATTTTTGTCTTGTATTATTATTTTTTTATCTTTTTTATTACTTTTTATCTTTTCAACAGAAACTTGGCAAAATTTTTACCGGGCCAAAACTCAAGAACCAAGCATTTTTGGACCTATGTTTAAATGACATTTTTCTTAAAAAGTTCTAAAATCACCTTGTGAAATAGTTCTCTTTCCTCTCGGAACATCCTGTATAAAAATGCACAAATCATTACAGTGTCTGTATAATGACATTCAGATATATACCATTATTCAGAAGGGATTATATACAAATTGTTAAATATAATCCTTGATTAATTTTACTTTTAGGATTGATTACTAACATACTGAGAGAATTATATTTAACATTCTTACATTTAATTACACAATTATTTTTTTACAAAAAGAATATTCTACTTTGGATTATTCCCAAGGATTTTGTTGTTATTGTTATTTTACATATAATCTATCCTTATAGATAATGAGCATGTTATGAGACAATTATTAAAATTATATGTATAAACAATTTCAGTTAATCAATTTTAATCTTAAGTTCCCAAAACAAAACATTGTGTTCTATGGATGGATTGATGCATGCTTACAAGTTTACAAGTTGTAACTTCATTTTTCTAAGTTTCCTGATACTGTGTTAAAAAATAACTTTCTTTGCAATAATTTCTTGGTTAATGAAAATTTCATAAACTATCTACTTTTGAGAAACTTAAAATATGAAAAAATTAACTCCAACTAGAAATAGAATGTTCCTCCACCAATTCAGTCTTTAATGATATAGACAATTTTGTGAAACGGTGAAACATGCATAAGACAAAAACAATTATATATTTTCAGAGTAAACGTACCATGATTGTACTACTTTTATTACAATGCAAAGTTTGATCATTACGTTTATGCAGTTTTATGAGGATTGTTCAATAGAAACATATTTTATCTGTGGAGCCGTGACTTCGTCACCATGGCAACGGAATTCGTTTGTTTATATTGTCTGTTTAAGAAATAGTGACGCGTCTGTAAAAAATATTTGCAGTTTGCTCTTTTCTAAGCGTTGTGACTGGGTTGAAAAATAGCATCTATGATAGAAAATTCGTCCAAAGATAATCTGCGTGCCGTTATTCAGATTTTAGCCGCTGAGGGGCGTCAGCCAATGGAAATGTTTACAAGAATGAAAGCTGTATATGGTGACTATAGTTATTTTCATACGGCAGTGGTTGAATGGTGCAATAAATTTCGACAAGGAAGAGAATTCACTAAAGATTTGGCCCGTCCCGGACCTGCACGTATTGCAGCATCAGATGAAAATGTGAGACAGCTGGAAACTGCTTTATGCGCAAGTAGGCGCATCAAAGTTAGAGAACTTTCTCAAATGTTGAGCATCAACCTGGGAACTGTTCATTCCATCATTCATAGTCTTGGCTAACACAAAGTTCCTGTTCAGTGGATTCCTCGACTTCTTACTGATGAGCAGAAAAATTTGCGTTCAGCCTTATCATTACAGCATTTGATGCGCTATCAGCAACAAGGTAATGCCTTTCTACACCAAATTGTTGCCGGTGACGAGTCTTGGTGTTATCACTACGAACCAGAATCCAAACGTCAGAGTATGCAGTGGAAGCATGGACAATCTCCGAAGGCGAGAAAATGTCGGTCCCAACCTTCGGCAGGAAAAATAATGGTGACCGTATGTTCTTATTATCAGTGTGTGCTGCTCTTAGATTTTAAAGAACCTGGTGTCAACATCAACGCTGAGCGACATGCAGACAGCTTAAAACATTTACGGGTCAGTATCAAGAATAAACGTCCCTGAAAGCTCACAAATGGTGTAACTTTCTGCATGATAATGCTCGCCCCATGTAGCCCAGATGATTCAAGATCTACTTGGTCGTATGAAGTGGGAAGTCTTACAACATACACCTTAGAGTCCCGACTTGTCCCCGTGCGATTATCATGTTTTTGGCGCATTAAAAAATTATTAAAACTACGGCGGTTCAAATCGGACGCTGAGGTAAAGTTTGCTGTTAGCGAATGGTTCCGCAAACAGTCGCGAGAATTTTACCAGCAGGGAATCTACAGATTAGTGCAACAGTGGGACACTTGCCTTAATGTTAATGGAGGCTTCTTTTAAAATCGTTGAATAAAATATGCTTTACAGCCTCTAAACGTGTTGAACATTCCTCGTATTTATTTTAAAATTGTGTCTGTATTAAAATTTATCTGTACTGTTGTCTGGAAATAATCTCCAACTAATACTGTATAACACGATTATGAAAACATTACTCTTCATCACATTTCTGTATGCATATTTTTGGGATAGCTTTGAGGTAGCTCAGATAATTTTGTTTTAAACACTTGCAGAACATGGCCTGTATTACTTTCTTAATTTTTAAGGATAACAAATATTGGTACTGGGACGTATCTGGTAAATAAAGTAGTGCATGTATCATTACGATGTTTTATTTATGCAAAAATGTTTTTTACAAACAGTGCCACTTGGTTATTATAGGAGTGCAGTTTTTTTTATAAGTGAAGTAATAATTCCCAAACAATACTTAGTACTGACCGTGACACTTAATAATAAAAATTAATGCAACACTATACCATAATCATTATCTCATAATACGAACTTCAACTCACTTATGATAGTCTTTGAAGCAATTATACTCTTTCTAAATCTTTTGTTCGTGAATGCTAGTCTTTCGAATAGCCTGCCGCGAATACTTGGACACGTCAGACTAATTCGTCCCATTCGTTACACAAATTTCTTTACTAAAAGCAAATTCCTCAATGTCATATTGCGGAATATAAAAAAAAAATCGCCTAATACACCAAAACAAATTGCTCGCTTAGCTGTAACATCTAAACTATTCATTCTGAGTACGTCTAAAAAAAAATTAAATAGTTATTGCAGAGAGGTGTACCAACCTTACACGATAAACAATTTTTAATCGGATATTCTTAGCGTGGAAAATTCAAAAATTGCACGACCGTTTAGATAAAAACAAACTTTCATTCGAATACTTTTTATAAAGTTGTAACCAATAGTTATAAAAAACAGGCCGAAGCCTCAAGACTTGCCTCGAGGCTCAAATAACAATATAGATATTGATTAAGTAACACGTTATTTTAATTATAATGTATGATTCTTGCTAAAGAAAAAGTATTTTCCTAGTTTTTATAATTATTATATACTTGTGAAAATGTGTGTGTGTGTGTGTGTGTGTGTGTGTGCGTGTATTGTTTTCACGATGTCTGGTGTGTTTTAATTTGGTATAATATTACGATATAATTGTGTACCACCGGGAAAAGATTACAACGCGTGGAATGTGCGCACTAAGAATTTATGTGGCGTGAGGGATGACGTATATCGGGTTCATATAACGTACACTACACAATCCACCCCGTCTAAATTATTGCCTTTGCACAAGGCTACCAACCTACCGTTAAGTTAAAGAAAATTATTGTAAACTCTTAAACGCGTGTTGGCATCAAATTCGTAAAGCTTGAAGACAGTGAGATCTTTGACGACAAAGAACTCACTAAATGCATTTTGTGATTTCAACTGATAGGCATTTATTTATTTAATTAAAAAAGTCGTGTTAGTGGTTATAATCACAAACAGAATTAACACTGTTGCACACCACTATAGAAAAATTATACCGATTAGCGCTTTCAAGCTTCTCAGCTCATCATCCAACTAAGACATATTCAATCTGACTTTTAACTTAAGATATTTAAAGGTTTTACTTACCTTAATGTTGTCGTTCATAACCTTATTGTTGCCGTCCATTACCTGCCGTCGATTGCACATCTTACGGAATATTTAATTAATAAAGTCGTGTTAGTGGTTATAATCACAAACAGAATTAACACGGTTGCACACCACTATAGAAAAATTATTCCGATTAGCCCTTTCAAGGTTCACAGCTCATCATCATAGGATTAAGCTTCTATTTAATATTCACGTTGTTTATTCTATTTATTTATTTGATTATTTCGCAGTTAGAAAATACACGTTTATTCTGTATGCTAACTGAAACAAGCCCCTAGAAAAAAAGATTCTGTTACCTTTATATTTCTACTTGTAATAAATAACGGATGGTCATCAGAAAAATTTCTGGGGGACGTGATTCAGTCACCTCGTAGTTAAAAATGTTTCAAATAATTTTTCCGGTGAAGGGTTTGTGAAGATCAGTCAAAAAATATAACACAAATATAACACAAACTGTCTTGTGTGCTTGGCGTCGGCAGCAATTGTCCTGATAATGACAATAAACATTGTCGAAATGTCGACACAGATAAGTTAAGTTTTGTGTTATATGTCTTGACCGATCCTCACAAATCCCTCACCGGAAAATTCATTGATTGACGGTCACTACAAATTTAAGGTTTCAAATAATGAATCAGTGCTTTGTAAACTGGTGTACTGGTTGGGGGGGGGGGGTTCAAAGTGCGACTGACAGTATATAGGTGCATGCATTGTCGGGAGGGTGTTTCCACCCAACCTTTCCCCAGGGTTGCCCCTATACCAGATCCCATGTTATCTACTAAAAAGCTCCCCACAACTGACAGTATATATATGTATGTATATATATGTATATGTATGTATGTATATACATGTATTGTCATGCCGTGTTGCCACCGAGCGGTATCCCAGGGGACTACTGTCCTTTACGACGCGCATAAAGCCTTTTTCTATCTACCATGTAGCGCCACCACGGCCGGAAATGAAGCCCAGAAAAATCCCCGCTCTCCGTCGACTGGACACGTCCGCGAGCGAGTCTCGAGCCTCTACGTTGAGTGAGACCACGAATGGCCGCACAAAACGCAACGTTGCCCAGGGGGGGACCCGAGGAGGCGCCGTTTCGGTACCCAAGGACACGCCAACCACCGCACTCGAGTCAGGTACAGGCTGTCAGCAGCACGGGTCACACACAGACGTGAGTTCTCGCACCGGAGCTCCACTAACACTGGACGTACGCTTTATCCCGATTATCAGCACTGCTACTGCCGAAAAAAGGATAGCCCCGCGCCCCGTAAGATAGCGTACGCCGGGTGGGGTTCTCGGAGGGAGTTGAGCTACCGGTAATCAGCGGTAATGCTCAACTCACAACCATCCCGGGACTTTGCCCGGGCTCACCTAGCGGGCCTCGGTCCGCAACGGGGTGTTTCACTGCACAGCCGTCTCCCACAGTGCAGGGACGTGTCGCATGCCGACCTCTCCTACTAGGCTTCACCGCACGATGTTAATTTGGTCCACTGGGGAAGGGGTGGTTGCCTAGTGCGGCTACTGGTCAGGGACGAGGCAGCCCTGATTACCGTTCGCAAGTGACACCCACCTTGGCCTGGCTTGTGAGCCCCAATTTCAGCCGACTTCGCCGGTTCACCCCGATCCAACAATGAGGCGGCGGATGTCAGGTGGGGAGGGCAAGTCCGAGCCACCGGAAATGGCGGTAGAGGCTCGTCCTATGTTGGCCCCCAGGGACCGCAACCCCAGTCCCCCACCCTCGGGAGTGATGGTACATACAGTGAGCCTAGCCGAAAGCTTCCTACAGAGCGCGCCCTACAGTTATAAATTTTTAACTTACGATAAGAAAATGCTCAACCACAAACACCTGGATAATTTTGTTTCATATCACGACCGCAGGATATTGTCTCTCGAAATGTGGATTATCTTCTTTTCAATAATACAGTGGCTCCAATAATGGATTTTCATGGACTTACCATAGTGTTTACTGTTGTTTGGCCGTATAATGATTTTGCAAATTGTAAAAAAGTTAATCCGTTCCGTATGAAACGTTTAATCAGACATGTAACATGGTACAACCCTAAACATTGGCAATGATATTTGTCGAGTTACTTGAACTTGTTCTAATCAGTATTAAAATAAGTTATACTTATTTGTTGGCGCAAGTCAATCCGCAGGTCTCAATAAGTATTATTAATGTTTCGAAGCTTAGATTCTTTCTAGTATTTAAGTTGCGATTGTCTACCTGTTAATGTAAGACTGTGAGCACATTTAACAACAAACAAAATGTAAAGCGTCCAAAACTGAAAACAAACACGTGCATTAGTGCACTTGTTCTGTTAAATAAACTCCAGGAAGTAACATTAGTAGAAAAAATAATAAAGTGACTAGTATCTTCCATCAATGCGAACAGTCAGACAATTCCTCATGGGAACCAACGAGTCAGCAACTTTCGTTTTACACGTGTGAAAATCTTGTACTCAAAACGTTTATGCCTTCCTACCTTCGTAACAACCAGTCAACAATAAGACAAAGAGAGGAAAAAGCTAAAAGTCGAGGGAAAGGTGTCAATAAATGGGAGTTATAAGGGGATGAAAGAGTTTATATTTATAAAATTATATGGGAAGTATTCTGAATTTTGCATTTGTTCTAGGGTAAATGAGGAGTCCAACCTTCAATTTAGTCTCATTTACTGTTCTGCCCAAAAGCTATTCCCATTCCCTTACGAACAGCTCATAGTTATGCCCCTGCTCTAGTATATGTGTCTTAGGAATAATAAACATTGTAAGTATTGATTTTTCCTGTGTACAAAAATGTATTCTACTTGTGGTGACCCATTTTATCCTAGTGACAATATTCTGTGTCTACGATTATAAAAATATATCCCCGGTATTTTGTGCAAGGAAGATGTTTGTTCCGGTCATTGTTCTACCTGAGTGTGACATTTGTTTTAAAGAAAGTAAACATTTAAATGGTATATTGATTTTCTTAAATGGGTAATTGTGTCTGACACACAATTCAGCCAATTCAATTGTGCCAGCCACATTCACAGTCAATTCTGGTATACTTGGAGAATGTCACAGCAAGATAGTTGAAAGGAACATTTATTTCAAGGTGTTACATTAATAACCCAATAAAATGAGGGTAAAGAATTACAAACCTCGACATCTGTGGTAGACAACAACAAAGCCAAACGCTCCAAACAGACATTATGTTTGGTTTCTCGTATCAAAAATACACTTTGTGTCTCCGTACGTCGCAGCGTACATCATTCTGAAATGTCTCCGTTGAGAGTGCTATTTCCGTTGCGTGTCATGATTTATTTCCTAACAGCTGCGAACTGTGTATGACTGATGATGAGGCCCTGACGTTTGGAGGAAACGTTTGGCATATAATATTTCTGCTTCTAGGGATCTAAACACATGTACAGTATTTACATTTATATCATCATTTTAATAGTAAATCCCCCTCTCTCACACACACACACACACACAAAGTTCTGGAGATTCCATGTAGATTTCGCAATGATCGGTGTCTCAGACAGTACACCTGCCACCGAGGAGTCAGTTTCCTAGTATTTATATAGTATTTGAGTTGCGTAACTAGGAGCCGCTCCTGGGGGAGGGGAATGAGACTAGCTTGAAGGTTGGAACCCCCTCCCCCTTATTTTTGTTGGGGTAAATAAGAAATTCAGGATTCTTACATAATTTTCTAAATATATTTTATAAAGAATTATTCTCTTTGCGCCTCAAAGTTTTTGAGTGAACAACATAAAGTATAGGTCCTTAAATTCGTAGTGACCGTCAATCAATGAATTTTTCCCGGTGAAGGGTTTGTGAGGATCGGTCAAAAATATAACACATTTTAACTTATTTGTGTCGACGTTTTGACAATGTTTATTGTTATTATCAACGACAATTGTTGCTGACGCCACACACACAACTGTCAGCTATGATGATAATGATGATGGTGAAGGCGACGACGACAAAGACAATGATGGAACATGAGAAAGATCAGAAAGATTACTGTATAGTCAGGGGTGATGTGATAATGAACGGGAGGGGAAGACGAGAAGAGCAGAAAGTGCAAAAGAAAAAAGAACTTGACAGAGAAAATATAAACCTCATACCCGAAACTTAACAATCTACTGTTAAACTCAAGGCCCAATGTTACAATTGTAAGAGTCGTGTAAAACATTGATGTTGCTTGTAAAGAAAACATTCAAACGCTACAGAAGTCGAAGTCTCGCTCTTATGTTACATGCGGTTGTTACGCTGAGTGCCATTGTTAGTAACGGCAAACCTTGGGTTTTGATGGCATCACTTTGTTTTTAGTGTAACGCTCTGTTCAATTAAAATAAGACAGTTTTGGTGCATTTATGTTATCCCGCCTACATAGGATTGTTTATAGACTAAATTTTGTTTATCAAGCCTACACAGGATAGAACAATATGAACGAGTTATATTATGAAAATGAGCTTGTTACGTTAATCCATGTTCATATATAGCGCTAAAAATGTTATTACCACCGTTAATATAAAATTTTATACCCATTTTTAGACATACTGACACATTTTAGGAAATGTCATAAAACCAAACAGTCTTAATAATTTGGTAAGCAACATGTCACAATTGTTATTTCTCACACAAAAATTATAAAAGTGGTTTCCAATAAAATGTTATTGTCTGTCTGTTACATCACTTGATGTTTATTACATATCTTCTTCAATACTCAGCACGCCAAAGTTTTAGTTTTTTTACGGAGAAAAAACTCCGTTAAGTTTGCTTAAACTTTTTTTACGCAAAAGAACAACTAGCAACGAGCAGCTGAAAAACGGATAGTCAATAAACAATGTAATATGTATACTATGAAATATATTATAATATGAAATATACAAACATACGAAAACAACATTCTGATCGAACAGACACAATTTAAATCACACATACTATTTGAACATATCACCACACACACACACACACACACACACACACACACACACACACACACACACACACACACACACACACACACACACACACACACACACACACACACACACACACACACAAAACATCGATCTTTCAAACGACGGCGCCGTCACGAAGAACAAGACACAGACAGCGCTCCTAGCGCCAGTCTCTGATGAAGCTTGTAATAAGCGAAAACTAGTTCACCTATAAAGTAAAAGTTTAACATCTTTACTAATAAAAAATAAGTGGTCCGGGTCAGTAGTAATATATCTATAATTATATAATATGTAATGAACTCGACAGTATGAATATGTAGCGCAGGACTAAAAAACAAATATAACATCAGTCTAACTGGTCCCTTAATTAAAAAATATATAGAATATTATGCGCAGATTGCGACAAGAGTGGACAGTTAGATTCTTGTTATAAGATAATACAACTGCGCGATATAATCAGTCCACAAAGATACTAGATGTTTGTTTACTTGTAACTGCGATTTAGAAACATAACACAATAGTGGTTGTGTAACAATCAATTATTGCGTGTGTAAATTGCTAGATTTTTGTTCAATCAGAATATATAAGGCTACAAGTGTCTAGTGTCATACTTTTTTCTCTGGTGAAAAGTTATTTACATCTCACTAGACTTTGCGATCTACGTCACAGTTTTATGCTTTTTGTAGCGGACGTACAATTAAGTTACGTGCTCAAACGACTATTGTGAAATAGCGCGTTTTCTTATCCTCAAAATTTACGTTGTGCTGGTGTGATATTTAAATAATTATTTAACTTATCTGTGATTTACTAATAAAGTTTTTCTTCTTTCAGGTATGTGTCGCATATTCACAAAATAATGCAGTTATATATATAAAAAAGGACACCTACACACTTGGAGAGGACACTCACACACCTGTTTATTAAGGTAAAACAAAAAAATTGTTTGTTTATCATAATGGTAATAGTGGGCCGACTCTCTTTTTGGTTTCTGCTTTGCAATTCCTTGGCTTTTTCATCAACCCTGTATTGCCATTCACATCAATGTGTTAATACAAACAATTTTTCCTTTCAGCAATCTAGGTATTTATGTCCCCAACAATGAATATTATTTTTTAACAACCTGTAGCAATTATCTTTCGTAATAATCTCTATAACATATTGTTACGTTGAGCTGAAAAGTAACAAAAGTGCTTATATAAGCCTTAGCACGCGGCCACGCACGACGCTACTCCAGACATCTGGAAATCATTCTGCGCGGAATAATTACATAACGCCCCTCTAGATAATTCCAGATGCCTCTTTCACACGGTTCTAGACTATTCTACCTCTATCACAACAATACGATGCGGCGGAAACATAATATTGCATTTCGAAGCGGCCGAGTTCAATTACACCTGGCGATATCACTAGGGCGAATCGGAGACGTTTTTCCAGTTTAGTGGAACGTGAATTTTATGTTAATCAGTGCAAAATTTTATTCTTATGTGTTTAACCAATTTAACTTGAATTATTGACGAGTGCCTTTGTTGATTTCTAACTATTGATTGTGTCTAATTATAGTTTGTAATTATTGACTTCACTGGCGTCAGTTATCCTGTTTCCACTGCACAACACGACGATATATGATAGACCGTCGTAACAATATTTAATTCTGTTTCTTGTCGTTTTCTTTGGCTTGCTACCGATCTGTATCTTGATACCTGTTGCGCATTCTACTGACACGGTCTTATTGTGCTTTTGTAAACCGTAATTTTTTTCCTTTATAAATAAGGTTTCTTTCTGTCAAACATAAGATTAAATCCAGTGATGTAGGTTAAAATCCGTACATCCTGTTATTGGAGTTTCTTTTCTTCTTTTTATTATACACTTACTTATGACTTTTTTTCTTCTACCACTTGAAATCTATTTGTGTTTGTAGTGCTAAGCCAGGTTAACTCGGTAAAAGCCCCCAATGAAGATAATTGTTTATTTTCGTATTTAGAAGTTTCGTTATTTCCAAGACAAAACCAAGCTCATCCTGTTTTTAACCACAACAGTTCCAAAACAAGCGTCACCAAATTTCCATCACGTGAGAATCTGGTAATTCTCCAGACGTCATGAATAACACTCCATTGGATAATCTCAGATGTGATGATCATAAGATGAGCCACTAGAAGTATTAGAAAGAAGTCATGTGACCTAAAGGGGCGGAATACTTGAGTTGGTTGCACATTGAATAAAACTATTCACCTTTGAAGAGGGGCTAAGAAGTATCACTTAGATTTCGACTATAACATGTCACTGTCATTTCCAGTTAGCCTAGGTAGAATTATACTAAGTGTTGTAGTGTTGCGATCTTCGCAATGGAATTATCAACTTCGTGTTGTTTTGTTTGTCTCAATATACGTATGCTTTAACTACACATCTTGTGTCGAGTATACATATATCTCTCACCCCCTGACCAATTCATACGCCTGGAGAGGCTCGGTCACGGCATATTATATTGATGTCCTCGTCGAACCGGACTGCAGCATCATAACGTAGGCCCAGGGTTTGATTCGAGGGGGAACGCGCCGGAACGGCGTTCCGAAACCTCTCGGATCCAACAATAAATTACCAAACAAAATATATGAAAAGAAAAAACTAATTATTACAAAAGTTACGGTTACTTTTTAAATTGTGCCCCTCATCAGCCCCATTACAAAACTAAACATTTGTCAAAATCAAACGCCAGCATTAATCTTTATCTTAACTACTATCGTTCAAAAAATGTCCCAATAACCTACCAAGAAAATTAAACAAGAAAATCTTGATTCAAATTTAAAACTACATGATAGGCAACTGATTGGGAGGTTTCGAGAATATGTGCATTCCAGAATTTTTCCGGAGAGTCTTTCTACCCTGGAATATGCTATTGAATTAATAACTTCAAGTGAGTGTGAGAGGGCTGATTTCTTGCCATCATACAGCATTGGACACAAAGAGTAAGGAAGAGTCAAGAAACAAACAGTATGACGATACAATGATGAATCTATGGAAACATTTTTAAAGTGTCCGAACCACCGAAACCATCACTTAGAGTCTGATTGAGGCTCCGGGATGATGCCATCATGAGTGGCATTTTTTCGATTAACATGCCGCTAACCTGACGATGAAGCTGTTTAGAAATATCAGTAAACTTTATTACATTTTTAGATACAAGTTTATACCTATGTTACATATTGTATAAGGCTTTAAAAATGTACACCTCCTTTGTACGCGTATAAACTGATGCAAACGTATACGCTAATATAAAATATAAGTATATTTGTGTCTGTAAAATACTTAAATTGATGCGTTCCGGTACCTATAATTTTAGAAATCAACCACTGCGTAGCCCCATGTAATGAAAGTACAATACCGCACTACTATTACGAATTTCTCTAAACTGATATATTTTTCTCATTAAAAACCTAATTAAATATATATTTATGTTTGGCTTGCTCCGATCTCTCACATTTCCCACCAGATATTTGCAGCGGACGTACCAGATAACACCCTGCGATTAAACCAGGCTGGCAAAGGGAGCACATGTCAGTCGCTGCCGTTACAATGTTCTTACATTTTTCGATAAACTACGAACAGCCTAAGATTTCGTAAGTTTTCGTAAGATTTTGATGTAACTTAAAGGTGCATACACGATTTTTAATAATTTAATCTTAAACAACGAAATAAACACTATTGGAGGTGTTCAGCGCAAATTACTGCAGGGGGGCTTGATTAGCATAAGTTCATTAACTAGTTAAGGTAATAAACTTAGCGAGAGGCAAGTTTATTTGTGCTCTAACAAGATTATAAGTGACAACTACCGAAACTTCCGTTGAAGCAGAGCGCGCCACTTGTACTTGTACGTCCTCTAATACTCATACGATATGTACATAACTCTCTTTCTCTCACTTTTCCCATCACCAGGTTGTTAAACTTAATAAATTTTGCTCCTTCAGATTTCCATACGTATATACGATAATTGAAACTGGTATTTGTTTTAGTCTATAATTTGTCCAATTTAAAGTTGACTTATACAGTATCATCGGGTCGGTTTGGTCGATTCTCTGCGTCTTACAAATCTTTATCCATCTGACAGGACATAGTATGACACATGTTCTTTGTTCATCTTGTTATTTGAATTAGCATTGTCTGTAGTTCCAACTTTGTCGTGTTTACTTGCTGAACTGCTACTTGTCATGTTTCGGACGAGGCCTTTTATTGTTTCCACCAACTCTTAGCAAAATATGGTTCAATAAACAATGCATGCTTAGAAATATAATGCCAATATAAATGTGGTTTAGGACTTGGAAATGGTGGAAACACTGAAAGGCCTCGTCCAAAACATGACCAGTAGCAGTTCAGCAAGTAAACACTACAAAGTTGGAATATGTTCTTTGATTTGAACGTCGTGGCGATGGTAGGTTATCGTTTGATCAAACAATAACCACATGCAAAGCAAAACATGTGTTTTACAAATTTTTGATGCCTAACAGTAACAGTTGTTGGGTGACTAAAAACGTAATCTCATTTACACAATAAGCAAAAATAATGTTACAACAGTCTACTGATCGTCGTATGGTACAGTGGAAAACAAAATACAAGACACCAATTACGTCACTAATCACCAACTTTAATTATCACAGTTAAACAGTTCGTAATTAACAACACAGCCTCTTACAAAATGTCAACTAATATGAAACACAATTGTATTACAATTATACCGTCCGATTATAAACCACAACACTTCGCCACAATAACCACTTAAACGCACAGAGTAATCACTTGTAATCGCCCGACAATAAACTGAACTAAGGCCGCTGCCGCCTAGTATTTATACCCATTTCACAGACCAGAACATTCCACAACTACGCGTTATCTCTACACTACGACGTAATTAATTGCGGGCTTGACACAGTCAGCGACGCTGGCGGCGTCCAGAAAAGGCTCGCAAGCGCGTGTTGAAATCACGTACGCCACAACATTCAGCCGGATTCCAATGGATCGTTCGAGAAACACGTAGATTGTTCTCCGAGGTCGTAACAATAATTAATAGTCTATAAATGTGTATTGTAAAGACAGATAACAATAAAAAAAAGTTACTGAGCGCAGTGGCGTAAACAGAAGCTGCTCCGAGGAGGGGTTGACATTTGGAATAGCTTATTTGTTTGTGACGTATGCTATTCCTCGTTCCAGTGTTCCAGAAGTTAGACAAAGAAATTTCCAGAAGTCGTTTTGTGAGACCATGAAAATGATATTCATTTGTGGTTGGCTTTTTTGCAACTTTATAAGCTGGTGCGTTGCCTTTTATTCTGATGTGGTATGATATCCAAATTAAAATAGTTTTTGGTTGTGATATCAGTAGTTAGATTGCTTACGTCTTACACAGTTGGATTGCTGATTTTGTCTTGCTGTAAATTATCTAAAATACTTCTAAAATCTAAAATTATGATATATTTTACTACGCGGGGTAGTCAAAATATCATGCACTCGAATAAGAAAAAATATCGGTATGGAGAACCATACATGACTTCCATGTTCTAAGATTTACATTTAAAAATTGTTCGAAATGAAATATTTCCATAGAAACTACTTCTTTCTACTTACTGCTTCAGCCTTAACAACAGTACTGTGGTGACTAACGTATACCACCTCACGTTATCGCACTCGATTTTAACTGATGATAGAAGTCGATGGCACTGCCGAAACGTCTGGGTTTGCCGAAAACATTGGTCTACGCCCAAACAGGACGGGAAGGAATTTTAACAACAAACTACTTCTTTGTTGCCGATAACGTAGTACATACATAAATAATTATCCCCTCCCTCTTGAACTATAATTTTCATTTATAGAAAATTACACCTACCCCGTTCAACTAGCCTCTTCATTTATAGATATTTCATCTACGTTTATACAGTGAATTATTAAGATATTCTTATCAGGATACTTTATTTATCAAAATTAAGTACTTTACTCTTGTTACAACAAAAAATGTTTCTGGTAAACTACCCTTTTGCCCCTAACCGATCTTCACCAAAATCAATAGGCCTTGAGTACTCTACAATGTAGGGAAGTATGCAAAACAGTATTTGATTATGTTTGAATTTACGGCACTTATCGTTCGTCATAGAACAAATTACCCTTGTTATCACATAAAATGTTGCAGGTAAATTACACCTTTCTCTTACTGATCTTCACCAAAATTAACAGGTCTTGAGTCCTCTACAATTCAGGGATGCGTACAAAACATTATTTGATTCTGTTTGAATATGAGGCAGTCATCGTTCGTCATAGAAACAATTACTCTTGTTAAAACATGAAAAGTGGCAGGTAAACTACCCCTTTCCCTTAACCGATCTTCACCAAAATCAACGGCCCTTCACTTTTTTACAATTCAGAACCGCATGCAAAAATTATTTGATTCTCTTTGAATTTGCGTCAGTTATCGTTCGTCATAAAAAAATTACCCTTGTTAAAACATAAAACGTTGCTAGTAAACTACCCCTTTCCCCAAACCGATCTTCAACAAAATCAACAGACTTTGAATACTCAATAATTCAAAAAGGTATGCAAAAAAGTAGTTGATTCTGTTTGAATTTACGGCAGTGGTCGTTCGTCAAAGGAAAAATTACCCTTGTTAAAACATAAAATGTTGTTGATAAACTACCCCTTTCCCTTAACCGATCTTCACCAACACCAACAGGTCTTGATAACTCTGCAATTCAGGGCTGTGTGCAAAACATTGTATGATTCTGTTAGCATTTGCGGCTGTTATCGTTTGCCATAGAAAAAATTACCCTTAATAAAACAAAACGTTGCAGGTAAACTACCTCTTTCCGTTAACCGATCTTCACCAAACACAACAGGTCTTGAGTACTCTACAATTCAGTGCTGCATGAAAAAAAGTATTTGATTCTGTTTGAATTTGCGGCTCTTATCGTTTGCCACAAAAAATACCCTTGTTAAAACATAAAACGTTGCTGGTAAACTACCCCTTCCCCTTAATCGATCTTCACCAAAAACAATAGGTCTTCAGAACTCTACAATTCAGGGGAGTATGCAAAATATTATTTGATTCTCTTTGAATTTACGGCAGTTATCGTCCGTCATAGGAAAAATTACCCTTGTTAAAACATAAAACATTGCCGGTAAACTACCCCTTTCCCTTAACCGATCTTCAACAAAATCAACAGACCTTGATTTATGTGTATTTCAAAAAGGTATGCAAAAAAGTATTTGATTCTGTTTGAATTTACAGCAGTTATCGTTCGTCAAAGGAAAAATTACCCTTGTTAAAACATAAACTGTTGCTGGTAAACTACCCCTTTCCTTTAACCAACCAATACGTCTTGAGAACTCTACAATTCAGGGAAGTAACCAAAACATTATTTGATTCTGTTTGAATTTGCGGCTGTTACCGTTTGCCATAAAAAAATTACCCTTGATAAAAAAAACTTTGTACGTTGCAGGTAAACTACCCCTTTCCCTTAACCGATCTTCACTAAAAACAACAGGTCTTGAGTACTCTACAAATCAGAACAAAATGCAAATAATTATTTGATGCTGTTTGAATGTGCGGCTGTTATCGTTTGCCATAGAAAACACCCTTTTAAAACATAAAACGTTGCAGGTAAACTACCCCTTTCCCTTAACCGATCTTCACCAAAACACAATAGGTCCTGAGAACTCTACAATTCAGGGCTGTATGCAAAAAATTATTTGATTCTGTTTGAATTTGCGGCTGTTATCGTTTGCCATAAAAAAATCTACAGACACACACACACAGAGACTTTTCGAAAAATGACTTTTTTCATGTTTTGAATGTAGTACAATCAGAATCTGTAATAATCCCGATCACGATTTTTTTTGCCATCACCATACTTCCATTTCCTTAAGAAACATGGGAGTAAAACGTGTAGAATATTGATAATTTTTTATTTATTTACCTGATAGTATAATTAAAGATATGTTTTCCTACAAAGTTTAAGCATTTAGCATAGCGCAACAATGGTTTTTTGTTACCTTTGCTAAAAATTTCCGTTCAACATAATTTAATTAGTCAAGATGTCCGGTTAGTCAGGATGGAGGTGCTCTTAGGGATGTGATAAGTCGTATAAATAAAGCAAAAGGGCATCTGCACAGTTACGACTAGTATGGAGATCACCCCATATACGCAGGAAGACAAAACTCAGAATATTTTACTCAAATGTCAAATCGGTGTTGCTGTATGGATGTAAGACCTGGAAAGTGACAAAGGACATCATCACAAGGTTACAGACTTTCATAAACCGTTGCCTGAGGCACATAATGAAAATTTGGTGGCCCAAGACCATGTCGAACATAGATCTATGGGAGGCCACAAATCAGAGTACCATCCAACTACAGATAATGAGAAGAAAATGGAGGTGGTTCGGTCACACCTTGACAAGACAACCAGAAAATATCGCTAGACAGGCATTGAATTGGAATTCACAAGGTAGCCGCAGACGTGGAAGACCGAGGATCAACTGGAAGAGGGCTATGGAAAGAGAGCTGGCTGGTGTCAACAAGACATGGAGGGAGGTGACGGCGCTTTCAATGGGCAGAACACGCTGGAGAAATTTCGTCGAGGCCCTATGTTCCACCTAGGAATTTAAGGACTTAAGCAAGTAGTAAGTAAGTACAATTAAAGATATGTTTTTCTACAAAGTTTATTTAAACATTTAGCTTAGCGTAACACGTGTTTTTTGTTACTTTTGCTAAATATTCCCGTCCAACATACGTTAACCACTTCCGCACTGCATTTTGGACTTCTTCATCAGTGTGATGGTGCGGCTCCGCGAGGGCTTCTTTTATAGGGCCGAACACATGAAAATCACACGGCGCATAATAAGGACTGTCAAGACGGTGTTTACACTCTTACCACTGTACACTTTCAAGCATTTCCTGCATACAAAGGTTTTAAAAAAGTACAAACACAGTTTATTATTTACCTCAGACAGCTGTTTCAGCTTACTAAGTTCTTTTCAAAGAGATCAAGGAACAGATAACAAAGAATTTCCTTCATGACGTGTGGCAAATGATGCGCGCAAATTTTCGACATGCAGTGCACAATTCCATGTGAAATAGCCAATTCAACCGAAATTTCGTCCATTATTAAGCATTATCTACTCCAAGTACGAAATAATAAAATAAAATAACTAATTTCCAATAACTTAAATACCTAATATAAAACTTACAAATCCTGTCCCACGCCGATCCCTTGACGCCATCACGACGCTTCCCGCCATCTTTAGCGCCACACGCTGTTCGTCTCTGGTCGTCTATGTCTTTAAGTTTGGCAATAAAAGAACCCCTCAACCTCTCCTAGAGGCTGCCACACGTCCACCAACTTAGACACACTTTCTTTACTTTCAGGTACCACCACCTTCTCAACGGCAGGTCTGCGCTGGCGTACGAACCCAACCAACCAATAATCCTACCCACACGGCTGAAGGGGAACAAGGACCAAAACAGCCTAACAAGGACCAGTCTGGAACAACTCGAAAAATATCGTCCACTTTGATTCGCCCATTTGCAAACAACACTTAGTGAACATGTTCAACATTGTCTTCCTTGACGGTAATCATCGTTGATGTCTGTCGATCCATTTTCAAACGATTCGCAGCGATTTGCGATAAACTGGCATAAATATGCTGTCACTATTCACTTCCCTTACCTGGCGATGAATTTCAGTAAGGTTACAACTGCTTGCCTACAGAAAACAAATCACTGCGCCGATTTCTAATACGGACTGTATTTGCAAATGACGGTTCATGTTTCACGGCTAACTACAAACTAACCCTTACTACAAAGTCGGAAACGTTATTACAGCTGATGGAAACGGAGGTGTGCTAGTGTTGCCAACAACTTTGATCAAAATATATCTTTCATAAAAAACAAAATCAGACTATATGCTTAGAAAATTGAAAGAGGTGTACGAGAAATGGGGTCTAAACATAAACACTACTGAAGCAGAATATCTGAAAATAGGAGACATACAAGAAGAAGACCCAGATCTGCAGTGAATTCAAATATTTTAGAAGCATTATTTTAGAAAATGGAACAACAAAAAATGACATAAAAAATAGATACAACTGGGAAAAGAGGCTATTCGTTTGGTAAACTCGTTACTTTGGTTGAACAACATGAAACTTCAAACTAAACTGACAATCTACACAACTATTGTGGAGCCCATTTTAGCTTATGGCTGCGAATGCTGGCAACTTTCAGATAAAGAGAAAAAGATGATAGAAACTGTGGAAATGAACTTCTTAAGAAGAGCGTGTAGTATTTCTAGAATGCAACATGTTAGAAACGGAGATATAAGAAGGAAAACAGGGCGCATATTTATAACAGCAGGAAGAATAGAATCCAGACAATTTCTATGGTATGGTCGCATAATGAGAATGGAGAAGAAGCAATGGCCAAAGAAAGCATTGACTTACACACCACAAAACAGGAGAAGAAAAGGAAGACTGACAACACTATGGAGAACAGGAAAATCATGAGAGATCGAGCTATTGAAGACGATGACTGGAAGGCAACTAACGTTTTTGGTTGCACCTCGTAGCTAAAATGTTTTGGTATCTCCAAAACTTAAATCTTACTCTCACAATGAAGGATTTGTATAAACGTAAACCTTTGAAGGAATTTAGTTTTGTCCTTAAACCGTCCTCAAAAGAGGCGCCACTACCTTGTCTGGTCTGCAAGGCGATTAGAAATTATTAAAACAGTTAACAAAAAAACGAGGAACAATATAAACAGCTTTGCAATTTGCAGAAAGACAAAAAAAACAATAGAAAGAACAGAGTTTTCAATAAATAATTTCAGACAGTTAAGTTTTATACATAGAATCTGTTCCGCGAATTCACGTAAATTGAGTGACAAATATAACTATGGAATTCCAAGAGCAATTTGTTAGTAAATATAAGTCTGCAGCATGTAAAACTACAAACGAGGAAAACGCAGATTTTATCCAGACGCTGTTTTAACGATTTCGCGGAATAACTAACGTTAATAGCGACAGTCAAGGACTTTGGGAGGTCATATTTCACCGAATCAGCGCCAAACGTCACAAAAAGTACACAGAGATTTAATCCGCGCCCCACAAAGCCGTGGTTTTGAAACCCCGTCGTGACATTAAACGCAAAATTATTAAAGAATTCTTTGTGCATTGCTGCGTCACACGCTTTCCAATCGTATCACAGCTCAAAAGCTGACAGTATCAACGATGGAACAGTTCAAGTTGGTATAAGATACAATGGAAATACGTGAAATAGTAATACGTGACTGTATACTATTTCCCTTCTTAGATTAATCCTGATGTAAACAAACAGGCATGCCACATCTGAAACGCTATTTGCTACTTGAATTAGAGGCGTGTCATTCTGACAGAAGGAGTACAGACAGGGTACATTAATATTGGTACTGTACAAACATACGTAAATTATAATAAATTGTCCTATCCAAATTAAAACGTGTGTGACAGTGGCAGACCGACAGTGAACATTTTATTACACCAGTTAATGTTTTTGTTTTCATTAATCCTTTAAATATCGCAACAAACAATGAAGTAAATTTTATTCAAAACGAAAATAGAAGCTGTATAATTACCAGTGTACTGTATACTATCAGTTGCTGTCAGAGAGTAATTCAATGTCTTCCATATCTGTGTCTGAACTTGTATCATCACTTGAGTCATCGTAATTGATAAGATTATCCATTGTACACGACGTCGGTAATGTGGCCCAATTGCCATAGCCTATCACCTTCCTTGATTATATGCTGCATACAATGACTCCACTTTTCATTTTCTGCCTTCTCAATAAATTGTTTAATGTCAAGCAGCTAATATTTTATTGTGAAGGGCAACATATCCTTTCAACTGGCTCTATATTAATTCAATAGAATTCAGAATACAGTCATAAGGAGGGAGTTTTAAAACGACGTGCGCCGATTTAAATGGCAAGATAACTCTCACATGACTATACAGACATTCTGCACATGCGCATAATACACTACTGTGTACACAGTTCAACGACCTGGCCAATAGTGTTTCAGATTTGTCACGTTTACATCAGGATTTGTTTACGTCACGTTTGAACTAAGAACGAAAAGAGTATAAATAAATAAGCTCGATGCGTGTTTGTGTGGGTGTATGTTTAAGACAGAGGTTTCGTAGATGGTTAACCACATTTAAGAGAATGGTGTTAACAGGAATAGCTAGGTAAACACACACACACACACACACACACACACACACAGAGTTTGTGGAGTCTACATGTGTAGGAGGGTGTAGCGATTGTAGCAATAATTTTGCACTGGCATACGAAAAGCCATGGCTCTACCGTAGAACACTGAGCATTTCATGGACAGGGCAAATAACTAATGTTGAAGTTCTTAGTTCTTAGAAAGATGAAGAAAGAAATAGAAAGTTATTAACACAGTGAAGATAAGAAAGCTTCAGTATCTGGGACACCTCATGAGAAGTGAACAGAGATTTTACTTATTGGAATCCATACTACAGGGAAAAGTACTTGGAAAGAGAGGAGCTGGGCGACCAAAAATATCATGGCTAAGAAATTTAAGGACATGGTTTAGCATGAATACAACTGACTTATTCCGTACAGCAGTGCAGAAAGTTAAAATAGCGTGTATGATATCCAATATCCGAAACGGATAGGAACTATCAGAAGAAGAAGAATATGAAAAGGAATGAATGAATCATCCATTCTTCAGTTATAATTTTCAAACCAACCATTTAGCCATTATTAGGAAATCCTTTCGAGTATATTCGTAATTCATACCGTTTAGTGATCCGGTTTTGATCCATCCGGTGGCCCAATTCCTTACTGTAGACGAGACACTGTAGTAATATGTCCCGTGAGTATTTACTAGCACATCATAGGTCAGGGCTGCCACCTTCTGGCTTAACGTTCAGATCGACTTTCTGTCTGGGTTGTCTCGTATAAACTGGCTATATTACCGGACTAAAGTGACCAGTTTTCCCTGTTACCTTAAAGGATCTGTAAATTAGGGGTTTCGCCTTACCTCCCACATCCTACGCAGTTCTCCAACAAAGGACACTCGATCTTTAGGGGCGAATTCTTACCCCAATGGCATGAAAGTGCTCTATCCTCTACTTATTGATAAGTAGACGAGGGAAAGCTTATACCGTATGTCACTCGGTTTCCAGAACTAGATGACACTCGCCATCAAGCAGCTGCGGTCAGGGAGTCTATCTATGTCTGCCTTAGAACGTGAATCGCTACTGTCAGCGGTTGTCATCATACGATTACCCACAACAACGTCTATAATGTGGTCGAGCTGGTACAGATTATCTTCTTCGTTAAATTCATGACAAACACAATGACGCTATTTATCTGCAGTCACTTCATTTACCACCTTCACTATCAGCTACTTGATATCAGGCAGCTGAAGTATTACGTAGTGACCGGCAACATTTCCTTTCCACTGGCTCTGTGTTAATTTAGTATGTACTCAATACGAGGATCAATTTAAAAGTTCGGATAGGAACTATCAGCAGAAGAAGAATATGAAAAGCAATGAATGAATCATCTATTCTTCAGTTATAATTTTCCAACCAACCATTTAGCCATTATTAGGAAATCCTTTCGAGTATATTCGTAATTCACACCGTTTAGCGCTATAACTCAATCTGTAGTTTAGCGGTAAAATTAAATTTTTCGTGTGTTGCAAGATTTGTGTTTTATGTGAACTCCTGTTAATTTCCAAATCTATGTAATAGTGTATTCATTATTTAGAAGCTGTTTAAAATTGACGTGTCATGCGTGTTTTGAAAAACGGACAAAATCAAACATCGTGGTATGATTCTTTGTTAAAAATTGTTTAGCGCCAACGGAAATTCAGAAGAAAATTGTAAATCTATCAAAAGATGCTGAGACTTAAAAACTAATGGTTTGTAAGTAGGCGCTTAAATTTAAACGTGGCCGTACGAGCACTGAAGATGATCCCCCCCCCCCCACAGGACACCCAAAAATGCAACAACTCCAGATGCGGCAGCCATTTTGCACAACGCTTTCTCACACCAAGTTTTAGAGTTAAAGTATGATGTACAAGCTCATATGAGATGCCTATGATTTCAGCAACCTATGATTTTTTCTTTCAATAATGCCATTTTTAGTTGCACTTTTTGGACGTCTACTGCTGGCGTCGTCTTCCGTGCTTATACGACCACGTTTAAACTGGTGCCCCACTTACCACTGTTTCTGAAGGCGCAGCATCTCCTAACACATTTACAATTTCTTTTTGATTTTCCATTGGCGCTAAAACGTTTTTAACAGAGAATTCATCACAACGCGATGCTTGATTTTGTGCACTTTAAAAACACGCGTGACAGGATAATTTCAAACAGCTGGTAAAAAGTGAATAAATTGACAGAGATATCTGGAAATTAACAGGTGTTTACTCAAAATATACGTCTTGCAGCACACGAAAGATTTTAGTTCTACCACTGAGCTATAGACCCTCGTACTTCCCTTGTTGTACGTCCTTAGAAAACCCACGTTGTGTCAAGTTTAAAAAGACTGAACGTTTTGCTTTACTCAAGTGATTTCTTCGTCATTTCGATACGTCGTGTCTATCAAAAGTCTTAGACAATTTATTCTTTTTAATAAAACAGAAGCCCATGAATTTTGGACAGTTCGTAGAGGGTAGTAACTTTTATATGAGATAAATCGGGATCATTATTTACTTATAAGAATACTCTTTGTAGATCTGGAGCTTCATTACGAAAGAAAAAGTCATACACTTTACAATGTAACCCCGTAACCCCTCTTTCCTTTTTGCTGTATATAAAAAAAACCCTTTTGTATTTTTTTTTGTATTTATATTTTTTTTTGAAAGAGAAGCCACAAGTTAATTAAAACTAGGCCGGAGCCTAGAGAAGCCAAAAATGCGCTGGGTCCAGGATGACGGGACTTGCAATGAAACTCGGCTGTAATTTAACAATAACAACTTTATTTTGCCCCCATAATTCGTTACATATATATATCCTGCAAATCACATAGTTATCACATGTCCAGGGCAATAGCCCTCAAAATACATAATAAATAAATAATTACTATATCCTTAGTCGTGTCAAAGACAATATCTATTATAATTATATAATTATATTATATTATTATATCTGTAATTATATAATTCCCCCCCCCTTTTGTTACTAACACTTGACATTGACAACACGTACGGAAACATAAAGACACATACACTCACAATTATATACACATACTACAGACACCTAGTACCCTTGGAATACCCATGCTCAACAGGCAGTGTTTCTACAAAGCCCCAAGACCGGCAATCATAAATGTTCGACCTTCAGTCACCGGATTCATTAATTCCCATTAATTTAAATAGTTAAGAAAAACCCCCGAAAGGATGATAATCACTCTCAAAGCATAAAGAGACCGGACTGCCCATATGTATAGACAGCATCGGATAATTGGCCCACTATGAGCATATGAAATCTTTAAGCTTCTTCGACAGCATATAATTGAAAAAAAAATCCTCATCACCAGATTTTAAGCAATTGTTATGCATTTATAAAATGTTAATTTTGTTTTACAAATCCAGATGAATACATGTATCAGTATATGCTTTTACAAGGTCAAAACATTAATCAGTATATGCTTTTACAAGGTCAAAAATTAATCAGTATATGCCCCCCAAAAAATATGAAAGTTCTTTTCTGTTAAAGCCGGATGGCTGTGTATAAATGAGTTTATAATAACTGACTGTTGTATCCTAGCAGATGTGGGAGCGCGCCAGCCTGTACTTGACCATGTGTGACAGGAATCCAACCTGCCTTAAACTGAATGAACATGTGCCTGGCAAAATCTATGTCCCCTTTTATCCCCAGAAAACAGCCAAAAAAAGAAACGAAACCCCTCTAGCCCTTACATATTAAACCAAAATGAAATTAAAATATAACCCCCGTTCTGAACCAGCCGGAACAGAACCCCTAACATGTGACTTAAATTTTGTAGTGAACAGTGTAATGACTATTGGCTATATATGAAAATATTGAAGTGTAAAAAGATCTCTAGCACGCTCCCCCAGTGCAGCACACAATTACAAACATCGTACTTAGTTTTATGAAGTTAAATTATTAAAGTCACATGATGTTCAGAATGAATGTTCAGCTGACACACCCCAGAGCAGACTGTCTAGCCGCATGGGCACATGGTTTCAAATGAAATATAATTGTACATCAGGAGCACGGCAGGCCCGGCCAACGAAAAATAAAAGAGTTCATATCACCTTAATTATGAGCATGTGATGCAGCTTGAGTTCGTTCACCAGACTCCCTCTTCCGAACAGGTGCGTGTATGATGGCTCATGGCTGATTAAGGCGTAGTTATATCAGCATCGACCAGCATCTCCGGCTTAGACGAGAACCCGGGAAGTCTCGTAAATTTAGCCTGCCATTAGAGTAGAAGAAACAACTATGTAGTACCGTCTGTTCGGATCAGGAGTCTGTTGCTTTTCCGTTCACTGCAGCTGTGGGACTGACGCTGCACTCACAGCCCAAGCCACGGCAAAATTACACCGCCAGACGGCGCAGTCGTTCACCAGTGCCGTCCGAATATAGTTGCGCTCCCCGACATTTGGTTCGCGTTATATTAAATACAATATTATAAAACCTTCGACCGCCGGGTTAGGCAAACACCGGCACAACAAGGTGATTGAAATATATAATCACAAATAAAGACGACTTAACCTTTTACTAAAAAGCGCTTGTCACGGTAACATCAAATGTTTAGACAACTCATGTGTACAGGCGCATGCGCACAATACATTCCTGTCTGAACTGTGTTTATGCTTCTGACCAATAGCGGTTTAGGTGTTACGCTTGTTTGTTTACATCAATAATGAACTAACAGCGAAAAGAGTTTATAACAATAGCTAAACATGGTGGCAGATAACCAAACAAACATATGCGTGGTTTCTCTTTGTGTACGTATGGGTCTTGAAGGGCGTGTCAGTGTAGACGTCTCCGTTGAGAGAGAGAGAGACATTTCCGTCATCTGCTTATGATTTATTGCCAAACAGCTACGAACTGTGTGAATGATTGATGGTGACATTGTCGTTTGGATGGAAATATTGTGCCTTCGTGTACCATACTTCAACACACGCACACAATGGCAAAATCTTAATCATAATACCACGATTACTATTTAGTCATCGCATACGACGATTAATTGAAAAGTTCGTAGAACCATCTATAGCTTAGCGAAAGAAATAAAATTTTCAGTGTGCTGTAAGTTTCATATATCAAGTAAACATCTGTTAATTGTTCTGTCAAATTATCCATTGTTTGTCAACCATTTGAAATTTACATGTAACGAGTGTTTTGAAGAACACACAAAATTAAAACGATGACTCGTTAGGCACTTGGTGAAACGTATTAATATAAAGGTTTTTAAAAACATATAAACTGTGAAACGTACCATTTTAAAAACCTTTGTACAAAATGAAAAATTGGGCTGTGACTGAATTCTTCGTTACAAATGGTTTTAGCGCCAATGGAAATTCACAAAGAAACAATAAATGCATTAATAGATGCTGCACATTAATAAACAATGGTTTATAAAGTGGCTAATCGAGTTTAAACGTGGTCGTATGAGCATTAAATGTGATCTCTGCAGTGAACACCCAAAGAAGTGCAAAAGCTCCAAAACGCAAAACCGTTGCGTCACCCACTCTGCATAATGTCTCATTATTACGAAGTTCATTAGTTAAGATATGGGACACGTGTGAGCTGCTTATAACCTCAGCAATGTTATCTACTCTCAATCGCTGGTATTCCAACACAGTTTGTGAGGTTTTTTAATTAACACGCGTTTACAAGAAATATGAATCTTATAACACACTAAAAATTTTATAAATGAATAAATTACATTAGATCCGTCATGTGACTTTGTTTTATTATTAAGAATTACGTGTTTCGGAACATATGTTCCATCATCAGATTCCTTTACTCAGTTGAGATCGTCAAATGTTAAAATATCATATACTCAATTGTCACAAACACACGTCAGTATGGGTGCGCAACCAAAAATGGCTGACCGGATACTGAAGTTGTCTTGTCTACGTATGTTTTTGCAAGTTCAAGGCTGTATCGCACAGCGGGTTCGATTTAAAGTTCAGATGGTCATTCAGTATGAAATCCTGACTGTGTGTGTTCTTGTATGCTTTGTAAATTTCGAACTCCTCTAAAGCGTTCACGTACTGGTCTTTATTACAAATGTTTGAGGTTTTTAAATTTGATGTGAAGTCTGTGTAAGTATGATTGCTTGAAATTAAATGTCCCGAATAGTTGGATTTTATGTTATTAAGTGAAGTCCGATTTTTCAAATTATGTTTTGGTGTGTGTTCGTTAAATCTCTTTAGAAAACCCCTCCCAGTTTCGCCATTATAAAAACAATCGCAATCATCACACGACAATTTATATATACCTGTTTTCTTTTCGAATAATGTGATACTATAATTATGGCGGAGTTCAGTATATTAATATTTGCTTTGAAAATTGCTGTGATGTTAATTTTACTCAACGTAGAAGTTAAAAGTTTTAGCATTATGTCAGTATAAGCGGATTAACAAACGTTGGTTTTACGTCTTGTCTTAATTGCAAAATAATATGGATGTTAGAAATTTTAGTTCTACCACTAATCTATAGATGTCGCTCCGAGAACTTTTAAACTAAACCTTGTAGTATCGAGTAAAACCTTCTGGTAAAAGTAAATTAAGCTGACAGGGCAAAGTGATGTGGGGCTTCGAAGAAGAAGCGATGGAGTGATCAGCTCTAATCTATCTGCTTGGGGCCGTAACAAATCATTTTTTATTTAATCCTTGTGGAAGAAGACGAAAAAGTAAACTATCGACAGGTGACCGTATACTTTCCAAGATAATTAAAAACATTGTCTACAGTCCAAAACGGTAATTAATTAAAAATTTCGCTTTGCAAGAACAGAATTTTAGACAGTTTCTTGTAAGTACCACATGAATACAAACAATTATTTGGCTCCCGTCTATAATTTGTAATTAATAAACGTAACTTTCGTAACTTGCTTGTAATCTTCCGTGGTATTCGTCGTCCATAAACTTTCTTTCCATCTAATACACGTCGTTATACTTTCCATTTAAACCAAACGATCCTCCCGTACTACGATGAGGCATCATCAGTGGTTCAAATGAAACAATAGAAGATACCTTATCAAAATATGGCCGAAATGTTTAAATTCAAGACAAATAAATCGACAATTGGTAAACGAAAAAAAGAAGTGTTGTTACGAATTTCGCTTTACGTAGCATAATTTACCTAATATCAAATAAAAGATTATTTACATTAAAAAAATTATTTTTTAATTAAACCAGTTTTTACAGATTTGTACGTTGTATAGTAATTCAAAAGTTATAAGTAAAATTGAATTCATAGTATTTTATTTAAACCTTATAAGGCTATTTATTTTCTCACTTAAAATTCTTAGAATAATCTCTACCCCCCCTCTCTCACTCTCTCTCTCTCTCTCTCTCTCTCTCTCTCTCTCTCTCTCTCTCTCTCTCTCTCTCTCTCTCTCTCTCTCTCTCTCTCACACACACACACACACACACACACACACACATATATACATGCACACACACACACACACACACACAAACACACCATACCTGTACACAAGAGCACGCAGGTACACTCATTTTTTGGCAACTTGTTTAAAGGAATTAATATTTACCTGTTCAGGATAGCTCTCTAACACCGGGACTAACTCTATGAATATAAATGAAATATTGGTTTCTGTGCGCTGACTACGACTCGTCACGTCCGTGCTTCTGACACCCTGCAGCTATTAAATTTCCGTTCCTTAATCACTCATTAGTGTAGTTATTCAAATATTTGTGTATCTTTAAATACATATTTTACGTAAGTAGGTGGAAATATTCGAAATCTGTAAGGAAATTTGATTTAACTTGAAATTCTATGAATATCTCTCGTCTTTCTTCATCTTTCTAACAGACGCGCCCACTAACAAACACACACACTCACTCGCACACACTACAACTTTCATATAACGTATATAAAGGAATTAATAATTATACATTTTCAATCTCTCTCTTGAGCACCAAATACAAATTATATGCGTTTCTGTGCCCTGAGTAAAACTCACCACGGCTGTAACTCTGACACCCTGCAGGAGTTAAATTTCTGTTTCTTAATAATATCGGACTATCCGTAAAATAATAGTGCCTGTCGTCGGAATTGTATCTAAAAACACGTATACAAAGTGTGAAAGACTTAAGAGTCCAGGGATCTATAAAAATAGATTGGTCGAGGAATCCAATAGGTGTGAAAGACACGGGCGGCCCAGACGTTCAGTTGATCATGAATCTGAACAGTTTTGTGGAATCTGAACAAGCCTGATTCCTGAATTGTTGAAGAAGAAAGACGTTTACGGCAACGCATTATTTAAATAACAAGACTTTATCTTGACACGTTCTTGAAAACAGTATTAACTTTGAAATTAATCATTGAGCATACGTAACAGACATATTCGTACCGCCAAAATATTACAGAAAGCCTGGTAGATCTACCTGCTTAAATGAATCACTGTCAATCATCGTTTTCAATGACCCAACAATCTAGTCTCTTCTTGCAAGTTGTCATAGAACATTTTACCCAATATTAAGGTTTAATGTTAGGTTTTAAAGTTTGAGGAGAAGCAAAAATGTTCATTTTTATTGCGGAAAGTATTTACATACCGTTCACTTGTGTGGATTTGCGATCACTGAGATTTGCAACGAAATCAAATCCTGACACGCTGTCCCCGGGATACCCTCAACATGTCTCAGTTATTTCTGATTGGCGTATATAAGCAGTGGTCCCAACTTGTGTGTTATAATTATTCCATATCAAAAAGAAAAGCGATTGATAAAGTAAAGTTTTTGTAATTATATATTATTTTACAAGCATTTACTTTGTAAATTTTTTCTGTTACTTTTATTTGATGCAAAGTGAACGCAATTTGCGTGGTGTTAGTTATCTATGTAATGAAAAATACAGTAAATCAAATAACCAACTCAAAGAAATATAGAGTTCTTATAAAACACGTAATAGAAAGAATATAGCAAATTTATGGGCATAAACACATGTGTTCCTGTATGAACGTGTCGTAATCATCGTCATCGTTAAGGTCATCATCATTATCATCATCATCGTCATTTTCATCGTAGGTTGAATGTAACATCTCGATGTTACAGCACAGCGAGTAGAAGAACTCTTCTATTCGCTATGGTTATAATAACATGTTATAATGTTATAATACCTTAGAATATTTAATAGCAAACAGAAAAAACTTTCAGTCGTTAATCTGCGTATCTCCTAACCTACTTTTAGGTTCCAAAAGTGAATTAATAATAATAACAATATGTTTTTGTTTTTGTTACTGTGTGTTACAATATCTCTCCAACCAATATGGAAACTCTATCATTTTATGAGATGTGTATACGTGTAGTTATTTATGATAAAAACCAACACATGCTTAATCACGTGAAATGGCTCCTCAGATTAGATTGTTTATACAATTTAGATTTTCTTTGTTAAGACCACTTTGGACAGTTGCGCATTTAGTCATTTTCTCATTTTCCAGTAGGCTTTTGTTTTTCCCTTCAACTCCTTCAATCTTGTTTGTTACTTTACCTTGTCTGTTGATCTTTTTACCAGCTTGAATTTTTTTTTTATTTTTCTCTACTTGTTCCTATACTACATTGTTTCTTTTTCTATATTGGGGATCCGTTATAATTCTTTCTGTACTTCTTTGCGCGATCTAAATTTTGTTTTCACGTTTCATAGAATATTCGTTTTGTTAATATTTTATTTTTCTTTCTTAGTAAAAGTCTAACGTTTTTCTTCGGCATTTTAGTGGAAAGTTTAAAGAAACAACTGTAAATTTCTTCATTTGCACTTAAACTAAATTTGAATTGTACTGTAAACAAGAAAAAAACATTTTTCCAAGTTATCAAAACTAATCAAATCACATATGACACGCAATAAATTAAAATCAGAGAATGGTGTCGTTCGGCCAAATTTCAACAAACCAAAGTTGGTCACAGTAGCAATGCCGCAGAGAATTCACCCTAACCGCACAAAGCAGTGTAATAATTGCCACGGCGAAACCGCGGCACCGTCTTCCCACTGCTACATTATACCCCATTGTTGTTAACTGTTCTTCGTGTGGTTCCCTGTAGACTACAAATAATTGATAAACCAAAGAGTGGCAACAATATATACGTCACTGGAAATAAATCACTGGAAAACATGCCAATTTGTATATGCGCGCGGGCGCGAGCGTGTGTGTGTGACCTGCAGGCATAGGCTGACAGAAAATGTCAGAAGTTAGAAAATACAGACGTAGACATCAATATAAATGGAATTGTATTTAAGCATTGATTTTTAATATAAATAATACTTAATTAAAAATTTAAGTTTTTCTGTCACTAACGTGTTATTGATTAGAAATTCATGACGATTTTCATGGGTATACATTTGTTAAATGGAATCTGCAAAGACTCTGGATTGCAGATATCCACAATTAAAACCAAGGTGATGGCTTTCCGTGGAACTGATCCCGTACGGGCAAAAATTGTTCTAGATGGTACTGTCCTGGAAAAAGTTAGCAATTTTGAATACCTGGGCTACAGTGCGTCTTATAATGCAAGCAACGACGTTGTGATTAAGTTGCATAAGTTCAACCATATTTGCGGGACCATTAGGCAAACCCTTAAGTCAGCAAGTAAAGGAAAACACGCCTAAGATTCTACAAGGTGATGGCTCTTCCCACATTTCTTTATGGGCCTGAGAATTTGACTTTAACGAAAGGCCCATGCCTGTCACATCCATGCGGCTGAAATGAGATTTCTCAGGCATGTGGAAGGGTATACTCTCCATGACCATAGAAGAAACACAGTTATACGGCACGAACTGAATATTATGAGTATACTCGACAGGATCGCCCAGTATCGGCTGAATTGGTGGGAACATCTTTGTCGAATGGATGACTCCCACACCACCAAACAACTATGGAACTATAAGCCGAGGGGACGGAGAGGTCGGGATGTCCGAGGAAGTGCTGGAGTGACCAGCTGTAATATTTACCTATTTGAGACCGGTACAAACCATGGTTGGTTTAAACCTTGAGTATGATAATGACGATTTCAGGACCTATAGTCTTGGCACTACTGTTTCAGCTACATAAATGTTAAACTGTAACAAAAATTAGGCGACCACTACCTATCGTTATTTACAAAAGAAGCTCTTCATGTCATGCTCCATTTTATAGTGGATAGCTAAAAGTGACTATTGTAATTTCAGAAGTATTTGAAAATATTTTTCCCGATAGTAAAGTTGTATAAGAAAAAATTAGAGGTATGATGTTGGTAACACTGAATACTTAATATGGAATACGTTTTCAAGAATGGGTTTCATTAACTGTATAGTCAGCGTCTTCTTTTCTGCGGTGTTCGTATCTTGTAATGATTTTGTAAAACACAAAAATGTATATGTAGAATATTATCGGACATAAAATCCTTACATGCAAACGCGAAAAGTTATTAAAGGAATAAATTTATTCTGATACGTGCCGAATACATAATTAATTATTCATGTAGTATTATTAATTTATTTAAATTTATTTGTTATTATGCTGTAGTTTTCGGGTAGCGCAATTTTTCTGCCATCCGTTGCAATAATATTGGTATGACGGTCTAGTGATCCAGTTGAAAACAAAATGCAAGACACCAATTAAGTCACTAATCACCTGCTTTAATTATCACAATTAAACAGTTTGTAATCTACAAGATAATCTCTTACAAATAATCAAATAAAAATTGTTCACACGCAATAAAAATGTAACTGATATACAACACAATTGTATTGCAATTGTCCCGCACAATTATAAAACACATAACAGTTCGCCACAATAGTTCGAACCGCACTGTGTGAATCGCCATTTAAACGCACTGTGTAATCGCCCGACAATAACTGACTTTACCGTCGCAGAATAGCTGTATTTATACCCTGCTGATTTCCAGAATAATCTGACACTTTGGATGATATGTTAAACAAACAGGCGCTCTCGAGAATCCACTATAAACAGTGTCCTTGAACACACTGCGCTGACAGGAATGGTCTGGTAGAGACTCGATAGTTGACGCGTAATTGTCTTTCACCGCAAAGTAGCAGCATTGTGTACACACATTAGAGCTGGAATATTCGAGAAACTTGTAGAACGTTCCATATTACGTAACACTTTTTCCACATTACTTAACAATATGTTTTCTGATAGCTGTTAGCATATCATATGCTTTGTTATTCCTGAGTGAGTACAGCCGAATTCCTTTAATCCAGACTTGACGGGACCAGGGACTTTCAGATAATCGCTGTACTGAGTTTCTGTAAATGTGTTTAAAACGCGGTTGCCTACATAAAAGAAAATATGTTTTGCAACAAAATAAAAATTTATCAAGTTAAAATTTATCAAGTTTTATATAAACGATACGAGCACCTTATTCGGTGTCACACGAAAGAAATCTACATCAAATAATTTATCGTTTCGCTGCGTTACACTAAAACCAAAGTTACGAAACATAGGTTTGACACAGAGATTATATCCGTCTGATACAAAGCAGAGCGGTTATTAGCACGCTGTAATCACGGAACTGTATCCTCACTGCGACTTTATACCACTACACGTTATTAACTATCCTGTGTGGCGCATTATCGATTGACTGCAAACAATCGATTTATCAAAACGTGGAAGTATTGAGTGTCGATAGCGTCTCGTACTCTTTGTAAGTACAAGTCATTATGGACAAGCCACTGAATAAAAAAAACATCAAATTAAAGCTCTAATGAGAAAATTGTTACAACGGTCTAACTGATCGTCGTATGGTACAGTGAGAAACAAATTACGAGACACCAATGAATCACAAATGACCAGCTTTAATTATCACAATTAACAATTTTTAATCAACTTGCGCAATAATTCAAGTTAATCTATTCACTCGCAATAACAATGTCAACTAATAGAGTCCCGCACAATTATAAAACAATAACACTTCGCCAGAATAGTCCGAAATTCATTGAAATAAATCGCCACTTAAACTGAAACTAAGCGCAGCTGTTGTTCAAATAGATAGTACAAGTGTTACAAAATAATCCATAATACGCGTCAACACTAGTAGAAAACTCTAGAGCGTAATTGATTACGCCCTTGAACACAGTGCGCGCGGACCGGTGAAGTCTGGAACAGGCTGGGTGGTTGACGCGTGATAAGTGTCACGTAATTGTCTTTCATCTCAAAGTACGCGCACACACATTACAGCTGGGCTGTGCTGGGATAGCTGAGAATGTCCTGTAATGGCGTAACAGTATGTACTTTGCGAATAATAATTAAATAGAAGTTTACTGAAGAAAGTTGTGTTAGTGGTTAAAATCATTAACAGAATTATCACTGTTGCACACCACTATAGAAAAATTATAGAATGTGGTAGAACAACTTGTAACTGTCCAGACGGGGGTGACAGGGCCCAGATGTTGGGAAGGGACATTTGAATTATAGCTTGCTGTGTGTGAGCACGGTGGGGTTGGGTGGGGGTGAAGGGTTTGGTTTCATGTCTGTTTGTTCGTTTCCGATCTGACGATGAACTGTGAAGCTTGAAAGCGCTAATCGGAATAATTTTTCTATAGTGGTGTGCAACACTGATAACTATGTTGGTTAATAATTAAATATTTCCTACACAGAAATATATTTAATATTTAATAAATTAAAAATATTTACTGGACAAACTTAAAAACACGTATGATGTTAAAAGTAATTTAATTTATGGTAACTTATAAGCTTAAATTAAGAATTTCAATGCATAAAATTAAACTCCTGAGTTGTTTAAAACTTGACACTGGTAGAGACACCATAAGGTCTCGTCCACTACACAGCCATAGAGCACGTAGCAGTTCCGCAAAATCAATCGACAAATTCGACAAAAGCTAAACTTTACACAAGCATATTGTTACGTGAAAACCGATCTTTAATAACTTAATGTAAATTAGTAAGTACCATAGAAGTCGTAATTTTTATTTATAATTTGATAACAAATATCATCTGAAAATACATTAATTCTGGTATACACATTATTACACAGTATTTTACAAGTACAATACAAATCAATGTGTTTATTAATTTATTATACCAAAATTATTAAAAATAACACATTGTGCTATTCTTGAAAATCATCATCATCATCATCATCATCATCATCATCATCATCATCATCTTCACGGATTAAACTAAGAATGGTTTGTTCCGGTCTCAAATACGCAAAGATTACAGCTGGTCACTCCAGCGTTTCCTCGGACGTCCCACACCTCTCCGTCCCCTCGGCTTATAGTTCCATAGTTGTTTGGGGATGCGACAGTCATCCATTCGGCAAAGATGTTTCCACCAATTCAGCCGATGTTGGGCGATCCTGTCGAGTATACTCATAACATTCAGTTCCTGTCGTGTATCTGTGTTTCTTCTATGATCGTGGAGGGTACACCCTGGTATGTGCCTGAGAAATCTCATTTCACCCGCTTGGATTCGAGCGGCCTGGCCTTTCATTAAAGTCTAATTCTCAGACCCATAAAGAAGTGTGGGAAGAGCCATCACTTTGTAGAATTTTACTTGGTGACATAAGAGTTCGTCTAATGGTCCCGCACATAAGGTTGAACTTATGCAAATTATTCACAATTTCGTTGAGACACACTGTAGCCCAGGTATACAAAATTGCTGGCTTGTTCCAGGACAGTACCATCTATAACAATTTTTGCCCGTAGGGGATCAGTTCCACGAAAAGCCACCATCTTGGTCTTACGTGTATCACCATTCTCGAAAAATAATACAAAATTAATTATAAAGTTTATATTCTATGTACTTGAAAAGGAAAGCTAGACAAGAGACGTGTGTCAAATTGTATTAGACAATGGCGGTATCAGCACTGCTTGGATTTGAGGCTTTGACTTTAAGGAAGAAGGACTGGTGCCAATTACAGGCTGCAGAAATAAGCTATTTGAGATCTGTAATCGGGTATACGCGACTAGATCATATAAGAATCGAGTATATTAGACAAGAACGTGATATAGTTTCCTTAAATGGACTCATTCAGAATGAATTATAGAAATTACGGGAAACAGCATCTATAAAGAATGGACAGTACCCGCTTTCCAAATTTGGCTTATGAGTATGAGCCGGTTGGAAGAGGATCTGTAGGCAGGCCAGTCACAAGATAGCAGAACAGGAGAAATCTTATCTATGAAGTGATGATGATGATGATATTCTAAGTACTAATTGCCTCACTCAAATCGCTGTAAAACAGATCGATTACTGACTGGCCGGCTTCCCTCTTTGACTGCATCATTGGGTACCACATAAAAATATATGGTGTACGTAAACATGTTACATCTTACCATAAACATACAAATTTACCAGAGCGAATTGTCCTTTCTTCTTTATTTCACAACGTTCCTAAATGTTCAGTTATACAGTAATTACGCTCACACATTATCTGAGGAGTCAGCAAGTTTGCAGTCAACAATTTGGGATACTATGTTCTATCAAGCCTATCCTTGTGTTGCCACAATCATAATACCTATTATAATAACCAATATTACATTATAAATATACAATAATATTTCTTATTTTTTTCCTATTCCTATTTGTATTTGTACCTCATGCCGATTTCAATTCTTTATTCCTTGTCCTTTCCTTTTTTCCAATATTCTTTCATCTTTTCACTATGTTTCTTCTTCCTGTCTTCAGTCCATTTTGGGCCTGCGTTTTTCTCTCCCCTACCCTGGACTCCATTATTTTTAACACTTTTGCCCGAAAAACTTCTCTTTAAATTGCTTCTTCTGCGTTTATATTATTTTTTTTCTAAATCCTTTTTGACTTCTTTAATCCAATTTGATGTTGACTCCTTTCCCCACAGATATTTGAAGATCTGTTTTGTTAGCCCATTTTAGATTCTATTTAAATGTCCAAAAAATACTAGTCTTCTTTTTCTCACTGTTTCGGTTATATTTTCTATACTTTGATATATTTCATCATTACTTCTTAATTTCCAACATTTTGAAGTTTTCCGTAGGCCTAATATTATCCTAATAATTCGTCTTTCAAAAATTTATAGTTTGTCTAAATTATAATTCAATGCTAGACATTCACTTGCATATATGCATTCTCGTTTCACTACTGTACTGTAATGACTTATTTTCGCATTTTTTGATACGCACTTTTATTGTAAATATCTTTAGTTATACCATATGCTCTTTCCATTTTATGAATTCTTCCTTCTATAGCAGATATTTCTAAACCATTCTCTTTAATTATTTCCCCTAGATACTTAAATTTTCTACCCTCTCTATTCGACCAATATCTGTTGGTAGGAATTTTGGCGGATTTTAATGTTCTTGAGAAATTAGTTTTTTCTGCAGACATTCTTAAGAATACTTATTATTTTATTAATTGAACAATTGACGCATTTTAATTATTCAGTTCCATATATGATTCTTGTCAACGTCAGGGATATTGGTACAAAGAAGAACACTTTCAGGCAATTTGTAACACAATAGATATAACGCTACGGAGCATAGTAATTAGAGATAAAAAAACAATGGCCGTGCCGGTGCTGATGTGTGGTAGCGAGCATTGGGTACCAATAAAGTAAGACACAACAGAAAGACATTCAATCCACAGAAATTAAATTCCAAATATTTTCTGCCCTATAATATGATTCACATTTGAGCTTTAAAATTTTTTTTCAAAATTGTGACTTTTATTTTTAGCCAGTAACGTCTTTAAAGTTAAGGAAAATTTTAAAGAGGCAGAACACTTGTATTTGGCTTAAAATATCCTTTAGTCTGATATCCGGCATGCATTCCAACAATCCTTTAAGGTTTTGATCCCTCTTTTGGTCTCTAATGTTCTAAAACTTAGGCACACGAAAACAATCGCACAAGAAAGACTGCCAAGGAGAGTTATGGAATGAACCCCACCAGGAAGAAGGAATAGAGGAAGACCACCTATCACCTGGATAGAAGAAATTTAGACTATATTGAGAGGAACGAGAGATTGAAGAAGATCTTTGAATGGATAAGCACCAGTGGAAGATGAGAATTCAGTCACTTCTGTAAACTTTGGTTCCGGAAAATGTATTAACATTGTACGGCCGCAATAAATAATGTTCTAAAACTGCATACACGTACCGTATCGCTGAACGCAGGCGGGTAGTGGAAGAAGTTAGAGCTTGAGAAGCACCTTGAGCCTAATGACAACCATGTGTTGAAGTTTGAAGGGACTAAGATACCGTTCTCTACATTGCACTATTATCTGAGACTTTATCGGGAAGCGATAGAGATATGCAAAACAAAAACAGCCTCAACAGAAAGGAGGAGATTTTGAGACTAAAATAGTACCCGACAGTGCCAGGTTCTTGGATCACTACTTCGCGGATAACGTTTAACTTTGTTGGTGACACAGGTGAGCAACGGGATTGGTCAGTCTCTCAGCCAATCAGATACCTGACCAACCGCAGACGTATGTAGAATGGCGTTGATTTGGAGTGTCGCATCGTCTTTCCCGCGTTTTGCGAGCACAAAGCTCCAGCATCAGTTGAACCTGCTTCCAGACTGGCTACAGAAATGGCGGGTGACGATCAATACGGAGAAATCAGAAGCGATCTGTTTCACGCGTAAATCCATCTCCCGGTGCCAGCCCCTCTCCCTGGAAGGGAGCCCCATCGCCTGCAAAGTGTCGGTGAAGTATCTAGGCGTTTGGCTCGACGGCCGCCTTTGCTTCAACACCCACGTGACGTAAACCACCGCCAAAGGTCGCGGGGTCCGAGCCAAATTATCTCCATTTGCCTCGTGTCGCAGCCGCCTGGCCGTGGGCACGAAATTAACTATATATCTTTTATTTCTCAGGTCAGTACTGACCTATGCGGCTCCCGCATGGTGGTCTCTTTTGTCCACTGCCAACAGGTGTAGCCTGGAACGACACCTTGTCGGAGCCCCCTTGGTTTGTGAGGAACGACGTGATTCGAAGGATCTCTATGTCCCTACCTTCTTTGCTTTTGTGCGGTCGCTAGCTGTAACTCTCTTTGCTGCAGCCGCGACTTCCTCCTTCCCTTACCTGCAATCTATCAGCGCCTCAGAACCAAAACCGCCGATTCGGGAAACCGCGCTCTCGGGCGCTTCTTGATGTCCTGCCATAAAGCCATCCTCGAACTTATATCAGATCAGCCCCCAACCCTAGAGTTCACAACTGAAAACTTTCTTCCTGTCTTCCCTCCTTGCCCACCTCCTAGCACGTGAGCCAGCCGCTAGTTGCTGTCATGGAGGCTCTCTGCTCAAGGCGTCTGCTGGCTGGGCTTGGGACAGGCGACATCTGTTGCCTGAATCGGTCTCACAAAAGTACATAACCTTTTTCCTTCTTCCCCGCCTTCTGCGTTAACGCGTTGGCGGTTTCCTTTTCCAGATTTAGGCTACCTGTCGACTGAACCAGACTTAGTTCATCTTCTGAAAGCCATTGGGCACGACCCAGATGCTGTGGTCAAGGCACGGGTGCAAAGACGCCTCGCACACACAATGCAATGGAATGCAATGTCGTATCGTCAGTTGCGACAGGAGAATGGTAAACAGAAGACCCAGTGAAGATAACCGCAGTGTCTGTAGTCGAAACAAAGGACCATGACCTAAAAATGTGGAAAATAATTTTACTGAATTTATCTCCGGCCGTGAAAATTGTAATTTTTATTACAATTTCTTTCACTTAATACTTAACATAGACTTGTACAATTTTTTGCAAGCTTTTGATCCACTTTTTCGGCTACGGTGTCCTAAAATTCTCAATTCTCTAAAACAGAACACTATAGTCAGATTTTTGTTAAACTTCTGTTTAGTTTGATACCCCACATGGATTTTTTAGAATTTCTCAAACTGTTTAAGTCCCACAAGGTTATCTATGGCGGACGTAAACTTGTAACATATTTTCATGAACTTAAAGATTTCCCAGAGCAAATTCTTCTTGTTTATTTCACAACGTTCAGAAATGTGCAGTTCTACAGTTATTTATGCTCACAGGTTATCTGATGAGTCAGCTAGTGTGCAATCAACAACTTGGGATGTTATGTTCTATCAAGCCTACCCTTAACGACTGTGTTTTGCCACAGTGACGTGGCGCCGCGCCGGCGGCAACAGTACAAGCAATGAAATGGAATCAGAGAGTAAATACTTTAATAATTGATTAATTTGAAACGTGAACAATATTAGTCGACAAACTTGAAGAATAGCACAATATTGCTTTCGAACTGCTGGTCGCTTGTACCGTTATTTTAATGTTGTGTTGCCGGCTCAGATACCGGTGACGTTCTACTGTGTATGGTCATTAACCTCGTAGTAGTTATCACTGTACATACTAGGGAAGGAGATGCGTTCGTCCGCCCGATGTGTTGCCGCTTTATAAACCGGCAAAACGATCAGTTAGCAGCTTTCGTTTAGCTATATGTTTCTTTATTAATTTCTAATTAGATTATTTGTGTTCGGACTTATTCTGTGTAAATATAATGCAGTCAAATTACGTTGAACCGGGACCATCTTCTTCTGCCAGCGAATGATACGTAGACAAATACACTAGAAGAGTATTTTGGCTCTAAAAAGAATATCTCGTACTAAAAAAAAATAGGAATTAAATTTTATGCTAACTTTTATCTACGGCAACAGCTGTTATCAACCCACACCACGCCACTGTGTTTGCGGTTCCGTCACTCAATTTATAAGGGGTTTCGTTCTCAAAACTATATGTCGGACATATGTATGTCACACATGACGAGTTTTACGAAAATCACTCAGAAATTATCGTCTGACAATCCCAGACAGGTAGACAAACAAACTGTCAAGGTAGAACTAAGAACTCTCTTTTCTTCTTTAATTACTTAGTCCAAACTCGTGCTTGTATTTACTTAATGGAAATCACACAGCACAACAGAAACAAAAAAAAGGAAAAAGGTGAATAACAAAATGTGTGTTGACAGAACGAGGACGGACATACACATGGGATCGCCGCTCCGGCCGCCTGCAATTCAAACAACGCAACCACACGCACACGCTGGCCAACAAACCGCACAGCTGTAATATAACAAAGCCCACGTCACCGCAATTGTTCCAGCTGATCAAATTAAACACGCCACGTCGAAGCGATAGAAGCGCGCTCTTTAATTAAATTACTTGAAACGTTTGTGTAAATGTAGCTAACTGGCGCTGCATTCTCTTTGTCCATTTATCAATGAGTTATTGACTACAGTAAGTAATATTTACATAACATTAACGATATTAACAATATTGACTAAACTAAGTAATACTGACTACACAAACAATGTACATGACTACATGTACAATATTTTGTTCCTCTTTATTATCACAACACAGTTGGTTATATAACAAGACGAGGGGGCAGCAAATACGTGAAAAGGAGACTAAACCGTTATAAGCCCTGATGTAAAATGAAAAGATGAATACCAGAGTATACCGAATATAACAAAATATTACAACCCTAGAGGCAGAAGAAAAGTTGGTATGCCTAAGAAAAGGTGGACTGTGGAATTGGAACAGGCCGCTAAAGCCTAAAACCGTTAAACATTTCATTAAGAAACTTGTGTTAGTGGTTATAATCACAAACAGAATTAAGCGGCAAGTTTACAGCTGTGAAGCTTGAAAGCGCTAATCGGAATAATTTTTCTTTAGTGGTGTGCAACAGTGATAATTGTGTTTAAAACTGTTAAGAAGAAGATGATGATGATGAATGGCAGAGTAAATACAAAATGAGTAGTGGATGAGGAAACACATGATAAATACATTTACTACCTCAAAGATAAACGTCTATAAAATAGTTTCAAAACTATTGAAACAAAACTTTCAAGCTTGTTTTCATTTGTTAATTTTTCATTGTGTATGTTGAAAAGGGATATTGGTAGATCTTATCCTTGACTCAATTTTTTAAGCGCAGCCTGTACCATGGTTTTGGGTGAAATTTTAGATTTCTATAATGGTATTTCAAAGTGTTGTTTATAATTAAAAAACATTAATTTGTCTCGAAAATGTGTAAAATAATAATTTTATAGTCCCAGACATTGGTAGTCATTTGTTTTAATGTTTATGATAATACAAAATTGAATTTTGCTCATTGTTTCTATTAGGGATATTTTTGTATGAAAAGGGAATATGAGATAATAAAGGCATTGATGAAGAGGAAGCCGCAGATGATCCTGAGTATGGAGCAGGAATAAATTGAAACAGGTTTAATGGTTATCTTCTTTGCACTAATTAATTTTAAGGCACAAGTTTCGAAAACCAAATTTTCTAATGTTCATATACCTTTCCTCAGAAACTACGAACGCTAGGGTAATGAAATTTTTACAGAATGTTACTAGTACATGCTTTATACATCAAGCATTTTGTCAGGATTCTAAGTGAAGAATGTAAGCTTACAAAAAATAATTTATTTGGTTAAGGTTGGATCAAATTTACTTGTAGAAAAATTCATACAAGTTTGCCTTTTTGTATGAAAAAATGATAATTAACAGATAAAAATTTCATAAATGTAAACCCAACCATTTCTGAAGAAAAGGTAGGTGAATTTGGTATATTTAACATAGGCTTTATCATAGGTGACATATATGGTACAGGGTGTCCTTAAACCGACTAAGGACGAAAAAAGTTAGAGAAGAAAGAATTATTGTTTACATTCTTTCTTCTCAATAAATTACAATCAGACACCTCATCAAATCCGACTTTGTATGTTTTAATGTGTATAAATATAATACCCAATTATACGAATAAAGTTGGAAAAATTATATTGAACAATTTGACTTTAGTCCAAGAGGTAGTAATCTGTTTGATTTCGTATGAGCCACTGTGGACTACGTTTGGTTCCCTTCTCCTCTCCCTTCCTCCTCACCCATATCTCCTTCATTCTTGATCAATCTCCCCCTCCTTTCGTCAGTTTAGATGGCACATCTCCTCTTCTTGCTTTTTTTTTCCAGAAAAACGTGGGCACATTTTTATTTCTTTAAAAATGGTAAGCATTTCTCAAAGTCTTCTTGAGTAATCTGGAGTTTTTCTATATATCTTTTTTCGTTTCTTTGAACCACGTATTGGGCATTCTGAAATAGTTAAAAAGGTTTACTGTCAGTCTGTCACGATGCATTATTTGAACATGTCCGTAGGAAGTAATTCTTCTTTTCTTAATTACGTCTGAGATTTTCTAAACATCTGTGTAGAGCTAATTAGTATGGCGTCTTCTGTACAATTCGCCGTCTTTTATTGGTCCCAAGACATTTCTTAATATTTTTTTCTGTGAGTTTCAGTTCTTTCATCATCATTTTCTTGGTCAGAGTCAAACACTCAGCTGCATAAAGTGCGTCCGGAAGAATGACTGTTGAATAATGCCTAAGTTTGGCATTAATGATAAATTGGTCCAGATCGTAGGGTATGCAGATAATATTAATATTATGGCAAGATCCCAAGGAAGAGCAAAAGATACCTTCCAGGAATTCAAAGGTGAAGCAGGAGAGATAGGATTACAGGTTAATATAAAGATTACAAGATAAAACAAAGATTATGATCACCACCCGAAGAAAACCAGGAAACCTGAACAGTTTGAAATCGAACCACTACATCTGGAAAGAGTTAATCAGTTTAAATATTTGGGATGTTGGATGGCAGAAGACAATGAAGAAATAAATGAAATAAGGAAAAGGTTACAGGCCGCAAATAGAGCATATGCTTCGTTGACATCTATATTCAAGACAAGGAATATCCACCATCAGCCCAAGGTCACATTATATAAAGTTATGATTAGACCGGTGATAACATATGACAGCGAGACTTGGACTCTGAACAAACAAGCCGCTATCATAGTCAATCATTTTGAACGGTGAATTTTGAGGAGAATATATTGACCAAACCATGTCAATTGGATGTGGAGAATGCATCACAATAGGGAGCTATACAACCTGTATGAAGACAATGATCAGGCCACCACCAGCCGACTGCGTAGATTGCAATCTGCAGGACACATCATTAGGATGGAAGACAACCGAATACCTAGGAAGGTACTGTTTAGGCAAATCAAGTGTAGATGGCCTGTCAGAAGACCCAAGACACGCTGGATTGATACAGTGGCTAGGGATGCTGATAATTTACTTAAAATAAAAGGATGGACATCGATCGCTAAGGACAGGGAAAAATGGAGGTGAATGATTATGGAGGCTAAGGTTCGACTTCGAACTGTGACGCCATAGAAGAATTTTGGCATTAATGGATATTGATTTCTTATTATATGTATCCTTAGTTAAGTAATCTTTTTTATGATTTTCATTGTTACTTTTTGTGAGTAGGTTTAATATTTCACACAAAATAACTTCCGAACAGATGGCGGACTGTCAGACTGTTTTTGTGTCAAGTTCTCTTCTAAAATATTATAACCTACACAAAATACAGCAGTTTATTTATAAATAATTTCTGAATTTAACAATGTTCTCGTTTATAAAATGTACATTAGTTCTTAACACTCTATGGCGGAAAATTGCGTTATAGGAGTTTGTTCAGGATTTTATTGCATTATGAGGCGTGTGGATAGTGTAGCAGAATTGCATAACCAACGCCGTTGCAACTTTACTAGTGCAAACATTGATACGTTCAACTTGCACTGTCACTGTCACACATACCGATTAACAACGGAATTGTATCCTACAATGTATTGTAGTAAAGTGTCAGCCCACTAATGCAGGCTTCTATTAAACAGTCTTAAATCGTCAATTAATATTTTATTAATTTTTTTCCAAAAATCATAAGTCTGTAGTTTCCTATAGTTTAAGGACCAGGTTTTTCTGGTATAATTATTTCCCGTGCTGAGCCTGTCTGTTCCTTGTAGACAAGAATCTTCATCATCATCTTCAAGGATTAAACCATTGATGGTTTGTTCCGGTCTCAAATAGGCAAAGATTACAGCTGGCCACTCCAGCGCTTCCTCGGACGTCCCACACCTCTCCGTCCCTTCAGCTTATAGTTCCATAGTTGTTTGGGGATTCGGCAAAGATGTTCCCACCAATTTATCCGATACTGGGCGGTAGATAATAATCACTGTAACGACGGAACGTTCTCGAATACTGAAGAGCGTCCTTCTACAGGTTTCCCGGCTAGCAGAGGAGGGGGGCGTGTTCCTGCCAAGGCCGCACTCAACTAACCTATGTATTTTCCAGTGCTTGTTAAGGACGCACATTATGAAACATTAGTCTGGAACCCTGCCGTGTACACGTAGGCAACGGCTGCCGCTTAGCAGTAAGTTTACGTTGGGCAATTTACTCAGTGCGTCTCAAGTGGTTATTAGTAAAAAGTGATTATTGTGCAAAACTCTATTTGTTGACATTATTATTGTGTGTGGACAAATTTAACTTGAATTATCGTACGAGTTGATTACGAATTGTTATTTGTGATGAATTAAAGCTGGTAATTAGTGACTTCATTGGTGTCTGTATTTTGTTTCCACTGTACCGTAGGATGATCCGTGAGGCTGTCGTAACAATATGAAGAAGGTAGCTTAATATATTCCAACCACCGTTTACATACACACATTGTAAGAAGTGTCAGATTTGCTTAAAGTCAGTCAACAGTTTTGTTTATAACGCTATGTAGTCAGTTCGTTGCTCGGATGAGATCACATTGGCAAAGACGGTGAGATACAAACTTTCAAAGCTGCAACACACACACACACACACACAATCACGTTCAACGGCATTACGATGCTAATCAGTGTAGCGTGTGTTAATATTGGCCGTATGTACATAGATAGCATGCTGAAGCTATAGACTTAATACCATCCAAGGTTAAGTAAATTGGTATAAGCCGAAACTAATGAACGCAGTCTGAAGACTGACTTAAAGTAATTAGCGGCGCTCGCAAGAGGGCGAGACCTGTCACTCCAGTCACTCCAGTCACTCCAATACGCCGGGGAGTACAGTCAAACGTAAGGGTACATAAACTTGGCGGAGAGATAAACAGCAAAATGAGAAACCACTGTATCGTCGTCGAGTTTGGTGATCAGCTTCACACCAAAATAATTCTTTTAACATAAAACTGTGTTACAAATATAATTATATAAATATATATGGTAAAAAGCACAGAAACTTAACATGAAACAGAAGATTGAACTATCGTAAAATTATGCCAGAGTTATGTTTATTTGGAAATGTAGCCATACCATGCCAGTAAAATAGGAAATAAAGTATTAAAGGATAAAATGGACTTGCTATGGAAGTTAATTATTAAATGAATTAAATATAATGGAAGTTAAATATTACAGGAAGAAAAGGTGTTGTTGTGGACATATCTGAAAAAATGCAGACAAAATATTTGAATACTCCTATATGACAGTGTTGAGAAAAAGGAATTCTCTAAAATTCACAACATTTTATTTATTTATGTTCTTTTTTCCTTTAACAGATTCTGGCCATCCCAAAAGGTCCCCACCAGAGATTTTACATTGCTCCATGCCCGGAACTTGTTTAATGATCTTTTACGGTAATTTTTAAATATCCACTTGTCACTGTACAATTCAATGTATTCAGTTTTTCAATGCACAATGTAGAATTATCAATTTGCGGAATAAAACAAAAATCATTTTTTCGTTACAAATTTTTGTACAGATATTCTCAGATACGGACACTTTAAGTAGCCTACAAAATCAATACCACCGGATATAGGAAAATTTTAAAAGCCATAGTAAAAGAAAATATGCTTCGTAGATGTACCTTTAATGCCTAATAGTGACATATGTTTAGAAAATTTCAGACTAAAATACATGTGAAACAGCCGCTAAATCTAGTTTCAAAAATCAGTAAAACTGTTATTAATGTTTTAATCATTATACCAGACATGTTTTGCCAGGTTTATTGAAAATATTGTTTTTACGTATTCTCAAGATTGCTGAAACAAAACCAAGTAAAAGTTTAGTTTAATCTCAATTTTTTATTTTTTTTTATATACCCGTGAGGGCTTGACAATACGTGTTAAGTTGATTATGTGTGTGTATGTAATTTAAAGTCTACAGACTCTTCACCGGCAGTGTATAATGGATAAATCTACCTTATTGAGAATGACTAGCAATCACCTACACACAAGCAGCTACTTATTTTTAAAAGAGTGCTGATGTGTAATCCTTCCCTTTAGTGGATAGAGTTCTGTACACACATATGCTTCTGTTGTTAGTATATTTTCTGTAAATGTCATAACGTGAATGAAAATTCCCTACAAAGTAGATTTTGAGTCGTTACAGGCTTTAAACGTTTCTGTATTCCATAGTTAGTACTTTTTATTTTCTTTATAAGTTGTGTGCTCATACAAACTCGTTTTATCGTGCGCAGATTTTTAGAAAAAATTATAACGAAAAATGCTTTTCTTGATCTCATACGTGACATCCGCGATCTTCTGTCGTACCAAAATATTTTACGTTTCTAACACTAATGACTATCAACAATTGCTTAGTAATGGTTAACGTAACAATATTTGCACAGTTCCTTATTACTCGCTTCACTGTGTATTTTCGAGTATGTCCCTTACATAACAAAGTAAATTTAAATAATTAATACATTGTCTCGAAATAATTGTGTAATTACATACAAACCCTAATTAAATCTCTATGGGCTTACAGGATAGTAAAATTTCTCGGATGCACTAAACGATGTACTAGGAAAAAGTCAAGAAGTTGAGAATCACTGCGTACATTCCTTAACAAATTTCCAGTCATACTGTCCACAACAAACTGTCAATTCCTACATAACTCATGCCATAAAGACGCATATTATCAGTTGGGGAAATCGCAACATACGCCTCACTAATGCACTTAATGAGCCCATCAACCGATGAAGTGAAGTGGTGAAGATACAAGACCAGTGGGGCTGAGTAGAGATGCCCCTCTAAAGTGAATGTTCGTTGTTCATAACGTTTACCTTGTATTTTATATATAGTGCAGAAGATTTTAAATTATCATTATCATCTTCACAACACGGCATAGGCAATGTTCTGCCTGTTTGGCCTTCAAAGATCTTCCAGCCTTCTCTTCCTGGATCTACCCACACTACTGTATACATACTACACAAATACACATTCAATAGGTTTGTATTTCCAGACTTGTTTAGCCAGTCTGGAATCTGATATTCTTTCTAAGTGTTCTTTCCATCGTTGTTTGAAATGTTTTAGTTTTTCATTTAAGATAAAAACTTGTAACTCTTCTCTTATGTCCTCATTTCTTATACTGTGAAGTTTAGAACAACGTTTAACTCCTCAGAAGAACGCCATTTCTGATGCCTGTATTTTACTATCTTGTGTTTTGGTTGTTGTTCTTAATTCACACCCATAGGACAGTACAGGGACTGCCATAACTTTGTAGAACTTTAATTTTGTACTTCGACGTACCTTGTTTCTTAAAATGCTCTTTATTCTCCCACAGATCGTCCGAAACTTACCTAAATCAACATCAGTAGGTTACAAAATTGTAATTAAATTGAAAGAAATTATTTCATGAGATGTATACGTATGCCGGCCTACGTAAATTTGGTCGGAAGGCGCTCAGGATTTGGTCGGGAGGAGCTCGGTGTTTATCCCTTAGTAGAGCGACGTTAATAGCGGCAGACGACACGTTGCATAGCTAGCTTTGCAGTGTACACCTTTTGGAGTACGCAGTGTAGGCCTGGTAGGAAGAGGTGGGAAGTGAAGCCGGATCATGTCGTAAGTCTTATGCTTGAAGTTAACTATGTCGAGGACGAATTTCGACTTAGAGAAGAATCGTTCAAGAATTGGTCTTCTGGCATCTTCTAGTAAAAGTCTTGACAAACTGAAAAATAATATAAAAGAAAGCTTGGTGCGTTACTGCCAGTGTGAGGAATTATACAGTTATCACTGTTGCACGCCACTATAAAAAAAATTTATTCCGAATAGTGTTTTCAAGCTTCACAGCTCATCGTCATATCGGAATATGATCAGATTTTCCGATCTGACGATGAGCTGTGAAGCTTGAAAGCGCTAATCGGAATAATTTTTCTATAGTGGTTGCAACAGTGACAATTCTGTTTGTGAATATAACCATTAACACAACTTTCTTAAGTAAATAATACAATTGTTACATAACGCTCTGCCAGTTGCCGGCAGGTGCAGTTACGGAACGCTCACAAAAAGGTGTGAGTGTCGTTCTTCTCGCTTCTCGACTAGCCCAGCGTGCCTCGTCTGTGTCGAGGCCGTCCACTCACGTAGTATTAAAGTCCCGTCCAGACTGTTTTAGAGCACTTGTAAATACTCATATTAATCTGACACACCGTCAAAAGGATGGAAAGTTATTCTGGAACACCTGCGCTACCTATATAAGCAACAACGGTCGGCCTCTCAGTCAGTCAGAGCTGGCCATTTATTCAAGTGCGGATCGAAGTGTTATGGCAAAGTGATTATTGTGTTATAATTCGTATGGAACTCTAGTAGTTGACATTATTATTGCGTGTGGACAACGTTTAACTAGAATTACTATATGAGAGTATCTTGTTGATTTTAAATTGTTATTTGTGACTCATTAAAGCTTGTAATTAGTAATTTCATTGGTGTGTGCGTCTGTTGTTATCTGATTCTTTCAGGTAACCGAGGAATGTCATCTGAAGTATATTATTATAATCGTACTTGATTATGATTATACAAGAAATAATATTATAATTATTGGTTTTAAAAAATTAACAAATTTTATCAGCAAAAAATTAAAATGTCGTAGTTTAGTGGTGGTAGGATTGAAAGTTGTACAGGCTTATGAGAGTTCTGAGCTCGTGCTATGAAAACATTATATTGTACACACGTACACACTGGGGGCTAAGCGAGTGTCTATTGGGTAGCTTTACCAATACTGACACATGTTATACTTTCAGCCGAATCATAACTTTGTAAGCCGTAAAACTTGTAACATTATAAAGAATACCTAAATTCGCGCAATAGTGTACAAAAATTGCGTTCTCCTCTCTCGCGTTATCGTTACAGAAGCGATAATGGCTTTACTATAAAAGCTAAGAGAAACTTTTTAAACATTTCATAAACTCTCAATACGCTGATGTTTAGTACGGTGTTTTGCGTTCCGAAATTATCTTGTCACTGCTTGTCGCGAGATATCTTCCACTGTTTTCTGAGAGTACGGCTTAATAACATATAGTATCAATTCAACATATTTTACGTAATGCGGAGAAAGTGTTAGCCATTACGGAACACTTTAAAGCTGGTTGTTAGTGACTTCACTGGTGTCTTGTATTTTGTTTTTCCACTGTACCATCGACGATCAGTAGACCGTCGTAACAATAGGCCTATTTTACATGTGGTATAAAAAAACTACGAATATCTAGAAGCTGCATATATAATTTGCGCATCTATTTCTGTCTGTTTGTCCATCTGTCTGTCTCCTCCCTCTCTCTCTCCTCGTGCTACTTACGTACGTATGCAATCATTGACACGAACATGCATACGATTTTCTCGCAGATAATAGGGCTTTGACAGACTCCCGTAGTCATCGTGTTCCTTGACACGAAGCTTTCCAACAATCTTCCATCTCACGTGCTTGTTCCAAAAAGATTCCTTAATTTTTCAACACGCTATCTCACCATGAAAATATCTGCATTAGTACCATATGTCTAAAACGACTATTAATAATAAGTTTTTGTTAAACGAGCGAAGCGAGTTCTCAGTTTTTACTTGACCGTTTGGTATTTGTCTGTCTTTCTGTTTATGATACGTCTTTGAATGACTTTTGAATGCTTCAAATGATATTCGTAAAACTTGGCTCGCGTGCCCTGTACTTTTACTCTACAGAATATTATAGTTCTTGAGATTGATCCCTACAAATATATGTAGGTGATAGTTAAGAATGTAAGGGGGACAGTATTATTAAAAATTTGCAAAAACTTATGTGGGGTAGCAATTAAGGAGAGTTTTAAAGCATAATCTGAATACAATGTTTATTTTTAAAAATGTTGAAATTTCCGGATGTCAGGCCCTAAAGTGGATGACAATTTTCATAAAATCGCAAAAATTCGTCAGAAGTATAAAATTGAACACAATTTTAAATAACATCTGAATGTAGTGTTACGTTTTGGACATTTAAAAGTTTTAGAATCCCAGGCCCTATAAATGAGGTTAAAATTTGCAAAAATAAATGTAAAAGTCCATCAGGTTGTCAGACTAAAAAGAAGTGTAAGCCAAATGCGAATGTTTCAATGTGCTCTACAGATGTCATGATACTAAAGGAACAGCAGAGAAATCTGGAGTTTTGTCATTTTTCCAAGTATTAAAAACTTATCTAATCATCAAAATTTATGTAATAACAAATGTATTTTGTTGAAATAGGCAGTGAGTTCTGCAGCTACTACTAGTGAGTTCAGGAGCATACTACTGTAACCCCTCTTTTTATTTGTGTTTTATAAATTAATTTTTTTTTTAAGAGGTTACTCGATATTTAAGACTCGGCTGAAGGCCTAGAAGGTAGCATAAAGTGTGCTGGGTCCAATGAGACGGGAATTGCAATTAATACTCTCTAGTAACGGCAAGATAACAACCTTTATTAATTCATGATTTTCATAATTTATATAATATATATTCATATTAATTATAATTCATACCCTTTATAATTTATATTGATTCATAATGGGTTACATAATTTTATATTATTATTTCTTAAATATTCATCATAATTCAAACATTTACCATTATTTTTTCATAACATTTATAATTTTTTTGAATATCCATTATTTCAAGGTAGCCTTTATTAGATGATTAGACATAATTTAACACACACCAACATGTAAATCACAGACAAAATTATAAATATAAAAGCCTTGTGGACAGCCTGTATATTTTTATCACAACACAATTTAGAAATTTCAAATGCCTGTAAATAACCTAGATAATTTTATCAAAATACAATTTATAAATTTAAAATCCCTGTAAACAGTCTGTATAGCTTAATCGAAAATACAATAAGCATCAAAATTACTTAAAAGGCGATTGGCCATCATACTAAAAGAACACAAATTATAAGTGTAAAACCCTGTGAACAGCCTGTATAATTTTATTAAAAAAAAATACAATGTACAAATTGAAAATGCTTGTAACCAGCCTGTATAGTTTTGTCAAAAATACAACATATATAAATTTAAAATGCTTGTAAACATCCTGTATAATTTTATCAAAAATACAATGTATAAGGTTAAAGAAAACAATCTGGATTGGCCATAATAACCGGAAAATACAAATTACAAAACTTAAATTACCTGCAAACAGCCTGTATGGTTTTATGAACGTACAATTTATAACTTTAAAGAAAATAATCTGGATTGGCTATAATAACAAGAAAATACAAGTTACAAATTTAAAATGCCAGTTAACAGCCTGTATAGTTTTATGCAAATTACAATTTATAAATTTAAGAAAAGAATCTGGATTGGCCCGGCCGCTGACATGTTCCACTCGGCATCCAAAAAGCAATTAACCATTACAACCAAATTTAGGAAAACCCCCCCCCAAAGCCAGACAGGGTAGAAGAAAGCTGGACAAGAGCCAGACCCGACATAAGGTAACATGTCTGGGAGCTTGCATAGATTTGCACCAACAGGAGACTACCTTGGGGTTTAATGTGTAACCTGGCCTAATGCAGATTAAAAAAAACTCCCAGCCCTTCTATGAAAAAAGAAAATAATTATGTGCAAAAAAAAACCCGTGATTAAAATAGATACCAGACCAGCCGGTCCAGCTCAGCATGTTACAAACAGCACCCATCTACATAACTAAAATACCAGTCCCCCACAAACGTCTACAAACCTCATTCAGTATCAAGGTAAGAAAATGTGTAGCATAAAAATTAATGAGCGCTGGACACATGCCAGCGAACGGGTGTACAATTGATCCCGAGCCTAAGTACATTATCAAAGCAAGGTTAAATGAAAAATTATGTCCAGCAGGGCACGCGCACAATTAAAACGGTTTCACGCTGTAGAAAGTCAATGTAAGTAGAAATTGAGTTTTTTGTGGATGTTAAACGCACGATACATGTTGTTTTCTATAGAGGCCAAATTTAGGTAAGTAGTGGATAAATATCACCTCGTTTTATCCAGAAGCTTCCCAGGTGATCTGTGCCTGTTGGACGGTCAGTCGGTCTTTCTGAGTGGGTGTTTACAGTGGCATGCTTTACGGTTATTTCTCCTCCGGCAGGCGAGGAACGAGAGTCTGTGTGTGTTCAGGACATGGCGGAAGGTGGAGTTTCCACCATGCTCGAATCAGGTCTCCGTCTCTCCGGGAGCCCTAAGCATGAATAATAATTAATTCGCTGACAAACCACTTATTCCCGAACATAACACACACATGCACAACAGCCTAAGCTTGTACAGACAAAATCCAACAGGCATCAAACACCTGCCACCCCTGACCAATTCCACTATGTTCATAATAAATAGGTGTAACATTTTCTCTTTTGTATTTCAACTTAATAACTCACACACAAGGCCTTAATGCCTCATAATTCGGTTTAATTTATAAATCACGCCTACATGCGTATGCAAGTTTAACACTCTGCAACATGTTCAAAGTTATATAATGGACACGTGCTCTCACAGTCAATACTTCAAAGTTCCCCAGAATTACATAATTTTTACACCCCTCTTGACATGGGCAATTACTATTTACTAATTACATATGTATACAGCTGTTTCAGTGTTTAAATAAATCAAAATACCTGACAATGAACATAGTTTAGATTCACGCACACGAGGCCTGCTTCAAACATTATCCGTTCACATCTAAGCCAATTATTGTTTAAAATAGAACTTTTTACGAGCAATGAATAATAAATATATTTAATTTACTTACCGGAGGTCTGTAAGAATCTACGTACTCATGACAGAATAGAAATACATGAATTCAACAAAACTCTGTCGCCGGAGAAACAAGCTGCTTACAGTACAGTAGATGGCGGCCGACTGAGAAAATTTTGCCAAACGGAAGCATGAGTCGGGGAACGCAATTACCCGCTTTCACCAACAGATAGCGCAGGCGTGCAGTAATGCAAAACACGGTAAACCAGTACATCGCTAAATAACAACTTCACCATTATATTAATAAATTCTATTTTTATACAGACGCCCGGTTTCTTTGAGAAACCGCGGCACACTACTTTATAATATGACTAGTTGTCTATGATTAAAAGCTATACGAATCTATTCTACAGCTGTACAGAAATTGCTCTTACATATCAAAAGACTTTAAGAGAAACGTAATTTTTTTTTAAGTTACGTTTTTCTAACTAAATTTTTTCCATCGACTACACTTTACTTACTATGAACAAACTTCATATTTCACAACTGCGAAATATAATCTGCAATTTAACTGTTTTCTCTGTCATTTAAACCAGTGTAAATGGTACACAAAATGCTTAAAATTATATTTAAAATATACTAATAAAAAAATAGGGTAACATTATAGGATTATGTGGTCAGCAGACAAGGAGACATCCAGGTTTGTTGATTAACCTCTGAAAAAATTACACAAGTGTTTCAAGTGATTTAATTAAACAGCATTCGGCAGTTACGACGCGGTGTGTTCAACTCGATCAGCTGGAACAACAATTGGGGTGAGGTTATTGATCAGCTGTGTGAATGTGTGGTTGTAATGTTTGGTAACGATAAACGTCCGCCCTTGTTATGTCAACCAACAAACGTTTTATTGTTTGCCTCTCACTTTCCTGTTTTGTCCGCTTTCCCTTTAGCTGTGGTAATGTCGATTAAATAAATGTCGTGAGCAAGCGGAATAGTAATTAATAATCTTTCCGAATGATGACATAAATTTTGCAAATAATTATTATGTGAGACGTATCATAATAAGCTTTGAGGCCAGTGCGGTATTGCCATGTCCCTTCACTCCCCGCCATTGCCTACGCATAACCAAGTGTAACGTGCGACAACGCTGTTTGGCGAGGGGCGGGGAAGAGCTGTTACTATTGCGTAACCTCGAAACATATTATGAGGCTATTATGAAGCTATGTCCCGTACTATACCATACGGAATATAGTGTACAATTACCTTTCTTTATCCTTTGATGTGAAGTTTCGTGTTTGGGCATAGTTTCTGACTTGAGTATTTCTTAACGAACATAGCAAGTTTTCAGTTTTTACCCAACCATTTGGAATCTACTTGTCTATCTATCTGTCTGGAGGATGTCTTATGATAACATCATAATTTTTGAAACCATCACAAGATTGCGTGCGTGTATATACTTCTACCCTACAAATCCCAATCATTTTTTAGACAAATCTCCCAAAAAAATAGATGGTGGAAAGAAAAATTCGTGGCGGGGCAGGGTAAATTTTGTTCTTTAATCCCAAATCCTATGTGGAGTTCAAATTGAAAGGTATTTTAATCAAAATATTAATGTAGTTATTTTAAAAACTTTCAAATGATGATGACGACGCAACAAAGACAAAAATAAGAATAGGACAAGCTAAGACAGCAACAAAACAATTAAACAGTCTGCTTTGGAGCCCACGAATAACAAAAAAAAAATTAAAATCAGAATATTTCAAACTATAGTCGAAAGTATAGTTTCCTATATGGAGCAGAACTGTGGGAAATTAATAAAAGAAATGAATCCATAATAAGAGCTATGCAAATGGGTTATTTTAGGAGGTGCTGTAGACTAAAAAGACTAGATAGAGTGAGAACTGTAGATAAGTCAAGCGATGGGAATCGACCTTGACATTATAGGAACAATAGAAGAAAGAAGACTGAATTGGTTCGGACTCGTAAAAAGAATGTCGGATGAGAGATATGGCCAAGGAAGGTATGGGAATTGACTCCACCCTCTAGAAGAAAAAAAAGTAAGACCTAAACATTTATGCAAAATGACCGTCGAAGATGCAATGAATGTAAGAGGACTTACAGAACAGGACTGTTTAAACCGACGTCAGTGGAAGCTAGGATACGAGAGGCGGCGCCAGCCGTAATTAAATCGCAAAAAAAAAAATGATGACTGCAGTACGAATCATATTAAAAGTTACGATATCGTATCCCCTTTTGGAAACATTAATAAAGTTATTACGGTAATAACTTTGGCATATACTATTATTACCCAAAATTACAAAATAATATATGCTCAAAAAATACAAAACAGTATGTATTACGTGGAACAGAAAATAGTCACAGTGGAAACACAATTGGCGCACAGTTTTGGTATCAAATCCGAACAAGTGTATCCCAGCGGACAACTATCTGTTTGTTCGTTGTGTGCTTTGTTAGTTTTCTCGGCGCATTAAACGAACTTACGATTCCCTCAAGACATCGACGTGGTTACATAGAGATAGCCGCTTCGTCTGTTGTACGTTGTGATTTTGTGGCAGTGATATTTACTCGGCCTGATAAATCTTGTAGCTCAGGGAATTAACATGTATCAGCTTCTAATATATTTTACCAAGTATTTTACCATATATTCAAGCAAATCACAAAATTTATTACTCTGTTCCCCTAGTGTGCTTAAATTAATTTTCTTTTAGTATATTCTCTTTTCAAATGATGTAACTTTACCGCGATTCTGCTTCAAGTTTATCAGTTATTATTCCTTGTCAGTATAATGTTGGCCATCTCGGCATCGATAAAGCCATCATCTTCTAACTCGATATTGTGTTTTACAAAGGCATTGATCACATTGCTTCTGTTATTGTCTAATGGCACAAAATAATATTACCATTAATAGTGTACAAGTGCTATTCAAAAATTAACCTCCGATTAGCTGATACGTACAAACCGGTTGCCATAGCACCACAGCGCACGCGCAGCAGCAACCGATATCCACTTACATTGTTACAGACACGTCCGTGGCTCATTTTGTTTACTTCTGTCCGAGCAGTGGCTGCGCCCGCCGCCATCTGTAAAGTGCGTGATAAAACGTCTCGTCTTCTTCTGGGTACATTTTATCAGCGGTGTAATCAAAATGTTAAAACAAGAGCTAAGGAGCAAGAAAACTTCTGGACACCTTGTGTGGCATATTGGTGAGATGCAAAGCGTTTGAACACACTAAAAAGTAGGAGATGGTCTCTCTTAGAATTAGAACGTCACGGGTGAACGTCGTGTGTTTCGCAAATCGGTAGCGCGTGTTGTCGAGACGCCTCTCGAGACTGGATCACACACACACACACACACACACAGATATTTTTTAATTTTTTCTGCAATACCATCTTTATGTTACAAAATTTTAACTTTCGGCGAATGTCTTCATTGTAGAGACTACCTCTTCGTGTACAGCCTTTAACAGATTACAAGAATCTCATCTCCGATGCCTGTATCCAACAAAGATGTTTCTTTACAGGGACCCAAGTTATAGAACTATACAATAAAACTGCAACAGCCATTACATTACAAAACTTTAGTCGAGTCTGTTTTCTTGTTTCCTCGATAACGCTTGACTAATTGTCCCACGAATTTACTGAAACGTTGCCAACTTATGCGTAACGTCATGACCCACGTCATAAGTGGTATCATAACCAAAATACTAACACGAACTCTTCTTCTTCTTCTTCTCCACGTTAAGGTTTAGGTTTACAGCCTGTTCTGCCTTCACTGAAACCATCTCTTTCTTGGTCTACCTATATCTCGTCTTTCTTGAGGTACTAGCATAAAGTAAAAACAATAATCATAAGCAAAACATGACAAAAGAATCTTGTTTAGGTACTAGTCGGAATTTCATACTGTGCATCGGTGGAATCGTCCAGTGACAGTAACGCAGATCTAAATTTTTAATCTTGCCAAGAAAAAAGTGCTCTGTTGATAAGTAATATAACTGAATCCGGACCTTTATCATAAACTATGTGCTCAATTTAAGTATGCGCAAAAAATTATGTCATAGTGTACCATTCTGGTCAATAAAAGCATTTCGCCAATATCGTACTTAAGGGAAAAAGTTTTAAGTGAACAAAGTGCGGATATGTATATCAAAAACATGAGAACGAACACACAGTGATCAAGAACACAAAAACTGCAAAAACAATTGAATCTGCACATACTAAAAGGGCCTCAGTCAAGAAGACCCCGTTTTGAGAAAAACGATAAAAACTGTTTCTACTATATCCAATCATCAATTAAAATAAATAAAAATTACCAGAAGCTAGTACTTACATTGCTTTATCTTCCTATTGTGTTTAAATTTGTTTGTGACTTTTAATTATTTTTAAAAAAATTCTTAAAAATGCTTGACTTAGGCCCTTTTAGCATGGAATAGAATTTTCAATAAAACATGGTTTTTAAAGCATACATTTGGAATAGTTTATTGGATATAATGAAAGTTATGTGCAATGAAATGAAATGAAATAAATGAAATATTATTCATCATCTTCAACATTGTCCTCAGTAGTTGACCAGTCCAAAATCTGATTGAAAAACTCCGAATGGTCATAAGAAATATATGGCAGTAGCTTCCTGATATCGTTTAGCTTAGCAAATTTTATTGGGACCTTTTCCAAAGGGTAAGCAACCTTATCTGGAAGCACGATTGCTTGAGTTCCTGGTGTTTTGAGGCAAAAAGTGTGGGTAGAAAATAATGAATTAATAAAATTTCTACCCACAATCCGAGAGCGAAACCTGGAATCATAGCTGTAATGCATTAATGAGCTAATCAGGAAACACACTTTCTGATTTAGTGGAACAAACCTGGTTTTACATTCTTCAGATATACACTTTCTTATATAAAACTTAGGCCATTAATTTTGAACTCAAGTATTTCTTCAGATTGTACTTCTTTAACCATAAACTTTTGGGATTTACTTGATTGTATTATAAGGTTGGTCAGTTCGTGAATGCTATAAATCCTATCATGGTTTTTAACTCTTTTTTGATAATGCCAAAATCCCTGTCGCATGGGAGGAATGAATGACCCCTGATTGGGAAAAACTGTTCAATTTTTTCAAATCGCTTATTGTCTGTTAACGCTAAAAATAACCTTGATAAAGCATGGTTTTTATTTTACCCCACACAGTTATCTGAATACACCACATGTAGCTCTGTGTACTGTGGGGGGACGATCTTCAAGAAGACATAAACTAATGAGCAAACCTCATTCGGTCCTTCCTTAGCAGTACCTTCGTGATAGATATCACGATAGATATTGTAACACGACATAATCAGTGCCCTGCCCTAATTAACAAAAATAGTCATTTTTCAATAGAGGTCAGAATATGTCACCTCACAGAGTCCACCAATTAAATAAAAAGCCTTTTTCTATGTCAGACAATGTAGAAACAAATGAAAGGTACAATACAAAAGTATTGTCAGAAAATATCTGGTAATTTATAATTAATAAAGGTAAGAAAAAAACTGTGCTAGTATAAGAGAGTGGGGAGCAAGGTAGTTAGTTATTTGGACAGAAAAGACTGAAAAAATAACAATCCCTTCAATTACCTCTAGTGTAAACAAATAAATTAAATAAACCAAAACTAGTGTGACACAAACTGTGTAAAAAATGTAATAAGTGTCCGTGCAGTGGGGACAAGATAAATGTATATTATTTTTTGTTATCATTAGGATTAAAAATGAACTAAAATAAAATGGTATCATTTTTTGGAAGTGTTGTGTAAAGCCTAGACAGTATATTGGTGTTTATGTTTAAATATCAAGGCTTATAGATAAATGTTGTAGATTGTATTAGGCCTACAGGCTAGATAAACGCTTAAGTTAAAAACAAACAATTCTAGAAATAATCAGTTAATAGTGATTCATAGAATTGAAAAATGTTATCAAAGTTATTTTAAATATTTTGTAATGATTTGTTAATGTTTTAAGTTAACATTGGCCATGAAGGCAATACCTTAGGGTAAAAATGTTAAAATATTTTGTTAGTTATTGTTATGGCACATCCAGGGTTCAAAATAGGTAAATTAAATAACAATCTATGTAAATTATAAAAAGTGCTAAAGAAATGAAGCTTAGGGCCTAGGCCAATAATGCAATGTAAAGAAAATAATGTCATAAATGAGTAGATCAACCATTCAATGTAAACAAAATCAAAAAAAGGATTAAATCCGTATGATAAAAACACTTGATGTAATAGTAATAGTATTTATTAGATAAATTTAGGCAATTATGATATAATCATTGTAACAGAAAAATAGGTCCAAAATTCAGAACTTTTGTGAAGGGGAAAAGTTATCTATTATAATAACAAATTTATATCAAATAGGTATCAAATTGCATGTCATATAGTAAGAAAAAACTTTATGTAACTTAAATTTAATAGGACTTAAAGTTTAAAAGGGAGTATTTATTATACAAGTGTAAGAATATATTATATCAGTGACACCATTTAGGTTAACTGCAGTTCAACAATTCTAACCAATCGGAGGCCAGAGATTCTTGGGCTAGACCGTTGATGAAGGAAGAAGAATTATTATTATAGAGTGTAGATGAGCTAAGTAATACCAAGGAAAATTCGGAAGTGGACTCAACATATTGAGTGGTAAAACTAATTGACCGATGTCTAAAAAATGAGAAAGTAAAACGATAAAAGAAGAGGATATATTAAATACTTAAACCACACGACGAAAATAAAAATAAAAAGAAATACGATCAACCAAATTGAACGAAAAAGTCTGAGTACCTACATTGGTAAGATTCGTCCAATCCCAATAGTCACGATCACTACACAACAGATAGTTAAACTCAACAGGCACTATTATACCAAACACAAGTGCTAACAAAAGAAAAAACTAAATATAATGCAGTGAAAACATACAAAATTTATGTATTGTAAAAGCAACTGAACAAAACATTAATTCGTAGCGACTGTAAACTATACGGACGGCCACTTTGATTGTCGACTGCCTTGTGTAATGAGACAAATTATTCGCTGTTGTCCGGCAAACAAACTGTTCCCGTATTAATTTTAATTTAATTTATAATTTACTGTAATGTATACTACTTTTCTTTGGATTTCTGACTTTTTTAATAGCTTCAAAGAATCCAAACCCTGAGATATACAAAGAAGTAAAGTTATTAACAATGTTAAGAAATATATAAAGAAATTCTACAATCGAAACGAGCACAAGAGTCGATACGACTCAAACATAGTTCGACATAAATGTCGATAAATATTATAAAGCAGTTAGAACAAATAATAAAAATAAACACGTTTTATTGGGAAATTAATTCGTCTTGTTATTTGTAGAATAAGCTTAATTTTCAGGAAATTTATAGCTAACAGTGAGGAGTGTGGATATACGGATTACACAAAGTGCACACACGGCCAAGAGAGACATAACCTACAACGAAACCGGCTGCGTCGGAGTCGACGGTCAACGTAAACAATTACCTGAAATATTTCAAGAGAGGGGCCCAGTCATACTCTCTCTCTCTCTCTCTTTCTCTCTCTTTCTCTCGACAGTGAAAACCGTAGAAAAAGAACGACCACCGCTAATTCTCAAATCACTTTCAATTCAAATAACACCGGTGACTGATAAAAAATAAAAAACTTAAAAAATACAGTCAACTCCAGACTAAAGATTATTAATTTGTTACGTCCCAAACGGGAGAAGTCGTGATACGTAACAATATCACAACTTGTTTTTTTTACATCATGTATGCAAACCACACAGGTTGACAGTTGACTGAGATAGAAGGTCTCCTGCACTGGTATCTGAGACAGTTGCAAGAAAAATTACAGGTGATGAAGACATTGTAGACAACAGCACAGCTAAAAGGACCTCAGTCACTGACTGAGGCCCTTCTAGCATATGTTGATATTTTCATCAGCCATTTTCTATACCAAAAATGCATGTGACTCAGGCCCTTTTAGCACAGAGTGATGAAGCTATCCTCAAACATGGGATTTTCATGAATAACTCAATTTACCATTTTTTGTGACTGAGGCCCTTTTAACATGTGCCGATTCAATTAGCAAAATTAGATTAAGTTCAATTAAATCTCTTGAAATTAAATCTTGTACGGATTCGGCGTTTTAAATTTCATAAATCAATTCTATATTCCATTTTATAAATGACGTCACCTTTTTCCAATAGATTCTAAATTCGCCTTTCAATTATGAACAAAATAATCTAATATTTTATGAATTTAGAATTTTAGTCATAATGCTAAGAAACAAAAACCTTTCACGTTGAAAGTGCTGATTGTGTTAATTGTCTCACACATTTTTGTATGATTTATTAATCATTGGCCGGGACTGGCCATCATGTCGGTTTATTACCAATTTACGAAATAATTAGGCTGTACGCGCCAGTCGATATTGTACATTTATATTGTAAAGATCAAAGAGCGTATCGACAAAGTGTTCCCACATCGGGTCCATATTTTACATTGTACGTACCAAAGTCGAATGATGCACAGAGATTGAATCCCCACCGCGCACAAAGCAGTGCAGTAATTTACCACGATGTTGAGTCCCCGTTGCCAGATTAACGTCTACATTATTAACAGTTTATTCTGCGCGCTACATTGAGCAGTATAAAACACTAATTTAGAAATCGATTGTAAGAATTTATTGCTTTGGTTGCGTTTGATACATACAGGCTTCAATATTACGAGACTTTACAAAGGATTAAGGGTGAGCCGAGATCTGAAGTAGACGTTGTTACAATATACAGAAATTTGAAAGGAACCCTACCGTCATGCATAATTTTTGCGTAAAAGAGGAAAGAATTATTTTTAAAGGATCTGTGTAGGTATCTTACTTTGTGAAAATTTTAAAAGTTTATGTCCACGAATTAGACTATTAAGAATTATTAAAGTCTTTTAATACATGCAACGACGCTGTGAGTAAGTTGTATAAGTTAAACCTTATGTGCGGGATCATCAGCCAAACTCTTAAGTCACCAAGTAAAGAAACACGCCTAAACGTCTACAAGGTGATGGCCCTTCCCACACTTAACGAAAAGCCAGGCCAAACGTATCCAAGCGGCTGAAATGAGATTTCTCAGGCACGTGGATATACTCTCCATGGTCATAGAAGAAAAACAGATATACGACAGGAACTGAATATTATGTGAATACTCGTCAGGATTACCCAGTATCGGCTGAATTTGTGGGAACATCTTTGCCGAATGGATGACTGCCGCATTCCCAAACAACTATGGAACTATAAGCCGAACTGATGGAGAGGTGTGGGACGTCCGAGAAAGCGCTGGAGTGACCATCTTTGCCTGTTTGACACCGAAACAAACTATCCTTGGTTTAATCCTTGCAGATGGTGGTGATGATAATGGTGATGATGGTGAATTATTAAAATGGACTCGAGCAGTCGGCAGATTTAGAATAGAAAGAATATCAAACGACCGCATAAAGGAAGTAATGGGTTTATTCCTACTAAGTGATTTTCACACTTTATTTTATTTGTTGGTCGATGGTTTGCATTTGTAACTCCGTCCTTATAGCAATATATATAACTGCTTCCCTATGCAGTATGTATTACCACAGAATCTTCAGTACCAAGATATTGACATAAAAAATAACAGAAAAAAATATTAAGAGGAACTAAAATAAACATGTAGAGACAAGGTGTATATACAAAAAACGACATGATAAAACGAAAAAATGCACTTTCAGGCACAAATGACACCAGAACTAAGCAGCTGGGTATCGCATAATGGAGTGCTTATTTTACTGCACATGGCAAATATTTTCATGGTTCAGATCTGTCCTCTCAAGCTGCCGTATCTGGTAAAACAATTACCAGAATAATAAAAGGAATCTGTAGAATTAACCCAAGTGTTCTGCAAGTGCCGAACGACCATTCGATGAGTCTCTAATTGTGCCGACTATGTCACTACTTCCTAATGCGTGCTCATGTCAACAGGTCAAAAACATCTTTCACATGTTGTGCATTATTGCTGCTACGTGTATTATTCAAAATGAGATGAATTTCCCAGATTTTGTGGCCAGATTTTGTATTTGCGGTTGGTAACTTGAGACTCTACAATCTACTTAAGGCCACTATGAGAGGTGTATCGGGTTGTGGCTTAATCACTTTAAGTGCTTAAGTGATCTGAAACTAAAGCCATATCGACCAAGATGGTGAAAAATGGAAAAGACTGTGACGAGCGACCGTCGTTTGGAGTTTTGCGAATGGTTTCACGTGCGACTGATGCTGGATTATGAAAAAAAATTACAGACAGATAAAGCTTCTTTTTACAGATAGGTGAAGCTAACAGCCAAGTTAACCGGCATAATAATTACGGATATTGCAGAAGTGAAAACCCGTATGAAATTCTCACGGAGTATTAAAACACTTCTGGTATGACTATCTAGATTGGCATTTGAAGTTGTGGGGTCATTGGAGTATTCTTTTCAAAAGGGCGGTAACCGATTATCGCTACCTCCTTATGTTAGAAGAAGTAGTTCTAAATAGTTAAAATAGTCCTCACTTTGCCTAGATAGAATTTATATAGCAACACCATCTCTAGTGAGGAACTTCTAAATTAATGAACTCATCATTGTTCATTTTGTAAAGTGATCACAAGTCCGTAGTGTAATTCTTAAGGCCCGTAACACTTGGATTGGACATCGTTGCAGTTGGAGACCTCACACAGGGCACTGAACGTTTCGCAAAGCAACCAGAATGTTTAGATATCGAATACTCATTTCAGAATTTAGATACGAATCTTCAGTCGAGTTTTGCCGTATGTGTTTCGGTACGATACAAAATAGTATACAATATGTCTCCTTCTTCTTCTTCTCTTCAAGGATTAGGTTATATAAACCTGTTCCCGCACCCATCTCATCCTCGGACGACCCACGTCTGTTCTACCAATTGCTTTCTTGTTCAGTGCCGCTTTTGGCAACCGATACTCGGTCATCCTTTGCAGATGATCCCAGCATTGTCTTCTGTAAATTAAAATAATTTCATTTATGTCCTTTACTTTGAGTTATTCTCTGATATCTTCATTCCTTATTCTATCTTGCTATGTATAATTTTAAGTATTTTGAAGGAACTGTACTTCTCCACTCTGAATCTTGCCGCTTTTCCTTTTTTTCATGACCCACGCATCACTCGCATAAATCAACGTGGGTATTGCAATTATACTTTAAAATTTAATCCTCGTGCTGTGTCTTGTTTTATTACTAAGATTTCTATGCATCGTACCACAGATATTCCTAAATTTGTTTATCTTCTCTCTTATATCATATTCAGTTCCACAGCTTACTGCAGAGCCGAGATATTTGAAACGGCTCACTTGTTATAAAGTGCTGTTGTTTATAACTATTTTAGTCCTCAATAAAACTATGTACGACTATGTACTAACTATGTACAATAAAATGTAAAGAAATATTGTTTTTCTGAAACGTAGTCGGGCTGTTACCATTGTCAGAATACCACATACCTTTTCGGCCGCTAAACAATGTGAGGTCGTCTTCAGGTGTAAGTTAAACAAATACATTTAATACAAACTTAAGCCTACTCGATATTTGTTCACTAACAAACGTGAACTGTCTTAAAATTTAAACAAATAAACGCCACCAGTTACAAAGTAAAACACAACTATAGAAAAAAAAAGAACCCCGCTGCTTACGCCGTACGACTGCTGGATAACCGAGAAACAGCCACGCTCACTCAAGTTCACAGAACTACGAACAAATTGTTCGTTGATTGTCGTGTGAGTTTTTGTCAGCATGGCTGTGAAACATTGTCTCGTCAATAATTCTGACAATGGTAACAGCCCGGCTTAACCCTTCTGATACTGTTTACGTACCGTCAAAAGTTAAGCGTGAAGATCATATTACTTTTCTTTTTAGTACTTTTGGGTGGACAGGGACTTTTGAATATATCTCAATAATGTTGTTTTTTTGTCCAACCCTCTACTTATTGTTATTATTCTTATTCCGACTTTACAATATTTACACATTTTCCGGAGCCGAAGATGACAGAAGTGATTGAATTCTCATCTTCCACTGTTGCTTGTCCATCCAAAGATTTATTCAATTTCTCGTTTCCTCAATATTGTCTGATAGGTGGTTTTCCACTTTTCCTTTTTCCTGGTGGGGTCCATTCCATAACTCTCCAAGACAATCTTTCCTGCGCAATTCTTTTCGTGTGTCCATACCACTGTAATATTTTTGTTTCGATAAAATCAGCAATTCAATTTTTCACATTCATTCTATCCTTAATGACTTAATTTTTAATTTTCTTATGTCTGGATACTCTTGCCGAACGTCTTCAAAACTCCATCTCTGCTGTCATTAATTTTTTTTTGTGTGTTTGTTAGTAGTCCAAACCTCTAACCCGTAAGTCATGATTCTTTTATCAATGTTTTTAAATATTTTGGTTGTAGTTTCTGCTGTAATTTGCTTATCCCACCGGATTCCATTTAATGGAGATATAGCCATCTTATGTAAATTAATTTTGTATTGTATTTCTTGTATTGCTTTCCACTGGTCGTAATTTTTACGCCTAAATACAAAGCTGTAATGAAAGCATCCCTTGTTTTCCTCCAATATCAAGTCTTAATGAAGGTCACCTATTGATAGTCTTAATTAGTCCCCTTTTCTGATATTCCTGTATCAATTTTCTAGTTATGTACTCTATGTCTTCAAAATCTTGGGCCAAAAGTAATTGGTCATCAGCAAACTGTAATGAATAAACTGTATCACCATCAAGTGGAATTCCCATGTTCCTGCACATTTTTTCCAAGTCGCTGTTGCTTTCTGCGTATAAAGTTTAAAAGCGTGGATGATAGACAACATCCCTGGCGTAAACCTTTATTGACTTGAAACCCTGGCGACAAATCCTTTCCTATTTTTATTCTCGATATTGAATTGTTATAGAAACTTTGTACAGCTTTTATGTAATGGGGTTGATACTTATTGATCTTAAAGCTGTCCACAAATTGGCTAACAGTAAGTTTTCATAGGTTTTTTTAATGTCAATAAAATCTAAATGGAGAGGTTGTGATATAACTGTTTTCTTTTCAATTATTTGCTGTAAGGAGTCTATTACTTTTTTCTCTGCAAGTATCCTTTACAAAATCGAACAGCTTTGTGTTTCCCCTGTGTTTCTGACTAAGCAAGGTAGAAATATTCAGTACAAATTAATCGTTGCGTATCCGCGCGCACGTTAAGTAACGGCAAGAAGGTAAGGGCAATTATTGCGTAGGAGTAGCTGTGCACAGACTCCAGGCAATTTACCTCAAACTTTGCAAAGTCTGTGCAGCTCGCTGCTCGCTAAATAAAGCATATACTGCCGAATATAGTCGACGTTAACACAACTGTGAGACACGTGCGTCACACACACACTAATTTAATGTAGTCTATTAAAGTGAGCAAGTCAGCAGTGTTCGTCGCCTCTGTGTAACGTTGCTACTACTACTACTATTATTATTATAAAGTTTAACACCGCCCGCGCGTTGGCAAATCTTTCAAGCTACGAAAACAGGAATACAGCAAACGCACATAGAAAACGCTGCCGCTTAGTAAGCTATAATGTATACGCGGGTTTTTGTCTGGACTCTGGACGTCTCGCGTGTGGAACCTTTTTACCACTTTCACATATGCCCATACATAATTAGTTAGTATCCCTAAATGGCTCAGCGGACCATGCCTGTATACAATACGATCGCTACGTTCTCGTGATTTTAGACGCATTTACGTGTACACTGTCCGATCAAAATCTGTAGCATGAGGCTAATTCATTCGTTACATAGCCTGCTGTTATAATCTGTTGCATGAGGCTAATTCATTCGTTACATAGCCTGCTGTTATAATCTGTAGCATGAGGCTAATTCATTCGTTACATAGCCTGCTGTTATAATCTGTAGCATGTGGCTAATTCATTCGTTACATAGTCTACTGTTATACGCGTAATTTAGTTCGATATTTTACCCGTACGTATATCCTGTTAGTGAAATAATCAGTGTGTAGATTTAGCTGTTATATATTCTAAGCGCATCTTGTTACTAACGTAAAAAAAACGTCAAACGCGTACGATTTTGTACTTGATGAATCAGTATATGATAAGAATCCCGATCAATTATTATTTATGGATTAATTGTAATTATTTGTACAAGAATGAATGAATCTTATTCTACTATCTACGAATCTAATGATTTCCCCGATGACCACTCACATAACTTAAATATGTAACGTGTATTTTCACGTAATTTTATTTTTATTTTTTTGTACCCTAGCTGTTATAGTAGTTTTCCTTGTATGCTGATACATCACAAAAAGAACCAGTTCTACAAAAAACGGGAAGAAATAGTAACAGTTACGTTGATACTGATTGGACTGATAATGACATCCAGCCAACTCTAAATATGGTTGAACGAGAATCTCCTATAATAGCCCAACTAACGAAAAGTGTACAGAATTTTGCTGTTCTTCATTGCTGTTTTGATAGAGATTAATTACATTGGCTATTAAAGTGTAAATATAATTGCTATAAGCTTAAGTAAGGAAGATTAAATTTTTTTGTGACGAAACAGTATGTTTAAGACTTTTTATAACGTACGAGGGACGTTCACGTCGATCCGGGACTATTAATTTTTAATAAATATAGCCTAGAACACATGTATGATAGTAAGAAATACTTTTATTTCTCGATGTAAGCCCCTGCTACATTTATACATTCATCCCAGTGTTTCACTAGTGCCTGGATACCCGCAGTGTAGAAAGACTTGTCGTTACGTCGAAACCAAGATAGGACTGACTGCTTCACCTCATCGTCACTGTCGGAATGCTGGCCTCCCAGGAACAACTTCAAGGGCCCGAAGAGGTGAAAATCACTGGGAGCGAGGTCCGGACTGTAAGGGGGGTGTCGCAACAACTCCCAGCCCAAGATCTTGTAGGGTGCATGTCGTGTGGTGGGCGGTATGCGGGCGTGCATTGTCCTGCAGGAACAGAACGCCTTTAGTGATAGTGATCGCAGCAGGCGGTTTTCTCTTGAGAGCATTGTGCACACCTTGAAGAACTTTGCAGTAGTACTCACTGTTAATATTGACTCCACTGAGTAGAAAATCGACGTTAATGATGCCATTTTTATCCCAAAAAATTGAGGCCATAACATTGCCTGCAGAAGAAATTGTTCGAATTTTTTTGGGAGGTGGTGAGTCCACATGCTTCCACTGCTTCGATGCACGTTTTGATTCCGAGGTGAAATGATGGACTCACGTTTCATCGCAGGTAACAATTCGATCAAAAAAAAGCTGGCCTTCTTTGTCAAAACGTTGTTTTAACTGCTTGCAGATTTGTAATATTATTTTGCCGGTAGAAAGCAGAAAGCTGTCTCGGTACCCAACGTGCACTAACATTACTGAACTTCAGATATTCGTGAATGATTTTGTTTACAGTTCCCACAAACACATTTATTTCTTTTCAATTTGCTGACAAGTTATCCATCGATTATACCAAGGATCTTCATGATACTTCCACTCGCTAAATGTTCATGGGAATGACTACAGTAGGCTCTCTGAACCATGTTGACCGGGATCGTCACTCACTGATGTACGGCCTTCTTTAAAACGTTTGCACCACTCAAATGTTTTACTGGGACGAAGAGTGTCATCACCGTACTGTGCACCCGGAGTCTGATACACGGTTTTGATGATAATTCTTTCTGTCTCCCATATAATACACGCTTTTCAATCGACCAATTGAAAAGAGTTTTAATGAGGATTTACTGTATTTACCAAAGCGAAACACATGGTGTTAGACAACAAACATTAAGGACAACAGTCTAACTGCACAGTAAATAGAAAATTACATAACGGCCTGGTGTTGTGGTCATAGAACCGTTATGTAGAACCGTTATGTAGATTTATTCATCTGAATAAATCTTTTTGTTTAGAACCTTACAACAGTAGTAATATTATTACATAACGCTCTCAAAAAATTGAGAGTGTCGTTGAACACGATTCTCGGCTAGCCGAGCAAGTGCAGCGTCTCTGTCAAGGCCGTAAAGTAAAGTAGCACTCCAGACTGTTCTAGTACTCGTAACTATGCAAATTATGCTGGCACGCCGCCAAAAGAATGGAAAATGGTTCTGGAACGTCTTCAGGTTATATATAAGCAACAGCGGCCGGTCCACTGTACAATACGACGATCAGTGAGACCTTCGTAATAGTCGTGTTTAGATCGCCGGTATTAACTTTAATGATTTAGGTACCATCTTAGCCAGTGCTAAATCATCAAATTACATTAAATTATGTTTAATGTCGTATTTCAATTAACGCTTCATAGTATTTATTAACTTATAATATTAAATCATTTCCAAAACGACACAAGGTGTAAGTTTAAATTTTTCTTACCACATTACAAGAAAGAAGAAGATAACAGAACGAGCAATTCACTTTGAGTTGGGCACCTTGTAGATGGAAATTATCCTTTCAGTCGTTTGTGACAAAGTCTTTTGTGAGAATTAACTTACTAAAATTATTGTAACAGGATGAAAATAAATTCACAGTAAAAGCAAGATTTAACAAAAAATTAAATAGTTAAACAGTTTAATGTACACAAAGATTATTGTGTAATATGTTTAATAACGGTTAGCAAATTATGACTTATTTCTGTCCAGAGTATTAGATAAAGCAACTCGATATTACAACTGATCTCCATTTTCATGAAGGGTGACAAACAAAAGCTGACAGAAACAATGGAACGGCATCGAATCAAATAAAACTAAGAAGTTATAAATATTTTATGAATGTCAACACAAACGTTACAACTATTAGCTGTGGAATTCTTTATCTCACAGTGTTGCCTCTTCGTGGGAAAAAATTCAGTCACACTAATTTTTAAGCGCACCTCGAAGGCAGTATGGTACACCAATAGGGGATCGGGTCCTGTAGGTAGCAGTACGCTCAGTCGCCTTTAATTTCCCCGAGTTTATGAAGTTAGTGGCCGGTTGCGTTAAGGAAGGGGAAAGCAGATTTTGGCTGAACGTCATTTAACATGATCCGTCTTGTAACTGAATTGAAGGCACGACACCTTTTTCAGTGAAGAAGGTACATACCGCATTATAGCCTACGCATAGGATTAACATAACTATTATAAATTAATATGTTATATGTTATAAATATATATTAAAAATGTTAAACGCATTATGTTATATTATAAATATATATTCACAACATTAAGCGTAATGTATTACGCTTAATATGTACATATGTATTACGCTTACAATACTCATAAATGTATATTATAAAAAAAAAGTAAGCGTATGTTTTGTAGAATTTTAGGTCGTCTATTTCCTGTTTTCTGACATTAAACATTTTCAACGTCATGAATCAAATTAATGAAGTAAGCATCGTTAATGTTTTCACGATTATATTTTTACTCTTAGAAAATTGTGGAAATTATAAGCTTCAAGACTTTTATTAAAATGAACATAATACGTTAAGCGATCATTTCACTGCCAATGACGTTTTTGTTAATTTCATGTCGTAAACGGAAGCCATTAACCGGATGGAAGCAGGTGGAACACGTTTCCCGTCTACGTGTTTGTACGTTTTAAAAATAATCCCATTAAAACAATTTTCACTCTAACAACTTTTATACGTGAAGTTTATCGTTTTTTTTTTAACAACGCTTAGAACATTCGTCATATTTACAGCCGTCTATAAATATTATTTTCTCATACTATTTATATTATCTACCTGCTCCGTACACATTTAGCTTGGGTGTGTGTGTCTTTTCTCTATGCCACACTGTGGACACATCAGTTCTAATTTTGGCCATTATTTGAAAACGTATTCGTTGTTATGTCTGATATTGGCGTGTGTGATTAAATTATATTTTTCTACAACTTTCAATGAATATAAATTTATCAGTTCATCATCATCTTTACAACACGGCATCGGCAAGGTGTAGCCTGTTTCACCTTCAAAGATCATCCAGCCATCTCTTCCTGAGTCTACCCACACACCAGTGTCCTATAGGCTTACATTTCGAGACTCGTTTGGCCACTCTGGAATTTGACATTCTTTCTAAGTGTTCTTTTCACCGTTGTTTGTAATCTTTTAATTTTTCATTCAAGTTAAAAACTTGTAACCCTTCTCCAATGGTCTCATTTCTTATACGGCTATCAAGTTTACAACACCTTTTAGCTCCTCTTAAGAATGCCACTTCCGAGGCACGTACTTTACTGTCTTGTTGTTTGGTTGTCGTCCATAAATCACACCAATACAGGGACTCTCGTAACTTTGTAAATCTGTAACTTTGTATCTCGAAATACCTTGTTTTTAAAAATACGGTTGATTGTCCCACAGATCGTCTGGAACTTGCCTAACTGACATCGATATCATAATTTTCCAAATAACTGAAGTGGCTCACCTTTTCTAGAATTCGATCACTAATCATTATTTTTATTCTTAGTGGTTCCTTACTTCGAAATGCCATTACCTTTGTTTTCATAGATGATATTTTCATAGTGTATTGTTTTGAAACCTGATGAAGCTTAAAAACAGATTTTTTCAAATCATACTCTGCGCTTTGAAGTACAAGCAAGAAGTCAGAAAACAACAGCACATTCATATCTGTCTCGTGATAACTTAATACCAGGGTTCACTGGATGTTTCCATTTCCTTACCAGATCGTCAGTATAAATGTTGAACAGAGTAGGTGATGTACTCCACACTTGTTGACTGACAGATATTTGTTGAGAAATCCTACAATTATTTTTGACGGCTATTCTTGTTCCATGTGGGCTAGCCGGCACTGTGGTATCGTCTCTGACTCATAATCAGAGCGTTGCTCTGCTGCCGATGTGGTGACATCGAGTCAAGGTCACAGCTCGATTGGCTCGTCCACCCCACCCGCACGTACGCGGACAAATAATACGTACGTCTTCTCTGGCATACCCGGGCCAGATAAGTAACAAGGGCATACTATATATACTACACACATAAACAACACTCTCCCCCCCCACCTCACGGCTTGCCCCCGGGCGTGGGTTAAAAGATGACTAATATCTCTCTGGCTGGGTTGGGGCGTGAGTCCTATCACGGCCGGAGGGCGCAACAGGTGTTGACCTAATGCCTGAAGTGGAGAAGAAGAAGAAGAAGAAGAAGATTCTTGTTCCATTATATAGGCCTTGTATAGTTCTTACAAGTTGTTGAAAGTATCCTTGTTCCTCTAATATTTGCCTCAACAAATTTCTGTCTACTCTATCAAAGGCTTTCACAAAATCAGGGACACCAATATGCGTTTCTTTATTTCACTAGCGATGCTTCTCAGTGATTTGTAAATTTAAATTTTGTCAGTTTTAATTTAAATTTTGGAATGACCACGAGCCCGCCCACACGCTCTTCGATGCCGGGCCCTTAAAATGGCCGTCCTTAGTTCAAGCCGAGCCTTTTTTTGCGTAGCCTATACTTAAAATGTTGTAGCTTCTAAACGATACAGTATACTATAAAGCTTTAAGGGTCTTGTATAAAGTGTTGTCTGCTATATGCGACTTTTGCGTCTATGTTACCTGTGATTGCTTTTCAAATATTCAGTGTATTGGGAGAAATAAAAAATTGGTCTTGATACATATAGTCACTAAAATCTTTTTCGATAAAAAGGAGTCCTATTTAGAAAAATGCCATTCATGGGCTGAAACCTGAGGGAAATGGAAGCTTTTTATCATCATCATCATCATCATCATCATCATCATCATCATCATCATCATCATCATCATCATCATCATCATCAAGGTTTAAACCAAGAATGGTTTGTTCCGGTCTCAAATAGGCGAATATTATAGCTGGTCACTCCAGCGAACGCTTCCTCGGACGTCCCACACCTCTCCGTCCCCTCAGTTTATAGTTCTATGTTTGTTTGGGGATTCGGCAGTCATCCATTCGGCAAAGATGTTCCCACAAATTCAGCCGATACTGGGCGATCCTGTCGAGTATACTCATAATATTCAGTTCCTGCCGTGTATCTGTGTTTTTTCTATGATCATGGAGAGTATACCCTTCTACGTGCCTGAGAAATCTGATTTCAGCCGTTTGGATCCGACTGTCCTGGCCTTTCGTTAAAGTCTATTTTTCAGACCCATAAAGAAGTGTGGGAAAAGGCATCACCTTGTAGAATTTTAGACGTGTTCCTTTACTTGCTGACTTAAGGATTCGCCTGATGGTCCCGCACATAAGGTTGAACTTATGCAACTTATTCACCACGTCGTTGCTTGCATTATTAGACACACTGTAGCCCAGATATTCACCACGTCGTTGCTTGCATTATTAGACACACTGTAACCCAGTTATTTACCACGTCGTTGCTTGCATTATTAGACACACTGTAACCCAGGGAGCTTTTTATATTCATAGTAATTAACCATCACGAGGAATGTATGTATCTCGCACACCTGTTTATATGTTATTTCAATAATCTTCACGTTTTGTCTACTTAGACCAGAATTGGGCGCGTCCAATTACTAAAAGCTATATCATCACCAGTACCCAGAAATTAAACGCTATATCGGCAACAGTACCGATGATCCTTGATGTACACAAGGCAACAGCAACAGCAAACACGTAAAATTTACTTATCAAGACCTTTACTCACCGTGTCGCGACGTTGTAAAAGAAAACTCACAAGGGGCTTCGCCTTCATCAGTGTGGCGGCTGGCTGTCTCTCTGTCGTGTGGGAATCGAACGTTTGTTTAGTTTCCAGTAAACAAGAGAACAAAGAGAAACAATTAGAAGCACGCGCTACATTCATAGGCAAAAAGACATCCACACACATACACAAACAAAAAGCCCTAGCGCACACGTGCTCATATACCGCCAGGGATTCGTCGTTGTATTTACTGCCCTAAAAATAGAAGGCGAGTTGTTTAACATTTTTCCCTTCATCAGTTTTGGTATGTTTATTTTTTCGCTATAAAACTCTATTTTCGTGCAGTCTCTCTCCCTCCCTTTTTCTCTCTCACCCTCTCTCCCTCCCACTCTCTCTTTTTCCCTACATAAACTCAATGTTTTCATACGCTTTTGTAGTTTGAAATTCAAAACTCGTTTGCAGCTAATTGCAAGTGGTTCATTGAGCTTACACTTTGATATTCCCTAATATTCCTCCCTGCCAGTTTCCAGCAACCTCTTTGAAACGCGGATGTGCGGACATCCTATTACCCTTGGAATGAGCAGGCGGGGGAACCACACAACGTGGTCAGCAGAATTAGGGGATGCGGAAGGTAACGGGAAACTAGCTCATTCAAACCTCTCTACGGCAGTCATAGGTAACCTTTGACTTTATGGGGGTACATTATATGACTGAGGACCACTTTGATGGACGCATCCTTCCCTACCCCTACAGTCATTGTTAAAACGGGCTGTAGCATGGCCGGGTCTAGTATAAGACCGGAATATTGAACGTAGCAACACTGGAACCAGCTGATATTTGACGCCGATTAGACGATCTCTTAATTTATAAAGAATAAAATCGTGTTATTTATAATTGCCGGTTGACAGCAGTTTTATAATTCTTTGTTTTTTTGCAAATAAAAATTTATTGTACAAAATACTGTCATATTATTTAAGAAATATAACAATTAACGGCGGCTCAGTAGACCAGTGGGTATGACACCTAGCTATTATTCTAGAGGTCCTGGGTTCGATTTTCGGGCCCACACCATAAAAAAAGTCAATGTGCGTTTTTCAGCCCCCAGGTCGACTCAGCCTGTTGAAAATGAGTACCTGGGATAACATCCTGGGGATAATAATGGGCGGCTGAAGCGTAGTGCTGACCACACTGCCTTCCTTATATGCCGTACGGCTCACATAAGGCAGCCTACCCTGCCAACTCCTAAGCTACTTCGGTGGTACACATGAGAGCCATTATTATCATATTAATATGTAATATGATAATAATGTAGTATGTAATAGTCATTCATATGATACGAACTCAATGGTTCAAAAAAATTAATTCAATAGGCCTAACACTAATTCACTAATTTCTTCAACTTAAACGTGCAGTACTAAATGCGCACAGACCTATAATTTAGATTTAGCTATAAATAGGCCTACTCATGATTTTAGTAATGCTACAAAATTAAATCAGATTATAACATATTTACTTTAGTTATTTTATTACACTATGCTTATAGGCCTCAGACGCAACGTTGCCACGTTTAATATTGCGGCCTTCTGCTAGAGCCGGCCATGGTTGAGTGCGAGGAGATTGTTTGTAAAATGACGTTCTACGTGTATATGTGTGTATAATTATACCTGGCAACATCTGTTCTTCATCTTCTATGGCATCACAGTTCGAAGTCGAACCTTAGCCTCCATAATCATCCACCTCCATGTTTCCCTGTCCTTGGCGATCGATGTCCATCGTTTTATTTTAAGTGAATTATCAGCATCCCTCGCCACTGCGTCAATCCAGCGTGTCTTGGGTCTTCCGACAGGCCTTCTACCCTCGATCTGACTAAACACTACATTACTAGGTATTCGGTTGTTTTCCATCCTAATGATGTGTCCTGCCCAAAGAAATCTATGCAGTCGGATGGTGGTGGCCAGATCATTGTCTTTCTACAGCTTGTATAGCTCCTCAATGTGACGCATCCCATCCATATTCCGAGGCATGATTTTTGGTTCCTAAACATATTGGTTTTACGGGGAGGGGTTGTTGGGCCTTCGCCCAACCCCCAACCTGGAGGGGTCATTTTTATTCGGGTTTCCGTCCCCTAGACCAGCTGCTTTCACTACAGCTTAGAGGCTGGTCTACCCTAATTTTCTGTCAGGGTTTACTCCTTTAGCCTTTGAAGATCCCTCTTCATCGCAAGGCAGCGATTCTCACTATTTACCCCAGGGAGAATGGGTTGCCTCTTCCGCCATTTGCGCCATACCGTAGGCTCTCCACTCTGCCGCATCCGCCGTTGAGGTCTTCACCGTAACCCTGGCTAGGGGCCCTTACAGAGTGCTACCATCCGGAGCCAGATGGACCCAGGTTTTTTAATGAGGTGTTACTCCTCCCCCTTCTCCTTTCTCATCACTTGCGAGATGAGGCCCCGGGCTTGGGACCGGCAGTGTTAAACAACACCGTTGGCAGAGTTGTCAACAACTGTTAATAATCATTTATGAGCCATCAGGGGTTACTTTCAGTACCACGTGACTTATATGTAAATTTATTGGGAAGATGTAACAGAAAAAGAGAGAAGAGTGAGAGAGACAGACAGAGAGAGAGATGCTTAAAAAGATTACAACGTATGTGTTAGGCAAAGCGAAAACACTACGTTAGAAATTAACTAAATTAAAACAAAAGCTGCTTAGAAACAAACCGTAGCCTGCAGTGAGTCGCTTGAAAACGCGAGGCACGCAGAAAGCTGCAGAACGAGCTGAATAATATTTTTTACTTTATTATAGTCCATAAAGCACGAGTAGTGTTTGCGGAGAATTTCTATGAAATAAACCGAGCATAAGCGCACTACACGTGTAGTTAAGTAAATACAAAGTAATAAATTTAATTAAGAGCAGGCCTATTATACCCTACAAAGGCACGTAGTACTTTTTACGCAGAACAGTAGTTTTTCTTCTACTTTTTAATACATGGAACTGAAGGACGCCCCCTCAAAGTACTGGAGACGATGACTAATGCCTTTCTCTCATTCCTTGATGAAAGGGAATATCCAGCCGCATGTCCAAGTGGTGGGGCATGGGCAACACCTTCATGTGGCTAGCGCGGATCTGGAAACCAGGTGACAGCCGGCATAACCTGTCCCTCCTTTAATTGGCATTGTCAAGTAGAGGTTAGGGCACCTTCTTGCCTTTGGGGCGAGAAATTTCCTCTAAAGATGGATGACCTTCTATTGGTCAACGATGTAGAATGTGGAAGGCAAAGAGAAACTACCACATTAATGATCCTTATGGATATCTCAAGACGGAAAACTAGTCTCTTTAGTTTGGTAAGACAGCCAGATGATGGGAGAACACCCAGACAGAAAATCGGGTTGGAAGTTAAACCTGAAGGTGGCAGCCCCATTGAAATATCTTACCCTGCGAAATGCTAGTAACATATCCAGGGGACAAATTGACTGGCTGCTAAACTACTAACTAATAAGGACTAGCCGGACGGATTGCCCAGTATCGGCTGAATTGGTGGGAACATCTTTGTCCATTGGATGACTGCCGCATCACCAAACAACTCTGGAACTATAAGCAGAGGGGACGGAGAGGTGTGGGACGTCCGAGGACGCGCTGGAGTGACCAGCTCTAATCTTTGCCTATTTGTTTTAATTTACCATCCTTGGTTTAATCAGTGAAGATGATGATGATGAAGAACTGAAGGGCACGGTCTTCCGATCAGCTACGTGTTTGTCACACCTCTTTATGATTGATTACTTTGAAAAATAATCGAACACTGTCCACCTTTTTGTTAATATAATACTCAAAAATTGGTTAGGTAATCTTTTATGTTTTAAAATTTACGTAAAAACGGCGACTGATTTATGTGTTACTTTATTGAAAATACTGGCCGTAGGCGTAACAGAGAGGAGAATTGATAAAGGTGTTGGTATAACAGTAGACTGTATAATAATAAAAAAATGATGTTATTACCTGTCGGGAAAGTATTCAATATCAAGTTGGATTAAATAAGTCCAAAAGGATTTAGAAAAAATAATATAAACCCAGAAGAAGTTTTTAAAAGAGACGTTTTTCGGGCAAAAGTGTTAAAAATAGGAGTACAGGGTAGGAGAGAGAAAACGCAGGTTTAAAGTGGACTGAAGACAGGAAAGAGACACAGTGAAAAGATGAGAGAATATTGGTGAAAAAGAAAATAACAAAGAATAAAGAACTGAAATTGGCATGTGGTCCCTAGATGGCCGATACAAAAAAAATGATGATATGATGATGTTGAAGAGTCGCCAGTAAAAATCACAGGATGCGTGAAAATTATTTAATTAACCATTGAATCTAAACACAGAATGAAACCAAAACACTGAATGACACGCACTTGAATATTTTAAAATTACAATAGTGATCTGAACACAAACTAAAACAATATCTATGATCTGTTAATGATCCGGACATGGAACGTCTGACAATTTATGTTATTAGGTCACTGACTTGAACCCAACTCACCGCTTCAGTTAATATTACTGTGCCATTATGCAGACCACAGCACCGTACAGCTTACAAAAGAGACGTGCGCTGTTAAAACCGGTCTTCACCCTATTAAACCTTCCCTGGCTGTCACTGTGTCTATAATTAGTGCTTAACGTTTCGATCGTATCCACAGTACGGACATTTTCAGTGTCGCAGGAACGGTCGTGTCGAGCTACAAGCAAAGACTTCTATTTTTTTCTCCGGTATCTAAGTACTGTCTAAGGAATGTAAAAACTTCAATTGTTTATTTTGTCCAAACAAAAAATTACAATGGTATGGACACGCAATGAAAAGAGTGGCACAGGAAAGATTGCCGAGGAGAGTTATGGAATGGACCCGACCAGAAAAAAGTAAAAGAGGAAGACCAGCTATCACCTGGATAGAAGAAATTCAGACTATATTGAGGGAACGAGAATCTGAAGAAGATCTTTCGATGGACAAGCAGCAGTGGAAGCTGAGAATTGAATCACTTCTGTAATCTTTGGTTCCGGAAAATGTGTAAACACAGCGGGAACTGTTTTAACATGCATGTTGGCATGGCACAGCATGTTGGTTTAACATGTGTAAATGTTATTGTACAGCGGGAATAATAATAATCTAAGCACTGTCTTGTTTGCAGAGACCCAGGTTATGACCTCGACTCGGTATTACTTTGGTTGGTTGTACCGAGTGGCACGGCGGCCGTAACGTTAAGCAAGAAGTTGGGTTACATCGTTGCGTTGCGATTTAGCTGGGCGTCTTTGCACCCATGGCAAGATTGCATCATCTGGGTCGAGCCCAACGGCTGGCAGAAGACGAACCTACAGTGCTGGTACAGTAGACTGGTGCTTAAGACTGGAATGGAGATCGCCAACGCGATTTTCGTTAGATACCGGGCGGAAAAGACTTCAATAGATAAGGAAAAAAGATCAACAGAAGATACAAACAGCAGACACGAAGTTTATGAGATCAGTTAAAAGGAGTAATAGACGAGATCATATAAGAAATGAGGAGATAAGAAGTGATTTAGATATTTTTGCAGTTAATAAAATATTAAGGAATACAGAAGAAAATGGTTTTAACATGTAGATAGAATGGAAGAAAGTAGAATACCAAAGATAGAAAAAGATTACAATCCTAGAGGCAGAAGAAAAGTTGGTAAGCCTAAGAAAACTGTGGAATAGGAACGGGCCACTAAAGTCTAAAACCGTTAAGAACATGATTGATGATGATAGATGACTTCAGTGTATGACACTGCTGCTGTAACCAATTCAGGAGACAGGTGCCGTCTGCCTCAAGATCAGCGAGCAGACGCCTAGAAGCCGCGAGGCAGACAGCCTCCGAGCCGGTGACAGGGATAATACAGCCCAGCAAGTGTTAGAGTGTGGAGAATACTTTTGTTTCATGCCTGGTGTGAAAAATTCTACATCACAGACTCCGCTCACAATGAAATAAACTGAGCAAGTCCATCGGCAGCGTACTGTCTTTCAAAGTAAGATATCCTGAAATAAAAACCCATCTTGGGATACATCGTCTCAATTCATGACTTTCAACTGGTCTAGCGGAATACATCATGTAATTATACAGCGAATTCGCCTTCCAGCTCCATGGAACAAGTTAGCAATTTTGAATACCTGGGCTACAGTGTGTCTTACAATGGATGCAACGACGTTGTGAATAAGTTGCGTAAGCTCAACCTTATGTGGGGGACCATTAGTCGAACCCTTAAGTCAGCAAGTAAAGGAACACGTCTAAAATTCTACAAGGTGATGGCTCTTCCCACACTTTTTATGGGTCTGAAAATTGGACTTCAACGAAAAGCCAGGCCAGTCGCATCCAAGCGGCTGAAATGCGATTTCTCAGCCACGTAGCAGGGTATACTCTCCATGATCATAGAAGAAACTCAAATATGCGGCAGGAACTGAATATTATGAGTATATTCGACAGGATCGCCCAGTATCGGCTGAATTGGTGGGAACATCTTTGCCGAATGGATGACTGTCGCATGCCCAAACAACTATGGAACTATAAGCCGAGGGGACGGAGAGGTGTGAGACATCTGACTAAGCGCTAGAGTGACCAGCTCTAATCTTTGTCTATTTGAGACCTGAAAAAACCATCCTTGGTTTAATCTGCAAACATGATGATGATGATGATGGTGAAGAATCCTCTCATGATTCTTTTCCTACTTGTCTTGAGTATTCCTCATTTTTTTTGTACCTGTTGAAACCCATTATAGGTATAATTATCTTCCCTCACTTTACTTACTTGACCGATTTTCTTTGAGTAACTGTTACGAGCTGTTTTTTTATTTTTAATTCTTTCTAGTCTAGATTTTCTAGCTGATCATCTGAGGAAGTCCATTCATGTCCTCTCCATTTTCTGAAGAGACTCCTCTCCATTTTCTTGTTTATTGGCCAAACTTTACAAACTTAAATTAAATGTTCTTGTCGTTATTATTTTGCAGACTTTTCTTTTAGCCTCTGTCCGACAAACTTGTAGGGTTTAGGACGTCTGCTGATTTTCTTAGCACTGTTGACTACCGTATTGATCATTTCGCCACATACTAAACTTTTACCAAGTTCTATCTCGAGGTATCCAAACTGGGGATGTTTACCAGATACTTATCATTACCAGATCATGATTGTTAACGCCTACACAAATATATACCGATACATAGTGGTTTATTTCAGCTGGTAATCAAACACCTCTTTGTTAATAATCAAATATGTCTTAACAGGGAATGTTAACATGTTGACTTTCTCTCGTCAGCTGAGAAAGTTAAAGACTACCTGGACATAGGGTTAACTATTTTGTGTACCGCCCCCTAAAATAATATAGCTCGATTTATTGACTCTAAAATCTTAACAAGGATGTAAAAAAGGCAATTTTTAGTGCATATTCTCCATCTGTGTTATATATCTTTTGTTTAATCAATTTTAGTAAAGTGGAAGGATGGACATAAAAATAATTAAATGCTTTCTTCATTTCACTAATACGACAATAAAGTAAAAGTATTTAATTACCATAAACTCATAAAATCTTATTAAATACTGTGTAATTTCATACTACATTTAACCTTTGTACAGGTGAAACGGTAAAACAAACTCATCAAGTACAATACAAAGCACACGTCCTAAATTAGACGTTACATTAACGCTGAACGAAATGAAAGTTTAATTAAGGTAATGGATATAGACTTGCATAGTCTTTATAGTCTTTACATTGTGATTAAATATTCCATTACCGTATTGCGTATTCAGGTTAACTACTGTTTAATTTACCTAAACAGCGTGAAAACAATGCTAGAGAGGCGCTACTCATAACTCTGTTCGGATTATCAACACAAACTTGGTCAACCGTGATGTCTTTTAATGAGAACTTTATGTCCTCATGCATTTTATATAATATTTTCATGAGATCCATTTTCATATGATTTTCGATTGTGTGTATATCCATTTCTTTGGGAATCTCGTGCTCAATGTACCGAAACATCTGTCTACTTTTGGTCGATAATTAACACCTTGGGAAGTTTTTGCTGGACGATTCTTTCGGGATGAGCTTATCATTTTTCCGTGTATTCCTTTGCAGTGTTGGCCAATCATTGAGCACCCGATCCTTTTCTCAAAGTTGTATTTCCATCTTTCCTTGCGAGTCCCTTGCTTCAAATCATAAATTTCATCTTCTATGAAAATAGTCTTTACAATCAATTTAACTCTGCCATCTTAGGAAGCATAAACATCTATGGCTCTGAAACATGGAAGATAAAACAAATAAAATTGCCGAATGTCACAAAGAATGTCCTGTAAAATCTTAAAACCTGTAAGACCTGCAAGGTGACTAGACTCCAGTACACTAGAAATAAAGATATCACGAGAGGCAATCCGTGTTGACAAAACAGTCTTTTTGTTATAGCATTAAAGTTTTCACGGCCGGAGTCATCTTCACTAATGGGCCAGTGCTGAGGAAAAAACAGAAGCAGGGAAGGCTTTTTCCATATATAAACAAACGGAAGGACTGGATAGGGAGGTTACTAGTGTGAAGCTAATAGTGTGAAGACCGTCTTTAGCATACAACAACATCTGCTAAGGATGCGAGAAACCCTTTGCTTTCGGGTGGCGTATAGAGTATCCCGTGTTCGCGCGTACAAGTGTACATTGGCACGACCAAGCTTAGCGCGAGAACGCGCATCGATGAACACAGAAGGGCCCGTCGACAAGGACAATCAGAGAAGTCAGCCCTTGCTGAGCACCTTCTGGCCAATGACGACCACGTGGTGAAGTTTGAGCAGACGAAGATCCTATCCTCTACGTTGCACTAACTTATACGGCTACACCGGGAAACGATCGAGAGTTATATATATATATATATATATATATATATATATATATATAACAGGCTCAACAGAAAGGAGGAGAGCTTCAGGCTAAATAAGGCCTGGTATCCGGCAATCTGAGGTTCTCGGATTTCTATCACGGATTGTGTTAATGGCCGCACACACAGAGCCACTTGTGTGGAACGGATAGTTAGTTCAGAAAGTTCTTAAACACGGTTCTAACTAGACGGTTGAAACGGGATAAACTTAGGAAGAGACCGAGGAAGGAGGAAGTGAACGATGAGACGGACAAAGAGGCTTGCTATGAGGTAATCGGACACCAGGTAACTCTGGTGTGTCCATGTTGCAAGAGACAGCAGTAGATCTGAACAAGCGTGGATGGATAATTGCCTTGTATTCTTCATTCTTGGTGCCCACCATTCAGACAGCACCGTACAGCACCATCACTACGTAAAATTTTATCGGTGTTTCTGTATAGCTCTCTCCGTTATCTTATTCTTATGGTGCCGCACGGCAATGTACGTGGATGTCGTATTCCTCTTATTGTAGATCTCTTTGTCTTCTACACAAGTACTGTAAATAAGACATTTGTCGTATCAACTGTGCCACTGGCGTAACAATCTGCTATTGGGGGGGGGGGGAGATGAGACTGGCTTAGAGGTTGGACCCCCCTCCCTAGTATCCTCAGGACAATTAAGAAATTCAAAATTCTTCCCGTATAATTTTATAAACATATTTTATACGTTCTTTGCGTCTCAAAGTTTTTGAGTAACCCAACGTAAAGTATTAAGTTTGAAAAAATGTGAAAACATGCTGACTTCAAGGTATTCCATCTTGATTAATTGTCATTAAAATTAAAGGTAATAAATATCGTGTCATAAGGACTTACTTTAATTCTTATTTTGCATTCGTAAGAAATCTTTTTAAAATGAGTAATTCTAAAGACGTTTTCAAAAGAGCCGTTTTTTTTTTTTTACTTTTTTGCACTTTAAGGATGTTGTTCAAAGACTGTTTTAAGCAATTTAGAGTTTATGTTAAGGTACGCTATGTTTTATGTAACATCCGGCAACAAATCTTATCATTTTTCTACATTAAAGTCAAGAAACTGTTAGTTTATTTGATCAAACCATAAATATATTAGACAAGAGGAGTCATAATAGATACAGCCCTGTAAGGGTAAGTGTAACCGATAAAGGTGAAGGTAGATTAATAGACTTTGCCTTCGTTTTCTGACACGTGCGTAATTGATTTTATAAGGATGCAAATACGTTCGTCACTCACTCACTCACTCACGAAATGTCGAGTGATTGTTATTGTTAAGAAAACTAAATTTATTTTATTAATTTACAAATATTTTAATTTCTTGTATGTCTGCAATTATTTATAAGTCTTATTTTGACACGCTCAATTGACTTAGATATGTTAAACGGTACGGAATTTCGCACTGTGGGAAGGCGGTGAACTGATCCCCTGAAACCCCCGTAGCTACGCCACTGAATACAATATCTGTTAGTACACTACTTAGTACAATATCCGTTCTCACGTGATAACGTCCTAAAAAGAGGCTCACATTTTGCAGACATTCTCAACATACATTCTGCACGTAGCATTTACAGGCTGAGTACTGTTTTTGTAATCACTGTTTGCTAATTTCTAATGTAACTTTATCGCCTGAAATTAATAATATTTGTAGGTACACTATCCCACCAAGAGTTGAATTGCCTTATCATACAAATGAAAGGAACATCCAAGGCATTTGATAAAAAAACATATAATCACAACCAAATGGTTATAGGCATTGGAAAAGAATTAACTGAAAAGATCTTCATAAAGGAATAAAACAGAGCTGCAGTATGCCCTCTATTTCCTTTAATTTTGTATACGCATTCTAAAATTTACTGTACCGTTCAGTAGTTTTTTCGTTTTCCAACGAAACATGGTACACGTTTTAATAGAAACACTAGTACGTGAACTGTTTTAAATGCAGTAATATTTCTTTGAAAGTTGCCAGTTTATGGTTTACATCTCTGGTATGTGCGTGTGTCACCTCACACGCAAATACACGGTTATAAAACAGGTATAACTAATACTCTTATTCTTCTTCTCCAACAAGGATTAGGTCTTGGTGACCTGTTCCGGCTTCATAGGATTTACTACCATCTTTCCCCTACGTTTCGTCTCCCTACGTTTCATCTTCCAGATAGTTTGTATCTACTTGCCGCTTTTGGTAGTCGTCGAACATCCATACTCCCCATATGGTCCTTCCAATTTCTTCTATGCAACTCTATTTTCTCTTTTAAGCTGTATATTTCCAACTCTTCTCTAATCTCTTCATTTCTAAATCGACCTTGTTTAGAACAACAAAAAAGCATTTCTTCATTGTTTATACCCTGATTAACGAAAGAAAGTGACTGGCGGAGCGGCCGCGCGACGACCGAGTTTGTAGTAAAAACATTCCACTTAATAACCTCGTTGAAACGTAAAATACAGGCTAGAAATGTCTAATAAACTGTATTTTAATCATGAATTAATGACGTTTTTAACAAACTTTTCTAATTTTTAAAATCTTTTTTCAATTAATTTACATTGAGGTTTAAATAAAAAAATACACGAATTTTAATTAAAAATTTAGGGTTTATCGTTTTATTACGTAAGAACTCAGAGGTTAAGCATCGGAAAAACATTTCTTGTAGACAAATAGTAGTCCACATTCTTTAGTATAATATATCAAAAATTGAGATTCCTACGAATAATATTAACGACGTTATTAATTTTTTCCAAATGTACTGTTAACTCCGTTATTAATAAATTTTTTCATTGAGTTTTTTCACAAAAGCATAACAAAATTGTATTCATCAATACAAAGTGGTATGTAATCTTAAAATATTACGAAATATAACCGCAATCAGTTAATATAGGAAAATAAGAACTAACATCCCTCAACGGCGCGCTATCGAGTCAAGGTACAGTAACAGCCCAAAGAAAGTGGTGCATACGCTCACGGCTCACACATTGACACGTAGCCAACTTGCTACGAGTCACCAACCTCTCATAAGTATATACAGAGATTTTAGTTATCTGTCTACTTATTTAATCTAATCTATCTACCTGGAGATCTGTCAAAAACTTACATCTGACCAGACTTTTGTGGTTTAGTTGAACTACATGCTTTTCATAACAGATGGAGTGTCTTGTATGATTGTTTATCACTCTTTTGCGGTACGGTATTTATTGTTTTCTTGTTAATAAACTGTTTTTGTTTTGTGATCAGCTCTAATACTACTAATTGAAGTGCAATGTAATTACTGGGAAATTGTTAATGCCATTCAAATTTCTCAACAACTAATTATTTAACTATGAAATACAGTTTACAGTTTAAAACTACCGAGCAAAGCTCGGTCTACCAGATACTGCGTAGTTATAACAGTATTTTACTGTTATAATGTATTGAAATGTAAAAACAATTAGTAGATTACTTGTTATTAGCATTGACAAATAAATAATAAAGACAGTACGGTACTTACAAATATTGTAAATTCAGCTTTTATGGAATCCGCTCATAAAATATGTGTATAAATCATAAAAATACACTATTAAAAAACTCTATAAAAAACACTTATTAAAACACTTATAGCTGTGAGTTAGTAGTCTTCAAACGAAAGTTCTCTGATCTCTGATACCCTCCATTGCATCGTCATCACTATTATCATCTTCTGAACAATTATCATCCTCGGAGCTACTGCTGTCTCCCACGGATATAATCGTTTCCTCCACAGCTTCTTCCATTAGTCCTTCGTTATTCCATGCGTCGATAATAACTTTTTTGGTGTGGTCCACTACTTGCTTCCACCTCTCAGCAGTAATGCGATTAAATACGTCTTTAGTCAGTCGTTCAACTTCTTCTAAAGTAAATATTTTGTTGTTTTCGGCAACATACCCCTTAACCTGAGCCCACATAAGCTCAATGGCGTTAAGATGACAATGGTAAGGTGGTAGCCTTATCACTTTGTGACCTCTGCTCTCTATCAATTCATCAACAAAATAGCTTTTGTTCTGGGGCTTGTGCCATTTCACTAATTCCAAAAGTTCTGATTTTTTCAAGTCGGTTGTAGATTGAATATTTTTCCTATCCAGCCATGCAAGTATGTCAGCTTTTTTATTTTTGCTTGCTGGAGCTTTATCAATTTGCTTAGAATGGTAAGGAGCATTGTCCATGACTATTACTGCAGGCTCTTCTAGGTTATTTAGAACTTTCTCTGGGCAAAGGTTCAGAACACCAACCGAAGAATTTGTCGTGATCCATATCTTCATGGTAGTCATCGGTTTTTTTCGATTTGAATAGTACAAGGGAATTTGGAACAAACCCCTTTGAAGAACCTGCATGACATATTATTAATCGTTCACCTTCCCTATAGGTGTTGACATTGTCCCCTGAAGTAACTCATCAGTCCACCCTTGTTTCAAACAATGCCCAGCATTGACCCAGGTCTCATTGAGTCAAATTATATTATCGAAATCCTCGTCTTTGATTTGGCGATGACACTTCCAGCAGCGACGTCGCTTCTCTCCATAATCAATTTTCTGCCCGAAAATTTTCTCCACGTAAATCCTAAACCTTTTAGCACGTTTCTAAGCGAAGACAGACTGCCATTAAACAGCTCTTCATCTTGCAACGATGATAAGAGTTTTTTCAAAGTGGGATATTCTTTTCTTATGTAATATTGATATATATGTCTTCGTATAGCGTCTTCCTGAAAAATGTCAAGTTTTGTCACAGTTTTCTCCCGTTTCCTCTGTTTGCCCGGAGTTGAAAGTTGACTATTACTGTCATCTTGTATTTCTTTCAATTCTTTTTCCTTGCAAACTCGCACAATTGTATTTTTATGTATTTTCAGAGCATCTGCAGTTCGTGTATTGCATTATTAACCGGAATCAAAGGACCTTTGTTCGCCTTTTCTCTATCAAAATTATTCCCGCACTTTGCACACAATTTCTCTTGACTGTCGTTTCATAGGTACGCCTCGGCCCGAAGTTTGTCTTCTCTTTGGAGTTCGAGTCCTAGGTCTTCCCCTATGTTTCCTTGGTTCAGCCTCGTTACGTCGCTCCATGCTCAGCCACCGAAATATATTCACACAAAATAACTTAAAAACACGTCAATTTATAATGAAAGCACAAGAAACTCACACTTAAAATCAAGATAACCAACAACCGAACATCACTCAACCACCACATCAACTAAACTGAAAGCTGGAAGTTTCCCTTACACTTAGTGTGCGTATAACGGTTCAGTTTTCCTGGAAGCGTGTGCTATTTGTGGACATAAAGGAGAGGCCGAGACGCTGGGGTTGACGGTAGCGCGCGCGAATAAAATGGGTCCACTGGTTCTGATTGTACTTCCGCCGCAGAGCGCCGCGCACTGCTCTCTGTGAAATTCACTTTATATATTAATCCATTGTAGTATTCCTATCACGTACAAGGTGTAAGTTGTATATGTCTTCTACACTTAGTTATCTAAAGAGAGCGTCACGCAAATCTCATTTATGTACAACTTTTAACAACTGAGTTAACAGGACATTAGACAAAAATTAATAATGTCGTTAATTTTAATCGTAGGAATCTCAATTTTTGATATATTGTACTAAAGAAGGTGGACTACTATTTTTCTACAAGAAATGTTTTTCTGATGCTTAATCTTTGAGTTCTTACGTAATAAAAATGATAAACCCTAAATTTTTAATTCAAATTCGTGTATTTATTTATTTAACCCTCAATGTAAATTAATTGAAAAAAGATTTAAAAAATTAGAAAATTTGTTAAAAACGTCTTTAATTGATGATTAAAATACAGTTCATTAGACATTTCTAGCCCTGTATTTTACGTTTCAACGAGGTTATTAAATGGAATGTTTTTACTTACTCGGTCGCCGCGCGGCCGCTCCGCCAGTCACTTTCTTTCGTTAATCAGGGTATAACTAGTATTATAAAGGACACGGTGATAATACTGTCATGCGGCATTTTGGTCAGACAGCAATAGTCAATGGTTCTGAAGTATTAATTTGAAGAAAACTATGATCAAATAACAATACCAGGCATAATCTGAAAGTAAAGAGTTTTTTCTTTTATTGGAATTTCAATATAACCTTGTTTGTTTGACGAAAGTTTATGGAAATTACAATTATGAAATATTAGGGTAGCTTTGGTACGTAACGTAAATTATACATAAATTATGAAATACATATTGTTAATCAAAACAGTCTCTGATAAGCTTATTCCATTTAGTTAACAGAATTGAAATACGCTGGTTATTATTAAGATTATTTTTAATTAATTAATTGAATTATTTTTAGAATATTAATGGGAAATCAGAACTGAATAAATTCAATATTAAATTATTTTGCGTTTAAATCATTATTAATTATTAACTTAAAAATATTGTTGCTTTAATTAGTGTTTTGGTAAATGTTTTAAATGCTTTAAGCAAAACTAACACTGCGTTAGTTCTACATTACGGTCTCGTGTAACTGACTTTTATGTCTGCACGAATCCAATATAACACCTAATCATAGTTAACCTGAACACTACACAACTCTGCAGTAATGAAGAGATCTTGCCGTCACCTCTTTCCGTTACAGGCATTCTTAAAATCCATTTATGTTGACAGCACATTTGCAATGAGGAATTAGGTTAAAATTGCCTTAAATATGGTATTTTAAATGCTCATTTTAAAGATGGGAAGATGGAGGGAAACGACAGAAAAATTTTGGAGAGGTGAGTGAAACATTTTAGGGAGCTCTTGAATGAAGATCAAAAGAAAATATCGGTATGGAGAACCATATATGACTTCCATGTTTTAAGATTTATAAGTAAAATCATTTCCGAAATGAAATATTTCTATAAAAACTACTTCTTTCTACTTCTTTCTTCAGCCTTAACCACAGTACTGTAGTCACTAACGTATACCACCTCTCGTTAGCGCACTCGATTTTCACTGATGATGGCGATCGACGGCACTGCAGAAACGTCTAATTTTGCAGAAAACATTGGACCACGGCCAAATAACCCGAGAACGAATTTTAATAACAAACTATTTCTTTGTTGCCGATAACGTAGTACACATATAAAAAATTATTCCCTCCTCCCTCAACTGTCATTTCCATTTATACAAAATTACCCCCTCCCCCTTAAACTATCCTTTTAGTTTATAGATATTTCATGTACCTTTCTACAGTGGATTATTATGACCTTCTTTTCAGGATACTTTATTTATCAAAATTAAGTGCTTTACTCTTGTTAAAACATAAAACGTTTCAGATAAACGTTTCCCTTTCCCTTAACCGATCTTCACCAAAATCAATAAGTCTTGAGTCCTTTACAATTCAGGCACACATGAAAAAAATTGTTTGATTCTGTTTGAATTTCCGGCAGTTATCGTTAGCCATAAAAAATTCTATACATAGACACACAGACACTTTTTGGAAAACGAGTTTTCTTCATGTTTTGAGGATAGTACAATCAGAATCAGCCCTCATCTCGAACACGATTTTTTTCGCCATCACCATACTTCCATTTCCTTATGGAACATGGAAGTAAAATGAGGTGGGAGCTCAAACAACGGATGATGCTGATCATATGGTAGATTATCCCACGCTAAACAAAATAGAAATGGCAATTGGAAAGCTGAAATAAATAAAAAACTCCAGGACAGCATAATCCCCAAGTAAATCAATTACATTCAATAAGGGAGTTAAGAAAAGAGGTTGTAGGCCACCCTCTTTATTATCGCGCTGCACTATGGCATTAAAGTCAGATCAGCGACGAACGAAATTAAATAAGACAAGCTAAATATGTGTTTACACTAATGACGTTGTGACAATGGCTAGATCAAGACAACGGGTGATTGAGGAGTTAAACAAAAATCCGCTACAATGGGATTGAATGTAAATATTAGCAAAAATAAATTTATGCTAATTCCTGTCTCAGAAAGGAAAATAATTCTGTATAATCTGTGCATAGAGAGTAATTCATTTGATGCTGTTAATAAGTTCAGATACCTGGTTAACTGATAGGTAATGAAGGTTACATAAACACAACGATACATGACAGGATAAAAGTAGGAATTAGGGAATGCTATGCTACAGTAGCTAGAATGAGCAGTTTACTTAAAAGTCACGATTTAACAATAAACACAAAGATGAGACTTCCACGCTGCTACGTATTCTCGGTCCTCTTCTACAGTGTAGAATCTTGGACTTTGTGACCGAAGGCACAACTAAGAAATTTGAATCTTTCGAAACCGTAGAATACTTACCGTATTCGAATTACGGTATTACCGTATTTTGAAACAGTGGCTTTACCGTAGAATACTGAGAATTTCTTGGACTGCACATATAACTAATGTGGAAAGTCTTAGAAATATGAATAAAGAAAGGGAAGTTACTAACACAGTGAAGACAAGAAAGCTTTAGTATCTGGGACATCTCATGAGAAATGAACAGAGTTATTACTTATTGCAGTCCGTACTACAGAGAAAAGTTCTTGGAAAGAGAGGAGTTGGGTGACCGAGAATCTCATGGCTGAGAAATTTAAGAACCCGGTTTGGCATGAATACAACCGACTTATTCCGTGCAGCAGTACAGCAAGTTAAAATAGCCTGTATGATATCCAACATCCAAAACGGATAGGAACTATCAGAAGAAGATGCTACATTCGACTATTGAAAAAGCAAACTCATTAGTCGTAACACAAAAATGAAAATACATTTGAGTTATTAGAGTTATTAGGGTTGTTGCTTACGGAGATGAGAGTAGACTTAAGCAAAAAAAAGGACAAGAAACACAGAGAAGGTTTTAAAGAAAGATTGTATGACGTGTTTATGGCCCGGTTAAGGAAGATGATGAATGGAGAATAACCAATAATCAGAAGACAGATGAGCTATTAAAGCATAACCACATTGGAAGATTCGTAAAGGCTCAAGGAATACAAAGGCTAGGTCACCTAGAGCGGACGGATGCTTGATATATACCAAAGAAAATCGTAAGGGCACAGGTGTATAAAAGCAGAAAGAGCGGTCTGCCTAAGATAAGACGGTTGGTTGTTGTGTTGGAAGATCTCAGAAGAATAGATATGATATGAGGGGTTACGCTGTGATGGCACGGAAACATTGAAGAAGATTGGTGTGAGAATCCAGACTCACGTTGGCTGTATTCCTAAAAAACAAGAACAAGAATAAGAAGAAGAAGTTTCCTTGTTTTCTCGGCATTTTTAGCTTTAATCTCGAGTTTAAATTGCCAAGAACCTTTATTATTTCGGTGATACTATCACTTGTGCTAGCTTTATTTTACTCTGTTCGTCAACACGGTTTTCAAGTGAATGTGGCAGTTATATACAATGCACGTGTGATGCTGCTATTCAGGAGGCTTTCTTCTATTCAGTTATTTCTTTAAGTTGGTATTGTCAAGAACTCATGATCCATACACAAAGTCATGGCAAAAAAAATCGTTTAATCAAAATATAGAGTAAGAGAGAATGCTTCTTTCGTCGATCCGACTCCAGATAGAATTCGCCTTTTTCGTCGGTCGCAATACCTACAGACGGAAAAGGAAGAGTCGATTAGCAAGAACTAGTGAAGTGAATGTGACTTTCTGAAGTAAAGTCACGCTTGGTAATTTTAACCATGGAACACGGAACGATAGGCCGGCAGTTTAATCAAGAAATAGAACGCGTCAATTACGTGAAGAAGCAGGTGTAGTAAGTGTGTAAGAGAGAGAGAGAGAGAGAGAGAGAGAGAGAGAGAGAGAGAGAGAGAGAGAGAAATGACTCTTTTGCTGGACAAGCAGTGTTTCAGAATGGTGGCTGCCCTGTTATTACAAGTACAGCTGTGTTAATATGTTCCACAGTTTCAAACCTCAGCGATTTCTACAATTTTGTTGTTTTTATGTTTTCGGCTCGGCAACTGAGGCCTTTGGCCCACGACGTCTACCAGGAGTGCTGCGCAAAGGGAGGTTTTCTTCTCACCTATATTTTAGTTGACTAAGACATTTTCGTTGACTCGTACATCACAGACGTAAAACGACATAAGTAATTCAATGCCTATAAGTAATGTTACTGCTTGTAGGAAGGACAGAGTTCTGTCTATCTCTAACTGTTCGTTTCCGACGTCTTCTTTCAGGTTACCTTTTACTCTGTGTCCTGCAAGAGCACTACAGTCTTCGATCTTGTGTTTCACTGTAAATGTTCCGCCATAAGTGCAGACGGGTCGTTCTTGTCCTTGTAGAAGGTACGAAGATTACCTGCTACTTGCCATTTACGGACATTTGCGAGTTATATTATTTTAATTATTATCAATTCTAAACAGTAACAAAATAATATAATACTGAAATGTGACAGTACGCACTTTTAAATTTGCTATACAGGCATGCTTTTAAGCCTCTCTGAAACGGAAAAAGAACTTGAAAGGAAATGACGGTGATGTAAAATTAGATTATGGTGGAGAACGCGTAAATGTCATTGCTAACTGTGAAATACAGCCGTCGTCACATATTAAACAGGCGGACGTCAAGCGACTTGACGCGGGTCCGAGTGTAATGGACGCCAGATTACATTACACTGTATGTAATGCATATGCTGTGTATAAAACACAAACACACACACACACACACACGAGCGTACGGAGTATAAGTCAGTTAATTATATAATACGCCGAGTGGATGCAACGAACGCCAATCGCTGTGCATGCAGCCAGTTTATGGGTTCTGAACGTGTCAATTTATGGATTCAATAGTAACTAAAACAGGTCATAAAATGTTTACTGCTCGCCTCTTTAAGCACGTCGTCGATGTGATGTTTCGGGTGGATTCTAAAATGTAAAGAGTATACGCAAAGTAAATGTAACACGCTAGCGTCGTGGAACCGACTCCCTTTATAGGTTACTCTACTTCTACTGAAATGTAGTGCAATTCGATTGGAAAAACACACTGCTTACATAAGGGAGACCGTATATTTCATGTTTCGTGTACGCCAATGAGAAAAACGGAGCTACAGTAGCATAAGAATACGCGCGCGCGCGCGCGCGTGTGTGTGACACAAATTAATTTATACGCCCGCTGTAACTTAATAATTCAGCGATTTGTTTTTTACTATACATGGATCACTGCGTCTTATTTTCATGATGGCTTTTGTTAGCCATTTTTACTTCTATGTAGATAAAATAAATAGGTTGCTTTCATCTTGTCCTTGTCCTTGTCCTTGTCCTTGCCCTTGCCCTTGCCCTTGACCTTGCCCTTGTCCTTGTCCTTGTTCTTGTCCTTGTCCTTGTCCTTGTCCTTGTCCTTGCCCTTGTCCTTGTCCTTGTCCTTGTCCTTGTCCTTGTCCTTTTCTCTCTCTTATTCTCTAATATGCATTCAATTGTTCTCACAGACCTGAACGAATTTAGCATGCATGTTTTCAGTGGTATCCAAGTCACTAGTATGAGTAGATAAACCTAACCTAAACCTTCCTTGTGACTTCGTGATTTATAATTAATTACTACGCGTTTCAAATCATGTGCTTCTTCATCAGATATTAAGAGGCCATCCAGTTTATTCTTGAAACTGAAACTGATAACAAGATATAATATTTATATTTAACCGTTTTTAGGCAATTGGATGGTTTGAGTTCAAAATTTATAAAACATCAACATCACTGATGAAACTATACATACAACTCCCACCACACCTTCTCACAAAATTGGCGCTTATAAAAGGTTACCCATAGATTACTAACGGTTCCTCTTGATAAAAATGATTTCAGTGAGGAGTTAAATACCATAAAATATATCGCTGTTGCCAATGGTTACAAGAGCTCAACTACTGATCGGCCACTAAGGAATTATAAAAATTATAAATCTAATTCCCAAGTAAAAAAATACTGACGCACAAGAAACTTTTATAGAAATTACCTACACGAATTTCATATAATAAAATATCTTCCATACTAAATAAAGATAAGTTTACCCTAACATTTGAAACTAATAACAGTATACTAAAAACAAAGACGAGAAATAAACACACTGCTTTAGTGAAGAAAACAGGAGTCCACAAACCGTAAAGTAATGATTCTAATTGTTTTTATTTTGGTAAAACGGGGAAAAGCTTTCTTGAACATTTCCCTCAACATATACCTAAACAACGAAAGACTTTACATAAAATCTACCTCAACATAAAATCTAACTAAGTTCACCATTTGATCTCACACAACGACAATTGCACGGATTTTAAATCTAACTTGGAATCACTCGCACATTTGTGAAAGGGCGAATCATGAACGCCTTGGAGGAGTTTGAAATCGATAGAGCATAAGCTTATAAACATAAGCAGTCGCGGTTTCGTGCTGAATTACCAACTAAATTTTAAATCCAACCGCTATACGATACCGTCTTGACCTTGCTTTAGCAAATAGAGACGAACAACCGCTCATTGGTCGACCAAAGGTGAATGGGTACGCACATACTGACGTGTACAGTGCATATAGTACTTTAACTAGTGACGACCTCGTATAAGGCGTACTTTAATATCTGATTATGAAGCATATGCTTTAAAACGCGTCATATTTAATTGTTAGTCAAGAACTCACAAGGCGGATTAAAAAGGTTAGTTTTTTTTCACCAATAGGCCAGCAGTGGACCACGCAAATATCATTTTCTTTTCTTCTACTGTCAGAAGCCCCTCATTCTCACACTTTGCGCCGCCTTCCTTTCCACTGTCCACCCATTTCTCGTCTACTTCTTACCGCAGAGAACCTCAACATTTTGAATTTTGTTTCTGTATGTATTTCTATCCACACAGTAGTTGAAAGAGGCACCCAATTTCATCATTTCCTCCTTGAGTTGTTTGGTGCATCCGTTCAGACTAGAAAGTTCCAAATATAGTCGAAAATTTGTCTATTTAATTTGGACTGATCCATCAGAACCATATGTCCAAGGAATCTTCGTTTTTTCCTTTGGAAAGCAGTTTCCAGATCTTCCAGATCTCTGTATAGCTCTTCTTTGGGTACCTGTTCCCATTTTCGGTTTTCTTGGGGCCAAACATTTTCCGAAGAATTCGTTGTTCAATTTTAAGAAAAGGTTAAAAATTTTGAAAGTACATTATATCCACTCCATACATGATCACCGGCCTATAATGGGGGACTTTCGCACTTCTGGAAAGGTGTTTGTTTCCGTACAGTTCCCGGGCTAGAGTAAAGACTTTTGATAATTTGGTTTTCCTTACCTTAAAGGATTCTTTGTCTGAGGCGTTTCAAGATATGTTTTCCCCAAGATATTTAAAGTTATTAGTATATTTTATTTCTCCATTAGTAATGTTCAGGCACGTTCTCGGGAATTTAAATAGGATGGTTACAATTTCCGATTTAGCAAAGGATATTTGGAGGCTAGTTTTCTAGGCTATCTCTTTCAGATCTTCCACTTACCTTCTTGCTTCTTCTTCTGAGCGGGCGAAGATGGCAAGATCATCCGCAAAACCTACCAGCTTAATTCTACGCCTTTGGATTTGTTACCTATTCTAACCCTAGTGGAATTGAATTTATGAAAGGTTTTCATGACTTTATCTAGGACCCAGTTAAAGAGAACAGGGAAGAGTCCATCCTCTTGAAAGGTTAGTTTATTTATGAACATCGTTTCCCTACACAGTATCTGTGTTTGTACTTTATCTGTTCTTGTTTCCCGTTTCCCAGATAATGTGTTTTTTTTTTTAAATGCTGTATTTGACATGATAAGCAATAAACAGATCCTCCATCTGCGTTATAGTTTCAATTATTTACATCTAGATAAACATAAACATAGGTGGTAAGCGTAGACAGGTAGGCTAAACATAGTTAAACTAGATAAATAAAACCACAACACTAACGTTCTTTTCTATTTAACAATATGTTTTGACATATATTATGAAAAGCATCGTCAGGTCATCCGGTCTCTGGCCAACGGCGGGTGGTGTTCGGTATTTTGAGGAGCGTAAATTATTTATATATTTGGACTCGACAATCGAGTACATAGATCGACTCGCGCGCCCTACCCTATCGACTGCTTCACATGCACTCACTGCACATTTCCGCAGTGCACTGCAGGCGGTGGTCAGTCTCGCTTTAACCTTCCAACGAGGAGTACTTGGTTGGGACTCTCTCTCATTAACACATGGCCAGCATACAAGAAGTTTAAGAGACCATGCTGCACCCCCCCCCCCGGCCAAATTAAAGTTAATTGATTACTAACTTTAATAAATTTTCCGACGAGGAGCACAAGGAACACAATTATTTTAAATCAATTTTAAAAAATTTATTCTATGACTGAACCAGTTTTCGCTCGTTACGAGCTTCATCAGAGGCTTCCGCTAGGAGCGCTGTCCGTCCTGTCTTTGGTGACAGCGTCCTATTTTTCCTTTAATCCTTGTTTCCTAAAGCGACCTGCATTGCCTTCAAATTCAAAGCTCATGGAATTCGTCAAAAAGTCACCCTGAATCCATGCAGTTTATATTTTTTAACAGCTTACCATTCTCTTGAGCCTCACTATACGATAAATCATATTAGAACATAAAATTTTACATTACGTAAGGTTAACGCAGAAGTACTTAAAATCACATAGTTGTTCTCGTACCTAGAAGCCTCACATTCTTACTACCAGAGGAAACGCCGATTATAACACTTAATTAGGCATAATTACCATATTAAAGAGGAGAAATAGTAGAAGAATTTTTAAGGGAAAAGCAAGAGAGAAGTACTTGGAGAACAGCTGGAGAGGGTAGGGTTACAGACATTTCAAGGAGAAGAAAGTCAAGCAGGATTTTATATTATGTTTGCCACAGATCTTTGAATTAAAGGTAGAAGCATAAACATAAGTTGGTAAACATAGTTTGATAACGCGTCAATAAATTAGACATTCAATGAATTGACACGTGTTACGAATATTATATATTCAAGATCAGAAAATAATATAATTCTGTGTCAATTACCACAGACGTTCCCCTTATATAAAAGGGCGGAAACACGTGAAAATACAAAAAGAAAACAGGCTAATAAAATTGTTTCATTAACGCCAAACGGAGTAAATCTTTCATCGAGGCGCGGGAAAAGACATTGGGCACAAACTTCACTGGGCAATTAAATATTCTATAAGCACACTGCGTAATTGGGTTAACCGCTGTTTAAATTAACTTAATTGCATTAGGGCGTGGGGGTGGCCACCCTTCCTCATTAAGCAGGGCTCATTATTGTTTCCTCGACCTACAGAGCGTTCCACAAGCTGCAGTTTAGTGTAGTACAAACACTTTCCTATCACGTGTTACGAAGGCCCAAATTATGAATTTGTGAGAAAAGTTTTTTTTCTCAAAATGTTTTAGTTTAATTTTCTGTTACTAAAAATTCTGTAAGTAAAGAAAATATTACAGTAGGATTAATAAAAACAATTTAAAAATTTTTCCTTTAAATCTCCCTTGTTTCTGCAATCTAAGAATTAATATCTGTTACATTACACGTTTCTCGTATACTATTGTGTGGTACCTATCGTATCTTGTCTTTTCTAGTACCCTCCGTGATATAGTCGTTTACTTTGAGTTGTTGCTGTATCTGGCTTGTTATCTAATGCACAGGATATTACTGGACGTATTGCGTGCTTGTGACACATTCTTGTATCACTTAAACAAAGGCCTACACTGATAGCGAAATAGCGACAGCGCGACAGGGGTCGGCTTCATTGAAGGTGATAAGCTGCAGTTACTGAATAACACACACTGTCACTCTACGTCAGGCACAAGGTTATGTATTATGCTAACTTGGTATTATTTATTAGTCACTACTAACAAAGTGTAGTTGGAGTTAAGTACGACGTTGCAGCATCGCTCATAAGAAATATCACTGCCATTCTACGTAATGCATTTTTCTAAGGTTTCCGCTCGGTATAATTACATTAAAGATATCACTACATTGTTCACCAGTGCCAGCATGTTCTTTATTAATCAATCTAAATCATAATATGTTATATAATGGCGAATGGCGCTATTATAAAAATGTTAAAATTCGCGATCATTGCGGTTCGGCCCTCGTCGGAACTATTCGTCTCTATCGCTAACATGCGGGACTAGCGACTGTTGAATGTAATTTTGAGTATACTGTTCCCCCCCCCCCAAAGCTGTCTACATAGCCCAGGAGGTGCTAAGAGCTGCTTTGCACCTCCAAGCTGTAGTAGGGAGCAATTCGCCTATTACGCGAACTCATTACTGTTCAGTCAACAAGTTTAATCCCGCAAATGTTGTTATTTAAGTATGAAAACCATTATCTCAACAAATCCTTAAACACATTTAAATTATTTAGGGGGGTTCGCTGAACCACTAAACCTTATGGACGAGCTGCCACTGCTATCCATATACGTTCAAAAGTCATATAGGCCTATAAAAAATCCAAGTGAACATGTACTGAATTATCACAAACTTATGAATTTAAAAAAGTTAGAAAAATACATGTCAGTGAAGTCTGGTGACCTGTCTTAATAACAGACTATATTATACTAAGTGTATTTTACAATAAGACTGTTCAAAGCGACGAAAGTAACGGAGGCATAACGTGACGGAGATGCAGAAGCGATAAACGTCACTGATAGTAATTGAGAAATACGGTCATCAGATATTAATGGCTGCACGTCAAGCAGCATGACGTGGGTCTGATGCCGTGTTGCATTACCTATGACAGCGCTGTATACGCAGTACAAGTAGGTTATTATAGAGCGCGCTGTGAGCGGTCATCAATCTCGGTGCAGTGTAGCGTGTTTACGGGTTCTGAACGTGTCAATTTATGTATCCAATAACTACTACTATACGTAGTAAAAATTTTACGGCTTGCATTTTTCAAGAGTTACATTTTACTTTGTTGATCGTTTATGGAGAATTTTAACTTACTCAATGTGATCTATCCAAAACCAATGACTTTACAGGCTGGCAATTAACGCGTTTTTTCCTATTTAAAATACATGGACAGTGCTTTCTAATAGTCACAATTAACGTTAAAATAGTTTTTTGTATACCTAATTCTTGTCTAATTGTCTTGTCTTGTTTCCTTTAGTGTTGCCTAATTCTTGTTTACTGTTTAGTGAATCTCTTTGTTCGGACTAATTGTGATTTTACAAAAGAACGTACCACTGTTGTTTATGATTACATACATTCAACTTGGCAAATAATAATTTCCCATTGTTACTTGCAATGATATTAAATTATTAATCGCTTGTGTAGTCACTACTGTAGGTATGTTTATATCTCATATTATATCACGTTATGTTACTCATAACGAATTACGTTGAACTGACTTACAATTAAGTAGACTGTTGTAGTAGTTTAAGATAAGATGTCGAATGTCGCGTTTAATTTACAGCCTAAAAGTGCGAGTTTAAGTTAGATGTTACCGATCACTCGCTCACTCGGTAACAGTATAGAAGTAGCTTCTTTAAATATTAAATAAATAAATTCAGAAATACATACAAAAGATTAATTATAAATATAAAATGGTACACAAATTAATAGAACAATATAACCAGATGAAAACACGAGTGTCACATACTGACGCGTGTAGTTTTTAAAATTGGTGCTCATGAGTTGATGTTATACAAGCTTCATAATCCTTAGAATAAAGATTACAGAATATTGCATTACAGAATAACGAAATCAAAATAAAAACCATCAATAAATGAGAAAACAAGATAAACAATGCAAATTTACACAAGCATACGTGAGACAAGAGAGTCAGATCGGCTCTCGCTGCGTACTACGTGATTTTTTTTTTTACTAATTCGAGAAACGTACACAAATTCTCGTTTGCTACTAAATGACAATATATATTAACAATGTTTTAAGGCAATGGGAACAACGAACTGCTGCTGTAATCTACTAACTTCCAGATAATTACTCCATTAGCACTCCGTTAGCTGTCTGCTGACGATCAAGTTATGCTACAAGAAAAAGAAAATGGACTACAAACAGAAGTGTATCAACTCTGTTTACAAATACCGACTAAAAATATTATAATTAAAATACTTATTATTAAAATACAGTAGAAATCATTTTATTCACTGTAATTTTGGCAGTCTGAAGGGGCATGTGTCCTTGTAACCTCCTTGAATTTGCTACCGACACGTTCCTGTGTATACTCTTCTTAAATGACTAGCCATCTTAAACCCGTATACTGCAATATGGTGCCTACTTTCATCTTTTTATGTTTTCAGTTTATATCTGTATCTTATTTACAAAAGATAGCTGATTGGATTAATCAAAGCACACTTTTTTCGTGATGTTTGAGACTTGTCCAGAAGGACAAGCCTCGAGCTGATTTGGAGCAAGTCACCTTCAGCCAGATGGTAGGATGTGGGGAGACGCACGCCAGTTTAGGCCGGAAGCAAAGAAAGTGGAGGTTCATTGAAGATAGAGTAGTGCGTGTGTTCATGTCTGTGTGAGTGTGCGTATGTATTTGTATCTAGGTGTAGTTTGTAGCCGAATAGGAAGTGGCTGATCGAAGTGTCGTTAAGTTTAGTTTATATATGAGGGCGGCCAACGCAGGGACGAGTAGCGCAGGTCGCCAAAGCTGGAAGAAGGAGACAGAGAGGCGTTAAGGTAGGTGGAGGACATAAAGAAGGGGGCTAAACACGTGGTAAGACGTTAGGGAAAATTTAATTTGTTCGGGAAGAATGGCAGGTTGAGTATGTTTGAAGTTGTGAGTTAGGTGTTTCTATTTCTATGACGATGGCGGCGGGAAGTTCTGGGAGGAGGTTCATCGGCTACGGTAGGGAGGCGGTTTATGAGGAAGAAAGGTCTGCGGGTGTTGCGAGTAGTTCTGTTGATGAAGGTGGCTGTAGATTATAGGGAAGTGCGTTGTTTTGCTGTTTGGGAGTATTTCCAGTTTATCTTGTACAAGAAGGAGTCAAGGTTAGGGAAGACAAAGCACAGGCAGTTTATGGAACTTTATACGACTAAGCAGGCGGCCAATGTCAGGAACAGTGTACAACCTCGCAAAATGTCCGTGTCGGCGAGAGTGAAGAGGAACTTTTACTACGCTACAGCTTTCGTTTTCAGAATTTCCGTGGTGCTCTTCTTCCGAGCGGTAAATTCCCATCACCCCCACCTACTCGACCTTTCCAGGGACGAAGGTCCCTCATGCCACATCGTTAAGCGACCCCGCACTCTGCTGGACGACCCCCCATAGTCTCTTACGTAAGGCCCTTCTCCTGAGGGAGTCAATACCCTTATTTACACCAACCAAAACCCATTAAACCAACAAACCACAAGCCACTAAACTCCACACCGCCCTGAATGGTCTGCCCTGGTCGTTCGTAGCCTCGGCGGGTCTGTCTCATGTCAGCTGAGCAAGAGCCTTCTTTCATCAGGCGCCCGCCCTGGATACACGAACCGTCTTGTGCAGATCACTGCTGAGCGGACAGTGGGGCCGAGTCGGAGGCAACAGCGCTGGCTAACCGGTTCTCAAATTTACCGGGAGGTATCTCCGCTGTTACTCGGACGCGTCACCGCTGGTTTCAGAACACAAGACTAAACAACCAACCAACCAAGCTGAGCACCTCACTTGCTGAGATCCTCTCCCCCTACCCAAAAAACTGGAGCATACCATCCCAACCCAAGACCTTGATTACCTTAGCCCATGAGAGAGTTTGATTCTAGCAGTCATCGGAGAAGTCACTCCGGGCGCTGCTACCACGCAGGGGCCTAGAGCTGTGTCTCCCCATTAGGTACAGCTACAGCGCTTGTGCACACCATAAGCCTGGACACTGCGATATGTGTGCTTGGTATTGTGTAAAGCATACGTCTACTCAGTTAGTTGTAATGTCACATAAAATACTCATGCGAATGTTATCGGGCAACGCTGCTCCAGGCACAGTGACAGGATCAGTGTAACCAGGTGAATGTAATTACTTTGCTTTATGCGTGTTTGTTGTTGACAGTGCTTGTATTGTATGTGAGTTGAACGACTCTGTAAAACAGCGACAATGTGTGTTGTGCGATGTTCATAAACTTTATAATCAGGTTACTAAATTGTACATACACATACGACGTGAATTTCTCACGTGAAACATAGTTAGTAAGTGTTTAGGAGTTAAAGAAGGAGTTTAAATGGGTGTGTCGCGAGACGTGTCTTGGATCGTAAGGTCCACAGCCTGTCTAAGAAGAAGAAGAAAAATAGTTATTTTAAAGTAATTAATTTCTTAAATTAGTAGAGATCCTCAATCAACGATTTTTTTCAGTCGAGGGTAGGTGAAAATCTCTTTAGACACTAGGAACCCCGTAGTTCCTAGTAGTGTGGGACTCTAACCCACTAAAAACACTTTCCTTAATACTACAACTGACCAAGCTCATCCAGCAGCTTCTCCTTCATATTTCCTTTACGGGTGATGGGGTAAAGCCCAGTGGCTAATTCCAAGATGATTCTGTCTTTCTCTCATGTAGAGTTTTATGGATCTATAATATTAATTGCTTTCTATTGCAATATTAGATTATGTGGCTTCTGTCTTTTGAGTCGTCTCAGAACGTATGGAGCTTCTTCCATCACGTGCCTCATTATTGGGTTATCGTTGATCTGAGTCCTCTGAATCATGTTTGTTTGCTCAATTTGTTACTATTTCGCTGACATATTCCACATTGAGTTACGTTGGTATTCCTTATATATATACCAAGGGGCATCCACTATGTTTCTGACTACTTTGTTCTGAAAGGTTTGTATCTTTTCTAAGTTTGTTTTCTTTGAACACCCCCACAGCTAAATTCCATAAATCCACACTGGCTTCAGAATTTGTTTGTAAAACAGCAGTTTGTTTTCAAAAAATTCAATTCCACGGTGCCAGACTTTATCAAATGCCTCCGCTTTTAGTAGGACACTTAAGGTCAAACTCCTTAAATTAGTAGCGACCCTCAATCAATGAATTACCAAAAATTTAGCGACCTTCGGTCAGGTCAGTAAGCATGCACAAAACTTTTACGTAATTTGTGTCGACGCTACAACAATATTTATTGCCATCATCAAGACCTCTGCATGCACAGTAAAGAAACGATTAAGTCGCACAGCTTACGACTTTAGTTATTTCCTTGTTGCCCAGGTCTTGAGGAATCAATGAGTATAGTCGAAACGGCGACACAAATGATGTAATGAACGGGTCTGCACTTACTGATCGATCCTCGCTAAACATTTCGACATTTAAAGACATTAACGTAACGTAACGTAATTTAATTTTTTATGAGTAAATAGACTAATTACCTTTTGTCTGAAGCTCGCCCGGCCGGTGTCAATATATTCAAAATTACGTCCAAAAACCAGGCTGTTAGGCAGTGGTCGGTTGCTATTAAACGCCAAAACGCTGCCGACGTGATGGCGTTGACAACCACTTTTAGACGTAATTTTTAATTTAAATAGATTAATTATTAATTCGATTTTCTAACATAAGATCGGGGATCGCCAGTTGGAAATCACTGTTAAATATATTTGTGGAAGATAACATATAACCTTGAAAAACATTGATGGTTCCTCTTGTTGAAGTGCATTTTTAGTGTTTTTAGTTGATGTTTTTAAATTTAATTATTCAATAACCGGTAATGCTCGTGCAAAAGACAGCCTACCAACGTGTACAGCATGCAGTCTACGTAATACAACCACATTGCTTTGCTGAAACTAACAGTTTTGTTAATAAAAGTGTAAAACAGCGCCGATGACAGAATGTCGTACGCCCTTGATACGAACACTTTAATAAACATCAGGGGAGAAATTAAATTACCCCTGACGGTAAGACACTATCTAGAGTTAGAATATTAGTTTTATGGGTGATGTAGTTTCGCAGCTGGTGTTTAACAAAATACTTACGCTTTGTACAAAACTATTTATGACTTTAATTAAGCGCCACGTCAAATGCCTTCAGTCGGGTATGCGCGAAGTTGGTACTGTCACAATATCCGCAGCCGCACTTATTTTCGATATTTCGATTATGCCATTATTGGCATTTATATGTAGTGAATATCGCATATACTTTTAGTTATCAAATAGAAATCATGAAAATTAATTTATGTATGTTATAAAATAGTTTCTTGACATTCCAATCTTGTTTTATTGTAATATTTTTTAAGAAAAACTTTCTAGCACAGGCAGGCAGGAACATGTTATTACTGAGTTTTGACAAGTATAGTATATACATGCGAAATGGGATTTTCCATAAATTTAAATCAGCAAAAATCGAGATTTAAGATCTTGGTTTGGTCACATTAGAAAATATTTGCAACTACAAATTTCCAATTGCAATATTTGTTTAATTATAAAAGACTAATGGTAAAATAATTAAGTATATTTCACGCAATTATTTGGCATTTGACGTCTCGTGCAAAAATGACATTGACTAAGATAACAGCAAATTTAGAAACATTCAAACGTTTGGTCTGTGACCAGTCCATTCAATTCGCAACATCCTACAGTAGCTAGATAAAAATTGTCTGCCTTCTTACGACAAGTTGTATTACATTACCAGTTTTCAAATTGTAATTTGCAATCGAGAGGTTAGAGTCTTTATCACACTTCGCTTTGTGTATATTCTTTGTTGTTTCGTCCAAAAGTGTTGTCCTAATTATTACCCTTTTCTTGTTTTCTTCGTCTTCTTTTGATGACGCTGCACCTCTGTCAGGATCTGTCTTCCCCAATTGACCTCTGCCGAACTTTGTGGTTCTTTCTCTCAACCTCTCACTTTAAACAGTCGCTTACCATTTTCGTTTCGCTGTCTTCACCCTGTTCTTGGTTTTTTTACTTGTTATTTTCCCCTGATTGACCTCTGTACACTTTTTGGTACCTTGTATTCCAGCATTCTCAGTATCTCATGATGAGCAAATTTACTAGAAAGAGCTTATCGGAGATCAGCTGATTAATGATAAGCTGCAAACTGATTTTTACTTCAAACCTACAATTCACTAGTTCGAGTCTCTTAAATGGAAATTTAAAAATAAATGAGAAAATAGACGAAGCTTTATAGAATACAATTCATATTGTTCCGACGGTCTAGTGATCGTCGTATGGTACACTGGAAAACAAAATACAAGACACCAATTAAGTCACTAATTACCATCTTTAATTATCACAATTAAACAGTTTGTAATCAACAAGATAGGCTCTTACAACAAACCAAAAATTGTTGACACGCAATAAAATGCCAACTAATATAAAACACAATTATACTACAATTACCCCGCACGATTATAAAACACATAATACTTCGCAACAATACTTCGAACCACACTGTGTAAATCGCCACTTAAACGCACTGTGTAATCGCCCGACAATTACTGAACTAAGCGTCGCTGGGTACTTGTATTTATACCCGCTGAAATTTCAACAAATTCCATACTACGCGTCAAGAACGCTACTAGGAAACACCCGAACGTAATTGCGACCTTGACACAGTGCGCGAGGCCGGTGAATCTGGAACATTCTGGCTAACGCATGCTGAGATCACGTACGCACACAACATTACAGCCAGATTTCACTGGAATAGCCGAGGATGTTCTGTAATGGTGTAACACGTTTTCCGCATTACGTAACACTATGGAAAGTATTATACAATAAGTGAGGCAATACAATTGTGTATTGTTTGAAACGCGTATTCAAACAAATACCCGTTCAAAAAAAAAAAAAAAAAAATGCAAAAGTAAGTTGAGACAGACAAATAAGCCAGTAAAATACTACCGATGAACATGACGAAAGCGAAAGCTTCGGACGGCTGTCAAGATTGTTATTTCTCTAGGGAATTTGAAAAGTTGATTTTTTTCACTACACACGACGTGTTTTCCGCTATGTCTGTCCACGAGGGAATTTTTTTTTATTCATTCGTCACGCGTATTTTACTGTAAATGCCGTATGTGTTATTGAAAATAAGTTTTGACGTTCTATTAATTGAATAAATTCCAATTTTACAACCCCATTTCTTGTAAAGAACAGGCGCTTGCGTTTTTCATGCAGTTTAGCTTTGTATAACATGTTGGAATGACAACAAAACTTTAGACCAGTCATAGGCAACCTTTCAATATTTATGGGGGCGCATATATAATTGAGGACCAGTTTGATGGGTGCACCCTCCCCACCCCATCAGTAGAAAACAGAAAGTTTCGATAGTCGGACGTTACAAACATTAACGGTCGCTTTATAATATCCTTGTGGTTATATTTAGCGACGTGGAATACCGAATCAAAAAAAAAGCTTTGCAGTATTTTTTATATAAATTTGTGGAAATTTTTCACATTAGGAGTAGGTCATCAACAATTTGTTATCATGCACGCGCACGTTAAAACTAACAAAACTTTGAACGAGAAACTGGTTAAACAGGAAAACATTTTAATAAAAATAAATTAAAGAACTTACCACAATAACGCTATTTATTTTCATAAAGTGCACAGAAATGTAAAACTAAAAAAAAGTATCTCCTCTGGGGAGAAAGGTGTTTACAGGCTCTGGGCGGCAAGCTTGACAATCGTATTAGGGGAAGACGTAGTGCGGTTCGGTAAATGGCTATTTTATATTAAAATACTTCAAAGCAGGTACAATGCGGGTGCGTTCCTTCTTTCAAAAGAAAAGAAATTTACAAATTGGTTCGCGGGCGCCTCAAATCTTATCGACGGTCGCAGGGTTGCCGGCTGCTGCCTTAGACGCAATTCCGACATACAAGCATACGAGACCGTGCTCTATACGAAACAATACTCTGTATAAACTAAACACGTTGTACGATTATTTAGCTGGTGCGCAATTCAGTTGTCAGTTGCAGCTATTGGAAGTACTGTTGCAAAAACTTTCTTCTTCAAGGACCGGTCAACATTTCTACAAGTTTGTGACACTAATCAACAACTTTCATATTGTCTTTATTGGTAATACGAATAGTTTACGCCCAATGTAAGATGTAGCCTCCTTAGTCGTAAAACTGAGACTGAAAAACATCCCGGTATACCTTGTTATATTTCTATAGACGCTCGCTCAAGGGGCGTGGCCGTTTTGACAATATACAACGCGTGGATAGTAACGATCTTGTAACAAAACGAACATCAATTAATAATAACAAGGAAACAAATATTTTCAAGATTAATAATAATTAAAAAATAAAATTGTAAATAATTTTTGAGTAATTGCAATAATAATAATAATAATTTTGTTACGACGGTCTCCCTGATCGTCGTACGGTGCAGTGGAAAACAAAACACAAGACACCAATGAAGTCACTAAAAACCATCTTTAATTATCACAACAATTTGTAATCAACAAGATAGTCTCGTACAACAATTCAAGTAAATATTGTTCACATGGAATAATAATGTCAACTATAAAGAATTCCGTACTAATAACAACACTTCCCTACAATACTTCTACAAACACTCGATCCGCGCTAAAGAAATCGCTCAACACGACTGAACTGACAAACCGGCTTCTATGGCTTTTTATAGGTGCGCACGCCTTCTAGAAATTTTTGATCCTTACTTCACGTCACTTAATGCGCATCTCAAGTGTTCTTCAATACACTGGAACCTACCTTGACTGGGGCAACACCTGCCACACTGGATAATGTTCTATGGTTCTCGTTACAATATTAACAATAATGTTAATACCCGGGCCAGTCAAAACGTTAGTTGCACTTGTTCATGTTCTTATTTCTAAGTGAGATATTTTGATGAAAACTGTTGGCAATACTGGTAAACTTCAGCTTTTGTCAGCTGTAGTGTTTCCGCTCAATAGTTGTAACGGTTAATCCACTGTTAGGTGCAAAGTTTATCACGTCGTTCAAGCTCAGTGAAGTATTTGAGGATGACTCTGGATTCCAAACGTAGTTGGAAAGAGGATGTCAAAAAGAAACGGGAAGAACTGGGATTAAAATTGAAGAAAATGTATTAGCTGCTTGGAACACACTCTGAGCTGCCACTGCATAACAATCTGTTGTTATACAAAGAAGTCTTGAAACCAGTTTGAGTATACAGTTTTGGTATACTATGAAATCTAATATTAAAATAATTCAGACTTTTTCAAAATAAGGTTCTTTGCAGTACTGTTGATGCACCATGGTATGTAAGAAATGGTAACAACCATCGGGACCTGAAAATGCCTACGGTTGCTGACGAGAATAAACAAGTCGCTGATAAATTTAATATGAAAAGAGACTTCATGAACGCGTAAACATTGAAGAACTGCAACTGCTTGATAATCCTGGACTCTTTGGTGATTACAGAGACAGAAACCATCTGAACAAGTGAACTAAATATGTATGGTAATCGTCAACACATGAACAAAGTGTAACTGTACTGAGGAATGCTCCAGTGGGAGCTTATCCTACACACTGTTTACTTATGTACTAGAATAAAATCGCTAGATAGTTTTCAGCTAGTTGTAATAAAGTTAAATTAAAAAAAACATGATAATGTCTTTCGGCCGCCAGCTAAACGCAACATTATTATGGTTGATCTGAGCCTTCTCGTCGCTGCTATCCATTGTCGAACGCTGTTTTAATCAGTCGCCACGTTATGGTTACTATATACCAGCAGCAGTGTATTTCACCACAACACAAAACAAACCTTTATTTACAACAATCCCAATGACATTATGTATCTGTGTTATACTTCACATTTCTGCGGTGAGTAATTAAATATAAAGAACAGTAGATTTGCATTTACGATGACAAATATTTTAATGAATAGATCGTTAGCTGAATCACATACGAAGACAACCATTAACTAGAGACAATAACCCCAATAACCTATCTACAGCTATGCAGTGTTGTTCGCTTGTTAGGTCTTTAATCTGCGACGACGTTAGCATGTTAGCGGTCGCGGTTTTAGTTAACGATTCCCGGCTGGTAAATTGTGCTAACACTTGATTTTAAACTTTCAGGACGCTTTATAAATCTGGTTTAATTGTTTGCAGTGATATTATTTTTAACACATTATATATATTGCGACGTATCAAAACAAACGTTTATTTACAACAATCCCAATGACGTCACGCAAGAATGACGTCATGCAGCGTGATGCGTTACAGTTTACAGCGTTACAGAAATTTTCAAATGATGGCCAGCCAAAAGACATTATCATGTCAAAAAACATCGTTTGCAAATCCACACAGTGAACAGTGACTCGTTTTCTCACTGAACAAGATGACTCGTTATCTCGTGTTTGAGTGGCAAGATGTTACGCCACTGAAAGTCATTGCCACCTGAGGGAAGAATATTGTGATGTAGCATTTTCACACCATGTCATCGCAAAACGGTGTGAGGTGTTTGAGAATGGCCGCGCGGATGTCAAGGAGTACCACCGGCAGGGAAGGTACCACATAAACTTCGATAATAGATAGCAACGTTGAACGCGGTCGCCAGGCCGCACGGATGTCAAGGAGTACCACCGGCAGGGAAGGCCATAAACTTCGATAATAGATAGCAACGTTGAACGCGGTCGCCAGTTGTCGCAGTCGCAAGTAAGCGAACCACAGTAGACAAAATTGCTACTGAATTGGGTACTTCGCAAGGACGTATGCACTACATCATTCTGAGCGCATGCTATACCTAAAAATTTAGCACACACGTCATGAGGTAACTCCTTGAAAAATAGGAATGGCAGGAATGGGACACCCCCTTTACAGCCGTAAACTAGCGCCGTACGATTTCCACGTGTTGGTGCTAAGAAAACGGCCTAGCAAAACGACAGTATTACATGATAAACGAGTCTAAAATAGGGCGCAGAAATGGTTATCGGGTGTTGGACGGAAATTTTTCAGCAGTGGAATTGTAAAACTCGTGGCACGTTCCGATACATTTTAAAATAAACTTGGCGATTTTGTAGGCAAGTAGATCTTTAATTGTATTTTCAGTTGAATAAATGAATTTTCATAAATACTTCATATATGTTGTTTTATAAGCAAATAACTTTCTGATTGTCCCTCGTATACCGTATAACCAGACTTTAGCATGTCAAAGATAAATATGATCACTTCTTATTGAGATTCAAAGGAAGTACCCATAATATGGACACTGAAAGAAAATTCTACTTCCACAATGGTTTCCTTTCTACTTATTTTGAGGTTTAACTACTGTCTTACCTAATTCCTTATGAGCGAATATGACACACATAACAGTATGCAATCCTATTTGTAACTTGTTATAATACAATTATATCTCCATTAAGATTTTTGGAGTAATTCAACACTTTATGCATCTTTTAGATACGATTAATGCTGATTTTGTATTTATATCGTCTAAAAGAGTTGGAATTGTCATAATGTTTTATTTTAATGTCATTTCTTATTTCCTCGCAAGAGATCAAACTTTCTGGGATAAGTACTTTGCTCTTCAGTTTGCAGCTATATTACAACGGTGTCAGTTCATCTATGCACCTTTGTATGCCATAGGGATCCAGAAACATCTTTTACGGGATATCTTTTGGTTCTCCAGTACTGCTCCGTCAAGCTTCTTATATAATAGGATAGAAAATGAGAGATATTTAATGGTTACTTAATTCTTCAACCATTCAAATTAAGAGGTTAATTAAATATTGCTACGTAATACGGACAAAGTGTTACGTAAGACGGAACGTTCTACAAGTATCTCGGCTATACCAGCTGTAATGTTGTGTGCGTACGTGATTCTTAACAGGCGTTAACGAGATTGTTCCAGACTCACCGGTCCGCGTGCGCTGTGTTCAAGCCCGCAATCAATTACGATCTAGTGTTGACGCGTTCTATGTACTATTCTGGAATCTCAGCGAGTTAAAAATATGGGAATTCAGTGGAGTTTAGTTTTAGTTGATGTTGCGATTTATTCAAGTGAGTTTCGAGTTATTGTCGTGCTATTTACACAGTGCGTTTCAAGTGGTGTATTAGTAAAAGGTAATTATAGTGCTGAATTCTTTATAGTAGTTGGCATTAGTATTTGTGTGGGCAGATTAACTTGGATTGTTCTACGAGATTAATCTTGTTGAATAACTTGTTGATTACAAACTGTTAATTGTGATAATTAAAGCTTTTTTTTAATGACTTTATTTACGTCTTTTATTTTGTTTTTCACTGTACCGCACGACGATCAGTAGACCGTCGTAACGACATATTTTGCCAAATGTTTTGCTATAAGGTAATGTGTATTGTATATCCATCGCACTATCGACTGTAATATTATAATATCGCTACGACACTTACGTAACGTTCTCAGCTAGCCGAGCAGGCGCAGTGTCTCTGTCAAGGAAGTGCACTCAAGTAGCTTCCAGGCTGTTCGAGTAATCTTAACTACCCAAATTATGCCGGCACGCCGCCAACAGAATAGAAAATTATTCTGAATCTTCTGCGGAATGTATACAAGGATCTATGGCCGGCTTAGAAGTGAGTTACACCTGGCGATATTGAGAGTACGGATCAAGTGATTGTTGCGGATTAGTGGAAAGTGATTATTGTGTTAGTGCAAACTCTAGTAGCTGACAAAGTCTATTGCGTGTTGACAAATTTAACTTCAATTATTGTATGAGAGTACCTTGTTGATTTCAAATTGTTATTTGTGGCTAATGGAAGCTGGTAATTAGTGACTTCATCGGTGTCTGTAGTTCGGCCACACCTCCGCAGGCTATCGTCATTAGAGAAAAGAAAGAAAGAAAACAGGTTTGCAATGTAATAACAGGCCAAACGCACCTCACAGTTGAGGAGTAATCAATGATCTATGTGTTACACAGGGACATAATTTAGCTGTTTACTAGAGTTGCAATGTAAAGCAATCTTTCGGCTGAGCCACGTTTCCTGAATAAAGAACAATGAAGCTCAGCGTACTCTTGATTACTTTGAATTTAATGAACAGTAAATTAACGTAGAAACTCTTCTGATAAAACTTAAACGATATATTTCAATTTACGACAATCTGAGTTCTCTTCAAGAATCTCTCAGAAAATAATAAGTCTAAGCAACATCACAGTAACGATTTAAGCAGTAACTCGATTGCGTTGCGTGTCTTTGCACTCATGTCTCTGTTACAGCGTCCAGGTCAAACACTATGCCTGTCAGTAGGTAACCTGATCTGGTCAATCAACAGGATGTCGCCAGCGCAATTATTCGCTACATCTCAGAATGGCTTTACGTAGTGGCAAAGCTTCTGGTACCGATTCAGACGACAGGTGTCACCTATCTCAGACACCTTGAGACGTCGGTCGCCCCTGAATAATAGTTTACCCTATAAGTAGTCCAGTGAAACGTTATATAGTGAAACGTTAATTTTTTACTTCCAAATAAGTTAGAGACTATTATTTTTAACCATACGTTCAGACTGTAGCTGTAAGGTAAGCTAGCTGTGCAGCAGTGCCAGATTTAAGAATTTTGAGGCCCTAGGCCAAGTTTTATCAGCGTCTCCCGCCCGTCTGTGAATGTACTGCAGAAGTAATTTGATGTCTGATTAATACTATCAAATTTAAAACCACTAGGCTACTATAAAAAAGCGTGCTTTCATTTAGCAAATTTTCCAAAATATTAAGAACCAATAAAAAGAATTAAGTAAATTAATTACTTTTTAAGGGGAGTAACTTAACTAAGCTTATTCAGAAATTTAACGTTCAAAATTCGCATGCGCAGATTAGTTTTCAAGGATGCCAACGTCTTAAAAATAAGCGCTCAATATTTAAATAAGAACTGTCTTCCATTTGTATTATTAACCAAAAATTCGTAATTTAATTTCAAAAAATCATACTTAAATAAATCAAAGTGCCTCCCAATTTTATAAAAATACTTCTGTTAACAAAAAAAAAAAATCTGTATCTTGCGGCCTCCTCTGAGCCCGTGGTAAATCCGGCACTGCTGTGCAGTATCTACTGCACAGATAGAAATATTTACAACAGAAATATTACTGAACACCAGAGAATCGACCCCGTATTATGTTTAGGCCTACTATCTCTTTTGTAAAACATCGTACTCGTATTCCAGTAATCTTCTATTTTATAAAAATATTTAATCCATACTAAGCAATAACGGCCACTAAGTCAGTAAATTTATTAGATTCAATTATAAGACACAGACACTTTTAACACTCGCTAACACTACGCGCACTAATCGCCTTAAGACTACACGCTGACTATCTGACAATTCTATTTGTTGTCCTTTCAAGTTATAAGGTACACAGCGCAACCCTGCGTCACTCTCTTATAACTGCTCCTTATTAAACATTTCTTACTTTAGTTACGGCATTTCTTAATCACTATTCTATCTGTATGGGGGATTTAAAAATATGTAAACACTTGGTACGTTTTACAGTTTTTATTTAACTCTGACAGCTGTTTCATCTTATTTGGCTATTCTCAAAGAGAATCAGTAAACAACTAACAAAGGATGTAAGGGTGAAAATTTAACAAATGAACTAACTAAATTCTGTGTATCCCCTTTATTAGAAGTTGTTATTTAGTTCAGTTAAGTTTTATATTTTGCGTTCAGATTATGTTTAGTTTTTACAGACACTTGGCCTTCCCTTAGTTTCTCCAACCGCTCTACCCCTCCTTCATCCGGATACACACACCCTAAACATATATTCTACCTCTCTATTGGATTCCTAGTTTTTGAGAGTTATTAAATAGCTATATATATTTTTAAATCGTGTTTTATATTTTTTTTTGTGTAGCCTGTACACTGGTCTCAAACAAAGTAGGCCTATACTAGATTTCCTACCAAAAATGTAGCACAGGCACAGCGTTATTCAAACGGCGGTTTACGCTTAACTTGTCAAAGCGAGAAGGCTGCTTATAAATTTGTTAATTTTTGCACAATATATGTGCTTGCGCGCGCGCGCGCGCGTGTGTGTTAGTCAGCTTTTAGCGGCGAATTTGTTTTTTCAAAGCAGTTATTGTTAAGATAAATGTTTTAAGCAAATGGTTTTGACTTTTTCAGATCACTTTGTTAACGTTTCATAATACAAGTTTTTTTTAATAACTCAGGTGTTTTGTAATTTCAGCATCAGGAAAAAGGGTAAAAAAGATTACAAACAGTTTATATTAGAACAGCCGAGTCCGTTTACGTGTTACTTTGTTATTGGGTTAATTACCTGTCAAACACAGACAGGGGTCCAAGCTTCTTTGCTTTTTGCTCGCTGATAACATTTTCTGTTGGATGTTAGTACTGCAAGGGAAAGCTGGTTACCGACAACAACTCGTATCGCAAATAAGATGTTGTACGATTATAACATTAAATAAAATCTTATTACTGGTGTGATTTGTTTTATGGATCCGAATCTCAGCAGTTCAAGAACTGTGCAAGCAACGACACGCAGGTCACCCGCGACCACTCCGGGTTCCGACCTTCAAAACCGCTGCGGCGACAATAATCTCAAACAGAATTATCGCTGTTGCATACCAGTATAGAAAAATTATTCAGATTAGCGCTTTCAAGCTTCTCAGCTCATCGTCGGATTTCCGATCTGACGACAAGCTGAGATGCTTGAAAGCGCTAATCGGAATAATTTTTCTATAGTGGTGTGCAACAGTGATAATTCTGTTCGTGATTGTAACCACTAACACAACTTTCTTAATTTAATTTCTACTTTCACTTGACTTGCTTGATTTTTTTAATTTAGTCTTACTACCTGTATTATTGATTCTGTCAACTTACTCTTTTCTAGCACATTCCGTAATACCGTATATTGACTAGAGCATTATCACTCTTAAATTAGTGTAGGAAGATTATTATTGGTGCTGTTCCCGTCTCGTTTGATTTATACAAAATACGTCGGACAAGAACGACTTTGCTGACCCAAAATCACTTCGGTCATTCGTTTCCCGTTTAATCTACTCTCCCGTCATCCGTTTTTTCACCGTTCTACCATAGGCCTTATTGACGGTATTTTTACAGTGATTCCTACAAGTATACGTATATGTCTTACCCGGACTACATATATGATTATTGTGTCTAATATTTTTTTTTAAGTTGGGATACACAAGAGTTAGAGAAAAACTTTTATCCGCCAACAACAAAATTAAAATTTTAAATGTATATTTTACTAATACCTTTATATAATTATTTTAATTGAAAAATCTTATAAAACAAAAGATAACGCAAGCTAAGTTTACAAGATACAACTTTACAGAAGTAGGCCTACAATATTACGAAATAAAATAAAACTTGTTAAACGGGGAAAATATTAAGATGAAATTTGTTGAAGAAAATTTTAAACAAACCTTCAATCAAAAGACCGAGTAACTTAAATTTCTGAACACGCTACGTTCCCTTCAATTATAAAGTTTGCAACATAATTTAAAGTAGGTTTGTTGGACTAAACTAGCGTCTGTATAGTAGAGTAAAATTTACTGAATTTCTGCTAACAGTATTTGTAAAGTTACTATTTTAAAGTTATTTAGTGTTAAAAATTTATCAAATTTACATTATAAAATACTACATTTTATTTGAATAATTTAGATTTATTTAAGTTAAATAAGTTTTAGGTATAAGGTAAGTTTAAATAAGTTTAAGGTAGCTTTAAGGTATTCAAGTAAACTGTAAAGAATAGCCTATATTTATAAACATAAATTACAATACAGAACAATCAGTCAGTATTTTAAATAAGTTTAAGTTAGGTTTAAGGTATTCTTGTAAAATGTAAAGAATATATTTATAAACAAAATTAGAAAACAGAGCAGTCAATCAGTATTTGTGTAAATATACGAGTATAAGTAGTGTATACTTTATGAACGTGCATCTGAATTAACTGGCAACTATAAACGTATTGAAAACAAGTTTCTATAGAAGTGAGCGTACGCTCTTCAAGGCAGAACAACTTTTGTAAACCCGTTAAATAGGGGTTCGGAAATTTATTAGACCGTATTTAGTAAGTAGTGGTGATTAAACGGGTTCACCGGGATGATTGAAAAAGTTCAGGGCGTGACGAGGGTACGGAGTGACAGAATTCGGGCACAGTATTGGGATACTGGGGATACTGCGTGAGCGAACTGGTAAGCTGACCCGTCGCGCAGTTATTGGATTCTGCCGCGCCGCCCCTCATAGTGGAGAAATATTTTCTGTCTCATAGTTTCATTATTAAACTTATTTAGTCGCCTGATTGCTTTCTTTAACAATATCGCCGAATACAATATTGCGAGTACATAAATTTATAGACATTATACGTATACTTGTCTACAATTACAATCAGTAATATGTTATTATACAATTCTTTGAAATTTCATTCTACGCATTGACGTGTTACAAGTAACACCAAGTTTTTTGTCGCCATATAAAACTATTGTGTTGGAAGTTTAAAGAGAAAGAGATGGAAAAATCTGCAGGCAGGGCAGGCAGTTTTTAAGGTAGCGTAGAAGTCCCACAATGGTTTTTACTGCACGCTCAACTATTTTCTATATTAATGGTTCCAACAACTTCTAACGTCGAAGGCACACCTAAGTAAAATATGTATTTTCGGATCTTCTTCTACTGATAGTTCCTATCCGTTTCGGATTTTAGATATCATACAGACTATTTTAACTTTCTGCACAGCCATAATATTCTCGGCCTCCCAACTCCTCTCTTTCCAAGTACTTTTCCCTGTAGTATGGACTGAAATAAGTAAACCTGTTCATTTCTCATGAGACATCCCAGATACTGAAACTTTCTCATCTTCACTGTGTTAATAACTTCCCTATCTTTCTTCATCTTTCTAAGAACTTCAACATTAATTATATGCGTTGTCCATGAAATGCTCAATATTCTACGGTAGAGCCACATTTCGAAAGATTCCAATTTCTTAGTTGTGGCTTCAGTCAAAGTCCAGGTTTCTACACCGTAGAAGAGGACCGAGAATACGTAGCAGCGTAAAAGTCTTATCTTTGTGTTTATTGTTAAATCGTGACTTTTGAATAATTCTAGTTCTTTCTTTCTTCCGATAGCATACTATACTTCTATTACACAACTATTTAAAATTCTGCTCTGCGCATTGACGTGTTACAAGTAACATCAAGTTTTGTCGCTTCAGAGAACTATTGTGTTGGAAGTTTGAAGAGAAAAATATGGAAAAATCTGCAGGCAGGACAGGCAGTTTTGAAGTTAGCTTAGAAGTTCTACAACAGTTTTTACTCCACGCACAATTATTTTTTAGGTTAATGTTTCCAACAACTGCTAAGTCGAAGGCACATCTAAGTAAATTATGTATTTCGGATAGTTGAGAGTAAATGTATATATATATATATATATATACAAAGACAAATGATTCTGATTGGCTGATTTTCGGTAGCCGTGCGAGACTAAAACAAATTGTACACTTCGTTCCAGTTGAGTTGTCAGTGACGTAATAAACAGCGTCCTGTTCACAGTAATGTAAAGGGCAATGATTTAATCATGCAGATTTTTGTACAGTATTATTTTATATAATTTTCTAAATAAAATTACGTTAATCGAGTTTATATTTCATAAAAGTGTTACTAAGAATTCAAGATTTTTTTGTAATTATATTTTTAATTTTAATTTTTTAAATTTCAATTATTATATATGACCATAATCGAATATGATCAATAATATGCACTAAGGGAAAGGGTTTTTTACAATTCAAATTAGTATTGTAACCCCTATTTCAATTTTCAGACTTTATAAAAAAAAAAACCTTTTTTTGTTTTTTTTTTCTTTTTATATTTGAAAGAGGGGCCACTAGGCTTTTAAAACTAGGCCAGAGCCTAGGGAAGCCAAAACTGCGCTGGGTCCGGTATGACGGGACTTGCAATTAAACTCGTTGTTTAGCAACAATAACAATTTTATTCACTATTTCAAATAACATGCAAGTATCACTCCCTGTCATTACACTCTCCTGAAAATATGCACGTATCATCTCATCAAAATATAATGCATGTAAAACATCAGCATAATAGTATCTCCCCAAATATAAATAATATATAACATCGATCAATATAAATACATAAATACACATAAATAAATAGTTACATAAATACACATAGAGCACACATATCGATATACACACATATATATACTACACACATGTTCACCTGGCAGGCAGCTCATAGACATTTAACCATGCCACCGAAGAATACCATCTTCAGTATCAGTGACCTAGATCCCCATCCCAAACTACTGTAAAAGGGTAAAGTGCCCAGCCTCCATAAAAAAACTTTCATAAACCAATACATTAACCAGTCCAGTTATGACTGCTTGCAACCAATGAAATTATCACAAGAATTCAAAATTTTAGAAAGGTTCCCCCAGATAGGACTGCGCCATGGCCAGGTCAACATGGCTGCACGGCCGTACGAATGTATAACAGAATTTATGATTAGAAGTAAGAATCAATAGTGTACTCATATTAACAACTGCACTAGTAGTACACTGGCTCTGGCAGTAAAAGAACTGAATGAAATTTCACTTATATTGAATTATTACTGAGTTGAGATAATTTTCATAAAATATATATAATATGGTTTATGATTGAACCAATAGTGTGCTCATATTAACAACTGAACTAGTAGTACACTGGCTATGGCAGTAAAAGAACTGAATGAAATTTCACTTATATTGAATTATTACTGAGTTAAGATCATTTTTATAAAATATATATAATGACAATTTTAATTAAAAAAAACTTTATAACATCAGCCCCTAATAAAACACATTTGAGATGTTCCTACAGAATTGGCTTGGCCACAGGCGAGGCCATGCTCACCACCAGATCCAGCAACCTAAAACATGCTATGGACCTGTTACTAACGGCACCTACGGGTGACGTCCACAGGTTACAGCACCTCCCCAAACCTTTAAATCTATAAAAAAACGAAACCCATATAGCTATGAATACCCTTAATCAATGTAAGCATAATTCACCCCCTACAAATCAGTAAACTTAAGTCACACACACTTTTACCCTTAAAGAAAATTTCTCAGCAAAATTCGGTAGCGCATGACCCCGTCCGGGCTCACACTTACTCAGGGGGCATAAGCCTTAGTAAAATACACTGACAAAATTTACAAGCACTAATTGTCTCGCTGGACTTGTGTCCCAACAACTTTAACTGGAGATGTTCCAGGAAGAGAATAAGATGTTCTACATTGTAGAGGCCAAAATATATATAAATGGGTTAAATGTCACCTGGTAAAATCCGGCACACAACCTGATGTATTGTCCATTTCTTCCTCCCGACGGCACAGACGGAGAATCACTCGTGTAATACCATTGGTGGCAGAAGTTCGGCCACCCGCTGAAGTGGATCGAGAATCGTCTTAGGTCGGGAACCCTGAACAATTATATATATTGACAATTACTCAAATGTTACCCAATTCACGATCCCCCTAATATTCATGACTCCAGCATAATTCACACACTTCCACATGCTCAGATTAAAAGAAAATTTTGAAAATTTTAAGAAGCACAGAAATTACCTTCAGTAAAAAAATTTAGAATTACATGACTAGTATTTATGGACAGTTCGTCAACTAAATAAACCCTTATTACAATTTCGAGATGAGTTGCAAACTTAAACAGGTTCATAATACATATATAGTTCATATACCTCTACATTTAGTTCATAAAACATTCTCTTACGCCCCCCTATGATTATAAAGAAATTATTATGATATAATTAGGAAAAATACACAGCTATAATTACTTTATAAATGCTTTAGCTTAGCCAGTGTTAACTTTCAAGACATGCATACACAGAATTTAACTCGCGCTCGCCACGTGGTGACTTTCGTATTTATATCGCATTGCATCGGCATTACTTTAAGCTAAATAACAATTCTTTTCTTAAATAATAAATAAGTTACCTTGAACAGACTTACCGAAGAGTCGCGTAGTCGATTATCTAGTCACGATAGATATTAGCAGACAACAAAATCAAACTGATGGCCGCCGGGAGAAATTGGTTGCTGTTTCGTGTTCGGCTGCCTGGCGAATACTGCCCAGAGCAGCGACAAGTCAAACGCTGCGTATCACTCCTCATAGAGCGCGCACGTATCGGCCACAAAGTATGCAGATAACAGCGTATACTCCGCTCAAATAATTAATTCACAAACCCCCGCAATGACCGTCACATAATTAACTGGGAAAAGGGCCGAGTATTCCAAATCTCGGCACACCCCCACTCCAAAAGGGCAACATGGTTGCCCCAATTGGAACTCAGTGGTACCCTGCAGTGTACCATCTTTATATACCCTACTCAAGTTGTTATCGGTTTTCCCATCAGTCATGGCTCCCAGGAGAACAGAGAAACCTCACAACTGCGTCCATTCCCCATGCGACCCTCTCCGCCCTGCCAACCCCACGGGACCGCCCCAACACGTCACCCTCTCCGGTGACCATCACCTACTCCCACCGGTCCCACTCACATACCCGTCCTAAGACCAAACAAGGTATCTCCCACCTTGGTATGTGAGTGACCGCACTACTTCTCGTCCATCTCTTGGACCGACCAGCCACATGCACCCACAAGGCATCTCCATCCTTGCCATATGGCTGGCCCCCTCCCTACACAAGGGCGGACGGCCCCGCTTAGCCAGACAGAGAGGACCGTACCAAGGGCACGCGAACATTAATCCCATCATTTACTCGTTCGAATACACCATAACTAGAGGGGGTTTACTTTTCTGCAGCACCGTCTACACAACTTTCTCTCTCAACAAAAGAACACCAGAAAAACAACCGGACAATGCGGCATGGCTCGGACCCTATAATGAACAACATCAACATCAACAACTATTAACAACCAACAACAGCACACCATCACTACTCTCAGCAGACCACGACAAATCTAAGGGCACTTTCCAACTCTCTAACTCCTTATTGATAGGTTTTTTTTTTTTTTTTACTAAGGGGAGGGGTAGAAAGATCGGGAAGATGAAATGGGGCAAGGATCATTAAAGGGTCAATAGCTAGGAGTAAGGGTGAGGACATGGTTCCCTCCGGAAATAAGGATGAATGGAGGAAACCAAGGCTCGCGTGGGCAGGGGCGCAACCCTGAAATAGGTGAACACCACTGGGACTGTGGGGAACATCTACCCGCTACCCGTTGACCTCTTCTTCTTACCTTTCTATGACGGACTTTGGGTATTCGTTCCTTTCGAACACCACTCTCTGAGAAATTATTTCGTGTTGAGCTGTACTGGCTGGTTTCCTCGGAATCAGGATCAAGGCAACTTACCTCGCTACTTTCACCCCGATTTGGATTATCCTCATCATCTAACTCCTCTGCTTCTGCCTTCCCTGCTTCTCTTCCTTCCACTTCTTCCTTTTCTTCCTCTTCCGCAATTTCCCCTTTTTCGTCCCCACACTCCAAATCAACCTCATGACACTGCACCTCCTCACCACCTTCCAGTTGATCGCCTGATCCATCTTCCACCGCATCTTCTCCCAGCTTCTCACCGATTTCTGCATCACCCTCGTCACCAGCTCCTTCGCAAACTTCTTCACCAATCTCATTGACATCCTCCTTTTCATCAACACGTTCATCATCAACATCATCGCCATCACGTCCACTACCACCATTCGAACACTCCACATCTTCATCATCTAGTTGCTCATCTGTTCCACCTGGAACTTCTTTCCGTTCTTCGGAATCCTCAACATTACTTACAGAAGGCGTCTGCACATCTTCACACACTACATCATTCTCACTCACACACTCCACAACGCTGCAACCAAATTTCTCCACAACTTCTACCTCATCTCCTTCCACCACACTTGCAGCATGGACATCCCCTTGTCCATCCGCAACCTCAGAAACACTTGCAGCCTGGACATCCCTGTGTCCATCCGCAAACTCAGACTCTTCAGTCTTTCTAACACCCACAACTATACTTCCCTGTGCAGCATCTGCAGACCGCTCTTCTGCCTCTACCTTCGATTCCTCTCCTTCACCACTCTCAGCAACTACAACGTTCTCAACATTTTCCACCCTGGAATCCAGCTGTCCAGGTTCATGTGCAATGACTAAATTAATTTCTACTGGCGATGGTAAAGCGACACTCTCGAGTGACTTCTCACATCCCTGCGTAGACGATGATGATGTTACAGGATCTGGATCCCTCACGAACCGAGATGGAGATACCGGAACAAATTCTGCGGCCTCTGGATTCAACCATGACGTCCTCACTGACGCAGTATTAACAGACGTTTTCTTGTCGTCTTGTATTAATCCACTGAAGTTATTCCGCTTTTCTTCTTTCTCTTCACTTGCTTCATCCACAACTCTATTATGCACTGGTACTTCCTCTGGAACCTTTAAAGTTTCCTTACTCTCCAAATAGGAATAACTTTCTACCGGCTCCCTACTTGCTGCTGTTTGTTTACTAACATAATTTCTTCTTCCCCTGTTAAATTCATACTTCTTTGTTTTGTGTGCTGTAGCTGTTGTTACCGTCTTCTCACTTGCCACCCCCTTGTAGCCTCCATTACTTCCGGAATATTCAGTTTTTCTGACTGTCTCTTGGGTTCTCCTCCAACCACCATGTTTGTCTTCTTTGGCTCTTCCTAATGAACCACTGGAGTATTGGACATCTTTAGCAGCTCTTCCCCAGGACTCATCATTCGCCTGGACAGTCCTGGCATGCGCACACCACCGGTCCAGGTCCGCAAAAGAACGTGGAGGCTCTGCAAAAACCAGCCGGGATCTTTCTTGGGGAGTCGGACCTTCTCGTATTACCTGTATGACTTCCGTCTCGGGCAACCCCAGTCTTAATATACGGGCAGCTTTCCTTACATCATGCACGAAGTCCCCCAATGCCTCTCCGTTGGCCTGTAGACGATAGAATAACTTAAACTTCAACTGATCTTGTCGTCGACGGGATATGAAGAAGTCCAACACCTCCGCATGGAAAGTGTCGACACTGCAGCCCCGACGCAGAATGCTGGTGACCAGCCATGCCAATGAACCCCGGCAATACGGGTATATAAGGGACAAGACCTCCTCATCGGAAACACCAGGGAAATCTGCCAACTGCAGGACCAGGTCCAAGAAGACCAACAACCTGTCCTCATCTACTCCATCCAAAACCGAAAATTTCTGGAGAACTCCGGAAAGAGGGTGGGGCAGTTTCTGGTAGCATACCCCCGCCAGAATTGCACAATTCAAAACCCACAACAACAAACATAAATTTCCACGAAACACCTAACACACAAACATGACTTACAAAAGGAAAATCTCAAGTACTAGTCCTTCCATTGAGAGGACCCCCCGGGTTCCCTAGCGCTGCGAAAACCCGATCCACTCCAGAACCAACTCTCCGTCAGCAGCCAGACTCAAAGAAGAAACGACATCAGACACTAACACTAACATACAATCCACACCACCGAACAACTACCACACATATAACAATTCAACAAGACATTTATTATAACTTCCGTGACTAAGTCGGGTCAATGACAGTACCAACTTCCGGTCAGGCCATACCGCATCCAGTTAACCTCTCGCGCTATTACTTCATAACTATTTATATAACAGGCAGCCATTCCCCCGGCAACACCCCCGCGCCCTCCGGTAAGGTCCAATCTCAACAATAATAAAAACCCCAACTAAAACGCATGCCACGTGGCGGCACCAGCTTTACAATGGAAATCCCATAGCATCTACCAATTATTTTCATTTTCAAATATTGCTGATGTTTGATATTCTTTCCAAACTATTTCCGAGTTTGCAAGCCCCGTCACACCACAGGACCCAAGGGTTCGACCAAACAATCGATCGCGCTCTGCTACCATTTGTAACCCCTATTTCAATTTTCAGACTTTATAAAAAAAAAATTTTTTTTTTTTTTCTTTTTATATTTGAAAGAGGGGCCACTAGGTATTTAAAATTAGGCCAGAGCCTAGGGAAGCCAAAACTGCGCTGGGTCCGGTATGACGGGACTTGCAATTAAACTCGTTGTTTAGCAACAATAACAATTTTATTCACTATTTCAAATAACATGCAAGTATCACTCCCTGTCATTACACTCCTCTGAAAATATGCACGTATCATCTCATCAAAATATAATGCATGTAAAACATCAGCATAATAGTATCTCCCCAAATATAAATAATATATAACATCGATCAATATAAATACATAAATAAACATAAATAAATAGTTACATAAATACACATAGCGCACACATATCGATATACACACATATATATACTACACACATGTTCACCTGGCAGGCAGCTCATAGACATTTAACCATGCCACCGAAGAATACCATCTTCAGTATCAGTGACCTAGATCCCCATCCCAAACTACTGTAAAAGGGTAAAGTGCCCAGCCTCCATAAAAAAACTTTCATAAACCAATACATTAACCAGTCCAGTTATGACTGCTTGCAACCAATGAAATTATCACAAGAATTCAAAATTTTAGAAAGGTTCCCCCAGATAGGACTGCGCCATGGCCAGGTCAACATGGCTGCACGGCCGTACGAATGTATAACAGAATTTATGATTAGAAGTAAGAATCAATAGTGTACTCATATTAACAACTGCACTAGTAGTACACTGGCTCTGGCAGTAAAAGAACTGAATGAAATTTCACTTATATTGAATTATTACTGAGTTGAGATAATTTTTATAAAATATATATAATATGGTTTATGATTGAACCAATAGTGTGCTCATATTGACAACTGAACTAGTAGTACACTGGCTATGGCAGTAAAAGAACTGAATGAAATTTCACTTATATTGAATTATTACTGAGTTGAGATAATTTTTATAAAATATATATAATATGGTTTATGATTGAACCAATAGTGTGCTCATATTGACAACTGAACTAGTAGTACACTGGCTATGGCAGTAAAAGAACTGAATGAAATTTCACTTATATTGAATTATTACTGAGTTAAGATCATTTTTATAAAATATATATATAATGACAATTTTAATTAAAAAAAACTTTATAACATCAGCCCCTAATAAAACACATTTGAGATGTTCCTGCAGAATTGGCTTGGCCACAGGCGAGGCCATGCGCACCACCAGATCCAGCAACCTAAAACATGCTATGGACCTGTTACTAACGGCACCTACGGGTGACGTCCACAGGTTACAGCACCTCCCCAAACCTTAAATCTATAAAAAAACGAAACCCATATAGCTATGAATACCCTTAATCAATGTAAGCATAATTCACCCCCTACAAATCAGTAAACTTAAGTCACACACACTTTTACCCTTAAAGAAAATTTCTCAGCAAAATTCGGTAGCGCATGACCCCGTCCGGGCTCACACTTACTCAGGGGGCATAAGCCTTAGTAAAATACACTGACAAAATTTACAAGCACTAATTGTCTCGCTGGACTTGTGTCCCAACAACTTGAACTGGAGATGTTCCAGGAAGAGAATAAGATGTTCTACATTGTAGAGGCCAAAATATATATAAATGGGTTAAATGTCACCTGGTAAAATCCGGCACACAACCTGATGTATTGTCCATTTCTTCCTCCCGACGGCACAGACGGAGAATCACTCGTGTAATACCATTGGTGGCAGAAGTTCGGCCACCCGCTGAAGTGGATCGAGAATCGTCTTAGGTCGGGAACCCTGAACAATTATATATATTGACAGTTACTCAAATGTTACCCAATTCACGATCCCCCTAATATTCATGACTCCAGCATAATTCACACACTTCCACATGCTCAGATTAAAAGAAAATTTTGAAAATTTTAAGAAGCACAGAAATTACCTTCAGTAAAAAAATTTAGAATTAAATGACTAGTATTTATGGACAGTTCGTCAACTAAATAAACCCTTATTACAATTTCGAGATGAGTTGCAAACTTAAACAGGTTCATAATACATATACAGTTCATATACCTCTACATTTAGTTCATAAAACATTCTCTTACGCCCCCCTATGATTATAAAGAAATTATTATGATATAATTAGGAAAAATACACAGCCATAATTACTTTATAAATTCTTTAGCTCAGCCAGTGTTAACTTTCAAGACATGCATACACAGAATTTAACTCGCGCTCGCCACGTGGTGACTTTCGTATTTATATCGCATTGCATCGGCATTACTTTAAGCTAAATAACAATTCTTTTCTTAAATAATAAATAAGTTACCTTGAACAGACTTACCGAAGAGTCGCGTAGTCGATTATCTAGTCATGATAGATATTAGCAGACAACAAAATCAAACTGATGGCCGCCGGGAGAAATTGGTTGCTGTTTCGTGTTCGGCTGCCTGGCGAATACTGCCCAGAGCAGCGACAAGTCAAACGCTGCGTATCACTCCTCATAGAGCGCGCACGTATCGGCCACAAAGTATGCAGATAACAGCGTATACTCCGCTCAAATAATTAATTCACAAACCCCCGCAATGACCGTCACATAATTAACTGGGAAAAGGGCCGAGTATTCCAAAACTCGGCACACCCCCACTCCAAAAGGGCAACATGGTTGCCCCAATTGGAACTCAGTGGTATCCTGCAGTGTACCATCCTTATATACCCTACTCAAGTTGTTATCGGTTTTCCCATCAGTCATGGCTCCCAGGAGAACAGAGAAACCTCACAACTGCGTCCATTCCCCATGCGACCCTCTCCGCCCTGCCAACCCCACGGGACCGCCCCAACACGTCACCCTCTCCGGTGACCATCACCTACTCCCACCGGTCCCACTCACATACCCGTCCTAAGACCAAACAAGGTATCTCCCACCTTGGTATGTGAGTGACCGCACTACTTCTCGTCCATCTCTTGGACCGACCAGCCACATGCACCCACAAGGCATCTCCATCCTTGCCATATGGCTGGCCCCCTCCCTACACAAGGGCGGACGGCCCCGCTTAGCCAGACAGAGAGGACCGTACCAAGGGCACGCGAACATTAATCCCATCATTTACTCGTTCGAATACACCATAACTAGAGGGGGTTTACTTTTCTGCAGCACCGTCTACACAACTTTCTCTCTCAACAAAAGAACACCAGAAAAACAACCGGACAATGCGGCATGGCTCGGACCCTATAATGAACAACATCAACATCAACAACTATTTACAACCAACAACAGCACACCATCACTACTCTCAGCAGACCACGACAAATCTAAGGGCACTTTCCAACTCTCTAACTCCTTATTGATAGGTTTTTTTTTTTTTTTTTACTAAGGGGAGGGGTAGAAAGATCAGGAAGATGAAATGGGGCAAGGATCATTAAAGGGTCAATAGCTAGGAGTAAGGGTGAGGACATGGTTCCCTCCGGAAATAAGGATGAATGGAGGAAACCAAGGCTCGCGTGGGCAGGGGCGCAACCCTGAAATAGATGAACACCACTGGGACTGTGGGGAACATCTACCCGCTACCCGTTAACCTCTTCTTCTTACCTTTCTATGACGGACTTTGGGTATTCGTTCCTTTCGAACACCACTCTCTGAGAAATTATTTCGTGTTGAGCTGTACTGGCTGGTTTCCTCGGAATCAGCATCAAGGCAACTTACCTCGCTACTTTCACCCCGATTTGGATTATCCTCATCATCTAACTCCTCTGCTTCTGCCTTCCCTGCTTCTCTTTCTTCCACTTCTTCCTTTTCTTCCTCTTCCGCAATTTCCCCTTTTTCGTCCCCACACTCCAAATCAACCTCATGACACTGCACCTCCTCACCACCTTCCAGTTGCTCGCCTGATCCATCTTCCACCGCATCTTCTCCCAGCTTTTCACCGATTTCTGCATCACCCTCGTCACCAGCTCCTTCGCAAACTTCTTCACCAATCTCATTGACATCCTCCTTTTCATCAACACGTTCATCATCAACATCATCGCCATCACGTCCACTACCACCATTCGAACACTCCACATCTTCATCATCTAGTTGCTCATCTGTTCCACCTGGAACTTCTTTCCGTTCTTCGGAATCCTCAACATTACTTACAGAAGGCGTCTGCACATCTTCACACACTACATCATTCTCACTCACACACTCCACAACGCTGCCACCAAATTTCTCCTCAACTTCTACCTCATCTCCTTCCACCACACTTGCAGCATGGACATCCCCTTGTCCATCCGCAACCTCAGAAACACTTGCAGCCTGGACATCCCTGTGTCCATCCGCAAACTCAGACTCTTCAGTCTTTCTAACACCCACAACTATACTTCCCTGTGCAGCATCTGCAGACCGCTCTTCTGCCTCTACCTTCGATTCCTCTCCTTCACCACTCTCAGCAACTACAACGTTCTCAACATTTTCCACCCTGGAATCCAGCTGTCCAGGTTCATGTGCAATGACTAAATTAATTTCTACTGGCGATGGTAAAGCGACACTCTCGAGTGACTTCTCACATCCCTGCGTAGACGATGATGATGTTACAGGATCTGGATCCCTCACGAACCGAGATGGAGATACCGGAACAAATTCTGCGGCCTCTGGATTCAACCATGACGTCCTCACTGACGCAGTATTAACAGACGTTTCCTTGTCGTCTTGTATTAATCCACTGAAGTTATTCCGCTTTTCTTCTTTCTCTTCACCTGCTTCATCCACAACTCTATTATGCACTGGTACTTCCTCTGGAACCTTTAAAGTTTCCTTACTCTCCAAATAGGAATAACGTTTTACCGGCACCCTACTTGCCGCTGTTTGTTTACTAACACAATTTCTTCTTCCCCTGTTAATTTCATACTTCTTTGTTTTGTGTGCTGTAGCTGTTGTTACCGTCTTCTCACTTGCCACCCCCTTGTAGCCTCCATTACTTCCGGAATATTCAGTTTTTCTGACTGTCTCTTGGGTTCTCCTCCAACCACCATGTTTGTCTTCTTTGGCTCTTCCTAATGAACCACTGGAGTATTGGACATCTTTAGCAGCTCTTCCCCAGGACTCATCATTCGCCTGGACAGTCCTGGCATGCGCACACCACCGGTCCAGGTCCGCAAAAGAACGTGGAGGCTCTGCAAAAACCAGCCGGGATCTTTCTTGGGGAGTCAGACCTTCTCGTATTACCTGTATGACTTCCGTCTCGGGCAACCCCAGTCTTAATATACGGGCAGCTTTCCTTACATCATGCACGAAGTCCCCCAATGCCTCTCCGTTGGCCTGTAGACGATAGAATAACTTAAACTTCAACTGATCTTGTCGTCGACGGGATATGATGAAGTCCAACACCTCCGCATGGAAAGTGTCGACACTGCAGCCCCGACGCAGAATGCTGGTGACCAGCCATGCCAATGAACCCCGGCAATACGGGTATATAAGGGACAAGACCTCCTCATCGGAAACACCAGGGAAATCTGCCAACTGCAGGACCAGGTCCAAGAAGACCAACAACCTGTCCTCATCTACTCCATCCAAAACCGAAAATTTCTGGAGAACTCCGGAAAGAGGGTGGGGCAGTTTCTGGTAGCATACCCCCGCCAGAATTGCACAATTCAAAACCCACAACAACAAACATAAATTTCCACGAAACACCTAACACACAAACATGACTTACGAAAGGAAAATCTCAAGTACTAGTCCTTCCATTGAGAGGACCCCCCGGGTTCCCTAGCGCTGCGAAAACCCGATCCACTCCAGAACCAACTCTCCGTCAGCCGTCAGACTCAAAGAAGAAACGACATCAGACACTAACACTAACATACAATCCACACCACCGAAAAACTACCACACATATAACAATTCAACAAGACATTTATTATAACTTCCGTGACTAAGTCGGGTCAATGACAGTACCAACTTCCGGTCAGGCCATACCGCATCCAGTTAACCTCTCGCGCTATTACTTCATAACTATTTATATAACAGGCAGCCATTCCCCCGGCAACACCCCCGCGCCCTCCGGTAAGGTCCAATCTCAACAATAATAAAAACCCCAACTAAAACGCATGCCACGTGGCGGCACCAGGTTTACAATGGAAATCCCATAGCATCTACCAATTATTTTCATTTTCAAATATTGCTGATGTTTGATGTTCTTTCCAAACTATTTCCGAGTTTGCAAGCCCCGTCACACCACAGGACCCAAGGGTTCGACCAAACAATCGATCGCGCTCTGCTACCATTTGTAACCCCTATTTCAATTTTCAGACTTTATAAAAAAAAACTTTTTTTTTTTCTTTTTATATTTGAAAGAGGGGCCACTAGGTATTTAAAATTAGGCCAGAGCCTAGGGAAGCCAAAACTGCGCTGGGTCCGGTATGACGGGACTTGCAATTAAACTCGTTGTTTAGCAACAATAACAATTTTATTCACTATTTCAAATAACATGCAAGTATCACTCCCTGTCATTACACTCCTCTGAAAATATGCACGTATCATCTCATCAAAATATAATGCATGTAAAACATCAGCATAATAGTATCTCCCCAAATATAAATAATATATAACATCGATCAATATAAATACATAAATAAACATAAATAAATAGTTACATAAATACACATAGCGCACACATGTCGATATACACACATATATATACTACACACATGTTCACCTGGCAGGCAGCTCATAGACATTTAACCATGCCACCGAAGAATACCATCTTCAGTATCAGTGACCTAGATCCCCATCCCAAACTACTGTAAAAGGGTAAAGTGCCCAGCCTCCATTAAAAAACTTTCATAAACCAATACATTAACCAGTCCAGTTATGACTGCTTGCAACCAATGAAATTATCACAAGAATTCAAAATTTTAGAAAGGTTCCCCCAGATAGGACTGCGCCATGGCCAGGTCAACATGGCTGCACGGCCGTACGAATGTATAACAGAATTTATGATTAGAAGTAAGAATCAATAGTGTACTCATATTAACAACTGCACTAGTAGTACACTGGCTCTGGCAGTAAAAGAACTGAATGAAATTTCACTTATATTGAATTATTACTGAGTTGAGATAATTTTTATAAAATATATATAATATGGTTTATGATTGAACCAATAGTGTGCTCATATTGACAACTGAACTAGTAGTACACTGGCTATGGCAGTAAAAGAACTGAATGAAATTTCACTTATATTGAATTATTACTGAGTTGAGATAATTTTTATAAAATATATATAATATGGTTTATGATTGAACCAATAGTGTGCTCATATTGACAACTGAACTAGTAGTACACTGGCTATGGCAGTAAAAGAACTGAATGAAATTTCACTTATATTGAATTATTACTGAGTTAAGATCATTTTTATAAAATATATATATAATGACAATTTTAATTAAAAAAAACTTTATAACATCAGCCCCTAATAAAACACATTTGAGATGTTCCTACAGAATTGGCTTGGCCACAGGCGAGGCCATGCGCACCACCAGATCCAGCAACCTAAAACATGCTATGGACCTGTTACTAGCGGCACCTACGGGTGACGTCCACAGGTTACAGCACCTCCCCAAACCTTAAATCTATAAAAAAACGAAACCCATATAGCTATGAATACCCTTAATCAATGTAAGCATAATTCACCCCCTACAAATCAGTAAACTTAAGTCACACACACTTTTACCCTTAAAGAAAATTTCTCAGCAAAATTCGGTAGCGCATGACCCCGTCCGGGCTCACACTTACTCAGGGGGCATAAGCCTTAGTAAAATACACTGACAAAATTTACAAGCACTAATTGTCTCGCTGGACTTGTGTCCCAACAACTTTAACTGGAGATGTTCCAGGAAGAGAATAAGATGTTCTACATTGTAGAGGCCAAAATATATATAAATGGGTTAAATGTCACCTGGTAAAATCCGGCACACAACCTGATGTATTGTCCATTTCTTCCTCCCGACGGCACAGACGGAGAATCACTCGTGTAATACCATTGGTGGCAGAAGTTCGGCCACCCGCTGAAGTGGATCGAGAATCGTCTTAGGTCGGGAACCCTGAACAATTATATATATTGACAGTTACTCAAATGTTACCCAATTCACGATCCCCCTAATATTCATGACTCCAGCATAATTCACACACTTCCACATGCTCAGATTAAAAGAAAATTTTGAAAATTTTAAGAAGCACAGAAATTACCTTCAGTAAAAAAATTTAGAATTAAATGACTAGTATTTATGGACAGTTCGTCAACTAAATAAACCCTTATTACAATTTCGAGATGAGTTGCAAACTTAAACAGGTTCATAATACATATACAGTTCATATACCTCTACATTTAGTTCATAAAACATTCTCTTACGCCCCCCTATGATTATAAAGAAATTATTATGATATAATTAGGAAAAATACACAGCCATAATTACTTTATAAATTCTTTAGCTCAGCCAGTGTTAACTTTCAAGACATGCATACACAGAATTTAACTCGCGCTCGCCACGTGGTGACTTTCGTATTTATATCGCATTGCATCGGCATTACTTTAAGCTAAATAACAATTCTTTTCTTAAATAATAAATAAGTTACCTTGAACAGACTTACCGAAGAGTCGCGTAGTCGATTATCTAGTCATGATAGATATTAGCAGACAACAAAATCAAACTGATGGCCGCCGGGAGAAATTGGTTGCTGTTTCGTGTTCGGCTGCCTGGCGAATACTGCCCAGAGCAGCGACAAGTCAAACGCTGCGTATCACTCCTCATAGAGCGCGCACGTATCGGCCACAAAGTATGCAGATAACAGCGTATACTCCGCTCAAATAATTAATTCACAAACCCCCGCAATGACCGTCACATAATTAACTGGGAAAAGGGCCGAGTATTCCAAAACTCGGCACACCCCCACTCCAAAAGGGCAACATGGTTGCCCCAATTGGAACTCAGTGGTATCCTGCAGTGTACCATCCTTATATACCCTACTCAAGTTGTTATCGGTTTTCCCATCAGTCATGGCTCCCAGGAGAACAGAGAAACCTCACAACTGCGTCCATTCCCCATGCGACCCTCTCCGCCCTGCCAACCCCACGGGACCGCCCCAACACGTCACCCTCTCCGGTGACCATCACCTACTCCCACCGGTCCCACTCACATACCCGTCCTAAGACCAAACAAGGTATCTCCCACCTTGGTATGTGAGTGACCGCACTACTTCTCGTCCATCTCTTGGACCGACCAGCCACATGCACCCACAAGGCATCTCCATCCTTGCCATATGGCTGGCCCCCTCCCTACACAAGGGCGGACGGCCCCGCTTAGCCAGACAGAGAGGACCGTACCAAGGGCACGCGAACATTAATCCCATCATTTACTCGTTCGAATACACCATAACTAGAGGGGGTTTACTTTTCTGCAGCACCGTCTACACAACTTTCTCTCTCAACAAAAGAACACCAGAAAAACAACCGGACAATGCGGCATGGCTCGGACCCTATAATGAACAACATCAACATCAACAACTATTTACAACCAACAACAGCACACCATCACTACTCTCAGCAGACCACGACAAATCTAAGGGCACTTTCCAACTCTCTAACTCCTTATTGATAGGTTTTTTTTTTTTTTTTTACTAAGGGGAGGGGTAGAAAGATCAGGAAGATGAAATGGGGCAAGGATCATTAAAGGGTCAATAGCTAGGAGTAAGGGTGAGGACATGGTTCCCTCCGGAAATAAGGATGAATGGAGGAAACCAAGGCTCGCGTGGGCAGGGGCGCAACCCTGAAATAGATGAACACCACTGGGACTGTGGGGAACATCTACCCGCTACCCGTTAACCTCTTCTTCTTACCTTTCTATGACGGACTTTGGGTATTCGTTCCTTTCGAACACCACTCTCTGAGAAATTATTTCGTGTTGAGCTGTACTGGCTGGTTTCCTCGGAATCAGCATCAAGGCAACTTACCTCGCTACTTTCACCCCGATTTGGATTATCCTCATCATCTAACTCCTCTGCTTCTGCCTTCCCTGCTTCTCTTTCTTCCACTTCTTCCTTTTCTTCCTCTTCCGCAATTTCCCCTTTTTCGTCCCCACACTCCAAATCAACCTCATGACACTGCACCTCCTCACCACCTTCCAGTTGCTCGCCTGATCCATCTTCCACCGCATCTTCTCCCAGCTTTTCACCGATTTCTGCATCACCCTCGTCACCAGCTCCTTCGCAAACTTCTTCACCAATCTCATTGACATCCTCCTTTTCATCAACACGTTCATCATCAACATCATCGCCATCACGTCCACTACCACCATTCGAACACTCCACATCTTCATCATCTAGTTGCTCATCTGTTCCACCTGGAACTTCTTTCCGTTCTTCGGAATCCTCAACATTACTTACAGAAGGCGTCTGCACATCTTCACACACTACATCATTCTCACTCACACACTCCACAACGCTGCCACCAAATTTCTCCTCAACTTCTACCTCATCTCCTTCCACCACACTTGCAGCATGGACATCCCCTTGTCCATCCGCAACCTCAGAAACACTTGCAGCCTGGACATCCCTGTGTCCATCCGCAAACTCAGACTCTTCAGTCTTTCTAACACCCACAACTATACTTCCCTGTGCAGCATCTGCAGACCGCTCTTCTGCCTCTACCTTCGATTCCTCTCCTTCACCACTCTCAGCAACTACAACGTTCTCAACATTTTCCACCCTGGAATCCAGCTGTCCAGGTTCATGTGCAATGACTAAATTAATTTCTACTGGCGATGGTAAAGCGACACTCTCGAGTGACTTCTCACATCCCTGCGTAGACGATGATGATGTTACAGGATCTGGATCCCTCACGAACCGAGATGGAGATACCGGAACAAATTCTGCGGCCTCTGGATTCAACCATGACGTCCTCACTGACGCAGTATTAACAGACGTTTCCTTGTCGTCTTGTATTAATCCACTGAAGTTATTCCGCTTTTCTTCTTTCTCTTCACCTGCTTCATCCACAACTCTATTATGCACTGGTACTTCCTCTGGAACCTTTAAAGTTTCCTTACTCTCCAAATAGGAATAACGTTTTACCGGCACCCTACTTGCCGCTGTTTGTTTACTAACACAATTTCTTCTTCCCCTGTTAATTTCATACTTCTTTGTTTTGTGTGCTGTAGCTGTTGTTACCGTCTTCTCACTTGCCACCCCCTTGTAGCCTCCATTACTTCCGGAATATTCAGTTTTTCTGACTGTCTCTTGGGTTCTCCTCCAACCACCATGTTTGTCTTCTTTGGCTCTTCCTAATGAACCACTGGAGTATTGGACATCTTTAGCAGCTCTTCCCCAGGACTCATCATTCGCCTGGACAGTCCTGGCATGCGCACACCACCGGTCCAGGTCCGCAAAAGAACGTGGAGGCTCTGCAAAAACCAGCCGGGATCTTTCTTGGGGAGTCAGACCTTCTCGTATTACCTGTATGACTTCCGTCTCGGGCAACCCCAGTCTTAATATACGGGCAGCTTTCCTTACATCATGCACGAAGTCCCCCAATGCCTCTCCGTTGGCCTGTAGACGATAGAATAACTTAAACTTCAACTGATCTTGTCGTCGACGGGATATGATGAAGTCCAACACCTCCGCATGGAAAGTGTCGACACTGCAGCCCCGACGCAGAATGCTGGTGACCAGCCATGCCAATGAACCCCGGCAATACGGGTATATAAGGGACAAGACCTCCTCATCGGAAACACCAGGGAAATCTGCCAACTGCAGGACCAGGTCCAAGAAGACCAACAACCTGTCCTCATCTACTCCATCCAAAACCGAAAATTTCTGGAGAACTCCGGAAAGAGGGTGGGGCAGTTTCTGGTAGCATACCCCCGCCAGAATTGCACAATTCAAAACCCACAACAACAAACATAAATTTCCACGAAACACCTAACACACAAACATGACTTACGAAAGGAAAATCTCAAGTACTAGTCCTTCCATTGAGAGGACCCCCCGGGTTCCCTAGCGCTGCGAAAACCCGATCCACTCCAGAACCAACTCTCCGTCAGCCGTCAGACTCAAAGAAGAAACGACATCAGACACTAACACTAACATACAATCCACACCACCGAAAAACTACCACACATATAACAATTCAACAAGACATTTATTATAACTTCCGTGACTAAGTCGGGTCAATGACAGTACCAACTTCCGGTCAGGCCATACCGCATCCAGTTAACCTCTCGCGCTATTACTTCATAACTATTTATATAACAGGCAGCCATTCCCCCGGCAACACCCCCGCGCCCTCCGGTAAGGTCCAATCTCAACAATAATAAAAACCCCAACTAAAACGCATGCCACGTGGCGGCACCAGGTTTACAATGGAAATCCCATAGCATCTACCAATTATTTTCATTTTCAAATATTGCTGATGTTTGATGTTCTTTCCAAACTATTTCCGAGTTTGCAAGCCCCGTCACACCACAGGACCCAAGGGTTCGACCAAACAATCGATCGCGCTCTGCTACCATTTGTAACCCCTATTTCAATTTTCAGACTTTATAAAAAAAAACTTTTTTTTTTTTTTCTTTTTATATTTGAAAGAGGGGCCACTAGGTATTTAAAATTAGGCCAGAGCCTAGGGAAGCCAAAACTGCGCTGGGTCCGGTATGACGGGACTTGCAATTAAACTCGTTGTTTAGCAACAATAACAATTTTATTCACTATTTCAAATAACATGCAAGTATCACTCCCTGTCATTACACTCCTCTGAAAATATGCACGTATCATCTCATCAAAATATAATGCATGTAAAACATCAGCATAATAGTATCTCCCCAAATATAAATAATATATAACATCGATCAATATAAATACATAAATAAACATAAATAAATAGTTACATAAATACACATAGCGCACACATGTCGATATACACACATATATATACTACACACATGTTCACCTGGCAGGCAGCTCATAGATATTTAACCATGCCACCGAAGAATACCATCTTCAGTATCAGTGACCTAGATCCCCATCCCAAACTACTGTAAAAGGGTAAAGTGCCCAGCCTCCATAAAAAAACTTTCATAAACCAATACATTAACCAGTCCAGTTATGACTGCTTGCAACCAATGAAATTATCACAAGAATTCAAAATTTTAGAAAGGTTCCCCCAGATAGGACTGCGCCATGGCCAGGTCAACATGGCTGCACGGCCGTACGAATGTATAACAGAATTTATGATTAGAAGTAAGAATCAATAGTGTACTCATATTAACAACTGCACTAGTAGTACACTGGCTCTGGCAGTAAAAGAACTGAATGAAATTTCACTTATATTGAATTATTACTGAGTTGAGATAATTTTTATAAAATATATATAATATGGTTTATGATTGAACCAATAGTGTGCTCATATTGACAACTGAACTAGTAGTACACTGGCTATGGCAGTAAAAGAACTGAATGAAATTTCACTTATATTGAATTATTACTGAGTTAAGATCATTTTTATAAAATATATATATAATGACAATTTTAATTAAAAAAAACTTTATAACATCAGCCCCTAATAAAACACATTTGAGATGTTCCTACAGAATTGGCTTGGCCACAGGCGAGGCCATGCGCACCACCAGATCCAGCAACCTAAAACATGCTATGGACCTGTTACTAGCGGCACCTACGGGTGACGTCCACAGGTTACAGCACCTCCCCAAACCTTAAATCTATAAAAAAACGAAACCCATATAGCTATGAATACCCTTAATCAATGTAAGCATAATTCACCCCCTACAAATCAGTAAACTTAAGTCACACACACTTTTACCCTTAAAGAAAATTTCTCAGCAAAATTCGGTAGCGCATGACCCCGTCCGGGCTCACACTTACTCAGGGGGCATAAGCCTTAGTAAAATACACTGACAAAATTTACAAGCACTAATTGTCTCGCTGGACTTGTGTCCCAACAACTTTAACTGGAGATGTTCCAGGAAGAGAATAAGATGTTCTACATTGTAGAGGCCAAAATATATATAAATGGGTTAAATGTCACCTGGTAAAATCCGGCACACAACCTGATGTATTGTCCATTTCTTCCTCCCGACGGCACAGACGGAGAATCACTCGTGCAATACCATTGGTGGCAGAAGTTCGGCCACCCGCTGAAGTGGATCGAGAATCGTCTTAGGTCGGGAACCCTGAACAATTATATATATTGACAGTTACTCAAATGTTACCCAATTCACGATCCCCCTAATATTCATGACTCCAGCATAATTCACACACTTCCACATGCTCAGATTAAAAGAAAATTTTGAAAATTTTAAGAAGCACAGAAATTACCTTCAGTAAAAAAATTTAGAATTAAATGACTAGTATTTATGGACAGTTCGTCAACTAAATAAACCCTTATTACAATTTCGAGATGAGTTGCAAACTTAAACAGGTTCATAATACATATACAGTTCATATACCTCTACATTTAGTTCATAAAACATTCTCTTACGCCCCCCTATGATTATAAAGAAATTATTATGATATAATTAGGAAAAATACACAGCCATAATTACTTTATAAATTCTTTAGCTCAGCCAGTGTTAACTTTCAAGACATGCATACACAGAATTTAACTCGCGCTCGCCACGTGGTGACTTTCGTATTTATATCGCATTGCATCGGCATTACTTTAAGCTAAATAACAATTCTTTTCTTAAATAATAAATAAGTTACCTTGAACAGACTTACCGAAGAGTCGCGTAGTCGATTATCTAGTCATGATAGATATTAGCAGACAACAAAATCAAACTGATGGCCGCCGGGAGAAATTGGTTGCTGTTTCGTGTTCGGCTGCCTGGCGAATACTGCCCAGAGCAGCGACAAGTCAAACGCTGCGTATCACTCCTCATAGAGCGCGCACGTATCGGCCACAAAGTATGCAGATAACAGCGTATACTCCGCTCAAATAATTAATTCACAAACCCCCGCAATGACCGTCACATAATTAACTGGGAAAAGGGCCGAGTATTCCAAAACTCGGCACAGTATTTAATTTGGAATTTTTAGTAATAACAAATCTTTTTTATAAGCGACTAATTTAAAAAAAAATACAATTAAAAAACTATAACTAAATACGTAGGAATTACCAGTTATCTAACTACATTTATACAAATATTAGCACAACAATAGTCATTAAAAAATTAGAAACACAAAAACATAGCAGTAGATTAAAACCGAAATACACACACTGTGACTTTACAATCTTAAATTTCTAAACAGCACCAAGGTACTGTTCGGTGTATTAAGAACGCATGTGAACTGGGCGTTCAACAAACTACACGTTGAATTAAGAAAGCATGTGAACTGGGCGTTCAACAAACTACAAACAGCAATAACCAAGGCCTCACGCGTTCCACAGTTATTACCGATGATGTCGCTGACATCTTAACTACAACGAAGTATAGTAGGCCTATGTAAAAAAAGGAATATCAATTTGAAAAAAAATCACTTTTAAAAACTTGGAAAAGAAACATCATAGAGTAAATATTGTAAACAACAGAGAATAAAAATGTTTTAGCACTACTTATACGTTTCTTACTTCTGTGTGTGCGATAAAGGATACGCGCACAAAACACACTCTTACTGCAGTGTAAAACACATACCGACAATAAATGAATGTCACGATAAGCTTATCCATTTATTATTATTATTACTGGGTCATTCAGTCTTTAGACTGGTTTGTACCTTCCCCGCGTATACCCGTGGTGCGTGTGTTATGGGGTCTCTCTCACAGGTTTATATGGGACCTACAGTTTAACGCCGGATCCGAACGGCATAGATGGGGAAGGTTTATGCTAGGCAGCATACTACCTCTCGCTGGTTTGCCATTCCCTTGCGAGGGGGAACGGTCGTATCTAAATCAGATGGCCCCGGCGGGAATCGAATACGCGCCGACAGCGTAGCAGCTTATCCATAACATCCTTAAATTAATAGTGGACCGTCAATCAATAAATGTTAATCGATGAAAGGTTTAGCGACGATCGATCAGTTAATATAGATGTAATTTTTACATTATCTCTGTCGGCGTTTCGACAGTATTTATTGTCATCATCAGGACAAATGTCGTTGACTTGTTACGACACCGAACATAACTTGACTGCTGTGTTACACTTTGACACAGTGTGTCCTGTCGTAACAACTCAACAACATTTGTCCTGATGATGACAATAAAATTGTCGAAGCGTCAACAAAATTGTGTAAAAATTAAATCTATATCTTTATTGCTCGATTTTCGCGAAACCTTCTATCGCCAAACACTTAGCCATAACAACACGACATAACGCAAACGTATAATCTTTTGACCGTTGTTTAGTTAACAGTGTTCTGTCACGTGACTCTTCTCAAATTTCTGTAAACGTGTTTGAATATCTGTCTGTAATCTTGTCGCAACGCGTTCCACACTTTACAGTCAACTAAAAACATACATATATGCTGTACGTGGCCTTCGCTTGTGACGTCAACCGCTCAGCTGTTCATCAACATTTACGTAAATGATCAGGTGTCGCCTACAGATATCTCTGACGTCACTCCTATGCAAATGAAGCAAATTAATAAGTATTGTTTTTTTTGTTATTGCTGACGTACAATATTCTTGAAAAGCATTGTTTATGAGCCGTCGGATGTCTTCTTCAGGCAGACGGTTTAACAACATTTGGAGTATAGAATTTTTTAAATGTTGACTTGATTTTTGCAGCGATACCGGTAAACTAGATAGATAATATAAAAATTTTAATGAAATTAAATGAAAAATGCATTAATTTTATTTACAGGAAAGCTGAGATGCATAAAGCGAATCAATACAAATAATTATTGTTTGGTGTTCTGCCCTAAGTCAGGACTCCAAATGATAAAAGCTCTCCAAGCTGTCCTATCGCATGCCAGACTTTTCGTTTCTTCGTAACACCCTCTGATTGTAATACTATCTATTAACCTCATTCTTCTACGCCCTCTTTTTTTCTCCGTCTATGACCCTCATGGCAGTTGTAAGCAAGCAGTCTCTTCTTAAACAATGACCTAACCCATTCCGTTTCCTATTTTCTATTACCTTCAGGATTCTTCTCTCTTCCCCTATTCTTCTTAAAACTTCATCATTCCTTACTTTATCAACCCACCTCACTTTTTACATTACTTGCCAAACCCACATCTCAAATGCTTCTAATCTTTTCTCATCCTCTTCCCTCAGTGTCCGTGTCTCTGCACCGTATAAAGCAACGCTCCACACATAACACTTAATACAAATGATAACCGTTTTTAATTAGTAGACCCAAGTAATAGTATGTGTAATTGTAACTTATATTTAGAAAAGACGTCTTAATCACGCAACTGACTGCAATAAATCGTCTCAAAAATAATAACAAAAAACTATAGATGTTAGAAATGACAACGTTGTTAGAAACGATTACGGTTTTATAACAACTTAGGATCATAGTATAACGAGAAATCGGATTCCCTTTCTCTGTTTGCACACAGTGCTACGTTGAGCTGAAAAGTAACAAAAGTGTCTACGTGACTCTTAGTACGCGGCTGTGCGAGGCTATTCCAGTCGTTTGGAGATCATTCTACTCGCCAGAGTTTTGTGATGCTGCTCTAATGCCTCTTCAGTGCGTTACTCGATTACTCTGCCAGCGCTATCCCACTACAATGCAAGGCAGCGAGGTATTAATACTGGATTACGAAGCGGCCATGTTTCAGTTACGCCTGGCAATATTCAAGTGATCGAAATGATTGTTGGGGTTCAGTGGAAAGTGATTACCGAGCTGATTAGTACGAAAATGTAATAAGGTGACATTTATTGTTGCGTGTTGGACACACTTAACTTGAATTATTTTATAAGAGTTCGTTTGTTGATTTCAAACTGTTGTTTGTTCTTAATTATGGTTTGTAATTAGTGACTTCATTGGAGTCAGTTAACCTACTTCTAATATACAACACTACGATCTGTGAGATTTTCGTAACAGTATGTTTCACTTGTATTAATACATGATTATCATAAACGTCTTCCGCATTGGTAAACTCGGAAATCTAAATTATTCTTAATAAAAATATGTAGGTTAAATAAGAACTAGACTTATCAAAAATTATTTGAACGATGTGAAAATAATGTACATATTTTAACAACTTCAGACGACGAGGCTTTTAAACTAGCAGATTCTTAAACGCTTGAATCAGTTCCCATCGATAACGCCAAACCTACTGAAGGTAACAAGGAGCGCAACCAATCATCACGTTCAAATAGTTCAGAAACATATGGCGAGACAATGCTGAGCACTTAAACAGGATTGGTCTTATTCCCAATAATATTTTTTTCGTGAGAGATAGAATAATAAATACAGAAATAAGGGAAGAACTTAGGTCAAGAAGATTGACAAAATGTAGTTGGCAGCTAAAGTAACGTAATTAGAGAATGTAGGAGTAAATGGGAACAACGATTACAAAAATGAACACCTAGAGGATGTCAAAGATTTTGTATAGATGTCAACCGCAGGGACGGAGATCTCCCGGAAGATCAAAAAAGAGGTAGAATTAATCAGGTCACAACAAGCTATTAGCCTAATGCTTGGTTGCCAAAAGAAGAAGATAAGGTGTTGCACAATTTTTTTTTATCGTAGCACAATATTTAATATTTATTCATCATCATCATCATCATCTGCAAGGATTAAACCGAGAATGGTTTGTTCCAGTCTCAAATAGGGAAAGATTAGAGCTGGTCACCCCAACACTTCCTCGGATGTCCCACACGTCTCCGTCACTTTGGCTTATAGTTCCACAATTGTTTGGGGATGCGACAGTCATCTCTTTGGCAAAGATGTTCCCATAAATTAAGCCGATACTGGGCGACTCCGTCGAATATACTCATAATATTCAGTTCCTGCCGTATATCTGTGTTTCTTCTATGATCATACAGAGTATACCCTGCCACGTTCCTGAGAAATCTCTTTCATCCGTTTGGATTCGACTGGCCTAGCCTTTCCTTAAATTCCAATTCTCAGACCGATAAAGAAGTGTAGGAAGGGCCATCACCTTGTGGAATTTTCGGCCTTACTTGCTAACTTAAGAGTTTGCCTTATGGTCCCACACATAAGGTGTAACTTATACAACTTATTCACAACGTCGTTGTTTGTATTATAAGACACACTGTAGCCCAGGTATTCAAAACTGCTGACTTGTTCCAGGACAGTCCCATCTATAACAATTTTTGCCCGTACGGGATAAGTTACACGAAAAGCCATCACCTTGGGTCTTAAGTAGGGATATTTGTAATCCAGAGTCTTTGCAGAATTTATTTAACAAATGTATACCCATCTGCAATCTGTTTTCCGATTAATATTTATTATTTCTTATATTTTCTGTGTTTAATGCTTAGTATGATAGTCATCGGCTGCCCCTTTCTGTCTGCTGTCTGTATCCCTCTCTCTCTCTCTCTTTCTCTCTCTCTCTCACACACACACACACACACACACAACGCACTCATCACATCACATCACATTTCCAGACGTAACCACAGTATTCTACATAACGCGCAACAACCCACGCCACGCATTTCGTCTAAGCACAGATAACACACTATCGCAGAGATAGTAGCACAGATAGTACTTACTACGACATTCGATCAATTGGTTTCCTACATCACAACGTTCCTAAACAGGACGTTGTGTGCAGTGCTGGAACATCAACCAATCCAGCTGCTTAGCCGCCACATTTATTCCTTATCGAATTTGCATTATCGCTGCCAGCACCCCATATATTTCCGTGTTATATTCACGCACTATTGTTAACGGCGTCACACAAACACGCTTTGGTCAGATGCTATGGTTCGACTTATGATCTATATCGTTATATACAAGTAACTCCTTAACTCAGCACACCATACATATTTAAGTTGTGCCGCCCCTTGGCAAGACAACACAAAAATCGGGAACTAGTTTAATTCTTTACCAGTAAACTAAACCAGCTGCCGTTGTTAGTAAAACTCTTACTAACAAATTACAAAACAAGTATGATATAGGAAACTGACAAGGTTTGCATAAACTTATTCACTCACTAGGTATTAGCTAAAACATCTCTTTATTGCTATTGAAATATTAATCAAACATTATTACTGATTTTAAAGAAGGTTATTTTTGTAAATAGTGCTTTTACTGCTTCAAAGATCTTAATTATATTATTCTTGTTATATCAAAAATTATTCATATAACTGTTAGTTTTTAATACCACGGATCCGGGTCTCAATTTTCTCAAAATTATTAATTTATCAATATATACATTACGGTTACTATTACTTCTTACAAAATTACAAAATATACAAATCTGATAATTTGTTCATTACATTGCGAAAGTTCTTTAAAAGTTCTTTGTTACTTCTTATTACGAGGAAATTTACAAAAGTTGTGGTTTGATATCACCTGAGGTTGTTGTTGTATTCTTGGGACATCTCCAGTTGTCTTCTACGGGTTGAGTACGTTGTTCTTGTTGTATCTACATCGGGTTGATTTTTAGTTTACTTGAAGCTCTCGAAGATAGGTTGTGTACTTGAAGTTCCACATGTTGTAATTTCACTTTTCTTAGTGCAGATTCTTGTAGTTCACATTTTCTTTATTTTAATTACAGTTATAGTTCTCACTTTGCAGTACTACAGTCTAGTAGTTAACTATGTTACACTGACATCTGATTTTGTTTTTAAGAGATGTGTTGGCTACCTTTTTCTATTTTATTTATATATTTTCTCACAAACTCTAGACACTACATTATTCACAATAACAAGATTTCACGCTGGATATACTTCTAGAGAACATACACATACGTATATGTGTACAATACCAAAACTCACGTCTACTCATTGCGACGTTCTACGGCCGAATGCGCGTACGGTTTAGGGGAGAGGGCTCAGTAAGCTAGGGCGTATTTACGCACTAAGAAAATAGTTCGTACTTTTTCTATTATTATTTATTCATTAATTAGAAGATAAATACTTTATGTTTATTTTATTATGACTTAGGGATTTCTTTATTTCTCTAGTCGCATTTTTTAATTATTTAAGTAATTATTATTATTATTCACTACTTAATACTTTTCTAGGCGTGTTGGTACTGGAAAGTTTCAAGTTGATTCAGGAATCTTTGTATAGGTAAGGGTGTATGATACTCTTACTTATTAAAATTAAAAATTTTAATTTGTGCGATTTTCGATATATTTAAAATCGTCACATCCTCCTGCACTTAACTATGAAAAACGGGGGGGGTGTAATAATATAATTCTCATAAACATAATTATATTTTTTCTTTCGTTAAATTCCCTTTCTCTCGTTTCTTAACATTTACCTTAATATTATTTACACATAAATAGATATTACTTATCTATTAATCTATTTGTTACTCTTAGTTTCCCGTAACTTCACAATATAGTGGCCCGACTGATTACCTTGCATACTCTAACTATATTGGTTAGCTTTCTGCACTTTCTTTATCCCTTGTAAAGAACTTTCTTTAAGTGCGGCGCCATTGTGACTGTGTTACGTATTTATCCCTATATCTCTTAATACTACCAAGGTAATCTAAAGCCAATCCCATACTTGACCTTAGATCCTATCTTAACACTAATTTCTTATTCTACTGAGATACGCGGAATTTCACAAAGTGGGAATCTTTATTTACATTTAAACAATGAGCAGTTACAATCTAAGACGGGTCAAACACTGAACGCATTGTATTATACGCTAGGGTGATTTACCATTTTTTTACTTCGGTATCACTTCAAGACAATTGGGGTGGCTTACTACAATGTTTCCTGCACGAACAAGTTTGTCTCTATTACTGTCAAGCTGGGGGAATTATTTTGAAGCAGGCCACGACTCAAATATACTTTTATTATTATTTTCTCTTTACTCATTTTACTTCTACATTTTACACTTTTATTACACGTTATTTTTATTCAAGCTATTATTAAACCTTTTTATTTAAAGTACTTATTATTTATTTTATTTCAAACACTTATAAACTTGAATTTATTTAAACACACATATCTATATCTTATTGCATTTGAAATCTTATATTAATTAATAAACATAACTTATCTCACAACAATTAAATTCTCAGTATTGACATATATAATTAATCAAAACAAAACGATAATACTATTTTAGTAGAGAGAAATTTCATATACGGAAAGTTCATTGATTTAACAAACAGCACAAAGAATCAGCTGTTTTGGGGTGTCGTCTAGTTGCATAGGGTGGTAATTCAGAACAATACAAAAACAGGAAAGAGCTTGTCTAACGTGGCTTTGTTTGCTTTAGGGAGGAGGGGTTATGAATGAGATGGGTTCTTACAAAGGGGAGAGTTTACATTCCTCAACACATATTTAACATGAACCAACTGGCTTGGAATTGACTTGTTTGGAATGGATTCCCTACCAGCTATTACTTGCTTAACACGGCAAACTCGCGATACTAATATTATTATTATATAATTAAAATTTTACTCATTTATTTATTTTTTTTTTATTTCTGAGTGAATAAATTTATGTTTGTCCTTTTTTTTTTTTTATATCGTTAACGACTTATAAACTTACACAACAACAATTACATAATTATGTTGCAATTTTCTGTACGTGACACTCTGTAAACAATATTTTTTTTTTTACCAAGTAAATTACACAATTTTAAATTCAGCAGAGTGGCTCAATTTTGTGCCGCCCCTTGGCAACAACACAAAAATCGGGAACTAGTTTAATTCTTTACCAGTAAACTAAACCAGCTGCCGTTGTTAGTAAAACTCTTACTAACAAATTACAAAACAAGTATGATATAGGAAACTGACAAGGTTTGCATAAACTTATTCACTCACTAGGTATTAGCTAAAACATCTCTTTATTGCTATTGAAATATTAATCAAACATTATTACTGATTTTAAAGAAGGTTATTTTTGTAAATAGTGCTTTTACTGCTTCAAAGATCTTAATTATATTATTCTTGTTATATCAAAAATTATTCATATAACTGTTAGTTTTTAATACCACGGATCCGGGCCTCAATTTTCTCAAAATTATTAATTTATCAATATATACATTACGGTTACTATTACTTCTTACAAAATTACAAAATATACAAATCTGATAATTTGTTCATTACATTGCGAAAGTTCTTTAAAAGTTCTTTGTTACTTCTTATTACGAGGAAATTTACAAAAGTTGTGGTTTGATATCACCTGAGGTTGTTGTTGTATTCTTGGGACATCTCCAGTTGTCTTCTACGGGTTGAGTACGTTGTTCTTGTTGTATCTACATCGGGTTGATTTTTAGTTTACTTGAAGCTCTCGAAGATAGGTTGTGTACTTGAAGTTCCACATGTTGTAATTTCACTTTTCTTAGTGCAGATTCTTGTAGTTCACATTTTCTTTATTTTAATTACAGTTATAGTTCTCACTTTGCAGTACTACAGTCTAGTAGTTAACTATGTTACACTTACATCTGATTTTGTTTTTAAGAGATGTGTTGGCTACCTTTTTCTATTTTATTTATATATTTTCTCACAAACTCTAGACACTACATTATTCACAATGACAAGATTTCACGCTGGATATACTTCTAGAGAACATACACATACGTATATGTGTACAATACCAAAACTCACGTCTACTCATTGCGACGTTCTACGGCCGAATGCGCGTACGGTTTAGGGGAGAGGGCTCAGTAAGCTAGGGCGTATTTACGCACTAAGAAAATAGTTCGTACTTTTTCTATTATTATTTATTCATTAATTAGAAGATAAATACTTTATGTTTATTTTATTATGACTTAGGGATTTCTTTATTTCTCTAGTCGCATTTTTTAATTATTTAAATAATTATTATTATTATTCACTACTTAATACTTTTCTTGGCGTGTTGGTACTGGAAAGTTTCAAGTTGATTCAGGAATCTTTGTATAGGTAAGGGTGTATGATACTCTTACTTATTAAAATTAAAAATTTTAATTTGTGCGATTTTCGATATATTTAAAATCGTCACAAAGTTGAATTATATAGATATTATATAAATTATATAATCGCATCTGACAATAGTACGATATTGAGTACGATAGCGAGCAGTATCGTAGTCTTGTACGATACCGCCTTGAGTCTGCTCGCTAAGACTACGATAAAGTAACAACCGTTCAGTAGCAGATTGAACTTGAACGGGTGAGCACCCAACATCGTGTACAGTTCATATGCAAATTGACATTTGTTATTATGTAACGATCTCGTAAGAGTGATATAGTTTTATTTTTATTTTACTATCTGAAGATGGAGCATAGTCTCCGAAACGCGTAAGAGAAGAGTTTTATAAGAAGTCACACGGCGGATTATTGAAGGTAAATTAATTTATTAACTAAATATTACCTTGGTTGTAGTCTTTCTTGTAGAGGTAGTGATGATCTCATCAATAAACTAGGCAGGTTCCAAACTACATGTGGAATACTGAGAATAACGTTGAAAAGGAAAGCTAGAGAAGAGAAGTGTATCAAATTCTATAAGACAATGGCAGTACCAGCTCTGCTATATGGATGCGAGACCTGGACTATAAGGTCGAAGGACTGGAACCAATTACAGGCTGCCGAAGTGAGCTATTTAAGATCTGTAAAGGGATATATGCGACTCGATCATATAAGAAACGAGTATATTAGACGAGAACTTGTAATAGTTTTCCAAAATGAACTCATTCATAATTATAGAAATTGCTGGAAACAACATCCAGAAAGAATGGACAATATCCGCTTTTCGAAGTTGGTTTATGAGTATGAGCCGGTTGGAAGAGAAGATCTGTAGGCAGGCCAGTCACAAGGTGGCGGGAGTCATGAGGCCGGAACAGGAGTAATCCTATCCATGAAGTGATGATAATGATGATAGTATGTAAATACCAAAAATTTATCGTTTCAGTCTATAGATCGTTAAAAATATATGCACGTCTTTTCAGTTTCGGAAGCGTAAACTTCGTGTAAAAACTATAGCCAGAAGACCGATTATAGGGAACTAGTATTAATTGAAAATGTAAATAGTTTCCTATTACCTAAGTGTTTGTGAGATAGAAAAATACTGGTTAGAATTCCTTTCCCCTAAATATTACTTAATATCGCACTTGGAAACAAATCACTGTGCAGTGCTGGTAGTACAGTTGTTATACCGTTGGTTTATCCTAAGATAAATTACTAGCAAAATATACTACCTGCTTGAATGGTAAAACAGATAGTAAGTGTAGGTAGTTTACTGAGTTAAGAATTAGAATTCAAAGATGCAAAAAACATAAGGTATATTTATTCCAACAAAAGTTCCAATATAATTACTCTTTGATATTTCTAAATTAATCTCAAGTTACTAGTTAACAGTATCTTTTCAAATTTATTACTTTTATTAAAAACTATTATTCTTTAAATTACTATTAATACAGAATATTACCAGTGTGTCCTTTTCTTCACACGCACGGGTATGTGCTACGCACAGCAACCCTCTAGAGTTGGTGCTTTACCACGCTTTACGCTTAAATAATCTTGTTTACAAAGTTGAAAGTGAAACTTGTTTACAAAAGCGGCTCTGTACTCGAGGCAATGACGAATTTACCAATTATGAAACTACGTTATGATTCTCTACGTTATGAAACTCATTTACTCAAACATACCCCGTAACCCAATTTTAAAACTTATTTAATTACAAAACACAATATTTAAATTATACAACACAGTGTGTTGCTTCCACAGCTGGGCATCGTGGTTTCGGATCCATCTCAGGCGGATCAGATTTTCACAAAGACGTCCAGCGAGACTGAACGAGCCCTGTTGAATACCTGGCTTCATGTTCATGGCGGCCACATTGCCCTACTCGACTTCCTTCTGGCTCATATAATTTAGTAATACTTATCCTGTACTTTATCACGAGTACAGAAGGAGTAATTGTTGCTTTCAGTAGTTGTAGCTGTCAATCATTTTATTCCTCAACCTGTACTTTGATGGGTTTTCTCTTTTTACTTCCATAATCCATAAGAAAATGGAAGTATGGTGATCGCGAAAAAAATCGTGTTCGAGATAATGGCTGATTCTGATCCCTCTATCCTCAAAACACGAAGAAAAGTCAGTTTGCGATAAGTGTCTGTGTGTAGAATTTTTTTTTGGCAAACGATAACTGCCGCAAATTCAAACAGAATCAAATTTTTTTTTGCATATGTGCTTGAGTTGTAGAGGACTCAAGGTTTATTGATTTTGGTGAAGGTGGGTTAAGGGAAAGGGATAGTTAACCAGCAACGTTTTATGTTTTAACAATAGTAAAGTACTCAATTCTGATAAATAAAGTATCCTGAAAAGAAGGTCATAATCATTCACTGTAGAAAGGTAGATGAAATATTTATAAACGAAAAGGGTAGTTGAAGGGTGAGGGGGTAATTTTGTATAAATGGAAATGACAGTTGAGGGGGGAGGGGATAATTTTTTATATGTGTACTACGTCTTCGGCAACAAAGAAGTAGTTTGTTGTCAAAATTCCTTCCCGGGCTGTTTGGCCGTGGTCCAATGTTTTCTGCAAAACCAGACGATTCGGCAGTGCCATCGACTGCCAGTATCAGCGAAAATCGAGTGCGCTAACGTGAGGTGGTATACGTTAGTGACCACACTACTGTGGTTAAGGCTGAACTAAGAAGTAGAAAGGAGTCGTTTCTATGGAAATATTTCATTTCTAAAATTATTTTAAATATAAATCTTTGAACGTGGAAGTCATGTATGGTTCTCCATACCGATATTTTGTTATACGACGAAGAAAAAAACCATAGACATTATAAATTCTAATGTTTTAGTGGATGGTTAGTGAGGATCGGTCAATAATACAAATTTTAGCTATTTTGCGTCGACGTTTCGACAATATTTATTGTCATCTTCAGGACCTGTGTATGAAATACAATAGAAATATCAAACATAACGAAACAATTAGGTGAACGTGTTGGTGTATGTGAGTGTGTGCGTCCGTATGTATATATCATTTTATATGTGAAGACTTATGATAGTTTGTTTACATCTTCAAATTATCTTTAAGAAAACGAGCACATTATAGTATGAGAGAACTTAATTTATAGGGTATTACAATTTAAATTACTAAATGTAATGATATTTTAATTAATTAAGCAAACAGTAATCAACAATTGGATATTAGATTGGTACAAAAACTGTTTATACCTACAGAAGTCAACATATAGAAAAGTATATATTACCTATAAATAAAACAGATTAGGGGATGTTCACTACGTAATTATTAAAAGTTATTTTCACCATGTTTCACTCCCTACTGGTGTTAACAAACAATAATAATTTAGAATCATACAATTTACACAATAACTATAGAACATTACGACTTAAATCAGATAGTTGACAAAGGTTACAAACAAACGTTTCTGATAAATTTTACTAACAGGTAAACTTGAATAATAATTGTAAAGATATTATAAAATAAAGTCAAGAGTACTATAGAGTAATGTAATTTATGTATGTGTCCACAATCACACCTTCTCTCTCACCCATTCTCCCCCTGCCAGTCATTCTCACAGCCTCTCACTCTAACCTGAAATCGATCTATCACTCACTATCACTCCCACTCGCTCTCTCTCTTCTACATCTCACTCACTGTCTCCCTTCTCCACTCTCTCACTCTTCCACCCTTCGCTCTCTCACTCTCTCTCTCTCTCTCTCTCTCTCTCTCTCTCTCTCTCTCTCTCTCTCTCTCCCTCTCACTTGTCTTTGCCCACGATTGGCACTCTAAAATACTCACTATTTTTATTACAATCATCCTCATATAAAATAGAGATTTATGCACACGATAACAGAAATGATTTACCAACTTGTATTAAAGGGTTACAGACTTTATAACACAACATTATAGATAACAGATCTATTATATGAAAGTGGTTATTACTTAATATTTACATTTTGTACAATGTTATTTACCTGGAACTTGGTCTATACAGAGTACCATAGTCAATGTAGTTCCTATATATGTCGGTCATAATCTCTCTCACATGCTCTCACTACGCTCTCTCTCTCTCTCTCTCTCTCTCTCTCTCTCTCTCTCTCTCTCTCTCTCTCTCTCTCAGTCTTGTCTCCTTCTGGACTCATACAACACCTTCTCACTCACGTTAACCACTCGGGCGCTTTGTCTCTCTCTCTCACTCTAATCTAAACATATATATACCACAAATCTAACACGTAGACGTGTACATATACACACGCTAGCACTACATACGCACACATACACACACACAACAAAACAACCTCACAAGCCAACTACACATTCAAGAATCCATACATAAGTATAACACTATTTTATTCTCTTCTTTTTATCATCTAAGTGTAAATTATGCACCTATTGTATTTCATACACAGGTCCTGAAGATGACAATAAATATTGTCGAAACGTCGACGCAAAATAGCTAAAATTTGTATTATTAACCGATCCTCACTAACCATCCACTAAAACATTCATTGATTGACGGTCACTAAAAATTTAAGGATATAATTTGTAATGTGAAAGTAAAACATTCTTTGTAGTATTCGGATATGAAGGATTAGGCAGAGAACATTTAACTGTATACGTTAAGTTTAATACGAAAAAAAAGTTGTATTCATGCAGTATAACCCACATAACAACCTTGTATGCTGTACGCGTCAATATTTTTCCTTAATGGTACTCTGACATCTCAGTTGTCATTGTTATTTACTTTGTTTGTCGTTTTTCGGTGATTGTACACGAAAAACACTCATATGTATAACGAAAAACGCCTATTCATCTGAATATTTCATTTCATTTACCATCTTCATTCGTTATAACCTGGAAACGTATTTGAAGTGAGAACTATTATGCACAGCTCACTCCCGTACATCTCGCTCTCCAAGAGCAGCAAACTGATTCAACGCGTAACGAAATAGTTGAAACGAAAAAGCAGTCTTGCAATGTCAATCAAACCTTTTTCCCCACATAGTTACCCATAATTCCCCACTGACACAAACACGTGTGCTTAAAGCAAAGCGTAATGTTTAAAAAAATGTGAGCATATTCAACATTTTTAAATACTATTACAAGAATAACGTAAATATTAACAACAATTTTATTTATAATAAAAAACATGTTCTCACATGCTGAGTGATCGAGCTGAATAATTTTGAAACTTTTCATGTACTGAGTTCTTTATTAGCCTACTATATTTATACAACATTCAATTTGTTTTATTTATAAAAACAATTTTCAATCAATGACACCTATCTATGGTATCGTCAATGAGAATGTTTGGGTAGGCCTACGTGTTTGAAATCTCGAAGAGTAGAATTTTGTGCGTTTGTTTACGTTGTACGTTTTCTGTTGATCCGTGATGTTAATAATGTATGTGGCAGGAAGTTCGTTTCCCTGTTTCAAAATTTAAATTAGTAATTTAGTTATTTTATAATTTGTAAAAATTGAACTATATTATACTGGGCATACCACATTTTACTTTTCAACTAAATATTGCGTAAATCATATTGTTACACTAGTACTATCATATTTGTACATTAAGATTATTTGTTACTATTATGTGTGTGTTTGTGTGCGTGTGTGTGTGTGTGTGTGTGTGTGTGTGTGTGTGTACGTGTGTGTGAGTATTAAAATAACACGACGTTTGATATGATTCTGTTTATATCCATTGTAAATATCGATTTCTAATAATAAAATACATATTCATAATCGCTCAAATTTGTCTTGTTATTTTATATTATTTTATTGATAATAAAAAATTGTTACCAGGAATATATTTTATTTTGTATTTTATATTATATTTTTATTTTTTGTATTTTTTCTATTTTCTATTTTTATTTTATATGTATTTTTTATCATTATTATTAATACAAAAAATTAACAAGAATCTATTTTATTTTGTAAACTACATACTTTATGATAGTAATCCAACTATCATCGTCAGATAAATTATTATCATCAAATGTTTTATCTGATGATGACAGTTGGATTAATATCGAAACATATGTAATTTACAAAATAAAATAGATTCTTGTTAGAATTTGTGTATTATTAATATGGATATAAAATACATATGTACAGAGTCTTACAATTTTTAATAACCTCTCTCATTATAATTTGTTATAATTTTATAAGAAAATGTCTCTTACTCAAAATGCATCTAAGAAGCAAGGTTTTGAACGTGAGTGACTACGTTCACCACTCGACAGTCTCGTGTGTGCCCCACGGTATGCGCATTTTCTTTATAACATAGTATGTCTTGTCAGCGGACAAAAAGCTTGTCGCATGACAAATGGCGCCAATCGTACAACTCTTCCTTATTGTGGTGACCCTAAAAAGGGCCGTTGGCGAAAACGCTGTGGTGTTTGTTCCGCCGGAGCTGTGCTGAGATGTTCAGCGGCTGCGCCCGCTGTTCGTGGCGTACTACAGTCCTCCTCTTCATTCGGTATCGGTTGCGTCGAGTCCGCTGCCGGCACAGCGAAGTCCGTCGCTGGCGCGGTACATGGCGAAGAATGCAAGAACGTCGGTTCTACTCTTCGGCTGTTCCTCCCGGCTGACTCCGCGTCGACGTCGTCCGATAGAGGAGAGGAGATGATGTGCTTCCGATGGCGTGGCGATGGAGTGCCCAAAAAATTCTAGCGACGCTCTTTTTATGCCCTGACCGGGATCGCTGATTGACTCGCTCCTAACAAGTCAGGTGTCACGCGCCGCCAGGTGTTCGCGCCACTGGTACCGGAGAGCAGACGTTCGTCTCGCTGCCGTCACAACTCCGCCGTGTCTTGAATGCTCTCCGGTAGCCAGCCTACTGCTCTCCTTCGGATGTTGTAGCGGAGTCTGTTGGCACCATGTTGGTTGGTGTGACGGCTGGTAGCTCGCTGGCGTGGCTGGATCGGGCATCCGCCCGATGATAGCCGCCCCACGTTGGGCGCCACTTGTCACCGGACAAAAAGGCTTGTCGCATGACAAATGGCGCCAGTCTTTAAAATATTGATTTACTTATTGGATAACAGTAAAAATTGAACGTACTTTCTCTGCTTAATGTATTTTTTTTTCTGTTTCAGGTAACTACCTACAAGCGGGTGAAGTTGACAGTAACAGCGTGGGCAATTGTTTTAAACAAAAGCTGTGACCATAATGTAAACGTAAAGGTATGTATTGTAAGTGTTAAGTGTAGGCCTGTTTTGAGGAATATGAGGGATAACGGAAAGCCAAGCGAGTACTTCACAACAGATATTATACCTAAGCAGGTTAGTTATGTATACCTAGGATACGGTATGACAAATGTATTTGTTGAAGTAAAGCGAAAAGGTTTCATATTACTTACGGGACTATCAAAAGGGCACCGATAATGAAGTAAGAAAAGGAGCCCGGATGAAATTCCATGTACATGTGTGTGTTTTGGATTTCTTCACTCTGATAATTAAAATCTAATTAATTATCACGTGCATTTTGATTGCTGACATCTTACTATAACTAACAACTAACAACAACAACTATAACAATATAACTAACTTTAATTAGAACTTGGTTTATAATTCAAACTATATATGTTTTCAGTGTAAACAGTTTCCACGGTCATGCATTTTTTAATTAAACGTATCGTTGAAATAATTAAATTTAACAGTGCTCAAAATAATTGTTAGGGTGGTTGTCTGAGTAGTTTGCAATATAATAATAGGCCTAATGATATGAATTAACGTGATACACAATTCCAGGCCAGGTCCAAATTCACATAGAAGCTTTAGTGGGTAGTCCATCTGACATGGAGCCCTATATTGGATGGGAGTCCTACACACTGTGCGTAAATGCATATCCCTTCATTAAAAAATATCATTAGCCTTAGTTTTAATGATGAAAAGCCTAGCGAGGATTGGTCAATTAGTATAACACAAATTTTAATAAGATTTGTGTCGACGTTTCGACAATATTTATTCCTAACATCAGGACAATTGTTATTGGGTTGTTACCCTCCCAAAAACATAACATTTGTTGTTTGGCGGCGTAACAACCCAACAAAAATTTTCCTGATGGTAACAATAAATATTGTCGAAACGTCGACACAAATGGTACAAAAATTTATATTATATTTACTGACCGATCCTCGCTAGGCTTATCATCATTAAAAGTTATTGAACAACGGTCACTACTAAATTAAGGATTCATTATTATTATTATTATTATTATTATTATTATTATTATTATTATTATCTTCTTCTTATTATTATTCTGCACTACAAGGATTAGGCATTTGCCTGTTCCGTCCTCACAAACTTACGACCATCGTTTTCGTGGTCTTCCTATATCTCTTTTCCCTTCTGGTTGTAGTTAAGTATTTTTTTTTTTTGTATTCTCCCATTTCCCATGCTATTTACGTGGTGTTTCCATCTTTCTTTATATTCACTTATTTTTTTCATTTATTGCATATACATTTAGTTCATTTCGCATGTCTTCATTTCTTATTAAATCTCTGCTTGTGCAGCCTTTGACCTGTCTCAAAAATCTCATTTCTGCTGTCTGTATTTTGCTGTCTCCCTTCTTGGTATTTATCCAACTTTCACTCCCATACATAAGTACAGGTACAGCCATCGTTTTATAAAATTTTATCCTTGTGTCTTTTCGTGTTTTGTTATTTAATGTTCTATTTATTGTGCCCCATATTGCCTGGAACTTATTTATTTAGTTTCCATGTCATTGTCATAATTATAGATTGTGTCGCAGCCAGAGTATGTAAAATTTTATACTTGTTCGATTGGCTTATTGTTGACAAATATTTTCAACCTAACGGGATACTTGCCTTAGAAAGGCATAACTTTCGTCTTATGCAAGGAAATTTTAAGATTATATTCTGGACATATTTGATTCAGTCGGTGCACTCCCAGTTGTAATTTATCTTCACTCTCTAGTGTTATTATTTTATTGTCAGCAAATAGTAACGTACTCAGGTAAGTATGTCGGTCTAGCTGGACTCCAGGATATTTGTTTGATGATTATTATTATTATTATTATTATTATTGTCGTTGTCGACGTTGTTGTTGTTATTTTTGTTATTGTTATTGTTGTTGTACAGCTTTTGATGATAATAATGATGTTGTTGTTGCTGCTGCTGCTGCTGCTGCCGCTCCTGCTTATGCTGCTGCTGCTGATGTCGTCGTCGTCGTCGTCGTCGTTGTTGTTGTTGTTGTTGTTGTTGTTGTTCTTGTTGCTGCTGGTGCTGCTGCTGCTGCTGCTGCTGATGTTGTTGTTTATGATGATGATGGTGATGATGATGATAACGACGACGACGATGTTGTTGTTGTTGTTGTTGTTGTTGTTGTTGTTGTTGTTGTTGTTGTTGTTGTTGTTGTTGTTGTTGTTGTTGTCGTTGTCGTTGTCGTTGTCGTCGTCGTCGTCGTCGTCGTTGTCGTTGTCGTTGTCGTCGTCGTCGTCGTCGTCGTCGTCGTCGTCGTCGTCGTCGTCGTCGTCGTCGTCGTCGTCGTCGTCGTTGTTGTTGTTGTTGTTGTTGTTGTTGTTGTTGTCACTTCAACAGATTACTGAACACGTTTCCTATTTAAGGCAAATATGTTCCTGGAACACTTTTATACTTTGACTGTAAAAAAGCGTTATATAAGTTATTTCGAAACAAAGCAATGTGATGTCTTCTAGTTTCCCTTAAGTTTAGTTAAGACAATGAGTTTTTGTACACGTTTCAGTCACAAAAAGGGTGGAAATCACTGTGTTGATAGATATCATTGGTCTAAAACGTCTTAACGTATGTTATATTTTTTCGTTTATGTCCTACTTTCTCCACTCAAAATAATATTGTTGCGGCTCAGAAGAGTATAATTATAATACGATCAAAGAATTAAGGGCAAATTCAAATATGTCCTGTCATTCAGAGTCGTGACGTCGATTCCTGTTGCCCACAGTCTATTACAACGGGGTTTCCAAAATCCTCAAAATTAATTTATATGCAAATACGTGAAGTTTGTGTGTTGTCGTGTAGGAGAGATAATAATACGGCTTCGCAAGGAACTTAGTCTAGGTGTTGTTGTTGTTTACCAGAAGGTCGGCGCATATTAACGCCTGCCTCTTGCCGGACCACGTGATAAACATCTATCTGTAGGCTACTCTCCATCCCCCCTCCCCATACACTCTCTATCTAACAGTGCTCAGACATGACTATCTAGAACTGTTCCGTTTGACTACACTTACTGACATCTAATGTTCATCTTTTTAAATTAAGTATTGTTACGTGATAACATGATTTTGTTGTGCTAAGAAGAGCAACTTAAAACCAGCCTATAGAATGATTAATCTCCGTTAAGAACGGATTGCTGAAGTATTTAAACTGATAAATTTTAAATGTTCATCTCCTTACGTCCTTAAATCTAGCAACAGGAAAGGCAAATGAAATGCGGGTGTGAAAAGTAAAGTATTGTTACGACGGTCTAATTGATCGTCGTATGGTACAGTGGAAAACAAAATACAAGACACCAATGAAGTCACTAAAAACCAGCTTTAATTGGCACAATTAACAGTTCGAAATCGACTAGTTATTCAGCAAGATTATGCTCGTATAACTATTCAACTTAATGTGTCCACACAAATAATAATGTCAACTATAAAGAATTCTGCATTATAATCACTTTTCACTAATACACCACTTTAGACGCACTTGTATAAACCGCCCAACAGTAACTTCGAACCTCACTGGAATAAATCGCCACTAAAACTTAAAACTATGCATCGGTAATGCTTATATTTATACCCCGCTGAAATTCCAGAATAATACATAATACGCGTCAACACTACTAGAAAACTAGAGCGTAATTGTTTGCGGCCTTGAACACAGCGCGCGGACCGGTGAAGTATGGAACAGCCTCGGTCAGGTTGACGCATGCTAAGAGTCACGTACGCACACAATCATTACAGCTGGTTCTGCTGGGATAGCGGAGAAACATGTAGAACGTTCTGTAACGGTGTATCAATCTCTTACTGCCTCTATGTGAGGATAAGCTTTAAGAAAGTAATGAGCGTAACTGCGCTGCAGGGACAGCAAGGAAGGCGCCATCGCTGGACGGTATAATACTATAAACATGTAAACCGTCGCCAGAATGTTTGTTTTTGTCTAACAGCAAAAATTCAAGCGAACAGCATACAGAATTATCTATTCAGATTAGAATGATCTAGTTGGTTGGGTTAGAGAGACGTCTTTTGATTGACCACATACGGATAATATTAAGAATAACTCCTGAAATTAAACCAGGCTTTGAAAAAATTGGTGAAGACTAATCTTTCTTGTTAATGACAGGTCTTTGTGGTATACAGTCATTGTGAGTAGATAGAGGAAATAGCTACAAAGGCTATGAAAGTAGACTACAGTAAAAAAGTCTGGCTAAAGGAAAACAATGAACTTCGGAAAATTAAAAACATAGAAAGAATATAAATCATTACAGTTACAATTATACGTGAAAATGTTTGCTGAGTCGAGACTAAGTATTAGAACTAGGCTATGTACAGGTTAAAGCTGCAGACTTTTTTGTAGTTACATTGGGAACGAGAGTATCTAACGTTCGTCTTTTTAAATTAAGTATTGTTACGTGTTAGCATAATTTTGTCGTGCGAAGAGCAAATTAAAACCAGCCTACAGAACGATCAGTCTAATCGGCAGTTTGTTGTCAATGAGTTAAACAAAATAATACAAATATTTTATAAAATTCTTTCGCTCTTATTTTAAGAGGGCAAATCAAATATAAAAAAGACTTTTAAAACTGCCACAAGGCAGTGTTGTCAACAGTGAGCAGTGGGTATTAGTGCCTAGGCGTGAGTAGCGCTTGTTTGTAGTATGTAATTGTTGTTACGGTGAGTATACAGGAAGTGCATGTATCCGCATACGAAGGTTACGAAAGTATGCAAAAGTGTTCATTCACCTGAAATTTTCTTAGATTGTGTGCTCTTTCAATAACTTCAAGTATCCTCTGGAAAGGTTTTTCCCAGTGACAAAGAGGTGGAAGAATTGGTGCGCAAGTGGCTACGAACACGTCCAAAAAATTATTACAAAGGAAGAATTAAAAAACTGCCAGCGCGATGCAAAATACGCATCGATAATAAGAGAAACTATGTGGGAAACAGTTGTATATTGTTACGACGGTCTAACTGGTCGTCGTATGGTACAGTGGAAAACAGAACACAAGACAACAATGAAGTCATTGAAAACAGCTTTAATTATCACTTCAACAGTTTGTATTCAACACGTTATTCAACAATTTTATACTCGTACAATAATTCAAGTTGATTTATCCACACCAATAATAATTTTAACTAATACAGTCACACACAATAATCACTTTTTACTAATAACCGCTTGAACGCACATAGTAATAGCCCGAAGTAAACTCGATAAGTTTATCTTATCTTATCTGGTTGATAAGCTACAAATGTCTCAAGGAGAGGACAATTGATTGGAAATCTGAAGACTTTAAAATATGGCCGCCAACTAATTTTTTGTGTAAGGGTATAAGAAGAATTAGAAGAATGAAACAAGGCAGGTAGGAAATGAAGATTTCAGAGATAGCAATGCTTGGCGAAAGGGATGTGAGGGATGGTCAAAACATATATTCTCTCTCTGTCTCTCTGTCTGTCTGTCTCTCCCTCTCTCTCTCTCTATATATATATATATATATATATATATATATATATATTATCTGCTTGGGTTTCTCGCTCTTCCGTGCGCGCGCGGATTTTTGTATTATGTCAATTTACATTCCTACAGTATAAATAAAATTGTTCCGTCAGGACAACAAAAAAACAGTAAGAAAACGCACCGTTAAAAAGAGGTTACATGCGACTACACCTGTTTATTGACAGTTAAATGCCAGCCCAGCGAACCGTATAATGGCGGAATAAATTATTGTTATGCAGTTTCCACTACGTGGCTAAGTAGGTCGCAGCTGAATACTATATATATTATATATGTACGTATGTGTATATATATTTTGCAACTATACAATTTAAAACTGCATAGATAGATAATATAGAAATTATTACAACAGAGTCTATATCTGGAAGTAGGAAAATTTATTAAATTAAAACATTAAATTTACTATTCTCTTATTAATTTATAATATAACATTGTTTATTTAAAAATTTGTCTTTTAAAATTGAGTCTATTTGCTGGTTTTACAACTATGTTACTTGTTGCGTTGAATTCCACGGTTTGCGTAGCCACTCGACGCTCCGCGTACGCAGTTCTACTGGACGGCTGCAACTCTGCTCGTCGACCGTTCGAAGATCACTAACGCTGACAATTTATGTCTTTGCACCCACGCACACTGTGACATGACTGTTATTGTTTATAGTTTAATTTCACTTAATCTCAGGGATCTAAAACTGGGTAAAATAGATCGTGTATTGATCTTACACAAACTCCGGTTTCTTGAAGGTGTTCTTGCATAACTATCAAAATATCTCGGCAGATATTTTGTCCCTACTCCGGAAAATCGTCTACTATACGCGAAAAGCACTAGAAGGATCTATTTTTGTTATTTGAGTTCTCTAAGTGGTATTGGTTTCGAAGACCTCGAACCGTGAACCAACTTCTAAGTTTAAATGAAAACGACGTGTCTTGTCCCGATAAACTCGTGACAATAACGAGTCCTTAGAAGAAAACTGAGCGAAGTGCTCTCGACAGAGGACCAAATCAATAATTTTTAGACCTTCTGATTGGTTGAAACTTTAGCAACGTCACAGATGAGAAAACAGATAGACTGACATCAGGGTTAAATTCTGTCCGATTCTGCAAAGGCCTGTCTAGATTTAATCTACAAATTTTATCACTTTCTAGAAGATAACGAGAATAAAAGACGACTGATTTCATAAAAAAAGAAAACATAAAAAGTATAGTTGTGGAGAATTGAGTATATGGAAAATGTAGCTTATAACCATGAGAGTACTCTGTCCAAGTTTCAGAACGAAATGTTAATTTTCCTCGAAGTTATTAAATAAAATGTAAATCACACGCGCAGCCGCTCACTTACACACAAATATTTTACATGACATAAAAAAGAATAAAAACACTGCCTTCCTTGTATGTCGTACGGCTCACATAAGGCACCCTACCCTGCCTTACTCCTAAGCTACTTCGGTGGTATATATGGGAGCCATTATTATTATTATTATAAAAAAAAAATAAAATTGTGTACATTTTGATTTAACATACTTTTTTAAACGTAGCTTGTTTCAAAACGTATGACTACTTTACAAAGAAAGAACAAAATCAATTTAAAACATGTCTATGGCCATCAGAAAAGTTATATAGCATTAGTATTCCACTTAAATGAACTTCATATCCTCTGTACTGTTGCAATATGTTTCTGTGTGTGCGTGTATGTGTGTGTGTGTGTGCGCGCGCGCGCGCGCGAAACATTTAAGTCTATCTTTACATCCATCTTACCAGACGGATTACAAATCACCATATATTAATGTCTCTTTTATAGCGGATTTACTTGAAAAAATATATTTGTATATATGTGAATATATGGTTTTAGTTTTTATTAAGCTATACGTTATTGAAAAGTAGACTCTGTGTCCAGTGGGGTAGCTAGGCTTTTGGGCTCCCGGGGCAACGAGATTGTCGGCCGCCAAGCCTTCACAATTAAGAGGGGACAAAAGAGCAAAAATGAAGGACCATCCAGTGAACAAAGTACTTAATAAATGCAGGTGTGTACATTTTTTATGAAACCACGTCCAGCAGACGTCTTAAAAATATATCTTAATTCAAAATTAAGAAATTACTTATTATAATATCGGTATTTAGTTTGAATACAGTTATTAAAAAAAAATATAGACTATAGAATCCAGTAATATAAAAACTTTATAACATAAAAGATTTCTAACAAACATACAAATTTTTTGTGGGTCTAAAGGGCATCGTCAAAACAATATATTAAACAAAGAACTACATTAAAAGTAATAAAAAAATCAATTACCATTAACCAGATTAATGGTTCCGTCTTCTATTAATAAACACTTAATATTTATTTCTAATTTTTAATAAATATTTAAAACGAGACATTTTAAAAAGTAACTTTCCTGTTCTTAATTGCTGCAAAGTCAGTTGTTACATCACTATAGTCTAAAGACAAAGCAGTGTTGTTTCAATTGAAAGTATCGATAGATTTGATACCCTGTCTTGAGATATTGTTGATCGTAGGTACGATTTAATCAATTTAAGTTTACTAAACGATCTTTCACAAGAAGACACAGACACTAGTAAGGTAAGAAAAATATTTAAAGCTGTTGCTAGTTTGTAGGCTTCTAATCCCATTGAAGAAATGTATTGTAGCAGTCCCTGACAAAGAGCCACTGTTACAGCGTAATTTATTATCATAATGAACCGTAATTACGATGATTGAGTGTAAACAGACTAGTAGACTACTGTTTATCACGCAAGGCAAAGTGGTTGGTTACGATTCTTTTATGAAAGGAATACTCGTATCAAAGAAACAAGTTGTTTTGTAGTTTTATAAACAGATAACTATTTTCCAAGTCTGTGCTCACCTTGCCGCCCGAGGCGGTTACCCCCTTGCCCCCCCCTTAGCTACGCCACTGTCTGTGTCTCTGTGGCTTCCCAATAGAGGATATTTTATTAGAATGTGGAACGTAAAACCTAGACAGACTCTTAAAAATCTGTGTAGTTAGGTTTCAGTAGACCAGTATATCAATGCTGATTTGACGTCACCATGAAATGAGATAAGAAACAGTGCACATGTGAGGTACACGTTGTCCGCTCTAGTAGGCCGGAGCCTGTAATGAAGAGCAATTCTTAAACAGGATAGATACGTGCATTTTAATTGTTAAATTACTTTTTATTAACAAGAATTATAATATCAACCAGTTTAGTTTGCATTTATATGATTACTAATTTCAGGGGTTTTATTTTTTACCCCTCCCCCTTGTATTTTACCCCTACGTCAACTTGTATTATTTTTTTTAATCATTGTTAAAACTATGACAGCAATCCAGTAGATGACGGGCTCTTCGAGAAGCGTCGGCGAGATCGACTATTACCTTACCCAGTTTCTGATTTGACTCGATCTTATCTGAAGCATGTTGTACAAAACGTTGCTCGCCTGTATCAGCAACGGAGTTACACTTTATATCCGTGGTAGCGATCCGAGAACCTCTGCGTGATGGATACAAGGTCTTATTCAGCCTCAAGCTTTCCTCCTTCCTGTTGAAGCTGTTATTATGTTTATATATCTCGATCGCTCCCCAGTGCAGCCGCGTAGGATAGTGCAACCTAGAGGATAGAGTATTCGTCTCGTCAATCTTCACCACGTGGTCGACATTGGCCAGAAGGTGCTCAGCAAGTACCGACTACTCCGACTGCCCCTCTCGTTAATCCCGTTAATATAAACTTGTTATTATTTAATTAATAATTAATTTTAGGAGTATAATTGCTATTACTTAAAATATACTGTACTTGATTGTTATAGTACGATGAAAATTTCTCCAAATTTATTATTACGACGGTCACACCAGATCGTGGGCTCAGTGGAAGCAGAACAACTGACACCGGCAAAGTCATTAATAAAAATTTTTAATTTTTTAACAGCAGTTATATATCAACAGAGCACTCATCCGCAATAACTCAAGTTAAATTTGTCCAACATAAAAGTCCCCTTATTATAGTTTTGCACTAATTAACACAATAATCACTTCTTAATAAACCGCAACAATCATTCGAACCGCAGTGATAACATCTCACCAGATGTAACTGAAACTGGTCGCTCCGAAGTGCAGTATTTATACTGCTACGACAATTACGAACCTTTTCGAAAAGACAAGAGTAGCGTTGTACACGCTTCCCGACTACTCACCGTGTGGCGTCTGTGTTAAGGCTATCCACTAATGTAGCACACCAGACTGTTTGAGAGCACTTGTAACTACGCAAACTATGCTGGCACGCCGCCAGGAGAATGGAAAATTATTCTGGAACATCTCCGGGGCCTATATAAGCAACACCGGCCGGCTTTGAAGTTAGTTACACATGACGACATTGTAGAGTCTGGATCAAGTGATTGCTGTATTATAATCAATGCTGGACTCTGAATAGTTGACATTATTATTGCGTGTAGACAAATTTAACCTTAATTATTGCAAGAAAGTACCTTGTTGATTTCCACATTGTTATTTATGATTAATTAAAGTTGGTACTTTGCGACTGCATTGGTGTCTGTATTTTGTTTCCACTGTACCATACGATGATCCGTGAGACCTTCGTAACAATACATTCGCCGCCTTCCAGTGTAGCGAGCTAACGGGCCTGGATGCTAAGAATAGTCGCGTAAACGTCTGAAAGGGGCACGGACAATCTACGTAGAGACCAAAACGCTACGTAACTCTGCCGCGCAGAATGATCTCCAAACGACTGAAACAGTCTCGCGTGTCCCGGGATGCCAAGAGCCACGTAGGCATTCAGCGATGCGCCACTGTAGCAGAACACCGTAATAAATAGTTCAGAGTAGAAATGATTTTATTACTTAATTACTTACGAAGGATATCACGTCAAACGAGGTTTCGAGGTTAGCATTCATCAAAAATATTTCTTCTTCAATATTGCCATTACCTCTTTTAATATAACAAACACTATATTAAAATTAAATAATCATTAAACTCTAAAGGATATACATTGACGACGTGTTGAGAACATGGAAATCCAGGGTGACTTCGGGAACACAAGTTAACAAATCAATTTATATGGGTTCCCTGCTATCGGATGATATAGTTCTTATTCAAGAAAATGTGGATGATTTACGAACAGCTATGTTTCAATTACAAGAAGTGGCAAGAGAGTACTCACTGACAATTTCAATAAGAAAGACTAAAACCATGATCTTTAAAAGTAAATATCTAGTGAGGACCAAGATAGTTATAAACAGCAGCACTTTAGAACAACTGAGCCGTTTCAAATATCTCGGCTGTACAGTAAACTGTAAATCTGAACATGATATAAAAGAGAAGATAAATAAATTTAGGAACATTTGTGGTACGATTCATATAAATCTTAGGAATAAAACAAGACTCAGCACAAGGATTAAATTTTATAAGACAATTGCAATACACACATTGACATATGCGAACAAGGCGTGGGTCATGACAAAAAAGAAATGCGCCAAGATTCAAAGTGCTGAAGCGCAGTTTCTTTGAAGTACTTTAAATTATACATTGGAAGATATAATTAGGAATGAGGGTATCAGAGCAGAACTCGAAGTAAAGGACGTAAATGAAATTATTTCAATTTACAGAAGACAATGGTGGGATCATCTGCAAAGGATGACAGAGGATCGATTGTCGAAAGCGGCACTGAAGTATAAAGGCATTGGTAGAAGAGACGTGGATGAGATGGGTGTAGCAACAGGTTTATATAACCTAATCCTTAAAGATAAGAAGAAGAATGAGAAAACGAAGAAGAAGAAGAAGAAGAAGAAGAAGAAGAAGAAGAAGAAGAAGAAGAAGAAGAAGAAGAAGAAGAAGAAGAAGAAGAAGAAGAAGAAGAAGAAGAAGAAGAAGAAGAAGAAGAAGAAGAAGAAGAAGAAGAAGAAGATTTTAAAACTTATTTTAAATTAGCTAAGACTTGTTATTACGGCTGAATAATTGATATACGTTTTATATCAATTGATTACCCGCCTTATGTAAAAGCTATTAATTGTAGCAGATTATACAATAAAATAAATTTTACCAAACCATTAAAATGTTTCACATTTAACGTATTTCAAAATTGCTTCGTGTACTGTTGACCTTTCCCAGTATATCTCAGTATTCTCTTGGAAATACAAAATATCGACAGCAGTGGACAACGGCGATATGGAGAATGTGTTTTAAGTTTCTAACGTACCTTACAGTAATCAGCACGCACCTGTCTCAGTCAAGGATTAGCAAATAAATCTGGAGAGCCGCGTGAAAACGACTCCTACACAAAATACAGACGGGTTGTTCGGTTTTGTGAGTCCTATTGTGTGCCTAAAGTAATCGAAAGAGAGAGAGAGAGAGAGAGAGAGAGAGAGAGAGAGAGAGAGAGAGAGAGAGAGAGAGAGAGAGAGAGAGAGAGACTGTCAATTTCCGACCTTAATATTCTGTTGCAACTTCTTACTTTTTCTTCGTATTTATTTCCTTCTCTCGAATATTCTTCTATCGCTTCTTTCCCTCTCCTCTGGCAAATTCATATAACTCTCATTCTATCTTAGTACTTGAGTTATATATACTGCAGCGTATCAAAATAAATATTCCATAGATAGGTAATAATAATAATATAAAAGAGAGTCTGTATCAGGAGGTAGGAAATGTATTAACCAACACAATGCATACTATTTTTTTTTTTTTTTTTTTTTTTTTTTATATAGTATCCAAGTTACTTTTTCACAATAATTTAATTACCTTGTATCCGTCAGTGACTTCGTTGTAGCGTTTTGTATATAGACGCGTTTCGGGACATGTGTCACATCACCAGTAATCCTCGTCAAATGTTAAAATTCACATAAAACACATAAAAACACATTTGCACATATTTACTAAATCACAAGAACGACATACACATAATACGATGTAACTTCGGCTTCGTTGGACCGGTCCGACCGCGCGTGTAGTTGCCGAGCCACACACGTAAATATGTGCAAATGTGTTTTTATGCGTTTTATGTGAATTTTAACATTTGACGAGGATTACTGATGATGTGACACATGTCACGAAACGCGTCTATATAAAAAACGCTAGAACGAAGTCACTGACGGATACAAGGTAATTAAACAATGCATACTTTTGTCTTATTAAGTTTTCAAACATAAAATTATTTATTTAAATATTAAGTCTTTGAAATAAAGAGTTTAATGATTCTTTTTTTTACAACTGTGGGTTTACTTGTATGTCGAATTCCACACTCTCGTCGAGGTCCGTCGATATGCTGTTGATTATCAGATGCCTGTTGACCTTGGCGTAGCTGACACTCGCGTTTCACACACACGCCCGCTGTTATCTAGCAGTTATTGTTTATTAATTGGTGATCTCAGGGTTTTCGTATATGGATAATTGAATAGATCTGTGTTTTTTGCGTACACAATCTGGACTCTTCAAGTGTTCTTGCGTCAGTCAGTAATACCCCGCTGGACACTGCTGATCTATTCGGAAAATCTTGCACTTGCGCGAAAAGCACTTAAATTGATCTATTTAAAATATTTGTGTTGTTTGAGTTCTCCTACCCTAGATATCGTATACGGGAAACTCGTATCGTATAGTTAAGTTCCACGTCTCATATAGAATATACACGTCCTGACACGAAAAACTCGCGACAGTCAGTACAACCTTCTATGAGGAGATCTCGTAGTGAACTGCTCGAAGTGCTCACGGCAGAAGACCGACTCGAATAATTTTTAGAACTTCTGATTTGCTGAAATCTTAGATACGATATGATAGACAGACTTCAAGTTGAAACTATGTCCAAATCTGTAAATACCTGTCTAGATTTAATCAACCAATTTTATTACCCTCTTGTAGGTAATGAGTTAAAAGAAGAGTTAAAGTCGTTTAAAAAATCATATTAAAATTATAGTTCTGCAGTATTGAACTACATTCAATATGGTGCAGCCGCTGTCCACGTTTCTTAAATAAATGTTAATTATTAACGAAGTTATTCAATAAAATGTGGATAACACTCGCACACCCACACTCGCGCATTAACATTGCACTGGACAATATAGAGCATAAAATTATAGGGTATTTTAACATAACTCACTTCTTTACCCATATCTTAATTCAAAACATACATCTAATTAACAAAAAATGAATATAACGAATTTAAACCTTGTCTATGATCGTCAGGGAATGTGTTACGGCACTCATATCCCGTATAGAAGGCTTTCATTTCCCGGTTCCGTTGCAATATTTATATGTGCGCGCGCGTGTGTGATTTCTTTCTAAGTACTTGCTGAGTTTCTTTCAGGATTCTTGTATTACATGTGCATAATATAAATAATTTATTATGAATGTATTACATGTGTATATGCACTATATAATCAGACAGATAATCCGTCTGGTTAGTTACACTGGTTTACCTGTTCCGTTGTTGATGTTAGGCATAATTGCACACGTTGTGAGTTGGTTTACATTACACGAATGGCGGGACTCTCCTTAAAAAGACACGGAACATTACGTTTCACATTCGCTTGTTACTGGATGTCTGATCAGGACTTCAGCAATTTTTTTCGTTTCGTTTTTTCCAGTGAGACACTTTGTACGTCAGTGGTGTTGCAAGACCCTAAAGCAGTGGTTCCCAAACTTTTCAGCCCGCGGACCCTCCAAAAATAAATTAAAAATTTCACGGACTCCGTCTGAGTTCTGAAATAAAACAAACAGTAAATATGATACAAATACTTACATTTTAATTAAAATTGATTAAAATCAAGATTCTCTTAATTTGCAAAAGTAAGTCTATTATTATAATATTAATGGTATCAAATATAGTTTAATGTGAACAATGAAGCTGCTTTTGAACAATGAACAATCAGCTCTGCAATATTGGGTTTAATGTCTGACAATTTCAACATTAAATCTTGAAGTTCCGGTTGCGCGGCCAGCGTTGCCAACCTCGGGTCTATCTTTCCAGCCACACGTGGCGAAATCCAGCTGCATGGTAAAACGTTTTGCTTAGATACAGTGGTTATACGTGGACTAACCTGCGTGATCAGTTCTGCATTGATGCGGCGCTCTGGTCAATTCAGGTGGCAAACAGATCTGCTACAAGACATGAATTAAAGACATTATTAAAAGTATTAGTTTCAGATTACTGTTATTTTCAACAAAAAAATACAGGAATCGTCTACTAATTGTTTTAAGATTCTAAAATTTCGATTTTAGAGCAGAAAGATCGGAGAATATTACTGTATGTTCTATTTTTACTTAAAAATTTCCGCGGACCCCTTGAAACATTGTCGCGAACCCCACTTTGGGAATCACTGCTCTAAAGTGTTCATGTGGTGACATTCAATGATGTGGCTTTCCCTTTCTTTGTCTCTTTCTCTCTCTTCCCCTCCCCTCTAATTCTCTCAGACTCCACGAGTATAATTTAATGTGCCTTTTGCAAGGCAAGGAACATTAAATATGTCGTACACAGCACGCGACATAAATTTTCGTTGTAGCCTATGCAGGCAGGCAAGTAGTGGTAGGCTAACTAAAACTACGAGCATGATAATTTCTCACTATAATAAATTATTTCCTAGCGTGCTCTGCTGTTTGGCCGGATAGTTAATTACCAGCAAACAGATGTGGCCCTATTTATCTGCTGTCAAGATGAAATGTTTATTGCTTTTCGGTTGTTATTTTGTTACCTGAAAATCAATACATAAATGCCTACATGTGTTTATGCACGCCAGCATGATCCTGCTTTTACCACTTAGCTTGATGACATTTACTTTAATTGAATATACATTTTACTTAATGTAAATCTTATTCTTCTTATTCTTCTTATTCTTCACTTCTTCTTCTTCTTCTTCTTCTTCTTCTTCTTCTTCTTCTTCTTCTTCTTCTTCTTCTTCTTCTTCTTCTTCTTCTTCTTCTTCTTCTTCTTCTTCTTCTTCTTCTCCTCCTCCTCCTCCTCCTCCTTCTTCTTCTTCTCCTCCTCCTCCTCCTCCTCCTCCTCCTCCTCCTCCTCCTCCACCTCCTTCTTCTTCTTCTTCTTCTTCTTCTTCTTCTTCTTCTTCTTCTTCTTCTTCTTCTTCTTCTTCTTCCTCCTCCTTCCTCCTCCTTCCTCCTCCTCCTCCTCCTCCTCCTCCTTTTCCTCTTCTTCTTCTTCTTCTTCTTCTTCTTCTTTTTCTTCTTCTTCTTCTTCTTCACCTCATGGTTTACGCTTACAGCCTGCCACCTTTTTCTGGGCCTACCTACGTCTCTTCTTTCTTGGGATTTATAATTATTTGCCTGTTAAATAATTAAGGAATTTCCTGATATAGACATTTACGTGTTCCTGTTAAAGTAAGGAATGATGTAGTTTTAAGGAGAATAGGGGAAGAGAGAAGAATCTTGAAGGTAATAGAAAATAAAAAAAGGAATTGGTTAGGTCATTGTTTAAGAAGAGACTGCTTGGTTACAACTGACATGGAGGCTTCATAGAAGGAGCAAAAAGAAGAGGGCGTAGAAGAATGAAGTTAATAGATAACATTAAAATCAGAGGGTGTTAAGAAGAAACGAAAGAATGGCATGCGATAGGGCAGCTTGGAGAGTTTTTACCATTTGACGACCTGCCTTAGGGCAGAACACAAAATAAATTAAAACCTGTTACACTAAACAGTCATTCCTCGTCCTCTCCATACGACTTTTCAATTGGAATGACTGCTGTCCAATCATATCATTCATGCTGTATATCGTTCATGTTGGATTCCCATTTTTAGCTCGTAGTGCCGTTAAAGTTGACAATTTTCAAAGCAAACACTATATTCTGATTTGGATTAACATAACTTCTTTTTAACATTTTGTTTAAACTGTGTTTAAATTGTTTAAACAATGTGTTAAAATTAAAAAATGTTTAAACCTAAACACTATATTGAGACTGTGATTAAAATTATTTTTAATTTGATATCCCCATTTGGGGAATTTTTCGGACGTTCAATACACTTTTTGGGCCCTGGCTCCCAAAATTGTAATTTAATGGACACTTATATTTAGCTGTGGCAAAATCAATAAGAATTTTAAAAAAAAGTTGGCCAAATGTTATGTGTGGAGCGTTGCTTTATATGGTGCACAGACATGGACACTGAGGAAAGAGGATGAGAAAAAATTGGAAGCATTTGAGATGTGAGTTTGGCGAGCAATGGGAAAAGTGAGGTGGGTTGATAAAGTAAGGAATGATGAAGTTTTAAGAAGAATAGGGGAAGAGAGAAGAATCCTGAAGGTAATAGAAAATAGGAAAAGGAATTGGTTAGGTCATTGTTTAAGAAGAGACTGCTTGCTTACAACTGCCATGGAAGGTGTCATAGAAGGAGAAAAAAGAAGAGGGCGTAAAAGAATGAAGTTAATAAATAGCATTAAAATCAGAGGGTGTTACGAAGAAACGAAAAAACTGGCATGCGATAGGACAGCTTTGAGAGCTCTTACCATTTGAAGACCTGCGTTAGGGAAGAACACCAAATAATAATAATATTCAGGTTGATGTTAAAATTCTGTTGAATTTTTACACTCTACGTGGGTGTGTTGCAATTATTTCAAAATTTTGAGCCCTCACAGTTTTGGTCCCAGCCACCTTTTGGGGGGGGGGTCAATGTCAAAAATAATTGTATTCTGTAGGTTATGTGTATGGATAAGCACACCAAGTTTTACAAAAATCGGTTAATGCATTCAAACGTTGTAATGAGAGATAGCCTAGTCCTTATAGACACAGAAATGTCAAAACGGCCGAGTTAAAACTGAGCCCTCCCTTCACTAGTTTATGCTGAGCCTAACGCTATATCCCATTGTTGTTCTTGGCTTACACCAGACGTGATACCGTGGAACAGAGGCAAAGCTGCTGCTTAATCCCCAGACGTAATTAATACGTTCTCTGCCAGGAAGGAAAATTCTGATACGACACAGATTCGTATGCATTTCAGAAGTGAAGATGATCCATAAGCAACGTAAATAAGATAATTAGCTTTAACACGACTGCATTTACGACACGTCGAAATGAGACTTTGGATTAAGTGGAAGAAACAAAGCGCAGGATATTCAAGATGAAATACAATTAATTAAGAATCGACTACGCATATAAAATATTTAACCGCATCATCATATCACCTTGCATATCTACGGTCTTCGCCTTCTTCAGCTTCTTTGGCCTCTCTCATCTAGTACAACCATTGTAACCAATTACCATTTCCTAATGTAGGCATGTAATCCACCCCGGCATCTTAATATTTTTAATGGTAATATATACTAATTATAAGTATAATACTACTGACTCGGAACACTGAGATTTTATTGGTAAAAATGTAAACTTTTTACCTTATACCCTGAACCAGTTTTTGTATTATAAGCTTCGTCAGAAGCTGCCACTAGGAGCGCTGTCCGTCTTGTTCTTGGTGACGGCGCCATCGTCGTTTGATAGATCGATGTTGTGTGTGTGTGTGTGTGTGTGTGTGTGCGCGCGCGCTCGTTGTGTGATATGTTAAAATAATACGGACAGTGGCAGCCTCTGAAGAAGCTTCTAGTAAGCGAAAACTGGTTCAGGCTATAAGATAAAAATTTTACATTTTTACCAATGAAAACTTAGTGTTCCGAGTCAGCAGTAATATATTTATAATTAGAAGAAACACTTTTTGCTACAGTCTATTCGTGATGTATATAATATATTTAATAATTAAGTGATTTTACCTCAAGATGTATTTTCGTTATTTGGAACATGTTTCGGGAAATATGTTACATAGTACAAAAAAAAAACAACTGAAAAACGTTATTTTTAACATCAAAACGCGTACAAAAAACAGAAATATATAAATCTAATTTGGCCATACATGCAATAAACACTGGACATGAATTCCCAGATATAACCAACATGACACTAATAAAACACATACCACACAAAGGCATCATAATGAACATTTGGGAAAATTTACAAATATACAAACATAAAACACAAAACAAACTAATACCTGAACAAATACAAATCAGTACAAAACATGACACAATTTTCAAAGCATTCAACATTGGAAATATACAAAATACTAATATATACTGCAACGAAACAGCCATACGCTGTATTAGGCATTAATTTGAATAAATATAAAATTTGTAGAATTTTTATAAGTTACGGGTAGATGGACAGCTCTGAGATTGTAAAAATATTTCATTGTTAGATTAGGGGAGAAATTAACCTGTTCCGACAGACAGTGAACACCTGCTCAATTGTATGTGTGTTACACGTGTATCTTGTGTGTGTGAGTGATGCATGTAAAGACAGGAATCTCAGCAACCCGCCCCAAGTAATTAATAAAATAATTATTTTAATTCACTGTGCGAAAACTAATTAGTGTATGAACAAACCAAAGGCACCAAAGTGTGTGTAAAATTTATAGTTATCCCCAGTGAAAGATGACGTTAATAGAACACGGTATGCGAAGACAGTACGAAATAAACCTGCAAAAAAATACGCAAATTACCCTAAGACGCTCAAATTAATATAGTGAGTGCTTAATCGAATTAGCTATGATTTGTGCTATCTCGATTCCGTGCAAAACATTGCTATTTGCTAATAATTGCAAATAGATGAAAAGGTTGGGGAGTGGGGGCTATCACGCGATATGCAGGTATCGACAGGACGATTTTGGAGCCAACTGGCGCGGAATCTCGAGAGGGTATAAATTAAGGGTTCGACCAAAAACCCTTCTCTTCATTTCAAGACACAGTTGCAGTCGGACATGCTGTCCGTCGGCAGAACAGTTTTATGGTTATTTCTATTACAAGTCGCAGTAACGAAAGAATAAAACGTTCGTTAATTTCGTGACAATATTCCGGAAAACGTAAATACCGGAATCGTAAGTCTACCAAGAGTATCTACAGAAAAGCTACCAGAGCGACGAGGAATGCTGGACGTTAGACGATGTTTAAGATCTACCTTGCAGCAGATAACAACTCTCTGATGAGGACCACACTGGTGTAGAACGACGCTGGACTCTAGACGTATCCAGGACCACACCTGGACAGGAGAAATTGAAAACTAACTCTGGACAACGCTGGACCCCCGACAACAAGTCGTAAGGTCATCAGAACTTGAGGTGACATGCGTAATGCATTTTAAATGATTTTTAAAAAGAGCTCACAAAGACTATATCAAAAGACAATAAATTAAAACAAAGAAAAATTTATAATTAGTAATAATATTTTAGAAATGTAGATAAATGTTTAGTTATAAGAATGAGCGATCGCATATAAAGAAATAATAAATAAAAAGAGAATTTAAAGTTGAGAGAGTAGAGTTTGTTATCAAAATAAATAGTTAAATTGATTTGATATTTGAATTATAGAAAAGAATTATTTAAATTTGAATATTAAAACAAATGCCAGTCTAAAAGTAATTAATATAAATTTAAAATTAATTTTAAACATTGGACTGAGCGAGTTGAGGTCAGACCTGAATTAAAAGAATTCAATTCAAATTACATATTAATTTTATATTTTATTAGTAAATCAAATTATTAACATGTCTAGATTAAGATTATTAACATGTCTAGATGTAAGAGGTTTTTAAATATGTGTAACACTGCATAGTATAAGATATAAACATTTAATAATGAGCAATTCGTGACCGACGATTATTAAGGATGTTTATGATTTTTTATAAGATTGAGTAAACAATAAATATGAATTTTAAATACTCATAAATACAATACTCTTATTATAATTACACCTGAACCCCAAATACACGTACACGTTATATTAAATTGCAACTTGTTACGTTGTATAAAAGGCGCTCCAAGATCGTGGGGCTCCACAAATTTGAATTATATAATAAAAACCTTGTAATACACCACAATCACACACAATAATACCAATTTTAAGTGCCAAAAGCCAACAGGATACCACAACAACAACCAACCAACACACAAGTACTTCATAAGACTCAAACTAGTAAGGCTGAGGATGGGAACACAAAGCGACCCGAAATATGTTCCAAATAAGGAAAATACATCTTGAGGTAAAATCTTTTAAATATTAAATAGTGTTTATAATTAGTTAATGAACGGACACGTCATTGATAACAAAGTCCAAGATATTATTTAATCTAGTTAGGGTGCATAGTACTTCTTTACTTGATTTCATATTATCTCTTGTTTTTCTTATCACGATTCTTACTGTACTATCGTGTGGAATTCACAGCTTTTGCTTCGCTTTCTATAGTTTTTGGCGCTGTATTGTCTGCTTTTGCGTGCTAAAGTAGTTCGCGTGATGGCAGTTATTTGCTTGAAGTGTCCTTGTTATCCAAGAGTTGCGTGTGGTTATCACTATTACCAGAGATGAGTTAGTTTAAGTGACGTGCACGCGCGCGCGTATGTGTGTGTAGAGAGAAAGAGGGAGAGAGAGAGCGAGATAGTGCGCCGTTTGCGCTAGTTCGTTGTAATGTTTGTTCGTTTGTTTCTGTTATTTCTCTCAGACATGTTCCCTCAGCATTCTCCAATAACATTTTGTTCTTCAGATGTTTGCCAACAGTAATCCTTATCGTAACCTCAATGTAACCTACCCTATCTATTTTATCGTTCGTTGAGTGTTTCGTACTTCTTCTTTCTCTTTGTCTCTTGTTTCGCTGTTTTTGTTTTCGTCTATGTACGTTTCAGATTTCTCCGCAATATGCTTTCGCTGATTCGGTCTTGTGCCAGTTACTCAAACGTATGCGATTCTTTTCACTGTTCATCACATTCTATTTTCATACCATTATTTCTCGTTTTATCACGTCGTTATTACTTTTTTTTCTAGATCTGTTAACAGTAATAGACAATCTTTATAAAAAAACATCTAAACTTTAGTGTTGCTCTTTCTATAATAGTTCTCTCTATATCTCTCTCCCTCTTTGTCTGTCTGTCTGTCTGTCTGTCTGTCTGTCTGTCTCTCTCTCTCTCTCTCTCTCTCTCTCTCTCTCTCTCTCTCTCTCTCTCTCTCTCTCTCTCTCTCTCTCTCTCTCTCTCTCTCTCTCTCTCTCTCTTTCTCTACAGCGGCCTACACACTATCATTTCTGTGTGAAGGGACAAAATGATGTGAGCTCACAAAAAACTGTGAACTGACGGATCGATGAAATCGCATCATGCGTTGTGTCAGTTTATCAAGAGATCAAATACAAATGATCGTGTGCATGAATCAGTCCGTTCAGTCCTTCACACCTAGCTTTCCGCGCTGCGCTGTCTGGTTAATGGTGAGCGTTTATGTTGTTTTTTCACAACGAAAACGAACTAAAGAAAAAGTTTTAAAAACAATAAAAAAAACAGATTGAATGAATGAATTGTTGTTATGTATAATGAGTGATTTTACCATTATCTCAAGAAGCACGAAGTGTAAAATCTACAAAACACTATCAGGCCAGTGCTGAAAATGTTTCAGAAACCTGGAAAGTGACAAAGTGACGTAGCGAGAGACTTCTAGGTAGTTGTGAAAGACGGATTCTAAAAAGAATATTTAGAGGAGTACAAGAAAATGGAATGTGGCCCAGGCGCTATAATTATTAACTATACCATCTTTACAAAGAGCCGGACATTGTGAGGCTAATCAAAATACACAGGCTAAGGTGGGTTTTACACATAGAGAGAATGGAAGGACAGCCTACGAAACATATTTTTTACTAGAAACCAATGGGTAGTAGAAAAAGGGGAAGATTCCGAAGTAGATTCAAAGACCAGATAGAGGAGGACCTCGGAAAACTGAACATAAGGAACTGGAAAGCGAAGGCATGCAATAGGGAGGAATGGAATCGACTCTTGGAGCAGGCCAAGACCCACCAATGGTTGTAGAGCATTGATTCGTTCATTGATTTTACCATTATACTGTTAAAAGGTTTTGTTTGAGCATCTAAAAACAACTGTTCATTTTAGTATTTTTCTTAAATGTATCGATTTGTAACGTAAACAGTGACATTAAGTCAATATTTCTCTTAATTTACCTATATCTTAAAAGGCATTTCTTGAGATGCAGTCTTACTGACAGCACACTGATGTGACACATAAAAATAAACACATCGAACTGACACACCAAAATGATCGTGTTTTGGCCGCTTAACAAAGCCTACACACGATCAGCAACCGTTTCTAGTTCTACTCAATGGTCTGGCAAACACTACCAACAGAACATTTTATACATTTTATATTGTTACATGATATTTTGCCACTCATCTTGTTGATAGAAATATACTTTACTACTCCTACCAAAAGTACCAAGAAACATAATATAGCTTGTTTCAATAACTACTTATTTAAATACAATTTATTTAACTATTATTTAATTAATAATAAACAATGTTCCAGTAGTTATGTTTAAACTATTAAAGTTTGTATGTAAGGAGGACAATGTTTTGGAAACTACTTACAGTGTTTTGTTGTGTTTATAAAAACTGGATTGTATACAGAAGGTTAATAAGAATTGTCAGAGGTTACTAATAGTTATTAGTAATTAATTTTGTTATATTGATTAATATTATATCTTGTTATTATATGTTAATAATACAAATGTTAATATTAATAGAAGAGTACCAAAATAATAATAATAGAGATTTGTAAAACTAGGCATGTTAAGCCTAGATAGTTAAGGGATTTGAAAAAAGAATTTATATTAAAATTAGAATAATCAATGTCAGGTTGAATTATGTTATTACTAATTGTATCCAAGAGTTTTAGTAAAGTGAAGATTACAAGAACTAATAATAAATAATTTTGGGATAATTAATGAAAAGTGTAAAATGGTAACTCAGGAAATATTTAATGGAAGATAATCAAGAGTGGTATTACAATATCAGTGTTCCATTAGAAACTCAAAGATACTAATATATTGAAGATCAAAGATCTTATAAAAAAGCTGTAACAATTTAAAGGAAATGGAAGGTAAAATATTAGAAGTTTGTTTATGTTGATGGTCAGAGAGCACCATAGTAACATCAAATGTTACAATTCACACCAATGAAAGCTAAGATAGGCCTTAGCAACTGAGATGTTATAAATTGAATAGAGGAGAGTGCATTATTAGATCTAAACGAGAAAGGTTGATATAAAAATAAAAGTGACTAATCCAACATATTGTAAAGTTCATATCAGTGGACCTAAAGTAAAGTTAAATAATATTACCAAACAAAATAAATAGAAGAAAGAAGTACAACATTATTCAAAAGAAGTAAACCAAGGAACATATGAAGAAATAAAATCCACCTATCCAGGAAGGGAAGTATTTTTAATAAATAACTAAACTGAAGAATTTTCCTTCTTGGCCTAAGGTACACTTTTCAAAGACACTGTTTACACTTTTGATTAAAACTATTTTGAACTTTCACTGTAAAAATAATTAACAAATAATCTTATTACACCTATTAATAGGTGTAAAAACCTATTAATATAGGGTAATGCAAACATTTAAAGTGTATTAGACCTTAAAAACACTTAAATCAACATAACCTAGACACTGAACGTTGTAAAATTATTAATATAATCTTGTTAAGACATTCTGTAATTTATTATAATCCCATGTATTTTGGTACTTTTCCTAACATATTTGTTGTTTATATCGTAGTCAAAAGGACCTAACTTAAAAACATTCTATTCGTATTTTATTTAGCAATTATAAAATATGCAAATGTGAGCCTTGAGACATAAAAGCTACTGCTGCCATTCTGAGCATATTTAAAGAACAGCCGATCAGACTTTGTTAATAATTATATTTGTCTTTTAAAAGAATTTAAAAAGGATAATAAAGGATTTGAGTTCAATAACAACAGATAAAAGGTTTTCTTTTCTTTATTTAATGGATAAATAAATGTATAATGATATTATAAACACTATATCAATGAATGTTAATTTTTTCATCAACTAGCATAGGTTGGCAACACTCTCAACAAGGAAAGTATGGCACCCGATTTGAATCTGCCTTGCTGAGCTTTAGTAGTCACAATCTTCTGTTAAATAAAAGATTAAAAGAGATAGAATTATAGCAGAAAAAAGAAACCTTTATGCTATTTGAAATATTACTTAAAAATTTACAAATACGTTTTATTTGCAACTTTTGATTGCAAATTGGCGCTCAACTAATATTACCCTGACAACTTACTCATCCTTAAAATATAAACAAAGTACACATTAAATAACCAAGATAAACTTAACGGTACAGATTAGGCGATTCCAACATTGAGGCATAAGAGTTGATATGGGAGGGATTTACGTAGTGTTACAATAAATATATATATATATATATATATATATATAAAATGACAACATTGGGAAAGTCAGAGAGACGGAGCGTGAAGGAGAATAGTACTACGACAACACTGTGTGTGTGTGTGTGTGTGTGTGTGTGTGTGTGTGTGTGTGTGTGTGTGTGTGTGTGTGTGTGTGTGTGTGTGTGTGTGTGTGTGTGTGTGTGTGTGTGTGTGTGTGTGTGTGTGTGTGTGTGTGTGTGTGTGTGTGTGTGTGTGTGTGTGTGTGTGTGTGTGTGTGTGTGTGTGTGTGTGTGTGTGTGTGTGTGTGTGTGTGTGTGTGTGTGTGTGTGTGTGTGTGTGTGTGTGGCTCCATTAACTATAGTATGTGAGAATAACGTGTTTGATATGGAGTAAGGACAGGATAACAGGAGTCGATAAGACACAAATGTCCTGACGTGGCAATCAGCCAACTAGGTTATCTGCATGCGCAATTGCTATAACGGTCTCAGAGGTATACCGTAATAAACTGAATATCGTACTGAATAGGCTTCTTTTGTGAACGCTATTGTGTTTGCGTTTGTCTGTTGTCTGGAATACCGTATGGGCCCCCTACACATGCTGCTGACACCCCGTTATGAGCGGTGCGCCCATACGCTCAGGTCCAAGGCTCAAGAGGGAATCAATCCAGGGACCGCGGTCTCAAACGCTGATGTTTTAGCTGTTATTTGATTGTTATTAGCTATAAAATGCAATAAATAAATAACTTACATAAAAAGATGGCTTTCCATGAAACTGATCCCGTATGGACAAAAATTTTTAGAGATGGGTGCTGTCCTAGATCAAGTTAGCAATTTTGAATACCTGGGCTACAGCGTGTCTTATAATGCATGCAACGACGTTGTGAATAAGTTGCATAAGTTCAACTTTATGTGCGGGACCATTAGGCGAACTCTTAAGTCAGCAAGTAAAGGAACACGCCTAAAATTCTACAAGGTAATGGCTCGTCCCACACTTCTTTATGGGTCTGAGAATTGGACTTTAACGAAAGGCCAGGCCTGTCGCATCCAAGCGGCTGAAATGAGATTTCTCAGGCATGTGGCAGGGTATAACTCTCCATGATCATAGAAGAAACACAGATATACGGCAGGAACTGAATATTATGAGTATACTCGACAGGATCGCCCAGTATCGGATGAATTGGTGGCAACATCTTTGGCGAATGGATGACTGCCGCCTCCCCAAAGAATTATGAAACTATAAGCCTAGGGGACGGATGGCTGTGGGACGCCCGAGGAAGCGCTGGAATGACCAGCTGTAATCTTTGCCTATTTGAGAACGGAACAAACCGTGCTTGGTTTAATCCGTGAATATGATGATGATGATGATGATGATGATGATGATGATGATGATGATGATGATGATGATGATGATGATGATGATGATGATGATGATGATGATGATGACATAAAATACAAAATTTGGAACGTTATATTATGTAGTTATGTGATTCAAAAATCTAACGCTTGATTAAGCATTTGCACATGTTTAAAACATGCACGTTGTACACTAAAAATTGCACACCTAACAACATAGTGATTACAAAAATTATTTAACATATCGCGACATGTAAAATTCTTATAAATGTAAATACAAAGAGAAATTGATTTATAAACGTTTCTAAATATTAATGGATGAGCCAACATACTTGTACTGTGATACTTTTCAAAACTCGAAAAAAGAGACGTGTAGATAAATTGATGCCCTTTTATTCATTATCCAGATTGTTTAACCTCCTCCTCCTCAACAAAGACTTTTCTTTAGCTTCTCCGATAAATATTTACAGCTACTGGTCTTGTCTTGTTTATTAAAGTGTCCACCTCCAGAGTAGCACCTTAATTATAACCAGGTAATTGTCCGCCTCGACAAGAAATATATAAATTTAAAACCAAAAGTTGCATCACACCTACAATGACTGATCACTCACTCAGTTAATAACTGATCAATATTTCGCATAATTTACTGACTTTCGGTTAACCAATTCTACTACGATCCCTTCACAGTCCCTTCAACGACTTCGACTTCGTAGTAGAATTGGTTCTAGAACCAATTCTACTGCGAAGTCGAAGTCGTTGAAGTTTCATTAATAGAAAACGCATAGTTTTCACAGTAAAATGTGCCATACAGTCTACGTATATTTTGGAATTACTGTAGGCCTTTTGTAGAATAATTTGAGAAATTCCGCAATTGGGGTCTAACTTAATGTTAGTTTGCTGCTAACTTTTGTCAACATTGCTCAACATTTATGTAAAATATACGCATTGTGATAAAATATACTGAAACAAAGCTATATTATACTTTGCATTATATTAAAAGCTATATTTTGTTATTAAAACCCACATTTCATTAAATTAAAACATTATCTATACACTGTGTAAACTGAAAATATGAAATATTAATTAGTAAATATTAAATAATAATAATCTAGTATTAATGATATAGTAATACCCTCAGTGAGAACTATCAATGATGACAAAACTAGATCCCACCATAATATCATCGATGATAATAAAGTTAACAAAAATAAAAATATAAATAAAAATAAAAAGTATATAACGACAGTGTACGGTAGCCTTTTACCTGGCATTATATCCAACGTGTTTTCTAAATTTAATATAAAAGTCGCATTTAAAACAAATAATAATATTTCTATTTTGTTACGCATAAAACAACCATTTCCGTTAGAAGAGAAAACAGGTGTTTACAGGATGTCATGTGATGATTGTGATTGTTTCTATCTGGGTCAAACTTGCAGGTCTTTCTTGAAAAGATACAAAGAACATCTACCAAGGAATGATTTAGACAAGACCAAATCTAATTATGCGCGCCATCTAATGATGCATAACCATAATTACACAGATTTCATTACTAATTTCAAAGCAATCCATGTATGCGGTAAGGGTAGGTTAATGGACGCTCTCGAGGAATTTGAGATTTATAAAGCATTTAAAGATAAGAATATCAACAGTGACAGTATACTAAATGAACAATTAAAGTTTCAATCTAACTCACTATATGATATAGCCCTAAATATAATCGCGCATGACGGCGATAACTGGTGATAAGGATTGACTTAGTTAAATTAGTGACTCGTCAACTACACGCGCGGTCGGACCGGTCCAACGGAGCCGAAGTTATATCGTATTATGTGTGTGCTGTTATTGTGACTTAATACAGTAAATATGTGCAAATGTTTTTATGTGAATTTTAACGCTTGACGAAGGATACTGATGATGTGACACATGTCACGAAACGCGTCTATATGAATAACGCAAAAACGAAGTCACTGACGGATACAAGGTAATTAAATTATTTTGAAAATAGTGACTTGGATACTATACAAAGCAAAATCAATGATGACGTTTGGCCAGCAGTATTTTGCACCATTTGTTTAAGCCGATCGTATTCAAAATTGTATTTTATCGACCAAATACGTATCTACTGTGGTGGGGAACAGGGGATCAATACAGTCCGGAGCTATTAAAAATTTCAGCGAAAGTCCATAATTATTTAACGTACGCCTGTTTCTAAGCTTGTTGCGTGCGTTAAAATAAGGCTTATAAATAATTTCAGAAGTAGGCTACAGAAAATTACAATTTTTGTAAATTATTAAAATGATTTTTTTTTAATAATAACAAACGCTTAATTTTTGGTAAATATAGTACTCGTTTGCAGCATATAAAAAGCAATTACGCACACGATATAAAACAATGTGCAGCGTATTAATTTACCTTTAACTTTTGCGCTAAGAAACACTTCACCTTGCAGGGATGTCAATGTTATGAATATTTTAGTGTAATCTCTTTATAGTCTGAAATATAGTCTTGCACAGGTAAATTAGCAGTTTCTAGACTTTAATTTGAAAAAAATAATAAGTTTTTTATTGTTTGGTTTTATATTGAAAACAATGTATTCTTACGCCATGAGAGAACGTTTTACATGTTCTCGGCTATCCCAGCAGAGTCCAGCTGCAATGTTTGTGTGCGTACGTGACACTTAACAACGTAAGGCAGTGTTACGTAATACGGAACAATCTCGTACATTCGATAGCGTTATTCGAGAAGCTTTCACAGTTAGCCCAACGGTGCGTGTTTCTGCGAAGGTCGCGCTAAAGTGTCCTCTAGAACTTTCGATTGCTTGTTAAGGACGCACATTATAGAACCCTGCAGACAATAAATAGTAGCTCATATCTGCTGCTTAGTTTTGAGTTATTGTCGGGCGATTTACACAGTGCGGTTCGAAGTATAGTGGCGAAGATTTATGTGTTTTATAATCGTGTGCGGGACAATTGTAATACATTTGTGTTTTATATTAGTTGACATTTTTGTTGCGTGTGAACAATTTTTATTTCATTTGTTGTAAGAGACTATCTTTTTGATTACAAACTGTTTAATTGTGATAATTGAAGCTGGTGATTAGTGACTTAATTTGTGTCTTGTGTTTTGTTTTCCACTGTACCATACGACGATCAGTTTGACCGTCGTAAAAGTATTTTAACACAAAATATAAGTTGCTTAAAACACTCTTAGCATAATATCATTAAACTATAGTGTAATGTGTTAATAAAAGTATCTTCTTAAAGACTGAATCTCATAAGATTAATTAAGAATACAAATTAAGAATTAAAGTGATTCTTAACGACATGAGATTTATTAGGTTTAATCTGAATAACAGTTAACTAACAGTTAACAGTTTAGAAGTTAGACTATTCTATAATGAGCGCTTTTCCACATTTTCCAACCCTAATACTTGACGTTAGTCATTATCATCATCATCATCATTTTCTTAACGTGTTCCTATTCCACAGTCCACCTTTTCTTAGTTCTACCAACTTTTCTTGTGCCTCTAAGGTTCTTTCCTTTCGCCATCTTCGGTATTCTACTTTCTTACATTCTACTGATTTGTTGAATCCATTTTCTTCTGTATTCTTTAATCCTTTCATAAAAGCTTGAAAACCATTCTCTTCGCGGATGGTCAAGCTATATTCGCCACGTCAGAAGACTATCTCCAGCAAGCAATATACATCTTACAAAAATAGAAAAAGAATATAAATGTAACATATCTGAATCAAAGACTTTACATTAGTTTACTTAAAAACTCTGAGACGCAAATAACTTGTAAAATCTATTTGTGTAAAATTATATAGGAAGAATCCTGTGTTTCTCGTTTATCAAGAGGAAAATAGGGAGTCCAAACTTTAAACCTGTCTCATCCCCCCAGCCAGAGGAAGAAGTTACGCCACTGGTACAGCTAAATTTTAGAAGTACACTGACAGAGATGGAAGTTTGGTCAGAAAAGTGTAGCGACAAAAGTAGCAAAATGAAACTCCCGACAGAACGGAAACGCTGGTTAGAGTACACCCACGTTAGTAGTACACGGATGCTTTCCTATAATGATGATAATAAAGAAACTGTCGCACTAAAGTATATTAAACATTCAAAGAACTATTAAATATATATGAGTAAGAGGAAACTATTTTCTTTGACGCAGTACAGAAACGCCAACATAATATTGTATTCAAATTACACAAAGTGTAAGAACTGTTATTTATATATTTTAATGACACTGTCTACGAAAGTGTACCACTTGCTTGTGACATAATTTGATATTCCTGTTGTTCATACCAAGCGAGACACTTCAAATTGCTTCACTCTTATTCATCACTTGATAATCATCATTCATTATTTACTACTATTTTGCTGTTCAAAAAACTTACCTAAGTTTTCTTGCTCAGCAACTTCAGTTCGTGTTTATTCAAATGACTAATGGAACCTGTGCTGTTCTTCACACTATCTTTTATTAATCATTATTCTATCCACTCTTCCATTAAAATCAGAAAGTGTAATGTGTTGTTGCCAATATGACCCTGACTGCTCCGCGTGTTTGTTTCACTGTTGGTAATTAGGTTAGCAGTGGGCTTTGCCTACGGTATCGTCCATTAAAATTTGGTAGTAGGCACTTTTCCATAGTAAAAAAACTGTATTAAAAACACCCTTAATAAAAACATCAAAATTTGTGTAACTGTTTACAAATTAATATTGCTACGACATTGTAGAACATGCTACGTGATTCTCCAGCTTTAATGTTGTGTTCGTACGTGATTCTTAACATGCGAGGCAGTGTTACGTAATACGGAACAGTCTCGTACGTTCGATAGTGTTGTTCGACAAGCTTCCCAGTTAGCCCAACGGTGCGTGTTTCTGCGAAGGTCGCGCTGCAGTGTCCTCTAGAAGTTTGGATTGCTTGTTAAGAACGCATATTATGGAATTCTGTAGACTATAAATAGCCCATATCTGCTGCTTAGTTTTCAGTTATTGTCGGGCGATTTACACACAATGCGTTTAAGTAGCAATTTATTCTAGTGCGGTTCGAAGTATTGTGGCGAAGTGTTATGTGTTTTATAAATGTGCGGTACTCTATTAGCTGACATTTTTATTGCGTGTGAACAATTTTTATTTGATTTGTTGTAAGAGACTGTCTTGTTGAGTACAAACTGTTTAATTGTTATAATAAAAACTGGTGATTAGTGACTTCATGGGTGTCTTGTATTTTGTTTTCCACTCTGCCACACCATGATCAGTTAGACCGTCGTAACAATATATTCTAACAAACAGAATTTAAGGTTAAATTACACTAGGCCTATACTGCGCGGAGATGATAGTTACGGCGTTTCTCAACAGACTCATTTCAATCATTGCACTTTATTTTTGCAAATTTTTATATTTCTGTTACGATAGTTCACAGCTTGCTGACTTTGGAAATTATTTAAATAATACAAAATATATAAATACACGTATACGCACAAGCACGCGTCATCACGTGTTTTCTGTCCAATAGCAGGTCTTATAGAGCATCATCCCCCCATGCTTTCCTTTCCTGGCGAGTCTCTTCATTTCTTGATATCGTATCCGTAAATTGTCTGTCATCTATCCTTTCCAACGAGCTGTCTCCAACCACTCCGATCTTTCTACCATCACATTAAATTGTGTTTGCCACGTTCAATGTCCCAACCAATTTCTATTCCTGCCCTTGACGATAACTGACTCCCTCCTATCTATCCTTCCAGGAAATCCGCTCCATTTTCCTTCATGTCCATATGCCGAAGGCCTGTAATCCCTTCTTCTCTACTCAGTGTCCAAGTTTCTACACTGTACGGGAGCACGCTCCTAACAAAACACTTGACAACACTCCTTATTACTACTGCTAGTATTATTACTCATCATCATCTTCTTCTTCTTCTTCTTCTTCTTCTTCTTCTTCTTCTTCTTCTTCTTCTTCTTCTTCTTCTTCTTCTTCTTCTTCTTCTTCTTCTTCTTCTTCTTCTTCTTATTATTATTATTATTATTATTATTATTATTATTATTATTATTATTATTATCACATTTCTGATGCCTTGCCTCGATGTATCCTTCTGTCGGAGATCGGAATGAAGGTAGGGGACTTACTTTCGGATTCATTTATACATGGAGGATCATACCGTGCACTACGAAGGGCATCTCATGGATCTTTAACGAAGTGATATCCTGATCTCCTCAATCTCTATGTCGTTGACTACTTTGGAACATCCGCCCTTAGGGACAGTAGGCCATCGCGAGGGTACGAAGATGCCTTAAACCTCTATCTGCTCATCTGCCCTCATGAGAGATCGTTGACAATTATTAGAGGGGGGCGTATTATCACGGCAGTCACTCGGTCTCCATTATGTCTGCTCCCGTAGGAGTAGCCCGTTCACCAACAAGAGCAGGGGTAGATTGGAATTTTTCCTTCAATGAGATTGAGACCATAATGGTATTTGTCTTACCTCTCCGGCACTTTTCAAAAATGACACATAGTGTTAAAATTCTATTTAATCTAAAAAGTAGAGTAAAAATAAAACATATATACGTCCATTGTGTCGGTTGTAGTACATTTCTAAAGGTACCACTTTTCTATGTCAAAATCAATGAATACATTTACTTTCTGGCGTAGCATAAGAAACCAAGGCATCGTTCCCTGTTCGATGTGTGTTAGGAATTCATCTCCGTTCTTTGATTAACAATACGTGAAACACAACGCAGCACTCGTATGAATTTTTGTGTTCGCTGTTAAGACTGTGCGGAACCAATTTCGCACAAATTATTCGGTAATTAAAACGAATGGTGACAATGTAAATGAGATAAATTCCAATGGTGCGAGAAATAAATGAACATTTTTACTCATTTCATCAGGTGTCACGCGCCGATTCTGTTTGATGAATTCATCAACACGACGCAGACACTCGTTCGTAATGACGGAAGGACGACCACGTCAAGGAAAAACGCAGGTTTTTACGTCCGGTATCCGACCGGTAAACAAGTGCCGGGATGTGACGTCGTGGCCCAACATTATAAAAATTATGGTTGTCATCGAAAGCTGATTCATGAAGAAAACACAGTCACGTAAACTTCATAAAACTCAACAAATTCACAATGAAAATAAAACCCGACGTTTCGATCGTGCCCACGACGTTCTTCTTCAGTGGTGTAGAAAAGACGTTATAAGGCCCGAGAGAGCCTATTTTGTTAAGTGTAGATTCGAAATTACAAGTTTATAAATTTATAAAGAAATACAAAGTAATTCTATAGCGATATTAATTGATGGCTCGTTGGGAACTTGGTGAAACATATTAATACAAAGGTTTTTAAAAATATATAGACACTTGGAACGTTTCACAGTTTATTATTTAACTGTAATACAGCCAATACAGGCTTTACAAATCATTGCTTACAACACATTCACTTCGTAGATACAAAAAATATAACACTACTACACAACATCAATAAGCTATAAAAATGGATTTGTTACAAATTTTAGAAATTAGAAAGGCAATAAAAATTAACAAAAATTTAACAAACAACGAACAAACTGAATTCTGTGTATCCCCTTTATTAAAAGTTGTTATTTAGTTTAGTTAATGTTTATATTTTGCTTTCAGATTATATTTAGTTTTTACAGACACTTCACCTTCCTTTAGCTTCTCCATCATCACACCCAATGTACGGATACACGCCCTACTCTCACATCCTTTGTTTTGTTTAGTTGTTCAGTGATCTCTTTGACAATAGCTTAATAAGCGAAGCAGCTGTCAGAGTTAAATACAAAGTGTGAAACGTACCATGTGTTTACATATTTTTAAAACCCTTTGTAATTCTATAGCATTTAACAGACAAAATGTTGGTTATGCAAATTACCTATAAGACGTAGACGATAATAAACATAAAAATATGCACCGTGAACAACAACTTCACAAGTTATTGACGCTAATTTACATTTGACGTGGCGTAAACTAAATTAGAGTATTAAAATTGGGAAAAATCGATTATATAGCTTTTATCAGTCACTTGTTGTCTTTTTCATCCGTCTCTTTTTTTTTAATGGTTAGCATCTACAGCGGTTAAACTTTTGTTTTAATATAATATTTTACTTCGGCGAAATAAATAAAAAATATTTACATAGTGTTCAGTAAAGCATGCATTGGAAGCACTGTACACTTAGTAAAACGTGGTGGCTGCCAACCTCTCAGTGTAGATGTATAATCACTTGACCTTAGGCGAGATACGCCCACACACTCGAAACCAACCCTCGTCTCGCAGAGACGCTGGGAACGGGAGCCAACATATTTGGTCAAGTGGATAAAACCGCGCAACCGAGATTGCTATGCGTCGCCGACTTCAAGTGTGGCTCTCGATCGGGTTGGATGTCTTTACTATCGGATGGATGTTTAAGAATGCTGTGTACAGAAATTTTAAAGTATTATCGAAAGTAGAATATTTGTATAGCGATTTAAGCTGATTCAGAAAACGGTTTATATGATCAATATTAATAGTGGTGAATTTTTGTGAAGTTAGAACTTCATATACTATGGGGCTCGCGCTCCTGGGGCAGCAAACTAATTCAACGCGTCACGACTAGCTAAAACGAAAAACCAGTGTTCCCAGGTCAATCAAACTTCTTTTCCCTACACAGCTACCCAAAATTTCCCCACCTACAAATGTATATGTGCTGCAAGCAAAGTGTAATATCTTAAATAATGTGAACATATTCTGGATGTTTAAATACAGTTACGAGAATAAAGTAAATATTAAAAATAATTTTATTTGTGATGAAAGAATAAAGAAAATGTACTCACAAAACGTACTTATTAAAAACAGTTGTATTATCTAATTAATCTGTTTGGCGTTTGATCTCATCTGATAACAAAATGTTTGGGGCTTACTTCAAAGCCACTACCAGAGCGCAGCACTACGGTTATTTCTTTCATCATAATGCATCACGTTATAAGTATTATGTACTCACAGCTGGTCGATCGAGCTGAATATGTTTGAAATCCTTCTCTTGTACTTAGTTCATTATCAACCTAATATATTTCCACAAATTTCAAATAGATTAATTCATAAAAACTTTTTTAAAATTAGTGACACCTATTTTGTATTATAATATATATAGTGTCATCTATGGCAGTGTTTTTCTACATGTTTGAAATGTTGAAAGAATAAAATTCTGTACCTTTCTTTACTTTTGTTGTTTTTTCTTTAGTTGATTCTGTGTTCGATTCTGATTTCCATATTGTATTTAGCTGTATGTTTTTTTATGTTTCACAGTTCGATTTAGTAAGTTAGCTATTTCATAATTTGTGTAAAGTTTAATTATTATTATAGTGTGCAAGTTTTATTATATTATTATACTAAGAATGTTTTCAAGCAAGATTGTTTATAGATTATTTAATTGTCTGAAATATGTTAAAAAAATTCAAAAATAAATTTATTTATTTAACGTAAATTATATTTGTGTACGCGTTGTAACAAATAGATTATCTACTTTCAGAAAGATGTGTTTACTACTCAGAACAGTCCAGTACAAGAGGTTTGATACAAACAAAAAAAACCCACTTAGACCTTTTTCATTTTGTCCAATGTCGTGCGCTGTTGCCTTCCCCAATATATCTCTGTATCGCCTCGGGAAATATTGACAGCGGTGTGGTGTTTTCAGTTTCCATTGTGCTGGACGGTAATCAGAACGCACCTGTCTTACTCACGGATTGAAAATAAATTTGTAACTCTCTTTCAAACCGACTCCGACAGTCATACTATTACTTTATGTGATTTCTTGTCTCTTTAACATTACCACGTGATTATAGTTACGTTTCTCTTTGTAATTCTTGTATTGCTGTCTTTGTTTTCCTCTGACTTTCTATTAAACACACACGCGCGCGCGCGCCCACACACACACCGCTTCTTTTTAAACTCGTGTGACATTCGTACATGACTATTAGGGAATTAAAAGGGAAAAAGTTTCATATAAAACGCACATTATAAAACCACACATATTATCATATATAAATATTGTTACCGCGTCTGCAAGAGGAAGAGTTTCTGTTGAGTTACTTTATGTTATAATATCGTTATTTATTATCTAATTACAATTAAAAATTAAAACAATATGTTAACAAGGTTTTAGTTACAGAAAAATAATTACAGGTAAAATTAGGTATTTAAATTTTGTCATGTACGCTAATGACACAACTGATCTTGTAATCAGTCCATACTTCTTGTTCAGCACTACGGCCCAACGTGAGCACTGGCTTCCAACACCAATCTTCTCTAAAGTCTCCTGTCCATTGACATATCATTGTAACCCCCACGTCCATTCTTCTGGGGTCTTCAAACACATTATCCAACCACCTTATCCTAGGTTGGCCTCTCTTTCTGGTTTTATAGATTTGCGCCCTCAAGATTTTCTTTGGCATACGCTGATCATCCAAAGGTGACTTAGCCTTTGTATTCGTTGAGCTTTTATGAATCTTACAATGTCTTCACGATTCAGTAGCTCATTTATCTCTTGGTTATTCCTTATTCTCTATACGACGTCTACTTTAACTAGACCATAAACCACACCTTACGATCTTTCTTCTAAACCTTCTTAGAGTTAGACCTACTTGTTCCTGTTTTATTAGTGTCCGTGTCTCACCTCCATAAGTAACAACTGATCTGATAAGGGTCTTCTGTATTTTAATTTTTGTATTGCGACTAATGAGTTTGCTTCCCAATAGTCTGCTATCGGCATAATATACCGTATTTCCTATTTGTAACGTGTCATGTATTGTGGTGTTTATGGACCCTTCATTATCAATATTGTTACCCAGGTATCTGGACCTATTAACTGCATCAAATAAACTGTACTCTATCCACAAATTATACAGATGTCTTCCCCTTCCTCATTCAGAAATCAGCGTGTATTTAGTTTTGCTGATATTTAGATTGAGTCCCATTCCAGCTGATTTCTTATTTTTATCTTTTATTCCAGCTACTTTTATCTTTTCTCCCACACTTCACTTTACAGGGCTGTCTATGTCACGTGATGGAGGTGATAAATCTAAACGGTGGGTTCTTGTACAGTAAAAATCTGTTTATCGCAGACTCTTAATAAAACTTTAAAGTAAACCAATTTACTATTACAAGGTAACAAGGACCAGGTTCGGAGAAGCCAGTGTTATTATGGCTCCTGCGGCACCAAACACAAACTTTATGTATTTACATATAAATTAATTCAAGCACTTTGGGACTGCGGCGGGCGGCGATAATCTATATTAGGCCACAACAGTGAACGCCAGCACCGTTGAGCCGTCCGGATTAACTGTAGGCCGGCGCTGACTACGCGTCTCTCTTCAACGGTGATATTAAACTAATAGTACAAAGATAGCCTACGCCGTAATATTAAACTGATAGTAACGTACAACGTTTTGGACGAGACGTAAAAAGACTTTCGTTTCATATCGACAGTAATTTGAGTAACCCAAAATATTAATAAAAGTATTTTGTTGTCCCTTACTTTATTACTACCTCATACACTAAACTAGTCATAATTAATGTTATTTTAATAACTTATAAGGAAATATTACTGTTTAGCACAACAATATTTATTTAGCTTCACGTCACACAAAATGATATTAAATGACCTTTCTCTTCTAGGTTAACATCCCATAGGCTGGTTGGCAGCAGCTCGCCATTCTTCACGCTTCTCTGCTTTTCTTTTCAACTCACAATATGATGTGCAGTTCACATCGACCATAAGCTGTTTCATGTAGTCTAAACGGGGACAACCTCTGTGATTCCTCCCTTCAATTGTTCCTTCTATTATTCTTTTAACCAACCCATTGTGTCGTAGTATATGCCCTATAAACTTAGCCCTTCTGCCTTTTAAATTTTGCAGAAAGCTCTTCTCCTCCTGAGCTCTTCTAAAGACTTGCTCATTCGTTATCTTCTCCTTCCAGCTTCTCTTTAATATTCTTCTGTAGCACCAGGTCTCAAATGCTTGGAGTCTTTTCTTGTCACTTTCTCCAATTGTCCAAGATTGACTCCCGTATAGTGCAACACTCCACACGTATATCTTTAATAGATTCTTCCTTATTTTTAGGCTGATAGTTTTTGAAGTGAAGAGTTTTTTTTTTTTTGAGAGCAATTTTAGCCTGGTTAATTCTGCTTATAATTTCCGTATTTCTACGTCCATCACTTGTGATCTTACTTCCTAGATATTTATATTCTTTAACTACCTGGAGAACGTTATTTCCAAGAGTTATTCTGATTGGATCTTCTTCGTTCCCACTACATTCTAGGACTTTGGTCTTTTGTTCATTTATTTTCATATTGAATTCATTCTCCATTACTTGATCCATTGTATGAAGAATTTTTTGTAGATCTTGGTTGCTCTCTGCAGTCACTGCTATGTCATCTGCGAACCGAAGCATGTCCACGTTTTTTCCGTGTATGTTTACTCCGAGATGTCTTCCCTTTCTCTATCGATCGTTTCTTCGATGTACAAGTTAAACAAACATGGAGACAGAGAACACCACTGTCTTACTCCTTTATCAATGTGCGCTTCCTGCTGGATTATTGACCTAAGTAGCCATGATTTGTTGCAGAATATCGCTTAATTGCGCTATAATATACTTATAATACAAATAAATTAAAACCCGTGTGGATGATGGGGTTTGAACTGAAAATAGTAATATAATAAAACAATATATCGTTCGGAAAATTAAATACTGAGCGAAAATCGTTGGGGTGTCTTATGCTCGTGTACAAAGACCTAGAAAGACATCAATACAGTGGTTCGTCTCTAAAAGCTAATAAGGATTCACGGATGGTTAAGATTCGTCTCTAAAGTTCCAAATCTATCTACCCGGGCTATGGGGCCGTGGTCGATTGTTTGATGATTGTCACATTTTTCTTTAGACGTTTCGGCCATCCACAGGGGGCCTTCTTCAGTTCGAGAAGCGATAGTAGCCCGAACGTACCCAAAGTTGAGGTATAAGCAGTACGTTCTTCTGGGAGGCGACGTTCCCTCTATAGGTTACGAACAAACCAGAGTGCCAAGTACAAGGCAGCAATCCGTCGCTTGGTGTCTAAAGCGAGCGATACACAAAACAGACTCGGCAAAGTAGCATGCCAAATCCTACTTATAGCCACAATTTAGCCCCACCAGTTCTTGCTAGGTAAGCTCACGTACGTGTGCCTGTGCCGCGTGGGGTTACCTTGCACTCTGTCATGGATCGACGCTCCAGCGCGTTCTCAACAGGGGACTTAAACCGGCGTGTAAAGTCTCCCGGAGGTTTTCTCTCGTGCTTTGAGAAGAGGCATAGGCGTCCGCTGCCTTGGTGACGCCTAGCGCCTCATCCTATGGTCGGACTTCTCGTGTAACCCACAATCCACTAACCGCCAGAATCGGTAAATAGGCCTACAATCCAAGACCAGGTCAGTCTCAGAAGCGACTCCGTTTTCTTTAGCCCCGGTGGTATAATCCACCAATAGAGGATCGCTTCACGCCCTCCCAAAATTAGAAATTAATATAAGTTAAACACAGCTGACCCAGCTGCAGGAGTCATAACTGAGACTCGGGACTGCATACCTCGCGTCTCGCGCAACTCCCAGTCGTCCGTCGAATCTTTGCAATCGGAGCATGCTTCAGGCTCTGGACGGAATCCATATGAATGCGAGGGAAGTAAATCCTCACCGAGGACAAGCTCTTAGTCTCCTCCCGAGGGATATTCTTGCTATATTTTCGTTGATATCCTTTGATATTTTATTGCGATAGGAAATCTCGCTTCTTCGAAAATTTTCGCCTATACCTCATCTTCGGGTACACTCGGCCTATCATCTCTTGTCGAATATTTTTGCTACTGCTGAAGAAAGACACCGGCGGGTGCCAGAAAGCTCAAGAGAATAAATGTCACAATCATCAAGCAATCGACCACGGCCATGGCCGGGTCTAGTAACAGGCCGGAATAGGAATATTAAACATGGTAACGTTGGAACCAGCTGACATTTGAGTCCGACTAGACGATCTATTAAATTATGTATTTCAATAATCAAATCGCGTCATATTTAATTGCGTCAGTTTTATAATTCTTTGTTTGTTTGCAAATTAAAAGTTATTATATAAAGTACTGTTACATTTTGTAAGAAATATAATAATTAACTCATTCATATGACACGAATTCAATAATTCTAAAAAAATTAATTCATTAGACCTAACACTAATTCACTAATTTCTTCAATTTAAACGTATAGTAATAAGTGCGCACAGACCTATAATTTAGATTTAGCTATAAATTATTTAACTATAATTTAGATTTTGTTACTCATGATTTTAGTAATGCTATGAAATTAAGTCAAAATATAACATGTTCACTTTAGCTATTTTATTACACTATGCTTATAGGCATCAGACGCAACATTCCCAAGTTTAATATTCCGACCTTCTACTAGAGCAGGCCATGCCATGACCCAATAGCCCGGTAGTTTTTAATTCTTTTAATATTGACTCAGGCCATGGTAGCCTCCTTAATAGACTCGAAATTGGGTAAAAAGTGTAGTTATTACACGTTATTAGTTATCAATAAAAACTGTAGGCTACTAGACATTTCATAAAAATACGGATACCAAAGGCAAGCTTCGTAAATACTACCTACATTCACAAGACAACCCGATTTCGATATCAATATATACATTTCCCAACATACATATTGTATTTTACATTATCGTTTAAATGTTGTACAACGCGTACGGCACAAGTGTCGAGTGTACACTTGAATGCGCGTAGCAATCTCGTTTGTGTAGGCCGTCCACTTTGTCTAGTACCTATCCTATACTCGAGTGCTCTAGTGGCTCTGTGACGTCGGTTGCTTCCAAAGTCAGGCCTATAGTGAAGTGGTTACACCGTATCTTCACTACACAGCGAGTGGATATGACTAGGTAACTACGTAGTGAAGCTTGTTGATAATAGTGGCTATACAAAACATACACTTTGTACATTTTAATAATAAAGAATATTGCTTTGAATAAGCAAGAATTATGGCCGAACTTGTTTGAAATAGGGGTAATTAAAAGTTTTTGTCCCTATATAGTGTAGATTAATGCAATACGCTGCCTAATGCAAATAGCGATTGATACTAATATTGTTCGAAGGCTTTCACGGCCGGTGTCAGTTACCTTTGAAGTATTTACCGGACTGTTTGACCGTGATCCAGGGTTTACAAACAAACCAAACGTTTCAGCAGCACCACTGGTTGCCATCTTCAGTGGAATTCGAGTCTACCCAACGCGTGTTGTAAAACGTCAGACCCGCAGTACTGTGGTGAAGGCTCAAATCTTCTTAGGAGCTACTGCAAACTTCCCCCCCCCCCTTGCCAGGACCGCAGTTTCGGTGGTAGTAACCTGACGGTCCGACAAATTCACCACTGGCCTGTCCGTTTTGAGCCCTCACCACAGTACTGTGTGCCTGACGTTCGGTTTGTTTGTAAACCATGGACCACGGCCAAACAGCCCGGAAAATACTTCTAATAAAAGCGATTCATACTGTTACGCCGTTCTCACTGACCGTCGTATGGTACAGTGGCAAACAAAATACAAGACACCAACGAAGTTACTAAATTATACAAGACACTAACTTTATTGATCACAATTAAAGAGTTTGTAATCAACAAGTTATTCAACAAGATTACACTCGTACAATCATGCAAATTAATCTGTACACGTAAATAATAATGTCAACTATAATGAATTCCGCACTAGAATCACTTTTTACTAATACAGCACTTGAAACGGACTGTATAAATCGCCTGACATAAAACTCGAACCTCACTTGAATGCATCGCCACTTAAACTGAAGCTAAACGTCGATGAATGCTTATATTTATAGCCCGCTGAGATTCCAGAATAACTCAAAATACCCGTCAACACTACTAGAAAACAGTAGAGGGTAAATTCTTGCGGCCTTGAACACAGTGCGCGCGGACCGATCAAGTCTGGAACAGCCTCGGTCAGGTTGACGCGTGATAACTGTCACGTAATTTGTATTTCATCTCAAAGTAGCAGCAATATGTACGCAGACGCACATTACAGCTGGACCCTGCTGGGATAGCCGACAAACATGTAGCTTGTTCTGTAACGGCGTAGCAGTACCTACCCAAAAGGACAGCAACATCCGACAAGTAGGAGGAAAACAAGTATGACTTAAACATTGTTACTGCTACAATGTTAAAAAGAAAAAACAGAATATACATTTAGATACACACGCGCGCGCGCGCGCGCGCGCGTATTGTGTGTGCGTGCGTGAGAGAGAGAGAGAGAGGGATTGAATCAGCAAAAGTATATTGTTATACTGTTAAAAATTTGAACTATGCGACAAACAGAAAGAAGGTCAGCGAAGAAAATGAGAGTAATGAGGTATACGATAAACCGAGACAAAGAAGAGATACAGTCAGTGAGAATATGTTGTAATAAAATTTGAAACAGGTGCCAGACGAAAACTAGGATTGGAAGGGAGAGTGAGATTTTGCCTGAAGAGAGGTGGCAATTTAACAACGAACATGACGAGATGGCTTCAAACGAGCTTGTAACGAGAAAAAAGATTTTCTTAAAAAAGAATATATGAAGAAAAAATAAAGAAAATAGGAATTACTGTGTCTGAGAGAGAGAGAGAGAGAGAGAGAGAGAGAGAGAGAGAGAGAGAGAGAGAGAGAGAGAGAGAGAGAGAGAGAGAGAGAGAGAGAGAGAGAGAGAGAGAGAGAGAGAGACAGACAGACAGACAGACAGACAGACAGACAGACAGACAGACAGACAGACAGACAGACAGACAGGATAAACACAAAAATACATTGAGAGGACGGGGAACGTGCGCGCGCGTGTGTGTGTGTGTGTGTGTGTGTGCGTGCAAAACAGACACGAACCACTTAAGACCAACTCCTCCCGGACAATAGTGATACCGACACGCGATCCCCGGTGTAACGTTGGAGGCTGCACAGTTGTAGGTAATAATAACTGCCATCACGCGAGCACACTATTACAGCAGCACGCTAACGTTTGGTATTTGACACAGCCTATCCTCTACTTACAGTTTCATATATTTTCTTGTGTTTATCTAATTTGTAAATACTGTTACTACGGTCTCCTTCGTCGTCGTATGGTACAGTGGAAAATAAAATACAAAACACCAATTACATCACTAATCACCGGCTTTAATTATCACAATTAAACAGTTTGCAATCAACAAGATAGTCTCTTACAACAAATCAAATAAAAGTTGTTCACACACAATAAAAATGTCAACTAGCAGAGTCCCGCACAATTATAAAACCCATAACACTACGCCACAATACTTCGTACCGCACTGGAATAAATCGCCACTTAAACTGAACTGACCGTCGCTAAATGCATATATTTATACCCCGCAGAAACTCCAGAATAGTCCATAATACGCGTCAACTCTACACTAGAGCGTAATTGCTTTCGGCCTTGACACAGTGCGCGCGGCCGGCGAAGTCTGGAACAGTCTCGCTAATTCCTGATTAGAATCACGTACACACACACACACCATTACAGCTGGTTCCACTAGAAACACGTAGAATGTTCTGTAATGACGTATTAATACGTTTATTCTACGAGTTGTCTGAACAGCCCAAATCGTATATCGGTTTCTTTACCCATGCTATGTCAATTATTTATATTTCTTCTTCTTCTTCTTCTTCTTCTTCTTCTTCTTCTTCTTCTTCTTCTTCTTTTTCTTCTTCTTCTTCTTCTTCTTCTTCTTCTTCTTCTTATTATTATTATTATTCTACACAGAGGAATACAACTATTTAGGGGGGGGGGGAATTACGGCCAGTAAGAAGCAGGACAAATAAATAGAATCCAGAATTAATTTGGGAAAGATGGCTATATGTACACGTACATTAAACAGAATCCTGTGGTATAAGCAAATTACAGCAGAAACTGAAACCAAAATATTTAAAACCATTGTGAGAAGTACCATGACTTACGGCTCAGAAGTTTGGACTACTGATAGACATACAAGCACAAAATTAGTGACAGCAGAGATGAAGCCGTTCGGCAAGAGTATCCAGACGTGAGAAAATTAGGAATGAAGTTATTAAGGACAGAATGAATGGGAAAATTCAATTGTCGATTTTATGCAAACAAAAAAACTAAATGGTATGGACACACAAAAAGAATGGGACAGGAATAATTGCCAAGGAGAGTTATGGAATGGACCCCACCAGGAAGAAGGAAAAGAGGAAGACCACCTATCACCTGGATAGAAGAATTTGACTATATTGAAGAAGATTTTTGGATGGACAGCGGCAATGGAAGATGAGAATTCAATCACTTCAGTAATCTTCGGTTTCGGAAAATGTGTTTACATTGTACAACCGGGGTAACAATAAAAAATATTTGAAAGCAGTCCAAGTTTCCAAGAGTTGTAAGAATTGTCTTTCGACTCTGGGCAGGGTAACATATGGTCGCCGCTTTGATATGAACATGCACATTTCACACATAAAATAACAACGGTCCTGCTTGTAAACAAAGTCTGTCTCTTTAGACCGCCTACTACCTGGTTAGTGAAGTCACTAAGGGCAGAATGAATATCAAAAATTCAATTGTTGATTCTATCCAACCAAAATTACAATGATACGGGCACATGAAAAGAATGACACAGGAAAGATTGCCAAGGAGAGTTATGGAATGGACCCCACCAGGAAGAAGGAAAAGAGGAAGACCACTTATCACCTGGATAGAAGAAATTCAGACTATATTGTGGGAACGAGAAATTGAAGATCTTTGGAAGGACAAGCAGCAGTGGAGGATGAGAATTCAATCACTTCTGTAATCTTTGGTTCCGGAAAATGTATAAACATTGTACAGCTGGATGATACAAAATAGTTTGTTGACGATTGCAGTTGTGTTTCATTGTCACATGTTTTTACGAAAAAATGTTACTAGCAATAACGTGACTCCGATGTGTGCCTGTCACGCGCAAAGTTGACGTTGTTAGGTAACATGCAAATTAAAATTACACATGCAAACCGATATGACTTTAAAATAATTCTCTCTTTTTGTGAAATACTCTTAAAAAAAAAAAAAAAAAAAAAACTCGATATAAGTTACTATACATGTCTCCCTTTTTTGTGACAGAACTCATTTTCCACTAGTAGTTGTTTTTTATTAGTTCTCGGCTTATGTGCACACCACAAAAAAAGCAACCAACTCGAAGTAAGGCGGGATGTTATACTCTTCTCCTCCAGTTTTTGTGTTTCGCACAAAATTCGCTTCCAGTAAAGTTTGCGAGATTTTACTGAATAACATAAAAAAAAAATTGCCATCTAAGAAATAACAAATTTTGTTTTCATTTTTTGTTCTGCTACAAGAATAACGTAAATATTAAAAATATGTAATTTTTATGTAATAAAAAAAATATACACATATGCTAAGAGATCGAGTTGAATAATTTTGAAATCCTTTTCTTGTACTTATTTTATTATTAGCCTATATTTACACAACTTTCCAATTGTTTAATTCATAAAACCAATTTTAAAACAGTGGCACGTATTTTTTATTATAACATTTATAGTATCGTCAATGACAGTGTTTGGGTATATGTTTGAAATGCCGGAAGAGTATAATCTTATATCGTTGTTTGCTTTGGCACGTTTTTTAGCTAATCCGTGAGTTCGATTTGGTTTTATATTGTATTTGCTGGAAATGTCTATACATTTTAAAATTCAGTTTAGTAATTTAGCTATTTCACAATTTTCAAAAGTTGAATTTTATCACATCGAGCATATCACATTCTACTTATCAACAAAATCTTGCGTAAATCATATTGTTACATTCAAAAAACTAAATATTACTTATTCCTTGTATATGTACGTATTCTGAAAACAAAAGGACGTGTGTTATGATACTACTTATGTTCATTGTAACTATCGATTTCTTATAATCAAATTCATATAGTTACGACGGTTCTTTGATCGTCAATTGTAAAGTGGAAAACAAAAAACAAGACACCAATGAAGTCACAAACAACCATCTTTAGTTATCACAATTAAACAGTTTGTAATCAACAAGTTATTCAACAAGATTATACTTGTGCAATAATTTAAGTTAAACTCGTTGACACGGAATAATAACTTATCTAAAAATGAACTTTTTTGTGAAAACTTACTTTTTTCGTCGGACGCGTTTCGGCGAAAAAGTTCATTTTTAACTAAGTGTCAGTGCTGTGAAAGAAGAGATGAACAATCAAGACAACCGGAATAATAATGTCAACTATAAAGAATTCCGCACTATAATCAATTTTCACTAATACAGCACTTGAGACGCACTGTGTAAACCGCCAGACATAAACTGAAAACAAAGCGGCGGGCTGGGGTATTTACAGTCTGCAGAGTTCCATAATATGCGTCCTTAACAAACACTTGAAAATTCTAGAGGATACTTCAGCGCGGCCTTGGCAAAAACACGCACCGTTGGGCTAGTTGGGAAGCTTGTCGAAGAACACTATCGAATGTACGAGAATGTTCCGTATTACGTAACACTGCCTCGCATGTCAAGTGTCACGTACGCACACAACATTACAGCTGGGCTCTGCTGGGATAGCCGAGAAACGCGTAGACCGTTCTGTAATAGCGTAACAGTATAAACACTATTGTGACCTTGTCTCATTTCATTATCCGCTCACTCTTATTTGAATATTAATCCTTTATGTCAAAATCTCTCTTACTCCAAATACATACGAGCAACCTTTTACACGTTGAAGCAGTTCACTCGTCACTCGACACTGAAGTTCTCGCTTGTGGCGTGTCCCATAATTTTATTAACATTTTGTATGAGTAAAGCCAGCTACCCACTATCCGTCTCGCCGCTGTCCAGCATGCCCGACATCGATGATGGATGTGCGCACCACACTGTCGTACAACTCGGCCAGCGTGCCAGACGTTCTTTAGTTCTCGTTGTGTTTTGTAAAAATCATTTTATTGATTTTTTCTGTATTAAAATTAAAAAATTGTTCTGATAATTAAGTTTGTTGAAAATCTTGCAACGCTTTCATTCTTTTATTTTTATTCATGTAATCTGCCGAGGATACGTCCCACAGACATCTACTTAATTTATATTTTTCGATAAATTTTGATGTTATTTCACGGTCTGTTATGAATTGTAATAAAAACAAATTAATAATAACAATATTTAAAATAATAACTGCTAACGATATTTGAATGTATTATGTATTACGTAAACGAAGAATAAACTAAACTAAATATTAAAATGAAATTTAACTGAATCGTTACTTATTAAACATAAACTAAAGAATTAATGTAACGTAAAATTAAACAGTAAATATTTATTAAACGAATGTGCTCTAAAAACATGTACTGTAGTTGGTCGAAAATGACGATTTGATAGACAGCAAGCGCTCGCATGATCAAACATGCACGATGCAAAATTCCTTGACATGCGTCACCACTACACACGATCCATCCGCACGTCGTGAGTGAGGCTTGAGCTGATGGTCTTGCTGGACTCATTTTTCGTCGTGCACATCCTTCAAAACATACACGACGTGCGGATGGACGTCAAAGCTACGCACTGTCGTTTTTGACTTGCAGTCCGTCATGACGTCCAGCGGGGATGGTTAGTGCATAGCCGGCTTAACAGTTATTGCTACTGTTATAATAATAGTAACAATTATACGAATAATGGTAATAGAAATTAATAATGCTGTCATTATTTTTTGTTACTGGCTGTGTCGTTATAAGTTGTTATAATGTTATTTTTATGTGACAGAAATGTTACTGTAGTGTAGGCTACAGGTGTAAATATCAAAAGTCATTGTTAATCTGTCGGTGATTATTGTAGTGAAATGCATTTAGCTTCTCGTTTTTTTAATGAAAAAATATCTCTTACGAAACTGCTAATTAATATTTTCTTAGCATTTGGATATTACTTTTGGAGGTAGGCCTCCAAAATAAATTAATTTTCTTTTTCCCTTCCCCGTTTTCCTGTTGAATTGGAAGTCCGGTTGGCATCGTAATACGCCCGGCATCATAAACTCGAAGATTACGTTGTGTTGTTCTTATGATTACGTACTATCATAATAAATATTTGTAATACAATTTTGAACTTTACATTTATCTATTCTTGCAGTATATTTTTCATGTTTTTAATATGCGACTTTATCGATATATTACGATGTGGAAAAGAAGAAATGTACTAATTGTAAATTGTCCTATTTCTTAATGGAAAGCAAAAATACACATTGTTTTTATTTGTGAGATTAGGTGGCAATAGTTTTTGGTTTTTAGTTTACTTCTTAAATAAATAAAAGCCATGGTTGAGGAAAACAAAGCATTTGATGTCTATATACGATGCTTATAACACAGTAATGCTTAAAATAAAGAAACTAACGATTTTGAGTTGACAAATAACAAAACTACAACAGCAAATGTAAACTGAAAAAGACAGATATTTATGGTTAATGAAAAACACAAAAAACAATTGTATTAAGGAATGACAACATATGCTATACATATTGTACATAATGGACGTTCCTTTTTGGTTAGCCTCAAAACGAGTGCTTGTTGGAAAACGAATGTTACCGAAAAAACTAGTTCTGCCACAAATAGGCCCTAAGTGAAGTGTATAGTAATAGGTTACGTAGAGTACCTCGCAGAACTTTCGAGTTCGGTACTTTTCCAGTGATCTTATTCACAGGTCGAGTACCAATGAAAAAACGAGTACTACTGGAAAACGAGTTCTGCAACAAAAAAGAAGACGGTTCGTAGTTTCGGCAAAAAAGCGAGTTTTACATTACACACGTATCACTTTCCATGTGTAATTTCAGTTTTCATGTTAACCTAACAACATCAACGTTTGGCATCACAGGTACGCAACTGTGATATACTACTACTACAAGCATTTTTCATTAAAAAAATGACTAAGAACATCAACTGCAATCGCCAGCCAACTATTTTGCAACATACAAAATTAAAATTTGTGTAACTCTTTCGCCTACATAAAATTATGTGTGATATTTACTAAAGATCAAAGCCAAACAATCGCACAATCGAAATATCGAAAATGACTGCAGGAACGGATAAAGGTACAGTACCTAACATTGTCTAAAATACTTCGCAGTATCTTTCTTATCAAAAAAATTTAAAACAAATTCCTGTCTCGAGATGAGTCTGAAAGTAAATTTTGAATTGTTGTTGTAGCAACGCAACAGACCTTTGCGTGAAGAAGTGGACAAGAGTGAAGTTGAGCGAAGAGATAATTCAAAGTTGTTGAGTTCCGTTATGACGAGCATAAGGCGCAGCTGTCTGGCCAACAACTTTGCTTATACGACTTTAAAGTTGTTGTTGGTAAAGCAATTATAAGTTACGATTATACTTCCTGTACGCAGCGGCGGAAGACTTTAAACAAACAACTGCTGCTGGTTAAACGATTGCCACGAGGGCTGCATTCTTCTAATTATGTAATGTTAATTCATGTACACCTGTTAGTAATTTGCAAATAAGTTTACACGCGCACGCGCCAGAGTACGCGAACCCAATCCTATTCTGTAATTTATCGTGTAAGATTATTAGGATTTAGTGGCCTATGCTTTTGTTTAGTATCCGCTTGTTCTTTCCAAAACTATCCTGGGGTAGGTCTATTGCTTCATACAGTGAATGTGTACAGATTCACGGAGTAGGATCGAAGAAATCAATCAAGTAAATTACTTAGAAATACTGGAATAAGCCAAATATTTTTCATCTGTAAAAACTGTTTCCTGTTCTTTGTTTCTGAAGCTTGCACAACGGCGAAACAAATAATTAAAAATATATTTAGGCAGTTTAAATTTAAAAAAAAGGTTTTAAAAATATATAAACACTTGGTACGTTTCACAGTTTTATAAAATAGTTATATAAAACTGTGAAACATACCAAGTGCTTATATATTTTAAAAACCTTTGTATTAATATGTTTCACCAAGTGCCCAAAGAGTCATCAATTAATATCGTTAAATTTTAAACATTATTTGTGATTTATGTAATTTAATTCCATCAACGGTTTCTGTTAGTATAATGTTACTGTTTATAATAAAATAGAACGCAGCTTTCTGATTCTTTTTGAGCGCCTTCTACGAATCCAGAGACGTTTTACGGACAATTTAAGACATCGAATGGTTTTCCAAGCATTTTAAAACAAGAAGACACAAGGTAATTGGGCAGATACTTTGAGGTAATAAATTATAGACTAGTTGGAACCCGCGAAATAGAAAATAAAACTATCAGAGGAAGGGCTCGTTTAAAATCTAGGATCTTAATTCTTTTAAAGGCATGAATTTCATTTATATGGTGACTGAAGATAAGAAATGAAGACAAAGTTTGGAAAGCCGCTGCTAAGAAAGTTGCAGACTAATAACCTAATTATAACTCCGAAAACTCAGAAAAAGTCACAAGTTAAAATTGCACGATAGCACAGTTTGTTTGATATTATGCTCAAGTTGAGATTTACCAACATTGCTACGTTCAACTGGAAAACAACAAAAATGATTACGTGACTCTTGGCATGCCGAGGCGTGAGGCTATTCCAATCGTTTGGAGATGATTCTCTGCGCAGCAGAATTGCATAACATTGAACTGAAGACTTTTCATATGCTCATGTAAGTTAAAGTTTGAAAGCAGTTCACAGTGAACATTCACTAACGTCTTTTCCTGTAGTCACGTAGAGAAACAGAGCTATGAAAATATTAAAATGCTTTATGAAATAAATTAAATACGAAGACCATCAATAGCAGGTATGTGGATATATGAAAGTTATTGTATCTTATATGGAATGCAATTAAGTTATACCAAACAATGCTGATTTCTCTGTGAGCATGATAGTCGTAACAGGTCTTCACATTACATTGGCCTGAAAGAACATTGTTCTAATCCGGAAACAGGAATATCCAGTACAGTCTAAAATCCAGTCCAGTAGTCCAGTCCAGTCCAGTAGTTTCCCGTGTCAAAATCATACTGCTACATACACTATTATGCATATTGAAATCGGGCTGACGAAAAATTTGTGAAGGCAGTGAATCGGGAAGGAGAATCTTTCAATTATTGGACGGTAAAATGAATGCCTCAGCAATTACATCATCACTGTCGGGTCACAGATTCGTGACTTGTTTTTACTGTTACGACGGTTTACTGATCATCGTATGGTACAGTGGAAAACAAAGTACAAGGCACCAATCAAGTTACTGATCAACAGCTTTAATTAATCACAAATACAGTTTATAATCAACTTGTACAATTATCCGAGCACAATTTGTCCACATGCAATGATAATGTCAACTAATAGAGTCCAACACAATTATAACACTTCACCACAATGCTTCGAATCTCACTTGAAACATTGCTACTTAAACTGAACTGAACTGGCCATCGCTGGATGCTTATATTTATACACCGCTAGATTTCAGAATAATCTGTCACTTTTTCGATGACACAGGCATCTCGAATCCACTAGAAACAGTGTCGTGTCTGGCCTTGAACGCAGTGTGCGCGGACCGGTGACGTCTGGAACAGCCTCGCTTGTTGACGCGTGGTAAGTGTCACGTATTGTCTTTCATCTCAAATTAGCAGCAATATGTATGCACACACACATTACAGCTGGGCTCTGCTGGGATAGCCGAGATAATTGTTAAACGTTCCGTATTACGTAACAGAATTACTGGACAAAACCTATAATAAGGTCATTGAGGGGGATGAGAAAACAGCTTAGGTAGCCTTCAAATCGGTTATTTTCAAATTCTTAGGTAATCAAAGATTTGACAACTACAATGTAGCTGATGATAAGTCTGACAACATTGGACTAGTTCTCTCCATACGATGTATTCTGTCAACAATTATGCTTACTGTTACGTACTGTTACGATGGTCTACTGATCGTCGTATGGTACAGTGGAAAACAAAATACAAGACACCAATTAAATCACTAATCACCGGCTTTAATTATCACAATTAAACAGTTTGCAATCAACAAGATAGTCTCTTACAGCAAATCAAATAAAAGTTGTTCACACACAATAAAAATGTCAACTAGTAGAGTCCCGCACAATTACAAAACCCATAACACTTCGCTACAATACTTCGTACCGCACTGGAATAAATCGCCACTTAAACTGAACTGACCGTCGCTGAATACCTATATTTATACCCTGGTGAAATTCCAGAATAACCCATAATACGCGTCAACTCTACCCTAGAGCTTAACTGCTTGCAGCCTTGACACAGTGGCGCGGCCGGCAAAGTCTAGAACAGTCTCGCTGACGCATGTTGAGAATCACGTACGCACACAACATTACACCCGGTTCCGCTGGAATAGCCGAGAAACACGTGGAATGTTTTGTAATAGCCTAAGACGTTTCTGCATTACGTGACAGTATTAACAGGTTGTATACATAAAAGTAAAACAAATATTTTAAAAAGGCAAACAACTAAAAAGTGCGCATAAGCTGTAGATTGTGTATGGGTTGAAAAGTTACAAGTACTATGGCGTATCCATCAAATTTGCACACCTCTAGAACGCAAACAATAAGCTATTGTTTCCGATTCTATTATTCGCTCACACGTGGAATTTGTTCAGCCAAACCAACCGTCGTTAACACCTGTCATGTAGTCCGTTTATTCCCAAGCTGTCTACAGTTCGTGAGAACAGAAAAATTAAATATGCCCTTATGCGAGAATAAATGTCAGCTATACTGAAAGCATGATAATGTACAGAATAATTTGGAAGTTTCAAAAACAATAACACCAACCACACTTTGATACCTATATAACCCTATGTGGGATGTATTAATAACAATGTAATTGTCAATTCCTATTGATTTTCTGAATATATAATGCTCAATTGTTTCATAGTATGTAAATCTGATTAATGATTAGTTTTGGTGATTAGTAGACAGATACAAGAATGTCACTAAATGTTTATTTTTTTGTCGTAAATGAAATAATAATTTTTCCAAAACGTCACGTAATACAAGAAACATCATTAAATTTTAACACAGACACATACGCACACATGATTTTCAATATTCTTCCGTTTGCAAAACCCTATATTACTACTATACAGATTTAAACACATAACATCGCCATTAAACTCACGATAAGTAGTTAAAGAGCCTTTTTTTTTTTAATTCTTAAAAAAGGAATTTTTTTATAATTAAGCTGTAACCGTTGAGAAAGAGTGTGTCCAAGTTTAATTACTTTGCTAACAAGCAAAGTTAAGGGGTGTAACCAAGCAGTTTGGGGGTAGTTAACTTGGTCGTCGAAACATTAACGTCTTGGGGTAAGCGATGTTTTTAACCAACAGTTCAATAACCGAAGCAGACTTCAACAAAGTTTTTCGGACAATCTCGATAGGGAGACGAATGTATCTAAAACAATTAAGTGAAATCTCTTATACATTTAACGTTAGTGTACTCACATCCTGTTGAATACGTAAGTGGGAATTTTTGTTTGCATTAATTTACTTTTTTGACTTTTATTCTGTTTTATTCTCAACACTTTTGGGAAAATATAATTATAAATATGAGCCATGATGCTCATCCTAAAGAATCATACCTTTAATATGTTTTAATATGAGGGCTATTTGTTTTTCAACATCCGATAGACCAATAAACAGACACATGAATGACATCAATAATTTTATTATATACAAAAGTTTCATATATATGTAAACTACTTTTCTATATAGTCACCACCATTGTTGAGGCACTTGTCATAGCGAGGCACCAACTTTTCTATGCCCATGTTGTAGAATGTTCGCTCCTGAGTAGTCAGCCAAACTGCCACACTGGACTTTAACTAATCATTGGAGTCAAACTGCTCTACAAATAACCACTTTTTCAAGTTAGTGAACAAATGGTAATCACTTGGTGCCAAGTCTGGGCTATTGGTGCCTATTGGTGCTTGGTGCCTAATCTGGCCATCCTTCGAGTTTTCTGGACATCTGTGTGTTGTTTGGGAACCCACCGAGCACAGAGTTTCCTATACCCAAGCTTCTGAGTAAGAATATCATAAAGACCAGACCTAGAAATTTCAGAAAAATCAGCGGAAAATTTAGTAATTGTGAAACGACGGCGCTCTCGAACCATCCTGTCTACCTTTTCAACAACATCATCAGTAGCCACGAACTTTCTTCCTTGCCCTCCTTCATCATGAACATCAATTCGCCATTATTTACATTTTTTAACACCATTCCCGAACTGAACCACCACTCATCACATTTTCTCCATACACATTACACAACCTTCCATGAATTTCTGCAACACTATGACCTTCAGCTTGAAGAAATCTAATGACAGACCGAATCTCACACTTGGAGGCAATTTCAATTGTAGTTGCCATAATTAAACTGTCGTCACCACAGTTATAGACAAAATAACTATAAAACCAGTGGTTAGAGGTTTGAACAAAGCCTCAAAACATTAATCAACAATCAGATTGTTGCTATGACAACAGAAACATGTTTGCCAACTCACCGGAGGTTGAAAAAAATAGCCCTCGTATTTTTGTAAGCTTAATAGTAAGTAGCCTATAAGGTAATTAAATTTAACCTAAATTTATCTTGTGTAAGAAAACTAAGGAAATATTCTATTATTATTTTATAACTTACTAACTAACAGAGTTACTAAACAAACAATAAAAATGTCCGTTTTAAGAAACAAATTTGTAACCCCCTAAATGTTTAGTCTTTCTTTACATCCTTCTTTGCAAAACTACAGATATGAATATATGAAACGAATGGAACCACCTAGAATAGCCGAGAGCGTCCTCGACCCATCCCCGCCTAGTGTGGCAGGTGTTGCCTCACTCAAGGCCGCGTTTAAGTACGTTCCAGATTACTCTACAGAACACTTGAATACGCACTAAGTAGCGTGCACATTGAGGATGGAAGATTTCTAGAAGGCGTGCGCTAACTATAAAAATCCATAACAGCCGGCCTGTCAGTTCAGTGGTGTTGAACGATTTTCGCGTGGATCAAATGTTTGTAGCGAAGCGTTGTTGTGTTACAATTAGTGCGGAATTCTTTATAGTTGACATTATTGCGTGAGGACAATTTTTACTTGAATAGTTGTAAGTGGTTATCTTGTTGATTACAAATAATGAATTGTGATAATTGAAGCTGGATATTAGTGACTTAATTGGTGTCTGTAATTTTGTTTTCCACTGTACCATACGGCGATCAGTTAGACCGTCGTAATAATATGTCCCATAAGGAATATACAAGTGGCAGGATATACATCAAGAGATGGTGAAAGGAATTATGACACCAGGAACGAATTAATTGTATTTCCAATAAATGACAAAATAATATAGTATTAACCGAATGCAAAGATTTGGTGCCTATTGAAATAGGCAGCGAGTTGATAGCGTTGCTAAAATAGCTTGGCAGTGTACAGTAACAGATCCAAGACGACCAAAGCAAGATGTTCACAAGAAACCTTTGAGACCGGAATAGGCGTAATCAATGCCTAATTCCTGAAATAGATAATGATGATGGCGTTGATAGGTTTGTAAATATTGCTTTGCGTCAGTGCGCTAAAGGATATACACTGTGTATTACGTTATTCGTAAGGCGTCAACATTGTTGGAATTACTTTCTGGCGATCTATTAGGCCGAAGTCTGCTGCTTTCAATGTTCACAGACGTTTCGGCTCCACCGTCAGACGTCATCTTCAGTGGAAAAACGATCCAGCATTTGGCACGATGTTCCCCAATTCATCTCAGTACTGAGATATATACTATGAGTTACAGAGTATGAGGTACATAATGTGAGTTACAGAGTATGAGGTACATACTATGAGTTACAGAGTATGAAGTACATACTGTGAGTTACAGAGTATGAGGTACATACTATGAGTTACAGAGTATGAGTTACATAATGTGAGTTACAGAGTATGAGGTACATACTATGAGTTACAGAGTATGAGGTACATACTGTGAGTTACAGAGTATGAGGTACATACTATGAGTAACAGAGTATGAGGTACATAATGTGAGTTACAGAGTATGAGGTACATACTATGAGTTACAGAGTATGAGGTACATACTATGAGTTACAGAGTATGAGGTACATAATGTGAGTTACAGAGTATGAGGTACATACTATGAGTTACAGAGTATGAGGTACATACTATGAGTTACAGAGTATGAGGTACATACTATGAGTTATAGAGTATGAGGTACATAGTCTGTATCTCAGTACTGGGGGGGGGGGGGACAGTGCTAATTGCTCGATCGCTTTTTATACGGAAGGTGGCCTCCGATCATGGGGACGAAACGTATGTAAACATTGAAAGCAGCAGATTTGGCCCTAATAGACCGGCAGAAAATAATTTCACAATGTATTAGGTTAGTTAGTTCTTATTTGAGGCAATTTAGTAGTGAGTATGTCCCCTGGATATGTTACTAGCATATCGCAAGGTAAAACGTATGGTGAAGCTGCCACCTTTCAGGCTTAACGTCCAGCCCGATTATCTGTCTGGGTGTTCTCCCATAAACTGGCTGTCTTACGAGACTAAAGAGACCAGTTTTCCCTGTTGAGACATCCATAAGGATCTTTAATGTGGTGGTTCCTCCTTACCTCCTACATCCTACGTCGTTGACCAATGAAAGGTCATCCGTCTATAAGGGCAATTTCCCACCCCAAGTGACACCTCCTCTACTTGAAAATGACAAGTAGAGAAGGGACAGCTTATACCGGCTGTCACTCGGTCTCCAGAGCCGCGTTAGCCACCTGTAGGTGTTACTACAGCCCTTACGACTTGGAGGTGCGGCTGGATATTTCCCTTCATCAAGGAATGAGACCATAAGGTATTACTCATCATCTCCAGTACTTTGGGTGACTGCCGCATCCCGAAACAATTATGGAACTATAAGTCGAGGGGACGGAGAGGCGTGGAACTTCCGAGGAAGCACTGGATTTACCAGCTCTAATCTTTGCCTGTTTGAGACCGGATCAAATCATCCTTGGTGATGATCAAAGATGACCGAATCAAAGATAATGATGATGACGATGGTTAGTAACAATACTCCGCTGGCCTGAGGTGAGAGTTAGTGTTGGCTAGATAAGGGCAGCCACAAATAAAATCCGCGATTCCAGCCGGCTTTCAAAATCGTACAGTGTGCAGTCGGAAATGTAATACAACTGACGAATATAAATCAAGGACTATTGATATAAACATTCATCAGAGAACAAATCATAATAATATTAAGACAGCAGATAAGAATGAGTAAAGTCTAGTATTACAGATAATGTTAGTCATCTTTCACAGCAGACAGTTGTATGCAAATTCTCAACACGGTGAGTACATAAATCATTGTCATGAGACAACATGCAACACGCCTCAGGACTGTGCCACTGCGCTATTGTCTTACATTTATGTAAAGCGCTCTCTCTAGGACAATATATTGTGTACTCATTTCAACTCGTATACATCATTGCAACGTGAGTGAAGTGTGCAATAGATTATTCAGATAGTATGTAAAAAAGAAACATGCACTTTATATTACATCACAATATAAATTTTATTATAAAAATTTATGTTGTATAAATATTGCATTATCTCTCTCTCAAAGCGATTTTCATCGGCTATTGCCGCATACACACACCTAACCGCCATCTATTTCTGTCCTGTGCATCTTCTTCTACCAAGTTATGATGTTCAATGGACTTCCTCGACCAGGACAGTCCAGGTCTACCCCTTTTTCCTCTGCCTGGGGGCCTCTACTGAAACATTTTCCTCGGCCATCTTTGTTCATCCATTTGGAGTAAGTGACCGAACCACTTTAGGCCTCTTCGTTCTACTCTGTTAATAATTGTGTCTTCTGCATGCATCCTTCTTCTGATTTCCTCGCTGGTTATTCTCTCCCTTCTTGAGACTCCGGCACTTCTACGGAGATAATCCATTTCCACGGCATTCAGGTGTCCTATAATTTCCGTGCTCAACGTCCATACCGCACAGCCGTAAGAAAGAACTGATTCAACAAAAGCTTCTCCTATATGAATATTTGTGGGTCTCGAAATATGTTTGTTCCACAAAATAGAGTTCACGCTTCCTAGAAGTTTACTGCTCTGTTCTATTCGTTTTATGATTTCGGGTTTTCCTAGGCCTTCCCGTGTTATTAGTGCCCCTAAGTATTTAAATTCATCGACCTGTTCGATTGACGTACTGTCTTTAATCAAAATATTCAATTATAAATGCTGAATGTACGAGGGTGGGTTTTAAAAGCTGCTGGCCTAACATTGACGGGGGGCAGACAATTGGGGTATGTGATAAAATGATTCTTGTAATAGGTGATTCAGTTAGAGGTTACAATTTTAAGTTGGCAGTACTGTTTTCTTGTGAAAGATAAACTGCTGATATTTGAAATTAGTCATTGTTAAGTATTGACATTTGTTGTTATGGAGCGGTATTCGACCCAAGAACGTATTTTAATTGTTAAAACCTACTTTCGAAGTGCAGAAAATTTAACTAACACGATTCGCGCACTGCGAAATGACTTCGGTAAACATAACCGTCCATCTCGTGCCGCGGTTAAAAAAATTAACCGACAAATTCAATAGAACCGGGTTTGTGTTGGATGTGCAAAGACCAGTACGTCGTCGTAGTGGCCGATCACTCACAGATATCGCCGCAGTGAGTTCCAGTGTCCATGACAATCCGTCGACCTCCATTCGCCATCGTTCCCAGCAGTTGGACGTTTCCAACAACACCACGCAGCGCATTTTAACTAAAAATCTGAATTAGCATGCCTACAAAATGCAATCAGAAGCCAACAGAAGATCCATGAATTAAAGCCAACAGATCATAGACAGCGTTGTGACTTCGTTGATTGGGTGTTATAGAACCACCAAGTTGATGGCGATTTTGCGAAGGAAATCATATTCAGCGATGAAGCTCATTTTCAACTGAATGGGTAAGTAAACAATCAAAATTGCCGCATTTGGGGGCTTGACAATCCACGAGCCATTCTCGAACAACCAGTCCATCCACAAAAATGCATTGGTTGCGGATTTTGGGTCGGCGGCGTGATTGGGCCGTACTTTTTTGAAAATGCCCCTGGTGATGTAGTAACAGTCAATGGTAAACGTTATCGAGAGATGATAAATTATTTTTGGCACCAAGTGGATGATATTGATGTCAAAGACATGTGGTTCCAACACAGTTGTTGAACACAAAGTTCCCCGGCTGCGTCAGCTCTCGTTTCGGCGCTGTTGCACACAAAGTTCCCCGGCTGCGTCATCTCTCGTTTCGGCGCTGTTGCACACACAGTTCCCCGGCTGCGTCATCTCTCGTTTCGACGCTAAACATTGGCCACCAAGATCGTGTGATCTCATGACGTTGTGATTATTTTCTTTGGGGTTATTTGAAGCAGAAGGTGTATGCCAATAACCCCAAACTGATTCCAAAAACTAAAGGACGGGATTCGCCATTTTAATTATGAACTGAAGCAGGAGTTATGCCGGAAAGTGATGGAAAATTTAATCAAAAGGGCGGAAGTCTGCAGGGCCGTTCGTGGCAGCTATTTTGCCGATATCATTTATCATGTTTAATGTCAACGTCTAAACAACATATCAAAATAAATACATTAAGAGTTTATAAAAAACAAATGCGTTTTATTTCGCATTAAAATTGTAACATCTAATTGAATCACCTTTTATGTACTTCAGTTGCAATTTAAACACCGTGATTTCAAACGCCGATCAGAAACGACATCGTGTTCTTGCGCGGGGTTCACGCAGAATGTTGACACATTTTGAACGTGATTCCTCTAGTTGTGATTTTGGGATGCGGAAAAAATCATCCACATCGATTATGTTCAGCAAGGGTCCACAATGAATGGCAACTACTACTCTGATGTTGCATGCAGCCATTCGAAAGACACGGCTGCAAAAGCTGGCGAATAGCAACATGTTTCTTCAGGACAACGCTCTATGTTATAAGGCGCTTATCACAATGCAGAAGCTAGACCAGCCAGGCTATGAAGCGATTGACATCCCTCTTATTTTCCGGACCTAGTTCCGTCGGACTTTCATCTGTTTCCAAAATTGAAAATGGACTTGAAAGGAAGACATTTTGCAAACAGTGATGCTGTTAACACGTGGCTTCAGGAAAAAGACAAATAATTTTTTCTCCAAGAGTTACAGTTGTTGCAGGACCGTTGTCGGAAGTGTATTGAACTGCGAGTTAAGTCCAGTATTGAACTGCGAGTTAAGTTAGTGTCCATGTACTTTTTTAATTACTTTTGCTATCGCTTCCTGAAAGATCCTAGAACAAAGTTAAGGAAAAATTTTTGCCCGCTCTCACCCCTAAAGTGTTGAAAACTACCCCTAAAAGGTTAAAAATATGAAATGCTGCGAGGATGCATTTTAAAGTCCTGAAACTAGCTACTTATAGATTTTTGGGGTGCTGATTACGATTCTTCTGTCAAAAATTATATTCGACGAAAAGCGTAGTTTTTAAAGGGTTGAAGCAGACTATAATCGGGGGGTGTAAGTATTAAACTTCGTGAAAATGCCGGTCAAAGCCTAAAAAGTTAGTACCTATAGGTTTTTTGGTGTGCTGATAACGATTTTGACGTCAAGTCATAAATCCGACGCAAGGGTTGGACTTTAAAGGGTTGAAAACCACCCCTAAAAAGTTGAAAATCTGAAATAACCCGAGGATATACTTTGAAGTCCTGAAATTGGGTACCTACAGATTTTTGGGGGGGTGCTGACCACGATTTTGATGTCAAGGAATACATCCGACGCAAAGGTTAGACTTGAAAGGGTTGAAAACCACCCCTAAAGGGTTGAAAACATGAAACAACACGAGGATGTACTTTGAAGTCCTGAAATCGAGTACATTCAAAATTCAAAAGTTCAAAATTCAGTAGAAAAAAATATATATTTCATCCTTACTTATAAAATTTAATCAAAGAAAAGATGAACCATAAACATTATATTATTTTATTAAATTAAATATTCGATTGATATAACGAACCAGTAGTACAGACAGTAAAAAACTGCAGCAGATATTGTTTTGTTTACAATAGGCGTTAAAAAAATAATAATAATACTTAATTCTATTGTCAATTTTGAAACATTTAGTTTAGTATAAATTAATAGGCTTTCAGGACCGCACCCGAACATATAACATACGATAACAAAATCTAACTGTTGGAGCGCGTTTACATTTTTGCTCATAACACGGTCAACATTTAAGAAAAAATACTTCAATAAAAATGTGTTTTGTAGGAAATTTAAAGAGCTACAACTATTTCCCTATTCACTATAAGCAAAAAACCTACTGTACACTAGATATTTCGCCTAGAAATCGAAAATGTTTTACACGATGTATGCAAAATATACCTATAAACTGCTTTAACTCATCAAGTTTTAGTCAAAAGGAATAAATCAACATTCAAAAGTTTTTTTTCTTGATAAGCTTTATTTTTGATTCAGAACAAGTTTTCTATAAAACGCATCGCTACTGCGATATTTAATAAAAAAACCGAATTTTGGAGAAAATTTAAAAACTTGAATTATTTTAAAACTTTACATGTTACTGTACAGCAACACATATATGGTTAAAAAAAATTATGACATTGCTAATATAATAGACAACCGAAACCTATAATATCTCGGCTTAACATGCACATTTGACAAAATGGCGGACGTCCCTTTTTAAATTTCTTGGGAAAAATTTGCAGAAATTATGATATTTTCCTACATAACTTCGTAATGTTTTAAGCTACACAAGAAATTAACCCAACGTTTTTAGGAAATTAACAGACCTTTCATTTGATACTAATTTGGTTACGATCGAACAGTCCTTCGTCGAGTTATATCAGTTTTAAGCACGTAATTTGATTAAAAACCGGTGAATCGCCATATTGTTTTGGCTGTGTCTCGAGAACCATTTGACATAACGAAACCAAACAATGTGTTTGTCTGTTGATAAGCTTTAAGTTTGAGTTATGCCAATGTTTCGCAAAATGGCGTTGTTTTTAAGTTATTTGCAGATTAATTTAAAGAAACGCGTTTTTTTGCAAAATTTTGAACCTTTGTAACTCGCAAACAACGCATTTTTTGGAAAGAGTGTATAAGGCCTTTTTGCTTAGAATTTAATTCTCTATCGGGTCCCGGGGTTAATTAAATTCTGTTTTTTTAACCCTCGAAAAAGGGGTGAAAACAACCCCTAAATTTAAGAGCGGCCCAAAGAATTTCCTTAACTTTATTTTATAACCTTTTATGAAGACTTTGCAAAAAAATCAGAAGGATCGATGGACACTAACTCAAAATCGGCAGAATATACCTCACGTAATAGACTATTAACTTGGGTTAAATTTTCTTATTTAAATTTCCACGTTTGTAATTCTTTACACTCTCTTCTGGTTAACAACCCGCAGGTTGGTTGATAGCAGTTCTTCAGTTCTCTCTGTTGTTCCCCTTTCTTTTAATTCCATTATAAATCACAGTTCATGTCCTGCATTTCCTGAGTAATAAATTTCAAACGTGGTCTTCCTTTACAATTTTTCCCCTCTATCTTTCCTTCTATGGCTCTTTTGGTTAGGCTGTCGCGCCTTAATATACGTCCGTTCAATTGAGCTCCTTTTCTTTTTAATTGTTTTAGAAATCTTCTATATTCTGTAGCTCTGCTTCATTTCTTTAAAAGACGTCAGTGATGGGCAATGGCGTATGCACGGGGGGGAGGCTCAGGGGCTCAAGCCCCCTCCCCAACAACAAAAATGTAATATGCAGTTCCTTAAGTTACTTAGGCTTTCGTTAAAAATTACTAAATTGCATATCTTCACCGATTTGGACTGGGATATAAATACTAACAAAATAAGTAGTTGATAATAACAATTATTACTTCAGTTATAATTTATAGTTCATTGAGCGGTGTATTACGCTGAGTGTAACGTTCAGTAAGCTACTGTTTCTTTCTCTCTCGCTCTTATTTGACGGCGCCATACCGGCTCGGCCACTACTACCAGTGAACCCTAAGAATTTTTACTTAAGTTTTAAATAATATTTTTATGAAACTTAGATAATTACATGAACCTTTTTCATAAACTTTATTCCCAGTGCTACTGACATTAGTGTACAAAATATTAGTGTAAATTATTATTACAAAATATTATTAGTGTAATTGAAGTAAAATGAATCTATTGTTAAATATTACAACAAACATAAAAAATCAATTAAAAAATTTTTTTTTTTGAAAGAGGAAAGTTATGTTTTTAAAATTACTGATTAAAAAATAGGACGAGACATAAGTCCCCCAATCACGAATAATACATTTTTGATAAAGAAAACGTAAAACCTACTGAAAATAATACGCCTACTAACAAAACTTTAACCATTGACTAGCATATGTACTCTATTTTATACTATAAGTTAGTTTAGTCAGAGTAGGCTAATATATGGACTGTTGAGATTCAAGCCCTCCCCCCAGATTGATTTCTGCGTACGCTACTGGTGATGGGGTTTTGACATTAAGCCAACTAGAGGGACGGACTTCTTTCGTCACTGCTTGTTTCTATATTAAGCGACGCTTCGCCAACGCAACAAATCTGTAGCCGTTTTCAGGCCAAAACAAACACTAAAACATCGCAAATAAAAAGTAAACAATACTGTCTCAAAACGGACGGAAAGTCAAAACATACTAAAAGTATATACATAAAAAAAAAAAAAATAAGTAAATAAATAAAACTTACCAAGTATGGAATCTATAAAACACCACACACACACACACACACACACACACACGCACGCACGCACGCTTGCCGTTGGCATTGAACACCTTCAACTGCGTTGCATCAACACCATGCCTCTAAAGCTAGAAGTTTCGTCTATCTCTTGCGCCAGTTGTCCAAGATTCACTCTCACATAACCGTAAACTCCACATCTAGGTTTGCAGAAGATATTTCCTCACCTTCAAGCTGCTCTTCTTTGATGTGAGTAGGTTTTCTTTTTGTTGAAAGGAACTTTTACCCGATTTATTCTAGTCAAAATCTCTCTACAGCTTTTTCCATTACATGTGATCTTGCTCCCCATGTAATTTAATTCTGTGACTTCTTGGATGATCACATTTTGAAATGTTAGTCCTATTCTACCAATCCTATGTCTACTGCAACCCATGAATTTTGTCATGCTTCTGCTCATTTTCATATTAAAATCTTCCGTCATCTTGTCCAGTAGGAAATTACAGTAAGAATTTCATGTGGATATAGAAGTGTGGGAAGAGCCATCATCTTGAAGAATTTTAGGCGTGTTAATTTACTTGCTGCCTCAAGGGTTCGCCTAATGGTCCCGCACATTAGGTTAAACTTATGCAACTTATTCACAACGTCGTTGCTTGCACTATAAAATACACTGTGCCCCAGGTATTTAAAATAGCTAACTTGTTCCAGGACAGTACCTTCTATAACAGTTTTCCACGAAAATCTACCACCTTGGTCTTAAGTGCGGATACTGTAATCCAGAGTCTTTGCAATTCAAGCGACTGAAATGAGATTTCTCAGGCAGTGGCAGGGTATACTCTCAATATACGGCAGGAACTGAATACTATGAGTATAATCGACACGATCGCCCAGTATCGGCTGAATTGGTGAGAACATCTTTGCCGAATGGATGACTGCCGCATCCCCAAACAACTGTGGAACTATAAGCCGAGGGGACGGAGAGGTGTGGGACGACCGAGGAAGGGCTGGAGTGACCAGCTCTATTCTTTGCCTAATTGAGACCAGAACAAACCATCCTTGGTTTAATCCTTAAACCATGATGATCATGATGATGATGATGATGAATTTCATGTAGATCTTGTGAACTCCCGGTTATTATTACTATATCGTCTGCAAATCTAAGCATTTCTATTCTCAGTCTATTCTCTCTCTTTGATACCAACCTGAACTTCTTGTCTGTCTTTATCAATTGTCTTCTGAACGTACAAATTGGATAAATATGGAGACCACGAACAGCCTTTTGAAACCCCTTTTCCAATGCTGGCTTCTTCGTACCGATTACTCAAGGAACCAACACTTTTTTCTTGTCAGCACCCATTATAAATCAGTCTTCGCTCTCTATAATTAATTCCTATTTGGCGCAAAATACTAAACGAGTGTTCCAAGCAACATTATCTAACGCCTTTTTGCAAATCTACAAAACCTAAAAGTGTTGTGTTATCCTTCCTTATTTGCTTTTTTATTATCTGTCTCAATATTAGGATAGCCACCCTCGTAATAAAACAAAACTGATGCTCCGATGAAATTAACCCCTTACAGTCCATCCAATAAAATAATATTTGACAGCTAGAAACGTCAATTGATTCATTATGCTTTTCGTGAACAGATTATTCTTTTTTGGGCCTAATATTATAAAAGTCACCGAAGTGTCGATTTCCGTTAATGTTTTTACAGTTTTATGGCCGGATCTAGTAGAAGGCCGGAACATTAAACGTGGCAACACTGGAACCAGCTGATATTTTGAAGTCGACTAGACGATCTTTTAATTTATGTATTTCAATAATCAAATCGCGTCATTTTTAATTGCAAGTCAAAAGCAGTTTTATAATGTTTCACTTTTTGCAAATTAAAAAGTGTATTATGTAAAATACTGTTATATTATTTAAGAAATATAATAATTAACTGATCCATATTCTTCTCCTAGGTCTTTCAACTGGTCTTTACCGTGGATTCTGGTATTCAATAGTTTTCGTGGTATTCTGTCTTCTCCCATCCTGGCTACATGGCCTTAGACCCTGTAGTTTTATGTATTGTGTTAGCGATGGTTCTTTATACATTTGATACAATTCAAAGTTATATCTTATTCTCCAGCCGTATACGTCATTAACTGGTCCCAGGATTCTTTGTAATGTTTTCCTTTCAAAGAATATCGAGAGTGATTGCTGCTTTGGAGTTCAACATACACGTTTCGCAAACGTAGGTTAGGATTACACAGACAATAAACTTTACAAATTATATGATTACACGTATGACACGTGAAAGTAACACGTATGTGTATGGGGGGGGAGGGAAATAAATATGTTTATTTAATTAACCTATTTCATGCGCGTGATAGTATACAAGTTTCCGACAGGTAATGTAGTAGTAATAAATTTGGTCCGGAATAGAGACACACACACACGCACACACACACACACACACATACACAGCAGCACAAATGGACAGGGATTTCGTTACAGTCTGGTGGATTTCGTCCACACCACTGATCTGACGCGCGAGATACGGCTCTAACAAATGGCTTCGATTTTGTAAGCTGCCAGCAGCGCTCAGTCTTGCCAACCAATTACAAAGTACAGTACACTTTATTACGAATATGCCTGAAGATAAATAAATAAAATTACTTTATAAACAGCTAAACTATACGTGCACTTATACTGGTACTGTTGTCTGGTATTACATATATTTATAATAAAGAAAGTTGTGTTAGTGGTTATAATCACTAACAGAATTAACACTGTTGTACACCACTATAGAAAAATTATTCCGATTAGCGCGTTTAAGTTTCACAGCTTACCATGAGATCGGAAATAACAACAATAGGCCAGCTTGAAAGCGCTCACACCTTTTTCCGATCTGATGATGAGCTGTGAAGCTTGAAAGCGCTGGTCGGAATAATGTTTCTATAGTTGTGTCCAACAGTGTTATTTCTGTTTGTGATTATACTTATACTTTTACAAATTTGGCCTACTTCGTTCACTATTTCACAGTCAAATTTTTAAGAGGATAAGTCAACAAATATATTGGGTACTTTACTGGACCTTTAATGACCACAACTCGCAAGCACATAATAATATAACACACACACAGACACACACACACACACACACACACACACACACACACACATTGCGAATAGTCAAACATAAATAAAGGAAAAGAAACAATCTAATATTTTCCGTGATCAACCAGTTGTGAATGAGGCGTAAGTTGTAATAGTTATAAAAACGTAAGCTTAGGATTCCTGCTAATTATTATCAAAATAGGGTGAAGTGTTGATAAGTGAATGTATCTTAACATAAAAATTGGTATGAAGAAGTAGGAAGAAGAATTAAAATTTAATTTTTTGTTTTTATTTATCGTAGAAACAGTAGTCTATGTATCAGTAAATGACGAGGGCTGTCCAGGTAGTATTTCCAGACCCACGCCAGTACGTCTGGCAAAGATCAGTGATTAGTAAATCCGTCTGTTTACATTTCCAGAGAATTTCAGATACATGATATATAACAGTGATTTCCAAGTTGGGCCAATACTTCAAAGCAGGTACAATGCGGGCATGTTCCTTCGTTCAAAAGAAAAGAAAATTACTAATTAGTTCGCGGGCGCGTCAAACCTTATCGACGGGCGCAAGATTGCCGACTTGTACTCTACGTCTCCAAGAAAAGTAAAAGAATCCTTCTATGGCGCTACAGCCCAAGTAGGGCCCTGGCCTCCACCAATCTCCGCCTCCAATCTACTCTATCCGTTTCAGCCCTCCTCCAGTTTCTTATCCCCATGTCCCGCGCTTCCTCTGCAACGCCATCTTCCCACCTCTTCCTCGGTCTGCCTCTAGGTCTCGTTCCCTCCCGTGTACCCAGCAGAGCCCTATTGAGGTTCCTGCCACCCTCCATTCTCATAACATGTCCGGCCCAAAGCAATCTTTGCAGTCTTATAAATTTTGAGACCGGTATCTCTTTATATATTTGATACAGTTCATTGTTGTATCTCAGTCTCCATGACCCATTTTCTTGTATTAGGCTTATAATGCGTCTGAGGATTTTCCTTTTAAAGATGTCTACTATGTCGACTGTTTTCTGTGTGATCGTCCATGCCTCACACTCGTAACACCGGTCTGATGACAGTTCTATATATTTTCAGTTTTGTTTCCCTGCGCACATCCCCAGACATAAAAATGATGGCAGCAATGCGAAGTATGCCTTGTTAGCCATGGTGGTCCGTCTTTGGACCTCCGGCTCCTCTGATCCAGTCGTTTCTTCATGTACAGAGTATTCGGGCAAATGTGTTAAAAATGGAAGGAGTCCAAAATAAGACAGGTTCACTCCGAGATACGTGAAATTGTCCACCATTTCAATTGTATCCTGTCTCTATCTCAATGTTGTTATGAACCTGGTCCCTTCTTGTTTGGATAAGCATTTTTGTTTTATCTATATTTATGGCTAACCTAAATTCCTTGGCTTTGTTTTTAAGCTCCAGAAATATTTCTTTAGCTGCCGGGATAGAAAGAATACTTTAAGAATACTTATTTTAAATTTAATAAAGACACCAAAATAATTATTAAAGATACAAATTTGGACAGTATAAAAAAATGTGTATTCTGCTTTTATAGTCATAATACAACGAATAACTGTAAATATTTTTTCATATTATTATTAATGTCTGACATTGTGTTCATAAAACCAGACAAGAAATTACATATTAGCAAAATAATTGTACATTAAATAACTGCCATGAAATATTTATACATAACGGATGTAACTTGGTTAATCTCATATTTATGACCAGAAAATGTCTCTCCCAACATATGTTATGATAATTCGATGTTTTGCTAGGGTATGATATGATATGAAATCCATTTTATAGATTTATTTCCGGGTCGAATTTCGGTATTTTCCACAAAGTTTCGGCAGCTACATCTCTACCATCCTCAGGCAGATCCATCCGCGATCGCGGAAAACAGCAAAATACAACAGTGTTTTCAACCTGGAAAAGTGTAGAGCATATATGTAAACGATGGTACGAAAGGCACATGTTGAACTTTCTAAGAACATTTTCACGTGGAATTCGAATCGCGTTGATTAATTTTAATTTTGCACGACCTGACTTGAAATTATGAATCAGCGAAAGAAGACTAAATGGTAAAACAATTTTAACCGAGTGTTTGATTATTTTTTTTGTCAAACGACAGACACTTGCGTTGCTAACACTTGAACTAACTGCGGTGAAATGCCTACACTTAAGATTATTAAGGGTCGTCTGTACACTTATTAAGTTGTATAATTAACACCTTAAGACGGTACCAATTATAACCACGTAACTCGATTGTTAGGGTTTGTTAGCACCACTTCAGGAGGGTGCGTTATTTGATTATAAAGTCTGGTTTCCTTAATGCAAGAAACCATTTAGTTTGACGGTCTGTGTTTTGAAAATTCGACGTTCGATGCAGTAGCACAGCACGGCACTTCAAGAGGACTGGATGCGGCGAACGTTGTGCCAACAAACCTACCTTCAAATACGTGTGGGGGGAAGAAGTCAACATCAAGTAGGATTAAAGAAGTCCAAAGAGATTTAGAAAAAAATAACATACACGCAGAAAAAGCAATTGAAATAGGAGTGTTTCGGGCAAAAGTGTTAAACATGGAAGGAGTCCAAAATAAGAGAAAGGAGAACGCAGGTTCAAAGTGGACTAAAGACAGGAAGAAGAAACACAGTGAAAAATGAAAAATACTGGAGAAAAAGAAAAGAATAAAGAATTGAAATTGGCATGTAGTCCTTAGACGCCCGATACAAATGTGGCTTTACCGTAGAATACTAAACATTTCATGGACAGAAAATATAAATAATGTCGACGTTTTTAGAAAGATGAAGAAAGAAAGGGACGTTATTAACACAGTGAAGATAAGAAAGCTTCAGTATCTGGGACATCTCGTGAGAAATGGACAGAGATTTTACTTATTGCAGTACATACTACAGGGAAAAGTACTTGGAAAGAGAGGAGTTGGGCAACCAAGAATATCATGACTGAGAAATTTAAGGACCCGGTTTGGCATGAATACAACTGACTTATTCCGTACAGCAGTGCAGTTCATATAGCCTGTATGTTATCCAACATCCGAAACGGATAGGAACTATCAGAAGAAGAATCAGTATGTAGAAATTCTCAGGGCTTGAGGCTAATGATTACAGTTAACTAGAATAGAATAATCCCTCTGCTTAGTACGGTCACACTTAGAAATTTCATTACGCTGATGACTTATCAACTTACACATTACTGACAAAAGAATGAATACTATACTTTGGCTGAATAAATGTATAGCATTACAAAACAGAAAAGGGAAACAGAGCAAGTCAAGCAAAAGTAAATTAAAGTTAAAACTTGGGAATATAAAACGTGAACAACGCCCACGAAAGGATAATATTCTATGACGGTCACACAAGAAAGACTTGCGATATTAAAACGTTCCAAGTGAGTAGAGGTGAGGAGGAAGCAGAAACTATTCTCTTTGACGCAGTGCAGAAAACGACAAGATAATATTGTATTCAAATTACACACGGAGTGTGGGAAGTCTTATTTCCATATTTTAATGACACCGTTTAAGAAGGAGACTGCCTGCCTGCTTGCTTTTAATATAAATAGCTCTGAACCGGCCAGTGAAACATTTCAATAGCGGTTCTCGTTCGTCGGCTGATAATTATTTGATATTCTCCATCTGTTGTTTTATTTTAACTTGTCTAGACGTAAACTTTGACAGAAATTAATATAATTTAATGTCATTAATATCTCGTAGTGCACAGCCTACGAGATCCGCAATTTGTGTGGCAGCGAAAGAGGCTAATGGCCGTAGTTTCGATTGCTGCAGAGACGTGTTACACCTTCCAGAGGCTGGTACATTATTTACCGGCGTCTATGTCAATTTCGTAACGGTATTTCGTACACACATACGGCTTACAGCTTTTCATTACAAGAACAAGGTCGCTGGTTGGAAGTTACGATTAGGAGCGCTATTTGTAAGCTCCTTGAGCTGTAGAAACCGCTCACAATTTGAAAAAACTACATTTTTTTTGTATCGGCCATCTAAGGACCACATGCAAATTTCAATTCTTTATTTTTTGTTCTTATCTTTTTCTCCAATATTCTTTCCTCTTTCCACTCTGTCTCTTCTTCCTGTCTTCAGTCTACTTTTAACCTGCGTTTTTCTCTTTCCTACCCTGGACTCCTTCCATTTTTAACACATTTGCCCGAAAAAATTCTCTTTCTTCTGCGTTTATATTAATTTTTTTCTAAATCCTTTTAGACTTCTTTAATCCAACTTGATGTTGACTACTTACCCCCCCCCCCCAGATATTTGAAGATCTGCTTTGTTAATCTATTGTCATCCTTTCTTTATAAATGTACAAAAAAATAATAGTCTTCTTATTCTCATTGTTACTGTTATACTTTATATACTCCGATATATTTCATCATTACTTCTTAATTCCCAAGAAGTAAATTTTTTGTTATTAGAGAAATCTATGAAATTACGAAATTTTAATTTTTTAAAGCTGTGAGTGATGTTTTTTGTTTAGATTATTATTTTAGCATTAAGAGTGAAACACGATGAGGTGACCATATAGCGTTACTAGTATTTTATCACTTTTAATTTCTAAAAAAAAAATGTATGTATTTTTGTGTACATATACTTTTGCTCTGGACGCTTCATTCATGCGTGCGATTCCATTGGTAACGTGCACTTACCATTGAACGTGCAATTGAAAAAAACTGAATTATTATACTGTGTATATCACATTATACTTTTTAACTAAATATTACGTAAATTATATTGTTACATTAAAAAAATATTTGTTCCCTGTATGTATACCAAAATAATATGACGTGTGGTAAGATTCTATTGTAAATTTGTAATACATTTTAGGTTAGTTGTCTCCAAGTCGCTTATATTAATATAATAGATATTTACCATATATCCGTCGTGCGACTTCGTTTTTCTCATCTTATTTTGACGCGTTTCGGCAACGAATTGCCATCTTCAGAAATATTAATCACTCATTAGAGATCGTTAAAAAATTAAAAACACTAAAATCATTACAGTAAAAGTGCACTTTTACGACATTGGAAACTCACAGACGCTGTACACATTGAACAGTGAACATGAAACAGTGAATCAGTCGATCGATATTGTCCACGCGAAAGCAGTCGATCGATATTGTCCAGGCGAGAAACATAAACTTTCATGTTCGCGTCTGTGAGTTTCCAATGTCGTAAAAGTGCACTTTTACTGTAATGATTTTAGTGTTTTAATTTTTTAACGATCTCTAATGAGAGATTAAGATTTCTGAAGATGGCAATTCGTTGCCGAAACGCGTCAAAATAAGACGAGAAAAACGAAGTCGCACGACGGATATATGGTAAATATCTATTATATAAATTTGTAAATTGTGGTAATGTTCATTGTAAATATCGATTTCTCGTAACAAAATACGTATAAACACTAACTGCTATGCCCTCATCTCATTTAATTATCCGACCACTTGTACCGTTATCATCTTTACGACACGGCGTAGGCAAGTTACCGCCTGTTCCGCCTTCAAAGATTCTCCAACCATCACTTTCTGTGTCTACCCACACACCTGTGACCTGAAGGTTCCGGAGTCCTGCTTTGTTTTTTGAAAGTTCTGTGTAAATTAATTTCCCCATTTCAGGGTACCAGCCTACAGATGGGTAAGGGCTGCCCTCTTACTACGGGCCATGACTTCCGCTAATTTTTATTCAGGGTTGTCTTCTCCCTCTAGCCTTCGATACCCCAACGCCCAAGTGCAAGGCAGCAGCAAAATATAATCCTATAACTATAGGACGTCGCATTACAGCCGTCTAAATACAGCTAGATTCACGCCTGTCATACTCCAAAGATAAGCCGGTCGAGGATCATTTCCCTTACTCCCCTTGGTACTGGGGGGGCTACTGCTATCGACCTTCCGGATATTCGTTCCAGGTATCGACCTTTCGGTCTACTGTTCTGCATCAACAGAGTCACCTCTTGTAGGATGTGGCCCTCCACTACGCAATACGGTCTTGGCTGGAGAGAGGCTATGCATGTTCGGATTAGAAGCGAATGGTGCCTTATGCTGCCATCATACTGGTCCCCACCCCCAAAATTATAAATTCAAAGTTTTATCCATTATTTACACTGATAAATGGCATACACAATTTTATAAGATAACATTTTTATATTAAACTCTCAAATTACAACAAATATTTAGCTGAATAATATTTACCGTGAGCATAGTAGTACTTAAGCTTACAAAAATCGATCCATTTATTTATTTTTTTTTCATTTTCCCTTAACGAAGTCTTGTATAATTTCTTCTAAATCGAGCGATTCAAGAGTCTCGTTAGACTCGTTTTCAATATTCAACCTTCCTAACTAAGATAACCTCTCATCTCCCATAGTTGGACTCAACAAACCTTTTAATACAAAAATGATTGTTCAGATCCGCAGTTAGCTATTAGAATTGTCAAAAGCAGACGATAAGCAATGCATATGTTCCGAAATACATCAATCGTTTTACAATCAATAATCCAGTTTAATACTTTGAGCGGACAAACTGTAGTATCATGGAATCTATCATATTCCTTCGAACAATTTGGAAAAAAACCTCTTTCTTGCAATTTTACTTGTGGCACAAAGTGTTTCAATTCTATTAGAAGATCGTTATTCAAGTCGTTTGAGGTAACTTCAATAAGAGCTTTTGCTTGATTTTTCCAACTCGGCACTGTCTAATTTGCTTCGCTTAGTCAATTCAGCTGGATTCTGTCTTTTCTGACAGCTGAGGCCCTGGTGCCCGGTGGTGCAGCACACCCTAACGTTATGGATAATTCGCCACTGAGGCTAAGGGCTCCTTTGGAAACCTAACAACACTTCATCCTACCCTGAAAACTTGTGAAGCCCAGTCAGCCCGATACAAACGTACTACCTCTCCAAATTACCTCGATCCTCCCGTTCACTTTTATTAGAATCTTAATTTTGTTTACTGATGATATGCTTAATTATAGACTAATCAAGTTATGGTCTGCTCTTGAGTAAGCTTTGGCTACTTTATATATGCTTACTTTCCTTGATCTGAATGAGTTCTGTAACTTCCTGGTCTGTTTCCATAACGTCGCGTAGAGCGATTTTTTACATATTGTTACGACGACCGAACTGATCGTCGTATGGTACAGTGGAAAACAAAATACAAGACAATAATTAATTCAATAATAACCAGCTTCAATTATCACAATTAATAATTTTTAGTTAACAAGATAGTCTTTTACAACAATTGAAGTAAAAAATTCTCCACACACAATAATAACGTCAACTATAAAGAATTCCGGACTAACTATAACACAACACTTTGCTACAATACTTCTACAAACACTCGATCCGCTCCAAAGAAATCGCTCAATACCGTTGAAACTAAAAACCGGCTAGAAAGCCCACTGAACCTATAGATAGCGCACGTCTTACATCCTCAATGTGCACGCCACTTAACGCTGACGCTATGCGTATCTCAACTGTCCACTTGAAGAATCTAGAACAAACTTTTACGCGGCCTTGACTGAGGCACACTGCCACATTAGTCGTGACGAGATGGAGAGGACTCTGTCGGCTATTCTAGGTGGTTCTAATCGTTTCAATATGATGAGAACGTCACATGTCAGCAGTAGATCCTCTTTAATTTTAAATTAATTTTTGAAGTCAACTTAGCAGTAAACTTGGCGAAACGATGTTATTTTGACAGTTTGGCTCAGTGGTTTTTTCCCAACTCGTACAGCGTTCATTTGCTTAAGATTACACGGCGGTAATTCGAATGTAAGTCGAGTCAGTATAATATCGTCCTCCCATTGGTAGCCGGGGGTGCCGTGAGTGGGAGAGGGATCATGGCCGTCTAGCTTGGGCGAACCAATCTTGCTAATGTTAAGACTCCAGTGTGTAACACAGCCAAAAAAGACTTTTAAAAGATGACAACGGTTGAAACTATGCTTGAAAATAAGTCACCATCCTCCTTGTTCCTCTGTGACATGCCGATGGCCGGACAGGACTGCTGAAAAGTAGTAAAAACTTTCAGTTAAAAAAAAACCTCCGCCGCAAGTTTTAATCTTAGCGACTACAAACGACAACCGCAAACTGTTTGCTTACGCCCCTAGACTTTACTTAATGCGTATTCCTTCTTGTTAGCAAAGTAATTAAACTTGGTATTATACCAGTACGTTCTTAATGACCTCCGCGTTCCTGCTAAATAAAAACTTACTTCACTTCACAGCGATTACAAAAAACACCGTTTCTCCGGCAGTAGTGTCTGTAATAAGCCGACTAAAATTATTGCCTCCGTTAAAGCTTAAGTAAAATTACGGTAACACTCTGTGTGTGGGGTTGTTTAACAGCGTGTTAATACGTGCCTTGTGTAAATAATAAATATATATTATAACAATACAAATTTTATATTGTATACAAATTTACATGTAATTTAATTTGTATAGCCCCACACTTTTAGGAGACAATACTTTAACAATACAAATTGCCAATTTAAATGTATTTTAAATTGTGTAGTGGTATAGCTCATAAAACATTACTGATAACGTGTATTTATAAATGGAGTTCCGGTGTAATAGTAATAAGAGTAGTCATTGATTGAATTGTAACATGTTTTCATTAATTTATTCAAAAAGAATCACAAGTGTGTTTAAAATCGCACTTACTTCTCCATAAAATATTCATTATTGTTTGTTTAAACGTTTCTTTGTTGCAGTACATTCATCATAAAATAAATCTTATATCCTATACTAACAAGAGTATATGCTAAAAATTTATTTGTTAATCTAAAATTTCTTGATCCCTCAGTCTGACTGCGTACTTTATTGCAGTTTTGTTTTCTTTTCTTTATATATTTTTTTTACATTACTTTATGCATTGCATACATCTTAATGATTTATAAAAGTTTAAATTGACTAAGAGAATTGTTATTCTTTTTCTATAATTTCCAACTATGTTACTTTATGCATTGCGTGTAATATTACTCATTGATTACTTTACAAGCTTTAGATAAAATTTACATTTACTAAATTAATTGTTAATCATCCACGCAAAGATTTAAATTAACTTTAAATTAATTGTTCATCATCAAAGAAAATTCTTATTGAATTTAAATTATATTCTCTTATCTCTATCTACATTTTACATAACTTTTATTTATTTTTAAATTTTAAAGTGTCTTTTCAATGTCTTTATTCTCTCATTTACAAATTATAAATTGGTTATTGGTCACCTCGATTCTGTAGATCGTACCCATGTCCTCCGTTGATCCGTAGGTCCTCTTCTAATGGAGTTCCCTTCACGTTCTCCGGTTCCAATTGTCGTCCTCCAGTTACTCGTCCCTCATGGTCCCATCTGGTTGCTGTAGTGTAGAGTGATATGTTGCTCTGCACCAGCTGCTGTTGTCCTAGCAGACGCCTCTATTTCTCTGCATAGCGTTCCTCTGCCTGATGTGACCTCGTCGGTTGTCTTGAGTGCTGAACGTTTGTGGTTGTAGAGTTGTAGTGTATGTTCGATAATCGTACTTAAAATCAAACTAAGAGTTACTGTTTGATACTTGGATGAACGTATCGTCCATCTGACTTTACAGTTTATTTAAAAATCGCGTCGATACTGAACATAGCGTCCCACCGCTTCTGAAAACTGATTGAGAGTAAAATTGGCTCTCCTGTGCCCGTATTTATATTCAATCAAGAAACCACACCTGTCGGAACAGAATTCTGCTTGCCAGAAATTGTTCGTGGCGTCAGTTCCCCCACTATCGTCCAATTTCATATTTTCGCACATTTCTGCCAATTGCAATGTCTAATGCGGATTTCAAGGTGTTCTAACATTGTCTGATTTAATTACACATACGCTGTGTAATTACCATCGGACTCGCATAATTCGTGTAATTACTACGCTCTTAAAATCGCACAGAATTCGAACTGAACGTCCTATTCACACCGTTTTCGCACTGCCCATGTGTATTATTTTTGTGCATATTTAGAAGTCTTTGCAATTTTTCTACCATTTATGGTTTGCTTATAATTAAATAAAACTATAATTTAGTATCTATTTGGGGTGAGATTGCAAACTTTCAGGCTTGAACAGGCCTCACGCACACACTCTATTTACTAGTATACAAATCTCAGCGACAATCGCGTGATCGTGCATGTTGATTCCTGCTTATAAACTCAGCTTTCAATCTCACACCTGCTTATTTATTACATATTTCTAAAATTAATCTAAATATTTATTTTATTTAATAAATCCACAGTACAGCCTATGCTTGTATTGTCAAAATATATTGCAACGTTACAAGTATTGTAAATAAATAAATACTTGACCATGTACCCAACGCAACTATATAGTGTTAAACACCGGCCAGGTCGTAGAATTTTTGTGTTCGTTGCGTTAACTGTATGTGGTTCCAGAATAAACGTATTCTTGGTAAGAGTAGTGAGACGTTAATAGTATGAAATAATTAATTAAAACATATTAAAATAATCATCCAACGATTTATAAATATAGAAAAGGATTACTTGAATATTAAAAATTGAAATTACAAAATTAAAAAAATATATTATCTTTCGTAAGTTTACACTCTGTAAAAAAAACATAACATAACATTGCTATTCAGCACACATAAAAAAAACATATAATCTTAATATCTAAACATTCATGCTGAACAAATTACACAAGTACTATGTATTACATGGTTGTCTGACTTTGACTCAGTTTTTAAAAAATTAATAGCAACTCATTTATGAAATAATATTAAATTTACAAACATAAAATTTAATTGCTACTATTAAAATTAAAAAAAAAATAACATTTACTTAAAGACTATTAATGATTTCTAATCACATACACAATTTGTAACATTGAACAGAAGATTATTACTTTTTAACTTTTATTATTAAACCAAACTAATTACTTTTAACCAAAATTCAAAATTATTTATATTATTTATATTTATATTAATACATTATTTATATATTATTAGTACATTATTTATATTAAAAATCTTGAAGTTTTTACTATCTCATAATTTTTTTATGAGTTCTTTGCACAACAATATTATCAATCATTTGTCACTTGCGTACTACCGAAGTTACCGTTACGTGTGCGCGCGCGTGCGTGCGCGCGTGGGTGCGTGGGTGCGTGTGCGTGTGCGTGTGCGTGTGCGTGTGCGTGTGCGTGCGTGCGTGCGCGTGCGTGTGTGTGTGTGTGTGTGTGTGTGTGTGTGTGTGTGTGTGTGTGTGTGTGTGTGTGTGTGTGTGTGTGTGTGTGTGTGTGTGTGTGTGTGTGTGTGTGTGTGTGTGTGTGTGTGTGTGTGTGTGTGTGTGTGTGTGTGTGTGTGTGTGTGTGTGTGTGTGTGTGTGTGTGTGTGTGTGTGTGTGTGTGTGTGTGTGTGTGTGTGTGTGTGTGTGTGTGTGTGTGTGTGTGTGTGTGTGTGTGTGTGTGTGTGTGTGTGTGTGTGTGTGTGTGTGTGTGTGTGTGTGTGTGTGTGTGTGTGTGTGTGTGTGTGTGTGTGTGTGTGTGTGTGTGTGTGTGTGTGTGTGTGTGTGTGTGTGTGTGTGTGTGCACGTCCTGAATGCTGAAAATGGTTGACAATGCTGTATGGACACCCTTTGGTTGATTTTACCATAAGGTTGATGGAGTAATAAAACAAATACGAAATTGGGACTATTAAGCTAACCCGTGATTCTGCAAGTAAAGGAACACGCCTATAATTCTAAATTCTACAAGGTGATGACCCTTCCCACACTTCTTTATGGGTCTGAAAACTTGACTTTAACGAAAAGCCAGCCAGTCGCATCCAAGCGGCTAAAACGAGATCTCTCAGGCACGTGGCAGGGTATCCATGACTATAGAAGACGCACAGATATACGGCAGGAACTGAATATTATGCGTATACTCGACAGGATTTGCCCAGTATCGGCAGAATTGGTGGGAACATCTTTGCCGAATGGATGACTGCCGCATCTCCAAACAACTATGAAACTATAAGCCGAGGGGACGGAGAGGTGTGGGACGTCCGAGGAAGCGCTGGAGTGACCAGCTCTAATGTTTGCCTGTTTGAGACCGGAACAAACCATCCTTGGTTTAATCCTTCAAGATGACGATGATGATGATGATGATGATGATGATGATAAAGAGCGAAATAGAAAAGCCAGATTTCTGCAGTTCAGTATTAAACACTAAACGTGGATGAAAGTCATTAAATATTTCGGTTATAATGTTATGGTTATTAGTTGGTATAGCGGTGATGACGTCATCTCCATAGCAACGAGACGGAAAATGGTAAAGTTTGGAGTTTGTTGTCGGGAGTTTAGTACACGACAAAAATAAAACGGACAGTATTTATAAACAACTATAAAAATTCTCTTACGAAACAAGGGAAATTAAGATTCAGTTTAAACCAGTGGCGTGGCGTGGGTACATTACGCCTGTTGCCGGTTGTGATAGGCCTAAAACTTAACCTAAAATTTAATTTCAATCTTTTCTTTTACTAAGTGTTTTTTTAGAGCATTTTCTATCATTCGCTAAGAAAAGAAGAGGGTCCCTGTTCAATGGGATCTGACTCTTATTATACTTACACAGAATAAATCAGAACACAAATAATCGAATCACAAATAATAAAGACAACACATGATTACACGAACAAAACACAAATAGGTACGTAGTATTTTCTGCACGTCAGTTCCGGAAACGAACATAGCTGGTAACTGAGCGTTTTGCCGGTTTATACAGCGGCGGCACATTGGACGGACGAGTGCCCCCTCCCTGTATAGTGACAACTAGTACGAGGTCAATGACCGTACGCAGAAAAACATTCCCGATATATGAGCCGGCAACACAAGACGGTGCAAGTGCCCAGCAGTTCTAAAGCAGTGCTATGGTTTTCTTCAAGTTTCCCTACTAATATTGTTCTGATTTAAAATTATTCAGTAACTTAAGTATTTATTCTATTATATAATTAAAATTATTTTCTCTTATTTCCAGTATTGTTGCTGCCGGCCACAGCGGTTACATGAACGCAACGCAACTGGCTCAAACACTAATGTCGCTGTCCCTGAATATAATTTACGCAAAATTGTTATCACTATTATCAGTAGTATTAAATGAAATTAGTACTTGGTGTGATGCATATATCTGGTAAATTTCAGCCAGTGGCAACATCAAAAAGCACTGTTTAAACATTATGCCTGTGACGCAGGTCTCTACCGGTAATATGGTACGTTGCTGGCTGACTTTGATATTGCAACCACACAGACAAAACAGAGTGCACGTTTTGAAGTGTCCATTAACCTGACCGCTCGTCGATTGACACCAACGAGTAATTTAATTACATAATTTAGTGTAGCGACACAAAATTCCGAAATGTCTGCCCCTTCTGGGTAATCAATTGATTTAATTATACACATTCGGCGTTGAATTAAGTGACAAGTAATTTCCATAATACGAATGGCATAGCTGACTGCCGCCTTGCCGTTCGGTACTTCCGTAGCTTTGAGCTCAAATTCCGCAATTTGTAGTAGTACATGCGTAGAAACCTGACGATAGAAATTGAACAGTGGCTTAGACATGCGCAGTGTATAAACACCTCGTTGCGAGGCTAACCAAATTTTCAGTTATTTTGCACAACAATCTTGTATAGTTACGGAACGTTCTGGTACATTGGAGAACGTTGTTCTACTGTTTTCTCGGCTATTCCACCAGCTGAAGTGCGTACGTGACGCTTGACATGCGAGGCAGTATTACGTAATGCGGAACGTCTTGTGCGTTTGATGGTGTCGTTCTAGAAGCGTCTTGACACCGCCCAACGGTGTGTGTTTCTGCCAAGGCCGCGCTGAATTATTCTCTAGAATTTTCACGTGTTTGTAAAGACACGTATTACGGAATATGCTGGAATCTAAGCGGGGTATAAATACAAGACTTCAGCGGAGATTAGCTCAGTTTTGTCGGGCGATTTACACAGTGCGGTTCGAAGTATTGTGGTGAAGTGTTATGTGTTTTATAATTTTGCGGTACAATTATAATATAATTGTGTTTTATATTAGTTGACATTTTTATTGGGTGTGAATAATTTTTATTTGATTTGTTATAAGAGACTATCTTGTTGATTACAAACTGTTTAACTGTGATATAAAGCTGGTGATTAGTGACTTAATTGGTGTCTTGTATTTTGTTACCACTGTACCATACGACGATCTACTGATACTACTGTTACCGTCGTAACAGTCGGCTGCACTGCAATAAGGCTGGATGTATGTATGTGACAGAGAGGGAGATAATGTGGAAGTGAGATGGTGAAATGATATAGCGTAGTCTCCCCTCCCTTCTGTGTAGATAACTTATCTATAAGTTGTAAGTGGGGGGTCGGCGCAGGTTACTGTTCAGGAACGGCTGGTGGGCCTACAGTATACAAGATGTACACCAGAAGCCCAGTGCTACTGATTCCGTAACTGAAGTTGAAGTATAATGACGGTGAGTGGCGCAGGTGGTTCGGTGCCCATCTGTGAATACAGAATCCAACCGGTGTGCCCACGAGGCAATTTCAAAGCCGACCCATTCTCGATCGTCGTCCGTTCCTCCAAATGTCGCCGACACCTGACTCGTGACTCGCGACACTGGGGTGATGTTCTGTCAACAGCGTCCGTCTTCAGTAGTTCTCATGATATGATGTCAGGTATTGATAGTTTTGTAGATTTGTCAGAGGTTTGACTGTTTATCTAACTGCCGGAATTCCTATATCTTCCACCCCCCCGTCAAGGTTACTTTCTCAACGCCATGTGGCCGAATCATATGTCGAGAAGTAGTGCTGGTGGGGAAAAACATTCTTGCTCGCTTGCAGAGCAGTCGTGCTGGAATGTTAACTTTTCTTTTTATTTATGCCTAATAGTGCAACAATAATATTGAGAGAGGCACTACAGATATGGATAGATACATAGACATAGAGGGGGGAGAGAGAGAGAGAGAGAGAGAGAGAGAGAGAGAGAGAGAGAGAGAGAGAGAGAGAGAGAGAGAGAGAGAGAGAGAGAGAGAGAGAGAGAGAGAGTTGGGGAGTATAGACAGTCTCTGTTGGCATTAATTAACGTCATAATACATTCATTGATTCCAGTTCCAAACTAAGGAGAGGGAGTATCAGATACATCAATCCCCCCAAGCTATTACAAATTTCAGTGAAATTCCATAATAACTTAACATATGATTATTTCTAAGCGAGTTGCATGTGTAAAATAAGGCTTCTAAATAATTATGTGGAAATAATTTTAAATTTATTCTGTATAAAATGGGGGCCGGCCTTAAGTTGCATCCCCCCCCATCCCAGAAACGCTCCTAGTTACGTTACTGATTGTTTTCGTAGTTTATTTCCGGTGTTTTTTCACAGGGCGCCGCTAACCTGTGTCACAAACTTGCTCCGGATGTTTATACAGGCTACGCTTATTAATCTGATTTGAAACCCAACAGTTAGCGTACGTGTTAAAAGTTTCCATACTTTTTATTGAAATCTTGTAGTTTTTCTGTTTCTGTGTTTCTGAATACTTATTCCACGACTCTCGACTCTTGCGTTTGACACTTCACAATTGTCTCTGCTTGTCTTCTTTTTTTGTAATTCTCCGTGTAACTCCGCATACATTTTGCTTATTTCCTCTTTCAGTACCCAATGCTTTTGCAATGAGTCCAAGTTTCTATAGCTTTCCAATACTTTTTTAACGATATTATCATATAGGCCTACGTTTCCTTTTTTAATAGTATTTTTCTACATTTTTTTAATTACGAAGCCAACTTTCCTGAGTTAAATACGCTGTTTCCTTTAACACTTTTTCAGCCACCTATCGTCTAGAAGCTTTCTGTGCGCGTTGACCTGGGTTCAATTTCCCTGCGGGGACTCAGCGTCGTGAGGCAAAATTGAGTAGCCGCTGAGATAACAGCGGCACCTCCTGGCTCCAACTAGCGGCTGGCGGCGCGTTGTACTGCCTTCGTCCTTTACGGACTGTTAAGCAGATGTTTATTTATTTTATTTAGTTATCAGTGTTTACTTGTCACTTATTAGCGAATGGTTAATATTCCTGTCATGTAATACAGTGGTTTCTTTTTCTTATTCAAGTCACCTTATTCTCATGAATGTCTCGTTTACTATAAACGGGTCACACTATAAAGAAATTCCGATAACTCGTTGCTTATTGTCAAAAAGGTTTGCATGAATCTACAAACACATGCACAGATACGATTGGAAAATAATTTCTGTCTACATTTCAAAGACTTGTGCTTTTATAAACTTACATACTGTATTTCTCTTTCTTACGAATCGTTCTACTAAAAACAATGAAAATAAACAGAAAATAGAAATAAAAGTAAGAAACGAAAAGGAAAAGAAAAACCCAAACTTAGACAACAACAGAAAGAAGAATATTACAACAACGACGGTCTTTGTTGTCCAATTAGTCATACAGTCCTTTTTAATGATAAAAATTGTAGTTTCATCAGTGGGAAAAATTTTAAATAATATTTATGTGCAGACAAGGCAGAACCGTAGTATTGCAAGTAATTATAGGATGTCGGATAAATTGCCTGAAAAATAAAGGCAAACAACCTGTTTACTTGTCGAGACGGCAGAAGGCATATTGACGAGGAATATACAGGCAATATGATTATGCATTCAAATTGTTTGAGCGGTGTCGAGAGCCGTATTTACATATTCTGATGACACTTTTCAACGCCTTTTGACAATCAACATAACGCGTTTTATATTTTTTCGTTAGAGTACGAAAATTTTAAAAAATTTAATAATCTTCATTCTCTTCCGTTTACTTTACAGCTCTCTCACAGATGGTACTAAGTAATAATTCTTTTTTAGCTCCTTCCGGTGACTAATGTGTCACTTTAACTTACCTAATAATCATCCATTTCATCTTTTATGGGTAAGCTTCATATTAGTAAGCGCTTTCCTCGGGTTTTCGTTTTATTTTTTAATCAGAGATGTCATCCGACGGCTGAATAAAACAATCCGTTCCTACTAGTGAAATGATATGAACAGTAAAGAGCAATGAAATTATAATAAATAAACTAGTAAATCATAGATATTGTTAATAATTATGACATTGATTAACGTAAGTAATGTGAGCGCGATATCGGTTATAGTTGAAACAGTTGGGATTATGGGATAAGTATTATTAGCTATTTAAGTTAAGTAGATTAAATAAAATAGACTAAATTAAATTGGATATATAAAGAAAAACGTAATTAAATAGATTAAATGAATTTTAACAATTAGGCTGATGACTTAAAGTTATATGATGTAAATATAAATTTGGTCAAAATTCATTCCCGGGGTGTTTGGCCGTGGTCTATTGACATTAGCGAACGTTACCCGACGTTAGCGAAGCTCGATTTTACACTGATGGTGGCGTCGATGGCACTACCGAAACGTCTGTTTTAGTAGAAACAGTGGACTACGGCCAAACAGCCTGGGAATGAATTTCAACAACATAGACTCCTGCCGTGTAAGCCTTAGAAGTTTATACATTTGGTCAGTTCAACGCGGATACTTATTGCTGAGGCAAGTTCAATCAGCAGTTCAACGCGGATACTTATTGCTGAGGCAAATAAAAAAATGAAAGTATACTGAGAATAGCAATTACAGCGGAACAGAGGTTAGTAGCAACATTACGATTTTTAGCGACTGGAAGGACTTTAGAGAATATGAAATATTCAAACACAATTTCTCCTCAGCCTACTGGAAATATAATTCCAGAAACTGTCAAATTATGATGACGTTTCGAAGAATGAGTACAAAACGATATAAATAAAAAAAAGTTAATAATTACAACAAAATTATGCAATTTATAAATTCTAATTTAAATAACTATAAACAGAATTACCACTGTTGCACACCACTATAGAAAAATTATTCCGATTAGCGCTGTCAAGCTTCTCAGCTCATCGTCAGATCGGAGCCGAGAAGCTTGAAAGCGCTAATCGGAATAATTTTTCTATAGTGGTGTGCAACAGTGATAATTCTGTTTGTGATTATAGCCACTAACACAACTTTCTTAATTAAACTTCTAATTAACTATAATGTTGAGCGTTTAAACGGTAGGCCTAATGTAACATCTCTGAAAAATGTGTGTCAGAATTTGAAGACTTCATAAAAGTTCCAATCATTAGATACCTCAAAAACGACCCGATCAATGTTATGTCAGTCCTACAAGGTCTCTGTGGATCTTCACAGTGACAACGTCAGACAAAATAGAGCTGTAAAATTACGAGTATAAAACTATTTAAAATATAATGATCATGTGTCGCCATTGCAGGTAACAAACAAAAATATCGGTATGGAGAACCATACATGACTTCCATATTCTAAGATTTATATTTAAAATCATTTTCAGCCAAACAGCCAGGCTGTGTCTTACCTGCCTTTTTATTGCTGTATTAAATGAAAAATATTATATTACATTAAAATGAAAAAATTATAATTTTATTGCCTGGCAACAAAATTATTTTATTTTTAACAATTACCATTGTTTCAAAAAGTTTAAATAAATTTTCAAGTACTTTACTCTTGTTAAAACGTAAAAGGTTGCAGGTAAACTACCCCGTCCCCTTAACTGATCTTCACCAAAATCGAAAGTCATTGAGACCTCTACAATTCAGGGACGTATGCAAAAAATTATTTGATTCTGTTTCAATTTGCGGCTGTTATCGTTTGCCATAGAAAATACGCTTGATAAAAAAACGTTGCAGGTAAACTACCCCTTCCCCTCAACCGATCTTCACCAAAAACAATAGGTCTTGAGTACTCTACAAATTAGGGCTGTATGCAAAACATTATTTGATTCTGTTTGAATTTACGGCTGTTATCGTTTGCCATACAAAATACCCTTGTTAAAAAAACGTTGCAGGTAAACTACCCCTTTCCCTCAACCGATCTTCACCAAAAACAATAGGTCTTGAGAACTCTACAGTTCAGGGCTGTATGCGAAACATTATTTGATTCTGTTTGAATTTGCGGCTGTTATCGTTTGCCAAAAAAAAAAAATTTCCATTGATAAAAAAAAACCGTTGCAGGTAAACTACCCCTTTCCCTCAACCGATCTTCACCAAAAACAATAGGTCTTGAGTACTCTACAAATCAGGGCTGTATGCAAAAAATTATTTGATTCTGTTTGAATTTGCGGCAGTTATCGTTTGCCATAGAAAAAAATCTACAGACAGACACACAGACAGACACACACACAGACACTTTTCGGAAAACGACTTTTTTTCATGTTTTGAGTGTAGTAGAATCAGAATCTGCAATAATCTCGAACACGATTTTTTTTGCCATCACCATACTTCCATTCCTTAAGGAATATGGAAGTAAAAGAGTAGTTTTGTGACGTTTACGATGTGCAAAGCACTTATAGCAACTGCCAAATGTAAAAAACAATTTTTTTAAGCCGCTGCGATGCTCTATGTCGACCGAAGGGTGGCATCTAGGAGTAATCACCTACAGCGACCATCCACTGGTAACCTGATAGCCTGGCCAATATTTAGTGGCCTACCACAATCGACTATGAAGGCAGTGAGAACGTTGTTGCTGAAATAAAACTTTACGTTCATACGAAACTCGTTCAGTTGGTTTCAGCATTGGCATAAATCGAGTTTTCAAACCGTTACCTACTTCCGACATCGTCACTGGCACTTTATGTGCAGACTAAAACACGAGCGACCGACTTTACAGTATCAATACACACTTGCACAAATCAGTACTGCATAACTTAACTAAGTCTGTTGTTACTCACAGGCTGTTACACATGCTCGCTTCGGGTAGTGACACTTTTATCACACTTTACGTGTTTCTAGCATCATATTTTACTAACTTTACTCTAATAACACTTTTATCACACTTTACTAACTTATGACTTTCTTTCCCCGGATTCGTCTCTGTAAGTAATTTCATCTGACTGTAAGCCTGTTCTCGCGACTCTACCTACGTGTCTTATCTCTTTGTGTGACTTTATGTCTACTGTTTTTTATAATATTTTATTATGCGTTTGTCAGTAGTACTTATAACTCTAATAAAAAGGTTTTATTCTAAATTTATCTCGTTTTTGCTTTCATCTGGGAATCATCTCTCTCCCCCCTCTCACACGCTCACTCTCTCTCTCTCTCTCTCGCTGTTTCTTCTTTCTCTCCATTATAACTACAACTGTTTTTTCGTTAACAAAATAATTCATTTGTACATTTTAACCAGGAAGCTACTTGACCTTCAGAACTCGCTCACTTGAACGAAATGTATTTATTATTAGATAAACTTTAATATTAGATTATTTTTCAATTATTCAAAAAATGACCAAAAACGCTATTATTCTGTTATTTTGTTACAGAATAATAACAGTTGGAAAACTGACAACGTGGAATAAATACTAATAATCCCGAATGCAGTAACCTACTGGCGTTTAACTAAATACCATAAATTAACCATAATACCCAAATTACAAATAATTTAGTCTCAGCTTTTAAATTGATGTATGTTTCCTTAGATATCTTTATGACTATATCCAATTCGTTTTACAAATATACATAAATGATAACGATATATATAGAGTTTTTTTGGCAAACACACCTTACAAACTTTTCGAAGGAGTTGCAACATTTTCGAAGCCTCTTGACGGAGATTAACATTTTGAATTTGTTAACGAATTTGTATTTTGAATAAAATTATTCGTAACAGACTTATGCAATTTTCTTAAATTTTAACCTTTAATGTTTAAAATTTAAGAAACATAACCTACTGTGACTACGTAAGTTTAAAACATTTTAAATCTAAAAATCGGTATGGAGAACCATACATGACTTCCATATTCTAAGATTTATTTTTAAAATCATTTTCGAAATGAAATATTACCATAGAAACTACTTCTTTCTACTTACTGCTTCAGCCTTAACCACAGTACTGTGGTAACTAACATATACCACCTCACGTTATCGCACTCGATTTTCACTGATGATGGAAGTCAATGGCATTGCCGAAACGTCTGGTTTTGTAGAAAACATTGGACTACGGCCAAATATCCCGGGAAGGAATTTTAACAAAAACTACTTCTTTGTTGCCGATAACGTTGTACACATATATATAAAAAATATGCATAAAATTAATGGCTTGTATAAGTTAATGATTGATCTCCATTAAGTAGTGCTCAAGTTTCCTAAGTTTTAATATTATGATGTCCGTATTAAAGCATCAGAGCAGGTTTAGTGTGTATGAGGGTTCACCGTGGACAAAAATTTTCAACATTTCCTATTGAGCGTTGCTTAGAATAAATCTGGGAATCTACAGTGTACGTTTCACAGAACAAACACGCGGAAAAGAAGGAGCGCTCCGAAGTCACTCATGTACCCTCAGCATCTTACAGAGGGTTCATTCCCTGAAGACGAAAAGTCTGTGTATGAATCGTTCCTCTGTAAATACGTGCAGTTACACTGCCCAGCGATCCACAGGAAGCAAATCGCTATCCACGCTGGACACTTTTTCGGCTTGCATGCGTTATGTTGGTATGGGTTCGGCACTTTCCATTTAAAAACCGTGCAAATGTAAGAAAATAAACATGAATGAGGCCCGAAATAACGCGAATTGTGTGTGTGTGTGTGTGTGTGTGTGTGTGTGTGTGTGTGTGTGTGTGTGTGTGTGTGTGTGTGTGTGTGTGTGTGTGTGTGTGTGTGTGTGTGTGTGTGTGTGTGTGTGTGTGTGTGTGTGTGTGTGTGTGTGTGTGTGTGTGTGTGTGTGTGTGTGTGTGTGTGTGTGTGTGTGTGTGTGTGTGTGTGTGTGTGTGTGTGTGTGTGTGTGTGTGTGTGTGTGTGTGTGTGTGTGTGTGTGTGTGTGTGTGTGTGTGTGTGTGTGTGTGTCTTTCCTGCCTTTTTATTGCGGTAGTGATAATAATAAAATGGAAACGTAAACAGTACATAACTGAGATATGTTTGCCTGCCACTCACGATATATTTTCTCTTATACATGACTAGCAGAATACCCGTGCTTCGCTACGGAGTTTTACGTTGTACGTAATGAAAATGTTAGTTTAATTAATAAAGTTTAATTAAAGTAGGCTTCTTAAAAATAAATAGCTGTTGCCCACAACTTCGTTCGCGTGGTCTTCAATTTAATGCGATAATATATTTAGAACAGAATCTATTCTATTGGGTTGCCATAGTAACCAGATCTAATAGTTTTTTAAGACTGCAAAGGACCCCCCAGAGGATCGTATCGAAAAAAAACACCTGACCTATGTTGGTTCTCCCGTTGCGTAAAATATTTGTGCCAAGTTTGGTTGAAATCGGTCCAAAGGTTTAGGTGGAGAAGTGGAAGACCCCAAAGGACCCCCCAAAGGATCGTATCGAAAAAAACACTTGTCCTATATTGGGTCTCCCTTTGCGTAAAATATTTGTGCCAAGTTTGGTTGAAATCGGTCCAATGGTTTAGGAGGCGATGTGGAAGACCCCAAAGAACCCCCATCGAAAAAACACCTATCCTATGTTGGTTCTGCCGTTGCGTAAAATATTTGTGCCAAGTTTGGTTGAAATCGGTCCAGTGGTTTAGGAGGAGATGTGGAAGAAACCTTCGCGGACGTGCGCACAACAACTCACCGAAGTTTCATCGCAATCGGATGAATGGTATAGGAACGCATACGGGACAAACAAAGAAACATTCATTTTTATATATAAGATGTAAACTATACCACTTACTTGACATAAACCGTGATAGCTAAGCTAATGTACAACATATATGTATTAATTATACACATAAATGTTCCTCGATAGACACTCTATCTATTGGGGAAAACTTGAATAAAATCCGTTCAGTACTTCCTGAGATTAGCGATTTCAAACACAGAGAGAAAACGGACCGACTTTACTTTATACTATGTACAGATTTACATTAAAATGAAAAAATTATAATTTTATTGCCTGGCAACAAAATTATTTTATTTTCAACAATTACCATTGTTTGAAAAAGTTTAAATGAATTTTCAAGTACTTTACTCTTGTTAAAACGTAAAAGGTTGCTGGTAAACTACCCCTTCCCCTTAACCGATCTTCACCAAAATCTAAAGACCTTGAGTCCTCTACAATTCACTGACGTATGCAAAAAATTATTTGATTCTGTTTGAATTTGCGGCAGTTATCTTTTGCCATAGAAAATACGCTTGATAAAAAATGTTGCAGGTAAACTACCCCTTCCCCTCAACCGATCTTCACCAAAAACAATGGGTCTTGAGAACTCTACAATTTAGGGCTGTATGCAAATAATCTTTTGATTCTGTTTGAATTTGCGGCTGTTATCGTTTGCCATAGGAAATACCCTTGTTAAAACATAAAACGTTACAGGTAAACTACCCCTTTCCCTTAACCGATCTTCACCAAAAACAACAGGTCTTGAGAACTCTACAATTCAGGGCTGTATGCGAAACATTATTTGATTCTGTTTGAATTTGCGGCTGTTATCGTTTGCCAAAAATAAAAATTTCCCTTGATAAAAAAAAACCGTTGCAGGTAAACTACCCCTTTCCCTCAACCGATCTTCACCAAAAACAATAGGTCGTGAGTACTCTACAAATCAGGGCTGTATGCAAAAAAATATTTGATTCTGTTTGAATTTGCGGCAGTTATCGTTTGCCATAGAAAAAAAATCTACTCACAGACACACAGACACACAGACAGACACACACACAGACACTTTTCGGAAAACGACTTTTTTTCATGTTTTGAGTGTAGTACAATCAGACTCTGCAATAATCTCGAACACGATTTTTTTTGCAATCACCATACTTCCATTCCTTAAGGAATATGGAAGTAAAAATCGGCTTCCGTTAAAATTCACTTTAGTCTGGGTAATAAATTTCTACAATTTTTTCAAAGTTTTAATCCGTTTATTGAGTTGTAGTTTTCTAAAATACTGAAATGTCCAAAATTGAACACATTATTCAGATTCTGATTAAAATTCTTTTAAATTTGGTACTTCAAATGGATATTTGCAATTTTTCACAATCTTGACACTTTTTGTGCTCTGGGATCGGGGGGGGGGGATTTGTAGTTATGCTATTGTATGTATTGTTTCTTTGTGTATCACACTCTTTTGTCCACTTTCTAAAATTCTTTCTATCTTTGGCAAGATGTTTACTTACAATATGAGACGGGGAACACAAGTACGATTATGTGATGTGAAGGAGTCTCGCTATGACCTCAGTGAAGATTAACATCTGCACGGTAATTAGCAAGTTTCTCTCTACCGGAAATCAAGCAGTCTTGACACTGATTATGTGCTGCTCTCCAGTCAGGTTTGATATACAAGTTACTTTACCTAGTTAGTTCCTTGGGCGGGTATGTGTACAGTGTGGTCTGACAATCCGTACAGAGTCAACCAGAATCAGGTCCGTGTATAGTAGACTTTACTCTAACGAGCCGAACCATATCCCAAACGTCTCAGCAAACTAAGTATAATTGATAGTCTGACTAGACTCCTTAGGTGTCAGTAGGTAAGTTTAGAAGCCTATATATACAGACGATGGCATATTGCCTTTTCAATAAAAATGTGAAAATGTGTGTTAAGTTCTCCTGTTACCGTTTTAAAATAATAAAGAGCAAGAAATGAGGGAGACGGAGAGAAGGAGTGAGAGGGAGAAAAATAGAGAGAGGGGGTGTAAAAACTTTATCACGTAACATACGAGTACAACTAACTTGACTTACTTGAGTTAAGTCCTTAAATTCCTAGGTAAAACATAGAGCCTTGACGAAATTTCTCCAACGTGTTCTGTCCATTGCCAGGGAGTTCTTTGCGTGTTCTGTCTTCACCTCCCTCCACGTCTTGTTGACACCAGCCAACTCTCTTTCCATAGTCCTCTTCCAGGTGTTCCTCGGTCTTCCACGTCTGCGGCTACCTTGCGGATTCCAATTCAGTGCCTGTCTAGCGATAATTTCTGATGGTCCTCTCAGGGTGTGACCGATCCACCTCCATTTTCTTCTCTTTATCTGTAGTTGGATGGGACTCTGACTTGTGACATCCCATAGATCTCTGTTTGAGATGGTCTTGGGCCACCAGGTTCTCATTATGTACCTCAGGCAACGGTTTATGAAAGCCTGTAATGTTGTACTGATGTACTTCGTCACTTTCCAGGTCTCACATCGACACACCAACACCGATCTGACATTTGAGTCAAATATTCTGAGTTTCAACTAATGTGACCATTATTGCTGAAGATGTTTGCTAAAACTCCGGCAACCAATTTGCTGCGAAACTGAAGCCTCGCATATACTTCACGAAGAAGAAAGTTTCAGTACGTTTATAACATCGTCGTCGTCGTCATCGTTTACGGCTTAGGCTAGTATACTGTTCCAGTCTCAATGGAAATCATCCAACCATCGTTTACGGGGTCTTCCCACACTTCTCTTCCCCCCTTGGATGATAGTCGAGGGCTTTTCTTAAAACTCTAGTTGGATCCATTCTCTCTACGTGTAACCGCCACTCTGTTTTGTACCGGGAGATTTTCTCATTTAAGCTTTCAGGTATGCCTAACTCCATTCTAGTATGATCATTTCCGATAAGATCTCTCCTGGTAGGTAGAACCCTTTACAGCCCTCAAGAACCTCATTTCCGCTCCTTGTACTCTAGATATATTTTTGTCCTTTCTAATCCAAGTCTCACTACCATACAGTAGTTGAGGTATGACCATTACATTATAATATTTCAATTGCGTCTCTTTTCTTGTTCTCTTCTTGTTTCCTACGTTTATAACATATCTTTAGTTTTCACGCTTTGGAGTTAACTTTTTAAATGACCATAAGTCTTGTATTACATTTGCCGGCTTACAGTTGGTGCTTGCTTCTGGCTGTCCTCTTTCTTATTTTGATGTCTCTTCTTGTAATGAGCATACTGCTTGTAACTCTGAGCGCTTGTTCTAAAGGGTCCCTCTCTCCCTCCGTCTTTATTTTTCTACTTCTATTTTCACACAGTCACTACGTTTTTTTGCCAATTCTGCTGTAACTCTCTTTTTTTGAGTTGATGCCAGATGCCAGATTTTCTTTTGGCTTATGTTGAACGTATCCTTATGCTATTGAAAGCGATTATTACATTCATATGTTTAAAGTAGAGTATACGTTTTATAAAGTTTATGTTCGTTATTTCTATGCACAACGTGTGTAAAAGAGAAAAAAATTATGAAAGAGAGAAAATCAGACTCTATATGAACGGTCAGAGTTTGTCACAGTGTTTTCAGATCTTTACACAACAACGGGGTTTTTAAAGAATTCTGTGGATCAACGATAACGGTATCCAGGGACCAGGACAGTTACTGTACGGTGTGGTACCTCAGTATGTACTTAGGACTCCCTTAGACCTATTTGCAAGGGCACGTTCTTCTTTTTTTTACCATTATATTCATTTGCGTTTGTTTACCGCTCAGCTACTTTATTTCTGCGCATTCTTTTTTCAACAGCTACCACATCATTTTTCAAATCTTTCATTCTTCTATTCATAGGCCTTTATCCTTCCTTCTTCTAACTGGGTTTTACCAATACGTCTATGGTAGTCTTTGTTCTTCTATTCGTGAGACACGTTCTAATCGTTTCTATCTCTGTGCTTGTATACATCTATTATATGAACCTATATTGTAATAAGAATAATCTGATACATTGTCAATCACCACCTTTCTCTATACATAGACGATGTCATATACAATTAGCAGATAAACCTTCGAGACCAGTTTATGGTTGGGAGTGGGGACGTTGTGTTGTTTCCTGATGACCAGGGTATTCTGTTGAATGCGGAAAGTGGCTTTGCAGATGGCTGTACTCTCGTAGCATCAATCCGCAATAATTCTTGCTTATATAGGATTTAGTTTTGGAAATTTCATAATTGTTTAACATCAAAATGCAAAGAAATGTCAAATTTTGGGAAGATTGATTTTTTAAAAAGTAGAATAAAGAAAGCATAAACATTTAATTAGGGGAATATAGGAGAAATAATGAACCCAGCAGCAACATAAAAACGAACACAAAGAGATTGAAATCGCATACTATCTAACAGAAAACATCTATAATAGAAATCCATAAGTCGAAACGCAAAATTAATACAATCCCAAACAGTAATATGCCCTGAAGCTTTATATGCATGTAAACGCTTGGGAGTATTTTCCGCAGAAAATATATTAAAAATAGAAAGAAGAATGTTAAAGAAAAATGTATAGTGCAAAACAAATGAAAGTACTCAATATGACATTGAGATGAAATATAAAGACTTCTCTAAACTTTCTATAAAAATGCGTAACACAGTATTGAAACTTTATTGACATTTATTAAGAATACAAAAGAAAAGATCAACGAAACGGATATTTGAACATTGATGAGATAATAAAAGACAATTTGTTCGCTACGAAGATGTTCAGAAAGATTTCAAACATGTCTCAAATATAGGCAAAGAAACATTAAGGACAGGAAGACAGAAATAAGTACATAAAAATAATAGAAGAAAAGGTGGAATAAAAGATCAACAGACAAGGGAGGCGAGGACAAAGCACAGATGAAGAGAGAAAAATGAGAAGTAAAAGAATGAAAGCCAACTGGGAAAATAGGAAACAACGAAATGTGCAACGCGGTCCAAAATGGCCTTAGACTAGAAAAAATGCATTTTGTTAAAAATAGTCAGCTCGTATACAACTCCAAGAGCTTACGAGTAATAATATGATTTAATATTATTATTATGTATAATTTTAATATTGCAATAATTAAATGTTATTGATTATATACCTGAAGATTGTACGACTTGTACAGGCTCGTATTATAGATATACTTGTCAAGTAGAGCATAGAGGGAAGTTGTCCCAACTTTTGCTGTTAACTCGGGAGTAAGACAGGGATGTCTTTTGTCCCCTATCTTGTTATCATAGAGGTAGGACAGCATGTTGCGAGAGGCAACAAATAGAAAACGGGGGGGGGATTCAGTGGGGCTTAAATAGCCGTTTGAAGGAACTGGATTATGCGGATGACTTGTGCCTTCTTGCAGAAAGCCTACGAGATACGGAAATTAAATTGAATGATCTGAAAATAGAAGCCAAACATGTAAACTTAAAGATAAATAACAAAAAGACCAAGGAAATGCGTATTAACGATACTAGACGGAAGAGCTATAGAAAGGGGTTGAGGAATTTTGCTACCTGGGTAGCATGGTTAGTCAAGCTGGAGGTGCTCTTTGGGATATGATGATAAGTCGTATAAATAAAGCAAAAGGAGCATTTGCACAGTATGGGGACACCAGTATGGAGATCACTCCATATACGCAGGAAGACAAAACTCAGAATATTTTACTTAAATGTCAAATCGGTCTTGATGTATGAATGTGAGACCTGGAAAGTAACAAAGGATATTACTACAAGGTTAAAGACTTTCATAAACCCTTGCCTGAGGTAGAATTTGGTGGCTCAAAACAATCTCGAACAGAGAGCTACAAGTCAGAGTCCCATCCAACTACTGATAAGAGAAGAAAATGGAGGTGGATCGGTCACACCCTGAGAAGACCACCAGAAAATATCTCTAGACAGGCACTGAATTGGAATCCGCAAGGTAGCCGCAGATGTGGAAGACTGAGGAACACCTGGAAGAGGACTATGGAAAGAGAGCTAGCTCGTGTCAACAGACATGGAGGGAGGTGAAGGCCCTGGCAATGGACAGAACACGCTGGAGAAATTTCGTCGAGGTCCTATGTTCCACCTAGGAATTTAAGGACTAAATCAAGATTACAATGCCTTATTATAAACAGTTCGTACTCTGAGCAGTGATAAGCGTTTCCATATTAAGAATGTTAGTTCTTAGAGTGTATATTATATGTAAAACGTTACAATTACAAATACAAACTATATAAATTAAATAATTTAAAACTGTAGAACAGTATAACATAAATGTACCAAGTTGTAAAATGATATCTTGGTGTGCGGTGTATTATTATTTTAATCCATCAAAGAAATTTGTCGTAATATCAAAACTATTATGTGTAAATATTTCATTACACATCTTACGATAACATTACACGAGAGATTTTATTTTATGAAAGTTGATGTGATGAAGAGTAAAACTATTTTATCCAAAACATTGTGTGTGTGTTTTTTTTACAATATTCAACCGTGTTATAACATGCAATTCACGTATTGTAGAGTTCATATTCTGTGACTGTGTAAAGCTGTCCGAGGCCAATAGATGGCGGTAGTGTCCCGTTTTCACATCACATTGCTGTAACGGATCCATCACCCCTGCACTGCACACCTGTACAGTGTACTCCAAACTATAGTAATGTATTTGTATGCACTCCAATGGCGTTCAGTACAATAGTATTCTGCGCTGACACGATCCGTTTAACGGGCCGATACATTCCTTTCTATAACAGTGGACCGTTTCCGGTATTGTGACAGTTATGTGCATGACGAGAGGCAATGCAACTCGTATGGACGGTATCGATTTTGTATTACTGTTCAGTGTTTTGTCTGATGCCAACAGCGACCGTGCTATATACATGTACGCACTAGAGCACACACACACACACACACACACACACACACACACACACACAAAGCTTCGTGCGTTTTAGGATATTAACTATCTTCTTCTATCAAGGACTAGTCGAATCACCTGTTCCGGTTCCAGAAAGGAATACATCCACCTCGCCAACGCTTCTTAAGTCTTTCTATACTTCGTCGTGGAATAGGCTTGTGTTGCCAAACTTCCTTAGGCAACCTACCATCTGGTATCCTCTTCAGATGAGCAATCCATATCTCTTTGTTTTCTGCAATACGATCTTGATATTAACAATCTTCACACATGAGGTCTATATCAGAATGTAAAAACATTACATCAGTGATCCATACCTTCTGGATGCGGTTTTACCCCTCCCGATATCACCTAGCTGGATTCTCACCTAGCTTTAACTTGGCTTAGGTGGAAACCCTTTCCTGTCTGGTCTCTCTTGGCCAACTCTTAGTCTTTTTCACCCCGACGCTATTAGGTTTTCGAGGGCTAGGGAGTCTTTTATTGTTTTCATACTTCTGGTGTACCATGTATTTCTTGTTTTCATGTTTTCCGTTTGTATTACCCAAAAGGTAAATGTTTTGGTAAGGATCCGGCACGGATTAAAGTGTCAAATGGTCAACGGACCTAGAGATGGAAGTTGAAGATTTTCCAATGGCACTAAGAGACGATGAACCTAAGAAGTAGGTCTCCGAGTGAAACCCAGAACAGGACCAGAGACTCAAACATAGCACTCCTTCTGCTGGTAGCATTGTTAGAGGATATTTATCAAAGAGGAGTACAAGAAAATGGAATGTGGCGCAGGCGTTATAATTATGAACTATACCAATTTTACAAAGAGCCGGACATTGTCAGGATAATAAAAATACAGGCTAATGTGGGTTAGACACGTAGAGAGAATGGAGGAAGGACAATTCAATTTCTCCGTAATTAAATTTCTTTAGAAGAATAGAGTACGTAATTTTTGCAGATAAAGTGACTCAAAAATAACATTGTACTCGTATTAAAAGACTACCCCATAAGGAAATCTATAAATTGTGAAAAAAGTTTGAGAGTGGGGGATTTTTTTTTTTAGAAATTTTCGAACCGAATTCAAGTAAATGTTTTGAAATATAAATCTTAGAACATGGAAGTCATGTATGGTTCTCCATACCGAATTTTGTTTTGCTGAAACATTAAAAATTGGTATAACGGATCAATTTCAGTTTATAATGTTAAAACAAACGCTTACCAATGACGGCATAAAATTTCAGAACACCAGTAATATCTTTCCAATTATGAATTTTTCCACTGACACTAAAATAGTTCAAAAGATTTTGTCCCCTTACGATGACTAAACATCGTAAGCATAATATTTAAAAAACAGTCCAACTTTCAAGATTCGATAACATTTGGACGAGGTGGTAAACACAAACTCACACATACACACAGATTTATACACTAGGTTACGTTTACGTAATAATTTTTTTCACGCCACTAATGTTATCACAAATAGTCCCGTTAACTAGGGCGAATTTTTTTAAGTAGCTAAGAAAATAATTCTCTTCTTTGGTTGCGGTCGTTAAGAAACCATAGTGCCGAGTTTAATTACTTTGCTAACAAGAAGGAAAACGCGTTAAGTACAGCCGAGGGGAGTAACCAAGCATTTTGCGGTTGACGTCATATTTATACTTCTAGAGATATTTTTAAACTACCTGTATAGTAGTAACCACGGATAATCCTAAAACTATACCCGTACAAAAACCTACCGCATATCACTAATCATCATCAACCGTGGCTCTACAACGCTTTTTGGGTCTTGGCCTGCTCCAAGCGTCGATTCCATTCCTTCCTATTGCATGCCCTGGCTTTCCAGTTTTTTATGTTCAGCTTTCCCAGGTCCTCCTCTATCTGGTCTTTGAATCTACTTCGGGGTCTTTCCCTTTTTTTACTCCCCATTGGTTTCTGGTAGAAAATATGTTTCGTAGGCTGTCCTTCATCCATTCTCTCCACGTGTCTAACCCACCTCAGCCTGTATTTTGATTATCCTGACAATGTCCGGCTCTTTGTAAAGTTGGTATAGGTCATAATTATAACGCCTGCGCCACATTCCATTTTCTTTTACTCCTCTAAATTTTGTTCTTAGAATCCGTCTTTCACAGCAACCTAGAAGTCTCTCGCTATTTTCTGTCATTGTCCAGGTTTTTTGAAGCATATGTCAGCACTGGCCTGATAAGTGTTTTGTAGGTTTTGCATTTCGTGCTTCTTGAGATGAAGCTAGATGTCAGTGCTTCTGTAATCCGACGTGCTCATATTTTATTTGCAAATACTGCGTATCACTAATAGAAGTAGATATATCCGTATCTAATTACCATCTTGATTTTTTAATTTAACTTAGAAAAAAGAGTACATTTGCTACGTTCGCTGATACGAAATACAATTACGTAATACTCTTGAAAATTTGAGATTATGTTCGAATTCGAGTAGGATAAATGTCCTCTAACAATGCTACCAGTAGAAGGAGTACTATGTTTGAGTCTCTGGTCCTGTTCTGGGTTTCATTCGGAGACCTACTTCTTAGGTTCATCGTCTCTTAGTGCCATTGGAAAATCTTCAATTTCCATCTCTAGATCCGTTGATCATTTGACACTTTAATCATCCCTCCTCCTCAACCGATCCCCACCATTAATGATATTTACACTTTCATAGAGTAATAGTTTTATGATATGGAATTGATAAGGTATCTTATCCTTCAAAATTAAAACTCTCACTTTACTTGATATCAGCAAAAGTAACCCACTCGCCATACAACTACCTTCTTCATTTATAGATATCTCATTTACCATTTTCAAGTGAATTAATTTTATTTTCGAGGAACTTATTTATCAAAATTAAGTATTTTACTATTGTTAAAACACAAAACAATGTAGGTAAACTACCCCTCGCCTTTAACCGAACAACCTTACTTTTGATACTTACAGTTTTAATGAGTAAAAGTTTCATTATATGTAATTACTAAGGTATCTTATCCTGCAAAATAAAGTAGTTTAGTCGAAATCAGAAAAGTAATTTTCAAAAAATTACCCCCTTCACCTACCATTCTCATTTATAGAAAATTACCCCTCTCCTTTCAAATACCCTTTTCATTTATAGATATTTCGTCTAAATATCTACAGTGAATTATTACGATCTTTTATTTATCAAAATTAAGTACTTTACTCTTGTTAAAACTACCCCTCCCCCTTAAGCGATCATCGCCAAAATCAACAGGCCATGAGTCATATATAACTTGGGCACATATGAAAAAATTAATTTATTCTGTTTGAATTTACGGGAGTTATCGTTCGCCATAGAAAAATGATTTTAAATGCAAAGACACAGACAAACAGACACACACACACAAACACTTTTCGGAAAATTACTTTTTCATGTTTTGAGGGTAGTAAAATCAGAATCAGCCGTTATCTCAAACACGATTTTTTTCGCGCTCACCATACTTCCATTTTTTAAGGAACACGGAAGTAAAAACTGCTAAATAAAACGTAGAGTCGATTGCGCGTAGTGGTGCTTCCCCAGGTCGCGACGCAGCGTGAAGTGCTACAATAATGTGTTCTTAGATGACATACATACTGTGATGTTTGGTACAATTTTTTGATTTTTTGACAAATTGTCCAGAAGAAGTCGTGTTATTATATAACATGATGATGAAGTTTATCCTTGAAACGCGTAGTTATTGAAAGTTTTAAAGGAGTCACAAGACGGTGAGTAACCAAGTGTTTACAAATATTACAATTAAATACTTATACACGTGACTTGGAGACTATAATATAATGAAAACGTAGTTATCCCATTTAAATTGAACTCCCGTACTTCCCGTACTCACTGGTTCGGTAATAGAGGCATAAAGTGAACACGTTGTAACACTATTGTTTTGATAATTTTATCATTACTAATGTAGTTTTTTTTTTTCAGATCGTGCAACTAATAATAAATACCTCTTTTTTCCAGGTAAGCAGTCGTTTGAGAAACATGAAATGTCCGTCATACACAGACTTCTGTATTGGATATCAAAGGTTTGTTGCATTAATGTTTTGTCAGTATTTTAGGAAGTAAGCATAACACATCCTACTTAAACTACAGGACAAATTTAAAAAATCTTTCATATGTAATACACAAGATAGCTATTGTTTAGTCCGTTTGCCGTAAAATCGTTTAAAGCAGCTTCGTTACGGACCGTCTTAGCCTAACTGTCATCAAACGTTCTGTTTCTTTTTCATATTTGACGATACGGCTGACCATGCCTCTGTGATTGCTAAACTTAGTTATGCGACTGGTTCTTCAAGACTTTTTAGACGTTCCATGTATTTTGCCCCCCATCCGACAACCTTCTTCTCCTTTCGTCTTCGGTACTAGTTGAGTCGAAACACTGTCAGCTTTCCACTGTGTCAGAACCGTAATTGGCAATATTGTTACAACGGTCGCATGGATCGACCTGCTGAACAGTGGGAAGAAAATAAATTACATCAGATGAAATCACTAATCACACTTTTATTAGTGTTAAAAGTAAACAAACACACTCGTACAGAAAAATACTCCAAACCGAAGATTGTCCAACACACCATCATGTAACAAACAACAAATGTCACCTTATTACAGTATAGGACTAAGTAATAGACAATAAACCGCAAGTCACAATAATTACAACTCCGATAACGCACTGAAACATCGCTGGTCCAAACTGAAATGGCCTGCGTCTGGCCACTTGTATTTATACTCCGCCGAAGTTCGAGAAGAATCTAATGCTTTCGAGAATAATTGCATAGTTACTGGAAGCCGACCTTGTAGACACCCCGCAGACCGAGTAACACACGCGCCAGTCAGATTGCCTCATTTTATGGGCGGAAAAATATGTAATGCTGTCGTACCTAATCAACATTCTTTTTTTCTATTTCTTTTATGAATTTGCTAACTGCTATAATTTTTTTATTGTTCGACTAAGCTTTTCGTCATTACTGACATCTTCAGGTCTTAAACATCTTAGGTTGTTTAAGACCTGAAGATGTCAGTAATGACGAAAAGCTTAGTCGAACAATAAAAAAATTATAGCAGTTAGCAAATTCATAAAAGAAATAGTAAGGATGGCTGCTAATTTAAACAATACGAAGAATTCTTTTTTTCGTTCAATTAATATTCCGAATTTATTTTCGTTTTCGTTTAGGCATCGGACTGTACCTTTATCCGTTCCTGTAGTACATTTTCGAAGTTTTTAATATGCGATTGTATCGATATATTACGATGTGGAAAAGAAGAAGTATTCCGGTACTAATTGTAAATAGTCATATTTCTTAATGCAAAGCGAAAATACGTGTAGTTTTAATTTGTGAGCATAGGTAACAACGGTTTTTAGTTTACTGCTAAAATAAATAAAAGCATGGTTGAGAAAACATAACGTTTAACGTGTATATACGATGCTTATAACAGAGTAACACTTAAATAAAGGACCTAACGTTTTTGAGTTAACGGGTAGGCTTACTTGTAGAAAAGTAATTACAGGTTACGTCAATCGAAACACAACCAGCCACAATAGTGAATTCGAATTTGGTAATGTGAGGAAGCGGAATAACCGTAGCGTAAGGTCAGCGACCACTCGTATGAAAACTATGTACTATCAGCAGTTCACCTTTGTTACCGAACAAGGAATGTGATGACGTATGCCGTCAAACTACACGCATCACTGTAACACTACACATTTAAAATACGTTTAACATAGTGTCGGTGTGACTTGACTGTCTCTCACAAGGTATTTCTTGTAGTGAATAAAAAAACACACTTTATCAAAATATTCAATAAATTACACTTACATATAGACATACACTTGTACAAATGTAAATACAAATACAAATACATTGCATACACACTTGTAATGTACGAACGTTCAATCTTATACCCACACAAAATTACAACTAAATACGTATGAACATTGTTTTCAGAATCAGTAATACCGCACCAACACAAGCACCCACTATCATTCGGTAGAACCCCCCCCGCTCCACAGTCGTCTCGGCAGCAAAACTGGTATGTGTACAGTACTGTCCTCACGGTACATTAGAGCACTGTTTGTGTAGTGTGTGTGTGTGTGTGCGTGTGTGCGTGTGTGCGTGTGCATACGATGACACAGAATACGTCGTCTACACACAGTCTGGTACCATACTTAGAATTGTACTTTAAATTTGTCTAATCTGGCCGTCTCTTAATCCGTGTACAAACATACTGATGCGATAGGAGCTTATATATAGAGAACTCATGCTTACGGATGTGTAGACAAAATCAGGAAGACACAGTACAGATTCAGATACACTGTTTACGGTTGGCTGCCTTTTGTTCACGCCATTGGTCTGTCCAGATAATGCGGTAACAAATAGTTTCGATTTGAGACCGTTGGCAACCAGATATCAATGAAATACAATTACCACTACCGTACTGCCCTCGCCTAACCGCTACAGATATCAGCAAACTGTGGTCGCATCTCCCCATACGAACGACGCGTGCAACAAAGTAACAAAATTAAATTTCAATATTACCCATTTACTAGATGTTATTTTTTGTCGGGAAAAATTATTGAAAATATTTGTTCAAAGTATCACCTTGAATTAGGGTGAAACATAAATAATCTTCTTCTTCTTCTTTTCCTCCTCCTACTCTCCTCCTCCTCTTCTCCATCTTCTCGTTCTCGTTCTCGTTCTCGTTCTTCTTCTTCTTCTTCTTCTTCTTCTTCTTCTTCTTCTTAAAGCTTATTACGTCGTTCGTCATTACACCTTACCTCTCCATGTTTTTATCGGGCGCTCCTGACTTCTTCTCTCTTTACTCATACATTTTGCACTTACGTGTGGTATTCTTAATGGGTCCACACGCTCTATGTGATCAAACCATGTCTGTCTGTATTCTCTCAACATGTCATTTACTGGTCGGACAGCTAACTCATGACGGATATCCTGATTCCTTTTCTTATCTAACCTAGTAACCACCAGGAACTAAGGAGCCTCGTTTCTGCACTTTGCAGTCGAATTCTGACATGAGCATTCGTCATTTGCTGTGTTTCACTACCACACACACACACACACACACACACACACACACACACACACACACACACACACACACACACACACACACACACACACACACACACACACACACACAGTATAACGTGAATGATAATTAAAGAAAAAAGTAAACTTCATTTGAACAAAAATGTTACGTAAAGATATTAAAGATAGGTTGTAAAAGCAATGTAATTAATGAAAATGTTTGTAAGAGAACATGAAAGTGGAACGTCATTCGGGATAGTTAGAAATAAATTGGAGAATGAGATTAATGGAATATATTCTACGCCTGATTAGTGGAACGATCCATAGGTGACTGAAAAATAAAACACGGAAGGGTACCCGAATGAAATTTTATAAAACTGTGACTGTCCCTACATTCCTGTATGTTAGTGAGACATGGGCTCTCGGTAAAAGGACGTACAGAGGATTCAGGCAGCCGAAATGTAGTTTCTAAGAGGGACGCAAAGTTGAGAAGGAATGAGGATATTAGACGCGATTTAAACACTGTATTTCAAGACCACAGCAGGAGATGGTATGAACACTTGAATCGCATGCCTGATATCCGTCTACCTGTGGCTGCCTTGGGTTATCACCCACTGGGAAGAGAAATGATGTCGGTAGACCGAGGAGGAGATGAGTTCCGGAACAGGTCTAAGGCCTAGTCCTTGGTGTGGTGCTGATGATGATATTCTACACCATGAGTGCTTGATCAAGAGACTTGGAAGGAATGACCGAAGGGAATTATTGCCAAGAAAGGTCCCAGTTTCAAATCTTCCATTACATAAAGCGGATAGCGGAAGATAGCAACTGCAGAGATTACAATAAATTAAAGAGAATAGTCAGTAATTGAACTAATATAAGAACTACCATCAGTCTAAGTAAGACTCTATTAAACTACCGACTGATAGCCCAAGCTGTACAATAATATGGATGCCGTAATTGGATATTGTATTAGATCTATGTTTACGGTATAGTTCGGTCAGAAATAACATCAAAAAGCTATCCATAAACATTATGCCCGCCATAGCGGCATCTTATAGGGAATTAATTCGATCTTCTCGATGTTCTTGATGTTCGAGTCACAGGCATAATATAGTAATATCTTTATGCCCGTTATTAGTCACAGGCATAATATAGTAATATCTTTATGCCCGTTATTAGTCACAGGCATAATATAGTAATATCTTTATGCCCGTTATTAGTCACAGGCATAATATAGTAATATCTTTATGCCCGTTATTAGTCACAGGCATAATATAGTAATATCTTTATGCCCGTTATTAGTCACAGGCATAATATAGTAATATCTTTATGCCCGTTATTAGTCACAGGCATAATATAGTAATATCTTTATGCCCGTTATTTAAGTTTATAATATTGTTAGGCTATTACAGAAAGTTCTACTTGTTTCTCGGCTATCCCAGCATATCCAAGCTGTAGTGTTTGTGTGCGTACGTGACACTTAACATGCGTCAACAAACGAGGTTATTCCAGGCCATATCGGTCGGCGCACTGTGTTCAAGGAAGCAATCAATTACGCTCTACTGTTTGCGAGTAGTGTTGACACGTATTATGGATTATTCGGGAACACTTGTGCCATATATTTAAACACAACGACAGCTTACGCTTATAGTTCAGTTTAAGTGGCGATTTATTTAAGTGAGGTTCGAAGTATTAAGTGTGGCAAAGTGTTATAATTGTGCGGGAATCTATTAGCTGACATTACTATTGCGCGTGGACAAATTTTCCTGGGAATATTGTACAAGTCCATTATAAACCGTATTCGTGATTAATTAAAGCTGGTGATTACTGACTTGATTGGTGTTTTGTATTTTGTTTTCCGCTGTATCATACGACGATCAGGAAGACCGTCCTAACAATATCAATATTACTTTCACAGCAATGAAAATTACGTGCTCACCACAAACTGTGAGCTTGTTTGTATAAACCTTAATGTGAACGTTAATAAACCTTAATAACGAATTAAGGTTTATTAAGGTCACTGTTATATTATTCAATCAACTAATAATAATATTTCATAAGTCCGGTTAGCTCTTATCGCCAACAATTTTTGCCAAATATTCATTGTGCAATCGCTGACACCTTATACAATCTACACTGAATACTTAAGCACACTAGAAAATAGATATTATTGAAATTATTAATGATTTTTAAAAATATTAATGAAATTCAATTTTGAGGATTTCCTTAAATAAAAGAAAAACTAATGTTTCCTAACATCACAGAAAGACTTCACTTTCTTCTGAAACACTGCAGGCCATAAGATGTACCTTCTTGCTGTATCTTATCATCTTGCTCTTTTACTTCTGTCACTTTTAATGATTTCCTTAATTTTTCATATTTTATTGTTGCACGCGCATTTGAGTTCATCAGTCTCTTTGCATCTTTTTTCTTTTGCAAGTTTTTAATTTTCAAGCCTGGAGAAGCCTGCAGACTTTTTTAGTACTGTGACTGATAAGAAACATCCAGTGTTACGTTGACAAATGGCTTCCCCAATAGCTATTGGCAATTTTTCCTTACAAGTGAAAACTTTTTTTGGACATTTACTCCAAATCAGTATGCACAATACCCTATTGGTATTTTGAATTTTTCCCATGCAGCATTTTTGTAATAAGTGATCAGCAAAAAGCTTTATATAAAGTGGCAATTGTTGAATTAAAGTCGCTCCTAAAGCCTTAGTAAAAAAAAAATAGCTACAAAAATTGTTTTTATATTACAGATAAACTAAACATAGAGTTTATAGATTAGTTTAGGTTAGGTTGAGTATGAAGAGAACATACACAAATGAAAATAATGCAAAAAAAACTGAAATATGAGGAACAATAGCACAATTGGACGCAATATGCGATAATCATTATAAAAAGCTGTAAAGTTAGATCAAGCAACACACACTAAGTCAGCACAATAACGTAAAGTATATCAAATGTAATTATTATAGAAATCCACGATGTCATCAGCTGATTAGCATTGTTGGCCAGGTAACGTCAGCTGACACGTATTTAATTTCAACCCGCTCATTATACTTTTAAACGTATATTTGTGTTTAGACGATAATCTAGGCAGCACTTATGAGTCCACTTTTCTGTCCGCATGATGTTCTTTAAAACCCAATAAAGTCACAGGAATTATAATTCTAATATGCATCAAATTATTAGACATAATCTTCAGAAAAACATGGAAATCTAAATAACTTAAAAATTTTTAAAAACGTTATTATTATTATTCCGGCTGTACAATGTGTAGACATTTTCCGAAACCAAAGATTACAGAAGTCATTGAATTCTCATCTTCCACTGCTGCTTGTCCATCCAATGATCTTCAATTTCTCGTTTTCTCAATATGATCTGAATTTCTTCTGTCCAATAGGTGGTCTTCTTTTTTCCGTCTTCCTGGTGGGGTCCTTTCTATAACTTTCCATGGTAATTTTTTCTATCCATTCTTTTATACCATTGTAATTTTTTTGTTTGGATAAAAACATTAAATTTTAGAAAAAATCCAACTTTTAAAGAGTTCCTCTTGAAATAAGAATAAAACATGCTACTAAACTATGGACAGACGTAACAAGCAAAGTGAATTTAGGTCAATTTGTGGAGTGCCCTCCAAAACGTTTGGAAATGCACTCACAGGGAAATTCAATTAAAATTTTATAATTTAATGGGATTGATTGTTTGGCTGCATGTGTTGCTGACAGCTCCTGCTACAAGTAATACATTCCCGGTACGCCACGCCAGTACCCTTGAAATTAAATTATTACGAGCAGTCGAATGTCAAATGTCAGTCGCTGGCTGACGGGCTGTAACATAAGGACCTCACGTTACGTCGTCTATCTCCACGAGATGGAACACATCCATAAACTTAGTACAAATTCATTTTTTGGCTGAAGTTTGTAACTAGAATTTTGCCGGTTACTCCTTCTTTTAACATTTTTAAAGGAAAATCTGAAGACACACCACTGTTAAACGTTAATTTTTGAAGAGCAGTCACCTGTAAAATTAACTCTCAAATTACAAAAAATATTTATCGAAATAGTGATTACAATGACCATAGTAAGTATTTAAGTTTAGAAAATATTAATCTATCCATTTTTTTTTATTTTAACGAAGTCTTGTATAATTTCTTCTAAATCGAGCGATTCAAGTATGTCGCTTTCAATATTTAATCTTGCTAACGAAGATAATCTTGCACCTCCCATAGCTGAACTCAACATATCTTTAGTGCGTTTTAATACATAAAATGATATTTCAGATTTGCAGTTTGCTATCTGAATCGTAAAAAGCAGACGATAAACAATGTATATATTCAAAGATACTTCAATTATTGTGCAATCAATAATCCAGTTTAATACTTTGCGCAGACAAACTGTATCATAGAATCTACCATCTTCATTCGAACGGTTTGAAAAAAACCTTCTTTCTTGCAATTTTACTTGTGGCACAAAGTGCTTCAATTCTATTAGAAGATCGTTACTCAAATCATTCGAGTAAACTTGTATGAGAGCTTTCGCTTGATTTTTCAACTCGACACTCTTCATGGTTAATAACTAGTTAATAAGGTTTGTGGCCAACAAAATTTAAAGATTAATAAGAAAACACGAGGAAGTACTCCATCACCAGAAACTCATTGAAATCGTCTACTTACAAGACAAAAAACTGCAAGACTGTTCTTGGCGTCAAAGATTCAAATGAAGAAATCCTTCTCTTTAGCGTAAAGAGTTAAGTTAACATTTAACTTATGAAGTGAAATTTATAGATCACAGAAGTTCTACATAGAGCTGTGCGTTTGATTTATGTAAATGAAACTAATGGGAAACTCGTAAATGTACGTAAATTATTTGGCAGTTAAAATTTACATAACTTAATTGCGAATACCGGTTAGGAGTAAAGTTAACTATGTCGACTTAGGTGAATTTACGAAAAATTGAAATTGAAAGCTTTCAAGTGCAATGGTAAATCAAAATATCGGTATGGAGAACCATACATGACTTCCATATTCTAAGATTTATATTTAAAATCATTTTCAGCCAAACAGCCAGGGAAGGAATTTTAACAAAAAAATACTTCTTTGTTGCCAATAACGTAGTACACATATAAAAAAAATTATCCCCTCCCCCTTCAACTATAATTTTGATTTATAGAAAATTACCCCCAGCCCGTTCAACTAGCCTCTTCATTTATAGATATTTCATCTACGTTTCTACAGTGGATTATTAAGATCTTATCAGGATACTTTATCAAAATTAAGTACTTTACTCATGTTACAACAAAAAATGTTTCAGGTAAACTGCCCTTTCCCCGTAACCGATCTTCACCAAAATCAACAGATATTGAGTTCTCTATAGCTCAGGCACATATGTAAAAAATTATTTGATTCTGTTTGAATTTACGGCAGTTATGGTTCGTCATATACAAAATTACCCATGTTAAAACATAAAACATGAGATTTATAAAACATATCTAAGATTTATATTTAAAATCATTTTTGAAATAAAATATTTTCATAGAACCTACTAACGCTGGGGAAATCTGAGGAACCAATCAGAGTTGGGCCTACCTGTCACTCTGCTGAATTTGGTGGAAAGCCCTGTCACTGTCGTCAAAGTATCAGCCTTGACAGGGTCCTCTTTTTCTGCAAAATGGGAGAGGCTTGAGATGGAGTGAGTGACATGGTCCCCACCTCAATGAAGAACCCATTGTTTTATAAAAATATATTTAAATTTTGAAAACTGAAAATTCTTTTCTTGTTGTAAATATTTATATTTTATAATCAAAATGACTTTATTTTTGTTACCTGGCAACAAAATTATTTTATTTTCAACAATTACCATTGTTTCAAAAAGTTTAATTAAATTTTCAAGTACTTTACTCTTGTTAAAACGTAAAAGGTTGCAGGTAAACTACCCCTTCCCCTTAACCGATCTTCACCAAAATCTAGAGGCCTTGAGTCCTCTACAATTCACTGACGTATGCAAAACATTATTTGATTCTGTTTGAATTTGCGGCTGTTACCGTTCGTCATAGAAAATACGCTTGATAAAAAAACGTTGCAGGTAAACTACCCCTTCCCCTCAACCGATCTTCACCAAAAACAATAGGTCTTGAGTACTCTACAAATCAGGGCTGTATGCAGAAAATTATTTGATTCTGTTTGAAGTTGCGGCTGTTATCGTTTGCCAAAAAAAAAAATTTCCCTTGATAAAAAAAAACCGTTGCTGGTAAACTACCCCTTTCCCTCAACCGATCTTCACCAAAAACAATAGGCCGTGAGTACTCTACAAATCAGGGCTGTATGCAAAAAATTATTTGATTCTGTTTGAATTTGCGGCTGTTATCGTTTGCCATAGGAAATACCCTTGTTAAAACATAAAACGTTACAGGTAAACTACCCCTTTCCCTTAACCGATCTTCACCAAAAACAATAGGTCTTGAGAACTCTACAATTCAGGGCTGTATGCGAAACATTATTTGATTCTGTTTGAATTTGCGGCTGTTATCGTTTGCCAAAAAAAAAAAAAAATTCCCTTGATAAAAAAAACCGTTGCTCGTAAACTACCCCTTTCCCTCAACCGATCTTCACCGAAAACAATAGGTCGCGAGTACTCTACAAATCAGGGCTGTATGCAAAAAATTATTTGATTCTGTTTGAATTTGCGGCAGTTATCGTTTGCCATAGAAAAAAAATCTACAGATAGACACACAGACACACAGACACTTTTCGGAAAACGACTTTTTTTCATGTTTTGAGTGTAGTAGAATCAGAATCTGCAATAATCTCGAGCACGATTTTTTTTGCCATCACCATACTTCCATTCCTTAAGGAATATGGAAGTAATATCGGTATGGAGAACCGTACATGACTTCCATATTCTAAGATTTATATTTAAAATCATTTTCGAAATGAAATATTACCATAGAAACTACTTCTTTCTACTTACTGCTTCAGCCTTAACCACAGTACTGTGGTCACTAACGTGTACCACCTCACGTTATCGCACTCGATTTTCACTGATGATGGAAGTCGATGGCATTGCCGAAATGTCTGGTTTTGTAGAAATCATTGGACTACGGCCAAATATCCCGGGAAGGAATTTTAACAAAAACTACTTCTTTGTTGCCGATAACGTTGTACACATATATATCAGTGGCGAAGTTACATGGAGGCAATTGAGGCAATGCCTACCCTACAAAATTCTGTAGAATAAAAATTATAAATACGTATGAACTACATAACGTAAAGATTATACATTGTTACTGCGACTGTCAAATTTATTAAACCGAAACGTGCTTTATTGAGCGACCGCTAGATAGTGACAGGTGAGATTCGGCATAGTTCGTTTAAAGCGAATGAGGCAACCTGAACTTGCCTCAGCGTTTTTTGTATACATCGTATGTAAGCAATGTAGTGGTGTGATAGGGAAGTGTAGGGAGGGGGGATTGTCCCGCGCTGTACACATAGAGCGTTGAGGCATGCCTCACTTCTGTGGTCCAAACAGTTAAGTTAAAGCGCCTGTGTTGTTTCTAAGTGTTTATTTTATGCGGTTATTAAAAGTGTCACTGTTATTCCGCTGAACTAACAGATGATCAAGATTGTTATTTGAATTATTTGTAACATTAAACATATATATAGAAACTAATCAAGTTTAAAAATTTGAAGTTCAATCAGTTGTATTATTGTGTATGACTAATACAAGGATTGTTCAATAGACACACGTATAGAGCTGTAAAGCATTTTTTATTCAACGATTTTAAAAGAAGTCTCCAATAACATTAAGACATGATTTCCACTGTTGCACTAACCTGTAGATTCCCTGCTAGTAAAATTCTTACGGCTGTTTGTGGAACCATTCGGTTACAGCAAACTCTACCTCAGCGTCCGATTTGACCCACCGTCCTTTTGTGATTCCTTAAAAAAAATTTAAGATAAGATTTTTGCCTACCCATTCATTAACTACTAGCTTCGCCAGTAAGCAAATTGATGTCCATTTTTTCGGCTTGCACGCGTTATGTTGGTGTGGGTTTCGGCACTTTCCATTTAAAAAGCGTGCAAACATAAGAAAATAAACATGAGTGAGGCCAGAAATAACACGTGAATTGTGTGTGTGTGTGTGTGTGTGTGTGTGTGTGTGTGTGTGTGTGTGTGTGTGTGTGTGTGTGTGTGTGTGTGTGTGTGTGTGTGTGTGTGTGTGTGTGTGTGTGTGTGTGTGTGTGTGTGTGTGTGTGTGTGTGTGTGTGTGTGTGTGTGTGTGTGTGTGTGTCTTACCTGCCTTTTTATTGCCGTATTAAATGAAAAATATTATATTACATTAAAATGAAAAAATTATAATTTTATTGCCTGGCAACAAAATTATTTTATTTTTAACAATTACCATTGTTTCAAAAAGTTTAAATAAATTTTCAAGTACTTTACTCTTGTTAAAACGTAAAATGTTGCAGGTAAACTACCCCTTCCCCTTAACCGATCTTCACCAAAAACAACAGGTCTTGAGTACTCTACAAATCAGGGCTGTATGCAGAAAATTGTTTGATTCTGTTTGAATTTGCGGCTGTTGTCGTTTGCCATAGAAAATACCCTTGTTAAAAAAACGTTGTAGGTAAACTACCCCTTTCCCTTAACCGATCTTCACCAAAAACAATAAGTCTTGAGAACTCTACAATTTAGGGCTGCATGCAAATAATCTTTTGATTCTGTTTTAATTTGCGGCTGTTATCGGTTGCCATAGGAAATACCCTTGTTAAAACATAAAACGTTACAGGTAAACTACCCCTTCCCCTTAACCGATCTTCACCAAAAACAATGGGTCTTGAGTACTCTACAAAGCAGGACTGTATGCAGAAAATTGTTTGATTCTGTTTGAATTTGCGGCTGTTATCGTTTGCCATAGAAAATACCCTTGTTAAAAAACCGTTGCCGGTAAACTACCCCTTTCCCTTAACCGATCTTCACCAAAAACAATAGGTCTTGAGAACTCTACAATTTAGGGCTATATGCAAATAATCTTTTGATTCTGTTTGAAGTTGCGGCTGTCATCGTTTGCCAAAAAAAACAAATTTCCCTTGATAAAAAAAAAACCGTTGCTGGTAAACTACCCCTTTCCCTCAACCGATCTTCACCAAAAACAATAGGTCGTGAGTACTCTACAAATCAGGGCTGTATGCAAAAAATTATTTGATTCTGTTTGAATTTGCGGCAGTTATCGTTTGCCATAGGAAATACCCTTGTTAAAACATAAAACGTTACAGGTAAACTACCCCTTCCCCTTAACCGATCTTCACCAAAAACAATGGGTCTTGAGTACTCTACAAAGCAGGACTGTATGCAGAAAATTGTTTGATTCTGTTTGAATTTGCGGCTGTTATCGTTTGCCATAGAAAATACCCTTGACAGACAGACACACAGACAGACACACAGACACACACACAGACACACACACAGACACTTTTCGGAAAACGACTTTTTTTCATGTTTTGAGTGTAGTACAATCAGAATCTGCAATAATCTCGAACACGATTTTTTTTGCCATCACCATACTTCCATTCCTTAAGGAATATGGAAGTAAAAATTAATAAACCGATTTTCAAGGTTAATTTTTATTATTAATAGAGATTGTTATATATTACATAGCTTTTGAAAACTGAAAATAGAAGTAGAAGTTAATAAAAAATCATAAAAGATAGTTTTTGAAACATCTTTGCACTTGGGTAGTTTTACCACTAAGCCCTTGATATAAAAACTTTCTTTAAATGTTTTGTCAAAAGAAAACAAAAACCTTTCATCACACGTGACGCCATTTTGCCTTTACATGTTCAAGAATATGCCACTCCATAATCATTACACGTCCGTTACATGTTCATGTTCATGTTACATGTTACATTACATGTTTACATGTTCATTTTGTCACTGCTATATTCCAGTTACCGAGAGGAGAAGTACATGTCTATGTATGTACAGAAGAAAGATTCTTTTTAATGAGTAAAAAATTACGAGAACATGATTAACGGGGCAGCCATATGATAGAAAGGCACATATATCGTAAATTATAAATCGTTAATTTCTGTTATTGGATGACTTTGTAAATAAAATTTATATTTGTCACTTTTTCTTTTTTAACAAAACTGTCTACGGCAGGTTACAACTGGATGTTCTCTATTTTTATGGTCATGACCAATTGTCTTCATGTTCTTCGGTTTCTGATGTCGTCAACCATTCCAACCTTTTTTCCTCCCAGTCCATTCTTTCCTTCCACCTCTTCCTCTATTATCCTAAGCTTCAAACAATTTCTACGGAACATGTTTTTCACTTTCTTATTACTTTCTGCAGCAGTTTTCTTTTAACTCGTATTTCCGTCAATGCCGTATCGCTTCCCAGTCTATCAGTCTATTCATTTTAATCAGTCCATGCAACAACCACACCAGGTACCTTTCTTCTTTCTTTTTAACAGTCCGTGTTTCACTGCCGTATAAAACCAAACACTCCAGATAAAACACTTAGCAAATCTCTTCCTCAGTTTTCGCTTAATTTACAGAAAATTAAAATGAACTACTCATCTAAAACTGCGGTTGTGATTGCAATGTTGTTAGCCGTATGCTTTCTTACTTCTACTGTAATTATGAAAAGTATGAAGATCTGAACATTACTGTACTTCCTCCCTGTTACCCCTGAGATGTGTTTCCATATTTGCCATATCAGTAGACCGTCGCAACAATGTTAACACTTTCTTTTTGATGAAATTCCTAAATCTAATATCGTACGTTCAGATGGGTGTTAAAACGTGTTTCCACATTAGAGGTTTATTATAGTGAATTATACTAACCACAGCGTCATAGTAATTAGCAAGTTTCTGTCTGCCTGAAGTCACACAACCAGTTGGATATTGATTACGTTATGTTTCCTTGTCTTCAGTCAGATTATAAGTTAGACGTGTTTAACTTTGTATATAATATGTGTACTGTATAGATTAATAACACAACAACGGACCTACCAGAACCAGGTCAGAGTTAGCACTTAATACTAAGTATTAGCCGGCGACTCGCAACGGTACGGTAACTCCTGACAAGTTGATCAATTGATGCGTCTTAGCAAACTGTCAAGTCTAATTAAATGTTTGCCTTTATCTGGTTGCTTTTGTGTCTGATACGTAAACAGTTACTAAACTAATATTTTATACTTCGTATTGTTTAAATTATCAGCCATCCTTACTATTACTTTTATGAAATTGCTAAACAATAAAAATTTTAGCAGTTAGCAATTTCATAAAAGTAATAATATTTTATAATAATGTATTGTAAATGTAATGTAATATCTACATTAAATGGAATCCTGTGGGATAAGCAAATTACAGCAGAAACTAAAACTAAAATATTTAAAACCATTGTTAGAAGTATCATCATTTACGGGTCAGAAGTTTGGACTACCAATAAACACACAAGTAAAAAATTAATGATAGCAGAGATGAACTTTTGGAGACGTTCTAAAAGAGTATATGACATGAGAAAATAAGAAATGAAGTCATTAAGAACAGAATGAATGTGAAAACTTCAATTGTTGATTTTATCTAAACAAAAAAATTACAATGGTATAGACACACAAAAAGAATGACACAGGAAAGATTGTCAAGGAAAGTTATGGAATGGACCCCACCAGGAAGAAAGAAAAGAGGAAGACAACCGATCACCTTGGTAGAAGAAATTCAGACTATATTGAGGGAACGAGAAATTAAAAAAGATCTTTGGATGGACAAGCAGCAATAGAAGCTGACAATTCAATCACTTCTGTAATCTTTGGTTCCGGAAAATGTGTAAACATTCTATAGCCGGAATAATAATGAAAAATGTATTGTATACAGGAAAAAGTTTTTAACAATTCGCTCTTGTCACCTAATTTCAAAGATTTGTTGTCGCTAATATTCATGTCCTTTCTTCATCGTTTATACTGTCAACAGCTAACTTCAGAATCAATATTTGCTTCTGCTGAGACTTCACCACGAGCTTTTCTCACACAACCTCTTCAGAAGGATCTGTGGGACAATTAATTGTAATGTTGAAGAACGAAGCTACGTCATCTGCAAGAAAGTTTTTAAAACGTTATGAGCTGTTCCAACATTCCTTTATGCCAAAGATAATGTAATCCTCGATAGAAAAGAGGGAAAGACGACGCGGGCTGTTAGAATGAAGTTTCTGAGGAATGTCCAGAGTTATTCTTCCTAGACAGGAAAAGAAAGGAGAAAGTTACACAGGAGTTATGAAGCCAGTCTTTAAATGAGACAGTTAAGGAGCACGGAAAAAGACGAATGTCTGCTGTTACCATACCACTAGCAGTCTTATGGAAAAGAAGCCGTCGGTAAGCCGAGAAAGAGATGCTTCCTGAGAAGGTCAAATAAAGCTTATACAGCAATGAATTCCAACTGGCGGCCTGCAAGCCTCTTGCGTCCCACAATGCCTTTTTATGCGATCCGGAACCTTACGCCCTTATTACACTACGCAACTGATTGCACAAAACGTTGTGGGGCATTAGTTTAAATGTAGCGTATTACACTTACTCCAATTGGTTGCAAGGTCTGCAATCGATTGTAAGCCTTGCAACTGCTCGTGCAAGTTTGTTTTACGCACTCGTTGTGGTGAATTGACTCAAATGTAGCCTACCTATGCAACTGATATACTATGCAACTGATTGCGTGCAATTCGCCTGCGCGCGCATTCTGTAGACAACGAAGAAATTTAGACATGGGACCGACACAACATATACAATTTTTTACAAACCGCCAATATCTAAAAAAAGGAAGTTTTTAATGAAACGAAAACCAAAATAAAATTTGTAATTTTTTCTAAATTTCACTTGCTGATACCATATGGCTATCTGTTATGGGACGAAAGTTTATCGCATGCCAAAAATTTCACTTCATGCAAATTAACAAAAATTTCATGACATGGGGACCGTTTTAAATCTCTGTTCTTAAAAACGATTAAAGTTAGTGTTCAAATTTATGTCTAAAAAAAAGTCTTCAAACTTCAAGAAACACGATGGTGAAAGAATTATTTTATCAGATCAGTAGTTTCTGAGGTTAGTCTAGACAACGATACAAACAAATTTTACCTCTGTATAACAGTAGTATAGACGACATGCTTTGCAGCTGATTGCAAAGCAGTTGCAGCCTGTTTTTTACTAACCTGCCACTAGTTTCGTTTCGTGTAGGCTTGAAATCAGTTGCGCAGTGTAATAGAGACGTTACCGTTTAAAAACCAATTTACTGGTTAGTCTGTTTAATTTAATAAGTGATCGAATAATTAATGTTATTTTGAATGAAAATGGTCTTGCTGAAGAAACCTATGAACAATTGTTTTACTGACTCATTAATAAATGTACAGTGGATTTCACATTGTTTAATAAAATGTGTATTAGCTTTAGCACTTTTTCAATCTTATCATATTACAAGGTCTAGTCTATTTTCTCTCATCGCTCCATCGCTCGGCTAGACAAAACAGACGTGTTTGTTCTACGTTTCGTTTTTGATACCTAATCACTCGCATCTGTTACTCAAAGTTTCATTGAAATATGTTCAGCTAGATGTGGACATTCCTGCTAATGTGGCTGCAGCAGGCTAAACCCAATTTTTACGATGAATATATTATATATGAGGGTCAGTTGAAAAGTTCTTGAAGTGACATCTGTAGCTTAGTGGTAAAACTAAAATTTTTCGTGTGCTGCAAGATTTGTATTTTATGTGAACCCTATTCATTTCCAAATCTAACTATCAATTTATTCATTGTTTAGAAGTTGTTTAAAATTGACGTGTCATGCGTATTCAAAAACGTTTTTGAAAAACGAGCAAAATCAACCATCATGGTGTGATTCTTTGTTTAAAAGTTTTTAGCGCCAACGGAGAGCTATAAATTTATTTTAAAATTCAGAGCAAAATTTTAAAAATGTCAGAAGAAGCTGCGACTTCAAAACCAATGGTTTGTAAGTAGGCACGTGAGTTTAAACGTGCTCGTACGAGCAATGGAAACGTGATCGCACTGGACGCCCAATAAATGCAACAACTCCAGATGCGGCCGCCATCTTGCACAAGGCTTTTTCACACCAAGTTCTTGAGTTAAAGTATGATGCACACGCTCATATGAGATGCCTATGATTTGAACAACGTCATCCACTCCTCTGCGGTCTTCCAACAACCTATGAAATATTGTTAATAATGTTATATTTTGTTGCACTTTTTAGTCGTCCACTGTGTCCACACGTCCATAGTGTTCAGTGCTTATACGACCACGGTTAAACTCGTGTGTGCCCCACTTACCGTTGTTTCTGAAGGCACAGCATTTCCTATCACATTTACAACATTGTTTTGGTTTTCCATTGGCGCTAAAACGTTTTTCACAGAGAATTCATTACAACACGATGTTTGATTTTGTGCATTATTTTAAAAACACGCGTGACAGGTAAATTTCAAACAGCTGGGAAAAAGTTAATAAATTGACAGATATATCCGGAAATTAACAGGTGTTTACGCGAAATATACATCTTGCAGCACACGAAAGATTTTAGTTCTACCACTGAGCTATAGATGTCGTTCCGCGAACTTTTCAACTGACCTCGTAAATAAAGGCTTACAATGTTTAATGTCTGCTTTATTATACTAACATAACAAACATTTTACCGCTAAAGATGTGTATTAGAATATGCTAAGTGTGTAAATTACTTCTTATTCCTTGTTTACAATTAACTACTGCATTTTTGGTTTCTACGTTACTTGTCGAAAAGTGATCGTTTATGATGCGCCCGCCGGTAGATTCCTGAGTTTAAATACTGTGGCCCTCGGGCGCTTTTAAGTTGGAAATTACTGGTATGCCTATACTTGATAACGGTGACCGATTAAACACTTTATCACTGCCAAATCTACCCCACTATAAAATAGTCTACATTCTTCTGCAGTACCGTGCTGGTACCATGCCTGTAGTCAATTCTTTGTCTACGTTGTTAGTGGTACCTTGTTTCTAGTTATGTTCTATACAGACAGTAACGACAGTGCTATCCAACCGATACAGTCTAGTATGGCAGGCGTTGCCTCAGTCAAGGCCGCGTTCAAGTTTGTTCTAGACAGAGGCCACTTGAGATACGCATTAGCGTCACCATTAAGTGGCGTGCACATTGAGAATGGAAGGTTTTTCTAGAAGGCGTGCGCTACCTATTAAAATCCATAGCAGCCGGCTTAGGAGTTCTGTGGTGTTCACCGTTTCTTTAGCGCGGTTGTGTTCTAATTAGTGCGGAATTCTTTGTAGTTGATATTATTATTGCGTGTGGGAAATTTATACTTGAATTGCTGCAAGAGATTATCTTGTTGGTTACAAATTATTAATTGTGATAATTAAAGCTGGTTATTAGTTATTTTATTGGAGTCTTGTATTTTGTTTTCCACTATACCATACGTACGATCAGTTAGACATTCGTAACAATATCCTTGTTTTGAGTGAAATAATTCTTGAGTTTTGCTTTGTATTTTTCACATAAACTAATTTATTTATGGAGGGTTTACCGTTTTTTGTAGATCTTTCAGCTGGGACTTGACTTCCTACAACTATCTGTGGCTTTATTTGTAAAAGGACTTATTTACAAGTTTTTATCTGTCTCGAATATTCGTAACTTCGTGATTCAGGTCACAACAACCTACCTCTACTTACGTTTACTGTTTGCTCTTGTTGTATACTTTTAACTTTAAACATAAACATAAAACATAAAGTGTTCTTGTTCTCGTACTCGTACTCGTTCTCGTTCTCGTTCTCGTTCTTCTTCTTCTTCTTCTTCTTCTTCTTATTCTTCTTCTTCTTCTTCTTCTTCTTCTTCTTCTTCTTCTTCTTCTTGCAGAAGTATAAGACTTAAAGCTTTTTACGTCACCCGTCATTACACCTTATCTCTCCATGTTTTTATCGGCCGCCCCAGACTTCTTTTGTTGTCACGCGTATATCTTTGCACTTACATGTGGTATTCTTGATGGGTCCACATGTTCTACGTGATCAACCATATCTGTCTCTAATCCCTCACCATGTCATTTACTGGTCGGACAACTAACTCATGACGTATATCCTCATTCCTTTTCTTATCTAACCTCGTTTTAAAAAAAAATCAGCTACAAAAATTAATTGTTTTTATATTACAGGTACACTAAAGATAAAGTTTATAGGTTAGTTCAAGTTAGGTTGAATATGAAGAGAACATACTCAACATGAAAATAATGCAACAAAACACTGAAATATGAGAAACAATAGCACAACAGGACTCAATATGTAATAATCATTATAAAAAGGTGTACAGTTAGATAAAACAACACAAGTTACGTCAGCACAATAATTGTAAAGTATATCGAATGACACAGTTACAGAAATGTATGATGTCATCAACTGATTAGCATTGTTGGCCAGGTAACATCAGCTGATACGTATTTAATTTTAAGACGTTCATTATTCTTATATGACTTTCCAAATTAGAATGATTACTACATAAGTAAATCTTATACAACTAGATTTGAAAAGTATGTTTGTGTTTAGACGATAATCACTTATGAGTCTACTTTAGGGTACGCATGATGTTCTTTAAAAACCAACAAAGTCACAGGAATTATAATTCTAATGTGCATCGAATTAGACATAATCTTCAGAAAAACGTAGAAAACTAAATAACAAAAAAATGTTAAAAAACGGTAAATTTTAGAAAAATTCCAACTTTTAGAGAGTACCCCTTGAAATAAAAATAAAACATGCTACTAAACTATGGACAGACGTAACAAACAAAGCGAATTTAGGTAAATTTGTGGAGTGCCCTCCAAAACGTTTGGAAATACACTCACAGGGAAATTCGATTAAAATTTTACAATTTAATGGGATTGCTTGTTTGGCTGCATGTGTTGCTGACATCTCCTGCTACAAATAATACATCTCCCGCTATGCTACGCCAGTACCCGTGAAATTAAATTTTTACAAGCAGTCGAATGTCAAATGTCAGACGCTGGCTGACGGCCTGTAAAATAAAGAAACTCGTAGTGTAGCCGCTCACGTTACGTCGTGTGCCTCCGGCAGATCGAATAGTACAAATTTAGTCAAATTCATCTTTGGCTGAAGTTTGTAAATGGAATTTTGCCGGTTACTCTTTCTTGTAATATTTTGTATAGGAAAATCTTAAGGCACGCCGCTCTTAAACGTTAATTTTTCAAGAGCAGTCACCTGTAAAAAATAAGGTTCATAGCCAACAAAATTCAAAGATCAATAAGAAAACACGAGGAAGTGCTCTAACACCAGAAACTCGTTGAAGTCGTCCAGCTATAAGACAGTTCTTGGCGTCATAGATTCGAATGAAGAAATCCTTGCATTTAGCGTAAAGTATTAAGTTGACACTTAAATTATGATGTTATATTAATACGCCAAAGAAGTTCTACATAGAGATGTGCGTTTGATGTGTGTAAATGAAACTAAAAGGCACTAATGGAAAACTCGTAAATGTGCGTAAATTAATTGGCAATTAAAATTTACATAATTAAATTGTAAATACCTGGGGGTTAGGAGTAAAGTTACATAAGTCCACATACGTGAATTTACTAAAACTAAAACTAAAATTACATACTTTCAAGTGCAATGGTAATCCACAAAATTATTAAAATGATTTTCAAGGTTAATTTTTATTATTAATAGAGATTTTTACTGATTACATAGGTTTTAAAATCTGAAAAGTGAATTAGTAAAAAAAACATAAAACATTGTCACTGGTACATCTTTGGACTTCTGTAGTTTTACCTTTTTATCTTGAAACAAAACGGTAACTAACCGTAAACACATTAACCCAACTTTACAAATTCTGATACTATCAATAAATGTTTGCTTTTTCTCCAGAAGAGAATCAGTACTCCAGAAGGACGACGAAATATGTGAGTGTGCGCACGTGGTTGTCTATACACGTGTTATATACAACCGCATTGTGACCGCCTTTTAAACAGTGGTAACATAAGCGATTAACACTTTATAGAATAGCAATCTACTCGTGTAATTACTTCTTATTTTTCAGTACAAAGATTAGCCTGTCAGCGTGTTCTGACTTCAAACTTTATCCGCCTAACATTTCTTCGTCTTCTTAGACCTTTTTAGATAGGTCACTATCTATCCATAACCCCCGTCTTCGTGTCGGGTCAAGAGGGTCGTATTCGTGTGTTTTTAGATACGTCTTTTTTAGATCCATTCAGCTTATTTCTTTGCAGCTTTTGATTAGATATCCCAAGATATGGTTACATCGTGTGGAACATTGTGTGGTACGATGGAGACTGAGCTGCTTCCTTATCCCACCTATCACAACCATCATTTTTAGTAACCCCACAGAACGGATATTTCTTTAGTTCCAATATTATTGTACTGTGAAGAATTTCCTCTCCCTGTTACCTGTGAGATGGGTCTCCATATTTGCTCCCTTCTGCACACAAGTCTTTAGACTACACCCTCTTCAAAGGGCCCTTTCACCAGGTACCACTCATTCGGCCTGCATAACCTGGAAAAGACAGTACCTGCTTACTGAAACTTGCTCACTTGAGGATTTCACCATCAAATTAAATATATAAAGGTAGGGAAGAAATTAACACCTTTACCCTGAGAAAAGTCAAATATCGTTAGTGCTTGAGAAAACATGGTCTTTGATATAGTAGATCAATGAGGTTGACACAAGTACAAGCAAAGGCAGTCTCTAGGATGGCAGACCGGAAAACGTTAACAGAGTCGTAAATAACGAAGACGAGGCTTAAGTCTTAGAAGGTGGAGACCAATCTTACAGACTGTCGGGCGATGGGGTCGCCCCATCCTTAACACCAGACTAATTACCATTTTTACATAAGTTAAATTACTTCTTTTCTTACACGTGAGGATTTCTCATTGTAAAATTGCATTGCTTCATTGACAACTACTGTATGTACATACACAGTACACAGTATCCTCAACCCAGCTGTTCTTTAACACTTGCCACCTCACATTTTACACCTTCAAACAACCTTAAAGAAATTCCTTCTGTTGAGCCTTTGCAACATGTTCCTGTTGTCTAGCAGTTGGATATATGATTTCACCGTTTCCGTAAAAATGTAATCTTTTCTCATTTTTTTTTTTTTTTTACAAAACTTTCCGCTTTCTCATTGGTCGGCAGGACTTAAACTTCTAGATCCCTGTGTAAGCTTCAGATACATCAAAGTTCATTAAAGACGTTACTTATTGTACTTCGTTTTGAAAATACTGTATAATATTGATAAGCATTAAGTAACGTTCTGGCACTATGGTACTATGGAGAACGTTGTTCCACGTATATCTCGCTTAGCCCAGTATCTTGCTTTCTTGCTTCCACCAAGGCCGCGCTGAAGTATCCTATAGAATTTCCGAGTGCTTGTTAAGGACGCATATTATGAAACCCTTCAGACTATAAATAGCCAACACCTGCCGCTTAGAAGTCAGTTCATGTTGGGCGATTTGTCAAGTGATATCAAGTGGCTGTTGTGTTCTTTATATAAAGTGTGGAATTCTTTATAGTTAGCATTATTATTGTGTGTGTGTGTGGACTAATTTAAGTTTAATTATTGTACGAGTTGATTACGAATTGTTGATTGTGATAAATTAAAGCTGGTTATTAGTGACGTCATTGGTGTCTGTACCATACGACGATCAGTAGACCGTCGTAACAATGTTAATACTTTCTTTTTGGTGAAACTCCAAAATCTAATATCATACTTTCAACTGGGTGTTAAAATGTGTTTCCACATTAGAGGTTTATTATAGTGAATTATACTAACCACAGCGTCATAGTAATTAGCAAGTTTCTGTCTGCCGGAAGTCAAACAACCAGTTGGATATTGATTACGTTATGTTTCCTTGTCTTCAGTCAGATCATAAGTTAGACGTGTTAAACTTTGTATATAATATGTGTACTGTATAGATTAATAAGACAACAACGGACCTACCAGAACCAGGTCAGAGTTAGCACTTAATACTAAGTATTAGCCGGCGACTCACAACGGTACGGTAACTCCTGACAAGTTGATCAATTGATGCGTCTTAGCAAACTGTCAAGTCTAATTAAATGTTTGCCTTCATCTGGTTGCTTTTGTGTCGGATATGTAAACCAATACGAAACTAATACTTTAATATTTTATAATAATGTATTGTAAGTGTAATGTAATATCTACATTAAATGGAATCCTGTGGGATAAGCAAATTACAGCAGAAACTAAAAACAAAAATATTTAAAACTATTATTAGAAGTATCATCATTTACGGCTCATAAGTGTGGACTACTAATAAACATACAAGGAAAAAGTTAATCACAACAGAGATGAACTTTTGGAGACGTTCTGCAAGAGTATATGACGTGAGAAAATAAGAAATGAAGTCATTAAGGACAGAATGAATGTGAAAAATTCAATTGTTGATTTTATCTAAACAAAAAAATTACAATCGTATAGACACACAGGAAAGATAGCCAAGGAGAGTTATGGAATGTACCCCACCAGGAAGAAGGAAAAGAGGAAGACAACCTATCACCTGGATAAACGAAATTCAGACTATATTGAGGGAAAGAGAATTTGAAGAAGATCTTTGGATGGACAAGCACCAGTGGAAGATGAGAATTAAATCAATTCTGTAATCTTTAGTTCCGGAAAATGTGTAAACCTTGTACAGCCGAAATAATAGTAATAAGTATTAGAACAATGTGGATACCCACAACAACTTATAAGATCTATACAAGGCCTATATAACGGAACAAAAATAGCTGTTAAAATAACTGTAGGATATCTCAAAAAATATCTGTCAATCAACCTGTCAGACAAGGGTGCAGTATATCACCTACACTTTTTCAACATTTATATTGACGATCTAATAAGGGAATGGAAACACCTGGTGAACTCTAGTATTAAGTTATCACGAGGCAGATATTTGAATGTGCTGTTGTTTGCTGACGACTTGCTTGTACTTCAAAATACAGGGTTTCGTTTGCAAAAATCTGTTTTTAAGCCTCATCAGATTTGCAGACAATACAAATACAAATACAAATAACTACATATAAATACAAATATTTAATATCTATACATCAGGGTGTTAGCCAGGCTGTTAGACAAATATCACCTACTCATTTTAATATTTAATATTTTCGGGGTCTAGTCACACGACCCGCCCTCATCTTAGTCAACCGATAATTTTTGTAACTGCTATCCTTTATTTGTTACTACCTTACGTAAATATTTAATTAATGTTTAGTAATCAGACTGCTAATTAATTTCTACCCGCTCAGTTGAAGCAATCTTATCGAACATAAAGTTTGTTAACCATATAACGGGTATTATTCCTATATCTGTTTCTGGAGTCATTTTCGATATTTCGATTATGTAATTGTTTGGATTCGATCTGTAGTAAATATCGCACGTAACTTTATGTAGGTAAAAGAATTATACAAATTTTAATTTTGTATGTAGAAAAATAGATGGCTAGCGATTGCAGTTGGGGTTCTTAGTCCTTTTTTTAATAAAAAATGATTGTAGCAGTAGTATATCATAGTTGCGTACCTGTGACGCCAAAAGTTTGTGTTGTTAGGTTAACACGAGAACTAAAATTACACATGGAAAGCGATAGGTATGTAATGTAAAACTCGGGAACTACGAGAAAACCCAACTCGAAAGTAAGGCTTGTCTATTACTATACATGTCACTTTTTGTGGCAGAACTCGTTTTTTCAGTAATATTCGTTTTCCAACAAGTACTCGTTTTGTGGCTAACCAAAAAGTTCATTATAATATACAATATGTAGAGCGTATGTTGCAATTCCTTAATACAATCGTTTTTTTGTGTTTTCCATTAACCATAAATATCTGTATTTTTCAGTTTAAATTTGCTGTTGTGGTTTTGTTAATTTGCCAACTCCAAAACGTTAGGTTCTTTATTTTAAATATTACTGTGTTATAAGTATTGTATATACACATTAAACGTTATGTTTTCCTGAACCATGGCTTTTATTTATTTCAGCAGTAAACTAAAACCAAAAACGTTGTCACCTAACCTCACAAATGAAAACAACACGTATTTTCGCTTTGCATTAAGAAATAGGACAATTTACAATTAGTACACATCTTCTTTTCCACATCGTAATACATCGATACAATTGCATTTTAGAAACATCGAAAACGTACTGCAGGAACGGATAAAAGTATAGTTCCTTTATAACTAACACAAAAAGTCGCTATAAAACAGCTGCCACGTTTAGAAGTTTTCAGCTGGGTCCCCGTTACGGTAAGACAATATTGCTAAACAGTACCTAAATCCGAAGTTTATTATTGCATTGTTATAGAACTTCGTACACTGTGAACTTAGCTCCAAACGTCTGATTGAAATTCCTCTAGAGTTGTAGCTTGTTCAACGGATCGTCTGTTCTGAAAGCTCTGTACCTACTGAAATAGTTTAGCTTACTACTTGCCGTATATTCTCAGCGAACCGATTGTAAATTGTCTTTTATAGCATATGATTTCAAATCTAGTTGCAACTGCAGCCAGAATATTAATCCACTTGAGCGTACACAGTTTCACATACGTAGATTTAACTGCACATAATAAACTCACTTTGTAATTTGTTTATACCTCTCTTATTCTACTTGGAATAGTGTTAAGAGAACTTTACAGAATAAACTTGTGCTCCCAAATAATAGACCTACGTTTCCATGTCTTTCCTGACCAAGTATTTAAACAATTTTTTCCCCGTTGCTTGTGCATGTATAATGTGTTTAAAGACTTTGGAAAACTGAGAATCATATATTGTTTGAATCAAGTAATCAATATAATCATTTATTTGTATTATTTCTATTTTTATTTAAATATATAAATTCTTATAATTCTGTTAAGATAGTCAGTTGTTTTGAAAATTTTACGTTGAAAATTTTAATGTTTGCGTTCTTATTTGTTCTAAATAGTACTTACATTTTTTTAATTAATCAACATATTGTTATAGGCCCGCTAGCCTTTCCTGAACAGTAATCTGCGCCGACCCAATGCATGATTTACCCCCACTTTCAAGTATAGCTAAGTTATCTAGAGAGAAGAGAGGGGAGACGACGCTATAACGTTCACTGTCTCATTTTCATATTATTTCCCTCTCTGTCAGACACATGCTTCCGTTGTTGTCGCCAGGCTTGTTACATCCGATGTTCACGGCTGTCTAAAGAACACTTGAAATACGCATTAGCTGACACACCACATTGAGGATGGAACATTTTTAGAAGGCGTGCGCTACCTATAAATAGCCATAGCAGCTGGCTTGTCAGTTAGTTATGTTAAACGATTTCCTTAGCACGGATCGACTGTTTGTAGAAATAGTGTAGTGAAGTGTTGTTGTGTTATAATTAGTGCGGAATTCTCTGTAGTTGACATTATTATTGCATGTTGACAAATTTTACTTGAATTGTTGTAAGAGAATATCTTGTTGATTACAAATTATTAATTGTGATTAATTAAAGCTGGTTATTAATTACTTCATTGATGACTTGTATTTTATTTTCCACTGTACCATACCACGATCAGTGTGACCGTCGCAACAATATTTTGCATTTTGTTAGAATTTTTTGTTTAATTAATGAATGTTATATATATATATATATTACCATATACTCATTCGTGCATTTTGTACATTCTGTATTAGTTTAAAGTTTTGAATGTCTACAAAGAGATGTTTCTCTTTTATATGTGTACCTGTAAACCCGTGCGAAACTTTCGCACATTGAACCCCCCCCCCCCCCAAATGATTTAGTCATATGTTGGGTTGTTGAAATTAAATACTCAGCGAAGTGTATACACAAAATAGCAAAGAGAGTTTATTAATGTGAAAGTATTTACAATTTACAATACCTCTTTATATACAATATTTGATGTCAGAATGCAATCATCTTGAATTTTTTGTAATGTGGACGTATTTATAATTTACAATACCTCTTTGTATACAATATTTCATGTCAGAATGCAATCATCTTGAATTTTTTGTAATGTGAACGTATTTACAATTTACAATACCTCTTTGTATACAATATTTGATGTCAGAATGCAATCATCTTGAATTTTTTTTAATGTGAACATATTTACAATTTACATAACCTCTTTGTATACAATATTTGATGTTAGAATGCAATCATCTTGAATTTTTTGTTTGTCATTTTCGGTAATTGATACAAAAATATTATTAGATTTAGTGACTCTTGAAAAGGCTACATAGAGCTGTCCATGAGTAAATACAGCATTTGGCAAGTATAATCCAGCTCTTTGAAGCGTTTGTCCCTGAGACTTACTGATAGTCATTGCAAAGGCAACTTTCAGTGGGAACTGTCTTCTGGTCATTTGGAAAGGCATGGTTGGGTCAGGTGGGGTGAGATTAATTCGTGGTATGACAACAGTTTTTCTAGAGTCAATTACCCGAGCAGTGACAGTGTATTCATGGAGGTGCGTGACGACCATTCTTGTCCCATTGATTAAGCCCTGTTTAGCATTTAAATTTCTGATCAACATGACAATAGTGTTTTTCTTCAAAATTAATTTATGTGTTGGCAAGCCTGATGGGTTTAAACTATTTAAGAATTCTAGAGGATACAATTGGTTGTCAGTCCCCTCGCCGGATTGTACGGAATCACAACTTAAATTTTACTTAAATTTTTTTATAACTTAAATTTTAAACGAACCATGTGTTTTAACGTAAACTGAGTATGCTATGTCAGAAGTCGGTAAAAAATCCTATCCACTGATACCTTATTCATCGCTTTAGGCTTTGTATTAGTTGAGAAAAAGGGATATTGACAACAGAAATAATATATATGATAGAAAAGGCTTTAACAAAGCACTGAAGTAATTTATCAAAGAAGTGGTGTTGAAGTAATTTATCATGTACTAGTATTATATTACATCATAATAGTACGAGTGTTCCTCGTATATGTTCTGTACATGTATAATTTCTGACAATATATTTTTTGTCAGGTAATCTTAAAGACGGCAACACTTAATGAAAATTTTATGAAAACGATGATATTTCTAAATTATTTGTTAGTTTATAACAACATCTCAATAACAGAAATTTAGATCAGTTTAGATTAGGTAGATTTGGAATATATAATAATTCTTACATTCTTGATTGTCATAATTATTTTTGGTCAATAGCGACTTGTGGTAAGATTGAAATATTGCACAACGCTCACTGGATCTACTCAAAGGACAATATAATGAAAACAACAGACGAAGCGTACTGCAAAACGTTTTTTTATACACTATCGAGGTCTGGATATTTAATAAACAGACCTAACAGAGAATGCAATAGGGAAAGTGACTAGAATAAATTAATATAAGGTAAATAAAACGTAACGGCTGTGCCAATGTTATTGTATGGTTCTGAATCTAAGGTGACAAAACATCTCAGTGGTATACAGACATCAGAAATGAGATGCTGCACACAAAGAGATACACTCTACAATGAAGATATTCGCAAAGAGATGAACATTTATACACTATCAAGGTCTGGATATTTAATAAACAGACCTAACAGAGAATGCAACAGGGAAAGTGACTAGAATAAATTAATATAAGGTAAATAAAATGTAACGGCTGTGCCAATGTTATTATATGGTTCTGAATCTAAGGTGACAAAACATCTCAGTGGTATACAGACATCAGAAATGAGATGCTGCACACAAAGAGATACACTCTACAATGAAGATATTCGCAAAGAGCTGAACTTTTATACACTATCAAAGTCTGGATATTTAATAAACAGACCTAACAGAGAACGCATCAGGGAAAGTGACTAAAATAAATTAATATAAGGTAAATAAAACGTAACGGCTATGCCAATGTTATTGTATGGTTCTGAATCTAAGGTGACAAAACATCTCAGTGGTATACAGACATCAGAAATGAGATGCTGCACACAAAGAGATACACTCTACAATGAAGATATTCGCAAAGAGATGAACATTTTTTAGATCGCATTGCAGAAAACAAAGAGAGATGGATTGCTAATCACATGGCAAGTTGCGTAAGGACGTTTGGCAATACAAGGCTGTTGGACAGCGGCGAAGTATAGGACGACCTAGGAAGCATTGGTGAAGTGGACGGAACCGGAACAGGTGATTTTCTTAGTCTCTGATAAAAGAAGAAGAAGCAGAACAAAAAGTTCTTGGATTCAAATTGAAAAGTCGGGTTCTGGAGACGATGCTACGGACCAACTAGAAGAGAAGGAACTGAAATTTTAAATAAAAATGAAAGAAGAAAACTAAAATTAGGTAGACGATCGAAAATTATAAGAAGGATTGAATTTACAACAAAAGTGATTAAATGTATAGAACAAATTCAATTGTCATGGTATTACCACAGTCTATGGACACACAGTGGATGTGTCAGGACGATGGTGGTGGAGTGAAACTAGATGGCCGAGAAAACCGTGGAAAAACGAGATACGAGTATCCATGCAGAAACGCTGGAAACGTTAAAAATAATAACACCAATAGAGTGCACGAAGTTAACATCATGATGTGATAATTATAGTCATTTGTATCCGTATATCGTTATGTTAGGTAACGCGTTTCATGTAATTAATTATATATACACGTACTAAGGGTTACGACGGGGAAACATCGGTCACGCGAAGCAACGTCAGAACTTAATAATCTACAGCACACGATGCCAGGATACAACGCCGGCTTATCAAGCTGCCAATTACACGTTGTATTACAGTCTTTTTACAGTCTGTTAAAAATAAATGTAAATGTAAAACTTCGGTCTGTAATTATCCTCTGCGGACTTTAGTGACGTACGTACTTATTACGTTATAAAAATATTTATAAACGTCAGCTTAGCTTCTGTACAAGACGAGTTGAATAATTAAAAACATAGATTACAGACTTAATCTTTTATCATGTTATAACTGGCTGTCATTATGGAATATTTATTATACAATATTATCATAATTGTCATGTGACTCTAGAACTATGCAATATTTCTTCATCATCTTGTTGTTGTTGTTGTCGTTGTTGTTGTTGTTGTTGTTGTTGTTGTTGTTGTTGTTGTTGTTGTTGTTGTTGTTGTTGTTGTTGTTGTTGTTGTTGTTGTTGTTGTTGTTGTTGTTGTTGTTGTTCTTCTTCTTCTTCTTCTTCTTCTTCTTCTTCTTCTTCTTCTTCTTCTTCTTCTTCTTTAGCATTACAGCCCGACGTGAGCCCTGGCTTCCGACACCAATTTTCTCCAAAGCCTCATATCCAATTGCCATATCGTGTAACACCTAACATCCATTCTTCTTAGGTCTTCCAACACATCATTCGACCATCTTATCCTAGGTCGGCCCCTCTTTCTTTCTGCTTTGCGTCCTCAGGATTTTCCTTGGCGTACGCTGAACGTCCATCCGCTCTAGGTGACCTAGCCGCTGTATTCGTTGAGCCTTTAAGAATCATACTCATGCTTCAACACCTATCTCCTGGTTATTTCTTATTCTCCACATTTTTTTTAACGTCCATGTTTCGCTTTTATACGTAACGACCGGTCTGATACATTTTTTTATATATTGTTAGCCATTACAGAACATTCTACGTGTTTTTCAGGTATTCCAGTGGACCCGGCTACAATGTGTGTGTGTGTGTGCGTACATATTGCTGCTATTTTGAGATGAAGGACAATTACGTGACACTTGTCACGCGTCCGTAGCCGAGACTGATCCAGACCATACCGGTCGCGCTGTGTTCAAGGCCGCAGTCAATAACGCTCTGGTGTTTTCTAGTGGACGCGTATTATAGATTATTCTGGAATCTCAGCAGGGTATGAATACAAGACTTCAGCGACACTTAGTTTCAGTTTATATCGGAAGGTTACTCTGTGCGTCCAAGTGGTTATTAGTGAAAAGTGATTATTGTGCGGGAATCTAATTGCGGTAGATTATTGTCTGGTATCAGCAGACGTAGATCATAACGAGTTACTGGGAGTAAAATACCTTTTCGGCTATCAATAAGTTGTGGACAGTTGCAATACAGTAGCAGTATTTTCTTGTTATTTCATTGCCAACCCTTTTAATTGAAACCATTTGTTACCGCATTATATAACTATAATTCTATAACGTAGTCAAAACGCAGCAGACCATAAATGTGTACTGTATCTTCAATCAGCGTCTTCTTCGTTCTGTCTTTCCAAATGGTTACAACAATGACCCTATATAATCTAAACTTAGCTTCCGCCATTCCCTTTCACGCTAATGATTGTCTGCTTTTAAAGATCCAGGCTAATCAAGTATATAAGGTACACTTTTAGTAACACAGAAACGTATCTAGAATTTGGACTTAGGGAGGGTCCGGGGTCCGGTCGAATCGAGTTGGCCTCATACAGAAGAAAAACCAAAGTTAAGAGTTATCAGAATTACTATACGAGTATTTAAAGTCGCTCATAATGTAAGAAAACATTCTGAATTAAATCCCGTTAAAATAAACGGTAATAACACATTCAAAATACGCCTTTTTGAAACATTGTTTAGAAGAGACTTACCGACTGAATTTACTTTCCTATATCCCACATTTCAAACGTACACGCAAATGTTGAGTGATAAACATGATTCCTAAGTTGATCTCGTTCAATGTAACACTTAACACATCGGAGTAACTTCATTTTTGACTGAACACTGGTTTTACCACTCTACCTAATAACTTGTGTCTCTCGTTTGTAATATAACAACGCTGATATCCCCATTATTATGACGTATGGGTATTAATTCATATTATGACTTCCTCGGCTTGTGTATTATCCCCGTTACTTACTTTTCTCATTCTTTCATCATCATCAGCTACAAGGATTACACCAAGAATGGTTTGTTCCTGTCTCAAATGGGAAAAGATTAGAGCTGGTCACTCCAGCGCTTCCTCGGACGTCCCACACCTCTCCGTCCCCTCGGCTTATAGTTCCATAATTGTTTGGGAATGCGGCAGCCATCCATTCGGCAAACATGTTCCCACCAATTCAACCGATTCTGTCGAGTTTACTCATGATATTCAGTTCCTGCCGTATATCTGTGTTTCTTCTATGATCATGGAGAGAGTATACCCTGCCCCGAGCCTGAGAAATCTCATTTAAGCCGCTTGGATGCGACTGGCCTGCCCTTTCGTTAAAGTCCAATTCTCAGACCCATAAAGGAGGATGGGAAGAGCCATCACCTTGTAGAATTTTAGGCGTGATTCTTTACTTGCTGACTTAAGGGTTCGCCTGATGGTCTCGCACATAAAGTTGAACTTATGCAACTTATTCACCACGTCGTTGCGGCAGTACAAGACACACTGTAGCCCAGGAATTCAATATTGCTAACTTGTTCCGGGACAGTACCATCTATAACAATTGTTGCCCGTATGGGATCAGTTCCACGAAAAGCCATCACCTTAATTTTAAGTGTGGATATTTGCAATCCAGAGTCCTTACAGATTCGATTTAACAAATGTATACCCATCTGCAATCTGTTTTCAGAGTCCGTTTTCTCATTCTTAATATTTAAATATTGCTGTATCTTGATCCTGTTTCACAATGAACTACTAAGACGGTGAAATATAAAATGTGTACTAGAAATTTAATTATCACTGTAACAAAATGAAAAAAAAAAGAAATTTTGTGTAAACGCTGTGTTCACTATAATATTATATTAAACAACGACATTCCATAATTAAAATTACACATTTATTATTATAGTTTATTTATTATTATTATTTAGTTATTAGAGAATTGTTATTACAGTAATGGTATACAGAAACACAAGAACAATATTCCAACATGATATTATTGGTTCCTTTAGTCTTTCGACTGGTTTGTACCCTCCTCGCATATACCCATGATGCGTGTGTTACGGAGTCTCTCACAGGTATATCGGACCTACAGTTTAACACCGGATCCGAACGGCATAGTTGGGGAGGCCTTATACTAGCAGGGTACCTCTCGCTCGTTTGCCATCGCCTTGCGAGGGCGAACAGTCGGGTCTAATTCAGATGACCACGGCGGATTCGAACCCGCGATGACAGCGTAGCAGCGCCACACGCTAGCCACTACGCCACGACCGCTCCAATATGATATTAAGGTTATATAAATATTAATATCACAACATTAATTTTGATCTTTTATGCGCACTGAAAATTTAAAATTTAAAGCTGACAAAATTTCTAATACAGTTATTTGATAAAAAACTTTTTCTTTTAAGAGAGATTATACTCTCTTGAAACTGTGTGTTATTACCTGTCATTTATTACAGAAGCAGAGAAGATTAACGATTAAATTATTACATAAAATCGTTACTGACCGAGTTAGTTTAAGACGCTCACATAAATCGCACCTATCTTTGCCACTTATCAAATTGAAACAATTTATTTCTATATTATCTACGCCAATCGCTGACAACTAAAACAGCCTTGGCTTGGAAGAGCGTAAAAATGTGCTTTTCTTCTCACAATTTCCTGGCTCCGTCGTTTTTAATTTATTGTTACAATAAACTAACTTCATATTTGCTCTTTTCTTCTTCCGTACTACCTTACTAAATGTAGTTTCTCTTGGGTACTGAAAACAAGACGAAGGAAGATTATCATGCGAATTACTTTACAATAAAAATATCCTGACCTTTACTGATGTTATTAGGAAGTTCATAAATTAACATGTTTTGTTTAATAGTTTCATATAAATTAACCGACAGTATTCCATGAAGGCATCAAAGGAAGTAATGAAGAGTAAGAAAGTCATAACGGTAATAATTTTTATAAAAGTATAATACTACCCAGTGGCATAAGTATAGGTAAGGGAGATCAGGAGATCACTCCTCCAGGGCTATTAAATATTTAACATTCTATAATCACCTAACTTGCATGTGGTGTTAAAATCTTATTCTTCCACTGGCGTTACCACCTAGTATGGCTTTTAGCATCTTCAGCTTTCTCATTATATAGTCTTATCCATCTTCTTATCCCCATATTCCTCATATTCTCTGTCACAGGACAAATGGCGCCAATCGTACACCTCTTCGTTTTTTGTGACCCTTAGAAGGGCCGTGTAGCGAGAACGATAACTGTGCTGTATGTTCCGTCCGAGCCGCGCTGTGATGTTCAGCGGCTGCGCCCGCTGTTCGTGGCGTACTGCAGTCCTCCATCGGTATGTAGAACCCGCTGCCGTCCCAGTCGACGTCCATCGCTGGTTCTTCACAGAGTAAGAAAGCGAAGAAAGTCCATTCTTCTCTTCTTCCTGTTCCTTCCGGCTGGCTCCGCGACGTCCGATGGAGTGCCATGAGCCTATCAGAGTGCTACTGTCTTCCGGTCTCCTCTGACTAGCGCGCTGTAAGCTCGTCAGGTGTCACGTCTCGGGTGGTACCGAGAGCATATCTTTGCCTCGCTGCTGTCCAGAGTGCTGCTGTCTTCCGGTCTCCTCTGACTTGCGCGCTGTAAGCTCGTCAGGTGTCACGTCTCGGGTGGTACCGAGAGCAGATGTTTGCGTAGCTGCTGTCCAGAGTGCTACTGTCTTCCGGTCTCCTCTGACTGGCGCGCTGTAAGCTCGTCAGGTGTCACGTCTCGGGTGGTACCGAGAGCAGATGTTTGCCTCGCTGGTGCTGTCTTCCGGTCTCTTCTGACTGGCGCCCTGTAAGCTCGTCAGGTGTCACGTCTCGGGTGGTACCGGGAGCAGATGTTTGCCTCGCTGCTGTCATAACTCCTCAATATACTCGATCTAGCTCTTCCTTGGCCTTGCTCATGATCTCCTACATTCTGGTTTCCATTCTAGGATTTTTCTGGGAATTCTGTGTTGTTCCGTCCTCATTGTGTGTCTCAGTCAGGGTATCCTTCTACTCTTTATAAACCTTTATAAACCTCACCATTTCCGTGTATTACATTATTTATCTCATGATTCCTTAGTATTCTCAATCAGCTGTCGTTATTTTGCACTGCAGGAAAAGTGGATCTGAGCGAAAAATTATAAAGGTAGATTGATAGGCTCTGTCTTCGTTTTTTTTTTTGGGTGCTTGCGTAATTGTTTTCTTTTTTCTTTAATTCTACAGATATGTAGATTGTTTAGTTATTGCTATTGTTAAGAACAGCCTAAATTCATTTTATTAATTTACAAATATTGTAAGTCCTTTTATTTCTACAATTATTTAAAAGCATTATCTTAACATTATTTTAACACACACACAACTAGGATATAAATATACTTCCATTAAGTGATTATGGAATTTTGTTGAGGTTTTTAATATCTCTGTAGGAGAGGATTGCTCCCGTGATTCCCTCAGTAGTTCCCTGTGGAGTGTCCAGGCTCCAGCGCAAGAATTTTTTACGCAGCCTATATTACATGTATGTAAAAGTACTTTATTTTCTATATAAAATTCAGCAATAAAATCTATTCATTTTTCCGAGTTAAAGTTAAGAAACTGCTAGTGTAGTGTACCTCTGCAAAGACGACAGTTGAAGCCATAGTGATAATAGGCTAGAAGAGTCATGGACATGGACAAATCTGTAAGGAAAAGTGTGTCTCAGCGAAAAAGATAAAGGTTGATTAATACCATCTGCCTTCGTTTTTTTGGCGCTTGCGGAATTGTCTTTTTTTAATACTACAGATATGTAGTAATTAACACTATACGTTATTTAGTGATTGCCATTATTGAAAAATAATAAAAATTAATTTTATTAATTTACAAATTTTGTAAATCTTTTTATTTCTACAATTATTTACAAGCTTTATTTTAATATTATTTTGACACACACACAACTAGGATAGAAATAGCCCTCCATTAACTGATTATGGAATTTCGTCGAAGTTTTTAATATCTCTGTAGGAGGGGATTGATCCCATGATTCCCTCAGTAGTTATTCCACTGGATGCGTTAAGATACGAGTGCCATTTTATATTACATTTATAATTTCGAGCAAATGTATCGTTCGACTGCTTATAGTTTACTTGTATATCGTCTATAGTTCGTTCTACTTTCCATAACACGTTTACGTAAAAGACACGCGTTAGATGATGCACTGTTACTCTGTACGCTTGTAATGATGCATTTGTATGCAGTGCAATTCCAGTCAGCGTTCATTCCAACAGTTTTCTGCGCTCACACAATCTATTCAACGGTCCGATATGTACGTATAGCAACCGTGGGACATTTCCTGTGCAGCACAGCTCTATTAAGGCAGCAGTTTTTATGCAAACCCCAGAGACACTGCAACACATTTGTTCGGCTTTATTGACTTTATATTATTATTATTATTATCATTATCATTATTATCCGATGTTGATAGAGTCTACCAAATAGGCTAGCACAGTCACGTACAAAACGCTTTGCGCACTTCCCAGTTTCAATCGTACCGCATTTACTGAACGAGGTTTGATCAGAAAGGTCGTGCACTTTTTGTTTGTTTAGAAAATTATGTTCTTATTCTCCTATTGTACTAAATTGTCTTCTTCAAAGTAATCGTAATCAGACACAATAACGTACGTTTGCTCAGTCCTTAAAAAACCCATTTCTAAAACGCAATTTTGTTGTATATCCTTGACCTCGATTAACAATTTTTGTTGTATGTGTTTAACGGTCACCAAAAGTTGTTCTTTCAGAATTTTTTTTGTAGTCTTGTGAAGAAGGAAACGTTGGACGGAGACGTATGGTGGCTACGGTATCACAGCGGTGTTATTTTGAGGCCAACCAGGCCAAGAAGAACTTAGAGACACGATGTGGAGGAGGATATGAGTAGCAGGAATTTTCAGAAGACTGACTGGGAAAACAGAAATTTCAAGGAATGGTACATAGGTCGTAGGCTCCCCGTTATAGGGGGGGGGTATGTACATACATATATTAACTTCAAATTTTGTCTTCTACATTGCAACAATTTTGCAACTCTGTTAATTTTTTCTTTAAAATATTTTCACGATATTAATTGATGACTCGTTGGGCACTTGGTGAAACATATTAATACAAAGTTTTAAAAATATATAAACACTTGACACTTTCCACAGTTTTTATTTAACTCCGACAGCTTCTTGAGCTACTATCAAAGAGATCAGTGAACAACTAAAACAGAGGATGTTAGGGAGGTGAACATCTGTTTAGGGCATGTATCCTGACATGTGTGGTGTGTGAAGATGAAGGGGTGTTGTAGGAGAAGGGAAGGTCAAGTGTCTGTAAAAACTAAATATAATCTCAATGCAAAGTATAAACTAATATAAAATCCAATGCAAAATGTAAATGCAAAAATTAACTAAACAATTTTTACATTTTGCATTCAGATTATATATAGTTTTTGCAGACACCTTCCCTTAGCTTCTACAACCTCCCTCCATCATCACACCCCACACATGTCCGGATACACGCCCTAAACAGATGTTAACCACCCTAACATCCTCTGTTTTAGTTGTTCACTAATCTCTTTTACAATAGCTTGAGAAGATGAAACAGCTGTCAGAGTTAAATAAAAATTGTGAAAAGTACCAAGGGTTTATATATTTTTAAAAACCTTTGTAAAATATTTTCGGTCTACAGATAGTCCAGGATTAGTAAAATTTCGATTATAAAGTTACAACTGTTAAATTGAAAATATATAATATTATGGTAATGAATACATTTTTTTACACAATAACTTTAGCTTTCTATAATAAGTCCAACATATGCAACTAAATTGCATCGATAAATATTTCAAATTTAAAAAGTATTTGCTCTTTTCTATTTAACGATGTTGAGAACAAAATAGTAGTCTACTATCCTTGTTTACATGTGGGATACAAAATTAAGAAGACAGAGGAAAATAGTTTGAAGTGATTGTGTGCGGAATTTGTATGAAGTTCAGTTTGACACCAGGAATACAACAGTAGAGTTTCCTGTGTATTTGAGTTTCCTGTGTATTTCCACCATTCTTCTCCTATCTACCGCAACCTTGGTGATCACATGTTGTATTTGTGTTGACAACAAAACTGAAGCAACAATATATATTCAAACACTTTTTACTACAGTCTGTTTCTTGATGTATAAAATATATTTGATATTTATAAAGACTTTACCTCAAGATGTATTCTTCTTATAAGGAGAATACATCTCGAGGTAAAGTCTTTATAAATATTAAATATACACACACACACACACACATACACATCTTAATTGAAGTAACTTGTTAAGTTTTACCTTAAGATACAAATCCTAATGCAGTCACAAAATTTGTAGATTACAGCGTAAATATGAGCCAGTAAGTACCAGAATAAAAGTCTAATTTTTTTTAATATACATAATTTGCAGGCAGAAAGTATTTTTAGCAAAACTTATTTTTATTATTTAGTTCAAAACCATTGTAGTTACAACTAAAAATTAAAAATTTAATGACAAGTTTTTTGTTTTATTTACGTAAAAACTTCGAGAAATTTGATACTTAAACTTTTCCTCGTTGCAAATTATGTATTCCTATGTTTCAAATTACACTTACTGCTGAAATATTAGCTAGATAAATGTGAACATACTATTAGACAGCAAGTATAGCTAACACTGTATGCGTATTTAAACATAGCTAACATGTGTATTTAAATAATTTATAATACTCAGTGTTACTCACGCAAATTAACGTTTTTGTATAAAATTAATTCATGGAAAAGTTACTTGTTGGTTGGATCAATAGTTTCTAAATTATTTTCTTAGTTTATAAAAATTAGTTTTCAGTTTATTACCACAGGCATCGATACAAGTAGAAATTGCGAAAAAAGAAATTAAAATTCTCACGTATTTAGAAAATTGTGCTCTGCCTTCTTAAGACGCGAACACAATTAGCACAACACAGACAATAGACTGTTTTGTACGTGGGGCAAGAGATTCGATGCTGTCTAATTCTGAAAATTGGCTTTGTCTTTGTTACAAAGTTTACACCACTCAGACAACCTTATTGAGCCGTACTATTGCCGAGACCAACTTCTTACGTTTACATTAACATAATGCAAGTTTTTCGCAGATAGCTTAGAGGTGCTGCAACAACTAATGAATAGAGTGACAGAAAGCAGCCGTAGATATGGCCGAGACATCAATGTTAAAAAAACGAAGCTAATGATTCTATCTAAGAACAAGTCCACAAACTGCACCCTTAATATAAACCAAAGGCCAGTTGATCGTGTAAGCAATTTTACGTATCTTGGTTTTTATAGTCAGTGAACAATGGAACCACTCTCAAGAAATAAAGAGCAGAATTGAAAAGCCAATGTACACTAGAATGAGCAGTTTATTCAAAAGTCACGATTTAACAATAAACACAAAGATGAGACTTTCACACTGCTACGTATTCTCGGTCCTCTTCTACGGTGTAGAAACTTGGACTTTGACTGAAGCCACAACTAAAAAATTTGAATCTTTTAAAATATGGGTTTACCGTAGAATACTGAGCAGTTCATGGACAGCACATATAATTAATATTGAAGTTCTTAGAAAGATGAAGAAAGATGGGGAAGTTATTAACACTGTGAATATAGGAAAGCTTCAGTACCTGGGACAGCTCATGAGAAATGTACAGAGATTTTACTTAATGCAGTCCGTACTACAGGGAAAAGTACTTGGAAAGAGAAGAGTTGGGCGACCGAGAATATCATGGCTGAGAAATTTAAGGGCCTGGTTTTGCATGAATACAACTGACTTATTCCGTGCAGAAGGTTAAAATAGTCTGTATGACATCCAACATCCGAAACGGATAGGAACTATCAGAAGAAGAAGAAGGAGAAGAAGTTTTTCAAAACTTTCTTAAAGATGTCAATACCTAGGCATACTTTAGAAAATTTAAGCCTTGCCTGAATTATATTCTTTTGTCAGTTAAAATGCAATTCCGCTTCTTTATAACTTAAATGTTCCAGAATGTTCAACTTAACAAATAGAAGTCTCGGTTTTTGGTTCTATACTGTATTAAGTAAGGAAAACTCAAACAAATACACTTACTTATCCAAAGAATGAAAAGCTAAATAACACAACGGCAGAATTGTAAAATTTAAAATAAGATAAAATCTAGACGGGAGACTGCAAATGCAAGAGAAAAACGTGTAGACCTGGCAAAGGTTTTGAACAATGCCTTAGAGGACGAACACCTCGTTGCGAGGCTAACAAAGTTTGTATTCATTTCACACAACAGTCTCGTACAGTGTTTCACAGAGTTAACTTCGGCTGCAACAAGGCTGGCGAGAATATTGCAAGCACGTGTGCAACACGGAGAGAGGTAGCGTGTGAGTGAGAGAGACGACTGTTATTGCGTTCTCTCCCCTTGCTTCTCTTTCTTCCACCGTTGAAGAAAGGCTGTCACTTTTCTTACAACTGACATGACTTATTCACATAATGACTGAACTAAAAGTTTCAAAAAGAGTAAAAAAACGTAAGTCCGACTAAGAGAAGTTTTTCCGGCAAAAGTGTTAAAAATGGAAGGAGTCCAGGATGAGAGAGAGAAAAACTCAGGTTCAAAGTGGACTGAAGACAGGACGAAGAGAAACAGTGAAAATATGAAAGAATGTTTGAGAAAAAGAAAAGAATAAGTAATTGAAACTTGCATGTAGTCCTTAGATGGCCGATACAAAAAAAAAATCCGACTAATGGTGCACGAGGCATCTCATTGTAATATACACAATGAGAAGTAGATTTACGTTAAGTGATGATGTAATACTTGATAGGATTAATAGTATACTCGATAGAATCGGACAATATCGGCTGAAATGGTTTGAACATTTTAACCGAATGGATGACTGCTGCATCCTCAATTAACTCGTGAATTATAAGTCGTAAGGACGGAGAGGTGTGGGACGTCCGAGGAAGCGTTGGAGTGCCCAGCTCTAGTCTATCTGCTTGGGACCGGAACAACCATTATAAGTCGTAAGGACGGAGAGGTGTGGACGTCCGAAGAAGCGTTGGAGTGCCCAGCTCTAGTCTATCTGCTTGGGACCAGAACAACCATTATAAGTCGTAAGGACGGAGAGGTGTGGGACGTCCGAGGAAGCGTTGGAGTGCCCAGCTCTAGTCTATCTGCTTGGGACCGGAACAACCATTTTTGGCTTCATGCTTGTTGAAAATGATGACGACAGTAGAGTAACTATGGGGGGGGGATCAGGGGGACCATTGATCACCTAACACAGGCCAGTTGCGTGTGTGTGATAAAATAAGGATTATAAATAATTGTATAAATCATTATATTGGAAGAACATTAAATATCTCATTTAAGAAAATGGGGAGTCTATCCTTCAAGCTAGTCTCAACCCCCCCCCCGAAATTAGACTTTTCCCTCCCCCAGAAAGTAGTCTCATCCCCCCTTAGCCCACTACAGGAGCAGCTCCTAGTTACATCACTGGATTATGATGATTAAATACTTTTGCTGAAATTTTTTATAGTTCTGGGGTGATTCATCCCCCTGATCACCACTGCGAGTTACGCCACTCCACACAGATATAAGTCGTATGATATACGTTTGCTCGTAAAAGCTGCGCGTCAGTATATTTACAGAAGAATGAAGGACACCCGATATAAGATTATAATATTTTGTTCACGATAAAATCAGAGAGTATAGGTGTAAATGGAACAGCATGCCAGAAAATCCAAGGAAACTATGGAAAGAAGGCGGTAGAGAACAACAGACCCGTTATCCTTGATAACTGTATTTTTTGAGTTATGTTTATTGTAACAAGAGAAAACTTAAATTGCTTCAAATCGCTATTAACCCAGTTACACTGTCCCGAGGACACTAATAACCAGCATGTATCAAATTTAAACCATTTATTTCCGAGTTATCTAAACGGTTAGATCTCAACTACGGAAATAGAAATCGCCGGACCGTAACAGTAAATTTTCTTTATGATTCTTTAATTCCAGTTTTTGTTACTCAATATTTTTTGTCTTATCTCTGACGTAATCTTAGTGGTCTTCAGTATTAATACACGTTAGAAGTCAGTACATTAAACTTAACATACGTTTTAGAGTTTTAGAGTTAAATGCTTCCTTACTCCTGCACTAACAGTGAGTGGCGTAACTTAGAACTGGTCAATGGGTTGGGGTGAGATCCCCTGCAAGGATCGTACACCGAGTCCGCTCCTCAACAAACGAGAAAGGAACCGACGGGAGAGTTTGGCTCTGCCGAGAACGATTTGCATCTTTCTTTTAAGGCAAGGTAGCAATAAAGCGGGGCAGCGTAGCTGATGATCGGCAACAAATATTCTTCTTCTTCTTCTTCTACTTCTTCTACTTCTTCTTCTTCTTCTTCTTCTTCTTCTTCTTCTTCTTCTTCTTCTTCTTCTTCTCATCACGGATTAGGTTATATGAACCTGTTCCGCCACCCATCTCATCCTCGGACGACCCACGTTTCTTCTACCGACGGCTATAGTTCAGTGCCGCTTTCCGCTCTCCATCCTCTGCCATCCTTTGCAGATGATCCCACCATTGTCTTCTTTAAATTGAAATAATTTTATTTGTGTCTTTTAATTCGAGTTCTGCTCCGATATCTTCATTCCTTATTCTATCTTAAAATATATAATCTAAAGTATTTCGAATAAACTTCATTTCAGCACTCTGAATCTTGCCGCATTCCTTATTGTCATGACCCCAGGCCTCACTCGTATAAATCAACGTGGGTATTGCAATTGTCTTATAAAATTTAATCTTTGTGCTGTGTCTTGGTTTATTTCTAAGATTTCTATGAATCGTACCACAAATATTCTTAAATTTTTTATCTTCTCCCTTATATCATATTCAATTAATATTACACAGCTGAAATATTTGAAACGGCTCACTTGTTCTAAAGTGCTATCGTTTATAAAACTATCTTAGCCCTCACTGGATATCTACCTTTAGAGGCTGTGGTTTTGGTCTTTCTTACTGAAATTTTCAGTGTGTACTGTCTTGCCATTTCTTGTGATTGAAACATAGCTCTTTGTAAATCATCCTTATTTTAAACAAGGCGTGGAAACGCCAGGTGAGCTGACGGCTTACGTGGATAGCGAGGTGGTTGACTTCGGGGTACCAGAGCAAGCGATATTGTGCCGATATGCGCTCAGCGTCGCGTTTCCTTCCTGCTCCAGCACCGCGGAGCTCTTGGTCTTCTTGGCGCCAACTTTTCAGTCCTCGGTCCAGTCCACAAACGCATCGATTTGGCGCTGCAGTCGTATGGTCCCCCTGTTAGTGTTACGATCGGAGGCGACAGCGAACAGGGCTGTCTGAACTCTAGGCTCCCTGGGTACGTCATTGACTTAGAGGCAGGGAAGGAGGTTATATGAAAATTACTTATTTATTATTCCGGCTGTACAATGTTTACACATTTTCCGGAACAAAAGCTTACAGAAGTGATTGAATTCTCAGCTTCCACTGCTGCTTGTCCATCCAAAGATCTTCGTCTCTTGCCATTTCTTGTGATTGAAACATAGCTCTTTGTAAATCATCCTTATTTTAAACAAGGCGTGGAAACGCCAGGTGAGCTGACGGCTTACGTGGATAGCGAGGTGGTTGACTTCGGGATACCAGAGCAACCGATATTGTGCCGATATGCGCTCAGCATCGCGTTTCCTTCCTGCTCCAGCACCACGGAGCTCTTGGTCTTCTTGGCGCCAACTTTTCAGTCCTCGGTCCAGTCCACAAACGCATCGATTTGGCGCTGCAGTCGTATGGTCCCCCTGTTAGTGTTACGATCGGAGGCGACAGCGAACAGGGCTGTCTGAACTCTAGGCTCCCTGGGTACGTCATTGACTTAGAGGCAGGGAAGGAGGTTATATGAAAATTACTTATTTATTATTCCGGCTGTACAATGTTTACACATTTTCCGGAACAAAAGCTTACAGAAGTGATTGAATTCTCAGCTTCCACTGCTGCTTGTCCATCCAAAGATCTTCGTCTCTTGCCATTTCTTGTGATTGAAACATAGCTCTTTGTAAATCATCCTTATTTTAAACAAGGCGTGGAAACGCCAGGTGAGCTGACGGCTTACGTGGATAGCGAGGTGGTTGACTTCGGGATACCAGAGCAACCGATATTGTGCCGATATGCGCTCAGCATCGCGTTTCCTTCCTGCTCCAGCACCACGGAGCTCTTGGTCTTCTTGGCGCCAACTTTTCAGTCCTCGGTCCAGTCCACAAACGCATCGATTTGGCGCTGCAGTCGTATGGTCCCCCTGTTAGTGTTACGATCGGAGGCGACAGCGAACAGGGCTGTCTGAACTCTAGGCTCCCTGGGTACGTCATTGACTTAGAGGCAGGGAAGGTGGTTATATGAAAATTACTTATTTATTATTCCGGCTGTACAATGTTTACACATTTTCCGGAACAAAAGCTTACAGAAGTGATTGAATTCTCAGCTTCCACTGCTGCTTGTCCATCCAAAGATCTTCGATTTCTCGTTCCCTTAATATAGTCTGAATTTCTTCTACCCAGATGATAGGAGGTATTCGTATTTTCTTTCTTCCTGGTGGCGTCCATTCCATAACTCTGCTTGACAATCTTTCCTATGCCATTGTTTTCGTGTGTGCATACCATTGTAATTTTTTTGCTTGGATAAAATCAACAATTGAATTTTCCAAGTTCATTCTGTCCTTAATGACTGCATTTCTAATTTTCTCACATCTGTATACTCTTGCCGAACGTCTCCAAAAGTCCATCTCTGCTGTCATAAACTCTTCTTGAGTGTTTATTAGTAGTCTAAACTTCTGAATCGTAAGTCATGATACTTTTAATAATGGTTTTACATATTTTGGTTTTACTTTCTGCTGTAATTTGCTTATCCCACAGGATTCTATTTAATGTAGAAAAAGCCATCTTTCCCAAATTAATTCTGGATTGCATTTCTTTGTCTTGCTTTCCATGTAATTTTCGCCACTAAATACTTGTATTCTGCTGTATATGAAATCTTTCCCATGTCTTCCTCCAATATCAAGTCTTGATGAAGGTCACCTATTGCCATGTATATTGTTTTATTCTTATTTACCTTTAGTTCCCATTTCTGATATTCCTGTATCAACTTTTCTAGTCATGCACTCTATGCCTTTAAAAACTTGAACCAAAAGAAATTGGTCATCAGCAAAATGTAATATGAAAATTACTGTGATAGAAAATATACTTTGCTTGTTGAATTTATTTGAAAGTCTATTGTCAATAGATACTATGAAAGTATTATTTAATATTTATTTCTGAGAAAGAAAATTAATTTTTTTTATTTCTGTGCAGGCAATAAATTAAAATACAAGAGCTTATGCTGAGAACAAAATAATCCACACTATAAATGGTGGGTTTTATTATCTGCAGTATTAAAGCCGAAATAACATCTGCTACAACTAGCAGATCTTCTTATCTTCTCATAGTAATTAATGTCTCACACAACGACAACGAAGAGTAGGTTAGTAAGACAATCAACAAAGTTCAGATTTTACAAGATGTTTATTAGACGAACCATGGGGTATAGCGGTGAAACTGGGCTCTTAATACTGTTACGACGGTCTCACTGATCGTCGAATGGTACCGTGGAAAACACAACACAAGACACCAGTGAAGTCACTTAAAAACCAGGTTTAATTATCACAATTAACCGTTTGTAATCAACAAGTTATTCAACAAGATTATTCTTGTACAACAATTGAAGTTAATCTGTCTACACAAATAATAGTGTCAACTATAAAGAATTCCGCACTATAATCACTTTTCGCTAATACACCACTTGAGACGCACTGTGTAAATCGCCCGAAAATAACTGAAAACTAAGTAATCGCGGACGTGAGACTGACTCTAAGCGGCAGCTGTCGTTTTTTAAATAGATATCACAAGTGTTCCAGAGCAATCCATAATACGCGTCAAGATTACTAGAAAACACTAAAACGTAATTTATTGCGGCCTTGAACACAGTGCGCCGACCGGTATGCTTTGGAATAGTCTCGTTGACGCACGTTAAGAGTCACGTACGCACACAACATTACAGCTGGTTCTGCTGGGGTAGCCGAGAAACGTGTAGAACGTTCTGTGAATGGCGCAACAATAAGTTGGAAATGGAGCTGCTGGACGGCCCTGAAGCAAAATCGCTTACGAAGATTACAGACCCAACATGCGGAGAAAAATTATAGAACTGTATGCAGCTTATGATAATCTCAGCATTACCTCCTATGTTCGGATACAATGATTGAAGTGGCTAGGTCAAGTCATGAGAATGGAAGACAAAAAACTGTACAAGGGTTTTCCTCGTGGAGTGCAACCTAAAGGACGGTCTAGGAGTCGGTGGAGACAATGTCCTGAGCGATCTGCAGCAGGTCCATCTCACTTGCTCAGGTCACTAAACAGGATGGACAATAGTGGTTGAGCAGGCCAAAGTTGTGTTCTGCCAGTCAAGAAGAAGATTATGATAACGAAGCTTGTATACTGTAATTGTCATACTGTTTAATAGTGTTACGACATCACAGAACAATCTACTTGTTTGTCGAATGTGCCAGAAGAAACTCGCTCTAATGTGTGTGTGGCATACGTGACTCTAGACGCATTCGCGAGAGTTTTCTCGAAGCCGCCAGCCTCGCGGACCGTGTCAAGGCCGCAATTAATAACGTAGTTCACACTGGCGCTAAGACGTAGTTTGGAACGTTCTGGTCTGTGAGCGGAGGTATAAATACATGGCGGCAGCGGCCTTAGTTTTCAGTATTAGTCGCGATATATTTACAATGCGGTCCAAGTTTATTGTCGGGCGATTACAAGTGATCATATGGCGATATTACTGTGTGCGATCAAGTGGATATTAGTGAAGTGCTGTGTTTTATAATCGGGCGGTACATTGTAATACAATTGTGTTTTAATATTAGTTGACATTTATTTGCGTGTGAACAATTTTTATTTGATTTGTTGTAAGAGACAGTGTTGTTAATTACGAACTGTTTAACTTTGAAAATTAAATCTGGTGATTAGTGACTTAATTGGAGTCTTGTAATTTGTTTTCCACTGTATTTAAGACGATCAAGTAGACCGTCGTAACAGTGGTGTCAGAACTGGGATAGAACGGTTAACAGTGGAAACTGTGGATACAGTGTACAAGACGAGGTAATTCGTAACTAATCGGTAAACAACGAATGCCAGTCAGATGATGGAAGCTTTCCAAACGCTGCAGCGGCAGACACTGGAAGAGAGAAAAGAAGAATGAAGGTCGGAGTTTCCTGGGGTTATGCTCATATTACAGACGTTTTGTGAAAGCCTTCGCTAAAATTGCTAAACCACTACATGAGCTAACGGAAAATAAACGAAAGTTCCAGTGGTCGAGAAAATGTGATGAAGCATTTAGGACTTCGAAAATTGCATTTTGTTCGCAGCCAATTCTCGCTTTCCCAGCTTCAGAAGGGAAGTACATCGTAGACAAAGACGCAAGCAATACTGGTCTAGGAGTAGTTTTGTCTCAAGTGTTAAACGGTGAAGAACGAGTAATAGCGTATTACAGCAAGACACTTTCTAAACCGGAGAGAAATTATTGCGTTACAAGGAAAGAGTTGCTGGCAATCGTCCGAGCGTTGGAGTACTTCCATAAATACCTGTATGGAAGAGAGTTTTCACTACGTACCGATCATGCCGCGCTTGCATGGCTCTTGAGATTTAAAAATCCAGAAAGACAGTTGGCAAGGTGGCTTAAACGTCTGCAAGAGTACAAGTTCAAGGTACAACATCGACGGGGGTGCCTGCACTGTAATTCAGATGGCTTATCACGAAGACCGTGCCCGGAAGACTGCCGACATTGCCACAGAAAGGAAGAACGAACATGTTCAATCCATCACTGTAGATTTCCTGGCAGACGGATGGAAAACACAAGCGACAAGAACAGATGACTTGATGAAGACATTGGACCGATGTTGACAGCAAAAGAGGAAGGTCGCCGCCCGAATTGGCAAGATATCTGCCATGGTTCCAAAGTGCTGAAAGGCTACTGGGCACAATGGGAATCTCTCACGTTAGAAAACGGATTGCTGAAGAGGGCTTTGGAAAGTGCTGATGGACGAGACGTGGTCATGCAGTTGATAGTTCCCCGAAGTAAAGTGCAATCTGTTTTGAAGTAGATGCATAATGGAACATCTGGAGGCCATCTTAGCGTTAACCAAACCCTTGACAAAATACGGAAGCGATTCTAATGGCTTCATTTTCGCATCGACGCGCGACGTGAGGAATGGGTTCGGGACGTGTGAAATATGTGCTGCAAGCAAGGGCCTACAAACCAGGAGCAGGGGAAAAATGAGACCGTATAACGTTAGACTGCCTTTCGAGAGAATTGTCATAGACATTGCTGGACCATTCCCAGTTACTGACGATGGAAACCGGTACATCATGGTTATAGGTGACTACTCTACTAAGTGGGTGGAAGCCCACGCAATTCCAAATCAGGAGGTTACCACTGTGGCAAAGGAGTTGGCTCACAACTTCTGTTGCCGTTATGGAGCCCTTATGGAAATCCATACGGATCAAGGGAGAAATTTCGAATCAGGAGCGTTTAAAGAATTATGCCGTCTACTCGGAATTCGAAAGACGAGGACAAGGCCTGTGCATCCTTAGTCGGACGGGATGGTTGAGAGATTCAATAGGACACTTGAGCAGCACCTTTCGAAAGTTGTTGACGAGAACCAAACAGACTGGGACCAACGTATACCACTATTCCTCATGGCGTATAGATATTGATCATCAGTACACGACACAACCGGCATGACTCCAGCAAAATTAGTGTTTGGGCGGGAGATTCGTCTTCCTGGAAATTTAATGTTCGGATCACCTGAGACTTAGTCCCAAGAGCCGCAGAACTATTCCCCGCAATTAGAAAACCAACTGCTAGAAATGAATCGCTTGAAATAGGACGGCTGAAGATTGCCAGTGATAAAATGAAAACTCGGTATGACATTCGCAGCAATACTGTGAGTTTCCAAGAAGGAGATCAGGTCTGGTTGTTCAACCCAAAGCGCCGTCGTGGTCGCTCACCTAAGCTTCAGTCTAACTGGGAAGGAAACTACACTCTGAAAAAAAGAATCAGCGATGTTGTTTATCGGATTCAACAGGAAGAACAGCGAAAATTCAAGGTCGTCCACCTATATCGCCTGGCTAAGTACTACTTCAGAGACGGTTTGCCAGTTCGGGACGAACATGCTTAAGGAGGAGGCAGTGTTACGACATCACAGAACAATCTACTTATTTGTCGAATGTGCCAGAAGAATCTCGCTCTAATGTGTGTGTGGCATACGTGACTCTAGACGCATTCGCGAAAGTTTTCTCGAAGCCGCCAGCCTCGCGGACCGTGTCAAGGCCGCAATTAATAACGTAGTTCACACTGGCGCTAAGACGTAGTTTGGAACGTTCTGGTCTGTGAGCGGAGGTATAAATACATGGCGGCAGCGGCCTTAGTTTTCAATATTAGTCGCGATATATTTACAGTGCCGTCCGAGTTTATTGTCGAGCGATTACAAGTGATTATCTGCCGATATTACTGTGTGCGTTCAAGTGTATATTAGTGAAGTGCTGTGTTTTATAATCGGGCGGTATATTGTAATACAACTGTGTTTTAATATTAGTTGACATTTATTTGCGTGTGAACAGTTTTTATTTGATTTGTTGTAAGATACAGTGTTATTAATTACGAACTGTTTAACTTTGAAAATTAAAGCTGGTGATTAGTGACTTAATTAGTGTCTTGTATTTTGTTTCCACTGTACCTACGACGATCAGTAGACCGTCGTAACAGTAGCCTAGCCCAGTGGTTGATTTCTAAAATTATAGGTGCCGGAACACATCAATTCAAAAGTTGTACAGAAACAAATTTACTTATATTTTATATTAGCGTATAAGTGTACATCAGGTTATTACATAGAAGGTCTACATTTTTAAAGCCTTATAAAATATGTAACATACGTATAAACTCGTTCCTAAAAACATAATGAAGTTTATTGATATTTCTTAACAGCTTCATCGTCATATTAGCTACACGACAATAGAATACATGTCACTCATGATGGAGTCATCCCAGAGGCTCAATCAAACTCTAGGTGATGGTTTCGGTGGTTCGGACATTTTAAAAAAGTTTCCATAGTTTCATCATTGTGTCGTCATATTATTTGTTTCTTGACTTTTCCTTACTCTTTGTGTCCAATGATGGCCAGAACTCAGCCATGAATCCACGTACTTTGATGGATAAAATTAACTGAGAGGAGGTCCATTAATTTTCACAAATAAGGGGCTAGATACAGTCTTTTTATTACATTGTCTTTAGAAATGCTCTTAAAGATGTAATGATAAAATTCATTTGCAAAAACCCCCTCTTACATTCACTTTAAGAAATTGCTATTGAGTCAATAGCATATTTCAAGTTAGAAAGACTCTCCGGAAAAATTCTGGAATGCATAGATAAACGTCGATCGTCGCTTCGTGTCGACACCGCTAACTGCGAATGTCATCCTCGCGCGAGCATCTTTGATTTTTGTTTAAATACTTTCTACTTATAAGCGAATTTCAGGTAGAACGTATTTAAAAAAATGAACTATAGTAGTTAAGATAAAGATTAGTGCTTGTGTTTGATTTTTACAAATGTTTAGTTTTGTACTGGGTTTGATGAGGGACACAATTTAAAATGTAGTAGTACATATTTGTAATACCTAGATTTTTCTTTTCTTATTTTTTTTTCGGTAATTAGTTTTTGATACGCTCGTTCCGGCGCGTTTTCTCTGAAATCAAGCCCTGATTTAGCCTATAACATTACTTCAAAAACTCCATTCAATAAAACAGTATCATTTGTTAAAATGTCCTTCATCTGCTGCATACGCACACGCGTGTACAAATGTGTATCTAGGATGGCCATTTATCGAATAATGAAAATACGGGATGGGATATTGAAGAAAATAATGTGTTGATACAGGTAGGGATAACTGAATTGCTTATAAAAATAGGTTCCTTTACTACATTTTTTGCACCATAAAGAAAGAAAGAGAGAGGGTGAGAGAGAGAGAGAGTGAATGAGTGAGTAGGGGAGGTATTGAGGGTATTGAAACGGTATTGACCACAGTTATAAGGTTTTCCATTTCACCAGGGATTACAGAGACACATTGCAACAGTCCAAGACACGTATCGCAACCGATCTCCTGATTACAAATATCTGTATTGATTGACCAATACAGTCTCTCTCTGTAACAGTTGTCAATAGTAACAGTTCTATTCTTGTAGAGTTGAAGAGAGGGGGAACTTTCGACTAAAAATTAATGTAATTAATTATGAGGGACTTAGTTATACCACGGATATGCAGACATACGTATGGTCCGGTTATCACTTGACATATCTTAACATTTTGCAGACAAAACCTGAAGCTATTTATTGTACTGTTACAGTTATTCAAAAAGAATGAACCGATTTCATAACACAATATTTTATTAAAGACAAGTGATACAAGATCCCAACCAAATCACAATTATTCTACACGTAATCAAGTTTGATTTCCTATCTTAGAAGCGATTACGATCAATACCACTCACTTGTAATCACCTTGATCTTCTCTTGGGTCAATGAACCAATTTCATGACGCAATTTTGTGCTGTGTCTAAGAACAAGGTTTGTGGTCCCTTTTTTCGATATGCTTCAACTATGGCTCTTTTTCGATACTGCAAGCAGATTCAGATGACTTCATTTTACAACACGATGGAGCACCGCCCCATTGGTACCGGATGGTTTGAGCTTTTTTTAATGAAAAATTGCCCCAACGATGGTTTGGTCGGAAGGGGGCCAAATACCTTGCTTTTTGTCCTTGTCCTGCGAGATCTCCACCGTATGTAATTTTTTTCTTGTAGGGATATGTAAAAGATAGAGTTTTCCTTCCACCGCTACCCACCTTCAAGACCTTAAACAACTACTAACAACAGCGATCAACTCAGTTGATCGTGATATGTTGCTACTCGTTTGGGAAGAATTCATATCGCCTTGATGTTGTCCGTGCTGCAAGTGGTGGCCACATTGAACACTTGTAAGTCAGGAAATAAATCTTGATTTTGAGTAGAATAGTTTTGACTTGGTTGGAATTTTATATTACTTTTCCTTAATAAAATATTGTGTTATGAAATCGGTTCATTCTTTTTGAATAACCCTGTATAATAACAATATAGGCCTAATAATAATAGGTAGACCTTATATATTGTAATACATTCATTTATACATAGTGGTATAGACCTTATACATTATATTATGGTCATAACTAGCTGTATACCCGTGCTTCGCTACGGTTTTTACTGAATAAACACATTGGTTCGGTGGGTTTTTTTTTAACCTTGGGTAACCAAGCACATTGTATAAATGTAATATTTACAAATTTTTAAAAGCATAAATGGGTGCTAATACTAAGTCTACTGAAATCGTTTTGTGAAACGAAATACGGAACTTATAAAACTTCCTTATAGACAACGTTCTTTGTTTGACCCTGTGGCTGAAGGATAGTTAAACTCTGAGAAGAGCTAACTCGTGAGCAAGCAACATACAACTGGCCATGGGAGAAGCAGTCTTCTTTAGCGTAGTTTTAATTAAAATTATTTAAGATTGACCTTTGTGTTCTTTAAAAGAGGGTTAAGTTAACTTTTAGAACTAATTTCATGTTTCTGTCTCATCTAGAAGCTGCCTAACAGTTGTCACGTTTTAACTGTCATGTATTTCTTATGAGAATATTCGGTCACTTTAACCCCTCCAAAACCCCCCTAAAATTTTGAATTTTGTCAAACCCCGTCTTATTGCACATCTACAGTATCTAGTGAATATCTATGTAAAGTTTCATCTTTCTAGGCCTTGTCATTGTTGAGATACAGTGATGAGTGAGTGATTGAGTATGAGAATAATCGGTCACTTTGACCCCTCCAAAACCCCCCTTAAATTTTGAATTTTGTCAAACCCCGTCTTATTGCACATCTACAGTATCTTTTGACCCTGTGGCTGAAGGATAGTTAAACTCTCAGAAGAGCTAACTCGTGAGCAAGCAACATACAACTGGCCATGGGAGAAGCAGTCTTCTTTAGGGTAGTTTTAATTAAAATTATTTAAGACTGACCTTTATGTTCTTTAAAAGAGGGTTAAGTTAACTTGTAGAACAAATTTCATGTTTCTATCTCATCTAGAAGCTGCCTAACAGTTGTCACGTTTTAACTGTCATGTATTTCTTATGAGAATATTCGGTCACTTTGACTCCTCCAAAACCCCCCTTAAATTTTGCATTTTGTCAAACCCCGTCTTATTGCACATCTACAGTATCTAGTGAATATCTATGTAAAGTTTCATCTTTCTAGGCCTTGTCATTGTTGAGATACAGTGATGAGTGAGTGAGTGAGTATGAGAATATTCGGTCACTTTGACTCCTCCAAAACCCCCCTTAAATTTTGAATTTTGTCAAACCCCGTCTTATTGCACATCTACAGTATCTAGTGAATATCTATGTAAAGTTTCATCTTCTAGGCCTTGTCATTGTTGAGATACAGTGATGAGTCAGTGAGTGGGCTTTGGCAAATATATTATAGATATATGAGGCGAATTAAAAAATTAACCTCCGATAGGCTGGTAAAAAAAAAACAAATATAGAGAAAATATTATATTACATAGGTTACAAAAGTTACATACCTGTATTACTCAACACGTAATTGCTATCCACGGCAGGCATTATAATGTCGTTTACTACCATCTCTTGTAGTCTTTTGTTGAAAAACGTTGCCGCCAATTTACCCAGCCAAGAGCTGATGCCATTAAATGGGGTCCTCATTGGTTTCAAAGTGTTTGGTGCCAGACATTTACCTATATTAGACGATGGCACCCTTGCCCGAACTCGATCCGGAAATGTCCCAGCCTCGATTTGCCCGATGATACGGCGAGTTCGCCATTAACGGCTAGTCGGTTCGAAGTATTGTGGCAAAGTGTTATGTGTTTTATAATTGTGCGGGACATTGTTGTGATACAATTCTGCTTTATATTAGTTGACATTTTTATTGGGTGTGAACAATTTTTATTTGATTTGTTGTAAGAGACTTGATTTTCTTGATTACAAACTGTTTAATTGTGATAATTAAACCTGGTGATTTGTGTCGTAATTGGTGTCTTGTAATTTGTTTTCCACTGTACCATACGACGATCGGTAGACAGTCGTAGCAATATTGTCATAGGAGGTACATACAGAGATATGCTGTTGAAACGGGAAGTTGTGAAGGGAGTAGATTCATACCGATACCTTGATGTCACGCTTACAAAACGCGGCACAATTGTAGCAGAAATACAAAACGTAACTGAGAAGGGAAACGAGTAGAATACCTATATGCAAGTGAATGATAAATTGAATTATAATTTAGACAAACTAGAAATATTGGAAAGACGAATTATTAGGAAAATATTAGGCTCGCGAGAAACTTCAGAAGGTTGGAAATTAAGAAGTAATGATGCCATATATCAAAGTATAGGAAATATAACAGAAACAATGAGGAAAAAAGACTATTATTTTTTGGACATTTATATATAATGGACGACAATAGGTTAACAAAGCAGATCTTCAAATATCTGTGGGGGAAGAAGTCAACATCAAGTTTAATTAAAAAAGTCCAAAAGGATTTAGAAAAAATAATATACACGCTGCAGAAGCCATTGAAAGAGATGTTTTTCAGACAAAAGTGTTAAAAACGGAAGCATTCCAGGGTAGGTGAGAGAAAAACGCAGGTTCAAAATGGACTGAAGACTAGAAGAAGAGACACAGTGAAAAGATAAAAGAATATTGGAGAAAAAGAAAATAACAAAGAATGAAGAATTGGAATTAGCATTTGGTCCTTAGATGGCCGATACAAAAAAAAATCTAAAGTAATCTAACGTGTGGGACTGAAGTGTGGGAAACTACTGATGAAGATGACTACGATCCATGGAAATGAGATAATGAATAAGGTCCCGTAGAATTAGATGGCAGGATAGAGCTAAAATTAAAAAATAAGAAAAGGAATGAGTATATATAAACCAATATAAATAACACAATTGATGTAAAAAAACGTTAAGGCGGGACGGGCATGTGTGTCGTATGGGCAATGATAGACGGCCAAAGAAATTACTAAATAGACCCCTCCTGAAAGAAGAAAAAGAGAGGCCACGAAAGACTGAATAAAAGGTGCAAGGAATGCAACGATACAGAGAAATCTGAAGGAGGATGATCGGAAAGATTGTAAAGTTTGGATGCTAGCATGTCCAAACGAATTTATTCAACCTTGTTAAAAAAAACCCAATATATACAATTCAAATAAAATTGTATGTTATAAAATAATTTACTTTATGCTGCCTGCTAAGAAGGTAATAGATAGTCTTTAATTATATGCGTGGAAAACAAACAACTGACAATATTATCTTCCAGTGTTTGTCTATTTCCGTATATATACACGACCCAGAGCGAAGCGACGGGTGATTATCTCGCTCAATTAATGACGCTCAGACCCTTCTAGCGTCCTCAAGGATCAAATAGAATCAATCCGATGTTAATAGCTGTGTAACTATGCTGGCTTTGTACACAATATTGTCTTACTGTATCGTACTGCTGCCTCTAATTGTACACAATATCGTCTTACTGTATCGTACTGCTGCCTCTAATTTGCTCCGCGCTGAGACTTATCGTAATAAAGCGTTGTGCTGTGTACCCCGACCTACAACGTCTAATACTTTACAGTAAGTCCTGGCGTTTTCTGCAGCCCTCTCTCTCTTACGTTAGCAGCCCATAGGCTGGTTGGCAGCAGCTCGCCATTCTTCACGTTTCTCTGCTTTTCAACTCACAATATGATGTGCAGTTTACATCGACCATAAGCTGTTTCCTGTCGTCTAAACGACTACTCTGTGATTCTTCCCTTCAATTGTTCCTTCTATTATTCTCTTAACCAACCCATTGTGTCGTAGTATATGTCCTATAAACTTAGCTCTTCTGCATTTTAGATTTCGTAAAAAGCTGTTTTCCTCCTGAGCTCTTCTAAATACTTCCCCTTTCGTCATCTTCTCCCTCCAGCTTATCTTCAATATTCTACTGTAGCACCAGGTCCCAAATCCTTGGAGTCGTTTCTTGTCACTTTCCCAATTGTCCAAGATTCACTCCCGTATAGGGCAACACTCCACACGTATGTCTTTACTAGATTCTTCCATATTTTCAGGCTGACAGTGTTTGAAGTGCAGAGATTTCTGCAGCCCTATAAGCTGCTATTTTAGTCTTTTCCAATTCGACTGCGTCCGTATTTGTGTTTTGGACAAAGTTTGGACGTCTGACACCTTCTTGAAGACTCTGTCTGTCTACTCACTGTGTCCAGTGTGATTCTGACTCGTATCGTGTTCAGTTTTGTTGCTCAGGTCATCTTATTAATTGGTTTTGGTGGCTCACGTGTTCCTCTATAACTGGTGTTTTGCGTGGAATTTTACAGAGGTGTGCAAATTAGCCCATTAGACTTAATGCGATTTTTCCTATGTTTCTCTTGTATCCTTGCCACTAACTAACATTGTAGGGATGGTTTTGCAATGTAGTAAGATTTTCTTATGCATCGCCTGTTATCACTAGCCATCTCTTTTTAAAAATTGAATTGGAAAAGTATTTGTAAAGATTTTCGAAACTCCAGGTGGTCTAGTGGTTAGCACCGGCGATTCATGTGCGCGTGGTGCCGGGTTCAATTCCCGGTGGAGGCTCGTTGCGGCGTGCACTCAGTGTCGTGAGGCAAAATTAAGCAGCCGCTGAGATAACGCCCGCGCCTCCTGGCTGTGAATACCGCAACTAGCGGCTGGGGACGCGATTACGTGTCTTAGCCATGCAACCACCGTCTCACTAAACACAGAAGCCGTGCGGCATACCTTGGCCCTTTACGGACTGTTGAGCAGAGGTTTATTTTATTTTTTTTTTTTTAATTCTCGTGAACTGGTGAAATGAGTTCCTTAAGACTTTTCCATCATCTGTTTTTAGTTCACTGCAAAAATTAATTGCTTTAGTTAACTTTTTTGTGTTTCATTTTTATAAAATGTGATAAATGTTGAGTGTTTTCATAATACTTAAACTACTCTTAGTAAATTAAAATATATTTTCTCTGTTTTATTTTAACATTCATGAAATCAATTATTTTCTTCTTGACGAGTAACATTATGGGAAGATTAACACACCTAACCAAGAAAAAAACCTCTTACTAAGAGGTATTCTCAACGCGATATTGCGCAACATTTATGTTCAGCAAAAATCAATCAGTTATAATAACATTTAACTCAAATGTGGCGATGTGGTAACTTCAAAATTGAAAGTAAACTGTGGCTGAAAACACAATGTAAGCCCAAGAATGGGGCAAGAACTTGTCCAGATGTCTTTAAATATCTAGAGCAACCAGCAAAGATATTTATAACGATATAAAAGCATATGGTGTGGAAATACACTGCCTATCGCTTGGTCACAACTTTGAACTGCTGATCTTTCAGCACCCAGAAAATGTAGCAAACCAAAAATTACCCCTGCAGTGGCTTAAAAAGAGACTTTGTCGAAATAAGAAAGTTCAAGAGAAAAGAGATGAAGCAATGTAATTTATTATTATCTTTTAATTAGATTATACGTAACTAGGTCTCTAATATTACACTGTTTTATTTTATTTATTTAAATTTTTTATACAAAGAACGAGAGAAAACTTGAAACACGCTATTCATATGAATACACTTAAACGGAACAAAATATTTTGTTTATTTCGTCTTATTTCAAGTTGTATTTTATGATGATTTCATGTCCGTATTAGGTAAATTATTTATTTGGTGTTCTGCCCTAAGGGAGGTCTTCAAATGGTAAAAGCTCTCCAAGCTGTCCTATCGCATGTCCTTTTCGTTTCTTCGTAACACCCTCTGATTTTAATGTTATCTATTAACTTCATTCTCCTACGCCCTCTTCTTTCTCCTCCTTCTATGACACCCTCCATGGCAGTTGTAAGGAAACAGTCTCTTCTTAAACAATGACAATTCCTTTTCCTATTTTCTATTACCTTCAAGATTTTTCTCTCTTCCCCTATTCTTCTTAAAACTTCATCATTTCCTCACTTTATCAACCCACCACACTTTTTCCATTGCTCGCCAAACTCACATCTCAAATGCTTCCAATCTTTTCTCATCCTCTTTCCTCAGTGTCCATGTCTCTGCATCATATAAAGCAACGCTTCACACGTAACATTTGGCCAACATTTTTCTTAAATTCTTATCAATTTTGCCACACATATTAAAGGTAATAATTTTCCACGGCAATTATTAGGTAAATAGTGTGACCAAAATACATATCGAACTAAAAATGATGAATTTGAATCTCATTGTACTGTGGAGGCAGATAGTGAAACATCAAACCTTGAAAATGATATGTAGGTGTACGTCTTCTAATGAAAGTGAAGAGACTGTATATATTGTACACCAAATTTTTGTGCAAGAGGTTCTGATGAAGAATCAGCATAGAAATGTCCTTATAATTTTAGTGTAAAACTTTCTACACAAACAGAAATGAACTTTTCAAATTATTTGCAGGTTAAAATGCTAAGTTTTCAAGTTTTTGCGTGGATTATGATGGCCTATCAAATTTTGATGAATGCTCTATGAAAGTGTGTGTGAGGCATTATACCGACAGGAACGTTTTAGCAGGATAGGTTTATTGTAATATCTCTATATGTGTTTTAAAAAGTAACGAAAACAACATACCCGCAGCTGAAGGTCAGTTAACTTGACGCGCGGTCGCATTGTGGCAATTTACCCTAGTCATTCCCTTTCCTAACCTGCTTAGTCGGTGTGGCAAATACCCTTAGTTCTAGATTATGAAACGATGTGGCAAATTCTTGTATACCTTTTTTTAGCTCATCGCCAAGGAGAATTTCTTTCTTAAATACCCATTAAATCATTTTCATTTAATTTACATTTTCGTTCATTTACACAGTCGAACTGCTCCAATTATAGTGGTCTGTTGCTTTTTGTATACTGTGCTTCTTTTAATAATGCTTCACTGTCATCGCCGATTTTTTCACTTCTTCCCCTCATTCTTTTAGAAATCCCGTGTTTGCTATATCAATAGATTCTAATCGTTTTTTTTTTTTACTTTATCAGTAAGGTATGTGATGTTTCTTCTGTTCTGTATGTATATGATTTTAACAAATACATTTCTGTACTTTATTTTAATACAAATCTATATAATGTAATGTATACAGTAAGGCTACCTTAGACATTAACTAAATTTGTATTTTTATGTACTGATTATAAAAACGTATATTTTTAAATTGCTCTTTTAACGTTTTTTATATTTCTATGAGAAGCTCATTCGACGTCATTTTATGACATTCGATTAGAGAGAGCTGAAGCAAGCCATTGGCGTTACGCCATTCCAAACGATATAGTACGTAAAACGTATTGTGTTTTATGGGTTTTAAATTACAGGAGTGCACATACGTTTGCCTCGGTACACGACTCAGACTCTAATCGCTTCAAACACTCGCATACGCTGTTCTGGTCTGGCCATACATTTCCTCTTCAAATAAACCATGTCTTTTTTCTCTTCAACCTTTATGTAATACTATGTCTTTTTATCCAATAATATACAGTAAATAGTATTATCTATTGTGTACAGCGCGGTATATACTATTACCGTTCTCTCCCTATTGTATATCAAACTGCAATGTGGATGTGGTTAGTACTACTTGTGTATTTTATGGTGGCCGGCAACCTTAGTGAAAGTGATATGCGCAGAACCCTGTTTTCGTCAGTATAACGGCACGTCTCACTGCGTGTGTAAGTGTTGATGCATTTTCAAAAACACTTACCGTGAAGCATTTACCATATATGGCTGGATTCGTGTAATTATTGTTTTCAACACAAAAAAACATATCCTACGCTACGAAAACTTCATCAACTTCTTAAGTCAGTAGAGGGAAAATGACAGTTCTGACCCAAGTACCGTTATTCCCCCACCACCACCGCTGGACCAGCAGCATCGACCAATCAAATTGCATGGCGCCTTTCGCGCGTCAATTCAAATATATGCCGTCTTTCGCGAGCCTAAATCACTTTCACTTTCTACTGGACCGCGAATTTCCGCGAATAAATTTTTTTATTTTTTGTTTTTAATTTGATATTTTTATTTTTTTAATTAAATTGATTTGCATATCCGCGAATATATGCCGTCTTTCGCGAGCCTAAATCACTTTCACTTTCTACTGGACAGCGAATTTCCGCGAATAAATTTTTTTAATTTGATATTTTTATTTTTTTAATTAAATTGATTTGTATATCCGCGAATATATGCCGCCTTTCGCGAGCCTAAATCACTTTCACTTTCTAATTTCCGCGAATATAATTTTTTATATGCCGCCTTCCGCGAGCCTAGATCACTTTCACTTTCTACTGGACCACAGCATCCGCGACTTTTTCGCTGATCTGTGTCAAGATCCGCGACTTTTTCGCGTATCTGGACCACAGCATCCGCGAATATAATTTTTTATTTTTTTATATGCCGCCTTTCGCGAGCTTAGATCACTTTCACTTTCTATCACTTGATGCAATATTAAATATATGATCGGGGAGTACCAACCTTGCATGAGTTCAAATTTGTTATAATGTATATTAAATCTATATGATCAGGTTTACCGACCTATGTATGGGTTCAAACTTGATATGTGTGTGTATTATAGTGTATATTAAAATATATGATCAGGGTTACCAACCTTGCATGAGTTCAAATTTGTTATAATGTATATTAAATCTATATGATCAGGTTTACCAAGTATCCCTCCTCAGACGCTGGTGTTACTTTGCATTTTTGCATTAAATATATATATCGTAAACAATGAAATAATAATATTTCGTCATTGTAAGATTTTAATAAAACAATTATCAGTTTAAATTCTCTCTCTCTCTCTCTCTCACACTTGTTGTGTATGTTTCTCTCTCTCTCTGTGGTCAGTACCGCGCGCATGTATATAAAATTAGAAAGTTTATATTTATTCGACAAATATTAACGCCCTCTCTCTCTCTCTCTCTCGCTCGCAGACGTCGGAAGCAATTCGAGGTCATTGACACGACTTTACACTGACACATTGCAGTCTCTCACTCTCTCTCTCTCTCGCTCTCTCTCTCGCTCTCTCTCTCTCTCTCTGGGTTAAGCTGGTGTTGTACGTTACTAAAATCATAGCAAATATTTTCATTCTAAGCATGTATTACTGTTTAGTAATAATTACAACCAACAAAGGATATATAAGTTTGTATACATGGATTGTATATTGCAAGCACAGAATTATTATTTAAATCCGATATCTGTTTTTATTAAAATCATACAATGTCAAAAGGGGATAGTTGTCTGTTACGAACCAGTACTAACTCTCCTATATGGCCGTCGCTCGCATCATCCGTATTTAAAGTTCGCTACTTCCAGTACACATGGCCTCTGTAACAGATTTGGTCTTCAACAGGTGTGATTCGAACGGTAAGAGCAAGAACAATATGAACAAGGTCAAGGACATTATGTCTAGTATCCCTCCTCAGACGCTGGTGTTGTTACTTTGTGTCATAAAATCTCGTGGCACTCAAGATAAGAGACAATACGTTTGCAAAAAACGACAAAATTGAACTTCTGGAAACAAAATTGTACGGTTTGTAAGTAATATCGACAACACAGGTCAGCATTTTTCGGTCATTGACAGATAAAGGGATCGTCACATTAGGACTACTGGCTGCTAAATCCAGTAGTACAAGAACTTAGATATTTGTTGAATCAGTAGCAAAAATGTTAGATCTACTGTTTTCAGCGTACATAGACATTTGATAATATTCCATTTTGGTTGTATTCGTGAAGCCATAGTGTAATGGCTGTCCTTGGAAGTCATGTAACCCTTAGTGTTTGTGCGGGAATCGTAGTCGGATTTTAGTTTCTGTCATGTCTTTCGTCCGTTTGTGTGCAGGTTGTCTTTACAGTCATGAAAATCATTTCAAGAGGTAAGCCGCATTGTATTGTTCGCGTACCGCGAGCATATGCGGTGGTGATTGCTGTACAAGAATTCTACGGACTGATGTGTTACGAAATTAGCGTGGTAACCAAGTTCTATGACATAGAGCGCGGGTTTCTCCGTACAATTGTGTAACGTCGCGTAGCATTTTTGTGCGATGTTAAGCGAACTATAAAACGTAATGAACCTGTTGTGGCATGATGACGGAGTTACACAGATGCGTGTGATAATAATAATAACAATAATAATATAAAGAGGTCGCGTGCTCAAACATTATTATTATTTCGCCTTTGACATGCTCCTTGTCAGTCTGTAATTTAGAGGTAGCGAATCTTTTTGCCATTCTTCTGCCGATGATAAAATGTTCTCTGTAGAGTTATTCGTCAAGTTGTTGGTGTAACAATAACATGGTGTAAGCTACCTCTCGTTTATCCATGAGAATGAGTGTTCGGTGTCATCTGCCGTGAGGGTAAATAGCGCCTTATTTTCGCTATTATTTACAACGGTACGGCTAAAATACTAGTAAGCGTAATCAAAAATTACTTCCTACCCTGCTAACAACATCAATGGATGCATTTTGAGTACGTGGCTATGAAAATGATCCGGACACAGGTTATGTCAGGTTGTCAGTTAGGCCTCTCCAGTTCTATAATTTTCTACAAAAAATTAGTTTTGTTTCCGATTAAGTATCTCCATTTTAATTACTTTTAACACTACACTGAAAAGTTTGTAGTTGTGGGTAGAGGAAAAAATATCAGGAAAGGTATCCGTAGTATGCCATACGATAGTGAAGGAAAGATTTCATCGATATTTTGACATGTTCTCTCGCATATGTTATAGGTTACAGTGGATATGAGATTCGGTTAGAACATGTGCACACTAAATAGGTAATTGTAAGGAAAATAAGAAATTACTGTAATAGGTAAGTTGTTCAGTACTACAGGAGTAGAAAAATATTTTCATATTCATCATTGTCGTAAGGAACTCACACCCTGATGGAAGGACACACAAGGTGCAGTACAAAAATCCTCCCAGAAGGTCCTTCCAGAGGGCGACTGATTGTACGCTATCATTAAAATTATACAAAACCACTGCTGTCCCGATTCAGATGTACGACAGTGAGGAATGTAAGCGAGACATGTCTACAATTTGAAGCAGCTGAAGTGCTTTCTCTGAGAAGAGTCAAGGGTTCCACACAGTTGGACAGAACGACTGCATTCGGAACGAGCTAAACGTCTATAATCCGAACCAGCGAATAGACGATTACAGATTAAAATGGTGGGAACACGTCGACGGAATGGACGAAAACAGGCAAGCAGTCCAGCGGGCTAAGCTATGTTAACTTCACACGCACGCACGCACGCACGCACACACACACACACACACACACACATTGATACATTTGGAAACTGAGTACAGAATAAATCTACACTCACCTAGTCGGTTTGTTGGCAGAAAACAATTAATATATTCGTTGAGAAAATCTGTTGTGGCTGAACGAAACATGTGTCTGAATAAATTTTCTCTCTACATAGCAGTTGTAAAAGTAGTCATATACATTATGTGCTATATATACAAAAGGCTTTCAACGTGTTTGTCATTTCAACCAATTTGTACCGTGCTCTAATTATGTAAAAAAAAATAAAATAAAAAATAACTGTACCGCTCCATACAACTGAGAATAAATCCGTACACACACACACATGAACAATTTTACGTTTAAATAAAATCTATACATACAATAAAATTATGTTTCAGTATTAATGATATAAATATTACTGTTTTATTAATTTAAAATACCGTATAATTGCTTACGACGCACACACTTAGCAACGTTTTTACTTATTTGAACAAGTCATGTATTAACTTCAATAAATAATGCACTTGATAATGTTTAAATATTTCCAACAACTATGTTGATTAGAAGTGCTGTAAGTTCAATAACAATGTTCGCTACGTAACGTATTCAAATCTGTTTACTCACCTCTTAAATGTTGATGCACGCAATTATCGATTTCACAATGAGGTATGAAGGCTAATTGCATTCTTCACGTATATATATTGATGTATCTTACAACGGTAGGTAGGGGTAGCTTAGCGTGTTGTTTTGAAAGTCATTGTCCGCCGTTGGAAACTTTCAGAAGTTAGCGATACTGAAAGTATTTTCGTGCATTAGTCAAAATTAGGAAAACAATGCAGAGAGAGAGCGAGTGGACACACATGTAAGTAGCTCGATACTCAGTGACAACAACAACACACACACACACACACAGAGTTAATATTTGTCAAATATATAACAACGAGTGAGAGAGAGAGAGAGGAGGGGTCATCGACCGTGATGGAAAAGCTTTACCTCACTGCTTTAAGAAGTTAGCGATACTGAAAGTATTTTCGGACAAGTTAACACGGCTCTTTTTAAGAAACATTCTATCATTTATTTGATGTCGATACCGGTATTAATTATAGATTACACTTAGTTCCATTCACTTCCATGTGCTTACAAATACTTGTAATTAGTTTCGTTAATAACTAGGCCAAAACATTGTCATTACATGTCAACTCTTCCGTCTGTCTCGTAAATTTTGCGCAGCACTGTTTGAGTCTTATCTTTGTAAATAAAGAGCAACAGCAACAGTGTCGTAATACTCTACTTATTTGAACAAGTCCTGTATTAAATGCACTTGTTAATGTTTTAATGTGAACAATTTTACGTTTAAATAAAATCTGTACATACAATAAAATTATGTTTCAGTATTAATGATATAAATATTACTGTTTTATTAATTTAAAATACCGTATATATATATATATATATAACCTAGGAACTTCGCAGGTGAAGAAATTAATTTCTATTTTTCATCTGTAACGACATGCGTGTATAATTTTAATTTATTTCACTATACACCTCTGAACCTATGTGTAATTATTTTGTAAACTGCGTTATCTATGAAGGAACTGTTGCAGCAAACGTTAACACTAGAACGATTATATTATTATTATTTAGTGATCAGATAATTTCATAAAAAATAAGAAACGTAAAAGATATACGCTGACTTTACCGCAACCACGTCTATTTAGATAAACGGCTCGGAAGAAAAAATAATTCTTCACAAAGCAGAACAACAACTACAGTCTCAAATAAATATATTTTAAATCTGGGGCTATGCGTGTACGTAGGGAAGGTCTTCATATGCTTACTGGACAAAATATAAATATTCGCTGGCAGATAATTTCATAAAAAAATAAGAAACGTAAAAGATATACGCTGACTTTACTGCAACCACGTCTATTTAGATAAACGGCTCAGAAGAAAAAATAATTCTTCACAAAGCAGAACGACAACTACAGTCTCAAATAAATATATTTTAAAAAAGATAAATATACATTAGATGGAAATGGCTTTGCGCACTAAAGTCACCATCTATCTCTTGTTTCTCCGGTCAGTATTGACCTATGCTGCTCCCGCATGGTGGTCGCTTGTCTCGACCACTAACAAGTGTAGGCTGGAAGCTTTCCAGGCCCGTACCCTCAGATCCTTGTCGGGGTCTCCATGGTTTGTGAGAAATAATGTTATTCGTGGAGGCCTTCGAGTTCCCATCCTTGCTGATTTTGTCCGGTAATGAATAGGAATTATATAAATAATCTAAGGATTAATTGATAATAATATACTTATGACGATTAAATTTAAAATATTATTGCAGAAAGTTTTAATGAATAGGAATTGATATAGATAAAATAAATATCAGTTTACGTAATGAGAATGTTTGTTTGCATTGAGTTTGGTTTAGCTAAATAACACAAGGGAGCACATTTCGCAGTTGGCTTTACATACCTCCAGACAACGGTACAAGCCAATTTAGATAGCACAACATGAACTCTGAATCGTCGGCTATATTAGAAATTCCTTCCTTTCAAAGCGTGTAATGAGACCGTTTGAATATCTTATAGCAGTGTCAAGTAACTCAATAAATTGCTTGGAACTACGAAGAAGTTTCAATGCTTACAGAAGTTTATTCAATGTGTACATTCTTTTGGACAGTACAAAACGCTCTGGTTGCTTTATGGAAATATTCATTAAAGTTTTAGAACAAATAAAACTATTTTATCTAGTTTTATTCTAAATTTACTTAAAATTTGATCACAAGAAGATAGAGAGAGAGAGAGAGAGAGAGAGAGAGAGAGAGAGAGAGAGAGAGAGAGAGAGAGAGGTAATATTTTTTTTTTCTAGTGCCTAATCTTTTAAACTAAAAAACGTATTACTTTTACAAATATAGCTTGAACGTAACAAATACACACAGACGTTAGGGAAAGACTGAAATGTGTCAGTGTAAAGTCGTGTCAATGACCTCCTGTATTACAATGGTTTAGCATAGTTTCTTACTGAAGGCTTGTACGCTTTAAATTCAGCTATACCTAAAATATATCTTCAATTAGGGTCATTGTACACACACAGTGGAATGCTTTCAGAAATTTGCGACACACACACACATACACAACGATGTTTCTACTTATTTGAACAAGTCCTGTATTAAATGCACTTGTTAATGTTTTAATGTGAACAATTTTACGTTTAAATAAAATCTGTACATACAATAAATTATGTTTCAGTATTAATGATATAAATATTACTGTTTTATTAATTTAAAATACCATATATATATATATATATATATATATATATATATATAACCTAGGAACTTCGCAGGTGAAGAAATTAATTTATATTTTTCATCTGTAACGACATGCGTGTATAATTTTAATTTATTTCACTATACACCTTCGCCACCGCTGCTACCACAGTCGTCAGTAATAAAAAAAGAAGAAGAAGAAAGATCAGTTAGAAAACGCATCAGTACTCGTTCGAAACGATTAACATCAGTCCCAATGGACCACAGCATCCGTGAATTTCCGCGAATAAAAAAAAAAAAAAAAAAAAAAACGTAAAACGTTCTACTTACGTTTCATGTTAGGTTAAAAAATACAGTCCACTTACGTTTCACGTTTACGTTAGGTTAAGATGCAGTCTACTTACGTTTCACTGTTAGGTTAAAAATGCAGTCCACGTACGTTTCACGTTTACGTTAGGTTAAGATGCAGTCTACTTACGTTTCACGTTAGGTTAAAAAATGCAGTCCACGTACGTTTTTCGTTTACGTTAGGTTAAGATGCAGTCTACTTACGTTTCACGTTAGGTTAAAAAATGCAGTCCACGTACGTTTTTCGTTTACGTTAGGTTAAGATGCAGTCTACTTACGTTTCACTGTTAGGTTAAAAATGCAGTCCACGTACGTTTTTCGTTTACGTTAGGTTAAAATACAGTCTACTTACGTTTCACGTTAGGTTAAAAATGCAGTCCACGTACGTTTCACGTTTACGTTAGGTTAAGATGCAGTCTACTTACGTTTCACGTTAGGTTAAAAAATGCAGTCCACGTACGTTTTTCGTTTACGTTAGGTTAAAATACAGTGTACTTACGTTTCACGTTAGGTTAAAATGCAAACACACACACACGAACGCCCGCTCTCTCTCTCTCTCTCACTCATCGTCAAAACGTTGACTTCATTTTTCATTGTATTAAATAATTAACAAATATTAACTATGTGTGCATGTGTGTTGTCAACTACTTACATGCGCGTTCTCTCTCTCTCTTAACATAACGCTTCGTGTGAAGCGTTTTGTAGAGCAGGTTTCAACTGTGGAAGGTTTCATACCGTTTCTTCTCTAACGTAAACGAAAAACGTACGTGGACTGCATTTTTTAACCTAACGTGAAACGTAAGTAGACTGCATCTTAACCTAACGTAAACGAAAAACGTACGTGGACTGCATTTTTAACCTAACGTGAAACGTAAGTAGACTGTATTTTAACCTAACGTAAACGAAAAACGTACGTGGACTGCATTTTTAACCTAACAGTGAAACGTAAGTAGACTGCATCTTAACCTAACGTAAACGAAAAACGTACGTGGACTGCATTTTTTAACCTAACGTGAAACGTAAGTAGACTGCATCTTAACCTAACGTAAACGTGAAACGTACGTGGACTGTATTTTTTAACCTAACATGAAACGTAAGTAGAACGTCTTACTTTTTTTTTTTTTTTTTTATTCGCGGAAATTCACGGATGCTGTGGTCCATTGGGACTGATGTTAATCGTTTCGAACGAGTACTGATGCGTTTCCTAACTGATCTTTCTTCTTCTCCTTTTTTATTACTGACGACTGTGGTAGCAGCGGTGGCGAAGGTGTATAGTGAAATAAATTAAAATTATACACGCATGTCGTTACAGATGAAAAATAGAAATTAATTTATTCACCTGCGAAGTTCCTAGGTTATATATATATATATATATATATATATATATGGTATTTTAAATTAATAAAACAGTAATATTTATATCATTAATACTGAAACATAATTTATTGTATGTACAGATTTTATTTAAACGTAAAATTGTTCACATTAAAACATTAACAAGTGCATTTAATACAGGACTTGTTCAAATAAGTAGAAACATCGTTGTGTATGTGTGTGTGTGTGTCGCAAATTTCTGAAAGCATTCCACTGTGTGTGTACAATGACCCTAATTGAAGATATATTTTAGGTATAGCTGAATTTAAAGCGTACAAGCCTTCAGTAAGAAACTATGCTAAACCATTGTAATACATGAGGTCATTGACACGACTTTACACTGACACATTGCAGTCTTTCCCTAACGTATGTGTGTATGTGTTACGTTCAAGCTATATTTGTAAAAGTAATACGTTTTTTAGTTTAAAAGATTAGGCACTAGAAAAAAAAATATTACCTCTCTCTCTCTCTCTCTCTCTATCTTCTTGTGATCAACTTTTAAGTAAATTTAGAATAAAACTAGATAAAATAGTTTTATTTGTTCTAAAACTTTAATGAATATTTCCATAAAGCAACCAGAGCGTTTTGTACTGTCCAAAAGAATGTACACATTGAATAAACTTCTGTAAGCATTGAAACTTCTTCGTAGTTCCAAGCAATTTATTGAGTTACTTGACACTGCTATAAGATATTCAAACGGTCTCATTACACGCTTTGAAAGGAAGGAATTTCTAATATAGTCGACGATTCAGAGTTCATGTTGTGCTATCTAAATTGGCTTGTACCGTTGTCTGGAGGTATGTAAAGCCAACTGCGAAATGTGCTCCCTTGTGTTATTTAGCTAAACCAAACTCAATGCAAACAAACATTCTCATTACGTAAACTGATATTTATTTTATCTATATCAATTCCTATTCATTAAAACTTTCTGCAATAATATTTTAAATTTAATCGTCATAAGTATATTATTATCAATTAATCCTTAGATTATTTATATAATTCCTATTCATTACCGGACAAAATCAGCAAGGGTGGGAACTCGAAGGCCTCCACGAATAACATTATTTCTCACAAACCATGGAGACCCCGACAAGGATCTGAGGGTACGGGCCTGGAAAGCTTCCAGCCTACACTTGTTAGTGGTCGAGACAAGCGACCACCATGCGGGAGCAGCATAGGTCAATACTGACCGGAGAAACAAGAGATAGATGGTGTCTTTAGTGCGCAAAGCCATTTCCATCTAATGTATATTTATCTTTTTTAAAATATATTTATTTGAGACTGTAGTTGTCGTTCTGCTTTGTGAAGAATTATTTTTTCTTCTGAGCCGTTTATCTAAATAGACGTGGTTGCAGTAAAGTCAGCGTATATCTTTTACGTTTCTTATTTTTTTATGAAATTATCTGCCAGCGAATATTTATATTTTGTCCAGTAAGCATATGAAGACCTTCCCTACGTACACGCATAGCCCCAGATTTAAAATATATTTATTTGAGACTGTAGTTGTTGTTCTGCTTTGTGAAGAATTATTTTTTCTTCCGAGCCGTTTATCTAAATAGACGTGGTTGCGGTAAAGTCAGCGTATATCTTTTACGTTTCTTATTTTTTATGAAATTATCTGATCACTAAATAATAATAATATAATCGTTCTAGTGTTAACGTTTGCTGCAACAGTTCCTTCATAGATAACGCAGTTTACAAAATAATTACACATAGGTTCAGAGGTGTATAGCGAAATAAATTAAAATTATACACGCATGTCGTTACAGATGAAAAATAGAAATTAATTTCTTCACCTGCGAAGTTCCTAGGTTATATATATATATATATATATACGGTATTTTAAATTAATAAAACAGTAATATTTATATCATTAATACTGAAACATAATTTTATTGTATGTACAGATTTTATTTAAACGTAAAATTGTTCACATTAAAACATTAACAAGTGCATTTAATACAGGACTTGTTCAAATAAGTAGAGTATTACGACACTGTTGCTGTTGCTCTTTATTTACAAAGATAAGACTCAAACAGTGCTGCGCAAAATTTACGAGACAGACGGAAGAGTTGACATGTAATGACAATGTTTTGGCCTAGTTATTAACGAAACTAATTACAAGTATTTGTAAGCACATGGAAGTGAATGGAACTAAGTGTAATCTATAATTAATACCGGTATCGACATCAAAATAAATGATAGAATGTTTCTTAAAAAGAGCCGTGTTAACTTGTCCGAAAATAATTTCAGTATCGCTAACTTCTTAAAGCAGTGAGGTAAAGCTTTTCCATCACGGTCGATAACCCCTCCTCTCTCTTTCTCTCACTCGTTGTTATATATTTGACAAATATTAACTCTGTGTGTGTGTGTGTGTGTGTGTGTGTGTGTGTGTGTGTGTGTGTGTGTGTGTGTGTGTGTGTGTGTGTTGTTGTTGTCACTGAGTATCGAGCTACTTACATGTGTGTCCACTCGCTCTCTCTCTGCATTGTTTTCCTAATTTTGACTAATGCACGAAAATACTTTCAGTATCGCTAACTTCTGAAAGTTTCCAACGGCGGACAATGACTTTCAAAACAACACGCTAAGCTACCCCTACCCTACCGTTGTAAGATACATCAATATATATACGTGAAGAATGCAATTAGCCTTCATGCCTCATTGTGAAATCGATAATTGCGTGCATCAACATTTAAGAGGTGAGTAAACAGATTTGAATACGTTACGTAGCGAACATTGTTATTGAACTTACAGCACTTCTAATCAACATAGTTGTTGGAAATATTTAAACATTATCAAGTGCATTATTTATTGAAGTTAATACATGACTTGTTCAAATAAGTAAAAACGTTGCTAAGTGTGTGCGTCGTAAGCAATTATACGGTATTTTAAATTAATAAAACAGTAATATTTATATCATTAATACTGAAACATAATTTTATTGTATGTATAGATTTTATTTAAACGTAAAATTGTTCATGTGTGTGTGTGTACGGATTTATTCTGAGTTGTATGGAGCGGTACAGTTATTTTTTTTTTTTTTTTTTTTTACATAATTAGAGCACGGTACAAATTGGTTGAAATGACAAACACGTTGAAAGCCTTTTGTATATATAGCACATAATGTATATGACTACTTTTACAACTGCTATGTAGAGAGAAAATTTATTCAGACACATGTTTCGTTCAGCCACAACAGATTTTCTCAACGAATATATTAATTGTTTTCTGCCAACAAACCGACTAGGTGATTGTAGATTTATTCTGTACTCAGTTTCCAAATGTATCAATGTGTGTGTGTGTGTGTGTGTGTGTGTGTGTGTGTGTGTGTGTGTGTGTGTGTGCGTGCGTGCGTGCGTGCGTGCGTGCGTGCGTGTGAAGTTAACATAGCTTAGCCCGCTGGACTGCTTGCCTGTTTTCGTCCATTCCGTCGACGTGTTCCCACCATTTTAATCTGTAATCGTCTATTCGCTGGTTCGGATTATAGACGTTTAGCTCGTTCCGAATGCAGTCGTTCTGTCCAACTGTGTGGAACCCTTGACTCTTCTCAGAGAAAGCACTTCAGCTGCTTCAAATTGTAGACATGTCTCGCTTACATTCCTCACTGTCGTACATCGGAATCGGGACAGCAGTGGTTTTGTATAATTTTAATGATAGCGTACAGTCAGTCGCCCTCTGGAAGGACCTTCTGGGAGGATTTTTGTACTGCACCTTGTGTGTCCTTCCATCAGGGTGTGAGTTCCTTACGACAATGATGAATATGAAAATATTTTTCTACTCCTGTAGTACTGAACAACTTACCTATTACAGTAATTTCTTATTTTCCTTACAATTACCTATTTAGTGTGCACATGTTCTAACCGAATCTCATATCCACTGTAACCTATAACATATGCGAGAGAACATGTCAAAATATCGATGAAATCTTTCCTTCACTATCGTATGGCATACTACGGATACCTTTCCTGATATTTTTTCCTCTACCCACAACTACAAACTTTTCAGTGTAGTGTTAAAAGTAATTAAAATGGAGATACTTAATCGGAAACAAAACTAATTTTTTGTAGAAAATTATAGAACTGGTGAGGCCTAACTGACAACCTGACATAACCTGTGTCCGGATCATTTTCATAGCCACGTACTCAAAATGCATCCATTGATGTTGTTAGCAGGGTAGGAAGTAATTTTTGATTACGCTTACTAGTATTTTAGCCGTACCGTTGTTAATAATAGCGAAAATAAGGCGCTATTTACCCTCACGGCAGATGACACCGAACACTCATTCTCATGGATAAACGAGAGGTAGCTTACACCATGTTATTGTTACACCAACAACTTGACGAATAACTCTACAGAGAACATTTTATCATCGGCAGAAGAATGGCAAAAAGATTCGCTACCTCTAAATTACAGACTGACAAGGAGCATGTCAAAGGCGAAATAATAATAATGTTTGAGCACGCGACCTCTTTATATTATTATTGTTATTATTATTATCACCCGCATCTGTGTAACTCCGTCATCATGCCACAACAGGTTCATTACGTTTTATAGTTCGCTTAACATCGCACAAAAATGCTACGCGACGTTACACAATTGTACGGAGAAACCCGCGCTCTATGTCATAGAACTTGGTTACCACGCTAATTTCGTAACACATCAGTCCGTAGAATTCTTGTACAGCAATCACCACCGCATATGCTCGCGGTACGCGAACAATACAATGCGGCTTACCTCTTGAAATGATTTTCATGACTGTAAAGACAACCTGCACACAAACGGACGAAAGACATGACAGAAACTAAAATCCGACTACGATTCCCGCACAAACACTAAGGGTTACATGACTTCCAAGGACAGCCATTACACTATGGCTTCACGAATACAACCAAAATGGAATATTATCAAATGTCTATGTACGCTGAAAACAGTAGATCTAACATTTTTGCTACTGATTCAACAAATATCTAAGTTCTTGTACTACTGGATTTAGCAGCCAGTAGTCCTAATGTGACGATCCCTTTATCTGTCAATGACCGAAAAATGCTGACCTGTGTTGTCGATATTACTTACAAACCGTACAATTTTGTTTCCAGAAGTTCAATTTTGTCGTTTTTTGCAAACGTATTGTCTCTTATCTTGAGTGCCACGAGATTTTATGACACAAAGTAACAACACCAGCGTCTGAGGAGGGATACTAGACATAATGTCCTTGACCTTGTTCATATTGTTCTTGCTCTTACCGTTCGAATCACACCTGTTGAAGACCAAATCTGTTACAGAGGCCATGTGAACTGGAAGTAGCTAACTTTAAATACGGATGATGCGAGCGACGGCCATATAGGAGAGTTAGTACTGGTTCGTAACAGACAACTATCCCCTTTTGACATTGTATGATTTTAATAAAAACAGATATCGGATTTAAATAATAATTCTGTGCTTGCAATATACAATCCATGTATACAAACTTATATATCCTTTGTTGGTTGTAATTATTACTAAACAGTAATACATGCTTAGAATGAAAATATTTGCTATGATTTTAGTAACGTACAACACCAGCTTAACCCAGAGAGAGAGAGAGAGAGAGCGAGAGAGAGAGAGAGTGAGAGACTGCAATGTGTCAGTGTAAAGTCGTGTCAATGACCTCGAATTGCTTCCGACGTCTGCGAGCGAGAGAGAGAGAGAGAGAGAGAGAGGGCGTTAATATTTGTCGAATAAATATAAACTTTCTAATTTTATATACATGCGCGCGGTACTGACCACAGAGAGAGAGAGAAACATACACAACAAGTGTGAGAGAGAGAGAGAGAGAGAATTTAAACTGATAATTGTTTTATTAAAATCTTACAATGACGAAATATTATTATTTCATTGTTTACGATATATATATTTAATGCAAAAATGCAAAGTAACACCAGCGTCTGAGGAGGGATACTTGGTAAATCTGATCATATAGATTTAATATACATTATAACAAATTTGAACTCATGCAAGGTTGGTAACCCTGATCATATATTTTAATATACACTATAATACACACACATATCAAGTTTGAACCCATACATAGGTCGGTAAACCTGATCATATAGATTTAATATACATTATAACAAATTTGAACTCATGCAAGGTTGGTACTCCCCGATCATATATTTAATATTGCATCAAGTGATAGAAAGTGAAAGTGATCTAAGCTCGCGAAAGGCGGCATATAAAAAAATAAAAAATTATATTCGCGGATGCTGTGGTCCAGATACGCGAAAAAGTCGCGGATCTTGACACAGATCAGCGAAAAAGTCGCGGATGCTGTGGTCCAGTAGAAAGTGAAAGTGATCTAGGCTCGCGAAAGGCGGCATATAAAAAATTATATTCGCGGAAATTAGAAAGTGAAAGTGATTTAGGCTCGCGAAAGGCGGCATATATTCGCGGATATACAAATCAATTTAATTAAAAAAATAAAAATATCAAATTAAAAAAATTTATTCGCGGAAATTCGCTGTCCAGTAGAAAGTGAAAGTGATTTAGGCTCGCGAAAGACGGCATATATTCGCGGATATGCAAATCAATTTAATTAAAAAAATAAAAATATCAAATTAAAAACAAAAAATAAAAAAATTTATTCGCGGAAATTCGCGGTCCAGTAGAAAGTGAAAGTGATTTAGGCTCGCGAAAGACGGCATATATTTGAATTGACGCGCGAAAGGCGCCATGCAATTTGATTGGTCGATGCTGCTGGTCCAGCGGTGGTGGTGGGGGAATAACGGTACTTGGGTCAGAACTGTCATTTTCCCTCTACTTAAGTCTAGTGTAAACTTTCAAGGTAGCTTATCGTGTTTAAGAAAACTTATTATAAACTTAGGGTTTAAATGGAAGAAGAATAGAAATAACAGGAGTGTATTAAATGAACGACAAGAGATAAGGGCAAAAAGAATTGAATATCTCAGGAAAATAAAATAATTCATGATAGAAAAGCGGCAGATACTAGTAACTATTTATTATTTACATTATGTAACGAATAAAATATAAAACGAACAAACCCTGCTGCTTGTACCGCCTGTCCGAACCTCAGCGATGGTGGTGAAACGGCGCGGAGCCTGCGTAAAGTGGCTTGCACGTAGGCCTACATAGGTTAGACAACATGGGGATAACAGCAGTAAAGCAGACAACTGAGTATTCCACAGCATGCCTACCCACTCGCGCCATAAAAAAAGACGTTCTCAATCCGGGTCTGTTCAGTATTTTTTTTCTAACTTATTTTTTCTACGGGGGCTGGAGCCAGTACTGTGTTAACCGCTACGCGTGAGAAGGATTTCTCCAGCCGGAGACTATTTACATTGAACAGTCTTGTTAAAAAGGAGGCGTATGGCCTACTCAGACGGTCACCGACGGTAGTGGTCACAGGCTTAGTTGTCTAGGCTACTGTTCACTACTCCCGACACGCATGATACAGGCCGAACGACGTGTATCTGAATAGTGAAATTGAATTGTCCATTAGACAAACACCTCTTTGCGAGGCTAATACAATTTTCATTCATTTCATATTCTTCTTCAAGTGCCATATCCTTGAAGAAGGTTGGCGATCAACATAGCAACGCGAACTCTAGAGATAAGTCGATTGAACTGCACTTGGACTATTTTCTCAAGTTGTTCCTTTAACCACGAAGTGCGCCTTCTTACCGTATTCCTTTTCCCTTGGATCTTGCTCTCTATAATAACAAGGTTACCTCTTCCTCCGCGCATTGTAAGTCCTAGGTAGCTAAATAGTTTTACAAAGGTTTTTGAAAAACATACAAACACTTGGTAAGTTTCACAGTTTATTATTTACTTCTGTGAGCTGTTTCAGCTTATTAAGCTATTCTCAAAGAGATTAAGGAACAACTAAACAAAGAATGTAAGGGTGGTAAATATATGTTTAGGGTGTGTATCCGGACATGTGTATGGGGTGTGTATAATGGAGGGGGATAGAGGAACTAGTAAGGGAAGGTCAAATGTTTGTAAAACTAAGTATAATCGTAAGACAAAATATAAAAAAAAAATACTTATTAGTATAATACTCCAATTATACTTAGTTTTTACAAACACTTGACCTTCTATTACCAGTTCCTCCATCCTCCTCTATCATACACACTCCACACATGTGTCCAGAAACACCCCCTAAACACATGTTTACCATCCTTACATTCTTTGTTTAGTTGTTCCTTGCACTCTTTGAGAATACCTTAATAAGCTGAAACAGCTGTCAGAGATAAATATTAAACTGTGAAACTTACCAAGTGCCCAACGAGTCTTCAGTCAGTATCGTAATCTAGTTTTATGATTTGAACAGTAATAATTTCGTCCTTTTCATCGCCTCAAGGTCGCATACTTTATCTATCCAGCGTATTCCTAAAATGATTAGATTGTTTTTACGTTTCGAACGCCTCCAATCTATTTGTATTCAGAGTTCAAGCTTCCATTCCATATAGGAAAATTGCGAAATGTCAACATTATAGCAAAGTAGAATGTCAACATTTGGATCTTGATATCAGACGTGGGTCTTAACTGCAAAGCAGTTTGTGTATCTTATTAAACACTGTTCTTGTTTGTCTAATTGTTGATCTGATCTCTACTGTGTAGTCGTTCTCTCGTTGACAACTGTTCCCAAATACGTGTACTTTTTTTGTCAATTCTCCATTAACGCTCAAATTTCCATGAGGCTGTTGTGCCTTTCAAACGACCATATTTTTTTTAGCATTCAGTGTCTTTATTCGTCATCGTCGTCGTCGTCGTCATCGTTTACGTCATAGGTTGTTCCAGTCTCAATGGAAGTCATCCAACCGCCGCTTACGGGGTCTTCCCACACTTCTCTTGCCCCCCTGAATGATAGCCAGTTGCTCTTCTTGCAAATCTATTTTGATCCATTCTCTCTACGTGCAACCGCCACTCCGTTTTGTACCGGAAGATTTTCTCATTTACGCTTTAGGCTATGACTAGCTTTATTCTAATACGATCATTTCTGATAAGATCTCTCCTGGTACAACGCTTTAAAGACCTCAATAATCTCATTTCCGCTCCTTGTATTCTAGATATATCTTTGACCGTTCTAATCCAAGTCTCATCACCATATAGTAGATGAGATAATTACATTATAATATTTCAATTGCGTCTTTCCTCTGCTTTCTTCTTTAAATGTTTAATGATACAAATAAATTTGTGTCAACCAATGTCTGTAGATTCTCAAGGCATCCGTCAATCAGGTGAGTATCATTTGCGAAATGTAAGTCGTTAATACGTCTTCCGTTAAATTTGATACCTATTGTCTCTCCTACTAATGCTTCCTCGATTGCTTCTGCTGAATATGGATTAAAGAGCACTAAACTGTCTAACGTGTCGTGTTATTTTTATTTCATCTGAAGTCTTGTTCCACTTTTTAACACTCCCTTTTGGTTAAAGTCAAGATGATAAACGATTCGTTTTGCACATGCGCAGAACAGTCTTGTACGATGTTTCATAGTGTGCACATCGGCAATAATAAATAACATGCACAACTGCCAATAACATAAATAACATGTTATTGCGAGTGTCGCTGTGAAGGGGCAGTACGCGACAGAGATAGTGTATAAGTAAGACATGTAACTGTTACCGCGTAGTCTCTCTCTCTCTCTCTCTCTCTCTCTCTCTCTCTCTCTCTCTCTCTCTCTCTCTCTCTCTCTCTCTCTCTCTCTCTCTCTCTCTCTCTCTCTTCTCTCTCTCTAGTCACCGTATAATATTGTTACGACGGTCAAAGTGATCCTCGTATAGTACAGTGGAAAACAAAATACAAGACACCAATGAAGTCACTAATAACCAGCTTTAACTATCACAAGTACAGTTTATAATCAACAAGTTATTCAGCAAGTTTATACTCGTACAATAATTCAAATTAATCTGTCCACACGCAATAATAATGGCAACCAATAGAGTCCTGCTCAATTATAAACCATATAACACTTCGCCACAATACTTCGAACGTCACTGGAACAAATCGCCACTCAAACTAAAACTAACCGTCGCTGAATGCTTATATTTATACCCCGATGAGATTCCAGAATAATTCATAGTACGCGTCAACGCTACTAGAAAACACTAGAGCGTAATTGCTTGCTGCCTTGAACACAGTGCGCGCGGACCGGTGAAGTCTGGATCAGTCTCGGCTGCGGACGTGAGACAAGTGTCACGTAATTGTCCTTCATCTCAAAGTAGCAGCAGTATGTACGCACACACACACTTTACAACCGGGCTCTGCTGGAATAGCCGAGAATGTTCTGTAATGACGTAACATATACTTTTAACTAGGGGTAATTTTTCTGTTGGTTCCGAGCATATGACTGTTCAGTTATTATTTTGAGTACTGTAGCAGGCTGTAGTATTCTAACTTCAGCTTGTCTAGCCATGATTCCTATAATATCTGGAAAATCTAGGATGTGGGAAATATTCACCCAGCTGTGCGTACGAAGCGTAAATGATAATACTGGTGAATGTATTTCTATGCAATTCTTACATTTCAAAAATTGCCTGTTCAGCACATCATTAAATTTTATTATTGCTACATCTAGTTTTTTTTTTCATTTACTGCTACCAATTAGCAGTAAAATTTCCATCGTACAGAACTGAATTCAATTAACGGGTTTTTGTGTACTGTCCGTCGGTTTGTAGCGTCATTGTTGAGGGGGGAAATTAAAAATAAAAAACGTTAATAGACATAATGAAATTGAATCAAATTACGACGGCGTACTTTTAATTGCATAACGAAACAATGAATGGACCGATGTATTTAATTCTACAGTGGAACTCTAAAATGCATGCATCTTTCTATTACTATTATTAACTTATTACTCTTAATATTGCTGGTAATATATTGCGTGGGTATTGCGTTTACCATTACAACTAACAGTACTGTTATTAAACATTGTAGTTCCACAATAATAATTAGTATACAGTATACTGTTTTCGTTCTTAGTTTAATCCTGATGTAAACAAGCAGACGTGGTACATCTGAAACCTATTTGCTACTTGAGTTAGAGGCGTGTCACTCTGACAGAAGCAGTACAGACAGGGTACATATAATATTGATACTGTATAAACACACGTAAATTGTAATAAATTGTCCTGACCGAAGTGAAATTTGTGTGACTGTGTCAGACCGACAGTGAAATACGTTATAACACCAACTAATGTCTTTTTTTATTCGTTGTTTAAAAATCGCAACAAAACAAAAGAGTAAAGTTTATTTAAAACGAAAATAGAAGCTGTGATATTAGCAGTGTACTGTATATTGTTAGTCGCTGTCAGAGAGTAATGCAATGCCTTCCATATCTGTGTCTGAACTTGTATTATCACTTGAGTCAGCGTTGTTATTGATAAGATTGTCCATTGTCCACAATGACGTTGGTAATTTGAGCCAGTTTCCAGAGCTTATATTCTTCCTTGATTATATGGTGGATACAATGACGCCACTTGTTCGCCGTTTTTCATTTACCGCCTTCTCTATCAATTGTTTTATATCAGGCAGCTTATAGCCTATATGTTGTGTTGTTGCGGGCAACATGTACTTTCAACTGGCTCTATATTACTTCAGTACGATTCAGAATACAGTGATAAGGAGAAAGTCTTCAAAGGACGTGTCCCGATGTAAGCAGCAATGACTATTCAGACATTCTGCACTGTGTGAACAGTGTCAACGTCCCTGACCAATAGCGTTTCAGATTTGCCACATTGGTTTGTTTACATCAGGATTTAACTAAGAACGGAAAGGGTATAGTATGGACGAACGTGTGGCACAACTAAACTAGTTTCAAAGTGACGTTTCTGCTGCAAAAACACCAACACCCGTCATCGCGCACAATAAAACGTTTTGTAAATTTGAAAGCAAAGACACGTCTGTCAAACTAATCCAAGATACATTTGGACGTTAATCTGTTCCGTCTGGAAAATACGTAGAGAAGTAAAGAACGAACAACTTTTAGTAAAAATATTGCCTTTCAATGTTATAATGACTTTCCCAACTACCACTTTTGCTTGTCCATCCACAGCCATTCCGCTAAGCCTCTCTCTCCCTTGTCGATGGCTCCTCTCAGCTCTTCTCGATCAATACCGTTTTCTTTGCCCTTCTGGTGTCTATTTCAATATTTGTTTAGGTAACCGGCTAGGTTAGGTTAGGTTAGGTTATTACAAAGTCAGGAAGCAACTTCTCTATAGCTTTACGTTCCAAAGCGACATCCAACAGATCCAAGCAACATCCATCGTTCATAAGCAACATCCAAGCAGATCCAACATAACGTGTACCCGTCGGCTTGTTGCTAACTCGAATGCTCAAGGTCAGCTGCTACCAATCTATCCAGAAGGTCTAGATCATACCTGTGGCCGTGAAAGCTTTCATAACCTGTTTGCTTGCTTTAACTTTGTGGCAGTATTTTGCCGATTAAATGATACTTGGCATGGTGATTATGAATGCACACGGATTTATACTGGATGTAAAGAAGGTAATATCTTTACCGTTGGTGAAGAGAAAATAACATACTACACAGATGGTACGAGAGGGACACTCAACCATTCGATTAAACAATTGTGAATGGTCGGGAAATGTCATCAACTGCAGATAAGAAGAACCTGTGATGGCTGATGAGTAAACGGAGGAAGACCTAGATTTCAAAAGACTAATTCATGTGACAGTGGAATGATTGAGCCATAAGTCAACAATGACCGTCGCGAATAGGTCCGTCTTTGTATCTGAGTTGGGTAAGCATGTGTGGTTAAAGTTTTTGACCTTCAAAACGTAAGTATAACTTATATTAACTTCAAAATTCAAAATCAAGTTCTTCAAAACATAAGTTCAATTAAACAAAATCTATGAGTACATAAAATATAAATACTGGACGTATAGGAAACAGAGAGCTCGACATTGGGGAGAGGCTAATTTTACAAAAAAAAGAAACGAAAAACTCGACAATGGTAAAAAGGAAGTTGACCAAGAGATTTAAGATAACTGACAAGAAGCTCTGGAATCAAAAGTCAAATGTTTCTTGATGATGAACAAAGGATTTTGGAAATGGATAAAGGGGTTTAACCAAAACACGTTGTATGTAATCGCCCTTAAATAAAGAGTAGTACCGTAAGGGTAAGGGTATGGGTAAGGGTACCCGTAAATAAAGGTGTACCCTTAAGAAAAGTGTAGTGTTATACCAACGTGATATAAAAAATGCTTTACATGCATAGCCTACGTAAATCTTGTCACGTATGTCCCAGTCAACATGGTAGACGCAATGTTCCAGAGCTATTTAGTGAGAACAAGCTAGAGCTGCACATTCCAGATATTTTTTAATCAATTTAGTGATATCTGGAATTCTAAATAACCTTACAAGATAAAAATCAAATAGTTGGCCCCTTGAGAGTCCGGCAAATTATGGCAACGATTAGATTGCTATGAAAAACATAAATATCAAACACATAACGTGTGGGAACAATAATTATTCTGATATCATTAAGAAAGTATTTTTCAGACTTTGCTATACTTTCTGAACATCTGACATCTGCAGTAACACAAGTTAATTTTTTAGAGGACATAGCCAGTAGAACAGGCTTAAAAATTTTTGTAGAAAAAAAAACACTTTTACAAACATTCCTGTTAACAGATATTGGTCGAATAGAGAGGGTTAAAAAATTTTAATATCTAGGGGAAATAATTAAAAGAATGGTTTAGAAAAATCTGGTATAGAAGAAAGGATTCATAAGATGGAAAGAGTATATGGTATAACCAAAGATATATTTAAAATAAAAGAGGCATATCTAAAAATAAGAAAATAAGACATTACGGTACAGTAATGATTCCAGAATGCCTAGTAGAATGAATGCCTATGCAATTAAATGTCTACCATTGAATTATAATTTAGACAAACTAGAAATATTGGAAAGACGAATTATTAGGAAAATATTAGGCCCACGAAAAACTTCAGAAGGTTGAAAATTAAGACGTAATGATGAAATATATCAAAGTATAGAAATTATAAAGGAAACGGTGAGAAAATAAGACGAGACTAGTCTTTTTTGGACATTTATAGCCTATAGAATGGACGACAATAGGTTAAAAAAACAGATCTTCAAATATCTGTGAGGAAAGAAGTGAACATCAAGTTGGATTGAAGTAGTCAAAAAGGATTTAGAAAAAATTTATGTAAACGCAGAAGAAACAATTGAAAGAGACGTTTTTCGGACAAAAGTCTTAAAAATCGATAGAGTCCAGGGTAGGATAGAGAAAAACGCAGGTTCAAAGTGGACTGAAGATAAAAAGAAGAGACACAGTAAAAAGATGAAAGAATATTAGGGAAAAAGAAAAAATCAGGGAATAAAGAATTTAAACTGGCATGTGGATCTTAGATGGCCGATACAAATAGAAAAAAGTATTTTTAAAATGGACACTGCATGCACACCAGGCAATTAGAAGACAAACAATTAACTGACGAAGTGCCTTTGTTATATTAAATAGTGGGGATAAAAATAAATAGGAAAATAACCAAATAAATACTAAATACTAGAGTAGGAAAGGCAGTAAAAGCTATTGTGTACACGTGAGCGCGCGCACGTGTTTGTATATACAAAGTAAATACGTAATAAAATCAAACAAAAAGGAAACATCGTTTATCTGAAAGCCGGAATTGAACATTTGCTGTGCCATCTGTGCAGACGTGTACGACAAAATATTGGTTTTCGCGACATACTTTGTTCGACTGCATTGTGTCCGTAATGGCGTACTCCGCTCGTAGCATCGCAGAAACCGGTTGTTGATGGTGTCTGTGGTTTGTCTCAAATATTAGCTTTGTTGTGCGCCAATATTGTCCCATTCTATTTGGATTCTCGACATTTCTCATTTATTGAATTCATTTGTTGTTGCAGTTTCTACTTAATTTTAAATTGGAAAGTTTTATTGGCTTAATTTTCTGATAAAATCACTGAGTCAGTTTTGTAAATCTTTATCTACCGCTTCGTTATTTCCAGGAGAAGAAAATTTATAGGCTTTTAAATTTTGTAATCAAAACATTCTTGACTATTGTATTTTCTTAAAGACACATATTTTATAAATATAAGGAAAAACAGATAACAACATTATATATATATATATATATATATATATATATATATATATAATAATTTACCTCAAGATGTTTTTTCTTTATTTGGAACATGTTTGGGGAAACTTATTGCTCCCATCCTCACCCTTCTTAATTTTGAATCTTGTGGAGTATTTGTGTGTTTGTTGGTTGTTGTTATGGTTTCCTGTTGGTTAATGGTAATTTAAATTGGTATTATTGTGTGTTATTGTGGTCTATACATAAGTATTTTGTATATTTTCGATGTTGAGTGCTTTGAAAATTGTGGCATGTTTTGTATTGATTTGTATTTATTCAGGTATTGATTTGTTTTGTGTTTTACAAATACCTGAACTCTTTTCCTGAAGATAAAAATCAACTGAAATGGAGATAATTTCAAGACATTGAAGAGATAGAAGATAATGCGACGAGAGAACTTAAGGCTCTTGCAGAAGATGACTTTAAGACATGCTCCGACAAGTTGGGAAAGCGCTGGAAAAATTATGTGACTGCGGAAGGGAACTGTTTTGAAGGAGACAAGTTTACAAATCCGTAACTCTTGTACATTTATGTAAATAAAATCAATCCTATCAACTTTTTGATCACACTTCGTATAATAAAACAAAACGTTTAATATAAATAATGAGTTCATCTCTGTTCCCTGTATTGACTAATTTATACGTGGAGTGGTTTAAAACATAATATTAGTAAATAAATTATCAAACCTGAGTTGTGGCTGAGGTATGCTGATGATATTTTTGTCGTTTGGCCACACGGTAGCGAAATTTTGAATGTATTCTTGTAGCAGTTAAATAGCGAAGAAGAATCCATTAAATTAACAGTTGAATTTAAAAAAATACAATTCCTTGATGTAGTTAGTTGATTACTTATCAAGACGGTAGTATTGTCACGTCAGTATTCAGGATACCAGCTCACGCGGCACTAGTATATTCATAGGCTTTCTAATCACCCTCATGGTGTAAAGTGGGCAGTCGTCCGATCTTTACATGATGGAGCTAATAGCGTTTGTTCCTTTGAAACTAAGTTAGATGCTGAAACTAATAACATATGCTTCCCTTCCAGGCTAATGGCTATTCAAATAAATTCATTAAAAGCTGCATTAGTGACGTGAGGAACTCTAATAAGCAGGTGGCGGAGGTGAGAGGAAGTACAGTCCTTCCTTATGTACGTGGTGTGACTCAAAAAGTTTGAAACATGAGTTTCTAAAAAAACAACTACTGAGTTTGGGCTGCGCACTGCTTTTCACTCCCGCCATACTTTAGGCACGTGATTGATTGTCACAAAACATCCGGACCCGTATGAATGTGTTCGATACGAAAAATACTACTTATAGTAGCCTGTGTGAGTGTGGTTGTGAATACGTGGGCGAATCTTGTCAACCTTTTTGCAGGTCCGTGTGAATGAGCACAGAGTGAATGTTCAGAGAGGTAATTCTTCTCGATTAAGGTTGGTTGAGCGTGTGTGGGAGGCACAACGTAACGTTTTATGACACCCATTGGTAAGGAAAAGGAATGGTTCGAACGACGAAGATTTAACGGAGCTGCATTTATTGTTGTTGTTGTTGTTGTCGTCGTCGTCGTCGTCGTCGTCGTCGTTGTTGTTGTTGTTGTTGTTGTTGTTGTTGTTGTTGTTGTTGTTGTTGTTGTTGTTGTTCTTCTTCTTCTTCTTCTTCTTCTTCTTCTTCTTCTTCTTCTTCTTCTTCTTCTTCTTCTTCTTCTTCTCTTCTTCTTCTTCTTCTTCTTCTTCTTCTTCTTCTTCAGTCTGTGGACCTTACGATCCGTTGCGCACTCCTTGGTCCGACCATCTTTTCTTTAGTCTTCCAAAATTCCGCCGACCTTCCGGATTATAAACGGATTGTTTTGGTATCTTGTTCTTATTCATCCTTTCAACATGGTCTGTCCAATCCTATCTCTATTGCTTTATCCTTTCGTTTAGATCGTATATTCCACAGACGTTCCTTATATCATCATTTCTTAGCCGATCCCTCCGTGATACTCCAAGTGCTGATCGTAAAAATCTCGTTTTACTAGCCTGTATCAGGCTTCGGGTCTTTGCGGCGTGAAATCCAAGTACATTCCTTATATTTATTTATTATTCCGTACATTAAAAGTCAAATTCTACATTCCGGCATAGCCACCTTTTAAATGTTTGTGTTGACTCGATCTTGAACCGAACCCACATCACAATGTGATGAATAAACACCAAACAAAGCGACCTCTCTTCCACTGAAATATCCCGTTCTCATACCGACGGCTAAAACATTAATTATACACAATATAGACAATATAGTATAAAGTAATTGAAGTAGCTTTGTAGTGTACTGTGAAGAACAAAGCCTATATTTGATAAATGCTGCACAAAGGGCAAGAAATTGGTACATGAATCAAATGTTCATAGTGTTATAACTCCAGGCTATTGGGTCGTGGGCGATTGCTTGATTGTGACGTCATTTTATTCACTAGACGTTTCGCCCACCCACCGGAGGGCTTCTTTGGTAGTCAAATAGTTGTACAAGAGATGGTACCGACCGCACCCCAAGCTGGTGATAGCCTACGTAACATTACTATTATTGGGGTCCTTCAGTCTTTCGACTGGTTTCTACCTTCCGCGCTTATACCCGTGGTGCGTGTGTTTACGGAGTCGTCTCCCACTGGTATATGGGACCTACAGTTTAACGCCGGATCCGAACGGCATAGTTGAGGTGTGTTTATACTAGACAGGATACCTCTCGCTGGTTTGCCGTTGCGTTGAGAGGCGGAACGGTCGTATCTAAATCAGATGGCCCTGGCGGGAATCAAACCCGCGCCGACAGCGTAGCAGCGTCACACGCTAGCCACTACGCCACGATCGCTCCTACGTAACATACATGAAACAAATATGTTTGCAGAAAATTGCTTGAACCGATTCAAGAATTCCTAAAGATAACACTATCCAAAATATAACTTAATGGTTTCGGAATTTTCCCCCTCACTCAAGATGCAGACTGTAAGATAAGAATTGAAAGACTGAAAGGTTTGCCACGAATGAAGGTGGTACAGCAAAAGAAGACACAAAATGAATTTGGTATTCACTGCTGATTCTAGCATGATTATAGAACCATAATAACTCAATTGAATAACAACATTAAAATAATACAATTACAACGTATATATTATTTAAGTTTAAATTCTTGAATCATCGTTTTAATGACTTTAACCATAATATACGAGTAAATGGAATTAATTGACAATGGTACTCTGAGTGCAACTAGCGTGCAGTGGTGGTTCCACTAAACTAAGGAAACAAACTTATTAAAATAGAAAGATTGATTTAGTTTTAGTGTAATTGAAAATGAAGCTCTTCAAAGAAAACCCAATAAGCGCATTAAGTGTTTTTTTTTTTAATAGTATTTGTTCTTTTCTATTGGTTCTGAATTAATGTAATCAAGCGAATTGTAAAGTGCAGTAGAACTGCAAATTAGGTTGACTTTTATTAATTTACCAATTATGAGTAACTCACAAGTTTATAATTTAATTTATTTAATGTTGACCGTAATTATGGAAATTGTTTTTCTGCTCCTTGCATTTTATTCTGATAGTTAATTTTATATTTTCTTATCAGTTTTAATTCAATTTTGTATTTTACATCATTTTTACGGCACTATAAATCAAGTTAAAAACTAGTTCTTGAATGTGGAGCTAAGTATATCGAGTAGAAAAATTAAAATATATTTGGTTATATTGTGGGGAAGCCTACACAGCTGCCAAGGGGCCGCGGGTTATACACTAAATTTTTTTTAAATTAATATTATCTAATGTTAGGCGTGGAACGTATTTTTGTATTTAAATACTGAACTCAGTACAGAATTTAAATACTTTATTTACTTTAAATACATATTTTATTTTGACATCTGGTCTGACTCAGCCAAGAATTAGTGTAATGTAGGCGTACTTTACTTTTGAAACTTTCTTGTATAAGAAAAACTAGTAGTTTACCAGCGCATCGTGAGGTAAGATGGTGACACAGTTGCTGTCTTGTGGTCATCCGCCGTAATCATCGTTTAGACTGTCCCCATACAAGAGGTATCTTTTCCTAACCAATATTATTAGGCTGTTAAGTACTATGAAGAGAAGCCCATCGAGCAGCACAGAACATTCTCCACTCTTCCCCCGTCCAGTGTGGCAGGTATTGCCCCAGTCAAGGCCGCTCTCAAGTAAGTTCCAGTGTATTTAAGAACACTTGAGATACGCATTAAGTGGAATGAAGTGAGGATGGAAAATTTCTAGAACGCGTGCGCTACCTATAAAAAGCCATAGCAGCCGGCTTGTCAGTTCAATTAATAGTTGACATTATTATTGCGTGTGTACCAATATATCTTGAATTATTGTACTAGTAAAATCTTGTTGAATAACTTGTTGATTACAAACTGTTATTTGTGATTAATTAAAGCTGATGATTAGTGACTTCATTGGTGTCTGTTTTTTTTTTGTTTTCCACTGTACCATACGACGATCAGTGAGACCGTCGTAACAATATTTTTCCTATTGTTGTAACGCCCGGGGCTGGGGCCTTACAAAGTGAAGGCACCAGTCGTGCGGACAGGATAGCTGTGGGAATGGCTCGTTATTAAATAAGCCATTTACTTAGATTAATAATATTTCTTTAATTCATTAGAGTAACTACGTTCGTTAACAAGTTTTATCTTGATGAACAAATGACAATAATGACGATACAAATGAACAAAATAACAATAACTGAAGTGACATACTCTCGCTACAATAATTCTATTGAGTTTTCATTAAGACATAACATTATATAAAAAAAAAACATTCTTTATATACTGACTATTCTTTACTAAATATCACTATTGTTTGACGACTCGGAACACTAAGTTTTTTATAAGTAAAATCGTAAAGATATATCTTACAGCCTAAACCGGCTTTCACCTTTAGAAGGCTTCATCAGAGGCTGCCGTAGGTAGCGCTGTCCGTCTTGTTGTTGGCGACGGGATAGTTTTCCGAAAGATCGATACTGTGTGTGTGTGGTGAGATGTGTTCGAATAATGTGTGCGATTTGAATTGTGTCTGTTCGTTTAGGATGTCGTTTTTATTTGTTTTTGTGTGTTCCGAGTCGTCAAACAATAGTGATATTTAGTTAAGTAACGGCCACGTCATGGACAACGAAATCCAAGACTATTCTGTATTAAAACATTATAAAAGGTTTACTAACTATATTTCTGAATTTGGTACGTTACCACTTTAAATTAGGCATAAATGATTAAGATGTCAATTATACATATTCCTTAACAAATTTAGAACACTACTGAGCACTTCTGAGTATAAATAATTCATTATCCAAAATCAATTAATGCTTTAAGTTTGAACTAAGTAAAACACAACAAAGTTGTAATTACGCTTTTGATGTGGCTCCATCGTAGACAGAAGATGCACGGATAGTGCGCAAGGACGCCAAAAAGTGAACAAGTGAAAAAAGAGAGTGTGTACTTCCCAGTGCTCTCGTCAGTTTTATACCCTGCGTGACGCAAAAAGTCTCTATGAGTTAACGCCCAAAATTCAGCCAATCAGAACTGGACTCTGCACGTATCTCGAAACTTATCAGGTCACACGAGAGGACAATTTGACATTGATTTTTGTGAACCAAAGCGGAATTCGTTCGCGAACACTGACGAGTAAACAATTCTTAGCTTCCCTGGTTGATAACTCGCTACACGTGCCACGATAAAAAATGGTCAGCACACTTCTTCACAATCGCTCAGTTTGTTCCTTAAAATAATTCTTAAGACAAAATAAAATAATACATTGAGTAGTTTGAGTATGAGTAGAATCCTCATGTACAATTATATATAAAATCGTAAAGTGGAATGTGCTGGGCACAACACTATGTTACCGGGTAGGTGGGTTTCGATGTTTGTCGCCTGAAGAATAGACGCTTTCTTCCGCACACAATGTCCGTATTCATATTTAACGCTGTGCACGGAAGTCCTCCAAATACTCCACACCGAGTCAGCATAAAGTGGAACACACGAGGATTATTAAACGAAAGGTTACTAACCCCGTAATGAAATGGCAAAACTTGAGGACTTCACGTCCCATCTTCAGAAGGTAAAGAGGAGAATTAAAATAACATTAGTTACTACAGATTAGACAGACTAATACAAGTAAGTGGGATCAATGCCAGCCTAGAATGATAGACGCCAAATACATAAAGAAGAGTAGGTAAAGCTCTGAAGAGGCCGATTGCAGCGGTATAGGCTACCGGACGATGGGGTCGCCATATCAGGACGTCAATGGCTTCAGCTTATGGATAGGATGGTTGGCAACTGCATCCCAAAGAAAACATTGAGCTACAGACCCACGGCCGGTAGCAGGCCACACCCAAATCCAGACCCTATCAACAGACCCTGCGACAGGAGCTCTTTCTGAAGCTCGGAAAGCAGTACATGAGCGGGCGACGGGCGGGCATGCCCTTCGTCTCGCACAGCCCTCTGCTCCGCGTGAGCTACAGACGTAAAGTTCAAAAGAGATTTCGCCGAACCAACTCGGAAGCTGAAAAAGCCTGTAAGCTAAATCTATATAATAAATACGCTGACGAAAAATAAGACATATTAAATAAAATTTGATAAAGTAGTAATGTAATTGATGGCTTAGTCTGTCACGAGCGGCGTAAACACTGTTAATATTGTTGTTCCTGGCCGGACTATTAGGCCGCGGTCTAATACTGTTTATAATGAAAGGCGTTTCGGCCCCACCACTGGAGGCCATCTTCAGTAGCGAACGATTGCAAGTTATAACCGGTAAGATCTGCACCAGTTCCACAGTAGACTGTGGTATCTTTACTACAGTACTGCGGGTACTGGTATTCATCGCGCCAGTTATACTTTTCAATCGTTTAATACTGAAGATGGCCACTGATGTTGGGGCCGAAACGTCTGTCGATATAAACAGTATTACACTGTAGCCTGATATACCGGCAAGGAACAACGATATTAACAAAGTGTTATCAGAACTTCGGCTTGCCGAGTTGTAACACACTTACCAAGGTTTCGCAGTCAGTGACCACTGAACTGTGGTTAAGGCTGATGTTATTGTGTCGGTCAGTGTGTTGCAGCCTTCTGCACTGAAGATGGCCGTCGAAGGCACGGCCGAAACGTTTGCGCTAAACAACCTTGGACCACGGCCTTACAGCCCGGCAAGCCGACGTTTGTGATAACATTGAAACCGGCCGTGAAAGCCTCATACAGAATTAAAGTAGTAAAGTGTTTCGATTGAAATAAAAAAATAAATTTAACTTTTAGCGAGACCTGGTGATAAATATATGACTTTACAAGAGGCAGATGTAAGGCAGTAATAGATATAAAGTTTAGAATAAGCTAAACGTAGTAGGTGTAAATATAAGGGACACTATTGGAGAAAAGTAACTGGAATGATAAGGGCGTGAGAAAAAATACCAGAAGGGAGAAGCGCCCCCAAAAAACATGGAACATGCAGGTAACAGCAAAAAGGAGGTAAAAGGACCGAAGCTTTTTTAAGTAGATTCTTTGTAAAACAAATAAATAAAGAACACAGACTCTCACGGCCGGAGTTATCAAAACCTCAATTCCTTTGTGGCTAATAGAAGATGTAAATTAATAGAAGATTTCTTCAGTACCGCAATGCATTTTTAAAACCAAATATTTACAAATCAAATATAGCCACGCATTGTTTAAATAATAAACATTAATTTCCAGACAATCAAAATACGAAGTTAATTAAAAAAACATACAAGAACACCAAAAAATCTATATTTGAGATAATCTTAATATTTACAAACACAATAACAATAATTTACTAATTAAAAAACAAACTCGAATTAAAGCAAAACAAGATGGTCTATTTAAAATTATAAATTTATTAAAATAAATAAAATACAAACATAAAATATTTCTAATATAACGTCAAAACAGCTGAGTAAGTAAATAAACATTAATACAATCGATAAGATAAATAGAATTAAATCAATTTTTCGTTATTTCATATTAAAATTGAAATTCCATTATTCGTTAGTTTTTATGTTGATATTGAATAAAATTGGTTATTTGTTAATTCATCATCTTCACGGATTAAACCAAGTATGGTTTGTTCCGGTCTCAAATAGGCAATGATTAGAGCTGGTCACTCCAGCGCTTCCTCGGACATCCCACACATCTCCGTCCCTTCGGCTTAGAGTTACAGAGTTGTTTGGGGATTCGGCAGTCATCCATTCGGCAAAGATGTTCCCACCAAATCAGCCTATACTGGGCGATCCTGTCGAGTATACTCATAATATTCAGTTCCTCCCGTGTTTCTTCTATGATCTCGGAGAGTATACCCAGCCACGTGCCTGAGAAATCTCATTTCAGCCGCTTGGATGCGATTGGCCTGGCGTTTCGCTAAAGTCCAATTCTAAGACACATAAAGAAGTGTGGGAAGAGCCATCACCTTTTAGAATTTTAGGCATGTTCCTTTACTTTCTGACTTAAGGGTTCGCCTAATGGTCCCGCACATCAGGTTGAACTTATCCAACTTATTCACAAGTTATTTGTTAATTCATTTAGAAATCTCTGAAGATGCTGTTAGATTCAGTGAAACGTGCGTCAGATTAATTAAAACGATAAAAAATAAGATACAACTACTTCCAGAAGTAATTATAATTTAATTTAATATAATAAAACTAAATCTGTATAACATAATACCTATAATGGTGTTTCTAGTTGTAACTGAGTGCTCAGCAAAGTCGTTGAAAGATAAGAATACTTACAAGTTGCGGAAATGATGTTTCTAGGACGTAATGGACTGAGTCATGGCCGGCCCTAGTAGAATATTAAACGTGGCAACGTTGCGTCTGAGGCCTATAAGCATAGTATAATAAAATAGCTAAAGTGAACATGTTATATTTTGATTTAATATTTTAACATTACTAAAATCATGAGTAGGCCTATTTATAGGTAAATCTAAAATTATAGATGCGCATTTAGTACTATACGTTTAATTTGAAGAAATTATTGAATTAGTGTTAGAACTAATGAATTAATTTTGTTAAAATGACTAAATTCGTATCATATGAATAAGTTAATTATTATATTTCGTAAATAATATAATAGTGTTTTACATAATAAACTTTTTATTTCTAAAAAAAGAAGCATTATAAAACTGCTGTTAACCGGCTGTTAATTTGATTATTGAAATACTACATAAATTAAGAGATCGTCTAGTTGGCCTCAAATATCAGCTGGTTCCAGTTTTGCCACGTTTAATATTCCGGCCCTCTACTAGAGACAGCCATAACTGAGTAGAAGAGAGAGGTTTCTAAACTACGGGATTAAAAATAAACCGGAAATAGGGACTATGAATAGAACTACTTAGAGAAATCTGCAAACAGCATGTACAAAGGATGAACGGTACAACTATTCTGAAAAAGTTCACAACTACCATCTAGTAGGTGTATACAGGTCGGTAGTGAAGTTACTTGTGCAATCGGAACACCCTTGATGTTTAATCTCCCGTTGCAAAATAACAAAAATACGCGCAACCAGTAGTAGACGTACTTAGTTCCTTTACTCTGAGAAGATACGACAGAGGATGCTCTGCATAAATTTAAACTTCACAACAAAGTTTTATCGGGTGACATGTCTGCGGATGGGCCCATAGTTAGTAAACTGTTTTAAGTTTACACTTGTGACGTTAGTAACATAACAAACAAACTTTCTCTGAGCACTTCTCTGTTCCTTAGCCGTATTAACGCTATTTTCCTGACAGAAAAATGGTTCTTTCGGACTGCGTAATGACTGTATCGTGATCTAGCAGCAGATTTCCAATTCTGAAAGTTCTGAAGACAATAGTATTTAATCACGAGCGTTATCGTATTGTCACAGCGACGCGTAACAAGACCTTGCACTCACTGACTAACTGATGACTAATAGGGGTATGAACATGTCGACGCAGCATTACTGATGAGACATTACTGTACTGTACGACAGTGATGTCATAACTAATGTATAGATTTGAATGGGAGCGAACATGTCGAAGATGCTTACTGTACCACATTACTGTGCAGCTTACTGTTAGAGTGAGATAAGAACGGAAGACAGCAATGTAGTAAGGTGACGCGCTACCTGATTGGTTCACTGAATCACATGAGTTCCCTGACTCCATAGCGCAGCTGAGTTCACGTTAGATATATCAGCTTTTGCGTAGAACGGTAGAAGACATTAATTTTTCGGTTTGTTTTATAAAAACGAAACTAGGCAAACAACGAACTATAATGAAAAGAGTTTGACAATTTTGAACTACAACCTAATAACTGCAGTGACACGTATTCCACTAGTAGAAAACGCTATATTTTTGCACAGCGAAGTGAACTGTTTGTCAGCTGACTTGTCGCGTTGTCCACAGTACAGTAATGTCTCACAGTAAGCTGCAGTTTACCAGTAATGCTGCGTCGGCATGTTCTTACTCAAAGGATAACAACGTATTTAGTAACCAGTCGTAAAATTAGCACAATGCAATAGAGTACATTGTGGAGTAAACCTATTATTATTATTACATGTTCTCAATTTTTATACTAGTCAACGCTGGTATTTCAGAGTACGTCGCTGATCACATGACGACCCCCGAAGCGCTGAATCGTCGCGGGCCCGACCTCCTGGTTCAATCCACAGGATCTCCCTCAGAGATCTCAGGCTTTTCCTACACCTTCTGGCGGCGGCAGGGGAACACCACCCCGCCAGACAAGTGGTAAGACAGATTGCAGTAACTGCCCTTCTGTTTCGCACCAACTTACGTATAAATCCACCGACTCCACGGACACCAGTCCGCTGAAGAACGAAAATCAAGCGGACGAGACCTAAGCTAGTAGGGTTCAAATGTGAACTTAATGGACATCACAGAATAGCGTGAGAGGTCCTACACAGCTACTGTCCAGGGAAGCGCGTCCTGGCACCCGTTCGCAAGAAGCTACTAGGAGTCAGTGCGACACCCTTTACCGTTCACGCGATACGCACATTTTCCAACTATAAGCGGCGATGCCACCGTAGGAGGAGTACCACCTACACACGAAAGAATTGTGTATCTTGGTGGTTTCTTGGACCCACGGGAGGCCACCCGCAGTCGACGGTGATCACCAACCCTTGAGTCCCCGGGGTTCCTCGCCGACCATCCGCAGGGATCCCCTACTCGCTCACGCTAGCTAAGCCCGGGCGCCTTTCACGGATGCGTGTTTTGGGCTCGACAACCGGCTTTCCAGAGAACAGATCGCCTTAAGACCACTTGCCAGGGAAAAGAACCCTAGTTCCCAAAACACCCATAGCTATTTCGGATTCATTGCAACTCGTGCAGTTACTGAACAAGGGACGCTGGAAATCCTGCCTACCGTTCGCGATCTACACACGTTTGGCCTAGCATACATCATCTCCATTCCAGCCGAAGGACTAGTTTCACTCCCGCGCCACGCTGAGGCAATGTGTGCTGGGCAGGGTCGGCGATCGAAGGAAGCCTTAAATACCTGAATAAAGAAAAAGACTAAAATCCCAAGTAGTCTAAAATTAGAGTCGGGATCAGGAAAAAACAAGAGTTGGCCAAGAGAAGTCGGCCAGAAAAAATGAATAAAACAATCTGGTCAGAGACTATTTGAAGCAAACTCATAATGCAGCTACAGCCATTAAATATGGGGTTTTCTTCAGTCATGTGTTAATACGTGGGTTCTTGATGATTGAATAAATAGTAGTCTATACACATGTTACGTAAACGTGTGTGTGTGTTTGTGTGTGTGCGCGCGCGCGTGGTAAATTTAATTAGTGATTATTAATGTTATCGATATTTATTATTTTTCTTGTTTTTAAATTTTAAAAGAAATGTTATCCATATTTCCTTATACGCGTATTATACATATTTCCTTATTTATATTGACAGTAATGGTAAAGCCCGATTGTTATTGTAAATTATATTTACAATTATTTTCTAGTGATCTGTGTCGGCAGTGACAATTCAGTGATTAAACTCGTTTCTTTTCTTAAGAAGGTCAAATTGCTGACTACGTCTCGTTGTAACTAATTCCATTACAATAAGTCATTCAGAGGAAAGTAAATTGGTTTCGCAGAATGAGTTTGATACCCGCTAGCGTTGACCTATATTGTATCACTGTGTTGTAATTTCTGAGTAGCTTTGCTTTATTAACTTCTTTGTAACTGCCATTAAATTAATTAAATGGAAATCTTTACAGGTATCATCAATAACGAATCGTCTTTTACAAAGCTAATATCTTAACAAATTTAAGAATATTATAATCACCCACGTTTGTTTAAAACAAAAACTTCTGCAGGGTTAAAAATTTTGTATCTCACATAAAGCATCAGTAAATGTCGCATTGTAACCTATTTTTATCAGATATGGAAATGGGTTTTAAAATAAAAACTTGTCTCATTACGTATACCCGAACTTCTGTCACTGTGTTGTGATGTCGACTCATCATTTCCATGCTTTCTATCGTTTGTCAGTGTCTTTGAATTGTTGGAATATCATTTTTGGCAACTTCCGACGCAATATTGCTACATAGTGTGTTCAATATTGTTACGATGGTCTAACTGATCGCTGTATGGTACAGAGGAAAACAAAATACAAGAAGTCATCAGTAATTACCAGCTTTAATTAATCACGATTAATAATTTATAATCAACAACTTATTCAAAAATATTATACTCGTACAGTAATTCAAGTTAATTTGTCCACACGCAATAATAATGTCAACTATAAAGAATTCGGCAAATAATTTATTATAATACATCAACACTTCGCTGCAATACTTCTACAAACACTCGATCCGCCCTAAGGAAATCGCACACTGTCAACTGAACTTACTATGGCTTTTTATTTTAAATCTGTATAATATTTACCTTATTTCTTCCGTCGTGTGACTTCGTGTTGCGTTCGATTTGATTAACGCGTTTTGAAACATATGTTTCGTCTTCAGAAGTAAATAAAAAATTTATATATTTTAAACAAAAATTATTTTATTTTTAAACAATATTTCTGAAGACAAAACATATGTTTCGAAACGCGTTAATCAAATCGAACGCAACACGAAGTCACACGATGGAAAAAATAAGGTAAATATTATACAGATTTTGTCAATAAGTGACTTGGATACCAATTCAAACATGTCTTTTTATTTTAGAAGGTACTTTAGAAAGTAGCGCACGACTTCTAGAAATTTTCCGTCTCAACTTAATTGCTAACGCTAATGCGTATTTCAAGTATGCTCTTGAAGAATCTGGAACGTACTTAAACGCGACCTTGACTGAGACAACATCTCCTACTACCAAGAGGGGGACGGTCTCGACTATTCTAGGCGGTTTCAATATGTATTTCTTTTCTATTTGTAATCGTTTTAGTGTAAAACGTTAATGCATAGACGCATTCATGTAGTTTTGTAATTTACGTTTCAAGTAAGCATTGAAATAAGTTAGTCACATTAGGAAATCGTGTAAATAGTTTGGAAGAAACAAATTTTAATTTGGATTGTCACTAACACGTACTGGTGACTCAGCTGATTCACGTATGGTGTTGCTCATAATAGTGTACTTCTCACATTGTTGTTAACACAGCCCATTGTCGTAGTTCCTTCATCAACATTGTCACACTCAGCACTGTTTCCGTCTCCTGGACTTTCTATTTGACTTAAACGCTAACTCTGTTGAATATTTTTCATTTACGGTACTGCTGTTCGTTCGTTTCCAGTACCTAAATCCACCCATAGGTTTTCTGCTCACGGAATATTTAATCCCCCCACGTTTAATTGGACCGTTAAAAAAATTGTATTACCCTCATTGTGTATCACAGTAACGAACTAAATTTTAATAATTTTCTTTCTCTCGATTCTCTGGAGTCAAAAATGTTTCACCTAATTAAAATTTAATTTGTTTAGACAGAAATCCCCTAGGTGTTGCTGTAAGGCATTTTTTAAAGTCGATTTTATGTAATAGTAACTTAATTATGATTGACGCTTCTAACGGTGGAACTTCAATATATCATGATGCAGTAGTTGACAATAATTGAAATAGAAATTTTAACTGTCTTTGCTCATACACTAAAACAGTGGTTCACAAACGGTGATCAACGAGCTGTTCATAGGGAGTCCAGCACCGTGGTTTAGTAAAATTTCTGTCGATTCGTAGTTCGCGTGAAATATGAATACGCCGATGAGAGCGTAAAAGAGAAAACAGTTTCACCAATCTCACTGAAACTTTTTAAATCCTTAATATTTGTTCACATAACTAACAATTTTTATGTTAATTATTATTCAAGATTATTAAAATTTTTACATAAATAGTTTTCAATAAGCGTAGATTTAATTTCAAAATAAAAGTATAATGTAAAAACACATTTGACATTTGTCATTTGTTTCTAATTAAAGTTGTAATTCGTCTGGTGTCAGTTATTCAGTTTCCACTGCACAATGCAACAATCTGTGCGACCGTTGTAACAGTATGTCTGGTAGTTATAAGAAAATGTTAATCTAAATGTAACAAAACAGGAGCACAGTGTAAGCCTAAGTTCAGACCTATATTAAAAAAACAATAAACTATTAAAAGTAATAAACTTCCATAAGTTGTTGTAAATTCTTTATGTATGGACTAGCTGTTACCCGCGCGGTTTCGAATGCGAATATTGGACTTTTAATAAGTATTTTAATATAATTTTATTATCTATGTCTATATGGCGTTCTGTCAGCTCTTATAACAATTTTGTACTCATTAGTCAAATTCTCTCCAAAGCTGTTTTCAACACTTTTACTATTTTAACTTGTACTAAATTATTATGTTGGTACAACAGCCTTTGGAAATTTAAAAGTACCAGTTTATAAAGCCTTTAGAGATATTTATCAAGTACCTGTTAAATCAAAAACGCTTAATTCTTTATTTTAAGTGTTACTGTGTTAGAAGCATTGTATAACACATTAAACGTTATGTTTTCCTCAACCATGGCTTTTATTTATTTCAGAAGTAAACTAAAAACCAAAAACCGTTGTCACTTAACCTCACAAATAAAAACAACATGTATGTTTGCTTTGCATTAAGTAGTAGGACAATTTACAATAAGTACACTTCTTCTTTCCACAACGTAATATATCGATACAATTGCATATTATATAAAACATCAAAAATATACTGCAGGAATGGATAAATGTACAGTTCCAGTGCCGCTAAATAGGTTTTGTTTATTTACTTATTACTATAGTAATTAATTCTGGTCTCCATGGTGTATTTGACATCTTTAGTAGTAGTATTTAATATATTTCATTACTTATTCATTGCATCATCAAAAATACGTATAGACATAAATTTCATAATCGTTTAAGAAAATTACAAAATGTATAGACGTATCTGTATACAAAATTACAAAACATATCGATACAATCGCATATTAAAAACATTACAAACTCCAGGAACGGATAAAGGTACAGTTCCGATGCCGCTAAATATCATTTGTTTATTTACTTGTTACTATAGTAATTAATTCTGGTCTCCATGGTGTTGATGATATCTTTATACGCGTGAACGAAAAGCCATAATTAAAAGGACCTAAATCGTGCGAACGGAGCAAAATGTCAAATTCCAAGTTAGACAGTATTTTGCCCTTTTGTCAAAGGTTACCTGTGCAAAATTTGGTGGCAGTCGGTGTAACAGTGTTTATTTGCATTCAGTACCCATAAATCCTCAGACTTTGAGTTTTATATATTTAGATTAATTATCATTTTCAATACACTACTTCAAATGAATTATAGAATCCTCATCTCATCTTGGACACAACACTCTGGAAGTTTTGTTTATACCTCTTCTTTCGTCAGTAAATTTTCAAATTAAATTTTTACTTATAAAATCGCCCACTTTTATAACTTTATTCTAATCAACGTATCAACGAAGAGTAAACTCAATTCGCTAGCCATATATTGGAAATCAATTTATAGTTTCTTTATTCTAGGCAGGAAAATTAAATAAAATATTTAATTGTTAAATTACGTTGACCTGTCGGCACTGTTAATTGGTATTCGGCTTTAACCTCGGGAAAAATTTATTTAAAACATCGTGGTTTTATAACTGCTGCAGTGCATTGAAATAATTGTATTATCTCAGAATTTGTAAGTTTTCATTTTTTGCCTTACGGTTAGCACTGCTGATTAAGGCTTTGAAATTTTTTGAAGCATATGAAATATGAAAGGATAGGAATTTTATCTATTTTACTTGAAGAAGTACGAAAGGGCTTATATTTATTTAGATAGAAATAAACAAAGGTTGTAAATATGCCCAATACAAGAAATGGTATAACTATTTAAAATATCACTGTTACATTTATTCATTAAAAATGTTTAAACATAAGAAACTCTTCTTCTTCTTCTTCTTCTTCTTCTTCTTCTTCTTCTTCTTCTTCTTCTTCTTCTTCTTCTTCTTCTTCTTCTTCTTCTTCTTCTTCTTCTTCTTTTATTTATTCTCCTTTTACTTCTTCTTGTTCTAATTCTTCTCCTTCTTCTTCTGCTTCTATTTTCCTCATTCATCTGCTTCCTTATTCTCCTTCTTCTCCTCCTCCTCCTCCTCCTCCTCTGCTCCTTTTTCTTTTTCTACTAGTTCCCTCTTTCATTTTTCCTTATAATTTTTATTCTGTCAATTATTATGTCTTCGTTTCTTCAGTCTTACCTTATCCCTTTATTTCTTTACGTCACGATCCGTGTGCACCATTTCACACTTTATAAAAATTCTCCATCAATGAGGCATCACTATTCCTTCTGCATTACCTGTGATGTTGTAGGTTTCATTTCTACCCAGTAAAAATGGTGCCAAGGTATCGCAGAATCTAAATGTATCCTTTAGAATCGTGGACGTCGACTGTGTGTTGTAACGTTTCTCCACAGTTTTGAAAAACCAGTAGGTCGTCAGCAAACAAAATAGAAATTGTTCTAGTTCGTTCAGAAAATTTAATGCCCTGACGCACGTCCCTATTTATCTTCTCGTCACATCTTCTAGACGTGTATTGAACAAAGTAGGCGATAAGCTGCATCCTCGTCCGACACTCTGGCTTGTGACGACCGAATCGGAAGTTCTAGTTTTAATATTCAACTATATATTTTTTTATGTGCTTTCTAAAAAGCATGTAAGGTGTTTTGAGTATTTTTTTCTAAATTTAAAAAAAACTTTGAAATAAGTTTGAGATTCAACATTGATTGCTAAACTAATATTAATTATTCCCTCTTTAATTTAAATGTAATATAAAATACTGTTTCAATTCAATACTGTCAGCTCTGCTCGTAATAGCAATACTGTAGCGTTCAGTACATTGTTATATTTATGGAATCTGCAGTCTGCTGTATTGCCTTAAATTTACATTATTTATTGGTAGCATTTTGTGGTGATATTTTTGTTCTGTTCTCTTATTACCTTCGTTTATTCTTGGCTTTTCTTCGTACCTTTGTGTCAACGACATTTATTGGCTTCATTTTGTGTACAATTGCTGAATAAGCTTTGTTTACTTTATTTATGTTACTTCTGGTCGTTGTCTGAAGGAGAAACGAAGCTCTGCGAACTTTGCTCTATTATTCTTGTATCGTCGAAGCAATGTTTTAAAGAGCTGTTGACAAATAATGAATTATTTTTTAATTGATACTTGCTCCGAACGGATTATTTTGGAAATCTTATTTTGTTTTTATGAAACGAATTCAAGCGATCATATAAATTTCATTTTCTACTCAATATACTACGACCATTTGTCTTTGCAATTAACAAAATTCACCATCCCCAAAAATCAACACGCTTCCGACTTTAGAATAATGACTCTGATTTTAGTGTATTTACTTCCATTGGCTTTTTGTGGCAGATTTACTCTTACCGATAATGAAAGAATTGAGTAAAACACATGTTTATATTGGCCATCTAAGGACCACATGCCAATTTCAATTCTTTATTCTTTGTTCTTTTCTTTTTCTCCAATATTCTTTCATATTTTCACTGTGTCTCTTTTTCCTGTCTTCAGTCCACTTTGAACCTGTTTTTTTCTCTCCTGTCCTGCACTATTTCCATTTGTAACACTTTTTCACAAAACTTCTCTTTCAAATAGCTTCTTCTGCGTTTATATTATTTTCTTCTAAATCATTTTGGACTCCTTTAATCCAAGTTGATGTTGACTTCTTCCCCCACAGATATTTGAAGATCTGCTTTGTTAACCTATTGTCGTCCATTGTATACAAATGTCTAAAAAATTATAGTCTTCTTTTTTTCATTGTTTGTGTTATATTTTCTATACTCTTACATATTTCATCATTACTTCTTAATTTCCAACCTTCTAAAGTTTTTCGTCGGCCTAATATTTTCCTAATAATTAGTCTTTCCAATATTTCTAGTTTGTATAAATTAAAATTCAATGCTAGACATTCACTTGCATATAGGCATTCTGGCTTCACTGCTGTACTGTAATGCCTTATTTTCGCATTTTTAGATATGCACTTTTTATTGTAAATATCTTTAGTTATACCATATGCTCTTTCCATTTTTATTTTATTTTTTATTGGAATTTTATTTTTATTTTTTATTAATATGTAAATTCTTAAATAAGTGTATAAAAAAGGTATTCACATATTTATAAAAATAAAAAATAAATAAGAATTAGACCTGCAGGGTAGCTTACTTTTGGACTGTAATTTATAACACACAAACACTGCAAGAAACTCGAGACGTGAAGAGTTACTTACAAACAAGATGTATTCATATTGGTACGACATCTCGCGGATTGTCGTGTTGTACAGTGGAAGCGGAATAACTGACACCAATGCAGTCCTTAATTACGAACTATAGTTAGACACAGACAACTGATAGATAACAGGAAAGGCACTGTTATGCAAAATGCAAGAAATTTGTCCAGCACACAACAATAAACGTCACCAACAATTGATTTTTCACAAGACACATAAACACTATCGTCTGCGCTTCCCTTGCCATCCAACTAGTCTCATTCTCCTCACTTTGCTCTGAACATCCTCAAGCCAAGCCACTGGTTTTCCTACTGAGCTGCTCCATCTAACACTCCTTTTCGACCGTTATGTTCTTTGCCATTCTCTTCTCGAGTTTCAGCCAATTGTTTTCTATCCAATTTTGTTAAGTTAAGTTAAAAAGTAATTTGGTAACAAGACGAATCCTCACAAACATTGTGGAGAAAATTTGAACAAAATTAAGTAAGGAGCTCCATTACTTCGCTATTCCCGGGGTTTGGCATTGACGCCACCGCCGACAAAATTAATGCAAACGCTTGTAATTGCGAACAGTGTTGAGTACGAAGTCGATTTTGAATGTCGTCCGACTGTATGCAGAATACAAACCGTCTCTGGCAACAGGCCATAGGAACCTGTAAGTGTCGGAGAATCGCATTAAATTCGTACAAGACTTGAATCGTGTCTTGGCGTTGCCTACGTTAACGACATAGACGCTTTAACGTCTAGCAATTTGGATCGTTTGCCTTCTACAGCGTTTCAAAGTCGCTTATTGATATTTGCTGAACAACACCCTGCATTTTGCCGTAGTCTCGAGATACTAATTCGATATCACCAATGAAGATGTTGCTCGTTCACTCCACACTACAGAATCTTGAATCTTCCCGCGTTCATACCGTGCAAAGTAGCTTAATTTTTCTACGGGTTGCTTATTATTTTTCTTATAGTTGCTGGTTTTAATATTTGTAAGCCCTGCATCTTATCCAATAATCTTGCCTCAGAATATACTACATTAAATTAAAGCAGGTGCATTACAATATAAATATTATAGTATATATTACATACTATATTACAATGTAATATTGTGATATTGTTCAATATAGTTACTTCTGCAAGTAGTGTATTGCGTTTTTGTCGTTTCAACACCTGACGCACGATTCACTGAAAAAAATCAGCATCATCAGAGGTTTGTAAGTAAATCAATAACAATCGAAATAATTTTATTTTAATATAGAATAATCAAATTGTTTCAATTTTAATGTAAATAACGATAAGTCGATTAGAGTTAATGTAATAATTTAATTCGATTAGTTAACAATTGTTTTAATGTTTATTTACTCAAGCAGCTCTTTTGTCGGGTATATTGGAAATATTTTAATGTTTATATTTTATTTATTTTATTAAATTTAAAATTTTTAATAGATCATCATGTTTTATTTTTATTTGAGTTTGTTCTTTAATTAACAAGTTGTTGTTATTGTGTTTGTAAATATTAAGATTTTCCCAAATATTCATTTTTGACCTTTTTAAATAATTTTATATTTTAAATACGGTACTTGGAAGTTGGCGGTTATTAGTTAGACAATGTGTGGCTAAATTAGATTTATTTATAAATATTTGGTTTTAAAAATGCATTTGGGGTATCCAAAGAATCTGTTGAGTAGTTTTTTCTTTGTCTGCCCTACGTTAAATTTATTGCAATCTGGACGTTCTATTTTGTACGAGTATATTCCATTTTTATTGTGAATATTGGATTTAGTTTTAGTTTTATTCGATTAAAAATTATATTATCTGAATTATAAGATATTTTTAAACTTGTATCTTTAAATATTTTATTTAGTTTTTGAGATAAAAAATTTAATTGTAATGTAACAATTATATTACAATAATAATAATTATTATTATTATTATTATTATTATTATTGCTGTAATTTGTACTGCACTGATGATAATGACGATGCGTACCACACACACCTTTTCGTGTGCGGTAGGTGGGATCAAAGGCGGATAGAACTGGGAGCAGAGTTGGGTCATCTAACATCGGAGACCATAGTTGACGTCATACTCAGGCGGGAAAGCTCCTGAGCAAAGAAACCGATCGTATCATATTAAGTGTCCCCCTCCATAAACAAATATTTCTTGGATTTCGTTGTCCATGAACGTGTCCGTTGATTAACTAAATATAATTAAATCACTACCGACTCGGAACAAACAGTTTTTTATGGGTAAAAATGTCTAAGTTTTACTTTATAGCCTGCACCAGTTTTCGCTTAATATAAGCTTCGTCAGAGGCTGCCACTGGGAGCCCTGTTCGTCTTGTTCTTGGCGACTGCGCCGACTTTTGAAGGATCGATGTTGTGTGTGTGGGGTGTGATATGTTCGAATAATGCGTGTGATTTGAATTGTGTCTGTTCGTTTAGGATGTCGTTTTTATAACTTTTTGTGTGTTTGTATATTTCCAATTGTTCAAGAGTGTCTAGTTTTTAGCCTTTTGTTTGTACGTGTAGAATAACGTCGACAATAACATGGATATTCTACACGTACACTCAAAAGGCCAAGAACTAGGACACTCTTGAACAACTGGAAATATACATTGTAAGTACTCACTCGCGTCACCTAATTAGGTCCCACGTTATGAGCGTCAATTTGTAAGTAAACTCTCGTCTCTTACGTTCGCGGGATTCTCGTTATTTCCGGCCCAACGTTGCCGGCGTCAATTTGTAAGTAAACGAGTACGTTCGGTTTAAACCCCACTGTTGGGTTTGTCAATTTGTTTTGAATTACTTTAATTATTTAAATCTCGGAGATATTTGGAGTTGTGGGATATATTGATGTAATTAATTAATATTAACTTAGCTCTTTAAGAAATATCAGTGTTAGTGTGCCTAAAACTTAAACAACTTAAGCGTTATTCTACAATTTCATCCAACCCTATTATACCTTGAAGAGAGTTATGTCTAATTTTGTATTTTTACGCTCCCTCTTTGGTGTCAGATAATTCCGCTATAAGCGCTGTAGTATCGGCTCAACAAAACTTATAGGTTATTTCGATGTTTATGTTAACCAATTACGATGTTTATACTTATTCAGTTACTTTTTTGTTCCCAGCTCATTAAACCATACTCCAAATAACAAGATTTTACAAATATATAAAGGTTCTTTATTTGTTTACTTAATTCACATTGAATAAGATATGTTCTAATTAACATATGCTTGGGCTATAGACTTCATGAATCGATTGTTGATTATTCTAATCCTTTATTTAAATTTAGTTATATAGTGTGTTTTGATTTGTAATTAATTTAATTCAGGGTGTGAAGGTTCTTGTAACTGTGGGGAAGATTAAAAATACATAGATAAGAATGCAAGATTTACAAATTTGAAGTGTTGTGTAGTTAGTATGATTAATATAATAATAATTTACCAGACTAGAACGAAGCAAATCGTGTAGGCGGTTGATCGCTAAATTTACTGTTCTGGATGATTATGCCGTACGATTTTCCTTCTTCGGTTTAATAAAAAGGAATTCTTGTCCTGTTTACTTCGGAAATACAGCTGTCTGGATTTATTTACAGCCCGATTGATGTTTCTTCTGCAACGCCAGGATCCAAATAAGTTCTTCTTTCGGTTGAAGCAATTAGTGTTGTTCCGTGTATTTGAAAGGTTATAATTTCTGGTGTAGTGAATATTATTAATTGTGATACTGTTAATTCTTTCTATTTGATTTAATATCTCATCAATTCCCTTCGGATATGGGACAGTTCAAGTTCTTTCTTGTAGAATCCAGTTATTTATTCTCTATTATGATTTCATATTGTAGTGTTATTTGGTTAAACTGTATTGGTGATAGACGTAAATATTGTCATTAGAATTTTGTATTTTATAATCGTATCTGATAATTTAGAATATTACGATTAAATAGATTATTCTTGGGTTTTTTAATCTCATCACATTCAGTTCATCAAAGCAATTCTTGTCAAATCAACAACTTCCTCCTCTTCTGTCGTCCCTAGCAACACATAATTTCTTCCTTCCACATGTTTTGAATATATAGTGTTTATTTCATATATTTTTTGTCTATTCTTTATCAATTTGCTATCCTATCGGAATGTAACTTTACCGATAGTTGGTTTATTATTTTCTACACATATTCTGCTGGTTTTTTTATATAAGCCGGTTTTTTTCCTTTTTTATATTTAATCCACTTTCGATATTATATGTTATTAATCGATATCATGGCATTATGGTATTATCATAATTTGTATAAATTTTATTATATATCATTATTAATTTAATGTTTTTTCTAGCTCTTCAAATCGTATTCATTAATTATTATTAATTGATGTACCTAACCTTTATGTTATGAGTGGTTATATAGCGGTTTTGGCTGTTAGGCCTTTTATTGTAAACGGATCTACCTGTGTTTATAACTGGTAAACATCTATAGCCCCTTTTACATAAATTCATACATACAATCAAATCTTAACTATTAACATTTACATAAACAATTATTTTTCTATATCTAATAACAATTTTATCTTGACCTATTGATCACATATAACAAAATTCAAATCTATGAACATTGATTAGCTGCCTCATACTTCATTCTACAATAGTTATTGAATAATACAATTTGTTTCATTATCTTTCATTAACTCAACACATATTTGGTATAACATAACATAAACTTTATCATAATACTTGTTGTCATAAAATAATATCTCTTAACTCAAAATTCTTATTTGCTATTACTATAAAGTAAATTATTGTTTCATTTTTTTTTTTTTTTTTTTTTTTTCACTGAACATATATCATCAACTATTATCTAACTTACAGGTTCGGTTATACTTGTTAATATTACCTTGCATTCTTATTTAACTTTATCTATGATCATAAATGTAATTATTAGATCTTTGTTCTATCATGGGTTTAGATATTGACTTGTTTATTATTCGGTGAATCTTGTTTTTATGTAACATGAATGCTAGCATTTCTGTTGCGTTACAACATACACACAAAAACACATAAAAACGACATCCTAAACGGACAGACACAATTAAATCGCACGCATTATTCGAACATATCACACCCCACACACACAACATCGATCCATCAAATGTCGACACCGTCGCCAAGAACAAGACGGACAGCAGTCTCTGACGAAGCTTATAATAAGCGAAAACTGGTTCAGGCTATAAGGTACAACGTTTACATTTTTGCCAATAAAAAACTTTGTGTTCCGAGTCGGCAGTGATTAATTATATTTACAAATATTTCATCACGATTTAAGTAACACTGTTTAATTTCGCCTCTAGAAGGCTAATTCTAGACCAGGGTGTCATCTATTATTGAAGCGGACAAGAAACACACAAAAGTTTCACTACTATTCGTAAAGCGTAATCGCACGAGTCAAAATATGTAACTTAAAGTCAAAAATTTGTAATATAAAAGTGCATATTCGAGTAAGGCATATTCAATTAGAATGGTTTTATACCACTCACTGAGATGATCAGCAAAGGGAAAGAGAAGAGAGCACAGTTTGCGAAATCGCCGTTGTCGCTAAGAAGCTACGGCAGACGGTCTACCGTAATTGAAGCGAAACGCGAAATATCAAACGTAAACAGGCTTCGGACTAACAAATTCCGAAAAAACAAATCGATGAAAGGAAACTGTTTTTTTATTTTGAAAATTACATGGAACTTGTTTACGATTGATAGTTATAATTAGATAATTTAAATAAGCTAACTAACGAATATAGGAAGACCTGGTAACAGCTATCAGTTACAAGAATACCTGTAAATGACAAGAAAAGTCGCGTACACGTTGTTAAATAGATACGTAATGGAATGCGTGTACACACGGCCTGCCTCTGCGATGACGCATTACATAATATGCGTAACACCTGTCCTAATGCAGAATGCTTTAATAAATACTTCTGGCACTTTTTCGATTATCATGTAATGATTTGCCGGCTCTTTGCCGGGTATGGCATATAGCTGCAAAGAGCCAAGAATCAGTTATTTAACGAATGGTTTTACGGTAATGAGTGTACGTTCTGTTTATCGAGTGCTACCAAGTGCTTATTTGTAGATAGATAGATAGATAGATAGATTGGATAGATAGAGTGCCTATTTGTGCTTATCGATAGATATATAGATAGACAGACAGACAGTAAGACAGGCGGGCAGGCATGCAGGCAGATAGACAGACAGGCAGACATAGAGACAGACAGACAGATAGACATATAGATAGACAGGCAAGCCGGCAGGTAGACAGACAGATAGACGGACGGACGGACGGACGGACGGACGGACGGACAGAGAGACCGACGGACACATGGATGGATGGATGGATAAATAGATAGATAGTAAGATAGATATTACTATCTCCCATCTATCTGATGGGTCTATGAATAAATATTTATTTGAATATGAATAATTGTAAATATTTACTTAATGTGTATAGTGCCCATAGAATATGTGTTTATCGTGAAAGAATTGTTAAAATAGGTACGTGTGATTATTTTACAAAATTATTAATAATTGTGTGTAACGACGTTTTCTGTTATTTAATTATGTTTCCACTCACCTAAGATTGTTATCCGTGCTATTGTGGCATCAGTGTCACATGCCTTTGAATTTATGTATTGCTGAATCAGCTGGTTTCTCTAACATGCTCGGTAAGGTGGGTACTTACATTATTAATGGTACAGCTTATTTTCGTCGTATCCGAACTTTGTGCTGTCAGTACACTATATTTTATATTCTTTGCTTTGTATTTTATTTTAAATCTACTATACTTAATTTTTCAGTTTCTTTCAAAATAAACAACTCACTTTTGTCCTAGTGCTTCATCTTCTGCTTTCCCATATTTCTTACCTGTTTTTATACTATCAGATTTTATTGCCTGCAGTTTTTAAAATAATAATTTTTCTTACGAGAATTTTTGTGCTATATTTTTGTAAAAATTTATTTCCTAAAATGTTTTCAAGAAATTTTCTAAGGCATTTTTGCAACTGACATACGATTGAATTTTTATAAGTTTAGCCAGAAGGTCTTTTACCTTCAGTTTTTGTAGTCAGTTAAAACATCATTGTACATACATTGGTTGATGAAACAACTGGCTTATTTTATATTTGTTCTAATTAAAATTCAAGAATTTAAATAAATTATAATAAACACCAAAAACGAAACAGTATACCTGTTGTATAAATTTTGTTAAAAAACTCTATACAATATAAAATGTATTATTAATATACTCTTTCCCGGTGAACAGAAGATACAAGTTCTATATGAGTGAAGGAAGGCCATAAGAATCTAGAAAAGTATAGAGTCAAGGAAGAAGATATAGGAAACGGTAAAGTGTTCAGAAATAAAATTGCGGAGGTAAGGGATCTGTTCGAAGAGAAACTGAGAAGAACCAAGCAGCTGTTATCGAAAGGAGATAGAAGGAACACTGACGCAGGTGAAGAATGTCAATGGTGGCTGAAATGAAAAATGAAATAATAACAACAACAACAACAACAATAACAACATCAATAATAATAATAATAGAAACGACAACACGAATTTGTGTTCCATGTACAAGTTAAATAGTAAGACATGAAATGGTTCGCACAGATCGTAGCAGTGTGGCAAAGCTACGCGTGCGCATTGCGGCCTTTTGACACAGCGTAACCAGACACCCGTCTTGTGTATAATTATTTTAGCTGTATTGCGTACCAAGTACCAGTTTCAACGCTCTGCTGGCCCTTATTCTGTAAATGTATTCTAATCAGCTTATCTAAGAGATTCGATGAGGTACAATATCCAGCGCTCATACCTCAAGCTCTTCATTTCCAGCCTATTCTGTTTTGTAAACATAATTTACAAACTTTGCTATACAACCTATACACCACACTTACTTATTTGTGTCAAAAATGTTTTGTATTACTCTGCAAGAAAGTTAATGCGCCTTGTGTCAGTTTCAGAATGACTTCCCTTTGTACCGTTCTGTATGTAGAACACGCTATGTGTTGTGCATAATTATTGTTAAGTTGGCAACAAACTTCGCCGGGCGACAGCCCTGCGGACACTCCTTGTGATGTGTTTCCAATTTTGTACACACAAAGCACACGAGTGTACAAACTTGACGTGAAGTAAAGGTAGCAGTTAATGATATGTTGCAGTGTTTCCTAACTGCCGGTAGCCAGAGTAACAAGTGTCCACTGTAAAAGTGTCAATTGTTTTAATAATACATAACTTACTCATTGCAGATTCACATTGTATCTCATTTTGTATTATTTCTAGTTTTTTCCCAGAAATATTTGTAACCGTCCTAATATATTTACCTTTTGTGAACATTTCTACAATCAATCTATAGTTCTACCACGATACTGTATAATATTTTATTACTATATTCCCGATTAAGACCACTTTGTATCACGTTGCAGATTTTGTTCTTTTTCTTTTTCCAGTAGGCTTTCACTCTTTCACTTCTGATCTTTCTGTGGTTGCACCTCGCCTCCTCTGTCTGTTAACCTTGTCTTCCAGCTTGAATTCCTCTATTATTTTTCTGTACTTATTCCTATTTTTCTTGAATCGTTTCCTTGTCTATATTTTGGATAAGATCTAAATATTTCTCTATTTCTTTGTGTCATTCAAATTTTGTTCTCTGTTTCTTATATATTCAAATATTTGTTTCGCAATTCTTTTAATTTTCATATTTAATAAATGTTTATAAAATTTTAATCTTCTCTTTCGTATTTCTATGGAGAGTTTAGAGAAAACTCTGCAAATTTTTTTATTCGATCTTAATGTAATTTTGGAATCTTTTTTTTCTTTTGTACCGTAATTTTTCTTAATATTTTTTCCTATTTCCTACTTTTAAGATTATTTCTGAGGAAAAACTCCTAAGACTTCACATGCATATAAGGCGTTAGGACACTCTGCTGTTTTTTAATGTCTTAATTTTGTGTTTCAGCTTGCAGAGTTATAAATGTTTGATGTTAGATAGCGTATGACTTCCATCTTTTGTACTCTTATCTCCATTTAGTCCTTTTCCTGTTGCTGTTAGTGTTATAATTTCCCCTACATATTTAAATGTTTGAATTTTGTTTATTCTAATGTCTTCAAAATTATTCGCTCTTTGCAGAGCTTAATGTTAGAGTTATATAGATTTTTTAATTGTAAGATAATTTTATAACACGCTTTGCCAGTAATTGGATTTTAAGTTTTGTTCTACGTTTTTTCTAAAACATCTAATTGTTCTTACTATTATAAAATTATTATTACGTTTACAGTATTTAAACATTTATGTTACTGTACATAATATTATATATTTCATAATATTTTAATTACCGTTGAATATCCAAGTTTGAAAAGCAACTTTTATTAGCTCCATTGTATTCATAAGACAAAATGTACAGTACATACATTGATAAAGAAAATGAGCAATTTTCGACATACTAAAAGGACAACAGCTTCGACATACTAAAAGGTTTATCTTATAAAATGTGCACCAAACAAATACATGCGTTTCTACGCTTAATCAAAGTTTTAGATATGAAATAAATTTCTCACGTCAAATGAAATTTCTCTGCGTGTTACTGCATCGTAAGAAAATGGAACTTTCTAAAATTACAGATACTAAACGTAAACATTGAAGGAATTAACTTAGATCTCTACAGTGTTCACAAGACAGATTGTAGAATGAAAGTATTTAAAAAGTGTTGTAAATTCAGATTTTGGTTTAATATTTAAAAGTATGGTATGAATTAGATGGCGTAATTACATAGTTAATTTTCCATTTCATGTACTTACGAAGTTCCATTTCATAGCTGAATTTTTTTTCTAGAGGTCGGTACAAATTAATTTTGTAGACTTTGATTTCTGTACAATTAAGCTGTCAAGTAAAGTAAAATCTTTTCCTGTTTGTTGTCAGGCCGAGAGAACTTAAATAATTTATGTCAATTAACACTGTCAAACGCCCTATATAAGTCCCACAAAAATACATGTGATTATGTCTTCAGATTTTCCATTTTTCAACGAAGACACGCAGTCCCAAATTAAGCTTCCACTGTGACTTAGTTTTTATAAAAATAAAACTGATCTTCTAAGAGATGATTATCTATGTGGAATTATCGTGACAAAATTGCTTAATGGAAACGCTGTATCATTAAAGGAGCTTTACAAAACATTATAAAATGGTTTGTTTGTAGTTAATATAAAAAAAGTAAAAAATATATCGCACAATGTACAGTGTACTTTGCCAAAAGATAAAAGCGTATTATATATGTGTTCAGGTCTGAAAGACCAGACGAGTGCTTTATTATCCCACAGGGACTGTCAGCACTAAAATAAAAGATAAACCATATACGTGTATTTATATGTTTGACTTTATCTTTGTCACAGACGTTTCTTACACGCAACATTTTTTGACTTTGTTCGTAACATTTTAGTCGCATGCTAAGTGAAACAGAAATGTATAGACTGCCGGAAAAATCGTATGTAATTCAATATTAGATTTCAAGGAAAATTTGAATAAGTTAATAGTAGTTATTACTGATTTACTTCCATTTTATCAAAAACCAATCTATATTATTCAGTCTCTTTATTTTCTAGAGACTAATGTTTACTTAGTCAAGACATATTATTACTTGTTTGCTTGTATCGGTTCCGAGTAGCTTCCCTTTGTACCGTTCTATATGTAGACCGCGCTATGTGTTGTGCATAATTATTGTAAAGTTGGTAACAAACTTCGCCGGGAGACCGCCCTGCGGACACTTCTTGTGATGTGTTTATGATTTTGTACACACAAAGTACACGAGTGTACAAACTTGACGTGAAGTTGTCTGTCTCCGCTCAGTGGAAACATTATCATGATAGCAGTTAATGATATGTTGCAGTATTTCCTAACTGCCAGCAGCCATAGTAGCAAATTCAATTGTAAAGGAATAATTGTTTTAATAATACATACCGGTAATTTACTTATTACAGATTCAAATTTTACCTCATTTTCTATTATTTTCAGTTTTTCTAGTAAAGTTAGTAATCATCATAATTTAGTTACACTATTCCCGTTCTTAGTGTAATCCTGATGTAAACAAACAGACGTGGCACATCTGAAACACTATTTGTTGCTTGAATTGGAGGCGTGTGAATCGAAATTAAGTCATCTAAATTCTTTCATTTTTTGTGTGTCTGACTTTAATTCAATCTTCAAATGCTAATAGTAACTCATTTAAAAAGAAACAAAATTAATATTAAACTTAAGCATAAAATTACTAGTTGCTATAGACAAAATAAACTAATTACCTTTACTTTCAAACTATTATTTAACTCTATTGACACACTCAAATTTTTTTAACATCTAACAAAAGATTTAGTAACTTTCAAATTTTCGTATAAAATTAAATTATTGACTTTAACTATTATTTAAATTTAAAATTTTTAAGTCTTACTGTTCATGTAAAATTGTCTTTCTGAAAGTTCTTTTCACAACAAAATTATAAATATTTAGTCATCACCTGCATACTGCTGCCGTTACCGTTGAGTGTGTGTGTGGTGTGTGTGTGTGTGTGTGTGTGTGTGCGCGCGCGCGCGCGCGTCCTGAATCCTGAGAATTTGATGATGATAATGATGATGATGCTGTGTTCTATGTCTCTATGGGTTGTTGTTGTTGTTGCTTCTGAGTTCCTCCATACGTCTTGTGTGTGTGGTAAAAGTGTGTTCAGACCAGCAGCGTGACATCCTTTGGAAATAGCTTATCAAACGGACATAGTGTCCTCGTGTAGAGATTCTTTGAGTCTGAGAATGCCCCAAAATTGTCGGTCGTATTTATACTGGACTCAATCTGACATGTCCAGGATTGCTCTTGACATGTTAGAAATTGTAACTTTCATGCAAAGCGTCCTTTTAATTACGAATCACTTTTTAGTTCATTTTAGCGATTTCGTAAACACACTTGTAGCATGTGCGATATCATTGTTTGCGTAATTTTTTCTGTTCACGCACATATAACACACATGTTAATTACTCTTTAATTACCCGTAATTAACATTAATTACTTAGCGTATTTAATATTGCAAATTTCTGCAATCTTTTATATATCACTGCATTCGTTAAGAATTCCTAAATGCAATGGTGTTTTTATAATTGGCGTAAGTCTTTGCTTACAGGTTTAACACAAGTAATTAGTTTATTATAATCCTGTTAATACATGATTACAGACAAAACAATAAGTCGTTCGCATCATCCCATATTTTCATGTCGTAGCGTGCTCACACACACAAACGCACACGCGCTGTAACTTACGCTACCACAGCAGGTGTCCCTCTCGACATGTTAGATATTGTCAATTCCTGCACAAAATAGTATAAAACTGTTCCTTATTCTATTTATACTAATTACAATATAAAACACACCGCCCTGGGCAAATATGCAAATATATGTATTGTTGCAATTTATATTTATATATTTTTTTATTAAATAATATTTTAGTTACCGCTGAATATAAATATTTCAATACCGATTTTTTAAACGCAATTGTTAATATCGACATTCTTAAGACAGAATGTACATTACATACATTGGTAAGGAAAATGTAGCCCGATAATATAAAATTGTATGGGTTCATCAGTAAAACAACATCTTTGACATACAAAATGTTTTGTTTCAGAAATTGTGAACCAGACAAAAATGTTTCTGGACTTGATCAACATTTTAGGTGAAAATTTATAAAATGAATTTCTAACGTCCAATGAAAATTGTCTCTGTGTGTTACCGTGTCGTGAAAAATGAAGCCTTGTGAAAGCTTACACATACTGAACGTAAATATTGTAGGAATGAAACTAGTTCTATACAGGCAGTGTACACAGGACACACTACAGCAGCCGTTCTCAACCTGGTGCTCGCGAGCACTGTAGTGCTCGCGTAACTAAAAATGGTGCTCATCATGGATGTATAAAAAAGTGCTCGCGAGCAACAGTGACCCCTAATTTTCAATTATGAACTATATGGCACGGCCGTACAGCTGTTGTCCACCAACAACTGAGTATAGCAGAATACTGTTTGGAAACCTTTGTTACTTCTAAGAGCACTACTCGCAATGGTTTCCGGAATTGTCCGTAGTTTACAAGCCGATACCGACTCTATTGTTTGCAGCTTTAAAAGGCAGAGACAGCCTACGGGGGGTTTATTACTGTAGGCGCCAGGTTGTCTCATCTTGTAAATGGGCTGTTAAACACGTACTAGTACCCTCAAAAGAAGCGGTTATTCAAAATATTTTAATTTTATTGCCTCTGAAATCCCTAAACTTGGCAGCTTTAAGTACGTTCTCACAGAAATAGTCACGTAGCATTTTACACTTAGCTCAACCAATCAATTTTCAGATTTTTTGCCAAGATTCAGATTTGAAATTTGCCAATGAGACTTTAAGAGCAGCCACTACCATAGAGGTATATAGATAGAGGTGGTGAACTGGCTGAGAAACCGTCCGGCTGGAAAAGAGAGATGGAATCACATAGGGGTCATTTCTGTCCTTGTCTGCCTCTAACGCTGAACTGACGCTGAATCAGCTGATCCGCGCGAGTTCCAATCTCGCGCATGCGTCAGTAGACAAGGATAGAAATGACCTCTATGAATGTTTCTGCGTGGACATTTCCACTTACACGAGCGCCTATACTTTGCCCCGTCTATCTATATACCTCTTATGGCCACTACTCTCCTCCCATCCCGTTTGAGGGCACGGAAAGCAGAAATTAGATGTGTTGTTGATTTATCAGTTTTATTTAGATTGTGACAGGAGTGACATAGTGTAGCGGTGTAAACCAGTTTTGTGACGTATTTTGGTTGTAGTATTGCTGTTCTGTTATTTGTGAAATACGCGTAATTATTGTCAGTTTGCAATTTTCCTTTCGCCTCGAAGTGTGTTGTGAACGTTCTTAAAAAAGAGACATGGATAAATTTGTAATACAAAAACGTAGTGAAGAATCGATACCTAAGTTACCTTCTTCATCAACCCAAGATTCCAACAAAAGTAGCGAACCAAAAAGAAAGAAACTGTATTCTTTTCAAGGTAACTGGGAGACAGATTTTTTGGTGGTCACTAATGACGAGAATACCGGAGTTATTTGCGTTTTGTGTCATGCACCTTTATCGGGTTTCAGAAAAGCAAATTGTCAAAGACATTATGAAACTCATCATAGTGCGTTTTCTGATCAATATCCCACGGGATCAGATGCAAGGATACATAAACTCAAAGAGTTAAAATCACAACTCCAACGTCAACAGAAGTCTTTTTCATTTAATGTTAATAGTTCTGTTAACAAACTTTCAACCGAAGTGTCTGTATCTGTGTCTCATAAACTTGTTCAGCATGGTATGCCATTTACAATTGAAGAAATTGTGAAAGAGTGCATAGTTTCCGCAGTGACAACTCTCGCTGAAATTATACCTGAGAAATACAGAAGTGTTTTGATTAATGCGGAAAAAATGTGCCACTTAGTAATGACAATGTTGCCAGGCGCGTTGACCTCATCGCGGCTCAAATTAAACAAAAAGCACTCCAGTAACTTTCTGAATGTAGTTATTTTTCTCTTGCTGTTGACGAATCAACAGACATTGCTTCTGTAGCACAATTGGCGTGCTTTGTACGTTGTATAGATAATGTGGGAAGTGTAGAAGATTTCTTTTTAACAATTTTACCGCTTCCGGGCACAACTACGGGGCAAGACATTTACAACACTGTCGCGAAATTCCTGAAACCTAATGGCACTGACTTATCAAAGCTTGTGTGTGTGGTTACTGATGGCGCACCTTCCATGGTAGGTAAAAATAAAGGATTTGTCGCTCTTCTGAAAAATGATGAACATTTTCCTCCCTTTGTTCACTATCATTGTTTAATTCACGTTGAAAACTTAGCCAGTCATCTTATATCTATTCCTGAATTTTCAAAACAGTTAAAACTGATAGTTAAGTTGATCAACTTTTTGGTTTCTAAACCCCTGAGTAAACGCTTACTAAAAGTCTTCTTGCATGATTTATCAGCGCCACATTCAGAACTAATCCTACATGCGGATGTTCGTTGGCTAAATCGCGGGGAAGCAATTACAAGGGTCTGGAAAGTTTTCGAAGAAATCAAAGCATTTATTTCTGCCAACGATTATGTCACTAAGTTTCCAGAAATATTCGGGGATGATTTCAAGATCAATCTTGCTTTCATGGTAGACCTATTTCAATATCTCACCGAGCTGAACAAACGTCTTCAGGGTCAGAAAAACACAATTTGTGAACTGAAAGAAATTATATTTTCCTTTCGATCAAAGTTACAAAGATTCCTTGGGACGGCAAGTAAAAATGACTTGGTTCATTTTCCTAAACTGGCACATACACTCTCGAGTCTTGGTCGTCCCCACTCGGAGTGTCCTAAAATTGTCGTTCTGGCAATTCAAGATCTGTCGAAAGAATTTGCTACACGTTTTCATGTACTCGAAGGAAGTGAGCCGTTGTTTAATATGGTGCTCAATCCATTTCAATTCAATGTGGACTCTCTCAGAAAAATTCAGATTATTCAACAGCACAATCTTGCTCGCGCAGAACTTGAATTATTAGAGCTGCAGTCCTCTCAAGCCTTAAAATATCTTTTCGAAAAGGAAAGGATCACAGATTTCTGGGGTGCAAATGATACAATGAAATTTCCGACATTGCGAAATGCTTCTCTCAAATGCTTGGCGATGTTTGGGACAACCTACCTGTGTGAAAAATGTTTTTCATTAATGAAATACATCAAGAACAAAGCACGATCAAGATTAAATGACTCACATTTGGAGAACTGTTTACGTGTGGCTGCAAGCGACTTCTCCTTAGATATTAGTGAAATTCTGAGTAACATTCAGGCCCAAGGATCTCATTAGCCTGGTGAGTGTATTTATTATTATTATTATTATTAAATTTTCATGGTGCTCTCCCACTTGCTCCGGATTATGAAAGGTGCTCTCAATCACAAAAAGGTTGAGAATCCCTGCACTACAGAGTAAAAGTACTGTATTTGAAAAATGTTGTAAATTCAGATTTTGAATTAAGATTTTGAAATTATAGTCTCAAATAGATGATATAATTACATGGTTAACTTTACCATTTTATGTACTCGCGTGTGCTGAACAGGGACCAGCCCAGACTAACACCTGCCCCTACCGCAGGTTTTTCTCTAGGTATCCTTACACATTAATCCCACATTTAGATTTCTGTACATTTAAGTCAAGTAGAACCAATTCTTGTTGTTAAGTTAACTCTCTTTAGAAACTTTATAAAATGTATGTCACCTGACACTGTCAAAATATCTTCCCACAAAAATACATGTAAGTATCGCTTCAAAGTTTCGGTAACCGGTATTTAAAATTTTTTTTCGAAGACAGGCAGTTACAAGTTCAGATTCCCCTGTAACTCTGTTTATTTTAAAATAAAACTGATCTTCTAACAGATTATTATCTATTTTAAATTATCGTGACAAAATTGCCTAACTCTGCAAATCTCTGCAAAGACTCTGGATTGCAGATATCCACACGTAAGACTAAGGTGATGGCTTTTCGTGAAACTGATCCCGTACAAAAAAAATTGTTATAGATGGTACTGTCCTGGAACAAGTTAGAAATTTTGAATACCTGAGCTACAGTGTATCTTATAATGCAAGCAACGACGTTGTGAATAAGTTGCATAAGTTCAACCTTATGTGCGGGACCATTAGGCAAACCCTTAAGTCAGCAAGTAAAGGAATACGCCTAAAATTCTACAAGGTGACGGCTCTTCCCACACTTCTTTATGGGTCTGAGAATTGGACTTTAACGAAAAGCCAGGCCAGTCGCATTCAAGGGGCTGAAATGAGATCTTTCAGGCATGTGGCAGGGTATACTCTCCATGATCATAGAAGAAACACAGATATACGGCAGGAAATGAATATTATGAGTATACACGACAGGATCGCCTAGTATCGGCTGAATTGGTGGGAACATCTTTGTCGAATAGATAACTGCCGCATCCCCAAACAACTCTGGAATTATAAGCCGATGGGAAGGAGAGGTGTGCGACGTCCGAGGAAGCGCGGCAGTGACCAGCTCTAATCTTTTCCTATTTGAGACCGGAACAAACTAGTTTGGTTTAATCCGTGAAGTTGATGATGATGAAAATCATCTGCTAACAACATGTCGTCTGCCACATATCATCACCCCTCATGTTGTCTGCCTAACAACATGAGGGGTGTGTCATTAAAGGATCTATAAAAAATATTAAGTAATGTTTTGTTCGTAGTTAATATAAAAAAAAGTAAAAAATATATCGCACAATGTACAGCGTACTTTGCTAACAGATAAAAGCGTATTATATATGTGTTCAGGACTGAAAGACCAGACGAGTGCTTTATTTATCCCACAGGGACAGTCAGCACTAAAATAATAGATAAACCATATACGTGCATTTATATATTTGACTTTATCTTTGTCACAAACGTTTCTTACACGTAATTGTTTTGACTTTGTTCGTAACATTTTAGTCGCATGCTAAGTGAAACAGAACTGTATAGACTGCTGGAAACATCGTATGTAATGCAATATTAGATTTCAGTTAAAGTTTTAATAAGTTAATAGTAATTATTAATAACTTATTTTCATTTTATCCGAAACAAGTCTATATTATTTTAACCTCTTTTTTCTATATGTAATAATATTTATTAGTCTTTAGTTTAGTTTAGTTTAGTTTAATTACTTGTATAAATACGTTTGGAACAGACTGTACTGCTACCTAGGGACCGTCCTGTCCACAGCAGCCACCTCATCGCGGTCACCATTCCACGTATATACGTAAGTGTATCATACTGTATTTCATATTTGATATATCAAAGTTATAATTATTCCTGCTGTACAATGTTTACAAATTTACAGAAACCTGGAACCAAAGTTTACAGAAGTGATTGAATTCTCATCTTCCACTGCTGCTTGTCCATCCAAAGATCTTCTTCAATTTCTTGTTCCCTCAATATAGACTCAATTTCTTCTATCCAGGTGATAGGTGGTCCTCTTTTCCTTCTTTGTGGTGGGGTCCATTCCATAACTCTGCTTGGCAATCTTTCATGTGCCATTCTTTTCGTGTGTCCACACTATTGTAATTTTTTTGTTTGGATAAAATCAACATTTGAATTTTTTACATTCATTCTGTCCTTAGTGACTTCATTTATAATTTTCTCACGTCTGGATACTCTTGCCGAACGTCTCCAAAAGGCCATCTCTGCTGTCATTAATTTTGTTTTTGTGTGTTTATTAGTAGTCCAAACTTCTGAACCGTAAATCTTGATACTTCTAACAATGGTTTTAAATATTTTGATTTTAGTTTCTGCTGTAAATTGCTTATCCCACAGGATTCCATTTCATGCAGATATACCCATCTTTCTTAAATTAATTCTGGATTGTATTTCTTTGTCTTGCTTCCCACTGGCCGTAATTTTCATCACTAAATACTTGTATTCCTCTGTATATGAAATTTTCGCCATGTCTTCCTCCAAAGTCAAGTCTTGACAAAGGTCACCTATTGCCATGAATTTTGTTTTATTTGTATCTACATTTAGTCCTCATTTCTGATATTCCTGTATCAATTTTCTAGTCATTTACTTTATGTCTTCACAATCTTGAGCCAAAATTAATTGGTCATCAGCAAACTGTAATGAATAAACTGTATCACCATCAAGTGAAATTCTCATGTTCCTGCACATTTTTCCAAGTCTTTATTGCTTTCTCCGTATAAATTTTGAAAAGCGTGGGTGATAGACAACATCCCTGGCGTAAACCTTTGGGCACTATGTATCAAAGTAACCTTATTTAACATTTTAATATCCCCAGTATATTTAAGTCAATGAACTTACAAGTATCTAGGAGTGCTTGTCAGTGAAAATGGAAATTATAAGGAAGAAATTAGACAAATAATTGGTCTAGGACGGAAGGTTATTAGTAGGTTAAATGTAATTTGCTGGCACAAGGGAATATCAATGGATTGGAAATGGCGCATCTACAAATACCATCGTTAAAAGTATTATACTATTATATTCAAGTGCAGTAACTTGGAATTGTCTAACTCTGATAAAAGAAAAATTATGGCCATAGAAATGGATGCACTGTAGACTGGATATCTAGACTGTCTAGACTGGATAGAGTCCGAAACTAGAATAGGGCAATGGAGCAATGGTGAATGTGCCATGCACTATTTTGGATGTGACCGAAACGAAACTACAAATCTGGCTTGGACATTTGGACAAAATGCGTGATGAAAGATAGCCAAAAATGACATTTTAATGGGTACCAGAGGTCAAAGGAAAAGAGGAAGAACAGCTGGAATGTAGCTGAAAATATTCAACAAGCCCTAAGAGAAATCAATTTAACAGATGACTGTAGCCATAGAGCGCAACGGAGGAAACGTTTGAAGATCGGAGAGCGACAGTAGTTGCTATAAAGCGATCAGTAGTGGCAAAATATCCTCAGTGTGCTTATTTTTGTCATGTGTATTTCTGGAAAGACATTATTGTATGGGTTAAACAAATGTTTTTGGTTAAAATGAATAGTAGCCCAAACGTATTTCCGACAGTGTTTTCGTCGTGGTTTAGGACTTGAAATGGTGGAAACACTGAAAGGCCTCGTCCGGAACATGACAAGTAGCAGTTCAGCAAGTAAACACTACAAAGTTGGAATTTAGTAAAGTGATGGTAGTCCCCTGTTAGCTGTGTGGATCAGAATCCTGTATCCCTAGGAAACATGACTTCAGATTGTTGGTATCCTAAGAAATGAGAGTTCTTCGATCAGTCAAACGTTGTACAACGCTCGAGAGTATAAGAACTAATGAGATAAGACAAGAAATCAGGTGTACAACCGATAACAGAAATACTGTAGCATCATGGTATAAATAAAGATGGAGGGACCATGTTATGCGTATGTTCCTGAATAGAATGATTACCAAGGCAGGCTATGAGCTATAGGCCTGCGGGAAAGTAAAGTGTTGGGAGACCGAAAATAAGATGGTGAAGCCGGAACAAGCAGAAGTGCCTAAATCTGCTTAAGCAAGAAGAAGAAAATGATGAAGAAAAAAGGAATCTGACTTTAATATATTCCTTACTCTTTGGACACTATTAGTGTAATATTAAACTAACAGACAATTTGTTATTAAGTTTTCTAGTTTTCTTAAAAAAATAAATCCAGTACACTTGTGTTGTGTGGTGATTTTACAAAAAAAAAAAAAAAAAAAAATAGAAATTGTAAGGCAAAGTAAGATAGAGAGAGATAGAAAGACAGGGAGGGAGAGAGAGAGAGAGAGAGAGAGAGAGAGTTAGGCAGCTAAGGACTAAGAAAGATAAACGACTTTCTCTGAGCTGTGTATAACTTATTCGATTTAAAACTCGGAAAGTGAAATGTACTCTTGAAAACTCTTGGAAAACTTTAAATCTAAACGTGTAATTAACATGTTGAAAAACATTAACGAGAAAAATTAAATCTCGTTTTATATGTACGCTTATGCTGACAAGAAAGAAACAAGATGTAAAAACTTTTACTGTGATGAGAGCCGAGTCGACCCTTTAGTTATTTCGATAAATAAACGTTTACCTATTACGAAAAACGTCAAAATATTATTCAACTTTTAACTTGTCAAACTTGGATGTTGATTTAAACTGTAAACTTTCTAAAGTGTTTCCCTTTCTTAAAAATTAAATTTAGAAGAAAAAATAAATTCGCGTTAGCTTTGAATCTGAACGGGATAGAGTCTGTCATTCGCCCCGTATACGTCGCAGGTCTGCTACCTTTTTCACTTTACAGGCTAGCAAACTTTTCAAACGAAAACAATTGTAATTACTTAGGAATAAATCTACAGGAAAATCGAGGTTTGCGTTTTCAAAGCGTCACCATCATCGGCCATAGTATAACAATTCTTGATTAATGGCATGCTTTGTCTACCTAAACAATTTCTTCTTCCAGGAGTTAAATGGTAATAGATCTCTTTCTACTGTATTACTTCAACGCGATAATATCCGTAAATCAGTTCAGAGTCATTTTTTGAATATTAAGGCAAATATAAGGAACTAGAATAAGCACAGATTTTGATTGGACTATATGATACGATTAAATCAAATAAAACCGAAGTGCGGCCTATGCCTGATGAAATACGTTAACATAAAAACGAATTCATCTCGATCCTTCATTACTCTTTAACTCAGAAAATAACTCTTTCAAGTTGGTGTAGGTCTACTGATTTATTGTTTAAACCTTCAGAGCAGTTCAGTACAGTTCAATCTGTTATTTTCTATACTCTCCCAAGTACCCGCACTCATTTTCGATATATAGATTATACGATTATTGGCATCGATCTTTAGTGAATATCGCATGTAATTTTATAAATGGATGATAAAAATTGTGAAAATTTATTTGTGTATATTATAAAATCATTTGTTGGCATTTGTTATAAAAAGCGAAAATAAGGCATTACAGTATAGGTAAAATATTAGGACCACGAAAAACTTCAGAAGATTTGAAATGAAGAAGTAATTATGAAATATATCAAAGTATAGAAAATATAACAGAAACAATGAGAAAAAGAAGACTATTATTTTTTGGACATTTATATAGAATGGACGACAATAAGTTGACAAAGCAAATCTTTAAATATCTGTGGGAGCAGCTCAGAGGTCACGCGTGCAGTTGGAAATGGGATGTTTTGCATCCACCCCCCGCATAGCCCGGACCTCGCGCCCAGTGATTTTCACTTGTTCCTTCACCTGAAACAATATCTGGCCGGAAAAAAGTTCGATGACGATGACGAGGTGAAAGAAGAGGTCATGACATGGTTCAAAGGGTTGGGGCCAGACTTCTATGACACGGGGATACAAAAGCTGGTTCCCAGACTTAATAGGTGCTTGGATAATGGCGGTAATTATGTAGAGAAATAAAGATACATGTATTTACGTAATTGTCAGTTAATGATTTGTAAATAAATAATTTTAGACCAATTACGACATCTTTCCGGACTTTCCGGACACGCCTCGTATTATAGGTTAAATTTACATTACGGTTGTGTTAAATGAAGGGTTCACAACCAAAGTAAACCAAGTCCATGTCAGATGGTTTTGGGAAAAAAGAGTTCAAAGTATTTTCCTCCAAATCAATTCCTTTATGGTGTAATTACTGCTTTTTGTATAAGATGCTAAAGGGGAAAGTTGTATTAAAAAATGATACAATATCATACACCAAAATTAAACTCCAAAATTTTTATTGACATGAGATTTTTATTAAGTGGACTTGGTTCATTGTGGCTATGAAAATTTTGAGAAATGGTTGAACCAGACTGTAATTATACATTTTTATTTTCGAACAGAATGAACAAATTAAATGTTTTTAAGACGGAATAACCAAATTAAAAACAAATTTAAAAAGTAAAATTAATTTTTTAATAAAAAATTAAAATTTTAATTTTGCTAGTGTTTTATACACACAACAGCCTTTACACTGTTTAGAGATCACAGTTTTTTTTAATCATAAACAAATTCATCATTGAAACTTATTTCACCATCGACATCTTGCTCCTGGTTTGGTTGATTTTGTAATGTAGTCCCACTTTCAACAGGTAGATACTTGTAAAAAGAATGATGTACTTGAGGGATGTAAGGCAGTAAGTCAGTCATATCCTTTTCTTATCAGCAGTAACTGGTCGGCAATATGAGTACAAAGGTGCTTGAATATTACTGGATAAACAAAGTAGCTGTCGCCCACGTTGCCTTGTCTTTTCCAAATTAATTTGTCAAAAATCTTCTACTTCACTGAGACGTTTGAAATGCAGTAACAATTTATATCCCCTTATGATTCTTAACCATTGCATATTCAACCAACTGAAGTTGTCACGATTAATATCTTTCTTTCTGTTAGTTACAGCATCTTCCAGTGACTTTGTTGATAAAAAGTCAGTGAATTTAATTTCTTCCACCTGAAATGAGGGAATCTTTCGCTTTGCTCATGTAATAATATCAATCCAGTCATCGGGAGAATAAATAAACTCTTTTCTCTTACTTGCTGCTTCTATAATTCCAAATTCTCTATAGTTGGGCAAGTAGCTGTGCCCAGAGACCATAAATTTAAGGTCAGTCATATCAGCTTGTATTTCACTACTCTGAACTAATTTTAGTAAGGTCAGTGCCATCTTAATATTACGGTTCTATCCGCCCCAGGCATCAGAATACAAAACTATGTGTTTGTGGGTTGAAGCATAATGAATGAGATGTTTTCTAACAATAGAAGAAATGTCTTGGGAACCCCTTCCTCCTTGTGTCTCATTCCACACATACATGTGGCCAATACCTGTATTAAAGGAATGTATTCCCAGGTTATACATGTACAGATTTCGTTTGTAGTGTGCAACAGATGTAGACAATTTTGGAAAAGGTAGAGCTTTTTGTAGATCAAAGGAACAAGAATATACATCGATTGATGCTTTATCTTTGTCACAATTCAAAGACTCTCTTGCCAAAAATAACTGGTGTATATTATGAAAACTACAACACAAAACGTAAACAACACAGGAGGGCTTGGTTCACTATGGCTGTGAAAAATGTTCTGAATCATTCACTGCAAGAAGAAAACTGCACTCTGGTGGGATTTACTATAACTAATGGACTTAGTTTACTATGGCAGTACATAATATGGGGACTAATGGACACATTGCAGCCTCTAACTAATATTTCATAAAAAGTGGACTTGGTCCACTTTGGTTGTGTACCCTTCAAATGTAGATTATTGTTAAAACTCCTTCGAAAAATTTGCTCGGCTCGTTCAAAATCATTAGAATAACTAGGTGGCTCACCTAAAAAAAGACTGGGTACAATTTAACGTATTGTTTTGATGTGGGTAGAAGCTACATTAAGGTTCAGGGCCGTGACTTTAATATTCTCTCGTGTGTTATCCAAACGAAAGCGTCAGCATTGTTTGCAACAGGTTTGTTCACGTCGATTGTTATATTTGTTTTTATCGATGTTTACAGAGTCAGCAAATGTTCTTGTTACCTGAATGGACAATTTATTGACGCATTCATTGTCTACAGATATTTACTGACAAACCGCTAATGGATTAGTTAGTATTCAGTAGTATATATCTCTATGCAACAAAAGTGTTTTAAGCGTCTGGCATTGATTCCCCCTCTGAGACCTTTATTGCTGCATATAATTCATCTCGATTGAGTGCACTATATTTACAGACAGTTAACTGTCGATTGTTGACTCAGTGGGAAATATTATCGATGCGTTGTATGAATTTCATAATAACGAAGCCAGCGGAAAACGATTCATCAATTAATGGGATTAACACCACTTTAATTGAGTCGATCCATAGTGTAACCTTGCACGTTATATCTCTAAATTTTGAAAACTATTAATGAAATTTTTATAACATTATTTAAAGTTATACTGCAAAATCCTAAAACTCTGGTTACTGAAACAAAACCTTTCATTCATATGTAATAGTTGCTTCCTGAGCTGCAGAACTGGCTGACCATTTCGATCAAAGTATGTATATTACCGGATAAATTTTGATAATAGATAATTTCTTAATTTTCAAAAAATTACAAAAATTCTGATTACTCTACTATTTTTTTGTAAAGTAACATTTTTAACCATAGACAATTAACGCTAGACATCTCAAACAATCGGATTTGTGTTAAAATTCCGTTAGCCTGACACCCGGCTGAATTTTTACAATTTTTCAAATATTTATCCCATTTTTGGGTCCTGTGCATTATACAGTTTTACACGTCCAAAACTGTACACTACATTCAGATATTTTGGTTAAAATCCTCTTTTGATACCCGCATAGAATTTCCTATATCATCAAACTTGTGAAATTTTCCGAAATGAAGCTAAATTCGTATCATGGTTAAAATTCTCTTTAATTTGATACCCCACATGGGGTTTTGCGATTTTTTGTTAAATTTTGGCCCCTCACATTTTTGCTTCTCTCTACCCTAATTCTTGGGGATAAAACTCAAAAACTATAGTGTTTTGTAGGTAATGTATGGACACGCATGCCAGGTTTTTTGAAAATCGGTCGATGCGTTCTAAAGTTATAGTGAGAAATACCGCAAACGGAAGACAGATAGGACAGACTAATGGCAAACGATCGAGTAAAAATTGACAACTCATTTGTTTAACTAATTGTGTACATTTAAATGCTACCGCGTATTTAATTTAAAAAATAGTGTTTTTTATTATTCAGTTTGCTTTTGAAAATCTCTTTACAACAAAAAAGGCTTCTGTATCTGCATCATTAACATACATAAACAGTTTTGGCGCACGGTAATCAGGAGAAAGATGTACTTATTGCAGGTAATCCCTGCCTGCGTTGTAAGCACAACAAGACGAAACTGTGAATGGAAGTGAATGGAAGCTAAATTGTAGACCTAACAATTGATTTTTAAATCTTAAGATAAGCAGATAACTTGACTGAGGTCGTTAATTCTGACTCTACTTTAGTTGACGTTGTTTATAAAATTGTTGTAATTTTATTCTAATTTAGCTCAACGTCTTTCTAAATCCAAGTCTACCCAGTATTTCTTGCCTCATTTGACAATGTTGGTTTCCATCCTTAATGCTTTGTAGACGAGCGGGTGTGGCGCTTAGCTACTAACCTAGAGATCACGGCTTCGATTCCTAGATAGTACGAAAAAAAGTAATATGCGTCCAGCCACGGCCGGCTCTATTGTCAGGCCGGAATGTAGAAGTGTGGCAACGTTGGGTCTGAGGCCGAAGAGGCAGCTGAGTGGAGTGTGATCTGTATCGTGTGAGCAATTAACTTTCTAGTAAAATTTACAAATGCCTTGTTACAGTTTGTTGTTAGTGATTGTTTTTATAGTGCAGTAGTGCTGTTTAGTTGTTATAGTTTAAATTACTACAGTGTTATTAATGTGTGTGTGTGTGTGTGTGTGTGTGTGTGTGTGTGTGTGTGTGTGTGTGTGTGTGTGTGTGTGTGTGTGTGTGTGTGTGTGTGTGTGTGTGTGTGTGTGTGTGTGTGTGTGTGTGTGTGTGTGTGTGTGTGTGTGTGTGTGTGTGTGTGTGTGTGTGTGTGTGTGTGTGTGTGTGTGTGTGTGTGTGTGTGTGTGTGTGTGTGTGTGTGTGTGTGTGTGTGTTTAAGGTCATTTCAAACGCGTGTTGATCAACTCACGTACTTATTGAAACATAACCTAAACTAAAATTTTCACGTGTTTATTAAGCTCAACTAGGATAGGTGCTTGGAATTTTTAACTTACATTTCGAAATTAATTTATAACAAAACGTTAGTCGACGGAAATAATAAATTGTAATAATAATTCATTTAGTTTAGGTTTTCAGTAATAATGCCACTTAATTGTTGTGTTCCTGGTTGTAAAATAATTGCAAATACAAAGATTTTATGAACTTACGTGTGTACAGGTATATATTTTATTCGTAACAAATTTTCGACTTTTGTTTTTGTTGACATATTGAATATATAAGAGACACAACTCTTAGAATTAAATGGTGTTCTAAGACATTCTGAATGTCATTTCTGTGCCAAAAGTAATTTACATTTTAAAAAATAGAATACATGATATGTATAATAAAAGTGCAGCATTGATTTTTCATTTATTGTTATTATTGCCTGAAAGTAGTGCATTGTTATTTTTCATTATCTAAAAAGTAAAGGATGAATAATTTTGAGTAGGCCTATAAGCATTGTGTAATAAAATTGCTAAAGTGAACATATTAGATTCTGATTTAATTTCGTAACATTACTAAAATCATGAGTATTTATAGCTAAACGTAAATTATAGGTCTGTGCGCACTTAGTACTATAGGTTTAAGTTGAAGAAATTAGTGAATTAGTATTAAGCTTAATGAATTAATTTTGCTCGAATTATTGAATTCGTATCATATGAATGAGATAATTAATACATTTCTTAAATAATATAACAGTATTTTACATAATAAACTTTTAATTTGCAATAAAACATAGAACTAGAAAACTGTTGGTAACCGGCAATTAAAAATGACGCAATTTGTGTATTTAAATACATATTAAGAGATCGTCTAGTCGGCATCAAAGATCAAACTTGTTCCAGTGTTGCCACGTTTAACTTTCCGTTCTTCTAGTAGAGTCGGCCATGGTCCAGCCGACAGGCCGACTCAGTCAATGAAAAAGAATATCGAAGACCACATCCTGAATAAATAATATGCGGATGAAACGTAGTGCTGGCCACACTATAGGGATTATAATGGTTTTACATTATATCTTCCCGGTCGGAAAATTTTCTTTCTCAAAAATAAGAATTTATAAGCGCAATACCATTTGTTGCTACTGTATAAGCTCTAACAGACAATACAGATTTCATTGAACTGTAATCTAATTAAAAACTCCAAAAATTAACTTTTCTGTTTAAGAAAGTTTGCCAGGCATCAACAACATTAGAATATCAAGTAAGTACCGTGAAATTCTATAATGGGAATATCGGTATTCCCGTGTTTAAAGAAAATTTTGTTACATAATCAATACGCATTATGTTAACGTCTCTAAATTTATATACAGCGGACGGGATCCATTCATCGCCCACGCGGTTGATTCCCACAGTAGGGAACGATTTACCGGCACTCAATCTATCATCGTTAAACACGGCCTCCTGTATTAACTTTACCGTGTCTATTTTAAGCGGACTGCTGAAATTGAATTGCCCTATTGATTGAAAGACTCTCGCGTTCACTCGAGCGAGAAATGTTATTTCGTTTTAAAAGTTTTTGGATAAGTTCAAAGTTGGAAAATTAGCCACGTGAAGTAATTTAAGAAATCAGTTGCGACACAGAAAACATTGTGATGGCGATATAGTGCTGTAGTTTATTATAATGGGAAAATTCGTCTACTTATAATTATGATTATTTATTAAACATTACTCATAAGGTTTTTTAATTTTTATTATTAAAAATAATATTGTTTTCGGTTTAAAGTACGGGTTGTAACTGTTAAATCGAGACTGGTTTGTAAAGATCTATAGTCGTAAACGAAATGTTGCTTTTCAATTAGGTACATTTATTTCAAAACATATATAAATTTGTTTATGAAACTTTTCTCGGAGAGCTAAATACATAAAGCATACTTGTAAGCCTATATATATATAATTAAATATATTTAATATTTATAATATAATTTTACCTCAAGATGTTTTTCTTTATTTGGAACATGTTTTGGGACGCTTTGTGTTCCCATCCTCAGCCTTCCTAATTTTGCATCTTGTGAAGTACTTGTGTGTTGGTTGGTTGTTGTTGTGGTTTCCTGTTGGCGTTTGGCACTTTAAATTGATATTATTGTGTGTAATTGTGAAGTATATATTAGTATTTTGTGTATTTTTTATGTTGAGTGCTTTGAAAATTGAGTCATGTTTTGTATTGATTTGTTCAGGTATTAGTTCAGGTACAAAACACAAAGGAACCATAATGAACATTTAGGAAAATTTACAAATATACAAACATAAAACACAAAACAAACTAATACCTGAACAAATACAAATCAATACAAAACATGACACAATTTTCAAAGCACTCAACATTGAAAATACACGAAATACTAATATATTCACCACAATGACACACAATAATACCAATTTAAAGTGCCAAAGGCCAATGGTAACCACAAATACATCACAAGATGCAAAATTAGGAAGGTTGAGGATGGGAACACAAAGCGTCCCGAAACATGTTCCAAATAAGGAAAAAACATCTTGAGGTAAAATTATTATACATATATTTATTATATACATCAAGAAATAGTCTGTAGCAAAAAGTGTTTACATATAATCAAATACACATGTACACCATAAATGACACTCAGTACATAATCTTGATAGAAGAGAAATTAGGGTGATAAAAGCTCTTTGTAAAGTATAGAATTTTTACTTTTTCAAAACACCTTAAATACTCGTATTACATTTTAGTTTAAATTTGAGGTTTGTTATAAGCAATGTTACGTGATCAACATGATAAAATCCCAAGTTCCTAACACGTTTCAGTAGACGTTATATGTACGTAAACACGGGAGATGCACTTCAGGAAAATATAGTTTAATGTTTTGTATGTATTTGTTTACAAATTACGGCATTTTCAGTCAGTCCACTCTTCACTGCTTGAAGAACTTAATACGGTGAACTGTCAAATTAATACGAAACAACTGAATCACTTGGCGCATCCAGTCAGCTACGAAATCATATATGATACGGGCTTAGTGGCGTCATCTATATGTGAGGTCCGGAACTTTTCAACTTAGCCTCTTTTGTAGTCCTACTTTCTGTCACTTAATAGAAGCCGTCTATAACGAGGTTCGGAACTATTATGGCAAATTATTCTTTGTTCTGTGTGGTGTTTGTCAACCTTTATCGTCTGTGCTCTCCCATTCTGGGGCGGTGCAACTGAATTGCGCTCACATGCCTAATAGACCGCTAATCCAACACCCGAACTGCGCTCACCATTTCTTATACCTGCGAAGGTCCTTGAAGAGACACTCGAGCTGCGCTCAGTGTTGTACCTGGGGAAGATTGTGTAATCAAACTAAAAAAAAAAACACATTTTCAAGACACTTAAATTTTTATTTTTAGTTAAGATAACACAATTTTTCCAAATTTATATGAAACAAATTTTACAAAATTATATCTAGATATTTGATCTCTGTCTAACTGAGCAATTTTTTATTGTATAAATTGTTGCCGTAATAAAACTTCGCGTCTTACATATCTTTTGGCATTCCTCTTTATAGAATTTAACTTAATGTAGGTATCTGTCTGCATATCTAATAAAACTTTTAAAAATGAATGAATATTTGGATGAGACGATAAATTTTCACTTTTAAACTTTGAATGAAATGATTCACATGCATTTGTGGTCCTTAAAATACTTGCTGTTTTTGCAGCCCATATTGTCGGGGGAAATATCAAGTGCATTTTCCACTAAATAATCTAAAAACTGATCCACTCGACTGTCTTGTGGTTTTTCGCTTATAAAATCTTCAACGAAGCAGTCTCCTACCTCGGATGCCGGAAGAAATGGTAGTCCAAATATATGTCTCAGCCATATTCCTATTGAACTTTCTTCATTTTTATATTCCTGGGTTAGTCCCACTTGCTGTATTTTGCGCCACCTGTAATGTTTTTCAAAAAATCACTAACTTGTGTACACGCGCAAGAAGTGAAACTTCTATGGTGTGTATATATATATATATATATATATATATATATATATTGTTGAAATAAGACTCACTGTTAGTGAGAGTGATTATTTTAAAGACTAGAAGAACATTTTGATAATAGTGAAATACGTCGTCCAAATTTTTTTTATTTAATTCTAACCTCTCTATTAATTGCAAGTATCTGTAAAATTATTTTCATTGCATGTAATTATATATATATATATATTCACTTTCTGCTACAGTCCGTTTCTTCATGTATATCATACATTTAATATTTACAACTAAATTTACCTCAAGATGTTATTTTTCCTTATTTGGAACATGTTTCGAGAGCTCCCGTGCTCCCATCCTCAGCCTTTGCGATCTTGTGTCTGGTGAAATATTTGTGTGTTGGCTGCTGGATGCTATTAAGGTTGTTTGTTGGTCTTTGGTATTTGAAAGTTGTATTATTGTGTGTGATTGTGGTATATTTATTTGTATTTTGTGTATTTTCGATGTTGAGTGCTTTGAATTGTCATGTTTTGTATTGATTTGTATTTGTTCTGGTATTAGTTTGTATTGTGTTTTATGTTTTTATATTTGTAAATTTTCCCAAATGTTCATTATGGTGCCTTTGTGTGGTATGTGTTTTATTAGTGATACATTGGTTATGTCTGGGAATTCATGTCCAACTTTTTTATTAACTTTTCTATTAATAATTGGAAAACTCTGCTATACGTAGACTTCTTCTTGTCTTTTAATAAGCAAAATACGACGGGTACATAAAAATTCATTGCATACGCATGTATAGTGAAGAGTTGGCCGAAATACTGTATAGTGCAATATTCGAATGTTCCGTCCATATCCTGTTGACACATAAACTCCAAGTTCTTTTCACATGAGAAAATTACTATGTTGTCTAAAAAGTCATTGCACATCAGGAAAGGTTCGTTCGTACTTGTTCTTAAGTTTGAAGAATTTAAGAAATGTTGCACTTCCATCGTTGATTTTGGTAGTTTGGGCACTAACAGAAGTCGCGCATGATTGATGTTGTTGCGGATACACTTAATGTCCGTAACAGATAGGCTAATGTTTTCAATGAGCGAGTTTCAGCTCTCATTTCAGACCGGATTAATTTTGAAGGTTTCGTTGAAATATCTTCTTGGGCTTTCCTTTTCACGACATTATTTAGTTTGCTTCATGGTTATGTTCGCCACATTTTTTCGAAAATACCGCATTTAACGTATAAATTGTAGCCATACAGTTCTTCTTGGTGCATCTCCATACAACTTCTTCTGTTGATTTCACATCTCGATATTTTCGAAACTTGTAATTCTCAAAAACTAACAATGGTTGTCCTCGTTCACTCAACATAGTTTCCATCGTCGCACACTTAACAGTCGTCGACAACGTTTCAAACAAAACTGATTTCAGAAATAATTTCAATTTTCATGTACCCAAGTGGGGTTTGGGAGAAATTCCAAGTATCCGTACTTTTCGTACCTACCTGGCAGCAATAAACGCAGTTTCCAAGTATTCCTACTTTTAGTACCTGGGGCCAGTGAGCGCAGTTCAGTAGGGGATGAAGTAACCTTTTTTCTAGCAAACCTACCTGACATTAATCTGAGCGCAATTCGAGTGCGACCTTCTGGGGTATACATATGTTTGTGTGCGCGTGTGTGCGTGTGTGCGTGTGTGTATGTGTGTAGGCCTACATTCATACACTGACATATTTAAATACTTTACTTATTCCAGTCCTCTTCTACCACAAGGTGTAGAGGTTGACCAAACGTTCGCCACCGTGGTCTCTGCATGGCCAGGGACTTGGCTTCATTCCACTGTACCCCACGCCCCTGCAGAGAGCATCTCACATTGTCCTCTCAAGTCACTCTTCCCCGGCCCTTGGGTCTTCTCCCAGCAACTCTTGCCTCATACAGTTGTTTTGGAAGTCTATCCCCTTCCATCCTCTGAACATGTCCAAACCAGCCCAACTGTCCTTTCTTAATTTGATCTTTCAAAGGTACTCTGTCTTAAAACTCATATTTAAATACACACATGTTCTTTACTTTATAAAATCGTTCAAGTTAATTTGACAATACAATGATGTTGACGTGTTAATATGTCTCTAATGTTGACGCGTTACTGTTGACATCTCTAATAATATATATTTTGTTTCAGGTGAGAATTCGTTTGAGTCTGTTGACCCTTTTGTTATGACAATAAAATATTTGTGCTCGGAGAACCTTTATCGTATGCAATCATGTAAGTATACTTTGTGGTAAGTACGAATTTCTTATTACATCGTACAAGTTCTGTGCAACTTGCGTTTATTTCATCTGTTAATTTAATCACACACATATGTTTGTGATGTGATGATTTGTTATTAGTAATGGTAACAAAATTATTTAATTTTTTTAGTCATTCTATATCTTCTCCTTACATTCTTGTGTCTCTTCTTTATAATTTTATTTTACAGCATGCTCCATTACAATTGTGTAATACTACATGCTAAGATTTTGCTTATTTGAATAACAATGTTTTTATATGCTTACATCAGGTAATTACAAATACGTATTGCGTAACATATTTCACAATGATTTTGTGTGAATATTTGATTATTTATAATAAAATAACTTATTACATTTCAGTTGCACTAATAATTGTTTTGAATTCTTTCAGATCTTTCTTTATTATATCTTCTTTTGTAGGTGGCCAAGTTCCTGATTTTTTTACACTAGTGATTAAATTTTGTCTCTGATTTTTTTAACAAACAGAATTATCACTGTTGCACACCAGTATAGAAAAATTATTCCGACTAGCGCTTTCAAGCTTCTCAGCTCATCGTCAGATCGGAAATAACCTTGTGATTTTTTAACATCTCACACTCATATATGATGTCATCCACAGTCTGTTCTCCTGCATTGCACTGGCACGTTGGGTCGCGTATTATCTTCCTAGTGACAGAAACGCAAGCAGTCGACAGCCCGGTTTATGACATTTTCAGTCATTTAAATTTGTTAGTAGGTTATAAAAATAAATAATTTATAATTTATATTATTAATTGATTAACGAAATAAATTAATATTACATAATGGCTTTGTAGTAAACTAGTTATGTAATAAAAGGAGTAAACAAAGAACGTACGTGTGTGTGTTTGTGTGAATGCGCGCGCGCGCCCTTCCGCGTCTATTCATTTATCAAAGATACTTTGTGTTACTTTTGCGCCTGAATAATATTTTACATACGATTCAGAATTATTAGCGTGTAAAAATTTTGACACGAATCAGTCCGATGTAATTGGTTTTCAAATTGGTATTCCAACACGATCTATGAGAGTTATCGGCATAACACCAGCACTGCTGTCGAGCTGACAACACTAATCCTTCGTCAGACTTCCAATCCGCATTTGTGTGTTGAAATATTATTCGACAAGATATGTAGTATACTCTACGTTACGAATTACAGTTTTCTTACTTTATTCAAATTCATATTATGTATAACTCATACAGTTAGTAAAAGCTCTGACAAATAGCTAATGACACGTTTGTTAAAATGAATGTTACATTTTGAACATTTCCGATAACTTCCGTAAGTTATTTCTATAGAGCAACACTAATTAGAAATTATAAGATATGTCTAACATTCGTACACAAACACGTTATCGAACAACGTCCTCACCGGTATTATATCGCAGTTTGTATGTCGACCTTTTAATGTGGATGGTCATGCAGTCTCTCCCAGATATGATCCGTAAGTACTTCTTCCCTACTTGACGTAAAGTCAGGTATTGTGAGTTTATCTGATTTCGTACGTTACTGATTTAAATAAATACATCTGCTACTTCATATAGAGAGACCAGGCTTTGTTTTGCAAGCATGACCGTCGTTATTTATGTGTGAAATGTGCATGCTCATGTCAAAGCGGCGACCGTAGATTCCCCTGCCTAGAGTCGAATAACAAGTCTCGCAACAACTCTTTGAAATTTATACTGCTTTCAAATATATTTCAAAAAAAAATGTACATATTGTTACAAATTATGTATATTTGAAAAGAGTGTTAGCTGTAGGCCTACCTATAGCCTTATAGACATTTGTGAAAGCATACCATAAACGTAAAAGATGGAAACAAATTATTTGTCGCTTTGACATTACGGTTATAAACTTTTGTAAACAAAGAATGCAGTAGTTCAGAATTTATAGTGATTATTGAATAATAGTCTGATTTACACTTTTCCGTTTTACTAAAACATAATTAGAGTAAGGTTTTTCGTAATTTTCTTTTATAACTAGTGTTGCAGTTATTCGGCATTTCTGCCGAATGCAGCAACGGTTAATATTAAGTTAAATAATAATACGTTTAAATAATGGCGCGACAGATAATTGACTGAGCATCGGTCAGTCCTTCCTTGACGTCACGCCCCCTACCTTTTCTAACGAAGTCGTTTCGCCGGCTATCTGAGCAGAGTCACCCGTGGTCGCCCGATCGGCACTTTTGGTTGGGAGCCTCATCTACCAAGCATAAAGCTTGGTCCACGTATATCATTCTGACTTGTTCTAGTATTTCTTCGGCCTACGTTTGAGAACATACACGACAGCACTCCGTGGGACCAGCGGAGAAACACGTGCCCACAACGGGTTCACGCACGGCATGACCGGCGACACGCGGCTGCCAGAGGACACATCTTCGATTTCCAAGTAACACTATTAATAATTAATTACCACGCAGCAGGAGCTTCCAGTCTGCCAGATTGCTAGTTGAAAAGAAAATGAACTAAATTCCTTACTTTGTGTAATGCGGACTCATCTCTTTTACAAGAACTTTGTAATATACGAAGGTGTTAAAATTTTATGAACAGATTATAGCTTGTGCGCAACGCGCAACAACATTGTAAATTGGCATTGATTTATCCAATAATTGATTTATCCAGCAACTGATTTATTCAGTAATTAATTTATGCAGTAATTGATTTATTCAATAATTGATTTTGCTTCGCTTGCTGACTCATAATTTTATAATATTAAGTGGCTTATTTTCATTCTGAAATAAACAGGTTCATGTTGACTCTGCTCACTAGTTAGTGGTATTGACTGTTTTCTGACGCACCCTTCCCCCTTGTATTTAAGTTAGATGTTACGACTCTTTCAATGTATTTTGTGTTACCTTCATTTGGGCCCAGCACGGCAGCGCATAACACTAGATAATAATTGTTTGGTATTAAAATGTCTAAAAATAAATGTACACATCGTTCAGAACAGTGAGCGAGTTCAGCTGATCAGAAAAAATTTTTACTATTCACGAGAAATTTTTATTGATAAGACATAAAATACGTGTAAAATGCTGTTATTTAGGGTATAAAGCGGTTTCATTGCCATGACGAAACAAAAATCGGTACAACGGATAGATGACTTCCATATTCTAAGATTGATATTTAAAATTTGTAAATATAAATTGAAAAATTTGACAAGTTTGACAAATTTAAATAAACATTTCCATAGAAACTACTTCTTTGTTGCCGATAACGTAGTACACATATAAACAATCGGTACGGAGAACCATACATGACTTCTATGTTCTAATTAATTCTAAAATTATTTTTAATATGTACACTCAGAACGAAAATATATATCAGAATCCTTTTGGTAAAAACGCTGAGAAGGATAATCAAAATAAGAATTGTACATAGTTGTCAATATTTCAAAAATAAAGAAATAATTTGATTAAATTATCTTTTATTTAAACAATGCAAAAGAAAGCGAATACATCACCCAGCGTTTGTAATCTGTGAATTTCTGAAAACGAACAATTATTTTGTTTACGTAACCGTGGTTACGATATTTTGTTTACATGGAACAATATCAATTGTTAATATTTTATTAACATTTTTTAAGTTTTCGGTCAAATAAATTTATAACATTAATACAAAAAATTACCCCCTCCTCCTTCAACTACCCTTTTCGTTTATAGATCTACCTTTCTACAGTGGATTATTTGACCTCCTTTTAAGCATTCCTTCTTTAAGTACTTTCTTCTTGTCAAAATTATGTATTTTACTTTGGTTAAAACGGAAAACGTTGCAGGTAAACTACCCCTTCTCCTTAACCGATCTTTACCAAAATAAACAGGTCTTGAGTCCTCTAAAACTCGTGCACATGTGCGTAAAATTAGTTGAATCTGTTTGATTTTGCGGCAGTTATCGTTTGCCATAGACCTTTAAGGAAAATTACTTTTCTTTATGTTTTGAGGGTAGTACAATCAGAATCAGCCCTTATCTGGAACACGATTTTCTTTGCTATCACTACACTTCCATTTCGTTACGAAACATGGAAGTAAAAGAAGTGCTATAAATGTAACTACACACACACACACACGCACACACACAAGTTTTACCATTCTCAGTTGTGTACAATAAATTGTTGGAATAAATTTTCTGTAATCGAATAATTCGTTTCCGAGAAACATACGTAGAATTATTGACGTTTCTATGAGGAATAATACGACGGATAATGAACATTTATTTTCAACAGTGAGATTCGACTGAAAGAGCAATTTATATTTGCTGGATAAACAGACGAGCTTTGTTCCAGTGATCTCATGATGCCAAAAATGCATTCATCGATACTCTTCTCCGCTGCATATGTGTATGCGCGCGCGTGCGCAGTACTACACCGCGACCAGTACATACACAATACAGCATTTGTGTACGCTGGAGACAGCAGGTAGTACTTTATTGGCAAATGAAAGATGTATTACTGGATATTGAATGTAAACATAAGTGGTTCGGTGCATTGCTTACTCGAAGAGCAAATATATGATCTGAGCGGTGTGGGTGTGTTTGAAAGCGGTTAGAGTTTGAGTTATGTTCGATCGTAACTCATACGATAACTCACATACGTGGGACGTAATTTAAAAGCCATAAAATACAAAACGCTTTATTTACGATCGGTATGGATGGCGTAACGCCAATGGATGGCTTCAGTTTTCTCTAATCACTTGTCATAAAGTCGAAGTTGTGCTTCATTGAATTCATGGAAGACAAACGTAGGCTTACATACAACGGGCTCTATTTAGTAATACCATGATCCCTGTAATCTACTATTTCTTCTTCTTCATCTTCTTCTTCTTCTTATTCTTCTTCTACTTCTACTTCTTCTTTTTTCTTCTTCTTCGTCTTCGTCTTCGTCTTTCCTTGGACGTTATTCGGTTGATACTTTCCCAATAGTCATACTTACACTACATTTTCGATGTTTTGAGTATACGATAGTATCGATATACTACGGTGTGAAGAATGAGAAGTGTACCAATTGTAAATGGATTCGATTACTGAATGTAACACGAAAATACGTATGGTAAGTGATTTTAGACTTTAAAGTGAAAGTAAGTTTTAACACAGAAATGTTAATTTTAATCGTCGTATCTGCAGGCTGCTTATCTATATCCTATTTTATATGGCTATAGGATTTGCGTGCCCTTCAAGCTTTTCGTCTATCATTCATTAATGTGCCATTATTTCATTGACTGTGCTATCAGGTCTAGGTCGCTATCAGAGACGTAATTGCCGGGTGGCTAGACTAGCAAATGTCAAGGGGCTTACAAGGCAACTGAGGCCTACCTTCTTTTTCTTTAAGCTGAGAAAAATATAAAAGCAAATATTTTCACGTTATTTTGCAATAGAAAGACAAAAAGTCGAACATGGAGTTACTAAAAGTGTTCGATGTAAATTTTACTTGGCTAACTGAGCAAAAACTTACGTATCCTCCTAGTGAAATTTTAAGATTTGGTGCCATTTTTAAGAAGTTAACAATTTTTCTAAGTTGACCTAGCATAATTAGTGTACGTCACTTGATTTGCTTAAGTTGACCTGAGACCTTTTAATTGCCCTCAAGTTTGACTTCTTGTCCTCTCTATTACAAAACGACTTGTTAATTTTTATTAGACAATTTTTCTCAGTAAATTTTATATTTATGTATTAAGTTATTTAGTAACAGTACACTATTAGTAGACTATTTATATGCTGTCTTAGCAGTACACTGAATAACTACACGCTACTTATTTCTACATTCCTTCCACTTTAGTACAATACAATACAATACAATAGCTAGGAAGCTGGACTTCGAGGAAATTCACCTTGTTGTTTAAATTAGCAGTCTCTGTAATTCCACTTTCGTCGTGCTTCCTTGCTGAACTGCTACCTGTCATCCTCCGGACGATGCTTTTCAGTGTCTGTACCATTATCAAGTCCTAAACCACGATACTGGATGTCTTTTAAACAGATCTTTGTTTAGTATTACGTCGTGGTTTAGAACTTGATAATGGTGGAGACACTGAAAGGCCTCGTCCGGAACATGATAGGTAGCAGTTCAGAAAGTAAGCACGACAAAGTTGGAATGAATTCGAGAAATTTAATGATGTCTTTGTCGATGTAAATGTTAGTCGTAACGACTTTCAAAACACGGCATGAAAAATGTTACATTTACAAAATTAAACTAAAAATAAATATCCATATTTCCGAATTTTTGTTCCATATAAATGTTGTTTTAATTTGTTATGTATTTATAATATTTCTCATATATATATATATATATATATATATATATATATATATATATATATACATTACTCCAGAGGTGAGCTATAGGCCTCGCCTATCATCATACTGTACTTCATTATCTCGAGCCTAGCTTGGTACACTATTCCTGAGCCAAGCCGGTAATAATAACAGGCCTGTAGATTCAGTACGTATGAAAATTATTCTAACTTATAGAAAACACTTAAGGACAACAGCCTATAGAGGTTGAAGGTGGCCCACAAAGGCCCATGAAACTCTAGTTACGCTATTGGTCGCTATACTTTCCTTTACTTCTGACAGACCACAGTGCATTGATTATGAGACGCAGTACCTTGGTCTGGAACCATTTGATTATAGCGATGTTGGATTTGAAAGGAGTTGCCCAAAGCTGCAGTCTATGCCGAATGTCCACACAGGCTTTAAGACAGTGTTATAAACCAACAGCTCGTTTCTCATTGACAGTAATGATTTTATGCCCAGGAGCCAGCCGAGAGCGAAGTGGGTCCTGGAACAGGTTCAGGATGAGCCTAATCTTTGAGGTTGATGGTGATGACGAACTCGGTGTCCAGTTGTTTTCTCTTCATTCATAGGTTACCAGTAAAAAAAAAGGTCAAGACATAAATACTCTCAAATGATTGCTGAAAGTGAATTAAACCAAAGAGAAGGAACCGGCCGGGAAAAGCGTTCGTAACAGATATTGGTAAAAACTGAAAAGAGAAGTGAGGCCACAAAATGTAGAAGACGATTTAATACATAACATGTCATATCAGCAGAAAAAATTAATTCGATTAAATACAATAAACAGAAAAATTACAGTCAAAGTCAGCAATAACGAGTAACAAATGTTTATAATGTAGCCAAACTATACGTAAATATCGCTTTAAACTGGAGCGTAAATTGATTAACAAAACCAGAAGAACACGAGTACACAAAGTACATACAGCAAAACGCTTGTTTCCGTAGTCTCAGTACTAATTACAGTCGCAAAAGTACAACAATACGGTAACGCAAAGACAATACAATTACACAGCAATTAAGTGCAGATTGCTGCTTCTGTTTGATCGTTGAAAACAGGGGATCTGTTTAAGCGTAACTAATTGCGATAAATAATTACCTCACCCTTGCTGCGCTCTAAATGATCCCTTTTATAATCGTGAATGCAATCCTTGTATTGTTAAAATATAATTTTAACACTACATATATTACGAGACATTATTCTGGGGAGTTAAAAACCCAGAAAAAAATGAAACAAGATTTTTGTTGCTTAATAGAACAACTTTATTGCGCATGAAATATTCTTAAATGAAACCGCGTTTATCGTGATGTTAATACTATTTTCCTGTTTCATATATTGCTCCATGGAAAGCAATTGTTACAGTGTTTGATTTAGAGAGACACCAGTAAAAGCAACACGATCACAAGTTTTAACATTATCTTAATCAATACATATCATATTTTTACCAATAATTAAAATCAGTGGTTCATTTCTAAAATTGTAGGTGCCGGAACGCATCAATTAAAAATTGTACAGACACAAATATACTTATATTTTATATTAGCGTATAAGTTGTTATTAGGTTATTACAAAGGAGGTCTACATTTTTAAAGCATTATAAAATATGTAACATACGTATAAACTTGTACCTAAAAATATAATAAAGTTTATTGATATTTGTACAAACCTTCATTGTCAGGTTAGCCGCACGACAATCGAAAACATGTCACTCACGATGGCGTCATCCCGGAGCCTCAATCGAACTCTAAGCGATGGTTTCGGTGGTTCGGACATTTTAAAAAAGTTTCCATAGTTTCATCATTGTGTTGTCATATTGTTTGTTTCTTGACCTTTCCTTATTCTTTGAGGCGACACCGCTAACTGCGAATGTCATCTTCGAGAGATCCTTGTTGAAATTTTTAAAATTACGTTCTAAACACAATAGAATTTTAAGTAGAACGAAAAAAAGATAGTATTTAAGATAAAGATTAGTGCTGGTATTTGATTTTAACAAATGTTGTTTAGTTTTATAGTGGGGTTGATGAGGGCACAATTTAAAAAGTAGTAGTAAATTTTTGTAATAATTAGGTTTTACTTTCCATATATTTTTTCGGTAATTTATTTTTGAATCCAAGAGATTCTTTTTTGGAACGCCGTTCCAGCGCGTTCCCCCTGAAATCAAGCCATGATTAAAATAATCAACGATATCGACATGCGTTACTTAGGCGTTGGTGTAAGAAGCAGAAGAAGAAAAAGAAGAAGGTGTATTTCTTCAATCTGTGAACTGACTAATTGTACGGAATGAATACTTGTTGCTTTCCTATCAGATTATAATTTGGAAATTTGGCTTCGTCTCTACTATTTATCAGTCTTTTGTCGCTTTACCTCTACCTTTTTAACTTTTTCGGGTTAGGTTAGGTTAGGTTAGGCCTACTGTAAGCTTTCAGTTTAACGAGCAAAGCGATTTCTCAGTTTTAACCCGACCGTAATTTTGTCGCGTCTTTCTGTTGTCAGTGTTTCACAATAACTTTCGAATGCATCAACCGATTTCCTTAAGCCTTAGCACGCGTCATAATACTTTTACCCCACATGTTCCCTTAAAAATACGGGGCAGTAGGCGAAAACATCAGGGATATTCTGTTGAAAATATTTCAAAAATTCGTATGTATACTGAAATTAGAGAGAATTTTCACTAAAATCTTAATATAGATTTCAGTTTTGGAAATTTCAGAATTTTAGGACACTATTATTATTTGCTGTTCTGCCCTAAGGCAGGTCTTCAAATGGTAAAAGCTCTCCAAGCTGTCCTATCGCATGCCAGTCTTTTCGTTTCTTCGTAACGCCCTCTGATTTTAATGCTATCTATTAACTTCATTCTTCTACGCCCTCTTCTTTTTTCTCCTTCTATGACACCCTCCATGGCAGTTGTAAGCAAGCAGTCTCTTCTGAAATAATTAGCTAACCAATTATTTTGCACAAGCAGTCTCTTCTTAAATAATTAGCTAACCAATTATTTTGCCTATCTTCTGTTACCTTCAGGATTCTTCCCTCTTCCCATATTCCTCTTAAAACTTCATTATTCCGTACTTAATTATCCAACCCACCTCACTTTTTTCATTGCTCCCCAAACCCACACTCAAATGATTCTAATCTTTTTTCATCCTCCTTCCTCAGTGTCCATTTCTCTGCACCATATAAAGCAATGCTCCACAGATAACATTTAGCCAACCTTTTTCTTAAATTCTCATTAATTTTGCCACACAGCAATATTTTCTTCCCATTAAGTGCATCTTTTGCTACAGCAATTCTTGCTTTAATTTCACGAGTCCAGGAGATATCTTCACTTATCAAGCTTCCAAGATGATTAAACAACTTCACCTGTTGTATTTTGTCTTGCCCTATCTTTATGTTTGCCCTTTTTCCTTCTCTGCTAATCACTATACACTTAGTTTTTTCTTTATTAATCCACATTCCATATTACTCGCATACTAAATTCAAATCTCATATCATAACAAATGCTTTTTTAACAAATAAAAATTTTGCTTTTGTTGCTTTTATAATAAATGAAAATTTGGAAATTTGGCTTCATCTGCACTATTTGTCAGTCTTTTGTCTCTCGATCTCTATCTTTTTACCTTTTTCAGGGTCAGCCTACTGTGAGCTTTTAATAGAACGAGTTTTTTAACTATTAGATTCTCAGTTTTAAACGAACCATAATTTTGTCGAGTTTCTCTATTCAGGGGATGTCTTACAATGACTTTTGAGTGCATCAACGAATTATCGTAAACCTTAGCACGCGTGACCATATTTTTACCCCACAAGCAGGACCCACTAAAAATAAAGAGCAGGAGGTAAATAGTTTAGGGGTAAACTTTTAAAATATTGCAAAAATCCGTATATGTAAAGGAATTAGAGAGAATTTTAACTAAAATCTGAATATAGATTTCAGTTTTCGAAATTTCACAATTTTGGGACATTAAGACCCAAAAGGAAATCAAAAGTTTGTAAAAATTCTACAAGGCATGCCGGGTATCATCATTATGATCATCAGGGAGCTACAACCCTCAACGGATACTGGCCTGTTTAAGGAGACAGTTATTTAAAACAGGTTTCCAAAAGGCCACATGGGAAAATCAGCTATAGCCGAACCACAGCTTTGAATATAAATATCACATTGTTTTTGAAAAAACCGGCGACATTAGCGAAGATTCATTACTATATTTCTCAACGGGCGATAATAAATGCGATAGAAATCTAAAAAAAACACACACAAACACACACACACATTTAAGAGATACGATAGCTATAAATTGTCTGGCGTTTAGAAACATGTTTAAATAATGCGACAGAATCGTTTTAATAAATTAAAATAGAATATGTTGGTTGCAAAAGCAGTAAAACGTTATTGCGGTTAAATATTTTTTTTTACTTATTATATTTTAATTTATTAAACAATTTATTGTAACTTTTCGTGTTATTGGACGGGGAATATGAACGGAGCTTACTGTATGAGTACGGTGGGTCAAGATTTGTTGTTCTATTTCAGTCGAGCCACTGAGGATGCGCCAACGTAGTACGGGCAAAACGTGTTGTTTGAAGAGAAATAAGACGGCGTGTATTAAACCAAAAAACAGGGTTGTTATCGAAGTATTACGAGAAACATTGTGAAAGATGAGTTTATCATCATCATCATCATCATCATCATTACCACTCCATGGATTAGGCCCTAGGCCTGTTCCGGAACCCATCCCCTCCTCGGTCTACCGACATTTCTCTTCCCAGTAGGCTGATAACCCAAGGCAGCCACGGGTAGGCGGATATCAGGCATGAGGTTCACGTGTTCACACCACCGCCTTCTGTGGTATCCAAAATCTGATTGTTCACGACTATCTTAGTTCTTACAGGATACGTGCCCTTAAATGCCATAGTTTTAGATTTTTTACCAGAGATCTGTAGCCCATTGTCTAGTACGATGCTGTTGAACGTAAATATCGTCTTTGTAACTGGTCTTCTGTTTCCTGTATTATCATCTGTTACCTTGTCATCTGCATAAAGCAATGAATTCACATGAATATTTCGCTGAAGTGATATTCTCGAGTCAACTTTAGCTGTCCATCGCCGAAATATGTCGCTCATGTAGATATTAAAAAGTTTCGGTGAAATATGGCTTCCTTGTCTCACATTTATTTGCAGGACTATCTTCTGATAATTAACCATTTAAATCCACGATAGTTGCTGAGAATGGGTTTTTGTATTTAAAAATTCTCTACAGACACTACGTCTGATATTTAATTAATTCATGAATTGTAATGAAGAATGATTGTGGCAGCTTTTTAGCGTTATCAAGAAAACGAATAGCTTTGAAGTTTAGATCAGTCCTAAAAACGGAGACAATATTATTTGGAAGCAATTTAAATAATATGCTAACAAACACGCGATCTCTAAGTGCGCATTTTCTATTTTTATTTTATTTTTCACAGTCAAAACAGTATCTGGCTTTACTTATTATTTGTCGGCGGCTCCAGACAACAATGTTTTGTTCTCCCCTGTGTGCCATTGGTTGTTGGAGACGTCAACGCGTCACAGGACTGTTTCCCTTGTTATCCAGAAAGCGAATCGGAAATCAAGTGAATGATCGGTGTACCTGAAGGTAAACACACACACACACACAGCGAAAAACACGAAATAAGCCGAGTTCTGTATATATTGATACGTTTATAAATATATGTATATAAATAATTTGACTGTATCGCCTGTGTCCAATTTTTTAAGCCAATAGTACAAGGCATGATATCGCTGTTAACTATACTATTTCTGAAATAACATAATAGACGCAAATGTTTTACCATTAACAGTACGTGGTCAGTTGTTTTCAGAATTACCAAAGAGGTCGGTTAATAAAGTTAAACAGTACACTATGCGGTGTTCCAAACCGGATGGGCATCTAAGGGGTTAGAAGACCCTTACTCTTCCACGCGAACTCACCACCGGCCCAGCTCGGACGGTTCAGGTATAAGTATACGGTCAAATACAAAATTATAAAATTTTGTATTTAGCTTATAATCCAAATTAAACTCTAATTTTTGTAATCTCCGTGAAATTGTGAGAAAAATGAGTCCAAACAACACATAATTGTAATAAATATGAGTATGTTAGGGATGTCTAAACCAAACGCAGAATTGGAGTACTTAATAAAGATTTCATTATAAAGTTATATGTATGTTGGTAATGTCTTGATGATTATAACAAAAATGAATTTACAATTTACATTTATGGTGCAATATTACGTCGGTAATATAGAAATTTGTATTTTTCTACAATAAAAAACGGTATCTTGTATGTAATATGCATTTAAGAAATATTTTATATTAAAATGTATCCCAATGAAAAAGAAAAATTGGATTCATATGATAACTTATACAACTGTATACAATTACATATAATTACGTATTTACATGGGCTACTATACTTACAATATAAATATCATATTACAATTTAAGCACAGCACATGGTTGAAAGTTAATTATAAAGCATTAAAAATTACAAATTTACGATTAAAATGTACAAATTTACAATTTTTTATGGAACATTATAAATAATATATCATAAATACATTTATATGAAGATAATGAAAATACTAATTTCTAAAGCCAAAATGAATATTAAATTACACTTAATTGTACATCTAAAATATATAACAACCACGTCGTGTTTGGTGTCATTTTTTTTAAATTTTTAGGATATTAAAAATATAGTAAGCTCGTTTGTTAAAAGATTCATATTACAAAAGTTTGCAGTTACGTAGTGGATGATTCATACCCCAGAGATGCGGGCCAGATGCGCGCGCGCGCGTGTGTGTGTGTGTGTGATCTTGTTACTTATGTGGGCCAGGCACACCTGACAGTATTGTTTGTGCCCAGAGACAAATAGGGTGGGCGGACCTAGTCGTGACCTTGACTCGATCCCACGACGACAGCACAGCCGTCGCGATTGCGGGTCGCAAATGAAACTATGGTATTACACTACATTACACTCCTTTAGCATTACACTCACAGTGCATTAAAATTACCTATCAAACGTCATAAAAATGTCGTTGACGAATTGACATAATATAATCGAAATGATAAATCGTAGGTTACATTAAAAAATGATCGTAAAATTTGACCGGGTAAGTTGTTGCCTGGCTGAGAGTGATAAGATAATGTTACTCTTTTACAGAACAGTCTACGTGTTTCTTGACTATTCCAGTGGAGCCCGGCTGTAATGTGTGTGTGTGTGTGTGTGTGTGTGTGTGCGTATATATTGCTGCTACTTTTATTTAGCAGAACAATTACGTGACATTTGTCACGCGTCCGCAACGAGGCTATTCCAGACCATACCGGTCCGCGCGGACTGTGTTCAAGGCCGAAATCAATTACGCTCTAGTGTGTTCTAGTTGACGCGTATTATGGATTATTCTGGAATTTCAGCGGGGTATAAATATAAGCATTCAGCGACGCTTAGTTCAGTTTGAGTGGCGATTTATTCTAATGAGGTTCGAAGGTTTGTGGCGAAGTGTTACGTGTTTTATAATTGTGCGGGATTCTATTAGTTGACATTATTATTGCGTGTGGAGAGAATTATGTTACGTCTATAATCTTGTTGAATAACTTGTTGATTATAAACTGTACTTTTGATAATTGGAGTTGGTTATTAGTGATTTCATTGGTGTCTTGTATTTTGTTTTCCTCTGTACCATACAACGAATCAAGGAGACCGTCGTAACAATAATATGAATGTCTCGGCAGTTTAGTCGGTAGTTAATTGTTACAACGTAATTCATTGTTTGCCATTTTGAGTAGGCTATATTATGTTATGTTTCGTCAATATCTTTTCTGTTCTCTTCATAGGCAGGTTTTAGTAGTATTTAATTTATAGCTCATCTAAAGAACGACCGCATATTGTTAATGAGCGAAACTTAGTACTTATTCATGGCCGGAATATTAAACGTGGCAACACTGGAACCAGCTGATATTTGAGGCCGACTAGACGATCTCTTAATTTATGTATTTCAATAATCAAATCGCGTCATTTTTAATTGCCGGTTAACAGCAGTTTTATAATTCTTCTTTTCTTCAAATTAAAAGTTTATTATGTAAAGGACTTCTATTATTTAAGAAATATAATAATTAACTCATTCATATGATACTAATTCAATAACTCGAACAAAATTAATTCGTTAGGGCTAATGCTAATTCACTAATTTCTTGAACTTAAACGTACAGTACTAAGTGCGCACAGACCTATAATTTAGATTTAGCTATAAATAATAGGCCTACTCATGTTTTTAGAAATGCTATGAATTTAAACCAAAATATAGCATGTTCATTTATCTATTTTATTACACTATGCTTATAAGCCTAAGACGCAACGTTGCCACGTTTAATATTCCGGCTTATTGTATTATCTACAATGGAAGTCATTCAAAACAGAGTAATACTACATCATGCGTCGTAAATACAGAATTGAACAACGCCGTTTCGCCTCTGTGTAAAACAAAAGTGCGTTGGTTTATGCAAGACAATTTCTTCTATCTGATTGCGTTCTTCGCTAACACACAACACCATGTGTGGGACTTGTGTCTGCGAATCCGCCGTCTGTCTCGAATTTACAGAATACATAATGGCTTCATTTTGTGGTAATACCGGTCACTCTGTTCGGATTCTTGGAATTCTTTCTTTTATTGTCTTCATTTATTACAGGATTTTCTACTTATTTTTAAATCGTTTCCTTTATTGGCTTTATCTGAGATAAATTCATTGAAATAACCTTTCTTTATATTTTGTCTACTAAAGGTTACGAGAAAAGGCGTGCACTATACAAAACAAAAAGTTATTAATATGTTCGTAGCGGCTTTCTACGAATTCTTTTCAAATCCATTCAGTATTTATTAATTATAATACCGTATAGTACAGTTCTAAGTATAGAACTAATGTTGAAGTTCTTAGAAAGATGAAGAAAGAAAGGGAAGTTATTAACATAGTGAAGATAAGAAAGCTTCAGTATCTGGGACATTTCATGAGAAATGAACAGAGATTTTACTTATCGAAGTCCATACTACAGGGAAAAGTACTTCGAAAGAGAGGGCGACCGATAATTTCATGGGTGAGAAATTTAAGGACCTGGTTTGGAATGCATACAACTGACTTATTCCGTGCAGCAGTACAGAAAGTTAAAACAGTCTGTATGATATCCAACATCCGAAACGGATAGAAACTATCAGAAGAAGGTAGTAGAGTTTAGCACTTATTTATTTAAAACAGTAAATTTTGTGCTCTTCAGTAATTAATTCTTAAAACCAGTTGTGAATTAATGTAAAAATTGTAAATCTAAGTATATACTATAGAAATCTGTTTTACAACGCCCATCTCGTTGTCCGATGCCTGACATCCGCTCGATAACATCACTCCACGTCACGTTCCATACTGGAGATCTCGTGCACGTATGACTGTTAATTTGCCTTTGTTGCAATTTTTTTCGGACTTCCCCGCTTCTGACGATAGGGAGGAATCCATTGCATCATCTTCTGTGGAAGTCTCTTATTTCTCTGGACGTGGCTGTTCCAAATCAACTGGTTCCTTTCAATACAGTGCCGGATTTAAGATTTTTTAGGCCCTAGGCCAAGATTTCTGGCGCCCTCCTGCTGCTAATTTTTTTAGCTTACGTTTGTAGGCTCCACTAGCCGTGTGAATGTTTATGTTCATGTTCATGATGAATATGTTTAGTGTACGGATTCAATTCTATGTTCATAAAGTTTTCACACTAATAATAATATAAACGAAACAACAAAAGCTAAAAACCTTCTTTACATTCAGAACAAAATAAAAACAACCTCAAATCACAGATCGTTCAGTCACAACGCAGATAAACAATGATAAGAAACAAGCGTGGTACCACGGTCGTGTAAATTCGGTGGCAATATAGCGGACGTTCAAAATTCGCGTGCGCATATTATTTTTCAAGGATGTCAACGTCTTAAAAATAAGCGCGCAATATTTAATTAAAACTGTCTTCCATTTTTATTATTAACAAAAATTGATCATTTAATTTCAAAAAATCATACTTATATAAATCGAAGTACCTCCTACTTTTATAAAAATACTTCTGTTAAAAACAATCTGTAGCTTGCGGCCAACCTGAACCCGCCCGGAGTGGTAAATCCGGCACTGTTTCAATATCCAGAAACAAAGTTCTCTCTATTCCCATATTTCTTCTGATTTCTCCGTTTGAAATTCTGTCAAGTCTGGAAATTCTTAGTCATTTCCGGAGAACATTAAATTTTACAGCATTTAATTTCTTTTTGTCTTGTCTTTGACGCGCCATGTTTTTGCTCTACACAGTAAACTATTCTACAACTAATGCATCATAAATTTTATATTTTCTGCTTTTACCAATGTCCTTACTCTACCAAATTTTACTGAGGCATCCAACCGTTTTCCTGGCTTGAAGTATCCTTCTTGTCATTCATCTCCTGTCGTCATTACAAATCACATAAAAAAATGACTCTTAAATACGTGTATTCTCTACATGTTTATATTTCTTCATTATCCAAGCTAACATTAAATATATCTAATGTACAATATATATCTTATATATTATGTAAGTATTTTGTTTTCTTTGTTGTATCTTTATCTCTAAGCCCCACTTTTTGTACTCTTCTCGCTATTTTTGAGCCATATATTGTAGACTTTTCTTGTCATTCCAGACCGAAGTATTAATTTAAACTTTGTCTTTTTTATGTCTATCTGCCTTTATATTCTCTCTCTCTCTCTCTCTCTCTCTCTCTCTCTCTCTCTCTCTCTCTCTGTCTCTCTGTCTCTCTGTCTCTCTGTCTCCCTTAATCTCTCTCTCTCTCTCTCTCTCTCTCTCTCTCTCTCTCTCTCTCTCTCTCTCTCTCTCTCTCTCTCTCTCTCTCTCTCTCTCTCTCTCTCTCTCTCTCTCTCTCTCTCTTACATATAATGGGATACCCTAGTTTGAGAAGCAAAACAGAGAAAATAAATGTACTTTTGTTTAACTCTTAAAGGGAGCTTACACTGCAACACACTACACATTAGGCTATGTACTACGAACTGCTGTTTTCTAGTAGTGTATTTCGGTCTACACAAGAACGACCAGTGTAGACGAAAAGACTAGATTACTCCTCTTGGAATTCTTGGCAGTTGAAACAGGTGTCTTCTCTTACGTTGATGGTACATTTTCCTACCTTCTTAATCGGTTTGAAAACATAACAAAACATGCTATATACAGTAGTGTGCAAATTAATGTGAACACGCTTGATTTTAACTCATTTTACTTCCATGTTCCATAAGGAAATGGAAGTATGGTGATGGAAAAAAAAATCGTGGTCGAGATTATTGCAGATTCTGATTGTACTACCCTCAAAACATGAAAAAAAGTCAGTTTTCGAAAAATGTCTGTGTGTGTGTGTTTGTCTGTGTCTAGATTTTTTTCTATTGCAAACGATAACAGCCGCAAATTCAAACAAAATGTTCTTCATACAGCCCTGAACTGTAGAGTACTCAAGACCTATTGTTTTTGGTGAAGATCGGTTAAGGGGAAGGGGTAGTTTACCTGCAACGTTTTATGTTTTAACTATGGTAATTTTTTTCTATGGCAAACGATAACAGCCCCAACTTAAAACAGAATCAAATAATGTTTCGCAAACAGCCCTGAATTGTAAAGTTCTCAAGATCTATTGTTTTTTATGAAGATCGGTTAAGGGAAAGGGGTAGTTTACCTGCCACATTTTATGTTTTAACGAGGGTAATTTTTTCTATGATGAACGATAACTGCCGCAGATTCAAACAGAATCAAATAATGTTTTGCATGCATCCTTAAATTGTAGAGGACTGAAAGCCTATTGATTTTAGTGAAGATCGGGTAAGGGAAATGGGTAGTTTACCAGCAACGTTTTATGTTTTAACAAGGGTAATTTTTTCTATGACGAACGATAACTGCCGTAAATTCAAACAGAATCAAATAAGTTTTCGCATACGTTCTTAAATTGTAAGGAACTGTAGGCCTATTGATTTTAGTGAAGATTGGTTAAGGGAAAGGGGTAGTTTACCAGCTACCTTTAATGTTGTAACAAGAGTCATTGTTTCTATGACGAACGATAACTGCCGTACATTCAAACAGAATCAAATAATGTTTTGCATGCGTCTCTGAATTATAGAGGACTCAAGACCTATTGATTTTGGTGAAGATCAGTTAATAGAAAGGGATAGTTTACCTGCAACATTTTATGTGATAACAAGGTTAATTTTTTCTATGACGAACGATAACTGCCGTAAATTCAAACATAATCAAATAAGTTTTTGCATACATCCCTAAATTGTAGAGTACTCAAGGCTTGTTGATTTTGGTGAACATCGGTTACGGGGAAAGGGCAGTTAACCTGAAACTTTTTTGTTGTAACAAGAGTAAAGTATTTAATTTTGATAAATAAAGTATCCTGATAAGAAGATCTTAATAATCCACTGTAGAAATGTAGGTGAAATATCTATAAATGAAGAGGCTAGTTGAACGGAGTGGGGGTAATTTTCTATAAATAAAAATTATAGTTGAATGGAAGGAGATAATTTTTATATGTGTACTACGTTATCGGCAACAAAGTAGTAGTTTGTTGTTAAAATTCCTTCCCGGGCTGTTTGGCCGTAGTCCAATGTTTTGTGCAAAACCAGACGTTTCGACAATGCCGTCGATTGCCCTCATCAGTGAAAATCGAGTGCGATAACGTGTGGTGGTATACGTTAGTGACCACAGTACTGTGGTTAAGGCTGAAGCAATAAGTGGAAAGAAGTAGTTTCTATGGAAACATTTCATTTCGTAAATGATTTTAAATGTAAATCTTAGAACATGGAAGTCATGTATGGTTTACCGATATTTTAATAACGCATAAAGAATTAATACAATATTATACATCTAGTATGAAATAGGAAATATGTGTGCCGTAATTATTGTTGCGCATAATTATTTTAAAGTTGGCAACAAACTTTATCGGAGACAGCGCCGCGGGTATTCCTTATGAATAAGTTGCATTCAAAGCACACAACTTTACTAACTTAACGTATACTTGTTTCCTTTCGTCCTCAGGAAACGTAATCACAGTATAATGATACGCACAAGTGCAGCCAACTGCTGAGACTTAACAGTGTCGTTGTCGTCGTCGGCCTCTTCGTAGGCCTGTGTACTACATTGCGCACCATTCCTCGCGTACTAGTTCCATTTCAGTTTATCTCTTCACTACCGTTTTTCTTCCGGTAAAAAATTCCATCAAACTTTTCACTCCATCTGACCATAAATGTTTCGGCTGTCATCTTTCCCTTGTTGTTATTGTTGTTGTTGTTGTTGTTGTTGTTGTTGTTGTTGTTGTTGTTGTTGTTGTTGTTGTTGTTGTTCTTCTTCTTCTTCTTCTTCTTCTTCTTCTTCTTCTTCTTCTTCTTCTTCTTCTTCTTCTTCTTCTTCTATTCCTCCTCCTCCTCCTCAAATTAGAGGTTGGTAGGCTTGCAATTTCTTCCCTTCCGAAGACAATCTGTTGATCACTATGTGCCTTCTTCCTCACTTTATGTCATCCCTGTACCTACTCCTGTCTGGATCTTTCCCTCCCATTACGCCCTTCAATCATTCCTTCGATCAACGTGGTGAACCGGTTTGAATGGTGTAGCAGGTAACTAACCATATTGTTTCTCCTTTCCGCAATGGTTTTAATCAGAATACAACTATCACCCACTCTCATCAAAATCTTATCATTAGTCACTCTCTCTGTCCACGGTATTATTAACGCCCTCTTCTAGCATCACATCTCAAAAGCTTTGGGGCAACTTCTCACTAATTTCCTCGGGGTCCAGGTTTCTAAGCCATATGTGCATATGCTCCGAATGAAACATTTTATGCATTTTTACCTAATATCCAGAGACGGGTTTCTGGGGGCTACAGGAGATTTTCTTGAAAAAATCTTTTCTTCTAAAAACTGCTAATTTTGTAGTATTGGGAGACATCATTCTTTCAACGTTTTTATCCATTTCCCTACATTAATTCAAGTTCCTGCCTCTTTCGTTTCTCTCATATCCGCAACCACCAACCTCCGCTCTTATTTAATTTCGTTCCTCCTTTTTTTCTTCTCCTCATACTACTCCTCCTCCACCTCCTCGTTGTTGTCGTTGGTGTTGTTGATCTTTCTTTCCTTCTTCGTGTCATGGCATATGCAAATACGAAAATATATTAAAATTGATCAGTTTTTATAATTTTTGGGGGTGATGCGCGACCGGTAGATATTAACAGATTTTTATTTCTTTGTTTTATTTTATTTATCTGTCCTAGGGGCAAGTTTTCCGCGGTATAGCGAATCGAAACAAAAATACATAAAATTATTTGTCGGCATACCTTAATGTTGAGTGCACATATGTGGATGGTGACTATGTGCAAATGTTACAAAAATGTGTATGTGTAACTTGTTTATACTACAAAATATTTTTCTGTATTTTTAGTTTTTCATTACTTCCCAATCGGAGCTTAATTTAAAAATAGCCCTTGTATTTTTAAACGCAACTGTAAAGAGAAATTTCTTTTTATATTTTATAACTTATATTATATAATATAACTTTAATTTAATTTAGGCCTATAGAATATATAGTTTTATATTTAACGTTCTGTAACGATTTGTGTGCAGTATTAAAAATATGTTGAGATTTACTGTGTTAATAAAGAGAGTGAGAGTTAATGCAGCGACCAGCGTCTTCATAAGTTTTCGTCGTGTTCCACGCGTGACAAACAGTCATGAGGAATTACTACAGAGAGGCTTAAAAAAGAAAGGGTTTTAAAATTAGCTTACAAATAAAACATATATGCAGGAAAGTCAACAGAATTATAAAGAGAACGCATAACACAATGTGCACTTCCCTACCGTCCTGCAGGATAAAAGCATATCATATATTTTTTGTGCAGGACGACAGAAAAACCAGACTGCTTCATTATCCCACAGGGACAGTCAGCTGTGCGGCCTGTAAAAACCCGAACCATATATTTCCTCTGATTAATGGTTCTTTATCTTTGTCAGCCGTGCTTTTTATTCGTAAAATCGCGGCTTTTTATTTCTATCATTTCACCAGCCACAAAGAAATTAAATTATTTCAATACTTTTTTCATGTTTTATTTCGATTTTATTGCCTTTACAGCATTAAGAGGAGATTTATGTATGTATTTTATTTTTGTATGTGTGGGAAAGGGAAAAATAGAAAAGAAAAAATAATAGATAGATACAAAAGAAAAAGAGTGAGAGAGTTAGGGGGAGGGAGAGAGAGAGAAAGAGAGAGAGAGAGAGAGAGAGAGAGAGAGAGAGAGAGAGAGAGAGAGAGAGAGAGAGAGAGAGAGAGAGAGAGAGAGAGAGAGAGAGAGAGAGAGGAAAGCCAGACAGAGACGGATAGACAAATAGGCCTAGGTAGATTTTATTAAGAGGTATTTACACAACTACCACGAAACCAAGTTTACAATAATTGTAAATTATTTCGTTACGCACATTTAATTACTGATGAACCACTAATGGAGTATCTCTGTGTAACCGGCAATGTTATATCTCTGTGTAGCGAAATCCTGTTTTGTGTCTGGCGTCGATTCCCCCATGAGGCCGCTATCACCGCCTACCGTATATCTATATGGAGTGCACATTATTCATCAGACTGTTCCATGCAATTGCTAACCCGGTGGAAAATGTCGATCTGGTATACAATAACATAATGGCAGACCAAAAGATATGATAGGCTTAAACACTCAATTATGTCAATTAAATCGATTCAATTATTCCGAATCAGTTAATTTGTTTAAATTTACGTAGAATTCTTGCTTGTAACTTGTTGTATAGACCTGACGATAGTTTTTGAACAGTGACACGGGACGCACAGTGGACAAATGCTTCGTTGCGAAGCAAACAAAAATGTTATTCATTACGTACGTGCGCAGAACAGTATTGTAGTCTTTCAAACTGTATACGTCGCATCGCGTCGGCTGCAACAAGGCTGGAGAGAACATCGGAACATTCAAGTGTCGTACACGACACAGAGAAATAGCGTGTAAATGATACAGCTAACAATTTCCGCGTACTCTTTGGTCTCCTCTCTTGTTCTTTCTTCGTATTATTCCAATTCTTTTCTATCGCAAGGTGTAGGGGTTGAGCAAAGGTCTCGTCACCTTGGACTCTGCATGGCCACGGCCTTGGAGCCCCTGCAGGGAGCACCTCCTAAGTCACTCTTCTCCGGCCCCTGGGTCTTCTCCCAGCGATTCTTGCCTCATACAGTCGTTTTGGAAGTCTATCCACTTCCATCTTCTGAACGTGTTCAAACCAGCGCAACTGTGCTTTCTTAATTTGTTCTTTCAAAGATCCTGCCGTAAGACTTACTCTTGTAGTAGTGTTTCTGACTCGATCTCTACTTGTCTTTCCTTCAACCTTCCTGAGGTATCTTATCTCCATAGCTTGGAGTTTAGATGCTCTCAGTTAGAATCCAGGTTCTTCTCTATTTGCGGTATGTTATATTCTTTTTTAACTGGGGTGATTCTTTTGTGGGGCTCTGCGCACGTCAATGTTGTGAAGCGTTTGTCAGGTTTATGCAAGTGCTACAACATTTTGAAGTAGTGAAGATAGTAGCCGTTCATTTCGAAGAGTCGACTCATCTGGTCCGGATCTCGAAAGAGTGCCGGCTCTGGGAACCGGCTCAAATGTCCGACTGGGATCTCGTGACACGAGTGGATCTTATTACTTCTTTCGTTCACAACTATTACATGTCTCCGTTAGCAACCGGACAACATCGGCCGACTAGATCTTACTCGTTCGTCCATTCATTTCCGTTACAAGTGCGACAAGTCAGTCTGGGTGAAGAGAGAGACGTTCTATAGTTTTGTTGATCTTGTACTCGACTCCTTGCATCTCACAGTTTCACACAATAGACTTTCTTTAATATGAAGAGAGGCAGATCCAGCAATGGTATTCAGCAGTAGGTTGAAACAAAGAGATAAGGACTTTTAAAAATATTATACCACGTAAGTGTGTTCGGAAAGATTCGCTTCTCGACTGACCACTGTGGAATCCAAAAATTAATCAATGTAAATTGCCTGGTAGTAATGGATTTACCTCTGTTTTGTGCAAAAATGTCAAATTCTTCTTTCTTTAAGAGAGACAAGCGATGCGGACGTGTCTCCTCTTGCAGCACCACAAAGGTTTTGTATTTAAATTTAAATGGTTTTTGCCGCTTTTTATCACTTTTTTTCAAAATACATTCTGATTTACTTGTGTATGCAGACCAACGTGGCTGAATATCTCCACAAAAAATTTTGTTTTGGACATATCTTCCTTTACAAATGGGCGACAGATATCAAGACCTGGTCGTCCGCATATAAAAGAGTGGATTACTTTAAATTACTTAAAACCTACATGTTTTTGCCATAAACGAATGGCGTCCAGATATAAATTAAATAAGATTGGAGAAAGACAGCACCCTTGCCGCAACCCCTGATTTGTCGGTATTTCTCTCTGACTCAAGATATTGTTAACTGTAACATTGGATCCAGCATATAAACTTTTAATTACCTCAATCTATTGTGAAGGTATCCCCTTCTATACAAAATTTTTCCATAATTGCTGTCTGTCAACTTTCTTAAGTGCTGTAACATAATCTATGAAGTTGGTTGGGACATTAAACTACCTGTGCTTTTCCATAATCTGCTGAATTGTAAATAGGCCTATATTGCCTACACAAGAATTCTCTTTTCTAAATCCAGTTTGCTTCCTCATAAGTAATTACTTTGTAATTCTTACAAGCCTCTGAATAATCGTTCGTGAATAAACTTTGTAAGCGGTTGTTAATAAACGTATTACTCTTTATTTTTTAGGATTACGCCTATCTCCTTCCTTAAGCATCGGCACTATCACCGCTGTTAGCCATTCCTGCATTTATAATACCAGCATAAATTAAATATGTTCAATAACCGTATTTTCAGAATTTAATTCTATAGTAAATTAAACCAATTTTTATCATTTTACTGCGAGACAATAACATGAAACCGCTGTCTACAATCTATTTTTGACAACAGTTCAAAATAAATTTAGTCGTTATCCATAGTACATTTTATAACTAAATAAATATTTAGTAATTTAATCACTGAAATGTTTACTCATCTGTGACAGAAATAAATTATGCGGTGCAATCAATACGCAGTATTTTAATTCTTTAAATTTAGATACAGCGAACAAATCGTTGGACGCACCGCCCACGCGGCTGACTCCCACAGTAGGAAACGATTTACCGATACCAATCGGTAACATCGTTAAGCACTGCCACCTGTATTAACTTTTCCATGCCTGTTCTAAGCGTACTGCTAGAATTGAAATTTTGTCGATTCGCAGGCAACTCAGTTTCACTTAAGGGAGGGCTGTTATTTCGTTACAAAAATATTAAATAATGTCCAAAGCGATACCGGAAAAGATTTAAAACATATCTTGCTGCTGCGAACGTAAATTAACGTTATTGTAACGTATTACGATGGCAGTACAAAATATGGTTTACTTAAATGATAAAATAAAATACATAATTTAAAGTTAGTGCGCTGTTATGGATAAATTAACGAGATGTAACGTTATGGATGTTATTGCCGGCAAAAATATATAACGGAATGGAGGGTTATTATAAATTTAATAATTAAACAGTGGCTGAAACTTTAAACTTCTTATTACTGGACAGATTACTCTGTTAGCCAACACCAATTTAACTAAATTTAATTGTGTTTTAATTATTTGTTTTACACAGTTTTTATTGTTTGAAAGTTCTCTAGACTTTATGATTTGAATTGTAGTATTGTTGCGACGGTCTAACGGATCTTCGTGTTGTTCATAAACAAAATTCCATTTTGTTTACTTCTCCTGTACTTGCTTGTCCAATATTTCTCACCTAAACAAAAAAGTAACAATTATTTTAGACAGTATAACATGTCTTAAACTATAGAAATAAATAACAAATTAAAAGGCCTAGTAGACCAGTGGTTTATTCACTGCTATCCTTTGGAGGTCCTGTGTTCGAATTCCGTGCGCAATTCAAGAAGCAAAGCAAAAAATTACAGGTTTTCTACATTCATAAAACTTATGAAATCAAAATAAAAAAAATTAAAAAATACCAGAACAGTCAAAATGCGTTCAAACTATTGAATACTTATCGTTTTAACATACGTTGGATTTGAACTGTACTAAAAATTGGAATAAGTTGCATAACTTGTTACGCATCCAATCTACTGACATGAGATTTCTCAGACGTGTGGCAGGTTATACTCTCCATGATCATAGAAAAAACACAGCTATACAGCAGAAACTGAATATTATGAGTATACTCGACAGTCTCGCCCGGCTGAATTGGCGGGAATACCTTTGCCGAATGGATGACTGCCGCATCCACAAACAACTATGAAACAATAAGCCGAGGGGACGGAGAGGTGTGGGACATCAGAGAAAAAGCTGGAGTGACCAGCTTTAATCTTTGCCTATTTGAGGCCGGAACAAACCACCCTTGGTTTAACCTTGAAGATGATGATGATCACTAAAAATTGGAAACTGTATGTCTTAATTTTGGTCACACAGTGTGCATAGACAATGACATTGCACTGGGATTCTCAAACTACTTAGGGATTTCATTAACATAGCTCAAAAATATTGAGTTTATTTGAACAGCAACCGACAAACGTGCAACTTAATAATAATAAAGGGCCGATGTCGATGCGTTTTGCCGCTCCCCCCCCCCTGACTGTGCCCGCCCTGCACATCCGCTTATGCGGCCCTGACTACAACGTACAGTATAATACTTTATTTTAAAATAAGCTTGGCTTCTCTGCAACAATACCAGATTTAACAACAAACTAATGAAAAATTAAACGTTTTCCTGGAATAATCCTTCCTCCATTGAAGACGAACGTCATTAATTAATTTGTCAGTTAGTTTGTTCACTCCAGCCAAACGTGAAACTTCGTTGCCTTTGTGCGTTTCGCTTTCAACGAAACCTGAATTTCCTCTTCACTCGTTTTCGTTGATTTAATTATGAGTTTTCTTAAAAATTTTATATTAAAAAAAAATAAATTTTGTTTGCTTGTCAATTCGGTCTGTTGAGAAAACTTTTAAGAAAGTATCTTTTTTTTCTTCTATTGAATATCGTTCCCTCTTCATTACGATAATTAAAAGTTTAAATGAACGTTTTTAAGTTTTTTGTTTCAATTAAATCGAGTCGCAAACTGACTGTTTTCCTTCTTTAACAATATTTTAATGTTACGAAAAATTGTTATGTACTTTAACTACTGTACAAAAGAAAGCGCAGTTCGGAGTGAAGATATATGTAGGGAAAACTAAAGTGATGAGAATTGGCCAGAATGAACATATTCTTTGTTAACCTATTGTTACATTCTACACATTACAAACCATTACACAACATTCTACGTGTTTCTCGGCTATTCCAGCGGAGCCCGGCTATAATGTGTGTGTGTGTGCGTACATATTGCTGCCACTTTGAGATGAATGACACTTGTCACTCGTCCTTAGCCGAATCTGTTCCAGACTTCACCGGTCCGTGCGCACTGTGTTCAAGGCGGCAAGTAATTACGCTCTAGTGTTTTCTAGTAGCGTTGACGCGTAGTATGGATTATTCTGGAATCTCATCGGGGTATAAATATAAGCATTCAGCGACGCTTAGTTTCAGTTTGAGTGGCGATTTATTCAAGTGAGTTTCGAAGTATTGTGGCGAACTGTTATGCGTTTTATAATTGTGCGGGACTCTATTAGTTGACATTATGATTGCGTGTGGACAGATTAATTTGAATTATTGTACGAGTATAATCTTGTTGAATAACTTGTTGATTATAAACTGTACTTGTGATAATTAAAGCTGGTTATTAGTGACTTCATTGGTATCGGATTTTGTTTTCCACTGTACCATACGACGATCAGATAAACCGTCGTAACAATATTGTTGCGATGAATTGGTTTCGATAACATATTTTTGGGAAGAAAAACTATAAAACAAGTGAATTTGTTGAAGTATTTGCTGAGCACGATGACACAGAGTAGAAGCTGTGTGGAGGAAATCAGAAGTAGGACTATCTATTAATAAGAGAGCTTTTGAGAAGATAAAATCATTACTGACGGAAAGAACAATTCCGACTGACATAATAAAGAGTTTTGTCAGGTGTTTCATTGTTTCATTTGGGGTGCGGTTTTGTATGGCCGTAAAACATCGACCATCAAAAAGAAAGAACAAAAGTATCTAGAGAGCTGCGAAATGTAGTTGTGACGAAGAATAATTAAACTGAAATAGGCTGATACAGTACGAAACGATAAAGTACTGACGAGAATAGGAGAGGCAAGAAAACTGCTGAAAGTAATAAGAAAGAGAAAAATATCTAGTTTGGGACATACACTTGTTGCAAGATCTGCCTAAATCTAAAGATCATAGAGGGGAAGGTGGAAGTAAAAAAAGACGGGGAAGAAGATAGTTTGGAATACTTGATGGCGTCAGAAAGGGAAAGAACTATAGACATGTGAAGACAGATGTACAAAACATAGTACAGAATCGGAGTGATGGTCTTACTAACGAAGAAAATTAATCTCATTGTATTACCCGTGGAGTTAGAGATTCTCTTTCAGGTATGATGGGATCCACTATTTATCGTCCAAGTAGGGTACTACTAACCAGCAATAACATATGCTAGTTTTCTATTTTCTTAAGTGGAAACAACGGTTGCATAAAACCAAATCAAAAGATTTACAAAAGGAGACTTACAAAACCAGGTAGAATATATACGCACAAAAACATGAAGAAAAGAAAATGGCAGAAATGTTGGTAAATTAATAAAGTCACGGTCAACAAAAATAGAGAAAGATTATTACAACCATGCAAAGTTAATAGTCTTAAAGTATCAAACGGGTTCTATGGGCATAAGTAAACATACAAATACACACGATTACAAGAAACTAAAACCTTGAGATCAACAATGGAGTATTTCGTTATAAATGAATACCGTATGACACTTCACATTCTAAAGGCCAGGCCTTCTCACCTGCAGCCATAGATCACTGTCTATATGCAGTCTCTTCAGTTCAGTGTAACCTCTGGAGTTTATTCTGCTGAGCAAGTTGTGAAAATGAAAGACTTTTCGTAATTCTGCCCTCTCAGATGTTACAAAGGAAGTCACTGTGCCGCAGTATGTCACCAACAAACGTAATTTTCCTCTCTTCACTTATACTAACGACATTTCATTTACTCCACTTCTCTCAACTCCATGTGTGACTCTTCTTTTCCGTCCAAGTTGTTCGATTTATTCCACGCCAAATCCACATTTCATGTCCTTTGAACCTTTACTTCTCTTCGTGACCAGTGTCTATTTTTTCAAATGCGTTTTGAATCACACTTCAAACCTCAGTTTTTATGTAGCTTTTTGTATTTTAAGGTTTTGTGGACAAAATGTACAGGCTGGCAGTACAGGCTATAACGGCGAAATTCTTTAAAACCTCCAAGCAATGGGTGATTTTATTACGGGTAAATCCTCTATTCGGACTACTGCCATCGTAACATATTCTTGCTTCACGTTTCGATTGCTGAAATCTGTGATCGTCATCAGAAGCTTTGATTGGCCGTTGAAACACAAGTGTGTTCGGTCTTTCAGCAGGCGCTTTCAACCCCCACTCTCAGCCTCTGAGGGCGATCCCAGATTCCAAGCAAGAACGGAAGTAGTCCGAACGGCTAAATTGTTAATACTACCGACTAACATCTTACCGCCCGCTTATGTTCAGATTCACTCCTCTGATCTCCCCCTCCCACTTGTATTACCAGAGTAGGTTGGAAGAACCAAGCAGATTAGCTTGCTAGGTGGAACCGCACAACATACACGTGAAATGGTGCGATCCTTGAGTCGCCCATTATTACGTCAGAGCCCAGGTACTCGAGTTCACAGCCGTGTCCCGACCGGTCTCGGTCAGTTGCGGCGAAACAATGTTTTTACCTGTTCTTACGCGGTCAATTGCGCCCCGCACTTTCACTTACTGACAGAATCTGTCATTATAAACGTTCCTATTCTAGACTTCGATGAGATTTCAGTTCTGCAACTTTTCATTTGCGCGAGTAACCTCTTTCTTCCAATACTTTTGTTACGTTAGATTAGGTTAGGTTACGTTAGGTTAGGTTAGGTTAGTTTAGGTTAGGTCAGGTCAGGTTAGATTAGGGTAGGAATGAGTAGAATTATAAAGGTAATATCTGTAGTATTATATATAAATACATCCTCGGCGCTACAGCCTAGTCCGGGCGCTGGCCTCCAAAAGAAATCGTCCCCACTGGTCTCCATTCCAGGCCAATGTCCACCAGTTTACTGCCTCCTTACCAACCTGGTCCAGCCATCTTGTATTTGAGAACCTCTCCTGTCAATATCTTCAAGGCTCCAGGTCTGTATAAGGAACGCAAGTTCCACGTCGCAAGTTTAACATCCTTGTCCCTTTTCCACGATCCAGTCTCACTTCCATTAATCCGTCCGGCTTTTCCTTTTTCTTTTGGTTTCATAACAAGAGTTTCTTTATGGGGTGGGTTGTTAACCCTACGCCCAACCCCCAACTTGGAGGACCAGGTGTTTTATGTTTAGAGTTCCCGTCTCTTAGATGAGTTGCCTTCACTGAGCTAACGAGTCTCATCCACCCGTCTGCAGTAGATCATACTCACTAGATATATGGGCGCCGCCGTTGGCATTTTTATGTTCTTCCGCCGCCGACCCCGCCATGCATCCTGCTGCCGACACACTACATCTTGGTAAGCCGGGTCCCTGATTACCTCAGGGCCGCCTCGCGCAGACCCCCACCTCTCGTTGGCTCGCCGACCCAAGCTGCCGAAGGGGTCGGTTACCACAACCTTAGCATGGGTTGCTCGACTTAACAGCACCCACCGCTTGTAGGTGAGAGTTAGAGTTGGAGAGGAGAGGCTAGTGACCAGCTCAGCATGCAGGCATATATTACGCATCACTCCCCCATTTGAGCCCCTCTGTAGTATTATAGTAAAATGATCGCAACTGACTGGGTTCAAATTTCCACCTCGTTCGCAGCTGACCGGGTTTTATACGATTGGGTCGCAACTGAACACGTTCTAAAACGTGAACCGATTTTATGGTTCTAGCCGTGAATCAAATCTGGGACATCTACTGTAGATTATTATACAACCGCTAATTCTACTTTTAATCAATAAAAATATATCCAGAAACAACAAGAAAAGTTCAGTTTATAATGTGTAATAATAAAATAAGAAACAAGATGTTTGTATTGTAGTATCGAGATATCGATAATAGAGCTACGTGACAGTAAAACAGTAAAACGTCAGAGTGCAGTGTACACAATGTCAGTGGAACAGTGAAAAGCTTTCAGTGGTATCCTGTTATTGGCGTAACAAAAATAAACACAATATTCAGTAACTTGGGCACGTATCTGCCTGCGCCGTCTCTGCCCTAAACTACGTAAACCAATTTCGCGACTTACAGAACGTGTCCCTGACTCAATAGACGTAGATATGTACATGTATATACATAATGCTAAAAATAGAAACAACATGCCTCTAGTAGGTGGAATAAGATTTCATTGAAACGGGCGAGTTGAAAAGATTACGGTTATTGAAACAGAAGGTTCGAGACAATGTAATCGGTTTATAAGGTATGACGTCACCTCCAGCTATCCAAATTCGATTAGCTTTATCTCACCTTTATTCATGACACCACAGATAAGCAACACTGTGATGTTTAACATATCATCTACAATCGTCCGGCAAGTGATTATATTTAAATTTTTGGAGTAGGAACTTCATATATGGCACTAAATTGCCCGGTTCATTGCCGTACAACTTGCGCTCCTAGGACAGTAAACTGATTCAACGTGTAACGAGAGAGCTGAAACAAAAAAGCGTTAGCTGGAAAGGAGAGGAAAGAGGAAAACCCTCCCTTTTCCCACTTGCGGCCCTCTCTGAAGACCGTTTCACACTGAATGCTAAGCTAAGCTAAGCTAAGCTAAAATGTGTCTCGCTACCTTCTCAGAAAAATAGCAGACCATACATTTAAATGTGTTGATCCACACAGAATGCTAAGCTAAGCTGTGCTATGCCTTGCTTTGTTTCTCAATTGAAAGATGAAATTTGATAATGAAGATATATTTTTCCACATATTAGGGAACAGAGAAATGTAGAACATAAAGGTTTGGTAGCGGACTCATACTTAGTGGTTGGAAAAGTACCAGGTCATATTGGAAAGTTACCAGGCAGCAATGGTAAAGTACTGGGACAAGGGATGGTTACTCGGCTGATTGTTTGCTGGCTAAGGCGTGACAAGGGTGTTTATCTGATATGTTTGTTTATGTCAAGCTGACGCTTCCGGATTGTAGATAAAGATATACACACACACACACACACACACACACACACACACACACAAACATACATATAAAGTTGTGAAGGTTTCTAGGTAGGTTGTTGTGTTTCATCTGAAGATGAGGCGAGAGGCTTGACAGCGCTTAACGGAAAGTAAAATTGCGTGTTAGTGGTTGCAACACAAGTTTAGTAAGAATATAAGAATAGATGGAGGGAACGTGTCTTTCGCATGGAAAAGGATTCTATACCAATGCCGATTCTATACCAATGCCCGCAATAATTTAGTTTGATTTCTAATAAACGAAGAAATTTCTATGGAGTGATAACCTAGATACGAAATGGAAGGTAAACAAAAGCATATTGAATACCTAACCTCTCTTGGATGTCGTGGCAGAAAATGAAAAGAAAATTCCTTAACAGTGATGAGTTCCTATAATTTTTGTACTTTCCTGCCAACAATATACATTATATAACTCGTGCGTTTAGTAGAGTAAACAATCCTATTGCTTACAAGAATTGATGTAAAGTTATGCAAGAGATTTGTAAAGTGTTTTGCATAAACCATTATAATGGATGCATCGGAGACATGTTTTACGATTAGAAACAGAGAAGAAACATATATGGGAAGCTACAAAATGTGATTGTGGCATAAAACGACAAAGAATTATGGAAAAAATCTAAAAATTTAAGAAGTGTTTAGGAGAATAAATGAAGAGAGAAGTGTTATTTGAGACATAAGTAAGAAGAAAGCTGACCGGATTGGTCACATTTTGAGAAGAAGCTGTCTACAGATGTTACTAATCGAAAGAACGATGAAGGAAGGAGAGAGCGAGGATGAGGAAGATAGGATATTGTTACGACGGTCTCCTTGATTGTCGTATGGTACAGTGGAAAACAAAGACACCAATGAACTCACTAGCAACCAGCTTTAATTATCACAATTAACAGTTCGTAATCAACAAGTTTTTCAATAAGATTATACTCGTACAATAATTCAAATTAAATTTGTCCACACGCAACTAATAGAATCCCGCAGAATAATCACTTTTCACTAACAGCCACTTGAAACGCATTGAGTAATTCCCCGAAGTAAACTAAAACTAAGCGGCAGGTGTGGGCTATTTATTGCCTGCAGGGTTCCATAATATGCGTCCTTAACAAGTACTTGAAAATTCTAGACGATACTTCAGCGCGGCCTGGGCAGAAACCCACACCGGCAGGGCTAGTCGAGAAGCTTGTAGAACACCATCGAACGCACAAGAACGTTCCCCATTACGTAACATTCCCCCCGTATTGTGTTGCCAGATTTTATGATGAGGAGAATTTACGAACAGCTAAAGAGACCGGCACAGGATACAACAACGTGGAGGCTATAAATCAGCTGAAACATGTACTAGAGCAGATCCACCATTAATGACGACTTTTCTGCCATTTGTGCTAGCAACACTAATACTAACCATACTAACAACCATACTAATAAAAGTTACTCTGGCCAATCCTATTTGCCTCGAATTTTAGCGAAGTATTCGCGGAGTTTGAATGCAACCAAACAACACCTATATTAGATTAACTTACGAGAGAGAGAGAGAGAGAGAGAGAGAGAGAGAGAGAGTGTGTGTGTGTTTCTGGTATTTCTGGCTGAACGGATGAGACAATCCCATTTATTATGTGAGCTGACATGTCATATTCACTCGGTAAGAGTACTATAACAATAGTACTTTGTGTGAGTGTGTGTTTTGTCGGACAAAAATGTTTTATTTAAAAACGTATTACCGCGCGTATTATGCATGAATTCAGTTGCACAGTGGCCGCGCTCACAGCACTCTTCAAGCTTTTCCTGTCGCGTATAAATCATAGTTTTCGAGTGGCACTCTTCCTTCTCCTACATTTTCATAATGTTGTTTTTCTAAATGCCGATCCATGCCATAATTTATGAACGCTGTTTTAACTCTTTTCCAAGGTATTCGTATTTTCCAAGGAAAAAAGACGAATATCTGTTTATGGCTGCTCTAGAGCGACATCGTTGTTGGAGAGACAGAGACAGACAGGCAGACAAGTCTCCGCTGCTGCTGCTACTCCTCATCATCGTGATCATGACGAAGCTGATGAATAGTGGACACAAAAACAAGAAAATCTCATAAAGTGTGATGAGCATGCCGTCATTCCCTACTGTACTCAATCGTGAACAAAACAGACAAGGTTTTCAAACCGGATTTTTCAAAATATCTTTAGAGAGATTAATTTTCACAGGTTTTATTGCGAATACAAATTTACAAAATTGCTGCGATATTTACATCGGTTTTCGATATTTACCTCTTATGAAAACGAAAACGAAATTACATCTCACCTGAATCTTGAGTCCGCTGTGGTGAGGAAGATTAAATATTTTTTGCTGTTTTATTTTTATGGAAAGCATCTTCTTCAGCTGTACAAAATTTTAAAAACCTATGTATAGAAATAAACAGGTTAGTTTACGAAATAAAAATCTGATTTGCTAGTAACAAACGACTTATTTATAATATGCATGTACATCTAATAAATTTATTTTTGTTTGTAGACAGTATAACGTCCTATTTGTGCCTCTCATTGAAACATTCCAAGCATTACCTTGGTAGATTGCTTCTTCAGGGCAGTCCTTACAAAGTTTTTTAACTTTCTTAATTTTGTTCTTTTCAATTTCTCCGCGAAGTTTTCTTTTACAGCAGCCAGCACGTATCTGCGGCTTTCTCTTGCAGAACCTTCCTTCTTGCAGAATACATTCTTCTTATCATTCGTGTTTACAAAAATTCGCTACTAAACAACTCACTTGAAAATATAAATAACTCCAACTAAAATAACACACAATCAAGGAAACGATAACTTATACTCCGACCCACGATGTAAAAACTACTGGAGGAAGCTATGCACTACGCTAAGTGGTGTCCGCCATGGTGTCCAATCTGGCCCCCGACGACTTCATTTCCGCCTAGCGCCAGAGCAGACACCGGTGTCCGCTGTAGGGTTTTCTAATAAAACTTAAAAAATAAAACCTTTTTTTCATTTAAACCGAGACAAGAACGTTTCTTGTGTTGCAAGTGACTGGAAAATCATTTAGGCTCATAGAGACAAATTTTTAATTTTGGTTTATCAGTCAACGTGTTAATTTGAATAAAAAGTAATTATGATACAATATTTTTTTGACCAGTGGTTTTCTAAATTTTTCCACCCTTATACTCAGGGGCGAATTTATGGGAGGGACCGGACCCAACCCAGAGGGTCGAAAAAGTTGACATATTTTGTTAATCTTTTAATTTTTAGGCTGTTTTATTATTTTTTCAGCGGTATTTTTCGGCTAGCAAATCTTTTCTAAGTAGGGCTATGGAAACAAGTTTATTACACAGCATTTGCGTATAATGCAATTGATTTCAGGATATTATCACACGTTTTTCAGCCACATTAAAGATAGTATTGTTGACTGGTCTTGAATTCTTTATTCCTTTGTATGAAGCCGATTTGACAGGACTCCGGACCCCCCCAACCCTAAATTCATGATACGCCATTGCTTATAGGCCTACTTGACGCTGGCTTACCAAAGAAAGTATTTCACACAATTTCATGGGAAGAATCCTGAACTTCCCATTTGTTCTCAGTAACAAGGGGGTCCAACCTTCAAACTTGTTATAATAAACAGACACACACACACACACACACACACACACACACCATTTACGGTGTTTATTAAACAAAACACAGCACCTAATGTCAAGCAATCCTTATGCCCCTCTTTAGATTATACTTTGTTAATCATTACGTAAATATTTACACGTATTAAATATTATATAATATTTATTAAATAGGAACTTTTTATTAATATCCGTTGTACTAATAATTCAACAGGACGAAGTGCACCTTCTCTCTATGCTTACATAACCTTTCATGTGACAATTCTCATTTCTTCCATGGGTTTTCACGTAAGTTTTTCAAAACTTCGATTTTATTTATGCACTTGCATACATTTATGGCCCTTTCCACACTTGTTTATGGGTCTGATAATTGGATTTTAATAAACCAGCTATGGAACTATAAACCGAAGGGACGGAGAGGTGTTGGACGTCCGAGGAAGCGCTGGAGTGGCCAGCTCTAGACTTTGCCTGTTTGAGACCGGAACAAACCATCTTTGGATTAATCCTTTCAGATGATGATGACAACGACGACGACGGCGATGATGATGATGATGATGATGATGATGATGATGATGATGATGATGATTATTATGATGATTATGATGATCTACATTTACAACCTATTTTTGTATTCTCTGAACGTGCTCAGACAAATTCGTTTGGTTCGATGTTATCTTCTCGTTCAAATTAAGTATTAAACGTTCCACCCTTATTGTATTATTTCTTGGATATAAATGACGCTGCACCATGACATTTTGACCGTGCTATTTATAACTTACTACGTATCATTTGTTACGTAATGCGGAAGTGTAAGTGTTACAGCATTACAGAACATTCTACGTGTTTCTCGGATGTTCCAGTGGAATCCGGCTGTAATGTGAGTGTGCGTACGTATTGCTGCTACTGAGATGAAGGACAATTACGTGACACTTGTCACGCGTCCGAGACTGATCCAGATTTCACCAGTCCTCGAGCGCTGTGTGCAAGGCCGCAATCAATTACGTTCTGGTGTTTTCTAGTAGCGTTCTTGACGCGTAGTATGAAACATTCTGGTATCTCATCGGGGTATAAATACAAGACGTCAACAACGCTTATTTTAGTTATTGTCGGCGATTTACACAGTGCGGTTCGAAGTATTGTGGCGAAGTGTTATGTGTTTTATCATTGTGTGGGACAATTGTAATACAGTTGTGTTGTATATTAATTGACATTTTTATTGCATTTAGTTGCGACGTAATTACGTAACCGCGTTACATTATCAACATGTATTCAATGTTACTAACTGTCTTATGTCATTTTTTGCGATTCCGTCGTAATATCATGTTTAATAGTTGTTTTATACTACTTCGAAGACAGTGGTCAATGGGCAACCTATAGAACAAGTATCACATTTCAATTTCCTAGCGTGTAATGTCAGTTGTGAGACCGAGATTGACATCACCAGACACAAACACTCCACAAATATCAACCGATGTGTGGCACCGTACACCGCCCGCTACGTAACAAAATAACAAGATTGAGAATGTTGTAATTCTATAAGGTAATGGCAGCAGCCGTGCTAACCTATGGGTATGAGCCGTGGCTGTTCCGGACACAAGATACTCATTGTATAGACGCCGCTGAAGTAAAGTTCTCGAGACCAGTGAATTGTTGTTATCTCCACGATCTAATTAGGAATGAAGATAACGGTCGAGTTGGGGATATACAGCTTGAACGATAGGATTAGACATGCTCATTTCAACGGAACCATCATATAGAGAGAATAAGTAATGACTGTCTAATAAAACGGGTGATCAATTATAGACCCCAAGGAAGAAGAAATGTAGGTGGGCCCAGAAGAAGATGGCAGGAATGAAGACAAAAAGGGCTGTAAATCTAGGCTCTGCGATGGAAGAAACTAGATTAATTACAAGAAACTGGGTTTGGTAATTAAGAGCATTCAATTTGTTTTAAATTTTAAAAAGTCGACAGCGTTAACTTGCTAAATACACGAGTAGTGTAAATTATAATTATTTATTACTGTTAAAGCCACTAAGAAAACATAATAAGGGTATGGAATGCACTTGTAAGATGGAAAAATCTGTAAGCCTAAACTCTGAGGTAAAGAAGAATAAAAGAAGGAGAAGACAAAGAAATTATGAAGAAAAAGAAGAAGAAGAAATGGCGATGATGATGATGATGATGATGATGATGAAGAAGAAGAAGAATTGGCGAAATCTGTCAATGAGTATTCTATCTAAGCTTCATAATTATTCTTTCTGTTAACGGAAAAATCTGTAAGCCTAAACTCTGAGGTAAAGAAGAAGAAAGAGAAGGAGAAGGAGAAGGAGAAGGAGAAGGAGAAGGAGAAGGAGAAGGAGAAGGAGAAGGGGAAGGGGAAGGGGAAGGAGAAGGAGAAGGAGAAGGAGAAGGAGAAGGAGAAGGAGAAGGAGAAGGAGAAGGAGAAGGAGAAGGAGAAGGAGAAGGAGAAGGAGAAGGAGAAGGAGAAGGAGAAGAAGAAGAAGAAGAAGAAGAAGAAGAAGAAGAAGAAGAAGAAGAAGAAGAAGAAGAAGAAGAAGAAGAAGAAGAAGAAGAAGAAGAAGAAGCGGCGAACTCTGCCAAAGAGTATTCTATCTACGTTTCATAATTATTCATTCTGTTAAATAATCATGAAGCATTTTTATCAAAAGTGTATTTTAATAATAACCTACAAGGCCTTAAAAATAACTTTAATAAAGAACATCTTTGGAACGAACAGTATTTACCAATATCGATTCGCTGGACGGTATAAAATTTCTAGTCGAATTCCCAGGCAGCGTGGAAGTTTAGAATATATTGCTTCACTTTTCCCCAAGGATGTGTCCAAAATCTACCAGTGCTGGCATAATTCTCGAAATCGTTAAAGCGCGAGTAGGAAGGGAGGCCGACCACACTCAGGTGGGTAGAGGGACCGACACCGTGGCATCGATTCAAGCCGTTAGATAATTTAATAACGGAAAATGATATTTGACAAGGAACCTTATTAAACAAGCGGAGGGAGACGCAGAGAGCGTAGGAGTGAGAGATTGAGAGTTGGGAGAGTTTTACGTAGCGCCAATTTGTTCAGACTGACTGAGCTACCCTTCGACCTTTTGGTAATCATATTACTGTTTTAATTTAGCTGAAATCTTGACTGCGATTGGCTGGCATACGCAGAGTATAAAACATCATCCCCCTCTTCACTATCCAGGCGTCAGTCATTAATTTTCCAACCCTTCTTCATCGTCAACACTTATGTAACGATGTAAAGTTTTTTTGAGAAGATAATTTTTTGGAAAATGGTTTTCGATTATTTTTAATACTTACGTCGTTTTTTGCCTCGCTTCATTCATTGTTGCTAAAGAAAAAAAAAACTTTTATTGTGCTACTTAAGCGTTTGGAAATAACGAACCTTAAAAGGTAGCAACGTTACCGACTAAAATAATGGTGCTACGACGGTATCACTGATCGACGTATGCTACAGTGGAAAACAAAATACAGACACCAATGAAATCACTAATCGCCAGCTTTAATTAATCACAAATAATAATTCCTAATCAACTCATACAATAATCCAAGGTAAATTTGTCCACACACAATAGTAATGTCAAGTAATACAGTCCCACACTAATGATAACACCAAACACTTTTCTACAATACAAACATTTGATCCCCACTAAGGAAAATCGCTTAAGATAACTAACTGACAAGCCGGCTGATACAGCTTTTTATAGGTAGCGCACGTCTTCTAGAAATTTTCTATCCTTACTGTGGTGTGCCAGCTAATGGGTATTTCAAGTGTTCTCCAGAGTATTCTGGAATGCACTTGACTGAGGCTACACCTGCACGACTAGCGAAGGGACGCGCTCGATTGTTCGAGGTGGCAAACCGTCTCTGAAGTACTCTGAAGTAATACTTGGCCAGGCAATCTAGGTGGACGACCTTGAATTTTCGCTGTCCTTCCTGTTGAATCCGATAGACAACATCGTTGATTCTCTCTCTCACAGTGTAAGGTCCTTCCCAGTTAGTCTGAAGTTTAGGTGACGAACCACGACGGCACTTTGAGTCGAACAACCAAACCTGATCTCCTTCTTAAAAACTCACGCTATTGCTGCAAATGTCATACCGAGTTTTTATTTGATCACTGGCTATCTTCAGCCATCCTCTTATCAAGCGATTCATTTCTCGCAGTTGGTTTTCTAATTGAAAGGAATAGTTCTGTGGCTCTTCGAACCGAGTCTCAGGTTATCCGAACATCAAGTCCCCAGGAAGAAAAAAATCCCGCCCAAACACCAATTTTGCTGGAGCCATTTTGTGTCGTGTACTGATGACCTATACGCCATGAGGAATAGAGGTTGGTTCAGTCTGGTTCTCGTCAACAATCTCTTGCGTAACTTTATCTTCACCAACTTTTCCCCGGGGCGCTTCCATTAACTCAGGAACAAGCAAGACCCTTTCCTAGGCACCCGTAGTTGACCTTCCAATCACTTCTTTTGTCATTATACACATTGGTACTTCCTCTGTTAGTTTTTTCTATTTCAAGTTGCAATAAGAAGTGTTCCTCTTGACACCTGTTGACTTCTTATTCGGCGAGTGCCACTTGCTTGATCGAATGGTTGGCAGACCCTGTCATTGTAGCCACTTGCTTGATCCAATGGTTGGCAGACCCTGTCATTGTAGCCACTTGCTTGATCGAATGGTTGGCAGACCCTGTCATTGTAGCCGCTTGCTTGATCCAGTGGTTGGCAGACCCTGTCATTGTAGCCGCTTGCTTGATCGAATGGTTGGCAGACCCTGTCATTGTAGCCGCTTGCTTGATCGAATGGTTGGCAGACCCTCTCATTTGATCGAATGGTTGGCAGACCCTGTCATTGTAGCCGCTTCCTTGATCGAATGGTTGGCAGACCCTGTCATTTGATCGAATGGTTGGCAGACCCTGTCATTGTAGCCGCTCGGTTGTTCGAGAGGGTTCTCGTTAAAATAGTTATTAATTTATGGTTTAAAGAATAAGTACGCTGATAACAGATTAACTAACGTTGGTAGCAGACTAAATATGTTGATAACAGAAATTCAGTAACAAGAAGAGATTTAGTAAGGAATGAAGAACTAAATCTATATGCAATAAATGAAAAAATAACTGAATATAAATACAGATGGAAACAGCACGTAAATAGAATGGAAATGGGAGAATATCTAAAAAAATACTTAACTATAACCCAAGAGGGAAAAGAGATATAGGAAGACCACGAAAACGGTGGTCGTACGTTTGTGAGGACGGAACAGGCAAATGCCTAATCCTTGTAGTGCAGAAGAAGAAGAAGACAGAAATTCAGTGCACGTCTGAATGACTGGACTAAAAATCTCTTAGGTGACTGAGATTAGCAACTAAAATATTAATCTGAAATAAGCCTGTACTTAACACAGTCAGGTTTAGCTAAGGTACAGAAAGGAAAAGTCGTCTTTGTTGTCTGGTTTAAATAGTCAGGCTTGGTCCTTTTTACTGTCGCTTCAGTGGCAGTCCCATACGTTGACTTTCCTCAGATTAGTACGAAAATTGTTAGTTTACTAATCCTTTTTTAATTAATATTTTTTTACTAATACTTTATTGTCTATCTCCATTTTTGTTCAACCTATACATAGAGCATGCAATGGAAGAGTTTTCAGAAGAGAGCAAAAATGGAATGAAGATAATCAGCGTGTGCTATAAATCAGTCCATTTTGCAGACAAAATTGTTCTACCGGGAAGTAATGATAAATAGAATCAAAAAGCACTGGCACCATGTGAACAGTATTCTAAAATATAAACTAATGTGAAGATAAATAGGACTAAAACTCGTCGACGTCGTAAGGCCTAGGCATCCTTTACGGGGTCTTCCCACACTTCTCTTACCACTTGGATGATAGTTGAGGGCTCTTCTTGAAAATCTAGTTGAATCCATTCTCTCTACGTGTAACCGCAACTACGTTTTGTATCGGGAGGTTTTCTCATCACAGGTAATAAGAGAACGGATGTGATAAAAATTAACCAAGGAGTGAGGCAGGGATGTAGCTTGTCTCCCACTCTTATCAATATATATATATTGACGATGTTCTTAAAAAATGGCAATCAAAGGAATATCCTAGACCGACATACTTATCTGAGTACGTTACTATCTGCTGACGTTAAAATAATAATACAAGAGAGTGAAGATAAATTACAACTGGCAGTTCACCGACTGAATCAAATATGTCCAGAATATAATCTTAAAATTTCCTTGCATAAGACGAAAGTTATGGTTTTCCAAGGCAAGTATCCCGTTAGGTTGAAAATAATTGTCAACAATAAGCCAATCGAACAAGTATCAAATTTTACATACTTGGGCTGCGACACAAGCTACAATTATGACAATGACATGGAAAATAAAGTAAATATGTTCCAGGCAATATGTGGCACAATAAATAGAACATTAAATAACAAAACACGAAAAGACACAAGGATAAAATTTTACAAAACGATGGTTGTACCTGTACTTATGTATGGGAGTGAAAGTTGGATAAATACCAAAAAGGGAGACAGCAAAATACAGGCAGCAGAAATGAGATTTTTGAGACGGGTCAAAGGGTGCACAAGAAGAGATTTAGTAAGAAATGAAGACGTGCGAAATGAACTAAATGTATGTGGAATAAATAAAAAAATAACTGAATATAAAGAAAGATAGAAACAACACGTAAATACAAACTCCCGTAAATTTGTGAGGACAGAACAGGCAAATACCTAATCCTTGTAGTGCAGAAAAAAAAGAAAGGTTTTTCTCATTTAAGCTTCAGCCATGACTAGCTCTATTCTAATATGATAATTTCTGATAAGATCCCTCCTGGTACAACCCTTAGGATAGAACTAAAAGTAAAATCATCAAGTGGACGAGAGTCGGGGAACGTAAAGCAGAGATGTTGCTGATAGAAGGAAAATTATCAAAGGTGACTACTTTCAAATACGCTGGAAAACTCTATAACATCAGATGGCTGAAGCACGCTGACGTATAAAACAGACTCACTTAAGCCAAAGAGTATTTTTTAAAATACATGTCTTTTAATATCAAGAGTTGTCTCTGTCGATGAGAAGAAGCGATTCCACATGAATTCCTCAGTACAGATACTTACTCCAAATGATACTTACTTAAAGACTTGGGCCTTAATAACAGCGAAAAGGGAAAAACTCGAGACTTTCAAGATGGGGTCCAGGAGGAGATTTTGAAGTTAGCCTTGAAGCTAGATTGACAAACGAGGAAATAGGCGAAAGGCAACGCTGCTATGAACAGCCGCGGAAAGCAGAAATGCTTCGACATTCAGGATGGTTCACTGCTCTTGCTCGAGATAATGACGGAGGGACGTAACGTGAGGGGAATTTTTGGTCGACAGCAAGGCAGGAAAAGAATACAAGGAAGTGAAAAGGGTGGTTTTGGAACCGTAAAAATATAGGCCCACCGACCTACGGCTATAGGAGATTGGCGATTATCGTCACAGGTAGGAAGAGCAATTGGTTGCCACACTGTATGCTTGCCGCATATATAAGGTAATGTGATGGTAGAAACACGAGAGGGGTTGATAAATGGAAAGCGGACAAGAGGTCGAAGTAGGGACAAGATAACAGACAATATACAGACGCGGTACTATGAAATAAAGAGACCAGGATAGGAAATCATGAACTATAAGCATGGACTGTAATACCTGCCTTTAGTCAGAAAACATATACCGTAGTATTTCTCCTTGACTTCTGAAAACAAACATTTAGTCCACGACAGCGCTTAAAATTTTATTTTCGCCGGTTAACTGGACAAGCCTGTTAATAAATTGAGCGCAACCGTATTTGGCCCCCTCCATATTACCTGTAAAAGATACGTGTATTAACTTAATATTGTTACGACGTCACAGAACAATCTACGTGTTTTTTCGAACGTTCCAGAGAGATCCAGAATGTGAACGTGTGGCGTACGTGCTGCTAGACTCATTTTGCGAGAATCTTCTCGACTGTGCCGGGCTTCGCTCGGGCGCTCGGCCTGTGTCAAGGCCCCAGTTAATTACGAAGTTCACACGAGAGATAAGACGCATTTTGGAAGCTTCTGGTGTGTGAGCGGGACTATAAATACATGGCGGTAGCGGCCTTAGTTTTCAGTTCAATGCGAGATATTGGATAGTGCGGTTCGAGAGTTATAGTAGCGATTTACTGTGCGCGTTCAAGTGGTTATTAGTTGAGTGTTGTGTTTTATAATCGGGCGGTATAATTACAATTTATTGTAATACAATTGAGTTTTAATATTAGTGGACATTTTATTGCGTGTGAACAGTTTTCATTTGATTTGTTGTAGACACTGTGTTGTTAATTACGAACTGTTTAACTGTAAAAATTAAAGCTGGTGATTAGTGACTTAATTGGTGTCTTGTACTTATTTTGTTTCCACTGTACCTACGACGATCAAGTAGACCGTCGTAACAATATAATAAAGTCGACAGACTCTGTTCATTTATTTGGATATCATCTTTAGTTTTTTTTCATAAAATTTAAAAGAGTAACAAAGGGAGGGTGAAACGTAGAATAATAAACTAAAACAGAATAATAAAATTTACGTTTAAGAAATCCCAAGGTTTTTGTATATTATTCCACGACTATTCAAATAAATGAGATCAAAAATTAGGATTAAAAAAAAAATTATTTTGGAAAGTAAATCGTCACAAATTAGTCAGAACAACTCTTGCAGCAATGAAATGAAGTCCCGCATCGTACGTGGAAAACAGGTATTATTACTTCTATGAATATCTTTTCAAATCCACGATGTTAAACAAACAATTGAAGCTGACTATATCCAAAAGTCTTGTACGACCTGTAGTAACATACGGACGAGAAGCCTGGACATTAACCAGCACAGATGAGCAACATCTAAAAATATTTGAACGAAAAGTCTTGCAAAAATTCTTTGGACTTCTTCAAACTCAATATGGCTATGGAGTATTCGAATGAACAACTGGACTAATTGATTCAGGGTGCCGACATAGTCCGGTTTATTAAGAGTAGGAGGCTTGAGTGACTGGGCCACGTAAGGCGAATGGATGACAGAAGAAAGGCTAAGAGAATTGCAGATTGGAGACCGGAAGGAAGAAGAATTAGAGGCAGACCCAGAAAGAGATGGCGCGGATGACGTGGAGAATAATTTGAGATGTATGAACGTGAGGGAATGGAGACGGATGCGTAAAGGAAACGCCAGGAAAAGGAAAGGAAACCGTATTTTACTTCTTTAGTCGTTTTTATATATCTACGTAGAAATTCTCTTTATCCTTTATTTATCAGTGCTAAATTTTTTACATATACAAAATATAATATATACAACTGTTTGCAAAAATAGGTAGAAAACCGAAGTAGCCTACACTTAAATTCAGAGGCAGGAATTGTTTGTTGTTTCAAAATGTATTATACGTTCGTTTTCGTTCCATTTTTTTGACAACTTATGAATGCAATTTCTTTTTATACGCACAAAAATTTTCTCACGTAAACTTTTATAAAAACGTTTTTGTTTTGAAAAAAGTTTGTTTGTGACTTTAGGGGGAAAACATTTCTCCGACTTTCGTTCCGAAGTTTATTTCCGTGCGGTTTTTTTTCTTATCCCCAAAGAGGTATCGTAAAGCAGACGAAAAGTAACATTTACTTTTAACATTTGGTCAGTGAAGAACAGTTTTCTGTGTGTGTGTGTGTGTGTGTGTGTGTGTGTGTGTGTGTGTGTGTGTGTGTGTGTGTGTGTGTGTGTGTGTGTGTGTGTGTGTCTTTGTACCAACTTATCACGTAATTATGCCCCCCACCACCACTATCAGTTTACACACTCCATTTGACGGAGACAAACAAATAAAACCGACTGTTTTATATCGTTCGTTTTTCGCTGTGTGGATCGAACGGTTTTTTATATATGTGTGTGAGTGTGTGTGTGTGTGGATTCTCAACCGCCCAACAGTTTGAAAGTTATCGAACTGGAAATACACATTTCAAAACTGGCTAAAAGCCATAAACTGCTTTGTGCCATTTCCCATCCTACTCCCCACCCCCCACATCCCGGCACGCTAGTTCAGTTCGGCATTGATTTATCTGCAATCCAGTACCGTGTTGTTTCCACTGCTTACTTACGTTTCTCGGTTTCTGTTGCTCGAGAGGTCTGAAACGTTACTCCCACGGAAGCGCGCCAGCTGTTCGTCTATTTAGAATATTTGGTGTTCTGCCCTAAGGCAGATCTTCAAATGGTAAAAGCTCTCCAAGCTGTCCTATCGCATGCCAGTCTTTTCGTTTCTTCGTAACACCTTCTGATTTTAATGCTATCTATCAACTTCATTCTTCTACAACCTCTTCTTTTTTCTCCCTCTAAGACACCCTCCATGGCAGTTGTAAGCAAGCAGTCCCTTCTTAAACAATGATCTAACCAGTTCCTTTTCCTATTTTCTATTTTCCCTCTTCCCCTATTCTTCTTTTCATCATTCCTTACTTCAGCAACCCACCTTACTTTTTCCATTGCTCGCCAAACCCACATCTCAAATGCTTCCAATCTTTTCTCATCCTCCTTCCTCAGTGTCCGTGTCTCTGCACCATATAAAGCAATGCTCCACACATAACATTTGGCCAACCATTTCCTTAAATTCTTATTAAATTTGAATTTTTCTTTTCACGTAAATAACGTAATATTTGGAATAGGTATATTGTAATTTGTATCTTATTTGGTTTCCTTACGGAAAGCTTAACTTAATTATTATAAATTATTAAAAATTACATCACAAAACGCAGGGGCGAACCTAGGATTTCATTTGGGGGGGGGGGATTCTTTTCAACCACATATCGTTTTCTTCGAGAAATTTTTTTCTCGTGTTATAATGGATATCGTACCAACAAATTAAAACTAATGGGCAAACAATGGCTATAATTAACTTTTTCATTAAAATCAATTAAAAACATACATCAGATAGGCTTTCAGTTTGTCTTTGAAGCCAAACTACCTTTCTGTGGATATAAATACTTTAAAGAGAATGTTACAATTAAGGGAGTGAGGGTTAGCAGCATGTACATGAATGCAGTGGATATAAATCTATATAACAGGGTTGTAGGTATACGTTTTACAGCATGTAAAATAATGCTAAATAGTTTTGTTAAAAATTATAATGCTTGTCAGCCTTTTTCAAAAGGAAAAATAGAAAAAAGAAAGAAACATAAAAAACTGAAGAAATAAATATAACTATATACATTTTTAAATAAGTGTTCTATATATCCTTCTTGATATTTAAAAAAATATGTGGATTATATACGTTTCATTATGTTTATTGCACGTTTCATTAAAAAAAACTAAATATTTAAGTAAATTTGGTCAAATAAGGCGCGTTAATTACGCGAGTACATAGGATAACACTGGAACTGTTTGACTCCTAACATCATGTAACTTCAAAAATTGTCGTAAGCGCCAAGGCCTGTATTTTTCGTAGGCCTCGGTTTACGGCCAACTAGCGGGTTAAAGCAAACACTTCCTTCGTTGCGGAATTAAATAAATTATGTGACATAGCTCAGGCATAGTGTAAACCACGTCGTCACATGAATCATATGTTTCAAGTTGCTTGTAACCAGCGGAAAATCGTGTCCTCCTCCTCTCTTTCAAGTCGACTTCCTTCCATTTTTCACAATTTCCTTCAACAACCGTCATATTTATTATTGAGAATAAGGCCTATTATTGTAGATTATTTAAACTTGTCGTTCGCGTAACTAGTAATTTTTAACATTGAAAATGTTTATAAGGACGTCTTGCACATTTGCGGCCGATCGCTGGTGCGTTATCGAAAATGGGAACCGGTGAGTTTCCATAGAAACTACTTCTTTGTTGTCAATAACGTAGTACACATATAAAACTTCGCTTATGAATGCGACTACATTTAACTTATAATCTGTACATTGGTAAATGAAGAATGAATTCATTGATTGGTGAATGAACATAAATATATATATATATATATATTTTTTTTAGATTTATTGAAGCATTTTCAATGCCCTTCTCTGTGCATTGCATTTGTGCAATGCCTGTAAATTTTTACAATTGCCAATCTTGGAAGTCAATTAATTACATTCCAAAAAACACGCAACCCGTTTAAAATTTTTTGCTCCAACATTCTTTTAATTTTTTCAGATTTCGAGGGATATATCCCCCATATTCCCCTCTAGGATCGCCTCTGATGAAACGATATTGTCACGACGGTGACACGGATCGTCGTGTTGTACAATGGAAACAGATCAACTAACACCAGATGAAATCGCTATTTACAACTTTAATAACAGTAAAAAATAAACAAAAACTCCCTTATACTAAAGAAAATCTTCATACTAAGGACTTTCCACCAGTGTAGCACTAAGTAATACATAATAATCAATTGCTTTACATTACACCGCAAGTCACAATAAAAACTACATTAACGCATGTTAATATCGGAGATCCAAAACTGAAAAATCGGTATGAAGAACCATACATAATGTCCATGTTCTAAGATTTATATTTAAAATCATTTACTTGAATTCGGTTCGATAATTTCTTAAAAAAAACATAACCCTCACCTTGTAAATCTAATTTTATGTTTGACAAATTAAAAGGACATGTTTCCATAGAAACTACTTCTTTGTTAGTACACATAACTTAGTACACATAAAAAAATATCGGTATGGAGAACCATACATGACTTCCATGTTCTAAGATTTATATTGAAAACCGTTTATGAAATGAAATATTTCCATTGAAACTACTTCTTTGTTAGTACACATAACTTAGTACACATAAAAAAATATCGGTATGGAGAACCATACATGACTTCCATGTTCTAAGATTTATATTGAAAACCGTTTATGAAATGAAATATTTCCATTGCAACTACTTCTTTCTTCAGCCTTAACCACAGTACTGTGGTCACTAACGTATACCACCTCACGTTAGCGCACTCGACTTTCACTGTTGATGGCAGTCGATGGCACTGCCGAAACGTCTGGTTTTGCAGAAACATTTGACCACGGCCAAACAGCCCGGGAATGAATTTTAACAACAAACTACTTTTACTTCCATATTCCTTAAGGAATGGAAGTATGGTGATGGCAAAAAAAATCGTGTTCGAGATTATTGCAGATTCTGATTCTACTACACTCAAAACATGAAAAAAAGTCGTTTTCCGAAAAGTGTCTGTGTGTGTGTCTGTGTGTCTGTGTGTCTGTCTGTCTATCTGTCTGTCTGTAGATTTTTTTCCTATGGCAAACGATAACGGCCGCAAATTCAAACAGAATCAAATAATTTTTTGCATACAGCCCTGATTTGTAGAGTACTCGCGACCTATTGTTCTTGGTGAAGATCGGTTGAGGGAAAGGGGTAGTTTACCAGCAACGGTTTTTTTTTATCAAGGGAAATTTTTTTTTTTGGCAAACGATAACAGCCGAAAATTCAAACAGAATTAAATAATGTTTCGTATACAGCCCTGAATTGTAGAGTTCTCAAGACCTATTGTTTTTGGTGAAGATCGGTTAAGGGAAAGGGGTAGTTTACCGGTAACATTTTATGTTTTAACAAGGGTATTTCCTATGGCAAACGATAACAGCCGCAAATTCAAACAGAATCAAAAGATTATTTGCATACAGCCCTAAATTGTAGAGTTCTCAAGACATACTGTTTTTGGTGAAGATCGGTTGAGGGAAAGGGGTAGTTTACCTGCAACATTTTTTTAACAAGGGTATTTTCTATGGCAAACGATAACAGCCGCAAATTCAAACAGAATCAAATAATGTTTTGCATACAACCCTGATTTGTAAAGTACTCAAGACCTGTTGTTTTTGGTGAAGATCGGTAAAGGGGAAGGGATATTTTACCTGCAACGTTTTTTTATCAAGCGTATTTTCTATGGCAAACGATAACAGCCGCAAATTCAAACAGAATCAAATAATATTTTGCATACAGCCCTGAATTATAGAGGCCGCAAGACGTGTTGTTTTTGGTGAAGATCGGTTGAGGGAAAGGGGTAGTTTACCTGCAACGTTTTTTTAACAAGGGTATTTTCTATGGCAAACGATAACAGCCGCAAATTCAAACAGAATCAAATAATATTTTGCATACAGCCCTGAATTGTAGAGTTCGCAGCAAGACCTATTGTTTTTGGTGAAGATCGGTTAAGGGAAAGGGGTAGTTTACCGGTAACATTTTATGTTTTAACAAGGGTATTTCCTATGGCAAACGATAACAGCCGCAAATTCAAACAGAATCAAAAGATTATTTGCATACAGCCCTAAATTGTAGAGTTCTCAAGACATACTGTTTTTGGTGAAGATCGGTTGAGGGAAAGGGGTAGTTTACCTGCAACATTTTTTTAACAAGGGTATTTTCTATGGCAAACGATAACAGCCGCAAATTCAAACAGAATCAAATAATGTTTTGCATACAACCCTGATTTGTAAAGTACTCAAGACCTGTTGTTTTTGGTGAAGATCGGTAAAGGGGAAGGGATATTTTACCTGCAACGTTTTTTTATCAAGCGTATTTTCTATGGCAAACGATAACAGCCGCAAATTCAAACAGAATCAAATAATATTTTGCATACAGCCCTGAATTATAGAGGCCGCAAGACGTGTTGTTTTTGGTGAAGATCGGTTGAGGGAAAGGGGTAGTTTACCTGCAACGTTTTTTTAACAAGGGTATTTTCTATGGCAAACGATAACAGCCGCAAATTCAAACAGAATCAAATAAAGCTTTGCATACAGCCCTGATTTGTAGAGTACTCAAGACCTGTTGTTTTTGATTGGTTAAGGGAAAGGGGTAGTTTACCAGCAACGTTTTTTTATCAAGCGTATTTTCTATGGCAAACGATAACAGCCGCAAATTCAAACAGAATCAAATAATTGTTTGCATACGTCCCTGAATTGTAGAGGTCTCAAGGACTTTCGATTTTGGTGAAGATCGGTTAAGGGGAAGGGGTAGTTTACCTGCAACCTCTTACGTTTTAACAAGAGTAAAGTACTTGAAAATTTATTTAAACTTTTTCAAACAATGGTAATTGTTAAAAATAAAATAATTTTGTTGCCAAGCAATAAAATTAAAATTTTTTCATTTTAATGTAAATCATGTATAAGAGAAAATATATCGCGCTTGGCAGGCGATATTAAGATTTAAATATAAATCTCAGAATATGGAAGTCATGTATGGTTCTCCATACCGATATTTTTGTTGCCGATAACGTAGTATACATATAAAAAATCGGTATGGAGGACGATACATGACTTCCATGTTGTAAGATTTATGTTTAAAATAATTTACTTGAATTCGGTTCGGTAATTTCTAAAAAAAATATCGCCCACCCTGAAACTAATTTCACTATTTATAGATATTTTTGTTATTATGGGGTAGTCGTTTAATATAATGTTATTTTCAGTCACTTAATCCATAAAAATTAGGTAGGCTTACTTTATTCTTATAAAGAAACCGAACTACACAGATAATCATCCCTCCTCCGAAGCGCTCCGAAGTCAGTCATGGACCTGAGCATCTTGCAGTGGGTTCATTCCCTAAAGACGAAAAGTCTGTCTATGAACCGTTCCTCTGTAAACACGTGCACTTACACTGTCCAGCGATCCACAGGAAGCAAATCGCTATGCACGCTGGACACTTTTTCAGCTTGCACGCGTTGTGTTGGTGTGGGTTTCGGCACTTTACATTTAAAAAGCGTGCAAATATAAGAAAATAAACATGAGTGAGGCCAGAAATAACGCGAATTGTGTGTGTGTGTGTGTGTGTGTGTGTGTGTGTGTGTGTGTGTGTGTGTGTGTGTGTGTGTGTGTGTGTGTGTGTGTGTGTGTGTGTGTGTGTGTGTGTGTGTGTGTGTGTGTGTGTGTGTGTGTGTGTGTGTGTGTGTGTGTGTGTGTGTGTGTGTGTGTGTGTGTGTGTGTGTGTGTGTGTGTGTGTGTGTGTGTGTGTGTGTGTGTGTGTGTGTGTGTGTGTGTGTGTGTGTGTCTTGGCTGTCTTTTTATTGCGGTAATCATAATAATAAAATGGAAACGTAAACATTACATAATTGAGATATGCTTGCCTGCCACGAACGATATATTTTCTCTCATACATGATTTAAATTAAAATGAAAAAATGTAGAATTTTGTTAAAGTTAAATGAAATTTTTCCGTAGAAACTACTTTTTTGTTGTCAATAACGTAGTACACATATAAAACTTGTAAAAATTTACCTCCTCCATCATCAACTACCATTTTAATTAATTAAAAAATTACCCCCTCCCCCTTCTACTACCCTTTTCATTTATAAATATTATATCTACCTTTCTACAGTGGATTATTATGACCTTCTTTTCAGGATACTTTATTTATCAAAATTAAGCACTTTACTCTTGTTAAAACGTAAAACGTTTGTCAAACATAAAACTCGATTCACAAGGAACACGCCTAAATTATTAGAAATTATCGAACCGAATTCAATTAAATGATTTTAAATGTAAATCTTAAAACATGGAAGTCATGTATTGTTCTCCATACCGGTATTTTAACTAGCATTAGTGTAGTTGCCTTGTTGATATGTTTCTGCACATCATTGAACAACAGGTACACCAGGAGCAAAAGAATTAACGCACGACAGGTAGACTCCAAAAGAGGGAAGTGATAATATGGTTTGGAAGCTGTTCCTCAAAGCTGTAAATCTTATGTCCGTACCGGTCTGAAGACAGTATTTTAAACTAACGGCTTTTTTCTCGTTTACAGTAATAATTTCCTGCTCAGGAGCCAATAACGCTTCTGCAACTTGGTGTCCAGTTGTTTCCTCTTCACCCAAATGTGGTTGCGCCATGTAAGCTATTTGTCTAGGTCGATACCTATGTATTTTAAAAAGTCGGTTACTGAGACAGCTTTGTTATTTAATTTCACAGGTGGTGTTATACTGTGGGATATTGTTAGGGGGATCTATTCTGATGTAGTTTCATTTAATTGTATTCTCCATTTTTTGCCCATTTTGTCCATTCTCCATTTTAATGTCATTTAGCGAACACTTTAGTAAAATGGTTGATTCCACCAAGTCTTTGTTCATAGAAAGAATCATGGCATTGTCAGCGTACGCAGCAGTAATCACGATACTAGTTACTAGTTTGCAGATCTGCGTACAATAAGATTCAAAATTAGATCCAGAACATCAGAACACTTCCTTGGGGAACTCCTGATCTTATTGGGAACAATCTAGTAGTTATATTTTCATGCCGTACTTAAAAGTGTCTTTCTTTTAAATATGATTGTAAGGTGGTGAACTTACTTGGATTCAGACGAGTTTTTTTTTAGTTTATAGAGTAAAGTCTGTTCGCGTTTAGAGTAGAGACTTATCTAAACAAAGCGGAGTGATACAGCACAGAGGCATGTACAGTGTAAAGTTAAAACTTTCTTAAAATATCCAAAGAATTATAAAATAAATTACTTTTTTTTTGTATCGGCCATCTAAGGACCACATGCCAATTTAAATTCTTTACTCTTTGTTCTTTCCTTTTTTCCAATACGCTTTCATCTTCTCACTGTGTCTCTTCTTGTTGTCTTCAGTCCACTTTGAACCTGGGTTTTTCTCTCTCCTATCCTGGACTCCCTCCATTTTTAACACTTTTGATCGAAAAACGTTTCCTTCAATTGCTTCTTCTGCGTGTATATTATTTTTTTCTAAATCCTTTTGGATTTCTTTAATCCAACTTGATGTTGACTTCTTCCCCCACAGATATTTGAAGATTTGCTTTGTCAACCTATTGCTGTCCATTCTATATAAATGTCCAAAAAATAATAGTTTTTTCTCATTGTTTGTGTTATACTTTCTATACTTTGATATATTTCATCATTACTTCTTAATTTCCAACCTTCTGAAGTTTTTCGTTTTCCTTCTGAACCTTCCAATATTTTCCTAATAATTCGTCTTTCCAAAATTTCTAGTTTGTCTAAATGTCTATATTCAATGCTAGACTTTCACTTACATATAGGCATTCTGGCTTCACTACTGTACTGTAATGCCTTATTTTCGCATTTTTACATATGCACTTTTTATTGTAAATATCTTTAGTTATACCATATGCCCGTTCCATCTTATGAATCATTTCTTCTATAGCAGATTTTTCCAAGCTATTCTCTTGAATTATCTCTCCTAAATACTTAAATTTTCGAACCCTCTCTATTCGACCAATATCTGTTACCAGGAATTTTGGCGCGTTTTTAATGTTTGTGAGAAATTTGTTTTTTCTGCAGAAATTCTTAAGCCTGTTCTACTGGCTATATCCTCTAAAATATTAACTTGTGTTACTGCAGATGTCAGATGTTCAGAAAGCATAGCAAAGTCATCTGTGAATGCCAAACTGTTTACTTCAATACGTTTGTTCTAAAAATAATTTATTTTATTTTTAGTTATTTTCATCCCAATTGTACCAAAAAAAGTTTGTTGATATATTTTTAATCAATTAATTATAATTATTTGTTTACTACTTTATTTCTAGCGGTGGATTTAGTGATGCGGCCGCCCATCTAACCACTCCGGTTCAAGTACAAGCACATGGTTTTGTTTACATCAGGCTCCACTCCATGAGTGGGCAAACTATAATCCCTGATGCCAAACTTTATCGAATGCTTGGCCGGTATCAAGGAATATCGATGAACAACAGCTTTATTCCTCAAAGGTTTTCATCATTGCATCCACTATTCATTGTACTTGTTCAATCGTGGATTTGATTAAAACACAAACTATCTTCATTATGTCTAATAATTTGTGCAATCATTAAGAAATATCTGAATCTTTAACAACTCAAAAAGTTTTGAGTTTCAAAGTCTGGATGATATCAACAATAGTCATTTTCACCTTGAAGTAAACAAACAAAACTTTGAAGAAAGTAAAAAAAGGAACGTTTTAGTTTAAGAAACTGTGCCTTAATGTCAGCTGGATATAAAATTTCTTATTAGAAATCTCTAACTGGTATGCAGAACATTCAAAATATTTCCCGCCAATCCTTGAAAACATGGAAATTGCATGTACCGACTTACAAAACTGACTAAATGCGTAAATATATTCAAAATTATATCTAAAAACCGATGACGGCCTAACAGCTTGGTTTCTAAATATAATTTTGAATATATTGACACTAGCCGTGCAAGCTTTAGACAAAAGTTAAATATTTAAAATCGGATAATACATATGAAAAACTCTTCCAACTTCCAAGGAACATGTGTTCAACAAGTTCAAATATATTTTAGTATTTGTAAAAATTAAAATTTCAAGTAATAATTTTTTTTGTAAATTTGAAATTGTATGGACTACTAATTACTCATAGTTATAGGAGTCAAAAATGCATGTTGTGAAAAGATAGATTTTGAAATCGGGTGGTTGAAATAACCGATTGACTAAACACACGGGTACCTGACGCTCGAATTTCATAGCGTTATTTTCTCTTATGGATTTCCGTTCAGCCTTAGATAGTAGTAAATCAGTTTAAGCACGAAGTATACTTTGATGAAATCTACTTATTGATTTGAAAAAACATTGTTTTTGTCATTTGGAGTGACACGATTTTACTTAACCGAAGGCCTGTTCAAAATTAGTCAATCTTTATTAATAACGTTGGCGCTGGATTTTTCAAACCAAAATACAACACCTCCAAGACAAAATTAAAATCTTAAAATTTTAGGTATATCTTTTTCCCTTGTAATCCTCAATCCCAGTTAACAACATTATTTTACACGGTTCTAGGAAAATTGTAAATTAAGTCGGCTAACAAAGGATGCAAATTATATTTAGTCGAAACGAACCAGAGGAAATTAACTTCTTACGCTCTCGTGGTTAGATGAACGAAGGACGCTTTAAGAACCTGACGATGCGGTTTTGTGATGATATGGTTTTTGTTAGTCTGCCTGTCAGACAGAGTATCCCTCTAAAATTTGCATACCAATGTAATTACGGGGAATCTCAAGCGAGTTCTGGTGGTCAATTTAAATAATTTCATGTTACGTAAAAACTGTCGGTGTATGCTGTGCCCGTTTAGGACCGCAATTACTTCACCACTTCAGTTTATTTAAGATAGTGCTCTGTCTATTTAAACTACGCATTTGGTCTGTACCCATTGACAAGATTCTATGTTGATAGAAAACATAATTTTTTGAAATGTGAGTTGTAGAAACAATATTAATTTGTTTAATTATTAGAAACAAATAACATTTTTCTGATATATATATATACATTCCTTATACATTTTGTGATTTTCTATCTTTGTACAATGTATCTTGCTATTTCGTATATGCATTGACTATGTTCTGTAAAACTTTATGTGAAACTGATCGCGTTTTTTACAAACCAAAAGTATTTACAATGCTGTCAAATAGACTTTCAAACCACATTGTACGTCAATATTTACCTGCATTTTATTTGGTTAAAACTCGTTGCTTTTCATTATCTATTTTATCTCCATGTATAAAATAAAATTACCACTTTTCCAATTTTAGACAGAAAAATCTGGTAGAGTATTTCAAAATGACATAAAATCCCATACTGGGTTGTAACGCCAGCAGAAGAAGAAGAAAAGGTTTACGGCTTAACTGCTAAACTGCAGTACTTAGATGGTACAAAACTCAGTCAGTGACAGAATGTAGGACCGTTGCTATAGAACAGGACAGAGTCCTAACAAGGAAGTTAAAGAAAACGAAGAAGAAGAATTTTTAAACGTCGTATAAAACTGAGATTGTACAATCGGCTTCATAGACATATGAGATCAGGATCGAAATTCTGATCGAAGTACAGTTTTGAATGTTGTCCACTACACGGGTAAACATTTAGATTTGACGTTTTTATTATTTGTCGATGGATACTTTTTTATATCAATTTAAAATACCTTCAGAATCTGGTTTAAAGGTCCCTACCTACACACTTCATGTAAGGTGCAACTTTATTGGTGAGCTTGCAGGATCAAAAGTGAACTGTTTCAGAAATCTTAAAATGCCCAAATCTATACTTGGTTCAAAGGTTCAAAAAACAGAAAAAGACAGAAGAACTCCAGATTACTTAAGAAGACACTGAAGAACGCTACCACTTTAAAAAGAAATTTAAAAATCCCCAAGGTTTGCAGGAAAAACACAAGAAGAGGACAGGTGCCATCTCGACTGACGAAAGGAGGGAGAGACATTGTTCAAGAATGAAGATGATATGGGAGAGAAGGAAGAGATAGGAGAAGAAGGGAGGAAACAGTTGAATCAGACGTACTCTACTGTGTCTCATACGAAAAGAAATAGTAAGTATAATTTCATGAACATTACTAATTCTGTGTTTACATCCATGTTCCATAAGGGAATGGAAGTATGGTGATGTCGAAAAAATCCCGTTCGAGATGAGGGCTGATTCTGATTGTACTACCCTCAAAACATGAAAAGTCATTTTCGAAAAGTGTGTGTGTGTGTGTGTGTGTGTGTGTGTGTGTGTGTGTGTGTGTGTGTGTGTGTGTGTGTGTGTGTGTGTGTGTGTGTGTGTGTGTGTGTGTGTGTGTGTGTGTGTGTGTGTGTGTGTGTGTGTGTGTGTGTGTGCAGAATTTTTTCTGTGGCGAACAATAACGGCCGCAAATTCAAACATAATCAAAAATTGTTTTGCACATGTGCCCGAGTTGTAGAGGATTCAAGGCCTATTGATTTTGGTGAAGATCGGTTAAGGGGAAGGGGCAGTTTACCTGCAACGTTTTACGTTGTAACAAGAGTAAAGTACTTAATTTTGATAAATAAATTATTCTGAAAGAAAGGTCATAATAATCTACGGTAGAAAGGTAGATGAATGAACGACTCCCCCAAGAGTAGTTGAAGAGGGAGAGGGTAATTTTCTACAAATGAAAATGATAGTTGAAGGGGAGGGAATAATTTTTTATATGTGTACTAAGTTATCGGCAACAAAGAAGTAGTTTCTATGAAAATATTTTGCTCCAATTTGTCAAACACAAAACTCGATTTACAAGGAACACGCCTAGCTTGTTACAAAATTATCGAACCGAATTCGAGTAAATTATTTTAAATAAAAATCTTAGGACATGGAATCATGTATGATTCTGGATATCGATATTTTTATTTTGTGTTTACGGTAAAACTATACTCGCGAGTGTGCGGACTATAGTACCCGCACAAGGTATTAAAACGTAAGGCAATTGGTTGCAATAGCGTGAGACATACATTTGGTTCACTTAACACCGACTATGTAATGAGGGCTGCAGCAGCAGACATGTCTGTTGTTGTTATACATTAATTGCTTCGCTGCGCGGCTGTGTCATTGTACTGTACTTTGCAATGAGACGAGATTAACGTTACAAAGTAGAGGTAGCGAAATGAAAACTCATTAAATACGAGCAGCGCGAACGTGAGCGCAGACAATGGAATCACATAAAAACAAACCTTCATTTACTTGTGTAACGACAGCCAAGCCGATCTGTTTGTGTGAACAAAAAAGTTGTTCGCAAAACAGTTCATTTCTCATGTTTCTTGTGCTGTCCATTAAATACAAAATACTCATACAAAGCTTTCGCTGAGGAATTAAACAGATCAGAGGCGTTGGTAATTTACGTGATACAAAATTTATATTTTTGATTAGTTAATGCCGTGAATAGGAGCAAACTATGGGCAATAGTGGCAAGGAAAGGGATCCCACAACATCTAATTAGAGCAATACTAAGTCTTTATGTGGAGAATAAAATCTTAATTGAAGCAGGGAAAACGAGAACAGCTCCTAGCGTTGGCCTGATCAATTGCAGAGTGCGACAAGGGTGTCCATTATCGTATTCTTTTTTAATTTATATATTGAAGATGTCACACAAAACTGGCAGATGTGTCTTCCAGAACATTTTATGGTTAGTCACTCTACAATTAACACTTTTTTTTGTTTGCGGACGATCTGGTTATTCTATCGGACTCTAAAAACAAATTTCAGATAGGTATACATTCGTTATATCGAATTTGCAAAGACTCTCGATTGCAAATATTCACACTTAAGACTAAGGTGATGGCTTTTCGTGGAACTGATCCCGAACGGGGAAAAATTGTTAAAGATGGTACTGTCCTGGAACAAGTTTGCAATTTTGAATGCCTGGGCTACAGTGTGTCTTATAATCCAAGCAACGACGTTGTGAATAAGTTGCATAAGTTCAACCTTATGTGAGGGACCATTAGGCGAACTCTTAAGTCAGCAAGTAAAGAAACACGCCTAAAATTCTAAAATTCTCAAGGTGATGGCTCTTCCCACAATCCTTGATGGGTCTGAGAATTGGACTATAACGATACGCCGGCTCGTGATACTGTCACTCCAATGACTCCTAGACCGTTCTCTAAGTCGCACTCTACTAGGAGATCCCTTATACAGCTTTTTGACTGTCCTGCTGTCTTCCATTCTCAGGACACGACCTAACCGCTTTAATCTTTGTATCTTATTGAAGGAGGTGTTAATGCTGAGATCATCATATGCTGCACATAATTCTCTACTTATTCCTCTGCAGCCGTATCTTATGCTCACATACTGGGCCTACAATCCTACGGCTTTCAGTATCAAAGCGGCTGAAATGAGATTTCTCAGGCACGTGGCAGGATATACTCTCCATTATCGAAGAAGTAACACTGATATGCGGCATGAAACTGAATTTTATGAACATCTTTGCCGAATGGAATGACTGCCGCATCCCCAAACAACTATGAAACCATAAGCCGAGGGGACGGAGAGGTGTGGGACGTCCGAGGAAGCGCTGGAGTGACCAGCTCTAATCTTTGACTATTTGAGACCGGAACAAACCAGGAACCTTGAAGATGGTGATGATGATCAGTTAATGCCTATAAAATTCAGCTATAATTCACCCGCTTAATTTAATCTGCGCTATAAATATGCTGTTTCAGATTACCTTCCGCATATATTACACTATGAAAAGGATAAAGGAAAGCGAAGAATTCCAAGCGGGAACATAGCACAGTTTGCTTTGAATAGAATCTTGAAAAGCAGGTCAGTAAGCCAAATAACGAAGTTCATGTTGTATAAGCCCCTAATTAGACCAGTCGTGGCTTACGGCGGGGATAACCTGGACGTTCAGTAGATCGGCACTGGAGCTGCTGGACAGATTCAAAACAAACTTGCTTAGTAGGATTGTAAGCCCAGTATGTGAGCACATGATACGGTGGCAGAGGAATAAGTAGAGAATTCTGTGCAGCATATGATGATCTCAGCATTAACATCTCCTTCAATAAGATACAAAGATTAAAGCGGTTAGGTCGTGTCCTGAGGATGGAAGACAGCAGGACAGTCAAAAGCTGTATAAGGGATCTCCTGGTGGAGTGCGACTTAAAGAACGGTCCAGTAGTCACTGGGGTGACAGTCTCTTGAGTGATGTCAATTTGTTATTCCTATTGGAATAACTTAAATCTTTTAGCAGGGTTGCAGTCTGTCTCCTGTTTTACTTAATATCTATGTAGATGATGCCAAAAGGAAATAGAAATTGTACGCCCTCAAAGGATTATACTTGGGGAAAGAATTTTATTTAAGTATTTTACTGTTTGTTGGCGATATTGTGATCACGCAAGAGAATGAAAACGACCTCCAAAGTTGTTGTTTATCTTACTGACATTTTGGTAAATTACAATCAAACCATTTCCTCATCCAAAACAAAAGTTGTGGTTTTTTTCTGGAGTAAATCATTTTAGAACAAAGATCGTCATACAGGACTCGCCAATAGAACAGGTGCCAGATTTCAAGTATCTAGGGAGTAGCATCACATACCAAATGATAAGGAGATTGAAAACAAAATTAGTCTCTTCCAGTCGCTTTGTGGCTGCATCATTAAACATTTAAAGAAGAAAAAAGTAAAGAGACGCAAATGAAATATTATAATGTAATGGCCATGCCTCAGCTACTGTATGGTAGTGAGACTTGGATTAGAAAGGCCAAAGATATATCTAGAATACAAGGAGCGAAAATGAGATTCTTGAAGTCTGTAAAGGGTTGTACCACGAGAGATCTTATCAGAAATGATCGTATTAGAATAGAGCTAGGCGTAGGTGAAAGCTTAAATAAGAAAATCTCCCGGTACAAAACGGAGTGCCGGTTACAAGTAGAGAAAATGGATCTAACTAGATTTGCAAGAAGAGCCCTCGACTATCATCTAAGAGGGGAGAGTATTGTGGGAAGACCTCGTAAACGATGGTTGGATGCATTCCATTAAGACTGCAACAGGCTGCTAGCCTAGGCCGTAAAGGATGACGACGACGGCGGCTACTCGGTAATTATTTTGCTTTGTATAGTATCCAAGTCACTATTTCAAAATAATTTAGTTACCTTGTATCCGTCAGTGACTTCGTTTTATGCGTTTTTCATATAGACGCGTTTCGTGACATGTGTCACATCATCAGTATCCTTCGTCAAACGTTAAAGATCATATAAAAACACATAAAAACACATTTGCTCATATTTACAAAATCACAATAACAACACACACATAATACGATATAGTTTCGGCTCCGTTGGACCGGTCCGACCGCGCTTGTAGTTGCCGAGCCACTAATTTAACTAAGTCAATCCTTATCACCAATCATCGCCGTCATGCGCGATTATGACGGATACTGTCATGCGACAGTATATTAAACGAACAATTAAAGTTTCAATCTCACTCACTGTATGATACAGCCCTAAATATAATCGCGCATGTCGGCGATGACTGGTGATAAGGATTGACTTAGTTAAATTAGTGTCTCGGCAACTACACGCGCGGTCGGACCGGTCCAACGGAGCCGAAGCTATATCGTATTGTGTGTGTGTTGTTATTGTGACTTTGTAAATATGTGCAAATGTGTTTTTATATGATTTTTAACGTTTGACGAAGGATACTGATGATGTGACACATGTCACGAAACGCGTCTATATGAAAAACGCTAAAACGAAGTCACTGACGGATAAAAGGTAATTAAATTACTCCGTAATGCCCTCCGTATATATTACTTACCCGTATGCTACTTTGTATTACCCTTCTTACACACATACAGAAAGAAAGCGAAGTTATCAACACAGTGAAGGTAAGAAAGCTTCAGTATCTGGGACATCTCATGAGAAATGAACAGAGATTTTACTTATTGCAGTCCATACTACAGGGAAAAGTACTTGGAAAGAGAGGAGCTGGGCGACCGAGAATATCGTGGCTGAGAAATTTAAGTAGGCCTACCTAGTTTGGCATGAATACAACTGACTTATTCCGTGCAGCAGAGCACAAAGTTAAAGTAGCGTGTATGACATCCAACATCCGAAACGGATACGAACTGTCAGAAGAAGATAGACATATACGTGTATTGAAAACGATGACATAACGCCATCCCTGTACCTCGACCCTTTGATAGGTGATACCAGTTCCGGAAACTCTTTTCAATTCCTAACGTAACAATATCACCGCAATCAATATGAACTTAGGAGGGGAAGTCCCGCTCTCCAAACACTGTAGCCTATACACCAACGAACAAGCTGAAACTTTTACCTAACAGGGAGACTAACGCACATTTCTGCTACGGCATGTAAATATACAAATGTTATTACGTCTCCTCTGTCTAACTGTACACTTTCGAAGCGTTTCTGCACCTGTACGGTCATTGACTCCGTCTTCCTCAGTAATACAATCGTAGAACGAACATATTGAATACAAACATTACTTGTTAAACTGCAGGCTTTCGTTTTTTGCGTATCATAAATCGCCCAACTTTTTTACTTCCATGTTCCGTAAGGAAATGGAAGTACAGTGGTGGTGAAAAAATCGTGTTCGAGATAAGGGCTGATTCTGACTGTACTACTCTCAAAACATGAAGAAAAGTCATTTTCCGAAAAGTGTCTGTGTGTCTATCTGTCTCTGTGTGCAGAAGTTTTTCTGTGGCGAACGAGAACTGCCGCAAATTCAAACAGAATCAAATAATTTTTGCATATGTATCCGAGGTGTAGATGACTCATGGCTTATTGATTTTGGTGAAGATCGGTTGAGGGGAAGGGGTAGTTTACCTGCAACGTTTTATGTTTTAGCAAGAATAAAGTACTTGATTTTGAGAAATAATGTATCCTGAAAAGAAGATCATAATAATTCACTGTAGGAAGGTAGATGAAGTATCTATAAATAAAAAGGGTAGTTGAAGGGGGGTAATTTTCTATAAATGAAAATTATATTTGAAAGGGGAGAAGATAATTTTTTATATGTGTACTACGTTATCTGGAACACAGAAGTAGTTTGTTGTTAAAATTCCTTCCCAATCTGTTTGGCCGTGGTCCAATGTTTCCTGCAAAACCAGACGTTTCGACAGTGCTATCGACTGCCATCATCAGTGAAAATCGAGTGCGATAACGTGAGGTGGTAGGCCTATACGTTAGTGATCACAGTACTGTGGTTAAGGCTGAAGCAAGAAGTAGGAAGAAGTAGTTCCTATGGAAATATTTAATTTCGAAAAATGTTTTAAATATAAATCTTAGAAAATGGAAGTCATGTATGGTTCTCCATACCGATATTTAAAACAAACGGACACGTGTGAACAAGTGTGTATGTCACTGTTTGACAGGTAACAAAGATGGCAGCGGCCTAACCCCGCCTCCCTGTCTACGTCACCGACCGTTCATCAGGTCATCCAACATTACCAACATTCCCTTGAATCGTTCCCTCAATTATCGGTTTCTGGATAAAATTACTTCTCAGTATGTACCCTATCGATTTCACCTACTTCTGGTTTATGGTCAGAATTATATGGCGGCCTTAATCAGCTCTCCTCAACACCTTTTCATTCGTCACTTTGTCTATCCAAATGATTTTTAATGTGGAAAGTTGTGTTAGTGGTTAAAATCACAAGGAGAATTATCACTGTTGCACACCACTGTAGAAAAATCATTCCGATTAGCGCTTTCAAGCTTCACAGCTCATCGTCAGATCGGAAATGAACAAACAGACATGAAAACAAACCCTTCACCCCACCCCACCCCACCCTGCTCACACACAACAAGCTATAATTCAAATGTCCCTCCCCAACTTCTGAGCCCTGTCACCTCCATCTGGACAGTTACATATTTTTCTAGCAAATTCTTTGTGTTTAAGTTGTGTGTGTGTGTGTGTGTGTGCATTCCTTTTAAACATAACCGTCTTTCTCATTCACACTTGTGGGCCAGTCACACACCCTTATTTTAAAACATCCAATTAGTTCTATGCAATTTAATTCTTAATCTTACCTATATGTCCTCTATCATGTACTTCTTAATTATGTTATAAAATATTTCTTCATTATCAAATTTAATTTTAGTATTAATTAAATTGTCTAACCCTTTTTCTTTTTCTTTCAATATTTCTAACTCCTCCCTAAGCTTCCCTTCAACTGTGTTATTTACTACTTTCACAATTTCGTAGTCTTCCAAAGGATTAACAAACTTATGGTTGACTTCTATGAAATGTCTTGCATATAACAAATTCGTTGTTCTATTACCTTCTCCACGCTTGTGGTCAGACAACCTGCATACGAATTTTCGTCCTGTCTCACCTAGGTACACTTTGTTGCAGTCTTTACATTTTAATTTATAAATTCGGCTTTTCTTTAATACTGGGATTTTTTCTATATTTGTATTCCTTATTTTATCAAATACCGTTTCACATTTTTGAATAGCTATATCTACTCCGTATTTATTAAAACATTTTATAATTTTTTTAGTATGTGAACCTATGTATGTCAATGACCCTGCATAATTCTTTGTTCCGGTTCTATTTTAATCGGAATAATTTTTATATAGTGGTATGCAACAGTGATAATTCTGCAAATGATTTTTGTTATTCTTCTTCACTGAAGGTTTCTTTGAAACACTCCAACTACTATGTGTTGCTTTCCCTTAATTCACCGTATAATATCGTACTCCAGACGTTACACTCTGGAAACCTCTTTTCACAATAAATAGTATCGTTTTTGAAATTAGTAAATTTTTCAATTTGTCAAATTTGTTATTTGCTGATTTATGCTTATCCATTTGCGATTATGCTTCGATCTCTTCTATAGAGCTTCTATAAACCTCACCTACCTTGTTTAAATAAAGTGCTTGTTTAATACGCTGAAACATATTTCAAATAACAAAGGAACGATAAACACGAAACCAAAGCAATAAGCGATGGGACAATTACGCTCCCTTCAGTGTGATAGTAGCAAAAGAAAACTAACATTAACGGCGGCAGACCCCCCCCCCCGCCGTAATGTTACACGGTGATAGAAAGCGTTCGGCTTGACGTAATTTATTGTAATTGAAATACTTCGATAGCACATTATTTTATTCCGTGTCGTTTTTATCGCTAGCAATTACAGCCGGGGGAGATTGTTTTCACGTTTTTTGCTGGAACGGACTACGTCAAGGTCGCACTGGAAACCACGGGGTTTAATTTTATGATTAACATCACAAATGCGACTGCCTCTTATAGCTTACATTCTTTATTATATTTTTTTGAGGGGAGACCTTATACTCTATCTTGTCCAGTTATTTTTAGCGTCTTTTTCTCAGAAACTATAAAACATAGGGAGCTGAAAATTTTATAGATTACTTCTAACACCTTTTTGTGTCTGTGGAAGCATAATTATACTTTAGAGTCATTTCAAAAAAGAGTTATGATTTTTGAAACAGTGTCAAAAACATTTTCTTATTTCGAGAGTTTTTAATTTTTAAAATTTTTTAAAGTTTTTTGTAGATCACATTTCATCATAATTATGGTTCTACATAAGTAATCTTATGAAATTTAGCTACAGCAAAAATTTCAAGTTTGTATTTTATATAGTTCTGAGGAAAAGGTACATATGTAAAAAGAAACAGAATTTTTCAGGAAACTCGTATATGTTAAAGAAGATATTTTTAATAAATTCCTAATAAAATAGTGTGCAACTTATTTCAAAACAGTCCAGCTCCATAATCTGTGTGTTTTTCCTTTTTTTTATTATTATTATTCGAGCTGTATAATGTTTACGAATTTTCCGGAACCAAAGATTACAGAAGTGATTGAATTCTCATCTTCCACTGCTGCTTGTCCATCCAAGGATCTCCTTCAATCTCTCGTTCCCTCAATATAGTCTGAATTTCTTCTATCCAAGTAGTCTTCCTCTTTTCCTTCTTCCTGGTGGGGTCCATTCCATAACTCTCCTTGGTAATTTTTCCTGTGCCATTCTCTTTTCGTGTGTCCATACAATGTAATTTTTTAGTTTGGATAAAATCAACAATTAAATTTTTCACATTCATTCTGTCCTTAATGACTTCATTTCTAACTTTCTCACGTCTGGATACTCTTGCCGAAAGTTTCCAAAAGTCTATCTCTGCTGTCATTAATTTTGTTCTTGTGCGTTTATTAGTAGTCCAAACTTCAGAGCCGTAAGTCGTGATACTTCTAACAATGGTTTTAACATTTTTGGTTTTAGTTTCTACTGTAATCTGCTTATTCCACAGGATTCTATTTAATTTAGATATAGCCATCTTTTCCAGATTAATTGTGGATTGTATTCCTTTCTTACTTTCTTCCTTATTCTTGTCTCGTTTGTTTCCTCTTTTTTTCATCTACATTTAATTTTTTATCAACTTTTTGCATCCACATCCTGTCAATTTCCTGTAATTTTCACTATCCTACAATTTTCACTATACCTTAATCCCAAAGCACTAAGCACATCAAGTTTTTCCACTGCGTTTTATTAAATGATGTATCTGCATCATACAACCTCTACTTTTAGTGTTGTGATGCCTACAAAAATAGTTTTTGGCAGTCTTTTCCAAATCACTATGTTGAATAATTCGTTTGGATTCTATGTCTTTCCCAAACAGCATTTACTTAAACTATTTAGACTCTCTCAGATTCTTTCCTTCTTCCTCCATTGGTTTCTTCTCGCCCGTCACTCTCATTCGCTCTTTGCCGTATCTACACCTTCAGAGTCTCCGGTTGCCCACTTACTACCTCCTCCCTGCCCACGTTTCAGCACCTTATAAAGCTATTTTACATATACATCACTGAGAGCCCCTCAGTGATGTAACCTCTTACATCACTGAGACCTTAACCTCTTACACAGTAGACCTCAGAGCAACTAATGAAATTATAAATTATAACAAAATAATTTTAATAGTTTTTTATATTTTCTCTTATTTGTCTACAAAATGGTGAAAATCAACTTCACTTACATGTGAATCGTGGTCAGTCAAAACCTCAGCGAATCACAGCTCTAAGGGTCTGTCAAGTGCACCCTTTGGGAGCAAGCCGTTTGGAAATGTTACTGCTGGTTTGTGTTGCTTTACGATGCGTACAGCCGGCGCTAATAAAAATTTACATACAACTAGCATTAAGACGCGGGAGCGACACTACACAGCGGTCGCGGCCATTTGAATAATTTCCGCCTCTAATGGACAACACTACCACAGCTAAAATGAATGCGTCACCGTGTCCGCGACCATTCTGTTTGATATTACTGTGTAACGAGGCTGTGACGAATAGAACCATAACACAAATGAGAGCAACTAAAGCTTGTTACAATAAAAATAATATCAATAACAATAATAATACCTACCAGTACGCTAATTCATCATTCATAATATTACGGTAATAATAATATGATGATACTGAAAAATAAATTTACCACAAACACATACCTGAAAAAAATCTCAATCAAAAATCACTGCTGCTGCTACTACTACTACTACTACTGGGTAAGGTGCAAAGCCCAGCATGTCAATACGGAGGTTCTCCCCATGAAGATACCTCGCACACGTATTACAATTGCTGCAGATTCGCATGACGGAGAATAGTACTGGAAATGGAGCGCGGGGAGTTCAAGCCCGAGAGCGTGGTTGCGCTTATGCTTCGTGGTAAAGCGGAATGGCACCGCATCAATGCATTTATTCAGTGAGTCCAACTAGAAAAAAAACGACACGCCCTACTTGCACCCAACGGGCAGCAGAAGATGAGGAACAATTAGAAGGAGCCCGATAAGGGCGCAATAGGCTCCATCCTGAAGTAATAAGCTAAGTGGCTCCAGGATGGATAATGGCTGAACTAGAGGTGAGTTTTTTTAGTGGGTGAGAGTCCCACACACCAGAGGAAGCACGGCCGCCTCTGACGGTGCATAAAGCATTTGTCCCCCTCTTTAAAAAAAAACCACTACTACTGCTGCTGCTGCTACTACTGCTACTACTACTACTATTACTACTACTACTACTACTACTACTACTATTACTACTACTATTAGTTTTATTACTATTATTATCATCGTCATTGTTGTTGTTATTGCTGCTGCTGTTATTGTTATTTTTTATGGTACCAACCAGTTTATATTCTGTTTTTTAATCAACTTTTTTCATCGTTCCATAGTGTTTCTTTTGGTTGAAAATTTATAATGTTTAGAGTTAATTTTCAGATCTTACTCCGAGGCTGTTTTAAGTACTGCAAGTATTATAAGGTAGTTAGGCAGGGAGGGAAATTTTTAAGTGAGTTAGGCAGGAATATTGTATTTTCCCAACCTTGTTTAATATATTGACGACATGTTGAAAGCATGGAAATCCAGAGTGACTTCGGGAATACAGGTTAACAAATCAAGTTGTATGGGTTCCCTGCTATATGCGGATGACAATTCTTATTCAAGAAAATGAGGATAATTTACAAAGAGCTATGTTTCAATGACTAAATTTGTCAAGAGAGTACTCACTCACAAATTTAGTAGGAAATACCAAAACCATGGCCTTTCAAGGTAAATATCCAGTGAGGACTAAGATAGTTATAAACAACAGCACTTTAGGACAAGTTAGCCGTTTTAAATGTCTCGGATGTGCAGTAAACTATGAATATGAATATGATATAAAAAAGAAGATAAATAAATTTAGGAAAATTTGTAGTACGAGTCATAGAATTCTTAGGAATAAAAGAAGACATAGCACAAGGATTAAATGTTATAAGACGATTGCAATACCCACATTGACATATGCCAGTGAGGCGTCGGTCATGACAAACAAGAAAAGCGACTAGATTCAGAGTGCTGAAATGCAATTTCTTCAAAGTACTTTAAGCTATACATTGCAAGATAGAATAAGCAATGAGGATATCAGAGCAGAACTCGAAGTAGATGACACAAATGAAATTATTTTAGCTTACAGAAGACAATGGTGGGATCATCTGTAAAGGATGACAGAGGATGGATTGCCGAAAGCGGCAACTGAACTATACAGCCACTGGTAGAAGAGACGTGGGTCGTCCGAGGATGAGATGGGTGCCGGGACAGGTTTATATAACCTAATGCTTGAAGAGAAGAAGAAGAACAAGAGTTAGTTTTTTATATTTACTGTTACTGGTATTAAAATGCAATCCAACCTATCCTATTTGTTCTATAACTGGTTTTAGAAAGTACATTTTGCCGCCTGAATAAGTCTTTACAGTTTCTTACTTTCTTAAATTAAAGTTATTATTAAGAATTGTGTTGATTCTCTGTGGTGATGTATGGGTTATTTTTGCCGACATGGCGTTACGGAAACGTTCATGACAAAGTACTTTGTGTTAAGTAATGATTACGGCAGTAAGAACACTGCTTATTGCTTAAATGATAATGACGCAGTATCTTATAAATAATGTAATGGGTACAACACAGTTCACAAGGTAATCTCGGTATGATTAATTGCAAAACAAAAGAAGCAACGGAAGGAAAAGATTTAGTAAAGCGAATAGAAGCGCTAAGAAATATGTCAATAACAGACAACAGCCCTGTACTGTTTGATTCTTTTAAAATATTTTTATTGTTTATATACGTTTCCTTAACAGTTATATGGAACCTGCTCGGTTTATAGTGCTAGTTCTTTACACACACATTTGTAGTAGTATGACCCTTTGGGTAAAGGGGGTTTGAGAGGTGACAACCAGTATTACGTCGTATTAGGTATTTTCTACTGTCTGGTGGAGTACTGTCTCCCGAACCAGACAAATAAGGAGTTTAGATTATGACACTGCAAAAGGAACTTTGCCGACACGAATATAAAACTGAATTTATTTTAAACCGAAAAACTACACTATGCATTATAAAAGGTTAGTTTAGTTTATCCAACTAAGGGGTATATGAGGGGAAGGGAATACTATAAAAAACGACATGGTGTGAAAACGGAACAAGCAATTTGGTGTGTGTGTGTGTGTGCGCGCGCGCGCGCGCAGCTAAGTGAACAGGAAAGGAAGCGCGCTGTATTTGCAGAGTATATTTCATCTCAGACGGAGAGAAATAAATAAAATCCAGGTCAGCGTGTGGAAGTGGCGATGCATTCCACCACGCCACGCGCTATTCTTCCTTAGAAAGTGATGCTTTGCGTTTTGTTACTATTTTTATCAATAAGATATGTTTTCTTTTCAAATACGTTTGTTGTCTTATGGGCACATCTTTTCTTTACACAGTTTTATGAGAATTTTGAAATACATAAAACTGTTTTTCGTAAACCATCATGTTTTAAAATTTATAAATATTAAAATATTAAACTTCCCTAAAAGTTGTTTACTAACAAACTAACCTTTTCAGTCCGCCTTGTGACTTATTTTTTTACTTACATATTCCATAACGAAATCGAAGTATAGTGATGGCGAAAAAAATTGTGTTCGAGATAAGGGCTGATTCTGATTGTACTACCCTCAAAACATGAAGAAAAGTAATTTTCCGAAAAGTGTCTGTGTGTCTATCTGGCTGTCTGTGTGCAGAATTCTTTCTGTGGCGAACGAGAACTGCCGCAAATTCAAACAGAATCAAATAATGTTTAGCATATATGCCCGAGTTCTAGATGACTCATGGCCTATTGATTTTGGTGAAGATCGGTTAAGAGGAAGGGGTAGTTTACCTGCATCGTTTTATGTTTTAACAAGAGTAAAGAACTTAATTTTGATAAATAAAGTATCCTGAAAAGAAGGTCATAATAATCCACTGTAGAAAGGTAGATGGAAAACTGTATCTATAAATGAAAAGGGTAGTTGAAAGGGAAGGAAGTAATTTTCTATAAATGAAAATGATAGTTGAATAGGGAGGGGATAACTTTCACTTCCATGTTCCATAAGGAATGGAAGTATGGTGATGGCAAAAAAAATCGTGGTCGAAATTATTGCAGATTCTGATTGTACTACCCTCAAAACATGAAAAAAAGTGATTTTTCGAATGTGTGTGTGTGTGTGTGTGTGTGTGTGTGTGTGTGTGTGTGTGTGTGTGTGTGTGTGTGTGTGTGTGTGTGTGTGTGTGTGTGTGTGTGTGTGTGTGTGTGTGTGTGTGTGTGTGTGTGTGTGTGTGTGTGTGTGTGTGTGTGTGTGTGTGTGTGTGTGTGTGTGTGTGTAGATTTTTTTTATATGGCAAACGATAACAGCCGCAAATTCAAACAGAATCAAATAATGTTTTGCATACAGCACTGAATTGTAGAGTACTCAAGACCTATTGTTTTTGGTGAAGATCGGTTAAGGGAAAGGGGTAGTTTACCTGTAACGTTTTATGTTTTAACAAGGGTAATTTTTTTATGGCAAACGATAACAGCCATATTCAAAGAGAATCAAATATTTTTTGCATACATTCCTGAAGTTTCAAGTACTCGTGGTCTGTTGATTTTGGTGAAGATCGGTTAAGGGAAAGGGGTAGTTTACCTGCCACCTTTAATGTTTTAACAAGAGTAATTGTTTCTATGACGAACGATAACTGCCGTAAATTCAAACAGAATCAAATAATTTTTTACATATGTGCCTGATTTTCAGAAGACTCAAGGCCTATTGATTTTGGTGAAGATCAGTTACGGGGAAAGGGTAGTTTACCTGAAACATTTTTTGTTGTTAACAAGAGTAAAGTACCGTACTTAATTTTGATAAATAAAGTATCCTGATGAGAAGATCTTAATAATCCACTGTAGAAACGTAGATGAAATATCTATAAATGAAGAGGCTAGTTGAACGGGGGGGGGGTAATTTTCTATAAATGGAAATTATAGTTGAAGGGGAGGGGATAATTTTTATATGTGTACTACGTTATCGGCAACAAAGTGTAGTTTGTTGTTAAAACTCCTTCGCGGGCTGTTATCGTTTGCCATAACAGCCCGGAGGTCGTCACCGGTTAAAATTTCAATTGCATTTGCACTGTATGCGGGTCAGTACGTTGTTTATTAATGTATGCGACTACATTAAAACTCTCATTGGTCTCATGTTGAAATTTTCTTTTCCTTCACATTTATGTTTATCTACCCTTTGACGTAGGCCTACGTGTAACTCCGCGAGAAGTGTGGTGCCGACTTACGCCCGATAGCATGAGAAAAAATTCGGTATGGAGAACTGTACATGACTTCCATGTTCTAATTAATTATGAAACGCTTTAATGTTCTAAATAAAAGTCCTATACTCAGATCAAAACCAAATATATCACTACTAGTAATTTTATACAAACCACTATGTTGTCTTTGGTATTGACGAGCGCTTTCGGCAGTCAAGCCATCTTCAGGTCATTTACCAACCTAAACTTGTTTGCCAACATAGTGGTTTGTATAAAATTACTAGTAGAAATATTTGAGATCACTAACACTCCAATACAACAATAAACAAATATATCAGCATGCTTTTAGTAAAAACGCTGAGAAAAATAATCAAAATACGAATTGTACCTAGTTGTTAATCTTTTCAAAATAAAGAATTAATTTGATTAAATTATCTTTTATTTAAACAACGCGAAAGAAAGCACCCATCGTTTGTTATGTGTGTGCTGAAAAGGAAACATTATTAATCTGTTTACGAATTCGTGGTGACATAACATAGAACGATATCAATAGTTGATATTTTATTGAAATTTTTAAGTTTTGGTCGAATAAATTTATAACCGCGAGGGGAACACACTGAATACATTGGTCTCTCTGTCCGCTTCCCATGTTAGGCTGGAAACTTTTCAAACCCTCCCCCCTCGTATAATCTTGAAAAGTTACATATTTCACTGACTCTGTAATAAAACAAAGCGGTGTTTCCAGTTCGACTTCGATGTGTCTTTTCTCTCGCGAAACTTACAGAATTGATTCAAACAGGTCAATGACGATAAAAACTATACAAGTCAGTGCAGAGCCCTTTAAATTACACGGTATTACAGCAAACCGAAACTTTTATATCGCGGGTTACAAATTGCGCGACATTAAGGGGATGCCACTGCCATTAATGTTAGTTTTTGTCCCTACCAGACTGACGCGCACGTTATTGCCTATTGTGTCGTCCCCCGTCACTTATTGCTTTAGTGGCGACCGCAATGTGAGTTCCCTTCCCTGTGCCGTCAGCTCTACCATTAAATTCTGTATTTCTGTTAATTTAAAAAAATGGTAATTCTTTATACAGCTCGAGTAATAAAATCTACATATATATATTGCAACAAAACAGGATGATAAGCTCTATTAATCGTATCTGAACATGGATGACGAACATTGACATGTTTAAAATGATTTTATTCAATTTTTGTCTTTTAGCTGTAAGTTTTGTATTTAGCAATGGATAAGGACGTAGGTTATATCAAATTCTTTATAAAAATGTGTTCTTTTATGTCATGTACTTTGTGTGTGAAATTGTGCGCGAGTGCGCGTGTGATAAACCTTATTCGCTATATCTTCCGCGGTAATCAACCGCGCACTGTGAAACTTTGACAGTGTATTGTTTATGTAAATAGCTACAGTTTTTATGTACTCTAATGTTTCCTGTTTCCAACTATTTTATAGATATGGTTTTTTTGTATAGGAAAAAACTCGGCTTTTAACTCTTATTAATGATAGAGTAATAAAAGTCATAGATAAAATCAATGCAAGGTGACATCGGATGGACCAATCAGAAGACACTAATTTCATTAATATTCGTACTCTGTGAGGTACGGATCGACACAGTTGGTCGATAGCATTTGCCAAGTGAAGTTGTGTCCGTCGAAGAGAGTTTTCCTCATTATATATATAATTATATATATATATATATATATATATATATATATATATATATTGCAACAAAACACAGGATGATGATCTATGAATAAGAATATCAGAGCATGGATGACGGACATTAACATGTTTTAAATTGATTTATGCAATTTTTGTCAATTAGCTATAAGTTTTGTATTTAGTGATGGATAAGGACTTATGTTATACTAAATTTTTTGTAAATTTTTGCTCTATAATGTCATGTACTTTGTGTGTAAATATGTGCGCGCGTTCGCGTGTGGTGAACCTTCGTTGTTATATCTTCCGCGTTAGTAATTATCTATCGCCGCAATATATATATTTTAACAGACCAAATTTTATTATACTAATAAGGATATAGTGAGTGTGTAAAAATCACAAACAAGTCTATTATGGAGGAGATGAAAAATTATTTATTATACACACACATATAGTTTTTAAAGATGTATATTGTATTATAAATTGTCATGTATTGTAATTTGCAATAATAGTTTATAATGTTCGATAATATATTGGTTTTACTTGATTGAGGCTACGACCTCAGTACGTACAATCCTCCGCTTCCTACTGCCACTCCCATCCTGGCGTCCTCTTCTTCAGCGTCACTCCTTCCTGGCGTTCTCTTCGTCCTGGCGTCCTCTTCGTCCGGCGTCCTCATCTCAAATATGTTAAACACACAATGCTTATTAATTTCTCTAGAATAGTTTATTATTAATTGATATGTAAATATTATCAATCTCAGGGTGAATATGGGTATCAATTTAATAAGGTGTATTAGTCGTACACCTTCCACGTAATCTTGAAGTGTCTTTAAATTCCCTAAGCGGATATCTTAACTTACACGAAAAGTACTATACTATATTATAATTCTATTTAAATAATTTACCCACTCGGCTCTGAACGCAGAACTTCGTACAGAATACCAAGGATTATGTTAAATTATACTTTTCTATGTTCGCTCGAGACCAACTCTCTCACGCACGAGCACAACTTCACCTTGCAACTTCTACAGTCAGACTCTCTCGATCTTTACTCTTAAGAGAATGAATGTTACTAAATTTAGTGTATTCCGATTGGCTAAACCCAAGTCACATGATTTATGCTTTTATCAGATATAACGTTTTCCAGAAAGAGTTTGTATAAATATGCACTAACTTGCATTGAATTATCTACCAATTTTTATGACCCTATTAATGATAAATGTTTCAAATTGAGTTTTTCCTACTTAAAAACCATATTTCTAAAATAGTTATGAATTACAGGGTACACATAAATTGAAGCTATTTACATAAACAATTCATTGTCAATGTTTCACGTCGATCGGTTAATTACCGCGGAAGATATAGCGATCACACGTTATCATACCCGCACAAGCGCACAAATTCACTCAAAAAATACATGACAACAAAGAACATCTTTTTACGGAGAATTTGGTATACCCTACATGCTTATCCATTTCTAAATACAAAACTTATGGCTAAAAGACAAAGTATTATATAAAACCAATTGAAACATGAAAATGCTCGTCATCCATGTGCTCTGATATAAACAATATAGCTTATCATCCTGTGGTCCGTTGAAATATGTATATATACATATAACTCAAAGTCAGGATTTATGGGTACTGAATACAAATCCACACCGTTACACCGATTGCCACCAAATTTTGTACAGGTAACCTTTGACACAAGGCGCAAAATACTGTCTAATTTGGAATTTGATATTTTGCCCCGTACGCACGATTTAGGCCCTTTTAATTATGCCTTTTCGTTGACGCGTATAAAGATATTTAGCTATTTAGCGGCATCGGAACTGTATAGTTATCCATTCCTGCAGTACATTTTCGATGTTTTATATAATATGCGATTGTATCGATATATTACGATGTGGAAAAGAAGAAATGTACTAATTGTAAATTGTCCTATTTCTTAATGCAAAGAGAAAATACGTGTTCTTTTCATTTGTGAGGTTAGGTGACAACGGTTTTTGGTTTTTAGTTTACTGCTGAAATAAATAATAGCCATGGTTAAGGAAAACATAACGTTTAATGCGTTATACAATGCTTCTAACACAATAACAATTCAAACAGATTTTAACGTTTTTGATTTAACAAGTACTTTATAAATATCTCCAAAGCTTTTTGGAGATATAATTTAGTACAAACATTATAATTTAGTACAAGTTGAAATAGTAAAAGGGTTGAAACAGCTTTGGAGAGAATTTTACGAATGAGTCAAAATTGTTATACGAGCTGACAGAATGCCATATATACATAGATAAAAAAATTATATTAAAGTACTTATTAAAAGTCAAATATTCGCATGCGAAGCCGCGGGTAACAGCTAACGTTATATATTTTTCACTAATGTATCTTATTTTACAAGTGGAAAACAAATACAGACACCAATGAAGTCACTGATTAAAAGGTTTAATTAATCACAATTAATTATTTGTAATCAACTTATATCATAATTGAAGTTAAATTTGTCCACACGCAATAATATTTTCAACTAATAGAGTCCCGCACAATAATCATTTTTTTAATAATAACCACTTGATATCACTTGACAAATCGTCCAACATATACTTTCTTCTAAGCGGCAGTGTTTGCCTGTTTATAGTCCGCGGGTGTTCCAAAATTTGCGTCAACAAGCACTCGAAAAAATTGATATTTGAAGATGGAGGGGGTTGTAGTAGCTAAGGGAAGGTCAAGTGTCTGTAAAAAATATTTTGTATTCAGATTATATTTAGTTTTTACAAACACTTGACCTTCACAACCCCCTCCATCTTCACACCCCACACATGTCCGGACACACGCCTTAAACAAATGTTCACCACCCTAACATCCTCTGTTTATTTGTTCACTGATCTCTTTGACAATAGCTTGAGAAGCTGAAACAGCTGTCAGAGTTAAATAAAAACTGTGAAACGTGCCAAGTGTTTATGTATTTTTAAAAAACCTTTGTATGGTTTTAGTTATTGTACAGACAGTTCTGATTGGCCTTAGACTTACAAGGTCGAAAATCAAAAGAAATTTTTGACAACGATGTTGAACATCCGTGTTAAAGGAAACTTTACAAATATGCAAGCCATCCTTACACTACGATTTGAAATGAGCAAGCAATAAATATAAATATAAAATACACGTCACTAATTACCTAAAACGCAGGAGACCTTTGGAGGAAATATTTTTAACACGGAACAACACAGCACGATAAAACATCACTGCAGAGAAGATTATGTATGAAAAAAGTAGACACTTTGTCGATAAAACGTAGGCTATATTACTTGGAAAAATTCAACAGCAAACATCATTTTAACAAGAAAAGCGCTAGTGCCTTATGGTGTGGAATCCATTGTCACTACCGGCAAGTTTTTTTTTTTTTTTAACGCTGACCTCAATATTATATTTTTTTATTTCCTTCCGAGATAAAATATATTGCTGTGAAAAACAACATTTTCTTTTCTTCTCATTTCTACCGTATACAGGGTACACAAACACACCCAAGTACTGCATACACATTTAGATACAGTTTAGTTTTTTAAAAGGATTTTGTGTTTTGACCATGTACTATTTCAGCCGATAGGCTAGCTAAAGAGAAGAGTGGACTTGAGTTTGGGGAGGGGCTTCAAATTCTCAATGTTTATTGGAGTGGATTTGTAATAAGTAACAATATAATATACACAGGCAATTCTATTAATATGAGAGTGATTAATATCTGGTTTATTTTAATAAAGGAATTAACATCTTGGCCATATATTTGGTAGATCAATGGCGGGTCCAGCAAACAATTTGTAGGGCGGGGGGCAGCCAATCGTTTTGAATTGGTTGAAAAGAGTATGTTAAGGCATGTGGTAGTTCTTTTGTGACAGTCCAACTCTCTGACCCTTAAACAAGTTTGGCAACGGCTACCACCTTGTAAAACCTTGTACATGTTCCTCTATTTGCTACCTTTAGAGTTCTCCTGATGGGTCACATACGGTTGAATTATACTGTTTATTACCCACATCATAAGCTGTATTATAAAAAATATTTTTTTTGTTTTAGTATTTTAAAAACTAAATTCATTTTACTTACATCAAATGGAATCGGTTTTAATCCGTGTTTGTAAATACTCTAGAACAGCGTTTGCAAACTGTGTGCCGCGAAGCCCGGCTGGATGTGCCGCGAAATTTTGGAAAAATAATAAAATTATAAAATAAAATGTCTAACTCGGCAATAAAAAAGAAATCAGAAAGATGTTTGCTTACATAGTTGATATTCCTGTTTTGAAGCTAACATTGGAAAGTAATTTAATTAAGATCGGAAGTTAAGTGAGAAAATGTGTTTCAATGGCTTTTTTGTAATTTTATAAGTCACAAAAATCACAGTTTGTTGATAAATTTGCTTTACAGTTGGAAAAGTCCACTGACAAAACTGGGAAACCATAAGTATTACTGAGGTAAGTAAGTAACATTCGTTATTATGGTATATTACGATGCAGTGTGATTTTAAAGACATCGCTCAAAGGAACTGAAGGTTGGGGGGGAGGGGGTATGTAGAGGGAAATAGTGTGCCGCGCTTCTATTTGTTTGTAGTGTGCCCCGCTTCTATTTGTTTGTAGTGTGCCGTGGGCTAAATAAATTTGGGAGACGCTGCTCTAGAAGGAAATGATCGTGATCCAGTAAAACTCAAAACGGAGAGACACTTGAAGTTATGTTTTACGTTTCTATATTCCAGTGGATTGCAAACGTGTTGCATATATAATGGCCGTAAGTCATGCGTCGTCTATGAAAAGGAAATTAGGTTTTTGTTCAGCCGCAGTTAATACGTTTGATAAGATGACGGCGACAAGGACCTAGTTAACGCGACATTGCCAGGCGGTAGGAAATGATCGTGATCCAATAAAACTCAAAACGGAGAGACACTTGAAGTTATGTTTTACGTTTCTATATTCCAGTGGATTGCAAACGTGTTGCATATATAATGGCCGTAAGTCATGCGTCGTCTATGAAAAGGAAATTAGGTTTTTGTTCAGCCGCAGTTAATACGTTTGATAAGATGACGGCGACAAGGACCTAGTTAACGCGACATTGCCAGGCGGTAGGAAATGATCGTGATCCAATAAAACTCAAAACGGAGAGACACTTGAAGTTATGTTTTACGTTTCTATATTCCAGTGGATTGCAAACGTGTTGCATATATAATGGCCGTAAGTCATGCGTCGTCTATGAAAAGGAAATTAGGTTTTTGTTCAGCCGCAGTTAATACGTTTGATAAGATGACGGCGACAAGGACCTAGTTAACGCGACATTCCCAGGCGGTAGGAAATGATCGTGATCCAATAAAACTCAAAACGGAGAGACACTTGAAGTTATGTTTTACGTTTCTATATTCCAGTGGATTGCAAACGTGTTGCATATATAATGGCCGTAAGTCATGCGTCGTCTATGAAAAGGAAATTAGGTTTTTGTTCAGCCGCAGTTAATACGTTTGATAAGATGACGGCGACAAGGACCTAGTTAACGCGACATTGCCAGGCGGTAGGAAATGATCGTGATCCAATAAAACTCAAAACGGAGAGACACTTGAAGTTATGTTTTACGTTTCTATATTCCAGTGGATTGCAAACGTGTTGCATATATAATGGCCGTAAGTCATGCGTCGTCTATGAAAAGGAAATTAGGTTTTTGTTCAGCCGCAGTTAATACGTTTGATAAGATGACGGCGACAAGGACCTAGTTAACGCGACATTGCCAGGCGGTAGGAAATGATCGTGATCCAATAAAACTCAAAACGGAGAGACACTTGAAGTTATGTTTTACGTTTCTATATTCCAGTGGATTGCAAACGTGTTGCATATATAATGGCCGTAAGTCATGCGTCGTCTATGAAAAGGAAATTAGGTTTTTGTTCAGCCGCAGTTAATACGTTTGATAAGATGACGGCGACAAGGACCTAGTTAACGCGACATTGCCAGGCGGTAGGAAATGATCGTGATCCAATAAAACTCAAAACGGAGAGACACTTGACGTTATGTTTTACGTTTCTATATTCCAGTGGATTGCAAACGTGTTGCATATATAATGGCCGTAAGTCATGCGTCGTCTATGAAAAGGAAATTAGGTTTTTGTTCAGCCGCAGTTAATACGTTTGATAAGATGACGGCGACAAGGACCTAGTTAACGCGACATTCCCAGGCGGTAGGAAATGATCGTGATCCAATAAAACTCAAAACGGAGAGACACTTGAAGTTATGTTTTACGTTTCTATATTCCAGTGGATTGCAAACGTGTTGCATATATAATGGCCGTAAGTCATGCGTCGTCTATGAAAAGGAAATTAGGTTTTTGTTCAGCCGCAGTTAATACGTTTGATAAGATGACGGCGACAAGGACCTAGTTAACGCGACATTGCCAGGCGGTAGGAAATGATCGTGATCCAATAAAACTCAAAACGGAGAGACACTTGAAGTTATGTTTTACGTTTCTATATTCCAGTGGATTGCAAACGTGTTGCATATATAATGGCCGTAAGTCATGCGTCGTCTATGAAAAGGAAATTAGGTTTTTGTTCAGCCGCAGTTAATACGTTTGATAAGATGACGGCGACAAGGACCTAGTTAACGCGACATTCCCAGGCGGTAGGAAATGATCGTGATCCAATAAAACTCAAAACGGAGAGACACTTGAAGTTATGTTTTACGTTTCTATATTCCAGTGGATTGCAAACGTGTTGCATATATAATGGCCGTAAGTCATGCGTCGTCTATGAAAAGGAAATTAGGTTTTTGTTCAGCCGCAGTTAATACGTTTGATAAGATGACGGCGACAAGGACCTAGTTAACGCGACATTGCCAGGCGGTAGGAAATGATCGTGATCCAATAAAACTCAAAACGGAGAGACACTTGAAGTTATGTTTTACGTTTCTATATTCCAGTGGATTGCAAACGTGTTGCATATATAATGGCCGTAAGTCATGCGTCGTCTATGAAAAGGAAATTAGGTTTTTGTTCAGCCGCAGTTAATACGTTTGATAAGATGACGGCGACAAGGACCTAGTTAACGCGACATTCCCAGGCGGTAGGAAATGATCGTGATCCAATAAAACTCAAAACGGAGAGACACTTGAAGTTATGTTTTACGTTTCTATATTCCAGTGGATTGCAAACGTGTTGCATATATAATGGCCGTAAGTCATGCGTCGTCTATGAAAAGGAAATTAGGTTTTTGTTCAGCCGCAGTTAATACGTTTGATAAGATGACGGCGACAAGGACCTAGTTAACGCGACATTGCCAGGCGGTAGGAAATGATCGTGATCCAATAAAACTCAAAACGGAGAGACACTTGAAGTTATGTTTTACGTTTCTATATTCCAGTGGATTGCAAACGTGTTGCATATATAATGGCCGTAAGTCATGCGTCGTCTATGAAAAGGAAATTAGGTTTTTGTTCAGCCGCAGTTAATACGTTTGATAAGATGACGGCGACAAGGACCTAGTTAACGCGACATTCCCAGGCGGTAGGAAATGATCGTGATCCAATAAAACTCAAAACGGAGAGACACTTGAAGTTATGTTTTACGTTTCTATATTCCAGTGGATTGCAAACGTGTTGCATATATAATGGCCGTAAGTCATGCGTCGTCTATGAAAAGGAAATTAGGTTTTTGTTCAGCCGCAGTTAATACGTTTGATAAGATGACGGCGACAAGGACCTAGTTAACGCGACATTGCCAGGCGGATTACGAGAGCAGCGACGGAAATGGAGACGGTCTATTTGAATAATGTCCCTGTTTAGCAAACACTCGACTCTGTAACCGGCTGAAATTGTTTATGTTTTAATTTTTTTAAGGTTTTTGACAGACCTACTTTGTGTATGTTATATGAGAAATTAATTTTAGTGTTTCCAGATTTACTCACATAAATTGTAATTGATCTACCAGAGTTGGATTTGTGCGTCGACAAAGACAATAATACACAGGAAACTAATAATGCTTATAATATACTTTTCTTAACCATTAAGTACACTTTTATACGTTTAAATAGACTCATGCCCAATTTATTTTGTTTCTCAATGTTGTAGTACTTATCCCATTGAATAAGTACTATTAGAACATTCTATAAGTACATACTATACAACATACAACTGTATGTTAACATCATACAACTTATATATTATAATTAGAACTCTCATTACAATTATATTGCTGTATATTTTATGTTCTAGGAAAGAATATGAGATAAAATAAATCTCGAAATGTCGAATAAACACTATACTTTTATTAGACCGAAACTCGACATCAACTGGAAACCATAAATACAGTAACGTACAGTGGGTACTATAATTTGCACGTTCCCATTTTCTGTATGGATTCAGTATTCCCGATGAATTTACGGAGCCTAACGGCCGCGGATACGGAGAGATATCCGCAAGTGTATAACATTTGCAATAACATACGCGGACTAAGATCCAAGTTCGAAAGTATAAGAATGAGGTTATAAACTTTAGTGGGAATCATAAAACGCAGACACTTAAAATTGGTTTAAAATTTTACTGTACAATTCTTCTGCCGCAAACGAACAGCGAGCGATTCCAAACGACATGACACGGCGGCGCGATATCGGATTCTTCCCAATTACACGACATTACGACAGAACGAAACTTTCATATCGCGTGTTACAAATTGGGCGACATTAAGGCACTGCCACTCCCATTAATATTAGTTTCTGTCACTATCACGTAATCGCCTATTGTGTCGTTCGCCGTCACTTATTACTTTGGTGGTCGTTTTTATGTTCCCTTCTCACAGTTACGTACTTTTTCACTTAATCGTTTTATTGATACAACTTTTCGCAGAATGGCAATTGCTTAGGGAACTGGTGTCATACAACACAACCACTTCATAGATACAAAAAACATAAGACTACTGCACAACATACAAAAAGTTAAAAAAAATGGATTTATTAGAAATTCTAGAAATTAGAAAAGCAATAAAAAGTAACAAAAATTTAACAAATGAATAAGTTGAATTCGGTGTATTCCCTTTATTAAAAGTTGTTATTTAGTTTAGTTAATTTGTATATTTTGCATTCAGATTATATTTAGTTTTTATAGGCACTTGACCTTCCCTTACCTTCTCCAACTCCTCTCCATCATCACACCCAACACATGATCGGATACACACCCTAAACATATGTTCACCACGATACACGGATGATATGTCCAATTCTTTAAGTCCACAGACAAAATGTCCACTTTTTCTGGGTCAACAGTTCTAATGTCCAGTTCTTTATGTCCACTAACTTGAAGTCCATTTAGTTATAGGTCCGCTAATTTAGGGACCTATCATCCTGAAACCGTTCATCACACTAACATCCTTTGTTTACTTTTCTTTTATAAAATTGCTAAACTGCTATAATTGTTTTTATTATTTAGACAAATTTTCGTCATTACTGACATCTTCAGGTCTTAAACAACCCTGTTTAAGGTTGTTTAAGACCTGAAGATGTCAGTAATGACGAAAAGCTTTGTCTAAATAATAAAAACAATTATAGCAGTTTAGCAATTTTATAAAAGAAAAGTAAGGATGGCTGCTAATTTAAACAATACGAAGAATCCTTTGTTTAGTTGTTCACTGATCTCTTTGACAATAGCTTGATAACCTGAAACAGCTGTCAGAGTTAAATAAAAACTGTGAAACGTATCAAGTGTTTATATATTTTAAAAACCTTCATACAAATTTGTTGTATTTGTTTCCATTGCCTCTCATGAGATGAACACTATTAAGGAGAACATCAAAAGTCATCCTTGCTTTCTAAACAAGGTAGATATTAATCAGTATGTGCAATGAGTTATGAACCAGTGAACTGACAACAGTGAATACGAGTATGATAAAAAACTTCGAACCGTAAAAGAAAGCACGAAAATGATTTCGCATCCAATAACAAAAAAAGTCAGTAAAAAAATGAAAAGCAATGAAACGTGACTTTATAACTTTATCAGCCTGCTGGAAAATTAATCAACGCGCTGAATAATTATAAACTATGAACGTGATTTTTGTCTGAAGCTTACTAGGCCGTCAGTATACTCAAAAGTATTAAATACCGGGCTGCTAGGCCGTGGTTGGTTGCTTTATAATCTCGACACCGTCGGCAACGTTTCGTATCCCACCCTCGGGATATTCTTCAGGCCGCAAAAAGCGACAGAATGTTAGCCACCTATACTGTTTCCGTTCTTAGCTTAATCCTGATGTAAACAAACTGGCGTAGCATATCTGAAACGCTATTTGTTGCTCGAGTTAGAGACGTATTACTCTGACAGAAGGAGTACAGACAGGGTACATATAATATTGATATTGTATAGTAAATTGTAATACTTTTTACATTCCGGACCAAAGTAATATTTGTGTGACTGTCTGACCGACAATGACATATTTTATAACACGCAGAGTTAATGGATTTGTTATTTAATGTTTGAATATTGCAAGAAAACAAATAAAGTACGCCTACATTTAAAGCTTTAATATCGATATCGATGTGTACCATACGGATCGCGTGCTGACAGGCAAAGTGAACGGCAGAAAACGGTCCGAAGCACGTACAGCTTCCCACACAATGGTGGGAAAAAAAGCGTTTGGCGCTAAGTTAACACGTGTATTAAACGAGTCATTCAGTCAGTAATGCTCTTGTTTTGACACCTTATAATTATTACATTTGGGACAGTTCTACTGAAAATTTGTGGTTATGAAGATTTTATTATTATTACAGTTTGTTTTTACTTTTGCCTGACTGATAACAGATGACAATAAATAGAGGGTTTACACTCATTTTACTGACTTTGTGTCAAACCAAAAATTAATTAGAGCGTCATCAGACGTTTTAAAGATTGCAAAATATATGTATAATTTATTGGTTATATCTGACACTAAACTTAATACCAAAAAAATGGTTATATCAGCTTGCATAAACTTTGCCTGCACAGTGTTTAGAAAACATATTTCAAACAATGATTTTTCTTAAGCTAGCCATGAAGTGAAACTTATCAAATTAATGGGGACATTATTTTATAAAATCTTGTGCTATGACATTGCTAAGGAAAGAACCGCTGCAGCTGCCTTCTCTAAGCTTAGTGTCTGCCAAAAGGTAATAAATTTGTATTATTTAGTAATGTATAATGTAAACAATTTTTATACAATTAATGCATAGCTAATTAAATAATATAAAAAATTTATGTAAATTAGCATTGCTAATTGAACACTTTAACGACCATGGCGAGCGTATACGCCAGCTTCTTTTATCCAATAAACATTTTAAAAGTTTACGGCTCACGTCTTTTATTCTTTGTTTCCCTTATTATTATCTTTATTCGTCTGGCTACAACACTAAATGTTCATAAATAAGAACGCAACAGAACTTAGCGATAAACTGAAATAATGTGTCAGAATACTGAAATCTTACAGTGAAACAAATGTGTTTATTTTGGAAAGACATTAAAACCCTCCCACTTTGGAGTCATTAATTGTTTAAAATGACATAACTATACCATTTAACGCAAAATGTGCTCCGCTACAGCAACAAAAGCTATAACAAAGCAGAAAAGTTAGACTTTGTACAGGTACAGTATATAGCATACGCAGTGTTCTTGCCTACCACTGGAGCAGCGGTCGGACCGAATTCAGTGACTGCAGCACGCGATCCATATAGTATACATCGATGACTGTCTATATCAGTTGTTGTCAGAAAGTAATTCAATGCCTTCCATGTCTGTGTCGGAACTTGAATCAGCACTTGAGTCAGCAGTGTTAATGATAAGATTGTCCACGACGGCGTCGGTAATTTGGTCGAATTCCTGTAGCTTATCTTTTTCCTTGAATACATGCTCGACACAACGACTCCACTTGTCCGTCGTTATTTCATTTACCGCCTGTTCTATCAGTTGTTTTACATCACGCAGCTTATATGTTGTGTTGTGACGAGCAACATATCCTTTCAACTGGCTCCATATTGATTCAATGGAATTCAGAATACAGTAATAAGGAGGAAGTCTTAAACTTCGGCAATATCATTTACTAAAAATTTTTAAATTTATGTTCATTTTGCTAGCAGCGATAACGTTCTACTATGTATTCATAAAGATGATTAAACGTAATCAGAAACCACTTGTCGCAGTAAAGCCAACTCTCACATGACTTGTACAGACGTTCTCCACATGCGCGTAACACATTACTGTGTGAAAAGTGTCAACTGACCAATAGCGTTTCAGATGAGCCACGTGGGTTTGTTTACATCAGGATTAAACTAAAAACGGAAACAGTATACACTGTCTGTGTGCACAAATCAGACTGCATCGTTAGAAAGGTGAGATTTCCGTTTGAGTCCGCGTAGCCGCTGCGTTGCCTCAATTAATAATCGTCATTCTGCTGTCGGTGTTGCCGTTTCGTAAATGACGTCCGGTAATATGACAACACGTAACTACACTGACACGATGTAAAAAGGTAAAAAGTAAATTAATTACGACTGATTACAGCTGCTTTGATGGTGACTGGCAACGGTTTAAATGAGGCAGGCGTAGCATTTATTTGGTCAAAGTGGTCGCAATATTGCGATCTCTGCTGGAGGTCTACTCTGTAGCTTATAAATCATTAAAAAGACTGCCCGACAAAATATTGTAACGATATTACGCGACTCTCTCGAAGAGTCGAGAGCATCCTTCCACCCGTTTCTCCACTACTCGAGCAGGTGTAGCGTCTCAGTCAAGGCCGCACTTACGTATAGGCAGGACGATGTAAATTGAACAGTGGCTTACAGATGCGCAGTAGACAAACACCTCGTTGCGAGGCTAACAAAATTTTTATTTATTTCGCTCACGCGCACAACAGTCTTGTATAGTGTTTCATAGCGTGAACATCGGCTGCAACAAGACTGGCCAGAACAACGGAAGCATGTGTGTGACAGAGAGGGAAATAATATGGAAGTGAGACAGTGAACGTTATAGCGACATCTCCCTCTCTTCTCTCTAGATAACTTAGCTATAGTTGAAAGTGGGGGTAATTCATGCATTGGTCGGCGCAGATTACTGTTCAGGAAAGGCTGGCGGGCCTATACCTTTCAGATTGCTCTGGGGAGCACTTGAAATACGAATTATGCTGCCGCGCCGCAGTAAGGATGGAAAGTTATTCTGGAACACCGGCGCTACCTATACAAGCAATAGCGTTAGCTTTGTCAGTCAGTTACAGTGAGTAATTTCGTTATATCACTCCAGTGGAAAGTGATTACTCTGTTACATTTAGTGCGAAACTCTACTGCTTGCAGACAAATTTAACTTGAATTATTGTATGAGACTACCTTGTTGATTACAAGTCGTTATTTTTGATTAATTAAAGCAGGTAATTAGTGATTTCATTGGTATCTGTATTCTGTTTACACTGTACCATACGACGATCAGTGAGACTTCGTAAAAATTTTATTTACCGCATAAATTTTGTTTTGCCGAAAAATAGGCCTTTAATTCAGATAGACCATTTTTATACAAAAATAATTTTCAGTAATATAGCAAAGTAGGAATACGTAAAGTAGGCCTATATTCATAGGGTTGGCGAAGTGAAGTAAAGTTGGATAGCGTCCTAGATGCGACCGCGTTCAACAGTCATACAGATGAAGGTTTGTCCCCATTCCCTGGAGACCCACATAGCCGTATGCATACGTGTGTGGAAAATGTCTAGACAGAAACAGTGTTTGCGATAAATTCGCCAGACAAATGTAATGAGATGTTTCAGATAATTGAACACATAAATAAGTCGCGGGGTTAGACGCGTAATGTTTTACGCAAATTGAATGCTGTTACGATAGGCCTACACCACTTAACCGCTTTCTTACCCAACTACCAATGTCTCCTTACTTTATAATTTACTACTATCCAGTCTCAGTCTCTCTGTATTTCTCTTCTTCTGTGTGATATTATTCCTTCTGTCTGTAATCCTATTTTATCGCGTCTCACATCTCTTTCCGTCCAACCGTCTATTTGCCTCTCTCCCTCCCCCTCACACCCTTTCGCTCTCTTTCTCTCTGTAACAATATTCTTTCAATCTCCAACAAACACATTTTTATCGTGTCTCACATATCTGTCCGTCTATCTGTCTGTATGTCTGTCTCTCTCCCTCCCACTTTCCCTCTGTAACAATATTCATCCTGTCTGTAACTACATTTTTCTCTTGTCTCAAATCTCTGTCTGTATGTATGTCTGTCTGTCTGTCTGTTCATCTCTCTCTCTCTCTCTCTCTCTCTCTCTCTCTCTCTCTCTCTCTCTCTCTAACAATATTCTTTCTGTCTCTAACCACATTTTTGTCTTGTTTCATACCTGTGTCCGTCTGTCCATCTCCCTCTATATCTGTATCCTTTAATGCGACTAATTTCAGCATGTTATCACGCGTTTTTCAGCAACTTAAAAGATAGTAATGTTGATTAGTCTTAACTTGTTTTTCTTTTCTACAAAGCCGACTCCTCCCCCCCCAACCACATAAAGCCAAATTCTCGATACGCCACTGATCTCTCTCTCTCTCTCTCTCACTCTCTCTCTCTCTCTCTCTCTCCCTCTCCCTCTCTCTCTCTCTCTCTCTCTCTCCCTCTCCCTCTCTCTCCCTCTCTCTCTCTCTCTCTCTCTCTCTCTCTCTCTCTCTCTCTCTTGTCTTGTCTATTATTTTCCTTATTATAGGCATACGTCAACTATCCCAACACTTCGAAATATGTTGGCTCTATTGTTTTTTTTTATTACATTATAAAATATAACCCCACTTGCAAAACAAATTTTAATATTCATTACATTATTTAAGCCTTTCTCGCTTTATTTTAATATTTCCAATTCCTCTACAAGTTTTCGTTTAACTGCTTTATTAATCATCTTCATATACTCAAAATTATTAAATATTGGGCTGATAGGCCGTGGTCGGTTGCTGTATAATCTGGACATTGTTGTCAACGTTTCGTATCCTACCCTCGGGATTTTCTTCAGGCCTCAAAAAGGGACAGAATTTTAAGAAACGGTTACGGCAGATCTGGACCGTTAATGAATTTATAAGTACAGGTAGCATAAAGCAGGACATCTTTTAGCCTTCACCAGAGTACTGTGGGGCTGACGTACGAAACCCGCGTTAGGTTGTCTCGAATGTACACTGAAGCTGGCAGCCTGTGGTGCTGCTGAAACGTTTGGTTTGAACGTAAACCTTGGACCAAACAGCCCGGTAGATATTTCAGATACAACTGATACCGGCCGTAAAAACCTTAGAACAATATTGTTTAATAATTTGTTTATGGTTAGTTGGTATTTAATTTTGGCCGCTCCATTTTTCTTGATTTACTTGTGAATTATATTTCGCGATGAATCAGTCTTTGTGCCCCTGTCTTCACCAACCTGTTCCACTTTCCTCTATCCTCCATCAGTATCGTCTCCTTTTCTCCCAAATTCGTCCACCCCATATTCTTCCTTATTTTCGCTTCTGATCCTCGCCTAGACATGTCCAATCCATCTTGGGCTCTGCTCTTTTGTGCGTTTACGACGTTTAAATTATAAGTTTTTAAATCCGTAACGGTAAGCCCTTCATATTATATGGCGTTCCAAGTCGCATGGCAACTGAGGGATTAGGAGACCCTTAGTTAACACACACACACAAACGCAGCTGGCCCGCACGCCTTGGGTATGAATCATCTACTGTGGCGTCCACTACGTTACTGCAACTTTTATAATATGAATTTTTTACAAACGAGCTTAGCATATTTGTAACCTCTATAAAATTTTAAAGAAAAAGACACCAAACACGACGTGGTTGTGATATACTTTAGATGTACAACTAAGTCAAATTTAATATTCATTTGACTTTAGAAATCAGTATTTTGCTTATGTTATTTAATTTTCGTTGATAATCACACACAATTTGGCTTATCTTTATTGTAATAAAGTGTATTACGTGTGTACATTGCATATATCAAATAAAATTTAACCTTGTAGGCTTCGAAGTGGTTCATTCTGTAGGCTTCGAAGTGTTTCATTCTATAGGCTTCGGCAGCATTTGTTACTGTAGAAAAAACACAAATTTTCATATTACCGACGTAATTTTGCACCACCAATGTAAATTATAAGTATATCAAATATATCACCAACATACTTATTACACTATAACAAAATCTTGATTAAGTACTCCAATTCTGCGTTTGCTTTAGAAATCCGTATAATACTCATATCTATCGTAATTATGTGTTATTTGGACTCATTGTTCTCCCAATTTCACGGAGATTGCAACAATTATAGTATAATTTTGGATTATAAGCTAATTTAAAGATGTTATAGTTTTGAATTGGACCGTGTACTTACATCTGAACCGCCCTGGTCGTGCCTGTCTGGGCCGGGCCGGTTGTAAGTGCGCGTACGAGTATAAGGGTCTTCTAATCCCTTAGGTGGCAACCGGTTTGGAACACCCTGTAATGCTTCAGTCTAACTATCGCGTCCCACGTAATCTTATGTGAACGGTGGTCTCCAAATTCAAAGGATATTTAAGCTTGTGTGTGTGTGCGCGCCCGCGTGTGTGTGTGTTCACATAATCTTATGTGAACGGTGGTCTCCAAATTCGAAGAATATTTAAGCTTCTGTGTGTGTGTGTGTGTGTGTACGCGCGCGCGCGCGTGTATGTAGGAAGGGAGTGAATGAAATTGTAATTATAAATCTCATACGAATACAATACTTAACAGTGAATTCTTTTTTTTCAGGTAACTGTTTTTAATGTGACGTATACTGTACATTTTATATTCGTTCGTCAAACCCCGCCTTGCCGCTTACACAGAAGATGACACATCAATACAGTACCACTGCATTGCATAACAGGTAATATTTCTACGTGTTAATATTCCATCTTCTCGTTGTATAAACATTTTACTCTGCGGTTTTACGTTATAAGGAAAAGTTTCTTTACTTTTTAACTGACCCTCGAACCTCTGGCACACATACGGAGTGTTTAACCTATACGAGGTTTGATCAAAAACATCGTGCAATTTTACAATTTCCATCGCTACAAGTGTTCGATTAAAAAACTGTTTTTATCTAAAGTCGGTACACATGTTAGCGACGGTCGTCTAAAATTTAAGCTGTACTTGATGAGTGGTTTAGATTCCACAGCTAATTAAGTACGTCGTCCTGAGGTGTGTTTTTTTTTGTCATTCTCCAATGCACGATTGAAGAACATATATTAAGTTTTGTGTAAACTGTGAGATAAACTGATTTGTTCTGGTAAACGTGTTCAGACGGCTTCTGGCAAGACTGATGTGTGTGAACAAACGGTTTACAAGCTTCAAAGACTGTCGTAAATGAGTTGAAGATCGTGGTTGTCAGAAGAAGATTATGTTTCTTGTGTTACGCGAAATTTCATCGCTAGGCGCAGTGGTAAATAAAGAGTACAATTCGGACATTTACACCATTTGTATGAAGCTATTCATAGAAAACGGCCAGATTTATGGAGGAAGAATTTATAAAAATTTCACCCGATGATGCGCCTGGACGCATGTTATTGCTTGTTAAGAATTTTACCAGACTAAGCAAAATAAAACGTAATAATGATGACACTGCTACTGCCGTATTGACCAGATGTGTCCCAACCCGATATTTCCTCCTCCCATAGTGATAATTTCTACGAAAGAACAAAGTTTTGTGACCGCTGAAGACATAAAACGAAAGTCACTAAGTGAGCTCGAGGCTGCACCAAAAAGTGCATGCTTGAAATATTTTGAAGAATGCAAAACAGCTAGATTAATTGTGTAACATTCGACTGAGGCTTCTTTGAAGGGGCCAGTATAGGTGTCGATGAATGAAGGCATAATTTTTTTAATAAACAAGAAGTGCATAAAGTATTTAGTTAAACCTCGTAAAATAAGAATATTTTTAGTTTTGGCAAGTACAACCGTTACGTACAGTGTTTCGTTACGAATAATAGGACTGCCAATAAGAAGTTAAACTTTTCGTTTGATAATATATTTTTTACGATTCTCCTGTAAATACTGTCTTGATAAAAACTATGGCAGTCGGAACCGTTTGATATAAGAATGTCTTCTTACAAAAACTGTGGCACTGCTCTGACTCTGTCACGGTGCACCAATCAGATTATCCCGTTGGTAAAATCACAATATCGTTTTAAGTACACGTGAACTCGGCATTATCATAATTAGTATTCGTCGACAGCAGTTTATCACCTCGTGTTCTCGTCACTCTGCTGTCGGTGTTGCCGCTGTTTAATGATGCGCGGAAACATGTCAACAACGTATGTCTACACTGACGCGAGCTAACAAGTTAATGCCGGCGTTAACGGTTTGAATAAGGGAATAAATATATAACGCACAGTGTTACTGTACAGTATCTAAGTATTACTGGTCAATTGTTGATTGAAACTCCGTATCTGAAAATCAACATGTCTACGCGCGCGCGTGTGCTCGTGCGTATGTCTGTGTGTTGTACCATAATATAGAAACTTTGTTTCGGTAGTTGCGATGCGCCCGCCAAAAAAGTTGCATTTTCATCGACGTTCGGTGCAGCAGAGACGGTTTCAATAAATGCGGAATGTGATCAATTTGAATTCCAATTTCAATGTGTTCAATTTAAACACTCTCTGCAGTTCCCATTACTAATTACGTTTGCATGTAAATTTTTGTAAAGTATCGCTGTGTTACTTGTGTACGCTAGCGAATGAAAATGCAGCTGCACTCATTTATATCTATTTTCGTATTTCTTTAAAAGACATGATCGGATACTTTTCGGTCAGCACTCGTATGCTTTTCTCGTGTCTCTACACGGTTGTATCTTTATTGCGTTAGGTTTATAGAACTGATGTCGTAGGTGTGTGTGTGTGTGTGTGTGTGTGTGTGTGTGTGTGTGTGTGTGTGTGTGTGTGTGTGTGTGTGTGTGTGTGTGTGTGTGTGTGTGTGTGTGTGTGTGTGTGTGTGTGTGTGTGTGTGTGTGTGTGTGTGTGTGTGTGTGTGTGTGTGTGTGTGTGTGTGTGTGTGTGTGTGTGTGTGTGTGTGTGTGTGTGTGTGTGTGTGTGTGTGTGTGTGTGTGTGTGTGTGTGTGTGTGTGTGTGTGTGTGTGTGTGTGTGTGTTATTCCGCTCGATGCGCACAGATAACAAGAAGCATAACTGGTCCTTGAAGCACAGAATACACAAACTAATATCTTATAAGATACGGAAGCGTGAAACAAATAATAATAATAATAATTGCACCACCGGAATCGCCTTAAATTGTACATAACAACTGTTTTGCTATGTTCGTAATTGGACGTAATAATTGTAAAGGTACGAACGTTTTCTCGTCTGCCGTACCGAGCTCAGGCAACACAGTTTATCTCTAATCTCATCAATCTTGTGTCTAACAGTATCAAGCCGTGAAACTCGATAATAAATTATTCATTATAATTAAACGGTGAAAACAATTAATTTAATTTTACTTGTCATTTATATTAATTGCTTCGTGAAATACGTTATCTTTGTCTGTCTCTTTTACCTTCTGTCTTTATTTCCCTTCCCTTCATTCTATTTAATTCTCTCCCTTTTCCATTTATTATTATTCTATCATTTCCTGTGTGTCTGTCTCTGTCTCTGTTTGTCTGCCTCTCTAACTCTCTCTCTCTTCCCCTCCCCTTACCATTCGTCATTATACTCTACGTGACTGGTTTCAACCTTGTTTGTTTGTTCACGGCACACTACACTATCCTTTGAGTGAGCTCCTGCGGCACACTATCGTACAAGTTGGCCACTGTCGTACATGGAAGAGTTGGTCCACCGACCTCCATCTGAAGCAATAATAGCAACTGGTAGAACTTAAGCCAGACCGAACACTTCTCACTGAATTGTTGTGAACTACCAGTTCTCAAGTTCTGGATGTCAACGAGTCAACAAAGAAAGAGTAGGCCTACCTATTAACCTAACCTAATCTAACCTATTGACAGTAATGTCAGTTGAATCTCTTCTTCTAATTAGAAGAAAACCTATTCTTTTCGGATGTTGGGTTGATATATTTTAACTTTCTATACTGCTGGACGGAATAAGTCAGTTGTATTCATGCCAAACCAGGTCCTAAAATTTCTCAGCCATGATATTCTGGATCGCCCAACTCCTGTTTTTCCAAGAACTTTTCCCTGTAATATGGACTGTAATAAGTAAAATCTCCGTTCATTTCTCATGAGGTGTCCAGATACTGAAGCTTCCTCATCTTCACTGTGTTAATAACTTCCCTTTCTTTCTTCATCTTTCTAAGAACTTCAACATTAGTTATATGTGCTGTCCATGAAATGCTAAGTATTCTACGGTAGAGCCACAATTCGAAAAATTCCAATTTCTTAGTTGTGGCTTCAGTCAAAGTCCAAGATTCTACACCGTAGAAGAGGATCGATAATACATAGCAACGTAAAAGTCTCATCTCTGTGTTTATTGCAAAATCGTGACTTCTGAATAAACTGCTCATTCTAGTGTACACAGCTCTTGCCTTTTCAATTCTGCTCTTTATTTCTAGAGAGTGGTCCCATTCTTCATTGACTATAGTACCAAGATATGTAAATTTGCTTACACGTTCAACTGGAAGCACTTAATACACTGCTATGTTTTCTACCACCTACTTGTGCGATCTGGGCTTTCCATTCCCAAACAATAATTATGGAAGGACGGAGAGGTGTGGGACGTCCGACGAAGCGCTTGAGTGAATATGTGTAGTCTACCTCCTTGGGACCGGAACAAACCATTTTTGGTTTAATCCTTGAGGATGATGATGATGATGATGATGATGATGATGAAAAAGCAACCTAATCGACATTAACCGAAATTCATTAAACATCATTTGTTTACAGTATATTCCTTCTTCTTCTCCTTCTCCTCCTCTTTAAGGATTAGGTTATAGAAACCTGTTCCGGCACCCATGTCATGCTCGGACGACCCACATCTCTTCAACCAATGGTTTTTAGCCATTATACTATACTATACTTTACTATTATTCTATATTATATTATACTATAGCCATTATACTAAGAAACTTTCGGTACCAGAATAACTGATACAAAACCACCAAATCTTATCTCAGAAAGAGAAGGGTGAGGGCGAATCAGCTGCTCCCCAAAACAGGGTCCTTTCGGCTAAGGTATGGTAACACTGACAGAAGACTCTCTGGTCCTCCTGGTAGAGGGTTATGCAGCAGGCCAGTTAGCTGTTCATGTAATACTTTGAAATACTTGAAGCATCCAAAGTAGCCTCGGAGTAAGGACAGTACACTTAAAGTCTTACTTCAGTTCACCGTTGCACTTGTAATAGTCGTCCGTACATGGCCATACGGAGTACTGTATATTCTTCAGTACAGCATACATTGGATATTGAGCGCTGCAAGGGTTTAGTTAAAAAGTTCGGGGAGCAATATCTATAGCTTAGCGATAGAACTAAAAATTTTCCGTGTATTCTACGATTCTAATATCATTTAAAAGTTTCCGAATCCCTCTCTCAATTTACTCTTTGGCGAATGGATGTGGCGACCCCATCGCCCAGTTTCTTTGAAACTGGAAGCAGCCTGCCGAGTGACTTCCGGGATAGGAGTTTCCCTCTACCAAGTGCCAACGGTCCCTTTTGAGGGCGGATGATCGGGTAGAGGTAGGCACTTTCTTGCCGTTGGGATGGGAAACTGTCCCTAAAGGCGGATGAACCACTTGGTCAACGGCATGAGGCAAAGTGAATAAGAATTTAAGAAAAGGGTTGGCAAAATGTTATGTGTGGACCGTTCCTTTATATGCTGCATAGACATGGACACTGAGGAAAGAGGATGAGAAAAGATTAGAACCATTTGAGATGTGGTTTTGGCAAGCAATGGAAAAAGTGAGGTGGGTTGATAAAGTAAAGAATGATGAAGTTTTAAGAAGAATAGGGGAAGAGAGAAGAATCCTGAAGGTAACAGAAGATAGGAAAAAGGATTGGTTAGCTAATTGTTTAAGAAGAGACTGCTTGGTTGCAACTGCCATGGAGGATGTCATAGAAGAAGAAAAAAGAAAAGATCGTAGAAGAATGAAATTAATAGATAGCATTAAAATCAGAGGGTGTTACGACGAAACGAAAAGAGTGGCATGAGATAGGACAGATTGAAGAGCTTTTAGCATTTCAAGATTTAGTGCAGAACGCCAAATAAAAACTTGTTAGAGGCCAAATAAAAATAATTTACTCTTCGCCTACCAGCTGTTCGAAATTTACGAATCACACGTGTTTTGAAAAATGTACAAAATCAAACATCGTGCTATCGTCGAATTCTGTGTTAGAAAATTTCAAAAACCAAGGGGGAACTCACAACGTAGTGGTAAATGTGTTAGGAGATTATGCGCTTTCTCAAAATCAATGGTCTGTAACTGGCCACTTGAGTTTAAACGTGGAAGTACGAGCATTGAAGACGATCCCTGCTGCAGTGGGCGCCGAAAAAGTGCTGTTGTGTTGTTTTTTCAGTGTTGTGCGATTTTTCCTAGTAAATGATTATAATTGTATTATTTAGTATGTAGATCATATACTATGTGAACTTTTGTTATTATTTTTTTTTGGCTCTCTACCACTCGTTGATAGACTATTATTAATTATCACTTACATTCGCGTAAGCCTGAAGACGACTGCCGATTTCTTGGTTGGCCGAAACGTTGCACTTATATTTTGTCTGTGTCTGGGTACTGAAAGAAAGTTGGGGGGGGGTAGAGGACCACTACTGGGAAAGTGATGGGATAGTGTCAGACGTTATTGAAAGATTATTGGCACATCAGGTTCGCATGGTGAGAATATCAGCAGTGACAGTGGTGACAACATGGACAGCAGTGACAGTGACCCTGATCGCAGTTTCAATCCTGACAGGGAAGAGGAAATAGATGAGGAGTTAGCTCCCCCTCTTTAAAATGTAAGTCATCTATTATATTTCGAAATGATAATCTATGTGAAATTAAAATTAGATTTGAATACTAATAATATTTAACAGTGCCAATTCTTGTACAACACATAGCGTCACAGTTATCTGGCTTAATGCGCAATGAGAGGAAAGTGAGCGTTGAGTGAGTTTTGATAATGCATGTGAATCGGGATTTCTCAGTAATCACTGATTGTTTAACGCAACTGCGCGTTCTCTCTACTCTCTCACTCGCTCTCTCTCTCTCTCTCTCTCTCTCTCTCTCTCTCTCTCTCTCTCTCTCTCTCTCTCTCTCTCTGCCCGCGTTCCTCTCAGAGACTTGGAGTTCAGTCTAATGCAGTACCTTTTCTGTTATGACAAAAGTCCTTCATTGAGATTCAAATGTCTGCAATCGATCACAGCCGATTTAAAAATATTATTATTATTATTATTATTGGGATCAGGTAGCAGCCTACATAGAGAAGGCACTAAGGCAAAAGAAGGAAGCCGAATATGATCTTTCTAGTGCCGCTGACAGAATAACAGAAGACAGGTAATATTGACCAGCTGAAGGTTTATAACAGATGAACGTCTACAGGACGAAGTACAAATGGCACCACCTTGAAGTATTGCGAAAGCTAAGTCCCGAGGTGGATTCATACCGTGGACAACAGGGTTTGTGGTTTTGGTGGGTGCGAGTCCTTCTGCGGCGAACATTAGTTTTCCACAGTCTCCCTTGTAAAAAAAGTATTATTATTATTATTCCATAGAATGGGAAAGGTGCAAAGCCCAGCATGGCAATACGGAGACTCTCCCCATGAAGATGCCTCGCACACGTTTTTCAAGTCCTACAGATTCACAAGACAGAGGATGGTACTGGAAATGGAGCTCGGGGACTTCACGCCCGAGAGCGTAGTTGCTCTTATGCTTCGTGGTAAGGCGAAATGGGACCGCATCAATGCACTTATTCACTGGGGCCTAGAAAACAAAAGACAGGCCCAACTTGCACCCAACGGGCAGCAGAAGATGGAGGCTCCATCCTGAAGTAATATGCTAAGTGGTTCAAGGTTGCATTAGAGGTGTTTTTTTTAGTGGGTGGGAGTCTCACACACCAGAGGAAGCGCTGCCTCCTTCGACGGTGCATAAAGCATTTTTCCCCCTCTATTAAAAACAAATTATTATCATCATTATCATTATTATTATTATTATTGTTGTTATTTTATTGCTCTCTTTAGTGTTACGGTTTCATTCGTCACGTTCTAGTTACATATTAACATCAAACTGAGTGGTGCCGGATACAGTAATGCGCTTCATTTAAGCGACGTTGCTGGTATACCCATTAGAGGCGGAAATTATTCAAATGGCCGCGACCGCTGTGTGGTGTCGTTCCCGCGTCTTAATGCTAGTTGAATGCAAATTTAGTGATGCCAACTGTATAAAGCAACATAAAAATAACAACAAAATACACACAATAAAATCCTCATCGTTTCTATTTCTAAATTTCGTATTACACACAGCGTAACTGGTTTGTTAGTGGTCAGTTTTGACGGCGCCGAATTACGTGAAATATTCAATAAGTGACTTGTTTTTACAGTATTTACTACAGTAAACACAATATTAACAATAGCTTGTGTACAGTAGGACAATTGAAGCACACAACTGTTACACCAACATTCATCGTGAAACATTCAATTTTTTTTAACCTACGTCAATGTTCTAACGAAGTTACATTTCTTGTTTTACGCTAATATCCTTGTTGTTATGTAACTAACTATAAAACCTAACACACGCGCGCGCGCACACACACAAACTACTTAATTTGCCTATAATTTAAAAAAAAATTGCCTACACAAAGTGAAAGTTTAGGTTTCCACTGAACGATAAACGTCAACTTAATTCAAGAACCTTCGATATAAACTTCGGAAGGTGGATCTGTTTTTACTAGCCTAATCAGAAATCAGTAATAAAAAAATATATGTGTGTGTACCAGAGTACACAGGTAAGAAGTGAAACTTCTTTATGACATATCATTTTTCTACTATTTACAACTTCACAGAAATTGGGTAGATAAGGCTTAAGAAAAAAAATTTTTTCCGTATTAAATTAAAGCTATTTTATTATTATAGACATGCATAGGCTACAAATAATATGAGTAATTCATTTTATCATTGCTCTTATTATAATTATTGTATTTCATCAATTATGATCGCATCATTATTACCATTGTTGTCATTATTAAATATTTTTGTAATTAATGGCTTATGGTAGCTAAAATATGAAATATATGTTTTACATTCTACGGATTCTAGTAGCCTTGTAAAAACTGCGTCAATTGTAGTACCAGATCTTGTTGATGTTTGTGGACTGTTTTGTAGACATAAATTTAAATTGTCTCTTAAAAATTCAACTAGCTTCAAAGATTTATCTAATGCGAAATTGACATTAAAATCTCCACTTAAAATCATAGGTATTTTATCATTACTGTTACGGAGTAAGGTGGCACCTCCTTTGGTGTATGGCAACAATGAATGGTGAAGAAAATCAATAATATCATCTAACTTCTGATTAGGAGATATATATAATGCAACTATTAAAATTTTTTTTCCATTTTCCATTTGGCATTGAGCCATACATAAATCACCAACTGCTGATGCTAGTGACCCATGAAAGTCAGGACAGGAAACAGAGAAATCTATCATTGAAGTTACAATGTTGACAACATCATTAGAGTTATGAAATATCCCTACACCTCCTGCTCTAGTATTCGACCGTTTAAATTTTGCGATGCAACTGAAGTTAGGAATGTTTATTTCACTTTCATTGTTTAGCCAAGTTTCAGATAAAACTAAAACATTTGAATTTTTTACAATTGAATCATTCAGGTCATCGGTATGAGCTCTAAGGCTTTGACAATTGAAAGCAAAAAGTGACAAACCTTTTCTGCTGTTCATGAACCCAATCAAATGTTCATTTATAGTTTCTAATTTATTCAGAGACAATCGTTTAAATTCTGTTTGTAAATCGATGGTGGATGTTGACGTTCTTCGACCATGGTAAAATATTTTATCATCATTTGTAGTTGTTATATACAATCCTTCAATACTCGTTACACGTGATAAAGCAACATATAGCAACGATTGACTGTGATGTTTCCCATATTCATAAACAATTTCCGGAAATGTGCTGCCTTGTGATTTATGAATAGTAGTAGCACAAGCACAAACCAGCGGAATATTAAAAAATTTTTATTTTCTAATTGTGTTTTGTTTTATTTTTAAATTATTATTTAATTTGTTTTTTTATTGTTTTTAGAATTAATAATGTTTACTAGATTTACAGTCATATTTATTAATACTTGCTAATTTTAATAGATTTATATACATTTACTGATACTTACAATCAAAAAGTGAGGTTAACCTCAAATAAATATTAAAATCACGCTCACGTGTTGGATTTATCAAACGAAATATATAATCACTCTCACTTTTACTATAAATTCACTTGAATTTGAATAAGTCTTTTTATTTTATCACTTTCAAACTAATATATTATTCTTTACGTCACTATACTGAACTTTGATAAAAAAAGTCAAGCGAAAACAATGTAAAAACCAGAATCGAACTCACGGATTAACTAAAAAAACAACATGGCGCGTAACCGAAAATCGTGACTTTTTTTTTACATTGCTATAAAGTTTCTCTCATACGTCGATAAAGAAGTTTCACTTCAAAAATGAACTCATTTTAAAGATTTCATCATCTTCTTTTTTTTCTTCTTCTTTGAAAAAATTCGGCGTATTAGTGTATTGTTACGACGGTCTGCTGATCGTCGTATGGTACAGTGGAAAACAAAATACAATACACCAATTAAGTCACTAATCACCAGTTTTAATTATCACAATTCAACAGTCTGTAATCACAAGATCGCCTCTTACAATAAATCAAATAAAAAGTGTCCACACGCAATAATAATGTCAATTAATAGAGTCTAGCACAATTATAAAACAAATAACGCTTCGCCACAATACTTCGAACCGCACTGGAATAAATCGCCGCTCAAAACTGACTAACCGTCGCTGAATGCCTACATTTATACCCCACTGAGGTATCTAGAATAATCCGTACTACGTGTCAGCGCTACTAGAAAACACCAGAACGTAATTGATTGCGGCCTTGCAAACAGCGCGCGCGGACCGGTGAGTCTGGAACAGTCTCGCTAACGCATGTTGAGAATCACGTACGCACACAACATTACAGCCGGATTCCACTGGAATAGCCGAGAAACACGTAGAATGTTGTGTAATGGCGTAACACGTTTCCTCATTACGTAACAGTATTTTATAGATATCTGGATAAACACGCTTCCAGAACAAAGTACTCAAATCCATCACGAACGCCCGATAGCATGTCCCCAACAGAGTAGTCCAGAGAGATGTACAGATGTCTTCAGTCACAGAAGAGATAGTATGTCCCCAACAGAGTAGTCCAGAGAGATGTACAGATGTCTTCAGTCACAGAAGAGATAGTATGTCCCCAACAGAGTAATCCAGAGGGATGTACAGATGTCTTCAGTCACAGAAGAGATAGTATGTCCCCAGCAGAGTAATCCAGAGAGATGTACAGATGTCTTCAGTCACAGAAGAGATAAAGAGATAGTATGTCCCCAACAGAGTAATCCAGAGAGAGTACAGATGTCTTCAGTCACAGAAGAGATAAAGAGATAGTATGTCCCCAACAGAATAATCCAGAGAGATGTACAGATGTCTTCAGTCACAGAAAAGTTAGTATGTCCCCAGCAGAGTAATCCAGAGAGATGTACAGATGTCTTCAGTCACAGAAGAGATAGTATGTCCCCAACAGAGTAATCCAGAGAGATGTACAGATGTCTTCAGTCACAGAAGAGATAAAGAGATAGTATGTCCCCAACAGAGTAATCCAGAGAGATGTACAGATGTCTTTAGTCACAGAAGAGATGTCCAGATGTCTTCAGTCACAGAAGAGATAAAGAGATAGTATGTCCCCAACAGAATAATCCAGAGAGATGTACAGATGTCTTCAGTCACAGAAAAGTTAGTATGTCCCCAGCAGAGTAATCCAAAGAGATGTACAGATGTCTTCAGTCACAGAAGAGATAGTATGTCCCCAACAGAGTAATCCAGAGAGATGTACAGATGTCTTCAGTCACAGAAGAGATAAAGAGATAGTATGTCCCCAACAGAGTAATCCAGAGAGATGTACAGATGTCTTCAGTCACAGAAGAGATAGTATGTGCCCAGCAGAGTAACCCAGAGAGATGTACAGATGTCTTCAGTCACAGAAGAGATAAAGAGATAGTATGTCCCCAACAGAGTAATCCAGAGAGAGTACAGATGTCTTCAGTCACAGAAGAGATAGTATGTGCCCAACAGAGTAATCCAGAGAGATGCACAGATGTCCTTAGTCACAGAAGAGGTAATATGTGCCCAACAGAGTAATCCAGAGAGATGTACAGTTGTCGTCTGTCACAGAAGAGATAGTATGTCCCCAAAAGAGTAACCCAGAGAGATGTACAGATGTCTTCAGTCACAGAAGAGATAGTATGTCCCCAACAGAGTAATCCAGAGAGATGTACAGATGTCTTCAGTCACAGAAGAGATAGTATGTGCCCAACAGAGTAATCCAGAGAGATGTACAGATGTCTTCAGTCAGAGAAGAGATAGTATGTCCCCAACAGAGTAATCCAGAGAGAGTACAGATGTCTTCAGTCACAGAAGAGATAGTATGTGCCCAACAGAGTAATCCAGAGAGATGTACAGATGTCTTCAGTCAGAGAAGAGATAGTATGTGCCCAACAGAGTAATCCAGAGGGATGTACAGATGTCTTCAGTCAGAGAAGAGATAGTATGTCCCCAACAGAGTAATCCAGAGAGATGTACAGATGTCTTCAGTCAGAGAAGAGATAGTATGTCCCCAACAGAGTAACCCAGAGAGATGTACAGATGTCTTCAGTCACAGAAGAGATAAAGAGATAGTATGTCCCCAACAGAGTAATCCAGAGAGAGTACAGATGTCTTCAGTCACAGAAGAGATAGTATGTGCCCAACAGAGTAATCCAGAGAGATGCACAGATGTCCTTAGTCACAGAAGAGGTAATATGTGCCCAACAGAGTAATCCAGAGAGATGTACAGTTGTCGTCTGTCACAGAAGAGATAGTATGTCCCCAAAAGAGTAACCCAGAGAGATGTACAGATGTCTTCAGTCACAGAAGAGATAGTATGTCCCCAACAGAGTAATCCAGAGAGATGTACAGATGTCATCAGTCACAGAATAGATAAAGAGATAAAACAGCAATTACAGCGACAGGTTGAAAAATTATTAATTAAAAGATTCTTGACACAATGGATCAGGTAATGAAGAATGAATTCAATATGAAAATAAATGAACTAAAGACCAAACTCCTAGTCTGTAGTCGGAAGGAAGAAGATCCAGTCAGAACAACTCTTGGAAATAATTTTCTCCAGGCAGTTGAAGAATATAACTATCTAGGAAGTAAAATCGCAAGTGATGGACGTAGCAGTAAGACAATTATATAAGCAGAATTAACCAGGCTAAAATTGGTTTCAACAAACAAAAAAACCTCTTCACTTCAAACGCTATCAGCCTAAAAATAAGGAAGAAACTAGTAAAGACATACGTGTGGACTGTTGCCCTATACGGGAGTGAATCTTGGACAGTTGGAGAAAGTGACAAGAAAAGACACCAAGCATTTGAGACCTGGTGCTACAGAAGAATATTCAAGGTAAACTGGAGGGAGAAGATAACGAATGAGGAAGTCTTTAGAAGAGCTCAGGAGGAGAAGAGCTTTCTACGAAAAGGTAGAAGAGCTAAGCTTATAGGGCATGTACTACGACACAATGGGTTGGTTAACAGAATAATAGAAGAAACAACTGAAGGGAAGAATCACAGAGGACGACCCCGTTTAGACAACATGAAACAGGTTGTGGTGGATGTGAACTGCACATCATATTGTGAGTTGAAAAGAAAAAGCAGAGAAGCTTGAAGAATGGCGAGCTGCTGGAAACCAGCCCATGGGCTGCTAACCTAAAAGAAGAAGAATTACAGGAAGAAAATTCAATCAATTTAGGTCAGTTTTGTTTCTCTCTTTACTTTCATTCAAAATCCAAGAGACATTTTTTTCATTCTTATAAGACATATTGGGTATATTGCAAGCATAGTCTATGTGTTACTCAGGATTACCACCCACAATCCTCCCATAATATATTTCAAGAAAACAAATGAACCTGCAAAGCAGGCAGGTACAGAAGCAAGAAAGCAAGAAGAACAGAACTATGCAAATGAAACAATAAATAACACACGTTTTGTAAACCGGAAACTATAGCACTGCTAAAAGCGTTACAAAAACAGCGCGTTTTAAATAAATAGGTACGTACAGCACAAAAACTTGAAACGTTTTCTACCTTCCAGCGACGCTTTCTTTTCGTGCTGACATAAATTTTTTCCTTCTTTCTCGATACAAATTGCCTCGTTCCTTAATGCCGCTACTTTAACTACGTCGATTGGAACAACGACTTTCGTCGTGGGATCATATTTAAAAATCGATTTTTTCTTGATAGATAACTTTTGAAGTTTCTCGTAGGATTTGTATAGTATACGTATGTAATAAAATAACAACAACAACAAAAATAATAATAATAGTGGGTGAACAGTGGAACGGAAGGCGGCGCATAATGTGCGAATGAGGGCCTTATAGCGGGAGAAGAAAAGGAAATGATATTCGCGTGGTCCACAGCTCACCTGTTAGTGTAAAATAATAATAATAAAAGTATTCACAAGATGGCTGTGATGGACAGCAGACATTTGACTCTAAATGAAGGACTTCTGTCATAACAGAAAAAATATAAGTGCGACGTTTCGGCAACTCAATCGATCGGCTGCCGTCATCAGGCTTACGCGAATTTAAGTGATAACAAATAATAGTCTATCAACGAGTGGTAGAGAGCGAAAAAATAACAATATTTCACATAGTTTATGATCAACAGACTAAATAATACAGACTATTGTTTTGGAAAGCGCATAATCTCCTAACACATTTGCCACTCCGTTTTGAATGAATTTGCCTTGGTTTTCGAAATTTTTTAACAGCACGATGTTTGATTTTGTGTATTTTTTTTTTAAATAAATCAAGGTTAAAAAGTAAGCGAAAACTGGTTCAGGCTGTAAGGTAAAAATTTAGTTTGTCTAAATTATAATTCAATAATAGACATTTACTTCAATGTAGGCATTCTGGCCTCACTAGTCTACTGTAACGCCTTATTTTTTCATTTTTAGATATGCACTTTTTATTGTAAATATCTTTAGTTATACCATATGCTGTTTCCATTTTAATAAATCCTTTCTTTTGTATCAGATTTTTCTAAGCCATTCTCTTGAATTATTTCCCCTAGATACTTAAATTTTCTAATCCACTCTATTCGACCAATATCCGTTAGCAGGAATTATGAAGAATTTTTAGTGTTCGTGAGAAAATCATGACTTTGTTATTCTCAGATTTTTTATTAAGCATTCTTGAAAAAACTACCTTTTAAAATTTTAAATTATACATACGAAGGTTTCTGTTTAGTTGTAAGTTTTCCTTTAACGTTTATGGGTAAAGCGTTAAACGTTTAGGTAAAGGGGGGCGGCAGGAAATGTTTTGTACAGGGGCGGTAAAACAGTTAGTACATGCGTAATGTTTGTAGTACTCACTTAGGTATAATAAGCAAGTGCAGTTTGTTAATTGTTAGTCGATGTTCAAGCTTTTCTTAAAACGCATCTTCCACGTGAGCTTCGCATCCAGTTTCACGCCCGAGTGTTTCTTTATATTTGAACGCAGAGTCGCATTCCGAGTAAGTTGACTCGGGAATATCACTCAAGCAAAATATTCATGTGAATGCATTGCTTTATGCAGATGATAAGGTAATGATACAGAAAACAGAAGACCAGTTACTGCTGGTGATATTTACGTTCAATAGTATCATACAAGGCTACAATCTCTCCTACAAAATCTAAAACGATGGCATTTCAGGCCAGGTATCCTATAAGAACTAAGATAGTCGTGAATAATCAAATTTTGGATCACGTTAGTCATTTTAATTACCTGGGTTGTAATAACTCATATCAGGATGATTGCGCTTCCTACGGGAAGGCTGTCTAAAATAGTTCTGAGAAGAACTGTTGGATGTGTCTATTTGCATCACACAAATACGACGGAGGACTTCTAAAAGAAGCGACTGCTGATCTGGTTCACAACTGTGTTGCTATCCAGGGTCACCACGGGGAGGTATCAGCTTGACCCCAATATCAGCAAACACCAGCGATGCCTCGATCTGTGGCGTCATTTGCGGCAGGAGTACGAATGGGTCACATCGTGACGAACAGGTACCTGCATAGGTTTCACCTAAAAGACAGTCCTCTTTGTGGAATGTGCAAGCAGCAGGACGAAACCCTAAATCACATTCTCTTGGATTGCCCGGCAACGCTACCAGCGAGGGAAAATCTTAAACGCAAAATGGCCGGAGAAAAAACTCTGGATAAAATACTATCCGAGAGTTGTTGGTGGCCGCTAGCAGCAGACACTCACAGGAGACATCGAGCCATCGAAGCAGCCAGCCTCGGATGCTCGTATTAAGAAGTAAGTAAGTAATATCTCATATGGAACTGATATTGATTGGGATAATAAGCTAACAAAATTTAGACGGATCTGTGGAACGATTAATAGGTACCTGACAAATAAAACACGGAAGGATACCCGAATGAAGTTTTATAAAACTTTGGCTGCCCCCACATTCCTGTATGGTAGTGAAACGTGGACTCTTGATAAAAGGGACGTGTAGAGGATTCAGGCAGCCGAAATGATATTTCTAAGAGTGATGTAAGTTAGTTCTCTCTTAGATCGGAAAAGGAACGAGGATATTAGTCGCGATTTAAACATTGTATGATTGTACCTAAAAATTGAAGACCACAGAAGGAGGTGGTGTGAGCACTTGAATCGCATATCTGATATCTGTCTACCTGTGGCTGTCTTGGGTTATCACCCTACTGGGAAGAGATACGTCGGAATACCGAGAAGGAGATGGGTTCCGGAACAGGTCTAAGGGCTAGCCCATGAAGTGGTGATGATGATGATGATGATGATGAGTAACATTCCTATTTATATTACTGAAATCCACTGCAATCGTCCGTCCGCAAAATCCATTTCATTTTACGCAGCACAATTAGCCTGTGTTTTCCCCCACATGTCGACTTCGCTCAGTGTGCAATAATTATGAGATCCAATCTAATCGAAAACTCCGCCAAGTGGTCACTATTGGACCGTGTTTACTGTTTATCAGTTATTGAAATGCAATCAACACCGCGTTGCTTAGTGAAACGTTTGGCCACACGACACTGAGTAATGAATGCAATAAAGTGTACCAACGTTTGCACGATAATTGTATTGTGAGAACTGTTTTCGTTATCAGCGCACAAACGTTTTTTATGGCTTTATTTGCTTTAACAATTATTCTGTTGGAATAGTACTGCCCTTGGGGCAAATAAATATATCGATTGAATGCCAATGAAGGAAATATTGGGTAATCATGGTACAGACTGTAACAATATCTTGCTACTGACGCCATCGAATGCATTATTCTATTTCCTGTATGCAGTTAAGAAAGAAAAAAAGTATATAATTTACTCTTTGTATTAAACAGGAAATACGCGAACAGGAAACAAGCTTCTGGCCTGTATAATTACTTTGCGGCATTAGCACACTAACTTTTAGTAGTCCGCCGTGACACATCAAGTAGATTTTGTTATTAGGCGTTTCAAAGCGTATACTTCATCACCAGGTTTCTTCAGATATATTAAATCACTCTTTCGAGGTCGTCACTAACTAAAATCCAACACTCAGCGTATGGATTGTACGCGGTGTCAGGTGCGCACCCCCTCAAGCTCAATCTAGTACTCATTACTATCCCACTTCACCTGTGTTTTTCATCTAGTCAGTGGCGGCTGGTGTTATGGTTGGAGCATTGCACAACCACCAATATAGAATAACCAAACTACAAAATAATATACGAAAACAATAAGCAGCTAAAAGTATCATAAATTATAACGGAGGCGTGTTAGATCCTACGCGGTAACTTTTGCGTAAAATTCAAATGTGGCGCGCGCAGCCTGGTGAGAGAGAAAGAGAGAGAGTTAGTGAGAGAGAGGAATGCTACTTTAAACATCAAACATTTCGCCCTTTGTACTATGAAGCGTCGTCAGGATAAAGCTGAGACTTAACTTCATCAGTAAAGACGCCATTTTATAAAATGTGCAACGCATTTGGTGTTAATAATAACATAAAAAAAACGTAGTCGACTTAAAAATCTACTGTTATTAAAAATTCTGAACACGCAAATCTCCCGAGTTTAAAATACTGTTGACATCAGCTCAGTGATTAAATGTAGTTTGACACGAGATTCAACTCCGTTTTTTTGCATGTAAAAATGTTTGACACGAATCAGTCGTCTGTAATTGGTTTCCAAATCGGTATTTCAATACAATCTGCACCTGTCACCGACCACCGGCAGTGTTACCAACAACCCGACAACGATAATCCCTACCGATCGGAACGTCATTACATGACACTGCTACGTGATGTGATGTTGTGGATTATCATGAGTTCACGCATCGTTGTGTCCAAACGTGAATGCTGCGACCTTTGTGGAAGTAAATTGAAACAAAGCAAACACGTAACTATTAATTAACACTTTTATACGAATCTGTGTGTTTTGTTGTTAAGGCCCTCGTTTCGTTCATCTGTCATTAAACTCCATATAGTTAAGAGCCCTCAGATGTTGTTTATCAGTAAACAAGAATAAACAGTATCACTGAAATGGACTAGTGTCGAGTAACAGTGACGCTCACCAGCAGTGGTGTAACTAGAAGCTGGTCCTCGGGGGGGGGTATAAGTGTAGTTTAAATGTTGGACTCCCCCCCCCCACCATTTTCCTCAGGAAAAATGATAAATTAAGAATTTCTTCATCTTCTTCTTCTTCTTCTTCTTCTTCTTCTTCTTTAGGCTGCGGACCTCACAATCAGTTGCGCACTCCTTGGTTCGACCACCTTCTCATTAGTCTTCCAATATTTAGTTGTCTTATTAGCAATCCGTTGGTTTTACTGTTGTCATACGGAAAACCAAAAACCCATTGCAGTTACTAGAGCCAATCCAAGCCGGGCGTGCTGTCTGTTTATTTGTGTTGATATTTTATTACTTTTAAATGGATCCACGCAGCGGCAACTATTATGAACATTGTAAAAGTAATCGTTACCAAGGTAACACTTAGTTTCAAAAATTCATTATTCAACAATGCCATTAACTCTGTTTTATTATTAAACAGTGTGTTTATGGCTCCAACAAGTCACAACTTAGCTTAACTAAAACTTTGGAGCATACTTATTTCACACTCGTGTAATTACTGTTGAAGTTATTTATGTACTGAATACAAGTTTGCTAATAAATTATAAGTAATGTTCACCATGGCAACGTGAAACGCTACAACGCAGTATGCCTTGCGGTTGTTCACGAACAAATAAATTTGTTTTTACATAATTAATGTTGAATGTTGAACACTACACTGTATAATATTCTAAATTGAAATTTAAATACATTAGTAAACACTGCAGAATAAAATGTGCAATCAAAACGCGATGCGCCGGAATTGAAATTGAAAACAATCTAAAACTGGCGAGTGGGATATCAAATTAACGACACTGTTTTTACCTTAGTCCAAATTTTACTTCTTCTCCTTCTTCAGGCTGTAGACCTTACGATTCGTTGCGCACTCCTTGGTTGGACCATCTTCTCTTTGGTCATCCAATATTCCGTCGTCTTTTCGGATTATAAACCAAAATTTGTTTTGGTATCCTGTTTTTATGCATTCTTTCAACATGTTCTGTCCAATCCCGTCTGTATAGCTTTATCCTTTCGTTTAGATCGTATATTCCACAGACGTTACTTATATCATCATTTCGTAGCCGGTCCCTCCGTGATACTCCTAGTACTGATCGTAAAAATCTCATTTCATTAGCCTCTGTCCGGCTTTGGTTCTTTGCGTTCAGTGTCCAACTCTCAGTCCCATAAAGGCCGCATGGCACTGCTATCACTTTAAAAAATTTCAAAAGAGTATCTCTTCTGACCTTTCAATTCAGTGTTCCTCTTATCGTTCCACACATGTGATTAAACCTCTCTGTGTTTTTGTTCACATCTAAGTCACCAACATAAGACAAGTCACATCAAGTAACCTGAATGAATGCACTTGCTCAATTAGTTGATCATTCAGTACTAGTTTACACCTTACACAAAAGTAACCTTTAAAAGTCAAGGATAAAAGTCTTGATAACAGAAATTTCCAGACTATACAGCCTGATTATCTGCTGGAATTCATAAAGGACCCTCTACAAGGCTATTTTCATTGTCTCCTATTATGACCTGATTGTCGAAATTCATGATTTTTTCCCATACAATTTTATGAAGTCTTGCGTCTCAAAGTTTTTGAGTGAATCAAGGTAAAGTATAAGGTTTAAAAAAAAGCCAAAAATGCTGATTTTAAAATATTCTGGCTTGATTAATTATTATTCGAATTAAATGAATCCTTAATTTAGTAGTGATCATTGATCAAGAAATTTTAGTTATGGAAAGTTTAGCGAGCGCCGGTCAATAAGTATAACAGAACTTTTATATTATTTGTGTCGACGTGTCGACAATATGTATTGTCATCATCAGACCAATTGTTATTGAGCTGTTACGCCGCCAAACACACACAGTTATGACAGAAACACAACAGTTGTCTTTGGCTCAATAACAATTTTCCTGATGATGGCAATAAATATTGTTGACAAGTCGACACAAATAATATAAAATTTCTGTTATACTTACTGACCGAAGCTCGCAAAACTCTGCATAATTAAAATTCAAATTAAAGTTAATAAATGTCATGTCATCAGGAATCACCACTTTAATTATAAAATTGCACTTATAATAAATCTTGTGAAAATAAAACCTTCTGGACTTCTGGAGATAATTTGAAAAAAAGCAGTTTAATTACCCCTTTACACTTTAATTAACGACATTTTTAGAAGAATATTTAATCAACCTACAGTTCGTGTCAACTACGTTAATTTTTTTATGTAATGTCTCTCCTAGGTTAGCAGCCCATAGGCTGGTTGGCAGCAGCTCGCCATTCTTCACGCTTCTCTGCTTTTCTTTTCAATTCACAAAATGATGTGCAGTTCATATCGACCATAAGCTGTTTCATGTAGTCTAAACGGGGTCGTCCTCTGTGAGTCTTCCCTTCAGTTGTTCCTTCTATTATTCTCTTAAGCAACCCATTGTGTCGTAGTATATGCCCTATAAACTACTTACTTACTTACTAGCCAACGCCCACCCTTGGCTGTTGAGCCATTAGGCGACGCGTTGACCAGTAGCGTCGGGCTTCGGCGATCTCGGTGTCCTCGTTGGACGGGGTGTGGTCCAAGGCCGGGCAGTCTCTCAGATGGTCGGCGTCCATCGTCGCGTGGCCGCACAGCTGGCACTCAGGGGTTGGCAGCGCGTGGAGGCGGTGCAGATGTGAAGCGAGATAGTCGTGTCCGGTTTTTAGTCGGAAGTTGGCGACACGCACTGCACGAGGGAGGTTGGGGTTGATTGGACCGTCGGTGACGAGGCTTTACCATTTTTTACCGGCGGCCGCCTCAGACAGTCTTCGCTTATTCCATATGCTGACGGCGGAGTTTATTTGAGCTTTGGGAGATTGTAGGGACTGCGGGCGGGTAGGCTGGGGTAGGGTTGTGCCTTGCTTGGTCAGTTTATCGGCCTCCTCGTTGCCCCAGATGTTGACATGGCTGGGTATCCATTGGAGTTTTAGGATCCACCCTCGGCTCGTCAGGGTCTCCAGTTTCCTTCTACAGCGTATAGTCCTTTGGCAGTCGGTTTGAGAGTTCCGTGATACACTGCGTATTGCGGCATGCGAGTCGACTAGGAGCACGGCTTTTGAAGGGGGAGTGATTTTTTCCAGTTCATCAACGGCAGCGTGAACTGCTTCGATTTCCCCATCGTAGTTACTAAGGGGGCTGCCCACGGCTAAGTGTCCTTGGAAAAGGCGGCTGTAGTACCCAGCTCCTGGTTTTCCATTGCCCGGAATTGATGAGCCGTGAGTGTAGATATGGATCCACTCTTGCTCGGGATAATCTTCATGGATGGTTTGCAAAGCTGACTGCTTTAGTTCTAAATCTGTGGATGCATGTTTAGGTGCTGAGTGATTCTTAAGATGGTAGCTGGCTTGGGGTAAGAGACTGAAGAAGTCCTGATGGGTCTTCAGCGGCGCTGTTTCTGTGAGGGCAATATCGTATTTTTCGGCGATGTTTTTGTACATGGTTAATGGGGTTATTTGTGCCTTTAGCCTGGGAGTAGGTTGTCGGTAGTCGTTCCATAGACGCTTGTAGACACGTCTGGAGCGTTTCCAGAATCGCGAACAGCGAATGCGCAGGCGATCAACTTCACCCCCCCCCCTATAAACTTAGCTCGTCTACCTTTGACATTTCGTAGAAAGCTCTTCTCCTCCTGAGCTCTTCTAAAGACTTCCTCATTCGTTATCTTCTCCTCCAGCTTATCTTGAATATTCTTCTGTAGCACCAGGTCTCAAATGCTTGGAGTCTTTTCTTGTCACTTTCTCCAATTGTCCAAGATTCACTCCCGTATAGGGCAACACTCCACACGTATGTCTTTACTAGATTCTTCCTTATTTTTAAGCTGATAGTTTGAAGTAAAGAGGTTTTTCTGTTTGTTGAAAGCAATTTTAGCCTGGTTAATTCTGCTTATAATTTCCTTACTGCTACGTCTATCACTTGTGATTTTACTTCCTAGGTAGTTACATTCTTTAGCTGCCTGGAGAACATCATCAATGTAATATCTATCAATAAAATATTCTTATATTTCCGATTTAAATCAAGAAACTGCTAGTCTACCTGTGTCAAAACGTAGAGATATTATACTAAAGGAGTGTGACATACATAAGGGGATGTGTGTCTTGGCAAAAAGGCAAAGGTAAACATTTGTTGTAATTTTTTACTTGTACGGCTGCATACTACTGACTACCGTAAACTACTTGTAACGCTACAGTTCAATTTTGAGATTCCGTTAATCAAATGCGACTCGTTTATCGAGTGGTAGGCTATATAGGCGCACTAAGCCTATACATTTTATTTATGATTTTCTTTCGTTGAAAATACAATTTACATTTAAACCTATATAAAATTGCAAAAACAATTATAATCATAATGATAACATAAACACTATAGTAGCAGAATTTCTTTACAGTAGGTAGTAACAAAGGAACAGTACGTATCAAGGTTATTGTGGACAGTACGGCATTCCCGTAAATAGCATGCAGTCTTCAAAATAGCTCCGAATTCGGTACAGTAACCCCAGGATTCAGAAACGTGCTTTTCAAAAGCTGCGAATGTCTGGTTACAAGGTATATAGCTGTGGTTTTCAATTCGATAGTCCCTGTGGCTCACAATTAACCTCACGAACCTGTCGGCGAGCCGCATCACAAGCGATCAATTTTCGACAAGTAACGTAAAAATGAAAAGGCAGAATTTATATTGTAAATAAGTAAAAGACGGAAATTTACACATTTAACACATTTTGCCGCATATCATTAATGGTTCAAAATGTATTTAAAGATACATGGGGAAGCTTTTGTACTTCAACCACTTCTCGGAATATTTTCAGCGTTAGAAGGAAAATGAGATAGGCCTACATATTTTATTTACATGCAATATATTTATTTTTTTTTAAATGTATGGAAAAAGAATTCTAGGTCAATATTTAGAGGAGAACAAGAAAATGAAATGTGGTGCAGGCGCTATAATTATGAACTATACCATCTTTACAAAGAGATTGTCAGAATAATCGAAATATACAGGCTAAGGTGGGTTGGACACAGACAGAATGGAGGAAGGACAGCCCACAAAACTTATCTTCTACCAGAAACCAATGTGTATTAGAACAAGGGGGAGGCCCCGATTTAGATTGAAAGATCAGAAAGCTGAACATAAGAAACTGGAAAGCCAGGGCTCGCAATAGGGAAGAGTGGAGTCGACTCATGGAGCAGGCCAAAATCCACCAAGGGTTGCAGAGCCACGGCTAATGATGATAATAGGAAAAGACTTTATATTTCGCTAAAATGCTATAGATATAGATATAATAACTACATCAGTATAATAATCAAGCTATTAATAATTAAAATGTAATATAATATCTTATAATATCAACAATAATGTTATAAATGCGAGTAAGACTAAGTCTCTGACGGCTGATAAATATTATAAAAATAAGCCTGAAATTTGTATTAGAAAGGTTTTCCGATGCCCTACATCTTCTTTCAGATCTTGAGTTCTCAACACATATATTACATGTCACTTGTTACAATTTAAACGCTCGTAGACGGGTTGACTTGTATTTAATAAGATCAACGATTGATGCAACAAAATAAATATTAACTTGATACGTTATAATTTATTTTCTACAACAAAAGATACATCGACTGTTGATAGATCTGTATCGATTTATTAACAGTCAAAAAACAACGTTAGTTAAGTCTGCATGACCCTCTGGGGGAAGGAATGCGCCCCTGTGTCCCCTCCACAGCTACCGTTTACATAATAATTGTATTATTGTATGTTTTGTCCCTTAACACTATTGAATATACGAGGGTTAGCTGAAAAAGTTCTCAAAGCGACACCTACGTATAACTTTGCAGAATCTCCAAACAATTTACCATTTGCCGTGAATTTCCATGGCGCTAGCCCTTTTTAAACAAACAAATCAATCAGAGTACGATGTCAGATTTTGTCCACTTTTCAAAACACGCGTACAACGTAAATTTCGATTAGCTGGTAAACGACGAATAAAGTAAGAGATAAATTTGATTTCAAGCGGATGAAATGAGATTTATCAGGCACATGGCAGGGTATACTCTCCATAATCATAGAAGAAACACAGTTATACGACAGGAACCGTATATTACGAGTATACTCGACAGGATCGCCCGCCCAGTATCGATTGAATTTGTGGGAACATCTTTGCCGAATGGATGACTGCCGCATCCCCAAACAACTATAGAACTACTGCATAAACCGAGGGGACGGAGAGGTGTGTGACGTCCGAGGAAGCGCTGGAGTGACCAGCTCTAATCTTTGCCTCTTTGAGACCGGAACAAAGCGTTCTTGATTTTATCCTTGAAGATGACGATGATGACGATGATGATGATGATGATGATGACAGATATGAATACTAACTGGTGTTTTACATGACATGTGAAGTTTACAAGACACAAAGGATTTTAGTCCTGCCGCTAAGCTATGGACGTCGCTCCACGAACTTATCAACTGATTCTCGTATTCAATACATTTGCGGATAAATAGAACAAAACATTCGCGACAGGACATTGAAAACAACGTAAGAAAGCAACTGGAACAACGCAGAGCACTTAGCGTCTGTGTCTGAGAGGAAGCGCACGTTACACCCACCTTAATGTGTGTTGCCTGCTGCACAAAGAGTGCAGTGAGTGCTCTTGTAAGTCTCCCTCGAGAGAGAGAGAGAGAGAGAGAGAGAGAGAGAGAGAGAGAGAGAGAGAGAGAGAGAGAGAGAGAGAGAGAGAGAGAGAGAGAGAGAGAGAGAGAGAACAACGTTTTGTAATCGAGCGAACCTTATGCGTGCGTTATGTTACATTGCATGTGCCTCTTGACTGAAAACACGACGATGAGAAACTGTGTAGTTTACGATACAACACATCGGCCACAACGCCAGGGGTGCCTACGATCGTGTCGCCATTGGCAACATTTAGGAAAATTTTGGGGGGATTTTTTTTACTATTCCATGAAAAATCTTTCCCAATTTTACAAAACTGTAAATCAACTTATAACGGACACGTATCAGACGCACAATAAATCTACCCAGTTGACTATTTCGAGCGGGCTGTAGGCGCGGTGTGCACGGAAAAAAGGATCTAGTCTTCTCCTCGATGCTTCAAACAGGCTACAGATCGAGTTCAAGGTGTCACCGTGTGGCGGCTTATAGTAAGCACTGAGGATGCCGAACGTCGATAAGGAAGCTGAGGAACATATAAGAGAATTTTACCGCCGAATCTAGTTAGGGATAACAGACGTACTTTGTTACAGTCAATGCCGTTCATCGACACAACCAATGCCCGGCACGGAAGTGATGCCTGATTCATAGGCAGGTATCCACAGAGATACGAACTTACAACGTATTCTTGACGTGCATCGAACAGCAAACTGTCGACGCGCCGCCACACGGAGAAAACTTAAACTCGATCTGTAACCTGTTTAAAGCATCTAAAGCACTAGATCCTTTTTCCGTGTGTGCGCAGCGGGCGGTAAAGGTAATATTTTGTAATAGTTTTGAGTTAGAAATCCCCGGCCTTTGCTCGATTATGTAAGAAATTTTATCGTAAAAGAGAGAAAAGGTCTTGTCAGAAAAAGGGGGTATTTTTTAAAAAAATTGTGGGGAATCGTCATAGGGGTTGGGGCGCATGGGCACCCCTGCACAACGCTACAGTGGCGTAATTACGGGGCGATCAATCCGACTAGCGTCTACCTGTACGTTTTCCTATCCAGAATGTGCAAGTAGCACAATGGTGGGGGGAGACAGTACGGGACAACACTGCCACTCTATCGACGAGTCTAACAACTACGTCAATAGTGAGATATTTTTGTAAACTTAACATATAGCCTATAACTTATTGTCGGTTTCTTTAGCGGTGTTCCTACGAGTGTCCTCTCGTGTTTCTTAACAATGTAAGTAAATAATTACATTACAAACTCGTTTATCCGAATCGCGTTTATCCGAAAATCCGGTTTGTCCGAAACAATTTTTAGTAAATTTTAAAAATACACAAAAGCATTTTCCTGTCGCGATAATTTATATTTAATAGCTTAGACAAGCGATTCCACGTGACATAAAGTAGAAAGTCAATAATCAGAACTAATTGGGGGTAAGGGGTACTCAGAATTGTCTATATGTTCGGATTTTCGAACATTAAGTATTATGTGCATATATTGTAAACTTAAAGTACTGTATACTGTTGTGTATTATAACAGTACATTTCTGCTTCCTTTTAAAAAGTTCACTGTAAGTAACTTTTAAATTATTATTATTAAATAAAGTTACTGTATTTACATACGTATTATTATTTAAATAGAAGTTTCGGTTTATCCGAAATATTGTTTATCCGAAACGTGCGCGGTCCCATCAAATTCGGATAAACGAGTTTTTAGTGTATAACATTTTATTTAATAGTAAAAGACTGAGTAACAGCATTCTCAATTATCTTATGAATGTTGTGAGCCCCAGCATCTAAACGGTTACCGAAAAGCAATTCGAAATAGGTCTAATTGTTACAAAATGAAATTATTTAGCAATCGCTTCTGTTTTTGAAGGAAAACTTAAGTGAATTATACAAACAATGATAATTAAAATAAATATTTTTCAGAACTACTCGTTTTTTATTCGTTTTCTTGCATTAGTTAACGTGATATTATTAGTAGTAAGTTTTTCATGCGTGTGCAAATCATTGCATTACAGTTATTTGGTATCCAGCATAGCTTTTCATAGTGCTTCACTAACCTTATAAGTGTTTAAGTATTTATATTTATTTCTTAACTAGACATTAGTAATAGTTAATTTACTTCAATTTCCATTGTTAAGTCAGCTGAAACGGATCTATTTATAAACCACCGATATTCGAAATTTACGCAGGTGGCCATGTGTCCTCCACAGATTGAACATTTCGATATCTCTTATTTTGTACAACAAAAATTGCACTTTAAGCAAATTTAGCAAATAACAAAAAAGGCAACCTATTGTCATCTTATCTTGAATTATTGGAATTTAAAACTTCTCTAAGAGGTGTTTATTACACAAACGAAAACAAATAATGCTTTGACATTTGTTAAGTTAAATTTGAACAGCAAGGTACGCTTACAACACTAGTGTATAGTGAGCCGCTCATCACCAAAGACGTCACAACAAAATTTTCAACTGTCCAAATCTGACACATTTTCTAAGTTTGACATCCACAAAAAAAATTTAAAAAACTACAACTTACCTTGATGACCGGCTCACTTGTTCACTCGAACTAGGAGAAGACTCCTAGTGGAAGAATGTCCACATGCTGGGTAACCATTGGGGAATTGGACGAATGAGGTGACCTCAAATTTTTTTTTTTTTTTAATTCAACAATTACAAATTTATTGATTCTCTTCGAAATAATAAATCATATACAATATTTCATGTGACAGTATTCCATTAGGAATATATAAAATATATAACATATTTAAAATATATGACATCGTATTCAGAATTTAAATTTTAAAATATTCAAAATTCAATATTTACAAAATATTCTATTAAAATTATATAAAATATGTAAAACATTTAAAAATCTCTTACATGGCATGCAAATCACCATTGACATGCACCTTTTTACCTTCACCCATAGAATTTCCTTATTTAGAAATAAATACATTAACCTTGATAAGTACAAAGAGTAAATCCAGACGTTTTCGAAATATAACATTTAATAACACTAAGTATTTTTTTTTTCTTTTCAGTCCCCCTCTGGTTTTACTATAAACACTTTCAATAATATCAACAATTTTATAAACCATTTAACAAACATTAACAAGCAATTCTATCCTACAACAATTTAAACAATCATATTACATAACAACATGCGCCCTCTGAAATCCAATTCAAAAATTAAAAAGGAGAATCATATAATTAGGAAAAAAACAATGTAGACATAAGATAGGTGATTATACACTCTGTGTGGAATTCACAAGTGCATGAGCTCAGTTTTCCCTAAACCTGCATAAACTTGAGTAGCACAAAGGCTTGCAGATTTCAGAGTGCACCATAATTTAAAAAAAACTAACAAATAGTCAGGTACATATCTCTCTCAGCCATGTAATATGTCGTGGGCATGGAATTATGAGCATATACATATACAAAGAATTTTCACAGTGACTGTAAATGGATAGAGAATGAAATTAAATATGAGTATATCCATCTACAAAAGAATTTTAAAAGGTCACTGTACATTGATAGAGAATTAACAATACTATGAGCATATAAATCTACAAATCTTATAAATATATAAATAGTGAAAATTTCATCTTGTACAGCAGTTCAGTCATTTTTATTAATAGGCTGAATACTCCTGAATTACAGTTCTAGTACAGGGCAATATATTGTTACAATTGTAGGTGATCTGCACCTCTTTTCATAATCAGATTTACAAGTTCCAATAAAAGGCAGCCACAATATAAGTTCCACACAGATTATAGTAAAAAAAGGTATACGTGCTTCCACAATTAAAACACAAGACATTTATATGAACACACTGAATATGAGCATTTAAGTACCTCGGCTGAATTTTGCTTCACTCGGCCCACGAGCACACTGGCCAATTCCTAACACATTTTCTGAAGTCTTATATATATTTTTTTTTCTTTTTTTTTGTGTAGGTAAAAAGAATTTTGCACATGAGATATTACTGTCGCATAGGAAACTAGTCACATAAGAAACAAGTAAAGGTCACCAGACTTTTCTGTTAAAAAAACTTGCGTTCAAGAGTTTGCAATGACTGCCGCGACCTGCCTGTTATATTCCCAGTATAGTGAGGTAACAAAAAAAATCCAGAATTAAGCAACTATGGTTCCTTTTTTTATATTTTGTGTTAAAAATCAGCCAGGCCCCACTGGACTCCAAAACAAGCAGCGCGCAAGCGCATCCCCGGCAAAAGTTAATAATTTTCACTTTTTCATACCTGTTGAATGGTGCAAGCACACGTGGTGTACGAGTTCCTCAATACTCACACACATATAACATCTTGATCTCTTCCACGGTCAGTCGCCAGGCCGAGAGACCCCGTCGGCACACTTTACTCTTAGCCTGCCATGATTAATTAAAAAAAACTCAGGCCTTAAAAAAAATCAAACAAAAACTTTTCAAACGCAGAGCTCCAAGACAGCTCTTGATGACACCAGCTGACCTCGATCCACCCCTCGAGTCAAGACACAATCTCTCTCCACAGCTGATCAAAACAGCTGGCCCAAACTCAACGGAAAAAAACCAAAGGTCAACCTACCACGTGAGTCAACCAGCCACTATACCACGACAGACACACCGCTCCAGGCAGCGGGACCGAAAAGTACCGTTGACCGAAATCTCAGACAGATGGCGACAGCGTTCACAATCCACTGACGGCATCTATGCCGCAATTCAATAATGACAATTTCGTGAGTTGCCGTAACGTCTCATAGATGGCGGGAGGGTCCACGAAATGCGTGAGCTACACAGATGGATGACCATTGCCCAGATTCAATATAACAAAATTTCGCAATTCGCCGTACCGCCTAGATACGGCACAATAGCTCAACCAAATTGATATCAAGGCGCGCCAAAACGGCGATGGTGCCAGCAGATAGGTCGGTGTTGTCTTCCCCCACCATTGTGCTGCTTCCACATTCTGGATAAGAAAACGTACAGGTAGACGCTAGTATCAATCCTCCCCGAGCTATGACAAATTTCAGCAAATTTTCACAATCCCTTAACGTTGGCCTATTTCTATGCCAGTTGCACGTGTTAAAATAAAGCTTGTAAATAACTGTAGAAATAAAACGATTTACAGTCTTTGTAAAATAATGAAATAGAGTTATCATAGAAACTGATAATCACTCAACATTTTGTAACGTAGTCCCACTAAAATCTGATAAAATATTTCCCGCGGTTTAAGCGAGGGACAGTCAAAACGTTAGTTATATTATCAAACAAAAAGTGTAGGTATGATTTTTATGATTTTTTTTTTGTATTTGTCTCAAAGTACAATTGAAAATACACTTTTCTACACAGTTTTAAATTAAAAATTTATTAAAAAATTGTCACAGTTTTAATCTAGCTATCGATGACATTGCTGGAAAAAATTCCGTCCGACATCCGGTAAACCACTCTTCATGGTAGTGCTGGAACTCAGAAACTGGAATCTTCTTCAACTGGTCGGTTACATTTTTTAATCGTTGTCTATCGTCCCAAAATGGTATCCTTTGAGATATTTTTCCAATCTTGGGAAAAGAAGTTAGTCACAGGGATATACACTGCACTTGCGGTCACAATATCGTAAAACAGCCACTATTTACAATAACGAATTTGTAGTCATTGATTAATGAACGTGATTAGACTGAGAAACCTTGGACACCGACGTACGTATCACGCTCATTAATCAATGACTACGAATTCGTTATTGTAAATAGTGGCTGTTTTACGATATTGTGACCGCAAGTGCAGTGTATATGACCTGACGATGGTCTATGACGGAAATCGATCGTGTTTAAGAATGTGAGTAATTAAAACTTTATTGCAAATCATATGTATGGTACCTTTAGAATACAAACAATAAATACACTACAACAGAAAATTGAGATTATACGTATCGTTAGTAAACAATAAGTGTGTGTATATTATAAATACATCAATTATCATTAGTCACAGGGACTCAAGTCAGGTGAATAAGGGGGCCGAGGAACAACAGGAATATTTTTCTTTGCTCAAAACTCATTAACAGAGTGTGCTGTGTGACAAGATGTATTGTCACATACACATCCAGGTGTTCACGATGGCTGGTCTCACGCGGGCAACTCTTTTCCGCAGCCTTTTAAGAATTTCTCGGTACACATGTTGATTGACAGCCTGTCCTGTAGGCAAAAACTACTTATGGATAATCCCACTACTATCAAAGACACAATTGAACATGGTTTTGAGTTTGGATTTGCCCATTTTTGCTTTTTGGAGCGTGGTGTGTGGCACTCCTCGCTCTGGAGTTTTATTTCTGGATCGTACTGGAAGATCCATGATTCATCACCAGTAATAACACTTTTTAGAAAATCAGGATCATTTTCAATTCGTCCTAGAAGATCATGGCACACTTCCATCCTGTTGTCTTCCTGTTCAAGAGTGAGGTTTTTGGGAGCAATTTTGCACAAACTTTTCTCATTCCCAAATCGTTTATCAAAATTTGATAAACTGTATTTTCGTTCAAATTTAATTGTTTTGCGATGATTCTGACGGTTAATCGACGGTCAGACCGCACCGAGTCCCTGATTCCATCAACATTGTCGTCAGTTCTTGACGTTGACGGTGTTACAGAGCGTGGATCATCCTTAATTGATTTACGACCATCTAAAAGTGTGTTAAACCATCTGAAAACCTGTGCTCTTGACAATGCTTCATCTCCTTATGCCTTTGTCAATTTTTTATAAGTCTCAGTAGCATTGTGCCCGAGTTTAACATAAAACTTGATTGCACAACGTTGATCGCATTTTTATAACGCACAACAAAAACTCACTTCACGAAAAGCTTGTTTACGTTTCACGTGGCAACAGTAGACAATAAATATTAATACTCAATATTAATCAGCTGTTTATCTAACCATCTGTGTTAATAGAAACCTTACAGTGTTTCCATATTGACTGCTACTTGATTAGTCTCATTACTTAATTGACAGACTTCGTGTCTCTTGTAGGGAAAAGAATAAAGTCGAGTGTAATGAACTTTTTAGCTGCCCCTCGTAACTGATATTGTCAGAGACCTCACGCAGGTTTATAAGATTTTGCAGACCCTCATTTTTACCCAGCCAATTCTAGGAAAACTGAGAATCGTTGCGGCCTACGTGTGTAAACTTGAGCGCCGGGAATTAGAGACCCCTCGATTCCCACTTTGTGAATTCAGAGTTAAGAAAAATATTGTAACGAGAATCCTATCGAACAGCCTGGAACAGTCTCCATTCGTCCCCCCCTCCTAATGTGGCAGGTGTTGCCTCTGTCAAGGCCGCTCACAAGTAGGTTCCACTGAATTCAAGAACACTTGGGATACGCATTATGTGACGTGAAGTGAGGATGGAAAACTTCTAGAAGCAATGCGCTCCCTATAAAAATCCATAGCAATAGGCTTGTCAATTGAGCGATTTCTTTAGCGCGGATTCAGTGTTTGTAGAAGTATTGTAGCAAAGTGTTGTTGTGTTATAATTAGTGCGGCATTCTTTATAGTTGACATTATTATTGCGTGTGGACAATATTTACTTGAATTGTTGTAAGAGACTACTTTGTTGATCACAAATTATTAATTGTGATAATTAAGGCTGCTTATTAATGATTTCGTTGGTGTCTTGTATTTTGCTTTCCACCGTACCATACGACGATTAAGGAGACCGTCGTAACAATATGTTTAAAGTTTTAGACAAACCTAAGGAAAACCCCGAAACGGCTGCTGCCATGAAAGTAGTGAGTCTGCGCCTTGATTGCTCTTCTGTGAAGTGTACACACGGTCGGCCAGCGGTGGCAGCCTACATTGGTTTGGTTTCATTCGGCTAGGGAATTTGAACGGATACGATGTACAATGCCTACCAAATCATTCAGCGGTCACTTACTGCTCTACGTAAGGTGATATAGTTGTGAAGATTAATTAAATCAACTGACAAAGTTTTTTTAAAAAATCGCAATCTGCCAGCTGTTTCAGCTTATGAAGCTATTCTCAAAGAGATCAGTGAACAACTAACAAAGGATGTTAGGGTGGTGAACAAATTTTAAGACGTGTGTATCCGGACATGTGTGGGGTGTGATTAAGTAGGAGGGGAGGGGTTGGAGAAGGTTGGCTTTTTAACGAATACAGGTTTTGCAGATCATTGCTTACAACACAATCACTTCATAGATAGAAAAAACATAACACTTATGCACAAAATGCAAAAAAAATAAAAAATGGATTTATTAGAAATTCTAGAAATTAGAAAAGCAATAAAAAGTAAAAAAAATTTAACAAATGAACAAACTGAATTCTGTGTATCCCCTTTATTAAAAGTTGTTATTTAGTTTATTTAAGTTTTATATTTTGCATTCAGATTATACCTATTTAGTTTTTACAGACACTTGACCTTGCCTTAGCTTCTCCAACCCGTCCCACTCCTTCATCACAACCCACATGTCCTTATACACACGCCCTAAACATATGTTCACTACCCTAACATCCTTTGTTAGTTGTTCACTGATCTCTTTGAGAAGAGCTTCATAAGCTAAAACAGCTGTGAGAGTTGAATAAAAATTGTGAAACGTACCAAGTGTTTATATATTTTTAAAAACCCTTTGTATTAATATGTTTCACCAAGTGCCCAACGAGTCACCAATTAATATCGTAAATCAACTGACTTCCAATTTGTTAGTTTTATTACGTAATTTACTTTTAAAACTGTCATCAGGCAAGTTTTATCTACGAAACAATTAATCTAATTTAGTGTTTGAAAAACGCTGTGGATTAATAGAAAAATTGACATTTTATGTAAAGTCAGTGATAGCACAGTATAATCCGTTACATAACTAACTCTGTAGTGAAAACTCGTTATCAGGCCAATAACGTCACACGGCAGTAGAGAATGATATACTCTTTCTCTCCTCTCCGCTGATTAGATGATTTAACACTACTACCATTAGCTTAATTTTTTTTTAAACGATCTATAGCAAGCGGTTATTGGAAAGATTGTAAAGGTTGTAATGATTAAGAGTTAATTAGTGTTAATACATTTTTCAGAAATTGTTATTACTTCGTTCTACTGTAGGAAAATACACGTTACTGTAGTTCGGTGTGTGGCGATTGCTTTGCAGATTTGTAATATTACAACATATTAAAATTGTTGTAAAATACAGTGGCTGCTTTTTACACCGGAAGCAGTTCCGGAGTTAGGCAGAGCAGGATGCCTCCTGTCGATCGGTTTGACAGGAGGCAAAAAGAAATTTTTAAATATTATATCATTATACGAAATTAAATTTTAATTTGTCTTACAAAGGTCTAAAATTGTAGACATGTATTAAAAGCGCAGTAGAGTATCAGAAAATAATAGCATCATTAATAAATCCACATCATTCCAATAACATACATCTCGACTGTTTATTCTATGTAACACGTGTACATCTCAATATACTGTATATATATTGCAACAGGTGGGATTTGTACATAAAGTATTAATTTAACTCTTAGAGTATGATAGCATGTTGCAATGAGAATTTGTTTAAGTAAAGACTGCATGTTCAGACATTGTATAATAGACAATTAGATACATGTCAAACTTATTACTTTAAGTTAAATTTTGACAGTGAAAAAATAATTAGTTTTGTAAAGTAGTGCGAACATATGCGCAGGCATATGGCGAGTGCGTGTGTGCGGGTATGAATAACTATATTACGGAAAAAAGTTAAATTACATAACTTTTGTGAAAATACAATTTTTGACATAAAACTTACACCAGAATACGCACAAAATAAAGACTTATCGAGTGGTAATATTTGTTAATAAATTAAAGAACTAAATATGTTAGTTTTTTATAAAGAAATTTTTATGATCCTAAAGAAAAGTAATAAAATTAGGGAGGTTTATTTGCAAGTTTAGCAATATCCGTAGGCAGCCTTTTGCAGGAAGAACGCTATCTGGACTGAAGCCGTAAGGGTGAGGGATATTTCAGCCAATGAAATTGGCTAAAATCTTAGTTGATTTTATTCCTCGTAGGATGTAATGCAGTCTCGCTCTGTACTCGAAAAAGCGTGGTTGATTCTACTTGTTTACACGATAGGTCTGCAAAAAAAGCGACGACCACAAGTAAGAAAATTCGTGAGTACGTTAACATTGCAGTGCTATTACGGTAGAGTATAAGATTGTCCGGATAAGTATTGAAAAGAACACTTCTAATTTGCTGGAGAATTGTGTAGTTTTATACACAGTATAAGTCAATATTAAATATTAATTGACTACAGTTTGTAGAAGTACCCAGCCCGAGAACGACCCTGAACGCCGGAGAGCAGGAGGAGGTATCCTCCCGACGGTATCCAGGAGGAACAACTGTCGCCGCTTATCAGGACAACATCGACATCACACTGTCCATCGTAAGAGGGGAGTGAAATTATTTTTAATGAACTCTATTAAAAACAGTCATAAACTTAAAGACAAAAAGAACTTATATAAAGTGAAATTTTATGTAATTAGGATACAGAAGAAAATTATTTTAAGTTTGTAAAGAACAGGTCAACAAAACAGTTAATTGATTTTATTTGTTATCAGAAACAATAGTAAATTATTTAAATTAAAAGAAAAACTTTAATAAACCAAAGCATTCCTATAATTGATTACCAGCTGCTTATTCTATGCGAATTTTAATGATAAGGTGAATTGTGTGATTAGCTCAAAGTGAATAAAAGAAAAAAAAGTGAATAATATAATCCTAAAGTGTATAAAGTTAAACTAACTGAAAATCAGTAGTAGGAATAAAGTGTAAAGTGAATAATAAATAAGGCTTGATGAAAAAATGATAAATGTATACGGTGAAAAACCTAAGGTATAATAAGCCTATACAAGTGAAATAGGTAGAATTAATGTTTATGTTTTAAAATAAGAAAAATTATCGTTAAGTAATAGTTATAGTTATTTGTTTGTGTTATAAAAGTATATAAGGGTAAAAAAGCATGTTTAATGTATGATAATTAATGGGAGTAGGAATGTATGTCATGTATTAAAGGCTGGCATTTGCATAGCATGTTAAAAAGAGTGGTATTATGTTTTAAAAATGATTATGAACAATCAAATGTTATATGTTAGTTTATTGTATTTGTGTTTAAAATAGTTCAGTTTCATAAAACCAAGGGAATCTGTTATAATAAATGTCTAAAGAACATAAGATGGACTAGGCATAAGAAGCCTATTGTAAAAAACCGGAATTTGTAAATTTGATATTATAACAGTAGTAATTAAGGGCAAAATGTAGGTAATACTATTAGGTTTAATGATATAACTTTAGACACACATAATGTATACCAAAAGAATTAGTTATAAATTAATTAATAATAAAAAAAAATTGTTAAAATAGTAACTTGGTAAATACTGAACAGAAACTATTCATGTTTGGTTTCTAATTAATTTATAAAAGAAGACCAATACAATAGTGTTATCTGGAGAATTAATATTAGTATAAGAAGATTATACTAATTTAAAAATATTTGTTAATTTTGTAGAAAAATCAGTAGCAATGTCTAACAATGTAAACAATTTTTTCAACCAATGGGAGGAATAGGCTTGGTGCCTTGACAACCAAACATTAACAAAAAAATTCGTTAGTTCATTATTGGAATCAGAGAAGAGAAGATTAAAAAATCCATGCAGCTCAATATAATTATGTAAAAGAAATAAATAAAAATAGAAATGAGGTTGTAATGAACTGAAATGATATTATGTCTTATAATAGTATGACAAGAAGAAATATTTAAAAACCAAATCACTCTAAATTGAAAGAATAAATATATCTTACAAATTATAAAAGAAAATGAACATGGAGTGAAACCTCAGATGTGAAGGAATGTGCTAAGTATAAAATTGAATTAAACACTAAATAAGAAAAAGACTAGTCTACACTTTGACACTTTTTCACTCACTAATAAACTTTATTCAAACACTCAATTAATGAATAAACTAGTGATAATCAGTTTATATCATTATTCACTTATTAATTTATGGTGATCAAATTATTGGACATTGTAATGTTCTCTTAAAACGAACTGTTAACCTACATTCAATAACTGTGACCCAACACATACATTGTTGTGGTTCGCTGTGGTTATCAACAATTCTGCAATAAAGTCTGTTCCCGTCGCAACAACGAGCTCGCCCCATATATTTTACAGTCCAGTCGCGTACGATAAATCAACCATACCTGACCAATAGTTTTGAGCACCGACTTGGGAAATAACCGTCAGAACTGTCGCCAGCTGCAGTACGTGCGCGCTCATGCCTGTCCAATATGTGTACACTACTGTATTCAATGTGTACGCTTTGTGAAACCAAGACGTCTGCAAGATTTATGTCTGTATCGGATCCAATCGTCCGAAACCCTAATAATCTCATTCCATCGTTACTCGTAGTTTTGACTTCGCTTCTACTTTACGGTTTGAAAATAAAAACTCTATATTCCGTGTTTATTTTTAGCTTGCAACGTGTCTTATGTCAACCGATCACTGGAGAGCGTCCGTTGTATCCGTTGTAATTCAAGGTCAAATATATCAAGTCCCCCTGATAAAATCATGCGGTTAAAATACACAATGCCAATATGTATGCAGGGGGGATTAGAAGCGCGTTGTGCCCTATGCTGCCATCAGACTGGTGCCCCCCCCCCCCGATTCAACCTTTTATCCATTATTTACGCTGATAAATGGCATATAAAATTTCGAAAGTTAACAAGTATTTTATTAAACTCTCAAATTACAACAAATATTTAGCTAAACAGTGATTACAATGAGCATAGTAGTACTTAAACTTAGAAAATACTAAGTGACCCATTTCTTCTTGATTTTGCCTTAACAAAGTCTTGTATAATTTCTTTTAAATCGAGCGATTCAAGTATTTAAATTTCAATATTCATCCTTGCTAACGAAGATAATCTCTCATCTCCCATAGTTGAACTCAACATATCTTCAACGCGTTTTAATACAGACAATGAGCTTTCAGATTAGGAGTTAACTATTGGAATCGTCAAAAACAGACGATAATCACTGTGTATATTCGGAAATACGTCAATCATTTTACAATCAATATTCCAGTTTAATACTCTGAGGGGATAAACTGTAGTATTATGGGATCTATCGTCTTCATTCGAACGATTTGAAAAAAAAACACTTCTTTGTTGAAGTTTTACTCGTGGCACACAGTGCTTCAATTCTGTTAGAAGATTCTTATTCAAATCGTTCGAGTAAACTTCTATAAGTGCTTCTGGTTGATTTTCCAACTCGTAAGAAATTTAACAATTGCGTAATGTGATCATAAGCTTTGCTTCTCAAATTAATCAGTTCAGCTGGCGCTTCCTCTAATAGCTGAGGCTCTGGTGCCCGGCGCTGCACCATAACCTAGCGTTATGGATAATCCCATGGTTCGAGAAGTAGCATATAAAAACCCTGTAGAACTTCTATATATGGTGTCGTGAGTCCAAGCGAGAAGCTCCGATATGTACCGTCTCTTAGCGGGAACGTCAGGGGGAGAGTGAAACCTGTGACCATCCTTCACCTCCCACCGTAGAGAAGACAAATATCGGTATGGAGAACCATACACGACTTCGGTATTCTAAGATTTATATTTAAAATCATTTTTGAAATGAAATATTTTCATAGAAACTATTACTTCTTTCTTCAGCCTTAACCACACTGTGGTCACTAACGTATACCACCTCACGTTAGCGCACTCGATTTTCACTGCTGATGGTAGTAGATGGCATTGCCGAAACGTCTGGTTTTGCAGAAAACATTAGACCACGGCCAAACAGCCCGGGAAGGAATTTTAGTAACAACAAACTACTTCTTTGTTGCCGATAACGTAGTACAAATATAAAAAACTAGCTGGATACATGTGCTTCGCTACGGTGATTATTAGAAAAAAACAGAATTTAAAATCAAAAAATAAAAATAGGTTATTTGTAGAGCTTAGATACCGGTATTTTGAAACTAAGAGAAACTATTTAAGCTCGAACAATTTGAAGATGACAAGCTTGAAGACGATCAATGTGATCAAGCTTGATCAATCAACTATTAAAGCTTGAAAATTAATGAGTTGTTAAAATGACGCTGTATTATTTGTATTAAATAAGAAAAAAATGGCACAGGAAAGATTGCCAAGGAGGATTATGGAATGGATCCCACACAAAAATATCAACGGTGTGGACACACGAAAAGTATGGCACAGTAAAGATTGGCAAGGAGAGTTATGGAATGGACCACACCAGGAAGAAGGAAAAGAGAAAGACCACCTACCAACTGGATAGAAGAAATTCAGACTATATTGAGGGAACGAGAATTTTAAGAAAATCTTTGGATAGACAAGAAGCAGTGGAATATGAGAATTTTATCACTTCTGTAATCTTTGGTTCCGGAAAAGGTGTAAACATTGTACAGCCGCAATAATAATAATTAATTACTGATTTTTTTTTTAGTTTAAAGTTACTTGTCGAAAGTTGATCGGTTATGATTGGTAGGTTCCTGAGTATAATTGTGTCCCTCAGGCGCTTTAAAGTTGGAAACAGCTGTGTTAAAATAAATACTGCGGTTTACCAGTCAAAGAGAATGTGTTGCTAGTTTGACTTTAATACCGTAATGTTGTTTTTTAATGACAACTGACCGACATCGTCAAGACTCTGCACCACAGAGAACTAAAACTGCTGTCCCTGAAGAGGATACTTGCTCACAGTGCACATATGCCCCGAGAGAACACAGTACACAAACTACTGTACTCGTGTCCGTGGGGAGTTGACTCGTCGGCCACTGGTGCCACCGCGTAGCAACGCTAACAAGTAAAAGAAGAACATCAGAGGTGATGAAATCGTCTCCCCAGAGTGCAGTGAACAGTACGTAGAGTAATAAACACAGTTCAGTGTATTGTGTCCGCAGTAAACAAAGAGTAACCGTAATGGTGGAATAAAACAGCAGATATTACTGTCGTACATTACTGTCGTTACTGTCAGGGGGACACGATGAAGCGGTCTCCGCGCACTAAAAGTAAAAATAATGGTTCTCGCAGGAGTTACTTGCAACATAAAGCGATTATCACAGCTACAACACGTTTCTGAAGATACAGTATAACGTGTTATCTTGTTATTATATTTGGAATAATAATAATAAAATTGAAAGTTACCGCACTTGACGGGCAACTGTACCAACAAAAGTTGAACTGATTCGTTAAAACATTCAACAGTATAAAACAATGATTTATACAGCACATCCCATGTGTAATGACTTGAGACGGAGGTTCTAAGACATTCCAATCCTACGGAAAGCAGTTTGTGGTGTAGCACTTCACTAGAAACGAACGACCAGAATGTTTTGTATTTACAAACGTCGAAGAAACCTTTTTACATTGTGAATATTTAAGACTTGTATACAAGAGTGTGTACGCGTGTGAACCGTGCGCGCGTGTGTGAAGTAGGAATGAAAGTCGCTTGTTACGCGTATTTTACAGTCCCCAGAGTGCAGTGAACAGCACGTAGAGTAATAAGCATAGTTCAGTATGTAGTGTCCGCAGTAAACAAAGAGTAACATCAATGGCGGAATAAAAAAGCAGATATAAATACATTACTGTCAGGGGGCACGATGCAGCGGTCTCCTTGCAACAAAATTACTTGCAACATAAAGCAATTATCACAGCTAAAAACACGTTTCTGAAGATAAAACGTGTTATCTTGTTATTATATCCGGAATAATAATAATAAAATTGGAAGGTGACCGCAATTGACAGGGAACTTTACCAGCAAACCTTAAACAGATTTCTATAAAATATTCAACAGTATAAATAAATGATTTATACACCAAATTCCATATGTAAAGACGAGAGACGGAGGTTCTAAGAAACTCAAATCCTACGGAAAGCAGTTCATGGCGTAGTACTTCTGCAGAAACAAAAACGACCGGAATTTTTTATATCTACAAAGGTCTAAGAATCCTTTTTATATTGTGTATATTTGAGATTTGCATGCCATTGTGAGTGCGTGTGAATCGTGCGCGCGAGTGTGTGAAGTAGGAATGAAAGTCACTCGTTACGCGTATTTCACAGTCAAAAGTAGAGATGGATTTTAAAAAAGTCGTTTGGAATAAATTATAAAAATGAGAAACGTTATTATACAGATGAGACGTGTGTGCGTGTGAGTGTGTTTCTGGAACCGTTAAGATGAATCGGTAAGCGAAAAAGACCAAGATGAGAAGGGGATAGAAAGAGAGAGAGAGAGAGAGAGAGACAGAAACAGAAACAGAAACAGAAACAGAAACAGAAACAGAAACAGAGACAGACAGACACAGATATAGACAGAGAGAATTCGAGTGGGAGGGAATTGACAATGAGGGAAAAACTCGTGTATGACATTAAAAAATGTAGCAACATAATCCCTTTGTAGGAATGTAACGCTAATACATTAAAAAAGTTTAAATGTTTGTGACAACTGAAAAAGTGAAACAAGCGAAAATCGCGAATTTAATATTTTTTTCTGTACGATATCGGATTTTCGGGTAAGCTTCAGATATATTTTTAAATGTGTTATTTTGTTTTGCATAAAAGGCTAAGTGCTAAAAACAAAAAACATAACCTCGGCTGTAGATCAAAGTCGAGTGATACAAAAGCAGCAAGGTTTGGTGCTTTATGTACTTGTGGTGTTCACAATGAAGTACAGGCATATAAATCGAATACTTTAAACTTTTGAGGTCCGCTACTTGCAACGTCCAAGTTTACGAGTAGTCAATTTCACAAGATGCATTAAGAGTACAGTTTAGAAATAAAGTGATTATGATAAAGTGATAATAAATTGAGTATGTTTAGTTATAGTGATTACATGAAATTTGTTATTTATTACCTTTAACTTGAATAATATTAATTAAGGTAGAATATTTTGAAATCGGCGATTTTCCATATTTTTCTTCAACCTTTGTACTTCACGAAGATTTACCTACTTAAAAACTTTTGGAAGGAACAAATTTATAAATTTACACGGAAAGAATTAACAAATGCGAGAATCATTATATGTGACGGACATAGTGGATGAAAGTGGGTCATAGTTTCCTCGACTGATAATGACAAAATTTCATTAATCTCGTCAAAGTAATAAATATAAACTCAGAACTTAAAGAAAAGAAAATACAAAAACGCATAATCTCTGCCAAGAAATTGCGGATGTAAACAGTTATTCAATAATAATTACTTAAATTGCGTATGTATTATATTATTCAATAATAGAATTCTTCTCTAAGTGTATTGAATTTTGATCACTATAGATTTTTAAGGTTAACCTAAAAACAAAGCATGTTAAAAGTATACTTTAAGGTAAGAATACAAAAGTTACTTACAAAACCCTGGTGAGACCCATATTAACTAATGCCTCTTAGACCTGGGCAGTGTCAAATAAGTATTCGAATCGGATAAATACGTTTGAAAACAACATCTTGAGAAAGATTTTAGGGGCTATACGTAAGGGCGGCCTGGTCAGAGGCGTTGTAACCTTGAAGTAGGCCTATATGAAATATATAAACAGCCACTGGCAACCGCGTTTATAATATCAATGAAGTATAACTGATCTGGCTGTTTTGTACACATTCAGGAGAGCAAACCAGACAGATAAATCATGGCTGAGCGGCCAGGCGAGCAAATAAAAACAAGCTAACCCAAACTAATGTTGGTAGATGGGGAATCTAAGAAAGCAGGATAATGTATTACGGAACAATAAAATCAATTGCGATATGTTGTAGAAAATACCAGGACACATGTAGCGTCAGAGGAAAGAGAAAAAGCTGCTGGCGATAAACGTTTGATCCCGATTTAAAAAATCTAAATACCCACATGGCTGGACGTAGCATTGATTAGACGATTAGGCAAGACACGAGAAAGAGAAATAGAGAGAGAGAGAGAGAGAGAGAGAGCACAATGTCGTGTGAAATTAGGTGAGAAGAAAATAAGGGAGGCAATATATTAACTTTTGGATTCGCCGAAAGCAAAAGTGACGAAATCGGTAAGGCAGTTAAGTAAGGTCATAAATTGTACAGCTGTCACAGTTCCTTTGTTGAGCAAAAAAACTGTAGAACTCAGCTGACAAACACAGATGCACACAGAGGTTTACACTTATGGTTATAAAGTATCACATGATGAAAGGGAACGTGGAGTCGAAACCTGCTGTCAAGATTTTTATTTCCCAAGACGATGCAGAACCCTATTGAAGCGTCTGATTTATCTTACGTCCCACACACACACCAACACAACCCGTTTTTCAGTGATAAATTTATGTTGATATTATTGTTTGATTGTGTGGATAGTCAGGATATAAAAAATTAATACAAGAATTTCATGTTCTCTTTAAATGTTTAGTCTGTGTCACCTTTAGCAAAACCTGTAATTCCTATGTTCTATTAAATCAACATTTTATTATGGGAAAAGTTTGTGGAAGTATACTTCAATAAATCATTTTCCAACTGGATAAGTTATAACCAGTATAAAAAGGTTTTATATGCAAGTTTTTCACAGGCGTTTTTTATTGATCAAATGTAGAGAGTATTATTTACATATTTTATTAAGTAATGCTAAAGTTATTAGCTCATATGTAAATAATTCACTTGATACGTAAAAAATTAATTTTTATAACAACTACCGAAAAGTTATTAGTAATGTATTTAATAAAAAGCAATAGGAGTTTTCATATTGTATGTTAAAATCATAATAATGGTTTTATAGAGATCATGATGGTACAGTATGTTACTTATAAGAATCGTATATCACCTGGCTCACAAAGTCATGGGACCAACAATCTGCGAACAGCTGACTTGTTCTGGAGTTTAAAACATCACTTTTACAAAATTCTTAAATGATTTCATGGTGCCCATAGACCTCTCTAACGGTTTACAAGAGAATTATTTAAATCCATAATTTCTTGGCAGAAATTATGTTTTTGTATTTTTTTGTTTTTAACACTTCCTGGTTTAAGCGCGAGTATATGTCGGAAAGTACACTTTTGCCTAGTGGACGGAGCCCGATTATACCTCGAAACCATTAGTACGTCTGCACCACCATCACCAATGAGGGTCAAACGCCCTCGGACGATTCTTGATAAACCCCCGTAATGTCAGCATCGTCAAGTTATTTTTGAATAACCCCTAGTATCTTCTTGTCCTCTCTGTTTAACCTACACTCCTCAGAAAAATCCTTTATCAAGCATGTCTAGGACACTGCTTGGCCGTGTTACATTTTGCCACCGGTAAGAAGGTTTTCTGCCTCGCGGAGAAAGACCGACGCCTCAAGGTCTCTGCCTGCTGTGTCCGAGGCGGGCGGCATCTGCCGTCCAAATTGACACCAGGGGCAGTGCTACAAAAGCATCAAATTAGTCATTCACAAAATTCCGGTCCCATCTAGCGGATATCCGTGTAGGCGTGTCCCTTCCCATTTTTAGGTACCTTCAACAGAAAGGCCAGCACTGCATTCATCCGGCAGTCTTCGGGTACGACCAGGACGCTGCAATCAAACCACGGCTGCAAAGACGCCCCACCAATTAAAAAGAAGCAAAGTAAAAGGTAATATTGCTGACTTTACACTGAACAGATACAGCGTACACACTGTATTCAGCAATATTCTCCTAAATTTAGTCACTGAAAGTTTTGATCTAATGTTAGCAGAACGTAATTTAAAATATTAACCGAAATAAGTTCCACGGTGTTCAATAAAAAGTTCACTGAAATATGTAAAATTGTTTTGTACAATTAATTTATGCTTATAGTCTTCTTTTTTCTGTGGAACGATTCATAGGCACCGGAAAATAAAGCACGGAAGGATACCCAAATGAAATTTTATAAAACTGTGGCTGTCTCCACATTCCTGTATGCTAGTAAGACATGTAATCCTGGTAAAAGAGATGTGCAGAGGATTTAGGCAGCCGATATGAAATTTCTAAGAGGGACGCAAGGTTGTTCTCTCTTGGATCGGAGAAGGAACGAGGATATTAGACGCGTTTTAAACATTGTATTGTATTGCACCAGAAGATTGAAGACCACAGAAGGAGATGGTATGAACACTTGAATACCAGTACCAATACCAAATACCGGTTCTCGTAAGAAATTAGTGTCCTCATACGAATATTATGAATGAAATATATTGAGATACGCGTACATAATTACAAGCATAAACTACAAAATTTGCATCCACAACCGTGTAGATTAAACATTTTTTAAATGTATTCAACGACTTCCAGTTTGCGACAGTGTAATATATATACATATATCGCAGAAATCGCCACGGTACCATGGGGAAACACAACGGTATACACATTATGAGTCTGAATTAATAGGAAGATGCACTAAGATAATGGTTGTAGAATACTGAGAACAGGCAAGTAGTTACTCATGACTTTATGAGTCCTAGAAGAAGATGAAACGTCTTGTATAAATTAATGAAAAAAAAACGTTAGAAATATTTGCATAGCGTATCTGAGATCAAGGCGGCTTGGTAATTGAATGAGAAGACGGGATTCTAAAGTGGATTACGAAAAGTCAAATCGGTTTCCGTCGAGGATAAGGCCACGGAAACCGAAAGGAAAATAACGCGACAAATTTAAAAAAGTCAAACTTACAAGACAATTATTTAACGTGGGAACGGCCAGTGGGAAGCAAGACAAAGAAATAACAATCCAGAATTGATTTGGGAAAGATGGTTGTATCTACATTAAATGGAATCCTGTTGGATAAGCAAATTACAGCAGAAACTAAAACCAAAATATTTAAAACCATTTTTAGAAGTATCATGACTTACCGCTCGGAAGTTTGTACTACTAATAAACACACAACGATAAAATTAATGACAGCAGAGGTGGACTGTTGGAGACGTTCGGCAAGAGTATCCGACGTAAGAAAATTAGAAATGAAGTTATTAAGAACAGAACGAATGTGAACAATTCAATTGTTGATTTTATCCAAACAAAAAAATATCAACGGTGTGGACACACGAAAACAATAGCACAGGAAAGATTGCCAAGGAGAGTTATGGAATGGACCCCACCAGGAAGAAGGAAAAGAGAAAGACCACCTACCAACTGGATAGAAGAAATTCAGACTATATTGAGGGAACGAGAATTTTAAGAAAATCTTTGGATAGACAAGAAGCAGTGGAATATGAGAATTTTATCACTTCTGTAATCTTTGGTTCCGGAAAAGGTGTAAACATTGTACAGCCGCAATAATAATAATTAATTACTGATTTTTTTTTTAGTTTAAAGTTACTTGTCGAAAGTTGATCGGTTATGATTGGTAGGTTCCTGAGTATAATTGTGTCCCTCAGGCGCTTTAAAGTTGGAAACAGCTGTGTTAAAATAAATACTGCGGTTTACCAGTCAAAGAGAATGTGTTGCTAGTTTGACTTTAATACCGTAATGTTGTTTTTTAATGACAACTGACCGACATCGTCAAGACTCTGCACCACAGAGAACTAAAACTGCTGTCCCTGAAGAGGATACTTGTTCACAGTGCGCACATGCCCCAAGAGAACACAGTACACAAACTACTGTACTCGTGTCCGTGGGGAGTTGACCCGTCGGCCACTGGTGGCGCCGCGTAGCAACGCTAACAAGTAAAAGAAGAACATCAGAGGTGATGAAATCGTGTCCCCAGAGTGCAGTGAACAGTACGTAGAGTAATAAACACAGTTCAGTGTATTGTGTCCGCATTAAACAAAGAGTAACCGTAATGGATATTACTGTCGTACACTACTGTTGTTACTGTCAGGGGACACGATGAAGCGGTCTCCGCGCACTAAAAGCAAAAATAATGGTTCTCGCAGAAGTTACTTGCAACATAAAGCGATTATCACAGCTACAACACGTTTCTGAAGATACAGTATAACGTGTTATCTTGTTATTATATTTGGAATAATAATAATAAAATTGGAAGTTACCGCACTTGACGGGCAACTGTACCAAAAAACTTTGAACTGATTCGTTAAAACATTCAACAGTATAAAACAATGATTTATACAGCACATCCCATGTGTAGAGCGAGAGACGAAGGTTCTAATAAATTCCAATCCTACGGAAAGCAGTTCATGGTGTAGCACTTCTCTAGGAACGAACGACCAGAATGTTTTGTATTTACAAACGTCGAAGAAACCTTTTACATTGTGAATATTTAAGACTTGCATACAAGAGTGTGTGCGCGTGTGAACCGTGCACCCGCGTGTGTGAAGTAGGAATGAAAGTCGCTTGTTACGCGTATTTTGCAATCGAAAGTAGAAAAGGATTTTAAAAAAGTCGTTTGGAGTAAATTCTAAAAATGAGAAATCTATATATAGCCTATATAAAACTCAAAGTCTGAGAATTTATGGGTACTGAATATAAATCCTCACCGTTACATCGATTGCCACCAAAGTTTGCACAGTTAACCTTTGACACAAGGCGAAAAATACTGTCTAACCTAGAATTTGATATTTTGCTCCGTTCGCACGATTTAGGCCCTTTTAATTATGCCTAGATATACATAAGTTCACAAGGGGACAACCAAATAGGGGAGAGAAGTCGATAATTCACTATATACTAATTGAAAGGACCAATAGGAAAATGATAATGGATACTAGAGTCTGGAGAGGTGCAGAAATATATAGCGACCATTATTTAGTAATGACCAAATGTAAAGAACAATTAGATAAAAAACAGATATACAATAGAGAAGGGATAATAGGATATAAATCTATCAGATCGTATAAACTGAAAAGTAGAGATGTAAGTAATAGGTTTAAAGATGTGATCGAGCAAAAATTACAAAAGGTAAGTGAAAATATAAGGCACGCTAATATACACAAAGTCTGGAGAATAATGAAAGATATAATTATAGATACAGCAGTGGAGGTTTGTGGTGTTACTAAAATGAATAATAAAAGAAAACAGATGGTATGGTGGACTAATGAAATAAAGGAGCAGATTAAAAGGAAGAAAAGGAATGGAAAAAGTATACAGCTAATAGAACTGTGGATAACTATGAAGCATATAAGCAACAGCAACAAAACAATTGTTAAAGAATTAGTTGGAAAAGCGAAAGACAGTGCATGGAAAGATTTTGGAGAAAAATTGGAAAGAGATAGGTGGGAAAATCAAAAGCTTTTCTTCAGAGTATTGAAATCTTTTAGAAAAGAAAAAACTGAGAATGATAATACTTTTAGAAATTATCAATAAATCATGGACAAGTGTAGACATACCAAGAGAATGGGAGGAAGCATTGATAGTTCCTATTTTTAAGAAAGGTAACGCAAGAGATTGTAATAATTATAGGGGTATCAATCTGTTAAATAAAATTGTTAAGGTTTATGAGCAGATAATAATAAATTGGTCCCAATTTTAGAAAATAGTTTGGAGGAATCGCAGAGTGGCTTTAGATCAGGGAGAAGTGTGCAGGATCACATTTTTACTCTGCAACAGATAGCTGAGAAGTCGATACAACAAGATAAATTAGTATGTTTGGCTTTTATTGATCTTGAGAAGGCTTTCGATAGTGTGCCTAGAGCAAAAATATGGGAAAGTTTAAAAAATAGAGGAATAAGGATTAAAATAATTAAGGTAGTACAGAGGTTATACAAAAATAATGTTAATTATGTAATTGGTAAAAATATGAGTTCGTTAGGATTTACAACAAACTATGGATTAAGACAAGGAGGTGGATTGAGCCCGACATTATTCAAATTGTATATGGACGACATTATTAAGAAGTGTTCACTGAAGGTTAAGAAAATGCATGTTGGATACAGAAACTTGCGAAGTATAGAAGTAGCAGAAGAGGATTTTTCGGATGATGTAGTGCTAATGGCTACAAGTGAAAGGGCGTTACAGGGTAATTTGTATATACGGAATGAAGTTCTACAGGAAAAAGGGATGGAAATAAATAAGACCAAAACAAAGGTAATGGTAATGGGGGAGAAAGTAATATAGAGATTGGAGGAGTGAAGATAGAACAAGTCAAACAATTCAAATATCTAGGGGTTATAGTAGACAGTAATGGGAAACAAGAAGCTGCGTTAAATGAAAGAATTGAAAAGGCAATAAAAGTATACTATACATTAAACAATAGATTTATAAATAAGAAGGAGATATCAAGAAAAACGTAAATGAGTGTGTATAAAACAGTATATAGACCGGTTTTAATATACGGCTGTGAGACGTGGGTACTATCCAAAAGCCAGAAAAGTAAAATCCAGGCGGGAGAAATGAAATATCTTAGGAGAGTAGTAGGAGCAACAAGGAAGAATAGAGTTAGGAATACACAAATAAGAGAGGATCTGGAAGTGATATCGATTCTGGATTTTATTGAACAGAGACAACTATGCTGGTGGGGACACATGCAGAGAATGGATAGTGATAGAATGGTAAAACAGGTTTGGGAGGCAAAATCAGGGGGGAGAAAGAAGAGAGGAAGACCGCGACTGACTTGGGATAGAATGATGAGAAACATTTTGAGAGAAAAAGGCTTGGGCTGGAGGGAAGCGAAGACATTGTCAATGGATAGAGTAAGATGGAAAAAATTTGTATATAGAGTGTAGTTGATGTACTTATCATATACTGATGTAACCCGACGCCAATATGGTATAAGGGCATATTGATAATAAATAAATAAAAAAATAATTATGCCTTTTCGTTGACGCGTAGGCTATAAAGATCTCAACAATACCATGGAGACCAGAATTAATTACCATAGTAACAAGTAAATAAACAAATTATATTTAGCGGCATCGGAACTGTACATTTATCTATTCCTACAGTACGTTTTCGATGTTTTATATAATATGCGATTCTATCGATATATTACGATGTGGAAATGAAGAAGTGTACGAATTGTAAATTGTCCTATTACTTAATGCAAACCGAAAATACGTGTTTTTTTCATTGGTGAGGTTAGGTGACAACGGTTTTTGGCTTTTAGTTTACTGCTGAAATAAATAAAAGCCATGGTTGAGGAAAACATAACGTTTAATGTGTTATACAATGCTTCTAACACAGTAACACTTAAAATAAAGAATTTAGCGTTTTTGAGTTAACAGATCTTTATAAATATCTCCAAAGACTTTATAAACGGGGACTTTTAAATCTCCAAAGGCTGTTGCACCAACATAATAATTTGGTACAAGTTAAAATAATACAAGTGTTGAAAACAGCTTTGGAGAGAATTTGACTAATGAATACAAAATTGTTATACGAGCTGACAAAAAGCCATATAGACATTAACAATAATAATTATATTAAAATACTTAATAAAAGTCAATTATTCGCGTGCAAAGCCGCGGATAACAGCTAGTATTATTATACAGAAGAAGTGTGTGTTCGTATGAGTGTGTTTTTGGACCAGTTAAGATGAATCGCTAAGCGAAAAAGGGAGAAAAAGACAAAGAGGGGAGAGACAGACAGATCGACACAGAGATAGATAGACATACAGATACAGAGACACAGCGAGACAGATATAAACAGTAAATTATTATAAATAAATCACCTTATATCCGTCGTGTGACTTCGTTACGTCGATTAAAATGACGCGTTTCGGAACATCTGTTCCATCATCAGATAAAATCGCTCTATTGAGGTCGTTAAACGTTAAAAACACATGTTACACATAATTGTCCACTACGTAATTCACTTGCTTCCTAAATGGTGCGCACCACGACGAAGCCGATCGGACACTGAACTATTATCTGAGTGATTACGCCTAAGCAGGTTACATGGACGCAATAGACGAGTTCGAAATATACAAAGCATATAATAACATAAACAGCCGAGACTTCATATTGAATGACCACTTAAATTTTAAATCCAACCCGCTGTACGATACAGCTTTGAACCTGCTTAGGCGTAATCACTCAGATAATAGTTCAGTGTCCGATCGGCTTCGTCGTGGTGCGCACCATTTAGGAAGCAAGTGAATTACGTAGTGGACAATTATGTGTAACATGTGTTTTTAACGTTTAACGACCTCAATAGAGCGATTTTATCTGATGATGGAACAGATGTTCCGAAACGCGTCATTTTAATCGACGTAACGAAGTCACACGACGGATATAAGGTGATTTATTTATAATAATTTACTGTTCATACGTGACTTGGATACCAGAACTAATATGCATTTTAAAGATATAAACAGACAGAGACAGAGTGAGTGAGAGTGAGAGTGGGAGGAATTGATAATGAGAGAAAAACTCGTGTATGACATTACAAAAAGTAGCAACATATTACCTTTGTGGGAATGTAACGCTAATACAATAAACAAATTTAAATCTTTGTGACAACTGGAAAAGTGAACCTGGCGAAAATCGCGAATTTAATATTTTTTTCTGTACGACATCTGATTTTCGGGTAAGCTTCAGATATACTTTTAAATGTTATTTTGATTTGCATAAAAGGCTAAGTGCCAAAAACAAATTGCGGATTCCGGCTGTAGATCAAAGTCGAGTGATACAAAAGCAGCAAGGTTTGGTGCTTTATGTACTTGTGGTGTACACAATGAAGTGCAGGCCTATAATTCGAAGACGTCAAACTTTTGAGGTCCGCTACTCGCAACGTCCAAGTCTGCAAGAGAGTTTCAAAGCCAAAGTATTAGCCATCATTACTTTTTTGTCTTCAGAATGCTTTGATAATACTGCTACGCCAATCACGTAACGCTCTAAAAGAGTAGGTGCAGTTACGTAACAGTTCTATACATTTCTCGACTAGCCGAGTAGGTGCAGTTACGTAACAGTTCTATACATTTCTCGACTAGCCGAGTAGGTGCAGTTACGTAACAGTTCTATACATTTCTCGACTAGCCGAGTAGGTGCAGTTACGTAACAGTTCTATACATTTCTCGACTAGCCGAGTAGGTGCAGTTACGTACCAGTTCTATACATTTCTCTACTAGCCGAGTAGGTGCAGTTACGTAACAGTTCTATACATTTCTCGACTAGCCGAGTAGGTGCAGTTACGTAACAGTTCTACACATTTCTCGACTAGCCGAGTAGGTGCAGTTACGTAACAGTTCTACACATTTCTCGACTAGCCGAGTAGGTGCAGTTACGTAACAGTTCTACACATTTCTCGACTAGCCGAGTAGGTGCAGTTACGTAACAGTTCTATACATTTCTCGACTAGCCGAGTAGGTGCAGTTACGTAACAGTTCTATACATTTCTCGACTAGCCGAGTAGGTGCAGTTACGTAACAGTTCTATACATTTCTCGACTAGCCGAGTAGGTGCAGTTACGTAACAGTTCTATACATTTCTCGACTAGCCGAGTAGGTGCAGTTACGTAACAGTTCTATACATTTCTCGACTAGCCGAGTAGGTGCAGTTACGTAACAGTTCTACACATTTCTCGACTAGCCGAGTAGGTGCAGTTACGTAACAGTTCTACACATTTCTCGACTAGCCGAGTAGGTGCAGTTACGTAACAGTTCTACACATTTCTCGACTAGCCGAGTAGGTGCAGTTACGTAACAGTTCTACACATTTCTCGACTAGCCGAGTAGGTGCAGTTACGTAACAGTTCTACACATTTCTCGACTAGCCGAGTAGGTGCAGTTACGTAACAGTTCTACACATTTCTCGACTAGCCGAGTAGGTGCAGTTCCGTAACAGTTCTACACATTTCACGACTAGCCGAGTAGGTGCAGTTCCGTAACAGTTCTACACATTTCTCGACTAGCCGAGTAGGTGCGGTTACGTAACAGTTCTACACATTTCTCGACTAGCCGAATAGGTGCGGTTACGTAACAGTTCTATACATTTCTCGGCTAGCAGAGTAGGTGCAGTTACGTAACAGTTCTACACATTTCTCGACTAGCCGAGTAGGTGCAGTTACGTAACAGTTCTACACATTTCTCGACTAGCCGAGTAGGTGCAGTTACGTAACAGTTCTACACATTTCTCGACTAGCCGAGTAGGTGCAGTTACGTAACAGTTCTACACATTTCTCGACTAACCGAGTAGGTGCAGTTACGTAACAGTTCTATACATTTCTCGACTAGCCGAGTAGGTGCAGTTACGTAACAGTTCTATACATTTCTCGACTAGCCAAGTAGGTGCAGTTACGTAACATTTTTCGACTAGCCGAGTAGGTGCAGTTACGTAACAGTTCTATACATTTCTCGACTAGCCGAGTAGGTGCAGTGTCTCTGTCAATGCCGTCCATTCAAGCAGCTTCGAGACTCTTCGAGCGCTCTTAACTGCGTAAATTATGTTGGCGTGCCGCCAGCAGTATGGAAAATTATTCTGGACCATCTGCGGGACCTGTATAAGCAACAGGGGCCGAAATAGAAGTTAGTTACACCTGGTGATGTTGTAGAGTGCGGATCTTGTGATTGTGTGAAAGTGATTATCGTTTTATAATTAGTGCGGAACTATTAGTAGTTGACATTATTATTTCGTGTGGACAAATTTACTTTAAATTATTACACTTTGTTCATTTAAAATTGTTATTTATTTGTAACTAATTAAAGCCTGTGGTAATTAATTCCTTCACTGATGTCTGTATATCGTTTTCACTGTACAATACGAATACCGTGAGACCGTTGTTTCAATATGTAGGCTATGTATAACGGATAATTAAAACGTTTTTTTTGCTCAGGTCACAGCAGTAGATAGCCCTCCAAGGCGGCTAGGGTTCAATGTGATTAATAAAATAACCTAACATTGAACTAATTGTGTTAAAAAAATTGTATATTTTCCTATCCATCCATTGATATGAGAAAAGCTAAAATTACTATAAAGTTTTAGTGCCTGAATTGTGCTTTAATACCTAACCTAACCCAACCTAACAATACTATATTTTTGTTAGTCTTGTTGTTGCTGTCCTGATTGTAAGCGGGTCCACAGGAATGACAATATTGCTTAGTGAAACTAATCAGACGTTCGTGTGAAATGTTAGATCCCATTAGATCTCAGTATGTACAGAGACTGTATTCGCACTAGAACAAGATACGCGTAGAGATACAGGAAGGAAGAAGGATGAAAAACTAGTGCCGAGAACACATAGTGACAGCAGTGGCGGGAAGCTGCCCGTCGAGCGGAGGGGTGAGATACTGACCTTGTTGAAGGTTGGGCTCATCATTTTCCTCAGGACAAGTGAGATTCTCAGGATTCATCCTCTCCGTCTCTTCATTTAAGATATTCTCCTGTTTATAACCAACTACATTACTCAATCCGTCGCTTTATCGCATTCGTGGTCGCCCAATTTGTCTCTTGCCTTTTAGAGGATTATTCCGGGATCTCTCGACTAATTTGTCATTATTAGCCAAGGAAATTATGACCCACTGTCCACTATGATCCACTATGTCAGTTACATAGAATGATTCTCGCATTTGTTGATTCTTTCCATAAAATTTTATAAATTCTTTCTTTCTCAAAGTTTTTAAGTAGATAAACCATCGAAGTATAAGTGTTGAAAAAAGTGTGGAAAAGAGCTAATCCAGATCAATCCAGACAGAAAAATCGTGACTGAGCGGACAAGCGGGAGAAAGAAAGAAGGAGAATCCAAACTAAAATGGGTAGATCGGGGATCTAAGGAAGCTGGATAATGTGGCATGGAACAATATAATCAATTGCGATGTGTTGTAGAAAATGCCAAGACACACGTAGCGTCAGAGGAAAGAGAAATAAATTCTGGCGATAAACGTTTGATGCCGTTTGAAAAAATCTAAATACGCACATGGCTGGACGTACCATTGATTAGACGATTAGGCAAGACACGCGCACAGAAAGAGAAATAGAGAGAGAAAGAGAGTACAATGCTGTGTGAAAGTAGGTGAAAAGAAAATAATGGAGGCAGTATATTATCTTTTGGACTAGGCGAAAGCAAAAGTGACGAAATCGACAAGGCAGTAAAATAAGGTCATAAATTGTACAGCTGTCACATTTCCTTTGTTGAGAAAAAAACTGTAGAACTCAGCTGACAAACACAGATGCACACAGAGGTTTACACTTATGGTTATAAAGTATCACATGATGAAAGGAAACGTGGAGTCGAGACCTGCTGTCAAGATTTTTATTTCCCAAGACGATGCAGAACCTTATTAAAGCGTCTGATTTATCTTACGTCCCACACACACACACACACACACACACACACACACAAACACAACCCGTTTTTCAGTGATAAATTTATGTTGATATTATTGTTTGATTGTGTGGATAGTCAGGATATAAAAAATTGGTACAAGAATTTCATGTTCTCTATAAATGTTTAGTATGTGTCACCTTTAGCAAAACCTGTAATTCCTATGTTCTATCAAGTCAACATTTTATTATGGGAAAACTTTTGTGGAACTATACTTCAATAAATCATTTTCCAACTGGATAAGTTATAACCAGTATAAAAAGCTTTATGTACAAGTTTTTCACAGGCGTTTTTTCATTGATTAAGTGTAGAGAACATTATTTACGTATTTTTATTAAGTAATGCTAAAGTTATTAGCTCATATGTAAATAATTCACTTAATACGTAAACAATTAATTTTTATAACAACTGCCGAAAAGTTATTAGTAATGTATTTAATAAAAAAACAATAGGAGTTTTCATATTGTATGTTAAAATCATAATAATGGTTTTATATAGATTATGATGGTATAGTACGTTACTTGTAGGAATCGTATATCACCTGGCTCACAAAGTCACGGGACCAACGATCTTCGAACAGCTGACTTGATCTGGAGTTTAAAAAATCACTTTTACAAAATATTTAAATGATTTCATGGTGCCGCTAGACCTCTTTAACGGTTTACAAGAGAATTATTTAAATCCATAATTTCTTGGCATTATGTTATGTTTGTGTTATGTAAATTATGTTTTTTAATTTTTTTAATTTGTCTTTAACATTTGAGTTTACTTTTATTCCTTTGACGCAAGAATGTTTAAAATAAGGAAGAATCTACCTGTAAGGAATAATAATAAGGAAGACATACGTGTGGAGTGTTGCCCTATACGGGAATGAATCTTGGACAATTGGAGAAAATGACAAGAAACGACTCCAAGCGTTTGAGACCTGGTGCTACAGAAGAATATTAAAGAGAAGCTGGAAGGAGTAGACAACGAATAAGGAAGTCTTTAGAAGAGTTTAGGAGGAGAAGAGCATTCTACGAAATTTAAAAGGCAGAAAAGCTAAGTTTATAGGGCATATACTACGACACAATGGGTTGGTTAAGAGAATAATAGAAGGAGCAATTGAAGGGATGCATCACAGAGGACGACCCCGTTTAGATTACATAAAACAGCAGATTATGGTCGATATGACTGCAGATCATATTGTGAGTTGAAAAGAAAAGCAGAGAAGCGTGAAGAATGGCGAGCTGCTGCCAACCAGCCTATAAGCTGCTAACCTAGGAGGAGGAGGAGGAGGAGGAGGAGGAGGAGGAGGAGGAGGAGGAGGAGGAGGAGGAGGAGGAGGAGGAGAAGGAGGAGGAGAAGGAGAAGGAGAAGGAGAAGGAGAAGGAGAAGGAGAAGGAGAAGGAGAAGGAGAAGGAGAAGAAGAAGAAGAAGAAGAAGAAGAAGAAGAAGAAGAAGAAGAAGAAGAAGAAGAAGAAGAAGAAGAAGAAGAAGAAGAAGAAGACCCAAGATCATATGCTATCGAGATGTACAGTATAGACACACAGACAGATAGCATGCAAGGTGCCTTCGTAGTCGCGATTGTTTGCGTTATCGCGATTGCAGCCCGATACGATCTAGTATCTTCTGGTCCTAACTACCGGTGTTTCAAGAAAGAGGATGTTAGATGCGGGTTCTCTCTGCACAAACTACTTGGTCGAAGAAGCCTGAGCTTCAATTTAATGGTTGTACTTTTACGAGTTTCCACACCTCACGGATTTTTTGAAGTTTATCAACTCAAGCTTGGAGCTATAGGTACATGGCTGAGGCCGGTGGTTTTTGCAAGAAGGACGACTTGCAACCTCGCGAAAGCCAAGGCCTGAAGTTGGTTTTAGTAGATTCTGTGTGCATTGAGGCATGACGAAACTAGCAAGGTTTAAAACGCCAAGAGGGTAATGGAATCAGCTGCGAGTACAATTTGATGTTATCGATTCACGTATTTCTTTCAAAATTAATCTCTTTTTGTTACTGAAGAGACAATGAATGAAATGATAAGAGATTTGAATTTAGTATGTGAGTAATATGGAACGAGGATTGATAAGGAAAAAACTAAGTGTATGGTGATTAGCAGAGGAGGAAAAGGGCAAACATAAATATAGGGCAAGACAAAATACAACAGGTGGAGTTGTTTAAATGTCTTGAAAGCCTTATAAGTGAAGATATGTCCTGCACTCGTAAAATTAGAGCAAGAATTGATAAAGCGAAAGAGGCATTTAATGGGAAGAAAAGACTGCTGTGTGGCAAAATTAATAAGAATTTTAAAAAAAGGTTGGCCAAATATTATGTGTGGAGCGTTGTTTTATATGGTGTAGAGACATGGACACTGAGGAAAGAGGATGAGAAAAGATTAGATGTATTTGAGACGTGGGTTTGGCGAGCTATGAAAAAAGTGAGGTGGGTTGATAAAGTAAGGAATGATGCAGTTTTAAGAAGAATATGGGAAGAGAGAAGAATCCTATAGAAAATAGTAAAAGGAATTGGTTAGGTCATTGTTTAAGAAGAGGCTGCTTGCTTACAACTGCCATGGAGGGTGTCACAGAAAGAGAAAAAAGAAGAGGGGGCGTAGAGGAATGAATTTAATAGATATCATTAAAATCAGAGGGTGTTACGAAGAAACGAAAAGACTGGCATGGGTTAGGACAGCTTGGAGAGCTTTTACCATTTGAAGACCTGCCGTATGGCAGAACACCAAATAATAATTTACTGAAAAAGATATATAATTATAAAAGCAAACAAGGTTGACAGCTTAGGTTGGTAGCAGCTTAGGTAAAAACCTTTCTCCACCTCTCTCTCTCTTTCTCTCCCCCTTCTCTTATTATCTTTCAGCTTTATTATTTAAGGATACCAGTCCATTACCACTCTTTACTTATTCACAAGCCAAGTTCATAAAACAGTAACAACAATTATAAGTTGCGCCGTGTCAGCTGGCAACAATTTATACACACACTCGTTAGTGGTGGAAACTTTAACAAAAGTGCTAACAGGTGGGTAAAGTCACTAATCACTGTTAGCGAAGTATAATGTAGCCGAAGTGAACGGAACGCATACAAACACACACACACACATGATATAAACTGGCTTCTGTCACAAAGGTACTAATTAACCCAAACGAATATTTTCAAATCGGTTATCACAGAAACGACAGGTATTCTGCAAAACGTAAACAAGAAAAATACACGGTATACAGACAAAGTGTCTTAGACGAGTCGCAGGAGCAAGTAAAAATGAGAACTTGGATATCAGAAGGTGGTTAGTGGCACGTCCAGATGGGAATTTACAGAAACAAGACAATCGAACTGGTAGGAATGGTTACAGACTATGGACAGGCTTTGGGAGAGACAAGGTCAATTTAAACATGAAAATTGACAAAAATAAGCAAACTAGGAGCACTAGAAAATCTGGGATCAAGCAATTACAAAACGTTTAGAAATAAATGAGTAACATGGAGTGAAGCGAAGGAACTGCAAAGGAATGAGCTTGAAGAAACGGTTCCAGTGGCGGATTATGCATGCAATCGCCTACGGGCGGCAAATATTGGAAAGGGGAAATTTGACGGCCGTTATGTTGGTTTTATACCTAAGAGATGTTTCAAATAACGCTCCATTTCGTCCCAATATGATAAGAAACTTTCAAAAAGTATATACTGTTTAGTAACTACGCTTATTACACGAATAGAATATATTTACATGCATTATGTATGTGATAATTCCATTGTATTATTAATTATTTATCTATTTATCCGTTTTCATTCAAATTTCGAACATACTTTACCGACTCTGTAATTTGACATGACTGACTATCGATAGACGCCACTATAAAAGAGGCATAATTTCATGACTATAAAAATCATAGACTGTGAGCGTACCATAATTTCTTACCCAACTCTGACCGGCACCGCGTAAATTGTTGGCGTGGTGTGTACTGCTTAAAGTGTGAATCGTTTTATCAGTTTTTCTTTACCCCACCACCGACCCTCTTGTGTTTCTTTACTTATTAATATATTTTCCTGCAGTTATTATTCTTTAGTTCGTTGATTCAGACGTCAGTTAAAATGTTATGGAATGAACACGCCTACAGTAAATTAATGTCTTATCGTGCTCTTCCTAGTAGGCCTACGTTATGTAAGTTGTTCTATAGAAATGTATTAAGAAAGATTGGGACGAATACATATCTTCTTCTTCAACCTCAAGGTTTAAACCAAGAATGGTTTTTCCGCTCTCAAATAGGCAAATATTACAGCTGGTCACTACAGCGCTTCTTCGGACGTCCCACACCTCTCCGTCCCCTCGGCTTATAGTTCCAGAGTTGTTTAGGGATGCGGCAGTCATCCATTCGGCAAAGATGTTTTCACCAATTCAGCTTATACTGGACTATTCTCTCGAGTATACTCATAATATTCAGTTCCTGCCGTATATCTGTGTCTTTTCTATGATCATGGAAATTATACCCTGCCACGTGCCTGAGAAATCTCATTTCAGCCGCTTGGATGCGACTGCCCTGGCCTTTCGTTAAAGTCCGATTCTCAGACCATAAAGAAGTGTTGGAAGAGTCATCACCTTGTAGAATTTGAGGCGTGTTTCCCTATTATTTGACTTAAGGGTTCGCCTAATGGTCCCGCACATAAGGTACAACTTACGCAACTTATTCACAACGTCGTTGCTTGCATTATGACACACTGTAGCCCAGGTATTCAAAATTGCTAACTTGTTCCAGGACAGTACCATCTATAACAATTTTTTCCCGTACGTGATTAGTTCCACAAAAAGCCATCACCTTGGTCTTACGTGTGGATATCTGCAATCCAGAGTCTTTGCAGATTCGATTTAACAAATGTATCCCCATCTACGATCTGTTTTCCGAGTCCGACAGAATAGCCTGATCGTCAGCAAACAACAAAGTGTCAATTGTAGAGTGACCAAATCACTAATTACAAACTTTAATTAGACACACGCAACAATTGGAAATCGACAAAAGCACTTTTATACAATAATGTGTCCAGCACACAACAGTAAGTGTCACCTTATTCCAGCTATTCCGGCCGCTCACGCTTATATTACTCCGTAAAGGTTCCAGAGAGTCGAGAATAGCTGCGTAGTTGCATGCGCTCTGCAATTCTCAGTGCACCACTTGACAGACTGCGACTGGAACGCCTGTCTGTCTCAATCCGTGCGCGTCAGACGTCACTAGAGTTGTTTGTTCTTCACAACGTTGCAATACCTTACTATCATTTGATGTTTCGTCGGTACAATCAGCCAATTTGCTCGACTGTTCTGTTTGCTTTGTTTCGTTTTTACCGTGATAGTACGTAAGAAACTACGTTTTTTTTCAGAGTAAAAAAATAGCAGAGGAATATACGAGGACGAAATTTATGTAAATTATATGCTTAGGAAACTAGCAGAAGAATATGGGAAATGGGGTCTCGAAATAAATACCTCAAAAACTGAGTACCTTATAGTAGGCGGTGAAGGTCAAGACCTAGAACAAGGAACAAAAGTGATGAAAAATATTAAAAACTTCAAGTATTTGAACTCCCAACCAAGAAATAAAAGTAAGAATAGGACAAGCTAAGACAGCAACAAAACAATTAAACAGTCTGCTTTGGAGTCCACGAATAACAAAAAAAATAAAATCAGAATATATAAAACTATAATCAAAAGTATAGGCATATATGGAGCAGAACTGTGGTAAATTAATAAAAGAAATAAATCCAAAATAAGAGCTATGGAGATGGAATACTGGCGGAGATGCTGTAGACTAACAAGACAAGATAGAGTGAGAAATGTAGAGATAAGACAAGCGATGGGAATCGACCTTGACATTATAGAAACAACAGAAGTAAGAAGACTGAATTGGTTCGAACACCTAAAAAGAATGTCGGATGAGAGATGGCCAAGGAAGGTATGGGAATGGACTCCACTCTCTAGAAGACAAAAATGAAAACCTAAACATTCATGGAAAATGGACGTCGAAGATGCAATGAATGCAAGAGGCCTTACAGAACAGGACTGTTTAGACCGGCGCCAGTGGAAGCTAGGATGCGAGAGGCGGGGCCAGCCGTAATTAAATCGCAAAAAATAGCAAAGAATAATATGTTTTAAATTTGTAAAATAATGGTATTACAGTTTCTAAGATGCGGAAGAGCAACACCAGTTCTAAGCGTGTGGATCCAGTTGTAATGTGAGTAGTCGCAAAAATTGTAACTGAGATTTTTAAAAACAAAAATTACTGTTTTGACGGCAATGGCTACTCAGCCAAGGTAAATCGGGATTCGATTCGGAGAAAATAAAATAAGAAGGTTTTCATTGTTGGAAAAAATGGAATATGACGTATTTTACATGTAGCAAAAGTTCGGTAAAATATTCTTAGCATAAGGCCGTAAAATTAGAGGATAATGATTTTTTTAATCATTTTTAAAACCGAATTTTGCCTTCTTCATACCGTACGTTAAGAGCGTTGTCCAACATGTTTTTTGCCTAATTTTTAGTACGTGATAAAGTGCGTCATTTTAAATGTAATGCAGCAAGTAAATTATTGCTTTCTTCCAAATTAGCGTTTAAAAAAATTATGAGAAGCATACCAGAAAATAAGAAATGAAACAAAAAGCATTATTAAACAAACCCATCAAGACTCATGGGAACGCTTCATAGCCACCATGGAATACGATTTATATGGTAGACAGACTATGGCATATAAAGTGATGAAAATATTGAATAACTCTGAAAGAGAAAAGATTCGTATTAATATGATTGAGGGAAATGAATGGACAAACCATTATAGAAAGTTATATTTTCACAGCGCAATAAAAAATGATAGGAAATATATAAGTAAGCCCAATGGAAAAGGTCTAGATAAGTTAACTATATGAAAACTCCAACAAGCAATGAGTGGAATGAAAAGTAGAAAGGCACCAAGACTTAACGGAATACATCCTGAGTTAATAAAATATGGTGGAACATTATTGCATTTACAAATTCTCCATTTCCTAAATAATATTTGGATGGAAAACAAAATTTCGAAAGAATGGAGGCGAGCAAAAGTGATTTCGTTATATAAAAAAGGAGACAAAACAGATGCAAATAATTACAGAGGACTCAACATACAAATTCTTGCTGAATTCAACGTACAAAATATATACAAGAATTCTCAATCGGAGATTTAAAGTCATTACATATGCATTGCTTCCTGAAGAGCAAATGGGTTTTAGAAAGGGTAGGTCGACTGTGGATGCATTAATTGTATTACGACAGATAATATAGAAAAGGCGGGAGTATCCAGAAAACGCATTTGTTGATCTGAAATAAGCATTTGATAATGTAGACCGTCAAAAGTTATGGAATATTATGGATAGAAGAGCATATCCACAGCATTCGATACATTCAGTTAAGATTCTTTACAAAAGTACATCTGTAGTCCTGGATCTGAATGGTACGCTCTCAGGTGGAATTCCAATAAATAAGGGAGTTAGTCAGGAATGCTGTGTTTCCCTAACCTTGTTTAATATATGTATTGACGACATGTTGAGAGCACGGAAATCTAGAGTGACTTCGGGAATACAGCTTAACAAATAAATATGCATGGGTTCCCTGCTATATGCGGATGACATAGTTCTTATTCAAGAAAATGATTATGATTTACAAAAAGCTATATTTCACTTACAAGAAGCAGCAAGAGAGTTCTCACTGACAAGTTCAGTAAGAAAAACCAAAACCATTTCTTTTAAAGGTAAATATCCAGTGAGGACTAAGATAGTTATAAGCAACAACTCTTTAGAACAAGTGAGCCGTTTTAAATATCCCAGCTGTGCAGTAAGCTATGAATCTGAGTATGATATAAGAGAGAAGATAAATAAATTTAGGAACATTTGTGGTACGATTCATAGAAATCTTAGAAATAAACCATGACACAGCACAAGGATTAAAGTTTTACAATTGCAATACCCACACTGACATATGCGAGTGAGGCGTAGGTTGTGACACAAAAGGAATGCGGCAAGATTCAGAGTGCTGAAATGCAGTTTCTTCAAAATACTTTAAATTAGGCGTATACATTCCAAGATAGAATAAAAAATGAGGATATCAGATTAAAACTCAAAGTAAATGACATAAATGAAATTATTTTAATTTACAGAAGAAAATGGTGGGATCGTCTGCAAAGGATGACAGCGGATCGATTGCCGAAAGCGGCACTAAACTATAAAGCCATTTATAGAAGAGACGTAGGTCGTCCGAGGATGAGATGGGTGCGGAAACAGGTTTATATAACCTAATCCTTGAAGAAAAGAAGAAGAAGAACAATGAATTTTTCTGTGCTATAATTACTGTTGTTTAATTGGTAGGAAAGGGCAAACATAAAGATAGGGCAAAACAAAATACAACAGGTGAAGTTTTTTAAATAGCTTGGAAGCTTGATAAGTAAAGATATGACCTGCACTCGTGAAATTAGAGCAAGAATTGCTGTATCGAAATAGGCATTTAATGGGAAGAAAAGACTGCTGTGTGGCAAAATTAATAAGAATTTAAACAAAGGTTGGCCCAATGTTATGTGTGGACCGTTGGTTTACATGGTGCAGAGACATGGACACTGAGGGAGGAGGATGAGAAAGAATTAGAAGCATTTGAGACGTGGGTTTGGCGAGCAATGGAAAAAGTTAGGTGGGTTGATAAAGTAAGGAATGATGAAGTTTTAAGAAGAATAGGGGAAGAGAGAAGAATCCTGAAGGTAATAGAAAACAGGAAAAGGAATTGGTTAGGTCATTGTTTAAGAAGAGACTGCTTGCTTACACCTGCCATGGAGAGTGTCATGGAAGAAGAAAAAAGAAGAGGGCGTAGAAGAATGAAATTAATAGATAGCATTAAAATCAGAGGGTGTTACGAAGAAACGAAAAAACTGGCGTACGATAGGACAGCTTGGAGAGCTTTTGCCATTTGAAGATATGCCTTAGGGGAGAACACCAAACAATAAACAATTGGTAGCAACATAACGAAAGTTATTACAAACGTAAGCAATTGTTTACGTTTGTTAGCTCATTAACATAAGCGTTTTGTGTATTAGCTCGCTAATTAATTAAGTATAGTACTGTGTGTGTGTGTGTGTGTGTGTGTGTGTGTGTGTGTGTGTGTGTGTGTGTGTGTGTGTGTGTGTGTGTGTGTGTGTGTGTGTGTGTGTGTGTGTGTGTGTGTGTGTGTGTGTGTGTGTGTGTGTGTGTGTGTGTGTGTGTGTGTGTGTGTGTGTGTGTGTGTGTGTGTGTGTGTGTGTGTGTGTGTGTGTGTGTGTGTGTGTGTGTGTGTGTGTGTGTGTGTGTGTGTGTGTGTGTGTGTGTGTGTGTGTGTGTGTGTGTGTGTGTGTGTGTGTGTGTGTGTGTGTGTGTGTGAACAGTAGTTGGGAGTAATTACAGCCCCGGAGGCAGAAGTTATTCTGCAACAAACAACCCAGTCCGGAGTCTGTACTGCCAGTAACGTGGTGAGAGGAGACGATTATTGAATTGCGAGGAGAAAACAACGATACAGTGAACAAGCGAGGGCGGACAGACTATCAGTTTATTGATCTCCGAATCGCTGAGTAGGCGGGTCGTTTAATCGAAAAAGAACTGTTAACGAACGGAAAAGACTCACCAGTAATAAGCTCAGTTGGAAGTTTTAAACGGCCTGTTCTGTAATCTAGTACGCTTTGTTTTAAACCATTTAGGCAGCATGTTTTGTCAAAAATGCCCTTCAAATAAAATAATTTTCTCTCATTATATACTAGAAAGCGTGTACAATCAGACTCAATTTTGCCCTTAAGTTACTTTCTCCGTTGAAATCCTAAACCGCTTAGTATTGCAGCCAAAATATTTGATAGTGTTTTAATCCCTCAGTAGTTAAGTGAAAATTGAAAACTTGAAAACGTATAAAACTCTCATAAGACCTCACTGCATCGCTCATTCCTTGCCTAATAAAAATTACAACTTATTTGGATCTCGTTCATTAACACAGTTTTATAAAAATTATATATGTTTTATATAAATATTGTTACGACGCCCGCGACGGTCTACTTGATCGTCGTATGGTACAGTGGAAAGCAAAATACAAGACACCAATTAAGTCACTAATCACCAGCTTTAATTACCACAATTAAACAGTTTGTAATTAACAAGACAGTCTCTTATAAAAAACCAAATAAAAATTGTTCACACGCAATAAAAATGTTAACTTATAGCCTATGAAACACAATTGTATTACAATAGTCTCGCACATATAAAACACGTAATATTTCCCCGCAGTACTTCAAAACCTCACTAATAACCACTTGAACGCAAGAGTAATATCGCCGATAATAACTGAACTGAGTTTCCCTGCGTACCTGTATTTATACCCCGCTGAGGTTCCAGAATATTCGCTAATAGGCGACTAGTAGAGAACACTAGAACGTAATTCATTGCGGCCTTGACACAGTGCGTGCGGCCGCGCGAATTCTGGTACAGTCTAGCAAATGCGCTGAGAATCACGTACGCCACAAAATTCAGCCTCTGGAACGTTCGATAAACACGTGGATTGTTTTGTAATGTCGTAACAATATGTTTATGATAAAAACGTTAAAATACTTTTGTTTTTAACTAGGAATACTAAGCGTTCATGCGTTCCCTGACTAATACTCGTAGTATCACCAATGCCTGACGATGACAGTAGAAGAGAGAGGAAAATATTGACAATTGATACAAAGGAAGCTGCTGTTTACTCTCAGATTTTATAAAAGTAGAGTAACACATAGAGACACAGTACTCTCATATGCAACTTAAAGCAATGAAACGTGGACACTACGTAAAACAGAAGAAGAAAATTTTAAATGATAAATATTCAGGAAAGATAGTGATCCTCTCCTAGAGCTTCGAATTAGTACACACTTGGAATTAACTTCTTCTTCTTAATTGGCGCTACAGCTCTTGGAGGGACTTGGCGTTGACCTGGACAATGCGCCTCCAGTCGTCTAGATGCTCTGCTATCAGCCTTCATCCTCTTACACCGAGCCTGCGCAGGTCGTCATCAAGATCATCCACCTATCTTTCCCTAGGCCGACCCCTCCTTCTTCGTTCAACAGGTTTCCCTGTAAAAATTTTCTTCAATGTGGATGTGTCTAACGTATTCTGGGCATGCCCTGCACACCTTATTCGGACCCGTACATGACCGCTTAGGAAATGTTTTATAGGGATGAATCTTGGTCGGTCTGCTTATGTTTTTACACTTAAATATTCCTTGAAGGGAGAAGGAACATTTGTTTCCAGCAGATATCCTTTCTTTTATTTCTTTGACCATAATGTTGTCCTCAGCAACTAGTGAGCCGAGGTATTTAAATTTTTCAAAACTTTTGAAAATTGTGTCCTCCAATTATCAGGGGTGATCTCTTCTCTCTTGTATTTTACTGCCTGTTAACATGTATTTGGTGTTTTCAGTGTGTACTTTTAGACATAAATTTGTTGCGGCCTCTTCTAGACGCAAGAAAGCCTCTTTTAGGTCTTGTGGGCTTCTTGAGATACTATGTCGTCAGCACAAGCTAGACATTGCAGACTTCTGTTAAATATTGTGTCCCCTTGTGTGACGATTTAAATTGTAACAATAATCGTAAAATAAAAAAAAATTTAAAAATTAAGTTCGCGAGCGATTAAGCCATTTAAATCTCACTATAATACCTAAAACCCCTGTATGTACTCAGTATGAGAGGAAGAAGTAATTAATAAGTCCAAAGAAACATTAATAAAAAGGCAAATTGTATAAAGTATTATTGTCATATTTAACCCTTTGCTGTTATCAGGCGGTGACCTGTTAATTCCGGACTCGACATGTCTCCCGAGTCGTCTGTAATTTAGAATAAGATAAAAAAACCTAATGTTAATAACAAAATAACTGAAGACACAGAGAGTCGCTAAAACAACTTACTTAAATTATGTATGTTTATTAAGGCATAAGTTTTGTAATTAAAAATGTTAACTTAAATAAAGATAGGGACTATATTCTCGCGCAGTAGTTGCCCCTCTCCCCCTTGTTAAGTACCAGTCGAAGCGAGCAGAATAACGCTCTCTCGCAATGTTGACTTCATGCAGTGCAGACGTGCGAGCAAACGCTCTCACACAATGTCGCTAATTCTTTTGTTTTAACTTAAATATTGTATATGAGTTATTGCTACTAAAAGCGTGTGTTATGTATCAATTAATATAAATGTGTGATAACAAAAGGACATAATATGTAACACAAAACACTAAAATGGTGTTAAACAAGAGGACTACTCGCTTCAAGAAGTAACTACACTTTCAACATCATTCCTGAAGATGTGATCTACCAGAACTTTATAAACACTCATATACCCGACAGAAGATGCAGATCAGGACAGCCGAGAATCTACATATAATTACACCGTAGAAGCTTCAATATACTCTGTGAACACTCGACACCTTATCGACGAAGACCCGACCGAGATGATGACGCCGCATTCAAGGATTCCCAAGACGGACACCCCAGGACGAGGTTTCTACATTCCATTCTAAAGGTGACTCGATAGCCTGTCTATCGAGGGTTACTAATATTTGTTACATTATACAACTTGAAAAGAGACTTTTCAAAGACTATTAATTTTATTTAAACATTAAAAGAGTAAATCTAAAAGTTTTATTGTTACTACTCAAATATCATACGTTGTAACGGTTTATATGTTAATGTATCGTAGTATCATTCCAAGTAGTACCATTCTTCAAATGGTTAAAGAAGTCTTGCAAGCTAATATCATGAATTGAGTATAATTAAAAGTCTTAACTACAAAGTACAGAAAGTTAACCCGGATCCGAGGTATAGCTATATAGAATCAATTTGATCCCAAAGTTTGATGAAAGCATTAGAGTAACTTTAGTTTAATTAGTGATGTCATGGGATCTGTCAGTAAATGTTGTCAAATAAAGAGAAGTCTTCTTGTTACACACATATAATGAGTGCGTAAATCAATAAAATACCTTCCCTTGTTTCCTTACACAGTTAGTAAGTGATTTGTTCAGTTAATAAGTGTGGATACATTTCGTTACAACGTAGGCAGCCCATATAATTGACAGAGGTCAGTTAAGATGGGTTCCCTGGATTTGTAACGCGGCAATACGTTACAAAATTGCGCCACTCTGCTTTTAAAAAAAAAAAAAAGGAGAGAGCTTTATTCGTGTACAGAGTGTCACAAACAAAATTGCGCCACTCTGCTAATTTTTTTAAAGGTTGTGTAAGCATCGTGACACTAACAAAATTGCAGCACTTTGCTTGGTTAATTTTTATATTCAGTTATTGATCTATGCACTCAGAAAATGTTATTAATGTAACTTTAATTTTCAAAACATATCTAATATTTTACAAAAAACGTAAATGATAGCCAGTAGAAGCTGAAATATATTTGAATGAAGATATATGCATGTACCTACCTGCATACTTGACTTGTAATGTTTGGTCAACTTGTGACGATTTCATTAATAAAAATATGTTAATTAATTAAGTTGATAATATATAGGCGGAGAAATTTTAAATTCTTAATAAAATCTCACATTGTAAACTAAATCTTATGGCAATCATTTAATAATAATAATATTTAATATAAGTCTAATAATAAAATTAAAAGGGAATGGAATTGTACAGAAAGGGCAAAGCTTATTAATTTATTCCTGCATAAACAAGTACTGACCAGAATTAACTTGTTTTCTGACCCCTAAATAAACTAAGTATTATTGTAAATTTGTTATTATTTAAATAATTAATTAAGACCATTGTTACGTACTTTGATAACTTCAGCAACTAAGAATATCACGATTTAATTATTTAATCAACCGTAGTCCTTTAATTAAAATTAGAAAAACGGAACTACTTTTATGTAGCCTAGTAATTGTCTTGAGATTACTACGCTCCCCTTAACTATTTTCTTCCACTTGTAATGGAGCGCTCACGCCGTAAGCAGCGTAAAGCGTTGTTTCGCTACGTGTATATATAAAAATGTGAAAGGGTTAATACAATGACTATTTAAATAAGTAATTTGTGTGGTGATGACATCTCTCTATATTATAAACTAACGGACTATGTAAATAATACAGTATTACAACCTAGAAGGTGATAGTCAACTAATCTATCATCATGTGAAGTGTATAACAGTGAAACAAACTTTCTATCTATGTATTCTAACTACAAGAATTACTAAGAATAACTACAGTCGCCGGAGATGAATGTACCACACCAGGAATGATTTCACATACTTCTAGAACTTCACCATCACAGTATGATAAGGTAACGACTGAACTTCAAGAAACATCAGGAGGACCGAAGGACGAATTCTGCAGCAACTTCAGGAAACACCCAGGTGACATGGAGGCTTGTCTTCCATGGTTAAGAGTTACAAAATTATAAACCCAAAAAGACAATTTAAATTATCATATTAAAGACTTGAAAACTTATGTTTAAATGTAATAACATTAAAGACTTTAGAAACCTGACATTTTAGGTAACATGTAGTATAAAATCTAATAACGCTAGTTATAGCAAAAAGGTAAAGTTTAAACTAAAAGTTTTGTTGTTTTAGAAGATTAGTAAAAAACAAAAAACCATTCTTCAAATGGTTAGAGTTTCAATATTGTACATGGCAAGGTGACCATAATTCATTTAATATATTTAATCCCGGATCCGTGGAATTAATCTATAAGATGTACATCATATTTTGAGGCCCCTTTGTAAAGTAGTAATTTATATATTTAATCATATAGTAAACTATATTGTTTGAGAATTTTCAATAGAGAACATAATCACCAAATGTAATAAAGAGATGTCATCTAAGTACCGAGTAAAATGAGTGCATAAATCAACAGTCTTCCCTTCCTAATATCCTGCTATATAAATTGTTTATTTGTTGTGATTATTTTCAGTGCTTCACAACGAAGGCAGCCGGTATAATTGGCACTTCCAATTATTACTGGTTCCCTAGGTTATAACTCAAGAGAAGAGGTTATAATTTGCGCCACTCTGCTGTTGTGCTGCTGTTCTTGCTAATCTGCTGCTATTTTGCGAATTTGCTAATTTTGCGTAAGAGAAAAGAAAGAAGTAATTGCGTCCCGATATCCCACGCACAAAAGCTGTTGATCTATACACTCATGTATTTCAATATGTGTCAGAGTTTGAAATAAGATAAAAAATAATAATTAATATTATAGTAATATAGTATAAATAACTTTATTAGTAAATATAATATGTGTAACGTAATATTAGCATATAATCCACTGTAAACAAACCATGTCGGTACTTGTTAAAAGTCCCATTCATAAACGTGCCACATTCTCGACAATCTCGGACGGGTAGTTTCCTGCTGCCGTTTGTTCAAAATTGTCATTGTTTAGTTGAGTTGAAAATAAGTCACCCTCCTTGTGTGGTCTATTGTTATAAGAAGCGTGTCTGTTCATGTGTTAGTAACCGAAGGGGGAATCTTTTGTCGTACGCATATTCATGCATGTGTGAAATTTCTCTCTCTCTCTCTAAGTAAAACGATAAAGGTTGTCATAACATTTTATGTGTTTATTTGTAAAAAAAAAAAAAGAAAAAGGAGTAAGAACACGATTGATTTATAGTTTTATATTTTTGAGTAAAAAAAAAAAGGAAGCGTTGTATAACAATTAATGCAAATAGTAGAATAATTAGTTATAGCCGCTCACGTTACTAAAATGGCTGAATTTAATCCTGATCTGTTATTAAAAGATGAGCTATGCTACGAGGCACTTTTACGAGGTCTAAAACACGTAAATGTAACCGTGTCGGAGTTATGAAAATCATTACGCCAAACCGGATCAGATACACCCTCGCAGTTAGATAGATTGCGTGAACTCGATTATGACGGCGAACGAGAAACCTGTTATGCGAAATATAGGGAATTGATAGTATTATCTCAAAACCTTGAGGACAAGAAATCACCTACGGAATTTTTGCGCGTTACGCAACGTATAGAACATTTAACCCGCCGGTTAAATAATTTATTAAGCTGGCCCGACGTCACCGTAACCCCCCCCCCGATGTGCAGAAATTTGCGGAGGAGGCATTAAGCCAATTACCCATAATTATCAACGACTTACGACGAAAATCAGACTCATCGAGAATGGAGGAATTTGAGCACTACTTACAAAAATTATATATCTCCCCAGTTCAATCTCCTACTTTAGAACACCCTCTCTCCACCTCGAACCCCGAATCACCCACCGTATCGAAGATACCTCAGAGTCATGAACAATTACCTAGTAGAGAATTAAATACCCACACTATGTCAGAACCCCCACCGCCAAACGTTCAGCATACTCGCACTAGTAAATATGCGATTACAAATCCTAATGCAAACACCAATCCTTCGAAAAGTATACCTAACGTATATTTTAATGTAGACCTCTACGGAAAGATTTCCCACCCAGTAGAGAAAATAATTAATGATATTCCTTACACCGATGGCTTAAGCATTACGACTCTATTGACTTTTATCAGATATCTACTACAAATAAAAGATCTACAACAATTGAGCGATTGGCAAATACTGCAGGTCATCTTACCCAAATGTAAACCACCTTTACGAGATCGCGTGCTCGAATCATTAAACTCGAATCTTCCGGTAGAAGAACTTCATACAAATATAATCAAATATTTCATTCCCACTGGAATATATGAGGAGATAAAAAGAAATACCGTACTTCGAGTACAAAGAGCTCAAGAAAGACTGGCCCACTATATCGCAGACATCAGAGAATCTTCACGTCTACTGCAAGTCGACTGGACTGAAAAACAATTAGTCGATACTATATTGGTAGGCTTATCTCCTGAAGAACGCTCCCGTTTAGCTCTAATAAGTAGACCCCTTACTTTCGCTGACCTAGAACAATGTAGTGTGCACTCTTCAAATGTGTGGTATGCAGATCAGCATCGACATGCACCTGTATCCACAACACCACATAGAAAGGAAACGCAAGCCCTATCCTTAGATACAAGAAGACTACGAGAACGACGCCGATTTCGGCGACCAACCTATGTTCATGGCCACGGTAAGTCCAAAGAGCCACCACCTAGACACGAAACCAGTGAGACCCCGCGTAAAGAATATATATGCTATAACTGCGGAAAACCTGGACACCTCAGTAGAAACTGTAAACGGAAACAGTATCATCAGAAAACCCATTATCCAAAAAACATGTAAGGCAGGGAGATCCGAAACCCTGTGTCTTCCGCAGCATCGTGAAAACAGGTAAACCCCTGAGAGACCACAAGTTAAAACAAAATACTAATAATAATAACAAAAGAAAATTAGACCCCTATGTTAGGAAATTTATCGATAAATGTAACGCTATTAGTAAATGTGATTACAATAGGTGTGAATTACCGTATATACAAGTTGACATTGGTGTTACATCCACACTCGGATTAATTGATTCCGGATCCACGCGAAGTTTAATTAGTCAAGAGCTAGCCGATCAATTATTTAAACACAATTTAGTTAAACGCAGTCAATCAGTAAATATTAGATGCGCTACAGCTAATAAGCAAAACTTAATGATAAAACTTATCATCACGTTTAAAGTAAAAATTAAAAATCTAACGTGGTATTTTCCAATGTTGGTATGCGACGAATTAGGACCCGAATTAATATTGGGAGCTGATTTTATCAGTAAAACAGGAATAATTTTAGACATTCACGAGAAGATATTTTACTTTGGATTCGATCGTTCACGGAAATATAACTTGCATGATAATGCAAATAACAGAGAAAGTACTAGCACTACTTCTACACATATAAAGCATCACGAATCTGAATTAAGTCAACTGAAAAGTAAAGATAGACGGAACATACAGACTTTAATAAAACAATTCTCCAAGATCCTCACCCCAAAATTAGGACTGACGGATCTGATAGAGTACAAAATAAATTTGAGCGACAACAAAGTAATTCGTTTAGCCCCATACAAATTATCACCACCGAAAATGGAAGTGATGAGGAACCAAATTAATAAATTGTTAGAACAAGGAGTCATCGAACCCTCTACGTCATCTTATTCATCACCTGCGTTTTTAGTACCCAAAAGTAACGACAAACATAGATTAGTGGTGGACTACAGACAACTAAATAAACGGATAGAATTTGAATCTATACCCCTTCCCGACATCCACAGTGCATTTCATTATTTTACTAAAGCAAAAATCTTTACCATTATGGATTTAAATCAGGCATTTCATCAGATACCTCTTTCGGAAGAATCAAAACGTCTTACCGCCTTTGCCGTCCCTTTCAACCTGTACCAATTTACAAGGGTACCTTTTGGTATATCCCAAGGTAGTTCTGTATGTAGCAGATTATTAGAAAAGTTATTTCATGACATAAAGTTTAAATATGTGTACCACTACCTAGATGACATTGTTATCTACAGTGAGTCAATTGAGCAACATCTTAATCATCTACGTGAAGTACTAACCCGATTGGAGAAAGCTGGATTAACCGTAAATCCCAGTAAAGTAAATTTTGCTGTGACACAATTCTCATTTTTAGGTCACATCGTAAAAGCCAACGGAAAGGTAAGCATAGACCCAGAGCGAACCCGTGCCATAAGAGAATTTTTACCGCCGCGGGATGCGAAAGGAATAGCCCGATTTTTAGGAATGATAAATTATTTCCATAAGTACATCCCACATCTAGCCGAAATTGCAGCACCGCTAAATACCTTAAGAAAGAAGGGAATTAAATTTGAATGGAAGGAGCAACACCAAACCGCATTCGAGAAATTAAAAGAAAGCATAATATCACCCCCCGTACTACAATTAGCCGACTTTACAAAACCATTTGTAGTGCAGACAGACAGTTCTAGTGTCGCCCTAGGTGCAGTAATATATCAGGAAGTAGATAAATCAAGGTTACCTATTAGTTACGCTTCTCGCACCCTAACTGAGCAAGAGAAGAAATACTCCGCATACGAATTAGAATGTTTAGCTATAGTTTTCGCTTTTGAGAAGTTCAAACCATTTTTAGAACATAAGGAGTTTTTATTAGAAACAGATAATCAAGCGTTATCTTGGCTACTAAATCACCCAAAACAATTAGGCCGTATCGGAAGATGGGTATTAAGATTAAATTGTTTTAAATTCAAAGTACAACATATTAGAGGCACCCAAAACGTAGTTGCCGATACACTGTCACGTATGTTCCAGCCTAGTAGTAATAATTACGAAAACAAGAGTAGAGAAACGCCGATTATTAATACTTTAATTACCGAATTTCCTCTTGCATTTACGGATTTAGCCCAGTATCAAATACAAGACCCACGTTTGAGTCCAATTATTGAACAACTTGAAAAAGGAAATAAGTCAGAGAAATACATATTAAGTAGGAGAGTATTATGTTGTAAAATAGCGAACGGAAAATATCTACGAATAATTGCCCCTGATATTATTAAACCTATGCTGATGGAATATTATCACTCTTCCACCATTGGAGCACATATGGGAATAAATAAAACTATACACCGAATTCGTAAAGTATATCACTGGGAAAATATGAACAGTGAGATCGCCAATTTTGTAAAAAAGTGTAAGTTGTGTGCACTCAGCAAACCCGCTAGAAACAGCCAAATAAGTCAGTTAATCTCAGAGATTCCTGCTACCCCGTTCTCCAAAATTTATTTAGACTTTTCAGGACCCTATCCGCGTTCCAAATCAGGAAATACAATGTTACTAATTTGTGTAGACTCTTTTAGCAAATTCGTCTGGATGTACCCCATGCGGCGAGCCTTAGCTACAACCACAGTAAATATTTTACAGCATAGATTATTTAAAGAATTCGGTATTCCGGTCCATCTAGTGTCGGATAACGGACCACAGTTTAAGTCCAAGGAATTCATGAACATATGTTTCAAACTAGGTATAAACCATATTACCACTAAAGAGTATCGTCCGCAAGGTAATATAGCTGAGAGGTATTTGCGAAACCTAAAATCTGCTTTAATTGCCTACCATGCTAACGACCATACTTCTTGGGACCAGAACTTATCCTGGATACAGTTCGCCTTTAATTCTGCATATCATGAAGGACATAAGTCTACCCCATTCGAATTATTGTTCAAGTATAAACCCAACCACCCATTATCCACTAAGTGGAAAATACATGAATTGTTACCCCTTGAAATTAGGGATAAAAATATTAAGAAAATATGGAATGAAGCGCGCGCTAATTTACGAACAAACTTAGCGAAATCAAGGAAATATCACGAGCGAAATAAAAATAATGAAGTAAAGTACCAAATCGGTAACTTAGTTATGTGTAACTAACTTCCAAGCTATCATACCGATGGTGCGGTCCTTATCAAATTCACAAATATTTAACTCCAGTAACCGTAGCACTGTATGAACCATCTACTCAAAAATATGTACGAAGGACACATATTTCTCAGATAAAACATTATCACGAAGAAGGTAATGGTAGAGTGCAAGTTAAATAAATGTAAAGAAAAAGAAAGGTATATGTTTTGTACTCAACTGCAAAGGAGTACCAGAGTAACATTTAGCTAGCTAATGGTATAGATAGGTACGAGGCCTGATCACCCTTGAATCCTATTCTTCGAAAGTAGAGCAAAGTAAGAAGTCAGCTGACAGCAAATATGAGAAATAATTAAGTAACAAATTACTTAATGAGTAATTCTATCACTAGAATAACTCCCAACTAAAGAAAAACCCGGTAGTAGTCATAAGTAGTAGTGTTAAGAAAATTTAGAATGTTAACTATATGTTTTATAATGTGTGAATTTTATGTACTATTAGAATTAGTCTGTAAAGTATGATATGTAGATAGTAAGAATGAACAATTCGAGACTGACGTGTGTAACTCATAATTACATACAGAGAGAAAAGGACGAGAGAAATTACACACGGAAATCCCTAAACATACTCTCGGTATATTCAAAAAAAAAATTATACCGGCGTCTCTGGCTTAAGCGGCGGAGTATGTGACGATTTCATTAATAAAAATATGTTAATTAATTAAGTTGATAATATATAGGCGGAGAAATTTTAAATTCTTAATAAAATCTCACATTGTAAACTAAATCTTATGGCAATCATTTAATAATAATAATATTAATATAAGTCTAATAATAAAATTAAAAGGGAATGGAATTGTACAGAAAGGGCAAAGCTTATTAATTTATTCCTGCATAAACAAGTACTGACCAGAATTAACTTGTTTTCTGACCCCTAAATAAACTAAGTATTATTGTAAATTTGTTATTATTTAAATAATTAATTAAGACCATTGTTACGTACTTTGATAACTTCAGCAACTAAGAATATCACGATTTAATTATTTAATCAACCGTAGTCCTTTAATTAAAATTAGAAAAACGGAACTACTTTTATGTAGCCTAGTAATTGTCTTGAGATTACTACGCTCCCCTTAACTATTTTCTTCCACTTGTAATGGAGCGCTCACGCCGTAAGCAGCGTAAAGCGTTGTTTCGCTACGTGTATATATAAAAATGTGAAAGGGTTAATACAATGACTATTTAAATAAGTAATTTGTGTGGTGATGACATCTCTCTATATTATAAACTAACGGACTATGTAAATAATACAGTATTACAACCTAGAAGGTGATAGTCAACTAATCTATCATCATGTGAAGTGTATAACAGTGAAACAAACTTTCTATCTATGTATTCTAACTACAAGAATTACTAAGAATAACTACAGTCGCCGGAGATGAATGTACCACACCAGGAATGATTTCACATACTTCTAGAACTTCACCATCACAGTATGATAAGGTAACGACTGAACTTCAAGAAACATCAGGAGGACCGAAGGACGAATTCTGCAGCAACTTCAGGAAACACCCAGGTGACATGGAGGCTTGTCTTCCATGGTTAAGAGTTACAAAATTATAAACCCAAAAAGACAATTTAAATTATCATATTAAAGACTTGAAAACTTATGTTTAAATGTAATAACATTAAAGACTTTAGAAACCTGACATTTTAGGTAACATGTAGTATAAAATCTAATAACGCTAGTTATAGCAAAAAGGTAAAGTTTAAACTAAAAGTTTTGTTGTTTTAGAAGATTAGTAAAAAACAAAAAACCATTCTTCAAATGGTTAGAGTTTCAATATTGTACATGGCAAGGTGACCATAATTCATTTAATATATTTAATCCCGGATCCGTGGAATTAATCTATAAGATGTACATCATATTTTGAGGCCCCTTTGTAAAGTAGTAATTTATATATTTAATCATATAGTAAACTATATTGTTTGAGAATTTTCAATAGAGAACATAATCACCAAATGTAATAAAGAGATGTCATCTAAGTACCGAGTAAAATGAGTGCATAAATCAACAGTCTTCCCTTCCTAATATCCTGCTATATAAATTGTTTATTTGTTGTGATTATTTTCAGTGCTTCACAACGAAGGCAGCCGGTATAATTGGCACTTCCAATTATTACTGGTTCCCTAGGTTATAACTCAAGAGAAGAGGTTATAAACTGAGCAATCTGTAACAGGTTTGTTTTATGACAATCCATGACCTGTTGTTTCTTGAATACTTCTGCATAGTATATGTTAGACATACACCAATATGTGTCATAAATAAAAAAATTTTCGTTAATAATAATAATGCTCCTGCGTAATGTAGACCCAGGTAATTAAGTAGAAAGAATTTCGTAATTTGAAATTGTGAGCGAAATAATTAATTGATATAATTGGGAAAAGTATATGAATGAATGGAGTCAAAGTGTTACAAGCGTAATAATAGAGTTGTTGAATAAGATTCTCCCTAGGCGTGCCAGCCAGCGTGCCCCTTTCCGCTAGTTCGGACCTGTTCAGGAAGTAATCGGTAGCATTGTGTAGACAACAATGCGTAAAAGCAAAATCCCCTATTCTCCCTGACACTCTCAGCCTTCCTTTGTTAACTAAATACAGAGGGTGACCTACATTCCAGAAAACAGCTGATCGGCTATTTAACATTGAAAATATGTGTGTGGAATTTCTGTCTCTCCCTTAGAAGAGAAATTGTTCTTTTCTAATTTGTGTAAATTAATTACTTAAGAATTTATCCTATATATGTGTAATATATGTGTAGTGTTGTAGAATTAATTTTAAGTACGTTTTAAGGTGTTAGAAAAAGAAAATGGCCCAATTTAACCCGGATTTGTTATTAAAAGACGAGCTGTCTTACGAAGCTCCTTTGCGTGGACTACCCCATGCGAATGTAACAGTCGCGGAATTACGTAGGTCAATTCGCGAATGTGGATTTGATACACCCGTGCAATTAAATTACCTAAGCGAACTCGATTATGAGAGCGAAAGAGAAATTTGTAATGCCAAGTATAGTGAGCTTACCTTATCGTCTCAAACCCTCCAAGACGAGAAATCTCCAGCAATAATTTTGCGGACTACCCAGAGAATAGAGCATTTGACCAGGCGAATGAAAAATTTGTTGATCTGGCCTAATCTCACGGAAATACCTGTTGATGTACAAAACCTAGCTGACGAAGCTCTACGCCGCTTACCTTCAATTATTAATGACTTAAGACGAAAATCCGACTCATTCAGGATGGACGAAATAGAGAAGTCCTTAAAGAAATTACACATCTCTCCAGTACAATCTCCCACTACTGATTTACCTCCGCCTAACACGGATCGGAACTCACCCACTGTATCGCAAGTGCAAGCGAACCAAGAGCACAATACTGATAAAGATATAAATGCCCCTCCTCCCGAGCATTTTCAGTTTCGTCCCGGAAATCATGAATTGACTACCACCTCCAATGAATCAAATCGCCCTCATAAAGGAATGACAACTATAAACTATAACACGGACCTATACGGTAAAATGACTCATCCTGTGGAGAAAATCTTAACCGAAATCCCTTACACAGATGGATTAAATGCCTCCAAACTACTAACTTTCATTAGTTATCTTCTGCAGATAAAAGATCTACAGCATCTGAATGACTGGCAAATTTTGCAAGTTCTATTATCAAAATGTAAACCCCCGTTGAAGAATCGTGTTCTAGAAGCTCTAACCTCTACGTTTCCAGTAGAAGAGCTACATAGCTCTATAATAAAATACTTTATTCCCACCGGCATCTATGAGGAAATAAAAAGAAAGACAGTACTCCGAGTACAAGGAAATCAAGAGAGATTAGCTCATTACATCTCCGACATAAGGGAGTCATCTCGACTACTACGTGTAGACTGGAATGAGACACAACTGGTGGACACCATTTTAATAGGAGTGTCACCTGAAGAAAGATCTCGTCTATCGTTGGTAAATAGACCCAATACAATTGCGGATCTAGAACAGTGCAGTATCCATTCTTCAAATGTATGGTACTTTGATCAAAATCGACAAGCAATGAAACCCACTGGAACTAATAGAAATGAATTGCGAGGACTAGTGCCTGATGTAACAACCTCGTATGAAAGACAAGTTTTTAGTAGACCTCACCAAGTGCGCAAATCTGGTAAGTTAAGTGTAACTCCATATAAAGCGGAAACGAAGTACCCACCTCGCAATAAACCCACCTGTTATAATTGTGGAAAATATGGGCACATAAGAAAAGAATGCAAAAGTAAGCCAATGGAACGGAATCAGCCAACTCCAAAAAACATGTAAGGCAGGGAGACCCGAAATCCTGTGTCTTCCGCAGCAACCCGAAATCTGGTGAAAGCAAAGAAACTAATACTAATAATAATAATAAAATGTTTTGTAACCAAGGTGGAAGGAAAAGAAGTCCGAAAGAAATAGATCCCTATGTGAGAGAATTTCGTGAAAAATGTAACGCGATTAATAAATGTAAGTGGACTAAAAATATATTACCATTAATACGAGTTGACTTAGGCATTACCTCCACAATCGCTTTAATTGATTCGGGATCTAGTAGAACTTTAATCAGCCAAGAATTAGCGGACATATTAGCGAAACACCATGTAATAAAACGGAATCAACCGGTGAATATAAAGTGTGCTACCGCCGATAAACGTAAAATAAACATAAACCTGAGCATTACCGTTAAGGTTAAAATCAAAAACCTAACCTGGATGTTTACAATGTTAGTATGTAAGGAATTAGGACCTGATTTAATATTAGGTGCAGACTTTATTAGTAAAACAGGAATGATTCTTGACATCTATGAGCAAGTATATTATTTCCGATTTGACCGTGCACGGAAATATAGATTTGATAGTAATAAAGAAAAATACTGTTCATCTACTGCACATGTAATACACCAAGACTCAGACTTATCTCACCTAGAAAGAAGAGATAGAGTGAGAATACTAAAACTAATAAAAGAATTTTCCTCAGTTCTTACACCTAAACTAGGACTCACTAACCTAATAGAATATAAAATTAATCTGAGTGATCAGAAAGTAATACGCCTACCTCCGTACAAGTTGTCGCCTCCCAAGATGGAAGTAATGCGAAACCATATCAACAAGTTATTGGACCAAGGAGTCATAGAACCCTCTACGTCCCCATATTCTTCACCCTCCTTTTTAGTACCAAAAGGTCAAGATAAACACAGACTAGTTGTGGACTACAGGCAATTAAACAAAAGAATTGAATTTGAATCAATCCCTCTTCCAGACATCCATAGTGCCTTTCATTATTTCACTAAAGCTATGGTCTTTACGGTGATGGATCTGAATCAAGCTTTTCACCAAATACCTCTTTCAGAAGAATCAAAACGTCTAACCGCGTTTGCAGTTCCTTTTAACTTGTACCAATTTACTAGAGTACCCTTTGGAATATCTCAAGGAAGTTCCGTATGTAGCAGACTATTAGAGAGGATATTTCACGATATTAAATTTAAATATGTGTATCACTATTTGGACGACATCGTTATATACAGCGAATCAATGGAACAACATCTCAAACATTTGCGTGAAGTGTTATCTCGGTTACTAAGAGCAGGATTAACTGTTAACCCAAATAAGGTAAGTTTTGCCGTCCCTCAGTTTTCTTTCTTAGGTCACATCGTGAAAGCGAATGGAAAGGTAAGCATTGACCCCGAACGAACCCGCGCTATTAGAGAATTTGCACCCCCACGAGATGCAAAAGGTATAGCCCGATTTTTGGGTATGGTGAATTATTTCCACAAATATATCCCCCATCTTGCCGAAATAGCAGCACCCCTAAACTCCTTACGAAAGAAGGGAACGAAGTTCGAATGGAGCTCACTACATCAAAACGCGTTTGAGCAACTTAAAGAAAGTATTATATCTCCCCCAGTTTTGCAACTAGCGGATTTCACAAAACCTTTCGTAGTGCAAACTGACAGTTCCAGTGTAGCGTTAGGTGCAGTGATATATCAAGAGATAGATAACTGTAGACTACCAATTAGTTATGCATCACGAACACTGAGCGATCAAGAAAGAAAGTATTCCGCATATGAATTGGAATGTTTAGCAATTGTTTTTGCGTTCGAGAAGTTTAAACCCTTCCTAGAACATAAAGAATTCCTTTTGGAAACCGACAATCAGGCGTTATCTTGGTTATTGAATCACCCTAAACAGTTAGGACGAATTGGAAGATGGATATTGAAATTAAACTGCTACAAATTCAGAGTGCAGCATATAAAAGGTACTCAAAACGTAGTCGCTGATACCCTGTCCCGTATGTTCCAGTCGCCCACTAAAACTCCCGAAAACAAAGAGAATCCGGAAATAGCATTTGCTAACGCCGTAATTACTGAATTCCCCCTTGCCTTTACGAACATTGCCCTGTATCAACTACAAGACCCCTTACTGAAGCCTATTATAGAACAACTTACGCAAGGTATTAAATCCGAGAAGTACGTATTGAGTAAAAATGTACTGTGTCACAAGATAAGAAACGGAAAGGAATTAAGAATAATAGCCCCTGATGTAATTAAGCCCATGCTGATGGAATACTTCCATTCATCTACCATAGGACCCCATATGGAAATCAATAAGATACATCGTATTCGAAAGGAATATCATTGGATCAATATGAACAGCGAAATAGCCAACTTCGTAAAGAAATGTACATTATGTGCCCTCAGTAAACCCGCCAGAAATACTCAAGTAAGCCAACTGATTTCAGAAATCCCTAAGACCCCTTTTTCTAAACTTTATCTAGATTTCTCAGGTCCATATCCACGATCCAAATCAGGTAATACCATGTTACTGATCTGTGTAGATTCGTTCACCAAATTTGTTTGGATGTATCCCATGCGACGAGCATTAGCGTCGACGACTGTAAAAATATTGCAGGAAAGACTATTTAAAGACTACGGTACTCCAGTACGGATAGTATCTGATAACGGTCCACAGTTTAAAGCGAAAGAATTTAAGAATATGTGTTTCAAGTTAGGGATAGACCATATAACCACTACAGAGTATCGACCGCAAGGCAATATTGCTGAAAGGTATCTACGAAACCTCAAATCTGCGCTAATCGCCTACCATGCGAACGATCACACGTCGTGGGACCAAAACCTATCCTGGATTCAATACGCTTTTAATTCAGCTTATCACGAAGGTCACAAGTTGACCCCGTTTGAGTTACTGTACAAATACCGACCAAACCACCCTTTGTCCACAAGATGGAATATACACGATCTGCTGCCTCCGCAAATAACGGATAAGCAGATAAAGCGAATATGGAATAAAGCCCACTCTAATTTAAGAGCAAACTTAGAAAAATCCAGAAGATACCACGAGAAAGGTAATCATAGCAATTCAATTAGGTACCAAGTAGGTGACTTAGTAATGTACAAGACTCACCCCACTAGTAGTGCGATTGATAAGACCACCTCTAAACTATCATTCAGATGGTGTGGCCCTTACCAAATCCAGAAGTACCTAACTCCCGTTACAGTAGCCCTGTGCGAACCTGCGACTCAGAAATATGTGCGGAGAACGCATATTTCTCAGCTAAAGTTATATAAGAAGAAGACACGGAATAGTATAACCCAAAATAGAAAAGGGAATACTAGGTAATGAAGAAAATTATACTTCTGAAACCGTGGAAAATGTTAAACGTAGAGTTTGGAAATGAGGCCTGATCAACCTAAATTCCAGTCCTGCGAAGCATACATTAATGAATACTAGTTAACTAGAGGAGAACTAATACTCATTAACTAGATGAGTTATCTAGGACTCAACGAAGACAAGGTAGAATTCTAAATAGCAAGGATTTAGAAAATTACTCGACAGAGAGAGAGTAAGACAAACAAAAAAAACCGGTAGTAGATTTAAGTGATAGAGATAAGAAATAGTTTTGTGTTTTAATTAAGTGTGAATAGTATGTAAAAAAAAAAAGGTAGTTAATAAGAATATATAAAGTATATTGTGTTGTGGAGAAGAAGAAAGTAGATAGAACGCTAACCAATAACTATGTGAAAGAAATTACACACACTGACATCAATCATACTCCAAGTTCCCAATTGTAAAAAAAAAAAAAAAAAAAAAAAAAAAAAAAAAAAAAAAAAAAAAAAAAAAAAAAAAAAACCGTAACGTGCAAATTAAGCGGTGGAGTATGTGACGATTTAAATTGTAACAATAATCGTAAAATAAAAAAAAATTTAAAAATTAAGTTCGCGAGCGATTAAGCCATTTAAATCTCACTATAATACCTAAAACCCCTGTATGTACTCAGTATGAGAGGAAGAAGTAATTAATAAGTCCAAAGAAACATTAATAAAAAGGCAAATTGTATAAAGTATTATTGTCATATTTAACCCTTTGCTGTTATCAGGCGGTGACCTGTTAATTCCGGACTCGACATGTCTCCCGAGTCGTCTGTAATTTAGAATAAGATAAAAAAACCTAATGTTAATAACAAAATAACTGAAGACACAGAGAGTCGCTAAAACAACTTACTTAAATTATGTATGTTTATTAAGGCATAAGTTTTGTAATTAAAAATGTTAACTTAAATAAAGATAGGGACTATATTCTCGCGCAGTAGTTGCCCCTCTCCCCCTTGTTAAGTACCAGTCGAAGCGAGCAGAAAAACGCTCTCTCGCAATGTTGACTTCATGCAGTGCAGACGTGCGAGCAAACGCTCTCACACAATGTCGCTAATTCTTTTGTTTTAACTTAAATATTGTATATGAGTTATTGCTACTAAAAGCGTGTGTTATGTATCAATTAATATAAATGTGTGATAACAAAAGGACATAATATGTAACACAAAACACTAAAATGGTGTTAAACAAGAGGACTACTCGCTTCAAGAAGTAACTACACTTTCAACATCATTCCTGAAGATGTGATCTACCAGAACTTTATAAACACTCATATACCCGACAGAAGATGCAGATCAGGACAGCCGAGAATCTACATATAATTACACCGTAGAAGCTTCAATATACTCTGTGAACACTCGACACCTTATCGACGAAGACCCGACCGAGATGATGACGCCGCATTCAAGGATTCCCAAGACGGACACCCCAGGACGAGGTTTCTACATTCCATTCTAAAGGTGACTCGATAGCCTGTCTATCGAGGGTTACTAATATTTGTTACACTATACAACTTGAAAAGAGACTTTTCAAAGACTATTAATTTTATTTAAACATTAAAAGAGTAAATCTAAAAGTTTTATTGTTACTACTCAAATATCATACGTTGTAACGGTTTATATGTTAATGTATCGTAGTATCATTCCAAGTAGTACCATTCTTCAAATGGTTAAAGAAGTCTTGCAAGCTAATATCATGAATTGAGTATAATTAAAAGTCTTAACTACAAAGTACAGAAAGTTAACCCGGATCCGAGGTATAGCTATATAGAATCAATTTGATCCCAAAGTTTGATGAAAGCATTGAAGTAACTTTAGTTTAATTAGTGATGTCATGGGATCTGTCAGTAAATGTTGTCAAATAAAGAGAAGTCTTCTTGTTACATACATATAATGAGTGCGTAAATCAATAAAATACCTTCCCTTGTTTCCTTACACAGTTAGTAAGTGATTTGTTCAGTTAATAAGTGTGGATACATTTCGTTACAACGTAGGCAGCCCATATAATTGACAGAGGTCAGTTAAGATGGGTTCCCTGGATTTGTAACGCGGCAATACGTTACACTTGGGTTATAGGCATTTTCCTTACCGCTTTTTCGAGAGCGTCTATCGTTGATCAGAGAGCGTCTGTATCTATCGTTAAACAGAATTATAGGGAGCACATCTCCTTGTCCAAGCCCCCTTTGAACATCAAATTCTTCCGTAAATATTGGAAAATCTCATAAATCTTTTGTGTGGAAGCGGCTTTGAATTATGGGTCGCTGGAGAGAGAACCAAGACATATTTATGATATTTAAAAAACTGTAATGAAGAAGAATTAAGAAAATTTCATAGAAGTACCGGGAAAGTAAAAATGAAAAACTTCATCAGATTATCTTGTAGTAAAATATGATAGGCTGTATCACAAAAAGGGTTGTGTAAAATCCTTATCATAAGTAAATATCGGTGACTGACTGGATGACTTAATTAGGGTCAATAGCCATTAAGCGCCTAATACATACAAATCAACCGAGTTTATAAATATCGGGTAGAAACAACCTTTAATAGAGAATATGAATCGTATAGTCGACCTACATAAGCAAATAGAAATCTCAAGATACTGAATTTGTAGAAAAGAAAACGCTGTTTACTGATAAAAATTTGAATCAAATTTTGTGCATTCGTATGGTGCGTCGTTACGTCTAGTCGGTTTTGGAAATGGCGCAGAGACTTGGGTACTTAAAAACTTATCGTAAATAGATTTGAGGCTTTTGAAGTTTGGAAACATCGAAGGCTTCTCAAAGATCCATAGACAGCGTGTTGAACAGTGACCCGGATGTTTGATAAAGAACTAACTTGGCAAGGAAACTTTTAGTATCCATTAGAAAATAACTGGATTACTTTAGGCATGCTTTCCCCAAATGTGGAGTCCCAAATGTCCAAATTGTCCAAATTTTTAGGACCCAAATGTGAAGTTCTACAAGTCATACTTCAAGCTAAAACGACGGCAGTAGATCGTTACGCCAAAAAAAGAGCTTGAGTTTCGTGGAAAAAACCTGCGAGAATGATTCCATTACACAACAACAGCTTGTTCACGGTAGCCATAACGATTAGCAACTTCCGCCGGAAGACGACATCGTGAGAAGACAGAGCTAGTGTTGAGGTACTAGATATATGGTATGTTAGGGAAATATAATCGTATTAAAAATAGTAAGCTCCCAGGACTGTCTGTACACCCGCACACTATTATGAATGAAGTACATTTATTGTTACATAAATTTCGACATTGATCGATTTTTTAATTATAGCAAAAATTACAAAACCTCGACGATTCTAATATTTCTTTAGTAATTTAACAATATTAGAGCACATTATCGTACAATAAACACTAAAAATTCAAACCGTTTGGATACGGATTACAATATCCATTATCTCTGCAATGGGACACACTGCTCGATTTTCACAATTCTTTCAAATCTGATTTTCCTTTGAGCTTGGGCGATTTGGGATTTGGGCGAAAAATCTTGAAATTTTCGTAACGTAACACTACATTCAGGTGTTAGTGAAAATCGCCTTTCAATTAATACCCCACACGAATTTGTGCGACTTTATCACACTTTTCATTCACTTTTAGGCTTTTGCGTCTAATAATTTCGAAATTTTTAAAAATAAATATATTCAGATTACTGTTAAAATTTTCTTAAATTTGATACCTCACATGGCTTTTGTTGCAATGTTTCAAAAATAGTCCTAACAGATGAGAAATACACATAGCCTACAGACAAATGCCAAACAGTCGAGTTTAATATTTATTATTAAATATATTATTAAATCCTTAAATTCGTAGTGACCGTCAATCAATGAATTTCCCAGTGAAGGGTTAGTGAGTTTAAACAACTGTACTAAGTTTAAAACTGATCGAATTAAAGCTAGGTAAACATATAGCAATTCTTATAGACACATATTCGATCAGTTTTAAACTCAGTACAGTGGTCATCTGCGTTGTGCATAATTTACACTTAGGTGACAAAAAGAAGAGAACATAATAGTGTTATACTTAAGTATTGATGCTCAAGTGTGTAGTGTGCTTGTGTGTATGTGCGCGTACACGTCTGCTTAGTAGATTGAAGGTAGGCTATCTGTTTTAGATTGCGAGTGAGAGAGAGAGAGCGCCCGAGTGGGTAATGTGAGTGTGAGTCCAGAAAGAGACAGAGAGAGAGAGAGAGAGAGAGAGAGAGAGAGAGAGAGAGAGAGAGAGAGAGAGAGAGAGAGAGAGAGAGAGAGAGAGAGAGAGAGAGAGAGAGAGAGAGAGAGAGAGAGAGAGAGAGAAAGTGAAAGAGCATGAGTGAGAGAGATTATGACTACCGACATATACATTAACTACATGAGACTATGGTATTCTGTATAGACCAATTTCTAGGTAAATAACATTGTACAAAATATAAATATTAAGTAATAACCATTTTCGTATAATAGATCTGTTATCTATAATGTTGTGTTGTAATAGTTTGTAACCCTTCAATGTAAGTTGTTAAATCTATACTGTTATCTTGTACATAATTCTCTAATTTATGTGAGGACGATAGTGTTAATAGAAATGGTGAGTGTTTTAGAGTGACAATTGTGGACAGAGACAAGTGAGAGAGAGAGAGAGAGAGAGAGAGAGAGAGAGAGAGAGAGAGAGAGAGAGAGAGATGGAATGAGAAAAAGAGCAAGGGAGAGAGTGAGTGGAGGGATAGAGAGTGAGAGAGCGATTTCAAGTTATAGTGAGAGGCTGTGAGAATGAGATGTAGAGGGAGAATGGGTGAGAGAGAATGCGTGATTGTAGACATATACATAAATTTACAATATCCTATAGTACTCTATACTATAATTTACAACAATATGATTACAATTATTATCCAAGTTTACTTGTTATATAAATTTACCATAAACTTGTGTTTGTAACATTATGTCAACTATCTTATATAAGTTCGTAAAGTTCTACACTTATTGGTAATTTATATGTTTCTAAATTATGATTGTTTTAATACCAGTAGTGAGTGAAACATGTTAAAAATAAATTTTAATAATTACATAGGTGAACATCCCTTAATCTGTTGTTAGTTATAATATATTTTACTATGCTATATGTTGACTGCTATATGTGTAAACGTTTTGTGTACCAATCTAATATCCAACTGTCGATTATTGTTTTTATAATTAATTAAAAATATCATTATATATAGCAATTTAAATTGTAATGGTGTACAAATTAAGTTCTGTTCTCGTTATCTTAAAGATAACATTTGAAGATGAAAACAAACTATCTCAACTGCTTCACATATACAATGATACATACATACACACGCACACACTCACATACACGAACACGTTCACCCAAATAATTGTTCTGTTGTGTTTGACATTTCTTTTGTATTCATACACAGGTCCTGATGATGACAATAAACATTGTCGAAACGTCGACACAAATAAGTTAAAAATGTCTGTTATATTTTTGACCGATCCTCACTAACCATTCACTGAAAAATTCATTAAACATATTAGCGTACTGTATATTGTTTTTAAAGATATATAAACACTTGGTACGTTTCACAGTTTTTATTCAACGGTGACAGCTGTTTCAATTCTTAAGCCATTGTCAAAGAGATGAGTGAACTACTAAACAGAGGATGTAAGGGTGGTGTAGATCTGTTTAGGGCGTATATCGGAACATGTGTGGGGTGTGATGATGCAGGGGGGTTGTAGGAGCTAATGGAAGGTAAAGTGTCTCTAAAACTAAATATAATCTGAATTAAAAATATAAAATTAACTAAACTAAATAACAGGTTTAATAAAGAGGATACACAGAATTCAGTTTGTTCATATGTTAAAAGTTTTGTTATTTTTTTATTGCATTTTTAGTTTCTAGAATTTCTAACAAATCCATTTTTTACCATTTTGTATTTTGTGCAGTAGTGTTATGAAGTGACTGTGTTGTAAGAAATGATCTCCAAAACCTGTATTGGCTGTATTGGTTAAAATCGCCTTCTTATGTTCAGAAATGCGATGTTTCAGAGCACGGCCACATTGTCCGATATAATTAGCATCGCATTCTGCTATGTTTCAGAGTTAAATAAAAACTGTGGAACGTACCAAGTGTTTATATATCTTTAAAAACCTTTGTATTAATATGTTTCACCAAGTTCCCAACGAGTCATCAATTAATATATTATATAAATAGTAAAATAGTTTTACCTTTTTTCTTTTCCGTCTGGTGGCCTTTATCCTTTATGAATATCTACGCGTTTCGGGACATATGTCCCATCATCAGGAATATCCCTTGGTGAAGTTCCTCAATTACTAAAATATTAAAAACAACTTTATATGCAATTTTACACACATCACATTAAATATAAATATAAACACAAAAAATATATAAAAACCCCCAAACGTGAGAACACACGCGATATCGCTCGTGCGCACCACTAAATACTATAGTCGACTGCTGTGCTCATGTTGTTATAGGTCGCGCACTATGGACTTTGTTTTGTATTCTTATCGCTGTGTCGTATAGTGGATTTGATTGGAAATTCAATTGTTCATTAAGAAGGACCCCTTTTGTGTTTTTATCTTTATACGCCTTATATATTTCGAATTATTCGACAGCATTCATATAAATTCCTTTTCTGCATACGTGGAGGGGTTGAACGTCCGTCGTGAAATCGGTATAACTAAGGTTTTTGTCCGTCAGATGGCGCGCGTAATTTGACACAGTTTTACTAAATTCTTTTTTAGGTAAATGTTCTTTAAAGCGTTTTAAAGGGTCTACCAGTTTGCCCAATGTAGTAGCTATCACAGTCATTGCACATTATCTTATAAACGCCCGTCTTTTCCTCAACTGATTTTGAATGTTTAGGTAGGAGTATCTTATTAACGTTGTTATTAGTTCGGAAAGCCATTTTTATATTTATCTCACTGAATACTTTGTCTAAAATTTTGGGTAGGGTGTTACCATATTCTGATGCTATATACCTAACTTTATTTCTATTATTTTCTTGTAATTCTATGTTGTTTTTCTTTTTTCGGTGATTCTTAACTAAACTTTCCACAATTGAACCTTTATAACCATTGGCCTTAGCTATCTACTTGATCGTGTTTAGTTCTTCATGAAAATCTTTGTCTTCCAATGGTATGGAAAGTAACCTATGTACTAAACTATGATATGCTGCCATTTTTTGAGAAAAGGGGTGATGTGACCCAGCATTTATCGTGAGATCCGTGGTTGTCGGTTTCCGGTATATTTGATATTGAAATTTTTCATCCAGTCTTGTAATTGTCAAATCGAGGAAGTTAAGTTTATTATCTACCTCCGTCTCAAGTGTGAACTGTATGTTTTTATTGATACCATTCATGTACTTTTTCATATTTTCTATTTGTCGTATTGTGCCATTAAAAATTATGAACGTATCATCAACGTAACGTGTATATGATATTATCTTCCCGGAAAGTTTATTTACGTTATTGAGCAAATACGTATTCTCATAGTGATTTAGGTATATATCAGCTAGTAAGCCAGACAGAAGTGACCCCATGGCTAGACCCTTTTTTTGGATATAATAATTATTATTAAATGTAAAGTAATTTTGGTTAAGTACAACTTCCAGCAAACTAATTATTTCATTGATTTCTTCAGAGTTACATATTTAGGCGTCAGTAAGATTTGCCTTAAGGATAGTGAGTGTTTCTTGAACAGGGACATTCGTATACAAGTCAACAATATCAAATGAGGCTATTTTATAATTAGGTCGTATTTTAATGTTTTTCATTTTGTTAACAAAGTTAGTGTTATTTTTTATACTGTGGTTATTATTTAACTTTATACTGTTTCTTATTTTCACTGCAAGTTTTTTGCTGACATTGTAGCTCGGCGCAGTTGTAAAATTTATCAATGGCCTGATCGGTATATTGGTCTTATGGATTTTTGGTAGGCCAACAAACTGTGGTGCCTCTGCGTTAATGGGTTTTAGTGACCGCAGGTAACTGTGAAAAGGTAAAACTATTTTACTATTTATATACATATAGTGGCTTGGATACGAAGTAGCATGGATCTAATATATTATATTGTATTTAATACTAAATATAATATTTAATACGATATTTAATATTGCATTAAATGGAAAGATAAGAGAAAATGTAGGAAAATCTGAAAAATTGTTTTTAAAGATTAAGGAGATACAAAAAAAGATTTAAAGGATACAGGACTGTTAAACGGAGGGCAAGATGACTCCAGAATATTGCGACGCGCAAACGTCCTGATTTTGCTTTCATGAAATGCTACAAGTTGTTATATTCTATGACAAATTTCTTATTTTTATATGAGGTCAAATTTATGCTACACAAATAACTTTTACTGCTGCGAAATTTCTGCTTATTTTAGTATTACGATTTACCTCAGTATCAACTAATTAATCGCCGTAGAAAAGAAACGGTGTAAAAAATCGCCCAGCTGCTAAACACGTCTGTTCTTTCGCAGCAGCTGACTGAAAAACGGCAGATGGAAAATAATGATTATTGAATGTAAACACTGTTGAAGGAGCCGCTTCATTAAAAATATGGAAATACCCGTTTTTACGTGGAATATTTGAATTTTAAATTAACTCAGTTGGCGGCGAGCATTGCGATAATGTAAACAAAGTCTCGCTAGATTGGCGGGTAGGGGGAATCGGTTCTCAGAATTTTTCCGTCAGACATTGAAAGTGTTAATAATTGTATGTCTTGTAGTAGTAAACTAAATAAATTTTATTTATAAAACATTTAAAAATATCTCGAAGTATTTAGTTTTCAGCAGCGAGTTTTGGGCTGACTCACAGTCCAGCACAGGAAGAAACGTAAAGCAAGCTCTCGTCGTACAGAATATTGGAAGCAACTGTTCTTGTGGTTGCAGGCGATACTCCTGCTGATCACCTTGCAGTTGAAAGCAAGTACGAGAGCTTCTCGTATGTACTCACAAGAGAAGCAGAACTAGGTAAGGAAGTGGCGTTGCAGAGGCAAGAGATCCCACAATACGGCGCCGTCAAGCAGTAGAGTGACGTCCATGTAACCGCTGTTGCAGGCGGCAACAGTAGCCTACTGGAAATAAGAGAAAATAATATTAATTATATCACAGAATACATACTTTAGTTATTGAATAATTTGAAACCCAAACAATATTAGCAGGGAAACTTGAAGAAAAGCATAGCATTGCTTTCGAACTGCTGGGTGCTTGCACCGTCATATGTTGCCGGTTCAGACATCGGCAATGTTTTACTGCGTACGGTCATTGACCTCGTAGTAGTTGTCACTGTATAAACTGTGGAGGGAGGACACATTCGTCCACCTAATGTGTTTCCGCTGTATAAACCGGCAAAACGGTCAGGTAGCAGCTATGTTCGTTTGCGGAACTGACGTGCAGCAGATACTACGTACCCATTTTGGGTTTTTTCGTTTAGTCATGTGTTTCTCTGTTTGTCTTTATTATTTTTAATTCGATTACTTGTGTTCTGATCTATTTTGTGTAAGTATGATGAGAGTCAGTTCTCGTTGAACCAGGACCCTCTTCTTCATCCAGCGAGTGATAGAAAAAACTCTAAAAAGAACACTTGGTACAAGAAAAAATTCGAGTTAATTTTTAGGTTAAGTTTTAGACCTATCACACCCGGCATCAGGTGTTATGTGGCCACTACACGCCACTGTCAAGAGACTAGACGAAGACGAACTGAGAGGCCAATCTCAAACGTGGACGAATGGACAGAACGCTACCACGTGCATTCGGCTTTGAAAAATTAATTACTACCTCACCGAATTTCTCACTGGGCGTGGCTACTTTAAGCCCACCGTACCAAAGAAGTGACTCAATTATGGACGACGCTTACACTTTTTTATAGTGTAACATGTGGATGGCACAGAGGCGAAATCTTCTAATCGAGGTGGGCGAAATAACCCTGGATACACGTTGGACTGATGCTCACCGGTGAAGACCACTGTTAAAGGTGATCGTGTTAAAGGTGTGATCAAAGAAAATGGGAGACAACAGGATTTAATATATTGTTAACCTGCTTGGCTCTTTACGCAAAGCTCGCAAAGAGTTCCAAGTCTTATGATAATTTTGTATTTGTATAATTCCTACGAGGAAAACTCCCCTCGACGGACACAACTTCACTCGGCAAATGCTATCGACCAACTGTGTATATCCGTACCTCACAGAGTACGAATATTAATTAAATTAGTGTCTTCTGATTGGTCCATCCGATGTCACATGGTTGATATTATCAAAAGATATAAGAGTTACATCCAAAACTTTGTATAAATCCGCAAGAGCTTGCATTGACTTTATCTATGAATTTTATTACTCTATCACTGATAAGAGTTAAAAGCTGAGTTTTTTCCTATACAAAAAACCATATTTATAAAATAGTTGGAAACCTCAGAGTACATAAAAACTGTAGCTATTTACATAAACAATCCATTGTATAAGTTTCACGTCGATGGGTCGATTACCGCGGAAGATATAGCGAATAAGGTTTATCACACGCTCATCCGCGCACAATTTCACACACAAAGTACATGACATAAAAGAATATATTTTTATAAAGAATTTGATATAACCTACGTCCTTATCCATTGCTAAATACAAAACTTACAGCTAAAAGACAAAAAATTGAATAAAACCATTATAAACATATCAATGTTCGTCATCCATGTTCAGATACGATTAATAGAGCTTATCATCCTGTTTTGTTGCAATATATATATATATATATATGTTTATTTATTTGTTAGGACCAAACTTATACTTAGTTTACATGACGAGTGTTATAATCAAAAACACGATCTTGTTCTTAATAAAGAAAAGAGCGAATCTTACGAGTAAGAAAGTTTATACCCCCTTCACTTGAAAGCACTTTATTCCAATAATGGAAATAGTTTAGTCTTGGATTTAGATTTTCTACAGAAATAAACCACTATAATTACACTCTAACAAAACAAACTTCGTTCTATGAAGTTTTCATTCAGTTAGCTCACAGCTTGCTGTAACAGGAAAATCTACTATAAGGCGTTATGAGCAAAATAAATAATGTAACAGCTAAGCAGTATTAAAGTGGAGGCAGAGAAACAGTTTGCCTCAACTAAGCTTTAATAACAAGTAATCGTATAATATGAAAATTTGATAGGCGCAACCAGAAAATTATTGATCCTGTATTTATAAAATATTACAAAATTAATGATAACGTGATGTATTATAATATACGCAAACTTATTGCTTACTAACAGTACCTATAATCTCAATTTTCTGTTGTAGTGTATTCATTGTTCATAGCCTAAAGATACAATACATATGATTTATAATAAAGTTCTAAATTACTCACACTCTTAGTTTCTATCGATTTCGGTCTATAAACCATCGTCAGGAAAAACTTGGGACACAAACGTACGTTTCACGATCATTAATTAGTGTTTTCGAAATTGTTTTTTCTGTAAATAGTAAATGTTTTGCAATATCGTGACCGCGAGTGTCTACTGTACATATCCTGACGATGGTCTTTGACCGAAATCGATAGAAATTAAGAATGTGAATAATTTAAAACTTTATTGTAAATCATATGTATGGTATCTTTAGGCTATAAACAATAAATACACTTACAATAGAAGATTACAAAATTGTAATTAAAAAGAGACATAATTAAATTAAGCATCATACTGTTACGACGGTCTAGTGATCGTCGTATGGTACAGTGGAAAACAAAATACAAGACACCAATTAAGTCACTAATCACCAGCTTTAATTATCACAATTAAACAGTTTGTAATCAACAAGACAGTCTCTTCCAACAACTCAAAATAAAAATTGTTCACACGCAGTAATAATGTCAACTATGTAAAACACAATTGTATTACAACTGTTCCGCACAATTATAGAACACATAACACTTCGCCACAATTCTACCAAATCCACTCGAATAAATCGCAACTCAAACTGAACTGAGCGCCGCTGAAGTCTTGCATTTATACCCCGCTGAGATTCCAGCATATTCCATAATACGTGTCTACTAGAAAACACTAGAATGTAATTGATTGCGGACTTGAACACAGCGCGCGCCGACCGGTATGGTCTGGAAAAAATCTCGTTGCGGACGCGTGACAACTGTCACGTAATTGTCCGTCATCTCAACGTAGCAGCAATATGTACGCGCACACACATACATTACAGCCGAATTCCACTGGAATAGCCGAGACACACGTAGCGTGTACTGTGATGTCGTAACATATAAATCTATTCCATATGGGTAATGGGTAGTATTAGACATTGGGCAGTTTGGGTAAATATTTATAATACTTCAGTAGTGGACTTTAAATGAAAGAAAAGGATTTGGATACTTCTACGGTTTTGAAATGAAAATATTGCTTACTTACAACACTATTACGTTACGACATAACGGTTTTGCAAATAGCTTCTTTTTCATTTATTTATATTCCAACTAGTTACAGACTATCAAGTAATTTTTTATCTCACATAGTCGCCGGTAGCAGTTCTCCGTTCAGTGGGTCAATCGCCGGTGGAGTAGAACGAAAGACCTACTAAAGTTGGGCCCCAGCTGCAGCCAAGATGTATGGATTTATAACAAAGAACCACAACCCAACAGCCAGGAAAACAATGTTACTGAGATTACCTCGTGCTGTCTTCACGTCTAACGCACTGGAGCACAAAACATCTTCTTTAGAAGTCATTTCCATTGCTTGGAGCCTTCATGAGTGTCTCTGATGTACAGGGTTATTCAACAAGAATGAACCGATTTAATAACGCAATAGTTCATTAAGGAAAAGTAATACAAAATTTCAACCAAATCACAAGTATTCTACACATACTCAAGTTTTATTTCCTTTCTTACAAGTGTTCAAAAAGAATGAACCGATTGCATGACGCAATTTTTCAGTTCCCAAGCATTGTCATGGAATGAGTCATTGACCACTATCTGGCGTGTGCTAAGAAGACGTCTATATCTCGATATGCTTCAACAGTGGCTCTTCCCGAGACTGCGAGCACATTTAAATGACTCATTTTACAACACGATGGACCACCACCCCACTGGCACCAGATGGTTTGAACTTCTTTTAATGAAAAACGCTCCAACGATGGATTGGTCGGAAGGGGACTCAAGACTTTGCTCTTAGTAGTTGGCCTGCGAGATCTTCAGATCTAATCGTATGTGATTTTTTTCTTGTGGGGATATGGAAGCGATAGAGTTTTTCTTCCACCACTACCCACCTCGATGAACTTAAACATCGACTAACAACAGCGATCAACTCAGTGGATCGTGATATGTTGCTACGCGCCTGGGAAGAATTCTCGTATCCCCTTGTGCTGTCACGCTGCAAGTGGTGACCACATTGAACACTTGTAAGACAGGAAATAAAACTTTATTATGAGTAGAATACTTGTTATTTGGATGTAATTTTGTCTTACTTTCCCTTAAAAAAAACTGCGTTAGGAAATCGGTTCAATCTTTTTTAATAATCCTGTATTTACAAAGTTTCAAACACATAGGTGACTATGATTTGTAAGGCAGGAACATAAGTCGTGTTTTCGGTTTTATACTGATGTAATAGGGATTTTTTCATTTTAGGGATATAATATAAATTAAGGTAAGATTCGTTTAAGATAAGATATTAATAAGATTCGTTGGAATATAATCAATCTCTCGACCTTGATTTAATGTCTGCACTGTGAATTAGAGTACTGAGTTCAAATCCGTCCTTTTTTCTCCCGTTCTGTACAGTTCTATAAGGTAAGTAAAAACATGAATAGAAAAAAGTACGAGGATTGTTCAATAGAAACAGGTTTTAACTGCGTAGCCATGACTTCGTCGCCATGGCAACGAAATTCATTTGTTTATATTGTCTGTTTAAGTACTAGTTGCGCGTCTGTTAAAACCATTTGCAGTTTGCTCTTTTCTAAACGTTGTGACTGGGTTGAAAAATGGCATCTATGATAGAAAATCCGTCCAAGGTAATCTGCATGCCGTTATTCAGTTTATGGCCGCTGAGGGGCATCAGCCAAGGGAAATTGATACGAGAATGAAAACTATATATGGTGACTATAGTTATGCTCATACGGCAGTGGTTGAATGATGCAATAAATTTCGACAAGGAAGAGAATCCACTAAAAATTTGCCCCTTCCGGACCTGCACGTGTTGCAGCATCAGATGAAAATGTGAGACAGCTGGAAGCTGCTTTACGTGCAAATAGGCGCATCAAAGTTAGAGAACTTTCTCAAAACAACTTTCTCAACATCAACGCTGAGCGATATGCAGACAGCTTAAAACGCTTATGAGTCAGCATCAAGAATAAACGTTCCGGGAAGCTCACAAACGTTGTCATTCTTCTGCATGATAATGCTCGACTCCATGTAGCCCAGACGATTCAAGATCTGCTTGGTCGTATGAAGTGGGAAGTCTTACAACATCCACCTTAAAGTCCCGACTTGTTCCCGTGCGATTATAATGTTTTTGGCCCATTAAAGAAATCAGTAAAAGGGCGGAGGTTCAAATCGGACGCTGAGGTACAGTTTGCTGTTAGCGAATGGTTCCGCAAACAGCAGCAAGAATTTTACCAGCAGGGAATCTACAGATTAGTGCGACAGTGGAACTCATGCCTTAATGTTAATGGAGAGACTTCTTTTAAAATCGTTGAATAAAAATTGCTTTACAGCCTCTTAACGTGTTTCTATTGAACAATCCTCGTAAAGTGACTAACAGTGACATTCACCAAACGCAAATGTTGTCATGTCATTGGGCCAAGACAGACGGTTGTGAATTTTTCGACTAAAAACACAGAAAGGACGTCAGAGACTATTTGTACACACAGATAATAACGGAAAACGTATAGGAAACAGAATATTGGATGCGACTGCTTGGCGTTCAACTAGGTATGAATATTAAGAAAGTATAAATATACGTCCCGCTCAGATGTCACTGAGTACTAAACTTTATATGATAAATCGTTGCATAATAACAAGTGCCAACTGTAACACAGCATCTGCCGTGACAGGGATTCAAGATATAGTTGAAAACCTTATTTCAATATTTATTTAATTTTCACATCATAGTATCATTTGTGCGTCTTTTACTTTATTTGTCATTCAGTACTTAAAATGTTTACCTGTTTTTATTTATTATTAATACTTTTGTTAATTACTTGACTGGTATAAAAGGAACAACTGTAAACCTGTATTGTTTTTTCCTGTTTTTTAAACTTTCCTTCTGCCTGTAGGGTTGTAATTTTTCGCCATCTTCGGTATTCTACTTTCTTCCATTGTATCTATGTGTTGAATCCAATTTCTTCTGTATTCTTTAATCCTTTCGCTAACTGTAAAAAATATCTAAATCTCCTCATTTTTTATATGATCTTGTAAATTACACCTTTTAACTGATATCAGAAATTTAATTTCTGCTGTTTGTATCTTCTGTTCATCTTTTTCCTTTATGAACCAAGTTTCAGAACCATACAGTACTGTACGTATTCCCGTTGTTTTATAAAATTTTATTTGGGTACACGTGGTTAAAAGCCACACGCATTTCGAGGTGGTCCTATAACAGAACACAACGGATCTAGACCAGAGAAAGTCGATAAAACATTTAGCCGGGGTAGGGTTGGTTGCTCTATACGGTGGTCTCAATCAGCAACTCACAATTCCAACAGTAGCTCGGAACGTACAGTTTTAGTTACAACAGTAGTTTGACAGTAACAGTAGTTTTAGTTATAAAAATAAATTCACACTCCTCAAAAATCGACACACTTACTGCTTTAAAATAATGAGTGTGTAAGTTTAGTGTATTTACTTCCGTTATGTTTTTGTAGCACACTTACTGCTATTGATTATGCGTGTATTGTTCATATTTATTATGTATGAAAACTGTTGTCCGGAAAAGGAGGGTGGCCGAAGGATTAACAGACATTGTGCTAACGCACGCACAGGCACAGGCCGCCAGACAATAGCTTGGACCTGGACCCCAGCCCCAGTTAGTGAATCACCAAGTGACATACAGTGCGCCTTAACAATTTTATTATTTAAGTATAATTTTGACTGCTGCATTGAAGCCTGCGTGCATTGTTATCTAAAATGAGTTCAAATACGAGTCAGGTACGACACAGAGTTCATTCTTCTTCTTCTTCTTCTCTTCTTCTTCTTCTTCTTCTTCTTCTTCTTCTTCTTCTTCTTCTTCTTCTTCTTCTTCTTCTTCTTCTTCTTCTTCTTCTGCACTACATGTTGGTTATAGCGCGTTCCGACTTCACAGAATGTCTGACCACTTTTCCAGGGTATTTCACGACCTCTCGTCCCCACTGACTTATATTCAATTGAGATAACAATACAGTTCAGTAGAGATAACAGTAAAGTTAGCAGTTATCGTTGTATAAAATCTCTTACTCAGTAAACGAATAAAGGCATATGTCTGTATGTACATAGGTGTAAGTGAAATGTTGTGCAAACCGAAGCAAATTATGAATTTTTTGTTTCAGGTAAATATTTTAAACGTGATAAACACATTTTGCAATACGTCATCAGCCCTTATCCTCGACTGTATAGTAAGTAAGTGGAACGAATCGTTGCATTTCATAGCATGTAGACGTACGATTTATTAAAATTTAATAAAAGCTGTTATTTAGTTTAGTTTAGTTTATATTTTGAATATAGTTTTTATTTAGTTCAGTTAATTTTATATTCGCGTTCAGAGTATATTTAGTTTAGTTGATTTTATATTTCGCATCCAGATTATATTTAGTTTTGTTAATTTTATATTTTGCATTCAGATTGTATTTAGTTTTTACAGACACCTGACCTTCCCTTAGCTCCTGCACCCCCTCTCCAGTTAACATCCTTACAGATGTTCCAATACACGCCCTAAACATTTGGCCACCACCACCCTTACTTACATTATGTGTTTAGGTTTTTAATTCATTCATCTCTTTGACAACGGCTTAGGAAGTCGAAACAGCTGTCAGAGTTAAATAAATTCTGTGAAACGTACCAAGTGTTTATATATATTTTTTAAACTTTTTTATAATAATATGTTTCAGTAAGTGCCCAACGAGTCATCAATTAATATCTTAGACTGTAATCAATCATTAATTTTATTGTTGGGTCGGTCAGTCTTTTGACTGGTTTGTACCCTCCCAACATATACTCTTGGTGCGTGTGTTACAGAGTCTCTCACAGGTATATGGGACCTACAGTTTAATGCCGAATCCGAACGGCATATTTGGGGGAGGGTTTATACTAGGCAGGATACCTCTCGCTGGTTTGCCATTGCCTTGCGAGGGGGAACGGTCATATCTAAATTATTAAATACGGTCGTATTTAATTTTTTAAATACTTTAAATTTCTTTTATCTAATATTTAATTCAGCGATCATCACTGAATTCGTTAAGAATACCAAACCGCAATGTAAACACTTAATGTCACTTAGCACTTATTAAAGCGCGCAACCATATGTTACGACGGTCACATAGATCGTCGTGTTGTACAATGGACACAGAATAACTGACACCAATGTAGTCGCTATTTACAAACTTTAATTACAAACAAGCAACAATCAGAAGCCAACAAAGACACTTTTATACAGTAATTCAACTTAAAACAATACATAACAATAAATGTCACCTTATTACAGTTTGCACTAATTAACACAATAATCACGTTCAATTAATCCGCAAGTCACAATACGAAACACTCTGAACCTCATTCTAATAACTCAGATCTTCTGATCTACAATTGAACTTGTCCTCTTTAAAATCCAGTATATATATACTTCGCCGCGTAGCATAGTAGTGACATAACGGGCCTGGATGCGGGCAGAATAGACGACTAACGTCTGGAAGGGGCATCTAAAACAATCCAGAGTGTTCAGTAATTCTGTCGCGCACTATACGTGCAAGGCGTTGAGCGATGCGGTGCGATATTATTTATTTCCTCAGCGTAGCGATATTAAAGTAATACACTAATTACTGCCGTCACCGCTTATTTAGATGGCCGCAAACGTAAAAATAACACACATAAAGGCTGTAACTACCATAAGTGTTTACACGAGTTCGATACGACTTCACTAATCTTCTGGAATGTGCTATTTAAAATTCGGGCATACACTAATTTCAGTTTTACTATATAGTTTATATAAAACCACGAAAGTAACAACATACAAATTATAAATCTTCTTTTCACATCTGGCTCAGAGAGACCAAAACAGACCGCAGCGCGCGCACCTTGTATGCCAAATTTAAGATTTTTTGACCGCTGCGCGCACCTCGTCAAACCCCTATGAACTATTACAGAGCACAGTGTTATTTTATGACTCATTACACGCCGTGATACAGTCGACGCAAATTTTTCGTTGTTAATTTTATTTTGTTTACCGTCACAGTTACGTACCCTCAGTTGATACAATTTTAATTTTTATAAAGCATCTGCATTAGTGAATGAGTGAAACTGTTATTATTTAACTGTAAAATTGTCGCTTCCTATTGTTCACTAGCAAGACACGTTTCGGTTGTCACGTCGCTTACAAACAACACACTAGCAACAACCAATGTCATTTACAGATTAGTCTTCCTCGCCATTCTGCACGCCGTTTACAAACAACACACTAGCAGCAACCACTGTCATTTACAGATTAGTCTTCTTCAGCATTCTGCACGTCGCTTACAAACAACACACTAGAAATAACCACTGTCATTTACAGATTAGTCTCCCTCAGCATTCTTCACGCCGCTTACAAACAACACACTAGCAACAACCACTGTCATTTACAAATTAGTCTTCCGCACCATTCTGCACGCCGCTTACAAACAACACACTAACAACAACCAATGTCATTTACAGACTAATCTTCCTCAGCATTCTGCACGCCGCTTACAAACAACACACTAGCAACAACCACTGTCATTTACAGATTAGTCTTCCTCAGCATTCTGCACGTCGCTTACATACAACACACTAGTAACAATCACTGTCATTTACAGATTAGTTTTCCTCAGCATTCTGCACGTCGCTTACAAACAGCACACTAGCAACAACCACTGTCATTAACAGATTAGTCTTCCGCAGCATTCTGCACGCCGCTTACAAACAACACACTAGCAACAACCACTGTCATTTACAGATTAGTCTTCCTCAGCATTCTGCACCTCGCTTACATACAACACACTAGCAACAATCACTGTCATTTACAGATTAGTCTTCCTCAGCATTCTGCACGTCGCTTACAAACAACACACTAGCAACAACCACTGTCATTTACAGATTAGTCTTCCTCAGCATTCTGCACGTCGTTTACAAACAACACACCAGAAACAACACTGTCATTTATAGATTAGTCTTCCGCAGGATATTGCACGCCGCTTACAAACAACACACTGGCAACAACCACTGTCATTTACAAATTAGTCTTCCTCAGCATTCTGCACGCCGTTTACAAACAACACACTAGCAGCAACCACTGTCATTTACACATTAGTCTTCTTCAGCATTCTGCACGTCGCTTACAAACAACCACTGTCATTTACAGATTAGTCTTCCTCAGCATTCTGCACGCCGTTTACAAACAACACACTAGCAGCAACCACTGTCATTTACACATTAGTCTTCTTCAGCATTCTGCACGTCGCTTACAAACAACCACTGTCATTTACAGATTAGTCTTCCTCAGCATTCTGCACGCCGTTTACAAGCAACACACTAGCAGCAACCACTGTCATTTACAGATTAGTCTTCCGCAGCATTCTGCACGCCGCTTACAAACAACACACTAGCAACAACCGGTGTCATTTACAAATTAGTCTTCCGTAGCATTCTGCACGCCTCTTACAAACAACACACTAGCAAGAATCACCGTCATTTACAGATTAGTCTTCCTCAGCATTCTGTACGTCGCTTACGAACAACACACTGGCACAACCACTGTCATTTACAGATTATTCTTCTTCAGCATTCTGCACGTCGCTTACAAATAACACACTAGCAACAACCACTGTCATTTACACATTAGTCTTCTTCAGCATTCTGCACGTCGCTTACAAACAACCACTGTCATTTACAGGTTAGTCTTCCTCAGCATTCTGCACGCCGCTTACAAACAACACACTAGCACCAACCACTGTCATTTACAGATTAGTCTTCCGCAGCATTCTGCACGCCGCTTACAAACAACACACTAGCAACAACCAGTGTCATTTACAAATTAGTCTTCCGTAGCATTCTGCACGCCTCTTACAAACAACACACTAGCAAGAATCACCGTCATTTACAGATTAGTCTTCCTCAGCATTCTGTACGTCGCTTACGAACAACACACTGGCAACAACCACTGTCATTTACAGATTATTCTTCTTCAGCATTCTGCACGTCGCTTACAAATAACACACTAGCAACAACCACTGTCATTTACACATTAGTCTTCCTCAGCATTCTGCACGTCGTTTACAAACAACACACTAGCAACAACCACTGTCATTTACAGATTAGTCTTCTTCAGCATTCTGCACGCCGCTTACAAACAACACACTAGCAACAACCACTGTCGTTTACAGATTAGTTTTCTTAAGCATTCTGCACGTCGCTACATACAACACACTAGCAACAACCACTGTCATTTACAGATTAGTCTTCTTCAGCATTCTGCACGCCGCTTACAAACAACACACTAGCAACAACCACTGTCATTTACAGATTAGTCTTCCTCAGCATTCTGCACGCCGCTTACAAACAACACACTAGCAACAACCACTGTCATTTACAGATTAGTCTTCCTCAGCATTCTGCACGCCGCTGTAATTTTCTATAACCCCATTGTATTTTTCCCAAAACATTACTTAACATTACGAAAAATTCCTGTACAGCAGTGGCCAATAGCTACTTGCTAATAACTGAATGTTTCTCTAATCTGGTCGCTGAAGCTGATTCACAATGTTTAATAATTACTGCTTTCGTTTACACGTTCCCGTAATGCAATTGTATAGAACGTTATTTTAGATACACTGAGAATCAGCACAGTCTTAGTCAAAGGGTTACAGTGTTTCCTCACTCACTGTTATTCTAACCTAATTTTTATTAATTTAAATTTTTAGAAAATTGTTCCCATGAGGTCGTAGACACTTAGTTTTTCTAATCACAGACACGTTACCTCTGATTCGCTGAGGATACTTGGACGGCGCATTCACAATTGTTTCCTCGTTACAAGTAACTCGTTGTCTGGGACGAAAGCCAACAAGAAGTTTTCATATATAGGGTATAAACAGTAACAGTATACTGGATTCCAATACTGCAACAGTACCTGGAGAAGGGCTCAAAAGTAAATAGTGCAGTTACGGAGAGATGCTGTCCAACGAACTGAAGCCTGCTGAAATTAGATCCAAACGCCAATGCCTATACTGTAGTTGGAAGGAGTGCTTTTGTTGTAAGAACAACGCGCGCCCACATAAGGAGATTCTCAAACGGTGCATACGTGCCTTGCTGCTCAGCCAAATTTTGTAAGGGCGTCAGGAAGTTTGTGCAACGATGGACCAAGTGCATTGAAAAGCATGTGCTAAAAATTAAGCTAACCGTCAGATTTGTACTGGTGTTGTAATAAATTAGAAAAATTGTTTGTGGATACTTATTGACTTATCCTAGTAATTATGTAACAGCTCAACAATTACGTAAAAATTTTCTTTTTTCATCATCATCACCTTCAAGGATTAAACAAAGAATAGTTTGTTCCAGTTAACAGGCAAAGGTTAGAGCTGGTCACTCCAGCGCTTCCTCGGACGTCCCACACCTCTCAGTCGGCTTATAGTTCCATAGTTGTTTGGGGATGCGGCAATCATCCATTCGGCAAACATGTTCGCACCAATTCAACCGATACTGGGTAATACTCCTAATATTCAGTTCCTGCCGTTTCATCTATGATCAAGGAGAGTATACCCTGCCACGTGTCTGAGAAATCTCATTTCAGACGTTTGGTTGCGACTGGCCTGGCTTTTTGTTAACGTCTAACTCTCAGACCCATAAAGAAGTGTATGAAGGGCCATCCTTGTAGAATTTTAGGCATGTTCCTTTACTTGCTGACTTAAGGGTTCGCCTGATGGTCCCGCACATATGGTTGAACGTATGCAACTTATTGACAACGTCGTTGCGTGCATTATAAGACACACTGTAGCCCAGGTATTCAAAATTGCTAACTTGTTCCAGGACAGTAATACAATTTTTGCCCGTACGGGATCAGTTCCACGAAATGCCATCACCTTGGTCTTAAGTGTGGATATTTGCAACTTAGAGTCTTCGCAGATTCGATTTAACAAATGTATACCGAATTTTCTTTTTTATATGATAAATTTGTGTTACTGTTTATACTCACAAACAGAAATTATACTGTTGCACACCGCTGTGCAGACAACTTCAAATTAGCGCTCTCGAGGCTAAAGCGGAAATATACAGTAATAACAGGTTGTTTTTATTTTGTAATTCCGATCTGATGATGAGCTGAGAGGCTCAAAAACCGCTTATCGGAAATTGTCTGTGTAGTAGTGTGCAACAGTTTAATTTTGTTTGCAAAAATTTTCATTGTATAAACGTTTTGACAATAATAATGTTTCGTTTCACTACGATTTCGTTGGACTCACTGTTATTGTATTGTAACGGAGTGTTACTAGTCAACTGTGTATTCAACCTTCCGTAATTGTGGCCTCACAATGTGTACCAACTTTATTTCGATAGTAGCAACGCGCTTGACAAAGTAAAGCATTTCCATCGGTTTTCGATGCAGATGGTTGCATTTCAATGAATACGGAAGGTATTCAATTTAAATGTAGCCCCCTCGCTGCGGTTTCCACTGCTAATGACGTTTGTATGTAAATTTTAACTGTTTCGTGTCTTTTTGTGTGTCTGCTAATATACAGTTACTCAGCTGCATTTATTTCCTCATTTGTTGTGATTACTGACATTCTGAATGAAAACATATCTTCAAAATTGCTTTAAATTCAACTTTTTAATTATGAGTTTCCAAGTACGAGGGATAGATGAAAAGTTCGCGGAATGGAAATAAAAAACAAGTTAATCGGTACAAAAATGACTTTTTTTTTCTATATAATCTCCCCAAACTTCAATACACTAGGTCCAACACTTCTCTAATAATTTGATCCCTGTCTTGAAGTAAGATTCTGAAAGACCCGTAAAATACCCCTCTACAACTGCTGTTACGTCGTCATTTGATGAAAAACGCTTTCCAGCTACAAATTTTTAAGGTTTGGAGAAGATAAAAATTGGAGGGTGCTAGATCTGGTAAATATGGAGGATGTTCTAATAATTCGTACTTCAAATCTCGCAGTTTACTCATCGCTAAAACACTTATGTGCACAGGGGCATTGTCCTGATGAAAAATTTTTTATTTCTTTTCTAAACCGGGTCTTTCCTCACAAATTTTGTTATTGTTTAGTTGTTCCAGAAGGTATGAGTAATATTCTCCGGTTATTGACTTGCCTTTTTGAGATAATTAATTAGCAAAATGCCTTTTGCATCCCAGAAAATCGACGCCATGATCTTTCCTGCTGATGGGACCACCTTTGCTTTCTTTGGGAGACTTTCGCCTGTTAGAGTCCATTGTTTTGATTTTAGTTTCGTTTCTGTTTCTGGAGTGTAGTGGTGAACCCACGTCTCATCCACAGTAACAAATCTATGAACAAAATAACTCTTATTCTTTGTAAAACGCTCTAAACATTTCTCAGAAACTTTCGTTCTCATTGTCTTTTGGTCACTTGAAAACAAATGAGGCACCCACCCACCTGGCTCAAAGTTTTTTCATACCAAGTCTTTTAGTTAAAATATAATATACACGCTCGTGCGAGATTTCAACGATCTCTCAATTCCAAAACTGTGTATGCATTTTGTTTAATGATATCCAAAGCTGCTGCACTTTTGGAGAGTCCACTACGAGGATCATCTTCAATACTCGTACGACCACGTTTAAACTGAAGTGCCACATACAACATCTCCTAACACATTTGCCATTTCGTTATAAATTTTCATTGGCGGTAGACCTTTTTGTACGAAGAATTCAATCACAGCACGGTGTTTAATTTTGTCCATTTTTCAAAACACACGTCACATGTAAATTTCAAACAGCTGATAAATAATTAATACATTGTCGTATAGATTTGAAAATTCACACCTGTTTACATGAAATATGAATCTTATAACACGCTAAAATTGTTAGTTCTACTGCTACGCTATAGATGTTAACTTTACAACTAACCCTTGTAGCTCGTTTTTTTTCGGTTTGTTTGAGGCTTGTCCAGAAGGGCAAGTCTCAGGTTGATTTGGGGACTGGCATGCATAGGATTTGTGGAGACGCCCGCCAGCGCGGGCCGGAGGCAGTGAAAGTGGAGACACCCAGGAGTGAGAGAGTGTGTGAGTGAAGTGTGGACAGCCAGATTATGGGGATCGGATGATGTTGATGGGAGTGCCAAATTAATAAACAGCCATGGAGGGGTCGAATAGCGCAGGACGCTAAAGATGGAAGGAAGCGTCAAAGCAGCGTCAAGGTAGGCTATAGGCGGAGGACACAGAAAAGAGAGGATATTATAGGGTGTGAAGAGAGGTAGAATATGGAATTAGGAGATCAAGTTGTCATGAGGTGGAGTATGTCGTAATGTGAAAAACATAAGGTGTCTGAACATAAAAAAAATGTTGGTATATAAACAAGTCCTTAAACCTGTCTGGACATATGGTGTATTCTGAAAACTAGCCCAGACATTTAAAAACAAAGTACAGAGTAGTGCAGGACGCTAAAGATGAAGAAAAGCGTCAACGCGGCGTCAAGTGATGAGCGGCGACACAAATAAGACGGCATGGTGTTAGGTGAGAAGAAAAGGAGAATTATAGAATTAGGAGATCAGGTTGTCTTGAAGTGGAGTATGTTGCAACGTGTTTATTTAGTTGTTTCTGTGTCTGCGTGTATTTCTAGGTGGAGGCTCATCGGCGGTAGCCAGTATACGTTTTATAAGGAAGGAGGGTCTGAGGGTGTCCCTGATAGTTCTGTTAATGAAGGCCACAATGGGTTGGAGGGAGGCACGTTGTTTGGCAGTTTGGGCGTATTTCCAAAGTAGCTCGTGAAAAGCCCCATCGCCTTTATCCACTGCGTCCACTACTCTAGACCAATGCCATGACTAGGTAAAACCTTCGTTACCACGTATGTGAACCGACGGTTACCCCAACGTGCTCCCAGTGTAGGATTACTTGGCCAAATCTCGTAAGCGCAAACTCCAGAATGTCATGAACCTAGGCTTGCGCTGCGTCTTCAAAGATCTTTACCTCACATTAAACCAGATCACCCTCACGGTCCACCATTGTTGTCCGTTCTTTGAACGCCACCATAAACACACTCTACCGCCGCTGAGCCCGTTTCCAGGACAACGTCTGTTATATGCGTACTCGCTCAGCACCCATGGCATTAGCCTACCTCTCTTATCCCTCTGTCTGTTGGCGGTATGTCTCGCCATACCTTTTAAACGGATCAACCGATGTTCGTTAAAACATGCATAGCCATGCTTTTACCTTGTATAACCCTACTGTTTTTGAGATTGATCCCCACAAAAAAAACTGTGGGCGTAGGGGAAAAAATGTAAGGGGTCAAAATTTTGAAAAAACTCACAAAACCCCATGTGATGTATCAAATTATACACCAATTATACACAGAGAATTATAACCAAAATATGAATGTAGCTTTATTATTAAAATTTCAAAATTTGGGGGCAAAAGAGTGGGTGAAAAGTTTGATACAATCGCAAAAATTCGTGTAACGTATCAAATAATTTGATGCCGCTCATGGGCTTTTGAGTTTTTTTTCAAAATTTTGACCCTCTCAGATTTTTGCCCCTGCGTCCACAGTTTTTTTTGAGGGGGCTCAATATTAAAAGAAATCTCAACACATCCGTCTTCATATTCTTTCAGTTTCCATTTTACCATTTCTTAAGTTAGTTAGTTATACACACATGTGTAATCCAATTATATGGTCCTTCTTTTATATCGTTCGTTATTCGGAAGACCACATAAATAGGATGAATGAAGCAACACGATCAAACAGAATATTAGATTAACAACGACCAGGAAAACCAATAACACAACAATAGAGCTACAGAAGAGAGCCGGTTAACGGACGGTGACTGGAATAATAGAAGGTCAGTGTCAGATTTTTTGAGGCCCTAGGCCAAGTGTTTTGAGCGGCCCCACTCCACCGGCTGTGACTTTGAAGTAATATACGTACTGCAGAAGTAATTTGATGTCAGATTAATATTATCAAATTTAAAAACAGTAGGCTACTATAAAAAGCGTGCTTTCATTTAGCAATCTTTTTTCAAAATATTAAGAACCATGCAAAATAATTGAGAAAATTAATTTATATTTTAAGTAGAGTAACTTAACTAAGCTTATTCAGAAATAACCACAGAGTAAGCTACACACAAAGCTAAACACCTTCTTTACATTGAAAACAAAATAAAAACATAACCTCATATCGCAAACCGTTCAGTCACAAGGTAGATCAACAATGATAACAAACAAGGGTGGTACCACGATCGTGTAAATTCGGGGGCAATATAGCAGACGTTCAAAATTCGCATGCGCAGATTAGTTTTCAAGGGTGCCAACGTCTTAAATGTAAGCGCGCAATATTTAAATAAGAACTGTTTTCCAATTGTATAATTAACAAAAATTGATCATTTAATTTCAAAAAAATCATACGTAAATAAATGAAAGTCCCTCCTACTTTTATAAAAATACTTCTGTTAAAAAAAAAATATATCTATAGCTTGCAGCCCCTTCTGAGCCCGCGGCCTAGTCGGCCTAGTGGTATATCGGTAAATCCGACACTGCCCGTGGTAATCAAATAGGACTGACTCGTAACACGGATAAATCCGAAGAAGAAGAAGACAATAAAGTTGGATAAACAATTTTAATAATCATACACGTATTTCAAATATATACAGTGCAACAAGATCAGATAATGTTTATTCAGTTTCATTTCTAATAAAGCTTGAAAGTAAAATATAAAGATATTCCTCTGCGCGATACGTGACTCAGTCGGCACGATATTATAAGATTCAATTCACTGTGGCGTATTGTTATGTTTAGTCAGCGCACGCACAAAGAAAGGATTCCACTCTACGAAAAGTTTCGTTCTTAATGTAGTTTTATAATCAACTGCGTATTTTCATTAATATTGCCGTCTTTGGTATTCTTGGAATATCATTTGGAATATTTTAAAAAATTATTTTCTCAAATGATTGTGTTGTCGTGTCTTTTGTCCTTTCCACTGAGTGGTTTTTCACAATTTATTTTAAGTTAATATTTATGTTTGAACAGTGTCGTCTACGCTAGACGTTATCAATACAAAGTGAACTCTTTTTTAGTTTTCCAGAATGTATTTTTCTGGAAATGATCTAGCCGTCGACGCCCCCGGTTTAGTAAAAAAATTAACAGGCATTGCACAAATGCAATGCACAGAGAAGGGCATTGAAATGCTTCAATAAATCTAAAAAATATATATATTTATGTTCATTCACCAATCAATGAATTCATTCTTCATTTACCCATGTACAGATTATAAGTTAAATGTAGTCGCATTCATAAGCGAAGCAGATTATTGACAACAAATAGATTATTAACGTATTCTTCTACGTTATTGACAACAAAGAAGTAGTTTCTATGGAAACTCACCGGTTCCCATTTTCGATCACGCACCAGCGGTCGTTTTCAAATGTGCGACACGTCCTTATAAACATTTTCAATGTTAAAAGATCTCTGGGAAATTTATTTTCTATATTTACCAATCTACGATACAGCGAAGAAATTTTACATTTTATATTGTAAGTCTGAAATGCAGACAAAATCTATAGTTGAATTATTGTTATACTTGCTAGGCAACAGTGAATTTCTCATTCGATTATATTGTGAGTTTTATATAAAGTTAAAAAAAGGCTTGTACAAACTGTCAACAGATTTATGAATTTTACTACCCTCAATGAAAACAAGAATTTGTTAAACATGATATTGACAGTGCAGTGAAAAAAGGAAAAGGAAGTATCAAAAATACGTGAGAAGGTGTTTAGATTTTGGTTTCACCTGCACTGTGTTTTGTGGTCTAGAGTACTCTGTGCTGATGTACTGTCGTCTTGCAAAGTGCGATGCTACTTACAAACTGTGAATATAAATGATCTACCCAAACACAGAGAAATTTAACATTTTACTATTTCGTCTTTTAATATTCAATCTTTTAAACTTTTAAATTTGTATTTCATGCCCTGGTTAATACAGTCAGAGATAAACGATGCCACTTGGTTTCAAGAAGTAGCGTTTATAAGGCTCTCATTCTCAACAACATAAGACCAAATGTAGAGATTCTACGAGGTATCTCCCAATGGAACCGCGAATAGTTGCTGTTGGTCTGATGTGACGTGGTCTACAAAGATTCAAAACCACTTGTATAAACGATGACGTAATAGTAGAAAAGGTGTCATACGTGTTTACTCACTGTGTCTAGTGCATTAGTGCATTCTAGAAGACAAAGAATGTTTACCTGAAAAAGCTACAAGTAGTTTACCGTCTATTTAAAATAGTTGTTCAAATCTTCATCACTATGCCATGAGTCATCAACTTCTCGTAACATGTTCTGTTTGTGTAACAAAATGCATTCTTCCATTGGCTTAATTTAATTCTCGTGGCTACCAACTGCAATGAAATTGCTCAATTTACTACAGGTGTGCTTAGATACAACGTTTACCGAACTCAGTGGCTGCAGCGCTCCTTCCCCGCCGCTCTTCGAAGTAGGTTGCTGGCCATGTCCTGCTCTGTGTGTGTGTGTGTGTGTGTGTGTGTGTGTGTGTGTGTGTGTGTGTGTGTGTGTGTGTGTGTGTGTGTGTGTGTGTGTGTGTGTGTGTGTGTGTGTGTGTGTGTGTGTGTGTGTGTGTGTGTGTGTGTGTGTGTGTGTGTGTGTGTGTGTGTGTGTGTGTGTGTGTGTGTGTGTGTGAGAGAGAGAGAGAGAGAGAGAGTATCACTCAAAAACACGACCACATACTTTTGATATCACTTTTGTGGTTAAACACAGTCTGACATGTGATCCAGACGGTTTTACGTGTAAAAATGTTTAACACGAATCAATCCAATGTAATTGGTTTGCGAATTGACATTTCGACACAATCTGTAACTGTCATCGCCCCCACCAGTGACGCTACCTCGACCCGACAACGCTAATCCTTAGTAAGACATTCAATCCGAATGTCATTTAATCACGTGACAGGTGCTACGTGCTTCTGATATGTGGCTTGGGCATTTACATGAATATAGATTTGCTTCATGAAAGTCGTATACGCCCATTCCAAACAATTGCGTCAAATTATTAAACAGTCAAAAAGTAAATTATTACTTTTAACAAAAATAATTAAACTCTCAATACGTAGCAATATGTATATCTATAATCATATTTTTTAACAAGAATCTCGTTTTACAATATTGTTACATAATGTGGAAAAAGTGTACGCCATTACAGAACCTTCTACTCGACTATTCCAGTGGGATCCGGCTGCAATGTTGTGTGCGTACGTGATCTCAACTACGTTAGCCAGACTGTTCCAGACTTCGCCGGCCTCGCGCAGTGTCAAGGCCGCAAGCAATTACGCTCTAGTGTAGCGCTGATGCGTAGTATGGATTATTCTGGACTTTCAGCGGGGTATAAATAAAGGCATTCAGCGGCGCTTAGTTAGTTCAAATGACGATTTATTCCAGTGCGGTCGAAGTATTGTGGCGAAGTGTTATGTGCTTTATAATTGTGCGGGAGAATTGTAATACAATTGTGTTTTATATTAGTTGACATTTTTATTCCGTGTGAACAATTTCTATTTGATTTTTTGTAAGAGACTATCTTGTTGATTACAAACCGTTTAATTGTGATAATTAAAGCTGGTGATTAGTGACTTAACTGGTGTCTTGTATTTCGTTTTAGACTGTACCATGCGACCGTCGAGTTAGACCGTCGTAACAATATTTATAATTTAAAATAAATTATGGTCGATATACAGACGTAGAAATTAAGTTATATATTAATTTTTACAATGTGGAAGTTTTTACATTATTATAGGAATCGGAAACATAAGAACTGAAAAGAGAAAATTACAGCATAATCCAAACAGCTGGAGGAATGCCACAAGGTATTATGGGATAATACTGGGAGGAAATACAAATTACTGGAAGGGAAAGCAATTTGTTGAAAACAAAAATTGTGGAGGCATCTTTTATCTTGGTTAAAAATAATTGTACGAGGATTGTTCAATAGAAACACGTTTAGAGACTGTAAAGCATTTTTTATTCAACGAGTTTAAAAGAAATCTCCATTAACATTAAGGCATTGATTTACCTTATAATTTCCGTCAAGTGACTTCTAGCGTAATTTGAGCTGGGTTACGCGTTTCAGGCCATATGACCCATCTTCAGAGTTTGACTCCAAAGGAGCTCGTTATAAATTAAAATCCATGGTACAGGGTAAGTCAAAAAGTAAAGGCAAATTTTATTTTCCCTGCTGCAATGGATGGCAGCACTGACTGAACAATGACATATCATAACCTCAAAGTTTTTTGTTCTTTAGCTGTGTTGTTTCAGTGCTCAGCTCCATTCGTAGTGATTTCAGGGCATTTTATTATGAGTGCCCCGTTGTCCGTGTGCACCAAGGAAGAAATGAGGGGAGTGGTAAGTTTTCTGCACTCTGAAGGGAATAAACCTGCGGAGATTATTCGCAGAATGCAGCAGCAGTACGGTGAGAGCTGTCTTAGTGAACGTAAAATTTATGAGTGGATAAATCTCTTTAAAAATGGTCGTGTATCTATCTGCGATGAAGAGCGTTCAGGTAGGCCATCCACTTCGAAGACGGACAAGAACATCGAGACAGTTGAGCGAATGATTCATGATGGTCGTCGTGTCAAAATTGATGATATTGCGCATGCGTTGAACATTAGCCACGGTTCAGCAGTTGCAATCATCCACGAATCACTAAATTATCGCAAAGTGTGTGCTCGTTGGATACCACATCGACTGACAGACCAGCACAAACAGAAACGTTTGGAAATTTCGAAATCACATTTAAGGCGTTCAGAAGAGGAAGGAGAAGAGTTTCTCAGTCGCATAGTAACCGTTGATGAGACGTGGGTCACTTCGAATCACAGAGTATGGTGTGGAAACATCCATCCTCGCCTACAGCAAAAAAGTTCAAAAGACAAGTTTCTGCAGGAAAGTTGATGATGACAGTGTTTTGGGATATGAAAGGTCCACTTCTAATTCATTACACTCCTAAAGGTCAAACAGTGAATAGTGACAGCTATTGCGAGATCTGAAACCCAAAAGGAAAACAAAGAGGCGAGGAAAACTTTCAAAAGGTGTGCTTTTGCTTCAGGACAATGCCCGTCCTCATACTGCGGGGAAAACGATCCAGTGCATTCAGCCGTACAGTCCTGACCTAGCTCCAAGTGATTTTCACCTTTTTGGTCCGATGAAGGAGCACCTGCGTCAATCCAAGTTTTCGTCGGATGACGAGTTGTGGAGGCGGTACGCGAGTGGCTGTGCACGATGCCACAAATCTTCTTCCAGGACGGAATTACGAAGCTTGTCAAGAGATGGACCAAGTGCATAGAAGTTGAGGGAGATTATGTAGAGAAATGATGTTACTTGTCATCTTGTTTTCACAATAAAAATTCCTTTTTAAAAATTTGCCTTTACTTTTTGACTTACCCTCGAAAAACAAACACACAATAAATAAACACGTAAAATACAATGAATGAACATATTATAAGCGTACTGATAACCGACACGGTGCACCGCGTGTAGCATGTCAAGACTGTGTCGATGGGCAATATTATTTAGTTTTATCTTTAAGCGATCGCAGCGCGGTATCATACAGTGGGTTGGACCTGAAGTTGAGTTTATCATTATGTCGTCACATTGTGCCGTACGTAGGTGTACGGCAAGTAGCGGTTCTAAGGATTCCGGGCGATATTTTCATGTATCTGGGGAGTGCGCTTTGGACAGTGGTCACTTCGCTATCTATGAGAAGTTACGGTAACTTCGGAACTGGTTGTGGCTCTCGCTCCGAATTTTGAATACTGTCGCTATCTGTTAGAGACTTCGCACAACTTAACTTTTCGGTCCCGCTGCTTGGTGCGGTGTTTGCCGTGAGTAGAGGGTTTGCTGTTTTGACTTGAGTGGTGGATTGGCCTGTGGTTTTCGTCGAGTGGAGAGGTTTTCTTTTGACTCGATGGGGGTGGTTCCGGGTCAGCTGGGTAGAGAGAGACGAGGGTTGATGTCAGCTGTTCTATTGAGGAGCTGTTCTCGCCACGTGCGGTCTTAGAGATCGGCGTTTGAAAAGTTGTTTTATTGTTTTATAAGGCCTGGGTTTTTTTAATTAATCATGGCAGGCTAAGAGTAAAGTGTGCCAAGGGGGTCCCTTGGGAGCCGGCGGCCGTGATCCTGTGAAGACCGAGATGTGATTTATGTGTGAGTGAATTGAGGAACTCAATTGTAAGTGACACTTGGCAAAATTGTACAGGTATGGAAAAATAAAATTTATTAAATTTTTGCCTGGGATGCGTTTTTGCGCTGCTCGTTTTGGAGCCAAGTGTGGCCTAACTGCTTCTAACACAAAAAAAAAAGAACAACTGTTGCTTAATTCTGGATATATTTTTTTTCCTTCTCTATATATTGGCAATATAATAGACAGGTTTCTGCACTCATTGCAAATTTTTGAACGCATGCTTTTAATAAAAGAAAGGTCTGGTGAACCTTACTAGTGTCTTATGTGACTAGTTTCTTATTCGACTGTAATAGCTTCTGTGCAAAATTTTTATCTACAAAAAAAAAATGAAAACAAAAATAAAAGACTTAAGAAAATGTGTTAGGAATTGGCCAGTGTGCTCATGGGCCGAGTGAAGCAAAATTCAGCCGAGTTCCTTTAATCCTCATATTCAGTGTGTTCATATAAATGTCTTGTGTGTTAATTGTGGAAGCATGTAATTGCTAGTATACCTTTTTTACTTGGGGAACTTATATTGTGGCAGCCTTTTAGTGGAACTTGTAAATCCGATTATGAAAAGAGTTGCAGATCACCTACAATTGTAACAATACATTGTCCTGTACTAGAACTGTAATTCAGGAGCATTCTGCCTATTAATAAAAACGACTGAACTGCTGTACAAGATGAAATTTTCACTATTTATATACTTATAAGAATTGTAGATTTATCTGCTCCTAGTATTGTTAATTCTCTATCAATGTACAGTGACCTTTTAAAAATCTTTGGTAGATGTATATACTCATATTTAATTTCATTCTCTATCCATTTACAGTCACTGTGAAAATTCTTTTGTATATGTATAGGCTCATAATTCCATGCACACAACATATTACATGGCTGAGAGATATATGTACCTGACTATTTGTTAGTTTCTTAATAATGGTGCACTCTGAAATCTGCAAGCCTTTGTGCTACTCAAGTTTATGCAGGTTTAAGGAAAACTGAGCCCATGCACTTGTGAATTCCACACAGAGTGTATAATCATCTATCTTAGGTTTGCCTTATATTTTCCTAATTATATGATTCTCTTTTTTAAAGTTTGAATTAGATTTCAGAGGGCGCATGTCGTTATGTAATATGTTTGTTTAAATTGTTGTAGGAGAGAATTGCTTGTTAATGCTTGTTAAATGGTTTATAAAATTGTTGATATTATTGAAAGTGTTTATAGTACAACCAGAGGGGGACTAAAAGGAAAAAAAAAGACTTAGTGTTATTAAATGTTATATTTCGAAAACCTCTGGATTTACTCTTTGTACTTATCAATGTTAATGTATTTATTTTCAAATGGGTGAAGGTAAAAGGTGCATGTCAATGGTGATTTGCATGCCATGTAAGAGAGTTTAAATGTTTTACAGATTTTATATAATTTTAATGGAATATTTTTTAAATATGGAATTTTGAATATTTTGAAATTTAAATTCTGAATACGATGTCATATATTTTAAATATGTTATATATTTTATATATTCCTAATGGAATACTGTCACATGAAATATTGTATATGATTTATTATTTCGAAGAGTATCAATAAATTGGTAATTGTTGAATTTAAACAAAACAACAGATTTGAGGTCGCCTCATTCGTCCGATTCCCCAATGGTTACCCAGCATGTGGACATTCTTCCACTAGGAGTCTTCTCCTAGTTCAAGTGAACAAGTGAGCCGGTCATCAAGGTAAGTTGTAGTTTTTTTTTAATTTTTTTTTGGTGGATGACAAAACTTAGAAAATGTGTCAGATTTGGAAAGTTAAAAATTTTGTTGTGATGTCTTCGGTGATGAGCGGCTCACAAATGGTAGCAGAGCGTGGTTGGACGTAGTCCTGGCCACCTCTGAAACGAAAATTGGAAATGGATGAGGTGACCTCCAAATCTTAGTCGGACAAGTTCTGTCAAGAGTGATGTTTATTAGTGTTGTAAATCTTGGTCTTTGGGTGCGGTTGCCGGGCCGGGACCCCTAGGGGGGGGTTGAGCACAGCCTGGCGATTTCTGATGGTTTTGGGGGTTCTTGAGTGTTTATTTGTTTGTTTGTGTTTTTGTGTGATCATGGTTGTCTTTGTTGTCGTATCGCATTTCATCTTGGTCTTCATTGTTGGTCCGGTGCCGGGTCGGGGACCCTGAGGCACCTTGATTGTCAGCTCTTGTTGAACTCAGTTTCTTGTTGTTGGATACTATGGCGGAGCAGGGGCAGAGTAGGAGTCGTGAAGGCCGCGGTCTGGTGCCCGAATATTTCACAAAGGACGAACTCCTTTTCGAGATACGTTTGCGGGGTGGGGTTCCCCAGAGGGACGTGGCGTCCTTGCGGCGTCAACTGCGGGAACTGCTGGTGGGTGACTCTCCCATCCGGAGGGTCGAAATCGAGGATTTGGAGGAGGAGCTGGCCGTGTGTGAGGACAAGTGGACCGAGTTCTCCACCCTGATGGAGGACTCGGAATATATGGGGAGTTCCACCCGTGTTTGGCAGCGGGTGACCCAAAGGATGCACCACTTGTCCGCCCGCCTGAGTAATTTGCTTTTGCAGGATGATCTGGAGGAGGAGGGTAGGCGGACGGCGTCGACCCTCCAGTCAAAGATAGGTCTACCTGGGGAGGCTCCCGAAAGCCCTAGTAACCTGAAGGAGATGCCCATGCGCCAGACCGTGGCCCCTGAGCGGGTGGGTCTCCGAGGGGAGCCTTGTAGTGCTCTGGTGGAGGAACGTCCGTCTATTTCGGTGGGCAGTCGCCCCCAGGGATTTCAGGGGGAGCATGTGGAAGTGCCTCGAGGGTTGGGTACTGCACCTGCTAGTGTTAAGTATGAATCGTTACCGAACCCCATTTATGACCTCCTCCGTCGGCTTCCAGTGGTCGACGGTTTGGACCCTGACCAGCTTGTCCAATTCCTTGAAGGGTTTTTCGGCATTTTTGATGTCCCTGGGGTGACCGGCGCTGCCCTGTTAAATTTGATTTACCCGTATTGTCGGGCGCCCCTGCTGGATCGTGTGGTCTGGCATCTGGGCGCGGGCGGGGATTTTGGGGCGTTCCACAAAGATGTGTTGGAACTGTTTATCCCCGGGAGGCTGCGTGACCGGATGCGGCAGCGATTTTTCTACAGAGTTCAGGGGCAAGGGGAACAGTTGAACGTATTTATAAACTCGATCAAAAGTGCTGCCCGTGTGCTGCGGGTGGATGTGTCGGAGGCTGAGGTGGTGCGGGTTATCTTGGAGGGCCTTAATCCGCAGGAGAGGTCAAGGTTGGTGTTTTTGGAGCGACCGCGCAGCTTCGCTGATCTTAACGAGGCTTGTGTCTTCGCCCGCACCATCCAGATGAACGATGAGGCTCGCTCCGGCCGTTCCGAATTCCCTGTCCCCTGTTCCTCATCTGGTCAGCAGCGGCCTACCCGGGAGCAACGTGGTGGCAACCCGTGGAAAGAGCAACGTGGTGGCCACCCTTGGAAAGAACAACGTGGTGGCGACTCTGAGAGGCGGGAAGTCCGCTGCTATTCCTGTGGGAAGATGGGGCACTTGGCCCGGAATTGCCCCCTCAAACGATCGGAGGTCTCGCGGGAAAACCGTCCATCAAAAAACGGCCTGCGTGGGGGGGATTGAGGGGACGCCGGTCCCTCCCCACGTTTGGTAGCGATGTCGCATCCCAGGTCCCGTTATGTGCCGTTGAGACGGGACACCCATCCGGGGAGGCCGATCCCAAGCCGATTCGTCCGGGTCTCTCCGTGTGTCCATTTTTGGAGCTGGAGGTCGGGAAGGGCCGGGTTAAGGCCCTGGTGGACTCCGGATCGGCACGGTGTCTTATCTCCTACCGTGTTTACCAGCAGTTGGTCCGGGAGTCATTGATCCGGTCGAATACTCCTTCGTCGGTGGTATGTTGGACGGCTTCGAGGGAGGTCTTGCCGACCTCCATATTGGTGGCTTTTAAATTTAAAATAAACTATTTTTCGCGGGTTTGGGAGTTTCTCGTGGCTCCGAACTTGAGCGTGGACTGTATTGTGGGTGCGGATTTTATTATGAAAAGTGGCATGGTTCTCGATATCCAGGGGCACGTATGCTTCTTTAAGTTCAACCGTGCAGTACGCATCCCCTTTCTGGGATATCGGGATGAGGCGGGGGAAGGTCTTGAAGAACTTCAACCCCCGGCGTACATTAATACTTTAAGCCCATCTCTACAAACTGCTTTCCGTAAATTGTGTGATGAGTTCCCCGAGGTGCTGACCGCCAACCTCGGACTCACTCACAATTTGGAGTATCGGATCCGCCTGTGCGACTCCGCGGTTGTCCGTTCGCACCCGTATAAATTCGCTCCGCCTAAGATGACCATCTTGCGTGAGAAGGTGCAGGAACTGTTGGACCAGGGGGTTATTGAACCTTCCACGTCGGCCTATGCCAGTCCAGCATTCCTGGTGCCTAAACCGGGAGGGAAGCATAGGCTGGTCATCGATTATCGAAAATTGAATCAGAACATTGAAGTTGAGTCGGTGCCCCTCCCGGACCTGCATTCGGCCTTTGACTGGTTTTCGCAGGCCCGATATTTCACCATTTTCGACCTGAATTCAGCATACCACCAGATACCCTTACACAGGGATTCTCGGCCGTTTACTGCCTTTTGCGTGCCGTGGAACTTGTACCAATACAAGAGAGTCCCCATGGGACTGGCGGTTGGTGCGCAGACGTTAACCCGTCTATTAGACTCCGTGTTCCACGACATTAAATTCCAATATGTGTTTAATTATCTGGACGATCTGCTCATTTACAGCTCCACTCTTGAAGAACACATGAACCATCTCCGTGAGGTGTTGTGTCGCTTGAGGCGCGCGGGGCTTACAGTGAATCCCGACAAGGTGAAATTTGCCCAGGAGGAAATTTCTTTCCTCGGTCACCTTGTCTCTCATAAAGGGGTCACGGTTGATCCAGAGAGGACGCAGGCAATTCGGGATTTTCCTCCTCCACGGGATGCTAAAGGGGTGGCCCGCTTCGTGGGCATGGTGAATTTTTACCGGCGGTTCATCCCGGGGGCTGCTGAGATTGCGGCTCCCCTAAATTCCTTAAGGAAAAAAGGGGCCAAATTCGTGTGGGTAGACGCACAGCAACGTGCCTTCGAGTCCCTAAAGGAGTCCATTTTGTCGCCGCCCGTGCTTCGGATGCCCGATTTCACGAAGCCTTTCATTGTGCAATCCGACGCCAGCTCTGTGGCGATCGGGGCCGTGCTCTCTCAGGAGGTGGATGGTGCTCGGCAGCCAGTTGCATTTGTATCCAGGACCCTTACCAACCCTGAAAAGAAATCCTCGGTATACGAGTTAGAGTGTTTGGCGGTAGTCTTCGCCCTTGACAAGTTTAGGAGGTATTTGGAACACGCTGAGTTCCTATTAGAGACGGACAATCAGGCTCTCTCGTGGCTTCTGGCGCACCCCCGTCAACTGGGTAAACTAGGCCGCTGGGTGGTCAAGATCTCTTCTTTTAAGTTTCGGGCACAACATATAAGGGGGACCCAAAATGTTGTTGCCGACGCTCTGTCCCGTATGTATCACCTACCCAGTGAGGAGCCAATAAATGAACCATGCGCCGTACTCCTGGAGTTCCCCCTCGCCTTCACGGAAGTTATCCCTCATCAGCTTGATGATGAGGTGTTGGGTCCCATCATCGATAGAATCAAATCAGGCGAGATGAAGGCTCCATATCATCTGTCCAAGGGCGTCCTCTGCTGCAAGGAACGTAGAGGACGGGTCCCTAAGATAGTGCTGCCGAGCAAGCTGATACCCATGGTCTTCCAATATTATCATGATTCCCCGGTTGGAGGCCATTTGGGTGTTTCAAAGACCATCGCCGCGATCAGAAAGAACTTCATCTGGAAAGGCATGGACCGGGACATCGCCACCCGGGTGAAGTGTTGTCATCTGTGCAGTCTGAGCAAGCCCGCTCAGAACACTAAGTTGGGGTTGCTGTGTTCTGAGGTGGCTGGCAGACCGATGGAGAAGGTTTTCATCGACTACGTGGGTCCTTTACCGCGTAGCAAAGCCGGGAATTCGTTCCTCCTTGTTTGTGTGGACGCCTTCTCCAAGTATGTCTGGCTACTTCCCTTGCGTCAGGCTAGTACTGCCAATACCATCGTAGCCCTTCAGACCAGTATTTTTCTGCATTTCGGGCTTCCCTCCATCATTGTCTCAGACAATGGCCCGCAATTCATCTCGAGGCAATTCCGAAACATGTGTTTCCGGCACGGCATCCGGCATGTAACCACTTCCCCCTACCACCCGCAACCTTCCCACGCAGAGCGATTCAACCGCAATCTGAGATCCGCTCTTATCGCCTATCACGCGGAGCAGCAGAATACGTGGGACCAGAATCTCCAGTGTTGCAGATGGCGTTCAATTCGTCCCTTCATGAAAGCCATCGTGCCGTGCCTTTTGAGGTCATGTTTGGTTTCTCCCCCGCTCATCCCCTTGGTAATTTGTGGAAACTGGAGGATCTTCTCCCGGATTTGCCTAACGAAGGGGTCGTTCACAGGTGGAAAGATGTGAGGAGAGCCCTGCTCCGATCGCACGAGCGCGTGCGGCGTCGCTATAATGCTGGGAGAGTCCCCAACCCTTTTAAGGTGGGTCAGCTGGTTTATTGCAGGAGCCACCCGCTCAGCTCTAAGGTGGAGGGTCGCGCTGCCAAGCTCTGCTATAGATGGTTGGGACCCTTCCGGATTTCTGAGTTTGTCTCGCCCGTCACTGCCAGCCTGGTGGATCCGGAGGATGGGATGAAGGTGAGGGTGGCCCATGTGTCCCATTTGAAGGCGTGTGCGCAGATGGAGCTTCCGTGAGAGGTAAATTGGTATTGTTCACCCCAGTTAGGATTAGTTAGGGTCCTCGGGTTTGGTTTTCGGGGGGCTTCGCTGGAGGGATTGTGTTTTATGGTTTTATTTTTTTAGTGTTTTATTGTTTTAGGTAGGGTTAATTGGGGTTTTAAACGTTTTATCGGTATTTTAGCTTCTCTCCTTTCCTTTCTTCTTTCTATGGCTTTAGGCCGCGGCCGCTCACACTCCCCGTATCTTCTACACTTACACACACCCAGCTACACACCCACACACACCTTGTCCTTCCTTCTGGTGTCCTTTCGTTTTCCACTTTCGCCGGATTTTATCTTTTTATTTGTTTTTAGTCAGTCCCCGCTTTTCCTCCGGTGGTGGCAGTCCCAGTGTCGTCCAACCCGTTGGACTCCTTTTGTTGTGGGGGTGTGTCGTACTTAGGTGTACGGCAAGTAGCGGTTCTAAGGATTCCGGGCGATATTTTCATGTATCTGGGGAGTGCGCTTTGGACAGTGGTCACTTCGCTATCTATGAGAAGTTACGGTAACTTCGGAACTGGTTGTGGCTCTCGCTCCGAATTTTGGATACTGTCGCTATCTGTTAGAGACTTCGCACAACTTAACTTTTCGGTCCCGCTGCTTGGTGCGGTGTTTGCCGTGAGTAGAGGGTTTGCTGTTTTGACTTGAGTGGTGGATTGGCCTGTGGTTTTCGTCGAGTGGAGAGTTTTTCTTTTGACTCGATGGGGGTGGTTCCGGGTCAGCTGGGTAGAGAGAGACGAGGGTTGATGTCAGCTGTTCTATTGAGGAGCTGTTGTCGCCACGTGCGGTCTTAGAGATCGGCGTTTGAAAAGTTGTTTTATTGTTTTATAAGGCCTGGGTTTTTTTAATTAATCATGGCAGGCTAAGAGTAAAGTGTGCCAAGGGGGTCCCTTGGGATCCGGCGGCCGTGATCCTGTGAAGACCGAGATGTGATTTATGTGTGAGTGAATTGAGGAACTCAATTGTAAGTGACACTTGGCAAAATTGTACAGGTATGGAAAAATAAAATTTATTAAATTTTTGCCTGGGATGCGTTTTTGCGCTGCTCGTTTTGGAGCCAAGTGTGGCCTAACTGTTTCTAACACAAAAAAAAAGAACAACTGTTGCTTAATTCTGGATATATTTTTTTTCCTTCTCTATATATTGGGAATATAATAGACAGGTTTCTGCACTCATTGCAAATTTTTGAACGCATGCTTTTAATAAAAGAAAGGTCTGGTGAACCTTACTAGTGTCTTATGTGACTAGTTTCTTATTCGACTGTAATAGCTTCTGTGCAAAATTTTTATCTACAAAAAAAAAATGAAAACAAAAATAAAAGACTTAAGAAAATGTGTTAGGAATTGGCCAGTGTGCTCATGGGCCGAGTGAAGCAAAATTCAGCCGAGTTCCTTTAATCCTCATATTCAGTGTGTTCATATAAATGTCTTGTGTGTTAATTGTGGAAGCATGTAATTGCTAGTATACCTTTTTTACTTGGGGAACTTATATTGTGGCAGCCTTTTAGTGGAACTTGTAAATCCGATTATGAAAAGAGTTGCAGATCACCTACAATTGTAACAATACATTGCCCTGTACTAGAACTGTAATTCAGGAGCATTCTGCCTATTAATAAAAACGACTGAACTGCTGTACAAGATGAAATTTTCACTATTTATATACTTATAAGAATTGTAGATTTATCTGCTCCTAGTATTGTTAATTCTCTATCAATGTACAGTGACCTTTTAAAAATCTTTGGTAGATGTATATACTCATATTTAATTTCATTCTCTATCCATTTACAGTCACTGTGAAAATTCTTTTGTATATGTATAGGCTCATAATTCCATGCACACAACATATTACATGGCTGAGAGATATATGTACCTGACTATTTGTTAGTTTCTTAATAATGGTGCACTCTGAAATCTGCAAGCCTTTGTGCTACTCAAGTTTATGCAGGTTTAAGGAAAACTGAGCCCATGCACTTGTGAATTCCACACAGAGTGTATAATCATCTATCTTAGGTTTGCCTTATATTTTCCTAATTATATGATTCTCTTTTTAAAGTTTGAATTAGATTTCAGAGGGCGCATGTCGTTATGTAATATGTTTGTTTAAATTGTTGTAGGAGAGAATTGCTTGTTAATGCTTGTTAAATGGTTTATAAAATTGTTGATATTATTGAAAGTGTTTATAGTACAACCAGAGGGGGACTAAAAGGAAAAAAAAAGACTTAGTGTTATTAAATGTTATATTTCGAAAACCTCTGGATTTACTCTTTGTACTTATCAATGTTAATGTATTTATTTCCAAATGGGTGAAGGTAAAAGGTGCATGTCAATGGTGATTTGCATGCCATGTAAGAGAGTTTAAATGTTTTACAGATTTTATATAATTTTAATGGAATATTTTTTAAATATGGAATTTTGAATATTTTGAAATTTAAATTCTGAATACGATGTCATATATTTTAAATATGTTATATATTTTATATATTCCTAATGGAATACTGTCACATGAAATATTGTATATGATTTATTATTTCGTAGAGTATCAATAAATTGGTAATTGTTGAATTTAAACAAAACAACAGATTTGAGGTCGCCTCATTCGTCCGATTCCCCAATGGTTACCCAGCATGTGGACATTCTTCCACTAGGAGTCTTCTCCTAGTTCAAGTGAACAAGTGAGCCGGTCATCAAGGTAAGTTGTAGTTTTTTTAAATTTTTTTTTGGTGGATGTCAAACTTAGAAAATGTGTCAGATTTGGAAAGTTAAAAATTTTGTTGTGATGTCTTCGGTGATGAGCGGCTCAACATATATCGGGGTTATTATGACCTCTATATATCTTGAATTCTTTGAGTGCATCCATGTAACGGCCCTTACTACAATAATGTAGAGGTATAAGGTTAGCGTTGAAATTGGTATATGAATGATTGCTTGAAATTAGATGCCGTGTAAAATTAAATTTAATATTTTCTAGGGAAAAATCACCCCTGTTAAAGTGGCTGTGTAGTGTGTGTTCACGGAATCGTTTGATAAAAGGTCTACCCGTTTGGCCGATATAAAAACGGTCACAATCGTCGCATTTAAGCTTATAAACACCGGTTTTGGATTCAATGTTGGTCTGAACGACTGGACTAACCAAGTTCCGTAAACGGTTATTTGTTTTAAAGGTAACGGTGTAACCTATTTTACTTAAGGTGGATGTTAGGATCTTAGGCATCAACTCGGTGTATGTTGTTGAGATGAATTTGTTATTAGGTGTATTATCTTGTGTCTGTCTGGAACGGCGGGCTTTGTGTTTTTTAAGGATGTTGTAAATCATTTGGCACTCATAGCCGTTGACCATAGCTATGTGTTTAATTATGTTGAGTTCACTCTCGAAATCATCATTATTTATTGGGATCATCAAAAGCCTGTGAATGAAACTGTTGTAGGCCGCTAATTTTTGAGAGAAAGGGTGGTGTGAGTCTGCATGTATGGTCACGTCTGTGGTGGTAGGCTTTCTGTAAATTTAAAAATTTATGTTGTTAAGTCGCCTAGTAACGGTAAGATCGAGAAAGTTGAGTTCATTGTTGGTTTCAGTTTCCATAATAAACTGAATATTGTGAGTAACAGTATTCATATGGTTTTTAAGATTACTGATTTGGCGTAGAGTACCATTAAAAATCAGGAAAGTGTCATCAACATATCGGCCATAGAAGATAATATTATTGGCGAAGATGTTATTATTAAGGATGTAGTTGTTTTCATAAAAATCAAGATATATCAGCCAACAGGCCGGATAACGGTGAACCCATAGCCAGGCCATCTGTTTGAATATAGTAATTCCCGTTGAAAGTAAAATAGTTTTGTTGAAAGATGAGCCTTAGTATGGTAATTAGTTCTTTAATGAGTTGTGTGTCCAGTTTGTTAGTATCGTGGAAATTGTCGTTCAAAATATCCAAAGTTTGGTTCACGGGTATATTCGTGTATAAATTGACGATGTCAAAAGAGGCTAGTTTGTAACTGGGATGTAATTTTATGTCGTTGACCTTGTTTATGAAATCGATATTGTTAACGATATTATGATTGTTTTTTAGAAAGATGTTGTCCTTAATTAGCGTGACAAGTTTCTTGGCTATTTTGAAACCCGGCGCTGTGGTAAAATTAACTAATGGCCTGATAGAAATGTCATTTTGTGGATCTTGGGTAAGCCGGTAAGTTTTGGGGCGCGCGAGTTAATAGGTTTTGAAGAAACGACGAGTGCGATCATCAAATAAATTGGTACAATTGTTAATAGTAGTGTTTAATGATTTTACATATAAGTCGGTGGGATCGAATTTTATTAGCTCGGTATTGTTATCGAAAATGAATTTGTGTACTTTCTGTGTGTATGTGTCGTTGTGGATTATCACCAAAGTATGACTTTTGTCTGCTTTAGTAATAAGTGCGTTATTATCAAGCAACTTAGTATTTATCTTTTGAGTGTCTTGCGTTCAGCCTGCGCTCTTATCTGTTTCTGTATGGTACGACCATCAGTATTACGGTTATTTAAAATTTTAATAAATTTATGATTAATTATGTGACGTGATTCATTTTGGAGTTTCGAGTCATTAATTGCTTTGACAGCGGTATCGGCATTAATGACTTCATCAACGATATTATGTTTATTATCAGGCGGAAAGTTGTAGTCTAAGCCTTTATTAAGTAGATTCATTTCATCGCTATCAAATGTAATATCAGTAAGGTTTACCGTGCGTGGGTAAAACGAATGTTTACATTCGGGAATACGATGCGAGCGTTGTGTTGAGATCAAACGTTTAAGTTTCAAAGTCAGTTTTTGTCGTATCGTACGCATTGTGTCTGAAATGTATGTGTTTACTTTATTCATTATATTATCTATAATGGCAGGATGAATCTGGTTATATATTAATAAATGCAGCTTGAACAAAGTTTTGTTAAGAATGGGTTTTTTGACGTATAATGATTTAATTTCTTGTTTAACACGATAGAAGTCAGCGTGTTTCTTAGTATTTATTGCTGCCTTAGTATTGGAATTGATGTGTATGATGGCATATTTAGGAATGATTTTATATTTTAGACAAAGAACATTAAACTTGATGTGTGTGTTAGTCTTAAAAAGCTGGAGTTTAGTGTTTTGGTATTTGAAAACCGCGCTCGCTTGATGAGCTTCCAATTTAAACATTGTACAGTAGCGCGGTAATTTTTACTTTATAGGTTGGCTAATCTGCGCTTTAATTTTTACGGTAATCTGATCATTCATGTCGGTGCTCTGCACAATTCGTCTCAGACGCTAGTAAGCGGCGATCGGCACGCTCACGCAGCCTTACTGTCACATTTAAATACTTGAACTCAAGTATTCTAGTGCCGCGTATTCGCGCATATCGTATTCTTTACGACTTTTAATGTAGGCCTTAGGCCACACATGGCCCATTAGGCCCTTTCATCAGATTAATTTTAATACGAATTGTATCCACATTATGCTCATTAGCCAATCTATCACTCAAAACAACTTCTAACTGCTTAACAATTTCTAATGTACTTGTGAACATTAAATAAATTAATTAATTACAGTCCACTCGCTTCATCATTTCTGCATCCTGGCGAATCAACTTTAAGTATAGAACATTTCACACTCAACATTCTTAAACAAAACATTTTCCGGTCCACGCGGACCGCATCATAAACAAACATAATTATGTTTAAATTAAGGCATTAGTCCCACTGTTGCACTAATCTGTTGATTCCTTGCTGGTAAACTTCTTGCGGGTGTTTGCGGAACCATTCGCTAACAGCAAACGCTACCTCAGCGTCCGATTTAACCATCCTTTTAGTGATTTCTTTAATGGGTCAAAAACATGATTATCGCACGGGAACAAGTCGGAACTGTAAGGTGGATGTTGTAAGACTTCCCACTTTATACGACCAAGCAGATCTTGAATCGTCTGGGCTACATGGGGTCGAGTATTATGGAGAAGAATAACACCATTTGTGAGCTTCTCGGGACATTTATTCTTGATGCTGACCTGTTAGCATTTTAAGATGTCTGCATATCGCTCAGCGTTGATATTGACACCAGGTTATTTAAAATCTAAAAGCAGCACACCCTGATAATAAAAAAATCGGTATGGAGAACCATACATGACTTCTATGTTGTAAGATTTATGTTTAAAATAATTTACTTGAATTCCGTTCGGTAATTTCTAAAAAAAATATCGTCCACCCTCAAACTAATTTCACTATTTATAAATATTTTTGTAACTATGGGGTAGTCGTTTAGTATAATGTTATTTTCAGTCACTTTATCCATAAAAATTAGGTAGGCTTACTTTATTCTTATAAAGAGACCGAACTACGCATATAATCATCCCTTCTCCGAAGCGCTCCAAGTCACTCATGGACCCTGAGCATCTTGCAGACGGTTCTTTCCCTAAAGACGAAAAGTCTGTCTATGAACCGTTCCTCTGTAAACACGTGCAGTTACACTGCCCAGCGATCCACAGGAAGCAAATCGATAACAAAAGAATGCAAATGTAAGAAAATAAACATGAGTGAGGCCAGAAATAACGCGAATTGTGTGTGTGTGTGTGTGTGTGTGCGTGTGTGTGTGTCTTGCCTGCCTTTTTATTGCGGTAATCATAATAATAAAATGGAAACGTAAACATTAGATAATTGAGATATGCTTGCCTGCCACGAACAATATATTTTCTCTCATACATGATTTAAATTTAAATGAAAAAGTATAGAATTTTGTTAAAGTGAAATAAAATGTTTCCATAGAAACTACTTCTTTGTTGTCATTAACGTATTACACATATAAAACTTATAAAATTTACTTTCTCCATCATCAACTACCATTTTAATTTATAGAAAATTACCCCCTTCCTCTTCAACTACCCTTTTCATTTATAGATATTTCATCGACCTTTATACAGTGGATTATTATGACCTTCTTTTAAGGATACATTATTTATCAAAATTATGCACTTTACTCTTGTTAAAACCTAAAACGTTGCAGGTAAACTATCCCTTCCCCTTAACCGATCTTCACCAAAATCAATAGACCTCGAGTTTTCTACAATTCAGAACTGTATGCAAACAATTATTTGATTCTGTTTGAATTTGCGGCAGTTATCTACACACAGAGAACTGCCACACAATTTTTATCTGCCACACAATTTGCGGCACAGAAAAATTCTACACACAGACAGACACACAGACACACACACAGACATTTTTTGAAAAATTACTTATTTTCATGTTTTGAGGGTAGTACAATCAGAATCTGTCATTATCTCGAACACGGTTTTTTCGCCATGACCATACTTCCATTTCCTTATGGAACATGGAACTAAAAATACGGTCACCATTACTTTTCCTGCCGAAGGTTGGAACCGACATTTTTTCTCTTCAGAGATTGTGCGTGCTTCCACTGCATAAAATGACGTTTGGATTTTGGTTCGTAGTGATAACACCAAGACTCATCACCGGCAAAAGTTTGGTGTAGAAAGGCATTACCTTGTTGTTGATAGCTCATTAAATGGTGTAGTGATATAGCCGAACGCAAATTTTCTGCTCAGCAGTAAGCAGAGATGGAATCCACTGAGCAGCAACTTTGTGATAGCCAAGACTATGAATGATGGAATGAACAGTTCCCACGCTGATGCTCAACATTTGAGAAAGTTCTCCAACTTCGATGCGCCTATTTGCGCGTAAAGCAGTTTCCAGCTGTCTCATATTTTCATATGATGCTGCAACACGTGCAAGTCCGGGACGGCCCAAATCTTCAGTGTATTCTCTTCCTTGTCAAAATGTTCAACCACTGCCGTATAAAAATAACTATAGTCACCGTATACAGCTTTCATTCTTGTATAAATTGCCATTGGCTGACGCCCCTGAGCAGCCAAAAACTGAATAACGGCACGCAGATTATCTTTGGATGGATTTTCTATCATAGATGCTATTTTTCAACCCAGTCGTAAAGCTAAGAAAAGAGCAAACTGCAAATATTTTTGACAGACGCGTCACTAGTACGTAAGTAGACAGTATAAACAAATGAATTCCGTTGTCATGGCGACGAAGTCACGGCTGCACAGATCAAACGTGTTTCTATTGAACAATCCTCGTATTAGTCAAGAGATTTGCGGAACAACATCCAAGAATATTTGGAAAGGCGCAAAAACCGAATGTTAGGAACGGGCCTTCTTCACACCAAGGTAGGCGGTGATGTGTTGCAGATAGTTTAGCCGCGCCCCTAGTGCTTGGGAAGTGTACTAAAGAGGAGGCGCTTGTCCTAGTTACCTTGTCGTTTTCTTTTCTTTTGTGATCAGAAGTGAATTCCTTATAATACACCCTTCTTGGTAAGTAAAAAAATTTTGTTTGTAGTACTTAATAATCTTTTTGTTAGTAAGCTGTGACGACATCTTTTTTGTATTGATAAACAAGATTTTGTAAAAAGTTATTTACAGCTGATGACAACCTCAGATTTTTAGAGGTCGAGACGCTGTGATTAGAATTGTTTTCTAAAAAACACTGGCTAATGTCCGAAATATTATAATATGTCAAAATAATAAAACGACAGTTTGCAAAGGTTTTTAAAAATATATAAACACTTGGTACGTTTCACAGTTTTTACTTAACTCTGACAGCTGTTTCAGCTTATCAAGCTATTGGCAAAGAGATCAGTGAACGACTAAACCAAACAAAGGAGGGTGTTAGGGTGGTGAACATAGGTTATGTTTAGGGCGTGTATCCGGACATGTGTGGGGTGTGTTTATGGAGGGGGTTTGGAGAAGCTAAGGGAAGGTCAAGTGTCTGTAAAAACTAAATATAGGCTAATCTGAATGTAAAATATAAAAATTAACTAAACTAAATAATAACTTTTAATAAAGGGGATACACAGAATTCAGTTTGTTCATTTGTTAAATTTTGTTTTACTTTTTTTACTTTTCTTTATGTTGTGCAGTAGTGTTATGTTTTTTGTATCTTAGAAGTGATTGTGTTGTAAACAATGATCTGTAAAACATGTATCGGCTGTATTGGTTAAAATCGCCTTCTTATGTTCAGAAATGCGATGTTACAGAGCACGGCCACATTGTCCGATATAAATATAATCGCATTCTGCACAGTGTATTTCATAAACTCCATTTTTCTCCATAGTGTGTTTGGAGTTTATAAGTTTCTTCGGTATAACATGGAGACGAAGTCGAAAGTAATCAAATCTCTGAACTCGTATGAAACAAAACCAAAATAGACGCTAAAAGACTGCAACAAGGTACAAACTGCAGCTGTACTTGAGGAGTACTTAGGGACGTCTGTGTCTGAGTGGAGAGTAAAGACTGGAGAGCACGTCTGGTCCTCACAGTAATGTGTGCTCCCTACAGTACTGAATGGGCGCTAAGTACTCTTGTATACTGTCAGAGAGAACCATGTGCAGTTCGCTAAGTGTTATGCATTTATTTCCTTGCGCAAGGGGGGCAAAGGCGAGAACTCTTGTGTCTGCGCAAACGATTTAAGTGGAATGGGTCCAGTTTTGGTACAGTGAAACCGCCTAAACAATGCATGGGAGCTTGCCGTCTATCATTCCTGTACATAAGACTCCAGTAATACGTCACTAGAAGATTTGAGGAAGTTATCATCGTCGTCTACAGTGACATAACTAGGAGCTACTCCTGCGGGGGGGTTATGAGAGACCAGTTTTGGGGTTGCCCCCGCCCCCCATTTTCTTCAAGACAAATGAGAAATATACCATAAGCTTCAAGTAACTTTTAAAATAAATTTTAATAAATTCTTTGCTTCCCAACGTTTTTGAGTAAACCAACGTAAAGAAAGCGTATATGCGTGGAAAAAAATATGGAAAAGCATTGACTTCAAAATATTCTATCCTGATTAATTGTTCAATCATCAACCGTGGCTCTACAACCCTTGGTGGGTCTTGGTCTTGCTCCAAGAGTCGATTCTATTCCTCCCTATCGCATGCCTTAGCTTTCCAGTTTCTTATGTTCAGCTATCCGAGGCTCTCCTCTATCTGGTCTTTGAATCTACTTCGGGGTCTTCCCCTTTTTGTACTACCCATTGGTTTTTGGTAGAAAATATGTTTCGTAGGATGTCCTTCCTCTATTCTCTCTATGTGTCCAACCAACCTTAGCCTGTGTATTTTCCTGATTAATTGTTATTAAAATTAAAAGTAATGATTTTCACGTCATTAGGTATTACTTTAATTCTAAATTTGTATTGTTAATAAATGTTGTAAAAATGTGTATTTTTGAAGATTTTTGAAGACTCATGACTATTTGCAAAAGTAAATTCGCAACGGAATAGCATTTATTTGTTCTAGTACACTTTATTCTTATACAATTTTTGCTCTAATCGGCACGTTTGTTTCAAATACAATTAACTTTGTTTTGATTATGGGTATCCAACAGTTATATTCTTCCCTTATGTTAGGAAATTAACTAACATTAATATACATGACAGAAACATAAAATTCACAATAAACATTTTTTCTCTTCATTTTCCCTAACTACAATATTAAATTTATAATATTAAACTTCATATTCCGCCAAATGAAATGATCACAAAGTTTACCAAAACGTTTTCGGTTAGTGAACAGAATCAAAATATTAAGTTCCTTTTCCACAAAATGGTTCTCATAAAAAATACTACAATCTTAAAATCAGTATATTAATACGAGGAGCGAACGGTCGTCTTGTTTACACAGTGGAATAAATAATTTAACACCGGAAAAATTGTTACCCACGACTAAAATAACTGTTCTAATAGACAAAGACAATCGTATACAATAATTTTAAAGTTTATAATTTATTGTCCAACATATATTATTGGATTACATAGAGGCTGTGGATAATAAAGGCAAAAAAGGGATCCCGCAACACATCATTAGAGCCATACAAAGACTTTATGTGTAAAACAAAATCTAAAATAAAACAGGAAGACGGAGCATAACTCCTAATGTGAGCCTGATCAATTCTGGAGTACGATAAAAGTGTCAATTGCCACCTTTTCTTTTTAATTTATATATAGACAATGTCATACACAATTTACAGATGAACCTTCCAGAACATTTTAAGATCGGTAACTCTGCGGTTGACACGTTGTTATTTCCTTAGGCTATAACCTGCAGCCGAATCTGCAAAACTTCCAGGTTACAGATCTTTGCATTGAAGGTCAAAGTGATGCCTTTTCATCTAGCTGATCTCATACGAGCAAAAGATGTAGATGGTATGGTTCTAGAGTAGGACAGTAATTGTGAAGATCTGAGCTATAATGTGTCTTACACTACAAACAATGAAGTGTTGAATAAGCTGCACAAGTTCAACCATATTTGTGGAACCATCAGAACCTTAAAATCAACGAGTAAAAAAATACGCCTGAATTCCTGTAAGGTGATGACCCTCCCTACATTTCCCTGTGGGTTTGAGAATTGGACTTTAACGAAATTCTAGGCTAAAGTTAAATTTCTCAGGCACGTGGCAGGAAGTAGTCTCTAAGATCGCAAAAGTATTCCGCATTCCTCCTTTGTCATAACAAGCACTTTTCTGTTCACTAATTTTTAGCATTTACAAAGGTAAAACGTGTGATTTTGGAAAAATCTGTACGATTTGGTCAACATAGATTAATTATGTCCTAAAGGTTTTTATAAAACCGCTGAAGAGTAGTCTAATCATATCCTTTTAGTTTTTATACCTTAAAGATCATCCTGTAATATTCTCTTAGGCCTTGTGTTGTCTGCATCTAGGAATCGGTACCGTGGATTACATAGGAACAGTCAAATACGATAAGCAATGCCTACCTAATCGTAGGAGACACATTTAGTGAACTAATGTTTAGTTGAGCAAATAGACGTTCAGTGTTTTAGTTTTGTTACTATAATTTGTTATTAAAACTGTCCAAAGACAAACTTTATCTCCAAAACGCTTAATCCATTTAAAAGTTAAAAAAAGTTACGGAATAATAGAAAAATTGTGATAGAAAAATTGACTTTTAATGTAAATTCGCAGATAGCACAGTATAATCCGCTATACAACTCACTCTGTTGTGGAAACTCATTACCAAGCCAATAACGTCACGCGGAATTAGCGAATGATATATTCCGTCTCTGCTCTCCGCTGAATAGTTGATTTAACGCTATTATTAGCTTTAAATATCTAAACCCGCCTACAGCATGTAGTCAAGCGAAGTATTTTTAATGAATAGTATAACAAAATTAAATGGGCCACTTTTTTATCACAAAAGTAGAGGAAACACCCACGATGCGTTAGAAGTGGAAGTGTCATTATAGCGTATAGCGTAACTGTGGATTTTATTCTGTTAAGTTCACAAACTAATTACACAAATGTGCGTGTGGGGGGGAGGCGTGTACGTATGTGTAATTATACAAAAAGTAATGCCTGTTACTCTTCATTATTTATTTGTTAGAAACTAAGTTTGTCTTGGGCTCTGTACTTCTGGCAAATAGAATTATACTACTTAATTAGAACTACTTAATCCCATTGTCGTTGATTAAGAAATGCTCTATTACTTTCCGAAACTTATTCGACGATACCTTTAAAAAAATAATCTATAAAATTATTAATTTACTGAATTATTAACACTGTTCTGAGACCACATTGAATGAAAAATCTAAAGATTTAAAAACGTTTTTAAAAAAACCGTTCTCGTATTTAATAAACTTTTTTTACGCATTACGAGAATCGGTTGTTAAATTCATTCAGTTAATAAGAAACACAAATATACAAAAACATTCGTATTTAATGGGTTAACTGGGAACTGCTCCTGGAGGGGATGCAACTAGTTTAAAGTTTGGACTCCCCATTTTCCTCACGACAAACGAGAAACTCAGAATTCTTTCTATAAAATTTTATAAATACATTGTGTAAAAAATGTGTAAGGGTGCAAACACGTGCTTTACTTACCAAACGTTAAATTATTGACATTATTAAGAAAACACACAGTCACAGTTTTAAGAAACGTTATTACAGCCGACCCTTATCCTTCTGGCCAAGGCGAAAATGCACACCCGCCTTAGCCAAACACAAAATTTAAACAAAATTCAAATCACACACACTATTTGAACACATTATACGGCGCGGATGAACATATTTGAATATACATTATGCGGATGATACCGTCATATTCGCAGGTAGTTTAGAGGGGCTGTAACAAATAATGAATACAGTGACAGAAAGCAGCCATCGATATGGTCTAGACATCAATGTTAATAAAACAAAGATGTACTACAGTCAATGAACAATGGGACTATTCTCAAGAAATAAAGAGCAGAATTGAAAAGGCAGTGTACACTAGAATGAGCAGTTTATTCAAAAATCGCTATTTAACAATAAACACAAAGATGAGACGTCTACGCTGCTACGTATTCTCTGCCCTCTTCTACGGTGTAGAATCTTGGACTTTGACTGAAGCCACAACTAAGAAATCTTTTGAAATGTGGTTCTACTGTAGAATACTGAGCATTTCATGGACAGCATATGTAACTAATGTTGAAGTTCTTAGAAAGATAGGGAAGTTATTAACACAGTGAAGATAAGAAAGCTTCAGTATCTGGGACATCTCATGAGAAATTAACAGAGATTTTACTTATTGCAGTCCATACTACAGGGAAAAGTACTTGGAAAGAGAGGAGTTGGGCGACCGAGAATGTCATGGCTGAGAAATTTAAGGACCTGATTTGGCATGAATACAACTGACTTATTCCGTGCAGCAGTACAGAAGAGTTAAAATAGCCTGTATAATATCCAACATCCGAAACGGATATTAACTATCAGAAGAAGACACGGCGCGCCCCCTAACTCCGTTAAAATTAACAGGCGTCAAAATCGATGGTGAACTTAACGGGTGGATTTTTTGGCGTTAGGTACGTTACAGCGATAAGCAAAATTCTGTTTCTGTCCCGTGTCACTTTCACGTATGTTGTTCTTTGTAAATCAGTCATGCATGTATCTTAAATGAAACATAATCCAGCGATTTATTCGGTTTCTATATTTAGAAAATTTATTTTAGTTAGTATTATGTTTGTTTGAGAAAAAAGATGAAAATATACAACCAAATATATGAGAATTTGTGAAACTTCTCTGAAGTTTTTTTTTTTTTAATTTGTTGCCCTTTTCTCGGAAGTGAATACAAATCTGAACAAACAAAAAGGACAAATATAAAGGTTTTTAAAAATATATAAACATTCCCCCGACCTTCTCTTAGGTTCTCCACCCCCTCAAATCATCACACCCCACACATGTCCGGATACACGCCCTAAATATATGTTCATCACTCTAACACCACCCTTTATTTATTTTAGTTGTTCACTGATCTCTTTGACAATAGCTTAATAAGCTGAAACAGCTGTCAGAGTTAAATAAAAACCGTGAAACGTACCAAGTGTTTATAATATTTTTAAAAACCTTTGTACTGTATTAATATCTTTTACCAAGTGGCTAACGAGTCATTAATGTGGTAGAAACTACAAGAAGCAGAATAACAAAACAAAGGCAAAATTACTAAATTCACGTAACAAGGAAATCAGTAAGCCACTTTGCTGGCATCTACAAACTTTTTAACATATTGTATAATAATAATAGGCGATTTCTTACAGTCGATCATAAGCAACGTCGACAGTTAACACGGTACCATAGACGAGTGTTTTTGTTATAAGATAATGGCCACTAAATAGACCTACTTAGGAAAGAAATTTTAAAAAAGGCAGGGTACATTTTTACACTGTACATTCAGCATTGCATACAGAACCACAGACAAAACAGAACACACACACACACACACACACACACACACACACACAAATAGCTAAACAAATTTGATTTACCTGGCATTTACAAATTAAATTGCTGAGAACAGTGGTTCCTAAAGTGGAGTCGCAGACACTTTTAAGAAAAATTAGAGTATAGGCCTATAGTAATTTCCTCCGATTTTTTATGCTCTAAAATCTAAATTGTAGAATCTTAAAACAATTGGTAGAAGATTCCAGTATCTTTTGGAGGGGGGTTCAAACTAATTGTATTTGCAAAAGTAATTTCAAACTAATGGCTTTTAATACTGTCCATAAATCATGTCGTGTAGAAGATATGTTTGTCAGCCGAACTGACTAGACCTCTCTCTTACACTACAAAAAGAAGATTCATTTGGCAGAACTTACAACTGACAGTTCATAAAAATTACAGTCATTGCAATTACAGTTAGCTGACTTCTGTTTATGTGTAATGACTGACTATCCTGAACTCGCAAAAAAAGCTTTGAAGCGTTTAACTGTGTTCCCCTCTACTTATTTGTGTGAAACCACATTCTCCCTGCTCACGTACATGAAGTCAAATTTAAGAAATAAACTTGACGTCGAGAGTAACTTAATGTTGAAATTATCAGACATTAAACCCAATATTGCAGAGCTAATTGTTCAAAAGCAGCTTCATTGTTCACATTAAACTATGTTTGATGTCATTAATATTATAATTTTCCAAGTTAAGAGGACTTCGATTTTAATACATTTTAATTAAAATATAAAAGTTTTTATCAAATTTGCTGTTTGTTTTCTTTCAGAACTCAGACGGGGTCCGTGAGTTTTTTAATTACCGGTATTTGGGGGGGGGCCGCGGACTGTAAAATTTGGGAACCACTGGCTCAGAAAGTAATAAATTCTACATAGGCCAGACAAGACACAACTCCAAACAATGAAACATTGAATTCATAAATGCATTACACTCCACTACCGAATCCACCTTTGCAAACCACTTCGTCGGGGTGTTGATAAATATTGACAATAACATGGAAATCCTACGTGTACACACGGAAGGGAAGAAATAGACATACTTAAACAACTGGAAATAAATAACACATGAAGCACAAGAAAACTCATAGAAACAACATCCAAAACGACCAAACAAAAATTTAATCACACATATTCCTACTATTTAAACACGTTATACAAAAAACTCAACAACGATCTTTCAAACGACGGCGCCATCTCCAAAAACAGAACTGACAGCGCTCCTAGCGGCTTATAATGAGAGAAAGCTAGCTCAGGCAATGAAGTAAAAATTTGTATTTGAAATACTAGTGTTCTGCATCGGAATAATGTTTATATAAGTTCTTAGGAACGTACCATAAGTTGGCGAAAGAAGGCAATATTCTGCTAAACGGAAGAGACGAAGTTTACGTAGTTCTAAACTACGCAAAACGAGTTTACGTATACGATTAGGCTATTTTATCATCATCATCATCATCATCATCATTATTTTCTGGAGTAAACCAAGGATGCTTTGTTCCGGTCTCAAATAGGCAAAGACTAGAACTTGTCACTCCAGCGCTTCCTCGGACGTCCCACACTTCTCAGTCCCCTCGGCTTACAGTTCCAGAGTTGTTTGGGGATGCGGCAGTCATCTATTCGGCAAAGATGTTCCTACCGATTTAGCCGATACTGGGCAATCCTGTCGAGTATACTCATAATATTTAGTTCCTGCCGTATATCTGTGTTTCTTCTATGATCATAGAGAGTATACCTTGCCACGTGCCTGAGAAATCTCATTTCAGCCGCTTAGATGCGACTTTAACTTTCGTTAAAGTCCAATTCTCAGACCCGTAAAGAAGTGTGGGAAGAGCCATCACCTTGTAGAATTTTAGGCGTGTTCCTTTACTTGCTGGCTTAAGGGTTCGCCTAATGGTCCCGCACATAAGGTTGAACTTATGCAACTTATTCACAACGTCGTTGCATGCATTGTAACCCTGTAGCCCACACTGTAGCCCAGATATTCAAAATTGCTAACTTGTTCCAGGACAGTAACATCTATAACAATTTTTGCCCGTAGAGGATCAGTTCCACAAAATCTGATCAAATAACGAAATATCAAATAACGATTATTTGATAAACTGCAAAATATGTGTTTATGAATTTTGTAGTGTTATTTGCAATTTACATACCTATTTATAACATATTTTATATGCCAATTTAACATTCTTTGGAAATGTGTGAGATATTTTTAAACGTTGCGTAACCAAACATCGGTTTGTTCACTTGCGTAGAGATATAATTAACACTCAGGAACGGGAAAATGAAATCTTCTCTGGAAACCGATTCTTTCCCCCGCCAGTCGAGCGAGAGTTTGTTTACATTATCGCAATGCTCGCCGACTGAGTTAATTTTAAATTCAAATATTCCCACTAAAAACACGCATTTCCATATTTTTAATGAAGTATCTTCTTCAACGCTGTTTACTTTCAATAAACATTATTTTTCCGTCTAGCGTTTTTCAGTCAAAAATCATACAAACAGAAAGGCAGAATCTAGTGTATCGCTTGAATGTCGTTTGAAGTTGCTTGTCTATTACGACGACTAATTAGTTTGTATTATAGAACTTACTGATAGGATATTTTACATTGGAAACAAATTAATAGGCCATTAATGAAAAAATAATGGAACTTAAACACATTATTTTAGAATTTCATATTATGAATATGGCGTTTAAGTCTGTACACGACTTCAAAACAGGACGTCGTGGAATCGGATCCATTAACGGCGAAATAGCCTACATACCAGGACGTCAAAGCACAGATTACGTGCACCCAACCATAAAACTCTGCTTGTATCCGTACCTGTAATATCCTTTCACGGGTATAAAAATAGAAAAGACAATTCTGATAGGAATGCAACGTACTGTAACAATTGGTTACCATAATTCAAACCTCTAATCTCATCTTACTAACGTTGCAATTTGATTGGTTCACAGAGATAGTGTCGGGAACTGCCGCGCATTCAAGAACACGTTATTACATCAAAACCTTACGAATATTATCCTTCTGGCAGAGGCAATACTACAAATACTACTACTACTTCTAATCCTGTTCTTCTTCTCCCCTTCTTCCCCCACCTACTGATTCCTCCGTCATCCTCTTCCTGCTCATCCTATTCCCCCTTATTCCCTCCACTCACACTTCGCTATTCCCCCAGATAAAATCCCCTGTGTTACGCTTATCTCGGCTGCAATGTAGTTCGTCATTAGAGACTTTACCCAGCTAATAGTATCTGACTTGTGTTACAGTGTCTGTAACTAGGTGTAAGCTGTAATGGCGCACCTTGTGGCCTAATAACGATTGTTTGTTATGTCGGTTAGTGTTTTATGGAGTTCAATTAAGAGAGTTGTGTTAGTGGTTGTAATCACAAACAGAATAAATATTGTTGCACACCACTGTAGAAAAATTATTCCGATTTCCGGGCGGATAGAGAACAATAAGGAAGAAAGTAAATTGCAAACATGGAATGTTTTTGAAATAAGCGTGAGTTACCGGACCCATAGGACGGAACGATAAAGGGTGTTTAACTAAGTTGTTGTTTGCGTTGAATATTGACAAAAGACAATATATCGGAAGGTTCTGACAATATATCGGAAGGTTCTGACAATATATCGCATTCTAAAACTGTGCTGAAAAGGAACTTACAGTTAAAAGTATGAATGAGAAAGGTTTTAAAACGTTAGGTATTGAAAAGAATGTACACACACAGAATGTACTAGGAAGAAATGTAAAAGTACCGACTGAACTCGCTAGTTAATAATATCCAGAAAGGACGTTGGTATAACTTAAAGTTTGTTTACAAAAATGTGTATGTGCTGTAGGGCAAGTGGGGGTGTAAAGAAGTTGTCTAGTCCCATTATTGTTATTTCCGATCTGTTGATGAGCTGTGAAGCTAGAAAGCGCTAATCGGGAATAATTTTTCTGTAGTAGTGTGCAACAGTGTTAATTGTGTTTTATGGAGTTGTCTTGTGAATATTTAAGGGACGGTAATGGACTGGAAACATAAAATAATAACATAGAGACAGAAAAAGACAGGAGGAGTGAGAGAGAGAGACAGACAAACAGAGAGAGTTACGTTTGTCCGAATAGCGTTCTCAGCTATTTAAGCTGTTAACCACACTTGCTTATGAAAGTGTCTGCAGCTTAATTCAGTAAAAAATAATTTTGAAAGAAAGTGTGCTCGCTAGTTGTTAAATATACGCGTTTCGGCGGCATTGAATTCTATTTGATGCTCACCTTCAAGTTCCGAATAAAGTCTCCTAAATCCTGCGAAATGACTATCACGTTATGCCAACCTCAACTCCGTACAAACTAGCACAAAGAAAACCCTCTTGAAGCCTAGGGGAACGCGTTCGTCTATTGTTTAGACGAACTTGTTAAGAATTAACGATCTAAAGTAATTCTTTTTTTGAACCATTCAGTAAAGTCTGCGGATAACTCTTAGCATAACTTTTAATGTGTGTGTTTTTTTTTAAGAAACCTTAAAATTTTTGAGTCAGATTTTGTCTCTAACGACTCCGGCTTTGTTACTCAGGTCAGAGTTAGGCCTCTTCGATTCTTATAAGGAATGTTAGCCTACAGGTATTACAGTCATAAAAACACAATAACATGCACCTATTAAATAATATCCTGCTACTATTTAACGAATTTTGTAATAATAAATTTCCACTAATGATTCTAAAAATTACTCGCTCAATAAGCAACGAATCTCAGCTTAATTATTACTTATAAAATCTCAGCTTAATTATTACTTATAATTAATTTAATAGAGTGCCGTGGTAATGATGCACATAGGTCTCGTTACCTTACGTATTGGTCAAGTAGATCTAGAAATAACTACGTACTTACAAACGTATTGTTACGACGGTCTACTGATCGTCGTCTGGTACAGTAGAAAGCAAAATACAAGACACCAATGACGTCACTAATCACCAGCTTTAATTATCACAATAAACAGTTTTTAATTAACAAGATAGTGTCTTACAACAAATCAAATAAAAATTGTTCACACGCAATAAAATTTCAACTAATATAAAACACAATTCTATTACAATTGTCCCGCACGATTATAAACGTATAACACTTCGCCATAATAATTACTTTTCACTAATAACCACTTAAACGCACACAGTAACCGCCCGACAATAACTGGAACATAACGTCTCTGAGTACTTGTATTTATATCCCGCCGAAAATCCAGAAACATCATACTAGGCATTAACAACGCTACTAGAAAACACCAGAACGTACTTGATTGAGGCCTTGCAGACCGTGCGCGCGGCCGCGCGACGTCTACATCGTCTAGCTAACGCGTTGAGAATCAAGTACACACAAATATTACAGCCGGATTCCATTGGAACATTCGAGAAACACGTAGATTGTTATGTAATGTCGTAACAGTATATTAAACGTTTATCTACGTATACAAAGAACGCTTTTATCTACCATATAACTAGGTAACGGATTTTTAGGTAAATAAATATTTTTGTATGTAATTAAATTTTTTTATATTCACGTTAATAATTAAATATTGTTCATAAAAAGATTATTAACACACATTTTTAACATTTCAATGCAACGCGTTGATTTTTTTACTTTATTTTGTGCACATTCGTAAGCCAAAGACGGAAGAGTGGAAGAGTTTTCCTGGAATAACTTCCACGTGCCATTTGCAGTGTTGGATAACAATGGTGTAACTTCTATGTGATTCACTTTTGCAACAGAATTAGTCATTATGTTTTAGTTTATTCAATCAAGTGCCTGTAGTTCGTATATAAAACAGGCATTTCCAAGTATTTTGTACGTAAAGGCGAAAGTTACGCCTACGTAATTATTATTACTGTATTAGCGGGGCTCCTACAGTCTATGCCGCATCCCGCATTTCTCCTTATCTTTCCAGTAATCGCCTTCAAGAGCTCAATCTCTCATGCTTTTCCTAATTCCTGTTCTCCATTGTGTTGTCAGTCTTCCTTTTCTTCTCCTGTTTGTGGTGTGTAATTCAATGCTTTCTTTGACCATCGCTTCTCCTCCATCCTCATTACGTGACCTTACCGTACCAACTGTCTGGATTCTATTCTTTCTGCTGTTGTAAATATGCGCCCTGTTTTCCTTCTTATGTCTTCGTTTCTAACATGTTGCATTTTAGAAGTATTACACGCTCTTCTTAAGAACTCCATTTCCACAGTTTCTATCATCTTTTTCTCTTTATCTGAAAGTTGCCAGCATTCGTAGCCTTAAGTTAAAATGGACTCCACAATAGCTGTGTAGATTGTCAGTTTAGTTTGAAGTTTCATTTTGTTCGACCAAAGTAACGAGTTTAGCAAACGAATAGCCTTTTTTCCTTGTTGTTTCCTATTTTTGATGTCTTTCTTTGTTGTTCCATCTTCTGAAATAATTCATCCCAAATATTTGAATTCGCTACAGTTTCCGATTCTATGGATTTGCAGATCTGGTTCTTCTTCTTGCATGTCTCCTATTTCCAGACATTCTGTTTTAGTAGTGTTACGCATACCCAATTATGAATTTTCAAAAGTAACTGATGAGTGACGAGCAAGTTTGCTGAGTACTTTAAACATTTTTTCTGTTACAACCTGTTTGGTTATGTGAAACTGAAAGAAAATATTTTTACCTTCTTATCAAATATTTTGTCGATTATTAACACAAAAAAAATAAATATTTTCAATATCTTTAGCACTTAAAAATCGGTTTCCTGGTTATAACACATGGTAGTGATAAATAATTTTTGTTAAAATATGGTTCAAAAAATGTTTTGGTAGATAAACTTTTAGACTGACGGAAAGTAAGAGGTCTTAATTTTTCCAGGACAGAGTAATGTAATAAATAAATAGGCAGAGTTCCCAAAAAAAATATACGACGTAGATGATACAACCCTTTCTGGTATTAGCACACCAATTTTTCATACTGATCCCTTTTCTACTATCAAACAACAATTTCAACATGAATTTATGTTCTATCCAAGCCAGGCTGCGTGTATATATTTCTCTGTGTGTGTGTGTGTGTGTGTGTGTGTGTGCACGCATGGTTTTATAGACCCATGCCAGCGATAAATCACGCGCTCAAATAGGATTCACTATCGCCTTGGGAAATAAAAATCTTGACAGCGGGTCTCAACATCACGACGCTCCCTTTCATCATTTAGTGTTTTATAACCATAAGGTTTAACCTCTGTGCGCGTCTGTACTTATCAACAGGAGCTCTGCGGTATTGTAATCAACAGTGATATTGAGGCACGTATATAAAATTTACATCTATTAAATGTCTATCGTGTTATTCGACTGTCTGGCTCCTTTTTTGTTACTTCTGCGTTCGGTGTATCCTGCCGCTGCTCTATAACACAAGCTACAACTCCTAAATAAAACAGCCTATAATTCAGGTCACGATATAGCCTCGAATACAACCTTTAATTCAGTTTCGTAACCTACCACTAGCAGGTTTGTTGATGAACAGGAGTTTGTGGTGATAAATACATGGTACAGGCTCCAACCAAGAAGACTATACACCTGGAACTCACCTAGGGTTGCGTATGGAAATATAGTTAGAAATCAGATTGACTACATCTTATTAAACGGAAAATATCGAAATAGTAGTAGTTCGGTGTAAACATACCCGGGCGCTGATTTGCAGTCGGATGATAACCCTTTGGTTGCAACATTTAAAGTTATAATGAAAAAATACCAATAAAGAAGAATATTATACATCACGATATCCTTACACTAAAAGACCCACAAATAAGAAATCAAGTTAAAACTGCTACTAACGAGAAATGTCAGTCTGTCGAATACATTGGATTGTAAAGAACAACTCAGGCAATTTAGGCCTAATAGTAAAATTGTGAGCGTTCAAGAACAATTGATAAAGCCGGAAAAAACCAAAAAGAAATCCTGGATGACGGATGAAATACTCCAACTGATGAAAAAAGAAGAAAAGTTAAAAACAAAGGAAATGAATACAAAACGATAAATAACATCATTAAAAAGACGATCAGGGAAGCGAAAGAACAAGAGATTAAAGAGTATAGAAATCGAGATACTACAAAATAACCCCAATGAGCAGTTTGTTCAAAAGTCACGATTTAACAGTAAACACTAAGGTTAGACTTTTACGCTGCTACGTATTCTCGGTCCTAATCTACGGTGTAGAATCTTCTCTTTAACTGAAGCCACAACTAAGAAATTGGAATCTTTCAAAATGTGGCTCTACCGTACAATACTGAGCATTTCATGGACAGCACATATAACATTCTTAGAAACATGAAGAAAGATAGGGACGTTATTAACACACTGAAGATAAGAAAGCTTCAGTATCTGGGACATCTCATGAGAAATGAACAGAGATTTTACTTATTGTAGTCCATACTACAGGGAAAAGTACTTGGAAAGAGAGGAGTTGGGCGACCGAGAATATCATGACTGAGAAATTTAAGGATCTGGTTTGGCATGAATACAACTGACTAATTCCGTACAGCAGTGCAGAAAGTTATAATAGCCTGTATGATATCCAACATCCGAAGCGGATAGGAACTATCAGAAGAAGAAGAAGAACCTAGCCCAGTGATGTAACCTAGCCCGTAGTTATGGGTGGGGGGGATCAGAGGATTAATCCCTCCCCCTAGTGAGGTAAATAAATAAGGCTTATAAATTATTGTAGAAATAAAGCATTACGATATCTGTAAATCAGTAAAATAGAGTTGTAATGATGACAATCACTAAACAGCATCCAAATAACGTAAGTATTAATGTACGTATTTGGACGAGTTACTTTAAAAAATTTGAAACGCAAAGAATTTATAACATATGTATTTATAAAATTTCATGAGAAGAATCACAGTTTTCTCATTTGTCTGAGGAAAGTTGGTATTCCCCCCCCCCCCAAGAGCAGCACCTAAATACGCCACTGCATTAATACATGTGTCAAAAAATGTATCAGAACCTTACACCTGACGACGATGTTACTGTGAAAATTAAATTCGTAATTCCACCCGTTTATGTGCTTTGCTCAGATGTCACAAACATTCTCCGTAACGTTTCTGGTGGGGGGGGGGGGGGATTATATCGCTACCGTCGTACACGAATTTTCCCTTCCCCACTATCCTTGCTTATTCAGTCACACACAAACGTCTGTATAATAACACTTTTACCTTTTTAAAATATATTATAAAGAAGTTTTCTTTATCCCTATTTATGCTCGACTGTGAAATACGTAAAATCCTTATAATGAACAACTGTCACTCCTACTACGCTTACAAACACACACGCGCGCAATATTTAAGGGAAAACGGATTTTAACGGTTCTGAAGTGTGTGTGTGTGTGTGTGTGTGTGTGTGTGTGTGTGTGTGTGTGTGTGTGTGTGTGTGTGTGTGTGTGTGTGTGTGTGTGTGTGTGTGTGTGTGTGTGTGTGTGTGTGTGTGTGTGTGTGTGTGTGTGTGTGTGTGTGTGTGTGTGTGTGTGTGTGTGTGTGTGTGTGTGTGTGTGTGTGTGTGTGTGTGTGTGTGTGTGTGTGTGTGTGTGTGTGTGTGTGTGTGTGTGTGTGTGTGTGTGTGTGTGTGTGTGTGTGTGTGTGTGTGTGTGTGTGTGTGTGTGTGTGTGTGTGTGTGTGTGTGTGTGTGTGTGTGTGTGTGTGTGTGTGTGTGTGTGTGTGTGTGTGTGTGTGTGTGTGTGTGTGTGTGTGTGTGTGTGGTTCATCTACCCCCAACAAAAACTTGACACGACCAGTTTTACGGAATAAGGGATTTCCACAAACTGTCGCCTCGTCTTTCACACGTGAGGTATGCATATGGGGCATCGAGAATGCGCAGTTATATTCCATAAAATCGAGTTAAGTTTAAATTCAGACACAGTGTGCTTGAATCATAAAGTTCTCAAGTCGTATAGACTATTTACGGAAGTTCAATGCTGTGCAGTTTCTGCGAAATTTTATTCCACCTACGTTTTTCAATGCAAGTGAGTAGGAAAGTGATTGAACCTATTGGTAATTGTAACTTTGTTACTTATCCAGCCCAGACATGCCTGAGAAAACCGCTGTCTTATTTCTCCCCAGCGACAGGGGAGGACACAGGCAGACCGAGTATTGACTTTGGCTCGATCCCATTACCGCAGCACCACAGTCATTGTAAGTCGCAATCAAACCCACATTACAGCCTCGCGCGATTCTGAAAAAAAAATCTTTCAAAAGTTGACGATGAGACAAACAAAAGTTTTAAAAACTCTATAATTATACAGGAGGATTTCCAGGAAATATTACAATTCACTTCTTTGTCATCGCCTCTTGTAAAGTGAATGCAATATTGGTTTTTCTTTTTTTTTTTTTGCTGTGTTCTTGTTTGAATCAATTTGTGACACTTTTTTTATTGTTTGTTATTGCCCACAAGAATAGAGAAATCTATGAAGAAACTTTTAACAATCCGAGATGACAATCGAACCCACGGCGCTGGCGTAGTAACCGTATGCTCTGGTCACAACACTAATACCAAATACGGATGACAGTAGGAGATACAAACCTACTGAGTGTCTATGTTCGGATATCAATAGGAGTAAGCAATCGTCTCCATTAATCACCGCGGTGTCACGCGATTAAACTTTCACAGAGTTGAGTGATATTAACACCAAAGACAGTGATTACAGCTAAGTTGACGATTATACATTAAACTTTCCGCTAAGCCAACTTCGTCACACGAAAGTCACCGGGTGGTTTAGTCTGTGCTGCCTGTCGTCTTGTAAATAATGAACACCCGGGCTTGAAAACGTGGAACGTACGTTCCCGTCTGGCACCAGTAGATAGCGCTGCAGTGTAGCCAGGTCAACAAACCTCTTTTCCCCACATAGCTACACAAAAATTTCTCCTCTTTAGCGTACAAATTCCCAGTGCCACAAATACGTTTGCTTTATGCAAAGTCTAATATTTAAAAAAATATGAGTATATTCTAAATGTTGAAATACTATTACAATAATAATGTAAATACTAAAAAAATTTAATATTGTTACGGCGGTCTTACTGATCGTCCTATGATACAGTGGAAAACAAAATACAAGACACCAGTGAAGTCACTAATATCCAGCTTTAATTATCGCAAATAACAGTTTATAATCAACTCGTACATTAATTCCAGTTAGATTTGTCCACACGCAATAACAGTGTCAATTAATAGAGTTCCACACAATTATTAAAATAATAATTCTTCACTTCGACAAACACTCGATCCGTGCTAGTGAAAATCGCTCACGTAACTCAGCTGACAACCCGGCTGCTATGGATTTATATAGGTCGCTCAGAGATCCAGTACAGCTTTCCCTCCTTACTAAACGCCGACTATCTCAAGTGTCCTTGAACACACTAGAACACTTACTTGAATGAGACAAAGCCTGCCACAATGGACGGGGGGAGTGGAGAATGTTCTACGTTCTACGCGGTTCGATACCCCACACGTTACAATATGATGAAATAAAACGTACTCAACTGCTAAGATATCAACCTGAACATTTTTCAGATCCTTTCCTTGCACTTAATTCGTTATACTTGCCTTAGTTATAATATTTTCTAATTGTATAATTTATAGAAACCATTTGCAATCAGTGACATCTGTTTTTAGTTTATATATAGTCGTTATGTTTGGCCAGCATTGAACTGTTTACAGTGAAGTTGAAGAAATTTTGCTTCGTTTGAATAGGACTATTTTGTTTGTGTAAAATATGTTTCAGTACTTAATTTACTTCTGATTTTGTTTTCAATTGAGGTTAGTAGAACTAAAAATCCCTCTCCATACACCTACTATATGCCATAAAAGTATTCAAAGTAGAGAAAGCTTTAGTATCATACCCTTTTTTTGTATTTTCACATCCCTTCAAAAGCTTAATAAACTTTCACCAGAACCTGTATCTATACAATCCATTCCAAGGAGTGCACCAGGGCACTCCATTCCAAGGAGTGCATCAGGACACTCCATTCCCTGTCAATGTCTACAATGCCTATTTAAATGCTTTTATAAAAGGCTGCTGCTACTAAATGTCTTTAATTTTTCTACCAAAAAATTTCAAAGGTTTGATCATTTGAACGTAGTCACTCACTGTTGAAAGGAAATCGCCACCAATTACCATATTGGATTTTCACCCTTCAAATTTCGGCACTCTGGCAAAAATCTGGTATTCCTGTAGCTCTGCGGGACCTCGCTAACACTCGTAAATTATATTTAGGTTGTACAAAAACTGAATAAAAGGCAAATTCGCATTTACCACGTTTATTTTAAAAACTCATATTTGGAATATTTTTACTACATCTATGTAAGGGAATTTTTAATAGCTTACGAAATAAATGTCTAGTTTTGTTATACTAACTTATTATCTTATTTTAAATACAAAAATGTGTCGTTACGACGGTCTCCTTGATCGTCGTATGGTACAGTGGAAAACAAAACACAAGACACCAATGAAGTCACTAGAAACCACCTTTGATTATCACAATTAAAAGTTCGTAATTTACAAGTTGTTCAACAAGATTATACTCGTACAATAATTTAAATTAAATTTGTCTAGGTGCAATAATAACGTCAACTAATAGAGTCCCGCACAATAATCACTTTTCGCTAATAGCCACTTGAAACGCACTGAGTAAATGAGAAACCCCGAATGCGAGTGAGTAAACGCACTTGAAACCCCGAAGTAAATTGACTGTCCGTCGCTGGATGCTTATATTCATAACCCGTTGAAATGTCAGAGTAATCGGTCACTTTCTGGATGACGTGTCGAGCAAACTGCGTATTACAGGCGCTCTAGAATACACTAGAACCGTGCAAACTGTCTGGTCTTGAACACAGTGCGCCGACTGGTAAGGTCTGGAATAGCTTCGATCGTTGGCGCTTGATAAGTGTCACGTAATTGTCTTTCATCTCAAAGTAGAAGCAATATGTACGCACACACACACACACACCTTACAGCTGAGCTCTGCTGAGACAGCCGAGATACTTGTAGAACGTTCCGTATTACGTAACAGTATGGCTATTACAAGTTTTTAGTTAAGGAAAAATAAAGTCAAGCGAACCTTAACGTTAGTCCTTTCACATCCAGCTGGAGACCGGACATGGCGCAAGGAAAACGGAATGTATTGTCAATGTGGCTGAACTATAACTCACATACGTAGCTAATTTTTTCATGTAAAATTTATACCCCATTTTTAAAAAATATCTATTTTTCGGTAAAAATGTGTGCGAAGTACACACAGAATTCTGTATATTATAAGAACTCGTTTCAAACGTATTGTTACGACGGTCTACTTAATCGTCGTAGGTACAGTGGAAAACAAAATTCTAGACACCGATGAAGTCACTAAAAACCAACTTTAATTATCACAGTTAAACAGTTTGTAATCAACAAGTTACTCAACAAGCTTATACTCGTACAATAATTCAAGTTAATCTATCCACATAAATAATAATGTCAACTATAAAGAATTCCGCACTATATCACTTTTCACTAATTCACCACTTGAGACGCACTGTGTAAGTCGCCAGACATAAAACTGAAAACTAAGCGGCAGGTTGGGGTATTTATAGTCTGCAGGGTTCCATAATATGCGTCCTTAACAAGCACTTGAAAATTCTAGAGGATACTTCAGACCGGCTTTGGCAGAAACACGCGCCGTTGCTCTAGTTGAGAACCTTGTCGAACAACACGGGAATGTTCCGTAGGCCTATTACGTAACACTGCCTCGATTACGTAATAGTACGTACGTATTACGAACGCACACAAACATTACAGCTGGGCTCTGCTGGGATAGCCGTGAAGCATGTAGGACGTTCTGTAATGGTGTAACAATGTTTTTAATATATTTTTGTGTACAGTTTGCAAAATTATTACAAGTAAGCAAAATATCGGTTAGTTCCCGACATCTTGGAAAGCATTGGGTATCATGAATCTAGTTGATACAAAATTCGTCTTTTGATAATAGTGGGTGTCGAATCCAAAACCGCGTGTCACAGCGATCCACGGCACTGTCACCCCCCCCCATCCTTAGCATCCACTACAATGCACTACAGTGCTACTATTATTTACCGGTACGACATAGAGGAACAACGCGGATACGATCAGCTGTGTTACGTCTGAGTAAGGCTTTTGTATACACGTATGTAACTACGTCGTTAGTGAGATATATTTCGTGTGTGTGTGTGTGTGTGGGGGGGGGTGAGTGTGTGTGTCGCTCGCTACGGTTTGCAGCTCAAGACGTTCTCCGCTACGCCGATGTTATTATGTAACTATGTGTAGTGCTTCGGAACGCTTGAAACCGTTTGCTGCTGCATTCCTATTAGACTGATCCGCAAACCAATTTATCAACAGTAAACCAGTTCAACCATTTCCCTTGAGAAAGGATTAAATACGTGCATAAAAACGTTACTTTCTCGGCAACGCAATTCGAGGATAATAAACCAAGAAGTCGGAACTTTGCGATGAATGAGGACTCTTCCAATCCGTGTCTAAAAAGCTACAATACTACAAATTCTTCTGCTCCTCATCTACTACTTCTTCTACTCCTAATGCTACTAATACTATTGTAAATATTTATTTCTTATAGCGGTCAAACAAAATAAAGGTTTCTTGTCTGACTTCTTTTAAAAAGTCGTCGTCATCCTTTAGATCTTAGGCTAGTAGCCAGTTCCAGTCTCAATGGAAGTCATCCAACCGTCGCTTACGGGGTCTTCCCACACTTCTCTTCCCTCTTGATGATAGTCAAGTGCTCTTCCTGAAAATCCAGGTGGATCCATTCTCTCTACGTGCAACCGCCATTCCGTTTTCTACCGAGAGATTGTTTTATTTAAGCTTTCAAATATGCCTAGCTCTATTCTAATATGATCATTTCTGATAAGATCTCTCCAGGTATAACCCTTTACAGCCATCAAGAACCTCATTTCCGCTCCCTGTATTCTAGATATATCTTTGGCCTTTCTAATCCAAGTCTCACTACTATACAGTAGTTGAGGTACGGCCATTATATTATATTTCAATTTCTTCTCTTTCCTTGTTTTCTTTTTTAAACGTTTAATGATACACCCAGAAAGCGACTGGAAAAGACTAATTTTGTTTTCAACAGCAAGGATAACATACAAAATCGTGAAGCGTTCCACATTTTAGCTCTTAGGGTAAAGATAGAGCCCCTGCCAGGCTATGGTAAAGCTGCTACCTTGGAGTTAGGTGTTGGATTGCCAAACGCTAAAGGAAGAAAACCTCGATTACAAATTACCTGATCCTCCAGGTCGGAGGTTGTGAGATGGGCTGGTAACCCATTCACAAAAAAAATCATATACTTATAAGACTCAGAGGGATCAACCGGATGGATTTCAAGGTCACCGACTCAGTTATGTTTTAAAAAGTATCAGGTAATTCTTCCAAAGGCTTTCGAAAACTTGCCGTCCACATTGCTTTAGCTACTACTTTGTTACTACAGACAGACTTCACCCTTTCTAACAAACGTTTCGTCCAGAGCAGTGGCGTATCTAGACTTTGGCTTTGGGGGGGATCCGGGGTAGAGTCAGCTTAAAACAAACGAAAAAACAAATTAAGATTAATCAACTTAGGTTTAATATCTTTCAAGCGGTTGTAAAACGTGTGACAACATCCTGAAATCAGTCCTATTAAAGTAAACTGTAATAACACAATAAGAATACGCGTTATTGAAACCTTGGTTACAATATAGGCCCTACTTATTCAGGGGCGGATCCAGCAAACATTTTTGGGGTAGGAAAGTGTCAGGTTTGGGGAGGATTTTGAAAAGTTAGACCATTCTTATAGATATAAAGTATAAATGGTAGTAATTAGTGAAGATAAAATACAGTTTCTTATTATCAACGTAACAGATTTATTACTGTATAAGTATTATTTCACATTTGTTTTTGTTAGTACAGTGTTCTTTTAATAATACTCACGTACAGTTTAAAATAAACACTACTCATTTAAGTTATTTATTAAACAAAAATTAAGAATGCTGGTAAGGTGCAGTTACAATTTAAACTAATTTTAGGGTAAAACCGTGAACTTACATAACGTGATATGATTTTAAAATCATATTCACAAATCATAAAACGACAAAAACTTTCCTGTTAAGTGACCATTTGGGGTGGGAAATTTCCCCCATTTCCCCCTCCGTGGATTCGCGCCTATACTTATTGACTGAATTTATTTTCCTACATTTCATATTACAAACGTATACACAAATGCTGTGTAATAAATCTGTTTGTATATTTGAAAGAAAAGTAACTACTGTTTTAGCGTACACAGCTGAGAAAACAATAAAACATCCTAAAAATTAAGAGATTAACAAAATTCATCAACTTTTCGGCTCTCTGGGGGGTCCGATCCCGTTTGCCCCACCCCCCACCCACCGCCCCGTAAATACGCCCCTAGGTCACACCAGCGGTTTACTAGTTAAAAGCGCCTGAAGACCTCAGTCAAACTCAGAAACCCCCGGCGGACCGTATCATAAGCGATCAATTTCCGACAAATACCGTAAAAAAAAAAGTAGGCAGTATTTAACTTTAAGTAAGTAAAAAGAAATATCTGCACATTTAACGTATCTTACTGCATATCTTTGACAGTACATCCTTCATTATACAAGTATAATAATGACGACATAAGAAAGATATTATACATTAGCATACTAACCTTTAGTAATACGCCGTATGACTTCAAGTAGTTTTTGTTACTACACGTTTCGAAGCATACGCCTTATCATCAGGTACCTTCAAATAAATTAAATCACTCTTTCGAAGTCGTCACTAACTACAATTCAACTCAGCATATGGATTGTGTTAGGTGCGCACCCACTCAAGCTCAATCTACTACTGCACGCTCGTTAGTCCTTATCCGAGCAAGCAGTTGCAAGGCTGTGTTGTACAACTGACTGGATCTAAAGTTCAACTGATCATTCAACACAGAATCGCGACTGTTTACATTCGTGTACGCTCTGTAAATTTCAAACTCTTCCAAGGCATTCATGAAACGGCCCTTTTTACAAATGTGTATAGGTATCAAATTGGAGTTGAAATTTGTATAATTATGATTGTATGAAATAAAATGTCGAACAGAATTAGATTTCATGTTATTATGGTTGTAATTCCTTATTTGCTTAGGTATAGCCTACGCTCGCGAAACCTGCTTCCTCGGATAAGGACCAGCGACCAGTGACCGTAGATTGAGTTTGAGTGGTTAATAAACAGTGAAGCGGAAAATATTCCTTTGAGCATTATTCCTTAGACTCATATATCGGCTACTAAGAAAACGACGCGCATACAAGCTACTAAGAAAACACTGAATTCTGTTGAGTAGTTATGTTTTCAATTGAGATTTAAATGTGTAAACATATCCTAACTGGATTCAATTTATTCATTTATTATTTATTCCAACTTATTTGTAGTTAGAAATTGTATAATGTTTATTTATTATTATTAAGGTGATGTAATTGATACGGCCACATAATGCAACTAATTATATTCTCGTGGATTTCGGACCTGCCCGTCTGCATTTGCTGGGGTATAAACATGTAATTAAAATGTTTATATTCGCCTCTAAATTCAGTTCTTTGTTAACGATGAGATTTTTGGCATTGGCATGGAAATAAACAAGAAATAAGCTCTCGGCCAATGAAGTCGTTACTCTGCAAATCGAATCTGCGGCGACCATATTTACCGCCAGTAAATACAATTGGCAGTGGTAAGAGATAACCTCTTTGGAACAATACTGCGTCTGACTCTGACATCGGGAACGTGATTGGTCGATTTTCCAGTCTCACCTCGTCTGTACAAAGTAAGCAGCCTTGAACTTTATTGGCGATCGAGTTCAATACAAATAGTGGTGTTGAGTTGCGGGGCAGAAATGCGTCAGAGTTCTCTATTGTAATTTCACTCTCGTTCCGTCGCAATAAGAACAAAGTCAATTTATTTGTTACTTATTATGGCACTCGATAGTTGATTCTTAATAACCTGTGAATCGAAAATGTTTTTTAAAAAATATTAGGCCTATACAGTCTGTCTGATTAAGAAGTAATTACTTTTATATTTTTATGCTTATAAGAAGTGAATGCTTTCCCCTATACACTATTATTATTATTATTATTATTATTATTATTATATTATTATTATTGGGTCCTTGAGTCTTTCGACTGTTTGTACCCTCCCCGCATATACCCGTGTTGCGTGTGTTACGGAGACTCTCACACGTACATGGGATCTACAGTTTAACGCCGGATCCGAACGGCATAGTTGGGGAGGGTTTATACTAGCCAGGATACCTCTCGTTGGTTTCCCAATGCCTTGCGAGGGGGAACGGTCTTATCTCAATCAGATGGCTCCGGCGGGAATCGAACCCGCGTCGACAGCGTAGCAGCGCCACACGCTAGCCACTAAGCCACGACCGCTCCCGCTCCACGACCGCTCCGTTTCTTGATACTCTATAATCAAGGAAGAATTAGGAGCAGAGGCACAGGCAGCAAAGTTAACGGGAGACCTATTAACAATTTATGGCTCTCAGATGATACTGTGCTGATTGCCGGATGCCCGGACAATCTGCAGAGATTGATTGACAAAGTTTTGGCTACGAGTGGAGAAAATGCACTGACATTGAAAGTTAAAAAAAAATTGTGACACTTTCGAAGTCACTAAAGCACTAAGAAAAATTGGGAATTAATGGAGAATTGGTAGAAAAAGTAAAAAAAGCATAAATTGTCAACGAAGAAGACAAAGAAGCAGTTGTCAACTAGAAAAACGATTACACTGAGGAGAGCAGATACCAGAATGTTACAGTAGCCTATAGTAATGTGTTACGTAGCCTAACACGCCCGGAGTCAATATGGTTAAAATTTCTTCCCGGGCTGTTTGGCCGTGGTCCAAACCAAACTGAACCAGGCTTACCTTAACCATAGCACGGTGTTCACTAACGTATACCACCTCACGTTAGCGTACTCACTGAAGATGGCAGTCGATGGCACTGCCGAAACGTACGGTTTGAAATAAACTTTGGACCACGGCCAAACAGCCCGGGGAAGTAATTTTAACCAAAGCAAGTATAGTTAATAAGATACGCAAACTATTTTGTAATAAAAACCTAAGTCTAATTCTCAAGATTCAAATGTTTGACAGTTGATAGTAGTATATCTCAAATGTTGAGATGATACTACGTGTTCTTAGTTTTGCTGCCTGGAATGTAAGGTCGGACTCCGAATAAGAACGTTGTCGGTAGAGTGGAAGCGTTTGAAATATGGACTTATGAACTTATATAGGAATAAGTTGGATATATATAGTCTCTAGTATTGAGGTGATGAGAAGAATGCAGAAAAAGAAATTATTAGTACTGCTGAAATCGGTAAACTGGAATACCTGGGGCACATGATGCGTGGTGCAAGATACAACATTCTACAAGTTGTTGTACAGGGCAAGAAAAGTAATCCGGGAAGAAGGCGCACTTACTGATTAAAGAACATACGCGCCTTAGGCGTTTACTGATTACCAAACCCTCCTTAAGCGCAGTACCATACTTAGCAACGGGCGTTAACAAGTTGCAACCTGAGGAGAGTGTGGATGTCTTCGTTGACGGTGGTGTAGATTTCGCGTTGTTACTAACCGACGTTTTTTTTTTATTTCAGCGAGACAGTTATTTTGCCTCAACAGAAGTTGACGGGGTTGGAGTGACTACACCTGGATCCATTCCACAGAACAGCGTGACGAGTAAACTTCTTGAAAATCGAAATATTTTTCACTAACCTATCTCCGCTGTAGTAATCGTAGACTAATATTGATGATGACAAAGCAGCCCGGTGTCTAGAGTCCGACTGACACGTCGTTTAGTTACTGCTGATGGCGACGTAGGTCCGAGCCACTCTGATTCATATAACATAAGTGCGTTAGTAGCTGTCGGAAAATTCGAATTAGTACCAAAGTGTCCCGTGGATACTTCATCTGTCCCTATTAATCTCACTTCGTCTCAGTTAATCCCACTTGACTGAGAAAACGTGATTGCAGTGTAAGCTAGAGTCTGCGTATTAACTCTAATGGTAGAAGGGCTTCCAATGATGATGATGATGATGATGATGATGATGATGATGATGATGATGATGATGATGACTACGACGACGACGTTGCCGAAAACGATAAATCATAAATAATTTTGGAGGTGTTGTCATTGTCGTTGGTGGTGGTAACTTGGTGATGATGATGACGACGATGCTGCCGCCGACGACGACGACGACGGCGAGAATGGAGAACCTCTTACTCAAAATCTTCCACAAATGACAGTATATATAAGACCCTCCAGGTGGTCTAGTGGATGGCACGCGCGATTAATGTACGCGTGGTCCCGAGTTCAATTCCTGGCGAAGGCTCAGTACGGCGTGCACTCAGCGTCGTGAGGCACAACTGAGTAGCCCGACTGAGATAACAGCGGCGCCTCCTGGCTGTGAATACCGCAACTAGCGGCTGGCGACGCGTTGTACTAGACATGCCACCGTCCCACTAAACACAAAAGCCGTGCGGTATTCCTTGATCCTTTACGATCCTTGAGCAAAGGTTTATTTTATTTTTTTTAACATTATATAAGAAAGATACAAAGTTTTGGTAGGTTGAAACACAAATTGTAGTGTTTTGACTCTCTGTTTGACTCTGTGCCTCTCTATAAAACAAAACAAATTCTTGGATTTTAAAACAGAAACAAATCCAATCAACGATGGGTAGGCTACATTTAAAAAATTGTACTATTGACTAAACAAATTTCCAATTAATAGCGTTTTAATAAGAGTGTATAGAAAGCTAAAAAGCCTTTTACAAAACAAAAAATATCTCACATAGTCCTGTTCGTTGATACGATTATATTATCTGTCTCTCTCTCCCTCTCTCTCTCTCTCTCTCTCTCTCTCTCTCTCTCGCTTTCACTAATAGACCATAACGAGTATACAGTAGTGTAACTACGGGAGATGAGCGGGAAATCAATTCCCCCTCCCCGAGCTATTAGAAACTTCATCGAAATTCCATAATAACTTAACCTGAACCTATTTCTGAGTCAATTGCTCGTGTTTGTAGAAATGATTTTAGAAGTAAAAGCAATTGTATTATTTGTAAATTAATCAAATAGTCTAAAGTTAGAATTTTCTTAATAATAAAAGTTATTCAACATTTGGTAAATAACATACGTATTTGCAGCCGTAGAAAACAATTACCGGTACGCACGCGCGTAATAATCTTTTTCGCCCGAAACTAATTTCTCATTACAGGGTTGTCCATATATTGACTCCTCAAGTCTAATAATATCTGTTTTGTTTGAACCGTCCTCTTTGCGCAGGTAAACTAACAGTTTCTTGACAAAATTCTGAAAAATGATAAATTGTATTACCGGATTTTACGTACTTTTTACACAAACTTTAAGATGCTTAAAACATTCTTTAGACAACATCCTTAGATTAAAGTGTGAAAGAGTAATAAAACCTGGTTTTTCAAACTATCTTCATAAAGACATATTTTTACAAAATCTATTGAGAATAGAAATAAAGTGATTTCTAATGACATGAGATTTATTATCTGTAATTTAAACAACAATTAGTGAAAATACAATATTTTGACGCCAGCACATTTCAATATTTTCAATTTTTTTTTAACCTTATATTTTACGTTGATTTACTCAAAAACTTTGAGATTCAAAAAATGTATAAAATTATATGGGAAAGTATTTAATTTTACATTTGTCTTGAGGAAAATGTGGGGAGGGTCCAACTTTCAAGCTAGTCTCACCCCCGACGCGCAGGATCAGCTTCTAGTTACGTCATCCTGAGTCTAAAATCTGTTCCGTTTAACGTAACACCCCCCTCCCCCCGCGACATGTAGGCACACGTATTGTTGCTCAGTCGCATTCCTACGATTGTCGACACTACACTGACTGGAACTGTATACTAGATGACGATATGGTCAAGAAGTATAGCTATAACTCACTGAAACGATCTACTCCATTGCATTCTCAACCTTGATATATATAATTCTTGCCAGAAATGAATCTAATCAGTAACAGAGAAACAATGAAGAAGAAAATCGTATTACCACGACAAGCGGATTTCAAACACACGACCGTTTGTACCTGCAAATCTTCAAGAAAATCTTCTACATATATCCCATTTCTTTAAAAGATTGCTGTGGCGGATTGTAAACATTTGAATTTAATGTTAACTGAGGGAAAATCACAGAAAAGATATAAATACGACGTTTCGGCCAGCCAAACGATCGGCAGCCATCTTCACGCTAATTATAAACTACCGTTGTACTATATGTACATGTACTACCGTTGTTAGAAATACATGTAAAAAAATAAACAATACTCTACCAACCAGTGATAGAGAGTCAACAAAATAACAATAACAAAACTTCGCATAATATATAATGAAAAGATAAAATAATACGATTGAATACATACTATGAAAAAACACACAACTCTCACAAAACACAAGCACAATGAGCACGATCACTTGCACACCAACAAAGTAAACAAAACGTTCTGACTTTTTTTATTCTCAGCTTTCTACATGTATTAGTTTATAGTTAGCCTGGAGACGGCTGATGATTATTTTAGAGTAGTCTAAACGTCGCATTTATATTTTTCCTGTGACGCATCAAAAGTCCTCAGTTAAATTCAAATTCCCATGTCCCATTGTTGTCTTGCAGTGTTCGTTCCGCTATTGTGTCACAAAATGAAGTAGCTTAAAAATAATTTGTCTTCATTCCAAAACTAATAATCTTCGTCTTCATTAGTAATAGCGAAATATATAGTTCAAAAGTTTTACGCAGAGGTAATGTAAATTGTTTTTAATTTATACAACAAACAATGTCAGCAGTAATTGTAGCTGACCTGGGAATGAAATAATTACGCGTATGTTCCAAAGTTTCAGCTAAGTTGTAAATTGTTGAGACTATAAAAACGTACCACAGTACTTTGTGTTTAATAATGGAACAGCGGTAATGACGCCAGAGTGTATAACTGTTGCCTTGGCAACGATAAGGATTATAGTATAAACGAGTGTTGTGACATGGCCATTTAAACATTCATGAAATATGCAAAAATAAATTATCCCGACGATACGTCCGGCTTGGCTTGGTATTAGCTAGCAGCAGCAAGATGTGTTTCCCGTTTCCCGCATCGCAGTAACTAGTTTGTAATTGAGTCAGCAGCGCATAAATCATGTATACGTACATGCATATGTGGCGGCTTATGTGGTACTTAACTGAGAATTGATAACAGAGTCGTTATCAATACATATTAAAACTCACGTCTCAGGATTACTTTCAATCAGTAGCGTAGCGTCCATGTAACCGCTGTGGCCGCCGGCAACAGTCCTGGAAACGAAAGAAAATAATATCAATTATATCACAGAATAAATAGTTTAGTTTTTTGAATAATTTCAAATCCGAACAGTATTAGTAGGTAAACCTGAAGAAAAGCCATAGCATTGCTTTAGAACTGGTGTGCATTTGCACCGTCTTGTGTTGCCTACTCAGACATCGGCAATGTTTTACTACGTGTGGTCATTGACCTCGTAGTAGTTCTAGCGACTGTACAAACGGTAGGGATGACGCATTCGTCCAACCAGTGTTGCCGCTTTATAAACCGGCAAAACGCTCAGTTAGCAGCTATGTTTGTTTCGGAACCAACGTGCAGCAGTTACAACCTACCTATTTTTTTTGTTCGTTTAGTTATGTGTTTACCTGTTTATCTTTATTATTATTAATAAAGACATGTGTGTCCTCATTTATTCTGTGTAAGTACAATGGAGTCAGATCCGTTGAACTGGGACCCTCTTCTTCTGCCAGCGGAAGATAGAAAATACTCTAAAAGGAGTATTTTGGCTCTAAGGAAAAAACTTAATACTAAAAAAAATTAGAATTAATTTTTAGGCTCAGTTTTAGGCCCTATCATAACGGGCAACAGGTTTTACGAACCCAATATTTTTTGCATATGTGCCTGAGTTGTAGAGGATTCAAGGTGTATTGATTTTGGTGAAGATCGGTTAACGGGAAGGGGTAGTTTACCTGCAACGTTGGATGTTTTGTCAAGAGTAAAGTACTTAAATTTGATAAATACAGTATCAAGAAAAGAAGGTAATAATAATAATACCACTGTAGAAAGGTGGAAATATCTGTAATATCTGTAAATAAAATGAAATATCTATAGATATTAGATTATAGAGAGATCTATGAAATATCTATAAATAAAAAGGGTAGTTGAAGGGGGAGGGGGTAATTTGCTGTAAATGAAAATGATATTTGAAAGAGGAGGGGATAATTTTTAATATGTGTACTACGTTATCGCCAACAAAGAAGTAATTTGTAGTTAAAATTCCTTCCCGGGCTGTTTGGCTGTGGTCCAATGTTTTCTGCAAAACCAGACGTTTCGGCAGTGTCATCGTCTGGCATCATCAGTGAATATCGAGTTCGCTAACGAGAGGTGGTAGGCTATACGTTAGTGACTACAGTACTGTGGTTAAGGCTGAAGAAAGAAGTAGTTTCTATGGAAATATTTCATTTCGAAAATAATTTTGTATATAAATCTTAGAACACGGAAGTCATGTATGGTTCTCCATACCGATTTTTGTTTTTCCCGTTCTTAAGCGAATTTCTAAATGGTACTATTTTTATGGTGGTTAATCTTATTACACTCATTATCAGCTCCATTTCTGGTGAGGAAACATTCTTCTAGTTAGAAGATAAACAGAAACACGTATAAAGGTTTAGCGTAGAATTGCAAAATACCTCGGGTAGACCTAATTATTCAAAAAGGCTTACAAAGATAGGAACTAAGTGTAGAGTTGTACGCCACATAAGGACGGTACTTTCTACGAACGTTTCGTCGAGAGGCTGTTTACTTGTACGCATGGCAGCATCTTGTAGGTTAATTTTTAAATTAATAATATACGAAATACATACTATGTATGAATACAGCTTGCATATTTACGTAGCTACTAGTCATCGTAGTGGAAAATGTTGTTCCTTTGCTCGTTTGACAGAGGACACCAATTTTCAAGAAGGCAGTGAATACTGTTGACTTGTTTTCATCATATTTTAGTTTAATATTTCTTCCTTTTCCTGGCGTTACAACTCGGAGTGGGTTTTAGACTGCTCAATGACTTTCTTCTATTCCGCCCTCGCATTACACATCCGCCTTCATCCCCTCACGTTCATACATCTCAAATCATCCTCCACGTTATCCAACTATCTCTTTCTTGGCTTCTGGGCTTCTACTAATTCTTCTTGCTACCGGTCTTCAATCTGAAATTCTCTTATCCATTCTTCTAACGTGGCCTAGCCACTCAAGTCTCCTACTCTTAATAAACCGGACTATGTCGGCACCCTGGATCAATTGGTCCAGTTCATGGTTCATTCGAATCTTCCAATAGTCATCTTCAGTTTAAGCTATAAATGTGTGTGTGTGTGTGTGTGTGTGTGTGTATGTGTGTGTGTGTGTGTGTGTGTGTGTGTGTGTGTGTGTGTGTGTGTGTGTGTGTGTGTGTGTGTGTGTGTGTGTGTGTGTGTGTGTGTGTGTGTGTGTGTGTGTGTGTGTGTGTGTGTGTGTGTGTGTGTGTGTGTGTGTGTGTGTGTGTGTGTGTGTGTGTGTGTGTGTGTGTGTGTGTGTGTGTGTGTGTGTGTGTGTGTGTGTGTGTGTGTGTGTGTGTGTGTGTGTGTGTGTGTGTGTGTGTGTGTGTGTGTGTGTGTGTGTGTGTGTGTGTGTGTGTGTGTGTGTGTGTGTGTGTGTGTGTGTGTGTGTGTGTGTGTGTGTGTGTGTGTGTGTGTGTGTGTAATGTTATCACTTCAGCGACTACCGGCTATACTCTCCTGCTAATCCAGAAAGCCGTATCTCAATTTTTTTATTTCTGGCCTTTATTCTTTTCAGTAAGTCTGGTGGTCAATCTCTCTTCTTCCTACGCAAAATCTTATACTGCTGCTGACAATAATTTTTGAAAGAATAAGGGATATTGGCCTTTCTTCGAACATGAGTAAACAGAAGAAAAGATAGAAAACAAAAATTATGGGATCGACTTTTGGCATCGGCGGTCAGCACAGTCTCTACTCATTAAAAACACATCGAGCACAATATCAAGTATAAGTAAAAAATTTTTTCTTACGTTTGTTTATGCAATCTGTTAATACATAACAATAAACATAATTGTTCACAGAATACATGGCATGAAGAGAACTAGTCCATTGACTAGTTAACTGTATGAGTATTTAAAAGTAACATGTTATGTATAATATATATTTATAGTGTTAGAGTCTAGGTAAGTCCAGAGGAAATATTAACTTTAAACGTCTTGTCTGTAGGCTGTTATCCAGTAGATTTATGGCTAAAGGATTCGTGTGCTCTTCAAGCCTTTTCACATATCTTTCGCTGAACATCCCAATGGTTTCACTGACTGAGGGCAGGTCCAGGTCTCTAGATGTCTTTGTTGCTGGCGAGCCACGGTGCATTGGTTATGGCATACAACATCTTGATCTGAAGCCTTTCCATTATGGCGACATTGGATTTAGATGCAGTTCCCCAACGCTGTAAGCCGTATGTCCACACAGGCTTGAAGACAGTGTTGTACACAAACAGCTCGTTTCGCATTGACAGTAATGATTTTCTGCCCAGGAACCAATAATGCTTGCGAAACTTGGTGTCCAGTTGTTTTCTCTTCATCCAAATGTGGTTGCGCCGAGTCAGTTTTTTGTTTAGGTGAATGCCTAAGTATTTTACAGCGTCGGCTACCTGGATAGCCTTGTTATTTAGTTTCACAATTGATGTTGTCCCTTGGCATTTTGTGAAGGTGATGTGTACTGATTTAGTTTCGTTTAATTGTATCCTCCATTTCTTTGCCCATTTTTCAATCGCATGTAGTGAATTCTATAGTGAAATGGTTGGTTCCACCGGACTTTTGTTTACAGCAAGGATTGCAGTATCATCAGCGTACGTAGCAGTAATCACATCATTGCTGGTTGGCAGACCTGCTGTATAGATTAGATACAGAATGGGACCCAAAACACTTCCCTGCGGGACTCCTACTCGTATTGGGAAAAAACATAAACAATGACTGACGTTTTTGTCTACATAACTGACAAACTATTATCATAATAAATACTGGACCTGTCCCGATGTCCGTACCCGCAGTACATTTTCCACGTTTTGAATACGCGATTGTATCGATATACTATGATGTGAAGAAGAAGAAGAAGAAGAAGAAGAAGAAGAAGAAGAAGAAGAAGAAGAAGAAGAAGAAGAAGAAGAAGAAGAAGAAGAAGAAGAAGAAGAAGAAGAAGAAGAAGAAGAAGAAGTACATAACATATTTTTAACAAAAACAACAACAGAAACCGTAAAATTTAAAATTTAATATTTCTGAATATTAAGATTAAAACATTAAAACAACGTATTAACAAATTAAAACAAGATTTGTTATTCCTTAGGTGGTCAGTATTCTTTTGCGTTATTCAGTAAAATCTCTAAAACTTCACTGGAAGCAAATTTTGTGCGAAGCACACAAAAATGGAGACATGTAGCCTATAGTTAACGAATTACGACGACATGCAAGTGAGTTACCAATCAACCGTGAAACGGTCAGGCAAATTCCCCCCCATACACAACGATTTGAAAATCCACCCATACAAAATTCAAATTGTGCATCAGCCAAAGGCGGTAGATTACGGACAACATGAGGACTTCGCTGTAAAAATGCAAGTTATATTGAGTGAAAATGTGCAATTGTTATAAGTGATGAAACTCAATTTCATCTGGACGGGGCCGTAAATAATCATAACGGCCCGCAATTTGGATTAGTTGAAGAATGCCATCATTCAAGAAATTGCTGCCATCCCTCAAGAGATGTTGGCTCGTGTGATGCAGGATTTCCAGCGGAGACTTGAAAACTGCATTCAAGAAGATGGGCATCACCTCGCCGACGTCATTTTCACAATTAAGGTAGACCTTAACATAACTCAAATGGCATTTATTAAGTTGTAATTTTGTGTCAATAAACCACTTGAAGTTTAAAGTTTATTGAGTACTGGTTATCTAAAAACTGTCCGATTCCCGTGTGTCACCCTGTACTATATTCTGGTTAACACAAATAGAAAGAGAAATATCGGTCATCTCGGAAGTAAAAATTTAATGAGTTTTCATAAAATTCTTTTAAACTCGGTCAAACAATGGTAATTGTTAAAATTAAAATCCGTTACTAGGCAATAAAACTAAATTTGATTTCATTTTATTTTAAATCCTCGATGAATGAAGATGTTCTGTTCCTGGCTAGCAAGTATATCATCTCCATTACTTAATGTTTACGTTTCCAAAGTTTTAATATTATGATTACCGGAATCAAAAGGCAGGCAGGACACACACGCATACAATTCGCGTTATTTCTGGCCTCACTCGTTTTTATTTGCTTACGTTTGCACGCATTTTAAACGAAAATTTCTGTAATCCATACAATGATATCCACGCGTGCAAGCGGAAATGGTGTCCAGCGTGGACGGAGATTTGCTTCCTGTGGATCGCTGGCCAGTGTAACTGCACGTGTATACAGTGGAACGGTTCACAGACAGACGTCGTTTCGTCTTTAGGGAGTGAACCCTCTGCAAGTGCTCAGGGTTCATGTGAGCGACTCTGGAGCGCTCCATTCTTTTCCGCGTTTATCTGTTCTATAAAACGTACACTGTAGATTCGCAGCTTTACTCTGAGCAACGCTCCATAGTGAATGTTGAAAATCTTTGTTCACGTTGGGCCCTCATACACACAATAACCTGCTCTGATGTTTTGATGACGGCGATCATAATATTAGAACTTTGGAAACTTGAGCATTACTTAATAGAGAATAAATGAACAAACGTTATCTTTACCAGCCTTTATGCACTCTTATAAATATTATGAAATACAGTAAATAATTTAATGAAATAAACAGCTTAATAAATGAGAATAATATGTGTTTTTTTCTTTTTACCACAGTTTGAATTAACTTTTATAACTACATATTTTATAATAATCGTCAGTTATTGAAAGATTCAGTATTAGGACATGATACGTTTTGTAGTTTTGTTAGAAACAAAAGTCAATGGCCCGCTTAAAGAATGGAGAATAAGAAATAATCAGGAGATTACATTTATTAATAAAGTATGAAGACATTGTAAGATTCGTAAGCCAAAAAATTAAAGCCGAGGAGCCAACTTGCCAGAATATTAAAGTGGAGCAAGAACATATTGAAATAAAGTGTATGGCATTCGCAGATGACTTTGCTATACTTTCTGAACATCTGACATCTGCAGTAACACAAATTAATTTTTTAGTGGACATAGCCAACAGAACAGGCTTAAGAATATCTGCAGAAAAAACTAATTTCTCAGGAACATTAAAAATGCGCCAAAATTCCTACTAACGGATATTAGTCGAATAGAGAGGGTTAGAAAATTTAAGTATCAAGGAGAAATAATTCAAGAGAATGGTTTAGAAAAATTCTGCTACAGAAGAAAGGATTCATAAAATGGAAAGAGCATATGGTATAACTAAAGATGTTTACAATCAAAATTGCATATCTAAAAATGCGAAAATAAGGCATTACAGTATAGGAGTGAAGCCAGAATCCCTATACGGAAGTGAATGTCCAGCATTGAATTATAATTTAAACAAACTAGAAATATTGGAAAGACGAATTATTAGGAAAATATTAGGCCTACGAAAAACTTCAGAATGTTGGAAATTAAGAAGTAAGGATGAAATATATCAAAATATAGAAAATATAACAGAAACAATTAGAAAAAGAAGACTATTATTTTATAGACATTTATGTAGAATGGACGACAATAGGTTAACAAAGCAGAACTTCAAATATCTGTGTGGGAAAAAGTTAACATCAAGTTGGATTAAAGAAGTCCAAAAGGATTTAGAAAAAAATAATATATACGCAGAAAAAGCAATTGAATGAGAAGTTTTTCGGGCAAAAGTGTTAAAAATGGAAGGAGTCCAGGGTAGGAGAGAGAAAAACGCAGGTTCAGAGTGGACTGAAAACAAGAAGGAGAGACACAGCGAAAGGATGAAAGAATATTGGAGAAAAATAAAAGAACAAAGAATGAAGAATTGAAATTGGCATGTGGTCCTTAGATGGCCGATACAAAAAAAAAAAAATGGAGCAAGAAACAAGAAAATTTCTAAAGCGAATACGAGCAAGAGAATACGAGTTTAGCGAATAAAGATAAATATTACTAAAATGAATATTGTTAGGCGGTAGTAGTTTTAGCTTTCTGCAGTAACATTCTTTAACGTATTCAGAACTGTGTAAGTTAAAATTAGTAAGCCTGCTTGCAAAATAAAATAAAATAGCGGAAAGTGGAAGCAAACTTACTGTTCGTTAGCCAGTTGTGGTACTGAGCATAATCAAACACAAACTGCCGTCCTTATAAAATCTGTTTCTAAATAAAGGCTTTGAAGAACAAGGGAAAACGATAATAGACGAATATAAAAACAAAGGACGAATTAGTGAACCATCTTGATATACGAGGTCTGTAAATTAAGTAATGAGACTAATTCCGTAAAATCTTTTATTTTCAATCAAACTAGATTCTATGGCCTTCAAAATAGTTCCTTTGGGAAGCCACACAGCGCTTTAGACGGGTTTTCTACCCTCATAGCAGTGCTGCATCTCAGTAACTGGAATCTCCTTCAACTGGTCGGTTACATTTTTTGAATGTTGTCAATCGTCCCAAAATGGTGTCCTTTGAGATGTTTTTTCAATCTCGGGAAGAAAAAGTAGTCACAGGGACTCAAGTCAGGTGAATAAGGGGGCTGAGAAAGAACAGGAATATTTTTCTTTGCCAAAATCTCTTTAACCAAGAGTGCTGTGTGACAAGGTACATTGTCATGATGCAGCATCCAGGTGTTCACGATGGCTGGCCTCAATGCAAGGAAATCTTTTCCGCAGCCTTTCAAGAATTTCTTAGTAAACACGTTGATCGACAGTCTGTCCTGTAAGCAAAAACTTCTTATGGATAATGTCATTACTATCAAAGAAACAAGTGAACATGGTTTTGATTTTGGATTTGCTCATTTTTTCTTTTTTGGGACGTAATGAGTTTGGTGTGTGCCATTCCTCACTCTGGCGTTTTGTTTCTGGACCGTACTCATATATGCATGCTTGACCACCAGTAATAACATTTTAAGAAAATCAGGATCATTTTCAATTCGTCTTAGATGATCACAGCACACTTCCATCCTGTTGTCTTTCTGTTCAAGAGTGAGATTTTTGGGTACAATTTCGCACAAACCTTTTTTCATTCCCAATTCGTTTATCAGAATTTGATAAACTGTAGTGTGGTTTAAATTTAATTGTGTGATGATTCTGACGGTTAATCGACGGTCAGACAGCACCAAGTCCCTGACCCGATCAACATTGTCGTTAGTTCTTGACGTTAATGGTCTTCCAAACCGTGAATCATTCTTAGTTGATTCCCGGCTATCTTAAAATGCTTTAAACCATCTGAAAACCTATGCTGTTGACGACAAAGCTTCATCTCCATATGCCTTTGTCAATTTTGTAAAAGTCTCAGTAGCATTGTTCCCGAGTTTAACATAAAACTTGATTGCACAACGTTGTTCGTAATTGATGTCACTCATTTTTATAACGCACAACAAAAACTCACTTCACGAAAAGCTTGTTTACGTTTCACATTGCAACAATAGACAATAAATATTAATACTCAATATTAATCAGCTGTTTATCTAACCATCTGTGTTAATAGAAACCTTACAGTTTTGGCATATTGTCTGCTACTTGATTAGTCTCATTACTTAATTTACAGACTTTGAATTAATCTAAATTAATTTACAAAACACGAATGTTAGCTAAACCTTCGTGTAGTAGATCCTTAATAGTCCAAACTGTGGTAGTACGATAATACTAATACCACTTAAATAAATTATGGATTAAAAGTGAGGTTGTTTAGTTACACAGAAATTCAGTTACATGTAATAGTATTAAAAAAAATGAAAGTTTAAATATTTATGACTCAATTCCCGATTCTTATTGTAATAATGTTTTTATGGCATACGTAAGAAATAAAATTAAATTATTAGGCCTAAATGGCATTTAAAAAACTGCTAAGAATTTGCTTAAACTTTAATTTTTGTCTCTAAACTCTGTTTTGACATTAACGGTGAAATGTCTGACTGCAGCAAAGTCTGGCACTGCCATTGAAATAAATAAAATGGCTTCTAGATAAAGAAGTGTTAAACTGTACATCATAAATCGCACTTTGTCGAACCCGCGGCGACCATAATTTAGCGCCAGTGAATTCAGTTGGCGGTGCTAACAGATAACCTCTTTGTATCAATACTGTATCTGTCTCCGACGTCTGTGATGTGTTTGGTGGATTTTTCCGTTTGGCCTCGTCTGGATAAAATAAGCGACCTAGAATTTTACTGATAATCGACTTTTTCGTTTTCTCCACTGAGACAGTATAAATAATGGTGCTGATTTAGCAGAAATACACATCTTTCCTTATCCCAATCACGTCTGGTTTTACGAAACATTGGAAGCAATATATGTGTTAGATTCTTACAACGTTCTATAATTGTTTTTCATTATTTTCGTAAACTAAATTATTTTAATGTTACACAAACTGTCTGATAATAAGTAAACGATCTTATCATTACCATTGTAACAAGACCCTGTATTGTGTAGTTACAAATAAATAGAAAGAAAGAAAAAATTTTATTTAAAAAAATTTTCAAAAAAAAAATTTTATGTTTGTTTATGATGTATATAATTGAGAATTAATTATATTTTATTGTTTTAATTAACTTTCTAAAATTCTGAAAGGTAATATTGGATTAATTCGCACTTCTTGAAGATCTTAACAAAATCCGGAGTTAAACAGATTAACTCCTGTCAGCAATCGATTAACGACTCTCCGTGCTGGTCCAGTATCTCACTTGTTGTTAATATTTTCTTCTTTCAGGAGTCTCGTTACTTAATTAAAACCTTAAATTACCATGTGAAATAATTTATAAATCCATACAATTGAAATGAATTGGTTTATTAACAGAATTAAATAATAATCGATATTAAATCGATTTTGAGCAATTGTCGACTCCGTCTCAGGAATAAATCGATATGTTCATACAGATTAAAAATTCTTATAAGTATTATAAAAGGTTCTTGGAGCGATTATATTATAATAGTCAGAGAAGGGCAGGACGAGAAAGTATAACATTTACAATAAATTATTTTAAATAATTATTATCTAACAAATGTGAATAATCTTTATAAAATGTTTAATATAGTTGAATTTTCAAACCAATACTGCAGGCGCTGTAGTCAGTCAATTTTGGTGACAGTGCAGCTCGATTCCATGATGGCGGACATCAAAAGTGAAGAGGTTATTCGTAAAATTCGTCACGAGCAAATCTCACAATAAAATCAACTTTATAATTGTTTTAAAGATCCCCGAACTTGTGTAAACTGTCTAATATGTTGTTTGGGATAGTCTGGATGAGTGTTTAGTGTCCACTGGTGTTAATTATTTTATATTAGATGTGTTCACTGGTATTTGTTCGCTACGCAAAAACGGTTATTCTGTGGTAGCTCGAATTATTACTGATATGTAGTTTTAATGTTTTATATCACTGGTATTATGTAGTGTGGTGTTCGTTTTCACTGTTGTCGTTGAGGTTTTTAGATGTTTTTACTGGAAAAGTGTTTATTTAAGTAACTCTCGTTCTTACAAAATTTTTTAGGTAACCTTAGTACTTCATTATACGGTTTTTAAGGAACACAATTTCACATAGACTGTTCAGTCTGAATGTTAACAAAGAACTAACTAACTTCCTCCACTTTAGTAAAAATCTTGCCAAGTTAATATTGGAAAAGTATTGTTAAAATAATTGTTACTTCCCATATACATGATTACAAATTACATTATATATGGAATAATTGTAGTTTATTATTCGCTTTCATGAACTATTAACCATATAATTGGTTTATTTATCTCATTCCGTTTAATGTAATATGTTATAGTCCATATCTGTTGATATTTTTGTTGAAATTACCAAATTTCTTTCTTTTTGGAAATCTAGGCCCAAAACTTGGTTTCCGCCTTCATATACTTTTACTGCCATTTTAAGTGTTATTAATACCATTATAATAAATTTCAAATGGTCATAAATCCCTTCCTTTCCTTAATTACATATAAATTGAACATTTGAACTGGTTTTTAGTGATAATTTCTGAATTTAACATTCCTCTTTAAAAATAGTTAATTTATACATTTCAAAATTTTCAATAATTTAAGGTATTTTTCTATATTACCTTTTTAAATCATAGGTTCATTTACAGTAGTTGTTAATTGAACTATCTTACCTAAATCTTGCCAGTTTACATGATTCATAGGTGAATTAACTGGTTTATATTGAGTTTCTGTGAATTCATTATTTGGCCTAGAGTTTAGTATTTTACATGTCTGATTTTTTCAAATAAATTTACTTCTACTCCTCCTCTGACCCTTAAAAGCTATCCTGACATAAATTAAAATTGTTTACAAACTCATTGAGATGTGTAGCATCTAATTCATGCTACTGTTATAAAAATAATAATTAACATCACTCAGCATTCTGTAAAGTTGGACATGTTTGCTGAAATTGTAGTTAACATACATTTAACTCATTTTGGTTAATTAATACAGAATACATACTGAAACATTTTAATTGGTATGTATGCTGTTATTTAACTAATATAACTTATTCTAAACATATAAATCTTATTGTCTAAGAACTCTTTCAAAAATATGGAGTTCATGGCTTGGAACAATATTAGCCATTTAAACGTTTTAATCCTATGAACACTTAAACTATTACCAGTCCTTTCTGATATTATTACTATTATTTAACATCCCCATATATAGTAAACATTTTCACCCATACTTTAGTTATTGTCATTTCTACAAATGTCTTGTAATAACAAAGTGACATAAAATAATGAAATATTGGAAATACCTTCCATTTTATTATTTCATGATTTGCCAATTATCAAATATAAAAGTGGTTTTATAGCATATAGTTTAAGTCATAGTAACACTACAACTTTAAGTTTATTATATTTCAAAACACTTACACTAGTACACTTTCACTGGTGGTTCTGACTTATTGAGTCTTATTATCTCAGACCAGACCTTTAGTCATCATGGACTGTGAAGATTTGTTTATTTTTTTTATCACACAATAACTTTAGTTGTTGCACCTCTTATCATACTATACAACACTTTTGTTTATCAATAATTACAATTTTATAGGGTATCGGGATGTTATACTTTCTTTAATTGTATCTATGGGTTTGGGGTTTATGGTAGTTAATAATAGGTTTTATAATGGTTCTTCCATCCTATTTCTTCCTTTCTTCTCGTCTTCCTTCTTGTTTTCAATCTTGGGTAAACCAAGGTACTCAGTGTTATCTCGACTGATGGTTGGTTCGGAGTATCTTCTTTATTTTTTGATACTGACTTTACTCTTCTTTCTTGGTTTCAGGGTATTGTTTATCTCCTGATAATAAATTTTATTCTTCTTTCTTCTAATGGCGGGTATTTTGTTCTTTCACCACTCCTAATCTGATTCTTTTTCTTGATTTTGGTATCTTATTTGTCTCCTGCTCCTAACCTCCTGGGTAAATTCCTGATTTTATAATATGAGTTTTCCTTAATTCTTTCTTTGACTTTTAATAGTGGTATTTTTTATAATTTAATGATTGTTTTTCTTTTATTGTGGTTTTTTCCTTTGAAGTAATTGGATTTCATTCGATATTCTTTTAGTATATGTAATGTAATTATTTTTTATTATCTTATATGAATTAATTAGTGGTGGAATTTCTGTCATGCTACACCGTTTATCTTCTTCTTCCATGGCGTCACAGTTCGAAATGGAACCTTAGCCTCCATAATCATCCGCCTCCATTTTTCCGTGTCCTTGGCGATCGATGTCCATCGTTTTATTTTAAGTCAAGTATCAGCATCCCTTGTCACTGCGTCAATCCAGCGAGCGACGCTTGGGTCTTCCGACAGCCCTTCTACCCTCAATTTCACTTAACAGTACCTTCCTAGGTATTCGGTTGTCTTCCATCCGAATGATGTGTCGTGCCCATTGCAATCTATTCACTCGGATGGTGGTGGGCAGATCATTGTCTTTATATAGCTTGTATAGTTCCTCATTGTGACGCATTCTCCATATCCCATTGACTTGTATTGGTCCATATATTCTTCTCAAAATTCTCCTTTCAAAGGTATTGACTACTGAAGACTTCAACGGCGGATGCGGCAGAATAGAGAGCCTACGGTAAGGGCCAAAAGGCGGGAGAGGCAACCCATTCTTCCTGGGGTAAATAGAGAGAATCGCTACCTTGCGACGAAGAGGGACCTTCAAAGGCTAAGGGAGTAAACACTAACATAAAGTCAGGGTAGACCAGGCTCTAAGCTACAGTGAAAGCAGCTGGTGTGTCAATAACATTTTTTTTTTTATAAAATCAACTAATGAATTTTTCACATTCATTCTGGCCTTAATGACTTCATTTCTAATGTTTTCACGTCTGGATACTCTTGCAGAACATCTCCAAAATTCCATCTCTGCTGTCATTAACTTTGTTCTTGTGTGTTTATTAGTAGTCCAAACTTCTGAGCCGTAAGTCGTGATACTTTTAACAATGGTAAAACATCCCAAAAATGGTTCTTTTTTATTAAACATCCTATTCTAATCTGAAATATTTTTAGGTGTAATGTATACATTCAACGTTAATAACGAAAAATAAATTGCTTTATTCATTAACAACCGCAAGGCATACATATTGCGTTGTAGCGTTTCACGTTGCCATGGTGAACATTACTTTCAATTTATTCGCAAACTTGTATTCGGTACACAAATAACTTCAACAACAGTAATTACACGAGTGTGAAATAACAATGTTCCAAAGTTTCAGTTGAGCCAAGTTAAGCTTAAGTTAGCAGCCCTAAATACCGTTGCCTCATGTTTAATAATAAAACAGCGGTAATGGCATTGCTAAATAATGAAGTGTGTAGAGGCAACTGTTGCCTTGGTAACGATTACGTTTACGGTGCTCATAATTGTTACCACTGTACGGCGCCATTTAAATACTAATCAAATATGAAGAAATACGTAGAAGATACATCCCGATACCCCCTCCCAGAGGTATTAAAAATTTAGCGAATTACCATAATCACTTAATGCAGTTCAGTTGCGTAAGTTAAGCCACTTAAATCAATAAGTTCAACTTTATGTGCGGGACCATCAGGCGAACTCTTTAGTCAGCAAGTAAAGAAACACGCCTAAAATTCTACAAGGTGCTGGCTCTTCCCACACTTCTTTATGGGTCTGAGAATTGGACTTTAACGAAAGGTCAAGCCAGTTGCATCCAAGCGGCTGAAATGAGATTTCTCAGGCACGTGGCAGGGTATACTCTCCATGATCATACAAGAAACACGTATAACGGCAGCAATTGAATATTATGAGTATACGCGACAGGATCGCACAGTATCGGCTGAATTGGTGGGAACATATTTGCCGAATGGATGACTGCCTCATCCCCAAACAAATATGGAACTATAAGCCGAAGGGACGGAGAGGTGTGGGACGTCCGAGGAAGTGGTGGAGTGACCAGCTCTAATCTTTGCCTATTTGAGAATGGAACAAACCATCCTTGGTTTAATCCGTGAAGAAGAAGAAGAAGATGATGATGATGATGATGATGATGATGATGATGATGATGATGATGATGATGATGATGATGATGATGATGATGATGATGATGATGATGACTTAACGCAGTCATATTTCTAAGCCAGTTGCGTGTGATAAAGTAAGGCTTAAAATAACTGTAAATACACTTGTATTTACAAATATATTTAAATAACATAAAGTTGGAGTTTTCTTAATAACGACAGTCACTCGACGTCTGGTGAATAACGCACGTATTTGCAGCATTGGAGAAACAATTACGCACGAGCCAGAAAACGAAGCCTGAGCGTGTTAATCTACCTTCATTTTCTCAAAGCTGATATTCCCAATTAATTATTATCTCCTGGATCCCGTCAATTATCGACTTTATGGATATAACTTGTCGTTAATTAACAATTCATAACGACCTTATGGAGGATATCCATAAGGTCATTACACAAACCATAATGTCATCATAGATACCCGTAAGGTCGTTATGGACTGTTAATTGAGGGCACGTTATATCCATAAGGTCGATAATTGACCTTATCGTATCGTTTCGTATGCATTTGGGCCCAGAAATAAGCTTTAACTTTAACTAATCGTAAAAAATTAATTTTCTTCAATACGTATACTCCTGATATTCTGTATGTGATATTCACGATTCACTGCTTCAACAAATAATTCAAATTTTCTATACAAATCATTTTAATTACACAATAATAAAACATTCGTTTCATGAAGTTTGCATTTGGCTAGTTATGGCTAGTTCACAGTAACTTATAGGCTACTAGAGGGCGTTATCTACAGAACAATCTAACAGCTACAATGCCGTCGGCTGAATAATAATTTTTCAGTGAAGGGTTTGTGAGAATCGGTCAAAAATAACACAAATTTTAACTTATTTGTGTCGATGTTTCGACAGTGTTTATTGTCATCATCAGGACCTGCGTATGAATACAAAAGAAATGTTAAAAACAACAGAAGAATTATTTGGGTGAACGTGTTCGTGTATATGAGTGTGCGTGCGTATGAATGTATCATTCTGTACGTGAAAGAGTTGAGATAATTTGTTTACATTTTCAAATGTTTTCTTTAAAAAAACGAGAAAATTATAATATCACAGAACTTAATTTATACACTATTACAATTTAAATTGCTATATGTAATGATATTTTTAATTATTATTATATTGTTTTAATAATTACCAATTGACAAGATTTCTTTTCACTTATGTCTAGCGTTTATATTGTTACGACGGTCTCATGGATCGTCGTGTTGTATAATGGAAACAGAATAACTTACATCATAAATTACAAACTTTAATTAGACATTCAAACAACAAAAGTCAACAAAGCTATTCAATAACTCAAGTTAAATTTGTCCAACACACAACAATAAAAGTCATATTATTACAGTTTTTTACTAACTACTGCAATAATCACCGCAACAATAACTCCGAACCGTACTTATAATATCGTCAGGACTAACCGAACTGGCCGCTGCTCTTTGCTTCTATTTACACCCTGCTAATATTTCAGAATAATTCAACACTCTCCGGATAGGCGCCTCGTATTGTAGTGACGTCAGGAAGGGGCATCTCGCATGGTCTTGAGCGTTACGTAATATTGCTGCCCCGAACACTATACGTGCAAAGCGTTACGCAGTCTGCAGGAGCTGCAGTAGTATTGACTCTCTCAGCGTGGCTGAATGAACGGATATTTTGAATGTCTTCTATCTGAATGTCTTGTAGGTCTATACTGTACATTCGGCAGTAATCCTTTCTCGTATTACAAAGAAGAGCATAGTAATAAAAGCGTAAAATGAAAAGACTACAAAATTATATATTGTTACGACGGTCTAGTGATCGTCGTACGGTACAGTGGAAAACAAAATACAAGACACCAATTAAGTCACTAATCACCAGCTTTAATTATCACAATTAAACAGTTTGTAATTAACAGGACAGTCTCTGACAACAAATCAAGTAAAAATTGTTCACAAGCAATAAAAATATCCACTAATAGAGTACTGCACAATTATAAAACAGGTAGGCCTAATACTTCGCCACAATACTTCAAACAGGACTGTGTAAATCGCCACTTAAACGCACTGTGTAATCGCCCGACAATAACTCGCAACTCAAACTGAACTAAGGGTCGCTGTGTACTTGTATTTATACCCCGGCGAAATACCAGAATATTCCATACTGCCCGTCAACAATAAAGGAACATTAGAGCGTAATTCATTGTGGCTTTGACACAGTGCGCGTGGCAGCGCGACTACTGACGCGTCTAGCTAATGCGTTGAGAATCACGACGCACACACATTACACCCGGATTCCACTGGAACATTCGATAACCACGTAGATTGTTCTGTAATGTCGTAACAGTGTGTAGCATGTTAATAAACAAGTGTAACGTTGTTTCAGAAGGATTTACCTTTGTTAGTTAACAAAGCAGTAATGTTTTTTATTAGGATTATCGTTTCGTACGGATTAAATTGTTTTGAAAGACGCACACTTTCGAGACAACAACACAATCTCTCTCTCATGCTGTCACTCTTTCCCCCTCTCTCTCTCTCTCTCTCTCTCTCTCTCTCTCTCTCTCTTTCTCTCTCTCTCTCTCTCTCTCTCTTTCTCTCCTACCTTCTTCTTTTTTTGCGTATAAAAATAGTAATACGCATGTTTTCATACAAATTTTATTTGCTTCTTTTCTTTAGCAAATTAGTAAACGCTACTATTTTTATGTAGGTTAATCTCGTTACACTCGTGATCAGCTGCATAACCGGTAAAGAAGCGTTCTTCTTGTTGAAAGTAAAACAAAAACAAGAAACAAATGTAAAGTTTTAGCGTACTGTAGAGTTATAAAACAATTTCTCCGATAACTCTTTTAAAGGCTTTGGAAAATAACAACAAAGTTTTTTTCGCTACCCCCGCCGCTACTGAAACGCCGCTAGTTTCTGAGAAGTGTTTCGCAAAGAGGCTGTTTACTTATACGCATGGCAGTATTTTGTCGGTTAATTTTTACTAGTTGATATGCTAGTATGCTCCCTGGGCTGCAGAACCCAATAATGAGTTTGAATAAAGTACATTTATTGTTGGATAAATTTTGATATAAGATAATTTTTAAATTATGAAAACATCGCAAAAATCCCGATTACTCTATTTTTACTTCCAAGTTCCGTAAGGAAATGGAAGTATGGTGATCCCGAAGAAAATCGCGATAAGGTCTGATTCTGATTGTACTACCCTCAAAACATGAAGAAAGTCATTTTCCGAAAAGTGTCTGTGTGTGTGTGTGCGCGCGCGCGCGCGCGCGTGTGTAGAACTTTTTTTTGTTGGTTAGGGGAAAGGGGTAGTTTACCTGTAACGTTTTATATTTTAACAAGAGTAAAGTACTTAATTTTGATAAATAAAGTATCCTAAAAGGTTATAATAATCCACTTTGGAAAGGTAGATTAAATATGTATAAATGAAAAGGGTAACTGAAGGAAGAAGGGGTAATTTTCTATAAATGAAAACGATAGTTGAAGGAGGAGGGGATAATTTTTTATATGTGTACAATGTTATCGGACAAAGAAGTAGATTGTTGTTACAAACTCCTTCCAGGACTGTTTGGCCGTGGTCCAATATTTTCTGCAAAACCAGACGTTTCGTCAGTGCCATCGACTGCCATCATCAGTGAAAATCGAGTGCGCTAACGTGAGGTGGTATACGTTAGTGACCACAGTACTGTGCTTAAGGCTGAAGAAAGAATTAGTTTCTATGGAAATATTTCATTTCTAAAATGATTTTAAATATAAATTTTAGAACACTGAAGTCATGTAGGTATGGTTCTCCATACCGATAATTTTTTTAGTAACATAACAATTGTGGAGCACATAATCATACAACAAACACTAATAGTTCGAAACATTTGGATTTGAGTTACAGTTCCTTTGCTGGATTTTCCCAATTTTTTCGAATTTTTTGTCTCATTCTTGGGCTCTGGGATACCAAATTATAAACATTTCCTAAACATGACAATGCATTCAATTAGTTAAAAGTCTCTTTAATCTCATATCTCACTTGAATTTTTGCGATTTTATCTAACCTTTCACCCACTTTTTGGACCATGAAAGTTTTAAAATTTTTGATCCAAAAATATTGAAAGTTTTAAAAATGAAAAAACTATGTTCAGATTGTGCTTAAAAGTCTCTTTAATTTGATACAACACATGAAATTCTACGTTCTTTTATAATTTTGATCTCTCACATTTTAGCCTATTGCTCCTCTATTTGGATTGCACTTAAAAAGTAGTACGAGACTCTGGAATACAAACAGGAGGACAGGGCGTAGACACTGTTCACACAGTAATGTATTATGCGCATGTGCAGAATGTCTGTATAGTCATGTGAGAATTATCTTGCCACTTAAATTGGCGCACGTCGTTTTAAGATTTCCTCCTTATCACTGTATTCTGAATTTTATTGAATTAATATGCAGCCAGTTGAAAGAATACGTTGCCCGTTACAACACAACATTAGCTGCTTGATATAAAACAATTTATTGAGAAGGCGGTAAATGAAACAACGGCGGACAAGTGGAGTCACTGTGTGCAGCATATAATCAAGGAAGATTATAAGCTATGGTAACTGGCCCACAAAATTACCGCCGTCATTGTGGACAACGAACAATCTTACCAATAAGATTCACGTGACGATACAAGTTCAGACACAGATATGGAAGGCATTGAATTACTATCTGACAACAACTGATAATATACAGTACATTAGTAATTATCACACCTTCTATTTCCGTTTTAAATAAACTTTACTTTGTTGTTTGTTGCGATATTTAAACTGTTATAAAAAAAGCCATTAACTGGTGTTATAAAATGTTTTACTGTCGGTCTGACAAATTACTTTGGTCAGGACAAATTATTACAATTGACATGTGTTTATACAGTATCAATATTATATATACCCTGCCTGTATTCCTTCTGTTAGAGTGACACGCCTCTAATTCAAGCAGAAAAATAGCGTTTCAGATGTGCCACGCCTGTTTGTTTACATCAGGATTGAGCTAAGAACGGAAACAGTATACGTCGTAAGTGACGTCACAAACCAGGTAGCGGAAATGTGACACCTGGTACATTACTCTTATTATCCAATACAGTCTTAGTTCGCAAAGGTGTTTGCCCATAAATGGCATATATTTGTCTTCTGCACAAAAATGTTTATGTTGTAATTCAAACAGATTTACTGTAACTGGAACATCGGTCTGTGGAGTTCACATTCATTGTTTTGGATTATTACTTCACCATCAACAAACAGCATTATATTCATATATGTTCTATTTATTTGTATTCCTAGATCCAATTGTAATTTTCACTAACTACGTCATCAATATAGATATTAAAAAATGTTGGAGACTTGCTACAGTCTGGGCGCAATCTCTGATTAATATAAATCTCCTCTGTCAAATTATCTCCTATAGACAATACTGTCCTTGTACAATAGTATAATCTCTTTATAACTTCTAAAAAATGTTTAGGATAACCGCTCTTACACATAGAGTCCCATAGAATGGGTCTCTTAACTCTATCAAACGCTTTCTCGTAGCCAATGAAGGCAAGCTGTATATCTAAATTAAATTCCCTTTTTTTCTCAATCAATATTTTCAAAAATAATACGCCATCGAAGCAAAATCGGTCCTTTTTCCAGTTTCTCTATTAATATTTAGGTAATGAGGCATACTATGATGAAATTTTGTAAAACTATGGTTGTTCCACATTAGTTACATGGCGCAGAGAATCAAGTTCTTACCTCTACAGCAAGAAGAAAGCTTCAACCAGTGGAAATGCATTTTTTTTGCGTACTGCTGGTGTCTCGAGAGCAGTCAAGGTCCAGAACTCTAAAGTGAGTTAATTATTGAATAACTTAAACATTGTGTAGACAAAAACTGGCAAAGTGAAATGTATCTCAGGTAAAGTAAATTTTCTGGAGAAATTTTCAACAAACAGTTTCCGTACAGTTACATGGAATAGAACGAACGAAGAGCCTTCTGCGACCAAATTTTTTCAGTGCAGAAAAGCATCGTTGGGCAGACTATATATTTAAAGCAGAGGAACAAAAAGAAAAATATCGGTATGGAGAACCATACATGACTTCCATATTCTAAGATTTATATTTAAAATCATTTTCAGCCAAACAGCCAGGCTGTGTCTTACCTGCCTTTTTATTGCTGTATTAAATGAAAAATATTATATTACATTAAAATGAAAAAATTATAATTTTATTGCCTGGCAACAAAATTATTTTATTTTTAACAATTACCATTGTTTCAAAAAGTTTAAATAAATTTTCAAGTACTTTACTCTTGTTAAAACGTAAAAGGTTGCAGGTAAACTACCCCTTCCCCTTAACCGATCTCCCTTAACCGATCTTCACCAAAATCGAAAGTCATTGAGACCTCTACAATTCCTACAATTCAGGGACGTATGCAAAAAATTATTTGATTCTGTATCAATTTGCGGCTGTTATCGTTTGCCATAGAAAATACGCTTGATAAAAAAACGTTGCAGGTAAACTACCCCTTTCCCTCAACCGATCTTCACCAAAAATAATAGGTCTTGAGTACTCTACAAATCAGGGCTGTATGCAAAACATTATTTGATTCTGTTTGAATTTACGGCTGTTATCGTTTGCCATACAAAATACCCTTGTTAAAAAAACGTTGCAGGTAAACTACCCCTTTCCCTTAACCGATCTTCACCAAAAACAATAGGTCTTGAGAACTCTACAATTCAGGGCTGTATGCGAAACATTATTTGATTCTGTTTGAATTTGCGGCTGTTATCGTTTGCCAAAAAAAAAAATTTCCATTGATAAAAAAAAACCGTTGCAGGTAAACTACCCCTTTCCCTCAACCGATCTTCACCAAAAACAATAGGTCTTGAGTACTCTACAAATCAGGGCTGTATGCAAAAAATTATTTGATTCTGTGTGAATTTGCGGCAGTTATCGTTTGCCATAGAAAAAAATCTACAGACAGACACACAGACAGACAGACACACACACAGACACTTTTCGGAAAACGACTTTTTTTCATGTTTTGAGTGTAGTAGAATCAGAATCTGCAATAATCTCGAACACGATTTTTTTTGCCATCACCATACTTCCATTCCTTAAGGAATATGGAAGTAAAAATTGCCGTGATTGATCGGAAAAATACGAGGGTCATTCAATAAGTAAACAGACAAACAGCTGTAGAAAAGAAATTAATTGTACCAGCTGATTGAAAGGAGTGTTACCTGGCAATGTCGTTGTGGGTTTTGATCAGCTGTTCAATAATATATTGCATAAACATAACCAATACAGTTTTATTTACGATGGCGTGTCAACTTGAGGACAGTACTTTCGAAGAACAGCGTTCTGTTCTATTATAAGATTTTTGCTTTCGGAAAGTGTAAAACCGTCAGAAATATTCTCTCATATGAATAAACAATACGGTAAACGTTGTACGAATCGTGCGAGTTTCTATGCTTGGGTGGAAAAGTTTAAAAATTGCCGAACGCGCGTGGCAGACGAACACCGTTCCTGACGACCAGTGGAAGTTTCAACTTCTGCACTTGAAAGTCGCATCACTTTACTTATCCAAGATGATCGACGAATTACAGTTGAACAAATTGCTGACGAATGTCAAGTGAGTGTTGGTACAATTTTATTCATTCCATCATTCGAAACAGGCTAAATTACCGTAAACTAGTGCAAGGTGGGTTCCTAGGGAGCTTACCGATAACCACAAAGCCAATAGACTTCGCATATGCACTGAGCTTAAAAATCGCTTTATGGCTGAAGGTGATAAATTTTTTTAAAGAATTTTAACGTGTGATGAAACTTGGATTCATTATTTTGAACCTGAGTCAAAGCGACAAAGCATGGAGTGGAAGCATCCCAGTTCACCCGCCAAAAAGAAATTCAAAACCCAGCCATCGGCTGGTAAAGTGATGTTAACCATCTTTTGGAGCTCCCAAGGCCCAATTTTCTGTGATTACCAACAAGACCAGCGTACCATCAGTAGTCAGTACTATTCTCACATGATTGTGAACAAAGTTAAGCCTGCATTGAAGAAGAGATGTCCGGGATGGCAGAGGAAAGGTGTGATTCTTCTTCACGATAATGCCCGCTCACACACGGCAACACTGACGCTCGAAACAATAAAAAAGTAGGTTGGGAGATCCTGCCTTATCCCTCTTATAGCCCTGACCTTGCCCTATCTGACTTTTTCTTGTTTGGCCCACTCAAGGAGACTTTGCGTGGTGTCAAGTTCAACAGCAATGAAGAAGTGATGGAAAAAGTCTAAAACTGGCTTCGACATCAAGGTAAAGAATTCTTTGCTGAGGGAATAACAAAGCTTGTAAAGAGATGGGACAAGTGCATAGACGTTGCTGGAGATTACGTTGAAAAGCAAAAAAAAATTGTATTGATTGAATAAAAAGTTTTTGCTCCACAGCTGTTTGTCTGTTTACTTATTGAATGACCCTCGTAGAAAGAGGAGGTTAATAAAGAAGCAAAAAACGCTTTTGAAAGGTTTCTTGTAGAAATGGCGACCGCAAATAGAGACCAGCAATAAGAAAGAATTAAGGTTGCAAAGCTGACATGACAGGCAACACACTAAAGGTCCGCGCACACTACGCCAGCACGGACCAGAATAGCAGGCACCGGCATTTGCCGGTCATGAAGGTTTCCATGTTTTCAAATACAAGCGCGCACACTAGAACAGCACCGGTACGGACCTGCACCCTACGGACCTGCAACCAGCAGCGACCGGCAGTGCAGGTCGTGATGGTCAGGGTAGAATCTCGACATGCATTGACGGTTGCATGTCCGTGCCGTGACTGTGTAGTGTGCGCAGGCGACCGGCAGGGACCAGCAGCAACCAGCAGTTTTCAGCCGATTGCTCGACCTTCGTTACAGTTCGCCGCGTCTCTGCAGTTCTACGGGTTCTTATTTTCGCAGTATTCTGTAACGAGGAGAGTTATAATGTGCAGCTGCTGTCTACGTTTACTTTCGTTAAAACTGTGTACTACACATGGATGAAGAAAAATTAATATTTCGATAGAGTATTTTTGATAGAGTATGTCCGAACGAATTATGTCCAAGAACTCGTAGAATTTCAATCTTGACATCCAAAAATACTGAAAGAACTTTCTCGGATCCTCTTCCAGATCTGGAAACAGGTAATGAAACTCACCAAGAAACGGCCTTTTCTGGTTAATAGAATGAATCCATAACTTTCGTCTTTTTTCTGTCCTCTTCGTCCTTCTCTTCGCATAACAACGATGCATCAAATACTCGTAGTATTTCCCCGCCAGAGCTACACAACTCCTCCATGATTTGAAACAAACTAAACTGAAGACAAAATTGCTATTTCAGCTAGACACCCCCCACCTATAAGGAAGATTCAGGTTGGTGCTGGTCGGTGCAGAACAAGTGTGCGAGGGTGTACTGTTTCCAGGTCCGTGCCGGTGCCTGCTGTGCTGGTAAAAGGTTAACCTTCAGGTTGCAAAGCTGACATGACAGGCAACACGCTAACAGGTTTCAAAATGATCACGGCTTAAGATGTTATTACGGAACTCGTTGCAACAACTTATTCAAATACTCAACCTATCCTGTATGAATTGTAAAGTTTGTTGTTCTTGAAAACCATAATTAAAACGCTCAGCGATAATCTTGAAATGGCCTTATACTACAAAGATAATTGAATCAGCACTAAGAAATTCAAAAAGAAAAAATCATAGCAAGTCATAATAAATAAGGAATAATTATTATAATCATGAAACAAAAAATGATCATAATAGTATTTCACTTTATTATTGTTTGTAAATACGCCGTTTTTTGCATTATTTGGTAACAGCGTTTGTTCAGATAACGGAAATACAGTAGTTCAGTCCCGAATTCAAATTTGTTACAAAATAATTAATTTCAATTTCAATTTAATAAAACATTCGATTTGCGAAGTTTATATTAAGTTAGTTCACAACTTGTAGTGACAGCAACTTCTACCAGAGAGCGTTATCTACAGAATAATGTAACAGCTGTAATAGCGTCCGCTAAATAATAGAGAACGAGTATACTCGAAATTGGTTTTCAAATCAACTCTTACGGTCATAGAATACAGAAATATTTGCTTGCGTTTCAGTTCATACTAATCACTAGAATCCCGTAGATGCCGTTTTTCGAAAACTACAAATAAATTAGAATATTTTAGAGTCTCGTCTACTATAATGGTCAGTAGACTGTTTAAGGGCTCCAGTGTGAGTGAGGATAACTTATTAGTGGATTAGCAAGAAAAAAAATTTACATATAACCAATTAGTAAAATTCGATTAATTTTGTTTAATTAGTATTACAAATTACGAATGTTTAATTTATTCAAATTGTTTAAAGTAGCCAGGCAGACCCGCCATCTTGTTAATGTAATGGCCGACACCAAAAATTCTTTTCAATCGTTCTAAAAAAGTTTAATCTTGAGTGCTCGTTTTATATGGTTCAGTTTAGTGTGTACTATTTGGAATTCAGCACTATGAATGCACTCAGTAACGTAGGCTATAGTGCTTTAATGTTCGGTTTTATCACTTAGTCATGCAGACGAAATATCAGAGCTCTAGTGTTGTGTTTGCAGTGTACGTAGTAAAGGTTATTTCGTTATTTCAAATGAATGTGTTTTAAATATAATACTACTCTTTATTCGCAGTCTTTCTAATATTACTTGATTTATTATTTCTTACTATGCTTTCCGTTGTACGTAATACCTTAGAATACCTATAATTGTAAGCGAAACATTCAATTACAATTCAAACAAACCTCTGAAGATACAGAATAATTTCTGTGTGAAACGTGTGTCAGGTGAAAATAAACCTACTTGCAGGTATCTTATTTGAAGATATTATATATATATATAAATAACCCGTTGTGTTTCTTAAAATTGAACGATTGTTAACGTTAATCTGAATACTATACACTTGTAAAGTTTACAGTTGTATTCGTTCCACGTACAGGCGCCTTGGGAAATGGATATCTTGACTTCTAGCTTGCTTGACGACCGCCGGAGAACCATTATGTTTCATTGGTCACGTACGCTTCATATCTGTGTTCAGACGAAGATGTGTTTCTCTATGTACATAATACAGACGAAACGTGACAATCGTATTCGTACGTGCTGGATTTGATCGCAACTTGATTTCTTTTAAATAGGCTATACTGCCGCAGACTTTCTAGGGCGATTTGCAAATACTGACTAATCGATGCCGATTCGATAAACGTACAAACACACCCCTACATTGTTTTAAATTATTAAGTAACCCTAATACTGTTACGACGGTCGTCGTATGCTACAGTGGAAAACGAAATACAAGACACCAATTAAGTCACTAATCGCCAGCTTTAATTATCACAATTAAACAGATTGTAATCAACAAGATAGTCTCTTACAACAAATCAAATAAAAATTGTTTACACGCGATAATAATGTTACCTAATTATAATGTCAACGAGTCTCACACAATTACAAAACACATAACACTTCGCCACTATACTTCGAACCGCACTGTGTAAATCGCAACTCAAAACTAAAACTAAGCGCCGCTAAAGGCTTGTATTTATACCCCGCTGAGACATCTACAACAATCCATACTACGCATCAGCGCTACTAGAAAACACCAGAACGTAATTGATTGCGGCCTTTCACACAGCGCGCGCGGACCGGTGAGTCCGGAACAATCTCGCTAACGCATGTTGAGAATCACGTACGCACACGACGTTACAGCCGGATTCCACTGGAATAGACGTAGAATCTTCTATAATGGCGTAACAATATCATTATATTGTTGTCGTTGTTGTTCTGTTTCTTCGGCTTAATCTTATTCACCCTGTTTTTATTCTAATTATTATCGATCTGCTGGCACAGGAGCGGAAACAGGTTTACAAGAGGAACTCCAAGGTAGGTAAAGTACAACCTCACAGGGAGGCCAGGGACCATACTATGACTCGGTGCCATGAAAGATGGATCAGTAACACGAAGGGAAGATGGACCGCTACATTTATAAACCAGTTAGCTGAGTGGACTGATCGTAAACATGAAGAGATTAATTATTTTATAACGCATATCTAACTGGTCACGGCCTGTTCCGGACTTACGCATGTAGGATGGGGAAAGTGAACAGACCAGACTACACTTTCTGCAAACATGAACTATACGATGTGCACCACACGTTTTTCTCATGTGATAGATGGAAAGAGGAGAGGCAAACCCTGAAAAATGTATGGGACAGATCTCGCCCGAAAATATCATCGGACTTCTGCTGCAGTGTGAACACCACTGGGATCGGGTACCAGCCTACATAGAGAAGGTACTAAGGCAAAAGAAGGAAGCCGAAAATGAGCTTCCTAAACCCGCTGACAGAATAACAGAAAACAGGTAATGTGTACCCGCTGAAGGTTTAAAATTGATAAACGTCCACATGGACGAAGAACAAATGGCACCATTTTTAAGTATTGCGAAAGCTGAGTCCCGAGAGGTGGATCCACGCCGTGGGCAATAGGGTTTGTGGTTTTGGTGGGTGCGAGTCCCACACACCGTAGGAGTGCGGACTTTCCTGAGGCTTCCTCGTATGAAGGAGTTTTACACAGTCTTACGTTAATTATTACGTTAATTCCGCTAGTTTGGCACCAGCACATATGTATGCCCACTCCGGAGGATATAGAAGATGTCTTGGACAAATGGCGCTATAACGTGCTACGTAGAGTCGAAAAAAGGGAAAATAAAAACGGATAAAAAAGTGGAAACCTTAAATGTTCAGGTCACGATACGACAGGATACGATACTGTATACGAAGATAAACCATGGGAGAGAAAAAAGACGAAAGAAAAGCGTAGGAAGGAAAACGATCGCATGGTTCCTGAACTTGAGAATGCCTGGAATACAGTTCTAAAGTACCATTGAGAGTTGCTGAATAAAACGTACTGATCACCTCCAGAGACCCTGGAACACTGAGAATCAGAGAGAAATTACTTTCATAGGCGTCACTCTCATCCATTCTTCTGACATCTTCCAGCATATCATCCAACCATAATATCCTAGGTTGACCCATCTTTCTGCTTTTATTATACACCTGTGCCCTCAGATTTACTAACGCTGATCATCCATCCGTTCTAGCTGACCTGGCCATTGTATTAGTTGAACCTTTACGAATCTTACAATGTCCTCATGTTTTAATAGTTCGTCTACTTCCAAGTTATTTCTTAATGTCCATTCATCACCTTTCTTAACCGGGCCGTAAACACGTCGCACTGTCTTTATTTCAAACCTTCTTAGAATAACTATAAACAAAATACGTAGGAAAATTTAATGAAGAAAGATAATTTGGGCAATGATGCCTTCTATAATGAATGAACAGTAGGAAGCTAAACAAAAAGAGACAAGATATGGAGCGAATACTATTCTAAAAAAACTATAAAACGGGCGCATGAAGCATACATTGGAATTCATGTATTAAGGATTAAAGCATTAAGTTGAACTGACTTTTACACGTTATAGGAATAAAAGGCATGTGATTATGTAATAATAATAGATCCAATAATAATGTTAAAAACTTGTTTACATTGACGACGTGATGAGAGCATGGAAATCCAGAGTGACTTCAGGAATATAGCTTAACAAATCAATTTGTATGGGTTCCCTGCTATACGCGGATGACAGTTCTTATTCAAGAAAATGAGGATGATTTACAAAGAGCTATGTTTTAATTACAAAAAGTGGCAAGAGAGTACTCATTGACAGTTTCAGTAAGAAATACCAAAACCATGGCTTCTAAAGGTAAATAATCCAGTGAGGACTAAAATAAAAACAACAGCACTTTAGAATAAGTGAGCCGTTTTAAATATCTCGACTGTGCAGTAAGCTATGAATCTGAATATGATATAAGAGAGAAGATAAATAAATTTAAGAATATTTGTGGTACGATTCATAGAACGCTTAGAAATAAAACAAGATACAGCACAAGGATTAAATTTCATAAGACAATTGCAATATCCACGTTGATTTATGCGAGTTATCGTGGGTCATGACAAAAAAGGAAAGCGGCAAGATTCAGAGTGTTGAAATGCAGTTTCTTCGAACTACTTTAAATTATACAGTACATTGCAAGATAGAATGAGGAATGAGGGCATCAGAGCAGAACTCAAAGTAAAGGACATAAAATAAATTATTTCAATTTACAGAGGATGGTGGGATCGTCTGCAAAGGATGACAGAAGATCGATTGCCGAAAGCGGTACTGAACTATAAATCCATTGGTAGAAGAGATGTGGGTCGTCCGAGGATGAGAGGGTGCCGAACAGGTTTATATAACCTAATCCTTGAAGAGAAGAAAAAGAAGAAGAAAAAATTGTTTGAAATGGATGACACCCTCGGAAAGTGGTGTCTGAAGTACAATCATACTTACTTGTTTGAAATGGATGACACCCTCGGAAAGTGGTGTCTGAAGTACAATCATACATACTCGTACTTGTTACCAACGTATTAGTCCTATAAACTTGTAGTGTCCTCAGTTTACTATATTTTATTTTATTTTCTGTTACTCATTTTACATCTTTACCCGCAGCCACTACAGTATGTAACATAACAAATAAATATAAGTTAATAAAAGTGAAAAATTGTACTTATATCATCATTTATCTTATTTAGAACTGACAACATTTCCAGTTTCTGAACTTTACTTCGCTTAGAAGGATTAAATTGTTTTCAAAACAACTTTTTATGCGAACCAGATTCGTTCGTAAAATACTGTTAGTCGCTCTTAAAACTTAACAGTTGTAGATTAATTCTTTTAAAAATTTAATAAGTAAATAACGAAATGAGTCGTCCGACTGCCCCAGCAGGAATAATAATAATAATAATAACAACAACAGGAAAAACAGGAAATTTCTAAGAACCGTCTCGCTTTTTATCACGCATGATTGGACCCAGCCAATTAATTTTTCATTTAAATGAAATCTGTGTCAGCAAATTGCGTCTTTTATAATTAATTAGTCAAATAATTTGAGCAAAAATCATATAAGAAGAATTATTTAAAACAATTGAGTCCATTCGAAAAAGATAAAGGCAACGCCACGGCCATTTTCAAAAATAAAAGTAAAGAAAAGAGAAAGGGAAATCGGATTACTCTGAAAAAAAAATTAATTAACAAACATTCCTTATGAAAAAAATTAATAGTATTTCACTGACAATGTAAAAGAAACGGATACATAAATGGTTTTCAAGCAATATATTGTTTTAATTAGATTAACGAAATTTTTACTTAAATATAATCATAACTATGTTTATTGTTTAAGGACTCTCGATGAAATTCGCAGGAACCAACAGAGGCATTAATTAACATTCCATACGGGATCGTGCTAATGCAGATTTAAGCAAATTCCGTATTTGAAATATCTTAGAGTTGTTAATTTTATTTTTAATTATTTTTTCAAATCCCAATTATGCACGGAAATTTATTTTTATTTTTAATTTCATTTTCTGTTACGGTATGTTCCTCTGCCAGGTTCTTGAGCCCACAACGTTCCTAATTGCTTAATTTCGAGACCGCCATGGTCGTCCTCTTTATCTTCGTGCTGGAGACTTCCATTTAAACATCTTGCTGGCCATCAATCTTCAGGTTTTATTAGTACACGATCGAACCATTTTTAACGCTCACGTCCGAACTCGTTCTAACACGGTCTCTTCTGCACCTACGGTTCTACAGTCTCCCGTTCTATACAATTTTGTATCATGCCCTCTACGGTCAATCTGCTTTTTAAAAGACCACACCTGAGAATGGTATTTATGTATCGATCCCACTACCACCACTTCTTCTTCTTCTTCTTCTTCTTCTTCTTCTTCTTCTTCTTCTTCTTCTTCTTCTTCTTCTTCTTCTTCTTCTTCTTCTTCTTCTTCTTCTTCACTACAGCCCAACGTAATCCCTGGCCTCCAACACCAATCATTTTCACGTCTCCAAACCGTTGCCATCTCAGCATAACTCCTCACGTCCATTCTCCTGCGATCCTCCAGCGCACTATCCAACCATCTTATCCTAGGTTGACCCCCCTCTTTCTGCTTTTGTAAACATGTGCCCTTAGGACAAATGCTGTTCAAATCCATCCGCTCTAGGTTACGTAGCCATTGTATTCGTTGAGCTTTTATGATTCTTTCGATGTCCTCATCCTTCAAAAGCTCATCTGTCTTCTGATTATTTCTTATTCTCCATTCAACACCTTCCTCAACTGGATCATAAACATTTCGTACAGTCTTTCTTTCAAAGCTTCTAAGTGTTTCTTGTTCCTTTTTTGCTAACCGTCATGACTCATCTCCGTAAGCAACAACCGTCTTATACATTTTCATTTTCTGCGTCTCCATCTCCAGATATCGTCTGCGTAACCTACCAAGAAAGTGACTGGCGGCGTCTCTATCCGTAAAATTTCGTCGTAGGATCCGTTCCAAAGTTCAGGGCCCAAAATTGACCCCGGGCAGCCCCGGCGGTGATCTTCTTCCTACGAGGTCCGTTTGTCGTATCAGAAATAAGTTCCCTGACACTCAGATAACATTCTGTTATGCGCAGGAGATTCTGTGGGATCCGGAAGAAGTGTTCCAGAGCCCTAAGCATGTCGCTCCAGCTGGCAGAATTGAAAGCATTCTTAATACCCAGCGTCGCCAACAGGACTATATTTCTTGAGTAATGTTTCCCCTGTTGGACCGCGTGGAAAGTTCTTACTACCTCCTCCACTGCTCCAAGAGTTGATCGGCCTTTCCGAAAGGTGTACTGTCTGTTTGACAGGTCACCCGCACTTTGAACGGCTGCTAACAGACGTGGCTTTAGTAACCTTTCCAGACATTCTCCAGCAGTATCCAGCATGTACAAAGGTATGTACGCTGATGATGTGCCCGGCTCACGCTTACCTTTGTTGACAAGCACCAGCCTCTGCATTTTTCACCGCTTGGGGAAGTATCCTTTCCTTGAGCCAGCTGTTGTACATATTAAGGAGCATCCGAGGGCATGAACTAGCAATCACCTTCAGAACTTCTGGCGGAATTCCGTCCGGTCCAGGGGCTTGGCCACTCTTCATCAAGCCTGCGGCCTCCTTCAGTTCTTCATCGCTGAACAGCGGGATTTCGTCTTCTGCAACGTGACGCGGCTCACGGACATTTACTGGGTGGGTCGGAAAGAGTGCATCCACGATGGTATCCATACGCGGTGCATCCATGATTGGGCTAGGCGATTGTGCCCCAAGCTTGCGCATGACGACCCTGTAACCCAGCCCAATATATTACTATATTAGCACTTATATAAACTGTAATAAATAATTATATATTTATATTTAAATATATATATTTAATATAAATAATAATTATAATATATAAATATTACACATATTATTATGTTATTACATATATTATTATACAGAGTGATCGAAAAGTCACGCACATCAAAATGAACGTTACTACAAATGGTAATGCAGTTGAAATAGTTCGATCACCGACCGCAAGATAGCATGGTACTACGTATTAGCAACAAACACAGACGCCATTTCGTTGTGAATTGAGTACACGTTGACTGCAGAGTTGTGTTTGTTGCTTGGCAAACATGTCGTTTTCCCAAGAGCAACGAGTTTTCATTGTTGAACATTATTTCGCCCTGTCGTTCTTATGCACGTGTTGTAGACGAGTTTCGTCGGAATTATCCGGATTCGGCAGTGCCTAACAATTCGTCGATTACAACATTAATCGAACGTTTTCGGGAATGCGGATCAGTTTCCGACAGGAAGAGAACAGGAAGACCGGTTATTTTGACTGAGGCTAAAATGGCTGATATTGGGCAAAAGGTGCTTCGTTCGCCTTCAACAAGCCTGAGGAAAGTGTCCGCACAATTACAGATTTCGTATGGAAGTGCCCAGAAAGCGATGAAGAAGTCACACCTTCGTGCATATCATGTTCGTTGTGTTCAGGAACTGAAAGGGCTGGATAAACGAAAACGCTTAGATTATTGCACATGGTTTCGAGCATTTGTTGACAACCATGGAATTGCAAAGCTTGATCGGGTTTTCTTCAGTGACGAAGCGTGGTTTCACCTTAGTGGCTACGTAAACAGTCAGAACAGTAGAATTTGGTCATCTGAAAATCCACATGTGTTACATGAGACCCTTGCATTGTCAGAAAACTGGAGTGTGGTGTGCTCTATCACGTCGTCGCACAGTGGGCCCCTTGTTCTTTGAAACCACAGTGAACAGTGTAGTGTACCAAGACATCACTACACAGTTTATTGCGCTTCTTGAAGAAGATGAACGTTATTGTTGGTTACAGCAGGATGGTGCCACATGTCACACATCCAATGAAACCATGCGCTTCTTACGTGAGTTTTTTGGTGAGCGTCTCATTTCGAAAGGATTATGGCCCCCGCGTTCACCCGATTTGACGCCCGCAGATTTTTTCCTGTGGGGGCACCTTGAAGAGAAGGTCTATAAAAACAATCCACATACACTTGAGGAGCTAAAGAGGAACATTACGACGGAGGTTAACAACATCAGTGTACAGGTGCTCCACAAAGTGGCCTCAAACGTGGTAAAAAGAGCTCGCGTATACATTACTGGACAGGGATATGTTGTAAAGATAAGACGTTCAAAAGACGATAGTAAACATCAAACATAAGCATTATTTGTAAGTACTGTATGTGTATGTGTTTTAAATAATAAAAATTTACTTGTTATTTTTACTGATGTGCGTGACTTTTCGATCATCCTGTATAACATATATTTAAATGCCAATAATATTAGTTACATTTATATAAAAATATGTACGTTTGTGTAAATTTTAATTTATAAAACGGTAAAAAAAGTTTGGCATTCATTTTCATATAACATTTATTTCACAACAAACTTTTATTAGATTACAATACAACACCTCTTTCTGGATAAATCATCCATAATTTTTCTACCGTCAATTTTTTGTTATACTTTTACTTAGCTGCCATTCATTTCATTTGTCTCAGCTGCCAGAGCTTTGTCCTCATTTCCTCCTCCCCAGCTGGTGCAGTCTTATTAAACGTTATGTTTGTCTTTTTGTTTATTTATCTTCAGACCAACTTACGCTTAGCTCATTAATCATATTTTAAACTGCAGTTTCAGTAAACAACACTTAGTCACAGTAAATTTAATTTTAGAAGTATTCATCCACTTTAATTCCTTAATATCACGTTCTAATCGCCGGAACTGATCCTTCAACAATGCTAAGAATAGGCTATTTCCTTTCCTGCTCCACTTTGTGTTCACTTTGGGTATATTTTTATAATGAACGCAGTTCGCTTTGAGCTGTTGGAATTGTATGTACATTTTTAGATATAATTGGGAATCTATTTTTCTATGCATTGTTTTTAAAATTACTTCATTGCTAACATTCTCATACTGACTGCAGTATTTTTTGTTTAAGATTGCTTATCTCTTCTGCTGTAATAACTTCTAAAATCTGCTTGATCAGGCGACTCGGTCAAAAATGTTTGTTTACTGATCCTGTTTTGCTAAAAACGTTTAATATTAACGATAGTATTGAAAAGTGTGACGATTTAAATTGTACCAATAATCAAAATAATAAAAAATTTTAAAAATTAAGGTTGCGAGCTATTAAGCCATTTAAAACTCACTGTATTAATAAAAATAACCTGTATGTACTCAGTATGAGAGGAAGCAGTAATTAGTTAGTTAGAAGATACTCTAATAAAAAGATAAATTGTAAAGAGTTATTAATATCGTATTTAACCCTTTGCTTGTGAGCAGGCGCTGTCCTGTTGATTCCAGACTCGACATGTTTTCCGAGTCTTGTGTAAGTTAGAATAAGATAAAAAAACCTAATTTTAATAATTAAAAATCTGAAGACACAGATAGTCGCTAAAACAACTGATTTAAATTATGTATATTTGTTTAGGGATAGTTTGTATAAATAAAAATGTTAACATAAAGAGAGACAGGGACTATATTCTCGCGCGGCAATTGCCCCACTACCATTTTGTCCAGTACCAGGCGAAGGGAGCAGAATTTCGCTCTCTCGCAATGGTGACTTCGTACAGTATAGACGTAAGAGCTGTGCTCTTAAAATATGTTACCTATACTTTGTTTTACCTTAAGATGGTATACCAGAAATAGCTGCTTAAAGCATCTGGATGTGTTAACTAATATAGTTATGTAAATAAACAAGAGATTTAAAGTGTAAAACTCGAAACGTAAAAAAGGTGTAACACAAGATGACTTCGAACTTCAAGAAATAACAACACTTCCAAACGTCATACCTGGAGATGTGAACTATCAGAAGCCACAAACTCTAGTACACGCGACAGAATATGCAGATCAGGACATCCGAGAATCTACAAGATCATCGTAGAAGGTTCAACCTGCGAACTTTGGAGCCCTTTTCTGACGAAGACCAGACCGAGATGACGACGTAGCTGTTCCTGTTTCCCAAGACGGATACCCCAGGACGAGTCTTCTGCATACCAATTAAAAGGTGACTCGATAGCCTGTCTATCGAGGGTTACTAATATTTGTTACACAACACCTCTTGAAAGAGACTTTTCAGAAACTATTAACCTTGTAAAGACTTATAAATTAAATCTAAGAATTTCATGTAACTATTCTAACTTCATACGTTGTAACAGTTTATATGCTAATGTAGAGTAATATAATTCAAGCAATAATACCATTCTTCCAATGGTTGAATAAAATAAAGTCTTGCAAGCTAATATCATGAATTGATTATGACTAAAAGTTGTAATGAATAAATACCGAAGGTTACCCGGATCCGAGGTATAGCTATATAGAATCAATTTTGATCCCAAAGTTTAAAGAAACCTTTCAAATAACTTAATAATTGAATTAGTAATGTCATGGGATCTGTCAGTAAATGTTTTTAAATGTTAAATAAAGAGAAGTCTTCTTGTTACACACATATGAGGAGTGCTTAAATCAATTGTATACCTTGCCATTGTTTCCTTACACAGTTAGTAAGTAATTTGTTATATTAATTATTTGTGATACATTCTGTTACAACGTAGGCAGCCCATCTAATTAACGGAGTTTAATTACGATGGGTTCCCTGGATTTGTAACGAGGCGAAAAGACGTTACAAAAGTAGCCTACTAATTAAATTAAGTATTGTCACTTAATTAAATTATAATTCACAAACTTCTTTCAGTTATAATTAACAAATAGCGTTACGCCACTACAGAACAACCTTCGTGTTTCTGGGCTATCCCAGCGGAGTCCGACTGTAATGTGTGTGTGCATAAAATAGTTCGTTTAAAATGTTCGTAGTACTGTCAATTAAGACAGTATCATACGCGCAGTGCTCTATGCTTCCTTACCCTGATTAGAATATTATTCACATTGTCATGATTACTCCTTTTCTTAGGTAAGAGTTAAATTAAGTACCGTTAATAACAATACAGCTCCTTTTTTTACACTGCTTTCTCCTTTTTAAGATCTCTGCTTTATTTTCCGTTAACTCTTACTCTTCCTTCCAAATGTTTCATTGTCATCTCAGTAATACGATTACTAGGTCTTACGTCATCCAAGTAAGTTTTATATTGTTTACTTCCATGTTCTGTAAGGAAATGGAAGTATGGTGATTACAAAAAAATCGTGTTCCAGATAAGGGCTGATTGTGATTGTACTACCCTCAAAACATAAAAAAAAGTAATTTTCCGAAATTGGTGTGTGTGTGTGTGTGTGTGTGTGTGTGTGCGTGCGTGCGTGCGTGCGTGTGTGTGTGTGTGTGTGTGTGTGTGTGTGTGTGTGTGTGTGTGTGTGTGTGTGTGTGTGTGTGTGTGTGTGTGTGTGTGTGTGTGTGTGTGTGTGTGTGTGTGTGTGTGTGTGTGTGTGTGTGTGTGTGTGTGTGTGTGTGTGTGTGTGTGTGTGTGTGTGTGTGTGTGTGTGTGTGTGTGTGTGTGTGTGTGTGTGTGTGTGTGTGTGTGTGTGTGTGTGTGTGTGTGTGTGTGTGTGTGTGTGTGTGTGTGTGTGTGTGTGTGTGTGTGTGTGTGTGTGTGTGTGTGTGTGTGTGTGTGTGTGTGTGTGTGTGTGTGTGTGTGTGTGTGTGTGTGTGTGTGTGTGTGTGTGAGGAATTTTTCTATGGCGAACTATAACTGCCCCAAGTTTGCATATGTGCCCGAGTTGTAGAGGACTCAAGGCTTATTGATTTTGGTAAAGATCGGTTAAGGGAAATGGGTAGTTTACCTGCAACGTTTTACGTTTTAACAAGAGTAAAGTACTTAATTTTGGTAAATCAGTAACCTGAAAAAGGTCATAATAACCCACTGTAGAAAGGTAGATGAAATATCTATAGGTAAATGAAAAGGGTAGTTGAAGGGCGGGAGGGTAATTTTTTGTATTTACGTTATAAATTTATTCGACCGAAAACTTAAATAAAAATTCCAATAAAATATTAACAATTGATATCGTTCTATGCTATGTAACCTCGGATACGTAAACAAAATAATTTTTCGTTTCCAGAAAGTCACTGAAAACAAACACTGGGCGGTATTCGCTTTTTTCGCGTTGTTTATATAAAAGATAATTTAATCAAATTAATTTTTATTTAATATTAAAAACTAGTTACAATTCGTATTTTGATTATCTTTCTGAGCGTTTTTACCAAAAGCCTGCTGATATATTTGGTTTCGTTCTGAGTTTTTGTGCACATATTAAAAATAATTTGATAATTACGTAATTAGAACATGAAGTCATGTATGGTTCTCCGTACCGATTGTTTTAGTTAATTTTACGTGTTACACGTTTATTTCTCCAGTAAGACCCTTTCTTCCGTTTATTTACTTCCCAGCCAAAATCTCCACTTTAAAATGGTCGCAAAATAATGTAATTTACAGAACAATAACTGCCACGAATCAACTTTTATTTAGAGACAGTCAGCAGCAAAGACACAAAATGCAGTGACGATACTGGTTCCGCAGGAAACGCATCATGTTTATGCCGTGGTTGCCTTTTCCAGTGTTCAAAATACAAATATGTGTAATAAAAATAGTACGATATACGTTTAGTATTTTTAGCTTAAACGCATTTATTTGTAGAAAGAATATTCTCTCAGATGAAATTAAAATAAACAAGTGTAAGAAATCGTCGCAGCAAGGAATTGATTGAACCACAGTTAAAGAGTGTTGTAAATTTTCTCTTTTTGTGCAAGGAGTTTTTTCAGAATATAAAAATTATATTAAATTTTTAAGACTAGCAGTTGCCCCTGTCGATAAAGTTAGACACGCCCGCGAACCAATTTGTAATATTATTTTCTTTTGAACGAAGTACCCGCATTGTACCTGCTTCGAAGTACTTTATTAGTAAAATCCTGTTTCAAATTTTACTTTTTTTTAATACAGTAATTACTGTAAGTTAGTTTTTTCAAGAAAAGGTACTGAAACCATCACTTATGTTTCAAAAATGATTTTAAAAGTTTTACATTTCTTTGCACATTATAAAAATAAATAGTGTTATTGTGGCAAGTTCTTTAATTTATTTTTATTAAAATGTGTTTCTGTTTAACCATTTTTTTTGTTTTTAAGTTTTGTTAGTTTTAACGTGCTTGTACATGATAACAGATTATAGACGACCTACTACTAATGTAAAAAATTTTCACAAATATATATGAAAATCACTCCAAAGCTTTTTTTTATTTGGTGTTCCACTTCTCTAATTTTTGTAATTTTCCACGTCACTTAATCTTTGTAACGTCCAGCTATTGACCATTGATGCCCGACGTCCAGCTCCCCACCTTTCTATTTTCCGTTGTCGGGGTGGGGAGGGGTGCGCCCATCGAACTGGTCCTCAGTTATATATGCGCTCTCATTAATTCAAATGTTGCCTATGAATGGTTAAGACGGTCAAAATCTAAAGATAAATATAAGGTAACACAACAAACAAACAAAAAGTAATGGACACCAATCCAAAACGTTTTTGAACTAATTATGTACTGTCCTTAGATTCTAACAAACAATATTATTATATATTTTTCTGTAAACTCACATGTACATGTGCTATATACAATAATTTACTTGGAATTTAAGTTTTTTTGTTTTCATTAAATTTCCTGACGGCTGTGAAAATCTTCCCTTTTCCTCAAGAAAACGTGCTAACTATCTCAGTAAGTTGGACAGTAGCTGCAGAACGTCTTTCTGTCGGTTCTATCGAAAATGTTTTCCTTTATTTTTCCGGTAGAATGCGGTGTCAAACTGTAGGTCCCATACCAAGCCAGAGAACTGTTTCCGTTCGTTCCGCGCAGAGACGTGCATCCGATATTGCTAGTGCTGCAATTTTACTTTCATGTTCCATAAGGAAATGGAAGTATGGTCATGGCGAAAAAAATCGTGTTCGAGATAACGGCAGATTCTGTTTGTACTACCACCAAAACATGAAAAAAAGTCATTTTTCGAAAAGTGTCTTTGTGTGTGTCTGTGTGTCTATGTGTAGAATTTTTTCTATGCCAAACGATAACAGCCGCAAATTCAAACAGAATCAAACAATTTTTTGCATACAGCTCTGAATTCTAGAGAACTCAAGGTCTATTGTTTTCGGTGAAGATCGGTTAAGGGAAATGGGTAGTTTACCTGCAACATTTACGTTTTAACAAGAGTAAAGTGCTTAATTTTGATAAATAAAGTATCCTGATAAGAAGCTCATAATAATCCACTGCAGAAACGTAGATGAAATATCTATAAATGAAGAGGGTAGTTGAAGGGGGAGGGGGTAATTTTTTTTATAAATTAAAATGGTAGTTGATGATGGAGGAGGTAAATTTTTATAAGTTTTATATGTGTACTACGTTATTGACAACAAAGAAGTAGTTTCTATGGAAACATTTTATTTCATTTTAACAAAATTCTATATTTTCATTTTAATTTAAATCACGTATGAGTGAAAATATATCGTTCCTGGCAGGCAAGCATCTCTCAATTATGTAATGTTTACTTTTCCAAAATTTTATTATTGTGATTACCGCAATAAAAAGGCCGGCAGGACACACACACACACACACACACACAATTCGCGTTATTTCTGGCCAAACTCATGTTTGTTTTCTTATGTTTCCACGCTTTTTAAATGGAAAGTGCCGAAACCCACACCAACACAACGCGTGCAAGCCGAAAAGGTGGACATCGATTTGCTTCCTGTGGATCGCTGGGCAGTGTTGTAGTATTATAGCAATTAATACAATCTGTGTACTTATTTCTATTATGATATGAGAATTATAAACTAATATGTCCATGTGTGTATGTAATACGGTCCTTAACAAAGGAGTTGGGACCTTATTATAACAATTAATTCATTTAAAGTTAAAGAGATTTAACGACAGCTGATTATACTTTTAAGAGTTGTCAATTGACCTGATTTATCTTTACCAGAATTAGTAAATAAGATGATTTATAATGAACATTAAGAAAGCTATGGACCGTATTACATTTGTTATTTTGTTTTTAGTTAAAAATATTTAATAACGAACTAATCATGCTTACAAGAGTTATCAATTTACCTGATTACATTTATCCAATCTAGCGAATCAGATGATTTTTTATGAACACTAAAGGAACTTATAACCTTATTATAGGCCTACTTGTGTTTTGTATGTTGTTAAAGAGTTATTGTTAATTTAAAGTGAACTTGTTACGCCAGTTTAACCTACAATGTTGACGCCAGACGTCTTTTGAATTTTTATGTTAGTAATTAAGATTTAGTTCTTATGTAATCACTCTCCCTCAAGTATTATGGTAGCATAATTCTTCAAGTTTTCGTATTTTGCAGTCTCAAAGAACCTACATTTTAGATAAAACATTTTAACCAAAAAACAACGTGTAATGTTATGGTTACTAAGAATCAGAATAACAAACGCTGAGACAAGACATTTTAATAAAATTAAACATTATTGTAAAATGAACGATTATCAATCTAAACATTATTTAACATAGCTTCATGAGTATTATCGATCAATAAACCATATTTTTACCAGATAAAAGAGTTAACCAAATTATTTCATTAGAATAGACTATTACAGGTTAGGTGAACCGCTCACAACGGTTGGCACCACTCGCAGCGGTAATTGAGATAATTTGAATAATTTTAAGTTATCATCTCAACTCTGCCTTGTTAACAGAACGATTAACAAGTAAGACCTTCACTAAATGTAAGTGCTGAACTAATAAATAAAATTTAATTTCAGTGAGAAGTAAACTTATAAACTGTTAACCTAAAATTACGACGTCTGACAAAATCGACAGGTGCCAACGGCAGAGTCAACTTAGCCGATTCGTCTCAACAACTAAAGAACCTAGAATTTAAACCACGATTAAAACATGCAAGATTTAAAACAAATAATAGTAATCGAATATTAATTTTCATCAAAACAATTAAACAATCATTTAACATAATTACCCTACGAACAAAGGGAGGTAACTAGTTACGTTACATATGTAAGAAAAGTCACTAACACGTAAGAAAAAACATTAACTACACACCTGTGAGTAGCTCACATAACTCGACAAACGCATTCAAATGGATGCCTATAAACCGTCTGCGGCGGACGTGTTAGACAGAAGATTCGATTGTCGAGATATTTATTTCCGAAGGCGGCGCACAGACGTATTTGTAATGTTGATTTATCTTCCGTCGCGGGACTGTAACACGCACTTCCTGGCGCTACTCTCTCCGACCGCCACGAGACCGGAAATTATATTCAGAGTTGTGTGATTGGTGTCGAGTCGTTTGAATGGCGCTGTAATTTTTGTGAAAATGTTAAATTTATTAACGACTAAAATACTGCTGTAGATGAAACGATCAAATTTTTGTTACACTCTCCGTTTATAATAGTAAGTTTGTTGGTTTTTAAATGGTGCAAGGTTATAAAATTCTTCAGCACTACTATATTCTAATAAATGTTTTATTTAATAAAAGAAGATCATCTTATTATTTGAATTAGCAGTAATTTGAATTAGTAGTATGTAGTTCAAACTTTGTCGTGTTTACTTGCTAAACTCTACTTGTCACGTTCCGGACAGGGCCTTTCAGTGTTCCACGATTTTCAAGTCCTAAACCACGACCTTGAAAATTAGGACCTTGTCGTGGTTCAGGACTTGAAAATGATGTAACACTGAAAGGCCTCGTCCGGAACATGACAAGTAGCAGTTTAGCAAGTAAACACGACAAAGTTGGGTATAAAAGAAGCACTAACGATAACTAAAAGCCCCTACACACCTACCAATCCAATCCGATCCGATCTTCAATTTAGGAAAGGAGATCGCTATCCATACTGTCCAATTTCTTTCTCCGATCTCGTGATTTTAGTCAGTACCATTGAGATTACCGACCTGGTCACACCCTCGTAATGGCACTGTTTTTGTCGAAAAATCAAAAAATCAGGGCTGCTCTTACAACACTGTTGATCCTCCAAAAGCACCCACCAGAAAGGAAATTTTGGGCATAAAAGTGGTTAAAGGAAAGAAAGAAATTTACCCATTCCATATTGTTGAAGCAATTGAACTAAGACGATTTCCGAATTTTTTTACGAATGAATGAACAATGTTTTATGGAATTGCTGAGAATGGTAAAGCCGTTCATAGAAAAACGTAATACCATTTTTCCAGTTCAATAAAATATTTCTACATTCATCTTCAGCCATTTTGTTCACTATATACTCAAAACAAAATGAAAAACACGTTCAACAACTTGCAGTTTGCTGAAAAGAAAAGAAACAACTAATCGGAACCGACGCCGATGGTGATACACACTATACGATCTAGGATGGAAGGTGGAGGGGATCTGTCCTAAGTCGGCTAGTCGGATGGGGAGGACCGCCCGACCTTCCTAAATCGGATTCCAACTTTTTTTAAGGACGATAGTCCTACACACTATACAATTTGCTATTTCTATCCTATATTTAGGACATCGGATAGGATTGGATTGGAAGGTGTGTAGGGGCCTTTACACTTACCTGTCTGCAAGCTGTATAAGCTGAGTTCCTTTTACAATATGAAAATATCTTTCTCAAACACTAAAACCATCACCGTCATCAGCAATACAATTTTAGAACGGGGCTCACGTTTTCAATACTTAGACTGCGACATTTCTTACGAAGAAGACAGAGACATCAGAAAAAAAATAAATAAATTTCGAAGTATTTATGGTACAGTTATAAGAACTTTTAAGATTAAGTCATTAAAAGACACACAGATAAAATTTAATAAGGTGTTGGCAGTTGACACACTGTTGTATGGTTCTGAATGTCGGGCACAGTTCCCACACTGTTGGAAGGTTCTGAATGTCGAGCACAGTTCCCACACTGTTGGACGGTTCTGAATAAGGTGATGGCAGTTTCCACACTGTTGTATGGTTCTGAATGTCGGGCACAGTTCCCAAAATGTTGTATGGTTCTGAATGTTGGGCACAGTTCCCACACTGTTGTATGGTTCTGAATGTCGGGCACAGTTCCCACAATGTTGTATGGTTCTGAATGTTAGGCACAGTTCCCACACTGTTGAATGGTTCTGAATAAGGTGCTGCCTATTCCCATACTGTTGTATGGTTCTGAATGTCGGGCACAGTTCCCACAATGTTGTATGGTTGTGAATGTTGGACACAGACCCAAACTGTTGAATGGTTCTGAACGTTGGGCACAGTTCCCACAGAGTTGTATGGTTCAGAATGTTGGGCACAGTTCCCACACTGTTGTATGGTTCTCAATGTTGGGCACAGTTCCCACACTGTTGTAAGGTTCTGAATGTTGGGTACAGTTCCCAAACTGTTGTATGGTTCTGAATGTTGGGCACAGTTCCCACACTGTTACATGGTTCTGAATGTTGGGCACAGTTCCCACGCTGTTGTATGCTTCTGAATAAGGTGTCGTCAGTCCCCACACTGTTGTATTGATCTGAATGTTGGGCACAGTTCCCACACTGTTGTATGGTTCAGAATGTTAGGCACATTTGCCACAATGTTGTATGGATCTGAATGTTGGGCACAGTTCCCACACTGTTGTATGGTTCTGAATAAGATGCTGTCAGTTCCCACACAGTTGTAAGGTTCTGAACGTCGGTACAAGTTCCCACATTGTTGTATGGTTCTGAATAAGGTGTTAGCAGTTCGCACAATGTTGTATGATTCTGAATGTTGGGCACATTGCCCAAACTGTTATATTTTTCTGAATGTTGGGCACAGTTCCCACACTGTTGTATGAATTTGAATGTTGGGCACAGTTCCCACACTGTTGTATGGTTCTGAATGTTGTCACAGTTCCCTCACTGTTGTATGGTTCTGAATGTTGGGCACATTTCGCAATCTGTGGTACGGTTCTGAATAAGGTGTTGGCAGTTCCTACACTGCTGTATGGTTCTGAATGTTGGGCAAAGTTCCCACACTGTTGTATGGTTCTGAATAAGATGTTAGCAGTTCCCACAATGTTGTATGTATCTAAATGTTTGGCACAATTCCCAAACTGTTGTATTTTTCTGAATGTTGGGCACAGTTCCCACACTTTTGTATGGTTCTGAATGTTGGACACAGTTCCCACACTGTTGTATGGTTCTGAAAAATGTGTTGGCAGTTCCCACACTGTTGTATGGTTCTGAATGTTGGGCACAGTTCCCAAACTGTTGTATGGTTCTGAATAAGATGCTGTCAGTTCCCACTCTGTTGTAAGGTTCTGAATGTTGGGCACAGTTCCCACACTGTTGTATTGTTCTGAATGTTGGGCAAAGTTCCCACACTGTTGTATGGTTCTGAATAAGGTGTTAGCAGTTCGCACAATGTTGTGTGATTCTGAATGTTGGGCACATTTTCCAAACTGCTGTATTTTTCTGAATTTTGGGCACAGTTCCCACACTGTTGTATGTTTCTGAATGTTGGGCACAATTCCCACACTGTTGTATGGTTCTGAATGTTGGGCACAGTTCCCATACTGCTGTATGGTTCTGAATAAGATATTGTCAGTTCCCACACTGTTGTATGCTTCTGAATAAGGTGTTGGCAGTTCCCACACTGTTGTATGGTTCTGAATGTTGGGCACAGTTCCCACACCTTTTTATGGTTCTGAAAGTTGGGCACAGTTTCCTCACTGTTGTATGGTTCTGAATGTCGGGCACAATTCCCACATTGTTGTATGGTTCTGAATGTTGGGCACAGTTCCCACACTGCTGTATGGTTCTGAATATTGGGCACAGTTCCCATACTGTTGTATGGTTCTGAATGTTCGGTACAGTTCCCACACTGTTACATGGTTCTGAACAAGGTGTTGGCAGTTCCCACACTGTTGTATAGTTTTGAATGGTGGGCACATTTCCCACACCTTTTTATGGTTCTGAAAGTTGGACAAAGTTCCCTCACTGTTGCATGGTTCTGAATGTCGGGCACAGTTCCCACAATTGTTGTATGGTTCTGAATGTTGGGCACAGTTCCCACACTGCTGTATGGTTCTGAATATTGGGCACAGTACCCATATTGTTGTATGGTTCTGAATGTATGGCACAGTTCCAACACTGTTGTATGATTCTGAATGTTGGGCACAGTTCCCACACCTTTTTATGGTTCTGAAAGTTGGGCACAGTTTCCTCACTGTTGTATGGTTCTGAATGTCGGGCACAATTCCCACATTGTTGTATGGTTCTGAATGTTGGGCACAGTTCCCACACTGCTGTATGGTTCTGAATATTGGGCACAGTTCCCATACTGTTGTATGGTTCTGAATGTTCGGTACAGTTCCCACACTGTTACATGGTTCTGAACAAGGTGTTGGCAGTTCCCACACTGTTGTATAGTTTTGAATGGTGGGCACATTTCCCACACCTTTTTATGGTTCTGAAAGTTGGGCACAGTTCCCTCACTGTTGCATGGTTCTGAATGTCGGGCACAGTTCCCACAATTGTTGTATGGTTCTGAATGTTGGGCACAGTTCCCACACTGCTGTATGGTTCTGAATATTGGGCACAGTACCCATATTGTTGTATGGCTCTGAATGTATGGCACAGTTCCAACACTGTTGTATGATTCTGAATGTTGGGCACAGTTCCCACACTGTTGTATGGATCTGAATGTTGCGGGTAAAGTTCCCACACTGTTGTATGGTTCTGAATTTTGGGCGCAGTTCCCACACTGTTGTATGGTTCTGAATAAGATGTTGGCAGTTCCTACACCGTTGCATGGTTCTGAATGTTGGGCATAGTTCTGAATATTGAGCACATTTTCCACACTGTTGTATGGTTCTGAATGTTGGGCACAGTTCCCACACTGTTGTATGGTTCTGAATGTTGGGCACAGTTACCACACTGTTGTGTAGTTCTCAATGTTGGGCACAGTTCGCACACTGTTGTATGGTAATACATTATTATAAGGAAAATCTTAGCATATAGTATTACACAATTGTAATGAAGCATGCTGTAATATAAATTTATTAGAAAAAACCACATCTTACACAGATGGAGTTATCAGAAATGTAGTTTGTTAGGTCGGCTGTGTTAGGAGAAACAGGATACAAAACGTAATCATTGGACAGGAAGTAAACATTTAAACGGTTGCACTACAGGCAGAAATGTATAATGAAAGGTGGAAAGAACGTGCATACAAAAGCCAGGAAGAAAAGTAGACATTCAATCGTCACCCGATGGGTAGAAGACGCTTGGGAAAACCGAGAATTTGATGGTGATGATGGAACAGGCAGAATTGGCTAACACTGCAAGGCAAAAGAAGAAGAAACAAAAGAAAACTCTTGTTTCCCCTCCAATAAAAATCAGTTTTAAAGCTATAAAAAATGTATTTATTATATCTCGTTCTATGCCTTTAAGTACACAATTTATAGCTAATTTATTTACCAAATAAGCCTAAATCTAATATGAGAACCGATTGAACACTTTAACTGGGCCAGATCTTTGGCCTGAGTAAAGATATTGCTGCCAAAATTTATGATGATGATGATGATGATGATGATAATAATGATTAATATTATTATTATTATTGTTGTTGTTGTTGTTGTTGTTGTTGTTGTTGTGGTGGTGGTTTTGGTGGGTGGTGGTGCAGGTGGTGTTCAAGACGATGATGATAGTGACAGTTGTAGTCGTAAAAGCAATAATTATGATGATAATGATTATCTTCTTCTTCTTCTTCTTCTTCTTCTTCTTCTTCTTCTTCTCCTACCCAAAGATTAGATTATATAAACCTTGTCCGGCACCCATCTCATCCTCGGACGACCCATGTCTCTTCTACCAATGGCTTTATAGTTCAGTGCCGCTTTCGGCACTCTTCGATCCTCTGTCATCCTTTGCAGATGATCCCACCATTGTCTTCTGTAAATTGAAATAATTTCATTTATGTCCTTTACGTCGAATTCTGCTCTGTATCTTTAGTCCTTATTCTATCTTGCAATGTATAATTTAAAGTATTTTGAAGAAATTGCATTTCTGCACTTTGAATCTTGCCGCTTCCCTTTTTTGTTATGACCCACGCCTCAGTAGCATAAATCAACGTGGGTATTGCAATTGTCTTATAAAATTTAATCCTTGTGCTCTGTCTTGTTTTATTTATAAGATTTCTATGAATCATACCACAAATATTCCTAAATTTATTTATCTTATCTCTTATGTCATATTCAGATTCATAGCTTACTTTGCAGCCGAGATATTTGAAACGGCTCACTTGTTCTAAAGTGCTATTGTTTGTAACTATCTCAGTCCTCACTGGATATTTACCTTTAAAGGTCATGATTTGGCCTTTCTTACTGAAATAGTCTTAATAGTGTTTCTTAGTGATAATGATTATTACTAATTAAATCAAAAGTTTAACAGGCCCTCGCCATGACTGAATTTAAATTTCCGTGCTCACTACGCGTAATCTTTATGTGCAGTAATATCATCAACAACCTGTAATTTGACCTTTCTCTCTTTCAGTTGGTGACTAATTCCCTAGTCAAGCGAACGTAGGAATATGTTCTGCTACAGTGAAGTGTGTTCATATAGATAAAGATGCCTCAAGATAGATTAGGGGCCACGTCTTGTGGATACGGGTTTGGCGATCTCGATGTGCCCCAGCTGGATTCTCACTTTGCTTCAGCTTGTCTTGGGCGAGATCCCTTCCTTTAGTCTTTTCTGTCTAGTCTCTTTTGACTGCCTCTTGTTCTTTCCTGACCCCGACGCTATTAGAGTAATTGAGAGCTAGGGTGTGTTCCTTTTTCAATTCTAAATTTTGGGTGGCTTAGGATCTTAGAGTGCTCACTGATGCCGATAGGTGAGCATTGGAAATACTAAGAAACTTTCAGTATCAGAATAACTGATACAAACCACAAAATTCTATCTCAGAAAGAAAAGGATGAGGCCGAATCTCCTGCGGCGACCCAAAACAGGGGGCTGTTTGGTAACCCTGACAGAATAGTCTCTGGTAGGGGGTTGTGCAACAGGCCAGTAACCTGTTCATGTAAAACTTTGAAATACTTGTAGTATCCAAAGCAGCCTCGGATTAAGGAGACGTGAGTCGTCCGAGAATGACATAACAGATTTATATAACCTAATCCTTGAAGAGGAGAAGAAGAAGTTTTGTACTGACAGAAAACCTCTGTAAAGACCATGAAACCATATCGTTCTTAATTTCGTCATGATCTAAACGACTACGACTGGTCTTGCACCATAGCGACTCATGACGACCGCGCGCGTGTGTGTGTGTGAAAGGAAAATTACAAATCTGAATAATAAATGTGCAAATACGTAAACTGTTTACATAGCGGGTATGTATACCTTACATTTCAATTTAAATTAGCAGACACGACCTCTCCGTGCGTAAAAGTAAATAATCTCTTGAAAATAAACGCTTCTTTAAAAAATTGCCTGCCTTCCTGCGGTAGCAAATTTTTAATTACAGCACAGCAAGTACGTTACACTTTGTTGAGTGTTTGTGTTTTTGAAAGTCTTTAAAAGAATTATCTGAAACATTTTTTTAATAGTTTTACAGTTCGTTAAAATTTTATACGTTTTATTTTGTAAAACGAAGGCGCTCCTTTCCCATCATGAAGCCGGTCACGAGTATAATAGAATTACACAAAAAAATTGCGTTTAGAAGTAAGTCTACTTAAACAGACGAATACCAAATATAAAGTGTATACACAAATATCTGACAGAGAGATAGACAGACTGGTAGATAGGTAAATAGATTGTAGATACATAGACAAACAGACAAGCAGCTACGTACATAGATACATAGATAGATAGCAGGAGGGGGAGAAAGAGAGTAAAAGCAGGAGAGCGAGGTGTATATAGACAGCGAAGTAGCTAGGTAGGCAGATAGACTAGGTAGATAGATAGAGAGATAGATAGACAGACAGACAGACAGACGGACGGACGGACGGACAGACAGACAGACAGGTAGGTAGGTAGGTAGGTAGGTAGGTAGGTAGACAGACAGACAGACAGACAGACAGACAGACAGACAGACAGACAGACAGACAGACAGACAGACAGACAGATAGACAGACAGACAGACAGATAGATAGATAGATAGATAGATAGATAGATAGATAGATAGATAGATAGATAGATAGACATGTAGCGAGGTAGAAATACGGTAAAAATAGATAGATAAAGCAGGAAGAGTTAGGGACACACAGAGAGACAGACAGAGTTTGAAAATTTAAAGTAAATTGAGAGAAGTGAAGTAAAGTACAGCAAGCGGTAGGAATTGTTGTTACCGCAAAAGTGTTTGTTTTTGAAAACAGCTTAATCCATACGAAGAGGTTAACTGTTATGTAAACTAACGAAAATAAATACTAAAAAAACTACCCCTCTATTAATGTGTGTGTGTGTGTGTGTGTGTGTGTGTGTGTGTGTGTGTGTGTGTGTGTGTGTGTGTGTGTGTGTGTGTGTGTGTGTGTGTGTGTGTGTGTGTGTGTGTGTGTGTGTGTGTGTGTGTGTGTGTGTGTGTGTGTGTGTGTGTGTGTGTGTGTGTGTGTGTGTGTGTGTGTGTGTGTGTGTGTGTGTGTGTGTGTGTGTGTGTGTGTGTGTGTGTGTGTGTGTGTGTGTGTGTGTGTGTGTGTGTGTGTGTGTGTGTGTGTGTGTGTGTGTGTGTGTGTGTGTGTGTGTGTGTGTGTGTGTGTGTGTGTGTGTGTGTGTGTACAAAAACTACCCTCTATTAACGTGTCTGTATATTGTAACTAGACGCGATATGCGGTTACAAATAATTATTTTTGTTCTGTACAAAAATAAAAAAGTTTTAATTTAATTTTAAAAATTTTCAAAAAAAAATTGTAATGTTTCGTTTTAATGTAAATATTTAAGAAATAATTCTTGTGTTGTGGTTTTGTAGAAATTTTAAAGTTCTTTCAGTTATTCGTGTCAATAAATTCGCTTCTGATTCACTGTAAATAAATCTGGAATTAATAAGATTGTCTCACTTTACTAATCGATTGGCGATTTTCTTCCTTCTCAAGTATATTACTCCCCTTGAGTAATAGTCGCCTTTCTGTTAGTCCTGTGGTTAATTAAAACTCTTATATTAACTTGTGAAATAAATTTAAAACCAAATAGTTGAATGATTATTATTTATTGACAAAATTTGTTAGAATATCGATTTAAAATCGATTATTCGATAAAGTTCGACTCCTTCACAGGGGTAATCGATTATCAATACATGTTATATTATACAAATATTTTTGAATGGTTCTTTGAACGGTTATAATTATAATAGTCAGAGAAGGGACAAATATAGAAAGTATAACATTCACAAAATAAATCTTAATAATTAATGATTACAAAATTATTTTATTATATATAATGTTTATAAAATTGAAAAGTCAAAACAATTGCCGTGACGACAGATCTCATTCCTTGTGGACACTTTGCATGATGGGATTTCTCAAAATGGCGGCTTACTCGCTGTTCGGTAAAACTGGAATCGGCGTAGTGAAATTTTCTTACAATAAAGATGCCTTCACAACTGTTTCCTCGTTTCCGCAATATTGAATAATGTCTATTGTGTTGTTAGAGGTGTCCTGGTTAAGTGTTCTGTGTTTACTGACTTTAAATGTTTTGTATTAGATGTGTTCACTTGGTCTACGTGTCTGTCGAAAAGTGTGAAGTTCGTTTGGTTATGTTATATTTCGTGTTTTATAGTTTTATTAGTCTATTTCACTTATATTCTGTTCCGTATTAATTGTTTTCACTGTTTGTGGTGGTTGTGTTCATTGATTTTAAGTTTATTATACTTATTTCGGTAACTCTCGGTTTTTCACTGCATGATAGGCTTATTTTGTATACGCCATTAAAGTATTCGCTATATAGGTTCTTAGCGCGAGCTTAAATCAACCGTTCGCTTCGAATGTTAATTAAGAACTGTTTTACTTCCTTCGTCTTCTGAAATATCTTGCCAAGTTAATATTAGAAAAGAATTGTTTCAATTATTATTCACTTCCTATGCATGTGATTACAATACATTATAATCAGAATATATTTTGGTTATTGATTACTTTCATGAACTAGTAAATACATAATCGGTTTCTTTAACTCCTGCTGCTTAATTTGTCATGCAATAGTCCATCTTTATTAAGTTTTTTGTCAAAATTGCTATATTTCTGTCATTTTGGAAATATAGGCTCAATATCTGCTTTCTGTTCTTGTCCAAAATTGTAGCCATCTTATGTGACATAAATATGATTATAATAAATCTCATATTGATACAAATCTTTAGCTTTCCTTAATTTCTTACAAATTTATCAATTGATCATTCTTGTAGTTATAATTCATGAATTTACTATTCCTCCTCTGAAATTGTTAGATTTTACATTTGCAAATTTTTTAATAATTTTATACCTCTTTTTATATTATTCTTTTAAAGTATAGTTTTAGTTATAATAGTTGGTGATTGATTCACCTTATATGAATCTCATTAGGTTACTTGGTTTATTTAACTTCCTTACTCAACTATTATGTTATTGGAATTTCCTATTTGGCCTAGATTTTATGGTTTTACATTTACTGTTTTTTGAGTAATACTATTTCTATATCCCTTCTGACTTTCTAAAGTTAACACAATATTAAATAAAATCTCCTTATGTAACTATTGGAAGATGTAGCATTGTATTCATGCTCATATTACTAAAACAATATTGAAAATTAATTACTAGTCTTTAAAGTTAGACATTTTAGTTTTAAATATTTTTAGAAATACATAACAAACACTTTATAAACTAGTATGGTATACATACAGAGACATTTTAGTGTGTATGAACACTGTTATACATAATAAATACTCTTATATTAATTATAATTCTTATTCTATACACCACCTTGAAATGTGGAGTTCATAGGCTTTACACACAAACATAATTAGCCATTTAATTTTTATTTTTTCTTAAACTTAATTTGATTGCAGTCCTTTCTGTTTATATGGTGTACTACATTTTAATCCCTGTCACAGTAATTATTCCACACCTGCTCTCTTTATCATTTACATTTCACAGAATGTTTTTTGATAAAAGGTGGCCTCTTCTATGAAACATTATAAGTATTTTCATAATAATACTTCATGATATGTCAATTCTGTATTTATATAAAACATTACAGTTATTTAATTGTACCTAGTTAAAGTATCCGTTACACCTTTACTTGAAGTTTATTATATTGAAATCACTTGCACTGGTTCACTTACACTGTTGGGTCTGATTTATATTTGAGTTTACAATATTCTAAGACCAAACTTTTAGTTATAATGGACTGTGAAGATTTGTTTATTTTATTATATAATAACTTTAGTTGGTGCACTTCCATTTACACTACTAAACACTTTTGTTTATAATTATTTTACACTTCTATGAGGTTTTGGGGTGTTATACTTTCGTGGGTGACATTAAAATTTGGTTCGGGGTTTGTTATTGTTAGTAATAGGTTTTTCATGGGTATTCCTCGTAGTTCTCCCATCCTACATCTTCTTTTCTTCACTTCTTCCTTCTTGGGTTTTCCAAGGTAAGTTGGTTTTATTATGTCCGTTGGTTGGTTCGGGGTATCTTCTTTATTACCTGCTCCTATCCTACCTGGGTATTATCCTGATTTTATTTTAGTTTCTCCGGATTTAATTTTCTTGATGCATTTTTGTTGCGTTTTTATGATTTAATTTTACTTTTTCGTTTATGATGGTATTTTCCTTCGATATTTAATTATTTTCCTTTGAATTTTCTTTTGAGTTAATGTAATTTAAATTTATTTATGATCAGAATGGAATTATTACTTAGTGGATTATCTGTCATGCTACAGATTGCCCTCCTCCAGAAGTGATTAGTTCAGACTATACTTGGTTTGTCTGAAATAATTGCTTATGATAATTATTATATTTTTTATTATTCTTGACTTCCTTCCATTTCTAAATTCTCTTATACCTATTCGAGCTTACATTTATTTCATTCTTACTTGACCTTCCTTGATAGTAATAGTCATCTGAGTTTCATTTTTATTATTTTATTTTCATTTTCTTAACTCGGTGTTTTATCCATGGGATATTTATTCCCTATCATTCCCTAACACGTGAACTGGGGCAGTTCAGAGAGCCACTGTAGGCTACATACTCTGCTGGCCAATACTTCACTTCTATTTGAGTACAGAGGCGAATCATCTCTGCTCAAAAACATATTAATACTGCTGGATTTATCTACAGACAGTTATAAAAAAATTATTTAAGGATAATCCATTTTATGACTATTTAAAAAATATCTTTGGATACTTCACTTCGTATATTGCTCAGAGATTTTAATATTCCTATCTCAGTTATTCTTCTGACTTGTTAGCTTTATTGTTATCTCAATTCTTATTATGGTGGGAAGCTCTTTTATTAATATAATTATCATTGTTTATCAAATATAAAGTTTTTGTTATTAATTCTTTATTCTTCTCTGGTTTTTATTGCAATCTGCTTCTGTTTATTGGTAGCATATATTTTAGGATATTTTTTGTTTGCTTCTTAGTTTTTATTAATTCCACTAGTTGCATGTTCTAGCACTTTCTTCTAATTGTCTTTATTACACTCGACATTTATTTCATGATCATACTCATTATTGATTTATTTAATTACATTTATCTATTTTGTTCTTTTTTCAAATTACTTCTCTCTGGTTTTTTATTCAAATGAATTCTTTAATTATCATATTAATGTGGTCATTGTTTCTCTTTGTATTACTTCAAAGTGTTATTATTTTTATTTCAACATACGTTTATTCATTTAATCGTATCACTGGTTCTTATTTCCTTTTCTTTAATTTCATAGAATGTTTTTATTAATCATTGGTTGTAATTTGACATTACTATATATTTGAATTTTGTTGACTTTAACAAAATTCTTTCTTTAATTATTCCACAATAGTTTTTTCATAAATAGTTTGTCAGTAAGTGGTGCTTACCATATTTTTAAAATTTTTTTGTTTTTTATGTAATTTCCAAATTCTTTTTTTTTAATTATTCCAAATGTTTTTCTTAAAATTGTATGCGTAATTTGATCTTACTAATATTTTAGAATTTAGTTGTTTTTAACCAAATTTTTTTCTTTTTTTGTTTATATCTCAAATGGTTTTCATAAATACTGGTAGTAAGTTGTGCTTACTATATTTTTTGAATTTTGTGGTTTTGTTTTATGTAATTACTCCTCATGATATTTTTTCATAGAAGCCTGGTTATATACACCTTTGATTCTACCAGAACCCATCTCATTTATCTCGTAAGTATTATTGTTTTTGTCCATGGAGACTATATAGGGTCCAGTGTATAGTAGTAACAACTTCTTTGTTATTCCTTCCAGTGAGCTGGGTAATTCCCGATTTTTCAATAATATCTTTTCTCCACTTGTATAGGTTATTATTTTACCCTTACTCTTTTGATATTTGTTTCGCCGTTTCTCCTGGTCTTCGGCCACCTTGTTGTAAAATTTTATTTTGTCAAAAGTATACATATTATCTCTGGGGAACTCTAGTATTTCTTCGATCTCTCTTGGGGGTTGTTTCTCGTACATGGTAATTCCTATGGCTGGGTGGTATGCCAAGTTGAGGAATTCTTCTGTGGCTTCTAGATAGTCTTGCCACCTCCTCTGTTGATTGTGGCAATATGTTCTTAATATCCGCCCCACTTCTCGTAATACTCTCTCTGCCGGGTTACTGCTCCGGTGGTAGACCGAGGTTTTGTAAGTACGAACACCCATAGATAGTAGGGTATCCCGCCATTTTTTCCCCTTGAGTTGGGTTCCGTGATCTGTAATGATCGAAACTGATTTTCCGACGTTTGGGAAGTACTGGTCGGTTAATATTCCGAGAATTTTATTAGTAGTTGCCCGATTTGCTGGGTATAGCTTAACGAACTTAGTGAAATGGTCCATCACGATTATCAGATACTTATATCTGTGACGACCGCCACTGCGGGGAAATGGCCCGCAGATGTCCAAGAATACCTTTTCCAACTTTGCCTGTGATGTTATAGGAATCATTTGGCCTTCCTTTTTCTCATTATTAGATTTAACGAGTTGGTAAATGTGTGGCAACCTTTTATATACTTCCGGACCTTCCGGTTGACATTTTTCATGTGGCAGCTCTCCTCCAGGGCCTTTATCACCTTTAAGACGCCCATATGCCCATATCGAATATGATAATTAATATTATTATCTCCCTTTCCATATGGGTTGGAATGATTACCTTCCATGTCTCCTTCCTTAAAGATGGTTTAATGAATAAAATATCGTTATTTAGTTGGTAATATCGGGCGATAGTTTCGTCCCCTGCTTCTAATCGAGTCTTAATATTTCTTAACTTCGGGTCTGCTTGTTGGTGGGTGCTCAGGTTTGTTAATAATGTGGCTAGATCGGCTCTGGTGCTAAGAATGTGGTATATCTTGAGTACACTTTCTTTCTCTCCCTCGAATGTTTGCTTTTCTACGTCAATACGTGATAATACGTCTGCAACGACATTCTTCTTTCCTGGGATGTACTCCCACTTAAGATTGTATTCTTGCAGTACCAGTATCCACCGGGTCAACCTTCCGTGACTCAATTTGCACCTCCTCAGGAACGATATGGACTTATGGTCTGTCCGGACGGTAACGGGGTAACCTAGGATGTAGGTGCGGAATTTGCCACACGCGAACACTACACTTAACAGTTGGTTGAATTTTCTTTTGAGTTAATGTAATTTAATTTTATTTATGATCAGAATGGAATTATTACTTAGTGGATTATTTGTCATGCTACAATATATACAAAAACTACTCCTCTATTAACGTGTGTATATTTGTTGTAGTCTTTTCCTGATACCATGTTTTTATTGTATTTATTTTTTAGAGTTAGCAGGGATTACCAGTGAAAATATAAAACTAAGAATTATTCAGGATAAAAGGGTTATAAAAACATTTTATTTACACATTATTGAAAATGTGTGAATAAAAACGATTACAATGACAAAACTGTAAAACCATATTAACGAATAGTATTTTATTTTGAAAACTGAACTAGTAATACTTTAAACCCAGTATGCTAAAGAATGGGATAACGTTGACTGATTCAAAGGACGAGATATTTTATTTCAATGTGTTATTTCAAAACGTTTTCAGTACTTCTGAATACCCTACATAGAAGTGCTCTTTAAAAGATTTTTAACATTGAAAATGTTTATAAGGACGTGTCTCATATTTGCGGCCGATCGCTGGTGCGTGATCGAAAATGGGAACCGGTGAGTTTCCATAGAAACTACTTCTTTGTTGTCAATAACGTAGTACACATATAAAACTTAGCTTATGAATGCGACTACATTTAACTTATAATCTGTACATTGGTAAATGAAGAATGAATACATTGATTGGTGAATGAACATAAATATAGGCCTATATATTTCTTAGATTTATTGAAGCATTTTCAATGCCCTTCTCTGTGCATTGCATTTGTGCAATGCCTGTAAATTTTTTTACTAAACCGGGGGCGTCGACGGTAGTTTACCTGCAACGTTTTATGTTTTAACAAGGGTATTTTCTATGGCAAACGATAACAGCCGCAAATTCAAACAGAATCAAATGATTATTTGCATACAGCCCTGATTTGTAGAGTACTCAAGACCTATTGTTTTTGGTGAAGATCGGTTAAGGGAAAGGGGTAGTTTACCTGTAACGGTTTTTTATCAAGGGTAATTTTTTCTATGGTAAACGATAATAGCTGCAAATTCAAACAGAATCAAATAATGTTTTGCATACAGCCCTGAATTGCAGAGTTCCCAACACCTGTTGGTTTTGGTGAAGATCGGTTAAGGGAATAGGGTAGTTTACCAGCAACATTTTATGTTTTAACAAGTGTAATTTTTTTATGACGAACGATAACTGCCGTACATTAAAACAGAATCAACTACTCTTCTGCATACCTTTTTGAATTATACAGAACTCAAGGTCTGTTGATTTTGTTGAAGATCGGTTAAGGGAAAGGGGTAGTTTACCAGCAACGTTTTATGTTTTAACAAGGGTATTTTCTATGGCAAACGATAACAGCCGCAAATTCAAACAGAATCAAATGATTATTTGCATACAGCCCTAAATTGTAGAGTTCTCAAGGCCTATTGTTTTTGGTGAAGATCGGTTAAGGGAAAGGGGTAGTTTACCTGCAACACAAGAGAAGGATTTTACTTATATACTGTGTAGCGTGACAGAAAATCCACTATTTATTAAATCATATAAAATAATAAAAATTAATTACACCACATATGTTAATATAAAATCGAATGAAATTGAATGAAATCAAAGGAATAAACAACAATAAAATAAAAATTCTCATTACATTATATAAAAACCACTGTTAAAAATCAAAGAAATTATTGAAAGCAACTCATATTATAAAATCAGGAATTTACCCAGGAAGCTAGGAGCAGTAAACAAATTAGATAACACAATATCAAGAAGAGAGAATCAGTTTGAGAGTGGTGAAACACCAAAATACCCCAAAGACAAGGAGAAGGAAGAATAAAATTTGTGATCAGGAAGTAAACAATACCCTGAAACCTTTAGCGAAGAGCAAAGTCAGTATCAGTAAATAAATTCGATGCTCCAAACTAAACATCAGTCGAGATAACACGAAGTACCTTGGTTTACCCAAGAGTGAAGAATGAAGACAAGAAGACAAGAAGAAGGAAGACCAGAAGAAAGACAAGAGTGAAGACAAGAAAGAAGATAAGAAGAAAGACAAGAAAGAAGACAAGAAGAGAGGAAGAAATAGTATGAAAGAAACACCGTTATAAAACCTATTATTAAATACCATCAACCCCAAACCCATAGAGACAATTAAAAAGAAAGTATAACATCCCAAAATCCTATAAAAATGTAATTATTAAGAAATCAAAAGTGTTGTCTAGTATAATAAGAAATGAACCAACTAAAGCTATTGTGTGATAAAGAAAATAAACAAGTCTTAACAGTCCATGATTACTAAAGGTCTGGTCTGAGATAATAAGACTCAAAATATCAGAACCACCAGTGAAAGTGAACTTGTGCAAGTGTTTTTGGAAATACAATGAACTTAAAGTTAGTGATACTATGACTTATCAATATGCTATATAACAACTTTTATATTCAATAATACACATCATCATAAAATAATAAAATGGAAGATTTCCAATATTTTATTATTTTAATGTAACTCTGTTATTACAAGACATTTGTAAAAATGATAATAACTAGAGTATGGGTGGACATGTTTACTGATGAAGGGGATAATAGATAATAATGGTTTAGCCCAGAAAGGACTGGCATTAATTTATGTTCATAGGTTTAAATTGTTTAAAATAGCTATTTGTTCACAGCCATGATCTCAATAGGTTTACAAGAATTTTTAGTAAATAAGATTTATATGTGTTTAAAATGAATTATGTTTGCCAAATAACAGCATGTATACCATTAATAATGTTTCAGTAGGTATGCTGTATTAATTCAAAAAGGAATTAAATGTATGTTTTCAAACCATGTCAGCAATATGTTCAATCTTAGAATGCTGAATGATGTTCATTATTATTTTTTATATAACCGTAATATTAATCAAATACTACACCTCACAATAGGTTTGTAAAACGTTTTATTTTCATGTAATAATAACTATGTAAAGTCAGAGGAGGAGTAGGATTAAATTTGTTTGAGAAAGGCAGAAATATAAAATTCTCAACTCTAGGCCATGTGGTGAATTCACAGAAGCCATATACACCATTTAATTCACTTATAATTCCTGTAAACTAGCAAGATTTAGGTAAGATAAATCAGTTAACCACTACTGTGATTGATCCTATGAGTTAAAGTGATAATAAGGAAATATACCTTAAAAAATTGTAAATTTTCAAAATATATAAATTAATTCATTTTAAAGAGCAATGTCAAATTCAGAGATTAGCACAAAAAAAACCAGTTCAGAGGTTCAATTATATTTATTTAAGGAAAGGAAGAGAAATATGACTAATTAAAATTTATTATAATAATATTAATAACAATTAAAATGGCAGAAAAATTATATGAAGGCGGAAATAAATTTTTGACCCTAGTTTCCAGAAAGAGAGAAATTTGGTAATTTCCACAAAATGTCAACAGATATGGACTAAAATGTATCAATTTAAAATGAATGAGATGATTAAACCAATGATAAGGTTCATAATTCATGAAGGTGACGAATAAAATAAATAATTCCATATATAATGTAATTTTGTATCATGTGTATGGGAAATCAAAATATTTTAACAATACTTTTTCAAAGATTAACTGGGCCAGATTTTGACTAACATGAAGGAAGTTAGTTTAGTCTTTTGTTGAATATCAAGCTGAATAGTTGTGTAATATAACGTTCCTTAAAACCGTGTAGAAAATGGTACTACGGTTACCCACTAATATCAGTGAAGCGAGAGTTAAATGAATTAAACACTTTTCTAACTAAACCTACAGAAACTTTAGCGACAATAGTGAAAACTAACACCAAACTTCATTATACTGGTGATTTAAAACAGTAAAACAATATATTTGTGATAATTAACGCTACAAATCATAACCACTTTTTGAGCAGTTAACCCACAGAAGTGAACACATATCAAATAACATAATTAACACAAGTATACACGGAACACTTCTTCAGAACACACCAAACAAACTATTAGACAGATTACACCAGTGCGGGGACATTTCAAACATTTATGAAGGTAATTTTGCTGTGAGATTTTAACACGACGACATTCCCAGTAACCTCGCCATATCTAGGAGCGGCCATCTTTGAAAATATGAATCTCTGCCTTCCTCATCGAGTGACGTCAGAAGCTACATATGGTTTGACGATTCAACTTTTTTAAACATTATATCAGAATTATTTAAATATTGTTAGATGATAATTATGGAACTACTTTAATTGTTAATGTTATACTTTCTCGTTACCCTTCTCTGACTATTAATATAATCGCTCCAAGAACCTTTTTTATATAATACTTGTAATAATTTTTTCCACTGTATGAACGAATCGATTATTCCCTGAGACGGAGTCGATAATTGCTCCCAATCGATTAGAAATCGATTATTTATTAAATTTGTTAATAAATCCATTTATTTCAATTGTTTGTATCTATTATTATTTCACATGCTAATTTAAGGTTTATTTATTAATGCAACGAGACTTCAAGAAGAAGAAAATATTAATTAACAGCGAGATATTGGACCAGCACTAAACATCATAAATCGATTGCTGACCGGAGTTAATCTGATTAACTCCAGACTTGGTTCAGATCTTCCAGAAGTGCTCAATAATTAATAAATACCTTCTTCATTATTAAAATTTTTCACAGAACATTAAAACAGGATTATTTCACAATTACAGACATTAAATAAAACATAAACAAATTTTTTTTTATTATTGGAAATTTTTTTTTGAAATAAAATTTTCTCTTTATTATTTTTTTTTTTTTGTAAAGACCGCATACAGGGTTTTCTTACAACTGTAATAAGAAAGAAGAGACAAAATATGTCAAGGTTCCTAAAAAGAACATAGAAACAAGAAGGGCTATTCCCAAAATGTTAACAAAGGAATACATACCCAATTGAAACTAAATTAAAACCCATATATGTTAGACCCAGTAACTCAAGTTACAGGATACAATACAATTAAAACTAAATTGTAAACTAAGTATAAGTCTAATGTAAAAACAAACCAAAAGACTACCATAGAGTAGAAACCACTAAAAAGACTACCATAGTGTAGAAAATATAAAGTGAAGTGATATAATAAAAGTTAGAAACTACAGTGAGTGTAGTGAACAACCTAGTTAAAAATCTATAAAAAAATATTCAATGAAGGAGTTAAAAAAATGATTTAAAAGGACTACCATGAATGTAGAATGATACTAGAAAAAACATAAGAATCAAAGACAGTCTAATGACTGACAATATTATTAGTAATAAGAGTGTTTAAAATTATATATAAGAAATATTATTACTAATAAGATGTTTTAATTATAGTTAAATAAGTTATAAGAAGGACATAAATACCAAAGGACAGTTCATAACTGAGAGTATGACTAGTAATAAGATGTTTTTATTATTTTTTTAATCAAATTATATATTAGATACATAAATATAATAGATAAGGTATTTTGTTATAATTAAATAAGACAGTTAAGGATAATAGGCATAAGATATTTTTATTATAATTAAGGGATATATAAAAATTAATAGATATACGATGTTATGTTGTATTTAAATAATGTTCAATAATTTCAAAGTTTGTTAAGGCAGAGAAGGCAAGTAGATAATATGAATATTGTATTATTAAACTGTAAACCATATAAAGAATAATAGGGCAAAATAATTAACAGACCCCATAGAAAAATAAAACAGAATTTTAGACCAAAATCAACTACTATCATAGAATCAAACCCAAATGAATAAATTCAATAGAACTGTATATAAGTAATAGAAACTAGTCCATGTAAAACAAAGATATGAAAATGTAATCAGTACATAAACAAATATCAGTAAATGTAATGACAAAAGAATAAAATTAACTTTATTTGGAAATAGGTAATACTAGGCCTAAGGGGTACTCAACACAGATAAAATGTAAACTAGTCAATACTGGAGTAGTATAACAACAAATTGTTAACAACAAGCAATAATCATGAAGGTAATAAAATTATGTAAAGGAAATATTAACATAAAATCACTTATAAACCATTTAATTACTAATATTGTAAAAAATACAAGGCCTATAAGAAATATCAAAAATTGCAAATTTTAGGCTTATCTGAACTTAAAACAGATCCAGTTATATATTGAATTATGTAAAATTAGCACAAGAATATTGCTAGATACTTAAATTTTCATAAAATTCCTAAATAATTAAGTTCCAGCCATAAATATGAAAACTTATCATGTATTTTTATGAGTTAAAATCAAATCCAAGACATGTAGATTTTTACAGACAATGGTAAGAGGAATAAGATATTTTATAAATTACCACCTAAAACGACGACTTTAAGTCATCAGTCTATTGTTACTCGTAAATGTGTGCAGATCAAAATTTGCGGACGGAAGATCTGAAAAATATAAATGGTGACAAAACATTGAAGTACAACCTCGAAAAATATTACAGAGGTTACCTAATGGAAAATAACAACACCACAACTTAACTACCACCAAAACTGAATCAGAATAACAGGAATAATAAGATCCAGTACGAGGCACAAGAAATCAACCGCCATATTGCAAATGTATACAAAACCAATATTCACTGGACAACGAACTCAACAGAATTTTTTGAACACGGAACACAGCACTATTAACGTAACACCAAACAACATCGCCGAGGAGAAGAAAAACATCACACAATTATCCAGAGGGACTACATCGTCGCAGAGGAAGGAATCCGTATTTATATTTGAGGGAGCAGACCAAATAACAGTTGGCGTGTGCAGCAGAAAATCGACGTGAACGGCAGCCATCTTTCATTTACTAAGCACCGAGATGAACACAGCCTTCACGAGCCAGTGACGTCATTCTACAAGACGGTTCGAATTTTTACTTATTAATTGACAATATTTTCAGAATCCTGTTAATTTTAGCGAATAATAATTTAGATTAAAGTATTTGTAAGTATTGTATCTTGTTCCTTGCCCTCTCTCACCATTTCGACAGTTAAAAGAACTCGAATAATTAACATTATAATATTATAATTATTGTCATTTATCACAATCGACCTGAGTGAGACTCAGCCAATGCCATTGTCGATGCGCGTAAGATTGGCGCACAAATTCAAATTTTAAAAATAAACATCAGAATTATTCAGATACTTGTGTTCATTATTATTTGTATTAGCAATATTAGCTTTTTCTTTCTTCTCAACATACTGTAAATAAGAAGTCTTAGAAGAATTTATCAAGAAGAAGAAGAGCTGATTGAGATGAGAATTTACAGGATACAAGTCACATAACTAGATTAACACTTGTGAAACAAATATTTTCACACACAAAATAACAAATTTACCATTCAAATAATTAAAAATTATAATTAATTAATTATTTAATTCATTAATTAATTGATCAGATAGAAGAAAAAAAGGGACAAAATAACACATTATTAAAATTTATTTTTTTATTAAATTCATAAACAATAAAATTTTTTTATAAACATAATAATTATTTGTGATATTGGGAAACAAGGGAAATATTACAATATATATATATATATAGTTACAACAGTATTAGTACTGTATCTGTTGTCTTATTGCGCCATTATTGTTACTCCTCGTTTGCAGCGCCCAGACACGTAGTCGACTACTATTATTGCGCCGTATAACATTCACTACACCCGTGGGAGGTGACTGCATCATCCCTGTTGCTCTCTTTCGGTTGTTACTTGCTGTTGCGGTGTTACCGAACTCCCGACGGACAGTTGACTACAGTCTCTTGTGTACCGTGAAGTGTTAGTACACACTCTGTCCCTGATGAGTAACTTAAATTACACTACTCAAACTACTCACCCGCTTTGGCGGCGTCAATGTTGTTAAGATTTCGGCTTGCCGGGCTGTAAGGCCGTGGTCAAAGGCTGTAAGGCCGTGGACAAAGGTTGTTCAAAGCAAACGTTTCGGCCGTACCTTTGACGGCCATCTTCAGTGCAGAAGGCTGAAAAAACACTGACAAAGATCTTGTAGTCAGTTCAGTGACCACAGTACTGTGGTTAAGGCTAAAACTGCAAGACCTTTGTCAGTGTTTTTTTTCCAGCCTTCTGCACTGAAGATGGCCGTTGAAGGTAAGGAAGAAACTTTTGCTTTAACAACCTTTGTCCACGGTCTCACAGCCCGGGGAGGCGAAATCTTAACAATACTCGCTCGCTTGTTAACACTGGTCCGCTGCAGTTTAATTATTTCACATACAAGTTATAAAAACACATTAATCGTCTGCAGTAGCGTATTTAGAAGTTGGTCTTGGGGAGGGATCCGGTCCAGTCGGCTTCAAAAAAAAGAAAAAAACCAGTGATGACACATTACTATCAACATTACAACATTACTTACTTTAAAGTGGCTAAAAAACGAGTGAAAGAAAAAGAATATATCGCGCAAATAAAACATTTTATGGATTAAAAAAGCTCCTGGCATCTGGCTTTATCTCAAGAAGCGCTCAGTGCAAATTTACAAAATCCTTATCAGGCCAGTGCTGATATATGCTTCAGAAACCTGGACAATGACAAAAAATAGCGAGAGACTTCTAGGTTGCTGTGAAAGACAGATTCTAAGAACAATATTTTAAGGAGTACTACAAGAAAATGGAATGTGGCGCAGGCGCTATAATTATCAACTATACCATCTTTACAAAGAGCCGGACATTATCAAGATATTCAAAATATACAGGCTATGGTGGGTTGGACACACAGCGATAATGGAGGAAGGACAGCCTACAAAACATATTTTCTACCAGAAATCAATTGATAGTAGAGTATCAAGACCCCGAAGTATATTCAAAGACCGGATAGAGGAGGGCCTCAGAAAGCTGAACATAAGAAACTGGAAAGCCAGGGCACGCAATAGGGAAGAATGGAATCGACTCTTGGACCAGGCCAAGACCCACCAAGGATTGCAGAGCCACGGCTGATGATGAAAAAATAAGTGATAATATTCTGAAATCAATGACATTAAAATAAACTCTAATAACACAATAAAAATATGCGTTATTGAAACATAGTTTAGAAGAACCTATTGACTTGATTGTTTTTCCATATTTCGTATTTAAAACGTATACGCAAATGCTGTGTAATAAACCTGTATTTATATTTAAAAAAGGGTCAGTACTGTATTAGCGTATACAGATGAAAAAATAGTCTACAAATTAAGAGATTAAAAATTCGTCTACTTTTGACGTGAAACGTCTTTAAAATCACACCGAAACATACGGGTACCAGAACAGAAATTTGTACCGTAACGAAAAGGTCTATATCGTCTTGCCTTAATAACTCCCTAAATATTAGTCTCAGAGACGTAAGTGCGGTGTCATTTTTTAACATATATGGTCAGCTCGCTGATATGACCTTGAGTTCGCGTCGCGGGCGAGCGCGTTGGCGGGGAGGGGACACAGCGCTGATTGGCCAAAACCGGCGCTCTGGCTCCTTTCCATTCAGTGTAACTCAGGACTCAGACGTGGTAGCGCGGTGATTCGTGTGTTTGTGTATAGAGTTTGTAGAGATCGATCGATTTAAGTAATAATAAGTGTATTTTGGACAATATTTCTATGTAAAAACTTAAAGTAAGCATGTAAAAAACTGTAGAAATTCAATAATATTATGTCAGCCTCAGCCCGCGCAAAAGCCAGCCGAAAAATAAATTACGCATATCGTTGGAAAGAGGAGGCTATGGGCCACGCACAGGTACCCCAATGTCCGGTGTCGAGCGAGCGAGACTGTTTCGGGAGCGTCGCAAAGCTGGCACGGCGCGCTCAGTGAACGACGCCGACGGCCCGAGCACCTCTACCGCTGCTGTCTCCGAACCAATGGACATAACGAGTGAAGATAACACCCATACATCTGTCGAAGACGTCTCCGAGCGATCACTCGAATTGATGCGATGCAGGACCATTGGCGTGCAGCGGACGAACGCTTCAAAACGGTAATCGAAACCAATCCGTTTGGTCTATCTTGCAGCGTTTGTGATCGACTTTGGTTCGACAGAGATTTAAAGAAGGCGAAAGCTCGTAACATTCCTCTTCTTCAGACTAAATTCCCCGGCGAAAATGTAGCGGAATTTCGTTTATGCAGTACCTGTAGCAAGTCGATAGAGGCCAATAAAATCCCGACGCTGTCGCGCTCGAACGGATTTCGATATACCCCGAAGCCGGACGGCCTGCCGCCGCTTGACCCGATCAGTGTTCGGTTGATTTCGCCCCGCTTACCCTTTATGCAAATTCGTCGTCTACGCTACGAAGGTAATTATGGTATAGTCGGCCAGGTGATCAACGTACCCGTCGATGTGAACAACATGGTGCAGCAACTACCGAGGCGGATAGACGACGACTTTGCCTTCAACGTCAACATAAAGAAGAACCTCATCCACAAATCCAATTATCTGAGCGGTTTCGTACGCAAGTCGGTGATCAAGGCTTGGCTGCGCTAACTCCGATCGTTCTCTGTGGCGACTTCAATAACGATCCACGACACAACAGCTACCTCGTTGACTTCATGAAGAATGAATTCGGCCTCAACTACGTGTCCACAGAACCAACAACACTGGGCAATACCACTATCGATTGTACGTTCACCAGACACATTGATGTTGATATTATGCCTTATGTCTCTTACTTCTCATATCGCAGGCCAATGTTAAACAAAATCGTCGTCGAATATTAGTCGAAATAAATATCATGTACCATTCAGTGTCTGTTTTATGTTACAAAAAAAATTTGGTACGCAGTCAATGTCTCGTTTTCATTTCAATCCAATACGCTAAAAGCGACTCGCTGACATAGACGTTTCACGTTAAACCAACGGCCGTGCGCCCCGACACAGCCCCGCCCGAATTTTTTTTTGTTCCTTTGGGGAGGTCCGGTCCCCCCCCCGTAAATACGCCCCCGGTCGTCTGTAATCCTGTAATGTCGGTTTGCTCATATGCGTCGATGCTTCGATCAGTGTTTAACATCAGAAATGTCGCGCGGACCGTTGTAAATCAGTGTCTGTTGTTAAGCGTGTATGCAAATCTGCTTTTTGTTGATATGCGTTTGACTTTAATTAATAAATTTTAATGTTTCACGATTTCTTATCAAGGTTACATATGTCTGATGATAGAACGATTATTACAAAACGCGTCACATAGCTTCTAGAAGTCACAAGACGTGTCTGAAATAACGTAATATACTAATTAAATCGAAAATAGATGTAACATGAAATAACAAAATGGTATTTAATTAAAATGCTCCTTTGAAGAGACATTTAACAGTTAATAAAATAATATATTATTAGTATTTTATGTATTTATGTATAATTAAGAACAGCCATGGCGTAGTGGCTTGCGTGCGGGGGCTGCTATGCTGTCGGCGCGAGTACGATTCACGCCGGGGTCAACTGATCCAGACACGACCGTTTCCCTTCGCAAGGCGATGGCAAACCATCGAGAGGTATCCTACCTAGTACAACTTTCTCCAACTTTGTCGTTCGACTCCGGAGGTAAACTGTACAATTTGCCAAAGTTAACTTCTAGCCTGGTTCAATGGGTGCGCAGTAGTTCTGTGACGCGTATACAGTCGCAGATGACGGAGTCGCCTTACTGAGTAGTGGGAGGCCAGTGTTCTCACACGTGCACGCCAACTGCGGGTAGTAATGTTGCTTGCGCAGCAGCGATCTGCGCATGTCAACTGGAAGCGAAGCCAACTACAAGCACCTCACCTAAGGCCTCCATTAGACTAGGCCACACTGGTGGCAAACTTGGTGGATCCACCGTATTATGGGACAAAAATTAATCATCAGCCACCACCGTTACAAAAAGCCTGTTGTTTGCAGCATAGAAATGTAGTTGAGAAAATGGCATCAAACAAAAGCTTGCTTCTCATTGCACTGCTATTTACAAAGAGGAAGCAGAGAGCTAGGAAAATTCCCGTACAATAAGTGTTGCTTTTACGAAGAAGAAAAAGAAATACAAATATGCATTACAGCCAAAAGAATTGAATCTCCTTGCCGAGTCGAGAAAGTGTTATGGCCTTTAAATTAATTCATTTATTCTATTTTAGTAGATAGTGTTTCGACTCGTATCCATTAGGTCTGTGATATCAGTTTGTAATAAAGGCAAGTAGTTGCTGCAATAAACCACATCGTACAGCGTTTAATGTATATTGTTGTCTCAATTAGCAATTCGTTGGTTTTATACTGGTGTGATATAGGAAACGAAAACCCATTGCAGTTACTAGAGCCGATCCAAGCCCTGTGTGGTTCTTGTGTTGATATTTTTAAATGGATCCACGCAGCGGCAACTATTATTGAACATTGTAAACGTAATCGTTACCAAGGTAACACTTGGTTACAAAATTTCATTATTCAGCAATGCCATTAACTCTGTTTTATTATTAAACAGTATTTACGGCTCCAACAAGTTGCAACTTGGCTTAACTAAAACTTTTAAACATACTTATTTCACACTCGTGTAATTACTGTTGAAGTTATTTATGTACTGAATACAGGTTTGCGAATAAATTATAAGTAATGTTCACCATGGCAACGCGACATGCTACAACACATTATGCCTTGCGGTTGTTAACGAACAAATAAATTTGTTTTTACATAATCAGTGTTGAATAGTAATACACTACACTGTATAATATTCTAAATTTAAATGTAAATACAGTAGTAAACACTGCAGAATAAAATGTGGAATCAAAACGTGATACACCGAAATTGAAATTGAAATTGAAATTGAAATTGAAAACAATCGAAAACTCCGAGTGGGATTTCAAACTAATGACACTGTTTTTGCCTTAGTCCAAATACAGTGTTTGGTTTGAAAACGTCAACGGTAAATTTTACTTCTTCTCCTTCTTTAAGCTGTGGACCTTATAATCCGTTGCGCACTACTTGACCCGACCATCTATTCTTTGGTCTTCCAGTATTCCCTCGTCCTTTCGGATCATAAACCAAAATTTGTTTTGGTATCCTGTTATTATGTATCCTTTCAACGTGGTCTGTCCAATCCTGTCTCTATTGCTTTACCGCCTCGTTTAGGTTGTATATTCCATGGGTGTTCCTTATATAATTATTTCTTAGCTTCATCATCACCTAGTACTGATCGTAAAAATCGGATTTCACTAACCTGTATCCGGCTTTGGGTCTTCGCGTTCAGAGTCCAAGTCTCACTGCCATGAAGCCCGCACGGCACTGCCATCACTTTATAAAATTTCAAAAGAGTATCTCTTCTGACCTTTCCAATCAGTGTTCTTCTTATCGTTCCACACATGTGATTAACTTCTTTATTTTTTTGTCCACATCTATATCACCAACACAAGACAACTCACATCCAAGGAAAGTAAATGAATGCACTTGCGCAATTTGTAGATCATTCACTACTAGTTTACACCTTACAGGAAAGCAACCTTTAAAAGCCATGGACTTAGTCTTGATAACAGAAATTTCCAGACCATACATCGTGATTATCTGCTGCAATTCATAGAGGACCCTCTGCAGGCTATTTTATGACCTGATCGTTAGCAGACATAAGAGTTTTGACAAAATTACGTTCTTTGAAACTGTCGCTGAAATTTTATTTCAAATAGAATTTACTTTCCACAGCACTTTATGGAACATAGCAATTGTTGTAGGCATAAGAAACACTTGGTGGCCTGGCCATTTTACATAAATACGTTTAGAAAATCTTATAATTCTTCCGACTGATCCGAGGGTATATAAATATGTACTGAGGTGCAGGGCTTGGTTTAAGGGGGAATGCGCCGGAACGGCGTTCCAGAACCTCTTGGATCCGAAAATAAATTACCGAAAAAAATGTATGACAAGAGAAATCTAATTATTACAAAAATTTACTACTACTTTTAAAATTGTGCTCCTATTTAGCCCCACTACAAAACTAAACATTTGTCAAAATCAAACACCAGCGCTAACCTTTATCTTAACTACTATCGTTCAAAAATTGGTCCAATAACCTATGGAGAAAATGAAAGGAAAAAACTTGCTTCAAAATTAAAACTACATGAAAGGCAACTGATTGGGAGCTTCCGGCAACATGTGCGTTCCAGAACTTTTCCGGATAGTCTTTCTACCTTGAAATATGCTATTGAATCAATAGCAATAGCTTCAAGTAAATGTGAGAGGGCTGATTTCTGGCCATCATACTTTGGCACAAAGAGTAAGGAAAGGTCAAGAAACAAACAATATGACGACACAATGATGAAACTATGGAAACTTTTTTAAAGTGTCCGAACCACCGAAACCATCACTTAGAGTCTGATTGAGGCTCCGGGGTGACGCCATCATGAGTGACATGTTTTCGATTGTCGTGCGGCTAACATGACGATGAAGCTCTTTAGAAATATCAGTAAACTTTATTATCTTTTTCGATACAATGTTATACGTATGTTACATAATTTATGAGGCTTTAAAAATGTAGACCTCCTTTGTAATAACCTGATGTAAACGTATACGCTAATATAAAATATAAGTATATTTGTGTCTGTACAACTTTTGAATTGATCCGTTCCGGCACCTATCGTTTTAGAAATCAACCACTGGGTATCACACTAAAGTTAGTGTCCTTATATCCGAATGCAGTGTTTTCTCTGAAAAATTTCCTAACTTTAGTAGCAGCACGGGCTAAAAATGGAAGTCGTGTTTCTTAAAAAATTGTAAAAGTCTATGACGATATGAAGCTGCGACGAATTTTATTCACGATTCAAATTCGCTATATTTAATAATTTGATAAAATCAATATTTCTCAACATTCCTCGAAAGAATTATTGGACCGCCTTCAAAAATGTGTAAAGATATGTTTGAAAAAATAATTGCGGAAGTCTGTGAACAAATTAAAAATAATGTTTGGATTTTGTTGTCCACGACGTGTCCGTTGAGTAACTAATTATAAGTATAATACTACTGACTCGGAACACAAAGTTTTTTTAATGGTAAAAAAGTAAAATTTTTACCTTGTAGCCTGAACCAGTTGTCGCTTATCATAACCTTCGTCAGAGGCTGCCATTAGGAGCGCTGTCCGTCTTGTTCTTTGTGACGTCGCCGTCGTTAGAAAGATCGATGTTGTGTGTGTGCGTGCGCGCGCGGAGTGATATGTTCGAATAGTATGTGTGATCTGAATTGTGTCTGTTCGTTTAGGATGTCGTTTTTGTGTGTTTCTATATTTATAGTTGTTCAAGAGTGTCTAGATTTCGCCGTTTTGTGTGTTCGTGTAAAATATCCATGTTACTTTTGATGTTTGTGTATGTGTGGTTTGCTTCAATGAGGTGGTTTGCAAAGGTGGATACGGTGGTGGAGTGTAGTTCCGAGTCAGTAGTATTATACTTATAATTAGTAGAAATAATGTTCGATATCGCAACTTGTAAATAGAAGAGCGATTATTCCCAGTGATATGTAACAGCAAATTTCGGTATGTTTCCATTAAACGTACATGCACTACACTTTCTATCTTTTGAGTATTGATACACCGCGCAATGAAGAAGAAGAAGTGTACCGATTGTAAATGTTCTTATTGCTGAATGTAATGCGAAAATACTGTGTAAATGCGTGAGGTTAGGTTTTGACTTTTTTACTGTATTGTTTAAAGTAAACAAAACTAATGGTTGGCATAATACAACATTTAATAAGTAAATACAATGATTGTAAAAGACTACCACTTAGTGACAATCTTGCACGCATAAAAAACTCAATTAAAAGTAAACTGAACTGAACATTGTTATGACAATCAAGCATTTTCTTTTTCTTGGTTCACAAACATGCTGAATCTACACTTTAAGTGTCGTATATAACGATGCCGGATTAAGGAGAGCTAGGGAGGGCTAAAGCCACGGGCCCCGCTTGTGGGAGGGCCCCGTGCCCGACCATTTGAAAATTCTCATTTTCAAACGAATAAATAAAATTTTCCGAGCAAGCAAAATATTAAAAACCGCACTGACAAGGGGAGTACCTGAAGTGCGGATCACGGATTTAAATGAAACTTGGGGCGGGTTTATGTACATCAGGTTGTGGTAAAAGCCAAAGCAGTAAACTTTAATGCTCAATATTTCACCAGTTATAAGCTATCACAAAATTGTTTTATGATGATTTTTGGAGAAGCCTTGAGAAAAATATAGCCTACGTCCCTTTAAAACTCAATAATTTATATTTTAAAACTCTGTCTGTTTTAAATTAGATAGTTTACTCTAACATTATTGATGTATTTCCAAATATTTATATAGCGTATTGATTGTTTCTCACTATTCCTATAGCGAACTGCGAGGCTGAGAGATCATTTTCTACTCTTAAAAGAATTAAGAACATGTACCGATCAACAATGCTTGACAGCCGCTTCACTAATTTAGCAAAATTAACTACTGAAACGGAATTTTTAAAAACATTGCATATGGACGATTGGTAGCAGAGTTTGCTGAAAAGAAGAGCAGAAAGAAATATTTCAATTAAATTATTTTGTATTCTCTAATTCATTCGTACTTGATTATTGTAAATAGATCTGCGAAATAAAATAATAGTAAACAGTTTCAGCATCTATTTAATCAGTATTAAATAAAAAATGTGCAAGTAAAAATACGGTTTAAGAATAATATTTTGTCTATTATATTTATTAAAATGATCCTCTGAATAAAGGAAAGTATTGTGCAAAACGCGAAAAATTTCATACATGCTCTTAAATAGCCCCTAGCCCCACAGCCTTAATCCGTCCATGGTGTATAATGGATATATTTTATTACTGTGGAATTATATTTAAACCTAACCTAACCTGGCGAACGTTACTGTTAACATTACCGCATTTTGCAAACGCGTTGCGATTAAAACGGAATACGTATCTTTACGAATTTTATTGTACATGCAATACATGGTACGCATAAATATTCTAAAACATTGTAAATATAGTACGGGGCTAGGAAAAAAAGCGACAAGTACAGATAGATTTCGGCGACCAAAACAATCATCTGTAAAATTTACTGTTCAGAGCGAAAAGCGAGTTCTTTCACAAAAAGAGAGACATGTATAGTATCCCGCCTTACTTCGAATTGGGTCTCTAAGACGATTTACAAACAAAAAAGCGAATATTATTTTAAACTAGTATTGGTTTCCTTAAATTCTGTCAGTTTGACTGTCAACCTTGCAATATCAACGTCTGCTACCACAGGCGCAGGTTTGACCTACAATGTTGCTAGAATTGCTTAGCCTAAAAGAATACATATATGTGACAACGCAAAAACAATTACAACCGAAAACATAAACTAACAAAATAACATACCTTCTACTGTTTCATTAAAAAAAACAGGTACCCCATGTGATATTCATTACCGTACATACCGATACCAAGTATCGCATAATCGAAATATCGAAAACTAATACACGTCCCAAAATTTGTTTTAATACGGTAATGAATATACGACTACGTATATAGTTAAAACTGTTGTATAAACTCCAAGTTGTTTCAATTTATATAATATTAACGGAATGAATACTGGGGTACAGAAATGGGTCCTGTACCGTGGCACTGACAGTCTACGAAGAACCGTGATTTCGAATCCCACGGTCAATGATTTTCTAGCAGATCGCAATTTCGATTCACGCCTACACCACAACGAACGTCTCGGCTCTGCATCTGCTTTGATACAGGATTTCGTACTTTAAACGCACTACGAGTATCGACAGACAATAAACAGCGTATCGACTAACGAACATTAAACCCACACAATAAAGTATAGCAACGCTGGGGGGGATTACGTTAAGCGGGAGAGCGTTTAGACTCGTTATCAGGTATTAGAGAAATCACTATACAGAATTGCGTGTTTATTTTGATAATCGCGTTTAATTTAATATACACCCTTTATTAAAGTAGAATTATCTCTTAATTAGTTCTTTTATTCAGCCGAACGTACAAATTATGTTAAAAGTAGACCTATTCCTTGTTATCTGAACTGAATTGAGCACGAAAATCTACAAGTCAGATTGTGGATAGGTCTACGAGAGTAAATGCAAAATTTTTTAAACATATGGACATATGGTCTGAAAATCTGACCTGAGGAAATCCCAGGCCAATTGTATTCAAGTTGCCAAAACGAGATTTCTCAGGCACGTGACACGATATAGGCCTACTCTTCAAGATCGCAAAAGAAAAGTCTATGTACGGCAGGAACTGAATATTATTAATATACTTGAATATTATGAATACGGTTGGTAGGACTGCCCAACATCAGCTAAAATGTTTGGAACGTGTTAACGTTCTGTCCCATCCACAAACAGCTATAATTGTGGTGTGTGGTTTGGGGCATCCGAAGAAGAGTTGGAGTGAACAGCTTTAGTCTATCTGCTTGAGATCGGAACAAGCATTTTTTGTTTATTGCTAAAGATAATGATGATTTTTGAAACATAAATGAGGTAATACATCTATCGGTAAACGAGTTTTATTTTAGGAGAGCAGTAGTTTTATTTTTATGAATGTTTCGGATAAGGAACATCATCACCACCACAACACCAACAAAGTCACTACCACCACCACCACCATCATCATCACAAGCCTCTCTAATATAGTTCGCTGCTTATCAAGGCTCTTCTACAAGTATCATTGTTATAAAAAAATTCTCCTTTCGTTTTGGTTTTTTATTCTTGTTCACTTTTATATCCCGTCTTCAAGATTCAGCGCTTTCAATCCAAACTCCCGAGAGTAGCTGTTCCCAATTCCCCCTGTCTTGACCGTAATCTTATTATCTACAGAGACATCCTGATTCAGAAGAGTTATTGAAGAACGTACCAAACAATCTGTGTACGACTTACCAAAGTCGACTGAGCGTTCATCCAAAGAACCTGAGTGTTGTCTGAGCCGTTTGAGCGTGAACCGTCTTACCACCAACCGAGGAAGAGACTGAAGGGTTATGGTAAATTAGACCTACCACATAAACCACACACACAGGCATTAAAGATCTGTTGTGTGCAGTGCAAAATTTACGTGAAGACAAATAATATACGTATTTTCTCATTAACTGTATTGTACTACCACTGCTTCGTGTCCCCTTATCTCCGACAAGTAGGCTACTTAATGTTTTCTCAAAGATAAATTTATACATTTCATGGATGTTAAACAAAATAAAAATTGTGTTTCATAATATTGTTTTTTGAACCTTGTTTTAAACGCCTATCCACTTCTGTCCCATTCATTCCGCTTTTAGCGTTATTGAGAATATAAATTTATGACTTCTTAACGAGTAGGAATATGGAGAGAAGCATGAAAGTAAATGTTGCTTGAGACCAACAACCAGGTTTAAAATTAGATTACCAGAAAAAGTAGAAAGATGGACAAGAGACAGAGATAAGTAAGTTTTAAATTCCACCATAAAAAATTGACTTATTAATTAAATAGAATTGTTTAAATTATAAAACGTGTGTAATAACAACCGAAAGACAAATTCAAAAATTCCATGACACCTGACAAATAAGATTATTCAAAGTACAGTATTTCAACGGACCAGAATGTTATTACAATAAAAACTACATGCATTTCTGCCGAATCGACACTGCCGTCTACTGTATCAGTAGAGAAAATGGTTAAATCGATTATAAATAAAGTTCAAGGCTGATCACTTAAATTATCCAAACGAGTTAAAACCTGAAAATTGAACGAACGTATTACAGACGTCAGAGACACACGCAGTGATGTTACGGAAAGGTTATCTGTTACCACTGCCAACTGTATTTATTGGCGCTAAAATATGGTTCCCGCGAGTTCGATTTATAGCGTATAGACTACAATACATCGTTGGATGGAGTTTTTACTTATTTATTTCAATACCAGTAGCATCGTAATACCCGTTTCTGATTACATTCGACCATTAATAAGATAACTCGATTTCGAGATAAATATAAAAACTCTAACAAAATCTTTCAATTAACGTAGAGCTTAAATTATTAATTAAAGTACACATAATGGCATTACTTTAAATTTTATTACATAGAATAAAGTTTTAATTAAATTAATTGACCTTTCTGTGACATTATTGCATCCTCGATACGCTAGTTGTCAAGCAACAGATTGTCAGATCGGTCATTTTACTTCCATGTTCCTTAAGGAATGGAAGTATGGTGATGGCAAAAAAAATCGTGTTCGAGATTATTGCAGATTCTGATTCTACTACACTCAAAACATGAAAAAAAGTCGTTTTCCGAAAAGTGTCTGTGTGTGTGTCTGTCTGTCTGTCTGTGTGTCTATGTGTCTGTAGATTTTTTTTCTATGGCAAACGATAACTGCCGCAAATTCAAACAGAATCAAATACTTTTTTGCATACAGCCCTGATTTGTAGAGTCCTCACGACCGATTGTTTTTGGTGAAGATCGGTTGAGGGAAAGGGGTAGTTTACCAGCAACGGTTTTTTTTATCAAGAGAAATTTTTTTTTGGCAAACGATAACAGCCGCAAATTCAAACAGAATCAAATAATGTTTCGCATACAGCCCTGATTTGTAGAGTACTCAAGACCTATTGTTTTTGGTGAAGATCGGTTGAGGGGAAGGGGTAGTTTACCTACAACGTTTTTTTAACAAGGGTATTTTCTATGGCAAACAATAACAGCCGCAAATTCAAACAGAATCAAATAATTTTCTGCATACAGCCCTGATTTGTAGAGTACTCAAGACCTATTGTTTTTGGTGAAGATCGGTTGAGGGAAAGGGGTAGTTTACCTACAACGTTTGTTTAACAAGAGTATTTTCTATGGCAAACAATAACAGCCGCAAATTCAAACAGAATCAAATAATTTTCTGCATACAGCTCTGATTTGTAGAGTACTCAAGACTTATTGTTTTTGGTGAAGATCGGTTGAGGGGAAGGGGTAGTTTACCAGCAACGTTTTTTATCAAGCGTATTTTCTATGGCAAACGATAACTGCCGCAAATTCAAACAGAATCAAATAATTTTCTGCATACAGCCCTGATTTGTAGAGTACTCAAGACCTATTATTTTTGGTGAAGATCGGTTGAGGGGAAGGGGTAGTTTACCTGCAACGTTTTTTATCAAGCGTATTTTCTATGGCAAACGATAACTGCCGCAAATTCAAACAGAATCAAATAATTTTTTGCATACGTCACTGAATTGGAGAACTCAAGGCCTTTAGATTTTGGTGAAGATCGGTTAAGGGGAAGGGGTAGTTTACCTGCAACCTTTTACGTTTTAACAAGAGTAAAGTACTTGAAAATTCATTTAAACTTTTTCAAACAATGGTAATTGTTGAAAATAAAATAATTTTGTTGCCAGGCAATAAAATTATAATTTTTTCATTTTAATGTAAATCTGTACATAGTATAAAGTAAAGTCGGTCCGTTTTCTCTCTGTGTTTGAAATCGCTAATCTCAGGAAGTACTGAACGGATTTTATTCAAGTTTTCGCCAATAGATAGAGTGTCTATCGAGGAACATTTATGTGTATAATTAATATATATATGTTGTACATTAGCTTAGCTATCACGGTTTATGTCAAGTAAGTGGTATAGTTTACATCTTATATATAAAGTGAATGTTTCTTTGTTTGTCCCGTATGCGTTCCTATACCATTCATCCGATTGCGATGAAACTTCGGTGAGTTGTTGTGCGCACGTCCGCGAAGGTTTCTTCCACATCTCCTCCTAAACCACTGTACCGATTTCAACCAAACTTGGCACAAATATTTTACGCAACGGGAGAACCAACATAGGATAGGTGTTTTTTCGATGGGGTTCTTTTGGGGGTTCTTTGGGGTCTTCAACATCGCCTCCTAAACCACTGGACCGATTTCAACCAAACTTGGCACAAATATTTTACGCAAAGGGAGAACCAACATAGGACAAGTGTTTTTTTCGATACGATCCTTTGGGGGGTCCTTTGGAGTCTTCCACGTCTCCACCTAAACCATTGGACCGATTTCAACCAAACTTGGCACAAATATTTTACGCAACGGGAGAACCAACATAGGACAGGTGTTTTTTTCGATACGATCCTCTGGGGGGTCCTTTGCGGTCTTAAAAAACTATTAGATCTGGTTACTATGGCAACCCAATAGAATAGATTCTGTTCTAAATATATTATCGCATTAAATTGAAGACCACGCGAACGAAGTTGTGGGCAACAGCTATTTATTTTTAAGAAGCCTACTTTAATTAAACTTTATTAATTAAACTAACATTTTCATTACGTACAACGTGAAACTCCGTAGCGATGCACGGGTATTCTGCTAGTCATAAGAGAAAATATATCGTGCGTGGCAGGCAAGCATATCTCAGTTATGTACTGTTTACGTTTCCATTTTATTATTATCACTACCCCAATAAAAAGGCAGAGAAGACACACACACACAATTCGCGTTATTTCTGGCCTCATTCATGTTTATTTTCTTACATTTGCACGGTTTTTAAATGGAAAGTGCCGAACCCATACCAACATAAGGCATGCAAGCCGAAAAAGTGACCAGCGTGGATAGCGATTTGCTTCCTGTGGATCGCTGGGCAGTGTAACTGCACGTGTTTACAAAGGAACGATTCATAGACAGAATTTTCGTCTTTAGGGAATGAACCCTCTGCAAGATGCTGAGGGTCCATGAGTGACTTCGGAGCGCTCCTTCTTTTCCGCGTGTTTGTTCTGTGAAACGTACACTGTAGATTCGCAGATTTATTCTAAGCAACGCTCAATAGGAAATGTTGAAAATTTTTGTCCACGGTGAACCCTCATACACACTAAACCTGCTCTGATGTTTTAATTACGGACATCATAATATTAAAACTTTGGCAACTTGAGCACTACTTAATGGAGATCAATCATTAACTTATACAAGCCATTAATTTTAAGCATATTTTTTATATATATGTGTACAACGTTATCGGCAACAAAGAAGTAGTTTTTGTTAAAATTCCTTCCCGGGATATTTGGCCGTAGTCCAATGTTTTCTACAAAACCAGACGTTTCGGCAATGCCATTGACTTCCATCATCAGTGAAAATCGAGTGCGATAACGTGAGGTGGTATATGTTAGTGACCACAGTACTGTGGTTAAGGCTGAAGCAGTAAGTAGAAAGAAGTAGTTTCTATGGTAATATTTCATTTCGAAAATGATCCATAGAATATGGAAGTCATGTATGGTTCTCCATACCGATATTTTACTTAAAATAATTCAAGAATAAAAACGGGCATGTAGTATGTTTGGGTGAGACAAATATTCCTATGAAATAAAAAATTTTCACCTGACCAGAACTGAGAATACACGATTTAAACTTGCATCTACTTTTCTAATTTTTTAAAATAATTATGCCCGTTCCAGGACATACATGATAACATATAAATAAAGCTAAACAGTAAAACAAATTTTAAAACAAAAGAATATTGTAGAATCGGCAACTAAGACGATACTTAAAACGCATTAGAAAAAAATTTGAAAGTGCTGGACAAATATGTGTGATTTAATTATTACAGATTCACAAATGCTAAAATTTTCTGATAATAACTTAAATGTTTTTCGTTATTTTTGAAATAATTAAAACCGTACCAACAGAGGAAAAGTAAACAAGCGTTTCAACGATGGCTATCAGAAGTACTAACCTTGCATCAGAAAACACATACCTTATAATGTTTCTATAAAAATATCACTTTGACCCAAATATCTGAATCACTTTAGTTCACTTGGAAACATGTCAGCTATCAATACTTCTCATCTATCTTGACAGTCTAAAACGATATTCAATCTGCCGTCTTGTATACAAACCGTGTCGTCCTCTATAACCCGAATACTTCGTTTCTAATGTATCATAGTTTTGATTTATATGTAAGCCTGTTTTCTTTTGAAATTATTTTTTCATAATAAACATAATAAATTGATGAAATTTACATATAGTTTTTTGTCGTCGTCGTCATCCTTCACGGTTTAGGCTAGTAGCCTGTACCAGTCTCAATAGAATTCATCCAACCATCGTTTACGGGGTCTTACCACACTTCTCTTCACCCTTGGATGATAGTCGAGGGCTCTTCTTAAAAATCTAGTTGTATCCATTCTCTCTACGTGTAACCACCACTCCTTTTTGTACCGGGATATTTTCTCGTTTAAGCTTTCAGCTATATCTAACTCCATTCTGATATGATCATTTCTGCTGAGATCTCTCCTGGCACAACCCTTTACGGCCCTCAAGAACCTTATTTTTCCTCTTTGTATTCTAGATAAATCTTTGGCCTTTCTAATCTAAGTCTGACTACCATACAGTAGTTGAGGTATGGCCATTACATTACAATATTTCAATTGCGTCTCTTTTCTTGTTTTCGTCCTTAAGTGTTTAATGATACAGCCACAAAGCGACTGGAAGAGACTAATTAAGCTTCCAACCTCCTTATCATCTTGATATGTGATAACTATCTACACCCTAGATATTTAAAATCCGGTACCTGTTCTATTGGCGAGTCCGGAATGACAATCTTTGTTCTAATATGATTTACTCCAGAAAAAGCCATAACGTTTGTTTTGGATAAGGAAATGGTTTGATTGTAAACTGCCAAAATGTCAGTAGATAAAACAACGACCTATTCGTTTTTAATATAGAATAAATTAATAAATATTATTATATAATAAATAAGATTTCAGCTATGCCTAGCTCCATTCTAATATGATCATTTCTGATAAGATCTCTCCAGATACAACCCTTTACGGCCCTCAAGAATCTCATTTCCGCTCCTTGTATTCTAGATATATATCTTGGGCCTTTCTAATCCAAGTCTCGTTACAGTAGGTGAGGTATGGCCATTACATTATAATATATCAATTGCGTCTCTTATATAGTTTATATAGTTTTGTTTAGTCTATATAGTTTTTAATATGTAAATAAAAAAATTAGTTGGTGGCTTCATTTCGATTCCCCTCTCCAAGAATATTTGGTCAGAAGCGATCAATTCTACTTCAGAAGGCAGTTGAAATCCAGCGTTTTGGTAACTTAGCGTGGAGCGGTGTCTCCATTCAGACTTCGGAAACGGTTATAACTATAAGTTTCGCCTGTAAGGAACGAGTATGTAGACACAGACTGCCTACGTACGTGCGTAACAAGCTCTTGTAGGAAAACGATGACAAGACGTAGAGGTAATTGCCCGTAATTAAAGTAACATGGACTTCAATAACGAGAATACAGGCCAACAGTTCCTCAGAAAAGGTTGTAGTAACTGTGATATTCTTCTGATAGTTCCTATCCGTTTCGGGTGTTGGATATCATACAGACTATTTTAACTTTCTGTACTGCTGCACGGAATAAGTCAGTTGTGTTCATGCCAAACCAGGTCCTTAAATTTCTCAGCCACAAGATTCTCGGTCGCCCAACTCCTCTCTTTCCAAGTACTTTTCCCTGTACTATGGATTGCAATAAGTTCATTTCTCATGAGATGTCCCAGATACTGAAGCTTTTTTATCTTCACTGTGTTAATAACTTCCCTATCTTTCTTCATCTTTCTAAGAACTTCAACATAAGTTATATGCGCTGTCCATGAAATGCTCAGTATTCTACGGTAGAGCCACATTTCGGAAGATTCCAATTTCTTAGTTGTGGCTTGAGTAAAAGTTCAAGATTCTACACCGTAGAGGAGGACCAAGAATACGTAGCAGCGTAAAAGTCTCATTATGTGTTTATTGTTAAATCGTGATTTCTGAATAAACTGCACATTCTAGTGTACACGGCTCTTACGTTTTCAATTCTGTTCTTTATTTCTTGAGAGTGGTCCTATTGTTCACTGACTATAGTACCAAGACATGTAAATTGGCTTACACGTTCAACTGGTCTTTGGTTTATATTAAGGGTGCAGTTTGTGAACTTGCTCATAGATACAATCATTAGCTCCGTTTTATTAACATTCATGTCTAGACCATATCGACGGCTGCTTTCTGTCACACTATTCATTAGTTGTTGCAGCCCCTCTAAGCTATCTGCGAGTATGACGGTAGCATCCGCATAACGTATGTTATTTATTCTTTCACCGTTCAGAGAGATTCCCACATCACATTCATATAAAGCTTCTCTAAAACTACCTTCCGAGTATATGTTGAATAAAAGCGGAGATTGTATACATCCTTTTCTTACAGTATCTGTGATAATCGCTTTAAGTTGCAAGTAACTCCTGCGAGAACCATTATTTTTGCTTTTAGTGCTCGGAGACCGCTGCATCGTGTCCCCTGACAGTAACGAAAGTAACGTACGGATATCTGCTGTTTTATTCCGCCATTACGGTTACTCTTTGTTTACTGCGGACACAATATACTGAACTATGTTTATTACTTTACGTACTGTGCACTGCACTCTGGGGAGACGATTTCATCACCTCTGATGTTCTTTTACTTGTTAGCGTTGCTACGCGGCGGCACCAGTGGCCGACGGGTCAACTCCCCACGGACACGAGTACAGTAGTTTGTGTTCTGTGCTCTCCCGAGGCATGTGAGCAAGTATCCTCTTCAGGGACTGCAGTTTTAGTTCTCTGTGGTGAAGAGACTTGACGATGACGGTCAGCTGTCATTAAAAATAACATTACGGTCCCTCTCCTAGGTTAGCAGCCCATACGCTGGTTGGCAGCAGCCCGCCATTCTTGACGCTTCTCTGCTATTCTTTTCAACTCACAATATGATGTGCAGTTTACATCGACCATAAGCTGTTTCATGTAGTCTACACGGGGTCGTCCTCTGTGATTCGTCCCTTCAATTGTTCCTTCTGTTATTCTCTTAACCAACCCATTGTGCCGTAGTATATGCTCTATAAACGTAGCTCTTCTGCCTTTTAAATTTCGTAGAAAGCTCTTCCCCTCCTGAGCTCTTCTAAAGACTTCCTCATTCGTTATCTTCCCCCTCCAGCTTGTCTTGAATATTCTTCTGTAACACAGGGTCTCAAATGCTTTGAGTCTTTTCTTGTCACTTTCTCCAATTGTCAAAGATTCACTCCCGTATAGGGCAACACTCCACACGTATGTCTTTACAAGATTCTAACATTACGGTATTAAAGTCAAACTAGCCACACATTCTCTCAGACTGGTAAACCGCAGTATTTATTTCAACACAGCTGCTTCCTACTTATTTTAAAGCGCCTGAGGGACACAATTATACTCAGGAACCTGCCAATCATGACCGATCAACTTTAGACAAGTAACTTTAAACTGAAAAAAGCAGTAATTAATTATAAATAACCAATAAAAGTTGAAGGTTTTTAAATATATATAAACACTTAGTACGTTTCACAGTTTTTATTTAATTCTGAGAGCTGTTTCACCTTCTCAACCTATTGTCAAAGAGATCAGTGAACAACTAAACAAGGAATGTTAAGGTGGTGAACATCTGTTTAGGGCGTGTATCCAGACATGTGTGGGTTATGAAGAAGAAAGGGAGGGTGGTTGTAGTAGCTAAGGGAAGGTCAAGTGTTTGTAAAAACTAAATATAATCTTAATGCAAAATATAAAAATTAACTAAACTAAAAATTAACTTTACATTTTGCATTCAGATTATATTTAGTTTTTACAGATACTTGACCTTTCCTTAGCTACTACAACCCCCTTCATCTTGACAACCCACACATGTCCGGATACACGCCCTAAACCGTTGTTGACCACCCTAACATCCTCTGTTAATTGTTCACTGATGTTTTTGACATTAGCTTGAGAAGCTAAAACAGCTGCCAGAGTTAAATAAAAACTGTGAAACGTACCAAGTGTTTATATATTTTTTAAAACCTTTGTATTAATATGTTTCACCAAGTGCACAGCGAGTCATCAATTAATATTGTAATAAAACTTAATGTACATATTCAACATGTCTTTCTACATACCTATGACGATATATAAAAGATATTAAAAATTGTACGTTTACATAAAATCCTCAATATGAAAAGTAAGGACAATCTGCTGAGTCACTAAAACAGGACCATCCACATCGAGCTGGAAACACTTAAACGTAACTTTAAATAGCACATGAAACTGGTTACGAATCAAGGACGAAACATAGGGCAACCAAGTCTGTTTTGTCTAGCCGAGGGATGGAAAGACGTAGACTGGAACTCGTGATACTATGAAAGTAAAAGAGCAGAGAAAATACACATTTGAATGTAGTGAAGTCTGTTGTACGTTTATTAGAGAATCAGTGAAAGAATTTTTCACATTTTTCTCCTGCAAAGCTATTCTCAGTTAAAAATATATTTAATAATAATAATTATTATTATTATTATTTTCGGCTGTACAATTTTTACACATTTTCCGGAACCAAAGATTACAGAAGTGATTAAATTCTCATTTTCCACTGTTGTTTCCTATCCAAAGAACTTCTTCAATTTCTCGTTCCCTCAATATAGTTTCAATTTCTTCTATCCAGGTGATCGGTGGTCTTCCTCTTTCCCTTCTTCCTGGTAGGATCCATTCCATAACTCTCCATGGCAATCTTTCCTGTGCCATTCTTTTCGTGTGCCCATACCATTGTAATTTTTTTGTTTGGATAAAATCAACAATTGAATTTTCCTGTCCTTAATTACTTCATTTCTAACTTTCCTACGTCTGGATGCTCTTGCCGAACGTCTCCAAAAGTCCATCTCTGCTGTCATTAATTTTGTTCTGGTGTGTTTATTAGAAGTCCAAACTGCTGAGCCGTAAGTCATGATACTTATTTATTTATTCATTTACTTATTAAAGTTAACATAGTGTTCATTAAATTGGTTTTCGAAGATAAACCGCATAAAAAGTTGTCTCGGACCGCAGTTGGAAATCACTGTATTTAACACGTACGAAGCCTCAATCTTAGTTGTTACGTTGCAGTAAACATCATATAAACGAACAAACTTTTGTTTTATTAAAGTCCTTCGAAGAAACTGTTCTATAAATAGTAATTACTGTTTTCAATTTTATGTTAAGAAATTAAATTTTAATTGATTTATATAAAATTCGTCCATATTAACGTTACATAATATTACATTGGTCATCAGTAACCTAATAACGTGAATGCCTCCGCTAGACCTCAAACGTTGGTTGAAAGCTAACCTAAAAAATTATTGTCAGTTCCATATGCCTACTTCCTGTCAGGAACATCTTCTTCTTGTCCTTATCTTCTTCATACTCCTCTCTAGTTAGTGGGCTTGCAATTTCTTCCCTTCCAGACAGTCTCTTAATCACCACATACCTTCTTCCTCCTTTTAGCTCATCCATGTAGTCCTGTCTGGTCCTTCAGGGTAGTGAACCAATTTGAATAGCGTAGCTGGTGACCGACCGTACCGTTTCTCCTTTACGCAGTGGTATTAATCAGAATCTTCCTTTCGTTCACTCTCTTAGAAACGTCATCTTCAGACGCTCTTTCTGTCCACGGTATCCTTAATGCCCTCCTCCACCACATCTCAGAAGCCTCAAAGTAGCTGCTCTCCAATTCCGTCAGGGCCCGGGTTTCTCAGCCATATGGGTGTACATGGTCTGAATGAAACTTTTAATGAATTAATTCCTGGTTTGCAAAGACAGAAAAGATCCGTTCTTGAAAAGTGCTCCTGTTGCTTGTCCAGTTCTACTTTTTACATACCTGGTACTTCTCCTGACTGATGTAATGCAGGTCCCAAGATATTTATTTAAAGGTATGAACTTGTAGTAGCTTTCTACTGTCCAGGAATATCTCAGACTTCTGTTTTCATTTGTGGAATATTTCGTCATGTGGCATTTATCTTTTAGGATGCTGTTCATTTGGTGAAGTGCATTCCGTAATTCTTCATCCTGCATAAATTTCCGTGGCTAAATATAGCACTGTTGAGGAGAACACGACAGATTATATAATACGTTAATTAAAAGTATTCAATTTGTTAATCGGTTTCGACATTTTTTTGAAACGATACATAACTTACACAAAAACTTCCCAATCTGACTAAATGTATGCTAATATTAAAAATACAAACTTGCAAAATGCGTCTTAGAAGATATTCTAGAAGAATCGTCGTAGAAAGTATTAGATCAATGTGGACAACTTTATGTGTGTTTTCAATTATTACAGACGTAAAAACGTAAGAGCTTCCCCGTAGTGAGATTTAATTTTTCCTTTTTTAGTATTGTCGTATGCGCCCAAAGCTATAAACCATACAAACACACTAACAGGAAACAAACGTTATGGCAGTAGTTTAGTAGTTACAGAAAACATATTGTTACGAACGGTCTCACGGATCATCGTGTAGTACTGTGGAAACAAAATACTGACACTAATGAAGCCACTAATAACCAACTTTAATGACTCACAAATAACAATTTGAAATCAACAAGACAGTCTCATACAATAATTCTAGTTAAATTTGTCTACACGCAATAATAATGTTAATTAGTTTCACATTAATTATAACACAATAATAACGTTGCCACAATACTTCGATCCGCACTTTAATGTATCGCCACCTGTGACTAACTAACCCAGCCGCTGTTGCTTATAAATAGCCTGCAGGTGTTCCAGAATAATCTTCTATTCTTCTGGCGGCGTGCCAGCGTAATTTGCGTAGTTAACAAGCACTCGAATAGTCTAGAGCAGTCACAGCCAACCTTTGAGTTTGTGGGAGCGCATATATAACTGAGTACCTGTTCGATAGGCGCACCCCTCCCCACCCCATCAGTAGAAATAGAAAGGTGCAGAGTTCAATAGTCGGACGTTACAAACATTAACTCTCGCTTTATAATTCCCTTGCGTTTATATTTAGTGACGTAGAACATCGAATTTAAAAAAAGCTCTGCAGTATTTTTCATATAAATTTGTGAAAATTTTGACATTAGGAGTAGGTCATCAACAATCTGTCATCATGCACACGCGCGTTAAAACTAACAAAACTTCAAACAAAAAATGTGTTAAACAGGAAAACATTTTAATAATAATTAATTAAAGAAGTTACCACAATAACACTGCTTATTTTCATAAAGTGCACAGAAATGTAAAACTTGAAAAAAATCACATTTAAAACATAAATAAATGTTTCAGTTCCTTTTCTTTAAAAAATACTAACTCACAGTAATAATTGTGTTACAGAAAAGTAAAATTTGAAACTGGCAATTTAATGAATTGCCGCAATGAATCATTAAGATCGATCTCCAGTAAGCGGGATCTGTATTTGTTTTTTATAATGTTTATAGTTGTTTTAAATGCCTTGTACTATTTTATAATACAGTACGTCTTCGAAGGAGGTACAATGCGGGTGCGTTCCATCGTTGTAAAGAAAAGGAAATTACAAATTGGTTGGCGGGCGCGTAAAACCTTATCGACGGACGCATCTTTGCCGACTGCTGGTCTATAGGGTACTTTAGTGCGGCCTTGACTGAGACGCTAAATTTGCTCGGCTAGCCGTGAAACGGGTGGAAGGACGCTCTCGACTCTTCGAGAGAGTTTCGTAATTGTCGTCACAATATTGCCTCGTTGAGGTCACAGATAACATACGTTGCTGCCTGACACTTCACACGCGTTGTGATTACTCAATGCTCTAGATCATTCGAGACGCCCCTTCGAGAGGTTGCTGGACTATTCTTCAGGCATCCAGGCCAGTTGTGTCACTACTATATTCCACTCAGCCGAGGTATAAATATTGAATTTAGAAGCGGGGTTCTTAAGTTTGAGACAAGCCCTATGAGAGTGTGGCTCGGAGTGATTGTTACTGTGACTCGCGGTTTAGTGTAAAGTGATTGTTGTGTATTGCTTAGTGTGACATTGTTAATGACGTAACAGTCATTGTTTGTTACATTGTTGTGTGTTGGGATAATCTTTGGCTTGAAGAACTGTATATGAGTATCTTTGTTTCTTTTTTACACAAACAGGCCAGCCGTGGACCACGCGAATATCATTTCCTTTTCTTCTCCTGCCAGAAGACCCTCATTCGCACACTATGCGCCGCCTTCCTTTCCACTGTCCACCTCTTTCTCGTCTTCTTCTCACCGCAGAGAAGCTCAAGATTTTGAATTTTGTTTCTGTATGTATTTCTATCCACACAGTCGTTCAAAGAGGCACCCAGTTTCGTCATTTCCTCCTTGAGTTGTTTGGTGTATCCGTTCAGACTGTAAAGTTGCCAAATACAGTTGAAAATTGGTTTATTTAATCTGGACCGATCCATACGAACCATATGTCTAAGGAATCTCAGTCTTTTCCTTCGGAAAACCGTTTCCAGATCTTCCAGATCCCTGTACAGCTCTTCTTTGGGTCTATGCCTGTACCCATCTTCGGTTTTCTTGGAGTCATAAATTTTCCGAAGAATTCTTCGTTCAATTTTAAGAAGAGGTTCCAGATTTTGAAAGCACATTGTTTCCACTCCATACATGATCACAATGCTATAATTGCGGACTTTCGCACTTCTGGAAAGGTTTTCCGTTCCGTTTAGTTCCCGGGTCAGAGTAAAGAACTTTGCTAATTTGAGTTTCCTTATCTTAAAGGATTCTTTGTCTAAGGGCGTGTCGAGATATGTTTTCCCCAAGATAGTTTAAATTGTTAGTATGTTTTATTTCTCCATACGTAGTGTCCAGGCACGTTTTTGGGAATTTAAATAGGGTGGTCATAATTTCCGTTTTAGCAAAGGATATTTAGAGGCCAGTTTCTCCGCTATTCTTTGAGATCTTCTACTTGCTTTCTTGCTTCTTCTTCTGAGTGGGCAAAGATGGCAAGATTATCCTCATAAGCTAAACAGCTTAATTCCACGCCTTTGAATTTGTTACCTATTCTAACTCTAGTGGAATTGACTTTATGGAAGGTTTTCATGACTTTATCTAGGACACAGTTAAAGAGAATAGGGGAGAGCCCATCCCCTTGACGTACGCCAGTGTGAAAGTATCTTTATTATTATTAACTATAATTAAAGTTGTAATTAATGATTTCATCTGGAATTCTGTTTCTACTGTGCAACATGGCAGCTCGTGTGACCGTCGTAAGTATACATTTCAATACAAATATCTGAACGAAGTATGTCAACTATTTTAGTTCAGTTGAAGCCCGATCATCTACTTGTTATCTTTAAACTTGGCAGTCTAAACTTGAATTCGAGCTGTCGCCTCGTGTTGAATGCAAAATGTGTTCTCTCGTTCTTTCTTTATCGAAATACCTCATTTCTTCAGTTTTACAGTTTTTGTTTATAAATGTGCTTGTTGATTTTTCTAAATTAGACTTTTCCTTAGTGTCAGGTTATGAACGTAATACTTTTTCTTTATTTTATCATATTCAAGTCGAATAAAATTTGTAAATTTTTTATAATTATTTTTTAACCACAAAATATTGTATATGATAAAGAGAAGTATCAAATTGAGGAGCTGCACGCAATAAGGACCTAACTGACAAGCGACATTTTGAAATAATGGGTTTCAAATTGTTTAAAATAATGTATTATTGTTATGACATAAAGTACACCATCTCTGTTTCGTGAACACATTGTTTCAAATGTTGTGTATTGTATTATATTTATGTTAGATCAAAATTTAACTTAATACAAATTTTAAAAAACAGTTACAGTTGGAGTAGTTACAATTACAATTAGAAAAAAACAGTTACAATTCGCGTGGTAGTTACGTAGGCTCTTTTTGCTTTCAACGATGTTAAAATATTTGTTGCATTTATTTTCTTTCAAACTACCTTTATAGCTTCATAAAAAGGTTAAATAAACATAAAAAAAAAATAATTTCAGAACAAAAATATTTACTTAACTTATACAAAACAAATGTTAGGTTAAAATTCCAACTTGTGTTTACTTGCTGAACTGCTACTTGCCATGTTCCGGACTAGTCGTTAACAATAATTAATAATACAATAATCAATGTAACAATAATCCAAATACGTCACAGTTTAAGTGGCCTTTGCGGAAAGTGCTGTTTCGTAACAGCATCAAGGTTAATGGAAATTTTAATTTTTTTGTAGGAACCATGTTCATTTCTTGAATTTCGTTCGCAGAAAAGATGACGTTCTCAATGCAACTTAGATGGCGTTAATGCAGAAGATGATGAAGACAGATTACTTAATAAACATACAAGTGAACTGGGATTTATAATCAAGGAAACTATGAAAGTGATCTCTCGTTCAGGATATGTTGCTTAGCACTCATCATCCGAATAGTGTGTTTTCGAGTGCTGACTGTTATTCTTCACTCACAAAATGTGTTTCGAAGGGTGAATTAACATTAGTATTAAATGAAGTGTTTAATCTGGAATATGTATTTTGATGTACGATTTTACTTACATTATGTGAAAAATGTAATGTAACTAGACTTTTAAAAATAGTTCTGTTAAAGGCACATTAAAAAATAATAATTCTACTTCAAGATGTTTAATTTATATACAACAGGCTTATTAGGTTAAAAATATGTACATTTATATTGTTACGAATGGAACCAACTAGAATAGCCGAGAGAGTCCCCGCCCCGTCCTCACGCCCGGTGTGACAGGTGTTGCCTCAGTAAGGCAGTGTTCAAGTTTGTTCTAGACTCTTCAAGAAGTCACTTGAGATACGCATTAGCGTCAGCATTAACTGGCGTGCAAATTGAGGATGGAAGATTTACTACAAGACGTCCGCCACCTATAAAAAGCCATGTCAGCCGGCTTATGAGGCAGTTCGTTGAGCGAGATATCTCCTTAGTGCGGATCGAGTAGTGTTTGTGTAAAAGGTTATTGTGTTAGTGCGGAATTCTTTATAATTGACATTTTATTACTGCGTGTGAAGAAATTCAACTTGGGTTATTGTACAGTTGATTATAAACTGATGTTTGTGATAACTAAAGCTCAGCCCTTTCACGTTTACTTGAAGATATTGCTATTGATGCAATAGCCTATTTCAAGGTAGAAGACTATCCGGAAAACTTTGGAATGCACATATTCTCGGAAGTTCCCAATCATTTGCCTTTCATGTAGTTTTAATTTTAAAGCAAGTTTTTTTATTTCATTTTCTCCGTAGGTTATTGGGACACTTTTTGAACGATAGTACAGCAGTTAAGATAAAGATTAGTGCTTGTGTTTGATATTTACAAATGTTTAGTTTTGTAGTGGGGCTGATGAGGGGCACAATTTAAAAAGTAATAGTAAATTTTTGTAATAATTATGTTTCTCTTGTCATATATTTTTTCGGTAATTTATTTTTGGATCCAAGGGGTTCCGTAACGCCGTTCCGGCGCGTTCCCCTTGAAATCAAGCCTTGAGAGAGATAATAAACAAAATTAAAAGTTAAGAATTATTGTCTTGTTTTGGAAATGAAGAATTCTGTACAACCTGCTTGTCGAATACATTATAAACCGTATCGGCTATTGTGTAGTGCATATGTTGTACGGCAAATGTGCGATTTTGCCCGATTGGAGTGGGGGTAGGCAATAAACAAGACTTCTCGTTTCCATACGGTGATTCATGCCTCCATTAGTTATATTATACCTCTATGAATGTAATACGTTTCAACTCATTTATAACAACAATAAATCTTTAAATAGCATTGCGAGTAATTCTTCCGTAACTCCTACGAGTACCATTATTTTGACTTTATGCATACAAAGACCATTGTATGTATCCTCAGACAGTTATTATTTGGTGTTCTGTCCTAAGGCAGGTCTTCAAATGGTAAAAGCTCTCCAAGCTGTCCTATCGCATGCCGGTCTTTTCGTTTCTTCGTAACACCCTCTGATTTTAATGCTATGTATTAACTTCATTCTTCTACGCCCTCTTCTTTTTTCTCCTTCTATGACACCCTCCGTGGCAGTTACAGGAAAACAGTCTCTTCTTAAACAATGACCTAACCAATTCCGTTTCCTATTTTCTATTACCTTCAGGATTCTTCTCTCTTCCCCTATTCTTCTTAAAACTTCGTCATTCCTTAGTTTATCAACTCACCTCACTTTTTCCATTACTCGCCAAACCCACATCTCCAATGCTTCTAATCTTTTTTCATCCTCTTTCCTCAGTGTCCATATCTCTGCACCGTATAAAGCAACGCTCCACAAATAACATTTGGCCAACCTTTCGCTTAAATTATTATTAATTTTGCCACACAGCAGTCTTTTCTTCCCATTAAATGCCTCTTTCGCTATAGCAATTCTTGCTCTAATTTCAAGAGTGCAGGACATATCTTCATTTATCAAGCTTCCAAGATATATAAACAACTCCACTTGTTGTATTTTGTCTTCACCTATCTTTATGTTTGCCCTTTTTCCTCCTCTGCTAATCACCATACACTTAGTGTTTTCCTTATTAATCCTCATTCCATATTTCTCGCACACTAAATTCAAATCTCTTATCATTTCATTCATTCTCTCTTCCTTTTCTGCTAAAACAGCCATGTCAACAGCAAACCTTATACATTCAATTCTTCTTCCACTGACATTCACACCTTTTGTTTTGTCAAAACGCTTCCTAATCAAGTCATCAAGATATATGTTAAATAAATTTGATGACATACAGCAGCCTTGCCTTATTCCTCTTCCAATTTTAATTACTTCTGAACAATTTTAATTACTTCTTTTGCACACTCCAAGATAAGGACAGAAAGTGAGCGAGTTCTGTCTTTCCCCAGACAGTAAGGACATTAATGTTCCCGTTGTCTCCTGTTCGTTGTCTACTGTTACTCCTTGTTTTCAGGACACACATATACACACACACACACACACACACACACACACACACACACACACACACACACACTGGATTATGTTTATAAGTCTATCTAACGTTCACTGGACCCAAGAGAGACGATTTCATCAGCCTTGATGTTCTTTTGTATGTTAGTTGCTCTGCGGTAGTACCAGTGGCCGACTCTCCACGGACCTGGCTACAGTAGTTTGAGTACTACGCTCTCCCGGGACAGGCGGGCGCTCTGAACAAGTATCGTCTTCAGGGACTTCAGGGAACAACTATGTAACTTACATTCCAGAATACTCTCTTGGTAATGATGTTGGTCAACTTTATTAAAAAATTTACCGTTACAAAAAAATTCTAGCAAGTTCGTATTGTCTCTCGTTAAGTAGGTCATCTCGGTTTGGAACTTCGTGGTTTCAAAACCAATCGAACAAGACGTTACTGTATCTCGTTTTGTAATTCTACAACGTGGAAACGTATAATTGCGTATTAGATGTCTTACTCTTAGATTAAAAGATTTATTTAACTGACGGTTTTCTGCTGTCACGGAAAATATATAAATGCGACGTTTCGATCACCCAAACAATCGGCAGCCGTCTCCTTAATCTAATACATGTAAAGAAATAAAAAGTACTCTATCAACCAGTGATAGAGAGTCAACTAAATAAGAATAACAAAACTTTACATAATATATAATCTATATATATATATATATATATATATATATATATATATTGTAACGTCCTGCCTATGAGGTACTAGCGAAACGTCCGTCTCATTCAAGCCCCAATGTTGTAAGCGCCAATTTGTAACGTTCTCCTCGAGCGTGTCCCTCTGATCGGTCCGAACACCTCTTAGCAGTCGCCACTTATGAATTATAAAGACTGAAGTTTAAATAAAGTTGTTGGTAATGTTACTCAAACAAAGCATAAATCGAGTGTGCTTGATTTGGGTTAAGTAGGGAAGTGGTTTAGCCTTCTTTTGAAGAGAGAGCAAGTACCGTTTGTTTACCCTCGGTTTAGACGATTTCTAAATTTTTCAAATATTCGCCGTGAACCGAATCAGCTGATTTTGACACTAGTCTCCAAATATAGGTTAACCAGACGACACTGTGGCAGAATACGACCCGGTGGATCGTCCTCTTCTTATTTATTCTGAAACCCACTACAACTACCCACTACAATAAAGGAAACACATTTTTATTATTCAATATCATTTCTCAATAATATTTATTAAGAATATTATTGGTTTTTTCTCTTCCGCCAAAATACAAATATCACAATCGATCTTTTCATTAACTAGTACATGATATCGATTTCATTGAGTAAACATGGAATTGTCAAAAAATATATGGTTTTTGACCAAATTTTATACTATATTTAAAACATCAATCAACATATAATTCTTTTATTTATTTCCCCAGGGTTAAGGGCAAGTTCTTTTTGTTATGAGATGGTCAGAAATGGATAAATATACTACGCTTTACAAATATAGAAAAAATATTCAAAAATTTGTTTATTTCGCTTAATACGTAGTTCTGGAGTTGTCCGTAAGAGAGCAAATTGCGTTTGTTTTTATTAAAACATGTGATTACACTTTAATCGTTTCTGTACTACACGACCATTCAGTTTGAAGTTTCTTCGTTAAATATTAAAAGAAATGTTTATATTACCTCTCTTCTTGAAGTTCTTACTTGGGTGAAGCCGTTTCTCAGGTGGTGTTCGTATTTGGTTGTAATTTCATAACCGTCCGGCAAATATTATCTCGTTAAAACTCGAACTCGGCTAGGCTATGCCTACTCGTCCAAAATGGTTTTTTCACTTTTATTATGGAGTATAGCAAGTTAACTTTGATAACTAAGGTAGTAGTACATTATGTTTATACTGTTATTTAATTTTGTAACAATTTTGTGCTTTTCAAAAGGTTTCGAAAGGATATTTTAATAAAATTTTTGTCTCATCATTTTGTCAACCGGACAGGTTTCAATTTCTAATTCGATTCAACAATACTTGTTATTTCGTTACTCTTAGTAACCCATAATTTTTTATATATCTTTTTATTGGTTCTGCTATTTACTTTTTAGTATATAGGCGGTTTGTAATTATTATAAATTTATTTTTGATTTACAGAAAAATAATTCTTTTTAATTTTGGTTTCTTTCCCAATTTGGTTTACATAATAGGTTTCTGTTTATTTTCTTATAACTTTGGATATAAGTCTTTAATATTATTATTAACTTTACATGAATTTATATATTATTTATTAATCTCTTATAGTATTCCTACACTGCACTACTTCCTTCTGCCATTTCCCTCATACAGTATTATTTTAATTTTTATTATCATCTGATATTTAAATCTTTTAAGTTTTTAAAACAAACCCTGGGTTATCTTATACAATAACACAATTATTTTATAAAAATATAAAATTAAACTAGGTATTAAATTTTGTTGTCTACACAATATAAATACTACAATAACTTAACAAAATACATAATTCGTTAGTAGCATCATAGTCTACTATCATAGTTTACAATTCTCACATCTACAGCACAATTCTGTAAGAAGTTCCCTTCACCTTCACATATTACCTCATTGGGTACACTATAACTCACTTGTCACTGTATATCACTTTAATCGTTTATAATGCTTAGTGATACAATTTAATTTTGAGCTCGTTATAGTTTACCCATTTCTGACCTTGATGGTATTACAAGAGTTATCATTTATGGGGACTGGGTTATGTACCGTTACATGAAATATATATATATATATATATATATATATATATATATATATATATATATACAACTCAAAGTCTGAGGGTTTATGTGTACTGAATACAAATCCACACCGTTACACCGATTGCCACCAAATTTTGCACAGGTAACCTTTGACACAAGCCTAATAACACTGTCTAACCTGAAATTTGATATTTTGGCCTGTTCGCACGATTTAGGCTCTTTTAATTATGCCTTTTCGTTGACGCGTATAAAGATGTCAAAACACCATGGAGACCAGAAATAATTACAATAGTAAAAAGTAAGTAAACAAATGATATTTAGCGGCATTGAAGTGTACCTTTATCTGTTCCTGCAGTTTTAATATTTTTAATATGCAACTGTATCGATATATTTTGTAATTTTGTATACAGATACGTCTATATATTTTGTAATTGTCATACGAAAAACATACCATTATAAAATGTAATGATGCAATGAATAAGTAGTGAAATATATTAAATACTACTACTAAAGATGTCAAATACACCATGGAGACCACAATTAATTACCATAGTAACAAGTAAATAAACAAAAGCTATTTAGCGGCATCGGAACTGTACATTTATCAATTCCTGCAGTACATTTTCGATGGTTTATATAATATGCGATTGTATCGATATATTACAGTGTGGAAAATAAGAAGCGTACTAATTGTAAATTGTCCTATTACTTAATGCAAAGCAAAAATACGTGTTGTTTTCATTTGTGAGGTTAGGTGACAACGATTTTTGGTTTTTAGTTTACTGCTGAAATAAATAAAACCCATGGTTGAGGAAAACATAACGTTTAATGTGTTATACAATGCTTCTAACACAGTAACACTTAAAATAAAAAATTTAGCGTTTTTCATTTAACAGGCACTTTATAAATATCTCCAAAGGCTTTATAAACGGGTACTTTTAAATATCCAAAGGCTGTTGCACTAACATAATAATTTAGTACAAGTTGAAATAGAACAAGTGTTGAAAACAGCTTTTGAGAGAATTTGACTAATGAGTACAAAATTGTTATACGAGCTGACAGAACGTCATAAACAATAAAAATTATTTTAAAATACTTATTAAAAGTCGAATATTTGCGTGCAAAAACGTGGGTAACAGCTAGTCAAAATATAAAATAATACAAATGAATACTTATTATAAAAAAACACATAACAATACTCACAAAACACAAGCACAATGCACACGAACACTTGCACCCCAACAAGATCAACAAGGCACTGCGACAGAGATGAAAAGGGACCAACCGTTTTGTAATAAAAGTTCAAGTAGGCGGCAAACACCAACAAAACTAAACTGCTTTACGAATGGAACGAAGCCAGATGTTCGGAATTTCGCTGCTAACCTGACTAATGCAATTATTATTTTTAACAATAAAACTACCTTCCTTAAATCTTCTTTCGAACCACTTTTTGCTGTAAGAATAATTTTAGCTTCCTGCCATAAAACTTTATGTTGCGTCTCCACACATGCTCATCCAACAGTGATCGGTAAGGTAAAGTATAAATAATTGATACTATACAATCTACTAATGGCACATTCCTACAACAAAACACTGGCCGAAGATTTCTGCGATAAATTTTGTAAACTATTTGAAACACTAATGAAACATGACCCTCCTCTGTAGGCATTTTAGATACCTAATCTGTTATTAACGTAATTCTCTCCGTCTCCGTGTGGCTCTAATTATTATTTCTTCTACTCCTCCCTTTCGTTCTTCTTTCCTTTTTCTGTTTCATTTATTCGTCTCCTCCTCTTCTTCCTACGCCTCTCCCTCCTTCTTATTCTTTCTCTTATGAATACAATTTTTTTTCAGTAGATTTAAATAGTTTTCCGTTTTTACTCTGGTCTTCCTTGCTGGTTTTACTTTGCTAAAAAATCTTACTTACGTAATTTCATAACTGCATACAAGTTTGTAGTGTGAATTCACATTCCATTATTTATGTTGCAGGGAACATCAGAACCGCGGCCGTACTTGACGCCGAGACCAAGGCTGACTATTGGCTGACAGTCTACGCTCAGGACCACGGGATCGTTCCGTTACATGCACAGCTTGAGGTGAGTCTGTCCTGCTCAGCTACACCTTCTATAAACTACTTCCTATATTATACGATAGTGTCCTTGGAACATTCCAGATGTTGCGTAATACTGGTGGCTGGTGTTATAGTTGCAGCATTGCACAATCACCAATATAGAATAATTAAACTGTAAAATAATATACGAAAGCATTAAGCAGTTAAAAGTGTCATCAATTTCAACAAAATAGTATTTGATTCTATGCGTTAATGTTCCCGTTCAATTCAAATCTGGCACGCAGGCTGGTGGTTGTAGGCCGCTTGCAACTTCAACAGTAAAGGGTACTTAAACAGCTTACTACACAAACATATGGGAGGACGTGCGCTACTCTTCACAGTTACCCTAAGTTACATATTATGTGAGCTTGGCGGTTGCGTTGTTGCGTTGCCGCAATGCTCTACTAGTAGCGTTGTAGCGCTTCCTTAGTTGTGTCATGAAATCAGCACAGCCTTCTTGATTTATAAGTTGTGTAAGGTTTAGTGTTTACGCTGGTTCAAGGTAAACGTTATTCGTTGTTTGAGTTTATAAAATTATAGTAATAATTTTGTACAACTGTGATTATGATAGTTTAACGTCTTTAACCCATTGTTCACCCACTCAACCAACTACTGCAACCACCAATTTGGAACCACCAACCGCCACTGCTATAAACGTATATACAATATTATGAAGAACATAATATTATAACAGATCTTTAAGTACAGGAGGTCGAGGGAATTTGGAGAGGTAGTACCTTTATACCGGATTAACTGGGTACTGGTCCTCACAATGATGACGATGATGATGGCGACGACGACGACGACGATGACGACGACGACGACGACGACGACGACGACGACGACGACGACGACGACGACGACGACGACGACGACGATGATGATGATGATGATGATGATGATGATGATGATGATGATGATGATGATGATGATGATGATGATGATGATGATGATGATGATGATGATCTTAAGTCTAGAAACATCATGACACGTATACCCGTTTAATTGATATCGTACTAAACAAAACGTTTCGTCCATCCCTCCATGTCGGCAGAGCCGGATTTACCACTAGGCCGCGGGCTCAGAGTGGGCCCCGAGCTACAGATTTTTTTTTTAACAGAAGTATTTTTATTCTTAGTATTGTTTAAATTAGCAGCCATACTTACTATTTCTTTTATGAATTTGCTAACTGTACTAACTTTCGTCAGTGATGACGAAAAGCTTAGTCGAACAACAAAAATTATAGCAGTTAGCAAATTCATAAAAGAAATAGAAGTATTTTTATAAAAGTATTTTCAAATATTTGGGAAGCATTATTTCAGAAGATGGAACAAGAAAGAATGGCATCAAAAATAGGATACAACAACGAAAAAAGGCTATTCATTTGCTAAACTCGTTACTTTGGTCGAACAGAATAAAACTTCAAACTTAATTGACAATCTACACAATTGTTGTGGAGCCCATTTTAACTTATGGCTGCGAATGCGGGCAACTTTCAGATAAAGAGAAAAAGATGATGAAAACTGTGGCAATGGACTTCGTAAGAAGAGCGTGTAATATTTCTAGAATGCAACATGTTAGAAACGAAGATGTAAGAAGGAAAACAGGGCCCGTATTTAAAACAGCAGGAATAATAGAATCCAGACAGTTGCTATGGTATGGTCACGTAATGAGAATGGAGGAGAAGCGATGGCAAAAGAAAGCATTGATTTACAGACCACAAAACAGGAGAAAAAAAGGAAGACTGACAACACAATGGAGAACAGGAATTAGGAAAAGCATGAGAGATCGAGCTATTGAAGATGATGGCTGGAAGGATAGGGTGAAATGCTGGATGCGGCATAGACTGTAGGACACCCGCTAATAAAAAAAATTTATAAAAGTAGGAGGCACATTGATTTATTGAAGTATGATTTTTTGAAATTAAATGATCAATTTTCGTTAATAATACAGTTAATACAAGACAGTTCTTATTTAAATATTGCGCGCTTATTTTTAAGACGTTGGCATCCTTGAAAACTAATCTGGGCATGCGAATTTTGAACATCGCATTAATTCCAATAATCTACATGTCACTGAATATTAGTTTACCATTACCTTGTTCTATTTTTGGTCAATGAATAAAAAAACCAGACATATTTTTTAATTTTATAAAAATTAGGCCTGTAAGAAAAAAATTAATGTGCTATACCAAGACAATAAAAAAGAAATTTTGTATGTTAAATTTCTGAATAACCTTAGTTAAATTACTCTACTTAAAAAATAAATTAATTTGCTCAATTCTTTTGCATGGTTCTTAATATTTTGAAAAAGTTTGCTAAATGAAGGTACGCTTTTTTGTAGTAGCCTACTGGTTTTAAATTTGATAGTATTAATCTGACATCAAATTACTTCTGCAGTACATATATTACTTCAAAGTCACAACGGGGGGGGGGAGGTTCCTCAGAAAACTTGGCCTAAGGCCTCAAAAGTCTTAAATCCGGCACTGTTAGCAGTTAATGTAATAATGCTTTACCACTGAGGATGCTACGTCAAAAAACGGACGAAATGTTTGATGTTAACGACGATATCGATAAAACGTGGTTGCCAACTAAAAAAGTAAAGTGATGCCGTAAGTAATAAAACTCCGACGGAAGCAAAAATTAAGTTTCATGAAATCATGCCTGCACCAGTAATTATTTATGATAGCGAAAGAATAAGTACTACACAAAGAATGTGGAATGAAATACGGACAACAGAAATAGGAAGGGCTCCGCACGAATTCTCCCTCCAACATATTCACCCCGCACACATGTCCTTAAATACACCCTTAACACATGTTCACCACCTTTACTTTCTTTGTTTAGTTGTTTCTATGATCTCTTTGAGAATAGCTTAATAGGCTGAAACAGTTGTCAGAGGTAAATAATAAACTATGAAACATACCAAGTGTTTGTAAAAACCTTTGCAATATAATAAGAGTGGCAACTGAGTCGTAACCCGATCGAAACACCTGTATGTTAATATAGTTACATTATGTCGAATAAAAATCACACTGACTGTAGATGAGCTTTGAACTGAAACATTTGTCATAAATATCTAATAAACACTAAATCTTAAGTCAATTTTCCCCTTTTTCTTATTTCAAGACATTCCACAAAAGGTTTCCATTGGATGTGTCTTTCGCGTTTCAAGTATTAAAAAAAAAATATGACTTTGTATGCTATATAGGCCAATATCATGTCTATGGTTTTATCACAAGAGATATAAAACATAATTATTAAAAACAACCTGGCGTATGTATAATTACTGTACACCTTTCTCTTAGGGAAACAGCTTATAACTGATGACCTTCTGCTTTCCAAACTTTTCGATCTTCAACCTTCCTCTTTAGTGCTCAGTATCTCTAGCTGTAATTGCACAACTCTTCGTGGGTCCTGGTCTGTTCAAAAAATCGATTCCATTCAACTAAATTCTTCTCTCTACCCTTACGATAGCTAATACTAAGCCTCCCCACGCGATCCTAAGTCCTAGTCTACCTCTGAGCACAGTAAAATATTCGGTGCACAGTAAAAAGTTACAATTCATGGCTTTAATTACTTGAGCCACATACTCCAGACAACCCTTTTTCTGTAATTTCTCCTTTCTACTTCCCCTCCCTCCACTATTACCTTTTGTAAGTTTACTGTGTTGACATATATGAGCCCAATTGGCTGAGTTGTTCTCTCTTTTAGGAGCTTCTGTTCTCCTGCACTCTCAGAAAAGCCTGATCGTTTATAAGATTTTCTTTTTATTCCTGTATAATTATAATTATGTACAAAGACTAAGTCTGTAGTGACTTTAAAGAACACAACTATTATACGCTACTGATCCCGATAGCACTTTTCACAGATACCATTTCTTTGGCTTTTCATTGCACCAACTCATTCGTATGTCGTCGGTAGTCTATACTTAGATCGCTGTATCGCTGATAATGAAACTATACCGTTTATATACTGCAACGTTACAAGTATTATAAAATGAATTAATACATTTCTGTCCATGTACCCAACGCAAATGCACATGCGCGTAATACATTACTGTGTGGACAGTGTCAACGCCCCTGACCAATGGGTTTGTTTAAATCAGGATTGATATAAGAACGGAAAGAGTATATTACGAACAATATGTAACAGTTTTTTAAACGTAACAATACGATTTAGGCCTACGCAATATTTAGTTGAAAAGCAGAATGTAATATGCACAGTATGATAATTCGATTTTTTACAAATTATGAAATATCTAAATTACTAAATCGATTTTTGAACATAAGAAAATTTCCAGCCAAATGTAATATAAGGAACTGTCCCTATACCCGTACCGGCACTACGTTTTCGACATTTTGAATGTGCGATTGTATCGATATACTACGATGTGAAGAAGAAGTTTCACAACTGGACTTCTTACATACAGCTGTCATTTGTACTGGGCGTGTTTCTTAAGAGGGCGCCAAGGTTGGCCCGAGAATCGCATTTTAGTTTACGGGGTGACCACCAAGCTAGGCAACATGCAAACGTTCTATCCACTTTCATGAGTCACTAAGTCAGCGGCGCGGTGTTGTCACTTCGCTAGGGCAAGCATCGATACGTGCAGTGTTGCCGCTATTTGCACAACACTCCATTCAAATTCAACCAACATTACTCGCGTGGCAGTGCCGTGAACTTACCACGGCACTTCGTCGTATGGCCCTCCTGAGTGCCGACTGTGTTATGCCGTTTAGCACCCACGGACCGTATTAGCTTATCTTTACATTAGACCTGTAACTTTCCGCAGTGCTAGATATATAGCGTTATTACCGTATATCGTTATTCTCATTACAAATTGTTATTCAACAATATTTTTCACGGGTCTAATAAACAATTGTAAAATATTTAATATAAGTGTTTATACCATATTATAAAAATATATTAAATACCATTAGAAAGTGAAAGTCGTGGAGCGACCGGGATGTTTGACGATAATTTCAGTGGAGCGGAATTTACTCGCTTTTTATAGTATTGTTTATATAATTCACAATTTCCGCTAAATATAAAGTATTATACATGAAATTGGTAGCTTAGAATGTCTTCTTTACAATGGTATAAATATCAATGCATTTAGAGAATATATAATACATGCTTTTTGCAAAACCCAAGAGGCATGTCGGAACGGCAACATATGTTGCAACTTGCCACTTGACTTGCGTTTTCTGGCGCAGCAACAAATGTTGCGGTCTGCCACTACTAGGGTTAGGGAACAAACAAATAAACAGATCCGTTTTTACAAAAAAATTCTATTCTTTATTTTCTATCACTTTTTTTAGATCATGGAAATGTTCTACAAATATAGAACATAGTACATAATGGGGAAGGAGAATCCTAGATTTTAATTTATTTTTAGAGAAACTGTCATGCTGTCCAATTAAATTACTCATAGATGATAAAGATACATGAATGGCGGAAATGCTGTTCAAAGACAATCTAGTAAAAACGGGGTACTCTACACAATTATTGATGCTAAACATGTTTTGAGTTTATATATTCAACGAAAAAAAGAAAATGTAAACAACCATTAAAGGTTACATTACAATACAAAAATGGTGTTTATATATTTAGCAAAAGTAAAACAAGTGTACTCCGTACTTTGTAAATTCACATGAAATAGATATTATATTATATATTTTCCTTTGACAATATACGAACTATAGTCTACATACATAAATGGTAAGAGAGATAATAAACACTATATATAATAAAAATGTATAAATTAAAGCAATACACAACTTAAATTAAACCAATTACATCAACAAACAATAAAACAATACCTAAAAAGTCACACATACAAAAGCATTATTTTTTAATGAATAGAATTTTTATAACTAAATAAATACAATTGAAGGAGAAATTGTTCTAATGGAAACTATGGATGTGCTATGTACAGATGTCATATATTTTTAAAAGTTATTGTTGAGAGTTTGCTTTTTTCTCTCGGGACGTATTTTGGGCCTCTAGTATGTAAAGGGGATTTCTTATTGGCATGGAGCGGTTGTGCCGAGGGTCAATTATTTCAGGTAGGAGGCAGTCCATGTAAAACCTTTTGAGTTTCGGAAACATTCGATCACGCCAAAAGACTTCATCCCGTTCAATTGTTGTGGTTTTGAGGCCCTTGGGAGTCCACAGTGCAAGAATGCAGTATTTTCTTTTAGTGACTTGTAGCTGGCCCTGTACCTGGTAATAGAAATTATGATTTGTTTGGATATCCCCAATTTCTCCTTCTTTGGTAACTGTCCAGAACGTGCACTTCCGTTTCTTGACTGCATCGTCTGGAGACAGTTCCCTTGCTGACGATGGACATTTTACCTCTACAATGGAATCATCCTTTACAAGGACGTCAGGACTTGCCCCTAAGAAAGGATTATTTCTATCAATAAAAATCCCACATTTTATGATTTTTCTCCAATCCTAGAAGCAAGGTCTTCACGAGCTAACTCCTCGTTGTTCCGGCCATACTCCATTGCCTCGCAATCGAACGCAGTTTAGAGAATCTGCTTGACAAGGGACTCGCAGCCAGTGGTTGGCCTCATCTTGCAGACCCGCCCAAAGTTTGATGCAGTCAGGATGTTTCGACGAAGTTCCAGCCATTCACTGAAGTCCCTTTGCAGTACTGTCTGTCGCTCAATTCTATCAAACTCCTCATCTGATTTATGAAGACTATTCAAAAATTCATTGGATTGCTGTACCATCATGTCCTCGTCTATGTCTGGTCGTTGAGCTGCTATACCGTAGTCCTGCTTTTCAGTACCGTTTCTAATAATAAAGACCTACGACATCTTTTACTTTTTCTGCGGTTATCTGATTTTTTTTCTCTTTATTTCGGTGCTCTTGGAAAATGTTCCCGGGCTGGAATTGTACATGTTCTTGTGGAGTTTGTAGTGCGCAAGTCCGGTGTTGTGATGAACAACAGCCGCAGAACATCGACTCTTGTACGACCCACTTGTTGCAAAATTAATCCTCTTACCGCCGATGAATTTAGCGACTATGGAATTGTAGTGCTCGACATAGTTGCTTGTCACATCAGCAAGCAAGCTCTTGCTGTGACGACTTAGGTCACGGAACACATCCATAATCAAGGGGTATAGGCTGACTGACACAAGGTTGGGTACAAGGTTAGAATCTGCTGGGGCAGATGACGAGTCGAGCTTGCAAAAGTATCCCAGCTTTGCACAACTCTTGTGTTCACCGAACACGTGGCTAGGGATATTCAAGATATCTTGCCGAAGATTTTCTATCTTTTTGCTTGTAGGTCCTTCTTCTCCTTTTCTGTGATCTGTGGCTTTGGTTACTGCCATTCATTGGTTGGTGCACATGTTCCGTAGGAGATGGTTTTTACACTCCACCTTTTCAACTGTCAAATACTTATACGGCCGACGTTCAAGGATTTTTTTATATACACTACTGTCGCCATCGGCAATGAGCTTAGCATACCTTAATTTATACATGTCCTTACTTTTCTCGAAACCTTCGCAGATAATTGCTGCTTCCATGCTAGTTGAACTCTGTTTCATACCCCAGTTCTTGTAGCAAGTGTGTGTTTTTGCCGTCTCACTCTTTGTCTCGGCTCGAGCGCAGGTTGTACAGTACTTGTTTTTCACGCCGATGAACAGCACCTTTCTCGTCCGATAACCAACAATGGCTGCCTGAAAATATAATGACTAAATATAATATTGAAAATCACCTTTATTTAAAAATACTATACTCTAAGCTTACAAACATTACGTTGGAAAACTGGTTTCACCATTGTGGTCTGCTTACTTAGACCTTTAATTTTATATATGACATGGCCGGTTTACTTTAATTTGTTTGGTTTATTCCATACATTTTTCTTTTTTTAGTTCAGTTTAGTTTAGTTTTATTTATTTATTTTTTTTCTCCCTTTCACATAAAGTAAAATTCAAAAATGCAACATCGGTTGACTATGAAATTAAATCGGGAGTTCCCCAAGGTAATGGCGGTATGTGTTTTGTATGTCCGTATTCATAATGAAATAGAAATTTTGATGTTGCACATTTCATAAGTTTTATTTTTGCTGTGGATGTTTAGTATGTTTAAAAACACTATATTTTACGTGTTTCTGCTGTAATTTTAGGCAAGTGTGTAAGTTTGTTATACAATAATGACTTTCACTTTGTTTATTCGATTCATTAATGACAGATGATTCAAATTCATAATGTGCTGCTTATATTCATTATATTATACAATCATGTGACAGGTTATTTAATCACGTGAGAAGCTGAATAACGAACTTAGCTTCTGTTTTAACAATACAAATGTGCATATTAAATTTAAACTCCTTGCGAACAACCGTTTGACAGCTATCGATGACACAATGAAAAATCTGTAAGAAATCTATAAAAACCTAAATTGCAGTTTAAAGACGTAACTAAAAAAATAAAGGGGTTTATTTAGTAAAGTTAAAAACATTTGCCGAAAAGTGGCAAAAGTCGGACCTTAGAAATAAGTTATTTTAAAACCTGAGTCACATTCATGAGGTGTTATAAAAAAGTAACGTTTTTGCCAAATTTGAAGGAATATATATATATATATATTATAACTCTACTTCTATGCGTTATTGTTATGTTGTGTTGTGTGTGAGTACCTACCTGCTGTCTGATCTTGCAGATTCTTCCGACTAGGGCGTGTGGATTTTGGATTTGAAGTTCGCAAGCTAGTAATCTCAAATTTATTACAACAACACACAAAATAGGTTACTTTAAAGGGGGAGAGTTTTGTGAGACTGGTAGGCTTTATCGTACAACAATAAAACACTGTTATATGGGGTAATAAAACGTTGTTTATTACACCAACAACACACAAGAATAGAATGGTTATTATTTTATGATTTTCTTACAGTCTAAACAATGAATCAATGTTTTTCGATTGGTCAATAGTTGAAAGAAACTGAACTCGTTCCTTGGCGAGTTAATTGCAATTTAAATTTTAATTTATTAATTGATTTAATCTAATTAAATTTCTTTAATTAAATTGAATTTAAATGTTCATGAAACAAAATATAAAACTCTGCAATTAATTAGAATGATTAATTAAAATAAATTAGACGTGACAGTCTAGTTCACGTTATTCCATTTCTAGTGATTCTACTTCTGATATACTGCAGTATGATCTAATAATTAGATTGTCAGTTAAGATTTGTATAGCGCTTTTATACTACTTCTATTTCTTAACTATAACTTACTAATGTCTTAAACTGCTATACAGATTATCACAACGAATTTACTTTTTAATTATTAGAGTCTTTGCTTTTTGTTTGGCACCTGAATTATTTGAATTACAATGTTTTAATTGAAAAATAGAAAATTTGATCTGAAAAATAAATAAGTGGATTTTGCTTTCCTGTTACTGAAGAGGATGTCGTCCCGATTTGTCCCTCGTCGATTCTAGTCCTTGGTTAGAGAAAGTAATCTGCTTAGAACTGCTGGATTCGGTCGTGGAGTTCAAAATTCGGCAACACTCTGCTTCCTTGCTGTTTGTGAATATTTTAACGTCTGCTGCTGTCCGCTGGAACTGCTTCCTGTCCCTCGTCGATTCGCACGTTGCACGTCAGCGTGTGTGTGTGTGCTTCGTTCGGGTGGTCGCTCTGCTCGTCAGCTGTTCACCAATGATTTAGACGGCCTCTCTGCTGTATTCTTGAAGTCTGGTCTTGAAGTCTGGTGGATCTCTTGCGTGCTTATGACTAACTGGTAGTACACAATAAGCTTGGTTGATGTACTGAAGAGTATCTCGCCTTTACGCAACAATTACGAGCTATACAGATGATCTGTACTTAGTGTGTTCGTAATTGCGTGTGTGTTGACCACGTAGAGTCTTCTTGTTGATCTTCACCACTTTGGTTACTAGACGATCGAAGGACTACGTCTTAACTTCGTGAGTACTGGCAAAAGAGTGATCTTTCAGCGTGAAAACACCTCGCTGGCCGGGGCTCGCGTCAAATGATTTCATTGGCTGACACACTCTCCCTACTACATAAAATTTGAATTCCCTTGGTCCGTGAGAATGAAGTTAGGTTCCCACAGACGGAGAATTGATATTATTTCTAATATTCTTATTATAATTATCCGGTGGAACCAATTTGCCGCTCCGGATATCCTGTGCTTATTTAATTTTGCAATAACTTGGTTGCAAACCAAGTTGTGTGAAATCTAAAATATACAATCTGTCAGAAATTATTATTTTTATAACATACTAAAATCTCATTACTGCAACTCTATTTTTACAGAAGTTATTCAATTATATTAATTAACTCTTTCATTTGTTAATTATATCGCGTAAAATTTGCACACGTCATTATTAATATTTCGGTAAACCTTTTGGCTATGTTAGATTTCGCCTTTATTTATTAGTTTCCGAGATATTAATAATTAACAGTTTGGGTGTGGTCGCTTCCTTGTACAGCGAACTGATTACATAATGACCACGTGTGCGTTGCTTTACAAAGCATTATTTTCAATGCTCTACATTCAAATGGAGTTTTGACTGTTATAATTTCTTTAAATATGCTTTCAGTATGCGGTAAACATATAACCCCAAATAGTTAATATTTGGTGCTGTTATATATTCCCACACCCGCTTTAAAAAAAAAAATGAATGTAATAATTACAGTTATTTTTTTTTTCTTAATCATTACACACATATTCTGTAATCACTATAATTATTACCTATACATTGTACTACTTATTCAAAAGAAAAACATACATGTGTGTTAATGTTATTCCATTACATCCATTACACACAACTTAATTCTAAATACTCTTATTAATAATATTACATTTGTAATCATTTGTGTATTAATGTTTTTAGAACGGCTAATATCTTTGTTTGTAAACAGTGGCACACGCACAAAAGAATTTGCTGACAGTATTTACAACCGTTATCGCCCGTCGCGCGGCTAATTGCTTGACCTAGTTTCAAATGTCGGTCAGCAGTGATCGCGTGACGTAACCATTTCCTGCTGTGCGTTTAGTTCAGTCCTACACGCCCATTATTTACCGCGATAGAAAAACATTATTATTATTACTACACAAGCTATCTACAATTATTATTAATACTATTATAAATCACAAGTTATTTATTTTAAATTTAATTATTATAATACAATTATTATTTTTTAAAGTGCATCCAGTAGATCATAGGCATTTTTATGGGTGGCTCTACAATATTCCGCTATGTACTCGTCGAATTCGTATGCGTCCCCGGATATGATTTCTACGTCTTCCCACGCTGACTGTGTGGGAACGTCGTCGTCACTTTCCTGCTCTACCGGACGTACAATTGTCGGTGCCCATTGTTGCATTGTGTTGACGGCCAACCACGGTTCCTTCCCTTCCGGTTGAAATACTTTGTCAACTGGCGTACAAATTTCTGTAGAAAAATCACTTTTCTTAAATCTAACATTTTTCTTATTTTCACCTACTTTATTGCGATAGGTTTTAGCATGATTTATGGCGCTTCCACTCTGGAGGCGCCCGTTTCCAAGTTTTTTGGAAACTTACGATTCTTTTTCCTCTCGTTGGGGTCTTTATTACTTGGAGTATCGCTGTCTTGCTCTATTGTATCAGTTCTAGCTATCTCAACCGTTTGCATAGCTCTAATCGGGGCCCCGTCGTTACCCTTATATTGTCCTTTCGATCTAGCAATATTTTGTTTGCCTTTGTACTCAAAGCTCTTATCTGGGGGTTTTGACGATGTTTGGGGTGGAGTAGAACTAGTACTCGGTCTCTGATCAGGTTGCTGGTATTGTTCTCGCGTATTCTGCCCTTCATTATTTCGGCGAAAATCGGGATTATAACGCCACCCACCAAAATCAAAAACCGTCTCACTTTGGGACACTAGAATGAGGAGTTCGTCTATCGTGCGAATACCCTGCGTAAATACAGCTACTCTAATATTATGATTAAAATGGTAGGCAAGCTTCGTGACTATGTCAATCTCCGCAAATGCTGGGGTTAAATGCTTCGCGCGTTCGACCTGCTGGATTATATAATTTTCGGCGGTAATACCCATTTTCTTATCAAATCTGCCATATTCCAGTTCATTGCGCAGAAGTCTTTGGGTATGCGAGTTTCAGTACCGGCTTTCAAATTTTTGTTTGAACTCCGCGTATGTGGACACTCTATCGCGTACAATGTTATACCACTTACGCGCCGAATCACGCATCGCGTTAACCACCCACTGTATTTTGTCTTGATCTTCTAGTCGGGAACCTACTCTAGCCATTTCACTCTCACACGCTAATAAAAATTCAATGGGGTTTTCGTTATTTTCCCCCGTAAAATACACGCGATTTTTCTCGTCGACAGGACCTTGTACCAAAATATTAGGAGCAGATCTCCTTCGTACCTCCTGTCGTACTTTCAAAATCTCGTCGTTTAACGTTTGCAAAACACTCTCTTTATTAGAGTCAATGTTAGATCGCGTCTCTACAATTGAAGCGTCTAATTTATCTACTCGTCGTTGCGTTTCAGTCACGTCCACGTGAATCTTTACCTCTAGGGATTCGACCTTCCTAGAGACCTCTAACGTTTGCTTCTCGCAACGGCTTATATGGTCCTTGAACCGGCCTTCCATACGTGTTACTTGTTCAATAAACGATTTTTGCATAGTGGTCTCAAAAACCTTAAACCGTTCATTGATTTTAGTATCGACCGTATTTACTCTTTCACCAATTTCCGCGACTTTCTCCGTTAATTGTTTATTACTCTCACCGATTTCCACGACTTTTTCACCGATTTTTGCATTGCCTTCCGCGATTTCGGTGACTCTAGCATCTAAATTTTTCGCTCTTTCGTCTATTTTCGCGGTCGTTTGTTTATTGCTTTGCTTAATCTCGGCGTTTATGTCGGCGTTACTGTGTTCTAATGCTTCGGTTAGACTAACTCTTTGTGTTTCGATTTTAGAAGTTAATTCTGCGATATTTATCTCAGCATTGGCTGTTATTTGTTCAAATTTCGCGTTCATATTAGCGGTCAAATCCGCGTTAGCTTGTTCCGCTTTAGCCGCGTTTTGTTTAATTTCTTGTAATAATTGTTTAAGCATTTTATCAGTTTCCATTTTAAATATACAACAATTTCAAATATAAAACAATTTAAAATACACAGAACAGTTTCAAATACACATAATAACTTTACTGCTGTACGAACACCAGTCACAAAACTCTTTGGGGATTGTTTAGTTGGACGCCAGCTGTTTTATGAAGTAAAACAGCAAAGTTTGTTTTAAAGTGAAAATTACATTTAAATTGATTTTAATTAATTTTCTCGAGCCCCATGAGATTGGAGCGCCATTTATAACTCTACTTCTATGCGTTATTGTTATGTTGTGTTGTGTGTGAGTACCTACCTGCTGTCTGATTTTGCAGATTCTTCCGACTAGGGCGTGTGGATTTTGGATTTGAAGTTCGCAAGCTAGTAATCTCAAATTTATTACAACAACACACAAAATAGGTTACTTTAAAGGGGGAGAGTTTTGTGAGACTGGTAGGCTTTATCGTACAACAATAAAACACTGTTATATGGGGTAATAAAACGTTGTTTATTACACCAACAACACACAAGAATAGAATAGTTATTATTTTATGATTTTCTTACAGTCTAAACAATGAATCAATGTTTTTCGATTGGTCAATAGTTGAAAGAAACTGAACTCGTTCCTTGGCGAGTTAATTGCAATTTAAATTTTAATTTATTAATTGATTTAATCTAATTAAATTTCTTTAATTAAATTGAATTTAAATGTTCATGAAACAAAATATAAAACTCTGCAATTAATTAGAATGATTAATTAAAATAAATTAGACGTGACAGTCTAGTTCACGTTATTCCATTTCTAGTGATTCTACTTCTGATATACTGCAGTATGATCTAATAATTAGATTGTCAGTTAAGATTTGTATAGCGCTTTTATACTACTTCTATTTCTTAACTATAACTTACTAATGTCTTAAACTGCTATACAGATTATCACAACGAATTTACTTTTTAATTACTAGAGTCTTTGCTTTTTGTTTGGCACCTGAATTATTTGAATTACAATGTTTTAATTGAAAAATAGAAAATTTGATCTGAAAAATAAATAAGTGGATTTTGCTTTCCTGTTACTGAAGAGGATGTCGTCCCGATTTGTCCCTCGTCGATTCGAGTCCTTGGTTAGAGAAAGTAATCTGCTTAGAACTGCTGGATTCGGTCGTGGAGTTCAAAATTCGGCAACACTCTGCTTCCTTGCTGTTTGTGAATATTTTAACGTCTGCTGCTGTCCGCTGGAACTGCTTCCTGTCCCTCGTCGATTCGCACGTTGCACGTCAGCGTGTGTGTGTGTGCTTCGTTCGGGTGGTCGCTCTGCTCGTCAGCTGTTCACCAATGATTTAGACGGCCTCTCTGCTGTATTCTTGAAGTCTGGTCTTGAAGTCTGGTGGATCTCTTGCGTGCTTATGACTAACTGGTAGTACACAATAAGCTTGGTTGATGTACTGAAGAGTATCTCGCCTTTACGCAACAATTACGAGCTATACAGATGATCTGTACTTAGTGTGTTCGTAATTGCGTGTGTGTTGACCACGTAGAGTCTTCTTGTTGATCTTCACCACTTTGGTTACTAGACGATCGAAGGACTACGTCTTAACTTCGTGAGTACTGGCAAAAGAGTGATCTTTCAGCGTGAAAACACCTCGCTGGCCGGGGCTCGCGTCAAATGATTTCATTGGCTGACACACTCTCCCTACTACATAAAATTTGAATTCCCTTGGTCCGTGAGAATGAAGTTAGGTTCCCACAGACGGAGAATTGATATTATTTCTAATATTCTTATTATAATTATCCGGTGGAACCAATTTGCCGCTCCGGATATCCTGTGCTTATTTAATTTTGCAATAACTTGGTTGCAAACCAAGTTGTGTGAAATCTAAAATATACAATCTGTCAGAAATTATTATTTTTATAACATACTAAAATCTCATTACTGCAACTCTATTTTTACAGAAGTTATTCAATTATATTAATTAACTCTTTCATTTGTTAATTATATCGCGTAAAATTTGCACACGTCATTATTAATATTTCGGTAAACCTTTTGGCTATGTTAGATTTCGCCTTTATTTATTAGTTTCCGAGATATTAATAATTAACAGTTTGGGTGTGGTCGCTTCCTTGTACAGCGAACTGATTACATAATGACCACGTGTGCGTTGCTTTACAAAGCATTATTTTCAATGCTCTACATTCAAATGGAGTTTTGACTGTTATAATTTCTTTAAATATGCTTTCAGTATGCGGTAAACATATAACCCCAAATAGTTAATATTTGGTGCTGTTATAATATGTATATATAATTTTGAACGAACGCTAAAAACGTGTTCTGGGGGGTCAGGGTCGGTGCATATTTCGCACTCCCGAGTCTGGGTTTCACCGTAAGGGCCATCTGAATAGCTCATTTTTCCTAAGGAATTTCGCTAATAAGGATTTTAAAAATTAAATTTTTAGCATTGGCCTTTTGTGTAATCAAGATGGCAACGAGATCTTATGACATTAACAAGCATGTAAACATAAGATCTGTAACAAGCAATTTGTAAACATTAGTTCTGTCAAACATCTGACATAGAGTAGTAAAAGAGATAGAGTCAACAGCATAGAAATAGCACATCGCGCGCCTAACCTCATATCGGTCTTTGGCCTGGGAGTTCATTACTTCACTTCGCTTGCGGAATAGTCTCGCTTCCCCTACGACTAATTAAAAATTAACATTTCCATCAATTTAAATGTTATCATTGATGGTTTGCGTTTCTAGACTAGGGGAATATAAATTTACAATTAAAAAGTTGTAGAAATGTAGTTTGCAACTAGCGTTTTATAGTGAAATCGAAGATTGGTATTACATTGTTATCAAAATAATTTTAGAAAACTGGCCCATTACACGAGTTTTCCATTTTTACAATTACTTCTCATTACACCATCATTAACCATCATTACACAATAGTTGACAATAAGAGGCTAATTTCATTACATGAGATTTCACTTTCACTCTGTTCACAACTCTCTCCAACAGGAACGTCACACTTCATCCCTCAAAACACACCAAACATCAATGGTTGAGGGTCATTACCCTCTCTGTTATGCTCAACTATTCGTATTCTATAAAACGTATAGTGGTATATGCCGCTAGGCTAAGGCCCCTCTACCCTCTCCCAAAATGGTTTTTGGGCTATAAAAGCTTACTACTCCTAAACTAATAAAGATAAAAAGACGCGGTTTTCGGCATATTATTTAGCTTTGTCTCATCTATGTTTTGAGTAAGTTTCAGTAAAATCCGATGGTAAGTTTGTGAGAAAAGTAGGTTATTTGTTAATTTTGGGGGTTTGTGGGCTGTAACTACTCCCCAAATCAAAGTTTAAAATATGGATTACACTTTCCACGCCAGATAAAGAGGAGTTGGTGCGATAAGATCTCTTGCACCAGGCACCGTCAGCAACCACCGTGATGAGCGAAACGCCGTCCTTGTCCACTTCTCCGTGCTCCCGCGCCAGCCGCGACTCCTCCGCTGCTGCTTCCTCCATCTCCGCTGCCGCCGCCGCCGCCGCCGCCCATCCTTCTGATACCTTTTCTTCATATTTCTTGTATGTTCCTTGGCCCATAGGAGGAATGTCAAGTACACCAAGGAACTCCTCCATTTGAGCGTGCCCACCTCCTGTCGTAAATGTACCGCAAACACCGGCAGTATTGACATCCATTATGTTATTACGGGGTGTTTCAGACCAAACGGTGGTTTTCAAATGGCACATTTCACACCGAAAAACAAAAGCACTTCTTAATCCTTGTCTTGTTTCGGATATTACTTCCATATTTGAAAATGTACAACCAACTGCACTATGTTTGTCTAAATCTTTTATTTGCTGGAAAAGGTCCACAATATTTACAATTCTTCTTCCAGTTAGTTCAGTGGGTCACGTGAAGGTTGCTGTGTCGTTCCAGTCACTAATTCTTGTAGTTGCCCCAGAGGAACCGCTGGGCCTGCGTCCGGCTCCTGCTGCTGCCTCAACTCTGCTTCCGCCTTCATGTTCCTATATAATAAAAAATATAATAATAAAGACTAATTGCTTTTTTTTAGTATCGTCTTCAAACTGATACCACTTGTGGTAATACATAAATCGAAGGTCTAACCCAAATTAATTACAGCTTACCTTCTTTTTTCGTTGTATCGTTCAAGCACAGGGTTTAGTCTTCTTTTTTCCGATATGCAGAAAGTGCAAGGCGAGATTTCCCCATATTTTGAACAAAATTAAAAAATATGAATAACAATACACATGCAGCGATATAAAAAAACTGTACAAATAAATCACAACATACAAAGAAATACCGTCGAAAACAATGCGCACATGTATTTGCGTTATAGTTAAAAAATCACAGTGACAAAGAATTACGTCCAGCCAACTTACCATGAAAAGTACGACTAATAAATAATTCTATAAACTCCCACATGACGCGTCATTACTGTACTACCATAGCGAGTGGTACTACTTTACCGACACTGCACTAATGCGACCTGTAGGCGAACCGGCGAACTTCCAGCGCGGCAGCGAGCAGCGGCCCTGAATTATAAAATATAAACTTATAGAAAAACCGTTTGTATAAAGAATTACATATTATATCACTACAGAATCGTTCTACACAAAATATACTTTAAAAAGGTATAAATTCCAACGTTATTGACAGTCACGATAAATTTTAATCGTTTAGGCAAAATCAGTATAAAATAAATATTCCTTATGGGAAATTAACTTTTTAAATTAAATTATAAAAAATTATTTTTTAGCGGAAATCACATTTGCCTAGGTTTATTAGTAATAGGTTAATTAGTTCTATGACATGTTAGTGAAGTTTTATTTTATTTATGACGTTCTTATATTAAAAACTTAAATTTAAACAGTTATCCCATGTTAAAAGCGTACTCTACCGCGAGCGCCTGGCTGGCCAACCTTGGCGCCCTCTTAACTTCTCGCAGTAAGATCAAGCTGACAGATTGTTTCCGGTCTCACACTTAGTTTTGTCTCATTTCCAGGTGTACGTGTCGGTGGGAAATGTCAACGACAACGTGCCTCTCACCGTGGAGCCGGTCTACTACGGTCGCGTCGCCGAGAACAGTGCTGCCAACGTTGCGGTGCTGCAAGTGACGGCTCAAGACGCTGACATTGAACAGGCTCACAACTTCGTCTATTCCATCACTGGCGGCAACGCTAATAATCTGTTCCACATCGACCGCAAAACAGGTAAGTCTGCCAATTAATCTAGTGATAAACGGTGAATTATATATGTGCGCTTCGTCGTCTAAACTTTGTACAACCTTAACTGTAAACTAATTTTGTGAAACTTTGTAAACTTGCTGCTAACAAGCAGGAGAATTATCAGTTAAGTTCAAATAAGAGCAAAAGTAGGTTTTTCAAACGAATTTGTTAGAAATATCACATTCGGTGGGAAACGACAGAATGGAAATTTACCTTATAGGCCTATCCATTGGCTGACATCGTGTTATTACAAATGGTGCGTTTCATTAGAAATCAGCTTTGTTAGTCATTGTTTAACATAATATGATCAAATTAGTAATCTCCCTGAGCTACAAACCTCGCTAAAAATTTTACAATTTTTGCAAAATTGTGACTTCTACTTTTAACTCGTGCTGCCCCTAAAGATACCAATTTTCAAAGCAAGCAGTAGCGTGCAACCGCTGTTGCCGCCGGTAACAGTACTGGAAATAAGAGAAAATAATATTAATTATATCACAGAATAAATACTTTAGTTATTGAATAATTTGAAATCCGAACAATATTAGTAGGGAAACTTGAAGTAAAGGGTAGCGTTGCTTTCGAACTGCAAATATATGCAAGAAGCGCTTGCACCTTCTTGTGTTGCCGGCTCAGACATCGGCAATTTTCACTCCGTTCGGTCACTGTAGTTGTCACTGTAGGCTACAAACTAAGGAGAGTGGGACACATTTTTTCGTCCAATGTGTTGCCGCTGTATAAACCGGAAAAACGTTTAGTCAACAGCTATGTTCGTTTCGGAACCAACGTGCAGCAGTTACCACCTACCTATCTGTGTTTTGTTCGTTGCGGAACCAACGTGCAGCAGTTACCACCTACCTATTTGTGTTTTGTTCGTTGCGGAACCAACGTGCAGCAGTTACCACCTACCTATTTGTGTTTTGTTCGTTGCGGAACCAACGTGCAGCAGTTACCACCCACCTATTTGTGTTTTGTTCGTTTAGTTATTTGCGTAACTTTTTGTTCGTTGTTTAAACTTGCGACAGTGTGGTGGTGCTTCCCGGTTCTGTCCAGCGGACTTGGAGGGTAAATAACGGTTCTTTTTGTACAGCTTTTCTGTAGTTGTATTTAACGTTGTAGAAAATGGTGGTTTTTTTTGCGGTCCACGCTTGTTAGTGAACGAATCTCGAGTAGGCTCAAGTTTGTATTTAATGTACTAGTTTACCTTACACTTGAAGACGATTACAGATTGTTTAGTAGTCGAAATGTTGTGTGATAAGTTCTAACGATAGTAGTTGTTTGACGTACGCCTTCTGATAAGATTTGGTGTTGTTTAGTGAAAATTCATTCGAGGTGGATAGCACGTTTGACGAACTCATTCTGGAAGGTATAAAGGTTTCTTCAGAATAAATGTGGAAAAAATTGTTACTAAGGCTCCACCAACTGACAGTCGGTATAAGTATGCGAATTAAATTAAATTTTTTTTTTAATAGTAACAGATATAATACGAAGCCTCATTATCCGCAAGAACTTTGAGATGATATTTCTAATTGATACGATACAAAGCTCACAGTTGAGACGGTTTAGCCTCGTCTTTAGAATAGAAAATTGAAGATACCCTAGAAGAGTGTGGGAAGCAAAACCAGAAGGTAAAAGTAGTCCCAATACTGTGGAAAGACAGTATTAAAGTAAGTACAGAAAGGAGACTTCTGTGTATTCATGTGCCTTTTTTTTAAATAGTAACAGATATAATACGAAACCTCACTATCCGCAAGAACTTTGAGATATTTCTAATTGATACGATACAAAGCTCACAGTTGAGACGGTTTAGCCTCGTCTGTAGAATAGAAAATTGAAGATACCCTACAAGAGCGTGGGAAGCAAAACCAGAAGGTAAAAGGAGGTAGTCCCAATACTGTGGAAAGACAGTATTAAAGTAAGTACAGAAAGGAGACTTCTATGCATTCATGTGCTTATAAAACAAAACAAAAAATGTTCATTGGATCAACTGTGGAAAGGAAAAGACGGATGCGCACCTGCTTTTCCATCCAAACTGTTCGCAGCACCGATCGAGGGCGTAGTGTGAGGGGAAGGCCCACGCTCAGGTAGGACTACACGGTTCGGGTAAGAAAAGGAAGAATCAAGAGGCTGTCTACGTAAAGGAAGAAACTGCAAGCTCACTAACTTCTGGGTTGAGGAGAAGAAGAAGAAAAATAAAAACATGTAATTTAACTTTAACGTAAAGTTAACTTTCAAGTGTTAAAGTTAAACCTTTTACAAAGTACAACCTACATTATACGATATCGGCTTCTACGATAGGAGCAACACCAACAACAGAAAATTAAACAAATATATTAACGAATTTTTTACAAATTTATTAAAGAATGTGGAAACTATTAATTACAGAAATACATTAAATGAAGTAACAAGAAAACTCAAATTTGTAGTTTCTGTTAATATATTATTATAACGATATTAATTGATGACTCGTTGGGCACTTGGTGAAACATATTAATACAAAGTTTTGTAAAATATATAAAAACACTTGGCAAGTTTCAAAGATTTTATTTAACTCTAACAGCTGTTTTGGCTACCTAAGCCATTGTCAAAGAGGCGAATGAGTGATATTACTAGACACAGGATGTGAGTAAAGGTCGTAGTGGTGGTAGTAACATCTGTTTAGGGCAAATCTGGAACATCTGTGTTGAGATGGAGAGGGGGGTGTGCAAGAGACAAGGGAAGGTCAAGTGTCTTTAAAAATTAAATACAATCATGACTGCAAAATATAAAATTAACTAAACTAAATATAATATAATCTGAATGCAAAATATAAAATAAACTAAACTAAATAACAGCTTTTAATAAAGGGGATACACAGAATTCAGTTTGTTCATTTGTTAAATTTTTGTTATTTTTATTGCTTTTTTTAATTTCTAGAATTTCTAACAAATCCATTTTTTTAGCTTTTTGTATGTTGTGGAGTAGTGTTATGTTTTTTGTATCTATGAAGTGATTGTGTTGTAAGCAATGATCTGCTAAACCTGCATTGATTGTATTGATTAAAATCGCCTTCTTATGTTCAGAAATGCGATGTTTCAGAGCACGACCACATTGTCCGATATAATTTCATTTAACAAATTAATTCCGTTTATAACATAGGATTAATAATAGGTTAAAAAACCATGGTCTTAACATAGTATCGGTAAACAAACGTAATTTTTTTTCACTACTAGTCAATAATAAAGAAAAATCAAACACACTGGAGAAAAATGGAGTTTATGAAATACACTGTGCAGAATGCGATCCTATTTATATCGGACAATGTGGCAGTGCTCTGAAACACCGCATTTCTGAACATAAGAAGACGATTTAACCAATACAGGTTTTGCAGATCTGGTTAAACTTTGTACCTATGAAAACTTTGTACTGTAAAGTGCCGCATTGCAGGTGCGTGTAGTGACGTCATTTTTCTATCTGTTATCTGCTGCCAGTTTGATACAGGCTGACAGCAGCCAAATTTAAGTTAGTTACTCGCTAAACTCCGAACGGCAACACGCCTTCGTTTCGCCAGACTCGGCTACATAAAGTTTTAATATTTCATAATTTTAGCATGTACCTCATGCGATAATTTACTTGGGCGGTCTCGGCCTCTACAAATTGTTATGGTTTTGCAATATTTAATTCTATTTTAATTCTCGGCATTTATCCCGCGCTAAACCTGCACGCGCCAGCAATCATTTCGTGTTAATTTCAATAAACTATTACTTCAAGAATATACAGTCCATTTCCTCATTTCATTTCACACCAGCACCTCAGTAAGCGTTCTAAGACCAATTTAAGATTCATCGAGAGCGTCTAAGACGCAACATTTTGGTCCTCCGGGCCGGATTTCACATTTTTGGTCCATCGCTACCGGATTTTGGTCGACTACGATTTCAGAAATATTTCATTTAATGGGCCCAAACGACGTTTGGTTCAAGCCCGAACATTTTCAAGCTTCAGATTGCTGGCCGTTGCATGCCTTCTAAAAGTACTTCATACTCAACACTGCAAGATTCTACAGAGCAGCAACTCTGAGACAACAATACACGGCAGGACAGCATCATTTGTTCTACAGCAACGAAATTCCACAACTTTAAAATTACGGAGAGCTACAACTTCAAGCGTCAACCGACCAGCAAAAACAGGCGGTGCGCCAACTTCAAAGGATTGCCGAACAGGATCGAACAACGGGATCGAAGCCAGCTTGAGCACGCCGGGATTCAACATCCACGTGACTATAAACTTTCATTTTTTATAATTTTGCATGTATAATTGATGGGTACAGCAAACTAAGTAATATTTTTGTACAGATTTAATAGCATTTAATAATTTCTACATGAACAGATATTATTGTCAAGTGGCCATAAACTTGTATTTTTATCTAGATTTTCATATGTACATACGTACATAAATGTTCATTTACATAGCTGTACTATAATGCATTAAGAGATTTAAGTGATGTGATAGGGCTATAGGTATATTGTCATTTTGAATAATTCATATTTTTAATAACTTATAACTTTCATAACTATTTTTTAAGCAAATGAAGTACATATTATAGTAAGTCATATATTAAGGTGTACACAGATCACTGGCTCCCGCATCATATCAGATTTCAGCAAATTATTCACAATTATAACAATTGTTCACCTGCTCTACATTCAACTATCGTTTTCAAATCATATTTTACATTAAGGTCATGGCTGATGTGAAGGCGTTAATCAAGAAACGGGGCACAATTAAGTCGTCTATTTCCCGTGTGAATACTTTCGCTGACAATTTCGACCCTGACATAAGCGATCACCATACATTTAAAATTAAACTCCGCCATTTGATGGAATTGTCAGCGAAGTATGACGAAATTCATACTCAGATTGAGGCTGACGACTCCGATTTTGCATCAGTCAGTGACAGAGTTCAAACAGAGGATGATCTCTGTAATATTGAATGCAAGTTACACCATTTATTAGAGCAGGTAGAGGAGGTGAATAAGAAACCGTCGTTCAAGCTCAAGTTACACCAATTAAAACCCCCCTATACAGTTAGAGCCAATTAAACTGCCCTGCTTCTCAGGCAGCATTATTGATTGGCAACATTATTATAGTATGTTTGTGGAATTAGTGCACGTCAGAACTGACCTGACCGACATTCTGAAATTACACTATTTGCACTCTTCATTAAGGGACGAGGCGTTAAATGTAATAAAATCTCTTCCCATCACCCATGAAAATTATGCGGTAGCTATTGATCTATTAAGAGCCAGGTACGACAGCAAATTAATTGTTTCAGCCTATCACATAGGGAATCACTTGGGCGTGAAGTCCATTCAACAAGAGTCCATGGTTAGCATTTCGAAATTCATTGTAGAGATAACCGCGAATATAAATGCTTTAAATTCATTGAATTTAACGGTAAATACATTTGAAATCATTTTCGTTCAATACTTTACGCAAAAACTCGATAACCATACATGTCGGCTCTGGAAAGAAAGCTTGTCGGACGAGCAATTTCCTAATTTCAGTAATTTTATTAAATTTTTAAATAATAGAAGGCAGTTATTGCAAAATGTCAACGGCGCTACCAGCTCAGCAAGCAGAATACACGTTAGCGATAAGACTCCTTATCGCAAAGCTATTAAACCGGTTGATATAACGAGGTCGACATTCCATTCTCATATCAGTAATAACATCTCTCAGCTGTGTCGTGGTAAACACCGTCTTTCTGACTGTCCAAAATTCGTGGCTATAACTCCCATGGAACAAAAAAATATTTTAATTAAAAATAAACTCTGCTTAAATTGCATACGTCCAGGCCATGATCTCGCACACTGTCCTTCCAAATTTGCTTGCAGAATATGCGCTAAACGCCACCACAATGATCCATGTATCAGGCAATAACGCTTCGTGCAGCAACAATCAGTGTTCACTAAAACTGCAAACAAACAAATCTATATTATTATCCACCGCTGTCTGCATGACAACTGACCATGCAGGTAGGAAGCACCCAGTTAGGATTTTATTGGACTCAGGATCGCAAGCTAACTTCTGCACCATAAATTTCGCACGTCGCATGGGTCTGAAATTAATTAAATCTCAATTACCCATCACCGGTATAAATAATTCATTATCTCAAGCTGACTTCAGTACTAGGGTAAGGTTGCATTCACGTTACAAGAATTTTAGTTTAAACATACATTGCGCTGTGCTTTCCAGTATCACGAATAATCTCCCTGCGGAATCATTTGATATATCATCCTTAAATTTACCCAAAGGCATATTCCTAGCCGACCCACAACTGAACTTCTCTTCACAAATCGACCTATTGCTTGGTGCTCAGTATTACTTACAATTAATTGAACCTGCCAAATTCATCCGTAGCCCACATTTTCCCATAATACAGGAGACAAAATTGGGATTCACTCTCGCGGGTAACTTGCCATTTAATGTCGACATGACAAAACCTGTCTCATCATTCATAGCATGTGAGGATAATAATGCCATTTCCTCGCAACTAAAGGACTTTTGGAAGTTAGAGGACGTTGGTTATTCGTGCTCCCTCCGCTAAGGACTCGGAATGCGAAAGTCATTTTGTATCTAATACTTTCCGTAATAATGATGGCAGATTTGTGGTATCCCTACCTCGCAGGTCATACAATTCTCATTTGGGCGATTCTCCTCCCGAAGCTATCCGCAGATGCCCACCACTGGAACTCAAGTCCAAGCAGAACCCTGACCATGAGTCATCATCATGGCCCGTCTGTGCCTTCGATGCCCATTCACCCTGCACTCATCCCGATCTTGAGCAGGAACAACGTAAGCAGGTCCAAACCTCATTGATTGTCGCTTCATCTACGTCTAGTTATTTTGAAAACTACTCATCGCTCTCAAGGCTCCTTCGTGTATTTTCGTATTGCCGTCGATTCATTCGGAACTCTAGGCTCCCCATAGCTGATAGGGACACTTTCTTTTTAACTGCCCAGGAGTTGCATGATACACTTTTGGTTTTTATTCGCCAGTCCCAGCGATTGCACTTTAGCATCGAAATTAAGGAACTTGAGGCACAACGCTGCATCCCTAATAATAGTAAAATTCTCTCACTCAACCCCTTTCTGGACAATGCGGGGATATTACGCGTGGGCGGACCTCTTAAGCACTCTCAGCTTACCTATGACAGCAAACACCAGATCATACTCCACCCGCATTCTCACCTCAGTAAATTAATCATAGAGGGCGAGCATCTTCGTTTACTACACGCTGGTGTACAATTGACTCAGCACTCTCTACGGCAAAAATATTGGATAATTAATGATAAATCATATATAAGATCAGTAATACACAAATGTACCACTTGTTTTCGTTTCCGTGCTAGGGGCGCAAGCCAATTATTAGGACAATTACCCCCTTCCCGGGTTACGCCTGCTAAGCCATTTTCTCAATCTGCAGTCGACTATGCCGGTCCCGTACTTATACGTCATGGCGGGCAGCGTTCCAAATCGACGTCAAAGGCTTATATTGCTCTATTTATATGCATGGTCACTAAAGCTATTCACCTGGAACTAGTCTCAGACCTTACCTCAGACGCCTTCATAGCAGCATTAAAACGGTTCATAGCGCGTAGAGGTATCCCTGATCAGATATTTTCCGACAATGGTACAAATTTTCGTCGTGCTAGTAGCTCACTTCACGAATTGTACAAACTTTTTCATTCTAATGGTTTTGAACAGACCACCCAGGATTTTACCAGTGCCTAAGGCATCAAATGGTCCTTTATTCCCCCCTCAGCACCTCATTTCGGTGCCCTGTGGGAAAGCGGAGTCAAGAGCGTCAAATTCCATTTGCGGCGCGTTGTCGGCGGAACCATTCTTACGTTTGAGGAATATTACACTATCCTAACTCAAATAGAATCCTGCCTCATCTCACGCCCTTTGTTCGCCATCTCCAATGACTCTAGGGACCCCGAAACTTTAACTCCAGCTCACTTCCTGGTTGGTTCTCCGCTCACTGCACTCCCGGAACCTGACTATTCCCAAGTCAGTATTAGCCGTCTGGGCAGATGGCAGCTGCTCCAAAGATTCACCCAATCTATATGGAACAGGTGGTCTAAAGATTACTTGCACCAGTTACAACAACGCAACAAATGGCGCATCCCGTCAAAAAATTTGACTCCCGGACAACTCGTCCTGATTCTAGATGACAATTCCCCCCCCCCACTTCACTGGAAACGCGGGGTAGTCACGAACGTCTATTCGGGTCAGGTTTCAATAGTGCGCGTCGCGGATGTTCGCACCGCTAATGGTATCCTACGTCGACCCATTCATAAATTATGTCCACTTCCAGTGGACTCCGACTAATTGCATAAGCATTCATGCGACATGCATCATTGTATCTAACATTTATCATGCTTTCTATTTGTTGTTTGTATTATATTATTATTAAGTTTTTATTATTTTATTCCTATGTATCATTATCATGTTATTATTATGTTTTTGAAATTTTTGGGGATTATGATTCTAATATTATTGTATCAATTATTATTTCTATTGTCATTGTATTATTACTTGTTACATATTATTGAATTTTGTGATCATTATTATACTATTATGTACTGTTAACTATTATGTCAATCCTTATGTATTATGTATACTTATACAATCATATTATGCATTTTTACATCATTTGGATATGTCTATCATTGCTATGTACTATTGAATTTTGATATCATTATACTAATACTATGCATGTACATTATTATCTCTTTATTACTGTATTACTATATTGAATCAGTTTTTGAGGATGTTTTCTTTTATATAAATTAAGGGTTGTCACTTACTTTTTGTTAAAAATTAAATGTATGTATTTACTGAACGTATGTTAATGCTTCAAGAAAGATCATGTTATTTACATACGCACCTTTATTTTTATCAGGAGTTTTTCATTTTTGTACATTTTCTAGCACAGATATTGTTTTGTTTTGCTTTTGAGTTTTGCCTGATAGCTTAATGAATTTTGTTAATTACAGATTTTTATGTCAGAGATGATTTACTTTAAACAAAAGGTCAATTTAATGTATAAGGCTTTCAAGTATATTGTGTATTGTCTTTGTATATAACATTTGATAATAATTTGTGATGTACTATTCACACAATAACTTAAGTAACAAAATCGCCCCGATTTTGTGCGGGCAGTATGGTTAAACTTTGTACTGTAAAGTGCCGCATTGCAGGTGCGTGTAGTGACGTCATTTTTCTATCTGTTATCTGCTGCCAGTTTGATACAGGCTGACAGCAGCCAAATTTAAGTTAGTTACTCGCTAAACTCCGAACGGCAACACGCCTTCGTTTCGCCAGACTCGGCTACATAAAGTTTTAATATTTCATAATTTTAGCATGTACCTCATGCGATAATTTACTTGGGCGGTCTCGGCCTCTACAAATTATTATGGTTTTGCAATATTTAATTCTATTTTAATTCTCGGCATTTATGCCGCGCTAAACCTGCACGCGCCAGCAATCATTTCGTGTTAATTTCAATAAACTATTACTTCAAGAATATACAGTCCATTTCCTCATTTCATTTCACACCAGCACCTCAATAAGCGTTCTAAGACCAACTTAAGATTCATCGAGAGCGTCTAAGACGCAACAAGATCATTGCTTACAACACAATCACTTCATAGATCAAAAAACATAACACTACTCCACAACATACAAAAAGATAAAAAAATCGATTTATTAGAAATTCTAGAAATTAAAAAAGCAATAAAAAATAACAAAAATTTAACAAATGAACAAACTGAATTCTGTGTATCCCCTTTATTAAAAGCTGTTATTTAGTTTAGTTTATTTTATATTTTGCATTCAGATTATATTTAGTTCAGTTAATTTTATATTTTACATTCAGATTATATAATATTTAGTTTAGTTAATTTTATATTTTGCATTCATGATTGTATTTAATTTTCAAAGACACTTGACCTTCCCTTGTCTCTTGCACGCACCCCTCTCCATCTCAACACTCATCTCAGCAACTTGCGTTGCTTACTCTGAAGATTCGCCTCTGGGTAAGTTATAAACTGTAGAATAAAACAATATGAATGTGCGTTGCTTACCGTTGAAGTATTATATTATTTGGTATTCTACCCTAATCTTCAAATGATAAAAGCTCTCCAAGCTGTCCTATCGCATGCCAGTCTTTTCGTTTCTTCGTAACACCCTCTGATTTATTAACTTCATTTTTAACTCTTCTTTCTTCCCCTTCTATGACACCCTCCCTGGCAGTTGTAAGCAAGCAGTCTCTTCTTAAACAATGACCTAACCAATTCCTTTTCCTATTTTCTATTACCTTCAGGATTCTTATCTCTTCCCCCATTCTTCTTAAAACTTCATCATTCCTTACTTTATGAACCCACTTCACTTTTTCCATTGCTCGCCAAACCCACATCTCAAATGCTTCTAATCTTTTTTCATCCTTCTTCCTCGGTGTCCATGTCTCTGCACCATATAAAGCAACGCTCCACACATAACATTTGGCTAACCTTTTTCTTCAATTCTTATTAATTTTGCCACACAGTAGTCTTTTCTCCCCCAATAAATGCCTCTTTCGCTATAGCAATTCTTGCTCTAATTTTACAAGTGCAGGACATATCTTCAATTCTCAAGCTTTCAAGGTATTTAAACAACTCTACATGTTGTATTTTGTCTTGCCCTATCTTTATGTTTGCCCTTTTCCCTCCCGTTGAAGTAAAAAACTCAGAAATCCATAATATAACGCAGAATAAAAAACCATAACCTAACCTAAACTAATGAAAACGTAAAGAATTTTTGGATTTTGTTGTCCATGACGTGTCCGTTGATTTAAATAATACGTAATTTCAAAATTCAAGTAATTCAATAATACGATTACAATATTTTGCTTAGAAAAGTTAAACGTCTAATGAAAGAAAAAAACGAAATGCAAATTTTTATTCATCCATAACTGGTCGGTGGTGTGTACTTGCTGAGTGCCTCTGACGAAGCTTGTAATAAGCGAAAACTGGTTCAGGCTACAACAGTGGCGGCGCGTGCTTAGGTAGCACGGTTGCACAACCCCCGTGGAATCGCCAAATGTATTCTAATTATAGAATTATGAATAAAACAATAACTAATAATAGTGTTTTCATGCTAAATAATCGTAATTAATCATTTGGCGATTGAAAAGCGCAGAGCAATAGTAAAAACCATACATGCTCTTGCCGCGGTGTATGCACCAACTGTGACGCGCTTTGTATATGGGGAAATACAATGGAGTAGTGCTCTGGCTGGCTAGACTCGGTTGTTCCTATTACAGCGATATAGGCTCGCTTGGTGTGATTAGGGACTGCAAAACCCGGTTGTACGTTACGGCGCCACCAGTCTGTTGGTAAATAACACGTGGTGCGCCAGGTAGGAATTAGTAAGTTTATGTCGTTATGCTACTTGAGTTAGTTAGTGTCGGTCAAATTGTTTGTGAATTTCGTTGTTAGTGCCAGTTAAGTATCAGTTTAATTCATCGATAAATGTAAATAGTAGTACATATAAAGGATTAAGGTGCCATAGTGTAAGATATTTATTAGTTTTTAACTGGTAGGACGCAATTAATTCTGTCGTAAACTTAACGAAAACGCTGTTCATATTACGTCGTATTGAGAAAAAAATTTAAATTACGAGAGTAGGTAGGCTACACCAGATCTTTCAAATTTAATCAGAATGTAAAATCTGGTAACAGAATATTTAATCGTAAATTGAAAAAAGATTTATACAACACATATTCATGGTTATGTGGGTGACACTAAAATTGCAATATTTTTTTTCCTTACGTATTGCTTGGAGGGGAGGAGACTTGGACATTTTCTGTTCAGATAATAAAACAATTTAATACCATCCAACCCAACTGCAACCCCCAAATTTTGCAACCAACAGCCGCCACTGGGCTACAAGGTAAACATTTCACATTTTTACCAATAAAAAACTTAATGTTCCGAGTCAGTAGTATTGTACTTGTAATTACGTAAAGAATTTTAGCAGAACTGGGTATTATTCAGCAGGCCAATATAAGCCAATAACAGCCCTGGGTCCGTGACCTTGTTTCTGTCCATCCACATAAACTCACATAGATATGAACCAAACAGGTCACGGAACCTAGTGCCACATTCTTGTTGTTCCTGTGCTTTGCAGACACTCATAACGATTCAACAATTTTATTTGTGTACGTGGATCTGTTTGTGATCAACGAAATTTTCACTATGATGAATCAGTTAGGTGCTAGATTGCATTTCACGAACGTTGGAAATGCCACTGTTCGAACTCTACATATCTGAAGAGTGGCGTGGCGTGTGTACATAATAGCTGTTGCCGGTTCTGTTAAGCCTAAAACTTGGCCCAAAAATTAATTCGAACTTTGTCTAGCAAGAAATATTCTTTTTAGAGCCAAAATACGTTTTTAATGTATTTTCTAGATATCATTCGCTGGCGGAAGAAGATGGTCCCGGTTCAACGGAATCTGACTCCATTATACTTGCACAGAATAAATCAGAACACATAAATGATCGAACTGAAAATTAATAAAGAAAAGTATAGAAACACATAACATAAAGAAAACAGAAACAGGTGCACAGCAACTGGTACACGTCGGTACCGAAAATGAAGGTATCTGCTAATTGAGCATTTTGCCAGTTTAGTTTGCGGCAACACAGTGGACCAGTGGACGGACGAATGTGTCCCCCCTCCCCTAGTCTGTACAGTGACAACTACTACGAGGTCAGTGACCTCACGCAGTAGATCGTCACCTATATCTGAGCCGGCAACACAACATTAAAAATGACGGTGCAAGCGCCCAGCATTCGAAAGCAATGCTGTGATTTTCTTCAAGTTTCCCAACTAATGTTCACATTTCAAATTAATTAATAACTAAAGTATTTACTCTCTGATATAATTGATTTTATTTTCTTTCATTGCTTGTACTGTTGCTGCCGGCAATCGCTGTTACATGAACTGATAAAATAACAGTCGTTCCCGGCAAAATACAATATTTTATGACTGAAAATAATATTGCCGACAGTCTGTCAGCCATCGTGTACAGGAAATCGTCTTTAGTTTCGCGGCAGATGAACCCAGAAAACCATTGCTGGTGACATAATCGTTCCTGTTCTACTGCTGCCTGTTAGACATGTTTAAACATGTTGTGAGTTGGTTTACGTTACACGAATTGGTTACAAGACTGGCAGGGCTCTTCTTAAAAACACCCGAATAACGATCATCCAAGAAAAAGATGGACAAACATGTCCATTTAAATATTACTTTGGATAATTTTTACATCTTTGACAAATTGCAAGACACTGTGCTTGAGTATGATACAAGACACTGTATGATGATGATGATGATGATGATGATGATGGTGGTGGTGGTGGCTATTATATCTGTAGGTAACGCTGTAGGTAGAAAGAAATGAAAGAAACGGAACACAGATCCATTGATTATATCTTTTTGAATAATGTGTCTGTCTTTGAGATTTCCAACAGAAATTTCGTCGATACGAAGATGAATACCGAGAATTTAACCTGTCTAGTTTAAGTAATACGCGCCGACGTCCCGAGTAAAACAATATATATGGCCGGCTGTCAAACCTTAGCAATAATACATCTACGGCAGCAGGGAAAAATGGCGGTACCTGTCAGCGCCATTTACAATTCTGACAGAGGTGATTTGGCTGAGCCAGACTGCACTGGCAGGTTATAAATTATTTGTTTTAGTTGGCCAGAGCAGAGTACACGTCACCTGTACTGTGACGGATGACTGTATCGGAGTCGAACGCGTGACGTTTTGTACTTTATTTATCGAACGTCAGTTCCACCGCCCTCTGTATAGGAAAGAAGATATAATCGCTTATCGACTTTTTTTCGTAATTGTGGAACCGCCATTTTCTATACATAGATCTTTCTGGCTACGATGAAATTAAATCTGTTCCTTTTATATCGCTATTTTCATATAAAACTTATTTAATATAAGTAATTCAATAATACGATTACAATATTTTGCTTAGAAAATCATTTAATGAAAATCACGAAAGGTTATGGACAAGATTAACACAGCTGCAGGAAGAGGTGTTGTCGATAGTTTTAAAAATGAATTTCCCTTGTTACCTATCCTAGCTTTGTACATCTCTACTGACACTTAGTCGTGTACTACAACGGATAAGTACCAGTGGGACGGACAATCTTATCGGTTGACATTATTGTATTTACTATAGCCGGCAGGTGAAGTCAGTATAGAGTAGAGGTGGGCCGATATACCGTACCTATAACAGATATTTTGGAAAGATTATTTTTGTGGAACGGATATAACAGTGACAGAAAACTTGAAATACCTGTTCCGATTACTCCTGGGACCCCCCACCCACCCAACTAACGAATAAACGAGTACAAAGTCGCAGTTGTTGGTGCTGAATATTTGATTCTGCGCATGTGCCGTTTGCCATACAAGTACGAAACGAAGCAAAACAAAGCGAGGTTCAGAATATCTCTGCCAATGAGACAAAGCTGTTTTTACTAAATGAAAAAAATGCATACTGATTTATTCTCGTGTGTTACGTAGATATATAATACAGATTATAATAACAAATTATATATTATACTAGTCACCAACTTGGTAAATTTTGAAAAAGCGAATTATATTGTGTTATAACCTATAGGCCTACCTATAATATCTATTATACCTATATACCTATAATGTGTCGAGTGAACCAAATTGTAATGTGAATAGCTGTGACATAGATTAGTTCATGACTTGCATATTCTGTATACATTGGTGAATGAATCTGAAGATATCCAGGTATGTAATGCATTTAATTTACTTTTGTTGTTGCTTATTATTATAAGTTTTTATTTATTTATTTATATCTATTTTATTACAGATGTTTTTTATTATTTTTATTGTTTTTATTTGTAAAATTATTTGTATTCTCATTCACTCTTGTGGCTTACTGTTATGTTTTTATTATAAGTTTTTAATGTTTTTTGACGTTCTTTGTTGTGCTATTACATGTACTTTAAATTCCATCGCCTAAGTTTCCCAACTGATTTGTCTAACCAAAATGGAATCAATAATTTAATATTATATCTATGTAAGTTTGCTTACTCCTAGTGAAAACTTAAATTAGTATTCCCAAAGGTAAATAGGCCTATAAATTAATTCTCTGGCTTCTTATTTTCTTTTAAACAGTAACAGCTTAATAAAGTCACAGTGTAAGGTAGCACTGATAATACTTTCAGTTTCAATTTATTTCTTATAACAAATTATTATTAATAACAAAAAAACTTTCAACAAGAATATATTTTTTATTTTTTAAATTACAAATGTTTCGCTAGTAATCCAACTATCATCATCAGATATAAATTAATAAATTCAACATTTTTAAATCAATTTAAAAAGAATTTATTTAAAATTTTGAATGTATTAATTTGTATCTGATGATAGTTGGATTACTATCGAAACATTTGTAGTTACAAAATAAAAAATATATTCTCGTTAAAGGTTTTTTATTATTAATAATAATATAAAATAACAAGAAAAAGTTGAGCATATATGAATATAATTATAACAAATTATATAATACAGTTATATGTATAATAGTATGTATATAATAACAGGTATTTGTACCTGTTATTTTTTTGGTACGGTTTCATTTGTACCTGTGACTTTCAAATACTAGTTTAGCACACCTCTACATAGTATAGAGTATACAGCGTAGCACACAGAGTTGGTACAACAAGGTTTATTAAATAAATTGCTGGAGATATTTACCTCGCTAGTTAAACAACTCCCGGCAAAATTTACGTGTTCAAAATGTATGAATATTCAATAACGAAGACATAAATATTAGAGTACGTTTTATTCATTTATATAATGTTTGATGTAGACGACGAGAATACAGTAACGTTTGCAAAGTTAAACGCAGAGAAGAGAGAGGGAGAGAGAAAAAGAGAGAGTGAGAGAGTGTGTGAGAGATAGAGAGGGGGTGAGGGAGAGAGGGGGAGAGGGGGCGAGAGAGAGAGAGAGAGAGAGAGAGAGAGAGAGAGAGAGCGACGTTACATATTGAAGCATCAAGTGTCCCAGCCTCTTTCGTTCAACCAAATGTAAATATGGAGAGAGTTTATTTGCCGTTTGGTTGGCAGACTTGATTAACTGCGAGTGTTGTACTGTAGAACGTTAAGAGACAGCAAACAGCATCGAATTGTAAATACCGCTCACTACTTGAGACAAGTAGCCTACGCGCAGTAGATGTTTGATGAGCAAATGGTTTTCTGCCTCATTTTTAATGAGCACATTAAAACGTATCCAGTGTAAGTAAAACGGTTTTATTGAATTTTAATATTCTATCCAGTCAGAATAACTCTGGGAAATAATGTTCTCCAGGCAGTTAAAGAATGTAACTATCTAGGATGTAAAATCACAAGTGACGCACGTAGCTGTAAGGAAATTATAAACAGAATTTACCAGGCTAAAATTGCTTTCAACAAGTAGAAAACCTCTTCACTTCAAACACTATCAGCCTAGAAATAAGGAAGAATCTAGTAAAGACAAACGTGTGGAGCATTGCCCTATACGGGAGTGAATCTTGGACAACTGCAGAAAGTGACAAGAAAAGACTCCAAGCATTTGAGACCTGGTGCTACAGAAGAATATTCAAGATAAGATGGAGGGAGAAGATAACGAATGAGGAAGTCTTTAGAAGAGCTCAGGAGGAGAAGAGCTTTTTACGAAATTTAAAAGGCAGAAGTCCTAAGTTTATAGGGCATATACTACGACACAATGGGTTGGTTAAGAGAATAATAGAAGGCACTTTTGAAGGGACGAATCACAGAGGACGACCCCATTTAGACTACATGAAACAGCTTATGGTCAATATGAACTGCACATTATATTTTGAGTTGTAAAGAAAAGCAGACAAACGTAAAGAATGGCGAGCTGCTGCCAACCAGCCTAAGGGCTGCTAACCTAGGAGAGGGAAAGAATATTCTATATTTACGTCTCATATTGGATCTGTTTGGATGGCACCAACTGATGTGAATGGCAACCAGTGGATGGCTCGTCTCCCGTTTTGTCCTTTTAATGGCAAACTAAAATTGTAATAATGATTTACCTTATTGAAACCGTCCAGTGACTTCAAGTTGTATATTTATGACGCGTTTCGAGTCATATGACCCTTCATCAGATAGTTATCACTCACAAGGAGATCATCAAATATTAAAATTCACAAAAACACAAAAAACACACATATGTACAACTGTAAAACCTATACAAGCGTCCGACACAGTGCACTGCGTGAGGCCCACTGGACTCTGAGCAAACGCGTCTCGCCGTGTGTTATCTCATAATCGATTGTAGCGCGGTGTCATATAGCGGGTTTGATTTGAAATTTAATTTATCGTTAAGTATGCCATCATGAGTATCTGGGTTATTATGTCCACTATAGATTTCAAATTCTTCCCATGCATCCATATAACGACCCTTACTACAATAATGTAAGGGTATTAAGTTCGTATTAAAATTCGTGTACGAATGGTTGCATGTAATTAAATGTCGTGTGAAATTAGATTTTATATTATCTATAGAAACACCTTTATTGAAAAAATTATGTGGAGTGTGTTCCCGAAACCTTTTAATAAAAGGTCTCCCCGTTTGACCAATATAGAAACATTCACAATCATTACATATCAATTTATATACACCCGTCCTTGACTCTAAAAACTCTAAAAACAGACGTTAGAATTTTGGGCATTATCTCCGTGTATGAGGTTGAGATGTACTTATTTTTGGTTTTTATATTACTTAATTGTTTGGATTTCTTAGCCTTGTGTTTCCTAAGAATGTTATCCACCATCCGGCAATTATTTATTTTTATTTTATTTTTTTGTGTTTTTGTGAAGTTTAATATTTTATGATCTTGTGAGTGATAACTATCTGATGAAGGGTCATATGACTCGAAACGCGTCATAAATATACAACTTGAAGTCACTGGACGGTTTCAATAAGGTAAATCATTACTATGTAAAGTGACTTGGACCGTATAAAATAATGTTTAAATAAAATTGTAAAACGCGACAGACCGACAGTTTGGAACGATACTTACTTGGTCAGCGGAACAGTGGCGTAGACTATCTAGAATTTGGCCTTGGAAGGGAGAGGGTCGAGGCCGGGTTCTTTTCTCACACAAAAGAAAAAACAAGTTAAGATTAATCAACGTTACTATATTTAAATTTGCTGAAATCAGCCCCATTAAAGTAAACGGTAATAACACAGCAAAAATAAGTGTTATTGAAACATTGTTTACAAGGTACTCATTGTCTGAATTGATTTTGCTATATTTCGTATTTCATACATAGGCGTATACGCTAACTAATGCTGTGTAATAAACCTGTTTGTATCAGTAGCGTGGCGTCCATGTAACCGCTGTTGCCGGCGACAACAGTACTGGAAATAAGAGAAAATAATATTAATTATTTCACAGAATAAATACTTTAGTTACTGAATAATTTGAAATTCGAACAATATTAGTAGGGAAACATGAAGAAAAGCGTAGCATTGCTTTCGAACTGCTAGGCACTTGCACCGTCTTGTGTTGCTGGCTCAGACATCGGCAATGTTTTACTGTGCAAGGTCATTGACCGTTTAGTAGTTGTCACTGTACAAACTCTGGAGGGGGGGACACATTCGTCCACCCAATGTGTTGCCGCTGCATAAACCGGCAAAACGCTCAGTTAGCAGCTATGTTTGTTTTCGGAACTGACGTGCAGCAGATACTACGTTACGTATTTGTGTTTTGTTCGTTTAGTTATGTGTTTCTCTGTTTGTCTTTATTATTTTTAATTCGATTATTTGTGTCCTGATTTATTCTGTGTAAGGATAATGAGAGTCAGATCCCGTTGAACCGGGACCCCCTTCTTCTCCCAGCGAATGATAGAAAATGCTCGGAAAAGAACACTTGGTACAAGAAAAAATTCGAGTTTTTTAGGTCAAGTTTTAGGCCTATCGCAACCGGTAACCGGAAGGTGGGTAAGCCTCAAATATAGCCTGCTTGATCATTTCTGATTGATGTGGCTGTTACACTACTTTAAAAAGAGGCTTTCAGTTCTTTTTTTTTCACTAATGCTGTATGCTCACTGGATACCTTCATGGATGTAGTACATTAATTACAAAACTGTGTGAACTACAGGCCTATATGTCCAAATGTCAGTGATTCCATAAGTAATGTTTACAAGTGTAGCCAAAATTAATTGAATACACATTATTCATTGAATTCTTTTGTGTTATATTTCAAATCAAGTTACTTTTTAAATGTCCAAAAAAATGTCAAATCCTGTTTGATTTTTTTTTTGTGTGAATGAAATGATAAATCATTAACATATGTTATTACAAGTACTTCGTCTTTGCATCTTCCAGGTGTGATAACCACAACTCGCAACAAAATCGACAGAGAAAGCCAAGCTGAACATGATATTGAGGTAAGTACTCAGATAAGCTTGTCAGTGTCACTTGATGGAAAGAATGTACGAATTTTCTATAATTTTCAAATAATAATAATAATAATAATAATAATAATAATGGTTCCTTTTTTACTGCCTAAGCAGTCTGGGAATATCATTTTAATTATTACTTTAGATAATGTACCACCCATAAAGAGCTAACAAGTATTATGATTAGAACAATCATAAACGATCATCTATGATTTAGATTTAGAATAATCATTAGATCATTTGTGATTTAGAATAATCATTAGATCATCTATGAATCAGCAACATAAGGAAAGACCTGAAGTTACAGTCGGTTCTGGAGAGAATAAAGGAATACAGGCAGAATTGAGAGTATCATGTGGAACGCATGGTATTCCCCTAAATAAGCATTTGAATATAGGCTAGTGGGGACGAGAGATTGTGGAAGACCCTGGAAAAAATGGTTACAGACTTCCTAAAGTTGAAACGGGCTATAGTCGGTGCCGGATTAAGGGGGGAGTTAGGTGGGCTAAAGCCCCATGCCCGATCATTTAAAAATTATCATTTTCGAACGAATAAATACAATTTTGTATTTAATCAGTATAAAATAAAAAATATGTGAGTAAAAATACAGTTTAAGAACAATATTTTGTTTATTATATTTATTAAATGATTGTCTGCATACAGTAAAATATTGTGCAAACTGCAAAAATTTCATACATGGGCCCCTGCTCTTAAATATCCCCGGGCCCCCATAGGCTTAATCCGGTCATGGATATAGCCCAAGCCATGTAGTGAAGAAGAAAAAGAAGAATTTATAACAAACAATATAATAATAATATAATCAGTTTACCTGTTAGCATAGTACTAAACATTTTACAGTTACTATGGATTTCAGACTAAGAGATGGCAAAGCAGAGAAGTATAGCTTGGCTTCCACTGCCTGGCCAACCTTTTATCTGCAGATAGTATGTACTTAACATTATATACAACTATTTTCACTTACATATGGTCCAGCAACAGGATCTATCAATTTTCAAACGGTCATGGAGGGATGGTTTAAAATAACATGGAAATAATAAAAATTAAAAAAAATTTAATATTTGCTTTTCATTCCTTATACCTTAGTTTTTAAAAATTACAATTTGTAGGTGTTCATCACAGCACTTTATACGTTCCTGCAATCTTCACTGAAAATTTCCCATGATCTGCCTTAGGCATTTCAGGGTGGTACCGGTAGTTAAAATCTTCTGTCTCACTGTATATTTTGTCCTTGATTCTTGAATTGGTTGTGGTCTGTTCCTGTAAACTTTGTCTTTTAAGTAGACCCAAAGAAAGTAGTATGGGAAAGATACATCAGGAGATCTTGCAGGGCCGTGTTAATTGTCTAATCTTGAGATCAACTTCATGTTAAAGAATATCCGCAAAAACTCTTGTTTCTCTTACCATATGACTCAGTGGTCCATCTTGTTGAAACTAAATTTTTTCTGTGTTCATGTTTTGCCAAAAGTTGGTAGAAAATAATTCCTTATTATTGCTTAGTATCATTTGCCACTGACTGGCACCGTAACACCACTTTTATTTATCTTCAAAAAAAAATGGACAGCACCCCCACACTGTCACTCTTTTATAATGTAATGGCCTTTAGTGCACATCTCAAGGGTTAGCAAGTGCCCAGAAGTGATAATTTTGTTGACATATCCGCTTAAGTGAAAATGTGGATTGTCAGATATAAACAAATATTTATGTGCAGTGGCAGGAAAAACGAGACTGTCTGTTGACCATTTAACCACGGTGAAGTGAATGTCAAGACTGTGGCTTGCTCTAGCTGTAATCAGTTACCTCCTCGACTGTGACTCATGGCTACTGCAGCATCACTAAATTCTTCAGATCCTGTTGTTGGACCCAGTACAATAGGCTCAGTTAAACTTGTGGCAAGTGTAAACAATGATTAAGAATGTCAGCCTGCAACAATGTGTCTAAATTCTCACATAGACTTCCGCAGCTGGTGCCCATTATGTTTCTGAGGTCTTCTTCCAGTATGGACCATGTCAAACATGTCTTGTATGACAATGTTTCACTCATATTACAATGAGCATACTCAGGTCTAAGTGATAAAAAGACTGACAAGTGAACTCAGTTATATAGTGTAGAAGTGGCGGTGGGTGGTCCAGTAAGTGGACCCTGCCCTGTAGGCGTTACGCTGTATGCATTATTTGTGCAGTCAGTCGATCCATTTTATGGAAACGTTTACATTCTCCAGATGGTCCTCCTGATTTCCATAAGAGTCCAATAACATGTCAGACATACAAAAAACTCAGCAATTGAAAGGTCTGCAATTGCTGAGCGTTCAGCCTTAACTAATTACATGGTAAACATCGAAGATGCATCTGTAATAAGGTCATGTAATAGGTATTATGATAGATTTATCCTAGAAGCAATAGAAATTAATAAACACAAGGATAACATCAACAGAGAAACCACCACGCTTAGTACGTCTTGGTACCCTTTACTTTTTGGTTTGACTGCACGCGGGTTGACTGACCACACAAACAATGCATACAGTGTAACACCAACAGGCCCCACTTAGCACTGCCACATCTACACTATATAACTGAGTTCCCTTGCCAGCCTCATCATCACATAGACCTGAGGATATTCATTGTAATATGAGTGAGTGTCTTGTCATACAAGACATTTTTGACACGGTCCATACTGGAAGAAGACTTCAAAAACATAATGTGTCTAAATGACTGTAGCAGTTCATGTACTTGGTGCCTATGCTTGAATCTTATGACTGCATACTGTGCTGGTACCTGTCAGACCATAAATTTATAATGGGTTAAAATTAATTAAACGTAACAATAAAGTGCTGACAAAATTTTAGATACGGTATATTTCATTTTTTTTAATAACAGATTGACAATTAACAATCTGTCTTTTTTTATTTGATCTAGCTTCTTCTTCTTCTTCTTCTTCTTCTTCTTCTCCTCTTTGAGGATTAAGTTATGTAAACCTGTTTCGGCACCCATCTCATCCTCGGACACTCAACGTCTCTTCTACCAGTGGCTTTATAGTTCAATGCCGCTTTTGGCAATCGATCCTCTGTCATCCTTTGCAGATGATCCTACCATTGTCTTCTGTAAATTGCAATAATTTCATTTATGTCCTTTACTTAGAGTTCTGCTCTGATATCTTTATTCCTTATTCTATCTTGTAATATATATAATTTAAAGTATTTTGAAGAAATTGTATTTCAGCACTCTGAATCTTGCCGCTTTCCTTTTGTCATGACCCATGCCTCACTTGCATAAATGTAATCTAAATAACATTGTTAAATAATCAGGGTGTGTCTCAATAGTCCAGTGATTCTCAGTCTTTATGAGTTCCTGGCACCCTAATAAATTATGTGTTTTTGCAACAAGTGACTAGGTTAGGTTTATTTAGATTACTGTTATGCCTAACATCCAGTTATAAAACAATTATTGCAACCATATAGAGGGCTTTAGCTTAACCCTCTTCATTCTCTGTTCAGTTGTTTTATTCAGTAAGTAATTGTACTCTGTCTTTTTGCCTGTATTTCTCACAATTTTGTTTCACTTGTGTAGCGATTTCTTTTGCCAACCTGGCTGTGAACTGAGACTGCTGCATCATGGGCTATAAATAGACAGTAATTAGGAAATTATGTAAATATATTTTTCTATAAACATATTAATCTTTTGCAGCTTTGATACGGCTTATAAAGGTTTTATAAACACTAGTTAATGTTCAGTAATAATACATTCAGTTTCTGATGATACAGGAATTGGTTCTAGAAAATGTACATCGAACATATGAAGAAGTGCTGGATTAAGGAAGGGGCTAAAGCCCCAGGGTCCGCTTGTCGGGGGGGGGGCTTCCTTCCCCAACCATTTAAAAATTCTCATTTTTGAATAATAATAGTAAACAGTTTCAGCATCTATTTAACCAGTATAAAATTAAAAAATATGTGATTAAAAATATGGTTTAAGAACAATATTTTGTTTATTATGTTTATTAAATTATCGTCTGAATAAAGTAAAGTATTGTGCAAAACGCGAAAATTTCATAATGGGTACCTGCTCTTAAATATCCCCTGGGCCCCTATAGCCTTAATCTGGCCATGATGTAAAGTTAGTGTATTTTGTGAAATTATCTTATCATAGTCGTTCATAAGGGTAAAATAATACAGTGAAACCTTGATTAAACGCTCTTCTGCGGACCAGCTAAAAATTCTTTATACCGAGAGTCGATTTATATAAAGGTCTCAAGTTTAACTATTTAATTTTCCAGAACCGTGAAAAATGAGCGTTACATCAAGGGTCGCGTGTTATCACAGGGGTGTTATATCGAGGTTTCACTGTATTAAACAGAGTAGTTTATGTATGGTAGTGGGAAACAGTTCTCTCTGAGTTCATACAGGTGCATGTCCTCTGTAGGCAGAAACTTTATTTGTGAGCAGGTAAACTGGAGATGTTAAACTAAACTTCAACATCAGCTTCAAGCAGCCCTACTTTATATGCAAAACAACACTACCATAACTTTGACAGGCCATAGTTTCTCTAAGAAATTGCTTATTTTAATATACATTTGCATACCTTTAATAATTTATGCTCACTTAGAATGTTAAAAACTGAGAATACAAACTGTACCCATGTAATTGTAATTCAGTCTCTATACAACCTGCAATAGTTTGTCATACAAGTTTTTAACAGATTCAACTTTATTAAAATATACTAAACATTATGTTCAGGTGACAGTTAGTGACAACGGTAACCCACCATTAACGTCCAATACCAGAGTGATAATAGCGATTGATGATGTCAATGACAATGCGCCTTTCTTTGAACAGAATCTGTACCACTTTGTGGTGCCTGAGACTCGCTACCACAAGACCGTCAAGGTAATGTACATTACACAACAAGCTACTCGATAAAATAAATATAATTATTTGTAGTATTGTCTACTAAACCATTTTAAATAGATGTTTTGACCACCTACATCTTTAGACAATGATTTTATAATCTGTGAAAAAATTGGGAACAACCACAAATGGTATATCTGCTCACTATGTTTGTGAACACCATTAGTGTTTGTTTTTACATGTAGTCACAAGTTTATCCATTTTTGGTATTGTTAATAAAAACTACAAAAACAATAGGACTAATTAATTGAAAAGTAATTATGTGCAAAGTGACTAAATTTTATTAATTTCACTAATTAAAATACAATTTTCCTAAATATTGGCATTTTTTTTAAATGGCCAAGATACAATCATAATACAACCTTATCTCATATATAATCAATGACCAAACAAATACAATTGACTCTGGATTCTTGATTAGGCCAATGCACCTAGTGATGTCATAACACTAGTGTACAGGTTAATTGAAAGCATTAATTAATATTGATAAAGTATTAAAACATTAATAAAAGTAGTAAAAAATGTAAGTAATGTAAAAAAAGTATTACACAAATTTATGTAAACAGGTAATATATAATAATTTATTAAATATCACTATAGTATTGACGACTCGGAACACTAAGTTTTTTATAAGTAAAAACGTAAAGTTTTACTTATAAAAAACTTAGTGTTCCGAGTCGTCAATACTATAGTGATATTTAGTTAAGTAATGGACACATCATGGACAACGAAATCCAAGAATAATTTATTAAGTATATAATGTAATACATACAGGCTTTTTTATATGATGTAAAAAGTAATATATAATAAAAACTGAATCAGCATAATATATTCGGTAAACTACAATAAAGTGACAACTTTTTCTTGTTTTCATAGAGTGAATTGTTTATGAATCTGCTGGAGTTCGGCCCAGATTCGCTTCTCCACTTCAACAAAACTTTAGAAAACCTGGAAAATAATGCTCATTTTGAAGATGCTCTGTTTCGAGTAAGTTTTAACGATAATTCATTTGTGTACATTTGAAACAATTTTAAGTGTTAAGCATACAAACGAAGTGATATTAAGCATCTGTGTACAGATTACAGCTGCAGACAAAGATATTGGGAGGAATGGAGATATCTATTACAGTATAAAGTCTGGCAAAGGAAAGAGTAAGTTTGGAGTGCATCCCACAACTGGTCACATTTTTGCTCAGAAAGTTTTAATGGCAGGAGAAGAATTTGACTTAACAGTAAGTATGGACCCAACTTTTGTACATGATTAAACAAGAAAAATTGTCTTCAGTGAGCATTGCTTTTAAATTATTTTAATGTTACTGAAACATTAAACAAGTTTCTTAGTAACTGAAATCTATAGGATTCTGCTAATACCAAATAGCAGGAGGATTAAATTAATACAGTTGGAAATGAGCAAGTCAACTAACCTTGATCATGTGATTATTTAGAATTATAAATCTGTATCTTTCCACAATTTCCAACCTCTGAATTCTAGACGCCATTGTTTGTGACTTGTTTATTTCAGCAACAGTAATAGGCCTACAATTAGTTACATAATTTTTCAGTAACAAATTGTCTGTATTTTCTTTAGTATAATATAATGAATTGTTGTTTTACAATGATATTTTAGTTTAAATTTTCAACTATATTCTGTTCTACTAATAACTTTCCACAAGTTGATATGACATATAAGATGTTCCGCTATCAAGATTATTGTCATAAGTCAAAATACACCAATGCAGTAAATTCATGTTGTAACTTCTAAGGCTTACACGGACTGAATCGATGTTTTAAAATTTTCTGATCCCGGGCTGTTTGGCAGTGGTCCAATGCTATACACGCTAGCAGACATTTCGGGCATGCCATTGACGGCCATCATCAGTGCTGTGGTCTCTAATGTGTGACATCTTACGTTAGTTGAAAGCTCAAATGTGTATAGCATTGGACTGTGGCCAAACAGCCCGGGATCAGAAAATTTTAACAACAAATTCATATTGTGCTAGAATATTGACATCATTCAAAACAGTCTTGTCATTTTGGTTTTTAAAAACAAATTTGCGTTAATACACTATTTTGGTAAAACTGAAGAATAACAAGTTAACCACTTTTTTATGAGAAGTGACAGGATACAAAATGTGACTTACTCGTAGAAAAAACAGAACTGAAAACACCAACATTTTGGAAACACTTGACCTCTGGTGTCAATACTAGCTGTAGAATGATAGAATGACTAGATATTAAAATGTTGTTATGCCATATAACTTATAATAGTAATTCAACAACAAAAAATGGTAGAGACAAAACTACTATCTGGTGGCTGTGTTCTATATTACAGAATGACACTACTATACATGGACGCCCCGAGGGGGGTGCAAGGGGGTGCATTTGCACCCCCCTGGCTCCTGAAAAGGTGGTTTCAAAAATGGAAAAATTAGCAAAAAATACAAGTTATGAAATACAAAATTTACTTTATTGGACATAAGACAAATGCATTTAAAAATGCATTTGAGATATAACTATACACGGCAAAAAATTGTATATGAAACATTACAATACATACATACATACATACATCCTCGGCGCTACAGCCCAGTCCGGGCCCTGGCCTCCAAAAGAAATCTTCCCCACTGGTCTCTACTCCCGGCCAATGTCCACCAGTTTGCTGCACCCAGCCTCACTGCCTCCCTACCAACCTGGTCCAGCCATCTTGTACGCGGTCTTCCCCTCCTTCTCCTTCCCATCGGCAAATAATTCATCACTCTTTTTGGGATTCTATCCTCTGCCATTCTCTGCACATGACCAGCCCAACGCAATCTGTTAATTTGTATGAGTTGCACGATCGGAAGATCTTTAAACCTTTCGTACAACTCTCGATTATGCAGTCGCCTCCAAATGTTGTTTTCCCTCACAGGGCCATAGATTCTCCTCAGTACCCTCCTCTCAAAAACGGATAGTCTCTGCTCATCTAGTTTTTTTAACACCCAGCATTCCAAGCCATACATCAGGACTGGTCTAATCAAGGTCTTGTATAGGGAGGCTTTTGTATCTTTAGTTATTAATTTTGATTTAAAATGTTTTACCAGTCCGTAGTAACACCTATTAGCAGATAATATTCATCTTTCAATATCTCTAGAGGAGTCATTTCCAGAGTCCACATATGACCCGAGATATGGAAAACCCTGAACCTTTTCAAATTCATAATCGTTAATGCGCAGGGACAGGGTACGAGTATTGGCACCTACAACCATATATTTGGTTTTGCTTTGGTTTATAACCAAGCCCATAGCCTTAGCGGACAACTCCAGTTCCTGAAAGGCTTCCTTTAAGCCAGATTCAGACCTACTTATGACGTCAATGTCATCGGCATAGGCCAGAAGCTGTACCTCCTTGTGAAATATGTGTCCGCTAGTTTGAATTCCTGAATCCCTGATGACCTTTTCTAGAGCTATGTTGAACAACAGACATGCTAAGGCATCTCCTTGTTTCAACCCATTCAATGTTTTTAAGGAGTTAGATAGATTTGATTGTATTCTGATTTGGCATTTAGAATTGGACATAACTACTCCAACCATACGCACCAACTTAGATGGTATATGCAACTCCTTCATAGCTCTATATAGCATTTTCCGGTTGATTGAATCATATGCCGACTGGAAATCCGAAACATTACAATACTGTATAGTATTGTAGGTGCAAACTAAAAAATAAAAAATCGACATATTTTTTGGAATTTTTTATATTTTGTATTAAGATTTACTAGAAAATATAGTAAAAATTACAAAAAATATGGCAATTTATTTTTATTTCCAGTTATATATATATATATCAGATCCCCGGGTTTGCACCCCCCTGGGAACATTTCTGCAGGCGCCCATGCTACTATAATACATCTATATCTGAGTGTTCTTTGTTGTTAACATCTAGAATTATGATATAAATTTATGAGACTTTTTAAAATGTATGGTTATAATGTATTAAAGTGTGGATCAATCCCATATAGGCCTGGGTACATTACTATTATTTAATTATTGGTTACATTTCTATTGGTTATAAACAATTATTTAATATTACTTAATAGTTAATTAAGTCATATTAACTTTTATTTTTAAAGTGGTGTTGCTTAGAAAAATTAAATCACTTGCAGGTTCAGGCAACAGACTATGGGGTGTCTAACAAGAGTTCTACAGTCCGAGTATCGGTCAAAGTAGTGGCCATTCCAACGCGCTCAAAACATGCACCCATTTTTGGCCAGAAAAACCAGACTGTAAAGGTTACAGAAAACGATCCGGCTGGATTTCTTGTTGCACTCATTCAGGCGACAGATCAAGATGGTGACCTTCTCTGGTATAAAATTACTGGTAACACAGATACTATAAATGGACAAACATTTTACTTAATACATTTTAATGTTCTTGTTGTCAAGAATCAATGTGTCGTAGTGTTGTTAATATTGTCTGCCTGACTACAGTCCAATATAATTTGTGTAATCTGAATTCTGCTAATCCTAAATAAACAGAAATAACAGTGTTGCACACAAACTATAAATAAATATTCCCAATTAGTGCTTTCAAGCTTCACAGACTCATCATCAGATCGGAAATGTGATGAGCTGTGAAGCTAGAAAGCACTAATCGGGAATTTTTATTTATAGTGGTGTGCAACAGTATTATTCATCTCTGTGATTATAACCACTAACAACACTTTGTTAATTAAATAATCCTAAATAATCAGTAATCAGAAATGTTTGTTTGTTTGTTTTTTACTGGAATAAATTACTGGAATCAAAAAAAAGACTTCACTTAATTACTGTATTGCAGGAGATTTTAAAGTAAATGTTGGAATCATTGCTCCTCTCAAAAATCTTAAAAATGAAGTCCAATAGTAGCTAGAAGGTTGCCTGATTTCAGTTCACAGCGTACCTTTAAATTAATCATAAGAAATTTCCTCCTAAAACAAAACTGACCATGTATAAAACCAACAGTGAAACTATTTTAGTATAATCACCTTATATTCTCAGCAACAGTTTTGCTCTAATTGACACATTTTCTAATTAGCAGTTTGGACCTTGGTTTACAAAAAAATTCACAGACTTTTCCCTTTGATATGAAAATCACAAAATAGTATACAAGTTACTGGGTTAATAATTTTTAATAATAAAAAAATTATATTATGCTTATTATATTTTTAATTAAATTTAATATATACTTTATATTATATTTACTTTGAATTATATTTATTTTATAATGTACATGCACATGACTTTATTTTGCACATGCATAATTTTTCAAGGCATGCGCCTTATATGTAATCGTACACTCAGATGTATATTATTGTTTTATTGATTGTGATGAAATTAAGTGTTGTGTATTGTAAAAGGTCTTCCTCTGGTCAGACGGTACTTGAGGGAGATGGAGACACCAAAATGTCTCATCAAACATTAAGCAGTAAGCGTTTGGGCAAACAATATTGACAACATTGTAATTTACACTGCTAATCAAAAGTATCTGATTTGTTAATCTTGAATTAGCAGTCTCTGTAACTCCAACATCATTGTGCTTATTTGCTAAACTGCTAAATGTCATGTTCTGGACGAGGCCTTTCAGTGTTTAGGACTTGAAAGTGGTGCACAGAACATGACATGTAGCAAAAAAGCACGATGAAGTTTGAGAAAAGTATCTAACCTAGATTCAGATGTTTAGAATTATGCCATTAATGTTAGGTCTTTTACTCATACATATTGAGGTATTTTTACTGTTTATTGATGGTTATATTAAACAACAATATTTTATTTTTATGCTTTACAAATTTTCAATAATGAAGCACTCTTAATTCATAAAATCATATAGAATTTTATGTTATAGTAAACATAGATATCTCCATAGCATAACAGCTCATGACAAATCATCTTGCACATATGGTGTACCTCAACTGTTAGTAATATTGATGGAGTGGTAGGAGAAATGCATCATTTAAAAGTGACATTTCATTGATGCTCCTGTGGCACATGCATGCTACAGGAAACTTGGAGAACATAATAATTGTACATGGATATGTCCTTCCAATTTGTTTGCAATCTGTTTCTGTACAGTTCCTTTTCAGAGTTGTAGACCTGTAGCATTCTAAAATTTCCAAAATGGTTTTGCGATTAAAAGGTTTACTATAATATAATAGTAAAGTTACATAATATAATATAATATAATAGTTACAGTTTAATATAAGTATATTACTACTGACTCAGAACACAAAGTTTTTTGTTGGTATAAACGTAAAAGTTTTACCTTATAGCCTGAATCAGTTTTCGCTTATCCAAGAAGTTGACAGCCTTTTTTTGTATAACTATTCCAAAATAATGTTTTCATGTATGTTTACTGCATTACATGTTATGTTCAGTTTTTTTCACTAAATATGTACTTCGTGTTCTTTCCTGTAATCCCTATATGCCTTGATTTCATCTAATTGGAAGCCTGCGCATTCAAATATATCTTAAACCTAATTATGTTCAACATTTTAAAAATATGAGCACAGGACTGTAAACAAATTTCTTCATGTACAGACCATGTATGAGTATTTTCATTCTTCAAACATATTAATAACAGTAAATGATAAAACTTTAACAAGACTACCAAAAATAATATTAAAAATTCAGTGTGTTGTGAGACACACACCAGAAGTGAGAACTTCAGTGCTGAGTGGCGATTAACTGATCCAACATGTAAAAGGTTGCTCGTATGTATTTGAAGTAAGAGAGATTTTGCTATGTATAATTAAGAGTGAACAGATAATTGAATGAGAAGAGGGGACAGTAGTGTTTATATGTAATTTATTATAAGAAATCAATATTTACAATCAACATAAATAGAATCATATCACACATCATATTATTTTCAGTATACTTACATATTCAAATAATACGTAACAAGTAATTTTTTCCAATGTAACAATATGATTTACACAATATTTAGGTGAAAAGTAGAATGTGATAATTATTATATATTTATATTATAATGCTCAACTATTCCTTTATACTTTTTGTATTGTTAATAATAAATACAATTTCTTACAAGAATAAATTTTTTGTTTTTTTAATATATTACACTGTTTTGATAGCATAAACTATCATCATCAGAAATACAAATTAATAACGTATTTAATTTCTATTTCTAATTAATAGTTTATACTATTGTTATATATATTATATTTTAATTAATATATGCATTATAATAAATCAGTTTTTTACAAATTATAAAATAACTACCTACCTAAATAACTAAATCAAATTTTGAACATAGAAAAATGTCCTGCCAAATACAATATAAAAACCAGAATCGAACACATGGATTAACTAAAAAATGTCAAAGTAAACAAATACAAAATTATAGTCTTTCGACATTTCAATCAAGTACACAAACAGTCTCATTGGTGATACTATAAATATTAAAAAAATAGGTGTCTATGATTTAAATTGTCTTCATGAAATAAACAATTGGAAAGTTGTGTAAATGTATTAGGTTAATAATGAACTATTTACAAGATAAAAATTTTTTGGACAAAATTGAAACCAACTTCAAAAAGGAGAACAGTATTTTAACATACATGAAGTGATTTATAAAAACCTCTAAAAAGTGAAAAATAATTTTTACGTTCAATGCTACGCAATATGCAAATTACAAAATTTTGTTGCAAAAACTCTGTACTGCAACATTTAATATGACTTTATGTAGTTAGTATCTTATGCTACATGGCTGAAAAAGCAAGCTTTCACATAACTTAATCCCAATATGTTAACTTTTTTTGAAGTTGGTGTCATGTCACTTTTTGAAGTGAGAATTCCATATTGTACTATGGTGCTTGGCCAACTGTTACTCCTCGCACTATTATGGTAGTAAACTGATTCAATGGGTTCAACATGTAACAAAATAGATGAAACGAAAAAGTAGTGTTGCCAATTTATCACCGAGCACTACAATATTTCACCTTTTCTTTTTTTTAGTTATCCAGTACACAGAAAGTACCATCTTGAGTGATATTCAATCCAAACTTTCACCCTTCTTTCATTAGGCCAAACTTTTATAACGTTTTTAAAAATGTGTCACATTTTGACATTCATATTTAGCAAGATTTTCAATTTTGTGACTAATCTTTAGACCTGTAAATAATAAACAAATATCTACACCACCTCTGTGTTTGTCTCGGACTGGGCTAAGAACACTTAGGGATGGGTAAACATGGGTTTGTAGAAACAGACTAACCTGTGTGCAAAAATTCTTTTGGATAAAAATATTAAAGCTCTTGTAGTTGGCATTTCCCAAAGCTACAGCTTATGGGACCGCCTGGAACAGCCGAGAGCTTCCTCCACCCGATCCCCCAAATATTCGTGCAGGTGTAGCCTCAGTCAAGGCTGAGCTCAAGTACGTTTCAGAGTACTCTGAAGAACATTTGAAATACCCATTAGCACTGTGAGAGTGGAAAATTTCTAGAACACATGTGTTACGTATATAAGGAACAGAGGCTGGCTTTGTCAGATCAGTTGTTGTGTTGAGCGATTTTCCTTACTACAGATCGAATGGCAATTTATACAAGTGCGGTGAAGTGTTATTGTATTATAGTTGGTGTAGAATTCTAATAGTTGACATTATTATTGTGTGTGCAAATTTAATTTGAATTATTGTACAAGACTAATCTTGCTAAATAATTTTTTGATTACAAATTATTAATTGTGATAATTAAAGCTAGTAATTAGAGATGTCATTGGTGTCTTGTACTTTGTTTTCCTCTGTACCACACGACAATCAGTTAGACCATTGTTACAATAGGTTCCATACAGCCATATCATCGTGATACATAAAAAATGCCACAGACATGGTGACTCTCAACATCGACACAGTTCTGCCTAAAATGCAATTTTGTTGTTAACATAAAGTCTCGCTACAGAGTCTTCATCACTAATATACTGCATATTTTATATTTGCAGATGGTGATTCACGATCAGAATTCACTATCGGTGGTGAAGCTGCAGGCAGTGTGTTTTTGGCCAAACAACTGGACTGGGAAACACAGAGGCTGTACAATTTGACAATATCAGTCAGTGATGGTGTTCATGTTGCTTATACACAGGTAACAGCTGTGTACTATATTAGTCACATATATTATTGAAATATTAGTAAGTTATGACTTTTAATGAAGATTACCAATTTGAGTTTTATAGTACCGTAACACATATTTACTTTTTACCTCTCACCACCACTGTTTAATGCGTATGTGCAGGATGGGCTCAACATAGTCAATGAAGATTGAAAAGAGGGAATAATAACCCATGGAGAAAAAATAAACATGCAGCGTTTTGCCGATGATATTCCTGTGGTGGCAGAAAATGAGCAGGATCTGAGTAAATTTGTACACAGTATGGATCAAAAAAATATTGACCAAAGGATATAATATGAAAATAAATAGGGATAATACCAAAGTTATGATTTGTAGAAGAAAAGAAAATTTGAAGCTAAACACTGAGAGGAGAAACCCTTCAGGATGTGAACAAATTTACATAATTGGGCAGTAAAATTACAAAGGATCACTGAAGTGAAAGAGATATTGTTAGCAGGATAAACCAGGCTAAGATTGCTTTTAACAAAAATGGAGAATAATAACAAGTAGCATCTCCCTTAAAACAAGGGAGCGTTTCCTAATGAGATTTATATGGAGCATTGCCATGTATGGTTGCGAGTCATGAACACCTAGATATGATGGAAAAAAGGAAACTTGACAGCTTTGAGATATGGTTTTATTGCAAGATGCTGAAAATAAAATGGTCTGACAAAATTACAAATGAAGTGGTTTCAACTACACCTACGAAAGTGAATGCATATGCGATCTAGCGGATTATTTGGGAACCGTACTACGAGACCTGACTTTGTTTCAAAACAGCTTCAAGGACGTCTTTATACAAATGGAATCTTACTAAAACACACTGAAACTTCAAGTCATCAATTGACAGCCATTGGCACTATCGGAAGTTTTCAAAAGAAGTCAATTGATGCCCATCAGCATCAAAGTGTTAAGTCTTAACTTATGTCTTTGCTACTAAATAACTAGTGCCTATAGTTCTCCCAGCTTTTATATCTGTTTTAATTTTGTGAAAGAAGTTTATGCATAGCCTATAAATAAATAGTTGGAAAAACTGTAACAACTGTATTTAACTAACAGTTTAAAATCACTATTTTTGTTCTAGTTGACTGTAATCGTCATTGACGTTAATGAAAACAGACCGGAGTTACTGCATCTAGTTTATGTTATGAACATACCTGAGAGTACCGAAGTGGGAACAGACGTGATTAGTATTACAGCCATGGATGTTGATCATGACAGCAAACTGGTGTACAGTATTCACAATGTCGGCAGTTACCCTACACAGAATATGTTCAGAATCGACCACCACAATGGTTCGGTTATAGTCGCGCAACCTCTGGATAGGTCAGTTATACAGGTAGACTAGAGAATTGTTGTCGCTTTATATGTCTTAATTTATTTGTTGATTAAAATTAAAATATAATTTTCCCATATACAGTAGAGTACCAATTATCCGAACCTCTCAGGACGAGGGTCCATTCAGATAATCGATATTTTGGATAATGGATCGTAAATTGAAAACATTATTTATCTTTACAAAAACAGGGGTTTTTATTACAAAATTATTTCCAACATACTGTTATATAATTACAGCAACCTGTATACTGTACTGTAAAGTATTACTGAGGCTAAAAATCATTGAGTTAGGGACTAAATATAATTAATAAAAACCAAAGTTTAATTTAAACAAAATTAGAGTTTAATGACAAACACTGTACTATAAAATTAATTAAAAATTAAAAACAAAACATATAGTACCATGGATTTACAATTTTTTGAAGAATTGTTCTATCACTGTCTGCTTCAAACCGCCAGACTGAAGTCTTTAAGATTCATGGCAATGGCACGGCAATATTTCAGGAGCTCCTCATTCAAGCCATTAATGTTAACAAGAACATTCCTACAAACATAATCTCACAAAGTGCTTTGTTTCTGAGTTATGGCTGGCAAAATATTCGGCTGTGATTGTTGCTCCAAGGGTAAACTGAAGCCAAGGTGAAATTCTTGGAATATAAATTAAGGGGTAATTCTATGGTTATATATAGTTTTTGGCCTGCAAGTTGAATAAAATAGCCCCAAAACTGTGCCGTTCATAATTTTTGAGAAAGTATTGTAAAAGACAAAATCAAGATGTTGCAAATCACAATTTTTTAGGCTTGATGTATAATAGCTTTGTTAAATTGCTAATCAATGCATGAAACATTTAAAGAAAACATACAGAAAATTTAATTTTAAAAAATTGATGTAAGTAAAGTCAGTAGAAAACAAACACAAGTTAGAGAAATTCGACATTCTTCTTCTTCAGCAGCGCAACAACCCATTACTGAGTCAAGGCCTCCTTTAACAGGCTCCGCCAGTTGTCCCAGTCAAGTGCAGCTGCTCTCCAGTTCCGGGTCCCAAGGATATGGTGCACATCGTAGTTCATACCGTCTTCCCAACGTAGTTTGGGTCTACCAACTCTCCTGGTCCCATAGATATGTTCTGTGAGTGCCTTTCTTGATATTTCATTCTCCCCCATTCTGATCACATGTCCAGCCCACCTGAGTCTACCAAGTTTTATAATTTTCACAATATCTGGTTCATTCAGAAGAGTGTTCAGTTCTTGGTTGGTTCTTTTCCTCCATTCACCGCCTACACATATTTGACCAAATATACTGTGGAGGATTTTGTGTTCATGAACCAGCAGGCTTGACTCAGACTTTCTAGAAATGGTCCAGGTCTCAGAACCACAGGGTAGAACTGGGCAGATCAGTGTTTTACATAAAACCAGCTTGATGCTCCTAGCAATTATTCTGATCTGGAACAGGGGTCTCAGATCAAAGAAGCACCTATTAGCTGAGGTGATTCTTTGCTTTATTTCTTCTGTTGTTTCCCCATCGGAGTTAACTTGGCATCCTAAATAAACAAAGTTGTTGACTTTTTCGAAGGAATAGATGCCAATTTGGATGTGCTCTCCTTCTCTAGCCTCCTGTCCTGTGGCCATGTATTTTGTCTTGCTTTCATTTATTATGAGACCCAGCCTCCTTGCGGGACCTTCAAGAGCAAGAAAGGCTTCAGTGACTGCTCGAAGGGACCTCCCGACTATATCTCTTCCCTCACAAAGATATACATAAGGGAACACGGACTTCAACTGATGGTACCACCATTAACCAAATAGACCACTTCCTCATTAGCTCATGAAGTAGATCTAATCTACTGGATGTGAGGACACGAAGGAGAGCCAATATTGACTCAGATCATTACCTAGTGGTTGCATGACAGAGAGACCGTATGTCAATGATTAAGACACACCATGCTCCAAGAAGAAAACAGTACAACATATCCAAACTAAAGGAGGAGGACAACAACTTGAGATTCACTGCACTAGTCAGAAATAAAATCAACGAAACGACTACAGGAAATCCAAGTATAGACATTGTTTGGGAAGAAATCTCTTCAGCACTTGCCAGTGCTGCAGAGGAAACTCTAGGCCTCAAGGAAAGGGAACCTTCAAATCCGTGGTTTGATGAAGAATGCAGAGTTGCTACGTACCTTAAAAACGAAGCCTATGTAACAATGATACAGAGGCACACAAGAAGAAGTGCAGAGGAGTACAGGAAGTGGAGGAGAGCGGAGAAGCATGTACATCGGCAGAAGAAGCACCATTAGAAGAGTCAACAGCTGGTAGAGATCCAAGATCTTAAGGATGCAAATGAAATCAGAAAATTCTATAGTAAGGTAAACCAAGGTAGGAAACCCTTTAAGCCCAGGACAACAGCTTGTCGTGACACTGATGGCACCCTACATACAGAAAAGGGGAAGACTCTCGAAAGGTGGCGGAAGCACTATGAAGCTCTTCTTTCTAAGAATGACAAGGTGGACAACTATGTACCACCTGTGCTAGAGGAACATGAACACATTGAGCCTCCGGATGAAGATGATGAGATAGCTGCAATAGAAAGCCTTAAAAACAACAAAGGCTTTCCCCGGTTCTGATGATCTTCCTGTGGAGCTTTTCAAAAAAGGTGGCCCAGAGCTGGTTAAAACCCTTCAACATATTGTCATTGATATATGGATAGAAGAGAAACTGCCAACATCCTGGCAGAAGACAGTTATATATCCGGTTTATAAAAAGGGAGATCAACTAGATTGTAACAATTACAGAGGCATTTCTCTTCTCACTGTGGCGTATGAAATAATGTCCCATATATTGTACCAAAAACTGCTTCCACATGCTGATCAGGTGATTGGTAGATATCAGTACGGATTTAGAAGAGGAAAATCGACAATAGACCAGGTTTTCACACTCCGACAAATTCTGGAGAAAGGTAGGGAACATACGCTACAAACCCATCACCTCTTCATAGGTTTCGGAAATGCATACAACAGCATTGACAGAAAAGAACTTTATGCTGCTCTTGAAGAACTGGGGATACCAATGAAATTAATAAGCTTGTGTAGGATGACAATGCTGACAGTGAAGGGCATGGTGAGGATGCAGAATGACTTACCAGGAGAGTTTGACTATGGAAAGGGAGTCCTCCAGGGTGATGCTCTTGCTTGCCTCCTCTTCAATCTTGCCTTAGAAAAACTATGAGAGATGCTGGAATGGATTCCTCCAGGTCTGTATTCAACAGGTTGGTGCAGGTCCTAGGATACGCTGATACGCCAATGACCTAGAAATTTGACATTCACTAAATACAAAACAGACCAATATTTCATAGAAAAATAGAAACAAAACTGAATAAAAAATTAAAATCTCATTTGAAAAGAATTAAAGTATTGATCTTAAAACACATACAAGTAAAGAAAATTAAATTTAAAAAAAAAAATTATATTATTAACATGTGAAGTTGTTAACATGTATATGCATATTCAAAAATAGTCATTTGATGTGGCCGCCATTTTGTTCACTGCGCATTTATGCTAAATTTCTCTAACTTGTATGTGTTTTCTACTAACTTACTTATATCAGTTGTCTCAGAATTAAATTTTATGTTCATTTCCTTTAAATGTTTTGTGTTGATTGACTATTTAACAAAGTGATTGTACATTAAACCTAAAAAATTGTGTTTTGTAGTACCTCTTTTTTGAATTTTATAGTAATTTTCTCAAAAACTTCTAAAAACGTTTTATTCTGGAAAATGTTTTATTCAATTTTGGGGACAAAAATCATCAAATTTATATCTTAATTTAATTTTCCAAGAATTTCAGTTGGCTTCATTTTATCCTTAGAGCATAAATCATGGCAAAATAGTTTGTTAGCTATAACTCGAAAACAAACCATATTCAGACACATGTCTATAGGAACATTTTGTTAATATTAATCGAGAAATGTTGCCATACATATTGTATCACTCTGTAGAGCTCACAAAGAACCTATATGGAATTCATATATCCAGTAAGAATAAAATCCCTTTAATTTTATCAAAGTCAATAAATTAATTTCTACTAAAGTGTAATTTATGAAAAAACACCAAAGTTTGTAATTTTTTGTCACAAGACTGACCATTGAATCTCAGTTTTTTAATATCAGATCAAGATCTTGTAGTATGGTCACAGTAAATTTACTTTATTTGCAGATCTGATTTTTTTTTTCTTTTAACCACTCTTCTTTCTTACTGCCAAAATTTCTTTGTTTATTGTGAAGAACTGTAGAATATTACTGAAAATTTCATGTTTAAACTAATTACATGTATTCTTCCTATGGATCTTCCATTGTTATATGTAAGGGATATCCAAAAAGTAAGTTCTGTTTTGAAATATTGCCATGGTATTGATACTGTCACACTTTTGAGTATGTACAGCAAGTTTGTCGATTCCTTGTTAAGGCAACAATGCCCTCTGTAAACAACTGTACACTGAGTAACCTTTGTTGAATGTGTTTATTATGTCAAAGAAAATTGAGACGCCTACCACTTATGAAAGTAGGTGTGTGTGATTCTTTTCTTGAAAGTGAAAGGCATTAAACCAACTGAAATTCACTCTCAAATTTGTGATGTTTACAGAAAAAAAGGCAATGAGCAAGTCAGTGTTAAGGAGAGGGTATGAATGATGCGAAAACGATAATGAATAGAGTAGGTGACTGTCGTTACTGAATGATGACTTAATGCACACCACTGTAGAGAAGATTAGAGAGAATAGACAATTCACTATGGCATTACTCTCCCTGTATTTTCCAGAAATTTGTCATTCACTTCTCCATAAAACTCTCTGAAAAAAACTTAAACTACCAGAAATTGTGTGCACCTTGGGTTTAAAAATGCTAAAGAACAACACAAAATGAAACGGTAGTCAGTGCATTGGCTTTTGTAACACAATTCAGAAAGCAAGGGAATGACTTCCTGACCCATATAGTCACCGGGAGTAAGAGATGGGTGTCACATACAACCCCTGAATAAAAACAATAATCCATGGGATGGGAACACACTTCATCGCCCTCAAAGAAAGAATTCAAGTCAACGTTTCCCCCTTGGAAAAATCATTTGCACAGACTTTTGGGACAGAAAAGGGTTTCAAGGCTTATCATGCCTCAAGGCTCCATAATCAACTTGGATATCTATTGCAAAACACTTACAAAATTGCATTGTGCAATCCAGAGTAAACGACATGGGGTGCTTACCCAGAACATGTGTTGATTCATGACAATGGCCGCCCTCATACTGCCATTGCAATGCAACATCTCACAACCTTCGGTTGGGAACAAGTTGATTATCTGCCATACAACCCAGACCTTGCATCAAGAAAATATTACCTTTTCAAGCATCTGAAATCCTTCCTTGGTAGCCACCAGTACCATAACAACAATTATCTCAAACACGCTGTTAATATGTAGTTCAAATCACAGGCAGGAAATTTCTATGACAAAAGTATACAATGCATGGTTGCCTCACTATGAAAAGTTCTTCAGTACTATGTAGAAAAGTAGTTTAAGGGTGTATTTCAAATAGTAATAAAAATATTTTGGAAATATTCTTTGTTTGTTTTAATAACCTATCAGAATTTACTTTCTAGGTATCCCTCATCTCAAAACACGCATAAGCAGCATCTGTAAGAAGTAAATCTAGATTAAAAATGAAATATTTACAAACAGTAACTAAATAATTATAACTAAGTCATTATATAGAACACTGTAAAAATGACTTAGTGTTGGTAAATGGAGTTGTGTGTAGGGAGAACATGGCTGAGCATTTGCTGACTGTCATGGTAAATGATCACGGAATGCCAGACAAGCGGAACTTTGCAAGGGTTGTGATTCACGTGCAAGATGCCAATGACCATGCCCCAGAGTGGACTGAAGGTATTGTGGAAGCAACTGTGCTGGAAACAGCTGACATAGGCACTGCTGTCGTCACTATCTTAGCAAGCGATAAGGACCATGGAGCCAATGCTATCCTTAGCTACACTATTCTATCTGGTAACTATACATGATTTTAAATTTTTGGTAGATGTACCCAAATTATTTACAATGGCTGTTTAATTTAACTGAATATGAATTTAATTTATAGTTTGCTGTTAATAAAAATAATGTGTATTTGTACATAAGGTCTGACCAAAAAGTTTCCGTCCATTTTGAATGTTACAGGAATCAGTTGTGACCAGTAGTCAAAAGGTAAGACTTATTATTATGCATGCATGAACATTCATAAATATATTGGACTATTTAGTTAGTTGTGAGGCTGTTGCAGTGTTGGATTTATCACTAGGCTGACTAGGCCACGGAGTCAGAGGGGGACGCAACCTACAGATATTTTTTTAACAGAAGTGTTTTTATAAAAGTAGGAGGCACTTTGATTTATTTAAGTATGATTTTTTGAAATTAAATGATCAATTTTTGTTTATAATACAAATGGAAGACAGTTTTTATTTAAATATTGTGCGCTTATTGTTAAGACGTTGGCATCCTTAAAAACTAATCTGCGCATGCGAATTTCGAGCGTCTGGTATATTGCTCCCGGATGTACATGACGGTGGAACAACCTTTGTCTGTTATCTTTGTTTATCTGCCTTGTGACTGAATGGTTTGCTGTGTGAGGTTATGTTTTTATTTTGTTTTGAATGTAAAGAAGGTTTTTAGCTTTGTGTGGTGGGCAGTGTGTTGTTTCGTTAATATTTATTAGTGTGAAAACTTTATGAACATAGAATTGAATCCGTATACTAAACTTATTCATCATGAACAAAGTTCTTCTTCTTCTTCTGCACCACAAGGATTAGGCATTTGCCTGTTCCGTCCTCACAAACTTACGACCACTGTTTTCGTGGTCTTCCTATATCTCTTTTCCTTCTTGGGTTGTAGTTAAGTATTTTTTTTTGGATTCTCCCATTTCCCATTCTTTTTACGTGGTGTTTCCATCTTTCTTTATATTCAGTTATTTTTCCATTTATTGAATATACATTTAGTTCATTTTGCACGTTTTCATTTCTTACTAAATCTCTTCTTGTGCAGCCTTTGTCCCGTCTCAAAAATCTCATTTCTGCTGCCTGTATTTTGCTGTCTCCTTTTTTTGGTATTTATCCAACTTTCACTCCCATATAGAAGTACAGGTACAGCCATCATTTTATAAAATGTTATCCTTGTGTCTTTTCATGTTTTGTTATTTAATGTTCTGTTTATTGTGCCACATATTGCCTGGAACTTATTTATTTATTTTCCATGTCATTGTCATAATTGTAGCTTGTGTCACGGCCCAAGTATATAAAATTTGATACTTGTTCGATTGGCTTATTGTTGACAATTATTTTCGACCTAACGGGATACTTGCCTTGGAAAGCCATAACTTTTGTCTTATGCTAGGAAATTTTAAGATTATATTCTGGACATATTTGATTCAGTCGGTGCACTGCCAGTTGCAATTTATCTTCATTCTCTTGTATTATTATTTTATCGTCAGCAAATAGTAACGTACTCAGGTAAGTATGTCGGTGATGAACAAACTTCTGAAATAAATTTCTGAATAAGCTTAGTTAAGTTGTCCTACTTAAAAAATAAATATTTTGCTTAATTCTTTTGCATTGTTCTTAATATTTTTAAAACATTTGCTAAATGAAAGCATGCTTTTTTTATAGTAGCCTACTGGTTTTAAATTTGATAGTATTAATCTGACATCAAATTACTTCTGCAGTACATATATTACATCAAAGTCACAGCCGGGGGGGGGGGGGGGGCTCTGAAAACTTGGCCTAGGGCCTCAAAAACCTTAAATCCGGCACTGGGCTGTTGTGTAAATATGTGCTGTCTGTGACTGTCACATTGATAATGTGTGAATGACAAGATCAGTGAATTTGTATTAAATCTTGTGTAAAACTTGAACATTCATCTGTAGAAACTATTACAAAGATTAAGAAGGCCTTTGGAGATCACTCAATGAGTGATAACAATTAAATTTTGAATGAGTGTAAGCTGCAAGAAACAAAAATTGACTGCTGACAGTGCAAGAATTAGAAGAATATCCAACGATTCTGTGGTGAGTTTTGGGGATTGTGATGGAAGATCTTAGAATGAAATGTGCAGCGGAAAAATTCACGCTGTGGCTGCTGTCGCAAGAGTGAAAACAATTCTGTGTTGAAGTAGGACAAGATTTGCTCAATATTGCTAACAGTGACTCCCACCACACTTCCTCAAAAAGGTCATAACTGAAAATGAGTCATGAGTTTATGACTATGACTCCCACCACACTTCTTCTAAAAGGTCATAACTGAAAATGAGTCATGAGTTTATGACTATGACCCTGAAACAAAAGTCCAGTCTTCCCAGCATAGAAGAAAATTTTGAATATGGCCGTCACACACAACACATGTTTACACAACAGTCTCATAGCTACAGTAAATGAATATGTTAGTGAATGTTCCTCCATGAATCAAAACATACCATCTGATTGGCTACTCGTTATAATGTAGCTGTACAAAATGATCAGATACTTTTCAGTCAGATCTCGAATACAATAATTGAAACCTCCATACTACAGGTATGAACAGTTTGTAACAGAAATACAAATTTTGCTTACAGGAAACATAGGAAATGCATTTACTGTTGAACCAGTGTTTGGAACTTTACAAGTGGCAAAGGAATTGGATTCAACAAAACTATCAGAATACCTTATCACGGTAAAAGTTACTGACAAAGGTGAACCAGCACTGTCCACAACAGTTCCAGCCCACGTCATAGTTGTCATACCTGACAATAGTCCCCCAAGGTGAGGTTTGTCAGATTTATTCAGTTTTTAAAAGAAAATTTTATAAATTTAGAAAATTTTATTTTCAGAATGTAGTTGAGACACATCTATACTAATAAATCTCTAGGGGGTTTATGTTTGTTCGCAGTAACCTCAGAATCTACTGAACCGATTTCAATAAAACTTTGCACGCTCATAGCAGGTACCCAACAGAAGGTTTTCCACTTAATTTGATAACAATAGGTTAAAAAGAACTGAAGTTATTGCAAAAAAACTTATTTTTTTAAGTCCAACCCGCGGCTTCGATCACGAATATTTGTATATGGTTGTTGTGGTAACTGTCGAGTTGGTAAATTGCTAATGGTTAGCAATTATATTAATAATATTCTTATATTGTAAGTTATGAATATCCAAAAAGTGCGAAGCAATGGATCCATCATTCATATTTCCTCGATACGTAAAATCAAAATTTGATAATTTAGTAGATATTTACAAACATAATACGTCAGTGTTATATTAGTGCTAGAACATTTTTCTTTAAAAATATGATAAATGATTACAATTAATGATTTCCATTATCAACAAACTATTTTATAACATACACACGTAAATTTTAATGAATTCCTTCAACTAACATTTATATGCTATCTTCAGTACATATTGATGCCAATAATTGCATAATCAAAATATCAAAAATGAAAGCGGGTACTGTTATTGGGATAGTACCATTATTTGTGCTGTTTCCAACTATGCTGCCTTGAAGACATCTCAAGATAAGGGTAATAAAAAAACTATCAAAATACAATATAATATGATATAATTTGAATGAAATATATTCTTGTTAAAAAATTCTATTTTTATTCAACAATATAAATAAAACAAAGATAAATAGAGTAATTTATAATTATAAATAATAATAACATAACAACAACAATAACAATAATAAACAATATATAAATTTTAATAATAATTTATCATATGGTTTCCTTAAATTATAATGCTATTAATTATATTAATTATTATTATATTATATTAATTATATTTTATTTTATTTTATTTTATTAATTGTTATAAATTATAATGCTTTGTAGTCGGAGAAGAGAAGTTTTCTAATTAGAGTAGAATTCAGTTAGAAATGTAATGTCTGTCACTTCTGTGAAAGTCAAAAGTCAAACTGAATATGCATGAGTCTTTTTTGTAGTTAAGCAATGCAAACTTTTCAGCCAGTTCCCCTGGTTTGTTGCAGCTACTGATTTGTCTTATGATTGCCATGATAATTGTTTTATTAATTTAATTATGTATGGGTTGATACACATAGACTTCTTGGATGATCTTTTGATCTCACTTAGTCGTCACCAACAGCAGTTGTGTACAAGTATACAGTTGTGTATAAGTTGAGTTATGTACAGTTGATACTCCACAGACTTATTTGACACTACAAAGAAGGAAATCTAACATTCTTGAACCTTTTGTTGGAGGTCACTATATTACAGATCCAATGACTTTTAAAGTTTAGCTATATTATTACCTAAAAACACTAATAAGCTTTACCAAAATTATGAATGTATAAAATTTATTACATAGTTGTTCCTATGGCAAATGGTGAAGAAGCTATTCTTTTGGCATCCCAGTACAGTTTGGAGGTGTTCTTCAGCCTCTGTTGGTCTGGGTCAAGCTTAGGGGAGCAGTGTAGCTATTCTTCATCTGTGAAGGAATTTGGCCGATGACATATCATGTATTTGCAGGTCTGGTATATGGGCAATCTTCCTTACATAGACAGTCTTGAAACTAAAATTTGCTACTGCATCCTTCCTAGGTTTGCTTTTGTAGCCAGTTCATCTTTTATGTACGGTTCATCTATATTTCTTGGTAGCAGCCAATTTGTCAGATTCTTCTTTGTATTTTCTATTATTTTATGATTTAAGAGTGTCTTTAGTGAGTCGACAACTTGTAGTAGTATATCTTTTGTATATATTGTAGTGCCTTTTCTTGAAAGTTTGTGTCTCATTTTGTTCCCTTCTAGTCAGACATGAGATGGAACCCACTGAAATACAACAGTTTTATTGAGAGCCTGTAGGTATTTTAAGGCCATGTGTCACTTGTCTTCTTTAACTGTGGCTACTGTTGTAAGAAACTGCTTATACAGCTGTTCTGAATCTACTTTATTAAATGATAACTGAAAAATCAGTATTGTTTTTCGGCATTGTTTACAGTTTTGGTGGTAACGAATGTATTGCATTGTAATTGTAATTGTATATAATGTAATTATAATTGTATTGAATGTAATTGCATTGTACTGATTGTATTCTACAATCATATTCTTAGTACTTATCTTCTTCACTTCATTTATACACGTTTACCAAATAGCAACAATTATTTAATAGACTCAAAGGAAAAACTTACACATATGTTTTAAATAGAAAAACAGATTGCTAATTTTACATGTGACAGACATACTACCCATTTGTGTCATTTCAAATGGCTGAATGGATGACTTTTTTACATTTATAAAATTGGTAACAAAACAGGTTTTGATGCATCTGTTATATACAAAGATTTTTTTTTTGTTATTAACTAATATTGTTACTAGCCTGAAGGCTAACCAACATAAAACAAATGTACATTTATCCTAATTTATTCACCAAATTCCAAGAATCGTACGTTGACATATCTCAGTTCTGTTGTATTTCACTTTTCTCTTGTATTTCACTACCTCATTATGAGGTAGTGGTAATTGGGTCTCTGTTTCACTGACAATTTCAATTTATACTTATTCTTCCTCTTAAGTCATCTTGTTACTCCCTACATCTAATTACATCCAGTTACTCCCTGTAGTTGAGTAACTGGATTGCTTAAATTATTGCGCAGCTGCACTTATTTAATTAAATATCATTAAAAATTTTAAATCTCTATGGAAATTTGTATTTGTATGTGTATAGTGTAATGTAACATAGGTGATGGGTGGCAGACAATACTGTCAATTTTTATGTGTGTGAAAGACATTAATTTCACTGATAAGAGGTACATTGGTTAACGAAATTAAATGAATCAAATTGGTTAATGTATACTCTAATGTTTCAAGTAATTGTTCAACATCTCTTTGGCCCAATTATTATTAACAAGTTTCCTGTTGTTCTCAGATAACGAATGTATACATTTTCAGGTTTATAAACAAAGAAACGTCTGTGGAACTTCACGAGAACAAACGTCGGGGAAGTGTTGTGAAGCGAATTGAAGTGATTAGTGTTTCTTCACTGTTGTTTGAAATTACTAGTGGAAATGAAGAAAATGTGTTTACAATTAATCCAACTACAGGAACAGTGACAACAAAAGACGAACTCGATTATGAGAGAACTAAAATGTATGACCTAAGCATTGTTGCTATGAATATGGTAAGCATTCGCTGTAGAAACACCAAGTAAACTGATTAAACAAATGCTTTTACTTACTTACTTACTTACTTACTTACTTACTTAATCCTTAGCTTTTCTACCTTTCAGTGTAAAGCTATGTTGGAGTTGAGTCCTCTGAGGTCGTCTTTTTCCACATATCCCTCCATTTCTTTCTATCTCCTGCTAGCTCCTTTATTTTCTCCCGTTTTACCCCTCTTCTTTCTGCAGCTGTGTGGGCTTCATCCTTCCCGAGCTGTCTTGGTCGTCCTATCTTTCTTTTACCTGTTTCTCTGGATTCAAACACTTGCTTTACCAGTGTTCCTCCCCCATCCTCATCACATGTCCCAGCCATCTAAGTTGTGCTTGTTCTACTGTTATTGCTACAGGAACAATATCTAACTTTTACCTAAATATTTCGAATTATATCTTTTTTTGTCTTCCCTTCTATTTTTCGAAGAAACCTCATTTCAATACTAGTTAGCTTGCTTTTTATTCTCTCATTTGTTGTCCATGTTTCGCTGCCGTAAGTTAATACTGACTTCATGATTTTTCTGACTATTTCTGTTTTATCCTAGTGGGTATTTCTTTTTACCCAGGAAATTTGATTTAATGCTATTGAATAATCTTCCTGTTTTCACTACTCTTTCATTTATTTCTTCCTCTAAATTCTCTTTGCTGTTAATCACTACTCCCAGATATTTAACTTTTTACTTGTTCTAAATATTTTCCATCAAGTTCTATACTGTGTTTCTCTTATGAATTTCCTATTACCATAGTTTTAGTCTTCTATATATTAATCTTCATGTTTTTCTTTCTAAGTTCTTCATTAAATACCTTTATGTTATTCTGTAACTGTTTTTTACTTCCATGTTCCTTAAGGAAATGGAAGTATGGTGATGGCAAAAAAAATAGTGTTCGAGATTATTGCAGATTCTGATTGTACTACACTCAAAACATGAAAAAAAAGTCATTTTTCGAAAAGTGTCTGTGTGTGTGTCTGTGTGTCTATCTGTAGATTTTTTTTCTATGGCAAACGATAACAGCCGCAAATTCAAACAGAATCAAATAATTTTTTGCGTACAGCCCTGATTTGTAGAGTACTCACGACCTATTGTTTTTGGTGAAGATCGGTTGAGGGAAAGGGGTAGTTTACCTGCAACGGTTTTTTTTATCAAAGGTAATTTTTTTCTATGGCAAACGATAACAGCCGCAAATTCAAACAGAATCAAATAATGTTTCACATACAGCCCTGAATTATAGAGTTCTCAAGATCTGTTGATTTTGGTGAAGATCAGTTAAGGGAAAGGGGTAGTTTACCTGCAACATTTTATGTTTTAACAAGGGTAATTTTGTCTACGACGAACGATAACTGCCATAAATTCAAACAAAATCAACTATTTTTTTTTTGCATACCTTTTTGAATTATACAGAAATCAAGGTCTATTGATTTTGTTGAAGATCGGTTAAGGAAAAGGGATAGTTTACCAGCAACGTTTTATTTTTAACAAGGGTAATTTTTTCTATGACGAATGATAACTGCCGTAAATTCAATCAGAATCAAATAATGTTTTGCATTCCTTCCTGAGCTATAGAGATCTCAATGTCTGTTGATTTTGGTGAATATCGGTTAAGGGAAAGGGGTAGTTTACCGGCAACATTTTATGTTTTAACAATGGTAAGTTTTTCTTTGACGAACGATAACTGCCGCACATTTAAACAGAATCAAATATTCTTTTGCATAATTTCATCAATTGTGACAGACCAAAGGCCTGTTGATTTTGGTGAAGATCGGTTATGGGAAAGGGGTAGTTTACCTGAAACATTTTTTGTTTTAACAAGATTAAAGTACTTAATTTTGATAAATAAAGTATCCTGATAAGTAGCTCATAATAATCCACTGTAGAAACGTAGATGAAATATCTATAAATGAAGAGGTTAGGTGAACATGGTGGGGGTAATTTTCTATTAATGAAAATTATAGTTGAAGGGGGAGGGGAGAATTTTTTATATGTGTACTATGTTATGGCAACAAAGAAGTAGTTCTTTGTTAAAATTCCTTCCCAGGCTGTTTAGCCGTACTCCAATGTTATCTGCAAAACCAGACTTTTCGGCAGTGCCTTCGACTGCCATCATCAGTGAAAATCGAGTGTGAAAACGTGAGGTGGTATGCGTTAGTGACCACAGTACTGTGGTTAAGGCTGAAGCAATAAGTAGAAAGAAGTAGTTGTCTTCTTGTCTCTTCCATTAGTATATTTCCATTTTTGTCCTTTAAATTTTGTAGCATATTCGTTTTGGGTTTTCTCATTTGTTTCAATGTGTTGTAGAATAATTTCTGGTTTCCATTATTTTTTTCTGTAAGTTTATTCCTAAAGTCTGTCCATGTTTTTTCCTTGTTTGTTTTTATTTGATTTTTAACTTTTATTCTTTCTGTCTTATATTTGTCATAGTTATCTTGAGATACGTTTTCCATGCTTTTTTCCTATTTCTATCTGTTTTGTCCACCATTCTGCCCTCTTTGTAGCCCCATTTCCTATTTTTGCTACCCCACAACTAACTTTCGCTGCTTCTTTGAGGCTTGATTTATAATTCTCCCATCTTTCATCCAAATTTTGGTATACTGTTTTCTTCTGGAATTTTTCTAGTTTTTTATGATAATTTTCCCTTGTTACGTGTTCTTTAAGTTTAATTTTTTCTTTTGTTATTTTTCTTTTTTTATCTTTTATTTCTTCTTGCATTACTTTATATATCATTTTGACTAGATAGTGGTCATTCCCTATTTCTGCACTTCTCTTAACCTTTATGTCCTTTACATACTTCCATATTTCCCTATGTGTTAGATAATAATCTATGATGGATTGTTCTTTTCTATTTCTTTCTTCCCTCGTAAATTTGTGTATGTCCTTATATGTAAATTTTGTGTTTCCGATAACTAAATCATTTTCCATACACAAATCAATTATTCTTCTTCCACAATTATTTTCATGTTTTCCCCCTCTCTTCCTAGCCAATTTTCTACTCCCGTGTTATCATTTCCCACTCTGCCATTTAGATCCCCCATGACCATTATATTATTATTTTCTGCTGCATCTATTTCTTTTTGAACCTCTTCAAAAAATTTTGTTTTTTCCTCTGCTGATGCGTTGTTGTTTGGTGCATATACTACTATTATATGATATTTTTGTTTATCCATTATTAATACTAAGGTTAATATCCTATCGTTTACTTCTTTCATCTCTACAGTTTTTTTCATATATTCTGGCTTTACTATTATTGCCACGCCGGCTTGTGCCTCTGCTGTATATTTTACTCCTGACCAAAATATATTATATCCTACTATGATTTGCTCCATACCTCTAGCCTTCTTTTTGGTTTCAGTAACTTCGAATATATCTAGTTTTAGTTTTTTCATTTCCTTCACTAGCTCTACTTCTTTCCCCTTTAGTCCTCTAACATTCCATATGCCCCAGTTTATAGTTTCCCTCTTTTGTCCTTTTTCTGTTTTTCCATCATTTACTTTGTTTATACTTCTTGTGTCCTTTCTTATCTCTATTTTCTTCTTCTCCTTTTTTGTCTCCTTTCTCATATCCTTATTCTTTGCCTGGGTCGTTGTCCTTATACCGTCCTTATTTTGCTTTATCAGTTTTTTCAGTTGACTGTTTTTAATTTGTTTTCTATTAGTTCTGCCCGCTCCCTGTTCCATTTCCATTCTGTTCCGTCAATCGTCACTTTTTGAAACCCTATTTTTGTATTTTTTCCTTTTTTCCTCTCTTCTTCTGCTATTTGCTTTATCTTTTCTGGGCTTCCCTTTCTTCCTTAGTCATTTCATTATTTATGAAAATTCTATCTTGTATTTGTTTCAGTTTGTTTTTATTTTTCATTACCATTTCTTTTTCATAACAAATGCTTTTAAAAATAAGATGTGTTTGTATGTGACATTGTGGTCTAGTGAGTATTTTACTTAAGCAACTTCAGTTAATTAAATAACTATTCATGGAATTAAAATAATTTGTGTGTGTTTTTTTTTGCTCAAAGACAAAGATGCAAACTTTTTATTGTTCAATTGTATAATTAGAAACTTTAATTCATAACATTTTTACACACATCATAACAAAATTATCCATGTTATGTAGTTGTACAATATAAATTGTACCTTACATATCTTTTACCTATGTGCCCTCTCAAACCGCAGTAGATTTTTGACCTCACTGACAGCATACCACTATCTCTGTCAGATTTCTATCATGGCCAAATTCACCCATCTCTATTCTTGCCATATGGCAGTTCAAAGCCTTAGTTTTCTCGGTGTTTCTGTAGTTCTGTGCCTCCTTTTTTAAAATTACATTTATATCCTTGTCCAGTGCTTTCCAACTTAAAAGTGCTTAAGGGTCACAAATTAAACTCAGGAACCTACTGACAAGTGTGTTTGGAACAAAATAAAGTACCAATACTAAATAATTATAAATTGTATACAATATGCTTCTGTGTATGTGTGTGTGTGTAGTTTACAAGTCAAATTATGTTTTACTTAAACTAATATAAATTACTGATTGAATGGTCGCTCACACTTGGTAGAACATTATACTAATACAATTCAAGTTTGTTTATTTGTTTATTAAATTCAAGTATATATAAAATATGTAGGCCTATAGTACAATTTATATTTTATACAATACTTATACTATACCCTCCCTTATAAATTTCAAATCTCTCAGTTCAACTCTAATTCAAGCTGCCGTAACTGGTGGAACAATTGTCAGCAAAATAAAAAAACTAAATCTATAGATATCTGTAGTATCTGTAGAACTATATCCAGTGTTTATTTACTAATTTCAAGTATTAATAAAATGTTCTACCAAGTGCCAAGCGATCATTCAATCGGTGTAATTAATTTTTAGATAAAATTTTGAATTGGATTTTATTAACAATTATTAGATAACAGAACAATAGTCAATAAACTCCTACACAAAACAAACTACAGACAAAGATAGAAAACAACAAATTCATAACACTAACATACATCAATAACCACACTGAAAAAATAGCCCACAAATTCAAAAAAGCAGAATACAGAATCACATACAAAACTACAAACAAAACAGAACACACACACACACACACACACACATACACAGCACAAAACAAATTTTGATCTACCTGATGTTTATACAAACTAAATTGCTCAGATTGCAACTAATTCTACATAGGTCAGACAGGACGTAGCTTCAAAGATACATTGAACACACAAAGGCACTACACTCCACTACCAAATCCACCTTTGCAAACCACCTCATTGAAGCTTATAATAAGCAAAAACTGGTTCAGGCTATAAGGTAAAACTTTTACGTTTTTACCAATAAAAAACTTTGTGTTCTGAGTCGATAGTGGTATAATTATATTTAGTTAAATTTTACCTTATCTTGAGCCCACATTCAGGCTCTTTATAAACTTCATCAGAGTCCAGGCTCTAATCAAAAAAGTGCGATGCAGAACTAAAAATCTTATTGTCAAATTGTAATCTTTATATTCACATACATATATACTGTATAAGTCTTACTGTTGTAAGATTGTTGTTAATTGTTAATATTTTTCAGGCTGGAGCTAAAGCAGAGTGTCAGCTGGTGATACACATACTTGACAACAATGACAATGCTCCTCGGTTTGTGAAAACAAGATACACAGGAATGGTGGCAGAAGATGCTGTTATTGGATCATTGGTTTTGACAAATGATAGTCTCCCATTAGTTATTTTTGCAGAAGATGATGACTCTCAAGTTAATGCGTTATTACAGTTTGAAATTACTGAATCATATGTACAACAGATGTTCTTCATTGATGCGTTTGCAGGTTAGTAATTAACTGTTGGCTGTGTAGAAGGTGCAAGCATTTTACTCTTGTGGCCTATTGCTTCGTTATAAAAAATTTGTTTCCTTCATCTGATTTCTAATTTCATGTAACAGAACATAAACATAAAATGTGTGTTTCTGAATTAATTTTCATCATGCTTTATATTCTAAACATTTTATTATGTGTCTGCTGAGTTTTGACAAAAATTGTCTCATTGTTTCTTACTTTGGAAATTTCAAATGTCTTAATATTTTGAAAATATTTGTAATATATACTTATATTGTAAGAAGATCAGTTGTTATTAATGAAAGCAGACCAATTGTTATGTGCACTACTTTAACTCAGTGGCGCACCGACACAGTATGCAAAGTGTGCGCTGCACACAAGCACCAAAAATTTCAGGTGAGCAGGAAATATTTGAAAAAAGTATATTATTCATAGAGTTAATTGTATTGACCTTTTCGGTGGTCTGGACAGGTATTCTCGCCAACCTTTATGACTGTATGGTACTCCTGACGTGTTGAGTCACTCTTTATTTTAATTTGGTAAAGTGCCTGTGTTTGTAATCTTAGGCAATATCTGAAACTGTTCTGTAGTTATTGCACAAAAGACATGCACAAACAAAAGGAGAATGTTTCAGTGCTTATTTTATGTTCAAAATGGTGAACCCAAAGTGGATATTACAAGCCTAAAGTTTTATTTGATTATTGCGTATTCTGTACAAGGAGATTTCAGAAAGTAGTACTTATGCAAAATGTATTGTTGGTTGTCACTGGAGTGTAATGACTTACTGCATCAAATAATTAGGCAACCTTCTGAATCTTTCCACTCTTTTTTAAAGTAGAAGGTTTCATATTGTAATAATAATTTTTTTTTAGTACTTCTGATTTTTGTTCATACAGGTGTGGTGAGAACTGCAGCAAAGCTAGACTATGAGACTACACCAAGCATAGAGTTCAAAGTAATTGCTTTAGACCTTGGCAAACCTCAGTTGACGAGTGAAGTTGCTGCTGTAGTCCATGTAGACATTGTTGATGTCAATGACTGCCCACCAGTATTCACACAGAATGAGTACAACGTTGACGTACTTCTACCAACGTACGATAATGTCAGGATTATTCAGGTATGACTCATACACAGCGATAGAGGGTTGCTTTCAAATATCATATGCATTTGAGCAACTTTTTAAGTCCTATTGACTTTATGAATCTGGTTGTTGGTGGTACTTTTTACACCTCACACTCTTCTCCTCTCTCCACTGTCATAGGTAGCTCGTAAAATCCTCAACAATCCTCTTGAATAAAGTAAGTTGGTTAATTGTCATGTTCACTTTATTTTTATTGGTTATTACTTTCATTTATTTTTGTGTGATAAGAATATGCCATACAGATCACCATGTAGAAAGGAGCTGAAGACATGTATAATCTGCAGCAATCTGTGAACTTGAAACTGGTGGTAAAGAAAAGTGATTCTCAACTGGGGGTCTGCAACATATGTCTTGATGGTCTGCAGAATAAAGCTAAATTACTAATAAAAAGTTTTACTAAGAGCTTTTAAAACAATTGTTTTAATAAGCCTGTCTATCATACTCAAAACGTTGTTAATTACATAATCTGCTAATCATACAAATAGAATGTTGAGGAATAATTAATAACGTTTAAGTAACTGTTATCTTATATATATAATAAATAACTATACATTGATTCAGTGGGAATTGTTTCTCACTAAAGTGATATTTTGGATGCCAGAACTCCCAAATTGTTATGCACATAATTGTTCTGTTGTCTGTTAATTCTGCTTGTGTGCTCTAGTGATGTTTTGGGTACTTTTGTGAATGCTTTTCTGTCAAATGAGTGTACAAAATACACTATTACAGGTTTTTGAAAAATAAGGTCAACAAATTAGAGACAGATTCGGTGTATTCATCATAACATTAAAAATTTCATGGCCAAAATTATCTTCAGTAAAATTATTTTCCAAGCTGTTGAGCCATAGTCCTCTTCTTGTAGAGCCAAACATTTCAACTGCAGCTGTGGCCAGGGGCGGATTAACCATTAGGCTGACTAGACTGTAGCCTAGGGCACGACACTTTGGGGGACGCAAAATTTTTAGCTAAAAAATAATAAAATTTTACAGCTAAATGTAAAATTGGTAATAAATTACAAGGATAAAATTTGAGTTCATTTTGAACACAGGCGCCTGTTTGTGAGAAATTATGGAAAAACTGTAAATAAATAATAGAAGTGCTTTCCAAACTGTTTTCTCTGGTTATGAGTCATCGGTGTAGCCCTATTGTTCATTGAAAGTGACTTTCTGCAAGGACTTGATTCCAGTGAGGTGATTAAAACGTTTGCTCATTCTAATGCGAGAAAAAAGAATCTAGCTTGAACTTTACATGAGTCTTAACAAATCCACAAGATATTTAACTGATTGTCTTCTTTGTGTAAATGATGTTAAATGTACACTTAATAAAACTGTTATAATTCTGTAACTACTTAGTTAATTTTTTCCTTATAAAAGCCATGCAAACTACAAATGGTTGAAGGTGTAACTCTAAAACAATCTCTGAAAAATAACCTCAATTTTCAATTCTTTATACTATTTCCAAAAACAGTAAGACATTTGAAATATTCTTAACTAAGAAATATATTGTAGGGTGTTTAAAGCTTCATTCAGCGCCTTGGAAATAAACGTAAGAGTAGCCTATGGGAGGTGAGGGGAGTGATAAAATATAATTAGCCTAGGACGCCAAGATACCTTAATCCGGCCCTGGCTGTGGCAGTCATCTTAAGTGGTCTTCTGTTTGTGTCATCATTTAGTCACCAGATGAGCAAAACAGAAGACCACTGAAGATGACTGCCACAGCTCCAGTTGGAATGCTCGGCTCTACAATAAGAGGAGCAAGCTCCAACAGCCTGGAAAATAATACTCTACTGAAGAGTTGGTGTAGTTTCTCAGTGTAATGAATGACGGCAAGTATGCAGTTGGCAGTCAACAAATAAATTCGACCCCATTTTGAAAACCAAATGTATGATATACAGAAACAAAAGTCTCATTAATAAAACAATGGTACATGTTTAAAATTTCAGTTTTGATCAAAACAAATAATTGTTCATACACAGAATATTACTTTCTATTACCTAATGAGTTTTTGAGAATCTTTGTATATATAAAGGCTGCTATAACCATTGTCATAAATTACATTTTATAAGGAATTTATATTTTGTAACAGAAAAATAAGTCTTACATATCTTTACATTTCAAGTGGTGATCATATTGCTGCCTGTTAATTTTTAAGAAAATTTCTGACTTTGAGTATAAAAGTGTTTAAAATTTAAACAATACATGAATTTGAAATTGTTTTTTGATGTATTGTTTAATTCTCTCTCTCTCTCTCCCCCCCTCTCTCTCTCTCTCTCTCTGTCTCTCTCTCTCTCTCTCTCACACACACACACACACACACACACACACACACACAGATATACTTACATGATGTAACTGGTATCCACATAAATATCAATATATTTATAATTGTACAAACCATTAATACGTACATGCTTGAATATATGTATTGCAACAGTACAAACATTAACGGTACTGTGCATTGCCAAAATAAATGAAATAAATAATAAAAATAAATAAGTATGAATTAATAAACATGATTCAGATTGCACAAGCTGGATCGTAGTAAAAATATGGAGCGCAGAATTTATGCATGGACATGCATTTTTGACACACCTGTCGCGAGCATTGTGTATGTGCGTATTTTGTTGCTGTGTGTGAAACCTGTCCATTCCTGAAATGTAACCAACCCTTTTCAAGTAGAATAGTTGTATGTTTATTTTAATTATAAGAAAACTATGTATGATAGGATAAAACAAAAGACACCAAAGTGTATAGAAATTATAGGTAAATAAAGTGTTAAAAAACCATATCGATGTGACGAAAAGTGCAATTACTATACGTAAAAAATGAATAACTCTTTTTGTGAGTACCATAAAGAAGTGCAATTTACGTATAGTAATCGCATAAAAATTAGTGATCGATTGAGCATCGAGTGATGTGAAACAAACTTCGTAACTCGTGAAGATAGGCGAAAATTGTGACTTGAACCAGAGTGGGAGAAGTGACGCTCGACAGAATCTGACAGGTCAAATATTGTTCAGACAGGAATTTTTGCACGACCTGACTATAAATACCAGGTCGCACTAATAAAGTTTCTTCTTCTCAATTCAACCATTGCCGCAGGAGGCTATGTCAGTCGACGACGCCAATTTACATCTATAGTAAGAGTCACAGGACAAACTAGATGTTCAACCAAAGCAGCAGAATACATACGATGAGGTCTATGGACACATGGACACACCGGCAGCATATGACATGAGACGAGACGACTATTAATCAGCACATGCAGTGGAACACGACCAGAAGGACACGGAGAACACGACCAGAGGACCAGAAGGACACGGAGGACGTACAGATGAATAACCACGTCAAACGAGGTGATAAAAAACCATTGTAATTATAGACATTTGAAAGACACTAATTAAAGTTGGAATGAAAGACATTCAAGCAGTATTAAAATAAATAAATTATACATAAATGTAAAAGCAAAATAAAATTTAGAATAATATTTCTTGTATCAATTTAGTAATTAGTAACGTAAATGATAAGAGAAATATTTAATTTTTGAATTAACGTAATTAGTAAAGTCTTTGATGATAAAGGAGAATGCATATGCAGTAGAAAGTTAAAAGAAAGTAATATAAAAGAAATGTGAATAGAAATAAATTCATTTTTGAAGCTAATGAATCAGCAATTCCAAAAAGATGAGCACACCATGAGTAAGCCGAGAGCAAAATAAATATTTTAATATTATTTTGAATGATCAGCACTTCTTTCACAGCACTTTAACAATTAATAATTTAATGCACTTTCACTTGTGAAAAAACTTACTTTTTGTTATATCCTCATACGCACGTTTCAGAGTAGTTTGCTCCTTCATCAGTGAGGTATAAATGCAGAAAGCGTCAAGGCGTTGGTAATCTGTAACGGTTTTTTGGGGATTGGTTGTGTGTGGGGGTGTGTGTAGATGGAAGGGGGTTGGCGCGAGATTCTGAATTGTGTCCGTTGTGAATTATTGTGTCATATAGTGTGTTGGATTTAAATTGTAATTGTTCATTGAGTATGTTGATTGGTTGTGTTTTGTTGTTTGGGGATTGGTTGTGTGTGGGGGTGTGTGTAGATGGAAGGGGGTTGGCGCGAGATTCTGAATTGTGTCCGTTGTGTATTATTGTGTCATATAGTGTGTTGGATTTAAATTGTAATTGTTCATTGAGTATGTTGTTTGGTTGTGTTTTGTTGTTTGGGGATTGGTTGTGTGTGGGGGTGTGTGTAGATGAAAGGGGGTTGGTGCGAGATTCTGAATTGTGTCCATTGTGTATTATTGTGTCGTATAGTGTGTTGGATTTAAATTGTAATTGTTCATTATTACACGCAGAACAATACGAAATATACAAACACAACAAAACACAACCAAACAACATACTCAATGAATTTGTTTGGGGATTGGTTGTGTGTGGGGGTGTGTGTAGATGAAAGGGGGTTGGTGCAAGATTCTGAATTGTGTCCATTGTGTATTATTGTGTCGTATAGAGTGTTGGATTTGAACTGTAATTGTTCATTATTACACGCAGAACAATACGAAATATACAAATACAACAAAACACAACCAAACAACATACTCAATGAACAATTACAATTTAAATCCAACACACTATACGACACAATAATACACAACGGACACAATTCAGAATCTCGCGCCAACCCCCTTCCATCTACACACAACCAATCCCCAAAAAACCGTTACAGATTACCAACGCCTTGACACTTTCTGCATTTATACCTCACTGATGAAGGAGCAAACTACTCCGAAACGTACGTATGAGGATATAACAAAAAGTAAGTTTTTTCACAAGTGAAAGTGCATTAAATTATTAATTGTGAAATATTTTACAGTAATTAAAATTAGATAATAAGAGTTCTGTATAACTTGTGTATGTAATTTGTTAGCAATAAGTTATGTACGAAAACGTCATACAAATGATATAATAATGAGTCAATGTTTAATATGCGATATGAAAGATTTTATTTAATAAATAAATTATGGAACAATTTTAAACTTAAATAACGTATCATCTTCTTATTACGATTACACCCATGAAATCAATTCAATAAATTAAATTGAATTTGTTACGTTGTATAACACACATTTAAATTACACTAAATAAATATCAATTTGTAGTGTTATCAAATTTTGACGTCCCAAGAACGTGGGGCTCTGCAAATGAAAATAAATTTGTATTTGCAACCTATATACACAAAGATATATCGTTGTATAAATTGTCTCCCAAAAGTGTGGGGCTACAAAATTTAAATTAGTAATTTGTGTCGTTATAGTATATGTATAGGGATCCACAAGAAAACAAAATAATTTTTTAGGGTCTCCTATTACCATAAAGGGTAAGAAACACTGGTATGGAATATATATACTTCATCATATCATCATCCTCATCATGAGATATTCTGCATGGAAAATTACTACAGTCCCTCATAATGTATTTTTTTTCAGGTGGAAGCAATAGATGAAGACTCTGCTGCAGTTACTATATTACAGTATTCTATAATCGATGGGAATTTGAATAGTGTCTATGAAATTGATACAAGATCAGGGACAATTTCTATTGTACGTGCTGGCAAAATATCTCGAAATTCATCACCACAGCGCTTGAGAATAGCTGTTTCCGATGGCAGACACACGTCTGAAGCGTGAGTAAGATCAACATTTTTGTCAATAATAATATAATATAATACATTATATATTATATTAATATATTATATTCATTAGTTGTTGTTGCTGTCATTTAAAATTATTATTATAAATAAACTTTTTTCATGACAAATAAATCAGCTTCAATACAAAGAGATTAGTGTATGAAAAAATAAATTAGTGATATTTTGTAATGTTGTCATAATTAGGTTTCATCATCATCATCAACCTCAAGGGTTAGGCTCATCCTGAACCTGTTCTGGGATCCACTTCGCTCTTGGCCATCCTACATCTCTCTTCCCCACCGGTCTATATTGTATTGCTAGCACTGGAATCCTGTCACCCGCCATTCTTACCAAATATTCAAAGAACCTTCTTTTGTTGCTCCTCAGCTGTTCCAACAATCCCCCCCCCCAGTTGTGTCTTTATATCCACATTCATCTTCCTATCAAGAATGGTACAGTAATTAGATTGAAAAAATAAATAAATATTGAAATGCCTTTCTCGTAGCCACTGAATTCCACTTTACAAAATTATATAATGATAATAATGAAGTACTGATAAAAATGTTAAGAAGTTTGGAAAAAATTATAATAATGAGAACATATGTACACGAATATGTTTACGTGCATACCAGAACCAGTTTAATGACCTACCCAATGTAGCATAGAAGAAGAAAATATTTATAGACATGTGCATTGGCATAACTACGGAGGGGGATCAGTTACAGCTATTAAAATTAAACCTATTAATAGCTTCCAGAGCTATTAAAATTAAAGCGAAATTCCATGCAGGTGTAATCACTTAACAGAGATCTATTTTGGAGCCAGTTGCATGTGTTAAAATAATACTTATAAATAATTGTAGAAATAAAAGGAATTATAATATATATATATAAATTAATAAAATAAGGTTATAAGGTTATTGTTTTCATAATAATGACAACTCTCAACATTAGGTAAATAATGTATATATTATAAAAACACGAAATTCGGTGTGTTTATTTTTATGTTTATTCAATTAAAATAATGTTTAAATTCCGTTTAAAAGCCACACTGTTGATCTAGCCTATTTGTAATAAAATAAAAACGTGTGTGTTTACAATTAACTTGAAATAAAATAAAAGTGTTGTTATTTAAACTTATATTCGTGTTTAAAATATTAAAAGTCTCGTTAAAACAAAGTTCAATTATGTGTGAAATATTCCTTTGAGATAAATCAATGTTTGGAATAGTTGTTTCTAATTGAAGGTTACTAATGTAGTAAAGTACTTTAAAATGAAACATTCAAAGTTACTCACAGTGTTTACAATGGTTTAATTATACTTGTTTAAAAAGAATTCCCTTATATTAAATAAATAAAATAGTGAGGTTGATTATAATTAAATGCTAAATTAGCTTAAGTTGAAACGTAAAGTACATCAGTTGGTTGCTTGATAATGGTTATCGTCGGGTTGAAACTGGCAGTGAAACTTCTTCTCCAGATTGCAGGTAGTCTGAGTGTGTCACGTCTCGTAATGTCTGGACAATATCATAAACAAAAATATGCTTTTACGTACCTGGTCGTGTTTACTAGAAGTTCACTAAACTGTCAACTCAGTTTACAAACACCAACTCACTTTGGTTGCAAGGTTAGATTACCTTGTTTATTAATTAGTGGGCGCCACACGGATTTATTCAGGGAAAATCCCGTGTAAAACCCACACATAAAATTGCGGAATGATTAGAAAATTTAATATAATTGAGTATCACCTTTTGGCAATGTTAATCCAAAATGACAAACACAACAGAAGGTTGTTTAAGTTTTTTTTAAAAGAATAAAATATTTAATTATCCTCTAGAAATAAATCAAATCAGGTGATGCTGTTAGTAATGGGTTTTATTTATACCCTCATAGAGAATTCAAAAACAAATATAAAGCAAACATACAAAGTTGTACAATTAAAAGTTAGTTATTATATGCCTTATACGGCTTGCTCAGAACATGAATTATAAATCTGGCTAAGTCCAGATGTTATTTATTTTTAACATTAAAATCATGAAAATCTCAGTAGTGAATTCTTTGAGACACGAAGAAAAACAATTATGCCTACACAATATCCAATAATCTTTATGATATAAAATTGATCAACAAAGTTTTTAGGTTACTTTCGTAAAGTAAACAAAAAAATGATCTGTTGAAAGATCGCGCGTTTCATCAACGCTTGCTTTTTTAGTGACAATATTTATCATGTGAGAACCCTTACAACTAACATATAGCTTAATTTATAATAACAAATTCGTATAATAAATAGAGACGTGGTGTAATCTTAAAATGTTTTCGTGTTTTGCGTCAGTACAGGCTAGTGTTGAAAAAGTACAGGTTATGGCGCTCAGGTAAAAATTAGTAATGATTGCACTGTTACCTTCTGAGTTTTAATTATTTAATTAAAACTTATTAATCACTTCAGTAATCGGATTATAATGATTACTGGGTTTCGGCACTAAACTCGCACAAGAACAGAATAATGCGATCCTCTTCTGATTAAAATGGATCGTGAATAATAACAATAAATTATTTTCTGTTCGTTATTCCCGCACAAAATTAAAATGATACTGCACTTAATCACTGTTGTTTGCTGTAGATTAACTCGAAGTAGTCGTTTCTTGGTGTTGAACTATTTGTTTCAATGTAATATGTAGATGACGCTAAGAGTTATTAAAAATGTAGAGATGGCGGGTACACGTCTGTACTACATGCTGGTCAGTAAGAGTCTGCCTCAAAATTCGCTGTTCCGTTCTTATATACCCCCTGCTTTGATCGGTCTTAGGTAAAAATGTTAATTACTAACTAATTTTCCGATTGACTCTGGCAGGTATGTCGGTATGACGTATCACTTTTTGGCAGTTGATAACGGCTTTTTCTAACCGTCAAATGCAGAGGTGGCAGCTAGCTGTCATTTTTGTTATTATTCATAAACAGTTTTCTGATGCACATTTTTAGAATGATGCTAACATCTCTCCCGCACTAAATACAGTTGTGATTGGGTTGATATCATTATCAAATTAAAGATCGTTTTTTCTTCTTTAATTTGATATCACTCGATATCGAATTACTTTCACTTTGACCGACATTGTTATAAAACCAATGTTCGGGTACATCACTTTCACTGTCGTCTGCTTTTTCTGAGTCGCCGATTTTACACTTTTGGTTAATATTGTTTGTGTTCACATATCATTTTATTATTCAAATGTTTATATGGGAACACCATTAATTCTGTACTGACATTTTTATTGAACATTATGTGTACACCTAAACTCTATACATTGTAATGAATGATCCTACTTACTATGACATTTCGTTTTATGCTAATTCGTTCTAATCTACTGTTTAACAATTAAAATTATGAATAAACCTATTGTTTTAATAATGTCTTTTGTTATGTCAAGGCATAACCATTGTTCGGTGTATTTTAATTTACACTTATGTTAATTCTTCATAGTCAATTTACTGACAAATGTTTGGTCTGAGCGTTGTTAAGGCATATCGCCTATATCGGAATGTTGCCTTAATAACACTTATTGGTTCTCAATTCAGTAATTTTTGGAGGTCTCTTATTTGTATAAGATTCTCTCTTATAAGTAGTTCTCTTTTCTCACAAGTATACAAGTATATTTGATGCTGAAATACATCTTTGTTCTCACTATGTAGCCATTGTTAACTTTAGTTTTGGCATTCATAATTTACTAGTCATTGTCAAATCTATTATCAGCAAAATGCTAATTCTGCTTCCACAGTATTTAACTGCTTATTAATTCATTTTTTATTTACACATAACATTCGGTTTACATCAACTACTGACTGGATTGACAGCTGAATGTAAATTTACTCTGTCCATCAGTTCGTTTTAGTCTTAGTCTAGTTGTAGTGTCAAACAGCCCTTGGGTTACTGTTTCATGTGGCACTTCTGCTTCATTCTTCCTTCTTGGTTTCTCCTTTCTTGGTTATTTTTACTATTATATTCCTATTTACATGGTTGTTTTGTCCTTATAAAATCTGATAACATACACTTAGGTTAGGTAACATCTTGTGATGTTACATATACACCCTCTTTAAAATTGATCATTTGAGAAAAATTTATTTTTTTGTAAAATTATCAATTCATGTCAGTTTCTTAGTATACAATAAAAAAATTTTTTCTTGTACTCTTTGATTTTTTAAACATACTATTGGTGTGTTACTCTAGCTTGATTTTTTATCTAGTGATAGAACTCTTTACTTTACTAGTATTTTCAAGTGGCTTACTCTCTAAGTCTTTTAACTACAATAGATCTCGTTTTTTTTATTAGTTAACAGTTTCCTGTCTTATTCACATTCTACTTTCTTATCACATATCTTTACATTCGTGATTATCTTAATGGTTATTATAATTCATACCTCACAGATTCTTTCATAATATTCCTTGATACATTAATACAATATAATTCCCTAACTGTTGTAGAGGTTTCGGAATCAGGGTGGCTCACTATGGCTAACATCCTCTGCCGTTCCTCACTACACATTCTCAGATTCAGAGGCATTACTCTTCTCTGTCTGAGAAAAAAAATAAACATTGCACCTGGCAATAGTTGCACTATCACAACTCAAAAAGATATCACATATCATTCATATTCAATAACATAATATATTCACTATAATATTCAAGGTATCAGAGGTTTTCATTTAGATCACATTTCCATCTTTATACTTGCTATCACACTTTCTTTCTTACAGGTAATTATTTCTTTTAGACTTGATATTTTTAGCTATGCTTTTATCAGCTATATAGTTACTTTTTGTTCTAGTTGACCATTTGCTTTGGTTCGCTTACATATTCTTAAGATTATACACTTATTTTGATGCTTATAGTACTTATGCATTTGGTTTGTTCTATCTAGAGTCTACAATATTTTTGTTTTCACAATAGTTCATTAAATCTTTCTTAACAAGTTACATTCATCCTGAATTATCAGGGCTTACATTGTTGGTATACTAAATGGTTTTTTGTTTTTTTTTTGTTTGATGTTCTCTGACATATTCTGTTGATGTACAATATTTAATAATTGACAAACATTTTTCTTTCCTTTCATTCCATCATAACAATAGTTATTCTTACAATTAACACTCTTTGTTATTTTTCTTCTCTACTCCTTCAAGTGATGGTGGTTTTCACTTATTCTGGATGATTTTATATACTATACAATATTCTATAAAGACAATTTCATTTGACAATATAATAACATACTAATGTCTAATTTCACAGACATTCTTGGGGTTTACATGGTTTGTTTTACAAATATTTTTTTCTTTCCTTTCATTTCATAATAATGTCCTTCTTTTATTTTACACACTTTGTTATACTGCCTCTCTACTCCTTCAAAGGTTAGTTGGGTGAACCTTTATTCTGGACGATTTTATATAATATTTGAGCTTTATGAGAGGTACACAATAATCATTTTATAAACATTAAGTGACATAGAATATTCATTTGTATACACATTTTTCTCTAAGTATAGTATAGTAATTATATTTATATGCCACTACTGGCTCTTTGTCATATAATAGATGTCTTTTTCTTATTAAATCATTTGATTGACATTACATAATTTTCTATCCTTTGGTGTGATAGATCTGGTTCTTTTTCACCAGTAACAAATAGTTTGGCTCATTTTAATTCTACACACTTTTGTAACTTGATAAGGCAAATTGATTAGTTATGATCAATTAGTTACCTTCAATATTTTGTAGCTTAACAACAAATGAGTTTGTTTATAGTAATGGTTTTTTAAACATATATATTTTTTCTTTTATACCCTAAACGTTCGGGTGAAAAACGTTGCTTACTATTACATATTATCCGTCCTTAATATTAATCATTTTTTAATAGTCAAGATTCATGGGGTTATTTGTGCTCTTCCACTCTATTTATTGGTATTGTATTCTGGCGTCTTGGGATGTGCTGGGTCGGCTGCCATCTCCGGGTCTGAACTCTCTAGAGTTGCCTGCTCGGTTGTGCATTATTGTAAAGCCAGGCCTCTCACAGACTGGCACCCAATCTCCTTCGTCATCATTATTTGTGGTGTTTGGCGGCGGTCGGGTATCAGGTCTCCCTGGGTCGGACTGGTCATTGGCTTGTACAAAATTCACTTGTGGCCTGTAGTCGCTATTGCGGTTGTCGCCCTCAATGCTACTACTCCTCCATCGTCCTCCTCTCAGGCTTCCTCTGTCTCCACTGTAGCTGTCTCTACGTTGGTATCGTCGCCTTCTATCGGAGTCGTAATTGGCTTGTATATAATTTGCTCGGCGATATTGTGACGGTGGGTTATTCCCGCCTTGGTTTGGTGGTCGATTAGTGTTGTTATTAAAATTGGGTCGCCGGTTATTGTTATTATTATTGTTATTCTGGTTGCCATTATTATTACTGTTATTACTATTACTCGGGTTATTCGGCCTATTATTATTGTTATTGTGATTACCGTTATTATAATTTTGGTTTGTCTGGCCATTATTATTAAAATTACTTCGAGAATTTCGAGGGTAGTTATTATTATTATTGTTCGTATTGCCGCCCATGGTATTAAACTGGTCATTTCGTCGACGACTCCTCCGGTAATATCCCTCATGCTCCTGATATTCGAGCAACGCTGACATAGCTGCTATTGTCTTAATCTGCCCCCACTGACGTGCTTTTGCTACACCCTCCTCAAAGTGATAAGATAATTTTGTGACAAGACATTCCTCCGGTATCTTTGTTTCTAGGTTTCGTGCGAGACATACCTGACCCAAAAAGTATGACGTCATGGTCCCTCCTCGGTTCGCATCGTATTTTCCGTGACATATATGGTCTCGTACGATGTTTTGCGTCGCCTCGGACCAATATTTTGCGCGGAATTGAGTTTTGAATTCATCGTAGCTGTGAACCTCGTGGCGCGTTGCGGTCCACCAATTGTCGTATATTTCTTTAAAGTATTCGTCGATCAAACTTTTTATGTTACTCCACCTAGTCTCTCTAATCCGTGCCAAGTGTTCTTCCACACGGGCTAAAAATTCGATAGGATTTCGTCGATAATTTCTAAAATTGATCGCGTCGCGGTTATCATTCGGTAGTAGGTACTGACCTGGTATCGGACGGTTGCGGATAATCTCAATCTCCTCCCGCATTTGCACTATTTCCTGCTGTCTGAGTTCTTCAATCCTCTCTCGATTTGCGACAGTTAAATTCCTTACTGCGTCCACTGAGGTACTCACTTCTTCGCAGCGCTCACCTACGTCTAACCTTACTCGTTTAATTTCATCTTGATTCGTCCTTTTTAAAGACTCTATTCTTGCTTCGGTCACCTCCTCCATGGTATTGAGTCTCCCGTCGACCTCTTCTCTGGTTCGCTGCAAGTCCTGGTCGTGTTGTTCGCACCTTTTATTTACTTCGACGATTTCCTCCCTCACAACGGCAATCTCCACGTCTATTCTTGTGTTTATCTTATCATTGCCTTCTTCCATCCTCCTGCTAATTTCAATCAAGGTGGTGTTCAATTCTTCTCTAATGGCCTGGCTGTTATCGTCGATTTTACTGTTCAGCGCGTCCATAGACTTATGAGTATTGTCAATCCTTTTATTTAGGTCCTCTTTCAGCGATTCCACATTTTTACTAAGCGATTCCAGATTTCTATTTAAGTCCCGATGGTCCTCCCTTATTGACTCTATGTTTCTATTTAATACCTCGATATTCCTTTGATTTTCTTCCCGGGATTTCTTACCATCTTCCCTTAAAGTTCGATTATCTTCCTTCAATGCTTCCATATTTTTGTTGATCGATTCCATAGTTTTATTCATAGAGTCATTATTTCTAGTTACCTGTTCCATCATTCTCATCATCTGATCCCATCTTGCTTCTTCGGATGGTCTGTCAGGTCGGTTGCTGACTATGATTTCCATCTCTGGTTCTACATGAGGTATTTCGTCGGTACTAGTTTCGATATTATTGATAGTAATAACTTCCATCTCGTCTGTGGGTTGCACTTCGTATGTATCTACATCCCGTTGCATTTCTCCTACCCTACTGTCCTTATATCTTGTATCGTATTGGTGGGTGTGCGGCATGTTAATTTTTTCGTGTCTACCGGGCTGATATAAAATATAAAAAATATATTTAATTAATATTTTTTAAGCCACACTAGTTGGTGCACCAATTTATGACTAAACGAATAAATGACGGTTACGTTTGTGTATTATATTGTTGTTTGCGTGAGGTGTAATTTTGCCCCACGTTGGATGCGTCAATTTATAATAACACGAAATTCGGTGTGTTTATTTTTATGTTTATTCAATTAAAATAATGTTTAAATTCCGTTTAAAAGCCACACTGTTGATCTAGCCTATTTGTAATAAAATAAAAACGTGTGTGTTTACAATTAACTTGAAATAAAATAAAAGTGTTGTTATTTAAACTTATATTCGTGTTTAAAATATTAAAAGTCTCGTTAAAACAAAGTTCAATTATGTGTGAAATATTCCTTTGAGATAAATCAATGTTTGGAATAGTTGTTTCTAATTGAAGGTTACTAATGTAGTAAAGTACTTTAAAATGAAACATTCAAAGTTACTCACAGTGTTTACAATGGTTTAATTATACTTGTTTAAAAAGAATTCCCTTATATTAAATAAATAAAATAGTGAGGTTGATTATAATTAAATGCTAAATTAGCTTAAGTTGAAACGTAAAGTACATCAGTTGGTAGCTTGATAATGGTTATCGTCGGGTTGAAACTGGCAGTGAAACTTCTTCTCCAGATTGCAGGTAGTCTGAGTGTGTCACATCTCGTAATGTCTGGACAATATCATAAACAAAAATATACTTTTACGTACCTGGTCGTGTTTACTAGAAGTTCACTAAACTGTCAACTCAGTTTACAAACACCAACTCACTTTGGTTGCAAGGTTAGATTACCTTGTTTATTAATTAGTGGGCGCCACACGGATTTATTCAGGGAAAATCCCGTGTAAAACCCACACATAAAATTGCTGAATGATTAGAAAATTTAATATAATTGAGTATCACCTTTTGGCAATGTTAATCCAAAATGACAAACACACAGAAGGTTGTTTAAGTTTTTTTAAAAGAATAAAATATTTAATTATCCTCTAGAAATAAATCAAATCAGGTGATGCTGTTAGTAATGGGTTTTATTTATACCCTCATAGAGAATTCAAAAACAAATATAAAGCAAACATACAAAGTTGTACAATTAAAAGTTAGTTATTATATGCCTTATACGGCTTGCTCAGAACATGAATTATAAATCTGGCTAAGTCCAGATGTTATTTATTTTTAACATTAAAATCATGAAAATCTCAGTAGTGAATTCTTTGAGACACGAAGAAAAACAATTATGCCTACACAATATCCAATAATCTTTATGATATAAAATTGATCAACAAAGTTTTTAGGTTACTTTCGTAAAGTAAACAAAAAAATGATCTGTTGAAAGATCGCGCGTTTCATCAACGCTTGCTTTTTTAGTGACAATATTTATCATGTGAGAACCCTTACAACTAACATATAGCTTAATTTATAATAACAAATTCGTATAATAAATAGAGACGTGGTGTAATCTTAAAATGTTTTCGTGTTTTGCGTCAGTACAGGCTAGTGTTGAAAAAGTACAGGTTATGGCGCTCAGGTAAAAATTAGTAATGATTGCACTGTTACCTTCTGAGTTTTAATTATTTAATTAAAACTTATTAATCACTTCAGTAATCGGATTATAGTGATTACTGGGTTTCGGCACTAAACTCGCACAAGAACAGAATAATGCGATCCTCTTCTGATTAAAATGGATCGTGAATAATAACAATAAATTATTTTCTGTTCGTTATTCCCGCACAAAATTAAAATGATACTGCACTTAATCACTGTTGTTTGCTGTAGATTAACTCGAAGTAGTCGTTTCTTGGTGTTGAACTATTTGTTTCAATGTAATATGTAGATGACGCTAAGAGTTATTAAAAATGTAGAGATGGCGGGCACACGTCTGTACTACATGCTGGTCAGTAAGAGTCTGCCTCAAAATTCGCTGTTCCGTTCTTATATACCCCCTGCTTTGATCGGTCTTAGGTAAAAATGTTAATTATTAACTAATTTTCCGATTGACTCTGGCAGGTATGTCGGTATGACGTATCACTTTTTGGCAGTTGATAACGGCTTTTTCTAACCGTCAAATGCAGAGGTGGCAGCTAGCTGTCATTTTTGTTATTATTCATAAACAGTTTTCTGATGCACATTTTTAGAATGATGCTAACATCTCTCCCGCACTAAATACAGTTGTGATTGGGTTGATATCATTATCAAATTAAAGATCGTTTTTTCTTCTTTAATTTGATATCACTCGATATCGAATTACTTTCACTTTGACCGACATTGTTATAAAACCAATGTTCGGGTACATCACTTTCACTGTCGTCTGCTTTTTCTGAGTCGCCGATTTTACACTTTTGGTTAATATTGTTTGTGTTCACATATCATTTTATTATTCAAATGTTTATATGGGAACACCATTAATTCTGTACTGACATTTTTATTGAACATTATGTGTACACCTAAACTCTATACATTGTAATGAATGATCCTACTTACTATGACATTTCGTTTTATGCTAATTCGTTCTAATCTACTGTTTAACAATTAAAATTATGAATAAACCTATTGTTTTAATAATGTCTTTTGTTATGTCAAGGCATAACCATTGTTCGGTGTATTTTAATTTACACTTATGTTAATTCTTCATAGTCAATTTACTGACAAATGTTTGGTCTGAGCGTTGTTAAGGCATATCGCCTATATCGGAATTTTGCCTTAATAACACTTATTGGTTCTCAATTCGGTAATTTTTGGAGGTCTCTTATTTGTATAAGATTCTCTCTTATAAATAGTTCTCTTTTCTCACAAGTATACAAGTATATTTGATGCTGAAATACATCTTTGTTCTCACTATGTAGCCATTGTTAACTTTAGTTTTGGCATTCATAATTTACTAGTCATTGTCAAATCTATTATCAGCAAAATGCTAATTCTGCTTCCACAGTATTTAACTGCTTATTAATTCATTTTTTATTTACACATAACATTCGGTTTACATCAACTACTGACTGGATTGACAGTTGAATGTAAATTTACTCTGTCCATCAGTTCGTTTTAGTCTTAGTCTAGTTGTAGTGTCAAACAGCCCTTGGGTTACTGTTTCATGTGGCACTTCTGCTTCATTCTTCCTTCTTGGTTTCTCCTTTCTTGGTTATTTTTACTATTATATTCCTATTTACATGGTTGTTTTGTCCTTATAAAATCTGATAACATACACTTAGGTTAGGTAACATCTTGTGATGTTACAATATTTATAGCCTTAAAAACAAGTATGTGTGTGGCACAGAAAAATGAACGCAGAGCCTATTTATGTACCTTCATCTTTTTTGTCCACACTTTCCTTTACAGGGTTGTCTATGTTATCATGACCCCCTCTAGTGTAATATCCCTATGGTTTGAACCACCATCTTTGAACAGGTAAACTAACAGTTTCTTGACTTCATTTTGAAAAAGAGACGATTTTATTGCAATATTTTACATAAAAAATAACATACTTTAACACAAGCTATAAGTTGCTTAAAACATTCTTGGGACAATATTTTTAAATTAAAGTGTGAATTGGTACTAAACTGGATTTTTCAAAATATCTTCAGAAAAACTCATTTTCAGTGAGTCCTTATAAAATGAGATTTATTACCTTTAATTTGAATAACAATTAATCAAGATGGATTATTTTGAAATCAGGGCGTTCCCATATTTTCTTAAACCTTATACTTTACATTGATTTATTCAAAAACGTTTGAGATGCAAAGCGTTTAACAAATTATATGGGAAGAGCCCTGAATTCCTCATTTGTTCTGAGGAAAATAGGAAGTCCAACCTTCAAGCTAGTATCATTCTCCCCCCCCCCCATAGTAACAGCTAATAGTTACCCCACTGGCCCATGTGTGAGTGCAGCATTATGTGAATCTATTTATATTATCATAATCATCATCATCATAATTAGCACTTTTTGCTTTGCCAGTCATTCTACAGTGACTTCTCACCTGAGGAAATGTTGTCCAATTCACTACACACACAACGTAATGAGACATCTCGCCATCTTGGGTTATCTTTGTGGTGTCTGTATGTCTCTTTGCCTCTAACCTAATTGCCTTTCTGGCCATTTGCTAATCTGCAACATATACATTTGCCCTTCACTTCCATTTAATTATTGTATTCACAAAAACTCTGAATCAGTTTTATCTCTGAACCAGTTCCTTTCTGTCCAATTACAATTGTTTACCTTTTTTTTTGTGGTTGATCGATGCAAGATAGGTTTTGGCTCGCTGAACCTCATCAAGCAGTAACATCCTTTTTTTTCATACAATTCATGGAAAACACTATACTGATGCAACTTTCCTTATGTTGACAATTGTCTTCAATTGGTTCATCGCAATCACTGCCCAATCACATACTACTTCCTAACTCATTCACATGTCAAGAAAAGGGGCACATATAAAACCTCTTGGAGGTAGCCCAGGACAGGTCTCTTAAACTCTCTGAAAGTCTTCTTCTTGGACACGCATCTATCATCTCTTGATTCATCTCAGATGGCAGTCGCATCTCAGTGATCATTTCTTGCAGAAGTACTTACACTGAGTTTGCGATCATTAACGCAAATAATAGTTATGTTCCATAGAATGCAAACGTGTGCACCTATTAAGGTGGATGTACTTAACAGTAAGTCACAAAAACACCAATGAATCAGAGGTTAAACAGAAACATTTTAGATTTTATGTTCAGACAAAGCAATGGTAATAATTTTATAATAATGTAATGAGTATTTTGTTGATGTGAATAATAGACTATTATTTTGTTAGTATTGTTAATACAATGAACTGGTAACTTAATTTCAGATACGAAGAGTTAATAATTAACCAGTTAGTAAATATAATTTAATGAGCTTTGCAATTAGAGTTCAACCTCTCTGTCTCTCTCTCTCTCTCTCTCTCTCTCTCTCTCTCTCTCTCTCTCTCTCTCTCTCTCTCTCTCTCTCTCTCTCTCTCTCTCTCTCTCTCACCCTCCATTAAACTAGGATATGTACTAGCCTCCATACACTTGCTCATGATGCTACAGTACATTTGTGTGTTTATTATCTATGACTTGATCATTATATTCATTATAGGAAGCACACAATAATTAAAAAAAGTTGTTATCTGTAAACACTACTAAGCTCCTTGAGCTGAAGAACTCTCTTACTATTTTGAACAAAATATCTGTGTTATTAGATAAAATCAAATAAACAATTTTTTTTTAAGATTGAGTAAAGTTCTTTATATGTGATTCTTAGCATTAGCTGAGGAACACCATTAAGAGATGACCTTATATTGTTTCTCATGCTTTTTGCTTTTTTGTAATGTAATTTTTTTACTTTATATATTTTTGTATACACATACAAAGAGTTCAAATAATATACTAAGTATCAAAATTAATTATTCCATAGACAAAAATATGTCATGACGCAATGGGCTGCAGTCATCTTTTAAATGCTTTACACAAATTCTTATAATTTTTTTTAAATTTTGACTTCTACTTTTTCCCCATTGTGCCCCTAACGTTAAAATAACTTTCATAGGAAATACAACATTAGAGTTTGAGTTGAAATCCTATTTAGTCTGATAGCCGGCATTGATTTTTATAATTTTTTTCAAAATTTGATTCATTTCTGTGCCCTACTACCCAAAACTTTTAAAATTTTGAAAACTGAAAACTAAATTCAGTTTTTTGGACAAATTATTTTTAATTTGATACTCCCACATGGAGTTTTGTGACTTTTTTATTAATTTTGATCTTCACATTTTTTGCTTTCTCCCCATTTGTGGGGAGGGGTTTTAAAAACAACAGTGGTTTGTGAAAAATTTTAATATGGATGCTAAGTTCTCCGAAAATTGGTTGGTGGATTCAAAAATTATAATGAGAGATGCCCCAAATGTACACCAAATGCCCCAAAAGACAGACAAATGCCAAATGGTTAAAAACTGAGAACTCTCCTTCCCTCGTACAATAATAGCTTTGTTGTATATTTTCTTGTTCTATTTGTTGTTTGTATATTTTCTTATTAATAATAACTCCAGGCATTTTAAAAACAGTCTGCCCTGATCTTTTATTGACAATTTCTGTATTTACATTTTCATTATGTATAATATTAGTTTAACCAATTAATATTCACATCTGACAGTCTTTAAACATAATTTTTTTCTTGGATTTTGTTGTCCATGGCATGTTTGTTGATTAACTAATTATAAGTATAACACTACCGACTCACAACACAAAGATTTTTATTGGTAAAAATGTAAAATTTTTACCTTATAGCTTGAACCAGTTTTCGCTTATTATAAGCTTCGTCAGAGGCTGCCAATGGGAGAGCTGTCCGTCTTGTTCTTGGTGACGGCACCGTCTTTTGAAAGATCGATGTTGTGTGTATGGGGTGTGATATGTTCGAATAGTAAGTATAGATGAAATAGACTACAAAGACGAACTAAACACGATAAAATATCTAGCAGAATCTAACGGTTATGACAGAACAATAGTCAGTAAACTCCTACACAAAACAAACAACAGACAAAGACAGAAAACAACAAATTCATAACACTAACATACATCAACAAACAAACAGAAAAAATCGCCCACAAATTCAAAAAAGCAGGATACAGAATCGCTTTCAAAACTACTAACAAAACAGAACACACACTATCAAAACGCATGCCCAAAGCACAAAACAAATTCCATCTACCCGGTGTATATAAGCTAAATTGTTCAAATTGCAATAAATTCTACATAGGCCAGACAGGACGTAGCTTCAAACAGAGATACATTGAACACACAAAAGCACTCCACACCACTACAGAATCTACCTTCGCAAACCACCTCATTGAAGCAAACCACACATATAAAAACATCGACAATAACATGAACATACTACACGTACACACAAAAGGCTGAAAACTAGACACTCTAGAACAATTAGAAATATACAAACACACAAAAACAAATAAAAACGACATCCTAAACGAACAGACACAATTCAAATCGCACGCATTATTCGAACACATCTCACCACACACACACAGCTTCGATCTTTCGAAAAACTATCTTGCCACCAACAACAAGACGAACAGCGCTACTAACGACAGCCTCTGATGAAGCCTTCTATAGGTGAAAGCCGGTTTAGGCTGTAAGGTAAAACTTTACGTTTTTACTTATAAAAAACTTAGTGTTCCGAGTTGTCAATATTATAGTGATATTTAGTTAAGTAACGGACACGTCATGGACAACGAAACCCAAGAATAATAAGTGTGATTTTAATTCTGTCTGTTCGTTTAGGATGTTGTTTTTATGTGTTTTTGTGTGTTTATATATTTCTAGTTGTTCAAGAGTCTAGTTTTCTGCCTTTTGTGTGTATGTGTAGAATATCCATGTTGGAGTTGATGTTTGTGATTTGTGCTGTTGATGATTTTACATTTTTACCAATAAAAACTTTGTTTTCTGTGTTGGTAGTGTTATACTTCTAATAATTATATTTAGTTAAGTAACGGACACGTCGTGGACAACAAAATCCAAGAATTTTTTCTCTTGCACCCTCTTAAACATTATTTTCATTATTCTGCTTTTATTTCAAAACTAACCTCTAAACTTCCAAGTTGATTTTTTTTTATCTTCCTCATGTTGATTGCATTTTCATTAATACACCTTGGATTCAAAAGCATATACAGTATTCAATATAGGTGAATCCAGGTTTACCAGCCAAGAAGTCCAAGTACATAGATAAGCTTGTGTCAGTATTTTATGAGTTTACAAAGACATTTAATTATAAAAGGTATGTATTTCTTGTTTCAGGTCTGTTTACATCACTTGGCTGCACAACTCGGAAACTAATTTGACATTTCAGCATCCTGTTTATTATGGTGAAGTTTTTGAAAATACAACAAAAACAACACGGATCACAATGGTGAACACCGTAGGCACTCAGCTCAATGAACACATTGCCTACTCGATTTTAAATTCATCTCCAAAATTTCATATTGGACCAGCATCAGGTGTAATAAGTACAACTGGCATTCCGCTAGATAGAGAAGCAGAAGATAACTACCAGCTGATTGTTCAGGTGATGTATTTATACATTTGTGTAAACCATCTGAAAACTGGTCATTGAATGATTATTTGTATGGCAAACTTTTTTACATCCATGTTTCATGAGTAAATGGATGTACCATGATGGTGAAAAAAATCGTGATTGAAATAAGGGCTGTTTCTGATTGTACTAACCTCAAAACATGAAGAAAAGTCATTTTCTGAAAAGTGTCTGTGTCTGTGTGTAGAATGATAACGATTTTTTCTATGGTGAACGATAACTGACATAAATTCAAACAGAATGAAAAATTTGTTGCATATGTCCCTGAGTTGTAATGGACTCAAGGCTTATTGATTTTGGTGAAGATCAGTTAAGGGGAAGGGGTAGTTTACCTGCAACATTTTATGTTTTTTTACAAGAGTAATTTTGTCTATTATGAACGATAACTGCCATAAATTCAAACAGAATGAAATAATGTTTTGCATATGTGCCTGAGTTGTAGAGGACTCAAGGCCTATTGATTTTGGTGAAGATAGGTTAAGGGAAAGCGGTAGTTTACCTGCAGTGTTTTATGTTTTAACAAGAGTAAAGTACTTAACTTTGATAAATAAAGTATCCTAAAAAGAAGGTCATAATAATCCACTGTAGAAATGTAGATGAAATATCTACAAATGAAAAGTGTAGTTGAAGGGGGAGGGGGTAATTTTCTATAAATGAAAATGATAGTTGAAGGGGGAGGGGATACTTTTTTATATGTGTACTATGTTATCAGCAACAAAGAAGTAATATGTTGTTAAAATTCCTTCCCAGGCTGTTTGGGCATTGTCCAATGTTTCTGCAAAATCAGACGTTTTGGTAGTGCCATCGACTGCCATCATCAGTGAAAATCGAGTGCGCTAACGTGAGGTGGTATACGTTAGTGACCACAGTACTGTGGTTAAGGCTGAAGAAAGAAATAGTTTCTATGGAAATATTTCATTCGGAAAATGATTTTAAATATAAATCTTAGAACATGGAAGTCATGTGTAGTTCTCCATACTGATATTTTACTGTTGTAGGCAAGAAGTGAAGATTTCCACAGACCACTGAGGATTGCTCAAGTTCTTGTAAACATAACTGTGCTGGATGTAAATGACAATTGCCCGGTGTTTATTAACAAACCATACTTTGCTGTTGTTTCCGTCGGTGCACTGAAAGGAGATGTAGTCATGAAGGTAAGACTTTCATCATCTAAAATTAGTGTACTACAAAGTTGAGTTGTTGAGTTCTTGTTTTCCTGACTCTCTGGCCAAATGTTTGAACATAACTTACTGTGCTTGCCTACACATTAGCTTAGATGCTGTCCATAATTTAACCCTTTACACAACAAAATGTTCAAGACAAACACAAAAAATGATGAAATATTTTTAAAGTTTGTGTTATTCATAGAGCTAACAAATATACCCTTTTAATAAGTATTTTTGTCATTTGTTATAGCGTGTAACGATAGGATTCTTACGTACTCTGAAAATGTGTAAGTATCGTGTGTTCGCCTCACACAAGTGGTCGTTACTTATATGTTGCGCTAACGATGTCCGTAGCGATCCTTCAATTACCAGTACAACACGAGTGGAAACCTTACCTGTTCTTCGATAGGTGTTCATAAATCCCGGGTGGCGCCAAATTGTTTTATTAAAACAATTAAATTAACAAATAGGGTGGTTTAGCGTTCTTAGCTATGACGGTCTGGGGTATTCAAATTTTACTCCCGCCTTCATTCGACCTTCTTAATCGAACAGTTAGTTCGCCAAGTTTGCGACGTGAGCACTTACCGTCATTTTCGCTCTTTGCTAAATTATAATACAATTTATAATAGACTTTCCTATGGAATAAAAAAAACAGTGGTTACACTCTGTACTAGTTTATTTATTTGGTGATAGGTAATTACTCAGTTTGACATAAAATTATATTTTGTTATTCAACAAATTTGCACCGATAATTATTATAAGACAAATATCTCAGGTTGGCAAATCGACTTTGAATGAATTATCCAGTCAAATATGGCAACTGCTTGGTTTGTTTACAGTTTGTTCCGTTCAAAGTCCTGGGTTCTTGTGATTACGAAAGAAATATTAATAATGATTACAATAAAGTACACTACCTTACATTATTTGTACTTAAATAATATAATGTGTAATTATAATTTGTTCCTGAAGTGTGGTAATGTGTGTTTCAAAAGTTCGTAATTTTCATACAGGTTATTTTTCTAGTCAACAAAATTTCAGTGTTTTATGTTTTAATTAATCTTTGAAAGAAATAATATTCAGTTTATAGTGAGAGTTCAGATTACTGTGAGAAAAATTTGAAGTGAATTTATTTCAGAAATTCGGGTAATTTAATAATACTTATCAAATCAGTCGACTGGAGGTGTACTGTCATTCAGTCGAAATGGAATGGGGCTTCAATAGTCGTCAATTTTCAATTATCTTGGGGCTTAAGTACGTATGGCATCTTTTACATGTTAGTTGTAGAAATTTATTAATTTAAAATTTATTTAAATTGGTCCTTGGCATCAGTTAAATGTTCTCGTCCTTCGTCTGCTTCTTACGTTTTCATCTTTTTGAATTTTGATTACTTTTTAAACATTTTATATTAAAATTTTGGTCATTTACGGCCTGGCGTCTATTCTGGATGAGCGTCACTTATGGAATAATAAGATTTAATGGAAAATTCATAACCAACGTTCCGTTGTCATGGTTACTAATAGATTCTGATTGGCTGATCTTGACTTAAGACCATTGTTATTATATTTGAATTTTTATTCAGAATCACTGTATACCTTCTGATTGCTATTATTCTTCCGTCTTCCTCTCTACGTATTAAATATTATCACTACTGTTCGTATTTTCTGTCAAAGATCATTTTGACATCCCATAACTTTGGGTTTTCTTATGTATTATTGTTTGGACAATTATGTTGATATTTGTTAATTACATTTCTTTTTTATTTTAAGTCATTATTCTTAGATTTATCTTTTAATATGATTCACAAATTATCCTTGACTAGTTATTTGCCTTGGATTTTCTAATTTCCTTGTTAATTTTTTACAATTTGTAGTTATTTGTTTTTTTACAGTTAGGCATTTCATAGGCCTAAGTAGTAACTGACTATATTTACTTATTTTATACAAATTACATTTTAATTTACCCTCATACATTTTTTGTTTTGATATTATAAATGATTTGTTTACTTATTGATGTGTTTTGGATCTCTTTTTATAATAATTGCATGTTCCCATTAGTTTCTACATTATGGTTTGTTAATTGTTTCCTAACTGATTTTCCAGTGTTATCAGATCTGTATTAATTTATCTTTTTATTTATTTATTTTGCCATTGTTAATAACTAGGCTATTACTTACTATTCTCTATTACATAAAACATAATATTTAGGCTTATGGTCTGTATAATTCCTTCAGCCATATCCTATTCATAGATTAAATCAAACAATTTTTTAACAGTTATTATGCAACGTTTGCTTACAATTCGTTTCATTCTTACTTATTTTTTGGGTGATAAACATCATTACACCATTTAAACTTACTTAATTGATTATCCCTTAGAACATGGGGTGTTTATTTTATTTTGCTCTTATTTTCTTTATTATATTTTTTCTTATACAAACTTTACCTTCTAGCCATGGTAACCCTAACTTTTAACCTTCCATGGGATTCCCCCTTTGAATACTATTGTATCCCTCACTTACAATTAAACTTAATGCTATCAGTAACAAGATTCTTATTAAATAATATTGTTCACTATTAATCATTTAGTGTTCATCACAGATTATTAAGTGTTTACACCTATTACTAGGGTTTCTCATTATTTTGGGGTTTTACACTTTCACTTTCGCACTTCTTAAATTTTATTTTAAGTGTTATTAGTGGGTAATCCCTAACATTACATTCTCTTTGTCACTTAGTTATGTTTACTTTCTCACTATCTCTCTCTTTACCAATGTTATTTATACGATTAATAAGTTCATGTCTTTATAGAGTTCTTTATTACATTTAAACTCTATTTCTTTGGTTAGTGTACTTTTATTTTTTTCATTACTTTATCGGGTTTTGTCAATTATCATTTACATTTATCATTTAATCGATAATAATAATTATCTTTTACATTTGTTAGTTATTGGTTTCGTTTCCATTATTATATTTGAGTGTATCATTTTTCCTTTTTCTATTTTATATTATTTGTTTGTGTCTTATCATTTGTTTTCCTTTTATTTCCTTTATACTTGTTTTGTTTCATTTTCATTTTCCTCCTTCTTCGATTTCATTTTATTTCCTTTTAATTTAATTTTATTTTGGTTTTCCCCTTCTCATTTGGTTTCATTTTATTTGGTTGTATTGAGTCAATCACTTCATTCAATCACTTGGGTTAGGTCACATCGTCGTTTGTCGCGTCATTGTCATTTTATTTTCATTAGTTTAATCATTTTATATAGTTGATTCATCGTTTTTATCCCTGGTATTGGGGTGGCTTATTTGTGTTGTAACAAGCGATATTATGCAAATAAGAGATTTAAAAACACAGAGTATGTAACAACATAAGATTATTGTATACTTCATAATTTTTACTTCCTTAACCCTTACCCTGTACACCATTAGGAAATTTATGACATGGATGATAGTTGAGTTATGACAATCTCTTGTGTATTTCTCTTCACTTCTTACTGCATATCTCTTATTGCATGTTTTTTTACATTTTGTTTAATATAACTCTTCCAAATTGACAGTTCAAGCAGTGGATATATGATTCTGTCATGGTGTACTGTACAACCACGTGGTCTACTGCTGACAGCTTGCAGCACTATACAACAGGACATGCCATTGTTTGCAACAGAAGTTTTAAGTGTTTGATGTTTAATAGAGTTGGAATATTTATTCTCTTTTTAACATCTGTAATTTGCAGTTTGATTAATTTTATAATCTTGTGAAGTGAATAACACACACCAATGAAGTAACTAATTACCAACTTTAATTAGTCACAAACAACGATTTTAAATCAACAAAGGCATTCTCATACAATAATTCGAGTTAAATTTGTTCACACACAATAATAAGAATGTCACCTTATTACACTTCCATACTAATTAACACAATAATCACTTTTGACTAATCTACAACAATCACTTGATCTGCACTGAGTAAATCGCCAACTATGACTAACTGCTATGCAAGCCATTGGTGCTTATATATACCCCACAGAAGTTCCAGATTATTTTCCCATATGCCTGGCGGCGTGCCAACATAATTTGCATAGTTACAAGAGCTTGAACAGTCTGGAGGCTACATCAGTGTACAGACACTGCACGCTCTGGGCTAGTCGAGAAACATGTACTCAACATTCATATTTTCAAAGCATTATGTAATTGTCATAGCAATATAATTACACTATAAATTTTAAGCAAAATAGTAAATATATTTGAACTTTAAGTGTGGGATACGAAAATTGTACGTGATTTAAACCTATTGACAACACAAACGACTTTTTGAGTAATTTTTACTAATACTATAAAGCTTTCAAAAGAAAAATACCAAACAGAGCACATCAAGTGATTAAGAATGACCACACAGTTGAGAGTTTAGCCAATTAATGTTCTTCAACGCACCTTGATTTAAAATTATTCTGTTAATTAGGTCAATTGCTACATTGATTCTTTCAGGTCCAAGCTGTTGACATGGACTCTGGTGAAAATAGTGTCATACGATATGAATTGACAAAAGGGCATGGAGAACTGTTCCAAGTGGCCAGGAAAACAGGGGAGATAAGTCTGAAACAGAAATTGGATGCATCACGTGTTGAATATCAATTGAGTGTCGCTGCTTATGACGGAGGTTTGAATGACAATAACCGTTATTATAACTGTGAATTACTTGTTATAAAAACTATATAAAAACTGTTGTTATTCTGTAAATTCATGTTCTTAACCATATACTTTGTAGAGACGTGACCTGAATAAATCAGAATGAAAGAAAGGAAAAACAATTCAACTAAACCTGACCATACACTGTAGGAAGTCCACACAGTTTTTGAAATTATTATATACAAATCTTGTTTAAATTTTCTCAGAATATTCAATTTTGGAATGGATAAGATGTAATTTTTAGGTAGTTTATAGGAAACTAAATTATTTTAATAAACATCTGGTGTTTTGCCTCAGCTAACAACAAAATTGTTTTTTTTTTTTTTGTTATATTGTTATATTATTCTTTGTTTTGTTTTGTTAAACTTTTTCTAATACAACTAAGTTACCAAAGTCATATGGAAAGGTTATGACTGTTCGGAATATGTGCACAAATACACGTTCAAATCATGGGCGTGATTTGGTGGGTTCAAACCTCTCTCCATAATTTTTCACTCAGCTAACAACTGCAAATTGTGCTCTTTGTGTAAGTCCAGATACAAATGCGTTTGTGAACAAAGCTTACACATAATTTTCTTTAGTCTAGACAATCTACATGATTGTCACTAGTATGTCACTATGTCAGTGCATTTATAAACCTTGTTTATAGACAGTGCTATTTATCATGCCTTGTTTACAAGAGTTACAAGAGTGTTGTTATTGATGATCTAATACTATGCTAATTTCATTCTTGGAAAGGAGGCAGGATAGATTGAGATATTACAATGTGTAGCAAGAGAGAGACGTCAACATCACAGCTTTGTTGTCATTCTCTGTCCCCATGTATTCTCGCAGTGTTATGTCTGAGTGTGAGAAAGGATCATAGTTGAGTGGGTCATTCATATGACTTTCAACCATATTGAATTTAAAAGAATACTTCTTAAACTTGTCAGTGTTTTCTGAGTCACATTTATACGTATGTGTGTCACGGGTCAGTGTGTCAAATAACAGTTACAGGATATATATTGTAACGATATAGGGCGTCCTTTTCCCTTAAAGCCACGCGATGGAGCACCAACTTGTAACGAAGATGTTCTTATCGTCTCTGAAAATGTGTATGTTTTGTGTGTTCACCTCACACGTTGTGGTCGTTACTTTATGTTTACGCTGACGATGTCCGTAGCGATCTCTCGAGTGGGAACCTTACCTGTTCTTTAGTATGAGTTTGTAAATCCCGGGTGGCGCCAAATTGTTTAATCTGAAAACAATTAAAAAGAATAGGATGATTGAGCATTCGTTCTATGACGGTATGGTGAATTCAAATTACTCCCGCCATGTGCGAAATTCTGAATCTAGCTGTTATTTCACCGAGTTCCCGACGTGAGCGCTTACCGTCACTTTTGCTCGTCTCTATAATACACAAATCATATAATGCACTTTCCTATGAAATAAAGAACAGTGGTTACAACTCTGTACTAGTTTATTAAATTGTGATTAGTAGTTATTCAGTATTATACAAAATTATATTTTGTTATTAAACAAATTTGCACCGACAGTAAAAGACAATTTTAACTCAAGGCTTGGCGAAATCGATTTTGAACGATTTAGTTAGTCAGACATGGCGTCTACTGAATGTTTATTTTTTCAATTTCGTTCATGAATCTGGATTCTTTTGGTTTACGAAAAAATATCAATTTGATTACAATAAAGTACACTACCTTACATTACTGGTACTTATATACTATAAGGTGTAATTACAATTTGTTCCTGAAGTATTAAAAAGTGTATGTCAAAAGTTCGTAATTTTTATACAGGTTATTATCTAGTTTCGTATAAGTTTAGTGTTTTATTTTTAATTAATCTTTGAAAGAAATTAGATCATCAGTTTATAGCGAGAGTTCAAAGTGTTGTGAGAAAAATTAAAAAGAATTTAATCCATAAATTCGGGTAACTCAGCAATACTTATCAATCAGTTGAATTCAGGTGTAATGTTATTCAGTTGAAATAGTTTGGGGTCATCTATGGTCATCAATCTTCCATCATTTTGGGGCTTAATTATGCCTGGCTTCTTTTTCGTATAAGTTGATTGAAATTTATTAATTTATAATTTAATAAATTGGTCTTTAGCCTCAATTGGATGTCCTAGTCCTTCATCATCTTCTTACTTGTTCATTTTATTAAATTTGGATTACTTTTTATCGTTTTATATTAAAATTTGAGTCATTTACGGCTTGGCGTCTATTCATCTTCAGCTTCAATAATGGACTCACAGTTTCTAACGGAATATTCATAAATAACATTCAGTTGTCATGGTAACTGATTGACTCTCATTGGCTATTCATGACTTAAGCCCACTGTTATAATATTTGAATTTTTATTCAAAATGACTAAATATCTTCTGATTGCTTTTATTCTTCTGTCTTTTTATTAATGTATGAGATATTATCACAACTGTTCATATTTTCTTTCAAAGATCATTTTGACATCCCTCAAAGCTGGGTTTGCTTATGTATTAATATTTTGACAATAACGTTCATATTATGTAATTACATTTCTTTCTTATTTTATGTTCTTAATTTAACATTTATCTCTTAATATGATTCATTAATTATCATTGACTAGTTACTCGCCTTGGATTTGCTAGTATCATAGTTAATTTCTTACAATTTGTAGTTTTGGTTTTATACAGTTAGGCATTTCATAGGCCTAGGTAGTAATTGGCTATATTTTCTTATTTTATACAAATTAAGTATTATTTTACCCTTATACATGTTTTGTTTTGTGTCATAAATGATTTGGTTACTTTTTGAATTACTTTGGGTCTGTTTTATAATAATTGTATGTTTTCATTATTTTACATATTATGGTTGTCTATTATTTTCTAACTGCTTTTCCAGTATTATTATGTTTGTATTAATTTTTCTTTTTTCTTATCTATATTGCCATCGTTTATTATTTGTCTATGATTTACTATTCTCTATAAAATATAACACAACATATAGGCTTATGGTCTGTATACTTCCTTCAGCCATATTCCTTTTCATAAACTTAATTGAACAAATCTTTAACAGTTATTATTCTACTCTTGTTTATATTTTGTTTATTCTTATTTATTTTTTGTTGACAAACATCGTCACACTATTTACTTTATCTAATTAACTATCCCTTTGAACATAGGATGTTTATTGATTTTGCATTTATATTCTTTACCACATTTTCTCTCTTCTAATCTTTACTAGCTAACCATGGTAACACTATCATTTTGACTCTCCATGGGATTTTTTCCCTGAATACCCTTGTATTCCTAATCTACAATTACTCTTAATCCTAATAATAACAATATTCTTATTTACTAGCACTGTTCACCATTAAACTTTTAGTGTTCATCACTGGTTTTTAGGTGTCTATACCTATTAATAGGGTTTCTATTTATTTTGGGGGTTTTACACTGGCACTTTTTATAGTATTTAAGTGTTACTAGTGGGTATTCCCTAACATTAAATTCTCGTTCTCACTTAATTATGTTCACTGTCTATCTATCTCTCACTTCATAATGGTTAGTTATACTGTTAACAAGTTGCATATCTTTATAGAGTTATTTATAACATTTACTCTCTATTTACTTGGTTAGTGTACTTTAGTTTGTCATTACTTTATTGGGTTTTAATAATTATCATTTACATTGATTAAAAGTCGATACTAATAATTATCATGTACATTTATTATTTATTGGTTTCTTTTTAATTACTTTATTTGAGTGTAACATTTCTCCTTTTCTGTTCTATATTATTCGTTTGTGTCTTTTCATTTCTTCTCATTTTATTTCATTTGTATTTTGTTTGTTTCCTTTTCATTTACATTCTCATTTGATTTCATTATTTCATTTATTGAGTCAATCACTTGGGTTGGGTCATAGTCGTTTGTCGCGTCTTAGTCTTTTTATTTTCATTAGTTTAAACATTTTATATAGTTGATTCATCGTTTTTTCCCTGGTATTGGGGTGGCTTGTTTGTGTTGTAACAATATATATATAACGGATTTCTACAGCCTAGGCCGCTTCTCCGTCCCTAGTTTCCATTCTCTTCTTTTATAACACATGTCTTCTTCCAAGCCTCTAAGTTTCATAGCTTCATCTACACCCTCTCGCCAACTTCTTCGTGGCCTTCCTCTTTTCTTCCTCTCATATTTATGGTATCCACTCTAAAATTCTCTTGGGCGACCTGGTTTTGTCCATTCTTTTTGTGTGTCCAAACCATACTAGTTGTTTTTTTTTTCAATCCCTTTCACTGTGTTCTTCATCATGTTCATACTCTGTCTAATTGTTTCATTTCCAACTCTTTCCAGTTTCGATTTTCTACAACTGCGTGTTAAATAATCCATTTCAGTAGCTAAGAGTTTTTTTTCAGTTTTTGGTTGTCATATCCCATGTTTCGGCTCCATATGGGACTATATTTAGGAAGATGCTCTTATACAGTCTCTTTTTTGTGTCTCTTGTGATTGATTTATCCCATAAAACAGAGTTCAACGATCCTATTACTTTTTTCCCTTTTAACAGTTACAGTTAAGAGTCTAAATAATACGTGTATCAAAATGAAACAGTCCAGATAAAAACAATTGTTGCTGTTTAATTATGTGCAGAAAAAGGAGTGATTGGATGTTAGGTTTTCAATCAAATATATTGCAACTTACCGTCTGCGGCTTCCAGAAACAACGTCTTCACAAAGTTGACATGTTTCGGGACACTTGACCCATCATCAGAACTTAAAATAATCGTGTATCATTTAAGTTGATACATTTGCCAATTAATTAAAATATTAAAATCCAACATGAAATAAATAATTTAAAATAATATGAATACTTAAATGTCTAAAAGCGAGCGCTGTAACGTATTGCCGCGTTACAAATCCAGGGAACCCATCTTAACTGACCTCTGCCAATTACATGGGCTGCCTACATTGTAACAAACTGTATTAAAATCAATTTAATTGAACAAATTACTCACTATCAGTGTAAGGAAACAAGGGAAGGTATTTTACTGATTTATGCACTCATTTACATGTGTAACAAGACGACTTCTCTTTATTTAACAACAGTTACTGACAGATCCCATGACATCATTATTTAAACTAAAATATTTAAATGCTTTTCATAAAACTTTGGGATCAAATAGATTATATATTCTTATACCTCGGATCCGAGTTTACTTTCTGTATATTTATAGTAAAGACTTCTAATTATTTTCAGTTCATTTTAGAAGCTTGCAAGACTTCTTTAACCATTGGAAGAATGGTACTATTAATTGGAACGATAATAAGTTACATTAACATTTAAAGCGTTACAACGTATGCTAATTGAATTTTTACAGTAAACTCTTAGATTTTCTCATTATAATGTTTACATAAAATTAATCGTCTTTGAAAAGTCTCTTTTAGAAGTGAGTAGTGTAACAAATATGATTAACTCTCGATAGCCAAGCTATCGAGTCACCTTTACAATTGAACGTAGAAACCTCGTCCTGGGGTGTCCGTCTTGGGAATCCTTGTAGTCGGCGTCATCATCTGGGTCGTGTCTTCGGCAAGAATAGGTCGGATGTTCACAGAGGAGATTGAAGCTTCCTTGGTGTAAGTATATGTAGATTCTCGGATGTCCTAAGCAGCGTCTTATGCATGGTATACGTGTCTTTATGAATTTTCTGCAGATCAAATCTTCAGGAGTGATGTTGTAAATGGAGTTACCTCTTGAGGGGAGTCGTCATCTTGTTTACCACTAGTTCTGTTTTTAGTGTTACATTTTATATCTTCTTCTTACCACATATTTATGTTATTGATACATGACACACGCTTTTCACTTTTATCAGTGGTAGTTAATATATTACATTTAACTAAAACAAACAAATTAAAAACATTTTGGTAGAGCTTTCGCTCGTACGTCTGTACTGCGTGAAGGCAACATAGCGAGAGACTTTCTGCTCGCTTCAACTGGTACTTAACAAAGGAGAGGGGCAACTACTCCGCGACAATATAGTCCCTATTTTTATCTAAGTTAACATTCTTATTACCAAAAACTATACCTTAATTATACATATATAATTTAAGTGAGTTATTTTAACTACTATTTGTGTCTTCAGATTTCTAATTATAAACATTATGATTTTTATATCTTCCTAAATTACAGACGACTCGGTAAACACGTTGAGTCCGGAATTAACAGGTCACCGCATGATGACAAGCAAAGGGTTAATTATGATAATAATAACCTTTTTTACAATTCGCCCTTTTTATTAGTGTTTCTTTGGATCTCTTAATTACTTCTCATTCTCATCCTGAGTAAATACAGGGGTTTTAGGTATTATAGTGAGATTTAAAATTACTTAATCGCTCGCAAACTTAATTTTTTTATTTTTACGATTACAGTTAGAATTTAAATCGTCACATACTCCACCGCTTAAATTTCACGTTACGGTTGTTTTTTTTTTCTGTCTAACGCACAATTGGGGACTTGGAGTATGTATGAATGGTGTCAGTGTGTGTAATTTCTTTCACATAGTTATTGGTTAGAGTTATATCTCTTGCTTCTTCTCCATAACACAATATACTTTCATACTTTCTTATTAACTACTCTTTTTTTACATACTATTCACACTTAATATTTACAAAATAAAACACAAAACTCTTTCTTATCTCTATCACTTAAATCTACTACCGGTTTTTTCTTTTTGGTTGTCTTACTCTTTCTCTGTAGAGTAATTTTCTAAATCTTTGCTATTTAGAATTCAGTCTAATTTTCATCTACTACTAGTTTTCATCTAGTAAATGAGTACTAGTTTTCATCTAGTTAATGAGTAGATAACTCATCTAGTTAATGAGTACTCATTAACGTATTCTTCGCAGAACTGGATCTCAGGTTGATCAGGCCTCATTTCCAAACTCTACGTTTAACATTTTCCACGGTTTCAGAAGTATAATATACTTCACTACCTAGTATTCCCTTTTCTATTTTGGGTTATACTATTCCGTCTCTTCTTCTTATACAATTTTAGCTGCGAAATATGCGTTCTCCGCACATATTTTCGAGTCGCAGGTTCGTACAGGGCTACTGTAACTGGAGTTAGGTACTTCTGGATTTGGTAAGGGCCACACCATCGGTATGATAGTTTAGAGGTGGTCTTATCAATTGCACTACTAGTGGGGTGAGTCTTATTCAACAATGCACACCTCTTCAATTTACACTAGTATTACGCTTTATAACAGTTTGACTCTATTCATTCATGTACTTTCCACAATTAAATTAATTATTTATTTTGGTCACAATTTCAAGTTACGAAATTCTTTCCACGTAATTAACTGGGTCTACTTTACACAGGAGCATTATTATTAACAAAGTTTTTTTTTTACCGTGACAACAGACATACACTAACATATACTATGCAGATTCAATAATTATAATGCAGGATTATTCAAGAAACAACAGGTCTTGGATTGTCATAATACAAACCTGTTAAAGACTGATCAGTTGACCAAACATTACAATTCATGTATGCAAGTAGGTACATGCATATATCTTCATTGTAGGAAGATACAATGATTTTTCAATTTATACAGACTATCTTTTACGTATGTCAAAACAAATTCATTTTTTTGAAAATTAAAGTTACATTAATTACATTCTCTGAGTGCATAGATCAATAACTGAATGCCGTGAGTTATTTAATTTACTAATAAATTAATCAGCAGAGTGGCGCAATTTTGTAACGTATTGCCGCGTTACAAATCCAGGGAACCAATCTTAACTGACCTCTGCCAATTACATGGGCTGCCTACATTGTAACAAACTGTATTAAAATCAAATTAATTGAACAAATTACTCACTATCAGTGTAAGGAAACAAGGGAAGGTATTTTACTGATTTATGCACTCATTTACATGTGTAACAAGACGACTTCTCTTTATTTAACAACAGTTACTGACAGATCCATGACATCATTATTTAAACTAAAATATTTAAATGCTTTTCATAAAACCTTGGGATCAAATAGATTATATATTCTTATACCTCGGATCCGAGTTTACTTTCTGTATATTTATAGTAAAGACTTCTAATTATTTTCAGTTCATTTTAGAAGCTTGCAAGACTTCTTTAACCATTGGAAGAATGGTACTATTAATTGGAACGATAATAAGTTACATTAACATTTAAAGCGTTACAACGTATGATAATTGAATTTTTACAGTAAACTCTTAGATTTTCTCATTATAATGTTTACATAAAATTAATCGTCTTTGAAAAGTCTCTTTTAGAAGTGAGTAGTGTAACAAATATGATTAACTCTCGATAGCCAAGCTATCGAGTCACCTTTACAATTGAACGTAGAAACCTCGTCCTGGGGTGTCCGTCTTGGGAATCCTTGTAGTCGGCGTCATCATCTGGGTCGTGTCTTCGGCAAGAATAGGTCGGATGTTCACAGAGGAGATTGAAGCTTCCTTGGTGTAAGTATATGTAGATTCTCGGATGTCCTAAGCAGCGTCTCATGCATGGTATACGTGTCTTTATGAATTTTCTGCAGATCAAATCTTCAGGAGTGATGTTGTAAATGGAGTTACCTCTTGAGGGGAGTCGTCATCTTGTTTACCACTAGTTCTGTTTTTAGTGTTACATTTTATATCTTCTTCTTACCACATATTTATGTTATTGATACATGACACACGCTTTTCACTTTTATCAGTGGTAGTTAATATATTACATTTAACTAAAACAAACAAATTAAAAACATTTTGGTAGAGCTTTCGCTCGTACGTCTGTACTGCGTGAAGGCAACATAGCGAGAGACTTTCTGCTCGCTTCAACTGGTACTTAACAAAGGAGAGGGGCAACTACTCCGCGACAATATAGTCCCTATTTTTATCTAAGTTAACATTCTTATTACCAAAAACTATACCTTAATTATACATACATAATTTAAGTGAGTTATTTTAACTACTATTTGTGTCTTCAGATTTCTAATTATAAACATTATGATTTTTATATCTTCCTAAATTACAGACGACTCGGTAAACACGTTGAGTCCGGAATTAACAGGTCACCGCATGATGACAAGCAAAGGGTTAATTATGATAATAATAACCTTTTTTACAATTCGCCCTTTTTATTAGTGTTTCTTTGGATCTCTTAATTACTTCTCATTCTCATCCTGAGTAAATACAGGGGTTTTAGGTATTATAGTGAGATTTAAAATTACTTAATCGCTCGCAAACTTAATTTTTTTATTTTTACGATTACAGTTAGGATTTAAATCATCACATACCCCACCGCTTAAATTTCACGTTACGGTTGTTTTTTTTTTTCTGTCTAACGCACAATTGGGGACTTGGAGTATGTATGAATGGTGTCAGTGTGTGTAATTTCTTTCACATAGTTATTGGTTAGAGTTATATCTCTTGCTTCTTCTCCATAACACAATATACTTTCATACTTTCTTATTAACTACTCTTTTTTTACATACTATTCACACTTAATATTTACAAAATAAAACACAAAACTCTTTCTTATCTCTATCACTTAAATCTACTACCGGTTTTTTCTTTTTGGTTGTCTTACTCTTTCTCTGTAGAGTAATTTTCTAAATCTTTGCTATTTAGAATTCAGTCTAATTTTCATCTACTACTAGTTTTCATCTAGTAAATGAGTACTAGTTTTCATCTAGTTAATGAGTAGATAACTCATCTAGTTAATGAGTACTCATTAACGTATTCTTCGCAGAACTGGATCTCAGGTTGATCAGGCCTCATTTCCAAACTCTACGTTTAACATTTTCCACGGTTTCAGAAGTATAATATACTTCACTACCTAGTATTCCCTTTTCTATTTTGGGTTATACTATTCCGTCTCTTCTTCTTATACAATTTTAGCTGCGAAATATGCGTTCTCCGCACATATTTTCGAGTCGCAGGTTCGTACAGGGCTACTGTAACTGGAGTTAGGTACTTCTGGATTTGGTAAGGGCCACACCATCGGTATGATAGTTTAGAGGTGGTCTTATCAATTGCACTACTAGTGGGGTGAGTCTTATTCAACAATGCACACCTCTTCAATTTACACTAGTATTACGCTTTATAACAGTTTGACTCTATTCATTCATGTACTTTCCACAATTAAATTAATTATTTATTTTGGTCACAATTTCAAGTTACGAAATTCTTTCCACGTAATTAACTGGGTCTACTTTACACAGGAGCATTATTATTAACAAAGTTTTTTTTTTACCGTGACAACAGACATACACTAACATATACTATGCAGATTCAATAATTATAATGCAGGATTATTCAAGAAACAACAGGTCTTGGATTGTCATAATACAAACCTGTTAAAGACTGATCAGTTGACCAAACATTACAATTCATGTATGCAAGTAGGTACATGCATATATCTTCATTGTAGGAAGATACAATGATTTTTCAATTTATACAGACTATCTTTTACGTATGTCAAAACAAATTCATTTTTTTGAAAATTAAAGTTACATTAATTACATTCTCTGAGTGCATAGATCAATAACTGAATGCCGTGAGTTATTTAATTTACTAATAAATTAATCAGCAGAGTGGCGCAATTTTGTAACGTATTGCCGCGTTACAAATCCAGGGAACCAATCTTAACTGACCTCTGCCAATTACATGGGCTGCCTACATTGTAACAAACTGTATTAAAATCAAATTAATTGAACAAATTACTCACTATCAGTGTAAGGAAACAAGGGAAGGTATTTTACTGATTTATGCACTCATTTACATGTGTAACAAGACGACTTCTCTTTATTTAACAACAGTTACTGACAGATCCATGACATCATTATTTAAACTAAAATATTTAAATGCTTTTCATAAAACTTTGGGATCAAATAGATTATATATTCTTATACCTCGGATCCGAGTTTACTTTCTGTATATTTATAGTAAAGACTTCTAATTATTTTCAGTTCATTTTAGAAGCTTGCAAGACTTCTTTAACCATTGGAAGAATGGTACTATTAATTGGAACGATAATAAGTTACATTAACATTTAAAGCGTTACAACGTATGATAATTGAATTTTTACAGTAAACTCTTAGATTTTCTCATTATAATGTTTACATAAAATTAATCGTCTTTGAAAAGTCTCTTTTAGAAGTGAGTAGTGTAACAAATATGATTAACTCTCGATAGCCAAGCTATCGAGTCACCTTTACAATTGAACGTAGAAACCTCGTCCTGGGGTGTCCGTCTTGGGAATCCTTGTAGTCGGCGTCATCATCTGGGTCGTGTCTTCGGCAAGAATAGGTCGGATGTTCACAGAGGAGATTGAAGCTTCCTTGGTGTAAGTATATGTAGATTCTCGGATGTCCTAAGCAGCGTCTTATGCATGGTATACGTGTCTTTATGAATGTTCTGCAGATCAAATCTTCAGGAGTGATGTTGTAAATGGAGTTACCTCTTGAGGGGAGTCGTCATCTTGTTTACCACTAGTTCTGTTTTTAGTGTTACATTTTATATCTTCTTCTTACCACATATTTATGTTATTGATACATGACACACGCTTTTCACTTTTATCAGTGGTAGTTAATATATTACATTTAACTAAAACAAACAAATTAAAAACATTTTGGTAGAGCTTTCGCTCGTACGTCTGTACTGCGTGAAGGCAACATAGCGAGAGACTTTCTGCTCGCTTCAACTGGTACTTAACAAAGGAGAGGGGCAACTACTCCGCGACAATATAGTCCCTATTTTTATCTAAGTTAACATTCTTATTACCAAAAACTATACCTTAATTATACATATATAATTTAAGTGAGTTATTTTAACTACTATTTGTGTCTTCAGATTTCTAATTATAAACATTATGATTTTTATATCTTCCTAAATTACAGACGACTCGGTAAACACGTTGAGTCCGGAATTAACAGGTCACCGCATGATGACAAGCAAAGGGTTAATTATGATAATAATAACCTTTTTTACAATTCGCCCTTTTTATTAGTGTTTCTTTGGATCTCTTAATTACTTCTCATTCTCATCCTGAGTAAATACAGGGGTTTTAGGTATTATAGTGAGATTTAAAATTACTTAATCGCTCGCAAACTTAATTTTTTTATTTTTACGATTACAGTTAGAATTTAAATCGTCACATACTCCACCGCTTAAATTTCACGTTACGGTTGTTTTTTTTTCTGTCTAACGCACAATTGGGGACTTGGAGTATGTATGAATGGTGTCAGTGTGTGTAATTTCTTTCACATAGTTATTGGTTAGAGTTATATCTCTTGCTTCTTCTCCATAACACAATATACTTTCATACTTTCTTATTAACTACTCTTTTTTTACATACTATTCACACTTAATATTTACAAAATAAAACACAAAACTCTTTCTTATCTCTATCACTTAAATCTACTACCGGTTTTTTCTTTTTGGTTGTCTTACTCTTTCTCTGTAGAGTAATTTTCTAAATCTTTGCTATTTAGAATTCAGTCTAATTTTCATCTACTACTAGTTTTCATCTAGTAAATGAGTACTAGTTTTCATCTAGTTAATGAGTAGATAACTCATCTAGTTAATGAGTACTCATTAACGTATTCTTCGCAGAACTGGATCTCAGGTTGATCAGGCCTCATTTCCAAACTCTACGTTTAACATTTTCCACGGTTTCAGAAGTATAATATACTTCACTACCTAGTATTCCCTTTTCTATTTTGGGTTATACTATTCCGTCTCTTCTTCTTATACAATTTTAGTTGCGAAATATGCGTTCTCCGCACATATTTTCGAGTCGCAGGTTCGTACAGGGCGACTGTAACTGGAGTTAAGTACTTCTGGATTTGGTAAGGGCCACACCATCGGTATGATAGTTTAGAGGTGGTCTTATCAATTGCACTACTAGTGGGGTGAGTCTTATTCAACAATGCACACCTCTTCAATTTACACTAGTATTACGCTTTATAACAGTTTGACTCTATTCATTCATGTACTTTCCACAATTAAATTAATTATTTATTTTGGTCACAATTTCAAGTTACGAAATTCTTTCCACGTAATTAACTGGGTCTACTTTACACAGGAGCATTATTATTGACAAAGTTTTTTTTTTACCGTGACAACAGACATACACTAACATATACTATGCAGATTCAATAATTATAATGCAGGATTATTCAAGAAACAACAGGTCTTGGATTGTCATAATACAAACCTGTTAAAGACTGATCAGTTGACCAAACATTACAATTCATGTATGCAAGTAGGTACATGCATATATCTTCATTGTAGGAAGATACAATGATTTTTCAATTTATACAGACTATCTTTTACGTATGTCAAAACAAATTCATTTTTTTGAAAATTAAAGTTACATTAATTACATTCTCTGAGTGCATAGATCAATAACTGAATGCCGTGAGTTATTTAATTTACTAATAAATTAATCAGCAGAGTGGCGCAATTTTGTAACGTATTGCCGCGTTACAAATCCAGGGAACTAATCTTAACTGACCTCTGCCAATTACATGGGCTGCCTACATTGTAACAAACTGTATTAAAATCAAATTAATTGAACAAATTACTCACTATCAGTGTAAGGAAACAAGGGAAGGTATTTTACTGATTTATGCACTCATTTACATGTGTAACAAGACGACTTCTCTTTATTTAACAACAGTTACTGACAGATCCATGACATCATTATTTAAACTAAAATATTTAAATGCTTTTCATAAAACTTTGGGATCAAATAGATTATATATTCTTATACCTCGGATCCGAGTTTACTTTCTGTATATTTATAGTAAAGACTTCTAATTATTTTCAGTTCGTTTTAGAAGCTTGCAAGACTTCTTTAACCATTGGAAGAATGGTACTATTACTTGGAACGATAATAAGTTACATTAACATTTAAAGCGTTACAACGTATGATAATTGAATTTTTACAGTAAACTCTTAGATTTTCTCATTATAATGTTTACATAAAATTAATCGTCTTTGAAAAGTCTCTTTTAGAAGTGAGTAGTGTAACAAATATGATTAACTCTCGATAGCCAAGCTATCGAGTCACCTTTACAATTGAACGTAGAAACCTCGTCCTGGGGTGTCCGTCTTGGGAATCCTTGTAGTCGGCGTCATCATCTGGGTCGTGTCTTCGGCAAGAATAGGTCGGATGTTCACAGAGGAGATTGAAGCTTCCTTGGTGTAAGTATATGTAGATTCTCGGATGTCCTAAGCAGCGTCTTATGCATGGTATACGTGTCTTTATGAATTTTCTGCAGATCACATCTTCAGGAGTGATGTTGTAAATGGAGTTACCTCTTGAGGGGAGTCGTCATCTTGTTTACCACTAGTTCTGTTTTTAGTGTTACATTTTATATCTTCTTCTTACCACATATTTATGTTATTGATACATGACACACGCTTTTCACTTTTATCAGTGGTAGTTAATATATTACATTTAACTAAAACAAACAAATTAAAAACATTTTGGTTGAGCTTTCGCTCGTACGTCTGTACTGCGTGAAGGCAACATAGCGAGAGACTTTCTGCTCGCTTCAACTGGTACTTAACAAAGGAGAGGGGCAACTACTCCGCGACAATATAGTCCCTATTTTTATCTAAGTTAACATTCTTATTACCAAAAACTATACCTTAATTATACATATATAATTTAAGTGAGTTATTTTAACTACTATTTGTGTCTTCAGATTTCTAATTATAAACATTATGATTTTTATATCTTCCTAAATTACAGACGACTCGGTAAACACGTTGAGTCCGGAATTAACAGGTCACCGCATGATGACAAGCAAAGGGTTAATTATGATAATAATAACCTTTTTTACAATTCGCCCTTTTTATTAGTGTTTCTTTGGATCTCTTAATTACTTCTCATTCTCATCCTGAGTAAATACAGGGGTTTTAGGTATTATAGTGAGATTTAAAATTACTTAATCGCTCGCAAACTTAATTTTTTTATTTTTACGATTACAGTTAGAATTTAAATCGGTACAGCGCGAAGGTTTAACGATGTACATCGTACGGAGATTGGCCGCGCACTGAATTACGTTTTGCTCCCACCACGACAATAGCGCAAGGCAGTGTCATACAATACATTTGACTTGAAAAGCAGTTTATCATTTTAAACACGCGGCTTGGTATCAGTATTGTTATATGCTTTATAAATTTCGTACTCTTCAAGAGCGTTCAAATATTGTCCTTTCTTACATATGTGAAGGGGTATTAAATTAGTTTTAAATTTGGTGTAATTATGATTCTCGGAAATGAGGTGTTCTGCAAATTTTGACTTGATATTGTCCAAACTGTGAAGGTGTGTAGGCGGCCTATGTTCTGTAAATCTTTTTAAAAAACTATGTCCTGTCTGCCCCACATAAAAGGCGTCACAATCGTCACATATCAATTTGTAAACACCAGTTTTGTGTTTAAGGCTGGTAGTTCTGCGGACACGAAGATTATTCATAATATTATTAGTGGTTTTGTAAGTGACGTTTATATTGCTAATATAAATATAATATATTGCTAACCACTAATAATATTATGATTAATCTTTGTGTCCGCAGAACTACCAGCCTTGAACAAAAAACTGGTGTTTACAAATTGATATGTGACGATTGTGATGCCTTTTATGTGGGCCAGACAGGACGTAGTTTTTTAAAAAGATTTACATAACATAGGCCGCCTACACACCTTCACAGTTTGGACAATATCAAGTCAAAATTTGCAGAACACCTCATTTCCGAGAATCATAATTACACCAATTTTAAAACTAATTTAATACCCCTTCACATATGTAAGAAAGGACGATATTTGAACACTCTTGAAGAGTACGAAATTTATAAAGCATATAACAATACTGATACCAAGCCGCATGTTTTAAATGATAAACTGCTTTTCAAGTCAAATGTATTGTACGACACTGCCTTGCGCTATTGTCGTGGTGGGAGCAAAACATAATTCAGTGCGCGGTCAATCTCCGTACGATGTACATCGTTAAACCTTCGCGCTCGCTTTTAGACATTTAAGTATTCATATTGTTTTAAATTATTTATTTCATGTTGGATTTTAACATTTTAATTAATTGACAAATGTATCAACTTAAATGATACACGATTATTTTAAGTTCTGATGATGGGACAAGTGTCCCGAAACATGTCAACTTTGTGAAGACGTTGTTTCTGGAAGCCGCAGACGGTAAGTTTCAATATATTTGATTGAACAACGCGTGGCTTGGTACTAAACATTTGGAATTATTCCTTTTAAACATGTTAGTTTTTCACATTCAATTCCTGCCCAGAACTTTCAAGACAATCCTGTTGTGGAACATAGTTACTAACTGCGAAAGTAATAGTGAGTGGAATATCAGGCAGTACATAGATAAGCTAAGTATAGACACCTTTTCAAAAGAATGTTTACTGAAATCTCCATGGGTTCCACCAGAAAAATTATGTATTCCTGGTGCATTCAAACACATATCTTCATTTTCAAAAATCGTGGTTTCTCAAGTTTTCCTGGCCTGCGTATCCAGAACATCTCCATATCCAGAACTTTCTGTAGGTTTTGTGTTCTTTTCTCTTGGCACACTGCCAGTAAAGGTAGTAATCAGCATCTTAGACTTTGGTAACCTGTCACCATACCGACTGGAAGAATGCCTTGGAAGACCTTAAATGCAAACTCTTCTTCCTGGGTTTACTGGATGTCAGTCCCTTTTCTTATTCATATTGCCTGTTATCATGTGTAATGCAAACTGCATTCCTAAAGGTTCTATTCCTAGCAAGCTACAAGAATTTCTGTCCCTTTAATCATCTTTTGAATCTTTTACAACTGTGTTATTTACCAATGGATTATTAATTCTTATTTATGGATTATTAATTATTTTTACCCATAAAAAGTTTTGTGTTCCGAGTCGTAGTGAAATAATTATATTTAGTTAAGTAACGGACACGTCATGGACAACGAAATCCAAGTATTAATTACCGTATTCTTTTTTTAAAGTTTCATTAACAAATTCTGATTTTTGTTAACTGCTCAACAATATATCTAATTTCAAAATTTAAACACTAAAACTAAATGATTTTTACAGTGTTGTATATGTTTTAATACAATTGTTTATTTTTTTCAGGGACTCCTCCATGTTCAACAGAAGCTACCATAACTATAAAAGTAGTTGACCAATCTGTGCCATTGTTTGAAAAGCAGTTTTACAAAGCATTAGTTCCTGAAAATCTAGCTGTGAACACGCCACTGCCTATTGTGATAAATGCTCACTCAACATATGGACATCCACTGATATACAGCATTGTTGATGGTGATGTCAATCAACGGTTCTCTGTCAACTTCACTATAGGTAAACATGTTGCTTAAACCCACTAAAATGAGGTACGGTAACTGCATCATAATCACTGCCATTATTATTGTTGTTGCAGTTGTTGAAAATATTATGTGATCGGTATGGGTGTTTACTATTTCGGTGAATATTTGTGTATTTTATTTCAAATTTATGAGTCATTTTTTTAAGTTTTCAGGTCATTTTACTAAGGTTCCCTCTCATTTTGTGAGGTCATTTTAAAAATACAATTAGGTCATCAAAGCCTAGGCTTGATTATAATGAGTATCTGATTTCAACCTCCCTTCGAGTTGGACTTGAATTACTAGACCAGTGATTTTCAAACTGTGGCACATTCCTGCTGGAATGCCTAGAGAAGCCAGATAATATTGTCAAGATGAATCATCATCCTATATCTATATAAAACTCAAAGTCTGAGGATTTCTTTGTACTGAATACAAATCCACACCTTTACACCGATTGCCACCAAATTTTGGATAGGTAACCTTTGAAAAAAAAACTGTCTAAATTGAAATTTGATGTTTTGCCCCATTCACACGATTTAGGCCCTTTTAATTATGCCCTATTGTTGATGTGTATAAAGATGTCAACAACGCCATGGAAGCCATAATTAATTACCATAGTAACAAGTAAATAAACAAATGATATTTAGCAGCTTCGGAACTGTACCTTTATCCGTTCCTGCAGTACATTTTCAGTGTTTTTAATATGTGATTGTATCGATATATTATGATGTTGTAAAGGAAAAGTGCACTAATTGTAAAATGTCCTATTTTTTAATCCAAAGCAAAAATATATGTTGTTTTCATTTGTGAGGTTAGGTGACAACAGTTTTTGGTTTTTAGTTTACTGCTGAAATAAATAAAAGCCATGGTTGAAGAAAACATAAGGTTTAATGTGTATATACTTACAATATTTATAACACAGTAACACTTAAATAAAGAACTTAACGGTTTTGAGTAAATGGGTACTTGCAACTTATAAATATCAAAAATATTGTACTTTTAAACAACAACAAATTATTTTGCCATTTGAATCATTTTGCTTTTTTCTATGTATACAAGTCGGTAACAATAATATTTATTGACTTAGATGATAAAATTATTGACTCTGAGTTATTTTTATTAAAATTCATTAGAGTGGTACAACATTCAAAAAGTTTAAAAACAACCACTGTAATAGACATGAGGGGTACAATTTGAAACTGGCTGAACTTGCCAAACCCAGGGCCTCAAATACCATGATTATATGAATTTACTATAATTTACTATCTGCATAAAAGCTACAAGGACAGGGTGAAAAATTCTGATTCTCCATAGAGATTGAGCCACTCTTCTCGTTATTTTGATCATGTTGTATGATTTTAATGACCAAAGCTCAATGCATCAAGTCAATGAGTTTAGTATTAGTTTGACAGTCCACCACAGTAGGTCTAGGCTTCAAACTTTGTTTTAACAGTGGGTAGACTGAAAATTCATGCCATGATTAAATATCTTTTTGAATGGCCTGACTGAAACTGATATTTAAAAAAGCGGCTGGATTCAACATTGGTGGACTGTTTTCAATCAAATAAAATGATAAGTGCTGGATTGCAAAATTTTCAAATGGATTGGATAAACACTACTAACAAACTGTGCAGTGGATGTTTCGTTTAAATTGTTATACCAGAAACAGTAGAAAAAATCTACAAAAGCATTCTGTAGATCATAGAATAAAAATGAGTAGTTAAGATCTGAACAACAACAGTATGGAAAGCACATTTAGCTTATTTTTCATCACTTTATAAATGCAACTCAACCAAGTTTTTGTGCTGAATTCATAACTGCTGATAGTATTTGGATCCACCACAATACTCCTGAGTCAGAGTAATTGACTACAAAAGACAAACCAATTCTAGAGAAGGTAAAGACAATTCCATCTGCTAGCTAGTTTATAGTGACTTTTTTCAGAGCTTGCATGGAATATTCTTAATTTACAATATTGTAAAGGAAAAACGATTGGTAACAAGTATTGTGCAAATGTATTACAGCTTTTAAATGATGAAACCAAGAAAAATTATCTCATTTAGTCAAACAGAAAGCACAGTTTCTCTAAGAAATGCACTAGATCACAGATTAATTGTTACAATGGCTAAAAATAAAAGTTCAAATTGCTTCTTCACCCACCATGCTCACAAAGTTTAGTTCCAAATGAATTTTGCCTCTTTCCTAATCTTTTCTATGAAAATGGCTTTGTGAAAAAAAATTTGTGGACATGACTCAAGTTGTAAATGGTTATTTTTGAGGCACTCAAAAAATCATGTGCAATAATTGTGTGAGGCTTATAAGCATGGAAAATTGCTCGAGAACATTCCTGGAAAAGTGTATTGAGTGAAATAGAGATTATGATGAGAAATAAATGCAAATAAGTCCAAAAAAATGTTACTTCAGTGATTTCTTTGTAAGGCCCAGGACTTTTCACCCTTCCCTCATATCTTCAGATTAATTTTTGTTTGTTTTATATTATTGTCCATGACATGTCCGTTGATTAACTAAATATATCACTACAGACTAGGAACACAATGTTTTTTAATGGTAAAAACGTACAAGTTTTACCTTAAAGCCTGAACCAGTTTTCGTTTATTGTCATCCTCTGATGAAGCTTATAATAAGCAAAAACTGGTTCAGGCTGTAAGGTAAAACTTTTACATTTTTACCAGTAAAAAACTTTGTGTTCTGAGTTGGTAGTGATATACTTATATTTAATTTTTTTTTAAGTGCTTTATATATTTCTAATGCTGACTTTTTCCTTTTGCAGGTCCACTATCAAATAATGATCACTGTAAGTATACTATTATTTTCATAATATAAATAGTAAATCAAAGAAAAATTTTTAGAATTGACTTTTAAAAAATAAATTTATAAATTCTTTCTATGCACATACATGTGGGAGTTTTCCAAAACCATAACAACTGCTAGCAACTCTCTTCTTGCATATAATAATTTTTTTTCTACCTTGCAATTGCTTCATTGTCCTGGACTTGGGACAGGACTATATCTAGAACTGTATCTAGACCTTTTGTGTGTGTTTGAGACTTAGTTCTGAGAATTAATTATCATGTAATTGTTTCTTATTTATTGTTCAACTAATTCTTTGGAATTTCAGAATTTTCACTCTTGTTTGAAAACAAAATTTAGTTGTAAGTGTAAATTTTGTGTCTATATAATACAAGTATTCTCAGGGCCGGCCCCAGCGCTTCTGCCGCCCTGTGCAGTATATATGAGTGCCGCCCCCTCCCTATTTTAACTCTGAACACATTGACGCACACTAGACCTACTCTAAAGATATGGTTATTGCTTTCAAATGACGACTAGGAATGTTTGCACTCATTGTCAGGTTTACATTCTCTCGTTCACGAGTTTTCAACTCTTCGTTAAATTCCGCTGACTTTATACATAAAGTAATACTTACCGATCTTATATATTGTGATGAAATTAAGTGAATAATTTTATTTTTTTCCTCAATTTCAAAACTTAACATCCCAGAATCTGCCGTCCTTTAAAATTTGCCGCCCTGGGCGGTGGCACGGTTCGCCCCTGCCTGGAGACGGGCCTGAGTATTCTATTACTCAAAAGAGAAATGTAAGTACCAGTACATCAAATGCAATGTAATTGGATCCTTTGAATTATAATGCTTCAATGAAAATTATTTGTGTGTGTGTGTGTGAGAGAGAGAGAGAGAGAGAGAGAGAGAGAGAGAGAGAGAGAGAGAGAGAGAGAGAGAGAGAGAGAGAGAGATTTTCATTAACATCATAAAATAGAAAAATATTAGCTCTGATGATATAAAACAATATTGTTCAATCAAATGTTATCAGAAATTAAGTCAATAAAGTCAAAACTTTATTGTGTTAGAATGTAATTAACTTGCCTCCAGGCTATTCTTTTGCCACGGTATTGTGGTTAACTGGCGAAGACCGTGTCAGTTACTGAATTGTTCTTACACTGAAGATGACCTCCGTTGGTGGAAATGTCCGTTCATAGAACCAGGAGTGGACCACAGTCTAATGGCCCAGAGACACATCAATTACATTATAACACAGTTGCCATAAAGCCTTATATGCACATCAAAACTTTATATTTGAAATCTGTCAATCAGTTGTTTCATAATATAAATAAGCAAAAAAACTTATTTTTCCATACAGGTACTTTATATATATATGAAGAGTTAGATTATGAAATGAAAAATCAGTACCTAATATCACTGAGAGCTACAGACAGCATATCCAAGACGTATGCAGAAGTACCTGTAAACATTGTCGTCACTGATGTCAATGACTGTGCACCTAAGTTCAGTGCAGACTTTTACAACATTACTGTGGCAGAAAACACACCAGTTGGATCTTATGTGCTTCAAGTAGATGCCACTGACAATGATACAGGTAACTGAGAACTTACGTTCAGGTATCAAATTAATTTACCTGATGGTGTATATAAATTACAATGTAGTTCAGAAAGAAGCTTTGTCTGACTTTATTGTAGTTATTGTTGCCATCAGTATCATCATCATCATAATCATCATCTACTTGCAGTGATTAGATGCTAATTTTTGTTCTAGTCTCATCTGTTTTTATATCATAAACTATGCCACCTTTGCCAAAGACTTCCAGTCTTCATGTTGGGTCCGCATATTTTGTAACTTGTTTTGACAATCTTGTGCATAGTGTATTTTATTTCCTACATATTATTTTCTCCTGTACTAAACAAATTCATCTTTTTCAGATGCTTCAATTTTACTTAGATAGTATCTGTAACTCAAGAATGCAAAAGAAGTTCCCAAAAATATAGAAGAAAAGTGGAAAGGTTGGAGATGGCTATACAGAGAGCAATGGGAAGAGTAGTGCCATGTAGAAAGTACCAAAACAAAGATAAATAGCATGCAGAATGGCTGGTTGAATGGCTGGTGTTAGAGAGTCATTGAGAATTCAGATATTACTACTTTACAGTAAGTCTTACAATGGAGCACACAAAACATAATGTAGTAAGGTGAAAAACTGATCAAGGAGAAGAAAAGGACTAACAATTAACAAAAGGAAGAAGGAATAAATGGTTATTAAAAAAGAAAAGAATTTCAAAATGTTTGTACTTGACGTGAAGAAAGAGTAGAAAAGGTATAATCAGTTAGTACATATTAAGCATAAAGACAATATCTGATGGGATAGAAACAGATGAGAGATACGTAAAAGCTATACTCAGATAAATGTTGCTGTACAGATAAGAATGATGGGTTATGAATAAAAATGTACTGGAGATGCAAGATGGAAAAGGAAGCTTATTAGAAGAACATTGTAGAGAAGGAAAATAGAAGGTGGATACATTGGGAGAATGGAAGTAAAGTTATGAGCTGTGAAAAAAAAAATAAGAATTTTTTAATTATTTATTTATTCTTCAAAATTAATATTGTCCCCTTCAAGGTAGACCCCATCAGATACAACGCACTACTTATGCCAACATTCCAGTCCAAAAAACATTTGTTAAATTTTCGTTTTTGATATAGCCTTCAGTTAACTCAGCGATCTTGCCTTTATCTCCTCTACACTTGAAAAACATTGTCCTTTCATTATGCTCTTCATTTTTGGGAACAAGAAAAAGTCATGTGGGGCCATATTCGATGAAATAGGGTGGCTGCACCATTACAACAGTATTATTTTTTGCCAAAAATATACAAATTATTAGTGAAGTGTGAGCTGATGCATTATCATCGTGCAAAATCCAAGAATCACTTGCCCACAGTTCAATATACCAACTTCCTCAGTATGATCTCCAGTTCTCTTGTTATCTTCAATGACTTCACAGACCTATTGGAAATGTTTGTACCACTTACAAACCCTTGGTTTGGACATAGCATTCTCATCAAAAGCCTTTTCCAACATTTTCACTACTTCACTGAATTTGATATTAGAATTTAATGCAAATTCTTTCTTCTGTCATTTCAAGAATATGAAAATCTCTGAGCATGCTAAAATGTGTCACCAATATTTGCATTAATGAAGAAAGTTGTGTTAAATTCTTGGATTTCGTTGTCCATGATGTGTCCGTTACTTAACTAAATATCACTATAATATTGACGACTCGGAACACAAATGTTCCGAGTCGTCAATATTATAGTGATATTTAGTAAAGTTGTGTTAGTGGTTAAAATTACTAACAGATCGGTATTAACCTTAATGAATACCGAAAACCTTAACCTTAACCTTATCAAAAACCTTTTGTTATACCGATCTGACGATGAGCTGAGAAGCTTGAAAACGCTAATCGGAATAATTTTTCTATAGTGGTGTGCAACAGTGATAATTCTGTTTGCAATATTTACATGTTAAAAACAAATTAAGCATCTACTATTCCACAAAATTGACATGTATGTCACAGGGAGTGGTACAAACATGAAAAAAAATATTATAAATTGAAAACATGTAGCGTACAAAATAAAGAAATTCTCATTATTTTTTATCACACCTCATGTATACTGTGTCTATGGTAAACCACAACAGACATATAGCAGAGGAAGAAGATTGCAGTGGCTAGGCAACATTTAGAAGATAGAAGAAGAGATGACTGTAAAAAGAATATGACCATGTAATCATGACTTGGTTGGTAAATGACCTGAAGATGGCTTGACTGCCAAAAGCGCTCGTCAATACCAAAGATAACATAGTGGTTTGTACAAAAATACTAGTAGAAGTGAAAAGAATAGCTGTCACCAGGTCTGGAATAGCAATAGCGTGGAGGCTACAATCCAGGAAGAAGAGAGAGTATCAAGGCGGAGACGGCAGTATGCTGTCATGGCAGATTTGAAAAAAAAAGATATCCAAGACTGGGAGAGTAAATAAAGCATAGGAAAGAATGAGGAAAACTTGTGATGCTTTAGGCTTAAGTGATCTATTTAAAAGCTTTAATTGTTTTATCTGTAACTACCTTAAACTTTCATACAACTTACCTCAGATGTGCCTGGATAATAGCTCATAATATCATTGAGATTTAACATCTATGATACCACAAAGTAAATTATTCTTCATTATCAATATACCAAAAGCTTTCTGGCAGTCTGAAAATCCCAAGTCTATTTCCAACTTAAATTTATGTCATTCAGGGACAGGTATTTCAAAATGAAAACACTGTCAGTACAAGTTACATCTTGTTGATTAATCCTTATTCATCCTCAATAAAGTCACAAAATGTAATTTGCTGCTAGAATATTTTACTTAACAATTGATTGTTTTAATTAAAAGAGTGAAATATACTGAATGGATGAGATCTTACCCTGTCTTGCCCTTACAAGTATATAGATCCTTGGTCGATAAACTACCAGTGGTCATCAAGCAAGCATTATTTGTATTCATACTAGTTATGCTTAACCTCACAAAATATTGTCACAGCTTTAAGTAAAATATATACTGCCATATGGGATTGTATGGCGATGCTGGTAGTGTGAAATATATGCTTATCTAAAAATGAAACTTTTACTTGTGAAACTTACTGTTTATTATCTTCTCGTTGAACGCGTTTCAGCGTACGTATTCGCCTTCTTCAGCTTTGAGACAGACTGCCATCAGACAGAGGAAGAAGATTGCAGTGGCTAGGCAACATTTAGAAGATAGAAGAAGAGATGACTGTAAAAAGAATATGACCATGTAATCATGACTTGGTTGGTAAATGACCTGAAGATGGCTTGACTGCCAAAAGCGCTCGTCAATACCAAAGATAACATAGTGGTTTGTACAAAAATACTAGTAGAAGTGAAAAGAATAGCTGTCACCAGGTCTGGAATAGCAATAGCGTGGAGGCTACAATCCAGGAAGAAGAGAGAGTATCAAGGCGGAGACGGCAGTATGCTGTCATGGCAGATTTGAAAAAAAAAGATATCCAAGACTGGGAGAGTAAATAAAGCATAGGAAAGAATGAGGAAAACTTGTGATGCTTTAGGCTTAAGTGATCTATTTAAAAGCTTTAATTGTTTTATCTGTAACTACCTTAAACTTTCATACAACTTACCTCAGATGTGCCTGGATAATAGCTCATAATATCATTGAGATTTAACATCTATGATACCACAAAGTAAATTATTCTTCATTATCAATATACCAAAAGCTTTCTGGCAGTCTGAAAATCCCAAGTCTATTTCCAACTTAAATTTATGTCATTCAGGGACAGGTATTTCAAAATGAAAACACTGTCAGTACAAGTTACATCTTGTTGATTAATCCTTATTCATCCTCAATAAAGTCACAAAATGTAATTTGCTGCTAGAATATTTTACTTAACAATTGATTGTTTTAATTAAAAGAGTGAAATATACTGAATGGATGAGATCTTACCCTGTCTTGCCCTTACAAGTATATAGATCCTTGGTCGATAAACTACCAGTGGTCATCAAGCAAGCATTATTTGTATTCATACTAGTTATGCTTAACCTCACAAAATATTGTCACAGCTTTAAGTAAAATATATACTGCCATATGGGATTGTATGGCGATGCTGGTAGTGTGAAATATATGCTTATCTAAAAATGAAACTTTTACTTGTGAAACTTACTGTTTATTATCTTCTCGTTGAACGCGTTTCAGCGTACGTATTCGCCTTCTTCAGCTTTGAGACAGACTGCCATCATTTTGTAACGGTTGTTGTGTGGAAGGTGTAGTGGGGTTGGTGCATGGAGGAAGGGGATTGGCGCGGGGATTCAACTTAATGTTTGTTTTTTGTATAATTTTGTCAAAAAGTGTATGTGATTTATATTGTAATTGATCGTTAAGTATGTTGTTTGGTTGTGTTGTGTGGTGTTTATATATTTCGTATTGTTCAGTTGTGTTGAGTTTTCGACCTTTGGGTAAGTAATGTAAAATTTCAAGATTAGTGTCTATGTTGGTGTAACTGTGGTTTTCTGTGTGCATGTGTGTGGCAAATGCGGAGTGTATATTGTTGTTGGTTAAAGCTTTTAAGTGTTCAGACAATATATTTTAACCAACAACAATATACACTCCGCATTTGCCACATACATACACACAGAAAACCACAGTTACACCAACATAGACACTAATCTTGAAATTTTACATTACTTACCCAAAGGTCGAAAACTCAACACAACTGAACAATACGAAATATATAAACACCACACAACACAACCAAACAACATACTTAATGATCAATTACAATATAAATCACATACACTTCTTGACACAATTATACAAAAAACAAACATTAAGTTGAATCCCTGCGCCAATCCCCTTCCTCCACGCACCAACCCCACTACACCTTCCACACAACAACCGTTACAAAATGATGGCAGTCTGTCTCAAAGCTGAAGAAGGCGAATACGTACGTTGAAACGCGTTCAACGAGAAGATAATAAACAGTAAGTTTCACAAGTACAAGTTTCATTTTTAGATAAGTGTTAGTGCTGTGAAAGAAGAGATGAATAATCAAGACAACTGAAATATATGGTTAAAAAATAATTTTGAAAAACTATGATAGCTCTGTGACAAAAATGGACTACAATATATTAAGAATCAAAATGAAAAGCATTGATTCTGAACAATGTACTATCAGCAGTTCACCTTTGCTACCGAACAAGGAATGTGGTGACGTATGCCATTCCACTGCACGCATCACTGTAATACTACACATTTAAAATACATTTACATTAAACAGACTTGACTGTTTCTCACAAGGTATTTCTTGTAGCAAATAAAAAAACACACTTCAACAAAATATTCAGTAAATCACACTTACATATAATCTACGAACCTTCAATCTAATACACACACAAAATTACAACTAAACACATCTTCTGAACGTCTGAACAATGTTTTCAGAACCAGTAATACCCCACAAACACAAGTACGCACTATCATTCAGTTGACCCCCTGCTCCTCATGCATCTCGACAGTAAAAATTAAGTGCGTACAGTATTTACTTTGTGTTTCATTAATTGTTATTTTTTTGTTCTATTCACTTTGTGCTACAGTGAAATTATAAACACTAAATTTTTTTTAGACTTCTTGCAGACTTCCAAACAGTGTTTATTTAACTTATTTATTTCACAGTATGTACAGATCCAGTATAGTCTTTTCTTATGAAATATGTGTTTGAATGTTATTGTCAATCCAAGCAGTTGACTTCAAATATGTTTGTTTTGTTACAGGTATTGGTGGAGAACTGTATTACTCACTAGATGAGGACAAAAATGGAATTAAATTACTGAGCATTGGAAGTGAAGATGGCAGAGTTTATCTTCACCATACTCTGGATTATGAAACAGTGAAACAGTATTCATTCACTATTAAAGTTAAAGATAAGGGAGTTCCTCGACTGACTGCATCTGTTCCAGTTTTACTAAATGGTGAATTACATTGATGTAACAAATATTTTTTTAATTTACTTTTGTAGTTCTTTTTATGGGAAGGGTAATATACCTTGTTTTACTATTGAAGCCATAAAGGATAATATAGGTTCAATATTTTAGTCATATAATTGGTCATAAGTAAGTATTATGAGACTAGTGAGTATTTATTTGGGATGCTCACTAGCTTCCAGTACCTCAGCTCATCTATCAACAAAAACCTTAATGAGATAATGAAATTAGAAGAAATATTGTGGCATGAAGCAGGCCATACTTTACCTAGAAAAAATTTCTAAGCAATAGATTGATAAGTTGTGCAACTAAGTTTAAAACATTTAAGATCCTGATCATGCCAGTTGTAATGAAACCTGGACTATTAACAAAGTGACAGTAGATCTGCTGAGTGGATTTAAAAGAAAAGTTCTGAGGAAAATTGTAGGGCCCATTTGTAAAAATGAACTGTGGCAGAGAAGGAAAAACAATCGGTTCCATGTATCTTATAAAGATTTCAGACTTACCTCCTTCATTAGGGTACTGTGATTGAGATAGTTGTACAAAGGTTTTTAAAAAATATATAAACACTTGTTACGTTTCACAGTTTTTATTTTTCTCTGATAGCTGTTTCAGCTTCTTAAGCCATTCTCAAAGAGATCAGTGAACAACTAAACAGAGGATGTAGGGATGGTGAACATCTGTTTAGGGCATGTATCGGAACATGTGTGGGGTGTGAAGATGGAGGGGGGCTTGTAGGAACTAAGGGAAAGTCATGTGTCTGTAAAAACTAAATATAATCTGAATGCAAAATATAAATTAACTAAACTAAATAACAGCTTTTAATAAAGCGGATACACAGAATTCAGTTTATATAATTTCAGTTTATTAAAAGCTGTTATTTAGTTTAGTTAATTGTATATTTTGCATTCAGATTATATTTAGTTTTTACAGACACTTGACCTTCCCTCCTACAACCCCCCTCCATCTTCACATCCCACACATGTTCCAATATACGCCCTAAACAGATGTTCACCATCCTTACACCCTCTGTTTAGTTGTTCACTGATCTCTTTGACAATGGCTTAAGAAGTTGAAACAGCTGTCAGAGTAAAATAAAAACTGTGAAACGTACTAAGTGTTTATATATTTTTAAAAACCTTTCCATTAATATGTTTCACCAAGTGCCCAACAAGTCATCAATTAATATCGTGAGATAGTTGTGTTATGTCCTGAGAACAGACAAGGGCATGCCACATGGGGTATGATTGAGAGGAAGACCTAAGGTTCAGTGAAAGGATAATGTCTTGGGTGATTACAGGTATTTAAACTTGAGTATCACCCATGCTTAGGAACAGGACGATGGGCAATAGTAGTGGATGAGAGCAAGGACAGCTGCGTGGCAGTTGCGCTAATTGTCCCTGCTGTGCCAATTAAGAAGAAGTGTATAGACAGACAATAGATTTTGAACGGTGACTTGGAGACGCACAATTGGCAGTCACCTCATTGCAAGGCTAACAAAATTTTCATTCCTTTTGCACATGTGGACAGCAGTCTTGTACAGAGTTTTGTAGTGTGCAACAAGGCTGACGAGAACATTATAAGCATGCTAATGTCACTATGGAGAGATATTATGTCACAGAAAGAGATAGTGTGTGAGCAAGCCAGCAAATGATTTGATACTGCATGCTCTCCTTTCTAGTCACCATTGTTTACTTTTGCTTACACTTCACCATAATTCTTTCATTGGCTCCATGCATTTGACTGCTCAAAATCAACTGTCTCAGGTTTCTAATAAGAGTAATATATTGTAAATACGAGGATTGTTCAATAGAAACATGTTTGATCTGCACAGCCATGACTTCGTCACCATGGGAACGGAATTCATTTGTTTATATTGTCTGTTTAAGTACTAGTGATGCATCTGTCAAAAATATTTGCAGTTTGCTCATTTCCAAGCGTTGTGACTGGATTGAAAAATAGCATATATGATAGAAAATCCATCCAAAGATAATCTACGTGCCGTTATCCAGTGTTTGGCCGCTGAGGGGCGTCAGCCAATGGAAATTTATACCAGAATGAAAGCTGTATATGGTGACTATTCTTATACGGCAGTGGTTGAATGGTGTAATAAATTTCTCGACAAGGAAGAGACTCCACTAAAGATTTGCCCTGTACGTGTTGCAGCATCAGATGAAAATGTGAGACAGCTGGAAACTGCTTTACGCGCAAATAGACATATCAAAGTTAGAGAAATTTTTTCAAATGTTGAGCATCAGCATGGGAATCATTCATCCCATCATTCATAGTCTTGGCTATCACAATGTTACTCAGTGGATTCCACAACTGCTTACTGATGAGCAGAAAAATTTGCGTTTGGCCTGATCATTTGATGCATTTGATGCTCTGTCATCAAGGTAATGCCATTCTGCACCAAACTGTTGCCAGTGATGAGTCTTGGTGTTATCACTACAAACCACAATCAAAACATCAGAGTATGCAGTGGAAGCATGCACAATCTCCTAAGGCGAAAAAATGTTGGTCCCACCCTTCGGCAGGAAAAGCAATGGTGACCGTATTTTTTGATTATCAGTATCTGCTGCTCTTAGATTTTAAAGAACCTGGTGTTAACATTAATGCTGAGTGATATGCAGATAGCTTAAAATGCTTACGGGTCAGCATCAAGAATAAACATCTCAGGAAGCCGGTGTCATTCTTCTACATGATAATTTTCGACCCCAGGTAGCCCAGACGATTCAAGATCTGCTTGGTCGTATGAAGTGGAAAGTCTTACAACATCCACCTTACAGTCCTGACTTGTCCCCATGTGATTATCATGTTTTTGGTCCATTAAAGAAATCACTAAAAGGACGGCGGTTTAAATCGGTTGCTGAGGTAGAGCAAATGTTTCCGCAAACAGCTGCAAAAATTTTACTAGCAGGGAATCTACAGATTAGTGCAACAGTGGGACTCATGCCTTAATGTTAGTGGAGACTTCTTTTAAAAATGTTGAATAAAAAATGCTTTACACCCTCTAAACGTGTTTCTATTGAACAATCCTCATATTAGTTGCAAGTAATGTGCAGATAGATGGTCTATTCACATTAGACTCCAAGTGCTGAAGCTAGGTTTAGACTTGTCTAGATCCAAAAGCAGTCACCTATACTGTAGATAGAATCAAATCCACACTTTTTTTTAATCCCACTATAATATTGTATAGGTTCTTATTTTCCTATTTTTAGTGGCATCAATTTACAAAACGTTACTGGTTATAGTGATTACATTGGAATAAGGTGTAGTACACACTACACAAACACATCAAAAACATTGGAATAAGGTGTAGTACACACTACACAAACGCATCAAAAACAAAAACAACAAAACACAAAATACCATCAACACACAGCACAATAAATACATCACACTCACATACCACAACTCCTACACACAAAAAATCGCCAACACATTCAGAAAACACAAATACAAAATAGCATACAGAACAACCAATACCATCAAAAAACACATCAATAATACAAACACAGACATAGACAAATATAACAAAACAGGTGTTTACAAATTAAATTGTAATAACTGCAATAGTTTCTACATAGGCCAGACGGGAAGATCTTTTTCATCCCGTTACTCTGAACACTTAAAAGCTTTAACCAACAACAATATACACTCTGCGTTTGCCACACACATACACACACAAAACCACAGTTACACCAACATAGACACTAATCTTGAAATTTTACATTACTTACCCAAAGGTCGAAAACTCAACACAGCTGAACAATACGAAATATACAAACACCACACAACACAACCAAACAACATACTTAACGACCAATTACAATATAAATCACATACACTTTTTGACACAATTATACAAAAAACAAACATTAATTTGAATCCCCGAGCCAATCCCCTTCCTCCACGCACCACCCCCACTACACCTTCCATACAACAACCGTTACTAAATACTGGCAGTCTGTCTCTAAGCTGAAGAAGGCGAATACGACGCCGAAACGCGTTCGACAAGAAGAAAAAACAGTAAGTTCACAAGTAAAAGTTTCGGTACATTTTTAGATAAAGTGTAGTGCTGTGAAAGAAGATGAACAATCAAGACAACTGGAATAAGGTACTAGCCTTTCTCATGCAAAACCTTCAGTTCAGAAGTTTTTAATGCATTTTCATTTCTCCAAGATTTAAAAAATGAGATTAAACTTACAAATACATGCTATATGTATCAGTAATGGTACAGTTGAAGCTAATAATACAGTTGGCCAAAAAGCCATCACTACTAAGGCAAAGGATTACACGAGAGGAGCTGTTTCAGGTAAAAACCAATGATGAGCAAAAGCAATGTTGTAAATGTCAATGTTGTAAAAATATCTAGTTTCAGACAGTATAAAATATTACAGTTATATGATGTAAGGTGGGAGGAAAAAAAAGATTGAAGACCAATTTTTCAGTTGGGTTGAAATAATATAGAAGACAGAACTGAGAGAATCATCTACTGAATAAAGTTACAGAGCACAACCAATTTTCTATGATTTCACAATTCTGCCAGATAAAAGTTCTACAAAAATATTATATTTTATTATTTTAACATTGAAAATGTTTATAAGGACGTGTCACACATTTGCGGCCGATCGTTGGTGCGTGATCGAAAATGGGAACCGGTGAGTTTCCACAGAAACTATTTCTTTGTTGTCAATAATGTAGTACACATATAAAACTTCGCTTATGAATGTGACTACATTTAACTTATAATCTGTACATTGGTAAATGAAGAATGAATTCATTGATTGGTGAATGAACATAAATATATATATTTTTTAGATTTATTGAAGCATTTTCAATGCCCTTCTCTGTGCATTGCATTTGTGCAATGTCTGTAAATTTTTTTTCTAATTGGTCTTAATTTCCTAATTGGATAAGTAATTTGGTCTTATTAATGCTACTCATCACTTACTTATACACAGCATAATTGGAAAATTTTTCTTTTGTATTTCTGGCATTGAAAAATATTATGATAATTTTTAAAGTAAAGAATATAATCAATAATTAAAACTGACAACTTGTATCTCTCTTATTGCAGTTTTAAACATAAACGACAATCCACCAAGATTCAGCCAGCTGGCTTACACCTGTTGGTTGTCTGAAGAAGCAAGCCAAGGTCAGCTGATCACAGCTGTTTCTGCACATGATCCTGACTATGATCAGCTGTTTTACAAAATTGTTTCAGGAAATGAACATCACACTTTCAGCATTCATGTAGAAACTGGTATGTAAATGCTTTCATTTATTTTTGACCAAGAAAGGGTCCTCAAATTTCATTTTATTTATCTTATTTACAAGAAAGGGTTCAGGGACATCTGCTGACCAAGTATCTGCTCAGCCACTCAAATGACAAATTCCTTGTACGTCCAGCTAGCTACTTGTAGCTTCTTCTTTAACACAATGTTAGTTGATGTATAGTACATCCCTGGTATCGTCTTCCTTAACTTAACCAAATGCCCATCATATTGCCATAATGTGTGTACTTTTATATATTACAACATTACTTTTATACACTTACTTTTACACATACGCTCTTACTCATATGCGCGCACTTACCCACGTCTCAGAGGTATACTGTTCTTCAGCAGTATTTACCTTGATGTTCCCCGGCTGGGTCACAGGCTTTGGTCGTTGGTTGAATGTGGACAAGCACGTGAATAACGTTATAAGTTTTAATTTACAAGTAAAGAGTACAGAGGGTTTAGTACTGGTTGTGAAATTAGTACGACTGTTTTAAGAAAAGTATATTCATTTGATTTATTCAAAAATTAAATTCAAATTCTCATGTTATTTAAATGTTTAATGCGGGTTACTTATTATATGAACCCTTATATTCAATCTGAATATAATGTACTCATAATGTGTTTAACTCTTATTTCTTAAATTTCTAAGACATAGTATACACATACACAAATTATATATGACCTGAAATAGTACACAGACATATACATATAACACATATAAATATTATAGGAACGTGATTAATATGTATAACATTTAAATATTGATCTTGTCTTTACAAGCGTGGTTTTCAATATATGCCACTTAAATAAAACTTTCAATTAATTAAACTATTTATCAAAATATTAATAGAGAACATTTATTATGTTAATTGATTCTATTTTTAATGTCTCAGTTAATTAAAAATCTTCTAATTATGTAAATCTCATATTTAAAATTACTCATTTAATCAATTACAAAATATAATAAAATAATATGGTTCTTGCTTGACTATTTATTTAAGAGATTACTACAGTTATACTCAATTATATTTTGAACAATTATTTATTCATTATTCAAATCTAAAAATATATTAACGTTCTTGTAAACTTGAATATGGAAACTAGAGCTTTTGGCGATAGACCTCATGGTCATTTATAATATTAAATAAATGTTCGACTTCACCTGCATTTTTCTGCACCCATTTAACTTTGTTGTTACCGTCATCTGGACTCTCGAGTTTGTTGATCCTCTTCAGTATCAGCTCCTCTGTCTCTGCGTCTTTGAATTCCTCGCTCCGTCTCATGGATGCTGAGTTCTGACGTGGACCTCTAGTCGTGATGATATACGACTGGATGTAGCTGCATGTGTTGTCCCTGCGTCCTCTCGTCCTCTTCTTTCTTGTCCCTCGTAGCTGTCTAGAAGTTCTATGTAGTTACAACTTTCGTAGATTCATTTATATAGTTTCAACTCTTTTAGATTCATTTATATAGTCTGTTTCAAATCACTCGAGTTCTTTAATAACTGCACCGACGTACTGCCGGTTTCATTGCACTTCAGTTTATATACTACCGTTTAAAACATTACTAAAACATTGTAAAATTTACGGTGTCGAGATGCGTGGATTCCTCGTACTAAATAAACTTGATCTGAGAAAGAGTGTGTCGCTCAGATCAAGTTATGTAAATACATAACTTATCGCTGGGGTTTTATACTGCTGCCTCGTTGGAATTCCTGTTGGAAACTGTTCTGACAACATTGAACAGGCCAGCGCGTCGGTTTAATCGTTAGTTTCAACCTACGCATCTTTCTATGAAGCGCACACTTTTTTATAAATATTATTACACCAATCGTTCGGTATAATATTAAACCTTATTCATGCAAATTTTGAATGTTACACTGTGTAAATTATGGCAGTGATGGCAAAATTTCACACGGTGTCCAAACCGTTCCCACGATTAATGACCACTTAACGCCAAATTGAAGCGCCAGGCGTCAGCTATGTTTTTCAATATGTCGCTGATTCATGTGACTTATGGTTCGCGTACAGTACTTAAAAAACTGTGTGAAATCTTCCACCCTCGTTTGCAAAATTTAACCTGTCTGTTATTTACACATGTACACATACACACACACGCAGACTGATACACAGGCGGCCGCATGTCGTTCAGACGTCACCTCTGCGAGTTAGCGCATGTCAATTGCTCCCCTTCGTTACATTTTAAAACCAACTAAGCCATATGTTTCCATATACAGTACATGCTTACTTACAATATTTGATTTATTTAAAAATAAATACTACTTATATTTATTTCATTATTTCTTATACCTAACGTATATTTATTATATCATTTTTATTATGTATATCTTACATATTTCAAACTTATATACGAAAGCACGTTATCATACCTCAGTCAGGGGTTGATACATATACTTATGCTAAACGTATCGTTGCAATATATATATTATAACAACACAATTTGCATTTATATAATGTATTGAATTCATGGGTGTAATTGTAATAAGAAGATGATACGTTATTTAAGTTTAAAATTGTTCCATTTTATTTATTAAACAAAATCTTTCATTTTGCATATTTATTGACTCATTTATTATATCGTTTGTATGAATCTTTTGTACACAACTTATTGCTAACAAATTATATACACAAGTTATACATAAATCTTATTATCTAATTTTAATTAATTAAATATTTATTTTTTCTCTCGGCTTACTCATTGTGTGCTTATCTATTTGCAATTGCTGATTAATTTGCTTCAATAATGAGTTTACTTGTATTCAGATTACTTTTATTTTAATTTGTTTTAACTTTCTACTGCATATGCATTCTCCTTTATCAACAAGACTTTACTAATTACGTTAATTCAAAAATTAAATATTTTTCTTATCATTTATTTATTTTAATACTGGTTGAATGTCTTTCATTCAAACTTTAATTAGTGTCTTTCAAATGTCTATAATTAGAATGGTTTTTTATCACCTCGTTTAACGTGGTTAATCATCCGTACGTCCTCCTTTCGTCCTCTGGTTGTGTCCTCCGTGTCCTTCTGGTCATCTGGTCGTGTCCTCGTGTCCTTCTGGTCCTCTGGTCGTGTTCCACTGCATGCATTGTTTAATAGTCATCTCGCCTCACATCATATGCTGCCGGTGTGTCTATAGACCTCATCGTATGTATTCTGCTGCTCTGGTTGGACATCTAGTTTGTCCTGTGACTCTTACTATAGATGTGAATTAGCGTCGTCGACTGACATAGCCTCCTGTGGCAACGGTTGAATCGAGAAGAAGAAAACTTTATTAGCACGACCTGGTATTTATAGTCAGGTCATGTAAAAATTCATGTCTGAACAATATTTAACCTGTCAGATTCTGTCGAAGTGTCACTTCTCCCACTCTGGTTCAATTCACAATTTTCGCCTATCTTCGCGAATTACAAAGTTTGTTTCACATCACTCGATGCTCAATCGATCACTAATTTTTATATGTTTACTATACATAAATTACACTTCTTTAGGTTAATCACAAAAAGAGCTATTCATTAATTACGTAAAGTAATTGCACCTTTCGTCACATCGGTACGGTCTTTTAACACTTTATTCACCTTTAATTTCTATACACTTTGGTGTCTTTTGTTTTACCCTATCGTACATAGTTTTCTTATAATTAAAATAAAACATACAACTATTCTACTTGAAAAGGGTTGGTTACATTTCAGGAACGGACAGGCTTCACACACAGAAACAAAATACGCGTGTACACAATGCTAGCGACAGGTGTGTCGAAAATGCATGTCCATGCATGAATTCTGCGCTCCCTAATTTTAACTACGATCTAGCTTATGCAATCTGAATCATGTTTATTAATTCATATTTATTTATGTTTATTATTTATTTCATTTATTTTGGCAATGCACAGTACTGTTAATGGTTGTACTGTTGCAATGTATATTGTGTTATTAACTATAAGAGGCTTATAACACTACTGTCTAAACAGTAAGGTGTTTTGTCAAATGTAAAATTTGCTTCTCTGTTTCAGAGAAACTCGTAAATTTTGTTTACAATATGCTGATTGGTGTGTGTGTGTGTGTGAACATAACCTTATGTAATTTCTGTAACTTATGCTCGAGGTCCTTGGCATAAGTATATGCGTGGATGGCATATAAGTATGTGTCACTTCCATTATCATAAATATTTACACGTTTCATTGTTTGATAGACTATTTATTGATTTTGTGTACCTGAGACAGTTACTCATAAACACCATAGTTTGACTTTATGAACAGTACCAGTTAGGAAACGTTTTAATGATGAAAATTTTGGATAAGTAGTTTTTAACAGAAGTATTGATGTCTCCTAAATTTCACATGGTCACTTTTGTAGTTGACTCTTGTAGTCTGAGCTGTAAATTTTAAATTTCAAATGTAGAAATTTCTGTAGCCAATGTATCATATTTGGAGAGTGTCGTTCTACATGCTTCTCGACTAGCCCAGTGTGCCTCACCTGCATTAAGGCCATCCACTCACGTAACACTCAAGTAACTTCCAGAATGTTCCAGAGCACTTGTAAATACCCATTACGCGGCACACTGCAGTAAGGATGAAAAGTTGTCTGGGAACTCTGCACGGCTTATAAAAGCAAGAGCATCTGGCTTAGTCAGTAAGTTCTGATGAGCGATTTTCTTAGTGCAGATCGAGTTATTGTCGAAGTATTGTGAGAAGTGATTACTGCATTACATTTAGTGTGGAGCACTATTGCTTGACTTTATTATTGCGTGTTTACAAATTTAACTTGAATTATTGTAAGAGAATACCTTGTTGATTAATAATTATTAATTGTGATTAATTAAAGCTGGTAGTTAGTGATTTCATTGGTGTATGTATTTTGTTTTCCACTGTAGCATACGACGATCAGCGAGACCGTCATAACAATATTTTGAGTTTTATACATGGTCATTATATTATTATCAAGAATACATGGTCTGCCATAATTATCAAGAAAAATTGTTTTCCTAAATTGAGAATGTTATTTGTACTTAAAATAATTCTGCCAGTAACCTAAGTAACTTGATAAATTATTAACTATCTACATTTGTGGATGGTGTCCAAAAGACAAATGAACCTAAGTTTCACAGCCGGTATTTACATTATCACAATTTTCTGGGCATTAGGCTGGTCAACAATTTATCTACAACTTAGACCATGGCCTAATGGACCGTAAAAACTGTGATAGTGTCCACAAGAGTTTTACATTCTACTGCAAAAACGCAATATAGTTACAATGTTTAAAATGATGTACCGGTACTGTAGTGTGTTGGACGCATTGTCAGATTTTTCATAAATTTTATGGGAGCGCAGAGGTTGCTTGACACTAGTAGTTATAAAAAAATGCATTTTAGTCTGCATTCTTATGTTTTAGTTTTTGATCCACATTTATAATATTTCAGTTATCTTATGTTTTCAGCTATTCTTATCTCAGAGAAATGAATAATTGAAGAGTGAAATATTTTTCATTGCCCGTTCTGGTACCAAATTTGAAGTAGCAAAATGATGTAGCTTAAATGTGGGATACTACATTTATGGATACTGTGCCAACTTAGTATACAGTATTAACATATACAAAATAAATTCATCCATAAAATATATATTAATGTTTGTCACTATACAGTAATAGTTTAATTTCACAGTACATAGTAAAAATTGTTCTGGAAGAACAGATTGGTTTTAGAAAAAAGATGAGTGTAAACCTTGTGTTTTCACAATCCAAAAAACAATGTACAATCACTGTGAGCAAAATTAATCATCTTATATTCCCTCTGTAAATTTTACAAAAGATTTTGTACAGTAAAAAGTTGAAACTGTGATAAATACTTGAAGAGGGGTGTTGTCCTCGGAATCTTATTCAAGTAACTAAGTGCCTGTATAGATGCACCCCATTAATAATAATTGCCACTAATTATGACAATGATACCGAAGCAAGCAGTTTGACAAGGTCACAGTCTATCACTCTTAAAATTCCTTTGTTAAGGTGTCACCGGACAAAAGGCTTGCCGCATGACAATGGCGCCAATCGTACACTGTAGTGTTTTTGGTGGCCCTAAAAAGGACCGGGTGGCGAGAAAGCTGATGTTGGTCGTGCCGCGCTGAGATGTTCGCCGGCTGCGCCCGCTGTTCGTGGCGCACTGCAGTCCTCCTCTTCTTTCGGCATCGGTTGTAGAGTCGGCTGCCGGCCCAGCGAAATCCATCGCTGGCGCGGAACTGGAGGGCGAAGACGCAAGAACGCCGGTTCTATTCTTCGGCCGTTCCTTCCGGCTGACTCCGTGTCGATGTCGTCCGAGAGAGGAGAGGAGATGAAGTGCGTCCGATGGCGTGGCGATGAAGAGTGCGTTAAAATTCACTGCCAGAGCTGTTGGGTTGCGCGTCGTGAGACGACCCAATGGTTTCCTAGTACCGAGCCTCCGGTAGGGGCTCCTGCCTAGTGATCTTTCCAGACGGAATATTGATTAATTATTTAGTGGCCGCTACAACGGCATGCTCGTACTAGGTCGTCCTAGTACAGCATTTGCCGAGGCCGTTTCCAAGATTCACCTGGACGTGTTCGGTACTTGCCAAGGCCAGCTATGAGAGGGTTTGTCTGGGTCCTCGCAGCTCGGACGAAAAATTTACGTGCAAGTCGCCTTGCGGTGTCTTCCAAGGAGCGGACACCGAGTCCTCTTCTCAAAAGTCGAGAAGAAAACCGATAGAGGACTTTGGCCGCTAGCTGAAGACACCTATCGAGAACGCTTTGCAACTTTCTTTTATGAACGGTTGCGAGGTAAACCCAGACGGGAATAGCGTAGGTAATGATCGGCAACAGATACGCGTTGACGATCAGCTTATCCAGCTTGCGGGTCATAGCCTTGTTGACAAGTATCGGAAACAGTTGTGCGAGACGAGCGGACGCTCTCTTTCGCATCGTCTCAGCGTGGGCACGCCAGGTGAGCCGACGATCAAGGTGGACACCGAGGTATTTAACCTCTCTCGACCAGGGCAAATACGTTCTACCGAGTCTCACTCGTCCTCGTGGTTCTTTCCGGCGCTTTGAGAATAGCACCGCGGAGCTCTTGGTTTTGTTGACGGCAACTTTCCAGCTTTCCGTCCACGTTGAATACGCATCGAGTGCGCGCTGCAGTCGTGGGATAGCCCTGTCAGCGTTCAGATCGGCGGTAAAAACCGCCATGTCGTCGGCAAACAGGGCCATCTGGACTCCAGGCTCTCTGGGTGCGTCGCTGACGTACACGGAGAACAGAAGAGACCCTAACACGCTACCTTGAGGTACCCCAGCTGTAATGCGTCTCTCGGAAGAGACATGGTCTCACGCAGAAAGTCCTCTCCGTCAGAAAGCTAGCAATCAAGCGAAGGTAGCATTCTGGGAGCTGGATTTCCCGGAGCTTGAACAAGAGCCCGTCGTGCCAGGCACTATCAAAGGCCTTCTCCACATCTAGGAAACAGGCGACAGTCTGCTCTTTCCGACAGCCAGCGCCCGTGATGTATTCCACCAGTCTCATCAGCTGATGAGTGGTGGAATGCCCCACACGGAAACCGAACTGTTCGGGGACCAGTACATCGAAATTTCGTAGATGGTCTAGGACTCTCCGTTGTACAAGACGTTCGAGAACCTTTGACGTGGCTGACAGTAGACTAATGGGCCGGAGGTTGCCGGGATGGGAAGCATCCTTTCCCTGCTTCGGGATCACTATGACCGTCGCCTTACGCCATTTCTGGGGAAAATAGGCCAGTCTTAGACACGCGTTGAGCAGCGCAACCAAGAAAAGTACTCCTTGCTCCGGGAGTCGAGTTAGAGCGGCGTTCGAGACGCCATCCGGGCCAGGAGCTTTTCTCGGTACGAGTTCAACGAGCCGATCTGTGACCTCTTCCCTAGTAATGGGTTCGGGCTCCGCAGTGATCAGAAGAGACAGAAAGTTTTCCACTTCGTTCTCGACTTCTTCATCGAAGTCCCAGTCCATGGGCGGATTAGAAGCGAACTGTCGCTCGAAACACGCGCCCAAGTACTCGGCCTTCGCCTTCGGGCGAGCCAGGATTTGACCGAAAGGTCCAGCAATGGCTGGGATATGAGGTCGGCGCCTCTTCCCTTGCGTCAAAATTTTCTGCCGGCCCGGGTTTTATGCACTAAACGGGATCGTTGATTGGCTCGCTCCGAGCAAGTTAGCTGTCACGTCTCGGCTGCTGATCCCCGATTGGCTCGCTGTGTCCGCCGCTGGTACCGGAGAGCAGATGTTCGAATACAGCTGCCGTCACAACTCCCCCGGGTCTTGAATGCTCTCCTGTAGCCAGCCTACTGCTCTTCTCCGTATCTTGTAGAGGTGTCTGTTGGGCGCCATGTTGGTTGGTGTGCCGGCTGGTAGCTCATTGGCGTGGCTGGATCAGGCATCCGCCCGATGATCGTCGCCCCACGTTGGGCGCCACTTGTCACCTGACAAAAGGCTTGCCGCATGACAAATGGCGCCAATCGTACACTCTAGTGTTTTTGGTGGCCCTAAAAAGGACCGGGTGGCGAGAAAGCTGATGTTGGTCGTCCCGCGCTGAGATGTTCGGCGGCTGCCCCCGCCGTTCGTGGCGCACTGCAGTCCTCCTCTTCTTTCGGCATCGGTTGTAGAGTCGGCTGCCGGCCCAGCGAAATCCATCGCTGGCGCGGAACTGAAGGGCGAAGACGCAAGAACGCCGGTTCTATTCTTCGGCCATTCCTTCCGGCGGGTTCCGTGTCGATGTCGTCCGAGAGAGGAAATTTTCTGCCGGCTCGGGTTTTATGCACTAACCGGGATCGCTGATTGGCTCGCTCCGAGCACGTTAGTTGTTACGTCTCGGCTGCTGATCCCCGATTGGCTCGCTGTGTCCGCCGCTGGTACTTCCTATCCTCGCCATCGTTGGGCCGTTCGGACGACTCCTGGGTGCCCGGAGGCGAAGGCCGAGTACTTGGGCGCGTGTTTCGAGCGACAGTTCGCTCCTAATCCGCCCATGGACTGGGACTTCGACGAACAAGTCGAGATGGCTGTGGAAGACTTTCTGTCTCTTCCGATCACGGCGGAGCCCGAACCCATCTCTTTGGAAGAGGTCTCGAATCGGCTCGCTGAACTTCACCCAAGAAAAGCTCCAGGCCCGGACGGTGTCACGAACACCGCTCTACGACTTCTCCCCGAGCCTGGAGTTCAATTCTTGACTGATTTGTTCAACGCGTGTCTCAGACAGGCCTACTTTCCCAAGAAATGGCGAAAGGCGACGGTCATCGTGATCCCGAAGCAGGGAAAGGATGCTTCCCGCCCCGACAACCTCCGGCCTATCAGCCTACTCTCCGCTACGACCAAATGTTCTGTCCCTCAAGGTAGTGTTCTTGGCCCCCTTCTGTTCTCACTCTAAGTCAACGACATGCCGAGACAGCCTGGAGTCCAGGTGGCCCTCTTTGCGGACGACACGGCCGTATTTACGGCCGATCGTCATGTAGAAAGAGCCGTCTTACGACTGCAGCGCCAGCTCGACACACTCGGAGACTGGACTGAAAATTTGAGAGTGCAACTCAACACTACCAAGAGTGTAGTCGTCGAATTCTGGAAGCGACGGAAGCACCCTGTTAGGCAGTTACGTATCGGCAGAACGTACTTGCGCTGGTCCAACGAGGTCAAGTACCTCGGATTACACCTCGACCGTCGGCTCACCTGGCGTACCCACGCTCAGACAGTTCTTAAGCGAGCATCCGCTCGTTTGAGCTTACTGTTTCCACTCCTGATCAGCTCAGCCATGACCAGGAAATTGGGCAAGATGATCGTCGGCGCATATTTGCTGCCAGTCATTACCTATGCTTGCCCGGTTTGGGGTTACCTCGCCGCAATGCATAAAAAGAAGTTGCAGAGCATCCTCGACGGGGGTCTTCGGCTAGCGGCCAAAGTCCCCCGTCGCTTCTCATCACGCCTTCTAAGGAGAGGACTTGGCGTCCGCTCCTTAGATGAAACATTCAGGCGGCTTGCACGCAAATTTTATGCACGTGCGGCGAGGTTCCCAGACAATCCTCTTGTGGCTGGGATGGGCAGGTACCGTATACGTCCAGGTGATTCGTGGAAACGCCCTCGGTGTATACTGCTCTAGTGTAGGCTAGCACAACAGCCGAGAATCGGCCTGCTATAGAGCACACGCCCTAGTTGGGCAGGGCCACGAGGCAGGAGCTCCAGAAGGTAGCTCGGAACTCAGATACCGAGCGGTCCGTCTCTGCGACGCACAACCGCATAGCCCAGAGCGTCAGTCCGCCGCTGGTACCGGAGAGCAGATGTTCGCATACCGCTGCCGTCACAAAGGATGATTAGGCAGTCTTCTCTCCTTCAGAAGACAACCTCCATTTCTCACCTCACGATTTGAAGACAAATACAATTGTGAGATATCCATTAACGAAACAAAAATAATAGTGTTTAATGGAAACAAGCTGTTTTGAGCAAATTCCTGTATGAAAGGAAATAATCTGAGACTGCAAATATATTTATGTAGGATCCAAATTTATAAAAATAGTCATGATATAGCTATGAAACTGCCAGCTGTCCGTAAGGTATGTGATACACTTTTAAGAACATTATGTCAGCTTTGTTGAAGGGAATCCCTATTAAAATTTAAAAAAAAACAATGGTAGTGCCATCTTTTTTATGTGACAGCAAAGCTTGTGTCATCAAACCAGTACAAGAAAAAAGAATACATCATCAGATATGAGGTTTCTAAGAGTAGTGAAAAGCGTCACCCAACACAACCATATTCAAAATGAGGATGTAATGCAAGAACTTAAAGTCCTCACTGTGAGAGAGAAGATTAAATATTCATTGGTGCGCATGGATGGAACAAATGCTCTGAATAGAAAGCAACAGAATACTAAAAACGGAACCTCAAAGGAAAAGGGAAATGGGACAACTAGATCATGGTGTAGAAACAGGCCAGAAGCCTAATATATTTTACAACATCCCATTAGTTGTCATATGGTACAGTGGAAACAAAATACAGACACCAATGAAATCACTAATTACCAGCTTTAACGAGTCACAAATAACAATTTGAACTAAACAAGATACTCTCATACAGTAATTCTAGTTAAATTTGTCCACATGCAATAATAATGTCAACTGTAAAGAGTTCCGCACTAATTATAACACAATAATCACTTTCCATAACAACCACTTGATCCACAGTAAATCAATCACCCAGTATAACTAACTCTCTAAGCCAGCCACTATTGCCTATATATAGCCTGCAGATATTCCAGAATAATGTTCCATTCATCCAATGTGGAGTTGCTAGTCTCCCATCAGTCACCTCCCCAGGGGGTATGCTCATCAGATATGGTGGGTACCAGTGAAATAAAATTAGCAGCGGCTGCCGCGTAGGTTCATCAAAGGCTAAAGGAAGTAAACCTTAATTAAAAATTGCCTGGTCCTCCAGGTTGGGGGTTAATGCAATGAGCGAACTCCCCATTCATTGAAAAAATAAAATGTTAAAAAACCAAATATATTGCAGCCGGATGGATTCAATAATGGTAAATGAGAATTCAATCACTTCTGTAATCTTTGGTTCTGGAAAATGTGTAAATATTGTACAATCAGAATAATAATAAATTTTCCATTCATTTGGTGGCATGCCAGCCCAATCCACATTGTTAACAATCAGTCAAAAGGTCTAGAGAGTAGGTACTTGAGTGCATGGCCTTGACAGAGGTGGACCTGCTTGGCTAGCTGAAAAACATGTAGAACAACACTCTCGACTATCATTCTGTCATAACAATGTAATAATGTAATTTTATTTCAATATTTTGCTATGGTTATTTCAGACTTTTTATTTTATACAAGTACAATTTTGATTATAAAAGTTAAAATCTATAAGACTTGTATTGTTGAAAAGTAAAGTAGTACTGCCCTCTGTCTCTGAAGACATTAATGTTATTTCCTATATCAGTCTTCACTTTCTTGAATTAGACCAATCTTATCCTGATACTTCCCTATAATTTACACATCATTAATCAGATTTGAGCTCCTGAAATTTGAATATTTTTTAATATCTGTGAAACTGAATGATTCTAATTGTGTTGAACTGACTGAGCAGCACATTTTGACTAACATGTTCCATAAGGAAATGGAAGTATGGTCATGGCAAAGAAAAATCGTCGTGTTCGAGATAACGGCAGATTCTGATTGTACTAGCATCAAAACAAGAAAAAATTCATTTTTTGAAAAGTGTGTGTGTGTGTGTGTGTGTGTGTGTGGGTGTGTGTGTGGGTGTGTGTGGAATTTTTTCTATGGCAAACGATAACAGCCGCAAATTCAAACAGAATCAAATAATTTTTTGCATACAGCCCTGAATTGTAGAGGACTCAAGGCCTATTGTTTTTGGTGAAGATCGGTTAAGGGAAAGGGGTAGTTTACCAGCAACATTTTACGTTTTAACAAGAGTAAATTGCTTAATTTTGATAAATAAAGTATCCTGAAAAGAAGGTCATAATAATCCACTGTAGAAAGGTAGACGAAATATCTATAAATGAAAAGGGTAGTTGAAGGTGGGAGGAGGTAATTTTTTTACTTCCATATTCCTTAAGGAAATGGAAGTATGGTTATGGCAAAAAAAATCGTGTTCGAGATAATTGCAGATTCTGATTGTACTACACTCAAAACATGAAAAAAAGTCGTTTTTCGAAAAGTGTCTGTGTGTGTGTCTGTATGTCTATCTGTGTGTCTGTCTGTGGATTTTTTTTTCTATGGCAAATGATAACAGCCGCAAATTCAAACAGAATCAAATAATTTTTTGCATACAGCCCTGATTTGTAGAGTACTCACGACCTATTGTTTTTGGTGAAGATCAGTTAAGGGAAAGGGGTAGTTTACCTGCAACGGTTTTTTTATCAAGGGAAATTTTTTTTTTTTTGGCAAACGATAAGAGCCGCAAATTCAAACAGAATCAAATAATGTGTCGCATACAGCCCTGAGAGTTCTCAAGATCTATTGTTTTTGGTGAAGATCGGTTAAGGGAAAGTATAACCTCTTCTCTTGAGTTATAACAGAGGGAACCCAAAGTAATTGGTTCGGCCAATTACTTCAGGCTGCCTTATTTGGGACGAGCTGAAATTTAAACAGAACAACACACAGTAAATATAAAAGGAATCATGGAAGGGAAAACTGTTGATTTATGTACTCAGTATATGTGTGCAACAAGAAGATTTCCCTTTATTGAACATTAAAAAAAACAAATGACATTTACTCAAAAGACAGATCCCATTACATTATTAATTAAATTATTAACTTGTTTAAATTGCTTTATATAGACTGTGGGATCACAACAAATTATATTTAGCTTTTCCCCGGATCCGGGTAACCATTTGGTATTTAGTCTTTAAACTTTTAATTATATTCAATTCAAGATATTAGCTTGCAAGACTGTTACTTTTACTTTTACTTTTACTTTTAAGTTTCATTATTATTCCATTTGAAGAATGGTATTAATTATACTACGATACGTTAAAATCTAAACTGTTACAATTGCAAGAAGCCTGAATAGTTACAATTAAATTCTTAGATTTAAATTTTTATATTCTTATAAAGTCAATCGTCTCTGAAAGTCTCTTTAAGAGAGCATTGTGTTACAATTACTATTATTATTATTCCTCGATAGACGTGCTATCGAGTCACCTTTAATTTGGGATGCAGAAGTCTCCTCCATATGGTTACATCTTGGGAATCCTAAGAGCGTCGTCCTCGTCTAGGTCTGGTCTCAGTTGTTCACGGCTTAAACGTCTGCAGGATAGAGTGGGCCTTCTACACAGGTACTCGTTGATTCTCAGATGTCTCGAACTGCATTATCGGTCGGGTCTACTAGAGTTGTAATTCTGATGATTCATGTCTCCAGGCAGGATGTTGTGAAGAGTCGTCAATCGGAGAAGATAGCTGTTATAGTTATTAACACTCGTACTATTGGTTGTCACATATCTCTTCTTGTTACAACGTTTTTTTTAATTTTTCTTTCTCTTAACGTTACATATTACACTCTTTTGTAGCAGTTAGTAAAATACATAAGAATTAATCCAAACTAATAACCAATTACATAACATTTCAACAGAGCATTTCGCTCGTGCGTGTGCACTGCTTGGAGTCGTCATAGCGAGAGCGAGATTTTTCGTTCGCTACCACTGGTACAGGACAATAGATAGTGGGGTGTTTATTCCGCGAGAATATAGTCCCGGTCTCTCTCTAAATAAACTTTTTTATTTATACAAACTATCGCTAGATAAAAATACATCATTTAAATTAGTTGTTTTCGTGACTATCTGTGTCTTCAGATTCTTTAATTATTAACATTATTTTTCTATATTATTTTAATTACAGAAGACTCGGTAAACATGTCGAGTCCGGTATCAACAGGTAGGCGCCTGATAACAAGCAAAGGGTTAAATGCGACAATAATAATTATTTACAATATGTCTTTTCTTTACCGTTTCTTTGCCCTTATTAATTACTACTTCCATTCACACTTAGTACCTACATGTTTTTTATTATCATTGTGAGATTTAAATGGTTAATTTTTCGCAACTTAAAATTTTTTTATTTCTTTATTTTTTTTTTAATTGTCACAATTTAAATCGTCACATACTCCGCCTCTTAACCAACACCGACTCCGGAAAATTTGGTTAGATACGTACCGAGAGTATGCTTGGGGAGTACAGTGTGAAATTTCTTATTATTATCATTATTTATTATTATACTCTTTTATTATTATTACTGCACAGTTCGTTTGTTTTAAATTCCCTTTAAATGATCTAGTTCTCATTTAAATGTTCCTCCTCCGTGAAATTCCCTTTTTCTCACTTTTTACAATACTAACTTATAATACTAATTTCCCTAATTTCAGCAACTCACAATATCGTGGCCCGGCTGACATCAGCTTACTCTAACACTACAGGTTAGCTTTCAGCATTCATAAATGATCTCTTGGCTCTCTTGGCTCATCATTATCCTTTTCAGCCGGTGCCGTTGTGACTCGTTACTTAACATGTATATAATTCTATCTTGATTATATACCATAGACTTACTTTTAAATAATCCAAAGAGGGTCTCATACTACACTCTTGATTATAGTTACTTGGAGAGAAGCGGAATTTCACGAGGATACTTCTCTTTTAACTCTTTAACAATAACTAGACAAACTATGCGGAAGGGGACACTTTACATGCTGCATTTTATTTCACATGCGGTGGCATTCATTGTTTAGGGAGTGCTACCGTTTATACAATAGAGAGGGTGGCTGCTTAGTACAATCCTGAACACGCATTATTTCTTCTAACTGGCCACCACAACTGGGGTGCTTACTAATCTACGTTACTTGTATTATTATTATTCTTTTCTCTTACTTCTACGCTACACTTCACACAATTAGTTTAAATCAAGAATTAATTAGCCTTATTATTTAAACAATTATTATTCTCTTTATTCTGATTTACTTTCTTTATAATTAATTAATTACTTTGGAGCATTTACGAAACGCACCTAGAATTATTAACTATCTACTACCATATTATTTAGAATACTCTTTATTTACTTTATTTTGGGACTTGGGGTATAATACTTTATCTAACAAGGGAGGGTTAACTAAGTCATTTATTCATTTGAAATTTAAGTCACAATATTATTCGCTTTACGGTACTACACAATTATTTCCTACACACTTTAGTACATGGTAAACGTTTATTAACAGAGGTAATTAAACATAGCATTAGTTTTTTATTTAAGCGATCAGCTGTTTCGCTGGAAAGTAGGTTAGACTAGTTTTAAACAATGGCATAGTTTTACTTACAAAGGGCAGAAGTCAACTCGAGGGAGAATATCTCTATTGTTTCATTTAACAATAGCTAACGGACACCTTATTAACTTGCACTGGCTTGCTTCAAAAGGGGTGGCGTGTGCGATGCGTACGCAATGTTACGGCCCGTTACCAAGCTGAGTTTAGTTACACTTTTATAATTATAATTATACTAATGTGTTATAATAATTTACGATATTATTAAACCTTTTATTTTAAATGACTAATCATTTATTTCTTATTATTTACTTTACTCAGATTTAAGAAACTTCGTTTTTCATTTGTTTAGGACTCGGTTGTTTACTTCGGGAAGCATCATTCCATAAAATTAATTAGTACACTTGTTTTGTTTAGTCAGTAGTTCACATAACTCATCGTGTCAATAGAAACACGAATTACACATTTATGCAGGCTTGTACAGGAAAACTACAGGTCTTAAATCGTCGAAAATTGACGTGTTAGAGACTGAATACTTTGACACGTACATACATGAATTGGTATAATACAATCTAATCTTTTCACGTATAATTATATACGAGTATGTGCGTAATCTCACACAAAATATACACTTATAAATATCGTCAATATTATTCATATATGCTACTTCGCCTCTTTCTTTTTACATACAATTTCCTAACTGAGTGCATCGATATACAGAATGGAGTATTTTATAATTGACACTAAGTACACTAACCATTTACACAAAATGAAACCAAAAACAGTGGCGCATTTTAATAATAAAATTATTTACTTGTTTTTTTTTTTGTTTTAATTTTCAACATAGGTCTGAAATCTTTTGTTACTGGGCAAGGGGTCACACACTTTTCTATACAATAGAGGGAGGTGATGCATTGTCTAACGCAACTTTGCGCTAGGGTGACAAGGACACTCTCACACAGGCTTGGACAAGAATTAAACTGGTTTGATTTTGTTTACAAACAGACGTGTTGTTGAATGAACTCTTGACAAGCACATACCTGATGTTATATCGAGTACATGGGGCGTCTTTAGTTAATATTATGATCATTGCTATATCTAAATAATAATTAAAATTACCTATTTACAAAACTATAATAATAACTATTATCGTTTAATTTTATTTAAGATTTTAGACACATTTAAAGTACATGAGTAAATAAATCAACAGATTATGGTCTGGGTTAATAGGCACAATTACTGCTTAATAACACAAGTCACAAAATTTCTTTTTTTTTTTGATTTTTTAATTAGCAGCAAAATTTTAACTAATTAGCAGAGTGGCGCAATTTATAACCTCTTCTCTTGAGTTATAACAGAGGGAACCCAAAGTAATTGGTTCGGCCAATTACTTCAGGCTGCCTTATTTGGGACGAGCTGAAATTTAAACAGAACAAGACACAGTAAATATAAAAGGAATCATGGAAGGGAAAACTGTTGATTTATGTACTCAGTATATGTGTGCAACAAGAAGATTTCCCTTTATTAAACATTAAAAAAAACAAATGACATTTACTCAAAAGACAGATCCCATTACATTATTAATTAAATTATTAACTTGTTTAAATTGCTTTATATAGACTGTGGGATCACAACAAATTATATTTAGCTTTTCCCCGGATCCGGGTAACCATTTGGTATTTAGTCTTTAAACTTTTAATTATATTCAATTCAAGATATTAGCTTGCAAGACTGTTACTTTTACTTTTACTTTTACTTTTACTTTTAAGTTTCATTATTATTCCATTTGAAGAATGGTATTAATTATACTACGATACGTTAAAATCTAAACTGTTACAATTGCAAGAAGCCTGAATAGTTACAATTAAATTCTTAGATTTAAATTTTTATATTCTTATAAAGTCAATCGTCTCTGAAAGTCTCTTTAAGAGAGTATTGTGTTACAATTACTATTATTATTATTATTCCTCGATAGACGTGCTATCGAGTCACCTTTAATTTGGGATGTAGAAGTCTCCTCCATATGGTTACATCTTGGGAATCCTAAGAGCGTCGTCCTCGTCTAGGTCTGGTCTCAGTTGTTCACGGCTTAAACGTCTGCAGGATAGAGTGGGCCTTCTACACAGGTACTCGTTGATTCTCAGATGTCTCGAACTGCATTATCGGTCGGGTCTACTAGAGTTGTAATTCTGATGATTCATGTCTCCAGGCAGGATGTTGTGAAGAGTCGTCAATCGGAGAAGATAGCTGTTATAGTTATTAACACTCGTACTATTGGTTGTCACATATTTCTTCTTGTTACAACGTTTTTTTTTAATTTTTCTTTCTCTTAACGTTACATATTACACTCTTTTGTAGCAGTTAGTAAAATACATAAGAATTAATCCAAACTAATAACCAATTACATAACATTTCAACAGAGCATTTCGCTCGTGCGTGTGCACTGCTTGGAGTCGTCATAGCGAGAGCGAGATTTTTTGTTCGCTACCACTGGTACAGGACAATAGATAGTGGGGTGTTTATTCCGCGAGAATATAGTCCCGGTCTCTCTCTAAATAAACTTTTTTATTTATACAAACTATCGCTAGATAAAAATACATCATTTAAATTAGTTGTTTTCGTGACTATCTGTGTCTTCAGATTCTTTAATTATTAACATTATTTTTCTATATTATTTTAATTACAGAAGACTCGGTAAACATGTCGAGTCCGGTATCAACAGGTAGGCGCCTGATAACAAGCAAAGGGTTAAATGCGACAATAATAATTATTTACAATATGTCTTTTCTTTACCGTTTCTTTGCCCTTATTAATTACTACTTCCATTCACACTTAGTACCTACATGTTTTTTATTATCATTGTGAGATTTAAATGGTTAATTTTTCGCAACTTAAAATTTTTTTATTTCTTTATTTTTTTTTTAATTGTCACAATTTAAATCATCACATACTCCGCCTCTTAACCAACACCGACTCCGGAAAATTTGGTTAGATACGTACCGAGAGTATGCTTGGGGAGTACAGTGTGAAATTTCTTATTATTATCATTATTTATTATTATACTCTTTTATTATTATTACTGCACAGTTCGTTTGTTTTAAATTCCCTTTAAATGATCTAGTTCTCATTTAAATGTTCCTCCTCCGTGAAATTCCCTTTTTCTCACTTTTTACAATACTAACTTATAATACTAATTTCCCTAATTTCAGCAACTCACAATATCGTGGCCCGGCTGACATCAGCTTACTCTAACACTACAGGTTAGCTTTCAGCATTCATAAATGATCTCTTGGCTCTCTTGGCTCATCATTATCCTTTTCAGCCGGTGCCGTTGTGACTCGTTACTTAACATGTATATAATTCTATCTTGATTATATACCATAGACTTACTTTTAAATAATCCAAAGAGGGTCTCATACTACACTCTTGATTATAGTTACTTGGAGAGAAGCGGAATTTCACGAGGATACTTCTCTTTTAACTCTTTAACAATAACTAGACAAACTATGCGGAAGGGGACACTTTACATGCTGCATTTTATTTCACATGCGGTGGCATTCATTGTTTAGGGAGTGCTACCGTTTATACAATAGAGAGGGTGGCTGCTTAGTACAATCCTGAACACGCATTATTTCTTCTAACTGGCCACCACAACTGGGGTGCTTACTAATCTACGTTACTTGTATTATTATTATTCTTTTCTCTTACTTCTACGCTACACTTCACACAATTAGTTTAAATCAAGAATTAATTAGCCTTATTATTTAAACAATTATTATTCTCTTTATTCTGATTTACTTTCTTTATAATTAATTAATTACTTTGGAGCATTTACGAAACGCACCTAGAATTATTAACTATCTACTACCATATTATTTAGAATACTCTTTATTTACTTTATTTTGGGACTTGGGGTATAATACTTTATCTAACAAGGGAGGGTTAACTAAGTCATTTATTCATTTGAAATTTAAGTCACAATATTATTCGCTTTACGGTACTACACAATTATTTCCTACACACTTTAGTACATGGTAAACGTTTATTAACAGAGGTAATTAAACATAGCATTAGTTTTTTATTTAAGCGATCAGCTGTTTCGCTGGAAAGTAGGTTAGACTAGTTTTAAACAATGGCATAGTTTTACTTACAAAGGGCAGAAGTCAACTCGAGGGAGAATATCTCTATTGTTTCATTTAACAATAGCTAACGGACACCTTATTAACTTGCACTGGCTTGCTTCAAAAGGGGTGGCGTGTGCGATGCGTACGCAATGTTACGGCCCGTTACCAAGCTGAGTTTAGTTACACTTTTATAATTATAATTATACTAATGTGTTATAATAATTTACGATATTATTAAACCTTTTATTTTAAATGACTAATCATTTATTTCTTATTATTTACTTTACTCAGATTTAAGAAACTTCGTTTTTCATTTGTTTAGGACTCGGTTGTTTACTTCGGGAAGCATCATTCCATAAAATTAATTAGTACACTTGTTTTGTTTAGTCAGTAGTTCACATAACTCATCGTGTCAATAGAAACACGAATTACACATTTATGCAGGCTTGTACAGGAAAACTACAGGTCTTAAATCGTCGAAAATTGACGTGTTAGAGACTGAATACTTTGACACGTACATACATGAATTGGTATAATACAATCTAATCTTTTCACGTATAATTATATACGAGTATGTGCGTAATCTCACACAAAATATACACTTATAAATATCGTCAATATTATTCATATATGCTACTTCGCCTCTTTCTTTTTACATACAATTTCCTAACTGAGTGCATCGATATACAGAATGGAGTATTTTATAATTGACACTAAGTACACTAACCATTTACACAAAATGAAACCAAAAACAGTGGTGCATTTTAATAATAAAATTATTTACTTGTTTTTTTTTTGTTTTAATTTTCAACATAGGTCTGAAATCTTTTGTTACTGGGCAAGGGGTCACACACTTTTCTATACAATAGAGGGAGGTGATGCATTGTCTAACGCAACTTTGCGCTAGGGTGACAAGGACACTCTCACACAGGCTTGGACAAGAATTAAACTGGTTTGATTTTGTTTACAAACAGACGTGTTGTTGAATGAACTCTTGACAAGCACATACCTGATGTTATATCGAGTACATGGGGCGTCTTTAGTTAATATTATGATCATTGCTATATCTAAATAATAATTAAAATTACCTATTTACAAAACTATAATAATAACTATTATCGTTTAATTTTATTTAAGATTTTAGACACATTTAAAGTACATGAGTAAATAAATCAACAGATTATGGTCTGGGTTAATAGGCACAATTACTGCTTAATAACACAAGTCACAAAATTTCTTTTTTTTTTTGATTTTTTAATTAGCAGCAAAATTTTAACTAATTAGCAGAGTGGCGCAATTTATAACCTCTTCTCTTGAGTTATAACAGAGGGAACCCAAAGTAATTGGTTCGGCCAATTACTTCAGGCTGCCTTATTTGGGACGAGCTGAAATTTAAACAGAACAACACACAGTAAATATAAAAGGAATCGTGGAAGGGAAAACTGTTGATTTATGTACTCAGTATATGTGTGCAACAAGAAGATTTCCCTTTATTAAACATTAAAAAAAACAAATGACATTTACTCAAAAGACAGATCCCATTACATTATTAATTAAATTATTAACTTGTTTAAATTGCTTTATATAGACTGTGGGATCACAACAAATTATATTTAGCTTTTCCCCGGATCCGGGTAACCATTTGGTATTTAGTCTTTAAACTTTTAATTATATTCAATTCAAGATATTAGCTTGCAAGACTGTTACTTTTACTTTTACTTTTACTTTTAAGTTTCATTATTATTCCATTTGAAGAATGGTATTAATTATACTACGATACGTTAAAATCTAAACTGTTACAATTGCAAGAAGCCTGAATAGTTACAATTAAATTCTTAGATTTAAATTTTTATATTCTTATAAAGTCAATCGTCTCTGAAAGTCTCTTTAAGAGAGTATTGTGTTACAATTACTATTATTATTATTATTCCTCGATAGACGTGCTATCGAGTCACCTTTAATTTGGGATGTAGAAGTCTCCTCCATATGGTTACATCTTGGGAATCCTAAGAGCGTCGTCCTCGTCTAGGTCTGGTCTCAGTTGTTCACGGCTTAAACGTCTGCAGGATAGAGTGGGCCTTCTACACAGGTACTCGTTGATTCTCAGATGTCTCGAACTGCATTATCGGTCGGGTCTACTAGAGTTGTAATTCTGATGATTCATGTCTCCAGGCAGGATGTTGTGAAGAGTCGTCAATCGGAGAAGATAGCTGTTATAGTTATTAACACTCGTACTATTGGTTGTCACATATTTCTTCTTGTTACAACGTTTTTTTTTAATTTTTCTTTCTCTTAACGTTACATATTACACTCTTTTGTAGCAGTTAGTAAAATACATAAGAATTAATCCAAACTAATAACCAATTACATAACATTTCAACAGAGCATTTCGCTCGTGCGTGTGCACTGCTTGGAGTCGTCATAGCGAGAGCGAGATTTTTTGTTCGCTACCACTGGTACAGGACAATAGATAGTGGGGTGTTTATTCCGCGAGAATATAGTCCCGGTCTCTCTCTAAATAAACTTTTTTATTTATACAAACTATCGCTAGATAAAAATACATCATTTAAATTAGTTGTTTTCGTGACTATCTGTGTCTTCAGATTCTTTAATTATTAACATTATTTTTCTATATTATTTTAATTACAGAAGACTCGGTAAACATGTCGAGTCCGGTATCAACAGGTAGGCGCCTGATAACAAGCAAAGGGTTAAATGCGACAATAATAATTATTTACAATATGTCTTTTCTTTGCCGTTTCTTTGCCCTTATTAATTACTACTTCCATTCACACTTAGTACCTACATGTTTTTTATTATCATTGTGAGATTTAAATGGTTAATTTTTCGCAACTTAAAATTTTTTTATTTCTTTATTTTTTTTTTAATTGTCACAATTTAAATCGTCACATACTCCGCCTCTTAACCAACACCGACTCCGGAAAATTTGGTTAGATACGTACCGAGAGTATGCTTGGGGAGTACAGTGTGAAATTTCTTATTATTATCATTATTTATTATTATACTCTTTTATTATTATTACTGCACAGTTCGTTTGTTTTAAATTCCCTTTAAATGATCTAGTTCTCATTTAAATGTTCCTCCTCCGTGAAATTCCCTTTTTCTCACTTTTTACAATACTAACTTATAATACTAATTTCCCTAATTTCAGCAACTCACAATATCGTGGCCCGGCTGACATCAGCTTACTCTAACACTACAGGTTAGCTTTCAGCATTCATAAATGATCTCTTGGCTCTCTTGGCTCATCATTATCCTTTTCAGCCGGTGCCGTTGTGACTCGTTACTTAACATGTATATAATTCTATCTTGATTATATACCATAGACTTACTTTTAAATAATCCAAAGAGGGTCTCATACTACACTCTTGATTATAGTTACTTGGAGAGAAGCGGAATTTCACGAGGATACTTCTCTTTTAACTCTTTAACAATAACTAGACAAACTATGCGGAAGGGGACACTTTACATGCTGCATTTTATTTCACACGCGGTGGCATTCATTGTTTAGGGAGTGCTACCATTTATACAATAGAGAGGGTGGCTGCTTAGTACAATCCTGAACACGCATTATTTCTTCTAACTGGCCACCACAACTGGGGTGCTTACTAATCTACGTTACTTGTATTATTATTATTCTTTTCTCTTACTTCTACGCTACACTTCACACAATTAGTTTAAATCAAGAATTAATTAGCCTTATTATTTAAACAATTATTATTCTCTTTATTCTGATTTACTTTCTTTATAATTAATTAATTACTTTGGAGCATTTACGAAACGCACCTAGAATTATTAACTATCTACTACCATATTATTTAGAATACTCTTTATTTACTTTATTTTGGGACTTGGGGTATAATACTTTATCTAACAAGGGAGGGTTAACTAAGTCATTTATTCATTTGAAATTTAAGTCACAATATTATTCGCTTTACGGTACTACACAATTATTTCCTACACACTTTAGTACATGGTAAACGTTTATTAACAGAGGTAATTAAACATAGCATTAGTTTTTTATTTAAGCGATCAGCTGTTTCGCTGGAAAGTAGGTTAGACTAGTTTTAAACAATGGCATAGTTTTACTTACAAAGGGCAGAAGTCAACTCGAGGGAGAATATCTCTATTGTTTCATTTAACAATAGCTAACGGACACCTTATTAACTTGCACTGGCTTGCTTCAAAAGGGGTGGCGTGTGCGATGCGTACGCAATGTTACGGCCCGTTACCAAGCTGAGTTTAGTTACACTTTTATAATTATAATTATACTAATGTGTTATAATAATTTACGATATTATTAAACCTTTTATTTTAAATGACTAATCATTTATTTCTTATTATTTACTTTACTCAGATTTAAGAAACTTCGTTTTTCATTTGTTTAGGACTCGGTTGTTTACTTCAGGAAGCATCATTCCATAAAATTAATTAGTACACTTGTTTTGTTTAGTCAGTAGTTCACATAACTCATCGTGTCAATAGAAACACGAATTACACATTTATGCAGGCTTGTACAGGAAAACTACAGGTCTTAAATCGTCGAAAATTGACGTGTTAGAGACTGAATACTTTGACACGTACATACATGAATTGGTATAATACAATCTAATCTTTTCACGTATAATTATATACGAGTATGTGCGTAATCTCACACAAAATATACACTTATAAATATCGTCAATATTATTCATATATGCTACTTCGCCTCTTTCTTTTTACATACAATTTCCTAACTGAGTGCATCGATATACAGAATGGAGTATTTTATAATTGACACTAAGTACACTAACCATTTACACAAAATGAAACCAAAAACAGTGGCGCATTTTAATAATAAAATTATTTACTTGTTTTTTTTTTTGTTTTAATTTTCAACATAGGTCTGAAATCTTTTGTTACTGGGCAAGGGGTCACACACTTTTCTATACAATAGAGGGAGGTGATGCATTGTCTAACGCAACTTTGCGCTAGGGTGACAAGGACACTCTCACACAGGCTTGGACAAGAATTAAACTGGTTTGATTTTGTTTACAAACAGACGTGTTGTTGAATGAACTCTTGACAAGCACATACCTGATGTTATATCGAGTACATGGGGCGTCTTTAGTTAATATTATGATCATTGCTATATCTAAATAATAATTAAAATTACCTATTTACAAAACTATAATAATAACTATTATCGTTTAATTTTATTTAAGATTTTAGACACATTTAAAGTACATGAGTAAATAAATCAACAGATTATGGTCTGGGTTAATAGGCACAATTACTGCTTAATAACACAAGTCACAAAATTTCTTTTTTTTTTTGATTTTTTAATTAGCAGCAAAATTTTAACTAATTAGCAGAGTGGCGCAATTTATAACCTCTTCTCTTGAGTTATAACAGAGGGAACCCAAAGTAATTGGTTCGGCCAATTACTTCAGGCTGCCTTATTTGGGACGAGCTGAAATTTAAACAGAACAACACACAGTAAATATAAAAGGAATCATGGAAGGGAAAACTGTTGATTTATGTACTCAGTATATGTGTGCAACAAGAAGATTTCCCTTTATTAAACATTAAAAAAAACAAATGACATTTACTCAAAAGACAGATCCCATTACATTATTAATTAAATTATTAACTTGTTTAAATTGCTTTATATAGACTGTGGGATCACAACAAATTATATTTAGCTTTTCCCCGGATCCGGGTAACCATTTGGTATTTAGTCTTTAAACTTTTAATTATATTCAATTCAAGATATTAGCTTGCAAGACTGTTACTTTTACTTTTACTTTTACTTTTACTTTTAAGTTTCATTATTATTCCATTTGAAGAATGGTATTAATTATACTACGATACGTTAAAATCTAAACTGTTACAATTGCAAGAAGCCTGAATAGTTACAATTAAATTCTTAGATTTAAATTTTTATATTCTTATAAAGTCAATCGTCTCTGAAAGTCTCTTTAAGAGAGTATTGTGTTACAATTACTATTATTATTATTCCTCGATAGACGTGCTATCGAGTCACCTTTAATTTGGGATGTAGAAGTCTCCTCCATATGGTTACATCTTGGGAATCCTAAGAGCGTCGTCCTCGTTTAGGTCTGGTCTCAGTTGTTCACGGCTTAAACGTCTGCAGGATAGAGTGGGCCTTCTACACAGGTACTCGTTGATTCTCAGATGTCTCGAACTGCATTATCGGTCGGGTCTACTAGAGTTGTAATTCTGATGATTCATGTCTCCAGGCAGGATGTTGTGAAGAGTCGTCAATCGGAGAAGATAGCTGTTATAGTTATTAACACTCGTACTATTGGTTGTCACATATTTCTTCTTGTTACAACGTTTTTTTTAATTTTTCTTTCTCTTAACGTTACATATTACACTCTTTTGTAGCAGTTAGTAAAATACATAAGAATTAATCCAAACTAATAACCAATTACATAACATTTCAACAGAGCATTTCGCTCGTGCGTGTGCACTGCTTGGAGTCGTCATAGCGAGAGCGAGATTTTTCGTTCGCTACCACTGGTACAGGACAATAGATAGTGGGGTGTTTATTCCGCGAGAATATAGTCCCGGTCTCTCTCTAAATAAACTTTTTTATTTATACAAACTATCGCTAGATAAAAATACATCATTTAAATTAGTTGTTTTCGTGACTATCTGTGTCTTCAGATTCTTTAATTATTAACATTATTTTTCTATATTATTTTAATTACAGAAGACTCGGTAAACATGTCGAGTCCGGTATCAACAGGTAGGCGCCTGATAACAAGCAAAGGGTTAAATGCGACAATAATAATTATTTACAATGTCTTTTCTTTACCGTTTCTTTGCCCTTATTAATTACTACTTCCATTCACACTTAGTACCTACATGTTTTTTATTATCATTGTGAGATTTAAATGGTTAATTTTTTGCAACTTAAAATTTTTTTATTTCTTTATTTTTTTTTTAATTGTCACAATTTAAATCGTCACAAAAGGGGTAGTTTACCGGCAACGTTTTATGTTTTAACAAGGGTATTTTCTATGGCAAATGATAACAGCCGCAAATTCAAGCAGAATCAAAAGATTATTTGCATGCAGCCCTAAATTGTAGAGTTCTCAAGACCTATTGTTTTTGGTGAAGATCGGTTAAGGGGAAGGGGTAGTTTACCAGCAACGTTTTTTTATCAAGCGTATTTTCTATGGCAAACGATAACAGCCGCAAATTCAAACAGAATCAAATAATTTTTTGCATACGTCCCTGAATTGTAGAGATCTCAAGGATTTTCGATTTTGGTGAAGATCGGTTAAGGGGAAGGGTAGTTTACCTGCAACCTTTTACGTTTTAACAACAGTAAAGTACTTGAAAATGCATTTAAACTTTTTCAAACAATGGTAATTGTTAAAAATAAAATAATTTTGTTGCCAGGCAATAAAATTATAATTTTTTCATTTTAATGTAAATTATGTATGAGTTAATATACGAGGTGTGTTCATAAAAAGACCAAACTTTTTGAGTAACACATCAATCCGCACAAACGACGTGCCACGACTTTGCGCGCACCTAGCGATAGTTTTTGACAACAAACTACCACGTATTGTGTTCCGCTATTAGCAGTAGTCTTTGAGGTATATCACATTGAGTGGGGACGTGCACACGCTGGCCGGCGGATTAGTGACAAAGCGATTAAGAAAGACCGCGAGAACAACGTGTGCGTATGAAATTTTGCAGCAAAACTAGGTTAAAACTTTTCAGAGACATTATGGTTTTCAATTAAGCATACGCGGAAGCCTGCGTGAGGCGAACGATTAGTTTAAGAATTTTTAAAGAGGGAAAAACAATGGTCGGTGCAGATCAAAGCGATATCGAAGATCATGGGAAGAGAGCTCGTGATGTGGTAATTGTAAATCATCGTTTAAATGCCGATACTTTCTGACAGAATCCATTTAAGATCGTAAAATTAAATTTTGATAGAAAAATTTAAATGTATCGTATCACTGAAAAATTCTTACTGTGTTTGTTGACGACGATCAGAAAGAGACCCGTTTTGAAATCGGTCAACAACTGCATACCAATGCAAATGGTAATGAAAACTTTGGAAGACAATGGAAATAGCTCTGTAAAGATTTTACGAAGTCAGCAGCAAAATTTTATACACACACGTTGTGTTAAGATCTTCATTCTCACTTCGTTATAAATCCGCCGGACGGTGTGTGCCCGTGCCCACTACAGCGCGTGTAGCTCGAAGACTGAAGATCGTGACGGAACAGAGAAAACGGCATTCAGGCGTCAAAACCTGTCGCTAGCAGCACTTAATTCTGCAGTTCGCTCTATGCGCTAGTTGACGTGCTACACAAATAGTTCGGTCTTTTTTTGAACACACCTCGTACATGTATAAAATAATATATCGTTCGTGGCAGGTAAGCATATCTCAGTTATGTAATGTTTACGTTTCCATTTTATTATTATGAATACAGCAATAAAAAGGCAGGGAAGACACACACACAAAATTCGCGTTATTTCTGGCCTCACTCATGTTTATTTTCTTACATTTGCACGCTTTTTAAATGGAAAGTGCCGAAAACCACACCAACATAACGCGTGCAAGCCGAAAAAATGGACATCAATTTGCTTCCTGTGGATCGCTGGGCAGTGTAACTGCACGTGTTTACAGAGGAACGATTCATAGATAGACTTTTCGTCTTTAGGGAATGAACCCTCTGCAAGATGCTGAGGGTCCATGAGTGACTTCGGAGCGCTCCTTCTTTTTCGCGTGTTTGTTCTGTGAAACATACACTGTAGATTCGCAGCTTTACTCTAAGCAACGCTCAATAGGAAATGTTGAAAATTTTAGTCCACGGTGTACCCTCATTCACACTAAACCTGCTCTGATGTTTTAATTACGGACATCATAATATTAAAACTTTGGAAACTTGAGCAATACTTAATGGAGATCAATCATTAACTTATACAAGCCATTAATTTTATGCATATTTTTTATATATATGTGTACAACGTTATCGGCAACAAAGAAGTAGTTTTTGTTAAAATTCCTTCCCGGGATATTTGGCCGTAGTCCAATGTTTTCTACAAAACCAGACGTTTCGGCAATGCCATCGACTTCCATCATCAGTGAAAATCGAGTGCGATAACGTGAGGTGGTATATGTTAGTGACCACAGTACTGTGGTTAAGGCTGAAGCAGTAAGTAGAAAGAAGTAGTTTCTATGGTAATATTTCATTTCGAAAATGATTTTAAATTTAAATCTTAGAATATGGAAGTCATGTATGGTTCTCCATACCGATATTACTTCCATATTCCTTAAGGAAATGGAAGTATGGTGATAGCAAAAAAAAATCGTGTTCGAGATTATTGCAGATTCTGATTGTACTACACTCAAAACATGAAAAAAAGTCGTTTTTCGAAAAGTGTCTGTGTGTGTGTGTCTGTCTGTAGATTTTTTCTATGGCAAACGATAACAGCCACAAATTCAAACAGAATCAAATAACACTTATCTAAAAATGAACTTTTTTTTGTGAAACTTACTTTTTTCGTTGGACGCGTTTCGGCGTACGTATCCGCCTTCTTCAGCTTTGAGTCAGACTGCCATCATTTCGTAACGGTTGTTGTGTGGAAGGTGTAGTGGGGGAGGTGTGTGGAGGAAGGGGATTGGCGCTAAGAAAAAGTTCATTTTTAGATAAGTGTTAGTGCTGTGAAAGAAGAGATGAATAATCAAGACAACCAGAATCAAATAATTTTCTGTATACAGGCCTGATTTGTAGAGTACTGACGACCTATTGTTTTTGGTGAAGATCGGTTGAGGAAATGGGGTAGTTTACCTGCAACGGCTTTTTTAACAAGGGAAATTTTTTTTTGGCAAACGATAACAGCCGCAAATTCAAACAGAATCAAATAATGTTTCGCATACAGCCCTGAACTGTAGAGTTCTCAAGACCTATTGTTTTTGGTGAAGATCAGTTAAGGGAAAAGGGTAGTTTACCGGCAACGTTTTATGTTTTAACAAGGGTATTTTCTATGGCAAACGATAACAGCCGCAAATTCAAACAGAATCAAATAATTTTTTGCATACGTCCCTAAATTGTAGAGATCTCAAGTACTTTCGATTTTGGTGAAGATCGGTTAAGGGAAAGGGGTAGTTTACCAGCAACCTTTTACGGTTTAACAACAGTAAAGTACTTGAAAATTCATTTAAACTTTTTCAAACAATGGTAATTGTTAAAAATAAAATAATTTTGTTGCCAGGCAATAAAATTATAATTTTTTTCATTTTAATGTAAATTATGTATGAGTTAATATACATGTATAAAATAATATATCGTTCGTGGCAGGTAAGCATATCTCAGTTATGTAATGTTTACGTTTCCATTTTATTATTATGACTACAGCAACAAAAAGGCAGGGAACACACACACACACACACACACACACACATACAAAATTCGCGTTATTTCTGGCCTTACTCATGTTTATTTTCTTACATTTTCACGCTTTTTAAATGGAAAGTGCCGAAACCCACACCAACATAACGCGTGCAAGCCGAAAAAATGGACATCAATTTGCTTCCTGTGGATCGCTGGGCAGTGTAGCTGCACGTGTTTACAGAGGAACGATTCATAGACAGACTTTTCGTCTTTAGGGAATGAACCCTCTGCAAGATGCTGAGGGTCCATGAGTGACTTCGGAGCGCTCCTTCTTTTTCGCGTGTTTGTTCTGTGAAACATACACTGTAGATTCGCAGCTTTACTCTAAGCAACGCTCAATAGGAAATGTTGAAAATTTTAGTCCACGGTGTACCCTCATTCACACTAAACCTGCTCTGATGTTTTAATTACGGACATCATAATATTAAAACTTTGGAAACTTGAGCACTACTTAATGGAGATCAATCATTAACTTATACAAGCCATTAATTTTATGCATATTTTATATATATATGTGTACAACGTTATCGGCAACAAAGAAGTAGTTTTTGTTAAAATTCCTTGCCGGGATATTTGGCCGTAGTCCAATGTTTTCTACAAAACCAGACGTTTCGGCAATGCCATCGACTTCCATTATCAGTGAAAATCGAGTGTGATAACGTGAGGTGGTATACGTTAGTGACCCCGTCCTTTATTACAAAAGTGAAGGGGTATCAAGTTGGTATGAAAATTAGTATAGTTGTGATTTTCATCAATAAGATGTTTAGCGAATTTAGATTTTACATTTTCTGTGTTATGAAAATAAGTGGGTGGCTTATGTTCAACAAACCTCTTGAAAAAACCACGGCCCGTTTGGCCCACATAAAAAGCATCACAACTATTACATATTAATTTATAGATCCCTGTTTTAAACAATAAAGGACGTTACATGAACGCCCTTGAGGAGTTTGAGATATATAGAGCGTATAATAATCCTGTTACCAGGCCACATGTTTTAAATGATCAGCTGAACTTTAAATCTAATGTCCTGTACGATACTGCGTTGCGATATTGTCGCGACACGAGTGAAATATGAACCAGTGCGCTGTCGGTTACCGTGTGGTGTACACCGAAAATTGTTGTGTGCGTACTTTGTGTAGTGTAATTGTGTTGTGTGTTACGTGGATTTTAATATTTTTAATATATTGACGACTGTGCCATCGTATGATGGTATGAAGAGACTTTTTTAAATATTCTGATGATGGGACAAGTGTCCCGAAACATGTCAATTGTATAAAGACATTTACTTAAGCCACAGACGGTGAGTTACATAGCGTTTAGTTGATTGTTGAACATAAGCCACCCACTTATTTTCATAACACAGAAAATGTAAAATCTAAATTCGCTAAACATCTTATTGATGAAAATCACAACTATACTAATTTTCATACCAACTTGATACCCCTTCACTTTTGTAATAAAGGACGTTACATGAACGCCCTTGAGGAGTTTGAGATATATAGAGCGTATAATAATCCTGTTACCAGGCCACATGTTTTAAATGATCAGCTGAACTTTAAATCTAATGTCCTGTACGATACTGCGTTGCGATATTGTCGCGACACGAGTGAAATATGAACCAGTGCGCTGTCGGTTACCGTGTGGTGTACACCGAAAATTGTTGTGTGCGTACTTTTTGTATTGTAATTGTGTTTTGTGTTATGTGGATTTTAATATTTTTAATATATTGACGACTGTGCCATCGTATGATGGTATGAAGAGACTTTTTTAAATATTCTGATGATGGGACAAGTGTCCCGAAACATGTCAATTGTATAAAGACATTTACTTAAGCCACAGACGGTGAGTTACATAGCGTTTAGTTGATTATAAAATACGTGGCTTGGACTATAAGCGGATTTATTCCATTAACAATATGAATATTGCAAGTCGAGCAAATATAGTACGTAATTTTCAGAATATTAAGATCCAGCTTCATAAGACCATTTTACATATCAGATTTAATAAAACTTGTCTGAAGAATAATATTACACCTAATTACGCTCGTATAAAATTTAAATGCTCATCCTTTGCTGATATAAAAACTAAAAGGCACGCAGAATTGTACAGAATTAAAGAAGAATTAAAATCGTTATACAAGAAAAAATCCCATCCAATTCAAGATTATACAGAGTACATTTGCAATTACTTAATGACGTACACCCGGCCTTGCTTGATAACTATCTTGATTTCATAAACAATGACATACAGCGAATTATTTATCAAATGCGTAGCAAGCAAACAAGCAAATTCCAAAGGTTATTAGAGAGACAACAGCAGGAAGCCAACAACATTGCCTGTAAACATAAATTTTATACACGATTGCAGAACTTAACATCAATAGATCTAACTGAAGAAGAATCTAATTTGTTGAAAAAGGGCTTAAATTATAATTTACCTCGTTCAAAATCTAACTTCAGCCATAAACATATTGCTGCTGAAATTATAAATGCTGAAGCTGTGGTCAAAGCAATAGAAGACCAGAAGGTCCAAGATGAGGCGCGGATTTTAATCAATAATAAGCTCAGTAATATCATAAGAAACCAGAATACTATTACAGTACTTATTCTTCGGTTCCGTGTACTTTTAATAATTATAATAAAGAACGCAATATCTTAACGGGTTTAAAGCGCAAACTGTCAGACAACTGTGCTCTCGTAACCAAGGCTGACAAAGGCAACACTGTTGTCATTATGGACAATAGTGATTATACTGGTAAGATAGGGAACTTTATCGCTAACAACAACATTGAGAAATTAAACTCGGACCCTACTGGACAATACGTCAAGTGTCTAAATCGGGGCATAAATAAGAGTGTGCATTTGTTTGATGAGCGAACTAGACGATCGTTAAAGCCCATCAATTCAAGGGCACCCACATTGACAGGGTTACGAAAATTAAATAAGACTGGTGTTCCGATAAGACCGTTAATTAACTTCACTACTGCACCTGGTTATAAAACAGCTAAGAAATTGGTAAACATCATTAAACGCAACATAAACATAGTTAATAGTCACAGTATAACCAATAATATCGATTTTGTCAATAAAGTGAAGGATCTAAAGATCGAACCTCATCATAAGCTGGTTTCGTTTGATATTGTTAATTTGTATACGAATATACCGGTTGCTGATACCTTACAAATTTTGAGAAATAACCTCGTCAATACTAATAAATTGAATGTTGAAAGTATTAATGAATTGATGGATCTTTTGGAGGTGATTCTTAACCAGAATTATTTCACGCATGACAAGCAATTCTTTTGCCAACATGATGGTGTGGCAATGGGTTCTCCACTCTCTGGCCTCCTTGCTGAAGTGTACTTAAACCATTTCGAAAACTCCTTTATTTTTTCCAATAGTGTGTACAATGATAACATAATATTTTATGGCCGGTATGTTGACGACACCTTTTTGATCTATAAAGGCACACATAGACAAATAGATAGGCTACACACATATTTAAACAGTATTAATAACAATATACAGTTTACACTGGAGCACGAGGACAGTGGAAAATTTAATTTTCTTGATTTGACGGTCACCAGAAATATTAATAAATTGGAGTTTAATGTTTATAGGAAACCCACTACAACTGACACTACAATACATGCCACATCTTATCATCCGGTATCGCAGAAAATGGCTGCTTTCCACAGCATGGTTAACCGCCTCTTATCATTGCCCCTCAGCGACAAGGATTATCAAGACGAACTAAATACAATTAAACATATTGCGGTCACCAATGGCTACAAAAAAGCGGTAGGAAATAATATCCTTAAAAAACATATGAGACGAAAAATCGCAAACACGCTAAGGGCACCTGGGGACAGTGTGTATAAATACATTTCTATACCATACATGAGCTTTCTACCTAGAATTCTGTCTTCTGTTTTAAACAAGTCAAACGTTGTTGTCACATATAAGACTACAAATAACATTTTAAATAGCCTTCGTACTCGGGAACCAACCGTCCTTGAAAAGAAAACAGGGATCTATAAATTAATATGTAATAGTTGTGATGCTTTTTATGTGGGCCAAACGGGCCCGTGGTTTTTTCAAGAGGTTTGTTGAACATAAGCCACCCACTTATTTTCATAACACAGAAAATGTAAAATCTAAATTCGCTAAACATCTTATTGATGAAAATCACAACTATACTAATTTTCATACCAACTTGATACCCTTCACTTTTGTAATAAAGGACGTTACATGAACGCCCTTGAGGAGTTTGAGATATATAGAGCATATAATAATCCTGTTACCAGGCCACATGTTTTAAATGATCAGCTGAACTTTAAATCTAATGTCCTGTACGATACTGCGTTGCGATATTGTCGCGACACGAGTGAAATATGAACCAGTGCGCTGTCGGTTACCGTGTGGTGTACACCGAAAATTGTTGTGTGCGTACTTTGTGTAGTGTAATTGTGTTTTGTGTTATGTGGATTTTAATATTTTTAATATATTGACGACTGTGCCATCGTATGATGGTATGAAGAGACTTTTTTAAATGTTCTGATGATGGGACAAGTGTCCCGAAACATGTCAATTGTATAAAGACATTTACTTAAGCCACAGACGGTGAGTTACATAGCATTTAGTTGAAGACAAGCATATCTCAATTATGTAATGTTTACGTCTACAAAGTTTTATTATTATGATTACTGCAATAAAAAGACAGGTAGGACACACACATACACACAATTCACATTATTTCTGGCCTCACTCATGTTTATTTTCTTACTTTTGCACGCTTTTTAAATGAAAAGTGTCGAAAACCCACACCAACACAATGCGTGCAAGCCGATAAGGTGTCCAGCGTGGACAGCGATTTGCTTCCTGTGGTTTGCTGGCCAGTGTAACATGTTTACAGAGGAATGGTTCATAGACAGACTTTTCGTCTTTAGCGAATGAACCCTCTGCAAGATGCTCAGGGTCCATGAGAGACTTCGGAGTGCTCCTTCTTTTCCATGTGTTTGTTATGTGAAACTTACACTGTAGATTCGCAGCTTTACTCTGAGCAACGCTCCATAGGGAATGTTGACAATTTTTGTCCACGGTGTACCCTCATACGCACTAAAACCTGCTCTGATGTTTTGATTACGGATATCATTATATTAAAACTTTAGAAACTTGAGCACTATGTAACGGAGATCAAACATTAACTTTTACAAGCCATTAATTTTATGCATATTTTGAAGCAATAAATGTTTTAATAAATTAACACAATCTGTGTACTTATTTCTATTATGATATGAGAAGTTCAAACTAACATGTGCCTATGTGTATGTATAAAAAATATATAAATATTTTTCTCCTCTGGAAAATTGTTTGCCCCTCCTGGAAAATATTTTTACCTCCCTAATGGCTAGTTATTTACTAGCCTGTGTGTAATATAGCATTATGACATGGATCAGAATGGTGGGTGTTAAACAGAAGACACAAACGTATTAAGGAAGAAATGTATTGCTGAGAAATATATAATTATACTGGTGAACACAATCGTCGTTCATGAAATCAGAAGACAAATAGAAAGAAAGACTCGATTTAAAAAAATAAAATCTCGATTTTAAAAAGACTTTGATAATACTATAGACATCATTCACCCTTGGCCGATACCTCTCAGCGAGATTCCAATTTCATTACAGGAATCAGATCGCAGCTCCCTTTGGCCAGCTATTCGTTTGACCTACAAATATTTTATCCAAAAGTACAGTCTTTCCTCACGAAGGGTGAGGGTAGTCTTAACTCACCTGACATGGGGGTACCATTTTAGCTGATACGTCATTTCTTCAGAACTCATGCATCCACTTATTTAATTAATATTTAAATGATTTTAAATATAAATTTAAGGACATGGAAGTCATGCATGGTTCTCCATACCGATTTTTTATATATTTTTGCAAATGACAGTCTACATTTTGCTAATAGCATTATTAATACAAAATATTTTATTGTGGCAAAAAATAGAAACATGCATTCTGTGAGTCAATTTTAAATATTTTTACTCTATAATGTCCAATAGGAAGTACAAATATATGGATTTTGTTAAATTCCTGGATTTTGTTGTCCATGATGTGTCCATTGATTAACTAATTATAAATATATCACTACTGTCTTGGAACACTATTTTTTTATGTTTCTTGGTGAAAATGTTAAACTTTTACCTTGTAACCTGAACTAGTTTTCGCTTATTACAAACTTCATCAGAGACTCTGGCGAAGGTTGTAATAAGCAAACACTAGTTCAGACTATAAGGTTAAAGTTTAACATTTTTACCAATAAAAAATTAGTGTTCTGAGTCTGTAGTGATATATTTATAATTAGGAGTTTGTTATTTACAAAAAGATAAAACTAAGAAAATGTACTATGAAGTCTCTTGTCAAAAATCACTAGAAATTAAACCCATGTATTCATCCTATATCATATACCCAATATAATGTTAATATGTTTCATTTAATAATTAATTGGTTAATATGTTTCTTTGTGCCCGGACAGGAGTGCTAAGCATAGCCAGTGTACATTACCTGAATGAGGTAACAAGACATACAGTGAACGTTTCAGTCAGTGATGGTGTGCACACAGTTTTTGCTCAAGTTCATATTGAGATGTTCTCTACCAATAAACATAGACCTCAGTTCAACCAGCATCAGTACAATGTCAGGCTATCTGAAAACTTGCCATCAGGCACTGCAGTAACAAGTGTGCTGGCGTATGATGAAGATTCAGGTGTTCATGGAAGAATTACTTACTCAATACCTTCACAGGTGCTTCAACAGACCTTTCATATAAACAGCGATACAGGTAATAATTTTATGAAAGTAGAATAAAAAGCGATTAAAGGAAGTTAGAAAGTCCTATGCTAGTGCTTGTGTTTTTAAAACATATTCTAAGAATTGTGTGTGTGTGTGTGTGTGTGTGTGTGTGTGTGTGTGTGTGTGTGTGTGTGTGTGTGTGTGTGTGTGTGTGTGTGTGTGTGTGTGTGTGTGTGTGTGTGTGTGTGTGTGTGTGTGTGCTGTAAATTGTTATATTGCATGAACATTGTTAATCTAGTTAAAAATTGTAAAGTTCATAAAAGGAGGTCAGATTAGAGAGAAACGCAAGAAGGCTTTCCAGCCAGATTGGATTGGGTGAAATGTCAACTTTATATAAATGATTACCTTGTATGCGGTCCACCGTGTGACTTCTCGAACTTGTTTAACGTTTCGCGGCGGACCGCATACAAAGTAATCATTTATATAAAGATAAAAGTGACTTGGATACCATTACGAAACATGAATGTGAAATGTCAACTTGTTGTATAATTAGAAAATATAATAAACGATTTAAAATAAAAATAATGATGTAATATTAACCAAAGTATATAAAAAACATAAATAATTAACCCAAAATTGTATATGTAATAGTCCAAATGATCAAAACTCAAATTAATCATAATGTATAAAATGTTGAAGTTCTTTGCAAGAAACAGAAATTTAAATAATTCACACATTATGTGAAGCTAGGTACTATAATAAATTTATAAATTATAAAGGTGTATTAAATGTCAACAAAGGGAGACATTGGTAAAACAAAGGTAAATTAGATAAAAAGTAAATATATTTAAACTATGTAGTGAACATAAAAAGTCGTGTAACAGACTTTTTACTTTTTTAAAAATAGGAATTTAAAAACATTACCGGTATTGTATAAAACTTGCCCCAAAGGCTAAGAAGAAGAAAGTTTATTTTCTAATAATGTTGTGGAAAAGCGCAAATATTCTAGAAAGGGCACCAACTAACTCTTGTTTAAACATCTGATCAAAAAATATTGAAGCGGATGTGTGCCATACATTAGTGGAGGAAATATCTAATAATTATTAAGCGTTGTAAATTTAATAGTTCAAAGTAAGGAAGAACAGTCATATTGTGCAGTAATAGTATTCAAAAGGTCAAAAGAAAATAATTTACAAGAAACAATTAACAAGCTAACAAGGAAATCATTTACAAGACAAAATATAATTAACAACAGCCAAAGAAAAGCCTAGTTAGAAATAATCAACCAAAACAAAAGATACATACCAGGTAAATAGTAATATTATATGCAGGGCCTGTTTTAGAACCTCTGAGGCCCCTGGCAGTTCAAAAGTGAGGCCCCCCCCCCCACACACACACACACACACACACACACACACACACACACACACATATATATATATTTTCATTCAGTGATAAATAAACATATATAAATTATATCTGCATTAAATAAGGGACCAATAAATAATATCTGCATTATTTATTACCAATAAATAAGGGACTGTAATAATCATCAAAACATCACAAATACAAAAGACTTTGAATAATTACTTTATTATCAGTTTGAATCCCACAAAATAAAAAAGAGCTAAGTTTCATTTTACCTTCTTCGTACAAATTATTAAAGTGGTTTTAGTACTGTAGGTCTTTAAAACTAGGTTACTTACTACTAGGTTGGTTACTTTATTAACATAAGTAAAAAACAAATATGTTACATAGTACATTCTATAAAGAAATATAATTATGTTAGAGTTTGCTTCAGTACTCTGAACAAGTCATTAACACAATTAACGCAAATTTGGACAGTGGCTGAATAAAATATATATCAATAAAATCAAACACTTTTAAAACGCCTTCCTTCTACATTTCTTTGCAGCGAAATCATCAATTACGTCATGAAAGTTTAGCTTACGCAAAATGTCATTTTCGATACTTTGGATGCTTAAAGAGTTTAATCGCTCTTGTTTAAGACTACTTCTATGAAAACTTTTCACAATTTTTAGTTTAGAAAATGTTCTTTCTCCAGATGCGTTAGACACCATCATGCACAAAAATATTCTTAAGCAAATTTCGACATTTGGGAAAGCAGTTAAAAGTCCATTTTCTTGCAAGTCTTTGTACGTGATCTTCAGGTTAAGTCTATTTGATGAAGAATGAGATCCAGTGCCATGAACTTCATCTTGGACCTTCTCTCCTCCTTCATGATCCTCTTGCTCAAATATTCCACCTGTGATGTCGTCGTCTCTTTCACCATCGCTGTCATCTTCGGTTATCTTCAGAAAAAGCTTGTCCAAATCCATGTCCTCTTTTAAAAAACTTTGAAGATGAAGGCACTCTTCGACCAGTTCATTTCCACAAACATCATCTTTGTATCTTTCCGAAAAAGCGTTGCAAGAAACTTTTAAGTCACTTTCATTTAGAACGACCAAATCTTCTAAAAATCCAAATCTCTTAGCTACTGTCTATTATTTTGAAGATCTTTCTTTTAGATTAGTAACTAATGTGTCTATAATAGGTAGAAAAGTTTCTATTTTAAGTTTATCTTTCCCTGTAAGGACAGTTTATGGTGTTTGGGTTTTATCAAAATAGGTAATCCTTGAACTACGTTTGGTAGTGTGCGTTTTCTCAGACTCTTTGTAAGTAGATCCAAAAATTACTTCAGCTTTTGTGATGTATCTTTCGAAACTGTCTCTTTTCTTGGAAATGTAATCTGTAAGGGAATTCAATACCGTCACTGACGTCGAAACGGTCAATGTTGGCTTCTGCAACTAAACTAAATTAAATTATTTATTACTAAAATAAATAATGCAACTTTGTTTACATTATTTACGCGACTTAAAATTTCGTACCACATATGGGTGAGAAATATTGTCTCAAATCGCTCCATAGATTTTCTAAAACCAGAAGCTTGTACTTTTGCATCAGCTGCTTGTTCCCTGTCATCAATTATTATTTCTAAAGCAGATTTTATTTCGATGTAGTTTTCTTTCAGTGGAGCCACTGCATCTGCACGAGCCGACCACCTGGTGCTTGATAGCGCCTTGACAACTTTCTTTTTTCCTTTCAGAGAAGCCAATAGCACCCTCCATCTGGAAATGAACGAGGAAAAAAAACGTACAATGATTGTACAAAGTGAAAGAACTTAGCGGCCTCTGAGTTGCACTCAGCCGCAGAAACTCCAATCAAGTTTAACGAGTGGCTTGAGCAAGGGATAAATTCTGCTAACTTGTTTAATTCTTTAACTTTTGCCTGGAGGCCATTGTAACATCCGCTCATGTTAGTCACATTATCGTAAGACTGGCCCCGGCAGTCAGAGATTGGGATGTTATTTTTATTTAATAAGTCAATTACTTCATTGAATAGGTTCTCTGCTGTGTGTCCACATATTGGAATAAATTTAAAAATCTTTCTGTAGGCTCTCCAAACTTAACATATCGGATGACAAAAGTTAGTTGATCAATGTGTGCGACATCTGGAGTTGAATCTACTGATATTGAATAGTATCTAGACGCCTTTACCTCCTCCACAATCTCTTCAAACACTCACCTTCCCATAATATCAATAAATTCATCGCAGGTATCTGGTGATAAGTAAGACATTTTGCCACTGCCAGTGCCAACATACTTTCTTATATGTTCCTTCAAAATCGGGTCATACTCACTTAATAATTCAAGCAGACCTAAATAGTTTCCGTTGTTTGCACATCCAAACTTCTCAATGTCACCCCTCAAAGGAAGTCCTCGTTCAGTAAGGAACTTTACTACCGAAACAATTCTAGTCAAAACCTGACGCCAATAAGCTCTTTCCTTATTCATTTGGACTTGAAGTTCACAGTCTATTCTTCCAGCCACAGAGGAACACTTGAGAAATGCCAAAAGACATTTACGATGTTCTTTACTATTTTCGTGGAATTGAATGCTTTGAACAGCATGCTTCCAATCATTAAAACCATCTGACCAGAAAGGATTCGAGGACATAAAACCTGAACCGAAGAGTTTGCATACGAAACAATAAACCCTACCGGTTGGTGGAGAATACAACAACCAGTCTTGTTTGACTCTATCACCATTTGTAAGTTCTTTAAAAATAAATGTTGACTTGCATTTCCGTGATTCAGTTATTTGTTGTCCTTTTTGTAAAGACTCATACACTCTAACAGACTGACTGAATCCACTATTTAAGTTTTGGCAGCACGAAGGACCTTTTCGTATAAAATGTTCTTGAAGCTGGGTTTTTGTAATTTTGCTCGAGTCCCACAATGCGACATCTGAGCTGGGAAGCTCGTCAACCTCAGGTTGTTCATCATTATCATTTTGTGAAAACTCTACTTGAACACCCTGCGAAATTAGTGATTCCAATTCCAAATTACAAGCTGATTGCCCACCTTGCTCATGCAAAACTGAAGATGTAAAATTCTCATCAAATTCCTCGCTCTGTATTATATTAGGGTCATTAGGGATCACTTTCGTAGTAGATGGTTCACAAAAAAATACAGTTGAGTCTGTCAATGTACGGTCAGTTTCATCAGCAAACTGAAAGTCGTCCAATGTTTCTAAATGCGGTACTGGATGACACAAACTATTGGAAGAGTCCACACCAGATGCATGTGGCAGTAATGAGGAGTCTGAACCTTCAATAGCCTCATCGTGATTATCTGGATATGGATAAGGTTGAAGTTGAATAGATGAAGATGAACTAGTAGGCCTACCACCTTCGGAAATACGAGATTGGCTCGGAGTGGCACGGAAAAAAGACGATACTTTAGGTATTTGATCAATCAGAAGTTTCTTTTTTGATCAATCTTTTTTCTTTTTTTGCTGCTTTTGAGCACCGCTTTGAAAACTACGCTTCATTTTTATTGTAAGGTCCTTCTTTTTCAAAATCAAATTTGGTTTAAAACGGCCTAGAACAAAAAAAAAAAATTAGACCCAAGTATGCCTAATAAGTTTTAAATTGCACAATGAATATTCATCAGTTCAGGTTCAGCACGAACACATCGATAGCACAGTACAGTATATGTAAATGGATCTTTTTCAATAGGCCCCACGGTACACAATACACGTAATATTTCTTGCTTCATTATTCAAACGTCTTAAGTTTATTTTTATCAAAATTATTACTTTACCTAGGATTCTGTCAATCATTTTTTCAATTTACTTAGAACTATTTTACTACTTATTATTTACTCTAGGAGCTAATAAGTTCCAGTACTATATTTCACAAGTAAATATAACAAAATATTTCTCAAAACAATAAAATCGAACTTTGCGTTTTTCAAAATTCCCGCCTTATATAGAAATCCCTCCTTAAATAAAAATGTTTATAATCACCTTTTTTACCCAAAAGTCTCTTATTTCCTTCGTTAAGAAATAAAAGCGCAGTAATTATACTTCTTTTAACGACGTTGTGTACATAAAAGTCCAAAATAATAAAATCGAACTTGTTTTTCAAAATTCCGCCCTTTGAGTCGCAGAGCCGCAGCCGCAGAGGACCGCACATGTGAAAGCACTCTCAGTCTCTCCAATCCGGATCCGACCTTATCACCAAAACACAAAACATGAATATAACGCAAGAAGCAACAGCGAAAACCCTTGCATACAATAAAATGGCACACACAGACAGTAATACAACAGCGGGGCGGGCTAGAATAGAACTAGGACAGTGGAGAGCAGACAGCACACAGCCCTACCAACACCGGCCAAAATCTTGTGCTCCCAGCTGCACGCCTGCGCATAGAGTATCCTGCTGACAGCAACTGTCATGTACACTACCAAAATTTCTCTATTATGGCGCTACTAAAACTTGATAATTGGTAATAATTTGCTGAAATTGATTATTATTTATTATTATTAATTTTTATTATTTTAAATCCCATTTTACTTTCAAATCTTACATATTTAATTTTATACAATTAAAAAAAAACCCTCCTCGCGAGGCCCCCCTGGCGTGAGGCCCCCGGCGGCCGCCCGGTCCGCCATTAGGTAAAACCGGCCCTGATTATATGAGTCGTACAGTTTTAAAACCAGATACATCCACTTTTTCACATTCACATTTTTTTTTGCATTTTCCTATACTTTATTACCTTCTACATGTCCCTATCTACTTCACAAGTTTCTAAAACAGATACATCCTTATTAAAATTGTAGTTGAAATTCCTGGTTAGTTGCAAAACCAGCTCTCCTGCAATAGTTTTTTAGCTCTCCTGAAAATTTTCATTTTTTGGATGTATCTGGTTTTGAAACTAAACGACTCATATTTAAATCACCTTAATTCGAGACAACCTTAACTGCAATGCAAACTCAACACGTGGACTCTGATATTTTGTCTGTGTAACATTCAAGAAGGGATGTTATTGTGTGACATTGACAGTGTTGATTTCCAAATAGTACACTGTAAAACTAAGCAGTATATAACAAACATTCATAATTAAACTTTAGTTGGAACGTTATAATAAGTTAGCATCACTATTGGCAGTCAGTACTGTTTGGGTTCAGACAGTAGTAGTAGTAGTAGTAGTAGTAGTAGTAGTACAATATGTATGTATATATGAATACAAACACACACACACACACACACACACACACAAAATAAAATAGTTTACCAGAATCTACTGTAACCTTTTGTTAACAAACATAATAACACTGGCCATGAAGCTAGACGTGTAATGTTAGATCAGATTCCTTTTCAAATTTTGTGGCACTTTTAATGTTTTTTGAGAACGTACTTTACACAGCCACTAACACTATAGGCCTACAAATTGTTTTCTGTTAATGAAGGAGAAATCTGGACCAAACGAAGGTTGGATAGAGAGAAGCAAGCTGCTTATGACTTACCAGTACTGGCTACAGATGGTAGTGGGAAGTCTGACTGGGCGACTGTTCATTTAACAGTAGAGGACAGTAATGACAACACTCCCATCTTCCAGCTGTCCGAGTACAAAATCTCAATATACTCAAACATTACTGTTAACTCTGTATTTCTTAAGGTTAGTCATTACTGTATAATTATATAAAATAAAATTAAGGTAAATTAATATTTTTGTTATTTGAAACATCCCTCAACCATCAGACAAGTAGCAATTTTTACATGAAGTGATTTTGTGTTCATAAGATGTCTATGGCGTACAATTGTATGACATAACTAATTATCTTCATTATTTAATTAGATGCATAATTTTTTAATTTTTGACATTCCCTTATCTTTATCCCCCTAGCCGAAGGCTTAACCCCCCAAAATTATACACTCACCAAGCCACTGGAATTATAAAATTTTAGTTAAAGCAAAATTAGGTTTAAAGTAGCAGGCAGCTTTCAAAGTTGTTAATTTTTCTCTTATTTATAGAATACATAAAGTACTGTTTTTTAAACATCCTAAGCATGTGGATCATCTTCAAGTTGGTATGACCATGTTTAAATGTAGCACTTTTTTTTAATTAAGAAACAGAATATTTATAAGATTTTACAAACTTAGAACAAATTTCTGTTTTCAATTTTAAAAAACTCATATAATTTAAATGCTCTCACAAACCCTCTCCTACAAGGCCAAGGCCAAGAATTTATTGGGTAGCACAACTGTTGTACTGTAGTGAGTAAGAACTTTGCTGCTAAAATCTAACCTAATGTATGAAGGCTATTTAAAAATTTAATTTCAATAACTCTTTAACAAAAATAAATAAATGTAAGGAAATATATTTTATTACATTCAGAAGTTGTGTGCATATTAATCAATATTATTTCCCCACCTAGTTGCCGGGGCATATTTAGGCACCTTTCATACCATGATATATGCTTTCCCCATCCCTTGACAAGTAATGCTCCCGCTCCCATTAAGCTATTTAATCAGTACTTCTTCACTGCTCTACTCATTAAGTAGTAGCAAGACTTTCATCTCAATGATGCGATGGCAAGTCTGAATTCTAAGGAGGGAAGAACATCCGTAATTTAAACTATGTGAGTATAGCACCCACAAATAATATTTGCATTACATTGTGGACATAACAAATTTTAAATAACATTTATTTCAGGTAACAGCAGTAGACCAGGACACAGGAGACTCAGCTCGAATTGTATACTCAGTAGTGGAACCTCAGACTGGCAGAACAACAGCATTGTTTGGAATAAAACCAAATACTGGAGGCTTGTTTACTGTACAGTCTGCATTATCTTACGGTAAGTACTATTGCTTATTAAAGGTTTTGAGATGTGTAATCAAAACACAGCTAAGCTGATGAACCACGAAGGTTCCAGAAGCATAATAGGAGTGTCCAGTAGGTATGCGCCCACGTAACATTTTTAAAAAGTAGGCTAGGACAACGCTGCATTAGTCTAATAAAAGTATTATTCCACTTGGGACTTTTGGTCTACCACCCCTTCAGAGTATGCAATGATCTTTTTGAAAATTACTATCACTGCCTCATTAATTCTCATAAATCTCATGAGTGTCAGAATTCAATGAAAAGTTTAGCTTTGGAAAAGCCCAAAGCTAGAAAGACACAAATCTAGACTATACAGAGCTAACAAACATGGGCGACGTTTTAGGAAACAAGACAAAAATAGATAAGTTCATAATCTGCCAGTCATGACATACCCACAGCTGCAGCTTTTTAGTATATATTCCTCACCCAATGAAAAATGTTGAAATAGTCCTTACTTACTGTCTGGCCTGTAGGAGCATACTTAATGGTGTATAAAGGTAGAAAACACAGAGAAGTTGGCCCCAAACCCTTACTTACCGCCAAAGAGAAGAAAACCCAAAAAACCAAAAACCTAGGGTCACCAATCATGCTTTGACATGCAATGCATGATAACTGCTGCACTATCCCAATAAAATAAACAAACTGGAAATGCTAAAAACCAAAACAATTCTCTTACAGAAGGTACATTCCAGGGCTATTAAACGAACTCATCGAGCACAGGTTAGGTCAAGTTAAGTTGACACATAAACAACTTAATGCATGTTAATACTTATCTTTATTAATATAATTTTCAGCTAAAAGAGTTTCTTTGCCTTTTTTTATATAATTTTCTGAGTTTTACAATTCAAGATTTCTTTCAATTCCAATATGAAAATAACAAACCTTTTTCCCCAAAGCAAGCTCATGTAATTCTTTTGTTTTTCTTACTGCTTGATATAAATGTTTTTATTTCCTGTTACCATGTTCAGTATTACATTTCGTTCAGTGATTAATTTTGACATATTCATATTCTTTAGGCTACAAGGCATTCCAAACTGTAGTATCTCGTGGACTGTACTATCACCAAACCATAAAACGTATAGATCTACATAAACTTATTGCTTAACAACTATTCTATGTCAGTCAATCAAAAAAATAAAATGAGCACTTTTTCTATGATTTTCATCCCCAATCAGCCCCACACACTCTCTCACACAAAAATATTTGTAATTTGAAAAGGTTGAATTTGTTTAAGGCCTTTAAGAAAATGCTGATATCCTCGTCCTTTTTACCTTGATGAAGAATTAATTAGTTACCTGCACCGTTGTGGTCAGAAGATTTCATCTTGTGGTGGCAACCCAAAAAATGGACAAATCCCGGACAAATCCATTCCTCACTCTGGCTACAGCTGAGTTAGTCCAACCCAATGATGTCATTGTCCTAGATCAGCTGACTCTATTTTCTTGACACATCTGTGGTTAAATAAGATAAGTGAATAATTTCAAGTTTTGATGTTAACACTTTTAAAAGAGTCCCAATGGAAAGACGTTTGTTCAGCACTACATATATATAACAGTAACTATGTTGCTGTGCCACACTCTCTAACAAGGTCACATTTTAATTTCACTTTCACTCTTATTATTTATTATTAATTTCTACTTTTATGTTCCAAAAGTGTAGACTAAATAAACGTTCGTGCCACTTAGAAGACCAACTATAACTTCAGAAAATACTTGTCCAACCACTATGTCATTTGAGTATGGCCATGTAGTATATGTTGTAATTATTCAACTTCCGCCAAATGCAACGATCAGTGCTTTACCAAATTAAATTAAATTATCGCGATACGGAACCATTTTTGTACTTTGCTCGATGTCATGACATCATGCTACCCTCCTGTTCTTTCTCTAGCGAGGTTTTAACTAGACAAAATCAAGTCAATCGACAAGCAGAAATAGCCGTGGGCAGAGTTTCTCCAAGTCGACGCCTAAGTGCGGAGCCTTTTTACAAAGTAGGAACTTGGTTCCACGTTTGGAGACGATAATTCAATGTTGGGAACAGTAATTCCACGTTTGAAGACAGAAACCACATGAACGAAAACAGCAACCCTATAAACAAGTTAAGAATCTCAGGAATCCAGGGCTTCACATAATTTTACGTTGCTGATACAGATACATCCTACAAGCTACGTGGAGGCTTGAACCTGCAACTCGCGAGCACATGGCATGAACACCATCGGACTTGACGCCATCATACACTGCTAGCCGTTCAAGTAACAATGTTTAATTATTACTAACACCCAGTGCTAGTCCTACACAGTCAATAAAGAAGGAAATATGAACATTTGCCTTACAAAGACTAAGCTATAAGTAAGAGTAAAAAACTGTATTGATTCATATGACTGAATTATTCTGATTAATTTGGCTCAGAGTTCGATTCCTTTATAAATTGCAATTTAATTTATTCAGCTTCTAATATTTTAACAGTTAATTTATTTAAGATCCAAGGATCTAATAATTGAAATTTTGATACACTGGCTGATTCGTAATAATAAAACATAAAGAGGCAAAATCTGTTTTATTTAATGAATAAACTCGTTCAACTCTCCTCACCAACTGATAGATTTTTTTTAATGCACCCCCCCTTCATTACATGTAACTTAGTTACCATATATACTTTGATGAACGCTATATTTACAAAGAGTTATAGGTACTAGTTAGTTTTAGTAATTATTGTGATATTCTGTGTTACATTGTTGTAGTATAATATTGTTGTATCGTGGTATGTATTGTTATGACGGTCTACTCGATCGTCGTAGGTACAGTGGAAACAAAATAAGTACAAGACAACAATTAAGTCACTAATCACACCTTTAATTGTTACAGTAAAACAGTTCGTAATTAACAACACAGTGTCTACAACAAATCAAATGAAAATTGTTCACACGCAATAAAATGTCCACTAATATTAAAACTCAATTGTATTACAATTATACCGCCCGAATATAAAACGCAACACCTCACTACTAACTACTTGAACGTACACAGTAATAACTCGAACCGCTCTGTAAATCTACCGCACTAATACTCACGAACCGCACTATCCAATATCTCGCATGGAACTGAAAACTAAGGCCGCTACGCGATGTATTTATAGTCACGCTCACACACCAGAAGCTTCCAACCTGCGTCTTATCTCTCGTCAACTACGTAATTACTACGGCCTTGACACAGTCCGAGCGCCCGAGCGAAGCCCAGCACAGTCGAGAAGATTCCCGCAAAGTGCGTCTAGTAGCACGTACACCACACGCTTACATCGAGATCCTTCTGGCATATTCGATAAACGCGTAGTTTGTTCTGTGCTGTCGTAGCACTCCCCCCTCCTTAAGCCTGTTCGTCCCGAACTGGCAAAGCGTCTCTAAATTTGTACTTAGCCAGGCGATCTAGGTGGACGACCTTGAACTTTCGCTGTCCTTCGTTCTCTAGGGGCTTCGTTCCTCCAGTTAGTCAGCACACGCCCCGTTGTACCGACTATTGCTCGTTTCCCTGCTGCTGAATTTTAATTCGACAATCTCGTTGTAGATGTCCAGGTTTCCCACATCGATAACACTTCGGTCTTCCATCCTTTCTTATATTATTCTGTGGCGCCGATCGTCGAGTCTCTGTTCCTTGTTCTTTTTCCTCATCGTCTGTGCCGTCGCGATCTTTTAGTGCGCGCACTTTATGACTTGTCCAACCAGACGCTGATTTGGCGGCCTCAAATTGGAGGTACGTTGCCCACTGACTGCTTCCGTCAATTTGAAGCTGCTGCATGCGCAAATAATTGGACAGAGAAAGACAAGGCTGTTTCACTCGTTCTCTCATTAGGACCCGTGGCAGAACTAGTACAGAAAGTGCCACCTGACAGCCAGAACACCTATGCCGAGTTGATAAAAGCTCTGGAATTACGGTATGGTGATAAACACTTGCGAGATGTGTACTGCACCCAGTTGAGAGCAAGGCAACAGCATTCCGGGGAGAGTCTTCAAGAGTTTGTAGCAAGTATCGACAGACTAATTAGACTGGCCTATCCTGAAGCGCCAGAAGATTTTCGAACGCGTTTTGCGATGCAGACATTTACTGCCGGTGTCTGAGATAACGAACTACAGCAAGTGTTACGAATGGCAAGACACCAGAACAGTGCGGACGCCCTGGTACATGCTTTGCAATTTGAGGCCGCCAAATCAGCGTCTGGTTGGACAAGTCATAAAGTGCGCGCGCTAAAAGATCGCGACGACACAGACGATGAGGAAGAAGAACAAGGAAAGTGCAGATGGACGAGACGTGGTCATGCAGTTGATAGTTCCCCGAAGTAAAGTGCAGTCTGTTTTGAAGGAGATGCATGATGGAACATCTGGAGGCCATCTTGGCGTTAACAAAACCCTTGACAAAATACGGAAGCGATTCTGTTGGCTTCATCTTCGCCACGACGTAGAGGAATGGGTTCGGACCTGTGAAATATGTGCGGCAAGCAAGGGCCCACAAATCAGAAGCAGGCGAAAAATGAGACAGTATAACGTTGGACAACCTTTCGAGAGAATTGCCATAGACATTGCTGGACCATTCCCAGTTACTGACGATGGAAACCGGTACATCATGGTTGTAGGTGACTACTTTACTAAGTGGGTGGAAGGGAAAAGTGCGTATTTTCTAGGGGCTTCGTTCCTCCATTTAGTCAGCACACGCCCCGTTGTACCGACTATTGCTCGTTTCCCTGCTGCTGAATTCTAACCCGACAATCTCGTTGTAGATTTCCAGGTTTCCCACATCGATAACACTTCGGTCTTCCATCCTTTCTTATCTTATTCTGTGGCGCCGACCATCGAGTCTCTGTTCTTTGTTCTTCTTCCACATCGTCTGTGCCGTCGCGATCTTTTAGCGCGCCCACTTTATGACTTGTCCAACCAGACGCTGATTTGGCGGCCTCAAATTGCAAAGCATGTACCAGGGCGTCCGCACTGTTCTGGTGTCTTGCCATTCGTAACACTTGCTGTAGTTCGTTATCACTGGCAATCTTCAGCCGTCCTCTTACCAAGCGATTCATTTCTCGCAGTTGGTTTTCTAACTGCGAGAAATAGTTCTTTGGCTCTTGGGACTGAGTCTCAGGTGATCCAAACATCAAGTCCCCAGGAAGACGAATCTCCCGCCCAAACACCAATTTTGCTGGAGTCATGCCGATTGTGTCATGTACTGATGACCTATACGCCATAAGGAATAGTGGTATACATTGGTCCCAGTCTGTTTGGTTCTCGTCAACAACTTTCGAAAGATGCTGCTCAAGTGTCCTGTTGAATCTCTCAACCATCCCGTCTGACTGAGGATGCAGAGGCGTTGTCCTGGTCTTTCGAATTCCGAGTAGACGGCATAATTCTTTAAACACTCCTGATTCGAAATTTCTCCCTTGATCCGTATGGATTTCCATAGGGGCTCCATAACGGCAACAGAAGTTGTGAACTAACTGCTTTGCCACAGTGGTAACCTCCTGATTTGGAATTGCGTAGGCTTCCACCCACTTAGTAAAGTAGTCACCTACAACCATGATGTACCGGTTTCCATCGTCAGTAACTGGGAATGGTCCAGCAATGTCTATGGCAATTCTCTCGAAAGGTTGTCCAACGTTATACTGTCTCATTTTTCCCCTGCTTCTGGTTTGTGGGCCCTTGCTTGCAGCACATATTTCACAGGTCCGAACCCATTCCTCTACGTCGTGGCGAAGATGAAGCCAATAGAATCGCTTCCGTATTTTGTCAATGGTTTTGTTAACGCCAAGATGGCCTCCAGATGTTCCATCATGCATCTCCTTCAAAACAGACTGCACTTTACTTCGGGGAACTATCAACTGCATGACCACGTCTCGTCCATCTGCACTTTCCTCCGCCCTTTTCAGCAATCCATTTTCTAAGGTGAGAGATTCCCATTGTGCCCAGTAGCCCTTCAGCACTTCGGAACCATGGCAGATATCTTGCCAATCCGGGCGGCGACCTTCCTCTTTTGCTGTCAAGATCGGTCCAATGTCTTCATCAGTCATCTGTTCTTGTCGACAGTCTTGTGTTGTCCAGCCATCAACCAGGAAATCTACAGTGATGGCTTGAACATGTTCGCTTGAGTTTTGTTCTTCCTTTCTGTGGCAATGTCGGCAGTCTTCCGGGCATGGTCTTCGTGATAAGCCATCTGCATTACCGTGCAGGCGCCCCCGCCGATGTTGTACCTTGAAGTTGTACTCTTGCAGACGTTCGAGCCACCTTGCCAACTGTCCTTCCGGATTTTTAAATCTCAAGAGCCATGCAAGTGCAGCATGGTCGGTACGTAGTGAAAACTCTCTCCCATAGAGGTATTTATGGAAGTGCTCCAAAGCTCTGAAAATTGCCAACAACTCTCTTCTTGTAACACAATAATTTCTCTCTGGTTTAGAAAGCGTCTTGCTGTAATACGCTATTACTCGTTCTTCACCGTTCTGCACTTGAGACAAAACTGCTCCTAGACCAGTATTGCTTGCGTCTGTGTCTACGATGTACTTCCCTGCGGAAGCTGGAAAAGCGAGAATTGGCTGCGAACATAATGCAATTTTTAACGTTCTAAATACTTGTTCACACTCTCTCGACCATTGGAAGTTTCGTTTATTTTCCGTTAGCTCATGTAGTGGTTTAGCAATAGTAGCGAAGCCTTTCACAAAACGTCGGTAATATGAGCATAACCCCAGGAAACTCCGAACTTCGTGTTTATTCTTCGGAACTGGCCAGTCTCTTACAGTGTCTACTTTATTTAGGATCCATGCTAACGCCCGCTGCCGAAACCAGATGGCCCAAATACTGTACTTCCTTCTGGAATAGAGAACACTTCTTCGGGCTCAGCTTCAGTTTGCACCGTGAATTCTAGTTAGAACTTCCTTAAGGTTTTCCAAATGATCTTCGAAAGTCTTCCCGATCACTATGACATCGTCTAAGTAAACAAGGGAAGTTTTCCACGTCAGGCCTCGGAGTATCAGGTCCATCAATCTCTCAAATGTTGCCGGTGCATTACAGAGTCCAAATGGCATGACGTTAAATTGGAATAAGCCACTTGGGGTCGAGAAAGCGGTATTTTCCTTGTCTTCTTGATGAAGACCCACTTGCCAATATCCACTCTTCAGGTCCAATGTGGAAAACCACTGTGCTCCGGACAACGTGTCGAGTGTATCGTCAACGCGAGGTAATGGATAGCAGTCTTTCTTTGTAACGTCATTTAACCTCTGTAGTCTACGCAGAAACGCAATCCACCATCCTTCTTCGCTACCAGCACTACAGGGGAAGACCAAGCACTTGACGAAGGTTCGATTACACCCTCTATCAACATGTCCTGTACTAACCGAGACATCTCCTCTTGTTTAGATAATGGAGGCCTTCGAGGAGGTTGGCGTATCGGTGTTGTGTCCCCGATATTGATGCGATGTTGCGCAAGAGAGGTTCTTCCCAGTGACTGTCCCCGAACTGCAAAACAATCTTTGAATTCGTGTAAAAACTGTCCGAGTTCTTTTACCTCACCACTTGAGAGGTCGTTAGAAGATCTGTTCAATAATTCTTGCAGTTCCTCTGGTAATTTAGAAGTATCCGAAGAACTGGGTCTTCGTTGCGTTATTCCGGCTACCCAGGCCACAGGAGTCAATTTGCCTAGGAGCGTATTGCTTTGTAAAGTGATAGCTTGATCCAAAATATTTGCCACTCTAATATGTACATTTCCGGTTTCGTCAGGTTTTACTAAACTTCTGGTAATTAGTATGCCCGGTGTGCTGACTACCTGGGGTTCGAATATAGAGCACTGATTGCCCCTAGTATCTACCGCAGTTCTAACCATGATGATCTTTTCGGAGTTTGGCGGAACAGTACGGCCACTTGGTTTATGACGTCCATTGATTTTTCTGCTGTCGTCATTGTTGATAGCATTACCTCTTCTCCTCCGATTCTCAAGACATTGTTTTTGAAGTCGACTATAAATCCGTATGCGTTCATAACGTCCACACCAAGAATTGCTTCACCCACAATGTCTGCAACAAGTACTTGATGATTATACTCAAGTCTACCGAGGCGTAGGTGTATCTCCACTTTTCCATACACTTTTACAGGCCGTCCAGTAGCTGTTCGCAAGCTGCAAGAGCACCAGATTGGCTTGAGATCTTTCACCACGTCGGGGCGCACAATAGAAACTGTTGCGCCTGTGTCAACTGTAATCGAGGTTGGCCTTTCTTGAACAAATCCGGTAACTACCAAGCTCCCACTGGTTTTCTGAAGTGTAGAAATTGCGTATTCTCTAGGGGCTTCGTTCCTCCAGTTAGTCAGCACACGCCCCGTTGTACCGACTATTGCTCGTTTCCCTGCTGCTGAATTCTAACCCGACAATCTCGTTGTAGATGTCCAGGTTTCCCACATCGATAACACTTCGGTCTTCCATCCTTTCTTATATTATCCTGTAGCGCCGACCGTCGAGTCTCTGTTCCTTGTTCTTCTTCCTCATCGTCTGTGCCGTCGCGATCTTTTAGCGCGCGCAATTTATGACTTGTCCAACCAGACGCTGATTTAGCGGCCTCAAATTGCAAAGCATGTACCAGGGCGTCCGCACTGTTCTGGTGTCTTGCCATTCGTAACACTTGCCGTAGTTCGTTATCTCGGACACCGGCAGTAAATGTCTGCATCGCAAAACGCGTTCGAAAATCTTCTGGCGCTTCAGGATAGGCCAGTCTAATTAGTCTGTCGACACTTGCTTCAAACTCTTGAAGACTTTCCCCGGAATGCTGTCGCCTTGCTCTCAACTGGGTGCAGTACACATCTCGCAAATATTTATCACCATACCGTAATTCCAGAGCTTTTATCAACTCGGCATAGGTGTTCTGGCTGTCAGGTGGCACTTTCTGTAGTAGTTCTTCCGCGGGTCCTTTTAATGAGAGAACGAGTGAAACAGCCTTGTCTTTCTCTGTCCAATTATTTGCTCATGCAGCAGCTTCAAATTGGCGGAGGTACGTTGCCCAGTGACTGCTTCCGTCAAAGGTTGGAGCTTTGACATGAACTGTCCTTACTGCAGGCAAAGTGACTTTCTCTATTAACTTATTTTCTGTGTCTTTTTCTGTCTTCATCACTGGTACAGTCTGTTCAGAAATTTGTTTTGGCTGAATCTTCATGCACTGTTCTACTTCACTTTTAATTTGTTCTCTTATGTTTGCCATTGAGTTTTCTACTGCAGATATTTTATTTGACACAGATTCTTCTATAACAGATATTTTTGTAGACATCGATTCTTCAACAATCAAGACAGATTTTCCTGCTTCAGCTATTTTTAATGTCATTGATTCTTGCACCTCCGATATTTTAGTAACTTGTTTATTAAGCTCACCTCGTAGGATACCCAATTCTGCGGTACAGTGTTCTTGCAACTGTTTCTGCATAACTTCAAAAAGAGCTTCCGTTTTATCTGCTTCTTGCTTACGTTTTTCATCCTGTCGTATTTCTGCTTCTTCCTGTATCTGCCGCAGCAGTGTTTGTAAAGGTTCCATCATCTGACTGGGATCCATGTTTACTGATTAATTACGAATCACACTCGTCTTGTACAAAGCGTCCACTGTTTCCACTGTTAACCGTTCTATCCCACTTCTGACACCACTGTTACGACGGTCTACTCGATCGTCGTAGGTACAGTGGAAACAAAATAAGTACAAAACAACAATTAAGTCACTAATCACACCTTTAATTGTTACAGTAAAACAATTCGTAATTAACAACACAGTGTCTACAACAAATCAAATGAAAATTGTTCACACGCAATAAAATGTCCACTAATATTAAAACTCAATTGTATTACAATTATACCGTCCGAATATAAAACGCGACACTTCACTACTAACTACTTGAACGTACACAGTAATAACTCGAACCGCTCTGTAAATATTGTAGCATGACAAATAATCCACTAAAAATTAATTCCATTAAGATCATAAAAACAATTAAATTACATATAACCAAGAATTTCAAATGAAAATAAAAGTACACTTCAAAGAAAAACACCACTATAAAAGAAAAAAGTAATTAAGTAATAAAAATGCAACAATAAAATTCAAGAAAATAAATTAAAGGAAACTCATATTAAAAAATCAGGAGATTACCCAGGAGATTAGGAGCATGCAATAAATAAGATACTCCGAACCCAAGAAAGAAGAGGAAGTTTAGTAGCAGGTGATAAACAAGATATCCCGAAATCAAGAAAGAAGAGTAAAGTTAGTAGCATGATAAAGAAGATACTCCGAACCCAAGAGAGAAGAGGAAGTTTAGTAGCATGATAAAGAAGATACCCCAAACCCAAGAAGGAAGAAGAGAAGAAAGGGAGATATAGGATGGAAAAACCACAATAAAAACCTATTATAACGACCATGAACCCCAAACCAAATATTAATACCACAAAAGAAAGTATAACACCCCAAAACCTTATGAAATTGTAACTTAATTATAGACAAAAGTATTTAGTAGTATGATAAGAAGTGAACCAACTAAAGTTATTATATGGTAAAATAAACAAATCTTCACAGTCCATTATGACAAAAGGTTTGGTCTGAGAATATAATAAAACTCAAATATAAGTCAGAACCAACAGTGAATGTGTACCAGTGGAAGTGGTTTTAAGTATAATAAACTTCAAGTTAAAGTGTAACTATAACTTAAACAAGGTGCTATTAAATAACTTTTATATTTTATAATTAACAGGTGATGAAATATTGAAATGACAAATATTTCCTATATTTCATAAATAAGATCACTTTTTTATATCAAAACATTCATAGTAATGCCAATAATAAAGAAAGTATGTGGGGGAATGTTTACTGTACAAGGGGATTAAAGATAATAATACAGTATAATCAGAAAAGACTGAAAGTAGCTTAAGTTAAATAAAGTTTAAGAAATTTAAATGGCTAATAATGTTTAGAGCCTAAGAACTCCAACTTTCAAAGAGTTCCTATAGAATAAGGTTTATATTTAGTGTAAGATGTTTTAGTTACATAACAGTATGCATACAGATTAAAATTTTTAGGTATGGATGCTGTATCAGTTTATAAAATGTTTAAAATGTATGTTCAAAATAGTTCCAACAAACATGTCTAACTTTGAAGACTGCTAATTCATGTCAAATATTATTTTTTGTATTAGTAGCATGAATTATATGCTACTGGTATCAGTAGTTATGTAAGCAATTTTATTTCATGTTATGTTAACTTTTAAAAGTCAGAGGAGGTGTAGAATTAACTTTATTTGAAAAAACCATATATGTAAAATACTAAACTCTAGGCCAAATAATGAATTCCCAAAAACTAATATAAACTAGTTAATTAACCAATGAACCATGTAAACTAACAAGATTTATGTAAGGTTGATCGATAACTAACTACTGTAAATGATCCTATGCTTTAAAGGAGTAATATAGAAAAATGACTTAAACTATTAAAAATTTTCGAAATGTAAAAACTAACTATTTCAGAGGAGAAATAGTAAATTAATGAATTATCACTAAAAGACAGTTCAAATGTTAAATTTATAAGGGATTAAGGAAAGTGAAAGATTTGTGACCATTTGAAATTTATTATATTTATAACACCTAAAATGGCAGGAATTTTGTACAAGAACAGGAAACAGAGTTTTGGGCCTAGATTTCCAAAAAGACAGAAATATGGCTATTTTAACAAAAATCTCAACAAATATGGACTATGACATATCAAATTAAACAGAATGAGATAAATAAACCAATTATGTGGTTAATAGTTCATGAAAGCAATCAATAAACTAAAAATATTCCATATATAATGTACTTTATAATTACCTAAATAGGAAGTGAAAATTATTTTAACAATACTTTTCCAATATTAACTTGGCAAGATATTTCCTAAGATGAAGGAGTAAAACAGTTCATTATTAACATTCAACGGGAACGGTTGATGCTCGATCGCGTTCTAAAACCGTATAACGAATTGTAATGGAGTATAAAGTGAAAATCAGTGAAACCGAGAGTTAACTAAATTGACACTTTTTGACTTAAATTCAGTGAAATACTCTACCATAACAGTGAAAACAAACAATACACAACACAATACAAGTGAATTAAACCGGTCAAACAACCTAACATTAATAATTCACTTTGTAACAACTTCTCGATTTTTTGGCCATAACCAGCAAACATTCAATAAATCTAAAATAAGACAATTAACACCAGTGAACACTGAACACTTATCCAGGATAGCAGAACAACACAATAGACAATATACACTATCACGGAGACCAATAAAACAGTTGTGAAGGTGATTTTATTATCAGAATTTCCAACCATCAATTCACAGTAATATTCTACAGCGAGCGTGCCGCCATTGTGAATTTCCCGTGATGCAAAGTATCAACCAGCAACGAAGTCGTCGAGTCAACTGTTGGGTATAAAGTGTATGCTACAAACATTATATATTATTAACAAATTTTCAATTATTATTTATTAAGACTTATTTTTGTACATGTTATACTTTCTAGGCCTACCCTTCTCTGACTATATAATTATAATCGTTGAAAGAACCTTTTTCAATATTTATATAAAAATAACCTGTAATTGCAAATCGATATATCCCTGTGAAAGAGTCGAATATTTGCTCAACATCGATTTTAAATCGATCTTTAAGAATTATTATTAATAAATTAAATTATTTCAATTATCTGGATTTTACAATTATTTCACATATTAAATTAAGAGTTTAACTAACTACAGGACTTACTGGGAGACGACAAGGATCCACTGAAAGTGATATACTGGAGCAAAGCTGAAAATCACAAATCGATTACTGTCAGCAGATAATCTGATTAACTCCAGATTTAGTTAAGGTCAACCAGAAGTGTAAAATTTAACCAAAATAAACTCACAGAATTTTAAAATTTTAACCAAAACGCAGAACCAGGATTATTTCTAAATTATTACAATAACAAACAAACATAAAAAATTTTTTTTTGAACAAAAATTTTTTTTAATACAATTTTTTTTTTGATCTTTTCTTTGAACCTACACAAAGAAATTATTTATTTGTAACCAGTGTAAACAGGTCGAGTGTTACAATTGGCGCTCACAACAGTGGGGCTGAACATAGACGAACAGCGGCTTGTTACAAATCGACGCTCACCACAGTGGAGCGTAACAACGTGGAAGAACAAGAAGGTTTAAACGAACCTTACAATACATTATTTATTAGTAGCGTTACAATATATCGCACTAATACTCACGAACCGCACTATCCAATATCTCGCATGGAACTGAAAACTAAGGCCGCTACGCGATGTATTTATAGGCACGCTCACACACCAGAAGCTTCCAAACTGCGTCTTATCTCTCGTCAACTACGTAATTACTACGACCTTGACACAGTCCGAGCGCCCGAGCAAAGCCCGGCACAGTCGAGAAAATTCTCGCAAAATGCGTCTAGTAGCACGTACACCACACGCTTACATCGAGATCCTTCTGGCATATTCGATAAACGCGTAGATTGTTCTGTGCTGTCGTAGCAGTATGTTACACGCCTAGTATCTGGGCCCAGCGTTGCATGCGCGAAAGCGTGTACCAAAAGAGGCGTGTCACATATAATATAACATTATTAAGTATTATAACATAGTTTTGTATAACTTTCAGCTATACATATAAGTTCTAGAAGATTCCCATTCTATTTTCAGTTTTTCTATCTGTTGTATTGTCTTGTTCTTATCCTCTGTTTAATGATTCACAGTGAGTTGTTCCTGATCTGTTAACAGAGAACAAAGTTTACCAGTTCTTTGTGAGGGCCAGCGACTGTGGCACACCATCCTTGCACTCAGATGTTCCTGTGTTGGTGTACATAATGAACAGACATGAAGTACCACCAGTGTTCCATAAGAAGGATGAAATATTGTTTTTACCGGAAAATATAAAGCCAGGTGAATCAATTAGAACCAGGATGTATTTTGCACATGTGCGCGCGCGCGTGTGTGTGTGTGTGTGTGTGTGTGAAAGAGAGAGAAAGGGATAGAGAACACAGAAAAGTAAAAGTTTTAAAGTATTTGTTTAGATTTGAAACAAATTATATGTAGTTTTAATGAACTGTTTACTATGATATTGTAATACTTTTTTCAAGGATAGGATGAGGTCAAACATTCTTTGTAATAACAAGAATGTGAAAATAGAGTGGCTAGACCATGTCATATAAGAGTGCGGTATGGGGAAGGGCATTGTCTTAGTGAAGAAACTAATCACTACTTTCCCACACTGCCAAGTATTTTGTGGCATGATTTCACTCAATCTTTTCACCCCATCAAGATAGAAATGCTGATTCACCATCTGTCTAGGAGGAACAAATTCTCTATTCACATCAAGAGAGCAAATCAACATTGTCTTCACATATGATAAAACTTGCCATTTGCAAGTTTCTGGTCTCATTTTTGTTTTTACTAGTCTCAGTGAACTCACTGATTTCCACTGGCTTGATTGTCATTTCATTTTTTGTCATAACCATACCACCAACCAGGGGCGTGCTGGCTACCCCAAGAGGGCGGTGGATAGACCGGTATGGGGGCGCCGACTACCGGGGGGTCTAGGGGGCTGGCATACCCCCAAGAAAGGGGGATTCGGGGGTCCTTCCCCAGAAAATTTTGAATTAAAAGATACCTAAAAACATGATTTTAGACTACCTAATGATATCGTTTTAGAAGGCTTTAATTAAAAACCTGATTGCAAAATTTTGATTAAACAATGATGATATTTAAATTACAGGAAGGGTTATAGTTACCTCATTCGAATTTTCTGGCCCTCCTATGTTAAACTTATTTTCACAGCATAGTCAGAATTTTCGACATAGTCCTCTAATTTCTCCAACTGACTATGGTGTATTTATTTATTTATTTATTTAAAACCTGAGATGAGTAAGTCCAAATTTTTCTTACGAAAGATTCATTCTAAATTTCTGTGTCATAAAACAGCTTTAAATATAAAGAGAGGGGAAAAATAATTAACATCACGAATTTTGTTGCTATAAGACATATATATTAATAGGCCTAAATACTATATGCACATTTGTTGAATACATCATACATCATGAAATAAACAGGATTTATTTGATGAACTGAATACATCATCAGGTACTTGTTAGGCTCAAGTGTAGTTTAACAAATGGTAAATATAAAATTAATGAATACCTATATCATACTGTCATTAGAATTCATTGAATAGTCATTCAAAATCGAATTCAAAATTGCTTAGTTTTATTATTATCTAAAAACTAAGCAATCATCTCATTTCAGAGCTCGATTTACACAACTTGTCAATTATGGTGTCACTGTATATGGAGTTTAATATATCTGTTTCGGATTGCATTAATAATAATGTCTCCAAGTTTTCATTGTTTAAAGTGGATCTTAATCTTGTTTTAATAATCTTGAGCTTGGAAAAAACCCTTTCACATGTTACTTGAGTCATTGGGATAGTCAAGAGCAGCTTATATACTTTGAACAGTTCATTGTACTGACGAGAGTGCATGCTATAGTTAAGAAGCACTTTGTAAGCACATTTTAAGCAAGAATTGCACTCCTTTTTATTGCAAGGTTGAAATGTTGGGCTCTCCTCTTCATCGAAGTCATCATCAGACAAATCACGTTCTGTGAGATCTTCTTCTTGATATTCATCACTGATTGTCTTGTTGCTTATTTGTGGCCATACCTCAGCAAATGAAGTAATCTCTTCAACAAGCTTTCCTTTGTCAAGTCCTGGAAGAATCTCCACTATTTTGTCCAAGCCTTTGGGAGGCAAGGGCTCTTTATTACCAAACCGCTTAGGGTCAAACCAGGCTAGATCTAAGTACAAGTTTTTGTGCTGGAGAAATCTGCTTTCCATTGTATTGTTAAGATTATCTATGACACAGTAAAATGTTGATATTCTAAAACCATCTTCTGGTGTATGACCAACATTTTCAATATTTTCATGACCGGCAACTTCTCCGAGTAGCTTTTTCACTTTCTTCTGTCGCTTCTCTTTTAACTCACTTTCTATGCAAATGCTTTCCAAAGATTTATCTTGTTCGGCTCTTTCATCTAAGTTTCTAGTCATTACGGACACAAATGTTGTTGCAGCTTGTAAAGTTTCATCAAACTTGTCACGTAGTTCTTTGAGTTTAAGTGAGAAGTTTCGATGAGCCTCCATGCTTGAACAAAATCAAGATTCTTAGTCTGTAAGTAGTCAGATAAAAGAGTAGTTATCTTAAAAATTTGCAGAAACAACATCGCTACTAATATTGTTTCAAATCTTGTGAACTTTGTGAGAAGACCTTCAGCATCAGTTCTTGTTTTAGAGTTGATCTCAGGACAACACGATATCTTGAACAAGGCAATGACTAATTCTAGGTAGATGAGTTTTGTAGTCTGAGAGTTTTCACAACCATTCCAATTGTCAATCCTTCCAAATATCTTTACCGTAGCATTATTGTGGCTCCGCCACCTGGTCATGCCAATAGCCTCCAGTTTAAAAGAAGGGTTTTCATCAATGAACTTTTGTAGTCTTTTAATTGAATCCTTCATAAACACTTCAGTTTTTGAAGTACGTCAAAAAATGATATGGTTACAATGAGACATTGGGCATTATTAGTAAGAACGAGGTTTAGCACATGTGCACAGCACCAAGTGTGAATGTGGTTTGGAATTACTTCAGACAATCTTGCTGTCAATCCCTTATACTGACCACTCATGTTAGAAGCTCCATCAAATGTATTAGCAATGCATTTCTCTATTGGTATGTTGGATGCACTCAAAACGGTTCTGAGTGATTGGAATAGATCCTTGCCTGTTGTACAAAACACACTCTTTACAGCTAGCAGTCTTTCTACCACTTCAGAACCCTTCACATACCGTTAGACGTATGCACATTGGTCATAACTTGAAACATCTATTGTAGTGTCCATAGAAAAATCCCCTGCCAATTCTACTTCTTCACTTATTTTTCTTTTAATTTCTTCTTTCATGTGTTGTAAGATTTTCACAATTGTGTTGTTGCTTAAAAAAGTAACTTGATCTCCTCTTCCTGCTGGCCTGTTCTTACTTTCTTGATTTTCGTGGGGTTTCCTGTTTTGGAGGTTGGTTTTACTTTTTGAAACCACATTGCTCAAATGCTTCTCTAGACCCGCATCATATTTTCTTAACATGAGAATAATTGCTAAAAAATTTCCATGGTTAACTGAGTCATCATCCAGAGTATGAGCGGATTCTACCTTTCCCTGAAAAGGAAGACCTTGCTTCCCTATGAGCTTCAAAACATCAACTACTGTTTCTACTACATGTCATCTTTCTTTTACTTCCTGTTTCCTTTTGGCCATTTGCTTCCCAAACATAAGATCGGGCAAACTTTTCTTATCTTTTATTATCATGAAGCAATTCACAGATTCTATGTGAGTTTTCGAGGTTTCGTGCTCCTGTAGTCTCTGATGGACATGCTTCCAATCACTCAGTCCAGAGCAAAACACTGAACTGGATTTGCTAAATGCAACACAAAGAAAACAGAATAGTTGTTGTGTTTTATCGTTGTAGGATAAACACTGCCTTCAGAAGTTTTGGTTACCAGCCTCACTTTCTTCAATTTCAAATATTGATTTTCTATCTCCAAAAGCCAGCTTCTTTTCATCAGGCTGAACTGGGTGGAACGCCAAGTATAATGTCAAATCTTTTGCTCATGGTTTTTTAAAGTAATCAATATCTTCTGTTGGTGTATCAAATGAAGTTCCTTGGCTTGAGTGCGGTTTTAAAGTTGATGATCTTACTAGTAGTTCTGGTAATTGTTCAGAAGTTGTTTCTACATTGTGTGAATTCAAGCAAGTTTCAGGAAATTCTTTTACAAGGCATTGTTCATCAATTGAATCAGCCGACTCAGCTCTTCCTTGACTTGATAGTTCATTATCATTTTCAATCTCAAGTGATGGTGTTGCTTCACAATCTGAGGGTTTCAATAAAAACGCTGTTATTTTGGGACATGCTTTAGCAGATTCTTGCAACATCTTATTTCTTTTTTCTTTTCTAAAGTCATAACCACTTTTCTTTCTTTTTTTTTCTTCCATTACATCAATATTGGTGTTCTGGAAACATAAAAAAATAATATGCTGTGGTATGTAATAACGTCTGTGTACACTAAAGCATAATGCATTTTTTCTGGAATTTAGGCGTACTAGTCCAAAATTTCGATTTTTCTAAGGCCTAGTTAGGAAAGGGCAGATAAGTTACTGAAAAATGTAAGATCAAGCATAACATTAGGGATTCAGGGATACTAACAAACCAGTGTTTTTTTCTTTCAATACACAGGTTATTAGGTTGGTATTAAAAACACCAATTAATTATTAATGTTTGAGAAGATGAACAACCAAAATGGCTTTTGCAGTGATTTTCGATAGTAAATAATTTTAAAGTGTGAAATAACGTAAACAAAATTCTAAAACCCTCCACTCCAAACTGTTTTGATGGGTATGATACTTTAACTTACCTTGAATATAGTAACTAGCACATTTGTATACGATGATCTATATATCGTCACTGAACACTATTACACTAATACCTAAAGTAAAACAAAACACTCCATAATAATTAATACACTGCGGAGTTGAAACATATATTACATAGCATACTGCATAACTAACTGCATAAGCCCGTTCATTCGTGTCACGTTTCAGTTATCAACATAGAGCAGACAGCTGACGCCAGGCCGAGCGCATGCGCAGAACGGCTAGTCAGAGTTGCCACCTCCGCAATACAACATGCAGTAGGCGATTGTACCATTTTCTGCACCGAATTGATCGGATCGATTAGCCTCACACTAATTCAATATATTCATATATTTTGCTTTTTAATACGTAAGCGATTTGAACGATAATTTAGTACCATTTATCTCAAATGATTAGTCTTATTTTCCTAAATGTAATAACTTCTCCAATATGAATATTATACATTATTAGGCCGATGGCAAGAGGGCACCGAGGGTGCCATGAGAGGAGGGTGCACCGGGACATGTCCAGGTGTCCCAGTGAGCCAGCATGCCCCTGGCACCAACTCTCATCACCTGTCACAACTTTAGAAAGAAAGTGGAGATCGTTTCAAAGTTAGTCCTTCCAATCACAGCTGATTTGGTTACAACGCAATTGATTTTCTGTAAGCAAACAAGGCACAAATATTGTAGCAGTGCGTTTCGTATTAAAATAGTCTTTTAAAATTCACTGGCAAGAACTCAAAGACACGCAAGTCAATCCCAAAATCTCTTTAATAGTCTGACAACAGTTTTTCTAAATTTCACTGCAAACTTTTCCAAGATTTTCATCATCATCATTAAACCAAGAATGGTGTGTTCTGGTCTCAAATAGGCAAAGTTTAGGGCTGGTCACTCCAGCGCTTCTGCGGATGTCCCACACCTCTCCGTCCCCTTGGCTTATAGTTCCATAGTTGTTTGGGGATGCGGCATCAACCATTCGGCAAAGATGTTCCCACCAATTCAGCCAATACTGGGCGATCCTGTCAAGTATACTTTAATTCTGCAGAGTGCTTGCATTGACAAAGTGGTTACAGCTGGTTTCAAAAAGTGCTCTTCTAAATTAAAGTAAGCTCTTTGATGTAGTGGTACTAAATTAATATAATAATTTACGTCAAGAACTGTGAAAGAGTGTAGTACGAATGTGTGTAAAACAATAATAAATTAATATTATTTAATGTTTATTGAAAATGAGAATATGTAGTGTTTGCATTTTTAATAATATGTATTGATTTCTAGGAAGAATCGTGACAAAAATGAAATTAGTGTCTGATGTAGCTGTTGATTATAAATTATTGGGAGGAATGTCAGCGTTCACTATAAACACAGCTGGGGAGATACGTGCGATAAGTAGCACTGATAGAGAGACAGTACCTGAGTACAGACTGGGAGTGTTGGCACTTGCTCATAAGAACCCACATCTAGTTGCCTTTACAGAGATCTCCGTCCAGATACTGGATGTTAATGACAACCTGCCACAGTTTCATAGTACAAACTATACAGTGACAATAGCTGAAAATGTGGATGAAGCTACTTCTGTATACAAAGGTAATGTATAAACTGTTTTATAGCTCAGCTTGTCAAACATCCATACATGTTGTAACTTTAGGCCTTCATCATTTAAAGGCTTAAACCTTTATATATATTTTTTTTAATACCTACTACTGTGCAGTTATGATAATACTAAATCACGCGTGTTTAGTGCTCTGGTTGATAAAAAACTTATAAACACGTTTTTACAAATGTGTGTTCATAAAAATTACACTATGACTTTAATGTCTGTGAGGTAGGTCTAGTGGATTGTTAACACTTCAACCTCTTCCATGATTGCTGGATAAGGAGGTTCACAACCAGTTTATTTTAATGAATGCTCAATCAGTTCAGTTATTACACAGATTGTTTAGCACATTCTTTAATAACTCAATGATGTCTGGAGAACTTTATAGAAAACAAGATTAATTACAAACCAGGGGGCATCAGTAGCAGCTCCGAGGAGTTAATTTTGGAAATGTTGAATCTTTGTGAAGATGGTTTGGCACTATATGCACTAAAATTGAAATGTTACTTTTATAAAACAGGAAGTTGAGTGGAAAAGATCTAATTTCGCATCTTATATATAAAATGGTGTTGATTTATAACCGTAAAACTATATCATTTCTTTACAAAAAAAAATGAATACTTCCTGTATTTTTAAACAGAGGTGTTTTCATTTATTCAAATTTTGTGTGTTTGTGAGTACAACATACAAACCATGAAAAACTGTTAATTTTGGTTAATTTTGTATGTTTCACAGTGTATGCAGAAGATTCAGACGAAGGTACCAATGGTGAGATCCACTATACACTTGTTGGAGATCAGACTGTATTTACAGTAGACACATATAGTGGCTGGATAACTACGTTAAGCAGTTTAGGCAAAGAGACCGTTCCATCCTGTACTTTGACTATTGTAGCTACAGACAATGGCTCTCCGTCTCTGTCTTCTACTTCACAGCTGCACATCAATGTGATTGATTACAATGATAAGCCACCAGTGTTTTCTCAGGAATCATATATAGCAGAAGGTATATTTTTACAATCATACTAGTTACCTAAAGTAAACATGGTATTAATTTTACATAAACTTTTGTTGTGATTTATGTTTTTCCTTGGTGGCATATCAGGTATTCTACTATGAAGAAAACAAATCTCCATGCATTGTCAGTAGCTCCATGTGCCCTGTTCCCCGTCAACATTATTTTTTTTAAATGTTAAATGTTTTTGGCTATTCAGCCATAATTTATTGTTGAATTTGTTAGACATTTTGGCATTTCCCTTGGCAGTCACCTTTAGTTGCCTAGACTTATTTTTAATGTCCAAACAAGTAGAGTGACAATGAATCATAGAGTGACAATGAATCAAACAGTGGAGGTTTTCTCCTGATACAACACCTGGTCCTTGCTCTTGAAGATGGCTGCTGCACAAAATCACTAGCACATTCATAAGTGGCTGAGGCTGAAATCTATAACTACTTATGAAATGGACCACAAAAGCCTTAACCCTTATTTTCAATTGTCTATATTAATTGTTTTCCTTGTATATCACATCTGCATTTTTTCCTTTTACTGTTGGTATCATGTCCTTTTAAGGCTGTTGGTAAAACCTTTTTTATTTCAGTATATTTTTATTTATTTTTTTTTATCAGAGTAGTCCAGCTCTTTTTTGTCTAACTATTTTAATCAGTCAATTTCAAGTTGTTTCTCTCTCTCTCTCTCTCTCTCTCTCTCTCTCTCTCTCTCTCTCTCTCTGTGTTCTTCCTCACTAACATTTCAAAGTTTCTCGTTATTGCCATCAGGCTTATATAACGTTTGTCATGACTTGGTGTGCTGAATAAACCAGTCATGGATTCCAGCCTTTCTTGCAGCTCCTCACACCTTACCATCTTATGTTTTCCTCCCAGTCTTCTTCGGAGACAAATGGGGTTACAAGATGTCTCAAGATGCAGACTGTTTTGTAGACACAGGTCTGTACTTGTAGCTTATTGTCTCTGTAACCATGCAACAGTGCAGTCTAGATATTACAAGAAACAAGAGTCTTTTGAATAAGTTTAAATTAAGTTTTCTTCATAAAGTAAATTCAGTTTATTTGCTATATGACAAAAAATATTGATACAGTGTATTTTTTAATTTGTTTTTTCTTTCTAAGATTTCCTTAGCCACTGGCATTACCTGTTAACTACATCTGTAGTTTTAAGTGAAACTATATGCACCAAAAGTTAATGGCAATGGCAGAGGAGAGGCTTTAAACAATACTTTTAACTAGAGGTTAAGCATAACCTGATATATATCAACCATGAGCATTACAAGAATAAATTAAACCACTCAGCAGTTTCTGTGCTTGTACTGGATTATTGAGCTATGATGTTTTTATAAAATCCTTGCCTGCTTGTTCAACTATGGTACAACTATTTTTTTTCTGAATAAATTGTATTATTATGTAACAAGAAATCTTTATTTGCTGTTATTTTCAGTTATGGAAGATGCAGCAATGGAGACAGTGATCACACAGTTATCAGTAACAGATAGGGATGTAGATGTGGCAACAAACCTAGCATACTACATCACGGATGGAGATCAGTATTCACATTTTGCAGTGTTGCCAACTGGTCACGTGTATGTTGCTCAGACACTGGACAGAGAAACCTGCCAACACTACTCACTGACAGTCACTGCGACAGATGCTAAGTTTGTCACCTCATCTCATTTACACATTGCTGTGTTAGATGCTAACGGTAAGCTTGCACAGGGCATCCAGAGCATACCTTTCAAATAGTGTGAGGCATGTCTGAAAAGAATTAACACATTGCTTTCTGGCAATCAGGAGATTTTTCTTGCAGTGATTGTTGATGGCAACACTGCCATTATTGTTAGTCAATTCTGATTTCTGATATTTTGCAACTGAATATAATTTGTTTGATTAGTTTGTACTACATGTTTTAAAAATGTGAGTGTTGAAAAATGTGTACTAGCCAACCACTTTTTTTTTGCTGAGGTTTTATACCAACCTCTGCAACTTTGGCCAGTATAGATTAAAGCAGGAATCTGTGAGAAAACTGTAATTACAATTACAATAAGCTTTTTGCAGCTCCTAGATAATAGAATTCGACTTAACCCTTTCAGGTATTTCTTTTTATAGAGCAGTTGTTAACAAATTAATGAACCACTGTTTACTGCTGTTAGAACATTTCTTGTGTTTACTTATTTTTTTATTTTTCAATCACACTTTTCTTATGATCATTAAATTTTATGTACACCATAACAGAGACTGTTACACTTAAATTTGTGTGTGTGTATATAATTACAGATGAGAAACCAGTCTGCCTGCGAAGAAGATATGAGCACATTATACCTGAGTCATTACCTCCTGACACGTATATATGCACAATTCTGGCCACTGATGCTGATCTTGAGCCTAAGCTTAGATACTACCTTACCGGTGATGGTAGTGAAGACTTTTACATTGATCATGCCACAGGTAGTGGACATTAATTTTAATATTCTTCTTTTACAACATAAGGCACAAATATGCAGATTTTATCGTTAAACTATCATTAAACTTAATTAATCATCTCTTGCCAAGTATCAGAAGAGATTTTAAGTCATAAATTTACATTCTTCTTTTTTCCTCTCCTCACCTCTCCTTCTCCTCCTTCTTCTGCGCCTGCTTCATTTTACTTTTCTTCTTCTTTCTCTTCTCCTCCCTCTCTTCTACTTACTCATCCTATTTGTCATACTGTTCTTCCTGTGGCATGAGATTCCTTTATTGGACCTCAGCTTCCTTCAACATCTATCTCCAGACATCTATTCTGTGACACTGGCTGCTCCCAGAAAATCTCTTGGGTCCCTTTTCATTCTTTTCTACCCTTCTTATATGCCCTGTCCATCTAGCTATGGACAACTGCTCAAACCCATGATTAAACCATATTCTCCAAGTACAATTGTCTTCAACTACGCCGTATATTTCTTATTAAACTTATTCTTGTATTTATTGTCTCACACTCTCTATTTTAAATTCTTGGATTCCGTTGTCCATGATGTAACTAAATATAATTATTTCACTACCGACTCAGAACACAAAGTTTTTTATGGGTAAACAAGTAAAAGTTTTACCTTATAGCAAAAGTAATACTATACATAACTATACAGGGGATAACTATAATACTAATTCTAATACTATACAGGGAGAACAAAAGACAATGTGAACAATTACTAACACACATAAACAAAATACATAAAAACATAACCTTTACTGCTGAATACGAACACAACAATACCATAAACTTCTTAGACCTCTCCATCACGAAACTTGAACACAGGCACAAATTCAGTATATACAGAAAACCAAACCAACTACAACCGACACACTAATACACAACTCCTCCAATCACCCAACACAACACAAACTAGCTGCCTTCAGAACTATGATACATAGACTTCACAACATCCCACTAGATGAAAAAGACTACAAAGACGAACTAAATACGATAAAATATCTAGCAGAATCCAACGGATACAACACAACAATAGTCAATAAACTCCTACACAAAACACAAAACAAACAACAAAGACAGAAAACAACAAATTCATAACACTAACATACATCAACAACCAAACTGAAAAAATAGCTCACAAATTCAAAAAGCAGGATACAGAATCACATACAAAACTACTAACAAAACAGAACAAACACTATCAAAACACACACACAAAGCACAAAACAAATTCGATCTACCTGATGTTTACAAACTAAATTGCTCAGACTGCAACAAATTCTACATAGGCCAGACAGGACGTAGCTTCAAACAAAGATACATTGAACACATAAAGGCACTACACTCCACTACAGAATCCACCTTTGCAAACCACCTCATTTAAGCAAACCACACATACAAAAACATCGACAATAACATGGACATTCTACATGTGCACACAAAAGGCCGAAAACTAGACACTCTAGAACGATTGGAAATATACAAACACACGAAAACACATAAAAACGACATCCTAAATGAACAGACACAATTCAAATCACACGCATTATTCGAACATATCACACCCCACACACACAATATCGATCTTTCAAAACTCGATACTGTCGCCAACAACAAGATGGACAGTGCTCCCAGCGGCAGCCTCTGAAGAAGCTTTTTAAAAGCGAAAACCAGTTCAGGTTTTAAGGTAAAACTTTTACATGTTTATCCATTAAAAACTTTGTGTTCCGAGTCGGTAGTAAAATAATTATATTTGCTCTCTATTTAGTTTAAGAACTAAATATTGATTATATGAAAATTGTTGTAGGAGAACTCAGAGCCGGAAAAGGTTTGGACAGAGAAAGACATGAACATTATGTGCTTACTGCACACGTCCAGGATCAGGAGATGCCAGACTGGGAGTGCATGTCACAGGTGGTCATAACGTTGACGGACATCAATGACAATCCACCGTACTTCTTCAGAGACAAATATGTAGTCAGCGTGCATGAAAGTGCACCAGTTGGCACACCTGTCATCAAAGTACAAGCTATGGACAATGATACAGGTAAAGTATTAGCTGCTTATTCGTTCAATGCCCTTTAACTGAGAGGACTACTATAGTTTCAGTTACAACCTTGCTTTACTGTACACATTGCACCAGGTCACATGTGATTGTAGTTGTTTAACTGTGATTTCTAATAAGTATGCTGTAAATGTTGTCTGAAGTCGGAACACTATATTTGCGGTATGCTTACCTTTACTCACAACTGACATGAACTTTAAGAATATGCATATAATATGCATTATATATTCCATTAATGTAACAAGCACATGAAATAAAACAAAATGAATAAATACAATGTAATTTGCCAGTGAATTCTAAATGAAGTACGCAAAATTGTATATTGTGTGTTTTTTTTAAGAGGGGGGAGTGCTTTATGCACCATCAGAGAAAATCGTCTGTCAACTGGTGTGTGAGACTCTCACCCACTAAAAACCCATCTCTAATTCAGTAATTCAGGTATTGATATCCGCCCTTATTGGAACCACTTAGTGCACGTTTCCCAGACTTTTTAAACCCACGGCACACTACAAATAAATAGTCAGAACCCGCGGCACACTATCACTATCTCCCTTTACATATCCCCCCTCACCTTTAGTACCTTTCCGCGATGTCTTTAAAATCACACTGCAGTGTAATATACCATAATAATGAATCCTACTTACTTTCCTCAGAACTACTTTTGGTTTCCCAGTTATGTCAGTGGACTTTTCCAACTGTAACGCAAATTTATCAACAAACTTAGATTTTTGTGACTAATAAACTTTCAAAAAGCCATTGAAACACATTTTTTCACATAACTTTTATTTGCACTTTCTTAATTTATAAAATAATGAAAAACACAAAATATTACAAGATAGTTTTTTTTTGTATCGGACCACATGCCAATTTCAATTCTTTACTCTCTGCTCTTTTCTTTTTCTCCAATATTCTTTCATCTTTTCACTGTGCCTCTTCTTCCTTTCTTCAGTCCACTTTGAGCCTGCGTTTTTCTCTCTCCTACCCTGGACTCCCTCCATTTTTAACACTTTTGCCCGAAAAACGTCTCCTTCAATTGCTTCTTCTGAGTGTATATTATTTTTTTCTAAATCGTTTTGGACTTCTTTAATCCAACTTGATGTTGACATCTTCCCCCCACAGATATTTGAAGATTTGTTTTGTCAACCTATTGTCATCCATTCTATATAAATGTCCAAAAAATAATAGTCTTCTTTTTCTCATTGTTTCTGTTATACTTTCTATACTAAATATCACTATAGTATTGACGACTCGGAACATTAAGTTTTTTATAAGTAAAAACGTAAAGTTTTACCTTACAGCCTAAACCGGCTTTCACCTTTCAGGTTTAGGCTGTAAGGTAAAACTTTACGTTTTTACTTATAAAAAACTTAGTGTTCCGAGTCGTCAATACTATAGTGATATTTAGTTAAGTAACGGACACGTCATGGACAACGAAATCCAAGGACTTTCTATACTTTGATATATTTCATCATTACTTCTTAATTTTCAACGTTCTGAAGTTTTTCGTGGGCCTAATATTTTCCTAATAATTCTCTTTCCAAAATTTCTAGTTTGTCTAAATTATAATTCAATGCTAGACTTTCACTTGCATGTAGGCATTCTGGCTTCACTACTGTACTGTAATGCCTCATTTTCGCATCTTTAGATATGCACTTTTTATTGTAAATATCTTTAGTTATACCATATGCCCGTTCCATCTTGTGAATCCTTTCTTCTATAGCAGATTTTTCCAAGGCATTCTCTTGAATTATTTCTCCTAAATACTTAAATTTTCGAACCCTCTCTATTCGACCAATATCTGTTACCAGGAATTTTGGCATGTTTTTAATGTTTGTGAGAAATTTGTTTTTTTCTGCAGAAATTCTTAAGCCTGTTCTACTGGCTATGTCCTCTAAAAAATTAACTTGTGTTACTGCAGATGTCAGATGTTCAGAAAGTATAGCAAAGTCATCTGCGAATGCCAAACAGATTTTGTATTTTTTATTATTTAATATTTTTATTATTTTTCCAAAATTTCATGGTACACTAGTGTGCTGCAGCACACAATTTGGGAAATGCTGACTTAGCATATTACTTCAGGATGGAGCCTACTGTGCCTATGACAGGCTTCTTTTTATTGCCCCCTATATGCTACTGCCCATTGAGCACAAGTTCAACCTGTCTTTTCTTTTCTTTTCTTGTCGGACCAAGTGAATAAATGTAGAAATGCGATTCCATTCCAACTTGTCATGAAGTATAATTTCAACTGCAGCCTCAGGCATGAACACTCACTACCCAAACTCCATCTCATAGCGCCATCATCTCTCTTGTGAGTCTGCTACACTTAAAACAATTGTGCAAGGCATCTCCATGGGGAGACAGCCACTGTACTGGCATGCTGGGCTTTACACTTTTCCCATTCTGTGGAGGTAGGGATTAAAATTGTCATGACCACTGAGGAACCGTGTCAAATGGTAGTTAACCTCACTGTGTTGGCGGTCATGTCATTCACTCAAGTTCGGTATGAGCCTTGCGTTCCATGTTCCTTTGTCCTCCCTATTGTAACAATCTTGCAATTGCTGGAGAGTCAGTTCCCTACCTTCATTGTTTGCTGCATCTCTTCCAATTTCATCTCTTCTTTCTTCTCTTATCTTATAATGCATTAGGTATAATAAACAAGTTTTAGCTATTGATAATAATTACACTGAATGGTAGGTCCTATTAATCCTGAGGATAATTTGCACGAGACAATACTGTTTACATTTTCTGATCATTATTTCGATCTGGTAACAAAAAATATTCCATAGTCTCTTAATATCTATAAAGTGATGTCATTTTTAAGTTATTTCTTTGACTTTTATTTAATGATGGCAGTTCATCTTCAGAAGACATAAATAGTAGTTAAAAGCCTTGGTACTATAATTCATATAAAGAATTTTCTTTCAATATAATACATTTTAGGTTAGTTGTCTCCAAGTCGCTTATATTAATATAATAGATATTTACCATATATCCGTCGTGTGACTTCGTTTTTCTCGTCTTATTTTGACGCGTTTTGGCAACGAATTGCCATCTTCAGAAATCTTAATCACTCATTAGAGATCGTTAAAAAATTAAAAACACTAAAATCATTACAGTAAAAGTGCACTTTTACGACATTGGAAACTCACAGACGCGAACATGAAAGTTTATGTTTCTCGCGTGGACAATATCGATCGACTGCTTTCGCGTGGACAATATCGATCGACTGATTTACTGTTTATATAGCCACTGATAAACCTGTTTTGCTTATTATAGCCCGTATGTACTGTGACATTCCATTTACCGGCGCTCGTGTGCAACTATTGCCGTGTCGTACAATATGTTATGTGAAAATGTAAGTTTATCATTCAAGACATAATCACTGTTGATTTTGACGGCTTTATATATTTCGTATTCCTCAAGCGCGTCCATGTATTTTCCTTTCCTGCAGCAATGCAAAGGCTGGAAATTTGTCTCAAAATCACTGTAGTTATGATTACATAGTATCAGGTGCCTGGCAAAATTAGATGTTGTTTTATGTAATTCCCTTCTGGGAGATGTTCGTTATATCTTTCTTCAAACGGTCTGCCTGTTTGGCCTAAGTAGAACATGTCGCATGAGCTGCAATTCATCTTGTATACGCCGGTTCTGTTTCTTTCTGGTATACTGTTTTCCCGGCTAAGAAGTCTCTGAATGTTGTTATTTGTACGGAAAGCTACAATTACATGGTGTTTCTTGAGTTCGATAACTAGAATATTTGGTAAAATGTTTGTGTAATCTGCAGATATGTATTTATTAACCGGAAGTGTGTTATCATTGTTCGACTTTTTTAATTTCTTCTCTTTGTGTTTACTTATTAATTTATCTACTAATGAACTTTTATATCCGTTAGCCGCTGCTATGTGCTTGATGGTATTAACCTCTTCTTAGCCGGAAAAACCGTATACCAGAAAGAAAAAGAACCGGCGTATACAAGACGAATTGCAGCTCATGCGACATGTTCTACTTAGGCCAAACAGGCAGACAGTTTGAAGAAAGATATAACGAACATCTTCCCAGAAGGGAATTACATAAAACAACATCTAATTTTGCCAGGCACCTGATACTATGTAATCATAACTACAGTGATTTTGAGACAAATTTCCAGCCTTTGCATTGCTGCAGGAAAGGAAAATACATGGACGCGCTTGAGGAATACGAAATATATAAAGCCGTCAAAATCAACAGTGATTATGTCTTGAATGATAAACTTACATTTTCACTTAACATATTGTACGACACAGCAATACTTTGTAACGTAGACTAGGGTCGTACCTGTTGAAATGTATCACACTTGTTTATTTTGTGTATTAGTGTGAATGTAGTGTGTTTGCCTCACACTGGTCGTTACATAAATCGACGTCACTACTGGAGTCCGTAGCGTTGTCAATGTCACCAGTACAACCTACCTGTTAATTCATAGGGATTACGATTCCCGGGTGGCGCCAAATTGTTTCTGTTAAAACAATTAAAACATTTAATTTCTAATGTAATACGTGGTATTAGCATGGACAGCGGTGGCGTTCGAATTATTCCCGCTGCTACACAGGTTGTCGACTCGGCCACTCGTGATGAGCGCTAGTTGGCTGTTGCTTAAAACCTCGCTAACACACATATATTCTACAAAAATCCTATGAAATAACAAGATAGTAATGTTCTGTACTGCGTTTTTTAATACACATTTAATTATCAATAAATATGACAAATGGATCATAAATAATTGTATAATACTAGGCTCCGGCTTAGAGCTTGAAACACAAATATCTCAAGGTTGGCAAAATGGATTTCAAACCTTATCGTTGCCGACACGGCATTAAGTTACATACAAAATATTACCATTTTTAAAATCTGGGGTTCTTTGGATCATGAAAATAGACATAAACGTTGATTACATGAAAAGAAAGTACACTACTATACCTTATACGTACTTAGGATTTATAATGTGTTTGTACAATTTGTTCAGTAGTGTCGTATTTCTGTTACAGTAGTTATGTTCACAAATAAGGTTATCTCTATAGTTTAATTAAATGTTTTTTAATGTAAGTAAATTATGCCTTTACCTTTGAAAGAAAATACTACTTTTTAAATAGTGAGAAATTTTATCATTTGAAAATAATTTAAGTAATTTGGGGTTTTGGGAGTAAGGAATTATTCGGTAGTTATCAGTTCATCTCACGTTGCCTGTGTCGTCATCAGGATAGGCGTATATTTTTCGAATTTGGGCTGGTTGAAGGCTTCCAACATCTTCTTCAAACTGGTCTGGGTTTTTTCTTTACTTAGTTTATTTAATTTTGTTCCTGGACATCATTAATTCTGTATAGATCGACGTCTCTTCATATTGGGTTATCTTGGTTCACTGATTCGACTTTTTATAACTGTTTAAATTAAAATTTTAGTTTGTCCAATTTTTCGTGTGGCTTACCCACGCTTCGTTTCTTCAGCGTCTCTAAAATTTAACGGAAAAATAAGCCCTCAAACGTCTCGTTGTCATAGTAACCAATAATTCAATGCTTGGTTAATTACTCCTTACATACATTGTTAGAAATATTTGAATTTTTATTCAAATTTATTAAGTATTTTCCTAATGATTTTATTCCCTTATAATTCCTTTGGGATAATAAATGACATCACTATTATTTTTCTTTCCTTTCAAAGTTTACAATGATACCTCATAAGGTCATATTCTGTTACACATTAACTATAGTCTAATTATTTGACATTTAATAAATAACATATCTTTCTTGAATTAAATTATTACAATAATATTTCTGTGTTGAAATAACTGATATATAATTACTGTCCATTCACTGTTCTTAGATTAGTAAGATTTTTTGTGAAATTGATACAATTTGCATTTGAATGTCTTTGGCAGTTAACTGTTTTCATAGTCACAAACAGCCATTATTGTTTTTTAGTGTATTTCCTTTTTAAATTACATTCTGAATTCAGCCTGATGGGCTTCACTTATTTGTTTGTGTTTTAATTACTATTCAACATACATTTTCATTACTCTTCATTTAAAATATAATAGTTAGGTTTATGGACTGTAAGTCCCCTTCAGCCATATTCCTTCTTTAACATTGAATCAACTATTCTTTACAAGTCATAAATTATTCTTAGTACTAACATTGATTTCTTTCTTGTCTTATAAACTAGGGTGATAAACATTGTCACTTTCTCTAATATTATGAAGGTTAATTCCCCTTTCAACATGGGGTGTTGTATTCTTTATAATTTTAATCTTTAATAACAAACTTTACTTCTATCCTATCATGCCATGTTAACACAAGTTATTGTACTGGGCTTTCTCCCTGAATATTATTACAAGCTTCCTTAATATTAATTTGGATTACTATTTCTAATTACTTCTAGGTATATAACTAATTATAATCTCACTCCAATCATTGGTGGTTTATCAATGTTTTACAGAGTGTCTATTTACTTAGCATTCTATTTTGAATGTTTCACATCCACTTTCACTATTTTTTAGGGCATTTACACTTCACTAAAGCACTTCACTTTGGTTCACTGTTTTGTAATTAGTGTTATTTAATGGGTAATCCCTATACTTTCTCCTACCATTTCTCACTATTTTGTTTTAGTATTATATTTACTATTAACAATACTAGGCTAGTTGTGTTTTGGTTGAATCTAACCTTTCTGACAGGGTTAGTGTACTTTTCCTATACTACATTGCTTTACAATTGTATTGTCTTAAAAATGGGTACCTAGGTTAAATTAATGCTAATAATAACATTGGTTTCATTAATACATAATTATTCAAGGCTTATTGACCGTATTCTATCTCTAAACATACAATCTTTCCCTTTTATATATGTGTGTTAGTTTCCCCTTGGGTTTTATCTGTCTCCTCTTCATTCTTCCTCTTCTTCTTCTTCAATCCGGTTCGGTTCTCCTCTTCTTCTCTTCTGGTTTAAATTCTGTTTACTTGTATGGATCTGTCCTCTTCTTCTGGTTCTTCTTTAGTTCTGTGTCCATCATTGTTTTGTCTATCATATTTTTCTTAAGTATGTTACGTGGTTCCCTTCTTTATGTTTGTGTTTTCGGCTCAATCACTTGGGTTGGGTAATATCGTTGTACGTCTTGTCAAAGTATTTACATTTTAATCATTTTTTACACATTTTATTTCATATGAAGTAATTTTATATCAAGAATTATCATTTTTATCACTGGTACGAGATTTGGCTTAATTGTATCGTTACATAATGCCTCTCCTCTAAAATTGATCATTTTAATAAAACACTAGCATAGTTTTTTATGAAATTATCAGTTATAGATAACCTTTTTCCTTCTCTTCCTTGTTTGTTTCTCCATTCTCCATTTCTCTTCTTACTTAATTCACTCCATTTTATTTGGATCTGTTTTTATTTATTTCCATTGGTGCATATTCCCTCATACACAAATTTTTTTTCCCTAACTTTATATAGTAGCTGGTTTCTCCCATTACTACTCATTTTTCTGAGACTAGAGGCACATCTTCTCTACTCAGTTCATATAGATTGCTGGACTTTTCAACAGTCAATCTTAAATCTTTGTCAACTTGTGACTTAATAATAATAATAATATAATAATATAATTGGGATTGTCCACCTTGTGGTTTGTTTTTAGATCACTTTATCATTACTACTCATTCTTCCTTCCGCTATACCTTAACTATACACTAACATCTACTCATATACTATATTGAGAAATTTTATCTTTATTCATATGTTAATTTCATCATATCTCACTTTTTGTGATCATTTTAATTGTCTTAGACATTTTTTTTTTTTCTTAGTCATTTAGCAGGATTCTGCTTTAGCCATATTTGTATATTTGTTTTATATACAATTTCTCTCTCCTTGTACCAGGTATAGTTTTATTTATTTTTTTTCTGATAATACTTTTGATTCAGTATAATTTCAAGTATTTATCTCAGTAATTTGAACTTGATTTTATTTTTGTTTATTTTACTCTGTATTCAACATCATTTTTGATAATTCTTTGGTAAGTTAATGGTCTTACCTTAAAGGAATGTTTGTAGCGTATTCCTTTTTAGCTATTTTTTGTTTTAATTATAATTGTAAGTTTGTGCTTCTTACATTTTTATTACATAGGAATGTGTGTAACTTATTCCTGATTATCTCTCTTTTTACTTCATACTTCATATTTCAATTTTTTTTTTTTTTGTTAGACTGCAAATTAATTTAAATTGAAAGGAATTTGTGTAACTGTTTCCTTTTTTTTTTTTTTCATTATTATAAAACTTTTTTATTGTTCCGCATATATCATCTAAATATTTGAGTAAGCTGCTCTTACAATCTCTTTTAGAATTTTGAAATCGGTTTCATTTCACAATGGTTTTATTCTTCTTCGTAAAACTTTTTTATTGAAGTTTGGTTGTAAACTCCCTTGATTTTCCTTGTATTGATATTACTGATCTGGTAAGTATTATTACCATTGTCTCTTGTGATGATATACGGATTATTATGATATACATAATTGTTTATTCATATTGCTATATACTGGTCCGTTATTTATATTTTTGTAAGTTGACTTCTCCTTTTCTTTCCTTTATTATTTCCTTCTCTTGTTCGACTCTTTGTTATTATGCACCTCTACTCCTTCAAGTGCTTGGTAGACACACTTATTCTGGATAATATTTTATTCAAGTTCATTGACCATGGTTCATTAGGCATTCCACCTATCGGCCGTCCCTTTTTCTTCGTCAATGACTTGCCTTTCTGTCTGAGGTGTGTTTGATCGATTTCCATTATTTCTTGGTGGAATCCATAGTTCCGGCGGGTTTCGTTTGTTATATGCGATGCAGAAATTTTCTTCTGGGTCATTGCTGAATGGTATCCAGTCGTAGTTTTCTTCGGCCTGATTACTTCCAGATGGACCGTCCCTTCTTTGGTTATTGTTTCCGGATCTCACTCCCACAATACTGTTCACCTGTCGTATGTTTTGTGCATTTTCTTCCCTTGGGCTCTGGTTATCTTCATTGCGAGGTGGTTCATCATTCCTACCCTCTGCTGGTGGGCTATTATTGTTATTTGATACTTGATAATAACAGTTAGGACGCCAGTTCTGGCCATATCTTCTTTGGTTATTCTGTTTTTGCCCACGGATGAAGTTTACTCGACGTCTGTCGTCATTTCTATACTGATTACCCCCGGGTCCCCGGTTGTACTGGTCATTGGGATGATACCGGTTGCCGTAGTAATTATGGTCATTGGGGTGACCGTTGGTACGTCGTTCAGGTCCATTTCCTCGGTAATTATCATTCTGTCGGTAATTATTATTTGGGCTGTTTCTATTATTGTTTTGATTTCCTGAGTGATGGTTTTGTTGGCCTCTGTTACCAGGCTGATCGTTTGGAGGGTGTTGCTGGGTATTTCTATTGAACGTTTGTTCTGCATTATTATCATTATTATTGCGGCCCCAGTTATTTCTGTTATTGTTTTGTGGATAATTGTATGGTCCATGGAAATTAGTTGTATTGTTGTTTTCATTCCACTTATTGTACCTTTGGTTTGTGATCCTGTTTTTTCGATACTGGTTATCATTCTCCATGTCCTCTAGCAAACTAACCATTCCTTGGATTGTTTGTCCTCTAGCAAACTAACCATTCCTTGGATTGTTTTAATTTGGCCTTGTCGCCTGTCCTTCTGGATGGCCTCTTCGTAATGGTAACCCAGTTGTATCACCAACGACTCTTCCGGTATCCTGGGTTCCAAATTTCTGGCTAAACATACCTTTCCCAGAAAGTACGATGTTAACGTGTGTCCTCCTTGTGTCTCGTACCTTCCGTTACTGATGTCATTGCGGACCACATTCTGTGTTGATTCGGACCAATACTTCTCCCTGAACTGTTTCTTGAACTCTTGAGTATCATTTATCTCAGGTCTTGTGGCCGTCCACCAATTGTCATGGGTGTCACGAAACATCTCGTCGATCATACTTCTCACACTAGACCATCTGGTTTCTCTGTTCTTCTCTATCAGCTCTTCTACCCGTTTGAGGAATTCTATCGGGTTTCTCCGGTAGCTACGAAAATTAATCATTTAAATAAATAATTACCTTATTTTATCCACTAAGTGATCTTCTTTTTCTTTTTAATTACTACATGTTTCAGGGCTTATATCCCCATCTTCAGGTAAAAGCAAATCTACCCTATTATTAGGGTTTCGTTAAAAATTCACAACGACACAAACACATAACACACTTAAATAAATTAACATTGAACATTAAATCTGTATCGGAATACGCTACAAACGAACCAGTGCACTGGCCGAAGTCCGACTTTCAACTGATCCGTACACGCTATTCACGGTTTGTTTTCATAGCTGTGTCATATAGTTTATTTGATTTGAATGATAACTGTTCATTAAGTACCTGATTTTTATTTCTTCTTAAGGCCTTGTATATTTCAAATTCCTCTAAAGCATCCAGTAGTTGACCCTTTTTACCTATATGTAAAGGTTCCAAATTCTCTTTAAATCCAGTGTATGTATGATTTTCGTTTATTAGATGTTGTGCGTAATGCGATACATTATTATTGGGGAACTTCTTAGGTAAATGTTCTTTAAATCTCTCGGAAAATTTTCTCCCCGTCTGGCCTATATAGATTTTATCGCATTCATTACACCGGATTCTATAAACGCCGGAACAATCCTCTAGTAATGCTTTGGTATTAGGCTTAAGTATATTTGTTAATTTGTTCGTGGTCCTGAATGAGACAATAATCCCTAGCTTTTTTAATTCATTATGTAGTGTATTAGGTAGTACGTTTGTATATCTAGCAGAAACATATTGGGTTTTATCTTTAACTTTGTCCAATCGTTTTAATTTATTAGCGTGTTTATATATTATTTTATCAATGATTTTACTATTGTAACCATTCACTATCGTTATATGTTTTATTATATTAATTTCATCGTTATAGTCTTCTATGTCCATCGGTATATTTGTCAATCTATGTGCCAGTGCGTTAAAAGTTGCCATTTTATGTGTATAAGGATGATTGGAACTAGCATGTATGGCTATATCAGTTGTTGTTGGCTTTCTATATATTTTAAAGCTAAGGAGGTTATTACGTTTACATGTGGTTACGTCCAGGAAATTCAACATATTGTTATGTTCTACTTCCATAGTGAATTTAATATTACTGTTTATGCCTTTCAAAAAAGTAAGCAATCCGTCTATCTGTCTAAGAGTACCACCAAAAATTAAAAATGTGTCGTCTACGTACCGTGTGTATGAGATGACTTTATTGTATAACTTGTTTTGGTCAGATAGTATATACTTGTTCTCATAATGATTCATGTAAATCTCCGCTAAAATTCCACTCACCGGTGAACCCATGGCCAGCCCATTTTCCTGGATAAAAAACTTATTGTCGTGTGTAAAGTAATTCTGTTGCACAACAATTTTCAATAAAAATATAAGTTCATCAATTTGTATCTGTTTTAAGACATTTGTCTTGATTAAAAGTCTCTCGAGAATATTTATCGTCTCTAGCACGGGTATGTTCGTATACAAATTCACTATGTCCATAGATATCAGTTTATGGTTAGGCAGTACTTTAATGTTTTTAACTTTGTTTATAAATCCTATTGTATTTTTAACGCTATGTATGTTGTCCATTACTAAGCTGTTTTTGATGATTATTTGTAGCTTTTTGGCTACATTATAGCTTGGGGCAGTTGTATGATTTATTAAAGGACGTATTGGTATATTAGGTTTGTGTAACTTTGGTAGTCCTCTGAAAGTAGGCGCTTTCGGATTTATATTTTTGATACGTCGTCTAGTTTGAGCATCGAATAAATTAACACATTTATTCACCGCTGAGTTTATGGCTTTTGTATATTTAATGGTGGGGTCATTATTTAGGGTCTTAATATTATTTTCATTTATAAAATCATAGCATTTTTGTGTGTATTCAGTTTTATTGATGATAACTACTGTACTACCTTTATCAGCCTTAGTTATCATTGCGTCAAAATTTTCTCGAGGTATCATTACTCATTTCTCGAGGTTCACTGGTTATGAATTGTGTGTGATTATATGGTTTTTCTCTTAATGCATCTAATTCCTCCTGCATCTGTTTCTCTCGCATACTGATTCCCTGGATTTTTTCTTGGTTTTCTCGGGTCAGTCCATCGATTTTATCTATGACGGTGTACACTTTCTCCACCCGATTGTTTACACCCAGTTGTAGCTCTTGGTGCCTCTCCTCCAATTCCTTGACCTCCTCCTGTTTCTTCTTCTGGCATCTTTCGGTAAGGGCTTGGTAGAATTCAGTCGCTCTCAACTTATTTTCTTCCTCGACATCGATGATTTTATAATTCATTTCTTCCCGTACTTGTAACAAGGCTTCGTTGGTCTCTGCTACCGATTGCCTGTTCTCCTCTCGACATTCGGCCAATTGTTGCTCCCATTCCTCCTTGGTTTTCTCCCTTGCTTCCTCTATCTTCTGTTGGAGAATATCATGATTATTTTCCATCTTTTGATTTACTATTTCTAGATCCTTCTTGATCTGTTTCTTCAACTCTTCACTCTTCTTCTCCAATGCCTCCTGACTTCTCTTCAAGTCTTCATGGTTGCTCTCTATCTTGTCATTCAGGAATTCTATACTCTCCTTCATTTGCTTCTTCAATTCTTCACTGTTTTGGTCCAATTTTTCCAATATTCTATTCAAATTTTCCTTGTCTTGTCTTCTCTCCTCCTTGTCTGACTCTAATTTTTTATTCACTTGTCCAAATTGTTCCATCATGAACTTCATCATGCTATTTAAATTCGTTTCTTCTGTTGGTTTGACTGGCTGGTTATTTACCCTGACTTCTGCTTCTATTTCCGGTTCAGGTTCGGGTTCAAGTGGGCTTGGATTTTCCGTTTGGTCCTCCTGTGGGTTTTCTTCTGACAATTCTCCAGTCGTTTCCTCCATTTCTACTTCTTCAACTTCCTCCATTTCTTCTGGGCTTCCTTCTTGGTTTGATGTTTCCTTCCCTTTGCGTCTCGTAACCATCCCGTGTCTATTCATGATCGCCGCTAGTTATTCTTCCTAGCCGCACGTTGCTGGTCGCCAATATGTAACGTAGAATAACGAGGTCGTACCTGTTGAAATGTATCACACTTGTTTATTTTGTGTATTAGTGTGAATGTAGTGTGTTTGCCTCACACTGGTCGTTACATAAATCGACGTCACTACTGGAGTCCGTAGCGTTGTCAATGTCACCAGTACAACCTACCTGTTAATTCATAGGGATTACGATTCCCGGGTGGCGCCAAATTGTTTCTGTTAAAACAATTAAAACATTTAATTTCTAATGTAATACGTGGTATTAGCATGGACAGCGGTGGCGTTCGAATTATTCCCGCTGCTACACAGGTTGTCGACTCGGCCACTCGTGATGAGCGCTAGTTGGCTGTTGCTTAAAACCTCGCTAACACACATATATTCTACAAAAATCCTATGAAATAACAAGATAGTAATGTTCTGTACTGCGTTTTTTAATACACATTTAATTATCAATAAATATGACAAATGGACCATAAATAATTGTATAATACTAGGCTCCGGCTTAGAGCTTGAAACACAAATATCTCAAGGTTGGCAAAATGGATTTCAAACCTTATCGTTGCCGACACGGCATTAAGTTACATACAAAATATTACCAGTTTTAAAATCTGGGGTTCTTTGGATCATGAAAATAGACATAAACGTTGATTACATGAAAAGAAAGTACACTACTATACCTTATACGTACTTAGGATTTATAATGTGTTTGTACAATTTGTTCAGTAGTGTCGTATTTCTGTTACAGTAGTTATGTTCACAAATAAGGTTATCTCTATAGTTTAATTAAATGTTTTTTAATGTAAGTAAATTATGCCTTTACCTTTGAAAGAAAATACTACTTTTTAAGTAGTGAGAAATTTTATCATTTGAAAATAATTTAAGTAATTTGGGGTTTTGGGAGTAAGGAATATTTCGGTACTTATCAGTTCATCTCACGTTGCCTGTGTCGTCATCAGGATAGGCGTATATTTTTCGAATTTGGGCTGGTTGAAGGCTTCCAACATCTTCTTCAAACTGGTCTGGGTTTTTTCTTTACTTAGTTTATTTAATTTTGTTCCTGGACATCATTAATTCTGTATAGATCGACGTCTCTTCATATTGGGTTATCTTGGTTCACTGATTCGACTTTTTATAACTGTTTAAATTAAAATTTTAGTTTGTCCAATTTTTCGTGTGGCTTACCCACGCTTCGTTTCTTCAGCGTCTCTAAAATTTAACGGAAAAATAAGCCCTCAAACGTCTCGTTGTCATAGTAACCAATAATTCAATGCTTGGTTAATTACTCCTTACATACATTGTTAGAAATATTTGAATTTTTATTCAAATTTATTAAGTATTTTCCTAATGATTTTATTCCCTTATAATTCCTTTGGGATAATAAATGACATCACTATTATTTTTCTTTCCTTTCAAAGTTTACAATGATACCTCATAAGGTCATATTCTGTTACACATTAACTATAGTCTAATTATTTGACATTTAATAAATAACATATCTTTCTTGAATTAAATTATTACAATAATATTTCTGTGTTGAAATAACTGATATATAATTACTGTCCATTCACTGTTCTTAGATTAGTAAGATTTTTTGTGAAATTGATACAATTTGCATTTGAATGTCTTTGGCAGTTAACTGTTTTCATAGTCACAAACAGCCATTATTGTTTTTTAGTGTATTTCCTTTTTAAATTACATTCTGAATTCAGCCTGATGGGCTTCACTTATTTGTTTGTGTTTTAATTACTATTCAACATACATTTTCATTACTCTTCATTTAAAATATAATAGTTAGGTTTATGGACTGTAAGTCCCCTTCAGCCATATTCCTTCTTTAACATTGAATCAACTATTCTTTACAAGTCATAAATTATTCTTAGTACTAACATTGATTTCTTTCTTGTCTTATAAACTAGGGTGATAAACATTGTCACTTTCTCTAATATTATGAAGGTTAATTCCCCTTTCAACATGGGGTGTTGTATTCTTTATAATTTTAATCTTTAATAACAAACTTTACTTCTATCCTATCATGCCATGTTAACACAAGTTATTGTACTGGGCTTTCTCCCTGAATATTATTACAAGCTTCCTTAATATTAATTTGGATTACTATTTCTAATTACTTCTAGGTATATAACTAATTATAATCTCACTCCAATCATTGGTGGTTTATCAATGTTTTACAGAGTGTCTATTTACTTAGCATTCTATTTTGAATGTTTCACATCCACTTTCACTATTTTTTAGGGAATTTACACTTCACTAAAGCACTTCACTTTGGTTCACTGTTTTGTAATTAGTGTTATTTAATGGGTAATCCCTATACTTTCTCCTACCATTTCTCACTATTTTGTTTTAGTATTATGTTTACTATTAACAATACTAGGCTAGTTGTGTTTTGGTTGAATCTAACCTTTCTGACAGGGTTAGTGTACTTTTCCTATACTACATTGCTTTACAATTGTATTGTCTTAAAAATGGGTACCTAGGTTAAATTAATGCTAATAATAACATTGGTTTCATTAATACATAATTATTCAAGGTTTATTGACCGTATTCTATCTCTAAACATACAATCTTTCCCTTTTATATATGTGTGTTAGTTTCCCCTTGGGTTTTATCTGTCTCCTCTTCATTCTTCCTCTTCTTCTTCTTCAATCCGGTTCGGTTCTCCTCTTCTTCTCTTCTGGTTTAAATTCTGTTTACTTGTATGGATCTGTCCTCTTCTTCTGGTTCTTCTTTAGTTCTGTGTCCATCATTGTTTTGTCTATCATATTTTTCTTAAGTATGTTACGTGGTTCCCTTGTTTATGTTTGGGTTTTCGGCTCAATCATGTCAAAATATTTACATTTTAATAAGTATGTTACGTGGTTCCCTTCTTTATGTTTGTGTTTTCGGCTCAATCACTTGGGTTGGGTAATATCGTTGTACGTCTTGTCAAAGTATTTACATTTTAATCATTTTTTACACATTTTATTTCATATGAAGTAATTTTATATCAAGAATTATCTTTTTTATCACTGGTACGAGATTTGGCTTAATTGTATCGTTACAACTTGCACACGGGCTCCGGTAAATGGAATGTCACAGTACATACGGGGTATAATAAGCAAAACAGGTTTATCAGTGGCTATATAAACAGTAAATCAGTCGATCGATATTGTCCACGCGAAAGCAGTCGATCGATATTGTCCACGCGAAAGCAGTCGATCGATATTGTCCACGCGAGAAACATAAACTTTCATGTTCGCGTCTGTGAGTTTCCAATGTCGTAAAAGTGCACTTTTACTGTAATGATTTTAGTGTTTTTAATTTTTTAACAATCTCTAATGAGTGATTAAGATTTCTGAAGATTGCAATTCGTTCCCGAAACGCGTCAAAATAAGACGAGAAAAACGAAGTCGCACGACGGATATATGGTAAATATCTATTATAATTTTCGTTCTTCATTTTTTGTCTCATATAATTAAAATTTTACTTAATAAATTTGATTTATTTGGTTGTCAATATGAGGAGTACATAATGTTTTCTAGTCTTAAAAATACATTGAATTTATTGAAAATTTTGAGGTATAAGATATTGTTACTTTTCGTATTTATTAATAAAAAGAAAACTAAAAGAATATCAAAGCAAAAAGTGCACAAAGAATTGGTGAAAATATCTTCTGCAGTCAGTTTACCTTACTTTTATTTAATCCTTCTGTCATCCAATAGTAAGTAGACAGTGGTTCTTCTTTATTTTCTATTTTGTTATTTTCGTTATTTTATTCATAAATATATTGTGATATATCAGTTATTTTAATTAACTTATTACATAGGCTATCACAGCTTTAACATAAATAAAGTCAGATTGAAAGTTTACATAAGTTGCATAAAGTTTAATAAAATCAAATTTGTTCCACACGTATAGACAGTCAGTGTGCAGTTTTACTATGATGTTTTTGAGGCACCTTCAAGAACCAGTTCAATGAGTTGAGGCGAATGATTTGATATGGTAGTTGAGACTGAAAAGGTATCACAGGAAGTACAGAAAATTTCAAGAAATTTGTTAAAACCCAAGTATTTTGCTAAATTTGTCTAATTATTTAAAAAATGATTGATATAAGCAAATATGACTGATTGGTAAAAGCTTTTCTAATAACTAATTGTTATTTGTTTAAGTCTACAATAGAATTAATTCAATAAATATTATGTTGTATACATTCTTTTGATACTAATGTTTGGTTAATTGTTTTTCTTATTCAGGTATAAACAGGCAAATTCTTTACTTTCTGGTAGACTCTGGAGAAGACCACTTTGATGTATTCAGGGAAAGTGGACTGATATTCTTGACAAAGCCAGTAGACAGAGAAACGAAAGCTGAGTATCTGTTAACCATGAAAGCAATCGACCAAGGATTTCCTCAGCTGTTGAGTTTTGTTTCCATTCAAGTGATTGTAACCGATGTAAACGACAATCCACCCGAGTTCCTCTACCACTTCTACAATGCAACAGTGGCTGAAAACACTTCAATAGGAAACGAAGTTGTTCACGTTGAAGCGACGTCCCTTGACACTGGGCAGAATGCACAAATACGTTATTCAATTATTGCTGGAAATGACAATGGAAAGTTCACAATGGATACTAAAACAGGTTAATGGTACATCAATTAATTACACCATTACATTATTTATATGCGTCAGAAAAATATTTTAATTAAAAATTATTAATCACATCTTGTTTGTACATTTGACAAGTCTTAATATGAATGTAATTATATCACTACCGACTCAGAACACAAAGTGTTTTATTGGTAACAACATAAAAGTTTTACCTTATAGCCTGTATCAGTTTTCACTTATTATAAGGTTCGTCAGAGGCTGCCACTGGGAGCGGTGTCCATTTTGTTCTTGGTGACAGCGTCGACTTTTGAAGGATTGATGTTGTGTGTGTAGGGTGTGATATGTTCAAATAATACGTATGATTTGAATTGTGTTTGTTCGTCTAGGATGTCGTTTTTATGTGTTTGTACATTTCCAATTGTTCAAGACTGTCTAGTTTTTGTGTTCTGAGATGGTAGTGATATAATTATATTTACTTAATCAACGGACATGTCATGGACAAAGAAATCCAAGAACCTTAATATGAATTGCGTCATAACTACCTGACCACATTATGGACCATATTTGTGAGAGCTATTATAAAATTAATCTCTATTTGGCTGGTATACACTAACTGGTCTGAACACAGCACATGCATAGGTGTGACCAGTGTACTTTCACTTTGTTACATGCAAAACTGTAGTCCATTTTACATATTTTTATTCGAGTAGTAACCAAAAAAAACATGGAGCCTGTTGGCATCTCTCCTGCCAGCTCTAAGGTATGTGTTGGCATTTGCTGAAATCTTACATCATCTGCTGGGTATGTACAGATTTGTGACCCAAATTACTGGATAGCGTTGGAAATGTGGGAACAAAACCATCCATACCTCAAACAGCTCAGAATGGATAGCAGTAGCCCTGTCAATCACTATTAAATGAAAGGTTAAGACGGCACCGAGTTGTTGAAGTGACTACCATAGTCGACTCCATTTGCTGAGGACCCACTGGTATGGGTCAGTGTACAGATTCTGAAAGGCTCGATCTTCAGGGAGTGCCCTGTTGATGGTCGAATTGAGACCAATATATTACCAGACTAAGCCTGGACAAAGATACTATTGTGTAACTTAGTAACAGTCTGGCTGCCTACCCACTGCCGTCAAATCTTGCTTTAGCGGCAGCATTTTTCAGTGAGGGACTACAACAGCTGGTGCTCTGATATAATAACTACCTATATGTTGGTGGTGATTATGTAAAAATGTAATATAGACATGTCTATTACTTTTGTATGTAACAAAATATTTTTCATATTTTTTTCTTAGCCATTCCACATTTTGTTTCATATTTTTTCCATAGTTTTTCTTAACCTGCCAATTGGAGGTTAATTTTTGAATAGCTATCATATATTGTGGATAATATGTTTTTGCTCAAATGTAGAACAATATATTGTTAATGATTGAATAACTGTAAAACTTACACAGTTAATTATTAAGAAATTATTAATGCTAGCTATTTATTTTATTTATGTTTTTTTTTTCATTTTCTGAATATTATTCTATGTAGATGTACTGTAAGCCATATAGATGAATCATCGTTTATCGTTTATTTCAACCTGACGTACATTTTGCAGCATAGATTTGTATCATTAGAGATTTCTAAATGAATTTATAAAATGATAAAAATAGCAATGTTCTAATTGCAGAAGTAGTTATAGTCTGATAATGTGTGTGTGTGTGTGTGTGTGTGTGTGTGTGTGTGTGTGTGTGTGGGGGGGGGGGTTGGTTGTGTGATGTTTTGAGGCACCTTCAAGAACAAGTTCAATGATTTGACATGGTAGTGGATACTGAGAAGGTATCACATGAAGTACAGAGAAAATGCAAGTCATTTGTTAAAATCCAAGTTTTTTCTAAAGTCTAATTACTTAAAATGTATTAATATAAGCAAATATTAATAATGACTCATGACACATGAATAATAATTTTATAATTTTGAATTGGCTAACATCACACACAGCAAACCACTTTGTTAACTGCAACAGCAATTAATGGCACATCAGTTCATTTTTATCCCATTACACCAATTTCCCATGTATAAATTTTGCATTTATAAACAATGATGCACATTTATTTTTTCTGGAAATATAGTGTGTGATGTTGTTAAAATAGGGAAACGTGTTATTCCATAGTCATCGTACAGAGTGTTCTTAGGGAAAAGGCCACTATTTCATGAGATCATTCTACAGCTAAAAATAAGAAAAATAGTCTATAGGATGCACAAGCATTTAATCATTTGTACAGACTGAGACAATTTTTTTTTTATTTTCAACCATGAGAGAAAGCCTCACAGTTCCAATGTTTGGAAATTTTGTTTGACAGAAAATATGTTTGGAAATTTTCCATGTACATGTGTTGAAATATGACTATAATAAATGATTGTCAAAATGACTGTCAGTTTTTGTTAATAACCAAAATATGTCAAAGTTTGAAGCAAATCATACGGCAGACTTGTTGATGTAACTGCTCAGTCTGAGCAACAACTATAAGAATTGCAGTTATATCAAAAGAAAATTCTTTTATCCTAAATACTTCTAAAAAATATGTATGAGCACTATGTTAATTGTTTAAGGAAATACAATTTTTTAGAAAGTTTACAACTTGTTACAGAGATATAAAAATAAATAATTTAGTTACAAATCTCATAACAGTTTTAGATAAATGTAGGCCCCAGTATGTTAGTTTGATAACGGTGCCAAACTGTGTTTCATGTGTAGGCAGAATCAGTGTGTCAAGACCACTTGATTACGAAGAGAGAAAGTCTTACCTGTTAACGGTCGTAGCCAGAGACATGGGAATACCACCGCTTAGCAGTCAGGCGACCGTAAATGTTGCTGTTGTAGACAGTAACGACAATGTGCCCACATTCACACAGCACTTATACTCTGTTGGAATCAGTGAAGACACGCAAGTTGGAACCACTATCTTTGAGGTGTGTACACGTCTAGTGAATATGTATACAGTTTACTTTACTTTGTGTATGTTATTTCATTGAATTGTTAGTTAGGCACTCTTTAAATCATCTCTCTCTCTCTCTCTCTCTCTCTCTCTCTTACACACACACACACACACACACACACACACACACACACACACACACACACACACACACACACACACACACACACACACACACACACACACACGTCACCATAACTGTTTTTGATCATTATATGTTATTACCAACAGTTAACAAATTATTATAGGAAAACCCATAAAACTTATAAAATTTGCTGTTTTCAAAATATATGTATGTATGTGAATGTTTCACAGTTATAAACATTTTCAGCAGTTTCACATAAATAAGTGCATTACAAAGATGAAAGAGATGGAATGTTGTTTTTCTTAGGTTAATGAACCTAATGTTGTTTTGAAATGACGCGCACATTTGTAAGAGCTACCATTTTGATAAAACGCTTTGACAGCATATGCTCATTGTACACCGGTCCACTGCTCCATGTAATTAAATGCTGTGGGTGTGTACCCAGATTTTTGCCTAAGTGGTATGTTATTAGATTTTAAAAAGTTTACAGTGAAAGTGTACAAGTGCGTTTGTTTTGATAAAACCGCTCAGCATGGGTGACTGTATAGTCATGTATGAAACTGCACACAATACGCTGCATGATGACTTACATATATGAAAAAGTTATCACTCAGAAATATGGTGTAACATACACATCGGCTGAGCAGCACCAGATGTGTTTAAAGTCAGAGATGAACCGACGAGATCAGCAATGCTTGGTAAAAACGTGGGACAGAAAAAAATTGCGTTTACCACTGCCACCTTGCGGTCAGACAGTGGAAGCTTATCCAGTTAATTCAAATGCTAAGGCGCGAATGTCCAGTTAGCTTATCCAGTTAATTCAAATGCTAAGGCGCGAATGTCCAGTTAGCTTATCACTTATTAACCGGATAAGCTTCCACTGTCTGACCGCAAGGTGGCAGTGGTAAATGCAATTTTTTCTGTCCCACCTTTTTTACCAAGCATTGCTGATCTCGTCGGTTCATCTCTGTTGTCACGACACAAATAGCCAACCCCGTACCAGAGATAAAAAATATATTTATAATTGTAAAAAAATACTTCTTATCAAATGAACTGATTGATTTTAAATAAAAGTATAAGGAATATAACACGACAATACGACGACTTTAACCCAACCCAAGTGATTGAGCCAACAACCCAAACATAAAGAAGGGAACCACAAATAAACAACGAGGAGAAGAAAATAATAAACCTAAGCCACAAGGAAACAAGTTTATGTGTTTAAATGACCCCAAAAATGTCCAAAGAAACGGATGAAAGGACCTAATATATTAAACAAACAAGGAAAATGAAGAAGGAGGGAGACGAGCAAAAGTGAAAACCAAGAATGGTTCACCAACACAAGTAAAATAGCACTCAACAAGAGCATTGAAACCAAAACAAGGGTTATCAGGAGGAAGGAGAGATAACGGTTACTACCCATTAAAAAGGCAACCAGAAACCACAAATTAGAATTGTTATTAGTCAGTAAGTATTAGTTATTAAGTATTAATTGTCATTAGGATTAAGTCATGAAAGAGAAATAAGTATAGGGTCACCCACTATCAAACAAATGATATAAACAGTGATATAGTGTAATAGTGTCGGTGTAAGAACCCCAAAGTGAAGTGTGACACTAGTGAAATTGTAATTAACAATAAGTGATTTACAAGTGAAGGTAAGGTAAAAGTTGGAAATAAACAGTGCATAGATAACTGATAAATAAGTAGTATTAAGAGTGAATTATAGTATAAGGGATAGAAAAACACTAGAAGTGATAATGACTTTTTATTTAAAAAGATGTTCAATAGAGTTAAGTTATTTATAGCCAGTAGTAAGTAAAAAGGGAGGATTCCAGAATAGAATAAATTGAAGGTGTTACCATGGAGGGAATATAAAAATTGTTTAGAGATTGAGAAGTCAAAAAACTAACAAAGATACCTAATTTATAAAGGACTATTATTAATTTAATAACAAGTGATGTTGTTTATCACAACACAGATAATATGTGTTATAAACTAAAAAAATTAGCAAATAAGGATAAGTTAGGAGTGAGTGATGATATTTCTTAATCAAAACAATAACTCTAATAACTTATAAAAAAAAACTGTGTTCATGTTATTGTTATAAGAGGATATGGCTGAATGCAATGTGCAGTCCATAAACCTAATGTTATATTTTTAAGATTGAAATGAGGAAAGCAATATTGAATAATAAACAAAACACCTACAGACTCAAAACACAACACAACTAATAAAAATAACAAAGTAAGCCCAATAGGCTGAACCAAAATGTGATTTGAACGAAATAAGTAAATTATTATAATGGCTACTTAGGCCTAGAAAAAACATAACTGTCAGAACCAAACAAACAAAGATTATAACAAATTGAATCAGAATTTAGAAAATCTGAGGTGAAGGAATCACCAAGGATAAATTGTAGATCATTTATAACACAAAATATTGTAATAGGCATTATTATATAAAAAGAAATGTAATTAACAAGCATTAACATAATTGTAAAAACTTAAAATCTGAAAATACCCAAGCTTGTGGGGTATCAAAATAATCTATGAACGAGAATAAATACTATAGTGACAATATTTATTAACCAGGAAGGAAGATGGAGGAATAACAGTAATCAGAAGATATACGAAGGATTCGAAGTTTCGATAACAATACATCAACTCAAAATAAGCCTATTCGAAAAATACCGTTACTATGGAAACAGCGGTTGTTGACAGAAAAATACCGTTAGAAATTAGTAGAGAGAAAAAAAAAGAAGCGAAGCGTCACCAAGCCATTCAGATGCAGAAGTTCGGAAGAAAGTTTTTTCAGTGTAAATCATGAAAATAATAGTATAAAGTTGCTGAAAACTAATCGTCAAAGAAGCAGATGACCACTACAACCAATATTACAAGACCCAAGACCTGAATAAATGGAAATTATCCATAAATAGAACGTCCAAACACAAGACGAAAGGACGCCACAATTTAATGAAGCCCAAAATCCAAGAAAACTGATTTTATGCAGCCAATTCCTATCTCGAACCAACTACAAAGGCCTATACACGTCGAATTGTTAAGTACTATCCAATTATTTATTTTCCACCAACCCTAATCACTTTAAATAATTTTGAAAGGTAAAATTACCACACTATAAAGATAATATTTCTCTTTCATAGAGTATTTAAGCAAATTAAAACCTAATGAAACTTTGTTAACATAAAATAACCTAAGAATTGAACACGAACTTACAGAACACTTTTACAACACAACACAATAGATTGTAACAGCACACTTTATATTTCTTGTACACTTAGATTAAGGTAATTTGTATTTTTATTGTAACCATTGTAGTTCTCTAACTCATAGTCAAAAAAATCCACGGATTTTTGAAACCAAAACTGTAATAAGCCTAACGTAAACAGACGCTAGGTTAAATGGTTTCTAAATTAATTCGCCGCCCTGAAAATAAGATCTCATGTAATCAAACGATAATTATTTTGTTGTAATTGTAAATGTTTCCAGATATCACCATTAAAAAATATTCATTACAGGGAGTAACCAGCGTTATCATTTCATAGGGAGTGCTATATAATAATTACTTGTATTGAAGAATAAATTGTAGCAGTAAGCTAGTTGCCAGTTATTCGTCAGAAGCGACGATTGAGACGGCTGTGCGAGCGGGAACGATTTGAATACACCAACCCGCTACGCTGATAATTTGTTCAAATACAGTTTTTAGTTGTTTTGTAAAACGACTTGGCGCCACCCGGGATTATCACACCCCCTAAGAATAACAGGTAAGGTTACTGCCGTAATATACAGGTGATCAGAACTACGCTACGAACATCGCTAGCCACCAAAATTACTGTAACGACCCGGTGCGAGGCGAACGCACTAATCATCCAAAACACGTTATTTTATGTACACATTTTGCAGGTACGTCTTATATAATTCGTTACAGAATTGGCAACCAACCGGTGAGGCCGTAAAAGAAGGTCAACGGCGGCTATGAAGAGACACTCAATGTTTACCAGGAAGGACAAACAGAAAGAAATTGAAGGTGAAGGCCAGCCAGAAGAGATGGAAGAAATCATCGGGGAGTTAGTCGAAGAGGACGTTCAGGAAAACCAACCTGAAAATCCAGTTCAACCAGAACCGGAAGTGGAAGTAATGGTAGGGGACCAACCTAGCAAACCAACAGAAGAAACAAAATTAGATCACATGATGAAGTTTGATGGAAAAATTTGGACAAATGAACAGGAGCCATGAAGATTTGAATAAAAAATTAGAGTCGGACAAGGAAGAGTTGAATAAAAAATTAGAGTCATTGAGAAGGGAAGACAGGGAATTCCTGAACGAAAAACTGGACCAAAACAATGAAGAATTGAATAAAAGATTAGAGTCAAACAAGGAAGAATTGAATAACAAACTGGACCAAAACAAGGAAGAATTGAAGAAGCAATTCAAGGAGGACTTAGAGATCCTGAATAACATAATGGAAAACAACCGAGAGGCGTTAGAAGAGAAGAGTGAGGAGTTGAAGAGACAAATAACAAAGGATCTTGGAGTGTTAAACGACAAGATTGAAAACAACTGGGAAACACTCCAAAAACAATTGAAGGAAGAAGGTGAGAAATCAAAAGATGAATGGAGGCAACAGTTGGCGGAGTGCAAAAATGAAATCAAACAGACTATCACTGAGACGAACGAAACAATAATACACGTCCAGGAAGAGTTGACAGAAAAAATAAATCACGTCCAAGAGGAAGGAACTCTCAGGATCCAAGAAATACAGAAGACCGCCACCGATGAGTGTAACAAAAATAAACAGGAGGTGCTTCAAGAGCTGAAGGAGAGACACAAGGAAATCCAGACTGATGTCAGCGAACGCGTTGAAAGGGTATACACCACCATCAACAAGATTGACGAGAAAACGCAAGAAAATAAAGAAAAAATTAGAGAAATCAGTCAGAAAGAGAAGCAGATGCAAGAGGAACTGGACGCTTTGAGGGAGAAGCCTTGCAGTAGCACTCATATATTTACGAATGAAAATAGGGAAGTGATCAACTTCAAGAGTTACCGAAGAAACCCCATAGAATTTCTGAAAAGGGTGGAGGAGCTCATCGAGAGGAACAGAGATACCAGATGGACAACGGTGAGAAGTCTCATTGACGAGATGTTTCGAGACACAAATGACAATTGGTGGAAATCAGCAGTACGCAAGAATTTAAAACGTTGTTTCGTGAAAAGTACTGGTCGGAGTCGACCCAAAATGTAGTGACGAACGATATAAGCAACGGGAGATATGAGCCACAGGCTGGGCATACATTAACGTCTTACTTCTTGGGCAAGGTCTGCCTAGCCCGAAATCTCGAACCAAGGATACCCGAAGAATCCCTAGTCATCCAACTGGGATATCACTACGAAGACGCCATACAGAGGGCCAGGAGACAGGGACAAATAAAGACCATACAGGGAATGGCCAACTTGCTGGAAGACCATGAAAATGATAGCCAGTACAAGAAGAATCGTGTGATCAACCAAAGGTACAACCGGGGGAATGAAAGTTACAACGTGCCAAGCCACAACTTACCCTATAGTAATACCCAGAACAACTACCGGAACATAATGAATCGTAACCCAAATAATTACCCAGGGGACCAACCATTCCATCGGAATCAACCCAACTACAATCAAGGTAACCAACCAACCAACATAGATCATCCGAGTTACAACCAGGGGAACCAACCAATTAACAGAAATGCACAAAACCCTAGTGCACCGAATAATCACAACAGGGGGATAGAACAAGGTAGGAATACAAATGGCCACCCAAATAATCACAATTCCTATGGCAACCGGTACGACCCGAATTACCCATATAACAGAGGAAACGGGAGTAACCAAAATAGGGGTGACATGAGGCGTCAAGTCAATTTTATCAGCGGGAGGAGACAAAACAACCATCGGCGATATTGTCCCATTAGAACCAGCACAGTGTACAACAATTCCCAATACGACAACCAGCAAGTTACGGGAACGAGGACAATAGAAGCGCCAAGGAATCACATAAGTGATCAATCAACCTCAACCAATGAAATGGCAGACCAAGTAAATAGTCTGGCCAGTGGTTCCCAGCCACCTTTAAACTAAAAAGGTCAGTGAGAAACCACCAGGACCCTTCACATGACCAATCACTTGGGTTAAATCGACAAAATACGACGGAAAGTGAAATAAAGAAGATAACCATAATATCAAACAATTATTTAAAGGACATCAGGGAAGAACTTCTGGAGGAGGAGGATAACCCATTGTCAACAACAAATAGTGAAATAGTGCATATAAAAGCCATTATTAATGGAATCAACACTGTCATAATGATCGATACTGGGTCAAATGTATCTCTCGTAAACCAACCTGAATTGGAGCGGATCCAGGCCAACTCCAATATACCTATCCCGACTTTACCTATAAATAATATCGTCATAATTGGTGCCACAGGCAAACAAAATAAGACCATCAGAAAACAGGTCTCTTTAGAGCTGAACAGTCAAAACACCATCATACCCATTATTTTTCTTGTCGCAAATGGATTACCATTTAACATGCTGATTGGATGCGACGCACTGAGACAACACTCAGCAATTATTGACATGCAGAAGGGAATAGTAGTGCTTACTTCTGAGAAGGGAGTGTGGTCAGCCAATATAATCAACAATAACCCAACACAATTAACCCTAAATCATCATAAGGGGTTAAAGAGCTATTATTGCCAGAAATATCAACCATCAATTACCATAGAAGAGGAAGAAGGAGAGGGAGAACTGTGGAAAAGAAAAATCGAAGACATTAGAAAGTTCCAAAGAGAGAGGCCTCAGCAAGAGATAACGAGTGAACAGGCTGAGAAACTAATAGCCATATACCAAGAATACCATCACGTTTTCTCAAATACACCAGGGAAGGTCAAAGGTTTCCAATGTAAAATCGACTTTCGAGAGCCCATTGACTTCCACAGAAAATCATACCCAATCGCCTACTCCCTAAAAAACGAGGTGAGAAAGGAAATAAATAGAATGATGGAGGAGGACATCATTGAATACAGTCAGTCTCCTTACATGAGTCCTATAGTCGCCATACCAAAAAAGAACGGTAAAGTCAGAATATGTTTAGACGCCCGGGAGATCAATAAGATGATCATTAATGATCGAACGTCACCGGGAGAGATCGAAGAGATACTCAACAAATTCCATGGTACCAGATATATAAGCACCTGGGATACGGTATGTGGGTACTGGCAGGTGGAGCTGCACCCACACAGTAGGAAGTACATGGCATTCATCTTCGACGGAAGGAATTACCAGTTTAAGAGATTACCTTTCGGCCTCGTTAATTCCGTCGCAGTGTTCGTCAAGTGTATGGACCAGGTCATAGGTCAAGAAGCATTGCAGTTCACAACAGTGTATGTGGACGACCTTTTAATAACATCATCTGACTGGGATGAGCACTGCGATCGGGTCAAACAGGTATTACAAAAATTATCTGTAAATAATATCACATTGAAATTAGACAAGTCCAAATTCATAGCAAACCAAGTCAAATTCTTGGGTTTCAACTTAGCAGAACAGGGGATAACACCATCCCAAGAGAAGGTGGAAGCTATTCAGAACTTCCCCACCCCAAAGAATAAGAAGCAGCTACAATCCTTCTTGGGTATTTGTAACTACTATAGAAAGTTCCAGACCAATTATTCTTATTTAACAGCAAAGTTCTCTAAACAACTATCAGCTAAAGAAAAGTGGACTTGGGGGAAGGAACAAGATGAAGTGCTAAAATTAATCAAAACAAAATTTCTTGAAACTATAATGCTAAACCACCCTAATTTTGAACAGCCGTTCTATTTAAATTGTGACGCCAGCGATGTGAGCCTGGGCGCCGAGTTATATCAAGAGGATAAGGACGGACACCACCTGGTTATCAGCTTTGCCAGCAGGGTACTGAACCGATGCGAACGTAGCTACAATGTTACTGAAAAGGAACTACTCAGTATTGTGTTCGCATGCGGAAAATTTAGGACGTATATCCTTGGATATCCCGTCACCGTCCGAAGTGACCATAAGTCCATTTCCTTTTTGAAACAGTGTAAGTTAAGTCATGGGAGGCTTACACGATGGATACTCGCATTACAAGAGTACCACATAACGTGGGAGTACATTCCAGGGCGTAAAAATGTTGCCGCCGATGTATTATCCAGAATAAATGTCACCCATCAGACATTTGAAGGAGAAAAGGAGAAGATCGTCAAAGTGTTTTGTATAATAAAGAATAGAAAGGACCTGGAAGATATTCTAAACGAGGTAGTGGTACAGCAGAAACAAGATTCTAAATTACTAAACATAAGAAACAGACTGTTAGAAGATGAAGAAGTTGTGAATAAATATTATTGTATCCACCAAGATATACTCTTTGTTAAAACAAGAAAACATGATAGCACATGGAAACTTGTAGTTCCAAAAACATTAGAAAATAAGATAATTAAGGATTATCATGTTCGATACGGACATATGGGAACTGTAAAAATTGTAAAAGCATTGGAGGAGGAAGTCTTTATAAAAAATATAGTAAGGAAGGTAAACCAAAATATTAAAACGTGTAATATGTCAAATGGTAAAGACCAATAACGAGAAAAAAGAGGGAACCATGATACCCATCACCTCAACAACAAAGTTAGAAAAAATATTCCTCGATATATGTGGTCCATTCCCACGTAGTGGAGGGAGACATAAATACAAATTTATTGTAATCATGTTAGACCACTATACAAAATATACAAAATTATATGCAATAAACAGAGCTACTACTAAGAAAATACTGGAAATAATAAAAACTAAATATATAACTGAAGTAGGAAGACCATGCATGATAATAACTGACCATGGAACGCAGTTCAAAGGAAAGAAATGGCGGAACGAGTTACTAAAAGAGAATATAAAAACCTATAAAACTTCCAAATACCACCCTAGTAGCAACCCTGCAGAGAGAGTGCTAAGGGAAGTTGGACGAATACTAAGAACTTATTGTCACAACAACCAAAAAGAATGGCAAAAGTATTTGGCTTCTACCGAAGTATTTCTGAACATTAGTTACCATCAATTCACAGAAAACACCCCATACCTGATGATGTTTGGAAGAAAGCCCCACAGAGAGATACAAGACTTAATAAACTTCCCAGTCAACCCAGAAGACCCCTATGATGAAAACCACTGTTATAACCGTATTATGGAGAAAATAGAAAAACAAAGAGCAAGGTATTCACAGAAACAAATTAAAATAATAAAGTACCACGAGGGAGAGAAAGTACTAATCAAAAACAGGGAACTACCCAGTACACTTGAAGGAATAGCCAAAAAATTGCTATTGTTATACGTTGGACCATATGTCATCACAAAGGACAATGGAAACAACACTTATGAGATAAGTAATATAACCACCAAAAAAGTAAAAGGAGTGTACAACCAAGCTTCCATAAAGAAGTTCTATGAAGAAAGCTAAATAACTGGAATACGTTCATCCAGAATAAGTGTGACTATCATACACTTGAAGGAGAAGAGGTGCATAATAACGAAGTGTCGAACAAAAAGGAGAAGGCTATAATATGGAATGGAAATGATAATATAATAAATCCACAACCGTGAGAATTGAATTGATACCAAAATAAAATTATATATATAATAAAATGTACAGCCATATGTCATCACGAAGGACAAGTAACTGTAAATAAAATACAGATACCAAAATTCAAAAATTATGTATACACAACTTACAACAACAGATCGATGACTTATGAGGTCTAAAATAAAAAATATCAAAACAAAGGAATGAGATACATAAATTCCTACTAAGTGAAATCAACTTACAATATATTAAAAAGTTGATGTGTGAAGTATATGAAATAATTAAACAAAATGTACCAAAATAGGAATACGCTACACAAATTCCTATGGTGTAAGAAAATTAACTTACAAAGAATTAATACAAACTGAAATATACAAAAATAAAATCAGACCAAACCTGATAAGATAAGTACATGAAATTATAATAATGAATCAAAGATATTTATCTGTAAAATAAAAAATCTAAACTGGTACAAAGAAAGAGAGAAGTTATGTATGAATCAAATATACAAGCTATGGCTAAAGCAAAATCTTGCTAATTAACTGAGAAAAGTATAACAATGTCTAAGATAATTAAAATGATCACAATGAGAATTGAAAACCGAAAAATGAAAAGTTAATGATGAAATGAACATATAAATAAATAAAAAACAATCAATGTATGAGCAAATGATAGTATATAGTTAAGGTACAGCAGAAGGAAGAATGAGTAAAAGGCCAAAGTGATCTAAAAATAAACCACAAGGTGGACAATCCCAAAATATATTATTGTTATTAAGTCACAAGTTGACAAAAAAGGTATTTATGATTGACTGTTGAAAAGTCCAGCAATCAAATAAACTGAGCAGAGATGACGTGCCTCTGGTCTCAGAAAAATGAGTAGTAATGGGAGAAACCAGCTACTAAAGTTAAGGGAGAACACACCAATGGAAATAAAAAGAAAAACAGATCCAAATAAAATGGAATGAATTCAGTAAGAAGAGAAATAAAGAATGGAGAAACAGCCAAGAAAGAAAAGGAAAAAGATTATGTATAACTGATAATTTCATAAAAAACTATACTAGTGTTTTATCAAAATGATCAATTTTAAAGGAGAGGCATTATGTCACGACACAAATAGCCAACCCCGTACCAGAGATAAAAAATATATTTATAATTGTAAAAAAATACTTCTTATCAAATGAACTGATTGATTTTAAATAAAAGTATAAGGAATATAACACGACAATACGACGACTTTAACCCAACCCAAGTGATTGAGCCAACAACCCAAACATAAAGAAGGGAACCACAAATAAACAACGAGGAGAAGAAAATAATAAACCTAAGCCACAAGGAAACAAGTTTATGGGTTTAAATGACCCCAAAAATGTCCAAAGAAACGGATGAAAGGACCTAATATATTAAACAAACAAGGAAAATGAAGAAGGAGGGAGACGAGCAAAAGTGAAAACCAAGAATGGTTCACCAACACAAGTAAAATAGCACTCAACAAGAGCATTGAAACCAAAACAAGGGTTATCAGGAGGAAGGAGAGATAACGGTTACTACCCATTAAAAAGGCAACCAGAAACCACAAATTAGAATTGTTATTAGTCAGTAAGTATTAGTTATTAAGTATTAATTGTCATTAGGATTAAGTCATGAAAGAGAAATAAGTATAGGGGTCACCCACTATCAAACAAATGATATAAACAGTGATATAGTGTAATAGTGTCGGTGTAAGAACCCCAAAGTGAAGTGTGACACTAGTGAAATTGTAATTAACAATAAGTGATTTACAAGTGAAGGTAAGGTAAAAGTTGGAAATAAACAGTGCATAGATAACTGATAAATAAGTAGTATTAAGAGTGAATTATAGTATAAGGGATAGAAAAACACTAGAAGTGATAATGACTTTTTATTTAAAAAGATGTTCAATAGAGTTAAGTTATTTATAGCCAGTAGTAAGTAAAAAGGGAGGATTCCAGAATAGAATAAATTGAAGGTGTTACCATGGAGGGAATATAAAAATTGTTTAGAGATTGAGAAGTCAAAAAACTAACAAAGATACCTAATTTATAAAGGACTATTATTAATTTAATAACAAGTGATGTTGTTTATCACAACACAGATAATATGTGTTATAAACTAAAAAAATTAGCAAATAAGGATAAGTTAGGAGTGAGTGATGATATTTCTTAATCAAAACAATAACTCTAATAACTTATAAAAAACTGTGTTCATGTTATTGTTATAAGAGGATATGGTTGAATGCAATGTGCAATCCATAAACCTAATGTTATATTTTTAAGATTGAAATGAGGAAAGCAATATTGAATAATAAACACAACACCTACAGACTCAAAACACAACACAACTAATAAAAATAACAAAGTAAGCCCAATAGGCTGAACCAAAATGTGATTTGAACGAAATAAGTAAATTATTATAATGGCTACTTAGGCCTAGAAAAAACATAACTGTCAGAACCAAACAAACAAAGATTATAACAAATTGAATCAGAATTTAGAAAATCTGAGGTGAAGGAATCACCAAGGATAAATTGTAGATCATTTATAACACAAAATATTGTAATAGGCATTATTATATAAAAAGAAATGTAATTAACAAGCATTAACATAATTGTAAAAACTTAAAATCTGAAAATACCCAAGCTTGTGGGGTATCAAAATAATCTATGAACGAGAATAAATACTATAGTGACAATATTTATTAACCAGGAAGGAAGATGGAGGAATAACAGTAATCAGAAGATATACGAAGGATTCGAAGTTTCGATAACAATACATCAACTCAAAATAAGCCTATTCGAAAAATACCGTTACTATGAAAACAGCGGTTGTTGACAGAAAAATACCGTTAGAAATTAGTAGAGAGAAAAAAAAAGAAGCGAAGCGTCACCAAGCCATTCAGATGCAGAAGTTCGGAAGAAAGTTTTTTCAGTGTAAATCATGAAAATAGTAGTATAAAGTTGCTGAAAACTAATCGTCAAAGAAGCAGATGACCACTACAACCAATATTACAAGACCCAAGACCTGAATAAACGGAAATTATCCATAAATAGAACGTCCAAACACAAGACGAAAGGACGCCACAATTTAATGAAGCCCAAAATCCAAGAAAACTGATTTTATGCAGCCAATTCCTATCTCGAACCAACTACAAAGGCCTATACACGTTGAATTGTTAAGTACTATCCAATTATTTATTTTCCACCAACCCTAATCACTTTAAATAATTTTGGAAGGTAAAATTACCACACTATAAAGATAATATTTCTCTTTCATAGAGTATTTAAGCAAATTAAAACCTAATGAAACTTTGTTAACATAAAATAACCTAAGAATTGAACACGAACTTACAGAACACTTTTACAACACAACACAACAGATTGTAACAGCACACTTTATATTTCTTGTACACTTAGATTAAGGTAATTTGTATTTTTATTGTAACCATTGTAGTTCTCTAACTCATAGTCAAAAAAATCCACGGATTTTTGAAACCAAAACTGTAATAAGCCTAACGTAAACAGACGCTAGGTTAAATGGTTTCTAAATTAATTCGCCGCCCTGAAAATAAGATCTCATGTAATCAAACGATAATTATTTTGTTGTAATTGTAAATGTTTCCAGATATCACCATTAAAAAATATTCATTACAGGGAGTAACCAGCGTTATCATTTCATAGGGAGTGCTATATAATAATTACTTGTATTGAAGAATAAATTGTAGCAGTAAGCTAGTTGCCAGTTATTCATCAGAAGCGACGATTGAGACGGCTGTGCGAGCGGGAACGATTTGAATACACCAACTCGCTACGCTGATAATTTGTTCAAATACAGTTTTTAGTTGTTTTGTAAAACGACTTGGCGCCACCCGGGATTATCACACCCCCTAAGAATAACAGGTAAGGTTACTGCCGTAATATACAGGTGATCACAACTACGCTACGAACATCGCTAACCACCAAAATTACTGTAACGACCCGGTGCGAGGCGAACGCACTAATCATCCAAAACACATTATTTTATGTACACATTTTGCAGGTACGTCTTATATAATTCGTTACACTGTTAAAGTAGGTATAAAATTCATTCGTTTGGAATTTGCAACACTGTTCACCGATGTTGTAAACATCAGCTGTTGTTTACCTCAGTTCTCCGTCTCACGAAGCCAACGAGAAAGACCAGACCCTGGCGCGTGAAAATCACGTGATCTTAGTACATGGGATTGTGAGCGTTAGTACATTAGCTGTGCGTCTCATTGCAGTGTGAAGTGTGATTGTTCTTTGGTGATAGTGTTGGTGATTATGTTGATAACAAAATAACATGGCTAGTCGTCAAAGTAGTTTATTTAGTTTCTTCGACAGGAAAAGAAGTGGCGGTAACTGTACCGAAAGTACGGATAATACTTGTGTTACACCAACACCAAAACAAACTAAATATGCCGACGACGCTGTGAGTACGTCTAATATTGTGCCGTTATCTAGTGAGACATGTGGTAGTGTTCATAGTGCAGGAATTCCAAATGATATTAGTAAATCGATTCAAGACGGACCCCACCAACCTTGTAAGTCCAATTTCAAGCAAACAATTATAAATAATAAAGTAAGAAGCTTTAACAGTGCGTGGTATGACAAGTTTAAGTTTATTGAGTACTCTGAGCAAAATGATGCCATTTACTGCTTTCCTTGTCGCCACTTTGAGCCTATATCTGGAAACGCTGAATTAACTTTTACAAAACTTGGGTTTTCAAATTGGAAAAAAATGGGTAACAAACTTTTAAGACATGAAAAATTGAGTGCCACAAGCTGTCATTAATTAAATGGAACAGCTTTTTGATAAGTGAACAACATGGCACTGTCACGTCTATGATCAGTGCACAAAATAGAGATGAAATATTATGTAATCGGTCTGCTGTTGCCACTGCGGCTCGAGTGGCACTTGTATGTGCTAGACAGGACACAGGCCTAAGAGGTCACCGTGAGACTGAAAGTGATGATAAAAAATCAAATTTTGTGAATATGGGAAATTTTTTGGAAATCATAAAACTATTAAAATTAGAGAGTGAAACGGCTAAAAATAATTTAGATAATTTGCCACAAAATGCTACTTACTTATCTGAGGATTCCCAAAACGAATTATTAGATGTGTCAGCTAATATTATATTAAAACATATTGTCAACGAAACCACATATAATGATGGGATATTCTCATTGATTTTAGATGAAGCTAGAGACTCCAGTAAATTAGAACAGATGTCTGCTTGTATTAGGTATGTTAGTCAAAATGGTGTTGAAGAATGGTTTGTAGGTTTCATTCAGTTAGATGAATTAAATGCTAGGGCTCTTTCTGATAAAGCCTTGGAGCACCTTAGCTCGATTGGATTGGTCCCCGAGAAATGTATTGCACAGGCTTATGATGGAGCCTCAGTAATGTCTGGAGGTACAAATGGTGTTCAAAGTTTATTTCATAAAGCAGCTAAGAACCCGTGTGTCTACGTGCATTGCTATGCATATCGTGTAAACTTGGTACTAGTTGATGTTTCTAAGACAGTTGATATTGTTGGTGACACATTTGGTTTACTAGAGGCCATTTACGCATTTCAATCTGTCTCTTCATTGAGACATAATCAATTTATTAAAATGCAAGCAGAACTTTATCCTGGCAAAAGAAGTTTAGAACTACCATTACAGAGTGACACTCGCTGGGTTTGCAAGTACAGAGGCATTAAGTATTTCCAAAGTTGTTTTGCATCTGCCAAATCAGCACTTCAGTACTTTGCAACTTCCAACAATAAACGAGAGGCTGCGGAAGCTAAGGGGTTGTTAATGCAGTTCTGTAAATTAAAAATTATATTTGTACTACATATATTTAGTGACTTGCTAGAACTTACTAATGGTTTATCGATGATGCTACAACAATAGGAAGTCGAATTTGGTACTGCTGTTAAAATAGTAAAGTCCATCATTCCCACTCTGGAAGACAAAAGGTCGGATGATTATTTCAACGAAATTTGGGATAAATCAAGGGAGTTTGCTGAAAATGTAGACATAGAAGAGCCAAAATACTTTAATACTAGAAAAACTGTAGTACATAAAAAACTGAGTGACTACTATACAACATTAGCCACTTGTTCATCTGAAGACCGGGACCGGGAAGTAGGCTCTCTTCCTTTGAAGGCAAAATATAAGAAAGCATACTTTCAAATTATAGATTCTGTGAAAGAAGAATTCAGCTCTAGATTTCAGCAAAACGACTTTGTTTGTAATGCTGCAGACGCATGTAATCCCAAGAGTAATTCATTCCTGGATTTCAAGTATATTGAAGCATTTACAGAAAAGTACGAGGCTTTCTTTAAAAATAGAACCAAACTGAAATCAGAAGTTGATCTACATAGGAACATGTTTCATGAAAACAACATGACTTCAGCTTCGACTACACAACTATTTTTTGAACTACAGAAAATGGAGATTGTGTTTCCGGAACTATTAACATTAATAAAACTTTTATTGACTCTACCTGTGACATCAGTGACTGCAGAACGTAGTTTCTCTTCTATGAAACGTATAAAAACATATTTAAGGTCAACAATGAAGACAGACAGACTTTCGAATTTAACACTTCTCTCTATTGAGCAGGAGCTAAGTGAAAAATTGTTACAAGATCCTGACGAAATAGTGAAGGAATTTTCAAAGATAGGCAACAGAAGACTCAATTTATAGGTAACGTACTATCATCATCTGCTCATATATTGTTTGCTATTCATCTGCATATATATTGTTTCTTATTATGTATAATTACAAATTACTTTTACTTATCTTACGTGCAAATATTATGTTTATTCCCATCTACTACGGTGGCCCCCCCACTTTACAAGCTCTAGAACCGCCACTGCACGGCCAACAGCTTTCTAATCCCCTCCCTTCAGTGCAGCAGGATTGCCAACCTTTTCAAAATCGCCCATTATTCTGCCCCACCCTTTATGTGTATATATTTTTAGAAATTAAAAAAGTAGAAAACATTGAATCTGGTAAGTTTTCTGATATACTGTATAATAGGTTTCAGGTATTAAAAAGGCAGATAGTATAATAAAGCCAGTTTAATAATAAACTCTCTGACCTGTCAACATAACCTTTAAAAGACTTTTTTAACTTTTTTATTTGTGAGTATACATTCTTCCTGTTATGGTTTTATCTGTTTTCCTTCAACTTCTACAATTAATTTAAAATCAAAATTTCTAATACAACCAAATACAATGCATACAAATTATGTAGGGTTGTCGGTCATGTATGGTTCATGTATGGTTACTTGAAGTTTGCGTTAGGTTGAACCTAACTCCAAAGATTTAAAATACTTAGGGTCAACACCATATAATATTTAAAGCTGTTCTCTCCAAGCATGATGAAACAGCTTATGACGGCAGTATGTTTCAAACTGTACTGTTTTTTTTTTTTTTTCTTTTAGTGTATACAGTTTGAAGAACAGTGAATCTGGTAAATTTGCTGGCTTTTCTTATAAACATTTTCAAGTATAATAATGTCCAGAGGCCTCTAATCTAATACCATAAATTCCTATTAACACTTTGGATACACACTTTTTTAGTTGTATTTATTTAGAATACATGTACTTTTTGTGTATTTCATAATTTTTTCTGCAAACACTAGTTAACGTTTACTGAAATTTATATATGACATGTAAAAGATCAATTGTTTCTTTTTAAATTAACATAAATAAATTTACAATAGGCCTACTATGATGTTTAATATAAATTTAATTAATTTAACAAATACATTTTTTATGTACACAAAGTTTTACGAAAGTTTTGCATTAATTTTAATTTTTATAATTATTACATAATATCTAGTACTTAAAATTAATTATATATCTAGCGACCAGACAAACATAAAAAGATATTTAATAATAATAACTTTACAATTACCTATCTGCAGAAAAATTTAATAATAATTTGGGTTAGAATAATATGTTTTCTTTATGGAAAGGTTGTGAAAACATATGATCACTATTTGCAAATAAAGGAATGTAAAACATCAGACTGCTGTGTTCTGTATATTGTTATGATCGTCTATTTGACTGTCATCTGATACAGTGGAAAACAAAATACAAGACACCAATGAAGTCACTAATATCCAGCTTTAGTTATCACAATTAACAATCTGTAATAAAAAAAAAATAGTCTTTTACAACAGTTCAAGTAAAATTTTTCCACACTCAATAATAATGTCAAGTATAAAGAATTCTGCACTAATTAACACTTCGCCACACTTGTGTAAATCGCCACTCAATCCGCACTAAGGAAAATCGCTCAACACCATTGAACTGACAAGCTGGCTGCTGTTATATACATAGCACACACGTGTTCTAGAATCTGTCCATCATTACTTAATTGCTGACACCAATGTGTATTTCAAGTGTGCTCTTGAAGAACCTGGAACATACTTGAATGCAGCCTTGACTGATAGCGGTATTAGTTAATCACATATTAACTAAATATGTGAGAGATTATGTTCCAGGGCATGCAGCTCACAGGTTTTATTTAATTAAAATTTTACACATACAGAAGTAGACATTCCCATGGAAAGTGCTTATTCTGAGAAAAAAAGGTCTACCCTTAGTTTTTGCAGGCAATATACCCAAAGTGTTAAAATGACAATGACAGACTACCCCCTAAGGTTTTATCAAGCAGTTTAGTATTATAGCATGATCAGTAGAGTATTATCTTTTGCAAAAGTAAATGACTATTGACGACAGGAATAATGATTCCAAAAAAATGTCAGTACATTCATTCACTCGATGAGCTATTAACATTCATTCAATTACAATCATTCAAGTCCATTAACAAATATTGACTCCAATGTTCTTAGGACATCAGTCAGTTTGCACAGACATTTTAAGAACAACTAAACTTGTGTGTGTGTGTGTGTGTGTGTGTGAGAGAGAGAGAGAGAGAGAGAGAGAGAGAGAGAGAGAGAGAGAGAGAGAGGAGAGAGAGAGAGAGAGAGAGAGAGAGAGAGAGAGAGAACAGCAGTTTTCTGTAACATATCTATCAGTCAAAGATAATGAGTCAAATCAATCAAAGTAATTTTTCATAAGTTAATAAAATTTATCTTACACTTCAAAAAAATAGTTCAGAGAGGCCAATGTATAATCTTGACTGTTATTTTTATTGCTCTATGTGTAATCACTATTAACTTTGTTTTCAGTAACTTACCTTAAGCATTTAGATTCCCGTTTATATTCTTCTATTGGTTTAGCAGAATTAATTATGTTTCCTACTCTAAATGAGAGTGTTTGTACCAAACAAACAAATGCAATATTTACATTAAAGAAGAACAAACTTATTTGTAAAATTTATATTTTTGTCCAGAGATTTATGAAAGTATGAAACAGACGAAACAATCTTTCACTTAATGTGAACATGTGTAAAGGCTGAAAGAGTATTCCATATAAAAATTTACATCTGTGTACACAAGTTTAAAATGAAGTAGTCGTGATTACTGCTAAAAGCTTAGGACTTGTGTGTTATACATTAACTGTTCATTTGACACATAGTGAAGAGAAAAACTTGAATAACAGGTTTCAGCAGTAGACACAGACTCAGGTGACAATGGCAGAGTGCAGTATTCAGTGGTCGATGGAGATCTGTTGGAGCAGTTCTTCATCAGCTCTGACAGCGGTCACCTTGTGATAGCTAAAGCTCTCGACAGAGAAACAGTAAGTAAATTGCTTGTGTGTGTGTGTGTGTGTGTGTGTGTGTGTGTGTGTGTGTGTGTGTGTGTGTGTGTGTGTGTGTGTGTGTGTGTGTGTGTGTGTGTGTGTGTGTGTGTGTGTGTGTGACATATCCTTTTTCAAGTTGAGCCCCGAATTATTTTTTACTGAAGGATTTGATGCAGTGTTTTAGCAGATTCATCTCTTCATCTCTCATATCTTCAGGCTCATTCCTTCTTGATGTCTACAGCCAGACTAATTTTTCACCTAAGTCAGTCCTAAATTATACTGCTACAGGTGTTGAAAGGCATATTTCTATTGGTGTGTAAAAATACTCTCGTGCCTATTAAGTGACCGATTTGGCTGTTAGTGGTGTCACAGGCTGTTGCCACATTTGTTGAGAGCGTCCAATCTTTTTCTAGTCTTGGTGGCTTCTCTTATGATGATTTCTATGGGAGTCAGTAGGTTTGTTCTATCGAAACCAGTGTTATATGCAATCTCGTTTGTATAGTGGGGTAATGTGGACATTTTTCTACCATTATCTACTCCAACCCTGTGTTCTCTGATGTGCTGGCTTATATGACAGTTTGACTTCAGGAGCAGTTGCAGTCTCCACAAAATACCTTATGTACTTATGTATCTCACGTTTTCTAAAGGGATTCTCATGTTCTGCATGTACTTTTGGAGTTCTCAGCAGTGATCCAATAGTTTGACATAGTCTGTAGGCTGTCTTGATGTTGTGTTTCCATAGAATTTCTGGTAATCAAGTGTACAGTAGTATGAGAGCTTGTTGAATGCCCTCTTCAGAATCGCTGATTTTACTGGTGCCTTGTCATCTAGTGACCCTGTTGATTTGCTTGTCCATGTAGCCGTTTCAATGTAGTGTATCTCTGAGTATGTCCAACTCTTGTGTTTTCTGTTGGGAGCCTGTTAACTCTATGACTGAGGAACCAGAGTCTTGATGACTGCATGTAGTCAACCCAGGTGGTGATGTAAGGTGGCATTGACGTAGCAGTTTGTGAATACTCTACCAACACAAAGACAATACTGGGACGCACTCAAAGATCATTCATTGGTTGCATGGACAAATAAATCAACAGGGCTATCAGGTGACAAGATACCAATAAAAACAACAACTTCAGAACAGACATTCAACAAATAGTTACACTACCCTATGTATGAGCCACTGCAGACAGGGTTAGTAACCTTCTGTGGAAACATAACTCATGGCAGCCAGAAGGCTACCTCGAATTGTTGCTGAGAATTCCAAAAGACAAAATCCTCTTAGAAGAACAAAGGTGTTTGTGATACCTTGCATTGATTGCATCTGTTCCTATGGCAGGACGATGTAAATTGAACACTAGGGTCTCGATGCACAGTAGACAAACACCTCATTTGCGAGGCTAAAAAAAAAATTTTAATTCACTTCGCACATGCACAGAACTGTTTTGTGCAGTGTTTCATAGCGTGAACATCAGCTGCAACAAGACTGGCGATAAACAACAGAAGCATGTGTGTGACAGAGAGGGAAATAATATGGAAGTGAGACAGTGAATGTTACCAACAGACAAGTTGACCACTTAGCAGATACAAGTTTAGCCAGGAACCAATAAAAACATGCCTTTCAATATCAACAACAATATAAATATAGGATTGGTCTAGACAAAAATCATTCCAGCCAAAGACACTGTGTATTGGCCAAAATATTCTAGGAAACCTTTTGTAGAAAACAAAACTCAACATGTTAAATGAACCTGACATATTATACCTGAAAAAATTTAATTATTATGTATTTACAGTGGATTTATTATATTTAAATATGCAAATACTCAGCATAAGTTTAATAGAGTATTCCACATTATTAGTATAACAGTAGATTAGTTTTTAGTGTTATGAATAACAATGAAATGTAATTTTTCCTTTGAACTAATTAATTTATCAGTAGTGATGACTCACCATTGATTGTTCAAGTGTCTTATAAACTGTACATGTTTATAAGTGTAGCTTTTTTACTTGCAGTAGGCTTTACTTATAATGCTTTAAAAAATTGAATCGGTCTTCAATAATATATAAGTTTCCAATTAATACATACTTCTGGAAGTATATTTTGTTAAATTATTATCGTTGTATTTAATAATATGTGTCACCAGCCTGTGAATTGGTCACACTAGCATGACATCCACTGAAGACTGTAGTGTTCTTGTAGAACTCAGGCAAAGACACAGAGTAAAAGGTAACCTGAAAGAAGACGTTGGCAACAAACATTTAACAGTAGACAGAACTCTGTCCTTCCTAAAAACAACAAGATTACTGAATTGGCTCTGAAGACATCATTTTGTGTCTTAGTGTGTAGGAATTTCTACTTTTGTTGAGTTCACTAGAATGTAGATGAGAACAAAACATACAGTCGAGCAACACTCCTGGTCAATGTTGTTGGGCTGAATGCCTTAGTTGCCCCTTCAAAACATAAAAAAATAACAATAATATGGGTTTAATATTTAATAATTTAAATATTATTATTAAGTACTTAATACTATTTAATAATTATTATTATTCAATAATATGTGTGTTTTAATTTATTTGCAGATTCCACAGTACAAGTTACAAATTAAAGCAGTGGACAATGGGCAACCTCAGCTTTCTAGCATAACTATAGTCAATGTTAGTATATTGGACATAAATGACAATCCTCCACAGTTCTCACAGTCTAATTTCACAGCAGTTGTGAAGGTAAATCTTGTGTGTGTGTGTGTGTTCATGAAAAAGTACTAAGATTACAGTATACTGCTTTTGTTAAAGGGATTATTGAATTTTAAATGCGTTTTTTTTTGTTTCTTTGAAACCTATGGATAAATTAAAGAAAAAATTAATCAATGATTAACAACTAATTGTAAGAACCTTAAAGGACCAGGTAATTTACAGTGAAGGTTTACTTTCTCTAGTCTAATGTTTTCCAAATTTTTTACCTCATGGATTCCTTTCAAAGATAATGTTCTAATGCTCTCTCAGAAAACTATTTACGAGTGTCATGATAATTCTAATACAATTGTGGAAGGTCATAGGCACTAATGACAACATCTGTAACACTGTGGGATTATCATATGGCATAGCTCAGCAGATTTTGTTACAAAAATTAAACTTGAAAGGATTGCTGCAAAGCTTGTGCCACAACTGCTAAGTGAGGAACAGTAACAGCATTGCATGAATTGAAAAAAGTGCTTTAACTGATTCAGATTTCCACAAGTGATGAATGTTGGTTGGGTTTATGTTATGATCCTGGAAATAAGCAGTAATCACCCCAATGGAAGAGCCCAGCTTTCCCTCAGGCAAAGGAAGCCCATGAAAAGAGCAACATCAAATTTTTATTGACATTTCTTTGATACTGATGGGATTATCCATGAGAAGTCTATCTCTTGGTCAAGCGTTTATTAGAGAATTCTGTCATGCTGTCCTAAGGCAGCTAACGGAGAATCTGAGAAGGAAGCATCCAGAGAAGGGCCACAGGAATGAGACTGGGAACTTCATAACAACAATGTGAAGCCACATGCCCCTTTTATTGTGCAGCAATTTTGGGGGAAAAAAGAGCATGGTAATTGCCAGGACAGGAGTCCGTTGTCTCCTGTATTCACCTGACTTGAACCATACAACCTCTTTCTGTTTTACAAAATGAAAATCAAGTTGAGGGGGCAAAGATTTGACATGATAGAGGAGAGTCAACCAAAATCACAGGCAATACTGAACACATTCACTAGAAAAGACTTTCAGCATGCATTCCATTTGTGGAAGTAGTGCTTGCAACGGTATCTTAACTCTCAAGAGGACTACTTTCAACATAATATGGAGAATAAGATCCAAGTGTGATTTGAATGTATTAAGTGTTATATTTTGGTAGCATTCTTGGATTTTGTTGTCCATGACGTGTCTGTTAATTAACTAATTATAAGTATAATATTACTGACTTGGAACACTAAGTTATATAATAGTAAACATATTATAACAGGACCAAATATCAATTATTTGGAGTTATATGTCAACTGTATACCATAATCATGTTTAAATAAATTCTAATAGTCAAAACTCCACCTGTGTGTAGTGGCGATGAAAATAATGCTTAGTAAAAAGACGCACACGCGGCGGTTACATAATCAGCTCACTGTAGAATGAACAGCCACACCCCAAACTTTTAAATTATTAATATCTCAGAAACTAATAAATTAAGGCGAAATCCAAGATAGCCAAAATGTTTGCCGAAATATTAATAATAACGTGTGCGAATTTTACGCAATATAATTAACAAATAAAAGAGTTAATTAATTTAATGTGAATAACTTCTGTAATTATAGAGCTACAATAATGAGCTTTTAATATGTTATAAATATAAGAATTTCCAACAGATTGTATATTTTAGATTTAGCACAACTTGGTTTGCAACCAAGATATATGCAATTTAAAACTATCACAGGAAATCCGGACCGACAATTCAGTTCCGCTGTGTTAATAATATTAGTAATAATATTAATTCTCCGTCTGTGGGAAACTAACTTCGTTCTCACGGACTGAGGTAATTCAAAAATTGTGTAGTAGGGAGAGTGTGTCAGCCAATCAAATCATTTGAAGGAATCCCGACCAGCGCGGAGTTTTGGGGCTGAACCAACACTCTACTGCCAGTATTTGCGAAGTACGGACGTAATTCTTCGATCGTCTCGAAACCGTAGTTGTGAAGATTCATCAGAACACTCTACGTGGTCAACACACATAATTACGAACATAGTAAATACAGATCAACTGTACAATTCGTAATTATTGCATCAGTCGAGATACTCTTCATTACAACAAACAAGCTTATTGTGTACTACCAGCTGTGGTCATAAGCACGCAAGAGATCTACCAGACTACAAGACCTGACTTCAAGAATACGACAGAGAGGCCGTCTAAACCATTAGAAAACCAGCTGACGAGCAGAGCTACCACTCGAACGAGACACACACACACATGCTGACGTGGGACGTGCGAATCGACGAGGGACATAAACCAGTTCTCGCAGAAAGCCGCAGACATTAAAAACTTCAACAAACAGCAGGAGAGGAGAGTGTTGCTGAATTCTGAACTCAACGACTGAAATCCAGGACGCTCTAAGCAGATCACTATCTCTAGCAGATCGGACCAGGACAGCGAGGGACATTTGGGAGCAACTCTACCATCCACTTCAAAAACAGGAAAGCAAAATCAACTTATTTATTTTTCAAACATTAAATTTTCTTTATTTTTCAATTAAAAGCATTGTAATTAAAATCATTCTGGTGCCACAAAAATCAAAGACTCTAGTAGATAAGAATAATTCATTGTGATCATCTGTATAGCCAGTAGAAGTAATTACTAAGCTTTAGTTAAGAATCAATAGAAATAATACAGAAGCGCTATACAAATCTTAACAAACAATCTAATTATTAGCTCATACTGCAGTATAACAGAGTCACATCGCTAGAAAATGAAACGACGTGAACTAGACTGTCACACCTAATTTATTTTTGGAAAATATTCAATTAACTTTAGAGTTTTTATATTTTGTTTTTATTGTCATTTGAATCTAATAATTTAAAGCAATTTAATTAAATTAAATAAATAAATTAATTAAATTATCACTTGAAATTAACTTGTCAAATAACGAGTTTAACTTCTTTTCAATTATCAACCAATTGAAAAACATTAGTCAAGATCGATTCATTGTTTAGACTGTAAGGATAATTGATAATATAACCATTTTATTCTTGTGTGTTATTGGAGTAATAAACAACGTTTTATTACCCCATATTGCATTGTTTTATTGTTGTACTACGAAACCAATCAACCTCACAAAACTCTTCACCCTCAAAGTAACTTATTTTGTGTGCTGTTGTCATAAATTGAGATTACATACTTGCGAAATTCAAATCCAAAATCCACACGCCCTAGTCGGAAGAAAACCGCAAGATCGGACAGCAGGTAAGTACTCATACACTCACACAACACAACAACAACGCATATAAGTAGAGTTGCAATATAAATTTTTGTTTTACATTTACATTACATTTTTACCGTTAATAACTTAGTGTTCCGAGTCAGTAATACTATACTTCCAATTTTGGTAACTTTTGGGTAGCACCTCTTGGGATGTGTTCAGTGTTCAAGTTTGGATGCAGTGGATGTGTTATGGTTACACAGTATGTGTTGGATGCATTACTGTTTGGATATTAAGGTTACACTAAATTTAGTTACGACGTACTCATTAGAATTGTTTGTATGTTGTTGAGATTAGAATAGTAGTATTAAGTTTGTAAAATAACAAATACAGAGAAGCTGTAATATTTATAAACTGGTTTACAGCAAGACATGCCAGTTGGATGGCCAGTTTTCCAGCTTACAGTTACCGATCAAGATATCTTCCCAAATGTGGATCCATTTGTGTTTGAAGTGCTCTATGATGATTCTGGAGGGACATTCAGACTTGAGCCTAATGGTGTTCTGAAAACCAACACAGAGCTAAACACCAAACTGCACAACACATACTTCATTCATATAAGAGTGTACGACAGTGGAGTGCCACCACTTCACTCTGAAACTTGGATTGTTATAAAGGTATGTAGTAGTAGTGTAACTGATTATTTCATCAATCATAAGGTATTATTCAAGTTTTGTAGTTTAATTTTTGAAATAGTTAATTTAGCGAATCCCCTATAATTGGTTTAATGGCAAGTTATCCACTGATACTCAGCTACCGCAGCATTACATCCTGTTGTCAGACATTGTACAAAGTTTACACCGAGCACGAACAAGCACACCAAGTTTATATACTTTCTTTTACAAAATTATGTTTAATTTCTTATAATTGTTTTATTATTCTCTTCAATTCTTCTTCTGCTTTAGTTCTTTATAATATGTACATTTAAAATCTGTATATATACGAGGGTCATCTCAAAAGTAAGTTTCCCTGTTTTAAGAAAAATAAAAACACATGTAAAAATTAAAAAAAAATCTATACTTTTATTCAGAAACATGTATTTATTTTTCACTATAGTCTCCAGCCTTGCCAGTACACTTCCTGTAGTTTAAACACAATTTTTTAATTCCTTCTTAGGGAATTAAAAAGAAGGAATGCGTGCCCAAATTTCAAAGTCAGGCGTCAACCACCTGTTTCAACTCCACATTTGTTTCTAAACGTTGTCCTCTTGGGTGGGGGAACAGATGGAAATCACTCTGAGCCAAATCAGATGAGTATGAGGGATGATCGAAAATCTCCGTTCAATTGGACTCCAACAATTTCTGCATGTCTGCGAGGAATGAGGTCATTGTCATGTTGCTCAACAAACGGGGACGTTTCCGCTTTCTTGCTGATTGCAGTTTTTTCAGTATCTCAACACCTCTCAGTATTTATTGTGGCGAGAAAATACCTTTAGCGTCCCCCAAAACCATAGCCATCACTTTCCCAGCAGAGTGTGCAACTTTGGCTTTTCTCGGCTTTGATTTTGAGGATCCCCCATTGCGTGGTTCGTTCTGGACATTCGTTCTCCCTTTCAAGAATGTTGTATGTCACCTGTGGACCATTTGAATGTTCATGCACTCAGGTCTGTACACAGAAACTAAGTGATGATGAATTTCAGCCGCTGACTCATTTTTTGCACCAAAAAACTGATAACTATATCCTAACCCCCTAAATGGTAACTTCAGAAAACACTATTGCATTAATGTGATCTATTTGCATACACAAATCATATCCAATAACATATTCTAAACACATCCTACTAAAGTGAACCTTTGATATAACGCTCTTCTGTGGAGTGGCCAAAAAGCACTTTATGTCGAGGGTGACTTTATATAAACGTTCCAACTTTAACTATTTAATTTGCCGGGACCGTGAAAAATGAGCTTTACATCAAGGGTCCCATTATATCATAGGGGTGTTATATTGAGGTTCCACTGTAATTACATTAAACTTAGAAAGAAAAGGAACAATGGCTCACAGTATAAATAAACAACAGATGCTTCTGTTGTAAAATCAATAACACAGACCACATCAGCTGGTAATACGCTACGTACTTTTCAAGGCAATGAATCCATAGATTGTGACATAATTCTAATGCTGCCATATGATTGTGCGACTAATGTTGATTACAGTTATGAATTGAGAAAATTTATCAATGATGAGGCCAGTGGATTTACATAGGAAAAGGTACAAAAAATAGATCAACTATAGTCAGCTTCTTTAAAAGATCGTTGTGATAGATTATAGACATTAGAATCTAAATGATGGAATTTGCCTTCCCAGAAAAATGACAAGGAATGATGTTTCACCCCCACCATATGTCAGGAAATTTATTAACTGTTACAAAACCTCTGGACCCTGTGTTCAATATGAAGAATGTTATTTGTAGTATCGCATGTGAGTGTGGTTGTGAATACATGGCCTGACCTTTGAAGGTGCATGTGACTGAGCATAGGGTAAATGTTCAGAGATGTATCACTTTTCAATCAAGGTTGGCTGAGCATCTGTGGGAGTTGATAAATCAAGTTTTATGGCACAAAGCGAAGATTATTTATAAAGAAAAGAAGTGGTTAGAATAAATATTTAAGGAAGCTGGTTTTATAATCACAAATAATATTTGGATTTCATTGTCCATGACGTGTCCGTTGATTAACTAAATATAATTAGATCACTACCGACTTGGAACACAAAGTTTTTATAGGTACAAACATAAAAGTTTTACCTTATAGCCTGAACCTCTTTTTGCTTATTATAAGCTTCGTCAGAGGCTGCCACTGGGAGTGCTGTCCGTCTTGTTCTTGGCGACAGTGTTGACTTTTGAAGGATCAATGTTGTGTGTGTGTGGAGTGTGATATGTTCAAATAATGCGTATGATTTGAATTGTGTCTGTTCGTTTAGGATGTTCTTTTTATGTGTTTTCATGTGTTTGTATATTTCTAATTGTTCAAGAGCGTCTAGTTTTCAGCCTTTTGTGTGTACGTGTAGAATATCCATGTAATTCATATAGTATATTATAAAATGACTAAATAATACAAATAAATACTTAATAAGAAAAAACACACAACACACAAAACAACACAAATACGTACAATGCACCTGAACAGTGTATTGTGCACCCGAACAGGTGTTGTGCACAAACAAAATACTGTGACAAGGGTGCAAAAAGCCCAACCCTTCATATTTTAGTAAAACTGAAAGTAGCAACAACAATTGCCTACATACAAATACCCAAGGCCACCCAACAACTAACTAATGTACTTGTGAATGGAATGAAACCAGATGTTTGGAAGTTCACTGCTGGTGAAATTTAATTATATTTGGTAGTGATTTAATTATATTTAGTTTGACAAATAGTAATTGTTAGTCAGGTTAGCAGCAAAGTTTCAAACATCTGGTTTCATTCCATTCATAAAGTACATTAGTTAGTTGTTGGGTGGCCTTGGGTATTTATATGTAGGCAATGGTTGTTGCTACTTTCAGTTTTACTAAAGTATGAAGGGTTGGGCTTTTTGCACCCTTGTCACAGTATTTTGTTTGTGCACAGCACCTGTTCAGGTGTGTTGTTTTGTGTGTTGTGTGTTTTTTCTTATTAAGTATTTATTTGAATTATTTAGTCATTTTATAATATATTATGTGAACTTTTGTTATTTTTTTTTTACTCTTTGTCACTTGTTGATAGAGTATTATGCATTACTTATATTATTCATGTATTAGTTTGTAGTTAGCCTGAAAACAGCTGCTGATTGTTCGGTGCCTGAAACATCACTTCTTATAATTTTTCTGTGATGGCAAAAAGTCCATCAATTAAATTCTAGACTATAGTCAGCTTATGCACCAAAAAGGTTTAAGTATTTATTTATTTGTTTAATTCAAAATAATATGTTTTACATTCAACAAGTTTTAACTTTCATTTAAAACACAGATGTAAAGGTCACGTTCTAATTTTCAGGTAATTGAGGAATCAAAGTACCCACCCACAACATATCCTCTTCATGTTCTGGTAATAACGTACCAGGACGACTGGTTGGGCAGTGAACTGGGTCAGATTACTGCCTCAGACATGGACCGTTATGACAGCTTCGACTTCCACATAGCTCCACCTACACCTGATGGGCTGTTTAAAGTAGAACCACAGACTGGCGTGTTGCATGCGATAACAGGGTTAGATGCTGGACAGTATGTTGTGAATGTGTCTGTAAGTGATGGCAAGTTTCCCTCGTATGCAACTGTCACCGTTACAGTACAGTCTCTCTGGGATGATGTTCTGAAGCACAGTGTCAGCATCAGGTAATAATTAATTTCTTGATTAACCATATACTAATCTTTCTTTAATTTTCTAGTTTTTTGTAATTTTTAAAATTTTACTTTTCATATTTAACATTTGGGAAGAATTTTAAATTAAAAAATGTGTTTTTTAATTTTATTTTTACGTAATTATAAGTATAATACTACTGACTCAGAACACTACGTTTTTTTATCGGTAAAAATGTAAAATTTTTACCTTATAGCCTGAACCAGTTTTCGCTTATTATAAGCTTTGTCAGAGGCTGCCACTAGGAGCACTGTATGGCTTGTTCTTGGCATCGGCACTGTCGTTTGAAAGCTCAATGTTGTGTGTGCGCGGTGTGATATGTTCAAATAGTACGTGTGATTTCAATTGTGTCTGTTTGTTTAGGATCTTGTTTTTATGTGTATTTATGTCTGGACATCCTAAATGAACAGACACAATTCAAATCACACGTACTATTCGAACATATCACACATACACACAACATCGATCTTTCAAATGAAGGCGCTGATGCCAAGAACGAGACGTACAGAGCTCCTAGGGGCAGCCTCTGACCTGACGAACCTTATAATAAGTGAAAACTGGTTCAAGCTATAAGGCCAAATTTTTACATTTTTACCAATAAAAATGTAGTGTTCCGAGTCAGTAGTATTATACTTATAATTAGTTAATCAATGGACACATCATGGACAACAAAACCCAAGAATTTATTTTGAGTTCTCTGAGCTGATCATTCATCTATGCATCTGCAGCCTACCGCTTCCTTATATGTCCTAGACCAGTGTTTCCAACTGGCAGCCCATAACCTTATCTTTGAAAACCAATTTAATGATTACTCTATTTACTGTAATAATTAAATGAATAATTAAGTATTATTTTAATTGAGAATCATCTTGCAGAATTACCTTATGAACAAGCGTTTCATAATATATCCATAATATTCACTAATAAACATACAGTACATTTCAGTTTATTTGTTTAATGGAGTGTGTATTTGCACTATTCATATTTTATTTTTATCATATTAGAAGATCCTGAATACGTTCTACCATCCCCCAGTTAGACAAAACAGACGTGCTAGTTTTGTGCTTCTATCTTGATTTGTAGGCAGTCCCAAAGTTATGTTTCAGTGCTTTCAGCTCAATGTGAACATTCCTCCTTTAGTGGGTGTAGCAGATCAACCTCAGTTTTCATACTGAAGATTTTATGTAAATATACAATGTTAAATATCTTTTATATATCTTTATTATTATACTGACATAATAAAGATTGTACCATTAAAGGTCCGTAGTAAAACATAATAAAAATGCAAATTACCTTACTTTACTTATTTACAATTAAATACTGCCTTTTTTATGATGCTGAAAATTGGTTATTTAACATGCAGCTGCCAGTAGGTTCCTGAATTTAGTTGTGGTCCTCACGCAATTTCAAATTGGAAATCACTGTACTTTTCCACATATGGTAGTTTTATTACCACCAAATTTATTAGTTTTTATTATATTTTGTAAATAAATTCTGGATGATATAAATGCATAATTCTGTTTGAACTGCAGGCTTCCGAGGACATCACCACAACAGTTTCTCATAAGTGGCATGAAGAACCTAACCAGGCTGCTGGAGTCTGTATTACTGAGAAATGTGTCTGTGATAAGTGTCCAGCCTGCACCACGTGGAGATTTAGATGTCTTGTTAGCTCTGTCTGGGGTATGTTATTGTGTGTTTTATAATCAGTAACAATGTTGCATCATCGTAATGTTATAGATAGTCCAACCAATCTGGAATAAAATCATAAGGACAAAATATTGTAACGACGGTCTACTGATGGTCGTATGGCACAGTAGAAAACAAAATACAAGAACGAATTAAGTCACTAATCACCAGCTTTAATTATCACAGTTGTTTTGATAGTTCATCTTCTTCATTCACAGCACTTAATGAATATTAATTGTTAAACTTTCACTTGTGAACTTACTTTGTTTTTCCCGTATGCATTTCAGCGTGATGTGCGCCTTCTTCAGCGGTGTGAGACAGAATGTCCAGAACTTGTAACGGTTTTTTAGTTGGTAGGTTGGGTGGGGGGTGGAAGGGAATTGGTGCGGGGATCCGAATTATTGTATGTTTTATGTATAATTGTGTCAAAGAGTGTGTGTGATTTAAAGTATAATTGGTCATTTAGTATGTTGTTTGGTTGTGTTGTGTAGTGTTTGTATATTTCATATTGTTCTGCTGTGTTAAGTTTCTGACTTTTAGGCAAGTAGTGTAATATCTCAAGATTATTATCAGTGTTGGTGTAACTGTGGTTTTTGTTACTCTGAACACCTAAAAGCTCTATCCAGCAACAACATACATTCCGCGTTCGCCATACACATACACACAAAAAACCACAGCTACAGTAATAATCAGTAATAATTACTATTGAAAGACTCAGTTTAATTCCATTGTTGAAATGCTGCCATCTAGGCCTATACAGCTGTTTTGAAGTTACAGAGACTAAAAATGATATGAACAAAGATTACAAGCTATAACTGTGTCACAAGCCAATATAATAAGATATCAAATTATAAGATAAGTAAAAAATATTGATTGGAAGATCACAAGCAGAATGTTGATAGAAGGGCTGAATTAAATATATTTTCTGTGAATAACAGAATAAAGGAAAGTAAATGACAGTGGATGGAAGACATTTACAGAATGGAACATGGAGTGTTGTCAGGCTAACAGTGAATACAAAACAATTGGAAGACAATGTTTGGGAAGGCCCTTGCAGAGCCTGTGAAGACAAAACAGGCTTATAGTGCATAGTGAAGACGACAATGACAATGATCAAATTATAACATTTTCACATCCCCCATGGTAAAACTGTAATTATAAACACAGCATTTCGATTGTTCACAATCATTGAACATTATTAAAGTAAAGTAAAAATAAATAACAATATAGAATAAAGTAAAACAGAATAGAGACTTATATAGTAGTAATAGAGACGTATATAGGCTCTAGTTACTGCTATTGTTCCTACTAGTCTCGAAGCATTGGGAGCACTAGTTTTGGTATACCTAAGACTCACCACAAACACTAGGATTCTGCCCTGTCATGGTTATGTCTTGAGCCCCCTGTATTTTGACATTCCCTGCAATAGCACTGTGGCTATTTTTTTCATTTTTCTTCATTTCCTCAAATGACCTTATGACATTAAAATTGACTATAAAGCAATTTTATGGGGATAAAGTCATGTCTTATTGATATTAAATAAAATATAGTTATAGAAACTATACTAAGAAAGTACCGTTATGAAATAGAGGTGCAGGGTTTTTTCAAAGAAATGCAGCCTTGAGCTGGCGACCGTCAGACGGCTGGAAAGTCTGAAAAAGTCACGTATCAAACACCCTATCATAAAATTATATTGTGTTAAAAACTAGAAAAAAATAAATGAAAGTTTGTGAAAGTTGAGTGTCTTTCAACAATAGGACCGTTATGTGTGAGGGAGAGGGTCGAGAAAGAGAAAGCATGTAACGCGTCTTTTCCCACTATTTTTGAACGCGCAGTTGTTGGGCGAATAAAAAAACGCGTCATCTTTTTTGCGGGAGAATTGTCGTGATCGGTTGGGTAGAATTGAATTTCGCGGCACATGTAGCCAATCGGAAAATGTTCTGTAAGGATTAGGTGAGGGTAGTTCTTAGTTTAGTATAAAAAAAAACGTAGTTGGAGAAAGGGGAGTCTGCAGAGAAGTTACATTCATTAGACTCGCAAATAGTATTGTTAAGAAATAATTATTTTAACGTAGTATTCAGTATACGGTAAAGTTACAATGCGGGTGAAACTAATAACTATATTGAATCGTCTAAATAATAATAATAATGAAGTAAATCAGTAGAGAAGTCAGATGTAATTAACGGTATTCGAGTAAAATCATAAGTCTTTATCGAATATACAAAAAATCGTCTGAATCTAAACCAAATTTCAAAGTGTGTGCGTACATTGGGCGAAGTAAATTCCACAGCGGAACTTGTCACGTATCAATTAAGCTGACAATTGCTGCATATTGTCCTGTGTTGAAGGCACTTAGCGTCAATAACTTATATATTATGTGCTCAGTAAATAGTGTGTAATACAGCACATTCGAATTCTCTCTAGGTCTTAAAAGTGAATGGTATCTAGTGTATGTGAATATTGTGTATAAGTGAAATGGTAATCAACGAGTGAAATACACCAGGACCTACGGCTCAGCAGCGGACCTCAGGACTTCAAGTACGGACAATGTTCAAAGGAATTTGACACAGCGCTTCGCAGATTTGTGGAATTCAACGAACAATTAAAATTTTAATGAACACTCATGTAATATTGTAATATAGAGTCAATTCTTGAAATTTTACTATTCGTGACTCAATCAGTTTCAAAGAACCCACAATCAAAAGAAATTTATCATAAAATTTACATGTTGATCTTACTAAATCAATCAAGATTATTAAATGTAATATTTAAATGCAAAAATTATTAAACATACAAGTTATAACATTTAATATTGTGTTTATTTATTACTGGCTCCCTGGGATAAACTATAAGAGTCGCTGCCCAAAGCAAGAGTTAAGTAAACAGTTATTTATTAGTAAAATTATACCTAACATATCTATTACAAGATAGGTGTAATAATTAAAACTTCAATAATTATTAATATTAGTTTAGTAGTGATTCCATTTAATGCTTGATTAGAATTTTATAAATTAACCCTTGCTTTGAACAGCTCAAGGTGTAGTAAGGTTCAACAAAAAAAGAGCTGAAGGTGGTAACCTACCAAACAGCTGAAACATCTCAACTCACAAAATTTAAACAATTACCATTACTAATGTTCAACGATCCCATTTGTAGATCAATAGTTAAAAATATTTTTTATTTATTTATTTATAACAGCAATAAAAAATTACAATAATTTCTATAAGCTATTTTGCTGATTTAGGAACTAACTGTTAATCTCCTCTTCTGATGGGATGAAACTTCACCAACAAGAAGACCTCTTTTACACTATGTCAGATCTATTGGCAGATTTCAGATTTCTTTTACAATTTTTAGAGTGATGGTCTTGCGCAAGTGGTTGGATGAGAGGATTGGTTTGTGTTTCCAAACTTGCAGACGTATCCTGGTTCATTATAGGTAACGTCTTGGATGGTTAGTATTCAGAGGTCTAGATATAGATTTGTGACACCCAATGGCATTTTCAAAATATTAACAACAATCATGGTTTCATTATTCAGTCATGGTACTACATAAATTTGGAATTGTTCTTTACTGTAAAAACCACCTCAAAAATCTTTTTAATCTTTACCTTCCCTGCCTATTTATTACCAGTAGAAAAAAACATCTACAACTTTAACAAATGTCTCTCTTATGTAATTGTTTTACCTTCACAAGTGTGTGAAACACAAGATCAAATTCACAATAATAAAACCAATCATTGTACTGCCAATAAAACAAAAACTTATATACATTTGCACATAAATAAACTAAATAGTTGTAACATACAAAACTGTAAAATTCCACAGCCAATTTCCAACATGCACTTCTAACATTTGTGCAAAAGTGTGCTTGTTACAATGCCTCATTACATTGTTAGCATATTTGTCATTAGAAAATGCTGACAAAGATTAGAAAAGCTGCTTTAGAGAAATTATACAGCATTCTCTTCACATTGAGGGAAATTCAATAGTTTTGTAATGCCCTCATTAGTACGCATTACTACATCAAGAAAAAAAAAATATTAACTAGGAAGTTAATAATAGAGAGGACAAGAAATGCTACATAATTTAGATAACATCATCAGCTAAAATCAGAAAAGTTAAAACCTTCAGTAAACAAGAAACTAATGAACATGTAGATAACTTTTTATTATAAAACGTTGTTTGTTGTTGTTGTTTTCCAATGGCTCCCCCTTGGTACATTTAACCCATTTGGTACCGAGCTTCCCAATAAAGACCACTGTAATTTCTGAGTTCTTGCATTTCCCGGTTCAGCTTCACACACTCCAATAGATGGTTTTTGTTCATTTTTGAGTATTCTCTCCTGCACAATACACATTCTTCTGTGGTGGAAATTTTTAATTTGTAGAGATGCGCTGAGAGACAGTCATGGCCAGTTTCCAGTCTAAAGTTGGCGACTGCTTCCTTCCTGGGTTTTCTACAGTTGTTATTCCATAACTGTTCAATCCCTGACCATGTTTTTCTTTTTGATATGTTTCTTGCTTCTTCCAGGAAGCGAGAGTTTGTTTTCCTTGTCATTAGTCTTTTTAGGGTGCTGAAGTCATGGGTACTTTCTCGGTGGTAGAGCATTGTCCCTCGCTTTGCCAAGGTGTCCGCTGTCTCATTTCCTGAGATGCCTATGTGAGATGGGATCCACTGAATAACTATCTCCTTGTCAAGTGCTGTAAGTTGCCTGGTGAGTCGTCTTGCTTCCAGTATGCTCCTGGATGCTGCTCCTGTATTAGAGAATGTTGCCTGGATGGCAGACTTAGAGTCCACTAAAAGGACAGCTTTCGAAAAGGAATTTGGCCTCCAAATGAGGTTTTGCAATGCCACTTTGATAGCCTCCACCTCAGCATCATAACTTGATTTATTTTGTCCCACTGCAATGTAGTGAGAAAACAATGAGGAGAACACTCCTGCTCCAGCACAACCCACTTTATCCAGCAAGGATCCATCAGTGTATACACGCAGCCAGGTCTCCTCCGGAAATCTCTCATTGATGGTTGTTAGTGTTATCTGTTTTAGTTCTTCTGGAGATCTTGTCTTCTTCTCAACATCTTCTATCAGACTGAGATGTACTTCATACCTATGAAAGTCTAGTGGATTTTCTAAGGGGATCACTTTATTAACTGCTGTTGGTATGCTGTGGTATTGAAGGTAGTTGCTACTTTGGTTTAGCCAGATCTTTTGCGTTTTGAGTCTCTGTGGTTCCATCCTCTCATGAACCCATGACTTCTCAGGTAGTGATTTAATTCTGAGGTTTAGCAGTGCTGCCTGTTGCTTAATTTCCTCTGTTATTGGTTTGTTGCCTGTATATAGTTGTAATGCTGTAACTGGAGTTGATTTGACGCCACCTGTGATGAGTCTTAGGATGTTGGTCTGCAAACGTTCTAGTCTGCCTTCATTTGCAGTAGTGCTTGTGATGGTTCCTTCACTGCCATAAGTTATTACTGGCTTGATGTATGTTCTATACGTCATGTTTAGAACTTCTTGTGAGCATCCCCATGATACTCCGGTGAGACGTTTTATAAGGTTTGTTCGTTTGTTTACCTTCTTGGTTATGCTGTCAATGTAGTGTGTCCAGTTAAGCTTATTATCCAGGTTAACACCCAGGTAACGAGTATTTTCAGATTTCTGTAGGAAGTTCTCGCCTACTTTTAGTGAAAAGTCAGGGTTTCTATGTTTCAATGAGAAGTACTGGTAAACGGACTTTTCTGCATTAATCTGCATGTTGTTTTCTTCTGCCCACCTTTGCAGGCCGAGGAGGGCTTTGTTCATGTTCTTTTGTAGAGTGATGTCCTGTCCTTTCTTGTTTGATCCCCTGGCCCAGATGAGCACGTCATCGGCAAACATGCACATCTGTATTCCTTCAACCACTTTCCCTCGTTTGACCAAGTCATTTATATAGATATTAAAGAGGATTGTACTATTCACAGCTCTTATTATAAAACGTAATAGTATAAATCATTTATAATTTAAACACTTTTGCTACAGTTCTTTTCTTGATTTGTAAATTACTTAATGCTATAATACATACTTTCTTCAAGAAAAAACTATATTGATCATATTAGTACAGCACTGTGTAAAACATTTTAAGCATTATTGTATGAAAAAGTGTGTAATGAAAATATTGGTATGGAGAACCATATATGACTTCCATGTTCTAGGATTTATAGTTAAATCATTTACTTGAATTTGGTTCAATAATGTCTGAAAAACTATCCCCCATCCTCAAACCGTTTTCACTATTGATAGATATTTTTGTTATTAATTGGTAGTCATTTAATATAATTTTATTTTCGAGTCACTTTATCTATAAAAATTAGGTACTTTATTCTTATAAACAAACTGAACTACTCAGACAGTTGAAGATCTCTTCTTGTCAACCGATTCCCACCATTAATGACATTTGTACTTTCGTGACATTTTGTATTTTTATCATATATCTAATTGCTAAGTTATCTTATTCTTCTAAATGAAGTAGTTTATTCGACGTCAGAAAGGTAATTTTTAAGAAATTAACCCTGCCCCCTTAAATTACCATTTTAATTTATAGATATTTCATTTACCTTTCTACAATGGATAATTATGACCTTCTTTTCAGGATACTTTATATTTAAAAATTAAATACTTTACTGTTGTTAAAACGTAAAACATTGCAGGTAAACTACTCCTCCCCCTTACCCGATCTTCACCAAAATCAATAAGCCTTGAGTCCTCTACAACTCGGCCTCATGTTCAAAAAATTATTTGATTCCATTTGCATTTATGGCAGTTATCGCTCGCCATAGAAAAAATTCTACAAGACAGACAGACTGACAGATAGACACACACACACACACACACACTTTTTGGAAAATGACTTTTCTTCATGTTTTGAAGGTAGTGCAATCAGAATTAGCCCTTATCTCGAACACAATTTTTTTCGCGATCACCGTAATAAAATCAGTGGATACATAATGCATATGGCCCAAATTAGCTAAAATATAGTGGAAACAAATGTTAATGTTATCCTGAGTTCGAATTGTATCAGATTTTAGGTACAGGTGTTCTTAATATCAACAGTCTGAAGTGTTTTTCACCTTATTTCGATAATGAGAAGTAAGTTAATATTTGTTCAGGTAGGTGATGTTGTTAATGTCAAATATTAAAAATTTAATTAAGAAAGTTGTGTTACTGGTTATAATCATGAACAGAATTATCACTGTTGCACACCACTATAGAAAAATTATTCTGATTAGCGCTTTCAAGCTTCTCAGCTCATCATCAGATCGCAATTCTTATTTCTCTTTTATTTTCATCATATCAGAAGATCCAGTCTACTTTCAGACTGGAATCAGTAGACTGGATCCAGTCAATTTTCAGTCTATGATCAGAATTCTGATCTGACGATGAGCTGAGAAGCTTGAAAGCGATAATTGGAATAATTTTTCTATAGAGGTGTGCAACAATGATAATTATGTTTCAAATATTAAATGTATCACCCAGTGGTGGCTAGTGTTATGGTGCATGGTGCTAGTGTTACACAACCACCAATATAGAATAACTAAACTACAAAATAATATATGGAAACATTAAGCAGCTAAAAGTATCATAAATTTCAACAGAGAGCGTATTAGATCCTACATGGTAATGTTCGCATACAATTCAAAAGTGGTGCGCAGGCTGGTTGTACGCCGTTTGCAACTTGAACAGTATATGGCACAGCTTCCTACACAAACATATGGAAGGACATGCGCTACTCTTCACAACTCCCCTATGTTCCCAGTGTTAGCTACGCAGTTGCAAAGTTTCTGTGGCGCTCCACTAGTAGTGCTGTAGCGCAATTTTGTGTCATAAAATCAGCACATCCTTCTTGATTTATAAGTTATGTCAAGTTTAGTGTTTATGTTGGTTCAATGTAAACATTATCTGTTGTTTGAAGTTATAAAATTATGGTAATAATTTAGTATAACTGAAATTTTGATAGTTTAATGCCTTTTAACCCCTGTCCCATCCACTCAACCAACTACTGCAAACACCAAAATTTGGAATCACCAGCCACCACTGATATCAACAATGATTTTTTTTATATACAAATATGCAGAATGACATTAGTTTTACTTTTGCTATAACACAATACTGTTTTGTATACAGGAAGCTGATCTGCCTACACTGAGTGACATCCTATACTCAGGAGGGTATGGAAACTTGACCATACCATGTGAATGCCAGAATGAGGCTACTTGCAGGCAACAGATCAACATTATTCCTGATGTTATGCTCACTGTATCCAACAATGGCACTGGTTTTGTCTCGCCAAGCTACAGACATCAGCTTTACTGTTCATGCAATTCAGGTTTTACAGGCAAGTTTTCTATATAATTATAAGCTATGCAATTACTTTGTGCAGTTGCCATAAGTTTCAAGTTAATGTAAAGTACTCAGTGCAGAATACAGAATATGTATATTAATATGAATGCTTACTAGCTCAGATGTCTACCAACCTAAATATTCTGGATTTGATTCTTGATCATCATCATCATCTTCAAGGTTTAAACCAAGAATGGTTTGTTCTGGTCTCAAATAGGCAAATATTACAGCTGGTCACTCCAGCGCTTCCTTGGACGTCCCACACCTCTCCATCCCCTTGGCTTATAGTTCCATAGTTGTTTGGGGATGCGGGCAGTCATCCATTCAGCAAAGATGTTCCCACCAATTCAGCCGATACTGGGTGATCCTGTTGAGTATACTCATAATATTCAGTTCCTGTGGTATATCTGTGTTTCTTCTATGATCATGGAGAGTATACCCTGCCATGTGCCTGAGAAATCTCATTTCAGCCGCTTTAATGTGACTGGCCTGGCCTTTCGTTAAAGTCCAATTCTCAGACCCATAAAGAAGTGTGGGAAGAGCCATCACCATGTAGAATTTTAGGCGTGTTCCTTTACTTGCTGATTTAAGGGTTCGCCTGATGGTCCCACACATAAGGTTGAACTTATGCAACTTATTCACCACGTTGTTACTTGCATTATAAGACACACTGTAGCCAAAACACACTGTAGCATTGTAAGACACACTGGTATTCAAAACTGCTAACTTGTTCCAGGACAGTACCGTCTATAACAATTTTTGATAGTGCCATAATATCAAGGCGGTGCTTGTCAGCCTCTAGTCAGTTCAGGCTACGAAATTGAATACCTTTTTGTAGGTAACATCATATGTTAATAAATCTGGCTGAATAATCCGCTATTTTCTGGCAGCCTAACCTACATTGCCTGTACCATTTTATTGGTACCAATATGCCAATATGAAATACTGAACAGTTCATTAAGTTCTGGTAAACATTCAACCATAACTTGGTCACAACATAGACAAAGCATACCATATTCAGTGAACAGAGCACACATGTTGTGGCTGTAGCTTTCGTTATGTTCTGCAAGGCTGATTGATGAGATAAAAATGACCATGCAAACAGGCGCATTGTTATGATGCAAGATCCAGGGGTGCCCACAGCATGATGCAATGCTGCAAGTCGTACAACTGGAATTTGGGGGGGGGGTTCAACGTGATTTTTGTCATTTGGGGAGAGGAAAATTTCTGTAGTACTCAAACTTTTTCTTTTACTTTTACATTCCCCCCCAAGTGTTTTTAATTCCGTCCTGAAATTTACCCCCTCCTCTCCAATAACAATGAATAAGCCCTACCCCTAATAGAGTGTTCAAACTCTTTCTTTGTGAACTTTATAACCTTTTTAGGCACTACAGTTTACAACGATTTTTAATCCCCCCCCCCCCAAAGAGCGGTGAGATAGTTGATTCGTTTCCAGAAACAACCAAAAAGTAGACAGTCTCTGTTGTTGAATAACTGACTATAGAACCAGTGTAAGCTAAATCAATGTTTATATACATCTCACAGTATATACGCAAAAAGTAAATTGTGTTTTAAAATTTAGTAGATTTTCTGTTTTATTACTAATAACATTTATTCTGTCTTCATTAATAATAATCATTTTTCTTTCATAACCCCTTGTTGTAAATAGAAGTTACATGAATTTCAGCCAGTTGTATAGCCAGGGGCTCAATTATCCCCTTACAAACATTGTAATCAAAGAAATCAATGAAGAAAAAGAATGCAATTATAAAATTAAGTTAGATTATCTTGATAAGGCCCAATGTAGTATTAATTATGTTAGGCCAGGTTTAACCAGGCTTTTACATTTGTCATAATTGATTAGGCATACTAGAAAACCTTTTGGTATTGATAAAAAGAATAACATTAGTTTTTTTATTTCAATAATTGCTTAAATGGCTTTAGTTTTTCAAAAAATTTTGGATAAAGCCCAAATTTTCACTGTTAACATACTCCTGTACTGTGATCCCACCTACCCATGAAATCAAATTTTGGGGGGAAATTTCAGAATATTTGGGGGGAATTGTGCATGGCCTTTGGAAGGGAATTGCTCCTCTGGCAAGATCTATGAGTCACTGGAAAACATTTGGGTGACTTTTTATATAATTTTCAACAGTTTCACAGTATGGCTGATCCAGTGTGTTTGGTGTCTCCATACTATGAAACAACGATAAGCACACTGCAGAAAATCCATGTACTTTGTTGTTAGATTGTTAGACCTGTTGTTTTATTAAAATAAATACGGTAAATTGTGCAATAATAATTTTTTGTGGAAGAGAAAATTGCATTATGCACTATCAGGAAATCTCTGATTGGTCTCCCAGTATACAGAATTCTCTCTCTCTCTCTCTCTCTCTCTCTCTCTCTCTCTCTCTCTCTCTCTCTCTCTCTCTCTCTCTCTCTCTCTCTCTCCAGCGGTGCAACAACCCATTACTGAGTAAAGGGCCTCCTTTAACAGCCTCCACCAGTTGTCCCGGTCAAGTGCAGCTGCTCTTCAGTTCCGGGTCTGGCTGGCGAAAGAAACTGACAGGTTTCTGCACATAAGAGTTTTACAGATGGGCTATGTGAATTCTCCGATCTAACCCCCAACCTGGAGGATCAGGAACTTTGATTTTGGGGTGCTCTTCCCCTAGAAAGTTGCTTTCACCTCAGTTGACGAGCTCTCTCTGCCCGGTCGCAGTAGGCTAACAGACTCAGCCCATGTGTGGAGCTGTTGGGCTACTATAGCCTCCTCCACCTCCACACTAGGTGCACACCCTGCTGCCAATGTGCACCATCCTGCCCGGCCAGGACCCAGGATACCCCCAGGCTGTCCTGACAGAACCCCCATCTCTCGTTTGCTTATTCCACCAAAGGGATTGGTTACCACAACCTTGGAGTGGATTTCTCGGCGTAACAGGGCCCACAAACGTGTAGGTGAGAGTGGAGTTATGCATTTCTCTTCTATGAAACATATGTTCGCATCACACCCCCTTTGGACCCCATACAGGCCTCTCACTCACTAAAAAACTTCTTCCTGTCATATTGTTCGTATTACTTTGAACAAGAGTTGTAGTAGGTAGAAGGGGGTGGTACCTTGTATCTCACCTACTAGACGGCTACATCTTGCTGTTCTTCTTCATGATATGAGTCAGTCTAATAGGTGTCAGGGAACATGAGTTCTAGCTTCCAACATCAATTTCTCCAATGTCTGCTTCTTCTGTCGCATAACCATCATTACAAAGGTCGCCCACCTTGTCCAAGCCCTTTCTGCTCATGAGCATGCTCCCTGTGATGTTATCAGGAGTCATGGGACCGATCTCCATCTCAAGCCTTTGTCTCTCCCAAACCATGTGATCACACTTAAAGAACGTGTGGTAGTCATCATCGAAGCCTGAGTCATCAAAGACACATGATTGGTCTTCCACCTTTCTCATCCTATACTAATATGCAAAGACGTATTCGTACCCTTCAAGGAGCAACAACAACAACAATAATAATAATAATGTATCTAGATGATGCCAACTCTTTGCAGAATGGAATTATGTGAACAGTCGATGGCATTTTTTACTGCTGACTTGGTGCTGTGAATGCACTATTACCATCATCATCATAAACATAATTAGTGTAAACTTATGGCCACAGTTTTGAACTTTTCTAATTTGTGAAACACATGCAAGTTACTTCAACGTACTCTTCTTTTTTTATCATGGGTTCTCATGCTTTGTTCTACTTGAGCGCAGTCCACCATTTCTGTACTTTTCTTTACAGCAGGAGATAACAAAGTGCTTAATGCTCAAATAAAACTGCCAGTTTGTGAGAATCACATGCTTACACACTTAAAACATTTCCTTAAATGTTCATCTTTTTGAGTTTTCCAATCACCAGAGACCTTTACAAAACTGTATCTGTAGGGTACTCCATTAGTATTAGTCAGTGGTTGGTTTCTAAAATTATAGGTGGTGGAACGCATCAATTCAAAAGTTGCACAGACACAAATATACTTATATGTTATATTAGCTCAAGATCTTGTTCACTAAGCAGTCTGTTTTCAATAATTTTTTTCAGCGCCTCATAACATTTTTCAGGGTTTATGGATTATTGTTTTTCTTACCTTTTTTTTTGAAGCGGAACTCCGAAAAAAGTTAAGTTTTGTACGGCTTTCAGGGCCGTAGAATAATGGGGGACTGGTACTGATTTCCTGCTTTCAAATAAAGAAGCAGTAATTTTTACATTTTCATTGGCAAAACCCAGCCAACATTGCGATTCTGAAAAAAAAAGAATGATAGTAGTTAAGATAAAGATTAGTGCTGGTGTTAGATTTTTGACAAATTTTAGTTTTTTAGTAGGGCTGATGAGGGGCACAATTTAAAAAGTAGTAGTAAATTTTTGTAATGATTGTAGTAATTTTTGTATTTGTAGTAATTTTTCACATTTTTTTTTGTAATTTATTTTTGGATCCAAGAGGTTTTGGAACGCCATTCTGGCGTGTTCCCCCCTAAAATCAAGCCCTGATATTAGTTAAAGAATGGCTCTGACAGCTCTTTATACATGTCTCTAACATCATTTTGTTTCCAACTATACACTTAAACACATCCTCTCAGTACTTATTCTCTCTCTCTCTCTCTCTCTCTCTCTCTCTCTCTCTCTCTCTCTCTCTCTCTCTCTCTCTCTCTCTCTCTCTCAGACATTTTTTCTCTGCATTACTACTGATGTTGTTTGCTTGATGTGTATTTATCGATTACCAATGGGACAGTGGCAGTAGACTATTTCAAACCAGTATTTTCCATATTTTGGTGTAGACTATTTCAAACCAGTATTTTCCTTATTTTGGTGTGTGTGTGTGTGTGTGTGTGTGTGTGTGTGTGTGTGTGTGTGTGTGTGTGTGTGTGTGTGTGTGTGTGTGTGTGTGTGTGTGTGTGTGTGTGTGTGTGTGTGTGTGTGTGTGTGTGTGTGTGAATTTTAAAAGCAGTGGGTTTTCATAATTTACTGTTTTCTGTGTAATGAAGTGGATATTACTAAATTATTGCATATTGTTTTACTTCACAGGAGACCAATGTGAAGAGGTATTGCCATCCAGAGAGTGTATATGTCCTGCGCCACAGGTGTGCGTGCCACATCCATCTCCACCTGGTTTCACATGTCAGCCGTCTCAGTCATGTCTACATAACCACAGTTGTCATGCTTCCATTACTCCTGACGCCTTCAGCATTGCACCGGAAGAAATTGTTGGCATCTGTGTGTCTGTTGTTGTGGTGATATCATTAATTGGGCTTTTCATTCTTTACAGGTTTGTACTAGCTCTCTTTCAGTATTTATCAAACATGACATATATAAAAATACTTTATATTGCTGGTGATAAAAACAATCAGGGGTTGTTAATTTGTTACCTTTTTACCCTTGACATGTTTTAGGGTTCACTGTATAAATAATTGTCTTGATGGGAGAAAAGCAGTTACCATCATTGGAAGGAAGAAGGACAGAAGGACAGAGTGTGTCATGTCTGCAGACAATATGGTGTTGCTTGTTGAGGATGAAAGGATATTAAATGGAATATTGAGGGATTTTAGCAGGTCTTGTGATGAGTTTGGAATGAAAATCGATATAAAGAAGACAAAGAACATGGCATAAGCAAAGTGACCACAACTGCACAGATTAAAATAGCAAATGAGAAAATTGAACTAGTGACAGTTTTTAAATATCTGAGATACTGGGTTAGAGGGGACATGCGTTGTAGACAAGATGTGAAATGCAGATTTGCATTAGCTCAGCAAACCCTTAATAGAAAGAAAAGATTATTATACGGGCCACAAGAAGTAACGCTGAGAAAGAGAACGGTGAAGCATTTCATTTGGAGAGTGCTCCTATACTGGGCAGAAATTTGGACATTGAGGAAGGAAGATGCAAGGAGGTTACAGGTCTTTGAGATGTGAACATGCAAAAGAATTGGCCTGGAAGGATAGAGTGTCGAATGGGGAAGTGCTTGCAAGAGTAGAAGAGAAAAGGAAAGTGCTGGATATTATCAGGGGCAGAGGGTAAACACTAGGTAATGTAATGTTGGAAACACTGGAGGGACTGGCACATGGAAGCAGAATAAAAGACGGAGGCGAAACCAGATGCAAGTTTATATAATATCATGAAATGAAGAGACTAGTCCAGGACAGGAAAGCATAGAGGGAGAATGCCCTCCTGTAAAACCTGCCCTTGAACAGAAAATACATGACGATATACAGGGTGTCCCGGAAGGAGAGGGAAATAATTTGAGAAATGGTTCTATAGTGTAAAAGAAGAAGAAAAGTTCATATAAACATATATCCGGAAACGCTTTGTAAGCGAATTACGGGTAGCGAAAGATTTCGCCCGGGTTTCGGTTCCCCCGGGTAAATGAAGACTTTCTGAAATTCTGGGAAGGTAAATTAAGGGGAGAATTCTGTTTTTTCTTATGGTTTTTGACCTGAAAAATCGAATAAAACAGGTCGCAGAATTGTATCTCCCATAACTTTCATGATATCCGACATAAAACAGAAAAATCTTTGCCTAAAAACGTATTGTATTGTTTCTAACCTAAAAAAATAAAAAAGGTTAGAAGTACAATAACTTTGTTAAATGATTAATAAATGCATAAAAGTTAAAAACAAAACTTGTAAAGAATATAATTCTGAGAAAAATGGTGTAAATAAAGTCAATAAAAATCAACAAAAAATTCCAATTTTGGTTAAAAACAATACAATACGTTTTTAAGCAAAGATTTTTCTGTTTTACGTCGGATATCCTGAAAGTTATGGGAGATACAGTTCTGTGACCTGTTTTATTCGATTTCTCAGGTCAAAAACCATAAGAAACAACAGAATTCGCCCCTTAATTTACCTTCCCAGAATTTCAGAGTCTTCATTTACCCGGGGGAACCGAAACCTGGGCGAAATCTTTCGCTAGCCGTAACTCGCTTACAAAGCGTTTCCGGACATATGTTTATATGAACTTTTTTTCTTCTTTTACACTATAGAACCATTTCTCAAATTATTTCCCTCTCCTCCCGGGACATCCTGTATATAAGGCTATATTGTACTAATACAATAGGACATTGTGCCTATCACTATCAGTTGCTTTTTTTTCGCATGTAGCACAGAAAAGAAGTGCTGACATTAAAATTATTTATTAGTGTTGATGAATCTTGATGAATTATTACAGTTTAATGTACTTTTGGTATAATCTAATTTTTATTGTTATGTCAGACAACACAATATTTCATAGCGTGTGAATAAAAAAGATATATTTCTTGGCAGTTGCTGCTTGTTTAGGTATGTAGTACATGCAGAAATAGAAAAGTGAGAGTTTTTGTAAATTTTGTGGCTACTAGTGAACAGGTAGTAACACTGAACTATTAATTAAAAAGGTACAAACATTTAAATGATTAAAGTTTAAAAGTATTTTATTGTTCTTTAAGTAAAATCAATAAAAAGTGATTGTTGTAAAATATAAACATGATTGATCAAGTTATAAACCTATTTTTAAAAATTCTAAAGCATAATTCATTGATACATTTTCTAAATAATCCTTGAAAACTTCCTAACAAAAATGTTTTCTTATTTGTTATAACTTTCTCTAATTAATAGAAGTATAGCACTTTAATATCTTCTTCTTCTTCTTCTTCTTCTTCTTCTTCTTCTTCTTCTTCTTCTTCTTCTTCTTCTTCTTCTTCTTCTTCTTCTTCTTCTTCTTCTTCTTCTTCTTCTTCTTCTTCTTTAGCACTACAGGCCGGTGTGAGCCCTGGCTTCCAACATCAATTTCTCCAATGTCTGCTATCCATTCCCATCTCAGTCTAACCCATTCTTCTGAGATCTTCTAGCACATCAGACAACCATCTTATCCTAGATCGACCCCTCTTTCTGTTTTTATTATACATCTGTGCTGTCAGGATTTTCTTTGGTATATGTTGATCATCCATCCACTCTAGGTGGCCTAGCCAATGTATTCGTTGAACCTTTATGAATCGTACACTGTCCTCAGCTTCAATAACTCGTCTATTTCCTGGCACTGTAGTGCAGTTATTTATAGTTTCATTTTTTGTACTTTTCTGTATACAGAAGGCATCAAGGTATCCATCCAGAGAGGACAGAGGCCATGAATAAGCCTAACTGCAGTGACGATGTGGACGTGACAAGATACCAACAACAGATCAAATGCAGCAAGTTAGATTTGACACAGGTAATTACTATCAACTATTATTAATGTAAACAAATATGACAGTGAGCGATTTTGAACAAGACCATGAATGTAGTGCTACAGCTATTATCTGTAATTCTGAAATTGTGTAAGTACAGTATTTTTTAATAGTGTAAATATGTACAAAACTACTGCTGGTAATTATATATTATATAATAAATATAATTAATTCACTACCGACTCGGAACACAAAGTTTTTTGTAGGTAAAAACGTAAAAGTTTTACCTTATAGCCTGAACCGGTTTTCGGTTTTAAAAAGCTTCTTCAGAGGCTGCCGCTGGGAGCACTGTCCGTCTTGTTGTTGGCAACGGTATCGACTTTTGAAAGATCGATATTATGTGTGTGGGGTGTGATATGTTTGATTTATGAATGCGTGTGATTTGAATTGTGTTTGTTCATTTAGGATGTCGTTTTAATGTATTTTCGTGTGTTTGTATATTTCCAGTTGTTCTAGAGTGTCTAGTTTTCGGCCTTTTGTGTGTACATGTAGAATGTCCATGTTATTGTCGATGTTTTTGTATGTGTGGTTTGCTTCAATGAGGTGGTTTGCAAAGGTGGATTCTATAGTGGAGTGTAGTGCCTTTGTGTGCTCAATGTATCTTTGTTTGAAGCTACGTCCTGTCTGGCCTAAGTAGAATTTGTTGCAATCTGAGCAATTTAGTTTGTAAACACCAGGTAGATCGAATTTGTTTTGTGCTTTGTGTGTGTGTTTTGATAGTGTTTGTTCTGTGTTGTTAGTAGTTTTGTATGCGATTCTGTATCCTGCTTTTTTGAATTTGTGGGCTATTTTTTCAGTTTGGTTGTCGATATACGTATGTTAGTGTTATGAATTTGTTGTTTTCTGTCTTTGTCTGTTGTTTGTTTCATGTTTTTTGTAAGAGTTTATTGACTATTGTTCTGTCATATCCGTTGGATTCTGCTAGATATTTTATCGTATTTATTTTATCAACACATACACACAAAAAACACGAAAAGGCATAAAAATGACATCCTAAACGAACAAACACAATTCAAATCACAAGATTTATTCGAGCATATCACACCCCACACACACAATATCGATCTTTCAAAAGTCGATACCGTCGCCAACAACAAGATGAAGAGTGCTCCCAGTGGCAGCCTCTGAAGAAGATTTTTAAAACCAAAAACTGGTTCAGGCTATAAGGTAAAACTTTTACGTTTTTACCCATAAAAAACGTTGTGTTCCGAGTCAGTAGTGAATTAATTATATTTAGTTAAGTATGGACATAAACATGGACAACAAAATCCAAGAATATTATATAATGTTGAGATTTCTTGTTAAAGTAGGTACATGTCTGTAATTTTCAGATACCTGATACATTTGTAGTTAGCTGCAGTGAGTCTAACTTAGTGGCAGCTCCGTCGCTATCAACTGGTGATGTTTATCAATACTGTAGTTCATTCAGTAGAGAAAATGATGCTCAAAATAATGCTTTAAATTGTGATACTACAAGTAGTTCTACTAAGTTAACTAAAAAAACAGGTACTGTACTGAATATACTATACTACTTAATACAATATTGTTTTTGTGTGCTTGTATATCGGTGGGGCCAATATTGCTAAATTGCTACTTTTAGTACTTTCTCTCAAGTCATGGCATAGCAATGAAAATCATTCTGATACCACATAGAGTAGAACTGAGTAAACTGATTGCATGTTACACAGATTGTTCTGTTGATCAGTATAATGTTTTCATTATGTAAGACTTCTTTTCCTGTGAGCATTTATTATTTTTAATATACAGTATGCAAGGGCTCTGGTTACATTATTTCTACAAAGGAATGCTGAAACTGATGGAGTATTCTACATTTTTGTGTTGTTTTATTTTTGTTTATTTAAAAATATTAATTTTGTATTAATAAAATACAATTCAGGAACCAAAATTTTATAGTAATTTTAGCTTTTCTCGGATCACTGGATGGGTAGAAAAATATACTATTTTTCTAACACAATTTGTTCAATTTTAGGTTGCTTTATTAACACATTGAACCCTAGTTGCCTGGAGGGCTATTTACTGTGACCTGAGCATTTTTATATAAATTTAGACCTAATTTAAAAAAAAACATTTTTACTTATCCACTGTACATATATATATATATATATATTGTTACTACAGTCTCATGGATCGTCTTATTGTACAGTGGAAACAAAATACAGACATGAATGAAGTCATTAAATACCAGTTTTAATTAGTCACAAAAAAAAATTTGAAATCAAAAAGGTACTCTCCTACAATAATTCAAGTTAAATTTGTACACACACAGTATTAATGTCAACTATTAGAGCTCCACACTAATTTTAATCCATTAACTAACTTCTCAACCAGCTGTAGACCCTTATATATACCCCGAAGAAGTTCTAGAATAATTTTCCATTCTTTAGGCACCATGCCGGCATAATTTACATAGTTAAGAGTGCTCGAACAGTCTGGACGCTACTTTAGTGAACGGCCTTGACAAAGACACTGTACCGGCTCGGCTAGCCAAGAAATGTGTAGAATGATGCTATCGTCTTTTCAAGAGCGTTATATAATTGTCGTAGCACTGCCTCTTCTTAACCCTGTTCATTCCGAACTGGCAAACCGGCTCTGCACTAATACTTGGCCAGGCGATTTAAGTTGATGATCTTGAATTTCCACTGTCCTTCCTGTTGAATATGATAAACAACATCATTGATTTTCTTTTTCACAGTGTAAGGCCCTTCCCAGTTAGTTTGAAGTTTATGTGAGCGTCTACGACGGCACTTTGAGTTGTACAACCAAACCTGACATTCTTCTTTGAAACCCACACTATTGCTGCAAATGTCATACCGTGTTTTCATTTCATCACTGGCTATCTTCAGCCGTTCTCTTATAAAGCAATTCATTTCTCACACTTAGTTTTCTACAGTAATTGTGAGGAATAGTTCTGCAGCGCTTGGAACTGAGTCTCGGATGATCCATATATCAAGTTCCCAGGAATATGAATCTCCTCTCAACCACTAGTTGTCCTGTTGTGTTGTGTACTGATGACCTACATGTCATTAGCTGGTCAAAGTCTGTGTGGTTCTCGTCAACAACCTCTTGCATAATTTCATCTTCAGTAACTTCTTCCTCAGGTGCATCCATTAACTCAGGAACACACAAGAGCCTTTCCTCAACACCCATAGTTAGTTTTTGAATCACTTTTTTGTATTTATAAAAAATTGGTTCTTCCTCTGCTAGTTCTTCTTCCATTTCTGCATGCAATAGGAAGGGTTCCTCTTGACCACACCTGTTAATTTCTTCTTTGTCTAATGTCACTTGCTTGATTGAATGGTTGGTAGACTCTGTAATTTTAGCCATGCAAAGCTTTATCTTCTCTTAGCCAACCCTCAGGACATTCTCTCTTAAGTACACGACAAATGCGTAGGGATTCATAATGTCCGTGCCAAGAATCACTTCATTGACAATGTTTGCAATGATCATTTGGTGGCTAAAGTCAAGAAGACCCAGGCGTACAAGTACATTGATGGGTTTTTCAGTAACAGTCTGCATTGTACAAGAGCTAAACTGAGACTGGTGGTTGCTGACTAAGTCAGAGTGCACAATGGACACTGTTGCACCTGTGTCAACTGTAAATGAGTTGGTTTACTTTCCACAAATCCATTAATGATCAAGTTTCCACTGGTCTTACGTAGCATGGAAATTGTATGCTGTTCTGGAGCTTTATTTCTCCAACTGGTGTGATTACACACTTCTTTTGGTATTTAATTCTCCCATCTGCCTGTAGATGATCACGTTTTCCACACTTGTAACACTTTAGTTTCTGTTTCTTTCCCATTGTTCAAATCGTTGTGTTGCTATTGTACCTTTGAATTGTTTGTCCTGCAACATTGTTTTTCTGCCTCTATTGTAACAACAATGCAATACTGGGATCTTCTGACTACATTGTGATGACATAAACCCATCAATATAACGGGACTTGGAGCTTTAAACTCTAGGGCATGAACAAGAGCTTCTGAGCTATTTCAGTCTCCTGCCATTCGTAACACTTGCTGAAGTTCACAATCTCTGATACCATCAGTAAATGACTGCACCACAAACCTCATTTTAAAATCCTCTGGTGCTTCAGGATAAGCTAGTCTAATTAGTCTGTTGCCTTGCTCTCAACTGAGTGTAGTACATATCGCAAGTGTTTATCACCATACCATAATTCTAGAGCTTTTATCAATTCGGCATAGGTATTCTGGCTATCAGGTGGCACTTTCTGTAGTAGCTCTGCGGCAGGCCCTTTTAAAGTGAGAACAAGTGAAATTGGTTTATCTTCCTCCATCCAGTTATTTGTGCAAGCAGTGGCTTCAAATTGTCAAAGATATGTTGTCCAGTGAGTGTTAAGGCCTTGACATAACTGCCCCAAATACAGGCAAAGTGACTCTCTATGTTGTCTTACTGATTGTGACTTTATCTGTCTTTACCATTGGTACAGTCTGTTCAGCAATTTGTTCTGAACTGGATGGTTGTGTTTTCATAAACTGCCCGACTTCACTTTTAATTTGCTCTTTTAAGTTTGCAACTGACTCTTTTACAGTTGCTACAGTCTCCTCTACTTCAGGTATTGTATTTTACATGGAATCTTCTACAACAGACATTTCTGTAGACATCAATTCTTCTATATCAGATATTTTAGTAATTTTCTTATTAATGTCACCTTGTAGTTCACTCAAGTCACCACATAGGAGCCCCAACTCTGCAGTAGTATCTTCTTCCATCTGCTTTTGCTTCTGTATCAACACTTTGATGTCACCTGTTTCACACTTAAGTTTCTCGTCTTATCAATCTTCCGACTCAAGCAAGAATGCTTTTTGTCGTTTTTCTGCTTATCTGCCCCCTGTCTCTGTTCTACTTTTCGTTATCCCTGTGTTTGAAGTGTTTGAAGTAGCAGGACTTGGAAATCTTCCATCATCTGACTGGTATCCACATTTGCAAATTAATTACAACGTACACTACTCTTCTATGAAGTGTCCTCTGTTTCCACTGTTAAAGGTTCTGTCGCACTTCTGACCCACTGTTACAACAGTCTCACAGATCATCATATTGTACAGTGGAAACAAATTACAGACACCAATGAAGTCACTAATTACCAGCTTTAATTAGTCACAAATAACAATATGAAATCAACAAGGCATTCTTACAGAATATGTCAAGTTAAATTTGTCCACACCCAATAATAATGTCAACTATTAGAGTTCTGCATTAATTATAACACAATAATCATTATTATATATAAAAAAACTTTCACAAATGAACTTACTTTGGTTATCACTTTCACAAACGTTTCAAGGTGATGTGCCTCTTCCTCAGTGTGTTTTTTTTAATTTTTTTTTAACTCACATTGAGGAAGAGGCACATCACCTTGAAACGTTTGTGAAAGTGATAACCAAAGTAAGTTCATTTGTGAAAGTTTTTTTTATATATAATAATATTTAAAAAAGTGAATGAAGAGGATGAATCAACAAGATATTTACAATAATCATGTTTCACTAATCCGCAACAATCATTTGATCCGCACTCTACATATAGCCAGGTGTAACTAACTTCTAAGTTGGATGGACATGACATTGACCAGTATATATAGGCCTACCCCTCAGAATTGTAAAATAATTTTCCATTTATTTTTTTTATTTATTTTTTTTTTTTGTGGCATACTGACGTAATTTTTTGCGAAGTTAATAGTACTTGATCAGTCTGGAAGCTACTTGAACGATCACCCTTGACAGAGACACTGCAGCTGCTTGTCTAGCCAAGAAATGTGTAGGACAACCCTAACGTCTTTTCGAGAGAATTATGTAATTTTTGTAGTTCTCTCTCTCTCTCTCTCTCTCTCTCTCTCTCTCTCTCTATATATATATATATATATATATATATATACACACACACACACACACACACACACTGCCTGAAGGTCAAATTGTCCTCTTTCATGTGATATGAGTGCAATAACATGTTGAACGCAATCAACTGTAGGCATCTAAAGTGTACCATTTTCAAATGTCTTTGTCTTCATTTATGACCATCAATATCTGACCCACAATTATTCAGAAGATCGTAAATTTTATCTTTGTTAAGATATTTATATAAATACATTATAGTAAACCATGAAAAAAATAATCAGCACATGTCACAAAATCGTGTAAACAACAAAAAATGTGTTCGCTTGAAATGCAATTGTTTACAAGCAAAGAAAGTAACATTGTTTGTCTTCAATGTGATGCTGCCCTCTGCAGTTGTATTGCAGAACTAAAATGTTACTGTTAATACTAAACAAACCTGTGGATGTATAAGAGCTATCTAGTTCGATATAAACATTTCCAGTTTTGTTAGTTTTATTAGCAGCCATCTTAACACCAACTTTGTCACTATTTATTGCCACACTGCTAAATACTTCGTTCTTGATGAGTCCTTTCAGTGTCTCCACCATCTTCAGGTCTTAAACGACCATGGCACCGAAATACCTCGTCAAGAACAAAGTATTTAGCAGTATGGAAATAAGTAGTGACAAAGTTGGTGATATAAACGTTGTTAAAATCATAGACGAGTTATGCTTGTCCTTAGGATCTGAGAGTGGAATGATGTAGATGTGTCATGCTCATTGAAATGCCTTTACATGTTAAGAAAATTATCCATTATTAAACAGAAGATGGTAATATCTCAAAATAGCATATATAGTTTTCACAGATTTATACACGTTGTTAAACTTTTCCCTTCAAATATTTTTTCCATAGGTAGTGAAAAATTTGTGAGGTAATTAATTTCATTATTAGTGAAAATTAGTAAAATTAATTTCAGTATTAATAAGGAATTAAATTACCGTATTAAATAAATTTGATCGTCTTGATGAAATACGTGACATATTTTATTGTGTTTCAGTTGTATTTAAAGACGTGCCATCAAGTCCTGAAGAAAAAACTATAACATCGTATGGCTTTCCAGCTGCAAGTCACAGTGATATTCATCACACTCTGTGCGCAGAAATGGCTTCATAGCGTACAAATGCAACCTGCGTGCGTTCGGTGCCGTTTGGTTGCGTACTTCTCAAGACTGTTTTACATTTACTGTATTTAAGTAAATATTAATTAACTCATGTGATTTTACATAAAAAAACATGTACATATACATACACTCACAGACTTGGTCATTTAAGTGTTTCTTGTATATCTGGCATGTAACAGAGCACACAAACAGACAGATTATGTTACCTCTTTCTAGTTTTCACTGAATACACAACAACAACAAATAAGTAGATAAAAATTATTACTCGTCAGTTGTACAGCCACTCTACGCCAGTTTCTGCACTGGTAATTTTGAAACTAGTACAGTAGAGTCTTGATAGTTCGAGGTTCAAGATTCTGTATAGTTCGAAGTACCCCGCTAGAAAAATAATATGTACTCCGAAAATGGTGGGGTATTAGTACCAGAAATAGATCATCACCTCAAAAACAAAAAAAAACTTGATTCATTTTTTAAAAAGTAAGTCTCATGCAAAGTATTTTGTTTTCAAATATACATACAGTACAGTTTGTAATATTACTGTATATCATTTTAAATTTTAGTGTGTGCATTTAACAAATAGATTTGTGAGTGTTAACGAAAAACTTTTTGAATTTTTATTTAATCCTCATGAACATAACCTAATTAAACGAATGACTATTCGTCGTAAATTTTTCATTTTCCTTTCGCTTGCAAATTTTCTCAAAAGCTAGTGCAAATTAGTAAACAAAACCACATACACAGCACACCAGTTTATAGATTTTGTATACATTTCTTTTAGATGAATTTCCAGTATACACTTTACATTATCATGCAGAGACACTCCACATTAGAAAGCACAGCACGGGGTGCTCAGCGCGGCGGCAGAGAGCGGTAAATCCACTAACAGTAGATAATACTGGCATTTTGCATAGTTCGAGTTTTCGGTAGTTCGAGGTTGGTTTGGTCCCAGTTACCTCGAATTATCGAGACTCTACTGTATCTGATTATCAGCATTCAAGTTTCTTACTTCTGTTTTAATTACTTAAGGTCCCAGAAGCTTGTACAAATCAAATCAAATCTCAACCCTCTGTCTACCCATTTGAGTACAGAGATCCCTGGTCACCAAGTTGTTAGTCATCTCCTTCTGCCTTCCAGGATTAAGCTCTAAGTCGTGTGCACAATTTTATATTCATGCACATGGTGCTCAGTGCACATGGAGTCATGATACGTTAAGTACACAACTGTATCATCATGTTGTAGTCATTGTAATTGCTTCATCTTGAACATAATCATAAAAATTTGAACATACATGTGAAATATTCACACACACAAATTTATGTTATTAAGGCTTATACATTGTGTCATACATTGTCACTTCACTGTATGCCCCTGTTCTTGATATTAATTGTTACTCTAATTTATTGAAACCACTTACGAAGAATCTTTTTTTTTTCAATTTTGTGTAGTGATTTTAAGGTCCAACTGTGTTATCTTCATTGTCTTGACTAAACTATCAACTAGTATGACTAACACAACTGCCCCTCTAAATGTGAAATTAAAAGAAAACAAGTGCTTATTAAGTGGTTTTATTAAATAAGCACTATTTTATAAATGTGTGTGTGTGTGGGGTGGGTTGTGGGTGGGTGCTTGAACTATGTGTTGATACAAATTACAATATATCATGGTTTATTGACTTACTTGCTTTTTGCTTCATTTTGTTTTTTGTTTGTTACTGTCTATATTCGTCCCCTGTTGTTGTACCTTAAGATTAGCAGAAGATTGATAAAACATCAAATCCAAAATATGGCTCACCAGTATGAGTTCATGCAGTATAAATCTTGATTTTTTTTAATAAATAAATGACCATAAGTTTTTGCATCAGGGAAACTAACTGTTATATCCTCATTTTCTAGCATCAGCTTCAATTTCATATCCTTCTTTTCTTAAGCAGATTACTGTCTTATATCTTAATTCTTAATTTAAGATGTAATTTCTTGTTAAATACCTCTAGTCCAGCACCACATCCTCTTCCACCATACTGGTATTGTTTTCCAATTTTTTCTTCTTTTAATACTTCTTCATTCTTGCTCAAACTAATCACCTTACTTTTTCTATATATAATTTTTCAGTTGTTTGGAGTAACCTGACATACCAGGTCTCATCATCAGATATTAGGCACATAACAATTAAAATTACATGAGTTGAAACTTCTCAGAACAGTTGGTCCTTGTTTCCCAATATTCCTGCTATTACTGGAGCTAATAAAAATAAGTTATGTGTATACTACTGACAAGCAATTCTGAATTTTAGTATGTTCATGGTCTCTTTTTAATTGTTATTTTATATGCATCACCTTTGAATAGAGACTTGAAAATGATTCATTCTAAGAAACACCAGCTTTAAGGTTTTGATCCTTAACCAGGAGAAAATTAATTGATATCCCTATTTTCTTCAACAATATTATATAAACACTGGTATTTAAATTTTCTTTCAGGTACATAACTACATAATGTACAGGAGAATGTGAGAGAGAGAAAAAATTGCCCATACTCCAATATTCTTACATCAGTAATACACACACATACATACGTCCTTGGTTCTACAACCCAGATCGAGCCTCGGCCTCCAAAAGAAAGTGTCTCCATTTATTCCTGTATTCAGCCATCCGCCACCAATTCACTGCACCCAGCTTCCTCGCATCACTGTCGACCTGATCCAACCATCTGTTCTTCAGTCTTCCAGTCTTCCTTTTTCCTATCGGCTTGGGTTTCATAATTCTTTTTGCCATACATTCGTCATCCATTCTCTGAATGTATCCTGCCCATCTTAATCTATTCATTTTGGCAAATTAATCAACTGTAATGTCATTGTACTTAGCATATAATTCATTATTATTTCTCTTTCTCCAGACTCTGTTCTGTCGGATTGGCCCATAAATGTTTCTCAGTATCTTCCATTTTGAAACACAGCCAGACCCTCTCATCAATTTTCTTGTGTCTTACATCTGTAAGCCATATCTATTACCAAGATTTTTCATACAGAATTTAAATGTAGATGATTTTTTATAATAAGAAACTTGGAATTTGCAATTTAACAGTATGTGTGAAAATAATAATATAACTCATCTTTTCAACTCTATTCTGAATTTGTATGTTTTAGGATTTTATTTTAAAAGTATTGCTTTTGATGGCTTCTCTTTCTATAATTGGGAGCTGTTTACTCATTTGAATTTTGACTGTGTAACAGTTGTATTTATATGTTCCTTTTCTATAATGTTACATATCCCACATTTAGGTATTCTTTAGGTGTTGGTTAATTACCTTACTGTGAGTGCAAGATTTTTGTGGCATCTGTAAAACTGACAAGGACAAAAAATAAACTATTTATATCATTATCATTATAATATAATATAGTCTTTTACAGAGAACTAATATATAAAATCTTCTAGGACATGAATATAAAACATTACAGATAGAAAAAGTATAAAAACAATTATTTAATAAACTCTTCTTTTTCAATGAAATGGAAATCAACAGTGTTAGCAGAAACTGTGGTAAAGAGGAGGTACTGTGTTAATACATATTTTTATACAAAAAAATGTAAAGTTTGTAAATGCATAAAGTATAAAAAAAAATATAAGTGATTTTTATGAACTGAGTTCTTACTTGTAACAGTTCCTATCCAAGAGAGTGAGAAATCAGATGTTATTTAAAAAAAAAAAAACATGAAAACAATAATATATTGTTACGACATCACAGAACAATCTACGTGTTTGTCGAATGTGCCAGAAGAATCTCGGGGGTGCCAGCTGCGCGGACTGAGTCAAGGCCGCAGTTAATTACGTAGTTCACATGAGCGCTAAGACGCAATTAGGAACATTCTGGTCTGTGAGCGCAGGTATAAATACATGGCAGCAGTCGCTTTAAGTTTCAGTAGGCCCAGACGGTGTCACGAACACCGCTCTAAGACTTCTCCCGGAGCCTGGAGTTAAATTCTTGACTGATTTGTTCAACGCGTGTCTCAGACAGGCCTACTTTCCCAAGAAATGGCAAAAGGCGACGGTCATCGTGATCCCGAAGCAGGGAAGGATGCTTCGCGCCCTGACAACCTCCGGCCCATCAGCCTACTCTCCGCTACGTCCAAGGTTTTTGAGCGACTCGTGCAGTGTCGTGTGCGAGAACATCTAATTAACTTTGACGTGCTGGTCCCCGAACAGTTCGGTTTCCGTGTGGGGCATTCGACCACTCATCAACTGATGAGAATGGTGGAATACATCACGGACGCCGGGTGTCGGCGAGAACGGACCGTTGGCTGTTTCTTAGATGTTGAAAAAGCCTTCGACAGCGTATGGCATGATGGCCTATTATTCAAGCTTAGGGAAGTCCAGCGCCCAGACTGCTACCTTCAACTGATTGCTAGCTTTCTGATGGAGAGGACCTTCTGCGTGAGAGTTGGCGATTCAGTCTCTTCCGAGAGACGAATCACAGCCGGTGTCCCCCAAGGTAGTGTTCTTGGCCCCCTTCTCTTCTCTGTCTACGTCAACGACGTGCCGAGACAGCCTGGAGTCCAGGTGGCCCTCTTTGCGGACGACACGGCCGTATTTACGGCTGATCGTCATGTGGAAAGAGCCGTCTTACGACTGCAGCGCCAGCTCGACACGCTCGGGGACTGGACTGAAAATTTGAGAGTGCAACTCAACGCTACCAAGAGTGTAGTCGTCGAATTCTCGAAGCGACGGAAGCACCCTGTTAGGCAGTTAGTATCGGCAGAACGTACTTGCGCTGGTCCAACGAGGTTAAGTACCTCGGATTACACCTTGACCGTCGGCTCACCTGGCGTACCCACGTTCTTAAGCGAGCATCCGCTCGTCTGAGCTTACTGTTTCCACTCCTGATCAGCTCAGCCATGACCAGGAAATTGTGCAAGATGATCATCGGCGCGTATTTGCTGCCGGTCATTACTTACGCTTACCCGGTTTGGGGTTACCTCGCCGCAATGCATAAAAAGAAGTTGGAGAGTATCCTCAACAGGGGTCTTCGGCTAGCGGCCAAAGTCCACCGTCGCTTCTCATCACGCCTTCTAAGGAGAGGACTTGGCGTCCGCTCCTTAGACGAAACATTCAGGCGGCTTGCACACAAATTTAATGCACATCGGCGAATTTCCCAGACAATCCTCTTGTGGCTGGGCTGGGCAAGTACCGTATACGTCCAGGTGATTCGTGAAAATGCCTTTGGTGTATGCTGCGCTAGTGTAGGCTAGCACAACAGCCGAGAACTGGCCTACTACAGAGCACACGCCCTACTTGGGCAGGGCCACGAGGCAGGAGCTCCAGAAGGTAGCTCGGAACTCAGTTACCGAGCGGTTCGTCTCTGCGACGCACAACCGCACCGCCCAGAGCGTCGTTTAAGTTTCAGTGTAGTGGCGATATATTTACAGAGCGGTTCGAGTTATTACTGTGTACGTTCAAGTAGTTATTAGTGAAGAAGTGTTGCGTTTTATAATCGGGGGGTATAATTGTAATAAAATTGTGTTTAATATTAGTGACATTTTATTGCGTGTGAACAATTTTTACTTGATGTGTTGTAGTAGACTGTGTTGTTAATTACGAACTGTTTAACTGTAAAAATTAAAGCTGGTGATTAGTGACTTAATTGGTGTCTTGTACTTATTTTGTTTCCATTGTACCTACGACGATCGAGTAGACCGTCGTAACAGTGGTGTCAGAACTGGGATAGAACGGTTAACAGTGGCAGTGGACACTTTGTACAAGACGAGTGTGATTCGTAATTAATCGGAAAACAATGGATGCCAGTAAGATGATGGAAAATTTCCAGGCGCTGTTGTTGCAGACAGAGGAACGACGACTACAGGATGTGATGTTCTTAACTATCAATCACATTTATTAGTGTCCAAGTCTCAAATTAACTTTTACTTACCGGCACGATCATTTCTACAAGGTCCAAGGGGTCGATCACATGTAGCTGGATACAAACATGGTCTATGGGTTACGCAAAGCACTGACACAACTCATGTTTGAAGAGAATTACTATTTATTATCATTTACTTTTGAATTGTTATAAAAATTAGGAAGATTCATTTAGATACATGTTTTGAAGTTGTGCAACGCAAGCATAATCAAACTTATGACCTACAGCTTACCTTATACATCACACAAAACACAATTACCAACACAGATAAAAACAGAAACAGCCCAGCTTTGCCGCTCACTCAAACGCACACAATTTATTTACCCCTTAAACATTTTATAATGAAATTTCCCCCTCGCCGGCCACGCGGTCTCTGCGCACATTCATTGTTCCGTTACTGTCGATTCCCGATTAATTACTGTTCCAAAAAAAATTTTATGCTGCTCGTTACTATTCTTGACGCGGTCACATACTATTTTTCGGTTGTTACAACTTTTTGCCTTGGTAAATAAAACTTTTATGGCGAGCCTACTTGGGACCAGCCCGGTACCGTGAACTGCTGCTTGTAGACTGACAACGGTAATGTAACAGGTACCGCTATTGTGATCTCATAGTTGTATGGAAGTCACGGCCTTATCCTTCATCGCCGAAGTTTCGCTCCATGCCATGCATGTAGTTTTTTAGGTTAACATGGTCAATGATTTCAATTAGGCACAGGCTGACGTCATTGTAGGAACCGGACTTAAACAGCACTTCCTGCCGCTCAAAAGCACATTGCTGAATTTTACTCGTCCCAGGACATCCTGTTTTGTGGCTGGACGCGTCACTCGAGCTTGTGGTGGTACAGTTGCGTCTGTGTGCTGCTACACAAGTACAAATTTCTGAGAAGTTTGAAGGAGGTAAACTCTTTGCTCGCCGCGTTACACAATAACAACTGCGTATCGCTCTGTTACCACTGTTTCTTAACATCGTTCTGTTACACGGAAAATGACGTTGCACAATGATTTTCATACCTTCTGACAAGCCCGCCCAAAATGAAAGAAATAAAAAATATAAATGCCCCATACTGTAAAAAATTAAAAACACCCAAAAATGACCCTCTACAATACCCCCTCGATGAGAATTCTGCTGTTCCCAACAGAAGAAATCTCATCGATAACCCCGAAGAGGACCGGTGAGGAACTGGTGCCAACAACCCCCTGGTTCTTAATCTCATGGGTACACGACCCCCCTGGCTCAGCGACCATGGACTCATCTGAACGAGATCACTGGACTTCTCCATAAGAGATCCCAACACCGAGAAATCGAACAGACTCGTACCACAGCCCACCTCGCCTTTTAACATGCTACCCCCCAAAATCCTCCATCCCTGGCTTAAATTATTCCAGATCCTCTACCGATATGGATCCCCATTTATGAAAGCTGGGCTGCCTTTAGCAAATACTGGGCTCACACACACTCACATTCCATGTTAACATACCACATAGTAAAATTGAAAAATTATCTTTTAAGATTTATAACAAATTTAAAAATTTAAAATAATATTTTATCAAAAAAATTCTCTTCCTTATTTTTTTTTCTTTTAGAATGACTTAAATTAAGCGTTTCTTCTACTTGAACAAATCCTTAACCTAACATGTCTTAGTCTAACGATACAGTGCAGTACAAGAAATCAGTAAACTAAACATGGTAAATACACACATAACAAAACAATCACTACCTAAAATATGCAGTCGCTGGCAGGCGAAAAATCATTTTTTTTTTCAAAAATTAAATTTCCCAAAAAATTTTAAAATTCAAGAAAAAATCTAATTTTATTTAAATGTTTCCCTCATATGCAAAATTATTTGAATATTGGTTTGAATTAATTAAACAAACAAATTAAAATTGACTTCCTACTATACAAGCTTAGTAGGTGTATGACCTCATCAGCTGATCGAAACTAGGTCAAGTCCAAAACCCTTTACCTACACATGTTGTGTACCTCCCATCTGAAAATACCTACAATATCTGTAACAATCTGATTTGAAACACAAAACAATAATAAAATAAAATATTTACCATAACAAAATATTATTATAAATAATAATCAAATTGACATTTGCATAATAAACAATCCTTGACTTTACATTATTTTCAATTCTATCCAAATTTTGTCACTGGTTAAATAAAATAAAAAATTTTATATTCTTTATTAATCTCTCTCTTTATTCAACAATCTTACTTTAATCTATTGTGGGTGATGTGCATTATATATTCTCATTTATTCTGTCTACATATATAATCTTTATTCCTATAGCTCTAATATTAATCAACTTCAATTATCATGACACCCATCTCTATCAGAATATCTATCCCAAAACACTCTAAACCCCAACTTATCATTTAACTCAATTCGCCACCTTCTACATATATAAAAAAATACTCTCTAACCCTTTGTACATAGGATACGTGTTTCCCCTACCCAAAACTCAATTCCCTTATTTGGCGGCCTGGATTCTACCTAAGGCGGCCCCTTCCCCACTAAAATCTATCCCTATCCCGTCCCAACCCTTGTTGCGGACTCCTACATTACACTACCCTCTAATACAAAATTGCCATCCCCAAAATTCTCAATCTCATTACCTTACTACAAATACAACAAAATAACATCATTAATTATAAATAACAATATATCATTCAAAACTCTACAATTCTTCACAACCACTATGTCAACATCAATACTTCTCAAACCTCTATAACATACATTACTTCAAGACAACATTACATTATTTTCATCTCTACTGTTTCTTTGACTTCAATTTGGACATGTCTATATGTCCCACAAAATATTCATCACCCAAAAACTATCTTTTGTTATCTTGCATAAATTGTTACTTTATTTCTTATTATCATTATTGTTGTCATTACTCCAAAACATCTGTAATACATTAGAAACATTATTGAACATTAATTACTTAAAACATTTACAAACCAATATACCAGTGACATGTTATTGCTGATCAGCTGATCCTACTAACACAATGAAAATACATCTCACAATTGAATAAATTATATGAAATATATATTTATCAATACTCACTTCTACCCTCATTGTTTCCCCTTTTTCTGATTCTGGTCATTTATGTTAACCTGCCAGACGATTTAATTATTGGCTTAGAAAAAAATACACACACATAATGAAAATACATATTCTTATCAATGCTTATCTAACAGACAACAATAAAATAATACACTTAAAATTATAGCATGAACACCTTATTTTTAAATATCTAAGCAGCTAGTTACCTGAACAGAGCACAAGCAGTTTTATTTGATCAAACTTTGAATAAAAAAATGTTATGTTATAAAATTTACATTCGTGACTCCTTTGCGTCACCTCCTAGCCACACACACTATTTCAAATTATGTAAGACTGTGGCGCCTTTTCGCTTCGACAAAGACTGTATATTTTGGAGCAGGTTTTGCCTCTCCGTGTCTTTGCTTCCGCTATTAAGTTTCAAACGTAATTGCAACATACTCATTACATCACTATTGAATTGGACGTTACATTTCGTTGAAGTCGGGGTCAATTGCACACCCGAATCTTCAGTTACATTACTCTGGTCACTTAAATTTAACTCTGTTTTCTCTTGACTCGCACTTGGAGTCGAATGTATCTCAAAGTTACTAATGTTTGAGTCGTCGAAAACTTCGACACTCTCCGTCTCATTTGCGTTATTTTCTTTATCTGACATTTTGTATTATTGGTTAAATTAAATTACATAAATTGATTCAATAGATTAATTAAATGAATACTGTAATTACTTAAATTTTGTAATATACTGTTAGGTTGCTATGCTAACCTAGAACATGTTTGTATCTCTGTAGATGCGGAATTTAATTAACTAATTATAATTAACCATAATTCGTCCCTGTTCGGGCGGCAAATGTGATGTTCTTAACTATCAATCACATTTATTAGTCTCCAAGTCTCAAATTAACTTTTACTTACCGGCACGATCATTTCTACAAGGTCCAAGGGTTCGATCACATGTAGCTGGATACAAACATGGTCTGTGGGTTACGCAAAGCACTGACACAACTCATGTTTGAAGAGAATTACTATTTATTATCATTTACTTTTGAATTGTTATAAAAATTAGGAAGATTCATTTAGATACATGTTTTGAAGTTGTGCAACGCTAGCATAATCAAACTTATGACCTACAGCTTACCTTATATATCACACAAAACACAATTACCAACACAGATAAAAACAGAAACAGCCCAGCTTTGCCGCTCACTCAAACGCACACAATTTATTTACCCCTTAAACATTTTATAATGAAATTTCCCCCTCGCCGGCCACGCGGTCTCTGCGCACATTCATTGTTCCGTTACTGTCGATTCCCGATTAATTACTGTTCCAAAAAAAAATTGTATGCTGCTCGTTACTATGCTTGACGCGGTCACATACTATTTTTCGGTTGTTACAACTTTTTGCCTTGGTAAATAAAACTTTTATGGCGAGCCTACTTGGGACCAGCCCGGTACCGTGAACTGCTGCTTGTAGACTGACAACGGTAATGTAACAGGTACCGCTATTGTGATCTCATAGTTGTATGGAAGTCACGGCCTTATCCTTCATCGCCGAAGTTTCGCTCCATGCCATGCATGTAGTTTTTTAGGTTAACATGGTCAATGATTTCAATTAGGCACAGGCTGACGTCATTGTAGGAACCGGACTTAAACAGCACTTCCTGCCGCTCAAAAGCACATTGCTGAATTTTACTCGTCCCAGGACATCCTGTTTTGTGGCTGGACGCGTCACTCGAGCTTGTGGTGGTACAGTTGCGTCTGTGTGCTGCTACACAAGTACAAATTTCTGAGAAGTTTGAAGGAGGTAAACTCTTTGCTCGCCGCGTTACACAATAACAACTGCGTATCGCTCTGTTACCACTGTTTCTTAACATCGTTCTGTTACACGGAAAATGACGTTGCACAATGATTTTCATACCTTCTGACAAGCCCGCCCAAAATGAAAGAAATAAAAAATATAAATGCCCCATACTGTAAAAAATTAAAAACACCCAAAAATGACCCGCTACAAGGATCCAGAGAAAGCGGAAGAGAGACAGAAAACCCTCCTGCTGGTAGCAGAGGAAAGACGCAGACAGGAGGCGGAAGAAGCAGAAAGACGACAAAAAGAAGAACGAAGACAAGAAAGGGAAGAAACAGAGGAACGACGTAAGCAGGAAGCTGAGGAACGTAAACGTGAAGCAGGTGACATCAAAGCGTTAATTCATGAGCAAAAGCAGATGCAAGAACATACTACCCCAGAATTGGATCTTGTACGTGGTGATGTAGGTGAATTACGAGGTGAGCTTAATAATCAGATTACAAGAATATTTGACGTAGAAGAATCCATGTCCAATAAAATAGCTGAAGTAGAAAAATCTGTCTTGTGTGTGGAAGAAGCTATGTCAACAAAAATATCTGCAGTAGAAAATTGTATGGCGAATATAAAAGAGCAAATTAAAAATGAACTCGAGCAGTGCCTGAAGTTACAACCAAAACAACTTTGTGAACAGATTGTACCAATGATAAAGACAGAGAAAGACATAGAAAATACGTCAGTAGAGAAAGTCACTATGCCTGCAGTAGGGACAGTTCATGTCATAGCCCCAACCTTTGACGGAAGCAGTCACTGGGCAACGTACCTCCGCCAATTTGAAGCTGCTGCATGCGCAAATAATAATTGGACAGAGAAAGACAAGGCAGTCTCACTCGTTCTCGCATTAAAAGGACCAGTGGCAGAACTACTACAGAAAGTGCCACCTGACAGCCAGAACATCTATGCCGAGTTGATAAAAGCTCTAGAATTACGGTATGGTGATAAACATTTGCGAGATGTGTACTGCACCCAGTTGAGAGCAAGGCGACAGCATTCCGGGGAGAGCTTCAAGAATTTGAAGCAAGTATCGACAGACTAATTAGACTGGCCTATCCTGAAGCGCCAGAAGATTTTCGAACGAGTTTTGCGATGCAGACATTTACTGCCGGTGTCCGAGATAACGAACTACAGCAAGTGTTACGAATGGCAAAACACCAGAACAGTGTGGACGCCCTGGTACATGCTTTCCATTTTGAGGCTGCCAAATCAGCGTTTGGTCAGACAAGTCATAAAGTGCGCGCGCTAAAAGATCGCGACGGCACAGACGAGGAAGAAGAACAATGAACAGAGACTCGACGGTCGGCGCCACAGAATAAAGTAAGAAAGGATGGAAGACCGAAGTGTTATCGATGTGGGAAACCTGGGCATCTACAACGGGATTGTCGGGTTAGAGTTCAGCAGCAGGGAAACGAGCAGTAGTCGGTACAACTACTGTGTGCTGACTAACTGGAGGAACAAAGCCCCTAGACAATACGCAATTTATACACTTCAGAAAAACAGCGGGAGCTTGGTAGTTACCAGATTTGTTCAAGAAAGGCCAACCTCGATTACAGTTGACACAGGCGCAACAGTTTCTATCGTGCGCCCCAACGTGGTGAAATATCTCAAGCCAATCTGGTGCTCTTGCAGCTTGCGAACAGCTACTGGATGGCCTGTAAATGTGTACGGAAAAGTGGAGATACATCTACACCTCGGTCGACTTGAGTTTAATCATCAAGTACTTGTTGCAGACATTGTGGATGAAGCAATTCTTGGTGTGGACGCATACGGATTTATAGTCGACTTCAAGAACAATGTCTTGAGAATCGGAGGCGAAGAGGTAATGCTATCAACAATGACGACAGCAGAAAAATCGATGGACGTCATAAACCAAGTGGCCGTAACTGTTCCGCCAAACTCCGGAAAGATTATCATGGTTAGAACCGAGGTAGATACTAGGGGCAACCAGTGCTATATATTCTAACCCCAGGTAGTCAGCACACCGGGCATACTGATTGCCAGAAGTTTAGTAAAACCTGACGAAACCGGAAATGCACCTATTAGAATGGCGAATATTTTGGATCAAGCTGTCACTTTACAAAGCAATACGCTCCTAGGCAAATTGACTCCTGTGGCCTGAGTAGCCGGAATGCCACAACAAAGATCCAGTGCTTCGGATAATTCCGAATTACCAGAGGAACTGGTACTTTCAATAAGTTTTTCATTTTATTAGATACAATTTATCCGGTAATTTTATAATCATAGACAACGTTGAAGCATGGCGGATTATCCAGGCTTCACTATAATATGAATCAAATCAAATCTTTACCCTCTGATTAGCCTTACAAGTGTAGAGAGGTCTGATCATCTACCCTGTTTTAATATTCATGCATGTGATGCTTTATTTTACAAGTGCGGTCACGATGCTTATCCATGCTTAGCCTCTTGTAGGTAATAGCTAACGGGTATAATACTGTTACGAAGGTCTACTTGATAGTCGTATGGTACAGTGGAAAACAAAATACAAGACACCAAGTAAGTCACTAATCACCAGTTTTAATTATCACAATTAAACAGTTTGTAATCAACCAGATAGTCTCTTACAACAAATCAAATAAAAATTGTTCAAGTGCAATAATAATATCAACTAATATAAAACACAATTGTCCCGCACAATTATAAAACACATAACACTTCGGTACAATACTTTGAACCGCACTGGAATAAATCGCCACTAAAACTAAAAACTAAGTGCCGCTAAATGGCTAAATTTATACCCCGCTGAAATTCCAGAATAGTCCATACGACGAATCAGCGCTACGCTAGAAAGAAATTGATTGAGGCCTTTACACTGTGCGCGCAGCTGGCGACGTCTAGAAAAGTCTCGCTTACAGATGCTGAGATCACATACGCACTCAACATTACAGCCGGATTCCACTGGAACATCCGAGAAACACGTAGAATGTTTTGTAATGGTGTAAGTTAACACTTTTTCCGCATTACGTAACAATACATAAAACTGATGATCTCGCCGTCTTCTGCTCCTCAACCCACACGATTGTAGGCTTACAATTTCTCCCCTTCTGTAGACAACTTAAATGCTACAAAGCAGGTATGGAGGCATTTAAAGAAATGGTAAGAAAATGGATGTGACTCCTCTATCAAGAACTTCCAGCGTCTGCCAGGTTTCCAGTAATGTGTACATGACAGTAGATGCTAATTTTGAAGGGAAATATGTGAGACATATCACGTTAATGGATACAGAGAATTTGCAGCGGAATCTGGAGAATACATCAGACATTTCGTTTTAAATTTGAAAAACAGTGGCTGCGAGGAAGAAGCTAGTCACATTGCAGACGCTCAGTATAACATCGCCAAATTCAGATCATATTTGATATCTATAAGTATGTAAGAAATGCTAAGAAATAATATATTTTAATAATTAAATAATGAAGAGAATAAAAATAGTAAATGAAATTTAGAAAGAAGGAGGAAGAATAGTAAACCAAAGGTGATTATTAAATAAAATTACAAACTAGACTGACAGACAAATGACTTTGACCCAACCCCAGAGATTGGCCAGATAATAACCAAAATAAAGTGAAATAAGATGGAAGTGAAGGAGAAGAAAAATGAAATTAAAAATGGAACAAACCAACTATAAAGAAAATAAAGTGAACCAAGGTGATAAAACACAGACAAATAGTGTAGAATAGGGAAAGGGGAGATGATACCATCAAATATCATAAAGGAAACAAAACCGGTGAATAACCAATATAAAAAAGAAATATTAGTATTTTCTAAGTGACAAATGTAATTCATAATTAATAAAACACCGTTAAATAAAAATACACTAATCCACGAATTAGTAGTATATGTAAGTAAGAAATCTAGAAAAAGACATGAACTTATTAGATATAAATAAAATTTGTAAAGATAGTGAGATAGTGAGAAATATAATGAAAGTAACTAAGTGACAAAGAAAAATAATAATAGGGATTACCCACCAATAAACGCTTAAAATAAGAAGTTTAAAAAGTGATAATAGTGAAAGTGTAAATACCCCAAAATAATGAGTGAATCAGTGATAAACACCAATTAATTAAAGGTGAAAGTGATGGGTGAAAAAGGATATTGTAAATGATAGTATGATTAAAAAAGATAGTAATAGATAAGAAAACACTTAATAAATCAATGATGAAACAATAAATGATTTAAGAGTGAGCTTATAAAAATTATATAGTTAAGGGTAATTAGAAATAGTATTTAGAGTAGAGATAGATAAAGGATACGATGTTATTCAGGGGAGAAACCCCATGTAAGATAAACAGTTTGTGTTAACATGGAATGGAGAAAGGGATTAGTAAAGATTTAAGAAATAAAGAATGTAATTAATAAACACCCTATGTTATAAGGGAAAATAAATTAAGTAAGTTTGAAGGAAGTGATGATGTTTCTCACTCAAAATAATAGTAAAAGAATGAAATGTATGTTAAACCAACAGTAACTAATAACTGGTAAAGAATTGTTCATTTTAATTTTTATGGATAGGATATGGCTGAAGGAAGCTTACAGTCCATAGGCCTAGTTGTTATATTTTAGGTATTAAGATATAGAAAATAATCTTGACAAATAATCAGAACACAAACAAATTCAAGACACAACAACCACTAAACGAATCAATTATAACAACAGAACAAAACACTTTGTAATAAAATGAAATATAATTAGAATATGATAAGTAAAAATAATCGATGGCTACTTAGGCCTAGGAAATGTATAACTGTCAATAACAAATAATTGCAAATTGTATAAAAACAACCAGGAAATTAATAAATTTAAGGCGAGTAAATAGCCGAGAATAATTTGTAAATCAGTTTAAAGGAAAAATGTTAGAATAAGAACTTAATTTAAAGGAGAAATGTAAATACCAAATATTAACATAAATGTACAAACATTGATATTTCATAAAACCATACATTATGTGGTACCAAATTAATCTTTGAAAGGAAATAACAACAGTGGTGATAATATTTAACATGTAGGGAAGATGACAGAAGAATATAATCAATAAGAAGATATACAGCTATTTTGAATAAAAATTCAAATTTGATAACAATGGTCATAAATTAGAATTAACCAATCAGGATTAATTGGTTACTATGACAACAGACGTTTGGTTACTAATTTACCGTTAGATTTCTTTACTTGTAATATGACGCTCTTGTTGAATAGACGCCAGTTCTTGAACGATCAAAATTATTAATTAAAACATCAAAATATCAAACGAAATTACCAGCAAGTGAACACCAAGGAAGCAGACGATGGCTGAAACCATTTAATTGATGTCGAAGCCGAATTAAAGAAAAAAGAAAATAATATATTGCCGATTAACTTGAAAAAGATGCCCGAAGCCCCTAACAATTGAAAATTAAATATGATTGCAGCCTAATTCATTATTACCAGATCAACTGAGTTCATCCAGTCTACTGAAGTGTTAAGTATCTATTAAATTACCCTAATTTCCGAATAAACTCACGTTAATTATTTCTCACTGAAAGCTGAACTCTCACTAAACTGCACATAATTACTTTCAAAGATTAAATTAAAAAACTAAGACACTGAAAATTTATCAACTGGTAAAGTTAACCTGTTATTAGTTAGCGATATTTTGCAACACTTTTACTACACTCCAATAAACAGGTTATAACTACACAGTATATTATTTAAGTTTAACTGATGTAAGGGTGTGTATTTTTATTGTTGTAATCATTATTAATCCTTTTAACGTAATCTCAAGAATCCAAGGCGATCGAACAAAAATAATTTTGTGTACAATTCCAACAGACGCCATTTCTGTTGTTAAGTTCAAAGATCGATTTGTCAAACCCCAGAGATGTGTCTCATATAATTTACCGGTGCAAATGTATTACAAAAGAAAACATAATTTGTATTAAATGAATAATTAATCGTTAACAAAAATAAATAAGTACTGAGTGTAACCACTGTGTTATAATTTCATTAGGAGGTGGATAAAAATTGGTGTACATTTTAGCAAATAGGTAGTATTGACGACAAGCGATCGCACAGCCAACGCAACGAACTACTGGCCCGATCCAGACGGCCAAGGCGAGGCGGGAACAAATTGAATTATTCACACCGCCTGAGCTGCGCTTGTCATACAAACTTAAAAATTTTTTTAATTGTTTTAATAAAACAATTTGGCGCCACCCGGGATTTTCACACCCCTAGTGAACAACAGGTAAGAACATCGATACCTGGTTATTCGTACGTTCGCAACGGATGAAACTTGCGTAAGTTACGTTCTAAAGCGACGACGGATAGAGGAGACACGTTACACCCATTATACTTATACACGTTTAAGATTAGACGGACGTTCGTCGAATAACAAATTGATGGATCCAATGTGTGGCATTATAACACGGCAGCTACACGGTGACTAACATCAGGCACTGTCATTTAAAAATATTCAAGTTAATAAAATAATAATATTCAAATATTAATAGTAGGCCTAATAATATTAGTAGATATTAATAGTAATAATAGTAGTAATACTAACGGTAACAGAATATTAATAATAATACTCAAATAGTAATATTCAAACTTCGTCTTGAATGAAATATAGTCTATAAATTTGAAAAAAATTCTGTTTGTCTTTTCGATTATATAACTACATATATATAAATAATATATCGTAAAATGTTCAACTGAATTCACCAAATGTAGACAAATTGTTGAAAAAGACAAGTATTTTAATTACAGTGGAACCTAACTAATTCTTCCCCCTCTGTAATACGTCGCCCATTCAAGTTTTTTTTTTCTTTTTCTTTATTAACAAGCGAGTAACATATAACGCTGTAATTATAGCCAGGGTAAACCAGAAACGTGCTGATTGTGGCCGGGGTTCTAATAATAGCCAGGAGAACGGATTGAGGAAGGTATTGGTTTCGAGAATTGGGTACCGTATTGGGTATTTCGTACTTCTGTACACGGCACAATGTGGTGTTGTGTTGTGTTATTACAGCGTAATACGTTTCCGAAAATTCAGTCGGATTACTGATGCCTGGCAGAGCATTCCGGAAAACACTCTAAAATCTGTAAGTTACGGCCATCTGAATTACAACCAGCTTCTACAGAACCAGAAGGTCTTGACCCCACATCGGAATTGTTAAATATCTGCCAATCCATACTAGCATTTAAAGCATTTAATTGTTTGAATGAAGACGACGTCAAAATTGATGTGAAATAGACTTACCGATGTAGGCTACGAAATTTTTAATAATGATGAAATTGTTACATATGTATCCAAAAAGCCTACAGAAGCTAATGATGAAGAAGATGACCAGCCAATAAAAACCCCCAAACTCTCATAAGCAGTAAATTCAATCACTGACTACAGGAATCAAGTGGTACGAAAGCCAAGATGGAGCAGAACTGCCTAAAATAATTTTACTGCGCCAAGTACATAATTCGGCTCTTGAAAAAAAGTACGGTCAACAGAAGATAATTACAGATTGTTTTCGCAATCGTTAAATTTTTTGCAGTTATAGCGTTTAACTTATCTGAGTTTGAAAATTTCCACCAATAAATATGTTCGAGCATAACATTGGTACTCTACATTGCTAGTGTTGTAATAAAACATTTTACATTGTCTTTACTGGGTTTGTTTCTTACTCCCTCACTAATTCGTCACCCCTTCGGTCCCGTAGGTGACGAATTAGTGAGGTTCTGCTGTAACAGTAACAAACGACAAACAAGTAGCAAACAATAGCCTATAGGAAATTCAGACCCGACTCCTAATTAGACGGCATTCGTTTCAAAACATTTCTTATACACTTTTCAAAAAAATCGGTATGGAGAACTGGAGAACTATACATGACTTCCATGTTCTAAGATCATGATTTCAAATCATTTACGAAATGAAATATTTCGATAGAAACTACTTCTTACTACATTCCGTCTTCAGCCTTAACCACAGTACTGTTGTCACTAACGTATACACTTCATGTTAGTGCACTCTATTTTCACTGATGATGGCAGTCGATGGCACTGCTGAAACGTCTGGTTTTGCAGAAAACATTGGACCACGGCCAAACAGGCCGGGAAGGAATTTTAACAACAAACTACTTCGTTTTTGCCGATAACATAGTACACATATAAACAAGAAGGACAGCTAGATATGGTGAAAAAAGTGGATGCTCGAGTTCTGAAGAAATGATGTATCCTCAACCTTCGTCAGGAAGGACTGTACTTTTGGATAAAATCTCTATAGGTCGAACGAAGAGCTGGTCAAAGATTTTTTATATTTCAAGCCGTTTTTTTCATGAAGCGTTTTGTATCTAGTTTCAGGATGTGTTGTAATTTTAACAACAAACTACTTTTTGTTGCCTATAACGTAGTACACATATAAAAAGTTACCCCCTCCCCTTCAACTACCATTTTCATTTATAGTTATTTCATCTACCTTGCTACAGTGGATTATTATATGACCTTCTTTTCAGGATACTTTATTTATCAAAATTAAGTACTTTACTCTTGTTAAAACATAAAATGTTGCAGGTAAACTACCACTTCCCCTCAACCGATCTTCACCAAAATCAATAGGTCTTGAGTCCTCTACAACTCAGGCACACATGCAAAAATTATTTGATTATGTTTGAATTTGCGGCAGTTATCGTTCGCCATAGAAAAAATTCTACACACAGACACTTTTCGGAAAATTACTTTTCTTTATGTTTTGAGGATAGTACAAGCAGAATCAGCCCTTATCTCGAACACGATTTTTTCATCATCTCGATGCTTTAATTTCCTTATGAACATGGAAATAAAAATCAACAAGAAGTGTCGGTTGACTGAGGAAATGTGGTAAGATTCTTTGCACCTGACAATTGAAACAGGCTGTTAGACTTAAATGGGCAGAAAAAATATCTAAAGCTTATGTCTCTATGTGTAAACACACCTTCCTCATTGATCATTAGTCGCTCACACGAGCGAGTGTACGAGCACCAGTGGCGGCTGACGATACTGAGGATACGATTTGGGGGGGGGGGTTAAATCGTACTTTTACGCTCCTCTTTTTGACCCCTTATATCTGAGTGATAACGACACATTCATTAAGCGTAGCAAAATTAAGCATGTTCTTAACGATTGTGACATTTCTCGCAGAGTCGTCAAATCCGACGCACCGTTTACAATTCAAGCAATGTTTCTTGCGTCTTCTTGAATTCCAAGTAAAAGACAAGGCAATTAGAGAAGTACATTATTTACAACTCATAATCTTTGTACATATTTGGACTGAAACGCCTAGAATACGTTTTTGAGAGTTCTTTATGTGTACTTGTAGCAGTTTGTGGCAATATTTAACGACGGACTTTATCTTTCACGTAACTTAATGTTAATTTTTTTTTCTTGAAGTGTTAAAAAAAAGCTATAACGATTATACTTCATATATTGCACTGACTTACTCATTTTATCTTGTATGAACACGAAATGAGGATTTCAAATTGCATACAACACATCCTGAAACTAGATACAAAACGCTCCATGAAAAAAAAAACGGCTTGAAATATAAAAAATCGCTAGAATTAAAACACATGTAAGCAAACGCATTACAATTGCCGTCCGCGCCCAAACAGAGAACAAAAGCAAGGCAATACGTCCGTTAGTGCGAATTAAGAATGCAATCATACAGGTTCTTCTTCTTCTCCTTCTTCTTCTTCTTCTTCTTCTTCTTCTTCTTCTTCTTCTTCTTCTTCTTCTTCTTCTACTACTACTACTACTACTTCTTCTTCTACTACTTATTCTTCTTCTTCGACCTAAGAAAATTGTCCTAAGGCTCTCGTGCTCTGAAAATGCTGCCCTCGCCCAGATTGCTACCCTCACTCAAGGACACTCCAACCTAAAGAACTAGAATCTTCTGAAGGAGCGCTCTGGTTAATCAACGGGTGCCAGAGACCCGTCCTTCGCTCTTTCCCATCGTCTACACAACGCGTACCCCTTATGCGCCGTGCACCCGGAGACACCTTCTACGACGAGAGAGTAGGGTTTATTATTAAAATAAACCGGATTCGAACATCCGAACTTATAATCTCTAATCAGAAATATCAAACGCTTTGTAAATGTAAAAATTTATTCCTTCTGAGTCACAAAACAACCGAAAATCAAACCTCATAGTTTATTTTTCCCAATAACAATAGGTTTTTATGGAAAAAATTACACGCAAAGCAAGATTGTAAGCTTTGAACGTCCGGAGTCACCTAAATTTAAAATCCCGAGCTGCACACTTCTGGAGTGACTTCAACTTCTCTTCCAGACGTTTGAACGCAAAGTAGTAGTAGTAGTCTTCGCGTCTAGAAAAGGATCTGAAATTAGACTATGTTTCTACACGCCGAAAATTGTTAATTCTATCTTGTATAAAAAGCACACCATTAGCCACAGTCCTAAGTTGACTGATAGTAATGTACAGGGCTTGATTTCAGGCGGAACGGCGTTCCGGAACCTCTTGGATCCAAAAATAAATTACCGAAAAAAATATATGAAAAGAAAAACCTAATCATTACAAAAATTTACTAGTACTTTTCAAATTGTGCCTTTCATCAGCCCCACTACAAAACTAAACATTTTTCAAAATCAAATACCAGCACTAATCTTTATCTTAACTACTATCATTCAAAATATGTTCCAATAACCTATGGAGAAAATGAAACAAACAAACTTCCTTCAAAATTAAACTACATGAAAGGCAACTGATTGGGAGCTTCCAAGAATATGTGCATTCCAGAATTTTTTCCGGAGAGTCTTTCTACCTTGAAATATGCTACTGTATCCACAGCAATAACTTCAAGTGAATGTGAGAGGGCTGATTTTGGTTACTGGACACAAGAGTAAGGAAAGGTCAAGAAACAAACAATATGACGACACAATAATGAAACTATGGAAACTTTTTTTAAATGTCCGAAGCACCGAAACCATCACTTAGAGTTTGATTGAAGCTACGGGATGACGTCATCATGAGTGACATGTTTTCGATTGTCGTGCGGCTAACCTGACGATGAAGCTCTTTAGAAATATCAGTAAACTTTATTACCTTTTTAGATACAAAGTTTATACGTATGTTACATATTTTATAAAGCTTAAAAATATAGACCTCCTTTGTAATAACCTGATGTAAACTTATACGCTAATAGAAAATATAACTATATTTGTATCTGTACAACTTTTGAATTGATGCGTTCCGGCACCTATAATTTTAGAAATCAACCACTGGGTATGTACATCAACAAAATAATCAGCAGTGATTGAGTCACTGCTACGTTACATATAATAATCAAGGAATGCTACTGGTTTGTCACTTGATACGCGTCGTATAATTATTAAACATGTCTACACATAATAAAAATTTATGAGATTTGTAAATTTAACTGTATTTATAAGCAGTATTAGATTTAACATAGTGTAACCAGCATTAACTGCAATACTTTCTAAGCATAATTTATTATGAATTTGAACATTTTTCTCAAAATACAAATTTACGTATCATCCAATGTTAAAATAAAATTACTTTCTATTATTCACAGAATTAAATGTAATATTATCACCTTTTACCGAGTACCAACGTCCTCCAAAGGATGAGTGGATAAAAGGATAGGGCACCCTCTTGCGCTTGGGATGGGAAAGATCAATAAAGACGGATAAATCGTCAAGTCGACGAGAAACCACTCCATTAAAGATTCAATAGAATAATCCTTATTTGGGAATGCCGAGAATGGTGGGGCAGAGTCTCTACTTAAATGTACAGGAGTAAATTTACTTTCGAACCCTTCAGTCAGCAAGTAAGTTAAAGGAACATGCATAAAATTTTACAAGGTGATGGCTCTTCCCACACTTCTTTATGGGTCTGAGAATTGGACTTTAACGAAAGGCCAGGCCAGTCGCATTCAAGCGGCTGAAATGAGATTTCTCAGGCACGTGGCAGGGTATACTCTCTCCACGATCATAGAAGAAACACAGATATACGGCAGGAACTGAATATTATGAGTATACTCGACAGGATCGCCCGGTATCGGTTGAATTGCTGAGAACATCTTTGCCGAATGGACGACTGCGAATCCCCAAACAACTATGGAACTATAAGCCGAGGGGACGGAGAGGTGTGGGACGTCCGAGGAAGCGCTGGAGTGATCAGCTCTAATCTTTGCCTATTTGAGACCGGAACAAACCATCCTTGGTTCGATCCTTGAAGATGAATTTACTTCCCTCTGCCAGCCCTCTCCTAACATGGGCGTCCAATCGAATGGAAACGGTCTGTAAAGTATTTGGACGTCACAGTTGACCGGCGCCTAAGCTTTCCAGCCTAGAGTGTCCAGCGTGCCCGCGGCGTCAAAGCCAAACTTTATCCCTTTCTCTCTCATCAGAGTTCAGTGCCTGTGTGTGATGCGCACTGAACTCACCATCTATTCGCTCCTTCTCAGAGCAATCCTAACATACGCAGACCCTGCCTTTTGGGCATTACTCAGCCCAACCGTTGTCGCCCGTTTAGGAGCTTTCCAATCCCGGACCCTCCGCTACATCTCCAACTCTCCCTGGTTTGTCAGGGTTGAAGGTTCCTTCCCTCACCGAATTCGTTCGGTGCCTATCCTTTAACCTCTTTACCAGAGCCTCCGTCTCCACCCATCCACACCTCCGTCGTCTTAGCACAGACGTTGTCCCACCACCTAGACGGCATAAACGCCCCCAAGCGCTGCTCGATGACACTCCGTAAGCCGTTAACTGGCCATCTGTCCCATCCCGCCGACCTTGTGGAATATCTCCCTCCCACACCTTCCGTCTATATCTTGTCCGTGCCGGAGCCCGGTGACAGACTGAGGGGGGGGGTGCGCTTAAATTAGGTGTGCTTAGTGCCACCGCTGGTGGGCGCTTCCTTCTTCTCTGTTCTCTCCCGTGCCTAGACATTGCAACTTGGCAGCCTCGGCGACTTTTCCTGAGCGGTTTGAGGCGCCCTGCCCGTTGTGGGTGGGTAATTCCTACCTCTCAATCCTCAATCGAAAGGTCTCTGGTCTCCTCCATTCTGTCGTCGCGGGTCTTTTCGAGGTCCGAGAGTTCAAATAAATAACATCATCCCATCCCTCCAAAAATAAATAACAAGGAGGTTCCTGTCCTGCATAGCGCGAGATCGCTAATCATGGTAACAAGAAGGCGTCAGGCAGACACTGCGACCACCGGAGCACGTCAAGCTGCTGTTCCGCACACCTGGACCTGGACCTAATAGTCCCCCAGTCGAATCTCCCAGTGGGGACAACTCGGGACTACAAAGACATACGTGTAGAATAGCTACGAGGTACGTTAGGTCTATGAAGGAGATTGGAAAACTGGAAAATGTTTTTATTTTTTTCCGCAAACTTCTGAGTAGCTTGTATGAGGTCGAGGAAAGACTGATAGAAGCGTTCATTTCAAATGTGAATGATCGTTTTTAAATTTAAAGAATCTCAAAATGTGTAAGAATGAAATATACCAAGAGCCGACACTTGGGTAGCGTCCGATTGTAAGCGATTTTAAGTTAGACAGTTTTTTCTTGCTTTCATTTGAGAAGAATCCGTCAGACCTATAAGAAGACACTATTTGTAACAAAACTGTTTAAGTTCATACGTTTTTTTAACAAATCGTCATATCAAAGCTTCAATAATTAAACCCTTGAAGTAGTTCAGTTCGAGGTAGAAAAACAAAGCATACTACTACTACTACTACTACTACTACTACTACTACTACTACTACTACTACTACTACTACTACTCCGTATTGATATTATTACTATCGTTGTTGTTACTATTATTATTGTCATTGTTGTTGTTACTATTATCATTTAATTGTTGTTGTTTTGTTAGTGGTTGTGTCATTGTTGATTTCGTCGTTTTTATTGACAACGTTGTTCTTATTAAGTTACTGTGAGGATGAATGAAAACCTGTGCTTTCGGTTCCTTGGCAGATACATTTTATGTAAGACTGAAAACATTTATCCAGCAATTTTCTTTCATAACCAATAAAAGGGCGGTTAACGCATTTATGATTTACTCCCCATCTTCTTTTATCAGGCATGAAGCATTCACATCTTTCGTCTTCAAGGATTCAACCATCTTCTCCCTCGCTGTCCAGCATTTCGTGTTTCCCTTCTGCAATACCTGTACAGTTTAACTTTGTTTCACGGGGTCTTTCATTAACTATTCTTTATATTTGATATTTCCCAATTCTGTTCCCAGTCATCACTGCCCAATGACCAATGATTATTTTTTCTTAATGCTCATTCATTTGTTGTAATTCTGTCGACTCTTGTGTACTGTGGCGGATTTATGCATAGGCAAAGTAGGCAGTTGCCTACGGGCGGCAAAAAGTGAAATTTGACGGCCGTTTTATTGTTTTTATACCGGATATATGCTTCAAATTCCACTCCATTTCGTCCCAATACGATAAGAAACTTAGAAATACATATTGATTAGTAACTAGGCTTATTACATAAAGAAAATAGTTCCTCATTTACTTCTGATATGTATATGAAGTACCTACATTGTTTTACGTTCTGTAAATTGTTCTATAGTAATTTATTAAGAAAAATTGGGAAGAAAATTTTAGGGTAACTGAAAATATGAAGGATTGAATCAACCCCCTAAACGCACCCTCCCCCCAACAGCGACTTGTGGAAGCGCGACAAATTTATGTATAGGCCTACTGGCTACGGGCGGCAAAATGGTAAATCCGCCTCTGCTTGTGTATTCTATAACACTCGTCATTTCCTATGAGTTTTCTGTACTTTTTTTTACATCTTAAATTTAAATGCTGCATGTTTACGTTTTAATGCCTACCATAAAACAGAATGGAAACATCCTTTTTTTATGAAAAAGTGAATATCGTATTCAATCGTACTTTGTGGTAATTTTTAAGCATTTTACTGATGTTGTATACGTTAAAACTTCCAAATTTATTTTTAAGCAAATGTTATAATTTGGGTAACAACAGAAAAACCATCCTTCCAGATAGTTTTCACTGAGAAGCGAACCCCCACCCCTATCTAGGCGTCGGTGGTTGACCCAAACGGTAGGCTTACAATAGCTACGTTTGAGGTAAGTTAAGTTCGTTTCGAGGGACAGAAGACTTTCCCTACAACCGTCACAATTGGCAAACATAAAGGCCGACTTCATACCACTGAAACTGGAACTAGAGAGACGACGGGCTGAGAGTATTGTGCTCAAGTACAGTCGGATAGTCCATCGGCACTGATGGAAAATACAGGGACGTCGGAAGAAAACCTGATTAGGATAAGACTGGAATCTGGTGAGTATGTAATAATAATAATAATAATAGTCGTTAATTTTGTACGGTTACGTTAGGTTCAGTGACCGTGGAGCATATTTGACAAGATTAAAAATTAAAGACTCAGACGAAGACCCTACAGAAAATATCAAAGAAAGTATTACAAAAATTAAAAATCGATATGGAGAACCGTACGCGACTTCCATGTTCTAATATCGATATGGAGAACCGTACGCGACTTCCATGTTCTAAGACTTATATTTAAAATAATTTAAATACAAATTGAAAAATTTGACAGATTTGACAAATTGAAATGAAATATTTCCATACAAACTGCTTCTTTGTTGCCGATAACGTCGTACACATATCAAAAATTACCCCCTCCCCCTTCAACTATCATTTTCATTTACAGAAAATTACCCCCTCCCCGCCAACTATAATTTTCATTTATAGATATTTCATCTACCATTCTACAGTGAATTATTATGACCTTCTTTTCAGGATACTTTATTTATCAAAATTAAGTACTTTACTCTTGTTAAAACATAAAACGTTGCAGGTAAACTACCACTTCCTCTTAACCGATCTTCATCAAAATCAATAGACCTTGAGTCCTCTACAACTCGAGGACACATGCAGAAAATTATTTGATTCTGTTTGAATTTGCGGCAGTTATCGTTCGGCATAGAAAAAATTGTACAACAGACGGACAATTTTTAGAAAATGACTTTTCTTCATGTTTTGAGGGTAGTACAATCAGAATCAGCCTTTATCTCGAACACGATTTTTTTTCGCCATCATCATACTTCCATTTCGTTACGGAACATGGAAGTAAAAATTATTTCATATCCACTGAGAATTTTGAGAACGTATTTTAAATCCACAACACGTTAGCTTAACCAGTTTTGAGAGTTGGTCTCGTTTAATTTGTGTTTCTTTTCAATCTCTTCGCGAAGCACTTGGAGACGGTCAGCTGGGCTCTGAATACTCCACGGAGCATAGTTTGGGCAACGTAGAGTTACAGTAATAATATCATATGTGTGAAATGAGTTAGGAGTATTATAATATTATACATGTAATATTTGGGATTAAAGTAATATTTGTAAGTTACGCGTGCAATAATTCTGCTTACCGTAATATTTATAAAGTCTTAAACCAACATCGTTAAAAATACTTTTTAGGTGCAGTAAAACTTCGTTACGTTCAAACTTTTATTTATTTATTTATTTTTTGTTACCCTTGAATTCTGCTATATACCAGTAATGTACAAGAGCCCTTTCAATTCAATTTTTATTTTAATACTTTATGTTAATTTGAATAAATCTCGCGGCAATAAAATTGTACACACTCTTAGCTTCTGATTGTGCAGAAGATTCTACGATCTAATTATCCAGCTTCGTGTATGTATTTCAGGTGATAGGGTACAGTAATTAATTTTTAATGTCTTTCTTGTCTATTCGAAATCGGTCTAAACGTTTTTTACAGATGTTTTGGAATTTTAGCTCTCAATTTGGGGTTACTTTTAGGCAAAATAATAGCTTTTCTCTACAATAACTGTACTATAGGTAGGCCTATACAACCCTACGAACATAACTATAGCCCTACCCACTCCAACATTCTCTCCCCATTCGTTCAAGTGAAATGCCTCATTAAAACCGTACATCAGTTATTCTTTCGAGTTCATTTACCTCTAACGTATAGGCTGTATATAAAATAATCCTCAGATGCATGCACACACCTGGCCCATCAGTTTAAATATTTTTCATGACTGCTGCTAAAAATTCTGTATTGTGATGAAAGAGCCGATTTACGACATTTTTCTTTTACCTCTGAAACATGACACAATGTAACGCCTGCTTTTGGGGATCAAATAATAAAAAAATCTCATGGGTCGAGATACGAGCTATAAGCAGACTGTGTGATAGTACAACTCATGAAGGGGTTTGACAAGGTGCGCGCGGCGGTCACCTTACTCCTTATAATGTATATATGATACTTTTTTATCAATTCTAACCCAGACTAGAATTTTTTGTTTCTAACTCAGATTTAAGAGTACTTAAAAATTGTTGCTACTAAAACACAATACCTGAAAATAGGAGACATGAAGAAGAAGACCCAGATCTGAAACTCCATAGAATCGGAAAGTGTAGCGAATTCAAATATTTGGGAAGCATTATTTCAGAAGATGGAACAACAAAAAATGACATTAAAAATAGGATACAACGGGGAAAAAAGGCTATTCGTTTGCTAAACTCGTTACTTTGGTCGAACAAAATGAAACTTCAAACTAAACTGACAATCTACACAACTATTGTGGAGCAGCCCATTTTAACTTATGGCTGCGAATGCTGGCAGCTTTTAGATAAAGAGAAAAAGATGATAGAAACTGTCGAAATGGACTTCTTAAGAAGAGCGTGTAATATTTCTAGAATGCAACATGTTAGAAAGGAAGATATAAGAAGGAAAACAGGGCGCGTATTTACAACAGCAGAAAGAATAGAATCCAGACAGTTGCTATGGTATGGTCACGTAATGAGGATGGAGGAGAAGCGATGGCCAAAGAAAGCATTGACTTACACACCACAAAACAGGAGAAGGAAAGGAAGACTGATAACACAATGGAGAACAGGAATTAGGAAAAGCATGAGATATCGAGCTATTGAAGACGATGAATGGAAGGATAGGGAGAAATGGCGATCGAAATGCGGGATGCGGCATAGACTGTAGGACCCCCGCTAATAAAAAAAAATTGTCGCTTAACAAACTTCGAATCTAATGTTGTTCTTATTGTCTTTGTATTTGTACCGACATACGTAGTAATTTGTATGTCTTTCAGTATCTCTAGAAAAGCAAAAACATTAGGACGTGAGGCACTGAACATGTTTGCTAGCGCTGAATGAAACGCTTCACATTTTTGTGGACAGGTACTGTTACCCTCAGTGACAAACGGTTGTTTAGGCCTACATTCTGTAACATCAAACGTGAATGTTTATGTATATTAGTAAGAAGCCTACTTTTTCGCAAAAATAACAACAAAAATTAAATAAATAAGATAAAAATATTTAGATGCCAAAAGGCATCCGTTTACACTGTTCAAGTAGCGTGTACGTGAAACAGTTTTGTTGTTCATGTATTTAAGTTTAATTGAAATTTTAATGTTTGACGATCTCGTATGAGGGGTATATAGTCTATGTATGAAGATGGAACGATCGTTCCGAAACGCGTGACAAAGCTACTAGAAGAAGTCAACATTGTTATAATTATACTTTACAGTGCAGCCGAGTTTTAATAACCTTAAAAAGATTTTGTTATAATAAACAATAATATTTTATTTTAAAGCTGAAGAACGTTCGTTTCTTTGAAGATAAATAGTCTACAAGAAAGAATGCTATGCCCTTGGCGGTTTCCATTTGAATGTGTAGCTCTAGTCAATGGATTGACGATGGACGATGCTTATGTCAGTAAAACTTTACTGTTACTGTATAGCAATCCTTTACGCTGGAATTTTGCCACCTAAATTTGAATATAGAGCTTTCACTGGACTACGCATTCCTAACTGTCTTATAGCAAAAGAAGCAAGGCAATTCATAAGCTTCTAACATCAAATTACGAATATTGTAATAGTTATTTTAATGGATAGAGAGCAGTGTTAGTACATAGTGTCTTCATCAGGAATCTGAACCTTCATCAGAAACACACCCCATTGAATTTGAGTTTAATTATTGGCTTAATGTGTTTGATGAAGAAAGTAGTGTTAGTGGTTATAATCACAAACAGAATTATCACTGTTGCACACCACTATAGAAAAATTATTCCGATTAGCGCTTTCAAGCTTCTCAGCTCATCGTCAGATCGGAATTTAAGATCTGAATTCCGATCTGACGATGAGCTGAGAAGCTTGAAAGCGCTAATCGGAATACTTTTTCTATAGTGGTGTGCAACAGTGACAATTCTGTTAATGTGTTTGATTATTCGACCTCAATGTTCTGATAATACAGAAACGAATAAACTCTTTATTATTCATTATTCCTTAGTCAGCCAGCATTAATTAAGAATCACATTATTTAACGGTGCATGTCTACTAATTCGTGTTTATATTTAAAAAAAAATATATTGTTGTAATCACTGATGTAACTACGGAGTGGTGATCAGGGGATCAATCCTAGGGCTGTTAGAAATTTCATTAAAATTTCACTTAACTTTATTACTTAATTTAGACCTATATTAGGCTTATAAATAATTGTAGTAATAAAAGGAATTAGAATATTTTTAGATTAATAAAATAGAGCGGAGTCCAACCTTTAAGCTAGTCTCATCTCCACCCCCAGGATTAGTAACTACTTAACACCTCTGATCGTAATTAATGAAACTGAGAATTTACATTTTCGTTCTTATTGTGGTCTGTCGTATATATTCTCTCCCCCCCCTCTCTCTCTCTCTCTCTCTCTCTCTCTCTCTCTCTCTCTCTCTCTCTCTCTCTCTCTCTCTCTCTCTCTTGGGGGGGGGGATGAGACTAGCATGAAGGTTAGACGTCCACCATTTTCCTCAGGGCAAATTGCAAATTCAAGATTTTTAGACTATTCCCATATTTTATAAATTCTTTGCGTCTCAAAGTTTCAGGTAAACCACCTGAAGTTTAGGGATTGAAGAATATACGCTATAAAAAAGCGTGATTTCAAAGTATTTTATCTGGATTAATTGTTTATTAAAGGCAGTAACTCTCACGTCATTAGAAATCACTTTAATTCTAAATTTGCACTCTTAATAAATCTTGTCTTTCTGAACACATTTAATTTAAAGTCTTTCGCATTAATTTAGGGATGTTGTCCTCAAGAATGTTTTAAGCAACTTATAGTTTGTGTTAAAGTACGTTACTTTTTTTAAATATAAAATCCAGCAACACAATCTTCTCACTTTTCCGAATTAAAGTCTAGAGCTGCTAGTTTATCCGCGCAAAGGCGACGGTTCAAACCACAAAGATATTAGACCATTAGGAGTCATGACGGACAAATTTGTAAGGCGGATTGTGTCTGGGCGAAAACGGAAAACGTAAATGAATAGGCTCTGCTCTCATTTTCTGGCGCATGCGTAATTGCTTTTTAAAGGCTGCAAATACATAGCCTACGTTATTCACCAAATGTTGAGCGATTGCCATTATTGAGAAAACTCTACTCTATTCGTTTTCAAATATAATTCCTTATATTTTTACAATTGTTTATAAGTCTTATTTACGTACACGCGCAATAGGCCTACGTTAAGTGATTCTGAAATTTCGATGACATTTTTAATAGCTCAAGTGAGGATTGTAACCACTGGGTTATACCATAGTACATGGTAAGATGTGAGACCATTATCACTGTGTTAATAATAATAATAATAGTAGTAGTAGGGACTCTCACCCACTAAAAAACCCACCTCTAATTCAGGCATTCATATACATCCTGGAACCACTTAGCGCATTACTTCAGGACGAAGCCTATTGCGCCCTTATCGGCCTCCTTCTAGATGATGTTCCTCATCTTCTACTGCCCACTGGGTGCAAGTTGGGCCTGTCTTTTTTTTCTAGTAGGACCCACTGAATAAATGCATTGATGCGGTCTTACCATTCCGTCTTACCACGAAGCATAAGCGCAACTACGCTCTCGGCCGTGAAGTCCCCAAGCTCCATTTCCAGGACCATCCTCTGTCTTGCGAATCTGCAACACTTGAAAAACGTGTGGGGAGTCTCCGTATTCGCATGCTGGGGTTTGCACCTTTCCCATTCTATTGAGGTAGACGTTAAAATTGCCGTTGCCACTGAGCAACTGGGTCAGATGGCAGTTGACCTCACCGTGTTAGCGGTCGATACCTTCAAGTTTGGTATGAGCCTTGCGGTCCATCTTCCTCTATCCCCTCTATACCAACGATCTTGGCACTGCCGCAGAGTGAGTTCCCTGGCTTCATGCTTTGCGGCATCTCTTCCAATTTCCTCTTTTCTTTTGAATAAATGCTTCCGCTCTAGAGCCAACAGGTCTATGGGAACCACTCCCGCTAGTAATAATAACAATAATAATAACAAGATTCTTCTTCTTCTTCCGGAGCTCTACAGGCCGGGATGGCCCTTGGCTTCCGCTACCACTCGCCTCCAGTTCTCTCTCTGTTCCTTCAGTGTTGTATGCCCAAGTCTTCCTCCCTCCACCTCATGTATCCATCGCCTTCTGGGTCTGGCCTATCTTCTTGTTCCTTCCATGTTTCCATTCAGCACTTGCTTGGACAGTCTCTCCTGTGGCATTCTCTCCACATGTCCCAGCCAACTTATCCGCATTGTCTTTATGAAGCGCACTATACCTTCCCGCAGCAATATTTCATCAATTTCAGCATTTCGAAGCCATCTCCACTCTCCTGCTTCCATTACCGGGCCCTATACCTTTCTCACAATTTTCCTTTCAAACAGTATCAACGAATTTATTGATACAACCGTGAGTGATTGCAAATATACTCTATTGCCAGCCACGATTCCTCTGTTTATTTATTGTGAGATTTTGTTCTCCTTGTTGAGTTCTATTCGAAGATACACAAACAACAACAAGATACGTTTAACTAACAAGTCAAAAGTCGTAGTTCCTTTTTTTATTAGCAAGGGTCCTACAGTCTATGCCGCATCCCGCATTTCGATCGCCATTTCTCCCTATTTTTCCAGTCATCATCTTCAATAGCTCGATATCTCATGCTTTTCCTATTCCTGTTCTCCACTGTGTTGTCAGTTTTCCTTTTCTTCTCACGTTTTGTGGTGTGTAAGTCAATGGTTTCTTCAGCCATCGCTTCTCCTCCATCCTCATTACGTGACCATACCATAGCAACTGTCAGGATTCTATTTTTCTGCTGTTGTAAATATGCGCCCTGTTTCCCTTCTTATATCTTCGTTTCTAACATGTTGCATTCTATAAATATTACATGCTCTTCTTAAGAAGAGTTCCATTTTTAACTAAATTTCATAAAACTATATCCTTATACAACATTAGCCCTAAAAATGACACCAAACAATATAAAACATACAAGCAAAACGCTAAATAAAGACAAAAAATAAAACTGTTGCTTACCATTACACAGACTTCCGAGGCTTTCGCGCCCAATAGTTACCGTGTGTTTCCGATCTGAAGCTGAGCTGAAAAACTCTAACGCTCTTATCAGGTGTTGTCTGTAGTACGTGGTGTGCAACAGTTTTATTTTCTGTTTGTGAATATGCCCACTGACAAACGTTTATTATGTAAACAAATAAGAATTTTCGTTTTTTCTCGTACGTGCATGGAAGGAAACGTAGTCACACAGGCGTTTTATAATCGGACAGCAGAGTTGAGACGTCTCGGACGCGCGTCCCTACAGCTCTGGCTATAAAACTTAAATGTGTATGTAAAGGTTAAAACGCACCTCCACAGAAACGTCCGTGTTTAGATTTAAAAAACCATTGGTTCTCAGTAGTAAATAAATCTTTATTAAGAAATGTTTTTTTACATAACATATTTTTTATAAAGATGTCAACAACACCATGGAGACCAAAATTAATTACCATAGTAACAAGTAAATAAACTAATGCTATTTTAACGGCATCTTTGAACAGTAAATGTGACTACCCTCTTGAGTGTTAAATACGCACTAAAAACTCAGCAGGTTACGTTTCGATGCGGGAGACCTTGAAAACGCAGCAGAGTTGACGACCCGTGCGTTTTTCGACGTCCGTGTGACCAATTTCATTGCCGCCTGTGCGTTAAATTCAATGCGTTTCCCAACCGCACACAAACGACCTGGAAATAAACGCTCGTGTAACCGTACCTTAAACGTGGGCGTGCACTTCACGATCGTCAAGGCAGTGTTCATGAGATTGTAGGGTCACAGAACAAATGCACTCGGGCCGCGGTCCTTGTATCAGTTTTCTTGACTTATAACAAAGGGTTTTTCTTTCAAATATACTCAATAAAATAAAGTAAGCAATAGAATAATACAAAAACAACAACTGTTTATTTGGGATGCCAAGTTAACTCCGATGGAGAAACAATAGAAGAAATAAAGCAAAGAATCACCCCAGCTAATAGGTGCTTCTTTGGTCACAGAGCAGAACAGAACAGAACAATTGCCAGAAGCATCAAGCTGCTTCTGTATAAAACACTGATCCGCCCAGTTCTCACCTATGGTTCTCAGACCTGGACCAATTCTAGAAAGTCTGAGTTAAGCCTGCTGATTCATGAACGCAAAATCCTCCGCAGTATTTTTGGTCCAATGTGTGTGGGAGGTGAGTGGAGGAAAAGGACCAACCAAGAACTGAACACTCTTCTGAACGAACCATACATTGTAAAAGTTATAAAACTTGGTAGACTCAGATGGGCTGGACGTGTGATCAGAATAGCCACAAGAAATACCCAGAATTAAATACCCAGAAAGGTACTTACAGAACAGATCTATGGTACTAGGAGAGTTGGTAGACCCAAACTACGGGGAAGACGGTGTGAAATACGATGAGCGCCATATCCTTGGGACCTGTAACTGGAGAGCAGCTGCACTTGACCGGAGCAACTGGCGGAGGCTGTTAAAGGAGGCCTTGACTCAGTAATGGGTTGTCGCGCAGCTGTAAGTAAGTAATAGAATAATAAAAAACAAATAAAACTTTCTAATGGTTCACTTGGTTTGTTAACAGTGACTGGAGAGCAGAGAGTTACGCTGATGGAGCTGCAGCGGACAATAATGGTGGAATCGCTGATGAGAACCACAGCACAATGCGCGACCGTCTTCACGTTCATCCTCGTTCTCGCCGTGCACCTATGGTTCTACCGTTTCTTCTACTCGTGCGTTCTGCACTTCTTTCTTGTCCTCACTGCCGAGCTCTTTCGTTCCCTACCGACTATCGTACACGCTTTGTTAATGTCGTTTTGTTTTATCGTTTACTTCGTTCACTGTCCGGTGACCATAACAAAACTTGTATGTTACATAATTTACGGACTGTCCGAATTTTGGTGTTGTTGTCTTTTGTTTATTTGTGTTTGAAATATACCAGCGATAAGTACTGTAAATATACGCTGGCTTAGGTTAGAGAATAAACGACATTCTTTGCAAATATGTGTAGTGATTGTGTTTAAACTCAGTCTCCTATCCTGACAAGTGGCATAAAGTTGCCCTCAGCAGCCGCGGAACCCAACGACTCCACATAACCCCCCTTAACCACAAACAACGGCCTCCTAATTGCATACCTCACACTCTTCATACTGTTCTAAAGTTCTAGAAAAAAAAATGATCACCACCAGTTTGAAAGTAAATTCACCATACTCACCAGTTTGTGGACTTTTCTAAGTGTATCATAGTGCCAATACCTAAAAGATTGAATGCTCGATCATGGAAGGACTACAGAGCGTTAAGCGTGGTGTCTCATCCATCGAAAATAATTACCCGAATCATCCTTCGAAGAATAGAAAGTAACACAGAGAGCCGTTCGACAGAAGATCAGTTTGGTTTTAGGAAAGATATGGGAACAAGGGAGGCAATTTCGGCATTAAGACAGATAACAGGAAAACAACTGAGGAAAGACAAAGCGACATTTACAGCTTTTGTTGACTTAGAAAAGGGCTTCGATAACGTTAAGTGGAACAAGCTGTTCAGTATTCTACACAAAACAGGAGTTTCCTACAAAGAACGAAGATTGATCCAGAATCTTTACAAGCACGAGACAGGCATAGTTTGATGTAGAAACCATCAAGAGGAGGTGAACATTGAGAAAGGAGCAAGACAGGGATGGTCTCTATCTCCATGGTGTTTATCTTGTACGCCAAAGAAGCGATCCATATAGTAAGAGATGACATAGCAGTGACTGAAGAGAGCAACGAAGATCTACAAAAGATTCTTGACACAATGGATCAAGTAATGAAGAATGAATTCAATATGAAAATAAATGAACAAAAGACCAAAGTAATAGTCTGTAGTCGGAAGGAAGAAGATCCAGTCAGAATAACTCTTCGAAATAATGTTCTACAGGCAGTTAAAGAATATAACTATCTAGGAAGTAAAGTCACAAGTGATGGACGTAACAGTAAGGAAATTGTAAGCAGAATTAACCAGGCTTAAATTGCTTTCAACAAACAGAAAAACCTCTTCACTTCAAACACTATCAGCCTAAAAATAAGGAAGAATCTAGTAAAGACATAAGTGTGGAGTGTTGCCCTCTACGGGAGTGAATCTTGGACAATTGGAGAAAGTGACAAGAAAAGACTCCAAACATTTGAGACCTGGTGCTACAGAAGAATATTCAAGATAAGCTGGAGGGAGAAGATAAACGAATGAGGAAGTCTTTAGAAGAGCTCAGGAGGAGGAGAGCTTTTTACGAAATTTAAAAGGCAGAAGAGCTAAGTTTATAGGGCATATACTACGACACAATGGGTTGATTAAGAGAATAATAGAAGGAACAATTGAAGGGGAGAATCACAGAGGACGACCTCATTTAGACTACATGAAATAGCTTACTGTCGATATGAACTGCACATCATATTGTGAGTTGAAAAGAAAAGCAGAGAAGCGTGAAGAATGGCGAGCTGCTGCCAACCAGCCTACAGGCTGTTAACCTACAAGAGAGACCAGTTTGTAATTATAATTCTTAAAGCACAGTTCAAATTATACGTAACCATCTACGAAGGAATTTGCACCTGTATAAGTCATACGTGCACAAGACGAAGAGCAGTACCACAATGGGGCCTGCAATTCAGACTAAATAAAACACAATATTTTACGACGGTCACTGATCGTCGTATGGTACAGTGGAAAACAAAATACAAGACACCAATTAAGTCACTAATCACCAGCTTTAATTATCACAATTAACCAGTGTCTAATTAACAAGACAGTCTCTTACAACAAATCAAATGAAAATTGTTCACACGCAATAAAAATGTCTACTAATATAAAACACAATTGTATTTTACACAATTGTGTGTTGTATTACAATCCTCCCGCACCACACATAACACTTTGCCACAATACTACAAACCGCACTCCAATAATTCGCAACTCAAACTGAAACTGAACGTCGTTGAGTACTTGTATTTATACCCGCCGAAATACTAGAATATTCCATACTGCGCATTAACAATAAAGGAAAACATTAGTGCGTAATTCATTGCGACCTTGACATAGTTCGTGCGGCTTCTGTCACAGTCTAGCTAATGCGTCGATAATCACGTACATCACACACATTACAGCCGGATTCCTCTGGAACATTCGATACACACGCAGACTGTTCTGTAATGTCGTAACACTGCCTCCTTCTTAAGCCTGTAACACTGAAATTATTACCCCTGCTTTTCATCATCGAAGCACCAATTTGAGGGAGTGCGTCAGCGCGGAAGAAAGAATTTTTATTACATTGAGATAAGCATCATTTATAACTATTTTTATTTACTGATGTCAAATAACAATAATTCATTGCCTGTGTTGAGACATAATCACTCTCACACACACATAACAAATGAACATATATACATGAAATTGTTCGTTTTTATAGTACAAAAACATTTTACAGGTGTTTTTGCTTTCAGCCATTATAAACTGGTATATTTTGTATATATTTTCCACTGCACCCACAAACTGAACATTGAACGTTTCCATTTTACCTGTAAATATAGGCAACGCGATGCGCTAGCGACCTACACTGCAGGTTGACCGAGTTGCTCAGATCACGTACATCGACTAGATCGCCTACGGGTTGCTTTCATATTGCTCCGTTGGTGGGTCCTCACTTCTTTACATAGGAAGTGACGGGAAGGGGATATTAGCTGCTGTCCCGTGTGCGGAGGGCCTTGTCTTTAAGTTCCGGTTGCGTAACCAGCGTTGCCAACCTCGGCTCTATCTTCCTAGCCACACGTGGCGAAATCCAGCTACATGGAAAAACGTTTTGCTTAGATACAGTGCTAATACGTGGACTAAAACAGCGCGATCAGTTCTGCGTTGATGCGGCGCTCTAGTCAGTTCGGCTGACAAACAGATCTGCTACACAACACGATTTAAAGACATTATTAAAGCCTTCAAATGACTTTTACAATTACTATTAGTTTGATAAAAAAATACTGGAATTTCTACTAATTCTAGAGCATAAAAAATCGGAGAAAATAATGGTATATTCTATATTTTCTTAAACGTTCCGCGGACCCCCTGAAACATTGTCGCGGACCCCACTTTGGGAACCACTGGACTAGAGTAGTTATGACACAGACAATGCTGTAATGGAAGTGTGTCTGGACGAAAAAAGAAAAGACAAAATTAGATTAATTGTCTCTGACTTCGTATTCTGACCCTACGTAAATGTTTTTGTACTGCTGCAAATACGAATGTTAATTACTAAAAGCTGAGCGACTGTCATTATTAAGGAACTCTAATTTTGCTTTACTAACTTATAGATATTGTACTTCAATTTATTTCTACAATTAATTACAAACTATAAACATACAACTGGCTTACAAGGCTATGTTAAGTTATTTTGGAATTTCGCTGAAATTGTTAATAGCTCTGATTGATTACCCCCCCCCCCCCCGTATTTTCGCCACTGGGTCTACGTATAAAATACATCGTTATTTACGGAAAAATATGATAGAGAACTGAGGAAAGTGATTTCAGGTAAAAAGTAAAACCAAACGCGGTAAGGGGTTACATACCTGTTTGTAAGATAATAACGTCTTTTGGCAAGGGGACAAAGCACACGTATCATGCTTGGTTAACCCAAGAGGAGTACAGTTATGTCCACACACATAATGGGGCAATGAACTTTCACTCTTCCGCATACAACCATTTCAATTTTTGTAAACACGAGGTGGTTTTACCGTTGCCTCAGACCACTGACCTTTCAAACAGTTGTCGCTAACAATTTCGGGTATTGTTAATAAGCAGGCACAGACTAGACGTGTGCTAAACTAGTATTTGAAAATAACAGATACGAACGAACACGTTCCAAAAAAATAAGTACAAATACCTGATATTATATACGTATTATACACATACCTGTATTATATAATTTTTTATAAGAAATAAATTGAAATTAAAGTATTAACAGTGTTACTTTACACTGTGACTTTATTAAGCTGTTACTGTTTAATTAAAAGAAAATAAGAAACAAGAGAATTTATATAGGCCCTTTGCGAATACTAATTTAAGTTTTCACTAGGAGTAAACAAACTGACATAGATTTAACATTAAATTATTGATTCCATTTTGGTTGGACAAATCAATTGCGAAACTCGGGCAATGAAATTTAGAGTGCACGTAATAGCACAACAAATAATGTCAAAAAAATTTACGTGAGATATGCAGTGCAGTTAAAATCATCTCCGAAATCACATTAATAAAAAGTACTATATGGCCTATCAACCACTCTGTAGGTTATAACACAATTCGCTTTTTCTAAATATACCAAGTTGGTGACTTGTATAATATATATTTTGTAATTATAATCTGTATTACATATCTGCATAACACACGAGAATAAATATAACATCAGTATACATTTTTTTCATTTATTAAAAACAGCTTCGTCTCTTTGGCATAGAGATATTGTGAACCTCGCTGTTTTGATTCGTTTCGTACTTGTATGGCAATCGGCTCATGTGCAGAATTAAGTATTCAGCACCAAAAATAGCTTTGTACTCGTGTACTCGTAATACTCGTTTACTTGTTTATTCATTAGTTGCGTAGGGGGATCCCGCGACTCGGAACCGCGAGACCGTGAGTAATCGGAACGGGTATTTCGACTTTTCAGTTTTCAGTTGTCGTTGAATCGGAACAGGTATTTCAACTTTTCGGTCGCTGTTATATCCGTTCCACAAAAATATCGTTTCAAAATACCTGTTATAGGTATATCGGCCAACCTCTAGCTCTGACATTTCTTCCACATTCCGTGCTAACTGCGTTTATGCGCGTTCTGTCAATTAATTCTAGGTCTTCATAACATACATTCTGCAAACCTTTAACTTTCCCCACTGTCTCTCGTAGTAAAAGTTACAATAACATCCGTTACTCAAGGGCTTAACGTTTCAAGCACTATTAAGACATTCATTAATATGTGGTTTACTATTGTGAAAAAAGAAACACTTATGCAAAGGTCCAGTGGCGTAATTACGGAGAGATCAGAGGATCGATCCCCCTCCGCCAGAGCTATTTAAAACTTCAGCGACATTTCATAATCACGTAGACCTATTTCTGAGTCAGTTGCGTATGTTAAACTGTAAGTTTTGATAAAAGTTTTCTAACAATGACACTCTACTACCTTACACAAGAGAGGAGTATTAATTAATATGCTAAAATCTGTTGTGTATTAATGCTATACTTTCAACTCTTGCTTTTTTAGCGACTCTTAGGAATTACCTCAGGGCATGAAATAACTTATTAACACAATTTTAAATAGCATAAATTATAAATTTAATAATTTATTTGCATTTGCTTATCACCAGTACACAAGATTTTTATATAACTACAATATTGAAAATTCAGCTTTCTTAGCAATTGTCTCTTTGATAGTGTATTCTTTTAGACGGATTGAATTGCCAATATGAATATGATAGATTTGACATGAACTATAATATAAATTTGAATGTTCAATTATGGGTTACTTGATTGTCGAATTCCAGTCTGCGCTGAAGGTTATCCGCGCGAAGTGTGCTGTCCTGGAGTTCTGATGTCCTCTGTTGCGACAGTAGATCCTTGCTGGTGGCACTCGTTGATTATAACACTTTAGAATCTATATATATCTGATATACATAGGCATCACTTTCACCATACACAATTCACAGCTAATACATTATTTAAAGCAAGAATATGTTGTATTAGGCACTATATTAACACCTTTGCATATATATTAAATTAAGCTAAGTGCTAGCAACACGGATCGTTCAGGCCGATACCGTCAGACGATTTACTAATTTTCCGACTCACGCTGTGGTAATTCTCCGACTCACGTTTACTTCCGACATGAACTTTGATACTGTCTCAGCCGAATTACAGTAGCTTCTACAAAGACTAATCACTTTGGATTGAATATTAACTGTTCCCGTTGATTAAATTATCGATTACACTTTACGCTTATAACTTCTCCGACAATTTCTTCCAAACTTACGATTATTTAGTTTTATTAAATAATGAATACTGGTATAACTGTTACAATATCTTCACTGAATCAACAATTATTACACACCGATTACGTGTATTATAGTTATAATATTTCCGATTACCTAAATTACTGTTACGATTTTACTAATACACAAATTACGAGTCTTTTAGTTGTAATACCTTCGTTGACTGACTACAAATGTCCAAACTACTTTTTTATACCCTAACTAATTCTACCTTCACTTAATATTTACAAAACACATTCCTATTGGATTATAGTACCGCGATGTTTGATTTTATCCAACCCAACTAAAGAATTTACCCGCTGAAAAAATGACGCTTTCTCTTATTCGTTAACTAACAGCGCGTGCAAATCTTTCGAGCTATGGTGGGAAGTGACGCTATCCTTACGCTTCACTGTCTAACGCTCTCTGTTTAAAATAACGGTATCTATTGTTGTAATCACTCAGCTTTCGCCTATTTTTGCTGTTTTTTTAAATATAATACAATTTTATGGCTCTCTGTCCCGTACGTGACTTTTTCGTACTTTTAGCCGTCTAGCTGTCGCCAAGACAAGGGTGCGTTCTTTTGAAAAAACACCGCTCTGATATCTTCTAACGGTATTCTCTACAGTTATTCTTCATATTTGTGTTGATATCTATTTAATAATAATAATTTCTTGTAAAAATTGAGTCTCATTCAATTTTGACGTTATAACTCACCAAATATTTGGTAAATAACGAAGGCCTAGACCAGCCCCGGATTAAGGGGGGCCCAAGGGGCCCGGGCCCTGGGCCACCCACCAAGAGTGGGCCTCCCACCAATATAGGGGTAAATATCACAAAACAGGAAAAATACATGTCTCTTTGCTGTGAACTGTTTATAATGATAGGGAACATTTAACAAAAATTTCCATACATTCTATCTTACTTCTCTAGCTTGATAAGAAGTGTAATAATCAAACTTTATATTTTAAATTAGTTAAAATTATTTAAAATCATAAAAAGTTATTGTACTGGCCTGTTCTTCCAACAAAATAGTAGGCTAATGCACATTAAATTTAGTTACAGTGGCTGATAATTTACTAATTTACACCAGTTATAATTATTCACAATTAAATGTTTAGTATGTTTTTACTTGAAAAACACAAATTGCATTATGTTAAAATAATAAAAATGATTTATTATTACTGGTGAAAAGGAAAAGGAATATGATCATTGTCCTAGCATGTAGGTTTCATTTTCTAACTTTCTCATAGGTGGCAGCACAATCACAATGTCAGAACAGAACTAGTCTTCTAGAGAGTAGTGATGATGAGTTATTGAGTGACAAGTACGATCTCAGTTATGTGTAGTTTACTTGTTTAAAAGTTAATTCTGATTTTCCCGTTTAATGTTTATCAAGAGTCATTTTTCTGGACTTTGTCATATGATACATCTTGGTAAGTGAAAAACTGTTTTATTCTAATTAGAATGAATGCATGCTAACAGTGATGTCTTTTCAGTGTAAACCTAACCTCAAAAGATTTGGAGGGAACTCTCAATATTTATATGATGCAGTTTCATCATTGCCCTGCCTATAGTTGGTCAGGACAATTAAATAAACAGTTAAATAAGTTTTTTTGCTTATAATTGTATTTTAATTATTTTTTGTAGATTTAAGTTAATATTGATAAATATACTTAAAGTTTAATATGTTTTGCTAACCAACTAGGCCTATATTGCTTATATTAAAACACTGTACATTTAATTTGTTTGTACAAGGTATTTATAGTTTGTTATTTACAAATAAATGTATAAATTATTTAATTAAAAAAAAAATGGCGGATATCTGGAAAGCTAAGAGTTTTCTGGAAAAAAAAAGTTTTTCTTGGTTTTCTCTCTATTTTGACCCTTAAAACCATTTTCTGAAGTTTGGCTACTTACTTATGGGACACCCTGTATATAAATATTTTAATCTTTAATCCCCCTTCAGGACTTAAGGGGTTGACAAGGTCATTTTGTTATTTTTAGATTACCAGCATGGACAATCGTGAAGAAGATAAACACAGACATCGCACAAGAATTTGCGAGTCTGGGGCTTCTAAAAGACGTAAGGCAAAAGAAGCAACAATGAAATCAGCAGAAGAGATGGCAAAGATAAGAAAATTGGACCAGTTCTTCACTGTTCAATCAAGACAAGTGTCGGAAAGGAGTGATGACTTTGCAGAACCTGATCAACCTGACAATGCTTCAGTGGAAATGGTTGTTGATCCTGGAAAAGAAAAGGCAGAAGTAGTAACGGGTCCAATTGAAGAACACATAGAAAAGGAGGCTGATAGTGGCACATCTTATGTAGAAGCTGAAGTTGAGGGCTCACCAGGGTGCAATGACATTGGACTTTGGCCATCCATTATTTCGGAACAGATGCGGGATTACTGGCTGAAAAGGGGTGTATCAACAATCCAGCACTGTGATGAAAGTTTGTTCATTGCACACTCGGTTCAGCAACCTAGAAAGGACCGCAATATTCCAAGAATGTGCACACTTGGGCTTTTCTGTCGTCAAAATCATAATGGAGAAGTCATAACGAGGAATTGGTTATGCTTCTCTCCCTCTAATGGACGTGTTTACTACTTCACGTGCAGATTGATGTGCTTAACTACAGCACCTGAGTCTTCTCAGCTTTCGTCTAATGGATTCTGTGATTGGAAACATTCACAAGAACGTATACAAAGTCATGAGCAGTCAACGGAACATCTGAAGGCTACGATTGCTTTCAATAGGAGGTTAAAAGCGATTGGGCGAATTGATACGGAGCTGACACAACAGGTCGAGCGTCTGGAGCATTATTGGAGATCAGTGTTGAAACGAGTAGTAAATGTTATTCAGTTTATTGCCGAGCGTGGCTTAGCATTTAGAGGAGATAACGAATTGGTTGGATCACCTAGAAATGGAAACTTTCTGGGTATTCTTGAACTCATCGCCCAGTACGACGACTTTCTTGCACAGCATATCGAAACTCAAGCCAGTCGCGGCAAGGGTCACACAAACTACCTGTCATCTACAATAATGGAAGAACTTATCAGTGTAATGGGTGAACAAGTCCTCGGAGAAATTATTTCTCTAGTTAAGAAATCAAAATACTACTCCATCTCTTTGGACTCACACCCGATGCAGCCCACATTGACCAACTAACCCTTGTATTGAGGTATATGGAGAAAGATGGCCCCGTGGAACGCTTTGTAACATTCATGGCAAACAAAGGCCATAGCGCTCAAGACATGTTCAATGCCTTGGTGGAATTTTTGAAGAGACATGACCTAGACCTGGGAAACTGCCGCGGTCAAAGTTATGACAATGCATCTGCAATGAGTGGAAAGTACAATGGTCTACAAGCCAAAGTGAGAGAGAAGAACAATCTTGCATCCTGGATTCCTTGTACGGCACATTCTCTAAATCTGGTTGCTAAAAATGCTGTAGAAAGCTGCTCGAGTGCTGTACATTTTTTTGACTTCCTTGAAAAGCTGTTCGTCTTCTTCACAGTTTCAACGCATCGGCATCAGCTTCTGACTGAGGCTTTGAAAAATAATTACTCAGCATTGACTCTCAAACATGTCACAACAACGTGTTGGTCCTGCAGAGCTGACGCAACTAAGGCACTTAAGCATGCCTATCAGCAGATTAAGGATGTACTTAAACAGATTGCTGATGACTTTGAAGAAAAAGGCTGTGTACGGTGTGAAGCAGAAGGACTGTTAACACAGATTAATCAGCTTGAAATTGGTATTTACACCACCTTCTGGAATGATATCCTGCAAAGAACAGATGCTACTAGTAAAAATCTACAACATGCAAAACTCGATCTAAATACTGCTGTGGCATCACTGACCAGCTTAAATAACTATGTCGCATCAAAGCGTGACTCCTTCGAAACTTATGAGAAGCAAGGCGAAGAGCTGTCTGGTTCAACAGAGTATGTTCAGACTCAGACGAAAACTCGACACAAGCGCCGAAATGTGCGTCTTAATCCATTGGATTATGGCCATACGGAAGAAGTACAACTCAGCCCTTCTGAAAAATACAGAATAGAAACTTTCTTGCCTGTTATTGATCAGTTTATCGCTTCTCTTGACCAACGTCTTCAAGCATATAAAGATATCTCAACCAATTTAGCTTTTTTAGCCATCTGAAAGAACTGTCTTCAGACGAGCTTAAGGCCGCAGCAGAGCAACTCGTCAGGTCTTATTCAGATGACTTGGACATTACATTTATCGATGAACTGTGTCAGTTTGTAACATTTGCCAATATATTCACAGACGAGGAGCCAAAAGATATCAGCACTGAACTTTTCATGTACAAGCTTATCATGAAAAAGGGTGTGCAGGACACTTTCCCAAACATTGAGATAGCTCTAAGGATATATCTAATTTTGATGGTAACAAACTGCAGTGGCGAGCGCTCCTTCTCAAAACTCAAATTAATTGAAAACCGATTAAGGACATCCATGAAGCAGGAACGACTTGTAAATTTGGCTATCATGAGCATCGAGTCAGATATACTGCGTGAATTGGACTTTAGTGACATCATCAGCGATTTTGCAGCACGAAAATCAAGGAAAGTGCCTGGATTGTAATGGTTATAACGTTATTCATTCGCTGATTTGTAATATATTTATGTGTTATTTGTTAATTATGTTATACTATACTTTTTAATGAAAAAATTGAATAATTTTAACTCAATTTCTCTGCGTAAATAAATTTTGTAAATAAACTTGTGTTCGTTTCATTTCGTGTTTTTGCATTACATATTTCAACACCTTGAAACAATGGGCCTCCCACCAAAATGGGCCCCGGGCCACCCACATCTTAAATCCGGCCCTGGCCTAGACACGTTTCCAGCATTACGCGCGAATCAAAAAACGTCAAATAATTGAGACGCAAAGAATGTATAAAATTATAGCTGAAGAATCATAAATGTCTCCTTTTCCTTAAGAAAACCACGAGTTCAACCTTGAAACTAGTTCCCCCCCCCCGCTACGAGGAACAGCCAGTGTCGGATTATCCGTAACGCTAGTGTATGCTGCAGCACCGGGCACCAGGGCCTCAGCTGAGGGGCACCATCCAGCTGAATTGACTAACCGAAGCAAAGCTTATGATCAAATTACGAAATTGTTTGATTTTCTTATGCAGTTATTAACCATGCAGATTTTCGAGTTGGAAAATCAAACGAAAGCTTTTATAGAAGTTTACTCGAATGATTGGAATAACGATCTTTGTAGAATTGCAGCACTTTGTACCACAAGTAAAATTTCTAGAAAGAGTTTTTTTTTTTTCAAATCTTTTGAATGAATATGACAGATTCCATGATACTACAGTTTATTCACTGAAAGTATTAATCTGGATTATTGATTGTAAAATGATTGATGTATTTCCGAATATATACATTGGTTATCGTCTGCTTTTTATGACTCCATTAGCTAACTGCGAATCTGAAAGATTATTTTCCGTATTAAAACGCATTAAAGGTACGTTGAGTTCAACTATGGGAGTTGAGAGATTATCTTTGTTAGCAAGGTTCAAAATTGAAGAGATTAGACGAAATTAGAAGAAATTATACAAGACTTCTTAAGGCAAAATAAAAAAAAAATGGATCGATTAGTATTTTCTAAGCATAAGTACTAATATGCTCATTGTAGTCACTATTTAGCTAAATATTCGTTGTAATTTGAAAGTTTAATAAAATAATTGTTAACTTTCGAAATTGTGTATACCATTTATCAGTGTAAATAATGGATAAAAGGTTGAATTTTTAATCGGGGAGGGGGGACCAGTATGGTGGCAGCATAGGGCACCACGCGCTTCTAATCGACCCCTGGGAGCAGCTTCTAGTCATTCCACTGTGTGGGTGCAAATCGAGCGACTGGGTACGATTTCGATTTCGGCCACGTTGAGATGTCCCAGATACTGAAGCTTTCTTATCTTCACTGTGTTAATAACTTCCCTACCTTTCTTCATCTTTCTAAGAACTTCAACATTAGTTATATGTGCTGACCATGAAATGCTCAGGTATTCTACGGTAGAGCCACATTTCGAAAGATTACAATTGCTTAGTTGTGGCTTCAGTCAAAGTCCAAGATTCTACACCGTAGAAGAGGACCGAGAATACGTAGCAGCGTAAAAGTCTCATATTTATGTTTATTATTAAATCATGACTTTTGAACAAACTGCTCGTTCTAGTGTACACTGCTCTTGCCTTTTCAATTCTGTTCTTTATGTCTTGAGAGTGGTCCCATCGTTCATTGACTGTAGTACCAAGACATGTAAATTTGCTTACACGTTCAAAGAACTGGCCTTTGGTTTATATTAAGGGTGCAGTTTGTGAACTTGTTCTTAGATACAATCGTTAGCTTCGTTTGATGTCTAGACCATATCTACGGCTGCTTTCTGTCACTCAATTCATTAGTTGTTGCAGCCCCTCTAAGCTATCTGCGAATATGACGGTATCATCCGCATAACGTATGTTATTTATTCTTTCACCGTTCAGAGAGATTCCCACATCACATTCATCTAAAGCTTCTCTAAAAATACCTTCCGAGTAGATGTTGAATAAAAGCGAAGGTACTAAGTAGTATACATCCTTGTCTTACTCCACGCAGGATCTGTACCTCTTCAGTTTTCTCTTTATCTACTCTAACCACTACAGATTGGTTCCAATACAGTGTAGCTATTCTCCTCAGGTCTTCTACTGGTGATAATAAAGAAAAACCTTTATGTGAACATGGCTTTGTTGTGTTTTTATAGTAACTAATGATAATGTGATGTATTTATAATATACACACACTTATTGTTTACTAATGGTACTTATCTATAATCTCAATTTTCTATTGTAGTATATTTATTGATCATAGCCTAAAGGTACCATACATTATGATTTGCAATAAAGTTTTAATTACTCATATTCTTAAACACGATCGATTTCGCTCATAGACCATCGTCAGGTCATATACTTGCAGTCACAATATCGTAAAACAGCCACTAAGTTATTTACAAAAACGAATTCGTAGAAACTGATTAATGGACGTGACACGTACGTCGGTGTCCGAAGTTCTTTTAGTAGGCCTATCGGTATTCTGGAGGTATTCGACTACTTAATTTCAACACCTTGAGTTTTCTTACTGTTTGATCAGGTATAACCATTTATTTGGCTTCCCTCGGGTATTTCTTTAGCTCAAATCTTGTTAGTTTTTGAAGGCATAGTCTTCATGTACGGCACTATAGTGTCCGGCTTAGTGCTGTGCACCTCGCGCTCCTAGGGCAGTAAACCGATTAAACTCGTAACGAAATAGATGAAAAGAAAAACTTTCTTTTTTTTTATTTAATACAGCTTTGACGGTCGTCTCTGTCACCCGAACAACGTGATGACCTTGTCCTGTCCTCTACAATGGAACCAGTTTCATCAAATCGTTTTATTATTTGACTTTTAGTCGGGTGACGTTATCCTAGTAAATGAGCAATATAGTGCAAGCAGTGGACCTCGTTAAGAAGACTATAATAACTCTGACAGCTTCAAAGGGTCTTGAACTTCTAGATCAATTCGTAATAATTGTACACCTGAAGTACAGTAAAATTAACAAAAATAATAAATGACTAGCCAAGACCTCACATAATAACCAAAACTGTGACACTACAAAAAACACTAGAAAAACTAGATATTAAGATAAAAATTAAGACAAAATGTGTTGCAAATCAAAAAACATAGGCCTATGAGATCGCTTCGGTAGAAATGAATCAGCTAATTTTAAATAAGAACAGCTGATGACAATTCTATAACTGAACAAGCTGCTAAACAAAAGGCTTCAGATCCCAATACAACTGATAACTTACTTAAAGGGTACAAATGATCGTTACTTTTGTCTAGGAGTTTATTTTTCAAGTTTTTGGTAGAAAATATTTTGCTTATCCTAATGTAAACTCAGTAATAATAAAATGATGTAACAGTAATATATAAATCTACGTGGTTTATATTACGAGGATTGTTAAATAGAAACACGTTTAGAGGCTGTAATTAATTTTTTATTCAACGATTTTAAAAGAAGCCTCCATTAACATTAAGGCATGAGTCCCACTGTTGCACTAATCTGTAGATTCTCTGCTGGTAAAATTCCTGCGGCTGTTTGCGGAACCATTCGCTAACAGCAAACTCTACCTCAGCGTCTGATTTGAACCGCCGTCCTTTTAGTGATTTCTTTAATGGGCCAAAAACATGATAATCGCACGTGGACAAGTCGGGACTGTAACGTGGATGTTGTAAGGCTTCCCACTTCATACGACCAAGCAGATCTTGAATCGTCTGGGCTACATGGGGTCGAGCATTATCATAGTGATAAGGCCGAACGCAAATTTTTCTACTCATCAGTAACCAGTCGTGGAATCCACTGAGCAGCAACTCTGTGATGGCCAAGACTATGAATGATGGAATGAACAGTTCCCACGCTGATGCTCAACATTTGAGAAAGTTCTCTAACTTTGATGCGCCTATTTGCGCGTAAAGCAGTTTTCAGCTGTCTCACATTTTCATCTGATGCTGCAACACGTGCAGGTCCGAGACGGGTCAGATCTTTAGTGGATTCTCTTCCTTGTCGAAATTTATTCCACCATTCAATCACTGCCGTATGAGAATAACTATAGTCACCATATACAGCTTTCATTCTCGTATAAATTTTCATTGGCTGATGGCCCTCAGCGGTCAAAAACTGAATAACGGCATGCAGATTATCTTTGGACGGATTTTCTACCACAGATGCCATTTTTCAACCCAGTCACAACTCTTAGAAAAGAGCAAACTGCAAATATTTTTGACAGACGCGTCACTAGTACTTAAACAGACAATATAAACAAATGAATTCCGCTGCCATGGCGACGAAGTCACGGGTGCGCAGATCAAACGTGTTTCTCTTGAACAATCCTCGTATTATTGTTTCACACACTGTAGAATACAAAATAGGTCTGTTCCTTGATTTAATGCGTTAGAGACAATAGTTTTTCTTTAATTGTGGCTAGCATGCGAGTAACCTAAAACTCGGGTTTCCTAAAAAACAAATTTTTAATTTTTCAGGTTTATTGAAGCTTTCAGATGTCTCAAGTAGTTTTACTCTACTTGGAACATTAATTTGTGTACATACAGTGTATATTTTGTTTTTGTAAATTAGTATTATAAATTTAGTGGACTGATTTGTTCCCAGCGAACATTTCATATTTTCAAGGACAACACCCCTTACGGACTTACGTAACGAAAATATCGGACACGGATGTGCCCAAAAACCTACCACAACATAGGCATATATATATTCAAACATGTTTCAAATGTTTCAGTATGAATTTTTAATAATGATACTGGAAGCTAATAAAAGTGTTATTAAAAGAGAAAGGAGAGCAGACAAAAGAGAACAAATGAAGGAGAGTAATGAAATGTGTAAACGTCTATAAGTGTATTGCGTTTGAAAAAAATGTCCAAAACTGTAAATGTGGTTTTCCGTAAGTGCATACTTTTCATATTGAGTGAAACATGTTAGTGACTTTAGGTTTTCGTGCAATGCAGTGCCGGATTAAAGAGTTTTGAGGCCCTAGGCCAAGTTTTCTGAGCGGCCCCTCCGGCTGTGACTTTGAAGTAATATATGTACTGCAGAAGTAATTTTGTGTCAGATTAATACTATCAAATTTAAAACTAGTAGGCTACTATAAAAAAGCGTGCTTACATTTAGCAAACTTTTTCTAAATATTAAGAGCTATCCAAAAGAACTGAGCAAATTAATTATTTGTTTAAGTAGGGTAACTTAACTAAGCTAATTCAGAAATTTAACATTAAAATTTTATTGTCTAGGTGTAACAAATTAATTTTTTTCTTATAATTTTTATAAAATTAAAAAATAGGTATAAATTTTTTTTTATTCTTTGACTAAAGATACAACAAGCTAATGGTAAACTAATATTCAGTGACTATGTAGCTTAGTGGAATTAATGTCGGGGAAAGTATACATACAAAATGTTGCGGAAAATGTATAAATTTTAAAAACAAAACTATAGAAAAACGTAGTCTTTAAATAACGTAGGCTACGTTTTTATATTTTAGGAAGAGTTATAAACACACTTATCAGTTATAAGTGGTTTATATGTTCAAACCTTTATTAAAAGCTTATAAATGTAAATTCGAGGGCAATATAGCGGACGTTCAAAATTTGCATGCGCTCATTAGTTTTCAAGGATAAGCGCCCAATATTTAAATAAGAACTGTCTTCCATTTGTATTAGTAATAAAAATTGATGATTTAATTTCAAAAAAATCATACTTAAACAAATCAAAGTGCCTTCTACTTTTATAAAAATACTTCTATTAAAAAAAAAATATCTTGCGGCCCCCTCTGAGCCCTAGTTGTAAATCCGGCTCTGTTGCAATGAAGAACATTATAACATTGTTTACACCCAACCTAAAATTAAAACTATTTTCTTACATCAATATAGTCCAACACAATGTTTCGAAAGAAGATTATGTATTTTACAAAGAAATTTCTTTGAAAAAATTAGCCTAATTATTATTCTTTATCAGACGTGTACTTAATCAGGTCCCCAGTTGCTTGATGTATTTAGCCAGCAAAGAAAAAAGTTTCATAAACATATCTTGAATAGGTTGTGCAAATAAACGTTCTCCTCCTTAAGTACAATGACCTAGTCACCTTAAGGCAGGTAATACGCAGGGGATGAAAGTGCTGTTAGGTACCCCATGGTTCTATTGTCTACAACAGGACACAAACAACCCTTATTTGTCACTACGGGAGTTTGAAGTAGATGATTCAGTGAAAGTTATTATTGTGTTACCTGTACGGGCGGGACACTGACTCATACGTTGGTGTTTTGGTCACAAACACTGTACATTAGTCAGGCCACACATTAAGTTTATCCTTAATTATGAACTAAATTAAAATATATGTACTGCCGTAAAATTAATTCAAGATGGTTGAGAGCGCTTCTACTGTAGGTCTATATGTATTTGTTTTTGTAGAATACGAAGTTTTACATACGGCAGGAACTAAATATTATGAGTAGGCCTATACTAGGGTTACCATACGTCCTCTTTTTCCCGGAAACGTCCTCTTTTTTAATGTTAAAACCCTGTCCGGGAGGATTTTTTAAAAAACAGGGAAATGTCCTCTTTTTTCGTAAAACTGAAAAATGTAGTCACGCGCAAGAGCTCCCAGCGGCGCCGCTCAGAAATGTACCATTGGCGTCATATGTTGCTTGCCTACAGCTCTTTCTGTAGTCACGCGCAAGAGCTCCCAGCGGCGCCGCTCAGAAATGTACCATTGGCGTCATGTGTTGCTTGCCTACAGCTCTTTCCCGTGTATTCTGCAATTCCAATAGGCGTCTACATTCGTGAGATTTTAAGGTTACTGACAGTTTTGAATTGAGTTGCTTATTTTCGTAGAATTTATTATTATTATTATTATGCCAAAACGAAACTGTGTGTTAACCGAAAATTTATTATAAAAGCATACTGGCTTTAAGAAAGGCCGGAACCATAATGAAGCAGAATGCTTATTCTGTCCACCTGCAACGTATAGCCTATATCAGCTGCAAGTAAAGGTATGACAAATTTCTGTAATTCATAATCATATTGTTAATTTTAAGATTATAATGCTTAACTTAATCATGAACATCTTCTCATCCATAATGTAGGCCTATAATGTTTTTACTGTCAAATTTTTTTTGATCCGTAAAGTAACGATCATGCTGTTAAACTTTCAGGTTGTCCTCTTTTTTCACCTAGGTCATATGGTAACCCTAAGTATACTCGATAGGATTGCCCAATATCGGCTAAAACGTTTGGAACAACTCATTACCACACAACTAACGAATTATAAGCCAAAGGGACGGAGAGGAGTGGAACGACCGAAGAAGCGCCGGAATGACCAGCTCTAGTCTATCTGCTTGGGACAAAACAAAACATTTTTGGTTTAATCCTTTAAGAAGACGATGATAACAAAGTTTTAAACGAGGTCAAAATTCACTGGTGGCAACCGTGAAGATTATTGCCAACGGTAAAAAAAAATTAACAAACGTACTCGAACAAAAGGGATTAGGCGTATCTGGCAAGTAGCCTACAGGTTTACTTTTGTAATATTTTCAGATAAATACAACTGCAAGTAGGTTTATTTTCACCTGACGCACGTTTGACAGAAATTATTATGTATCTTTAGAGGTTTTTGAATTGTAATTGATATTGTTTCGCTTACAATATAGTTAACGGATAATCGATTTTACTTCGATTATATTTTCGGATGTTGTAATGTTCACGTTGTAATTATATGCATAAAGTTTTTATAATTCCAAAAAAACATGATTGATTTTAAATAAATCGTCTTGCTTTGTTTTTATTTGAATTTGTTCTTTAATTAGTAGATTGTGATTATTGTGTTTGTAAAAATTAAGGTTTTCCCAGATATTCATTTTGTTACTTTCGTACGTTTTTAATTAATTTGACAGTTTGAATCTCTGGAAATTTGTAGTTATTATTTAAACAGTGTGTGGCTAAATTATATTTGTAATTATTAGGTTTTACTTTTAAATATCTAATTAGTTTTTTATAATTAATTAATTATTATAAATTAATAATAATACTTTTTTATTAAATTAATTTTTTATTATAAATGGACTTATAAATTAAGTAAATTAATAAGTTTTTAATTATTAATTTTTATAAGAATAATCAAGACGTGTAGTTTAAATTCTGTTGATCCCTTTTTGTAATTCGTAGTTATCTCTGCTCCAATAAAAATTACATTCAGGATGCTGTTGTACCTAATGTCTATGATACGTAGAATACGAACCTATCCCCCTCAACGCACACGCACATCACAAAGGATTATCCACTGTGTATACAGAAGAGTCCAAACCCGTCTTCTGGCTTGACTTAAGTCCTTAAATTCCTAGGTGGAACATATAGCCTCGACGAAATTTCTCCAGCGTGTTCTGTCCATTGCCAGGGCCTTCACCTTCCTCCGTGTCTTGTTGACACCAGTCAGCTCTCTTTCCATAGTCCTCTTCCAGGTGTTCCTCGGTCTTCCACGCCTGTGGCTACCTTGCGGATTCCACTTCAGTGCCTGTCTAGCGATATTTTCTAGTCGTCTTCTCAGAGTGTGACCGATCCATCTCCATTTTCTTCTCTTTATCTGTAGTTGGATGGTACTTTGACTTATGGCTTCCCATAGATCTCTGTTAGAGATGGTCTGGGGCCATCAGATTCTCATTATGTACCTCAGGCAACGGTTTGTGAACGTCTGTAACCTTGTGATGATGTCCTTTGTCACTTTCCAGGTCTCACATCGATACAGTAACACCGATTTGATATAATCTATTTCCTCCAAACGGCTATTTAAGCTCTACTGAATCCCCCGTTTCCTATTTGTTGGCTGTCGCAACATGCTGTCTAACGCTATGATAAACAAGAATCTATCTTCTGAGTAAAAAAAAACAAATTTGGCTTATAAAAGGTAGCCATTGATCCTCGATTAACTAAGGGTAATCTATCGGTTTATATGTAAACATAACCGGAGCACAACCGTCAGCAGGAATGGTCGTGCAATGTAGACCTATGCATAGGCAGTGCTGGGTGGAGGCGGTGAATGGCTGTAAATTATTTTGTAGGCAGAGTTCTGGAGTATTTACTAAAAAAATGTTTTTATTCTGTAAATGAGTATCTCGAATATTGTTTTAAAATTAAACAATCTCAGCAAAAAATGTAAACTTAACGAAACCGGCGAATTTGTAAAATAAAAAACAAAACTAAGTTTTTTTTGGTATTAAAACCTCCACTTTTAGCCATCTTATACACTAATTTCGTTGTTACCTGTCTAAACTCTTTGAAAAAATAACTTCTTAATAGAACGTAACATATTACCGAAAGGAAATAACTGACACCGATACTGTAATCTGACTTTTAAGTAGGCTATAAACACTCCACGTGAACAGAGTAACCAATATTATCGAAAAGAACGAGCTGACGACGATATCGCTGGATGTGCCGCTCACACTGGCTAAGCCTTGGCGAAACTGTACCTTTATCCGTGTCTGCAGTACATTTTCGATGTTTTAAGGGGATTCTAGTTGAGTGGAGACGGGTCGTAGCGGAGGCCAAGGCTCACCATGGGCTGTAGTGCTGGAGAGTAGTAGTAGTAAGGGGATTCTAGCCTGAAAATTGGCAATTTTTCAAAAAAAATTCAATTTTTTTTTATTTAATTTTGGATTCTACGTATATTAAAGAAAATAAAAATGCATATGTATCCATATTTAAAATTTGTTTTCAGTGTAACAAATAAATTTTTGTCACGCGCGTCACATCTTCGTTTTTGCGTTTTTTCAAATCACTGACACTATTCACATTATTTCAAGATGATACTATTTTTACATACTACATTTCATAAAATTAGTTTGAAATAAACATAAATTGTCATAAAACAGCTGATATTTATTGAAAACTTTATTATAAGACTAAAATAGTTATTTGTGAACATGGCGTTCCAGCGTGCGTGGCATAGAAAAATTGTTCTCTATGCATCAGCTGATTGTTACTTGGTTTTAGTCTCTTTGTGTGGTGTTCTGAGGTTATGTATGTCTTCTGTTTGTTTTTAGTAATACAGACTAAAAATGGGTAGAGTCACGAAAAGTAAACAGTTGCGTATTGCTAGAAATAAAGTGAAAATAAACAGAAGGTGGCATTCACACAATGAAAGGATGGTGAAACAATGTGTTAGCAGTGCTGTGAATGAAGATAATGTGTGTGAAACTGTGCAAGAACAAAATTTGTTTGGTGAGTGTAAGGATGAAGATCAAACTGTTGGCAATAACAAACCTGGTAAGCCTACAGGCTTTGCTCTTTATAATAGTTACAACCCACAAATAAACATAGACAGTAGCAACGAGGAGTACATCTTAGTAGGTAAAAAGAATTTAACCAATTTATTATCAATATTCCCTTGTAAAAACTGCTTACAAGAGACACTTGAAGTAAAATTGAATACCCTAAAAGGATATGCACACACACACACACACACTGTCTGTACGTTGTACAAATTGTGACTTTGAATCTGCGTGCCAGACTTCAGAGCAAATATCGAAGAAGGAATCAACAAGAGGCGCATTCGATGTAAATCGGAGAGTTGAGAATGCTTTTTCCTCAATGGGTAAAGGTCATAGAGCTGTAGCGTTTCATTATTTCTCTTCGGAGGTCTTTTTATTATTTTGGTTAGTTGAACATTTTTTTAATGTTATAATATAATCTTCTCAGTTTTTGTTGTAGGCCTACCAATTTTTATTTCCATCAATTTCACTTTAGATATCAAAAGAACAATTTTTATATCATCTTTTCTTCTACAGATCCAAAAATTAACCCATTCATCATCTTCCTCTCACAAAAACAGTCTCCTTGGCAACGCCACCATTTTTCCATTACATCACTCATACAAAATTCTGTTTTCATACATTCAGTTATACGTATATAATTATTTATATTTAACATTTATATTAATTATCATTATTACAAAACAATATAATAATTATTAACAAACAATATCATTACTATTAACAAAAATATAAGAACAGAACCAATAATAACTATACAATTGTGATTCGGTACCGGGAATCGAACTTGGGTCCCCCGGTATCGTTACAATCCCTCCCCGCCTAAGGCTATTCAATTTTCGGCTTTCAACAAGGAGGGTGAAAATTGAATGACAATATTGCTTAGGTAACTCCGGCAAATTCAGGCCGTGCTGTTGTCTGTATGTCCACATCACCTTTTTGGCAAATGGCCCTACTTAAACTATCAGCATTTTTGTGATATTTCCCGGCCTTATGAGTAATGACAAAATCAAATGGTTGTAAGGCAAGTGCCCATCTCATTAATCGGGCATTTGCAGATCCCATAGTTTTTAAATAAATCAGAGGATTGTGGTCTGTTACAATAATAAAAGTCAGTCCCCCATCTAAATATTGACGGAGTTTAAGAACGGCCCAGACGATGCCAGCGCATTCCTTTTCGGTCGTCGCATAATTTATTTCTGGCCCTTTCAGTTTTCTACTTACCGTCAAATGGTCTCTTAAATTCCGCCCATATACCAGTTCTACTGGTGAGTATCCAGTTCCTTCATGCACTGCTGTTCGAGTAGCAAACATCGCAGCCGGTAAACATTCACCCCATTCTTCACACTGTTCTTCACACATCGATCTCAATAATTTTTGTAAAGTTCTGTGAAGTCGTTCAACCGGATTTGTTTGAGGATGACTAACAGAGCTGTGGATCACTGAAATTCCCAATCGTTCCAGAAATTCGCTAGTAAGTTGACTAGTGAACAAGGTTCCTAAATCGCTTTGAATTTCTTTTGGAAATCCTGTTCTACTAAATATTTCTGTTAAGGCACGTATTATAGTCGGTGACTTTATGCCTGGCAATGCAATGGCTTCTGGATACCTAGAAGCCATGCAAATGGCCGTGAGAATATATTTATTCCCTCTAAACGATTCAATCATAGGCCCACAAGTGTCAATGTTGATTCGAAAAAATATTTCTTCAATTTGTGGTACCAAGACTAGTGGAGCTTTCTTTTTCTCTCCCCCTTTTCCTGCTAGCTGGCAAGGGAGACACGTCTGAACAAACTCCGATATATCTTTTGCCCATCATGGCCAATAGAAGTACTTACTAAGTCGTTTTCGGGTTTTGGTAACTCCCAAATGTGCGGAGGCCGTATCGTGACATGCCATCATCAACTGCTCACGAAATATTTGAGGCACAACAATTTTTTTACTATAGTTACCCTCACATTTATTCGTTTTATAATACAATATTCCATTTTCTAAGTCATAATTTGTTTCTTCGGGTCTAGATTGCACTTCTTGGATCATCTCTAACAATTCGGAATCAGAATTTTGAGCAGCCATGAATTGTTCATGTGTCGTATTCAGTAGGGACAACATTTCACCCTGTTGATGACTGTCATTTTCTTCAAGGAGTCTATCTTCCTTTTTTGTTTCAGTCTCAACGGTTGATAACTGATCATTTTGAATTTTTTCTTGTTCTGCCTGCTCTTTTACTTCTATTTCTCGCCTAACTAACATAGACTTTATGTTTACGGCATTCACAAATTCTAACAAATGTGCATTTGTGTTTTGTAAACTCTGCGCCGTTTCATTCCCCATCAAATAAATTCCTTCATAAGCTGGACTAGCTGTGACTGCAGCCTGAGCAAGTATTACCTTTTCAGGAATTTCCAAAGTGACGTCTACTATTTGGCAACAGAAGGGTTCTGGAAATAATGGGGTATTAAGCCATCTATGTTCGCCTGTGTAATGTTCAATGGATACATAATTTTGATGCACCACATCAATATCAGCACCTGTGTCCCGATGTATTTGAACTTGTCTACCGTTAACTTTCCCTTGACACTTGAATGGCATTACTTGCTTTTCTAAATCAGATTGAGAAATGCCTCCAACTTTCAAATCCTCTTTAGTCTCTTTCATAAAACTAGAGACCTCTTCAACTATTCCTGCTACATTTGAGGGTTCTTTACTAGATAAACTTTTAGGACATCTATTCCTCAAATGATCCAATGAATTACATAAATAACATCGCATCTCTTTCCGTTTTTCAAATTCAGGTTTAAATTCACTTATCTTTGGATCTTCCTTTTTTTTAAATTCCTTGTCTGGAACATTAGATTTAGGTTGCACCTTCAGAACATTTTTCGGATTCGACTCTATCTTAATATAATCCAAACTTGTTTTTTGGTTAAGACAAGTCCTCAAATCGTCATTTTTCTCTAGTTGTCTCTGTAACTCCAAAGGTGTACTTAAATTTAACCAATCTTGACTCAGCTGTTCTTTTATTTGGGTAGGAACCCGATATTTTAACTGATTTAAAATCATTAAATTTTTCAAGCTTTTGACATCAACTGCCTTCATTCCTTCAGTCCATCCTTCAAAATATATGGTCAATTGATATACAAAATCTGCCCAAGTCTGGTTCGGTAAGCGTCTAATATTAAAGAATTTTTGTCTGAGTTTTTCAGGGTTTAACTGATATTTTCTCATAATTAATTCTTTTACATAATCATAATTTTCTGCTAGCTCTATTGGTTCTCGATGAATGAGTTCTTTGATTACCCTTGGTACAACACTAGTTAAAACAATAACCCAGTCTTCAAGAGGTATTTTCGAATGTACCATAGCACGTTCAAATCTTCGAAGGAAAATTGACGCATCTTCCTCTTTTTCATCAAATATACCTACATCTTTTATATTATACAATTTTGGTTCTACAATTTTTCTAACTTCAACTTCTCTTTCTAATCTTTTTTCTTCTTTCACAGCTTCAGCTGCTACTGTTTCACATCTAACAATTTCTGTTTCTGTTTTCTGTAACAGATATTTGATTAATTCTTCATTGTAATCTTCATACGATTGAATTAGACGAGTATAATCCTTCTTACTCATTCCTTCACGAATTTCAAGATCTAGATCGATCGCAACTTCGTGCAAACAACTTTTGTGTACCGTTGAATAAATGCCATTTTAATGAGATATTTTACTAAAAAGACAGTATACCACACGAACACACAGACAACATCAACAACAAGAAACAAAACAAAAAAATATCTGCCGGACTCACCCAAACACCTTGATGATCCGCCTTCAGGAGCTTCTTGTACATAAGTTGCCTTCAACTCGAACTGCAAGGACTGTCTCGTCTCGGCCTGGATTCTTCCTTCTTAGTTCCGAAAAAATCCTCCGACGACTTCCAGTTCACGTTCCTTCAGGACTTCTTGCCTCTTGTTCAAATCAGCATCAATATGTATCTCCCTTTTCAGTATTTTTTTTAGCAACCGTTGTTATTTTTTAAATTTGTGTGTTATTTTCATATTTTCTGCACAAATTTTAAGATTATAATCTATATCGCTGAGCACCAATTTTATTTGTTGTAGCGTTTCATTATTTCTCTTCGGAGGTCTTTTTATTATTTTGGTTAGTTGAACATGTTTTTAATGTTATAATATAATCAATATCTTCTCAGTTTTTGTTGTACCAATTTTTATTTCCATCAATTTCACTTTAGATATCAAAAGAACAATTTTTATTTCATCTTTTCTTCTACAGATCCAAAAATTAACCCATTCATCATCTTCCTCTCACAAAAACAGTCTCCTTGGCAACGCCACCATTTTTCCATTACATCACTCATACAAAATTCTGTTTTCATACATTCAGTTATACATATATAATTATTTATATTTAACATTTATATTAATTATCATTATTACAAAACAATATAATAATTATTAACAAACAATATCATTACTATTAACAAAAATATAAGAACAGAACCAATAATAACTATACAATTGTGATTCGGTACCGGGAATCGAACTTGGGTCCCCCGGTATCGTTACAGAGCCTTAGAATTATTTAGTATTGGACTAAACATGAAACCGTTATCGTTTACTTCATACGCCTGGCATATTTACGCGCTGCGTGACTATTATAGGGAAGAAGTAAATAAAACGCTTTTAGAGGCACGGAATGAAGTGCGTAAATGTTATGGTGATTTTGAAGAGAAGGGAAAAGTGTTAGACATTACTGTAAGTTTTGATGGCTCTTGGCACAAAAGAGGATTCACATCAAAATATGGCATAGGCATTTGTATTGAAGTAATGACCGGATTGGTTATTGATTTTGAAATTTTGTCAAAGTATTGTAGGAAGTGCGATATGATGAAAAACAAAACAAAAGGTGATACTGAAACATTTGATAAGTGGTTCAGAGGCCATAAATCTTCATGTCACCACAATTATAATGGTTCTTCACCTGGAATGGAAGTAACAGCGGCGGAAAGAATTTGGCGTCGCTCTGAATCTTTAGGTTTCCGGTACACAACAATGGTTGCAGACGGTGACTGCAAAATACTTGCACACATAAATGAACTCAATATATATGCATACACTCAAGTTGAAAAAATAGAATGCTTGAATCATGTTGCTAAGAGACTGGGCACTGGCCTTAGAAATTTAGTAAAATCTTATGTTGGTACTAAAACTCCAATGGGAGGCAGAGGACGTGGACAGTTGACGGAGCTAGTAATAAAAAAGCTGACTGCCTATTACCGCAATGGTATTACCCAAAATCTTGGTAATGTAAAAGAAATGAAGACGTCAATTTATGCCACACTCCAACATTGTATGTCCACTGACGAGAAACCGCGTCATGCTTTATGCCCTACTGGAGAAAATTCTTGGTGCTTCTACCAAAGGGCGACAGCCAAAAAAATCACACCTAAGTCACACATGACAGCTGTCGAAACCCCATTGTCAGAAGAAAATGTGAGAAAAATGATGCCCATATACCAAAGATTATCCTCAGACTCTTTGTTGAATAAGTGTCTAGCTGGCAAAACACAGAATGCCAATGAGGCGTTGAATAATGTCATATGGTCCAAATGTCCAAAGACTACATTTATGTCACAAGCAAAGCTAGAATTGGGGGTTTGTGAAGCAATAAGTATATATATATAATACTGGATATGAAAAAACTAGTTCTAGCTTTCAGGATGCAGCCGGTATAAGTCCAGGTGCACATTCCGCCAAAGTGGCAAAGCACTTCGATAAGAAGAGGCTGCGGCTCGCAAAAGCTCGTAAATCAACTAAATTTGAACAGTATAGAAGAAAACTAAGAACTGTTCAAGCAGACGAGGAAGAACGACTAAAGGAGAGAGAAGGATTGACCTATGGTGCTGGCATGATTTAGAAATGCATAAAAACAAATTTTAGCATACCTATGGACTTGCGTCTGACACTTTCAAACCGAGCATATATTATATGTATTATTTTTAAAATCTTGTATGTAATAATTTTTAACTAATTTTACTAAAAACATAGTTGTCAAAATAAATAAAAATATTTTAAATGGTTTGTGGTTGATTACATTCATGTATTCTGGCCCAAATCGCATTCTCAACTTTGATCGTGATTTCTGGCAAGTTAGGTTTTTCCATGTTTTATGAAACAAAAATTGATATAACTCAAGAACTATTTAGGCTTCAGTCATTAAATTTTTATCACATATACAGGACATAAAAGAAAACTTTTTGGATATAATCATCTTTCTAACCCAAGTAATTCCTTAGTTATAATTAGAATATAAAGTGGTCACGGGATTTTTTTTTATATAAACGATTTTGTACATAAATAAGTAACCATAAAAGTTATGGTTGTGTGCATACCCAAATATTTAGTACTTGTTACTAACTTCAAAATGAGACATCAACAATTAAATTTGGAATAGTAGTTTTAGAGTTATATCAAATTGAAAAATGGTCAAAAAGTACATAAAAAAATGTAAAAAAATTCATACCGGAGATACATATGCTTTTGAAATCAAACAAATGCCATTTTTATTGGTTTTTGGTCATAACAAATAGAAAAAAAATATATAGGCCAATAATATTGGTATTTAAAAAAAATGACCTATTTCAGGCTAGAATTCCCTTAATATGCGATTATATCGATATATTACGATGTGGAAAAGAAGAAGTGAACTACTGTAATTGTAAATTGTCCTATTTCTTAATGCAAAGCGAAAATACGTGTTGTTTTCATTTGAGAGGTTAAGTACAATGGTTTTCGTTTTTAGTTTACTTCTGAAATAAATTAAAGCCATGGTTGGGAAATCATAACGTTTAATGTGTATATGCAATCCTTATAACACAGTAATACTTAAAATAAAGAACCTAACGTTTTTGAGTTGACAAATTAACAAACCTACAACAGCAAATGTAAACTCAAAAATACAAATATTTATGGTTAATGAAAAACACAAACAACATTGTATTAAGGAATGACAACATACGCTCTACATAGGCGTATTGTAAATAATGGACGTTTCTTTTTGGTTAGCCACAAAACGGGTACTTGTTGGTAAACGAATATTACCTGAAAAAACGAGTTCTGTCACAAAAAAGTGACATGTATAGTAGACATGTATAGTAATAGACCACCCCGCCTTACTATGTATACGTGACCCCTTGGGCAACCCCACGTTACTTTAGATTTCGGTGGTTTTTCAGTGATCTATTCAACAGAATGAGTATTAATGAGAAAACGAGTACTACTGGGAAAACGAGCTCTGCCACAAAAAAGGAGACATGTACAGTAATAGGCAAGGGCCACCCCGCCTTACTTTCGGGTTGGATTTTTTTCTTAGTTTCCGCAAAAAAAAGAGTTTTACATTACACACGTATCGATTTCTAAGTGTAATTTCAATTCTCATATCAACCTAACAACATCAACTTTTGGCGTCACAGGTTCGCAACTGTGATATACTACTGCTACAATAATTTTTCATTAAAAAAAAGGACTTAGAATAACCACTGCAATCGCCAGCCAACTATTTTGCAACATATGAAATTAAAATGTGTATAATTATTTCACCTACATAAAATTACGTGCGATATTCACTAAAGATCGAAGCCAAATAATCCCATAATCGAAATATCGAAAATGGCTGCAGGAACGGATAGAGTTACAGTACCGCCTTGGCATTAAGGATTAGGCCAACATTATAAGTTCAAGCATATCCTTCCCAAAGAATGTACAGAAATTTTGAGGTCTTATATATCAGAATGATACTTTATGATTGAGCAAGAGACACCAGAGAAATCAAAGCTGCAGTCCTACAGGGCGGTTAAATGTTTTGGATCTGGTCCTTTACATCCGTGAAGTTCAGCTACTTCTGCCAACAGTATAGGTCACAAGTTCCAAGCAGATATTACTAGATTTCACAGTGCACTAGCCTATTTACATGTTATCGTAGAATTGTTTTACAATATGGTTTTTATAAACCCGTGTAATGTGAAGCCTACACAGAAATTTTAGACTTACTGTAAATTGTACATGGACTACCCAAAAATATAGGCCTATACGTGAATGCAAATATTTTGGTAGGCCTACGTCATTGCAGTTTGGGAACTGAACTGTTTTGACTTAGTTACCTAAGTCAGAGTCCCTGTATACAGATCAGTGCATCATTTGTTTATGTTCATAAACTGGCTGGATTCGTAATTTATAAAGCAAAAACATTCAGCAGTGTCTCATTTATATGCGGTCTTGATGGGACTGGAACTAATCCGGATTGACAAAAGTACAAAAATGACTTCCGGATTGACCGGAAATGGCCTACTGCAATACGTCATTGATGCATGGTAGAGTAACACTATTGCAATATCTTCTAAGTAATTCTAATCTCGTTATCAAAAGATGAGTAACTGAAACTGGACAAAAAACCTACGTAGAGAATAACAAAGAGCACTGCTCTATTTCAATCAAATTCATCTCAACTGTATGTGACTACCTAGTGCATGCGCAGAATTCTTATGCCGGAAAACACCTTTACATACGTTCTGCGCATGCGCCATTCAATATTCAAAACATAAAATATCGGTATGGAGAACCATACATGAGTTCCATGTTTTAAGATTTATATTTAAAATCATTTTCGAAATGAAATATTTCCATAGAATCTAATTTTTTCTTCAGCCTTAACCACAGTACTGTGGTCACGAACTTATAACACCTCACGTTAGCGCACTCGATTTTCACTGATGATGGCAGTCGATGGCACTGCCGAAACGTCTGGTTTTGCAGAAAACATAGGACCACGGCCAAACAGCCCGGGAAGGAATTTTAACAGCAAACTACCTCTTTGATGCCGAGGACGTAGTACACATATAAAAATTATCCCTCTCCCTCCAACTATTTATATTTAAAATCATTTACTTCAATTCGGTTCGATAATTTCTAACAAGTTAGGTGTGTTCCTTGTAAATCGAGTTTTATGTTTGACAAATTCAAATGAAATATTTCGATAGAAACTACTTCTTTATTGCCGATAACGTAGTACACATGTAAAAATGTATCCCCTCCCCTTTCAACTAGCATTTTCAATTATAGAAAATTACGCCCTCCCCCTTCAACTACCCTTTTCATTTATAGATATTTCATCTACCTTTCTACAGTAGATTATTAAGACCTTCTTTTCAAGATACTATTTATCAAAATTAAGTACTTTACTCTTGTTAAAATATAAAACGTTCCAGGTAAACTATCACTTCCCGTAAACCGATCCTCACCAAAATCAATAGGCCTAGATTCCTCTACAACTCAGGTACATTTGCAAAAAATTATTTGATTCTGTTTGAATTTGCGGCAGTTATCGTTCGGCATAGAAAAGTTCTACACACACACACACACACACACACACACACACACACACATACTTTTTGGAAAATGACTTTTCTTCGTGTTTTGAGGGTAGTACAATCAGAATTAGCCCTTATTTCGAACACGATTTTTTTCCCCATCACTATACTTCCATTTCCTTATGGAACATGGAAGTAAAACATTTACTGCTTATACCAAATCCTGTGAAGGCAAATTTTTCATTATTGGCAAACAGATTTTATACTTCCGAACAAATACCGTCACTTCACATTTACTGTAACGACAAAATACCAGTGTAGTCTAGTATTACGTAACAAAGTTGGGCAAACTAATGTTTGCAGGTTAGAAAGTAATTTGCTACGTCACACCACTTCCGTTTCTCCTGCATGAGAATTATTTCCGCGACCGTACAGTACATATAAAGCATATTTGATAAAAGCAGATATTATTTATTGTGTATCTACTAATAATAACTCATTATTTCTCTTTACGTAAAATATTCAGCTTGATGTAAACGAGTAACATTTACTGGACCTTGCTTGAACTTGTCGATTTAGTATTTTAGGAATTAATTTGTCCCTAAGTAACGTGATCCTAGTGAGATGTTTGCCTTACAGCACTTTGGTTTGAAGCTCTACTTGTATGCATTTGTTATACACAATTATCGTGTAATATTTGCGGATTTGTTAATAAATCGCTCACACGTTTATTGACTAATGGAACGCGTACGTTTTGCACTTATATTTCTAAGAAAACGAAAGCTTATATTCTTAAATCTCTGACAGTAAAACCATATATTTTTAAAAGATTACCAAACAGACTACTTCGGTTTCCTCAAATTTAACGCGGGGCAAAAGAAAATAATCGTCAAGAAATCTTATATGACTAATCTACATGTAGGGCCTAGGTAGGTCTACGTCATTGCAGTTTGGGAACTGAACTGTTTTGACTTAGTTACCTAAGTCAGAGTCCCTGTATACAGATGAGTGCATCATTTGTTTATGTTCATAAACTGGCTGGATTCGTAATTTATAAAGCAAAAACATTCAGCAGTGTCTCATTTATATGCGGTCTTGATGGCACTGGAACTAATCCGGATTGACAAAAGTACAAAAATGACTTCCCGATTAACCGGAAATAGCCTACTGCAAAAATCTGCCTACCACTAGGCCTACATTATGGTAGATACTTGTAAGTGTGGAGTTAAAGTAGTTAGGGAAGTAAAAAACAACAGACTTTTTACACCGTTTCAACATAGAAAATACGTACTGGTACAAAAACTGCTAGTTTAGTTTTGCTGTCACGTTGTTTCGTTTATTTAATTATTTTAACGTTACTCTAGATTAGAGGTCCTAAATAACTATATTATATTTTGGCACACACGTTTTTCAGGAACTGTGCCTCATTATTTATTAAGCCGACTGGCCAAATAACTTTTTAGGCCTACGTAACAAAACAAATAACCTTACAACTGGGGCGGTAATGCAGGCGTTCCGCAGACTCGATACTAGCCCAAACTTTCCGTTATGTTGTTTTCGCCGTGTATTTATTTCACAGAAAAGCAAACTCGGCGTTCTGAAGAAAACAGTTTACCTGCCTGAAAGCGAAAGCTGTGCAGTTTAAAGTACCGTTAAATGATTCATAAGCGAGCATTGTTCCTATGAATGTCACGTCAAAATCCGTGTAAGGTCAAAGTACGCAGGAACTGATTCTATAGTATAATGGTATTCTAAACAAAATGTATGGTACTCATCGTTGACGGTAAGCTAAACGTTTTCATTTTAGTTATAACTTAAATCACTTTTTCTGTAATCGATCTAAGCAAACTTCGTAATAACTGAAGTATTTACTGGTGCTTTGTTCGTTGGGTATTGATTCCATGACCAAATCTAATTTCTTATTTAGGTAAAAGATTTTTCTTTTGAACCAGACTAACAATATTTACAAAATAGTACCACATATACCTAACACTGATCCAGTCCATTGTGATAATCACGAGAGCCACAAATGAAACGTAAACCCTCCTTGATAACTTAAATCCTTTGATAAGTGTAAGGTTTGAGAATAAAAGAGGCGATTCAAAAAGTATGATGTCTTCGAGACGAGAAAACGGTTTGCTTGTCCCACAATCTGTCTATGTAACCTCTAACAGCCACATTTCATCTAACCGCGTTCTTTGGCACCACTTTTCTGTATACTATAGATTCAAAAATGCGCGTTAAAGAAAAATTCACAATTTTTAATTGCCATGTTGCAAAAGTCGACAATAATTTATTGCATAATTGTTTATAATTTCATATTAACCATATGAAACTTATTTTCTTCTTCTATACAAATTCATTTTACGAGATCCGTTGATGCTGAATTTATTCGAAACGTTATTTTATTATTTTACAGTGAATTTAAATGATTGATACACTTTGTAAGACATAGCTTTATACGTGTAGACGTGTATGGTCTTTATTGGGCTCCACGTGTTGCTCAAGTGTCGTAAACATGGTTGAATGAGACTGTAGGCCTACTTGCTTGAATGAGTAAGCCCTATTTTAATTACAGAAAAATCTTCGTAGATGAAAGATTGTCCAGCAGTATTTTCGGAGACAGCCTATACGCTATCTAGGTTAGTCCAGCAGGTGGGCGCAGTAGGCCTATAGGCTACATAATTAACTTGTGGACTACGTTTGGTTCAACTGGTTCCTCCCTTCTTCTCCTCTCCCACATCTCCTTCATTCTTGATCGATGTCTCTCCCTCCTTTTGTCAGTCCAGACGGTACCTGTCCTCTTCTTGGGGTTTTCCTGAAAGCCTTGGGCATTTTTAAATTTCTTTTTGAGTGGCAAGCATTCTTCATTGTCTTCTTGAGTAATCTGGAGTTCTTCTATGTCTTTTTCTGTTTCTTTGAGCCTTTTGAGCTTTTTGAAATAGCTAAATAGCTTCCCTGTCAATCTGTCAGGATTCATTCTTTGAACATGTCCGTAGAAAGTAATTCTACTTTTTCTAATTACGTCTGTGATTTTCTCAACATATGTGTACAGCTCATTATTGTGGTGTCTTCTGTACTGTTCTCCATCTTTTATTGATCCCAAGATTTTTTAAAATATTTTCCTTTCTGTGACTTCCAGTTCTTCCATCATCATTTTCTTGTTCACAGTCAGAAACTCAGCTCCATAAAGTGCTTCCGGGCGAACTGCTGTTAAATAATGCCTAAGTTTGGCATTCATGGATTAATTTTGTTATTTATTGTTATTTTCTTTATTTATTTAATTTTATTTGGATTGTTTGTTATAATGTTTATTGTTATTTAAGAATTCGAGTGTATAAGGACAACGGAAATTAGATTTGTGGCTCAAGAAATGAAATTTCTATGAAAAGTCTGTTCGTAGGAACAGATTGACAAACGAATGTATCAGAAAATGCATAAAAACATACAGCCTTCACGAATACATTGCCAACGACGGAATGACCACATAGGCACAACGCAAGTAGACAGTTTGCCATTGAAAGGGAAAAGATGAAATTCGAAGCGTCGGTATATCAGGGAAAAATGGACAGGCCCAGGGCTTGATTTCAGTGGGAACGCGCCGGAACGGCGTTCCGGAACATCTTGGATCCAAAAATAAATTACCGAAAAAATATACGAAAAGAAAAATCTAATTATTACAAAAATTTACTATTACTTTTTAAATTGTACCCCTCATTGCCCCATTACAGAACTAAACATTTGTCAAAATCAAACACTAGCACTAATCTTCATCTTTACTACTATCGTTCACAAATGTCCCAATTACCTATGGAGAAAATTAAACAAAAAAACTTGCTTCAAAATTAAAACTACATGAAAGGGAACTGATTGACAGTTTTACTTGTTAATGGATGGGCCGCTTTAGCCTAAAAAATTCATATTCAAGTTATCCGATTTTGCCAGTTTATCCGATTTATCCAGAGTGCTGATAAATATCGGACATGTTTATCTTAAAATAACAATGGACCAGCAAATTTTTGTAAATTTCTATATTTCAGTTTTTAGCATAATTAACCTGTTTCTGCTGCGGCAATTTTTCAAAATTTTGAATTTCTTGTTTTAGATAATTGCTGGAGTACAAAGAGGAGTGGGCCCAACACATTAAATCTGGGATTTTATTCTAAATTTTGCAAATGAATGTTTTTTTTTTCATTTATAGACCTAACAATGAACAAAATATCTTGAATTGGCTTGTAAGATATTTATATGTCCTCTAAATTACTGGTCCGTCGTAAGTTATAATTAATTTTAAATACAACACTGTAAATTTGTGCAAACAGTTTTGATTTAAATTAAATCAAAATTAGGACACACAGTTACCTAACTAAACGCCAGGATGCGTATTTAACAATTAGGCCTACGCAGTGCCGGATTTAAGATTTTTGGGGCCCTAGACCAAGTTTTCTGAGCGGCCCCCCTCCCGGCTGTTACTTTGAAGTAATTTGATATCAGAATAATACTATCAAATTGAAAACCAGTAAACTAGTATAAAAAAGCGTGCTTTCGTTTATTCTTTAATTTTTTTTAGCTTATGTTTGTAGTTCCACTAGCTGTGTGAATGTTTATATTCATGTTCATGATGAGTAGGCCTACGTTAACTGTACGGGACGGATTCAATTCTATGTTCATAGAGTTTTCACACTAATAAATATCAACGAAACAACACGCTGCCCACCACACAAATCTAAAAGCCTTCTTTACATTCAAAACAAAATAAAAACATAACTTGAAATCGCAAACCGTTTAGTCACAACGCAGATAAACAACGATAACAAACAAGGGTGGTACCACAGTCATTCGGGGGCAACAGAGCGGGCGTTCAAAATTCGCATGCGCAGATTAGTTTTCGAGGATGCCAACGTCTTAAAAACAAGTTCGCAATATTTAAATAAGAACTGTTTTCCATTTGTATTATTAATATCATTTAATTTCAAAAAATCATACTTAAATTAATCAAAGTGCCTCCTACTTTTATAAAAATACTTCCGTTAAAAAAAAATGTCTGTAGCTTGCGACCCCCTCTGAGCCCGCGGCGTGCCTAGTCGGCCTAGTGGTAAATCCGGCACTGGGCCTACGTAACAACTGATTGAATCTGGGATAGAATTTTGGTTAAAATATTTCTGTTAAAAGAAAAAGGCTATTGTTTACAGAATCGTTAAAAAATTAATTTTACGTCGAGCTATTCAAAAATTAATGATTTTTCTACAGCAGCTATAGGATATTCTTTTATAAAATATCCACATCTTACCGTAACATCGGTTGAAATAGGCTAATTGTAGGCCTACGTTTCCTGCCTGTGTACCTTTACATATTTCGTACACGTTTCGCAATATCCACATCTTACCGTAACATCGGTTGAAATAGGCTAATTGTAGGCCTACGTTTCCTTCCTGCGTCAAATTACATATTTCGTACACGTTTCGCAATATCCACATCTTACCGTAACATCGGTTGAAATAGGCTAATTGTAGGCCTACGTTTCCTGCCTGCGTCCCTTTACTTATTTCGTACACGTTTCGCAAAATCCACATCTTACCGTAACATCGGTTGAAATAGGCTAATTGTAGGCCTACGTTTCCTGCCTGCGCCCCTTTACATATTTCGTACACGTTTCGCAATATCCACAACTTACCGTAACATCGATTGAAATAGGCTAATTGTAGGCTTACGTTTCCTGCCTGCGTCCCTTTACATATTTCGTACACGTTTCGCAATATCCACATCTTACCGTAACATCGGTTGAAATAGGCTAATTGTAGGCCTACGTTTCCTGCCTGCGTCCCTTTGCAAAGGATATTGAGGGTATTTGCAAAACAGATTTTATACTTCCAAACAAATACCCTCACTTCACATTTACTGTAACGACAAAATACCAGTGTAGTCTAGTATTACGTAACAAAGTTGGGCAAACTAATGTTTGCAGGTTAAAAGTAATTTGCTTACGTCACACCACTTCCGTTTCTCCTGAATGAGAATTATTTCCGCGACCGTACAGTACATACAAAGCATATTTGATAAAAGCAGATATTATTTATTGTGTATCTACTAATAATAACTCATTATTTCTCTTTACGTAAAACATTCAGCTTGATGTAAACGAGTAACATTTACTGGACCTTGCTTGAACTTGTCGATTTAGTATTTTAGGAAATAATTTGTCCCTAAGTAACGTGATCCTAGTGAGATGTTTGCCCTACAGCACTTTGGGTTGAAGCTCTACTTGTATGCATTTGTTATACACAATTATCGTGTAATATTTGCGGATTTAATAATAAATCGTTCACACGTTTATTGACTAATGGAACGCGTACGTTTTGCACTTATATTTCTAAGAAAACGAAAGCTTATATTCTTAAATCTCTGACAGTAAAAACATATATTTTTAAAATATTACCAAACAGACTACTTCGGATTCCTCAAATTTAACGCGAGGCAAAAGAAAATAATCGTCAAGAAATCTTATATGACTAATCTACATGTAGGGCCTAGGTAGGCCTACGTCATTGCAGTTTGGGAACTGAACTGTTTTGACTTAGTTACCTAAGTCAGAGTCCCTGTATACGGATCAGTGCGTCATTTGTTTATGTTCATAAACTGGCTGGATTCGTAATTTATAAAGCAAAAACATTCAGCAGTGTCTCATTTATATGCGGTCTTGATGGGACTGGAACTAATCCGGATTGACAAAAGTACAAAAATGACTTCCGGATTAACCGGAAATGGCCTACTGGAAAAATCTGTCTACCACTAGGCCTACATTATGGTAGGTACTTGTAAGTGTGGAGTTAAAGTAGTTAGGGAAGTAAAAAACAACAGACTTTTTACACCCTTTCAACATAGAAAATACGTACCGGTACAAAAACTGCTAGTTTAGTTTTGCTGTCACGTTGTTTCGTTTATTTAATTATTTTAACGTTACTTCAAAATTCGCATGCGCTGATTAGTTTTCAAGGATGCCAACGTCTTAAAAATAAGTGCGCAATATTTAAATAAGAACTGTTTTCCATTTGTATTATTAATAAAAATTGATCATTTAAATTCAAAAAAATCACACTTAAATAAAACAAAGTGCCTCCTACTTTTATAAAAATACTTCCGTTAAAAAAAAATGTCTGTAGCTTGCGACCCCCTCTGAGCCCGCGGCGTGCCTAGTCGGCCTAGTGGTAAATCCGGCACTGGGCCTACTTAACAACTGATTGAATCTGGGATAGAATTTTGGTTAAAAGTAAGTTAAAATATTTCTGTTAAAAGAAAAACGCTATTGTTTATAGAATCGTTAAAAATTAATTTTACGTAGAGCTATTCAAAAAATAATGATTTTTCTACAGCAGCTTTAGGATATTCTTTTTGTAAAATAGCCACATCTTCCCGTAACATCGGTTGAAATAGGCTAATTGTAGGCCTACGTTTCCTGCCTGCGTCCCTTTACATATTTCGTACACGTTTCCCAATATCCACATCTTACTGTAACATCGGTTGAAATAGGCTAATTGTAGGCCTACGTTTCCTGCCTGCGTCCCTTTACATGTTTCGTACACGTTTCCCAATATCCACATCTTACCGTAACATCGGTTGAAATAGGCTAATTGTAGGCCTACGTTACCTGCCTGCGTCCCTTTACATGTTTCGTACACGTTTCCCAATATCCACATCTTACCGTAACATCGGTTGAAAGAGGCTAATTGTAGGCCTACGTTTCCTGCCTACGTCCATTTACATATTTCGTACACGTTTCGCAATATCAACATCTTACCGTAACATCGGTTGAAATAGGCTAATTGTAGGCCTACGTTTCCTGCCTGCGTCCCTTTACATATTCGTACACGTTTCGCAATATCCACATCTTACCGTAACATCGGTCGAAATAGGCTAATTGTAGGCCTACGTTTCCTGCCTGCGTTCCTTTACATATTTCGTACACGTTTCGCAATATCCACATATAACCGTAACATCGGTCGAAATAGGCTAATTGTAGGCCTACGTTTCCTGCCTGCTTCCATTTACACATTTCGTACACGTTTCGCAATATCCACATCTTACCGTAACATCGGTTGAAATAGGCTAATTGTAGGCCTACGTTTCCTGCCTGCGTTCCTTTACATATTTCGTACACGTTTCGCAAAATCCACATCTTACCGTAACATCGGTTGAAATAGGCTAATTGTAGGCCTACGTTTCCTGCCTGCGTCATTTTACATATTTCGTACACGTTTCGCAAAATCCACATCTTACCGTAACATTGTTTGAATAAGGCTAATTATAGGCCTACGTTTCCTGCCCGCGTCCCTTTACAAATTTCGTACACGTTTCGCAATATCCACATCTTACCGTAATATCGGTTGAAGTAGGCTAATTATAGGCCTACGTTTCCTGCCTGCGTTCGTTTACATATTTCGTACACGTTTCGCAGTATCCACACTTACCGTAACATCGGTTGAAATAGGCTAATTGTAGGCCTACGTTTTCTGCCTGCGTCCCTTTATTTATTTCGTACACGTTTCGCAATATCCACATCTAACCGTACCATCGGTTGAAATAGGCTAATTGTAGGCCTACGTTTCCTGCCAGCGTCCATTTACATATTTCGTACACGTTTCGCAATATCCACATCTTACCGTAACATCGGTTGAAATAGGCTAATTGTAGGCCTACGTTTCCTGCCTGCGTTCCTTTACATATTTCGTACACGTTTCGCAAAATCCACATCTTACCGTAACATCGGTTGAAATACGCTAATTGTAGGCCTACGTTTCCTGCCTGCGTTCCTTTACATATTTCGTACACGTTTCGCAAAATCCACATCTTACTGTAACATCGTTTGAAATAGGCTAATTGTAGGCCTACGTTTCCTGCCTGCGTCCCTTTACATATGTCGTACACGTTTCGCAAAATCCACATCTTACCGTAACATCGGTCGAAACAGGCTAATTGTAGGTCTACGTTTCCTGCCTGCGTTCATTTACATATTTCGTACACGTTTCGCAATACCCACATCTTACCGTAACATCGGTTGAAATAGGCTAATTGTAGGCCTACGTTTCCTGCCTGCGTTCCTTTACATATTTCGTACACGTTTCGCAATATCCACATATAACCGTAACATCGGTCGAAATAGGCTAATTGTAGGCCTACGTTTCCTGCCTGCTTCCATTTACATATTTCGTACACGTTTCGCAATATCCACATCTTATCGTAACATCGGTTGAACTAGGCTAATTATAGGCCTACGTTTCCTGCCTGCGTTCCTTTACATATTTCGTACACGTTTCGCAATATCCACACTTACCGTAACATCGGTTGAAATGGGCTAATTGTAGGCCTACGTTTCCTGCCTGCGTCCCTTTACATATTTCGTAGACGTTTCGCAATATCCACATCTTACCGTAACATCGGTTGAAATAGGCTAATTTTAGGCCTACGTTTCCTGCCTGCGTCATTTTACATATTTCGTACACGTTTCGCAAAATCCACATCTTACTGTAACATAGTTTGAAAAAGGCTAATTATAGGACTACGTTTCTTGCCTGCGTCATTTTACATATTTCGTACACGTTTCACAAAATCCACATCTTACCGTAACATCGTTTGAAAAAGGCTAATTATAGGCCTACGTTTCCTGCCTGCGTCCCTTTACAAATTTCGTTCACGTTTCGCAATATCCACATCTTACCGTATTATCGGTTGAAGTAGGCTAATTGTAGGCCTACGTTTCCTGCCTGCGTCCCTTTACATATTTCGTACACGTTTCGCAATATACACATCTTACCGTAACATCGGTTGAAATAGGCTAATTGTAGGCTTACGTTTCCTGCCTGCATCTCTTTACATATTTCGTACACGTTTCGCAAAATCCACATCTTACCGTGAACATCGTTTGAAATAGGCTAATTGTAGGCCTACGTTTCCTGCCTGCGCCCCTTTACATATTTCGTACACGTTTCGCAATATCCACATCTTACCGTAACATCGGTTGAAATAGGCTAATTGTAGGCCTACGTTTCCTGCCTGCGTCCCTTAACATATTTCGTACACGTTTCGCAAAATCCACATCTTACCGTAACATCGGTTGAAATAGGCTAATTGTAGGCCTACGTTTCCTGCCTGCGTCATTTTACATATTTCGTACACGTTTCGAAAAAACCACATGTTACCATAACATCGTTTGAAAAAGGCTAATTATAGGCCTACGTTTCCTGCCTGCGTCCCTTTACAAATTTCTACACGTTTCGCAATATCCATATCTTACCGTAATATCGGTTGAAGTAGGCTAATTATAGGCCTACGTTTCCTGCCTGCGTTCGTTTACATATTTCGTACACGTTTCGCAGTATCCACACTTACCGTAACATCGGTTGAAATAGGCTAATTGTAGGCCTACGTTCCCTGCTTGCGTCCCTTTACATATTTCGTACACGTTTCGCAAAATCCACATCTTACCGTAACATCGTTTGAAGTAGGCTAATTATAGGCCTACGTTTCCTGCCTGCGTCCCTTGACATATTTCGTACACGTTTCGCAATAGCCACATCTTACCGTAACATCGGTTGAAATAGGCTAATTGTAGGCCTACGTTTCCTGCATGCGTCCCTTTACAAATTTCGTACACGTTTCGCAAGATCCACATCTTACCGTAACATCGGTTGAATAGGCTAATTGTAGGCCTACGTTTCCTGCCTGTGTCCTTTACATATTTCGTACACGTTTCGCAATAGCCACATCTTACCGTAACATCGGTTGAAATAGGCTAATTGTAGGCCTACGTTTCCTGCCTGCGTTCCTTTACATATTTCCTACACGTTTCCAATTTGTAATAAAATTCTGATCCACCGGAATACAATTCTGGTTTAAAAAAATTAAAATACTTTTATTATAAACAATAAATATTTGCTATTGATTAGACAACCAATTAAAAAGTAATTTTACATAGAGCTCTCTAAAAATTATTACTTCATAACATAATTTATTGCAACCACACGCTATTTTTTTTTTTTTAATATTCATACATGATGAATATTCATTCATAGTTTTAAATATACAACATATTTCGTACACATTATCACAAGTTTTTAAACAAATTCCAAACCACCATTTTCATGTGCTATACAATTATTTAAATGTCGCTTACACTAGAAGCACGTTTACGTTTGCGGATTTTTTTCTTAGTTTCCGCAAAAAAAAGTGTTTTACATTACACACGTATCGCTTTCCATGTGTAATTTCAATTCTCATATTAACCTAACAACATCAACTTTTAGCGTCACAGGTTCGCAACTGTGATATACTACTGCTACAATCATTTTTCATTAAAAAAAAGGACTAAGAATACCCACTGCAATCGCCAGCCAAATATTTTGCAACATAGGAAATTAAAATGTTTATAATTATTTCACCTACATAAAATTATGTGCGATATTCACTAAAGATCGAAGCCAAATAATCGCATAATCGAAATATCGAAAATGGCTGCAGGAACGGATAGAGTTACAGTACCGCCTTGGCATTAAGGATTAGGCCTACATTATAAGTTCAAGCATATCCTTCCCAAAGAATGTACAGAAATTTTGAAGTCTTATATATCAGAATGATAGACTACTTTATGACTGAGCAAGAAGACACCAGAGAAATCAAAGCTGCAGTCCTACAGGGCGGTTAAATGTTTTGGATCTGGTCCTTTACATCCGTGAAGTTCAGCTACTTCTGCCAACAGTATAGGTCACAAGTTGCAAGCAGATATTACTAGATTTCACACTGCACTAGCCTATTTACATGTTGTCGGTAGAATTGTTTTACAATATGGTTTTTATAAACCCGTGTAATGTGAAGCCTACACAGAAATTTTAGACTTCCTGTAAATTGTACATGGACTACCCAAAAATATAGGCCTACACGTGAATGCAAAAACCTGTTAGGCTAGATACGTCATTGGTGCATGGTAGAGTAACACTTTATTGCAATATCTTCTAAGTAATTCTAATCTCGTTATCAAAAGATGAGTAACTGAAACAGGACAAAAAACCTACGTAGAGAATAACAAAGAGCACTGCTCTATTTCAATCAAGTTCATCTCAACTGTATGTGACTGCCTAGTGCATGCGCAGAATTCTTACGCTGGAAAACACCTTTACATACGTTCTGCACATGCGCCATTCAATATTCAAAACATAAAATATCGGTATGGGGAACCATACATGAGTTCCATGTTTTAAGATTTATATTTAAAACCATTTTCGAAATGAAATATTTCCATAGAATCTAATTTTTTCTTCAGCCTTAACCACAGTACTGTGGTCACGAACGTATACCACCTCACGTTAGAGCACTCGATTTTCACTGATGATGGCAGTCGATGGCACTGCCGAAACGTCTGGTTTTGCAGAAAACATAGGACCACGGCCAAACAGCCCGGGAAGGAATTTTAACAGTAAACTACCTCTTTGTTGCCGAGAACATAGTACACATATAAAAATTATCCCTCTTCCTCCAACTATTTATATTTTAAATCATTTACTTCATTTCGGTTCGATAATTTCTAACAAGTTAGGTGTGTTCCTTGTAAATCGAGTTTTATGTTTGACAAATTCAAATGAAATATTTCGATAGAAACTACTTCTTTATTGCCGATAACGTAGTACACATGTAAAAATTTATCCCCTCCCCTTTCAACGAGCATTTTCAATTATAGAAAATTACGCCCTCCCCCTTCAACTACCCTTTTCATTTATAGATATTTCATCTACCTTTCTACAGTAGATTATTATCCCTTCGTTTCAAGATACTATTTATCAAAATTAAGTACTTTACTCTTGTTAAAATATAAAACGTTCCAGGTAAACTATCACTTCCCGTTAACCGATCCTCACCAAAATCAATAGGCCTAGAGTCCTCTACAACTCAGGTAAATTTGCAAAAAATTATTTGATTCTGCTTGAATTTGCGGCAGTTATCGTTCGGCATAGAAAAGTTCTACACACACACACACACACACACACACACACACACACACACACACACACACACTTTTTGAAAAATGACTTATGGAACATGGAAGTAAAACATTTACTGTTTATACCAAATCCTGTGAAGGCAAATTTTTCATTATTTGCAAAACAGATTTTATACTTCCAAACAAATACCCTCACTTCACATTTACTGTAACGACAAAATTCCAGTGTAGTCTAGTATTACGTAACAAAGTTGGGCCAACTAATGTTTGCAGGTTAGAAAGTAATTTGCTTACGTCACACCACTTCCGTTTCTCCTGCATGAGAATTATTTCCGCGACCGTACAGTACATATAAAGCATATTTGATAAAAGCAGATATTATTTATTGTGTATCTACTAATAATAACTCATTATTTCTCTTTACGTAAAACATTCAGCTTGATGTAAACGAGTAACATTTACTGGACCTTGCTTGAACTTGTCGATTTAGTATTTTAGGAATTAATTTGTCCCTAAGTAACGTGATCCTAGTGAGATGTTTGCCTTACAGCACTTTGGTTTGAAGCTCTACTTGTATGCATTTGTTATACACAATTATCGTGTAATATTTGCGGATTTGTTAATAAATCGCTCACACGTTTATTGACTAATGGAACGCGTACGTTTTGCACTTATATTTCTAAGAAAACGAAAGCTTATATTCTTAAATCTCTGACAGTAAAACCATATATTTTTAAAAGATTACCAAACAGACTACTTCGGTTTCCTCAAATTTAACGCGGGGCAAAAGAAAATAATCGTCAAGAAATCTTATATGACTAATCTACATGTAGGGCCTAGGTAGGTCTACGTCATTGCAGTTTGGGAACTGAACTGTTTTGACTTAGTTACCTAAGTCAGAGTCCCTGTATACAGATGAGTGCATCATTTGTTTATGTTCATAAACTGGCTGGATTCGTAATTTATAAAGCAAAAACATTCAGCAGTATCTCATTTATATGCGGTCTTGATGGCACTGGAACTAATCCGGATTGACAAAAGTACAAAAATGACTTCCCGATTAACCGGAAATAGCCTACTGCAAAAATCTGCCTACCACTAGGCCTACATTATGGTAGATACTTGTAAGTGTGGAGTTAAAGTAGTTAGGGAAGTAAAAAACAACAGACTTTTTACACCGTTTCAACATAGAAAATACGTACCGGTACAAAAACTGCTAGTTTAGTTTTGCTGTCACGTTGTTTCGTTTATTTAATTATTTTAACGTTACTCTAGATTAGAGGTCCTAAATAACTATATTATATTTTGGCACACACGTTTTTCAGGAACTGTGCCTCATTATTTATTAAGCCGACTGGCCAAATAACTTTTTAGGCTTACGTAACAAAACAAATAACCTTACAACTGGGGCGGTAATGCAGGCGTTCCGCAGACTCGATACTAGCCCAAACTTTCCGTTATGTTGTTTTCGCCGTGTATTTATTTCACAGAAAAGCAAACTCGGCGTTCTGAAGAAAACAGTTTACCTGCCTGAAAGCGAAAGCTGTGGAGTTTAAAGTACCGTTAAATGATTCATAAGCGAGCATTGTTCCTATGAATGTCACGTCAAAATCCGTGTAAGGTCAAAGTACGCAGGAACTGATTCTATAGTATAACGGTATTCTAAACAAAATGTATGGTACTCATCGTTGACGGTAAGCTAAACGTTTTCATTTTAGTTATAACTTAAATCACTTTTTCTGTAATCGATCTAAGCAAACTTCGTAATAACTGAAGTATTTACTGGTGCTTTGTTCGTTGGGTATTGATTCCATGACCAAATCTAATTTCTTATTTAGGTAAAAGATTTTTCTTTTGAACCAGACTAACAATATTTACAAAATAGTACCACATATACCTAACACTGATCCAGTCCATTGTGATAATCACGAGAGCCACAAATGAAACGTAAACCCTCCTTGATAACTTAAATCCTTTGATAAGTGTAAGGTTTGAGAATAAAAGAGGCGATTCAAAAAGTATGATGTCTTCGAGACGAGAAAACGGTTTGCTTGTCCCACAATCTGTCTATGTAACCTCTAACAGCCACATTTCATCTAACCGCGTTCTTTGGCACCACTTTTCTGTATACTATAGATTCAAAAATGCGCGTTAAAGAAAAATTCACAATTTTTAATTGCCATGTTGCAAAAGTCGACAATAATTTATTGCATAATTGTTTATAATTTCATATTAACCATATGAAACTTATTTTCTTCTTCTATACAAATTCATTTTACGAGATCCGTTGATGCTGAATTTATTCGAAACGTTATTTTATTATTTTACAGTGAATTTAAATGATTGATACACTTTGTAAGACATAGCTTTATACGTGTAGACGTGTATGGTCTTTATTGGGCTCCACGTGTTGCTCAAGTGTCGTAAACATGGTTGAATGAGACTGTAGGCCTACTTGCTTGAATGAGTAAGCCCTATTTTAATTACAGAAAAATCTTCGTAGATGAAAGATTGTCCAGCAGTATTTTCGGAGACAGCCTATACGCTATCTAGGTTAGTCCAGCAGGTGGGCGCAGTAGGCCTATAGGCTACATAATTAACTTGTGGACTACGTTTGGTTCAACTGGTTCCTCCCTTCTTCTCCTCTATCACATCTCCTTCATTCTTGATCGATGTCTCTCCCTCCTTTCGTCAGTCCAGACGGTACCTGTCCTCTTCTTGGGGTTTTCCTGAAAGCCTTGGGCATTTTTAAATTTCTTTTTGAGTGGCAAGCATTCTTCATTGTCTTCTTGAGTAATCTGGAGTTCTTCTATGTCTTTTTCTGTTTCTTTGAGCCTTTTGAGCTTTTTGAAATAGCTAAATAGCTTCCCTGTCAATGTGTCAGGATTGATTCTTTGAACATGTCCGTAGAAAGTAATTCTTCTTTTTCTAATTACGTCTGTGATTTTCTCAACATATGTGTACAGCTCATTATTGTGGTGTCTTCTGTACTGTTCTCCATCTTTTATTGATCCCAAGATTTTTTAAAATATTTTCCTTTCTGTGACTTCCAGTTCTTCCATCATCATTTTCTTGTTCACAGTCAGAAACTCAGCTCCATAAAGTGCTTCCGGGCGAACTGCTGTTAAATAATGCCTAAGTTTGGCATTCATGGATTAATTTTGTTATTTATTGTTATTTTCTTTATTTATTTAATTTTATTTGGATTGTTTGTTATAATGTTTATTGTTATTTAAGAATTCGAGTGTATAAGGACAACGGAAATTAGATTTGTGGCTCAAGAAATGAAATTTCTATGAAAAGTCTGTTCGTAGGAACAGATTGACAAACGAATGTATCAGAAAATGCATAAAAACATACAGCCTTCACGAATACATTGCCAACGACGGAATGACCACATAGGCACAACGCAAGTAGACAGTTTGCCATTGAAAGGGAAAAGATGAAATTCGAAGCGTCGGTATATCAGGGAAAAGTGGACAGGCCCAGGGCTTGATTTCAGTGGGAACGCGCCGGAACGGCGTTCCGGAACATCTTGGATCCAAAAATAAATTACCGAAAAAATATACGAAAAGAAAAATCTAATTATTACAAAAATTTACTATTACTTTTTAAATTGTACCCCTCATTGCCCCATTACAGAACTAAACATTTGTCAAAATCAAACACTAGCACTAATCTTCATCTTTACTACTATCGTTCACAAATGTCCCAATTACCTATGGAGAAAATTAAACAAAAAAGTTGCTTCAAAATTAAAACTACATGAAAGGGAACTGATTGACAGTTTTACTTGTTAATGGATGGGCCGCTTTAGCCTAAAATATTCATATTCAAGTTATCCGATTTTGCCAGTTTATCCGATTTATCCAGAGTGCTGATAAATATCGGACATGTTTATCTTAAAAGAACAATGGACCTGCAAATTTTTGTAAATTTCGATATTTCAGTTTTTAGCATAATTAACCTGTTTCTGCTGCGGCAATTTTTCAAAATTTTGAATTTCTTGTTTTAGATAATTGCTGGAGTACAAAGAGGAGTGGGCCCAACACATTAAATCTGGGATTTTATTCTAAATTTTGCAAATGAATGTTTTTTTTTCATTTATAGACCTAACAATGAACAAAATATCTTGTATTGGCTTGTAAGATATTTATATGTCCTCTAAAATTACTGGTCCGTCGTAAGTTATAATTAATTTTAAATACAACACTGTAAATTTGTGCAAACAGTTTTGATTTAAATTAAATCAAAATTAGGACACACAGTTACCTAACTAAACGCCAGGATGCGTATTTAACAATTAGGCCTACGCAGTGCCGGATTTAAGATTTTTGGGGCCCTAGACCAAGTTTTCTGAGCAGCCCCCCTCCCGGCTGTTACTTTGAAGTAATTTGATATCAGAATAATACTATCAAATTGAAAACCAGTAGACTAGTATAAAAAAGCGTGCTTTCGTTTATTCTTTAATTTTTTTTAGCTTATGTTTGTAGTTCCACTAGCTGTGTGAATGTTTATATTCATGTTCATGATGAGTAGGCCTACGTTAACTGTACGGTACGGATTCAATTCTATGTTCATAGAGTTTTCACACTAATAAATATCAACAAAACAACACGCTGCCCACCACACAAATCTAAAAGCCTTCTTTACATTCAAAACAAAATAAAAACATAACTTGAAATCGCAAACCGTTTAGTCACAACGCAGATAAACAACGATAACAAACAAGGGTGGTACCACAGTCATTCGGGGGCAACAGAGCGGGCGTTCAAAATTCGCATGCGCAGATTAGTTTTCGAGGATGCCAACGTCTTAAAAACAAGTTCGCAATATTTAAATAAGAACTGTTTTCCATTTGTATTATTAATATCATTTAATTTCAAAAAATCATACTTAAATTAATCAAAGTGCCTCCTACTTTTATAAAAATACTTCCGTTAAAAAAAAATGTCTGTAGCTTGCGACCCCCTCTGAGCCCGCGGCGTGCCTAGTCGGCCTAGTGGTAAATCCGGCACTGGGCCTACGTAACAACTGATTGAATCTGGGATAGAATTTTGGTTAAAATATTTCTGTTAAAAGAAAAAGGCTATTGTTTACAGAATCGTTAAAAAATTAATTTTACGTCGAGCTATTCAAAAATTAATGATTTTTCTACAGCAGCTATAGGATATTCTTTTATAAAATATCCACATCTTACCGTAACATCGGTTGAAATAGGCTAATTGTAGGCCTACGTTTCCTGCCTGTGTACCTTTACATATTTCGTACACGTTTCGCAATATCCACATCTTACCGTAACATCGGTTGAAATAGGCTAATTGTAGGCCTACGTTTCCTTCCTGCGTCAAATTACATATTTCGTACACGTTTCGCAATATCCACATCTTACCGTAACATCGGTTGAAATAGGCTAATTGTAGGCCTACGTTTCCTGCCTGCGTCCCTTTACATATTTCGTACACGTTTCGCAAAATCCACATCTTACCGTAACATCGGTTGAAATAGGCTAATTGTAGGCCTGCGTTTCCTACCTGCGTCCCTTTACATATTTCGTACACGTTTCGCAATATCCACATCTTACCGTAACATCGGTTGAAATAGGCTAATTGTAGGCCTACGTTTCCTGCCTGCGCCCCTTTACATATTTCGTACACGTTTCGCAATATCCACAACTTACCGTAACATCGATTGAAATAGGCTAATTGTAGGCTTACGTTTCCTGCCTGCGTCCCTTTACATATTTCGTACACGTTTCGCAATATCCACATCTTACCGTAACATCGGTTGAAATAGGCTAATTGTAGGCCTACGTTTCCTGCCTGCGTCCCTTTACATATTTCGTACACGTTTCGCAATATCCACATCTTACCGTAACATCGGTTGAAATAGGCTAATTGTAGGCCTACGTTTCCTGCCTGCGTCCCTTTACATATTTCGTACACGTTTCGCAATATTCACATCTTACCGTAACATCGGTTGAAATAGGCTAATTGTAGGCCTACGTGTCCTGCCTGCGTCCCTTTGCAAAGGATATTGAGGGTATTTGCAAAACAGATTTTATACTTCCAAACAAATACCCTCACTTCACATTTACTGTAACGACAAAATACCAGTGTAGTCTAGTATTACGTAACAAAGTTGGGCAAACTAATGTTTGCAGGTTAAAAGTAATTTGCTTACGTCACACCACTTCCGTTTCTCCTGCATGAGAATTATTTCCGCGACCGTACAGTACATACAAAGCATATTTGATAAAAGCAGATATTATTTATTGTGTATCTACTAATAATAACTCATTATTTCTCTTTACGTAAAACATTCAGCTTGATGTAAACGAGTAACATGTACTGGACCTTGCTTGAACTTGTCGATTTAGTATTTTAGGAAATAATTTGTCCCTAAGTAACGTGATCCTAGTGAGATGTTTGCCCTACAGCACTTTGGGTTGAAGCTCTACTTGTATGCATTTGTTATACACAATTATCGTGTAATATTTGCGGATTTAATAATAAATCGTTCACACGTTTATTGACTAATGGAACGCGTACGTTTTGCACTTATATTTCTAAGAAAACGAAAGCTTATATTCTTAACTCTCTGACAGTAAAAACATATATTTTTAAAATATTACCAAACAGACTACTTCGGATTCCTCAAATTTAACGCGAGGCAAAAGAAAATAATCGTCAAGAAATCTTATATGACTAATCTACATGTAGGGCCTAGGTAGGCCTACGTCATTGCAGTTTGGGAACTGAACTGTTTTGACTTAGTTACCTAAGTCAGAGTCCCTGTATACGGATCAGTGCGTCATTTGTTTATGTTCATAAACTGGCTGGATTCGTAATTTATAAAGCAAAAACATTCAGCAGTGTCTCATTTATATGCGGTCTTGATGGGACTGGAACTAATCCGGATTGACAAAAGTACAAAAATGACTTCCGGATTAACCGGAAATGGCCTACTGGAAAAATCTGTCTACCACTAGGCCTACATTATGGTAGATACTTGTAAGTGTGGAGTTAAAGTAGTTAGGGAAGTAAAAAACAACAGACTTTTTACACCCTTTCAACATAGAAAATACGTACCGGTACAAAAACTGCTAGTTTAGTTTTGCTGTCACGTTGTTTCGTTTATTTAATTATTTTAACGTTACTTCAAAATTCGCATGCGCTGATTAGTTTTCAAGGATGCCAACGTCTTAAAAATAAGTGCGCAATATTTAAATAAGAACTGTTTTCCATTTGTATTATTAATAAAAATTGATCATTTAAATTCAAAAAAATCACACTTAAATAAAACAAAGTGCCTCCTACTTTTATAAAAATACTTCCGTTAAAAAAAATGTCTGTAGCTTGCGACCCCCTCTGAGCCCGCGGCGTGCCTAGTCGGCCTAGTGGTAAATCCGGCACTGGGCCTACTTAACAACTGATTGAATCTGGGATAGAATTTTGGTTAAAAGTAAGTTAAAATATTTCTGTTAAAAGAAAAACGCTATTGTTTATAGAATCGTTAAAAATTAATTTTACGTAGAGCTATTCAAAAAATAATGATTTTTCTACAGCAGCTTTAGGATATTCTTTTTGTAAAATAGCCACATCTTCCCGTAACATCGGTTGAAATAGGCTAATTGTAGGCCTACGTTTCCTGCCTGCGTCCCTTTACATATTTCGTACACGTTTCCCAATATCCACATCTTACTGTAACATCGGTTGAAATAGGCTAATTGTAGGCCTACGTTTCCTGCCTGCGTCCCTTTACATGTTTCGTACACGTTTCCCAATATCCACATCTTACCGTAACATCGGTCGAAATAGGCTAATTGTAGGCCTACGTTTCCTGCCTGCGTTCCTTTACATATTTCGTACACGTTTCGCAATATCCACATATAACCGTAACATCGGTCGAAATAGGCTAATTGTAGGCCTACGTTTCCTGCCTGCTTCCATTTACACATTTCGTACACGTTTCGCAATATCCACATCTTACCGTAACATCGGTTGAAATAGGCTAATTGTAGGCCTACGTTTCCTGCCTGCGTTCCTTTACATATTTCGTACACGTTTCGCAAAATCCACATCTTACCGTAACATCGGTTGAAATAGGCTAATTGTAGGCCTACGTTTCCTGCCTGCGTCATTTTACATATTTCGTACACGTTTCGCAAAATCCACATCTTACCGTAACATTGTTTGAATAAGGCTAATTATAGGCCTACGTTTCCTGCCCGCGTCCCTTTACAAATTTCGTACACGTTTCGCAATATCCACATCTTACCGTAATATCGGTTGAAGTAGGCTAATTATAGGCCTACGTTTCCTGCCTGCGTTCGTTTACATATTTCGTACACGTTTCGCAGTATCCACACTTACCGTAACATCGGTTGAAATAGGCTAATTGTAGGCCTACGTTTTCTGCCTGCGTCCCTTTATTTATTTCGTACACGTTTCGCAATATCCACATCTAACCGTACCATCGGTTGAAATAGGCTAATTGTAGGCCTACGTTTCCTGCCAGCGTCCATTTACATATTTCGTACACGTTTCGCAATATCCACATCTTACCGTAACATCGGTTGAAATAGGCTAATTGTAGGCCTAAGTTTCCTGCCTGCGTTCCTTTACATATTTCGTACACGTTTCGCAAAATCCACATCTTACCGTAACATCGGTTGAAATACGCTAATTGTAGGCCTACGTTTCCTGCCTGCGTTCCTTTACATATTTCGTACACGTTTCGCAAAATCCACATCTTACTGTAACATCGTTTGAAATAGGCTAATTGTAGGCCTACGTTTCCTGCCTGCGTCCCTTTACATATGTCGTACACGTTTCGCAAAATCCACATCTTACCGTAACATCGGTCGAAACAGGCTAATTGTAGGTCTACGTTTCCTGCCTGCGTTCATTTACATATTTCGTACACGTTTCGCAATACCCACATCTTACCGTAACATCGGTTGAAATAGGCTAATTGTAGGCCTACGTTTCCTGCCTGCGTTCCTTTACATATTTCGTACACCTTTCGCAATATCCACATATAACCGTAACATCGGTCGAAATAGGCTAATTGTAGGCCTACGTTTCCTGCCTGCTTCCATTTACATATTTCGAACACGTTTCGCAATATCCACATCTTATCGTAACATCGGTTGAAATAGGCTAATTATAGGCCTACGTTTCCTGCCTGCGTTCCTTTACATATTTCGTACACGTTTCGCAATATCCACACTTACCGTAACATCGGTTGAAATGGGCTAATTGTAGGCCTACGTTTCCTGCCTGCGTCCCTTTACATATTTCGTAGACGTTTCGCAATATCCACATCTTACCGTAACATCGGTTGAAATAGGCTAATTTTAGGCCTACGTTTCCTGCCTGCGTCATTTTACATATTTCGTACACGTTTCGCAAAATCCACATCTTACCGTAACATAGTTTGAAAAAGGCTAATTATAGGACTACGTTTCTTGCCTGCGTCATTTTACATATTTCGTACACGTTTCACAAAATCCACATCTTACCGTAACATCGTTTGAAAAAGGCTAATTATAGGCCTACGTTTCCTGCCTGCGTCCCTTTACAAATTTCGTTCACGTTTCGCAATATCCACATCTTACCGTATTATCGGTTGAAGTAGGCTAATTGTAGGCCTACGTTTCCTGCCTGCGTCCATTTACATATTTCGTACACGTTTCGCAATATACACATCTTACCGTAACATCGGTTGAAATAGGCTAATTGTAGGCTTACGTTTCCTGCCTGCATCTCTTTACATATTTCGTACACGTTTCGCAAAATCCACATCTTACCGTAACATCGGTCGAAACAGGCTAATTGTAGGCCTACGTTTCCTGTCTGCGTTCCTTTACATATTTCGTACACGTTTCGCAATACCCACATCTTACCGTAACATCGGACGAAATAGGCTAATTATAGGACTACGTTTCCTGCCTACGTTCCTTTACATATTTCGTACACGTTTCGCAAAATCCACATCTTACCGTAACATCGGTTGAAATAGGCTAATTGTAGGCCTACGTTTCCTGCCTGCGTCATTTTACATATTTCGTACACGTTTCGAAAAATCCACATGTTACCATAACATCGTTTGAAAAAGGCTAATTATAGGCCTACGTTTCCTGCCTGCGTCCCTTTACAAATTTCTACACGTTTCGCAATATCCACGTCTTACAGTAATATCGGTTGAAATAGGCTAATTATAGGCCTACGTTTCCTGCCTGCGTTCGTTTACATAGTTCGTACACGTTTCGCAGTATCCACACTTACCGTAACATCGGTTGAAAAAGGCTAATTGTAGGCCTACGTTCCCTGCCTGCGTCCCTTTACATATTTCGTAAACGTTTCGCAAAATCCACATCTTACCGTAACATCGTTTGAAGTAGGCTAATTATAGGCCTACGTTTCCTGCCTGCGTCCCTTGACATATTTCGTACACGTTTCGCAATAGCCACATCTTACCGTAACATCGGTTGAAATAGGCTAATTGTAGGCCTACGTTTCCTGCATGCGTCCCTTTACAAATTTCGTACACGTTTCGCAAGATCCACATCTTACCGTAACATCGGTTGAATAGGCTAATTGTAGGCCTACGTTTCCTGCCTGTGTCCTTTACATATTTCGTACACGTTTCGCAATAGCCACATCTTACCGTAACATCGGTTGAAATAGGCTAATTGTAGGCCTACGTTTCCTGCCTGCGTTCCTTTACATATTTCCTACACGTTTCCAATTTGTAATAAAATTCTGATCCACCGGAATACAATTCTGGTTTAAAAAAATTAAAATACTTTTATTATAAACAATAAATATTTGCTATTGATTAGACAACCAATTAAAAAGTAATTTTACATAGAGCTCTCTAAAAATTATTACTTCATAACATAATTTATTGCAACCACACGCTATTTTTTTTTTTTTAATATTCATACATGATGAATATTCATTCATAGTTTTAAATATACAACATATTTCGTACACATTATCACAAGTTTTTAAACAAATTCCAAACCACCATTTTCATGTGCTATACAATTATTTAAATGTCGCTTACACTAGAAGCACGTTTACGTTTGCGGATTTTTTTCTTAGTTTCCGCAAAAAAAAGTGTTTTACATTACACACGTATCGCTTTCCATGTGTAATTTCAATTCTCATATTAACCTAACAACATCAACTTTTAGCGTCACAGGTTCGCAACTGTGATATACTACTGCTACAATCATTTTTCATTAAAAAAAAGGACTAAGAATACCCACTGCAATCGCCAGCCAAATATTTTGCAACATAGGAAATTAAAATGTTTATAATTATTTCACCTACATAAAATTATGTGCGATATTCACTAAAGATCGAAGCCAAATAATCGCATAATCGAAATATCGAAAATGGCTGCAGGAACGGATAGAGTTACAGTACCGCCTTGGCATTAAGGATTAGGCCTACATTATAAGTTCAAGCATATCCTTCCCAAAGAATGTACAGAAATTTTGAAGTCTTATATATCAGAATGATAGACTACTTTATGACTGAGCAAGAAGACACCAGAGAAATCAAAGCTGCAGTCCTACAGGGCGGTTAAATGTTTTGGATCTGGTCCTTTACATCCGTGAAGTTCAGCTACTTCTGCCAACAGTATAGGTCACAAGTTGCAAGCAGATATTACTAGATTTCACACTGCACTAGCCTATTTACATGTTGTCGGTAGAATTGTTTTACAATATGGTTTTTATAAACCCGTGTAATGTGAAGCCTACACAGAAATTTTAGACTTCCTGTAAATTGTACATGGACTACCCAAAAATATAGGCCTACACGTGAATGCAAAAACCTGTTAGGCTAGATACGTCATTGGTCCATGGTAGAGTAACACTTTATTGCAATATCTTCTAAGTAATTCTAATCTCGTTATCAAAAGATGAGTAACTGAAACAGGACAAAAAACCTACGTAGAGAATAACAAAGAGCACTGCTCTATTTCAATCAAGTTCATCTCAACTGTATGTGACTGCCTAGTGCATGCGAAGAATTCTTACGCTGGAAAACACCTTTACATACGTTCTGCACATGCGCCATTCAATATTCAAAACATAAAATATCGGTATGGGGAACCATACATGAGTTCCATGTTTTAAGATTTATATTTAAAACCATTTTCGAAATGAAATATTTCCATAGAATCTAATTTTTTCTTCAGCCTTAACCACAGTACTGTGGTCACGAACGTATACCACCTCACGTTAGAGCACTCGATTTTCACTGATGATGGCAGTCGATGGCACTGCCGAAACGTCTGGTTTTGCAGAAAACATAGGACCACGGCCAAACACCCCGGGAAGGAATTTTAACAGTAAACTACCTCTTTGTTGCCGAGAACATAGTACACATATAAAAATTATCCCTCTTCCTCCAACTATTTATATTTAAAATCATTTACTTCATTTCGGTTCGATAATTTCTAACAAGTTAGGTGTGTTCCTTGTAAATCGAGTTTTATGTTTGACAAATTCAAATGAAATATTTCGATAGAAACTACTTCTTTATTGCCGATAACGTAGTACACATGTAAAAATTTATCCCCTCCCCTTTCAACGAGCATTTTCAATTATAGAAAATTACGCCCTCCCCCTTCAACTACCCTTTTCATTTATAGATACTTCATCTACCTTTCTACAGTAGATTATTATCCCTTCGTTTCAAGATACTATTTATCAAAATTAAGTACTTTACTCTTGTTAAAATATAAAACGTTCCAGGTAAACTATCACTTCCCGTTAACCGATCCTCACCAAAATCAATAGGCCTAGAGTCCTCTACAACTCAGGTAAATTTGCAAAAAATTATTTGATTCTGCTTGAATTTGCGGCAGTTATCGTTCGGCATAGAAAAGTTCTACACACACACACACACACACACACACACACACACACACACACACTTTTTGAAAAATGACTTATGGAACATGGAAGTAAAAAATTTACTGTTTATACCAAATCCTGTGAAGGCAAATTTTTCATTATTTGCAAAACAGATTTTATACTTCCAAACAAATACCCTCACTTCACATTTACTGTAACGACAAAATTCCAGTGTAGTCTAGTATTACGTAACAAAGTTGGGCCAACTAATGTTTGCAGGTTAAAAAGTAATTTGCTTACGTCACACCACTTCCGTTTCTCCTGCATGAGAATTATTTCCGCGACCGTACAGTACATATAAAGCATATTTGATAAAAGCAGATATTATTTATTGTGTATCTACTAATAATAACTCATTATTTCTCTTTACGTAAAACATTCAGCTTGATGTAAACGAGTAACATTTACTGGACCTTGCTTGAACTTGTCGATTTAGTATTTTAGGAATTAATTTGTCCCTAAGTAACGTGATCCTAGTGAGATGTTTGCCCTACAGACTTTGGGTTGAAGCTCTACTTGTATGCATTTGTTATACACAATTATCGTGTAATATTTGCGAATTTAATAATAAATCGTTCACACGTTTATTGACTAATGGAACGCGTACGTTTTGCAGTTATATTTCTAAGAAAACGAAAGCTTATATTCTTAACTCTCTGACAGTAAAAACATATATTTTTAAAAGATTACCAAACAGACTACTTCGGTTTCCTCAAATTTAACGCGAGGGAAAAAAATAATAGTCAAGAAATCTTATATGACTAATCTACATGTAGGGCCTAGGTAGGCCTACGTCATTGCAGTTTGGGAACTGAACTGTTTTGACTGAGTTACCTAAGTCAGAGTCCCTGTATACGGATCAGTGCATCATTTGTTTATGTTCATAAACTGGCTGGATTCGTAATTTATAAAGCAAAAGCATTGAGCAGTGTCTCATTTATATGCGGTCTTGATGGGACTGGAACTAATCCGGATTGACAAAAGTACAAAAATGACTTCCGGATTGACCGGAAATGGCCTACTGCAAAAATCTGTCTACCACTAGGCCTACATTATGGTAGATACTTGTAAGTGTGGAGTTAAAGTAGTTAGGGAAGTAAAAAAATAACAGACTTTTTACACACTTTCAACATAGAAAACACGTACCGGTACAAAAATTGCTAGTTTAGTTTTGCTGTCACGTTGTTTCGTTTATTTAATTATTTTAATGTTACTCCAGATTAGAGGTCCTAAATAACTATATTATATTTTGGCACACACGTTTTTCAGGAACTGTGCCTCATTATTTATTAAGCCGACTGGCCAAATAACTTTTTAGGCCTACGTAACAAAACAAATAACCTTACAACTGGGGCGGTAATGCAGGCGTTCCGCAGACTCGATACTAGCCCAAACTTTCCGTTATGTTGTTTTCGCCGTGTATTTATTTCACAGAAAAGCAAACACGGCGTTCTGAAGAAAACAGTTTACCTGCCTGAAAGCGAAAGCTGTGCAGTTTAAAGTACCGTTAAATGATTCATAAGCGAGCATTGTTCCTATGAATGTCACGTCAAAATCCGTGTAAGGTCAAAGTACGCAGGAACTGATTCTATAGTATAACGGTATTCTAAACAAAATGTATGGTACTCATCGTTGACGGTAAGCTAAACGTTTTCATTTTAGTTATAACTTAAATCACTTTTTCTGTAATCGATCTAAGCAAACTTCGTAATAACTGAAGTATTTACTGGTGCTTTGTTCGTTGGGTATTGATTCCATGACCAAATCTAATTTCTTATTTAGGTAAAAGATTTTTCTTTTGAACCAGACTAACAATATTTACAAAATAGTACCACATATACCTAACACTGATCCAGTCCATTGTGATAATCACGAGAGCCACAAATGAAACGTAAACCCTCCTTGATAACTTAAATCCTTTGATAAGTGTAAGGTTTGAGAATAAAAGAGGCGATTCAAAAAGTATGATGTCTTCGAGACGAGAAAACGGTTTGCTTGTCCCACAATCTGTCTATGTAACCTCTAACAGCCACATTTCATCTAACCGCGTTCTTTGGCACCACTTTTCTGTATACTATAGATTCAAAAATGCGCGTTAAAGAAAAATTCACAATTTTTAATTGCCATGTTGCAAAAGTCGACAATAATTTATTGCATAATTGTTTATAATTTCATATTAACCATATGAAACTTATTTTCTTCTTCTATACATATTCATTTTACGATATCCGTTGATGCTGAATTTATTGGAAACGTTATTTTATTATTTTACAGTGAATTTAAATGATTGATACACTTTGTAAGACATAGCTTTATACGTGTATGGTCTTTATTGGGCTCCACGTGTTGCTCAAGTGTCGTAAACATGGTTGAATGAGATTGTAGGCCTACTTGCTTGAATGAGTAAGCCCTATTTTAATTACAGAAAAATCTTCGTAGATGAAAGATTGTCCAGCAGTATTTTCGGAGACAGCCTATACGCTATCTAGGTTAGTCCAGCAGGTGGGCGCAGTAGGCCTATAGGCTACATAATTAACTTGTGGACTACGTTTGGTTCAACTGGTTCCTCCCTTCTTCTCCTCTCCCACATCTCCTTCATTCTTGATCGATGTCTCTCCCTCCTTTCGTCAGTCCAGACGGTACCTGTCCTCTCCTTGGGGTTTTCCTGAAAGCCTTGGGCATTTTTAAATTTCTTTTTGAGTGGCAAGCATTCTTCATTGTCTTCTTGAGTAATCTGGAGTTCTTCTATGTCTTTTTCTGTTTCTTTGAGCCTTTTGAAATAGTTAAATAGCTTCCCTGTCAATCTGTCAGGATTCATTCTTTGAACATGTCCGTAGAAAGTAATTCTTCTTTTTCTAATTACGTCTGTGATTTTCTCAATATATGTGTACAGCTCACTATTGTGGTGTCTTCTGTACTGTTCTCCATCTTTTATTGATCCCAAGATTGTTCTTAATATTTTCTATTCTGTGACTTCCAGTTCTTCCATCATCATTTTCTTGTTCACAGTCAGAAACTCAGCTCCATAAAGTGCTTCCGGGCGAACTGCTGTTAAATAATGCCTAAGTTTGGCATTCATGGATTAATTTTGTTATTTATTGTTATTTTCTTTATTTATTTAATTTTATTTGGATTGTTTGTTATAATATTTATTGTTATTTAAGAATTCGAGTGTATAAGGACAACGGAAATTAGATTTGTGGCTCAAGAAATGAAATTTCTATGAAAAGTCTGTTCGTAGGAACAGATTGACAAACGAATGTATCAGAAAATACATAAAATCATACAGCCTTCACGAATACATTGCCAACGACGGAATGACCACATAGGCACAACGCAAGTAGACAGTTTGCCATTGAAAGGGAAAAGATGAAAGGCGAAGCGTCGGTATATCAGGGAAAAGTGGACAGGCACAGGGCTTGATTTCAGGGGGAACGCGCCGGAACGGCGTTCCGGAACATCTTGGATCCAAAAATAAATTACCGAAAAAATATACGAAAAGAAAAATCTAATTATTACAAAAATTTACTATTACTTTTTAAATTGTACCCCTCATTGCCCCATTACAGAACTAAACATTTGTCAAAATCAAACACTAGCACTAATCTTCATCTTAACTACTATCGTTCACAAATGTCCCAATTACCTATGGAGAAAATTAAACAAACAAACTTGCTTCAAAATTAAAACTACATGAAAGGGAACTGATTGACAGTTTTACTCGTTAATGGATGGGCCGCTTTAGCCCAAAATATTCAAGTTAGGCTGGGTGGTTCCAATTTTCCAACCTATTACAATCCGATTGTGCCAGTTCTGAATGCCCATATTCAGGTGTCTGTATCAGCAGAGAGTGCTGATAAATATCGGACATGTTTATCTTAAAAGAACAATGGACCTGCAAATTTTTGTAAATTTCGATATTTCAGTTTTTAGCATAATTAACCTGTTTCTGCTGCGGCAATTTTTCAAAATTTTGAATTTCTTGTTTTAGATAATTGCTGGAGTACAAAGAGGAGTGGGCCCAACACATTAAATCTGGGATTTTATTCTAAATTTTGCAAATGAATGTTTTTTTTTTCATTTATAGACCTAACAATGAACAAAATATCTTGTATTGGCTTCTAAGATATTTATATGTCCTCTAAATTTATGTCCGTCGTAAGTTATAATTAATTTTAAATACAACACTGTAAATTTGTGCAAACATTTTGATTTAAATTAAATCAAAATTAGGACACACAGTTACCTAACTAAACGCCAGGATGCGTATTTAACAATTAGGCCTACGCAGTGCCGGATTTAAGATTTTTGGGGCTCTAGGCCAAGTTTTCTGAGCGGCCCCCATCCCGGCTGTGACTTTGAAGTAATTTGATATGAGATTAATACTATCAAATTGAAAACCAGTAAACTACTATAAAAAAGCGTGCTTTCATTTATTCTTTTATTTTTTTAGCTTATGTTTGTAGCTCCACTAGCTGTGTGATTATTTATATTCATGTTCATGATGAGTATGCCTACGTTAACTGTACGGTACGGATTCAATTCTATGTTCATAGAGTTTTCACACTAATAAATATCAACGAAACAACACGCTGCCCACCACACAAAGCTAAAAGCCTTCTTTACATTCAAAATAAAATAAAAACATAACCTGAAATCGCAAACCGTTTAGTCACAACGCAGATAAACAACGATAACAAACAAGGGTGGTACCACAGTCATTCGGGGGCAAAAGAACGGGCGTTCAAAATTCGCATGCGCAGATTAGTTTTCGAGGATGCCAACGTCTTAAAAATAAGTGCGCAATATTTAAAGAAGAACTGTTTTCCATTTCTATTACTAATAAAAATTGATCATTTAAATTCAAAAAAATCATACTTAAATAAATCAAAGTGCCTCCTACTTTTATAAAAATAATTCCGTTAAAAAAAAATGTCTGTAGCTTGCGACCCCCTCTGAGCCCGCGGCGTGCCTAGTCGGCCTAGTGGTAAATCCGACACTGGGCCTACGTAACAACTGATTGACTCTGGGATAGAATTTTGGTTAAAAGTAAGTTAAAATATTTCTGTTAAAAGAAAAACGTTATTGTTTATAGAATCGTTAAAAAATTAATTTTACGTAGAGCTATTCAAAAAATAATGATTTTTCTACAGCAGCTTTAGGATATTCTTTTTGTAAAATAGCCACATCTTACCGTAACATCGTTTCAAAAAGGCTAATTATAGGCCTACGTTTCCTGCCTGCGTCCCTTTACAAATTTCGTACACGTTTCGCAATATCCACGTCTTACAGTAATATCGGTTGAAATAGGCTAATTATAGGCCTACGTTTCCTGCCTGCGTTCCTTTACATATTTCGTACACGTTTCGCAATATCCACACTTACCGTAACATCGGTTGAAATAGGCTAATTGTAGGCCTACGTTTCCTGCCTGCGTCCCTTTACATATTTCGTACACGTTTCGCAAAATCCACATCTTACCGTGAACATCGTTTGAAATAGGCTAATTGTAGGCCTACGTTTCCTGCCTGCGCCCTTTTACATATTTCGTACACGTTTCGCAATATCCACATCTTACCGTAACATCGGTTGAAATAGGCTAATTGTAGGCCTACGTTTCCTGCCTGCGTCCCTTAACATATTTCGTACACGTTTCGCAAAATCCACATCTTACCGTAACATCGGTTGAAATAGGCTAATTGTAGGCCTACGTTTCCTGCATGCGTCCCTTTAGCTATTTTCGTACACGTTTCGCAATATCCACATCTTGCCGTAACATCGGTTGAAATAGGCTAATTGTAGGCCTACGTTTCCTGCCTGCGTTCCTTTACATATTTCTTACACGTTTCCAATTTGTAATAAAATTCTGATCCACCGGAATACAATTCTGGTTTAAAAAAATTAAAATACTTTTATTATAAACAATAAATATTTGCTATTGATTAGACAACCAATTAAAAAGTAATTTTACATAGAGCTCTCTAAAAATTATTACCTCATAACATAATTTATTGCAACTACACGCTATTTTTTTTTTTAATATTCATACATGATTTCAGACATGATGACTATTCATTCATAATTTTTAATATACAACATATTTCGTACACATTATCACAAGTTTTTAATCAAATTCCAAACCACCATTTTCATGTGCTATACAATTATTTAAATGTCACTTACACTAGAAGCACGTTTACGTTTGCAGATTTTTTTCTTAGTTTCCGCAAAAAGAAGAGTTTTACATTACACACGTATCGCTTTCCATGTGTAATTTCAATTCTCATATTAACCTAACAACATCAACTTTTAGCGTCACAGGTTCGCAACTGTGATATATTAGTGTTACAATCATTTTTCATTAAAAAAAAGGACTAAGAATACCCACTGCAATCCCCAGCCAACTATTTTGCAACATAGGAAATTAAAATGTTTATAATTATTTCACCTACATAAAATTATGTGCGATATTCACTAAAGATCGAAGCCAAATAATCGCATAATCGAAATATCGAAAATGGCTGCAGGAACGGATAGAGTTACAGTACCGCCTTGGCATTAAGGATTAGGCCTACATTATAAGTTCAAGCATATCCTTCCCAAAGAATGTACAGAAATTTTGAAGTCTTATATATCAGAATAATAGACTACTTTATGATTGAGCAAGAAGACACCAGAGAAATCAAAGCTGCAGTCCTACAGGGCGGTTAAATGTTTTGGTTCTGGTCCTTTACATCCGTGAAGTTCAGCTACTTCTGCCAACAGTATAGGTCACAAGTTGCAAGCAGATATTACTAGATTTCACAGTGCACTAGCCTATTTACATGTTGTCGGTAGAATTGTTTTACAATATGGTTTTTATAAACCCGTGTAATGTGAAGCCTACACAGAAATTTTAGACTTCCTGTAACTTGTACATGGACTACCCAAAAATATAGGCCTACACGTGAATGCAAAAACCTGTTAGGCTAGATATGTCATTGGTGCATGGTAGAGTAACACTTTATTGCAATATCTTCTAAGTAATTCTAATCTCGTTATCAAAAGATGAGTAACTGAAACAGGACAAAAAACCTACGTAGAGAATAACAAAGAGCACTGCTCTATTTCAATCAAGTTCATCTCAACTGTATGAGACTGCCTAGTGCATGCGCAGAATTCTTACGCCGGAAAACACCTTTACATACGTTTTGCACATGCGCCATTCAATATTCAAAACATAAAATATCGGTATGGGGAACCATACATGAGTTCCATGTTTTAAGATTTATATTTAAAATCATTTTCGAAATGAAATATTTCCATAGAATCTAATTTTTTCTTCAGCCTTAACCACAGTACTGTGGTCACGAACGTATACTACCTCACGTTAGCGCACTCGATTTTCACTGATGATGGCAGTCGATGGCACTGCCGAAACGTCTGGTTTTGCAGAAAACATAGGACCACGGCCAAACAGCCCGGGAAGGAATTTTAACAGCAAACTACCTCTTTGTTGCCGAGAACGTAGTACACATATAAAAATTATCCCTCTCCCTCCAACTATTTATATTTAAAATCATTTACTTCAATTCGGTTCGATAATTTCTAACAAGTTAGGTGTGTTCCTTGTAAATCGAGTTTTATGTTTGACAAATTCAAATGAAATATTTCGATAGAAACTACTTCTTTATTGCCGATAACGTAGTACACATGTAAAAATTTATCCCCTCCCCTTTCAACTAGCATTTTCAATTATAGAAAATTACGCCCTCCCCCTTCAACTACCCTTTTCATTATAGATATTTCATCTACCTTTCTACAGTAGATTATTATGATCTTCGTTTCAAGATACTATTTATCAAAATTAAGTACTTTACTCTTGTTAAAATATAAAACGTTCCAGGTAAACTATCACTTCCCTTTAACCGATCCTCACCAAAATCAATAGGCCTAGAGTCCTCTACAACTCAGGTAAATTTGCAAAAAATTATTTGATTCTGTTTGAATTTGCGGCAGTTATCGTTCGGCATAGAAAAGTTCTACACACACACACACACACACACACACACACACACACTTTTTGAAAAATGACTTTTCTTCGTGTTTTGAGGGTAGTACAATCAGAATCAGCCCTTATTTCGAACACGATTTTTTTCGCCATCACCATACTTCCATTTCCTTACGGAACATGGAAGTAAAACATTTACTGTTTATACCAAATCCTGTGAAGGCAAATTTTTCATTATTTGCAAAACAGATTTTATACTTCCAAACAAATACCCTCACTTCACATTTACTGTAACGACAAAATACCAGTGTAGTCTAGTATTACGTAACAAAGTTGGGCAAACTAATGTTTGCAGGTTAGAAAGTAATTTGCTTACGTCACACCACTTCCGTTTCTCCTGCATGAGAATTATTTCCGCGACCGTACAGTACATATAAAGCATATTTGATAAAAGCAGATATTATTTATTGTGTATCTACTAATAATAACTCATTATTTCTCTTTACGTAAAACATTCAGCTTGATGTAAACGAGTAACATTTACTGGACCTTGCTTGAACTTGTCGATTTAGTATTTTAGGAATTAATTTGTCCCTAAGTAACATGATCCTAGTGAGATGTTTGCCCTACAGCACTTTGGGTTGAAGCTCTACTTGTATGCATTTGTTATACACAATTATCGTGTAATATTTGCGGATTTGTTAATAAATCGTTCACACGTTTATTGACTAATGGACGCGTACGTTTTGCACTTATATTTCTAAGAAAACGAAAGCTTATATTCTTAACTCTCTGACAGTAAAACCATATATTTTTAAAAGATTACACAACAGACTACTTCGGTTTCCTCAAATTTAACGCGGGGCAAAAGAAAATAATCGTCAAGAAATCTTATATGACTAATCTACATGTAGGGCCTAGGTAGGCCTACGTCATTGCAGTTTGGGAACTGAACTGTTTTGACTTAGTTACCTAAGTCAGAGTCCCTGTATACGGATCAGTGCGTCTTTGTTTATGTTCATAAACTGGCTGGATTCGTAATTTATAAAGCAAAAACATTCAGCAGTGTCTCATTTATATGCGGTCTTGATGGGACTGGAACTAATCCGGATTGACAAAAGTACAAAAATGACTTCCGGATTAACCGGAAATGGCCTACTGGAAAAATCTGTCTACCACTAGGCCTACATTATGGTAGGTACTTGTAAGTGTGGAGTTAAAGTAGTTAGGGAAGTAAAAAACAACAGACTTTTTACACCCTTTCAACATAGAAAATACGTACCGGTACAAAAACTGCTAGTTTAGTTTTGCTGTCACGTTGTTTCGTTTATTTAATTATTTTAACGTTACTCCAGATTAGAGGTCCTAAATAACTATACTATATTGTGGCGCACACGTTTTTCAGGAACTGTGCCTCAATATTTTTTAAGCCGACTGGCCAAATAACTTTTTAGGCCTAGGTGACAAAACAAATAACCTTACAACTGGGGCGGTAATGCAGGCGTTCCGCAGACTCGATACTAGCCCAAACTTTCCGTTATTTTGTTTTCGCAGTGTAGGCCTATTTATTTCACAGAAAAGCAAACTCGGCGTTCTGAAGAAAATAGTTTACCTGCCTGAAAGCGAAAGCTGTGCAGTTTAAAGTACCGTTAAATGATTCATAAGCGAGCATTGTTCCTATGAATGTCACGTCAAAATTCGTGTAAGGTCAAAGTACGCAGGACTGATTCTATACTATAATGGTATTCTAAACAAAATGTATGGTACTCATCGTTGACGGTAAGCTAAACGTTTTCATTTTAATTATAACTTCAATCACTTTTTCTGTAATCGATCTAAGCAAACTTCGTAATAACTGAAGTATTTACTGGTGCTTTGTTCGTTGGGTATTAATTCCAAGACCAAATCTAATTTCTTATTTAGGTAAAAGATTTTTCTTTTGAACCAGACTAACAATATTTACAAAATAGTACCACATATACCTAACACAGATCCAGTCCATTGTGGTAATCACGAGAGCCACAAATGTAACGTAAACCCTCCTTGATAACTTACATCCTTTGATAAGTGTAAGGTTTCAGAATAAAAGAGGCGATTCAAAAAGTATGATGTCTTCGAGAAGAGAAAACGGTTTGCTTGTCCCACAATCTGTCTATGTAACCTCTGACAGCCACATTTCATCTAACCGCGTTCATTGGCACCACTTTTCTGTATACTATAGATTCAAAAATGCGCGTTAAAGAAAAATTCACAATTTTTAATTGCCATGTTGCAAAAGTCGACAATAATTTATTGCATAATTGTTTATAATTTCATATTAACCATATGAAACTTATTTTCTTCTTCTATACAAATTCATTTTACGAGATCCGTAGATGCTGAATTTATTGGATATGTTATTTTATTATTTTACAGTGAATTTAAATGATTGATACACTTTGTAAGACATAGCTTTATACGTGTATGGTCTTTATTGGGCTCCACGTGTTGCTCAAGTGTCGTAAACATGGTTGAATGAGACTGTAGGCCTACTTGCTTGAATGAGTAAGCCCTATTTTAATTACAGAAAAATCTTCGTAGTTGAAAGATTGTCCAGCAGTGTTTTCGGAGACAGCCTATACGCTATCTAGGTTAGTCCAGCAGGTGGGCGCAGTAGGCCTATAGGCTACATAATTAACTTGTGGACTACGTTTGGTTCAACTGGTTCCTCCCTTCTTCTCCTCTCCCACATCTCCTTCATTCTTGATCGATGCCTCTCCCTCCTTTCGTCAGTCCAGACGGTACCTGTCCTCTTCTTGGGGTTTTCCTGAAAGCCTTGGGCATTTTTAAATTTCTTTTTGAGTGGCAAGCATTCTTCATTGTCTTCTTGAGTAATCTGGAGTTCTTCTACGTCTTTTTCTGTTTCTTTGAGCCTTTTGAGCTTTTTGAAATAGTTAAATAGCTTCCCTGTCAATCTGTCAGGATTCATTCTTTGAACATGTCCGTAGAAAGTAATTCTTCTTTTTCTAATTACGTCTGTGATTTTCTCAACATATGTGTACAGCTCATTATTGTGGTGTCTTCTGTACTGTTCTCCATCTTTTATTGATCCCAAGATTTTTTTTAATATTTTCCTTTCTGTGACTTCCAGTTCTTCCATCATCATTTTCTTGTTCACAGTCAGAAACTCAGCTCCACAAAGTTCTTCCGGGCGAACTGCTGTTAAATAATGCCTAAGTTTGGCATTCATGGATTAATGTTGTTATTTATTGCTATTTTCTTTATTTATTTAATTTTATTTGGATTGTTTGTTATAGCCTAATATTTATTGTTATTTAAGAACTCGAGTGTATAAGGACAACGGAAATTAGATTTGTGGCTCAAGAAATGATATTTCTATGAAAAGTCTGTTCGTAGGAACAGATTGACAAACGAATGTATCAGAAAATACATAAAATCATACAGCCTTCACGAATACATTGCCAACGACGGAATGACCACATAGGCACAACGCAAGTAGACAGTTTGCCATTGAAAGGGAAAAGATGAAAGGCGAAGCGTCGGTATATCAGGGAAAAGTGGACAGGCACAGGGCTTGTTTTCAGGGGGAACGCGCCGGAACGGCGTTCCGGAACATCTTGGATCCAAAAATAAATTACCGAAAAAATATACGAAAAGAAAAATCTAATTATTACAAAAATTTACTATTACTTTTTAAATTGTACCCCTCATTGCCCCATTACAGAACTAAACATTTGTCAAAATCAAACACTAGCACTAATCTTCATCTTAACTACTATCGTTCACAAATGTCCCAATTACCTATGGAGAAAATTAAACAAACAAACTTGCTTCAAAATTAAAACTACATGAAAGGGAACTGATTGACAGTTTTACTTGTTAATGGATGGGCCGCTTTAGCCCAAAATATTCAAGTTAGGCTGGGTAGTTCAAATGTTCCAACCTATTACAATCCGATTGTGCCAGTTCTGAATGCCCATATTCAGGTGTCTGTATCAGCAGAGAGTGCTGATAAATATCGGACATGTTTATCTTAAAAGAACAATGGACCTGCAAATTTTTGTAAATTTCGATATTTCAGTTTTTAGCATAATTAACCTGTTTCTGCTGCGGCAATTTTTCAAAATTTTGAATTTCTTGTTTTAGATAATTGCTGGAGTACAAAGAGGAGTGGGCCCAACACATTAAATCTGGGATTTTATTCTAAATTTTGCAAATGAATGTTTTTTTTTTTCATTTATAGACCTAACAATGAACAAAATATCTTGTATTGGCTTCTAAGATATTTATATGTCCTCTAAATTACTGGTCCGTCGTAAGTTATAATTAATTTTAAATACAACACTGCAAATTTGTGCAACCAGTTTTGATTTAAATTAAATCAAAATTAGGACACACAGTTACCTAACTAAACGCCAGGATGCGTATTTAACAATTAGGCCTACGCAGTGCCGGATTTAAGATTTTTGGGGCTCTAGGCCAAGTTTTCTGAGCGGCCCCCCTCCCGGCTGTGACTTTGAAGTAATTTGATATCAGATTAATACTATCAAATTGAAAACCAGTAAACTACTATAAAAAAGCGTGCTTTCATTTATTCTTTTATTTTTTTAGCTTATGTTTGTAGCTCCACTAGCTGTGTGAATGTTTATATTCATGTTCATGATGAGTATGCCTACGTTAACTGTACGGTACGGATTCAATTCTATGTTCATAGAGTTTTCACACTAATAAATATCAACGAAACAACACGCTGCCCACCACACAAAGCTAAAAGCCTTCTTTACATTCAAAACAAAATAAAAACATAACCTGAAATCGCAAACCGTTTAGTCACAACGCAGATAAACAACGATAACAAACAAGGGTGGTACCACAGTCATTCGGGGGCAAAAGAGCGGGCGTTCAAAATTCGCATGCGCAGATTAGTTTTCGAGGATGCCAACGTCTTAAAAATAAGTGCGCAATATTTAAAGAAGAACTGTTTCCCATTTGTATTACTAATAAAAATTGATCATTTAAATTCAAAAAAATCATACTTAAATAAATCAAAGTGCCTCCTACTTTTATAAAAATAATTCCGTTAAAAAAAAATGTCTGTAGCTTGCGACCCCCTCTGAGCCCGCGGCGTGCCTAGTGGTAAATCCGGCACTGGGCCTACGTAACAACTGATTGAATCTGGGATAGAATTTTGGTTAAAAGTAAGTTAAAATATTTCTGTTAAAAGAAAAAAGTTATAGTTTATAGAATCGTTAAAGAATTAATTTTACGTAGAGCTATTCAAAAAATAATGATTTTTCTACAGCAGCTTTAGGATACTCTTTTTGTAAAATAGCCACATCTTACCGTAACATCGGTTGAAATAGGCTAATTGCTCTGCCTGCGTCCCTTTACATATTTCGTACACGTTTCGCAATATCCACATCTTACCGTAACATCGGTTGAAATAGGCTAATTGTAGGCCTACGTTTCCTGCCTGCGTCCCTTTACATATTTCGTACACGTTTCGCAATATCCACATCTTACCGTAACATCGGTTGAAATAGGCTAATTGTAGGCCTACGTTTCCTGCCTGCGTCCCTTTACATATTTCGTACACGTTTCGCAGTATCCACATCTTACCGTAATATCGGTTGAAATAGGCTAATTGTAGGCCTACGTTTCCTGCCTGCATCACTTTACATATTTCGTACACGTTTCGCAATATCCACATCTTACCGTAACATCGGTTGAAATAGGCTAATTGTAGGCCTACGTTTCCTGCCTGCGTCCCTTTACATATTTCGTACACGTTTCGCAATATCCACATCTTACCGTAACATCGGTTAAAATAGGCTTATTGTAGGCCTACGTTTCCTGCCTGCGTCCCTTTACATATTTCGTACACGTTTCGCAGTATCCACATCTTACCGTAATATCGGTTGAAATAGGCTAATTGTAGGCCTACGTTTACTGCCTGCGTTCCTTTACATATTTCGTACACGTTTCGTAATTTGTAATTAAATTCTGATCCACCGGAATACAATTCTGGTTTCAAAAAATTAAAATACTTTTTATTATAAACAATAAATATTTGCTATTGATTAGAGAACCGATTAAAAAGTAATTTTACATAGAGCTCTCTAAAAATTGTTACTTGAAAACATAATTTATTGCAACCACACGCTATTTTTTTTTAATATTCATACATGATTTCAGACATGATGAATATTCATTCATAATTTTTAATATACAACATATTTCGTACACATAATCACAAGTTTTTAATCAAATTCCAAACCACCATTTTCATGTGCTATACAATCATTTAAATGTCGCTTACACTAGAAGCACGTTTACGAGTCTCAACAGTACTATGTGCAAGTAGAATTGTGAAATTAAATATTAGAAATATTAAGAGTACCTGGAATCCCTATACCAATTAATGGTAACATAAGGAACATTTTCTCAGGAACTACTTGCACTAACTCTATCAAATTTTTGGTACTATCTAACGGATCCTTATTACATATTTTAACGGCGTTGTTTTTAAATTAAAGTTTCAGTTCGCCCAAAAAATTATTTTCTTATCTACGTTAAATGTAAGAAAAAAATGACTATAAATAAAATAAAATTAGTTCTACAGCTTATTTTTTAAAAACAACTCGTTAAAATATGTGTCTTTTACAGTAAATATCCTGTTAAAGTTTCAACAAGATTGGTAAAATAGTTTTATGAGAAAATGTTCCTTTTAATGAAAAATTGAATCTATGCGAAACAAGAAAAACAAAAAACGTACTCTACAATAACTTTATATTCCAGTGACTTAGAACATTCCTGTGTTATAGTCTGGGAATCACTAAGTTCTTCTTCTTGTTTCTTTCTTTTTAGTCTTCTTTGCTGTTTAGCATTTTTTTCATACTCTGATATAGCTTTGTGCAAAGTGCGTATCCTTTCTTCATCAAGCATTTTCAAAGCGTTAACCATCCAAGTACCAGGATTAATTCCCAGTTTCTCAAAAGCTAAGCATCTAATAGCATGCCACTGGATCTAAAACACCAAATTGAAGTGTCTCTAGGCCCACAAATGTTGATTTTGGAATCCGTGTCCAAATTATGTGATTCACGATCTTATTCATGGTTTCAGTTTTCCATGAAGGCATTTATTTCGATTTTCACTAGACAAATCTCTAAAAATAGTTTTGATTTGAGACATAATTGCAGGTGACATACTGTGCTTGTGACTATATTGTGTATTGTCATGCATTCACCTGTTGTACTTGCACCATAAGCTGGAACAGAAGGGCACAATCCATGAGCTGGTTCAACGTCACTCGATACTGTGTGTAAGGTATACTTTAAAAATCTATTTCAATATATAAAAAGCTTAAACCCCTATATATTATTATTATATATTGCTGTAAAGAGAAGACCTTGTATTTTAATATTTCATTAAGAAATTAAAATGTGTAAAAAAAAATTTGTTTTGCTTTCCGGGTACCCTTAAATTATTGTATTCAAAAATTTGTAAATAATTCTGTGATGAAAAATTATCACTTGCAAACGTCCGTTGAGCAGTGTCCTCATCCCCACTACCAAATAACTGTACACTCTCCCCACTCCTTCCTTCAACCCTTTACGGCGACCAATAAACAAGCGCAACCGTTGTTGTAAGTAGGGAGGGGGTTAATGGGGGGGGACAAACAGGTAAGGTACAAAAAGGGTGGCAGTTGTAAACAAAGGGTTGCAGTTACCGATAGCCAGACGAGAGTAATGCTTATTTTTCATAAGTGTAGCTATAGTTGTATATGTATCCAAGTGTACGGTTCTATATTTGACCTATAGGCCTGTGTTAGTAAGTGTCTATATAAGTGTTATCTATATTTTATTGTATTTACAAGTGTAAAGAGTGATTTATAACAAAATCAGTGTCTACAATAGCTAATACAGTTTAAGATAACATGGCCGACGCGTGTGATATCTGTGCCTCCTCGACAACTCCAAGACCAACACAGGCAGACTTGGACCACACATTAGCCAGACTACAAACCGGTGAGTGTCTCTTATAGCGATTTTTGTACAACTTGAGACGGCCTGTCGGATGTACTAGGTCACCAAACGTATGTCATCCAAAGATAGTTTCAAGAATCACTATACTAAGAATTTAGTTTTCAAAGAACACACAAACTTCCCTTATTTTCTAAACAGTACCAGATTTACCACTAGGCTGACTAGGGCTCAGAGGGAGCCGGAAGCTACAGATATATATTTTTTGAACAGAAGTACTTTATAAAAGTAGGAAGCACTTCGATTTATTTAAGTATGATTTTTTGAAATTAAATGATCAATTTTTGTTAATAATACAAATAGAAGACAGTTCTTATTTAAATATTGCGCGCTTATTTTTATCTAGGTCATATCTAGACGTATGGTAGGCTATAGTCATATTTCATTCTGAATTACATTTGTAAGCTTTTAATAAAGGTTTCTACATATAAACCACTTACAACTGAAAAAAGTGTGTTTATATCTCTTCCTAAAATATAAAAACGTAGCCTACGTTATTTACAAACAATTTTATAGTTTTGTTTTTAAAATTTATAAATTTTCCCGCAACATTTTTTGTGCATGCTTTCCCCGACATTAATTCCATTAAGCTACATAGTCAGTGAATGTTAGTTTACCATTAGCTTGTTGTATCTTTAATCAAAGAATAAAAACTAGAACTATTTTTTTAATTTTATAAAAATTATAAGAAAAAATTAATGTGTTATACCTAGACAATAAAAAAGAAATTTTTATGTTAAATTTCTGAATAAGCTTAGTTAAGTTACTCTACTTCAAAAAATAAATTAAATTGGCTCAGTTCTTTTGCATGGTTCTTAATATTTTGAAAACGTTTGTTAAATGAAGTAGGCCTACGTTTTTTTATAGTAGCCTACTGGTTTTAAATTTGATAGTATTAATTTGACATCAAATTACTTCTGCAGTACATAGTCTAAATTACTTCAAAGTCACAGCCGGGGGGGAGGGGCTCAGAAAATTTGGCCTAGGGCCTCAAAAGTCTTAAATCCGGCACTGGTATAATTTATATTGTAAATACTATGTTATACAGTTTTAAGATTAGCTTTTAATATTTACCTATACATATTAAATAAATGTGTGTGTGTGTGTGTGATCATAGTAATGCTTTATTTTCCTCCATTGTATTCAGTGTATACAAAACAAATTAGTTAAGCCCACATTCAGTAAAACAGATATCGTTAAAATTGCTTTACCGTAAACTGAAATTAACATATTAATGAATTAGAAATTGTTGTTTAACATATTAATATATTCTGTATTTAGGTATTATTTAAGAAGGAAAAATACGGCCCCAAGGTTTCTGCCTGAACACCAGCAGTGTAGCCAGTAGTGGACACAAAATAATTTCTTTCTAACAAAAATTTAAATTTGAGTAAAAGAATGCATACCTAAGTACGCCTTAAGTAGGCCTATAACTTGCACAAATAGAAAACTGGATTTTTAAAGAAATATTTGCCACAAAAAGAACCAGATCTCCAATGATTATGTCGCAATATCCTCACTTGCTCACCTAACCTAACCTTTTAAAAAAAAATGTAGGCTAAAACTTAGTGCAGTTATGTGTAAAATGTAGGTAAGACCTACATGTAGATGCTTATTTCAATTAAAAACTATACATGAAATATTGTAGTAGCCTATAAATAATGTGTGAATAAAAATTGCATACGGCAGGTGAAATACTGTAAGTTTTTCAGTGTGTAACAAGTTTGGCAAATGTTCTTCATGCTTTCTGAGTTCTAAGACTTTGTGTTAAAAATGGTGCGATTCAGTCCACTAAACCTTGATGTAATACATTGATTTGTACATTAGTATTGATTCCAATCTTACGTAAAAAACTTAAATGTTTCAGGTAAAACTAAATGTTCCATGTTATATTATTTCTTATTAGCCTATGTATTTCTACGTGTTTGAGCGCTTAACAATATGTTAGCCGCATTACAGAAGCTGCAATTAAAGGTTCAACTCTTGAAATGTTAGCCTATATTATTTATTTTTACATTAATAAATAATTATTCCTTTGTAAGAAACTCGTTGAGTTTCCTGCAGGTCTCCTATGCAATATCTTCAAATAAATACACACTGCGAGTAGGTAGGCCTATACTTATTTTCACTTGACGCACGTTTCACAGAAATTATTCTGTATCTTCAGAGGTTTGTTTGAATTGTAATTGAATGTTTCGGTTACAATATAGTTAATGGATAATCAAATTTACTTCGATTCTATTTTTGATTGTTATAATGTTCACGTAGTCAGCTATTTATTATATTTATTATATAGGCTACATAATGTTTTTATTATTCCAATAAATATTTGATTTTAAATAAATCGTCTTGTTTTGTTTTTTAATTAGTAGGCTATGATTATTGTGTTTGTAAATATCAAGATTTTCTCAGATATTTATTTTGTTACTTTTTGTACGTTTTTAATTAATTTGACATTTTGAATGTCTGTAAATTTATGTTTATTGTTTAAACAGTGTGTGGCTAAACTAGATTTGTAAATATTTGGTTTTAGAAACTCATTACGATGTTGAATAGAGGTCTATATCTCTCGGACAGATTTTTTCTTCGTCTGGCCTACATAACATTTATTGCAATCTGGACATCTTCGTAAGCTAAGCAAACTAATTAAAGATACAAACTTAAAAATATCTTATAACACAGATAACATTGTTTTTGAAAAAAATAAAACTTAAAACTAAATTCAACATTCATAATAAAAATGGAGTTTACAAAATAGAATGTGCAGATTGCAATAAATGTTACGTAGGCCAGACGAAGAAAAAAACTGTCCGAGAGATAGACATCTCAACATCGCAATGCGTTTCTAAAACAAAATATTTACAAATCTGATTTAGCCACGCACTGTTTAAACAATAAACATAAATTTCCAGACATTCAAAATGTCAAATTAATTAAAAACGTACAAAAAGGTAACAAAATGAATATTTGGGAAAATCTTAATATTTACAAACACAATTATTATAATCTACTAATTAAAGAACAAATTCAAATAAAAACAAAAGACGATTTATTTAAAATCATACATTTAATAGAATAATAAAATAAACATTAAATATATAATAAGTAGCTACTACATAAACACTAAAACAATCGAAAATAGAATCGAAGTAAATTCGATTATCCGTTTTCTATACTGTAAGCGAACCATTCAATTACAATTCAAACAAACCTCTGAAGATACAGAATAATTTCTATGAAACATACGTCAGGTGAAAATAAACCTACTTGCAGTGTATTTATTTGAAGATTTTATAATAAATACTGTAATTCTATTTTTCAACGGTCCAATAATTTATAGTCCTACGTTACTTGACTAATACTATACAGTCTTAATTCTTAGCTACCAAAAACAACAATTCGTGTCAGTAACATTAATAAGTGCCTTATATTGGCAGCAATGAACGAGATTTTGATAGCCGACTTCACGGACTGGTCCGTGGAACCGATTCCGACGTTACGACTGGCGGAAAACGTAATGGCACTGGAGAAGGATTTGACGAAGACGCATCCAGAACTGGGTGAGTACTTACTTCGTAGACCAGTTTAATATTCTGGTATGTGTGTGTGTGTGTGTGCTCTGTATAGTTACATCCAACACTATGTCGTCAGGGGAGTGGCAATTCACTAATACAGTAGAAACAATGTGCAATATGCGTATTATTCACTGACTACATTATAACAGTATACTTGAGCAGTAACTGACTCTTCTGTATTGAAACGCTAAGAAAACAATTTTATTCTTTTTAAATCAAATATTTTAATACGTACCCTAATCTGTAGTTAACAATTCCATATTTACATGTTACAGACAACGCTCGAAACTATTACGCAGAATGGGAACAGAAAAACGCAGAGTTGCTGATGCGATTGGACCATGAAAGAAGTTACCAGAGGCAGTACCGAGGTGAGTACAGAATCGTTACAAACTTTTGACAATCAGATTGGACGGACAGATCAATCCCACTATAAGCTTCATCACGCTTTAATTGGTTTCTTTAGAGTTTCAAGGAATCGTTTAATCATTTTATTAGGTTGCAACATATGCCTACTACCCCCCCCCCGAATTTCGTCGTTATTGATGAAACCGCAAATTAAAATTTTATGCCAAAAGAAAAATCCCTGTCGGATAAGTATAAAAATAACATTTAACTAGTGAATGGCCTGAACATGTCATCTTCACTAAAACAAATCGTTCCATTTTTTGTAAAACAACTTTTTCTCAGGATGGTTAAAAGCAAAATTGTAGTAATTTCTTCGTTATACGTTTATGTAAATTTGTTTCCTAAACTTGGACAAGTTTATAAGAATTGTAGACTATTATAGTATAAACTATTATTTCGCTCAAATAAAAATTAACATCATATTAAGGGTTTTCATCTTTTCTCAAACCTATATTTTTAAAAACTGATTTTTGTTTCACAACAAATGCAGTGTAATTTTAACGTGCAGCCAGGCACAAAATGTGCAGTAATAAAATTTTGAGAAAAAAGTCGGGAACTGACATTTTAATACAAATAGGCCTATTTCATTTTAATTACCGTCTTTAAAACTCTCGTCTAAAAAGCCTTTCTCTTCATTTTCTTTTTCTCGAGGCCTTCTTCTTCCTTCTCTTTGCTTTCACTGCTCTTCTTGCTTGCCTCTGGAAAACCCCCGAAAAATAAAACCGTCCGTTGTTTTTGGAGTCTCCCTGACTCGGTGTTGTCTTTTGTTCATCAACGTAAGCAAGGCCATCATCGGCGTGTCTTGCAATGCAGGGTTTCCATCTTAAAGTTAAAGCCTTTTACATTTCCCTAGATGTAGTACCAACCGATACATCGGTAAAATCCAAAAATGCATAAAGTTACGTTTTAGCAGATACATTTTTAAAAACATTTTCTGAACATTTAAATAAGACTATAAATCCATTAAATTAAATTTTGACAAATATACTTTTGTATTTCAAAAACCTTTGACATTTTTAGAAAAATCCAGAAATTTTTGTACCGTACTAAAGTAAAAAAACGCAGTTTATCAAGATATTTTTTTTGTTTTCTGGAAATAAGGGAAGACTAGAAAAGCACTCAAATAACGCTTCGGCAGGTCTAATTTTTGAAAATTTCCCGGGGGAGAACCCCCGGACCCCCTGTTCTGGTAAACTACACATTTGGGTAGTGATAAAAATTTATTAAAATATAGGCTACCCTGAACAAATGTTATTCATAAAGCGTGAAAACTCGTCACGCGGCCAACTGGTGACCGCAATGTTGCCAAGTCCCTCCTATTCCCTTCGTCTATTGTCCTGTTTTATTAACATTATTAAAACGCATGTAATTTGTTTATCTGTGTGTTCACAGGTGGGAGGATACGCCAAAGGTACACAACAGCTGAGCGACAGCAGACAATCCTCGTTGAGAAACGCCTGAAGACAAGATTTAGAAACTCTGTAATATTTGCTCTTATAATTGGCACAATGGCCCAGTGTTGTGCCTACTTCTTAAATTATTATTTCTAGCTTATAAATGAGTTGAACGCTTGTCAAGATTATATTTAGGCTACAAAAAGAGGGCTAATGTGCACTATGTATGAATCAGTTTGTAATGAATAGGCCTACATTAAATTTTCTGTTCGTTTTGTTTGAAAATGTTCACTACTTGTTGACGATTATTGTAAATATAAGATGATTCACGTTCAATTTGCATCGTCCTTTTTTAATCCGTTTACCCATTCCTTCTTAAAAACCTGCTGTAAATAATATGAATATTCCTTCTTTTGTAAGCGAATAAATAATTTTTCCAACGTTGGTGTAATAAGTAATTCTGCTAAGAAAGGCTTAGGAAATTAGTATTATACAAATTAAATTAAATAATTAAAGAGACAAATAGCTCTAGAGGAAAAACGATCGGTAGGCGCAGTACGATAGTTTCAGCACTGCTAGTTGGCATCCCTGTGATGAGCTATATTCAGCCGTTTAGTTGTTTTGTTTAAAACCTCAAATTCTGGTTTAACAGTGGTGAGTTCTCTTGGACTTTCTGCCGTTTTCCGCCTTTCAAAGGTGAAAACACGGATAAAATTTACTCTCGTATCGTATGACTAAACAATACGCGAAAAGCGGAAATTTTTATAAATGGTCAAACTTCTGCGAATGACGAGCACCGTTTTGGACGTCCAGTTGAGGTTTTAACTTTTTTGTGATTTGTTAGAAGACCAGCGGATAGTAGGCTAAACAGTAGGCCTATAAACTACGCTGATATACTTGTAAAGCCGAGAGTGATGAGAAAGTTTCCTGGATTTCTGCGCGTAAAGGCCTCATTCTCGTTAACGATGATGCAGCTCAGTTAACACGTGAAACCTCAATAAAGTGGGTTAGGAGACTCTTCCTCACCCTCCCAACAGTCCAGATTTGGTTTCACCTGATTTCCACTTGTTTAGTCCACTAAAGAAGGCACTAAATGGTACGAAGTTTTATGGCAACGACGAGGTCAAAGAAAATGTCCTAAAACGGCTCTGACATTAACACAAAGATTTATTTTTGCAGCAGGCATAAAAAAGCTTATTCAGAAATGGGACATGTGTATTAATGTAGCTGGCGAGTAGTTGAAAAGTACCGGGGAACAAATTGTCATACTGATTTAATAACCTTTTTTTCCTCTACAGCTGTTTCTTTTATTTATTGACTGCCCTAGTATTAGTAATTGTGTAAAGGAAACTTGGCAAAACCACGAGGAAACCTAGGAACTACAATCCTATGCTTGTTTGTGACTTCAGCTGTTTTATGTAGGTTATTGATAGCAGTTAATTGTCTTGTCCACTTTTTTTTTGTATCTCTGCTGGAAGGCGCAAACAAAAATGCGAGATAACTATGATATTTATTATCATTTCAATGAGCTAACTGTGGAAATGCACAACGAACTGTGGAGACTGTGATGGGGTGTCCATCTAGAAAGAACAAATAATGGGCTAATACCAAAAAAACGTCTCGCCGCAGGTAACACGGAGGGCACAACACCACGGCTGCCTAAGCAAAAGACGGAAGGATGTCCGCAGATGGGAGTGCAAGGATGGACGGCCTTCGTTACTGACATAGTGAAGTGGGGGGGGGGAGACAAGAGAGAGGATGCCAATCCTATAGTGCCGCAGCAGGACTGAGGCACATACCGGGTTATTACGTCAAAAAATTACAGAAGAGATTTAAATTTGACACATTTCAGTTAGTGCCTATAGAACTATATGTCACTGATCCCAGCAATTTCAATATTATGTTAAACTAGATGCCTGGCTGACTTTTTCCTAGTAAAACATCATTATTAATGTTCCACGAGCATAAATATTTTTTTTCAGTAACACCAAATGTTTTGGTTGTTCTGTGATGAAGCACTCTTTGTGGCCTCTCTCAGACAGTGAGATGGGCATACTGGTCCTTAATATCACAAATTTGTTCTCTACAAATTGTATACTTAACAAAGTCAAGTTTTTGAGAAAACTTAATTACAGTAGGCACAACAGACAGAAGTTGTTTAACATTTTGTTCCAATATTTAGTTTACTCCCCTATTTTTTAACTTGATAATGGATGAAATATCAATAGACATGAAAGGATTAAAAGGGTATAAAATGTGTAATACTGATTCTAACATATGCTATGTATAGTCCTTATATCTAGAAACGAAGTTTATGCACAAAGATTTCTGCACAGACTTAACAACATAACATGGTGATGTCTTCAGCTATAAGTAAGATGTAAGTTAATTGTAGGCCTACATGATGAATTTGTGGAACGATGGACTAATTACAACAGTTTTAGAAAACGCTGGAAGGAGAGAAAAATAAGAAAATTGAAGATTTTGAATGACATGTAATATGGTTACTGTATGAAGACAGAAAGTCTCAAGCCTGGAATACTGGAATACATACGAATGGAGAGATTGATATTATGTTCATTAATATAAGGGGCACAGGAATGTATTAATACAAGGGGCAGTCAAAAAGTTAGTTTCATTTGCCCATACTCTTTTTTTTAAAAGACATTTTGAAGGAAGTTTTTGGAAACACTGGTAAACTTTCAGTACAGCTGATACTAGTGTCAGCTGTAGTCATGCTTTGTGCTTCATTTTAACAGTTATTTCGTTGTTGGCAGTGAAAACATATGTCACTTTTAAGTAGTGTCCAAATTAGGAATCCTTGCGGTGACTCATTTTCAATAGCCAAGGTGTAACATTACTGAAATTCATCACCAGTTGAGGTAAATGTATTGTCACATAGCATTTTCATGACATTCCATCACAAAACGGTGCAAGTTGTTTGAAAGTAGCTGCTCGGATATGGAGGATGATTACTGGGAGGGAATGCCATCAACTTCAACAATATTAAATGCATTCACCAATTATTGCTTGAAAATAGGTGTATCAAAGTGGATAAAACTGCAAGTGAATTAGGTATTTTACATGGAACTGTGTACTAGCCTACATCAAAGCTGATTTTATGCAATGTTGAAAAATTTGTGCACATCATTTGGCGCATGTCACAAAGGAACGCCTGAAAAATTTGAATGTGGGAGTCTGAACACTCTCCTTACAGTACAGAACATCTTGTAACTTCCATGTGTTCAGTTCTATGAAAGAGATTCTTGCAAAGTGGATATTAGATTGATGAAGTCCAAAATACAGTGCACTAATTGGATTTGTTGGCAATAACACTGGAAAATTTGTGTATGCTACAATAAATGTTTAAATAAATTTAACAATTTTGTAGAAAAGTATTGTAGAAAATATCCAATTGTACTTTAAGACAAATAAAAGAATTTTTATAAATATTGCACTTTTTTTTAATGTTAGTAACTTTTTGACTGTCCCTTATATACAGTAAGAAAACAACACAAATAACAAAATACACTTTGCTATATTTTACACATTATTCATAGAATATGTTAGCAGAAGTATAAAAATATAAAACAATATAAAAATACCTTTCCAATATTCTTCTCTGTTTCAAATAGATTTATAAAACAAACATATTCATGGGAAATAACAATGAAATTATATTTAAAAAATTACTGTAGTGTATTATTAATGTTTGCAACAGCAATAACAGAGGATGCCTTCAGCAAGAGACAATGAGACATATTCTGCTAACGAATTCAAATTTACAGTTACATATTTATATAATTATACAGTTTTATATATATATATATATAAATCTATATACATAATTTATTTAATATTTATAAATTCATTACCTCAAGATGTTTTATTTCAGGAAGTGTATTGTTCCCATCTTCAGCCTTCCTGATTTTATATCTTGTGGAGTATTTGTGGTTTGGTTGATTGTTGTTATGGCTTCCTGTTGGTTTTTGGTATTTTATACTGGTGTTATTGTGTGTGATTGTGGTGTATATATTACCCTTTGGAGTATTTTCAATGTTGAGTGCTTTGAAAATTGTGTCATGTTTTGTATAGATTTGCATTTGTTCAGGAATTAGTCTGTTCAGTACAAATCAAAACAAAACATGACAATTTTCAAAGCACTCAACATCAAAAATACTCCAAAAGCTAATATATACACCACAATAACACCAGTATAAAATACCAAAAACCAACAGGAAGTCATAACAACAACCAACCAAAACACAAATACTCCACAAAATATAAAATCAGCAAGGCTGAAGATGGGAACAATACGCTTCCCAAAACATGTACCAAATAAGGGAATAAAACATCCTGAGGTAAAGAATTTATAAATATTAAATCACACACACGCACGCACGCACGCACACAGCTGAAACATTGTAAAACAAAATATATTCATGTGTAAAATAACAAATAATATTTATTATTAATTAATATAATAAAACAAGAATAACTGTGAGAAAATATGAATTTTATCATAATGTACAGTATTTTATATACCAGAATTGTCTTTGTGATGGTAGCTTGAATGTCAGCTGCCCATCACTTGAAGTATTACAACCAGTTCATATAAAAGAAAGTTCCTCAGACAATCTTCTTCATCATCATCATTCATGCTAGAACTCATTGCTGAACCTTTACCTCCTGCAGAAGCCTTTGCAATTGGACCCAATCTGCTGTATGGCTCATCAGTCACATAGTCCAAATAGTTTGGCATCACTGCTCACATTGTCAAGCCTTTCCTTGGTATTTCATCCTCTGTCATCCTCATCAAATGTCTGGCCCACCACAGCCTTGGTAATCTATATATTATGTAAAACTCAAAAGTCTGAGGATTTATGGGTACTGAACACAAATCCACACCGTTACACCGATTGGCATCAAATTTTGCATAGGTAACCTCTGACACAGGCGAAAAACACTGTCCAACTTGGAATTTGATATTTTGCCCCTTTCACACAATGTAGGCCCTTTTAATTATGCCTTATTGTTGGCACGTATAAAGATGTCAACATTACCATGGAGACCAGAATTAATTACCATAGTAACAAATAAATAAACAAATGGTATTTAGCGGCATCCCAACTGTACCTTTATCCGTTCCTGCAGTTTTTAATATTTTTAATATGCGATTGTATCAATATATTTTATAATTTTGTATACAGATACGTCTATACATTTTGTGATTGTCTTAAACGATTATAAAATGTATGTTTATATGTATTTCTGATAATGCATTGAAATTAATGAATATATTAAATACTACTACCAAAGATGTCACCAACACCATGGTGACCAGAATTAATTGCCATAGTAAGAAGTTAATAAACAAAAGCTATTTAGCGGCATCAGAACTGTACATTTATCCATTCCTGCAGTACATTTTTGATGTTTTATATAATATGGGATTGTATCAACATATTACGATGTGGAAAAGAAGTGTACTACTTGTAAATTGTCCTATTACTTAATGTAAAACGAAAATACGTGTTGTTTTCATTTGTGAGGTTAAGTGACAACAGTTTTTGGTTTTTAGTTTACTGCTGAAATAAATAAAATCCATAGTTGAGGAAAACACAACGTTTAATGTGTTATACAATGCTTGTAACACAGTAACACCTAAAATAACGAATTTAGCGTTTTTGATTTAACAGATACTTTATAAATATCTCCAAAGGCTTTATAAACGGGTACTTTTAAATCTCCAAACATAATAATAACATAATATTTTGTTGCACCAAGATAATAATTTAGTACAAGTTAAAATAGTACAAGTGTTGAAAACAGCTTTGGAAAGAATTTGACTAATGAGTACAAAATTGTTATAGGCTACAAGCTGACACAACGGTATATAGACATAGACAATAAAAATTATAATAAAATACTTACTAAAGTCAAATATTCGCGTGTGAAGCAGCGGGGTAACAGGTAATAATTTAATATTTCTATTATTCCTAATATTTAATTTCACAATTCTAAATGCACATAGTACTGTCTAGACTCGTAAACATGCTCCTAGTGTAAGCTTCGTTTAAATGATTGTATACCACATGAAAATAGTGGTTTGAAATTTGATTAAAAACTTGTGCAAATGTGTACGGAATATGTTAAGGACCCCACGCCGTAAACTTTTGCGTACTGGTTTTGGCCAATGTTAAGATATGAATATTAAATTAAAAAAAAATAGCTTGTCGTTGCAATAAATTATGTTTTAATGTAATAATTCTTAGATAGATCTATATAAAATTACTTTTTTATTGGTTCTCTAATCAGTAGCACATATTTATTGTTTTAATAAAAGTATTGTAATTTTTTTTAACCAGAATTGTATTCCGGTGGATCAGAATTTTATTACAAAATTTTGAAACGTGTACGAAATATGTAAATGACCCCACAGCAGCGAACTTAGGCCTAGAATTAGTCTATTGTAACTGATGTTATGGTAAGATGAGGATATTTTACACCAAAAAAAATATCATATAGTTGCTGTAGAAAAATCATTTGAAGTAAAACATTTTGGATAACTCTATGTAAAATAATTTTTTAACGTTTCTATAAACAATAGCTCTTTTCTTTTAACAGAAATATTTTAACTTTGTTTTAACCAAAATTCTGTCCCAGATTCAATCAGTTGTTACATAGGCCTAATTGTTAAATACACATCCTGGTGTTTAGTTAGGTCCTAATTTAGATTTAATTTAAATCAAAACTATTTTCACAAATTTACAGTGTTGTATTTAAAATTAATTCTAATTTACGAAGGACCAGTAATTTAGAGGACGTATAAATATTTTATAGGCCTATACAAGATATTTTGGTCATTATTAGATCTATAAATGAAAAAAAAAAAACATTTATTTGCAAAATTTAGAATAAAATCCCTGGTTTCATGTGTTGACCCCACTCCTCTTTGTACTCCAGCAATTATCATAGGCATATATTGTGTCCGAATGTTTTAAGAAATTGTACGTAGTTAGGTTGATGCAAATGTAACAAACATATGTCCTCTGTAATTAGTCATAAAGGTTGTGTTTATGACATAAGGCAACCTATTCTCACCTTATCTTAAATTACTAGAATATAAAACTTCTCCAAGTTAATAAATATATAACCTACTGAACAGCATGATGCGCTTATAACAATAGTGTATAGCTAAACCAAATTAATATAAAGGCGCGCCAAAATGGCGCTAGCGTCACCAGATACAGAGACGATGTTGTTCCCCCACCATTGTGCGTCTTCACTAGAGGTGTGCTAAACTAGTATTTTAAAATAACAGGCACGAATGATACCGTTCCAAAAAAATAACAGGTACAAATAGGCTACCTGTTATTATAAACTTATAATATATAACCTATATTATACAATTCGTGATAAGAAATAACTTGAAACTAAAAGTATTAACAGTGTTACTTTACACTGTGACTTTATTAAGCTGATACTGTTTAAAATAAAATAAGAAACAAGAGAATTGATAGGCCTATCTCCCTTTGGGAATACTAATTTAAGTTTTCACTAGGAGTAAACAAACTAACATTGGTTAGGCAAATCAGATGTGAAACTCAGGCAATGAAATTTAGAGTGCAATAGCACAACAAATAATGTCAAAATAATTTACATGAGATTTTCGGTGAAGTTACAATCATCTCTGAAATCACATTAAGAAACAGGATAATTTGGAAAAAGTGTAATTTGGAAATAGGAAAAAGTGTATTTCTTTTTCACATCGTGGTACCCGATACTATCGCATATTCAAAACATCAAAAATGTAGTGTTGGTACAGGTATTGGGAAAGTACCTATAAATTTATACAGCATTGTTGAAAATGTTATATTCCAAGCTGTTCAGCCATGGTAGATTTCTTATATTCTCGTGTCTAAACGTTTAAGCAATCAACCATGGCCCAGCAGCCCAGAATACAACAGTCTTAACAATGTTGATCCGGGATAATAGCCTTTGTGACAAATTTAAGTACCAGTTACAGTCTGTTATAATGTTACATTAATTATATTTTTGCTTCTCTTATATCACAGCGAGCAGTAAACTAATTTTTGTTGGAAATAATACGTTAAGGTTTACATAATAAGAATTAATTTTATTTTTGTATAGTTTCCGTAAGCTGCTTATAAAATAATGACGTACCAAAAAGGAAAGTTACATATTTTAATAGCAACTTGTAAAGTTCTTCGTGCTCTGTTTTGTTAACTTTCTTCAAAACGGACTCCTTCTTAATTGCAGATAAACTTTTTAACGTAATAATTGTTTCACCAAAGAATGTTTGGATCCCGGTGTCTGTTACACTTAATCCATGCATTTTGTTCATGTTTCATTAACTGTCTACATTACATTAAGTAAAATTATTTTCAAGTGGCTTATATGTAGCCTAGGGTTGCCAACCATACTTTATAATAATGTATCCTACTTTATTTTTGGTGAATATACTTTATACTTTTGCATAAAAATAAAGGATGCGAAAATACTTTTTATTTTGAGTCTTTACTGTAATGCACGAAACGAAACACTCTCATATGTAATTTCCGAACGATTTATCGATGCCTAAGATAAAACAGGACGGAACACACACGATTAACAATCATTATTTATTATTGGACGAAACGGCAGATGGCAGTCCATATCGGTTTCCTTTCTAGATCATTATTTACGTTGTTGTGAGCCTTGTGTGTCTGTTTGAAGAAAGGTTAGAGTTTAGAAGTATACATAACTTCTTTTGCATTGCTTAAAATGGCAAGTAATTCAGATTCTGATAGTTATACGCCAGTAACTTCCAAGAAAGCGAAATTAATAAAATCAAAACAACTACAAAAATATAGAATCGAGTGGGAAAAACAATATGACTGGATTAAGTGATCCTCAAAATAAAAATTCAGTGAAATGAATTCTCTGCGCCATGAATTTTACAATTGGATCAGCTGGTATTGGACAGGTAAGTGAGTTAATAAATATATCCCTTTAGTTAATGTATACTGTTGTGTTGTATTGTGTATCGTGTTGTTTGGTTATACTGAAAATCAGGGTTGCAACTTGCAAATAGCGCATTAAATTCAGCATTGAATTATTGCTCAAATTAAAATTTTTGTATATTTTTTAATCCCAATAGAACGAATTGAAGATAACTTTCTAATTTTTAATCCTATATCTTTCGATTAAAAATTGAATTTGTATTTTAATCCTGTATATCGGATTAAAAAAGAATTTTTAAAACTTTTAACCCCATATATTTTAATTAAAAATTGAATTGAGAATTTTTAATTCAAAAAACAGGATTAAGGACCCTTGAGCGGTAAAAAAAATCTGTCAAAAAGCGAGGAATTTTTGTGCCATAAATTCTCCGAATTAATCAAATTTTATATAATAAAACTTACATGAAAATAATTGTTCTTGTTGTCACAAGCTAATATAGTCTTCTGAGCTTGATATCGGTATGAGAAATATTCTAAATTAATTTTTGAAGTCTGGAGATATCACGACATTTTTTTTTCAAATGTCGATTGTTTTGACAGCTCAAGTGCTTTCATAATATCTCGAGACTTTAAAAATTAATTTAAAATACTTCTCGTACGAGTATCAAGCTGAAATTACAATATAAGCTTTTAACAACAAGAACAATTATTTTTATGTAAGTTTTATTAGATATCAGTTGACTAATTCGGAGAATTTATGGCGCAAAACTTCCTCGCTTTTTGACAGATTTTTTTTACCGTTTCAGGGCCCTCAAGAAGCCATATGTTATTTTTTATTCTTGGATTTCGTTGTCCATGACGTGTCCGTTACTTAACTAAATATCACTATAATACTGACGACTCGGAACACTAAGTTTTTTATAAGTAAAAACGTAAAGTTTTACCTTACAGCCTAAAACGGCTTTCACCTATAGAAGGCTTCATCAGAGGCTGTCGTAAGTAGCGCTGTTCGTCTTGTTGTTGGCGACGAGATAGTGTTTCGAAAGATCGAAGCTGTGTGTGTGTGGTGAGATGTGTTCGAATAATGCGTGCGATTTGAATTGTGTCTGTTCGTTTAGGATGTCGTTTTTATTTGTTTTTGTGTGTTTGTATATTTCTAATTGTTCTAGAGTGTCTAGTTTTTGGCCTTTTGTGTGTACGTGTAGTATGTTCATGTTATTGTCGATGTTTTTATATGTGTGGTTTGCTTCAATGAGGTGGTTTGCGAAGGTAGATTCTGTAGTGGTGTGGAGTGCTTTTGTGTGTTCAATGTATCTCTGTTTGAAGCTACGTCCTGTCTGGCCTATGTAGAATTTATTGCAATTTGAACAATTTAGCTTATATACACCGGGTAGATCGAATTTGTTTTGTGCTTTGGGCATGCGTTTTGATAGTGTGTGTTCTGTTTTGTTAGTAGTTTTGTAAGCGATTCTGTATCCTGCTTTTTTGAATTTGTGCGCAATTTTTTCTGTTTGTTTGTTGATGTATGTTAGTGTTATGAATTTGTTGTTTTCTGTCTTTGTCTGTTGTTTGTTTTGTGTTTTGTGTAGGAGTTTACTGACTATTGTTCTGTCATAACCGTTAGATTCTGCTAGATATTTTATCGTGTTTAGTTCGTCTTTGTAGTCTATTTCATCTAAGGGGATGTTGTTAAGTCTATGTATCATGGTTCTAAAAGCAGCTAGTTTGTGTTGTATTGGGTGATTGGAGGTGTTGTGTATTAGTGTGTCAGTTGTAGTTGATTTTCTGTATATACTGAATTTGTGCCTGTGTTCTAGTTTTGTGATGGAGAGGTCTAAGAAGTTTATGGTATTGTTGTGTTCGTATTCGGCAGTGAAGGTTATGTTTTTATGTATTTTGTTTATGTGCGTTAGTAACTGTTCACATTGTCTTTTGTTTCCTCTGTATAGTATTAGAATGTCATCAACGTATCTGTGCCAATATAGTATTTTATGTGAGTGTCTGTCATTGTTTGTGAGTATTTTTGTTTTTTCTAAGTGTTGGAGGAAGACTTCTGCTAGAATGCTGGATATGGGGGAGCCCATGGGTAGGCCATCGTTCTGTGTGTAGTATTTATTGTTATAAGTAAAGTAGTTTTGTTTTGTGATAATGTTCAGAGTTTCTGTTATTTCATTGATAAGTTCGTCTGGTGTGTTGTTCTGTTTGAGTTTGTTTTGTAGGATGGTGATTGTTTCAGAGATGGGGATGTTTGTGTACAGGTTTTTAATGTCAAAGGAGGCTAATGTGGCATTCTGGGGGATGTGTATGTCTTTTATTTTTGTTACTAGGTCAGTGTTGTTTTTTACTGCAATGTTGTTGTCTATTTGTGTGTGTTGTCTAATAATTTTGTCTAGATATTTTGCCAGTTTGTGTGCAGGGGCATTACGGTAGTTGATAATGGGGCGGATCGGAATGTCTTCTTTATGGATTTTGGGAAGCGCTTGGAGTGTAGGTGCTGATGGTCGGATTTGTTTCATGTAGGGCTTTTGTTTATGTGTCATAATGTGTTTGGCTTTGTTGACTATTTGTTTTACTGAGTTTTGGTATCTGTCGGTGGGGTCGTGTTTTAGTTCTGTGATGATGTTCTGTTCCATGAAGTTTTGTACTTTTTTGTGTAGGTTGTCTGTGGGGATAATTCCAGTCGTGTTGCCTTTGTCAGCTTTTACAAATGTGATGTTGTGTTTGTGTGCCTTTTCCCTCAGTTTGATGGCTGTGTGTATTTCTGAGTTGTGGTTGTTGTTGTCTGGTGTCTTATGTACTCCTATTGTGTTGTTTATATTATGTCTCAATGTGTCTTGATGTTCTGGTGCTGTGTTTTGTATATTTGTTTCTGTGTCAATTATGAGCTTTGTTAGTGTTTGGTTGTTATGTTTGTAATGTATGTTATGTTTTAGGCCTTTATCAAGGAGTGTTTGTTCGTTTTTTGTGAGTGTGACGTTCGTGAGGTTTACTGTACGTGGGTAGAATTTGTGCGAGGGAATTATATCTGTTTTGATTGGTGTCAGGTTTTTTATTTTTCTGTCGTGTTTTGTCTGTACGTTATGTATTTGTTTTTTTGTTCATTCATTTGTGTGATGTATTAGTTCAGTCATGTAATTGTGTCCGTATGTGTTGGCGATATGTAGGTGTAGTGTTAGTGCTTTGCGATTAAGGGCGTCTTTTTTCTTATATAGTCAGTCAATTACATGACTGAACTAATACATCACACAAATGAATGGGTTGGTCGCCAACAACAAGATGAACAGCGCTACTTACGACAGCCTCTGATGAAGCCTTCTATAGGTGAAAGCCGGTTTAGGCTGTAAGGTAAAACTTTACGTTTTTACTTATAAAAAACTTAGTGTTCCGAGTCGTCAATATTATAGTGATATTTAGTTATTTTTTAATCCAATATCTTTGAAATAAGAATTGAATTAAACATTTTTAATCCTGAAACCGGATTGAAAAATAATTTTTGTAATTTTCAATCCCATAACTTTCAATTAGTAATTAAATACAAAATTTTTAATCCCAGAAACCGGATTAAAAAATTATTTTTCAAATTTTAATCCTTTATCTGTCAACTGAAAATTAAATTGGACATTTTTAATCCCGAATTCCGGATTGAAAAATTACTTCTTAATTTTTAATTCGTCAACTTTCAGTTAAAAATTAAGTAAAAAAATCATTCATTTCGAATTCTAAACAGTTTAACATTTCCATAAATGCTCTTTACACTATAGAGCAACAAATTTTTGTGTTTAACGTTTTTTTTTAGAGTTGAATTTCTTAGTACTCGGATATTGCTCAAATTTTTGTGCAATTTTTTTTTTTTTTTTTTTTACACGAGCTTTTCACTTCTTTGTCTTAATTATTCAAATTAAAAATAATTTTTGTCCTTTTTAATACCGATTAACCCAGTTAAAATTTATTTTTAAGCCCAGCCATTATAATTTCAAATAATTTTACTGTTAATACTTGTGAACGTCGCAGTCAAAAATCAATCCTGCTCATGTGAATTAAAAATTAATTTTTTATTTTTTAATTCTGAGTATGTGCATTGGAAATTAATTTTAATTTTTTAATCCCGAGTTTTTGAATTAAGTTTTAATTAAATTTTTAAATTTTTATCCTAATTGTCTGAATTAAAATTTAAATTTTCAATCTAAGTATTTGAATTAAAAATTTAGTTTTCAATTTTTAATCCAAACTTTTTCAATTATGAATTCAACATTTAATTTTTAATTGTAAATATTTCAATTGAAGAATTTGTGACCCTACTGAAAATGGTGATGGTTTGGTCTGGTGGTGGTAGTCTTTTCTTTCTGTTCTCATATAAAGCAGCATCAAGATACAAAAAGGCACAAATTGAAAGCTGAAATGAAGAAAACATCCGGTGCGTTACAAAATTTTCTTACTTCAAATACTTCGTCAGGGTGTCCAGGATCTAGTGATGACAACAATATTACAGCAGCTGAGCTAGCATTAACTTTTCACACTGTCAAGCATAATCTTTCATACAATAGTATGGATTGCACAAATAAATTAAGCAGAATATTATATGCAGATTCCAAGGTGGCCACTAAGATTCGCTTAGCCAGAACAAAAATGGAAGCTTTAGTGACAGACGTATTAGGACCATATGCTGTGGAAGGTGTCATAAATGAGTTAAATAATGAAGATGTATTTTACTGTCTTCAGACAGATGCTTCAAATAAAAAAAACATTAAATTGTTCCCTTTGGTAGTGCAATATTTTTCAGTCAATAATGGGATCCAAAATAGGTTATTAGATTTTTATGAAAATTCAGATGAATCTGCTGATGGTATGTTTGCAGCAATTAAGAAGTCCATAGATTCCCACAACCTTACATTCAACCGAGTATCTGGACTCAGTGCAGACAATTGCAATGCTAATTTTGGAATTAACCAGTCATTGTATGCAAAAAGAAGTGCCAAACCTAATAAAAGGCAACTGTCATGCTCATATTGTCCATAATACTGTGAAATATGCCATGGGTTACTTGACTTGTGACATAGAAAATGTTGTTTTAAAAATTTACAGTCATTTTTCTGTATCAGCTTATAGGAGAGAAGAATTAAAAAATCTTGTCTCTGTGGTTGATGGCGAATTTCACGAAATTAAACGTCATATTGGCACTCGTTGCTTATCTTTACTTCCAGCCATTGATACACTTTTACTCAATTGGATGCCAATATATAATTATTTTGAAAGTTTAGGTGATGATTGTCCAATAATTATACAAAATTTATTAAAGCTAAGTGATGAACAGGATCATGAAGTCGTTGTTTACTTACACTTCACAAGCCACATGCTGAATATATTTAATAAAACAATAAAACGTCTGGAAGGAAACTGTGTAACTATATTGGATGTGTATAATATTATGGATAATTTAAACAAGGAATTAGCACAAAGAAAAACTGACAATTATTTTGGTTATGAATCAAAAACGAGATTAAAAAGGATTAAACAGTCATCACCCAAAATGTTCAATACAATTATCAGCAATTTTTCACTCTTTATTGATATGAGTTTAAATTATTTAGAAAAATGGTTTGATTTTAGTGAGAATAACTGGCTTTTGATATGTAATAGCATATCTTTAAAAAATGAGGTTGAATTTAAACATCTTGAAAATGTAATTGAAAAGGTAGAGTTACAAAAAAGATTAAATATTAAAATGGATGATTTATATTCCGAGTCAATAAGACTTAAAGAAATCCAAAGACAATCAACAAATAATGACAAAGAATTTTCAGAAAAAAATACTGCTGAAAAGTGGCAATATATACTTAAGAATGCGTGTGATAACTTACCAAATATAAAAAAAATTATTTCTTATCTGCTCTGTTCCCGCAACCTCAGCTTTCACTGAAAGAGTTTTCTCGGTGATGAATGTAAAGTAGCGAGAAGAGAGAAACAGAGCGTCCATAAATTTAATAAAAAATGAGTCATTTATTTATTTAAATCTAGATTTAGATTGTAATACTAGCTATCAAACTCTCAAAGATAACCAAAAATTGTTAGCTTGTGCTAAAAGCACAAAAAATATGTATTTAAGGCAATAAAAACTTAAATTTAAATAATACTTTTTTTCTTACAAATACTTTTTTTCCTCTTCCAACAGACAATTTACGTTATTTTCCTCAAAAAACGTTGGCAACCCTAATGTAGCCACCTGCAGTAAACATCCTGTATTTTGACCTTCTCTCTCTCTCTCTCTCTCTCTCTCTCTCTCTCTCTCTCTCTCTCTCTCTCTCTCTCTCTCTCTCTCTCTTTTACTCTTGCTCTTCTCATTAATTGTATCTCAGGAAGTTTTGAACGTAACCGGTTCTTAAGTCAAATTTCATATGACATGTAATATGCAAAATCTTAAACATCAGTTATGTTATAATTTTGTAAGCTTTATAAAATACTTTTTACACTGCTTCTGTATACGAAACTGGGTACAGATATATAATCAAATTTTTGAGTATTTATTCTAACACTGTTACAGTTTCTTCAAAACTCCGTATTTTCATAAATGTTGGACTAGTCACAAAAAGAAAGTTTCATTCTTAAGGGCACAATGTTATAATATCCCTTTCATCCCAGAAAAAAGGCTGTATTAAACTACTATCATACTTGTGTCTAGTCTACACAATTTAATGGGTATATGTTTCATAAAAATTGATTATCTTACACATGGTTTTACGTCAGTAAACATTGTGACATTACTGTGATAAGTAATTGTATACACAACGGTTGTTGTTAATTTAGGTCTTAATTCATTTCAAAATTGGTAGATAAATAAAAAATTCAAATTACCATATACAGTATATATTGTGTGGTATATAAAATAAATTCAAACACTATTTGCTATAGTCTATTTCTTGATGTAGGCCTATATAATATATTTAAAATTTATACTTACTTTACCTCAAGATGTTATTTTTCCCTTGTTTGGATCATGTTTCAGGATCCTTAGTGTTTCCATCATCAGCCTTTCACTCCACAAGATTCAAAATTAGAAAGGCTAATGATGTGAACACTAAGGATCCCAAAACATGTTCCTAACAAGGGAAAAATAACATCTTGAGGTAAAGTAAGTATAAAGTTTAAATATAAGATAAATTGTAATAATCCTTTTTAATATGGTTACTTAAGCCATAATATCCGAAACTGGACCCTTACTTCATCCTTCTGCTGTAACCTTCTACATTCTTGCATATCTGCTGTCATATTCACGTCTCCCAGTCATGGTAAACAGTAGGCTATAATATACTTTTTTGCATTGTTTGAGACTTGTACCGGAGGATAAGACTCAGGCTGATCTAGGGCAAGCCCCCCTCAGCCAAATGGAAGATTCAGAGGAGTTGCACGTCAGCACAGACCGGTGGCGGAGAAGGTGGAGGCATTCAGGAGAGTGTAGTGTGTGGATGTGTATTTCTGTGTTTACATAGTGTGCAGCGCCGAATGGGTGATGGAAGAGGCAGATGGAAGTGCCATAATAAAAATATAAGTTAGCAAACAAGACGTGGTCGAGTAACGCAGGACACCGAGACGTCAAGGTAAGGCAGGGGGACACAAGGGAGAGGGATAAAGACCGGGTAAGTAGATAGGAAAATTAAAGAAATTTAAGATGTTAAATGATGAAGAAGGAAGCTAGGTGTGGATATATGACGAAGGGCTTTAATTATTTCCATTTTTCCGCCGGCGGAGGTCCATCGGCAATGGTGAGGAGATGGTTTATGACAAAGGAAGGTCTGCGGGAGTTATGGGTAGTATTAATATTATACAATACCTCCTTCCCATTTAAGTTTAGGAATTCCGATCAGCTTTCCATCGCGTTTCTTCTCTCTTGAGCACTTGATCTACTTCGCTGCCTGCTCTTTATTGCGGATGTGATATCTGCTTCGATTTATAATTCGTAAGGTTAAATATTCTTCCTCACCCTGGAATTTCCTATTCTCTTTTATTCATTTCTTTCAATTTCATAAGATTATTCTATACAAAAGCAAGTACATAAGAAATCTATAAGGACGGGGGTTAGCTACCAAACGGCATTGTTTAAAAACATTGCAAGTTTCTTTTCTGTAGTTCATCTTACACACCATTGTGAGCTAGAAAGAACTACACAGTAGTTTATTTTGCAATTTTTCACATTACTTTGAGATGACTGACTGATGATTTATGCCCAGGTCTTGCAAAGAGATAAATACTTGATATTAAGGGGCCTCATACATTTTCTATTATATGTTTTCTTCCCTATTGATAGAATTAGAAAAACAGTAGCTATCTTGTTTTATTTTGCAAGCATAGTATATAACATTAATTCACCAAGTAGCAATTTTCTTCTTCATTTAAAATTTCTATCACATCTACTGTGAAAGAGGAAGGCCTCGAAGAAGATGGCAGCAGGATGTGGAAGAAGATCTAAGAAAGATGGGCATTAGGAACTGGAGACTGAAGGCAGTGGACGGAGATGAGTGGAGACGGGTCGTAGCGGAGGCCAAGGCTCACCATGGGCTGTAGTGCTGGAGAGTAGTCGTAGTAGTAGTATCACATCTACTGTATATTGGACAAAACAGAAGGGGAAACATACATGCTTACAAGGTAGTGTAAACATCCTGTAATATTGTCAAATCAAAACACAAAGGAAATGGAAGTGAATACTGTAATGAGTAGGCCCTTTTATTCATATTTGTGCAAGTGTAGGTGGTGATAAGGAAACACTTAAAGAAATTTATATATGATTAGAAGTGCGTACACGATGGCATACTGTCACAATTACAACACACAGATTCGAAATATGAATTTGGCGTGTATGCACCTCTAGCTGCTGCCCATAAAGAATGTAATTCCTAAACACCAGTTTTCATTTTATTTAGGGAGAAACAAATTGTTTCACACCAAAAACATTAAAATTTTTCATTATCTCTAAAATTGCAAATAATTTTCCTGCTTTATGTAGTATGATTAAGTAACTATAAATGATATGCCTAGTTTTCATCTAATTCGAGGCCTAGCTTAGGATTAGCTAATTAGCAGATAGCAAGAGAGGGCAAGAAAAAAGAAAGTGTCAGGAGAGGTTGAAATGAGATTGACGGGCTAACAATTGCAGAGAAGGGGAGGCAGTGAGCGTCTGTATCCAAGCCTGAAATAGTCATTACAAGAGAAAAGCAATGTGTGTGTGTGTGTGTGTGTGAGAGAGAGAGAGAGAGAGAGAGAGAGAGAGAGAGAGAGAGAGAGAGAGAGAGAGAGAGAGAGAGAGAGAGAGAGAGAGAGAGAGAGAAGATAAATGCTGGACAATTCCATTAAAGCTGAAGAATGAGCATGTACTGAAGAAGAGTTCTTTGACATTTTAAAGAAACTTATTGAAGAAAACAAAACTGAAGAAGAGTTCTTTGACATTTTAAAGAAACTTATTGAAGAAAACAAAACCAATGCTACCCACCTATTTAATGTCGATGAAACTGGTGTCAGTACTGTGCAAAACAAATGTCAGAGTTTCAATTATGAAAGGGTGTAACAAGTACATGATCCGTATACACTGTAAATTCAAAATCCTGTGCCAAAAAGGTAGCGTAAAATGTATATTAAGAAGGCAGTGGTGCGAGTGCGTGTGAAAAAAAGAAAATAGAAATTAAATAAAATTACAGAATAGCAAATCAAATGTTTTGATGAGCAAGAGTTTTTGTGATAATTTCGGATGAAAATGCAAGTAATGGCATGTGACCGGTTGTGGTGACGATGCAAATAGTGAAGGACAGTATGTCCGTGGGGCGAAGGAGTTCGCCAATCATCACTATAACAAGGTTGTGAGCAGTTATTGGATTAAAACTTTAAAAGATGTCTTAATATTTAATATTAATATATGATATTTGTAACAAAGTGATAGTATTTACAACAAAAATATTTTAAACAGACTTTTAGTGAAGGCCGCCAGATGAAACGAGGCATGGCACGAAGATCACACTACATGATGACGAAACCACTATGCAGATACGGCAGTCTCTCTCTCTTGGAACAATATCACGGTTGTGTGTACACCTGTATATAATGTAGAGCTAAAATAAGCTGATAGTGCGCGTAAGGTCTACCAAAAGCACGTAATTGTTACCAAGAACAAAACGAGTATAAGTGGAAATCATGGATATCAGGAATAGTCACTGAATTGCAAGAAATCTTATTATAATGGGAAGGGAGCACATGGCATCGTTGTGCGAGTATGAAGTGGCTTCTCTCTTCTAGGTTAGCAGCCCATAGGCTGCTTAGCAGCAGTTCGCCATTCTTCACACTTCTCTGCTTTTCTTTACAACTCACAATATGATGTGCAGTTCATTTCGACCATAAGCTGTTTCATGTAGTCTAAACGGGATCGTCCTCTGTGATTCTTCTCTTCAATTGTTCCTTCTATTATCCTCTTAACCAACTCACTATGTCATAGTATATGCCCTATAAACTTAGCTCTTCTACCTTTTAAATTTCACAGAAAGCTCTTCTCCTCCTGAGCACTTCTAAAAACTTCCTCATTCGTTATCTTCTCCCTCCAGCTTATCTTGAATATTCTTCTGTAGCCAGGTCTCAAATGATTTGTCCAAGATTCACTCCCGTATAGGGCAACACTCTACACGTATGTCTTTACTAGATTCTTCCTTATTTTTAGGCTGATAGTGTTTGAAGTGAAGAGGTTTTTCTGTTTGTTGAAAGCAATTTTAGCCTGGTTAATTCTGCTTTAATTTCCTTACTGCTACGTCCATCACTTGTGATTTTACTTCCTAGGTGGCTTAGTGAACGTTAATTCGAATAGCAGGTATAGAAATATGAAATCCGTACAAAGAGTTACATAAATTAGGCAAAACTGAAAAGAGAGGGGGGGAGAGAGAGAGAGAGAGAGAGAGAGAGAGAGAGAGAGAGAGAGAGAGAGAGAGAGAGAGAGAGAGAGAGAGAGAGAGAGACGGATACAGACAGACAGAGACACCAGACACCAACATCAAGTAATCTTAAATTCGTGGGTATAGCAAGTGCAACAGGTATGACTAGACAATGAAACAAATTCAGCAAAAATATAATGGCCATTTAAACAAAAAAAATACTTCAAACAAAAAGTGTGTGTGGGGGGGGGGGGAAATAAAGGGTCTTCAAATCAATATTAAAGTGTTGGTGTTATTCTGGGGTTTTGGGGATAAACATTTTTACCTTTTTGTATTTTGTAAAGTGCTGTAATTAGAGAAGTTAGAGTAAAATGTTGAGTTTTGTAAATTCTAAGACAGATTAAAAGTGAAGTAGGCAAATTAAGTTTTCTGGTGTGAATTTAATGAATGTAATAAATTGTTATTGTCATTCAATTTGTGTCTTATAATAAAAGGCTGATAATGCTAGATTAAATGTTTTTATTTGTCTCCTGACCCCAACCTAACCTGTACTCGGGGACTCTCCTAAACGGACTTGGGTTTTTCCATCTTCTGGTGAGCAGTTAGTCTTTTTTAGCGTTTCCTTATTAGTGCCGTTTCTGTTTCTTGTTCCTTCACAGGTTGAATGTTAACTCAGCATGTTATACGTTGATTGTTACATAGAAACACGTTTAGAGGCTGTAAAATATTTTTTATTCAACGATTTTAAAAGAAGTCTCTATTAACATTAAGGCATGAGTCCCACTGTTGCACTAATCTGTAGATTCCCTGCTGGTAAAATTCTTGCGGCTGTTTCCGAAACCATTCGCTAACACCAAACTCTACCTCAGCGTCCGATTTGAACCGCCATCCTTTTCATGATTTCTTTAATGGGCCAACAACATGATAATCACACGGGGACAAGTTGGGACTGTAAGGCGGATGCTGTAAGACTTTCCACTTCATATGACCAAGCAGATCTTGAATCGTCTGGGCTACATGGGCTCAAGCATTATCATGCAGAAGAATGACACCATCTGTGAGCTTCCTGGGACATTTATTCTTGATGCTGACCCGTAAGCGTTTTAAGCTGTCTATATATCGCTCAGTGCTGATGTTGATACCAGGTTCTTTAAAATCTAAGCGTAGCACACCCTGATAATAAAAAAAATACGGTCCCCATTACTTTTTCTGCCGAAGTTAGGGACCGACATTTTTTTGCCTTCGGAGATTGTGCATGCTTCCACTGCATACTCTGACGTTTGGATTCTGGTTCATAGTGATAACTCCAAGACTCATCACCGGCAACAATTTGGTGTAGAAAGGCATTACCTTGTTGTTGATAGCACATCAAATGCTGTAATGATAAAGCCGAATGCAAATTTTTCTGCTTATCAGTAAGCAGTCATGGAATTCACTGAGCAGCAACTTTGTGATAGCCAAGACTATGAATTATGGAATGAACAGTTCCCAAGCTGATGCTCAACATTTGAGAAAGTTCTCTAACTTTGATGTGCCTATTTGCGCGTAAAGCAGTTTCCATCTGTCTCACATTTTCATCTGATGCTGCAACACGTGCAGGTCTGGGATGGGCCAAATCTTAGTGGATTCTCTTCCTTGTTGACATTTATTGCACCATTCAACCACCGCCATATGAGGATAACTATAGTTACCATATACAGCTTTCATTCTCGTATAAATTTCCATTGGCTGACACCCCTCAGCGGCCAAAAACTGAATAACGCCATGGAGATTATCTTTGGTCAGATTTTCTATCATAGATGCCATTTTTCAACCCAGTCACAACGTTTAGAAAAGAGCAAACTGCAAATATTTTTGACTGACGCATCACTAGTACTTAAACAATATAAACGAATTCTGTTGCCATGGCGATGAAGTCACGGCTGTGCAGATCAAACGTGTTTCTATTGAACAATCCTCGTAATTATTGTTTCTAGTTTTTTAATAAGAGTTTTTTATAACAAAAGGGTTTTTTATAAAATTGAAAATAATCCTTTTTTATATACATCATACTACATTGTGTGTGTGTGTGTGTGTGTGTGTGTGTGTGTGTGTGTGTGTGTGTGTGTGTGTGTGTGTGTGTGTGTGTGTGTGTGTGTGTGTGTGTGTGTGTGTGTGTGTGTGTGTGTGTGTGTGTGTGTGTGTGTGTGTGTGGTATAATGTACATGGTACAATGTCTTTGCTCCCCATTGCATTACATACATTATCCTTACTTCTACATTACATATTTAAATGAGAATTATGCTAAACATAACATAGTTATTTGGTTTCTGTAGGGAACACACTGATCTTTAATTAATGTGAACCCAAAATGCAAAAGTCAATCATCGTTGCCAAAAAGAAGCTCTAAATTGGGTTCCATGTAAATCTTCTCTTCTTCAGTTATCAATCTGCGCATGTATACCTGAGAATATTGTTTACGGATATCAGGATATCTGTCACACAACTGTTGCCACATCTTCATTCTATCTTCTGCGATCCATCCATTACATAAACGTAACAGGCGACCAAGTTTAAGGTAGTGGAGACTGTCTTTTGTTACTGGTTCCCAAACCAAACCCAATGTTTCATTATTAGGATCACTATTGAAACAAAAGTAAAAAAAAAAAGAATAAAATTATTACTGTTATTTATATATATGTGCACGCACGCACGCACGTACACACACACACACACACGCGCACGCGCGCGGTCTATCCAGAAACTAAGTTCCGATAGTGTATTAAAGGAAACTAAGAATATATTTACAAAATTTTGACATGATGTTAAGATTTATTAACAGCTGAAGCGTGTTTTGTCCATATTGTTACACAAGCAAAAGAACAGTGGTTGATTTTTGTTCATGAACTTCCCATCATCTGTTTATTTGCATGTCTCCCCCCCCCCCATGGTATAGTCACACAACAATGCTAACCCAGTGTTTAAAATAATAATTGTATTTTACATCATTGTTTTCTTATTCTGATTGTTCTAGTTACTTAATTAAACAATTAGTTCTACTAGTAATTTTGTACAAACCACTATGTTGTCTTTGGTATTGATGAGCACTTTCGGCAGTCAAGCCATCTTGACGATGTCTTGACTGCCGAAAGTGCTCGGCAATACCAAAGACAACATAGTGGTTTGTACAAAATTACTAGTAGAAATATTTGAGACCACTAACACTCCAATACAACAATAAACAATTAGTGTATTTTTCTTTTAGTTTAAATATACAATATGATAAATATAATACACCATAATTTAGGGTGTGTAATAATAGTTCATTTTAGTGAAATTTAAATATAATGATATGACAGTTGGCCACTTTGGAGAGGAAATGATGAGTAGACATAACTTTAAACCAATAATAGACTATATATTACAATAAAGCAGCACAGACTTTTCAAGTGGCTCGATGCCAAGGTAAATGGAGGTACACTACACTTTTGTTTATCCGGAATTGATGGGACCGGACAATTTCCGGATAAACGAAATTCCGGATAAACCAAACTAATTGCGAAAATGCCGGTATTAGCGATATTTACCTACCACTATACAGAAAAGTTGCGTTTTTTAATTTTGAAGACTTTATTGAAACTGTAATAGCCTACTGTAGTGTATTTTACAAGCATCTTAAGGAAAAACAAAATCTATTACAGAATATTATACTGTATAAACAAGAAAAAAATTATTTAGCATTAGATATTATACATACATTATACTAAATTCAGTATAATACAATAGTAATATTTCTAAAAATTAACAAGGTTAATTTAGCGAGAAAAACAATAATAAACACACGTACATGAACGATCAAAGTCTTTACTTTTTAGAAAAGTCCATTATTTTTTTCTGCTTTAGCGATGTTTCTCTCTTCTTAGCTGTATGGTCACGGAGTCTTTTTAGAAGTAACAGTTCTGCTGGGTTGTCTTGCCTTGACGCTCAAAATAATTTAATAAATTGTCCAGCATTGATGTACCCTCTGAATGGTTGATTACCATTGCTCCGTCGTCCGCATCATCATCACCAGAACTTGAATGTTCGTTGTTTGATTTTTTAGAACATTCAGCGACAACCTCGTCCTGCGCCAAACATCACAACCGCAGAGGTGGAGTTTTCTAGTCATTTGCGACTGATAAGATTCTCTTTGAATGCCGACGTTAACCAGATCGCCGAGAGAACTATACACTGCACTGTATTATTTTTACCCTTGCAGTTTAGATTAATTACGTTTATGTTGATGAGCTCTGAATGGGTATAATGTTGAGTTTATAACAAAACAGGTTGTTTTTAGTACAAATTGTATCTTAAAATTCACTGGTTAAGTCATTAAAAAAAATTATTTTGAAAACTTATTCCAGATAAGCTGGAATTCCGGATAAACGAGACTGTAGTGTGCACATGAAGGCGGGTCTGATCAGATCTGTAATCTTCTCAAGTCACACGTCTTCTGAGGGTCAAACCATGACAGACATAGAAAGATTTAATTTGTATGGGTTTTTACTGATTGCATCATATTCTTATATACACTTAGACTGGCTGGCAAAATCCAATGTTTCATTGATGGAAGTTCAAATGAAATTTATGAAAAGCACAAAGAATACCTTTACAAAGCAGTGGGTCGTAAAGTGAAAACAAAGTGAGACAGAAAACCAATGTGGTGGAACATAAAAATTGAGGAATTGATTCAAAGAAAAACTGAAAGCTATGGAAAATGGTACCTTGTTAGAAAATATAGAAAGGGTAACATTGCTTACGTCTATTTTAGAAGAGAAGTAAATCAAAAGATAGAAAACATAAAGAATGTAACATGGCAGTAAACATGTCTTGAGACAAATTTACAGATGGGGGAGCACAGTCAAATGAAGATTTGGAGAATCTTGATGAAACTAAAAACAAATACAAACAAACCCTGACACTGATTACTTTGGAAGAACGTAATAACAAATAATAATAAACTAATAAAGAATGCTCCACGAGATGCATCTGAAGCACATTTTCCTGAATTTTCATATCTGCCTTACTGGTAAGGAAGTCCCTTACAAATGGAAACGAGCCAACATGCCACAAAACAAGCCAACTGCTATAAAAAAAGTTACTCATAAAAAAATGTAAGAATTGCTTGAAACAGCTTTGTGGGAAGCATTCCCATGGAATGTTTTGTATCTCATATTAATCTCTACATGCTTCCATTTGCAAATGATCTAATTGTGGTAGCATTTGACGATTTGACGAACAGGATTCCAATTGCATGATCCAAAACTCCATGTAGAATACAGATCTTGGGATGTCGATGTAAATTTTGGAAAAACCAACCAGCTGGTTATTGGAGGTGAAGGAGCTAATATGACAGCAGGTTTGCACTTTATAAAAAAAAAAAGGTTTTTTAAGGTGACACTACCACAAGATAGAAGAAGTGACAAAGACGTCAACTGTAAAATAAAACAACGGAAATGGTGATAGGGCATCTGAAATCTGTGCTTTGGAGTGGAAAAATAATCCACAAAATATATGATTTACTCTGCTATCTTGGAAATACTAGTCTCCTATGGCATGGTCTGAAACATGGTAAATAAGTTACAGTAATTCCTGAAAGCTCCGAGCAGTGGAAGTGGACTTCTGGATAACGTCTTGTGGGGTGGTATTAACTTTTTTTGTAATGGGTGTCACATGTAATATTATTTTCCTTCCCCGAAAGAGTTTCCTAAGTAATGAAGTTTTACAAGATCCAGTATGTACACATTTACCTTTAATGTATTCTCCTGAATGTTTAATGTTTAATCTGATACATGACATATTCCAAATATATAGATAAATATTACAGAAACTTTCCATTTTCTGAATGCAAAATGGTGAAACATCTCTTGCCACTACAAAAACTACAGTTGCCAGTTGTAGGTTTAATAGGTATAATTTATACTGATATGTAAACTACTCAAGCAGCTGGAGAATAATTTCTATCACCACTTCTCATTATGGGAAGACGAATGTGTAGATTGGCTCCATACAAAACTTGGTTCTTTAGAAAGTTGTTTTATTTACAGGTCAGTACATTAGAGAGTTATGTGACCCGAGATACGTGTATATCACTATAAACATGCACACACTTACCCTGTTTTTGCAAATGATGTCCACATTTTGTTTAGCCAATTATAAACTTCGCTTCGTTCAGGTGGTTTACAGCCTGCCAAAGAACACATTCAATGATTATTCTTTTATACACATATTGCAATATGTCAAATAATAGTTACATAGGGGACAATGATTTTCTACAAAGAAGTATGAGTGGCAGGTATTTGTGAAGGAAGAGAGAGAGAACAAGCTCACAATATAGTATTATGTAACAAAATGATTGTTGTTTTTACACTCTGTAACATAAAAATGTGTACAGAAGGTAGTTTGTAGTGACACACTAAAAAAAACACATTTATAGCAAAGCATAATCCGAATTATCTTCGTAATTTTTCCTCATTAGTGGATAACCAAAATTCATCATGTCAAACCAACATGTAGTATTGCATGCTATATAGCCTCTGTGTGTGTGTGTGTATGTGTGTGTGTGTGTGTGTGTGTGTTAAACAAATTGTCTGGCTCATAGAAAAAGGGTGCCGTCACCCTTTACATGCTAATTGGAATCTTGTCTACCATTTTCTAATCAGCCTGATAATTTTTAAGCTTATTGTAATGAGTCAATACAGTGTTAGACTAATTATAAAACGGACAATTATATGTACCTGGTTTCATTCAGGCTTACTGCAATAAGCCCAAGATAGTGAAGGCTGATTAAATACTGTACAGTTAAGAAGTTTTTTTTCTTGAATTATTTATGAATTGAAATGAGGTAACTTAAAAATTGCATTGACAAAATAATTATTATTCTTTATTGGTTTAAGTTTATTGAGGTGGTGACCCGGAGTTTTTGGTTTATTGTGGGTTACTTCCTGTTTTTTTTTGGGGGGGGGGGTATCTTCCTTTCATAACATTACAAGAGAACATGTTAAACACAATGAATATGATAAATGAAGAGATACATACGTATGCACATGTCTTCGATAGGATTCCACAAGCCACTTGATGGGAAGTCATATACGTAAAGAGGTTTATCCGAGTGTTCTAGCTGCAGTCTTACAGAGTCATAAAACCCAACGTTATATCCATAGTCACCAAACATCTGGAAACAACCATACGTTTTCAGTCATGTGACACTATACCAAACTGAATTGATTACTGGCATTGAGTAACAAACATCTTACTATGTTATGACATTATTTACTTCAAAATTTAGTGCTTGATAATATGGTTCAGAAATAAAGGAAGTTCTGGATAAGAACCAGTGAACATTAGATGTGACCAAACTGCAGGGAAGTTAGGAACAAGTGGACTTCAGCAATGACTGAGAACCCCTCTGTCATTTTTTTATGAGATCAATATTATTTTTTTGTGTGACTCATTTATGGGATAAAATTCCGAGTACAATACATTTTGGTGAAACCTTCATGCAAATATTTCAAATTGTGAGCAGTAAATCGACCAAACTTGGTTAAATCTTTTGTCATTTATTCCAAGTCACTGCCACTACTATTAAATTCTCATCTGCATTTATGTTGTATAAAAAATCCACTCGTGTGCCCAAAAAAGATGAGACTTTAGAATAACAATGGCGGCTATATTCATATACTGACGTTCACAAAAACACCAAAATCTAGTTTTCTGGCATACAATCAAAACACACAAAATTGACATCATTCTACAAAACACTGAAAAAAAAATTGATTTATGAATTACCTGTCACCTAATATTAGTCAACTAATTTTAGTATAACATAGAATTCTTTGTGGGTTTTCACAAAACTAAAATACTTTTCAATTACATTTACAAACTTTAATAAAACGTATAAAATCAACGTATTACCTGACTGCACACATTTCCCATGTTCATTCTCAGATCAGCAATATTAAAGTAAAACTGTTTGACTTCATCTGCCCACTCTGGAGACTCCTCACCGTTCACCGTATATCCTACAACTTTTGCCAAAGTTGGTAGAGGTTCATAGGTATAGGGGTGCCAGTTGCTATTCACAGAAACTGGTTGCCCATAACAACCTGCAAAATGGAAACGATAAATCTGAAATTAGTGACAAGAGGTTCTTCTGCAATAAACACACACTGGCGTAAATGCTAGACCTATCAACAATATCTGAATGCTAACTTTACTCCTGTTCATTTTATAGGCACAAATTAAGATAATTATAAACATAAGAATGAACAAAAATTGAGGTTTTTAACAATTCCCCATCAACTGCAAGGTTGCACTGTAACATGCTTACTGTTAAGAAATAGTGTTTGAAAATTTAATATTGTAGTGGAATTAAAATTTCCAGGATGGAGAAAATAATGATGAGCAAGTGGACTGTTATTTAATACATTTATTGTGTATAAATGTTACAAGTTAATTTAGAATGTGAAAGGTTAGCCAAGCCTTGTACGCATCATGAAGTCTGTGAAATCACATTAGGTCAAAAAAAATGTTATACATTATAGAAGTGAGGCGCAATTACGCAACACTTGAAGCTAGATAAATGAAATGATTTAGGGCCTAAGGCCTACACAATAAGTCACAACATTAAAGATTAATATGAAGCCGAAGCAACAAGCGTAAATCACGTCTGCTGCGTTCGGACGCTCGGAGCACTGTAAAGTCATGTTTGCCGTAGCGAGCATAGTTGAACTATGATCAGATTAGCCAACCTTTCAATTATACAATTCCCACATTAAATAACAACATTACTGTCCATAACTGCCCACAAAAATCGAACGATTTTTTGTAATACATTTTTAACAATTTATATTATAAAGAAAACACAAACATGTACGTTCTTACTAATAGATATCAACCATCAGTAGGTTGTTTTGATTATTGACATTGAAATGTTAGATAACAATATTATAACATTAAACTGCTCAGAGATAAAACCTTAATGATAATGATAAGGTTAAACAGGCCACAGTTGGCTTGCAAACTGATTTATACATGAGTATAAATGTGCATGAATTAGCAGAGATGTATGCAATACAAAACATGAATAATGAATAATCTGATAATGCTTGATAGTGAATAATCTGTGACTCATCCCTTAATGGGCCAGATATAAACTGCAAATATTTTATGCAAGTCATGATTAACAGTCCAAGCCAGTCAAGGCCAGCTGATTTATACATAATAGTATTGAATATAAAATGAATAGACAAGATTATTACAAAAAGTTATATGCATATAAAAACATAGATTTAGCATAACGCTGTAGTATAATAATTAAATAGCGCATGCTATACCAAACAATTGCAAGAATGCACAAATAAATTTACATGCGAAAATAGATTATACATTGTTGAATAGCTACAAGTATATAAACGTAATAACATGTATGTCATAATCACAAATACATGAATAATAATATATGTGCGATACATGATCGTAAAATACAAATGCAAAATTGTGTAAAAATATATGCATGGTGCATAATCATACACAATAGATGCGGGTACAATAATATGTTTTACATAGATACAAAATACATGATAAAATACAATAGAGATGTGTGTGTTGCATAATTACAAAATACATGAATACAAGGCATAAAATACAATATAATAGTATAAGTGACAAATACAGTAAATGTGTTCATACAAAAATGTAATGCATGAGTTGAGCAATTACAAGTAACACATAAAAATTCATAGAATAGTGAAATAGCAATGCACAAATATCAATAAAAAATGTGCAGCAAATATGCATACATGGTTTGTATAGTTCCAAATCCATGTGAATATTATATAACAAAATACATAACATAAGAACCAATACCACCAATAGACATGACACATAAATCAAATGTTGTATTCAAGAAAATACATAAAGTAATTGCAGCTTTACATATTAAATAAACTGACTCTTGCTTAAGTAAAACAAAGCAATTTGTGAATTGAAAAGATACAAACTAAAGCTCATGGTAAAAATAAAAGTGCTTATATAACTAACATAATCTTCTTGAAACATTAACATATGTTTGATAAATACATACATTTAATTTTAAAAGAAAATAAACGACATCCTTTAATTTATATAAAGAAAATATCCACTAAAACTGGCTCAATATAGTAATACAATGATAGAGACATAATAGTAAATACAATAAAGAAAGAACATAATAATGTACAACTGCATCGTATTGATATAATGACTTAACACAACACTTAATACTTGTGTTAAGTAGCTACACTGATGTAGTGTTTACTGTTCGTCCCTCGCTGGCACCAAACATAACTTGTGAATTGGTCTGCGAAAGGTGCCAGCAGGAGTACAAACGTCAACTACTCTAATTAAATTGTCTGGTCCAGGAAATGTGGCTGTGATTACCCCAAATTTCCATGCCAATGGAGGCAAGTTATCCTCGATTAGCAGCACCAGGTCACCAATGGAAACGTTTTCTTTAGCGAACTTCCATTTGTGACGCTGTTGCAATTGGTGTAGGTAGTCGCGCGACCATGCTTTCCAAATAGCTTGGACAAACTTCTGGAGAAGTTGCCAACGGCCGAGACAAGAGATGGGAACGTGTGACAAGTCAGGATCAGGTATTGCCGTTAATGGTGCACAGATTAAAAAATGGCTAGGGGTAAGTGGCACTGGATCGTTTACATCCGATGAAAGGGCAAATAATGGACGTGAGTTTAGACAGGCCTCTACCTGCGACAAAACCGTAGCAAACTCCTCGAACGTGAGTATGGACTTGCCGACAACACGGCGCAAATGATACTTCAAACTTTTTATACCGCTCTCCCATAGACCACCAAAATGAGGTGACGATGGAGGAATGAATGACCACTTAACACCATGAGAAGTTGCAAATGATTGAATTGTTAAGGTGGCATCCTTATTACCTTATTATGCCAGAGATTGTAAAGCTCATGCAAGACGTTGCGGGCCTTCCTAAAGTTCGTGCCATTGTCAGAATATAACTGGCTAGGTATGCCCCTACGGGCCATGAAGAGACGTGAGGCAGCTATAAATGCATTGGCCGTGAGGTCGGAAACTAATTCCAAATGAATGGCCCTAGTGGCTAAGCAAATGAATAGAGACACATATGACTTGGACAGAGTCCTAGATCTCTGCCCGCCATGACGGATCATGAAGGGACCACCACAATCCACTGCACAGAATAAAAACGGCCTGGAAGGAGTAACCCTGGGAGATGGCAAAACACCAAGCCTTTGAGCTTGATATTTGGTATTAAATCTGAGACATTTGACGCATCTACGAATGATGGAACGAATCACTATCTTGGCGTTAATGATCCACCAGCGTTGACGAAGTGAATGATGGACAAGTTGAGCACCAGCGTGGAGAAGTCGAATATGCTCACTCTCAATTATGAGGCGAGTGATGTGAGCCGAAGGATGCAAGACAGTAGGATGCTTATTATCATAGGGTAGATGCGACTGCTGCAGACGTCCGCCGACACGTATGATGCCAAACTCATCAAGAAATGGGTCAAGAGAAGACAGTTTACTCCTACTAGACAGAAGCTCCATTTCGAAGGCAATTAAGCTCAGTAGCGAAATGGATCGACTGGGATTGCCTTATGAAAAAGTTAAGAGTAGAATGAATTTCGGTAGGGGTAAGAACTCCCAAAATTTTCTCTGCCTTTGAGGGTCTAGCATTTTTGATAAATCGAAAGCAATAAGTGTACACACGGGTCAGTCGGTGCAACGAGGAAAGTCCTTAGAGAGATCAATAGGTAAGGTAGAAATTAGAGAAAGCTTGGGGGGTTGTTTCTCCTCAAAGGAGCATTCAGGAAGTGGCACATTAGAAGGTGAAAAAGGTGAAAAAACATTGGGTTCAGAAGATTGAGACAGACAAGTAGGACCATGCCACCAAAGCGAACAACCATGCAAAACGTCAGGGTGACATCCTCTTGAAATAATGTCAGCAGGATTATGTTGCGAATCAATATGATGCCATGTGTGGGTTTCAGTGAGACGCTGAATCTCAGCAACACGATTAGCGATGTAAGTCTTCCACCTAGAAGCCTGAGCATGAATCCAATAAAGAGATACCATGGAGTCAGAGTATAGGTGTACGGTATTGACAAAAGAATGGAGAGCAGGGTTGACCTTGAATAGAAGTCGCGATAACAACAAACAAGCACAGAGCTCATTGTGGGGTAATGACACCTGTCGTAGTGGAGCCACACGAGATTTAGAACACAAAAGGTGACAAGAGGCCAATAAATCTTGATAAATAACTCTAATGTAAATGCAACATCCATAACCCTTTTCAGAGGCATCCGCGAAACCATGTAATTCAACTAGCTTGGGCTCAGACTTGGTGCATATGGAGCGTGGAACAATAATGTCACCGATTAAATACAACTTGTCGCATAATGAACGCCAATATGAATATAATTGCTCAGAAATTGGCTCATCCCAACCAAGATTGCACAACCACAGTTGCTGCATAAACTGTTTATAAAGGAAAACAATTGGACCAATGAGTCCCAATGGGTCGTAGATACCCGCTATAATCGACAGGAATCTCCTCTTAGAAATACTTGACTCAACTGGAAATGACTTGATGTCAAACAAGAATGAATCTGCAGAGTTGTTCCAAAGAATGCCCAACGTACGCACATTGCCTTGTTTGTTTAATGGAAGTGATAAATTACTATGCTCAGTGACTACATTTGGTTCATTTGATGCCCATTTATGTAGAGTAAAGCCATATTGACTCAACAACGTACTTAAGTCAGATTTTAACTTGATCAGATTAGAAATGGTGTCTGTACCGGTCAACAAATCATCGACATAAAAATCACTAATTATAGCTGAAGCAGCGTCAGGAAAGAAAGCTTCATTATCCTTACCAATCTGATAAGGCAGCGAGTTGCCAAGAATGAAGCGCTAGCAGTACCGTATGTTACAGTTCGCAGCACGAAATGTTTAAATTGTTCAAGCGAAGAATCACGCCATAGAATACGGTAATGACAATCGTTATCGGACACTAGAATTTGCCGATACATCTTCTCGATGTCAGCGATTAGAACATAATTGTGTATACGAAATCGCAAAAGAATGGAGAAAAGATCTTGTTGGACATTTGGGCCCACTAACAAAATATCATTGAGAGATAGACCATTGGTAGTTTTAGCCGAGCCATCAAAAACGACGCGAAGCTTCGTCGTGGAACTAGAATGTTTAAAAACGGCATGATGAGGCAAATAGTAGGTATTTGAAACCTTGGAATTAACAGAACAATCGTCGACCAGCATCATGTGGCCAAGATCCCTATATTCCTGAATGAAATTTGCATATTCACGCACAAGCTCAGAATCACGCTTGAACCTGCGTTCTAAACTTAAAAATCTCGCTTCAGCGGTAGCATAGGACTCACCCAGCTGGGCATTATCAGACACGAATGGCAGTGAGACGACAAATCTACCTTCATCATTACGATGAGTAGACTTAACAAAATGTTCTTTGCAAACTGAATCGTTAATAATGGGTGCATTATCAAGGACGGTTTCAGTCTCCCAAAACTTCTCAAGAGACGCTAAAATTTGATCATCGTCGTTTCTTGCCAAGAACGAAACAGCAGGACCCTTTGAATGACAATGCTTAGGCAAATTGCCTGCTAGAATATAGCCTAACTTAGTTTCTTGTATAACAGGAAAGTTAGGACCACGAACATATTTGTTAGCTTGAATCAAGTCTAAATAAAACTGCGCTCCCAACAGTATGTCTATGTCAGCTGATACATTAAAATGTGGGTCAGCAAGGAAAATATTATCTGGGATATTAAAATGATTTGCGTCAAAAGATTGTGCTGGAAGTTTGTGGGTCAATGTAGATAAGACTGTGCATTGAGCATTAAAAGTAAACCTTTGATAACGAGAAACGATAACGAAAAACAATACTAACTGATACCAAATTAGTAGCGCAACATGTTGCATTATTAATACCTGAGATTGGTATATTAGATTTAGTTAAGTTAAGTTGCAATTTTTTTGCAAATGATGCAGTACAAAAATTAACTTGAGACCCTGCATCTAGCAAAATTCGTGCAAGTTGCCTGTTACCAGCGTGGTCGATGACGAACACGACGGCTGTAGATAAGATAACATTGTTTGCTGATTGCAGTTTAAATAAACAGTAATTACTACTGCTGGCAGAACTCTGTTTTAACCCATTATTTATGTGAAGTAATGTATGGTGTCGTCTGGAACAGATCTTACATGACTGTTTGACCTTGCAATTAGGTGAAAAATGATCTGGTCTCAAACAATTAGTGCAGCATTTATGCTTTAATATAAATTGCCCTCGTTTCGATACGCTCAAATCGCAAAATTTGTCACACATATAAATTGGGTGACTTGCCTTGCAGCATGGGCATGAATAATTATTTGAAATAGAATGATAACTTTTAACTGCAGTGCTGCCAGCAGGGTTTCGTAACTTAGTTTTTTCAGACTTGCTACTAAATTTTAGAATTGGTTTGTTAAGCTGCTGTCCAGCTTCTATCGGTAACGTGTTTTCTAATAATTATCTACGGGCATTTAGAAGCTGTATAAAACTCTGAAAATTAGGAAGATTTTCAGAATTTATAGATTCTTTCCATAATTTAAATGTGGAATGATCAAGTTTTGTTGACAATAGTTGTATAACAATGAGTTCGAATGAATCCACTGACAACTGCATGGCTGTCAGAGAATTGACAGAAGACGTTATTGTATTTATAAATTCTGCTAAGCTCTGTACAGAGTCCTTGGTTGTAGACTTCACTTCTAATAAATTTTGAATATAATATTTAGCTAATATGAATTTATTGTCATATCTAGCGGACAGCAAACTTAACGCTATTGAATAATTTTCGTTACAAATAGGCACAGCCTTGATTAAATCTAATGGTTCATTTTTGAGAGGTGAATATAAATAATGTAATTTTTGCACTGAAGTTAAGTCAGATCTCGCATGTACCAAGTCTAAAAATATCGAGTAAAAGTGCTGCCATTCGAGAATGTTACCTGTGAAGCAGGGCAGACTTATAGGTTTTAATTGAATGTTACTGATTAATGTTTGAGATTCAGTCTGGATGTTGAAAGTGTCTATTAGTTGTAAGATGTTAGCCTCGGTTGAATATAAAAGCTCTTCAACCTCGACTCTGTCCTCTTGGGCAGCATTTATGTCTTTAGAAATTAATTCGATCTCAGACTGGACCTCATCATATTTTATTGATAAGCTCTTTAACCTTTCTAGTCTCACAGTTAGAAAATGTTTACTATTACTATTTTTATCAAAATTAAGTACTGCGGAATTGATTCTCACTATGGAAGACTTTAAGCCGCCTCTCTTTTTAACCAACACTCTTAAGCCTTCTTCCGTCATTTTATGCACCTTTTACTGATGGCATTGATGTCGTACCTTCAGTAAGATGTCTTGCAGCACTGAGGCCGTGGAGCAGATGGTAGACACGCATGGACTGGATGGATGACTGCTCTCAACTCGGAACTGCTCAAAACCTGGCGTGTAGGCGTTAACATGTGGCCTTTTATGTACTGGTGCTGTCTATGAAGCTCAATGACGACGATGAAAGAAATGTTGAATAAATCCCGACACGGTCGGATCAGTGAGCATACCGAATCACCCGTGATGGCCAGAAATTGAAGTAAAAAAAATGATGAGAAGCCGCTCGGTAAGATATAAAGTTGTGAAGGAAGGTTAAAATAATGAATCCGGCCCGGAGGACCAAAAAAATGTTACGAAATAGTGTTTGAAAATTTAATATTGTAGTGGAATTAAAATTTCCAGGATGGAGAAAATAATGATGAGCAAGTGGACTGTAATTTAATACATTTATTGTATATAAATGTTACAAGTTAATTTAGAATGTGAAAGGTTAGCCAAGCCTTGTACGCATCATGAAGTCTGTGAAATCACATTAGGTCAAAAAAATGTTATACATTATAGAAGTGAGGCGCAATTACGCAACACTTGAAGCTAGATAAATGAAATGATTTAGGGCCTAAGGCCTACATAATAAGTCGCAACATTAAAGATTAATATGACAGCCGAAGCAACAAGCGTAAATCACGTCTGCTGCGTTCGGACGCTCGGAGCACTGTAAAGTCATGTTTGCCGTAGCGAGCATAGTTGGACTATGATCAGATTAGCCAACCTTTCAATTATACAATTCCCACATTAAATAACAACATTACTGTCCACTTACAGTTAGAAAAAAACAGTTGTGTTGCTGAAATTCAGACACAAGTGTGTGAGATTGTAGGCCAAAAATTTTGACTGACACAATGTAAAGTTATGCAATGGCATCTTTGTTTTAGGGAACAGCAAATAAACATTCACGATGAAGAACACAAAGATCGGTTAGTAGTGGTGACAGAATAGTGGTTAGATGGTTTAATGGAAGGAATGAAATTTCATGAAAATCTGCAATTTATGGGTTCAGAACCTTTATATTCAATTTTTGAACATTAGACAAACAGTTATTTACAACACTGTGACAAGAAAACTCCCGCAAAAAAAAACTGTGTACAAAAAAAGTTAACTCTTTTAAATCACAGCTTTTCATGTGGAGTGCATAGAAGTTATGATATAACTTTGAAGTAAATGTACAGAGGAGATGAATAACTGAAGCAGGACTGAATATGGAGTTATGGATACGCAAAAAATTGTTAATTCTATTCAAACATTGTTGAGAAGTCCTAAATCAGATTTATTTCTTGAAATTAAGGAACAAACTGTTTTGTTTACAGATGAGCAAGTTCTTAGAGAAGAAAGGAACAAAGGACCTGCAGCTCGAAACATTACTTGAATTGTATTTCAGGATACGCTGCAAAACATGAAAATTTCAGAGCAGCATGTTCCAACACCCAAGCAATTCGCAGTGCAAATACTGGTATACTTCCCCTATTCTTAGGATTGACTGTTAAATCCCAACCAGGTTACAGACTGGGAATATTGTGATAAATAAATTTACACACTTCCTTACCCTTATCTTTCTTTGTAATATGTTTTGGTCTTGCTTAATAAAGGTTTCTTGATCAGAGCCAACACCAGCCACAATATATATGGTAAGTCATACATGCCTGAATAAACACAATATGCGTTCATACAACTTACATTTGGTGTAACAATATCCTCCATGATTTGCTCTGCCCATTATTGTAGGAACTTTTGTAAACTCTCCTTTGTCAAGCAGTTCTCTTGGTTCATGAAGCAAAAAACTTTTATCAGTTGCAGGCTCTTCAACACACGGTACAAATGGACCTCCAAATTGCACAGCAAGTGTAGTATTTTCCTGTAAGTGGGTAAACCAGTAATGTAATTAAAAACATAAATATTTCTAATTTACAATGCACAAAAACTAATCAACATCATCTTTAACAAGGCTTAAACCAAAAATGGTTTGTTCCAGTCCCAAGCCGATGGCTAGAGCTGGTCACTCCAACACTTCTTCAGATGTCCCACACCTCTCCATCCTCTCGGCTTAAATTCAGTAGTTGTGTAGGGATGCGGCGGCAGTCATCCAGTTGGTTACCATATTCCAACTATTTTAACTGATATTGGTGTAACATGGCATTTTGGCCTACCTGAAGCAATCTAAAGAAATTTGTATATTTTTTGTAATAAATGAATAAAAATCTTAAATTTTGAATAAAATACAAAACTGAGGTAAATTTGTTATTTGGAGCGATCGTGACGATGGCAGCACTGCTTGAGACGGTGAAGACAATATTATTATTCGATGATATTTTGTAAAACAGCTTCAACAGACGCAGAATTAATAAACTGCCACTGTGTCAAGGTCAGACAATGACGAACACGAAACCAGTAAACACATTATGTAACGGTAAACAAGTTATGTAACAGTGTCAAGCGATCTGACGTCAGGGCCTATCCTTGGTGAGTAATTCAGTTATGTAACGGTGACATGCAGCTGGCGAAGTGATACAAACTCTAAGACAAAGAAAATGTGACACACAACAACCGTTGCTTCACAAAATAGCGCCTGTTTCTCAGCCCAGTCTAACGCCATCACCACTCGCGAGTGGATGACATAAAGTTTCGAAACGTAATAGTGCGGGCCCGCATACTGCATATAAATGTGTATAAAACATTAAAAATGTAAAATAACAAAATTAACTTTCATTAGAGTGGCTAACAACTAAAATTCTTCTTCAAAACATGTAAACTTAGTGCGAAATAACAACGGTAGTGCGTGCACGAGGGATCATCTGATGAACGTACATAGAAGAATCATAAAAGGAAAGTAAAAATTAATACAATCTTTATTAAAATCTTGCAAGTCCCCTATTCTAATATAAAATGACCTCATTAAGGGGAATATAAAATGTAACACAAGAATGTGTGTGTGCGTGAGTATGTAAAAAATATATTTAAACAAAGAAGTGCTGGTTTCGTAATTTGGTATAATAATCTTATATAGATCGTTAAGGTCATTTGATTTCTTGTTTACAATTAACTAAATAATGAGTTGTTTTCTAAATTGAGCCCCATGGCCAAATATAATCACCATATTATAATGAAATTGACAAAATGGGAATAAAATGAAAAGTATTCGTAAACTTTCAATGTGTGTTGTTCATTTGCGTTTAACCATTTCTCTCTGTCAATAAGTACACCTGACGAAACCCTGGTAGTTTAAATAATCAAATTACACAATAATAAATTTATTTTAAAGCTAGTACCGCTTTAATGGGGAATCCTGTCAAGTATATTCATAATACTGAGTTCCTGTCATATATCTGCATTTCTTCTGCTATCTTGAAGACTATATCCTGCTACTTGCCTTAAAAATTTAATTTCAGTCACTTGAATATGACTATCCTGGAACTTCATTAAAGTCCAATTCTCAAAACCATACAGAAGTGTGCAGAGGGCCATCACCTTCTAGAACTTCAGGCATGTTGCTTAACTTGTTAATTTTAGAGTTCTTCTGATGATGGTCCCACACATATGGGTGAACTTACATGTAGTTTATTCACCATGTCATTGTAATGTAAGACACGTTATAACCCAGATATTCAAAATTACCGACATGCTCCAGAACAGTACCAGCTACAACAACTTTCACTCATATGGAATCAGTGCTCCATGAAAAGAAAATCATCTTGGTCTTCAATTTGGGTGGAGATCTGTAATCCGAAATGCTTGCAAACTCAAGCAAAAACTAGTATGATACAAATAGAACATTTCTCATCTTGTAGTGTATTCACATATTCCTGTTTGCCTCTAGTATGCCTCCATTTCCTGATAAAGCACTATTTCTACCTCTTAAATTAGAAACATTTTCTGCTAGTTTTCCCACCCAATCTTTCCTCCAATGTACTCCCCATGGTAACTACAGTAATATGTGCTATAGAATTAAGAATAAGGAATAGAATATTTTGTATATAAAACATTGCATTTGACCAGGGACGGATTAAGGCATCTTGGCGCCCTAGGCGAATTTTATTTTAGCGCCCCCCTCACCTCCCATATGCTACTCTTACGTTTATTTCCAAGGTGCTGAATGAAGCTTTAAACACCCTACAATATATTTCTTAGTTAGGAATATTTCAAATATCTTACTGTTTTTGGAAATAGTCTCAAGAATTGAAAACTGAGGCTATTTTTCAGCGATTGGTTTACAGTTACACCTTCAACCATTTGTAGTTTGCATGGGTTTTATACGGAAAAAATTAACTACGTAGTTACAGAATTATAACAGGTTTATTAAGGGTACATTTAACATCATTTACACAAAAAAGACAATCAGTTAAATATCTTGTGGATTTGTTAAGGCTCATATAAAATTCAAGCTAGATTCTATTTTCTCGCTTTAGATTGAGCAAACATTTTAATCACCTCACTGAAATCAAGTCCTTGCAGAAAGTTACTTTCCATGAACAAGAGGGCTACACTGGTCAATTTATCCTGGCGCCGGCAATAGAACCACTAGTTCTATGAGTGTCGGCTGCTGATGACTCATAACCGGAGAAAACAGTTTGAAAGCACTTCTATTATTTATGTACAGTTTTACCATAATTTCTCGCAAACAGGCACCTGTGTTCAAAATTAACTCAAATTTTTATCCTTATAATTTATTACCAATTTTACATTTGACTGTAAAATTTTATTATTTTGTAGCTAAAATTTTGTGCCCCTTAAAGTGCCACGCCCTAGGCTACAGCCTAATCAGCCTAATGGTTAATCCAACCCTGCATTTGACTCTGGATAGAAGCTTTTTTTATGAACACAAATGTATATTGAAACACATTACTAGCACAATTTCCCATAAGGGTAAAATGTCATAGGATGAGGAGGGATAGTTATGGCTTATCAAACTACTTATTCCACTCATCAATATTATTTAAATTCTTTACTTTAAACAGTCATATGATAAACTCTATATTACATATTTTACTTTTTCAAAACAGGGTCAAGAGAGTTGAGAAACGCAGCATCTTTATTCTACGTTGATTTGGTACTGGTCCCCACAAGTTGAATAAGTAAGTGGTGATTCCCAACAAAGCCTAACCTTAACCTCTTTCCAGTTAAGCCTACGGCGAGGTGAAGAACCACATACTAATAGATGTGACCCTCTTAAGGCAGAATAGTACAAATCTTGGTCGGAAGTCAATAAAGATTCCTGGTAGAGGGTAACAGTAACCACTAGCAATTTAAAGGGTATGGGAGGAAGTGATCCTGGATCTGCTTAACTTTGGACTGTACTCTGTTCAAGCATAGGAGAGGCCTGACTTTAGGCATTTCCAAGTTTTACAGTGTCTAGGATAAAAAAAAGTAAATACCACCACTGTAATCCTCAATTACTTCTCTACTTGACAGTATCTTTTCATAATTTGAAGGGTTTTGTTATTTCACGAGGGCAGTCTGAAAAGTTATCGGCCTCGACCACAGACGGCAGCACTATCGGAAATTTTTTTTCTTATATTGGTACTACATCTATTTTTAGCGTGCGTGTGCAATTTCTGGGCATTCTATCAAATAATTTGTATTATACAGCCATTTTAAACAGAAGTGTTGTCTGCATTCCTTAAAATGGAGGTCATAAATTTCTTTGCAAAAGAAGGTTTAACACCAAGCGAAATTTATTCAAGGTTCGTTAAAGTGTACGGGGAATCTTCTCCTTCATTTTAACCGTTAAAAAATGGGCTGCTGTGTTTTAATGTGGTCATACCAGCCTGGAAGACGATCCATGTCCAAAAATGATAACAACACTGGAAACCGTCAAAAAAGTGCAGGATATGGTTTTTAGACGATCGCTGAATTAAAATGCACAAAACTGCTGATACTATAGGTATTTTGAAAGAACACGGACATACTTTACATATGGAATTACAAATGAAAAAGGATTTACCTCTCTGGTCAGCATTTTTCAACGGATCAAGAGGTGATTTTAGCTGTAGGCTGAGGGGTATTTTGTAGACCTTACAGAAAACCACTTCAGGGACGGGATAGTAGAATTGGAACATCACTGGAATAAATGTGTTACGCTAAAAGGTGATTATGTTGAAAAATAATAACTTTTTGAAATTGTAAATTTCTTTTTTCATTGTTAGGCCATTTCAAATTGAAAATTTCTTTTTTCATTGTTAGGCCGAGATCTTTTCAGACCGCCCTCGTATAGTGCACTGAAACTATACTGCCAGTGTCATATGTGGAGGAGGAGGAGGAGGAGGAGGAGGAGGAGGAGGAGGAGGAGGAGGAGGAGGAGGAGGAGAAGGAGGAGGAGGAGGAGGAGGAGGAGGAGGAGGAGGAGGAGGAGGAGGAGGAGGATCATCATCATCATTTGTAATACCATTTTAAAATGTTTATTACATGTGAATTAGCTGAAAATTTTCCATAAACAATTTAGTTTCAATGTAGTTGCTCAATTATCTGGAAAATTCACTTACCCTGAACAGTGCTACACATGGTATCACATACTCTGTGACTATTGTTCACATAACATACGTGCCACGAACAGAATGGAATGTGACCTACAACAAATGAATGACCGATGTTAATACCTACATCACGTGAATATGCATGTTCAGCAGCTGATAGTAGTTTAGCAACAGGAACTGTTCTCAGAAATTCTAACAGGTCATCAGTACTGTCAATCTCCGGTCCAAGCATATGAAGAATTCTGAATGCTCTTTTTATGGCGAGTTCTCTGGTAGTGTATGAATAAGGGTTAAGTGCACAGTCACCCTGTAAGATTATGCGATGGAACAGCCCTGTGTAGAAACAATACATTTTACTTTAATGCATACTTTAATACTATACTTTAATTTATATACATTTAAAAATTTATATACTACTTTAAAAATCAAATATACCACTGACATAGTTTACAATAAAATTACATCTCAAAAATGTAACAGAATATAACCTCAATGGTACATATAAAATACACGCTTTGATTGGTCCAAATGTTATGTAGATCAAATATATATACTTGATACGGGTCGCCACCACATTTTTATAGGTGGTATGTGGAACCGCTTCACTGTCCCCATTAAACAAAAAATACTTAACAAGTTCCCACTTATAGCAAAATTGAAAGTTAAGGGCATGGGAATCCATGAAATGCTTATGGTCAGAGGGGAATGGTGATGTGGTGAGTCGCTTTGAGATGCGAGAAGAGAATTGTTGTTATGAGTGGCAGTGCAGCCAACGCATGAATGATTTCGAATAGTAACCAAAACTTGCGTGAAAGGTTTGTTAGTAATCTGCATTTCGCTTACCACAGATCTCTCCCCCTCCATCTCTCTCTCTCTCTCTCTCTCTCTCTCTCTCTCTCTCTCTCTCTCTCTCTCTCTGCTGCACATCAAATGTTATATAAACATATCTCATCTTTTTTTTTAGTCCTGAAATTGTCTGCTGTTGAGACGTACTATCAGCTCTTATCGGAATGGAATAGAATGTGCAAACTATGCACTTGTGCACTTCCCCTCCTTAATTACACTTGACTAACTCTACAGTTTATCATAAAGGGATGACTTCTTTGTATCGGTATAAGCTTACTTGAGAAAATCTTTTAATCCTAGACAGCAAAAATCTGTTTCAAGGAGAAGGAAAAATCATGTTATTTTAATACAGTATTTTAGGTAAACAATATCTTTTAGCCCCACAAATGTTACAACTCGTAAAAGTAACAGACAAATGACAGAGAGATCATTTATGTTTTACCAGCTGGCAAAACAGCCTTTTATTATAAATAGAGCAAATAGTTTAAGTTATAACATGCAATAATCAAAATTATAATAATTTTTTTCATTTCAATAATCTACTTCATTTTATTATTATTCAAAACAAAAGCGTGCACACACACACACTCGCGCACATTTGCGCGTTTTTTATGATAGTAGAACTAATATCCTATTATTTCTGTACTGTTTGTTTTATAATTATTTATTTGTGTTGTAAAGATAAGAAAGTCATTAATAAAAAACCTTCAGAATCACTCAAGTATGTGGTAAAGTTAGCATGAACAGTTCCATTTAAACTATTAAAATGAACTGTAAAATAACAACATAATTAATAATAAACTGAGGTAATAATATACAAACTGAGGTAGTACGTAACACAGTAATTAACAACGTAACTAAAATGTGACACACATGTTGGCAACACCTTAGCTTGCATAGCAGCTGATTCTCCGTTACCCTCCCACCATTCACAATTTCAAAGTGGACTCATTCATGAAGAAACTGGTTTCTGCGCATATCCCTTTAGATTTCAATTTTGCTATACTGTAACGGTACAGATAATACAGTTGAAGCACATATTGGGAATATTAATAATTTTATTGGGGAAAAGTTACTATGTAAATTAGCTACAGAATCGGCAATCGAGCAGGGGAAGACATCTATTTTTAGCGATCTGACCTTCGAAATTTGTGCATTTGGAATCAGGCCACACAACATCATGGGCCGCACCCTTCGATGATCTAACTCTTGAATGTTTCGGGTTCAGCCATGCCTTAAATTTTGCATGCGTGACAGAGGCGAAACAATAGAACGAGATCACGTGACCGCCCCTCCAACTAAGAATTTTCACCAACTTTGCTCGCCCCAGTTGAATTCATACTCTTGTGCTGTACAGTCACAAAAGGTCTGCAGACAAAATTTCGGGCGCGCCCAAACAAACAAAAATGTAAAAGTGTGAAAGAAATCCGTTTTAAATAGTACAAAATGAATTAACAGTTTTGGTTTAAATGGTGAATAAATGAAAAATGGTGAAAGTAAGAAAATGTGTGGAGTGATGGAAAGTACGTCCGGAAGTTGGACTATTTCGGACAAATTCTCAGATAAGTAACATTCGGGGGTAAAACTAAATTTTAAAAAGGGTTAAACAAAATCCAATATTTTTTTGGTTTATTGAAAGAAATGTTTTAATTACCAAAATTGAGATCTCATAAGGTCATGGGGTGCGTGTGTGTGTATGTGGGGGTGAAAATTATGTAATAAATTTAAGAAGTGCTGGTTTGTGGAAATTAAGTTTATATTTGCTTCTGCTTAATACTGTTCTTCTTAATATGTATTAATAAGATGTAATCATGTAAATTAAAAAGAAAAAGGTAGAGATCAATTCATAATTATGTTGTGCACTTTTTTTTTGTAGCAAGAGTAAAAGTAGTTAAGCGGTGGAGAAAAGATTTTATATCAATTGAAATAAAAGTTAGATTACTTGGAAACAGAAAATTAAATATTGAAAATTTAATCAATAAAAATTTGAATTTTGAACTAAAACTGGGTTAGACTAATTATTTATTTCGAATGACCTCATTCTGCTCTCTCTAGCTTGCCCAAAAGGAACCTTGGACCACGGTAAGTAAGTTGGTAACAATTAACAATGGCGTCCGAATAAGTAGATGCACAGCTGATTTTGTGTAAAAAGTATTAATAGAAAATAAACTTTAACACACAAGAGTATAACCGCAACGATGTATACGAAATACAGTGCTCTGATTGGTCCAAATGGTATGTAGATCATATATATATATATTTGATATGGGCCGCCACCACATTTTTATAGGTGGTATGTGGAAACCGCATCACTGTCCCCATTAAACAAACCAAAATACTTAACAACACAAGTTCCCACTTAAAAGAATTTTTTCACCAGGTCTGTTACGCGAACTTGTTGAGTACAGGTTAGGTTAAGGTGAGGAGACGTTTGAAATTACTTAATGCATATTAATTCAAGTTAACATACATTTTTATTTGAGGTCATTCAACATTTCAGCTTGCAATTGTGTGAGCACTGGAATAAACTTTATAAACTTTTAATTAGCGAGTAATTCGATCGGCAGATTCTATCAACCTTATCGCTTCAGAACTCTAATAAAAGTCAGTTAGTTAACGGTAAAAGCTTTTTGGCATACCTCGCGCTTGGGACTGTGGGTAACATTATTCAAACATAGACGCGTGATTGGCTAAACAAAGAGTCGATTAGTCAATACGATATTTTGATAAACTTATGTCTTATAACTAATTACTGATTGAATGATTGTTATTTACATTAACTAGGATACGTATAAAGTTCTTTTGTAACAATTCTTCACATAATAAACATCTTAAATCGACAAAAATACAATGTTTAATTCTAGGTTTCAGTTGGCCTATCATATTGTAAATTAGATTTACCGGTACTTATCATAAAACGTTGCAGGTAAACTACCCCTTTCCCTTAACCGATCTTCACCAAAAACACTATTGTGAACTCTTGAGAACTCTATAATTCAGGGCTGTATGCGAAAGAGTAGTTGATTCTGTTTGAATTTGCGGCTGTTATCGTTTGCCATCAAAAAAATTACCCTTGATTAAAAAAAAACCGTTGCAGGTAAACTACCCCTTTCCCTTAACCGATCTTCACCAAAAACAATAGGTCTTGAGTACTCTACAAATCAGGACTGTATGCAAAAAATTATTTGATTCTGTTTGAATCTGCGGCTGTTATCGTTTGCCATAGAAAAAATCTACAGACAGACACAGACACTTTTCGAAAAATAACTGTTTTTCATTTTTTGAGTGTTGTACAATCAGAATCTGCAATAATCTCGAACACGATTGTTTTTGCCATCACCATACTTCCATTTCCTTAAGGAACATGGAAGTAAAAATTACCCTTGTTAAAACATAAAACGTGTTTTTAACAAGTAAACTACCCCTTTCTGTTAACCGATCTTCACCAAAATCACTAGGCATTCAGTCCTCTACAATTCAGGGACGCATGCAAAACATTATTTGATTCTGTTTGAATGTGCGGCAGTTATCGTTCGTCATAGAAAAAATTACCCTTGTTAAACATAAAATGTGGCAGGTAAACTACCCCTTTCCCTTAACAGATCTTCACCAAAAACAATAGGTCTTCGGAACTCTACGATTCAGGGATGTATGCGAAACATTATTTGATTCTGTTTGAATTTGCGGCTGTTATCGTTTGCCATAGAAAAAAATTACCCTTGTTAAAACATAAAACGTTGCAGGTAAACTACCCTTTTCCCTTAACCGATCTTCACCAAAAACAATAGTCTTGAGTACTCTACAATTCAGGGCTGTACGCAAAAAATTTTTGATTCTGTTTGAATTTGCGGCTGCTATCGTTTGCATAGACAAAAAATCTACAGACACAGACAGACATACAGACAGACAGACACACACACACACACACACACACACACACACACACACACACACTTTTCAAAAAATTACTTTTTTTCATGTTTTGAGGGTAGTACAATCAGAATCTGTAATTATCTCGAACACGATTTTTTTGCCATCACCATACTTCCATTTCATTATGGAACATGGACGTAAACTACGTTATAGATGAATACAGATTGCAGGGATGTTCGAACAAGCATATTATATTAAAAGTTATTATTATTATTTTTCACCCACTGGGAGAATTAACACACACAAAACCTTCTGACTCATTGTAGTACGTTGTATTCGGAGGATTGTATACATCCTCATTGTAGTTGTATAACGCTGTTAATCATTAGTCCTTTTATTTGACACATTCGAAATATTAGTACATTAAATAATACATTATTTCAATTTAATATGTCTATAATATAATGATGCTATAATTATCACACAAGTATAATTATAAATGCAGTTATAATCAAATGTTAAATGCTAAACATTTCATCGCTATGTAATAGTCGGTTTCCTCTTTCATTTTCTCACAACTAGGCAAGATGAAATATATATGAAAATTAACAATTTGAATTATGTTCTAATGAAATCCCAAAACGTACATGGATATCTTATGGTCATAACTCCAGATACAAGTATGGAAGGTGTAATAAAACTGCAGATAATCTTAGGAATACAAAGGGAATACGGAATGAGATGGTTGGATGGTCCAAAAAGGCAAGCTAGATTAAGGTGGATACATATGGCTGAAGAAAGAAAAAAATGGAGGACCGAAAGGGAAGTGCATTGTCTAACATAGGATCTTCGAAGGCCAAAGATGGAAGAAAAGTAATTTGTAAATTTATGTAGGTATTTTTCATACTTACTGACCTTTACTTAACACTCATCAAATAAAACTTAGCTTGAACAATAACTTTATCAGAAAACACCGTGACATACCTGCAGAAAGTGGTGACAGGAGATGATAGTGAACAAACGCTCCTGCTATACTAAAGCCATACAAGGTGACATTGTTTGGATCTCCACTGAATTTCGAGATGTTTTTCTGCACCCACTTTAATGCCATGACCTGGTCCTTGAGCCCAGCATTGCCTGGTACTTCCTCATGATCCAGACACAGGAAACCTTTAAACATATGTTACAAGACAATGAATTTCTTTTTAATTTTAAGTATAATACTACTGTCTCGAACACAAAGTTTTTTATGTTAAGTTTTATGTAATGTAAAATTTTTACCTTGTAGCCTGAACCAATTTTTGCTTATTATAAGCTTTGTCAGAGGCTGCCACTAGGAGCGCTGTCCATCTTGTTCTTGGTGACGGTGCCATTGTTCGAAAGATCGACATTGTGTGTGCGGTGTGATATGTTCAAATAGTATGTGTGATTTGAACTGTGTCTGTTCGTTCAGGATGTCGTTTTTATATGTTTTGTGTGTTTCTATATTTCTAGTTGTTCAAGAGTGTCTAGTTTTCGGCCTTTTGTGTGTACGTGTAGAATATCCATGTTGCTGTTTGATATCTGTGTATGTCTGGTTTGCTTCAATGAGGCGGTTTGCTTCAATGACGTTGCTTCAAACAGAGTTACACTGAACACACAAAGGCACTACACTCCACCATCGAATCCACCTTTGCAAACCACCTCATTGAAGTTAATCATCATGGACAATAAAATCCAAGCATTTTCTTTTTGTTTCAAAAGAGACTGTTTACGGGTACTACACACGACGACCACAAACATCTTGAATGCATTGTGTGACAGCTCACACACCTTCCAGATTACAATCGATTATTGCACCGGCATCCACGTCATTTTTGTCACACACTCTGCCACAGCCAGGGTACAATTAAATAGATTGACAAGTGGAGTTTAGTCAGTGTAGATTTGTAATACGTTGTGTGTGACATGATGTAGTTCTTGTCATTCTAACTTGCGAATTATTGTATGTAGACATGTGATGTGTATTTGGTGTTGTGAATTACCGTATTGGCCTGAATATAAGATGATGATTTTTTCCATAAAATGCCCTTCCGAAAACCATACTCGTCTTATATGCGCTACCTAACATTTAAAAATTTCGTGTTAAGTGCCTAGCATATTTTATAAAGCGTAGTGTGAATCAACACGCACGTTTTATAATGAGCTCAAGGTCAAGCTCAAGGTGAAATCCCAAGCACACTTGCACCACTGTGCGGCTGAAGTACCATATTGTGTCACAGACATTAAAAGTTGTTAACTTTAAGGCCCCTTTTATTCATCCAATTCATATCATACGATAAGTTTTGCATCTGAGTTGACTTCCGAATTTTATTGTGCGTCAAAAATATCGGAAATGGGTGTGTTTGCTGTTGCCATCATCAGTACTTAAAATGAATCCGTGGGTGTTGTATGCCGCTTATCAGTTCATTTTTATAAGCTTCGGAGCAGGATCCCGTAGTGCTCTCCTGTTCTGGTTTTCGTCAGTGAGCCTTTCTGTATTAATGTCTTCCGTTTTTACAAAACAAATTAATAAAATCACACCACGACGTGAATACACTAATTACTTGGCATAACTGGCCTCGCTAACTCTAGGCAGGAGGGTTGGCAGCACTGATGTCTGAAAGTCATATGATAAAAAACTCGCATGAGTGCATAAACGAAACCATTACGACCCATATATCTAAACAACTCGCCTGATATTTTATCGGATGCGTTTCCTAGGATACCATGGTATGTTTTTGAGTACGGAACGATAAATGTATCGTACGACAGTGTATATAACGGCCTATTTGTTTCTCTTGTTCTACATGACGTACTTGGGCTTGTGTAAATGTATGATGCGGCGTCCAGGTCTATGTTTACGACGTCGGACTACACTTGTGCAACACCTACCTGCAGATTATACTAACAAATTGATTGCTTATCAGCGATATATTATAAAACTGAGGAAAGCCCACAATTACCTGCTTGGCCAGATGGCAAATGCTGACCAAACACCAGTGTTTTTCGATATGCTGTCAAATGTTACTGTGGACAGAAAGGGTGCAAAACCAGTTATAATTAAATCTATAAGCAACGAAAAGTCACGCAATACTGTGATGCTAGAAGTTACTGCTGATAAAAGACAACTTCTGCCATACATTATTTTGAAAAGAAAAATGCTTCCAAAGGAACAGTTACCAGCTGGGATTGTTTTTAGAGCACAGGAAACGGGGTGGATGACTGAAGAGTTTATGGTAGATTGGCTTAAGGTTGTTTGGGGACGTCGTCCAGGTGCTTTACTAGGGCAGAAAGGTAGTTCTTTCATGGTCACGCAGTTGAGAAAATAAAGAAGCTGGTTGCAGAAATGAACATTGATCTTGTTATAATCCCTGGGGGAATGACTTCTCGGCTTCAAGTTTTAGATGTGATTGTTAATAAACCATTTAAGGAGTACTTACGGAAGAACTATGGTGACTTGTTAATTAATGGAAACCATGCATTGACTCCGATAGACAAGTTGAAGAAACCAAACATACAGTTACTGGCCCAGTGGATAATCACAGCCTGGGGAAAAATCAAAAGTGAATACATTGTAAAGGGGTTTAAAAAATGTTGCGTTTCTAATAACATGGATGGAAGTGAGGATGACATTTTGTGGAAAGAATACTCGTTATAAATCTGATTCCAGTACCAATTCTGAATATGAACTTGGAGAAGAAGAAGAAGAAGAAAACGAGGATGATGACTGGAACTAAAAACAGTAAGGTACTTTAACACTTATGATTTCACCTGTAATGTAAAATAGCCATATTTACTTAGTGTAACTTCAAGGTATGATATTGTTACGACGGTCTACTCGATCGTTGTAGGTACAGTGGAAACAAAATAAGTACAAGACACCAATTAAGTCACTAATTACCAGCTTTAATTTCCACAGTTAACAGTTCATAATTAACAACACAGTCTACAACAGATCAAATAAAAATTGTTCACATGCAATAAAATGTCCACTAAAATTAAACACAATTGTATTACAATTATACCGTCCGATTATAAAACACAACACTTCACTAATAACTACTTGAACGTACACAGTAATAACTCGAACCGCTCTATAAATATATCACACTAATACTGACTTCTAAGGCCGCTGCCGCCAAGTATTTATACAATGCTCACAGACCAGGACGTTCCTAATTGCATCTTAGCATCCGTATGAACTACGTAATTAACTGCAGCCTTGACACAGTCCGCGCGGCTGGTGCCTTCGAGAAACCTCTCGAAAATGCATCGCCAAGCACATACGCCACACGCGTTACATCGAGATTCTTCTGGCACATTCGACAAACACGTAGATTGTTATGTGATTTCGTAACAATATTTAGACCACTTAATTGTCTTTCTCATTCAACACCTCAAAAAATTCAGTGTCGTCTTATATGCAGTCCCTTTTTTTCCTGTAAAACACCTTTAAAAACCTAGGGTCATCTTATATGTGAGGCCGTCTTATATTCGGGCCAAACCGGTATTTAGTGTCACACTAGTGACTATTATTGCACATTACATTACTGTTTTGGACAATAATACACTTGAAGAAGCTACTGTTATATACAGTGTTTATTGTTGTTTTATTTATTTAATGATATTAACTGAAGACTCATTGGGCACTTGGTGAAACACATTACTTAAAAATATTTAAATAAACACAAATGCTTGGCATTTTCATAATGTATTCTTAAACTCTGATAATTGTTTCAGCCGATTGATAACTGTAAACTCTCGTGACTTTGTTTGTTTAGAATATGGTTATGGTTTCTTGTACAATTTAAGAGTATCATACTGTTACGATTATTACAAAAGAGCTGGTAAGAGCAACTAAATACAAAGAACATGTGTGTGAACATGTGTTATGGTTGTGTGTAGGAGATGACGGAGGGGTAGAGGAGCTAGTACAGGGAAGGCCAAGTGACTGTACAAACCAACTATAATATTGTTACAACATTACAGAACGTGCTACGTGTTTCTCGGCTATTCCAGTGGAGTGGAGCCCGGCTATTCCAGTGGAGTGGAGCCCGGCTATAATGTTGTGTGTGTATGTGATCTCGACATGCGTTAGCCAGACTGTTCCAGACTTCGCCAGCCGTGCGCACTGTGTCAAGGCCACATGCAATTATGCTCTAATGTAGCACTGACGTGTAGTATGGATGAATCTGGAATTTCAGCAGGGTATAAATACAGGCATTCAGCGACACTTAGTTTAGTTTTAGTTGTGATTTATTCCAGTGCGGTTCTAAGTATTGTGGCGAAGTGTTATGTGTTTTATAATTGTGTAGGACTCTAGTAGCTACATTTTTATTGTGTGTGAACAATTTTTATTTGTTTTGTTGTAAGAGACAACACTGATTTGATTTGTTGTTGATTACAAACAGTTTAATTGTGATAATTAAAGCTGGTGATCAGTGACTTCATTGGTGTCTTGTATTTTGTTTTCCACAGTACAATACGACGATCAGTTAGACCGTCATCATAACAGTTACAATCAGGAACTATCCCGAAGAATCCGAAGAACGTGGATTGCTCACATTGTGTTTATTGGTGGTATCACAGATTGTCGATTACAAGTGTTAAGAATGGCACGGCATCAGAATAGCTCGTAACAATATGAATGCAAATTATAAAATTAACTAAACTAAATGGCTGCTTTTAACAAAGGAGATATAAAGAATTTTGTCTGTTCATTTGTTGCATTTTTGTTATTTTAATTGCTTTTTTAATTTCTAAAATTTCCAATAAATCAGTTTTTTACCTTTTTCTCTGTTATTCAGAAACATTATGTTTTCTGTATTTTAAATAATACAGTAAACACACGTTTCGAAGATCACCGATTACAACACAACTAGTTTTTAGACACAGAAAAGTATTTACTTGTTGTTACCAGCTCTTTAAGAACAGCTTATCCGGCTGAAATAATTGTCAGAGTTTAAGAATAAACTATGTGAAGCTACCATGCATTTGTGTTTATTTAAATCTTTTTATTTAAACTATAATTCAATTTCTAAATAGTGATTTCATCTGGGAGCAATTTTTCTGTTTCCACTGTTCCATTTCCGTTCGAACATTATGACCTGTGTAATTACCGTAACAATATTGTTACACCATTGTAGAACATTCTACGTGTTTTTTGGCTATTGCAGTGGAAGCTGGCTATAATGTGTGTGTGCGTACGATTGCTGCTACTTTGAGATGAAGGACAATTATGGTTACACTTGTCATGCTCCGTAGCCGAGATTGGTCCAGATTTTGCCGGTCCATGCACACTGTATTCAAGGCGGCAAGAAATTACACTCTAGTGTTTTCCAGTAACGATCTTGATGCATAGTATGGATTATTCTAGAAACTCAGTGGGGTATAAATACACGTGAAGCTTAGTTTTTCAGTTTTAGTGGTGATTTATTCCAGTGCGGTTCGAAGTATTGTGCTGAAGTGTTATGTGTTTTATAATTGTGCACGACTATTAGTTGACATTATTATTGTGTGTGAACAATTTTTATTTGATTTGTTATAAGGGACTATCTTGTTGATTACAAACTGTTTAATTGTGATAATTAAAACTGGTTATTAGCGATTTCTCGGTGTATCTTGTATTTTGTTTTTCCACTGTACCATACGACGATCAAGGAGACCGTCGTAACAATATGATACACTTGAATTCTACACGAAACCATACCCATATTCTAAAAAAAAAATATTACAAGAGTTAATAGTTATCATCAAACAACACTGCTCATCAGTATATAGTCTGTTCCCACTTATCAAAGAGGCACTTACAATTTATTTGGCACAGTTACTCTTATAACAAAACCTGTTCATGAATACACATGAACAAACTACTTAACACATTTCAACCTATACCACTATTGTGGTATGCACATATTACCTAAAATACTGTATCTGTATCGAACAGATACAAATACAACATCTTCTGCCATATAATGGCCAACGCCAAACACCCTCGGACCGAAGCCAGCCTCTAGATTAAACTGTAATGGACATATCCAGACTATTACTGGTTTTCCTCTTTCATTTACCTGTATAACAAATAAAATACAAGAAATCACTATCAGTTAAAAAAAAATATATATATATATATCGGTAATAAACCTGCCCATTTCAGCCTTTTTTATTGCCCATTGAAAACAAATTTTCTAACAGTGTTTATAAGCATGTTAACAATGTTGGATCACCATACATGACACAAATGTTATATCATCAAACATGACACACCAAATTCACCTCCTTTCTTATTCTACCAAGGACTTACCTTTGTTCCAGAAAAGCATAATACATACATAAAGTTTTTGTCACATTTTATCACTTATACAGTTGACACTATAAAAACCAAACAAGGAGAAAGACTGGCCCTCCTCGAACCAAACATATAACTGAACTTGAGTTTGGAGGAGACGCCAGTAGAGTGATACCATGTACATATTTTCTTAAACAAAGTGGAATAATCATTTTATAGACGATTAGGCGTTAACTCATCAATAATTTCGAGACTTAAGTGAATGCCAGATACACATGATGGCACCTGGGAAGACTGTTTGTGTGTTGGCAACAATGCATAAATTTTTTAACAAAGTAACCAACTCGATCATTAGCTGGTGAACAATCAGTTGGAATTTAGTACGATGCGACGGACAAGTTAGACAATACAATAATAGTTGTTTTGATTGTTCATCATCTTTTTTCACAGCACTAAACTTTATAGAATATTGAAACTTTCACTTGTGAAACTTACTTGTCTTTACTTCTTGTACGCGTTTCGGCGTGGTGTTCGCCTTCGTCAGCTTTGAGACAGACTGCCAGTAATTTGTAACGGTTTTTAAGGTATAGTGGGGGTGGTGTGTGGAGGAAGGGGATTGGCGCGGGGATCCAAATTATTGTTAGTTTTTTGTATAATTGTGTCAAAAAGTGTGTGCGATTTATACTGTAATTGGTGTACTTACTTACTTACTAAACATACTTAACGACCAATTACAGTATAAATCACACACACTTTCTGACACAATTATACAAAAAATTAACAATAATTTGGATCCCCGCGCCAATCCCCTTCCTCCACACACCACCCCCACTATACCTAAAAAACCGCTACAAATTACTGGCAGTCTGTCTCAAAGCTGGCGAAGGCGAACACCACGCCGAAACGCATACAAAAAGTAAAGGCAAGTAAGTTTCACAAGTGAATGTTTCAATATTCCATAAGAATACAATAATGTATTTCTTCTGTGGAAAAATTTGTTATAACTAATTCTGTACCTGCCATGCAACATGCACTTAGGCAACAATTTGTTGTAAATGGAAGAGAAGTAGCTCAATCATAGAACAAAACTCGTAAGTGGATGAGAAAATGGTGTGATGCACATTATGTTCAGGGTGGATGAATTTAAAACCATAATCCAGTGTGAAGTCAGGCTAATTACACCATAAATGTTATCAAAAGCAAAATATAATTTCATTGAACATCTTAGGGCAATAAAAAAAAGGACATCGCCTCAATGGTATGGTTTTTAAAACAAAATGAAATGTTACTGAAATAAATTCCAATATGTAATGATTATTTGTAAAATAAAAATCAACTTTAGTTCGTATGTGTTCTTTGATTATTTAATATTTAAAATAGTCATCTTCGTGGGCACCACGACATACTACAAGAGATTCCACAAAACAATCCAGGAAACAAGCTTCCATGGATAGATAATCCAACATAGATTAAGAACACCAATATGGGAGGGTAAAATCGTGGCATATAAACTTCCCTTTGCTTTCCATATAAAATCTTGTTTAGGCAGTATTTTGTTACCCAGCTTTCCTACAAAGTCTTTACATTTCTTGCCTATATCTTATATTTCATGAGGCTTAGGAGACCATTATAGGAGACGTAGCAGTCTAATCGACTGGTTATTAACACTTAAAGACCTATGCCCATATGGTATGAAAAATGCCCATATGATGTACAGGTGTCAATTTATCATAGCCTTAAATGGTTTTGCCAGTTTCCTGTACAAGGGTAGGACATCAAAAACTGTCAAAAAATATGGCAAATATTTACCTGCGGTGTGTTGACATCAAGGTAAAGGCAGTCATCAGTAGGTTCTGGATACTTATAAAATTGATCATCAAAAAAGAACTGCCCTGGTGGTTTTTCTGGCACCTGTAAGATACCATACTTATTATTTCTGGCACCTGTAAGATACCATACTTATTATTTCTGGCACCTGTAAGATACTATACTTATTATTTCTGACTATCTCTGTATACACTGAGGTTAAACGTTTAAAATTACACACAAATAAATCTGACTTCACATAAAATTTTAAATAACTGTGCAATACTTATGAGCAATAGGAAAATATGCAGTTATTACAAATCTGCTGAAACACTATAGCCATCCGTCCATTGCAAATCCTCTACAGCTTCTCACATCCTGCACACCAGCGGCTTTTGTTGCAGCAATCACCACGTTCCACGTCTCCTTTCCAAGTATGCCTCCTGGGTCTACACCGTTTTCATAGTCTAAACTAGGTGGAGCCATAGTTGTCTTGATTGTTCATCTCTTCTTTCACAGCACTATCACTTTACTAAAAATGATGGCAGTCTGACTAAAATCTGAAGAAGGCAGATACGTACGCCGAAACGCGTCCGACGAAAAAAGTAAGTTTTCACAAGATAAAGTTCATTTTTAGTAAAGTGATAGGTGGAGCCAGTTTAGTTTTTTGGCCACTCATAAGTTCCACATGGGTGTACCATAGGAACGGGCTTTATATTTAAAGTGTCTAAAATTGTCTTGTCAATATGCAGTTGCTTCCAGATAACCTCATTTCTAGTGCACTAGAGCCTGGACATCCTACAAGACCTTCTCTACATGCCCACTCCCACTACTGAAGCCTTAGAAGTTTCCTTAACTTACCTGCCAAGTTTCAGACCATTAGATGGCACAGCAAATCATCTTCTTAGTTTTGTGGATTATTTTCCCACACCCACTCTATCACCACTTTCCCTTGTTTTATTTTGCAGTCGATATATCTTCACCACTTCTTCCATCTTTTGATACTGTCACCCCAAGATAACTAAGAACTCAATAATTTTTATAATATGATCCCATTGTCATACTGGCTCCTTCACATCCAATAACTAGCTGTTCAGTTTTCCAAAATTTAAATCAAAGCATCCAAGATCTCTATTCTTCGTGGAGTTTTTGGATCATGTAACTGGGGTCCTGTTTATCAAATCCTATTACAACTTGAACATCCACGAACAGAAGCATGTACAGATAGTGAACATTTACTAAAATGCCCATTTCATGACGTCTGCAGCTCATTCCACTTCCAAAGTCATCCAGCATTCCAACCTTTCTGATCCCCTGTCCTCTCTCTTTCCTTCCGTCTTTTCCCTGTATGACCCTTAACTACACTTTCTACACAATATATGCCCCAACCAAGATGTTTGTCTCTTTCTTATTATTTGCAATAGTTATAAAAATAAAAAAAGTAATTCAGTTTTCACAATTTTTAACACGTTCCTTTTAAACCCTGTTCATTTTTGTTTATCTGCGTATCACACTACTTTATCCAGTGAGCACAGAATAGCATAGAATAGCCATCTACAATGACCACTGAGGATGGATTTAATACAATACACCAACCAATATGGCAGCCACACATGCATGACTCATTCTAGTTGCACACACCAGTGTATATTTTAACGTGCAGCCAGACACAAAATGTGCAGTGATAAAATTTTGAGAAAAAAGTTGGGAAATTAAATTAACCGACATATGAGTAAAAAATAATGTAATGAAACAATATTTAGACTTATCAAAAACTAAACCACTTTTAACTCAAGCTTAATATATTTCATTTTAATTATTGTCTTCAAAACTCTTGTCTAAAGTCTTGCTCTTCATTTTCTTTTTCTTGAGGCCTTCTTCTTCTTCCTTCTCTTTGCTTTCACGGCTCTTCTTGCTTGCCTCTGAAAAATTTCCCGGGGGAGAACCCCTGGACCCCCAGATATTCTGGTATACTACACATTTGTGCAGTGATAAAATTTTCTTAAAATATACCATGCCACACACCTGCAGTACATTTTGTTTTTCGTATCGGCCATGTAAGGACCACATGCCAATTTCAATTCTTTACTCTTTGTTCTTTCCTTTTTTCCAATATTCTTTTATCTTCTCACTGTGTCTCTTCTTCCTGTCTTCAGTCCACTTTGAACTTGCGTTTTTCTCTCTCCTACCCTGGACTCCCTCCATTTTCAACATTTTTGCCCGAAAAACTTCTCCTTCAATTGGTTCTTCTGCATGTATATTATTTTTTTCTAAATCCTTTTGGACTTCTTTAATCCAACTTGATGTTGACTTCTTCCCCCACAGAAATTTGAAGATTTGCTTTGTCAGCCTATTGTCGTCCATTCTATATAAATGTCCAGAAAATAATAGTCTTCTTTTTCTGATCGTTTCTGTTATATTTTCTATACTTTGATATATTTCATTATTTTATTATTATAGTACATTATTTTATTATTTCCTATTTTATGAAATCAAAGTAACTATGATAATTCTGACTTTCATCTCCTCAATAAATACAGTGTAGGACACAATTTGAAATTTTTTAAGAACCTCCCTTAACGAAAATTTTATTAATACATGACAATTTTCACTGTTAAGTCCGCCCATGAAAACCTTATTACATATTAATTCTAATGGCCAAAAACCTAAATTAATGATAATTTTAGTACAACATATCTGACAATACACAAATAATGATAAAGGCTATTAGGCTCGATTGGATCCCACACTGTTATAGGCTGTATAGGAATTACTAGTGGCATCTAGTGACTATTATAATGAGCTCTGAATGCTCCAATTTGTACACATAGTGAATAAGAATAGATTCCATAAGTGTTTGCAAAAACTTTATGAACACTGGCAAAAGTATGTACAGCTACAAAAGGAAACTACTTTGAAGGAAATATAATGTTAAACATTTCAATGTAGTCTACATAGTTTTTGTAAAATAAACGAATTGTATGAACTTTTTGAAGTTACCATGTATTAGTTTCAATCATCAGCTGCAGTTACTTGACCTATTTGGGCAATATTATATAATGTTCATTAAGAAAGGACTTGTCACATACTGAAAAGTACCATATAAGGCTTCTAATTAAATATGTAGATAACATCAATATAGCTCGTTGGTATTACTGACATATTTTACATTTTATAATACAGACTATTATAATAAAGTAACATATTATCTTATAAGTGTTACTACTGTATTACTGGCATGCGTAGTATTTTTTTTTATATTGATCTGCTATGAATAACAGCTCACTGGGAACATCCAATATCCAACGAGGTATGATACAATTATTAGGAATTCCAGAAACAATGCAATACTGCCAGATAAAAGTGCATTGTCTTTGATAGGTACTATTTCCACGTTACACAAGAAAAGTCTATGATATTGTTATGACATCACAGAACAATCTACACGTTTGTCGAATGTGCCTGAAGAATCTCGCTCTAATGTGTGTGGCATACGTGACTCTAGACGCATTCGCGAGAGATTTCTCGAAGCCGCCAGCTGCGCGGACTGTGTCAAGGCCCTAATTAATTACGTAGTTCACACTGGTGCTAAGACGCAATTTGGAACAACATTCCGGTCTGTGACAGGAGGTATAAATACATGGCGGCAGTGGCCTTAGTTTTCAGTATAGTAGCTATATATTTTCAGTGCGGTTCGAGTTATAGTCGCGATATATTACTGTGTGCATTCAAGTGGTTATTAGTTAAGTGTTGTGTTTTATAATCGGACGGTATAATTGTAATACAATTGTGTTTAATATTAGTGACATTTTATTGCGTGTGAACAATTTTTATTTGATTTGTTGTAGGAGACAGTGTTGTTAATTACGAACTGTTTAACTGTAAAAATTAAAGCTGGTGATAGTGACAAAATTAGTGTCTTGTACTTATTTTGTTTTCCACTGTATTTTCCACTGTACCTACGATGATCAAGTAGACCATCATAACAATATACAAACTAAATATCATAAACTTAACACAGAGCTTTGTATATTAAGTCTCAAAAATGTTTTGCATATTTTTCTTAAAATACCCATTACCACTTACTTTTCCAATTGCATCTCGAATGCCAGACCATGGCTCGCATTCTTCAGGATCCTGAAAAAATACCACAAGCATTAATACTGGCAACACTTTTCATTAGCAACTGTAGTTTGTTTAATTAGCAATTTTGAATTTTAGAAATACAAATTCTTAAAATAATAGCCACATAATTTCTACATGGAAATATATCTATATATATACATATATATATATATATATATATATATATATATATTGTAACGGGACATTTTGGGCCTATTTTTGGGGTAATAAAGAAATTTGTATTTTTTTTTAATAAAGCAAATAACATTTTTTCGATATTTGGGACAAAACATAACCGAAAGGTATGTTTATTGGTAGCGACGGTGGTAGCACTGCTTGTGACATTATGTATGTGAATTTCTGAAGCGACAAAATCAACAACCGCAGAACTCTGCCAAGGTCAACCAATGACACACAAAACTGTAAACAAATTATGTAACTGAGCATCAGGCGATGTTACGTCAGAGCCTAGCCTAACGGTGGAATTCAGTTGTGAAACCAAAACAGTATGCTGGCGTAGAAATACAAACTTAAAAACAATGAGAATTGGTCATACAACCACGGCGACTTTATAAAATAGTGCCGTTGGCCTAGTCCCAGTCTAACTGCACCACTCGCGCGAGTAACATACGTAAAAGTTCCGGAACGTAAATTGCGGGCCCGCAAGCTATAAAATGTGAACAATGTAGATATAAAATGTAAATTAAACACTTAACGGTTAATACCGTTATTATAGTACATAAAAATGTGAAATAAGTAATACAAACTCAAGTAAATTCAGTGAAAACAGCTAGCTGTGTTGTGCGGGTAACATCTACAGGACTCAATGAACAGATAAGTAACAAATCAGGATAAAACAGAACTTCAAATGAAAATTCAAATATTCAATATAAATTCAAACAGAAATAAAGTTTTCAACATAAAATGAGATCTCTAAAGTAACGTGCGTGTGTATGTGAGAATGTATTTTAGATAAAGAAGGCTGGTTTGTGTTCCCTTAATAAATGTATTTTAAGAACTTGTTATTGTATTGTGAGTAAGTAAATTCGTATATAAGAGATTCAAGGTAGAAACAAGTATTATTCACTAACAAATTTTGTCTGTACGATTTTATTGAAATATGAAAAATAATAAAGCATTAATAACATTTAATTATTAACGAATATAAATGATTGTTGTTATTTCAGCAACCATATTCTGTTCTCCCGGTTCGCTGATTCGAACCTTGGTAAATATATTTCTGGTAGTTGGCAATACAAGATGGCGCCCGAAGAAATTATTTGGAAAGTAAACAATTAAATATAATAAAAGTAAAATCCCTTAGGTTTCATTAATATCAATAAATATCAAATAGTACAATTGGCTTGTGAACAGGGACATTTATATAATATAATTATATAAATACAGCCTACTGGGAGAGCAGAATGGTTGTTGGAGGTAAAAATAAATTACGTGAAGACAGACGTATAAAGATAAGGTTATGTTATGATTATGTGTAGTATGGGTGAGTAGAATATTTTTTTTCAATAAGTATGTGTTACATATAATAATATTTTACAAAGAAATATATCTAAAAGATTTTAAAAAAATGGCAGATAATAATGATGTCAGCTTATCTGACAGCCAGATAGAAGGCTAAATAAGTAGCGACTCCGGAATTCAAACAACTGACAGTAGTCTTGAGGAGTCAAAAATAATACAGACAGTTGAGATTCATTCAACACCTATTTTAGGAAATCAAAATAAGAAATCTGATAATGATACTATGTTAGCAAGATTGTATGATATGATGTACAATAGTGTAGAAAAACAAGATAGTAATTTTAGAGAATTGAATGACAAATTTGACAAACAAAGTAGGGAGTTCAGTGAATTGAATGACAAATTTGACAAACAAAGTAGGGAGTTCAATGAGAAATTAGATGAAAAAAAAAATGAAATGCTCAATAAGTTTGACAATAACGAAAAAATTTTCGAGAACAAATTTAATGTGATAAGTAGCGATATGAATAATCGTTTTGACATGAATGATGCTAAGTTTGATGTATTAACTAATTCACTATGTAGTCTGGAGAGTAAGTTGAACGAAATATGTAGAGAAACAAAGGAGTCAAGAGAGTTTGTATGTATGGGAGATAATAATACAAATGAAAGTTGTAATGACAATGTTGTATTAGATAAAGAATTAATAAATAATAATGAGGTTGTTGAAAATAATGAGAATAATAATGTAATTGAAAATGTAATATCTGAGAGTACTGATGAGTTTGTGGAATGTGATTATGAGATGTTAATGTGTGTTAATGAGGTAGAAAAAGAATGGAAAGAAAGAGTAGATGAATGTGTAGGGCAGGGGGTAAATTTTCCCTTTATTTTTTCTGAACCAGAGTGTTCACAAATGTTGTTTTTGAAGGGCAAGAGACCCGTATTGGTAGATGAATTGAAGTGTATATTGACGTTGTATAATGTTGTACCCTCTGTCTGTAATAATTGTGAGAGTGTGATGTGGGGTTATGAAGAGAGAGAGAGAGTTGTGTATTGAGAGAGAGATAGAATTATATAAGTTAAAAAGAAATTATGATGAATTGAGAAAAAGATTAGAAGGGGTGAAGATGAACCATATAAAATACTTACCTGTTGCAAGAGAGATAGAGAATTATTTTGATGATATCTTTATAAACAATAAACACTTACCTGATGTAATAGTAGGGGAATATAAAAATGATAAAATAACTTACCTGACGTTGACCAATAATACTGATGGAGACTGGACAATAATAACTTATGTTGACAAGGTTTATGAAATATTAATGGGGAATAACCCTATAAATTATAATGGCATAATGAATGAAATAAAGTTAATGGATTATTATAATAATAATAATGATAACAGATGGTGTGTGGATAACAATGTTGTATGTTATAAATATGTTCGTTATATATATATGATGATGGAGGTTGAAATTAAAATGAGTGTATGGACATTGTTAAATATTGTAAATTTTGGTAATGACCTTGCAGATTTGGAAATATGAAGTGTGAAACAATTGAACAGTTAATGACGAATAATTTGTAAATAATGTAGTGAATTCAATTGTGTGTATTATGAAATGTTAGGTAAACAATGTGTATATGTAGTAGAAAAATGTTGTGATAATAATAATAATATTATTAATAGTTTGCAGTCTAAATAAATAATAAAAATAATTATGAAGACAATAATTGATGATTTGTAAATTTCGATAATAATTGAAATATGTTGTGTTTTAATAATCAATTGAAGTAAATAATTTGAGATGTTTCAATATTGTGATTGAATGTTATATGTTTGAGTTTTTATAATGAATTTAAATTATTTGATGAGATTTCAATTTAACGACAATTAATGAATAAATAAATAAATGTTAAATGGTTTATTTTGTGGAATAACATAATTGTTAAAATAAATAGATTAATAATAAATTTGGAAATTTTGAAAATCTAATTGCAGCACAGGATAAATAATGGAATGATGATAAATAAAAAAAGTTAATGAAAAATTTCAAGCAAGAATGTTTATAAGTTTTTATATAAATTATATAAAAGAGAATTGTTTGTTTAATGTATGCTAATAATCAAGGTTAATGTCTATTTGTTTATTATGTTATGTAATGTATTATACAAGATGTGTGTGTGTGTGTGGCAGGGAGGTTATCCAGGGGGGTAACGAATTAGAAATTTGTTGTATTTTAATAATGATGACTCGCTACTAAATAATTTTGTTTTGATTTGAAAAAATACTTCCTATATTGTGTTTATTATGTCTTATTGTGTTAATTGCATGTAGTATGTTAGGAATAAGGATTATAAAAATATAATAATATGTTTTCAATGTGTTTATAGATTTTAAAATAAAATGAAATAAAGTTGTGATAGTTAAAATTTTCAATGGGTTGCAAAAGATAGAAGTTGGATGGTAGTAATTGTTTAAGTAAAACATTAAGTCAGTCCGAGTTGAATATATTGGTGTATTAAAGAGAATGAGAGATGAAATACATGTAGTAGAGAATTTGAGAAGTATTGATGCTGACACAGTAGTAATGGAGAATATACGTAGAGTTTTGAGTGATATATTGTTGTTTATAATTGATGTTATTTTGTTGTAGTTGTAGTGAGGTAATAAGATTGAGATTTTGGGGATGGCAATTTTGTAGTAGGGGGTAGTGTAATGTGGGAGTCCGCAACATAATGATAAGTTGGGATGGGATGGGATCGATTTAGTGAGACGGGGTTGCCTTAGGTAGAATCCAGGAACCAGATAAGGGAAATGAGCTTTTGGGGGGGGAACACTTATCCTAAGTACAAAGGGTTAGAGAGTAATTTTTTTTATATATTGAGAGAAGGTGGCGAATTGGGTTAAAGTAGTAAGTAGTTAGAGGTAGAGAAGGGTTAGTAGATTTTTTGGTAGAGAGGGGTGTCATACTAGTTAAAGATTTTGCAAGGGAGCGTTAGAGTAATAAAAGGGGTAAGATTATGAGTAAATGCCAAGTGGATAAAGTGAATTATAATGAATAACTGAGAATCACCCAAATGAATGAAATGGAATAATAATTGCAATGTTATGAACAAAAAATTTATATATATATATAATAATTTTTTTTGAAAGAGAATTAATAAAAGTCAATTGAGATTGAAAGGTAATTTTATGATTTTATATGCAAATTTAATGATGTAAAGTGTGTAAATTTTTAAATACAAATTGTTTATTTTAAGATAATAATAACCATGTGAATTATGAATGTACTATGTTTTCTTATGTTATATTGTGTTTGTTAGTGTAAGAGAATTTTATGAATTTAAATATTTTAAATGCAAATTGGGGATGAGAGAAATGTGATATGGTAATGGGAAATGTTTATTTATATTCTGATGGGAATCAGGGCAATAATTTTGAATTTTGGGATAAAAGTTAACAAGAGAAAGTAGATAGAATGAGATTATGGAATTTTAAAATGGGTATCATGTTGTTGTTAGGTATTCTGATACATGTTAGAAGTAAGTGAAAAAAAAAAAAAACCAGTCCTTCTTAGCGCAAACCAGCACCGCTAGGGGGAAACAGATCAGTTGGGGATATGATGTTGTATAAGGCCACTATTTGATATTTTGATTTGTGTTTCAGTGTTTGGTGATGCTGTGGCGGCGGACCTGAGCTGGCCAGCGCGTCAGAGCAGGGGCGTTGAGTATCTGTCTGACTCTACGGTGTTGGGATCTCGATAGAGAAGTCCAGTATTGTCATTCAGGTGCGGTCACAGTCACCGGACCAAGGGTGAATTAATTATATATATTTTTTTTTTTTGTGAACCATACAGGGGGTTGTGGCGACATATCCTGGCTGATCCCTTTAGCAAGTATGAATGTGTCAATGAGATTTTTTATGCTTCGGCATAAAATATCTCATTGAGGGGGTATTGTAACGGGACATTTTGGGCCTATTTTTGGGGTAATAAACAAATTTGTATTTTTTTTAATAAAGTAAATAACATTTTTTCGATATTTGGGACAAAACATAACCGAAAGGTATGTTTATTGGTAGTGACAGTGGTAGCACTGCTTGTGACATTATGTATGTGAATTTCTGAAGCGACAAAATCAACAACCGCAGAACTGTGCCAAGGTCAACCAATGACACACAAAACTGTAAACAAATTATGTAACTGAGCATCAGGCGATGTTACGTCAGAGCCTAGCCTAACGGTGGAATTCAGTTGTGAAACCAAAACAGTATGCTGGCGTAGAAATACAAACTTAAAAACAATGAGAATTGGTCATACAACCACGGCGACTTTATAAAATAGTGCCGTTGGCCTAGTCCCAGTCTAACTGCACCACTCGCGCGAGTAACATACGTAAAAGTTCCGGAACGTAAATTGCGGGCCCGCAAGCTATAAAATGTGAACAATGTAGATATAAAATGTAAATTAAACACTTAACGGTTAATACCGTTATTATAGTACATAAAAATGTGAAATAAGTAATACAAACTCAAGTAAATTCAGTGAAAACAGCTAGCTGTGTTGTGCGGGCAACATCTACAGGACTCAATGAACAGATAAGTAACAAATCAGGATAAAACAGAACTTCAAATGAAAATTCAAATATTCAATATAAATTCAAACAGAAATAAAGTTTTCAACATAAAATGAGATCTCTAAAGTAACGTGCGTGTGTATGTGAGAATGTATTTTAGATAAAGAAGGCTGGTTTGTGTTCCCTTAATAAATGTATTTTAAGAACTTGTTATTGTATTGTGAGTAAGTAAATTCGTATATAAGAGATTCAAGGTAGAAACAAGTATTATTCACTAACAAATTTTGTCTGTACGATTTTATTGAAATATGAAAAATAATAAAGCATTAATAACATTTAATTATTAACGAATATAAATGATTGTTGTTATTTCAGCAACCATATTCTGTTCTCCCGGTTCGCTGATTCGAACCTTGGTAAATATATTTCTGGTAGTTGGCAATACAAGATGGCGCCCGAAGAAATTATTTGGAAAGTAAACAATTAAATATAATAAAAGTAAAATCCCTTAGGTTTCATTAATATCAATAAATATCAAATAGTACAATATATATATATATATATATATATATATATGTAGCGTGACAGATATAAGCATAATATTGAATGGCAATTGATCATTAGAATAATGAAGTTATAATATTTAAATTTGGAAGAAAGCATTAAGTTTAATATAAAAAGATTAATTCATAGCAACTGTGGAAAGAAATCATTATTATAAAGAAAATACAAGTTCAAGTAAAAGGAGTTACTAGTGATGAGTCATCCAAAACCAGTCTCATAACCAAAGGTTCTTAAGGTATAACCCAGGAAGGTAAAATAGTAAATAACAAAGCAGTACAGAATATGACCAAACCCACAACGAGGGAGAATAAATAGAATAGAAACCCTAAAATAAGCCAAGATCAACCAATACAGGTTGTGTATTTCTGAAATAAAGAAGAAGATGGAGAAGATCCCAAGAAACCTGATGGCATCAAGAAGAAGATGGAGAAGATACCAGTCCCAGAAGGCAGGAGAAAAGAAGACTGATGAAAGAAGAAGAAGGCAGCATCCTGAAGAAGATGTCATGCTCTTATAAAAGACACCCAAATCCCTATATCCCCAAAATAAATATTTAAAAATAAAAGTATAACGAATTGAAAACCACATGTATACAAATTTAAGAGAGAGAAGTGTATAAAGTAAAAGTTTCCTGTGAACTAAGATGAAACAATAATATAGTACCCTGGAACAAATCTCCATTGAAAAACGCTAACCAATTTATTATGTTGATAAGACTATACGACCATTTAGCATTAACATAATATATAAGTGCAAAGTGAACCAGTGATAGTTTTGGGTATTATAAAAAATGAACCTTGTGTTTCATTCTTGGCAATCACAAACATTGGATGCAATGAAATATGCATTTTTCAATGACTTAAAATGTGTACTGTGACAATATGTTGTTCATAAGACATGAATCTGTTTAAAATAACATTTTTGTTTTACATGAAAAAAGAAAAACAGATGTCATAGTGCTTTTTGAACGGTTAATACTATTTATTTGTTAATGACAGGGTGCAATTACCCAAAGACAATGTATAAAAGACGGTATAAAAACTGTAGAATCCTACTTATAATAATAGTTAGAAATAAGAATATAAATATAAGGTTTTTATGTATATAGTATAAGAATGTTTAAAAATGTTTTAGATATAAGGCCATTTGTTTGGGTCTGATACAACTAACATCAGAACTATAAAAATAGTTACTACTTGTAAATAGTCGAGAGTAATTAAGATGTTAGTTAGTAAAAAACCTTTTTAGTAAACCATATTTCCATGTTGGAAATGGGGATTTTGTTGCAAAATGTCTGACTTGAAGACAACCATTTATTTAAAAAAATATTCTTTATTTTGTTTAACTATTATTTGTATTGTAACCAATACTAATTGTTTTTGTGTAATTTGAAAACATGTTTAATTTATAATACTATATGTAAAAGTCAGAGAGGGTATCACACATCATATATTGTTTGTAAAATATTTTGTAAGAAAAATTGTTAAAAAATCATAGGCCAAAAGAATGGAAACCAAACTTCATCAAAACAGAGAAATTGCTCATTTAAATGCAAATAAACAAAAGGGGTTTAGACAAAATAAACTTGAGATCAAGCCATATAATTGCACATACCATTTAGAGAGATTTTAATAAATTATATTCAGAATTATAAATAAAAATGAAAATGACTAAACTCAGAAATTTGGACATGGGAGTCATATATTGCAGAATAATGTTTCAGAATACAACTAATTCAATTAATTACCAGAAAATAAGGGAATATGAACCTTTTAATACAATATAGGATTATTAATATTATATATAACTGATAAAATGGCTGAATTTATATAATGACAGGAAGTAAATTTTGATGTTTTGACTTTTCAGAGTATACCAAACTGAAAGTAAAATTACTATATTTTGGACAGAAAACACTATAAAACGGCATTATTTAATCTGAAAATAAGCTGAATGAACTGAAAGATTAATTTAAATCACATCTAGTGAATGAAATTGACAAATAACCAAAGTTTAGGCATTCATATAGTGAAATAGTAAAGTGTACACAGGATATGAAAAATATTTGAACAATGTTAAGAATAATATTATATGGGCTAAGAGTTTAATTGAAACTGAAGGAAACAGTTAGTTGATTATTGGTATTTGAACGGATAACATAAACGAGAGTTTTGTGACGATCTAACCTATCTTACAAAGGTGAAGTTAAGTGGCGAACAGTACGTTACTGTGAAGTCGAGAGTGAATTATAAAATCCTTCCAGAACATATACATTGTGACAAAAACAATCAAGAAACACTAATTAACACTAAACAATACATTTCTACTCCGAAAAACACCACAAAACACCAGAAAACTGTATAACACATTAACCAAATTAGTGTCGGAATTGGGAAAAGTGTTTTGACTAATAATTATACGGATACACTAAATACAACTCAGAAACAGTACACCAATCACTACCCAACATTTAACAAGAGATTTGCAGACATAAGAACAGGAATATTGCCAGAAAATACATTATTTGGAACACTGCAGGAACGAGCAACATTTTGATCAACTTGACGGCGGCCATTTGCTTTGACGATCCCAGTGCCTTTCTCCTAGTTCAAAACAGCTGTTTGGTGAAAACAATTATATTATTTACAAATTATTATTCAATGTTTGTGTTTAGTAATAATTATTCATTTGATGTAACGTTATACTTTTAAATATTAGCCCGATTTCTCTGACTTTGATAATAACTGGCTGTTTAAAGAACCCTGTACGATTTTTATATAATACTTTGTAATTTTTTTTCGATATCCTGAGAATCGATACTAATCGATAAGAGTCAATATTGCTATTAATTAATAAAACATTAATACTTTTCAATACTTAATAGTTCTTTATTTTTTCAATAATACTAATTACCAATAATATAATTCTAATTGATAATCTACAAGGACTTTACCACCCGTAAGTGAAGATAACCTAAAAAATAAAAAGGTAAACAAGTATCGATTGGTTTGAAGACAGTCTTATGAGTGGTGATAGCTTATTTAAAATATACTAAAACTTTAATAAAAATTTTCAGAAGAGCATTACACTGTTTAAAACTTCACAGCCCTATATTAATTAATTGATCCTAATTAATTAATTAATAAAATTAAAAATTTTTTTTTAATTATTTTTTTTTTAATAAACATAATTTTTTTTAAATTACCTTCAAAACAATAATTTTTGTTTTGAAACTTTCTGTGAAGCTGAACATATATATTTCTTCATCAACTTTACGCTACTCGACCGGTCTTGCTACCATTGGGACTCGACCAGCTGGGAAACTTAAGGAAGTGTTTCAGGCCAGTAAGACGTCGAGAGCCACACCAATTACACACCAATTAAACATATTACAGTGGGGTTTGATTGCAGCGGAGTCACATACTCCACAATAGCTTATATCATCAACACACAACATTTTATTTTTATATTACAATATATATATTATAACTACACTACTATGCGTTATTGTAATGTAATGTTGTGTGTGAGTACCCACCTGCTGTCTGATCTTGCAGATTCTTCCGACTAGGGCGTGTGGATTTTGGATTTGAAGTTCGCAAGCTAGTAATCTCAAATTATTACAACAACACACATAATGGGTTACTTTAAAGGGGGAGAGTTTTGTGAGACTGGTAGGCTTTATCGTACAACAATAAAACACTGTTATATGGGGTAATAAAACGTTGTTTATTACACCAACAACACACAAGAATAGAATGGTTATAATCTTATGAATTTTCTTATAGTCTATACAATGAATCGATGTTTTTCGATTGATTAATAGTTGAAAGAAACTGAACTCGTTCTTTGCGAGTTAATTGCAATTTAAATTTTACTTTATTAATTGATTTGAATTTAATTAAATTTATTTAATTAATTTGAATCTAAGTGTTCATGAAACAAAATATAAAACTCTGAAATTAATTAGAATAATTAATTAAAATAAATTAGACGTGACAGTTTAGTTCACGTTATTTCATTTCTAGTGATTCTACTTCTGATCTACTGCAGTATGATCTAAGATTAGATTGTCAGTTAAGATTTGTATAGCGCTTTTATACTACTTCTATTTCTTAACTATAACTTACTAAAGCCTTAAACTGCTATACAGATTATCACAACGAATTTACTTTTTAATTACTAGAGTCTTTGCTTTTTGTTTGGCACCTGAATTATTTGAATTACAATGTTTTAATTGAAAAATAGAAAATTTGATCTGAAAAATAAATAAATAGATTTTGCTTTCCTGTTACTGAAGAGGATGTCGTTCCGATTTGTCCCTCATCGATTCGAGTCCTTGGTTAGAGAAAGTAATCTGCTTAGAACTGCTGGATTCGGTCGTGGAGTTCAAAATTCGGCAACACTCTGCTTCCTTGCTGTTTGTGAATATTTTAACGTCTGGTGCTGTCTGCTGGAACTGCTTCCTATCCCTCGTCGATTCGCACGTTGCACGTCAGCGTGTGTGTGTGTGCTTCGTTCGAGCGGTCGCTCTGCTCGTCAGCTGTTAACCAATGATTTAGATGGCCTCTCTGCTGTATTCTTGAAGTCTGGTCTTGGAGTCTGGTGGATCTCTTGCGTGCTTATGACTAACTGGTAGTACACAATAAGCTTGGTTGATGTCTTGAAGAGTATCTCGCCTTTACGCAACAATTACGAGCTATACAGATGATCTGTACTTAGTGTGTTCGTAATTGAGTGTGTGTTGACCACGTAGAGTCTTCTTGTTGATCTTCACCACTTTGGCTACTAGACGATCGAAGGACTACGTCTTAACTTCGTGAGTACTGACAGAAGAGTGATTTTTCAACCATAAAACACCGCACTAGCCGGGGCTGCATGAAATGATTTCATTGGTCGACGCACTCTCCCTACTACATAAAATTTAGAATTCCCTTGGTCCGTGAGAATGAAGTCTGGTTCCCACAGACGGAGAATAGAATTATTATCTAATATAATTATCCGGCGGAACCCATTTGTCGCTACGGATATCCTGTACTTATTTAATTTTGCAATAACTTGGTTGCAAATCAAGTTGTGTGAAATCTAAAATATACAATCTGTCACAAATTATTATCTTTATAATATACTAAAATCTCTTTACTGTATCTCTATTTTTACAGAAGTTATTCAATTATTTTAATTAACTCCTTCATTTGTTAATTATATTGCATCAAATTTGCACACGTCATTATTAATATCTCGGCAAACATTTTGGCTATATTAGATTTCGCCTTTATTTATTAGTTTCCGAGATATTAATAATTAACAGTTTGGGTGTGGTCGCTTCCTTGTACAGCGAACTGATTACATAATGACCACGTGTGCGTTGCTTTACACAGCATTATTTTCAATGCGCTACATTCAAATGGAGTTTTGACTGTTACTTTTATTTAAATATGCTTTCAGTATGCGGTAAACATATAACCCCAAATAGTTAATATTTGGTTCCGTTATAATATATATATATTCAATCACTTTCTGCTACAGTCCGTTTCTTGATGTATATAATACATTTAATATTTATAAATAAATTTACTTCAAGATATACCTTTTTTTTCCTTATTAGGAACATGTTTCGGGTACTATCTTGTACCCATCCTCAGCCTTCCGGTTTTTTGTCTGGTGAAGTACATAGGTGTTGTTGGTTGACTATTATTATTGTGGCTTCCTGTTGGCTTCTGGTATTTCAAATTGGTTTTATTGTGTGTGATTGTGGTGTATGTGTTAGTTTTTTGTATATTTTCAATGTTGAGTGCTTTGAATATTGTGTCATGTTTTGTATTGATTTGTATTTGTTCAGGTATTAGTTTGTTTTCTGTTTTATGTTTATATATTTGTAAATTTTCCCAAATGTTCATTATGGTGCCTTTGTGTGGTATATGTTTTATTAGTGTTACATTGGTTATGTCTGGGAATTCATGTCCTGTGTTTATTGCATGTGTTTATTATATATATATTGTTACATTCAGTATTCTGGTTGATTAAATTATACTTGGTTTGTTTTTTGATTATTTATTGTGTACTTTGTTAGTATTTTGAGGATGAGTATGTTGTCAGGGTAATTTTAGTTGAGCGCCAATTTGCAATCAAAGGTTGCAAATAAAATGTATTTGTAAATTAGTAAGTATTATTTTAAAATATCATAAAGGTTTTCAGCTATAATTCAATCTCTTTTAATCTTTTATTTAATAGACGATTGTGGTAACTAAAGCTCAGCAAAGCAGATTCAAATCGGCTGCCATACTTCCTGGTTGGGAGTGTTGCCAACTTATGCTAGTCGATGAAGCAAATTAACAGTCACTGATATGGTGTTTATAATATCATACACATTTATGTATCCATTAAATAAGAAACGAAAACCTTTTATCTGTAGTTATGTGCCGGTGTTTGCCTAACCCGCCGATCGAAGGTATTATAAAATTTGTAAACTCGTATATTAACGTCGGTGAGCCGCGATATTGGAATGGCACTGTTGAAACGGCGCGCGCCATCTCTGGGCGAGTTTTGCTGTTTGTTGCATTGTGACTGCTTAAGGCAGTTCCATTCCGGCTGGCATCGAAGCAACAGACTCTCAGACCCGAACAGACAGTATTGCATAGTTGTTTCTACTACACTAATGGCAAGCTAAATTTACGAGACTTCCCAGTAAGTAATCATAGCATTTTATAGTATGCGTCAAAAATAATTAAATTATTTAACGTAAATGTATGCAGCCGGATTCGAAAGACGAATGTATTTGGTGCGATCGGGCAGTGTGTGTTGTAAAAGATTTATTCAATGTTCAGTATATACAGCTCATATTCTTTTCTCAATTATTATAATACAAGAGTCACTGTAATTATTTGCTAAAGCATTATGTAAATTTATAAGCTAAAGTCAGTGCGTATGGATGGAGTTGAATTGTGCAAGATAGGCACGTGCATGCAACAGACTGCACGAGTGTTCTTTTTAAGTAATTATGGCAGTTAAAATAAATTGTGAGACCACCCTCAGATGAAACACTATTAATATATTGTTTGTGTATAACGGTAACTGCATTTAATATGGTCATTTTTTGGCAAATTGCAATAATTGTGCCACCACGTGGCAAGCCCGACTTGTTTAGTTATGTCGGCCCTGGTTGAAGCAAGTGTTAGTGACTTTTATTAGACACTCTTTAATTTTATTTTTTCTAAGCTAGTGCATTCATTATCACCTTGCAGACTTGATTATTCTCTGGCCATTTTCAAAAAAAAAAACAGAAACAGAAACTTTATGCTTTTATCTTGAGTTGGTTGGAAGGCCCGTTCTGAGGTTATTACCTGGAACTAGGGTGCACATTTTTACGAACAGCATTCTAATCTTTTGTGAATTCCCAGGGTTCTCGTCTTAGCCGGAGATTCTGGTCGAGGCTGATGTAATTACACCTTCATCAGCCATGAACCATCACACACACACACACCTGTTCGGAAGAGGGAGTCTGTTGAACAACCACTAGACGCATCACATGCTCACGATTAAGGTGATATGAACTCTTTTTATTTTCGTTGGCTGGGCCTGCCGTTCACCTGATTTACAAATTAATTTTCTTTTGAAACCATGTGCCCACGCGGCTAGACATTCTGCTCTGGGGTGTGTCAGCTGAACATTCATTATGAACATCATGTGACTTTAATAATTTAACTCCATAAATCTAAGTACTATGGTTGTAATTGTGTGCTGCACTGGGGGAGCGTGCCAGAGTTTTTTTTTTACTCTTAAATATTTTTGATATATACAAGAGTCATCACACTATTCACTATAAAATTTAAGTCACATGTTAGGGGTTCTGTTCCGGCTGGTTCAGAACGGGTTGATATTTTAATTTCATTTTGGTTTAACATGTAAGGGCTGGGGGGGTTTCGTTTTCAGGCTGTTTTCTGGGGATAAAAGGGGACATAGTTTTTTTGGCACATGTTCATTCAGTTTAAGGCAGGTCTGATTCCTGTCACAGATGGTCGGGTACATGCTGGCGCGCTCCCACATCTGCTAGGATACAACAGTCGGTTATTATAAAATCCATTATACACAGCCATCTGGCTTTAACAGAAAGGAAATTTTATATTTTGTGGGCATATGCTGATTAATTTTTGACCTTGTAAAAGCATAGACTGATTAATTTTTGACCTTGTAAAAGCATATTGATGCCACTAATTCTTGTCAGTTAAATTAAATCATTTTCATTAAGGAGCAATTACTGATACATGTATCCATCGGGATTTGTAAAACAAAATTAACATTTTAGAAACTCATACCAATTGCTTAAAATCAGGTGATGAGGGTTTTTCCCATGTATATGCTGTCTAAGGAACTTAAAGATTTTCATATGCTCATAATGGGCCAATTATAAGATGTATCAATTCATATGGGCAGTCCGGCCTAGCTGTATGCTTGTTAGTCATTATCATCTTTTGGGGGTTTTTAATAATTTAAATTAATGGAAATTAATGAATTATGGTGACTGGAAGTTGAACATTTATGATTGCCGGTCTTGGGGCTTTGCAGAAACACTGCCTGTCGGGCAGGTCGAACATGGGTATTCTAAGGGTATTAGGTGTCTATAATATGTGTATATAATTATGAGTGTATGTGTCTTTATGTTTCTGTACGTGATGTCAATGTTAAGTGTTAGTAACAAAGGGGGGGAGATTATATAATTACGGAATGTTGCTTGATATATATATGTATATATAGATATTGTCTGTTGACACAATTAAGGACATGTGAATATTATTTATTTATTATGTATTTTGTGGGTTACTGCTGGTTGCCATGTGATAATTATGTGATTTGTAGGATATTTACATGTAACGAATTATGGGGGCAACAATAAAAAGAATGTTATTGTTAATTAACAGCTGAGTTTAATTGCAAGTCCCATCATACTGGACCCAGCGCATTTTTGGCTTCTCTAGGCTGTGGCCTAGTTTTAAATAACTTGTGGCTTCTCTTTCAAAAAAAATATAAATACAAAAAAAAATTTTTTTTAATATACAGCATAAAAAGGAAAGAGGGGTTACAAATGGTAGCAGAGCGTGGTTCATTCTAGGGTTGAGCCCTCGGGCCCTTGGGTGTGACGGGGCTTGCAAACTCGGAAATACTATGCTATTGTTATGCCATTGTTTTTTTTTAGGTAGATGCCCATGTAGGCTAGTTTAGGTTGTATAACTTGTGAGCCTGGTCGCACCACTGGGGCGGGTATTTGTGTTTGAAAAATTTGAGAGGTTGAACTGCCGGGGGGGTCTCAAGCGTTGCCTGGGTGATAGAATGTGGCTGATTCGAGGTCAGAGGATAGTGTGTAGCATTAGCGGGATGCGGTATGGCCCGATCGGAAGTCGGTACCGTCACCGACTAAATTCCCGAATTAGGAATACTAGTTTGTGTCTGTGAGTTATATGTTGGTGAGACGTGTGTGTCGGATTGATGTTTGACGTTATGTATATTCAGTATTGTTGGTTGTTGCTTGTCTCCTTCTGTGGTGTTAGTAGGTGGTTCGGAAGTAGGCCAAGGCTCCGCAGCGTTAGGGAACCCGGGGGTTGCTCAAAGGAAGGACAGTACTTGGGTTTTTTCTGATTCTTGTGAACATGTTTTTGTAGGTCATGTTTGTGTTAGGTGTTTAGTGGGGATTTGTTTTATTATTGTTTGTTTTGAATTGTGCAATTCTGGCGGCGGTATGCTATCAGAAATTGCCCCACCCTCTTTCAGGAGTTCTCCAGAAACTTTCAGTGTTAGATGCAATAGATGAGGAGCAGTTGCTAGTTGTCTTAGATCTTGTTGTGCAGTTGGCAGATTTCCTGGGGGTGTCCGATGGGGAGGTCTTGTCCCTTATATACCCGTATTGCCGGGTTCATTGGCAGGGTTGGTCACCAACACTCTGCGTCGGGGTGGCAGTGTTGACGCTTTCCATGCGGAGGTGTTGGACTTCTTCATACCCCGTCGGTGATCAGTTGAAGTTTAAGTTATTCTATCGCCTACAGGCCAACGGAGAGGCGTTAGGGGAGTTCGTGCATGATGTAAGGAAAGCTGCCCGTATATTAAGGTTGGGGTTGCCGGAGACGGAAGTCATACAAGTAATACGAGAAGGTCTGAATCACCAAGAGAGATCCCGGCTGGTTTTCGCAGATCCTCCACGTTGTTTTGCGGACCTGGACCGGTGGTGTGCACATGCCAGGAGAGTCCAGGAGAATGATGAGTCCCGGGGAAGAGATGCTACAGATGTCCAATACTCCAGTGGTTTGTTAGGAAGATCTAAAAAAGACAAACATGGTGGTTGGAGGAGAACACAAGAGACTGTCAGAAAGCCTGAATATTCCGGAAGTAATGGAGGCTACAAGGGGGTGGCAAGTGAGAAGACGGTAACAACAGCTACAGCACAGAAAACAAAGAAATACGAAATTAACAGGGGAAGAAGAAATTATGTGAGGGAACAAACATCGGCAAGTAGGGAGCCTGTACCAAGGCGTTATTCCTATTTGGAGAGAGGTGAGAGTTTAAAGGTTCCAGAGGAATTACCAGTGCCTAAGAGAGTAGTGGATGAAGAAGGTGAAGCAGAAGAAGAAAACCGGAATAACTTCTGTGGATCAATACAAGAGCCTAAGAAAACATCTGCTGATACTGAGTTACAGGACTCGAAGAGGACGTCATGGTTGAACCCAGATGCCGCAGAATTTGTTCCGGTATTTCCATCTCGGTTCGTGACGGATCCAGATCCGGTAATATCGTCATCGCCTACGCAGGGATATGAGAAGTCACTTGATGGTGTAGCTTCACCATCGCCAGTAGAAATTAATCTAGTCATTGCACATGAACCTGGGCAGCTGGATTCCAGGGTGGAAAATGTTGAGGACGTTGTAGTTGCTGAAAGTGGTGAAGGAGTGGAATCGACAGAAGAGGCAGAAGAGCGGTCTGCGGATGCTGCACAGGGAAGTATAGTTATAGGTGTTAGGGAGACTGGAGAGTCTGAGTTTGCGGATGGACACAGGGATATCCAGGCTGCAAGTGTTTCTGAAGTTGCAGATGGACACGGGGATGTCCAGGCTGCCAGTGTGGTAGAAGTAGATGAGGTAGAAGTTGAGGAGAAATTTGGTGGCAGCGTTGTGGAGTGTGTGAGTGAGAAGGATGTAGTGTGTGAAGATGTGCAGACGCCTTCTGTAATTAGTGTTGAGGATTCCGAGGAACGGGAAGACGTTTCAGGTGGACCAGGTGAGCAACTAGAGGAGGACGAGGATGTGCAGTGTTCTGATGGTGGCAGTGGATGAGGTGGTGATGATGTTGATGAGGAAGGTGTTGATGAAAATGAGATTGGAGAAGAAGTTGGTGAAGAAGCTTGTGAAGCGGCTGGTGACGAGTGTGATGAAGAAATTGGTGAGGAGCTGAGGGAAGATGCGGTTGAAGATGGATCAGAGGAGCAACGGGAAGATGGTGAGGATGTGCAGTGTTGTGAGGTTGATTTTGATTATGGGGACGAAAAAGGGGAAATTGTAGAAGATGAGGAAGAGAAGGAAGGATTGGAAGAAAGAGAAGCAGAGAAGTTAGACGATGAGCATAATCCAAATCGAGGTGACAGTAGTGAAGTAAGTTGCCTTGATTCCGATTCCGAAGAAACCAGCCAGTACAGCTCAACATGAAATAATTTTGCCGAGAGTGGTGTGCGAAAGGAGCGAATACCTAAAGTGCGTCATAGAAAGGTAAGAAGAAGAGGTTAACGGGTAGCGGGTAGATGTTCCCCACAGTCCCAGTGGTGTTCGTCTACTTCAGGGTTGCGCCCCTGCCCACGCGAGCCTTGGTTTTCTCCAGTCAGTCTCCTTTTCGGAGGGAACCATGTCCTTACCCTTACTCCTAGCTATTGACCCTTTAATGATCCTTGCCCCGTTTCATCTTCCCGATTTTCCTACCCCTCCCTTAGTAAAAAAAAAAAACCCTATCAATAAGGAGTTAGAGAGACTTGCCGGAAGTGATTAGATTGTGGTCCTCGAGATTGTCGGTTTCCCCTGTTCTGGAAGGTTATCATGGAGAAAGTTAGAGAGTTGGAGAGGGCCCTTAGATAGTCGTGGTCTTGGAGATTGTAAGTTCCCCTGTTTTGGTTCTGAAAGTTATAATGGAGAGTGATAGCGTGCTGTTGTTTCGTTATTTATAGTAATTGAATTTGTTTGTTGATCGTTGTAGGGTCGGTCCATGCCGCATTCTCCGGTTGTTTCCTGGGTGTTTTTGTTGAGAGAGAGAATTGTATTTATTTGTATCGACGTCAGTGGAGAAGTGAAACCCCCCCTTGCTAGTCATGGTGTTTTTCTTGAGTAAGAGTTAGGATGGATGTTCGCGTGCCCTTGATGCGGTCCTCTCTGTCTGGCTAAGCGGGGCCGTCCACCCTTGTGTAGGGATGTGGGCCAGCCATATGGCAAGGATGGAGATGCCTTGTTGGTGCATGTGGCTGGTCGGTCCAAGAGATGGACGAGAAGTAGTACGGTCACTCACATACCAAGGTGGGAGATACCTTGTTTGGTCTTAGGACGGGTATGTGAGTGGGACCGGTGGGAGTAGGTGATGGTCACCGGAGAGGGTGACGTGTTGGGGCGGTCCCGTGGGGTTGGCATGGCGGAGAGGGTCGCATGGGAATGGACGCAGTTGTGAGGTTTCTCTGTTCTCCTGAGAGCAAGTGCCGCTGGGCCGCCATAAGCACCGAGTCCACTAGCTTGTTTTGGGAAGGGGGTACACTGCAGGGTACTCTCCCGAGTTCAAGTGTGGGGCAACCGGGTTGCCCTTTCGGGGTGGGGGTGTGCCGGTGTTTGCCTAACCCGGTGATCGAAGATCTTATAAAATTTGTAAACTCGTATATTAACGTTGGAGAGCCGCGATATTGGAATGGCACTGTTGAAACGGCGCGCGCCATCTCTGGGTGAGTTTTGCTGTTTGTTGCATTGTGACTGCTTAAGGCAGTTCCATTCCGGCTGGCATCGAAGCAACAGACTCTCAGACCCGAACAGACAGTATTGCATAGTTGTTTCTACTACACTAATGGCAAGCTAAATTTACGAGACTTCCCGGTAAGTAATCATAGCATCTTATAGTATGCGTCAAAAATAATTAAATTATTTAACGTAAATGTATGCAGCCGTATGCGAAAGACGAATGTATTTGGTGCGATCGGGCAGTGTGTGTTGTAAAAGATTTATTCAATGTTCAGTATATACAGATCATATTCTTTTCTCAATTATTATAATACAAGAGTCACTGTAATTATTTGCTAAAGCATTATGTAAATTTATAAGCTACAGTCAGTGCGTATGGATGGAGTTGAATTGTGCAAGATAGGCACGTGCATGCAACAGACTGCACGAGTGTTCTTTTTAAGTAATTATGGCAGTTAAAATAAATTGTGAGACCACCCTCAGATGAAACACTATTAATATATTGTTTGTGTATAACGGTAACTGCATTTAATATGGTCATTTTTTGGAAAATTGCAATAATTGTGCCACCACGTGGCAAGCCCGACTTGTTTAGTTATGTCGGCGCTGGTTGAAGCAAGTGTTAGTGACTTTTATTAGACACTCTTTAATTTTATTTTTTCTAAGCTAGTGCATTCATTATCACCTTGCAGACTTGATTATTCTCTGGCCATTTTCAAAAAAAAAAACAGAAACAGAAACTTTATGCTTTTATCTTGAGTTGGTTGGAAGGCCCGTTCTGAGGTTATTACCTGGAACTAGGGTGCACATTTTTACGAACAGCATTCTAATCTTTTGTGAATTCCCAGGGTTCTCGTCTTAGCCGGAGATTCTGGTCGAGGCTGATGTAATTACACCTTCATCAGCCATGAACCATCACACACACACCTGTTCTGAAGAGGGAGTCTGTTGAACAACCACTAGACGCATCACATGCTCACGATTAAGGTGATATGAACTCTTTTTATTTTCGTTGGCCGGGCAATTGAACGTTGGCTTCAATTTTCTTTTGAAACCATGTGCCCACGCGGCTAGACATTCTGCTCTGGGGTGTGTCAGCTGAACATTCATTATGAACATCATGTGACTTTAATAATTTAACTCCATAAATCTAAGTACTATGGTTGTAATTGTGTGCTGCACTGGGGGAGCATGCCAGAGTTTTTTTTTTACTCTTAAATATTTTTGATATATACAAGAGTCATCACACTATTCACTATAAAATTTAAGTCACATGTTAGGGGTTCTGTTCCGGCTGGTTCAGAACGGGTTGATATTTTAATTTCATTTTGGTTTAACATGTAAGGGCTGGGGGGGTTTCGTTTTCAGGCTGTTTTCTGGGGATAAAAGGGGACACAGTTTTTTTGGCACATGTTCATTCAGTTTAAGGCAGGTCTGATTCCTGTCACAGATGGTCGGGTACATGCTGGCGCGCTCCCACATCTGCTAGGATACAACAGTCGGTTATTATAAAATCCATTATACACAGCCATCTGGCTTTAACAGAAAGGAAATTTTATATTTTGTGGGCATACGCTGATTAATTTTTGACCTTGTAAAAGCATAGACTGATTAATTTTTGACCTTGTAAAAGCATATTGATGCCACTAATTCTTGTCAGTTAAATTAAATCATTTTCATTAAGGAGCAATTACTGATACATGTATCCATCGGGATTTGTAAAACAAAATTAACATTTTAGAAACTCATACCAATTGCTTAAAATCAGGTGATGAGGGTTTTTCCCATGTATATGCTGTCTAAGGAACTTAAAGATTTTCATATGCTCATAATGGGCCAATTATCAGATGTATCAATTCATATGGGCAGTCCGGCCTAGCTGTATGCTTGTTAGTCATTATCATCTTTTGGGGGTTTTTAATAATTTAAATTAATGGAAATTAATGAATTATGGTGACTGGAAGTTGAACATTTATGATTGCCGGTCTTGGGGCTTTGCAGAAACACTGCCTGTCGGGCAGGTCGAACATGGGTATTCTAAGGGTATTAGGTGTCTATAATATGTGTATATAATTATGAGTGTATGTGTCTTTATGTTTCTGTACGTGATGTCAATGTTAAGTGTTAGTAACAAAGGGGGGGAGATTATATAATTACGGAATGTTGCTTGATATATATATGTATATATAGATATTGTCTGTTGACACAATTAAGGACATGTGAATATTATTTATTTATTATGTATTTTGTGGGTTATTGCTGATTGCCATGTGATAATTATGTGATTTGTAGGATATTTACATGTAACGAATTATGGGGGCAACAATAAAAAGAATGTTATTGTTAATTAACAGCTGAGTTTAATTGCAAGTCCCGTCATACTGGACCCAGCGCATTTTTGGCTTCTCTAGGCTCTGGCCTAGTTTTAAATAACTTGTGGCTTCTCTTTCAAAAAAAAATATAAATACAAAAAAAAATAAATACAAAAAAAAATTTTTTTTAATATACAGCATAAAAAGGAAAGAGGGGTTACAGTTATTGAACTCAAATCCTTTATTTTTCTTTTATAAAATTGCTAAACTGCTAGAATTGTTATTGTTTAGACAAAGCTTTTCGTCATTACTGACATCTTCAGGTCTTAAACGTCTGTCAACTGTATGTTGTAGGCTTTTATACTTTAGGCCCCTCCCCTTTGTCATCGCCCCTCCTATTGGTTCTAGCTGCTGCCGCTCTTCACGGGAACTTTGTCTACATTTTTCCGTTAGGCATTTTACTAACGTCCATAAAATTGTTTTACAAATCTCCCATTAATTTCTTCATGTAATATTTTACTTTCTGACTTATAACCTTTTACATTTCATCATTTTTAGTGTGTTATTCTTATTATTTTAATTTATTTTTGTTTATTGTTTAATATATAATAAAATATTTCTTCATTTGTAAAATCCACTTTTATATTCATTAATTTATTCTTATCTTCTTTTTTAACTTTAAGTATTTCTAGTTCTTCTATTAGTTTTCTTTTTTGCGGATTGTTTTCTATTTTGATTATTTCCATATTTTCATTTGGATTTATAAATTTATGGCCTGATTCATTGAAATGTCTTGCATATAGTGAGTTCGTTGTTCTAACCCCTTCTCCTTTTGCATGTTCATTCATTCGAATTTTAAATTTTCTTCCAGTTTCGCCCAGATATATCTTATTACATTCCCCACATTTTAATTTGTATACACCGCTTTTTTCCGTTAATGGAATTTCTTCTGTTTTAGCATTTTTTATATATTCGAATACATTTTTCGTTTTCTTTATTCCTATCTGTATTTCGTATTTTTCGAAGCTTTTTTGTAACATTTTTGTTTGATATCCTATGTATGTTATTGCTCCTTTATATTTCTTTTCTTCATTTGTTTTTTCTTTTTTGTTCTTTTCTATTTCTTTATTTTCCTCTATTTTCTTAACTATTCTATTAATTATTTTAGGGTTGTAATTATTGTTTTTTGCTATTTGTTGTATTTTCTTTAATTCTTTTTGTTTGAGTTCTTCATTTTCTAGATAATTTATAGCTCTATAGCAAAACGAATTTAATGCTGACATTTTATAATTGACTGGATGATATGATTCTTGTGGAATTATTAAATCTGAGTATGTTTCTTTCCTACATATATCAAATTTGAGTTTGTTATCTTCAATTTTTATATTGATATCCAGGAAATTAATTTCTAATCCTCCAATTTCTTCTTGAAATTTTATTGTTTTTTCTATGTTATTTAATTCTTCCGTAAATTTTTTAAATTCATTTACTTCACCTTCCCAAATTATTAGTATGTCATCTACATATCTGATCCATTTTTTAAGTCTTCTTTCTTTATCTGCATCTTTTAAAATTTTGATTTCAAAGCTATTCATGAATATCTCTGCCATTAATGGTGAATTTAAACAATACGAAGAATCAAATCCTTTATTATCTTTTTTAAATTGTTTTAAAAGACAAATATAATTATTCACAAAGTCTGACCGGCTGTTCTTTAAATATGCTCAAAATGGCAGCAGTAGCTCTTAATGTCCCAGGGACCATTCATTTGCATTATTTTGTATAATTACTAAATAAAATACAAATAGTATGTTTTTACGTTAAGTCCTTTTGACTACGATATAAACGACAGATATGTTAGGAAAAGTACCAAAATACATGGGATTACAATAAATTACAGAGTGTCTTAACAAGATTATATTAATAGTTTTACAATGTTCAGTGTCTAGGTCAGTGTTCCGCAACCTTTTTTTACTCACGGCACACCCCAGACGGGCCTAGACTCAACACGGCACCCCAAAATGTCTGTCCCCACAAAATCATATGAATCTTAATATAATTACGAAATATTACGTCGTTAAGTAATAAATTTTTATTATTATTACTATCATCATCATTATTGTTATTATTATTATTATAAAACAGGAATAGACTCATGCATTTATTAACAATTTATTCACTTTAATTCACTTTAGAAAATACGAATTTTAAAGTAAATAACTCTACTCATACCTTCAATGTGATACTTGAGCCTGCTTAGCTGGACACAGACGGCTGATTCGTGGCGGAATCGTTGACAAACCATGCCTCATTTCTTCATCGATGGATTTGAGTCTCTCTCTCTTTGATGTTTTAATTTCAGTCAACGTCGAGAAGCCCAGTTCACACAAATATGTTGTTGAAAATGGTAATAACACATTAACTGCCATCTCGGAGATAGCCGGGTATTCACTCCTTATTGACAACCAAAATGTTTCCAAAGGCACTTCGAAAAATTTTAATTTCAATGTTCTGTCTGCTTTCAAATCTGCCAGTTCCTCTTGTAAGCCTAAATTATTCGGAAGATGTTTCGAATCCATAATGAATGGATCACGAACCCAGTCAAAATCTTCAACACTCTCTCCAAAATATTTTTTGAAATTCTGCTGCAAGAGTACTAAATGTTCTTTAATTAAGTCCATCAACACCTTATTATCGTTAGCAAGGGGCCATAGAGTTGGGAACATCTCACACAATCCATTTTCAATTGTCTGTATCCACAAATTTAACTTATTAATAAATCCTTGAATCTTATCCATACTAGTCAGAATATTTTCGTTTCTACCTTCCATTTTTCTGTTTAGTTCATTCAAGTGTACGAAAATGTCGGAAAGATATGCCAACTTAGATACCCATTCATCATCTGCAAATAAATCCGCATATTCATGCCCCTCAATAGTCAAAAATGCAAGTACCTCCTCTTTAAGTTCAAACATTCGCGTTAACACTTTACCTCGAGATAAACATCGTACTTTTGTATGTAGCAGAAGTGTAGTGTGCTCAGATCCCATTTCTTGACACAAAACGTTAAAAAGCCGCAAATTTAGGGGGCACGATTTGATGAAGTTCACGACTTTTACTACTTCGTCCATCACAATTTTCAGAGGAGATGGCAAAGACTTAGCAACAATGGCTTCGCGGTGAATGAGACAATGGTCGGTTCGTAAGTTAGGATTTACTTCGCGTACTTTACCCACGAATCCTTTCACTCGGCCTGTCATAGAAGCGGCTCCGTCTGTACAAACACTAACGCAATCCTCCCATGTTAATTCATTACGGACCACATATTCATTAGTCGTACGAAATATTTCTTCACCGGTTGCTCGCTCGGGTAGTTCTTTGCAAAAAAAAGAAATTAGTTGCAATTACATCCCCATCAACATACCTTATGTAGGAAAGAAGTTGTGCGTGACCGCCAATATCGGTGGACTCGTCGATCTGAAGTGAGAACTTTCGACTGCTCTTTATTTCTCCTTCATAATGTCTTCGATGTCACTGGCCATGTCATTAACTCGGCGGCTGATTGTGTCAGCAGAGAGAGGAATTTTTGAAATTTCAGTACCCAAGTTCTAAACCCAGGACTATTTTTACCATTTCTTTACACGCGGGCATTAACAACGTTTCTGCTATTGTGTGTGGTTTTTTGGCCTTTACGATAAGTTCGGCTACCTTATAGCTAGCTTCCTGTACTTTTTGCGAAACACGTACCGACGTAGTCATGAGCGTCACTTGTTTTTTATTTTGTTCCAACAACCGACGAAAATAATTCACATCTTTACTTAACAGAGAGGAATGTTTTGTTGACAAATGTCGTTTCAATTTACTGGGAACCACAGCAGCATTACTGAGTTTTTCATCACACACAACACACTCGGGGATTGGGCATGTTTTGTTACCACACCAAAAAAACCCGTAAGATAAATAATTATCACTATATTGCCGGTGAACTACTTTCTGTTTCTTTTTTTCGGGCTCGATGGTTTCACTACTTGCACTCGAGGACGGACCACTCCGTACAAGGAACATATCCATATCGAAAAAAAATAGTTTAATAACACTGTAATAGAAAATAGTAAGACTGGTGTAGCAATCACAATATTCGCACTACTGCAGAGCACAGCTGTGATAGAACTGAACTGAAATACTGTAATTGTTGTCTGACAATGTGTGGGTCCTTCGGCGAAGGAAAAGAGCAATAAAGTTTAAGAAGCACCGACAAACAGGCACAAATATTAAAACAAGGCAATAAAATAATAAAAGAGAGGGAAATTTTTGCTAATCCCCGCAATTTTAGTTAAAACCACGTACAGCCAGCCGTACACAAAAGATGCGGTGTTACAAAGAACTCTCTTGAATAGAGTTTAGAACATTTAGAGTTTTGAACGTAAACTCTATTGTATGATTGGTGCGGGCCGCTAAAAGGCTTGCTAAAAGTCTTACGCAGCTTTCTTTGCGGTGAACACAAAGCTTGCCGCCTGTAAACCATCAAACCGGCCCAATATTTCAGGCGAGAATACAAATAACTTAAGATAAGTTAAGCAAACTATAACAACAATATTGAGTAAATAAATTACATTTAATTTCTACGAAAATATAACAGTTATCAGCATGTATTAAAGACTAAACAAGCACCTTCTTACTTAAAATCGACAATTAATTTATTACAATAATAGGTAAAAGTTGGCGTCACACCTTTCACCTTGTGATGGCACACTATTGTGCCGCGGCACACCGGTTGCGGAACACTGGTCTAGGTTATGTTGACTTAAGTGTTTTTAAGGTCTAGTTCACTTTAGATGATAGTATTACTCTATATTAATAGTTTTTTATACTGAAAATAATATTATTCATTGATTATTTTCACAGTGAAAGTTCAAAATTGTTTTGATTAAAAGTGTAAACAGTGTCTTTGAGAAGTGTGGCCTAGGCCTTGAACGAAATTGCTTCAGTTTAGTTATTTATCAAAAAATACTTCTCTTCCTGGATAGGTTGATGGTATTTCTTCATAGATTCCTTGGTTTACTTCTTTAGAATGATATTGTACTTCTTTCTTCTATTTATTTTGTTTAGTATTATTATTTAACTTTACTTTAGGCTCACTGATATAAAAATTACAATCTGTTGGATTAGTCACTCTTATTTTTAAATCAACCTTTCTCGTTTAGATCCAATAATGTACTCCTCTTTATTTAATTTATAACACCTCCGTTGCTAAGGCCTATCTTAGCTTTTATTGGTGTGAATTCTAACATTTTATGTTACTATGGTGCTATCTGAGCCTCAACATAAACAAACTTCTAATATTTTACCTTCCATTTTCTTTAAATTGTCATCACTTTTTTATAAGATCTTTGATCTTCTATTTATTAGTATTTTTGAGTTTCTGATGGAACACTGATTATTTTGATACCACTTTTGATTATTTTCTATTACATATTTCTTGAGTTACCATTTTCCACTTTTAATTATTTGTCCCCAAATTATTAGTTCTTCTTGTACTCTTCACTTTATTAAAACTATTGGACACAATTAGTAATAATATAACTTAACCTGACATGGTTTATTCTAATTATAATATAAATTCTTATTCCAAATCCCTTAACTATATAAGCTTTAACATGCCTAGTTTTACAAATCTCTATTATTATTATTTTGGTACTTTCCTATTAATATTAACATTTGTGTCATTAATATTACTACATATAATATTAATCAATACAGCCACACTAATTACTAATAACTATTAGTAACAGATGACAATTCTTCTTAACTTTCTGTATACAATACAGTTTTTATAAATACAACAAAACACTGTAAGTAGTTTCCAAAACATGGTCCTCCTTACTTATTAACTTTAACATAACTTTAACATTACTTAATAGTTAACATAACTATTATTCACATTCCTTTATCTTTAATAAACATAATTATTAGAACCTTAAGTAAATAATAAAATAAATAAATAGTATTTAACTAAGTATTTAAATAATTAGTTCTTGACACAAAAACTATCATGTTTCTTGGTACTTTTATTAGGAGTAGTAAAGTATATTTCTGTCAACAAGATGAGTGGCAAAATATCGTGTAACAATATATATATATATATATTGTAACAGTACCAAATGTGGTAGTTACATAATATAAGCTAATATAACGTCAAGTAAGAGAAAAGCATGGAAGTATGTCTAGATAAATAAACCTAAGTGTATAAAAGTGTGTATCTACAAATATATTAATAAAAAATCCAACGATGAAGAAGATAATATTAACATAGCAACATCAAATGCAAAATGAAGAAAGAAAATGCCACGAGCCAAAACAAAATATCAGTAACCCAATAGGATCCAACAGTGAGGGGAAACAACGAAATAAGGACCAACAAGCTCCAACAGCAAAGGAGATAAATAAAAATAGCAACTAAAATGAAAATATTTGAAGAGGAAGAAAGAAGAAGGACCAGGAAGAGCACCATGAAGAGGGAAGAAGATGGACAGAAGATGTAAGGACTCAACATAAACCACGTGTGCTAAAGACTATATAAGTGACCAAAAGAAATGATGATTATCAAATGTGAAAAGAAAACCAGTGTTTAACGTTTAAGGAACCACAAACAATTACAGTGTGTACTTAATATAAATGTGAAACCTGTGAATAATTAACTAATTTCAACTGAATAAACCACACAAACAATTACAGTGATGAAGTTTACAGTGTAAGAAAATATGTTAATTTCATAATGAAACAGCAAGAATTAGAATAGTCAAATAAACACAGACAATGAGTGTGACTAATTTAATAAAGTTGTGATCAATACAGATAATCATAAGACCACCAGAATAGAACAAAATAGAACAATTATGTTATTGTTCATAGAGAACTGACAACAAATAAAAAACCTTTGTTATGTATCAAACAATGACAGGAATTAACTTCCACCAATGACCAGAAAAATATTGTAAATAATACAAAAAGATTTGCGTTAGTGTTTAAGAAGGAGTTGTATAAACATGTGTAACAAAATAATTAAAATATTATAGTAAGATACCGTACTGAAGTCAGTTTAGTAGTAGAAAAATACTGCACTAAAACAGATGGTACATTGTTACACAACCCATAGGGAAGACACCTATTCAACAGAAAATCATACATATTAATGTAAATAAATGATCATCAACTATGATATCAAACAAGAATTTGTTATAAATAATAATAAATCTTAAGAGACAATGTATTATATTGCAGCACTATGCAAATAAAACAAATCAAATATGATGGCACAGAGGATAGTAGAAATGGAACAAGTATGCCAATTTAGTTAGGCAAAATACAATATCAAAGCATATACCAATGTTAATAAAAGTATTACCAGTAGTGAGATAAATATCTGATAATACATTGAGAACAGATTCTGAACATAACATTAACAGTATTGTAACTAAAATATTGTAAACTAACTAACTATGTACATACAACCAGAAGTAAGCTGAACCATTGTATGACCAATTAGTTAAGAAAAATATTGTATCAAAGATTGAGCACAGATTGATAAAGTTATTACCAGTAGTAAGAGGAAATCCCAATGCTACTTTGAGAACAGACTATGACCATAAAGACAGTCATTTTATATACAAACAATTAAAAACCAAATGACTATTATGAAGAAACCCAAATGTAAACAAACCATGACAAGCAAGTTATTTATGAAAAATATAACTTGTAAACTTGTTTAAAAGTAAATGAAAACATTATCAAGAGTTAGAATAATGTCTAATGCTACTTTGGAAACCCAAACCAAGTGTAACAATGACAATTTAATTGTTGTATTAGCAAAAATAAATGACTGCTATGATATGGCACAACATAAACAGACCCATTACTGAAAAATTGAAGGGTTCTGAACTAGTTAAAAGATAACCATTGTATATAATGAATTAGGTACAATGTGTGTACACTAATTACAATCATTACATGATATAATTTAAACAGAGAAAACCAAAAATAAGGTGAAAAATTGTATAAAAAAGATAGGAGAGGACTGAAACTATGTAAATAGTAGATTAACCACAATCATATACAAATATTTTAGAGTAAAATTGTGTAAATAAACTTTACTAGTATTATTAGATTGTCATATTACTGTTTTAAATAAGGAAAATTAGTTTTAAGCACATTTATGAAAAATCAAACATGGACGCTTAATGACGCCATAACGAGATTTTGTGTAGGGAACAATTATTCCCAAATTTTGAATTAAGTTTAACTGAGATATAGACTCAAAGTGTTTATTTAAAAAGTGTTTTAATATAAATAAGTAAAATCTGGTGTAATAAACTTATAAATATAAGATACACCAGAAATAATTCGTAAAATCGTTATTGTGATAGAAGTGATGGACAGAAAATATTCATTCTTAGACTTAAATTAACAAGCAGGATGTCCGCAATTCACTGACATCAACCATTTAACGATAGGACGTAAATTAAGAAAGTTATTGTAATTTTAAACTTTTCAGTTAAATTTTTGTACCAGTGCTGACGTCAAAAAGCCTCAACACCAAAATCGATTTTGTTAAAAAATTAAATATTTTAATAAAACAAAGGCTTTTGGGTCAGAGAGTATAGTGTTTCCAACCAATAGAATGAATGACTTTCGGCAGACGAGCAGGAGACGCTGAGAGGAAGCATTACAGTTCACGTCTAGCTTTTCGACGGAGAGGCCACGCCACTCGACAACATGAAGAAGTTTTTATTTTGAATTTGTGCGCGGCATTTGCATTAAGTAACCAACATACATAACCTTAACACTACACCAATATATACGAGTGAAAAGTGCGGAGTTATTTAATTAAACGAGTACGGTTAGTGTATAATGTCAATCGTACTTGCGAGTGTTGTGATAAATAAAAAACAGGGAGTACAATTTTGTTTAAATAATACTGAACAGAAATAATAACTTCGTAACCAACTAATTTTTGATACTACGCAAATCAAATAAGGCGAAGTATTAAAAACCATGATTGAATTATCAGAATTAAAGAAAAAATTAATTCACAATTATTAAAATATTATAAAAAATATTTTAATTATTTATTATAACTTAAAAAATTATGTTTGAAATATTTATCACTAAATACAAGAATTGACCTTAGTCACTCATTTGACTAAACTTATTTTTCTTGATTTTTTCGATGTTTTGAAATATACGTTATTAACTTTCATACGAAAAAAAATAAATGTAATCCTGATAATAACATATCAAAATATTACGAATAATATGTTTATATGTATAGATTAAGAAATAATAACTATTAAGAAATACTTAACCATTGTAACAATACCCGTTATAACTAACCTCAGAATCGTAACGGTAACTTGACAATTTCAATATTACCGATCTGTTCTCAAGTAACATCCAAACCAGATAGAAATACTAACAAGAGTTTTTTGATAAATTTTTCTCTTGAAAATAGATAATTCTTAAAACGAATTATTAAAAGAAAGTGATACATTTTTAACTACTGTACAAGTCATCCAGCTTGATAATTGTAAACGAGTATTATAAGTTGCGTGCGCATTCCCGCGTACGATAGTACCATAAATATCAGATATATGGTATTAATTTTTGATTTTTATATTTGTTTGCTTATTATTAATTATTGTTCATTTTATATCGTTATTCAATTACATCTTGTGCCTGGTATCATGTTACCTAAAAGAACCTTACGAAATATGGTAATTCACTGATACAAGATAACATAACCTCTTGAAGTTAAATTATTGTACCAATAACAGGTTTACCAGCCTTGAGGCTGAACAGAGTCTTATTTGAATTTTTTAATTGTAATCATTATTTAAAAGGTTGTTAGTTTTGATTGTTAATTGTCAAAGATTTTATGATTTATTGATTGTTAATAAACCTCCACTTTTATTACCAGTGAAAAGAGTATCATTTCTATTCTAAATCAGTTCATTTATTTTTAATCAGTTCTACCACAGGTGGCGGAAGAGTTTAAAAAAGATTTAATAATAATTCAGAATAATAATTAGATATTACTTCATTTATTTTGTGTGTGATACTATATTGAATATTTGATCTGAATATTTACTTGTATATAAAGTGCATGTATTTCAGCAGAACCGTCACTGAGCAGGACTGAAGTATTCACGTGTGGTAAGTGAGGGAGGTACATAACAGAGTGCGCGAACCATTTTAAATAAAAGAAGTGGACTATTATTACGCACCCATAAAAAAAACAATACAATAACACTAATAACCTTAACAGTTACAGTTACATTTTGTTTTAAGAAACAACATTATCGTAGATACCGGTGCGTATCTGCACTCACACGACTACACCACACCAAAATATATCTGAATCTATAACTTGTTCCTTAACAAGTTGGCTAGCACAACAGTGTGGTTTAAAGGAGATCAACTACTTATTTCATTAACAAGTTGGCGCTCCATCGCGGGGCAGAAGTGAGTGAAGATACACTACATCAAAATATAAATATATCTACACCCATAATAATCTACACTTGAAAATATAACTTAACTTGTAAACTTGTTTTATTACAAGTTAGCGCCCAACGTCTGAGCACGAATTGGGGAAAATATACCATACTAGTAACATAATTACCCCGATCCGTGAAAAGACAGCAGGTACATTACCAGCATATCAAGATGTACACCAGCAGATTAAAATCGAGATCAAATTCGAGATCAACGTCGAGAAAGAGGGCAACAGAAGCGGAGAAGGAGGCCAGAAGGGAAGAAAAGGAGGCTATGTCGACGGAAGACGTGGAAGAAGTTTTACTGGAAGTAAAGGACAAACCAATTGAACCGGCGGAGGGGGTTCAACAACCAGACGAGGAGGAACCGGAAATCGTACTTCAGGAAATCCCACCCGAAATAAGTCAACCTGCAACGATGATGCCACTGGAAGGAATAAATTTCATGGAAATATTGAGGGCAACGATGGAAGAGGTTCTAAAGGAAACCAACAAGAAGCTGGACGAAAACAGTCAATCCAACAAGGAGACCAATAAATCTATAGAATCACTGAGAGCGGACTTAAACAATAAAATAGAAGAGGCCAGTCGATCCACCAAGGAGGAATTAAACAGTAAAATAGAAGAAGCCAGCCGATCCACTAACCAAAATATAGAGGAAGGCCAGAGGGAGAACCAGAAACATATGGAGTTATTAAAAGAAGAATTTAATAACCAGATAAATGAGACGAACAGAAGGATGGAAGATGGTCAAAGAAAAACCGAAGAATTATTAGAGAAGAAAATGGCCATAATGAAAGAGGATTTATCGGCAGAGTTGGGAGTAAAGATTGATCAAACCAACCAGAAGATTGATGAAATTAACGCTAAATTTAATCGAGATGTTGAGACCATACAAGCTGACCACGAAAGAATATGGCAACAGATAAGTGTCAACAATGACAAGATGGAAGAAACCGCTAAGGATACGCTGGAAATGATTGAAAGAAGATTGGGAGAAAATGTCGAGGAAATCGAAAAACAAATGGCCATATTAACAACAGAAGTTAATGTCGAGATGTCTGAAGTGCGGAAAGAAGGAGAACGTACCAACCTGAAACTAGTACAGACAGAAATGGACTTCAACCAGCGTATTAGTGATGTGGAGAAAACCCACGGTACACAACTAGGTGTGATAGCGCAAGAGCAAACCAAAATGAAGGCAGCGCAGTCGACGTTAAGAGAAAAGTGCGAAGAAGTCTCTGGAAAGGTAGACGCAATTAAGCAGCAAGTGCATGATGACAAAACACAATTAACAGAACGTCAACGGAGAGAATTGGACGACCTCCGAGACAAGATGCATCGTCTGCAGACAATACCAAACTTCCTATCCGGTTTGAGTCACTTAGAAGGAAGGGACCAGATTGATTTCCGAACCTATTCTAAAAATCCACTGGAATTCTTAGAGAGAATAGAAGAAATAATACAAAGAAACCGAGAGAGCAGATGGTCTATCATTAAAGGTAGGTTGGATGAATCTTTTAAAAATACATTCGACAACTGGTGGACAGCAACCCGTCACGAAGTGGGGAGTTATGACACTTTCAAAACGGCATTTAAACAAAAGTATTGGTCGGAAGCCACACAAAACATCATAAGGGACGACATTACAAACGGAAAATTCGATTTGAATGGAAGGCAATCGATGACAACCTACTTTTTAGGAAAAATTTGCCTGGCAAGGAATCTGGAGCCTGCAATCCCAGAAGAATGCCTGGTTACAAAACTGGCCTACCATTTTAATCAGGGTATTTCGCAGGGGAGGTTGAATGCACAGATAAAAACAATTCAAGGAATGTGCGACCTACTCGAAAGCCACGAAAGAGAAAGATATTATCAACGGTATCGACAAGTACCTAGCCAAGCATACGATCGAGGAGGGCCTGGAAACAATAACCCCGCCATTCACAATGACAGGAATAACACAGGAAGAAATTTTCACAACCCACCAAGATTTCAAAATCAACCAATACCACGCCAAGACGGAGGTGGCGACAACATAAATAGAGGAAACTATAATAACCATCGTCCAGGTGGAGACCAGAGAGATACGCATTACCAAAGAGGTAATAACTACTACAGGCCACATCAAAACCAATCTCCCAATCATCAACCACGACAAGGTAATGGTAATCAGAATAACAATCATTTTCGCAGGGTACACTATACCCATGCCAGCCGAGGTGGGAACCGTAGAAACTATTATCAAGGACGGAGGAGTTTCCGAAACCAGCACAATCACTCCAGTAATAGTGATAGAGAAGAAAGAGAATCCGGCTATCGATCAAATGGAAGTGACAGCAGTGGAGGTCATAGAACAGTTACACAGACTACAGAAGTATACCATAACGGACATGGACTTGGAAGTCAGGAGCCCGTAGCTTCAACGTCACAAGACAGGCACGAAAACGGTGACCTGAATTTAAACACCAACCGGCAGTGAAAAGCCCAAGATCACCCTCACTGAACCGGACTATTGGGTCTGATATTTTGGCAAAACCTTCGAATCATCGCAAAATATACAACAACAATTACCTAAAAAACATCAGAAAGGATTTGATGGAAGAGAAAGAAAGTGCTATTGGCGATGCAAGCAACAGTGAAATTGCGTATATATCTGTGAAAGTCAACAACACCAATGCCACGGCAATGATAGATACCGGGGCCAACGTATCATTAATCGACAAGATGGAATTGGACAGAATCCAATCGGAAAATAAAGCTACCATACCAACATTACCAATTAGCAACATAATACTCATCGGAGCCACCGGACGTCAGAATAAGACTATTCGACAACAGGTACAACTAGATGTATCAAGCAATGGGAAAACAATACAGATGGTATTCCTAGTAGCCAGTGGGCTACCGTTCACCCTACTCATTGGTTGTGATATATTGCGAAAATACACAGCAATAATTAATATGGATACAAATACGGTGATGATGAAGACAGAAGAAGTTGAGTGGACTGCCAATTTAACAGAATGCAGGAAGGCACCCTCGGAACATGTAATATATTACATCAGGGAAGGCCATGAACACCAAGAAGGCGCCATCAATCAAGGACCTCATCACAGTCCAGAGGAAGCTCTATGGTTGGAGAAAATTAATGAAATTCGAGAATTTAAAACCAGCCAGAATAGCTATGAGTTGACTTGGGAACAACGGGACCAGCTAATAAATATATACTACCAATATCGCCACGTATTTTCTGATACGCCTGGGAAAATAAAGAATTTCCAATGTGAATTAAAATTCAAGGACCAGACAGAGTTCAAGCGAAAATCTTACCCTATCGCCTTTTCACTGAAAGAAGCTGTAAGAGAGGAAATTCAACGTTTAATAGAAAATGATATAATAGAAGTAAGCAATTCACCATACACCAACCCTATTGTCGCTGTACCAAAGAAGAATGGTGCAGTAAGAATTTGTTTAGATGCTCGTGAACTCAACAAGACCATAATTAATGACAGGACATCGCCTGGCGAAATCGATGAAATACTAAAGAAATTTTATGGTACAAAATTTTACAGTATATGGGATACGGTATGCGGATATTGGCAGGTCGAACTGCATCCGAACAGCAGAAAGTTCACTGCTTTTATCTTTGAAGGCCGAAATTACCATTTTAAGAGATTACCATTCGGTTTAGTGAACTCAGTGGCAATATTCGTCAAATGTATGGACGAGATACTGGGCCACAGCACATTACAGTTTACGACAGTTTATGTCGACGACCTCTTGATCGCCTCTAACAATTGGGAGGAGCACTGTGACCGGGTGGCACAAGTATTGCAAAAATTGGAAGACAACCACATTACATTAAAATTAGACAAATCACAATTAATCGCAAAGGAAGTGCAATTCTTGGGGTTTAACTTGTCAGAATACGGAATTACACCATCCCAGGAGAAAATGGAGGCAATTCAGCGTTTCCCCGTCCCGAAGAACAAAAAGCAACTGCAATCGTTCCTCAGAATCTGCAATTATTATCGGAAATTTCAAAATAATTATTCTGAACTGACAGCTCGATTTTCAGCACAGCTATCATCGAAGGAAAAATGGAAGTGGGGATCAGATCAAGATTCTACATTTGAATTGATTAAAGAAAAGTTTCTTGAAACTGTTATGCTACATCACCCCAATTTCGAGAAACAGTTTTTCATGAACTGTGACGCTAGCGACCTAAGCCTTGGTTCTGTACTCTATCAAGAAGACCAAGACGGGAATCATCAAGTGATCAGTTTCGCGAGCCGTACTTTGAACAAATGCGAACGTAACTACCATACAACGGAAAAGGAATTATTGAGTATAGTGTTTGCATGCAAAAAGTTTAGGACTTTTATTTTAGGATATACAGTAACAGTGAGGACAGATCACAAATCTATTTCATTTCTTAAAAACTGCAAGTTAAAACACGGCAGATTGACGAGATGGACTCTTACACTTCAAGAATACAACATACAGTGGGAGTACATACCCGGAAAAAGCAACACAGCTGCAGACGTGTTGTCCCGGATAAACATTAACGCCCAAACATTTGAAGGAGAGAGTGAAACCATTGCGAGAGTCTACCACCTACTGAAGAGTAAATCTGAACTCACTAACATATTATCCGATATAACCATTCATCAACAACAAGATCCCAAAATATCATTGATTATCCAAAAACTAGCAAACAATGATATGAATATCAAACATTACTACTGTACTCATAATCAGTTATTATTCACCAAACACAATAAAGATGATGAAAGATGGAAGGTAGTTATCCCAAAAGCCCTAGAAAAAGAATTGACCATCGACTACCACATACGCTATGGTCACATGGGCGCAGTAAAGGTCGTAAAGGCATTGCAGGAGCATGTGCATTTCAAGGACATGAGTAGAAAAGTCAGAAAATATGTCCAGAATTGTAATATTTGCCAACTGGCAAAATGCAGCAATGAGAAGCGAGAAGGAGTTATGATACCGATTACATCAACAACAAAATTAGAAAAAATTTTCTTGGACATTTGTGGACCATTTCCACGGAGTGGTGGAAGACACCAATATAAGTATATCATCATAATATTTGATCACTACACCAAATATACTAAGCTGTACCCACTCAATCGAGCTACGACAAGTAAAATACTGGAGATAGTCATAAATAAGTATATACCCGAAGTGGGTAAACCATCGATGATAATTACAGACCATGGAACGCAATTACGAGGACGAAAGTGGCGGGAAACACTGATCCATCTGGGAATAAAAACATACAAAACATCGGTGTATCACCCCAACAGCAACCCTGCTGAGAGAGTGTTGAGAGAAGTAGGAAGGATTTTAAGAACCTACTGTCACAGCCAGCAGAGGAAGTGGGAGGAGTATTTATCCCCGGCTGAAGACTTCCTAAATCTAGCCTACCATCAATCGACTGACGAAACACCATACATGGCTATGTACAAGAAAAGACCACCCCGGGAGATCACAGAGATCATTAATTTTCCAATCAGTGCAGAGGTCAAATTTAACAGAACAAGATTCTATAATAATGCAGTTGAAAGAGCTAATAAACTGAGGATCAAGTACAAAAAATTGCAACCCAAAATTATCAAATATGAAGTGGGAGACCAAGTGCTTATCAAAAATCGAGAACTCCCAAGTACTATCGAGGGCATTGCAAAGAAACTGCTACTGCTATATACCGGACCATATACTGTGACTAAGAACAATCTAAACAACACTTATGAATTGCAGGACCCTATTACAAAAAAGATAAAGGGTACCTATAATCAGACTTCAATGAAAAAATATATTGACAATTAGAATATGGGACTAAAAGTGAAAAGTTAGCGATAAGAATTATTTTATTATTGATATTATGTAAAGGATGAAAATATTTGTTATGAAAAATGAAGATATAATTATGAATATAACTGTTGACTATATCAAGATGAAAAATGAAATGTGGCCATGAAGATTATTGTTATTTAAAAGTGAAAAATGAAAATATGATTATAAAAATAGATGTTGACTAAAGAAGAAGGATGTGTTATTGTTATGAAAACTATTATATGTGTATATTAAATGAGAAGTAACTGTATAATTATGTATTGAACATTGAATATATTGTAATTTTATAATGTGAGAAAACATACTCCAAGAGAATTAATGTAAAGGATTCAGAACATTGTATTTAATAATAATAACGTACTAATAAAGATGAAAATACGAGACAGACAAACAACATCCACGGCATATATGAGATGAAATCATTAATTCCAAGAGCCACGTCAACAAGTAAAAGAAAATCTCACCCGTACTAATAAAGATGAAAATACGAGAAAGACACATACCAACTATGGCACAACTAATTCCAAGAGCCACGTCAACAAGTAAAAGAAAATCTCACCCGTACTAATAAAGATGAGAATACGAGACAGACAAACAACATCCACGGCATATATGAGATGAAATCATTAATTCCAAGAGCCACGTCAACAAGTAAAAGAAAATCTCACCCGTACTAATAAAGATGAAAATACGAGAAAGACACATACCAACTATGGCACAACTAATTCCAAGGGCCACGTCAACAAGTAAAAGAAAATCTCACCCGTACTAATAAAGATGAGAATACGAGACAGACAAACAACATCCACGGCATATATGAGATGAAATCATTAATTCCAAGAGCCACGTCAACGAGTAACAAGAACATCTCACCCGTACTAATAAAGATGAAAATACGAGAAAGACACATACCAACTATGGCACAACTAATTCCAAGAGCCACGTCAACAAGTAAAAGAAAATCTCACCCGTACTAATAAAGATGAGAATACGAGACAGACAAACAACATCCACGGCATATATGAGATGAAATCATTAATTCCAAGAGCCACGTCAACAAGTAAAAGAAAATCTCACACGTACTAATAAAGATGAGAATACGAGAAAGACACATACCAACTATGGCACAAATAAATTTCCAAAAGCCTAGTCAACCAGTAATAAGAACACCATACCCGTACTATTGAAGAAGGAAGAAGGAGCAAATGAGAAGTTGGAAAAATAAAACCAAAGTAATGTATTAATGTAGACAAACCACCACACACAACCACATTGTTTCTAGTGTATTTTACTAGAGAAAAAGCCAATACCACATGGAATATAAATACCAATAAAACCATGAAGAAGAAGAAAAAATAAATGTACTTATGAATTATATCTAGAAGATTGAAACCTGAAAGGAAGAATATGACGAGACGACATTCAAAGTGACTACAAAATGAAGAGATTAATCAATGATAAAGAAGAATAAGAAATAATATACTAACGAAGATAATCATGAGAGTATACCAGTGAGGAAATGTAAAACAAACTATCCCTATAATATGTGAAGAATATAGTTAAGTTGAATCAAGAAAAGAGAGTATAACAATGTATAAACCGCAGATGCGTGAATTAATCCCAAGGATATTTATTATTTGTCGGAAGAACGACCACTATTATTATTTTTTGATGATTTGAGATGAATTGACTGATGAGTAATGCCAGCAATCATTTATTATTATTGAAGGAGATGATTTGCCTCCATATTTATTGAAGTTAGTATGGCCAGTAGAGTTGAATAGCCAAAGTGAGCCGCTCTAAACTGCCCCAGCTAAGCTTATGTTAGGGAATTAGGGAACTAAATAAACAAGGGAGATGACTACATAGAGAAGATATAAATATGATTCAAATAAAAGAAACTGAAGGGATATATGGAAAAAACATGTAAATCAACATGGAATGTACAACAATTGATAAATTCTTCAATGAAAAATATAGTATAATAATTCAGAATTAATCAATTCTTATAGGAAGGCATATGTAACAGTACCAAATGTGGTAGTTACATAATATAAGCTAATATAACGTCAAGTAAGAGAAAAGCATGGAAGTATGTCTAGATAAATAAACCTAAGTGTATAAAAGTGTGTATCTACAAATATATTAATAAAAAATCCAACGATGAAGAAGATAATATTAACATAGCAACATCAAATGCAAAATGAAGAAAGAAAATGCCACGAGCCAAAACAAAATATCAGTAACCAGACCCAATAGGATCCAACAGTGAGGGGAAACAACGAAATAAGGACCAACAAGCTCCAACAGCAAAGGAGATAAATAAAAATAGCAACTACAATGAAAATATTTGAAGAGGAAGAAAGAAGAAGGACCAGGAAGAGCACCATGAAGAGGGAAGAAGATGGACAGAAGATGTAAGGACTCAACATAAACCACGTGTACTAAAGACTATATAAGTGACCAAAAGAAATGATGATTATCAAATGTGAAAAGAAAACCAGTGTTTAACGTTTAAGGAACCACAAACAATTACAGTGTGTACTTAATATAAATGTGAAACCTGTGAATAATTAACTAATTTCAACTGAATAAACCACACAAACAATTACAGTGATGAAGTTTACAGTGTAAGAAAATATGTTAATTTCATAATGAAACAGCAAGAATTAGAATAGTCAAATAAACACAGACAATGAGTGTGACTAATTTAATAAAGTTGTGATCAATACAGATAATCATAAGACCACCAGAATAGAACAAAATAGAACAATTATGTTATTGTTCATAGAGAACTGACAACAAATAAAAAACCTTTGTTATGTATCAAACAATGACAGGAATTAAGTTCCACCACTGACCAGAAAAATATTGTAAATAATACAAAAAGATTTGTGTTAGTGTTTAAGAAGGAGTTGTATAAATATGTGTAACAAAATAATTAAAATATTATAGTAAGATACCGTACTGAAGTCAGTTTAGTAGTAGAAAAATACTGCACTAAAACAGATGGTACATTGTTACACAACCCATAGGGAAGACACCTATTCAACAGAAAATCATACATATTAATGTAAATAAATGATCATCAACTATGATATCAAACAAGAATTTGTTATAAATAATAATAAATCTTAAGAGACAATGTATTATATTGCAGCACTATGCAAATAAAACAAATCAAATATGATGGCACAGAGGATAGTAGAAATGGAACAAGTATGCCAATTTAGTTAGGCAAAATACAATATCAAAGCATATACCAATGTTAATAAAAGTATTACCAGTAGTGAGATAAATATCTGATAATACATTGAGAACAGATTCTGAACATAACATTAACAGTATTGTAACTAAAATATTGTAAACTAACTAACTATGTACATACAACCAGAAGTAAGCTGAACCATTGTATGACCAATTAGTTAAGAAAAATATTGTATCAAAGATTGAGCACAGATTGATAAAGTTATTACCAATAGTAAGAGGAAATCCCAATGCTACTTTGAGAACAGACTATGACCATAAAGACAGTCATTTTATATACAAACAATTAAAAACCAAATGACTATTATGAAGAAACCCAAATGTAAACAAACCATGACAAGCAAGTTATTTATGAAAAATATAACTTGTAAACTTGTTTAAAAGTAAATGAAAACATTATCAAGAGTTAGAATAATGTCTAATGCTACTTTGGAAACCCAAACCAAGTGTAACAATGACAATTTAATTGTTGTATTAGCAAAAATAAATGACTGCTATGATATGGCACAACATAAACAGACCCATTACTGAAAAATTGAAGGGTTCTGAACTAGTTAAAAGATAACCATTGTATATAATGAATTAGGTACAATGTGTGTACACTAATTACAATCATTACATGATATAATTTAAACAGAGAAAACCAAAAATAAGGTGAAAAATTGTATAAAAAAGATAGGAGAGGACTGAAACTATGTAAATAGTAGATTAACCACAATCATATACAAATATTTTAGAGTAAAATTGTGTAAATAAACTTTACTAGTATTATTAGATTGTCATATTACTGTTTTAAATAAGGAAAATTAGTTTTAAGCACATTTATGAAAAATCAAACATGGACGCTTAATGACGCCATAACGAGATTTTGTGTAGGGAACAATTATTCCCAAATTTTGAATTAAGTTTAACTGAGATATAGACTCAAAGTGTTTATTTAAAAAGTGTTTTAATATAAATAAGTAAAATCTGGTGTAATAAACTTATAAATATAAGATACACCAGAAATAATTCGTAAAATCGTTATTGTGATAGAAGTGATGGACGGAAAATATTCATTCTTAGACTTAAATTAACAAGCAGGATGTCCGCAATTCACTGACATCAACCATTTAACGATAGGACGTAAATTAAGAAAGTTATTGTAATTTTAAACTTTTCAGTTAAATTTTTGTACCAGTGCTGACGTCAAAAAGCCTCAACACCAAAATCGATTTTGTTAAAAAATTAAATATTTTAATAAAACAAAGGCTTTTGGGTCAGAGAGTATAGTGTTTCCAACCAATAGAATGAATGACTTTCGGCAGACGAGCAGGAGACGCTGAGAGGAAGCATTACAGTTCACGTCTAGCTTTTCGACGGAGAGGCCACGCCACTCGACAACATGAAGAAGTTTTTATTTTGAATTTGTGCGCGGCATTTGCATTAAGTAACCAACATACATAACCTTAACACTACACCAATATATACGAGTGAAAAGTGCGGAGTTATTTAATTAAACGAGTACGGTTAGTGTATAATGTCAATCGTACTTGCGAGTGTTGTGATAAATAAAAAACAGGGAGTACAATTTTGTTTAAATAATACTGAACAGAAATAATAACTTCGTAACCAACTAATTTTTGATACTACGCAAATCAAATAAGGCGAAGTATTAAAAACCATGATTGAATTATCAGAATTAAAGAAAAAATTAATTCACAATTATTAAAATATTATAAAAAATATTTTAATTATTTATTATAACTTAAAAAATTATGTTTGAAATATTTATCACTAAATACAAGAATTGACCTTAGTCACTCATTTGACTAAACTTATTTTTCTTGATTTTTTCGATGTTTTGAAATATACGTTATTAACTTTCATACGAAAAAAAATAAATGTAATCCTGATAATAACATATCAAAATATTACGAATAATATGTTTATATGTATAGATTAAGAAATAATAACTATTAAGAAATACTTAACCATTGTAACAATACCCGTTATAACTAACCTCAGAATCGTAACGGTAACTTGACAATTTCAATATTACCGATCTGTTCTCAAGTAACATCCAAACCAGATAGAAATACTAACAAGAGTTTTTTGATAAATTTTTCTCTTGAAAATAGATAATTCTTAAAACGAATTATTAAAAGAAAGTGATACATTTTTAACTACTGTACAAGTCATCCAGCTTGATAATTGTAAACGAGTATTATAAGTTGCGTGCGCATTCCCGCGTACGATAGTACCATAAATATCAGATATATGGTATTAATTTTTGATTTTTATATTTGTTTGCTTATTATTAATTATTGTTAATTTTATATCGTTATTCAATTACATCTTGTGCCTGGTATCATGTTACCTAAAAGAACCTTACGAAATATGGTAATTCACTGATACAAGATAACATAACCTCTTGAAGTTAAATTATTGTACCAATAACAGGTTTACCAGCCTTGAGGCTGAACAGAGTCTTATTTGAATTTTTTAATTGTAATCATTATTTAAAAGGTTGTTAGTTTTGATTGTTAATTGTCAAAGATTTTATGATTTATTGATTGTTAATAAACCTCCACTTTTATTACCAGTGAAAAGAGTATCATTTCTATTCTAAATCAGTTCATTTATTTTTAATCAGTTCTACCACAGGTGGCGGAAGAGTTTAAAAAAGATCTAATAATAATTCAGAATAATAATTAGATATTACTTCATTTATTTTGTGTGTGATACTATATTGAATATTTGATCTGAATATTTACTTGTATATAAAGTGCATGTATTTCAGCAGAACCGTCACTGAGCAGGACTGAAGTATTCACGTGTGGTAAGTGAGGGAGGTACATAACAGAGTGCGCGAACCATTTTAAATAAAAGAAGTGGACTATTATTACGCACCCATAAAAAAAACAATACAATAACACTAATAACCTTAACAGTTACAGTTACATTTTGTTTTAAGAAACAACATTATCGTAGATACCGGTGCGTATCTGCACTCACACGACTACACCACACCAAAATATATCTGAATCTATAACTTGTTCCTTAACAAGTTGGCTAGCACAACAGTGTGGTTTAAAGGAGATCAACTACTTATTTCATTAACAAGTTGGCGCTCCATCGCGGGGCAGAAGTGAGTGAAGATACACTACATCAAAATATAAATATATCTACACCCATAATAATCTACACTTGAAAATATAACATAACTTGTAAACTTGTTTTATTACAATATATATATATTGTAACGGTACATAACCCGGTCCCAATAAAGTAAGTCATGAGAATAAAAGTCAGAAATGGGTAGAACTAAAGCTCGCTCAAAATTTAATTATATCACTCAACATAATAAACAATTCGAGTGGTATATAGTGCGAAGTGAGTTCTAGTGTACCCATTGAGGTGAAAAACCAAAGTGAAACTAATGTATTACTAAACTGTGCTGTATGTTTTGGATAGGATAAAACTATGGAAGTAGTATGTAATAATACTAATTGATTTTTGTAATTTTATTTATTTATTGTAATTTATATTGTATGAACCACAATTTGTTATACCCAAGTTAATATTATATGATTTCAAATAATTGTGTTAGATTGTAAGAAACCCAGGGTTAATTTTAAAAGACATAAAAATTTTAACTACCAAAGATAATATAAAATTAAAATAATCCTATGAAGGAAATGACAACAGGAAGTAGTACCGGGTATGAACACTATTCGAGACTAAATAAATAAAATATAAATTTATTTAATGATAATAAAATGATAAAATATTTATATACAATGTCATAAAAAAAATTAACCAAAACATATTATATGAATTAAATTAGTAAATAAACCGGAATGGAAGGGAATTATTTTTCCATAAATAAAATAAAAATTTATAATAATCACAAACTGCCTACATAATAAAAATACTATGTGTTACTAAGAGTGATGGAAAATAACAAGTATTGTTAATAAGAATAAAAAATTTTGAACTGAACCAGAGTTGTTGAAGAATCGATGCGACAAAAATTATAAAAAATAACCTTTTTTGGACGTTGGAGGAGGCGAAATTCACGCAAGAGTAATAAACAAAGTGAATACTAACTAAATATACCTGCGGAATCCAAATTAAATGGTGTTATACATAAAAAACCAGTGGATGAAACCATTCTGAGGATCCAATATAATTCGGCCTACTTCTAATAGACAATCAGAAAAATACTCGAAAATGAAAAGGAAATAATAACGCAAGACGTACCTCATCACAGAATAAAACTTCAATCCAGTAAGGACAACACGGAGCGAGGTAATATAAACATTTTTTCGTAATAAATACAGAAGAAAACTCGTTTTTTAATAGTGAAATAGAACAAAAAATATTAATTGTGTAATATGTTTATTTCAAAAGTAAACAAATACATGCTGCTCTCTTACGGCAGTTCCGGAAACTACGTAATATCTGAAAATTAAACCAAATTATTTATTAATTTCTTATATTTGTAAAGCGTAGCATTTAGCCATTTCTGACACTCTCATAACACAAAGAATTCACCCTGAACCCTGGGGAATTAAAAAGAATTATGTAATAACTGATGTATTTTATTATAGCGTAATATTGGTTAAATAACAACATATATGTTTTGTTCTTTAGACAGATCTATGTTTACTCGGTAAAGGCGAGAGGATGTTTTCTTTTTAAAAAGATTAATTGTGATACCTATACTTTGGTGGCTGGAGACAAAAGTCAATAATCAATAAAGCAATATTATTGAAAATTAATATTGAATTATAACGTGTTACAATTTATTGTAGTGGGTAGTTAATGAAAATTTCAGCACAACATACAGAAGGAATCGTCACAACAGAGGGGCAAATTTGATACTTACTCTCTCTTCTGCATAAGGCTGAACAAATTATCTCCTTGACCCCAAATCACACACTCTCGATTTCTTTTAGATTGAGTAAAACAAGATAAACGAAATCCTTTATTTATACCGTTTAAAACGTCAGTTAGTATAATTCAAAAGTGACGCATACTGCGTGAGGCATATAATAACACTTTCGCAAGTGCACACCTCACGGAAAAAGCGGTACGTTACAGATTTGGCGAACCCAACATTTGGGGCTTGACTCAGACTGACGTTTCGCTAAATAACGCTTCGTGAAAAAGTAGTACGTTACAGAATTGACGCGTACAACGTGGTGCAGGATTTAACTATACAACACCTCACGAAAAAAAAAGCGGTACGTTACAATATGAACACTGTTTTGAGCACATTACAGATTAAATTAATAGTACATATTGTATTATTTCTGCCAATGAAACACTAATTTTTACATTATAATTTTGATTACATTTTTAACTACACCTGAACCAGCTTTTGCTGTTTGCAAGTTTTGTAATGGTACATGACCTGTGTGCACTGTAAGTTTGAAATCCCGTGCCAAAAAAGCAGCAACAAATATATACTGAGAAGGCACTGGCAGAGCTTGTCAAGGATAGAGGAGCTCGATTTGCGCTGGTAGGGAGAAAGGTGGGGGTACACGACAATATTGGTAGGGACCGGCACGACAAACAAAGCGCACGGTAACAATACAGAGGCTCGCTGGCCAGCTGTGTGCGTCACGCTGAAAAATGAACTACGCTTTTATCTTATAATGAAATCTGAATACAATAAAAAATAATCTGTTACTTACTGATATCAGGGAAGTGGTTCAATTCCATCCAGCGAGTCGTCCTGATCATCTGTACAATCTGAAAAATCAGATTCGTTGTCAGAAGTGTCGCTGTTGTCAAGTCGTATAATAAATGCTTCAGTCTATTAACCTCTCTGTCTCTGCATATTTTTGTTCACACTTGACACCATGATCACAACACTTTTTCCAGTCTTCACTTGTTAATTCCAAAAAAACCTGTTCAACCATTTCATGAACTACATTCAATTGATTGAATAGGTTATGAGCCACGATATTATTTTTTACCCTTGCCCAAATAAGTTCTGTGGGATTAAGTTCCGGATGTTAAGGGGGTAATCTGAGAACACTGTGACCATATTGTTCCAAAACAGAATCTATGTGGAATTGTTCGTAATTTGGTTTAGTAAGTTTTATTAAATGGTAGAGTTCAGGTTTATACATACTTTCACTACATTGAATATTTTTGTTTCGCAACCACTCTAACATACTGTTACGACGGTCTACTCGATCGTCGTAGGTACAGTGGAAACAAAATAAGTACAAGACACCAATTAAGTCACTAATCACACCTTTAATTGTTACAGTAAAACAGTTCGTAATTAACAACACAGTCTCTACAACAAATCAAATGAAAATTGTACACACGCAATAAAATGTCCACAAATATTAAAACTCAATTGTATTACAATTATACCGTCTGATTATAAAACGCAACACTTCAATAATAACTACTTGAACGTACACAGTAATAACTCGAACCGCTCTGGTAATATATCGCACTAATGCTCTCGAACCGCACTAACCAATATCTCGCGTTGAACTGAAAACTAAGGCCGTGACGCGATGTATTTATAGTCACTCTCACACACCAGAAGCTTCCAAACTGCGTCTTATCTCTCGTGAATTACGTAATTACTACGGCCTTGACACAGTCCGAGCGACTGAGCGAAGCCCGGCACAGTCGAGACGATTCTCGCAAAATGCGTCTAGTAGCACGTACACCACACATCTGCACTTTCCCAAGCCCTTTTCAGCAATCCGTTTTCTAAGGTGAGAGATTCCCATTGTGCCCAGTAGCCCTTCAGCACTTCGGAACCATGGCAGATATCTTGCCAATCCGGGCGGCGACCTTCCTCTTTTGCTGTCAAGATCGGTCCAATGTCTTCATCAGTCATCTGTTCTTGTCGACAATCTTGTGTTGTCCAGCCATCAGCCAGGAAATCTACAGTGATGGCTTGAACATGTTCGCTTGGGTTTTGTTCTTCCTTTCTGTGGCAATGTCGGCAGTCTTCCGGGCATGGTCTTCGTGATAAGCCATCTGCATTACCGTGCAGGCGCCCCCCACCGACGGTGTACCTTGAAGTTGTACTCTTGCAGACGTTCGAGCCACCTTGCCAACTGTCCTTCCGGATTTTTAAATCTCAAGAGCCATGCAAGTGCAGCATGGTCAGTACGTAGTGAAAACTCTCTCCCATAGAGGTATTTATGGAAGTGCTCCAAAGCTCTGACAATTGCCAACAACTCTCTTCTTGTTACACAATAATTTCTCTCTGGTTTAGAAAGCGTCTTGCTGTAATACGCTATTACTCGTTCTTCACCGTTCTGCACTTGAGACAAAACTGCTCCTAGACCAGTATTGCTTGCGTCTGTGTCTACGATGTACTTCCCTTCGGAAGCTGGAAAAGCGAGAATTGGCTGCGAACATAATGCAATCTTCAACGTTCTAAATGCTTGTTCACACTCTCTCGACCATTGGAAGTTTCGTTTATTTTCCGTTAGCTCATGTAGTGGTTTAGCAATAGTAGCGAAGCCTTTCACAAAACGTCGGTAATATGAGCATAACCCCAGGAAACTCCGAACTTCGTGTTTATTCTTCGGAACTGGCCAGTCTCTTACAGTGTCTACTTTATTTAGGATCCATGCTAACGCCCGCTGCCGAAATCAGATGGCCCAAATACTGTACTTCCTTCTGGAATAGAGAACACTTCTTCGGGCTCAGCTTCAGTTGTGCACCGTGAATTCTAGTTAGAACTTCCTTAAGGTTTTCCAAATGATCTTCGAAAGTCTTCCCGATCACTATGACATCGTCTAAGTAAACAAGGCAAGTTTTCCACGTCAGGCCTCGGAGTATCAGGTCCATCAATCTCTCAAATGTTGCCGGTGCATTACAGAGTCCAAATGGCATGACGTTAAATTGGAATAAGCCACTTGGGGTCGAGAAAGCGGTCTTTTCCTTGTCTTCTTGATGAAGACCCACTTGCCAATATCCACTCTTCAGGTCCAATGTGGAAAACCACTGTGCTCCGGACAACGTGTCGAGTGTATCGTCAACGCGAGGTAATGGGTAGCAGTCTTTCTTTGTAACGTCATTTAACCTCCGGTAGTCTACGCAGAAACGCAATCCACCATCCTTCTTCGCTACCAGCACTACAGGGGAAGACCAAGCACTTGACGAAGGTTCGATTACTCCCTCTGTCAACATGTCCTGTACTAACCGTTGACATCGCCTCTTGTTTAGATAATGGAGGCCTTCGAGGAGGTTGGCGTATCGGTGTTGTGTCCCCGGTATTGATGCGATGTTCCACAAGAGAGGTTCTTCCCAGTGACTGTCCCCGAACTGCAAGACAATCTTTGAATTCGTGTAAAAACTGTCCGAGTTCTTTTACCTCACCACTTGAGAGGTCGTTAGAAGATCTGTTCAATAATTCTTGCAGTTCCTCTGGTAATTTAGAAGTATCCGAAGAACTGGGTCTTCGTTGCGTTATTCCGGCTACCCAGGCCACAGGAGTCAATTTGCCTAGGAGCGTATTGCTTTGTAAAGTGATAGCTTGATCCAAAATATTCGCCACTCTAATAGGTACATTTCCGGTTTCGTCAGGTTTTACTAAACTTCTGGCAATTAGTATGCCCGGTGTGCTGACTACCTGGGGTTCGAATATAGAGCACTGATTGCCCTTAGTATCTACCGCAGTTCTAACCATGATGATCTTTTCGGAGTTTGGCGGAACAGTTACGGCCACTTGGTTTATGACGTCCATCGATTTTTCTGCTGTCGTCATTGTTGATAGCATTACCTCTTCGCCTCCGATTCTCAAGACATTGTTTTTGAAGTCGACTATAAATCCGTATGCGTTCATAACGTCCACACCAAGAATTGCTTCATCCTCTCAACATGAATTGCTTCATGTCTGCAACAAGTACTTGATGATTAAACTCAAGTCTACCGAGGCGTAGGTGTATCTCCACTTTTCCATACACTTTTACAGGTCGTCCAGTAGCTGTTCGCAAGCTGCAAGAGCACCAGATTGGCTTGAGATCTTTCACCACGTCGGGGCGCACAATAGAAACTGTTGCGCCTGTGTCAACTGTAATCGAGGTTGGCCTTTCTTGAACAAATCCGGTAACTACCAAGCTCCCGCTGGTTTTCTGAAGTGTAGAAATTGCGTATTCTCTAGGGGCTTCGTTCCTCCAGTTAGTCAGCACACGCCCCGTTGTACCGACTATTGCTCGTTTCCCTGCTGCTGAATTCTAACCCGACAATCTCGTTGTAGATGTTCAGGTTTCCCACATCGATAACACTTCGGTCTTCCATCCTTTCTTATCTTATTCTGTGGCGCCGACCGTCGAGTCTCTGTTCCTTGTTCTTCTTCCTCATCGTCTGTGCCGTCGCGATCTTTTAGCGTGCACACTTTATGACTTGTCCAACCAGACGCTGATTTGGCGGCCTCAAATTGCAAAGCACGTACCAGGGTGTCCGCATTGTTCTGGTGTCTTGCCATTCGTAACACTTGCTGTAGTTCGTTATCTCGGACCCCGGCAGTAAATGTCTGCATCGCAAAACGCGTTCGAAAATCTTCTGGCGCTTCAGGATAGGCCAGTCTAATTAGTCTGTCGATACTTGCTTCAAACTCTTGAAGACTCTCCCCGGAATGCTGTCGCCTTGCTCTCAACACATCTCGCAAATGTTTATTACCATACCGTAATTCTAGAGCTTTTATCAACTCGGCATAGATGTTCTGGCTGTCAGGTGGCACTTTCTGTAGTAATTCTGCCGCAGGTCCTTTTAATGCGAGAACGAGTGAGACTGCCTTGTCTTTCTCTGTCCAATTATTTGCGCATGCAGCAGCTTCAAATTGGCGGAGGTACGTTGCCCAGTGACAGCTTCCGTCAAACGTTGGAGCTTTGACATGAACTGTCCCTACTGAAGGCAAAGTTACTTTCTCTATTGACTTATTTTCTGCGTCTTTTTCTGTCTTTATCATTGGTACAGTCTGTTCACAAAGTTGTTTTGGTTGTAATTTCAGACACTGCTCGACTTCATTTTTAATCTGCTCTTTTATATTTGTAATCGAGTCTTCTACTGCAGATATTTTTGTTGACATAGTTTCTTCCACAGTCAAGACAGATTTTTCTACTTCAGATATTTTTGTAGACATCGATTCTTCAACACTCGAGACAGATTTTTCTACTTCAGCTATTTTTAATGTCATTGATTCTTGTACCTCCGATATTTTAGTAACTTGTTTATTAAGCTCACCTCGTAGGAGACCCAATTCAGCGGTACTATGTTCTTGCAACTGTTTCTGCATAGTTTCAAAGAGAGCTTCCGTTTTATCTTTTTGTCTTTCTTCTGTTTCTAGCATTAGTGCTTTCTGACGTTCCTCAGCCTCTTCTCTTTCCTGTCTTCGTTCTTCCTTTTGTCGTCTTTCTGCTTGCAACAGCAGCGCCTGTAAATTTTCCATCATCTGACTGGCATCCATTGTTTATCGATTAATTACGAATCACACTCATCTTGTACAAAGTGTCCGCTGTTTCCACTGTTAACCGTTCTATCCCACTTCTGACACCACTGTTACGACGGTCTACTCGATCGTCGTAGGTACAGTGGAAACAAAATAAGTACAAGACACCAATTAAGTCACTAATCACACCTTTAATTGTTACAGTAAAACAGTTCGTAATTAACAACACAGTCTCTACAACAAATCAAATGAAAATTGTACACACGCAATAAAATGTCCACAAATATTAAAACTCAATTGTATTACAATTATACCGTCTGATTATAAAACGCAACACTTCAATAATAACTACTTGAACGTACACAGTAATAACTCGAACCGCTCTGGAAATATATCGCACTAATACTCTCGAACCACACTAACCAATATCTCGCGTTGAACTGAAAACTAAGGCCGCGACGCGATGTATTTATAGTCACGCTCACACACCAGAAGCTTCCAAACTGCGTCTTATCTCTCGTGAATTACGTAATTACTACGGCCTTGACACAGTCCGAGCGACCGAGCGAAGCCCGGCACAGTCGAGACGATTCTCGCAAAATGCGTCTAGTAGCACGTACACCACACGCTTACGTCGAGATCTTTCTGGCACATTCGATAAACGCGTAGATTGTTCTGTGCTGTCGTAGCAATATCTAACTTTCTAGAAGTGGAATTCGGCACTTTGTGTAACTTTTTATTGTGGTACGAGGCATTATCTATCACTAAAACTGACCGGGGTGGTAGGTTTGGAATTAGTTTCATTTTCAACCACTTTTCGTTATTGTCTGCATTCATTTCTTCATGATAATCACCAGAACGCTGGCCCGACTTAAAAACTAACAGTGTGTTTGGAACACCTCCTGTCTCACTGCCTGCATTAATCATGATCAACCTTTGTCCTTTCGATAACTTTTCTTTATAACCACTTAGGGATCCATCAGACCAAGCCATACTTTTTATGTGGGTAGAATCCATGAATCTGTATGATTCATCCGAAAATACAATTTGTCGGCCACTTTTTCTTAATTTTTAATGAATTTTTTTTTAAAACATGACATGTTTAAAACGGATGTCATATTTTTCTAATAAAATTTGTCTGTTGTCGACTGTTTTCTTCCATCTAAATCCCATACCTTTTATAACTTTTCTAATCATTCGTATGAAAAATCGATCCCTAGTTCCGCATGTTCCGTTTTTAAAACAGATAACAATATTCTTAAACATGGCAATGTTTTATGAGTGACACGAAAATTATATATTATATTACACAAAGCATTTATCTGAAAACTATCTAAATTCACTTTTTTATTGATACGATTCCGAAAAAGGTTCACCTGGTCCCAGTTTATTTGATTCTGTTACAAGTTTTCGGAGAGAATGAACAGATATTCCACACATATCAGCTACTTTATTTAAGATTTCTGACCGTGTCATTGTGGGATTGTCTTTTGAAACAGAATTATGCACCTTCATAATTATGCACTTGGTTTGACTTTTAAAAGGAACTCCTTTTCCTAAGTGGCGAGCCGTTCTCGGTTGAGACATTGTTAACGTATAAAATATAACAACTGTGAGCGAAAAGCAACTGCTGACAGATTACAACTGCTGACCTTGTTACCCACACCACTGTAATATTTCTCCCCATTCCCCCCACTACTCCACTCCGGTGTTTCACTACGCATACGCTTCTCTATACTTGACAACCTCTACCAGGGTGTCAGCACGTGCATGTGAAAAAAGAAAATAAAACCTTTAAACGAAAACGTTATTAAATATAATTATCTTGTTGATTCATCCTCTTCGTTCACTTTATTAAATTTATTAATACTGAGGAAGAGGAACATCACCTCGAAACATTTGGGGAAGTGACAACGAATAGTAAGTTCATACGTGAAAGTTTATATACATTAATAAAGTTATTAAATAGTAAAAAAAATTTTAATGGCAAATAAAATTTAATGGGGTGGAGCAATAGTTTCATGATAATTTAGGATGAAAATGTGAGTAAAGGTATGTGACGTTGACTCATACAGTACGGACAGCACTTCTGCGACAAAAGTAGTTCATCTGTTATCGCAATAACAAAATGATGTGAACAATTATCGGCCTAACTTGGAAAGATAGTGCTACGACAGCACAGAACAATCTACGCGTTTATCGAATGTGCCAGAAAGATCTCGATGTAACGCGTGAGGCGTACGTGCTACTATATGCATTTTTCGAGAATCTTCTCGACTGTGCCGGGCTTCACTCGGGCGCTCGGCCTGTGTCAAGGCCGTAGTAATTACGTAGTTCACGAGAGATAAGACGCAGTTTGGAAGCTTCTGGTGAGTGAGTGTGACTATAAATACATGGGGTGCGGCCTTAGTTTTCAGTTCAATGCGAGATATTGGATAGTGCGGTTCAAGAGTTATAGTAGCGATATTCCTGTGTACGTTCAAGTAGTTATTAGTGAAGTGTTGCATTTTATAATCAGACGGTATAATTGTAATACAATTGAGTTTTAATATTTGTGGACATTTTATTGCATATGAACAATTTTCATTTGATTTGTTGTAGAGACTGTGTTGTTAGTTACGAACTGTTTTACTGTAACAATTAAAGGTGTGATTAGTGACTTAATTGGTGTCTTGTACTTATTTTGTTTCCACTGTACCTACGACGATTGAGTAGACCGTCGTAACAGTGGTGTCAGAAGTGGGATAGAACAGTTAACAGTGGATACTTTGTACAAGACGAGTGTGATTCATAATTAATCGATAAACAATGGATGCCAGTCAGATGATGGAAAATTTACAGGCGTTGCTGTTGCAGACGGAAAAACGACAGGATAAAAAATGTAAGCAGGAAGCAGAACACATCAAAGCATTAATACAGGAGCAGAAACAGATGCAAGAACATAGTACTGCAAAATTCGTCCTGTTACAAGGTGAGCTGAATAAACAAGTTGACAGAATATCTGAAATAGAAAAATCTGTGTTAACTATGAAAACAAGTATGTCAAGCTTAGAAGATTCAAAATATCAGAGAAATCAAAGAACACTATTAACTGAAGTAGGGTCAGTTTTTGCAAAGGCCCCGTCGTTTAATGGAAGCACCCACTGGGCAACTTATCATCGCCAATTTGAAGCTGCCGCTCGCTTAAATAACTGGACGGAAGAAGAGAAAGGCCTTTCACTCATTCTTGGGTTAAAAGGACCTGCCGCAGAGGTAATACACAAAGTACCATCTGACAGTCAGAACGTCTATGCCGAATTAACTAAAGCTCTGGAATTACGGTACGGCGACCAGCATTTGTGCGAAGTGTACCGTGAACAACTTAAAGCGAGGCGACAGCGTTCAGGGGAGAGCCTTCAAGAGTTTGAAGCGAATATCGACCGACTGACGAGATTGGCTTATCCCGAAGAATCGGAGGACTTCCGGAAGTGGATTTCTCTCATTATGTTTATTGACGGTATCAGAGATCGTCAGTTACAACAAGTGTTAAGAATGGCTCGGCATGATAATAAATCAGACGCTCTTGTTCATGCTCTTCGTTTTGAAGCTGCCAAGTCGGCGACCTACATTAATCAAAGTATGCCATCACGTTGTAGCCAAACGCATCCAATACCACAGTATCGTCATAGCGGACGGCATAAAGAGACGATTCAGAAACAACAGTTTAAGAAGTCAGCAGCACCACAACGATCTTTCGAACCAAAGGACAAAAACAGAAGAAGACCGAAGTGTTACAACTGTGGGAAACATGGTCATCTACAGGTAGACTGTTGGGAGAAGAAAATACCGAGAGAAGGGAGTGATCGCACCAATTGGAGAAGTAAAGCCTCAGAACAGCACACAGTTTCTACGCTACATAAGCTTAGTGGAAACCTGATCGTTAATGGATTTGCGGAAGGTAAACGAAGATCATTTACAGTTGACACGGGCGCTACAGTGTCCATTGTGCGCCCTGACTTAGTCAGCAACCGCCAGCCTCTAATTAGCTCTTGTACAATACAGACTGTGACTGGAAGCCCCGTCAAGGTGCTAGGAAAGGTAGCCGTACGTGTACGCCTGGGTCTTCTCGAGTTTAACCACCAAATGCTCATTGCAGACATTGTCGATGAAGTGATTCTTGGCACGGACATTATGAATGCCTACGGATTCATTGTGAACTTAAGAGAGAATGTCCTGAAGGTTGGCCAAGAGAAGATAAAGCTTTGCATGGCTAAAATGACAGGGTCTACCAACCATTCGATTAAGCGAGTGGCATTAGTCGAAGAAAAAGTCAACAGGTCTGGTCAAGAGGAACCCTCACTATTGCAAGCGGAAATGGAGGAAGAACTAGCAGAGGAAATACAAATAAGTGTAATGACAAAAGAAGTGATTGGAAAGCCAACTATGGCTGTCGAGACAAAACTCTTGCTTGTTCCTGAGCTGATAGAAGCGCCCAAGGGCAAAGTGGCTGAAGATGAGGTTACGGAAGAGGTTGTTGACGAGAACCAAGCAAACTTGGATCAGCCAGTGGTGTTTAGATCATCAGTACATGACACAACCGGCATGACTCCAGCAAATTTGGTGTTTGGGCGGGAGATTCGTCTTCCTGGGGACTTAATGTTCGGATCACCTGAGACTCAGTCCCAAGAGCCGCAGAACTATTCCTCGCAATTAGAAAACCAACTGCGAGAAATGAATCGCTTGGTAAGAGGACGGCTGAAGATTGACAGTGATAAAATGAAAACTCGGTATGACATTCGCAGCAATAGTGTGGGTTTCCAAGAAGAAGATCAGGTCTGGTTGTTCAATCCAAAACGCCATCGTGGTCGCTCACCTAAGCTTCAGTCTAACTGGGAAGGACCCTACACTGTGAAAAAAAAGAATTAATAATGTTGTTTATCTGATTCAACAGGAAGGACAGCGAAAGTTCAAGGTCGTCCACCTAGATCGCCTGGCTAAGTACAAATTTAGAGACGCTTTGCCAGTTCGGGACGAACAGGCTTAAGGAGGGGGCAGTGCTACGACAGCACAGAACAATGTACGCGTTTATCGAATGTGCCAGAAGGATCTCGATGTAACGCGTGTGGCGTATGTGCTACTATACGCATTTTGCGAGAATCTTCTCGACTGTGCCGGGCTTCGCTCGGGCGCTCGGCCTGTGTCAAGGCCGTAGTAATTACGTAGTTCACGAGAGATAAGACGCAGTTTGGAAGCTTCTGGTGTGTGAGCGTGACTATAAATACATGGGGTAGCGGCCTTAGTTTTCAGTTCAATGCGAGATATTGGATAGTGCGGTTCGAGAGTTATAGTAGCGATATTACTGTGTATGTTCAAGTAGTTATTAGTGAAGTGTTGCATTTTATAATCAGACGGTATAATTGTAATACAATTGAGTTTTAATATTTGTGGACATTTTATTGCGTGTGAACAATTTTCATTTGATTTGTTGTAGAGACTGTGTTGTTAATTACGAACTGTTTTACTGTAACAATTAAAGGTGTGATTAGTGACTTAATTGGTGTCTTGTACTTATTTTGTTTCCACTGTACCTACGACGATCGAGTAGACCGTCGTAACAATATCATCGTGCTATAATAATAGTTGTAACAGAAAACTTTTAGCAAAGCAGCAAGAACAAATAAGATATTGTAAAAAATAAATTTAATAAAAATGGAAAGGGCATATGGTATAACTAAAGATATTTATAATAAAAAGTTCATATCTAAAAATGCGAAAATAAGGCATTACAGTACAGTAGTGAAGCCAGAATGCCTATATGCAAGTGAATGTCTAGCATTGAATTATAATTTAGACAAATTAGAAATATTGGAAAGATGAAGTATTAGGAAAATATTAGGCCCATAAAAAACTTCAGAAGGTTGGAAATTAAAAAGTAATGATGAAATATATCAAAGTATAGAAAATATAACAGAAACAATGAGAAAAAGAAGACTATTATTTTTTGGACATTTATATAGAATGGATGACAATAGGTTGACAGAGAAAATCTTCAAATATCTGTGGGGGAAGAAGTCAACATCAAGTTGGATTAAAGAAGTCCAAAAGGATTTAGAAAAAAATAATGTACACGCAGAAGAAGCAATTGAAGAATTGAAGAAGCAGAAGAAACAGAAGAAGTCCAGGATAGGAGAGAGAAATCCGCAGGTTCAAAGTGGACTGAAGACAGGAAGAAGAGACACAGTGAAAAGATGAAAGAATATTGGAAAAAAAGAAAAAACAAAGAGTACAGAATTGAAATTGACATGTGGTCCTTAGATGGCCGATACGAAAAAAAAATTAGATAAAAATTGTTTAACTAAAAATTAGTGTCCCATAATCAGAAACAGTCAAATATGTATTACTCATACTCTGAACACATCTGGTCAACAAAAACCATGGATGAAATTATACAGAGGGGAGCAGTAACATGTTATCTATAGTACAATGAGAGCTATGAAGAAGTTTACAAACAGTGACTGAAAAAAATCATTTGTTTTAGAAAATAATCATTGGCAAGACGTGTAGAACAAACGTAAAGAGGCATGTAATTTCAACGAGATTATTGTTCAGTAACCCAATCTCAAGTTCAGTAGACTCTTGTTTCAGACATTTATAGAACTAAGAGTCTGGCCTCTGCAGAAATTTAAAATTAGTTTCAATTTCTGTTTGGCAAAAATATCAGATTCTCTGAAATACATATTGTTACGATGGTCTATTGATCGTTGTATGGTACAGTGGAAAAACAAAATACAAGACACCAATTAAGTCACTAATCACCAGCTTTAATTATCACAATTAAACAGTCTGTAATCAACAAGATAGTCTCTTACAACAAATCAAATACAAATTTTTCACATGCAATAAAAATGTCAACTAATTTAAAACACAACTGTATTACAACTGTCCCGCCCGATTATAAAACACATAACACTTTGCCACAATATTTCGAACCGCACTGAGTAATCACCTGACAGTAACTCTGAACTCTAAGCGGCAGGTATGGGCTATTTATAGTCTGCAGGGTTCCATAATATGCGTCTTTAACAAACACGTGAAAATTCTAGAGAATACTTCAGCGCGGCAATGGCAGAAACACACACCGTTGGGCTAGTCAAGAAGCTTCTAGAACGACACCATCGAACGTACGAGACATTCCACATTACGTAATACTGCCCCGCATTTCAAGCGTCACGTACGCATTACAGCTGCAGGAGTAGCTGAGAAATGAGTAGAACAATGTTGCCAATGTAGCAGAACGTTTCATAACGGCATAACACATTTTCTGCATTATGTAACAATATAACTAAGGGCCGCTTAATTAATACAGATATAAAATTATAACAAAACTTGGTTATAATCCCAATTACGTTAATTTATTTAATAAAAGCATACAATTAGTTTATAACTGTAAACTTTAACTGTTAAATCGATCCTGTTTAATTTGGAAACACATAATGATCAAATAGTATGCCCAAAATCCTTGCCCTTAATAAAGTGTGTAATCTGTTTTTGTTCCAACACTCTTCAACACTTGGCACAAGCTTCAAGCATTGTTGACTCCAGATGAAGTTGCAATAGGTTAGTGCTGAGTCAGACTATCTTGACACCTATCCAAATGGTGTCAGATTAACAAATGTCAGATTCACAGGAATATACTGTACAAGTGGGCCACAATCAAAATATGGGGTTTTACGGAGAGATTAGGGAAACACTCTGTTCTTTGGTATTGTGATGATTTAAAAATTATTTAAATAGCACAAATTAAAATTGTTGTTCTTACAACAAGTGAGAGTATTATCCACCCCTTATCTGTACCTAGATTCCTGTATCAACGTGCAAATTGTCCAGTACGAACACGCAAAGTACAATGTTATTAAGCGAAAAATAATAATTCTTTTAATTAAATAACAGACGTATTAATAATAAAGGAAATATCTAACTCATAACAAAAGGTAGCATAATTTATTACTAGTTAATTAATGAACAATTAATAATACTAAAGGAACGAACTACTTTTCTCAGCGTGTAAACCGCACCAGCTTACAGACTCCCTGCCGCTAAACAACCCCCAGTCGCCGGAGAAACTTCGACATGTAAGCAGGTCAAAAATGTGTTGTAAAGTTACACTTAGGTGTATACCGCTAAACAACGATACAACCAGACGTTAGTTGTTATATTTGATTTAATCCAATGTAGCGTTGGGATAAAACTCAAAAAACTAGTAATGTAGTGCGTGGAGCAAATATTGGTAATATATATATATATATATATATATAGACTTAGCGCCGCATAATTTCTTCATCACACGCCAATTTTTACCCAGGGTATCTAAAACAAATTTGAGGAACTTGTATAAGTACATCTTTAGGTGAAGAAGTTATTTTGCCCAAGTTATGGTGTGTCAGCGTACGAAAAACTTATACAAATTTTTATACATCGTATTTTTGCCGTACGCTGAAGCCAGACAACCTGTTCGATATATACAAATGTATATAATGAAATATGGGTAGTTAGTCGGCCATATTGGCATTCGTAATAATTATTCTATAAAATTTGTAACATGTGTAAAAAAGACAGACACTACAGAGGAAAGTGTGTTTTTATTCTGTTTAGTTGGTATAACGAAATATTGGACCTGCCATAATTTATTCTGTTTAGTCGTCTCGTGCGGTAATTCGTTGAGTTTTCTAACGTGTGTGGGACAGAATTTTGTAATTCGTATGAAGTGTTTGTGATTGCAAGTCGAAGTAAAAATATGTTGGAGGCGCTAGGAATAATAATGAAAGGTAAGATGATCATTTATTTAGTGTATGTTGTCCGTTGTTTGTAGGAAATTAGCTGTTAGGTTATGTATGAATGTCTCGATTACTTTGGGTTGTACACTAGGCCTACCGGTTGTTATAGACCCAACTATACATAATATCACTGTGTTCTGTCCAAAATTTAATAATGGAGCAAATTAGCATTCTAATTTAATTAATACAATATACCTAGGCTAACGCCATGCGTTCTTATGGGAGTAAAAATTTAATTTTTTGTCTCCGTAAATAGGTTCGACCGCCGTTTAAAATTATTTTTCTCGTGTTTATATAACATAGAAGAATATAATAAAAATATATCAGCGCAATATCAGCATTGATGAGAATCTTCATAATTACCCAAGGGGTAATTAACTAATTTAAAAAAAAAGTCCCTGTAAGGCACTGAAGCAATTTAATTAAATAAAGTTTCTTTATTATAGATACTCCTGTAAGTCTGACAATTATTTTGTCTACTCTAGCCTACCTATATATGTGTAATGTATCCAATTTGTAAATCATTTTATTCGTAAAATGTGGTCCTACCTAACACAAGATGGTACGCCTTACTATAATATATTTAATTTGAACTCTGCTCGTATTTAACTAGTTACAAATTTTATTTAATTCTTCAGTCCAGCTATATTACTCTAAATATACTTTCAAATTCAGCATTTTTCATAAAATTCATAAAAGAAATACGTTAGGTTGTGTTTCATGTCTAGATTACTTTGTCGAACACGTATCTGTTATAGAACCAACTATGCCTAATAGCACTGTGTTCTGCCCAAAATTTAATAATTGAACAAGTTAGCATTCTAATTTAATTAATACAATTTTATTTTTTCATTATTAGCGGGCCAATTTATACAAAAACAAAAATTCTGGAGTTTTGTATTGTAGTGTTTTAGGGTAAATAGAATTGCCATAATAAATTTAATACAGTAGGCGTATTGTTTTGATTGTGAAACAAAAATCATTTGTTTGATGTTTTAATTCAGTTCACTTATCCCCAATAAGTAAAAACCTTTACAAAGGTGCATAAGGTATTATCATTTGCTTTAAAAAATTGAATTCCAAAATAATACAAAGACTATTTAAATTAGATTTGTTCCTTTACTGCATTAATAAAACCTGTCATATATGCGTCACCTTATGCTACATAAATATCAAACACACTTAGTTAGTTAGTGATTAATTATGTTAACAAAACTAGCAAACTAGCAGGGCATTAGCCGATTAACTTACAGCGGAATAGCCTGTAAGCCTAACCTAACTCTGAAATAAAATGAATTACTTTTAGGAAAAAATCAAAATTTGTTTGTGTTATGTAGGCTTGGGTGTTAAGTATAATAGGCTAAGTTCTTTATCACAGTAAATTGTCTCTAGCTCCAGATACTTGCATGTCTACATCAATTGTCATATTTTACTTTTCAGATGACTGTGAAAGTAGGCCTAGGAGACGTACAGCAAAAAAAGGTACATATAGTTTTAATTGTTATTTATATTCAGTGTATAAAAGCACCCCTTAACTCTAATCAACTAAAAATATAAAATTAATTAACCCATTTTTGAAAAAGACCCTGTGAGGGAACTGACTCCAGTTAAATGAAATATGTATTCTGTATTAAATGCTTATTCTGTATAAATATCAAGTTACTGATACCTTTACACAGAATAATTTTATTTAGATTGTCTGGCCTATGATAATATAACTGATTTAGCTAAACTTACTTCGGATTAGCCTGTAAGCCTAACCTAACTCTGAAATAAAATTAATTACTTTTAGAAAAAGATCAAAAGTTTATAGGCCTGGGTGTTAAGTATAATAGACTAAGTTCTGTATCACAGTTGAATTATCTTTAGCTCCAGAACTTACACCAATAGTGCATGTCTACATATATTTTCATACTTTACTTTCATATTTGACTGGGAACGTAGTAAGTTCAGTGTTAATTTGTTCATGTTACCTTATATTTGGTGTATAAAATCACCCCTTAAACTCTAGTTAACTTAAAACTAAGATTAATTAACTGATTTTTAAAAAAAGTCCATGTGAGGGCACTGACCGCAATATAATTAAATATTTTTGCTTTATTATAGATACTCCTGTAAGTCTGACAATTATTTTGTCTACTCTAAAAAAATTCCATTTATTACTTTTATTGTGATTCATGTATGAACATTACATAATTTTAATTTTCTTACAGATGTAAGACAGGCTCTGTTTCCGGAATGCGATCGATTTTCACAAGATTGTTTCAGACACACACAAGTGTCTGATCAAGTAAGTTTGAGTGGTAGATTAGGCCTGAAATTTATGCTAAATTTTGTTCGTAAATTCTGCCTAAATTTTTTGCCAGTAATTTAATCTATGGCTTTGATATGAAGTATAAAATGTCTGAAGACAAGTACTAAGCCTTGAGTTCCTACTGAGTACACCCATTAGCCTATAGAAATATTAGCTAGACTGCGTACGTTTTCAATTGTAAAAATGAAATAGGCCTACCTATATTTGTGTAATGTATCCAATTTGTAAGTCATTTTATTCGTAAAATGAGGTCCTACCTAACACAAGATGGTAGGCCTTACCATAATATATTTAATTTGTACTCTGCTCGTATTTAACTAGTTAACATATTTTATTTTATTCTTCAGTCCCACTATATTACTCTAAATATACTTTCAAATTCAGGATTTTTCAGAGAAACGTAATTAATTAAATAAGATATGACTTAATAAGTTAAGGTTAATTTTAACACCTAATATAACAAAATTTATAATATAGGCCTATGGCTACTGTAATACGGAAGCAAACTGTTGTAATATTTTGTACACATAGTTACTTTCATAACATCGAGTCCATTAAATTGTAATTTATTTGACATAAAAATTTTATTTTAACACAGCTCTGCTTTAAAAATTAAGGACTAACATTTGTCAGGTAAAAGAAAAAGTGAAAAGAGAATTTGAACTGTGACTTCTTTAAATTTGAGTTAAAAAGCTTTTTAATCTCGATTAAATTTTATAATATTAACTTGCAGAAAGAAAATGTTTTGCTGGTGACTAAAGAAAGCATCGTTCTTTTATCTTATGTAAAATTTATTATTGCATGCAAGTCTGATTAAAGCTCACTAAACTAAAATTTTCACTGCTTACAGCAGCAGGTTCTTAAACCCGATAATTGATGTAGGCCTATAGTGTTATTTTTATTTAATTTCTTATTATCTGTATTTATAATCTGTAACTTAATGTGTAGAATTGTATTTATATTGTTTAACCTCCTAAATGATACTCAACTAATATCACATGAAATTTTAAAAAATTAGTATCTTAATATTCTAAATTTTATGGGGTGTGTTATACTTAATAGTAGATTTAAATGATACGGAGTATGGATGAATTATCCGTAATGTATTTGCTAGTTATAATACCGTTATAATCAGGATTATATTATTCAATGTTAATCATTTGAACAGTTTTTGTTTTTCGAGTTTGTGTGATTATATTAGAAATCTTTTTCAGGAATCTTCAGTGCAGGGATGTAACCAAGCAATAGTGACTTGAGTTCATTTAAATTAAAATAGATTACTATAAAATAACTACTAGATTATGCTGTAAATTTAATTTTTTTTAGAAATTTACACAAAATCCATTAACTTTTTGTAAATTCATAGTGCTAACCTACAAATATTGTGCTAGGTTAAGAAAATAAATTATTCTCTTAATTATTAGCTTAATATTATTATAATTATTAACTTAGTGAAAAATTATGTATGAGTTTTGTAATGATCTTTCAGGTTCCTCCTGAACTTTCCAGAATTGACTGGGGAAAAAATGACTATTATTGCACCATCAGTAGTATCGACATCAGATGATATTGATGTGGAAAACATATGAAGTGGAGAAGGTAATATAATCAAAGCAATTTAGCCTATAGATAATTTAAAATTTTTTTTTTCTGTTTGTGAATTTTGTAACATTAGCATATTTGATTTAATGTTTGTTTCATATGTAGTGTTAGGTTTACCTAAATTATCTTTACTTGACAAACTAGACTTGTATAGGTACTTTAAATCAATTAAGAAAATCAGCTTTGAATGTAGCACAATTAATTCATACCATATTTCATTAATGTTTTGTTTTCAAAGCATTTTTTTGTTTGGGTGTTAGCCTATTTAATTTGTGTTATGGCAAAGTTAATTTTCTGCATCAGGAATGTCCTATTTCATTGAGCAAGCTTTATAGGAGATTTTGAAGTTTGTGATAAAATAGCCATTAATGATTGTTTTGTCTTGTTAATGACAACAATATAAAGTTATTAACAGTCCCATTTACATTTTAAATGAGAAAATTTAGTAACATAGTAGTTGGAATCATTTTTAATTAGTAGTATTATGTGTCAATGCTTTCAAATCAGGGGCTTCCTTTGGAAAGTATAATCATATGATAATTTTAAGATAAGTATTGTTAGAAGCTCTAAATAAGTTTGTTTATATTATTTTTTATATAAAGAGTTTTGGAAGCTGCTGGAAAACAAAAGTTCTTAATAAAGTACATAATTAGTTTAATAACATTATTTCCCATAAAATTGCAATTATTTCATTTAGTAATTTGCACTTTTGTTGATACTGGCAATGATAATTATTTTTCTCTGTTAGCTAAAATTCTTTCTTTGTTACAGAGTCCATTGTTGTAGAAGCTCTTATATCGCCAGATGATTGTGCAAAATTTATAAGTTTGGAGGTAAATTTCTCCTTATAGAACTGCTGTATTCTTATATAGTTATCTCTCTCTGACCTCTATTTTGCACTATGAGGTGTACACTTATTTCCATTCTTATTTGGTATTCTTTTATCTCTTTCTACTATTATTTAGTTACAATAGTTTAATCATAGTAGTCTCTTTATAATTGGTTTAGTGTTTTTTGTACACTGGTCTGTCCCTTAGTGTATATCATTGACTAACATTACTTACACCTAGTGTCACATGACAGGTGTTCTTAATTACGATTATAATACATTATGTCCTTTCTTATAATATTCTTATACTATTACAATAGTGGCATTACACCTTACTTGTGGTATAGACATTAACCTTTTACTTCTATTTGGTATTATAAAGTGGTTTTGTTCACGTTTTACTTAGTGAATCCCCTTTTGGTCGGTTTTGGTTCACTTTATTTACTTCAATTCTTATTTAAAATCCATTTTGGGTATCTTATATTGGTACCTGTAGAAAGCTTATCAGTTCTTCTTGGTTTAAGGCACAAAACATTTTGGTTTAGGTAGGCTTTTCCTACTGATAGATGTGAATTTAGGTGAAATTTGTACCAACAATGTGTATGTTAGGTTGATACAAATTTACATTCTTTTAACCTTATTTTCTCAAGTTTGGTTTTATTAATGATAACTAATAACTCTTTAGTTATTGCCTTTTCTTATCTTACATGATTGTTTGACTATTTGAGTAATATTTGTTATTATTATGAGACAATTTTAATACTTCTTTATGTTACATGGGTGCTATGCATAACATGTTACTATGCTTTTATTCACAGCTTCTATTCAGTTAACAGTCTAGTTACTTTCATTCTTTTATAACATATCTTGTCCTATACATTTATAATATTATCTGTTGTATATTGTACAGGAATGGGTTTCCTCTCCTTAAAACCCCACTGTTGTGTTTGTCAATTTGTACATACACCTATGCCAATGTGTTTTGAATTATTTTAATTATGTAAATCTCGGAGATATTTGGAGTTGTGGGATGTATTGATGTAAGTAATTAATTATTAACTTAGCTCTCTAAAAACTATCAGTGTTTGTGTACCTGTAACTTAAATAATTAATGAGTTATTTTATAATTCCGTTCAACCCTATTATACCTTGAAGAGAATTCTGTCTAATTTTGTATTTTTACTCTCTCTCTCTTTGGTGTCAGATAATTCCGCTATAAGCGCTGTAGTATCGGCTCAACGAAACTTATAGGTTATTTCAATGTTTATGTTAACCAATTATTCTATACTTATTCAGTTACTTTTTTATTCCTAGCTCATTAAACCATACTCCAAATAACAAGATTTTGCCAATATATAAAGGTTCTTTATTTGTTTACTTCTTTAACATTGAATAATATATGTTCTAATTAACATATGCTTGAGCTATAGATTGTATGAATCTATTGTTGATTATTCTGATACTTTATTTAAATTTAGTTATATAGTGTTTTAATTTGTAATTAATTTAATTCAGGGTGTGAAGGTTCTTGTAACTGTGGGGAAGATTAAAAATACATAGATAAGAATGCAAGATTTACAAATTTAAAGTGTTGTGTAGTTAGTATGATTAATATAATAATAATTTACCAGACTAGAACGAAGCCAATCGTGTAGGCGGTTGATTGATAAATTTACTGTTCTGGACAATTATGCCGTACGATTTTCTTTCTTCGATTTAATAGAATGGAATTCTTCTCCTGTCCACTTCGGAATTACAGCTTTCTGGATTGGTTTACAGCCCGATTGATGCTTCTTCTGCAACGCCAGGATCCAAATACGTTCTTCTCTTGGTTGAAGCAATTAGTGTTGTTCCGTGTTTTTGAAAGGTTATAACTTCTGGTGTAGTGAATATTATTAATTGTGATACTGTTAATTCTTTCTATTTGGTTTAATATATCATCAATTCCCTTCGGATATGGGACAGTTCAAGTTCTTCCTTGTATAATCCAGTTATTTATTCTCTATTGTGATTTCATACTGTAGTGTTATTTGGATTAAACTGTACTGGTGATAGTCATAAACATTGTCATTAGGATTTTGTGTTTTATAATCGTGTCTGATGATTTAAAATATTCCGATTAAATAGATAATTCTTGGGTTTTTTAATCTCATCACATTCAGATCATCAAAGCAATTATTGTCAAATTAACAACTTCCTCTTCTTCTGTCGTCCCTAGCAACACACGACTTCTTCCTTCCACATGTTTTGAATATAGTGTTTATTTCATATATTTTTTGTCTATTCCTTATCAATTTGCTATCCTATCGGAATGTAACTTTACCGATAGTTGGTTTATTATTTTCTACACATATTCTGCTGGTTTTTTGATATAAGCCGGTTTTTTTCCTTTTTTTATATTTAATCCACTTTCGATATTAAATGTTATTAATCGATATCATGGCATTATGGTATTATCATAATTTGTATAAATTTTATTATATATCATTATTAATTTAATGTTTTTTCTAGCTCTTCAAATCGTATTCATTAATTATTATTAATTGATGTACCTAACCTTTATGTTATGAGTGGTTATATAGTGGTTTTGGCTGTTAGGCCTTTTATTGTAAACAGATCTACCTGTGTTTATAACTGGTACACATCTATAGCCCCTTTTACATAAATTCATACATATAATTAAATCTTAACTATTAACATTTACATAAACAATTATTTTTTCCATATCTAATAACAATTTTATCTTGACCTATGGATCACATATAAGAAAATTCAAATCTATTAACGTTAATTAGCTGCTTCACACTTCATTCTACAACAGTCATTGAATAATACATCTTGTTTCATTATCTTTCATTAACTCAACACATATTTGGTATAACATAACATAAACTTTATCATAACATTTGTTGTCACAAAATAATACCTCTTAACTCAAAATTCTTATTTGCTATTAGTAAATTATTGTTTCATTTTTTGTTTGTTTTTCATTAAACATATATCATCAACTATTGTCTAACGTACAGGTTCGGTTATTCTTGTTAATATTACCTTGCATCCTTATTTACCTGTATCTATGATTATAAATATAATTATTAGATCTTTGTTCTATCATGGGGTTAAATATTGACTTGTTTATTATTCTGTGAACCTTGTTTTTATGTAACTTGAGTGCTAGCATTTCTGTTGCGTTACAATATTGGTCATCTCAGTTAGTCAGTTCTTGTCCATCTCTTCAATCTGTAAGTTGTTCAGTCATTGCATATACGGGTAAGATGTTCTATAGTTGACTGGCTCTTGGAATCTATATTTTATACCATGGTTGTTAGGTGTCTTTCTCGTAGTATGTTTCTTCCTTGTCTTCATTGGTTCCTTACTGACCGAAAACTATTGGGTTGTTGGTTCCTGTGGTACAACCATTGTTCGGTGCATCTTCTTTTTCTTATAATGTTATTTCACTTGTTAGTTACCATTAGTTTTATTAACTCTTATTGTTGTGAGTTTATCCTTGGCGATGAGTAGCTCATGTAGTTTCATGCTTGGCCTTTTAGAAGAAACACTTGGTTTGTCTCTTTCACTCAATTATTGACATGTGTTAATATTTTGGGTTACTGAAATATTTGGGCTCATATGTCTCGTTACAATATTAACTGGTTGTAGGCATATAAACTTATACACTGTTGTGAGAATTGTACAAAAGTACCTTTAAGCTAATTTCAAAACACAACATTTCAGAATTAATCACATTTTTTTCACTTTATAGGCTATGTCACACCAAAAGAAAATGTACAGGTCACTTTCAACAACAGTTGACAACAGCTGACTGAATATTATCCGATGACAAAATACTAAACAGATGGGAGATAGTCACACCAACCAACCATTTTGTATATAGTCTTTAAAATGAGATTTTTTTGCTTGTACACGGAAAACCTGGATCACTGTATTAAGATATATATTTTAGATATGTAGGTCAATTTATTAATTTTGAGCTATTAATTTAGCTAGTGCTAAGCTTTAAAACACAGTTATTTGTATGAAAGAAAAGTACAATTTTGTAGGCCAAGTAATAAATCCAACTATGATTCTGAAAAATTGTCACGGGTAGGAAAATAAAAATAATAATAATTCACCGATCTGAATGACGTTTTACAGAATCGTGATAAACATAAAATTACTTTTGATAGTGATCCCATGCTCATCCCAAGTTGAAACTTTCAGAATATGTAGAGGAAAACAATATCTTTCACATATATTTTTTTGAGAATTTTAAAAATACAGTTTTTCAAAATTCAGTAAATGCAATAATGATGTGTTTATAAAAAATATATATATTTTCAACTAATTATGTTTTATATCATAAGAAAGCCCTTTAAAAGAGCTTTCAAATGAACTCGATGTCATTGTTCTAGCTTAATTAGAACACAAGTTGTGAACAAATCAATATTGTTGCGCAAGTCAAAAATTTTACTTATTTTTTTCATTTTTGAGCACCCATTACTCAGTAACCTTTCGTCAGAAAAATGTGAAAAAATTGATTTGTGTTACTATTTATGAATACTACATGCATACTTAATTTCAAATAAATCTAAGAGGGTCAGGTTGTAGCACTTGTTGATTTGACACGGAATATCTCTTAAATGTAACTTGAAGTTTTCATTTTGTTGTAAACATACCAGTCTAGTTTTTCTATTTATAGTTTATGCTTTTTTTTTTTTAATAATTTCAACTAATTGAACCCCTAATCAATCCTACACTCCCTCGCAGAAAAACCTATATTTAGTTCATTTATATTGTCATCTGAGTTTAGTTATGTTTGATGTAATAAATAAAATGTTTATTTCATCAAAGGTGTTTTCACTTTTTGTAATTATGTTCTTGTAAATAAATATTCTATGTACTTTATGAATGTAATCTTATAGTTACTGATAAAGTAACAAAGCCCAAATGTCTGTGTGGTATTTTTGTTGTAATAATATTTGTCTGATATGTATTATTTTTGCAATGTTTTTATGTATCTTCTATGAAGAAATAATTTGTTCATTATCCTTAATAATTATTAATTATTGATACCTTAGAATTGAAACTGTTTTGTATAAATTTTGTAATAAAAATCAATGTACTTGTAAGTCTTTTTTTATCAATAACCTATTGAAAATAACACATTCCTTGTGCAATGCAAGTAGGCCTACCAAATACCTACCAAAAATGTATATCCCCAATTTTTTATAGAATATTTGATTTTTGTTGCCATCAGAATTTTACTTTGATTTTACTTTCATGTTCCATAAGGAAATGGAAGTATGGTGATGGCAAAAAAAATTGTGTTAGAGATTTTTGCAGATTCTGATTATACTACCCTCAAAACATGAAAAAAAGTAATTTATCGAAAAGTGTCTGTGTGTCTGTCTAGATTTTTTATGGCAAACGATAAGAGCCGCAAATTCAAACAGAATCAAATAATTTTTTGCATACAGCCCTGAATTGTAGAGTATTCAAGACCTATTGTTTTTTGTGAAGATCGGTTAAGATAAAGGGGTAGTTTACCTGCAATATTTTATGTTGTAACAAGAGAAATTTTTTCATGACGAACGATAACTGCCGTAAATTCAAGCAGAATCAGATATTTTTTTACATATGTGCCCGAGTTATAGAGGACTCAAGGCCTATTGATTTTGGTGAAGATCGGTTACGGGGAAAGGGTAGTTTACCTGAAACATTTTTTTGTTGTAACGTAATAGTTTACCTGATAATTTTTTGTATATATGTACTACGTTATTGACAACAAAGAAGCAGTTTGTTTTTAAAATTCCTTCCCGGCCTGTTTGGCCGTAGACCAATGTTTTCTGCAAAACCAGACGTTTCGCCAGTGCCATCGACTTCCATCATCAGTGAAAATCAAGTGCGATAACGTGAGGTGGTATACGTTAGTGCCCACAGTAAGTGGCTGAAGCAGTAAGTAGAAAGAAGTAGTTTCAATGGAAATATTTCATTTCGAAAATGATTTTAAATATAAATCTTAGAACATGGAAGTCGTGTATGATTCTCCATACCAATATTTTGTTCTTAAGTGTGCTATTAAGTATTAGGAATCTTCTCCATGTCAAGGTATAGGATTACAGCCTGTTTTGCCTTCACTGAAGGCATCTCTTTTCCTTGCCCTACCTATATCTCGTCTTCCCTGAGGTCTGTATCTTATTACTTGTTTAGGTAGTCCCATGTTTTCCATTCTCTTGATATCCTGCCTCTATTTTATTTGTCCTTCCCTTATTCTGCCGGCTATAGAATATACATTTTACTTGGTACTTATATTTTCATTTCATATTTGATATCTAAGGGTTTGCATTATGAATACTCGACACAATATTTTTCTTGTTAGATTCGAAGTTTTAAGTAATTTTCTCTTAAAAAGTGTGTATGAACATTTTAGCACGACGAGATTGTCTGTTTTATTATTATTCCTAACGTTTTGGTTTTTATTATTAATTTTTGGTTTATTGATTTATTCTACCCAATTCAATCTATTATTGAATCCGATATGAATAAATCGGTTTACTTACTCTTTGACATCGTTTATTAATTTTGTTTAAATAGTTTAGAATGTTTTTTGTTCCATTTCACGAGTTCGATTCTGAAGAAGTTGCGTTGACTCTTCTATTATTAGCTGCGGTGAGTTGCTCTGTACTTTCCTGTATAGACACTAACATAAACACAACATGTACATGATACTTAATATTATTATAACATTAATAGTTAATAACATTTTATTATGGCCTATGCATACTGCATTGGTCATTGTCACTTCTGATAGTGTCCTTTTTCTTCATCTTGTGGTTTTATTACCTTAACTATAGTTTGTTAAGTGAGTTTACTATACTTTAGGAAGTTACCTTTTTATATGGGTTGTAATCCTATCAAATTATTCTCGTTATTGCTTGAATATCTCTTATCATTGTTTTGATAGCACTGTTATTATTGTGCAGTAGTTCATTCTGCATTTATACTGAAAATTGCTTTGGTTTAAAGTAACCAAGATTACTTGCATCTAGCTGTCAACATGGTTTATTTATTATTATTGTTATTATTAGTATTTGGGTGGCTATAATCCTTGAATTTACTTATTCGAATAGTATTCTGCCTCATTCAATGTTGTTGGTTTAGTTCCTACTCTTTTATGATAAGTTTACAAGATAATTTTGTTCATCATGCATCCATTCTATGGCAAGCATATAGTTATAATATACAACAATGGATTATTGTCGGTTTTGTGTTTCTGTATTACATTTGATTTATTTGACTTTATGTAGTACTGGTATATCTATTGGTTATTATTAGATTACATTTTGTTTATCTTTTACAGTCTTTACTATTGGTAATTAGTGGTTATTTCTAATATCAATTCCACTTTACAATTGGTCATTGGTGTTTTGGACATAGCCCGCTTTTCATGTCTACACATAATTTAGCTAAGAACTTATTATTATTCATTCTCTTTCTTACTTTTTATGTTCAATAATTCATTCTTATTGATTATTGTTTGTATTACATTGTCAAGGAAGGTATTCACTTAATAAGTTTTGGTCAAGAGTCAATTTGTTTTGCAGCTTAGGGGTTTAAATCATGTTGTTTATTCCATTTATTCTTTCTTCTTTTATAATAATTCTTTTATTGCCATATGTTAGTTCATTATAATTCATGTTATCTCCCTTTTTTGTGTTTGATCTGGATATTTTCTTCTTCTCTTCACCGATTTCCTTCCTCCCTCTTAATAAGTTTCTTCATGGCGTTTTCACTGGTTTCCTTCTCACGGTTAATAGGTTTCTTCTTGATTTTGCCTTTAATGGGTTTCCTTCTCACTGTTTGATGTATTGGGTAATTATGTATGTCGTCTCGTCGTTAGTCTTGCTTTATCTTCTTTAGTTACACATTTACTGGTAATTCCTTCTTCATTTTAATTCACTTGGTTTTGGCTTATGATACTTCCTTTTTTATCCATGATCGTATGCTTGACCTTGTAGGTATTCTTAATTGTAGTGGCTTTCAACTTATTTGTGGTACGCTGGTGTTGGTAGTGTTATATGTACCATTACAACATACAAAAATTTGACAGATATTTTTGTCGCAAAAAACTTTTATGATATATTGTGTATAAATACACATATAAAGGTATTTTTGCCACAAAAAACGTTTATGATATATTGTGTATAAATACACATATAAAGGTATACAATACATTTGATTTGTTTAACAGTCGTTATAAGACAGTATTACCATATAGGGGAGAGCAGAGAGACATAAGTTGATACTTTGTACTTCTTCAAGTGTCCCTTAGTCGCAGCACCTCTGCAACTGTATAACGTTTTTGTTATAGCTTGTAGTACATGCTCCTCCAGTCTGATTATAGCAGTGTACAGTAAAATGAGTCTTTGTTCCCTTTTGTATTTTAGAACGTGTAAAGCAACCTTTTTGTCACTAATTTGCTATGGGTGTTTACAGCTACGTACTTTGTTGGATCCATGGTAAGTGTACAATTGAATCATACTAATACAAAAGCAATGTGGCAACATGAGGGCAAGTTATGTTTCTCTATAACTTTTAAAAGAAAATTAATTCATAACCTAACAGATCTCAGAATTAATTATGTGTCAGTTACTTGTGATCCTATAATGAAGATTACGTGTTTATTAAATCCTAAAAAACTAAAATTTTTAAAATGATAATAGTAATAATGGCTCCTTTTTATGCCGCCTAGGAAATTTAGGAGGTAGAATAGGTTGCCTAAAGTGAGTGTTCGACACACGCACTAAAGGTAGAGTGGCCAGCAGCACTACACTTCAGCCACTAATTTTAAAATTAAAGGTGTACCTTCAATTTCACCAGAAGGAAAGTGGTATGTTGGTACAATGTAAGTAAAACATTTTGTTCTGTTTTCTTTTTTTCATATTTGGTTCAAACGTACAAGTGAAAAACTTTCTGGGGCGATGTAGCACACAAACCCTACAAAGACTCGGCGTTTTCCACAACTTGTATTTAGGAAAGAACAAAAAGAAAAATCAGATTTCTGTGTTATGATCTGCACTATTCTGTTAGTTATTATGGTTTGTACCCTAAGAATATTCGTATGTTAGCCTCCGAATACGTGTTTGCAAATAATGTCGATTTTCTGGTGAACTGGGCCGGTAAAAGATTGTTTTACTGGCTTCATGCAGCGACATTCAAGGTTGTCTTTTAGAGAGGCTGAAGCAACAAGTTTTGCAATAGCATTTAGTTTTAATAAACATAACATAAAACTTTCTTCAATATTGGAATTCTGTGATAAGTCGCCTTCATTTTTACTGTCACAATATTTGGAATGTGAAGGAAACCAGGCAGCATAACGACAGTGCACTGTCCTAACAAAGTTGTCAGTTTGAAGGGAAATAAACAAGTCAGCAGGGTTACCCCTTTGGAAAAGGGTGAAACCAGTGGTATTTTCATAGATGGCAGCTGGAAACCACCACTTATCGTTATATCCACAGAGTGTTATGTAGATATCACTTTGATTATTTATGGACCAGCAGGTTGTATTGGAGTAGCACATCCATCAAGATAAATTACAGCCTCTCTTTTTTTACTATTTATGAAACAGTTTATACCTCATACCCGTTACAATCTGACTTCAGCCATTAGACAAGTGTTTATATGGCCTGTTTCGGTGCAGCCGCTGAGAGCTGGATGACAATAAACCCAGGTAAAACCATGACATACCTGGGCTAGCAAAAGATGCTCTTTCAAAGGCAGCTACACCATCTAACTGACAGCAGGTTTTAGTTCAACTGGAATTTGGCCATTAAATGAAAATATATTCAGTATCGAAGAGTTTCTGTGTTCACCTGTAATTGACAGAGAGATAGGAGACAAAAGTAATTATGAAGGAAGATTAACACCAACAAAAGATTGTCAAGAGACCACAGTAGCCGGACCTCCCACGTCGGAAATAAACGAGACATCTGCTAATACCTTATCACAATTGACACCAGAATAAATTCGCCCTTATCCGAAAGCGACTGCAAAAATAAAATAGAAATGCGCCAAGAAGAAAAAGTCAAGTATTCTCACTGACTCCTATTAAAAAAGCAATTCGTATTGAAGAGGAGGCATGACAAAAGAAGGAGCGATCAAAACGGAAACTAATCATGAACGGTAAAACGAAGGCGATTTGTGGACTGTATAGAAACGGTCAATCAAACTCTCCAAGACTTAAGAAATTGTAACAAATTATTGGGTAGCGTAACATTTGTTATTTCAGAGGATTCTCGCTAGAGATTACCGGTAACTGCAAGAGGAACCCGCGCTGATATTGTCTCAGTGTGTTTAAAGTCCCCGGCGATGTGGAATGCTATTCAGACTAAATTTGCAAAGCAATATGAGAGCCCATTTAGGAGGAGGAGGAGATGGTGATTTTTCTACAAACTTACTGCACCTCGGTGACGGTAGTGTTCCTAATGACGATAGCTTCACAGAAATTGACGAAAAACTGGGACATAGTAAATAGTACAACACTGTATTAATTGCTAAATTCTGTGCAAAACGTCAAGTGTTTACTTGATAAAAATTACAAGTGGTTATTCCCAAAGAATCGAATCTGTGAAGGAAAATAATGATACAAGTTTGGAAAAATTTTCTGGGGATAATAAAAAGTCCGAAGAATCTATTAACACCGTATTTAATATTGAAAATATAGTGTACTATCTCCAAGAATTTTTGAATTCTTTAAATCAATCTTGCATTCCGCCACAACGGTTCATTCTAAAGGTTGGCACTCCAACAATGTTGTTGAAAAATTTACATCCTCCGAACGTTTGCATAATACAAAATGCAGGTGACACGGGAATTTCTGTGTCAAGTAGGTAATAGCGTTATTATCGACTCAAAAGCCCTCTTCACACACACATTCGAATCAGTAGGCTACTGGTTGTTAGCATTACCTGGTGTAATTACCAACTTATAAATTGTAACATTCTTTACTTTAGTACACACTTGAAGGAAATTAACAGTTTCGAAATTACATCCGTTCCATTTACATAATTTTCATTAAACCTACTTAATATGTAGTAGTGATCGATAAGCTTTTCCAGGTTTTACTAGTACTTGACCTACAACGGTCTGATCTCCTACACTCAGTGCCTCTGTCTTTAATGATCACTGCTTTTTTTTACATAATAATTTTCCCATTCCTGCATAGAATTTACCCGCTCGTACAGAAGGCAACAGACTTTAGTGAATCCAAGCTGCAATCGAAGTATAACTACGTTACTTTCACATCTCCGTAGGTATGCCACGAATATCCGTCATACTGAATTCTGCTCAATAAAAGTTTCATACTATCACATGACTCCGACATGTAAGCAGTAAGTTATAAACTGAAGGGATTGGTGAATTATTAAAAATGGAGTAAAATCAATAGGTTAAAAAAAGTTCGTAGAAGTCTTTTGAGTGGAGGGAACGTTAGAAAACTGTTTATGTTATGAATGCTTAAGCCTACAAATCGTGATAGTTGTTATTATTATTATTATATTATTACTATAAAACAACATTTGTATTATTTTAATACAGACAGGAGTGAATACAGCCTTCGAATGAATTGGTAGTACGAACGCGTCAGCCTGCCAACACACATTAGATCTGTATATTTGTGTCGTGACAATCGTAATAATTTTTGTAAACAAAGACTGTTGTGTCATTACGACATTAAGAATGTTGTTGGCGTGAATTTAATGCGACAGATTTTTTTTACCTCTGCCCATGTTCTCTCTTTCAGTCCTCTCACTCACTCACTCACTCACTCTCTCTCTATCGCGCGCGCGCACACGCACGCGCGCCAACTCGTACAGTTTCTTCTTTTTCTTGTCAACAATTTCAGTGTTACACACAATCCTTCACTGTTTGTTTGTGCCTGTTTGTTTAATCATTCATTGTGTTGGTACAGACTACACATTCAAACTTGAGTAATCTGTTTGTAGCAGTGTAACATTTCAACAAGCACTTAAAGAGGCGCGCTTTGGGTGCAGTCGCAGAAGGACCTGCCGTGCTAACTTAATGAAAATAAAAGGAAATTAATAGTGAGGTAGTCATGTTTAATTAAAGGTAGTAGTGAGGTTTGCCCCTATTAGTGAGGTAGATGGGGAAAATTGACAGAGAAAGAGTGAGGGGGAGAAGAGAGACGGGGGAGAGAGAATTACGAATTTTTAATTATTCTCATTCATACCGAATATCATTTGTAAGAATATAGTTATGCAGTTATTGGTATACAGTAGTACCGAAGCAACATGTTTCAAGTTGACTCCCATCCGTTGGAAATTTATTCACCATTCTGATTAATAAAAATTTCTACAAGTACCAATAATATAAATAACAACCTGCAGAAGCAGAAGAGTTTATATCTTACAGAGTTGAAGAGTTGTAATGTTACATTAATTATATTTTTGCTTTTTGTATATCACAGTGAGCAGTAATCTAATTTTTTTGAAATAATACGTGAAGGCTTATATATTAAGAATTAATTTTTTTTTATAGTTTCCGTAACTTGCTTGTAAAATAATTAGGTATCCAAAAGGTAAGTTACATATTTTAATAGCAACTTATAAGTTCCTCATCCTCGGTTTTTTCCTTTCTTCAAAATGTACCACTTCTTAATTGCGAATAAATTATTTAACGTAATAATCGTTTCACCAAAGGCTGTTTGGATCCTGTTAATAAAACTCTTGAGTCTGCTGCACATAATCCTCGCTTTTGGTTCATGTTTCGTTAACTTTCTACATTACAATAAGTTTAATTATTTTCAAGTTCCTTATAAGTAGCCAACTGTAGTAAACATCATGTACTTTGACCTCTCTCTCACTCTCTCTCTCTTTCTTTCTGTTACTCTTGTTCTTCTCAATAACTGTATCTCAGGAAGTCTGAACGTAACAGGTTCTTAAGTAAACTTCATATGACTTAACGTGCAAAATCTTAAACATCATTTGGGCTTCAGTTATGTTATAATTTTGTAAGAAAGCTTTACAAAATACTTTTTACACTGCTTCTGTATACGAAACTAGGTGCAGGTATGTAATCAAATTTTTAAGTAGGCCTATTTATTCTAACACTGTTACAGTTTCTTGAAAACGCCGTATGTAAACAAACATTAAAACTTAGTAATAAGGTTTATCAAACTACTATTTTTCTTGGACGCATTAACGCAAATCAGTAATCTAGAGACCAATTTTATATTGAAAAATCGATGTCTAATAAACGGAATTTGATATGCAAAAATCCATCGGTTAAGAAAATAAAGTAAACTTGGTTAGTAACAAATAATTTTGGCAAAAATTTTTAATTTGATATAGGCTATAATTGATTCCAATTTTATTACAATCTGAGAAATGAAGCCAAATAGATTTTCATAAACGTTGGTCTAGTAACAAAAAAAGTTTCATTCTTAAGCGCACAATATTATAATTTCCCTTTCATCCCGGAAAAAAGACTGTATTAAGCTACTATCATACTTGTCTAGTCTACACTATTTAATGGGTATATTATAGGTTTCACAAAAATTGATTATCTTACACATGGTTTTAATATATCACTAAACTTTGTGAAAAGTCTGAGTGAAAAGAATTATATACACAACGGTTGATGTTAATACAGGTCTTAATTCGTTTCAAAATTTATAGATAAATAAAAAATTAAAATTATCACATATATTGTGTGGTGTATAAAATAAATTGTAATAATCCTTTCTAATATTACTTAAGCCATAATATCCGAAGTTGGACCGTTCCTTTATTCTTCTGTAGCCTCCTACATTCTTGCATATCTGCTGTCATATTCGCGTCTCACAGTCATAGTAGACAGTACGCTATAATATTATACCTTTTTTTGCGTTGTCTGAGACTTGTCTCAGAGGATAAGACTCAGGCTGATCTGGGGCAAGCACCCTTCCGCCGATTGGAGATTTAGAGGAGTCGCACGCCAGCGCAGCGCGGACCGGTGGCGAAGTAGGTGGAGGCATTCAGGATAGAGTGTAGTGTATGGATGTGTATTTGTGTGTTTACGTAGTGTGCAGAGCCAAATGGGTGATGGTAGAGCCATAATAAAAGTATAAATCAAACGACAGCCAAGACGAGGTCGAGTAACGCAGGACGTCAAAGCTGGAGGGAGGTGTCAGAGAGGCGTCAAGGTAAGGCGGGGAGGCACAAAGGAGAGGGATAAAGACCGGATAGGTAGATAGGAAAATTTAAGATGTTAAGTTATCAAGAAGGAAGCCAGGTGTAGTAAGTATGACGAAGAGACTTAATTATTTCTATTTCTCCGTTGGCGGGGGTTTCTGGGAGGAGGTCCATCGGGAATGGTGAGGAGACGGTTTATGACAAAGGAAGGTCTGCGGTAGTTACAGGTAGTATTAATATTATACAATACCTCCTTCACATTTAAGTTGAGGAATTCCAATCAGCCTTCCGTTGCGTTACTTCTCTCTTGAGCCCTTGATATAATTCGTTGCCTGCTCTTTATTGCAGCTGTAATATCTCCTTCGTTTTATAATTCGTAACGTTAAATATTCTTCCTCACCCTGGAATTTTCCATTCTCTTTTACTAATTTCTTTTCACTTCATAAGACTTTTCTATACAAAAGCAAGTATATAAAAAAGTTATAAGGTCGGGGATTAGCAACCAAACGGCATTGTTTAAAAACATTTATCTACAAGTTTCTTTTCTATAGTTCATCGTACACACCCTTGAGAGATAAAAATAACTACACGGTAGTTTCTTTCGCAATTTTTCGCATTATTTTGAGACAATCGACTGGTGATTTAGAGATAAATACTTAATATTAATGGGGTCTCATACATTTTATATTATATCTGTTTTCTATCCTACTGATAGAATTAGAAAAACGGTAGCTATCTCTCTTTTCCTTTTAAAAGCACAATACATATTAATTTACCAAGTAGCAGTTTCCTTCTTCATTTAAAATTTCTATCAAATCTACTGTATATTGGACAAAACAGAAGGGGAAACATACGTGCTTACAAGGTAGTGTAAACATCCTGTAATGCTGTCAAATCAAAATACAAAGGAAGGGGAAGTGAATACTGTAATGAGTAGCCCCTACATTCATATTTATGCAGGTGTAGGTGATGATTAAGGCCCGGATTTTTATGTAATTACATATTTGAATGCTGAGTGCACATTTACACGGAAAAGCCAGATATCGGCGAATCATACCAATAGGTGTCTTATCCGCGAGTTTAATTTTACATATTTTTACATATTTTGTTCATATTACATATTTCACTCCATCTTACATATTTCTACATATTTTACTATACTTTACTTCAATTTGAAAATTGAAATGGCAAAAAATAGTTAGGCCTATAACAACATTACTCAGATGCGCAAATGTGCAATTAATCAGAATCAGGTCCAATTAAATTTATTACAAGAAAAGGCAAAATATTGCATCTGTTGCAATTGCACACATAGATTCTACTTTCAAGAAGTAAAATTTTTTACGAGCTCAAGCGACAAGTAAGGCATTTTGCACGGGATGTTAGATGAGAATGGTATGCGCGGCCCCACTCATTTACGTTTTGTTCGCACGTTCAGCGGGCTCGGTGGGGAAAGAACGTGCTGTCCGCGGTAAATAAATACTCTTCGCAGATCTTGCAATTCTCGCAACGGATTCCATCTACCTAAACAAACAAATATCTATATAACTCTATGCTATTGTAGGGCACAATGTGATTTTTGACGCCAGTATTATCGACGCTCTCGGAGTGTAAGCCTACACGTAAATAACAATCTGGCGTGCAGTGTGGTGTGTTGAAGTTATTGTCAAGTCAGTGTTTTGTCTTTCGCCTACACTTCTGCGCTTGCTTGTTTCTTGCCTTGGCGGATTCTCGTTGTTGGACAAAAGACGTCTTAAATAATATATTGTGCGGTATTGTTCAACGCAAGTTCTTAAGAATTTTAAATACAAATATCCTTGTTTTATCATGGCACCGACCGCATCATCTTTGTCATCTAAGTTAAAATCATGGGTACAGATTGACAGTGCTTTTACAACTGACGATAAAGCTGTATTTTGCCAAGTTTGTTATGGCCAAATGGTGTTAAAGAAGAGAAGGTACTGCTGTTGTATACAGATGCAGCAGCATACATGTTAAAAGCAGGTAATTCTCTAAATGTGTTTTACCCCAACCTACTACATGTTACATGCCTGGCTCATGGATTGCATCGAGTAGCTGAAACTGTCAGAGACCTTTTCCCCGAAGTAAATACATTAATATCAGCAACAAAAAAGGTGTTCTTGAAAGCTCCTTACCGTATCCAGTGCTACAAACAAAGGCTACCTGACACACCTCTGCCTCCAGAACCCGTAATTACAAGATGGGGAACCTGGATCGAAGCCGTAAATTTCTACAGTGACAACTTTGAAGCTGTGAAGTATGTGGTGGAAACATTATCTCCCGATTCTGCAGTGTCAGCGAGCGAATCCTTGTCTGCATTCAACAACTCTAAGGTGATATGTTCAGTTTCGTACATCAAAACGCATTTCAGTTGTATCAAGAAACTGGAGACTGCAGGTCTGACTCTCCAAGAGGCCATAGGAATAGTTGAAGAAGCAGTTAACAAGTTAAATGCTGTGCAGGGTGAAGTCGGTGACAAAGTTTCTACTAAATTAAATGCTGTGCTGAATAGAAACCCTGGTTACTCAACTTTACATACCATTTATCGCATATGTAACGGCGAAACTGTAGAATCGATTGAGAATATTCTTCCAAGTACGATTCCTCTATATAAACATGCACCGGTGACGACATGTGATGTCGAGAGATCCTTTTCTATATATAAAAACATACTCTCAGACCGAAGACAGTCCATGTCAACAGACAATATAGAAAAGTATTTAATAATTAATTGTGCAACTAAACAGTGGAAAAAAAAACTTACATGGACACTTTATTCTTATGCAGAGTTATAGTAGAGTTTTATATATATATATACAATATAGATTTTCAAGTCAAAAATCTACCTTTAATTTTATAGTAATTTCAACTCTCCTAGTAAAATACTTTGTTAAATAGTTAATAATTCTCAATTTTTTACTTTATACTCATGTCCTATACTACAGAAATCCATAGGTAAAATACTTTGTTGTTGTTAATTTTATAATATCAAGGTTTCTTTTTTAATACTGTTTTCTAAAATATGTTTTCATAAATTTTCTAAAGTACAATAAACAATTGAAAAGTAATTCATTTCTTATGCATGCTGTCTTATTGTAAACTCTTCAACAAAGAGTTGAACTTTCAGATACTGTGTATTCTGAGGGTTAACTTATTTTCTGTAACAGAAGTGGTAATCTAACTGGTGATTAGTGTCAGCCCCGAACTTGATTAGTATTTTATGGATTACATTGACTTTGCTCAAAATATATTTGCATGTTTTGAAAGTGATTTTAAAAAGTTTAAAATGAAGCACCTATTATTTTCAAAACCTTTCAAAGAGGGCACTGTTATGTTCTCGTAAAATGTAAATTATATTGTTGATGTGAAAGTATTTTAATACTATATATTTCTTAAATATTACATATTTAGCTACATATTTTCCTTATTTTTCCTACATATTTATGTACATAAAGGGAGACTGTGCGCTGCGCCGTACGCTAGACAGAGAGGGTATAATAGCAACTATCTCGCTCTACTTTCGTCAGTGAAACACGCGGCGGATGAGTAAATTTTAGTCGATTAATTTTTGCAGTTCAACCTCCGATAACTTCAAAACCAATAAATATACAGCAATTCTGAAAACTGCATTGTGTTCAGTAATTAAATCTCTATAAGTAGCCAAAATCTCAATTAATATAATTAACAATTACAGAATTGCAAAAATTAGTTTGGAGATACGCCCGGATATGGGAGGTTCCGGATATCACAGGTCCGGATGTGACAGGTTGTACTGTATTTACCTTATAACAATTCCCCCTAAATAAAAGGGAAATCCCCAAATTCATATTTCGAAGCCACCTGTTGTAGATAAAACGGTATTTATCTTGGATACATACGTTTAATCTCATACAAACGTTTTTATGTGTTCCCATCAGCACCGACACACCTGTACAGGCTTCTCCATATTTTTCTACCCCTGTCCAAATATGACTATACTGATTACAATAGTAATTTCTTCTACGGTTTGTTTATGACCATAAGATATGTCTTTATAGTTCCTTTTAAATACCATTATTTTCTGCTCATTCGTACAAAACTTTTAATTGTTGAATGTGCCAATTCTGATAATCTTTGCCAAACCCAAATTTTAATGTTATACGGCGTCACCTTATTATGTAGCAAACAAAATTAGAACAAATCACTGTTATTTTAGCAGTAGCTTTTTTAAGGAGCCCAGAGTAGGCCTATACCTACCCGACACGCACACATTTGAAGGATCAGTATTTTGTCTTGGAGTTCACTCTCCCAGCTGAGATACCCATGTTTTTAGGGACCAGGAACTTGCATTTGAACTTCTATCATCAGCTACATAATGTAAATCCTAGATAAATGTACAAGCCTATGCTCTAAAAGCCTAAGCTATGATACCCACAATCATCTACGTTTTACTAAAATAATGGTTGCAAGTTAAATTTTTTGATTCATGTTGATGCTTTTGTCTCGAAGAAACCAGGTAAATTAATCTGCTTTTCGTATCCGGCCGACGATGGTGTGCTCCCACTTACGAACAGTGGCACTTGCAACTCGTTTCACTTGCGAACACTCAAGTAGATAAGACACGTAATTAATTTTTGATACGTGAGAGTACCTCCCACTTGCGAACACACAAACAACGATGTATGTACATCCACCCTGTATTGTGTTTATGTTTTTATAATTCGTTAAATGTATTTTTTGTTACCAACTACGTTTACCAAGTTACAATTTTTATAAAACTCACACACACACACACACTTGCATAGCTGCTCCCTCACTCTCTCTCTCTCTCTCTCTCTCTCTCTCTCTCTCTCTCTCTCTCTCTCTCTCTCTCTCTCTCTCTAAATTAAAAAGGAAGGTTATTTTTTATTTATTTTTATTAGTCAACTTGTAGAACGGACGACGTGATCTTGAGAAACATCCCAACTTCAGAATCTTTTTCATATCTTTTAGTTTATCCAATTCAGTATACTTTTTCGTCCTTTTCATAGCTTAAAAATTTCACTCCATCGTTACATCGTGTTCTGAATACATTTCTCTGCCTCAGATTATAAACATTTGATAATGTTTTTTATTCTTGGATGTGGTCTTCCAACGTGGCTGTTTAGTTTCTGATGCTTGCTTGTACGGTATTATTCATTGTATGACGTCGGAAGTAGCAGTTCCGTAACTCCTGTGGCACTAATCATTGTCTAGCTATTGTTCTACGAAACAATTAAAGAATTAATCGAGTTTCTCTTCCTCTGGAACTTGACCATGGATATACTACCAGCCACATTCTACATCTTTTCGAAGGAAAGCAAGTGTAGCACACATTAGGATTTTTGTGCTCCCTAAGTCATTTGAATGTGTATACTCGTGCAAAGTGACTACTGCAGCTTTTGAATTTTCCATTCATGAAAAATTACTTTTAATCTTTCAAACTCTCTTTTCTATTGATTTAACCAAAAATCGGGAGCTTAGCTTGCACAACGTCTTCGCCCGGACGGAAACTACTCTCGTCAATTTTCAAACCGGGACAATTGACAAACTGGCCGGGACCCCGGGATCAGGTCGTCAAACCGGGACAATCCCGGCCAAACCGGGACGTATGGTAAGCCTATTTATACATGTATTTATCGGTTTTCAATATTGATGTGAGCATTGTACTGTAGAATTAGGAAGCGATTGTATTGAACGAATCACGATTATCAAATGATATACGGTATTCCTTTTAGTTCAACAATTCCGTCATCTCGTCTCCGGTACTTTGGAAAACCATTGTTATTTTCAATAGTTTAACGTAAAATGTTGCTCGGTTATTATGTGTACATATTCCATCAATCATGCAAGGAACATTAGGATTACGAGCTCTACAAGATCCATGTATCATTCGAGATAACAATTTTATGAATCCTTGGAAAAGTGATACGCACAAAACTTAGGATAAGCAAGAGGTAGTGTATTAACTTTTTAAATTGTATATTATTATTATTTTTATTATGTTTTTACTATAAAATATTCATATTATTTTAATATGATTTTCTGGAACACGTTTGGTGGAAACGTAAAACCGGCCAGCTGATAAATAAGAGGTTGCGAGTTCAGACGTAGATGTGTATATATATGTGTCAGCCAAAACAGTGTTTTGTAAACGTACACGTCTGTCATTACAACATTAAGAATGTTACTTGACCTTGAGTAGGTACTCATGTTGACGGGAATGAGAAATCTTGTGGTGTTAGCGCTGAATAGACACAACACAGGGGGGGCCATTCCGGCTTCCCGCGCTAACCTAGCGATCAGCTGTTTTTGCCGCGTGACGTCCGACTGGTGGAAGAAATACGCGCGAGTCTTGATTTACCATGCAATCTTACCTGAGACAATGTCCTACTTAGCATCTCTCTGCTGTTTACACGAAATATTAACAATAATTGTAATGAGCTATTCATATAGAAAAAGGATTAAACAACAAGATTAAATGGTTTGCGGCAAAAAATAATGGTAAAATCTATTTCTATATTTAATAGAAAAGTAAGCAAGTCTGTCCACATATAACATTGACAAAATGGCACAAGATGTAAAATTAAGTCGGAATTTTTTATTATTCGTTAATTTTATATTAATAGAATTATTTGGATTGTTATTAATTTACTTAGAAACCTCAGATGATACTGATATTTTTCAGTGAAACGTGCGTCAGGTGTTAAAAAGAATATACGAAATTATACTACTTGCAGAAGAAACAAATTGAAAACATCACAAATTTTATATATATATATATATAATATGCCTGCGTGGGTGGGTGCACGTACGTGCACACGCGTGCGCGCATGAGTGCGTGTATAAACATTTCTATGTAGTATAATATATTTGAAACAAGCTTCCAATTATTATAATTATAATCAATATCATAATCATTTTCTTTATCTACATTTTCTACATTCTACATTATCTACATTGAAATTTATTGACATTTAAAAGATACATTAAATATACTGTATTGAAAGGGACACTGTGCGCTGCGCCGTACGCTAGACAGAAAGGGTATAATAGCAACTATCTCGCTCTACTTTCGTCAGTGAAACACGCGGCGGATGAGTAAATTTTAGTCGATCCATTTTTGCAGTTCAACCTGCGATAACTTCAAAACCAATAAATATACAGCAATTCTGAAAACTGCATTGTGTTCAGTAATTAAATCTCTATAAGTAGCCAAAATCTCAATTAATATAATTAACAATTACAGAAGATACACAGAAGAAGAACGTGTATTTTACAGTAGGTTGTACTGTACTTTTTAACTACATATTATACTAATGTACAATGAAGATATACTTATTATATCTTTATTTAGTATATAGTGTAACGCAACATAGTTGAGGTTCCCCAACGTTACATAAAAGACTGAATGAAATATGGTCAAAGACCATACCCTGACTTAAGGTTGTTCGATAGTTCATATGTTTGAGAAGGACCTCAAGTAAAAAGGAGGCAATGACTAATATTAAATGTAAAAGAGCCAGACCAATGAATGATTGGATGTAATGAAATGTTTGTTTTGTACTGTGACATGTTAAGGTCTACAGAATATTTATATTGTATGTTGAATGTGTTAAAAATGAAATGATGTTGTTTGATAATAATACTTACTCAATAATTATGTTTATATTTTATATTAGATTTGTTTTTATACAGCACAATATAGTTACCAATGTTAGGCACGGTACTAAGTTGTCAGTATTGTATAAAATTGAAACATACTGTTGTTCTAATTAATGTTTATAAACTGGATCAGGAGTGTGACCAGTGTTTCAAGTCTAACAAGTAGTTCTGACAATTATGTCATAAATTAATAAAGGGTTCCAGAACCAATTGATTAATGTAAAAACAAATAACCACCAGTAAATTAAAATTCATGTAATTAACTATGTAATCAATAATTAATTGTACAGTAGGTCAGGTAAAAAGAAAATTAAGTTAAAAACCAAATAATGTTATAATGGTTGTAAATGAATCTATAGGCCTAAATTCCATATTAGTGAAAGGAAATTAATACCTTTTTAGTAAACCCAGTCCAATGAAACTCTAGTAAAACATTTACTGTTTAATAAGGAAGGTTAGGGGAGAATTTTATGTGATTCAATATTAATCCAAGCATGGAGTATTTTATTGGAAAGGAGTAGTAATATTCTATAATGCCGGCTCAAGGATATATAGAAAACCTGGTTGTTAAGGCAACTGATTTTTAGTAACTTGTTGATTTTGAATAGATGGTACTGATTGTTACAAGCTATTAGGTTGAAATGAACCGATATATTTAAAATATATGAATAAATATAAAGAAAATATATATCCAAATTGAAAAAAAAGCATTTTGCAAAACAATTATACTGGAATGTTAATGAATCATACAAATTAAATAACCCTATAAATTATCAATGAATACAATAAAAAAGAACTGAAAGCGTCTCACCTCATTCACTAAACAATTCCGCTGAATTTGGTATCAAACCAATTCATGCTATAAATTGAAGACCAATAAAGAGTTGAAGCCTGAATTAACGGAAATATTTGGAATACGGAAGATTCGGTTGACGAAATAACCTTCATTGACAGCGGAAGCTGAGATCCTAATTCCAGTTCGTTGGGACCAAGAATTGTGAAGACGCAAAAGAAGACTCGAAGCACCAGAGTTCCCGTGGGATTATCATCATCCATTCATTGAAGACCAGAGCAGTTTTACTGGGTGAAGACGATATAACCTGCATTTTGATCGTAGTTGACAAACATTCACCGCCTAATGAAGCTTTCGCCGCTTGGGTAAAAAAAAACAAATTATTTTCATATCATTGTATTTTAAGTAAATAATTTTATTCTTTTTGTAAATTGAACAACCTTAATTATGCGTTTTACCTGGCCTTACTAATGGTTCAAAGAACTACACGAACCCTGGTATAAGAATTATTTGTCATTATTTTCAAAGTATATATGTTTTTCTTTTTAGAATTCGAATAATTAAGAATCGATACATGTTGGGATAGTCGATTGTATTGTCTTATTGTTTGTCTGAGACAACGTAACTGGTTAAATACCAGAGAAAAATAAATAAAGTACATTTGTTGTATGAGATAACGTTTTAATCATTGCAGAGAAAATACTATATGTAATTGGCGTAATAATTTATTAACAGATTGATACAAACACTCAGAATAACTAACCTATACGCACACTTATTTATAATAACAGCGCTCCAAGTTTGCAGCTGGTGAGACGGGAGATTGCTGAACTAACGGGTTTTGCCATACTAAATTTGAATGAAATTTTTATCGTTGAGGGACTAGGGTTGAGACAAAAACCACTTACATTCAGTAAATACTCCATATATATTGCTCATATTAAACAACCACTGAGAATTAAATTAAGTCTACAGAATACTACCATTATAAATTCAGGAATATAATTCTAAGTTTGTGGACTTAATAATCTGTGTTCTGAGGGTTTCACTGGTCACAACCGCAAGGTATATTAGTTAATAACATATTAATTAAACCAGGTAACAGCATTTTAATTGTTACGAATCGCCACCTACAACGTACTACTTGGCGTTTGTTACACCGGAGTCTCTTATAACTAATTACACTCATAGACAAGATCTCTTTATAATTTGACGTCTCCACCTGGTATCATACATTATTACATACGTCCTCACATAATTAACAAGCAGTTCGTTACTAAATTGATTACAACAGTGGGGTTTGAATAAGACGGACATTTTCGCTAGTACCGGCACATATTAGTTTCTTTACAAATTGACGCTCGCAACGTGAGGCATCATCGTCTCATCTTAACACCTTAGATATATTATTTTATTACAAATTGGCGCTCAACGAGTGGGCTTTAGTTAAGTAAAAACTCATATTATTTGTTACTTAACTTGAGCAGGCAACCATTAGAGGCACAGGAATGCATACGAGAGCTCTTACGAAAAGAATGGAGAAGGAACAAGAAACAGAAGAAGATAGGAGGGAAGAAGAAATCGAAATAGTTAGGGATACGGAAACGGAAATAGTGGAAGAGGATGCCCAAGGGGACCAACCAGAAAAAGCGGAAGCCAGAAGAGAACCAGATTGGCAAGAAATTATGAGGATGATGATGGAGAAAATTGATAGCATTAAGGAAAGCAATAAACAAACAATAGATGAAAATTTTAGAAAACAGGAGGAAAACTCAAAGCAAACTACAGAAAAGATAGAAAATAAAATAGACAGTATCAAAGAAGATAATAGACAAACTAATGAGAGTTTAAGACAAACTAATGAAAAAATAGACAGTATTAAGGAAAGTACTAGTGAACTTTTGAGACAAACCATAAATGAAAATAATGAACAATTGAAGGCCGATTTCAGACAAATCAATGAAAAGCTGGAAAATAAAATAGACAGTATTAATGAGAACTCAAGAAAACAAAACGAAATTTTGAGCGAAAATTTAATCAAGCAGATGAATGAAAAGTTTGACAAGAATGACGAGAATTTGAGACAGATTCAAGACGATAACAAAATAATGAACGAAAAACTTGAGGAAAACAATAAACGAATGAAAGCAGATCTTGAGAAAATCAATGAGGATAACCTTATACGAATCGATGAGAGAATTGAACATTCTAACCAGGAAATAAGGGAAAATGTTGAAAAACAGAATGAAGTATTAAGACAAGTTATCAATAAGGAAATTGAGGACGCTAGTGAGGCAATCAGCCAGAAGGTAGTTAAGAAGACAGCGAAAGAAAACAGGAGATCGCGGAAACAAATAGAAAACTGAAAGCGACCGATGAAGTTATTATACGAAATAGAGCTGAACTAGAGGTCAAGCTAGGCCATATAGAAGAAGAAAACCGAATTCAAGTGGAATCAATACGAACTGATTGCGGAAACCAGCATCGAAATTTAGATACGATCATGAACGAAGTACAGGAGCAAGGACAACGTAACCAGGATAGAATCGAGAACCTACAACGGTCAGTTGACAACCGATCGATCACTGTCCCATATACACAACATATAGACGACCGAGAGACCATCAACTTTAAGACATACAGGAGAAATCCAATGGAATTCTTGGAACGGGTCGGCGAACAAATTATGAGAACCGGTGAAAACAGGTGGCCAATAATTCGTCGTTATTTAGACGATCATTTTAAAGAAACTTATGATAACTGGTGGACAGCCACCAGGCACGAGATACGAAGCTACGAAGAATTTAAAATAGCTTTTAAAGCCAGATACTGGCCAGACGCCACCCAGAACGTAGTGAGGGAGAGCATCAGTTATGGAAGATATGACACCAGCAGGGGAACAACACTTACCGCCTACTTCCTGGGAAAAGTATGTTTGGCAAGACATCTTGAACCAAAAATCCCAGAAGAAATTCTCGTCACCAGGTTAGCATACCACTATGATAACGGTATATCAATAGCACGATCGGGTGGACAAATAAAAACTATACAGGCCATGTCAACGCTATTAGAAGAGCACGAGCGTGAAGTACATTATCGAAGGAGTCGTCAGAGAAACGACCAGTACGGGAACAGGGATTTCCCAGACTATAACAATAGAAACAATAACCATAACAGTCATGAGGCGAATAACCGGACGAACTATAATGGCAGGCCTGGTAATTATGGTAATGAGGCGTACCAACGGCAAAATAACAACAACAGCCCAAGGAACAACGGAAACAATTACGGGAATAGACAGAGTATTCCGAACAACCAATATAACCGGTCGTATAACCCAAATTACCAGAATCGAAACACGAACAACCGAAATTATGATAATAGTAACCGTAACCCGAATAACCAAAACCAAAACTACAGAAGAGTTAATTATGTGGGGGCGTACGACAATTATAACGGGAGGACATACTACCAAGGACGTCGAAGTTTTGATAGGGACACCGATTGGAACCAGTACAGTAATAACGATCGAAGGGAGACTAGAACTAATAGGGGCAGAAGTCGGAGTCAGGAGGACTACCGCCGGGTTAACTACGAAGAGGATCGTCCATTACGGGTTTCCAGACCAATGGTGAATTTTATAAGGGCCGAAGAGAATGGTCCAAGGAGTGATCAACACCAAGGGGAGAATGATAATGAGTGTTTACAACGGAGCAATAACATCGGAGAATCTAGATCCGGAAGCGAGAACCAAAGAAGGGACGATCCATCTAGGAATGTCCGAATAATTTATAATCAACAGAACCCACCAGAACGCTGGATTCCCCTAAGAGGAGATGGCCACCGACCCAGTACATCCCAGGATGTAAGACAAGAAATAAATGAAGAAGAAGACACGGCCGACAGATGGAATACATGAAGAGACTATAACCCAAAATTCTAAAAAAAACTGTAAGGACAACTTACACAAGTAATTTCGAAACGATATAATATAAAATGAAGAAACTAAAACCCAAAATTCCAAAAGACGTAAGGACATCTTACTCATGTTATTTCGAACAATACAATTTAAAATGAAGAAACTAAAAAAACCCAAAATTCCAAAGGATGTAAGAACAACTTACTCATAATTATTCAGAAACAGTATGATTTAAAATAAAGAGAATAAATACCCCAAAATTCAAAAAATGAAGTAAGCTCAACTTACAAACAAGTATCTAAGAAAACAATTTATGAATTATATAAGAAAGAGAATTTTGAAGATAAAAAGAACAACCAAAGTCGAAAAATAAGTAAGAACACCTTACTATACAATTTAGAAGAAATTGCTTTAAACTGATATGAAAGAAGAAAAAAAATTTTACACTAATTCAACCTAATAAAAATCATCAAAAACAGAAGACGAAATGAGTTTATCTGATATAATATAATAGCGAGAAATATAATTTTGAATGTAAAAGAAATAATAATGATTGTGCCAGAAGAATATAGCTACATAATGTAATGTATAGTACTGACCAAAATCTCATAACCAGCTGTATTGATCACAAAGGAATATGAGCCAATGAAGACAAGAGAATGAAGAAGCCAAAATGGAACCATCAAAAGGATCACAAGAAAAGAAAAAAAACTAATGGTTAAGAATTATCCGTAAACAAAACCCAATTAATAAATGTCAATAAAATAGCCAAGTATTGGAGAGAAAAAGTGTATAATAGAAGGAAGAATTAATATGAAGAAATAATATGATCTGAGTTAAAGTACAGTGAATAATCCCTAGAATATGATTATTATTTATTATTTTATTGAAGGTCACATGATGACTACCTTACGAGGTTTATTAATGAAGATTGACTGTAGAATATTCCAGCAATCATTTGACTGGGCAGAGATGATGTTCCTCTGATCCCAGAAAGTATGTAACGGACAACGGTAATTGGTTAGCCGATAGAGCACCACCGATTCGATTCCAGTTATAATGTTAGGGAGGTTTAGGAAAATTAAATATTAGAGGGAAAACTCACAAATAAATATAGAGAATTAAATAAAACCAGATCCAAAATGTATAATTAATGAAGAATGTCACAAGAATGATTATAGAAATAAGATTTAAACTTGGGAAATAATTGACTTTAAGAAGGAACGAAGAAATGATAATAAAATAACGAATAATTGGGAAATATAAAAGTACTATAAATAGGAAACCAATTGGCCAGATACAAATTAGAAGTTTATTTCTTGCTAAACTTTGTTTATACCAAAATAAACTTATTTCGAAGGGGGGGTGTTATGTAACGCAACATAGTTGAGGTTCCCCAACGTTACATAAAAGACTGAATGAAATATGGTCAAAGACCATACCCTGACTTAAGGTTGTTCGATAGTTCATATGTTTGAGAAGGACCTCAAGTAAAAAGGAGGCAATGACTAATATTAAATGTAAAAGAGCCAGACCAATGAATGATTGGATGTAATGAAATGTTTGTTTTGTACTGTGACATGTTAAGGTCTACAGAATATTTATATTGTATGTTGAATGTGTTAAAAATGAAATGATGTTGTTTGATAATAATACTTACTCAATAATTATGTTTATATTTTATATTAGATTTGTTTTTATACAGCACAATATAGTTACCAATGTTAGGCACGGTACTAAGTTGTCAGTATTGTATAAAATTGAAACATACTGTTGTTCTAATTAATGTTTATAAACTGGATCAGGAGTGTGACCAGTGTTTCAAGTCTAACAAGTAGTTCTGACAATTATGTCATAAATTAATAAAGGGTTCCAGAACCAATTGATTAATGTAAAAACAAATAACCACCAGTAAATTAAAATTCATGTAATTAACTATGTAATCAATAATTAATTGTACAGTAGGTCAGGTAAAAAGAAAATTAAGTTAAAAACCAAATAATGTTATAATGGTTGTAAATGAATCTATAGGCCTAAATTCCATATTAGTGAAAGGAAATTAATACCTTTTTAGTAAACCCAGTCCAACGAAACTCTAGTAAAACATTTACTGTTTAATAAGGAAGGTTAGGGGAGAATTTTATGTGATTCAATATTAATCCAAGCATGGAGTATTTTATTGGAAAGGAGTAGTAATATTCTATAATGCCGGCTCAAGGATATATAGAAAACCTGGTTGTTAAGGCAACTGATTTTTAGTAACTTGTTGATTTTGAATAGATGGTACTGATTGTTACAAGCTATTAGGTTGAAATGAACCGATATATTTAAAATATATGAATAAATATAAAGAAAATATATATCCAAATTGAAAAAAAAGCATTTTGCAAAACAATTATACTGGAATGTTAATGAATCATACAAATTAAATAACCCTATAAATTATCAATGAATACAATAAAAAAGAACTGAAAGCGTCTCACCTCATTCACTAAACAATTCCGCTGAATTTGGTATCAAACCAATTCATGCTATAAATTGAAGACCAATAAAGAGTTGAAGCCTGAATTAACGGAAATATTTGGAAATACAGAAGATTCGGTTGACGAAATAACCTTCATTGATAGCGGAAGCTGAGATCCTAATTCCAGTTCGTTGGGACCAAGAATTGTGAAGACGCAAAAGAAGACTCGAAGCACCAGAGTTCCCGTGGGATTATCATCATCCATTCATTGAAGACCAGAGCAGTTTTACTGGGTGAAGACGATATAACCTGCATTTTGATCGTAGTTGACAAACATTCACCGCCTAATGAAGCTTTCGCCGCTTGGGTAAAAAAAAACAAATTATTTTCATATCATTGTATTTTAAGTAAATAATTTTATTCTTTTTGTAAATTGAACAACCTTAATTATGCGTTTTACCTGGCCTTACTAATGGTTCAAAGAACTACACGAACCCTGGTATAAGAATTATTTGTCATTATTTTCAAAGTATATATGTTTTTCTTTTTAGAATTCGAATAATTAAGAATCGATACATGTTGGGATAGTCGATTGTATTGTCTTATTGTTTGTCTGAGACAACGTAACTGGTTAAATACCAGAGAAAAATAAATAAAGTACATTTGTTGTATGAGATAACGTTTTAATCATTGCAGAGAAAATACTATATGTAATTGGCGTAATAATTTATTAACAGATTGATACAAACACTCAGAATAACTAACCTATACGCACACTTATTTATAATAACAGCGCTCCAAGTTTGCAGCTGGTGAGACGGGAGATTGCTGAACTAACGGGTTTTGCCATACTAAATTTGAATGAAATTTTTATCGTTGAGGGACTAGGGTTGAGACAAAAACCACTTACATTCAGTAAATACTCCATATATATTGCTCATATTAAACAACCACTGAGAATTAAATTAAGTCTACAGAATACTACCATTATAAATTCAGGAATATAATTCTAAGTTTGTGGACTTAATAATCTGTGTTCTGAGGGTTTCACTGGTCACAACCGCAAGGTATATTAGTTAATAACATATTAATTAAACCAGGTAACAGCATTTTAATTGTTACGAATCGCCACCTACAACGTACTACTTGGCGTTTGTTACACCGGAGTCTCTTATAACTAATTACACTCATAGACAAGATCTCTTTATAATTTGACGTCTCCACCTGGTATCATACATTATTACATACGTCCTCACATAATTAACAAGCAGTTCGTTACTAAATTGATTACAACAGTGGGGTTTGAATAAGACGGACATTTTCGCTAGTACCGGCACATATTAGTTTCTTTACAAATTGACGCTCGCAACGTGAGGCATCATCGTCTCATCTTAACACCTTAGATATATTATTTTATTACAATAGTTATTTACGTGTCAAGAAAAGAACGTGTGAATAAAGTGATCACAACATTTTATACCTTATATGTTTTCTGTCATTGAATGATTAACCCACTTTTTAATAACAGCGTTGAAAAATAGTTGATTACGTCTTCCAAAGATTATTTTTACTACGGTACTGAAATTAAAAATAACTAAGATCGTATACAGGAATTAAACGTAGGCGACTGGAATACACAGCCGAGACACAGCAGCTGCAGGAATTGCTTACGTTCAGTAGACTTGGCAATGTTGTGACCTTCGTGACTTTATATACATTTTGTGGCAACACTGTGCATATTTTTCATCACTAAAAGCTAAACCGATATCCGTGATAAAATAGTAATGCATTTTTTTAAACGTATGAGTGGTTTGTAACGATAAAGTTAACAGGGTAATTATTATTCAACTTTTTTCAACAAACTATCTTGAAACGGATATATATTTTTACGGTTTTTTATGCTGATTACGAATATGTAAGAATAAAATGTCTAAGCTTACTCGTAACTTTTATATATGGGGTCTCAAAAAGATGAACTTCTCTGGTCAGAACTTGCATGTTTAGCTAATGATGGATAAACGTGATTATATATATATATATATATATATATATATATATATATAAACTTAGCTGACACATCTCTTTACAAACAGTAAGTGGTAAGATATGTTCCTTACCATATTAAAGTAAACACCAGTGCTGCTAAAATAAGAACAATTAAAATGTAAAATGTGAACAACCAACTCCAGAAGAAGAAAGTTACAACAACAACCGTATGAACTCCAAGTAGCAGAATCCAATCGTCATGAACTAGACTACAATTCGGAAACAATCACCTAAATGGAGGATCCAGAGGAACAACGAACTACACCCAAGAAGACCTATTGAAGAAGACCATCACGAACACCCACAGCAAACTCACGTTCTATTCAGGTGATATTAAATCATAACATTTGTGCATAACTTGTTTTTTTTTTAAACCGAAACAAAAAGAACAGTGAAGTTTCTTGTAAAGACTTTTAGATAGCTTAAAGATTAGCATATAAATGTTTGTAATTTCTGTAATGATATAGTAATAACCTGATGATGTTTAAAGGTAAAGTAATTCTGAAAATTACATCGGACTATTCTTCAAATAGTTTGGATGATGTTGTGATATATTAGAATAGTGCAAAGTTAAGACCCGGATCCGTGGTACTTGAAATAATACATAGCTGAATGATTTTGAGATAAAAAAAGAGTAAGAATAAAAATTTAAAGAATATTTAATGCAGAATTTATAAGAATTTTTCTTTTAAAAGTAAAGTAAAGTAAGTAAAAAAAAATTAAAGGATGACCATTAAAGCTATTACTTTTATACTTAGTTAAAATACAAGAATAAAGAGATGTTTTCGCTAATACCCAGAGAGTGAATAAATTTATGTAAGCCTTAACTAATTCCTGATATATACATTGTCATAATTTGTTGGTAAGTAAATTTTACTAACTACGGCAGCTAGTTTAATTAACAGCGAACAATTGAACTGGTTCCCAATATTATAATGTCTTTGCAGGAGAGACGTTATAAGATGCGCAACTCTGCTGCTTTTGTGTAAAAATATTGTGTATACTTTGCTGATAATTAATTAACAGTAACTTTGTAGAAGATATAAATTTATTCACTCTGAAATTGTGAACAAATAAATAAATAAAGTTTTAATTAAGCAATAATAATATTAGTATTAGGATATTGCCGTAATAAACAAGTCCTTGCTGGTAAAAATATTCCATTTAAACCTGTCGGTATTTACAGGCTTTTTCATGTTAAATACGTGTCGAGAAATGTACGATCTCCCCCTTGTACACAAGTAAGTTGTTTGTATGGGATTCCCTCGCGGACATAACAGACAGTCCAGAACAGGAAATAATCGTGTTTGAGATTGTCCGAATCACCCTCCTTTGTTAAACCACCCATACGTAAACAATAAGACTCCACAAACAGCTGATCCATTGTGCTATTATAAAAGCAATGAACTCTTCGTGTGTGAAATTTCTCTCCACTATAAAATAATATTATCATTTTGTCTTGACTGATAATTGCTAGCGGTACAGAAAATTGAATTGATTTGAGATAATTTTAATTTGATTAATTAGTATAAGATTTTATGTGTAATAATAGATATATAAGTGTGTGTTTAAATGAATTCAAATTTTATAAGTGTTTAAAATAGATGACATAAGATTTGTCGTACGTAATACTTAGTTTATTTAAAAGTCATTATTACCACAACAATGGCTCAATTTAACCCCGACTTGTTGTTGAAAGACGAATTAAGCTATGACGCCTTGTTACGCGGTCTCCCATACGCAAATGTAACGGTCGCGGAACTGCGCAAAACATTACGTGAAAATAGACCAGACAAACCCTCACTGTTAAATCGTTTAAGTGTATTAGACTTTGAAAGTGAAAAGGAAACATGCTATCTCAAATATACGGAACTTACCTCCATCGCACAAACCCTGCGAGATGAAAAATCCCCCGCAGAAATTTTATGAACCACTCAAAGAATCGAACATCTGACCCGCCGCATCACCAATTTGTTGAATTGGCCCGGTGATAAAGTTACTCCACCGGACGCGCAAAAATTCGCGGAAGAAGCATTACAACAATTACCCGAGATAATGCGCAAATTATGTCGAAGGTCCGAATCGTTTAGATTAGAAGAGATCGAAGAAGCAATGACGAAACTAAATATTTCCCCTACCCTATCTCCTACTCAAGAACAGCAAACCGGTGCTGTAAAATTTCAGGAATATAATATAGATCCCGTTAAGGAACGGTTAACCGATAGACAAGTAAATATCCAACCCGTAAACATCATGTTACTTCCAAATGAACTAGAGAATATGACTAGTACCTATGATTTACCTCCTCACTTACCGACGAATCAATCTGCGGAAAAACCTAGAATGACGACTCAATTAAATCTAACTACCGAGCTTTATGGAAAAATAACTCACCCCCATAAAACGTATTTTATCTGAGATACCAACCACTGATGGGCTGAATATTACAAAACTCCTAGATTTTATCAAGCACCTTTTACAAATAAAGGATCTGCGACAATTAAGAGATGACCAAATTTTACTAGTAATTCTACCTAAATGTAGATCTCCTTTAAAAGATCGTGTGTTAGAATCACTAAGGTATAATCACCCTGTAGAAGAACTTCATACCACCCTGATAAGACACTTCATTCCCACCAGTATCTACGAAGAATTGAAGCGGAACCTAGTACTTCGTGTACAAGGAGCATACGAGAGATTAGCTCATTATATATCTGAAATAAAGGAATCGGCCTTATTGCTACAAGTTAAATGGAGTGAACAACAGCTAGCAGACACTATCTTAGTAGGACTATCTCCCGAGGAGCAATCTTGCCTAGCACTCATGAAGAGACCAACCACTTTCACAGAACTAGAACTGTGTTGTATACATTCGCCCAATGTCTGGTATTCTGACCAAAACAGACGCGTTTTTATGTCCCAGACTCAACGCAGAGATTCATTCCTACCTCTACCCATTGGGACTGATACTCGAACCTACCACGATAAGCGATTTGTAAGAACATCTAAAACCCAAAGCAACCCCAATACTTCAAAGTCTCTACAAAAACCCCGACAACATGCGAGCGATGTAAATGAGGAAAGAAGATGTTATAACTGTGGAAAGGCCGGCCACATTAGCAAGAATTGTAAACAAAAGCGGTACCAACAGAAAACCGACCAGTCAAAAAAACATGTGAAGCGGGAAGAACAAAAATCCTACGTCTTCCGCAGCATAAGAAGGAAAGGTATAAACACTAATAATTCTAAAGTAAAAATAAATAGAAATAAACGTATAGACCCTTACTTAACAAGATTTATTGAAAAGTACAACTCTATTGGTACATGCAAAACAAGTATATGCCAATTACCCTACATACAGATAGACCTTGGAGCAACGAATATCCTTGGTTTAATCGATTCAGGATCTACACGTAGTATAATCAGTCAACAGCTAGCCAGCGTATTAGCTAATCATAATCTTATTAAACGTAGCCAAAACGTGAACATAAAGTGTACCACCGCAAATAAGCAAAACCTAAATATATCGCGCAGTACTACAGTGAAATTAAAAATAAAGAATTTTACTTGGTATGTTCCCCTACTCGTAGCTGAAGTGTTAGGACAAAACTTAATACTAGGCGCTGACTTTATAAGTAAAACTGGCTTAATCTTTGACATATACGCAAAACAATATTTCTTCAGATTTGATCGTACTCGAAAATATCAGTTCGACTCCGAGCTAAGTAACAACGCGAATTGTGAAACATCAACTATTCAGTTAGAGCATCATGAATCTAGTTTGAGTCATTTAAAAGAAAATGAGCGACAAAGAATTCAAAAGTTAATAAGGGAATTTTCTACTGTACTCACACCCAAGTTAGGATTAACCCACTTAATCGAATACAAAATAAATCTAAGTGACAACAAGGTAATACGTTTTCACCCATACAAATTATCACCACCCAAGATGGAAATAATGAGAAACCAAATCAACAAACTCCTAGAGCAACACGTCATAGAACTGTCAACTTCTCCATACTCATCACCTGCATTCCTAGTACCAAAAGGAACTGACAAACATAGACTAGTCGTGGATTATAGACAGCTGAATAAGAATATAGAATTTGAATCAATTCCCCTGCCCGACATTCACAGCGCATTCCACTATTTTACCAAAGCAAAAATCTTCACCATAATGGATCTCAACCAGGCATTCCACCAAATCCCACTAGCTGAGGAATCAAAACATCTAACTGCGTTTGCTGTCCCATTAATCTATATCAATTTACTAGAGTACCATTCGGTATATCACAAGGAAGTTCAGTATGTAGCAGACTGTTAGAAAAAATTTTTCATGACGTTAAATTTAAATTCATATATCACTATCTTGACGACATAGTAGTATATAGTGAATCGATGGATCAACATATTGATCACTTGCGTGAAGTATTATCGAGGTGTAACGTGTCAATTTGGGGTCCTTTTATTTTTTTACAGTATGGGGCATTGGTATTTTTATTTATTTCGTTTTGTGCGGGAGCTTTATTTAAACATTGTGAAATTTCATATTACGACAAAGATTCATTTCATTATAACAGAACACGTATTGAGAAACAGTGGTGTAACAAAGCGAAACGCAGTTTGCAGTTGAGTAAGGCGGCAAAGGAATTCGCGCCCCCTTCGAAATTCTAAGAACTTTGTATATGTATGTCGGCGCCCGTACGTAACATAGTCAGGCGGAGCGCTGAAGTGACGCCGTAAGAAACCCAAAATGGCTAAAAGCAAGCAACTCCACGAGCACATGGTCGTGAAACAGCAGGAAATAATGTTTTAAGTCCTGCCCCTTTTATGACGTCAGCCAATGCCTAGCTGAGATCATATGCTGTATTAGCTCCAAAAAACTACATGTAGAGCATGGGACGCAGTTTCAGCGACGAAGATCAAGGCAGTGATTTCCGTACAAAGGCTGAGATCATCTCAGCAGTACCTGTTACGTTATCGTTCCCAGTCTACCAGCTGAACTCCCCGGTACCGGGACGGCCAAAGTAGGCTCGTCATAAAAATTGTTAATTAAACAGTAAAAAAGGTGTAAATACAGCAAATTGTCATGTGACCGCGGTCAATCAATCGAGGGGGCCTTTATCAAGAGTTTTAGTTTATTTCAGACAATAAAAGCAGTGTAACCGAACAATGCGTGTGTGCGGAGACCGCGTGGCCGGCGAGGGGGGAAGTTTATTCTTATAAAATGTTAAGGGATTTATAAATTGATTGGTTTGTAAGCGTGAGTGAGCAATGCTGGGCTGTTTATATTTATGTTGGTGTTTTGTGTAATTATAAATGATACAAGGTAAGCTATAGTTTGTAAGTTATATTATGCAAGAGTTGCACAACATCTGAGACATGTACTTAAGGAACCTTCTTAATTTTATAAAAGTTCAAAAGTAAAAGATTAAATAAGTAATTCTCTTCAAAAATGAGTTGTGTCAGTAATTTGCTTAACCTGTAAACCATGTTTGTATCCAGCGTTCATGTGATCGGACCCTGAAGCCAGACAAGCGATCGTAACGGTAGGTAAGAAATTAAATTGTTTTTTGTGTTAATAAGTGTTCCAAATAAGTAGAGGATCACAGAGGTTAAAGAAAGCTGGACTAACGGTAAACCCTAGTAAAGTTAATTTTGCAGTAAAACAATTCTCTTTCTTAGGTCATATAGTATCGGCCGAAGGTAAGGTTAGCATCGATCCCGAACGTACGCGCGCAATCCGAGAATTTTTACCACCTAGAGACACCAAAGGTATAGCTCGATTTTTAGGTATGATCAATTGCTTTCACAAGTACATACCCCACCTAGCGGATATAGCAGCCCCATTAAATGCATTAAGAAAGAAAGGAGCGAAATTCGAGTGGACTACTCGACATCAAGCCACTTTTGAAACACTCAAAGAAAGCACAATATCCCCACCGGTATTGCAGTTAGCAGATTTCAGTAAACCATTTGTCGTACAGACCGACAGTTCTAGTGTAGCATTAGGAGCTGTAATATACCAAGAAATCAATAATATTAGACTCCCGATCAGCTATGCATCACGTACATTGACGGAGCAAGAAAGGAAGTTCTCAGCCTATGAACTTGAATGTTTAGCTGTAGTTTTCGCCTTCGAAAAATTCAAACCATTTTTGGAACACAAGGAATTTCCACTAGAAACCGACAACCAAGCTTTGTCATGGTTATTGAACCATCCAAAACAGTTAGGTCGTATCAGAAGATGGGTGTTAAGATTAAATTGCTACAAGTTCAAAGTACAACATATTCATGGTACTCAAAATGTAGTAGCCGATACACTATCCCGCATGTTCCAACTACCCAATACCAGACCTGGCGAAGGCAATGTTGAAACCACTACTGTTAATACGCTAATTACTAACTTCCCCCTTGCATTTATGGATATAGCATATCACCAACAACAAGATCCGAAATTGTGTAAAATAATAGAACAAATAGATAAAGGAAATTATTCTGACAAATATACCTTGAGTAAACGAGTACTTTGTTTTAAAAAGGCTAACAGAAAATCACTGAGAATAATCGCCCCAGAAATAATTAAACCTATGCTAATGGAATACTACCACTCATCAACCATTGGAGCTCATATGGGAATTAGGAAAACTATACATCGTATTCGCAAGGAATACCATTGGGAAAACATGAACAGTGAAATAACAAAGTTCGTGAAACATGCGAAATCTGTGCCCTGAGCAAGCCAGCACGAATCAGTCAAGTCGGAAAATTAATCTCAAAATCCCCACAACACCCTTCTCAAAGATATACATAGACTATTCTGGACCTTATCCCCGTTCTAAGTCCAGAAATACTATGCTATTAATTTGCGTGGACTCCTTTACTAAATTCGTATGGATGTACCCTATGAGACGTGCCTTAGCATCTACGACAATAAAGATTCTACAAGAGAGACTATTTAAAGATTATGGTACACCACTACACCTAGTATCTGACAATGGACCTCAGTTTAAATTGAAAGAATTTAAAGACATGTGTTTTAAATTAGGAATAAATCATATTACAGTGACAGAGTACCGACCGCAAGGAAACCTAGCAGAGAGATACTTGCGAAACTTAAAATCAGCCTTAATATCTTATCACGCTAAAGATCAGACAGCGTGGGATCAAAATCTATCATGGATACAATTTGCCTTCAACTCAGCGTATCATGAAGGACATAAATCAACACCATTTGATTTACTGTACAAGTATAAACCGAACCACCCGTTAACCACCAAGTGGAAAATTCATGAGTTATTGCCCTGCGAAATAAATGGGAATAACATAAGGAAAATATGGAACGAAGCTCGTGCAAATTTGAGAGCAAATTTACAAAAATCGCGGAAATATCATGAGCAGAATAATAGGAAAATAAAGTATAAAGTAGGTGATTTAGTGATGTATAAAACTCATCCTACGAGTGAAGCCGTTGAAAGGACCACTTCCAAACTATCATACCGATGGTGTGGCCCCTACAAGATTCACAAGTTCATCACCCCCGTAACAGTAGCGGTGTATGAACCCAATACAGACAATTACGTTCGCAGAAGCCATGTGTCTCAAAAAAAAAATTGTTTTCGAGTAAAAATAAAGAAGCACGACTACGAGAAAGATAGTAAACCAAGAATACTACTTAACCATTAAGAGTAAAATATGTTGTATATACTTATACAGGAATATAATAAGATTTTGCAACATCCTATATCGTAACTGAGTATAAACTCAAACACCTCGTACGAATACTAGCGAGGCCTGATCAACCTTAGCTAATGTCCTGCGAGAATGAAATAAAGGATGAGAAGTCAGCTGACGAACAACAAACCTCTAGCACAGTAAACTAAAAGTAATTCGATTGTTATTACAATACGTTATTATTATTAGTAACCTACTCATGAGTATAACTCCGTAAAACGAGTGAAGAAATCAAAAAAAAAACCGGTAGTAGATGTAAGAATTAAATATAAGGTAGATTTATGTATCTGTGTATTTTATGTGTAGTAGATGTATTAGATTTTAAATATTTTGTATAAGATGTAAGATAATCAATTGATGGATAGAAATTTTCTGAGGGAGAGACATTTCAGCACGAAGTTCCGTGCCCAAATGTAATTGTATTTCTTAGGTTTTCATTTAATACCCCGTCGCCCCGTCCTCATCTTTAAGTGCAGGAGGATGTGACGATTTAAAAATTATTTAAATAGCACAAATTAAAATTTTTGTTCTTATAACAAGTGAGAGTATTATCCACCCCTTATCTGTACCTAGATTCCTGTATCAATGTGCAAATTGTCCAGTACGAACATGCAAAGTACAATGTTATTAAGCGAAAAATAATAATTCTTTTAATTAAATAAAAGACGTATTAATAATAAAGGAAATATCTAACTCATAACAAAGGGTAGCATAATTTATTACTAGTTAATTAATGAACAATTAATAATACTAAAGGAACGAACTACTTTTCTCAGCACGTAAACTGCGCCAGCTTACAGACTCCCTGCCGCTAAACAACCCCCAGTAGCCGGAGAAACTTCGACATGTAAGCAGGTCAAAAATGTGTTGTAAAGTTACACTTAGGTGTATACCGCTAAACAATGATACAACCAGACGTTAGTTGTTATATTTGATTTAATCCAATGTAGCATTGGGATAAAACTCAAAAAACTAGTAATGTAGTGCGTGGAGCAAATATTGGTAATATATATATAAAAAAAAACTTAGCCGACACATCTCTTTACAAACAGTAAGTGGTAAGATATGTTCCTTACCATATTAAAGTAAACATCAGTGCTGCTAAAATAAGAACAATTAAAATGTAAAATGTGAACAACCAACTCCAGAAGAAGAAAGTTACAACAACAACCGTATGAACTTCAAGTAGCAGAATCCAATCGTCATGAACTAGACTACAATTCGGAAACAATCACCTAAATGGAGGATCCAGAGGAACAACGAACTACACCCAAGAAGACCTACTGAAGAAGACCATCACGAACACCCACAGCAAACTCACGTTCTATTCAGGTGATATTAAATCATAACATTTGTGCATAACTTGTTTTTTTTTTTAACCGAAACAAAAAGAACAGTAAAGTTTCTTGTAAAGACTTTTAGATAACTTAAAGATTAGCATATAAATGTTTGTAATTTCTGTAATGATATAGTAATAACCTGATGATGTTTAAAGGGAAAGTAATTCTGAAAATTACATCGGACTATTCTTCAAATAGTTTGGATGATGTTGTGATATATTAGAATAGTGCAAAGTTAAGACCCGGATCCATGGTACTTGAAATAATACATAGCTGAATGATTTTGAGATAAAAAAGAGTAAGAACAAAAATTTTAAAGAATATTTAATGCAGAATTTATAAGAATTTTTCTTTTAAAAGTAAAGTAAAGTAAGTAAAAAAAATTAAAGGATGACCATTAAAGCTTATTACTTTTATACTTAGTTAAAATACAAGAATAAAGAGATGTTTTCGCTAATACCCAGAGAGTGAATAAATTTATGTAATTCTTGACTAATTCCTGATATATACATTGTCATAATTTGTTGGTAAGTAAATTTTACTAACTACGGCAGCTAGTTTAATTAACAGCAAACAATTGAACAGGTTCCCGATGTTATAATGTCTTTGCAGGAGAGACGTTATAGTATACAACTGTAATTCTGTTCCTGCCTGTCAGGATACGTCGCATACTCCAACGGCCTCACAATACTGAGTGGACACCAATGCAGAGACTTCCAGGTGACTAAAACCTACCATGAAGATGATTAACATAAGCCTAATTTAAAAACTAATATCTATTTAAAAAATATATAACTCTGCACACGCTTCACTGTTCCAATTACATTGTTAAGCTCCTGCTATTCCTGTTACTCTCAGCAAATATGTTAATAACTGCCACAGATCTCTGGAATGAATTATTAAATAAATATTGAAGCCAGGAGACAGAAGACAGATTTTATAAAATAATGACAATGTATACAGAAATGTGAAGTAATTAAGTAATAATATGAAAACTGGAATCTGTGAAAACAGAAGAGCAACAGGAACAGATATTATCACTGTCGAGCTTATCAAGTATGGAAATTGAAAATGCTACACGCTTCAACTTGTACTGAAGACAACACGGATTTCCAAATGCGGGGGCGACAGCAATAGTGAAAATACTATTTACGAAATGAGTTAGGAACACGTGCACAAATTATAGAAGAATTATTAGCTTACATTCCAGATAATAAAGTGTACATGGGACATTGAAATGTTCTAAATAAGGCAGCAACCACTCCAAAGCCCTACAACTACTCGGTTTTGGCACTACAACTACAGTTTTTGACAAGAAAATTCAATTTATCCTATTCCACTATAAGTATCAGTCTTCGAGCTGTATCTACTGGATTGGACATATGAGCACTCTGTCCACTGGGTTAGTGAGAAAGACCTCAACCAAACAGGTTAGTAAGGAAGATCTTGAAGAACAATGAATACCAATCTTTTGCAGTAAAACTTTACACAGACATTTTAGTTGTTCAACAAGACATATGCAGAGGCCTATATGGCTGAACAATTGTTTTAAGCGTTTCTTAAAGAGGGCACAACATCTGTTCTTCAAGATCATAAGTGTTGTCAAAGACTATGTCTAGAGAACTCATGGTGTAATTCTCATAAATCATCATTTAACTAAAGAAACTTGTTGATGGCGTGGGCATCAGTATAAGATCTCATCATTAAATTGTGACAAAAAAAAAACTTAAACGTATTGAATCAATGCAAAAATCTTGTTATGTTTATCAACTGATGATCCATGTTGAAATAGGTAAGGAACTTACCAATGCAAATTATAGTGAAAACTTTAAAATGGAATGGAAATGTCTCTATAAACATATCACGAAACTTACACACACACACACACACACACACACACACACACACACACACACACACACACACACACACACAGAGTTAAGATTTTTTACACTCCAACTTTGTCGTGTTTACTTGCTGAACTCCTACTTGCCATATTCCGGACGAGGCCTTTCAGTGTTTCCATCATTTTCAAGCCCTAAATCATGAAAATTACGAATGAAAACTATTAGTTCTAATAGTTTATTAATGAATAAAATCAAGTCCTAATGAAAAATTCTTGTCATGGTTTAGGGCTTGAAAATTGTGGAAACACTAAAAGGCCTTGTCTGGAACATGGCAAGTACCAGTTCAGCAAGTAAACACGACAAAGTTGGAATTACAGAGACTCCTAATTGAAATAACAAGATAATCTGCTACGGTGTCACTTTGCTACAAATCTGATGGACAACTGTGCACATACTTCCTATACTGTGTGTAGCTCGAATGTTAATACTCATGATGATATGAAGCCAACGACACTCTGTTGTAAAAAAAACTATTGCTAGGGGCACTTACTATTTGCAGTGCACTCTATGCGTATGTTTATGTGCTTTATTTGTCTTTATTGAGCATACTTTGTATAGAGGTTCAATGCAATACTGGCAGTACATCTACTTCCAAATGGTATAACATTAAACAATGATAATTATATATCTGGCCTGATGTCTTCCTCAGGAATGTGTGTCCGTTTTCAGATGTCCTGAAAAGATTCAGAACAGCTGTCAAAATGTAGAGCAAAGAATGAAGATGAAAAGCTTAGTTTTATCTGTGAAACCAACAATACCATACAATAAGCCGTAGAAAAGTACACACCATATAAATGTGTGTGTGTGTGTGTGTGTGTGTGTGTGTGTGTGTGTGTGTGTGTGTGTGTGTGTGTGTGTGTGTGTGTGTGTGTGTGTGTGTGTGTGTGTGTGTGTGTGTGTGTGTGTGTGTGTGTGTGTGTGTGTGTGTGTGTGTGTGTGTGTGTTCAGAACTGCAAATATTCTCCGACTCTGATAAAGTCAATGTAAAAGCAAGTTACGGATTATAAACTGGAATCAATGGAAAATGTGATGTAAGTAGGCCTACATGATCTGTGAAAACACAGTTAGTGTCACTGGCTGATTCTTGTAAACTATTGATAGTATTTTGTTTTTACTGTAATCGTTCATCATTTACTACAATTTGTTTGTCACAATTAAGCTTGTTTCTTTCAGTTTATTCTGCCAATCCTATTCTTCTAGAACTATTTCATTATATTTAAACAAACTGGGTGGTGGACAGTTTTACTTAGCACTGCCCTACACAATTCTATTGATTAAATCCTTGATATATATATATAGAGTTAATTTTATATACGTTTTACACTATCTTAGTTTTAAATCACTAGTAGAGAATTAACTGTCTTTGTACCTTTTTCTTTAATTAACAAATCGGGTAAGATTTGTGAATGAATTTTAGATTTTACCTTAAATCGAAGTGGTCCTATTGGAGGCTTTGCGTATGGTATGCCTTCAAACGAGTAATACATCTTGTCAGGAAAAAATATTGAGCTCTTCTCTTGACCTCTGAGTGTCCCCTGTTCTACTTCTACATTCACGTAGACACCAGTTGGATTGTCAGTTATCCTGGTAAACATAAATATATTTATATACATATGGATGACCTCTCTCTCTCTCTCACACACACACACACACACACATGCACGCGCGTGCGCACGTACACACAGTAAATGAACCAAATTCTTCCATTAAGTTTTTGAGTTTTTCAATTAACTCAACAGTAAGTTTAGCAAATTTTAAATTAAAAAAAGTTTACAGGCATGTAATGCAATCCTGAATCATTGTTTGTTTCGAAAAATTGTGATATAAAATATTGTTCTAAGGCTTTCACAGCCGGTATCAGTTATATTAGAAGTATGTACTGGCTGAGGTGAAGGCTCACCACAGTACTGTGAGCCTGACGTATGACACCCCGCGTTCAGGTAGACTCGTATTCCACTGAAGATGGCATCCCGTGGTGCTGCTGAAACGTTTGGTTCATTTGTAAACCCTGGACCACGGCCAAATAACCCAGTACATACTTCTAATATAATTGTGATATAAATTTTGTTCCATTCAAAAGGTTACTAAATAAATATTAAACCTACATAAATATTAATGGAAATTTACATTTAATTTACTAAGCTAATAGGTTGGCAGAAGTACTTGCCAGAGTACTCTCTAATATCAGCAACAATTTTACACCCTCTTCTTTTATCTGTGAAACTATCTAGTGGAATTTTCTATCCTCAACCATAAAATTAGAAAACCCAATCAACCAGTCAGTGGAACAGATATCTTTGGTGACCATTACAAATTTGCGTTTTTCATCAGTAGTTATTGCTTTACATTTTCTGCCAAGACAGTTTGACAGCATATAAATTGGCACTTGAACTTTCCTAAAATATTTTCTAGCTTCCAATAGAATGCCACTGTACTGTACTGTACTCTATAGTTATTTCTTTCTCCTCTATGGCCCTACACACACACACACATTTCTCTTTCCATGCTCTAAAGCACAAGCCCTGGGCTCTCCCATTACATGTTCCATGACCTTCCTTTAACTAGTTGTTCTCTTCCGATACCAGAGTGTTGAGTAACATTTTTGTGTCGCAGCCTGTTAATGTTATAATGCCTGAAAAAGTACCTGTAGATTTACTTATGCTGAATAAAGCCTTTATGAAGAAATCACTATATTGATATTAACATTCCATCATTATTGCAGTTTCCAGTAAAGAAATATGCTTGATGAATGGTGGTGCACTACACGTGTCAGCCCTGTCGCTGGATTTTGTATTGAACATATTAATTATAGTACACTCTACCTTTGAAGAGACATGATGAATGACACCAGGTTTAATGGTCGTGTTACATTTCACCAGAAGATCAAGAGGTCTTAAGAACTTTACAAAGTTTAGATTGTTTCGATTAATGTACTTGTGAGGTAAGAGAAGTCGAGACAAATAAACACTGTACCTTATTTAAAATATGTAAGGAAATCCGCGTACATTAACAAGAGTAGCAAAAGCATTAGTTTACAGTACCAGTAACTAATACAACAGTCTGTTAACGTACCTCCAGGATTCAAGTGTGGCTAGTATGTTTTAGTTATCTTTCAAAACTAAACGAAACCGTTTCATTTTTATTTTTTTCTTATTATTTTTGGACTGGTATTAGTATTATCAGCCGTCTGTAAACATAAGGGAGGTAATCTTCAAAATCTAAGAGGAAATTTTCCTGGATAATGTCTGCAACATTACAGCTAAAATCTGTGTAAAAATTTTAAAAATGCAATGCAGTGTTCGTGTAAAAGTTAACGAAATATTACAATTTTTTAACAGTGACTTACCACAAGTCTCTGTTTTGGAAGTACGGTCCATGAACTGAACAACCCCACCAACCCATTTCTTATGGTCCTAACACTTCACTCGACCTGTTTACACAAACTATGAGAAATTCTGAAGCTCGCACAGAACTGACGGCTGGAGACTGTGACGTAAGGGATGTGTGATATTTACACAATATCATCCAACACAGATCGCTGCGTCTAAGCGGAGCCATTAAGTCTACAGCATTTTAATAACTCAGTTGTAAACAAAATGAGTGAAACAGGTAATCAACAAGGTTAAAAATATACTTGTACAGGGTTAGGATTCTTGACACGAGTGAAATGTGGTGTGGTGAAATGTCTATGAGTTATTTCTTACGCACGTTCTTTACAATTTTTAAAATTTCTGTATATCCAAACGCAACATTGACAGTTTTTTGTTTTCAGCTATATCGTACTGTTTAATTACACAACGCTGGTTAACTGAAACATAAACAAACCGAATAATCGAATACAATAAAAACAAAGAATAATAATCGAATTTTTGGATTTACTTATCGATATATTTAGTTTGGAATTCCATACTATAGAATAAACGAAAAAACCACAGCGCGTTCTGAACAATTATTCATAACCACCAGCATTTTTAATTTCAATTTTAATAGAAATTTTGGTTTTGAAATTATTACTTTTTTAATAACCTTCTTAGCATGACAAATGACGGCATAGAACAATAATGGTAGCAAGCCATCACCAAGTGTTTCTTTTCTTTTTTTATTATTTCTTTACACACGATTTACCAAAATTTGTATCGCTACCCGTTACATCGAAAATTAAATTTCTGGCCTAGCCTCAGCAAATCACCCAAATAATTACCCAAGTAAATAAGAAAATCAAAACAAACTCAACATAATCTAACTTTGCGCCGAAAAACTGTAAATGTGTATGTATAATCTATTACATAAAATACCGTAGGGTAGCCTAGTAATATCAAGTAATATGTACGCGAAGTTAGGTTAAGTGTTTATTAGGATCATTTAAGACGTTCATTAACCACAAAAACATATTTCAAGTAAAAACAAAATCAATTGCCCCATTTCGGTTGAATTGGTAGGAACTTCTTTGTCGAATGGATGACTGCCGCATCCCCTAACAACTATGAAACTATAAGCTGAAAGGACGGAGAGGTGTGGGACCGTGGGACGTCCTAGGAAGCGCTGTAGTGACCAGCTCTGGACTTCGCCTGTTTGACACCGGAACAACCAGAGGCGTACGCAAGGGGGGGTTACCGGGTTTGAACCCCCCTTGAAGGTTTAACCACTTTTTTTAATATTATATAAAATAAAAATAAAAATTGACATTTATATTTGAGTATCTTTTTAAAAATCCATAATCTTTTCTCTCCTCTAATTTCTCACTGTCAGAGTAACAAAATCTATCGACATAAGGTACAGTCCGCCCTCCTCTATTTCAATAATATAATCCCTGTGCTTGGTGCTGCGGCACGTACAGTACATCACTCCACGTGGGACACAAGTAGCTGTCATTCTACATTCTGAGAACGCAGCAGTGCTCTCACTGGCGCGGTGAGTGTCAAAGCAGATACCCCTCCTCGTCTACTGAAAGAGAGAAAGGAGCATCAAAGCCGTGCCGCTTGTTAAGAAGGTACGATAATAATACCGACCTTGTAATAAAATAAGGCCGACACCATACAAACTTACTTGTTGTGAAACATATTGTTTTGACAGTTCTGCAGTGCAGATGTGAAATATTGTACATTTTCGAGCGGTATTCACCCGTTAGTCTGAGTTCAGATTTTGTTGTGGATCGTTCGTTTAACGTTTTGTGGATTTGGCAGTTCATATTTTTAAACAGAAACTTCACATTATTGTTCCGGGTTCTTTGATATGTCTAAGCGACCGCAAAGCTCAATTTTACAATTTTTGAGCAAAAAGTCGTGTACCGGTAGTGATTCTCGTGAGGTTAGTGAAAATTTCACATTGCCAAATGTTTCTTCGCAGCCGCAGCGTGACGGTGTTGTCGCAAACGTTCTTCCCGAAACTAGTTTCACATCCCCCTGTGAAAACTCAGCTGATATTGAATGTACATCGACATCACTCAATAATGTTGACGTGCCTGCTGAATCATTTAGAAGTGATAAGTGTATTGTTCTGCTTCCGGAAGCATCAACATCTTCAAGTTCCAGTGAACCACACGCTTATGTTATTGGAGTTTACGTAGGAAAAGACTTGTCTAATGAAAAGAAACTGGATGTCTTGAACAATGTCTGGGAACCAAATCCAGGGTTTGTTTTTCCAACAAAAGGAAAGAGAAATTTGCGATTTAAGTTTAAATGGCTTTACCGCTGGAAGTGGTTTGCATATTCCGAATTTAAGGGAGGGAGTTTTTGTAAATTTTGTACACTTTTTGCTCCAAGTGATAGTGTTGGATCTGGCAAGCAACCCTTAGGTCAACTTTGTAGTGTGAAATTTGACAACTGGAAGGATTCCGTCGAGCGATTTTCAGAACATGAGAAGTGTCTGTATCACAAACAAAGTTTAGAGGTAGCCGGTACTTTGGCCGATATTTCATGTGGGGAAAAAAAAAGTCTATCGATGTGCTAATAGATACTGCAACAATGCAAAAGAAACTGGAGAACAGGGAAAATCTTATTCCTATTATTGAAAGTGTTTTGTTCTGCAGGAAACAATGTATCGCACTGAGAGGCTACAGGGATTCGGGACGAATAGAGGTCGGCCAAGAACCAGAAGAAAATGATGGCAATTTCAGGGCATTTCTTCGCTTTCGAAGTAAGACTAATTCTGTATTAAAAAATATGTTGACGTGTAGTGTTGGAAATCCGCAGTAGCCTACACCAGTCCTAGAATACAGAATGAAATAATTGAAGTGTGCAACAACCTGATTGTTCGAAATCTCGTGAAAGAACTTAATGCCTCCAGTTGCTTCTCTATTCTCGCCGATGAGACGTCAGACATATCGGGCTTAGAACAATTATCACTGTGTGTTCGTCATGTTGATAGAGAAAATTTCACTGTGAAGGAAAAGTTTCTACAATTCGTACCATTATATGAGGTGACCGGAAAAGGAATCGCAACGGCGATATTGGACAAGCTGCATTCATTAAATATTGACATAAATAAGATTCGTGGTCAAGGGTATGGCGGAGCTATGTCCTGTGACGATTTAAAAGCAAATTTAAATAGCACAAATAAAAAAAAATTTTTTTGGTTTAAATACCGCGTGAGAAAATAATCCACCCTCCCCGCTGTACCTAAATACCTGTACCAACTTGTAAAAAGTCTAGTACGGACATGCAAATTATACTGTTATGAAGCGAATACTAATAATCCTTCTAATTTAATAAAAAGACGTGAGAATAATCAATAAAATACCTAACTAAATAAAGAAAGTAGGATAATTAATAATAGTTAATTAGTGGAAAGATACTAATAATAAAAGTACGAACTACTTTTCTCTTGACTCGTGAACTGCGCCCCCGTCCCTACACACGGCCGCTAAATCAACCCCAGTCGACTCAGAATATCCGACGAGTTAACAGCATTACAATGTAGCTGCAACGTGAACGTACATTTTATTTCAAACTATGTTACTGAAAGTTCGTGTTTTATGGTAAAATACTCGACATGTAGGTGAAACTAAGTGCAACGTAAATCTGATTATGTAACTTATATGTAGATAATGAATCAAAGGAAAATAATAGTCGACACATCTCTTTGTAAATCAAAGTTTAAATTTTAAGGTATATTTCATACCATGTAGGAAGATAACGTTAGTGTACATTAAACGAAAATGTGAGAAGTGAACTCGCACGTCCACAAGAAGCAACGACGTCAACATCACTAGCACCAGGTAGCAGAATTGTACCGTGATGACGGTGATCACCACTTAGAATCGACAATCTTAATAGAGAAACTCAACCTACTACGAAGATCATCCCAGAAAACCGACTGAAGAGGATCCGCAAGAGGACCAGCTGCAGATCACCGTTATACCCAGGTGACACAGAAAAGAACTTCTGTGCTTATATTTTTTCCTAACAACCAAAGTAAAAAACAGTACAAGTTTTGAAAAGACTCTGTCAAACCATCTAAATCTTAACATAGTAATTTTGTATTTACTGTATATTAATCTAATCTATTAATCAATCTATTCTTCAAATAGTTTACATAATGTGGAAGTATTTTCAAATATTATGAAATTAGAACCTGGATCCGTGGTACTTAATGTAATCTAAAACAGTATAGCTTTGAAGTCATCTGAGTAACACTTTAAAGAATATAAGAGCTCTTGATATAGAATCTATCAAAAATTTTAAAACATAAAAGAAAAAGGTAATAACCACTAAAGGTAGTATCAACCAAAACATTATTTTGAAGTAAAAATAAAGAGATGTTTCTGCTAACACCAAAAGAGAGTAAGTAAGTTTGAGTAACTTTGCATGAATTCTTGTTCTTTACAGTTTCCTATATTGTTGGTAAATAACTAGTACTAACAACGGCAGCCAGTTCATTGACAGAGGCCAATTGAACGGGTTCCCTGTGTTATCATGTCTTGGCAGGAGAGACATTATAAAATGCGCCACTCTGCTTTCTTATAAGATAATTGTGTACGTCGTGGCACATATAAAATGCGCAACTCTGCTTGTTAATAAACAGTAACTTGGCAAGGTCGTAAACTTATTTACTCTGAATTTGTGAAATAAAGCAAAATAATTAGAGTCTTATTAACAAAATAATAATAGCGGTATAAAGAAGTCAACGTAATAAGCAAGTCCCCGCTTGTAAAAATATTCCATTTACAACCTGTCGGTACATTGACAGGCTATTTCATGTAGGAGTCGTGTCGAAAAATGTACGTTCTGCCCCGTAAACAAAATAAGTTATTTGAATAGCAAGCACGGGAAAACAAACAGTATTATGGTAAATAAACTAATGTGTAATAAATGTCAACAAAATCTAAACCAAGAGTCATTATATGTTTTTGTCAGTGTAATTAAGTTAATAGAAGTTTAGTAAAATGCAAAATAATAATAAAGCGCAGATTTAAAGGTTGTAAACTCAGGTTCGTGCCTGTCCCAAAAGTCATTAACTAAATTTGTCAAGAAACGACAAACTTGTGCAGGAAAAAATCGTGTCTTAGATTGTAGAAAGTCACCCTCTTGTTAAGAAACTCCCCTTGTGAAGCGAACAATAAACCACCCTAACGCGTTGAATCAACCTCCCCAACAGCTGATCTATTGGGCTAGTGTAAACACAATGAACTCTCTGTGTGAAATTTCTTTCAACTATAAGAGGATATTATCTCATTATCTCAACAGATAATTATTAGATTTCCATATATGTGAATTTATGTGAAATAATAATTTATATTTGATTAATTAGTATAAGAGTGTATACTAGTATAGAGTTATAAGAGTGTATATATTAGTATATATATATTAATGTGTGTGTTTAAATGAACTCAAATTTCATAAGAGTGTTTAAAATAGATGATATAAGATTTGTCGTACGTAATACTTAGATTATTTAAAAGTCATTATTACCACAACAATGGCTCAATTTAACCCCGACTTGTTGTTGAAAGATGAACTCAGCTATGATGCTTTGCTACGCGGTCTCCCATACTCTGATATAACGGTCGCGGAGCTGCGCAAAATATTACGCGAGAATAGACCAGACAAACCCTCACTGTTGAATCGTTTAAGCGTATTAGACTTTGAAAGTGAAAAGGAAACATGTTATCATAAATATAGGGAACTTACCTCCATCGCACAAACCCTGCGAGATGAGAAATCCCCCGCGGTAATTTTAAGAACCACTCAAAGAATAGAACATCTGACCCGACGCATCAGCAATTTGTTGAATTGGCCCGGTGACCTAGTTACTCCACCGGACGCGCAAAAATTCGCGGAAGAAGCTTTACAGCAATTACCCGAGATAATGCGCGAATTACGTAGAAGGTCCGAATCGTTTAGAATAGAAGACATCGAAGAAGCAATGACGAAACTAAATATTTCCCCCATTCAATCTCCTACTCAAGAACAGCAACCAAGTGCTGTAAAATTTCAGTTTCTGCAGGAATCTACTCTGGAACCCATTAAGGATCGGTTAACAGATAGACAAGTAAATACCCTCCCCGTAAACGCCCCACTACTTCCAAATGAACAAGAGAATATAACCCGTACTTACGAGTTACCTCCTCTCTTACAGACGAATCAAACTGCGGAAAAACCTGGAATGACGACTCAATTAAATCTCACTGCCGAGTTTTATGCAAAAATAACTCACCCCGTAGAACGTATTTTATCCGAAATACCCATAACCGATGGGCTGAATATTACGAAACTCCTAGGCTTTATCAAGCACCTGTTACAAATAAAGGATCTACGACAACTAAAAGACGACCAAATTTTACAAGTACTTTTACCCAAATGTAGATCTCCTTTAAAAGATCGTGTATTAGATTCACTAAGATATCATCGTCCTGTAGAAGAACTACATACCTCTCTGATAAGACATTTCATCCCCACTGGTATCTACAAAGAATTACAGCGGAATTCTGTACTTCGTGTACAAGGAGCGTACGAGAGATTAGCTCACTATATATCTGAAATAAGGGAATCTGCCTTATTGCTACAAGTCAACTGGAGTGAACAACAGCTAGTAGACACTATCTTAGTAGGACTATCTCCCGAGGAGCGATCCCGATTAGCACTTATGAAGAGACCTACCTCATTTACTGAACTGGAACTGTGTTGCATACATTCGTCCAATGTCTGGTATTCAGATCAGAACAGACACGTGTTAATGTCCCATAAACAACGCAGGGATTCATACCTACCTCTACCCATTGGGCCCGATACTCGAACCTACAGTGATAAGCGTTTCGTGAGAAATACTAAAACCCAGAGCTACCCCAATACATCAAACTCCCTACCGAATCCTCAACAGCATGCGAGCGATGCCCATAACGAGAGAAGATGTTATAATTGTGGAAAGTCCGGACACATTAGCAAGAATTGTAAACAAAAGCGGTATCAACAAAGAACTGATCAGTCAAAAAACGTGTGAAGCAGGAAGAACCGAAATCCTACGTCTTCCGCAGCATCAAAAGGAAAGGTATAAACACTGATCACCGTAAAATAAAAAAACAAATAAACCGACGTATAGACCCATACGTAACAAGATTTATTGACAAGTGCAACTCTATTAGTACATGCAAAACAAGTGTATGCCAATTACCCTACATACAGATAGACCTTGGAGCAACTAAAACCCTCGGTTTAATCGATTCGGGATCTACCCGTAGTCTTATCAGTCAACAGTTAGCCACGGTATTAGCTAAACATAATCTTATTAGACGTAGCCAAAATGTGAACATCAAGTGTGCTACCGCGAGTAAGCAAAACCTAATGATATCACGCAGTATTACTGTCAAATTAAAAATAAAGAATTTAACATGGTATGTTCCACTACTAGTAGCTGAAGTATTAGGACAAAACTAAATCTTAGGCGCCGATTTTATAAGCAAGACTGGCTTAATTCTCGACATATATGCTAAACAATATTTCTTTAGGTTTAATCGTACTCGAAAATATCAGTTAGATTCCTAGCTAAATAATAGCGAGAATTGCGAAACATCTACTACTCATCTGGAGCATCATGAATCTAGTTTGAGTCATTTAAAAGGTAATGAGCTAAAAAGAATTCAAAAATTAATAAGAGAATTTTCTACTGTACTAACACCCAAGTTAGGATTGACCAATCTCATAGAATACAAAATAAATCTCAGCGACAACAAAGTAATACGTCTGCATCCATACAAATTATCACCGCCCAAGATGGAAATAATGAGAAACCAAATCAACAAACTTCTAGAACAACACGTCATAGAACCGTCAACTTCTCCATACTCATCACCTGCATTCCTAGTACCGAAAGGAACTGACAAACATAGACTAGTCGTGGATTATAGACAGCTGAATAAGAATATAGAATTTGAATCTATTCCACTGCCCGACATTCATAGTGCGTTCCACTATTTTACCAAAGCGAAAATTTTCACCATAATGGATCTCAACCAGGCTTTTCACCAAATCCCACTAGCTGAGGAATCAAAACATCTAACTGCCTTTGCTGTCCCATTTAATCTATATCAATTTACTAGGGTACCATTCGGAATATCACAAGGAAGTTCAGTATGTAGCAGACTGTTAGAGAAAATATTCCATGACGTTAAATTTAAATTCGTATATCACTACCTTGACGACATAGTAGTATATAGTGAATCGATGGATCAGCACATTCATCACTTGCGTGAAGTATTATCAAGGTTAAAGAATGCTGGACTAACGGTAAACCCCAGTAAAGTTAATTTTGCAGTAAAACAATTCTCTTTCTTAGGTCATATAGTATCAGCCGAAGGTAAGGTTAGCATCGACCCAGAACGCACGCGCGCAATCCGAGAATTTTTACCACCTAGAGACACCAAAGGAATAGCTCGATTTTTAGGCATGATCAATTATTTTCACAAGTACATACCCCACCTAGCGGATATAGCAGCCCCTCTAAACGCGTTAAGGAAGAAAGGAACGAAATTCGAGTGGACTACTCGACACCAAGTCGCTTTTGAAACACTCAAAGAAAGCATAATATCACCACCTGTATTGCAGTTAGCAGATTTCAGTAAACCATTTTTAGTACAGACAGACAATTCCAGTGTAGCATTAGGAGCTGTAATATACCAAGAAATAGATAATACAAGACTACCAATCAGCTATGCATCACATACTTTGACGGATCAAGAAAGGAAGTTCTCAGCCTATGAACTTGAATGTTTAGCTGTAGTGTTTACCTTCGAAAAATTCAAACCATTTTTGGAACACAAGGAATTTCTACTAGAGACCGACAACCAAACCTTATCGTGGTTGTTGAACCATCCAAAACAATTAGGTCGTATAGGAAGATGGGTGTTAAGGTTAAATTGCTACAAGTTTAAAGTACAACATATACGTGGTACTCAAAATGTAGTCGCTGATACTCTATCCTAAGTGAACTGAAGGTAACTCGAAATAACTTATGATATTTTATTCATTGAGATGAACATGATAATAATCATACATTAAATTGTAATTCATGTTTGAGACTAAGAAAAGGACGAAACTAGGGAATCAAAGGATTCGTTGGAACCAAGGAAGCCAAAATAATCAGCGAAACTACGCGTGAAAATTCTAAAGGTGCGAATACTCTTCTGTAAGAACATTAGGGAAACCTTAATCTTACGGCATAACTGTAAAAGTGTACACGTATACTGTATCTCTGTATAAACGTAAACAGATAAATACTTATGTAACTGAAGTATAGTGAAAAATACTCATGAGTGTAACTCCGTGAAACGAGTTAAGTAAAAAAAAAAAAAAAAACCGGTAGTAGCATTAAGAAATAGAAATAAGGTAGATTTATGCATTTGTGTATTTTATGTGTTGTATATGTATTGAATTTTAAGTATTTTATATAGTATGTAAGATAATCGATTTATGAATCACAATAACCTTGTAGAGAGAAATTTCATCACGAAGTTCCGTGCCAAATATAATTGTATTTCATAGATATCCATTTAATATCCACTAATGTCGCCCCGTCGTCTTCTTTAAGTAGAGGAGGATGTGACGATTTAAAAGCAAATTTAAATAGCACAAATAAAAAAAAAATTTTTTGGTTTAAATACCGCGTGAGAAAATAATCCACCCTCCCCGCTGTACCTAAATACCTGTACCAACTTGTAAAAAGTCTAGTACGGACATGCAAATTATACTGTTATGAAGCGAATACTAATAATCCTTCTAATTTAATAAAAAGACGTGAGAATAATCAATAAAATACCTAACTAAATAAAGAAAGTAGGATAATTAATAATAGTTAATTAGTGGAAAGATACTAATAATAAAAGTACGAACTACTTTTCTCTTGACTCGTGAACTGCGCCCCCGTCCCTACACACGGCCGCTAAATCAACCCCAGTCGACTCAGAATATCCGACGAGTTAACAGCATTACAATGTAGCTGCAACGTGAACGTACATTTTATTTCAAACTATGTTACTGAAAGTTCGTGTTTTATGGTAAAATACTCGACATGTAGGTGAAACTAAGTACAACGTAAATCTGATTATGTAACTTATATGTAGATAATGAATCAAAGGAAAATAATAGTCGACACATCTCTTTGTAAATCAAAGTTTAAATTTTAAGGTATATTTCATACCATGTAGGAAGATAACATTAGTGTACATTAAACGAAAATGTGGGAAGTGAACTCGCACGTCCACAAGAAGCAACGACGTCAACATCACGAGCACCAGGTAGCAGAATTGTACCGTGATGACGGTGATCACCACTTAGAATCGACAATCTTAATATAGAAACTCAACCTACTACGAAGATCATCCCAGAAAACCGACTGAAGAGGATCCGCAAGAGGACCAGCTGCAGATCACCGTTATACCCAGGTGACACAGAAAAGAATTTCTGTGCTTATATTTTTTTCTAACAACCAAAGTAAAAAACAGTACAAGTTTTGAAAAGACTCTGTCAAACCATCTAAATCTTAACATAGTAATTTTGTATTTACTGTATATTAATCTAATCTATTAATCAATCTATTCTTCAAATAGTTTACATAATGTGGAAGTATTTTGAAATATTATGAAATTAGAACCCGGATCCGTGGTATTTAATGTAATCTAAAACAGTATAGCTTTGAACTCATCTGAGTAACACTTTAAAGAATATAAGAGCTCTTGATATAAAATCTATCAAAAATTTTAAAACATAAAAGAAAAAGGTAATAACCACTAAAGGTAGTATCAATGAAAACATTATTTTGAAGTAAAAATAAAGAGATGTTTCTGCTAAAACCAAAAGAGAGTAAGTAAGTTTGAGTAACCTTGCATGAATTCCTGTTCTTTACAGTTTCCTATATTGTTGGTAAATAACTAGTACTAACAACGGCAGCCAGTTCAATTGACAGAGGCCAATTGAACGGGTTCCCTGTGTTATGATGTCTTGGCAGGAGAGACATTATAGTCCATGTCAGGAAAAGTAAACGGAGTCCAGGCACATGTAAAGGAAATAATTCCGTCAGCTTTATATGTCCAGTGCTCAGCACACAGCCTCAACTTAGCTGTATCCAGTACCTGTGAAGTAGCTGCCATTAGAAACTGCATGGGTACAATATGGAGTCTGTACGAATTTCTTAATACACCTAAAAGGCAACATGTTTTAAAATCGGCGATAAGTGAAATGGAAACTACAACTTCACGCCGTGAAAAACTCGTTGAACTTTGTGCAACACGTTGGTTGGAAAGGTATAACTCCGTGGCCGCGGTGGTGGAATTGTATGACCCTTTATTGCAACCCTTCAAAGCATATCAGAATGGAAATACAAAGACTCGTCCTCACAAGCAAATTCACTTTTATGTGCTCCGACTGACTGTCAATTTGTGATATCGCTGTTTTGTATTCAGAGACTGTTTTCTTTGTCTCCCATTGTGTAAATTCCTGCAGAATTCAACTATTGGTCTTGTGGAAGCAGTAAACCTTGCTGATGATATTAACAGTGAAATGAAATCTATACGCCAAAATGTCGATGACGAATTTTCTAAAATTTTCATTTGTGCTTCTGAAGTCTTGAATAGGTTGGGGCCCTCCATTCAAATCCCTCGCATGGCAGCGCGACAAAAAAACTGTGTGAACTTGGACTTATCATCAGTACTTTCGTGTCTCTACTTTTATTCCATTTCTGGATACCTTCATGTCCCAACTAGATTCGCGTTTCTTGAAACACAAGGAAATATTGAAAGGCTTTCAGTGCCTTTTACCTACGAACCCAGTCCTTCTGCCCCTGCCGTCTCAAGTTTCTGCTTTCACTTCGCTCACAGAGTTCTACGCCAGTGAGATAAGAAGCGGTTGCCAAGAAGACCTGAATAATGAATTAAATTATGGTACAGAAAAATTGCACGTCTTGAGAAGGGAGACCAACCGAAAACGGCTGTAGATGGGTTAACTATGTGCAATCCCAACATAATGCCAAATATATTTACTTTGCTAGAAATACTAGCTGCGTTCCCAGTGTCCATATATACAAATGAACGATGTTTCTCAACATTACGCCGCCGTCTAAAAACATATTTGTGTAATTCTACTGGAAATACACGTTTGAATGGATTAGCACTCCTCAGCATACATAGAAATTACACTCCAACTGCAGAAGATGTGTTAAATGAACTAATGAAAAAAAGCGTCGTTTGGACATTGTATTGTGAATGCTGAAATTTCCGAAGTGTAGTGACGTTATATACTGTAGGCTACGTACATTATATATACTGTATATATTAATTTAATTACCGGTACTCGTTTTAAACAATGATTTTTCAAAACAATAATAGACTACAGTAGAATATTGATTTGAACATTTGAGATAACTGCATTCAATTTTGTATTCAAATTCAAATTCCTTCATAGAGTATGGTTTCATTCTTCAACCTTGGTGAGTTCCATATTGACATATTGTGTTTAATTAAATTTATTTCAATATATTTGATTGCTTCCATGGATTTTCATGTTATGTAAAGTGTCTTACCTATCGTATACAAATAACCGTTGACTAAAATATATGATTATTGTGTAGCCTAAGTGTAATAATGGCATGTGGCACTGGCACAAGCATTTTTATTATAGAAAATGAAACAGATGTTAAAATTTGTTAAAAAATTGTAGCCTAAGGCTGTGAAAAAAATACGTTTCGAAGATTTTATTAGGGTGTTTATGAATATGTTCTATTCGAACATAGTATAATAAATATACCGTAACATGATATAATAATAATAATAATAATAATACACAAAATTTAAAATACCGATAATGTCAATTGTAAACAATTTTAATAATGACCCCCCCCCCTTAACAAAGTTCTGCGTACGCCACTGGGAACAACCATCCTTGGTTTAATCCGTGCAGATGATGATGATGATGATGATGTCTTCTCTGCAGTGGCGTAGCTAGACTTTTTGGCGCCCGGGGCAAGGAGATCGTCGGCCGCCTCACCTGCACAATTAAGGGGGGATAAAAGAGCAAAAACGAAGGCTCGTTCAGTGAACACGTACTTAATAAATGCAAATATGTAGATTTTTGCATGAAAGCACGTCCGAATTACATTAAAAGTAATAAAGTAAATCACTTACCATTACAGGTTAATGGTTCCGTCTTCAATTAGTAAACACTTAATATTTAAATATCACTATTGTATTGACGACTCGGAACACTAACTTTTTTATAAGTAAAATCGTAAAGTTTTACCTTACAGCCTAAACCGGCTTTCACCTTTAAAAGGCTTCTTCAGAGGCTGCCATAGGTAGCGCTGTCCGTCTTGTTGTTGGCGACGGGATAGATTTTCGAAAGATCGATGCTGTGCGTGTGCGGTGAGATGTGTTCGAATAATGCGTGCGATTTGAATTGTGTCTGTTCGTTTAGGATGTCGTTTTTGTTTGTTTTTGTGTGTTTGTAGATTTCTAATTGTTCTAGAGTGTCTAGTTTTCGGCCTTTTGTGTGTAGGCCTACGTGTATATATACCGGTATATAAAAACAAAACAGAACACAGACTATCAAAACGCACGCACAAAGCACAAAACAAATTCGATCTACCCGGTGTATACAAGCTAAATTGCTCAAATTGCAATAAATTTTACATAGGCCAGACAGGACGTAGCTTCAAACAGAGATACATTGAACACACAAAGGCACTCCACACCACTACAGAATCCACCTTTGCAAACCACCTCATTGAAGCAAACCACACATATAAAAACATCGACAATAACATGAACATTCTACACGTGCACACAAAAGGCCGAAAACTAGACACTCTAGAACAATTAGAAATATACAAACACACAAAAACAAATAAAAACGACATCCTAAACGAACAGACACAATTCAAATAGCACGCATTATTCGAACACATCTCACCGCACACACACAGCATTGATCTTTCGAAAATCTATCCCGTCGCCAACAACAAGACGGACAGCGCTACCTACGGCAGCCTCTGAAGAAGCCTTTTAAAGGTGAAAGCCGGTTTAGGCTGTAAGGTAAAACTTTACGATTTTACTTATAAAAAACTTAGTGTTCCGAGTCGTCAATACAATAGTGATATTTAGTTAAGTAACGGACACGTCATGGACAACGAAATCCAAGAACTTAATATTTATTTTTAATATTTAATAAATATTTAAAACGTGACATTTTAAAATGTAACTTTCCTAGTCTGAATTGCTGCAAATTGGGTTATTAAATCACTATAATCTAAAGACGAAGCAATGTCGTTTTCAATTTAAAGTATCGCTATATTTGATACCCTGTCTTGAGAATTTCAAGATTGATATTGTTGGTCGTAGGTACAATTTAATCAAATTAAGCTTACTAAACGATCTTTCACAAGAAGACACAGACACTAGTAGAGTAAGAAAAAATTTTAAAGCTGTTTCTAGTGTTTTGTAGGCTTCTAGTCTCATTGAAGAAATGTATTGTAGCAGTCCCTAAGACATGGGCGTAACTTGGGGCCTAACTTTGGGGGAGCAGGGTAAAGCTTCACAAATTCAAGTGTGAAGTGAGACCATCTATATATTAAAATTAATAAAATATATTATATACAAAATTAGAAAGTTTAGTAATAATTCTTAGTTAGTAAACGAGGGACAATTTCATTTTCTAACGATCAACAAACCTTTCTTCACAAGTTGTACATCCAGTTAAGTTTACATAGAACAAATATACTGTAGGCCTATAACCATAAACAATTTCAGTTCTTCCAATTCTTATACCCAGTTTTCGTAAACGCATCCTCTCCCTTAGGCACACTGTCACAAAATGCTCGGCAGTAGTAGCAGTAAGCCGAATGAGTTGCAACAAAGATATTTTCAAATTGGCAGTCAGGCAATTTTCAAAGAAGTTAAGCAGTGTTACTCTTTTGTGTTTCTTATCTCCCATTTCTCAGAACTTAGGAACACAAAAAACCAAAACAGTCACAACAATAACGACTTAAGAAAGAGACAAGCGATGTGTACTTTAACGGACTACGTACACGACCGAGTAACCGACCGCACTTGTATCAGTAATCATTAACAAATAACAGTTCCAAACGACCGTCTTTTAGGCTTCGTGTAGAAAGCCTCGACGTCTTGCACAGTAAGCCAGCTTTGTTCCTACTGCCGGGTCTGTTACCCCTACCATACCGCTCTCTTTTACACTGGCCTGTAGTGTTTGCGAAATTCTGCTGAACTGAAAACAGCGATTATCTCGAATCAAACATTAAATTATCCGAGCACAGACATAATGACTCAGAAGAATATGTGTGACAAAGAGAGGAAAGTAAAGAGAGCAAATTCTTAGAAGTACAGCTGCGCTTATTATTTCATTACGGTGTTCCAAAACAAGTCTTTGTTTTTGTAAAAGGCACGCATTGTATTACAGTTAATTAGGTCTCCAGCGTTTGTTTTTTTCGAACAGAAATATTATTTTGACCTATATCATTCACATCTGTCAAACATTTCCCTTACAAGTTTCTTCGAAAGGAGTAAGAATAGTAAATTTATGGCAACTAGTCGTCTGATAACAGTACAGACGTTGATAAATAGAGCTTACTGTGGTCGCAAGCATAAAAACTGTCTCCTGTTTGACTATTTGTTAGTTTTTATTTATAACAACTGGAAACAAAATTTTATAATGCTTGCAACATTGGGAGGAGGGCAAGTACTCCTTGCCCATCCCAAGTTACGCCTATGCCCTGAGATGTAAAGTCTTTTTGTTCTCCGTTAACTTTTTCCCTTTTAAATAAAAGTATGACGTCTTTCAAGTCACTGAACAATTCTTCACTGTTTAGGTCATGTGGATACAGTTTTGCAAGCACTATGCACTTAATATTGATTTGGGAAAGCTGTTCCTTAAAATGTATATCCCCATCATTTACGTACGCCTCAAATTTACATAGGAACCCAAAGCGTTTTTCTAACTCTTTTACGTTAGAGAAACGGCTTGAAATTTCAACTGACAGTTTGTCCAAATTTCTATTAGAGAACGTCGCATTTCTTGCCGAACGGTTAATGCAGAATCGTCTGCGCTTCCTTCTTATCTTTTTTGTTACACTGACACTCCATTACTTACCTGCTCTGCCTTAGTAACGGCGTTGTCACACAGCTCATTCCTCCAAACTTTAATTTGTCCATTAGCGTCTCCAGAAGTGTCAATGCTTTATTTATCCAAAGCATAACAAAGTATTTAAATACGTTATGCACAAAGAATATTTTTATACGTTAAATAATATTTATCCAAATATTTTAACAAAGCCAGAAAGTGTTCAAGATTTGGATCGTTAGTAATTGACTCTCGATGTTCTATCAGTGCCAGATTTTGTTGTGCACGAGTTTGTACTGTGGCAATGACCCGTTCGAGGATTTATTTCCATGTCTTAGCTGCTTTACTCATTTGTTCCTGAAGTAGATCATCAATAAATCCCCATTTATTTAAAGAAAGTTCCAATTCCTTCCATTCAAAAACGCAGAGCGATGAGCAGGACTGTTTTCATGATCCTGAATACGGGGATTCAACTTTCGCCACGACGAAAACCCATTTTTACTATTGAAATGGCTTCTTTGATAGTTGTTTGTGGAAATAAAGTACAACAAAAGCAAAATAGAGATTTTTTAGTTGAAAAAAAAAACACATCCAAGTGCGATTTACCTTTTCGCCATTTTGCAAGGTTTTATCAAACCAATACTTGTTTAAGGATCGTCCAGCTTCATCTTCAGGAAAATGGCTGTCCTTGTTCTGCAACTGACTTGTTCCTCTATTCACCATTACATCTCGGAAGGATTGAGATTTCTCGCTTAGCCAAGCTCCCATGTCTTGTAGAGCAACACCGGGAACACGGTCTACATTGTTGCTAGTAACGTTCTGTCCTTCATCGCCTGTAATTTCAAGATTGTACGGTGCAACATCATTCATGGTACTAGAACCAACTGAATCTTGTAACTGTACTTTGACACTTTCACAGTTTGAAATTTATCAACAGCCTCGTCGCTAATAACATCCATTTTATGAACGCAAGTTGATTCCTTGTTAATTGTAATATTTTGACACTCAGGGTTCCTTTTTCCATGAATACTTCATAAACTCTTTGAATCTTCTTGTAGTTCTTAATCTCACATTAAGAAAATCTTATATTCCCGTAGTTCTTAAGGAATAGTCATATCAAGAAACAAGTTATTTGTAGTTTTATAAACTGAAAACAATTTTTTCAAGTCTATGCTCACTTTGCCGCCCTCCTGGCTATGCCGCCCGGGGCGGCTGCCCCTTGGCCCGCCTTAGCTACGCCTCTGCTGCTCTGTCGAATCCCCTTCTATAGACAACAGAACTTATCAGGTCGAGTATTTAACAGTAATGTAAAGTTAGTACGGTTATATGGCTATGGAAAGTGGACATTATTTGAAAGTTGTTGGCAGCTGTTTAAGAAACATTTTTTAAATATTCAACCGAAACACTGAACCGAACGAAAGAATGAATCAAAGGCACGTATTAAGAAAGAGAGAGTAAAAAGGAAATCGAATTTAATTGCTAAACTACATCAGTTACAAGTGAACGTCTTTGGGATAAAACATCTATGGTGGTGACAAGTGATAAGCGATAAACAAATGGAAGTACAAGTATATATATATATATATAGGTGTTTGGAGTAGGGCTACTTGGAAAGAAGTATGAGACGGGACAAATAGAGTAGTTCGTGCTTCAAACAGGAAATGAAAGAAAGAGTGTACAGTTTGTTTTAAATTAAATGGTATTCTATAATTAAGACCTGTATTGACTTTAATTATGTAGAGATCATTAAGAAATTACGTTAAAATTTCATTTAAAAAATTTCAACAATTTCTAAATCCATGCCGCAATACAGCAGTTGTATTTTATAAAATTAATTCTCATGCCATCTAGTGGTCAACATTTGTACTAGGCACACTCTGACTCCGTATATACAGTATTTCATGATTTTATTTACATTTTATATTCGTATTTGTATGCAATAAAAAGACGTAAAAAGAAATTTTCTTTAAAATTTAATTTATATACTGGAGAAATTTAATTATCCATTTAACGGTAGTAAATTTAAAACTTACAGTATAAACAATTTTTTTATTTTACGGACTTGAAACTTATTAATTGTGCCCATTGGAAAAAAAATAAAAATTTTTGAATATAAAATTGAAAATAAAAACTAGTTTGTACCATGAGTTGTTTCAATTAAATTCAACTCTACCAACTAGATTAATCTGGTTATTAATCAACAATAATAGTATTCAAAAATCTAGTTATAATAAGTTACAAAAATTGCTTATTTCTTTTTCGCTTAATAATAAAACGTAATTAATTATTGGTGACCAATTTATTTGATTAATTGTTAATAAATGAATATTATTAATTAATAATAGTCAATTAATTAATTGATTAATATTAGTAAATTATTAATAACTAGCAAAATACCCGTACTTCGCTACGGAGTTTCACGTTGTACGTAATTGTACAATTATTGCTCGCTTAATAGTATAGGATTAGATAGATTGTACAAATTCTCAACTCTTAGTTTGTTTATTTACATTCATAGCAACAGCTATTTATTATTTATTTCGAGAAAATCGTTAGAGCCGTTTCCGAGAAAAAAAAGGACATACATTTATTAATTAATTGAACTTCGAAATTTTCTCGACTATAAGAACCTGCAAACAACGAAGTTTTTCAATTTAAAACAATGATTAAAAACTCAGAACTAATTGTATTCGGGGTTTCCAATAAACTGAGATGTCTACCACTTCATTTACAAAGTATGCAATTCCCGCGATAAATTGCATTATTTGGTTTTTTGCCCCTTAGGAGTGAAAGTTTTTAAAACCGTTTCTTAGTGAGCACCTAAGACCTATGATGAAGCTACGTTCAAAGTTTCATTGATATCCATTCACTGGTTTCAGAGATATCGTGATCAGTGAGTCAGTCAGTGGTATTTGGCTTATATAATATCTATATCTAGCCGATTTACCCAGCGTTGCTCGGGTTCATAATTTATTCATAGGCTCATAGGCACCTATTCTTGTTCTAACGTTATATTACTTGTATATTGTATAATCTTCCTTATATTGTTACGTTCGCATTCTCACTGGAGGAATACTCTGTAGCGCACCTGTTTAAGAACATGTCATAAACTGTATTCTTATATCTGGAGAAGAATTCTGTTGCGCGTGATGCTCCTGCTCGATTTCTAACTCTGGGAGAGGGCGAACAGCTAAATTAGTTTTCAATAAAATGTCTACAGTACTTGCACGCGCTGCGTATTTACTGTATTTTATAATTCATTGTGTTAATGTTGAAATAAGGCATTTGTTAAATTAGTGTCTCCTAAACTTATTCTAACAATACAATACCTCTATAGATTTCAGCTTATCAATTTTTAAATTCAAACTGAAGCAAGTGCATTTATATTGTCTGAACACTATGATCTGAATACATTTGCTATCAAAACTTTGTTTTTTATACTCGCTTATAACTTACTTCGATCTTAACTTATCCACTTTTAAATTCAAACTGAAACAACTCTGAATTCACACACTGTTAAGAAGTTTCTTAAGATGCATACACCACCTTTGATATCATAACCTATATCTTTATTTATAAGAACCGTGGACTCTGGCCCCGCCGTAAGACTCCCCGACCTAAGATATAAGATCCGACCTAAACTCCCCGGGTTCCGTGGATGAACTCCGGGGAAGGCCCGTCGGACGACTCCCGCGCTATTTCCTACGCGGGAGACTTCCACCGATGCTATGGTAACCAGAATCTATTCTATTGGGTTGCCATAGTAACCAGATCTAATAGTTTTTAAGACCCAAAGGACCCCACAAAGGATCGTATCGAAAAAACACTTGTCCTATGTTGGTTCTCCCGTTGCGTAAAATATTTGTGCCAAGTTTGGTTGAAATTGGTCCAGTGGTTTAGGAGGAGATGTGGAAGACCCCAAAGGACCCCCCGAAGGATCGTATCGAAAAAAACACCTACCCTATGTTGGTTCTCCCGTTGAGTAAAATATATGTGCCAAGTTTGGTTGAAATCGGTCCAGTGGTTTAGGAGGAGATGTGGAAGACCCCAAAGGACCCCATCGAAGAACACCTATCCTATGTTGGTTCTCCCGTTGCGTAAAATATTTGTGCCAAGTTTGGTTGAAATCGGTCCAGTGGTTTAGGAGGAGATGTGGAAGACCCCAAAGAACCCTCCAAAGGACCCCATCGAAGAAAACACCTATCCTATGTTGGTTCTCCCGTCGCGTAAAATATTTGTGCCAAGTTTGGTTGAAATCGGTCCAGTGGTTTAGGAGGAGATTGGAAGACCCCAAAGAACCCCCCAAAGGACCCCATCGAAAAAAGCACCTCACCTATGTTGGTTCTCCCGTCGCGTAAAATATTTGTGCCAAGTTTGGTTGAAATCGGTCCAGTGGTTTAGGAGGAGATGTGGAACATACATACATAGATACATACATACAATAGGGGGGGGGGGTTTGCTCCTTAGGAGTGAAAGTTTTTAAAACCGTTTCTTAGTGAGCACCTAAGACCTATGAAGAAGCTATGTTCAAAGTTTCATTGATATCCATTCAGTAGTTTTTGCTCTACGTTGATTCTATGTCAGTTAGTCAGGCAAACCTCCCCCCCTTTTTCCAACTTTAAAGGTCGAATTTCCAAAAATCCCTTCTTAGCGGATACCTACATCACATAAGGAACCTACATGCCAAATTTCAAGTTTCTAGGTGTTATAGTTTCGGAGATTTCGTGATGAATCAGTGAGTCAGTGGTATTTCTCTTTTATATATATAGATTTGTATATCTGATGGACGATTCTGAATGGTGTTGAATTGTAAAGTACAGAATTAACATTTAAAGCTTTTAAATGTAAAATTTTTAAACTCTGAATGTGACGAAACTTAATGTCACTAACATGTAAAATCTTGAGTCTAGATAGAACAGCAGACTTTTTAAATTTTACATTAAATATTTTGAAACGTCTTCCTTAGTTAAACTGTCTACGGCAGTCTTCAACTGAATGCTCTTCATTTGTCTCAGTCCTTTGCGTGTTTTCATCAGTCCATAACACCGGTCATTTGAAATTTGAAATGTAAGGGGTGAATTATGAAAAGGTGGAATGGTTCGGAGAGGTTTTATTTTTGGGGGGCGGGAGAGCTTTCCTTGACCAAAACTCGCACATCGGAAAAGTGAACAGCAAAGAAAGACATGCCACGGCTGTGCAGAATATAGGACAACCAATTTAATGTCACACGGAATTCTAAAGGAAAATTATTATCGTCATCTTCAACGAGGATTAAACCAAAAATGGTTTGTTCTGGTCCCAAGCAGGATAGACTAGATCTGGTCATTCCAGCGCTTCTTCGGACGTCCCATAGGCTACCTCTCCGTCCTTTCGGGTTATAGTTCAGTAGTCGTTTGGAGCAATCATCCATTAGGTTATGATCATCCAACCATTTTAGCCGACATTGGTCAATCCTATCTAATATACTCACAATATTCAGTTCTGGCGTAATCTGCATTTCTTCTGCGATTTTGAAGAGTAGACCTATATCTTGCTACTTCATCATCATCATCTTTAAGGATTAAACCAAGGATGGTTTGTTCCGGTCTCAAATAGGCAAATATTAGAACTGGTCACTCCAGCGCTTCCTCGGACGTACCACACATCTCCACCCCCTCGGCTTATAGTTCCATAGTTGTTTGGGGATGCGGCAGTCATCCATTCGGCAAAGATGTTCCCATCCGTCCGGCTAGTCCTTATTTGAGGCAATTTAGTAGTGAATATGTCCCCTGGATATGTTACTAAATAGTATATCACAGGGTAAGACTTTGGTGGGGCTGCCACCAACAGGCTTAACGTCCAGCCCGATTTTCTGTCTGGGTGTTCTCCCATAAACTGGCTGTCTTACCAGACTAAAGAGACCAGTTCTCCCTGTTAAGATATCCATAAGGATCTTTAATGTGGTGGTTTCTCCTTGCCTCCCACATCCTACGTTGTTGACCAATGGAAGGTCATCCGTCTTTAGGGACAATTTCTCACACCAAGGGCAAGAGGATGCCCTAACCTCTACTTGACAATGACAAGTAGAGGAGGGACAGCTTATACTGGCTGTCACTCGGTCTCCAGAGTCGCGTTAGCTAGCTGTAGGTGTTGCCCATCCCCCACCACTTGGAGGTGCGGCTGGATATTTCCCTTCATCAAGGAATGAGATCATAAGGCTCATTGGGGGACACCCTCCGATCTTGCTACTTGTCTGAGAAATCTCCTTGATGATGCACTTGAGAAACGACAAATTGATGATGCATGATGGATTCGTCGGAAAGGGGCCCAAGACCTTGCTTGCTCTTTGTATTTGGCCTGCGAGATCTTCAGATCTCTGTGTATGTGATTTTTTTCTTGTGGGGATATGTAAAAGATAGAGTTTTTCTTCCACCGCTACCCACCACTATTCACCTCGATGACCTTAAACATCCAATAACAACAGCGATCAACTTAGTGGATCGTGATATGTTGCTACGCGTCGGGGAAGAATTCTAATGTCCCCTTGATTTTGTCGTGCTCCAAATGGTGGCCACATTGAACACTTGTAAGACAGGAAATAAAACTTGATTATGAGTAGAATACTTGCGATTTGGCGGGAATTTTGAATTACTTTCCTTAATAAAATATTGCGTTATGAAATCGGTTCATTCTTTTTGAATAACCTTGTGTATTGACAAATAACGTTAAAGAAGTCTACTTAACGAAGGTGATAATGTTTACTCTTCTAGCGTTTTCGACACCCTACTTAAAACAACTAAAACCCATATGCTCGCTAAAAACATAGTAAGTACACAAAAGTTCTGAGATGTGAAAGTTCACTGCGTTTTTGAGTGCTGGAAAGCACCTCATTACGTTTGCTTTCAGAAGAATTAATTAATCGTATTCAGGCGGCCGACATGAGATTTCTCAGGCACGTGGCAGAGTACAGTCTCCACCATTGCAGAAGAAATTCAAGTATGAAGTAGATAAAGAGTTACGTACACCACGTCTGCGCGCGCGCGCACGAACACACAAAATAGGGTAATTTAAATACTACACATAGTAATATCCGAAAAACCATTTATACAACTGTAGTTATTTTAAACAACAGTTAATTAAGATTAGCGCGTTTCTATATTTCTTTTAACACTTAACTTCGCGTTGATTTAATTGAAATTTTTAGACGCATAGAATTTATACAATTTTATGAGAAGAACCCTAAATTCCTTATCCGTCCTAACGAAAAACGGAGGAGAGGTCTAACCTTCAAGTAGCCCCCCTCCCCAGGAGCAGCTGGATCGAATGAACTTGTACTACCGACGCGACGTCCGTTGGATGCAAAATACGCTTCAAATTTGACGCACCTATACGCGCCATCAGTTGGACGTCCGACTTGGCTTCCAATGGACGGCAAAGATTTGGAAATCAAAAAACCAAAGTAAAAACAAGAAAGGAAGATCAAAGAAGACACAGCACAAGGTACTGATTAAAATCCTACTACTACTACTACTGCTGCTACTACTACTGCTGCTACTACTACTACTGCTGCTGCTGCTACTACTACTGTGCCGTAACTAGGCGTTACGGCGACTTGCGAATTTTGGTTATTGAATCTGGGCAATAGACTCTTTCGTCTGTGTAGTTCACGCTATTGTGGACACTCTCGCCACCTATGAGACGTTACGGTGACTTAGGAACTTGTTGTTGCTCTCGCTCCGAAATTGGACAATGACGCTATCTATGTGAGACGTTAGACAACTGTACCTTTCGTTCCCGCTGCTTGGAGCGGTGTTTGTCGTGGAATAGTAGTTAGTAGCTGGTTTGACTCAAGTGGTGGGTAGCGAGCTGTTTTGTCGTTCTGTAGAGAGATGCGTCTGGACTGGAGTGGTGGTTGGTCAGCTGTTCACGACGCCACGTGTTGTCTTATATGTTAGAGAGCTGGAAAAATTTTGTGGTTTTTTTATATGCCGGGGTTTGGTAAATTAATTATGGCAGGCTAAGTGAAAAGTGTGCCGAAGGGGTCCCTGGAGCCTGGCAACCGTGACCGTGTGAAGAGATCAAGATGTTATGTGTAAGTAATGTGTGATGAACTCGGTCCGAGCAGGTGCTCGGCCAAAATTGAACAGGTATGCAATAGTGAAAATTGTTAATTTTTTTCTGGGATGCGTTTTCGCAATGCTTGTGTTTGGAGTCAAGTGTGGGCCTGGCTAGTTCTATATAAAAAAAAAAAACAAAAAACAAAAGAACAACAGTTGCTTTAATTCTGGAGGTTTTTTTTACCTCACTGTATACTGGGAATATAATATGCAGGTTTCTGCAGTCATTGCAAATTCTTGAACGCAAGTTTTTCTAAAAGAAAAGTCTGTTAAACTTGACTAGCTTCTGATATTTCTTTCAAATGGTGAGCAGCTTCTCTGGCTGCTAGCAGTGACTGTAATATCTTATGTGCAATACCCTTTTTTAACAAAAAAAAATAAAAAACTTAAGAAAATGCGTAGGACTCAGCCGGGTGCCCATAAGCCTAGTGAAACAAATTTAGCCGAGTTCCTTATTCATATAAATGTCATGTGTTTGAGTTGTGTAAGCATGTAATGTCCAGCATACATTTTTGTCTATAATCTGTGTTGAACTTATATTGTGTCTGCCTTTTATTAGAACGTATAAATTTGTTATGAAAAGAGCTGCAGATCACATACAATTGCCAAAATCTGTACTGGAACTGTATTCCAGAAGTATTCCTCATGTGAATAAGAATGACTGAACTTTTGTACAAGATGAAATTTCCACTTTGGTTTTTTTTTATTTATTGTGATTCTCTATCAATGTACAGTCACTGTTAAACTTCTTTTGTATATGTATATGCTCATAGTTATTTTAATTCTCTATCAATGTACAGTCACAGTTAACATTCTTTTGTAGATGTATATACTCATATTTATTTTAATTCTCTATCAATGTACAGTCACTGTTAAAATTCTTTTGTATATGTTGTTACAACACAATTAAGCCAAATCCCGTACCAGTGATAAAAAAGATAATTCTTAATATAAAAATACTTCATATAAAATAAAATGTTTAAAAATGTATAAAATGTAAATATTAAGAGCACATGCACTTGTGATTTCCACACAAAGTATATAATTACCTATCTTATGTTACATCATACCTTACTAATTATGTAATTTCCCTTTCTAGCTTTTGATTTAGATTTCAGAGGGCGCATGTTGTTATGTAATATAATTGTTTAAATTGTTGTGGCTGTAATAATTGTTGTAGGATAGAATTGCTTGTTAAATGGTTTATAAAATTGTTTATATTATTGAAAGTGTTTATAGTACAACCAGAGGGGGACTGAAAAAAAAAAGAAAAAAAAGAGACTTATTATTAAATGTTATATTTCGTGAACCTCTGGAATTACTCTTTGTACTTATTAATGTTAATATAATTATTTCCAAATAAGGAAATTCTATTTTGTGAAGGTTAAAAGGTACTGTCGATGCTTGTTGCATGTCAATGGTCATTTGTATACCATGTAATAGATTTTAGATATTTTACAGATTTTATATATTTCTAATGGAATGCTTTTTAAATATTAAATTTTGAATATTTTGAGATTTTAAATTTTGAATACCATATAATATAGTTTAAATATTTCACATATTTATATATTTCTAATGGAATACCCTGAACACACACACACACCCTCACACACACACACCCTGAATTCACACACACACCCTGAATCACAGCCTGGGTCACAGCCTGAATTCTATGAAATCTCATTGTAAGAAAAACAAGGTATAGAATCAATAAATTTTGTTATTTGCGGAATTTTAAATTGAGGTCACCTCATTTGTCCAATTACCTAATGGTTACCAAGCATGAGGCTATTCTTCCACTAGGAGTCCCCTCCTAGTTCGAGTGAACAAGTGAGCTGTTCATCAAGGTAAGTTGTAGTTTTTTAAATTTTTTTTTAGGATGTCAAACTTGAAAAATGTGTTAAATTTTGGAAAGTTGAAAATTTTGTTGTGACGTCATTGGTGATAAGCGGCTCACAAATGGCAGCAGAGCGTGGTTTGATGTAGTCCTGGCCACCTCTGAACCGAAATTTGGAAATGGATGAGGTGACCTCCATATCTTAGTTGGACATGTTCTGTCAGTTGTGGTGTGTTATCCATTGTTGTAATTAGGTGTTACTATTGTTGTAAATCTTGGTCTTTGGGTGCGGTTGCCGGGCCGGGATTCCTGGGGGGGGTGCCCAGCTAGGTGATTCCTGATTGTATCTTTGGGGTGTTGTTAAGTGTTTATTTGTGCTCTTGTGTTGTCATTGTCTTTGTTGTCTTTTAGCACATCATCTTGGTCTTGGTTGTTGGTCCGGTGTCGGGTCGGGGACCCTGAGGCACCTTGATTGTCATCACTTGTTGTTTTCAGATCCTTGTTGGGTGAAATCATGACAGAGGCGGGGCAGAGTAGGGGTCGGCGTGAAGGTCGCGGTCTGGTGCCCGAATATTTCACTAAAGACGAGCTCCAGTTCGAGATACGTTTGCGGGGTGGGGTTCCCCAGACGGATGTGGCGTCCTTGAGGCGACAACTGCGGGAGCTGCTGGTGGGGGACGCCCCCCCCCGGAGAGTCGAAATTGAGGATTTGGAGGAGGAGCTGGCCTTGTGTGCGGACAAGTGGACCGAGTTCTCCACCTTGATAGAGGACTCGGAATATATGGGGAGTTCCACCCGTGTTTGGCAGCGGGTGACCCAAAGGATGCACCACTTGCCCGCTCGGCTCAGTAATTTGCTGTTGTAGGACGATCTGGAGGAGGAGGGTAGGCGGACTCCGTCGGCCCTGCAGTCAAAAATTGGCCTGCCTGGGGAGGCTCCAGAAAGTCCTGGTAACCCTAAGGAGATGCTCGCGCGCCAGACCGTGACCGCGGAGCGGGTGGAGCTCCTGGGGGAGGCCTGTAGTGCTCTGGTGGATGAACGCCCTTCTATTTCGGTGGGCAGTCGCCCCCAGGGATTTCAGAGGGATCATGTGGAAGTCCCTCGAGGGTTGGGTACAGCCCTGGCCAGCGTAAAGTATGAATCATTGCCGAACCCCATTTATGACCTCCTCCGTCGGCTTCCAGTGGTCGACGGTCTGGACCTTGACCAGCTTGTGAAATTCTTTGAAGGGGTTTTCGGCATTTTTGATTTCCCTGGGGTGACTGGTCTTTCATTGTTAAATATGATTTACCCGTATTGTCGGGCGCCCCTGCTGGATCGTGTGGTCTGGCATCTGGGCGCGGGCGGGGATTTCGAGGCGTTCCACAGAGATGTTTTGGAACTATTTATGCCCGGGAGGCTGCGTGACCGGATGCGGCAACGATTATTTTACAGAGTTCAGGGGCACGGGGAAAAGTTAAATGTGTTTATTGATTCCATCAAAAGTGCTGCCCGTGTGCTGCGGGTGGACGTGTCGGAGGCTGAGGTGGTGCGGGTTATTTTGGAGGGCCTCAATCCTCAGGAGAGGTCAAGGTTGGTGTTCTTGGAGAGACCGCAAAGCTTCGCAGATCTTAGCAGAGCTTGTGTCTTCGCCCGCACCATCCAGATGAACGATGAGGCTCGCTCCGGCAGTTCCGAATTTCCTGTCCCCTGTTCCCCATCTGGTCAGCAGCGGCCTACCCGGGAGCAACGTGGTGGCAACTCTGAGAGGAAAGAATTCCGCTGTTATTCCTGTGGTAAGATGGGGCATTTGGCCCGGAATTGCCCTCTCAAACGGTCGGAGGTCTCGCGGGAGAACCGTCCTTCAAAAAACGGCCGGCGTGGAGGGGATTGAGGGGACGCCGGTCCCTCCCCACGTGTGGTAGCGTTGGCGCATCCCAGGTCCCGTTATGTGCCGTTGAAATGGGACACCCATCCGGGGAGTCCGATCCTAAGCCGATTCGTCCGGGTCTCTCCGTGTGTCCATTTTTGGAGCTGGAGGTTGGGAAGGGCCGTGTTAGGGCCCTGGTGGACTCCGGATCGGCACGGTGTCTTATCTCCTCCCGTGTTTACCAGCAGTTGGTCAGGGAGTCATTGATTCGGTCAAGTACTCTTTCGTCGGTACTGTGTTGGACGGCCTCGAGGGAGGTTTTGCCGACCTCCAAATTGGTGGCCTTTAAATTTAAAATAAATTATTTTTCGTGGGTTTGGGAGTTTCTTGTGGCTCCGAATCTGAGCATAGACTGTATTGTGGGTGCGGACTTTATTGTGAAAAGTGGTCTGGTTCTCGATATCCAGGGGCACGTATGTTTCTTTAAGTTCAACCGTGCCGTACGCATTCATTTTTTTGGTTATCGGGATGAGGCGGGGGAGGGTATTGAAGAATTTCAACCCCCGGCGGCCATTAATAATTTGAGCCAATCTCAACAGACCACTTTCCATCGATTGTGTGAGGAGTTCCCCGAGGTGCTGACCGCCAACCTCGGACTCACTCACAATTTGGAGTATCGTATCCGTCTTTGCGACTCCTCGGTTGTCCGTTCGCACCCGTATAAATTCGCTCCGCCCAAAATGACCATTTTGCGTGAGAAGGTGCAAGAATTGTTGGACCAAGGGGTTATTGAACCTTCCACGTCGGCCTATGCCAGTCCAGCATTCCTGGTGCCTAAACCGGGAGGGAAGCATAGGCTGGTCATTGATTACAGGAAATTAAACCAAAATATAGAAGTTGAGTCGGTGCCCCTCCCGGACCTGCTTTCGGCCTTTGATTGGTTTTCGCAGGCCCGATATTTCACCATTTTCGACCTAAATTCGGCTTACCACCAGATTCCCTTACACAAGGATTCTCGGCCGTACACTGCCTTTTGCGTACCGTGGAACTTGTACCAATACAAGAGAGTCCCCATGGGACTGGCGGTTGGTGCTCAGACGTTAACGCGTCTACTAGACTCTGCGTTCCACGATATTAAATTCCAGTATGTGTTCAATTATCTGGACGATCTTCTCATTTACAGCTCCACTTTAGAGGAACACATGAACCACCTCCGAGAGGTGTTGTGTCGCTTGAGGCGCGCGGGGCTTACGGTGAATCCCGACAAGGTGAAATTTGCCCAGGAGGAAATTTCTTTCCTCGGTCACCTTGTCTCTCATAAAGGGGTTACGGTTGACCCAGAGAGGACGCAGGCAATCCGGGATTTTCCTCCTCCTCGGGATGCTAAAGGGGTGGCCCGCTTCGTGGGTATGGTGAATTTTTACTGGCGGTTCATCCCGGGGGCTGCTGAGATTGCGGCTCCCCTAAATTCCTTAAGGAAAAAAGGGGCCAAATTTGTGTGGGGAGACGAGCAGCAGCGTGCCTTTGAGGCCCTGAAGGAGTCCATTCTGTCGCCGCCCGTGCTTCGGATGCCCGATTTCACGAAGCCTTTTGTTGTGCAATCTGACGCCAGCTCTGTGGCGATCGGGGCCGTGCTCTCTCAGGAGGTGGATGGTGCTCGGCAGCCAGTCGCATTTGTATCTAGGACCCTCACCAACCCTGAAAAGAAATCCTCGGTGTACGAGTTAGAGTGTTTGGCGGTAGTCTTCGCCCTGGACAAGTTTAGGAGGTATTTGGAACATGCTGAGTTCCTATTAGAGACCGACAATCAGGCTCTCTCGTGGCTTCTGGCGCACCCCCGTCAACTGGGTAAACTTGGCCGCTAGGTGGTCAAAATTTCTTCTTTTAAGTTTCGGGTACAGCATATACGGGGGACCCAAAATCTTGTTGCCGATGCTCTGTCCCGTATGTATCATCTACCCAGTGAGGAGCCAATAAATGAACCCTGCGCCTTACTCCTGGAGTTTCCCCTCGCCTTCACAGAGGTTATCCCTCATCAGCTTGATGATGAGGTGTTGGGTCCCATTATCGATAAAATTAAATCAGGCGAGATGAAGGCTCCATATCATCTGTCCAAGGGCGTCCTCTGCTGCAAGGAACGTAGAGGACGGGTTCCTAAGATAGTGCTGCCGAGCAAGCTGGTGCCCATGGTCTTCCAATATTATCATGATTCCCCGGTTGGAGGCCATTTGGGTGTTTCAAAGACCATCGCCGCGATCAGAAAGAACTTCATCTGGAAAGGCATGGACCGGGACATCGCCACCCGGGTGAAGTGTTGTCATCTGTGTAGTCTGAGCAAGCCCGCTCAGAACACTAAGTTGGGGTTGCTGTCTTCTGAGGTGGCTGGCAGACCGATGGAGAAGGTTTTCATCGACTACGTGGGTCCTTTCCCGCGTAGCAAGGCCGGGAATTCGTTCCTCCTTGTTTGTGTGAACGCCTTCTCCAAGTATGTCTGGCTACTTCCCTTGCGTCAGGCTAGTACTGCCAATACCATCATAGCCCTTCAGACCAGTATCTTTCAGCATTTCGGCTTCCCTCCATCATTGTCTCAGACAATGGCCCCCAATTCATCTCGAGGCAGTTCCGGAACATGTGTTTCAGGCACGGCATTCGGCATGTAACCACTTCCCCTTACCACCCGCAACCTTCCCACGCTGAGCGATTCAATCGCAACCTGAGATCCGCTCTTATCGCCTACCACGCGGAACAGCAGAACACGTGGGACCAGAATCTCCAGTGGTTACAGATGGCCTTCAATTCTTCCCTTCATGAAAGCCATCGTGCCGTGCCTTTTGAGGTCATGTTTGGTTTCTCCCCCGCTCATCCCCTTGGTAATTTGTGGAGACTGAAGGATCTTCTCCCGGATTCGCCGAACGAGGGGGTCGCTCACAGGTGGAAAGAGGTGAGGAGAGCCCTGCTCCGATCGCACGAGCGCGTGCGGCGTCGCTATAACGCTGGGAGAGTCCCCAACCCTTTTAAGGTGGGCCAGTTAGTTTATTGGAGGAGCCACCCGCTCAGCTCTAAGGTGGAGGGTCGCGCCACCAAGCTTTGCTATAGATGGTTGGGACGCTTCCGGATTTCTGAGTTTGTCTCGCCTGTTACTTCCAGCCTGGTGGGTCTGGAGGATGGGATGAAGGTGAGGGTGGCCCATGTGTCACATTTGAAGGCGTGTGCGCAGATGGAGCTTCCTTGAGTGTTGGATTGGTATTGTTTACCCCAGTTAGGATCAGTTAGGGTCCTCGGGTTGGTTTTCGGGGGGCTTCTCTGGAGGAATTGTGTTTTAAGGTTATACTTTTTAGCGTTTTATTGTTTTAGGTGGGGTTAATTGGGGTTTTAATGTTTTATCGGTATTTTAGCTCCTCTCCTTTCCTTTCTTCTTTCCTGTGCTTTAGGTCGCGACCGCTCACACTCCCTGTATCTTCTACACTTACACACACCCAGCTACATACCCACACACACCTTGTCCTTCCTTCTGGTGTCCTTTCGTTTTCAACTTTCGCCGGATTTTATCTTTTTATTGGTTTTAGTCAGTCTCTGCTTTTCCTCCGGGGGTGGCAGTCCCAGTGTCGTCCAACCAGTTGGACTTCTTTTGTTGTGGGGGTGTGCCGTAACTAGGCGTTACGGCGACTTGCGAATTTTGGTTATTGAATCTGGGCAATAGACTCTTTCGTCTGTGTAGTTCACGCTATTGTGGACACTCTCGCCACCTATGAGACGTTACGGTGACTTAGGAACTTGTTGTTGCTCTCGCTCCGAAATTGGACAATGACGCTATCTATGTGAGACGTTAGACAACTGTACCTTTCGTTCCCGCTGCTTGGAGCGGTGTTTGTCGTGGAATAGTAGTTAGTAGCTGGTTTGACTCAAGTGGTGGGTAGCGAGCTGTTTTGTCGTTCTGTAGAGAGATGCGTCTGGACTGGAGTGGTGGTTGGTCAGCTGTTCACGACGCCACGTGTTGTCTTATATGTTAGAGAGCTGGAAAAATTTTGTGGTTTTTTTATATGCCGGGGTTTGGTAAATTAATTATGGCAGGCTAAGTGAAAAGTGTGCCGAAGGGGTCCCTGGAGCCTGGCAACCGTGACCGTGTGAAGAGATCAAGATGTTATGTGTAAGTAATGTGTGATGAACTCGGTCCGAGCAGGTGCTCGGCCAAAATTGAACAGGTATGCAATAGTGAAAATTGTTAATTTTTTTCTGGGATGCGTTTTCGCAATGCTTGTGTTTGGAGTCAAGTGTGGGCCTGGCTAGTTCTATATAAAAAAAAAACAAAAAACAAAAGAACAACAGTTGCTTTAATTCTGGAGGTTTTTTTTACCTCACTGTATACTGGGAATATAATATGCAGGTTTCTGCAGTCATTGCAAATTCTTGAACGCAAGTTTTTCTAAAAGAAAAGTCTGTTAAACTTGACTAGCTTCTGATATTTCTTTCAAATGGTGAGCAGCTTCTCTGGCTGCTAGCAGTGACTGTAATATCTTATGTGCAATACCCTTTTTTAACAAAAAAAAATAAAAAATAAAAAACTTAAGAAAATGCGTAGGACTCAGCCGGGTGCCCATAAGCCTAGTGAAACAAATTTAGCCGAGTTCCTTATTCATATAAATGTCATGTGTTTGAGTTGTGTAAGCATGTAATGTCCAGCATACATTTTTGTCTATAATCTGTGTTGAACTTATATTGTGTCTGCCTTTTATTAGAACGTATAAATTTGTTATGAAAAGAGCTGCAGATCACATACAATTGCCAAAATCTGTACTGGAACTGTATTCCTCATGTGAATAAGAATGACTGAACTTTTGTACAAGATGAAATTTCCACTTTGGGTTTTTTTATTTATTGTGATTCTCTATCAATGTACAGTCACTGTTAAAATTCTTTTGTATATGTATATGCTCATAGTTATTTTAATTCTCTATCAATGTACAGTCACTGTTAAAATTCTTTTGTATATGTATATACTCATAATTCTATGCACCCAACATATTACATTTCTGAGAGATATATGTACCTGATCATTTGATAGCTTTTTTAATAATGGTGCACTCTGAAATCTGCTAGCCGTTGTGCTACACAAGTTTATACAAGTTTAAGGAAAATTGAGCACATGCACTTGTGATTTCCACACAAAGTATATAATTACCTATCTTATGTTACATCATACCTTACTAATTATGTAATTTCCCTTTCTAGCTTTTGATTTAGATTTCAGAGGGCGCATGTTGTTACATAATATAATTGTTTAAATTGTTGTGGCTGTAATAATTGTTGTAGGATAGAATTGCTTGTTAAATGGTTTATAAAATTGTTTATATTATTGAAAGTGTTTATAGTACAACCAGAGGGGGACTGAAAAAAAAAAGAAAAAAAAAGAGACTTATTATTAAATGTTATATTTCGTGAACCTCTGGATTTACTCTTTGTACTTATTAATGTTAATATAATTATTTCCAAATAAGGAAATTCTATTTGGTGAAAGTTAAAAGGTACTGTCGATGCTTGTTGCATGTCATTGGTCATTTGTATACCATGTAATAGATTTTAGATATTTTACAGATTTTATATATTTCTAATGGAATGCTTTTTAAATATTAAATTTTGAATATTTTGAGATTTTAAATTTTGAATACCATGTAATATAGTTTAAATATTTCACATATTTATATATTTCTAATGGAATACCTTCACAGCCTGAATTCTATGAAATCTCATTGTAAGAAAAACAAGGTATAGAATCAATAAATTTTGTTATTTGCGAAATTTTAAATTGAGGTCACCTCATTCGTCCAATTACCTAATGGTTACCCAGCATGAGGCTATTCTTCCACTAGGAGTCCCCTCCTAGTTCGAGTGAACAAGTGAGCCGGTCATCAAGGTAAGTTGTAGTTTTTTTAAATTTTTTTTTAGGATGTCAAACTTGAAAAATGTGTTAAATTTTGGAAAGTTGAAAATTTTGTTGTGACGTCATTGGTGATGAGCGGCTCACTACTACTACTACTACTACTACTACTCCTCCACAGCGCTACAGCTCATGAAGAGCCCTGGCCTCCATTCCTCTCTATTCTGTAGTGCGACTCTTCGCCACTTTCCGACCCCCAGTCTTCTCAAGTCTTCATCTACATCGGCCACCCATCTTCTTCTTGGCCTCCCTCTTGCTCTTCTTCCTCCTGGTCCTCCAATAAATACTTTTTTCGCTGCTCTATCCTCTATCATTCTTTGTACGTGACCTGCCCACCTAATTCTACCTTCTTGTATTACTGTGACGATGTCCGGTTTCTTGTTTAGATTGTACAATTCGGCATCTCACCTCATACGCCACATATTGACATCTAGTACACCTCTATATATCCTCATCAGAATCTTTCTTTCCCGTCTTCAGATCATATCTTCTTGGGCTGAGGTCATGGTTTAGGCTTCTGAAGCATACAATAGGCCTACTAATGGCCAGATTACGGTTTTGTAAATCTGGACCTTGGAAGTTCTAGAAATGTTTCTTGATTTTAGGACAGGCAGCAAAGAAAAATAACACCTATTTCCCATGGCTAGTTTGTCTTGAATTTCCATTGCCATCTGATTTTTTTACGTCAAGAGGGACCCCCAAGATATCTAAAACTATCCACCCTCTCAAATTCACTGGCATGAACTTTAATTTTTGGATTATTTTTTCTCGGACATTCTTGTTAATCGGCATATATTTTGTCTTTTGGCTGTTTAGTTGCAGCCCTAGGTTGGTCGAAGCATGCTCCAGAGAAGAGGTGTACGCCTCTTCCAGTGCCTGTTTGTTTCTTGTCACGAGAACAATAGCGTCAGCACATGAAATGCACTGCGACCTTCTATTCATAATTGTGCCAACAGGATTTAATGGTAGTTGCCTTACTACTTTCTCTAGGCATATATTGATTTAAAAACCTACACAAAGAAGAAATAACATTGTTGGAAGCGTGCAGAGAATAGAAAACACCAGAAGAAATAAAAAAAAATTAAAAACTTAAGTTTAATCTGACACTGATAAAGAAGCACATTCGAATAATGGTGTGTGTGTGTGTGTGTGTGTGTGTTTTACAAATCGTAGGCAGTATCACGGCATGCAGCAGGTGCGTGTCCTGGCAGTTATCACTCAGTTTGAGTGTAAGTTCTTATTTAATTGCGTAGAAAAGAATACAGAAAATGGGCTATAAAATGTAGAAACAAAATTTATGATGTTTATTGTGTTGCATTCAACAATACGCAGAAACGCTATTCGACATTTTGCAAGCAGTCAGAAGTACCACACAGCGATTAATGTTCATCGATGGACCAGGTGGAACCGGCAAAACGTTCCTTTACAGAACGTTATGCCACATTTTACGAGGAGAAGACAAGGTTGTCTTACCTGTTGCTTGGACAGGAATAGCGGCCAATTTATTGCCGGGTGGCAGAACTTCTCACTCCCTATTCAAATTACCTGTACCTATCCTTGACACTTCAGTATCATCTATCAGGCGATATTCAAAACAAGCCGACCTACTTCGAAGAGCATCATTGATAATTTGGGATGAAGTTTCAATGGTTCCCAAACACGCCCTAGGAATTGTTGATCGACTCCTACGAGATATTTCCAACGTAAACACACACTTCGGAGGAAAAACAATAGTTTTCGGTGGCGACTTCAGGCAGGTACTTCCTGTTGTCAGGCACGGAAACATAACGACCATAATAGAAGCAAACATACAACAATCACCACTGTGGCGACAATACAGAAACAAAAACTGTCGCAAAATATGAGAACAGACGATCCAGAATTCAGCAATTGGCTGCTGCAGTTAGGAAACGGAGAACTCGAAGTGAAACACGACGTTTCACCAAACACAGTCAAGATTCCCAAGACATTCTACTGCGACGAAAACGAGATAATTGTGAAAGTGTTCCCAACTGGCAGCATTAATGCCAACAATGTCAACGACTTTATCAACACAGCCATATTATGCCCGAAAAATGAAGACTGTACAAAAATCAACGAACATTGTGCAAAACATTGTAGAAGGAGATTGCAAAGTTTACCACAGTTGTGATTCCGTACAATCCGACGAGGGGACTGACAACCAATTGTATCCTCTAGAATTCTTAAATAGTTTAAACCCATCAGGCTTGCCAACACATAAATTAATTTTCAACAAAAACACTATTGTCATGTTGATCAGAAATTTATGTGCTAAACAGGGCTTAATCAATGGGGCAAGAATGGTCGTCACGCACCTCCATGAATACACTGTCACTGCTCGGTTAATTGACTCTGGAAAAACTGTTGTCATACCACGAATTAACCTCACCCCATCCGACCCAACCATGCCTTTCCAAATGACCAGAAGACAGTTCCCACTGAAAGTTGCCTTTGCAATGACTATCAATAAGTCTCGGGGACAAACGCTTCAAAGAGCTGGATTATGCTTACCAAATGCCGTATTTACTCATGGACAACTCTATGTAGCCTTTTCAAGAGTCACTAAATCTAACAATATTTTTGTATCAATTACCGAAAATGACAAACAAAAAATTCAAGATGATTGCATTCCAACATCAAATATTGTATACAAAGAGGTATTGTAAATTATAAATACGTTCACATTAATAAACTCTCTTTGCTGTTTTGTTTATACACTTCGTTGAGTATTTAATTTCAACAACCCAACAAAAGACTAAATCATTTTACGGGGGGGGGGGGGGGGAGGTTCAATGTGCGAAAGTTTCGCACGGGTTTACTGGTTTATTATGTTTGTTTACAAGGCTACTGTTATGTTTTTAATCTATTAATGCATCTGTAACAATTATTCTTTATTTATCCATGGTTTATTGAATTAGTTATTATAATTCTTCCTTTATATAATTATTTTTTGATTGTTCTCATTAGATCACTAATCCTCTATTGCATTCCTCATTCAGTTACCTATTATTTGTTTATTTGATTAAGTTCCCTAAATATTTTGATAATTCAATTGAGTTTATTGATAATTCATCTTGTGATGCTACAATATCCATATCCCCTGACGTCGCTCTCAACCTTATCCAACTGACTTCCAATACTCGACAGACTCCTCACTTTCTAAGTTCCGTAAACCATTTCTCTTAACCCATAAACCATTTTTGAATTTCACCATTTCTCTTCAGCGTTGATCCACAAAGGAGTCTGATTTTCGTGTGTTGCGATTCCATAACAGTAAGAGTTTTCCCGAGTCTTGCGCTCAAACCCTGAACCTGGGGAACCTTTCCTTCCTTTTCCTGGCATTAAAACCTAGCGCCAGTTTAAGATCATCACCTTGGTCTTAAGCGTAGATATTTGCAATTCAGAGTCTTTGCAGGTTCGATTTAACAAATGTATACCCACCTGCAACCTGTTTTCAGAGTCCGACAGAATAGCCTGATCATCCGCAAACAACAAAGTGTCAATTGGAGAGTGGCCAATTATAAAATGCTCTGGAAGACACATCTGCCAGTTTTGTATGACATCGTTAATATATAAATTAAAAAGAGAAGGTGTTAGTGGACACCCTTGTCATACTCCACAATTGATCAAGCCAACTCTAGGAGCTGTTCTCGATTTCCCTGCTTCAATTAAAATTTTATTCTCCACATAAAGACTGTATAGCTCTAATTAAATGTGGTGGGATCCCTTTCTTTGCCATTATTATCCATATTTTGCTGCGATTCACCCTATCAAATGTCTTAATAATAATAATAATAATTTTTTTATAGAGGGGGAAATGCTTTATGCACCGTCAGAGGAGGCTTGTGCTTCCTCTGGTGTGTGGAACTCTCAGCCACTAAAAACCCACCTCTGATTCAGGCATTCATATCCATCCGGGAACCACTTAGCGCATTACTTCAGAATGGAACCTATTGCGCCCTTAACGGGCTCTTTCTAGATGTTCCTAATATTCTACTGCCCGTTGGGTACAGTTGGGCCTGTCTTTTTTTTCTAGTAGGACCCACTGAATAAATGCATTGACGCAGTCCCATTCTGCCTTACCACGAACCATAAGCGCAACTACACTCTCGGGCGTGAACTCCCCAAGCTCCATTTCCAGTACCATCCTCTGTCTCTCGAATCTGCAGCACTTGAAAAACGTGTGTGATGCATATTCATGGGGAGAGTCTCCATATTACCATGCTGGGCTTTGCACCTTTCCCATTCTATGGAGGTGGGCATTAAAATTGTCGTGGCCACTGAGCAACTGGCCTAGATGGTAGTTGATCTCACCGTGTTGGCAGTCGATCCATACCTTCAAGTTTGGTATGAGCCGTGCTTCCATTTTCCTCTATCCTCTCTATCCCAACGATCTTGCCAGTGCCGGAGAGTGAATTCCCTGGCTTCATGGTTTGCGGCATCTCTTCCAATTTCCATTTTTCTTTTGAATAAATGCTTCCGTTCCAGACCCAACAGGTCTATGGGGATCACTCCCACTATCACCAGGACTACTCTCTCTGGCACTGTCCGGTAAGGGGATGCTACTCTGAGGGCTCCTCTTCTCTGCACCAATGCCATACATTTTCTGTACTTCTCCATCTTTAGTGCATCGGCCAAGATTTTGCAACAGTACAGAAGGATGGATTCTGTGACCGCCATCACCAATCGCTTCTTGGTTGCAGTGGGACCTCCTACGTTGGCCATAAGTCTGCTGAGCTTGGTTGTAACATTAGCCGCCTTATCAGCTGCATACTTAATTTGCTCCCAATAGCAGAGCTTTGAGTCTAGTCTCACCCCTAGGTATTTCACAGCATTCTTTGTAAATACTGTCTCAGCTCCCACTTGCAGCAGTAAATAATAATAATCGGATTTGCTCCCAACAGGAGAGCTTAGTATCCAGTTGCACCCCCAGATACTTCACCGCTGGCTTTGATGTTATCGCCTTTTCCCCCACCACAAACTGTGTAATTGTGGGTATATGTCGTCGAGTGAGCACAGTATCTCTTTCTTCTCCGTCGGAAGGCTCAGGCCATGTTCTTTCATCCAGGTGCGGACCTTGCGCATGACCTGGTTCAGCATGCGCTGCGCTTCCTCTGCATCTCTCGCGGTGATCACGGCAGCCACACCATCAGGATATGCTACCAGAAGGGTATCGTCTGGCATCTCCATCCAGAGGATTCCATCATAGAATGCATTCCACAGGTCGGGGCACAAGATAGAGCCCCGAGCTATGCCTCCTGTTATTTCTCTGCTGATTGGCCCATCTGCTGGAGCTCCCTGTCCCTCAGGTAACTTCGTATTATCCAGAGCAGGTAGTCCGGTACGTGAAAGACGTCCTCCAAAGCCGCTAGCAAGTCCTGGCCGAATTAAAGGCGTTGCGTACATCCAGTGTAGCGAGTAGCACTGTCCTTCTGGAGAAGTGATTACCCCGCTGGGCCACCTGGACGGCATTCAAGATCTCCTGTATGGCTCCAATGGTGGATCTGGCCGTTCTGAACCCATACTGCCTCGCTGACAGATCTCCCGCATCCCGAATAGCCGCTACTAGGCGAGGCCTGAGTAGACGTTGCAGTAGTTTTCCCGCCATGTCCAGCATACAAAGAGGTCTGTAAGCCGATAGGGAATTCGGGTCATCCTTCCCTTTGCTGACTAAGGCTAGTGTCTGGATCTTTCCACCTCTTCGGGAAGACTCCGTATTTGAGACAGCGGTTGTACATATTAAGTAGCATCTGGGGGGCAGGATCTAGATGCCACCCTCAGCGCTTTCGCAGGTATAACATCTGGCCCTGGTGCCTTCTTGTTGCGCAGGGAGCTAGCAGCTAGTGATAGCTCATCCTCACTGAAAATCGGGACGTCTTCCAATGGGCCTGGGTATTCCTCTCGATCCCTCCGCGGGTGACGAGGAAACAGACCGTCCACAATGAAGCGCATCTGATTTTCATCCATCCCTGGGCTACGTGGCCGGGCTCCAAGCCTGCTCATTACAAGCCTGTACCCGAGACCCCAGGGATCAGAATCTAGATCACTCCTGAGGGTCTCCCACTTGAGCCGCTTGCTTCATTTGATGGCCTCCTTCAGTCTTTTTCTAGCGAGCCGATATTCTTCTTGCACTTCGGGTGCTGCATTCGCGTTTCTAGTCGCCATACGACGCCAGCGCAAGAAACGTCTCCTGAGGGCAGCAATCTCGTCTATCCACCAGTACGCCACTGTCTTCTCCCCGTGGCGTCCCGCGCTCCTGGGTATAGACACATCGCAGGCGTTCCGTATGAGGCGCATTGTCCCACCGACGACTTCCTCTGTTGAACCCAAGCTGTTCATCACCGCCTCCTTTCCGATCGCAATGACATCCTGCAACAAATCCTCGTCCAGTTTGGACACGTTCCAGCCAGGTGTTCGGCTGGGTTCAGCTATGGGCGAATGTTGAACTCTCCGCAGGGTGAAAGTGATACACTGGTGATCACTGCCAGTATAATCTTCCAACACCTTCCAGTCCAAGACGTTGTGCGCCAATGCGTCGGATACCAAAGTGATGTCCGGGATTGTTTCAGCGCAATCAGGTTTTCTAAAAGTTGAGATACCTCCCACACTGACCACCGCGAACCCAACTCTTGCTGCCATCTCTAACATGTACCGTCCCCTGGCGCACGTCGTAGGCATTCCCCACTCCACCGCTTTGGAGTTGAAGTCTCCAGTGACCACGCAGGGGCCTTCCATCTCACGAATAATTTCTTCCAATTTTTCAAGAAATTCGTGGATTGTCTCGTTAGGTAGCAGCTCACATAAGTGATGTCCTCGCATCTCATCCACACGAATCCACTTCCGGCACCATGGCTTGAAGGGAACAGCACAGTCTGGTCGGGAATCCAGATTACAGCCGTCCCAAGTAAGTCAGCATACCATCCCGGTTCCTCTCTATCGTGGTGCTGCTCGCTGATGATCAGAAGATTGGCACCCACGTCCAGCTTCAGCTGCTCCAGGAGGGTGTCCGCCGTCCTGCTCCTATGCAGGTTTCCCTGGAGAATCTTCATCGATCAAGCCTGCTTTGGGCCCTCTCAAGCGCCTGTCGAAAGACCGCACAGATACCCGACTCGGGAACATGTTTCAGAATATCGAGGCCCAAAACGCGCTCCTCGCAGAGGAAACACCTCGGCTCTGCTTGGCAGTCTTTTTTCAGATGGCCTGCACAGCCGCACTGTATGCATATACCTGCCTTCTTTGTCGGGCCCTTTGCAGTCCGCTTGTCGATGGCCAAAACCAAAACAGGCGTAACAGCACATCACCAGGGCCCTTCGGCGCACTCTGCCGTACACCAATCCGATCTTTATGTGGCCAGTTTCGAGGAGTTTATCAGCTCCTCGCTCCCCCAGCTCCACAATCACCATCTTCAGCTCCCGGTGTTTGCCTTTGACAGCGTCACTCTCTTGTCTCCAGCCAGGTCATCTGCATCGCGTTTGACAGCATTACGGACCTCCTCTTCTGTTGTGAGGCAGTGAAGATCCCTTATCTCAAGAATTATCCTGGGTTCCAGACTGCGGCGAACAGAAGCTGACTCGCTCAACACTCCCCGCAACGCCTCCGAGAAGCCATCCTTATTGGTGGTCTTAGATCCCAACTCCAGGAGAACATCCCCAGAGCGAGTACGGCGGACATACCTGATTTTAGTTCCCGTCGTCTCCGGGTTGGCATCTCTCCTGATCTGTGTCAGGACCTCCGAAAATGTCTTCCCCTCTGCAGGTTTGATGAGCAGAGCCTCGGGTCGAGCCTTCGGTGGACGCTTCCTCCTCCTTTCTATGGTTGCCGGGGTTTTGCTCTCCTTCCCGGTTCCTTCTTCTGTAGCCGCCTTTCCGCTTCGCGGACTGCACCGTCTGCCATGCAGTGGGTGTGTCTTCTTTGACCTTCTTCTTATCTGTGGTCCTCTGTGGAAGGGGGCTGGTGGCAGCTCGCTTACTGCTACCTCCCGCAGAAGTCGAAACCCCACTTTCTTGGCCCTCCTCCGTCTGTGTGGCACGGTCTGTTCCCTTCACCCGCTTGGGTGTTCGCAGGGACTCGAGGACTTCTAACGCCCCCCGTAGTTTGGACAGGCCAGATTTCACCGCTATTGAGATGTTTTTCTGCCTGTCCGTGGCAGTCTTCATGCTGTTGAGAAGAGAGCGACAGTATCGCCACATCTCCCCCTCGTTGTTCGTGTCCGGCACCCTCTGTTCATCTGCAGAGCTCTTGTCTGCAGGCATGTTCTGGGTAGTTGTTTGCCCCACCTCTCTCTGTGTACTCCCCGGAGGAGTCCTTTGCGCCCACGAGCTCTTCGCGAAGGGGTTCGGTGTTCCTTCTGCTGTATTGGGACTAAAGTTAGTATTAGTTGTTTTTTCCATAACATTATGTTACCAGCGCATCGTGTGCAAGGGGGCGGGCCGCAATAGCCAGGAACGGATATACCCTCGGAATAATAATTCCTACCCTAGTTCCCCAGAGCCTGGCCTACGCCTAGCCAGTCCCGGAATTCACGGACGGACAGGCACTCGCCCGGAGCAATGCGGGTTACAACACCCACATCCAGTGCACACTCCCTGATCAAGGTCCAAGGTGGCTGGTTCCTGGCATACTCCTGAATCGTGCCTCGGCAGAGCAAGCTGTGCCGATTAATTTATATCGGCGCGAATAATCAAAAACCGTGTACGGTATTTTACGGACAAGCTAAAAGAAATACTGTACGGTATTTAGCGGTGCATTTACAATACTGTAATGAGGTATTTGAGTGCGCCCAGTTAGTGCTGCGCTCTGGTGTTTGCTACTGATTGCGAGCAAACAAAAGCCGGAATTGCGTTCTAAAAGTCTGTCTCTCGCTGGTCTTCCAAACTATCGCCTCGCCGCATATCTTCTCCGACAGAAAGGAGTTTCTTTTAATTGCACCATCTTCATCTATGGCAGGCTAAACTAATACAGATCTGCGGTAAGTTACGGCAATATGCTTATATACATTAATTTAAAGTTATACAAAAGGAAATTGTTTAATAAGTCTACATAGCAATGAAATCAGTTAACCTCACGCCACGTGGCAAGTTATGAAATGTGTAATTTTGAGTAATTTAAATGTAACTTTTATTGGTAATTATAGTAATACTATATTAATTTCAGAAGTCTTAACTAAGGCACCAGAATTGAGAATAATGTAAAGTCAAAATTAATATGAAATTTAATTAAACTAAATGTTTTTCAAGATAAGGCCATGTGGCCGTATAACCGTTGCAAAGTGTGTCAAACTATCATTTTAAGTAGGCCTAAAGCTGTGTTTAATATTATATATGGATTTTGGTGCGTGTGAGGTTTCTGGGGGAATTAGTTTTGAGAACTTATCGCTGATAATATTTTGTATAAATAGGGTCCCTCGCCGGAAGTCGAGGAACAGCTCCATCCTGAACGAACATCTAGACTCTCTCGCAACTTCATCTGCCGGAGGAGAATAGCGAGGACGGGCCACAAACACCCTAACATGTAGACCAGAAGACCACAACTTCACACCATGGAATAAATAAAGCGATATCAAACCAATTTACTTTTACACAGTGAGATGTAACCCACTAGAACCAGTGGACATAGAGTCACTCTACACCAATGACTTTAAGCTTTAAACATTTTAATTGGGTCCCCGGTTAACGGGACAGAATAGTGCGTGAACTTTTGTAACTCTGTTTGTATAATCTGTGAGCCCAGAGGTTGGCATGTATCTGTGGCTGCTTACCATTCAGGCGTGTAAATGTCCTTCTTATTTTCAGTGTAAGGGTTACCTTAGTGCTACTAATTCATTCAATCAACATGTAATTTCACTGGTTAAATTTAGTTTTCATATTATGCTTTGATTTCTCATTTTTAAATTTAGTTTGGGTCATATAGGGATAGAAGTTTCTTTGGTAGTTAAGTCGGGTCACCAGTTTAATCCTGTATAGGTGCATTTTCATGCAGACTTGAACATGCTCTTGGGACAGGTTGAGTTATGGACTATCTTGCCTAGGAACATGTCGGCCTTTGGGCCAAATTAATTTTAAAAGGTTATAAGGCATTATGACACGTAACTGTTTTCAATATTCAACAAAATTTATCATATTTAAATTCTTTTAATTGATTATGATCACTTGTGTGATTACTGGATTCTAATTATAATTACTCCAAGTCTAAGTGCTCAATGTGGGAGCACTTTATAATAGTATCAGGCACTATGCCAACTCCTGAATGTAGTATGTCCTGGGGCCACTGGTGTTACAAACATGTATCTTATTATACACATATAATATGTTATACACATATTAGGTATTACGACCTTGCAATAGGTGTTACGTGCAAGGAGATTTATAAATTGTTAATTATGTACCTCACGGCGTGAAAAGGGTGTGGCAAGATTTAATGATAGATGTTATAATTGTCCTGTGTTGTGGAACGTGTATATGTATTGTATATTCGTGTGTATTTTTGGGGGTTAGATATAGGGCTAAAAGGAGAATATAGAAAATAAATTTTATATTTATTAATAATTTTCAAGTAACATTTTTAAGGAGAATTAATTTTTTCAATTAACATTTTTAAGGAGAATATAGAAAATAAATTTTATATTTATTAATAATTTTCAAGTAACATTTTTAAGGAGAATTAATTTTTTCAATTAACATTTTTAAGGAGAATATAGAAAAAAAATTTTATATTTATTAATAATTTTCAAGTAACATTTTTAAGGAGAATTAATTTTTTTTAATTAACATTTTTAAAGAGAACATAGAATGTAAATGTTATATTTATTGATTTTTGTAGGTAACAATTTTAAAGGAGATATAATGAGTTTGGTTATAATAAAAAAGATTTTATTGATTGTTAATTTTGTGAGTTTTAATTGCAAGTCCCGTCTCACTGGATCCAGCGCATTTTTGGCTTCTCTAGGCTTTGGCCTAGTTTTAATTATCTTGTGGCCCCTCTTTAAAAAAAAATATATATATATATATATATTTTTCAAAAAAAAAAACAAATTTTTTTACAAGTCACACTTAAAGAGGGGTTACATTTGGTAGCAGAGCGTGGTTGAGATTAGGGTCAACCCTTGGGTCCTTTGGGTGTGACGGGGCTTGCAGACTCAGGAAGCATTTTGCGGTTCGAATAGAACTTAGAATAATCTCTAAAAGTCCCTATATCTATAAGTACATATGTCTTGTTAGGTTTAAGGTTTTGAGTATTATATGTGTATATACTTGCCCGCCTGTTGGTATCGTTGAACGGTAGGTTGCCACGCGGTGTGGAATTTTAAAGGGGGAAATTCCTTTGGAAACGCGAATTATCGCAGATCTGTGCCTAGGTGGAGATATGGTTCGCGTATTACCTTGCCCATAATAGGGGAGGTGTTTCATTTATGCGGTATGGCCCGATCGGCAGTCGGTCTCCTCCGAGATACGGGAGCCGAAGTCATTGCAAATTTTTTGAGAATTTGTCGTTGGTCGGTAATTTTGTCATGTTGTGTGTTAGTGTGTGTGTCGCGTTCCTTAATGTGTAGTGTTGTTGAGAGCAGTTCAGGTAAGTAGGCTGGGTCCTCGCAACGGTAGGGGGACCCGCAGTCTGCTTAAAGGAAGAACAGTACTTAAGTATTTCCTGTGTTCTTATTGTCATTTGTTTTTCTATGGTGTTGTGTTTTTGTGTGCCGACCGCGAAGCTCGAGGATGAGTGTCCTACACCCCGAGCTGTTTTTGCGCGACGAAATTGAGTTCGAGTTACGGGCCCACGGGAGAGACCCTAAAGGGACGGTTCTTGTATTACGACGGCAGCTCAGAGAAGCGCTGACCGCGGGCGAAGCGCTCTCGAAGGTCACCATCGCCGACAAAGAGAGCGAGTTGGAGATATGTAACGAGAAGTGGGAGGAGCTGCGGGAATTAGCTCGCTGCGTAGACAGTTTGGAGGAGGGACCGGGGTGCTCCATCGGCGTCCGGCGAATCCGGCAACGCCTGCAGCATGTAATACACAGGCTGCAGAATCTTGAAGAACAATGGGGCGATCTTGAGCCGGCCCATGATGTAAAAGGTCTCATACAACAGATCACCTCGACCCTGCAGGGGTCTCAACCGGCTAGACCACCTACACCGGCTCCAGTTGCTGAGTCCGAGGTCTCAGCGGTAGCTTCGTCATATAGAGCAATAGAGCCTGCTGCAAGTACCCCGGTTCTCGCCGGTTTGGGGGCGGCGTCATATCATAAGCTGCCCAACCCACTGTCTCATATCATCCAGCAATTACCGGTCGTGGATGGACTGGATGTGGAAAAATTGTTACCATTCTTCAAAACCGTTTTCCAATTGGTCGATTTCCCGGGCATGTCCGATCGAACGGTGCTCGAGCTCGTTTTCCCTTATTGTCGCGGCCCCATGGCTGAGAGGGTGGCGGATGTAATGCGTCGTAGAGGTGGAGTGGCGGAGTTCCACCAGGAGGTGTTGGAGGCGTTCGTGCCCGGTAGATTAATGGAGCAGTTACGTCATCGACACTTTTATCGCATGCAGGCGCGGGGCGAGAGTCTGGCCCAATTTGTACAACGAATTCGAGAAGTAGCTCGTATACTGGGACTGGGCATGTCGGAGGAAGAAGTGGTCCAGAATATTCTTGACGGCGTCTCCTCCGAAGACAGGTTGCATCTCGTTTTTGCTGAGTGGCCGCGGTGGTTTGCGGACTTGGACCGGCTGTGTGTGATGACCAAGGCCATCCAGATGAGCGACCAGGTGAGGGGAGACAGCAGAGGGGAACTACCCAGACCTCAGAGAGCGGAAGGACGCAGTGAGCCTTCCCCCCCCCCCCCCCCGACAGGCCCAGTCAGTTCGAAATCGCGAGCAAAGGAAGGAAATAATCTGTTACAATTGTAACCACCCAGGGCACGTAGCTCGATCATGCACTCAAGGGCGCGCGCGTCCAGCACCTCCACCGTCTAGACCCATACCAAAAAACTAAGTAGACAGGGGAAGATATGTCGGAGGATGTCTTCCCCTCGCTCTAAATCTGTACAACTTCTGACTACCTCCAGGCAATTGTTAGAATCCGACTCTTTCGACATCAAGGTCCCGTCCACTACCTCTCAACACCTTTCAGTATGCCCCTTTCTGTCGCTCGAGGTAAAAGGGGGTCAGCTCAGAGCTTTAGTTGACTCTGGTTCAGCCCGATCCATCATCTCATCTCGGGTATGCGCGGACCTTGAAAAGCAGGGCTTGATCAAGGTGTCGAACCTGTCGTCTGTAGTATGCTGGACTGCATCTCGGGAAATCTTGCCTATCTCCCAGGTGATTACCTTCAAAATTAAAATCGATGGGTTTTCTTGGGTGTGGCCTTTTCTAGTTTCTCCTGCTCTGGGAGTGGATTGTATTATTGGTGCCGATTTCATCGCGAAAAGTGGTCTCGTGCTGGACATCCAAGCGCACCAATGTTATTTTAAGTTTAATCGGGGAGCTCTTATTCCGTTCCTTGGGTACCAGGGAGCTAAGCCGGGTATCCAAGAGGTAGCTTGTCCCGATTCTGCACGAGATCATCTCACTCCATCCCAGCAGAGGGCCTTAGACCGATTGTGTGAGGAATTTCCCGAGGTGTTAACTCCTACTTTGGGACTCACACACCTGCTGGAGTATAAGATCCGTCTTACAGACTCTAAGGTAGTAAGGTCGCACCCTTACAAATTCGCACCTCCGAAGATGACCATTCTGCGAGAGAAGGTTCAAGAGTTGTTAGAACAAGGGGTGATTGAACCTTCTCATTCTAGCTATGCCAGTCCAGCATTTTTGGTACCTAAGCCTGGGGGTAAGCAACGTATGGTCATAGACTATCGCAAGTTGAACTCCAATATCGAGGTGGATTCTGTTCCCCTCCCAGACTTACATTCGGACTTTGATTGGTTCAGTGGGGCCAGGTATTTCACCATAATCGATCTCAATACGGCCTATCACCAGATTCCGTTGGCCAAAGAAAGTAGACCATACACGGCCTTTTGTGTACCCTGGAATTTGTACCAATACACAAGGGTTCCCATGGGTTTGGCTGTGGGGGCCCAGACACTCACTCGTCTTCTCGATACCGTTTTTCACGATGTGAAATTCAGGTTTGTTTTTAATTATTTAGATGATTTGTTGGTATATAGTGAGACATTCGAAGATCATCTGGGTCATCTCAGTGAAGTGATGTGTCGGTTGAGGAGATCTGGCCTCACTGTCAATCCCGAGAAGGTTCGTTTTGCCCAAGAGAGTATTTCCTTCTTGGGCCACTTGGTTTCACACCGGGGCGTTACTGTCGACCCTGAGAGGACGCAGGGCATCCATGACTTCCCTCCCCCTAGGGATGCGAAGGGAATAGCGAGATTCGTAGGTATGGTCAATTTTTACCGACGATTCATACCTAATATCGCTGAGATTGCCGCACCCTTGAACGAACTGAGGAAGAAGGGCGCTAAATTTACATGGGGTGAGAGTCAACAGAAGGCTTTCCACAGCTTGAAGGAAGCCATCATCTCCCCACCGGTGTTACGGATGCCCGACTTTTCGAAACCGTTTATACTACAGACGGACGCGAGTTCGGTTGCGCTCGGGGCGGTTCTTTCCCAAGTTGTTGATGACGCTAGGCAGCCTGTGGCTTTTATTTCCCGGACATTGACCCAGCAAGAACGAAAATCATCTGTCTATGAGCTAGAGTGTTTAGCTGTTGTGTACGCTCTAGACAAGTTCAGGCGTTTCCTGGAACATGCTGAGTTCCTGCTCGAGACCGACAATCAGGCTCTCTCTTGGCTTCTGGCTCATCCCCGGCAACTGGGTAAAATTGGTAGATGGGTGGTAAAGATCTCATCCTTTAAGTTCAAAGTGCAACACATTAGGGGATCTCAAAATGTAGTTGCAGACGCCTTGTCCCGCATGTTTTCCCAGCCCAGTGATGCCCAATCTGAGCAACCCTGTTCCGTTCTGTTAGACTTTCCATTAGCCTTCATTGATGTGTTACCCCATCAGTTAAACGATGAAGAGCTGGGTCCAGTCATCCAAAATATAAAGGAGGGTAATGTACAGGCCCCTTACTTCTTGTCCAAGGGAGTCCTCTGTTGTAGAGAAAGAAAAGGACGAGCCCCTAAGATCGTGCTGCCTAGCAAGTTAGTGCCCATGGTCTTCAGTTATTACCACAATTCCCCAGTAGGAGGCCACAAGGGAATTTCTAAGACCATTTCCAGTATTAGGACACATTTTATCTGGAAGGGCATGGATAGGGACATCGCGACCAGGGTTAAGAGCTGTCATCTATGTGGCTTGAGCAAGCCTGCCCAGAACACCAAGTTAGGGTTGTTGTCATCTGAGGTGGCGAGCAGACCGATGGAGAAGTTGTTCATCGACTACGTGGGGCCATTCCCCCGTAGCAAGTCAGGTAATGCTTACCTGCTTGTTTGTGTGGATGCTTTTTCAAAGTTTGCCTGGCTACTGCCCTTACGGCAGGCAACCGCTCGTTTAACCATAAGCACGCTCCAGAACAATGTATTTCAGCATTTCGGTCTTCCGACCATCATTGTCTCGGACAATGGCCCGCAGTTCATTTCGGGTGAATTCCGGCGGATGTGTTTCGCCAGTGGGATCAAACACGTAACCACTTCCCCTTATTACCCACAGCCGTCCCATGCGGAGAGATTCAATCGGAATCTCCGGTCCGCCCTGATTGCTTATCACGCTGAGCAACAAACCACCTGGGATCAGAATCTGAAGTGGTTACAATTAGCTTTTAACACGGCCCGACATGATAGTCATCAGGCCGTGCCCTTTGAAATCCTATTTGGATTCTCGCCCGCACTCCCGTTGACCAATTTATAGAATATCGAAGATCTTCTGCCACGGGAGCCCGATAATAAAACTACACAGAGGTGGAAGGAAGCTCGGAAGAATTTGCTGCGAGCGCACGAGCGGGTCCGTCAACGTTATAATCAGGGGCGAATTCCAAACCCCTTCCGGACAGGGGACTGGGTCTATTGCCAAAGCCACCCACTCAGCTCAGCCGCAGACAAATGTGCCGCAAAGTTGTGTTACCGCTGGTCAGGGCCATATCGCATCCTGGGGTTCACGTCACCGGTGACGACCCGGCTGGGCGTACCGGGGGACGATTCTAAAATCATTGTTACTCATATTTCTAAATTGAAGCTCTGTCGGAGGGAATTGCTGACTAATAGAAGTGGGGGGGGGGTAAGATTTGGGGAGAATGTAACATTTTTAAGGAGAATTAATTTTTTTTAATTAACATTTTTAAAGAGAACATAGAATCTAAATGTTATATTTATTGTTTTTGTAGGTAACAACTTTAAAGGAGATATAATGAGTTTGGTTATAATAAAAAAGATTTTATTGATTGTTAATTTTGTGAGTTTTAATTGCAAGTCCCGTCTCACTGGATCCAGCGCATTTTTGGCTTCTCTAGGCTTTGGCCTAGTTTTAATTATCTTGTGGCCCCTCTTAAAAAAAAAAAAATATATATTTTTTTCAAAAAAAAAAAACAAATTTTTTTTACAAGTCACACTTAAAGAGGGGTTACAAAGCTCACATCAGCCCTTCCGAGATGGCGTGTAACTAACACGACATTCATCCAGGCACTCCCCGCGCAAGTCCAGGAGCCATCGATCCAGAAGAAAGAAATGAGGAAGAGCGAAGGACAGAAAGAAACGGAAGACCCCTAGTCCTCGAATATTCTAATAGCGTCGGGATCGGAAAAAACAAGAGTTGGTCAAGGAAGACTGACAGAACAAATGAAAGAAAGGGACCTCACCCAAGATAAGTTGAAGCAAAGTGAGAATCCAGCTAGGTGCCTGGGCTTGCCACACCCGTACCCACAAGTTGTGAGCCCCTGGGGGAAATAATAATAATAATAATAATAACGGTAACAATAATTGAATAATTGAGAGTATATTAATATTAATTACACAATAACAGCACAATACACAAAAAACTCATTAAAAGTGTTTTCTAAGAAAAACTTCAGTTCCGATATAAAAACGTTCATTCTGCAGAAAAGCAAATTCAGTAAAAAAAAAGTTCCGCATTTTGGTTCTGTTGATTTTGGTTCCCGCTCTATTGTTATTCTGCTTGCGTGTTTGTAAAGTTTCTCTGTTTAATACATTGTTGTTAGTAGTTCAGATTTAAATATAATAATATTTTTATAGAGGGTGAAAAATGCTTTATTCACCATCAGAGGAGGCCTTGCTTCCTCTGGTGTGTGGGACTCTCACTCACCAAAAAACCCACCTCTAAATCAGACATTTATATCCATCCTGGAACCACTTAGCACATTACTTCAGGATGGAGCCTATTGTGCCCTTATCGGGTTTCTTCTAGTTGTTCCTCATCTTCTACTGCCCGTTGGGTGCAAGTTGGACCTCTTTTTTTCTAGTAGGACCCACTGAATAAATGAATCATAATAATAATAATAATAGACAAGATACTAATATTAATTGCACAATAATAGCATATTGTGTGTAAAAATAGTCCAATAAAAATGTTTTCTAAAAAGAACTTCAATTCCACTAAAAATATACATTCTGAAGAAAAGCATTATTCGATTTTAAAAGTTCCGGATTTTAGTTCGGCAATTTGGAATATTTGTGCGTTATAGTGTATAGTCGTTGTGTCTGCAATGAGTTGGCAGCTGTCGCTCGGTTGGTTTGTTTAGTCTTTGAGTTTTACAATAATACACACACACACACACACACACCTGGTATTTATTGTTTTCTTTCAGATTTTTTGTCTTTCTCTCTGTTCCCGCTACCTGCTGTATCACACTCGCGACGTCAAATCAATGTCCAGGTGCACAGACAGAGCTTTGACCGACATCACACAATTTTCAAGCAGCAAAGCACGTGTATATTGCGCGCGCGCGTGTGTACGAGTTTACGTAGCGGCCATTGTTGCAAATAGAGTTCGATCGTTTCTTTTTTGCAATTGAAGTTAGCAATTTAAAAACTGATTTTAGCTGTCATTGATTTTATTTTTTAAAAGAACGTTTCCTCTACACATTTACGTGCCGTCTTCAGTCAAAAATACAAATTACAAATACAAATAATAATAATTGCTCCCATGTGTACCACCAAAGCACCTTAGGAGTCAGGCAGGGTAGGCTGCCTTATGCGAGCCGTACAGGATACAAGGAAGGCAGTGTGGCCAGCACTACGCTTCAGCCGCCTATTATTATCCCCAGGATGTTATCCCAGGTACTCATTTTCAACAGGCTGAGTCAACCTGGGGCTGAAAAATGCACCTTGATTTTATAGTGCGGGCCCGGAAATGGAATCCGGGACCTCTAGATTAGTAGCCAGGTGCCATACCCACTGGTCTAATGAGCCGCCAACAAATACAAATACGAATTATATAAATACAAATTGTATAAATCCTGATCTGTCACTCCAACACAAAGTCGGGAGAGACAGCCTCACAAATAAAATTAAAATGATCTACAATATGCAATAATTTCTTGATCATCAAGCTTCAAGGCATTCGTGCCTGTAGCACCCTGCATTTGGTGTAGCCTACAATTGGTTTGACATCAGACTTACGACACTTGCCTTGTCCAGTGATCTGAGACAAGTGGGGCTGTGCGGGACGAAGGGCAAGCCCCGAGCTTCAAATAGAGATCCTGGCACAGATGATCTGGATGTTAAGAGTGGCCTGCCACCGGCCGTGGGTTTTCAATTAGTTAAGTAACTGAGGAGGAGTGAACGCCGAAGGCGGGTCCAAGATTCACCTGGCACAGATTGGTAGCGACCGAGGGTGCTAATAAGGTGATTGCCCTGGAACAACCGAGCGATGCGGCGATAGAATTTACGGGACTGTGTCTGTACAGTGACGTCCAGGGAACGGACACGCAGGGATTCACGACAATTTTGCTTGATATCAGGTAGTAGGCTTTGCACGCCCAGCCCAATCGTCACATAGGTGGTGACGATACGCTTCCCTACGCGGCGGATCATAGAATGGCTGCAACTCAGGAGACGGAGGTGATATAGACGATGGGCGGTCCTGCGGGCTACTTGCTCGGAGTGTGTCCGTCAGGTAAGACGACGGGGTTATGGAAACCTGACGGGGCCATCGTATCAGACAACCTGCCTACTATGTTAATAACCTTCGAAAGGATCTTCTATTGCTTACTTTCATTGCACCTAAGCAAGCCGTCTATTCATACATATTTAAGGAAATCCCCAAGCAACGTGGTCCCGTCTAGTTTCTTAGAGGCCATTTCATTTAGTCGGTGTACAGTTTTCTGTCTACATTATGTTGTCTTGAAGCGTAGATCATTGAAACTACAGTGTGTAATCCAGTGCGTGTGTTTTGTTACATCAAATTGTAAGCGGTAAATTGAACAGAGAGATGGATTTGAACAGTATAGATTCACTGAAAAATTATGTACTGAAGAGAGGCCTTAAAAACTGTACTGAAGCCTGGAAGTTTGTGAAAAAATCAACTAGCTGTGTTAAATGTGGAGGAAACATATATAAAAACAAAAAATAAATCTAAAATAGAAAACCTAAAAACTAAAAAAAAAAATATTGCATTACTGTGTATATTTTATAATATCTTATCACTAATTATATTTGTCATCTAGACAGAAGACAAGGCTTTCTCAGGTCGGTTTTTCTAAATGAGCAAGATATTGTTAAAAATAATCAGTATCTTCCCATATTATCTTAAGCGGCTAGAGATAGATTCTACAGAAGCTGTTAACAAAAATAAATGGTAAGTACTTAAAGACATTAGTCTTATTTTGTTAGGGACAAACAGTAACAGAATAGTTACTGCTCGATCCAAGTACGTTAATTTAATTTAAAATGTACCTCAAACAATTTCATGGGGCCATCCTAAATTTTACCTGTTATATCTGCAGTCATTGTACTGTGGAACACCAAACGACTCTTTTAAGGTCATAAATCGGATTGTTTACGACTAACGCAGAGAGTCTGACTAGATGGCCCCGTCAGGTTTCCATAACCCAGACAACGATCTAGGTGGAGCCTGAGGTACTTAACCTCTCGAGACCAGGGCAGAGGAGTATTGCCTACGTACATTCTCTCAGGGAGCGTCTATAGAACAGTGACCTGCAATGTTTGAAAATGTACTGTAGTCTTACTGGTTTCATAGTCTGCATGTAGGCTCACTGGCGTAACTGCGGGGACGAATCGGGGGATCAATCCCCCCCCCGCCAGAACTATTAAAACATTTCAGCGAAAGTTTCAGCTAAATTTCAGCGGATCACTTAATGTAGACGTATTTCTAAACCACTCACCTGAGTTAAAATAAGGCTTGCAAGGTAACAGGTAGTTAGCTGACCAAACTTGCACAAATGATGCTAAATTAGTGATTTAATACATTTATTGACCTTTTTCCAACATGATGATTGCATTAAATTTTTTTTTCCATTTAATACACAATGATACTTATATTGTAAAGTTCAAAATTTTTCTTTGAAAGTTTTTTTTATTATTTTAAAACAAATTTAGTTCTTAGAATTGCTTTCCTGAATTTACATCTTCCTGGTTTTCCCGGTCGAATATCTTGTTTCCGGTCTCCAGCGATCCGTCGTCTGTGTCCTACGCTCCAGCCGCCGCATCCAGGAATCACTCCGTGTCCCGGTGGAGGCCTCCGTTTTCCCGATTCTTCTAGAACATAAGTTTTCACTTACATATGAATCAATTAAATTGACCTTTTAATATTTTGTAATTGCAATAAATTGTAACTCATACGAACATCAACATGCACAACTTGTTGCGTGTTTACCAATTGGCTAATTACAACACTGTTCACACCTCCTTCTGATACGCGCACAACACAACACTTCGCTCAAGCACCATACTACAGTTTCATAGTCTTTATATCGTCTTATAACTAATTTATAGTATTATTCTTAATTTATAAACAATACTTTTCATGTCATTCACACCCCAATTGTCCCGGACACATAATACGGCTGGTCATAATTATGCTTCATGCATTCACATATGGTGTGAATGTCTGTCACATTGCAGGCTTAAAAATAATTATAAAAATAAATGTATTGTAACTTAATAAAATAGTCTGTATAATAATGATAACAACTCAACATTCTGTAAATAATGCATACTGTTTCCCTTCTTAGTTCAGTCCTGGAGTAAACAAATCCACGTGGCAAATCTGAAGCGCTATTGGTCAGGGGCGTTGACATTGTTCACACAGTAATGTTACGCGCATGTGCAGAATGTCTGTACAGTCGTGTGAGAGTTATCTTACCACTTAAATCGGGGCACGTTCTTATCACTATATTCTGAATACTATTGAATTAATAGTATGGAGGATATGTTGTCCATCATAATACACCATATATAAGCTGCCTCACATAAAACAATTGAAAGAGAAAGGGACAAGTGGAGTCATTGTGTCGAACACATAATCAAGGGAAAAGATGAACTATGTCAACTGGCCCAGATTATCGACGTCATTGTGAAAGTCTTATCATTAATAACAGTGACTCAAGCGATGATACAAGTCCCAACAGAAATATGGAAGGGATTGAATTACTCTTTGACAGCAACTGATAATACACAGTACACTGATAAATAATTATCACAGCTTCTATGTTCGTTTTAAATAAACTTTACTTTTTTGTTTTGCTGCGATTTTTAAATACTGAATAAAAAACCATTAACTGGTGTTATAAAATATTTCACTGTCAGTCTGACACAGTCACACAAATTTTACTTTGATTAGGACAAATTATTGCAATTTAGATCTACATGTGTCTATACAGTATCAATATAATATGTGCCGGGTACATTGTACCCTGTCTGTACTGCTTCTCTCACAGTGACACGCCTCTAATTCAAGCAGCAAATAGCGTTTCAGATGTGCCACGCCTGTTTGCTTACATCAGGATTAAACTAACAACGGAAAGAGTATATGTGTTTTTGCAGCCTTAAAAAAACAATTACTCAAGCTCAATAAAACTAAGACAGAGCGTATTAATCTGCTTCATCTTTCTTGTCTATGCTTCCCTTTGCAGGGCTGTCTATGTCATGACTCTTCTAGTCTAATATTTTATGTTTTGAGCCATCGTATTTGCACAGGTAAACCTGCAGTTTCCTGGCTTTAATTATGAAAAATTTGATTTTATTGCTGGATTTTACACAAAAAAATAACGTACTTAACATGAACTACGGAATGCTTAAAATATTATTGAGACAAAATCCTTAAATTAAAATACGAAGGGGTAATAAAAGTGGGTTTAAAAAAACTCTAGGCAGACTCATACATTATCATCAGGTAGACTTATTTTCAGAAGATTTATTAGAATAGAAATTTAGAACTAATGTAATTGTTATTGACATGAGATTTAACTAACAAATAATCGAAAGACAGATTATATGTGCTTGTGAATGCAAAGTTATTAAGAAGATATTTAATCCAAAGCCAGACGGTAAAAGGAAAGTTGGAAGGCAAAGACTGAGATGGAGGGACGGGTTTTGAGTCAGGATATCAGTACTCTTGTAATTAGAAACTAGAAGAATATGGCTATGAATAGAGAAGAATGCTGAAATCTTCTGAAGAAGGCCTGGCTCACAAAGGGCTGTCGATCCAATGATGATGATGATGTACTTTATGTTGGTGTACCCAGAATATATTAAATTTAGTTATAAAATTATATGGGAACAATCCTGACTTTCTAATTTTTCCTGAGGAAAATTGGGTAACATTAAAACTAATTAAATTAAAAACTTCATGACACAAAGAATTTATTAAATGTAGTTATAAAATTATATGGGAAGAATCCTGACTTTCTAATTTCTCCTGAGGAAAATTGGGCAACATTAAAGTTAATCTCATCCCCTCCAGGAGCAGCTAGGACTGTCTAGAAGTAATGGGCTGTTTATTCTTAGCAAATTAATTATTAATTGTACCCAGTTGCCTAAATCATACCACTAGTCGCTTACAAATTCGTGTTGGTGCAATTTGACGGCTTCATTATTCCCCAATATTTGTATTAATCCCCATAATATTAATATTTGCATCCCCAAGTTTTAATATTTCTATTAAAACAAAGCAAAAATGTCATCATCATCATCACCATCAATTCATGGATAGGATTCCTCGTGTTTCGGCCTCATGACAACCGCCATCTTGTGACTGGCCTGCCTACAGATCTTCTTCCAACCGGCTCATACTCAACTTCGGAAAGCTGGTATTGTCCATTCTTCTAGATGTTGTTAGCAGAAACCAGTAGGGCCCCTAGCTTCTCTCCAGCCAAAACCGTACTGCATGGTGAAGAGCCCATGTTCTACAAGAAGTGACCTTGTTTTCGCAGAACAGTACAGATCTAGACCGTAAGGTCGATAAATATTCCTGGTGGAGGGCAACAGTAGCCACCAGTACCAAGTTATAGTGTAAGGAAATGATCCTGGACCGGCTTCACTTTGGAATATGACAGGCAGAAATCTAGGTGGATTTAGTCAGCTGTAATACTGTGACTGCGGGGTATGCAGTGCCTTGCCCTGAGTAGATGTGACTCCGTAGCCGTTGTGAAGGCAACACGTCTAAAGAGGATGTTCCGAACAACATCACTGCATCCTCAGAGGCAGAGAAGTGAGAGCCCCACTATTTAGCTAGCCCTGCGCATCGCTCGTAACTTGGCCAGGGTGAATTTATTAGACCTAGGGGATCCTTTTTAATTGTGTCCGGTAGGTCCGCATACTCAAGTGATCCATTTTATGAGAGGTTCTGGAGTTCGGTACATTCAGTAGACCCCTGTTATCCATTTTAAGTGCATTTCTGGTGGTCCATTAACTCAGCAGACTTCCAGTATAAGCTTTAGTGGCTTGGTATGGTCATACTGGTATTTATATAGCTAGTTTATACAATATGGTATGGACATTGAATTTAATGATAGGTCCTTACCTACTTGTTACTGCTGGTATATAGTACATGTTTAAAACAAAATAAATGAAGTGTAGCAGGTGATATGCAATTTATTTTTTCTTTTTTTTACCCATCTACACATACAAAGATCTATCTAGAAGGCATGTAGGCTATTTAAATTGTGTGAACTCTTCAGTATCTATTTTTCCGTTGGGAACTATGATGCTACTGACATTTATTTGATTATTTGGCCTTGACTATTGGCTTATTTTATTGATACTGGTTAGAATATAATATAATAAGTTGTATTATATTGTATTGGTATATACAAATAGGTTATATAAAAATTGTGAATTATGTTATTTGGATATCATGTGTATGTATGTTATTACAAGGCTTTCACATGTGTATATAATTTTCACATTGTACTGTATTGTATTATCAGAATATGATTTTTTACTTGTAATTTGGAGTTTGTTTTGTATTGTTTTTATAGATTGTAAATCACTTTATTTTATGGTGATAAGCACTTGATGTTGGTATATTAAAACCACTAAGATAATTACATCCGTCAGGACACTAAATTGATAATATAAACGATACATTTGTTAAAATAACTCATTTGGTAATACTCTGTGTATTTGTGAATTTAATTGTATATTGTAATCCTATAATATTTGCTAACAACTTAATGTTATGAACTTGATCATTAAAACTATTGACATTCTTCTGTAGAGTAAAACTGTCTACGACTGGTTTCATCAACAGGATTTTCCAACAATGTTTTCCTTGGTCATGAGCATTTGTCTTTATCTGACTATAGTTCCTTCCATTTCGATGTAATCAAGAGTTGCTTCTTCCGTGCCCTCTAACACAAATAACACACACACACACACACACACACACATAAAATTTAGTTAAAACAGAAGAACTATAATGCATACATAATTTATGTCATATTAGATTATGACATTTGTGTTGTGTTTGTACTGTGTTTGTTACGTTCTGTTCTTTTTACTTACCTTACTCTCACGCCACTCTGACTTACCGCTCACAGAAGATCCCAATGAATTAATCGGTCGCCACGATGTTTTTTTATGGTTTTACATTGAAACCTTTAAATCAAACTTTGATTGCTAGGTTCGTTAAGCGAAATCTTCCATACTGGATAGGTGATGGTAATGTGGCGTAATAATTAGCTTAAAACATAGTTACGCTACTAATTCATTTTATTAACCTTCATTTCAAAATTACATTCTCCTCCACTTATCATTTTCAACAAACTCTTTACTGCAAATTATATTTTTAAAACATTCTAGTGAAATTACATTGACTCTACTTCATTTTAAATTTATGATTTTATAGCGTTACTTTTTCTCATTCTAATTTTAAACACATACATATACAAAAACAAAAATTAAATGTTGCAACCAACTTATTCTACGTTTTTATTTTGTTATTTTATTAAGGCGGCCCAGTAATGCCCACACTCGACTCACATACCAATTCACAAAAACCCCGTATTTATTTAATTGATTAAATTTTTGGCCTCATTAGAATTTTAGAATACTTTTACTTGTGTAACGGCGTCTCCTCCGACCTCGTTGCGTGGCCCGCACCAAGTCCTCGTTTACATGTCCCAAAAGTTATGATTTCATCTTAATTTCGACTCACTCACTTCATTTTCTGATTCACTTTCACCTTTTTTTGATAACTGTTCCGTGTTCTTACCGTCTAGGTCGGCCGACCTTAAAAAAAAACTTTCAGTAAAATTTAAACTGACCGCATCCGGTCTGTAGGTGAGATGAACTGGGGAGACGCTTTCTCGTGGTTCCCTCTCCACGGTTTTGCCATACGGGAACTCATTGCCTGCTGGTGTTAACAAATTTCTTCGCTGTTCACTGCCTTTGCTGCTAAAGTCTGAGGAGTTGCACCCACAACACGTGTTATTTGTGGGTGTTGGCAGTGGACAATCTAGTGTCCACTGGTTTCGTCACAAAGGTAGGCGGGATTTCGTCAAGACTTCCGCCTTGTCGAAAGCACATAGCACAAAGAATTCACAAACAGGCCATGTTGTTTTTTCGCTTCTTGGCATCGTTTGCGCACCTAATGGTGTTTGCGCGTGTCACTCAACACTACAGTTCCAAGAATGGTATTGCGACGTTGGACCTGGACGCATTCCATCGTACAGCTACACTGTTCCTTTGTTTGAACAAAGCTTTTATTTTAACACGTGGCTGGCCACACAGATGAAAATGAATTTACAAATTTTTAATAAAATAAAAAACCCCTCCTTTTAGCCCGTTACATGTTCTAAATATGGTGTGTGTGTGTGTGTGTGTGTGTGTGTGTGTGTGTGTGTGTGTGTGTGTGTGTGTGTGTGTGTGTGTGTGTGTGTGTGTGTGTGTGTGTGAGAGAGAGAGAGAGAGAGAGAGAGAGAGAGAGAGAGAGAGAGAGAGAGAGAGAGAGAGAGAGAGAGAGAGTCTGTAATTCTCTTATATCTATAAAAACAAAATTACCTTCTTATTTTTCAACATTAACAAAATAATATTTCCAGTAAAACTGATTTTCAATATTTTCCCTCAAGCACTCACTACATTTTCAATATTTCTTAGTGTATTTACACTATACTCACACTACTACATTTTACACTGCATAGTTATTTAAAATTACACTTACAAATATACAGGATATGTATGAGAAACTACGGCCTCATTAAAACTGGTCTGTGACATACAGGTGGCCCCCGCTTGACAAATATGCACTATTTGGTGTCAACTTCTATTGACAAAGGATCTTGAGGGCCAGTTGATGACCAAACACTTTTAAAACATCCATGTTCATGTATTATCAAAATTTATTGTCATTATCAGGATCTGAATTATGGCTAATACAAAAATAATTACTACACATTATGCGTATTAGTATTTATGGAATATCATCATTAATCTTATTTATATATAAGAGTAACAATATATGTTAATAGTCATAACTACTCTTTATATAACATATACACACATTACACAATAAAGCACCCATCATAGTTTAAGCTTATTAATTACTTTTTACTGCCTACCTCTATGCAGGCTCTGATGATGACATTAAATTCTGTCAAAACATCAACAAGAACGTTTAAAATTGTGTCTAGTTCGTGATCGAGTATCACGAAACACTCATTATTTATTTATTCACAGAAACTAAACTAAGGATGACTTCTGATATCAAGTGACCTGTAGACTATCCTGTATTTCAATGAAACATGGCTAACAGTTACTTACATTAAGTGCTGTTTGTATCGGATTAACAAACAGTTCATATAATTAATACCTATTTGATCTATATTTTCATTACTTATATTTAAAAATCCATCTAGCAATTCCTTACTTGGGGCTTATGAGTAATGCAGATTTTCTAGTGACGGGTTACCAGCCCCTTGCACAATACTCAGCCTGGAAGACCATCTAGGCTGTCTGGTAAGTTCTGATATTAATTATGACTTAGAAAATAAATATAAGCACTCTGAAAAATAAAATTCACACAGATACACTGGTTAATGGCAGTACCTGTTTTTTTTTTTATGCATGTGAAACAGTCACTTTTGCTAAGAAGGCTTAGCAGCATATACAGGGTGCGGAAATGGGATTTCTGCAAACTGTCACTGGGTATACGTTTACTGACCAGAAGAAAAGTATATATGTCAGGGCTGAACTGAAAATATAACATATACTTTAAGCTTTAGACATATGGCTAGCACCGCCTTTCACATCCTAGCTTCCACTGGTGCCAGTCTAAACAGTCCTGTTCTGTAAGTCCTCTTGCATTCATTGCATCTTCGACGTCCATTTTCCATTAATGTTTAGGTCTTCCTTTTTTTCTTCTAGAGGGTGGAGTCATTTCCCATACCTTCCTTGGCCACCTCTCATCTGACATTCTTTTTAGATGTCCGAACCAATTCATTGTTTTATTGTTTCTATTTGCTTCTATTGTATATATTTCTATTGTTTCTATAATGTCAAGGTCGACTCCCATTGTTTGTCTTATATAATATTATTATACATCTATATAATAAGCTTCATAGTAAAATATAAGAATGTAGGTAGAAATGGATAGCCCACCAACAACAACAACAACCATCTACTAATATAGTGAGGTGGGCCCTAATTAAGTTGCAAAAGGATGGAGTAGTTTGGGATAGCCAAGAACAAGGCTATCCCAGAATGGGCATTGAGCCTGATCCTTGGAGTAGATGATTAGTTATGCAAAAATATAAAAACCATTAGAGGCACATTACACTATAGTTTCATTAGCCATTGAATTTTATATTTTGAAAAAGATTTAAAAACAAAAGGCTTTCACAATAATATCATCACATTGAAAATCCTTAACACTGTCATGAGTGTAAACATATTACTCTCAAGGGAAGGCTCTGTTACTGATGTAACTCTGAGATGCTTCTTTACATCACTCAATATACTTCAAAATTATCTCAATGGACGCTTTGTGACAGAGCTGTTTTAAAATAAAATGTGTTCTTATGATATTTAAACCATCCACTACATTACACTGGCATTCACTATTGTAACAGCAGCTGACAAAAGCTCAGCCGATGTTATGTGTAATATTTCATTGTGGTTAGAGCCTTGTTTTAAAATATTTCACTACACAAATTACAAAAATATTAATTTATAAAACTGAATATAGTGTATTATGTAACAATATGTTTATAACAAATAATAATAGCACTGTAAGTTTTTAGTGACTTCATGTGTCTCACCCAGTTTTTTAATTCACAAAAACTTTAATTTTTTGATAAGTAATTGCAAACATGATAGATAAGTATATTGTATACAGTATACAACATTTTAAACAGCACATTTAGATCTTTATACAGATATGTACTGTACGGCGTAGAAGCTAGATGATTACAAAGAAGGCCTGACATCGGGTGAGGATGGACATTTTACAGGACAAGTATAAAAGTGCTGTCTAAAAGTGCTTAGTCAGCTTACACCATCTGATGAAGGCACTGTGCTGCCGAAACAGCTGTCATGGTTTTATAATTTTAATAAATTGACGAGTGGAAATCACAAACTATTTTATGGTTTTATTTTTTACTATAATTTACAATGGATTTTCACCAAGTAAAGGCATCAAGCATTAATTATTTAAAAGTGCTGTGTTTAAAACTGATTTTAATAATAACATTACATAATAATATGTTAAATATGTTTACAAAAATAATAATAATACAGTGAGTTGTTAATTACTACATGTTTTGGTCAATTTTTTAATTTTTCCCACAACATGTTATTTTCAAAAATAATTACAGGCAACATAGACACTATATACTATAAAATATTTTAAACAGAACATTTAGATATTTAAAACGTTTAGATGTTAGTGTAGAAGCTACAGCATTTTAAATAAAGCAAAGGATGAAGGTCACAGCATCAAATCTGTTTTAACAATCAACGCATCTGAATAAAAAATTTCCTTACACGCATCAAAATTACTTCTTTGACATGTTGACTGTGCTACAAGCTCCTGGGGATATGTAAAGCACAGTGACATCTGTTACACAGACATTTTTGGAAAATTTAATCTCTGTGTGCACTGTGGAAACCAGTGTCTTTAACCCTTTAATGCATGAATTTTTCTTTTGAGTTTAATACATCTCATGGTTATATTTCTGGGTTTAATTTAATAGAAAAATAATAAAAAAATTGATGACGAGCTATTTTCAAAAAAAAAATTTAATTTTAACTATGTTACATCTTAATAAGTGAAGTGAATAAAAAGTAGTAAGTGCTCTGTTTCGCTGATTTTGAACGTATTACTTAGTTTGGAGTGAATAAAAAAGGAAGTGCTCCCATGGTGTAGCACTTGCTTCAAATAGTCCAGACAGTGTAGTTTTTACTTCGTTTGCATGTGAATAAAACGTAGCAACACCTTCACAACAGTAGTAGATGCTTCGTTATTTTGGAGTCTTGAGGAGGTTTTCAGACTACGTTTCTGTTCAGTCACCACAATGGCGATGTTTATGCAAGTTCGTGAACGGAAAGTATATCGTGAGCGGAGAGAAGTTTTTGGAAAACAACTTTTACGGTTCGAGGACGAAAGTGTAAACTTTTTGGTAAATGAATTCTTGCCTTATACTGAAGAAACCCGAGGAGGAGCTTTGATGTCAAGAGAAAAAATGGAGATATTTCTACGTTCAGTCGCCGATCCAGGATTCCAAAGTGGAGTTGCCGAGGATGTTGGAGTTGATCGCTCAACAGCCTGTAAGACGATTCACTATGTTATGGACAAAATTTTTGACAGAGCACTAAACTGGATACAGTTTCCCAATACAGTACGTGAAATCAATGATGCTCAGCTTTTATGGCAGACTCAATTTAGAATGCCTTCGGTAATAGGTGCTTTGGACTGTACTCAAATAGAGATATTAAAACCAAGATTGTTTGGAGACGAGTATGTTTGCCGTAAAGGATATCCGAGCATAAACGTGCAAGCTACTTGTAACGCAAATGAGCAGTTCACCAGCGTCAGTGCAGAGTGGCCTGGTAGTGTTCACGATTCCAGAATATGGAGGCAGAGTGCCATAAGAGATGTTTTATCGCAATTTGTCGGTGCTGCGTGTCTAATTGGGGACTCTGGGTATGGCATTTCACCGTGGCTTATCACACCTTTTAAGCCCCCTCGCGATGACCGTCAAAGACATTTTAATCGATTGCACGCCCACGAAAGAGTTGTAGTTGAAAGAGTTTTTGGCCAACTAAAAAGAAGTTTCCCAATTATTGGTAACTGTGTGAGGATTTCTCTAGAAAGAGTTCCTAAACTTATAGTCTCCTGTGCGGTTCTACACAACGTAGCAAAACATTTGAACGATGACTTTGAAGATCCAGGCGATGAAAATCCAGCACTTGCAGAGGAAGATGATGTACAAGACGCACCAGGTGAGCAACACAACGAAGATCGAGAAACAAAGGTACGAGAACAAAAACGACAGGAAATGTTGCAGCTATTAATATGAATTAAATCTGGGTTCTTGTATTACTTTTAAGATAGTTTTTTTTCTTTTTTGTTAGTTTCAAAATGCACAGTGCAGTCAAGTAGACAATTACATGAAATAAGTGGTGAGCTGAAAAAATTGCCTGTTTAATTGTCCTAAAATGAAAAATGTAAACAGCCACTAAAAGTTTTCAAGCTGTTCGAAGGATAACGTGCAGTAATTTGAGATTTTTTAATAAACCATTTGGATTAAAAACCAAATTGGGTTATATATAGTCCATTCTTATGGGATTAAAAGTAACATGGCGACTAACTACAGTTGCCTACCGGTAAGAGTCTGGTAGCAACAGTACAGCCTATAAAAAGTAAGCATAGCGTTATACAAGCATGGTTCTTAAAAATTAAATTAGTGTTTTTTTTTGTTCCCCCCCCCCCAAGGATACTTTATTTAATATCAATAGAAAGGAAATAAAGAAGGAGTGGCAAAATCACTGGTACATTGCAAGTGCAAGTCTACTGTATTGCTGCATCATTACAACATTTTTTAAATTTTCCAACAATATTTTTTCTTTTTCAATTTGGATATTTGTAATTCCATTTGCTGTAACAAAACAACATGCTGAAGTTGTGGGGTTGTCATATCTTTAGTTTCATCCGTTTCATGTAACATCACTCTTTTGGCTTCTTTCCTCAAAATTGATGTTGGTATTGAGCGATGAACAAGAGATGATACACGAGTGAGGTGGCGTGTGGCCGGTGATTGCACGGAGTAGAGGTAGTGGGGGACGAACAAGTCTCAACATGACCGTGAAAAGGTAGTAAAACCTTCTAGGGTAGTACTTACTACCATAGTAAGTGCTTCGTTTAATCCGGACAATCCGGATGCCACGGAGTTCTTACTACCCAGCAGTAGTATTTGTTTATTCACATCATTCAGAGAAAATGCTATTACTACGAAGTAAAAACTCCAAGATATTACTACTTTTTATTCACTTCACTGAATAACATCATACATTCATGGTAAAATAAACCAAAAAAAGCATGTATCATATGAGTAACATTATGAGGCAAAGGCATTTGGGTCCTTCAGTCTTTCAACTGGTTTGTACCCTACCCGCATATACCCGTGGTGTGTGTGTTACGGAGTCTCTCACAAATATATGGGACCTACGTTTAACGCCGGATCTGAACGGCATAGTTTAGGGAGCGTTTAGGCAAAGGAATGACAACAGTTAATTTAAAACCCATGTTTATTATTACATCAGGTAATCCTTCAAAAATACCATAAAAAATATATTAATTTCTGGTTTATAAGCTCGTGGTACATTAAAAAAAAAACTATAAAAGACCATCTTTTTTCACAAATAACATATCTCTTTCACGTTTTTACTCCTGGAATAGTTTAAAACAGTTTTTGGTAGAATTAAAGCAGAGGTTTAAGTTGCACTTGGTGTACTTAACATTAGTGATTCTTTTGCACTTACTCATTTTGCAGCGGTTCCTTCTTTCATCCCACACTGGCCAGTGGTCAGTTCTGTCTTTTATTACTGGTGTTGGAGGTCTTACTGCAGATAACTTAATCCTCTTCTGTGTATCCATCTGCTGTGGACTTTCTGGTCTTCCTGTTTTGGGTGTTTCCTTCACTCCTAATTGGCATGAAATTGCAGCTTAAAGAATGTAATGTTATTTGTTTTACATATTTGACAGTTATGATTTCACGTATAATAATTTTGAAACTTTTTAAATCTGTTCACAGTCTAAAACTTTAAACTAGTAAATTGGTTTACAGTATGGCATAAGCCTACTTCAACTAATGCATGATGTTACACCTGAGTAACATATGAAAAATTTAGGTTTTCATGTGCTTCGTGGTGTTGCTTATAAGTAACATAGCAAAAACCCTTGTTATCACACATAATGTAAGGTATATATCTACCAGCATGCTATTTTTGTCCAGTAACTTCCAGTAAAGATGGCAGTATTTATTTTATTTTACTTGAAGTTAAGTAAAACCAGTATTTTTCACTACACAAACCACAGAAATGTCAACAGCAACGAAGAGCACGATCTTCAAAGAGGTCAGCTGTTTCAGTCTTCTCAGCCGATCAAAACAAAGTTAAAACCTCATTCTATTTCCTTAACCCTTTTTTTACCAAATTTAGAAAAAATAAAAAAAATTGTATTTTACTCTTACATTAGGTTTAATAGTACAAAAATTTTCATTTTAAGCATTTTTACTTAACCGCTGACTTAATTTCAGCATGTTGCTTGTAAGCAACAGTGGTTCACAAGGGCCACCGACATGACAAAATAGTATTTTCTTTAGATACCAATTTTTATTCAGTATAAAGCACAATTACTCACTACATATGCAATTATAGTGTACTGTAATATAACAACTCATGAATACAATTTACAAAATATAACATTATATATTAATAATATTAACTTTAATTTTATTTTTACAAATTTTTTACTTCCATGTTTTATTAATTCACATAGCGTGGAAAGCTTGAGAACAGTTTTTCTTTCTTGTTAAACACAGATCAACTTTACACTTTACACTTTACACAAACAATTTGAGTTGTGGATGTAACACAAACAACTTAACAGCTGCTGCTCTATATTGGTGTAGTTTGAAACCATACACATATAGCTTAAAAGAAACAGTGGCGGGAAAATTGAAAACACAGTTTAAATTGCTCATGAAAGACCATGTTGCTTAGAAGCAACACTGGTAAAGAAAGGGTTAAAGCATAATGTAACAACTCAGTAACACAAACTAATTTCTTAAGACTGCTGGTACAAAGCGCTAGACTCCAAAAATAAGATTCTGTTACAGCTCAGTAACACTGCATTACTAATAAGTGTACAGTGAAACCTTGATATAACACTCTTCTGCGGACCGGCCAAAAAGCACTTTATATTGAGGGTCGCTTTATAGAAAGGCCCCAAGTTTAACTATTTAATTTACCGGGACCGTGAAAAATGAGCTTTACACCAAGGGGTTGCGTTATATTACAAGGGGTGTTATATCGAGGTTCCACTATATTTTTATATACATATCCCCAGCAATATGTAATGCAAAAAGCAAATGCGACATAAACTCTATAGGTTACATATCACCAGGGATATGTACTGCTTGCTGTCAGATTTTGATTCCTACGTAAATTTCCAAAAAACAACAAATAGGTTACACAAAATTAAATATTTGCTTTTTAAAATAATAAAAAATTTCAATGAAATCCTTAAACCTAGAAGACACATCCGTAAACCTAGGTTAACATTTTCATCAGAAAATGTTACATACCCAACAAATCACGTAAATATGGGATTACATTATATAAACTTGCATGCCAGATGGATACACTTGTAATATAAATGTTTACACAGGGATAGCAACTACCAATGAAAATTTAGGCCACTCCCAGTCAGTTGTACTTAAGCTTTTGGATGTAGTCAACCCAAAGTAAGGAAGAATGCTGATAACTTCTATTCTAGCATAGGTTTGGTCAAAAATTTATTCAAAATGAAAATGTTATACTGCAGAACATTTATGGTCTAACAGAAGAGGAGTACCAAGAGCAAGGGGGAATTGATGGGTACAGAGCAAGATGGAGTAAAAATTATAAAGTGTGTAGGTAAACGTCCAGTCCTTATGATTACCAATGACCAGAGTCACCCTTCGTCTTTATTGAAAACTGGAAAAAATAATAGAAATGGTGTAGAAATACTTAAACCAAAGCAAGTAATGGATTACAACAAAGGAGTAGATTTCATTGACCAAATTTCTTCATACGACACGAGTGTACCCAAAAGTCTATATTCGTATACAACACGAATGTACCAGAAACTTGTATTTGAAATTCTATGAGGTGCTGCAGTAGTAAACGCATGGATTGTATATAATATGATCTCCTCCACGAAGCTGGGAATAACAGAGTTTAGAAAGCATTTGGCAGAAACAATTGTTGTTTGTAAGATTCCAATCAATGAAATTCAAACTTCAATTGCTCCATTAAGAAAAAGAGTACATACATTTGTAAAAACTGAAGGAGGTGGATGAAAAAATGTAAAGTCTGTAAAGGATGTTACATGGAATTATGGAAAACTATGAAACAGACAAGCAGACAAAAAAGTTGGAAGAGTCAGTAAGTGTTCCAACTCTCCAGGAGTTTGTTTTGTGTTTCAACAAACAACATAACTAGAACTATTGGTGGTATTTGTAATTACTTTTTCGAGTAGTGAAAGTCAAAATTATTAGCAGAAAAAGTGCTGAAAGTGAACAATAATACATGATTTATTTCTCCTAAGCAATCAGCTGTTAAAAGAAAATATCTTTGTTATTACAAATGTAATTTTAATTGAATAAATTAGATTAGTGAAAGTGACATTTGTTTTGACATCTATTATAATTGTATCTAGTCACCCAAGAAAAGCACTGCTTGTGCTATGTCATAATCTATAGTTACACATTCAAAAAATGTAACTCAAATTTGGCAATAATTATCCTTCAGCTTTACAGACAACTAACATCATGAAGTTGCATACAAGACTCTGGAGATATGTAACGCACAGTGGGTAAGTTCATTTACAGTACCTCGGTGACTAGTAACACAGTCAAAAACAGATCACTCAACATTCGTCCTGTAGCCAACGCATTAAACTATAGCAGATTAATAATTGAAGTATTGACAATTATTATTTTGTCACCCCTTAAGTGTTTAATATTAGGTTTTATTATTTTTGTCTTACTTAAGTTACTTTATACCACTATGCATTAATTTATGTTTTGATTGATGTTTTGTGAACAAACGTTCTCTTATGTTTTGGCAAACATTTTTATGCATTAGTTTTCTTACATTCATCAAATTTATTTTTTTTAATGTGTGAAGGAATATGAGTTAATTTATGTCTTGATAGGTGAAGCATTAAAGTAAAAGTTTTCTCACAAATATCACACTGAAAATTTCTCTCATCATTGTGAATTGTTATATGTTTAGATAAAGTTCTTTTTTTAGTAAAGGTTTTTTTACAAATATCACACTGAAACTTTTTAATGCCATTGTGCACTAATTTATGTGTAGTCAATTGGCCCTTCTGGACAAATGTTTTATTACAGATATCACACTTATATTTCTTCACACCTGTATGAATTAATCTGTGCACCGTTAACTGACAACCCTGAATAAAAGCCTTTTTACATATATCACATTTGAAATTCTTAAAACCACTGTGAATCAACTTACGTCGTTTTAAATCACTGTTCTGAATAAAAGTCTTGTCACAACGGTCACACTGAAATTTCTTCACACTGGTGTGCATCAATTTATGTGAAAACAAGTAACCTTTATGAGCAAACGTTTTGTTACATTCACCACATTCGTATTTCTTTACACCACTGTGAATTAATTTGCCTTTTGATAAAACACTCTTCTGAGGAGTCACGGTTTTCCTGTGTTCGTCATACTCACACTGTTTTATAATGGTACGAATATGAATTGATCCATGTTTTGAGACAAAATTCAACTGGCTCAAAGGTTCAACATTTCAGACATTCAATCTGTATTTCTGTGAAGATGAAAACTTGTTTTTAAATAAAATATTATATTCACCTGGCTCACTTATTCTGTAATCAAGAGGAACTATGTTAATTTCTCCATTTACCACAGTACTTGCATCCAAAGGAGGGCACTGTAAATAATAAACATACAAAATCATTTTACCTTATGGTCACAACCATAGTTTCTCTAATTATTAAAAACAAGATACAGACCAAATGTCTTACATATAATAAACTGTAGCTGTTGAAATATGCCAAAAGAAAGATTCAAAAAAACAAATATTAGCTAAAAATAACAGAAATCAGGTTATCGCATATGTTGAAATTGTTTACAGAGGAGTATAAAACTTTTTGAGTTAGATTGCCAAACAACAGTACTAAGTAGTGTGGTGTTGAATGAACTGAGAATAACATATACTACCTCAAATTCTAACAACTCGAGTACATTATTATATGGTACACTAACAATGTTACCATGCAAGAAAAACATACAAATGTAACTCCGTTAGAAATGAAGTTATTATATAGACAATACAGTGACAGTATTATGTCTTGACAGTTATTACAATTATGAATTTATATCTAATTCATAAACATCAAAAGAATCTGTTACATCCGTTTATATGAATGCTATTTTCCCTTCAAACAAGTTGCCACAAAATTTACAAAAATTAAATTCCTTGTTCTTTTTTTGAGGTCCTGGTTTTCCAGCTCAAATTCCTGACTTCTTAGCCACACATTACATATGTTTGATTACAAGATCCAATTGTAGAACAAATTTTGGCACAATTAAATAAACACTTAAATGATTAGATATTGGATTCTAAATTTTAAAATAAAATGTATGACAAAGTTGATCTTACAACACCTTGTTCGTAATGTCCAAATTCTTCTGAAACTAACACTTTTACACTCTTCCAATTCAAACTTGAGGTAATGCCACAACACAGCGTTATATTTTAGAAATCACTACAGCAAAAATTGATGTAGGCCTGAAATTTTGCTGGAATTACCGGCCTATATATTTAACCTATTCCTTAGGGGAGATGAGATACCACCAGAATGGACGCATATCAGCAATATATATAAAAAAAAGGGGACTGCCAAAACTGCACTAATTATAGAAGAGATAGTGTTACAAATTCTGTTTCTAGAGTATATGGTAAGATTCTCAAAAATCGAATCGAGCAAGAAATGAAAGACGTTGAAGAGCAGAACGGACTCCAAATTGGTAGATCATGTGTTAATAGTATTTTTACACTCAAACAAGTTGTGGAAAAAAGGATGGCTCACAACCTATAAACCCATATTGCATTTATCGATTTAACTAAACCATATGACAGCGTGTCCCTTGCAATATTATGGAGAGCTATGCAGAATCAAGGAATAAGTAGTAAGTATATTAAAGCAACTAAACAACTATATAAAGATATGACAGCTCAAGTTAAAATAGGGAAAAGGATATCCAGCAAGATTAGTAAGGGCTTGAAACAGGATTGTTGCATAGCTCTGACTTAGTTTAAGATCTATCTAAATGAAGCCCTAACATCATGGACAAGGAAAAATGCCGTAATATGGGTGTACCAGTTGGAAGTGACAAGATGTTTACAATACACTTTGCAGACAGCGAAATTGATATAATTTATATGCTTAGGAAACTAGCAGAAAAATATGCGAAATGGGGTCTCGAAATAAATACCTCAAAAACTGGGTACCTTATAGTAGGCAGTGAAGGTCAAGACCTAAAACTAGGAACAAAAGTGATAAAAAATATTAAAAACTTCAAGTATTTGGGTGTAACAATGACATCGGATGGTGACACCAACCAAGACGTAAAAGTAAGAATAGACAATCTAAGACAGCAACAAAACAATTAAACAGTCTGCTTTGGAGTCCACGAATAACAAAAAACAATAAAATCAGAATATATAAAACTATAGTCGAAAGAATAGGCCTATCTGGAGCAGAACTGTGGGAAATTAATAAAAAAAATAAATCCACAATATGAGCTATAGAGATGGATTACTCGCGGAGGTGCTGTAGACTAACAAGACTAGACAGAGTGAGAAATGTAGAGATAAGACAAGCGATGGGAATCGACCTTGACATTATAGAAACAACAGAAGCAAGAAGACTGAATTGGTTTGGACACCTAAAAAGAATGTCGGATGAGAGATGGCCAAGGAAGGTATGGGAATGGACTCCACCCTCTAGAAGAAAAAAAGGAAGACCTAAACATTCATGGAAAATGGACGTCGAAGACGCAATGAATGCAAGAGGACTTACAGAACAGGACCGTTTAGACCGGCGTCAGTGGAAGCTAGGATGCAAGAGGGGGTGCCAGCCATAATTAAATTTCCTAAAAAAAAACTACAGCAAAATCCAACAATCTTCACTGTTTCAATGTACTTGCCAACACAAATGGTTAAAGACAGACTGTTTTCTGGTGGTGTTGTCAATTGCTACACGACTAGAAAGAACAACAGGCTATAATGGTCGAAAGATCACACACACACACACTCGCGCATGCACGCATACACATACACGCACACACACCACAACATTTTCCGTGTAAATCATCATCATAATCATCTTTAACAAGGATTACACCAATAATGGTTTCTGTTCCCAAGCAGATAGACTAGAGCTGCTGACACTTCTGTATATGTCAATTACAGTACTAGTATGCTCCCTGAGCTGCATAACTCGCTCACTACTTTGATGACAAATTTTCAATTGTGGGAGAAATTTAGAAAACCAATTACTCTGCTATTTCTTTATTAATATGACAATTGTAGAGCATACAACCATACAATGAACACTAAAAATATGAAACATTAAGATTTACATTACAATTACTTTTATCCTGACATCCTCAGAATTTTAACATTTTTTCCATTTTAATCTCTTTTGAGCCCTAGGTCGGACAATTTTGAAAGTTCCAAAACTTAACACAATGCTGAGACGTTAATTCAAATTCTCTTTAATTTGATACCCCACATAGGGATGTTTTTTTAATTCTGACCCCACAATTATGCCTACCAATCCCCTATTTTTGATTCTTGAAAACAATGGAGATCTGTAGAGTAAAAATATGGACATGCATGGCAAGTTTTATGAAAATCGGTTGACGCATTTAAAAGTTGTCATGAGTCGTACCCCAAATGACAGACTGACAGATGCCAAATGACTGAGTTAAAACTGAGACTTTGCTTCACTCGTTCCATTAATTATGAGTATGGACATTCAATTTAACTATAGGCGATCACAGGTTTAATTTTCAGCATTTGCTCTCTTATCCATGTGTTTCTCCTATACTTTTCCCCTTTTCCTCTTCACAATATTGCCACTCGTACTAAATGTGAAATACAAATTTTAAAGAGTTTTAAATTTTATTGATTTTCTACATGGTATACTGCACATTTCTATATAAATTACGTGTCTGTAACACAACCATCTTCTTCATAAAAAATTGTTTATACATTTTTTTGTTCACTTAAAAACAAATTAGAGCAATGTTTCAATCAACCAGTGACTGCTGCCCTAATATAAGATTTATAGAGTTAATTTTTATCAGGTTTTAATTTACAATAAATTTCCTTTGTTATGAACATATTTCAATAGCCAACGCACAACACAAATTTTATTCATTTTTTTTGTAATTAATTAATGCTGTCACTGTGTGTATTAAAATCTTATGTCTGTGAGGAAGTTTTTTATTTCTTGAAGATACTATAAGCAAGAAAGTTGTAGTAAATATTTTTTAAGTTATAAATATATTTATAAGTAAAGTTATTTATATTTATATTTTCTCTCTCCTAACACTTTTGCCTGAAAAACTTCTCTTTCAATTGCTTCTTCTGCATTTATATTACTTTTTCTAAATCCAACTTGTTGTTGACTTCTTCCCCCACAGATATTTGAAGATCTGCTTTGTTAACCTATTGTCGTCTATTCTATATAAATGTCCAAAAAATAATAGTCTTCTTTTTCTCATTGCTTCTGTTATATTTTCTATACTCTGATATATTTCATCATTACTTCTCAATTTCCAACCTTCTGAAGTTTTCCGTGGGCCTAACGTTTTCCTAATAAGTTGTCTTTCCAATATTTCTAGTTTGTCTAAATTATAATTCAATGCTAGACATTCACTTGCATACAGGCATTCTGGCTTCACTACTATAGTGTAATGCCTTATTATTCTTGTTTTTATTAAATCCTTAAATTCGTAGCGACCGTCATCAATGAATTTTTCAGCGAAGGGTTAGTGAGGATCGGTCAAAAATAACACAAATTTTTAACTTATTTGTGTCGACGTTTTGACAATGTTTATTGTCATCATCAGGACCTGTGTATGAAATACAGAAGAAATGTCAAACACTACAGAACAATTAATTGGTTGAATGTGTTTATACTTATATTTAGTTATTTATATTAAATAATAACAATACTTTATATTTTTTTGATACAAGAATCAAAACTGATAATTTTTTATTGTTTGTTATTTACAGTGTTTCAATAGTTTTACAATGTACTATCATTATCACAATTATATATTTTTTATATAATAAAGTATTAAGTGTTACAAATTTTTGTTTATTTAATAGTACGGTAATATGTGTACATAGCGATAATATGTGTACTAAAGCTTTTAATTTGGCTTTAAATCATGTTTTCTAACATAACTTTTATATTTCATACTTTACATTACATTACTACAGTATTATGTGTATGTGTTTATACAGGATGTACTGTAAAAGGTGTCCTCACTATATGCGAGGGTCATTCAATAAGTAAACAGACAAACAGTTGTAGAAAAGAAATTAATTGTAGCAGCTGATTGAAACTTTCACGAGTGTTATCTGGCAATGTCGTTGTGAGTTTTGATCAGCTGTTCAATAATATATTGCATAAACATAACCAATACAGTTTTATTTACAATGGTGTGTCCTCTTGAAGACAGTACTTTCAAAGAACAGCGTTCTGTTATAAGATTTTTGGATTTGGAACCGCTATAACCACTAACCTGGATTCACTATTTTGAACCTGAGGCAAAGTGACAAAGCATGGAGTGGAAGCATCCCAGTTCACCCGCCAAAAAGAAATTCAAAACCCAGCCATTGGCTGGTAAGGTGATGTTAACCATTTTTTGGAGCTCCCAAGGCCCAATTTTCTGTGATTACCTACAAGACCAGTGTACCATCAATAGTCAGTACTATTCTGACATGATTGTGAACAAAGTTAAGCCTGCATTGAAGAAGAAATGTCCGGGATGGCAGAGGAAAGGTGTGATTCTTCTTCACGATAATGCCCGCCCACACACGGCAAAACTGATGCTCGAAACAATAAAAAAGTAGGTTGCGAGATCCTCCCTCATCCCCCTTATAGCCCTGACCTTGCCCCATCTGACTTTTTCTTGTTTGGCCCACTCAAGGAGAGTTTGCGTGGTGTCAAGTTCAACAGCCAAGTCCAAAACTGGCTTCAACATCAAGGTAAAGAATTCTTTGCTGAGGGAATAAAAAAGCTTGTAAAGAGATGGGACAAGTGCATAGATGTTGCTGGAGATTACGTTGAAAAGTAACAAAAAAATTGTATTGATTGAATAAAAAGTTTTTGCTCCACAGCTGTTTGTCTGTTTACTTATTGAATGACCCTCGTATATTCAAATTTCATGGGTCAATTTAGGAAAAAAAGTTCCTATAACCATAGGTTTGAAAATGTCTCGTTTTCCCCCATTTGGCTGCAATTTTCGTGTTTTTTTAAAGAAAACTTTATTTCTAAAGAAGCCGTTTAGGCTAGATACTTTAATGAAATTTGGTATAGATGTTTACATAAATGTTCTTTAATAAATTAAGAAATCACAATTTGTTTTAATCTCAAATTTCAAAATTAGGTTACTTTAATTTTTCATCACTAATAAATAGATCTGTAAATTTTAATTTTATCAAATTAATATTTACTATGTAAATGGTAAGCCTTTGACTGTGAATACAATGACATCTTGTTTGTTCAAATCTGATAACAAATAACTGAATCATGTCAGAAAACAGCTTACTCATAAATTCTGATGACTAGATTTTTAGTGTGCCAGACTTCGATTCCTCCAGTTATTTATTTGAAGTTATTATTTTTTCAAATTAACTCAGTGACAGTAATTTATAACAAAGTAAAGGATCAATTAATACACTAATTAAATTAATAAGTTCTGAAAAATACAGTTACATATATTTACACTTCATAATTCGTACCACAACAATTAAAATTATTTGGAAATATTAGAAAATGGTAATGGCGTGTTTCAATTATCATGCCCTATTCTACAGAAACCCTACAGGATAACATATTGTGATCCCTCTGGCTAATTTATGGTCATCTCCCCCCTCCCAATAAAAAACCAGCAATAATGCTCTGTATTCCCTAAATAAACATTTCTCAACCCTTGATTCCCTCCTGCACAAATTACACTGGAAATATGGCAAGATTGCCAAAACCTGTGCCTTCTTCCAATGCACTGCAGCTTCCATCAACAGAGCAGCCAGGAACACACAGACCCTCCTTCCTTATTAACTGCATACTGGCTATTGCAAATGAACCACCCATCAGAAACAGAAACAGATAAACGACTAACTGCAAAACCAACCTTACAACCAACCTGCACTGATCCCCTAATGCAGTAATTCCCCACAATTACACACCAAATTCCACACCCTCTGAAATGAGTCCCCAGCCTATCTCTTGACACCACACTAACGCTACCCTCCATCTCTAGCATTAAGCACTGCTCGGCCCGACTGCCTCACCCCTATACCCAGTTCAGCTGGCCGCACTACATTCACACAAAACCACATATGAACTCCACTAACTCCACTGGGTGCCTCCACCTTCTCAGCGACCAGCCCATACTGGCGTGCATCTCCTAAAAACCAAATTCCAAACTGGCTGAAGTGGACTAGTCCACAAGACAGCCTGATTTGCCCACTTGAACAAGCCTAAAAAAACTAAAAAAAAGCATGTTTCAATTTATAAATAATCTGTTTGGTTTAGTTACGTCAGTAACACATGCAGCTTAACTAAATAATACTGTCAAAAATAATAATGTCAAATACTTAAATAATACTGTCAGTCTCAGTCTCAGTTTCTGTCTTGTTTATAAAGAGATTCTTAAATTCATTTTCTTATCTTACTTTATTCACTGTCTATTGTAAATGTAAAGAATAAACAGTTTTTTACAGTTTTGCTGAAATGTCAGACATTCATATATGAACTTTCAAACCACAATTGGAAGCACTATGAAGAATGCTTTCCTAACCGAAACTTGCCGAGTGAGAAAACGCTTGTCAGGCTGCATAATCAGCTAAGAGAAACTTGATTTTCCCCAACCTGATGATCAATGTAGATTTTTACAAGAAGAAGGAAAGAACATTGAATAGACTTGGGAAAAATCCTGAACTGAGTACAAGGAGCATTGCTATGTTTGAAGGTGTGGATTGCACAACTACATTCACGATTTTACAAAGCCAATGATTAAAACTGTACCATCTACAAAAAGTACAAAGAGTGGAAGCCCTTGAAAATGCTGACAAGACATGGGCACTTTGTTTACTTTTCTACACAAAGTTGCAATTGAACTGCACTTATTTAGTCTCTGACATGTTCGCTGATAAAGCAAGTTTTACAAGAAATGAAATTACTAATGCCCATAATAATCATTACTGGGAAGAAGAAGGCCCTCATCAAATGTGTGCCTTTTAATTTATTAAAACGTATTAATTTAGCTAAAAATCAATTCTTTACTTTGTTATAACTACGACTAGGGAGATAATTAAAAAAAAAAACAGTAATAACTTTTTAAAAATGTCTTATACTGGAGGAAGTGAAGTCCAGCACAAAATAATCAAATAGAATTTTTGCGTAGGATCTTTTCCATGATAACTCAGTTATATTTGTTACCAGATTTGAATATTCAAAATGTCACTGTGTTTACAGTAAAATGTTAAACACTTTACTTGATAAACCAAATTTGATAAGGTCAAAATTTACAAAGCTATATGTGATCAAAAATTAAAGTGGCCGCGACTTTGAAATTTAAGATCATAAAATAACAGTGATTTGTTAATTTATTAAATAACATTAATGGCAGCGAGAAGGAAAATAAAACAATTCTGGGTCTATGAGTATACAAACTGTTTTTCTTAAAATGGTACATAAAATCTGAATATGTATAGTGAGGACATATTTTATATTAAACCCTGTGTGTGTGCATGCACTAGAGTGCAACGAGTCAAAAAAGGGGACATTAATTTCTTTCAAATTAGAAAAGTGAATATTCAAAATAAAATCAATTCCAGGGTGGAAATAAAGTTCAGCGGTGGCGACGGTGAGTCATTGTTATTTCAGTACATTCCAGTGGTGATGCGACTTAGTGTCATCGTGAGGGGAACCAATCAAGGGCCGTATTCACTAATATAACCATATACGGACAGCAATACGTCATAAACAATTAATTTTTCATCATTACACGATGACGTGAACGATCGGAAAACAAGGAAGCTGCGTCACTGAGACCGTGACATTATTTTGAAAAATGTAAGCAACGACGAAAATCTAATGGGCAGCGCAGGGCGTAAACGACAAAAAGTGAGACGCCGCATATCCAGCATCTTTCCAGCCCGATAGATACAGTACAAGCAGCCAGATGTGTTAATCAGGTCTTTTCAAAATTTCACAGTTAAAAACAGTGTAAAAATGTCATAGTAGTAGCAATTATCTTACAAAGTACAGTGCGAGTGAGTGCAACATGAGGGAAATGTTCTAAACTACCTTTTTTTGAACAGTTCGACGCATAAATGAGGCGAGTCCGCAAAGAACCAGATGGACCACGTGGAACAAGATAAGTACTGAAATCTTCGGAAAATCAGGTACCTGGTGACAGGCGTCACAACAGACATTATTTTGCCTTTTGCATTTGTTTTTGTTTTATTGCAATGAGAGCTCTAAACGTGTATTAAAATGGGGGAGAATTGAGAGAGAGAGAGAGAGAGAGCGAATGGTAGTACTGGCGATTCTTACGATTTTAATATTATAATGACCGATTAATAAACAAATGTTTCAAACGAAGTATACAGATTGTGTAACATAAAAAGAAATGCCTAAAGAAAGTTAAAAATAAAGGTATTCAACAAAATTGAACACGTGCTCAAAATTATTGCGCAGTTGACCTTGCTTGTGTATGATTGTCGGAAGGCAGTCTCACCTGATGGACTTGGAGGAGTTTTTAATAAGTCAGATGCATTACGATTTGCATGTTTATCAAAAGACATGCTGGTGACCTTGAGGGACAATGAAATTAAACATGAAGAGGTAAGTAATAAGGAAAAGAATATTACAAGAGATACTATAATATATAATATATATGTTATATTACTTTTAACATCATGTTTTTTTTAAGAATACAATGTTTAGCACATTTACAATTCGGGATTATTATTTTGCATAGGCATAATTACTTTTTCCATTGTACAAATGTTTCATCCTTGCTCACCCTGTCAGTTACCTGACATTTCATGTTGATTGTCTATACCATTTGTACATTAAATAATATAAACACACTTCCAGTTATGCGCAAAGCTCTTTTTTATATAGCTTTTTTTTTGAATTTCAAAATTTTTTTGAATATTACAAAAAATCAAGTAAGGTTTCAAATTAAAGAGAATTTTGACCAACATCTAAATGTTGTACTGACTTTTGAGATTTTTGTGATTTTGGGACCCCAGGGCCCCAAAAGAGATCACAATTTTGGGAAAGACTGGGAAAAATCCAGCAAGTTCCAACTAAAAACCCAAGATGTCATTCAGAATTGTAACACAAACACAAGTGTTTCACAATTTTAGTGTTTATCAAAATGTATGTAATAATAAATGTACATCCTTCAAAATAGTATGTACACTAGTGGATTTTATTTTATTTTATTTGTAGAAACCTGTGTGTCATATTTTAAAACACTATTTACGTGCTGAGTTCAATAACTTAATTCATAATTGGTTAAAAGCATGATAAATTGATTTTACAAAAAATCTCTGTATTTAAACACTGACAAATATTTACTAAAAAATATATTACTAACAAAATGTCAGGATACTTGTTGTATTCTACCTCTTATAAATAAAGTGAATAAAGCCTGAGTAAAAAGTAATGACTACAAATAACAAGAAAAACATTTTTCCAGAACAGAAATTAAAATACGAATTCATGTACCTTATTCTTGATTTCATGTTCATCATTTGTCAATTCTTCAGCAACCTCTTCTTTGATGACAATGTTTGGAACTGACAAATATGTTTCATGTGGTTCTTGTACAACATTTTTATCTGCCACGCCATTATTTGGTGGATGACTCTGTACAATGAAAGCACAAAAATTAGTTTTGTCATAGATTATTATATTCCTAAAATTATTTTATAACAATAATACGAGCTCTGACCGAAAGTAACTTATTATTGTGAATATTACAGGTACTGGTTGTACAACTGCATCGTAACTTGGTAGCCAATCGGTCGGCATCTTTTGATGTATGTGTAAACACTGTAACGAAACAAAATGTTGTAAAAAGAATTATAAATATCATAATGAAACCCTATCCAGAGAGGGAACACGAAATCATAATCAATAGCTAATTAAAAGAAAATACCAAGTTTTGAAAAAATCAGTAAGGAACCAAATATGATTCAACAACATCAACCTTTGACTTATTTAATATCATCAAGACCCAGCCAGTAGAATAGGGGAGTAAACAAACTAAATTTAAATAAAGAAACCTAATAGGCCTAAATAATTTACCATGAATAAACAAACCCGATAAAGAGTACAAATTAAAAAATACAATTGTATCAACTAAAATAAATTGTGTTAATTGTATTAACTTTACTATAAAAATGTTGTTAAACAAAATTGTGTACATAAAAAGACAGAATAAGGGGCACAACCCCTTACAGTGATAAAGGTGGTAATAAACACTGAAAAGTGGCATAATAATAGTGACACAAACTACAGTTAAACAGTGTACTATTTATTTTTTATAAAAAGTGTTTTGTTGTTATTAACAGAAAGTAAAAATGATTTATCATACAGACAATAGTTCAACAGTATGAATAAATTAAAATTGTCAAACCAAGTATTATTATTAAGAGTTGTGTGATATATTATAAGAGTTCATGTTATTAGTTAGTTAATTTAAATATATGTATCTCATGGAGTCAAGGTATAACTTACCATCAACCATTATAAATTGTTTCATCATATATCAGAAAAATTCACTAAGTACTAAGGTTTTACAGGTATAAACCAAGGCATGTTTAGTACCAAATTGTTTGTAATTGTATAATTAATAATCATATAAACATTGTATGAATCATTAGGATATAATGATAAAATTATATGTTAAAAGTAATTTGTAAAATTTAAAGTAGTTAAGGGGTATTGGTCATATAACACTTAAACTGTACATAAGGGGCCAATCAGAATTTAAGAAGTTTTGGTCAGTTCGGTGACTAAAAAAGAAGAAAATGACACTTTATTGTTAATTGTGATTGAGAACAGTTTAAGAGTGCTCGCTGAGGTATTATTAAAAAAGAAAATCTAAACTCAGAAACCGTTTTGTGGAAGAAAATTTTATGACCACCACTGAAGACAAAAATTTTCTTAACTTCAATCATCTCACTAACCAGGAACAAACACCGTAAAAACAATATCAAGCCAAAACAAGGAGGCGTACAGCGAACATTGCCTAGAAGTGTAATGTATAATCCGACTTTATAACTGACAATATAATTAATCCAAAACGAACAACCACTAGACAACACTATAATTCACACTACCACTAATCACTAGTGAACATTTTAATAAGTGAAAACATTATATATAAGAATCAGTGGTTACAAGGAACACATTTATTTAAACACATTAGTAAAACTTCAGTTATTATCTGGAACAGACGAAGGCAGCCATGATGATGACGTCACACTAACCAACATGCTTTGTACGAGGCGTACTCAATATCATCAGACATTGTATGTTTTTTCTTAATAATTTTTGTAACTCTCTTTTTAGATTATAAGTACTAGAAAGATTTGTAATGTACTCTATATTATTGTTTATTATGTAATGGAACTATTCGTAGCAGCCACAAGAATTCCCACGAAATATGTTTAACCTATTTTTATTATTCACTCCTGAGATAACTATAGATTGTTACTAACGTATGTATTGAATGAAAATTTCCATCAATTTTAATTACAATTGCAAAGATTAAACGATAATGTTAATAAATCATATCCATACGTTATTATTTCATGAAAATAAGATACAATCAACATTTATTGTATAATTACAAAGACCAAGAAGACGTCGAGGAGTCGTTGGAATCACATAAACTACAAAACCAAGATTAACCTTAAAGAATAGGGTTAAGCCTAATATCGAAGGTGAACATTGAGAATTGTTTGGGACAACTCGACCGCTACATTCAAATTAATTTTGAAGTTTTAACTGCTGAATAGAAATAATAATAATTCGGATTATTAAAACAAGGCAGAATAATTCATTTCATAAAATATAGTGCGACAGTACAAATAAGTGATGTACTGAGCATTGAATATAAAAATTTAAATATACCTAATAAACTGTAAATAATTAATAATGTATTAGAAATAAGCATGTCAGGGATTGCAAGCTTGGCTCAGACAAAAATATGAACAGGTGTTTCGACCTGAATCGACGTGCACACACACACAAATGTAAATGAAAGTGTGTACACCAGTATTTTGCTAGTGTGTGTGAACGCAGGTCTATGCAGGCGAGTTTACCACCCCAAGATGAATAATTGCATAATTACTGTTTTTCCGTAATTATTCATAAACTATAATTAAGAAGTTAAATCCAAAAACACAATAAAATGTAATCAAATTTACTAAATACTGTGTACAAAAACCACGTGAAACAGACACACCGTACGAGTGTAGTAGTGAAATAACTGTGTACAAATCGAAAGGGTTAAGTTGCAATGTCCAAAATTACAGTGAACATGTGTAGTGAAAATAGTTATGAGCATAAGAGTATACTTACAGGACTCTGCAATTCGCAGAAATATAAGAAATAGCGAAATTGACAAAGAGTGGGGGAACTGAACCCAGAGACAGTTTCTGACATGTCGATTTCGTACAACTGCAGGTGTTGACCAAGACGTGGATATAAATAGGACACACACGCTACAGTTGTTCTCTTTCTTAAATCACCCACAGTGCAGCGGGAGCTTCTGCCCGTCCACACAGAATATTTAAATTTGTGTAAATAGTTTCATCCTTCCAGTTACATACAGTTATGTAACTGGATTGAAAAACAAACAATTTTTAAGTAGTAACAAAATTACATAAGAAGATCAACTGACGTCCGAAACAGCACGAGGAGAAGTTCCAGAGAGTGATACGACGCTGGATAGAGAGAGAGTCGACGCTGGACAAGAGGAGAAGAGCGAGACGACTCTAGACAAGAGAGGAGTGACGCTGGACAAGAGGAGAAGAGCGAGGCGACGCTGGACAAGAGAGAGACGACGCTGGACTCTAGAGGAGCGACGCTGGACAAGAGGAGACGACGCTGGACAAGAGGAAGTGATGCTGGAGTTCGAGACGAGGACGATTACAGATGGATCCAATGATTGAGAGTATGATTGACGACAATAAGGTGATAAACAACTTATTTATCTCTTAATTGAACAATTAACTCAAAGACAATTAAAGACATTCTTGTTCTATTTAAAAGTAAGAGCCAATGTTTATTGTAAATATAGAATTAAAATCATAGATGTTATTGAAGTAAGATTAACGTAAACAAGAGCTCAAATTAGTATTTAAATGAAAAGAATGCAAAGCATTTAAGTAAAAATTAGAGTTTTATATAAATCAGTACTGAGAAACGAAAGATAAACTCAATAACTATTAATATTTTTGAGTTACATTACAATATTTAAAAAGATATTTAAACATTGATATTTTGAAACACACTAATTGACTGAGTAGTCTGGAAATGAGATTTTTCTTTAATACAATAATTAGTAGAATAGAATATTTAGTCAGTAAGGATGTATATAGCATAAGCCTTACTGCATAGTAACAAAATAATAACGAACGTTTTAAGTCGAAGTAAGTGCCATGTGCACAATTTTATTAATATCAAATAAATTTGAAATACCGTTACTCAAGTTACATAGAGTTCTTATTACAGATACACCTGAACCCCAATATAAATTGTACTTATGTAGATGTATCGTTGCATAAGAAATGTCGCTTCCAACGTGGAGCATCACAAATTTAAATTATATTATATTTGCAATGTTATATTGTTACAATATATATGAAATCACGTTACAAAACACGCAACATAAATAAACCACGAACAACTGATACACTATTTACTCAATCGGTTTTCATCATTGAAGAAACCAACCTTTATTACAACTTAACATTTAAAAAATTAACACGGGATACACGTTTAGTTATAAATTGGCGCACCAACTAGTGAGGCTGAAATTAGGGAGTATTAGGTGAAGAAATTAAAACAACCAAATTAATTTCCTAATTTTTAGCTGGCGACTGCTATAGGTTCCAAGAAATACTAAAGATGCGTAAGAGGGCAACATCATTGAAACGGACGAAGGAGGCACAGAAAGAAGTCAGGATGGAAGAGAAAGAAGTAACATCTGTGGAGGATGTGGAGACGGTAGCAAGAAAGGAAGATAGAGGTGACCCGAATCTTATAAAATTAATGGAGTTAGTGAATAGTATGAGTGAAAAAATGGACAGAAATAAGGAAGAAACGAATGACAATTTTAAGAAGCAGAAGGAAGAATTCACTGAAAACTCAAAGAAACAAAATGAAATTTTGAGTCAAAACTTATTAAAACAAATAGGGGAACAAAACAAGCAAACGAACGAAAAATTTGATAGCATCAAGGAAGATCACAGACAAACGAATGAGAAAATTGATAGCATCAAGGAAGATAACAGACAAACGAATGAGAAAATTGATAACATCAAGGAAGATAACAGACAAACAAATGAGAAAATAGACGGTATGAAGGAAGAGATTAACGAGAACTCAAGGGTATAAAACGAGAAAATGAGTGAAAATTTAATAAAACAGATGGAGGAGAGATTTGACCAAAACAGAGAAGAAACTAATGAAAATTTTAGGAAACAAAACTAGCATAATAATGAGAATTTAAGACAAATCCAGGAGGAGAATAAACGGATAAATGAGAAAATCGACAGTATTAAGGAAAGTACTAATGAAACCTTAAGGCAAACTATAAGTGAAAATAATAAGCAAATGAAGGAAGAATTCAGACAAATCAATGAAGAGAATTTAAGAAGAATTAATGGTAGAATTGAACAGGTAAATGATACAATTAACCAGAAGATGGACAAAATCGATGAGGAAAGGAAGCAAGAAATAGCTGACACTAATGAGAGATTGAGAAAAGTAACGAAACCATCACACAAAACAAAGTAATGGTAAAAACCAGAATAGACCAGGTCCAAGAAGATAATCGTATTTAAATAGAAGGAATACAGAAGGAACAAGAAAACTTAGTAAATTTACAGAAACAAACCGGAGAAAGGTGTGACAATATTAACACTACAGTGAACAATTTAACTGGTCAAGTACGCCAAAATCAAGAAGAAATTGAATTAATTAGAACCAGACCAAATAATATCACTCATATTTCCACAAATGAAAACAGAGAAGGGATTAATTTCAAAAATTATCATAGAAACCCCATGGAATTCCTAGCCAGAATCGAGGAACATTTTAACAAACATAGAATAACTATCTGGAGCTCGATTAGAGAGATGTTAGATGAGCATTTTAGGGAGATTACGGACAACTGGTGGACAGCAACCAGGAATGAGATAATGGACTACACTCAATTTAAAAAATTATTTAAAGAGAAATATTGGTCCGAAGCTATACAAAATATTATCAGGGACAACATTTGTCAGGGAAGATATGATGGAAATAGAGGTACATCTCCAACTACTTACTTCTGGGGAAAGGTGTGTTTGGCTAGACACCTGGAGCCAAGAATACCTGAAGAATCCCTAGTAACTAAAATGGCATACCATTATGATGCAGGAATTGCCAGAGCACGCCTGGGAAGTCAAATTAAAACGGTCCACGCAATGGCTGACTTGTTAGAAAATTATGAGCATGAGGGTTACTACAAAAGAAGCAGACAACGAACTGATCAGTGCGGTTCAAGAAATAATAACCATGGAATGAATAATAATCACAATAATAATATGAATAACCGGAGTAATTATAACTTTAATGGCAACGATCGTATTTACAACCAAAATGTTACCCCAAATAATAACCAGCAAGCAAACTTTAATCGCAATCCAATCAAAAATAATAGTAACAACAGGCCCAATCAAAATTACAATCCTGGTAATAGAATTAACAATAATTATAATAATTACCGAACCAACCAAAATTATAATAATTTTAGAAATAATCCAGGAGTTAATGCCAATCATAACAACCAGGGTAATTATAATAATAATCGTCTGTACCAACCCCGAATCAATTATATTAGTGCAGAAGAAGGGGATTACTGGAGATACCAACAACCTCGGAGGAACAATTTTAATAACAGCTATGATCGAAGAGGAAATCTCAGAGGGATGAATCACAATGACAACCGAGTAAGAAGTCGAAGCCAGGAGGACTTACGAGAACCGAGGGGGAGTGAACAAATAGACAACCGAGAAGGTGAACAACCAGGAACCGGCACACCATTCCAGGCAAATCAACAGTCATTCCCGGAAAATAATCATGATGGCATTAATTTAAACAGAGTGAGGCAGTGATAAACCCTCGTGACCCCTCACTGCTCCTATCTACTGGGTATAAAAACAACCAAAGTTTAAGGACTGATAGTCAAAACCTTACTATTATTTACAACTATTATTTGAAGAATCTTCGAGAAGAACTGTTGGAGGAAACGGTAACAAGTAGAACCAAACAGCATAATGAAATCTTATACATAACCGCTCAAATTGAAGGAATTCCCACACGAGTAATGATAGATGGTGCAAATGTGTCACTTATTAATGACGCTGAACTGGAGAGAATACAGAAACAAAGTAAAAATATAATACCTACCCTACCTGTCAATAATGTTATTTTAATAGGTGCCCCTGGGCGTCAAAATAAAATAGTGCAAAAGCAAGTGTCATTGGAACTAGAAAGCAAGGGTGTTACACTTAATATTATATGTCTGGTCGCAATTGGCCTACCATTCGAAATATTAATCGGATGCGATATGCTGAGGAAATATTCAGCCATTATTGATCTGAGCAAGGAGAAGGTGTCCTTGAGCTCAGAAAGTGCTGTGTGGACGGCAGAGTTAATAGGAAGCGATGGTGCCCCTCTGAACCGTACCCACCACCAAGTTAGGGAATTAAATTTTTTAAAGAATGACACCCAATGCAGAAAAATAATCTATAATATGACAAATGAAGACCTGTGGAACAGTAAATTACAGGAGATAAGAGAGTTTAGACACCAAGGCACAGATAATTTGACAGCAGAACAAGTAGAAGATCTCATTATGATATATAAGAAGTATAAACATGTATTTTCAGAAGAACCAGGAAAAGTAAAAAACTATCAGTGTAGAATACAATTTAAAGAACCAGCAGAATTTCACAGAAAATCCTATCCTATACCATATTCATTAAAGGAGGCGGTTAGGGCTGAAATTAATAAAATGTTGTTAAATGATATAATTGAGCATAGGCAATCACCATATACTAGCCCAATAGTAGCGATTCAGAAGAAGAGCGGACAGGTTCGACTTTGCTTGGATGCCCGCGAAATAAATAAACAGATAGTAAATGATTGCACGTCACCTGGAGAAATAGAAGAAATTCTAAAAAAATTTCATGGTACAAGATTCAACAGTACCTGGGACATAGTTTGTGGTTACTGGCAGGTGGAGTTGCACCCGACGAGTCGACAATATATGGCTTTTATTTTTGAGGGTAGAAACTACCAGTTTAAGAGACTGCCCTTTGGATTAGTCAACTCGGTAGCAATTTTTGTACGATGTATGGACCAGGTATTGGGTCAGGAAGCGCTCCAATTCACCACAGTTTATGTAGACGATCTGTTGATTACCTCATCCAACTGGGAGGAACATTGTCACAGGGTGGAATATGTATTGAGTAAGTTAGCAGAGAACAACATAACACTAAAACTCGAAAAATCCAAATTAATAGCAAAGGAGGTTCAATTCTTAGGTTTCAATTTGACTGACCAAGGTATTTCCCCATCACAAGAAAAGGTTACTGCAATCCAGAATTTCCCACAGCCGAAGAATAAGAGACAACTCCAATCCTTCTTAGGACTGTGTAATTATTACCGGAAGTTCCAACACAATTATTCCGCATTAACATCTAAATTTCAGGAACAGCTGTCTTCCAAAAACAAATGGATATGGGGACTTGAACAAGATGCTATACTACAACAAATAAAGGATAAATTCTTAGAGACAGTAATCCTTCATCATCCAAATTTTGATCACCCATTCTTTTTAAACTGTGACGCAAGTGATGTCAGTCTTGGGACGGTATTGTACCAAGAAAACAAAGAAGGAAACCATTTAGTCATCAGTTTCGCCAGTCGTGAGTTAAACCACTGTGAGAGAAGATATAATGTTACTGAAAAGGAACTATTAAGCATAGTCTTTGCTTGTAGTAAATTCCGGACGTACATCTTAGGATATCCTGTAACCGTTAGAACAGATCATAAGTCCATCTCATTTTTGAGAAGTTGTAAGCAGAGTCACGGAAGGCTTACAAGGTGGATACTCACCTTGCAGGAGTATAATATCAAATGGGAATATATTCCAGGGAGTCAAAACGTGATAGCAGACGTGTTATCACGAATAAACCTGGACACCCAGACATTTGAGGGTGAGAAGGAAAGGATTATCAAGGTGTACAACATTCTCAAAAGTAGATCCGATTTGGAGGCATTATTACAAAATATCAGAGCCAACCAATTATTAGACTCAAAATTAATAAAAATCAAAGAACGTTTGGAAAACCAAAACTCTCCAATAAACCAATTCTATTGTGAACAGGATGGTATCTTATTCATAAAAATACATTGAACCACGAAGACTGGAAGGTAATCATTTCTAGAATCATGGAGAAAGAACTAGTGTTGGAATATCACATAAGATATGGACATATGGGCGCAGTAAAAGTAGTGAAAGCATTGGAGGAGAATTGTTACATTAAGAACATACACAGGAAGGTACAAAATTATATAAAACCCTGTCAGATTTGCCAATTAGTCAAAATTAATAATGAATGAAAGGAAGGTATAATGATACCTATATCATCAGAACAAAAACTGGAAAAATTATTCATTGACATATGCGGACCATTTCCTCGGAGTGAAGGTAGAAGCCGATACAAATACATTATAATCGTTATGGACCACTTCACCAAATTGTATCCAATCAGTCGAGCAACTACGCAGAAAATTCTTGAAGTAATAACTACTCAATACATCCCAGAAATAGGAACACCCATCTCAATAGTTACAGACCATGGTACACAATTTCGAGGCAGAAAATGGAAGAACACATTGTTAGAACTGAACATCAAAAGTTACAAGACCTCCGTATACCACCCCAGTAGCAATCCATCAGAAAGAATACTGAGAGAAGTTGGTAGAATCTTAAGAACCTATTGTCATCACCAACAAAGGAAGTGGCCCGATTACTTATCAGCCACAGAAGATTTTTTAAACTTGCCTTATCATCCATCCATAAATTGCACTCCATACACTGCCATGTATGAAAAACAACCACCCAGAGAGATCCAAGAATTAATTAAGTTTCCTAAGTCTCCACAGTACCAATTTAATAAGTTAAAATTTTATAATCAGGTGATAGAAAATCTGAAAAAACGTAGAAACAAATACCAGAAAATCAAGGGTAAAATAATTAAATATGAAGTAGGAGAGAAGGTGATGTTAAAGAACAGGGAATTGCCTAGCGCTCTAGAAGGGATATCAAAGAAGTTATTGTTACTCTACGTAGGACCCTACACCATAACAAAAAACCACCACAACAACACGTACGAATTAACCGACCCAATTTCAAAGAAGATCAAGGGCAATTATAATCAACAATCCATGAAGAAATATCACGAGGAAGAAAAAGAAAATGTAACATAAGTAATTATGTCCTCACACCTAATGAAGTGTTCAGAAATAATTACTTCTGAAGGGGGGCAATTTGTAACGAAACAAAATGTTGTAAAAAGAATTATAAATATCATAATGAAACCCTATCCAGAGAGGGAACACGAAATCATAATCAATAGCTAATTAAAAGAAAATACCAAGTTTTCAAAAATCAGTAAGGAACCAAATATGATTCAACAACATCAACCTTTGACTTATTTAATATCATCAAGATCCAGCCAGTATTTACCCAGTAGAATAGGGGAGTAAACAAACTAAATTTAAATAAAGAAACCTAATAGGCCTAAATAATTTACCATGAATAAACAAACCCGATAAAGAGTACAGATTAAAAAATAAAATTGTATCAACTAAAATAAATTGTGTTAATTGTATTAACTTTATTATAAAAATGTTGTTAAACAAAATTGTGTACATAAAAAGAGAGAATAAGGGGCACAACCCCTTACAGTGATAAAGGTGGTAATAAACACTGAAAAGTGGCATAATAATAGTGACACAAACTACAGTTAAACAGTGTACTATTTATTTTTTATAAAAAGTGTTTTGTTGTTATTAACAGAAAGTAAAAATGATTGAGAGTTCATGTTATTAGTTAGTTAATTTAAATATTGTAATCAAACGTATTACGATGTGTTTGTCACTTATGTGTGTCCACGTTAAGCCCCACGTTCTGAGCGTCAATTTGTAATAAAACGTTTACAATTGAGTCCTTCTTAATTCAGCCCCACTTTGGAGTCGTCAATTTGTAATAAAACTCGTTAGTCGGTGTTAATAGAAGATGATGATGCCCCACTGTTGTGAGCGTCAATTTGTAATAACCAAATTATAAATTGTGAGTGTTCCGGGGTTAAACACCACGTTGGAGCACCACGTGGGGGGGGGGCTCCACGTTGGTATGCGCCAATTTGATATAAAACGTGTTAAGGTGTTTTATTTACTTATATGAGACTCCTGTGTATCAACGTCAAGTAACACGTTGAAGGTGGCTATTTGTAACAATTAAAATGTTATCTTTTTTTAATCAATATGTCATTAATGAATATATCTATTAGGTTGTTACAGATGAAACCTCCTGAAAATATATTATTAGGCAAATATAGTTATGATTATGTTCTTTTAACTTATAATCGTACTATGATATAGGTTTAACTTAGTATTCAATAGCTAGAAAATATTAACTATATATATCGTGTATTGACTGAATGTATTGAGTATTCTTGTCAACCCTAGTCCCTCGATATTAGAGAATTCTATTCAAATTTGGTACAGAAAACACGCTAGTTCGGCAATCTCCCGTTCCACCAGCTGTTGACAAATAGCACTGTTATTTGTAATAAGTTTGCTTCTAGGTTAACCGTTCATCGGATTTTAATCAACCTTTTATTATAAATTATTCCACCCACAACATACAGTACCTATTCTGCAATAACTTAAAACATTATCTCATACAATAAAGATCCTTTATTAATTTTATACATTATTTCACAGTCACCATTATCTCCAAAATAATAATATTATCAAATCGATTCTACAAAAATATATCGATTGTCAATTGATCAAGTTCCTTTGACTTATACAAATTAAATATAACAATAAATATTTCTTATCCCAGGGTTCGTAAGATTCTTTTAACCATTAGTAAGGCCAGGTAAAATGCAAAATTAAGGTTACTCAAGTATTACATAAGTTTATTAACTCTAAATATATTGAATTTAAAAATAAGTTGTTTTTTACCGAGTCGACGGAACTCAAACTGGCATTGGGCGTCTGTAAACAGTTGAAGATGATCGGCTTAAATCACGTTCATCCAGTAAAAGTGTTCTGGCCCTTAATAAAATAGATGGTGGAGTATACAGGGAAGCTCTCAGGAACTCTTCTGACTGCCGTCCTTCTCTTATGATCTTGATAGTTGCCAGTCACGTTGGAATAAGAATAGGATTCTAGCTTTTCTTGAAGGCGATGGTTAACTCAGCAAAACGAGGTCTTCGTATGTCTTCTTAATAATTCCGTTAGTTTTGGCCTTTACTTCTCTCAACTAGTCTTCTGATTACATGGGAAATCGGTTTAATACCGAATCCAGCGGAATTATTCTGGTGAATGAAGTGAGGAGTTTTCAATTCCTTTAGAGGTATTCAGTTATAATTTGGAAGTCTAATTGGTTTTATTACTCATCAGTAGTATTATAGAATTAGGTTTCAAATAGGGTTTTTTAATTTAGATTCATATTTTCTTCGAATTTTATCATTCATTTTTTTTAAATGTGTCTGCCCATCTCAACTCATTAGCATGTAACAATCGAAACGAATGATTCCAAATCAACAACTCTTGTACATTTCAGTTGCCTTAACAACCACTTTTTCTGTCACTGGATGAAATTAGATATCCTAGAGCCAGAATTATAGAATATTACTACTCTTTTTCAATAAAATACTCCATGCTTGGAATAATACTAAATTACCTAAAATTCTCACCTAACCTTCCTTCTTAAACAGTATATGTTTTACTATAGTTTCATTGGACTGGACTTCTTAAAAAGGTATTAATTTCCCTTTACAAATATTAAATTTAGGCCTATAGGTTTTCTTACAACTGTTATAATATTGTTTGGTTTTTTAACTTAATTTTCTTTACCTGACCTACTGTACAATTAATTATTGGTTAATGGTTATTTACATTAATTTTAATTTCCTGGTTTTTACTTTTATTACATTAATTAACTCGTCCTGGAACCCTTCATTAGTTTACAACATAATTATCAGAACTACTGTTCAACTTTTAAACACTTATTGCCCTCCTGGCCAAGTTTACAAACATTAATTAAAACAACTTCGTCATCCAATTTTAGTCACTACATATAACATAGTATAATGCCTAACACAGGTAACTATACTTGATTGTCTAAAGACAAATTTAACATAAATACAAACATTATCACTGATTAAGTATTCCTATTAAACAACAGTTTACTCTTACTATACTCAAACCATAACATAAATATTCTGTGAACACTAACATGCTACAGTATAAAACACAAGTACAACTTATTATATTAACCATTAATTGGTATAGTATTTTATATTCAACGTTAATTATTGCATCTTTTGACTTGTCAGAAGCATTAATTACTGAGCAACCTTAATTCGGGGTATGGTCCTTGACCATAGTTAATTCAATTTTTTATGTAACATTGGGGACCTCAACTCTGTTACGTTACATAACACCCCCCCCCTTCGAAAGAAGTTTATTTTGTCTTAACGAGTTTAGTAAAAAAATAAACTCATAACTCGTATCTAACCAATTGGTTCTCCTATTCATAATACTTTTTTATTTCAGACTGGTTGTACGTACCTTTCACCCTATTATTTGCGGGGTCCAATACCACGTAAGTATTGTTCTGATTGTCCTGGCTTATTATAAAAGGTCCAACATATAATAGCAACAATTTCTTTGCTATTCCTTCGAAACTGCTTGGTTGCTGACGATTTCTTATCAAAATTTTTTCTCCGATAGTGTATTTAATAATGTTTTTCCGGGTAGCGTCCTGTTTTTTTCTTCGGGTTTCCAGTTTGTGGAGTAGCCTATTATACACAAGGGTAAGGTCAAATTCTTCTTCAGGTCCTTCAGGGAATGGTATTAAATTGGTAATTTCTCGAGGTGGTGGTTTTGAAAACATCATCTGGTATGGTGTAACACCAATGGTTTCGTGATGAGCAATATTTAAAAAGTTTTCGGTTTCATGTAAGAATTCACTCCATTTCCTATGATTGTCATAACAATAAGTACGAAGTACTCGTCCTACCTCTCTGAGTACCCTTTCTGCTGGATTACTACTAGGATGATAAATTGAAGTTTTGTAGGTTTTAATTCCTCGATTTGACATCTCTAATTTCCATCTTCGACCCTTGAACTGGGTTCCATGGTCCGTTATTATGGAATATGGAGTGCCCACGTCTATAATGTACTTTTCTGCGATGACTTTGATGATAACATTGGTGGATGCCTTGCTGATGGGATACAACTTCGTATAACGTGTGAAATGGTCCAAGATGATGACAATATATTTATATCGGCGCCTGCCTCCACTACGTGGGAAAGGTCCGCAAATGTCAAGAAACGTTTTTTCCAATTTTCTTTCTGAAGTAATAGTTATTAAAGCTCCCTCCTTTCGTTCATTGTTTACTTTAACCCTTTGACATATTCCACATCGTTTTATTAATTCCCTTACCTTCTTGTTCAAACCCTTAATATATACATGCTCCTCTAGTGCCTTCACTACCTTGATGGAACCCATGTGTCCATACATTTGATGGTAAATTTTTATTATAAATGGTTCTGTAGATTTGGGAATGTATAATTTCCATTTATTCTTTTCAGCAGGAGACTTTATGAAGATTAATCCTTTCTAATTTTGATAATATTGCATAATTATAGTATCATTACTGCGGAGACGTTCTTGTATAGTGGACAATCTCTGATCCTTTGCTTGTTCTTCCTGAATTTTGGTTAGCACTTCTACTAATTCTTCTCTAGCTGATATTACAAGGTATATTTTTCCAACATCCTCTCTTTCAATTTCAAAAGTACCATCTTCCAGGTTTACCCTAGATAGAGCGTCGGCGACAGTGTTCTGTTTTCCTGGCACATATTCCCATGTTATGTTGTATTCCTGGAGAGCCAATATCCAACGAGTTAATCTACCGTGGTTTAGTTTGCATCTTTGTATAAATGATATGGATTTGTGGTCGGACCGTACTGTTAAAGGATAACCCAATACGTATGTGCGGAATTTATTGCATGCAAATACAACACTCAATAATTCCTTTTCCGTGACACTGTAATTTCTTTCACATTGATTTAGGACTCGACTGGCAAAACTTATTACTTGGTGGTCTCCTTCTGGATCTTACTGATATAGCTCAGCACCCAGGCTTACATCACTGGCGTCACAATTTATAAAAAATTGTTTATCAAAATCAGGATGGTGCAGGATGATATTTTGTAAAAATTTCTCTTTAATTAAAATGAATGTCTCATCATCTTCCTCCTTCCACTTCCATTTATGTTTAGATGACAGCAAGTGTTTAAATCTTGCTATTAATTGGGAATAATTCCTTTGGAATTTCCTGTAATAGTTGCACACTCCTAGGAATGATTGCAGCTGTCTAATGTTTTTAGGTTTGGGGAAGTTTTGAATAGCTTCCACTTTTTCAGGGGATGTTGATATTCCATTTTCAGAGAGTATGAACCCTAAGAATTGTAATTGATTGGTTAATAATTTTGACTTATTCAATTTCAATGTAATGTTGCTCTTTTCTAACTTGCTCAACACCATTTCCACACGTTGGCAATGTTCCTCCCATGTGGTTGAAGTTACTAATATATCGTCTACATATACTGTTGTGAAGGCTAACACTTCTTCACCCAGAATCTGGTCCATGCACTTAATAAAAACCGCCACAGAGTTTACTAACCCAAAAGGAAGACGTTTAAAATGATAATTTCTACCTTCAAATATAAAGGCAACATAATTCCTACTGTTGGGATGTAACTCCACCTGCCAGTATCCACAAACAGCATCCCAAATGCTCATATATCTGCAATTCTTAAATTTCTTCAATTTCCCCTGGTGAGGTTCTATCATTGATTATATTTTTATTTATTTCCCATGCGTCCAAACATAAACGTACGGTACCATCCTTCTTCTTTATAGCTACTGTAGGGCTAGTGTATGGTGATGAACTATATTCAATTATGTCCTGTTCCATCATACTCTGTATTTCCCTTCTCACTGCTGGTTTTAGGGATTGGGGTATAGGATATGATTTACGGTTAAAATTAATGGGTTGTTTAAATGACAATTCACAAATAAAATTCCTGGCTTTCCCTGGCAAATCCGAAAATACCTTTTTATATCTGTTATAAATCTTTATTAATTGATTCTTTTGTTCAGGTGTTACTCTATTATTATTATTGACAGTTTTAAACAAATAAATCTCTTGCAATTTTTCCTTCCATTCATTCTCATTAGTACAGGTTAATTCCTCAAAAGGTGCTCTATATTCCATTTCATCATCACGCATTAAAGATAAAGAATGTCTTTGGCGAGTGGCATTTTTATGATACACTATTTCACTTGACCATTCTCCATTTTCATGGTACAGGGTTATTTTTCCTCTGCCCATATTAATAATAGCTGAGTGGCGCCGCAGCGTATCACACCCTAGCATTGCTTTAAATGGTAGTCCTTGAGCTACCATAAACACCATAGGAATAGTTTTACCTTCACTAGATACTTCCATCATTACTTGCTGCCGTATTGTTTTATTTGGTCTGCCAGTAGCACCTATAATAACCATGTTGTTAACTGGTAATGTTGGTATATTTTTCTTATACTTCTCCCTTATTCGGTTATATTCTACCTTGTCCAGTAGCGACACGTTCGCGCCAGTATCAATCACTATCTCTGTCATAACTCCCTGCAATGCTGCCATAATGTATATAATTTGATTGTCAGTTTTATTCTCTGACGGTAACACTTCTTCCATTAAATCATTTCATATGTCCTTTAAATAATTGTTCCTTGTAATTTTTATAATTTGGTTGTTTTCCTTATGCTTTTGTACATACCCTTCCAATCCCAGCAGCGAGGGGTTACTAGATACTTCCACTGCTGTACTTAGTTTTCCATCCTATCCTGCGGACGATCGTCCCTCGCAGTGGTTCCTGGGTTGCCATCATCGGGTCTAAAATCTCTATGGGTTTCTTGGTTTCTAGGCAGATCCTCCTCTCGACTCCGATTACTGGGTTGATTTCGTTGGTCGTTGTTGGCACGATTATTGTTCCAATACTCTCTCCCATTGTCCAAATTCCTGCGGCCTGTTCTGTATCTGTTATTCTCATGATTAGTATAGTGATTACTTGGGTAATAATTGTTGCGATAACGATTGTTCATAAATTGGTCATTCACCCTTCGGTGATAATTATTATTGTTAAATCGATTTGTTCCTGGACGCGACTCTTGATTTGTCTCTTCCCTTCTATTGTTGTAATATTCACCTTGCCGTCGGGACCTTTGATAATAGTCTTCCATTTCGTAACTGGCTAACAAGGTTTCCATTGTTTCTACGGTCTTTACTTGTCCACTGCGTCTGGCCCGAACTATCTCTTCTTCAAAATGGTAAGACAATTTATTTACCAAACACTCCTCTGGTATCCGCAGTTCCAAATGACGCGCTAAACATACCTTTCCCAAAAAGTAAGTAGTTGGTGACTGCTCTTGATTAAAATTAAATCTCCCGTTAGTAATGTTATCTCTAATCATGTTCTGTACAGAATCTGACCAGTATTTTGACTTAAAAGTCCTTTTAAATTCCTCATAATCACTAAGTTCATTCCGGACAGCTGACCACCAATTATCATTTATACTTTTGAAACATTCATCTAAATAACTTTTTATTACGTTCCATCGAGTTACTTTAATTCGGTTAAACCATTCGTCTATTCTCTCCAGGAATTCTATGGGATTTCCCCTATAAATTTTAAAATTGATATTATCTTTATGCTCAGGGGCTATGTGATGCGCTAGATACATTGGTCGATTTTGTAAAATCTCTATTGATTCCTTTATATTACTTATTTCCTGATTTTTTATATTTTCTATAGTCTCTTTATTTTGAACTACTTGGGTTTTTATTTGTTTTATTTCGTTATTTACCAATTCAATTCTCCCATCTATATTAATTTGCACCCCATCCAATTTCTCTTGTGTTTCTAATTGTACTTGATTTATCATAGTTTTGTTGGTATTTTCCCCATGATTAATTTTGGCCTCTACTTCCATTGCGAGTTGTACTATGGTTTCATCTGTCTTTTCCAGACCCACCTTAATTTCATTTATTTGCTGTCTTACTTCCGCTTCATTATTATCTACCCTTTTATTGAGTGTTTCATTGACATTTGCAACCCTTTCATTGATATCTTCCCTCAATGCTTGGTTCTGTTCATTTATAATCTTCCACAACTCCCCTTATTACTGTTTTCAATTTTCTCATCTATTTGTTTATTATTTTCCTGAATCTGTTTTAATCTCTCCTCATTCCTGTCAAACCTTTCATTAATTTGGTTCAAACTTTCATTTATCAGCCGGTTATTCTCATCGTTCTCCTCTTTATTTTTGTCAAACTTCTCATTCATTAATTTGATTAAATTCTCACTCAAAATTTCATTTTGTTTCTTTGAGTTTTCGTTAATACTGTCTATTTTTTCGTTAGTTTGTCTATTATCTTCTTTGATACTGTCTATTTTATTTTCTAGCTTTTCTGTAGTTTGCTTCGAGTTTTCCTCCTGTTTCCTAAATTGTTCATTAGTTTGTTTATTCTGTTCTTTAAATTGTTCTGCCATAAATTTCATCATGTCTTGCCAATTTGGTTCTTCTTTGGCTACCGCATTATCTGGTTGGTCCCCTTGGGCATCCTCTTTATTGCTTGTTTGTTGTTCCATTTCATTGTCTGTAACTACCTCTGCTTCTTCTTCCCGTCTATCCTCTTCCGTTTCCTGCTCCTTCTCCATCCTTTTAGTAACACCTCTCGTATGCATTCCTGTGCCTCTAATGGTTGCCTGCTCAAGTTAAGTAATAATTAATATGATTTTTTACTTAACTAAAGCCCACTCGTTGAGCGCCAATTTGTAATCAAACGTATTACGATGTGTTTGTCACTTATGTGTGTCCACGTTAAGCCCCATGTTCTGAGCGTCAATTTGTAATAAAACGTTTACAATTGAGTCCTTCTTAATTCAGCCCCACTTTGGAGTCGTCAATTTGTAATAAAACTCGTTAGTCGGTGTTAATAGAAGATGATGATGCCCCACTGTTGTGAGCGTCAATTTGTAATAACCAAATTATAAATTGTGAGTGTTCCGGGGTTTAATCTAGCTCCACGTTGGTAAGCGCCAATTTGATATAAAACGTGTTAAGGTGTTTTATTTACTTATATGAGACTCCCGTGTATCAACGTCAAGTAACACGTTGAAGGTGGCTATTTGTAACAATTAAAATGTTATCTTTTTTTAATCAATATGTCATTAATGAATATATCTATTAGGTTGTTACAGATGAAACCTCCTGAAAATATATTATTAGGCAAATATAGTTATGATTATGTTCTTTTAACTTATAATCGTACTATGATATAGGTTTAACTTAGTATTCAATAGCTAGACAATATTAACTATATATATCGTGTATTGACTGAATGTATTGAGTATTCTTGTCAACCCTAGTCCCTCGATATTAGAGAATTCTATTCAAATTTGGTACAGAAAACACGCTAGTTCGGCAATCTCCCGTTCCACCAGCTGTTGACAATTAGCACTGTTATTTGTAATAAGTTTGCTTCTAGGTTAACCGTTCATCGGATTTTAATCAACCTTTTATTATAAATTATTCCACCCACAACATATAGTACCTATTCTGCAATAACTTAAAACATTATCTCATACAATAAAGATCCTTTATTAATTTTATACGTTATTTCACAGTCACCTTTATCTCCAAAATAATAATGTTATCAAATCGATTCTACAAAAATATATCGATTGTCAATTGATCAAGTTCCTTTGACTTATACAAATTAAATATAACAATAAATATTTCTTATCCCAGGGTTCGTAAGATTCTTTTAACCATTAGTAAGGCCAGGTAAAATGCAAAATTAAGGTTACTCAAGTGTTACATAAGTTTATTAGCTCTAAATATTGTAACGTTATATAACCCGGTCCCAATAAATTAAATCATAATAACATCAAGGTCAGAAATGGGTAACCTATGGCTCGCTCAAAATTAAATTATATCACTCAACATGATAAACAATTCGAGTGATATATGGTGCAAAGTGAGTTATAGTGTACCCATTGAGGTAAAAAATAAAAGTGAAGGTAACTTATTACAGAACTGTGCTGTAGGTTTGGAAATTATAAAACTATGAGAGTAGGATATAATACTACTAACTGATTTTCTATTTTTATTTATTTATTGTAATATTTATATTGTATGGACAACCAATTGTTATACATAAGTTAATGTTATATTTTTTAAAATATTTGTGTTATAATATAGGATAACCCAGGGTTAGTTTTAAAAAACAAAAACTTTTAAATATCAAAGGATAATAAAAAATTAAAATTATACTATGAGGGAGATGGCAGCAGGAAGTAGTGCAGTGTAGGAATACTATGAGAGACTAATAAAAAATATATATAAATTTATTTAAAGATAATAAAATTATCAAATATTTATATACAAGGTCATAAGAAAAGGAACAAAAACTTATTATGTAAACCAAATTGATAAAGAAACCGGAATGGAAAAGAATTATTTTTCGGTAAATAAAATATAAATTTATAATAATTACAAACTGCCTGTATAATAAAAATACTATGGGTTACTAAGAGTGACGAGAATAACAAGTATTGTTAAAAATAAATTTTTGAACAAAAACGATAGAGTTGCAGAAATGATGCTACTACAATTATAATAAAATAACCTTTTTTGGAACTTTGGAGGAGTGAAAATTAATACAAAACTAACAAGCAACATAACCACTATATAATCATCCATGATTTATCAAAATTAAATGGTTATACTCCGTAATAAACAGTGAAGGAAAACCTTCTGATGATTCAACCTGGTTTCGGCATAGTTCTAGTTGACGATCGAAAAATGCGCCAGACGGTAAGGAAATTATAACGCAAGACGGACCTCACCAGATAAAAAGCTTCATTCCAGTAAGAACCATACGGAGCGAGGTAATATCAACATTTCGTTTAATAGTTCAAGAAGAAAACACATTCCGAACGTTGATATAGAACACAAAATAGTAATTTAATCACATGTTTTTTTTTAAGTAAACAAAGGCACGCTGCTCTCTTACGGACATTCCTGGAACTACATACTACACGAAAAAATAAACAAATTTATTTAATATTTTTTCGGTATTTGTAAAGCTTAGTAATTATCCATTTCTGACACTCTCGTAACAAAAAGAACTTACCCTGAACCCTGGGGAATTATTAAGAATTATATATTAATTGATGTTTTTTTAAAATAGTGTAAAACTTGGTAAACAAAACCATATATGTTTTTTCTCTTTAGACAATCCCATGTTTACTCTGTGAAGTCGAGATTATGTTTTATTTAAGGAAAGATCAATTGTGATACTTGTATTTTGGTGGCAGGAAACAAAAACCAATAATATAAATAAATAATATTATTGAAAAATAATCTTGAATAATAAAGTGTGTTATAATTTTTGTAGTGGGTAGTTGCAATAGATTTCAGCACAAAAAACAGAAGAAATCAACACATCGGATCAAATTTTGCTACAGAGTAGGCTGGTTGAACTAAGCGTAGAAACTTATCTCACAATCAGCTGATTTAAATCACAGCGAACAATTTGAAAAAATCCGAAATCGTCTAAACCGAGTGTAAATAATTGGTACTTACTCTCTCTTCTTCATAAGGCTGAACAACTTCCCTCCTTGACCCCAAATCACACACTCTCGATTTCTATTTAGATTGAGTAACGCAAAAATAAAAAATCCTTTATTTATTTTTTTTAAAACGTCAGTTATTATAATTCATAAGTGGCGACTGCGGAGAGGCGGAAACTTTAATATCTCAAACCGAGACGTTACAAGATTGGCACATAACAATATTGGGAGCTTAATTAAATAAGACGAACACCCAATAAGCCACATACAAAGTTTTCGCTATTAACTCTAGAAAAACCGCTACGTTACAGATTTGGCGCTCAACGTAAAAGGGCGGTAATTAGAAAAGAATTTTGATATTTAATAAAAATATATACCAAAAAATCTAATTATCGTTGGCAGTTATGAGAAAACAAGAAATGCATAATACCTGAGGCAAATCGAAGAAGAGGGCAGAAGAGAAGGAGAAGGAAGAAGGTGGACAGGAACAAGAAATAGAATTAGTCACGGACAGTGAAATGGACCAACAGACAGGTGATACAGAAGAAACCGAAGTAGTTATGGACACGGAAACGGAAATAATTGAAGAGGATGCCCAAGGGAACCAACCAGACAAAGCGGTAGCCAGAGAAGAACCTAATTGGCAAGACATGATGAAATTTATGGCTGAACAATTTAGAAAGCAGGAGGAAACTTCAAAGCAAACCAATAACAAAATAGATGAAAATTTTAAGAAGCAGGAAGAAAACTTGAGACAAACCAATGTGGAAAATAAAGAAAATTTTAGGAGACAGGAGGAAAAATTTGATAAAATAACTGAAAACTCAAGGAAACAAAATGAAACCATGAGCGAAAAATTTGACAAAATAGATGAGAATTTTAAGAAACAGGAAGAGAACTCAAGGAAACAGAATGAAACCTTGAGGTACAGTTTAAAACAAATTGAGAAAATAAACGAAGAAAGTTTAAGGCGGATTGAAGGTAAAATGGAGAATTTCAATAAGGAGATATGGGAAACTTTTGGAGAGAAGTTTGAAAAAGTTAATACGCTTATCCAAAAAGCAGATACATACAAGGAGGAGATTAATAAACAAAAGGACCATAGTGTCAAGAATTTGAATGAAACATTAAACAGCACTTCCGAAGGTACTAAAGAAGACCCGAATGCATTGCTATCTGAAAATAAGAATAGAAAGGACAAGGAGAATATCCAAACCGTGGAAAAGAAGACCAAGAAAATAATAAAAACAAGTAGAAAGAAAATAATAAATTTCAAGGAAGAATGGGAGATGATTACAGGTGGATTAATTAATGTATTTAACCTTCCGATTAATGAACAAAGGGAGTTAATTAAGTTTAGATATCAATTAAATAGGTTGACAATGGAAGTGTATCAGACAATATCAGTCGTATCTTCAAGACGGAATACAACATTCGAATATTTGGTAAATAATCCAGAGGTAAAAGGGAATGGAATGAGATTAAATATGAGCAACTATGTTATGTTAGAGGAGGTACAATACTTGTTAGTTAAAAAGGAACGAATTATGACGGAAGACCGGTACTTAAGTGAAAGTTTCATAGCAGCAAAGTGGGAGAGCCGGATGGTAAGAAGATTATCAAGGAGAGAATTAATTCCGAACACCCCAGTAATCCGAGTAAAGGGAGTACCTGAAATAATGGACCACGGTTAAACAGACTCCAAACAAACCAGAAAAAAGGGACGGATTTTATGGATACAGGACCAAGCAACCCATTGTAAACTAAAACCCCAAAATTCTAAAAGTATGTAAGGACATCTTACTCAAGTTATTTTGAAACCATATAATTTAAAGTGAAGAAACTAAAACCCCAAAATTCTAAAAGCATGTAAGGACATCTTACTCAAGTTATTTTGAAACCATATAATTTAATAAAAATAATAACAGATTAATAAATAAGAGTTATGAAGAATTGATTTAAAATGAGATAATAGGAAAAAGTAATATTTTTAATGGTAACAAACAGAAGAAAAATTAAATGAACAAAAACAATTGATGGTAATGTGCTCAGATAAGAAGAATAAAAAATAATTTAATGACTCCAATGAAACTGAAGGAGGATGATAATTAATACAATAATTAGAATTTCTCGGAATTGAAGATTATATAAGAAGAAATGATACGGAGAAATATGTCACAAGAAGGAAAGTCAAAAGAATTTTAACATAAGGCCTATCAATAATGTTATATGCTATTAGTTAATGGAAAAGAAGAAGGAATCAAGGAGAAGAAGAAATATATAAATAAATGCAAACAGCAACTGTATGAAGAATCCCAAAAGTGTTTGGTACTAGTCGCTAATTGACTACTACTTATAATTTTTTTATTTTTATGTATTGACCGTAGAAATGTTCCGGCAATAATTTTTATGAGCAGGGATGATGTTCCCCTGGTCTCAGAAGGTGTAAGGATGGACAGCGGTGTATGGACCCAGAGTGGCCACCCGACTGGAACCACCGCACAAGATAGGGAAAAATGTTAGGGAAATTGAATATTTAAGGGATAATAATTATAAAATAGCTGAAAGGATTGATATTAGATTCCAGAAGTATAAATGAAGAAAATAGAAGGAAGATAGCAGACCGATGCTTAATTGATAAAGCGAGTATATAAAAGTAAATAGAAATGAGTGTTAAAACAAGTTTAATATGATTAGTGTGACCAGTCCTTATCAAATAAAATGTGGAAGTACCACTACCCAGAAATGAATAATTGATGAATTTGCCTCCAAGAGAGAGAGAGTAAAGTAAGAAAACAGCGATTACCACCAGTTGGAATTACCAGTCCGTTTATAACCAGTTTGAAATGAAACACTATTATGAAGATAAAGACAAGACTATTAGGAGAATTGAACCAATCAACAATTTATTTCTATAAACGAGTTAAACTAAAATAAATTTCTTCTAGTGGGGGGGCTTTATGTAACGTTACATAACCCGGTCCCAATAAATTAAATCATAATAACATCAAGGTCAGAAATGGGTAACCTATGGCTCGCTCAAAATTAAATTATATCACTCAACATGATAAACAATTCGAGTGATATATGGTGCAAAGTGAGTTATAGTGTACCCATTGAGGTAAAAAATAAAAGTGAAGGTAACTTATTACAGAACTGTGCTGTAGGTTTGGAAATTATAAAACTATGAGAGTAGGATATAATACTACTAACTGATTTTCTATTTTTATTTATTTATTGTAATATTTATATTGTATGGACAACCAATTGTTATACATAAGTTAATGTTATATTTTTTTAAATATTTGTGTTATAATATAGGATAACCCAGGGTTAGTTTTAAAAAACATAAAAACTTTTAAATATCAAAGGATAATAAAAAATTAAAATTATACTATGAGGGAGATGGCAGCAGGAAGTAGTGCAGTGTAGGAATACTATGAGAGACTAATAAAAAATATATATAAATTTATTTAAAGATAATAAAATTATCAAATATTTATATACAAGGTCATAAGAAAAGGAACAAAAACTTATTATGTAAACCAAATTGATAAAGAAACCGGAATGAAAAAGAATTATTTTTCGGTAAATAAAATATAAATTTATAATAATTACAAACTGCCTGTATAATAAAAATACTATGGGTTACTAAGAGTGACGAGAATAACAAGTATTGTTAAAAATAAATTTTTGAACAAAAACGATAGAGTTGCAGAAATGATGCTACTACAATTATAATAAAATAACCTTTTTTGGAACTTTGGAGGAGTGAAAATTAATACAAAACTAACAAGCAACATAACCACTATATAATCATCCATGATTTATCAAAATTAAATGGTTATACTCCGTAATAAACAGTGAAGGAAAACCTTCTGATGATTCAACCTGGTTTCAGCATAGTTCTAGTTGACGATCGAAAAATGCGCCAGACAGTAAGGAAATTATAACGCAAGACGGACCTCACCAGATAAAAAGCTTCATTCCAGTAAGAACCATACGGAGCGAGGTAATATCAACATTTCGTTTAATAGTTCAAGAAGAAAACACATTCCGAACGTTGATATAGAACACAAAATAGTAATTTAATCACATGTTTTTTTTAAAGTAAACAAAGGCACGCTGCTCTCTTACGGACATTCCTGGAACTACATACTACACGAAAAAATAAACAAATTTATTTAATATTTTTTCGGTATTTGTAAAGCTTAGTAATTATCCATTTCTGACACTCTCGTAACAAAAAGAACTTACCCTGAACCCTGGGGAATTATTAAGAATTATATATTAATTGATGTTTTTTTAAAATAGTGTAAAACTTGGTAAACAAAACCATATATGTTTTTTCTCTTTAGACAATCCCATGTTTACTCTGTGAAGTCGAGATTATGTTTTATTTAAGGAAAGATCAATTGTGATACTTGTATTTTGGTGGCAGGAAAAAAACCAATAATATAAATAAATAATATTATTGAAAAATAATCTTGAATAATAAAGTGTGTTATAATTTTTGTAGTGGGTAGTTGCAATAGATTTCAGCACAAAAAACAGAAGAAATCAACACATCGGATCAAATTTTGCTACAGAGTAGGCTGGTTGAACTAAGCGTAGAAACTTATCTCACACTCAGCTGATTTAAATCACAGCGAACAATTTGAAAAAATCCGAAATCGTCTAAACCGAGTGTAAATAATTGGTACTTACTCTCTCTTCTTCATAAGGCTGAACAACTTCCCTCCTTGACCCCAAATCACACACTCTCGATTTCTATTTAGATTGAGTAACACAAAAATAAAAAATCCTTTATTTATTTTTTTTAAAACGTCAGTTATTATAATTCATAAGTGGCGACTGCGGAGAGGCGGAAACTTTAATATCTCAAACCGAGACGTTACAAGATTGGCGCATAACAATATTGGGAGCTTAATTAAATAAGACGAACACCCAATAAGCCACATACAAAGTTTTCGCTATTAACTCTAGAAAAACCGCTACGTTACAATATATTGAATTTAAAAATAAGTTGTTTTTTACTGAGTTGACGGAACTCAAACTGGCATTGGGCGTCTGTAAACAGTTGAAGATGATCGGCTTAAATCACGCTCATCCAGTAAAAGTGTTCTGGCCCTTAATAAAATTGATGGTGGAGTATACAGGGAAGCTCTCAGGAACTCTTCTGACTGCCGTCCTTCTCTTATGATCTTGATAGTTGCCAGTCACGTTGGAATAAGAATAGGATTCTAGCTTTTCTTGAAGGCGATGGTTAACTCAGCAAAACGAGGTCTTCGTATGTCTTCTTAATAATTCCGTTAGTTTTGGCCTTTACTTCTCTCAACTAGTCTTCTGATTACATGGGAAATCGGTTTAATACCGAATCCAGCGGAATTATTCTGGTGAATGAAGTGAGGAGTTTTCAATTCCTTTAGAGGTATTCAGTTATAATTTGGAAGTCTAATTGGTTTTATTACTCATCAGTAGTATTATAGATTAGGTTTCAAATAGGGTTTTTTAATTTAGATTCATATTTTCTTCGAATTTTATCATTCATTTTTTTTAAATGTGTCTGCCCATCTCAACTCATTAGCATGTAACAATCGAAACGAATGATTCCAAATCAACAACTCTTGTACATTTCAGTTGCCTTAACAACCACTTTTTCTGTCACTGGATGAAATTAGATATCCTAGAGCCAGAATTATAGAATATTACTACTCTTTTTCAATAAAATACTCCATGCTTGGAATAATACTAAATTACCTAAAATTCTCACCTAACCTTCCTTCTTAAACAGTATATGTTTTACTATAGTTTCATTGGACTGGACTTCTTAAAAAGGTATTAATTTCCCTTTACAAATATTAAATTTAGGCCTATAGGTTTTCTTACAACTGTTATAATATTGTTTGGTGTTTTAACTTAATTTTCTTTACCTGACCTACTGTACAATTAATTATTGGTTAATGGTTATTTACATTAATTTTAATTTCCTGGTTTTTACTTTTATTACATTAATTAACTCGTCCTGGAACCCTTCATTAGTTTACAACATAATTATCAGAACTACTGTTCAACTTTTAAACACTTATTGCCCTCCTGGCCAAGTTTACAAACATTAAATTAAAACAACTTCGTCATCCAATTTTAGTCACTACATATAACATAGTATAATGCCTAACACAGGTAACTATACTTGATTGTCTAAAGACAAATTTAACATAAATACAAACATTATCACTGATTAAGTATTCCTATTAAACAACAGTTTACTCTTACTATACTCAAACCATAACATAAATATTCTGTGAACACTAACATGCTACAGTATAAAACACAAGTACAACTTATTATATTAACCATTAATTGGTATAGTATTTTATATTCAACGTTAATTATTGCATCTTTTGACTTGTCAGAAGCATTAATTACTGAGCAACCTTAATTCGGGGTATGGTCCTTGACCATAGTTAATTCAATTTTTTATGTAACGTTGGGGACCTCAACTCTGTTACGTTACAATATATGTATCTCATGGAGTCAAGGTATAACTTACCATCAACCATTATAAATTGTTTCATCACATATCAGAAAAATTCACTAAGTACTAAGGTTTTACAGGTATAAACCAAGGCATGTTTAGTACCAAATTGTTTGTAATTGTATAATTAATAATCATATAAAAATTGTATGAATCATTAGGATATGATGATAAAATTATATGTTAAAAGTAATTTGTAAAATTTAAAGTAGTTAAAGGGTATTGGTCATATAACACTTAAACTGTACATAAGGGGCCAATCAGAATTTAAGAAGTTTTGGTCAGTTCGGTGACTAAAAAAGAAGAAAATGACACTTTATTGTTAATTGTAATTGAGAACAGTTTAAGAGTGCTCGCTGAGGTATTATTAAAAAAGAAAATCTAAACTCAGAAACCGTTTTGTGGAAGAAAATTTTATGACCACCACTGAAGACAAACATTTTCTTAACTTCAATCATCTCACTAACCAGGAACAAACACCGTAAAGAAAATATCAAGAAAAAACAAGGAGACGTACAGCGAACATCGCCTAGAAGTGTAATGTATAATCCGACTTTATAACTGACAATATAATTAATCCAAAACGAACAACCACTAGACAACACTATAATTCACACTACCACTAATCACTAGTGAACATTTTAATAAGTGAAAACATTATATATAAGAATCAGTGGTTACAAGGAACACATTTATTTTAACACATTAGTAAAACTTCAGTTATTATCTGGAATGGACGAAGGCAGCCATGATGATGACGTCACACTAACCGGCATGCTTTGTACGAGGCGTACTCAATATCATCAGACATTGTATGTTTTTTCTTAATAATTTTTGTAACTCTCTTTTTAGATTATAAGTACTAGAAAGATTTGTAATGTACTCTACCTTATTGTTTACTATGTAATGGAACTATTCGTAGCAGCCACAAGAATTCCCACGAAATATGTTTAACCTATTTTTATTATTCACTCCTGAGATAACTATCGATTGTTACCAACGTGTGTATCGAATGAAAATTTCCATCAATTTTAATTACAATTGCAAAGATTAAACGATAATGTTAATAAATCATATCCATGCGTTATTATTTCATGAAAATAAGATACAATCAACATTTATTGTATAATTACAAAGACCAAGAAGACGTCGAGGAGTCGTTGGAATCACATAAACTACAAAACCAAGATTAACCTTAACGAATAGGGTTAAGCCTAATATCGAAGGTGACCAATGAGAATTGTTTGGGACGACTTGACCGCTACATTCAAATTAATTTTGAAGTTTTAACTGCTGAATTGAAATAATAATAATTCGGATTATTAAAACAAGGCGGAATAATTCATTTCATAAAATATATATATGAAATCACGTTACAAAACACGCAACATAAATAAACCACGAACAACTGATACACTATTTACTCAATTGGTTTTCATCATTGAACAAACCAATCTTTATCACAACTTATAAAATTAATAATACCCGATTACGAGTTATGTAATAACATTCATCAACACACTAAACGACTGAGTTAACTGTGAGACTCTGTTGTGTGTTGTTACGATACAATTAAGCCAAATCCCGTACCAGTGATAAAAAAGATAATTCTTGATCTAAAAATACTTCATATAAAATAAAATGTTTAAAAATGTATAAAATTAATATTTTGACACGACGTACAACGATATTACCCAACCCAAGTGATTGAGCCAACAACATAAACATAAAGAAGGGAACCACGTAACATACTCAAGAAAAAATATGATAGACAAAACAATGATGAACACAGAACTAAAGAAGAACCAGAGGAAGAGAACAGATCCCTACAATTAAACAGAATTTAAACCAGAAGAGAAGAAGAGGAGAACCGAACCAAGATGAAGACTATTGAAGATGAAGAAGAGGAAGAATGAAGAGGAGACAGGTTAAACCCAAGGGGAAACTAACACACATATAAAGGGGAAAGATAGTATACTCAAGGATAGAATACGGTCAATAAACCTCGAATAATTATGTATTGATGAAACCAATATTATTGTTATGATTAAATCAACCTATGTACCCATTTTAAAGACAATACAATTGTAAAGTAATGTAATATAGAAAAAGTACACTAACACAGTCAGAAAGGTTAGATTTAACAAAAAACAACTAACCTCATATTATTAATAGTAAATATCATGATAGAAAGAAATAGTGAGAAATGGTAGGAGAAAGTATAGGGATTACCCATTAAATAACACTCAATACAAAACAGTGAACCAAAGTGAAGTGCTTTAGTGAAGTGTAAGTACCCTAAAAATAGTGAAAGTGTATGTGAAACATTAAAAATATAATGATAGGTAAGGAGACACTTTATAAAACATTGATGAACAATCAATGATTAGAGTGACACTGTACACATTAATATATCTAGAAATAATTAGCAATAGTATTCCAAATTAATATAAAGGAAGCTTGTGATGTTATTCAGGGAGAAAGCCCAGACAAAGTAACTTGTGTTAACATGGTATAGTAGAATAGAATTAAAGTTTTGTTGTTGAAATTAAGACTACAAAGAATAAAACGCCCCATGTTGAAAAGGGAATTAACTTTCATAATTTTATGAGAAGTGACAATATTTATCACTCTAGATTGTAACAAAAGAAAGAAATCAATATTAGAACTAATAATAACTAGTGACTTGTAAAGAATAGTTTGGTTCAATGTTAAAAAAGGAATATGGCTGAAGGGAACCTACAGTCCATAAACCTAATTATTATATTTTAAAAGAAGAGTAATGAAAATGTATATTGAATAGTAGTTAAAACACAAACAAATAAGTGAAGCCCATCAGGCTGAATTCAAAATGTAATTTAAAAAGAAATACACCAAAAAACAATCATGGCTAATCTTGACTATGAAAACATCTAACTGCCAAAGACACTCAAATGTAAATTGTATCAATTTCACAAGAAATCTTACTAATCTAAGACCAGTGAATGGCCAGTAATTATATGTCAATTATTTTAAAACAGAAATGTTATTGTAACAGTTTAATTTAAGAAAGATATGTTATTTATTAAATGTCAAATAATTAGACTATAGTTGATGTATAACAGAATATGACCTTATGAGGTATCGTTGTAAACTTTGAAAGGAAAGAAAGATAATAGTGATGTCATTTATTACCCCAAAGGAATTATAAAGGAATAAAACCATTAGGAAAATACTTAATAAATTTGAATAAAAATTCAAATATTTTAACAATGTCTTTAAAGGAGTAATTAACCAATCATCGAATTACGGTTACTATGACAACGAGACGTTGAGGGCTTATTTTCCGTTAAATTATATAGACTCTAAAAAATGATGCATGGGTAAGCGACACGCAAAATTGGAATGATTGAAATTTTAATTTAAATAGTTACAAAAAGTCGCAAAAGTGAACCAACATGACCAAAGACAAATAGATGTCGATCTACAAAGAATTAATGATGTCCAGGAACCAAATTAAATAAATTAATTAGAGAAAAACCCAAGACCAGATTGAAAAAGATGTTGGAAGTTTAAAACCAGCCCAAAATTGAAGAATATCCAATAACCCGATGACTACACTTCAACGTGATATGAACTGATAAGTATCGAATAAATTCCTTAATCCCAAAAACCCAAATTACTTAAAATATTTTTCAAATGATAAAATTTCTCACTATTTAACAAGCAGTATTTTCTTTCAAAGGTGTAAATGCACAATTTACTTACTTAAAAACATTTTATTAATCAAAATATAACCTTGTTTGAGAGCACAATTTTTGTAACAGAAATACGACACTACCGAACAAATTGTAAAAACACATTATAATTTCTAAGTACATATAAGGTATGGTAGTGTACTTTTTTAATGTAACCAACGTTTATGTCTTATTTCATGATCCAAAGAACTCCAGATTTTAAACATAGTAATTTAGTAAATGTAACTGACACCATCTCGTCAAACGATAATGTTTTGAAATCAATTTTGCCAATTCTGAGATATTTTTGTGTTTCAAGCTCTAAGCCGGAGCCAAATGTTATCAAATTATTTATAATTCATTTGTCATATTTATTGATGACCAAATTTGTATTAAAAACACAGTACCGAGTATTACTATCTTGTTATTTCATAGGATTTTGTAGAGTATATGTGTGTTAGCGAGTTTTATTCAACAGCCAACTAGCGCTCATCACGAGTGGGCGAGTCGACAACCTGTATAGCAGCGGGAACAATTCGAATGCCACAGCTGTCCATGCTAATACCACGTATTATCTTAGAAATTAACTATTTTAATTGTTTTAATAGAAACAATTTGGCGCCACCCGGGATACGCAACCCCTATGAATTAACAGGTAGGTTGTACTGGTAACATTGACAACGCTACGGACTCCAGTAGTGACGTCGATTTATGTAACGACCGGTGTGAGGCAAACACACTACATTCACACTAATACACAAAATAAACAAGTGTGATACATTTTAACAGGTACGACCACCTTTACTCGTTACAGTGTTTACATGTTGTCTGTGCTGTGAGAAAATATATATTATCTTCTGTATGATATACATATGAATCAATTACAATAAACCATATGAGACTAACACAACAATATACTCACTACACATGACAACACAACTTAAACAAAATAAAATGGCTTCACTTAAAATTCATGTGGTCACAAACAATTAACATTGTTGCTTGCCAGGCTGTACGGCCATGGTCTAAAGTTGTTCACTGCAGATGTTTCAACCGTGCCTTCGACAGTCATCTTCAGTGCTAAAAACGCTACATGCAATGACACAGATGTGACCCCAATACTGTGGTTAAGGCTAATGGTCCTAAGAAGGGTAACCATTTTATAAACTTTCAAAGTCCCGTGAAGTTGCTGTCTGACACCACTTGCCAATCAGAAGGTATCATGCTATTGGTTCGCTACAACCCACGTCCACAGAGTACTTAATGAGAGGCTCTCACTTTGCCAATTCATTGCAATCACAGCATGCTTCTGAATCTATATGGACTCCATATGCAGGTGAGGGAAATATGTACTCAATGATGACAGAAGCCTTGTGTCTTCAAAGAGGCTGAGATGTTCAGCATTGGTGAGTGCGTACTCTACTACGGCCAAGTATTAAATGAATGCAAATGAATCCAAGTGTTGGAGAGACTGCCCCGAATGTGAAAGCCTCAAACAAAATTTAAAGAAATTAACATTTTTGTTTTCAACCGCCCTCTGCAGTTGTATTGCGCAACAAAATGTTACTGTTAATACCAAATAAAACTATGTCTATAAGAGCTATCATGTATAAGACCTGTCTAGTTCAATATAAACACTGTTAAAATAGTGGACAAGTTACGCTTGTTCTTATGATCAGAGAGTGGAATGACATGGACGTTCACAGTCACCTGTAGGGCTCAATGTGTTAATTCCAAAAACACATGGTCATGTAACTGGTATGTCACTGTATACGATGTCATTACAAATAATATTATCAGGGTGTCTACCAACTCATCATAAAAGAATTCCCTGAATATTCCCTGATTTTTCCAGGATAAGTAAGAAAATTCCCTGAGTAACATAAGTGACCAAAATACAACGCATTTACAAAACAAAAAACTTGAGTGGACTACTGATGACCACACGATCAGCCACATTGTAGTCGTGAGCAACTAAAGGTCAACTGCACCGAACACATTTAGCTCAGTGCGCTAAGGTGTGACTTGTAGCGTGCAGGTTGTAGCAGGTTCGAATCCTGCCTCGGCCAACCCGAAGATGGTTTTCTGTTTTCAACACCAGGCAAATTCTGCGTCAGTACGCTAAGGACAAATTCCCCCCCAAATCTCTCCTATTTCTAACCATGGAGAATGTCACCAAACAGAGTGCACCCCGTAAAAGATGGATTAAAGAAAAAAAGCTCAACATTTTCAGCTTTTGTTACAGCTATTGACCGCTACATTGTGCAGTAAAGTGTTCCAAGACAAGACGAATGGAAGATTTGAAAACAGAGCAGAGTACGTTATTTAGGTACCGTATTTATGGATATTCAGGGCTTCGCTTAAAATCATTTTAAATTTTTTCCCACCAAAGGTCAAACTGTGCCAATGTGTTCCATTTCACTCATCATATATGCTACAAGAAGAATCAACACTCAAAACTGCATTTATTTTAAAATATGTATTCATATGAGAGGGGCCTTTCACTAATGTCATGGCAATTTCTCACAATCATATTTTTCAGAATGACAAAAGTAACATGAACAAGTGGCCTGTGGCCGGGAGTATATGTAAGCGATTTTATGAGAAGGCATGAATATTTATTAATACCGGTTATTTGCCTTGAAGATGAACAATAATAGATGAAGATCGATTGACAACATTAAAAGCTATTAAAAAAATAAAATGATACTTACATCTTCCCCATCTACCCATCCAGAGCAGGAACTACTCAAATCCAGAGAAGCAAGAGATGATTTACTCAGACTTCTATTCCACAGATGCTACGCTAGATTGCAAATGGACAGGACCAAATAATTGTAAGCTCAGCGCTCTCACCAGATTGGCTGTACACGGCTTCCATCACAAGGCAAGCATACAAAAGGATTCCATGAACGAAGTACCAGTGTGTATATGTTTTGTACCGGACTTTATGCGATCGTTTTTATTTTAGCATGTGCCGTGAAAGAAGTAAATCACTGATTGAGTATAGAGAATGTTAGATCAAATCAAACATATTTGTGTACGTAAGCTTATGGCCATTTGGCTGAAATAAATTCTTATCATCACCTTCCCCATGCCTTAATAATTCAAGAACAGTGTTTTTAAAGTTTTCAAATTTCTTTAAATTGCACGCACCACACAGCACTGTGCCTCACAAAACAGAAATAACAATAACACAATGTTTGTTTTAATTAAACACCAAGCACTTATTTACACTTATGTAAAATTGCAACAGAAGTCTGCTTCCATTTACTTGTTCGATTCTTCAGCCAACTTCTTGATGTTTTCTTCAAGCAGTTCCAGCTCCTTATCCTTTAGTAGGACCATCGATCCATTTATTTTCCACTAAAATGGAGAGCAAGGTTTGTAATCTGCTCTCTGCCAATGATTTTGATGAACTAACTAATTGCGGGTCAAAGCAGGAGACAGCTTTTGTAAATTTATACGAAAGAGGCGAGCGAGTCACCAGTTTCTGACAGATTTTTACGAGACACTCTCTACAATCTCTTTTGAATGTCATCACATTCAATTCCTTCAGTTTCTTTACCTTCTTCAGCTCTGCCATCATGGCATATCCCACCTTCACGTGTTTCACTGGTAACAGATTTTCATTTTGAGTTACGATGATGCAAGGATTGCTGGCTTCCTCCAATACTTCCTTCTTGACAAATCTGTCCATGATAATCCTCAGAGCCCCACATAATGCAGAATACAGAAATGGTATCATAGGGCGATTGCATTGGAATTCTGTCATAAAAGGTTCCAGATCCGATGCCACTGTTCTGAAGAACGCAAGTTTTGGTGCAAGCAAAGAATCCTGTAATGCTTTCTTCACTTCACCAAAGCTCATACAAGAGGGTGCAGAATTCCCTTGTTCAATTCCTCTCACATACACTTTCACATTCGGGAGAATCTCTATTGCTCGTTGAGCTGCATTTGCGCACTCTAGCCACCGGACTGCTGAAAATTTCAGTGGAAAGATGCTACTATTCGTTAGGCGTCTGTAGTCTGCGCGTCTAGCTGGAACATTTTTAAAAAGATTGAATAAAGCCCTCAGAAATTTCACCAACATCCATCCCGTTTCTTGAAATCCAGCTTTATAGGCACAATGCATTGTATGCAAGCTGCAACTTCCCACCTCAAGCAAAACAGGGCCTTCAATTTCCTTGATGGAAGCCTTGAAATCTCTTAAAAACTTAAAATTTACATTAGGGCCATCCATTGATATATTAATTACCTTCTTCATAAAATGGGGCGGAATCTCTTTGTTGAATGCTGCAAGTAAATCACTTGCTGTTGTGTGACCAAGAAAAGCAGAGGACCAGTAGCATACTACTACTTCATCCTTGGAATTGTCCCAATAGCGGATTATCAATGTCCATCTGATGCATCTGAGAAACTTTATTCAGCGATTCGTCAAAACCAACTGTTATAACATCCGCTAGCTCAATCTCGTGAAATAATCTGGTTTTGAAGTATGGAGCAATTCCATGAACAATTACATACCCCATTTTGTCTTTTTGGAGCTGAATCTTGGTTGCAATTTCACTATCGGAAAACATCCGTTTAAAAACACCCAACATCCCTGGCAGCAGACCTCATGGTTCGGTGATTCATCACTACCTGAATACACCACAAAATTTCAGCCCTAGTGGAGTCTTCTTTAATCAAAAAATCATTCACTCTTGAATTTCTTCGAAGCAATGAAGAATCGTTTCCATCGTCGGTTGCAACAGGCTGAGAAGTGCTAGGCTCAAGGTTATTAAACTGCGGCTTAGCATCCACAGGTGAACTAAAATAATTAGTAATAGCGCCAGAATTTTTTGCAGCAATTTTATGTTTGGAGCCCTCAGCATGGCTACTAACTGCACGCCTGCCCATATTGCTTAATGAAAACGAATACCGACATAACCTACAACTCGCCCGAAAAGGGCTGTCTTTCACTGCTTCTAGCCATGATTTAAACTTTGGGTCATTCAACCACTCTGACTGAAAACGAGTTTTGCACGCCATAATAAAACGGAATTTTCAAACGACTTTGCACAGTCACGAATTTGGATGCCCACGTGTTTTTAACAACAAACGCACATCACACTAAAAGCATTTTAATCCGCACCACTAAAGAATTAAGAGCACGCAATTAATTGCAAAGCTTCTGCTTTAGATTTCGTGCACAACGCAACAGATTTCAAGAATTTCAAATCACAATAACACACTCAAGCGCGAACGTAACACATACAGTAAGCACCGGTAAACAACAAATGAAGAGATATAAACACTATTACGGCGCGAAATCACGAAAGTGTAGCCAACTATCAAAACTTTTCAACGTTGCGAAAATAGTTGAAATTCCGATAAAACTCTATATTGTAACGTTACATAACCCAGTCCCAAAAATGATAACTTAATTACCCTACCATAAAGGTCAGAAATGGGTATAATATACCTAGCTCTAAATTACTTTATATCACCAAACATTATAAACTATATTTAATTGATATAAAGTGTAACAAGTGAGTTATAGTGTACCCAGTGAGTAAATAAGTGACTTTGAAGGGAGCATCTTACAGACTTGTGCTGTAGATGTAGAAACAATTGATTATAATAGTAGACTGTGTTGCTACTATCCAGTTATGTATTTTGTTTAATTATTGTATGATTTGTATTGTGTAGGCAACTAAAATTTAGTACCTAGGTTTAATTTTATATTTAATAGAATAATTATGTTTGAATATAAGATAACCCAGGGTTAAAAATAAAAGAGTTAAATATAAAATGATAATAAAAAATAAAATAATACTGTATGAGGAAAATGGCAGAAGAAAATAGTGCAGTGTAAGGATACTATAAGAAATTAATAAATAATATATAAATTCAATTAAAGGAAATAATAATATTAAAGACCTATATCTAAGGTTATAAGAAAATAAACGGAAAAACCTTATATAAATCAAATTGGATAATAAACCAAAGTTAAAAAGAATTATTTTTATATAAATAAGAAATAAATTTATAATAATAAAAAACAGCCTATATACTCAAAAGTAAATAGAGGCACCAATAAAAAAATAATATAAAAATTATTGGTTACTAGGAGTAACGATATAACAACATATGAATTAATTGTTAAAAACGATTGGAAACCGTTCGGTTGAGAAAAGTGATGACACAAAATTGTATTAAAACCATTTTAAAACTTTCGGAAACGGTGCAAAAATGGAATAAAAATTAACTCACAGTATCCACCTTATGTTCAAACTCCTTCAGATATCAAATATAACGTGCTTTACCCGATAAAAAAGTGAAATAACCAATTCCAAGATCTGGCCTAGCTGAACCGCACTTCGAGTTTTTAGCGAGATTGTATCTTCGGGACATTCAACGAAATTACAAAACAACTAGAACTACAACACTAGAAACAGCTCCATACAAGTAAAAACTTCGAGGAAAGAGGTAATATAAACGTTATTAATTCTTATTAACCAAGAAAACCTCATATCAAATTGTGGTGCAGTTACAATATTTCGTAAATGATTCCATGTGTATAATAAAGAAATAATCTGCACTCTTGCGGACAAATCCGGAACCACATACTATGAAATAAACCAAAAATTCGAAATTTATTAATTTTTATCTTGTAAAGCGTAGTATATAATTATTCATTTCTGACCGTCTCATAATACAAAGAACTTACCTTTAACCCTGGGGAAATTAATAAAAATTAATTATATGTTGTTTAATGTCTAATCAAGGATAAAATTATAAAATCATAAAAATATTTTATGATAATTCAAATGTTTACCTAACTAAATCGATCCAATGTATTATTCACTGGAAAAGATCGATTATAATATTTGTATACTGGAAGAAGAGGAAATCAGTGTATTATACAAATAAATACTCTGAATATTTTATGTTAAATAATCAAACGTGTATTCTTTATTGTAGAGGGTAGTTGTTGTAGATTTTCAGTAAGCCAAGAAGAGGACTATCCATCGGGGAGTATTACCGAACCGTGGTGTTTGGTTAACCTAACATTTTGAGGTTGATGTCAAAATCAGCTGATCTTATGAACAGCGAATTTAAAAAAATAAGAAATTGTATAATCTGGGTGTAACAAAATTGTTCTTACTCTCTCTTCTAACTAAGATTAAACAACCTCCTTAATCTCTACCAAATCACACGCACTCGATTTCTGTTTCTTTTGATAAACTTCAAATCCGATTGATTTGAACATTAATAATTATAATTCATAAGTGACGATCGTGAAAAGGTACTTTGACTTTCGCTGATACCCGCGAGACGTTACAATATTCACAATATAAATAACAATATTCTTCCCGCTGTGGAAGGTCGAAAATCCATTAAATCCCTACACTTTCATTGTTAAATTTCCAAAACGTCCCCGCTAAACAAAAACTTAAATCTGCAAGATTGAGCGGGAAACCCGCTAAGTTGACAATACTGAACAGACAACCCGCGCAAGGTTGGGTCAAATACCAATCCGCGCTGGGAACCAATCAAATAGCATACTTCAGTCCCGCGCTGGGAACGAGTGTTCATTGGCTGACTACAGGAATCGAGTAGCGATCGATTACGTCCCGCGAAATTCGAAAGTATCGCTACTACGTTTACGGAGAGTAGCCCAAGAGGAAAATCCCTGATTAACGAAGAAATTCCCTGATTTTTCCCTGAATATTCCACAAATTCTTAATTCCCTGAAAATTCCCGGGTTTCCCGGTTTTCCTGGGTCGTAGACACCCTGATTATGTTACATTATAAAGGATGGGCCAGGCAGGATGGTGCACATCGGCAGCATGGTGTGCATCTAGTGTGGAGGCAGAGGAGGCTATAGTAGCCCAACAGCTGCACACATGGGCTGAGTCAGTCAGCCTACTGCGACCGGGCAGAGAGAGCTCATCAGCTGAGCTGAAAGCAACTCTCTAGGGGAAGAGCACCCCGAAATCAAAATTCCCGGTCCTCCAGGTTGGGGGTTGGATCGGAGAATTCACATAGCCCATCTGTAAAACTTTTATGTGCAGAAACATGTCAGTTTCTTTCGCCAGCCAGTTTTTACAAATATGAAGACCGGGACAACTGGCGGAGGCTGTTAAAGGAGGCCTTGACTCAGTAATGGGTTGTTGTGCCACTGAAGAAGAATATGAAGACATTATAAAGTAAAGATGGCTAAACAATTAAATTAAGTGGGATTTTGGTCATTATAACCATAACCAATAGGTCATTATATCCACCACCACTGTATGCCATTTCTACTGTATGTTTCCTATCCTCTGCCTTGTTGTACGAATATATAATAAGATACTTCGAAACAAAAGTATGCAAAGGTAACCATTCTGGGCATGCAATTCATATTTTAATAAAATGTAAACACTTCATCGGTTTCTCTATTTACTTGTTTCTGTGTGTTACGTACAATGTTCTTACCAAGTCAAACAGGCTCCAAAGACCAGTTGGGCTATATAGCAACTTCCTACAGGAAAAAAAATTTAGTTCTTACTAGAAGTTTATCGGCACCACAAAATAAATATTATAATTCTAATCAATGTACATTAAATAATTAATGGTACACCATTGCAACAAACAAGCATACAGTCACACACAATCATGCTCTTTCATAGCCCTTCCCACCCATCATTTCACATCACAGAGACAAAGAGGTGACTCAAATGTAGTAACTGCTCCAGTAATGATAACAAGTAATAAATGGCAGTATTATCTCCTTTAAATGCTTAAAACCTGGGCCCTCCCGCGGTTCAGGGTCTGCAGGGCCTTATCGCCGCCTCTGCATACGGAGCAGAGACATGGGTCATCACCAAAGTAAATGAAAGACATTTTTTTAATTTTTGAAAGAAAGATATTGTGGGATATGTATGGTCCAGTACGTGAACTGGGTGTATGGTGGATATGTTATAGTTATGTACACCATACCTACACACTCTAGGGATATAGACAATATAAAATATATTAAATTATCAAGGCTGAGGTGTACCAGCCATTTGACGAGGATGAAATGCTGAGGAAAGTCGTGAAAATCCTTCTGGATAGAAGAAGAAAGAGAGGCAGGCCAAAGCTGTGGTGGATCGATGATGTGAGCAACGATACCGAACTATTTGGACTGAAGCACTGGAGAGCCATCACGCAGTTCAGACAGTTGGAGAAGGCTTCTGGAGGACATCAAGACTGAGCAATAAGTCGTAGCATCAGCAATGATGATGACTAAATACAGTGACACTTCAGATATCCACATCCACATCAGTAATGCCCTACTTTCAGGAGAAATATACAACAAAATAATAACAGAAACTTATGAATAAGATTTTGTCCTTCAAGATGAGTGGTATGTTTTCGTACACATCATATATGGAGTTGTTTTTAAGCAATAAATATGAGATGTTTTATCCCACTGACGATAGATTTTGAACACTGTGTAATGGTGCATTTCTGGAAGCGATGTAAAAACAGAGTTACAATTCAATGTAACACAAAAACATATTTTCATGTGCGAGAGACATCAGAAAGTGAGAGCATGGAATTTTGTGAGTGCGACTTTCCAGTCATGGCATCTGGAAAACCTGTGGCATCTTGGAAAGTCATGGCATCTTGTTTTTTGTGTGTACAAGCATGGCAGCTGTACGTGCTTAACAGTCGTTTTCTAATGCCCAAGGAGCCTTGTGTCAGCCTTACTGGACGATTTTCACACAGGAGATCTGGATCAAGCCAGTATAGCACAGGAGCGGGGGTAGGACTTTTATGCGTAGTGTCAGGCAGTCGCGGAAAAACATTAGAGAGAGCTGACTACATCTCAGACACAAAGTATTTGTTAGTTGTGCCTTGGACAAAATGATCAGTTTAAAAAGTATTAACAATCTCAATCTTAACGCCAGGTAGTACAGATGGCAGTGGCAGCAGCAGTGACTCAAGAAGCCCGCGCCTTGGTAAAAATGTAGCGAAGTAAAAACAGCACTTCAGCAGTGCCTTGAATGACATGTAATTAAAGTGCAATTACAGTGTTAACACAGTTTTATAGTCGGACAGTGCGTGCACGTAAAAAGTACAGGAACTTTACTTTACTATGTAAAGTAAGTGCAAAGTAATATCGGCCACGTGGTGCTCACAACCGAACTGGAATACGAAAAACACATACGTAAAAAGACAAAAAAGTAAAATAAAACAAGTGTGGGGAAAGTATTTGCCCAACTAAAATTTCATATAAACTAAAAATTATGAACTAAAGTTATATATAGAATCAGAGAGTGTGAGAGAGCGAGAGAGTGAAAAAAGGGGGGTGAGAGAAGAGATGGAATAAGTGCATTATATGCCCCATTTATAAAAAAGGCGACAAACTTCAGTGTAGAAATTACAGAGGCATTTCGTTGCTGTTCACCTCCTACAAGGTTTTTGCGTATATCTTGAACCAAAGGCTGAGACCCCTCACAGAAAATATAATACGGGAATACCAAGCTGGATTCCGACCTGGAAGGTCTTCAATCGACCAACTCTTCTCGGTAAAACAGATACTAAGATGCGGATGGGAACGTGATATTGATGTGTACCAGATCTTTGTGGACTTCAGGCAAGCATATGACTCTATTAATAGAGACAAACTCTACACCATAATGCATGAATTTGGAATACCAGGCAAGCTGGTAAGATTAACCCAAGTTACTATGCAGCAGACTGAAGCCCAAGTAAAGGTGGATAGCCAACTAACTGAACCCATAAATATTACACGGGGACTAAAGCAGGGAGATGGGTTGGCCCCAACACTATTTAATATTGCATTGGAATATGTAATTAGAGGCTTATCAATAAATAGCTCCAATCTGTTAACAAATAAAACTGTACAGATAGCCGCATATGCAGATGACATTAACATCATGTCAAGACGGATCACGGCAGCTAAAGAAATATTTATAGAGCTTAAAAACAAAGCCAAGGAAGTTGGGCTAGCCATAAATATGGATAAAACAAAAATGCTTATCCAAACAAGAAGGGACCAGGTTCATAACAACATCGAGATAGAGGAGGACACAATTGAGGTGGTGGACAATTTCACGTATCTCGGAGTGAATCTAGCAAAGACTGGATCAGAGGAGCCGGAGATCCAAAGACGGACCACCATGGCTAACAAGGCGTACTTCGCATTGCTGCCATCATTTAGGTCTGGGGATGTGCACAGGGAAACAAAAATGAAAATATATAGGACTGTCATCAGACCGGTGCTATGCTACGGGTGTGAGGCATGGGCAATCACACAGAAAACAGTCGACATAGTAGACACCTTTGAAAGGAAAATCCTCAGACGCATTATAGGCCCAATACAAGAAAATGGCTCATGGAGACTGAGATACAACAAAGAACTGTATCAAATATATAAAGAGATACCAGTCTCAAAATTTATAAGAATTCAAAGATTGCGTTGGGCCGGACATGTTATGAGAATGGAGGGTGGCAGGAACCCTAAGAAGGCTTTGCTGGGTACATGGGAGGGAACGAGACCTAGAGGTAGACCGAGGAAGAGGTGGGAAGATGGCGTTGCAGAGGACGCGAGAGACATGGGGATAAGAAACTGGAGGAGGGTTGCAGTGGATAGAGTGGATTGGAGGCGGAGATTGGTGGAGGCCAGGGCCCGACTTGGGCTGTAGCGCCATAGGAGAGAGAGAGAGAGAGAGAGAGAGAGAGAGAGAGAGAGAGAGAGAGAAGAGATAGAGAGAAGTAAGAGTTTAAAAGGTACTGATTTGCTTTATAAGTTTGTAGTTAAAACAAAAAGACAGAATAAAAATATTTTATAACAGAGAAAGATAAAATAAGAATGTTTTATGAAAAGAACAAATAAAAATGTCTATTAACATTAATATGCGTTGTTATTTTTGTTACCTTACCATAACCTATACTCTGTGCTCAAAAGTTCGTCTAACGGGCCTAGAATCTTCTGTGAGGGAAAGTTTTTACTTTAAATTGTTTTCATGGGGAAAGTTGATATGGTTTCCACAGTCTGTGTGTAAAAATGTTGGTGCAACTCGAGGGCTTTTAGGAATCTTCTGAAGGTAGGTAAGTAAGTAAGTAAAGGTAGTATCGGGGCTTCTTCTTTTCTTTTTATTATTATTCTCATTATTTGAATAATTACAACTGGCATTGAGGAAACCTTGTTGCAAGACTAACAAAATTTCCATTAATTTTGTATATATGCACAACAGTCTTGTAGGCCTACAGTGTTTCATAGTGTGAACATCAGCTGCAACAAGACTGGCGAGAGCAAAGGAAACCTGGATGTGACACAGAGAGAGATAATATGGAAATGAGACAGTGAACTGTTATAGCATCGTCTTCTCTCTCTTCTCTCTAGATAACTTAGCTATACTTGTTAGTTGGGGTAATCCGTGTACTGAGTTGACACAGCTTATTGTTCAGGAACGACTGTTGGGCCTCTAATCTATAATGTCCTCACTACACAGTGACAGTATACACTGACCCGTGTTACTGCTAAAAAACCCTGTTGATACCAAAATTGAACAATCCATAAGGTTCAGCACTATATAACTACACAAATTTAAGAATGAAATCAAGCAAGTGTTGACCTAACCGGTGAACAAGCAACGGTATAATTCAGTTAAGCGTGTCGAGTATGTCGTTAAGTCATCAACAAACTGAAATCCAGGTGTCATTAACAAAGTGTGCAGTGTGATCATCTATCAATGGTATATATGTCCAGATAGTAACTTTCTTGAGACAGTCTCATATCAGTTCTGTCAGGATGATTCAAAAGATGCACAGCAAAGAACTCCACAAATACAATACAAACCAACCTGGCAGAATATGATTTATAAATAACCGTTCTGAGAACAAATGATACGAATTTGAACTGTATGACTAATGACTTGACATATTGTAAATGTTGACAATAAATCAGTATTCATTGAAATTTTATTTAACAGTACACTTATCAGGCGTAGATCAGGTTGACAGCACATCTTATTTAATGATTCAGCACATCTTATTTAATGATTAACACTTTGATACTGACGGACATGGATTGACGTCTGCAGTTTCAATGTGTTCCTATATGGTACTGTGTATATGTAAATACGTATTTGGAGCTGTTTTAAAAGAAAATGTGTTCTTATATATTTAAATCATCTGCTAGGTTACATTGGCATTCACTTTTGTAACAACATCTCATGAAAACTCAGAATGTGTTACAAGTAAAATTTCATTGTCCTCAGAGGCATATTTTAAATTATTCCACTAAAAAATACAAAAAATGTAAATTTATGAAACTGTTTATAGTAGAAACAATGTGTAAAAATATGGTCAATGTGTTTATAAAAAATAATAACAATTTGAGTTTTTAGTAACTACATGTGCCTTGGTCAATGTTTTATTTGTCCCAAAACAGATTTTTTGAAAGCAATTACAGGCAACACAGAACCCAAAAATCAGTATGACTCACAGCATTTTAAACAAAACATTTGAATCTTTACAATGATATAGATAACATGTATTTTTACTGTTACCCAGGTTTAACTGGGTGTAATTAACATTAAACTGTGCCAATAATATTAATAATAAATGGCAATAAATGTTACCACTTAAGAGATTATTCCACTTTATATACATTTCGTGTTAGTATCGTTTAATACTCAAGAGGAAATCCACAAAACTGATTTCATAAAATTCATAACTGAAGCACCTACATTCTATGGAACAGTCAACCCCAATGAAACAATTTGGAAAACAAGAATTGTAAAAAATATAAAAAGGGGGAGAGACCTAAACAGAGACAGCATAAAACAGTGATATGAGTACTAATAAAAAGGAAAGTGATATAACATGGTCAGAAGAGTAAAATAAATATATAAAAAAATATAATTATTAGTAATTTTACCTATACCACTGTGTAGTAAGTAGGCTAATTTGGATAGGTTAATACAACGAACATTTTTATACCAATTGTATGCGTGCCTTAAAGAATTTTACCAAGATATTGCTCTGATATGACTACAATTTCTATACGACCCACAACTGCAACTCAACTGTCAAATGCACTACTCGCTAGATTGCCTGTTGCGTATGGGGAAGTTACAGTTGTAACCTGGTGTAAGGTTAATAAATGAGGAAAGTCTCAAAAGAGCAGAAAACTTCAGATTTATGTTACATATAGTAACTTTAGATAACTCAAGAGCTTAATTCCATGATTTTCTTAACGACAACCATCATAACAATACCAACATAATCTTACAATTTTTTTGTTACTTAACAGTAACAAAATATTTGTTTATAACAGGGAAATGTAGCCTACGTACACTCATACCAGCTCACACACACACACACACACACACACACACAATGTATTATTTTAAATATCCAAACTGGCTAATGCAATACTTTTATTTATTTGTTATTCTACGTTAGGCCCCTTCAATTATAATAAAATAAAATAATATGGATTAAAGTAACCTGTAGGCCTACTCTTTCTGTTATTTGTTCAATTCTGATGTAAACAAACCCTGTTGGTCATCTGAAACCTTGTGGCACATCTGAAATGCTGTTGGTCAGTGGCGTTGACACTGTTCACACAGTTATGTGTTACGCGCATGTGCAGAATGTCTGTATAGTCATGTGAGAGTTACCTTGCCACTTAAATCGGGGCATGTCGTTTTAAGACTTCCTCCTTATCACTGTATTCTGAATCGTATTGAATTAATATGGAGCCAGTTGAAAGGATATGTTGCCCATCACAACACAACATTAGCTGCCTGATATAAAACAATTTATTGAGAAGGCAGTAAATGAAACAACGGCGGACAAGTGGAGACATTGTATGCAGCATATAATCAAGGAAGATGATAAGCTATGGCGACCGGCCCACCTTACCAACGTCGTTGTGGACAATGGACAATCTTATCAGTAACACTGACTCAAAGTGATAATACAAGTTCAGACACAGATATGAAAGTAATTGAGTTACTCTCTGACAGCAACTGACAGTATTCAGTGCACTGGTAATTATCACAGATACTATTTTCGTTTTAAATAAACTTTACTTTTTTATTTGTTGCGATATTTAAATGGCTAATAAAAAAAGCCATTAATTGGTGTTATAAAATATTTCACTGTCGGTCTGAAACTGTCACACAAATTTTACTTTGGTCAGGACAAATTATTACAATTTACTTGTGTTTATTCAGTATCAATATTATATGTACCCTGTCTGTACTCCTTCTGTCAGAGTGACACCCCTCTAATTCAAGTAGCGTTTCAGATGTGTCACGCCTGTTTGTTTACATCAGGATTAAGCTAAGAACAGAAACAGTACACATACTGTAAACTTTTGAACACTTACAAATACACTTTCATAACATATGGTGTTTTGACATAATTTTAATGGACTGTTTATATGAAAAAAAGGAACTATAAGTATTCCTTATAGAAAAAAATTGTAAGTCTTCTGCCAGTATGAAGCGCGTCATGGACATCTTGTAGGACAATCTTTTACCCATATTACAGTGGGTATCCTCAGGTCTGTGTCACATGTCTCTGTAGGTCATATAGACCTGAAGATATCCACTGTAATATTGGTCAAACGTCTTACAAGAAATATTCAATATGATCTATACCAGAAGAGACTTCAAACATAGAATGGACATCGGCTGTGTGAGAATATTTATTAAAAACTAATGTATTCTTCAATTATATTCATGCTGCAAGTGTCTTTGATGGTTATTCAATATGAAAACAATTACCACTTTTACAACATTGGTTAATACAGAAACAGTTACCGCTTTATCACCAATCCACACAACCATTCACGGATTCAGTGTTATTATTACAATCTATTTTAAAGTTCGTTTGAGTGTGCACTGCTCAGATTTACTTAATTTTAATTACTGCAAAGGAACACACATTGTCGTCTTGATATTATTTTCTAATTTTCATCTTACTATTCTTAAAATTTTTTCTTTCCACTCTTCTTTGTAAAAGACAAAGTTTATAATATTTAATACACATTTAATCAAATAGCTCACTTGAATCACACTGGGTTATTAAACTTTGTATTGTAGAAAATTTAACATGTAGTAAAACAGTATCGTATCAAACGCCCACTGCATTTACGGAAACAATAAAATCCTTCACTTTATTTCAATAGTTACAAAATTGATTCTAAAATAACCTCAAAACAACAACCAACAAAAATTCAACAAACAACGGGACGATATTATTACACATTCTGTGCTGCCAACGTACACAAGAAAAATACCCCCAATGTTCCAAACACACCTGATTACGTTTAAAGGGAAAGAGGGGGCCAAAAGTTTTTTGAACCCATAGAGTATACAGTAACAAAAGTAATTAGTCACCAGCGAAAAATAAATTGTTATCAAATAATAATAAAATTGAACCTTTACAAAAATTATGTTTACATAATTTTTAACAACCTGGGTAGAATATAATACCTAAAAGTATTGTTAATAAAAAAAAAATAATAATAATACCTTGTAAACTATCGATATTAAATAGTGTTTGAAATTGAAATTATTTGTAACACTAAAATTATTGCAGTTCACGTTCCTAAACTTAAGTACTAAATCAACTAGGTATATTGTTAAGCCTCTGATGAAGGAAAGCTAGTTTAGGGAGTAAGATAAAAATTTAATCATTTTTATCAATAGTAATTTGAGGTACACATCAGTCTTATTCTATATAGTTAGCTGATTAAATACATGCTTTTATAAATAAAATATATTTGTTTTGTTCGTTCATCCTCTTCATTCACGCACTTAATATTAGTGATAAATTGTAATTTTCCTTGTGAACACTTACGTTTCTTAATGTCCTCGTACGTTTCGGTGTGCTGTTCACCTTCTTCAGCGAGGTTTAAATACAGATTCTGAAGAAGGTGAACAGCACACCGAAACATACGAGGACATTAAGAAACGTAAGTGTTCACAAGGAAAGTTACAATTTATCACTAAAATATATTTGTTCACTATCTCGAATTAGTTTATTTCCTTGAACGTGAAATCCATTCTCCTTTCCTTCTGCTTGCCAAACTGGTCAGTAACTAATCTGCTGAAATTGGGAGTGGTTTCTAGCAGTTTTTCTTCTTCTGTCGAATGCATTCCCTGAGCAGTTAGTCTGTCCTCGTTCATAGTTTTATGTGTAAATGTTTTGATACACTTGAGGGTTGAGAAACATCGTTCACTTTCTGCTATAGTAAAAGGAATTGTACAAATAATTTTTAATAGTTTTACCAGTTCAGGAAGAACAGTAACTAGATATTTTTCATACCAAAAATTGAGTAGAACCAATGCGCCAGCTGCCTTTGTGAAGTCAGGTCTTAATATAGAACTACCAGTTCATATCTTAATGCAGTTGCATTTCAATTAAACTGTTTAGCAGCAGTTTGTAATTGTGTTTCTGGGAAGGCAAACTAATTTCTTGGATTTCGTTGTCCATGACGTGTCCGTTACTTAACTAAATATCACTATAATATTGACGACTCGGAACACTAAGTTTTTTATAAGTAAAAACGTAAAGTTTTACCTTACAGCCTAAACCGGCTTTCACCTATAGAAGGCTTCATCAGAGGCTGCCGTAAGTAGCGCTGTTCGTCTTGTTGTTGGCGACGAGATAGTTTTTCGAAAGATCGAAGCTGTGTGTGTGTGGTGAACAATAGTCAGTAAACTCCTACACAAAACAAACAACAGACAAAGACAGAAAACAACAAATTCATAACACTAACATACATCAACAAACAAACAGAAAAAATTGCCCACAAATTCAAAAAAGCAGGATACAGAATCGCTTACAAAACTACTAACAAAACAGAACACACACTATCAAAACGCATGCACAAAGCACAAAACAAATTCGATCTACCCGGTGTATATAAGCTAAATTGTTCAAATTGCAATAAATTCTACATAGGCCAGACGTAGCTTCAAACAGAGATACATTGAACACACAAAAGCACTCCACACCACTACAGAATCTACCTTCGCAAACCACCTCATTGAAGCAAACCACACATATAAAAACATCGACAATAACATGAACATACTACACGTACACACAAAAGGCCGAAAACTAGACACTCTAGAACAATTAGAAATATACAAACACACAAAAACAAATAAAAACGACATCCTAAATGAACAGACACAATTCAAATCGCACGCATTATTCGAACACATCTCACCACACACACACAGCTTCGATCTTTCGAAAAACTATCTCGTCGCCAACAACAAGACGAACAGCGCTACTTACGACAGCCTCTGATGAAGCCTTCTATAGGTGAAAGCCGGTTTAGGCTGTAAGGTAAAACTTTACGTTTTTACTTATAAAAAACTTAGTGTTCCGAGTCGCAAACTAATGTTTAGAAAACAGGGTTGGTCACTGTCATAACTATTGTTTCTGGGCCTCCCGCAGGAATACTTTGTGGGCCCTCTTGTTACCTTTAGGTTGTTTAATTTAAGCCACTGTCCTCTCTTGAATACTAACCCCTCCTTACAGCTGTGGCAAGCTATATAATTATATAATGTAAACAGAATAACTGTTCCTTCTTGTATAGTGCATAATTAATTATTAAAATGTACCTTTGGTTTTAATTAATAGTTTGTTTTGTTATTTGGTATCTTTTATGTATTTGACCAATGTACAAAAATGCGGTATACTGATAGTCACACATTCACTAGTAACCAGTTATAATTTTGTCCTTGGATTTTGTTGTCAATAACGTGTCCGTTGATTAACTAAATATAAGTATATCACTACCAACACAGAACAGAAAGTTTTTTATTGGTAAAAATGTAAAAGTTTTACCTTATAGCCTGAATCTGTTTTCACTTATTATAAGCCTCTGCTATTCAAAGCTTATAATAACCAAAAACTGGTTCAAGGTAAAACTTTTACCTTTTTACCAATAAAAAACTTTTTGTGTTCTGAGTCGGTAGTGGTATAATTTTGTCATTTATTGAACTTACATACATCTTGAAAAAAGTACAAATTTTATTACATTTCAATTCATGAAGACAGTGAATGTGTATATTTCATTTTATATAATACGCTTTATTAACTAATCTCATATTTTTAAAGAAAACAAAAATCTATTTCAACTTTCAAACTTTTTATCATCTGCATGTAACTTTATAAAAGGTATAATTTTATTATAGGACTATTATTGGCACTGAAATTAAAAAAAAAATATTCTGGCATGAAGACAGTTTATTTTACAAAAGTAGGTTTTATGTATTTCAAAATAATATTTAGTACAGACTAATAAATAAATCATAATTTGAAGATTTCTGGTATTTACAAGACATAATAATAATAATATCTCAATGTTATTTCTATCTTAAACAGCTGTAGTATGAAATTCAAGTAATTTCGATTTAGTTTTAATTCATTTGAAACTTTTGTGATGTTACTGCATTGTCAGATTCAAAAGTGTCTATTATTTTAGTAATATCAATTGATCTAGCAATTTCATTTTCCACACTTAGTACACTAAGTTCACTCAGCCTTTCTTGAGGCATCGTGCTATGCAGATTTTCAAGCAAGCTTAAACGATTTCAGCTTGGAGAATGTTTGCTTGGCTGAAGAAACAGTTGAGAACGTCAAATAAGCAGTGGAGACTTCTGGAATGCTGCAATCCACTGAGAATTTTTCAGGTGGATAAAAGATCTACCATCTCTTTTATGGACTTTTTTTCTTTATCTTCTCTTAGAATTCTTCTGAAACTCAACATTTCAATGGCAACATCTGGACATCTAATGTCATAATTCTATATGTGTTTATCTGAGATAAAATAGGTAGATAGTTGTTTTTAATAACTGCAACAATTTTATCAGAGTTTTGAATTTTATTCCAAAAGAAAATTTAATGAAGCTTTTCTGATGGCAGTTTAAAGTCTGGCTCTCTGATTTACTTACTATTTAACAACTCTCTGATTTTCTTATTTACTGGCTCTCTGATTTAACAACTTTTTCAATATCTGTGATCTGTGGCTGCTAAGGCTCTGTTCTGAATTTACAACTTTAAAACGTTGAGCATTTCTTCAGAATTAATGTTATGACTTCTTTTCTCTGACAGAAGAATCAATTTTATAGTTGACTAAGTTATCAAATAATGAGAAACATCATTTCTAAATTATGTTTTTAAATCACAATAACATAGTCAAATAATTAGAAATACAAGAAATACACAAATTCAGCACTAAAATTTACTGAAATACTTTACACTGTCACTCAGCATTGTTAAAATATTGTGCAAGATACCATTCCTAAATTGTCTATGGATTGTTTAATGTTCAATAAATGAATGTGAACTAATTGTTAACCGCACCGCAAACAACCAATAGCAAACACACACACACACACACACACACACACACACACACACACACACACACACACACACACACACACACACACACACACACACACACACACACACACACACACACACACACACACACACACACACACACACACACACACACACACACACACACACACACACACACACACACACACACACACACACACACACACACACACACACACACACACACACACACACACACACACACACACACACACACACACACACACACACACACACACACACACACACACACCACACACACCAAAACATTAAAAGGTTTTGTTGGCTGTGCAGCAGTGATGGAAGCAGCTTCCTTGTGTTTACCATATGGTTGTACTATGCATGGTGCACATATGTAGGCCTGGTGCCTACTGTTTAAATGTGTTTTTCACTGCCTCCACCTCCCATATACCATCACAATTACTAGAACCTGGAACCGCCAACTACCATTCTTACAAAGCATGCAAGTAGCACAATGCGCAACAGACTGGAAGGAATTCTGGGTATTAAAGCATATCTTGAACATGAAACTACCACTGAGCTTGAAAGTTTTGTTAAGAGATTCATAAACTGTGATTTCTGTGATTACTGTATGAACACTATATAACAATATACAATAGAGGGAGAGACAAGAAATGCAGCATCCTCAACTTTCAGAATGTAGCTATGAAAGTGTGGTCAAAACAGTCTAGAACATTACCTTAACAGCTAAGCCTGTATGACCCATATCAACCAAAATCATTCATGCACTATTCAGGTTATTTAACTAATCTAGGCTTTACATTCACATCAGCCGATGTTGTAGATCCATGCAAAAGAAGAGTGAGTGGAGACCCAGGAAATGGAGATTACATAACTATAATTACGGTATACAAGGGTAGAGTGAAAAGTTCTGGGCCTGACGCAGAGATAGCACCACTGTGCTCATTATTTTGATCGTGTTGCATGATTTCATCCTTTGTAGGCTGAATTTAGATATTTCAAGTCAATGGGTTGTTTAGTATTAGTTTGACAATACATCACGGTAAACTCCTCAAGCATTATTTTAACAGTCGCCAGTGTCAAAATTTGTGGAGTCATTAAATACTTTTCTTTTGAAAGAGGTAACTGCAACCGATTTGGAAGATTCTTCTCCACTGAATAAAATGGTTAAGAGCAGGGTTGCTTGGATTTGAAATGGGTCACAAAGCACTACTGACGACTCATGTTTTAGATGCCCCGTTAAAGTGACTATACCAGAAATAAATAGAAAAATTCTACAAAATCATTTCGGCAGACCATAGAATGAAAGTGAGTGAGATAGCAGAGAGTGTAGAGTGATCAATGGAATGTGTGAGCAACATCTTACATGAACATCTGTGTATAAAAAAATTGTGTGCTAGATGGGTTTTGTATGCAGACACTTGACCAAAAACAGTGTCGAAAGAATGTTTCAACCGATTGTTTGGTACTCTATGTATCCGTCCAACCCAACTGTATTTTCAAATCTTTTCATAACCGTTGATAAAACTTGGGGCCACCACATCAGTCTTGAGACCAAAGAATAGTCAAAGCAATGGACTGCAAAAGGTGAACCAACTCCAAAGAATGCAAAGACAGTCTCTTCTGCTGGTAAGGTTATGGGGACTGTTTTTTGGGACACACCTGTAGTAAAACTTCGTTGACTACCTTAAAAAGGGGAAAACAATTAGTGCCAAGTACTATGTAAACCTACTGCATCTTGTAAACAACAAACTCAAGAAAAAACAGCCACACTTAGCAAAAAAGAAAGTGCTCTTCCACCACAACAATGCACCATCTCACACTTCAATTGTTGTGATGGCTGAAATCAAAGAATTTAATTTCGAATTGCTTCCTCACTCACTATACTTGGCTTATTTAGACCCCAGTGACTTCGAACTCTTTCTTAACCTCAAAAAATTTGCTCCATTGAAAAAATATTTACTGACGACAATCAAGTCAGCGATTCTGTAAACAGCTACTTTGAGGACATTGACAAATTAACTTACCAGTCTGGCAGAACCATTTAGAACATCATTGGAAAATGTCTATAGAGGTTAATGGACATTGTATTGAGAAATAAATGGAAATTAATCCAAAAAAGTGTTTGTTTTCTTATTCAGACCCGGAACTTTTCACTGTGCCCTCAGAGCTAGAAACCAAAGAAAATAAATATAACAGCCGTAATGTGAAATTTTAAAAAAGCAGACTGGGTAGCATACAGAGAAAAAGTGACACATTAGTAGAGGAGATAAAAGGAAACGATTTTCTGTACCAAGCTGTCATCAAATTCTGTGATACACTTAGAAACAGTCCCAAAGAAACTATACCCAAAAGGAAAATGCACAGATATAAACCTTTTTGTACATAAGTACTGATAGATCAAAAAATTAAAAGAGATAAAGCTGGATTAGTGGCAGAAGATACCGAAGGAAAAAATGAAGAAAAGTTACATGGCCATAGCATTAGCGTGGAGATGGAAAGTAGAATATTAAAACAACAAACCAGTGAAGCAAAGAAGGTGATGGAACCAAGAAGTGGGACAAATTTCTTTTGGCTCAAACCAAGAAAAGACTAGAATGACAAACACATTCAATACTTTTGGCTTAAATTAATAACAGCTAAATGCAAATGAAAGAAAAGAAACAGCTGCTCATGAGTATACCCAGTAGCGGCTGGTAATGTTTTTGACGGGAGGGGCAAACTTGTTTTGGACCCATATGTAACAAAAGTCACCAGTAGAAACTAAATTATTGTTATTATCATGAAATAATTGTAAAATTGAACCTTTTGCTTTACTACTAAAAGTATTGTTAATATCAAAAACCTACCTTGCAAACTACCAATATTTAAACAGTGTTTGAAACGGAAATTATTTATAACCTTAAGCAGTTCACGTTCCTAAACTTAAATACTTAATAAATTATATTATTAAATGCATGCATTGCTAAATAAAATATATTTGTTCCCTACCCTATTTGTTTCTAACAAATACGCACAGAACACACAGGCTCAGGCCTACACAGAAAAAGTTACACGTTTATGTACACAAGGTTCGACAAAAACACTATCTTACACAGAATACACTGCCTAATAAAGAATAAATTATTAGAACATTATGTTTACACAAAAAATACAACAAGAACACAATCAAAACTATATAAAACACAAGAGAAAATATTAGCTCTTAAACAGCAACAGAGAAGTTTTGAACAACGCTCCGGTTTTCTATGAAAAGAGCCGCGAAATCAGACAGCGGGCAGAGTCCCTCATATAATGGCTGCTGCTGATGTAAAAGCACAGACATGTGTACACGTCCTCTTTCCCCGCTCCCCGCAAGACCAGCTTATGCAGGGAGGGCGACAGCGAAAGCGTCCGGCTGCGGGACCATGCCGAAAACATCGGGTGATCGCTATTAGTCGCCCCAAAAATATCTTTCACATAAGGATACTACACATTATAGTTATATTATTGGCAAGTTTAATTTGCAAATTTAGTGGGAGGGCTGTGCCCTTTTGCCCTCCCTGTACGAGCCGCCACTGAGTATACCAATGAGGATACTCACCCTAAATACATGTTCTGTCAGAGGTCATCAGAAGCACCCTCAACAAGAAGTGGCCAGGAGCGGCAAAATTTTCCCCAAAACCATTAAAAATCTTGGACAATGGACACTTTTCAGTTAATTTATAACAAGTTTTGAGCTGAAGATTTGGATCTTCTTTCAGACAACACTAAAGTGATAGCCATCTCAATACTATACCCAGAGTAGATAGAAGATGAAATAAATATTATCTAGCTACTGCTGTTAGTCTGATACTCATTAAAATACTAGAAAAAATTATATCAGCTCAAGCAAATTGGTACTTAGAAAAAAAATTGCCTTGTTGAAGAACAAGCTGGATTTAGAAGATAAATATAAACTACAAATGTGCTCACAAAATTTGTCCAAGGTATTAATAGAAGGGTTCAATCACCAGAGATCCCACAGTGTTCATGCTTATCATTTTTAAGGGAGCTAATGATACGCTTTGGAGAACAAACCTCAGAAGTATACTCAAAATATATGAGGTTTGATCAATAAATACGTGGAATTTTTGAATTTCACGGGCTGTATAAGTCCAATTGCCAAAATTTTTTGTTGTTGTGTTGGTACCTTTGTTCCTGACATATCTTCCTACATTGGTAGCTATATTAGATGCTTAGTTTATTGTTGGTTGTCAAAAAGGTTACACATGTTTTGATGTGCAAGGTGATTTTTTTACTTGTGGAAAAAATAGAACAAATAATTTGAATTAAATTTTGCTTTAAGAATGGAATAAAGTGCAGCAGTGTATTGGAAATGTTAAATGTTGCTTTTGGCAAGTGTTCTATGAATAAAACAAACATTTACAAGTGGTACAAACGTTTTCAAGAGGGCTGTGAAGACGTTGAAGATGACGAGCGCCCTGGACGCCCCAGCACATCAACAATTGATGAGAACGTCAAAGAAGTGAAGAAAATGATTACGGACAATCGCTGAATCACTATCAGAGAGGTTGGTGATGATGTTAGCATGTCATTTGGCTCATGCCAAGCAATTTTTTCATATGTTTTGTGCATGAGACATATGGTAGCAAATTTTGTCCTGAAATTTTTGAATTTCGACCAAATGGACATTGCTCAGGAGTTGCTGAATGTAGTCAACAACAATCCAGAACTGCTCAAGCAGGTCATAACTGGTGATGAAACATGGGTGTATGGATATGACGTCAAAACTAAGGGCCAATCATCTCAATGGATGCTTCCTGAAGAGCCAAGACCAAAAAATCTCGTCAAGTTCGATGGAATATGAAGGGTTCTGTTCACTGTTTTCTTTGATTTCAATGGGATAGTGTACCATGAGTTCTTGCTACCACGTCATACAGTAAATAAGGAGTATTACCTGGAAGTTCTACATGGTTTGTGAGAAGGAATCCAAAGAAAACGCCTGGATTTGTCACAAAACACTTATGGCAATAGCACCACGATAATGCACCTGCTCACAATTCACTATTTGTTCATGAATTTTTTGCCAAAAACAACACCGTTATGATGTCCCAGTCTCCATATTCATCAGACATGGCTGCCTGTGACATCTTATACTATTCGCGAAGATGAAAAAAAAAACATGAAAGGACGATGTTTTTCCAACATTGAAGAGATAAAGACATAATCACTGAAGGAGCTAAACACTATACCGAAAAGAAGTGCTTCGAAGATTGGAAAAAGTGCTGGCACAAGAGTATATATCTGATGGGAACTACTTTGAAAAGGACAAAACTAATATTGATGAATAAATAAAGATTTTTTGAGGAAAACGAAAATTCCACACATTTATTGATCAAACTTCATATATTGAATGTGATGAGGCACATGAAGTTAGTATATACGATTTTTTACTCACAGATGTTAGAGACACCACTTGAGGATGCAGAACCAGGCTACAAGAAATCAACATTACTTAATACTAATTGTAACCTCTCTCTCTCTCTCTCTCTCTCTCTCTCTCTCTCTCTCTCTCTCTCTCTCTCTCTCTCTCTCTCTCTCTCTCTCTCTCTCTCTCTCTCTCTCACTCTCTGTTATTCATTCCTTGTATCCAGCTTTTCCTATGTCTCCTTTTTCCCCATGAGATATCCACAGTAGTACTCAAAAATACATAAACAGGCGTACATATAGATAAGTAGATAGGTATTCAGTTATACTTCTTTTTATAAAAATTAATTATTCTTGCCAAGGAGTGGAGAGATGTGCACCTTAGGAAAGCCGAGGTTGGGAAGGAAATGGCAAAACAATAAGGGAGGCCCTGAACCCTTGAGAGGTGGCAAAGAGCTTGGGACAAGGAGATGAGAGGATGCTGATCAAACACATAAGGCCATGGATTGAGAGAGAGTATGTGGAGGTTGGTTTCTACCTGACACAACTTCTAAGTGATCATGGTATTTTTAATGCTACCTCCATATAATGGGTAAAGCCTCATCTGTAGACTGCCTGGGTATAGAGGGTAACGTGCAGCACACCTTCTTTAACTGTGGGCCACCAGAAGAGCATCTCTGGTTGCAAATACAATAGTGATAGCTCTAGATAACATCATCAGAGCCATGCTAAAACGTCTGGAACCATGTGATTCATTACACAGAGGGCACCCTTCAGGTGAAGAAATAAACTTGGAAGAATGTCTATAAAGTACAACAATCAAGATGTGAGAACATTAGGCACACCAAAATGGACTAGTCTGAAGTAATGTTACAAACTGTCCCAGGCTAGTGCTCATTGGATGGGGGAGGGATTTTAGTGGGTAGTCTACTTGAGATGGGAATCCCACACTTCCTGCGTAAATCCATTTTCCCTCCTCCTTACAAAATTAAAATTAAATGTAATTAAATCACTACTGACTTGGAACACAAAGTTTTTTATGGGTAAAAACGTAAAAGTTTTACCTTATAACCTGAACCAGTTTTCGCTTTTAGAAAGCTTCTTCAGAGGCTGCTGTTGGGAGCACTGTCCATCTTGGTCTTGGTGATGGTATCGACTTTTGAAGGATCGATGTTGTGTGTATGGGGTGTGATATGTTCGAATAATGTGTATGATTTGAATTGTGTCTGTTCATTTAGGATGTCGTTTTTATGTGTTTTCGTGTGTTTGTATATTCCCAATTGTTCTAGAGTGTCTAGTTTTCGGCCTTTTGTGTGTACATGTAGAATGTTCATGTTATTGTCTATGTTTTTGTATGCATGGTTTGCTTAAATGAGGTGGTTTGCAAAGGTGGATTCTGTAGTGGAGTGTAGTGCCTTTGTGTGTTCAATATATCTTTGTTTGAATCTACATCCTGTATGGCCTATGTAGAATTTGTTGCAATCTGAGGAGTGTAGTTTGTAAACACCAGGTAGATCGAATTTGTTTTGTGTTTTTTTTGTGTGTGTTTTGATAGTGTGTGTTCTGTTTTGATAGTAGTTTTGTATACGATTCTGTATCCTGCTTTTTTGAATTTGTGGGCTATTTTTTCAGTTTGGTTATTGATGTATATTAGTGTTATGAATTTGTTGTTTTCTGTCTTTGTCTGTTGTTTGTTTTGTGTAGGAGTTTATTGACTATTGTTCTGTTGTCAATACGAAATCCAAGAAATAAAAATTATCATTATCCTCACAATTTTTTCCATTTTTCTTCTTACAGCCTTCAATATAAAGGTTTATTCTGCTTATGACTGTAACCTCTTTTTGTCATTAATTTGACATTTAGTAGTCGAGAATAGATGATCTAGAATTGGGAGTACCTCAAAAGATTGTGAGACTGGTACTGCTCAGTCTGAACGATTTCAGGGGAAAAGTAGTTCTGGGAAGAAACAAAAGCTGAGATTTTACGGTTGGTATTGGAGTGAAGCAGGGTGATGCATTATCTGCGACCCTCTTTAACTTGGCACTACACTATGCTATAAACAAGATAGACTTCAGAGGACACATCTTCAAAAGGACGAGGCAACTAGGAGCATATGCGGATGATATTGTGCTGGTAGCCAGGAACAAAAATGTATTAAAAGACACCTTTATTGAAATAGAGAGGGAAGTGAGCAGGATTGGTTTGGAAGTCAATGAGGCTAAAACAAAATACATGAAAGTGTCTGCGAAGGAAAATAGAGAACTGCTAGACCTTCACACAGGCCATTACTGTTTCCAAGGAGTTACAGAATTTAAGTACCTAGGTGTTATTCTGAATAATGAAAACCGAGTGAGCAGCGAAATAGTAAATAGAATCATAACCGGCAATAGAGCCTACTATGCAAACCAATCATTACTGAAATCAAAGCTTCTAACTCCAAGAACCAAATTGATGTTATATAAAACACTGATCAGACCTGTTGTTACTTATGCATCCGAGACATGGACTCTCGTAAATAAGGATATAAGTGCACTAAGAATTTTTGAAAGAAGAATTTTGAGACAGATATTTGGACCGGTGAAGGAAGGGAATATGTATAGGATCCGAAATAACGGTGAAATAAATGAGTTGATTGGTGGACAAGACCTGGTGAGACACATAAAATCAGCTAGAATTAGATGGCTGGGACATGTATTCCGTATGAATGTTACGAGGATGCCCAAAACTATATTAAGTGGAACGATACTGGGCAAAAGAAGAAGAGGAAGGCCTCGAAGAAGATGGCAGCAGGATGTGGAAGAAGATCTAAGAAAGATGGGCATTAGGAACTGGAGACTGAAGGCAGTGGACAGAGATGAGTGGAGACGGGTCGTAGCGGAGGCCAAGGCTCACCATGGGCTGTAGTGCTGGAGAGTAGTAGTAGTAGTAGTAGTAGTAGTAGAATAGATGATCTACCGCCTTATACTCATATTTGTATATTTAAAATCTTTCTCAGATATACAGAATTTTAATGTTTAATTTTATTTTCAACCGGTAAGAAAAAAGGTAATACCAAACAAGAGTTCCATTACACTTGTATCTGCAATATTTCTGTATACAGAACCTCAAACAAGTTGATGTGAACCAAATAATGGCTGCTGTGGCCATTACCAACACCACTAGAAGACATGGTAAAAAATTTTCTTGAGAGCAGAACACAAAGTTAATACCAAATATAATCATATATTTTGTATAAACAATACAAAAAACATACATAACAAATTGTATATCTTTGGTAGCCAGAATATATTAATAAAAAAGTAGTTCAAATGACATTCTGAGGAACTTTGCAAACCTACAATTTTGTGTCTTTACAAAATATACTTTACAAAATATATTTAGAAATATATTCATATTTAATCACATTATTCTTGTTATACGAATTGATAATAAATAATACTTTATATATTTTATATTTTTTGAAAACAAGAATGTATTTCTTATTGTTTTTTACAATGTTTTGACAGTTTAAGATCTAGTTTCTACATTTAAGTTAAGAATTTAGATGTTGAGATCTAAAAAAATTTTCAAAAAATATAAAGTACTATTTATTATCAATTCAGAAATATATAAAAAAACAGGTACAAAAAACACTTGTACTGAATATAATAACTTTTATGAAAATATTATTAAATTTTGGAGATATAGAAGAGCCTGTGCAGCTTCATTGTCAGTGAGTACACAGGGGTCACTATCACTACTTGTATCATCTGATTCCTGATCAATCGTGCTTGCAGTTGTACTAGGGGTATCTGTTGTTTGTTCTGACACTGTACTCATGTCAAAAGTGCCGGCAGCTGGTTCGTTAGTGACTGGTAACTGATCTGTAACCAATGATAGATCTGCATAAGTAAACAGTTTGCAGAAGTAAATAAACCCTTGAAGTAGTAAATTTATGTTTAAAAATTTAGAATCCTTTAACAATAATTATTAAAATAATAACATGAAGTATGATACGTGACTTAAATTTTGTAAACCAGTGGGTCATTCACAAGTTTTACGTGGGTACATTGTTTGGTGCATTGAACACAGGTAGTCTACAGGCAACAAGAAAGTCAAACAAAATACTGTACGCACACCACTTTTGCTGCCGAGACGCCTGTGGAGCGGTGGGTCTGCTGAATGATAGTGCGTGCTTGTGTTGGTGGTGTATTATGGGTTCTGAAAACATTGTTCAGACCTATTTAGTTGTAATTTTGTGTGTGTATTAGATTGATAATAAATTAGTTTGTATTAGATTGTATTAGTTTGTACATTATATGTAAGTGTAATTTATTTAATATTTTGTTAAAGCATGTTTTTTTTATTCACTACAAGAAATATCTTGTGAGAGACAGTCAAGTCACACCAAAACTGTGTTAAACGTATTTTAAATGTGTAGTATTACAGTGATGCGTGCAGTGGAATGGCATACGTCACCACATTCCTTGCGCGGTAGCTGCTGATAGTACTTAAGGTCTGCTGATGAACACGACAGATGCAGGTATAAGGAAATAATCTACATGGGTACATTACTTGTTTCTGGTATACTTCAGTTCAGTTCAGTTTGTAGTCCTTCAGTCTTTCAACTGGTTAGTACCCTCCCCGCATATACCCGTGGTGCGTGTGTTACTGAGTTTCTCACAGGTATATGGGACCTACAGTTTAACGCCGGATCTGAACGGCAATTTTTTTTTTTTTTTGAGGAGGGTTTATACTAGGCAGGATACCTCTCGCTGGGTTGCCATTACCTTGCGAGGGGGAACGGTCGTATATAAATCAGATGGCCCCTGGCGGGAATTGAACCCGCGCCGACAGCGTAGCAGTGTCACACGCTAGCCACTACGCCATGACCGCTCCTCTGGTATACTGTAGACATTAAATCAGTGGCAACCATTACTTAATGAAGCTGTTAATGATAAGCGCTGACTTAAACAGTAACTGCTACAGCCTGTCTATATACATCTTATGTTATTACTTAGTACGATAGCAACACTGTACAGGGTTTAATGATAATTAAAGAGTTACTTATTAGTACATACATATCATTAACTAAAAACATGTTAATATAAAAATATATTGTTAAAATAAGATACTGCAATGACTTTTGATTATCGAAGCTCTGGATAAATAATGTCAGATATAAAAAATCAATGAAATGTAAAATTTACAAAACACTTATCAGGCAGTGACATATGCTTCAGAAAAATGGATGATGAAAAAAATGGCGAGAGACTTGTAAGTTGCTTTGAAAGATGGATTCTGAGAACAATATTTAGAGGACTACAAGAAAATGGAGTGTGGTGCAGACACTATAATTATAAACTATGCCATCTTTACAATGAGCCGGACATTATCAGGATAATCAAAATATATAGGCTAAGGTGGGTTGGACACATAGCGAGAATGGAGGAAGGACAACCTATGAAATATATCTCCTACCAGAAACCAATGGGTAGTAGAGCAAGGGGAAGATCCCAAAGTAGACTCAAAGATCAGATAGAGGAGAACCTCAGAAAGCTGAATGTGAGAGACTGGACAGCCAGGGCATGCTATAGGAAAGAATAGAGTCGACTGTTGGAGCAGGGCAAGATAGAGCCACAGCTGATGATAAAAAATTAATACTAAATATTCACTTCTTTTATTGCACTGTTAACTTTATTCAAACCCTTTCTAAATCAAACAGAGTTCCTGTGGTATGATGTTAATCAATTTACAACATTCAACAATTAAATTTGCACTATCTTCAGAGTTTTAATTGTACAAGTTTGAACATTAAAATTTTACTGATTATTGGCTTTAAAATGTTAAATCATTCATCTTATGCTGGCTGTACCTTTTGCAAAATGTTGGAAATTTTAAACAAAATTCTATCAACCAGTAGCAAGTTGCTGGAACTTGTCTGCAGGCTTTTCCTCAACAACTTTGTTAAGTTTTTAAATCAATTTCCTTCTTACGGCCATTTGTCTTTTACGTATTATGGGGAAAAATATTTTTAAGTAGTGCAATATTAATTTTTTTACTGAAAATATGTGATATATAAGTCAGATATAAGAATCTCGACTATTAACCCTTTGTATGTTGCATATTAATTATTTCATGCTAAAAATTTTATGGAAAAGAACATAATCTTTTGGGGCATGTTTGTTTTCACTCTTATACGCGTAGTATGGTAAACCTTATGGCTGAATTCAGGATCTGCTCCTAATATAACTAGTTACTAACACACACACACACACACACACACACAAAATGAACTTGTTATACAGCTTCAGTGATATAAAACTTACCCACCTCCAAGTAATATTTTCTTGCACATGTGTTGGTCCTCATTTTCATTTTCATCTATATCTTCTTTGGATGGTTGTGAGACAGTCTGACACTTGCGATATTTTCCTGTAACAAGATTATATTTTTAGTAAATGAAATTACACTTTAAATAATTTGCTTCAGTTTGTAATATGTAGTCAGTAGTTATCCTTTATAACAACACAAACATTGATATATAATTTAATTTGTGTAGCCCCAAGTTCAGGGCCACTTTATATAACATAACAAATTATATAATGTATTGAATTCATGGGTGTAATCGTAATAAGAAGATGATACGTTATTTAAGTTTGAAATTGTTCCATTATTTATTTTTTTATTAAACAAAATTTTTCATTTCGTATATAGAAATACTACTCATTATTATATCGTTTGTATGACTCCTTCGTTCACAACTTATAGCTAACAATTTACATACACAGGTTACATAAATCTTATTATCTAATTTTAATTAATTGAATATTCATTTTGCTCTCGGCTTACTCATTGTGTGATCATCTTTTTGCAATTTCTGATTAATTTACTTTAATAATGAAGTTACATGTATTCCAATTTCTTTAATATCAATTAGTTTTAAAACTTTCTACTGCATATGCATTCTCCTTTATCAACCAAGACTTTATTAATTACGTTAACTCAAAAAATCAAATATTTCTCTTATCATTTATGTTACTCTCAACTACTAAATTTTATACAAGAGATATTATTCTAAATTTTACTCTGATTTTACATTTATGTACAATTAGTTATTTTAATACAGGTTGAATGTCTTGCATTCTAACTTTCAAATGTCTGTAATTACATTGGTTTTTCATCACCTCGTTTGACGTGGTTAATCATCCGTACGTCCTCCTTTGGTCCTCAGTCTGTGTCCTCCATGTCCTCTTGGTCCTCTGGTCAGATTCTACTGCATGTACGGTTTACTAGTCGTCACGCCTCACATCATATGCTGCGGGTGTGTCCATAGACCTCCTCGTATGTGCTCTGCTGCTCTGGTTGTACTTCAGTTTGTCCTGTGCCTCTTACTATAAATTTAAAATAGCGTCATCAACTGACATAGCCTCATGTGGCAATGGTTGAATTGAGAAGAAGAAACTTTATTAGCGCGACCTGGTATTTATAGTCAGGTCATGCAAAAAATCATGTCTGAACAATATTTAACTTGTCAGAATTTGTCGAAGCGTCAATTCCCCCACTCTGGTTCAATTCACTATTTTCGCCTATCTTCACGAATTACGAAGTTTGTTTCACATCACTCGATGCTCAATCGATCAATAATTTTTATATGTTTACTATATGTAAATTACACTTTTTTATTGTAATTATAAAAAGAGCTATTCACTTTTTACGTATAGTAATTGCACTTTTCGTCGCATCGGCATGGTCTTTTAACCATTTGTTCACCTTTAATTTCTATACACTTTGGTGTCTTTTGTTTTACCCTATCGTACATATTTTCCTTATAATTAAAATAAAATATAAAACTATTCTACTTGAAAAGGGTTGGTTACCTTTCAGGAACGGACAGGCTTCACACACACAAACAAAATACGCGTGTACACAACGCTAGCGACAGGTGTGTCGGGAATGCGTGTCCATGCATGAATTCTGCGCTCCCTATTTTTAACTACGATACAGCTTATGCAATCTGAATCATGTTTATTAATTCATATTTATTTATTTTTATTATTTATTTCATTTATTTTTGTAATGCACAGTACCGTTAATGGTTGTACCGTTGCACCTTATATGATACTGAAATGAATTTTTCTTAAAATACAGGTAGGATACCTGGTAGAAGACAGTTATACATCCAGTTTATAAAAAGGGGGATCAAATATTTTCCTTGTGGCATATAAAATAATATCCCATATATTGTACCAAAAACTGCTTCCACATGCTGATCAGGTGATGGTCGATATCAGTGCGGATTTAGAAGAGGAAAATCGACAATAGACCAATATTTCACACTCCAACAGTTTTCAGGAGAAAGGTAGGGAACATAAGCTACAAACCCATTCCCTCTTCATAGATTCCAAAAATGCATATGATAGTATTGATAGACAAGAACTTTACATTAGCTCTTGAAGAACTAGGCATACCAAAGAATTTAATAAGATTGTGAAAGATGACAATGCTGACAGTGAAGGGCATGGTGAGGATCCTCCAGAATGACTCTTATCAGGAGAGTTAGACTATGAAAAGGGAGTCCTCCAAGGTGATGCCTCCTCTTCATTCTTGCCTTAGAAAAAGCTATGAGAGATGCTGGAATAGATTCCTCCGGGACTGTATTCAACAGGTTGGTGCAGGTCCTAGGATACTCCAATGACCTAGATATAATCGGGAGGTCCCTTCGAGCAGTCACTGAAGCCTTTCTTCCTCTTGAAGGTCCCGCAAGGAGGCTGGGTCTCATATTAAATGAAAGCAAGACAAAATACATAGTCACAGGACAGGAAGCTAGAGGAGGAGAGCATATCTAAATTGGCATCTATTCCTTTGAAAAAGTCAATAACTTTGTTTAATTAGGATACCAAGTTAACTCCGATGGGGAAACAACAGAAGAAATAAAGCAAAGAATCACCTCAACTAATAGGTGCTTCTTTGGTCTCAGACCCCTGTTCCAGAGCAGAACAATTGCCAGGAGCATCAAGCTGCTCCTATATAAAACACTGATCCGCCCAGTTCTCACCTATAGTTCTGAGACCTGTACCATTTTTAGAAAGTCTGAGTCAAGTCTGCTCGTTCATGAATGCAAAATCCCACACAGTATTTTTGGTTCAATATGTGTGGGAGTTGAATGGAGGAAAAGGACCAACCAAGAACTGAACACTCTTCAGAATGAACCAGATATAGTGAAAGCAAAGCTATAAAACTCAGGTGAACTTGGTAGACTCAGGTGGGCTGGGCATGTGATCAGAATGGGGGAGAATGAATACCCAGAAAGGCACTCACAGAACAGATCTATGGCACCAGGACAGTTGGTAGACCCAAACTACATTGGGAAGACAGTGTGAATTATGATGCATGCCATATCCTTGGGATCCAGAACTGGAGAGCAGCTGCACTTGACTGAGAAAACTGGCGGAGGCTGTTAAAGGAGGCCTTGACTCAGTAATGGGTTGTCATGCCACTGAAGAATAAGAAGAAAACACGTAAGATTTCAATAAATAAATATAACTGGATTTTTAATAAAAAAATGAAATTGTAATCTCCATAAAATTGGAATTGTAGCCTACCAATGTGAATGGAATTGTATCAGTGCAACTCAACGGAATGGATACAATAAAGAAAATTATAAAAATTAACAGCAACAATTATTCAAGTACAAACTAATATATTCTGTTTCAAGTATTTTCTGTTAACTGTGCTTAACATGTGGACAGAATACTTGACCTGGAATTGCTGTGATTAATATCATCAAAACTTTTCTTATATAATGTTTACAGGGTGATTCAGTTCAATAACATTCCTTCCTCTCAGGAGAATCTGAAACCCTAAAGGGCACATACCCAGGTGCAGATAAGGGAATGTCTCTAAGATATGAATGGTAGGAGGCAGGAAAACCAAATAGGCCCTACCTCCCACAGAGCAACAGACACTGCAGCATCTGATCAGATTGAGTGCTGCAAACTGGGCGAGATTGAGTTAGCCATGTGGGCGAGTTCAAAGCAGTGAAGGCAATGGGAGAGCACACTGCTAATCTTTCCCACAAAAATGTTCTGGCCCCTAGTCGTGGCCAGCCCTTTGACAGACAAGGGGTGCTAAGAATTTCCTGCATCGAAATTGCAAGTTCCAAATTAAATTAAAACAGATGTCACAGATAGCGCCACTGATGCATTTGTAACGTTGTAGGCATGTTACAGATTTTATACAAAGCTGCTGAAGTTCAAACAAATGAACTAATGGCGGTTCTGTTCTCATTGTATTGGTTTGTATCATATCCGATACAGTGCGCAGTGTAGGGTTAAGATTGTGCAAAGATTGATTACATGCAATGTATGTTCTGTGATATTGTATAGGGCCAAAGAATGAACGTTGAAAGCTATAGGCCTAACAATCATTCGCCTGCTGAAGCCATTCAGTATGTGACTGCTCAGAATATGCTCGCGGTCTTACATAGGACAAATACAGTCGAGAGATACTGAAAACTGTTAAATACAAGAAACTAACTGAAAACGAACTACCGGTAGTTATTATGCTTATATATTTCTTTCTGTATTGTGGGAAGTTTATTCAATAATTTATTGTCATTTTATGGACGGGTGGACTGCTTTGTTATAGGCCTATAGCCTACTATGGCCGTGTTTATAACATTTTTGGCAGGGTTACTGTATACATTGTGTGTTCTGCGAACCACTGAGGATGCCGTAATATGGACAAAACGTTTGGTTTTAAGAAAAACAAAACGGTATAAACCGAAAACAGTTTTGTTTTTAACGAAAACCACGAAAATTTACGACCGAAGTGTCACTTTACGTGAGTCAGTAGATATAGTAGCCTATATCCCTACTTCCAAATTTATTAAACTTTTGAATGCACGCACCTTCTCTAAATTACACAGGAACTTCTGAATTTTTTTTTTGTAACTATAACTTACTTCGGTGCTGGCAGGATTTCCTTCGTGCCTCCAGCTCCAGACGTCTTTTTAATCGTGCGTGTCGCTTGTCACTCTCCATAAAATTGATTCTAGCGAGCTCTGCAACAGAATTCAGATTTCATTACAAAACTGTAACACGAAGCTTACAAAACTTGTGATGAGACAGAATCTATAGTGCCGCATACTTCTAATAAATTCTCCGTGGAAGCGCAAGATGAACATACTTACCATATTTGTCGACAGTCGCCTGCGTGTTTGAGCCGCTATTTTCCCATTAACGTGCGCTCGATTATTCGAGAAAGTCTGATGAAAAGACTCTACCGAGCTTCCCCAGTTTGAAAATATTGCAGCAACGTTTGTCAAGAACACTATTGGCAGTGGGTTCTAGCCAGTAACGAAGAAGATACTCGCACAGAAAAATTGCATACAGCTTTTCAGTCAAATACAGGAGGATCAAAACAACGACTATTCAACTCAAAAAACAAAATCGGTTCACGCTAGTCTTACCAATGGAGGTCTTGAATAATTACTGGTAATTGTAATGAAATAATACTGTATGAAAAAAAGCCAAAATCTTGGTAGACCTATGCCACTATACTATATACTAAACTTAGCTAGTACACTCATAGAGTTGGCAAAAGAGGACAGGAGACACACAAAACTGTTATAATAGAAAAGAGAAGAGCTGGATATTAAATATGAAATATTATTTATACTGGCATTGTTCAGCAGGGCTATTAGGGCGGGATCCATAGTTGTTATTATTGACAAAGGTTTCGGCCCCACCATCGTACGCCATCATCAGTGTCTAGATTGTGACGATATCCGCCAATTCATCTGAGATAAGATAGAGACTATGTGTTTCGCCTGAGAACGCCAACTTTTATAAACTTTTGTACCAGAACGAAAGCAGTGTCAACCGATCATCATCAAGTGCTATCTGATTGGCTTGGTAGCACAGCACATGCCAGATCCTATTTAATAGGAGGCTTTCTCCCCGTCGATTCATCTTGACGGAACCATGTTGGAATATTTTCACGGAGTCAGTGCCAGATTTACCACTAGGCCGACTAGGCCGCGGGCTCAGAGGGGAGTCGCAAGGTACAGATTTTTTTTAACAGAAGTATTTTTATAAAAGTAGGAGGCACTTTGATTTATTGAAGTATGATTTTTTGAAATTACATAATCAATTTTTGTTAATAATACAAGTGGAAGACAGTTCTTATATAAATATTGAGCTCTTGTTTTTAAGACGTTGGCATCCTTGAAAACTAATCTGCGCATGCGAATTTTAAACGTCGGCTATATTGCCCCAGAATTTACACTACCGTGGTACCACCCTTGTTTGTTATCATTGTTTATATGCGTTGTCACTGAACGGTTTGCGATTTGAGGTTATATTTTTATTTTGTTTTGAATATAAAGAAGGTTTTTAGGGTTGTGTGGTAGGCAGCGTGTTGTTTCGTAGATTTAGCGCGAAAACTTTATGAACATATAGGCTAATTGAATCCGTACATTAAACGTATTCATCATGAACATGAACATAAACATTCACACGGCTAGTGGAGCCTACAAACGTAAGCTAAAAAAATTAGTCGGGGGGGGGGGGCGCTCAGAAAACTTGGCCTAGGGCCTCAAAAATCTTAAATCTGGCACTGCACGGAGTCCATGTGTAGCCGAGGGTAGTAGTCATTTTCCGAGGACAAGATCTTGGAGTTCCGGCCGTGAAAACTTGTCTAACATACGAACCCTCTTGCCCAACAGCCCGGCTGATAATAATAATTTCAACGGTGTTGAAGCCAGCCGTGAACTTGCGTATTATACTGTTGAGGTATGGGTAAAAATAATGATTAATTTAAGTACAGGAGCAAACACACGCTTTATTGAAGGAACAGTTTAGTAGAAAGAATACATAAAACGGACACACGAAATACACATTACAAGAGCACATTTAAAACTGAACTGTACTTGTCGAGGGCATCTCTATTTATATAGAAAAACAGCTTCCAGATCTTTCCTTTTATTTAAAACTTCGAGAACATTACTTTTCTAGACTCTCACAGTAAACAAGCATGAGTGCGGGTTGAGGCCCCGCCCAGGCAGCTCGACCCCCACAGCACAATACAAACTTTCACTTCTACAATGACAGGTACATTTACTTAAGAATGAATGTAGAGTTTTCCAGTATATTCTCAACAGCCTCCCTAAAACTCTACATTCTCGCAATCACATTAATTTAAAAAAAATTCATTTTTACTCTTAAGTCCAAGTTTAGATCTTAAATAAACAAATTTTGGTTTTGACAAAGCTTTCGTAAGTATATCAGCGACTTGTTCATCACTTTTAACATAATGTACATCAATTTCTCCATTTTGAAAACAATCACGTACATAATTATATTTCACATCAATATGTTTTGTCCTTTGATGGAATTCAGGATTACTTATAAGTTTTAATGCACTCATATTATCTATATATAAATCATATTTATGAGTCTTACAATCGCATTCATTAAATAACTTCTTTAACCACATTATTTCAGTTGTTGCTAATGCTGCGCTTACAAATTCTGACTCGGTTGTTGATAATGATACAGATTGTTGCTTCTTACTTCGCCAAATAATTGCAGCATTTGCATACATACAAGCTACGCCAGAAGGTGATTTACGTGTAACTGTATCGCTAGCATAATCAGCATCACAATAAGTTGCCATCCGTACAATATAGTAATCCAAAATCAATCGTACCTTTTAGATAACGTAAAATTCGTTTAACAATTGACCAATGAGCTACACTTGGTTTGTCTAAAACTCTAGATACAACATTTACAGCAAAACGTATGTCTGGACGACTTACAATTTGCAAAAATATCAAATTGCCGACAGCTTCACGATAAGGTACATTACTTACAATAGTTTTTGATAAATATTCATCATGATTACAATCAATTGGCGTGGATACAATATTAGCTTCCGACATATTAAACTTTTCTAAGATTTTGTTAATATAAGTACTTTGATGAATGAAAACAGACCTATCATTCAATCTACAAATTTCCATTCCAAGATAATTAGTAACTTCTTTAGTACTAGTAATTTTAAATTTTTTACTCAAATCATTCAACAATTGAATCACAAATTGCAGAAACGACACATGTGACATTTTTGGCGGTATTGAGTTAAGAATGGAGTTTTATTCAGTATTTCTGGGCGCATCGTTTAGTGCAGAAATGACACATGTGCTATACTTTTAAGGCATTAAAATCTACTTGGAAAAATTCGTCCAATGCAGAAACAACACAAGTGAAATCACATGTGTTCTTTCTGCACTGGATGAATTTTTCTTTGTTCGTAGATTTAATTGGTACGACCTGCTCCCTAACCTTATATAGCATTATTATATGCATTATTGCGCAGCTGTTTATTGGAGCAAAAGTCATTGAGGTTAGTGTTTGTTTACCTTTCCAAACATCAAACATCTTGTTACAATGTCGAGTGAAAGTGATTGTGGTGAAATTAGTGATAAGCCTAAAAAGAGGAAAGGAGTGACTAATGAAGAAACTTACAAAAGGAATGTAATAAAAAAAGCCAGAGTAAAAGGTGAATCCTACACGTCTTATAAAGGTAAAAATGTTCATGCTAAAATTCAAGATACGTTTAATTGTAAGTATGCTGAAAGATGCTACTCTAATGTATCAGAGGAAAGTAAAAGCGATTTGTGGGAGAATATTTTTACTCCCTATACAGCAAGAATGAACAAGATACTTTCCTCCAAAGTTTAATTCAAAGAAGAGAACCAAAGTGAAGACGTAGGCCTAATGGCACTGAAAAACCCGAAGTTGACGAAAACGTTGAGGAAGACGTGGAGCAAGAGGAAAGTAGGAATAAGGATAAGAGACAGTCTAAAGAAAAACATAACTTTTTTACTTATCATGTGAAAATTAATGGTCATATCCAAGAGGTATGTAAAAATACCTTTGTGAAACTATATGGCATTACAGTAAGTCATGTTCGTCGTTTATGTAATCTTTTGATTGCTGGAAAAAGTCCACGTGATCTTAGGGACAAATTGAGGAGCGGAAACGCTATTAACGGTAAAATTTGCCAATTGATCTATAACCACATAGCGAAATACAAGGTAAAAGAAACTGTAACGAGCAGAAAATTTTAAAATTTTTTAAATTTTCACCTCGGCAGAGTACGTTCACACGAGGCAGTGTCAACGACTTATGGTGGAGCAATAAATAAGGAGTAATGAGAAGGTGTCAGTGAAGCGTTGCTGACTTGACAATAGAAACACATTAAGTTCAATCCAACTATAGAATTTGGTGGCGTAAGATGACAGGGAAAGTTTCGTCCAGAATTATTGCTCTCCGCAGCTGTAACAAAGTAAGTAAGGACATTCACACCCGTACCGAGAATTGTAGCAGATGTTGACCATGTTACGTCAGTAGACGATAAGCGACAAAAACGAGTGAAACTCCATACTACAATGAAACGGATGCGCTGCACCTTAAGAAACAATACTGGAAGATAGGCTGACAAAGACTACAGTCATGTTACGCAGCTGGAGGTATCGTCTAATTGACAGACAAGAATTTACGAAGGGAAAGTTGGGGTGACTTCAACGGCCAGCAGATATTCGAAATTAGTAATAGCCAGAAAAAAGGGGTTAGAGCATAAAACAATACGCCAGGGAGACTGTAAGTACAGATAATGGGAATCTATAGAAACGCAGAGTTTACTCAGACAATAGGCTGATAGACAAGTGTTTAATAGCCGTAGTTTCTTCGAAGCGGGTCAACGATCGTCAGGGTAGAAATCAGGGAGACCTAAGGACCTATCAGAGGCCTTCAGCCGGCGAGAAATTTGATGGCGAGGGGTGTTTCCATAGCAACTGAAACGAAGAACCTATCGGAAGAACTATGACGTAGAATCTTGACATGGTAGGGCAGTATTTTCCAAGAAAATCAAAAACTGACCAATCTCGAAATGAAGTAGGCGTGAAGCGCGCCAGAGACAAAATTTTGAGTAGGGACGAATTAATAAAAACTATCTGCCCAAGACAGAGACAGTCAGTGATACTCAATTTTTGGACAGTCTACACTCAAATTTTGAAACAGTTATACTAAAGCTTTATAGTCAGAATTTTCAGACAGTTTACATCCAAAATATCAAGTAGTTTAACTTCAAGTACGAGAGACGGTATATCATAAACTTTCAATTGTTTACTCAAATCATTCGGAGTTAGTAATTATTCAAAGTTCTGAAGAGTACATTAAACGGCGGAATGCTAACTCGAGTTCGGAAGCTAGATCGGTAACAAGTAACTTAAAAGACTTAATAATACGTTCAAATCGCGGTAGTGATACTTACCGTTGTGCGAAGTAACGGACTTAGTAAAATTTACACCAAGTGAACAATTAGACCGTTACACCAACAGACAGCATCACTTAACGATATACAAATTATTTGAACTTAATATTGTGTACGATACATTATCAACAATATAATGAACACGAAACATTAAACAAACTAATAAATTATATGAACGTTTAATGAAGCAGCGACTAATGAAACTAGACATGTATATTGACATTAAAGCGAACTCACAGCATACACAGTAAGATGAAACATTGATTGAACACTGAACTTCAATTACTCACACATATACAAACGCCTACGCGAGTGATCGGAAGAATAAAGTGATAAGTGGTTGTGATAAAGCAGCAGCCGACGGAATGTGTCTACGAGCCATCTCCATCACCAGAACGAGACTTCGTCAACAACTTGTGGATATTCAATAACCAAGTAACCATTATTATAATTATTTCTAATTAATAACTTCTACTGACCTGGTTTCTTTCAAAGAATTCACACCTGAGAAAATTATTAAGAAAAGTAATGAATAAATCTGAATAAAGTAGTTAATGAACGTATAAACAAAAGCTTATTTGGGATTTAATGAACGCATTAAATAAGTAAAATATTGAATTGTAATATCATTCGATTTATATATGTATGTATGTTTTCTTTGTTTTTCAGCATATATTGAGACATGTCTTTGTTTATTATAAAATATGTATGTATTTCAGGTACAGCGACGTAACCTATGTACTATTATAATATGTCATGAATGATAATTAAACTAGTATTTTAGTTGATCAGAAATATGCGTTCATTATTACCAATGCAACCCAAATATTAACCTAAAGTTTGAAGGAATACAAATAGATTTTAAGAGTTTCTTGTGTTCAATTAATATAAATGAATCGATGACTACCATCCATTAAATGATATCACGTATGTGTTGATGAGCATAGATAGTCAGAGTTATAGATAAGATTCAATTATACACATACATGTAAGAGATCGTTAAATTTTGTATTTAAGAGCAAACACGATAACAATATTAATTACCACAAGTGTGATTTTACATTTACTACACATTTGCATAAATTGACATTTATAATTTACCACTAATCAATACGTGCAATCAATACGCATATAAAATGACTTTTATAAAACTCACTATGGCGGAAGGCAAAAAATGTATTTGGACGCTAGATTAAGCATTAAGGTTATGCACAACATGTTTTTGGAAGCCAATCCAGAAGGTAAAAACAAAGTGAAGTATGTTTTTTTTAGGGAGTTTTTCAACGAAAATTTTAATTACAGTTTTGGAAGACCACAGATAGACGTTTGTAGTACCTGTGAAGGTTTCTCTATAAAAATGAAGATAGAAACTTGAGTGACAATGCTAAACGGAATGTAGCAGCTGAGCAAATGTGACATAAAAGGCGTGCGAAAAAGTTTTATAGCGCTCTACAAGTTACATCGGAAAACGAGGATGACGATACTGTTGCACTTGCCTTTGACTTTATGGCAACACAACCCCTGCCTCGCATTCCAGTACAAGAGGTTTACTACTTGAGGTAACTGTCTGTAAATATTTTTTGTATTCATAACTTAAAAACGGACATAGCTGACTTGTATCTATATCATGAGGGACAAGCAAGTAAGTCACCAAACGAAGTATGTACTTTTTTGTGGCTATATATTCAAACTTTACCAAGTTCGGTGAAAAAACTCCACCTTTTCAGTGATGGCACAGGTGGACAGAACAAAAACCACACGGTGGTGCGGTTTCTTCTGAGCCTATGTGACAGGAAGATTTGACTGCATCATTCATTTTTTCCCGGTTCGAGGACACTCGTTCATGCCTTGTGACCGTGATTTCGGTTCTCTAAAACGTTTTTTAAATAAAATAGACAGAATCTACTTGGTAGAACAATATGGTGAACTGTTCTTACGTTCAGGTAAGGAAGGTAGATTCAAATTACATTATGTTGAAACAGAGACAATAATAAACTTCCATACATGGTAGCCTAGATTCTACAAAAAGACAGTTTGCTCAGAAGAAACAGCAGGTCGTGGAATTCCAAAAATGGCCAAAGTAACTTTCAAGGTTTCAATTTATAGACAATTTATCTATAAGAATGAAAACAAAGGAACAGCTACAGCTAAGGAGTTCATAGGTGGTCTGACATCTAACACATTTTTCCTTGCCAAAACTGAAGCTGCACCTATTCTTCCATCGTTAAAAGCTTATCCAATGGGCAAAATTCCAATCAATGCCAAAAAATTGCTGATATAGGAAAGCTAAAAAATTACATTATTGGCTATGAAGATTTTTATGATGAAATTTTGAATTGTCCCTCAACAACAGCAGCTGACTGCAGTGATGACGATGGCACAGCCCACGACGACTAACTGGTCGGTCTTACTTCATCACAAGGTTGATGATTCACAAAACCTGAGATTCTGTAAATACTTTTTCACTTCTATGTAGTTTGTATTCTATCAATAATACCTTGTAATTTGTAAATAAATATTTTAATATTCATTTATCACGTTTTTCTTTATTTAAAACCATTCAAACACATTCGGAAAATTTGTAGAGTGCATTAACGACACATGTGCAAAATTTTCAAACATAACGTATAGGCTTGTATAATGACAGATTGACATTAAATTTAGTTTGCACGATGTCAGATAGTTAATTAAATACAAGGTAATTTTTCCAAAATTTGATTCCAAGCAATTTCGAAAAAAAAAGTTTTTTTGTTTTTCTCACAACAATGAAAATGTCACATGTGTCGTTTCTGAAATTTGTGATTCTTTATCAATCAAACTTTCATTTGAAGCTGCAATAAATCCATCATCAACATAAATTGCTAACAAGATCTTATTATTATTTTTGTTATATACGTATAAACATGGGTCACCCGTACTTTGACAAAAATCTAAATTTACAAGAAAATTAGTGAAGTGGTTAGAAAATTAGTCCAGCATCTTGGTGCTTGTTTTAAGCCGTATAAACGTTTCATTAATTTACATACGCGTGAGCTTGCATCATCAAAACCTTCAGGTTGTTTCATATATATATCTTCCTTTAAGTCACCGTATAAAAAAGCCGTTTTTATATCAAATTTACCGATATGTAAATTTTCACGAGCAGAAATACTAAGTATCAATCTTATTGTATCAAAGCGAACAACCGGACTAAAAGTTTCTTTATAATCTATATCTTTCTGTTGCGAATAACCTTTAATAACCAACCGCGCTTTATAACGTTCTGTACCATCTGGATTGAGCTTCTTCAAAAAAGCCCAACGATTGTTAATCACCTTTTTATCTTTTGGCTTTTCCACTAATACCCATGTCTTATTTTCATACAAAGAGTTCATTTCGTCCTGCATTGCAGCTTGCCAACTATCTTTTTCTTTACTTGTAATTGCTTCGTTATAATTAGATGGTAACTTTTTAGCAATAAACGTGATCGGACATCCATAATATTCTGTAGGTTTTAATTTTGTTCTATCGCGCAATTGTCGTCCAGTTTGATTGTTATCGCTATTTGAAGATTGTAAAGGTTCTCTTTCTTCAAACTCATTTGATTCATTTTTAAGTAAAAGTTCATTACTTTTAGGAGTTATAATTTCATTTTCTTCAGTTTCTATATTATTATTGTTCAAAGAATTCAAAATAATTGAATCAGCTAATACTCTTTCAGGTTTAAAAAGTACATCTCTACTTATAATGACATCTCGCACTTCCGGAACATATACACGATAACCTTTACAATCCTCATGATATCCGACCAGATAACCCCTCATCGATTTTTTATCAAGTTTCTTACGCGTTTCTTTTGATATATGTACATAACACATGGCTCCAAATATTTTAAATCTATCAACAGTAGCTGTTTTTCCATTCCATAACTCATAAGGAGTTTTATTATTTTGTTTTGTTGGGACTGTTCTATTAATTACATGTACAGCAGTATTCATTGCTTCTGCCCATAAGAATAGACGTAAGTTTGAATTTGAATATAACATTGATCGAGCAGACACAATGATTCTACAATGATTCGGTTATCGCGCTCTGCAATTGAATTTTGTTCGGGCGTATATAGAACATTAATCGAATATTTTATACCTTTACTATTTAAAAAAGAGATCACAGCTTTATTATCGTATTCTTTACCACCATCAAAATGAATTTCTTTAATATTTGTTGTAAATTGATTCTCAACCCCGATACAAAATGATTTTAGTCTTTCTATTACTTCAGATTTTTCTCGAATAAAATGAATTTCTCTATAACTTGAAAAATCGTCTTTAAAAGAAACGAAATATAACTTTCTACCCAGAGACTCTACTTCCATAGGACCACAAACGTCAGTATAAATTATTTCGCGAGTTTTAGTGGCACGATCGATCTTTTTGTGAAAAGGCAATCTATGATTTTTGCCATAAGCGCAACCTTCACAAAAGAAATTTTTATCCGTAAATTTTATATTTAGATTTTTCAAAAAATTTTTCACATGTTTTACATTTTTATGGCAAAGTCTTTCGTGCCATAATTGTAAAACATTACCGTTGGCAATGCTCGATCTACTCTTTTGTTCTACCACGTTACATTCTTTTGGAATTAAAATTTGAATGTCTAATTTTAGCAAACTACCAGGCTCATATTCGGAACCAGTTACAAGAATTTCATTACCATGCTTTAAAGTACATCTCGTAGCATTATGTGTTATTTCATAATCTATACCCCTTTTACCCGCATATTTAACAGAAAACAGATTATACATTGAATCAGGAACATATAATACATTATAGATAGTACCTTCTACTCGTTCACTATTTTTATAAGTTTCAAAGTCAATATTACCTTTACCATATGCAGACATTGTCATACCGTTGCCCATTCTTACACTGACTGGTGTTGTATATTCTTCGAACGTTGAAAACCATTCTCGATACTTCGACATATGATCCGTCGCACCCGAATCCACAATCCAGAGATCATCCGGATTGCCACAGCTGCCTTTGTCACCTATTAGTGCTATCCTCGATGTTGATTTCTTCTATCCAGAAGACGAGTTACTTCTTTCTTGATTATTCGACCATCTTCGCTGTCCATTATTCTTATTCATGAAGCAATTGTTACTTTTATGACCTTTTCTTTTGCACGTATAACATTCTTCTTATCGTCAGATACCGAATCCCAAGCACTGTGAAAATGATTAAACTTTTGTGGCAGAGATGTTAAAACACGAGTCATCACCATAGTCTTTTCAATTTTTCCCCCGAGATTTTTCATTTTTCTAGCCAACTGTTCTATTTTTGAAATATTATACGTAACACTTTCACTCTCTGTCCACTTAAACTCAAAAAATTGTTTTTGAAACATCGACAGATTTTCATCAGATTTTAGATCATATGCTGTATTCAATTTGTCCCACATCTCCTTGGCAGTAGAACAACCCATTTTAAGTTCGAGAGGCTTTCTCTCCACTGTTGTAACAATTAACTTTCTGGCAATTTTGTCCGCCTTCTTGAACTTTTTCAACAACGCGTCACGATCTTCTGCACCTGCAGCTGGCTCGGCTAATCTTCCTTCGCAAACATCCAGCACATCATCATCCTCTTCCATCAATGTGCGTACTACGAAGCGCCATTGATGCCAATTATCTTTGTCTCGAAGTTTTTCAATTTTTATATTCGGTTCCATTTTTGCACAAATATTTTATACTTGCACTCCAATTACACACTGCACTCCGATTTTAAAATGCCACTGGGCCCATAACCTGTTGAGGTATGGGTAAAAATAATGAATAATTTAAGTACAGGAGCAAACACACGCTTTATTGAAGAAACAGTTTAGTAGCAAGCATGGACGTAGCCAGGATTTTGGATAGGGGGGGCAGAGGACTAAAGGGTTACCTAAAAAGCGCCGGGGGGGGGGATAAGCAAATTGCTTCGTCTCGGTATGTTATTAAGGCTCGTCAGTATAACTATCGCATACCTATTATAGGAATCTAAGCTAAAAAGAAATTTTTAAAATTAATCCAAAAGGGAATTTAAAAAAGTTTTACTCTATTGATCCAAAGCAGTGATTGTCGGATCTATTTAAAAGACTTTTATGTTACTTTATTTGTGAGTTACCTCTCATATGAAATTTTTTTTATTAGCTACTTTTTAGTAACACGCACCGTTATCGAGTTAAAAATTAAAATTTTCCTTTATTTAAAAACTTTAGGAATTTTTTCTCTGGAATGAAGAATACTACGAAGAAATGTTTCAGATTTAACCATAGTAGTGCACACTTAGATTTGATATATTTTACTTTCGTGGCTGTACTAGGCACTGTTATATTCTTGGGCGATTACTTCTATTTGATCGTTAAGAGGGTACCCTAGATTGTCAATATATACCGCAAGAAGTTCAAAAATATTTTAATTCAAGGGGTGAAATTAAAGATTGGAACACTTGATCCAAGAAAAGATGTTCTGGGGTGTCTGAGACCCCAAGATGCTTTAAGGGTTAAATAATCACCAAAAGTCACAAATAATAATGTGATTTTAATTAAAACGTGGCAACAATGAAAAAACAGAATTACTTACAAATACCGTGATGAATGACAAAATTAAAGTTTTATAGTACGGTATGATATAAAATTAGTATAGTACAGTATAATTTTATACAATTATATATTTTTAAAACAATATTAGTTTTTCGTATGCAAACTAGCAAAGGATATATTATCACAAAGCATTAAACTAAAACATGTTACTAAAATAACTTACTAAAATAAGTTAAACTAAAATAAAAACTAAATCAAATAACTAAAAAATGTTAAACTAAAATAAGTTTTCTTGGATTTTCAGAAAACCTTTTCAGCACTTCCTTCTCCAATTGCTCCTTTTTTTCTAAAGCAGTTTTTCTGTGGACACTCATTGAGCATAGTCCATTGAGACGCTCCCCTGTCATCGTCGACCTAAGCCAGGTCTTTACTCTCCGCAACGTACTAAACGACCGCTCTACAGTACAAGTGGTGCAAGGCAGAGTAATAGAGATAAGCAGCGCTTTTTTTGTGGCCGGGTAAAAGATTTCAGCCTCTTTTACTAGATCTGCTATTGTCAGTTTTTTTAGCTGCTCTTTATTGAGTTTCTTCTTCTCCCACATAGTGTACCATAATTCAACTTCGGAGGCAACATCTTTTAAGTTATAAAAATCTGAGAACTCCTTGCCTTTTATTTTAAAGTCTTTCATGGTTATCATGGATATCATCTAACAGATGTAGAGACAAAATTGAAAAGGCAGGTGAGTGTTCATCTGAAAAACGTGCCTCCAGTGAAGAAACTAATGAATCGAAGTAAGGAATTACCAAGGATCTGTTCCAGTACTCTAAAGGACTGGAAGCTGGAGGATTGGAGTGATGGTTTTGTTTTTGAATAGATCTTGGGACTGTCAATTCCACTCTAACATCTTTGGTAATCTCGTCGACACTATTTACAAGCTCTGTAGTAACTTTCTCTGCATCACTACGATGAGTTGTTATCACTCCAAGGATCCGTTTGATGTGTTTTGAGCATTGGACCAGGTCCAGGGTTTTAAATTGAAGAACATTTACAACAGGTTCCAATAAGGCAGAATATTTGGCTATCAAGGCAACAGCAACAATAAGTTCAGGTTTTGTGGCTGCAGAATGTAATTGAAATGCCTGATTCCTCGTGTTCGAATTTCCTTCTTCCAGTGATAATCTCTTCAACCCTTCAACAATTTTTATGAAATGCTCGTTAAAAACTGAAATATTCTTGCATTTTTGGGACCATCGCAACTCACAGAGCATTGGAATGTTCGGGGCGTAGCGTCTTCTCAACACTGACTCTCTGAAGAACCTTATAATGTCTTTGATAGTGGTGATGGTGTTGCGTATTTGTGGAACACTATTCAAGTCATTTACAACAAGATTTAATTTGTGTGATGCACAATGAAAGAAGATAGCTTTCTCATACTTATTTCTTATAATTGATTGTACACCTTCATACTTGCCAGCCATAGCTGAACATCCATCATAACCCTGACCTACACATTTCTTCGGGTCAAGTCCTTCTTTTTCCAGAAACTTGTCTATCGCTGTTGCAATCGTGGTGGCATTGAGGGCAGGAAGTTCCACAAAACCCACAAACTCTTCCCGAACTTGCATTTCTTTTTCATCGAAGAAGCGCAAACCAATAGACAGCTGCTCTTTCCCTGATATATCAGCAGTCTCATCTGCCAGCACGCTAAAGGCAAATGCCTTCTTTGCTTGTTCTATAATGTCATCTTTGATAACAGCTCAGCAGAGATCAATAATTTCATTCTGGATCTGAGGGGACATATGTTGCATTTTTTCTCATACTAAGGATATCACAGTGACGTTTTAGTTCTTGGTCATCAGCATCGATTCGGAAGTGGATCAGGTCTTGAAATACACCTTCATGCTGCTCATTTCCCTCAGAGGCAAATCATGGGTACCACAAAATACGATTGTAGAAATTATCGATGCTAAGATTTTTTTGTTTTCTTCTATTAGTATCTTGTGGCCCGATATCACCTGAACGTCGACAGGAATTTCGTCCATAAAGATTTTGGCTGCACTGACTGCAGCTTTGTGCCAGTTGGTGGAAGCATGACTTTTGCAATTTTCATGTAAATGTTTGTAACGTATAAAAGGAGTTACAATGAACGATCCTAAAACACCCTTCACTGTACCAAGAAGGGGTGGGAACAGCACACAGAATTTGCAGAGTGCGCCTTTCGACCCCTTCGAATATGCTAACCAAGGGGAGTAAGTTTGAAGCCAACCGTGATTAAACTTCCTGCTTGAGAGGCCGACATCTTTAGCAAAGTCATAAGTAGTGGGTGGAACCCAACAGTTTGTCAACAGTTCCTTTTTTTTTGGCGCTGTCATCTGAGATGTCCGTCCGATCCACCGACCCAAATCATTCTCACACTCACAGCAGTCTTCAACATCAGGTTTAGGTGACTCACTGAGTGTTGGAATGGAAGAAGGCCCTGGTTGAAGCTCAACAGGGCAAGGTGCTGGTGAGGTTTTAACTTTCTTCTCGCTTTCACGTTTATCACTGTCATCTAAATCCCTTTTTTTGCTCCCTAAAATAAAGATGAGAATTCCCAAATAAAGAAGATTATGCAGGAAAAATTAAACAAATTTATTTTTACATTACCGCATACAGGAAGGTGTGTCCAAATTTCTTTTAGTTTGTTACTTTTCTTTTAATTTTTTATTAAATGAAATAACTTTACATTTTTTCTATATAAATATAATTTTTCACCGTTTAGACATTTCATCAAGAAGTCGCTAGGGTGGCGCTGCTGATGCCGAAACAAGGCGAATATAATTGAGCCGGTGAGAATGCTTTATGGCTAATTGGAGAAATTTAATGGTTTGTTAAAATTGTTATTGAAAAATCAAATAAAAAGATACTGTAATACTAAAAACTGATCACTGTCTACATGTAAGTGATTAATCTGATTTATAAATATGTATTCTGCATGTTTTTATATACTTTATATATTCAAATTTTATGACTTATGCCACTTTCATTCTCACCGGCTCAATTAACATAGCAGTTTTGAATATGGCGGAAACCAATCAGCAAGTAGGGATGGGTATCGATCGCCAACTTATTAATATTTGATATCGATAAAATATCGAGTCATTAACATCGATATATAAATATTATCGAAGGAAAACCATCGATATATCGGTCATGATTTAAGTTCAAGTTGGAAGTACAGAGATTTATAATTTCCCCCAAGTGAGTCTGTTCCGTCTTTGATTCTGTTTATCTTTTATGTGACTTGGATAGAAATAATGTAAAAAACAAACATCACTTAGACCAACTGTTATTATGAATAGTAAATATCGATACTTGGACACTCATTTAAATGGATGTTGAATAGCTGAGTGGTTCCTAAACTGTTCCGCAAAAAACTCAAAAAAGGTAATTTGAAACTGATTTTAAAATAAAACTACACGAAGTCAACTATTCTCGTATTCAGCTGTCAAGGACATAAACAAGAAAATAATAAAACATTATCATAAAATAAGAAAAACATCGATAACTGAAGGGACAATATCGATATTTTGATATATATATCGATACCCATCCCTATCAGCAATCTTAAGGCATCAGCACTACTATTCCTAGACTAGACTTATACTCTCATGCTTACTCTGCTACAACCCTGATCACAAGCGTTGTAAAAAAATTATATCCACCATCTTTTTTCAAAAATTTCACAACCCTGGTTATTACGCCAAGTAAGTGAATATTCGCAAAGTGGAACGAGACGAAATGGCCGATTAAAATGTAATTTTTTTTCTTTTTTTATATCTTGTTATTGCGAGAGGTATTTTGAAATCATAAAATACACATCTGCTTGTAATTAGTGTATCCGAAATTTTAGTTTTGGAAATTGGAAGCGTCCGAATAATCGAAACTTAACCTAACTTTCTTCACTCAGGGAGAGTTCTGTAGTCTTGACTTTTTTGAGACAAACAAAATAACGTAACCACTATAGGTATAATTATAAATACTATTACGTGACCAATATATTTTAATACTATTCAACGTTGTAGAAATATCCTGAAATTTTAGAAATCGACATAAAAAATTAATGGCTAATTTACCTTTAAAAAACTTTCGTATACCCATTTTACTACTAACTATTGATGTGTCCTGTAGGTACTGTGGATGAAGTGAGGTCTCTGATGAGGTTAGACTATATTTAAATAAAGACGGAAACTAAAAAGAAGCTTGCAAAGCCGAGTTGAACTATAACGCGACTGGTCTGTTCACCAGGAAAATGGCGGATGCTTTAAAACTAGGGACTTACAAAAGCGGGAAGTTCAAAACTGTAAATTAACTATATATGTTTCTTTAATTCTTTAAAGTAAAGTAAGGATAACTGTCCATCACTGCTCCTGTTCTAGCACTCCTCGCATGCGTTTTTTATCTACTTTTATTTTATATTTTTTACTTTGTAACTTGATCTAGGGGGGGCAGCTGCCCCTCCCTGCCCCCCCTTGGCTACGCCCCTGGTAGCAAGTATACATAAAACGGACACACGAAATACACATTACAAGAGCACATTTAAAACTGAACTGTACTTGTCGAGTGCATCTCTATTTATATAGAAAAACAGCTTCCAGATCTTTCCTTTTATTTAAAACTTCGAGAACATTACTTTTCTAGACTCTCACAGTAAACACGCATGTGTGCGGGTTGAGGCCCCGCCCAGGCAGCTCGACCTCCCACCGCACAATACAAACGTTCACTTCTACAATGACAGGTACACTTACTTAAAAATGAATGTAGAGTTTACCAGTATATTCTCAACAATACTGGCAGATGGTAAAAACTTGTCTGTATCAACTTGCGTTGAAGTTCTAATATATAGGCCTATAAAAGATTTTACAAACAGTAGGCCTGCTGTAGTATATTCTAGTTTCCAGCTTTAGGGTTTCACCAAAAAGAAAAAAAATAGTATTTTAGTCATAAGTGTTTAAAGAATACTGAATTAGCATTGTTCATGCGGCTTGGTTCAGGAGAAGCAACTCCTTCCACAGCGGGAGTCGTGGCCATGACACTAAAACATTTACAAGAAAACACGAGAATGATTTCACTGCCATGAAAACTTAATCGAAGTATCCAGGATGCAATAAATTTTATGTAGAAAAACGAAGTAAAACCAAGGGCGGATCGTGATCAAGTTGCAAAGTTGCACAACAACCAGTTTTATTGACTGTCTTTATTAATATTGTAACGTTACATAACCACTGCCCAAATATGATAACACAATCACCATCGTTAAAACCAGTAACACCCCATTCTAAAAGTCAGAAATGGGTATTATGTACCAAGCTATAAAAAACTTTGTACTACAAAACACTGTAAACAATAACAAAGTGAAATATAGTGTACAAAGTGAAATATAGTGTACATAGTGAAAGTGTAAACTTTTAAAAAAAGAGAATCTCACAGATTGGTACTGTAGATGAAAAACAATCAATATTGTAGCAGTGAACTATATTGCTGCTGACAAGTTTTGTATTTTTTTGTATTTTGTGTAATTTTGTATTGTGTAGGCCATAAAGGTCTTGTACCTAGGAATAATCTTTGTGTTTAATATAATGATTTTGTTTAAATATAAGATAACCCAGGGTTAAATATAAAATAATACTATGTTAGCAAGGTGGCATAGGAAAAATAGTTTAGAGTAAGGATACATTAAGTAAATAATAAATTATAAATGAATCAAATTAAAAGGGATTATTTTATAAATTACCAATGTACAAGTTTAAGAAAATTTTAAGAAAAACCTTAGATAAATTAAATTCGATTATAAATAAAATCTAAAAAGGATTATTTTTATAAAAAGAAGAAATAAATTTATACTAATTAATAATAGCCTATATACTAAAAAGTATATAGATTCACCAATAAAAAACCATAAAAAATTCTTGGTTACTAACAGTAACCAACTAACAAGATTGGAATTTAATTGTTAAAACGATTTGGAAGTGAACGTTTTGAAAAAGTGTAATGCCTATAAAAATTTGAGAAATTAACAAATACCATTTGGAATAAGTAGTGCAAAATTAATAAAATTGACAAGTGATGTCCACTACATATTAGAACTCCTTCGAATAGAATCATTCACGTCCTTAATTTGATGAAACTTTGAAAAATCAACCTCCGAGATCCCAGGCCTAGTCCACAGAACGTCGACATTTTAGTGAGATCGTTACCAAGTAAAATTTAACTAAATTACATCTCAACTATAACTTCATAACACTAGAAACAGCACCATATCTTTAAACATTTCAGGAAAGAGGTGAAAACAAACTTTATTATTTTAGTTAACCAAAAAACCAGCAGCACGGATTCCTGTGAATTTCTTGCCGCCATTAAACAAATTTCGTGTTTTTAATGAAGAAATGTAATCTGCGCTCTGGCGGATAACCAAGGAACTACATAATCTAAATACTACAAATTATAATAAATTAATTTATGTAAAGCTTGGTATTAACCAATATTCATTTCTGACCGTCTCATAGTACAAATAACTCAAAAATAACCCTGGGAAATTAATAAATTGTTTCTTTATTGTTATTGAAATAAAAAAATAAAAATATTTGTTATAGGTCTACATTATATGTTTAAAAAATAAGATCGAACTAATGTTGTGTTGTCAGTAAGAATCGATTATACCTTTCTGTTTTGGGAGAAGATAAAACAAAAATTTGCTAAATAAATCCAATGAATACTTTGTTGTTTAAATAAAAATGTGTATTATTTTCAGTAGATGGTAGTTGGTTACAGATTGTCTGGAGACAGAGAAGAGAACGGACAACCAGAATATATTAAATATCATTTGGGGTTAAATTAACCACAAATGTGTTCGTAAAAGTCACAGTCAGCTGGTCTCATGAGCGGAGAAATTCAAATTAATTAATATATGCTAAGAGAGTAATTCTCTTTGCACTCTCTCTCCTAACTACGGTCAAACAACGGTATTGATTTCACCCAAATAAAATCTAAGGGAAATATTTGCGTAATCACACACACTCGATTTTTGGAAACATTGAACATAAATTATAAATTCTGTGACTCTCATTAAAGCGAGATTTTCGAAGAGCATAAATAGACGATAAGATCAAACGATACTATTTGACTCTGAGAGAGATTACCCGCGAGACGTTACGAGATGCCGCTAACAACGTGGGGCAAATAAAACATAATTATTTTATTAAATAATTACAGTGACGATCGCAAGGGAGACGATAAGAAACCTTTTTAGGAAACGTATATTTATGACTCCGAGAGATTACCCGCGAGACGTTACAATATATTAACAGTGTTAACGAGTATTTCCATTAGTGTGCGTACACGTATACCAGAATACATTATCAGTCAATACGCTGCTCGAAAACGAAAAATTTACACTTAAAAAGCAACGCGAGCTTTGTCGGCCGAGCGTGGTGGTGCACTGGGCCTCTGCAACATGATAGTTATATGGCAGCGGCGTACAATCGCTCAAATGCGAAACGCAGGCTATACGTGTATACTGTTTCCGTTCTCAGCTTAATCCTGATGTAAACAAACAGGCGTGGCACATCTGAAACGCTATTGGCTGCTTGAATTAGAGGCGTGTCACTCTGACAGAAGGAGTACAGACAGGGTACATTAATATTGGTACTGTACAAACATACGTAAATTGTAATAAATTGTCGTGACCAAAGTAACCGTTTAAATATTGCAACAACAAAAAGTGAAGTTTATTTAAAACAAAAATAGAAGCTGTCATAATTACCAGTGTACTGAATGGTATCAGTTGTTGTCAGAGAGTAAATTCAATTCCTTGCCATTTCTGTGTCTGAACTTGAGTCAGCGTTATTATTGGTAAGATTGCTCATTGTCCACAACGACGTCGGTAATGTGAGCCAGTTGCCATAGATTATCATCTCACTTGATTATTGCCGCCGTTGTTTCATTTACCGCCTTCTCAATAAATTCTTTTATGTCAAACCGCTAATGTTGTGTTGTGGCGAGCAATATATTCTTTCAACTGGTTCCATATTAATTCAATACGATTCAGAATACAGTGATAAGGAGGAAGTCTTAATACGACGCCCTTGCCCTTATTTAAGGGACAAGATAACTCTCACATGACTATACAGACAATCTACACATGCGCGTAATACATTACTGTGAGAAGAGTGTCAACTCCCCTGGGCAATAGCGTTTCAAATTTACCACGTGGGTTTGTTTACATCAGGATTAAGCTAAGAACGGAAACAGTATACAATAACATATCTCGGCTATACAAGGAAGGCGATTGGACGCCGGGCTGCAACGTGAAGTGCGTGCGCAGCCAGGCCAATGTTACTCTCTCATTCCTTTTCTCTCTAGCTCCACTCTCCAACCAGTGTGGCCCGAAGTGAGTGCTTTATGACAGTGTTGTTTTCGGTTATCGTTTACAAATTGGCGGTTTATAAAGTTCACTATTTTTTGTTTGTTATTACGAGTGTCAGTAGGGTGCGCGTTGTAATAGCATTAATTAGGAATAAAATTATAAACATGAATTCTGTTGTCAACCTTATAAATAAACCGTTTTCCCATCTCAACCTCGAAGAAAACCTTGAAATTAAAATTTTAGGACGCCCTTTACCAGATTTAACAACGAAGCAAAATATTAAGTCAGGTAATAGGGCATTTTGTGCCACTCCGTGGCATTTAAGTCTGATTATTATGCAAAAACTGACTGGCTGTGTGGTTGTGATACAAAGAATGCACTGTTCTGTTTTCCTTGTTTGTTGTTTTGTGGAGAACAACTCTGGACTAAATCTGGTTTGACTAATACTAATCATTTAAGTGAACGTGTGAAAAACCACCAGGCTTCAAACGTACATGTAAAAAACGGTAACGGTAGATGTCGGAACAGTAAATATTGGAGGACAGTTTGACTCACAGTATAGACGCAATATTGTCTTACATAATGAAAAGATGAGGCATAATGGATACGTGTTAAATATTATTATAAATTGTGTTCGTTTTTGCGGATCTTTCGTATTAGCTTTACGGGAACACGACGAATCTGACATGTCGATCAACCTGGGAATTTTTCGCGGCTTAATTGATTTTAGCGCAGAACTCGATGGTGCTTTAGAAACTCATTTAGAAAGTGCTACTGTTTTTAAAGGCACGTGTAAAACGGTGCAGAATGAACTTTTAAAAATAATGTTAGAGGTCTGTCGTGAGAAAATCCCACAGGAGATTAAAGAAACTAACTTTTTAGCAGTAATTGCTGATGAAACCAGTGACATCGCTAACATATTTCAGATGGCTGTGGTTTACAGATATGTTGTAAAAGGTAAACCTGTTGAAAGATTGTGGGGATTTTTCACACCTGAGAAACATAATGGCAAAACTCTAGCAGCCTGCATTATTGAACAGCTTGAGTAATATAAAATTAACGAAACACCGGCAAAACTGATTGCCCAAACTTGCGATGGTGCATCCGTAATGGCTGGATCATCTGGTGGAGACCAAGCTATTGTAAAAAAACATTTCCCAAAGGCAGAATATGTGCATTGTTACGCCCCCCCCCCCAAGCTTAATTTAGTTCTGATGAATGCGGCGTCAATTAATCGGAGCGTTCGCGTTTTCTTTACAAGCATACAGGGAATATGCACTTTTTTCCAGTAATCCTCAGCGAACCAAGGTGTTAGACGAAATAGTTAGAAAACGATTACCGCAATCTGTATATACGAGATGGAACTTTCAATCTCGAAGTGTACAGGCCTACGGATTTTCTGTACAGAATACAAATTATACAGTGCATGAGAGATATTCTAAGTGGAGATGAAATAAGAAATTTTAACACAATTGATATTAAAATTTGATGCTTTATCCCAATCCCTCTTACACGACTCCAACCACACGTTACTGCAACCACCAAAATTTGGAGCCACCAGCCGCTACTGGTAAAAACTACAGGATACATTCGTATGGTCCGGATTTAAGCATAGGCTACATAGGCTAGAGCCTAGGGGCCCGCACAAAAAAAAAATCGGTATTTAGAACCATAGGCTACATGACTTCCATGGTCTGAGATTTATATTTAAAATCATTTTCGAAATGAAATATTTCCAAAGGAACTACTTCTTTCTACTTCCTGCTTCAGGCTTAACCACAGTCCTGTGGTCACTAACGTATAGCACCTCAGGTTAGCGCACCACGTCTGCATACTTAGTATTTCTGCTCGTGAAAATTTACATATTGGTAAATTTGATATAAAAACGGCTTTTTTATACGGTGACCTAAAGGAAGATATATATATGAAACAACCTGAAGGTTTTGATGATGGAAGCTCACGCGTATGTAAATTAATGAAAAGTTTATACGGCTTAAAACAAGCACCAAGATGCTGGACTGAGCACTTCACTAATTTTCTTGTAAATTTAGATTTTTGTCAAAGTACGGGTGACCCATGTTTATACATATATAACAATAATAATAATAAGATCTTGTTAGCAATTTATGTTGATGATGGACTTATTGCAGCTTGAAATGAAAGTTTGATTGATAAATTGTTGAATGATTTGAGTAAAAAATTTAAAATTACTAGTACTAAAGAAGTTACTAATTATCTTTGAATGGAAATTTGTAGATTGAATGATGGGTCTGTTTTCATTCATCAAAGTACTTATATTAACAAAATCTTAGAAAAGTTTAATATGTCAGAAGCTAATATTGTATCCACGCCAATTGATTGTAATCATGATGAATATTTATCAAAAACTATTGTAAGTAATGTACCTTATCGTGAAGCTGTCGGCAATTTGATGTTTTTGCAAACTGTAAGTCGTCCGGACATAAGTTTTGCTGTAAATGTTGTATCTAGAGTTTTAGACAAACCAAGTGTAGCTCATTGGTCAATTGTTAAACGAATTTTACGTTATCTAAAAGGTACGATTGATTTTGGATTACTATATTGTAAGGATGGCAACTTTAAAGCTTATAGTGATGCTGATTATGCTGGCGATACAGTTACACGTAAATCAACTTCTGGCGTAGCTTGTATGTATGCAAATGCTGCAATTATTTGGCGAAGTAAGAAGCAACAATCTGTATCATTATCAACAACCGAGTCAGAATTTGTAAGTGCAGCATTAGCAACAACTGAAATAATGTGGTTAAAGAAGTTATTTAATGAATGCGATTGTAAGACTGATAAATATGATTTATATATAGATAATATGAGTGCATTAAAACTTATAAGTAATCCTGAATTCCATCAAAGGACAAAACATATTGATGAGAAATATAATTATGTAGGCTACGTAATTGTTTTCAAAATGGAGAAATTGATGTACATTATGTTAAAAGTGATGAACAAGTTGCTGATATACTTACGAAAGCTTTGTCAAAACCAAAATTTGTTTATTTAAGATCTAAACTTGGACTTAAGAGTAAAAATGAATTTTTAAATTAATGTGATTGTGAGAATGTAGAGTTTTAGGGAGGGTGTTGAGAATTTACTAGAAAACTCTACATTCAATTTTAAGTAAGTATACCTATTATTGTAAAGTGAAAGTTTGTATTGTGCGGTGGGAGGTCTAGCTACCTGGGCGGGGCCTCAGCCCACACACATGCTTGTTTACTGTGAGAAGTCTACAAAAGTAATGTTCTGGTAGTTTTAAATAAAAGGAAAAATCTGGAAGCTTTTTTCTATATAAACAGAGATGCACTCGACCAGTTAAGTTCAGTTTTAAATCTGCTTTTGTAATGTGTATTTCGTGTGTCCGTTGTATGTATACTTGCTATAAACTGTTCTTCAATAAAGTGTGTGTTTGCTCCTGTACTTAAATTATTAATTATTTTTAACCATACCTCAACACGGCAGTTATCGTTCGTCATAGAAAAACTTACCCTTGTTAAAACATAAAATGTTGCGGGTAAACTACCCCTTTCCCTTAACCGATCTTCACCAAAAACAACAGGTCTTGAGAACTCTACAATGCAGGGCTTTATGCAAAAAATTATTCGTTTCTATTTAAATTTTCGGCTGTTATCGTTTGCCATAGAAAATACCCTAGTTAAAACAAAAAAAAACGTGGCAGGTAAACTACCCCTTTCCTTTAACCGATCTTCACCAAAAACAATGGTCTTGTAATCTCAACAATTCAGAGTTGCATGCAAAATATTATTTGATTCTGTTTTAATTTGCGGTTGTTATCGTTTGCCACAAAAAATACCCTTGTTAAAACATAAAACGTTGCAGGTAAACTACCCCTTCCCCTTAACCGATCTTCACCCAAAAAAGGAGGTCTTGAGTACTCTACAAATAAGGGCTGTATGCAAAACATTATTTGATTCTGTTTTAATTTGCGGTTGTTATCGTTTGCCACAAAAAATACCCTTGTTAAAACATAAAACGTTGCCGGTAAACTACCCCTTCCCCTTAACCGATCTTCACCCAAAAAAGGAGGTCTTGAGACCTCTACAATTCAGGGCTGTATGCGAAACATTATTTGATTCTGTTTGAATTTGCGGCTGTTATCGTTTGCCAAAGAAAAAAATTTCCCTTGAAAAATAAACCGTTGCAGGTAAACTACCCCTTTCCCTCAACCGATCTTCACCAAAAACAATAGGTCGTGAGTACTTTACAAATCAGGACGGTATGCAAAAAATTATTTGATTCTGTTTGAATTTGCGGCTGTTATCGTTTGCCATAGAAAATACCCTTGTTAAAACAAAAGAAACGTGGCAGGTAAACTACCCCTTTCCCTTAACCGATCTTCACCAAAAACAATAGGTGTTGAGTACTCAACAATTCAGGGGTGTATGCAAAAAATTATTTGATTCTGTTTAAATTTGCGGCTCTTATCGTTTGCCATAGTAAATACCCTTGTTAAAATATAAAACGTTGCAGGTAAACTACCCCTTTCCCTTAACCGATCTTCAAAAAAATCAATAGGACTTGAGTCCTCTACAACTCAGACACATATGTAAAATATTAATAATTTAATAAAAATTAAACTACCCCTTTCCCTTAACCGATCTTCACCAAAATCAAAACGCCTTGTGTATTCTTCAACTCAGGGATGCATGCAAAACATTATTTTATTCTGTTTGAATGTGCGGCATGTTGAGAATTTACTAGAAAACTCTACATTCAATGTATACCTATTATTGTAAAGTGAAAGTTTGTATTGTGCGGTGGGAGGTCTAGCTACCTGGGCGGGGCCTCAGCCCACACACATGCTTGTTTACTGTGAGAAGTCTACAAAAGTAATGTTCTGGTAGTTTTAAATAAAAGGAAAAATCTGGAAGCTTTTTTCTATATAAACAGAGATGCACTCGACCAGTTAAGTTCAGTTTTAAATCTGCTTTTGTAATGTGTATTTCGTGTGTCCGTTGTATGTATACTTGCTACTAAACTGTTCTTCAATAAAGTGTGTGTTTGCTCCTGTACTTAAATTATTAATTTTTTTAACCATACCTCAACAGGTTATGGGCCCAGTGGCATTTTAAAATCGGAGTGCAGTGTGGAATTGGAGTGCAAGTATAAAATATTTGTGCAAAAATGGAACCGAATATAAAAATTGAAAAACTTCGAGACAAAGATAATTGGCATCAATTGCGCTTCGTAGTACGCACGTTGATGGAAGAGGATGATGATGTGCTGGATGTTTGCGAAGGAAGATTAGCCGAGCCAGCTGCAGGTGCAGAAGATCGTGACGCGTTGTTGGAAAAGTTCAAGAAGGAGGACAAAATTGCCAGAAAGTTAATTGTTACAACAGTGGAGAGAAAGCCTCTCGAACTTATAATGGGTTGTTCTACTGCCAAGGAGATGTGGGACAAATTGAATACAGCATATGATCTAAAATCTGATGAAAATCTGTCGATGTTTCAAAAACAATTTTTTGAGTTTAAGTGGACAGAGAGTGAAAGTGTTACGTATAATATTTCAAAAATAGAACAGTTGGCTAGAAAAATGAAAAATCTCGGGGGAAAAATTGAAAAGACTATGGTGATGACTCGTCTTTGCCACAAAAGTTTAATAATTTCCACAGTGCTTGGGATTCGGTATCTGACGATAAGAAGAATCTCGAAAATTTGACCGAGCGCTTGATGGCAGAAGAATTTAGATTACAAGAGCAAAAGGAAGTACACGAGGAGACGACAGCGTTGGTAGCTAATCTGAAAATCGGTCATAAAGAACAGAAGAATGACTCTTATAAATATGAGAAGCATAATTTGAAACAAGAGCAGTGTTATAATTGTGGAAGACAAGGTCATTTAAAAAGGGACTGCTTCAGGTGTTATACGTGCAAAAGAAAAGGTCATAAAAGTAACAATTGCTTCATGAATAAGAATAATGGACAGCGAAGATGGTCGAATAATCAAGAAAGAAGTAACTTGTCTTCTGGACAGAAGAAATCAACATCGAGGATAGCACTAATAGGTGACAAAGGCAGCTGTGGCAATCGGGATGATCTCTGGATTGTGGATTCGGGTGCGACGGATCATATGTCGAAGCATCGAGAATGGTTTTCAACGTTCGAAGAATATACAACACCAGTCAGTGTAAGAATGGGCAACGGTATGACAATGTCTGCATATGGTAAAGGTAATATTGACTTTGAAACTTATAAAAATAGTGAACGAGTAGAAGGTACTATCTATAATGTATTATATGTTCCTGATTCAATGTATAATCTGTTTTCTGTTAAATATGCGGGTAAAAGGGGTATAGATTATGAAATAACACATAATGCTACGAGATGTACTTTAAAGCATGGTAATGAAATTCTTGTAACTGGTTCCGAATATGAGCCTGGTAGTTTGCTAAAATTAGACATTCAAATTTTAATTCCAAAAGAATGTAACGTGGTAGAACAAAAGAGTAGATCGAGCATTTCCAACGGTAATGTTTTACAATTATGGCACGAAAGACTTTGCCATCAAAATGTAAAACATGTGAAGAATTTTTTGAAAAATCTAAATATAAAATTCACGGATGAAAACTTCTTTTGTGAAGGTTGCGCTTATGGCAAAAATCGTAGATTGCCTTTTCACAAAAAGATCGATCGTGCCACTAAAACTCGCGAAATAATTTATACTGATGTTTGTGGTCCTATGGAAGTAGAGTCTCTGGGTAGAAAGTTATATTTTGTTTCTTTTAAAGACGATTTTTCAAGTTATAGAGAAATTCATTTTATTCGAGAAAAATCTGAAGTAATAGAAAAACTAAAATCATTTTGTATCGGGGTTGAGAATCAATTTGCAACAAATATTAAAGAAATTCATTTTGATGGTGGTAAAGAATACGATAATAAAGCTGTGATCTCTTTTTTAAATAGTAAAGGTATAAAATATTCGATTAATGTTCTATATACGCCCGAACAAAATTCAATTGCAGAGCGCGATAACCGAATCATTGTAGAGGCTGCTCGATCAATGTTATATTCAAATTCAAACTTACCTCTGTTCTTATGGGCAGAAGCAATGAATACTGCTGTACATGTAATTAATAGAACAGGCCCAACAAAACAAAATAATAAAACTCCTTATGAGTTATGGAATGGAAAAACAGCTACTGTTGATAGATTTAAAATATTTGGAACCATGTGTTATGTACATATATCAAAAGAAAAGCGTAAGAAACTTGATAAAAAATCGATGAGAGGTTATCTGGTCGGATATCATGAGGATTGTAAAGGTTATCGAGTATATGTTCCGGAAGTGCGAGATGTCATTTTAAGTAGAGATGTACTTTTTAAACCTGAAAGAGTATTAGCTGATTCAATTATTTTGAATTCTTTGAACAATAATAATAAAGAAACTGAAGAAAATGAAATTATAACTCCTAAAAATAATGAACTTTTACTTAAAAATGAATCAAATGAGTTTGAAGAAAGAGAACCTTTACAATCTTCAAATAGCGATAACAATCAAACTGAACGACAATTGCGCGATAGAACAAAATTAAAACCTGCAGAATATTATGGATGTCCGATCACGTTTATTGCTGAAAAGTTACCATCTAATTATAACGAAGCAATTACAAGTAAAGAAAAAGATAGTTGGCAAGCTGCAATGCAGGACGAAATGAACTCTTTGTATGAAAATAAGACATGGGTATTAGTAGAAAAGCCAAAAGATAAAAAGGTGATTAACAATCGTTGGGTTTTTGTGAAGAAGCTCAATCCAGATGGTACAGAACGTTATAAAGCGCGGTTGGTTATTAAAGGTTATTCGCAACAGAAAGATATAGATTATAAAGAAACTTTTAGTCCGGTTGTTCGCTTTGATACAATAAGATTGATACTTAGTATTTCTGCTCGTGAAAATTTACATATTGGTAAATTTGATATAAAAACGGCTTTTTTATACGGTGACTTAAAGGAAGATATATATATGAAACAACCTGAAGGTTTTGATGATGGAAGCTCACGCGTATGTAAATTAATGAAAAGTTTATACGGCTTAAAACAAGCACCAAGATGCTGGACTGAGCACTTCACTAATTTTCTTGTAAATTTAAATTTTTGTCAAAGTACGGGTGACCCATGTTTATACATATATAACAATAATAATAATAAGATCTTGTTAGCAATTTATGTTGATGATGGACTTATTGCAGCTTGAAATGAAAGTTTGATTGATAAATAGTTGAATGATTTGAGTAAAAAATTTAAAATTACTAGTACTAAAGAAGTTACTAATTATCTTTGAATGGAAATTTGTAGATTGAATGATGGGTCTGTTTTCATTCATCAAAGTACTTATATTAACAAAATCTTAGAAAAGTTTAATATGTCAGAAGCTAATATTGTATCCACGCCAATTGATTGTAATCATGATGAATATTTATCAAAAACTATTGTAAGTAATGTACCTTATCGTGAAGCTGTCGGCAATTTGATGTTTTTGCAAACTGTAAGTCGTCCGGACATAAGTTTTGCTGTAAATGTTGTATCTAGAGTTTTAGACAAACCAAGTGTAGCTCATTGGTCAATTGTTAAACGAATTTTACGTTATCTAAAAGGTACGATTGATTTTGGATTACTATATTGTAAGGATGGCAACTTTAAAGCTTATAGTGATGCTGATTATGCTGGCGATACAGTTACACGTAAATCAACTTCTGGCGTAGCTTGTATGTATGCAAATGCTGCAATTATTTGGCGAAGTAAGAAGCAACAATCTGTATCATTATCAACAACCGAGTCAGAATTTGTAAGTGCAGCATTAGCAACAACTGAAATAATGTGGTTAAAGAAGTTATTTAATGAATGCGATTGTAAGACTGATAAATATGATTTATATATAGATAATATGAGTGCATTAAAACTTATAAGTAATCCTGAATTCCATCAAAGGACAAAACATATTGATGAGAAATATAATTATGTAGGCTACGTAATTGTTTTCAAAATGGAGAAATTGATGTACATTATGTTAAAAGTGATGAACAAGTTGCTGATATACTTACGAAAGCTTTGTCAAAACCAAAATTTGTTTATTTAAGATCTAAACTTGGACTTAAGAGTAAAAATGAATTTTTAAATTAATGTGATTGTGAGAATGTAGAGTTTTAGGGAGGGTGTTGAGAATTTACTAGAAAACTCTACATTCAATTTTAAGTAAGTATACCTATTATTGTAAAGTGAAAGTTTGTATTGTGCGGTGGGAGGTCTAGCTACCTGGGCGGGGCCTCAGCCCACACACATGCTTGTTTACTGTGAGAAGTCTACAAAAGTAATGTTCTGGTAGTTTTAAATAAAAGGAAAAATCTGGAAGCTTTTTTCTATATAAACAGAGATGCACTCGACCAGTTAAGTTCAGTTTTAAATCTGCTTTTGTAATGTGTATTTCGTGTGTCCGTTGTATGTATACTTGCTATAAACTGTTCTTCAATAAAGTGTGTGTTTGCTCCTGTACTTAAATTATTAATTATTTTTAACCATACCTCAACACGGCAGTTATCGTTCGTCATAGAAAAACTTACCCTTGTTAAAACATAAAATGTTGCGGGTAAACTACCCCTTTCCCTTAACCGATCTTCACCAAAAACAACAGGTCTTGAGAACTCTACAATGCAGGGCTTTATGCAAAAAATTATTCGTTTCTATTTAAATTTTCGGCTGTTATCGTTTGCCATAGAAAATACCCTAGTTAAAACAAAAAAAAACGTGGCAGGTAAACTACCCCTTTCCTTTAACCGATCTTCACCAAAAACAATGGTCTTGTAATCTCAACAATTCAGAGTTGCATGCAAAATATTATTTGATTCTGTTTTAATTTGCGGTTGTTATCGTTTGCCACAAAAAATACCCTTGTTAAAACATAAAACGTTGCAGGTAAACTACCCCTTCCCCTTAACCGATCTTCACCCAAAAAAGGAGGTCTTGAGTACTCTACAAATAAGGGCTGTATGCAAAACATTATTTGATTCTGTTTTAATTTGCGGTTGTTATCGTTTGCCACAAAAAATACCCTTGTTAAAACATAAAACGTTGCCGGTAAACTACCCCTTCCCCTTAACCGATCTTCACCCAAAAAAGGAGGTCTTGAGACCTCTACAATTCAGGGCTGTATGCGAAACATTATTTGATTCTGTTTGAATTTGCGGCTGTTATCGTTTGCCAAAGAAAAAAATTTCCCTTGAAAAATAAACCGTTGCAGGTAAACTACCCCTTTCCCTCAACCGATCTTCACCAAAAACAATAGGTCGTGAGTACTTTACAAATCAGGACGGTATGCAAAAAATTATTTGATTCTGTTTGAATTTGCGGCTGTTATCGTTTGCCATAGAAAATACCCTTGTTAAAACAAAAGAAACGTGGCAGGTAAACTACCCCTTTCCCTTAACCGATCTTCACCAAAAACAATAGGTGTTGAGTACTCAACAATTCAGGGGTGTATGCAAAAAATTATTTGATTCTGTTTAAATTTGCGGCTCTTATCGTTTGCCATAGTAAATACCCTTGTTAAAATATAAAACGTTGCAGGTAAACTACCCCTTTCCCTTAACCGATCTTCAAAAAAATCAATAGGACTTGAGTCCTCTACAACTCAGACACATATGTAAAATATTAATAATTTAATAAAAATTAAACTACCCCTTTCCCTTAACCGATCTTCACCAAAATCAAAACGCCTTGTGTATTCTTCAACTCAGGGATGCATGCAAAACATTATTTTATTCTGTTTGAATGTGCGGCATGTTGAGAATTTACTAGAAAACTCTACATTCAATGTATACCTATTATTGTAAAGTGAAAGTTTGTATTGTGCGGTGGGAGGTCTAGCTACCTGGGCGGGGCCTCAGCCCACACACATGCTTGTTTACTGTGAGAAGTCTACAAAAGTAATGTTCTGGTAGTTTTAAATAAAAGGAAAAATCTGGAAGCTTTTTTCTATATAAACAGAGATGCACTCGACCAGTTAAGTTCAGTTTTAAATCTGCTTTTGTAATGTGTATTTCGTGTGTCCGTTGTATGTATACTTGCTACTAAACTGTTCTTCAATAAAGTGTGTGTTTGCTCCTGTACTTAAATTATTAATTTTTTTAACCATACCTCAACAGGTTATGGGCCCAGTGGCATTTTAAAATCGGAGTGCAGTGTGGAATTGGAGTGCAAGTATAAAATATTTGTGCAAAAATGGAACCGAATATAAAAATTGAAAAACTTCGAGACAAAGATAATTGGCATCAATTGCGCTTCGTAGTACGCACGTTGATGGAAGAGGATGATGATGTGCTGGATGTTTGCGAAGGAAGATTAGCCGAGCCAGCTGCAGGTGCAGAAGATCGTGACGCGTTGTTGGAAAAGTTCAAGAAGGAGGACAAAATTGCCAGAAAGTTAATTGTTACAACAGTGGAGAGAAAGCCTCTCGAACTTATAATGGGTTGTTCTACTGCCAAGGAGATGTGGGACAAATTGAATACAGCATATGATCTAAAATCTGATGAAAATCTGTCGATGTTTCAAAAACAATTTTTTGAGTTTAAGTGGACAGAGAGTGAAAGTGTTACGTATAATATTTCAAAAATAGAACAGTTGGCTAGAAAAATGAAAAATCTCGGGGGAAAAATTGAAAAGACTATGGTGATGACTCGTCTTTGCCACAAAAGTTTAATAATTTCCACAGTGCTTGGGATTCGGTATCTGACGATAAGAAGAATCTCGAAAATTTGACCGAGCGCTTGATGGCAGAAGAATTTAGATTACAAGAGCAAAAGGAAGTACACGAGGAGACGACAGCGTTGGTAGCTAATCTGAAAATCGGTCATAAAGAACAGAAGAATGACTCTTATAAATATGAGAAGCATAATTTGAAACAAGAGCAGTGTTATAATTGTGGAAGACAAGGTCATTTAAAAAGGGACTGCTTCAGGTGTTATACGTGCAAAAGAAAAGGTCATAAAAGTAACAATTGCTTCATGAATAAGAATAATGGACATCGAAGATGGTCGAATAATCAAGAAAGAAGTAACTTGTCTTCTGGACAGAAGAAATCAACATCGAGGATAGCACTAATAGGTGACAAAGGCAGCTGTGGCAATCGGGATGATCTCTGGATTGTGGATTCGGGTGCGACGGATCATATGTCGAAGCATCGAGAATGGTTTTCAACGTTCGAAGAATATACAACACCAGTCAGTGTAAGAATGGGCAACGGTATGACAATGTCTGCATATGGTAAAGGTAATATTGACTTTGAAACTTATAAAAATAGTGAACGAGTAGAAGGTACTATCTATAATGTATTATATGTTCCTGATTCAATGTATAATCTGTTTTCTGTTAAATATGCGGGTAAAAGGGGTATAGATTATGAAATAACACATAATGCTACGAGATGTACTTTAAAGCATGGTAATGAAATTCTTGTAACTGGTTCCGAATATGAGCCTGGTAGTTTGCTAAAATTAGACATTCAAATTTTAATTCCAAAAGAATGTAACGTGGTAGAACAAAAGAGTAGATCGAGCATTTCCAACGGTAATGTTTTACAATTATGGCACGAAAGACTTTGCCATCAAAATGTAAAACATGTGAAGAATTTTTTGAAAAATCTAAATATAAAATTCACGGATGAAAACTTCTTTTGTGAAGGTTGCGCTTATGGCAAAAATCGTAGATTGCCTTTTCACAAAAAGATCGATCGTGCCACTAAAACTCGCGAAATAATTTATACTGATGTTTGTGGTCCTATGGAAGTAGAGTCTCTGGGTAGAAAGTTATATTTTGTTTCTTTTAAAGACGATTTTTCAAGTTATAGAGAAATTCATTTTATTCGAGAAAAATCTGAAGTAATAGAAAAACTAAAATCATTTTGTATCGGGGTTGAGAATCAATTTGCAACAAATATTAAAGAAATTCATTTTGATGGTGGTAAAGAATACGATAATAAAGCTGTGATCTCTTTTTTAAATAGTAAAGGTATAAAATATTCGATTAATGTTCTATATACGCCCGAACAAAATTCAATTGCAGAGCGCGATAACCGAATCATTGTAGAGGCTGCTCGATCAATGTTATATTCAAATTCAAACTTACCTCTGTTCTTATGGGCAGAAGCAATGAATACTGCTGTACATGTAATTAATAGAACAGGCCCAACAAAACAAAATAATAAAACTCCTTATGAGTTATGGAATGGAAAAACAGCTACTGTTGATAGATTTAAAATATTTGGAACCATGTGTTATGTACATATATCAAAAGAAAAGCGTAAGAAACTTGATAAAAAATCGATGAGAGGTTATCTGGTCGGATATCATGAGGATTGTAAAGGTTATCGAGTATATGTTCCGGAAGTGCGAGATGTCATTTTAAGTAGAGATGTACTTTTTAAACCTGAAAGAGTATTAGCTGATTCAATTATTTTGAATTCTTTGAACAATAATAATAAAGAAACTGAAGAAAATGAAATTATAACTCCTAAAAATAATGAACTTTTACTTAAAAATGAATCAAATGAGTTTGAAGAAAGAGAACCTTTACAATCTTCAAATAGCGATAACAATCAAACTGAACGACAATTGCGCGATAGAACAAAATTAAAACCTGCAGAATATTATGGATGTCCGATCACGTTTATTGCTGAAAAGTTACCATCTAATTATAACGAAGCAATTACAAGTAAAGAAAAAGATAGTTGGCAAGCTGCAATGCAGGACGAAATGAACTCTTTGTATGAAAATAAGACATGGGTATTAGTAGAAAAGCCAAAAGATAAAAAGGTGATTAACAATCGTTGGGTTTTTGTGAAGAAGCTCAATCCAGATGGTACAGAACGTTATAAAGCGCGGTTGGTTATTAAAGGTTATTCGCAACAGAAAGATATAGATTATAAAGAAACTTTTAGTCCGGTTGTTCGCTTTGATACAATAAGATTGATACTTAGTATTTCTGCTCGTGAAAATTTACATATTGGTAAATTTGATATAAAAACGGCTTTTTTATACGGTGACTTAAAGGAAGATATATATATGAAACAACCTGAAGGTTTTGATGATGGAAGCTCACGCGTATGTAAATTAATGAAAAGTTTATACGGCTTAAAACAAGCACCAAGATGCTGGACTGAGCACTTCACTAATTTTCTTGTAAATTTAGATTTTTGTCAAAGTACGGGTGACCCATGTTTATACATATATAACAATAATAATAATAAGATCTTGTTAGCAATTTATGTTGATGATGGACTTATTGCAGCTTGAAATGAAAGTTTGATTGATAAATTGTTGAATGATTTGAGTAAAAAATTTAAAATTACTAGTACTAAAGAAGTTACTAATTATCTTTGAATGGAAATTTGTAGATTGAATGATGGGTCTGTTTTCATTCATCAAAGTACTTATATTAACAAAATCTTAGAAAAGTTTAATATGTCAGAAGCTAATATTGTATCCACGCCAATTGATTGTAATCATGATGAATATTTATCAAAAACTATTGTAAGTAATGTACCTTATCGTGAAGCTGTCGGCAATTTGATGTTTTTGCAAACTGTAAGTCGTCCGGACATAAGTTTTGCTGTAAATGTTGTATCTAGAGTTTTAGACAAACCAAGTGTAGCTCATTGGTCAATTGTTAAACGAATTTTACGTTATCTAAAAGGTACGATTGATTTTGGATTACTATATTGTAAGGATGGCAACTTTAAAGCTTATAGTGATGCTGATTATGCTGGCGATACAGTTACACGTAAATCAACTTCTGGCGTAGCTTGTATGTATGCAAATGCTGCAATTATTTGGCGAAGTAAGAAGCAACAATCTGTATCATTATCAACAACCGAGTCAGAATTTGTAAGTGCAGCATTAGCAACAACTGAAATAATGTGGTTAAAGAAGTTATTTAATGAATGCGATTGTAAGACTGATAAATATGATTTATATATAGATAATATGAGTGCATTAAAACTTATAAGTAATCCTGAATTCCATCAAAGGACAAAACATATTGATGAGAAATATAATTATGTAGGCTACGTAATTGTTTTCAAAATGGAGAAATTGATGTACATTATGTTAAAAGTGATGAACAAGTTGCTGATATACTTACGAAAGCTTTGTCAAAACCAAAATTTGTTTATTTAAGATCTAAACTTGGACTTAAGAGTAAAAATGAATTTTTAAATTAATGTGATTGTGAGAATGTAGAGTTTTAGGGAGGGTGTTGAGAATTTACTAGAAAACTCTACATTCAATTTTAAGTAAGTATACCTATTATTGTAAAGTGAAAGTTTGTATTGTGCGGTGGGAGGTCTAGATACCTGGGCGGGGCCTCAGCCCACACACATGCTTGTTTACTGTGAGAAGTCTACAAAAGTAATGTTCTGGTAGTTTTAAATAAAAGGAAAAATCTGGAAGCTTTTTTCTATATAAACAGAGATGCACTCGACCAGTTAAGTTCAGTTTTAAATCTGCTTTTGTAATGTGTATTTCGTGTGTCCGTTGTATGTATACTTACTATAAACTGTTCTTCAATAAAGTGTGTGTTTGCTCCTGTACTTAAATTATTAATTATTTTTAACCATACCTCAACACGGCAGTTATCGTTCGTCATAGAAAAACTTACCCTTGTTAAAACATAAAATGTTGCGGGTAAACTACCCCTTTCCCTTAACCGATCTTCACCAAAAACAACAGGTCTTGAGAACTCTACAATGCAGGGCTTTATGCAAAAAATTATTTGTTTCTATTTAAATTTTCGGCTGTTATCGTTTGCCATAGAAAATACCCTAGTTAAAACAAAAAAAAAACGTGGCAGGTAAACTACCCCTTTCCCTTAACCGATCTTCACCAAAAACAATGGTCTTGTAATCTCAACAATTCAGAGTTGCATGCAAAATATTATTTGATTCTGTTTTAATTTGCGGTTGTTATCGTTTGCCACAAAAAATACCCTTGTTAAAACATAAAACGTTGCAGGTAAACTACCCCTTCCCCTTAACCGATCTTCACCCAAAAAAGGAGGTCTTGAGTACTCTACAAATAAGGGCTGTATGCAAAACATTATTTGATTCTGTTTGAATTTGCGGCTGTTATCGTTTGCCAAAAGGAATACCCTTGTTAAAACATAAAACGTTACAGAGAGAGAGAGAGAGAGAGAGAGAGAGAGAGAGAGAGAGAGAGAGAGAGAGAGAGAGAGAGAGAGAGACAGACACACACAGACGCTTTTCGAAAAATGACTTTTTTTCATGTTTTGAGTGTAGTACAATCAGAATCTGCAATAATCTGGAACACGATTTTTTTTGCCATCACCATACTTCCATTTCGTTAAGGAACATGGAAGTAAAAATTATCCCCTTCCCATTCAACTATCATTTTCATTTATAGATATTTCGTCTACCTTTCTACAGTGGATTATTATGACATTCTTTCGAGGATACTTTATCAAAATGAAGTACTTTACTCTTGTTAGAACATAAAACTCTGAAGGTAAACTACTCTTTCCCCTTAACCGATCTTCACCAAAATCAATAGGCCTTGAGTCCTGTACAATTCAAGCATGTATGCAAAACATTATTTGATTCTGTTTGAATTTACGGCAGTTATCGTTCGCCGTAGAAAAAATTCTATAGACAGATAGACACACAGACACACACACACTTTTCGAAAAATGACTTTTCTTCGAATTCTACAATCAGAATCAAGGTAGTAGTTTCTTCGAGGGTAGTACAATCAGAATCAGACGTTATCTCGAACACGATTTTTTCGCCATCACCATACTTCCATTTCCTTATGGAACATGGAAGTAAAAAGAAAAAAAGAAAAAGAGAACACTCAACTTGTATAAAAATTATTTGGTTCGTGTTAGAGGGAAGAGAAGAAGTTATTAGAGGAATAGGTGGTTTTACGAGCCATGTAGGTTTATAGGGCAGAGCGGGTAAGTTAATACAAAAACGAGTGCAATCTTTTATTATTTTTTTCATAGATTACAGAATGTCATTGTAAACTGAGATACCTTGAAACCGTTAAATTATTTAACGTATTATTGAAAATTCACAAAAACCAGTGTATACCAATTTAATTGGTACACTTAGCAATGGTTTCATTTGCAGTTCTGGAAGATATATTTTTCATAATTTTCCGGGAGAGGGACCCGGAGCCTCCTTTTTTTGGTTTTTTTTTTTCATACAATACAGAATTAATTTGGAAACGATGGCTATATCTACATTAAATAGAATCCTCTGGGATAAGCAAATTACCGCAGAAACTAAAACCAAAATATTTAAAACCACCATTGTTATAAGTATCATCACTTACGGCTCAGAAGTTTGGATTACTAATAAATAAACAAGAACAAAATTAATGACAGCAGAGATGGACTTTTGGAGACGTTCGGCAAGAGTATCCAGACGTGAGAAAATTAGAAATGAAGCCATTAAGAACAGAATAAGTGTGAAAAATTCAATTGTTGACTTTATGCAAACAAAAAAATTGCATACAGAATTATCACTGTTGCACACCACTATAGAAAAATTATTCCGATTAGCGCTTGCTTTACACCTCATCATCAGATCGGAAAAAATCTTTTGAATTATGTTTGTGAATACAACCACGAACACAACTTCCTTAATTAAAAATATTACAATGGTATGGACACACGAAAAGAATGGCACAGGAAAGATTGTCAAGGAGAGTTATGGAAGGGACCCCACCAGGAAGAAGGAAAAGAGAGAGGCCATCTATCACCTGGATAGAAGAAATTCAGACTATTTTGACGGAACGAGAAATTGAAGATCTTTGGATGGACAAGAAGCTGTGAATGATGAGAATCCAATCACTTCTGTAATCTTTGGTTCCGAAAAATGTGTAAACATTGTACAGCCGGTATAATAATAATAATCCATACCCCCAGACCTCCCCCGGTAGTTGGGGGGCCCGCATTACATGTTCAGCCTAAGGGCCCACTAATTCTAAATCCGGCCCTGATGTGAATGCATTGCTGAAGCCGCATATAGCCTATATAAATCGAGAACTATGACGAAATGACAAGAGAGTTTGTTGGGGGCACTGGTCGGAACATCTAGGATTAATGGCTTTGCTGAATGAGGGAGCAGTAAAGGGGGAGAACTCCAAGGGAGGGCAACACCGGAGACAGATTATTGAGGATTGTGGATTTTGTCTGTACTCGGAGATAAAGAATTTAACTCAAAGTAGAAAGACACGAAAGAGGACATGAAACCAGTCGGGCGACTGACGACTCGGAGAGATCTACGAATGCAATTTAACCGCTCTGTTTAACTTACAAATATCCATTTCCAGAATACAAATTAATAACAAAAAGTATACAAAAAGACACAAAGCAAATACTTATATGGGAAAATTTTAATATGTAAAAACAAAATAACAATTCACTAATTAAAAATTCGGTACGGAGAACCATACATGACTTCCATATTCTAAGATTTATATTTAAAATTAATTGTTGATTTTATCCAAACAAAGAAATTACAATGGTATGGACACACGAAAAGAATGGCACAGGAAAGATTGCCAAGGAGAGAACGGAATGGACCTCACCAGGAAGAAGGAAAAGATAAAGACCACCTATCACCTGGAAAGAAGAAATTCAGACTATATTGACGGTACGAGGAATTGAAGATCTTTGGATGGACAAGCAGCAGAGAACGATGAGAATTCAATTGCTTCTGTAATCTTTGAATACGGAAAATGTGTAAACATTGTACAGCCGGGATAATAATAATATTCCATACCTCACAGACCTCCCCCGGTAGTTGGGGGCCCGCATCACATGTTCAGCCTAGGGGCCCACTAACTCTAAATTCGACCCTGATGGGAATGCATTTCTAAAGCTCCATATAGTCTATACACAATGAAAACTATGACGAGAAGACAAGAGAGTTTGTTAGGGGCACTGGTCGGAACATCCAGGATTAATGATTTTCGTGCAGTAAAGGTGGAGAACTACAAGGGAGGGCAACACCTGAGACAGATCGAGGATTGAGGATTTTGTCTGTATTCGGACATAAAGAATTTGACTCAAAGTAGGAAGACATGAAACCATGTCTCCGGGCGACTGATGACTCGGAGAGATCTATGAATATCCTACAATTTAACCGCTCTGTTTAACTTACAAATGTCCACTTCCAGAATACAAATTAATACAAAAATATACAAAGAGACACAAAGAGACTTACATGGGAAAATTTTAATGTGTAGAAACAAAACAAGAATTCACTAATTAAAAAATTAATTCAAAGAAAAATAATACAAAATGATTTATTTTAAATTTTAAATATTATTCAATTAATTCTAATAAATTGAATGTAAGCACTAAGTTTTCAGTACTACCCCCAACACGACTGATTAGGTACATAAATAAACGTGATAATAATCGTATACAAATCGATTATTCGGTAACACACTTTATACTATAGGCCTACACTCGGATGTGTAGAATCTACCCTACAAATCGTGGTCAGACAATAGCGTTACAGTACAGTAGATATAAACTAATTAAGTAGTCACCAGCGGTACTGAAACACAGTGTAGTAATAGGCCTATTATGCTAGAACACATATAGGCCTCAGTGCCGGATTTGAGATTTTTGAGGCCCTAGGCCACGTTTTCTGGGCGGCCCCCCCGGGCTGTGACTTTGAAGTAATATATGTACTGCAGAAGTAATTTGATGTCAGATTAATACTATCAAATTTAAAAACAGTAGGCTACTATAAAAAAGCGTGCTTTCATTTAGGAAAGTTTTTCGAAATATTAAGAACCATGAAAAAGAATTGAACAAATTAATTATTTTTTAAGTGAAGCAGCTTAACTAAGCTTATTCAGAAATTTAACATAAATATTTCTTTTTTATTGTCTAGGTATATTACTCTTTTTTATCATAAGTATTTAATGCTGAAATGTAAAGTAAATGTGAAAATAAAAAAAGTTTTAATTTTTTTGTAAAAACTGCCAAATTTTCTGCATTCCCAGTCACGGTGTTCTATATATATAGGAAACTCTATATCTTGGATATGGATCATCCAAATCCAAATATTTTTGCATGAAAAAATGTAAAAAATTAAGATCAGGAAATGTACTAATTTTCAGAATTTTCTGACAACAAATAAAAATTCGTGACTAAAGGGTTAATGGAATTAAAGTTGGGGAAAGCATACACCAATAATGTTTCGAGAAATTTATAAATTTTAAAAAGAATTCTATAGAAAATTGTTTTTAAATAACGTTGGCTACGTTTTGATATTTTAGGAAGAGATAAACACTTTTATAATCAAAATAAAAACATATCCTCAAATCGCAAAACGGTCAGATACAACGCAGATAAACAATGATGACAAACAAGGGCGGTACCACTGTCGTGTGAATTCGGGGGCAATATAGCGGACGTTCAAAATTCGCATGCGCAGATTAGTTTTCAAGAATGCCAACGTCTTAAAAATAAGCGCCCAATATTTAAATAAAAACTGTCTTCCATTTGTATTATTAACAAAAATTGATCATTTACTTTCAAAAAATCATACTTAAATAAATCAAAGTGGCTCCTACTTTAATAAAAATACTTCTGTTAAAAAAATATCTATAGCTTCCGGCCCCCTCTGAGCCCGTGGCCTAGTCGGCCTAGTGGTAAATCCGGCACTGATAGGCCTATTACTGGAAATTTTCAAACCGAAACAAATAAGTAGCCTACTGTACGGAATATAGGCTAACTTGTATGCCCCTTCAGCAGTAGAACTCGCTCACTATTTTGAACGAAGTACGTTTTATTAACACATAAATTTCGACATTAGATAATTTTTCAATTAGGAGAAAAATTACAAAAATCCCGATTTCTCTATACTATTTCTTTAGCAAAATAACAACTGTAGACCACGCAATCCAGTTTTAACTAAAAATTCGAAACATTCGGAATTCGGATTACAATTCCTTTCAGAATGGTCTGACATTCTATTGGATTTTCACAATTTTTTTTACAAACTGTTGATCTCTTTCTGTTTTGGCCCTGAGATTTCAAAAACTTAAGATTACATTCAGATGTTAGTTAAAATTTTCTTTAATCTGATTCCCCACACGGGTTCTTGCAATTTAATCAAAATTTTCACCCAATTCTTGGGCCCTGCAGTCCAAAAATGTTGGAACTTAACACTACATTTTGACTATGGTTTGTATTCCCTTTAATTTTATACTCCACATTGGCTTTTCCGATTTTTGTACAAGTTTTCCCCGCCCCCAACATTTTTGTTTCTCATTCCTTAATTTTTAGAGGGATCAATATAAAAAAACAATAGGGCATAACGGTGGCGTATCTAGAAATGGCTTTGGGGGTCTGGGGTCGGGTCGGCTTCATACAAAAGAAGAAACAAGTTTAGACTAATCAACATTACTATCTTTAAAGTGGTTGAAAAACGCTTTGCATCGTGAAATCAGTTACAGTTACTTCCATTAAAGTAAACCGTAATAGCACAATACTTATTGTAATTAGGCCTATTATTTTTTTTCTAGTGTAGGGTTTGTGAGGACAAATTTTAACTTATTTATGTTATATTTTTTGACCGATCCTCACAAACCCTTCACCGGAAAAATTCATTGATTGACGGTCGCTACAAATTTAAGGATTATTATTATTGTTATTGCGTTATTGAAACATTGTTAAAACATACATATTGATTGAATTGGCTTTTATATATTTCATACCGCCCACTAACCTAACCTAACCTAACCCCCCGACTGGTGTCATACGTCCTGGATCGCAACTGAGAAACATGGTCACCGTAATGAAGGGAAACACAAGAAAATACAGCCTGAGTGGGTGACGAATTACTGAGGTTCTACTGTATACACATTTGAAAGAAGTTTACCATTAATACGACGGTTGCACGACGAGCGAACGCAACGTTGAACAGTGAGTTACCATACAGGCCTACAAGTCTTACTTACCGATTAAGGTTAACCGCTTATACAGACTATACCAAAAACTTAAGTATATTGATCCTAAACATTTCGAACGTAATCCCAACTGAAATAATCCTTTGTTAACCTTAATTCACATCAGTGATTACAACTAAAATATATTATTCAAAATATAAAATAACCAATATAATATATAGTAACTGTGACAATTTTCAGAAATAAACAAATCAAGTTGGCCGTACACTTTCATATCGCAACTAAATCTAGATACACTATTTGCAAATAAAAACCAATTATTATGACAAAATATGACAGTTTTCAGTAATAAACAAATCATTAATAGGCCTATTTTCACATCACAACTAATTCTAGATATAGGGTAATACTCATTGCAAATAAAATAAAAACCCAAATTAAATTTGCTTCTGTTAAGGACAGCATTGTCGTGTGGTTAAATTATTTTTACAGTAGGCATATACAGGATGATAAAGGTATTCAACTGACTTTTTATTTATTTATTTATTATCAAAATACCCTTATACCATATTGGTGTCGGGTCTGACTTTTTAACAATTTATAATTTTCACATGCGGCCTCATGTGAAAGAAGTTTCTCACAACTTCAATTAATGAAAAATTATCTTGGGTTAACGTTGAATGAGGAAAAACTGAAAAACAGTGTTTTGATTGTTCATCATCTTTTTTCACAGCACTAAACTTTATAGAATATTGAAACTTTCAACTTGTGAAACTTACTTGTCTTTTCTTCTCGTACGCGTTTCGGCGTGGTGTTCGCCTTCGTCAGCTTTGAGACAGACTCGAACACCACGCCGAAACGCGTACGAGAAGAAAAGACAAGTAAGTTTCACAAGTTGAAAGTATCAATATTCTATAAAGTGAAAAACTTTGCCTAGGCCTATAGAATAGAAAACTCCATCTCTTGATTTTTGTGACGAATATGTAATTCAGCAAAATAAAAGCTGTTAAACACGATTTAATTTCTATGTAACACGATTTGTAAGTAAATAATAATGTGATTTTTCTCGTTTTATACGTCTTCTTTCTTCTGCTTCGTTAAAATCTACAAATGATAAAGCCTTTATTCGATGGCTCCATTGAACAAACGGTTCTATTTGCACATGACGTCTAGTAGGCTATTTTAAGTAAAATATTAGGGTACATATTACTGAAAATAAATTATAAAATATACGATGCTTAGGCCTATACTATGGAAAACCCAGAGGTCAAAATTAATACCCCCCCCCCCCGATCGACGGTTAACCTTCATTCGCCCTTGATGATAGCCTATTTGTAGGCCTACCATTCGCGCGCTTGCGTCTCTAAAAATCACGTTTATTAACACAGCGTACTATCGTTAAGTAGCGTATTATGCATTAGCGTAGGCTACTTACCGATTCTGCGCTGCGTTTCCTGTAACTCGCTTTTCAGAGCCCTTACACTGGGCTCCCGCTCGACCGCCTGTAGGATTCCGTCCGCAACATCGGAGATGCCGGCCTCTATCCGTTCGTCCATCGCTGCAGTCAATACAGTATCACTTGATGATAATATACCAAATAAGTTACACACTAAAACATTTACTAACCTGCGTTAAAATTAATTCACCGTAGGCCTATGTACCTATATCACTGTGGTATAGCCTACTGTGTGGCCACGACTGGATGATCGAGGCTGCTCTGCCCCACCACGCAGCCGCTTGTAAGCGAGGTAGGGTGAAATATATGTACTAGTATCTGGCCATGCTTCTCCAACCTTACACAATGCTCAATCATCGAATCGCGGCCAGACAGTATATAGTCTAGTCTATTTATCATAAAATATATATTACCTACAGTGTAGGCCGACTTGCATGACTCGAACCATTTAAATTCGATCCAAACAAAATTTGAACGAAGGTGTATTAATTTTTGAAATATAAGTTACCTACAAACCTATTAATGAAAACGCTTTTGAAATCACGGCACCTCTACCCAAGCAACAATTTGACAGATTTAAATCTGTAAATATTATTTACAGTAACCCTTAAATTCGTAGTGACCGTCAGTCAATGAACTTTTCGGTGAAGGGTTTGTGAAGATCGGTCAAAAATATAACACAAATTTTAACTTATTTGTGTCGACGCTTCGACAACCAATGTTTATTGTCATCATCAGAACCTGTGTATGAATAACAAAGAAATGTCAAACTTTTGCACACACACTGACATACACAAACACGTTCACTGAAATAATTGTTCTGTTGTGTTTGACATTTCTTTGGTATTCATACACAGTTCCTGATGATGACATTAACATTGTCGAAACGTCGACACAAATAAGTTAAAATTTGCGTTACATTTTTGACCGATCCTCACAAACCCTTCACCGAAAAATTTACAGTAATGTTTACTCTATATTATACTAGAGTAATAGTAGGCTAATAATAAATTAGTAGACTAAATTATCTAATAGCGTGTAAGCATATTATTAGTATATGCTGTAAAACACCACACACCGCGTAGTCTACTGTAAACCAGTCTTCACTTCACCACACAACACTTTACGCAGAAAATTTGTGTACCAACAAACAAAAATTAAATTTATGTTAAAAAAAAAATTGTAAAGTTACGTTTATGACAAAGTTGCCTGAGGGGGTTGCCATAATAAAGTAGGGTTATGAAAGAATTTTGTTGGGTAGAATATAGTCTACTCACCAGCCTTGCAACTGACCAATGTTGCCACCTCGTCTGCTGAAGATGAAGTTTTATCGCACATTTTTGTCGCTCACACTCTGGTGGTAACTATAAAATATACACACTGTTGGTAACTTATAGCCGGAATGCAACTGCTCCTGGTAAACTGACCGCGGTCAACAGAAACCGACCAACTCTTTAGTTAAGTCAGACTGAAGTGGTGTTTACCCCCACCACCACTACGCGCGCACCCTTTCATGTTAGTCCTGCGACCAAAAAGAGAGGAGCAGTAGAGAGGGGTGACTAAAGTTTATTCTAATTGGTTGACGCGAAGGGGCGGTGTTAGGGTGAAGGGGGAAGTGAAGTTGGAGGTGATTTGGGGTAGGGGAACTTTCAGACAGTGAACTGGGATATAATTTCAACATAAATATTAACTTTTTTCCGGTGAATGGTTTGTGGGGATCGGTCAAAAAATATAACATAAATAAGTTAAAATTTGTCCTCACAAACCCTACACCAGAAAAATAATAATAATTACAATAATTATTGTGCTATTACCGTTTACTTTAATGGAAGTAACTGTAACTGATTTCAGGATGCAAAGCGTTTTTCAACCACTTTAAAGACAGTAATGTTGATTAGTCTAAACTTGTAACTTAACACATTTTAAATGATTTATGTCGACGTTTCGACAATGTTTATTGTCATCATCAGGACAATTGTTGCTAACGCCAAACACACAACTGTGATTGTGGCAATATTATAGGCATATGTGTAATTTTGCAAAAATTAGTCTGTGTGTTTGGCGTCAGCAACAATTGTCCTGATGATGACAATAAACATTATCGAAACGTCGACACAAATAATTTAAAAGGTGTGTTATATTTTTTGACCGATCCTCACAAACCATTCACCGGAAAAATTCATTGAATGATGGTCACTACGAATTTAAGGATTTAATAAATATTAACGTTTCAATTTATTAAAAAAAATATTATCCCTATGTTTCTGGTTAAATTTGTTATATTTTTATTGATCAATGTAACTTTTAATTAATTAGATTAAATTCATAAAGTAGCAGTGTTTTAAATAGTTTCCAAGTTTTTGATTAATAATGTTGTGTTAGTGGTTGTAATCACAAACAGAAATCACGGTGTTGCACATATTTTTTTCTTAATTTGTGTGCAACTTGAAGTTTTATTTATAATATTGTAAACTGGTAAAAAGAATTATGTTCATTAACTTAATATGCGTTTTTAAAAACAAAAAAATTATGTTCTGAGAGGATTGTTACAGAAGAATATGAAACACAGGCCTATGTGCCAGAACTTTCCAAAATAAAAATAAAGACCACATTAAAAAAAAAATTCTTTTTTAATTAATCTTTCCGCATTTTCACTTTTCTACTCCTCCTTCCCCTCTTCCACCTTTTCTTCTTATCCTATTTGTGCTCGTTGTTGTTGTTCTTCTTCTCTTTATTATTACTATTGCTGTAGGACTATACTCGGGCATAAAATGCGGAGACTTATCTATGGTTTAAGGAGGTCCACATAAGATGTTAAGTTTCAAGTTGTAATACGTAACTTGCACTAACTTCTTTTAAAATTTTTCATTTTTTTTTACTTACCCTAAATATTTATATTTGTATTTCAAACACTTTTTGCAACAGTCTATTTCTTGATGTATATAATATATTTAAAATTTATATTTACTTTACCTCGAAATGCTATTTTTTCCTTATTTGGAACATGTTTCGGGATCCTTAGTGGATTGCTAATGATTAGGAAGGCTGATGATGGGAAGACTAAGGATCCCGAAACATGTTCCAAATTAGGGAAAAATAACATGTTGAGGTAAAGTAAATATAAATTTTAAATATATTATATTTTTATGTAGGCTATTAACAAGCTTGTATAGGCATTGATTGACATTGATTAACCTCTGTTCTTTAGTACTTTTATGCTCGGTAGCAAAAATAGGCATATAACTTATATATTTTTTTTAATCATGAGCAGATGTAATGCAGTTAAAAATAAACAGGGCACTTTATAGTATAGAATACCCACTTAACATGTTGGCCTATTTTGAATTTCCTTTTTCCTTCACGTATTAAGGCGGCCGGTGCGACGTTACAGTCAGCTGACTGAAGAACGTAATAGGCCTACTTTATCAGGTTTTATTTTTTAAATTTTAAAATAAAAACAAACAATTACGTTAATTTAATATGCGTTTTTATAATAATTATTCGTGAAAAGTCGTGTTTTGAAAGCATGCAACTGTTTATAACATTTATTGATACTCAACCAGAGATTGTATGTAAGCCTGATAGTTGATTTAATAGAATTTCCATTACTAAGTCAGTCGAAACAAGAGTGTCTATACGGTCGATATGTTTACTAGGGTCAGAGATTAATATTTGCAACTTTTTCAGTGAAGGGTTTGTGATGATCGGTCAAAAAAATATAGACCTAGCCTAACACAAATTTTAACTTATTTGTGTCGACGTTTCGACAATGTTTATTGTCATCATCAGGACAATTATTGCTGACGCCGAACACACAACTGTTCGGCGTCAGCAAAAGTTGTGCGTTCGGCGTCAGCAACAATTGTCCTGATGATGACAATAAACATTGTCGAAACGTCGACACAAATAAGTTAAAATTTGTGTTAGGCTATATTTTTTGACCGATCCTCACAAACACTTCACTGAAAAATTCATTGATTGACTGTCACTACGAATTTAAGGATTTAATATTTACAACAGTTTTCCTATGTGGAAAGACAAAGCTAGGGAAGTTGCTAAGAACAAATAATGCATAATTCACAGGACCGCAGAGAACCTTGTAAAGTGAGTTTGTGGTTTTCCACAAGTACAACTAGGCCTACTACTACTCCACGGCGCTACAGAGGCCTGGCCTCCAGAATGACGTGCCTCCATTCCTCTCTATCCTGTGCGACTCTTCGCCACCTTCCTGACCCCCCCACTCTTCTCATATCTTCATCTAAGTTATATCGTCCATACACCTTCTTCTTGGCCTCCATCTTGCTATTCTTGCTCCTGATCCTCCAATGAATACTTTTTCGCTGTTCTTTTCTCTACCATTCTTTGTACGTGACCTGCCCACCTAATTCTGCCTTGTTATATTGCTTTGACGATGTCCGGTTCCTTGTATAGATCGTACAATTCGGCGTTTGTCCTCATACGCCACATTCCAGTATCTAGTACACCTCCATATATCCTTCTTAGAATCTTTCTTTCCCATCTTTTGATCATATCTTCTTGGGCTGAGGTCATGGTCAAGGCTTCTGAAGCATATAATACTACTGACCGCAATACAGTTTTGTAAATATGGACTTTGGAGGTTCTAGAAATGTTTCTGGACTTAGGATAGGCAGCAAAGAAAAGTAGCACCTATTTCCAACGGCCAGTTTGTCTTCAATTTCAATTGACATCTGATTTTTTTTGACGTCAAGAGGGACCCAAGATATCTAAAACTATCCACCCTCTCAAATTCATTGCCATTGACTTTAATTTTTCGGACTATTTCTTCTCGGACATTCTTCTTCACCGGCATACATTTTTGTCTTTTGGCTGTTCACTTGCATGGAGCTTGCTGTTGGTCGAAGCATGCTCCAGAGAGGTGTACGCCTCTTCCAGTGCCTGCTTGTGTCTTGTCACGAGAACGATATCGTCAACGGGTTTCCACAACTGTTAGCTATTTGTTCTTCATTGTCAAGGTAGTTTAGTTTGAAGTTAAGCGAAATTTTTGTGAATTTTAATTCTATCAGCCTAAGTTATACTGTAAACACGCAAATTAGGAAGCGATGAAAATTAGTTTCTGTTAAGGCAAAGAAATTCAAATATTTATTTTATTAAAATAAATAAAATTTTATTAAGAATTAGGCCTACATTTGTTTTAAACCAGTTTACGCCAATGTGTTTAGAATTTTATGATCGTTTGGAAATGTAAAGTGGGGGAGCGTATGAATTCTTATTTCCATTACTGATATCGCTAAGATTATTATATAACGTCAATTATCAGGATTAATTAGCCTACATTATAACCCAACTACTTTATGACAGCGACACCTCGTGTATCGTTAAAGTGTTGTTGAAACTTTCTTCTCTGTTTCAAAATTAGGCTACGTTACCTCTTCCGGTTCTCCATTTTCAAAGGACTTCTTTGTGTAGTCTTCTACACCCATGTTGTCTTGATGTTTACAGTTTTATCTTCTTACTTCGATTCTTCAAATCCGAGCAGGCTCTAGATATTCTGCCACCCTAGGTGGTTTTTATTTGCCAGTTTCGATTCATTAATGTGCCGTCCCTTTCCTTCCACCTAAAAAAGTGGCAAAACTGTTACACCATAACTGGAAGAGAAATTAAGTCTTAGTATTGTTTGTGTTTTAAGTATAATTTTATTTAATCGTTCATTTGACAAAAGCATCTACTGTAGCCTATGATAATTGACGCTCTCGTTTTTCAAATAAAGGACCGTTACAAAATTTTCAGTTGTTAAAAACTAGACGGAATAATTTACTACAAATTGTAGTTAAGATCATTCAAAGAAAATAATAGACATGTGCTTCATAAAGAGGAGAAATATAATCAGTGAATAACAAACTATTTTTTTTTATTGGTACAGTATTATAAACTGAATGATACTGAATTTAAAAGTAACTTAAAGAACGCTTTGAAAACTAAATTTTGTCCTACTGACACAGTAAGCAGTCATCTGTTGTTTTGTAACGATGTTGTTTAACGAAAGGGTAGATAGTCCAGGTATGGTCGACGGAATAGAACAGTTATGTCCACAACCCTCGAGTCCAATGAACTTTCACTGCAACACTTTCCATTTATGTCGGTAACAAGGGTTGCCAGTTGTTGTGTCCTGTTTAGAAAAATAATCACATCTCTCCCGGGGATAATCTCTTACGTGCCTGAGATCGCTGGAGATAACGATCTTCTTCTTGGAGGAAAACATGGCTGTAGCGGGCGTTATTTTATTTTATTTTTTTTTTTTTATTGTATCGGCCATCTAAGGAGCACATGCCAATTTCAATTCTTTATTCTTTGTTATTTTCTTTTCTCCAATATTCTTTCATCTTTTCACTGTGTCTCTTCTTCCTGTCTTCAGTCCACTTTGAGCCTGCGTTTTTCTTTCTTCTACCCTGGACTCCTTCCATTTTTAACACTTTTGCCCGAAAAACTTCTCTTTCAATTGCTTCTTCTGCGAGTATATTATTTTTTTCTAAATCCTTTTGGACTTCTTTAATCCAACTTGATGTTGACTTCTTCCCCCACAGATATTTGAAGATCTGCTTTATTAAACTATTGTCGTTCATTCTATATAAATGTCCAAAAAACAATAGTCTTCTTTTTCTCATTGTTTCTGTTATATTTTCTATACTTTGATATATTTCATAATTACTTCTTAATTTCCAACCTTCTGAAGTTTTTCGTGGGCCTAATATTTTCCTAATAATTTGTCTTTCCAATATTTCTAGTTTGTCTAAATTATAATTCAGTGCTCGACATTCACTTGCATACAGGCATTCTGGCTTCACTACTGTACTGTAATGCCTTATTTTCGCATTTTTAGATATGCACTTGTAAATATCATTAATTATACCATATGCTCTTTCCATCTTATGAATCCTTTCTTCTGTAGCAGATTTTTCTAGACCATTCTCTTGCATTATCTCTCCTAAATACTTAAATTTTCGAACCCTCTCTATTCAACCACTATCTGTTACCAGGAATTTTTGAGCATTTTTAATGTTCGTGAGAAATTTGTTTTTTTCTGCAGAGGGCGTTATTATTATACTGAGATTTTTTAATACCGCACAGAAATTCCTCCTCATTTTGTCATGTGTAAGGTGACCTGCCTCAACTGACAGGTTCTATAGGCTATCCCATAATTAGACAATATTAAAGAGTTCACAATTCATAACGGTCGAAGATCAGATTTGCATGAACAAAACATAAACATTTCAGAATTTTTATAACGAGAATATGTTACTTTATTTTATTTATTTATAAGGTCCCTGCAACAGCAACGGTCATTAGCGACCACAAAAATGAATTTGTACAGATTCTTAAACAGATGTATTAACATATAGTAAATATTTGTTTAAATACCAAATAGTGTAAACAAATGAGATAGATAAAAATATTTAACAAATAACAATATTAGTTTAACTGATGCAAAATCAAATGAGAAATATTAACCCCTCACAACACAAGCAATATAAATACACATCATGCACATAAATAAATGTAACTAAGTATACATATAATAAATATAACACTAAGTAACAAAATATAACAACTATATAACAATAAGTCATAATAACATATCAGTCCATTAATTTAATTACACCATTTTTAATGTTCTTAGACCTATAATTTTCTTAGTTCGTACATATATTGCTGTTAACAACTTATTAAGAGGAGAAGTATGTTGGCGGCTGCAGTCTTGTCATTTAAACGTTTTCGCACATCTGCAGGGATATTAAATTTGCTTCGTAGATGTTGAAGAGCAGGGCACTCTGAAACAAGATGGAAAGCTGACAAAACCGTGCGACAGCGATTACATCTCGCAGGAGGCTCTCTTGTGAAAATGTACTTGTGAATCAGTAGCGTGTGGCCGATGCGGAGTCTTGTTATGACCATTTGATTTCTCCTGGAATCTGTAGCAAGTGAGTGCTGCTCGTAAATATTTTTCCTCACTCGGAATAGCTTGGCGTGTGGTGACTTAAGCCATTCATCAGTCCACTGCTCCAGAAGTTTTAAATGCAGATATTTCTTAAGGTCATTGTGGGATAGTTTGTGAGGATGATATTGACTCGACGTAAAAGTTTTCGCAGCCCTATCAGAGCAGCTCGTTGCCCTTAATTCCGATGTGCGATGGTATCCAACTGAAAATAATTTCCTTGCACTGCCTAGTTGAGATATCAAGGGTTATGTTACTTATGTCTTGAATAATGGGTTCTTTGCTGTCCTCCTGCTGAAGACTATCTAAAACACTTTGAGAATCTGAGAAGATAATATACTTGGAGCCCATAGAATCTTTTATTATTTCCAGTGCTGAACGAATTGCATATGCTTCGCAGAAAAAAACCGAGCAGACCCTGTCCAACCTGAATAAGTATTCATGTCGAGATAATATTATTGCACATCCATTGTTTCCGTCTGTGCGAGAACCATCCGTCAAAACATGAGTGTACTCTGTGTATTTATCAAGTTTTTCGTAGGACTTAGACAAGAAAATGTACGGAGTTGTAGTAGCTTTTGGGGATTCTGAGATTATGTTATCAAATTTGAGAGGTTTACGACACCAAGGAAGCCCTGGTGGATGTGGCTGGGTGAAAACATAAGGAAAATAAGTGTTTAATTTGCGTAGGTAGATATTAATGCGTTCATAAAATGGTTTGGGTAGGGTTGGGCGTTTAGAAAATTTGTCGCTGTTCCTATTTGAGAACACATTAAGACTTACAGGGTTATCAGGAGGGTTAGGGTTATGTTACAGGGTTATGTTATATTACAGGGTTATGTTACTTTACTGAAGGCCTAATTTACGTACAGTACAATGTTAGCTCACTTTTTGTTTCGTTTGATGAAACACATTTTTTAGCATTCGTCAGGGAAATGCAATATTCGCAGTACTGCTTTATATTGTTGACTACATTCGAAACAGGCCTACAGACAGTAAAATCCAGATTATCTAAAATAATGGAGCGAAACAATGGGAATAAGCCGGTTATAATAAGCCATAAGCGTAAAGTCTATTTTTAACTTGTCTTTAGGGTGTTTTTTCAAGATCTCTTCTCGTTCCTAGCGTTTTCCGTTGAAACGTTGTCCGCTAACGGGATCAATGAATGCCATTTAGTCTGTATCGTCTCCTGGACTGAGTTTTGTAATTTTAAGATCCAAGTTTATAGTGCCGTTTATCGACTCTCTACCCATTGCAGTTTGTGTCGTAAGCGTGTATTTTTTTTTTTACCCGTCAACTTTCAATTGACAGGCTCTAAGTTCATGACGGAGTCGGGTGCTGCACGCAGACCATGTCGGTACCAACGAAGTCACCTTCCTTGCATTTTCTTCTCATTTACTGGGGCCACGCCAGGCAGGTGTCTGGTTGTGGTGTTATCTTTTCGAAGTCCTTCCACAAACGTCATTGCGATGTCCTTGCAACGTCCTTGTTGAATCTTAATTCCCTCAGCAGGTCTTTTTCTCCAAACGTATGTTTTCTCTCCCTCACAATTTCCGCGTTTCAAATTGTGCGTCTCTAAGTGACAGAGCCGGTCCTGCTTTAAACGTATTTAGGTCGATTGTAGGCTACATTCCTTGATTCCTTGCATTTGCAGATAATGTATCAGCACGTGAGTGGTAAACGATCGTAACTCCGCTGCAACTAGTTTAGAGTAGAATAACGAAAAGTATAAACAATTACAAAAATAACTTGATCGTTTTATTATGTTATAGAGCCATATACGTTATTGTGACGATAGGCCTACATGCATTTTTATTACAATACTTCATCATCGTATGTGTAATGAGATAGCGGAATGGAAGAGAGTAACTGAGCAGGCTAAAACACACGCTGGATTGAAACGCCAGGAAAAGGAAGGAAGGAACGTTTAAAGCTTTGTGGAGGGGTGGAGGCATGTCGTTCTGGAAGCCAGGGCTCTTCATGAGCTGTAACGGCGAGTAGTAGTTGACTTTAGGCCTCTATTACACTACGCAACTGATTACAAGGCGACGTGAAACTAATTGGAGGGTGGTAAAAACAGGCTGCAATCAGTTGGGCGTGTCGTCTTAATAGCCTACTATAAGAGGCGAAGTTTGTTTCGTTGTCCGGGCTAACGTCAGAAGCTACTAATCCGATGAAAAAAAATCTTTCACCACCGTGTTCCTTGAAGTTTAAAAACAGAGCTTTAAACTGTCCCATGTCAAGAATTTCTTTGTTAATTTGCGTGTAGGTAGTGAAATTTTCGGCATGCGAAAAAACTTTCCTTCTATAAAAGATAGCTAAATGTTGTCATTTGAGTCAAATTTAGAAAAAATTACTTAGTCAAACTTCATTTTATTTTGGTTTTGTTCCAATAAAATCCTCTTTCTGTTTTCGAGATATTGGCTGTTTTGTAAAACATTTTGTACGTTGTGTCGGTCCCATGTCATGAAATTTCTTCGTTGTCGACAGAATACGCGCGCTGATATTATACACCGAAATTTATACACTATACACAGTGGTCTATAAACTACATTTAAATCAATGCCCCACGTGGAGCGCCTGAATCTAATAGTTGCACGAGCAGTTGCATGCCTTGCAACTGTCTTGCAATCGATTGCAGACCGTGCAACTTATTGCATTAACTGTAATAGGTCTCATTTAGACCAATGCCCCACAACTTTTTCTGCAATCAGTTGCCTAGTGTAATAAATGCCATATAGGTGATGTACAGTGTATGTGTTAAAATCGTTCATCTGTTCATGAGTTTTGCTAATGTTACAATTCTACTTATGCGTCACGAAAATCTCAGCCCTCTCACCCAAAAGAAAATTTCATATACGACCGTGACTGATATTTTTCAGTGACCCTCAATTCATAACTATCCATTCTACATCAGATTACAATTACAGTAAACTCTTGATTGTCTGGTTTGCGATTTAACCGCGATCAGTTTCCTATGCCAAACGTAAGCTACATAGGCTATATATTATTCTTCACATCGACATAGGCCTACTATTGATTGATATCACATGCTGTAGCAGCGTCTCCCAAAGGTGTGCGGCAAAATTTTGGAAAAATAATAAAAATATTAAATAAAATTGAATTCAGATTAAACTTTAATCTGTAATATTTTGTGTTTTCATTATTTTGTAAATTAAGAAAGTGCAAATAAAAGTTGTTATCTCTGTTGCCTTTGATTTTTTTCGCGATGCATTCCTCTCCCGGAGATCCGACTGAGGAGATATTTTACCTCCGGAACATTTTACATAGAGGGCCATACCATTTGCTCTACTAGGGATATCCAACATAGATCCTTAATGTGGTGGTATCCCGTTGCCTTCCACATCCTCATGCCGTTGCCCAAGTGGTTCATCAGCCTTTAGGGACAGTTTCCCATCCCAAGGGCAAGAAAGTGCCCTACCTCTACCCGCTCATCCGCCTCCGAAGAGACCGTTGGCACTTGGTTTTATTTCTATTTTCAAGAAGAATAGGGGAAGAGAGAAGAATCCTGAAGGTAACAGAAAATAGGAAAAGGAATTGGTTTGGTCATTGTTTAAGAAAAGACTGCTTGCTTACAACTGCCATGGAGGGTGTCATAGAAGGAGAGAAAAGAATAGGCCGTAGAAGAATGAAGTTAATAGATAGCATTAAAATAGAGGGTGTAAGAAGAAACGAAAAGACTGGCATGCGATAGGACAGCTTGAAGAGTTTTACCATTTGAAAACCTGCTTTAGGCCAGAACACCAAATAAAAAAATAAAAGTTATGTGAGAAAACGTGGCTTTTTGTAAGTTTATAAGTCACAAAATCTAAATTTGTTAATAAATTTGCGTTACAGCTGGAATAGTTCACTGACATAACTGAGAAACCACAAGTAGTACTGAGGTAAGTAACATTCATTATTATGGTATATTACTCTGCAGTGTGATTTTAAATATATTCCCTCTGCAGTATTTACTTGTAGCGTGCCGTGTGCTAAAAAAGTTTGTGAAACGCTGGGCTGTAGGCTACTAAGACCGTTTAATTGACATAGAATATCTAAACGCTCAGCGTAGTTGAATGGGCGAGAAGAAGAAGAAGATTCAATTTTTTGTCAAACCTAACTCGAATAGCCGTTTTGTTTAAAAACTAAAATCGCAGTTGGCGTATAAAAGTGGAGCATTCCTTAATTTTTAATGTACTAATGAACAGGCTGAAAAGTTGTCTGAATGCAAAAAGGAAACATTCCTGGGATGTGTAATGAATGTTTGCTACACTACGGAGCCATTATTTGAAGTAAGATTACTAGAATATCAACATGTAATAAACTTTGAAGAGTGGTGGCCTAAATTATTCAAAAGAAGTACTAAAAGCTTGTAGGGTATACAGATATTGATAAGGGTATATTGACATTTCATCTACATAGAAGAACAAAAGGTAATTATGCTGGCATATGAGTTTATTGATAGAGTTCAGAGTGAAGTGATCAAGCTTTACAATGGGGGGATGACATTAACTTCCTGTTGGCAATGTTTATGATAGAATTGGCAAAGTTTCTATAATAATAAGAAGATACAAGGTACGGCTAAAATACATTAGTACAGTGGTTCCCAAACTTTTCAGTCCGCGGACCCCCCCCAAATAATTTAAAAATTCACGGACTCCGTCTGAGTACTGAAATAAAACAAACAGTAGGCCTAAGTATAATAGAAATTCTTATATTTTAATTAAAATCAAAATTCTCTTAACTTGCAAAATTATAATATTAATGATATCACACATAGTTTAGTGTGAATAATGAAGCTGCTTTCGAACAATTACCTGTGCAATATTGGGTTTAATGTATGATAATTTCAATATTAAGTCACTCTCGACATCAAGTTTATTTCTTAACTTCGACTTCAAGTACGTGAGCAGGGAGAATGCGGTTTCACACAGATAAGTAAAGGGAAACACAGTTAAACTCTTCAAAGCTTTTTTTGCAAGTTCATGATAGCCGGTTATTACATATAGGCCTAACCAGAAGTCAGCTAGCTGTAATTGTGAAAACTGTAATTTTAATGTTAAATTGAAAGTTCAGGTGAACATCAAATTTTAGTTAATAATGACAAAAAACTGTCAGTTGAAAGTTCTGCCAATAAGTCTTCTTTTTGTACTGTAAGAGAGAGGTCTAGTCAGTTCGGCTGACAAACAGATCTGCTACAAGACACGATTTAAAGACATTATTAAAGCCATTAGTTTGAAATTACTTTCACAATATTATAATTAGTTTGGACCCACCCCAAAATACTGGAATCTTCTACTGATTGTTTTAAGTTTCTGAAATTTAGATTTTAGAGCATAAAAAATCGGAGAAAATTACGGTGTATTCTAATTTTTCTTAAAAGTGTCTGCGGACACCCAGTGATTCGCAGACCCCATGGATCCACGGACCCCACTTTGGGAACAACTGCATTAGTACATACCAGATGAATATAAACAATTTTATAGAAATATTATTTCGGGGCGTACATCAAATACACAGGAAGAAAATGCTGAACTACTAAGTGATTAAAATGCTGTTAATATTGACAAATAAAAACACTGGTTTTACTTTTACTTTTTATATTTTTATTTGTTTTGATAATGAAATACAAAGTAAATAAAAGTGTTACCAACTGCTAAGAGAAAACCACGGGTCTTTTCAATTTTTGTATTATTGTTTGTTACTTTTTAATATGCAAAACATAAAAAGATTACTGTGAATCTAAAATCTGTTGTGACCAACAATAAAATAGTAAGTAAAATATTGAATTATAATTAAAAAAAAAAACTGTTATCAGTTGGAATTGAGATCAAAATGGAAAAGATTCAACAAAGTTCACCATCGTGTAACGGTTTACTTGTTAAAATTATGCTAATATTGTAATTTGGGGCCATTAATTAACGTTATAGTGAGTAACTTTATAATTGGAAGTTTTTCCATTCCGTCGCTCATTTTGTGTTGTACGCTGTGCGAGCTATGTTTTGCTGCTACAATATTTTTTCGCGCGTACCGAACGCACAGACCTTTCGTAGATAACAACACACAGCGTAACATAAAAAAAGTAACAATCTCGCCCAGTCTTTGTTCCCCCATTGTCAGCGTTTTTTTACAACTCGCTGTACGGCAACGCAATTTTTAACGTGTTAGTTTATTCTGCTTGTTTTTGGTCAAGTAAAGTTTTTTTTTACAGTTTTGTTTACAGTGAGTGTTGTTAATAACAATATAGGCTAAGATCGCTTCCTAAAGTTTCCTTGGCAAAAAATATGTGACAAAAGAAAAATCTTTTTGTGCTAGAACAGAAACTGTAAATTATACACAAGTTAGTTAAAAAGACTACACAATACAGAAACGTAGTTGCAAAAAATTGACGAATTTTGTTAATTTTTGTGATATTTTATTAATTTGTCAGCTGTGTACGCTAGTATGGTAGTACAGTAGAGTCTCGATAGTTCGAGGTAATTGGGACCAAACCAACCTCGAACTACCGAAAACTCGAACTACGCAAAATGCCGGTGCTATCTGCCGTTAGCGGATCTACCGCGCTCTGCCGGCGCGCTGAGTACCCCGCGCTGATCTGGAGCGTCTCTGCGTGATAATGTAAAGTGTATGCTGGAAATTTATCTAAAAGAAATGTTATACAAAATCTGTAAACTGGTGCGCTGTGTATGTGGGTTTTTTTTTACTAATTTGCGAGGGCTTTCGAGAACATTTGCGAGCGAAAGGAAAATGAAAAATCGCCGACGAATCGTCATTCGTTTAATTAGGTTATATTCATGAGGATTAAATAAAAATTCAAAAAGTTTTTCGTTAACACTCACAAATCTATTTATTAAATGCGCACACTAAAATTTAAAATAACATACAGTAATATTAAAAACTGTACTGTACGTATATTTTAAAACAAATACTTTGCATGAAACTTACTTTTTAAAAAATGAATCAAGAATTTTTTTTTTATTTGACGATCTTTTTCTGTTACTAATATCCCGCCATTTTCGGAGTACATAATATTTTTCTAACGGGGCACCTCGAACTATACGGAATCTTGAACTATCGAGACTCTACTGTAATTCTTTTACTTCCATATTCCTTAAGGAATGGAAGTATGGTGATGGCAAAAAAAATCGTGTTCGAGATTATTGCAGATTCTGATTCTACTACACTCAAAACATGAAAAAAAGTCGTTTTCCGAAAAGTGTCTGTGTGTCTGTCTGTCTGTCTGTCTGTCTGTGTGTCTGTGTGTCTGTGTGTCTGTCTGTCTGTAGATTTTTTTCTATGGCAAACGATAACTGCCGCAAATTCAAACAGAATCAAATAATTTTTTGCATACAGCTCGGTTTTGCAGAGTTCTCGCGACCTATTGTTTTTGGTGAAGATCGGTTGAGGGAAAGGGGTAGTTTACCTGCAACGGTTTTTTTTTAGCAAGGGAAATTTTGTTTGTTTGGCAAACGATAACAGCCGCAAATTCAAACAGAATCAAATAATGTTTCGCATACAGCCCTGAATTGTAGAGTTCTCAAGACCTATTGTTTTTGGTGAAGATCGGTTAAGGGAAAGGGGTAGTTTACCTGTAACGTTTTATGTTTTAACAAGGGTATTTCCTATGGCAAACGATAACAGCCGCAAATTCAAACAGAATGAAAAGATTATTTGCATACAGCCCTAAATTGTAGAGTTCACAATACCTTTTGTTTTTGGTGAAGATCGGTTAAGGGAAAGGGGTAGTTTACCTACAACGTTTTTTTAACAAGGGTATTTTCTATGGCAAACGATAACAGCCGCAAATTCAAACAGAATCAAATAATTTTCTGCATACAGCCCTGATTTGTAGAGTACTCAAGACCTATTGTTTTTGGTGAAGATCGGTTGAGGGGAAGGGGTAGTTTACCAGCAACGTTTTTTATCATGCGTATTTTCTATGGCAAACGACAACTGCCGCAAATTCAAACAGAATCAAATAATTTTTTGCATGCAGCCCTGAATTGTAGATTTCTCAAGACCTATTGTTTTTGGTGAAGATCGGTTGAGGGAAAGGGGTAGTTTACCTGCAACGTTTTTTTAACAAGGGTATTTTATATGGCAAACGATAACAGCCGCAAATTCAAACAGAATCAAATAATGTTTTGCATACAGTCCTGATTTGTAGAGTACTCAAGACCTGTTGTTTTTGGTGAAGATCGGTTAAGGTGAAGGGGTAGTTTACCTGCAACCTTTTACGTTTTATTTTCTATGGCAAACGATAACAGCCGCAAATTCAAACAGAATCAAATAATGTTTTGCATACAGCCCTGATTTGTAGAGTACTCAAGACCTATTGTTTTTGGTGAAGATCGGTTAAGGGGAAGGGGTAGTTTACCTGCAACGTTTTTTTATCAAGCGTATTTTCTATGGCAAACGATAACAGCCGCAAATTCAAACAGAATCAAATAATTTTTTGCATACGTCCCTGAATTGTAGAGGTCTCAATGACTTTCGATTTTGGTGAAGATCGGTTAAGGGGAAGGGATAGTTTACCTGCAACCTTTTACGTTTTAACAAGAGTAAAGTACTTGAAAATTTATTTAAACTTTTTGAAACAATGGTAATTGTTAAAAATAAAATAATTTTGTTGCCAGGCAATAAAATTATAATTTTTTCATTTTAATGTAATATAATATTTTTCATTTAATACAGCAATAAAAAGGCAGGTAAGACACAGCCTGGCTGTTTGGCTGAAAATGATTTTAAATATAAATCTTAGAATATGGAAGTCATGTATGGTTCTCCATACCGATATTTTACTTCCATGTTCCATAAGGAAATGGAAGTATGGTCATGCCGAAAAAAATCGTGTTCGTGATAACGGCAGATTCTGATTGTACTACCATCAAAACATGAAAAAAAGTCATTTTTCGAAAAGTGTCAGTGTGTCTGTCTGTCTGTCTATCTGTCTATGTGTCTCAGGTAGATTTTTTTCTATGGTAAACGATAAGAGCCGCAAATTCAAACAGAATCAAATAATTTTTTGCATACAGCTCTGAATTGTAGTTCTCAAGACCTTTTGTTTTTAATGAAGACCGGTTAAGGGAAAGGGGTAATTTACCTGTAACGTTTTATGTTTTAACAAGGGTAATTTTTTCTATGACGAACGATAACTGCCGTAAATTCAAAGAGAATCAAATAATTTTTTGCATACGTTCCTGAATTGTTAAGTACTCAAGGCCTGTTGATTTTGGTGAAGATCGGTTAAGAGAAAAGGTAGTTTATCTGAAACATTTTTTGTTGTAACAAGAGTAAATTACTTAATTTTGATAAATAAAGTACCCTGATAAGAAGATCTTAATAATCCACTGTAGAAACGTAGATAAAATATCTATAAATGAAGAGGCTTGTTGAACGGGGTGGGGGTAATTTTCTATAAACGAAAATTATAGTTGAAGGGGGAGGGGATATTTTTTTTATATATGTACTACGTTATCGGCAACAAAGAAGTAGTTTGTTGTTAAAATTCCTTCCCGGCCTGTTTGGCCGTAGTCCAATGTTTTCTGCAAAACCAGACGTTTTGGCAGTGCTATCGACTTCCATCATCAGTGAAAATCGAGTGCGATAACGTGAGGTGGTATACGTTACTGACCACAGTACTGTGGTTAAGGCTGAAGCAGTAAGTAGAAAGAAGTAGTTTCTATAGTAATATTTCATTTCAAAAATGATTTTAAATATAAATCTTAGAACATGGAAGTCATGTATGGTTCTCCATATATGGTTCTCCAAAAAGTTAATCTTTTCGATTCTTAACACAAACCACATAGAAAACCGTTCCAATGTATTTTGGGAGTTTCATACAACTGTTAAACTCTTTCCTACAATGCCAGTAACAAATGCTTCATGAGAGAGAAGTTTTTCCAAGTTGAGTACTGTGAAATCAAAACTTAGAATTACCATGACTCAAGATCGTTTAGAATTTTTCACGCTTCCTGTCATTGGCAAGATCTAGCTACTAATATGAACTATAATAATATTAATGAAGAATTAAAGTGTTAATTCATGGAGACAGACGAACGTTATTGTAAAATTATAACACAATTGTTAACTTACATTCAATAAAATTAAACGTTTAACTTCAAATCTGTTTCGGTGTATTTTTAATAGCATTCTAAATCCTTATAATTTCGCTGTTTATTATTTATAACAAAACCTTATTTGACTATAAAATTATAACAGTAGACCAGGCAAATCAAAGAATGTATCAAAATTTTTATAAAATGTTGTGGTTCTCAATTAATTTTTACAAACCTACAATGTCATTAAAATGCGAGTTTTGAAGGTACATTTTTCAAAATTTCCTTGGAAGAGAACCCACAGGGGTATTTTCATTACATTCCACACCCCCAGATCCTCCCGGGATCACCCTCTAATAAAGGACGCCGCTCACGCCCTTAATGTCTGGGGAAGACTTTTGCCGAGCATTGGTTAGACAAGGTTTAACAATAAATCATGATGAATATGATGTAATTATTTGAACTTTTTAAAATCATTTTCGTTATGTTTTACAGCAGAAGTTGTCCTTTAAATATCGTAATACTGCATAGGTTTAGCATTGCATTTCTCAGTGTTTTATATTAGCCGAATTCAGATTTCAAGTAATCTGTTAATAAATTAATTATGTACAAAAAACTAATTAGGTCTTATAGACCTATAAACGAACATAATAAGAACATATAAATATTCAAAATTTTTGAGTATTTTTTTTATTTGTTTCAATCAGAAAACAGTCAATACAGTCATTGTGGCTACACAGTTCACACAGTCCCCTGCTCACTGTACAGATCTCACAAATCTTCCTCAGATTTTCCAGTGTTGACTTTTCTGACAAAAAGTCTTCAAAAAATCACGTGTCCTGAATACTGTATCACCTTCAGGTACTTGTGAGTACACTAATTATGATACTAATGACATAGATCCTGCAAACATATAGCTCTGTACAGGTCTTCATACTCTGGAAACATCCATGAGAAATATCCTCGAGTGGTCACTTTTCCATGTGAAACCTTAAGCTTTCTTCCGTGCGGGAAACGATGAGGCTCAGAATAATGCGTCGAGTAAAATGTGAGGCAGAAGGCTGATGACTTGGGTAAAGCGATACCCTCTTAGTTGGTCGTCTTCTTCTTACCATAAGCCCTGCCACCACGGCAAGGTGGGGCCACATCGGCAGGGGCCGGGAGCCCTAAGGTGTAAGGCGGGCTCCCCCTAGTTTGTGTTGTAGCTGTTTAGATGTGTTCGACTACTACTCCAGCTTCTGCTGGACACCCAGGAAACAGCTGAAAAAGCAATTAATCATACATTAAAACTATACGAAATAAAACTTATGAATATTTATGAAGTCACACTTGTGACAATAGGTTTTTAAAAAATGTTAATGTCTTACTACAGAAATTTTAAATAGGAGTATTTTGAGAAGTAGACGTTATTTTCATTTAACATAAATACCCTACTTTTGCTTACTTTACGTTTCCCTTACTTGCTGTTTACCACACCACTTGACTCCACATTTTAACCCCAAACCATATCCCGTTCACCAATAATTAAATGTTAAAGAAAAACGTAGACATACAGATAGTGTATTTGTTTATTGAACACTTTACCTTCAGTTTAATGAATAGTATCATTTTCCGAAGTTTGGCACCAACCTTTTGGAACACTCTGTAGCCTACGTACCCTTCCCAACCATTAGCATGGTTAATTGACAGTGACCTGTAGTCCTATTTCAGTATAAATACTACCAACAAAACGGCACTTCAGCCAGCTTGTCTCCGCTCTTTTATAAGCCTACAAATAGACATTTCTATAACCCCTTTTAACTCTGTAACGAAAGTTTCTGTAAACTACGAGCGGGGGAAAACGGTTACAGATTTTTTTCGAAAACGGACATTCTTTAGGGTATCTGAACGAAAAGGGCATTTTTTCAAAACTTTCCACATACTTTACAAATTTTTTGGTATCAATTAATTTTAACGTAATAAAGAGTTTGTCATTTTAAGGCGCAATCTACAACTGACGGCTGTAAAAAGTAGAAAATTTTTTTTTAATCTGTGTACTTTCCTAATTGTGGATGTACGATTCGTGGCAAGCATATAGCAATTGTAAAACCACCGAATACTGGTTCATATTTCTACAAATTATAAGGGTTATTTCAGTATTGTCAGATTGAACTCGAGTGTCCATTATCAATTGGAATTGAGATCAAAATGGAAAAGATTCAAAAATGTTTACGAACACGTAACGGTTTACTTGTTAAAATTATGCACAAAGATCTAGTACATCCACTCAGTCGCAACATACAAGGTTTGTGGTCCTACAATACACCTGCTCACTCAGCTCCGGAAAAAGGTCACGTGGAAACTGGAAGCCATCGCAATTCTTATCCATAGCCTTTACAAAGTTCTTCATCAAGCCAAGCTTGATACGCAGAGGCGGAAGAAGTACTTTCTGTGGATCGACAAGTGGCATGTTCTCGACATTGGCAGTTTCAAGTTTGAATGACGTCTTCTTTGGCCAAACATTTCTCACATATCGATGTTTAGTAGCCCTGATATCCCAGAGACATAGGAAACAACAGTGCTTAGTCCTTGTAGACCCAACAACATAGCTATTACCTTCATGTCACTACAGATTTGCCAGTTGAACACCTTATATCTTATTGAATTCAAGATGATAGCATTTTATTATATGTTTGCTTCATGGAAACTGATTGACCAGTGGTATTGATGGAATTTTATTTCCATTGTGTAATAAAACATCTTTTAAGTTGTATGTGAATGAGTCAATGTACAAACGCCATTCCTCAGGATCGTGTTTTATTCCCAATTCTCTCATCAGACTGTCAATATTAAAACACATGCAAAATGGGCCTTCCATGTTAAAGAACTGTAGCAGTTTGTCATTAGCCAAAAGATTCCACGCCTGTAGCTCAGCTTGCTGTTTGGATAAGGTTAAGTCTCGGACTAAATCATTTAGTTCCTGCTGTTTTATCAGGTGTAGTTCACTTGGCGTTTCTGGTTCAAATGTAGGGTCAATGCTTTCTTCTAAATTAAGTTTAGCTTTTTTTAGTGCATTTTTCTCACTACTGCTCACATCAGGCATTTCAAAAATTTCACAATCGATTGGAGTTCAGGTATTGTACTTTTGGATATTTTTACTACTCAATATTGCTATAATATATATATATATATATATATATATATATATATACTATGCCTATTAACAAAATGTGTGACGTGCTATGAGTTATATAACAGCATAACTGTTAATGGGGAGCAAAATTAAAAAGAAAAAATTTGGTCACTGTTATGAAAATTGTGTAGACCAATGTTATAATAAGTTAATAAGAAGACTACAAAGGTTATCTTTGGACTTTACAAGGAGGAAACCCCCAATTCTCTGAAGCATTTCCGCATTTTATCTACGAGGGGTAACCTAATACTAGGGGTAACCTAGGTAAACCTATCTAATACTCCTATCTAGGTAAACCTCGGTTACCCCTAGTATTTTAATTTTTGAAGCTACGATACGTAGGAAAGGAATTCTGAAACGACACTGCCATAATAAAACTTAACTGTTAACAAGGTTGTAGTGCAAAAAAAGTATTATTTATAGAAAAAGTTACATTTTATACACACGCGCGTGCGCGCGCACATGCGTACTTTTGTATCTTTTCATTTCTGTTTTAAAAAAGACAGATATCGTTTATAAATAGTGACTATCGTGTTCAATACATTTTTAAGTCCCATGATTGGACTTTTGTATACAATCCTTTATAAGGTTTGCATCGTTAAGAAAAAATTGGTAAATCTCACAATTGTGCCACAGCAGAAATTTGTGGGTATCCGTATTCTATTGCAGGGGTTCCAAACTTTTTCACTTGAGGACCGAATTGAAAAATCTTGGAAGTCAGGCGGGCCAACACACACACATATTGTAAACTTAGTTTTTTAAGTTTATGAAATAATCAAGTCAATAAAATAGGTATTTGAATAAAAATTAAGCAGACTCATTCAAATAAAACAAATTCTTTTGTTCAGAATAATGTAAATAAAAGTAAGGAAAAAATAACATTTAAAGATATTTCTTATGTACTGTTTTTGGCTTTGTTATATACGTATGGGTTGTGTCGAGTTGCTTCTGACATATAATGTCTGTCCATTTTGGGTCCACTTGACTAGAATGGATTTCAAATGTTCGTCTGACAAGCTAGCCCTGTACTTTGATTTTACAAAGTTCATTTTTAAACGTTCGTTCACGGAGACAGGTCGATCCAAACATTGAAAGCATTGTTCTTGCAAAGTTTTTTCTTGCCTTGAAATCATCACTCAGTGAGATGCGAGTGAAAAGCGTGATTCTTTCAAGGCAGCCAGATGAACGAGCACATTAACCACGTAAATGTTTTAACTTGTACAAAATATTATAGCTTAACATTTTACTGAACTTATTTCTTGTTTAGTTATTTAGTAAAATGTTATAATATTTAAAGTATTTTGACGATCAAAATTTAAAAACTGCACGCAGCACCGGCTTAAAAACTGCATGCAGCACCGGCCGGGTTGCCGCGGGCCGGACAATAACCCTTCGCGGGCCGGATCCGGCCCGCGGGCCTTAGTTTGGAGACCCCTGTTCTATTATGACTTCAATTACTAGGTTCTGTTTATCGTTCTCTATTTAAAATTCATGTATGCGTTCAATTCTTGTTTGCTTATTTGTGATCCAAGTAGCCTACATCTTTTTCATAGCCTCTTTCTCTTTCCCCGTCACTCTCTCTCTCTCTCTTGTCCTATGTAACATTTATTGCAATATTGGCATTCAATTTTGTATATATCATTAATTGTATATACAAATTAAGAAGGCTGAGGGTGGGAACAATATGTTTCCTGAAACATGTCCCAAATAAGGGAAAAATATCTTGAGGTAAAGTAATTATAAATTTTAAATATATTATATATGCGTCAAGAAATAGACTGTAGCAAAAAGTGTTTGAACTTTAATTATTATACATAATGTACCTTATGTCGTGTAAATTATTTATAGTATGAAATGTATACTTTATAATAAACATATATATTTTATATTAAGATACTGGAGTATGACTAGTATGTTTTAATTTAAATTTGAATTAGTATATATTCTTCAGTTTACTAAACAGGAATAATTATGCACAAAACAGTAGCCTCATAAACATTTTTGAACTTCAAAACTTCTTCGTAAACTTTACGCAACAAAGTAAAAAGGTAAAAAGTGCTAAAAACATTTCCCGTTGCTAAAGTTCTGTTGGTTGAACATTTCGTGCATTATTAACGGGTATGTTCCCCTCAAGACAAGTCTTTTTGAAGGGAAACTACGAGTGATTATTAACTTAACCTCCAAATTACACTTACATGTAAGATAGTAATCTTCTTGTTTGTGCGTTTAAGGCAGATGAAAATAATATTTAACCGTTTGCACATATTGATGTGTTGATTGTACAAGAAACATTAGTAACAGTTATGTATCATAAACAACAGTGGTTATCTACTGTTAATTAATCGATGCATTTAGTATAGAAAACTACATAAAATATTGTTCAGAAACAAAAGAATTCAATAAAAACTAATGAAAGGATAGAGTGTTCTCATCAGTGCCCGATTTAAGATTTTTGAGGCCCTAGGCCAAATTTTCTGAGCCCCGCCCCCCATTGTGACTTTGAAGTAATAATTATATGTACTGCAGAAGTAATTTGATGTCAGATTAATACCACCAAATTTAAAACCATTAGGCTACTATAAAAAAGCGTGCTTCCATTTAGGAAACTTTTTCAAAATATTTAGAAACATGCAAAAAAGTGAGCAAATTAATTTACTTTTTAAGTAGAGTAACTTAACTAAGCTTATTCAGAAATTTAACATAAAATTTTTTTTTTGTCTAGGTATAACACATTGATTTTTTCTTATAATTTTTATAAAATTAAATGGTGGTACCACGGTCGTGTAAATTCGAGGGCAATGTAGCGGACGTTCAAAGTTAGCATGCGCAGATTAGTTTTCAAGGATGACAACGTCTGAAAAATAAGCGCGCAATATTTAAATAAGAACGGTCTTCCATTTGTATTATTAACAAAAATTGATCATTTAATTTCAAAAAACACATACTTAAATAAATCAAAGTGGCCCTTGCTTTTATAAAAATAGTTCTGTTAAAAAAAATATCTGTAGCTTACGGCTCCCTCTGAGCCCGGCCTAGTGGTAAATCCGGTACTGGTTCTCAGAAAACGAAGAATATTTTTCATAATACAGACGAATAGAGGGTTCCAAGCGGCACATTGAAGAAGTTTTGAATGTGTAGACTTATTGCCTAAATTATTGCCCATAGAAAAATAGAAATATTCGATTTAATAATCTTATCTGTGTGGATGATGACTTGCGTGGACTGCAGCGTCAATGTCACATTTAATGATGATTTATTAACTACAGTTTTTCATTGATTAAGTGACAGATTTAGGTACTGTTACAGAAAATTGTAAATTTGTGAAGATTAAAGCGTATACTGGATTGTCGATTTAATAAAAGTAGAATTGTTACAGTAGTGAAGCCAGAATGCCTATATGCAAGTGAATGTCATTGAATTATAATTTAGACAAACTAGAAATATTGGAAAGGCGAATTATTAGTAAAATATTAGGCCCACGAAAAACTTCAGAAGGTTGAAAATTAAGAAGTAATGATGAACTATATACAGAGTATAGAAAATATAACAGAAACAATGAGAAAAAGAAGACTATTATTTTTTGGACATTTAATAGACGACAGTAAGTTAACAAAGCAGATTTTTAAATATCTGGGGCGGAAGAATTCAACATAAAGTTGGATTAAAGAAGTCCAAAAGGATTTATAAAAAAATAATATAAACGCAGAAGAAGCAATTAAAAGAGAAGTTTTTCGGGCAAAAGTGTTAAAAATGGAAGGACAGAGAAAAACACAGGTTCCAAGTGGACTGAGGACAGAAAGAAGAGATCCATTGAAAAGATGAAAGAATATTGGAGAAAAAGAACAAAGAATAAAGAATAAAATTGGCATGTGGTCCTTAGATGGCCGATAAAAAAAGAAAAAAAGAGAATTGTGGAATAAATGAATTAAATAGTTGGATAAAATAATAAAACACAGCTGGAAATTTATTGTCTTTTGTGTTCGTAAATAAATGATTCAGTTAGGAACAATGAGTATCAGTTTTCGTAGTGGAATCTGACGAGGATGTGGAAGCTTTCGTGACTGTTTGTCAATCGAAACGACAGATATAGTAAAGCCGTTTGAGACAATGTTGTCTAAAAAAAAGAAGAAGGTGGAAGCTACAGAAAAAATTAACAGAAATTTCTTTGTTATATGTGTTTTTCTCAATTAAATTATTTATAAATAAAGAAAAAGTGTTTATTTATCATCTGAATTGGTGGGAACATCTTTGAAGAATGGATGACTACCGCACCCCAAACAACTCTGGAACTATAAGCCGAGGGAATGGAGAAGTGTGGGACCTCCGAGAAAGCACTGGAGTGACCAGCTCTGATCTTAGCCTATTTGAGACCGGAACAAACCATCCTTCGTTTAATCCGTGAAGATGATGATGATGACGATGATGAAAAAAATTTTTTTTTAAATAGTAGAAGCAAGTTCGAAAATCTAAGAGACGAAGGGTCGATCATGTAGCCTAGTAACTTAGTGAGGAGGTATCGAATTTTGGTATCAGCTGAGAAGACAGCTAAAGTACAGACTCTTGTACGTAGAACGGTGCATTGAAGGAAAGATAATATTATTCGTTTTTAAGAACTCTCATACTGAAAAAAAGACAACAGTCCAAGATTGGGAAAAGGAAATGTGAAACAAGCATAACTAAGAAAGGTCAATTGTCCATCAAAAAAATTGAAATTTTTAATTCCACCAAAAGTAACAAAAGCAGTATTCTAAAGTGTAATATAAATAACATTGAATACAAGAACGTACTGATTTTACTTCCATAAGGAAATGGAAGTATGGTGATAGCAAAAAAAATCGTGTTCGAGACTATTGCAGATTCTGATTATACTACCTTCAAAACATGAAAAAAAAGCCATTTTTCAAAATGTGTGTGTGTGTGTGTGGATTTTTTTCTATGGCAAACGATAACAGCCGCAAATTCGAACAGAATCAAATAATATTTTGAATACAGTCCTGATTTATAGAGTATTCAAGACATATTGTTTTTGGTGAAGATCGGTTAAGGGAAAGGGTAGTTTACCAGCAACGTTTTTTTTTAAATCAAGGGTAATTTTTTTCTGTGGCAAACGATAAAAGCCGCAAATTCAAACAGAATCAAATAATGTTTCGCATACAGTCCTGAATTGTAGAGTTCTCAAGGTCTATTGTTTTTGGTGAAGATCGGTTAAGGGAAAGGGGTAGTTTACCTGCAACGTTTTATGTTTTAACAAGGGTAATTTTTTTCTATGGCAAACGATATCAGCCGCAACTTCAAGCAGAATCAAATGATGTTTCGCATACAGCCCTGAATTGTAGAGTTCTCAAGACCTACTGCTTTTGGTGAAGATAGGTTAAGGTAAAGGGGTAGTTTACCAGCCACATTTTATGTTTTAACAAGGGTAATTTTTTTATGACGAACGATAACTGCCGCACATTCAAAGAGAATCAAATAATTTTTTGCATACTTTCCTGAATTGTAAAGAATTGAAGGCCTATTGATTTTGGTGAAGTTCGGTTAAGGGAAAGGGATAGTTTACCAGCCACCTTTAATGTTTTAACAAGAGTAGACTAATTATTTCTATGACGAACGATAACTGCCGCACATTCAAACAGAATCAAATAGTGTTTTGCATGGACCCCTGAATTGTAGAGGAGTCAAGACCTATTGATTTTGGTGAAGATCGGTTAAGGGAAAGGGGTAGATTACCTGCAACATGTTATGACGAACGATAACTGCCGTAAATTCAAACAGAATCAAATAATTTTTACATATATGCCTGAGTTGTAGAAGACTCAAGGCCTATTGATTTTGGTGAAGATCGGTTACGGGGAAGGGTAGTTTATCAGAAACATTTTTTGTTGTAACAAGAGTAAAGTACTTAATTTTGATAAATAAAGTATGCTGATAAGAAGATCTCAATAATTCACTGTAGAAACGTAGATGAAATATCTATAAATAAAGAGGCTAGTTAAACGGGGTGGGGGTAATTTTCTATAAATGAAAATTATAGTTGAAGAGGGAGGGGATAATTTTTTTATGTGTACTACGTTATCGGCAACAAAGAAGTAGTTTGTTGTTAAAATTCCTTCCCCGGCTGTTTGGCCCTAGTCCAATGTTTTCTGCAAAACCAGACGTTTCGGCAGTGCCATCGACTGCCATCATCAGTGAAAATCGAGTGCGGTAACGTGTGGTGGTATACGTTAGTGACCACAGTACTGTGGTTAAGGCTGAAGCAATAAGTGGAAAGAAGTAGTTTCTATGGAAACATTTCACTTTGTAAATGATTTTAAATATAAATCTTAGAACATGGAAGTCATGTATGGTTCTCCATACCGATATTTTATAAATTAAAATGGCAGTTGATGATGGAGGAAGTAAATTTTATAAGTTTTATATTTTTAATACGTTATTGACAACAAAGAATTAGTTTCTATGGAAACATTTCATTTCACTTTAACAAAATTCTATACTTTTTCATTTTAATTTAAATAATGAATGAGAGAAAATATATCGTTCGTGGCAGGCAAGCATATCTCAATTATGTAATGTTTACGTTTCCATTTTATTATTATGATTACCGCAATAAAAAGGCAGGCAACACACACACACACACACACACACACACACACACACACACACACACACACACACACACACACACACACACACACAATTCGCGTTATTTCTGGCCTCACTCATGTTTATTTTCTTACATATGCACGCTTTTTAAGTGGAAAGTGCCGAAACCCACACCAACACAACGCGTGCAAGCCAAAAAAGTGTCAAGCGTGGATAGCGATTTGCTTCCTGTGGATCGCTGGGCAGTGTAACTTCACGTGTTTACAGAGGAACGGTTCTTAGAGAGACTTTTCGACTTTAGGGAATGAACCCTCTGCAAGATGCTTAGGGTCCATGTGTGACTTTGGAGAGCTTCGTAGGAGGGATGATTATCTGCGTAGTTCGGTTTCTTTATAAGAATAAAGTAAGCCTACCTAATTTTTCTGGATAAAGTGACTGAAAGTAACATTATATTAAACGACTACCCCATAATAACAAAAATATCTATAAATAGTGAAATTAGTTTGAGGATGGGCGATACTTTTTTAGAAATTACCGAACCGAATTCAAGTAAATTATTTTAAACATAAATATTACAACATGGAAGTAATGTATGGTTCTCCATACCGATATTTTTTTCTATGGCAAACGATAACAGCCGCAAATTCAAATAGAATCAAATAATTTTTTGCATACAGCCCTGATTTGTAGAGTACTCAAGATCTATTGTTTTTGGTGAAGATCGGTTAAGGGAATGGGGTAGTTTACCAGCAACATGTTTTTTTGAATCAAGGGTATTTTTTTCTATGGCAAACGATAACAGCCACAAATTCAAACAGAATCAAATAATGTTTTGAATACAGCCCTAAATTGTAGAGTTCTCAAGACCTGTTGTTTTTGGTGAAGGTGGGTTAGGGAAAGGGGTAGTTTACCTGCAACGTTTTACGTTTTAACAAGGGTATTTTCTATGGCAAACGATAACAGCCGCAAATTCAAACAGAATCAAATAATGTTTTGCATACAGCCCTGAATTGTAGAGTTCTCAAGACAGGTTGTTTTTGTTGAAGATCGGTTTAGGGAAAGGGGTAGTTTACCTGCAACGTTTTATGTTCTAACATGGATAATTTTTTCTGTGACGAATGATAACTGCCGTAAATTCAATCAGAATCAAATAATGTTTTGCATACCTTCCTGAGCTATAGAGCTCAATGTCTGTTGATTTTGGTGAAGATCGGTTAAGGGGAAGGGGTAGTTTACCTGCAACATTTTATGTTTTAACAACTGTAATTTTTTCTATGACGAACGATAACTGCCGCACATTCAATCATAATCAAATATTTGTTTGCATACGTTCATCAATTGTAAAAGACTGAAGGCCTGTTGATTTTGGTGACGATCGGTTAAGGGAAAGGGGTAGTTTACCTGCCACATTTTATGTTTTAACAAGAGTAATTGTTTCTATGACGAACGATAACTGCCGCACATTTGCACAGAATCAAATAACTTTGTGCATACCTTCCTCAATTGTAGATAACTCAAGGTCTGTTGATTTTTTTGAAGATCGGTTAAGGGAAAGGGGTAGTTTACCAGCAACATTTTATGTTGTAAGAAGAGAACGTTTTTTCATGAAGAACGATAACTGCCGTAAATTCAAACGGAATCAAATACTTTTTTACATATGTGCCTGAGTTGTAGAATACTCAAGGCCTATTGATTTTGGTGAAGATCGGTTACGGGGAAAGGGAAGTTTACCTGAAACATTTTTTGTTGTAACAAGAGTAAAGTACTTAATTTTGATAAATAAAGTATCCTGATAAGGAGATCCTAATAATCCACTGTAGAAACGTAGATGAAATATCTATAAATGAGGAGGCTAGTTGAACGGGGTATGGGTAATTTTCTATAAATGAAAATTATAGTTGAAGGGGGAGGGGATAATTTTTATATGTGTACTACGTTATCGGCAACAAAGAAGTAGTTTGTTGTAAAAATTCCTTTTTGGGCTGTTTGGCCGTGGTCCAATGTTTTCTGCAAAACCAGACGTTTCGGCAGTGCCGTCGACTACCATCATCAGTGAAAATCGAGTGCGATAACGTGTGGTGGTATACGTTAGTGACCACAGTACTGTGGTTAAAGCTGAAGCAATAAGTGGAAAGAAGTAGTTTCTATGGAAACATTTCATTTCGTAAATGATTTTAAATATAAATCTTAGAACATGGAAATCATGTAGCCTCCATTAGTTATAGGTAGTTCTCCATATCGATATTTTTATGACGAATGATAACTGCTGCATATTAAAAGAGAATCAATTAATTTTTTGCATACTTTCCTGAATTCTAAAGGACTGAAGGTCTGTTGATTTTGGTGAAGATCGGTTAAGGAAAATGGGTAGTTTACTTGCAACATTTTATGTTTTAACAACGGTAATTTTTTCTATGACGAACGATAACTGCCGTAAATTCAAAGAGAATCAAATATTTTTTTACATACGTACCTGAGTTGTAGAGGACTCAAGTCCTACTGATTTTGGTGAAGCTCAGTTACGGGGAAAGGGCAGTTTACCTGAAACATTTTTTGTTGTAACAAGAGTAAAGTACTTAATTTTGATAAATAAAGTATCCTGATAAGGAGATCCTAATAATCCACTGTAGAAACGTAGATGAAATATCTATAAAAGAAGAGGCTAGTTGAACGGGGTGGGGGTAATTTCCTATAAACGAAAATTATAGTTGAAGAGGGAGGGGATAATTTTTTTATATGTGTACTACGTTATCGGCAACAAAGAAGTAGTTTGTTGTTAAAATTCCTTCCCCGGCTGTTTGGCCGTAGTCCAATGTTTTCTGCAAAACCAGACGTTTCGGTAGTGCCGTCGACTGCCATCATCAGTGAAAATCGAGTGCGATAACGTGTGGTGATATACGTTAGTGACCACAGTACTGTGGTTTTAGTGGCCACAGTACTTTGGTTAAGGCTGAAGCAATAAGTAGAAAGAAGAAGTTTCTATGGAAACTATTTCATTTCTAAAATGATTTTAAATATAAATCTTAGAACATGGAAGTCATGTATTGTTCTCCATACCGATATTTTATTATACTGCTATAGAAAGATAGACTTATAGTCTGGTTTTCCTGAATTAATAATAATATAGTTAAACTCATATATGGCAACTGGTTGAAATATAGCGTATGGAATTGTACAAACAGTTTATGCCAACCTGGAGAATATTAAGAGAAGGTAAATGGCGAGAAAATGGAAGCGGTACACAGAGTAGACAACGTGATGCGGTGAGTGACGCATTCGAAGTAGCAGTCTGGACTATTTTAGGCAAGAGAGTGAAAATAAAGTAGGAAAACGAGTACTAACCGAGGAGACATTATTCTCTAAGTTGGAAGAACGCAGGGGCGGCGGGTGTTAAGGTTGTAAGGTTGCACAACCATCAGGTCTAACATAACATTATATATATTTTATGTGTTTAGACTAAGTGATACAACAAAATTCTTTATGTTAAAACAATCTTATTTTTCACAGTTATTTTTCAAACGAACTTATTTTGCTACAGCTGGGAATGTGTCGAAATATTATGTTTAACGCAGCACACCACAGACTAGTAAGTTAAGACGATTATTTAGCTGTAATTGTTGATGAGCCCACTGATGTTGATTGCTAACGTTTTGCAAATGGTCATAGTGTATCGTTATATAATAAAAGGTAAACAGGTTGAAAGTTTCTGGGGTTTCATTGCTCCTCCTAAAGAGAATGCTGAGTCGCTTGCATCATGCTTGTTAGATGAACTGTCTCAACACAACTTCTTGGAATTTCCCCAAAATTAACTGCTCAAACAATTGGAAAACCGTAATTTTCTATTTTTCCCAATACGACAGCACTATGTATGATGCACATAAATATACGTAGTAGGTCTGCCTTTTTTTTAATGTGTTATTTCACCCTCCCCCCCTCAACCGACAACTACAACCACCAAAATATGGAACCACCAGCCGCCACTGGAAGAATGAATAGTCACAATAGAGTCAAAAATTACGTCCTAATTACACCAAACTGAAACACAATAAGGCGTCCGCAAGAAATAACATGTGGCTGTGGAGTATAGAAACTATAAGCGGATTCTCTTCTTTGTGGACATTTATTGCACCATTCAACCACTGCCGTATGAGAATAACTATAGTCACCATATACACCTTTCATTCTCGTATAAATTCTCATTGGCTGACGCCCCTCAGCGGCCAAACACTGAATCTTTGGATAAGCGGCACGCAGATTACCTTTGGACGGATTTTCTATCACAGATGTCATTTTTCAACCCAGTCACAATGATTAGAAAAGAGCAAACTGCAAATATTTTTGACAGATGCGTCACTAGTACTTAAACAGACAATATAAACAAATGAATTCCGTTGCCATGGCGACGAAGTCACGGCTGCGCAGATCAAACGTGTTTCTATTGAACAATCCTCGTAGATAAAAGATGTATCTTTTTAGAAACAAATTGTCATTTAAAGATTAAGGATGATTAAAGAAGCGTTAGCATCACGGCATCGCAGAAAATGAATATGGCAGAAGGACGTGGTATAAAGAAAAAAATATTTTCGAATCATGCGACAAGGTAAGTAACTGATTCAAAGAAAGTTTATAAATGTCAAGGAGTGATTCTATGGTCATCCGAAAATAGAAAACACATGTTATTGGCCATAGAACAATAGGAAGTATCAGAATGTTCCAACAACTTGTGCCAAGGTACAATAAACTCAGTGGCGGCTCGTGGTTCTGCACTGAATGTTTCTACTAAGATAAGAGCAATTATCCCATTCCAAATAACACACTGGGTGGGTCGCAGCGTGAAGACATAACTATTGACAACTTTTAGTAGGCCTTATATTAAGTTGTGTTGATGCTATTTGTAAATCATTCTAAAAATATATAGTAGTTAAAATAAAAGGATAGTTAAATGCTTTTTTTTCAATATTTAAAACGGGAAGCTGCCTACCGAGTTCCTTAATTAATTTTGCATTTATCTTTAATAGAGATAAAAGAAAAATTTGTTTTAAAAATAGATTGAACACTATTCATTTTACCAAATCAATGAACTGAACACAAAAATAAGAAATTCCTGAACACTTAACACACAAAAATACCAGCATACACTTTGAAGGTTATACACGCTTCGATCAGCTTAACATTAATAAAATTATTTAATGACTACATTAAACACACTTCATTTTCGAAATACAATTACTTCACTATTTTGTTTGATTTTAAGACTTTACTGCACACATTTTCTTTGCATTGTAAATGAAACAAAGAAATCTGACACAAAACTGAAGGTAAACGAACAAATTTGCCTAAATGTGGTAAAAATCATAAAAATGGCAAATGGCGGTATTATAAAAAAGTTAAAATTCCCGGTAAGTCCGGTTCGGCCCTCGTCGGAACTATTCGTAAACAGGAGCTTTAGCGACAGTTCAATGTAATTTTGAGTATACTAATTTCCCCCTCCAAAGTTGTCTTCACAGTCTAGGAGTGTTGAGAGCTACGTTGAACCTCAAGCATAGTAGTGAGCAATTTGCCTATAACGCGAATTCATTCCTGTTCAGTCAACAATATTGATCTCGCAAATTTTGTTATATAAATATGAAACCATTATCTCAACAGATTCTAAACATATCTAAATTATTTAGGGGGGTTCATTGAGCCATTGAACCTTAAGGACGAGCCGCCACTGAATAAACTCTATAAAACGGTATCACAAGCCAGAAATCCCAGCGTCATATGGCGGACTGGATGTATGTTACGATACAGAACGATAGTTATAATACGACACAGCATACAGATTAATTTCCTAGCAACTGTAATTGAATGAATTTAGTGATTCGATAATTATTCATTTTGCGAAAATAGGAGTACACATAGAATTCGTAAAGAGGAATTGTTAAGTAAATATCGGTATGGAAAACCATACATGACTTCCATGTTCTAAGATTTATATTTAAAATCATTTTCGAAATGAAATATTTCCATAGAAACTACTTCTTTCTACTTCTTGCTTCAACCTTAATCACAGTACTGTAGTCACTATCGTATACCACCTCACGTTAGCGCACTCGATTTTCACTGATGATGGCAGTCGATGGCATTGCCAAAACGTCTGGTTTTGCAGAAAACATTGGACAACGGCCAAGCAGCCCAGGAAGGAATTTTAACAACAAACTACATCTTTGTTTCCGATAACGTAGTACAACGTATAAAAAATTATCCCCTCCCCCTTAAACTAACATTTTCATTTATTAAAAATTACCCCCTCCCCCTTCAAATACCCTTTTCATTTATAGATATTTCATCTACCTTTCTACAGTGGATTATTATGACCTTATTTTCAGGATACTTTATTAACAAAATTAAGTACTTACTCTTGTTAAAACATAAAACTTTGCAGGTAAACTACCCCTTCCCTTTAACCGATCTTCACCATAATCAACAAGTCTTGAGGCCTCTAAAATTCAGGAACGTATGGGAAAAATTACTTTATTCTGTTTGAATTTGCGGCAGTTATCGTTTGCCATAGAAAAAATTCTGCACACAGACAAACACAGACAGACACTTTTCGAAAAATAACTTTTCTTTATGTTTGGAGGGTAATACACTCAGAATCAGCCCTTATCTCGAACAGGATTTTTTTCGCCATCATCTTACTTCCATTTCCTTACGGAACATGGAAGTAAAAATTATAGTAACGTAATTCAACGAAGCTTTGATTGATTTACTACCTCTGTTTTGGATCTTATTCCATCACAGAAGTCAACAATAATTACACGTAACAATACAATAGGTAATATGTCAAAATATACTGCGATTACTTTGTTTCGGACTATACAGAGTGATTCAAAATTGCACGGCAGTCTCTCGGAACCTGATTCTATAGCTAAAAATAAGAAAAAAAGTTCATATAAACATAGGTCCGAAAACTGTTCGATAGCGAGTTACGGCTCGCGAACCAGTTCGCCCTGATTTCTGCTTCCACGGTAAAATGACGCCATACTGAAATTCGTGGGGTATAAAATAAAGGATAAATTTAGTGGTTCCTTATAGTTTTTATCTGAAAAATTGAATAAAACAGGTCCCAGACCTCTATCTTAATTAGTTTTTAAGAAAAACTGGGTAAAACACAAAAAATTGGAGTCGAAAAACACACATTTTTAGATTTTTGATAAAATAACTTCGTTAATTTGCTAATAAACAAATAAAAATGTCTAACTAACTTTGTAGAGAATTTAATTATGAGAAAACTGATGTGTATAACGTCTATTAAAAGTAAGTACAAATTTGAAAAATTTGACTTTAATTAAAAACAAAACACCAAAATGCGCCAGAAAAGTGTTACAGTTTACAAGAAATGGTATTGTAAACTTTCAGAACAACTACACTTGGGCAGACGAAAACCCACGAGACTGCCCCCAAACCATGACCAACATACATTTTCATTTAATGTGTGGTGCGGTTTTCTTGGTGATAATCTCTTAGGGCCTTTTTACTTCCATGTTCCATAAGGAAATGGAAGTATGGTCATGGCGAAAAAATCGTGTTCGAGATAACGGCTGATTCTGATTGTATTACAGTAGAGTCCCGCAAACTCTACCTAATGTGGACTGAGAGGGTGACGAGTTACAGAAATTGTCAAGTTTTACGGAATAAGGGTGAGTTATTCACAACTCATAGGCCTAATATCTTACTGCGTATTACTCTAATGAAAGTTCCAGCACAATACAGGACACAGAAAAGTACAACATACCATAAAATAATTGTTAAAAGTTAAAAAAAAAACTTACATACAAAACAGGAGAAACGACTAGTTGTTTGTAGACAAAAATCTCGTGATGCTTGACTGTCTCTCACAGTCATTTCGTCTTCGTGCAGCTTCATCACGTAGGCGACGGAGAAACAAAATATCCATAACAGATGCACCCTCCTCCTCCAAGTAACGGAGCATTCCTTCAGCGACATTTAGTCCTTCACGGTGAGTCATCTTTTTAACTTTTCCGTTGTCTTCCATCTCTTCGTCTTCTGATTCATCTTCATTTTTATCCTCGTTCTCTTTCACTATTTCACCATCTCCTAAAAGTTCACAGTTTTCATCCTGCCCCATCCATTCTCCAACATCACCATCAGTAACTTCTTCGCAGCCTGGAATTTTCTTCAATAAATCCACTATTTCACAATTTTCTGTCTCTTCTCTGCTTTCAAAAATTGATCGTCGAGTTATATGGAATGTCGAGATATCGGGAGGCGAGTTAGCGGGATTCTACTGTACCATCAAAACATGAAGAAAAGTCATTTTTCGAAAAGTGTGTGTGTGTGTGTGTGTGTGTGTGTGTGTCTGTCTGTCTACTGTGTGTTGAATTTTTTCTATGGCAAACGGTAACAGCCGCAAATTCAAACAAAATCAAACAATTTTTTGCATACCTCCCTGAATTGTAGAGAACTCAAGACCTATTGTTTTTTATGAAGATCGGTTAAGGGAAGGGGTAGTTTACCAGCAATGTTCTATGTTTTAACAAGGGTAATTTTTTCTATGACGAACGACAACTGCCGTAAATTCAAACAGAATCAAATAAGGTTTTGCATACATGACTAAATTGTAGAGTACTCAAGGCCTATTGATTTTAGTAAAGGTCGGTTAAGAGAAATGGGTAGTTTACCTGCAACGTTTTTTGTTTTAACAAGGGTAATTTTTACTATGACGAACGATAACTGCCGAAAATTCAAACATAATCAAATAATTTTTGCATACTTTCCTGAATTGTAGATGACTCAAGGCATGTTGATTTTGATGAAGATCGGTTACGGGGAAAGCGTTGTTTACCTGCAGCGTTTTATGTTTTAACAAGAGTATAAAGTACTTAATTTTGATAAATAAAGTATCCTGGTAAGGAGATAATAATAATCCACTGTAGAAACGTAGATGAAATATCTATAAATGAAGAGGCTAGTTGAACGGGATGGATGTAATTTTCTATAAATGAAAATTATAGTTGAAGGGGGAGGGGATAATTTTTTATATATGTACTACGTTATAGGCAACAAAGGAGTAGTTTAATGTTAAAATTCCTTCCCGGGCTGTTTGGCCGTAGTCTAATGTTTTCTGCAAAACCACACGTTTCGGCAATGCCATCGACTGCCATCATCAGTGAAAATCGAGTGCGATAACGTGAGGTGGTATACGTTAGTGACCACAGTACTATGGTTAAGGCTGAAGTAATAAGTAGAAAGAAGTAGTTTCTATGGAAATATTTCATTTCGAAAATGAATTTAAATATAAATCTTAGAACATGGAAGCCATGTATGGTTCTCCATACCGATATTTTCTTACTTAATGGAAGACAATACTTACATTTTTGCAAATGCATCTGATGGAACACTTGGAAGATATTCCACCTGCAGATAGAGTGCAGATGTAGTTTTTGGATGACGGTGCATCTGCTCACTACTGTCCTGATTTGATGAACTATTTAAATAATGCATTCGGTAAGCAATGAACTGGTCGAAACGGACCAGTAAAATGATCACCTCGAATTGCCCAGAAAAGTCTTACAATTTTAAACAGAACAAAGGTTTTCGTAACTGTTTTCACAACAAATGTAACTGTAAACAAATTGAAAACTTATGTTATTAAAGTTTTCCTTCAATTGATTAAATATCAATATTGTTAAATTGATAAAGCTGCAAACGTTCGTTCAAAGCAGTTGTTCAATGTGGCCAGTTTGTTGAATGCAGAATACAGCTACGCGAATCCATGGTAGCCTGGCACGTTTTATAAAATCAGGATTATTGTTAACAGGAGCTATTATTCGGTTATGCGTATCTCAATTCTTCATGTGTGCCAATACGAGCGGAATAAACTAACGACTTCATTCAACCCCAAAGGAAAAAGTCTGCTGGCGTGAGATCAGGAGATCGAGGTGGCCATTTTACTGGTCCGTTTAGACCAATTCATCGCTTACCGAATGTATTATTTAAATGGTTCATCAAATCACGACAGTAGTGAGCAGATGCACCGTCATTCAAAAACTACATCTGCACTCTATCTGCAAGTGGAATATCTTCCAAGAATTCCATCAGATGCGTTTGCAAAAAATGTAAGTATTGTCTTCCATTAAGCCTTGGTGGTAAGTAAAAAGGGCCTAAGAGATTATCACCAAGAAGACCGCACCACACATTAAATGTGGTCATGTCTTGGGGGCAGTCTCGTGGGTTTTCGTCTGCCCAAGTATAGGTGTTTTGAAAGTTTACAATACCATTTCTTGTAAATTGTAACACTTTTCTGGCGCATTTTGGTCTGTTTTGTTTTTAATTAAAGTCAAATTTTTCAAATTTTTACTTACTTTTAATAGACGTTATACACATCAGCTTTCTCACAATTAAATTCTCTACAAAGTTAGTTAGAAATTTGTATTTGTTTATTAGCAAATTAACGAAGTTATTTTATCCGAAATCTAAAAATGTATGTTTTTCGACTCCAATTTTTTGTGTTTTACCCAGTTTATCTTAAAAACTAATTAAGATAGAGGTCTGGGACCTCTTTTATTCAATTTTTCAGATTAAAAACTATAAGAAACCACCAAATTTACCCTTCACTTTATACCCCACGAATTTCAGTATGGCGTCATTTTACCGTGGGAGCAGAAGTCATGGCGAACTGGTTAACTCGCTAACGAACAGTTTTCGGACCTATGTTTATATGAACTTTTTTTCTTATTTTTAGCTATAGAATCAGGTTCCGAGAGATTGCCGTGCAATTTTGAATCACCCTATATATTAATCACTCGTATATACTGTCTGTACATTGCACTACTTACGTAGTCACTGCTTTGCTTGTAATTGTAATACAATAGTGTCATAAAGGAAGCTATTTATTATCACAGTGTGCACCCACCTGTTGTTATCAACCTTCAAAGTATAATAAATTGCTTGAACTATGTTGGTATATTGGTGAAAGTGCTTGGATTTCAAAATTGGTGGGGATTGGCTAAGGATAGGGAAGTCTGGAGGAAAATCCTGAGGGAAGCTGAGGCCCACTGTGGGCTGTGGAGATACTGTTGATGATGTTGGTAATATATTCTCCACTCTAGTATTGGCTTAATTTCAAAATGTTAAAATGAATAAACAGAATTATCACTGTTCCACACCACTATAGAAAAATTATTCCTATTAGCGCTTTCAAGCTTCACAGCTCATCGTCAGATCCGATCTGTTTGTAATTATAACCACTAACCCAACTTCCTTAATAAACAAAATTTTAATGAATAGACTAATAATGTTTAACTTTCTATAAAGGCCTTGACTGTGGTCCTTCCACTGCAGTAACGAAGCGAGGCAGAAGTATCTGCTGATTTGTTACAGCACAAACAACGACGCGACCTCTGGATCACAGCCGTTGGGAACTTTTATATCTCAAGAATTGAAATCACTGTTACAAAACAATAATTTTTTTATTATTTAAGAAATAAAAAAAATCGCCGTATAAAATCATCTGTAAGTCTGCTTCCTGAAATGGCAACGTTAAACAATAATTCAATGGAGAAATGGCTCAATAAACGGTAAGTTAGTGGGCGTCCTTCTGTCTTTCGACTGGTTAGTACCCTCCCCGCATATACCCGTGGTGCGTGTGTTACAGAGTCTTTCACAGGCATATGGGACCTACGGTTTAACGCCGGATCCGAAAGGCATAGTTGGGGAGGGTTTATACTAGGCAGGATACCTCTCGCTGGTTTGCCATTGCCTTGTGAGGGGGAACGGTCGTATCTAAATCAGATGACCCCGGCGGGAATCGAACCCGCGCGGACAGCGTAGCAGGGCCACACGCTAGCCACTACGATAAGTTAACTTCTTAAAATACAAAATTTTTCTTAAATTCTGTCTGTAAAACAGATTTTAATTATACAGTACATTCTTTTCGTCTAGATTATGAGAGTTGTGTTTACATGGATCGTCGCGATTAATAGTGGAAACAGAATAATTAACACCACGTCAAATAGCTATTGAAAACTGTAATTAAAATTGCAGTTTAAATCAATAAAACAACAGTAAACACTCCTATTCAACAAAAATTCAAGCTTAGCTTACGAATGGACAACAGAAATGTAATAAACAATGAATGTCAAATATGTAACGGTGTTGCAATAAATAATACAAGTCAGCAATTACAGATGTCCGAACACGATAACGCACGTAAAGTTGGAGATCTAAACTGACTAAATAACTGACTTAACCGCTCTTGAATTTTATACTGTACGGCTTTGTACGTGACGAAAATATAACGGGTCCGGTAGGAAATAGACTAAAATATAAGGCCCGTCGGGAAAACTGAGAATGTGCGCGCGGCGGTCAAGGGATTTTGAAGGGACGCTTTACGACCTCAAAAAGTCTACACAAGATGCGCTCCAAGGCAATTCTTGGGGTGTATATAAAGTACACGCTAGGCAACATTTTATTTACTTAATATATTCTCGTATTTCAGTTCCGTCTTGTGACTTCTTCTAGTAACTTTGTCACGCGTTTAGCAACGGTTATAGGGTATATATCCCTATGCGGTATCATCAGACACTAAAATGTTAATTAAAGTGAAACACATATCAACAATAAAAACGAATGCTTTTTGCCACCTAAATCTTATTATCTTATTCGTTTAATTTCAGATGAGTTATATTTAGTAAAAAATTGCCTTTTTACTAATCCCTACATAAACACTCACGTTTAAGATTACAGTATGTAAGCCTAAACAACCGTTTGTCATTGTAGGTAACAGTGCCTGTCCCAAAAAATGTCCACCCTTTACATTAATATGCCGGTATTATAAATTCAAAGTGATATATCGCTGAACGAGCGGCCTGTGACACTCCGTCAGGTCGGAAGTAATTTTAATCAGATTATAGCTATGTTAAATAGAACATTAAAGAACACTTTGCTGTAATAGTCTGCTAAGTTTCTCTACCTATTTCGCCCGGTTTGTGGAATAGATATGAAATAATTTGCTTTTTATGAAATAATAACGTAAATTTAGGAATTATCTTTCATAATAAATGGCCATCTCTCTGATATATCATTGTCTGAGAAAGACAAAATTCCTGTTATCGAGGTTAAGAATGCTTTAAAAAGGTATAACGTGGACTATAACGTATAACTTTGAATAACTCGGTATTATCACTTCCAACGGCCAAATTGCTAATTCTTTAATCTAACCACAACGCAAATACTAATTTCGGCTTTATTAGTTTATATGCAACCACGTAAGTAACAACATAACGAGTTATAAATCAGCGGCCCTCTTTTGTTTTCACATCTGGCTTAGAGCGACCAAAACTGACCGCCGCTCGCGCTTTGTAAAGGACCGCTGTTCGCACCATGTATGCCAAATATGAGATTTTTTGACCGCCGCGCTTACCTTGACAAACCCCGATCCTACACCTCAGGAAAGGCTTCGCTTAACCCCACGTTATTCATCTCCTTAGCTTGCCAATATCTTTACCCCTTGAACAGTCTGTACCCTAATTGATATACATGCATTTAACTGGTATAAACAGATTCTTATTTACATTTTTCGCCCAAATATACAAAAGTTTAGCTACGTGCACATATTATCTATTAAACCTTCCTTTGAGCAGAAATTCCGAATTCCTGTAAACAGCTTTGAGTATCAGTGAAGCTGGATATAATTTACCAAACAATTTGTCCAACATATGCAGTAGCTAAAGATGTGGCGACTGGGTGGAGAAAATTAAACCGGCATCATAAGTAACAACCATATTGAGATTTTAAAAAATAAAGTATCAAAGAGTCTGTAAGTCAGTTCAGGGTCGCCGGGAAAGTGATGTACATTAAAAGAGGCGCGAAAAAATTATCATGGAGAGGCTCTTGAGAAGCAGTCAGTAAACTGACAGAGTATAAATTATCCCTATCAAAGTTAAATGAGTACTGAAAGTACCGATCAACGAAGTTTGAAGCCGTACCGATCAACCGTGAAAATTATAAATCTGGAGAATCGTGGCTGATTCAAGCGAAAGTGATCAAATGTGTAGATGGAAGAGAATCAGAGAAACGAATTCTGAGAACGCAAATGCTCCAGTAAAAGTCATCTCGAAAAGACTTGAATTTATTTTGGCGGGAAAATAAAAACAATGGAGCCCAACACACTGGGTCGGAAATGCAATTTTAGATTTTACATAAATTGGTTTTATAGTCCTACGAAAGCACATTTGTTATTTATATAGAGTGTGTTTGAAACAACGAATCAAATAGAAACAAAAATAAAATAGATGGAGTCTAAAAACTTATTCTAAAGTAAATAGTCGTAATGAAATGAAAGAGGACGAAATTGATCGTTAGAAATAATGTTGGATGTAAAGTGTAAAGTAAACCTTTTTGGAGCAGCAGTAACTTCAAGGATGGAACCAACAAGGGAAAGCATTTTGTTCCATTAGGAAATGAACTAGTCGAAGGAAAATGATACCATGGGTGACATTTGTATTTGAGAAGTGACATGTCAGTTTGAAAACATTTTACCAAGAATGCTGAAGTACATGTATTCTAGTTCTTAATCCTTTTGTGGCAGAGTAAATAGAGTGTTCTTTTTCAATACAGTGACAGAAAGCAGCCGTCGATATGGTCTAGACATCAATGTTAATAAAACAAAGCTAGTGATTGTATCTAAGAACAAGTTCACAAACTGCACCCTTAATATAAACCAAAGGCCAGTTGAACGTGTAAGCTAATTTACATATCTTGGTACTACAGTCAATGAACAATGGGACCATTCTCAAGAAATAAAGACCAGAATTGAAAAGGCAAGAGGAGTGTACACTAGAATAAGCAGTTTATTAAAAACTCACAATTTAACAATAAACACAAAGATGAGACTTCTACGCTGCTACGTATTCTCTGTCCCCTTCTCCGGTGTAGAATCATGGACTTTGACTGAAGCCACAACTAAAAAATTTGAAACTTTCGAAGTGTGGCTCTACCGTAGAATACTGAGCATTTAATGGACAGCGCATATAACTAATGTTGAAGTTCTTAGAAATATGAAGAAACAAAGGGAAGGTATTAACACAGTGAAGATAAGAAAGCTTCAATATCTGGGACATCTTATGAGAAATGAACAGAGATTTTACTTATTGCAGTCCATACTACAGGGAAAAGTACTTGGAAAGAGAGGAGATGAGCTACCGAGAATCTCATGGCTGAGAAATTTAAGGACCTGGTTTGGCATGAATACAACTGACTTATTCCGTACAGCAGTGCAGAAAGTTAAAATAGCCTGTATGATATCCAACATTCGAAACGGACAGGAACTATCAGAAGGAGATCCTTTTGTGTCTAAAAATATTAACAACATTCGTCTCATTTTTATAAAGTAAATTTAAATTACTCATAGTTATTACTTAAATAATTGTTGGGCACCTATCAACAGGTGTGTTTATGGTAGTTATATTGGAACATGAACCAAAAGGATTCGTCTGGCATGTCATATTCATGTATAAATAAATGTAAGTATATGAAGTAGGGCTTTGAAAAATCAAATGTGCCTTAGGTTTTCCTCAAATTTTCATCGGACGTCTGTAGACGAGACCAATATTGCATGGAATATCTCCAGAGTAGCCGTGTTGTCGTTTCCATAAATCATAGACAATGTTACTTCACCGATAACGAAGATTCTTAAAGATAATATATAGTATGCAGTATAGTTATATGACAATATTATTATAATATAAAAAAATTAATTTTGCTATCAGTTATTTTTTTTAAATCCTGTCATCCATTGTGAAACTATTCTACATTTTCTATCAAAAATTTTAATTTATCACTCATTTCAATACAATTATAAAGTAAACGGTGAAATATTGAGACATTTCTATTTGTGGCTACAGTTAATTTCCCTATAAGAATTATTTGTACGTAAAATTCACAACAGAATAAATGTTTTGACACGGTGAGTAGCGAATATTTAGAGATAGCCTATTTAACTGACTTTCAGACGTGTTAATTAAAAAGATGTTCTCTCCCTTGTTTATTCTTATAGACAAAGATCTCATGCACTGTAGATAGAAGAGGAGAAAAAGTACATAATAATAATGTTCAACTTTAGTATGTATATTAAAATTATAGTATTAGGCATATAGGCCTATACATGCTTTGAAAGTAGGCCTACAACCGTTAAATGTAGAGGCCATTTCATTAACTGTGCAGTAGGCGGTTGTAAATTTTTAGGAATTGTTTTGTCTAATAAACAGTTGCTGAATATAGCTCAGTCCTGAAGCAGGTAAGTTGGCCTACACTTCAAATCGGTCACAGTCCCATGTGTTACAAACCCTTCCACTGCGTTAATCATAACGGTACAAGAGTCGTCACTATTTCTTGGTTTCCTGTTTCTTACTAATTTTCTTTGTGTAGCTGCTATTTGTTTTATTCCAGTTTTTGTTCCTGTACCTAATTCAGGATATTCCCGAGTAAATTCAGTTCTTTTTTGAATACCTTCTTTTTCAAATTGTGAAGCGACATTTTCCACAAATTTGGGTTCCCTCAAATTGTCAAAATTGGTATTGATGTTACCGGTAATATCTGTTTTGTTTCGTTTTTGAATGATTTTTTAATTAAGCCTAAATTATTTCAACATCAAAATTTTCTTCTCTCTGATCTATTTTTGTTTGTCAACAATAGTTTACACCTGTTATATATGCATAGTGAACTGTTGAAAATAAAATGAATTATTTTATCAAAAGTAGGATAAGGTATCTCATACTATAAAAGTGAACGAAAATGTACTTAGTAACTATGTTTTATCACTTCGTCTATCTTACACGAATCCCAGTTCACAAAGGATAAAGTACGCGGAGTGACGCCAAACGTAATTTTTAGGTTACTTTTCACCGTTGTTAATGACCCATTAGTTATCCAACAAGCCAAATATCTACTGTTAAGTTAACCGATGATTTTAAACGACGTTATCTTTAACTGAACTTAGTGAAACGGGTAGTGACTTGTTAAATCGTTAACTGGTGATTTACCGAGAATCACTGCTCATCAAGTGTGCAGCCGTCGCCTTGGGTGTATGGAATACGAAGTACTATACGCTGTCCAGGCAGTGAAGGCGGCTGGAGGGTTAGGAGACCCTTGGCTCACGCACGCACACTGGCAGGCCGCCTTACAATAGACGGGGGACGGCACTTGACCTGTGCTTCTGTCTTTTTAAATACAGTTTACTATAATAAATTAAATTTTGTTATTCTGCTTAATCTTATAGTTTTGGTCGTTCCATTTAATTCAGACTGTGATTTCATTTAAAATAAGTCCAAACACGAAGTTTGTACGACGATTTTCAAATGTTTTACTCTTATTTGTTTATTTTGAAATATTGTGATTGCTAAACTTCTGAGAATTATTTACGCGACTGTTATTAAAAAAATGTTATTATTAAAAACTAAGATTCTGATCATTTAATTTACTTTTCAACTATTTTTCTGATACACTCCCTTTGGATGCCAGAAGTCGGTTAAATGGCCCTATGGTTCATTGTTGGAACTGCTAGCGGCCGATTAAATCGGCCCGTCAAATGACACTGAGAACTGCCAGCGGCCGATCTCGCTGGCTTTTTGTATATTCATCGTAGCGGATGCATTACTTTTAGTATATTTTTATACTACACGTCAAATTAATTCTAAATAGTTAGGCTACTTTACTTTTTTTATACAAGGCTTTAAACTCGAGCTCAAAATTCAACTAAGTATATACTCAGAATTTTAAAATTAACTTTCTCTCTGCGTTCAAAACTCTGATGCTTATTTTGCAGGCTTGAGACTGCCGATGGCCGCATTAAAAGTTATATACAAGTTTATCAATATTTACAAATTTACAACAATTAAAAATCAAAACCTCGTCCTCTCAAGTTATAGTTAAAGTTTAATAACATGGACAGTAAATTTTTAATATATTTACATAGATACATATCACATTTCATTTTGTGTGTCTGTAAAACAATAGGCTAATATATAATATTTTTATAATAAATAACATTTTTAAAAGTTCGTGCTAGTAAAAAGACAAACAATTATTTCGATAACGTATAACAACTATTATTTCATATATTGTTTATTTGAAATAAAAATATGAGTTTTGAAAATAATCTTTATATCTATATATTAAAATCTGTTACATATGTTGATTAATTTTTTCAGTATTATAACAATAAAGAGGTGGGTCGTCAATCTGCTCTTTATCGAGTATCACAATTGGTGAATCGGAAAAAAAAATTAAAGGGAGTGTCACAGAAAAATAGTTGAAAAATAAATAAGATGATCAGTAACTTAGTTTTTAATAATCATCATTTTTAATAATAGTCGCTTAGATGGTGTTCTAAAGTTTAACAATAATTAACAATAGTTTAAAATAAACAAATAAATGTAAAACATTTGAATATCGCCATAAAAACTTCGTGTTTGGACTTATTTTAAATGAAATTACAGTCTGAATTCAATGGAACAATCAAAATTAAAAGTTTAAGCACGACAATAAAATTTAATTTATTGTAGTGGACTGTAACTAAAAAGACAGCAGCGCAGGTCAAAGGCCTGTCCGTGTCTATTGTTAGGCGGCCTGTCAGTGTGTGTGTGTGTGTGTGTGTGAGGGTCTCCTAACCCTCCAGCCGCCTTCACTGCCTGGACAGCGTATAATACTAAACTGTATTACAAAACTTCTATATTATGATGACTCCGTCTACAATGATATTTTTCTCCGATCCGCACAAGATTGTTATTTCAAGCGCTCTCAGCCAGGCACGACATTTCCTGCCTTAGCGATGTGATTACTGTATTTCTGTGAACAAAACACAACCGCCAACCCTTGTTACCGACAGAAATGGAAAGTCTTACAGTGAAGGTTCATTGTACTCGAGGGTGACGGACATAAGTGTACTACTGGACTTTGTCCCCTATACTAAATAACGTTTGTCCAATAGGCCTATACAATAGATAACCGTTTACTGTGTCAGTAAGACCGGTTTTACTTTTACCTGAGGTCACTTTCATGCACAGTAAAATGTTGTCGTAAATGAGTTATCGTTATACAGAGAAGTTACATACAATCCTTTCCTGGCGTTACAACCCAGCGCAGCGTCGGTTTTAGCCTGCTCAATAACTTTCCCTGTCATGACAAATCCGTCTCCATCCCCTCACGTTCATACGTTTCAAATCATCCTCCCCTTAATCCAACCATCTCTTTCCGGATATGCCTCTAACTCTACTTCCTACCGGCAATTCTCTTAGCCATATTCTGTCATCCATTCGCCTAGCCACTCAAGCCTCCTACTCCTAACAAACCGGACTATGTCGGCACACTGATCAGTTGGTCCAGTTCATGGTTCCTCCAATAGCCATCTTCAGCTTGTAGAGGTCCAAAGATTTTTTGCAAGACTTTTCGTTTAATTATTCTTAGACGTTGCTCGTCTGTGCTGGTTAATGTCCAGGCTTCGCATCCATATGTTACTGCCGGTCGTATAAGACTTTTGTATACAGTCAGCTTAAGTTGTTTGCTTAACATCCTGGATTTATAAAGCTTTTCATAGGAGTAATAACATCGGTTGCCACGTACGATGTGGGACTTTATTGCATTCCTGAAAGAGATGTTCTGAGTAATTTAATTTACATACAGTACAGTTCGGTAATTAGTTCTGATTTCTTCGGGTGTAGGCCTATAAGTAAACATCTCATAATTAAACTACATTAAGTTTCTTCTCATTCACAACATTTAATTATGGCAAAAACGAGATTTCTGAGTATCCGTGTAGTGAGATTTCTCTGTAGATCCAAGTAATTCTAGTTGCTGTCTTTTCATTAAATCCTCATTTTTCTTCAGTATTATTACTATTTTCTTCTGACGTTTTCGCAGCTGACACGATAGCGTTTTCTCTTACCCGTTAGTTTTCTGAAACGTTTCATTATTACCGCTATTAATCTGGCCTCAGTCACTCCGGCTGTTGTTGCGTTTTTGGTGTCAGTAAACACTTCATTTCACTTGTAGCACCATTTGATCGGTTCGTTAAGACGTTCTTAAGATAGCTGTATACTTCTTCTTCTTCCGGAACTCTGCAGGCCGCGATGACCCTCGGATAATCCGCCGCTGGCTGAAAATGGTTCAATTGTTTTAAAGGCTGCAGAACGTTGACCGCTGAAGATCCCAGACCTGGACGACCTTTCACGTCAGCAAACAATGATAACAGGGATGCAGCTCGGGCTATGATTCTGTCCGAGAGATTGCTGAGAAAGTGGGGATGAGCCATTTTAATAGAAAAGCTTAACATGCAAAACTGCGCCGCGTCTGTTAAGCATTGATCAGAAACAGAACCGTGTTAACATCAATCAAGAACTGCTTGACCGGGCCATCAATGAAAACTTATTGAAAAATATCGTAGCAGGAAATGATGATTGGGCTTATGGCTGTGATGTCGAAACCAACTCATAATCGTCGCAGTAGGTGGGAGAAAGGATAAAAAGTCCCAGCCATAAAAAGTCGGTCAAACAGAAGGTGATGTTGGTGGTTTTCGTTGACTGGAATGGCCTACTGCATTACGAACATGTGCCAAGTAATCAGACAGTAAACAAGAAGTTCTACATGGAAGTTGTAAGGTGTTTGGCGGGTGATGTACGTTGGAAGAAGCCTGAGTTGCATTCCTTTCAAATAGTCTCCACGAATTTATTGATTTATTGATACAGCCGTGAGTGGCCACGCTTCAACTCCGTTAAGTCACGACTGGTCTGATCAAGCTTTTGTAGATTTTCATTTTAGTTTTACGAGACAGAATCTTAGACTTGAGAAGATTAAGATTTGCATAATATGCTCTGTTGCCAGCCATGATTCTTCAATTTATTTCTTGTGAGATTTTGTTCTGCTCACTGAGTTCTGTTACAAGATACAGCTGTCTAACAGTGTAATTATCCAGCTCTAAGTTATGGGGCTCCCTTCTTGCCTCTGCTGTTGTCATCTTCGTATAGTGAGTTTTCGTTTCATTAGCAACAAGTCCCAAAGGACGAGCTTCTTCATCCAGTACTTCAAACATTTCTCTAACAGGTGTAAGACGTCTAGAGATAGCTGTATACAACAAAAACAATTTTTGTTTTAGTCACTATTTCTAACGTCCAGGCTAGTAGCTTTCATTTTAAAAGATTGCCAATTAAAAAGCACTAAAATGTTTTTAAATTCTGCTTATAGCCTACTAGCTGTTACCCGCGGCTTCGCACACGAATATTTGACTTTTAATCAATATTTTAATATAAGTTTTATTGTCTATGTCTATATGGCGTTCTGTCAGCTCGTATAACTATTTTGTACTCATCAGTCGCATTCTCTCTAAAACTGTCTTGAACACTTGTACTAAATTATGGTCGTGCAACAGCCTTTGGAGATTTAAAACAATATTTATAAAGTACTTGTTAACTCAAAAACGTTAGGTTCTTTATTTTAAGTATCACTGTGTTATAAGCGTTGTATATACCTACACATTAAACGTTATGTTTTCCTCAACCATGGCTTTTATTTATTTCAGCAGTAAACTAAAAACCAAAAACCGTTGTCACCTAACCTCACAAATGAAAACAACACGTATTTTCGCTTTGCATTAAGCAATAGGACAATTTACAATTAGTACACTTCTTCTTTCCCACATCGTAATATATCGATACAATCGTATCTTAGAAACATCAAAAATGTACTGCAGGAACTGATAACGTTACAGTTCCGACGCCGCTAAATAGCATTTGTTTATTTACTTGTTACTATAGTAATTAATTCTGGTCCCCATGGTATTATTGACGTCTTTATACGCGACAACAAAAGGGCATAATTAGAAGGGCCTAAATCGTACAAAATGGGATATCAAAATCCAAGTTAGACAGTGTTTTTTGCTTTGTGTAAAAGGTTACCTGTGCAAAATTTGGTGGCAGTCGGTGTAGCAGTGTGGATTTGTATTCAATACAAAGAAAAAAATGCCCAGCCTTTGAGTTTTATATATATTTCTTTGTTTGTTTAAAGAGTGCACAAACAAATCTGTAAGTAAATGCATAAGGAATTCCATGCTACAGGTGTGACAGAGAGCACTGTAAGTAAAAAATAGTTTATAGATACTAAAGCTAGTTGCCTGCTCCTCAAAATACTTCCGACTTATGATTTAGCAAAAGAACGGCAGATGTTTGGAATGAACATTACACCTACCGTGACAAAACTATAGTTCTGTAACAACTGCAACGATTTAACATCCTACAGAGTGGGACGCAAGTCACCCCGTCACATCTCAGTAAGGTACGAAAAAATTCATAGCCTAACTAAATTAAATATTAAATTTAATCTACCAATTTTTCCATGCATTCTTTGTCTGCGACAGATGGGAGCAACATAGAAGATCGTTCAAAGACAATATTAGGCAGGAGATCTCCCCGGATAACATAGTTGAAGCGATTCTGACACCTTCGCAGAAGAGATTCTTCGGGCGAAGAAGATAGATATGGATAATACAATATAGAAGGCTAACAAATCGGACTGAGCCCTAAGGTTGAAAAACAATAGGGCTAGCTCGAAGTAGTTTGTCAAACAGTTCCAAATTAGTGTCCTAGAAGAGGAAAGGGAGGTGGTTTGTTTTAGTGGGTCGGATATAATACTCAAACTCACAGACTCCGGAAGTGAAAAATGGACCCTTCCGGACATTTATACACCAAATTTTTCCATCTGCACTCGTTAAAAAAATAAATAAAATCTACCAATTTTTAGTAATAAATATAAGAAACAAGTGTTTCAAAGTTACTTTTCAATTTTAAATTCTGGTGATGTTAATCTCTATTTTCTTTAAAAATTATATTACTGAACGTTTGGACCAAGTTATGTATGAACAAACCAAGCACAGTTTCCTAAAAATATCTTTATCTGAACTTTATTTGTAAAGATCATTAGTCAGTCTTGTTCATTGGGTGAAAAGACAATTATTAAGCAAATTAAAACATTAAAAAAAATTAAAAGTAATGTTAATATATAATCTGTGCTAAGAAGTTTCACTAGAAGAACTTTCTTGTAAAAATGGTTATTTGCGTCTAAATAAGAAATAAATTTAGAACGACAACGCTGAGGGGGGAAGAGAGGGAGAGAGAGAGAGAGAGAGAGAGAGAGAGAGAGAGAGAGAGAGAGAGAGAGAGAGATTGAGAATGTCTTTGAGAAAGTTGGAAATTATGTTGATGATAATGATAAAATACATTTAAAAGACGATTAAAACTGGAGTTATATTATTGGCAAACATCGCTGAGACCCCCACATGTATAGTTCCGCCACAGAAAATAAATATTATGGGAACATATAGTGTATGACACTACTACTACTAGGCCTAATACTGCACGGCGCTGCAGTTCATGAATATATAGAATATATGACTTGCCTGGCCTTCAGAATGTCGAGCCTCCACTCCTCTCTATCCTGTGCGACTCTTCGCTACCTTCTGACACCCAATCTTCTCATATCTTCAACTATATCGTCTACCCATCTTCTTCTTGACCTCCCTCTTGCTCTTCTTTCTCCTGGTCCTCCAATGAATACTTTTTTCGCTGCTCTTTTCTCTGTCAATCTTTGTACGTGACCGGCCCATCTAATTCTGCGTTGTTTTATTGCTGTGACAATGTCCGGTTCCGTGTATAGATCGTACAATTCGGCGTTTGTCCTCACATTCCGGCATCTAGTACACCTCCATATAGCCTCCTCAGAATCTTTCTTTCCCATTTTCTGATCATATCTTTTTGGGCTGAGGTCATGGTCCAGGCTTCTAAAGCATATAATACTACTGGCCCCATTATGTGACACAGGGAGGCTAAAATATAACAAGGCTATTAAATATTTGTCACATTATAAGTAATTTTGAAAAGTAACGGATTCACAAAAATTCGTAACATGTAAATAAAATATTGTTTCATTCAAACACAACTCTCCCACCAGTAATCAGCTTTAGGCAACGGAGAGTCTCAGTTTTATCCCTGACGCCGAGCGGAAAGTATAAGAATTAGGTATTTTACGGACCTTGAATTGTTAAACATAAAAGGGAATTTAATTGAATCGTTTCTTGCAATTTTTAGAAGACGGATTTAAGCAGTAGCGGTTCTGGAACATGTAATTTTGAATGATGGATGGAAGCTTAGTAGGTGAGAGTAACAATATTACTTGAATATAAACAAGTAATTTTCAATCACACATGACAAGAAACAGCGTAGACAACGTATAGGCTTGAACATTTTGTAAGAAAACACTTGAGAATCTGAGAGGTCTGCACTCCGAAGGTCCCAGGCTAGAACCACCGCTTTGTAGGGAAGTCTTTAGGAAACAGGCAAGTGCATTCAAGCAAATTTTTTCAGAATTATTTAAAATCTGAGATTAAGTTGAAATTTGTAATTACTAGAAGGTAAATAAAAAGGAAATTTAAAGAAATTGTGCTCATCCAGATTCTTTTATATTTATCCAAAATAAGAGCAAACTTACTATTAAAAATCATACACAAGGGGTAAAATTGTTGAGAGACGCAAAAGGATGTACGTATGTGGTTTACTCTTGAGAATCAACCAAATTAAAAATTTAATAAATGATCATCATCATCTGCAAGGATTGAACCAAGGATGGTTTGTTCCGGTCTCAAACAGGCAAAGATTAGAGCTGGTCATGTGACGATTTCATTAAAAAAAAAAAAGTGTTAGTTAATTAAGTTGATAATGTATAGGTTGATAAATTTTAAGTGTTTAATAAAATCTCACATTTTTACCTAAAGCTTATTGTAATCATTAAATAATAATAATATTTAAATGAAAGTCTAATAATATATTAAAAGGAATACGAGTGTACAGAAAGGGTAAAGCTTGTTAATTAATCCTGCAGAAACAGGCGCTAACCAGAACCAACTTGTTTTCCGACCCCTTAACTAACTAAAAATAATTGTAAATTGATTATTATTTAAATAATTAAACTAGACTACTATAATGTACTTTGATAGCAATTGTAACTAAGAATCTCTCTACTTAATTATTTAATCTAATTTTAGTCCTTTAAATAAAAAAGAAACTTGGAACTATTTTTATGTTGAGTTGAACCGTCGCGAGATTACTGCTCTGACCCCTAACTATTTTCGCCCACTTGCTAGGGAGCGGTCAAACAGTAAGCTGTGTACTGCCGATATGTGCTACGTTGAAAATAGTTTATTACAAAATGTAATTAATCCGTCAGTTAAGACACTGACGCATTCTTTTTACTATTAAACAATGTGTTGCGTTAATGTAGTTGAACCGCGACTCATATAAATATGGTGTAAACGAGTGAGAATGAATAACTAAAATTTAGCGCCGGTGACATCTCTTCAAAAATCTTAAAATATAATACTAATGTAATTAAAACTGTGGTAATCCCATGAAGTGAAGTGCTACAATCAAACTATCATGTGAAGTGTATACAGGTGAATGAAACTTTGTGTTAATCATTCAGATCAACGAGCTATTACTATCAGTTAGCCAAGAGCTGAGAACCAGGAGACACCATGATCTAAAAGACTTCAGGACTACACCATTCCCGGATACGAAAGTAATGAGAGATACCTGACCTACTTCAAACATGCTGCAACCGAGGACCTACGACTGGAATAACGCAGAGCTGGAAGACATCAAAAAAAAGGTGACACGGAGGCAAGCCTTCCGTGCTTATGAAATACTAAATATTATATTCAACAAAAGACAATTAATGTAACCACATTAAGACATTTTAAGTAATTGTATAACAGTAATTGTATACTCATAACTTGTATACTTATTCCTAGTAAAAGAGTTATAGCTCTAAACTGTAAAGCCTTATTGTTTAAAAGATTAATAAAGACCATTCTTCAAATGGCAAAATTTTGAAAGCTTTATATGGCGAGGTAACCATTCTTAACGTATTAGAGGAAATCCCGGATCCGGAGAATTAATTAAATTCATGTACATCTTATTTTAAGGGGCCTTGTAAAGAATAAAATATAATCATCATGTAAACTGTAAGCTATTGAAGCATATGTGTCGAGAATTTTAAGTAGAGAAAATAATACAATATGTAATAAAGAGATGTCATCAGGAGTACATACTATACTGAGTGCATAAATCAACAGTCTCCCCTTCCCTGAATCCTTGTATATTTATTGTTTGTTGTTCTGATTAATTTTCAGCTCGTCACAAGTAAGGCAGCCTGAATAATTGGCAGAACCAATTATTGCGGGTTCCCTAAGTTATAACACAGAAGAAGATGTTATAAATTGCGCCACTCTGCTAATTTGCTTAAATTTTGCGACTCCTTTGTAAAAAATTTTGTGACTTGTGTTATTTAAGAAGTAATTGTGTCCCGATAAACCCACACACCTAAGCTGTTGATTTATTCACTCATGTACTTTAAAATGTGTCTAAAATATTAAATAAAAATTAAACGATAATAGTTATTATAATAGTATAATAAATAAGTAATTTAAATATTATTTAGATATAGGAATGAACATAATGTTAACTAAAAACGCCCCAAGAATACGATATAACAGCAGGTCCGTGCTTGTCAAAAAGTTCATTCATCGACCTGTCGGTTTGTAAACAATATCAGACCAGTTGAATTCTTGTCTGCGCCTGTGTGTGTAAACTGTCATAGTGAACCTCCCCCATAGTTGAGTTAAACTACAACGACACCCTCTTTGTTAGTTCTATTGTTATAAGAAGCGTGTCTCTTCCTGTGTGTAGTAACCGAAGGGGGAATCCTTTTGCCGTACGCATATTTAAATCTGTGTGAGATTTCTCTCTCTCTACCAATGTAAAATGACAAAGCTTGTCATCTAATTTTGATAGTTTATTAATGAAAGAGTAAGAATACGATTGATTTATATTTTTATATTTGTGTGTAAAAAAAAAAGATATAGCGTTGTATAGTATTTAATGCAAATAGTAGAATAATTAGTTATAGCCACTCACCTTGCGAAAATGGCTGAATTTAATCCAGATCTATTATTAAAAGATGAGCTATGCTACGAAGCACTTTTACGAGGTTTAAAACACGTGAATGTTACCGTGTCTGAATTACGAAAATCATTACGCCAAACCGGATCAGAGATAACCTCGCAGTTAGATAAATTGCGTGAACTCGATTATGACGGCGAACGAGAAACCTGTTATGCGAAATATAGGGAACTGATAGTATTATCTCAGAACCTTCAGGACAAAAAATCACCTACGGAACTTTTGCGCGTTACGCAACGTATAGAACATTTAACCCGCCGGTTGAATAATTTATTAAGCTGGCCCGACGTCACCGTAATCCCCGCCGATGTGCAGAAATTTGCGGATGAGGCATTAAGCCAATTGCCCATAATTATCAACGACTTACGACGAAAGTCAGATTCATCGAGAATGGAGGAAATTGAGCACTACTTACAAAAGTTATATATTTCCCCAGTTCATTCCCCTACTTTAGAACACCCTCCGTCCACCTCGAACCCCGAATCACCCACCGTATCTAAGATACCACAGAGTCATGAACAATTACCTAGTAGAGAATTAAATACCCTAACTATGTTAGAACCCCCACCGCCTAAAGTTCAGCGTACTCGCACTAGTCAATATGCGATTACAAATCCTAATGCAACCACTAATCCTTCAAAAAGCATACCAAACGTAAATTTTAATGTAGACCTCTACGGAAAGATTTCCCACCCAGTAGAGAAAATAATTAATGAAATTCCGTACACCGATGGCTTAAGTATAACGACTCTATTGACTTTTATTAGATATCTACTGCAAATAAAAGATCTGCAACAATTGAGCGATTGGCAAATACTGCAGGTCATCTTACCCAAATGTAAACCACCTTTACGAGATCGCGTGCTAGAAGCATTAAACTCGACTCTTCCAGTAGAAGAACTTCATACGAATATAATCAAATATTTTATCCCCACGGGAATTTATGAGGAGATCAAGAGAAATACCGTACTTCGAGTACAAGGAGCTCAAGAAAGACTGGGCCACTATATTGCAGACATCAGAGAATCTTCACGTCTACTGCAAGTCGACTGGACTGAAAAACAATTGGTCGATACTATCCTAGTAGGCTTATCTCCTGAAGAACGCTCCCGTTTAGCACTAATAAGTAGACCCCTTACATTCGCTGACCTTGAACAATGTAGTATTCACTCTTCCAATGTGTGGTACGCAGATCAGCACAGACATGCACCGGTATCCACTACACCACATAAAAAAGAAATACAAGCCTTAGTCTCAGATGCAAGAAGTCTACGAGAAAGAAGACCATTTCAAAGATCAACCTATTTTCATGGCCATGGTAAGTCCAAGGAGCCTCAACCACGACAGGAAACCAGTGAGACCCCGCGTAAAGAATATGTATGCTATAACTGCGGAAAACCTGGACACCTCAGTAGAAACTGTAAACGGAAACAATACAATCGGAAAACTCATTATCCAAAAAACATGTAAGGCAGGGAGATCCGAAACCCTGTGTCTTCCGCAGCATCGTGAAAACAGGTAAACCCCTGAGAGACAATAAAATAAAACAAATTAATAATAATAACAAAAGAAAATTAGACCCCTATGTAAAAAAATTTATCGATAAATGTAACGCTATTAATAAATGTGATTTCAATAAGTGTCAATTACCATATATACAAGTTGACCTTGGTGTTACATCCACCCTCGGATTAATTGATTCCGGATCAACGCGAAATTTAATTAGTCAAGAGCTAGCCAATAAATTACTTAAACATAATTTAGTTAAACGCAGTCAATCTGTAAATATTAAATGCGCTACAGCTAACAAACAAAACTTAATGATAAAACTTATCATCACATTTAAGGTAAAAATTAAAAATCTGACGTGGTATTTTCCAATGTTAGTATGCGACGAATTAGGACCCGAGTTAATATTGGGAGCTGATTTTATCAGTAAAACAGGAATAATTTTAGATATTCACGATAAGAAATTTTACTTTGGATTCGATCGTTCACGGAAATATAACTTGGATGATAATTCAAATAACAGAGAAAGTACTAGCACTACTTCTTCACATCTAAAGCATCACGAATGTGAATTAGGTCACCTGGAAGGTAAAGATAGACGGAACATACAGACTTTAATAAAACAATTCTCCAATGTCCTCACCCCGAAGTTAGGACTGACAGACCTGATAGAGTATAAAATAAATTTGAGCGACAATAAAGTAATACGTTTAGCCCCATACAAGTTATCACCTCCAAAAATGGAAGTAATGAGGAACCAAATTAATAAACTGTTAGAACAAGGAGTCATCGAACCCTCTACGTCATCTTATTCATCCCCCGCGTTCTTAGTACCCAAAAGTAACGACAAACATAGATTAGTTGTAGACTATAGACAACTAAATAAACGGATAGAATTTGAATCCATACCACTTCCCGACATCCACAGTGCTTTTCATTATTTTACGAAAGCAAAAATTTTTACCATTATGGATTTAAATCAGGCTTTTCATCAGATACCCCTTTCGGAAGAATCAAAACGTCTCACCGCATTTGCCGTCCCTTTCAACCTATACCAATTTACAAGGGTACCCTTTGGTATATCCCAAGGTAGTTCTGTATGTAGCAGATTATTAGAAAAATTATTTCACGACATAAAGTTTAAATATGTGTACCACTACTTAGATGACATTGTTATTTACAGCGAGTCAATTGAGCAACACCTTGAACATCTACGTGAAGTACTATCCCGATTGGAGAAAGCTGGATTAACCGTAAACCCCAGTAAAGTAAATTTTGCTGTCACACAATTCTCATTTTTAGGTCACATCGTAAAAGCCAACGGAAAGGTAAGCATAGACCCAGAGCGAACCCGTGCTATCAGAGAATTTTTACCCCCGCGGGATGCGAAAGGAATTGCCCGATTTTTAGGAATGATAAATTATTTCCACAAGTATATCCCACATCTAGCCGAAATTGCAGCACCGCTAAATACTTTAAGAAAGAAGGGAGTTAAATTTGAGTGGAATGAGCAACACCAAACCGCGTTCGAGAAATTAAAAGAAAGCATCATATCACCCCCTGTACTACAATTAGCCGATTTTACAAAACCATTTGTTGTGCAGACAGACAGTTCAAGTGTAGCCCTAGGTGCCGTAATATATCAGGAAGTAGATAACTCTAGATTACCTATTAGTTATGCTTCACGCACCCTGACAGACCAAGAAAAGAAATACTCCGCATACGAATTAGAATGTTTAGCTATCGTTTTCGCCTTTGAGAAGTTCAAACCTTTTTTAGAACATAAAGAATTTTTGTTAGAAACAGATAATCAAGCTTTATCTTGGCTACTAAATCACCCAAAACAGTTAGGTCGTATCGGAAGATGGGTATTAAGATTAAATTGTTTTAAATTCAAAGTACAACATATTAGAGGCACCCAAAACGTAGTTGCCGATACCCTATCACGTATGTTCCAGCCGAGTAGTGATACTTACGAAAACAAGAGTAGAGAAACGCCGATTATTAATACTTTAATTACCGAATTTCCTCTTGCATTTGCCCATTACCAACGACAAGACCCTCGTTTGAGTCCAATTATTGAACAACTTGAAAAAGGAAACAAGTCAGAAAAATACCTATTAAGTAAGAGAGTATTATGTTGTAGAATAGCGAACGGGAAATATTTACGAATAATCGCCCCTGATATTATTAAACCTATGCTGATGGAATATTATCACTCTTCCACCATTGGAGCACATATGGGAATAAATAAAACCATACATCGAATTCGTAAAGAATATCACTGGGAAAATATGAACAGTGAGATCGCTAACTTTGTAAAGAAGTGTAAGTTGTGTGCACTCAGCAAACCAGCGAGAAACAGCCAAATAAGTCAATTAATCTCAGAGATTCCTGCTACCCCATTCTCCAAAATTTATTTAGACTTTTCAGGACCCTACCCGCGTTCTAAATCAGGAAATACAATGTTACTAATTTGCGTAGATTCTTTTAGCAAATTCGTCTGGATGTACCCCATGCGGCGAGCCTTAGCTACAACCACAGTAAGTATTTTACAGCATAGATTATTTAAAGAATTCGGTATTCCTGTCCATCTAGTGTCGGATAACGGACCACAGTTTAAGTCCAAGGAATTCAGGAACATGTGTTTCAAACTAGGTATAGACCACATTACCACTACAGAGTATCGTCCGCAAGGTAATATAGCTGAGAGGTATTTGCGAAACCTAAAATCTGCTTTAATAGCCTACCATGCTAATGACCATACTTCTTGGGACCAGAACCTCTCCTGGATACAATTCGCCTTTAATTCAGCATATCATGAAGGACATAAGTCTATCCCATTCGAATTATTGTTCAAGTATAAACCTAACCACCCATTATCCACTAAGTGGAAAATACATGAATTGTTACCCCTTGAAATTAGGGATAAAAATATTAGGAAAATATGGAATGAAGCGCGCGCTAATTTAAGAACAAACTTAGCGAAATCAAGGAAATATCACGAGCGAAAAAATAATAATAATGAAGTAAAGTACCAAATCGGTGACTTAGTTATGTATAAAACGCACCCAACGAGTAGTGCAATCGATAAGACAACTTCCAAGCTATCATACAGATGGTGCGGTCCTTATCAAATTCACAAATACTTAACTCCAGTAACTGTAGCCCTGTACGAACCCTCTACTCAAAAATATGTACGAAGGACACATATTTCGCAGATAAAACGTTATCACGAAGAAGGAAATGGTAGAGTGCAAGTTAAATAAATGTAAAAAAAAAAAGGTAGATGTAGGTACTCAAATGCAAAGAGTACTTGAGTAACATTTGGCTACCTTATCGTATAAATAGGTACGAGGCCTGATCAACCTTGAATCCTATTCATCGAAAGTAGAGCAAAGTAAGAAGTCAGCTGACATGCAATAAAAAAAAAAAGAAAGAGTAATTAAAGAGTAAATTCTATAACTAGAATAACTCACAGCTAAAGAAAAATCCGGTAGTAGTCATAAGTAATAGAGTTAAGAAAAATTTAGAATGTTTAAAAAACATTTTATAGTGTGTGAATTTTATGTAGTAGTAGAATTAGTCTGTAAATTATGAAATATATATAGTTAGTAAGAATCAGCAAGTCAAGAATGACTAATGCTACTCGTAATTACATACAAAGAAAAACGGGTGAGAGAAATTTCACACGGTACTCCCCAAGCATACTCCCGGTACATTGCTAACCAACTTGTCAGGAGTCTGTGTTTGTTAAGAGGCGGAGTATGTGACGATTTCATAAAAAAAAAAAAAAGGTGTTAGTTAATTAAGTTGATAATGTATAGGTTGATAAATTTTAAGTGTTTAATAAAATCTCACATTTTTACCTAAAGCTTATTGTAATCATTAAATAATAATAATATTTAAATGAAAGTCTAATAATATATTAAAAGGAATACGAGTGTACAGAAAGGGTAAAGCTTGTTAATTAATCCTGCAGAAACAGGCGCTAACCAGAACCAACTTGTTTTCCGACCCCTTAACTAACTAAAAATAATTGTAAATTGATTATTATTTAAATAATTAAACTAGACTACTATAATGTACTTTGATAGCAATTGTAACTAAGAATCTCTCTACTTAATTATTTAATCTAATTTTAGTCCTTTAAATAAAAAAGAAACTTGGAACTATTTTTATGTTGAGTTGAACCGTCGCGAGATTACTGCTCTGACCCCTAACTATTTTCGCCCACTTGCTAGGGAGCGGTCAAACAGTAAGCTGTGTACTGCCGATATGTGCTACGTTGAAAATAGTTTATTACAAAATGTAATTAATCCGTCAGTTAAGACACTGACGCATTCTTTTTACTATTAAACAATGTGTTGCGTTAATGTAGTTGAACCGCGACTCATATAAATATGGTGTAAACGAGTGAGAATGAATAACTAAAATTTAGCGCCGGTGACATCTCTTCAAAAATCTTAAAATATAATACTAATGTAATTAAAACTGTGGTAATCCCATGAAGTGAAGTGCTACAATCAAACTATCATGTGAAGTGTATACAGGTGAATGAAACTTTGTGTTAATCATTCAGATCAACGAGCTATTACTATCAGTTAGCCAAGAGCTGAGAACCAGGAGACACCATGATCTAAAAGACTTCAGGACTACACCATTCCCGGATACGAAAGTAATGAGAGATACCTGACCTACTTCAAACATGCTGCAACCGAGGACCTACGACTGGAATAACGCAGAGCTGGAAGACATCAAAAAAAAGGTGACACGGAGGCAAGCCTTCCGTGCTTATGAAATACTAAATATTATATTCAACAAAAGACAATTAATGTAACCACATTAAGACATTTTAAGTAATTGTATAACAGTAATTGTATACTCATAACTTGTATACTTATTCCTAGTAAAAGAGTTATAGCTCTAAACTGTAAAGCCTTATTGTTTAAAAGATTAATAAAGACCATTCTTCAAATGGCAAAATTTTGAAAGCTTTATATGGCGAGGTAACCATTCTTAACGTATTAGAGGAAATCCCGGATCCGGAGAATTAATTAAATTCATGTACATCTTATTTTAAGGGGCCTTGTAAAGAATAAAATATAATCATCATGTAAACTGTAAGCTATTGAAGCATATGTGTCGAGAATTTTAAGTAGAGAAAATAATACAATATGTAATAAAGAGATGTCATCAGGAGTACATACTATACTGAGTGCATAAATCAACAGTCTCCCCTTCCCTGAATCCTTGTATATTTATTGTTTGTTGTTCTGATTAATTTTCAGCTCGTCACAAGTAAGGCAGCCTGAATAATTGGCAGAACCAATTATTGCGGGTTCCCTAAGTTATAACACAGGAGAAGATGTTATAGTCACTCCAGCGCTTTCTCGGACTCCCACGCCTCTCCGTCCGTCACCTCGGCTTATAGTTCCAGAGTTGCTTGGGGATGCGGCAGTCATCCATTCGGCAAAAGGTGTTCCCACCAATTCAGCCAAAAAGTTTTATAAATAGGAAATAAATTACATATGTATTTTTTTGCAGATGCAAGAATCCAAGAATGTAGAATCGGCCTGAACACGTTTAAAGCAGGACTCGATCTATCACTTAAAGCGGCACAATTTGGAAGGCGAAAAATTGTGATGGAGAGGAATATAACTTAGGAAAAAAAGAATTTGATGAGGAAATTAACGTTCAACGTATTTTTGTGCAAGGACATCGGAAAGAAAACACTACAGTCAGGTGTGCCTGCCTGGCGTGGCTCCGATAAATGAGAAAATGCAAGAACGGCGACTTCGTTGGTACGGACATGTTCTGCGAGCAGCATCTGATTCCGTCATACACTTAGCTAGTCACTAAAGTTAACGGTAAAAAGACACAGGGTCGACGCAAACTGCAATGGATAAGTAGGCCTACTATAAACGTCCATCTCCGAATTGTAAAGCTGAGGATAGAAGACGTGACAGACTCAGTGACATTCATTGATCGGTGAGCGGACACCGTTACAGCGTGAAAAAGATAAGAACGAGAAAAGATCTTGGAAAATAATCTCACCATAAAAATGGAGAAGAACGCGTTGCCCACACTAAGGGTACGGTTACACGAGCGTTTTTTTCCCGCCCGTTTGCGTGCGGTTGGGAAACGCATTGAATTTAACACACAGGCGGCAATGAAATTGGTCACACGGACGTGAAAAAACGCACGGGTCGGCAACTCTGCTGCGTTTTCAAGATCTCCCGCATCGAAACGCAACTTGCTACGTTTTTCATAACAGCATTTGTTTATATAATTGTTACTATGGTAATAAATTTTGGTCTCCATCCATGGTGTTGTTGACATCCTTATAAAAAAAATATGTAGTGTAAAAAACTTTTTTAATAAAGATTTATTTACTATTGATAAGCAATGTTTTCTTTAATCTAAACACGTAATTTCTGTGCAGTTGCGTTTTAACCTTTATACACACATTTAACCTTTATAGCCAGAGCTATAGGGATGCGCTTCCAAGACGTCCCAACGCTGCTGTCCGATTATAAACCGCCTGTGAGACTTCACTTCCGTCCGTGCACGTACGAGAAAAAAAAACGTAGGTGTGACTACTGTGCGTTTTTCCAAACTCCACACGCGTGCATGGCCGAAAAAAAAATACTCGTGTAACCGTACCCTAAAAGCAAAAGTAAACGTTTATGCTTAGTATAGCTACCCGGGTTATCCGAAGACGGTCCACCTAATTGTTTCGGATAATCTGGATTTTACAGTATTTAAAATTTGTTCAACAATGTATAGAGCAGTAGGGTCGAGGAAATGTTGTCAGGTAGTGCCTTTGTACTGGACACTGGTCCTCACAAGTTCCCAAGGGAGCTCTTAGCCTCTCTCCAGGTGAAGTGCCACATCCTAGAAGAGGTGACACTGTTGATGCACAACAGTACGGATCTAGGCCTGGTGGAGGGCAGCAGTACCAAGTTAGCGCGTAAGGGAAATGTTGTCAAGTAGTACCTTTGTACTGGGCACTGGCCCTCACAAGTTCCCAAGGGAGCTGTTAGCCTCTCTCCAGGTGAAGTGCCACATCCTAGAAGAGGTGACACTGTTGATGCACAACAGTACGGATCTATTCCTGGTGGAGGGCAGCAGTACCAAGTTAGCGCGTAAGGGAAATGTTGTCAGGTAGTACCTTTGTACTGGGCACTGGCCCTCACAAGTTCCCAAGGGAGCTGTTAGCCTCTCTCCAGATGAAGTGCCACATCCTAGAAGAGGTGACACTGTTGATGCACAACAGTACGGATCTATTCCTGGTGGAGGGCAGCAGTACCAAATTAGCGCGTAAGGGAAATGTTGTCAGGTAGTAACTTTGTACTGGGCACTGGTCCTCACAAGTTCCCAAGGGAGCTGTTAGCCTCTCTCCAGCCAAGTCCGTACTGCGTGGTGAAGTGCCACATCCTAGAAGAGGTGACACTGTTGATGCACAACAGTACGGATCTATTCCTGGTGGAGGGCAGCAGTACCAAGTTAGCGCGTAAGGGAAATGTTGCCAGGTAGTAACTTTGTACTGGGCACTGGTCCTCACAAGTTCCCAAGGGAGCTGTTAGCCTCTCTCCAGCCAAGTCCGTACTGCGTGGTGAAGTGCCACATCCTAGAAGAGGTGACACTGTTGATGCACAACAGTACGGATCTATTCCTGGTGGAGGGCAGCAGTACCAAGTTAGCGCGTAAGGGAAATGTTGTCAGTTAGTACTTTTGTACTGGACACTGGTCCTCACAAGTTCCCAAGGGAGCTGTTAGCCTCTCTCCAGGTGAAGTGCCACATCCTAGAAGAGGTGACACTGTTGATGCACAACAGTACGGATCTATTCCTGGTGGAGGGCAGCAGTACCAAGTTAGCGCGTAAGGGAAATCATCCTGTACCGGTTTATTTTTGCAACATTACAGGCGGGAATCCAGTTGAATTTAGTCTGCGGTAATATTGCGCCCTATTGTTATAAGATTACATTTTGCTGCTGCCTTGCAGTTTGGTGTTGAGGCATCAAAGGCTAGAGGAAGGGAACCGTGAATAAAAATTGGCGGGAGTCATGGCCCGTAGGGGGGCAGCCCCTCTACATAACTTACCCATCTATAGGCTGGTACCCTATAATGGGGAATTAATTTAATTTACTCACAATTTAAAAAAAAAGCAGCCGAACGGAGATACAGGTCTGGTAATTGGCGTTCTTAAGAGGAGGTAAAAGGTGTTCTAAACTCGACCGTAGGCCTATAAGGAATGAGGCCATAAGAGAAGAGTTACAAGTCTTTAACTTGTATCACAAATTGAAAGATTACAAATAACGATGGAAAGAGCACTTAGAAAGAATGTCAGATTCCAGACTGGCCAAGCAAGTCTGAAATTTCAAACCTATAGGACACAGGTGTGTGGGTAGACCTAGGAAGAGATGGCTGGAGTATCCTTGAAGCCGGAACAGGCAGCACCTGTATTATATAATTTGTTACAAGAAATAAATTAAAATAAAAGTATTAACAGTGTTACTTTACACTGTGACTTTATTAAACTGTTACTGTTTAAAAGAAAATAAGAAACAAGAGAATTTATAGGCCTATCTCCCTTTGGGAATACTAATTTAAGTTTCCACTAGGAGAAAACAAACTGACATAGATTTTATATTAGGTCTATAACTTATAATATTTATTGTTAAATATAATTTAATATTATTACTAAGAATCTGATAGTATACTATAATTTTAAATGATCGATTCCACTTTGGTTAGACAAATCAGTTTGCGAAGCTCAGGGAATGAAATCTACAGTGCACGTAGTAGCACAACTAATAATGTCAAAAAACATCAGAAACATATAATAAAAACATAACAGCAAGCCACAAGAGTGGATGAGAATAAAAACAATGGAGCCCAACACACTGGGTCGGAAATGCAATTTTACGATTTTACATAAATTGGTTTTATAGTCCTACGAAAGCACGTTTGCTATTTATATAAAGTGTGTTTGAAACAACGAATCAAATAGAAACAAAAATAAAATAGATAGAGTCTAAAAACTTATTCTAAAGTAAATAGTCGTAATGAAATGAAAGAGGACGAAATTGATCGTTAGAAATAATGTTGGATGTAAAGTGTACAGTAAATCTTTTTGGAGCAGCAGTAACTTCAAGGATGGAACCAACAAGGGAAAGCATTTTGTTCCAGTAGGAAATGAACTACTCGAATGAAAATAATACCATGGGTGACACTTGTATTTGAGAAATGACATATCAGTTTGAAAACATTTTACCAAGAATGCTGAAGTACATATATTCTAGTTCTTTATCCTTTTCTGACAGAGTAAATAGAGTGTTCTTTATGAATAGAGTGACAGAAAGCAGACGTCGATATGGTCTAGACATCAATGTTAATAAAACGAAGCTAATGATTGTATCTAAGAACAAGTTCACAAACTGCACCCCTAACATAAACCAAAGGCCAGTTGAACGTGTAAGCCAATTTACATATCTTGGTACTATAGTCAATGAACAATGGGACCATTCTCAAGAAATAAAGACCAGAATTGAAAAGGCAAGAGGAGTGTACACTAGAATAAGCAGTTTATTCAAAAGTCACGATTTAACAATAAACACAAAGATTAGACTTCTAAGCTCCTACGTATTCTCTGTCCTCTTCTCCGGTGTAGAATAATGGATGTTGACTGAAGCCACAACTAAAAAATTTCTATCTTTCGAAATGTGGCTCTACCGTAGAATACTGAGCATTTAATGGACAGCGCATATAACTAATGTTGAAGTTCTTAGAAAAATGAAGAAAGATAGGGAGTTATTAACACAGTGAAGATAAGAAAGCTTCAGTATCTGGGACATCTTATGAGAAATGAACAGAGATTTTACTTATTGCAGTCCATGCTACAGGGAAAAGTACTTGGAAAGAGAGTTGAGCTACCGAGAATATCATGTCTGAGAAATTTAAGGACCTGCTTTGGCATGATTACAACTGACTTATTCCGTACAGCGGTGCAGAAAGTTAAAATACCCTGTATGATATCCAACATTCGAAACGGATAGAAACTATCAGAAGAAGATCCTTTTGTGTCTAAAAATATTAACAACATTCGTCTCATTTTTATAAAGTAAATTTAAATTACTCATAGTTATTACTTAAATAATTGTTGGGCGCCTATCAACAGGTGTGTTTATGGTAGTTATATTGGAACATGTACCAAAACGATTCGTCTGGCATGTCATACTCATGTATAAATAAATGTAAGTATATGAAGTAGAGCTTTGGGAAATCAAATGTGCCTTAGGTTTTGCCTCAAATTCCCATCAGATGTCTGTAGACGAGACCAATATTGCATTGAATGTCTCCAGAGTAGCCGTGTTGTCGTTTCCATAAATCATAGACAATGTTACTTCACCGATTACAAAGATTCTTAAACATAATATATAGTATATTATACTATACAGTATAGTTATATGACAATATTATTATAATATAAAAAATTTAATTTTGCTATCAGTTATTTTTTTTAAATCCTGTCATCCATTGTGAAGCTATTCTAATTTTTTTCTATCAAATATTTTAATTTATCACTCATTTCAATACAATTATAAAGTAAACAGTGAAATATTGAGACATTTATATTTGTTGCTACAGTTAATTTCCCTATAAGAATTATTTCTACGTAAAATTCACTACAGAATAAATGTTTTGACACGGTGAGTAGCGAATATTTTAGAGATATTTAACTGACTTTTAGACGTGTTAATTAAAAAAATGTTCTCTCCCTTGTTTATTCTTATAGACAAAGATCTCATGCGCTGTAGATAGAAGAGGAGAAGAAGTACATTATAATAATGTTCAACTTTAGTATGTATATTAAAATTATAGTATTAGGCATATAGGCCTATATATGCTTTGAAAGTAGACCTACAATTGTTAAATGTAGAGGCCATTTCATAAACTGTGCAGTAGGCGGCTGTACATTTTTAGGAATTGTTTTGTCTAATAAATCGTTGCTGAATATAGCTCAGTCCTGAAGCAGGTAAGTTGGCCTACACTTCAAATCGGTCACAGTCCCATGTGTTACAAACCCTTCCACTGCGTTAATCATAACGGTACAAGAGTCGTCACTATTTCTTGGTTTCCTGTTTCTTACTAATTTTCTTTGTGTAGCTGCTATTTGTTTTATTCCAGTTTTTGTTCCTGTACCTAATTCAGTATATTCCATTTTAACTTCAGTTCTTTTTTGAATACCTTCTTTTTTCAAATTGTGAAGCGACATTTTCCACAAATTTTGGTTCACTCAAATTGTCAAAATTGGTATTGCTGTTACCGGTAATATCTGCTTTGTTTCTGTTGTGGATGATTTTTTAATTAAGCCTAAATTATTTCAGCATACAAATTTTCTTCTCTCTTATCTATCTTTGTTTGTCTCAATAGTTTATACCTGTTTGCATAGTGAACTGTTGAAAATAAAATGAGTTATTTTATGAAAAGTAGGATAAGGTTTCTCGTACTATAAAAGTGAACGAATATGTACTTAGGCCTATATGTTTTATCACTTCGTCGATCTTACACGAATCCCAGTTCACAAAGGATAAAGTACGCGGAGTTACGCCAAACGTAATTTTTAGGTTACTTTTCACCGTTTTTAATGACCCATTAGTTATCCAACAAGCCAAATATCTACTGTTAAGTTAACCGACGATTTTAAAGACCGTTATCTTTAACTGAACTTAGTGAAACGGGTAGTGACTTGTTAAATCGTTAACTGGTGATTTACCGAGCATCATTGTTCATCAAGTGTGCAGCCGTCGCCTTGGGTGTATGGGCTACGAAGTACTAATACTAAACTGTATTACAAAACTTCTATATTATGATGACTCCGTCTAGAATGATATTTTTCTCCGATCCGCACAAGATTGTTATTTCAAGCGCTCTCAGCCAGGCACGACATTTCCTGCCTTAGCGATGTGATTACTGTATTTCTCTGAACAAAACAAGCGCCAACCCTTGTTACCGACAGAAATGGAAAGTCTTACAGTGAAGGTTCATTGTACTCGAGGGTGACGGACATAAGTGTACTACTGGACTTTGTCCCCTATACTAAATAACGTTTGTCCAATATACAATAGATAACCGTTTACTGTGTCAGTAAGACCGGTTTTACTTTTACCTGAGGTCACTTTCATGCACAGTAAAATGTTGTCGTAAGTGAGTTATCGTTATATAGAGAAGTTACATACAATCCTTTCCTGGCATTACACCCCAGGGCAGTGTCGGTTTTAGCCTGCTCAATAACTTTCCCTGTCATTACACATCCGTCTCCATCCCCTCACGTTCATACGTTTCAAATCATCCTCCACTTAATCCAACCATCTCTTTCTTGATATGCCTTTAACTCTTCTTCCTACCTGTCTCCAATCTGCAATTCTCTTTGCCATATTCTGTCATCCATTCGCCTAGCCACACAAGCCTCCTACTCCTAACAAACCGGACTATGTCGGCACCCTAACCAGTTGGTCCAGTTCATGGTTCCTCCAATAGCCATCTTCAGCTTGTAGAGGTCCAAAGATTTTTTGCAAGACTTTTCGTTTAATTATTCTTAGACGTTGCTCGTCTGTGCTGGTTAATGTCCAGGCTTCGCATCCATATGTTACTGCCGGTCGTATAAGACTTTTGTATACAGTCAGCTTAAGTTGTTTGCTTAACATCCTGGATTTGTAAAGCTTTTCATAGGAGTAATAACATCGGTTGCCACGTACGATGTGGGACTTTATTTCATTCCTGAAAGAGATGTTCTGAGTTATTTTATTTACATAAAGTACAGTTTGGTAATTAGTTCTGATTTCTTCGGTTGTAGGCCTATAAGTAAACATCTCATAATTAAACTACATTAAATTTCTTCACACTCACAACATTTAATTCTGGCAAAAACGAGATTTCTGAGTATCCGTGTGGTGAGATTTCTCTGTAGATCCAAGTAATTCTTGTTGCTGTCTTTTTTATTAAATCCTCATGTTTTCTTCATTATTGTTACTATTTTTTCTGACGTTTTCGCTGCTGACACGATAGCGTTTTCTCTTACCCGTTAGTTTTCTGAAACGTTTCATTATTACCGCTATTAATCTGGCCTCAGTCACTCCGGCTGTTGTTGCGTTTTTGCTGTCAGTAAACACTTCATTTCACTTGTAGCACCATTTGGTCGGTTCGTTAAGACGTTCTTAAGATAGCTGTATACTTCTTCTTCTTCCGGAACTCTACAGGCCGGGATGACCCTTGGATAATCCGCCGCTGGCTTCGAATGGTTCAATTGTTTTAAAGGCTGCAGAACGTTGACCGCTGAAGATCCCAGATCTGGACGACCTTTCACGTCAGCAAACGATGATAACAGGGATGCAGCTCGGGCTATGATTCTGTCCGAGAGTTTGCTGAGGATGTGGGGATGAGCCATTTTAACAGAAAAGCTTAACATGCAAAACTGCGCCGCGTCTGTTGAGCATTGATCAGAAACAGAACCGTGTTTGCATTGACCAATCAAGAACTGCTTGACCAGGCCATCAATGAAAACTTATAGAAAAATATCGTAGCAGGAAATGATGATTGGGCTTATGGCTGTGATGTCGAAACCAACTCACAATCGTCGCAGTAGGTGGGGGAAATGATCGTCCCAGCAATAAAAAGTCGGTCAAACAGAAGGTGATGTTGGTGGTTTTTGTTGACTGGAATGGCCTACTGCATTACGAAAATGTGCCAAGTAATCAGACAGTAAACAAGATGTTCTTCATGGAAGTTGTAAGGTGTTTGACGGGTGCTGTACGTTGGAAGAAGCCTGAGTTGCGGGAAAACCAGAGTTGGATGTCTTACCAGAACAATGCAGCAGCTCTTGTGTCACTCCTTATCTGTAATATCTCTCAAAACTCTAGACAATCGTTTTGCCATGTACCTGGCCCCAGCAGACTTTTTCTTCTTTCCAAAATTGAAGGCAACCTTGAAAAGTCGTCGTTTTCAAACCATAAATGATACTGAGGTAAATACGATACGACGTCTGTGTATCATTCGCAAAAACGCGAAACATTCTAAGTTTGGAAAAAACGTTGAGAGAGAAGTAGTGCCGACAGAGTGAGTGCTTTGAAGGTGACAAGCCTGAATAAAATTGCAATTACATTATCAACGTTTTTGTTACAAAGTTCCGTCTTTTTTTGAACACACATTTCTTCTTCTTCTTCCGAAGCTCTGCAGGCTGACTCTTGGGATGACTCTAGGCTTTTTCCACCACTTGCCTCCTGTTCTCGCTTTCTGTTGGAACGTTGCTCCAGTTTTGTACGGCCATTCTTCTTAAGTCTTCCTTCACCTCATGTACACATCGCTTCTGGGTCTGCCCCTTCTTCTTATTCCTTCCACGTTTCCATTTAGCACTTGCATGGGCAGTCTCTCGTGTGATATTCTCTTTACATGTCCCAGCCAGCTTGCCTTTTCGAAGCGCACTATATCTTCCCGCTGCAACATTTCATCGGTTTCAGCATTTCGAAGGCATCTCCACACTCCTGCTTCCATTATGTTTCCATTATGTAAATCATTTTCGAAATGAAATATTTCCATAGAAACTACTTCTTTCTTCAGCCTTAACCACAGTACCTCACGTTAGCGCACTCGATTTTTACTGATGATGCCAGTCGATAGCACTACCGAAACTTTTGGTTTTGTAGAAAACATTGCACCATGCCAAACAGCCCGGGAAGGAATTTTAACAACAAAATACTTCTTTGTTGCCGATAACGTAGTGCACATGACATAAATAAAAATTATCCCTTCCCTTTCAACTATAACATTCATTTATAGAAACTTACCCCCACCCCCTTCAACTAGCCTCTTCATTTATAGAATTACATCTACGTTTCTACAGTGGATTATTATGATCTTCATTTAAGGATACTTTATTTATCAAAATTAAGTACTTTACTCTTGTTAAAACATAAAAATTTTACAGGTAAACTACCCCTTTCCCTTAACCGATCTTCATCACAATCTATGGGCCTTGAGTCCTTTACAATTCAGGGACGTATGCAAAAAATTATTTGACTGTTTCAATTTGCGGCTGTTATCGTTTGCCATAGAAAAAATTCTACACACAGACACACAGATACACAGACACACACAGAGACACTTCTCAAAAAATGACTTTTCTTCATGTTTTGAGGGAAGTACAATCAGAATCAGCCCTTATCTCGAACACGATTTTTTTCGCCATCACCATACTTCCATTTCCTTATGGAACATGGAAGCAACAATTAAACAGTCTGTTTGGAGTCCTGTATTTGTTATCTAGAAAGAAAAGCGTAACGGTCCCAGGCTGGTGCGACATTTTCTGCAGGAATACTGCAGGAATACTACTCTTCAGGAGTTGTAGCTGCAGGAATACTATGACACAGACCAATTAACTTTAATAATTCTGCCCATTTTGTACGATTTATATGCCCTTTTGTTGTCGCGTATAAAGATGTCAATAATACCATGGGGACCAGTATTAATTACTATAGTAACAAGTAAATAAACAAATGCTATTTAGCGGCGTCGGAAGTGTAACGTTATCAGTTCTTGCAGTACATTTTTGATGTTTCTAAGATACGATTGTATCGATATATTACGATGTGGTAAAGAAGAAGTGTACTAATTGTAAATTGTCCTATTGCTTAATGCAAAGCGAAAATACGTGTTGTTTTCATTTGTGAGGTTAGGTGACAACGGTTTTTGGTTTTTAGTTTACTGCTGAAATAAATAAAAGCCATGGTTGAGGAAAACATAACGTTTAATGTGTAGGTATATACAATGCTTATAACACAGTGACACTTAAAATAAAGAACCTAACGTTTTTGAGTTAACAAGTACTTTATAAATATTGTTTTAAATCTCCAAAGGCTGTTGCACGAACATAATTTAGTACGAGTGTTCAAGACAGCTTTAGAGAGAATGCGACTGATGAGTACAAAATAGTTATACGAGCTGACAGAACGCCATATAGACATAGACAATAAAAATGATATTAAAATATTGATTAAAAGTCAAATATTCGCGTGAGAAGCCGCTGGTAACAGCTAGTAGGCTATAAGCAGAATTTAAAAACATTTTAGTGCTTTTTAATTGGCAATTCTTTAAAATGAAAACTACTAGCCTGGACGTTGGAAATAGTGACTGAAACAAAAATTGTTTTTGTTGTGTACAGCTATCTCTAGACGTCTCACACGTCTTAGAGAAATGTTTGAAGTACTGGATGAAGAAGCTCGTCTTTTGGGACTTGTTGTTAATGAAAATAAAACTCACGATACGAAGATGACAGCAGCACAGGCAATAAGGGAGCCCCATAATTACACTGTTAGTGGTGTAGACAGGTGTATCTTGTAACAGAACTCAGTGAGTAGAACAAAATCTCACAAGAAATAAATAGAAGAATCATGGCTGGCAACAGAGCATATTATGCAAATCTTAATCTTCTTAAGTCTAAGATTCTGTCTCGTAAAACTGAAATGAAAAGCTACAAAAGCTTGATCAGACCAGTCGTTGACTTACTGAGTTGAAGCGTGGCCACTCACGGCTGTATCAATAAATTTGTGGACAGTATTTGAAAGGAAAATAGTGGAAAGATATACAGCTTAATAATGGAAGCAGGAGAGTGGAGATGCCTTCGAAATGCTGAAACCGATGAAATGTTGCAGCGGGAAGGTATAGTGCGCTTCGAAAAGGCAAGCTGGCTGGGACATGTGAAGAAAATGCCACAGGAGAGACTGCCCAAGCAAGTGCTAAATGGAAACGTGGAAGGAACAAGAAGAAGGGGCAGACCCAGAAGCGATGTGTACATGAGGTGAAGGAAGACTCAAGAAGAATGGCCGTACAAAACTGGAGCAACGTTCCAACAGAAAGCGAGAACAGGAGGCAAGTGGTGTAAGAAGCCAAGAGTCATCCCAAGAGTCAGCCTGCAGAGCTCCGGAAGAAGAAGAAGAAGAAGAAATGTGTGTTCAAAAAAAGACGGAACTTTGTAACAAAAACATTGATAATGTAATTGCAATTTTATTCAGGATTGTCACCTTCAAAGCACTCACTCTGTCGGCAGTACTTGTCTCTCAACGTTTTTTCCAAACTTAGAATATTTCGCGTTTTTGCGAATGATACGCAGACGTCGTATCGTATTTACCTCAGTATCATTTATGGTTTGAAAACGACGACTTTTCACGGTTGCCTTCAATTTTGGAAAGAAGAAAAAGTCTGCTGGGGCCAGGTACATGGCAGAACGATTGTCTAGAGTTTTGAGAGATATTACAGATAAGGAGTGACACAAGAGCTGCTGCATTGTTCTGGTAAGACATCCAACTCTGGTTTTCCCGCAACTCAGGCTTCTTCCAACGTACAGCACCCGTCAAACACCTTACAACTTCCATGAAGAACATCTTGTTTACTGTCTGATTACTTGGCACATGTTCGTAATGCAGTAGGCCATTCCAGTCAACAAAAACCACCAACATCACCTTCTGTTTGACCGACATTTTATGGCTGGGACGATCCTTTTCCTCACCTACTGCGACGATTATGAGTTGGTTTCGACATCACAGCCATAAGCCCAATCATCATTTCCTGCTACGATATTTTTCTGTAAGTTTTCATTGATGGCCTGGTCAAGCAGTTATTGATTGATGTTAACACGGTTCTGTTTCTGATCAATCCTTAACAGACGCGGCGCAGTTTTGCATGTTAAGCTTTTCTGTAAAAATGGCTCATCCCCACTTCCTCAGCAAACTTTCGGACAGAATCATAGCCCGAGCTGCATCCCTGTTATCATCGTTTGCTGACGTGAAAGGTCGTCCAGGTCTGGGATCTTCAGCGGTCAACGTTCTGCAGGCTTTAAAACAATTGAACCATTCGAAGCCAGCGGCGGATTATCCAAGGGTCATCGCGGCCTGTAGAGTTCCGGAAGAAGAAGAAGTATACAGCTATCTTAAGAACGTCTTAACGAACCGACCAAATGGTGCTACAAGTGAAATGAAGTGTTTACTGACACCAAAAACGCAACATCAGCCGGAGTGTCTGAGGCCAGAGTAATAGCGGTAATAATGAAACGTTTCAAAAAACTAACGGGTAAGAGAAAACGCTATCGTGTCAGCTGCGAAAACGTCAGAAAAAATAGTAACAATAATGAAGAAAACATGAGGATTTAATAAAAAAGACAGCAACTAGAATTACTGGGATCTACAGAGAAATCTCACTACACGGATACACAGAAATCTCGTTTTTGCCAGAATTAAGTGTTGTGAATGTGAAGAAACTTAATGTAGTTTAATTATGAGATGTTTACTTATAGGCCTACACCCGAAGAAATCAGAACTAATTACCGAACTGTACAGTATGTAAATTAAATTACTCAGAACATCTCTTTCAGGAATGAAATAAAGTCCCACATCGTACGTGGCAACCGATGTTATTACTCCTATGAAAAGCTTTACAAATCCAGGATGTTGAGCAAACAACTTAAGCTGACTGTATACAAAAATCTTATACGACCGGTAGTCACATATATAACACAAAAAAAAAAAATTTCGAAAAGTTTTATTTTATAATTTGCAGTAAGGAATGTCGCTGAAAGCAATAACGAAGGGTGTATGTGTGGAAAACATATTTTGTAAGGGACAATAGGGGAACGAGCAAGCACGCTGTAGTGACGGACAGGTCATACATTTCTTAGGCTGCTACAACGCCTACCCTGTGAACAGAGTTCAATGCTCCCGGTACGTAGAACACCAGTTTTTTGTGAAAACACATTGATTCCATAGAAAACTACATACAATGTGTACAGAGCCATTAAAGGAGAAAAGGCTTAACAATGGTCAAGCATACATGTGTACGCCAGCTGTCAGGAGAAAGCGACGAAGGGTGGATTGATTTGAAGGACTCCAGCGGTCGATGACAGGGTTTTGACCTTACTTGGAAACGAAAGCGCAGAGAGTACGTCCAAAACTCAAGGATGGGGTGTTGCCTGGCAATTAAAAGAAAAAACCAACTTTCAAAGAAGGGTAGGCGAGGCCCTTGAACAACAATAGATAATAACGGCAGAGCGACGAAGTTAAGAAACAATGAAAATGGAAGAGAAACTCAGAGTTGTCATTGAAGATTTTAGAAAAAACGACAGATACAATTTATTGCTGCGTTGTCTGGAAATGACAACGACCTCAAAATATGAAGCAAGGGAAGAAGCTGGTGGGGAACCAGAAGCCCTATCAGAGAACGCCTTTGAAAAGATGGGTAGTATTTGGACTTGGAGGGAAAAACATGAAACCAATAAGGACACGGCGTCGTTGGAATCAGAAGTCTGGTGGGAGATTTGTTAAGGAAAATATAGGAAGGAGACAGGAACGCGCTCAGGGAGTTCTAACAAAATTTCGCACGCGATCGGAGTGAAGTCGGTGACGGGAGAAATTAGCATTTTATCGAACTTAGAATAATTCGATACACACTGTGAGAAGGTAGTTTTCGAACTTATAACAAAAATTAATACAGTCATTACAAGCAAACGAACTATGAAGTAGAGTCACACTATTAGCCTACCAGTGAACATTAACTGAAACAAATAGTTATCAGACAATAATGTAATTTCAGTGTATAAAAACACTTTACAACAATAACTTTTAAGAACGATTAACAACACAAATTACATTCATGAACACTTAATAACCAGACATACCGCAACAAGGTGCGTAATAATAATTCAGATTTGAAATAATTTACGATGTCGGTGTACAACGCTAACTTTTATTCATAAATTATAATCTGAATGCGTGGAGTTGGTGAGTGAAGTGTCTGTGTGTGACATCGTGGAATTCATCCAGTGCCATCTATCATCTGGAGGAGTTATCTGCACGATTCTGGAACGAGCGACATGAGACCATCATCAACATCACCGCAACTACCGAGTGATTGGATATTCGAATACCAAGTATAGTAAAACATGTCTTAATTAATTTAGATCCACTGTCTGTCATCTCAAAGAATCCACACACAATAAAATTCAATAAAGTAATCGCAAAGGAATTAAAGAAATCGATTCTAAAGTTTGTGTAGAAGTAAAATTATCATTGTTTATCAGTTTGGAGTAATGTTTATTTCCAAGTTCTAAATGAATCCGTAATTACAAAATATAGTAACAACTTAAGAGATATTCATATTAAGAATTTATAAGATGAAGCTAAACATTATAAGTTACTTAAGTACTAAACGCAATTGATGAATGATCATTAATATGCAACCATTAGATTGAGTTTGGATAACTAATTCTATTAATGTATTATTTTGATATTTACAATTTAATGAGTATTTGATAGTTACAATTTAATGAGTATTCAATTTTATTAATGTACTATTGTTTGATATTTACGATTCAGCCATGAGTATTAAATTTTGGTAATGTGTTAATTTTATATATTTACAAGTACTAATGAGTACGTAAAATTTTGTGCTATCTTAATATTTACAAGTAATAGCAAACTAATGTGAATAAATTTAAGAGTTATCAGTAGAAATGAGCATTTATTATTTTAACCCTGAGATAAAGAGAATACACAGTAATTAATGTTAAATTGGCGTCCACACGCGGGACATTAAATAGATAATAACAAAATTTATTGTTAAACATATGGATGCGAAGCCTGGACATTAACCAGCACAGACGAGCAACGTCTAAGAATAATTGAACGAAAAGTCTTGCAAAAAATCTTTGGACCTCTACAAGCTGAAGATGGCTATTGGAGGAACCATGAACTGGACCAACTAATCAGGGTGCCGACATAGTCCGGTTTGTTAGGAGTAGGAGGCTTGAGTGGCTAGGCGAATGGATGACAGAATATGGCTAAGAGAATTGCAGATTGGAGACCGGTAGGAAGAAGAGTTAGAGGCATATCAGGAAAGAGATGGTTGGATTAAGTGGAGGATGATTTGAAACGTATGAACGTGAGGGGATGGAGACGGATGTGTAATGACAGGGAAAGTTATTGAGCAGGCTAAAACCGACGCTGCGCTGGGGTGTAACGCCAGGAATGGATTGTATGTAACTTCTCTATATAACGATAACTCACTTACAACGATATTTTACTGTGCATGAAAGTGACCTCAGGTAAAAGTAAAACCGGTCTTACTGACACAGTAAACGGTTATCTATTGTATATTGGACAAATGTTGTTTAGTATAGGGGACAAAGTACAGTAGTACAGTTATGTCCGTCACCCTCGAGTACAATGAACCTTCACTGTAAGACTTTCCATTTCTGTCGGTAACAAGGGTTGGCGGTTGTGTTTTGTTCAGAGAAATACAGTAATCACATCGCTAAGGCAGGAAATGTCGTGGCTGGCTGAGAGCGCTTGAAATAACAATCTTGTGCGGATCGGAGAAAAATATCATTGTAGACGGAGTCATCATAATATAGAAGTTTTGTAATACAGTTTAGTATTAGTACTTCGTAGCCCATACACCCAAGGCGACGTCTGCACACTTGAAGAGCAGTGATGCTCGATAAATCACCCGTTAACGATTTAACCCGTTTCACTAAGTTCAGTTAAAAATAACGTCGTTTAAAATCATCGGTTAACTTAACAGTAGATATTTGGCTTGTTGGATAACTAATGGGTCATTAACAACGGTGAAAAGTAACCTAAAAATTACGTTTGGCGTCACTCCGCGTACTTTATCCTTTGTGAACTGGGATTCGTGTAAGATAGACGAAGTGATAAAACATATAGTTACTAAGTACATATTCGTTCACTTTTATAGTATGAGAATCCTTATCCTACTTTTGATAAAATAATTCATTTTATTTTCAACAGCTCACTATGCATATATAACAGGTGTAAACTATTGTTGACAAACAAAAATAGATCAGAGAGAAGAAAATTTTGATGCTGAAATAATTTAGGCTTAATTAAAAAATCATTCAACAACGAAACAAAACAGATATTACCGGTAACATCAATACCAATTTTGACAATTTGAGGGAACCCAAATTTGTGGAAAATGTCGCTTCACAATTTGAAAAAAGAAGGTATTCAAAAAAGAACTGAAGTTACACGGGAATATCCTGAATTAGGTACAGGAACAAAGCTGGAATAAAACAAATAGCAGCTACACAAAGAAATTAGTAAGAAACAGGAAACCAAGAAATAGTGACGACTCTTGTACCCTTATGATTAACGCAGTGGTTTGTAACGCATGGGACTGTGACCGATGTGAAGTGTAGGCCAACTTACCTGCTTCAGGACTGAGCTATATTCAGCAACTGTTTATTAGACAAAACAATTCCTAAAAATTTACAACCGCCTACCGCACAGTTTATGAAATGGCCTCTACATTTAACAATTGTAGGTCTACTTTCAAAGCATATATAGGCCTATATGCCTAATACTATAATTTTAATATACATACTAAAGTTGAACATTATTATTATGTACTTCTTCTCCTCTTCTATCTACAGCGCATGAGATCTTTGTCTATAAGAGTAAACAAGCGATTGAACATCTTTTTAATTAACACGTCTGAAAGTCAGTTAAATAGGCTATCTCTAAATATTCGCTACTCACCGTGTCAAAACATTTATTCTGTTGTGAATATTACGTACAAATAATTCTTATAGGGAAATTAACTGTAGCCACAAATAGAAATGTCTCAATATTTCACCGTTTACTTTATAATTGTATTGAAATGAGTGATAAATTAAAATGTTTGGTAGAAAAAATTAGAATAGTTTCACAATGGATGACAGGATTTAAAAAAAAAATAACTCATAGCAAAATTAAATTTTTTATATTATAATAATATTGCCATATAACTATAGTGCATACTATATATTATCTTTAAGAATCTTCGTTATCGGTGAAGTAACATTGTCTATGATTTATGGAAACGACAACACGGCTACTCTGGAGATATTCCATGCAATATTGGTCTCGTCTACAGACTTCTGATTGAAATTTGAGGCAAAACCTAAGGCAAATTTGATTTCCCAAAGCGCTACTTCATATACTTACATTTATTTATACATGAGTATGACATGCCAGACGAATCCTTTTGGTACACGTTCCAATATAACTATCATAAACACACCTGTTGATAGGTGCCCAACAATTATTTAAGTAATAACTATGAGTAATTTAAATTTACTTTATAAAAATGAGACGAATGTTGTTAATATTTTTAGACAGAAAAGGATCTCCTTCTGATAGTTCCTGTCCGTTTCGAATGTTGGATATCATACAGGCTATTTTAACTTTCTGCACTGCTGTACGGAATAAGTCAGTTGTATTCATGCCAAAGCAGGTCCTTAAATTTCTCAGACATGATATTCTCGGTAGCTCAACTCATCTCTTTCCAAGTACTTTTCCCTGTAGCATGGATTGCAATAAGTAAAATCTCTGTTCATTTCTCGTGAGATGTTCCAGATACTGAAGCTTTCTTATCTTCACTGTATTAATAGCTTCCCTTTGTTTCTTCATATTTCTAAGAACTTCAACATTAGTTATATGTGATGTCCATGAAATGGTCAGTATTCTACTGTAGAGCCACATTTCGAAAGATAGAAATTTCTTAGTTGTGGCTTCAGTCAAACTCCAAGATTCTGCACCGTAGAAGAGGACCGAGAATACGTAGCAGCGTAGAAGTCTTATCTTTGTGTTTGTTGTTAAATCGTGACTTTTGAATAAACTGCTTATTCTAGTGTACAGTCCTCTTGCCTTTTCAATTCTGGTCTTTATTTCTTGAGAATAGTCCCATTGTTCATTGACTATAGTACCAAGATATGTAAATTGACTTACACGTTCAACTGGCCTTTAGTTTTTATTAAGGGTGCAGTTTATGAACTTGTTCTTAGATACAATCATTAGCTTCGTTTTATTAACATTGATGTCTAGACCATATCGACGGCTGCTTTCTGTCACTCTATTCATAAAGAACACTCTATTTACTCTGTCACAAAAGGATAAAGAACTAGAATATAGAGTCCATTCCCACACCTTCCTTGGCCATCTCTCATCCGACATTCTTTTTAGGTGTCCGAACCAATTCAGTCTTCTTGCTTCTATTGTTTCTATAATGTCAAGGTCGATTCCTATTGCTTGTCTTATGTCTACATTTCTCAGTCTATCTAGTATCGTTAGTCTACAGGACCTCCGCCAGTAATCCATCTCCATAGCTCTTATTATGGATTTATTTCTTTTATTAATTTCCCACAGTTCTACTCTATACTTTCGACTATAGTTTTATATATTCTGATTTTATTGTACGTTGTTATTCCTCAAATAACAATACCTTTTCTTAATACCTCAAAAACTGAAAACCTTATAGTAGTTGGTGAAGGTCATGTCGTAGAACTAGGAACAAAAGTGATAAAAAATATTAAAAACTTCAAATATTTGGGTGTAATAATGGCATCGGATGGTGACAGCAACCAAGAAATAAAAGTAAGAATAGGACAAGCTAAGACAGCAACAAAAATATCTGTGTGGAGAACCATACATTACTTCCATGTTCTAAGATTTATATTTAAAATCATTTTCGAAATGAAATATTTTCATAGAAACTACTTCTTTCTTCAGCCTTAACCACAGTACCTCACGTTAGCGCACTCGATTTTCACTGATGATGCCAGTCGATAGCACTGCCGAAACGTTTGGTTTTGTAGAAAACATTGGACCATGCCAAACAGCCCGGGAAGGAATTTTAACAACAAACTACTTATTTGTTGCCGATAACGTAGTGCACATGACATAAATAAAATTATCCCTTCCCCCTTCAACTATAATTTTCATTTATAGAAAATTACCCCCACCCCCTTCAACTAGCCTCTTCATTTATAGAATTTCATCTACGTTTCTACAGTGGATTATTATGATCTTCTTTTCAGGATACTTTATTTATCAAAATTAAGTACTTTACTCTTGTTAAAACATAAAATTTTACAGGTAAACTACCCCTTTTCCTTAACCGATCTTCATCACAATCTATGGGCCTTGGGTCCTTTACAATTCAGGTACGTATGCAAAAAATTATTTGACTGTTTCAATTTGCGGCTGTTATCGTTTGCCATAGAAAAAATTCTACACAGACACACAGATACAGACACACACAGAGACACTTCTCAAAAAATGACTTTTCTTCATGTTTTGAGGGAAGTACAATCAGAATCAGCCCTTATCTCGAACACGAGTTTTTCCGCCATCACCATACTTCCATTTCCTTATGGAACATGGAAGCAACAATTAAACAGTCTGCTTTGGAGTCCTGTATTTGTTATCTGGAAAAAAAACGTAACGGTCTCAGGCAGGTGCGACATTTTCTGCAGGAGGGATGTGATTTTTTCTGTAAATAGGACACAGTCACCAACCCTTGTTGCCTTCAGAAACGGAAAGTGTTGCAGTGAAAGTTCATTGCTCTCGAGGGCGGTGGACATAACTGTACATTGCATCGACAATACCTGTACTCTATCCTCTATGCTAAACCACCTTATGTTTGCCAGTTCCATGCTTTTTACTTGACAAATTCTGTTACAGTTGTGTTAGTTCAATATCTTGGGTTTAACTCACTTTCAGTTGATGCCATTTGTGGCTAGTTCAACAAATTTTTCTCGACGACTCATTCAGCTACGAATGTAAGAATTTATAAACTTAAGTGTAAACAAATTTCTCTTAGCATGTGCAAACGACATTGGTAGAATTATGGGAATTGGGAGAGCGACGAACAAATTAATTTGGAAAACCACTTTCCAGACTATGTTCAGAGACAACGTCCAGAAAGTCTTCAGGAGTTGTAGCTGCAGGAATACCATGACACAGACCAATTATCTTTAATAATTCTGCCCATTTTGTACGATTTAGGCCCTTTTAATTATGCCCTTTTGTTGTCGCGTATAAAGATGTCAATAATACCATGGGGACCAGAATTAATTACTATAGTAACAAGTAAATAAACAAATGCTATTTAGCGGCGTCGGAACTGTAACGTTATCAGTTCCTGCAGTACATTTTTGATGTTTCTAAGATACGATTGTATCGATATATTACGATGTGGGAAAGAAGAAGTGTACTAATTGTAAATTGTTCTATTGCTTAATGCAAAGCGAAAATACGTGTTGTTTTCATTTGTGAGGTTAGGTGACAACGGTTTTTGGTTTTTAGTTTACTGCTGAAATAAATAAAAGCCATGGTTGAGGAAAACATAACGTTTAATGTGTAGGTATATACAATGCTTATAACACAGTGACACTTAAAATAAAGAACCTAACGTTTTTGAGTTAACAGGTACTTTATAAATATTGTTTTAAATCTCCAAAGGCTGTTACACGAACATAATTTAGTACAAGTGTTCAAAATAGCTTTGGAGAGAATGCGACTGATAAGTACAAAATAGTTATACGAGCTGACAGAACGCCATATAGACATAGACAATGAAAATTATATTAAAATATTGATTAAAAGTCAAATATTGGCGTGAGAAGCCGCTGGTAACAGCTAGTAGCCTATAAGCAAAAGTAAAAACATGCCTTAAGCAAATGCTGAAAAAATTTGTCTACACTTAGGCCTATAGGGTGTTCAAAACCGGATGGTACCAAAGGAATGAGAAGACCATTACTCTCGCACGCGCACTCCTAACTCGGCAAGTCACGACCCGGGCGGTTCACGTGTAAGTCCAATTCAAAACTATAAAATTTTTAATTTAGCTTATAATTCAAATTAAACTAGCCTATAATTTTTGTAATCTCAGTGAAATTGCGAGAAAAATTATTCCAAACAACAAAAAATTGCGATAAATATGAGTATTTTAGGGATTTCTAAAGCAAACGCAGAATTCGAGCAAGCATATTTAATAAAGATTTTATTATAAAGTAATAAGTTTGTTGGTGATATCTTTTTTCTACAATAACAAATGCTGTCTTGTATGTATTATTTATAAGAAAATTATTTTATTCAATTTATTCAAAAATTAACCCAATGAAAAAGAAAAAAAATGGATTGATATGTACAACTGTATACAATTACCTGTTTACATACTATATTTGCAATATAAATATCATATTAAAATTTAAGCACAGTATTTGTATGAAAGTTAATTATAAAGCACTAAAAATTACAAATTTAAGATTAAAATGTACAAATTAAAAATTTTTTAATGAAACACTAAAAAAGTTATATCTAAAAATAACTCTGTCAATATACATATTTATATGAAAACAATGAAAAAATATTGATATTAAAATAATAAAAATAGAATTTTTGAATTTTTAGAAAAACCTCTGTAGTTTTGGGAAAATACGTATTTACATTTAAAGATAAGTAGGCTAAGTTGTTGAACCACTTCGAAGCCTACAGGGGTTAAATTTTATTCGATATATGTAATGTACACACATAATACACTTTATTACTATAAAGATAAGTAAAATTGTGTGTGATTATCAACGAAAATTAAATAGTATTGCAAAATACTAATTTCTAAAGTCAAAATGAATATTAAATTAGACTTAGTTGTACATCTAAAGTGTATCACAACCACGTCGTGTTTGGTGTCATTTTCTTTTAAATTTTATGGAGGTTACAAAGATGCTAAGCTCGTTTGTTAAAAAATTCATATTATAAAAGTTGCAGTTGCGTAGTGGACGTCCCAGTAGACGATTCATACCCCAGGCGTGCCGGCCAGCAGCGTTTGTGTGTGTGTGTGTGTGTGTGTGTGTGTGTGTGTGTGTGTGTGTTAGTGCCATGCGACTTGGAACGCCGTATAAGCTTATACATTCTTACATTCGTAGCTCAGTGAGTCGTTCCGAGAAATTTTGTTGGTCTAGCCACAATTGACATCAAATGAAAGTGAGTAAGCCCAAGAAATTGAGCTAAAACTGTTCTCTATAGAATCCCATTCAAGGATCTAATTATTTCTTTTGCTTTGCTTATTACTGATTTTATTTCAACATCATCTGTTCCTTCTTCATTAAAGTTTATTCCTAAGTAACATATTCTAGTTATAAAAATTCTTAACTGTTTACGTTTTTTAATTAAGAAAGTTGTGTTAGTGGTTATAATCATAAACAAAATCATCACTGTTGCACACCACTATAGATTTTTTCCGATCTGATGATGAGCTGTGAAGCTTGAAAGCTCTAATCGGAATAATTTTTCTATAGTGGTGTGCAACACTGTTAATTCTGTTTGTTTACGTTTTGTTCATGCAAATCTGATCTTTGATAGTTATGAATTGTGAACTCATTAACATTATCTAATTATGGGATACTGAACCTGTCAGTTGAGGCAGGTCACATATAGGCCTACACATGACAAAATGAGGAGAAATTTTTGTGCTGTATAAAAAAATCTCATTATAATCACTAATTTTTTTATTGGTAAAAATGTTAAACTTTTACCTTGCAGCCTGAACTAGTTTTCGCTTATTACAAGCTTCATCACAGGCAGCCTCTGAATAAAAAAAAATTTTGTGATCCGAGTCAGTAGTGATATGTTTATAATTAGTTAATCAACGGACAAGTCATGGACAACAAAATCTAGTAACAAATCTCAGTACTATAATGATATCGCCCTCTACAGCGATGTTTTCCTCTGGTCGAAAGAAGATCGTTATCTCAAGCGATCCCAGGGACGTAAGAGATTATCCGCGGGAGCGATGTGATTATTTCTCTAAATAGGACACAACCAACAACCCTTGTTACCGACAGAAATGGAAAGTGTTGCAGTGAAAGTTCATTGCACTCGAGGGTTGTGGACATAACTGTACACACTGCGTTGACCATACCTGCACTGTCTCCCTTTCGCTAAACAACATCGTTACAAAACAACGGATGACTGTGTCAGAAAGGCAGGATTCATTATTTTGAAAGCCTTCTTTAAATTACTTTTGAATTCAATGTCTAACGTTGTAGCAATAAAAAAATACTTTGTCACTCACTGATCATAGTTCTCCTGTTTATGAAGCAGATGTCTATTATTTTCTTTTAATGAACTTAACTACAATTTGTAATAAAGTCTCCCGTTTAGTTTTTAACAACTGAAAATTTGTAACAGTCCTTTATGTACACATTAGAGGCTTTAGCAAATTAACAGTCAAATCGAGTTAAAGTTAAAACGCAACCAATACTAATTTCTCTTCCAGTTATGGTGTAACAGTTTTTTGCCACTTTTTGGTTGAAGGGAAGCGGCGCAATTTTGAAGAATCGAACTGGCACATAAAAACCATTTATGGGTGGCAAAATACCTAGAGAGTTTGAAGAAAAATTGTTTGCTTTGAAGAATAGATGTAAGTAGCCATAAATGTAAACCTCAGGACAACGTGGTTGTAGAAGACCACACAAGGATGCGGTTTCTGTAGTCCGGAGGACCGGAAGAGATGATGTCAGCTAATTCTGAAACGTAGAAGAATGTTACGGCAACACGTTAAAGATATAGGAAGTGTCGCTGTAATAATATAATTATAATGTAATTAATCGTCGTCGTCATCCTTTACGGCTAAGCCTAGGCCTGTTCCAGTCTCAATAGAATTCATTCAACCATCGTTTACTGGTTCTTCGCACACTTCTCTTCCCCCTTGGTTGATAGTCAAGGGCTCTTCTTGAAAATCTAGTTGGATCCATTCTCTCTATGTGTAACCGCCACTCCGTTTTGTACCGGGACATTTTCTCATTTAAGCTTTCAGCTATGCCTAGGTCCATTCCAATATGATTATTTCTGTTAAGATCTCTCCTGGTACAATCCTTTACAACCCTCAAGAACCTCATTTCTGCTCCTTGTATTCTAGATATATCTTAGGGGGGGGGCTAAATGTTGGTACAAGGTCTAGAAGGTTGTATACAATGCCGGTTATTGTACAGCGGTAAAACTTTGAGAATGCCTACTGTTTTCTGACGAATGAGTCAGAGGTTTGAGGAACCGAACTCAGCTCTGCCAACAAATCCTACTCTCACGTCTTGGAATACTTGTGTCGCGTAGCCCCTGGGTACATGGTGTGCAGTGGGTGTACGTTATGTGGCAGACGAGAGAGGGTGAGACGGCGAGTTTCCGGCTCATTAACTGGAACATATCGGCTAAGGGAAGACCATAATGGTGGTGAAGGAAAAAAAGAGAAATTCTGGTACGCCGGATCCAGCAGAGGTGGCACCTCAGAGCTTAGGGTAAAGATAGAGCCCCTGCCAGGGTATGGTAAAGCTGCTGCCTTGCAGTTAGTTGTTGGATCACCAAAGGCTAAAGGAAGAAAACCTTGATTAAAAAATTACCTGGTTCTCCATTTGGGCGAATGTGCCGTGGCCGGCTCTAGTAGAAGGCCGGAACATCAAACGTGGCAACGTTGCATCTGATGCCTATAAGCATAGTGTAATAAAATAGCTAAAGTGAACATGTTATATTCTGATTTAATTTCATGGCATTACTAAAATCATGACTAGGCCTATTTATAGCTAAATCTAAATTATAGGTCTGTGCGCACTTAGTACTATACGTTTAAGTTGAAGACATTAGTGAATTAGTGTTAGGCCTAATGAATTAATTTAGTTCGAATTATTTAATTCGTATCATATGAACGAGTTAATTATTATATTTCTTAAATAATATAGGCTAACAGTATTTTACATAATAAACTTTTAATTTGCAAAAAAACAAAGGATTATAAAATTTCTGTTAACCGGCAATTAAAAATGACGTGATTTGATTATTGAAATACACAAATTAAGAGATCGTCTAGTCGGCCTCAAATGTCAGCTGGTTCCAGTGTTGCCACGTGTAATATTCCTGCCTTCTACTAAAGCCGGCCATGGTTGTACGATGGGCTGGTAACCCATTCACTTCAAAATTCATATGGGCCTACTCATAAGTCTCAAAAGAATAAGCCGGATGGATTACAAGTTCACCGACTCAGCTACGCTACAAGACAACGATTACGTAGGCTAATAATTAATGTAATGTGATAATCTTAGCAGGATCAGTAGCGGAGCTAAGAATTCATAGGCTCTCTAGGCCTATATCTCTAAACTTCCAAACAACCATGAATGAAAATTCTAATCTGTTGACATTAGCGGATGAGGTATAAAAATAGTTTAAGACCAATGGCATTTTAATAAAATAAATATTTGAATTTCTTTACCCTAACAGAAACTGACTTTCATCGCTTCCTAAATCTACGTGTTGTGGCGTGACGTGGCTACACAACACCTGTTGCCGGTTGTGATAAGCCTAAAACTTAACCTAAAAATTAGTTCAATTTTTTTCCTGCACCAAGTGTTCTTTTTAGAGCATTTCCTATTATTCGCTGGGAGAAGAAGAGGGTCCCTGTTCAGGGGGGAACTGACTCTCACTATAATTACGTATAATAAATCAGAGTACAAATAATCGAATTAAAATAATAAAGACAAACAGATAAACACATGACTAAACGAACAAAACACAAATAGGTACGTAGTATCTGCTGCACGTCAGTTCCGAAAACGAACATAGCTGCTAACTGAGCGTTTTGCCGGTTTACACAGCGGCAACAGATTGGTGGACGAATGTGTCCCCCCCTCCTTAGTTTGTACAGTGACAACTACTATGAGGTCAATGACCGTAGGCAATAAAACATTACTGATGTCTGAGCCGGCAATATAAGGCGGTGCAGTTCGAAAGCAATGCTACGCTTTCCTTCAAGTTTCCCTACTAATATTGGTCGGATTTCAAATTATTCAATAACTAAATTACTTATTCTGTAATATAATTAATATTATTTTCTCTTATTCCAGTACTGTTGCCGCTGGCAACAGCGGTTACATGGACGCCACTACTTGTGTTTACAGTACAACGAATGAAAATTCACGAAAACATCCCTTTAAATACAAACTCAACTATGTTGACAATGAAGAACAAATAGCTATTGTGAAAAACCGTAAACCCACTTTATAAGTTTGGAAGTGTTTCTGCAGTCCCGTGAAGTATGCGCTAGGAACTTTGCTTATCTTTAACGCAGTTATGTTTCTACGTGTTTCTACAAGGTGCGCGCGGCGGCAACTCTTGGGGTGCGCGCGGCGGTCAAGGGATTTTGAAGTGACACTTTACAATCTCAAAAAGGTCTATACATGGTGCGCGCAAGGCAACATTTTATTTACTTAATATATTCTCTTATTTCAGTTCCGTGTTGTGACTTCTTCTAATAGCTTTGCCACGCGTTTTGGAACGATCCTTCCATCTTCAGACATAGGCTATAGCCTATAGGCTACCCCCCTCATACGAGATCGGCAAACATCAAAATTTTAATTAAACTGAAATAAATGAACAACAAAAACTGTTTCACGGACACGCAACTTGAACATTATAAACGGATGCCTTTTGGCATCTAAATATTGTTGTCTTACTCGTTTAATTTCAGTTGAGTTAAGCCTACATTTACTAAAAGAAAAGTAGCCTTTTCACTATTAGCCTTTTTGGAGTGGTCGTGGCGTAGTGGCTAGCATGTGGCGCTGCTACGCTGTCGGCGCAAGTTCGATTCCCGCCGGGGCCATCTGATTTAGATAGGCTACGACCGTTCCTTCTCGCAAGGCGATGGCAAACCAGCGAGAGGTATCCTGCTTAGTATAAACCCTCCCCAACTATGCCGTTCGGATTCGGCGTTAAACTCTAGGTCCCATATACCTGTGAGAGACTCCGTAACACACGCACCACGGATATATGCGGGGAGGGTAGAAACCAGTCGAAAGACTGAAGGACCAAATTACTAGTAGGATACATAAACGTTCATGTTTGAGATTACAGTATGTAGGCCTAAACAACCGTTTGTCACTGAGGGTAACAGCAGGCCTACCTGTCCCAAAAAATGTAAAGCGTTTCACTCAACGCTAGCAAACATGTTCAGTACCCTACATCGCAATGTTTTTGCTTTTGTAGAGGTACTGAAAGATGTACAAATTACTACGTATGTCGGCATAAACACAAAGACGTTAGAAAAAACGTTAAATTCGAAGTTTGTTAAGAGACAACAATTTTTAAATAATATTAAATCTGAGTTAGAAACGAAAAATCCCAAGGTTAGAATTTATAAAAAAAATCATAATTTAGGCCTAAGTTATACGAGGAGTAAATGTCTAAAAGCGAGCGCGAACGTTTAGTATTGTTACGTATTTATATTGTTTTAAATTATTTATTTCATGTTGAATTTTAATATTTTAATTAATTGGCAAATGTATCAACTTAAATGATACACGATTATTTTAAGTTCTGATGATGGGACAAGTGTCCCGAAACATGTCAACTTTGTGAAGACGTTGTTTCTGGAAGCCGCGGACGGTAAGTTGCAATATATTTGATTGAACAACACGTGGCTTGGTACTAAATATTTGGAATTATTCCTTTTAAACATGAATAATTTTACTATAGTGGTGTGCAACAGCGTTAATTCAGTTTGAAAATATTTCAAATAAAATTTATGGAGTATCTAAAACCCTGCTACTTCATACATTTAATCGTAAGCAACAAAAATCTAAATTAATAAATAAAAATGTAGGCCTAATAAATGTAAACCAGAAACATAGGGATATTATTATTTTTTAATAAATTCAAGCCGAAGTAATGTTTATGTTTAAATCACTGTGGAATAATAAACATTAGAGGTGGGCCGATATAACTATACCTAACATGTATTTTGGAACGGATATAACAGTAACTGAAAAGTTGAAATACCTGTTCCGATTACTCGCGGGTTCGAGTGGCGGGACCCCACTACGCAACTAACGAGTAAACAGTACAAAAGTTAACAACAAGTAAACGAGTACACGAGTACAAAGCCACTTTTTGGTGCTGAATACTTCATTTTGCGCATGTGCCGATTGCCATACAAGTACAAAACGAACCAAAACAGCAAGGTTCACAATATCTCTATGCCAAAGAGACGAAGCTGTTTTTAATAAATTAAAAAAATTCATATTGATGTTAGTACATTTATCCTCGTGTGTTATGCAGATATATAATACAGATTATAATAACAAAATAGGCCTATATATTATACTAGTCACCAACATGGTAAATTTTGAAAAAGCGAATTATATCGTGTTATAACCTACAGAGTGGCTGATAAGCCATAGCCTATAGTACTTGTTGTTAATGTGATTTCGGAGATGATTTTAACTTCACTGCACATCTCACGTAAATGTTTTTGACATACTTTGTTGTGCTATTATGTGGACTCTACATTTCATTGCCTGAGTTTTGCAACCGATTTCTCTAACCAAAATGGAATCAATAATTTGATATTAAATCTATGTCAGTTTGTTTACTCCAGTAAAAACTTAAATTAGTATTCCTAAAGGGAGATAGGGCTATAAATTCTCTTGTTTCTTATTTTCATTCAAACAGTAACAGCTTAATAAAGGCACAGTGTAAAGTAACACAGTTAATACATTATTTTCAATTTATTTCTTAAAACAAATTATATAATACAGGTATATGTACGGGTTATTTTTTTTTTTGGAACGGTTTCGTTCGTACCTGTTATTTTCAAATACTAGTTTAGCACACCTCTAATAAACATAATAAAAAAACACCGCGGAGTAGTTCCCCTACTGCAAAACATCCCCGATTTCTTTTACCCCTACCATATCCGCTTCGCATCAACCATTTGGAACTTACGTTATTCATCCCCTATCTACTGCGTCCTCTATTATTGGCTGCACGGTTAATAGGAAGGGTTGCGCGCGTAGTGGTGGTGCTGGTGGTGGGGGTAAACACCACTCCAGACTGACTTAACTGAGGGTCGGTTTCTGTTGACCGCTGGCAGTTTACCAGGAGCAGTTGCGTTTAGTCTCTTAGTTACCAACAGTGTGTTTATATTGTGTAGTTACTAGCAGAGTGTGAGCGATAAAAATGTGCGATACGACTTCATCTTCACCAGACATGGACTACGTGATTGCAACATTGGTCGGCTGTGAGGCCGGTGAGTATACTCTACCTAACAAAATTCATTTATAATCTTACGTTGTTACGGCAACAAGTTCAACCAACTTTGTCATAAACATAACTTTACCATTTTCAAAAATTTAATTTTGTTGGTGTTGTTACACAAATTTTGTGTGTGAAGTGTTGTGTGGTGAAGTGAAGTGAAGAATGGTTTGTAATAGCTAGAGCTAGGAATTTTAGGTGCTGCACTTTAACTTTTTTTTGCTATTAAAATGCCCGAATTAGCTTGTCTTCCAAAGAAAACATTAAATAAGCACTCCTGTGTTTTGGTTGCACCTTTTTACACTTTTTTTCAATGCAAGCACCTTTTCTCAATGTCATCACCTTTTTGCACTTTTTTTTCCTTTTTTTGGCTCCATTGCCGCATTTATTCCTATAATAATTAATCAATTATTTTTAAAATCACATTACTTTTCTTCAGTGCAGTCCCGTCAGGCTAAAGCTTTTAAATTAGTTTCCGCCTCAATAGACTCCCGTTAGGCGAAAGATCCACAAATTGTGAACTTTTTATTGTGCATGACAACTGCCATTATAACATTGGAGGACCAGTGTCCTGAGAAAGATGCACAATAGGCTGTTCTGATGGATGTGAAGCAGAGGCTATTGGAAAGCAGAAGCTAGAACAGAGCTTAGCCAAAAGCCCTGATGTTGAGGATGTTGCAAAAAAACAAGGATTTAAATTACCGACTACAAACAAAATATGCACCACTTGTGTCTGTTGACATTGAACGTTCCTTTTCTACACACAAGTATAGGCCTATACTTAGCGACCGAAGATGCAGCCTCATTGAAAAAACATTGAAATGTTAAACGTTATCTGTTTTAACAGTTTTCTGGACTTGTGACTTTAATAACATTGTGTTCTGGGACTTGTTTTAGGCAGACTTTTTAATACATGAGTGAATTTTGAGCCCTTATATGTGATGTAATTGGTTTTGGTACTGTTTGTATGAATATTTACATTTGAAATTTGCACCTTTTTTACCAAACTTTGGTACTTAAAATTCCTAGCTCTAGTAATAGCCTAAGTCAGTGATTTCGAAAGTGGGGTCCGCTGACACTTTTAAGAAAAAATAGAATATACCGTAATTTTCTCCGATTTTTTATAGTCTAAAATCTAAATTTTACAATCTTAAAATAATTAGTAGGAGATTCCAGTATTTTTTTTTGCTCAAACTAATTGTAATTGTAAAAGTAATTTCAAACTAATAGCCTTAATAATGTCTTTAAATCATATCGCGTAGCACATCTGTTTGTCAGCCGAACTGACTAGAGTTAACGCATCAACGCAGAACTTATCGCACTGTTTTAGTATAAGCACTGTATCTCGCGTATAAGCACTGTATCTAAGCATAACGTTCTTTCATGTAGCTGGTTTTTCACCTAAGTAGCTGGATTTCGACATGTGAGCCTGGAAAGATAGAGCCGAGGTTGGCAAAGTTAAAAAACAAACTTGATGTCAAGAGTGACTTAATATGGAAATTATCAGACATTAAACCTAATACTGTAGAGCTAATAGTTCAAAAGCAGCTTCATTGTTTTTGCAATATTTTTTGCAAGTTAAGAGAATTTTGATTTTAATACATTTTAATTAAAATATAAGAGTTTGTATCATATTTACTGTTTGTTTTATTTCATAAATATCGGGGTGACCGAGCTTCGCTCGGTTTTCACACTTCTGATGATGATACACAATTATTGGTATCGAAAAGTAAAACTTACTTAAATAATAAAAAACATTTAATCTTTGTAATTGTAATTATTAAAATATATATATTATATTATATATATTATACAAAGAAAACGTGAGTTACATTTTATATAAAAAACATTTATTTATAAATATACAGATTTAAAAAAACATTATTTATTAATAATTATTTCTTTATTTTTATTAATTATTTATTTTTTGATATTTATTTATACCTCAGAGAATGCAAAAAACACAACAGCGTATAGAGAACACTTAATAGTTTAGATTATGTGTATCAGATAGATTGTACAAAAATCGTTGCGCAGAAACCCACAATTGTATGTCTCAACTCTTAGTTTGTTTATTTACAGTCATAGCAACATCTGTTTATATTATTTAGAAACATCGATACTGCGCCGTTTTGGCCGCAGGTTAAAGACCTATAAAGACCCTAGGGTATCGTTAGAGCCGTTTCCGAGAAAAAAAGGACATACATAGATTAGATTGTATGTCTCAACTCTTAGTTTGTTTATTAACATTCATAACAACAGCTATTTATATTATTTATTTATAAACATCGATAAAATCTATTCTTTATGAACAGAATTAAAATTAACGTTTTAATTTCAAATAAAAAATATTTTTTTAAAATATTTGTTGCTGGGTGACAGAGTTATAACAATAGCAATTGTTGTGTGAATATTTAAAACTACATGAATTAAAATGTATACTTAAAAGACCCTACGGTTTAGGCCTTAGGCGATTTTTGCGGAAAATGAGACCTAGCCCAATCGATTTTTAGTGCCCAAATACGCTTCAGTACCAAATTTCGAGAAAATCGTTAGAGCCGTTCCGAGAAAAAAAGGACATACAAACATACATACAAAGATTGCTCGCTTAATGGTATAAGATTCAGACGGGGTCCGTGAAATTTTTATTTTTTTGGGGGGTCCACTGACTGAAAAGTTTGGGAACCACTGGCCTAAGTGGTGTGTGGTGTTTTACAGCAAATAGGCCTACTAATAATATGCCTACATATTATTAGATGTTGCTGTCCTTGAACAAGTTAGCAGTTTTGTATACCTGGACTACAGTGCGTCTTATAATGCAAGCAACGACGTTGTGAATAAGTTGTAGCCTATACGTTCAACCTTATGTGCGTGACAATTCGGCGAACTCTTAAGTCAACAAGTAAAGGAACACGCCTATAATTCTACAGGGTGATAGCCCTTCCCACACTTCTTTATGGGTCTGAGAATTGGACTTTAACGAAAGGCCAGGCCAGTCGCATCCAAGTGGCTGAAATGAGACTTCTCAGGCACGTGGCAGAGTACATTCTCCATGATCATAGAAGAAACACAGATATACGGCAGGAACTGAATATTATAAGCATACTCGACAGGACTGCCCAGTATCGGCTGAATCGGTGGGAACATCTTTGCCGAATGGATGACTGCTGCATCCCCAAACAACTATGGAACTATAAGCCGAGGGGACGGAGAGGTGTGGGACGTCCGAGGAAGCGCTGGAGTGACCCGCTGTAATATTTGCCTATTTGAGACCGGAACAAACCATCCTTGGTTTAATCCTTGAAGATGAAGATGATGATGTTATTAGATAATTTAGTCTACTAATATTTAGCCCAGTATAATAGGTCTATAATGTAGTGTAAATTACTGTAAGTTATACAGACACACACACGGGCGCGCGAATTTTTGCAAAACTATCCATACGCCTTTAATATTGGCATATAGACTGAAACTTTAATTCCCGCTTATAATCGTTAGAGTCGTGCAAGTTCGACTACAAATTATTTTGTCATATAGGCCTATAGGCCTACTACAACAGTGATATGGGTACAAAATAGTGATGTAGTGGAATAAGTTTTATTTGATATATTATCATCAAGTGATACTGTATTGATTGCAGTGGTGGACGAACGGATAGAGGCCGGCATCTCAGATGTTGCGGACGGAATCCTGCAGGCGGTCGAGCGGGAACCCAGTGTAAGGGCTCTGAAAAGCGAGTTACAGGAAACGCAGCGCAGAATCGGTAAGTACGACAGCCTAAAACGCTACTTAACGATAGTATGCTGTGTTAATAAACGTGATTTTGAGAGTCGCGGACGCGCGAACGGTAGGCCTACAACTTTCATCAGGGGCGAATGAAGGTTAACCGTCGATCGTAGAGGGGAGGGTTCATTTTGAATCCCAGCCACGGGTTTTCCATAGTATAGGGTCTAAGTGTCGTATATTTTATAGTTTCTGTTCAGTAATATGTACCCATAAATTTTACCTATAATTTGTAGATTTTACGAAGCAGAAAAAAGAAGACGCATGGGAGAAAATCCAATTATTAAATCGTCTTACACATGGCGGATTATCCATAATGCTGCAGCACCCCTCAGCTGTCAGAGGGGGTACCATTCAGCCCTAAATCATAAAATCTTTTTGAAGTTAATAAACTTGAAAAAAATGTCCTCAATCCAACATCATAAAAAGATGTGTGCACACCCTTCGACGAATTCGCCGTTCTGTTTTTTAAACGTATAGACGTTTACTCAAAGTAAATAGAAGTATATAGAAGCTCTTATACAAGTTTACTCGAAAGATTTGAATAACGATCTTCTAATAGAATTGGAGCACTTTTTGCCACAATGATAATGTGATGTATTTATAATATACACACACTTATTGTTTACTAATGGTAGGCCTACCTATAATGTCAATTTTCTATTGTAATGTATTTATTGTTCATAGCCTAAAGGTACCATACATACGATTTGCAATACAATTTTTATTACTCACATTTTTAAAAACGATCGATTTCGGTCACAGACCATCGTCAGGTCATATACAGCACACTTGCGGCCACAATATCGTAAAACAGCCACTATTTACAAAAACGAATTCGTAGACATTGATTAATGAACGTGATACGTACGTCGTTGTCCAAAGTTTCCCGAGAACTTTTTGCCACAAGTAAAATTGCAAGGAAGAGGTTTTTTCAAATCGTTCGAATGAAGATGATAGATTCCATGATAGTTTGTCCGCTCGAAGTAGGCTATTATACTGAATTATTGATTGTAAAATTATACAATTTCCAAATATATACATTGCTTATCGTCTGGTTTTTACGATTCCATTCGCTAACTGTGAATCTGAAAGATCATTTTCTGTATTAAAACACGTTAAACGCCTATGTTGAGCTCAACTATGGGAGATGAGAGATTATCCTCGTTAGCAAGGTTGAATACTAAAAGCGAGATAGGCCTACTTGAATCGCTTGACTTAGAAGAAATTATACGGACTTCGTTAAGGCAAAATAAAAAAAAAAATGGATCGATTAGTATTTCTAAGCGTCAAGTAGGCTACTACTATGCTCACTGTAATCACTACTCGTATTTAGCTAAATAGTATTGGATGTAATTTGAAAGTTTGATAAAGTAATTGTTAACTTTCGAAATTGTATATGCCATTTATCAATGTAAATGACGGATAAAAGATTAAATTTTGAATTGAGGAGGGAGGCACCAGTCTGATGGCAGCATAGAGCACCACGCGCTTCTAATCCGTCCCTGATCAGAGGCGAATGAAGGTTAACCGTCGATCGGTAGGGGGAGGGTTCATTTTGAACCCCAGCCACGGGTTTTGCATAGTGTAGGGCCTAAGTATCGTATATTTTATAATTTCTTTTCACTAATTCGAACCCCAGTATTTTACTTATCATTTGTAGATTTTAACGAAGCAGAAGAAAGAAGACGAGAAAAATCACATTATTATTCACTAACAAATCGTGTTACATAGAAATTAAATCGTGTTTTCCAGCTTTTATTTTTTGCTGAATTATATACTTCGTCACAAAAAAACAAGAGAAATGCAGTTTTCTTTTCTATAGACAAAGTTTTTCTGTTTTTCCTCATTCATCGTTAATCCAAGATAATTTTTCATTAATTTAAGTTTTGAGAAACTTGTTTTACATGAAGCCGCATGCATAGGCCTATAAATTGTTATAAAGTCAGTTGAATACCTTTATCGTCCTGTATAGGCCTACTGTAAAAATAATTTTAACCACACGAGATGCTCTCCTTAACAGAAGCAATTTTATTTTGGGTTTTCATTTTATTTGCAAAGAGTATTATATCTAGATTTAGTTGTGATGTGAAAATAGGCCTATTAATGATTTGTTTATTACTGAAGACTGTCATGTTTTGTCATTATAATTGGTTTTTATTTGGAAATAGGGTATCTAGATTTAGTTGCGATATGAAAGTGTAGGGCCAACTTGATTTATTTATTTCTGAAAATTGTCACAGTTGCCTATATATTATATTGGTTATTTTATATTTCGAATACTATACCTTACTTGTAATCATTGATGTGAATTAAGGTTAAAACAGGATTATTTCAGTTGGGATTAAGTTCTAAATATTTATGATCAATATACTTAAGTTTTTAGTGTAGTCTGCATAAGGTTTCAGTGAATGCATGTGAAAAAAATTGTTGGCGCTAAGAGCTAATCGGCCTTATAGAGATTGCTGTAGGTCTATGTCGATTTAGGCCTAATAATATAACAAGGACCTTAATAAACCTTAACTTGTCATTGCTCACAGTTTGTGGCGAGCAGGTAATTTCCAGTTCTGGGAATCTAATGAATTTTGTAAACTTTATTTATAGGTATAAAGATATTATTAATCGTTATCTTCACAACCAAGCCTGACTTAAAGGTTTTAGCGCCCTAGGCTGATGAATTTTTGCCCCCACCCATTGTACCTTCCAATCTCTCAAACAACGAGTAATATGGACGATTTAATCGTGTATTATAGGCTACTTATTATTTAGGAACATGTGGGTTGTATAAACAAAAAATAAGTTTTGTTTTCATTTTAATCACGTAAAAGTATTTATTACAATAGCTTGAGCACTCTGACAAATTAAAGGCCTAAGTAACGAGAAAATTACGAAAGCCCAGTACTTTACTTAACCTTTACACAAGGTAAATCAAAACGCTAAGAACAAAGTTTTTCAAATAATTTTTGTGTCCATTATTAATTGCTGAAAATTTTTAAATTTTTGTTTGCTCAGAGATTATTTTCTGGGTTTTGCAGTTGAAATCGATGAACTATTTCATTAAAAGAAATGCTTTGCAGAAAATCATTTTCAGTCAATAAAAGTCCCAGAGATTTCATTTTTTCCTAGTACAAAGGTAGACCTTAAATAATTTTTCAACCGGATTAAAGCTGAAAACGAACTTTCTCCTCCCCTAAAATTTGTGACTACCATGCTCAAAAAAATTCGCAAGGCTACTTCTTTAACATTCGGGAATACTGATTCCACACTACATGATTTTAAGAACAGAATGCTTCTTTTTCTTTTGCTCTGGTTTCATAGTTTCGGTTTCTTCTATTTAATAAAATTTACTTCCTTTCAGAAATGTTTTTAAATTAACACAGTCTGCAGGAAACGACTGATCCCAAGTCTGAAATATACAAGTTTTTAGCGGAAATTTTCCATATTCTTTTACACTGGCAACATGAGCTTTTCTATTGTTTTGTTCTCCTAAATTTTTGCGATCCCCAAAAGCGTGCGCCCTAGACTAAAGCCTACTCAGCGCAATGGTAAATCAGGCCCTGTTCACACGTCACAGACAAGGTGTTACCTGTTCCGCCTTCAAAGAACCTCCAGCCATCTCTTGCTGGTCTACCCACACGCCTGTGTCCTATAGGTTTCTATTTTGAGATTTGTTTGGTCAGTCTGGAATCTGACATTCTTTCTAAGTGTTCTTTCCACCGTTGTTTGTAATATTTGAATTTTTCATTCAAGTTAAAATGTTTAATTCTTCTCTTATGGGTTCATTCTTTATACGGTCAATTTAGAACACCTTTTAACTCCTCTTAAGAACGCCATTTCCGAGGGCTCTATTTACTGTATTGTTTCTTGGTTGCTGCCCATACCTCGCACCCGTATGACAGTGAAGAGACTGCCATAATTTTGTAGAACTTCAATTTTGGATCTCGACGTCCCTTGTTTCTAAAAAGGCGTCCCACAGATCGTCTGGTTTGTGTTCTTATTGGTTCCTTGCCTCGAAATGCCATTACCAGATATTATTATTTATTATTATTATTATAAAATACTGTATCGTGAGTCGTGGGTTTTGAATGGATTTAGTGAAATCCCGTTTGACAATAAGCTGAAGAACTTCTATGTAACTGCTGCTTTTGCGGTGTCGTTAACACACCACTGAAATCTTTCTTTTTTTACTTCTTGCTCCACTTGTTCTTTTACAACGCTATCATACCAGGCTCGGATCCACCGGGGGGGGGGGGATGCGGGAAATTTCCCCCTGCAAAGGGTTACTTAAAACGAAATTTATTTTGTCGTCTTGTGGTTGTAAGATGGTTTTGTGATTATTAATGTGATAACAAATTTATATCACGTTATGTAAGTTCGTGGTTTTACTATAAAATTATTTTGAATTGTAACTGTACCTTACATCCATGTTAATTTTTGTTTCATACATAACTTAAATGAGTAGTGTGTATTTTAAACTGTAAGTGAATATTATTAAAAGTACAATGAACTGACAACAACAGAGATATGATTTTATACTTGTGCGTTAATAAGCTTACTGTACTGGTAATAATACGCTGTGCCTATTTTTATCTTCACTTATTCATATTATTTATACTTTAGACCATTAAAAAATGGTCCAGCTTTTCATATCCCCTCAAAAGTCAACTATTTCCCACAAAAATATCGGTATGAAGAACCATACATGACTTCCATGTTCTAATATTTAGGCCTATATTTAAAATCATTTTCAAAATGAAATATTTCCATAGAAACTACTTCTTTCTACTTCTTTCTTCAGCCTTAACCACAGTACTGTGGACACTAACTCACTTTAGCGCACTCGATTTTTACTGATGATGGCAGTCGATGCGTCTGGTTTTGCAGAAAATATTGGACCACGGCCAAACAGCCCGGGAAGGAATTTTAACAACAAACTACTTTTTTGTTGCCGATAACGTAGTACACACATAAAAAATTATCCCCTCCCCATTCAACTATCATTTTCATTTATAGACAATTACCCCCTCCACTTCACCTACCCTTTTTATTTATAGATATTTCATCTACCTTTCTACAGTGGTTTATTATGACCTTCTTTTCAGGATACTTTATTTATCAACTTTAAGTAATTTACTCTTGTTAAAACATAAAACGTTGAAGGTAAACTACCCCTGCCCGTTAACCGATCTTCACCAAAATCAATAGGCCTTGAGTCCTCTACAACTCACTCACTTATGCAAAACATTATTTGATTCTGTTTGAATTTTCGGCAGTTATCGTTCGCCAAAGGGAAAATTCTACACACAGACACTTTTCAGAAAATAACATTTCTTCATGTTTTGAGGGTAGTACAAGCAGAATCAGACGTTATCTCGAATACGATTTTTTCGCCATCACCATACTTCCATTTCCTTATGGAACATGGAAAAAAAATTGCTTCCTGGATCCGTCCCTGCATCATACAGACTATTGACCTCTTCCACGGCCAATTCTAAATCATTATCAGAGGCTCCGATTGTTATTGCACTCGATCAAGAATATTAACTGTGTTTGACATCTCCTCCATTGCAGAGGATCTTTCCGACAATCTACAATATAAAATCCAAACACCATAGACTGACTGACTGGTCACGAAATCTCCGAGACTGCACGCCCTATAAACGTGAAATTTGGTACAAAAATTCCTCTTAGGCGGCAGGTGCGTGCTAGGGAATCATATTGAGAAATTTCACTTCTAAGAGCGGTTTCGCTGGGGAATTTCTGCCAACAGAAAAATTAACTTTCTTATGAGTTTCTTTCAACCAGTTCCTATTTAACTTTGCAGGTTGGCAGACGTAAATTACGTCCGACGTTTGATGTGTTCGTTTTAATTGGAAACCTTTTTATTTAATTAAATAAATGTCCAGTAGTAAAAGTCAGCACATTGAGTCTAAGATGGATTAAAAATTTGATAGCCATTGTGTTGTAATCGGTAGAATAGCGTGGGTATTCAGCAAGTTCTTGAATGAATCATTCAATCTACGAATGTCATCTTGTAATTTAAGCCGGTACTGCCTGATAGTCTAATCCGTATTGGCAGTCTATTTTTTATTACGCGCTCATTACGTGGCCAATTTTTTAGTACCAAAGCCATGTCGACGACTGTGATTCTTTCTTAAGCAAGGAAAACGCTTCCTGTGTTTTGGTTTTGGTTTTGTCAGGTCCATATCCAAAGTAGGCCTAATTGTCATCGGCGCTTGCAAATATTTTTATACCACGCAGTCGAAAGTCGCAAATTAACCCCAAACAGCACGGACGGCAGCGACTCAAGAAGATCGTGCCTCGGGTACGAAAATGTAAACGGCGGAGTGAAATATTGGGCGATAACATGTAGGCCTATGCTAAAAGAGATTGAACCAGTCTACAGTATTTAACATTTCAGGGCACTAACAATTTATTTAAAATCTCTCAACAGAATTTTTATCAAACAGTGGATAATTCGGAGTACGGAAATCAGGTCAGTTACTCGAACGAACGAATTCACAAAAAAGTACATCACATATTGTGTGAGTGAACAAAACCGTGAGTGACATCGAAGACAACAGCACAGCACGTTCAACTGTGCAAATATTATAAAGTTTTGTAATAAATTTAATCCATTCTATAAATAATACTACTTCTATTATTTCTTTAAACTTTGTATTTACAATATGAAAGTGGATTTTTATTTCAAACATTATTTTAGCTTCTTATAGGCCTAAAGTTTCCTAACTAGATGTATCAATGCAGTAATTAGACAATAAATATATAACAGTAAAGAGTTTTTGGTATGTATTACTTAAAGTAAAATTGGATTATAAACACCCGTCTTATAAGGAGGGGGCATCAGAAAGAAATCCGCCCCAGGCCTCCACTGGCCTAGGTACGCCACTGTTTGTAGGCCTATTATAATGTTTGTTTATGAAATCAATTGTTTTTAACGGTAGGCCTATATTGCAAATTTTTCATGCTTACATGAAATTGCGTTTCTAGTCATTAGAACTATTTTCAACAATATTTAAATTTTTTTAAGTGAATTGTTTAGTTTTACATCTTTTTTAATTTTAGTAAATTCTTATTATGTTTGCGTACTTTACAGTGTTTCCATATAATTATTTTGAGTCTTTTTTTAGCCATTTAATTGTTTTCACTTTCAAAATATCTAGAAATTGATGTTTGATGCTTAGTCAGTGTGTGGTTAAATTAAATTTACAGATCTCTCTCCCTCTCCCTCTCTTCCTCCCCCCTCTCTTATTCTCTTTCAGTCATCAGTCGCCTGTCTGGTTTGATGTCGTCCTTCAGTTCATCTTAGGTGGTCTGAAAAGCCCGTGAACAAAAATTAAAAACACAATTTTTTCGAGCAACAATTGCGCTTGATTTCGTTGCTCAATTGATCCAGTAACGATACACAGTACTCTCCTGTTATTGTTTTTCCTTTTTTAAAAAGATAGTCGATGTACATTATGCCATGCGCATCCCAAACGATAGTGACCATAATCTTGACGGCTGAAGGAACCGTCTTCGCCTTCTTCGAAACATTTCCACCAGCCTCTATCCATTGTTTTGATTGTTACTTTGTCTCTGGTGTGTAATAGTGGATCCGTGTTTCGTCGACGCTTATGAACCGGCGCAGAAATTCTATAGAATTGCGCTGAAACAGCCCTGAACACACTTTCGAAATGTTCGTTCTTTCCCGTTTTTGATCAATTCTGAGTGGGCGCAGCACCCATCTTGCTGGGTAAATAAATTTAGGAATATTTGTGGTATTCATATTCATAGAAATCTTAGAAATAAAACAAGACACAGCACAAATATTAAATTTTATAAGACAATTGCAATACCCACGTTGATGATTTATGCGAGTGAGGCGTGGGTCATGACAAAAAAGGAAAGCTGCAAGATTCAGAGTGCTGATATGCAGTTTCTTTAAAATACTTTAAATTATACATTGCATGATAGAATAAGGATTGAAGATAGGTCTATCAGAGCAAAACTCGAAGTAAAACACATAAATGAAAGTATTTCAATTTACAGAAGACAATGATAGGATCATTTGCGAAGGATGACAGAGGATCGATTGACGAAAGCGGCACTGAACTATAAAGTCATTGGTAGAAGAGACGTGGGTCGTTCGAGGATGAGATGGGTGCCGAAGCAGCTTTATATAACCTAATCTTTGAAGAGGAAAAGAAGAAGAAGACGTTCTTTTGATATCTTACATATCTCAGCTAGTTCACACACGTTCACTCGGTGATCCTGCATTACAGCAACATGAACTTTTTCAATAATATCTTCGGTATTAGCCTCTCTTTTGACCTTCCAGATCGTTTAGCACCATCCGTGCTTTTCCGACCACAACGAAAGTCGACATACCACTTGTAAATCATTCTAATCGATGGAGGAGATCCAGGGAAATGTTTATCCAGCTTAGGTTTTATTTCGGCAGGCGTTTTCTTACGTAAAGTCTGATATTTAACCACAACGTGAAATTCACTTCCTTCCATTTTTTCAATAAGACAAAAGTTGTGTGCTTCAAATGACTGTCGAAACAATACCACTTGAAATACCTTCATGAAAATTTGAAATTAGTGGTTTGATTGTTTGTAGCCTACTTTAAAAGCATGGCAAGGATTTTTAGTTGTGGCGCTACCTACGAAATTTTGCACGGACTTTTCAGACCTCCCTCGTATAAGGTACGCCTCAGGTAGGCTACTGCCTTTCCTCAGGTGTTCTTCACCTCCGCTGCACCTTCCATTACCAAAGTCCGAACCATTGCCCTCCTCCCCCCCCCATCAATCTGTTTTGTTCTTGTTTATAAATACGTTACTTCAAATAAACACTCCGATGCTGAATTAAACTATCGTGTGTTCTACTTACGTATGTTTGTACGTAAAATGTATTGCAGCCGGGACACTTTGATAATGTTTGCATGGTAATGTAGTGTTTCCTCGGTCACGACGTCTACTGTGGAGATCGTTGTTCCTCAAGAACCAAACCTTATCTTTAAAATACTTACGCCTATAACATTATTATTGGACTTCTTAGTGGAGTCCTAAAGATCTTCTTCGTCTTCATCTTCACTTCAAGGATTAGGTTATATAAACCTGTTCCGGCAGCCATCTCATCCTCTGACGACCCACGTTTCCTCTACAAATATTCCTACAAATCGTTCTACAAATATTCCTAAATTTATTTATCTTCTCTTTATATCATATTCGGACTCATGACTTACTGCACATCCGAGATATTTAAAACGGCTCACTTGTTATAAAACGCTGTAGTTTATAACTATCTTAGTCGTCACTTGATATTTACCTTTTCCAGTGTTAGGTGAGCAATGGAAATACAAAGAAACGTTCAGTATCAGAATGACTGATGCAAAGCTACCAAATCCTATCTCAGAAGGAGAAGGGTGGGGGCGGATCTCCTGCGCCCCAATACCTTTCGGCTAAGGTATGGTAGCTTTGACAGAAGAGTCTCTGTCCTCCTGGTAGGGGGTTGTGCAACAGGCCAGTAATCTGTTCATGTAAAACTTTATAATACTTATAGTACCCAAAGCAGCCTTGGAATCCTAAAGATAAGAAGTACATTTTTGTATGGTTTGCAAAATCTTTTTACGTATGTTAGAAGTTTAAACGGCGTGTAATTCTATATGTAGCCTACTAGAAGTTCAATGCAAAGTTGAAAGTTGAAGCAGACGAATTTCTTCTCATCATTCAAGACGTCCATTGGTTGGCCTATAATTAATGTGAATCGATTGGTTTATTGAGTTGAATATGCGTTGCTTTGGCCCGCCCTGAAATTTTATTAGGCCTACCCGATAGCTGTATTCAGTTCCTCTGTAGCTTCTTCATTACTGGTTTCCACTCCGCTAATAGTGACTTTGGCAAAAGTTGCTAAAATATTTTCAAACTCAGGAAGGTCAGCGGCCTCCTTTCATCAATCTTTCTCAAACACTATAGCTCACATTGATACAAAAATAGCAGATCCAACGCACGAATGACTGTGAAAAAATTAACGGTAAGTAGTAAGTACGTTAATTTTGCGCTTCCACGTAGAATTTATTAGAGTAAAATATGGGGCACTACAGATTCTGTCTCATCGCAAGTGTTCCAAGCTTCGTGTTACAGTTTGCAGTGAAATCTCAATTCTGTTGCAGAGCTCGCTAGAATCAATTTTATGGAGAGTGACAAGCGACTCGCACGGTTAAAAAGACGCCTGGAGTTGGAGGAACGAAGGACGTCGCGCCAGCACCGAAGTAAGTTGTAGACACCATTAAACAAAAACTGTCTGTATTATAATGTAGAGAATTACACGTGTAAGCGGGCGCGTGAGTCAACACTTTATTCGACCAGGATTCTCGAAAACTTCAGTAACTCGGAGCACCAATAGCCAACCTTCTAGGACGTACATAATGTATGTCTGTTTACGGGTTTGTAATTTGGAATAAAGGATTACTATTTTACAACGAGTGTTATTATTATCTTTATTGTGCTGATATTTTTTATGAAATATTACAATCTGAATTCCCATAGAGTTGTGTCGGCCTATTAATGTAAGCGAAAGTTATGAAAAATGATACGTGGGTGTAATTAAAATGGTACATATAATAAATACAAAACAAGATTAACCCACGTCATTATGTTTTGGTGAAACGTTCCGGCCATCACACATAGATATCGTCGTTGTGCTCATTATTGTGATCGTGTAGTGGGATTTCATTCGCCGTAGGCGGAAGCTCGACGTTTCAAGTCGATGAGCCATTTATTAGTTCTTTGACAATCCACCGGCGATAAGGGCATCAAGCGTTGTTTTAATGGTGGACAGATGAAAATTCGTGCCGTGGTTAAATATTTTCTAGCCTGTTAATGAAAGTAAAACGGTACTAAAAATGATATGTGACCATAATTAAAATTAGTAATGAAATTAATACAAAAAAGCACACCTCGTTATGTTTTGTATATTGGCCTACTGGATAAACGTGACACAAACTATATTAGAGGAATCAGTGAATGAATATGTTTAGATTCCAACAGTACATGTCAATACATCAATACGTTTATCTTAGCTGGAGTAACTTTTCCCGAAAGAATGTTCTTATATTTATGTTGAGAAAACTAATGATGAAAAAGTATATCACATACATAAGTAGGCTGTATTGAAAATATTATTAAATCTCTTGGCACCCTTAAGGCAAAATAAATATTTACAATTGTAGTACTGTGGTCAGGCTTTTTCCATGGGAAGGGTTGTGACCAAGATTATTTTATGAGTGGTGGTATAGAGGGGGGAGCTGGTAGTAAGAAATTCGCGCAAGTTATAGCCCTTCACTGTGTTCGACAGGCTATATCACGGCAGCTACTTTTGCGACGTAACCGCCACATCATCAACCGTGGCTCTACAACCCTTGATGGGTCTTGGCCTGCTCCAAGAGTCGATTCCATTCCTCCCTATTGCGTGCCCTGGCTTTCCAGTTTCTTATGTTAAGCTTTCCGAGGTCCTACTCTATCTTTAGTACTGTGGTCACTAACGTATACCACTTCACGTTATCGCACTCCATTTTCACTGATGATGGCAGTCGATGGCACTGCCGAAACGTCTGGTTTTGCAGAAAACATTGGACTACGGCCAAACAGCCCGGGAAGGAATTTTAACAACAAACTACTTCTTTGTTGCCGATAACATAGTACACATATAAAAAATTATCCCCTCCCCCTTCAACTATAATTTTCATTTATAGAAAATTACCCCCACCCCGTTCAACTAGCCTCTTCATTTATAGTATTTCATCTACGTTTCTACAGTGGATTATTTATTATTATGATCTTCTTATCAGGATACTTTATTTAACAAAATTAAGTACTTTACTCTTGTTAAAACATAGGCCTAAAACGTTGTGGTGGTAAACTACCCCTTTTCCCGTAACCGATCTTCACCAAAATCAATAGGCCTTGAGTCCTTTACAATTCAGGGATGTATGCAAAAATTTATTTGATTCTGTTTGAATGTGCGGCTGTTATCGTTTGCCATAGAAAAAATTCTACACACAGACAGACACAGACACACACACAGACACTTTTCGAAAAATGACTTTTCTTCATTTTTTGAGGGTAGTACAATCAGAATCAGCCGTTATCTCTAACACGATTCTTTTCGTCATGACCATACTTCCATTTTCTTATGGAACATGGAAGTAAAAATTATTTGATTCTGCTTGAATTTGCGGCAGTTATCGTTCGCCATAGAAAATACATACAGACCCTTTTCGGAAAATGACTTTTCTTCATGTTTTGAGGGTAGTAGAATCAGAATCTGGCCTTATCTCGAACACGATTTTTTCGCGATCACCATTTCTTTACGGAACATGGAAGTCAAAAAGAGTTAGTACTAGGCCTATATTAGCGTACACAGCTGGAAAAAATAATAAAACAATCTGAAATTTGAGAGATTAACAAAATTCGTCAACTTTTGACGGGGGGGTCCGGTCCCGATTGTTCCCCTCCGTAAATTCGTCCCTGACAGTATCCTATTATTTTTTAAGATTTATACCAAAAACAAATAGGGAATGGGAGGCAAAAAAGTGAGGGGTCCAAATTTTGACAAAATCGCAAAATATTCCTGTCGGGTATCAAATTTGGAGGAATGTAAACTTAAAATCTGAATGTAATGTCAATTTTTGGAAATTTCAAAATATTGGGACCTCAGGGCTCAAAATAATGGATGAAAATTTGAAAAAATTGTGTAAATCAAGCAAGGCGTCAGACTGAAAGGAATTCTAACAAAAATCTGAATGTTTCGAATTTGTAGTTTATTTTATATGAATACCTGGGCTACAGTGTGTCTTATAGTGCAAGCAATGACATTGTGAATAAGTTGCATAAGTTCAATCTTATGTGCGGGACCATTAGGCGAACCCTTAAGTCAGCAAGGACACGCCTAAAATTCTACAAGGTGATGGCTCTTCCCACACTTCTCTATGGGTATGAGAATTGGACTTTAACGAAAAGCCAGGCCAATTGCATCCAAGCGGCTGAAATGAGATTTCTCAGGCACGTGGTAGGGTATAGTCTACTCTCCATGATCATAGAAGAAACAACTATGGAACTATAAGCCGAAGGGACGTAGAGGTGTGGGAAGTCCGAGGAAACGCTGGAGTGACCAACTCTAATCTTTGCCTGTTTGAGACCGGAACAAACCATCCTAGAAGATGATGATGATGATGGTGATTTTGTATGATTGTTGTGCTCTACCAATTGTTATCCATATAAAAAAAATACTGATGGAAAAAATTTCAAATTGTTTTTCTTATTTTGAGCCTAGGGTCCCAACATTTTGAAATTTCCAAAACTTGACATTAGGCTATATTCAGATGTTAAGTTAACATTCTTTTTAATTTTATACCACTCACGAATTTTTGCGATTTTGTCAAAATTTGGACCCCTTATATTTTTGCCTCCCATGTTTTTGTAATTTTTCCGTAATTAAAAAATTGTATAATTTCATAATTTATGTAATAATAAATGTACTTTGTTAAAAATGATGAGCGGATTCTAGAGCTCACGGAGCGTAATAGTCAGGCTCAGAGTTAATTAGTCATACAGTATTAAGCTTACATTGCGTAATTGTTATACGCTGAAGGCAGGTCACAGCGACAATCCCCCCCGCCCTCCTCAAATGTTTACGTGCGGCGACGTGACTTATCGCTGAACGGCCACCGTTTGTTATCAGTAGTGGTCACAGAAGGATAGAAGTTAGACAATCATGTATGCACAGACGAGTGACGACGTGATGGAGGTGGCCAGACTTTTGTATGAATTGACACTTAATGTGAAAAGAACGAGCAGTGAAACAGGTGATTTGGTTTAGGCCTAAACGTGAGTAGGAATGGATTTTATGTAGGGTAATAAAATAGTTTTAAGTAGGGTAAAACTGCATACTTATAAACACGGTCACACACTACCAAATACGTTAGGAATGATGTAGACCTATTTATTTGTAGCCTAATATTTGAACTGTTAGTATTATGGGTCTAACCAGTCGCTAGGGGAGGTTAAGATAGGGTTATACATTATAGATAAGAAGGTATTCATGATTAAGTTAAGATTTTTTGCAGAGTTTATTATACAATGTACAAATTAATTTATGTTATAACAAGAAAATATTTACAATCAAAACTTAAAACTATTAGAAGCGAAACTTACATAGGAAAAGAACATGTGCTAATTTTATTTTTAAACGGCAATAAATAATTTAATACTAATCAGTCTGAATCGGATTCACAGTATAAATGTTCAATTGTGTGTTTGTGGTTCCATTGGTAGCCTATTTATCAGATAAACCAATTCCCATCAAAAGATTTTTATTTTCTAATAAATAATGATAGAACTGAATATATGATTCAGAACTTTTAAAGTTGTACTGTACACAAATTATACCTTTAACATTTTCTACCATTAACCTGTTTCTCTCTTTGGTCCACTGTGAACTGATCAGAGAAAATACCCGTTCTGTAATGGAGTTGTTACTCGAAATGGAATAAAAATACTCAACAATTTTCAAAAGAGCTGAATAATAAGATGATGTTGAACTTTCCTTAAAATATTTACACCATACCTGACTGGAAAGGTGGTTATCATACAAATCTGGGTAATTCTTTAAAACTTATGAAAATTGCGCGTGACTACATTTTTCAGCTTTACGGTACGAAAAAAGAGACAGTTCCCTGTTAAAAAAATCCTCCCGGACAGGTTTTTAACACTAAAAAAAGAGGACGTGTCCGGGAAAAAAAGGACGTATGGGAAACCTAGTTAAGACGATCTTGCTTTTAATTAAGTCGGCATTTTTCATCCTCCATGAGGTTGCTGTCGATAGAGTAATAAAATAGGCCTATAGGAATTCTGTTCAGACGTGGCGGTTGAGAAACGTGCACAGTCGTCAACTCCAGTCTTGTTCCTAAACTCCTTAATTTGTATATCTTCACGCAACCGAGTCACCACGACTAACTTTGCGGTAGTTTTTTTTTACATTTTTCCTACACGTCTCATCCATATCAAACTGATATTTTTGTGAGCGCTGAACACGCAGTCTAAAATTTATAGACATATAGAGGTCACGGGCCAAAAACGCAGATTTACGTTGTTTTCTGTGAAATATTTTTAATACTCATGCTATTAGAAATTAAAGAATTTTAATTCTTACGGGCCAGTGGAAAATCAGTATCTGTTGTGGTAAAGATGACCGTACCGATACTCTTAAGATCTCGTTAGATTTTTGTTGTACTGTGTACAGTTTGTTCTACACAAAGGTGAATTTCTGATGATTCGTAAGTTTGGTTAGGTTAGGTTATGGAATGATACCAAAGACCCCTAATAATACAGAGATCCCAGATTTGGTACCCTGAAAGCAATTAAATTTAAAAAAAGGCGTTTTTCATGCCAAAGGTCGACTCAACCTGTTGAAAATTAGTATCTTTAGGGTAATTGAGCATCTGGCCACATTAATTCCTTGTATACGGTGCCATAAAGCAATATAGCATCCTTTGCCACTTTTACAATTATTTTGTGGTACAATTATTTCAAATGTAACAAAAATGTAATTTCTTTATACCCTTTTAAGGAGCCCTAAATTGTTTTTTACAAACATAAACGACCAACAACTCTACTGTGTCAATATAGAGGATCTATTATTTGGTGTTCTGCCCTAAGGCAAGTCTTCAAATGGTAAAAGCTCTCCAAGCTGTCCTGTTGCATGCCAGTCTTTTCGTTTCTTCATAACACCCTCTGATTTTAATGCTATCTATTAACTTCATTCTTCTACGTCCTCTTCTTTTTTCCCCTTCTATGACACCCTCCATGGCAGTTGTAAGAAGGCAGTCTCTTCTTAAACAATGACCTAACCAATTCCTTTTCCTAATTTCCATTACCTTCAGGATTCTTCTCTCTTCCCCTATTCTTTTTAAAACTTCATCATTCCTTACTTTATCAACCCACCTTACTTTTTCCATTGCTCGCCAAACCCATATCTCTAATGCTTCTAATCTTTTCTCATCTTCCTTCCTCAGTGTCCATGTCTCTGCACCATATAAAGCAACGCTCCACACATAACTTTTGGCCAACCTTTTCCTTAAATTCTTATTAATTTTGCCACACAGCAGTCTTTTCTTCCTATGAAATGCCTCTTTCGCTATAGCAATTCTTGCTCTAATTTCACGAGTGCAGGACATATCTTCACTTATCAAGCTTCCAAGATATTTAAACAACTCCACCTGCTGTATTTTGTCTTGCCATATCTTTATGTTTGCCCTTTTTCCTCCTCTGCTAATCACCATACACTTAGTTTTTTCCTTATGGAGGATCTGAATCTGCCATATCGTTGCTTGTAAAGCTGTGTTGCATCCAAGAGTGGGTCCCACAGAAAGAAATTATGAAATTCCCTAACATCCTTAAAAAATATTCTTTCACAACATGATTGATGGAAAATTATGTTATTCTTGTCTGGCAAGCTTAGTTTTACTTTTGAAATATTGAAAGTTGCTGTTAGGAATACTCAGAATGTTAAATCAAAATTATCTGATTTTTTGTTAAAGAAACATTTAAAAAAATATTTTCTTGTTCCTCTGTTCATCCCTCCCCCAAAATGCGGTCTCTGTTGCATTAAAATGAAGTCCAAGCTTTTACATAATTCTAGTTCCAATAGTGGAAATGTAAACCAATGTACTTTTAAGAGTGTGTAGAATTTGTTTAAGAATTTGAACACCAGAGCCCACAAAAGTATTAAAATTTTGGAAAAATTGTAAAAATCTGTGCCGAACGTTAGACTAAAGAAATGATGTTAATCCAAATGTAGTGTTTGCTTTAAATATTTTTATTTTTAGTGTTACCACAAGTCAAAATTTTGAAAAAATTGTAAATGTCTGAGTGAATTCTCTACAGCGCAGGGAGCTTAATAGCATAATTTTCTTTATTGTATCCTTTCTGTTGTGTCAACAATTTCATTTGCGTTTTATTTTTATTGAACTATTGTATTTTTAGAAACATTCATTTCTGCATGATATAAGAAACTTCTGACTATAGATTACAAACTAAACCAAATTATGTATTTACTAAAAATACAATTGTGTTACAGAAAAGTATCGTAAGTGTCCAGCTGCCTCACAACTATCCAAAGAAAATATAGATGCGGACCATGAGGACCAGGAAAATGAGGACTATCATATATGCAAGAAAGTATTACTTGAAGGTGGTAAGTTTTATATCACTGAAGTGGTTTTTTTAGCTTTTCCTGATATTTTGTGTGTGTGTTTTAACACACATACACTAATACACTTGGTGTATTAGTAGCAGATCTTGAATTCAGCCATAAGATTCTCCAATAACTTAACCACATCTAATAGAAATGAAAACAAACATGATCCACAGAATGTCTATATTAAAAATGTGTTCCACAAAAATGTCCGAATCCAAAATCCTTATGCACAAGTAATTTCTGAACCGAAATTCAAACAAGGTGATGAGTCACCAAACACAGTTTCGACATATTTTGCAAAATCTAATGATAAAAAGTAAACTGAGGCAATTCCAGTTTACTGAGGCAGTACACAACACATTATTTATTTCTAACTTGTTCATAACATTCTTGCAATAAAAATTAATAGTGCACTACTTAAAAATATTTTCCACCATATATAAAAGAGAAATGGTAATAAGAAAATTAATTTAACAATTATAAGAATATGTTGCGGAAAAGGCCACAGACAAGATCTGACAACTTGTTACTGAATGATAAACTCTGTCTTAAAATTTCCAACATTTTGCAAAATATACATCCAATGTTGAATGTTAGATGCATTTGAATGCCAAATCGTTAGAACTTTACTGTTAAGAAATATAACTAAAACTGTGAAAGACATAACGTCATATGGCTATGATGCCTGTGACATAACTTTTAACAACAATGTGAATATAATGTTCGGCTTGGGTAATTTCAAAATTTTCGGGTACCAGAGCCCTGAAAGTGTAACCAAAATTTAGAAAAATTGCACAAACCGTACGAGGTATCAATTTTAACCACAGTCTGAGTATATTGTTTAGGATTGAAAACTTTTAAAGAAGTTTGGACACTGGAGCTCACAAAAGTATTAACATTGTAAAAAGTTGTGCCAAACGTTATACAGTACTAAAGGAAATGATCTTAATTGATATCCAATTGTAGTGTTAACGTCAACATTAACAAGTATAATTAAAACTCTGAATATAATGCAAATATTTCAAAATGTGAATATCAAATTTTGAATATTCAAAATTGATTAACATGATGCCACAGAAACTGTGTTTGATTTAGAAGGGGCATTGAGTAAAGTTAACTATGCAATTAAAGAAGAGAATATTCATTATTCATTTTACTTCCATGTTCCTTAAGGAAATGGAAGTATGGTGATGGCAAAAAAAATCGTGTTCGAGATTATTGCAGATTCTGATTGTACTACACTCAAAACATGAAAAAAAGTCGTTTTTCGAAAAGTGTGTGTGTGTGTGTGTCTATCTGTAGATTTTTTTCTATGGCAAACAATAACAGCCGCAAATTCAAACTGAATCAAACCATTTCTTTCATTCAGCCCTGATTTGTAGAGTACTCACGACCTATTGTTTTTGGTGAAGATCGGTTGAGGAAAAGGGGTAGTTTACCTGCAACGGTTTTTTTTTAATCAAGGGTAATTGTTTTCTATGGCAAATGATAACAGCCGCAAATTCAAACAGAATCAACTACTCTTTTGCATACAGCCCTGAATTGTAGAGTTCTCAAGATCTATTGTTTTTGGTGAAGATCGGTTAAGGGAAAGGGGTAGTTTACCTGCTACGTTTTATGTTTTAAAAGGGTATTTTCTATGGCAAATGATAAGAGCCACAAATTCATACAGAATCAAATAATGTTTTGCATTCAGCTCTGATTTGTAGAGTACTCACGACCTATTGATTTTGGTGAAGATCGGTTAAGGGAAATGGGTAGTTTACCAGCAACGGTTTTTTTTTTAAACAAATGTATTTTTTTTTTTATGGCAAACGATAAAATCCTCAAATTCAAACAGAATCAACTACTCTTTTGCACACTGCCCTGAATTATAGAGTTCTCAATACCTATTGGTTTTGGTGAAGATCGGTTAAGGGGAAGGGGTAGTTTACCTGCAACGTTTTTTAATCGGGGGTAATTTTACTTCCATGTTCCTTAAGGAAATGGAAGTATGGTGATGGCAAAAAAAATCGTGTTCGAGATTTTTGCAGATTCTGATTGTAAAACACTCAAAACATGAAAAAAAGTCGTTTTCCGAAAAGTGTCTGTGTTCTGTCTGTCTGTAGATTTTTTTTCTATGGCAAACGATAACAGCCGCAAATTCAAACGGAATCAAATAATTTTTTGCATACAGCCCTGATTTGTAGAGTACTCAAGACCTATTGTTTTTGGTGAAGATCGGTTAAGGGAAAAGGGTAGTTTACCAGCAACTTTTTTTTTTAATCAAGGGTAATTTGTTTCTATGGCAAACAATAACAGCCGCAAATTCAAACACAATCAAATAATGTTTTGCAAGCAGCCCTGAATTGTAAAGTTCTCAAGACCTATTGATTTTGGTAATGATCGGTTAAGGGAAAGGGGTAGTTTGCCGTCAAAATTTTATGTTTTAACAAGGGCATTTTCTTTGGCAAACGATAACAGCCGCAAATTCAAACATAATCAAATAATTTTTTGCATACTGCCCTGAGTTATAGAGTTCTCAAGACCTGTTGGTTTTGGTGAAGATCGGTTAAGGGAAAGGGGTAGTTTCCTGCAACGGTTTTTTATCAAGTGTAATTTTTACTTCCATATTCCTTAAGGAATGGAAGTATGGTGATGGCAAAAAAAATCGTGTTCGAGATTATTGCAGATTCTGATTCTACTATTTTCTATGGCAAACGATAACAGCCGCAAATTCAAACAGAATCAAATGATGTTTTGCATACAGCCCTGTTTTGTAGAGTTCTCAATACCTATTGGTGTTGGTGAAGGTCGGTTAAGGGAAAGGGGTAGTTTACCTGCAACATTTTATGTTTTAACTAGGGTAATTTTTTATATGACGTACGATAACTGCCGTAAATTCAAACAGAATCAACTACGTTTTTGCGTACCTTTTTGAACTGAAGAGAGCTCAAGGTTTGTTGAAGATCGGTTAAGGGAAAGGTGTAGTTTATCAGCAACGTTTTATGTTTTAGAAAAGGTAATTTTTTTTATGACGAACGATAACTGCCGAAATTTCAAAGAGAATCTAATAATTTTTTGCACACTTTCCTGAGTTGTAGAGTGCTCAAGGACTGTTGATTTTGGTGAAGATTGGTTAAGGGAAAGGGGTAGTTTACCTGCAACATTTTATGTTGAACCAAGAGAAATGTTTACATGACGAACGATAACTGCCGCACATTCAAACAGAATCAAATATTTTTTTGCATGCATCCCTGAATTGTAGAGGACTGAAGGCCTGTTGATTTTGGTGAAGATCGGTGAAGATACAGGGGTATTTTACCTGCAACATTTTATGTTTTAACAAGAGTAAAATACATAATTTTGATAAACAAAGTATCCCGATAAGAAGCTCATAATAATCCACTGCAGAAACGTAGATGAAATATCTATAAATGAAGAGGCTAGTTGAACGGGGTGGGGGTAATTTTCAATTAATGAAAATTCTAATTGAAGAGGGAGGGGCGAAAATTGTATATGTGTACTACGTTATCGGCAACAAAGAAGTAGTTTTTGTTAAAATTCCTTCCCGGGCTGTTTAGCCGTAGTCCAATGTTTTCTGCAAAACCAGACGTTTCAGCAGTGCCATCGACTTCCATCATCAGTGAAAATCTAGAGCGAAAAAGTGAGGTGGTATACGTTAGTGACCAAAGTACTGTGGTTAAGGCTGAAGCAATAGAAAGAAGTAGTTTCTATGGAAATATTTCATTTCGAATATGTTTTAAATATAAATCTTAGAACATGGAAGTCATGTATGGTTCTGCATACCGATATTTTTCTTCCATGTTCCTTAAGGAAATGGAAGTATGGTGATGGCAAAAAAAATCGTGTTCGAGATTATTGCAGATTCTGATTGTACTACACTCAAAACATGAAAAAAAGTCATTTTTGGAAAAGTGTCTGTGTGTGTGTCTGTAGATTTTTTTTCTATGGCAAACGCTAACAGCCGCAAATTCAAACAGAATCAAATAATTTTTTGCATACAGCCCTGATTTGTAGAGTACTCACGACCTATTGTTTTTGGTGAAGATCGGTTGAGGGAAAGGGGTAGTTTACCAGCAACGGTTTTTTTTTTAAACAAATGTATTTTTTTTTTTATGGCAAACGATAAAATCCTCAAATTCAAACAGAATCAACTACTCTTTTGCACACTGCCCTGAATTATAGAGTTCTCAATACCTATTGGTTTTGGTGAAGATCGGTTAAGGGGAAGGGGTAGTTTACCTGCAACGTTTTTTAATCGGGGGTAATTTTACTTCCATGTTCCTTAAGGAAATGGAAGTATGGTGATGGCAAAAAAAATCGTGTTCGAGATTTTTGCAGATTCTGATTGTAAAACACTCAAAACATGAAAAAAAGTCGTTTTCCGAAAAGTGTCTGTGTTCTGTCTGTCTGTAGATTTTTTTTCTATGGCAAACGATAACAGCCGCAAATTCAAACGGAATCAAATAATTTTTTGCATACAGCCCTGATTTGTAGAGTACTCAAGACCTATTGTTTTTGGTGAAGATCGGTTAAGGGAAAAGGGTAGTTTACCAGCAACTTTTTTTTTTAATCAAGGGTAATTTGTTTCTATGGCAAACAATAACAGCCGCAAATTCAAACACAATCAAATAATGTTTTGCAAGCAGCCCTGAATTGTAAAGTTCTCAAGACCTATTGATTTTGGTAATGATCGGTTAAGGGAAAGGGGTAGTTTGCCGTCAAAATTTTATGTTTTAACAAGGGCATTTTCTTTGGCAAACGATAACAGCCGCAAATTCAAACATAATCAAATAATTTTTTGCATACTGCCCTGAGTTATAGAGTTCTCAAGACCTGTTGGTTTTGGTGAAGATCGGTTAAGGGAAAGGGGTAGTTTCCTGCAACGGTTTTTTATCAAGTGTAATTTTTACTTCCATATTCCTTAAGGAATGGAAGTATGGTGATGGCAAAAAAAATCGTGTTCGAGATTATTGCAGATTCTGATTCTACTATTTTCTATGGCAAACGATAACAGCCGCAAATTCAAACAGAATCAAATGATGTTTTGCATACAGCCCTGTTTTGTAGAGTTCTCAATACCTATTGGTGTTGGTGAAGGTCGGTTAAGGGAAAGGGGTAGTTTACCTGCAACATTTTATGTTTTAACTAGGGTAATTTTTTATATGACGTACGATAACTGCCGTAAATTCAAACAGAATCAACTACGTTTTTGCGTACCTTTTTGAACTGAAGAGAGCTCAAGGTTTGTTGAAGATCGGTTAAGGGAAAGGTGTAGTTTATCAGCAACGTTTTATGTTTTAGAAAAGGTAATTTTTTTTATGACGAACGATAACTGCCGAAATTTCAAAGAGAATCTAATAATTTTTTGCACACTTTCCTGAGTTGTAGAGTGCTCAAGGACTGTTGATTTTGGTGAAGATTGGTTAAGGGAAAGGGGTAGTTTACCTGCAACATTTTATGTTGAACCAAGAGAAATGTTTACATGACGAACGATAACTGCCGCACATTCAAACAGAATCAAATATTTTTTTGCATGCATCCCTGAATTGTAGAGGACTGAAGGCCTGTTGATTTTGGTGAAGATCGGTGAAGATACAGGGGTATTTTACCTGCAACATTTTATGTTTTAACAAGAGTAAAATACATAATTTTGATAAACAAAGTATCCCGATAAGAAGCTCATAATAATCCACTGCAGAAACGTAGATGAAATATCTATAAATGAAGAGGCTAGTTGAACGGGGTGGGGGTAATTTTCAATTAATGAAAATTCTAATTGAAGAGGGAGGGGCGAAAATTGTATATGTGTACTACGTTATCGGCAACAAAGAAGTAGTTTTTGTTAAAATTCCTTCCCGGGCTGTTTAGCCGTAGTCCAATGTTTTCTGCAAAACCAGACGTTTCAGCAGTGCCATCGACTTCCATCATCAGTGAAAATCTAGAGCGAAAAAGTGAGGTGGTATACGTTAGTGACCAAAGTACTGTGGTTAAGGCTGAAGCAATAGAAAGAAGTAGTTTCTATGGAAATATTTCATTTCGAATATGTTTTAAATATAAATCTTAGAACATGGAAGTCATGTATGGTTCTGCATACCGATATTTTTCTTCCATGTTCCTTAAGGAAATGGAAGTATGGTGATGGCAAAAAAAATCGTGTTCGAGATTATTGCAGATTCTGATTGTACTACACTCAAAACATGAAAAAAAGTCATTTTTGGAAAAGTGTCTGTGTGTGTGTCTGTAGATTTTTTTTCTATGGCAAACGCTAACAGCCGCAAATTCAAACAGAATCAAATAATTTTTTGCATACAGCCCTGATTTGTAGAGTACTCACGACCTATTGTTTTTGGTGAAGATCGGTTGAGGGAAAGGGGTAGTTTACCTGCAACGGGTTTTTTATCAAGGGTAATTTTTTTTTTTTGGCAAACGATAACAGCCGCAAATTCAAACAGAATTAAATAATGTTTCGCATACAGCCTTGAATTGTAGAGTTCTCAAGACCTATTGATTTTGGTGAAGATCGGTTAAGGGAAAGGGGTAGTTTACCTGCAACGTTTTATGTTTTAACAAGGGTATTTTCTATGGCAAGCTGTAACAGCCGCAAATTCAAACAGAATCAAAAGAGTATTTGCATAGAGCCCTAAATTGTAGAGTTCTCAAGACCTATTGTTTTTGGTGAAGATCGTTTAAGGGAAAGTAAGGGAAAGGGGTAGTTTACCTGCACCGTTTTTTTAACAAGGGTATTTTCTATGGCAAACGATAACATCCGCAAATTCAAACAGAATCAAATAATTTTTTGCATACAGTCCTGATTTGTAGAGTACTCAAGACCTATTGTTTTTGGTGAAGATCGGTTAAGGGGAGGGAGTCGTATTATCAAAAATTTTAAATTTTGACATTTTTACTTTTTTACATATTGTGGATATATGGATCATTCTGGTTAGTTTGGTGTTTGTTTTATTAAAATATTCGAATATTTACTATTTTAAATTAATTTTTAAAAATTTTGGTGCATTCCTACTTTTAAGAATAACGTAGTGCAACATTTCACAAAATAGCACTTATCTTGGGAAGTATTTGATCTAGAAGGCTGTGGTTTGACATGTTTTGTACAGAATTTCTATTTCATATGTTGGCTACACTACACTAACCAAGATTGGGACAGCTGTTGTGGTAAATAATGTATACGTTTGTCAACAAGAGTAACTTTTTCAAATTTTTTGTGTTGTTTTGATGTTGTTGTGGTGTATCGTGTGTTCATCTATATAATTTTCACAATGACTAAACCAAAGGGAATTTTTAAAAAAAGAAAGAACAAAGGTAATCAACATTACAGAACAAATATAGTGTTACAAAATGAGGTTAGTTTGAACAGTGAAAACAGTTGTAAATACTGAAAGTGTTACTACTCCTCCAAGTGCTTCAAAAAAAAAAAAAAAAAAAAAAACTACAGAAAATAGAAGACAAATACTGTGAAACAGGTGAAAGTGAATTAGACATCAATATAATAATTAATTTTAAAATTTTGAATTCAGTTTTGTGTGATATAGTTTGTTGTTATATTTGTGGAGTGAAAATAACAATTTCTGAAGATGTGTCCCAACGGAATGAACTGGTGTGTAACCTGTCAAAATGTGTGAACTGTAAGAGCACAAAAACTTTCTGGACTTCAGAGAAAAGTGAAAAAGCAATCTTTTTGACACAAATTTGAGATATTACTATGGACTTCGATGCATAGGAAAAGGCTACTCAGCTGGTAGGGTTCTTTGTGGAATGCTCAGCCTTTCTAACCCACCAACGAACACCATTTGCTACACATCTTTAGTTGGAAGTAGTGTGAAAACCTTTGCTGAAAAATCAATGAAAGCTGCTACAAGAGAAGCTGTAGTAGAGAATGAGGGAAACTCTGACATTGCCATATCCTTCGACGGATCCTGGCAAAAAAGAGGGCTCCAATCTAAGAATTCCTGTGCGTCAGCCAGTAGTGTCGACAATGGTAAAGTTGTAGATGTAGAGGTTGTTGGTATGTCACCCTTGGAAATTGGTGTGCTAGATGCTGTTATTACATTCAATGATGGCTATTCTGGGAGACTACAGGTTTTGGAGGACCTCGGACTTCAAATAGGATTCAATACCATGAAAAGCGTGACGGCCTTGGACAAAGAGCGAATCAAGAAAGCAGAGATAGCAGTGTCAAATATGACTAAAGAAGCAAGATCTAAAAGAAGGAGGGCAGCATTGGGTGACCAAGATAGAGAGAAAGATGAAGACTACCAACCAGGAGGGTTTTAAAGTATTTCTTCTGCAGTAGGTGTTTTTATAGAAATTTTGTACTTTAAACGCGATTTACTCAAATCTACATTTTTCAACATAAATGATCCGTTTTCTCAGGAACTACTAAGTATATCTCCATGAAATTTTTACCACATACTTCACACAGTATAGTAATGTCGTGGATCCTCTTGTGCTGAATTTACTTAGTTTATTAAAAAAAAAACTGCTAAAAATTTATGAAAAAAATAGAGGTGTGTAAAAAAATCATTACTTTTTCCTAATCAATATTTTAAAGCGATTGAGGATCAGTGAATCCACAAGGAATCAATAAATATTGTGTAAAAAAATTATGTTTCTATACCTAACAGTTTCTGAGAAAACGGGGCATTTATATAGCTGTTTTAACATTGGTAAGATAGGGCTTTACGACTCCCCTTAAGGGGAAGGGGTAGTTTACCTGCAACGTTGTTTTATCAAGGGTAATTTTCTATGGCAAACGATAACAGCCGCAAATTCAAACAGAATCAAATAATTGTTTGCATACGTCCCTGAATTGTAGAGATCTCAAGGACTTTCGATTTTGGTGAAGATCGGTTAAGGGGAAGGGGTAGTTTACCTGCAACCTTTTACGTTTTAACAACAGTAAAGTACTTGAAAATTCATTTAAACTTTTTGAAACAATGGTAATTGTTAAAAATAAAATAATTTTGTTGCCAGGCAATAAAATTATAATGTTTTCATTTTAATGTAAATTATGTATGAGTTAATATACATGTATAAAATAATATATCGTTCGTGGCAGGCAAGCATATCTCAGTTATGTAATGTTTACGTTTCCATTTTATTATTATGACTACCGCAATAAAAAGGCAGGAAAGATACACACACACACACACACACACACACACATACAAAATTCGCATTATTTCTGGCCTCACTCATGTTTATTTTCTTACATTTGCACGCTTTTTAAATGGTGAGTGCCGAAACCCATACCAACATAACGCGTGCAAGCCGAAAAAGTGTCCAGCGTGGATAGCGATTTGCTTCCTGTGGATCGCTGGGCAGTGTAACTGCATGTGTTTACAGAGGAACGATTCATAGACAGACTTTTCGTCTTTAGGGAATGAACCCTCTGCAAGATGCTGAGGGTCCATGAGTGACTTCGGAGCGCTCCTTATTTTTCGCGTGTTTGTTCTGTGAAACATACACTGTAGATTCGCAGCTCGATAGGAACGCTGCAACTAGGAACACTGTAGCAACGCTCAATAGGAAATGTTGAAAATTTTTGTCCACGGTGTACCCTCATACACACTAAACCTGCTCTGATGTTTTAATTACGGACATCATAATATTAAAACTGTGGAAACTTGAGCACTACTTAATGGAGATCAAACATTAACTTATACAAGCCATTAATTTTATGCAATTTTTTATATATATTGTACAACATTATCGGCAACAAAGAGTAGTTTTTGTTAAAATTCCTTCCCGGGATGTTTGGCCGTAGTCCAATGTTTTCTACAAAACCAGATGTTTCGGCAATGCCATCGACTTCCATCATCTGTGAAAATCGAGTGCGATAATGTGAGGTGGTATACGTTAGTGACCACAGTACTGTGGTTAAGGCTGAAGCAGTAAGTAGAAAGAAGTAGTTTCTATAGTAATATTTCATTTCGAAAATGATTTTAAATATAAATCTTAGAACATGGAAGTCATGTATGGTTCTCCATACCGATATTTTATTTCTGGTATTAATTACTTATGTGCAGCTTTAATGATCAAAAGCCATTGCAGTATCTTATTTTAACATTGTATCGTGTGGTTATTGGTAAATCTACCCAAGTCTGCTCATGTGAATTTATGGTAAACTGAAATTTAAGGTTTATATGACTACCGACTCGGAACACAAAGTTTTTTATTGGTAAAAACGTAAAAGTTTTACCTTATAGCCTGAACCAGTTTTCGCTTATTATAAGCTTCATCAGAGGCTGCCACTGGGAGTGTTGTCCGTCTTGTTCTTAGCTACGGTGCTGACTTTTGAAGAATTGATGTTGTGTATGTGGGGTGCAATGATAAATCATAAAACTGATTTTCCAGGTTAATTTTTATTATTAATAGTTTTTTTATCAATTACATAGCTGTTAAAAAATAAAAATAAAATGAGAAATGCATAAAAAATATCATTTCTGAAACATCATTAATACTTAGACTTGGGTAGTTTTACCCCTAACGCCTCAATATGTGTATATGGGAATCCATATATTTATATATTTAATTATTAATTAAGACGTACTAATAATTACATTGGAACCTCGATATAACGTCCCTGTAATATAAAGCGACCCTTGATATAACGCTCATTTTTCACAGTCCCGGCAAATTCTCCATATAAACATTGTAAAATAAACCTTGATATTGCGCCTCAGTTTCGGTATCCACCCTTGATGTAACGCTGTTTTTGCGAGCGGACGGAAAGTAATTTTTGGAAGTCCAAATCATTTGTTTCAAAATCCAGGGCCGTCGTAAACAGTGGTGCAAGGTATGCACTGCAACATGGGCGGCACAATCAGTTTGTCGCAGATTACATTATCAATATGTTTTATTTTTCACATCAAATCACGTATGTTTTTTACCCACCCAATCTTAACTTTTTAAAATATCTCAAAGCCTTCCTCTTCTACAGTCTGTGGAATAAAGCTCAAGACACTTTTGTTGTTCTCTGTACACTGTTTATTAATTGTACTAATTAAAGAATACTGAATAAATGTTGACACATTGTTTCTTCATTTTTCATATTTTCATTCCTAAATTTAGTTTTCAAAGGTTTTAGAATAACAGATTTTCTATTATTTACAACATATAATATTATTTTTTTTTTACATAACATGGTTTGCAAGGAGCTCAGCATTGTAGGAATTCTTAGAAGAAATCATCCCAGACTAACTCTAATAATTATGAAGTTTAGGTTGCCAAGTGTCACCAAGACACTACATAATGTGAACAAATTTTTTTTAGAAGTTTCTTTACATTTCTCAAGTTAAACTTGAAACCTTTATATAAAGTGACCCTTGATATAAACTGCTTTTTGGTCGGTCTACAGAAGAGCGTTATATCGAGGTTTCACTGTAATAATTTAATTATCATTAAACCATGTTTACAGTAATAACATCAATGTGTCTAGATAGACTGTAGACATTACTTTTAAACACTTTTTAAACACAAATTTACTACTTCAATGGTTTCCTTACTGCTGAAAATTGTTTATTTATGCAGATTTAACATTGGTTACAGATCAGTTACCAATCACTAACAAACCATCTGCCGGCACTCTCGACACGTCAGAACAAACAACAGTTACCCCTACTACAATCACAGGTATGACTGATCACGAATCAGACGAGAATGATGACCGTCACGGATGCAAGAAAATATTACCTGAAGACGGTATGTTTTATATCGTTAAGTGGTGTAAGATTCATTTTTTAGATTTTCCTGATATTTGTGTGTGTGTTATAAGTAGCTCTGGGTGTATTAGTTGCAGATCTTGAATGCAGCCATAAGATTCACCCATAACTTAACCACATCTTATAGAAGTGAAAAGAAGCCATGCAAAGTATGAATACAAAATTCTGTTCCACAAAAATTTTCAAATCCAAAATCCTTAACCACAAGTAAGTTCTGAACTGAAATTCAAAGAAGGTGATGAGTCGTCTCCAAAAACTGTTTCCACTATTTTAATGATGAAAAGCCATTGCAGTATTCTGTTTTAACAATATATGTGTATGTGATCATACATTTAGTTGTCAGTGCAAATATGCTAATAATTAATAATTGAATTATCATTAAAACCTATTGTTGTACAGTGTTGCTGTCACAGTAATAACATCAAATGTATCTAGATAGACTGTAGACATTACTTTTTAATGCAGTGGTTAACATTAAGCTGGTGGTAATGGTTACAACTGTCTTAATGTCTATAGTATAGCAGAAACAGCTATGGTATGAATGCACATTTTCCTATATCTGTATCTGTCATGTTAATCAGTAAACTTAAAGTATTTAAATTCTTGGATTTTGTTGTCCATGATGTGTCCGTTGATTAAATATATGTATATCACTACTGACTTGGAACACAAAGTTATTTTATTGGTGAAAAACATAAAGGTTTTACCTTATAGCCTGAACCAGTTTTCACTTATTACGAAGCTTGTAATAAACGAAAAGTGGTTCAGGCTATAAGGTAAAACTTTTATGTTCTTACCAATAGAAAACTTTGTGTTCCGAGTCGGTAGTGATATACTTATATTTATTCTCAAGTATTTGTCTGACTTTCTTGTTGTCTTTAGATCACCTCAATGTATCCAATTTCTCTAACTTTGCATCCACATAATTGATGTGAATGACCCACTATGTTATAAAATATAAGTTGTATATCATACCACAGATTAATATTTTAATAATAATTGTTAAAGGATTATAATATTTTAAACATAAATTTACTACGTCAAACGTTTATTCACTGCTGCAAACTGTTTATTTATGCAGATCTCCCATTGGTTACAGATCAGTTACCAGTTGCTGACAAACCAGCTGCCGGCACTCTCGACATGAGTACAGTGTCAGAACAAACAACAGATACCCCTAGTACAACCGCAGGCATGACTGATCAGGAATCAGATGATACAGGCAGTGATAGTGACCGCTGTGTACTCACCGATCATGAAGCTGCCCAGGTTCTTCTAGATCTTCAGATTTTAAGAATATATTCATGAAAGTTAAATTCATTACACGTGTTTTTCAGTACCGGTTTTTTATATATTTGTAAACATGTGTCGTAAAGTATATTTTGTAAATACACAGAACTGTAAGATCGTAAGGCTTTTCAGGATGTCATCTAAACTACATTTTTTATATATTATGACTAACAAAAATATACAATTTATTATGTATGTTTTTTGTATTGTTTATGTAAAATATATAATTTATATTTGGCATTAACTTTTTGTTCTCTTCTTGAGCATATTTATGACCAAGTGGTTCCTAGTGGTGGTGGTAACGGCCATAGCAGATGTTATTTGGTTGTAACAACTTGAGGCTCTTTATACAGGAATAGCAAACACAAGACGTACAAGTGCAACGGGATTCTTGTTTGGTATTACCTTTTGTTTTGTTAGAATACAGACTTTGTAACAAAAATAAAAGACGTACACATCCCCCATAATGCCACACTTCCTCTTTCAATATTAAAAACCTATACACAAACATCCCTATCTCCGAAACAATCACTATCCTACATGACATGCTCAAACAGAACAACACAGCAGAAGAAATAATCATAGGAATAATCGAGAGACTCTCAACCTAATCACTAAACAAAACTAAAAACTACTTCACATATAACGGTAAGTTTTACACACAGAATGACAGACTACCCACGGGCTTGCCCATATCCAGCATCCTAGCAGAAGTCTTTTCACAACACATGGAAAACCCAAGAATCTTCACAAACGTTGACAGACACTCACATTAAATAATATTATATTGGCACAGGTATGTTGACAACATCATACTTCTATACAAACACAGCTACTAATCCATATCAACAAAATGCACAAAAACATAACCTTCACTGCTGAATACGGAAACAACAGTAGCATAAATGTCCTAGACCTTACCATTACAAAACTGGAACACAGACAGAAATTCAGTATATACAGAAAATCCACTACAACTGACACACTGATACACAACTCCTCCAATCACCCAATGCAACACACACTGATTGCCTTCAGAACCATGATGCACAAACTAAACAACATCCCACTAGATGAAAAAGACTACTAAGTATGAAGATAAATTAAACACAATCAAATATCTAGCAGAAGGCAATGGATATAATAAAACAATAATTAATAAACTCCTACACAAAATACAAAACCATAAAATTCATAACACTAACATATATCAGTAACCACACTGACAAAATAGCCTGCAAATTTAAAAGAGCAGGATACAGCAAACTACAAACCAAACAGAACATGCACTGTCAAAAAACACACAAACAACAAAACAAATTTGGTTTACCTGGTGTTTACAAATTCAACTGTTCAAGATGTAATAAAGTCTACGTAAGCTGGACAGGATGCAGGAGCTTCAAATAGAGATCCATTGATCATATAAAAGCATTACACTCCACCACCGAATCCACCTTTGCAAGCTATCTCATTGAAGCAAACCACACATTCACTACATAAACAGCAACATGGAAATCCTATACGTACACATAAAAGCCCAAAAACTAGACACTCTTGACAACTAGAAATATACAAAAAAAAAACACACAAAAGCATAGAAACAACATCCTGAATGGACAGAGATAATTTAAATCACACGTACTATTTGAGTATATTACACAACACACACAACAAAGATCTTTCGAACGACAGCGCTGTCACCAAAAGCAGGACACACAGGGCTCCTAGTGGCAGCCTCTGACAAAACTCTAACGAGCAGAAACTAGTTTAGGCATTAAGTTAAAAATGTAATCATTTTTAATACAATACTAATTTTATTAAATACTTCATAGGCTTACACGGCTGGAGTCAATGTTAATAAAATTCATTTCCGGGTTGTTTGTCTGTGGTCCATTGTTTATTAATAAAACACGTTTCGACAGTACCATCGACTGCCATCATCAGGGTAAAAAATTCGAGCTGTACTAACGTAGGGTGGTAAACGTTTGAGACCACAGTACTGTGTTTAAGGCTCAACAACCACTCTACGTTAGTACAGCTCAAATTTTTTGTACTTATGATGGGAGTCAATAGTACTGTCAAAACGTCTGTTTTAGTAATAAACAATGGACCACGGCCAAACAACCCGGGAATGAATTTTAATAACAATAATAATTTGTGTTCTGTGTCAGTATTATTCTGTATAATTAATTGGCAAATAACTGTGTTAACACAAGTGTTTTCACTATAGTATCTTTCTTTTTTTTTAATTTGCCTTAGTTTACAATTTAGAACAATATGGAAAAAGGATACGAATAAACATGAAATTAATCACATAACTCTGAATGATTCTATAGTTATGTACGTATCATTATTGTGGCAATGAAGTTAACTGACCTTATCACTTATGTCTCAATGAATGTAATTAAATCTCATCTTAATGGTTTTAGGCTTTAGCGGCCTGTTCCTATTCCGTAGTCCACATTTTCTTAGGTCTACCAACTTTTCTTCTGCCTCTAAGGTTGTAATCTTTCGCCATCTTCGGTATTCTACTTTCTTCCATTCTATTTATGTGTTGAATCCATTTTCTTCTGTATTCTATAATCCTTTCATAAACTGCAAAAATGTCTAAATCATTTCTTATCTCTTCATTTCTTATATGATCTCATCTACTACGCTTTTTAATTGATCTCAGAAAATTCATTTCTGCTGTTTGTATCTTCTGTTCATCTTTTTTTTTTACTACCCAAGTTTTAGAACCATAGAGTAGTGGTTCTTTATCTTTATCTTGATCATAGGTAATGTCATGTCCGAGATAGTTGAAATGTCTTATTTGTTCTATGCATGTGTTGTCTATGCTTATTTTGGTCTGAACCAATTCATCTCATATAAAGGACATTACTTTTGTCTTTAACTCAGATATGTTACAGTTATATTCTTTTTCTATTTTATGTAAGATGTATATTGCTCACTGGAGATCATCTGAAGTGGCTTGGTCATCAGGGAAGAGAATGGTTTTCAAGCTTTTATGTCGGTAGATTTTAATGCCATCAGGGGATTGTTCTTTCCATTTTCTGAGGAGATCATCTAGATAAAGGTTAAAAAGTAATGGTGACAGACAACAACTTTGTCTTTACGCCTGGGTGTGTTTTAATCGGGATAGATTCTTCTCCGTCATCTATGATTATCGTGGTGTGTCTATATAACTAGGTGGCCTGAACTAGGTGTTGTGGTATACCTTTATTTTCAGGTATGTTCCATTACTTTGGTCTGATCACTCTATCAAAAGCATAAGGGACCTTAGGATGTTTTCACATCCAGGAGTAAGATATGTGGAATATAGAGCAGTTTGGACTAGAGCCTCTACCTACTCAAGACCATTGTGCATGGTGAAGAGCCACACCCTTTTCGATGTAGTCCTATAACAGAACACGATAGATCTAGACCAGAGAAGGTCGATAAAAAATCTAGCTGGCGTAGGGTTGGTTGCCCTATATGATGGTCTCAATCAACAACTTACAATTCCAACAGTAGCCTCAAAAACCAGGTAATTAAATCTCGACAATTTATTTTCCTCTTTCAACGCACGTCAAACACAATAAAATCACTTGCTTGTAAACTTTCATGGTTTTTGTTAATAATAATAACACCATTTTGTTGTTTAACACACGTCATTTTACTTCATTTAAAACCAAATCTTTTGCCCACACTATGATGCCGATACTGAGGATACTTCAACGTAGTGTGGGCAAAATGTTTTGTTTTAAAAGAAATAAACGACATGTTTTTGTTAAACCAAAAAAAAAAGTTATTAATAAAACCATTTGTTTTGAACCTTGCACTGCTAGCTGGCACAGTACGTTAATCTCTTGTAATACACACATTTCTTAATTTTGCTAGTAATAATTTTATTTTCTGTCAATATTAGAATAAATAAATATAAATTCGGCAAACCAATATTTAAAGAAAAATTAAACAGAAAGGAGTTTAATAAATAAAATAAGATCAATTGAAAACAAGAAATTTGACCCCCCCCCTACCACCACAGACACTCATTTTACAGTCACTGAGAAAGCAGAGCCCTATGCAATCAGACCTGTTGCACATACCTAAGGACACTTTTGTATACATTTCTTAGTGACTGATGGCAGTGAAATATTTTGACTAGCTGTATTTTGGTTTTCTAATATGCACATGTTTATTGGAATATAGTGGATTTGGTAAGTTTGTCGCATTTAATTACAATAATTTTTAATATAAATTTTAAAATATTTATTTTCATTATTAAAACATATACACACACATTTCCACAAAAATTAATAACACATTACATACATAAAATTTTAATAATTTTCTATTTTTCATCAATAAAAAATGAATTTGGGAAATGGGAATTAATGGGAAAGAAAATGAAAGGGTTCATTGCACGACACTTTCGTTTAACACAATGAAATGTGTAAAAAACTTAGCATATACGGCGAAGTAAGAATTTGCTTCTTCCTGGCATACATTAAATAATAAACTATTATACTTCTGTTCAAAAAACAAGATCTTTTTTGTGTTTTCTTTGCAAAGTCATCCAAGACACCATATTAGACCTAAAGCATTCCACTGTGCAAAAACAAAATTTACCTTATCGACCAAAATATCCCACCACCTCCCTTGGTTTGTAAAGGCAATGCCACTACTGTACCATGTAAACGTAATTCGGCAAAGCAGAGTACAAGATTTTATTGCTACAGTATGTTAAAAATGTGTTGTGGGATGAACAAAAATTACTATTACTAGAATATACTATTTACCCTAAAAATAAGAGTCCTACATAATAAATGCTGTGTATAAACCTGCCGTCACATTTTATTCTCTTATAAGAAAAAAAAATAATATAATTGCACATTTCACATTTGAAATTCATCAAATAAAAAAAAACTTAGGTAATTTTTATGACTAATCATGTGGCACACTGAGTTTTTTTTTAAAACATTGCATACTGTAATCATTTCCCAAAAAATTGAGTTTTCTTTAAAACATTTTGTTAGAAAAATCATGTTTAACCAAATAAATGAAAGAACTAAAAACATTATTGGTTTTTACTCGTTATTAAATTAGTTTTCAATTCCTACTTACTGCATCATTCATCTTACTAATGGCTAGGAAAAATGTATTGGAATGAAATAAAAATTTCCTAAAGTAAATGGTAAAATTTAATAATTATTGCAAAAGAAGTGTTGTTAATGCATATTAAAAAAATCATTAATTACCTAAAAGGAAATCATCATACTTGTAGGGCCTTGGAGGTTTTCAAATACTTTTGTATTCTGAGAAACACATTTCTGACAATCCCCTGTCATCTCAAAATTTTGATAATTTAGTTATAAGAAAATGGTGCAACTGGCAATGCTTTTGCAGCATCTTCATTAAAGGTAACACAATTTCTCATCATTTTTTTTAAATTTTAATGTACAATTATTTTGAGTGAAGGGCGTACATGCGTGTGTGTACATGTGTGAGTACGTGACCAGTTCATTTGTATTTTCCAATTAAAAAAAAATGAACTGTAGTCTAAGGTAAATTCAGAAAAATAGGATAGAAAGTTTTATTGTAGGAATGTACTGAAAGTAATGTATTTTTATCATAGTAAGGTTAGCAAATGTTCTTGGGATCAAAACAGGGATCTAATATATCTCATATACTTGAAACTACGCACTTTATAAAAATTCACCAAAATGACAATTTAAACTGAGGTAATATCTGATAATTTGAGAAGGGTCATGCTCATTTTGGCTAAAAAGTAACTGGAAGATGTTTGAATACTGCCATTTCCTGAAAAATCATTGCCACTGTGGTAAATAAGGCCATTAAATGTGAATTAGGCCATATCCTACCTAAATTCAATAGCTGCAGACAGAGATTCTGTACATGCAACATAGACACTGACAATAATTATTAATTCTAAAAGTTACAATATAATTCTTATACTTTGCTTATTAAAAAATTTAAAGCAAATATTTAGACTTAATTTTTTTCAGATTGCAGTGAAATATCAATTGTATATTTATTTTATATTTTTCATTTTATAATTTCATATTTTTTAATAAAGAATAAACTAAATATTTAAGACAACTTAGAGTTTTTGATTGTACTTATTATTCACTACAGATAGCATGTTAAAGATAATAATAATCCACAACAATTAACTGATTCAGTATTTTGGCAATGGCTTAACTGATTTTCATCATTAAAAAAAGTCACAGACCTCGGATCAAAGAGAATTAAACAGATTTTTTAATGTATGAATATATTTGGGTATCAAAGTTTTGAGTAAATCAATGTGAAGTATAAGGGCTGAAAATATATGGTTGCTGTTTTTGCAATACTCTGTCTCTGTTAATTGTTATACAAATTAAATCTAATAAATATCGATCATTAGGAACTACTACACTTCTAAATTTGAAGACTTAACAAAATAAATATCACTATTGAATTAACTACTCGGAACACTAGGTTTTTTTTTTAAACTGAGGGGAAAGGCATCACATTTGCAAAAGCAGACAAAGGCAACACGACTGTAATCATCCCCACAGACAACCTACACAAAAAAGTACAAAACTTCATGGAACAGAACAACATCACAGAACTAAAACACGACCCCACCGACAGATACCAAAACACAGTGAAACAAAAACAACTAGTCAACAAAGCCAAACACATAATGACACACAAACAAAAGCCCTACATGAAACAAATCCGACCATCAGCTCCTACCCTCCAAGCGCTTCCCAATATCCATAAAGAAGATATTCCGATCCGCCCTATTATCAACTACCGTAATGCCCCTGCACACAAACTCGCAAAATATCTAGACAAAATTATCAGACAACACACACAACTAGACAACAACATTGCAGTAAAAAACAACACAGAGCTAGTAACAAAAATAAAAGACATACACATCCCCCATAATGCCACATTAGCCTCCTTTTGACATTAAAAACCTGTACACAAACATCCCCATCTCAGAAACAATCACCATCCTACAAAACAAACTCAAACAGAACAACACACCAGACGAACTTATCAACGAAATAACAGAAACTCTGAACATTATCACAAAACAAAACTACTTTACTTATAACAATAAATACTACACACAGAACGATGGCTTACCCATGGGCTCCCCCATATCCAGCATTCTAGCAGAAATCTTCCTCCAACACTTAGAAAAAACAAAAATACTCACAAACAATGACAGACACTCACATAAAATACTATATTGGCACAGATACGTTGATGACATTCTAATACTATACAGGGGAAACAAAAGACAATGTGAACAGTTACTAACGCACATAAACAAAATACATAAAAACATAACCTTTACTGCCGAATACGAACATAACAATACCATAAACTTCTTAGACCTCTCCATCACAAAACTAGAACACAGGCACAAATACAGTATATACAGAAAACCAACTACAACTGACACACTAATACACAACACCTCCAATCACCCAATACAACACAAACTAGCTGCCTTCAGAACCATGATACATAGACTTAACAACATCCCCTTAGACGAAAAAGACTACAAAGACGAACTAAACACGATAAAATATCTAGCAGAATCTAACGGATATGACAGAACAATAGTCAGTAAACTCCTACACAAAACAAACAACAGACAAAGACAGAAAGCAACAAATTCATAACACTAACATACATCAACAAACAAACTGAAAAAACAGTCCACAAATTAAAAAAAGCAGGATACAGAATTGCTTACAAAACTACTAACAAAACAGAACACATACTATCAAAACACACACACAAAGCACTAAACAAATTCGATCTACCCGGTGTTTACAAGCTAAATTGCTCAAATTGCAATAAATTCTACATAGGCCAGACAGGACGTAGCTTCAAACAGAGATACGTTGAACTCACAAAAGCACTCCACTCCACTACAGAATCCACCTTTGCAAACCACCTCACTGAAGCAAACCACACATATAAAAACATCGACAATAACATGAACATTCTACACGTACACACAAAAGGCCAAAAACTAGACACTCTAGAACAATTGGAAATATACAAACACACAAAAACAAATAAAAACGACATCCTAAACGAACAGACACATTTCAAATCGCACGTATTATTCGAACAATCTCACCCCACACACACAGCATCGATCTTTCGAAACTCGATTCCGTCGCCTACAACAAGACGGACAGCGCTACCAATGGCAGCCTCTGAAGAAGCCTTATAAAGGAGAAAACTGGTTTAGGCTGTAAGGTAATACTTTATGCTTTTACTTAAAAAAAAACCTAGTGTTCCGAGTCGTTAATGCAATAGTGATATTTAGTTAAGTAACGGACACGTCATGGACAACGAAATCCAAGAACTTAACAAAGCTTGCAAAAATTAGTATTTCTGAAGATATTTGGAAAGAAACTGCTTTTGTTTGTCTGTTTTGTTTTTTAATCCTTTTTGACTTCAATTTAGGGACGCTGCTCCAGAAATATTTTAAGCAACTTTTAGTGTGTGTTAAAGTACTTTTATTTTTAATGTAATAAAATCTCAATTTTTGAAAGTCAGGAGACTGCTAATTTATGTGGGCTAAAAGATGCTTCAAGCCATACAGACATTAGACTACAGGAGTCATTATATAGATGATTCTGTAAGGATAAGTGTAACTGATTGAAAGTGAAAAAAAGGTAGATTAATAGGCTCTGTATTTATCTTATGGCACGTGCATAATTGTTTTTTTTATGGGTGCAGATAAGTATGTACTAAATGTCGAGTAATTGTCATTATTAAGAAAACTGTAACTGTATTTTATGAATTTACAAATATTGTAATTTCTTTTATTTCTACAATTATTTATGGGCCTTAATTACGCCACTGCCCTCAAGTAATCAGGTTATTATAAAATATTACTTTTGTTGCTTAACACCATATGGCTCCAAGAATAATAATTTAATAAATATAAAAATAGACCTGGATATACAAATCAATACAGAACATACCACATGTTTCTCAGCTATTCCAGTGGATATAATTTGTGTGTGCTGGAACTTTAAGATGAAGGACAATTACGTGACACTTGTCATGCATCCGCAATGAGACTTTTCCAGACCATGCCAGTCTGTGTGCGGTGTGTTCAAGGCCGCAATCAATTACACTCTTGTGTTTTCTAGTAGATGCCTATTATGGAATATTCTGGAATCTCAGCGGGGTATAAATACAAGATTTCAGCGACGCTTAGTTCAGTTTTAGTGGCGATTTATTTCAGTGCGGTTCAAAGTATTGTGGCCAAGTGTGATGTGTTTTATAATTGTGTGGGACTCGTTGACATTATTATTGCATGTGGACAATTTTTATTTGATTTGTTGTAAGAGACTATTTTGTTGATTACAAACTGTTATAATACAGACTGTGATAATTAAAGCTGTGATTAGTGACTTAATTGGTGTCTTGTATTTTGTTTTCTACAGTACCATACGATGGTCAGGAGACCGACCATCATAACAATATTAAAAATATTTCAGTCTTTCCACATATTCACTGCCGATAGTGAATGTATACTGCCTACTAAACCCCCTGAGCTGCAGAACGCGCTCACTATTTTGAACATTCATTATTGAACAAGTGAAGTGAGTTTTAACTTGACCATTTGGCATTTGCTGTTTGTCTGTCTTTTTGAAGCGTGTCTCATAATAACTTTTATATAATAAATTTTATATATTTTTATATATAAAAGTTTATATATTTTTCCATAGATATCTATAATAGGCCTATATCTAATATTTTAAAAAAATATATGTAATTGATTAGAAAACATAGTTTTTGCAAACATAGGTTACAAACATTTTTGAAGCAGTCCAATATTTGCAAGGGTATTGAGAGATAGTAATGTTGTCAAATAATTAAAGAGACTCAGTTTTGTATTTTGAATAAAATTACTCATAACTTGATATGCCCCACGTAGGCTTTTAAACTTTTGATTTCCATTTTTAGCTTGTGGTGCCCCTAAAGTTATAAACAAATTTAATTTAAATCTGCATGTAGCGTTTACTCTGAATTTAAAAAAATTTGATACTCACGTGGTTTTTTAGCAATTTTTCCAAAATTTTGCCTCCCACCCCCTATTTATGGTCACATATGCAAGTCTTATCATAGATGAACGTCAACTGGTTGATGCGTTCACAAGTTGTCATTACACATTCCTCAAACAGACATACAGACAAATGGCAAAATTTTGACTTATAACCGAGAACTCACTTTGCCCATTCGATAAGTAAAAAGTCATGTGAATGGATTTGTGATTTAAAGTCAAGACCAATGACAGAAATTTGTAGCTGCTGCATCTATTATAGTACGAAATCCGTGACATATTTAGGTTTATGAAAAAATATGTTAATGTTCAATGATATTTTGGGTAAATGGGATTTAGGTTATAAACAGTATCACACACACACACACACACACACACACACGTGCACGCATACACAGCAGCGGTGTATTTATGGTGGGAGACGAACAGGACCAGACCCCCCCTCCACCAAAGTCAAAAGTTGAATATAAGTATATCACTACCGACTAGGAACACAAAGTTTTTTATTGGTAAAATTGTAAAAGTTTTACCTAAAAGCCTGAACCAGCCTTACAGCCTGAACCAGTTTTCAGCCTAAAACATATATAAGCTTATAATAAGTGAAAACTGGTTCAGGCTATAAGGTAAAACTTTTACGATTTTACCAATAAAAAACTTTGTGTTCCGAGTCGGTAGTGATATACTTATATTATTTAGTTAATCAACAGACACATGACGGACAACAAAATCAAAGAGGTCAAAAGTTGACAAGAAATTTTGTTAATCTCTTAAATTTTAATCTGTTTTATTAATTTCTCAACTGTGTATGCTAATAAAATAATAACCCTTTTTAAATATAGGTATACAAACAACTTTATTACACAGTATTTGCATGTACGTTTGAAATACAAAATAAGGAAAATCAGTTAAGTCAATAAGTTTCTCATAAACAATGTTTCAGTAGCGCTTATTTTTATTGTTTTATTACTTTATGAGATTGATTTCAGCATGTTATTACATGTTTTTCAGACACTTTAAAGATGGTAACATTGATTAGTCTTGTTTTTTGTTTTATATGAAACTGACTTTTCCAGGCTCCCCCCTTCATAGTTCCAATGTACAACTGGCCACATGAGCAAAGGAACTCCATACACTCCGCACAATGAGAGTGGGTCTCTGACATCCTTCACTGGTCTCAGAATCTGCTGGATTGTCTTGGCTGGCTTGAAAATTGGTCTCGTACCGTGCTGGTTTAGCAACCTGCCAATACAATCAGTCACTCCATGGACATAGGGCAACATAGCGGAGCCAACATTCTCCTGAGACACCGACTCTACCGGCCTGGCTGTTCTTCTCGGGCAGACTGTACATCTCACCTTTCACAGACCAAATTCTAGATTCGCTACTGGCACAGAGTCTTGAGTAGAAATTGGTAATTAAAAAACTAAACTCATATAAATTTAAATAACACTTACACAAAGATGTTACAAAGTCGTACACAACTTTTACAGCACAGATAATTACATGCTGTAATACATTACAAGCTCTATATAAAAATTGTTTATAAGAAAAATAAAATAAAAGTATAAAGATGTAAGAAAACTACATAATAAAAGACGTCTAAAATAAAAGTACAAAAATCTGAACAAATGAAAGCACATAAGTTGCAGCAACAGCAATTCATTGAAAATTATAATAACAAACCCCAGTTATTGCTGATATGTGTAGCTGCATAGTCTATTGTTGGTTCAGAATATAAACAACACCTTCTGAGCATATCAGGAACTGATATTGAAGGTGTTCGTTTTAGTTCAGCCTTATTTAGGTAACTGTTCCGCTTAATTATCAACCTTTTTATTGCAATGTTTCTTGTTACTTAGGATGTCAACCAATGATTAGAAATTCAGTAATGAATAAAGTTGTTTCCAGAAATCTACTCTTGGTTTTTCCAAACTGTCATTCATTTTCATTGACAAACCAATATCAAATGTTCGAATGCTGTCAGACATAACTGGAAGCCAATCATTTGAGGGAATTCTGTAAAACACAATCACACAATTAATGCTGATGTATAATAATATGTGTTTAATGAAGGAGCAATTATCAGTACCTAAATTTTAATGTACTGATGTGACGTTTTTAAATTTTAGTGAGGCTATTCTAAAAATCTTTTGTAAAATTATGGCAAGTCATAAAGTTATAACACTAGTCCGATTGTGGATGTAAGGGGAATTTTGGAGGGGAATATTCCTGAGATGGCATTAGGTATAAGTTATGGATATTTCTTTAGAAATATGAAATGTATTTAGACAACTCTTAATGTTGTTTTCAAAACCTTTTTAAAGTACAGTAAAGTGAAAAGTTAAGGGCATAGGCCGCAGGACATACTTAAGAGCATAGTTAAGGGTGCAGGAGCCAATTTATGGATGGACGAGTCCACTTTGAAATTGTGAATGGCAGGAGGGTAAAGGAGAATCAGCTGGTATGCAAGTGATGGTATTGCCAACTTGCGTGTGATTTTTTAGTTACCAGTACATTGTTAGTTACTGTGTTACGTCCTATCTCAGTCTTGCATTTGCTTTAATCTCTAACTGCATACATGCATGCATATGTGTGTGTGTGCACGTGTACCTACACGCTTACGTATATATAAAAGAATTATACTTTTATTGTTTCCGACGTAAATCAAATAATAATAACAATAATAATCATAATAATAATACTAATAATAATAATATTGTAATTGTATTTATCTATGTTTACAAACGAAAGTGAAATAAATCAATCAATAAATACAATTGGAACACTACACGTATCGGAATTTGTTGCTGTTACATATCAGAATGTTTTATAAACATGTCTAAGTGTTGTTTGGCTCTGTCATTGTGTACTGCTGAGACGTAAAAAACTACAGCCTCCCTGACCATTCTTATCGCAATGGAATTTGCAAACTGTACACTTCCACTCCTTAATTACACTCGACTATCTCACCAGTTTATCTTTACATAAAGGAACGCGTTCTTCGTATTAATTTAATTGCAAGAATATTTTTAATCCTGAACAACAAGAAACTGTTTCTAGAAGAAGTAAAAAGGAAATAATTTCAATACAGAATCTTAGGAAAAGAATATCTTTTAAAGTCTTTCAACACTAAAAGTGTTGCAACCGGTAAAAGAAACACATGAATGAGAATTGAGATAATTTGTTTTACCAGCTGGCAAACAACGTTTTACTGTAAATAAAGCAAAAAGTTGAAGTTATAACATGCAATTTTCAATATCTATGAAATTTCTTTCATTTCAGTATTACATTTCATTTTATTTTTATGCAAAATTTGAGAGAGCGCGTGCACACACACAGATAGAGATTCGTGGTGACACATTTACAAATAAACTTTAACAGTTGTGAGTTTTTTTTACTATTAGAAATGATGTTCATAGGTTGGCTGCACCATCGCTGATAACAACGATTCTCTTCTCACATCTCACAGCGACTCCCTCCACATCGCCTTTCCCCTCTGACCGAAAGCGTTTCGCGCATTTCCATGCCTTAACTTTCAAAATAGGGTTGTAGAAAATTGTTTTTTTTTTAGCTTTGAGAGGGGAATTCCCAGATTTACATGCTGTTTTCCTGGTTCTCAAGCTGGAATTTATTGGGACACCAGGAGCAAGAGGGAATAACTTTCTATATGACTACAGAAACAGCAACGTTGAATTCAAGTTTGCTTTTTAAATATTTAAACAGTATATTACTAAATACACTAGACTCCTGATTAACCGAATTGCGATTAACCAAATTTCCTAATTAACTGAATGATGACACAGTAATTTTCTATTTTAAAGAAGTTTACAGATTTAAAATTTTTAGCGTTTATAACTCTGTGATGGACTGTACTGTATGCGGTAGAGGCTGTCAACGATAAAGAAGTGTATGCGCAGTGAAACCAGAGGTGAAGTAGTGGGGGGAGTGGGTATACCTACCAATACTGTCATGTACCCCCACCTTTCTCCCTACTAGTGCAAATTGAGCTTCTCTAACATTGACAATCTCTACTGTATTATGACCGATTGTACTGTATTTCACGGATGAGACACTTCCCCTGCATAATTATTGCTAATGGAATGACTTTGAAAGCGTGCAGCGCGTAAGCGCTCATCAAACTTCAACAAAAGAAGATATATAATTTTTTCAAAAAGTTGAACTAATGTGAGATTAATAAGGTTTATTTTCTATTTTTCATTTCATTCATTCACTTTCATTGATTTTTCTTCTTTCTTAATTTTTTAATGTACACCTATCAGTGGCGTAGCTAGGCTTTTTGGTGCCCAGGGCAAGGAGATCGTCGGCCACCCCGCCTTCACAATTAAAAGAGAACAAAAGAGCAAAAATGAAGGCCCATCCAGTGAACAAAGTACTTAATAAATGCAAATGTGTAGATTTCTGTATGAAAGCACGTCCAGCAACCGTCTTAAGAATATTTGTTAAATCAAAATTAAGAAATTACATATTACAATATTACCGATATTCAGTTTGTATACATTAATTAGTACCAAATGTATACCATAAACAGTGTAGTAATATGAAAAATTTAGAACATAAAAATGTTTTAATAAACATACAAATTCCTTGAGACATACAACACATACCTTGTCTTGAGATATTGTTGACTGAAGGTACAATTTAATTTACGATTTGAGTTTACTAAACGATTTTTCACAAGAAAAGACAGACACTGGTAAAGCAAGAAAAATGTTTAATGCTGTTGCTAGTGTTTTGTAGGCTTCTAATCCCACTAAAGGAATGTATTGTAGCAGTCCCTTAGGTGTAAAATCCATTTGTTCTCCGTTAACGTTTGCCCTTTTCAATAAAAGTATTATGTCTTTCAAGTCACTGAACAATTCTTCACTGTTTAGGTTATGTAGACACAGTTTTGCAAGCACTATGCACTTAACATTGACTTGGGGAAGCTGTTCCTTAAAATGTATATCCCCATCATTTACAAACGCCTCAAATTTACTGAGAAATTCAAAGCATTTTTCTAACTCTTTATGTTAGAGAAATGGTTTGAAATTTTGACAGTTTGTCCAAAATTTCTATTAGAGAATGTCGCATTTCTTGTCGAACGGTTATTGCAGAATCGTCTGGATACTCCCCTGGCATCATGCGCTTCCTTTTCATCCTTTTTGTGATACTGACACCCCATGCATTACATACCTGCTCTGCCTTAGAAATGACATTGTCACGCAGCTCATTCCTCCAAACGTTTAATTTGTCCCTTTAATCCATCAAATTTAATTCAAAGATTCAATCCATCTCTCTCAAGTTTACTTGTAATAGCTTGTGTGATTCCCTCCGCTGTTTTCACTTCCAAAGGAATAAAATCTATGACGTCTTCCTTGATATTAACAGAATTATGTTTAATTTTGACAAATCTTATAATCTGAGACATCTGTTCTACATATAATCTGAGACATCTGCAGTGCTGGATTAAGCCAGCGCGGGGCCTGTAGCAAATGTTGCGCGGGGCCCTTAGTTTGATTTTAGGCAGGGGCGCACCCAGAATTATTTCTTAGGGGGGTCCGAAACCCATAAAAAATTGATATATATATATATATATACACATACATACATAACATGCATACATACATACATACATACACATATATATATAATTTTCTTTCTCCAGGGGGGTGTGGTCAAAAATTTTGATAGCTAAAAATTAGGAAGAGTATACATTTTGAACGTACAATTTTAAATAAAGAAAGTTTTGATTTATCAAATCATGAAAAAAATATCAAAAATTATGAATACAATACTTTTGAATTTCCAAACAGACAGAAAGGCAACCTTGCAAAATTACTAACCACCAAACAAGCAAAAAGACAAAATAGATGACAAAATGTATAAGTAGAAGCACCTAAAAAATTACAAAAATATAAATATAATTTTCTTTTTCCTGGAGAGGGGGTCCAGACCCGTTGGACCCCCTCTGGGTGCACCAATGGATTTAGGATGTAAAATAAAACACCACTTTTACAAACAAACTTTTCTCGATTTAATGTGTGCAAATTTATAGATAATACTAGACAAATCAATTTCTCTAAGTAAATCACATTCAATGTTTATTAAGGTGAGATTATTTAGACGATCTTGTCCTATCGTGTTCCTTAACTTATTTTTTATACGTTTTAATTTTGAAAAAGAACGTTCTCCGCTGCCGTTAGTAATCATTAAAGACAAGTAAATGCGTAAGAGTATTTCCACATTGGGGAAACACGACTCTAATTTATTTTCCATTATAAGTCTATAAAATTGTAGTTCCAGAGCCTCATGCTTTTTGTTGTCAATAGCAGCAGCCACTTCTGTTTTAAGTAGTTCGGCGAACTGCACAAGTTCGTCGCTTAAGCTTTCTTCCAAATCGTCTTGGTAAGCACTGACGATATTTAGAGTTCTTTTCAAGATCTCTTCTGCTGTAAGAGATTTTAACTGCCGAAGTAATCAAAATACACCAGTCACTTGATGGTACGCTTCCATGCGTTTAGCTAAGGCAGACAGTATATTATCAATTATCACAATAAACACCTGATTTTCAAATTTTTGTTTAGGCGTTTGATTTTCTACAACTTGATCGAGCGTAGTACAGCCGCTGAAATAGTCGTACTTAGTGTTTCGCTTGTGTTGTCTCGAAGTTTGTTGCTGATATTCTTCACAGCCAGTCAGGATTTTGGCTTTTGCCTCAATATCTGAAAATATAGACCGCATTGCTTGAACGTACCCGTGTAACGATTCATAAAGGGCATATCCCGTGTTAAGGTCTTGATTAGGTGACTGCAACGAAGCGCTAGTCGCTTGCAAGCGTTCTAGCATTTCGTTCCACAAAATAGTCATTATTCCCGTTTCCAGCTTATTCATCTTTGAAACTAATCCGTACACCTGATTTCGACACTCTACCTTTTGATCCATATTATTAGATATGCCATCCAAAACTTCTTTGATAGTGGTAAAACCGCATAAAAGTGCCTTCGTCGCATCAGCTCGGGCAGACCACCTGGTGTCCCACAGTCTTTTCAAAATCGGGAGTTTTGAACCTTCATCTTTCAGTGCTTTCGTAAGAAGGCCCCATCGATAGGTAGAAGCGGAAAAAATGTATAGAGGTTTTCAACAAAATCAAAGAAAATGGATGCTTCCATACAACATTCTGCAGCACATTTGGCAACCAAATTCAATGAATGTGCAACGCAGGGAATGTATTCTGCGTTCTTATTTATCTCCTTAATTCGTGCTTGTAAGCCGCGGTACCTTCCACCCATGTTGCTGGCATTGTCATAGCTTTGACCACGACAGTCTTTGATATCAATGTCATTCTCCTTTAAAAAATCAAGTAAACTTTGGGCGAGTTTTTCAGCAGTGTGACCGTGACCTTCCATACCCAAGAACTTTACAAATCTTTCCACTGGTCCAGATGGCAAAACATAGCGCACTATCAGAGTGAGTTGGTCCACATGCGAAATGTCTGGAGTAGAGTCCAATGATACTGAATAGTATTTGAATTTCTTAATTTCGCAAATAATATAATCCAAGCATTAAGTATGATGTATGTCCCTTTCCTTTATTTGCATAAGTATTTATATGCTGAGCCAGAAAAATGTCAAATTTGGCTATTGATTCCAATAAACCTAAGTAATTTCCATTATGAGGTGAACCAACAGTTTCATCACTACCCCGAAATGCAAGACCTCGTTCTGCTAAAAATTTAATGACTTCAATAATTCGCTCTAAAAGTGTCCGCCAATACTTTTGTTCAGTCTGAATATGGCTTACAAGATGAGAATCGACACGCACACCCTTGTTTTTGCAAACTAACAGCGAAATTATCGCTTGTCTATGTGAGGTGCTTACTTCATGTCTTTTCAACAAATTATTCGCGTTTTTCCAGTCGTCGAATCCTTCTTTTGTAAACCGTGATGAACAGTATGAATCCGTAACTTTGCAAGCAAAACAGAAAAGTCGTCCTTTAGTTTCTGAATAACACAACCAATCTCTCACGTGAGTTTTATTTGTTGGTTTATGTGTATATGTGAAAAGCGACTTCTGACAGAATCGTGGTTTATTTTCTTTATCGTATGTTTTTTTTTGAAGAGAAGAAATCACTGTTCATATGTTGCACTTCGCTACTTCCTTTCGCAATCCAATAATCACGATTGAAGTTGCTCAGCCATTCACCAATATCATTGGAGTACATTTTTTTTCCTTTTGTTTTTGGCTTATAGAAGATGTTGTTACATCTGAAGCATGTGCTATGCTTTCAACCTCTCTTTGGCTTGAAGACGATATGACTAGATCGGGAGGACTTGCTGTGCATTCGACATTGGAAAATGTGGCTAAATCATGAGGAGTTCCAGATCTTAATGGTAACGATGATTCTTCTACAGCACTGCCATCCTCTACACAATGAGACACGACGTCTATATTTTCTGCTTCAATTTCTTTGGATTCAACACCATCACTCTGAATATTACAAAATTCAGACAGCTTACGTGTCTTTGATATAACAGCTTGGTTCTTTATTTACTTTTCATATTTTGCTTTACACTTTGTACTACCAGAAGCGTAATGTCGACCCGTATCTCTGGCTCTGCTGCTCATGTTGACTATCTTGATCTGGATAGAAGGGAAAATGAATTACAAAATAAAATGTAATCCTACTAATAAAAAATAACAAAAAAATTAAAAACAAGCTCATGAATAAATAAAATTTATTGAATGTCAATATTTCTTACTGTGTAATATTTAAACGAATTGAAGTTCTAGCTGAATACACGGAGAAAAAAGAAACGGCATATTTTTCTATACATACAGTAAAATTTCCTATAATTTTTTTGTAAGTGCAAACTATTATTGACGTTATCATAATTTTCCCTACACTGTATTGGAATTTTTTTATTGGAAAGATTATATTTTAATGGAATATTTAATTGAAAAGAATGGAAATTTTCCTATAACTGTGTTTGCATATTCTTTGTGTTTGGCTTATAAGAAGGGCTATTTCTTATTCGTGTATAGGAATTTTTCCTTTTTTTGCTTTTTCAAAACATCTTTTTATTTATTTTATACTTATTTATTGTTTCCTATTAACGATTTATTTTTTCTCGAATTTTACTAATGTAAATAAATTGTATGAGTTAACAAATATTGGAATTATATAAAAAGTTACAAAATTAGAATCTTTCTAGAATAAAAAACTTTTTAACTAACTGATATTTTAATTAGTAAAATAAACATGTTAAATATCAACAAATTAAATAATAAGTAGAGATAAAATAAATGCTTCATATAAAACAATATGTGAAGGTTGTCTTTACCTTTTAGGTGTCTGCAAAGTTACTTCAATTATTTTACAAAATATTCGTACTGATTTACTCAACGTAATAACAGTAAAATAGCTCAACCAGTTAAACAGTAGGCCTATACAATTTTTTCAATAATAGGTCATTGCAATTGCAATACTACAACTCGATATGAAATGAAAACATTCCCACTAGTTTTGAGGTTACGTTACGACCAGGGTTGGTTTCACATGGCGCTATGCTCACGGTCTATGATTGTTTGACAGCTAGAGACACCTAGGGGGCAAAGTGCATAGCACAAAATTACCTTGCAGTAGAGCGCGAATTCAAATTGTAAATATACTAAATATAAAAAATAAAAGAATTCGAATGCTTTTAATGTGATTAATATAATTTTCTAATCTTCATAAATGAATGAAATTTTCTAACGTATTTATTTTGCCTTTTGTATAAATTAACTCTTTAACGCTCAAATGCACAATTTTTAGAGAGTATATTTAAATGCTTGCCATTTAGTCAACACACGAGCAATTTAAGAATAATTTCATTTAACTTATAGGAGTTTTGTGGTGCAGTTTTCAGATTCCGATATAAAAAAATCTCTAAAACCGTCATGCAGATACTTTTTTCGATTTTTCACAAAATTTGCTTTTTATCGTTTAAGCGTTTATGCGTTTTGCAAGTATGACGAAGGAGAGTGTGGTGCGCCGAAGGCGCGTATGGTGCTTAATAAGAATTCTGATTTTTATTCTGCCTGGGCACGGGGCCCCCAGAAGCGCGGGGCCCGTAGCATTTGCTACTCCTGCTATATGGTTAATCCGGCACTGGACATCTGTTCTACATGTGCAGCATGTGGTATTGTATCAAATACGAGATAATATTAAAGTATTATTTTGTTAAACATTATGCCACTGATTTGTTATAATATTATTATATATAACCACCAAAATCAGTAAATTTTTTTTATTTTTATAAATACGGCCTTTCCGAAATTATTATAATTTCATCATCAGTTTACACTATAAAATGTTGTTATTTGTGTTCATTTTGATGGTTATATATATTTGATTTTGGTGGTTATATATAATAATATTAAAGTACTTCGCCTTCTTACATGCAGTAATAATATATTTGCGCGCTCTTCCTCCTAATAGGCTTATTATTATTATTTTATTTTGAATAGGTGGTAAAAGATATGATATACACCCAGATTTATGAGAGACTGAATCCAAATGAGATCTCATGACAGGGTAAAATTTAGCCAAGTATTTTAACAAAGCCAGAAAGTTTCCAAGATTTTGATCGTTAGTAATTGACTCTCGATGTCTTCTTAGTGCCAGAGTTTGTATTGTGACAATGACTCGTTCAAGGATTTCTTTCCATGTGTTAGCTACTTAACTCATTTGTTTCTGAAGTAGATCATCAATAAGTCCCCCTTTGTTTAAAGAATGTTCTAATTCCTTCTATTCCAAAAAAGCAGAGCGATGAGCAGAACTATTTTCATGATCCTGAAATTCAACTTTCGCCTCAACAAAAACCCATTTTCACTATTGAAATTGTTTCTGTGATTGTCTGTGGAAATACAGTGGAATAAAAGCAAAATAGAGAATTTTTAGTTGGAGAGAAATACATCCAAGTGTGATTTACCTTTTTGCTATTTTGCAAGGTTTTATCAAACCAATAATTGTTTAAGGATCGTCCATCTTCATCTTCAGGAAATTGGCTGTCCTTGTTCTGCAACTGACATGTACCTCTCTCCTTGTTCTATTTACCATTATATCTCAAAAGGATTGAGATATCTCACTTGACCAAGCTCCCATATCTTGTAAAGCAGCACCGGGAACATGGTCTACATTGTTGGTAGTAATGTTCTGTCCTTTATTGCATGTAATTTAATACTGTAAGATACAACTCCATCCATGGACTAGTACCAACTGAATTTTGTAACTGTACTTTGACACTTTCACAGTTTCAAGTATTCACATAGTTAACTGTATTTATCAACAGCCTCATCGCTAACGACATAAATTTGATGATCGCAAGTTAATTCCTTGCTGATTGTAATATTTTGACACTCAGGGTTCGATTTTCCCTTCATAAAATACTTTGTAAACTCATTGAAACTTGTTGTAGTTCTTAATCTTTCTTCCCTCCTCTCCGAAACTGGGAGCCACCGAGTTTACTTTGTTTCATATCAGCTTTAAAATAAAATTTTAAGAAATCGTTTTTTAGTAATAGTATGAATATGATGACATACACGTGAAGTATTGTAGATATATCCACAAGACGCACAAACCAAAAACAAACCGCACAAATACTCATCAATACTCATCGATCAACACGCTCGCTGCATCAAACTGGGAAGAACTGCACATACGTAGCCTACGTAACATTTTTTAATACGTTTGCAAATAATATATTCGTCTGGATATGAATAGCAGTTAAGATTATGTATACAAAGCTAATACTGTATGATTATCAGTTCTCCTTTCCAGCCCAGCAACTCACTACAAAGTCACTACAAATTTGTTATCATAATGAACTGCAATTACGATGTTGCAGCATAAATAGACTAATACTATAATTAAATTATTTTACCTTAATCCGTCACTGTGACCGCTTGGTTTTTGTCTTCTTTTCGAGTGTGAACTGTATGTTTTTGGTGACTCTATTACAGTTCACACTCGAAATAGAGTCAAATAACACAATAAATTTTTTGGATTTAACTTTTATGAAACACAATAATAAATTTCAATACAGGATATACAGAAAACCCACCACAACTGATGGGGTCATACATGCCGATTCGTTCCACCCGCACTCACAAAACATGGCCGCGTTCAACAGTCTGATACACAGACTATACAGTGTACCTTTAGATCCAACAAACCATAAGGAAGAAATAGATATAACTAAACACATTGCAATTGCAAACGGATACCGCAGCTCATTAGTTGAACAATTGATGCTTAGATACAAACGCAGAACTGACAACCCTCACCGTATCACGATGGACGTAATATATAGGGCGGTTGATTATACTAATAACTTCTCAATGCTCATTAGAAATACATTTAAAAAACATAACATCCATATCATATTTAGAACAAATAACAATATCCAAAAAATGTTAAATAATGCCACACGAACATCAATTGAAAAAAGAACGGGTGTATACAAGATGATATGTGATGACTGCGACATGCATTACATTGTTCAGACAGGCAGAGGTTTTTTCGAAAGATATAAAGAACACTTACCCACGAGCATTTCAAATATGAATAAATCAAATTACGCTAAACATCTCGCTTCATTAAATCATAATTACACAAATTTTGAGGCAAATTGCAAACCCTTACATATTTGCAAAAAGGGTAGATATATGGATGCAGTAGAAGAGTTTGAGATTTACCGGGCCTTCAGAAATAATCCTAATAATATACTAAACGAACAGTTGGCATTTAAATCACATACATTATATGATAAGATTATAGACAACATAACCATAGAGTACACGCCCCAACACAACAATAGATAACATGATAACACAAACTGTGCAGTACGTCTTCAACCGGTGTCGAGTGCGCACTCACATCCGCGTACGTCGCTGTGTTTGTATAATATATATATATAGATGTACTTTAGTGTCTCCTTTTAATGTTTTAACGAAGTCATAACTGACGGATTTTTTACTCTGATGATGGATTAAGTTTAGTCCGAAACGCGTAAGAAGACAGAAACCAAGCGGTCACAGTGATGGATTAAGGTAAAATAATTTAATTATAATAATTGTGACGCGGATACCAGTACAATGACTTTAAAAAAGACTAATACTGTTTATCACACAAGGTTCGTGACAACAGAGAAGCTGGCTGGTTATGCTTCTTTTATGAAAGGAATAATCATATCAAAGAAACAAATTGTTTGTGGTTTTATAAACTGAAAACAATTTTTTCAAGTCTATGCTCACTTTGCCACCCTCCTGGCTTTGCCGCTTGGGGCCCCACTTGGCCCCCCCCTTAGTTACTCCTCGGACTGTAATGACTTAAATACGTACTATTGTATTTGAAAATGTCATTTGAAAAGTAGTTTTTTTTTATTAAAATAAAGTTGTTCTTTTAAATTTGTATACAGTAATATTGTATGATTTAATTACAGTATTTAACGCCCGTTGATTTCAAAGACGTCTGCAGTTTAATAGAAGTATGTAATAATGGCGCATGAGTACTGCTAGTTTCCCTAAAAAACGATTAAAGGTGCTTGTCGTTCTTTAGTGTTTTTCTCACTAAAAAAAGTATAAATTACAGTACATTACTATCTTTCCGATTTAACCGAATTTTCATTTAACCGAATCACCCTTGGTCCCACCAAATTTGCTTAAACGAGATTCTATTGTACATTCAGTAAACCATTTGATGAAGTAAAAGGTGTGTTTGGTTTCTTCTTCATTAACAGTACATACCCAGTTTTGGCAAAATTTGTCCATAACGTTGTGATGTTATTGACAACTTTCATTTCATCACTTTCAGGTACAATAGTCTGAGGTCCCAGCACCTCATTGGTGAATATGTAGCCAAGTTCATCACAATGGCTTACTCCTGTAAATATGAAAATTATATGACATATTATTATGGATATACAGCTATTAATGTTAACCACAATTTAAATGAACATTACAATAAACTAAAACTAATAATATATCATTTAATAAAGTTATACAATCAACATAGATGCGATACATACTATGCCTATACAATGTAGGAATGCTATAACTATAATAATGAAATAGTAAACTTTAGTATATTATAAACAAACATTTAATAGTATGAAACAAAATAATGTGATAAAGGATGTGCAGACATTAGAAATTGCTTAAAAGTTAATCAGACTGATTAAAATGACACTGAGGAAAACAAAGGCAGCAATTTTTACACAAGAAGGCACGTCTAAAGAATTTAACGTAAACAAGGGTATTAGGCAGGGAGATGGTTTATCTGTGAGGGTATCCACAAACGATTTTTATAATTTATTACAACAATAGTACAAAGCTGACAGTTAGCTCATTTTCCAACATAGTCCCTTTGCTTTGTTTGCTTTGCAATATACTTGGTCCATTGTTACACAAGCTTCCTGATGGCCTCAAAAAAAAGTTTTTCGATTGAGCAACAAGCATTGCATCCTTCACTTCTTGGTCTATGGAGAATCGACACCTCCTTAAGGCATCTTTAAGTTGACCGAAGAGATGGATCAGGCCTGTATGCAGGATGCCCCAACACCTCAAAACGCAATTTCTAAAGGATTTGGACACTGTGGTTGGCAGTATGTGGGCACACATTGTCATGCAACAAAAACACTCCTGCTGACAATACGCGTCAGCATTTGGATCGAATTGCAGGCTACACTTTGTTGGACAGCATCTCAATGTAACTTGCACTATTTACTGTTGAGCCCTTCTCTAATTACTGTTGCCGTATTGGCCCTTGTTGAGTCCCAGAATACTGTGAGCATTACCCTTCCTGGAGAGTGTTGATTCTCGACTTTCTTTTTGACTGGATATTTGAGGTGTTTCCATTTCATGCTCTGGTGTTAGCTTTCAGGTTCAAAGTGGTGGATGCAAGTTCATGTCCACTGACTATTTGCTTCAGGAAAGCTCCACCTTCATTAGTGTAGCAGTCCAATAAGCATTGACAGGTGGCCATACGGTTGTGCTTGTGCTCTTCAGTGAGCTGTTTTGGGACCCATTTTGCATACTTTACAAAATCCAAACCTGTTATGGATAATTTAATATGCAGAACATTACTAATTTGCAGATGGTATGCCATTTAAACAATAGTCACTCTTTGGTTGGTCTGAATCATGGCATTAACTTGTTCAATAGTGGCATCAGTAGTGAAAGAGGTTGTGTGCCCAAATCTTTCCTCGTCCATGACGCTTGTCCAACTGTCTTTGAATTTTTCAATCCATTCATATACACTTGTTGTCATACAACATTACCCTCCATATTGTATTGAAAGTGTTCTATGGATTCTGGCTCCTGATACACAATCAGACCACAAAAACCATATCACTGCACATTGGTGGAAATGGAGAGAGAGGCAGCCATGATTGCACTGTGTTGCACGTGGAACAATCCACAGTTGACTGATATGACAGATGTTATAACAGTCTACAAGCGGAGACAATGGTACCATATATCGGCATAGAAGAGTACTAAGTGGTACTGCCAAGCTACAGACGATTCTAACAATTCTTGGATTTCGTTGTCCATGACGTGTCCGTTACTTAACTAAATACAACTATTATATTAACAACTCAGAACACAAAGTTTTTTATAAATAAAAACATAAAGTTTTACCTTACAACCTGAACCGGTTTTCACCTTTAAAAGGCTTCTTCAGAGGTTGCCGCTGGTAGCGCTGTCCGTCCTGTTGTGGATGACGGAATCGAATTTTGAAAGATCGATGTTGTGTGTGTGGGGTGAGATGTGTTCGAATAATGCGATATGGGGGAGCCCATATCCAGCATTCTAGTAGAAGTCTTCGTCCAACACTTAGAAAAAACAAAAATACTCACAAACAATGACAGACACTCACATAAAATACTATATTGGCACAGATACGTTGATGACATTCTAATACTATACAGGGGAAACAAAAGACAATGTGAACAGTTACTAACGCACATAAACAAAATACATAAAACATAACCTTTACTGCCGAATACGAACACAACAATTCCATAAACTTCTTAGACCTCTCCATCACAAAACTTGAACACAGGCACAAATTCAGTATATACAGAGAACCAACTACAACTGACATACTAATACACAACTCCTCCAATCACCCAATACAACACAAACTAGCTGCCTTCAGAACCATGATACATAGACTTAACAACATCCCCTTAGATGAAAAAGACTACAAAGACGAACTAAACATGACAAAATATCTAGCAGAATCTAACAGATATGACAGAACAATAGTCAGTAAACTCCTACACAAAACACAAAACAAACAACAGACAAAGACAGAAAACAACAAATTCATAACACTAACATACAGTACATCAACAAACAAACTGAAAAAATAGCCCACAAATTCAAAAAAGCAGGATACAGAATCGCTTACAAAACTTCTAACAAAACAGAACACACACTATCAAAACACACACACAAAACACAAAACAAATTCGATCTACCCGGTGTTTACAAACTAAATTGCTCAAATTGCAACAAATTCTACATAGGCCAGACAGGACGTAGCTTCAAACAGAGATACATTGAATACACAAAGGCACTCCACTCCACTACAGAATCCACCTTTGCAAACCACCTCATCGAAGCAAAACACACATACAAAAACATCGACAATAACATGAACATTCTACACGTACACACAAAAGGCCGAAAACTAGACACTCTAGAACAATTAGAAATATACAAACACACGAAAACAAATAAAAACGACATCCCAAAAGAACAGACACAATTCAAATCGCACGCATTATTCGAACACATCTCACCCCATACACACAACATCGATTTTTCGAAATTCGATTCCATCGCCCACAACAGCGCTACCAGCGGCAACCACTGAAGAAGCCTTTTAAAGGTGAAAACCGGTTCAGGTTGTAAGGTAAAACTTTATGTTTTTACTTATAAAAAACTTTGTGTTCCGAGTCGTTAATATAACAGTTGTATTTGATTATAACAAATTGTGGATACTTATTGACTGACCTATGTAATATTGCAATTTAAACATAATATAATAACATAAACCATTCTAATTGCTTTGAAAATCTAGTTTTAGACAGAGTTTCAAAATTTTTGGAGAAAAGTTAATGCTTCTTAAAAAAACAGAATATTTTGAGTCCCTTTAATTTTTTTCCAGGGCAATGTGACAAAGAGCAAAAAAACAAAAAAAAGAAACAATCCCATTAAAAATGGGACATCTGTTTACCCTACCAACTAATAGGGATGTCGTTTTGTTACTAAGTCCTGCTCTGTCTACCTTAAGCGCACTGTTATTTTGCCTTGACAGTACATAGAGAGGGTTTAACTGATTCAACCTTGAGCCAAACACAACACAACATGATGAATGAATGACACACAAAGCAAGCTCCATACCACTGAGTCACTTTGCTGTCAGGATACATGTATTAACACGCAATTATTAATACACATTTCAAATTTAATTTATCTTGTTTGCTGAAATATCTACACATTTAATCAATTGTTCACATGGTAATACTGAAAATTAAATTTAATTTCTTCATGCCTGGATATTAAGAAAATACACATACAAAATGAGTACCCATGTTTCTATACTATTACTCATGAGATATATTGTATGAGTACACAATCCCAACTTTGTTGTGTTTAATTGCTAAACTGCTACTTGTCATGTTCCGGATGAGGCGTTTCAGTGTTTCCACCATATCCAAGTCCTAAACCATGACCTCCTAGGTCCAGTCCTGGGTCATGGTTTAGGACTTGAAAATGGTGGAAACACAGAAAGGCCTTGTCTGGAACATGACAAGTAGCAGTTCAGCAAGTAAACACGATAAAGTTGGAATTACAGAGATTGCTAATTCAAATAACAGATGAATATACACAATCATTATATATATATGTAGCATGACAGATTATCCACTAAATAAAGAAAGCAATGTGATCATAAATAAAAATCAAGTAAATTAACTATCAAAGAAAAATCCAAATGAAAACTAATAAGTATCACAATTAAAATACCATTATAAAAGGAAGAAGTAAAAATACAGAAAAAGCAACTATGCAACAAAAATGTGTAATGAAAACTAAATTAAAACCTAAAATAAAATAAGGAAATACCCAGGTAGGATAGGAGTAAGTAAGGAAGAAGCCCAGAACAAAACAACGTACATAATAACTAGGTGAAAATGAAGAAACAAAGAATAAGTAAGGAAATTGCCTAGAACAAAACCCTGTACAGAAGAAATATATGAGCATTAAGAAACAAATAATGAATAAGGAAGATACCCAGAACAAACCAACGTACATAATAAAAAGGGAATGAGTGGAAGATACAAAATAATAGGAGGAGAAGATTACAATACATACTCAAGGGAAACCCAGCAAGGAAAAGGCAAAAACCCCAAAAGAATTTTAATGTCACATATGAAAGTATAACACCCAAAAACAGAAATAATGTAAATTAAATGTAAACAAAAATGTTTAGAGTTATAAGTAGAAGTGCACCCATAAAAGTTATTTTATAAAGAATAAAAAACAAATCTTAACAGTCCTTCATAAATAATATCTTGATAATATAAAACTATAAAACTGATTAGTGATAGTATCAAGAATTAACAGGGGACAAGTGTAAGTTATTATATTATAGTAAATAAACTTCAAGAAGGTGCATTGAATGCTTAAACTTAATAAAAGTGTACCTTTAAACAACTTTAAAGTTTCAATTTAACTTCAGGAATACTGTTTAATAAAATAGTGTGATGAAAGGCAAAACCTAATGTTTCTAATAAAGTGCCACTCTTTATGTAAGAACGTTTAATGAAGAAATTTGTGTTAGTGGTTGAAATCACAAGCAGAATGATCACTGTTGCACACCACTATATAAAAATTATCCCGATTAGCGCTTTCAAGCTTCACAGCTCATCGTCAGATTGGAACAGACAGAAATTATGTGAAAACAAACCCTTCACCCCTCTCACCCCACCCTGCTCTCACACAACAAGCTATAATATAAATGACCCTTCTCCACACACACACACACACACACACACACACAACACTGAAACACAAGGAATTTGCTAGAAAAATATGTAACTGTACAGATGGTGGGACAGGGTTTAGGGGGTGGAGAAGGGTCATTTATATTATAGCTTGTTGTGTATGAGCACGGTGGGGTGAGAGGGGTGAAGGGTTTGTTTTCACATAATTTCTGTCTGTTCCGATCTGACGGTGAGCTGTGAAGCTTGAAAGCGCTAATCGGGATAATTTTTATATAGTGGTGTGCAACAGTGATCATTCTGCTTATGTAAGAACATTCATTGAAATGAGTATGATAAATAGAGATAGGGAGTTAGCAAGTAAAGTGACAAGGGATACATCCCTGAAATAAAATAAAAAACAGAAAGAACTGTACCCCAGTAATTGTAAGAAAGGTGTAAGGATGAAGAAACAAATGTGTTATGCTTCTAGAAACCAATGAACTCTATACATCAATGTTGAAAATAGAGAGTCATGTTCTAGAATTTTTAAAATGTTTATAATGTTTAATAATTTTAATCAAGGATGCAATGTCTGAGGGTGGATACCATTCTGTGATTATAAAATGTTTATTATGAGTTACTAAAAATAATCAGGACTAGAATGTCTGAGATTAATTACCATGTTTTGATGTCAAATAATTATTATGTATTATTAGTTAGAATTCAATACTAAATGTTCTTGTAGTATAGTAAGGAATTGTCAATTACCATTGTGTTAAAGAATAGAAGGTCAGAAAGGGTATAAACAAGCTATATTAATAAAAAACTTTGAATGTAAAACCAATTAAAATCTAGGCCAAATGGTAAATCTAAACTACTTTATAATTGATAAATCAAGCCCAGTAAACTAATTAAACTGAGGAAATTTATGTAAGGTAAATCAGTAACCGAATAATATAATGTAAATTATACTTTAAAAGAATATTGTAAAAGAATAGGAAGAATTAGGAGAAAAAATGCAAATGTAATAACTGAGATTTCAAGGTAGGGAGTCATAAATTATTGGATAATATTTAAAAGAATAACCAATTAACAAAATTAAGAGAAGGTAAACATATTATGTCAATCTTAGATTCAGTACAATCATAAATATAACATATAAAATGGCAACATTTTAGTGAAGAACAGGAAGTTAAAATTAAGAACTACTTTTTCAAAATGAAAGAAGTATAGCATTTTTGATAAAAAACTTTGTAAAACTATCTTATTTGGTATCAAATCAAACAGAATGAACTAAAGAAAAAGATTATGTATGTAATATTTCATAAAATTAAATAATAACAAAAATATATTCAGTAGTATAATGTAAAATTTCCGAATGTAGCGGAAGCCCAAAGAATTTAAAACAATGTATTGCAAATATTAAATTGGCTAAGACTTTGTCAGGAGACAAAGGAAATGAGTTAGTTAATTATTGGATCTTGTCGAGTACACTTGAACGCGATTTGTGCTAATATCATCCTATATAGCAAACTAATATGGCGATTGGTGTGTAAGCCTAGCCTACAGAAAAAATAGTAAAGTACGAAATTTTGGAACGTAAAACGTAAAATCAGTGAGAACTATTAATGCCACGATTAAACTGAAGTAATACAGAATAGAACACAAGTGAAATAATAACTTAAACCGATTAACTAAATAATTCTTAATAACGAGAAGTGAAGTGCAAGATTCGACCTTACAGAACAACATAAATTAAACATAATCACACACATTTAATCGCAGTGAATCACAAGACACTAAACCAGAACTGTGGGGTTCTTTTTGATTTGCAGTGGACTGTATATTGTCAAAATAAATGGTTAAAAGGCTTTATTCCCATGTAATCAACAATGCATAAAAATTAAGCGTTTACTGACCTTGTCCTTGTGCGTTGTAAATGTCCTGTTGTAAGCAACACTGGTGATTTTCTAGGCAGTCCTAAACTTAACAATAATATTCCAACAAACGTTAAACACATAAATAAACACATGAAAAAAAGCACAAAGTAAAATAACAAGAGCGTTGAATAGTCTTTCTATTCTTGCGGTATGCAGGTATAAACGAAAAGAACTGAACTGCACGATATACCGTACACTACAGGAAAGAAAAACGCTCTAACTATGACTGCTGATTACAATGTGAATTGAACTTTGAAACAGGTAATGGGAGTGCATTCTATTAGAGATAATGAAATATAGATAAGGTGAGTTTAACTATTGTTATAAAAACAAAATATCTGACATACCGGCCCCTTTGAACTAACTGGTTCAACAAGAAACATTAAAAGAACATAAGAACAAATTTGATCCTTTGGAAGAGTATAATAAAACTAAATTATAAGGGGCAGTAGCCAATTGACTGGTCGAGGATTTTAGTAAATGGGAAGACGGGATACTTTAACAGAAGGACGGGTCAAGGTTCCACTGGCAGTCTTCATGTTGACGACACGTACCACTCCATCATTCCCTGGAGATACGGAGATGACTCTCCCGAGCTTCCACTTGAGGGGTGGCAGGTTTGTTTCATGAATAACGACTAAATCTCCTATTTTGAGATTTTCTTGAGGTCTGATCCATTTGGACCGTTCTTGAAGTGTGTGGAGGTACTCCATTTGCCATCTTTTCCAGAGATGTTGTGTGAAGGCTTGAACCAATTTCCAGCGTTTTATGTGATTAAGTGGTGCATTGGTTAGTTGAGGTTCGATCAGGGCATTAAGAGGTCCTCCAGTTAGAAAATGTCCTGGTGTAAGAGGTTGAAGATCTGAAGGGTCATTCGAGAGAGGAGCTATCGGCCTCGAATTAAGGATAGCTTCAACACGCACAACTAAGGTGGTAAATTCTTCGTACGTTAAAATGTGTTCACCTATGACTCTGGTGAGATGATATTTTGCACCTTTAATGGCACGTTCCCAAAGTCCACCTTGGTGAGGTGCACGCGGAGGAATGAAATGGAATGTGATACTGTTGGTCGTAGCAAAATCTTGCATCTCTGGTTGCTTCATGAGATCTTGAAAACATCTTTTGAGCGAAGAAGCAGCTCCTATGAAATTAGTCCCACAATCAGAGTAGAGGTCTGATACAAGACCTCTCCTAGAGATGAATCTCGTAAGGGCTGCAATGAAGGCGTCTGTAGTTAAATCAGTAACCACTTCCAAGTGTACAGCTTTTGTTGCAAAACAGATGAACAGGCAGAGGTACACCTTTATAGGCTGTATCCTGCGAAGTGTAAAAAACTTGACCGTGTAAGGGCCAGCATAATCAACTCCAGAAGCGTTGAAACAACGAGTAGGGGTAACACGGCCGGCTGGTAGACCACCCATGAGCGGAGACGTGTTTGTTGATTTTGCACGAAAACATCGTACGCATTTAAATATTCTTGAGCGTATAACACTGCGGGCGGAGAGGATCCAAAAGCATTGAGATAGTGTTGCTTGGAGGAACTGGGGACCAGCGTGCAGGTACATGCCATGATAGTAATCAATGAGTAAATGAATAGCGACATGATTTTTTGGCAGAAGAATAGGATGTTTGGCATTGTAAGTAAGCGCAGAGTTTTTCAGTCGACCTCCGATACGGACTATTCCTGCATCATCAATAAAGGGTGCTAGACGTTGGATGCGGTTTGAGCATGTCCTTTTCTTGGAGAGTAGATCTATGTCTTCTGCAAAGTGAAGTCTCTGAATGAGCCAGCAAATGCGGTTACAGGCGTTATTTAATTCAGTTACTGTAAATGATCCACTTATGGTGGTTTTAAATTTCAAACGGGTTATAAAGCGAAGGACATAAGCCATTACATGAAGAAGAGTCTTCCAAGAAGAAAACTTTGTAAGAAATCCAAATGTTGGGACTTCTTTTGTGGTCATCATAAGATTAAGCACATTTGGTTTCATTTCAGGAATAGACTCCTCCGAAATTGGATGAAGGATAGATTGTGGCCAGGTCTGCGTTGATTTAGTGAGCCATGGTGGTCCTAGCCACCACTGACTATGTTTCATCAGAACCGTGGGTGTCAAGCCTCGAGAAGCACAATCAGCAGGATTGTCAACAGTTGAAACATATTTCCAGACGTGCGGTGAAACTAAGTCTTGTATTTGTGCCACACGATTAGCAACATACACCTTGAGACGAAAAGATAGAGTGCGTATCCAAGATAGAACTACTGTCGAGTCGCACCATGCTGAAATGTTGTCAATCTTGTGATGTTGTGAGAGCTGTTCTGTACAGTAATGTAGCAATTTGGCTAACATGTGCGCACCACAAAGTTCTAAGCGGGGAATAGTCACACGCTTCAGTGGAGCTACTCTTGATTTTGCGATCAGCAGTCGTATGTTGACATCTCCTTCTGCGTCTTCTGTGCGCAGGAAGACACAAGCTGCATATCCGGATTCACTTCCATCTGAAAATCCATGAAGCTGGATATTGACTGCAGTTGCTAAGGATATGAAACGTGGTAACCTTAGCTTTTCTATTTCTGGAAGTTCTTTCACGAATCGTGACCACTTCTCGGAAATATGATCAGGTAATGGAGAATCCCATTCTAAGCCTAAGGTCCATACATGCTGCATTAAGACTTTAGACCAAAAAAGTATTGGGGATATCCAACCACAAGGGTCATAAATCTGAGCAATTGATGAAAGTAAAGTTCTTTTTGTGTAATTACTTGAAGGTGTGTGCATCACATATGAAAAGACATCAATATCTGGGATCCATTTTAGCCCTAATACACTTGAAAATGGCTGTTCCGACGTGCGTAACATGAGGGGTGTCTCATGATTATCTTGCATGACATTTTCTAAGAGTTTAGGATGGTTTGAAGACCACTTGCTCAGTTCGAATCCACCCTTTTTCAAAAGTAAAACAACATCCTCTTGAAGGTGGAGAGCTTCTTCCAGAGAATTGCTCCCTAATAGAGCATCATCAACATATATTAGCTGTTGGAGTGCTTCAGCAGTAAGTGGATGATTTTTTCCTTCGTCCATAATGAGCTGTTGTACTACTCTATTAGCAAGGTAAGGCGAGGACGTCATACCATAAGTGACAGTAGTCAATTGGTAGACCTTTAGCGGGACTGAAGTGTCTTCTCTCCAGTATATTAACTGAAAGATCTGATCATCTTCATGGATGGATATCTGCCTAAACATTTGTTTGATATCACAAGAGAAAACAAATTTATGTTGACGAAAGCGAAGAATTATATCAGTAATGTCATTGTGCAACTTTGGACCCTGATGTAGAATGTGGTTCAGTGAGACACCTGAAGAAGATGGTGCTGATGCATTGAAAACAACACGGATTTTCCTATCTTTAAAAACGCCATGATGTGGCAAAAAGTAATGCGGCTTGTTCAGAGATGGCACAGATGTGCACAGTTTCATGTGCCCACATGCTAAGTAGTCATTCATAAAATTGACATACTTCTGTTTAAACTCAGGTTGAGATTCAAATTTGCGTTCCAGTGTATTAAACAGGCGTTTTGCCAAAGTTGTAGAGTCACCTAGTTGAGCAGGGTTTCCGCTGAAAGGCAAGTGACAAATATATCTGCCGGAGGTATCTCTCTTATGAGTAGAGACGAAGTGAGCTTCACATTTTTCATCTTGTGGAGTGAGTTTTGTAGTGTGAGGTGGTTCCTCTATGGACCAAAAACGTTGCAATGTTGCGTGCAGATCACGATCATTCGTCGATAAAAGAGTCACTAAGCCTGATTAAGGATTAGACTTAAGTGAAACAGGTGTCGGACCAAGCACAACATAGCCAAAGATTGTATTGACAGCGTATGGCATATTCTTGCCGAGATTGATAAAGGTACCATTAAGAGTCAATGCAAATAAATCTGCTCCAATCAGAAGGTCAACTGGACCTGGAACATCAAAAGTTGGATCCGCTAGCATATAACCTTTGAGTCGCTCTTTAATTTCTGGTGGGAGCTGAACACGAGGCAGATTGCATGATATTTTATTAAGAATCATGACTGGGTGAGATTTTGCTAAAATATTCCCACTGAGCGAAGACAATGTCACAAAGGTAAGTCCCTTTGTTTTCACTGGGGCGGTAGAGATGCCACTAAGTTCTGGAACATCTGTTTGAGAGCGGTACAAACACAAAGTCTTTGCACAACTTTCTGAAATAATTGTTGTTTGGGATGCACTATCAAGCACAGCTCGTACAACTGCTGCATTTCCATTGGCAGATGTGATATGCACCAAAGCGGTTGCGAGTAACACAGTGTTATTCTGGTTGCAAGAAACACCTATCAAGGTAGTATCCTGGTGACACTCTGCAGAGTGGTTTTGCTTATTCATCGTCGTTTCAACAGAAGGGCACAAGGTAGGTCTATTTGACTGAGTCAATTTTTGTTGCGGTTGTGCGGAGCGGTTCTCAACAAAAAAATGTAGTAGGCTATGGTGACGCCTATGACATACATTGCATGTGTGGATGGACTTACAGGTGACTAACTTATGTGTTCCAAAACAATTTTGACACAAGTTCTTATTTTTAACAAAAGCTTGTCTCTCTTGTACAGTAAGTGCGGAAAAATCTGCACATCTATATATGTTGTGTGAATTTGATGAACAGAAGATACAATGCTGAGTGTGAGTAGTGACCATCGCTATTTTGTGCGGTTTAAACTGGTTTGTATTCATTTTAAAGCCACTGATTTTTTGAGAGGTTTGAAGAGAAGGTTCATTTTTTGAGATGATATTAGTTAAACCCGCTGCCTCTTTGCAAGAACATTCATTTTCTAAGAATGTAATTACTTCTGTAATGGTAGGAACATTTTGTAAATTATCTCGAGAACGTTCAAGTTTGGTCCTGAATTCCGTGTCAAATCTACGCAAAACATATGAGGTCAACAACAAACTTTCACTAGCAATATCATGTCCTAGTGCTTTGAGCGCTTGATAATTTTCATTGTAGGTCGACAGAAAATTCCTCATTTGTTTAACTGAAGGATTGTGCAATTGTGGTAACTCAAATATATTGTTTACGTGAAGTGTTATCAACAATCTAGAATTTTGATATCTTTTTAGCAAAGTTTGCCAGGCTATGGCATAGTTTGTATTAGTAACAGGCAATGATTTAATTAAATTTAGCGGCTCATCAGTCAAACAAGAAAGCAAGTATGTAAATTTCTCCACATTAGAAATGGTTTCATTTTTGTGCACTGCATTTTCAAACAGACTGTGAAAGGCTACCCATTTCTCAGGTTGTCCAGAAAATGTTCCCAAGTTTAAGTGAGGTAAATTTACGGTGGGAGTGGGTGCAACTAGTTGTGGTGCACCAGTGTGAGACTGATCCAAGGTTTCCTGCGGTTGCGACGGTAGAAGAGGAGCACACAAACTTTGTATAGATATATTTAAGTCTGATATAGAATCTTGTAATCTTGAAATCTGTTCATTATCCAGATCTTCTGGTAAAGGTGTTGTACTAAATAGTTTATTCATAAGCCTTTCAAATTCAGCATATTTATTTTCTGCGGTGGAACTAAGCAAACTAACTTTTTGTGTTTGCTGTTCAGTTAAATTACCTATACCAATAACCTCAAGAGCAACAATTTGCTTGTTAATATTATGAAGCCTACTCTCAATCAGTTCACATTGCTTCACAAAAGAAGAAAATCTCATTTTGGTAATTTATTAATACACTCGGTTTAAAAACAGATTCAGATGTAAATGACAAAAGAGTTCTAAGTAAAAGTTGTAATTCACAATGTTCTTCCACTATTCAGTAATTTCCAGTCCAAATAATTTTAATTTATTTATTTTTTATCACTCTAATACCAATAGCGTAGATGACAATAATAATGGTAATATGGTAATAAAGGAATATGGCTACTGTATTTTAGAAACTAATACAGAGGTCGGTTTTGAAGAAACACACTACACTTCAGAACTATGCTTGCTAGATAAAACATGAAATAACACACGCTGCACAATGAATCAATAAAACTATGCTTGCATGAAAAAACAAGAGAAAATCATAACAAAATGAAAAGAGCACTGAGTATTGGCAATACTTGCCAGTAGTAAATAATTGTTTTTTTTTTTTTATTTAAGCGTTACAATAATTCAATAAACATAATAATAAAGAGCGTAATAATTAATAAAAATCTTGCTTTCCAACGTGCTGGATTCTGAATGAAAGATGCTATCCGGCCCGGAGGACCAAAAATGTGGGGTTCTTTTTGATTTGCAGTGGACTGTATATTGTCAAAATAAATGGTTAAAAGGCTTTATTCTCATGTAATCAACAATGCATAAAAATTAAGCGTTTACTGACCTTGTCCTTGTGCGTTGTAAATGTCCTGTTGTAAGCAACACTGGTGATTTTCTAGGCAGTGCTAAACTTAACAATAATATTCCAACAAAAGTTAAACACATAAATAAACACATGAAAAAAAGCACAAAGTAAAATAACAAGAGCGTTGAATAGTCTTTCTATTCTTGCGGTATGCAGGTATAAACGAAAAGAACTGAACTGCACGATATACCGTACACTACAGGAAAGAAAAACGCTCTAACTATGACTGCTGATTACAATGTGAATTGAACTTTGAAACAGGTAATGGGAGTGCATTCTATTAGAGATAATGAAATATAGATAAGGTGAGTTTAACTATTGTTATAAAAACAAAATATCTGACAAGAACCATACTACTAACACCAGAAAGGATAATCACAATTGCGGATACGAGGAAACACTGAAAAGGCACCATTTATTGGAAGAAAATTTCGTCGAGCTGAATATGTTTAACACATGCAGTCCATGAGCAGCCATCTTTGACTCCCAGCATTCAACGCGAGCAATTACCAACATAATTATCAAGACTTCAATGGCTCACATTTTTCTTTAATAAACATTATATACTAACTAATAACTTTGTCATTTTTAATTATAAAGCTTTTTAATTGTAAGTGTTATACTTTCATGACCTTACCCTTCTCTGACTATATAAAATAACCGTTCAAAGAACCGAATAATTATTATAAAGTAAACAGATGCAAAAATTAATCGATGCCCTGAGATAAGAGTCGATACCAACTGTTGAAATATCGATTTAATATCGATCTATTTAAAAATTGTTAAATAAATACTGGAATTTCATAATTTTGACTTATATTTTTTCAAAAATTATTATTAGCATAACATAATAGAATATTTTACCAATGGACTACACGAAAAGCGGCAGATACCAAGGAGAAAGGAGAATCCTATCAGAAGAAGAAGAACCGCTAATCGATCAGTGCCGTAGACAATCCTGTTAACGCGGAAATTTATTCTAATTACCAAAAGTGATATAATTGACAAAACTGTAATAACAGAGTTAAAATTTTTACACCAATACATCACGAAACTTAATTATTAAATAATAAGAACAACAAAAACAAAAACAATATTTTCAAAAACACCAAAATTTTTATATTTTGGGTAACGTACAATTTTTTATTTTGTAAACACATGGAAGTTTATTATTTCGTTACAAAATATATATTCAATCACTTTCTGCTACATTTTGTTTCTTGATATATATAAAGTATTTAAAATTTATAATTATATTACCTCAAGATGTTCTTTTCCTTATTTGGAACATGTTTCGAGAGTTCCTGTTCTCTCATCTTCAGCCTTCGCCATCTTGTTTCTGGTTAAGTATTTGTGTGTTGGCTGCTGGATGTTATTAAGGTAGTTTGTTGGTCTTTGGTCTTTTAAAGTTGTATTATTGTGTGTGGTTGTGGTATATGTTTTTGTATTTTGTGTATTTTCGATATTGAGTGCTTTGAATATTGTGTCATGTTTTGTATTGATTTGTATTTGTTCTGGTATTAGTTTGTTTTATGTTTTATGTTTGTATATTTGTAAATTTTCCCAAATGTTCATTATGGTAACTTTGTGTGGTATATGTTTTATTAGTGATACATTAGTTATGTTTGGGAATTCGTGTCCTGTGTTTATTGCATGTGTGGCTAAATTGGATTTATATATTTCTGGTTTTTTGTATACGTTTAGGTGTTCAAAATAACGTTTTTTCAGCTGTTTTTTTGTTTGTCCTATGTAACATTTATTGCAATCTTGGCATTCAATTTTGTATATACCGTTAGTTGTTGTATTATCTTTGTTGTGTGAGCTATTTAGAATCTGTAATTTATTTTTATTAAATATCACTATTGTAATAACGACTCGGAACACTAGGTTTTTTATAAGTAAAATCGTAAAGATTTACCTTACAGCCTAAACCGGCTTTCACCTTTAAAAGGCTTCTTCAGAGACTGCCGTAGGTAGCGCTGTCCGTCTTGTTGTTGGCGACGGGATAGATTTTCAAAAGATCGATGCTGTGTGTGTGTGGTGAGATGTGTTCGAATAATGCGTGCGATTTGAATTGTGTCTGTTCGTTTAGGATGTCGTTTTTATTTGTTTTTGTGTGTTTGTATATTTCTAATTGTTCTAGAGTGTCTAGTTTTCGGCCTTTTGTGTGTACGTGTAGAATGTTCATGTTATTGTCGATGTTTTTAAAGGTAAAAGCCGGTTTAGGCTGTAAGGTAAATATTTACGATTTTACTTATAAAAAACTTAGTGTTCCGAGTCATTATTACAATAGTGATATTCAGTTAAGTAACGGACACGTCATGGACAACGAAATCCAAGAATTTATTATTATTAGTTTTGTATGCTATTTTTATATCTGTGTTTTTAAATAGTTTTGTTGAACAAAATAGAAAATAAAATCAAATATAAAATAAAAACTGAACAATTAAGAATCAATCAAAATGAACAACACATAAATAATAACAACACCAAAAAATGGGCCACATTCACATACATAAATAATAAAATGACAAAACTAACAAAACTATTTAAAAACACAGATATAACAATAGCATACAAAACTAATAAAAATAAATTACAAATTCTAAATAGCTCACACAACAAAGATAATATAACAACTAACGGTATATACAAAATTGAATGCCAAGATTGCAATAAATGTTACATAGGACAAACAAAAAAAACAGCTGAAAAAACGTTATTTTGAACACCTAAACGCATACAAAAAACCAGAAATATATAAATCCAATTTAGCCACACATGCAATAAACACAGGACACGAATTCCCAAACATAACCAATGTATCACTAATAAAACATATACCACACAAAGGCACCATAATGAACATTTGGGAAAATTTACAAATATACAAACATAAAACATAAAAGAAACTAATACCAGAACAAATACAAATCAATACAAAACATGACACTATATTCAAAGCACTCAATATCGAAAATACACAAAATACAAAAACATATACCACAACCACACACAATAATACAACTTTAAAAGACCAAAGACCAACAAACTACCTTAATAACATCCAGCAGCCAACACACAAATACTTAACCAGAAACAAGATGGCGAAGGCTGAAGATGAGAGAACAGGAACTCTCGAAACATGTTCCAAATAGAAAAAACATCTTGAGGTAAATTTAGTATAAATATTAAAGTATTATATACATCAAGAAACGGACTGTAGCAGAAAGTGATTGAAATATATATATATATATATATATATCGGTATCGGAATCGAATATACAGTAAACATTTTCACAGGTTTCTCCACTTAGTCGAGGGGGTCCAGGTGATGGGCACGCTACATCTACGCCCATCCGCAGAGCCTGCATAAGACATCCCATGCTGTCACACCATCCGGCATCGTCCTTCACACACCACGAAAATGCAGGAACGTCTTTAGTGCCCGCCGAAAGATCAGGTGGGAAAATTCCATTATTTAATAAACATCACACTCGAAGTGCTCAGCAGGTTGTCGGGCAACACACACGCTAAAATCTATACCTCGATATTAAACTCATGTTTAACATTACTGAACATGTTTAGTGAAAACATGCTGAAGTGTGGACATTACTGACTGGGTTATAAGTAACTTATAAGTATTTGTGCTTTGATTTGTATAGAGCCATGGGTTACCTTTCAATTATTTAAATATTTAATTCTATTCCTGTGAAAAGACAAAACAGTTTACAACTCTTGTTGACAATATTCAGAACTTTAGAAAATGTAATACTCGCAAGTGCTTGCATCTGCCTGCCATACGACCGGTGATCCTGCACGTTTCTATTTGTTCTGATTTTTTAAAATTTAAAATTTTCTTTATTTGGTTATTTTGCTGGTTCAGTTTAATTATTCAAAAGTTATTTTATTCCGTAAATTCCTATACTTATTTAACTTAACACCGTATTTTAATTTAGTTAACTTAACACTTAACTTAATATGCGATACTTGAATTTTTTTATTTCAACAACTAATTTACTTTAACTGGATTCATTAACTGTTTAATTTAATTTAGTTACTTTTATTTAATTAACTATCTTGAATCTCGGTTACTGTGATCACGGTGTTCAGTTGATGTGATTAATCCTAGTGATGGGGAACAGGTAGATGTAAGTACTTCGGCACACTTGAGTAATGTTTCTTTCTTATTAATCATTATTTTTCAATTATCGATTATTATTGTATTAATTAATTATCATGGATGGTTTGCTCCAGACACTTATACTTATTATGTGTTCATAAATGGTTCCTGCATTACTCATGCAATACAAACTGTTGTAAAATATAGGAAGTAAAATTCATAATTATAATACTAATAAATTCAGTAGGTTGGCATGCCATTATTAAATTTGTGGAAAATACTTTGACATATTTCATGTAATTAATCCACCAAGTGACTGTAAATACTGTGACACATTTTGTGTAATTAAACCATTAAAAAAAAAAAAAAAAAAAAAAAAAAATCTTGTTACTGTTACTGTCGATCAGCCGTTTTCTTGCAAGACATGTCACTACTATGGCTCAGCACATTTTATTTCCAATCTAGGCCAGATGCCTAGTCATAAATATTAAGTTACGCCTCCCCAGAAAAAAAAAAAAAAATTTTTTTTTGGTGATTACAGAAGGTGGGTAAAAAAAACATTCTGGGTACAAGGGGGCGTTTCAAAGTTACATAATAATTTAAATATAACATAGTTCATTTTGTATATTATAGCAGTTTATTTTGCGTGTTCCACATTTTGTATTCATATATTTCATTTTAGGTTTTATTTATCATATGTTCTATAAAATGCATCTAGTTTCAGGTTTTTCAATAATCTACTTATTATTTTCTTTTCTCTCATCATTAATATCAAAGTACAAGTACAAAAACATAAAAATGTTTAGAAACACCAGAAGAATATTTTGAAACCCATGATGTTTAAAGACACACAGTACAGTTACATCATATGGCTGACAGGATAGGAAATATTTACCTGAAGGTGTCCAGTCCATTTCCCTGTGTTTCACCATATAACGTTTGTACCAACCAAATGCTCCATCATAACAGAACCTGTAGCAGTATACTGGAGAAGACTCATAAGTCTTGTGCAGAGCTATACTCTCAACCATCGGAATCACAAAATTTATATCAGAATACAACTGAAAACAAATTTATCAAGTATAAAATTTTCTGCAAAGTTGAAACTAATAAAAAAAAAGTCTTATTAAACCTAAGGCCTTAATGAGACTTCGACACTAACCACCAGAAATGAACAACAACTTAGATATCTGAACATACAATGTTGAGCTAAATTAGTGGGCCTGTGTGAAACAATCACAGATCCTGATGAATACAACTTGATTGTGTGATAGAAGAAGCTGTGAACAGTCAAAGATTAGACTGATGAGGTTATTTACTGGTAAGTAGGGAACAACGAAGATCATATCAAACTAGAAACCAATAAAAGTGAATCTGAGAAGAGAAAAGTGATAAGAAAAATGACTGGGTGAAGTAGATAACGAGTTCAGGGACACAGGAGTGTAAGGTTGAATAACGTTAATGTGTATGATGATAGTATGGACTGGAGAAAAATTGTTGAAATTGATAAACCCATTCCGGGTTATAAAATTAATCAAAGATGAGAATGATTAATTTACACCTATATATCTATAGTTTTAACCTGTTCAATTCTGTATATAATACATTTTTGCTCCATGTGAACTCTCAGAGCAACAACGTATAAGTACGAGCTATGACGGGCTCTCCGGCGCAAGAGGTGGACGGTATCGAAACAGTCGATTCTCCATACAAGGAAATCCACTGACACACAGTCCTGTCTTCCTCGCGGCCTCAACACCGCTACGAGGAAGTCGGCCTCGCCAGAGGTGGTTCGGGGACTTTCGGACCCGTTACCTGTTTTTCCCGACAGCCCCCGGGCAGTGTCGGGGAATCCGTCCTCTGCACCCTTCGCGGTCGGTTCACTGAACGGTTAGGGCCTTGATCGGTCTGCCGATCAGAGGGGGGTAGCCTCTTGGAACGTCGGGCTGACCTAAAAAAACTGACATCCGCCCAGATTCCCAGCTTCCCGGGAACAGCCTCAATCGCCGCGGGGCTGGATAAATACATTTTAAAATTTACCACTGCAGGAGCAAATCTGTAGTCAGAATTGGATTAATTGTGAGTTTTATGTGTGCTGCCATCTATCAGTGGGATTGGCATTTTAAACTGTTTTACTTAAATTTTGTTGAACTTCTTGTAATTAATGTAATCAAGATGGCTTGTGTTGTGGGCTTCCTTCCAGTTTTATTTACATGGAAGTGATAGTTGGTAATTATGAACATTTTCTGTTCCAGCAGTAGATTTTTTCGTTTCTTAAATTCATTTCTTTCTAAAAATATCACTAACCGTGATAATTTTCTTCATTACAAATTCTTTGTCAGCATCAGGAAAGGTTGGTTAGATTTTTTATTTAGATTAATCATTATACTGAATTGTTTCAAACTTATTACTGTCTTGTGGATATTTTATGTCCACAGGCACAAATTGTTTCTGCAGATGTCTATAAATTCTCTCATTATATAATTTCAAATTTGCCGACTTATAATAAAACACATTATAATCAAACAAATAACAAAAACATGAATAATGTACTAAGTCTTCCACAATACAACAGACTCAGCGTTCACTTACACATGTTTTAATACCAGGAGTGTGGTGGTGGAGTGATGAACTGATCAACATGCCACCTTCCACTCATATTCAGGAATTACTGCCCCTACACACACACATATGCACTTGTGTGACATTCCTGGTATGTACATTGTTAACTACTCTCTTCTGTGCAATGGTATGTCTAAGACACGCAAAGAAAAGTTAAGTGTGAAGTGTAATGGGGCTAAAAGGAGGGGTTTTTTATTTTATTAAAAAAGCATAAATTTGTTTTCATCTGTGTGGCCAGCCACGTGTTAAACGAAAGCTTTGGTCAAACAAATGAACAGAAAGGTGTAGCTGTACAATGGAATGTGTCGTGTTGTCCACAACGGTTGAATTCTCAGAACTGTAATACTGTTTAATGCGCACAAGCGCGCAAACACCTGCTGAGCGCATAACCGACGCTTGGCGAAGTCAAGCAAAATGGCTTTTCGTGAATTTTATTCAACAACATGCTCGGTACACGGCGGATACAAGATTAAGGACACACCTTTTCAGTGACGTAAGCCAATGGACACCAAATTTCGTCGACGTCCAACACACGGGAGTTGCATGTGTTATTTGAACAGTGACGATGACTTTGACGCCTAAGGCATTGTAATTTCCATCATGCATAACTGTGAGTGGGAGAAATTGTTGGTAGCGCTCCAACCAGTCGACTAGTAACATAGGCCTCGTGGTCCAACTAAACTTTCTGCTCGATCAATATAAAGGTCGGCCAACTATAACAGGATGTCTGAATAAAAGTGTAATCAAATTAAAAGAACATGAATCGGTGAACGAGTGTAATGTGCAACATCAATGGAACAATAACAGTTTTTATATCAAGAAGGGAGTAATGTGCGTGATGCGCCATGCGGTCAACGCAGATGCCATGGTAAACTGTACGGTATTCAAATCAAAATTATCATAATCATGTTTTCAGGGGTATGTAAAGTCATTACTACAAAAGGGGTTTTATAATGGAATGCAAGTGTGTGTGCAGCAAACTGGGTCATTTTTTATAATCATAAAATGATTTAATTATAAGAAGTAAGAGATAAGTTGTTATTTTAATCAGATGGTGTTGTCACCTCAATATTCAATAGTATGTAAGTGGAATGTTAGTAGGTAGAGAGGAGAAGAGATAAGAATACAATAAAATAGTGGGTTGTATGAACTATAACTATGTACTTGTTTATTTTGCATCACCTGTTGTTTTTCTCTGCCAAAGTACATCAGACGAAACCTTGGTAATGTGGGCGAATCTTTAAAGGTACGTAATACAAAATTTAAATATTCCAATTATTAATTAACTCGTAAGACTTCAAATGGCGCCCGTTATCAGTGACTTTGTAAATTAAATTAAATTAATTTACAAACTGATCGAAAATGGCAGAGAAAAATAAGGATGCAGATTTAGGTGAAAGTAGGGTAGAAGAATCTATGTTAAACGTTACTCAAGACAATATAATTTCAACAAACGAAAGTAGTGATGAGAATGTACAATTAGAAATACCAAATGTAATTGAAACGGTAAATGTTGAATGTAGTAATAAGAGCGATAACGTAAATATTGTAACGCCACAGAAATGCAGTCCTCAATGTTACATAAATAGAATATTAGCAAAATAATAAGTAAATCAATATTTAACTCCCATGATAATACAAAGGTCTAATAACTATATTTATAATTATATATAAAAATGAATAAGGATGCAAGGTAGAGATAACAATAAAAAAACAAACCTGTAAATAGACAATAGTAAGAAATCCATGTTCAGTGAAACGTAAATAAATATATTATACTGATAAGAATTGTAAGAAGGAAACTAGTACAGAAAATGTCAAAGTAAATGACAATGAAATTAGATAAAAGCGAGACAATAATTTACACTATAGTAATAGTAAGTAAGGATTCTGAATTAAATGATGTTATTTTGTTACCATGAATGTTATGTTAAAGTTTATGTTATATTATGCAAATTACTTGTTGAATTAATGGAAAGTAATGAAGCAAAATGTATTATTCGATTACTGTTATAGAAGGGTATAGGAAAGCAGTTAATTAGTGTTAATGGATCTCAATTTTATTATATGTGATCCATAGATCAAGATAAAATTGTTATTAGTTATGAAAAGAATAATTATTTGTGTAAATGTTAACAGTTAAGGTTTGATTATATGTATGAACTTATGTAAAAAGGCTATAGTTGTTCACCAGTTATAATCAAAGGTAGGTCCATATACAATAAAAGGCCTAACAGCCAATAACACTATATAACCATTCATAACATAAAGGTTAGGTACGAAAGTTAATAATAATTAATGAATACAGTTCAAGGAGCTAGGAAAAACATTTGATAAGTAATAATATATAATAAACCAACTCAACTTAAACAAATAATGATAATGCCATAATGCCATGATATCGATTGATAACGTTTGATATCGAAAAAATAATAAATATAAAAGAAACAGACTAAGATCAAAAAACCAGCAGAATATATGTAGAAATTAGTAAACAAACTATAGATAAAGTTATATTCCGATATGATGGAAGTTTAATAAGGAATGGAAGAAAAATATATGAAATAATCGCTATATACAAAACATTGAAAAGGAAGAAAAATAAATGTGTTGCTAAGGACAACAGGAATGAATAGAAGTTGTTGATTTCAATTATTGCTTTTTATGATCTGAACGTGATGAGATTAAAAAACCAAAAAAATTGGTTAATATAACTAAAATATTATAATTTATTTCAATACCGTTACCTATCACGATATATTAATAATTATTTGGATTAATCAGGCCAACAACCCATAACCAGATTGTATAATGGTATCATATAATAATAATAATCAGTAATTGACTTACGCAAGGAAGTACTTGGATTGTCCAATATCAGACAAAGAATTAATGAAATATTAATCCAATATAAAGAGTCAACTGTGTAACAACTAATACTACACAACACATTGGAACTCCTAACCTTTTAAATACATGGAACATCACTAGTTATTTCATACAATAGAAGAACGTATTTGAATCCAGAATTTGCAGAAGAACAACCACCAGTCTGGCCGTAAATAAACCAAGGGAGCTGTATTTCCGAGGTAACCAGGACAAGGATTCCACTTTATTGAACCGAAGAAAGGAATATCGAACATCATATCCATTCTGAGCGACGAGGTTAACAACCAACTGCCTACCCCACTTGCTTCGTTCTAGTCTGGTAAATTATAATTGTATAAATCATAATAACAACACACAACACTTCAAATTTGTAATATCTTGCATTCTTATCTATGTATTTTTAATCTTCCCCACAGTTACAAGAACCTTCACACCCTGAACTAAATTAATTATAAAAAACAAATTATATAACTGAATATAAAATAAAGTATTGGACCGAACAATAATCGATTCACGCAACATATAGCCTTCTGTATGCCAATTAGAACCAATCCTATTTAATGTTAATGGAGTGAATAAATAAAGAAACCTTGTATAATTTCAAAATCTTATTATTTGGGGTATTATTTAATGATTTGGGAATAAAAAGTAACTGACTAAGTGTATAATAATTGGTTACCGTAAACAGTGAATTACCCTATAAGTTTCATTGTCCAGGAACTACAGCGCTTGTTGCGGAATTCTCCGACACCAAAGAGAAGAGCATTAAATACAAAATTTGCATAATTCTCTGCAAGGTATACTAGGGCTGAGCAAGATTATATAATAAAACACTAATTATTTAAGTTACAGTCACACTAACATTGGTATTTTAATTAAGAGAGATAAGTTAATATTAGTTAACGAGATTACTATATTCCCCAACTCCAGATATATCAGAAATTGAGTTAAATTAACACGACCAAAGAGAGGAGAGACAGAGAAGCATACCCGTTCTTATTAACAAATTGGCTTACATTGCGTGACACAACGAGACGCACGTACTCGTCTCAATACAAATTGACGCCGGCAACGTTGGGGCTAAAACAACGAGAATCCCGCAACCGTAAGAGAAAAGACGCAATACAATATATTTAACCAATTAGCGTTAATAATGGAGATGATGTCAGGAATGAGAACTGAAATGAAAACAGAAAATAATAATTTAAAAACTGAAATCAAATCAGAAAATAATAATTTAAAATCTGAAATCAAATCAGAAATAAATGCTGTAAATATTAAACTTACTGATTTAAATAACGAGTTCATGAACGTGAGGAGCGAATTGAGAGCGAGTGAAATAAATATGAATAGCCGCTTGGAAAGTATGAATGAGGCTATTGTTGGAGTGAAAGATGAACTGACTAGTGATATAAATAAGATACAAAACGAAATGAAAAACGATATAAAAATAATTAAGGAAAGCAGAAAGAGAAAATGCTAGAGACAAATAAAAAAATTTGACACATTGACAAATAAATTTAATGATAAAATTAAAAAACAAAATGACAAAATTGACAGTAATATTCAATGTATAATTAATGAGTGTGAGCAAATCAAACAAGCAAGTAAAATACAAGACAATATAAATGATGAATTCAGAAGTAACTTTGAACAAGCTGATGCAATAAGATTAATGTAGCTAGTTTAAAAAATAAACAAGCAGAACATGAGCGTGAAATAATTAAGGTCAGAGAAGATTTGAGTGTAACCATTAGTCAGAAATTAACTAATGTGAGTGAAAGAGTGAATGTAGAAGTAGAGTTAGGGTATTTTAGTAATGAAAGTAGGGGGGTGAACCCCATACAATTTTTGAACTCTATAAAAAGTTTCAATAAATATAACCAAGAAAGTTGGGAGATTAAATTAGTAAGAATTTTAAAGTACTTTAAAGGGGATGCTAAAATATGGGCGGATGCTCATAATGATAACTGGGTAGATTTTAATGAGTTTGAACAAGCATTTAAAAATAAATACTGGTCAGAAGAGAAACAAGAGGGATTACGTAGTACCATAATGGGCTGGGGCAATTTTAATATTAAACACATGAGTATTACATCGTATGTGATGAGACTATATAGTCAGGTTAAATACTTAGAATCACCAATGCCTCTTTCATCGTTTATAAGATACATTAGTAAGCATTTACCTAAGGACATACGGTCCACAATCAGAACCCGGGAGTTTGCTAATATTGCAGAATTAGAAAAAATACTAGAAGCATACCAGAGTATGAAAGAGGAAGAAGATAATAAATACCAGTTTAGAATTAATGAATCAAATCAAATAAATACTGAAATAAGACAACCAGACCATTTTATTAGTAATGTGAATAGATCAGGGGAGGGGGCGTGGTTATGTCCAAACCCTAGTTGTGGAGCTAGTAATTATAACGGGTCACGGAATCAATGTTACCGGTGTCAAGGTCCGAGGGAGAGTGCCTGAGGGAGAGTGGAGAGTTATAATCGAGGTTTTGAACATACTGGGTTTAGAGGGAATCATAGAGGGAGAGGTTTCACCAGTAATCGGGGAGTGTCAGGAAATTTTAATCATAGAGGGAGAGGGGGATATGTTAGTAACCCAAACGAAACTAGGGGCGTGGAAGCACCAGCTCATAATCAAAACAGTAGGGGGGTTTACAGTGAACCACCACCTCCAATACCGTTAAACTAATCAGGGCGGTTGAAAAAGAAAGCCCCCAGCTGTCTGGGAGTCACATGACAATAGGGTCACTAATCACCAATATACATAATGATTTATCCAATGAAGAAGCGGGAGAGAGTAGTAATATTTTTGGGATGGCAGAATTTGAAGCCGAAGTGTTTAATTCTAAATACACTTTTCTAGTAGATTCAGGGAGTGAACTGACTGCTATAGACGATAGAATGTTTGAAAAAATAAAAAATCAAACTATAGAGACGATTCCACAATTACCAGTACTGGGAATTAGTGTTATAGGGGTAACGGGTGTTCGCAGTAAAAAAGTAACTAAACAAATAATGCTACAATTAAAGGTAAATAAAAACACAATAAATGTACCTTTTTTGGTCATTCCAGGTTTAAATATGGGAGCTATAATGGGTAATGATTTTTAAAATAATTTCAAAGTGGAGTTAAACTATTACACACAGACGATGAAATTAAACAATAATAATAATATAATTGAAATACCATTTATACAAAAGAAAACTGTCGAAATGAAAGCATTAAAAATAATTAATAAGGGAATGTTAATTTCTGATAATGATATAAACGAGTGTAGGCCTTTAATGATAAATTATTGTAACCTGAGAGTAAATAATACTGAATTATTTGAAAATGAAAATAGTTGGGAGGAAAAAATGAATAAAATCCTATATCAAGATGGGGAATTTAGCTACCAAGACAGGGAAAAAATAGTACTAATAATAAACAAAAATAAATCAGTTTTTTCAGACGAACCTGGTTTAGTAAAGAATTTTAAGGGTTGATTAGTCGTTAAAGAAAAACACCCTTTGCACCTAAAACCTATCCGGTACCATACTCCAAGAGGGGTTTAGTACAGGAGGAAATAAATAAAATGTTGAGGGAAGGTATAATAGAAAAATCTACCTCACCATATTCCAACCCGTTAGTCGTGGTGACAAAGAAAGATTTATCGATAAGATTATGTTTAGACGCAAGACAAATAAACAGAATAATTGTTCCAGACAGAGAATCACCGGAACCAGTAAGCGAAAGTCTGCAACGTTTTAGTGGGACCAAATACATCACCACCTTGGACTTGACTGCCGGCTACTGGCAAATAGAGCTGGGAGAGGAGTCTCGACAGTATGTGGCCTTTTTATACAACGGTAGGAATTACCAATTTCGTCGGTTACCTTTTGGACTAAACGTAAGTGTTTCAATTTTTATTAAATGCCTGGATTATGTATTAGGGAGAGAGATTTTAGAATTCACAACCGTTTATGTAGACAATATAGTAATTACTTCACCAGACATTGATACACACTGTGAAAGGTTAGATAGAGTGCTAAGTAGACTGCATGAATATGGCATAACAGTTAAATTTAAGAAGTCGGAATTTTTGAAAGAACAAGTTAATTTTTTAGGATATATAATTTCAGCAAGGGGTATCAGTACAGACCCTAAGAAAGTAGAAATAATACAAAATTTTCCGATACCAAAAAATGTTAAACAATTGCAAAGTTTCTTAGGGTTGTGCAATTATTATAGGCAATTTGTAGACAAATATTCATATTTAACAGTACAGTTGGGACATTTGTTAAATAAAGACAAGCGATGGCAGTGGAATTTAAAAGAGCAAAATATATTCGAGCTGATAAAAAATGAACTTTTAAACACAGTTATATTAGCTCATCCTAATTTTTCAGAACCATTTTATATACACACAGACGCGTCGGACATAGCATTGGGGGTAGAGTTGTTTCAGTTAGATGGGAGTGGTAACCATAAAGTAGTAGCTTTTGCAAGTAGATCTCTATTAACTAGTGAAAAGAACTATACTACGACGGAGGAGGCGTTATCAATAGTTTTCGCCTGTAGAAAGTTCAGAACGTACTTATTAGGAAATAAGGTAATCATAAGATCCGACCATCAAGCTTTAACGTTTTTAAAGAACTGTAAATTAACGCATGGTAGGTTAGTGCGGTGGATGATAATATTACAAGAATATGACTTAACAATTGAGTATTGTAAGGGTAAAGAAAATATAGTAGCTGATGTCCTGTCCAGAACCGATTTTGATAATAGTACTGAAGTAGACCTAGCAAATACGTATAAAATATTTGTAGTAAAAGAAGTGGGGGAAATAAATATGAAAAAAGTAATAAGTAACTTAGCAACAGAACAAGAAAGAGACACCGAACTTGGTAAAATAATGTTAGCTTTGAATCAAATACCCAACATACCTCACAAGTGGGAGAAACATTTTAGTTAGTTTAATAAACATTTATTTCACCGGGCCAACGAACAGGGAGATGATTGGAAGGTGTGCATCCCTAAAGCTATAATACCTGAAGTAGTGAGAGATTGCCATCTAAGGTAATGGTCATATAGGCCCCAAGAAATGTAGTGACATATTAAAAGAGTCATGTAAATTTAATAATATGGAAAGAATGGTGCGTAAAATATTACAAACATGCGAAATTTGTCAGAAAGCCAAAGTAAACAATCGTAAACAGGAGGGTTTAATGCAGCATGTAATGCCAGACAGTCCTTTAGCATTAGATGCCGTTGATTTATATGGCCCCTTACCCAAAGGTTGAGGAGGGGTAAATTATTTATTTGTTGTGTTAGATGTTTTTACCAAATTTGTAAAATTGTACCCGATTAAAAAGGCAACCTCCTCAGTATTAGGTACGAAAATAGTAAGTGAATACCTTATTGAAGTAGGTAAACCCAAAATAGTACTATCAGATCATGGTTCTCAGTTTACCAGCAACACCTGGCGGGAAACTTTAGGCTGGGAAAACATCTTAGTTAAACATACATCAGTGTATCATCCACAGTCAAATCCTAGTGAGCGTGTTATGCGGGAGTTAGGGAGAATGTTTAGAACTTTTTGCCACAAAAAATATTCTTTGTGGGCTACCTTTGTGTGCAAGATAGAAGGGTATATTAACAATAGACTACATGAATCCACTAGCTACAGCCCATGTGAGTTGATGTTTCAGAGAAGGCCGTCACGCATATTAGAAGAACTAGTAAAATTTCCAACCCGGACGGGTATACCACATGATGGAAACTGGTAATCGCAAGGGAGCGCCTGCTGAGTAAGGCCGAACAGCGGAAACGGAGACATGACCGGAATTTAACACCCATACAATACGAGGTAGGACAACTAGTATTAATAAAAAATCACGATCAATCATCAGCGTTGGACAAAGAAATTAAAAAATTGTTCCTATTGTACGACGGTCCATTTGAGGTTAGCCAAGTGAAAATGGAGAATGCTTATGTTTTAGTAGATTTGCAAACTCGAGAAATAAAAGGAACTTATAATGTGACCCAATTAAAAAAGTATTACCTAGCTGAGTGATGATAGATATATTTTTAATTATTAGAATTTTCATACATAAACAGACATTTTTATATTTTATGATTATAATTTTTTTTTCTCACTTTATTATTTTTATTATACACGTTAGGGTGTATAAAGGTAGAAGGGATTCTCCCCATTTTCGGGCGGTCACAGATTCACCACCTCTGATCGTGGTTCTTGGCATTCTGGAGGCAGGCCATGGTTGACGGTAGCCCCGCAAAGGGTGAAATCAACGATGGTCCTAATCCACAAATTGGTGTAAACTAGAAATTTAACACCATCATTGAATGGGGAGGGGGACCCCTAGTTTCGTGGAAAAAAAAAACGGTAGTATTTTCCACGAGCTACAGTAGGTTCTTTTAGAAATTGAAACTAGAAAATTAGAAAAAATTTTAGGAGTTAGGAACATTTTCAGAATGAAACAACCAAAATTATGTAATTTAAATGCTTAACTTTTCAAGGAGTTGTTTTCCTTCAGGAAACAAAATGTGTTATACTTTTAATATAAATGTGTAAGAGGATCCATTATTGTAGTTCCTATTTTATAATAGAGAAAATGTTAGAAAAAAAAAAATGGAAGTTTGGACTTGCAAAAATGTTTATGTGAAAAGTGTGTTAAATAAAATAAAAACTTGTTATCATACAAGATATGGGGGTAATTTTGGGGGGTTGTGTGGTGTTAATAGAAGTGTTGTATTTACGGAATGTAGAGACTGAAACTGGAGAAGGATATTAAGTTTAGATATAGGTCGGCTAGTACAGTGGTGGCATGTGCCACTGTAGGTAGCAGTAAGTGTTGGGGGTAACAGAGAGTGTTACCTCCATCGGAGGCCAAACTGGCGTAAAATACACGGCACAACTTTTATATAATTTTATATTATATGCTGATTTGTTGCCGTGCCGTGTATCATAATGATGAAGAGAACATGCCTGAAATAAAGATGATTTCCCCGCCTTTTCGGGCGATTACTGCCTTACCAGCACTAATCGTGGCTTTGGACAGCGGCCAGCTATGGCCAACAATTGTAAACCTGACCATAGCTGTGCTTGAAATTGGTGTATATTTGAAATTAATGGGGGTGACTTTAGGGGAAATCCCCGGAACTATGGAACAGCGGCTGCCACTCTGTTCGCGTGGGAACAGTAAACCAGGTGGTAGAACCGCATTAAGGACTTATTAATATGTAACAATAGATATGATGGTATCTACTTAATTTTAAAATGTAAGGCCAAATCAAGGACATGGAGATGCCAAAATTCCTCCACCAATGCCGTCCTTGTGGAAGCAACTGGGCGCCACAGCCCAGGGGGGTACACAATAGTGTGTGGCAGGGAGGTTACTCAGGGGAGTGACGAATTAAAATTTTGTAACTTAATGATGGTGACTCGTTCCTGAAGTAATTAAATAATTGTATCTTGATTTTAGAAATAGGCGCATTCGATGTTTATTATATTGTGTTTAAAATGTCTTATCGTGTTGTTATTTTATTATGTTAAAATATAAGGTTTGTAAACGTGTAATGTATTTCACATGATGTAATATTTAGAAATGTAGTTAGGGTAAGGTCATTCACCTTGCTAAGAAAATTAACTGATCAGCTGTCGAGTATCACTTATAAATGATTTGAAAATTTTCAATGGAGTTAAATATTTGAATATAATGAAAGTTGAATATAATTAAAAAATTGATTGGAACAAGTGATAGATTTTGATAGAAGTTGAAAGTAATTAAAGTTACAAAATGTAATTTTGGTCAATTTAAATGCAAATTTTATTGTTTATTGTGATAATAACCATGTTAATTTTAAAGGTTTCATTTTATTATATTGTATTGTGTTTGAAGATAAAGAATTTTAAATATGTTTTATGTATTTCATGGTGTAGCTTTGTATAACATAGGTATGTCAAGGTCGTTGACTTAACCTAATTTGATCAGCTGATGGCTGATGTTATAGACAAGACCAGTTCCCAGCAATTGATTGATGCAAATTTTGTCGTTTAATCGATTTAAATAATTTCAAATCTTGCTGAATATTGAAAAAAGAGTAATATTTTGATAAATTTAAATTTTTGAAAAAAAAAAATTTTATTTTTTATGCCTGCCCTATAAGTGAGGGTTGAATTTCAAGTGTATTATTGTTTATGTGTATTACTAGTGCTTTATTGAGTTATACTGTTTAGAATATAGAGTATTAAATATTATTCATGTTTTAATAAAATGTTCAATTTGTTTTTTCTTTGTGATTGTTGTAGTGGAGAAAATTAATAGAGTTGAGGGATTCAAAGTAATGGTAGTACTGTATAATAATTTGATTTTAATTTAAACGAAAATTTTGGATTTGAGAATAATTTTTGTCAGGATGTATTAACAAGTATATGTATGCGCCCAGTATTGCTGAAGGCGACCCAGTATGCATGTAAGGGGGAACATATCGGTTGAGGAGCTGGCATGGAATAAGGCCAGGGATTTGGAGTTTGGGGTACCATGTTAGAAGGTTAGGTGCGCTGTGGTGCGTATCTGTTCGATCTTATGGTGTTGGGATCTCGAGAAGAGAAGTCCAGTAATCTCGTTCAGGTGCAGCCATAGTCGCCGAGCCAGGGGGTAGTTTACCCATGATGTGTAAGAACTAATGGGGGGTTGTTGGCATCATATCCTCACCCAGGGGCGTAGCCAAGGGGGGGCAAGGAGGGGCAGCTGCCCCCCCTAGATCAAGTTACAAAGTAAAAAATAGAAAATAAAAGTAGATAAAAAACGCATGCGAGGAGTGCTAGAACAGGAGCAGTGATGGACAGTTATCCTTACTTTACTTTAAAGAATTAAAGAAACATATAGTTAATTTACAGTTTTGAACTTCCCGCTTTTGTAAGTCCCTAGTTTTAAAGCATCCGCCATTTTCCTGGTGAACAGAGCAGTCGCGTTATAGCTCAACTCGGCTTTGCAAGCTTCTTTTTAGTTTCCGTCTTTATTTAAATATAGCCTAACCTCATCAGAGACCTCACTTCATCCACAGTACCTACAGGACACATCAATAGTTAGTAGTAAAATGGATATACGAAAGTTTTTTAAAGGTAAATTAGCCATTAATTTTTTATGTCGATTTCTAAAATTTCAGGATATTTCTACAAAGTTGAATAGTATTAAAATATATTGGTCACGTAATAGTATTTATAATTATACCTATAGTGGTTACGTTATTTTTTTTGTCTCAAAAAAGTCAAGACTACAGAACTCTCCCTGAGTGAAGAAAGTTAGGTTAAGTTTCGATTATTCGGACGCTTCCAATTTCCAAAACTAAAATTTCGGATACACTAATTACAAGCAGATGTGTATTTTATGATTTCAAAATACCTCTCGCAATAACAAGATATAAAAAAAGAAAAAAAAAATTACATTTTAATCGGCCATTTCGTCTCGTTCCACTTTGCGAATATTCACTTACTTGGCGTAATAACCAGGGTTGTGAAATTTTTGAAAAAAGATGGTGGATATAATTTTTTTACAACGCTTGTGATCAGGGTTGTAGCAGAGTAAGCATGAGAGTATAAGTCTAGTCTAGGGATAGTAGTGCTGATGCCTTAAGATTGCTGATAGGGATGGGTATCGATATATTGATATATCAAAATATCGATATTGTCCTTTCAATTATCGATGTTTTTCTTATTTTATGATAATGTTTTCTTACTTTCTTGTTTATGTCCTTGACAGCTGAATACGAGAATAGTTGACTTCGTGTAGTTTTATTTTAAAATCAGTTTCAAATTACCTTTTTTGAGTTTTTATGCGGAACAGTTTAGGAACCACTCAGCTATTCAACATCCATTTAAATGAGTGTCCAAGTATCGATATTTACTATTTATAATAACAATTGGTCTAAGTGATGTTTGTTTTTTACATTATTTCTATCCAAGTCACATAAAAGATAAACAGAATCAAAGATGGAACAGACTCACTTGGGGGAAATTATAAATCTCTGTACTTCCAACTTGAACTTAAATCATGACCGATATATCGATGGTTTTCCTTCGATAATATTTATATATCGATGTTAATGACTCGATATTTTATCGATATCAAATATTAATAAGTTGGCGATCGATACTCATCCCTACTTGCTGATTTGTTTCCGCCATATTCAAAACTGCTATGTTAATTGAGCCGGTGAGAATGAAAGTGGCATAAGTCATAAAATTTTAATATATAAAGTATATAAAAACATGCAGAATACATATTTATAAATCAGATTAATCACTTACATGTAGACAGTGATCAGTTTTTAGTATTACAGTATCTTTTTATTTGATTTTTCAATAACAATTTTAACAAACCATTAAATTTCTCCAATTAGCCATAAAGTGACTTACACCACTTTCATTCTCACCGGCTCAATTATATTCGCCTTGTTTCGGCATCAGCAGCACCACCCTAGCGACTTCTTGATGAAATGTCTAAACGGTGAAAAATTATATTTATTTAGAAAAAATGTAAAGTTATTTCATTTAATAAAAAATTAAAAGAAAAGTAACAAACTAAAAGAAATTTGGACACACCTTCCTGTATGCGATAATGTAAAAATAAATTTGTTTAATTTTTCCTGCATGATCTTCTTTATTTGGGAATTCTCTTCTTTATTTTAGGGAGCAAAAAAAGGGATTTAGATGACAGCGATAAACGTGAAAGCGAGAAGAAAGTTAAAACCTCACCAGCACCTTGCCCTGTTGAGCTTCAACCAGGGCCTTCTTCCATTCCAACACTCAGCGAGTCACCTAAACCTGATGTTGAAGACTGCTGTGAGTGTGAGAATGATCTGGGTCGGTGGATCGGACGGACGTCTCAGATGACAGCGCCAAAAAAAAAGGAACTATTGACAAACTGTTGGGTTCCACCCACTACTTATGACTTTGCTAAAGATGTCGGCCTCTCAAGCAGGAAGTTTAATCACGGTTGGCTTCAAACTTACTCCCCTTGGTTAGCATATTCGAAGGGGTCGAAAGGCGCACTTTGCAAATTCTGTGTGCTGTTCCCACCCCTTCCTGGTACAGTGAAGGGTGTTTTAGGATCGTTCATTGTAACTCCTTTCATACGTTACAAAAATTTACATGAAAATTGCAAAAGTCATGCTTCCACCCACTGGCACAAAGCTGCAGTCAGTGCAGCCAAAACCTTTATGGACGAAATTCCTGTCGACGTTCAGGTGATATCGGGCCACAAGATACTAATAGAAGAAAACAAAAAAATCTTAGCATCGATAATTTCTACAATCATATTTTGTGGTACCCATGATTTGCCTCTGAGGGGAAATGAGCAGCATGAAGGTGTATTTCAAGACCTGATCCACTTCCGAATCGATGCTGGTGACCAAGAACTAAAACGTCACTGTGATATCCTTAATATGAGAAAAAATGCAACATATATGTCCCCTCAGATCCAGAATGAAATTATTGATCTCTGCGGAGCTGTTATCAAAAATGACATTATAGAACAAGCAAAGAAGGCATTTGCCTTCAGCGTGCTGGCAGATGAGACTGCTGATATATCTGGGAAAGAGCAGCTGTCTATCGGTTTGCGCTTCTTCGATGAAAAAGAAATGCAAGTTCGGGAAGAGTTGTGTGGTTTTGTGGAACTTCCTGCCCTCAATGCCATCACGATTGCAACAGCGATAGACAAGTTTCTGGAAAAAGAAGGACCTGACCCTAAGAAATGTGTAGGTCAGGGTTATGATGGATGTTCAGCTATGGCTGGCAAGTATGGAGGTGTACAATCAATTATAAGAAATAAGTATGAGAAAGCTATCTTCTTTCATTGTGCATCACACAAATTAAATCTTGTTGTAAATGACTTGAATAGTGTTCCACAAATACGCAACACCATCGCCACTATCAAAGACATTATAAGGTTCTTCAGAGAGTCAGTGTTGAGAAGACGCTACACCCCGAACATTCCAATGCTCTGTGAGTCGCGATGGTCCCAAAAATACAAGAGTATTTCAGTTTTTAACGAGCATTTCATAAAAATTGTTGAAGGGTTGTTGAGATTATCACTGGAAGAAGGAAATTCGAACACGAGGAATCAGGCATTTCAATTACATTCTGCAGCCACAAAACCTGAATTTATTGTTGCTGTTGCCTTGATAGCCAAATATTCTGCCTTATTGGAACCTGTTGTAAATGCTCTTCAATTTAAAACCCTGGACCTGGTCCAATGCTCAAAACACATCAAACGGATCCTTGGAGTGATAACAACTCATCGTAGTGATGCAGAGAAAGTTACTACAGAGCTTGTAAATGGTGTCGACCAGATTATCAAAGATGTTAGAGTGGAATTGACAGTCCCAAGATCTATTCAAAAACAAAAACATCGCTCCAATCCTCCAGCTTCCAGTCCTTTAGAGTACTGGAACAGATCCTTGGTAATTCCTTACTTGGATTCATTAGTTTCTTCACTGGAGGCACGTTTTTCAGATGAACACTCACCTGCCTTTTCAATTTTGTCTCTACATCCGTTAATTATGCTCGAGATAACCATGAAAGACTTTAAAATAAAAGTCAAGGAGTTCTCAGATTATTATAACTTAAAAGATGTTGCCTCCGAAGTTGAATTATGGTACACTATGTGGGAGAAGAAGAAACTCAATAAAGAGCAGCTAAAAAAACTGACAATAGCAGATCTAGTAAAAGAGGCTGAAATCTTTTACCCGGCCACAAAAAAAGCGCTGCTTATCTCTATTACTCTGCCTTGCACCACTTGTACTGTAGAGCGGTCGTTTAGTACGTTGCGGAGAGTAAAGACCTGGCTTAGGTCGACGATGACAGGGGAGCGTCTCAATGGGCTATGCTTAATGAGTGTCCACAGAAAAACTGCTTTAGAAAAAAGGAGCAATTGGAGAAGGAAGTGCTGAAAAGGTTTTCTGAAAATCCAAGAAAACTTATTTTAGTTTAACATTTTTTAGTTTTTTGATTTAGTTTTTATTTTAGTTTAACTTATTTTAGTAAGTTATTTTAGTAACATGTTTTAGTTTAATACTTTGTGATAATATATCCTTTGCTAGTTTGCATACGAAAAAACTAATATTGTTTTAAAAATATATAATTGTATAAAATTATACTGTACTATACTAATTTTATATCATACCGTACTATAAAACTTTAATTTTTTCATTCATCACGGTATTTGTACGTAATTCTGTTTTTTCATTGTTGCCACGTTTTAATTAAAATCACATTATTATTTGTGACTTTTGGTGATTATTTAACCCTTAAAGCATCGTGGGGTCTCAGACACCCCAGAACATCTTTTCTTAGATCAAGTGTTCCAATATTTAATTTTACCCCTTGAATTAAAATATTTTTGAACTTCTTGCGGTATATATTGACAATCTAGGGTACCCTCTTAACGACCAAATAGAAGTAATCGCCCAAGAATATAACAGTGCCTAGTACAGCCACGAAAGTAAAATATATCAAAACTAAGTGTGCACTACTATGGTTAAATCTGAAACATTTCTTCGTAGTATTCTTCATTCCAGACAAAAAATTCCTAAAGTTTTTAAATAAAGGAAAAATTTAATTTTTAACTCGATAACGGTGCGTGTTACTAAAAAGCAGCTAATAAACAAAAATTTTATGTGAGAGGTAACTCACAAATAAAGTAACATAAAAGTCTTTTAAATAGATCCGACAATCACTGCTTTTGATCAATAGAGTAAAACTTTTTTAAATTCCCTTTTGGATTAATTTTAAAAATTTCTTTTTAGCTTAGATTCCTATAATAGGTATGCCATAGTTATACTGACGAGCCTTAATAACATACCGAGACCAAACAATTTGCTTATCCCCCCCCCCCGGTGCTTTTTAGGTAACCCTTTAGTCCTCTGCCCCCCCCTATACAAAATCCTGGCTACGTCCATGTCCTCACCGATCCTCTTAGGGGTTTGGCAATGAGATTTCTTCTGCTTCAGCAGAAGGTCTCTCATCGGGGGGGGTATTGTAATGGGGCTAAAAGGAGGGGTTTTTTATTTTATTAAAAAAGCATAAATTTGTTTTCATCTGTGTGGCCAGCCACGTGTTAAACGAAAGCTTTGGTCAAACAAATGAACAGAAAGGTGTAACTGTACAATGGAATGTGTCGTGTTGTCCACAACGGTTGAATTCTCAGAACTGTAATACTGTTTAATGCGCACAAGCGCGCAAACACCTGCTGAGCGCATAACCGACGCTTGGCGAAGTCAAGCAAAATGGCTTTTCGTGAATTTTATTCAACAACATGCTCGGTACATGGCGGATACAAGATTAAGGACACACCTTTTCAGTGACGTAAACCAATGGACACCAAATTTCGTCGACGTCCAACACACGGGAGTTGCATGTGTTATTTGAACAGTGACGATGACTTTGATGCCTAAGGCATTGTAATTTCCATCATGCATAACTGTGAGTGGGAGAAATTGTTGGTAGCGCTCCAACCAGTCGACTAGTAACATAGGCCTTGTGGTCCAACTAAACTTTCTGCTCGAGCAATATAAAGGTCGGCCGGCTATAACAGGATGTCTGAATAAAAGTGTAATCAAATTAAAAGAACATGAATTGGTGAACGAGTGTAATGTGCAACATCAATGGAACAATAACAGTTTTTATATCAAGAAGGGAGTAATGTGCGTGATGCGCCATGCGGTCAACGCAGATGCCATGGTAAACTGTACGGTATTCAAATCAAAATTATCATAATCATTTTTTCAGGGGTATGTAAAGTCATTACTACAAAAGGGGTTTTATAATGGAATGCAAGTGTGTGTGCAGCAAACTGGGTCTTTTTTATAATCATAAAATGATTTAATTATAAGAAGTGAGAGATAAGTTGTTATTTTAATCAGATGGTGTTGTCACCTCAATATTCAATAGTATGTAAGTGGAATGTTAGTAGGTAGAGAAGGAGAAGAGATAAGAATACAATAAAATAGTGGGTTGTACGAACTATAACTATGTACTTGTTTATTTTGCATCACCTGTTGTTTTTCTCTGCCAAAGTACATCAGACGAAACCTTGGTAATGTGGATGAATCTTTAAAGGTACGTAATACAAAATTTAAATATTCCAATTATTAATTAACTTGTAAGACTTCAGAAGGTAGAGGCAGGATGATGTAAATTGAACACTCGGGTCTCGATGTGCAGTAGACAAACAGCTCGTTGTGAGGTAACAGTGAATTTTCATTCACTTTTCACATACGCAGAACAGTTTTGTGCAGTGTTTCATAGCGTGAACATCGGCTGCAACAAGATTGGCGAGAACAAAGGAAGCATGTGTGTGACAGAGGGTTTTGTGCAGTGTTTCATAGCGTGAACATCGGCTGCAACAAGATTGGCGAGAACAAAGGAAGCATGTGTGTGACAGAGAGGGAAATAATATGGAAGTGAGACAGTGAACGTTATAGCGTCGTCTCCCCTCTCTTATCTCTAGATAACTTAGCTGTACTTGTAAGTGGAGATAATTCATGCACTGGGTTGGCGCAGACTACTATTCAGGAAAGGCTGGCGGGCCTATAGAAACATTTGAATGTAAGAGCAGGTGGTGAGAAAGTTGAACAGATTTCTTCTCTTATTAGTTGTTATCATAGGTCCCCTCTCTCTCTCTCTCTCTCTCTCTCTCTCTCTGTGGACTAACTTTGAGAAGTTGTATATTTTTAACAAATGTATACTGAGTGAAATACAGCACTGAGTGAAATGGTTCATTCAAGGAAGGTTGTTTACATTTCCAGTAAATTTGATGTACAGTGTATGTGCATTGAAGATTAGATAGGATATAAATGAACTGACTACTCTAGATCTCCTAGCCATAGAGCCACTGTGTGGTCAGAGCATCTGGATTTTATTTTTCATGTTCATATTGTTTGGCTTTACAAGTAGAATGTAACACTTTACAGACATGTAACTATATTGCTATTTAGACTGAATATAACAAAGTTTAATTTATTGTTAAACAACTTTGTAACATTTTGTTAATAGATTATGTAAGAGATTTTGCTAATTACTGTTTTTTTTTTGGTAACAGACTATAAGATATTACGAGATACAAGTCTCTTTACTTCTGCTTGTAGGCCTATGCAATTATCACTACATTTTATGCAGTGATCTTTTACAGTTTTATCAAACATACTTACATTAATAATTCCACTGACTGTTTCTTTCAAAGATATCCTGTTGTTATCAAAATAAAACTTTTTTAATTTAGATTTCAACAAACTGACATCAATACTGGATGATATTTCTTTCATATCCAGCACAACACTTTCAGGTTTTTCATTTAGCTCTTCTATAAACCAACTGTGTTTTAGAATTGCTGAAACAAGGATTAAAAAAAAATTTAACAGTTAATAATTTCATTTAATAGTACGTCTTTTATATTAATTTTTTATTTAATAATATAATTTTTTATTCTTCCTAATTACTTACTTCCAATTTGTGCTACTCCTTCATCCGCTGTGATCCCTGTAATGAATGGGATGTTATGTAGTTTACCTGATTTAATCAAATTTCGAGGACTGTCTGACAAAAATACATTTCCCAAATCTTTATTTTCAATACTCGGCACAAATGCTTGGTCAATTCCTTGTAGCTGAAGCTGTGAAGAATAAAATATTAGTCACTTAAAAAAAATCACTGAACGTCAACTGAATTGAAATATGTAAACAGATGATACACAACAATTTTTAAAAGTCATTAGCCACTGTACAGGGTGATTCAAAAAGGAGTTTACAACTTTGAAAACATATAGAAATTTATTCGGATGACTTGCAGAGTCAGCTGAGGTGTCATTTTAAAGCAAAACACGTCACGTTTTTCATTGAACATTCATTTTAGTTCAATGTGAGCACCATTTGTGATACATCAGACATTCCACCTAAAGTCAATTTCATTCCAAACTCGAGCCAGTATATCAGGTATCTCTTTTGCAACTGCAGCATAAATGCGATTTCTCAGCTCAGGGAGACGAGCAGGTAAAACCAATTTTTAACAAAATCCTAAAAGAAAAAGTCAAGAGGGGTCAAATTTTGGGGAGTGAGGTGACCATGCAATAGGCACTGCACATCTAATTCAATGACCTGGGAATCGCTTATCAAGAAAATCCCAGATATGTAAGCTGAAGAGAGACAGTGCCGCATCCTGCTGATAGTGAAGCCAACGATTGTGGTCATCTTCATTTAACTGAGGAATCAGGACATTTTTTTTAAGCATATACAGATTCATGATACAATTTATGTTTTTCTCCATAAGAAAGAACAGCCCATCATTTTAAATTTGCTGAGGGCACAAAAAATACTCACTTTTAGGCTGCCACACCCATGCTGCAGTTTCACATGGATTTTTGCAGTCCCACTGATGTGAAATGTTGACTCATCATTAAAGATTATGTTGTCCAGGAATGTCTCATCGGCTCCTATTAGATCCAACATTTCTACACAGAAGTGCTGATGAGCGACTTTATCTACTCCATTATTTTTTTTTTGTAACATGGAAAGTTTGTATGCTTTCATGTGCAAACATTTGCATACTACATGACAAACAATTGATTGTGGTATGCCGTCTCACTAGAAGCACGTCGTGTTGATTACTTCGGCTACGGGCAAAGCTCTCTCTAAGTTGTCCCACAGCAGTATCAGAAACTTGCGGACATCCTGTTGTTTTTCCATTTTGTACAAAAAAACCAGTCTCAAAAAAGGTTTGGTACCAAAAATAAAATATAAACCTATTTGGAGGATCTTTACCATACTCAGTATGAAAATTATATTGGACTGTAGTAGCTGACTTCATTTCATGAAACCCAAACACACAACGGGCACGTTCCGCACCAGTGAAAGTAGCCATTTTGAACAACAATGATGTTAGCACTTCTAGTGGTGGCCTTTGGAACTACGGCACGTAGCGAGTCAAACTTGATGTGTTTTGGTTTGAAATGAATGACACCCAACCTCTCTGTAAGTCATCTGAATAAATTTCTATATGCTTTCACAGGTGTGAAGTCCTTTGTGAATCACCCTGTAGAATTTACTTTAAAATCAACATTTTTTATCATGTTGGTAGTTATCTTTAGGATGAATTAATACCAAAACATAAGGAACAACGATACAAAATAACAGAAAGTCAATTAAACAACTGTGCCATACTGTACTGATTACTATGCATAACTAAGTGAAGTGTAAGTAATCTGCAAGGTAGGAACACACACACACACACACAGGGAAATATGAATTCTATAGAGGAAAGCACAGTAATCAGTATTCTATATAACTATGGTTTTTATCCTCATTGTCTTTCACTCAAGTTCATGTTGTTTATCGTTATTTTTCTTGTTTACGTTTTTAGTAATACTATAATTCAGACTGAAGACTATTGGTTTGGTTGTCGATTTCATGTATAATCATAATGTTACTTTATAAATTGGTACCTTCCCAAAAACTGTTTCTGCAGTACATTTTCCCTGGTTTGACTACATGTTAGTATCGATGCACCACTCCATGAGGAAGCATATCAATTGTAAAAGACTGTATTAGTACTTAATTTAATGTGAAAATACATAACTTTTTTCATCCTTGATGTTACAAAAGAATGTTTGGTTTTTAGTTTATTGTGTGAAGACAGCAATACTCATGTTATGACAAATTAAAATATTTTATAACTAAATACAATGATTCTAACACAGTAACAAAAAATAGAATATCTTAACAATGATATATAATCCTTGTAATACAGTAAAATGAAACACACACACAGCAGGGCTTTAACAGATTTACAAATGAAACACAGGTTAATTATTGTTCAGGTGACAAAGCATTGCTTGATATTGTTAAGTAACACTCAAACTAATCAGTTGATGAGAATTTCATGTGCTATATGAATTCTTTGTGATAAATGGTGATATAGTGTTCTGCAATGCATTTTTTTGTATTTGTATGTGGGTCCAGAAAGGTTGGGAACCGCTGATCTATAATATGGTTGGAAATGCTTCATATACTAATTACGTGACAATAAAAAGTGATTATTTAAAAATTTTTAAATAATAATTCAAAAAAAACTACTTAACTGGATACAACAATCTACTGACTTGTATTGTATCATTTTACTAAACATTATAGGAGATATTCACTACACATTGATACCAACTACTGCAGCAGGGCCGGACTGGGAATGAAATTAGGCGCGGGCATCCATATCCAATAGCGGCGGCTTTGTACTCCACACCTACTAATAATACAGCATCCATCTCATTCTAATACTACTGCTGCCCTATTTCTTTTTTTCAATTATTCAAAATTTTGTTTCAATTATTTTCGATTTATGTTTTCAACAATATCAAAAGGTTAGCTACAAGAAACAAAATATATATGAGATTGTTATATGCCCGAGTACTAGGTGTTTATAGTAGAATTTTTTTAAGTACTTGTCACTTTTTCTAATTTTTTTATTTTTATACTAAGCAAAATCATTAATGGAGTTAAGCTTTTTATGTCAATACATCTATAAGAAGTGCAATGATAAAAACGTCAGGTTACTACATTAGTTTATTGTTTTAGAAATATAATAAAATATACATATAAGTGCTTAATACTAATATACATATATATTATATTTTAAACAACCAGAAGAGACTTCAACAGTGCACTCTTTTTTTCTACGTCATCTATAATATCATCAAGATTTAGGTTTTCTAAAACTTCCTTTTCAATGGACATCAGCATAAAAGATTCCAATTTCTCTTGACCTAAATTGCATCTCAATCTATTTTTTATAAATTTTAGAGTTGAAAAACTTCTTTCACAAGCAACTTGTGTAAATGAAAATGTCAACATATACTTGAATGCAAGCCCAATCACACTGTATGCTCCGGTTAACAAATTATATCTCTTAAGAAGTCTGTAGCAGCATATTGAACAGTTATTGCAAGACTTACACTTCTTAAGATTGAGCTGTACTTCTTCTTCAGTGTAATTTTCATCATCGCTAAGGGGGTTTGATGTACCTGACGCATCTGCTATCGCATTGTAGCGATATTCTTCTAAATTTGATTTTCTAATGGTATTCTATATATTAGCTAGATGTGTTAACTCAGCCCGTAGATTCTCTTCAGTTGCCCTTTCGTCAAAATTTATAAGTTTTTTACTTAGTTCTTTAAATGCAGATGGTGGCAGTCCTTCAGATATAATATTAGCGAAAGCCTTGGGATCTAAATTAGCAAGGTCTACATATAATAAGTTACTACTAAAATCAAACCGTGTTTTTAGACCCGTAGTCACTGAATCAACAATAACATTGAACACGTTCACTTCGAATGACTTCAAAGGATCCTGTATAACTTCGTCTGAAGAACTTTCTCCTGGCATGTTCTTTTTTTTCTAATTCTCTTCTGTGGAAGCTCTGTTTCGGCTTCAACTTCTAAGTTCTTATCATCAAACTGCATAGAACTCCAGTGCACACAATTGTCAGCTTTATCTTTCACTCCTGAAAAGTTTTCTCTTATTTGATCTAGCTTTTTGGTTGTAACCTGGACCATTTTATAAGCCTTCAAAATGTCAAAGCCACTTGTTTGTAAATACTTCGAGAGAGGTGTTGTTTCTTTGTAGATATAAAGAAAAATGAAAGCTGTCAACACAGTTTCATATTTTAACAGAGCCTCTCTGTATGACTTAGCTTTTACTCTTGTATCTGATGCAAACTGGTCACCATTTTCAATAGCATGTAGCGTTGCAATAACAATTACATACATTGAAGATTCTTTCTTATCTAAGGTTCCAAAAACTTTATTTACAGCATTTGATTTCGACCACCATCGAGTTTCTCCTATAAGATTAAGTCTTCTGTGGTGTGGATCTTGTGCTATATTTTCCCACTTATCCATCCGCAAGTACGAGCTTTTCAGAAAAACAGTAACATCGTTGAGTAAACTAAACAGGGAAGCACTTGATATAACAGAACTGGTTGTATCAGAAAGGACGAGATTCAAAACGTGTGCATAGCACCAAACATGAACTTGATGAGGAGCTTCGGCGGACAGCTTTGCACTGAATCCTTTATATTGACCTTGCATATTTGCGGCGCCATCTGTTGAGCTACCAATGGAGATTTTAATGTCTCTATCAGTGGCATGTAGAACGTTCATCAGTACATTCTGCAAGTCTTCGCCAGTTGTAGAATGACATCGAACTATAGCTAGCAGTTTTTCATTCACTTTATCGTTGAGGACATATCTAACAACAATACTGCATTGATCATGACATGATACATCTTGAGTTGTATCAATTTGTACAGAAAACATTCCTGCTTCCTTTATTTCTTTAGCCACGACTTTCTTTATTTTGTTCCCTATGGTGTCTATTACAGAATTAAGAGTTGTCTTTGAAAACAGAGTTACAAAATTACCTCTTCCTTTTGGACCCTTTTTGTCCATTAACTTGTCCTCTTTGCTTCGATGTTTAACCTTTTCTTCTTCATTTTTTTGACTTTTTTGAATACATTCATTAATGTGCTCGTGTAAAACCATATCATATTTAGATAAAAGTATCATTATTTCTAAGAAATTGCCATGGTCTAGAAACTTGTTTTGCAGGGTATAAGCAGTTTTGTTAAGGTCGCCCCTGACGCTCAGTCCTCGTTTACCGATAACCTTCATAATATCAATAATTCTTTGCATTATCATTCTTCTTTTTTTACTTGTTGCTCTCTAGCATTGAGCTGCTTAAAAAACAATAAATTTTTTATGCCCGCCTTGCTGTTTCTTAACAGGTAAGCTTCTGCACACCTCCTATGGCATTCGCTGACTTCATGTTCCTCGACTCTTTGGTGGACATGTCTCCTTTGACTCATTCCATTAATAAATTTATTGTTTTCTGAAGCGTGTGCGAATGCTAGACAGGCAGTACAGAATAAGGCTTTACTAACTTCATCGTATGAAAGCCAAATCCTGTTAGACCCATCTTTCCTAATAAAAGCCTTCTTGATGACAGAGTCACTGATATTCTGTTGAGGGTGATACTTAAAAAAGGATTCGATCTCTCCAGCTTTGGGCCATGAAAATAAACAATTTTCAAGTTTGTCGTCTGGTAACGGATTACTTACGTCTGTAGATTCATGATGTAACGGTGAATCCATTTTTTGAGATTCTTCAATGTTACTTAATGCATCGACTTCACTTGGCCGATCAGACTCAATATTAGTCGAAGGTTGCAACTTGTTTATCTGAAGAACGTCACATACTGCAACTTCTTCAACGTCAACGTCGTTGTTTTCATTATTTTTGGCTTTGTTATTAGTTACAAACTCAGTTTGATGCTGCATATCTTCACTTGAAATGCAAGCATCGTTCTTTTCTTGGATAAAAGATGAGAGCTGCAAAATATTAATGTTATCACTGCTATCAGTTTCATCAACGGAGCAATTTTCATGCTTGGAGAAAAAGACTGTTATTGGCGAACATGTTGTTGCCTGCTCAAACATTAGTTTATGTTTTTTTTCTCTAAGTCTTTCTGCGCCCCCTTTCTTTTTACTTTTTTTACGTTTTAATCCCTTAGATAGGTCACTGTTCTGTTCGGGACCTGATTCCCTGTTCTGATTAACTGAATCATCCCTGAAAAAAAAACGCCTTTAGTTAAAGCAATACAGTTGTTGTAGTTAATTTTTTTAACCAAATAGTTTGACTATAGTTGGCTACATAATGAATAAACGGTACCACGAAATTAATATTAAAAATTTTCAAAACTGCCTATCGTGCCTATAAAATACAATAATAACAAACAATTAAACAAGCTTTTCTTAATGTAGTACAAACTACTAATGTTCAATTTTAGGCCTAACATGAAAGAAATTGCTTTGTGCAAACATTTATGATACGAATACTACTGCTCATTTTTAACTTACGATAAAACATCAAATGAATAATTTATTAGGCATCCTGTTTTTGACCTAACTGAGGCACTGAGGCTTTCAAAATATTTAGAAAGACGAATGAAGGTTATATATGACACTTCACACATTGTAACAATAACAAAAAAATTTACTTACATGAATTTGTAGTCGTTTACAGTAAAACACCACCAGATTCACACACGTATATATTGAATATGATAAAACAGCGCGGCCGATATCTATAGAGCTCATTCAATCCCTAAAGAGCTGCCTAACCTTTAAATTTTCGTAGTTTGACCATAGAGGTATTACAATAGAGGTGGGGAGACATAGGAGCGCGCATAAGTGAGACAAGTGAATACCATCCAGCGCCACTACGCCACTCACTACTCCATAAGAAATACATAGTGGCAAAATCGAGAACTTCAAAAGTTCCACTAGTTAAAGAAGTTCACGATTCAGCCGCAAGTCCCGCAACTTATTTCTTATGGATTATCAATCTATGGCGCTGAAATATTTACCTAGGCGTATAACATTCACCAAGAAAATATTGCCAACACTTCGTGAGCACAGCGTAGCGCCGTATATATAGCCGTAGGCGGTGATTTTTTGCCCTGTGGTGCACCGGGCATTTGCCCAAATTCCCTTATGGCCAGTCCGGCCCTGTACTGCAGGTAGTTGGTTTGAATCGGAGTATTGAAAACTAGAGCAGGTCTAATTGTGCTAGTACCTATAAATTAACTCAATAAAGGTTTGTACCAATTTTTCAAATGTGATAAACGAATCAAAATCAGCCTTCAATTTTAATATCAAAGGAGTAGTTTGTTTTGTTGATACAGTAGTACAATATTATGTTGAAATTATTAATAATCAGCTCAACAATACAATGACTACAACATGTGGCAATGCACTTACCTCATGAGTCATAATCGAGTCTTGTTTCTGAGCAAACATTAATGGCGGCACATCGCGCAAAAACTTTAACAACGTTTGTTTCTTGTCTGTATAAAATCCTAATGCCTGGCCAAGTTTGAATGCTCTGTCTATATGTGACTCAGTATAAGCCCAGTTATTGAGTGCAACTCCACTCTGTGCAATAGCTTTCGTGAAAAGTCCTGTGGAAGAGTATAAGAACCGTTTATAATTGATACATTAGAAATGAGCAGCATCTCTGCATTTAAAAAAAATCCATTTTCATTTGCATTGTAGCTGATTTTTCATTACTTTAAAAAAATTACTATGATAAAATTTATATTGTCTGTTGTAGATTCCATGGTTCCAATTTCAATATATTTCTTTAAACTATTTCAAATGACAGCTGTGATACAGTGTATACAGTAGCGTAGCCAGGATTAACGTTTGGGGTGAGGGCTAAAAGTATACTTCCATATACTGTTTGTTAACAGTGCAAGGTACTAAGTTTTCTAAGACAATCAGTTCAGTTTTTGGTTACTTTCACTCATAGAAAATCAAGAAAGATGTTTTCAGCATAAAAAAAAATGAGTGTAGTATATATTATAATATATAGCATTTTAATTATGACAATACCAAAATCAGCAATTTCTTATTACAGCACACGGAGTATGATAAACCAACAAAAACTAATTAGAGAATTATTGAGAAGCTGTTGTAGAAAATCAGTTATTGACCAAACATGACTTGTACATTTGCTGCAGGAGTATATATAAATTTACAGTAGGTATTTATAAAATTTGAAGATTCTGGCTAATCCCATTGTTCAGTATTTGGTCTTTTGGAAACAATTATTATCAAAGTAGGCTAAACAATTTGTAAATTTTATTTATTGTCTATATTTAACTCACTACAAAAAAAAATATGACTCCAAATTAAACAAACATTTTATTAAATATGTATTTATATTTACATTCCAGTAGTATTATGATGGAGATACGGTTTTACTTCACTTCTGTTTTGCTTTGGGGGGGGGCACCCTTTCTGAATATGCCACTTTGTGTGTGTATGTGTGTGTGTGCGTGTGTGTTCAAGAAAAGATGGTCTTCATCTCTACTCTTTAATGATGAACAACTACTTCTTTAAATGGATTAATGGAACTAGTACTATTAAAATTAATACTTGAAAAAGAAAAAATAATTATATTATAATTATTATGTAAACACGCAGAAACTTAAGAGCTGCAAATCAACAACACAATGATATTGAAATTTTGTAAAATACACTTCTCTGAAAATGAACTAATAAAACAAGAATTGGAATACAGTAGAAGCTCCATTAACAGAACCACTTTTAACCGAAATACCATTTAACTGAAACAACTGACAAAAACAATTTTGATTTTTATATTGAAAATTTGTTTTTTGGATAAAACACGGAAACTAATGAAATAAACATTGTTTGTAAAGTGTGATTTGTCATGATAGCTCTGTTCAAAACAAACAGGTTTCCTTAGTTTGAGATAGAAGGCAAGCATAGAGTGTCATTCATCAGGTCAACCCTGACCCATTTTAGGCAAATGGGGTGGGTAACAGGCGCACAAAGACTGTGACCTTGACCACTTGCTGCCTTCTGTGAGACCACATGTCTTCCAATCTGTCAGGTCAGGTTATTTTGGCACTTTCGGTAGTTCACATCGTCCGCTCAGTAACCATCCGTGCAGTGGTGATCGTGTGTTATGGCTTCTGTGATATCTTGTATGAACTGAGTTTTTAAATTATGCGTCATGTCGAGAAAGCGAAAGCGGGTTGTAATAACAATTGAAGAAAAATTGGAAGCAACTAAAAGAATTAAAAATTTTGTGAACTGTGGCAGCCGATTTTGGTGTTGGTGTTCCAACTGTTTCTGATTGGGTAAAAATGAAAAATAAGTTTGAAGAGCATGGTTCAAAGATGCCAAACAAGAAAACAATGAAGACGTATCAAAACAAGAAAGTAAATGAGGCTGTGTTTTTATGGTTCTTGCAACAAAGGGATCAAAAGATTGTTGACATGGTACTGCCCCTACCACAGGACAACAACAATGCAGCAGATGACAAAGATGATGACATAGCAGAGAGCAGCAGCCATGACACTGCTAACGTGATCTTTAATGCCTTGCAGGTAAGAGTTTTTTTTTTTTTTGGTTAGGGCATTAAATTATGTTACATGAAATACATGTTTTTCTCACGGAGTTTTATTCATATTTTCAGATAGCATTATGGTTAGTTGAACGATCTGAAGAATCAAAGCCCATCTGGACATTCTGCTAATGAAGTAATTGCAAGATATTGCTGCAAGAAAGCAACGTGAAAAGAAGAAGTAAAGGAAAATAGAAGATTTTCTTTTTAAAATATCGGTATGGAGAACCATACATGACTTCCATATTCTCAGATTTATATTTAAAATCATTTTCAGCCAAACAGCCAGGCTGTGTCTTACCTGCCTTTTTATTGCTGTATTAAATGAAAAATATTATATTACATTAAAATGAAAAAATTATAATTTTATTGCCTGGCAACAAAATTATTTTATTTTTAACAATTACCATTGTTTCAAAAAGTTTAAATAAATTTTCAAGTACTTTACTCTTGTTAAAACGTAAAAGGTTGCAGGTAAACTACCCCTTCCCCTTAACCGATCTTCACCAAAATCGAAAGTCATTGAGACCTCTACAATTCAGGGACGTATGCAAAAAATTATTTGATTCTGTTTCAATTTGCGGCTGTTATCGTTTGCCATAGAAAATACGCTTGATAAAAAAACGTTGCAGGTAAACTACCCCTTCCCCTCAACCGATCTTCACCAAAAACAATAGGTCTTGAGTACTCTACAAATCAGGGCTGTATGCAAAACATTATTTGATTCTGTTTGAATTTACGGCTGTTATCGTTTGCCATAGAAAATACCCTTGTTAAAAAAACGTTGCAGGTAAACTACCCCTTTCCCTCAACCGATCTTCACCAAAAACAATAGGTCTTGAGAACTCTACAATTTAGGGCTGTATGCAAATAATCGTTTGATTCTGTTTGAATTTGCGGCTGTTATCGTTTGCCATAGGAAATACCCTTGTTAAAACATAAAACGTTACAGGTAAACTACCCCTTTCCCTTAACCGATCTTTACCAAAAACAATAGGTCTTGAGAACTCTACAATTCAGGGCTGTATGCGGAACATTATTTGATTCTGTTTGAATTTGCGGCTGTTATCGTTTGCCAAAAAAAAAAAATTTTCCATTGATAAAAAAAAAAACGTTGCAGGTAAACTACCCCTTTCCCTCAACCGATCTTCACCAAAAACAATAGGTCTTGAGTACTCTACAAATCAGAGCTGTATGCAAAAAATTATTTGATTCTGTTTGAATTTGCGGCAGTTATCGTTTGCCATAGAAACAAAATCTACAGACAGACACACAGACAGACAGATAGACACACAGACAGACACACACACAGACACTTTTCGGAAAACGACTTTTTTTCATGTTTTGAGTGTAGTAGAATCAGAATCTGCAATAATCTCGAACACGATTTTTTTTGCCATCACCATACTTCCATTCCTTAAGGAATATGGAAGTAAAAAATCATAAAACTAGTGTTAAAAAATAACTTTATGTAAATAGTTAAGATTTTTATTAAAATCTTTTGATAATATTGTATATTGCCTTCAGTCATTTTACCTCAAACTTTAAAAAATGACATCTTAATTATTATCCAAAATATTGATTATCCGAAACTGCCATCCCCCCTTTGTTTCGGTTAACGGAAGTTCTACTATACACTGCCTGTAATAGGACAGAGTGGGGAGGTTTCTTTTATTAATTTCTATATTAAAAGTAACATCGCAAATTCCCATGTCGACTTGCACAAAGAACTACAGCAGAGCTTTTTAAGCATACATTAGTCTGGAACAGTGTGCGCAGTACAAAAAATCCAAGAATTGTCACGTACAGAATGTGAGTCCACCTTGCATCGCACAAACGAAAAGGATGCCGTAACAAAAAATGGCGTGAGACGAAAATTTGCATTGCAAGTCTGTGAAGACGAAGGAAATGGTGAGCCACTGCCTGTGGTATCACCACAGAACAGCGTCGACGATCGAAAAGAATCAATGAACTGTTGGAACGTCATTGTATTTCCGCCAACATATAGTAGGCGGTGAAAACGGAAATGCTCGCCAGCCTTTGTAGCGAGGCGTCACTTTACACCAAGTGATAAGACCAGCTGGTCGGGTGTGCGTAAGTCACTGAAGTAATTCAAATCAAATTATAATTAAAATGTGTGGAAACTAAACAAAAAACTAAATGTGTAATTTGGTGTGACCAAGAACTAATCGTAACGGGTGGCGGAAATTTTAAATGAACAAACTACAGTGGAACAGTGCGTGATACGTTGCATAACAACGTGGAATCCAGGCCAGGATGAGTACACAGTATTACTACCTACTATAATATAATCACTAAAGGAAATAACTTTCCAAACTAAATTCATTGTTTAACAAAATCTAAAAAATGGGGTAATTGGAATGTGTGGGTGTGTGCGATAACAAAGAATTGGTTCGTCTTAAATTATAGAATACATAATTTAATAATTAAGATTTTATAAGAAGTAAAATATATATTGTTTGTATTAGTAGTAGTTGCGTGTCTCAGAGGTCGTCACTATGTATCACGTAATTCGATAACAAGAATGGGGTTATAACAGTAGATTCAAACAAAAAAAGAAAATGTCATGCTAAAGAGAATAAAGTAATATTTTATTTGAACTTATAAATATGTAATTGTTATTTGCATTGACCTTTTTTCTCTGCCGAGTACACTAGACGACACCTGGTCCAAATACAGGTAGGTGACCCAATTTTAATATTTTTAATCTTATTTTAATATATTGTTATGTAACAACTAAAAATTGATGTATATATAGTGGTGTAGTAGTGTGAGTGCAGATACGCACCGGTATCTACGATAATGTTGTTTTTTATACAATGTCGTAATTATCACTATTATGGTTATTAGTATGATTGTATTGTTTAATGGGTGCGTATTAACAGTCCACTTCTTTGATTTAAAATGTTTCGCGCACTTTGATATATACCTCCCTCACTTACCACACGTGGATATTTCAGTCCTGTTCAGTGACGGTTCCGCTGAAATACATACACTTTACATACAGATAGATATTCAGGTTGAATATTCAATATAATTATCACACACAATATAAATGAAATAATATCTAAATAATATTCTGAATTATTAGATCTATTTAAACTCTTCCGCCACCTTTGGTAGAACTGATTAAGAATAAATGAACTAATTTAGAATTGAAATGATACTCTTTTCACTGGTAATAAAAGTGGAGGTTTATTAACAATTCGAGATATTATAAAATCTTTGAACAATGAACAATCAATAGCTAACAACCTTTTAGATAATAATTACAATTAAAAAATTCAAAATAAGACTCTGTTCAGCCTCAAGGCTGGTAAACCTGTTATTTGTACAATAGTTTAATCTCAAGAGGTTATGTTCTCTTGTATCAGTGAATTACCATATTCGTAAAGTTCTTTTAGGTAGCATGATACCAGGTACAAGATGTAATATTAATAACGATATAAAATGAACAATAATTAATAATAAACAAACAAATATAAAAATCGAAAATTAATACCATATATCTGATAGTTATGGTACTATCGTATGCGGGAATGCGCACGCAACTTTTAGTACTCGTCTGACAATTATCAAGCTCGTTGGCTTGTACAGTTAAAATGTATCACTTTATTTTAATAATTCGCTTTGAGAATTATCTATTTGCAAGAGAAAAATTTATTAGAAAACTCTTGTTATTATTTCCATCTGGTTTGGATTTTACTTGAGAACAGACTGGTAACAATGAAATTGGCAAGTTACCGTTACGATTCTAAGGTTATGTTATAACGGGTATTGTTATAATGGTTAACTATTTCTTAATATTTATTATTTCTTAATCTAAATATAAACACATTATTCGTAATATATTGATGTGTTATTATCAGGATTACATTTATTCTTTCGTATGAAAGCTAATAATGTTTACTTTACAACATCGAAACTTCAAGAAAACAATTTTAGTCAATTGAGTGACTATTGTTATTACTCGTATTTAGTAATAAATGCTTCAAACATAATTTTTTAATAATGATAAATAATTAAAATATTTTCTCAATATTTTAATAATTGTGAATTAATATTCCTTTTAATTCTGATAATTCAATCATGGTTTTTGATACTTCGCCTTTTCTGACTTGCGTAGTATCAAAATTTGTTTACGAAATTATTATTTCTGTTTCAATATTATTTAAATAAAAATTGTACTCCCTGTTTTTTATCTTTCACAACACTCGCAAGTATGATTGACATTATACACTAATCGTACTTGTTTAAATAAATAGCTCCGCACATTTCACTCGTATATATTGGTGTAGTGTTAAGGTTATGTATGTTGGTTTACTTAATGTCACTGCCGCGCACAAATTCAAAATTAAAACTTTTTCATGTTGGCGAGTGGCGTGGCCTCTCCGTCGAAAGACTGATCGTGAACTGTCTTGCTTCCTCGAAGCGTCTCTTTCTCGTCTGCCTAAGGTTCATTCATTCTATTGGTTGAAAAAACTATACTCTCTGACCCAAAAGCCTTTTTTTCTTAAAATATTTAATTTTTTAACAACTTCAGTTTTGAGTTTGAGGCTCTGTGACGTCAGCACTGGTACAAAAATTTAATTGCAAAGTTTAAAATCACAATAACTTTCTTAATCTATGTCCTATCGTTGAATGGTTGATGTCAGTGAATTGCGGACATCCTGTGCTTTAATTTAAGTCTAAGAATGATTATTTTCCGTCCATCACTTCTATCACTAGAACAATTTTATTAATTATCTGTGGTGTATCTTATTTTTATAAGTCTATTACACCAAATTTTACTTATTTATATTAAAACACTTTAAATAAACACTCTGAGTCCATATCTCAATTGGTTTGATTCAAAATTTGGGAATAATTGTTCCCTAAACAATATCTCGTTATGGCGTCTTTAGGCGTCCATATTTGATTTTTTATAAATGTGCTTAAAACTAATTTTTCTTATTTAAAACAGTAATATTGCGATCTAATAATACTAGTAACGTCTATTTACATAATTTTACACTAGAATATTTGTATATGACTGTGTTTAATCTACTTATTTACATTGTTTTAGTCCCCTCCTATCTCTCATATACAATTGTTACCTTATTTCTGGTTTTCTCTATATAAATTATATCATGTACTAATTGTAATTAGTGTACACACATTGTATCTAATTCATTATACATAATGGTTAGCTTTTAGCTAGTTCAGAACCTTCAATTTTTCAGTAATGGGTCTGTTTATGTTGTGTCATATTATAGTAGTCATTTATTTTTGTTAATACAATAACTAAGTTGTTATTGTTACACTTGGTTTGGGTTTCCAAAGTAGTGTTAGACATTATTCTGACTCTTGATAATGTTTTCATTTACTTTTAAACAAGTTTACATGTTATATTTTTCATAAATAACTTGCTCCTCATGGTTTGTTTACATCTGGGTTCTTTCATTATAGTCATTTGGTTTTTAATTATTTGTATATAAAATGACTGTCTTTATGGTCATAGTCTGTTCTCAAAGTAGCATTGGGATTCCCTCTTACTACTGGTAACAACCTTAACAATCTGTGTTCAATCTTTGATACAGTATTTTTCTTAGCTAGTTAGTTATACAATGGTTCAGCTTACTTCTGGTTATATGTACATAGTTAGTTAGTTTACAATATTTTGGTTACAATGCTGTTATTATTATGTTCAGAATCTGTTCTCAAGGTAGTACCAGATATTTATCTCACTACTGGTAATACTTTTATTAACATTGGTATTTGTTTTGATATCGTATTTTGTCTAACTAAATTGGCATACTTGTTCCATCTCTACTATCTCTGTGTCATCATATTTGCTTTGTTTTATTTGCATTGTGCTGCAATATAATACATTGTCTCTTAGGATTTATTATTATTTATAACAAATTCTTGATTGATATCATAGTTGATGATCATTTATTTATATTAACATGTATGATTTTCTGTTTCATAGGCGTCTTCCCTATGGGGTTATGTAACAAATGTACCACATGTTTTAATGCAGTATTTTTCTACTACTAACTAACATGACTTCAGTATGGTATCTTACTATAATATTTTAATTATTTTGTTACACATGTTTATACAACTCCTTCTTAAACAATAACACAAATCTTTTTGCATTAATTACTATATTTTTCTGGTCATCGGTTGAATTCAATTCCTGTCACTTTGTTTGATACATAACAAAGGTTTTTTTTATTTGTTGTCAGTTCTCTATGAACAATAACATAATTGTTCTATTTTATTCTATTCTGGTGGTCTTATGATTATCTGTATTGATCACAACCTTTATTAAATCAGTCACACTCATTGTCTGTGTTTATTTGACTATTTTAATTCTTGCTGTTTCATTATGAAATTAACATATTTTCTTACACTATAAACTTCATCACTGGGATTGTTTGTGTGGTTTATTCAGTTGAAATTAGTTAACTATTCACAGGTTTCACATCTATGTTAAGTACTCACTGTAATTGTTTGTGGTTCCTTAAATGTTAAACACTGGTTTTCTTTTCATATTTGATAATCATCACTTCTTTTGGTCACTTATATAGCCTTTAGTACACGTGGTTTATGTTGAGTCCTTGCATGATCCATCCATCTTCTTCTCTCTTCATGGTACGCTTCCTTGTCCTTCTTCTTTCTTCTTCTTTAATATTTTCGTTGTGGTTATTATTTTTATTTATTTTCCTCGCTGTTGGAGTTTGTTGGTCCTTATTTTGTCGGTTCCCCTCACTGTTGGATCCTATTGGGTCTGGTTACTGATATTTTGTTTTGGCTCATGGCATTTTCTTTCTTCATTTTGTATTTGATGTTGCTATGTTAATATTATCTTCTTCATCGTTGGATTTTTATATTAATATATTTGTAGATACACACTTTTATACACTTAGGTTTATTTATCTAACATACTTCCATGCTTTTCTCTTACTTGACGTTATATTAGCTTATATTATGTAACTACCATATTTGGTAACGTTACAATATTAATATTTTAATTCCCTTGTAATATTTCATGCCATGCACACTTTGATAGAGTATATCAATGTTAATGCTATAGAATGATATGCAACGTTTCCAAATACAAAACTACACATAAAGAGTTGAATAAATTAGTACTCACCTCTAGACATATCAGACAACATATGGAAATGTACAGATGAACCACCAGCACTTTCTCCAAACAGGGTGATATTATCCGGATCACCTCCAAAATTCCTGATTTCATTCTTCACCCATTTCAGTGCTTCAACTTGATCTTTTAATCCTACATTTCCTGGCGCTTCTGGAATTTCCAGATTAAGAAACCCTAAACATATAATACTAATTAGTTAAGCCTGCTCAGAGTCTTGCCACATGATAATTTAAAGAGAAAAATAAAACTGAATGTATGCAATCTAGCCACTATTTGAAGTTGAAAAATTAATGTTTGACTATTTACTCCAGTAAAAATTGGAGTGAAAATGTTCAAAAGAAATCTAACAACTGCAACAAATTCAAATCCTCATTTCACTCGCCCAAAGCATGAGCAGGACTATACATTATACCAACAGCTATTTCTACGCCCAACACATAAAATGTTTGTCACTCTTTGTATATGTTACAGCAAGCACATACCTAAGACACCTAGACGATAGTTCATAGTAACAAGTATGATGTCATGTTGAACAAGGAAATCAGGTCCATACACTTCTGTGTCAGCATGACCAAACGCAAACCCTCCTCCATGAATCCAGACCATCACTGCTTTCAAAGCTGATTTATCTACATTCTTAAAAATTCAACAATTCATACATGATACTGCTCTCTATGTACACTATAAACTTTGGTGTTATGTACAAAATTATTGCACATGCTTTTATACTTGTGAAATAAAATCACTGTAGAGCAAGTGAACTCGTTTAAGTATTTGAGGAGTATGAGGAGTATTTGACATGAAATGGAAGCTGTATGGAGGAAATCAGTAGTAAGATATATGCACACACACACACACACACACACACACACACACACACACACACACAAGGAGGAGAAAGCTCTTGAAAAGGTAAACACATTACAGCAAGAAGAATTCCAATTGAGATGAGAAAGAGAGCCAATAAATGTTTTATTTGGAGTTTGGTCTTATAGGAAGTGGAACATGGTTCATCATTAAGAAAGAAGAAAAGTACTAGAGACCTCCAAAATGTGGTTGTGGTATAGAATTAACAGGTGAAATAGATTGACAAGCAAGAATAGGAGTGGAAAGGAAACTGTTAAAAGTCATAAGAAAGAGAAAAAATCTTGTTTGGTGCATACATTGCACACAACTGTCTTCAACCAAGAATCATAGAGAGAAAGGTTGGAGCAGGAGAGAATGGAGAAGAAGCAAGTTGGAATGCTTGATGACACCAAAAAGGAAGGAGCTATTGTTAGAAGACAAATGCACAGAACTGAGAAAAATGGAGGGCATCCCATAGAAACCTGTCTTAGTTTTCTATGGGATTAAGACATAGATTAAGACAAAGGATTAAGACAATAAAACAGATATATGTTTTTTACACTTAATGTCATATTTAATTTTTGGTTAAAAAATTATTTAGTATGTATCTACACAAACAAAAAAAAACATGTAAATACAGTGTACTGGTAATCAAACATAGTCATCAGAACATAAATTTTATATTAATAGTGTTGTTATACTCAGAGGCGGCTCACTCATAAGGGCACATGGTCACGTGCCCCACCAAAAAAACACGAAATAAATAAATAAATATTGTAGAAACGTCCTCGTTTCAAATGATAGTTTGTAACAGTGCGAAGTCTGGAGAAATGTGGCAACGCGAAAACAAATGTGGCAACATAGCGACGGTCACAGCGACCGTTGTGACCCAGGTCGCACTACTCCCTTCCACTTCTCAACTCTCTTGTGGTGGGAGAGCGTAATGCTAAAATCCCATAGCATTCGGTCACCCAGACTATGTGACCATTGACCAAACATTTACAGTCTTCAGGTAGTAAACTCTGAATCCTGTAGGTGCGCCACATTACTGCAACTAACGGATATGAATCGGAGCTATTTAGTAGACTATTACATTTTACCGCCATCTGAGCTGTTCTATAATACTAATAATTACTGTTACTTTCTTAGTGTATGTTGTTCGAAATAATGTTATTATAGTGTTTCTATCGTGAATATGATTATAATAATTTTTGCGATTTTATATAATTTTAAATTATATTCTCATTGAAGGAAATATTAAAATAGAACGTGTACCTAGAGCGGTTATGTTATGTGCTACATGATAGTTGTGGTGGCAGTGCTTATAGTAATTGTATAAATTGTAGTGTTACAAGTTTACAAGTGGTTTTCAGTAATCAGTGTTACGCACGCGTGTAAATAACGGTGTTGAAAATATTCAAGTGTCGGTATTTTGTGTGCTTGTGTAAATCTCTGAGACAAAATGAATGATGTCAAGTATTTACAGAGTAAAACTTTGTGCTATGAAGATAGGTTAATAGCAAAACAATTGGGTCCACCAAGACCGCAGTTGTCTATCAACCAAGTGTTTAAGGACAAAAACAGAACCTATAATAGAACTTTCAATACCACAGTGTACGAAAAATGGGAATGGATGTGCGGATGCCCCACAATCAATGCTTTATTTTGCTTTGCTTGTCTTCTGTTTGGCGGTGAAGACACGTGGACTAAGTCAGGCGTTAAAGATCTGAAACATTTACCAGAAAAGAGTAAGAAGCATTCGCTGTCTAAATGTCATTTAGACAATGAAATGAGTTTAGCCGTGCTAGGTATTGTAAATATTAGATTGCAACTCGATGATGGTTACAGAATTTCTGTTCGTAAACATAACGAACTTGTAGACAAGAACAGATACATCTTATCTCGAATAATTGATGCGATTAAATTTTGTGGGGAATTTGAATTAGCTTTACGTGGCCACGATGAAACGGAAGAAGCAGACAACAACCCAGGGATTTTTAAAGGACTAATCAATTATACTGCAGCACTTGACAGTGTTTTGAAAGATCATTTAGAAAATTCAACAGTGTTTAAAGGAACCTCGAAAACAATTCAGAACGAACTTTTAGATGCCATTTTGTCAGTGTGTCGAAAAAATATTGTGACTGAAATTTCTACGATAGACTTCATATCACTTCAGGCTGATGAAACAACTGACAGTTCGTGCAAAACACAGATGGCACTGATTTTGAGATATCTCATTGAAGGGAGAATAATTGAAAGGTTTTGGGGTTTTTTTGAAGTCCCTTTTGATAAAAGTGCTCGAAGTTTAGCCTCGACAATTTTAGGACAGTTGGAAGAAATAGGAATATACAAGTCCCCGGAAAAACTAATTTGTCAGACTTACGATGGTGCATCTGTCATGAGTGGTCAGAAAGGAGGGGTCCAGTGTTTGGTTAAAGAGAAGTATCCAAATGCAAATTTTATTCATTGTTATGCCCATCAAGGGAATCTGATTCTTCAAAACTCAACATCGTCTGCCTCCCAGAGTAGAATATTTTTTCAAGACCTGCAAGGAATAGGACCATATTTTTCAAGATCTCCAAAGAGGATGGATTATTTAGTAGAAATTGCAAAAAAAAAAATTGGGTCTGTGCCTCCTACAAGATGGTACTTTCAACACAGGGCTGTTAATACTGTGTTTGAACATAAAGATAATCTAATAAAATGTTTTGAACACATTAGGGACATAGAGATTTCTGACAAAAGTGCTTCTAGCCAGGCTGCAGGATTTGTACGAACTTTGAGGGATCCTCAGTTCATTTTCTGGTTGACTTTTTTCCACAAAATTATGCCTCATGTGGCGATTTTCTTTGATTGCATTCAACAAAGAAACATTGATGCAATAAAAATGAGAACATTTGTTAAACATTTTGTGTGTGCAGTGGTTAATATTTGTAAGATCTATGAAGACAGTGAAGTGTCTGTAAGTGAGCCTGTGACTAAGAGACAGTGTGTTGAACAATTAAGTAATAGGAGCAACCGTGTGGCCGCTTTGGAAGTATGTGATATGATTGTGAACAATATTAATGAAAGATTTCAATTTTCAGATCATTTATGTGTTTCCAAATTGTTTTTAGTTGAAAAGTTCCCACAGTACTGTGTTGAGTTTCCGGAAAATGATTTTCAGACTACAATTAAATTTTATCCAACAATAAATGGTCTGAAACTGAGAACCGAACTAGAAGTGTTATACAGTCGTGAAGATTTACGTATTGCTTCTGGTGCAACACCCTTATTACAGTTTTTCCTTGATAATAACATGTTTCGTACCTTCTCAGAGTGTGTGACTATTTTAAAGATAATTGTTACCATACCGATGACAACTGTTGAAAGTGAAAGGTGCTTTTCTACATTGAAAAGAATAAAAACATTTTTAAGAAATTCCATGGGCACTGATAGACTGAATGCATTGGCTATGCTATCCATAGAAAAAAAAATGATTCATGGAATTCAAGATTTCAACAAACAAGTGATAGAGGAATTCGCTACATCTAAAAACAGGAGAATGGAATTGTTATACAAAAAGTGAAATACCAGGTAAGACCTTCTATATTTTTTTACCTAAGTACTAATTACCGCGAATGGTGGCCCACCTTAGATCCTCCCCACTGTGTGCCCCTCCCATTTCATTACTCACGAGCCGCCACTGGTTATACTCTTCTTAACTTACACTTTCTGCCCTAGGCCTGAAATAATTTTGTAAGACCTGCTGGTCAAATCCAAATTAGCTTTTACAAGTATACTCTAATGTTAACACATTTCATCATAACAACATCACAAGATTCATAGCCTAAAGATACCATACTTTTTATCGATTTTGGTCATAGACCATCGTCAGCATATTTACACTATACACTCGCGGACATGATATTGTGAAACAGTTACTATTTACAGAAAAAAACAAATTCGAAAACACTGATTAATGATCGTGAAATGTACATTTACATCCAAAGTTTCTCGAGAACTGAATTTATTGTGGAGTGTTTATGTTTACAATCAGGTCTATATATTATATCAGCTGATTATCTTGATTCCATTGTTCCACAACATCTCAAATGTGATATGATTTTTTGAAGTACATCATGAGGTTCAATAGATTTTCGTGGCCCTCTTCTTTTACATGTTCATATATTCGGTATTGTTCATATATATTAGATCTTATTTCATCATCGCATGTTTTCAATACCATTGGATGTTGTTGTATTGGACCATATTCACAAGACTGTTGTTTTATGTGTTTGGCTATTGATGAGTTCGGATTTGAATGTTGAGACTGTCTGGTGTGTTCTATATACCTGTGTTTAAAGGATCTTGATGTGAAACCTATGTATATTTTGTTCCACCGCACATTGTATTCTGTCAAATTAGCAGGCTGACATTGATATTGATAGATTCCAGCTTTTTTATAAATGCTTTTCTTTTATGTATTGATTATTTTCAGATTGTTGTAGATCTCACTGTTTGTTCTGAACGCTAACTGATAGTCGTATTTTGCAAATGTTTTAGCTAAATTGTATGGTATCTTTAGCCTATGAACAATGAATACACTACAATAGAAGAGTGAGATTGTATGTACCATTAGTAAACAATACGTGAGTACATATTATAATACATAACATTATCATTAACATCACAAGACTCCACATAACAACTATATTATGGTATGACAGTCTAAACTTTGAAATGTAAAAGCCAATATAATATACAAAGTTCAGACTTATCAAATCTCTGACCCTCCAAACATTTTTCTAAAAGACCTTAGAAGGTGTTAAATAACTATAGATTGCAGGTGTCCAAAAACAGGATATTTAATTTTCATTCAGAAAATGTTAATGTGTTAATCTGATGAATGCATAAAACAACATTAACATATAAAACAATGGCTTTCTCAAAAACAATACAGTTACCTGCAGTAAAAAATATATCCCAACCACAGTGGGTATTCCTAACCTCAACATAAAATAATATTCTAATTACCTTTTGTAACCCAGTAACAGATAAATAAAAGCATCATTTTTTAATTTCATTCACTAGTACATCTAAATGTGGAAGATACTGTCTTTAAGTGTTCATACAAGTAAAATTTTTGATATTAATTTTTTTTATTACAAGGAATTTTTATTTTTTATAACTGCAAAAAACTTGTGTTATATTTTTGTGGCATAATATAAGAATATATAAATGACAAGTTTAATTCAAACTGAAACAATACATTTCTTTACCAGATTTCAATATTACCTTTGGTGTATATACATTCAAAAACAAACAGTCTTCATCTCCACAAAAATGTTTCTTCACCATATCAAAATGTGGAGCACGGTTGCCTTCTTTAAGCGCATCTTTGGTTCCTGTCCATTTTTCTATAGGCTGAGGAGGCTAAAAGAACATGGAAGTAAAAATAGTAGATTTTTAAAGAACTTAATGAACATGAGAAAAATCATTTAGTCAAAGACAAAAAAAACTGAACGTGTTACATATTCTATTAGAAATTAAGGAGTCATTACTAGTATTTGCTTACATAATACACTCTACACCTACTAATGCATCTTGGCATTGATTCATATACAATAAAACTATGTGAAGAACCTTATTTTATAACACGCATAACATAAAAATCATAAACGATACAATTAGCAAGAACATAAGTTAATCATTATCCTTACCTGTTTGCAAATTTTCTTTAACTATTTTTAGAGAGAAATCAGCAAATTATAAATGCTGGAGTTAGTTTATTAATATTATTACTAATTAAATTATTTAATTCTTGTATGCAAACAATTATTGTTGTAAGACACTAATGCAGCATTGTAAATACCATCAGTCTATAGTAACTCCAAAGCATGGCTGTAGTGAAAACCATGCTATTAAATCATTCGATTACACATATTATCAAGTGTTTTTAAAGCTTATTTGAAAATGTTTATATACTTTGGGACTTTTTACCTTTACAAATTAGGTGTCATCTTTCTACATGTCTGTTCAAGAAACTGTAAACGATGTAACACTTATAGTCCCAACTGTATTTAAAGAAACCCATTTTAAACCAGCTTTTAATAAAAATCTGATCTTAACCAGTTTTTATTATAAGAACTAAAACAATCGTATGATACAGTCTAATTTTTATAGCAGCTACAATTAAGTATGTTAGGAGTAGGCCTATACCCACAACTCTGAAGGGCTGTTTGAATCAATGTAGAACTAACTAATCTAGCAACTTGAGAAGTAAGACTTATAGGAAGGTGGTGCCTTTGAAAAACAAAAATAACTTGAGCCTATACCACATCTGTAGGCTTACATGTATAAAGTAAGATTATATTCAACCCTACACTGTAACCTTATGGTTATATTTGAAAGTGAAGTGTCTCTTACATAAGGAAAAAAAATGTGACAAAATTTTGGGCTAAATGAAAAACACAAGAAATAAAGGTAAGCTGTGTAAACATAAACTGGGAAGGTGTCCCACAAAAACATATTTGCCAATTTAAACATAGGCAAGACAATCACAATTCAAGACAAGACATCACAGTGCTACAGAATATTGTTCAATTTTGTTTTTTAATCAGTTTACCATATTGTATTTGGGTAATTAGAACATAAATATAATACTATAAACCTCAGCAGACATGTAAATTCATTAATTACTGTTGCCTTAGAACTAACAAATTTAGTTTTCTAATGTAATAAATATGCCCATGAGAGGTTATGTAATATTTTAATTATTTACTTTCATAAAAAAAAAATCGGTGCACGACTATCGACTCTAGAGCCAACTTACACAGATTTGATTTTGTTTTAAAGGTTGTTATGTTACCTATTTGAAACATTTAGCTGAAGGTTACAGATGGTGGAAGTGTAGATCGTATTTATTTTTCGGAATACATTTCATGTGAATGCATTGACATATGTTGCGTAAATGGTCTTTAACGGAACTATCTTCAATGCCGCCTCGGCACAGTAAGTGTATTGTCAATTATATCCCACTTCATGTTATTATTCATATCGTTTCACTAGACAAAAAAGTTGACAAATTCAAGAATTCCGCCATGCAAACAATTCGATCTCTATTCTATACACCTGAAATCGATAGACAGTTTGATGTATTGCCAACATACTACTGTCAAACTGATATTGGTATACTCGTAAATAAAATTGTTTTAAGAATGAAATTATTCTCTCAATTTTTGCTAAGTATTAAATTTTTTACGCTTTTCTTAAAAATTAGTATTGGCACTAAAACTCCGCGTATACATCACCTGATGATCATGTGTTGGCATCAGTGCGAACAATGATTTTGAATTTTGACGTCTCGCTCTTAATTAAAAACATTTTAATCGTTGCTCTTTAACAAACTAATGTTAATATTATTATTACACATACGTAGTAGTTTACTTACTTTAAATCTTAAATTTCCCACCGGCGGTTTGGCATACGGTATTCCTTGAAAACTAACGTATTCATAACCTAACTTTGATTTGACAACTCTGCCTCTCAATAGTCCCCTGCTTACTGCTACTTCTATAAATTTGCTCATGTTTAGTGACACTGTTCACAATAAAAGGAACCTTTTGTAATAATCGGTGGTATTTAAAAAGTTAATAGTAACCGAGTTGTGACTTTCTAGTAGTCGGCCTTGTAACAGCACTGGTGTAATAGGCCAATGTAAGTTGCTGTTAGCACCAGTTTAGGAACAATGTACTGCCAGAATCAACTAACAGTTGTTATCAGAAGACAGTATAGATAACATTTTGCTCATCAGAACATTAAAATACCATATGCTACAAGGAATAAGAATTTTTTATTTTTCTTATTAACTATAGAACAACAGATTTATGTAATTTATTAATAATTTCTATATATATCATCCTGATGCTAATAAAAGTCATTTATTTCAGTCCGTAAATAATTTTTGCAAGTCCCTTTTGAGTTATTAATTGTAGGCTTACATGGTGGAGTAGGCAAAAACTGCAAAATTTCTGTTTGGGTTGAGCAAATTTTAACACGTTACATAATCTGTGAATAAGTGTAAATAAAAACCTATCAAAACAGATGATATACCAGTGATATAATTTTTACTTCCATATTTCCTTAAGGAATGGAAGTATGGTGATGGCAAAAAAAATCGTGTTCGAGATTATTGCAGATTCTGATTCTACTACACTCAAAACATGAAAAAAAGTCGTTTTCCGAAAAGTGTGTGTGTGTGTGTGTGTGTGTGTGTGTGTCTGTGTGTCTGTAGATTTTTTTCTATGGCAAACGATAACTGCCGCAAATTCAAACAGAATCAAATAATTTTTTGCATCAGCCCTGATTTGTAGAGAGCTCGCGACCTATTGTTTTTGGTGAAGATCGGTTGATGGAAAGGGGTAGTTTACCTGCAACGGTTTTTTTTTATCAAGGGAAATTTTTTTTTTTTTGGCAAACGATAACAGCCGCAAATTCAAACAGAATCAAATAATGTTTCGTATACAGCCCTGAATTGTAGAGTTCTCAAGACCTTTTGTTTTTGGTGAAGATCGGTTAAGGGAAAGGGGTAGTTTACTTGTAACGTTTTATGTTTTAACAAGGGTATTTCTTATGGCAAACGATAACAGCCGCAAATTCAAACAGAATCAAAAGATTATTTGCATACAGCCCTAAATTGTAGAGTTCTCAAGACCTATTGTTTTTGGTGAAGATCGGTTAAGGGAAAGGGGTAGTTTACCTACAACGTTTTATTAACAAGGGTATTTTCTATGGCAAACGATAACAGCCGCAAATTCAAACAGAATCAAATATTTTTCTGCATACAGCCCTGATTTGTAGAGTACTCAAGACCTGTTGTTTTTGGTGAAGATCGGTTGAGGGGAAGGAGTAGTTTACCTGCAACGTTTTTTATCAAGCGTATTTTCTATGGCAAACGATAACTGCCGCAAATTCAAACAGAATCAAATAATGTTTTGCATACAGCCCTGATTTGTAGAGTACTCGCGACCTATTGTTTTTGGTGAAGATCGGTTGAGGGGAAGGGGTAGTTTACCTGCAACGGTTTTTTTTATCAAGGGAAATTTTTTTTTTGGCAAACGATAACAGGCGCAAATTCAAACAGACTTAAATAATGTTTCGTATACAGCCCTGAATTGTAGAGTTTTCACGACCTGTTGTTTTTGGTGAAGATCGGTTAAGGGAAAGGGGTAGTTTACCTGTAACGTTTTATGTTTTAACAAGGGTATTTCCTATGGCAAACGATAACAGCCGCAAATTCAAACAGAATCAAACGATTATTTGCATACAGCCCTAAATTGTAGAGTTCTCAAGACCTATTGTTTTTGGTGAAGATCGGTTGAGGGAAAAGGGTAGTTTACTTGCAACATTTTTTTAACAAGGGTATTTTCTATGGCAAACGATAACAGCCGCAAATTCAAACAGAATCAAATAATTTTTTGCATACATCCCTGAATTGTAGAGGTCTCAAGGACTTTCGATTTTGGTGAAGATCGGTTAAGGGGAAGGGGTAGTTTACCTGCAACCTTTTACGTTTTAACAAGAGTAAAGTACTTGCAAATTTATTTAAACTTTTTGAAACAATGGCAATTGTTAAAAATAAAATAATTTTGTTGCCAGGCAATAAAATTAAAATTTTTTAATTTTAATGTAATATAATATTTTTCATTTAATACGGCAATAAAAAGGCAGGTAAGACACAAACACACAATTCACGTTATTTCTGGCCTCACTCATGTTTATTTTCTTACGTTTGCACGCTTTTTAAATGGAAAGTGCCGAAACCCACACCAACATAACGCGTGCAAGCCGAAAAAATGGACATCAATTTGCTTACTGGCGAAGCTAGTAGTTAATGAATGGATAGGCAAAAATCTTATCTTAAATTTTTTTTAAGGAATCACTAAAAGGACGGTGGGTCAAATCGGACGCTGAGGTAGAGTTGCTGTAACCGAATGGTTCCACAAACAGCCGTAAGAATTTTACTAGCAGGGAATCTACAGGTTAGCGCAACAGTGGAACTCATGTCTTAATGTTATTGGAGACTTCTTTTAAAATCGTTGAATAAAAAATGCTTTACAGCTCTATACGTGTGTCTATTGAACAATCCTTGTATTAGTCATACACAATAATACAACTGATTGAACTTCAAATTTTTAAACTTGATTAGTTTCTATATATATGTTTAATGTTACAAATAATTCAAATAACAATCTTGATCATCTGTTAGTTCAGCGGAATAACAGTGACACTTTTAATAACCGCATAAAATAAACACTTAGAAACAACACAGGCGCTTTAACTTAACTGTTTGGACCACAGAAGTGAGGCATGCCTCAACGCTCTATGTGTACAGCGCGGGACAATCCCCCCTCCCTACACTTCCCTATCACACCACTACATTGCTTACATACGATGTATACAAAAAACGCTGAGGCAAGTTCAGGTTGCCTCATTCGCTTTAAACGAACTATGCCGAATCTCACCTGTCACCATCTAGCGGTCGCTCAATAAAGCACGTTTCGGTTTAATAAATTTGACAGTCGCAGTAACAATGTATAATCTTTACGTTATGTAGTTCATACGTATTTATAATTTTTATTCTACAGAATTTTTTAGGGTAGGCATTGCCTCAATTGCCTCCATGTAACTTCGCCACTGATATATATGTGTACAACGTTATCGGCAACAAAGAAGTAGTTTTTGTTAAAATTCCTTCCCGGGATATTTGGCCGTAGTCCAATGTTTTCTACAAAACCAGACATTTCGGCAATGCCATCGACTTCCATCATCAGTGAAAATCGAGTGCGATAATGTGAGGTGGTATACGTTAGTGACCACAGTACTGTGGTTAAGGCCGAAGCAGTAAGTAGAAAGAAGTAGTTTCTATGGTAATATTTCATTTCGAAAATGATTTTAAATATAAATCTTAGAATATGGAAGTCATGTATGGTTCTCCATACCGATATTTTAGATTATGTAGCCCTAATATGGTATGAAGCACAGACATGTTATTTTGATGTTTTTAAAACCTCCAAAATACTATTTTTTTTACTTCCATATTCCTTAAGGAATGGAAGTATGGTGATGGCAAAAAAAATCGTGTTCGAGATTATTGCAGATTCTGATTCTACTACACTCAAAACATGAAAAAAAGTCGTTTTCCGAAAAGTGTCTGTGTGTGTGTCTGTCTGTCTATCTGTCTGTCTGTCTATGTGTCTGTAGATTTTTTTTCTATGGCAAACGATAACTGCCGCAAATTCAAACAGAATCAAATAATTTTTTGCATGCAGCCCTGATTTGCAGAGTACTCGCGACCTATTGTTTTTGGTGAAGATCGGTTGAGGGAAAGGGGTAGTTTACCTGCAACGGTTTTTTTTTAGCAAGGGTAATTTTGTTTGTTTGGCAAACGATAACAGCCGCAACTTCAAACAGAATCAAATAATGTTTCGCATACAGCCCTGAATTGTAGAGTTCTCAAGATCTTTTGATTTTGGTGAAGATCGGTTAAGGGAAAGGGGTAGTTTACCTGTAACGTTTTATGTTTTAACAAGGGTATTTCCTATGGCAAACGATAACAGCCGCAAATTCAAATAGAATCAAAAGATTATTTGCATACAGCCCTAAATTGTAGAGTTCTCAAGACCTATTGTTTTTGGTGAAGATCGGTTGAGGGAAAGGCGTAGTTTACCTGCAACGTTTTTTTAACAAGGGTATTTTCTATGGCAAAAGATAACAGCCGCAAATTCAAACAGAATCAAATAATGTTTTGCATACAGCCCTGATTTGTAGAGTACTCAAGATCTATTGTTTTTGGTGAAGATCGGTTAAGGGGAAGGGGTAGTTTACCTGCAACATTTTTTTATCAAGCGTATTTTCTATGGCAAACGATAACAGCCGCAAATTCAAACAGAATCAAATAATTTTTTGCATACGTCCCTGAATTGTAGAGGTCTCAATGACTTTCGATTTTGGTGAAGATCGGTTAAGGGGAAGGAGTAGTTTACCTGCAACCTTTTACGTTTTAACAAGAGTAAAGTACTTGCAAATTTATTTAAACTTTTTGAAACAATGGTAATTGTTAAAAATAAAATAATTTTGTTGCCAGGCAATAAAATTATAATTTTTTCATTTTAATGTAATATAATATTTTTCATTTAATACAGCAATAAAAAGGCAGGTAAGACACAGCCTGGCTGTTTGGCTGAAAATGATTTTAAATATAAATCTTAGAATATGGAAGTCATGTATGGTTCTCCATACCGATATTTACTCTTCTTAATGCCTCAGACAACCGGTTGGTCAGTAGTATGCAACTTTTTAAAATGATGCAACTGGAGAATTCTTTACTTGTGTTAACAAAAAAGTACTGAATTATAGAAAACTTAATATTTCATGAATTCATTAAATATGTTTTAAACACACCAGAATACAAAAAAATTTAAAATTTGGCCTTCTATTCTTACTTGATTGCATCTAGTGATTTATACCTGATTTGAGCATCCTCTATTTGAAGTCGATAAGAAAGGATGCTCATGTCTTCCCACTCCAATAGTCAGTGTTCATACTGTCATCTCAAATACGGGTAGTCTTTATCTGTTGATAATGACCTTATTTATCATTCATATTTCAGCATTATACTCTCAACAATGATTCTGTAACTCAGTGGTTCACTTTTGTGGATCATATACCTATAATTTGTTTTGTTCATGAAACAAATTTAACATCCCTAATACTCTTTGACAGCACAAGCTTTTTTCTTATATCCACATTTGACAACCACTGAGTTCTATTATTGTCCTAATAAAAGAAAAACTTTATATGTTATCAGAACTTTGGTTTTCCGGGTTCTAAGGGCGTGGGTTCAAGGTTGTTTGGTGCAAATGTTTCGGGTGTGCCTTCGACAGCCATCTTCAGTGCAGAAGGCTGCAACACACTGACCAAGGTTTCGCAGTCAGTGACCACTGAACTGTGGTTAAGGCTAGTGGCTGTGAGTAGGACACACATATTTATAAACTTTTGGACAATGGCCTTACAACCCGGCAAGGCAAAGTTCTGATAACATTGAAGCTGGTCGTGAAAGCCTCAGACAAAATTTAAAAACTTTATATCTTTTAATCAAATTCTTATCAAGATACAAGTCATGTAGATTAATAATTATATATTTGGTTATACTGTAACTTACAGTTAAACACGATTTTTGGTATTCTCCTGTTAATTTCTTGTATATTTAATTAGCAAACAGCAAATATTCTAGCTATATTTCTGATGATTTTTTTTTGCACATGAGCCACTGTGGACTACATTTGATTCAACTGGTTCCTCTCTTCTTCTCCTCCTCTCCCACATCTCCTTCATTCTTGATCGATGTCTCTCCCTCCTTTCATCAGTCCAGATGGCACCTGTCCTCTTCTTGGGGTTTTCCTGAAAGCCTTGGGCATTTTTTAATTTCTTTTTGAGTGGCAAGCATTCTTCAATGTCTTCTTGAGTAATCTGGAGTCTTTATGTCTTTTTCTGTTTCTTTGAACCACATATTGGACATTTTGAGCTTTTTGAAATAGTGAAAAAGCTTCCCTGTTAGTCTGTCAGGACTCATTCTTTGAAAATGTCCATAGAAAGTAATTCTTCTTTTTCTAATTACATCTGTGATTTTCTGAACACGTACATACATCTCATTATTGTGGCGTCTTCTGTACTGTTCTCTGTCTTTTATTGATCCCAAGATTTTTCTTAACATTTTCCTTGCTGTGACTTCCAGTTCTTCCATCATTATTTTCTTGTTCAGAGTCAGACACTCAATCGCATAAGTGCTTCCGGGGGAATTACTGTTGAATAATGCCTAAGTTTGGCATTAATGGATATTGATTTCTTGTTATATGTGTCCTTGGTTAAATGGTAAGCAACTTTCATCTTACTAACTTGTGCTTTAATGGCTTCTTTCTCTGAAACATTGTGTTCAACAACTTCTCCAAGATACTTGAATTTGTCAGTTCCATAGATTTGCCTGTATCAAGTTTTCATTTTCTTGGATATATTGTCTTGATGTTTGTCAGTCATGATCTTGGTTTTTTCAAAAGAAATTTGTAAACCAACTCTTTCGGCTTGTTCTATAAGCAATTCTATGTGTCTAATGGCTGTTTCTAATGGCTAGATCATCAGCAAATGCTAGACAATGTATTGACAGGTTATCTCTGGTATAGCCTAGTCTAATTCCCTGGCTGATGTGATTTCCTCCAATGATTTTCTCCATTCTCGTATTACTTTTTCAGAACACAGTTAAAAAGCAATGGTGATAGTCCATCTCCTTGTCTGACTCCTGTCTTAATTTCAACCTGTCTAGAAATTTCACCTCTGAATTTCACTTTGGAGTAGGTATTTGTCAGTGTTTGTTTGATTAAATTTGTTGTTTTATTATACAAGCCAAATTCATTAAGGATTCGGAACAATGGCTCTATCAATTGAGTCATATGCCTTCTTAAATTCAATAAAAGTAATTACAAAATCTTTAGATCTTCTTTTCAAATATGTCATTACTAATTTTAGATTATGAATCTGCTTTGTTCATGACCTTCGTTTTCGGAAGTCACTTTACGTTTCCTGATTATACTTTATTTATATTTTCTCACATTTTCTGGACTGTCCTTGTAAACATAACCTTGCATTATCTTTAAGGAAGATGTCGGATTGCAAGATGCTGGAATGTATTCAGTTTCTTTATTTGGTACATGGTATCAATGGTATCCCTGGGCATACACCTTGTTCAGTTAATACAGCTGTTGATTTCATGTGTTCATAGTACTGTCAAGCAGCTCATCTGTGGTATACTTTTACAAATTTTTCTAACTGTACAAACATAATTACCATTTGTTTTTACTTTTTAAACATTTTTTTTTAAAGTTGCTTAACTGTATATATTCTGTCTATGGATGATTTCCTAGCCCCATCAAACCATACGGATTACGTAGATACAGTCTTATGTAACAGAGGTTCAGAATAGTTTGTTACACATGAGTTTTACTGATTAAAAGGCCAGATGTAATTAATTGTTAAATAACAAATATTTAAAGGGATTTACTTATAAATTCAAATATTCATTCAATATATTTAGTAATGTACTGTATCATCATGGCCAACATATTACAGTTGTGTTTAATGATTTAAAAGAACTTTCTTTTGAAAGAAATTTAGGTATCTTACAATTTAACATTCATTTTGTATATTAGACAAAATAATTCCTCAAATGCAGAAAATATTTAATGATTGAAAGATTCATACAACCCGTGACAGTCCTCAGACCTGTCTGATGTTTTTCACTACCTCATTACCTTTATTCTTGGTGCCCAGTATTTCAACCCATACAATACAGTTGGCATTTGTTCCATTAACTGTGGAGCTAACCTAATCTTCACCCAATAACTTCCTAAAAAGTTATTGAGTTGCCTAGTAGAATCTCTCAGGTTATAATCCACACCTACCATGTACAGGCTGTGTACTACTTTTTCTAAACATTATTTATTCACTATTTTTTATAATAACATGATTGTTTGCAGACAACAATATGCTTGTATATAATGTCCTCACAACAACAGTTGCAGTTTGTTTTCATTTTTCACTTACTTATAAGATCATCTGTATAAATGTTGATTATGACTGGGGACATAGGCCTACCACAGCCCTGTGTTACTCCTTGATTTACAAAAGCTTTAAGCCATGCTTTCCCATTCTAACAAAATCAAAAGGCTATTTCAAATCCCTGAATGCAATTCGTGCCTCAAGATTAAATCCCCTATGTTTCTGTATCATACGTAAAAATGTAATTACTTTTATCATAATTGATAACCTCACAAAATTCAAACATTTCGGCTTAAATATTACTAGTTATCGAAATTTAATGGAAGGGGTGCTTGGCCAAATAAATAAAGCCCATACAATCCTGCTGAGAAATTAATCTCCATTGTTTAGTTGTTTCTTTGCCCTTGTTAACATCCACATTTCACTGCCATGGGACTACAGGGAGAGCTAAAGTATTCTAATTTTCAAGCGGACTTGTATCCTCAATCTAGCTCTATTTCTAAACGTCTTTTCTAGTATTCTAAACGTGGCTTGATACTTATTAAATTAGTTGACAACATCCCATCATATTCATACTTGATATTATAGCCAACATACTGAAAATGAGATGCTTGCTCCAGAGCTTTGTCTCTTAGAACCAGTTTTCTTCAAATCACCTATTATTCTAGTAAGATATTATCTTCATCTTCTGCGCTGATATCCTTCCACCACACTTTGCTACTATTTATCTAAATAGTATATCGTTTCTGCAAGTTGTCGTCACTTGGTGCAATCAGTGCTCATTTGGAAATAACAGTATGTTCAAGAAGTAGTGGAGCCATACACTAGCATTATATTGCCATTTGGTTAATGTACATATTTAAAAAGGTAGGAGATATGCATACTGTACACTTCTGTTTACAGCATGTTATACCTCGTCATGTATGTCTTTTTATAGGTTCAATCTTACTTCCTCCAGTTATATTAAAGCTTGTGTCCTGATAACAGCTTTTCATTATTGTTATTAAGTTCATGGGAAAGCCCATTTTTTTTCATTAGTAGCTACAGTTGTCTTTTATTTATATAAGCTTATAAATTATTTATTCATAAATATTGTCTGAATATTTTGTGTCATTTGTTTAATAACTGATTTTGAAAATGTTTATTTTTGTATGAGGAATATGATCTTGTCTTCTATTTCAAGATATGATTTTTTTCTTGTAAGTGTAATAAGTTACTTATAATAAAAAAATAATTATTAAATAAAATAAAATTCAGATTACATAAATCATTTCCGTCTTTCACATAACAAATACGTCAAATGGTAGACATCAACTAAACTAAAATATAGAACATTTTCTCATTATTTTTTATTAATAGCAGATGAAGTATACAGAATGCGTTTAATACTTTATAAACTTTTAACACCATCTTTCAATTATTTGTTATGGGAAAACAATTATTATGTAAGCGGGGAAAACAATAATTAAACATAAAAGTAATGGAGGGGTATCATAATAGTTGTTATAATTAACAATGTGGGGTATCATAATACTGTAGTTGGTAATTAACAATAATAATAAATTATTCAAAAAACTTGAAATTACATATAATAGCAAAAAAATAAATAGTACACACTTTAGGAAAATAGCTAGGCTTCTGGAGTCTTGACTTCACACTTGATTTCTATAATCAATCATTTGAAACCGCAGGAAGATTAGATTCAGCTACATACTCTTTGTAGTACAGATCTTATCCCATTTTTTTTCTTTGTATTTCAGTGCCTGGAATGCTCAGGATGTCATTCCATAGTAATGAAGTATTCCATAGTATATATATGTTTGGGCATATATAATGAGATTTCAAGATTAAAAATTCTTTGTTGGCATAAAAACAATAATCAGTAGACAGATGGAAGAATTGTACGATTGTATAGTAGAGTGTATATAGCTCTAATTGTATAGAAAAAACCACTAACTACAGAATGTAGTGATCGAAATTTTAAAAAATTTTAATTCCTCGATCAAGTGGCACGTTCCCACACTCGAGTCGACGGACACAAGCCCAGGTCGTAAATAATGACGAATTAGGGACACGTCAAACCCGACGCCAGTGCGAAGACAAAGAAAAAACGTCTGAGTACAGCACACAATAAGAATCTGAGGGCGTCGCTGACAGCTCGCAGTTTGTTACAATTTACAGCACCCAGCAATCGAAAACAAAGACTCGTCCAGCTGCCAGGTTACGCGGAAACGAGATGGAACGCCTGCTATGGAGGTGAAGTGTAACGAGCACAAATATGAAAGGCTTCACTCTGCTACAAAGGAGTAAAGAGCAATTTTAACGGACAAATAAACAATAGACGTAACTCAGTGAATACTGCCAGTGCACCCTGCACAGCGTGAAAACAAACCTTTGACAGTTTACTGAGATTTACGACTGGAAAGTGTAGAGATCTACGAGAAACGACTCCAGCGAAGGGTTGATAATCGGCGGAACGAACAACGAATAACTTGAACAATTAACCAGGGCTCTGCAGTCTGTTAACAAAAGATTGGTCAGAACCTTGACAAAGTCTAAACAAAGGTTGACAGACAGCCGGAAAATCGCTCTAGTTTCTTAGAATCCGTACCACGTTCGTCACATGGAACACTCCGGGGATGACGACGACCAACCAGCGTCAAGCATCTTCTAAAAGAGCTCGTGGAGAGAGTAAGAAGGGTTCGGACGGCGAATCGGGAAACAGAGGATGAGATCTGCAGAAGAGTAGGAATTTGTACAACCAATCACGAATCCGAGAGGGCGTGGGAATCCAGAATTTAGACTTATGGGTAAGATGTTTTAATAAAACTGTTTGCGAAGACGCGGAGCGGCAGTCGATAGTCGATAGTCTACAGTCTACAGTCTACAGTCTACAAGTGAATCGGTCATAAGTTAATAAGTTAGTACGTACGACAGTCAGACGGTTGGTTATAGCCGGAACGGTAATACATTCAGGGATTGAAACAGTTTGCGCTACCTACCGAACTTCCAATTCGGTGAACTCATAAGTGAACTTAGACATACGATTTAGTCTCACTACACACACAAGTCTGTTCGACAATCGTATATGTTCTGGTAAACTATAGTGCGCACGGGACTTGAAACTACAACCGACGCGAACATAATAACGCAAGTAATTAACATTCCAAAGTATAACAGTGAGTGACATTTCAAACACTCTCACATTACAATGAATCGCCACATTGAACAATTAACTGAATGAACTATATCGAACAATTAAGCACAGTACACACTACATCCAGATAGACGGAACAGTTAATCATGTACACGAACACGGCAAACTCTCAGAGCAATTCAGCTTAATGACAATATTAACATCTCAATATTTGAACTCCAAACACCCGATATCAGCGGGGTACCACAACACCGTACACATAACGGGAGTAAAGATTTAGTGAAGTGAAGTGATTAGTGCTCTTCATAACAGTGATTAAGATGCTCGACGAATCCTCCAGAAGATGTCTTCTCACAACGACGGAATATTGGATAAACACTCTCACAAGATAAGCTTTTATGTCTATTAAATCTTAGTAATATATACTACTGCTCTGTCTTCTCTTTTCAAAGAACAAACCCCAAGAGATTATATATATAAAGCATATGAATCATAAAATTTATAAAACAACATTAACGTAATTCATCATCTGAGAATAATGAACGCATTTAGGTAGGGATAAATATATTTGTTGATTGTTTATTGTTCGTATATGTTTTGTATGTATGTTATTTACTGCATTTGAATGTACCATATGTTTGTGTTTTCAGGAAACAACGTACAAATTGTATTTTATATCATGTGTTTTAGTATGTATGTAATTGCAGGATATAGTCACTTACTTAATTAACAAGTGTAATAAATAAGTAATTATTTTATATTTAATCTTGCGTTCATTATTGAAAGTTAACCTCGATTAATAATTTATTTCATTCTAATCATCTCACAAAGAGTCTCAAAAGTTATGCTAAGTATCAATGGACACAACAAACTCGACCATTGAGACGTCCGATTAACAGACTCATAAATCATATTTATTTAACAACTGTGTTGAGTCTAATCTGACGAGTATGAACTACTTTTATATATGTATTAAAATTAACGTCCATCATAACTCTTTTAATTGATATACGAAGTTAATGAGACACAGTTTACTAATTCACATTTGGATAGTCCAATATTAGCATAATTACGCTCAACATAAATGGTACGGCAACCCTAATTTACTTAATTAATTGCCACTCCCATTTATAACCTTAAATGTAAATGGCTCCCAATGACCGTGGGACATACCAAGGGTAAGTAGAGTCAAAGTGCATTGAAAGTATATCATCAAAACTGTTGTCTAATTACTTAGTATGTCACCTAACTAATTAATAATGGGAAGGTAGGATTTAAAATAATTAACAAGAAATACAAATTTAGTTGAATGCATTCTGGAATTTATTTACAGTATTTACAAGTTACATCAACTGCAATAGTTTCATCGTCAATAAAAGGTTACAGTCTGTGTAAAGCATTAGTCAAAATATATGTTTTTTTTTGTAAATGAGAATTTTACAGTTTATGCAAAACTATCATAAGAAATGTGAACAGTCATTAGTACACCGGCATGTTGAAATAAAATATTTACTGTAACAATATAAAAAATATCGGTATGGAGAACCATACATGACTTCCATATTCTAAGATTTATATTTAAAATCATTTTCGAAATGAAATATTACCATAGAAACTACTTCTTTCTACTTACTGCTTCAGCCTTAACCACAGTACTGTGGTCACTAACATATACCACCTCACGTTATCGCACTCGATTTTCACTGATGATGGAAGTCGATGGCATTGCCGAAACGTCTGGTTTTGTAGAAAACATTGGACTACGGCCAAATATCCCGGGAAGGAATTTTAACAAAAACTACATCTTTGTTGCCGATAACTTTGTACACATATATATAAAAAATATGCATAAAATTAATGGCTTGTATAAGTTAATGATTGATCTCCATTAAGTAGTGCTCAAGTTTCCAAAGTTTTAATATTATGATGTCTGTAATTAAAACATCAGAGCAGGTTTAGTGTGTATGAGGGTACACCGTGGACAAAAATTTTCAACATTTCCTGTTGAGCGTTGCTTAGAATAAAGCTGCGAATCTACAGTGTACGTTTCACAGAACAAACACGCGGAAAAGAAGGAGCGCTCCGAAGCCACTCATGGACCCTCAGCATATTGCACAATAACTCGAATTGTGTGTGTGTGTGTGTGTGTGTGTGTGTGTCTTCCCTGCCTTTTTATTGCGGTAGTCATAATAATAAAATGGAAACGTAAACAGTACATAACAGAGATATGCTTGGCTGCCACGCACGATATATTTTCTCTTATACATGATTTACATTAAAATGAAAAAATTATAATTTTATTGCCTGGCAACAAAATTATTTTATTTTCAACAATTACCATTGTTTGAAAAAGTTTAAATGAATTTTCAAGTACTTTACTCTTGTTAAAACGTAAAAGGTTGCTGGTAAACTACCCCTTTCCCTTAACCGATCTTCACCAAAATCAAAAGGCCTTGAGTCCTCTATAATTCAGTGACGTATGCAAAAAATTATTTGATTCTGTTTGAATATGCGGCAGTTATCGTTCGTCATAGAAAATTACCCTTGATAAAAAACATTGCTAGTAAACTACCCCTTCCCCTTAACCGATCTTCACCAAAAACAATAGGCCTTGAGTACTCTACAAATGACGGCTGTATGCAAAAAATTATTTGATTCTGTTTGAATTTGCGGCTGTTATCGTTTGCCATAGAAAATACCCTTGATAAAAAAATGCTGCAGATAAACTACCCCTTTCCCTTAACCGATCTTCACCAAAAACAATAGGTCTTGAGAACTCTGCAATTTAGGGCTGTACGCAATAATCTTTTGATTCTGTTTGAATTTGCGGCTGTTATCGTTTGCCACAGAAAATACCCTTGTTAAAACATAAAACGTTGCGGGTAAACTACCCCTTTCCCTTAACCGATCTTCACCACAAACAATAGGTCTTGAGAACTCCATAATTCAGGGCTGTATACGAAACATTATTTGATTCTGTTTGAATTTGCGGCTGTTATCGTTTGCCAAAAAAAAAATTACCCTTGATAAAAAAAATCGTTGCCGGTAAACTACCCCTTTCCCTCAACCGATCTTCACCAAAAACAATAGGTCGTGAGTACTCTACAAATCAGGACTGTATGCAAAAAATTATTTGATTCTGTTTGAATTTACGGCTGTTATCGTTTGCCATAGAAAAAATCTATAGACAGACAGACACACAGACAGACACACACACAGACACTTTTCGAAAAACGACTTTTTTCAAGTTTTGAGTGTAGTACAATCAGAATCTGCAATAATCTCGAACACGATTATTTTTGCCATCACCATACTTCCATTTCCTTAAGGAATATGGAAGTAAAAATGAACAAACTAGGAACAGTCAGTATGAAGGCAAAGTCTGCACAAATGAAACTGAAGATGATGTAATAATCAGATCTGGAAGAGGAAGAGTCCTTTATCATGTAATGTTATCCTAGTGTCCGTTAATCTCAGTATTTCTTCCCTGGCAACTGTGAACATATACAAAACAAACAATTAATCTAATGGCATATGTTTTGGTGACCAACAAAGTAATAATAATAAAGTAATATACTTGTAACAACAATAATTGAAAGAGTGAAGCGAGTTCTCAGTTGTAACTCGACTGTTTGGCATTTGTCTGTCTATTTGTGGTATGTCTCACGATAACTTTTGAATGCATTAACCAATTTTCATAGAAGTTGGCATGAATGTCCACAATTTTACTCTAGAGAATTGTACTGCTTATGAGAATGATCCCTCCAAAAATAATGGGACAACAACCAAATATTTGAGGGATCAAAATTATGAAAAAATCAAAAATGTCCATGTGTCATATCAAGTTAAAGATAATTATGACCATAATATAAATAGGTACAGTGTTGACTTTTGAAAATTTCAAAATTTTTGGACGTCAGGGCCTAAAAAGTGGAACAAAATTGATAAAGTTGCAAAAAAAATCACTTGGGGTATCAAATTAAAGAGAATTTTAATAGAAATATGAATGTAGTGTACCGAATTTTGGATATTTCAAATGTTTAGGAAACCAGGGCTCTAAAAAGGGAACATTAATTTTAATTAATTTAATATTTTAATGTCTGGAAATTGATGTTTATGATTTAGACATTGTGTGGATAAATCATATTTGCAAATATTTGGTTTTAAATGCACTGCGGTGCTGGAGGAATGTATCGAGTAGCTGTTTCTTCATTTGGCCTACGTAAAATTTATAGGAATCTGGACATTCTATTTTGTTTAGAAAAGCTACGCTTAAAGAATGGAAAATCAAACCATTTCTATGCAAATCTGACAGAGCAATCAAGTATGAACAATTCAGTATAAATAAAATTAGTAAAAAGCTTACAAGGAAAAAAAATTGTATTTAAATATAATTATTTTACTACTGATTCGGAACACAAAGATTTTTATGGGTAAACACGTAAAAGTTTTACCTTATAGCCTTAATCGGTTTTTGCTTTTAAAAAGATTCTTCAGAGGCTGCCGCTGGGAGCACTGTCTGTCTTGTTGTTGGCGACTTCCGAGTCGGTAGTGAAATAATTATATTTAGTTAAGTAACGAACATGTCATGGGTAATGAAATCCAAGAAATTGTATTTTATAGTTAATATTATACAAGTAGTATAATGTTTAAAACTACGGTACAGCATGTAACAATTTTTTAAACATCGTATTTAGTTTTATGTTATTAATAAAACTAGAATTTTTTTAAACTAGTATATATTTCATGAGTTGTGAAATGTTTTAAAATTTGTATCTTTAATTAGTTTACTTACTTTTCTAGTCATATTTACGTAATAATAAATGTCGTATACTTTATATTAGACCAATCATTAGCAGGTAGATTTTTAGTTATAGTCTTATCTGTTGTTTGTTTAGCGAGTTTTATGTTTTGAATAATTTTCTAATGCATTGATAGTTATTACTTTGTACCCATTAACTGTTGCTATTTGTTCGATCATGTAATATGTCTTTCTTGGTTTTTTTTTTATAATTTAAGGGGGTTCTAACCATTCGGTATATTAAAGAATTAAATACTGCTATCTTATGTAGAAACATAAAATATTTTATTCAGGTGGAAATACAGCGATAAAAAGTATGAAAAATATACTTGTAGACATAATTATTATTAGATAACACACGCACAAACACATACGCGTGCGCGCGCGCACGCACAAAACTATATATATAAATATATATATACTATAAATAGTAACGTTATAAAACTGGTGCCCCACGTTGGGCGCCATTTATAACTTTACTAAAATGCGTGTTGTTGTGTTGTGTGAATGTATGAGCACCTACCTGCTGTCCGATCTTGCGGTTTTCTTCCGACTAGGGCGTGTGGATTTTGGATTTGATTTCGCAAGTATGTAAACTCAAGTGTATAACAACAGCTCACTAAATAAGTTATTTTAAAAGTGAAGAGTTTTGTGAGGTTGGTAGGCTCCGTAGTGCAGCAATAAAAATACAATATGGTGTAATAAAACGGTGTTTATTACTCCAATGACACACAAGAATGAAATGCTTACTACTACTACTCTCCAGCCCTACAGCCCATGGTGAGCATTGGCCTCCGCTACGACCCGTCTCCACTCATCTCTGTCCACTGCCTTCAGTCTCCAGTTCTGTGCCGGTGTAAAACCGGCCTTTGAAAATATTTTAGAAACATTTTTATTTAATTGTGAAAATGAGCGAAGGCGGGCGACCTTTGCTCGTTGCAGTAAGGTTGGGCGCGCAATCGATGGGGAACGTTCGCTTGGTCTGCTGCGGACAGCAGTTGATTCATTCACTCTCCGGCTGCAAGAGACGGCGTTCCTTCTCTCTCTCTTCGAACATTACGACGCAGTTTGCTGTCTCCTCATGGCGTGCTAAAGCGTAAATCGACTCCCGGTAAGAATTTCATTATTTTTGGTCTTTATAAGTAATTCATATTAAATGGATTAATAACTAGGCTTATGCAACCGTATAAAATATGTATTTATGTGTGTGTGCGGCCCGACAAGTTTTATATTAAGAGAAACTCATTGATCTGTGATTAACTTAATGTTCAGTATATAGCCAGTGTTCCGTTTATTATTACTAGAATAATGTGAGAGCTATTACAAGTGTCTTGTCATGATAAAGGTGTACAACTTTAGTTTATTAAGGCTAAAAAACTTAGTGCGTAGTCAGGTCGTGAACTGTGCCTATGCATGCAGTAGACTGTCGGAGAGTTTGTTAATTAACTTCACAGTAGAGAATTAATTGTGAGAGCTTCCATGAATGAAATTTAATTAATGTTAAAACATTCTTAAGGCTGTGAGTGCCTTGCAGTTAAATTTTTTTGGTCAAATAATGATTATCGCTCACCACGTGGCCGTTTAACCTGCAAATTTATGTCGAAGCATGTTGGCCTAGTGCGGATCACTTTATATTAAGCCACATTTAATAAGGTCTGTTCATTATTCAAATTTATTTATTCCATGGCTGATTTCTCTGCTCTTTCAGCTGGTTGCAAAAACTTATTAATGAATATTGTGCTTTTATTGAGAGTAAGCTGGAGGCCCGTTTGGAGGTTAATTACCTTAGCTCGGGTGTACAATTTTTAGTGAACAGTTCTCTAATTTATTTGAATTGACAGGGTTCTTGAACTAAGTCGGATTCCTGGCTTGCTGATGGCCGTACACCTGCCTAAGCTGTGAACCATGAACAAGATCTTGTCTGAAGAGGGAGATGGGGACTCGTTCTCAATGAAACACTTGACTGCTGTGATAAGGTGATATGCACTCTATTATTTTCTTATCAAAAATCTTTGCATCCATGAGCCCGCGTGTGCCGACTCTCTGCTGGAATGGGAAGCCGCTGTTCATGACTCAGAACTTTACTAGTCAAATTCAAGTACACCTTTTTTTTATAATTGAATTACATAACGCTAAGTGCACTGCCTGTAAGTGTGTGCTGCACTGCGGGAGCGTGCCAGAGATATTTTCACACTTGCATATTGTACAGTTTGCTCATCATTGTCAGTTTAGTTTTACAGAATGTATTGAACAGGTTAGTTTCTCTGTTCCGGCTGGAACAGAGATGGATATATTTTAACTTCCCTATGGGTTTTACATTTAAGGGCTGGGGGTTTTCCTGGTTTTTTTTTTGGGACTTTTCTGGGGTTTAAAAAAGGGGACTTAGTTTTCTCTGACTCATGCTGGTGCAACCTCAGACAGGTTGGAGGCCGGTCAAATTTTGTCCACTACATGCTGGCGCGCTCCCACAGAGGCTAGAGCACAACCACCTTATTGTATTTCTTTTCTTTCAATTATTTTTATATAGTCATTCGGGGTTAATAGAAATAATTGCTATTTTTCTGGAATATATATTAGTTGACTTTGCTCCTTGCACAAGGGCTATATTGATTGTTTTTCTTAACTGGCAAGACACATATTGATTGACTTTCACTGGTAGTATCGGCGGTTTAATTTTCTTTAACTATAAAATATGTACTCATTATTTTTGGTAAAACATATATTGTCAAAATTTTCTGAAATTGTAAAGCCCCGAGTGATTAATTTCTGATTGTTAAAGTACATAAGGATTTTTGATTCCTTCGGAATTTGTAATGTAAAATAACCGTTTAGAATTCTATCATCACTGTTTGAAATCAGGTGATGTAGTTCTGTCAATTTTTATTTAATACTGTGAAAGGAACTTAAGGTTCATACGCTCATGAGGGGTCATTGATCAGTGGAATGCTACACAAATGGGCGGTCCGGTTTGTTCATGCGTCATGAATTATTATCATCCTTTCTGGGGTTTTGGCTTTATGTAATTCTACAAAACGCGCTGTGGATGGGCGAATATGTTATCACTGCTAGGTTATCAATATTGTAGTTACACTGCCTGCAGTGCGGGTGCATTCCAGGGGCAGTCGTGTTAGAATTAATGTATTGTGAGTTTGTGTGCCTTGGGTTTCTGTGTGTGTTATGTGGTCATTGTCTAGCTAGACACAAGATGGGGGAGAATTTTATATTTATATATGTATATGTATTTACCTTGTACACATTTGTTCTGATGTACACTTGATTCTATATACACTTGTTATGATGTACCATTTTTATATTTTCATATATGTATATATATTTACCTTGTACACATTTATACACATTTGCTCTGATGTAAAATTGATTTTATATACACTTGTTATGATGTACCATTTTTATATTTTCATATATGTATATATATTTACCTTGTACACATTTATACACATTTGTTATGAGGTACACATGTATGAATTCTGTGAATACAATAAATCTGTTATTGTTACATTAAGGCGGAGTTCATTGCAAGTCCCGTCATACTGGACCCGGCACAATTTTTGCTTCTCTAGGCTCCTGCCTAGTCCTAATTGACTTGTGACTTCTCTTTCAAAAAAAAATTTAATTAAAATTAAAGAAGTTGGTTGATATTCAAAATTACATAAAAGGAAAGAGGGGTCACAGTTCCTAATGCCCATCTTTCTTAGATCTTCTTCCACATCCTGCTGCCATCTTCTTCGAGGCCTTCCTCTTCTTCTTTTGCCCAGTATCGTTCCACTTAATATAGTTTTGGGCATCCTCGTAACATTCATACGGAATACGTGTCCCAGCCATTTAATTCTAGCTGATTTTATGTGTCTCACCAGGTCTTGTCCACCAATCAACTCATTTATTTCACCGTTATTTCGGATCCTATACATATTCCCTTCCTTCACCGGTCCAAATATCTGTCTCAAAATTCTTCTTTCAAAAATTCTTAGTGCACTTATATCCTTATTTACGAGAGTCCATGTCTCGGATGCATAAGTAACAACAGGTCTGATCAGTGTTTTATATAACATCAATTTGGTTCTTGGAGTTAGAAGCTTTGATTTCAGTAATGATTGGTTTGCATAGTAGGCTCTATTGCCGGTTATGATTCTATTTATTATTTCGGAATGAAATGCTTATATGATCAAATATTCTTAGAAACTAAACAATAAATAAATCTTGAATAATGTTTTCTAAATGATTAATATTTTTCAGAAGTTGAGCTCGTTATTTTGAAAGAGTTTATTTGAACTGAGAATTTAATTAATCAATTTAATTTAATTCAATTAATTTAATTTCAATGTCTTTAAAAATTTGATTCTAATGAAATAAAAACTCTAAAGTTACTTGAAAATATTCAACAATAAACTAGGCGTGACAATCTAGTTCACGTCCCTTTATTTACTAGTGATCTGACTCACGTATACTGCAGTATGAGCAAATTATTTAATTCTTTGTTAAGATTTGTATAGCGCTTTTTGTTTTATCTACTATTAATTCTTAACTAATGCTTATTAATTACTTATACTGGCTATACAGATTATCACACGTGAATAATTCTTATTTAACTAGAGTCTTTGATTTCTGGCATCTGAGTGATTTATATTACATTGATTTTAATTAAAAAAGAAAGAAAAATTTAACTGTTGAAAAATAAATAAAGTTATTTTGACTTTCCTGGTTCTGAAGTGGATTGTAGAGATGCTCCGGATGTCCCTCGCTGTCCTTGTCCAATCGGCTAGAGATAGTGATCTACTTGAGCGTCCTGGGTTTTGGCGGTGAGCTCGGAAATCAGCAACACTCTGCTCTCCTGCTATTGATGAAGTTTTTACGTCTGTAGCTTTCTGCGAGAACTGCTTCACGTCCCTCGTCGATTCACGTTCCACGTCAGCGTGTGTGTGTGTCGTTTCGAGTTGTAGCTCTGCTTGTCAGCTGATTCGCAAATGGTTTAGACGGCCTCTCTGTCATATTCTTGAAGTAAGGTCTTGTAGTCTGGTAGATCTCTTGCGTGCATACGCCCACAGTTAATGTAGTGCACGGTACGCTTGTTTGTTGGTGTGGAAGAGTATCTTGACTGAACGCTGTAATTACGAGTCGTTACAGTTGATCTGTTTTATGATGATCGTAATTAGGCGTGTTGACCACGTAGAGTCTTCAGATGAGTCTTCACAAAATTATGATTTTGAGACGATCGAAGATATACGTCTGTTCTTCTTGAATACTGGCAGTAGAGTGTTTGATCAGCCCCAAAACTCCGCGTTGGTTCCAATTTCTTCGAATGATTTGATTGGCTGACACACTCTCCCTACTACTCAAAATTTGAATCACCTCAGCCCGTGAGAACGAAACTACTATCCCACAGACGGTGAATTTATATTATTATTAATATTCTTAACACAACGGAACTGAATTGTCGTTCCGGATTTCCTGTGGCACTTTTATATTGCAATTATCTTGGCTGCAAGCCAATTTGCGCTGATTCTAAAATATACAATCTGTTGTAAATTCTTATAGCTATAACATATTAAAAGCTCTTTTATGTAGCTCAATTATTACGGAAGTTATTAACATAAAATTAATTAACTCTGTTATTATTTAATTATATTGCATAAAATTCGCACACCCTATTATCAATATTTCGGCAAACATTTTGGCTATATTGGATTTTGCCTGAATTTACTGGTTTCCGAAATATTAATAATTGAAAGTTTGGGTGTGGTCGTATTCGTTACACAGTGAGTTGATTATGTAACAGCCGCGTGTGCGCCTTGTACAATGTATTATTATGATCGCTATAACATATGAGTGGAGTTTCGACTATTAAAAAATTTATTTAAACATAAATAATATACCCTTAACATATAACTCCAAATTAATGATATTTGGTCCTGTTATAATATATATATTTTAACCTTATATTTGGGACGTCCGTCTTCGTTTAAGCCCCGCCATGGAAGCCAATCTGTAACTATTCGTTTGGTACGTCTCTGTATAATGTATACCAGTTTTATATGTGTATGAAGTGTTAGTGCGTTCGTCTCGCACTGGGGTCGTTACATCAATTTTGCGCTAACGATGTCCGTAGCGTTGCGGTAATTACCAGTATAACACGGCAGTAACCTTACCTGTTTATAAATATAGGGGTGTGTTAATCCCGGGTGGCGCCAAATTGTTTATTAAAACAATTAAAATTACTTAATAAAGTGTTTTCAGCTGTGACGGTCGGGGCGTTCAAATAATTCCCGCTCGTGCCGCCTTCTGAATCGTGTAGACAGCTGAGCAAATGGCAACTTGAGTGCTGCTCGTCAAACCTAGTCTTCGTAAATAAACACAAGTAATATAATGCACTCCCTATGAAATAATAACAACGGTTACTCCCTGTAATAGTTATTTTTAATGGGTGATAATTAAAATGTTCAATTTGACAATTAGATTATAGTAAATTTGCACCGACTTTTTACATGAAACACTTCCTCTCAAGGCTGACGAAATCGATTCTGTAACGAAGTATCCGCATCAGCATGGCAGCTGAACGTTTAGATATTACAATTAATTTCGTTAACAAAACCGGTGGATTCTTTTGATTATAAAGCAAAGAATTCCTATGATTACAATAAAAATATTTTACCTTACTCTAAGTGTACATAAATATTAAGGTGTGTGTTTACAATCTGTTCTGTAGTGTCGTTAAATGTGGTTCAAAATTTCGTATTTTAACAAGAGGTTAGATTTTATGTTAACAAATTTTCAGTGTGTTTATTTTTCTCAAATAATCTTTGAAAGAGAAATATTTGGCTTATAGTGAGATCAATTTACTTTTAGTAAAATTTAGAGTGATTTGGTTTTTGGAAATAAGGTAATTCAATGGTACTTAACACATCAGCATGACTTGGTGTTTTCGTTCATTGGATCGGAAGAAGATTGGGCTGCAATAAGTTCTTTTTTCATTGATCTATGGACTTAAGTAGGTCTGGCGTCCTTTTCATATAGTATGTGGTCATAATTTTCTGTTAATTCTCAGATTTATGGTCCTGGAAATTGAATGGACTGCTCTAATGGTTCGTCAACTTCTTATACAGTCATGGTTATGAACTTCGTTTACTGTTTTACATTATTTTATTAAAAAATTGGTCTTCCAAACTTTGGCTTCTGTACTGTTAGACTGACGCTTTCCGAGTAACGGTGTTCAACGGTAATTTCGTCTTCAACGGTGGTTTCTATGGTAACGAAAGAATTCTGATTGCCTGAGATTGATATAAATCCATTGTTATCAAAATTTGAATTCTTTTCAAAATCCTCGTATATCTTCTGACTGCTGTTATTCCTCTATCTTCCTTCCTGATTATTAAATATTGTCACTATAGTATGTATTTCCTTTCATAGATTATTTTGATACCCCACAAGTTTGGGTTATTTTAGATTTTATGTTTTTACATTTATGTTAATACTTGTTAATTACATTTCTTTTTGTATTCAAATGCTTATTATAATATTTTGTTTCACAAATGATTTACAATTTATTCTGGATGAGTCCTTCACCTCGGATTTGCTAATTTCTTTGTTAATTTGTTATAATTTGTAGTTGTTTGTTTCTGACAGTTAGGCATTTTCATAGGCCTAAGTAACCATTATGGTATTTGACTTATTTCATTTAAATTACATTTCATTTCAGCCTAATGGGCTTTATTTTGTTATTATAATTGGTTGTGTTGTGTTTTGGGTCTGTTTATGTGTTATTATCTTGTCAATATTTTTTTCTACATAATTGTTTACTACTTGGTTTCCACGTTTTCTAGTCATACATTTCTTAAATTTTTACTGATTTACTTTGCCAATAATAACAATATGGCTATTATTTACTACTTTTTGATCTTATTACATATAATATTTGGGCCTATGGTCTGTATAATTCTTACAGCCATATCCAATTCATAAACTTGCTTGAATAATTATTTAACTATTATTTGCTAATCTTTGTTTACAATTTATCTTATTTTATATTATTTTTAGTGTGATAAACAACATCACTTTTATGAACTTATAACGATCCCTTATAACATGGGTGTTTTTTGATTTGTTGTAATTACTTAATTTTTAAACAATCTTTACTCTCCCTCCATGTTAACACTATCTGGTTTTTCCCTTCAAGGCATTCTTCCTTTTAATCATAATGGTATTTACTTAAATTTAATAATAACATTCTTTCTTAAACTAGTTACTGTCTTATCAGTTTATACTGCTATTGTTAATTACTAATATTTTTAACCTTTAATTATTTAGTGTCTCATTTGGATTTATTAATTGTTAATGATTTTATCATTCACTATCTTTCACTATATTACCATTCTTTATTTTACACTATTCTCATTCAATCATCACCTTCACTTTTAAATTATTTATAGTTTATTATAATTTAATTAGTGTACTTTCTTTATCACTACACTTTGGGGTTTTTACACTTTCATTTTGCACTTCACAAATGTTTTTGTTTTTTAAGTGTTTCTGAATGGGTAATCCCTCTAATTACTATCTCACTACCGTACTATCTCTTTCATTACAATATTTCATTAATAATACTAACAATTTTATGTCCTTACATTTCTAACATTACATCTAACTCTAAATTGTGGGTTAGTTTACTTTTTTATATTTATCTTTAACATTGTTTAATTGGGTTTCTTCTATACATTATTATTGTCCATTAATGGATAATAATATTTACTTTTGTTTTTTCTTTTCATAGGTTAATTATTGGTCTTGTTTCCAATATTACAGTTGAGTACATTATTTCTCCTGCTCGTATTCTTTATTAATTGTTTGTGTATCATCATTGGTTTCCATTTTTATTTATTTCCCTTCATTATGGGTTTGTTCCTTTTTCATTCCCCTTCTTCTTCATTTTCGTTATATTTGTTTAATACTTTGGTTTTCCACCTTCTCCTTTGGGTTCATTTTAACGTGTTACATTGATTCATTCAATTTCTTTAATTTGTTTCATTTTTGGTTTGGTTTGTTTGTTTGGTTTTGGTTTTTTCCCTTCTTCTCTTCTTTGGTTTTATTCTTGTTTGTTTTTTGTGGTTCCTTTCTTCTTTTGTTTCGTTTTGTTGGGTTAATCACTTTTTTCTCTTCTTTGGTTTTATTCTTGTTTGTTTTTGTGGTTCCCTTCTTCTTTTGTTTCCTTTTGTTGGTTCAATCACTTGGGTTGGGTCATGTCGTCTTTTGTCGAGTCATTGTCTTTATATTTTATTTATATTAAGCATTTTATTTAATATGAAGTATTATTTTATATTTAGAATCATCTTTTTTATCCCTGGTACTGGGGTGGCTTATTTGTGTTGTAACAATATATATATTTTATTTAGTATCAGTGGCTACCAATGATTATGCCTAACTACCCAAAACTATGATGGCTGAGGATGGGAAAATAAGTGTCCCGAAACATATTGCAAATAAAGGAAAAAACATCTTGAGGTAAAGAAATTATAATATATAAATTGTATATGCAACAAAAAATAGACTGTAGGCCTAGTAAGAAGTGTTTGAATATATATATGCCATACCTTATATATTATAATTAACTCTCATTACAATTATATTACTTTACATTTTATGTTGTAGATATGAATATGAGATAAAATAAATCTCGAAACGTCGCATGAAAGCTGCATTTTTATTAAACCGAAACTCAATATCCACTTGAAACTATGTATTTAGACATATTATAATAAACTATAATTTTTCAGACGTACCGATATGTATGTAGGCTATGTGATAACTGTTTTCCCAACAAATAACTGTAACTATATATATATATATATATAATGGGTGATCGTATATTGTTTCATATAGGCGTATAGCCAAAGTAACAAGTTTTGGTCATTAGTGAGCTAAGCCAGTAAGTTACGGACTTACATAGGTAGCGTCATCGGTTAGTTCTTCCTATCTCACTCAGTATCAGTTCACTGGGCATCGTCCTCACTCTGGCAGGGTCTGAAACAGTAATCAGTGATAACGTTATCATTATATACAAGTACTCTAACATATTTCAAGCACTGTTCTCACTTTTATAATAGTCTTTTTATTGTTTGTAAACACTTGGCAACAAATGTCATATTATTAAATTAAGCACCTATGTATGATAAAATACGCAAAATTTCAGAACTTGAGCAGAAAAATAAGTTGTTAAAGTAAGCGGCGATGTGGTGCCTGAGGAGCACCTTAGAAATCCGTGGGCAGGAAGAACGAGTAATGATGACGTTTTGAAGAGAGTGGTTAAAACTAGGATTCTTATTGAAACCACTGCGGAAAAAAGAAGTGGTAGGTTGGTGACGTCCTACGCTATTCAAACTGGTTCACCACTCTGTTTGTGGGGCGTAGTGGGACCGTTAGGACCAGGAAGGAGTATATGAGAGAGGTAAGAAGAGGAAGAAGGTGTGTAGCGGTTAAGAGACTGTCTTTGGAAGGGAAGAATCGCAAACCCACCAACCTCTGGAATGAGTTGATGTATATGCGGCAAGTTAGCCACAGAAGTAGGCTATACTTTAAAAACATAGTCCTATAAATCAAAACCTCTAAAAACAACTTTGACTGTTGACGTCTGAGGCTTTCACGCCGCCGTCAATGTTAGAATTTTGTCCTGTCGGGCTGTAAGGTCGTGGTCTAAAGTTGTTGGTTGCATTGTAGAGCATTTAATCGCTCGTAGAGTTTATGCGCTGAAGATGGTCGTCGAAGGTACGGCCGAAACGTCTGCAACCAACAACTTTAATCCAAGGCCTTACAACCCGGAAAGTAAACAATTCTAAGTTAGACTGTTGTTTCAGTGTCTCTAATTCTACAGCATGGTATAAATTTGAAACGTTACTATGGGTTTGTATTTTGTTTACAGCTTACGGTATGGAATACGTTATTAATAGCTTTACTCATAATCATCGATGTATAGTAACACTGGATAGCGCGCTAGGTGGGAGTAAAAGCGCGAAAAACGGTCCGCCGGGTAAGCAGCAGCCCCCCACCACAATAAGGCAAGAAGCTGTCACTAAGCACAAGTTTACCCATTGTATGCAGCCGTGCTTCCGTGTTTTGTTAACTACATACTTAATTCAGTTCGGAAATTTTTCCGTGTTTATTAGCGAAACTGTTATGGAATTTTTATTATTTAATTGTATGTAATTTTGATTATTGTGATTATTAGTTTTGCATAATGGTAACTTCCTGTGCTGCTTACAACTACACTAACAGATACAAGAAGAACAGTGGAATATCATTTTATAGGTAAGTAGTGTATTTCGTTTAATTCCTTTATAACTTTTATTAGACCAATATAAAACATTCATTTTTTTAAATCTCTACAAATTAATTACTGATTAAATTAATTATAAATTGTTATTTTTTTAACGTTGTATTCTTTTTAATATAAACTGTGAATTGTCTATTACAGTGTATTGTCTGATAGCATTATTATATTATCAACATACCATATATAAGAAATGCAAATGTCTAAGAAAAAACTATGGTTTTTCATTATTTTACGTGAAGTACAGTATTAAAAATAAGGAAGACCGTACTATAATAACATTATTTTTTCCAGATTTCCAAACGATCAAGAGCTACGAAAGAAGTGGATTATAGCTACAAAAAGAAAAAATTTTGTTCCTTCAAAACATACGACACTTTGTAGCAAACATTTTGCTAAAGACCAGTATCAGTTCAGACCCAACTGTAATTACGAACTATTGAAAAGCGATGCCGTGCCAACGCTCTTTGACTTCCCCGCGTATCTTTCAAATCCTCTGACAAAAAAAAGAAGGACCATTATTAAACTCCAGGTAACATTTAACACTAATTTTTTCGAACAAATGCCTAGATAGATTGTAGGCATAAAATACAAATAAAACTTAGTTAATACTGTATTACTCTTATAGTAGTCATTTTTCTACTCAATCTTCTGCTATTTTCATTCGCTTATGATAATAACTAATACTGATTTTATTGACAGCATTAAAGAAGTCACATTATTTTTAAACAATTCGTAATTATGTAAGCGTAATTCATTTACAGCGTTACAATTACAATAATTTTATTTCTAAAGTAATTTTACTACCAAAATAATTCATTGTTCACAGGATGCTCCTAGACAAAATAAGTTGCCGCTTGTAACATGTTTATCAAAAAACCTAATCGATGGCAATGCTCACGCGGAGCCTGATAAGAATGATCCTACTGAGATTCCTGGTACATGCCAAACAATCATGAAACCACAACAGGTAAGACATTAAATTGTATCTATTTCAACTCTGGTCTCAGCTACCGATTACTGATTATTTATCAATGGTTTTAACTAGCTAAAACTGCCATTGTAAAGCTAGTTATTTAACCAGCGGTTGTATTTGCATCCCATAAGAAACAGGCTACTATTGATAAAATAAGTAGACCTATATAACAGTGTATTGTCTGATAGCATTATTATATTATCAGCATACCGTACTTAATAATAATAATAATAACCTTGTTTGAAGTAATTTCATTAAATACATTGGGCAAAATTGGAGAACATTGTTATTGTCAATGAATAAACAGCATAAAATTAAGTCCTGATTTTTATTTTTCAGTTGTGTGTATCGCCTACTGAGAAATTTCTCCGCCGGAAGGTGAAAATACTGCAACAGCGTTTACACAGAAGGGATGGTAAAATTGTAAAGAAAATTGCAAAATCCATGAAAGATATTATTTTAGTTTTAAAGAAAAAATTAAATTCTCCTGAAAAGTTACTAGAAATTTTAGAAGATAATTTTTCTGGTTTTCCGTTAGAAATGATTATTAATAACTTTAGCAATAATAATAGAAGTAAGTTTACGAGGTTTTATTCAACAAAATGAAGGAGTTTGCTTTAACCGTTTACTTCTACAGTCCCAAAGGTTATAAGTATTTGAGAAATCTAAACTTTCAGTTAACTAACCCATCAACTTTAAGGAGGTGGCTTTCTAATTTAAATTGCTCACCCGGTTTTTAAAAGAGATTTTTATATATTTAAAACAAAACGTTCAAAGAAAGCCACATTTACAACACGTTAACTTGGTTTCTGATGCTATGAGCATAAGGAAACAAGTAATCTACGATCCACGAGAGGGAAGAATTTTGGGTATGTGATTTTGGGTAATGATATAAAAGTAAATGAACACGAAACTTTAGCTAGTTTTTCAGATAGTTGCACTACGAGGAAATTTCAAATGTGCCGTTGGTTATTTTTTTATTGATAAGATTAGTTCAGAAATGTTGTCCAAACTAATAAAAATGTACATTATTAAATTATACGAATCAGGTATCCATTTATATAATGTAAAATTTGATGGTACTAGTACAAATATAAACGCTGTTACGAAACTTGGTTGCGAATTGCCAGAAAAGCCTTTTTTCAATGTGAAAATAAACAAAGAAAATGTAACAGTTTGTATAATGCTAGATGCTAGCCATATGATTAAATTGGCTCGCAACACATTAGCAGATAAAGGTACTTTACTATCTACAGATGGTGTGATAGATTTTAAATATATTCAATGGCTAAACACTTTACAAAAAGAACAAGGATTAAAGTTTGCCAATAGCATTTCAGACATACACATACATTATGGCAACAGAAAAATGAACGAGACAATTGCGGCCCAAACCTTAAGTGCCAGCGTAGCAGACGCCATAGTATTTTTGATATATAAACAACATCCTGATTTTATTGGTGCTAAACCAACACTGGAATATATTAGAGTTATAGACAGACTATTCGATTATTTTAATAGCAGGGACCCATTTGGGCAGCACTTCAAACAACCAATAAAGAAGAATTTAGAAAATGACAATAAAATGTTAGATAATTTTTTGGCATATTTAACGACGTTAAAAATTGAAAATATTCAGGTTCTGCGGCATCCTAGGAAAACATTTGCATTTGGATTTATTACGAATATAAACGCAATAAAGATTCTGTCAAACAGATTATTAAATAGTTTACAATTCAAGTATATTTTGACTTATAAGTTTTCTCAAGATCATTTTGAACTGTTATTTTCCTGTGTAAGATCTCGAGGGGGACACAAATAACAATTCTAATGTCAAGCAGTTCCAATGGGCCTTGAGGAAACCTCTGTTCAGGAACAGCGTTAAAGCATCTGACAAAAGCAACTGTTTGAGTTTTGACATGACATTTCAAAACTCTGTTATGAGTTTTGCAGAAGCAGAAGAAACAGTGGACCTAAACTCAGTCAACTCTATGAAGAACCCATTAAAAACGTTAAATGTCTGCTGGAAAATAAAAACTCGTATTATAAAGATAATATTCTTTTCTACTTGTCTGGATTTAGTGACACAAACCTAAATCACACATAACATGTATAGATATAAAACAATTGTTTTCTTTTTTGTTGTTCTTTTTTGTTTTTATAATGCAAATATATTTCATGTAAATATCTTCCCCGTACATACCCCACAAAAAGTGACACAAACATAAACCACAAAGTATAAATATATATCTATAGTCTGATACATGTGTGCTCCAAGGGCATTGCCGAAACATACAGTGTCAACCAGGACCACAACCTGCCTCGTTGACACGGTAGGCTTCACTCCACTAACTCCTTTTTTATCACTTTTATAATTTTTTTTTTTGTATTTCATGTTTTTCTGAGGGGAGGGTTAGGAAAATCGGGAAGATGGAAAGGGCAAGGATCATTGAAAGGTCAAGAACTGGGACTAAAGGTAAGGACATGGCTCCCTCCAGAAATAAGGACGAATGGAGAGAACCAAGGCTCGCGCAGGCAGGGGCGCATCCCTGAAGTAGACGAACACCACTGGGACTGTGGGGAACATCTACCCGCTACCATATTACTTTTTGGCACACCCCCAGAGCACACACCCTTAGAATTACTACAATGCCTACATACATGGAGACCCCTAAATCTGACCCCCTTTTTTTTTCTTCTATTAGCCGGTTTACCCCCTCCGACAGAGCTTCAATTTTGAAATATGGGTCACGATTTCTTTCGCATCACTACCCGGTACGCCCAGCATGGCAGTCACCGGTGACGCAAACCCCAGGATGCGATATGGCCCCGACCAGCGATAACACAACTTAGCGGATCGTTTATTAGCGGCTGAGCTGAGTGGGTGGCTCTGGCAATAGACCCAGTCCCCTATCCGGAAGGGGTTAGGAATTCGCCCCTGATTATGTCGCCGACGGACCCGCTCGTGCGCTCGCAGCAAATTCTTCCGAGCCTCCTTCCACCTCTCTGCTGTTCCATTATCTGGCTCCCGTGGTAGAAGATCTTCAATGTTCCACAAGTTAGTCAACGGGAGTGCGGGCGAGAATCCAAACATGATTTCGAAGGGAACGGCCTGATGACTATCATGTAGGGCCGTATTAAAGGCTAGCTGTAACCACTTCAGATTCTGGTCCCAGGTTGTCTGTTGCTCAGCATGATAAGCAATGAGTGCGGACCTGAGATTCCTATTAAATCTCTCCGCATGGGACGGCTGTGGGTAATAAGGAGAAGTGGTTACATGTTTGATCCCACTGGCGAAACACATTCGCCGGAACTCACCCGAAATGAACTGGGGGCCATTGTCCGAGACAATGATGGTCGGAAGACCGAAATGCTGAAATATTTGATTTTGGAGCGCGCTTATGGTTAAACGAGCCGTTGCCTGCCGTAAGGGCAATAGCCAGACAAACTTCGAAAAAGCATCCACACAAACAAGCAGGTAAGAATTACCTGACTTGCTACGCGGGAGTGGTCCCACGTAGTCTATGAATAACTTTTCCATCGGTCTGCTCGCCACGTCCGATGACAACAACCCTAACTTAGTGTTCTGGGCAGGTTTGCTCAAGCCACACAGATGACAACTCTTAACCCTCGTTGCAATGTCCCTATCCATTCCCTTCCAGATGAAATGTCTCCTAATACTGGAAATGGTCTCCGAAATTCCATTGTGGCCTCCTACTGGGGAACTGTGATAATAACTGAAGACCATGGGCACTAACTTGCTAGGCAGCACGATCTTAGGGGCACGTCCCTTTCTCTCTCTACAACACAGGACGCCCTTGGACAAAAAGTATGGGGCCTGTACGTTACCCTCCTTGATTTTCTGGATGATCGGACCCAGCACTTCGTCGTTCAACTGATGGGGTAATACATCAGTGAAGGCTAAAGGAAAGTCTAGCAGAACGGAACAGGGTTGCTCAGATTGGGCTTCACTGGGCTGGGAAAACATGCGTGACAAAGCATCGGCAACCACATTTTGAGTTCCCCTAATGTGTTGCACCTTGAACTTGAAGGATGAGATCTTGACCACCCATCTACCAATCTTACCCAGTTGCCGGGGATGAGCCAGAAGCCAAGAGAGAGCCTGATTATCGGTCTCGAGCAGGAACTCAGCGTGTTCCAGAAAACGCCTGAACTTGTCTAGAGCGTACACAACAGCTAAACACTCTAGCTCAGCTAGATGATTTTCATAGATGACTGATGATTTTCGTTCTTGCTGGGTCAACGTTCGAGAAATAAACGCCACAGGCTGCCTAGCGTCATCAACGACTTGGGACAGAACCGCCCCGAGCGCAACCGAACTCGCGTCCGTCTGTAGGATGAAGGGTTTTGAAAAATCGGGCATCACTAACACCGGTGGGGAGATAATGGCTTCCTTTAGGGTTTCAAAAGCCTTCTGTTGACTATCGCTCCATGTAAATTTTGCGCCCTTTTTACATAGTTCGTTCAAGGGTGCGGCAATTTCCGCAATATTCGGAATGAATCTACGATAGAAATTGACCATTCCCACGAATCTCGCTATTCCCTTCGCGTCCCTGGGAGGGGGAAAGTCACGGATGCCCTGTGTCCTCTCGGGGTCAACAGTGACACCCTGATGTGAAACCAAATGCCCCAAGAAAGAAATACTTTCCTGGGCAAAACGAACCTTTTCAGGATTGACAGTGAGGCCAGAACTTCTTAAGCGACACATTACTTCGCGTAGATGGCACAAATGTTCCTCGAACGTCTTACTATAGACTAGTAAGTCGTCCAAGTAATTAAAGACGAACTGAAATTTCACGTCGTGAAAAACGGTATCAAGGAGACGAGTGAGTGTCTGGGCTCCCACGGCCAAACCCATGGGAACCCTTGTATATTGGTACAAGTTCCACGGTACACAAAGTGCCGTGTACGGTCTACTCTCCTTTGCCAAGGGAATCTGGTGATAAGCCGCATTGAGATCGATCACGGTGAAATACCTGGCCCCACTGAACCAATCAAAGGCCGAATGTAAGTCTGGGAGGGGAACAGAATCCACCTCAATGTTCGCGTTCAATTTCCGATAGTCTATGACCATGCGGTGTTTACCCCCAGACTTAGATACCAAAAACGCTGGACTGGCATAGCTGGAATGAGAAGGTTCAATCACCCCCTGTTCTAATAACTCTTGAACCTTCTCTCTCAGAACGGCCATCTTCGGAGGTGCGAATTTGTAAGGGTGTGACCTTACTATTTTGGAGTCTGTTAGGCGTATTTTGTACTCCAGCAGATGTGTGAGTCCCAAGGAAGGAGTTAACACTGATGGAAATTCCTCACACAATTGGTCTAAGGCCCTCTGCTGGAATGGAGTGAGATGATCTCGTGCAGAATCGGGACAAGCTACCTCTTGGATACCTCCCTTAGCTCCCAGGAACCCAAGGAACGGAATAAAAACTCCCCGATTAAACTTAAAATAACATTGGTGCCCTTGGATGTCCAGCACGAGACCGCTTTTAGCGATGAAATCTGCACCAATGATACAATCCACTCCCAGAGCAGGAGAAACCAGAAAAGGCCACACCCAGGAAAAACCGTCAATCTTGAATTTGAAGGAAATCACTTGGGAGATGGGCAAGATTTCCCGAGATGCAGTCCAGCATACCACTGACGACAGATCCGACCTCTTTATTAAGCCCTGCTTTTCAAGGTCCGCGCATACTCGTGATGAGATGATGGATCGGGCTGAACCGGAGTCAACTAACGCTCTGAGCTGACCCCCTTTTACCTCGAGCGACAGAAAGGGGCATACTGAAATTTGTTGCGGGATAGTAGACAGGACCTTGATGTTACAAGAGTTGTGTCCTATCGATTGCCTGGAGGTAGCAGGAAACCGAAAAGATTCAGTGCGAGGGGAAGACATCCTCCGACATATCTTCCCCAGTCTGCCTAGTTTTTTGGGGAGGGTCCCGACGATGGAGGTGCTGGACGCGTGCGCCCCCGGGGGCATGATCGAGCCACGTGACCCGGCCGATTACAATTGTAGCAAACTATGCTTCCCCATCGCTCGCGATCTCGAACTGACTGGGCCTGTCGGGGGCGAAAAGGTTCGTTGCGTTCGTTCTACCCTTTGAGGTATTGTTTGTTCCCCACTCCTGTCTCCCCTCGCCTCATCGCTCGTCTGAATGGCCTTGGACATCACACACAGCCTGTCCAAGTCCACAAACCGACGCGGGCGCTCCGCAAATACTAATCGTAATCTATCTTGGGAGGAGACGCCGTCAAGGATATTTTGTACTATCTCCTCCTCCGACAAGCCCAGACCCAGTATCCGCGCTACGTCCCTAATACTGTGCACGAATTGGGCAAGACTCTCTCCCCTAGACTGCACACGATAGAAGTGTCGGTGACGCAGTTGTTGCATCAGCCTCCCGGGCACGAACGCCTCCAACACCTCCCGGTGGAACTCCGCAACTCCACCACTACGCCTCATTATATCAGCCACCCTCTCAGCCATGGGACCGGGACAATACGGATACACGAGCTCGAGGATAGTACGATCCGACATACCCGGAAAATCCGTCAACTGGAAGATGATTTTAAAGAACGGCAACAGCTTGTCCACATCCAGCCCGTCCAAGACCGGCAACTGCTGGATGATCTGAGACAGTGGATTGGGCAGCTTGTGATATGAAGCCGCCACCATACCGGAGAAAACCGGGGCACTTACGGCCGGCTCGCGAGAGCACTCTAGAGCAGAGACCTCGGACCCAGGAGCTAACTCCGGCGTGGGCGGTCCACTGCAGGGTGACCCGTGCAGGGTCGATGTGACCTGTTCAATCAAGCTCTTGATAGCGTGAGCTTGTTCAAGAGTGCCCCACTGCTGGTCGAGATTCTGGAGACGCAGGTTTAAATGATTCAGGGGCTGCCGAATTCGCCGGACGCCCCTGGAGGAACCCAGGCCCTCCTCCAAATTGTCAACGCATCGTGATAACTCCTGCAATTCCTCCCACTTCTCTACGTACCGCTCCAACTCCCGATCTTTATCCGCAATGTTGACCGCTGAAACCACGCCGCCCGCGGACATTGCCTCTCGCAGCTGCTTCCTCAACACGGTAACCGCCCCCTTCGGGTTTCTACCCCGGGCTTTTAATTCAAATTCTACCTCGTCCCGAAGGAACAAGTCTGGATCCAAAAAGCTCATCCTCGAACTTCACGGTCGGTCCACGAAAACACAACACACGACGAAAAGACAATTGAACAAAAACAGAAAAACTCGAGTACTAACTCTTCCTTCAAGCAAACTGCGGGCCCCCTAGCGTTGCGCAGACGCGTCCACTAGCCTGAACTGGCTCTCGACAACACCATACAAGAAGAAAACCAACATTTACACTAACACACGACATATCCAACATATATCACGTCATCATATTTAACAAGAAACAAAATATTTAACGAACAATAACGAAGTCCCATAAGTCATAACACTAACTTCGACTCCCGTAACTCGGACGAGACCGACTGCTGATTGGGCCATACCGCATGCCTATAAACGCCCTCACTATCATTTATAAAGAACAACGCGAAATCATTTTCCCAACACCTCGCCACAGAACTGCGGTAATTCAAGTTTTAAAAAAAATTCCCCCCTAAAATTTTACATCACGTGGCGACACCAAATTTACAATAAACGCAATATACTCAACAACAATAGACGTCACTCTTATGATAAAGCATAGATGTTAATTACAAAAAAATCTTCAAAGTTCCAAGTTGCCAGAACTATTCCCGAGTTTGCAAGCCCCGTCACACCCAAAGGACCCAAGGGTTTACCCTAGATACAACCACGCTCTGCTACCAAATGTAACCCCTCTTTGGATTTTTATGCCTTATAAAAAAATTGTTTTTTGAAAAAAAAAAAAAAATTTTTTTGAAATTATTTTTGAGTTTTGTTTGTTTGTTTGTTTTTTTTTGAAGAGGGGCTACTAGTTATTTAAAATTAGGCATAAGCCTAGAGAAGCTAAAAGGCGCTAGGTCCAGGGTGACGGGACTTGCAATTAAACTCTCTGTTATAAACAAACATAACATTTATTGAGTCTTGTATTGTGTTACATATCGTGTATTAATCGGTTTCCTTGTTTTTTAGAATTTCAATTTAGTGTATAAATTTTCCCCATGCATACCCCACAAAAAGTGACACAAACCTAAATCACACATAACATGTATAGATATAAAACAATTGTTTTCTTTTTTGTTGTTTTTTTTTGTTTTTATAATGTAAATATCTTCCCCGTACAATGTAAAGCTATGTACTAAAAAATTTCGTTTTCATTTGTATTCTTGTTTAGTCAGTTTCCTTTATTTTATTGACAAAATAAAAACAAACTACTACAAAATAGAGGTAATTATTATACCCTAACCAACCAGTATAGTTAGCGAAAATATGTATGCATAACTTTAATGTTACCGGTAACTTGTTTGTTGTTTATAGATCTGTACCGACGAAAAAAGTGTATGAGCTTCTATTATGAACAACAGAAATTAAATTTATATTTACATTATTTTGAAATTAGTATCTGGTGTTCCATTTAATCTGATTAATATAAAATACACAATTTTCATAACAATATTGTTTATGCGACGATCAAATCGGTTAAACTAATATTAAGATAACACTGCGAGTATGCAGGCGAAGTGGCTTTTGGCTTAATGTGGTGGGTCGAGCGTAGAGTTGAGCGGACCGAATTCAGTACACGCAGCCGGAAATGTTATTATACATCGATGCTCATAATTTAGGAGTTGAATAGGCCTAATACGAAACAGTAGCGCCATGTTCCAGAGTACCCAGAAACCGGGGGCGAAATAAGTGGAAGAGTGGCTCGCGTCTTTAAGCTGGCGATTAGTCTAAGCTACGCTTACGCGATGTAGGGTAGGCTTGTTTAAAACAAGTACCCGTTAACTCAAAAACGTTAGGTTCTTTATTTTAACTGTTACTGTGTTATAAGCACTGTATATATACGTCAAACGTTATGTTTTCCTTAACTATTTATTTCCGTAGTAAGCTAAAAACCAAAAACCGTTGTCACCTAACCTCACAAACGGAAACAACACGTATTTTCGCTTTGCATTAAGAAATAGGACAATTTACAATTAGTACACTTCTTCTTTTTCACATCGTAATATATATCGATACAATCACATAGGCCTATTAAAAACATCGAAAACGTACTGCAGGAACGGATAAAGGTACAGTTCCCATGCCGCTAAATAGCATTTGTTTGTTTACTTATTACTATAGCAATTAATTCTTCATGGTGTTGTTTGCATCTTTATTCGCGTCAACAAAAGGGAATAATTAAAAGAGCCTAAATCGTGGAAACGGGGCAGAATATCAAATGTCAAGTTAGACAGTGTTTTTCGCCTTGTATCAAAGGTTACCTGTGCAAAATTTGGTGTCAATCGGTGTAACGGGGTGGATTTGTTTTCAATACAAAGAAACAAATCCTCAGACTTTGAGTTTTATATATATAGATGTGACCATACGGGTAGGCCTACCCAGGGCATCCTGTACTAACAGCCTGGCCCTGGAAGGGGTGCTTGGCCAAATAAATAAAGCCCATACAATCCTGCTGAGAAATTAATCTCCATTGTTTAGTTGTTTCTTTGCCATTGTTAACATCCACATTTCACTGCCATGGGACTACCGGGAGAGCTAAAGTATTCTAATTTTCAAGCGGACTTGTATCCTCAATCTAGCTCTATTTCTAAACGTCTTTTCTAGTATTCTACACGTGGCTTGATACTTATTAAATTAGTTGACAACATCCCATCATATTCATACTTGATATTATAGCCAACATACTGAAAAGGAGATGCTTGTTCCAGAGCTTTGTCTCTTAGAACCAGTTTTCTTCAAATCACCTATTATTCTAGTAAGATATTATCTTCATCTTCTGCGCTGATATCCTTCCACCACACTTTGCTACTATTTATCTAAATAGTATATCGTTTCTGCAAGTTGTCGTCACTTGGTGCAATCAGTGCTCATTTGGAAATAACAGTATGTTCAAGAAGTAGTGGAGCCATACACTCGCATTATATTGCCATTTGGTTAATGTACATATTTAAAAAGGTAGGAGATATGCATACTGTACACTTCTGTTTACAGCATGTTATACCTCGTCATGTATGTCTTTTTATAGGTTCAATCTTACTTCCTCCAGTTATATTAAAGCTTGTGTCCTGATAACAGCTTTTCATTATTGTTATTAAGTTCATGGGAAAGCCCATTTTTTCATTAGTAGCTACAGTTGTCTTTTATTTATATAAGCTTATAAATTATTTATTAATAAATATTGTCTGAATATTTTGTGTCATTTGTTTAATAACTGATTTTGAAAATGTTTATTTTTGTATGAGGAATATGATCTTGTCTTCTATTTCAAGATATGATTTTTTTTCTTGTAAGTGTAATAAGTTACTTATAATAAAAAAATAATTATTAAATAAAATAAAATTCAGATTACATAAAGCATTTCCGTCTTTTACATAACAAATATGTCTAATGGTAGACATCAACTAAACTAAAATATAGAATGTTTTCTCATTATTTTTTATTAATAGCAGATGAAGTATACAGAATGCGTTTAATACTTTATAAACTTTTAACACCATCTTTCAATTATTTGTTATGGGAAAACAATTATTATGTAAGCGAGGAAAACAGTAATTAAACATAAGTGTAATGGAGGGGTATCATCATAGTTGGTAATTAACAAGGTGGGGTATCATAATACTGTAGTTGGTAATTAACAATAATAATAAATTATTCAAAAAATTTGAAATTACATATAATAGCAAAAAAAAAAGTACACACTTTAGGAAAATAGCTAGGCTTCTGGAGTCTTGACTTCACACTTGATTTCTATAATCAATCATTTGAAACCGCAGGAAGATTAGGTTCAGCTACATACTCTTTGTAGTACAGATCTTATCCCATTTTTTTCTTTGTATTTCAGTACCTGGAATGCTCAGGGTGTCATTCTATAGTAATGAAGTATTCCATAGTATATATATATATATATATATATATATGTATATATGTTTGGGCATACGTAATGAGCCCAAACAGGTCAGATTTTTAGATTAAAAATTCTTTGTTGGCATATAAACAATAATCAGTAGACAGATGAAAGAATTGTACGATAGTGTAGTAAAGTGTATATAGCTCTAATTGTATAGAACAAACCACTAACTACAGTATATCATCAAAACTGTTGTCTAATTACTTAGTATATCACCTAACTAACTAATAATGGGAAGGTAGGATTTAAAATAATTAACAAGAAATACAAATTTCGTTGAATGCATTCTGGAATTTATTTATAGTATTTACAAGTTACATCAACTGCAATAGTTTCATCGTCATTAAAATGTTACAGTCTGTGTAAAGCATTAGTCAAAATATATGTTTTTTTTGTAAATGAAAATTTTACAGTTTATGCAAAACTATCATAAGAAATGTGGAGCAGTCATTAGTACACCGGTATGTTGAAATAAAATATTTACTGTAACAATATAAAAAAAATGAACAAACTAGAAGCAGTCAGTATGAAGGCAAAGTCTGCACGAATGAAACTGAAGATGATGTAATAATCAGATCTGGAAGAGGAAGAGTCCTTTATCATGTAATGCTATCCTAGTGTCCGTTAATCTCAGTATTTCTCCTCTGGCAACTGTGAACATATGCAAAACAAACAATTAATCTAATGGCATATGTTTTGGTGACCAACAAAGTAATAATAATAAAGTAATATACTTGTAACAACAATAATTGAAAGAGTGAAGCGAGTTCTCAGTTGTAACTCGACTGTTTGGCATTTGTCTGCCTATCTGTCTATTTGTGGTAAATCTCACGATAACTTTTGAATGCATTAACCAATTTTCATAGACGTTGGCATGAATGTCCACAATTTTACTCTAGAGAATTGTACTGTTTATGAGAATGATCCCTCCAAAAATAATGGGACAACAACCAAATATTTGGGGGAAAAAATTATGAAAAAATCAAAAATGTCCATGTGTCATATCAAGTTAAAGATAATTATGACCATAATATAAATATGTACAGTGTTGACTTTTGAAAATTTCAAAATTTTTGGACGCCAGGGCCTAAAAAGTGGAACAAAATTTTGATAAAGTTCCAAAAAAAAATCACTTGGGGCATCAAATTAAAGAGAATTTTATGTAGTGTACCGAATTTTGGATATTTCAAATTTTTGGGAAACCAGGGCTTTAAAAAGGGAACATTAATTTCAATTAATTTAATATTTTAATGTCTAGAAATTGATGTTTATGATTTAGACATTGTGTGGATAAATCATATTTGTAAATATTTGATTTTAAATGCACTACGGTGCAGGAGGAATGTATCGAGTAGCTGTTTCTTCATTTGGCCTACGTAAAATTTATAGCAATCTGGACATTCTATTTTGTTTACGCTACGCTTAAAGAATGGAAAATCAAACCATTTCTATGCAGATCTGACAGAGGAATCAAGTATGAACAATTCAGTATAAATAAAATTAGTAAAAAGCTTACAAGAAAAAGAAAATTGTATTTAAATATAATTATTTCACTACTGACTCGGAACACAAAGATTTTTATGGGTAAACACGTAAAAGTTTTACCTTATAGCCTTAATCGGTTTTTGCTTTTAAAAAGATTCTTCAGAGGCTGCCGCTGGGAGCACTGTCTGTCTTGTTGTTGGCGACTTCCGAGTCGGTAGTGAAATAATTATATTTAGTTAAGTAACGAACATGTCATGGGTAATGAAATCCAAGAAATTGTATTTTATAGTTAATATTATACAAGTAGTATAATGTTTAAAACTACGGTACAGCTTGTAACAATTTTTTAAACATCGTATTTAGTTTTATGTTATTAATAAAACTAGAATTTTTTTAAACTAGTAAATTTTTCATGAGTTGTGAAATGTTTTAAAATTTGTATCTTTAATTAGTTTACTTACTTTTCTAGTTATATTTCCGTAATAAGTAAATGTCGTATACTTTATATTAGACCAATCATTAACAGGTAGATTTTTAGTTATAGTCTTATCTGTTGTTTGTTTAGCGAGTTTTATGTTTTGAATAATTTTCTAATGCATTGATAGTTTTTGCTTTGTACCCATTAACTGTTGCTATTTGTTCGATCATATAATATGTCTTTCTTGGTTTTTTTAAATAATTTAAGGGGGTTCTAACCATTCGGTATATTAAAGAATTAAATACTGCTACCTTATGTAGAAACAGATAAAATATTTTATTCAGGTGGAAATACAGCGATAAACAAGTATGAAAAATATACTTTTAGACATAATTATTATTAGATAACACACACACAAACACATACGCGTGCGCGCGCGCACGTACAAAACTATATATATTTTTTATATTATTATTATTAATAATAACAAACATTTTTACAAGAATTAATTTTTAATATTTTGTGAATTACAATGTTTCTGAAGTTTATAGTTGAAAACTATTGAAACATTGGAATTCACAAAATAATAAAAGTATATTCTTGTAAAAAGTTTTGCTATTATTACTAATAATATAAAAAATATATATGCCCAACCGTTCTATATATATATATATATATATATATATATATTTTATTTAGTATCGGTGGCTACCAATGATTATGCCTAACTACCCAAAACTATGATGGCTGAGGATGGGAAAATAAGTGTCCCGAAACATGTTGCAAATAAAGGAAAAAACATCTTGAGGTAAAGAAATTATAATATATAAATTGTATATGCAACAAAAAATAGACTGTAGTAAGAAGTGTTTGAATATATATACCATACAACTTATATATTATAATGAACTCTCATTACAATTATATTACTTTACATTTTATGTTGTAGACATGAATATGAGATAAAATAAATCTCGAAACGTCGCATGAAAACTGCATTTTTATTAAACCGAAACTCGATATCCACTTGAAACTATGTATTTAGACATATTAAAATAAACTATAATTTTTCAGACGTACCGATATGTATGTAGGCTATGTGATAACTGTAACTATATATATAATGGGTAATCGTATATTGTTTCATATAGGCGTATAGCCAAAGTAACAAGTTTTGGTCATTAGTGAGCTAAGCCAGTAAGTTACGGACTTACATAGGTAGCGTCATCGGTTAGTTCTTCGCATCTCACTCAGTATCAGTTCACTGGGCATCGTCCTCACTCTGGCAGGGTCTGAAACAGTAATCAGTGATAACGTTATCATTATATACAAGTACTCTAACATATTTCAAGCACTGTTCTCACTTTTATATTAGTCTTTTTATTGTTTGTAAACACTTGGCAACAAATGTCATATTATTAAATTAAGCACCTAATGTATGATAAAATACGCAAAATTTCAGAACTTGAGCAGAAAAATAAGTTGTTAAAGTAAGCGGCGATGTGGTGCCTGAGGAGCACCTTAGAATTCCGTGGGCAGGAAGAACGAGTAATGATGACGTTTCGAAGAGAGTGGTTAAAACTAGGATTCTTATTGAAAAAACTGCGGAAAAAAGAAGTGGTAGGTTGGTGACGTCCTACGCTATTCAAACTGGTTCACCACTCTGTTTGTGGGGCGTAGTGGGAACGTTAGGACCAGGAAGGAGTATATGAGAGAGGTAAAAAGAGAAAGAAGGTGTGTAGCGGTTAAGAGACTGTCTTTGGAAGGGAAGAATCGCAAACCCACCAACCTCTGGAATGAGTTGATGTATATGCGGCAAGTTAGCCACAGAAGTAGGCTATACTTTAAAAACATAGTCCTATAAATCAAAACCTCTAAAAACAACTTTGACTGTTGACGTCTGAGGCTTTCACACCGCCTTCAATGTTAGAAGAATTTTGTCCTGTCGGTCTGTAAGGCCTAAGGCTGTGGTCTAAAGTTGTTGGTTGAATTGTAGAGCATTTAATCGCTCGTAGAGTTTATGCGCTGAAGATGGTCGTCGAAGGTACGGCCGAAACGTCTGCAACCAACAACTTTAATCCAAGGCCTTACAACCCGGAAAGTAAAAAATTCTAACTTAGACTGTTGTTTTAGTAAGCTTATCTCTAATTCTACAGCATGGTACAAATTTGAAACGTTACTATGGGTTTGAATTTTGTTTACAGCTTACGGTATGGAATACGTTATTAATAGCTTTACTCATAATTTAGGAGTTGAATAGGCCTAATACGAAACAGTAGCGCCATGTTCAATGAATGGAGAAGCGGTAGGTTGGTGACCTCCTACGGCATTCAAACTGGTCCACCACTCTGTTCGAGGGGGGTAGTAGGAGAGAAGACCCAGATAGGAGTATATGGGTGACACAAAAAGAGAAAGAAGGTATGTAGAGATTAACAGACTGCCTTTGGAAGGGAAGAATTGAAAGCCCACCGACCTCTGGAATGAGTTGAAGTATATGCGGCAAGATAGCCACAAAAATATACTCTACAGACAAGCCAAAAACTCTAAAAACAACTTAGATTATTGATTGGCTGACGCTTTCACGGCCGCCGTCAATGTTAGAATTTTGTTCTGTCCGGCTGTAAGGCCTAAGGCTGTGGTCAATAACTGTTGGTTGCATTGTAGAGCATTTAATCGCTCGTAGAGTTTATGCGCTGAAGCTGGCCGTCGAAGGTATGGCCGAAACGTCTGCAACCAACAACTTTAGTCGGAGGCCTTACAGCCCCACAAGGCAACAAATCTAACTCAGACTGATGTTTCAGTATCTCTGATTCTACAGCATGGTAGGCCTATACATTTGTAACGTTACTGCGGGTTTGAATTTTGTTTACAGCTTACGGTATGGAATACGTTATTAATAGCTTTACTCATAATTTAGGAGTTGAATAGGTCTGATACAAAACAGTAGCACCATGTTCCAGAGTACCCAGAAACCGGGGGCAAAATAAGTGAAAGAGCGGCTCGCGTCTTTAAGCTGGCGATTAGTCTAAGCTACGCTTACGCGATGTAGGGTAGACTTGTTTAAAACAAGTACCCGTTCACTCAAAAACGTTAGGTTCTTTATTTTAACTGTTACTGTGTTATAAGCACTGTATATACACGTCAAACGTTGTTTTCCTTAACTATTTATTTCCGCAGTAAGCTAAAAACAAAAACCGTTGTCACCTAACCTCACAAACGGAAACAACACGCATTTTCGCTTTGCATTAAGAAATAGGAAAATTTACAAATAGTACACTTCTTCTTTTTCACATCGTAATTTATCGATGCAATCACATATTAAAAACATCGAAAACGTACTGCAGGAACGGATAAAGGTACAGTTCCCATGCCGCTAAATAGCATTTGTTTGTTTACTTATTACTATAGTAATTAATTCTCCATGGTGTTGTTTGCATCTTTATACGCGTCAACAAACGGGAATAATTAAAAGAGCCTAAATCGTGGGAACGGGGCAGAATATCAAATTTCAAGTGACATTGCTATTAAAACAATCTGCGTTTTCTGACAGCTAAGAAGCACGTGGTACTCGGCACAGCTGCGGGAGCGCTGATTGGTCAGTGTGGGACTGTTGACTGATGAGAAAGGGGGAGGGAAAGCGCACGCCTGCCAGTGATTGGCTCACCTCGGAGTCTCGTCCGAGTTACCATAGCAACTACTTCTTGTAAACACGCAAGGAGAACTGTCAGAAGACGCAGATTGTTTTAATAGCACTGCGTTTTAATTACTAACAAATTTCAAGTTAGACAGTGTTATTCGCCTTGTATCATAGGTTACCTGTGCAAAATTTGGTGCCAATCGGTGTAACGGGGTGGATTTGTTTTCAATACAAAGAAACAAATCCTCAGACTTTGAGTTTTATATATATAGATGTGACCATACGGGTAGGCCTACCCAGGGCATCCTGTACTAACAGCATTCCGAGTAGCTCTATTTTAGAGGGACAGGAGCTCACATGTCTCATAAAATAGACCGAATCTGAATTTCAGCCTATGGTATAATAGTAATCATTACATAGTTCATAAAAAGGCTACCATGGTCACATAATCATAAGATAAGAGGAGGTGTCAAGGACAATAAAATAGTGTTTATTGTAGGCGGCTGGTGTATTACAAAAAATTGTGCTTAGGAGTTTATACTTCGCGCGACTGGAGACTGATTGGATGTAAACTAGTAACCTGCCTGAGGTGCAGAACCCGCTTACTATTTTGAAATTTAGTATATTTATTAACTTTTGTCTGAAGCTCGCACGGCCGTTGCCAATAAATTCAAAATTACGCCTAAAAGCCGGGCTGTCAGGCCGTGGTCGATTACTATTAAACGCCATCACGTCGGCTAGGTTTCGATTCCCAGTCGGAAATCTTCGTCAGGCCGCTAAGAAGCGACACATGTTGCGTTTAGGTACAGGTATACAGGTATAGGGTAGTGTTCGGTGTACATCTGCCGCTATTGTGTTTTTACTCTCTGTCGCTTCTTAGCAGCCTGACGAAGATTCGCGACGGGGAATCGAAATGTTGCCGACGGGACGGCGTTTAACAGCAATCGACCACGCCCTGACAGCCCGGCTTTTAGGCGTAATTTTCATAATATATTTATTATTACATAAATTCCGTGACGTGTACTACAAGCTGTATGACGTGTACGGTAGGTCTATAGATTAATAGACAGTATAAGGAACGTATCATACCTTGAAACCGTATAGGGATCAGATCTCCGTCAACGTTTCTCTGCTGTCTGATCCGTTGAGCCATGTCATGCAGTTCGCCCAGTGTTCTGGGCATCTCCCTAGGCGGCGGCTGTCTCTCCGGCTCTACTGCTGCTGCTGCTGCTGCTGTGAACATTATCCAAGTTTATAATTAGGAATGTTATGCTAAAAGCAATAGTAAAATGTTACGCTAGGCATATTAAAAACAAAAAACTGTACTCTATTTACATCTATATGAGGCTGTGCTTTTAGATTTTTATTTGAAATTGTAGCCACCCAGTGTTTTGAGCTCAAAGGCCCACTTTTCATTGTGGGTTACTCCATTTCCTCACAAATATAGGTGAGAACTTTCCAATGTTCTCGTCAGTGGCTCTACCCAACCTCAAGACAATAAAACCGAAGAACTTACGCGTCTTTTAGATGGGTTTGGAGTAAGCCACAGTGATTTTTTTTTACTTCCATATTCCTTAAGGAAATGGAAGTATGGTGATGGCAAAAAAAATCGTGTTCGAGATTATTGCAGATTCTGATTGTACTACGCTCAAAACATGAAAAAAGTCGTTTTTCGAAAACTGTCTGTGTGTGTGTCTGTCTGTCTGTAGATTATTTTTCTATGGCAAACGATAACAGCCGCAAATTCAAACAGAATCAAAAGATTATTTGCATACAGCCCTAAATTGCAGAGTTCTCAAGACCTGTTGTTTTTGCCGAAGATCGGTTAAGGGAAAGGGGTAGTTTACCAGCAGCATTTTTTTATCAAGGGTATTTTCTATGGCAAACGATAACAGCCGCAAATTCAAACAGAATCAAATATTTTTTTGCATACAACCGTGATTTGTAGAGTACTCAAGACTTATTGTTTTTGGTAAAGATCGGTTAAGGGGAAGGGGTAGTTTACCAGCAATATTTTTTATCAAGGGTAATTTTCTATGACGAACGATAACTGCCGCATATTCAAACAGAATCAAATAATTTTTTGCATACGTCACTGAATTGTAGAGGACTCAAGGCCTTTTGATTTTGGTGAAGATCGGTTAAGGGGAAGGGGTAGTTAACCTGCAACCTTTTACGTTTTAACAAGAGTAAAGTACTTGAAAATTCATTTAAACTTTTTCAAACAATGGTAATTGTTAAAAATAAAATAATTTTGTTGCCAGGCAATAAAATTATAATTTTTTTATTTTAATGTAAGTCATGTGTAAGAGAAAATATATCGTGCGTGGCATCCAAGCATATCTCAGTTATGTACTGTTTACGTTTCCATTTTATTATTATGACTACCGCAATAAAAAGGCAGGGAACACACACACACACACACACACACACACACACACAATTCGAGTTATTTCTGGCCTCATTCATGTTTATTTTCTTACATTTGCACGGTTTTTAAATGGAAAGTGCCGAACCCATACCAACATAACGCATGCAAGCCGAAAAAGTGTCCAGCGTGGAAAACGATTTGCTTCCTGTGGATCGCTGGGCAGTGTAACTGCACGTGTTTACAGAGGAACGATTCATAGACAGACTTTTCGTCTTTAGGGAATGAACCCTCTGCAAGATGCTGAGGGTCCATGAGTGACTTCGGAGCGCTCCTTCTTTGCCGCGTGTTTGTTCTGTGAAACGTACACTGTAGATTCGCAGCTTTATTCTAAGCAACGCTCAATAGAAAATGTTGAAAATTTTTGTCCGCGGTGTACCCTCATACACACTAAACCTGTTCTGATGTTTTAATTACAGACATCATAATATTTAAACTTTGGAAACTTGAGCACTACTTAATGGAGTTCAATCATTAACTTATACAAGCCATTAATTTTATGCATATTTTTTATATATATGTGTACAACGTTATCGGCAACAAAGACGTAGTTTTTGTTAAAATTCCTTCCCGGGATATTTGGCCGTAGTCCAATGTTTTCTACAAAACCAGACGTTTCGGCAATGCCATCGACTTCCATCATCAGTGAAAATCGAGTGCGATAACGTGAGGTGGTATATGTTAGTGACCACAGTACTGTGGTTAAGGCTGAAGCAGTAAGTAGGAAGAAGTAGTTTCTATGGTAATATTTCATTTCGAAAATGATTTTAAATATAAATCTTAGAATATGGAAGTCATGTATGGTTCTCCATACCGATATTTTATATAGACAATCGACTGGAATAGGAAGACACTTCATTAAGTGTAGAAGAGATTGAGAGATCTTCAAATAAAGTTGATGAAGACATAGAAGTAACGTCTTGCGATAAAACAGAGTGTAATGAAGACATTTTGAATGACCATATTTCGTTAAAAGTTGTTTTGCAATACGCTGCGAAAGATAAGGCACATAGCCTACAGTATTTACGTGTTGGCGGTCGCGAAGGACTTTTAATAACATGTGTAAAGCGGAAATGAACATGGACGATATTGATGTTAATAAAGTGAAAACAAACCACAATAACTGATTTTTAAAAATGTTAGTGCCAGAGCAGTTTTAAATGTTTAGTGTAGTATTGAAAGTACTGTAAAATTTGAGAACTTCTTTGCTGTGGAATTATTCTTAGTACAGGTAAAATATAGATTTATGTTTTTAATTACAGTAATAAAGGTTATCGCCGTATTTAAATTTTACAATTATTCTATTCATTATTACATATAGGTTAATGATAATAAATAAATAAATACTGTGGAACTTGCGAATAACGAGCTCGTTTATAACGAGAACTCGGATGTAACGAGCAAAAGTATGAGATTTGATTGGTTTTGTATCTTAGTAATGATGATTAATCTCGCTTTTAACGAGTAGGAACGCATTAGAGACTTGGTTATAACGAACATTTTATTGCATGCTTGTTCATTAGTTAAGGTCTTAAAAGGTTCGTTACAATACAGAATTTTAAACTAATGCATTTTATTATTGTTCTAAGGCTTCACGGCCGGTGTCAGATATTAGCTTATAAGTTAAGTATGTATCGGGCTGTTTGCCGTGGTTCACTGTTTACAAACAAACCAAACGTTTCAGCCTTAATCACAGTAATGTGAGCCTGACGTTTGACACCCCGCGTTCAGGTAGACTTGTATTCCACTGAAGATGGCAGCCAGTGCTGCTGCTGAAACGTTTGGTTTGTAAACCCTGGACCACGGCCAAACAGCCCGGTACATACTTTTATTATGCGGCATTTTAAAATCATTAACGCAATTTAGTGAAACTAATTATGTAAGTGATGACTTCGTGGAATGCTTAAATAAATTACAAAACTATTTTGATATCTACAGTTAATAAAAGTTGCAAAAGTATTAAACAAACAAAAATAGACGTGTTTATAATGTGCGAAATATTTATTATGTGTGAGTTAAGTTCTGTGTGCGAAATATAATTATGACGATTCCATTTAGAACGAAGAACAAAAAGACAAATAAGTTATAGTGAATTTTATTGTAATTTAAAAATAAATATTGTACATGTGGCATGAAAAGTTTTGCGTTTTTTGCTAGACTTTTGTTAAGTTCTTACTACACAGTTACTTTTACTAATTTCGCGAGTGCACTATACGCCAATATTCATCAAAGAATGTTAGCGTCTAAAACATAAAGTCTAAATTCCACTTTTAAGCGTAGAATATAAAATATGTCAAAATTTTATTAGAAATTTAATTAAGAAAGTTGTGTTAGTGGTTATAATCACAAACAGAATTATCACTGTTGCACACCACTATAGAAAAATTATTCCGATTAGCGCTTTCAAGCCTCACAGCTGACGATCTGACGAGGAGCTGTGTGGTTTGAAAGCGCTAATCGGAATAATTTTTCTATAGTGGTGTGCAACAGTGATAATTCTGTTCAACATTTTATTGTTCAAAGACTCTTCTATAGTAGACTTCTATAGTTTTTGTTGTCTGTTTTATAATCACGATATAAAAATTTAGGCTTGCGAGTCGACAGTTATAAGCAAATTTCACTGTATTTACAATAATTATATGGCTACTACTACTACTACTACTACTACTACTACTACTACTACTACTACTACTACTACTACTATTGTTACTACTACTACTAATAATAATAAAAATTAATAATAATAAGATACTTACGCCTAACAATTTTATACGCAAATGTTTAGACAGTGAGAAATTATAGGACTAATTATTTTAATATTCATGTTTAATATGGTAACCAAATCACTTGTACGAATTAATAAATTATTTACCTTAAATTATCCGCCCTGTGATTTCTTGTGCTTCGTCTATGACGCGTTTCAGAGCTTATGCTCCATCATCAGATATTATTAAAACTATCACTCTTGCGAGATCGTTAAGAAGTTAAAATGTCAAAATTTGCATATGAACCGTACGCGGATTTGGGTGCGGTACAGTTATTTAGGTTTGGCATAGATTTATTTTGTTAAACTGTTAAAATAAGAATAAAAATTAGGAACAAAATTTGTAAAGCATATCTAAAAAAAATTCTTTAAATAAAGTCAACTGACTTTTATTCAGAACAAAACAAACCAAACTTGGAAGAAAAATGTTATAAATTTGAATTTCAAAATAAAACGTAGCCTACATTTCTTAGATACTGACAAAAGCATGCAAAGAAAATTTACAACAAAATTTTAAACAAAAAGTCAAAGAAGGGTGTTTCACGAAGGAACGGAAAAATGTCAGGATATGTTCCGATTGTAAAAATTAAGAAAAAAGTTCCGTAAACACTTTGTTTTCAAGTTACGAAAGCTGCACCAAGTGAAAAAAAGAGGCTATAGGCCTATTAAAATTTTTGCGACATCAAGTTTTTAGGCCTACTATAATTTTAACCTGAGATATTTAAAAAAATGGATCCCAGAACTGTATCTCTACTGGTTTCAGAGAAAATTGTTTTAAAGCCTAAAAAAATTATCTCAAAAGCAATGATTTAGATTTGTCGTAAATTTACTTCGTTTAAGTGCAAAAAACAAATAGAGATTAGAAACAAAATTTGTAAAGCATTTTTAGAAACATAATTCTACAAAATATTTATTTACCTAAGTATAGTCAATTGAAAACAAATAAAATTTGGGAAAATTTGGCTTTTATTCAGAACAAAACAAATCAAAACATGGTAGACAAATGTTATAATTTTTAAATTTCAAATTAAAGCATAAATTTCTTTGATACTGAGAAAAGCATGTAAAGAAAATGTATTACAAAAGTTTAAACAAAAAACCAAACAGCATTATCTATTATAAACTGATAATTACATAAATTGATCAAAATGTCCATCCATGATGTCTACACAACGTCTGTTTTATTTTAATTAAAATTCAGATCCCTTTAACTTTAGGTCTACTTGAATTTTAATTAACTTTACTTACATAAATTTTCTTGGATTAGAGCTTTACAATTTTTTTTTGAATTTTCATTTGTTTATTGGCAGTTAAACAAAGTTAAGTTTACGCCAAACCTATATAATTATATTTCTTTAGGTTATACAACAATTTTCTCGGAAACCAGTAGGCCTATTTGTTTACTGACAATTTAAAATTTAAAATTTAGCCTTACTATTCTTTCCTAGGTAAATGCACATAGTAAACAAAAATATACTTTAAAAAAAAAACAAGCCAAAAACTCTAAAAACAACTTAGATTATTGATTGGCTGAGTCTTTCACGGCCGCCGTCAATGTTAGAATTTTGTTCTGTCCGGCTGTAAGGCCTAAGGCTGTGGTCAATAACTGTTGGTTGCATTGTAGAGTATTTAATCGCTCGTAGAGTTTATGGCCGTCGAAGGTATGGCCGAAACGTCTGCAACCAACAACTTTAGTCGGAGGCCTTACAGCCCCACAAGGCAACAAATCTAACTCAGACTGATGTTTCAGTATCTCTGATTCTACAGCATGGTAGGCCTATACATTTGTAACGTTACGCCGGGTTTGAATTTTGTTTACAGCTTACGGTATGGAATACGTTATTAATAGCTTTACTCATAATTTAGGAGTTGAATAGGCCTAATACAAAACAGTAGCACCAAGTTTCAGAGTACCCAGAAACCGGGGGCGAAATAAGTGAAAGAGCGGCTCGCGTCTTTAATCTGACGATTAGTCTAAGCTACGCTTACGCGATGTAGGGTAGACTTGTTTAAAACAAGTACTCGTTAACTCAAAAACGTTAGGTTCTTTATTTTAACTGTTACCGTGTTATAAGCACTGTATATACACGTCAAACGTTATGTTTTCCTTAACTATTATTTCCGCAGTAAGCTAAAAACCAAAAACCGTTGTCACCTAACCTCACAAACGGAAACAACACGTATTTTCGCTTTGCATTAAGAAACAGGACAATTTACAATTAGTACACTTCTTCTTTTTCACATCGTAATTTATCGATGCAATCACATATTAAAAACATCGAAAACGTACTGCAGGAACGAATTCTTAAAGCCTAAAAAAATGCCTTACAGTTAGTACAGTCTTAGTACAGTTCCCATGCCGCTAAATAGCATTTGTTTGTTTACTTATTACTATAGTAATTAATTCTCCATGGTGTTGTTTGCATCTTTATACGAGTCAACAAAAGGGAATAATTAAAAGAGCCTAAATCGTGGGAACGGGGCAGAATATCAAATTTCAAGTTAGACAGTGTTTTTCGCCTTGTATCAAAGGTTACTTGTGCAAAATTTGGTGTCAATCGGTGTAATGGGGTGGATTTGTTTTCAATACAAAGAAACAAATCCTCAGACTTTGAGTTTTATATAAATAGATGTGACCATACGGGTAGGCCTACCCAGGGCATCCTGTACTAACAGCATTCCGAGTAGCTCTATTTTAGAGGGACAGGAGCTCACCTGTCTCATAAAATAGACCGAATCTGAATTTCAGCCTGTGGTATAATTGTAATCATTACATAGTTCATAAAAAGGCTATCATGGTCACATAATCATAAGATAAGAAGAGGTGTCAAGGACTACAATAAAATTGTGTTTATTGTAGGCGGCTGGTGTATTACAAAAAATTGTGCTTAGGAGTTTATACTTCGCGCGACTGGAGACTGATTGGATGTAAACTAGTAACCTGCCTGAGGTGCAGAACCCACTTACTATTTTGAAATTTAGTATATTTATTAACTTTTGTCTGAGGCTCGCACGGCCGGTGTCAATAAATTCAAAATTACGCCTAAAAGCCGGGCTGTCAGGCCGTGGTCGAGTGCTATTGAACGCCATCACGTCGGCTAGGTTTCCATTCCCAGTCGGGAATCTTCGTCAGGCCGCTAAGAAACGACACATGTTGCGTTTAGGTACAGGTATACAGGTATAGGGTAGTGTTCGGTGTACATCTGCCGCTATTGTGTTTTTACTCTCCGTCGCTTCTTAGCCGCCTGAAGAAGTTCCCGACGGGGAATCGAAACGTTGCCGACGGGACGGCGTTTAACAGCAATCGACCACGGCCTGACAGACCGGCTTTTAGGCGTAATTTTGATAATATATTTATTATTACATAAATTCCGTGACGTGTACTACAAGCTGTATGGCGTGTACGGTAGGTCTATAGATTAATAGACAGTATAAGGAACGTATCATACCTTGAAACCGCGGATGCATCAGATCTCCGTCAACGTTTCTCTGCTGTCTGATCCGTTGAGCCATGTCATGCAGTTCGCCCAGTGCTCTGGGCATATCTCTAGGCGGCGGCTGTCTCTCCGGCTCTCCTGCTGCTGCCGCTGCTGTGAACATTATCCAAGTTTGTAATTAAAAATGTTATGCTCAAAAGCAATAGTAAAATGTTACGCTAGGCCTATTAAAAACAAAAACAAAAAACTGTACTCTATTTACATCTATATGAGGCTGTGCTTTTAGATTTTTATTTGAAATTGTAGCCACCCAGTGTTTTGAGCTCAAATGGCCCACTTTTCGCTGTTGGTCACTCCATTTCCTCACTAATATAGCTGAGAATTTTCCAATGTTCTCGTCAGTGGCTCTACCCAACCTCAAGACAATAAAACCGAAGAACTTACGCGTCTTTTAGATGGGTTTGGAGTAAGGCACAGTGATTTTTTTTTTTACTTCTATATTCCTTAAGGAAATGGAAGTATGGTGATGGCAAAAAAAATCGTGTTCGTGATTATTGCAGATTCTGATTGTACTACACTCAAAACATGAAAAAAGTCGTTTTTCGAAAACTGTCTGTGTGTGTGTCATGAAAAGCATGTAAGAAAATGTATTACAAAAGTTTAAACAAAAAACCAAACAGTAGGCCTATTATCTATTATAAACTGATAATTACATAAATTGCTCAAAATGTCCTTCCACGATGTCTACACAACGTCTGTTTTATTTTAATTAAAATTCAGATCCCTTTAACTTTAGGCCTACTTGTTTTTTAATTAACTTTAATTACATAATTTTTCTCGGAATTAGAGCTTTACAATTTTTTGGGGGGAATTTTCATTTGTTTATTGGCAGTTAAACAAAGTTAAGTTTACGCGAAACCTATATAATTATATTTTTTAGGTTATACAACAATTTTCTCGGAAACCGGTAGGCCTATTTGTTTACTGACAATTTAAAATTTTAAATTTAGCCCTACTAATCTTTCCTAGGTAAATACACATAGTACACGCGCTTAAATAAACAATACGCTCAAATAAGATTTATTGCCGTTTGCAATAAATTAAGAAAAACAGGCAAAAGAATCAAAATTAAACAAGTAATGAAAACAAAAAGTAAAACTATTAGTTTGTTTGTAAAAAAAAATACCTACACAAAATTTAAAAAAACCGTTACTATTAGAGCTAATAGTTGCATTGATGCTATTCTGACTTGTACTATTATCGGTCTAAAATTAATAATACCATTTGACACTTTGCTAACCTCGTTCCATTTGACGCTGCATCGCCGCCCTCATGTCCAAGAGCTCCTCTACGTCTTGCCAACAGAATACTCTCCCCATTTTCGCACAGTTGGAAACCTTACACAAGAAACTGATATTCACCAGAGGTCACGAATAAAACCACTTGGAAACGTCACAGAAGGGACGGTATTCACCAGTTGTGTCACGAAAAACGGACTAAATTTTTTGAGTAGCATCCCAAATTTGTTACCCTTACCCTGTGAATGTTTCCCCTTCCACGCGTCACAGCTTTGGGCCAATAGCGTTGCGCGGTTCGTATGGGGGCGGAGTCACTAAGGGGTTGCGCGGAACTTTTACTGCTACACTTTGGTGGGGAGAAAAATTCAAGAGGGCGAGATGTCTCAAAATCCTTAAGGAAAAATTTCAAAGATTCTTAATTAACAAACTTACAATTTCCTATCGACATATTTTATTTATTACTTGAAGAAGTTTACTTAAAAAAAAAATTATTTTGCATTGCACATTATTATGACTGTATTAATTCATATTTGCTGTTAAATTATAATTAAAAACTAAATTTTAAAATTTTAGATTTACTTTAAATTATATATAGACCTACGTTATTCTTTTAATAATAAATAAATAATATTTGTTTTTATAATAACATATTTTTGTATATTTTTAAAAATGTTTACAGTGTTTCAACAGTATGTAAGCCTATAAACTGTTATCGTCAGAATCTATTTTTCTTTATAGACAAATATTCTTTATACAAAAAATTAAAAAGAAAACGAACTATAAAAACAAAAGCCGCATAAGTACAACCTTATGTGCGGGACCATCAGGCGAACTCGCAAGTCAACAAGTAAAGAATCACGTCTAAAATTCTACAACGTTGTGGCTCTTCCCACACGTCTTTATGGGTCTGAGAATTGGACTTTAACGAAAGCCCAAGACAGTTGTGTCCAAGACGCTGAAATGAAATTTCTCAGGCACGTGGGAGGGTATATTCTCCATGATCATAGAAGAAACACAGATATACGGCAGGAACTGAATATTATGAGTATACTCGCCATAATTACTCAGTATCGGATGAATTGGTGGGAACATGGATGGCTGCCGCATCCCCAAACAGCTATGGAACTACAAGCCGAAGGGATGGAGATGTGTGGGACGTCCGACGAAGCGCTGGAGTGACCAGCTCTAGACTTTGCCTATTTGAGACCGGAACAAACTATCCTTGGTTTAATGCTTGAAAATGATGATAATGATGATGATGACTATGTAGGCCTAGCCCGCATTATCCCGGCAAACATTTCTGTACGGTAAAAGGGTGATATCCTAATCTGAATCGTCAGGAATTTGCACAACATCGTCAGTAGACAATTTTTTTGTTTTACAGCTCAGCCAACGTAACGCTTGACTTATGTAATTAAATGTATGGTACGATTTTATAACTTGTTAGGCGTATGCGGGGCCGGCGATAATGGGGTCAAACAAGGTAGCTCCGAGCTAGTGAAGGAAAAAAATAGTCATCTTCAGCAAGGTTTAAACCAGAAATGGTTTGTTCCGGTACCAAGCAGATAGACTATAGCTGGTCAATCCAAAGGTTCTTCGACAGTCCACACCTCTCCGTCCTTTCGACTTAGCCTATAATTCAATATTGATTTGGAATGCGACAGACATGTATATTCGGTTAAGATTTTCAATTAATTTAACCCGGTACTGGACAACCCTATCCAGTATATTATACTCATAATATTCATGAAGGAAAAAATATTTTTAAATCGTGACGGGGTCTCAAAAATTGGAAGGATCAACCTGTCGGAGATCAACTGCAGATTATCAGGTCACCGGTCTCCATCTAACAACGTCATTCTTCAGACAACAGTGAAGGGAAGTTACAATTTTTTATAATACCATTCCATTAGAAACTATAAAGGAATTCTAAAGACTAAAACTGTGTAAAATCATCATCATCAACTGCAAGGATTAAACCAAGGATGGTTTCTTCCGGTTTTAAACAGGCAATGTCTAGAGATGGTCGCTTCAGCGCTTCCTCGGACATCCCAAACCTCTCTGTCCCTTTGGCTTACCGTATAGTTCCATAGTTGTTTGGAGATGCGGCAATCATCCATTCGGCAGAGATGTTTCCAACAATTCAGCTGATACTGGGCGACTCTGTCGAGTATACTCATAATATTCAGTTCCTGCCGTATATCTGTGTTTCTTCTATGAACGTGGAGAGTATACCCTGCCACGTGCCTCAGAAATCTCATTTCCGCCGCTTGGATACGACTGGCCTGGCCTTTCGTTAAAGTCCAATTTTCAGACCCATAAAGAAGTAAAATAAACTCTTCAAAGACAATTAATTTTAGTTACATTTATGTCGGTCAACGGAGTAATTTGTGAAGTAAATTAGGGGTTAGAACCATTGTTTAATTAATTTATTTATATTTTTAAGAATCTAATAAAACCAAGACTGAAATTGAATATTTGTCTTTCAAAGTTTTTGAGTAGCTTTAATTAATACATTTTTCAGTAGGCCTACGTTTTTTTTCTACTTTATGTTTGCCGTGGCTTTGCAAAACCTAGGGCAATATAATAGCCTAATTTTGTTATGGACAAGTCTAGGCTACAAGTTATGTAGTGACAGTTTTAGCATTCAGACTTTTTTAGCATTAAGAGGTCAAGACGTTTCTCCAAATCCATAACATCGACATCATGCTTATCTCCGAAACGCACTTCACAGAAAGAAGTTTCATAAAAATTCCGAGGTACAACATCTACAACACCAACCACCCTGATGGTAAAGCTCACGGGGGCACCGCACTCATAGTTAAAAATAATGTAGAACATTATGAAACCGACAAATATGTTACCGAACACCTACAACCAACAAGCATCGTAGTTGACATCAGTACTGGACCACTAACAATCTCCGCCACTTATTGCTCGCCGAAGCACAATAACCAGTAACAGCACTTCGAAGACGTCTTCTGACACTTGGCAATAGGTTCATCGCTGGGGGGGATTATAACGCTAAGCACATCAGATGTGGGTCAAGAATTACAAGTGGCAAGGGCACTGCACTCCTGGCAACCATTCAAGCTCATAATATTATTTATATCTCATCAAGGGAGCTAACTTACTGGCCTACAGATAGAAACCGATTATCGGACCTCCTCGATTTCTGTATCACCAAAGGTCTCAACATCAGTCAAATCCGGACACAGACAAGCCTGGACCTATCCTCCGATCACTCCCCTGTGATAGTAACAGTTCATTCCCAAATTGTTCGAAGACAAAAACAGCCAGCCTTATATAGCAGACTAACTGACTGGGACTTGTTCAAACGCCATCTAGACGATTTAATAACTTTGAACATCCCATTGAAAACAGACACTCACATAGATTACACGGTCGAAACTCTCACAAAATCCATACAAACAGCTGCGTGGATGGCTACACCTAACCGTAACATGACGCAAATCAACGAATCATGCCCAGTAATAGTTAGGGAAAAAATTGCTTACAAACGCGCATGGTCAGGAAACAATGGCGGATGAACAGAACAGCGGCCAATATACAAAAATTAAATAAAGCCTCGAAGGACTTGAAGAACTTACTTTACGACTTGAAAAATCAAGGACTTCAAGAATATCTGGAGAACCTGTCAGCCTCAGAAGCTAATAATTACTCGCTTTGGAAAGCCACAAAACATATTAAACGACCGCAACAATCCATACCCCCAATTATGGATGCCAGTGGACAGTGGGCCAGAGATGGTAAAGAAAAAGCCGCCGCATTTGCAAACTATCTGGCTACGGTGTTTCAACCATATCATTCTGATGAACCTGAACACGATGACGAGGTAGCTGCATTCCTAAATGTCGCGTTCCAGATGGTGTTACCAGCTTGTAAATTCAAATTAAAGGAGGTGCAAGCAGTCATCGCTAGGGAAATCAACCCCAAGAAAGCGTCAGGGTATGACCTGATTACCGGAAAAGTGCTACAAGAGATAACAAAAAAATGTCTGAAAGCGATAACCCAGATTTTAAATTCCAACCTGCGACTCGGCCATTTCCCGCACCAGTGGAAAGTTGCGCAGATTGTAATGCTGCCCAAACCCGGTAAACCAAAGCACGCTATAACTTCCTATAGACCCATAAGTCTTTTGCCTCTTTTATCAAAGGTGTTTGAAAAACTTCTTCTTAAAAGACTCCAACCAATGTTACATGAGAGGAAGACAATACCTGATTTCCAATTTGGCTTCAGAAAAAAACATGGCACCGTAGAACAGGTCAATCGCATTGTAAATAAAATAAGCAGCGATCTCGAAGGTAAACGATATTGCTCTGCAGCCTTCCTGGACATAAGCCAGGCCTTTGACAAGGTTTGGTACACCGGCCTATTATACAAATTGAAGAAACTCCTTCCACACGATTACTATCTTGTCCTCAGATCATACTTCCAAGGCAGATACTTCTTTGTCAAACATCAAGTTGAATTTACAAGCTTTCATCAAGTCAACTCTGGAGTCCCACAAGAAAGTATACTGGGTCCTGTGCTCTACCTAATATATACCGCAGACCTTCCAACTTCAAATCAAGTTATGACAGCAACTTTCGCCGACGACACGGCGATCCTGGCCTCGCACGCAGATACTGCCTGCGCCTCACGTAACCTACAGATCAACCTTAATGAAGTCCATCAATGGTTAAAGAAGTGGCGGATAAAGGCGAATGGAACTAAATCATCACACGTTACCTTCACTATGAGACGTGACAGCTGCCCACCGGTAACACTCGATAACTGCCAACTACCGTAAAAGGAAGATGTAAAATACCTCGGTATATATCTGGACCGCCGCCTTACCTGGCAAAAGCACATAATTACCAAAAACAAACAGCTCAGACTACAGTACAGGCAAATGTATTGGCTACTCGGAAGGAGATCCCCTGTAACTCTGGAAAGCAAACTCCTTATCTACAAAGCCATACTTAAGCCAACCTGGACATATGGCATCCAGCTGTGGGGGACAGCGAGTAGGCCTACTTCAAATATCGAGATTTTACAACGATTCCAGAATGTGGTGCTCCGAGCTATGGTCAACGCTCCTTGGTACGTACCGAATAATGCCATCGAGAACGACCTCCAAGTGACTTCTGTCCGTCATGAAATCAAACGATTCTTCGTTAACTACAGTAAGAGACTAGCAGCGCACCCCAACGAACTAGCTCAAAAGCTCATGGAAGACGCAGGCCCCAACACAAGAAGACTCAAACGCCCCAAACAAGTGGACATTCCGGCTAGATTTATGTAATATTAGTGCTTAAGGAGGAGTGATCAATGGACCACCCTCTACATGTCATATATATTGTCACCAGTTTGCCAAATAAATGTTTATTTTGTAAACAACAGATTGCAAAAATAAAATAAATAAAAAAAAAAAGCATTCAAGCGTTCAGACTTAAGCTGCTAAATATGCCTACCGCATTAAAATTTCAAATAAAAAAAATGTTTCTAGTTATATAAATTGTTTTAAAGTACATTAAGTACCTTAAAGTAGATTTTTAACGTACTTCTTCAAATGTTATTTTGTAGCGCGTTTTCTTGATGTTGATGTAGACCTACTGTAAGTAAGAAGAAAAGATACGATTTTTGTAGCCTATAATTGCACTAAACGTTTTACAACAGCTGACAACATTATTCGGATAAAAACATCTCTTTCTTTGTTTTCTGGCCTGACACTTATTTGGTCGTCCCATCCATGGTCGTGTTCTATATTACGCCTCCGTGTAGCTAAAGGTCATTCGACTTCTATTGCTTCTATTCATTATTCCTTCGCAAGTAACTCCTCGAGTTTCCTGCAGGTCTCCCATGTAATATCTTCAAATTAATATACTGCAAGTATTTTTATTTTCACCTGACGCACGAATATCACAGAAATTATTCTGTATCTTCAGAGGTTTGTTTCAATTGTAATTGAATGTTTCGCTCACTCCTTCTATTCAGTAGGCCTATTCCAATTCCGAACTGCCTTATGTAGGCCTTATTTTCAATTCCCTATTTTTCTTATGTAGCAGTTCCGTCTTAATCACCTTTGCGATCTCGTCTGTTATAGTTTTCCACTTTCACTTCTCTTCCTTCCTAGTTAGTTTGAATCTTTGAAGCCTTTCTCTTCTGAACATACCAACCGATCTTTTCTATAAATCCATCTTGACTGCGATTATTTCATCCACTATTGTCCGTTTGTTATCCGTACCTATGTTGCAAGCAGGACTAAGTTTAGTTCTGCCAGAGGTCTGTTCCACTGCGCCGAGTTTAACGTGGCAATTATTTCTCCAACACTTATGAGTGGAGAATAAGAAATAGCCAAGAGACAGATGATCGAAGCACGAGGACATCTTAAAATTTGTAAAGTATAAATAAACACGATGGCTAGATCACCTAGAACGGATTGATGATCACCGTATGTCAAAGAAAATTTTGAGGGCACGGGTTTATAAAAGCAGAAAGAAGGGTCACCCTAGGATATGGTGGTTGGACAATGTGCCGGAAGATCAGAAGAATGAACGTGAGGAGTTACGCTGAGATGGCAACGGTGGAGAAGATTGGTGTTGGAAGCGAGGGCTGAAGAAGAAGAAGAAGAAGAAGACGAAGACGAAGAAGAACAAGAAGAAGAACAAGAAGAAGAAGAAGAAGAAGAAGAAGAAGAAGAAGAAGAAGAAGAAGAAGAAGAAGAAGAAGAAGAAGAAGAAGAAGAAGAAGAAGAAGAAGAAGAAGAAGAAGAAGAAGAAGAAGAGTCCCGTTTGGATCTATTCTTGATCAAAGTTGCCAGAAATTTACTACCTCTTGGTTTTTTTGCTCTGTTGGCGTAGGCCTGTAGTTCATCACTATCATCTGTGAGATATTCTGTTTTTCTAAAGATAATTTTTAGTCTCCACTATATTCAGCACAGCGCCGATTGCACGTAATAACTTATTCAAGATTACTAGTTACACAATATTCTCTCCATACCGTATATAACTCTCTGATACTTTTGGTCAGCGTTTAGTGTACGTTCGTTACTCGATGTTTGTCTATTTCGAAGTAATGTAGATGAGGGAGGCCTACGCATAGTTGCAATCATTATAGCGAGTCTCGGTTGTTTGAATTGGTCTATGTGAACGTAACGCCTAGTTATCAGGTCCATGTACAAAAATTCTCTAATACAAGGCGTGTCAGATACAGTGATTTCAGGAAAAAGTGAAACCGACCTTGCTATTTCCTGGTACATGTTGTTTTGCAAAGGATCAGTAATACAGGTATCACTGGGACAAAAGTACCGTTATGTTGACCACTCCAGCCATTGATACCCTTTCCGTTTCTGTAACACAAACAACAGCCTACATAATGACAGCGTCGCTTTCGCTGAAAGTGGATCGAAACCACTGCAGAAAATAAATATATTAAAAATAACGCTGTTTCTTGTGTATGTGTATGCGCGCGTTTGCTCATGCATGGGCTTATTATTTATTTAATATACTATAGGTTGCGTTTTACATTATTTTGGGAGTCTTTTTCGATATAATCCCGCAAACTATTCACCAATGTTCATCTTCATGAAACTGAGTATATAACAACTGGCACACGCGGTGCGTTATTGTTGTTTTATTGTTAATTGTTGTTGTTATTGTGGATTTTATTTTTATTTTGATTATTCTGTGGCATACGTCTAATAATGTTTTTGGGAATGTTTATTTTTTTCAGAGTTACGTGATATTGACTTCTATTTGTATATATAGATCGCTTTTCTCGTAAGTGTAATAAGTTATTTATAAAAAAAATATTTATTCAATAAAATAAAATTCAGATTACATAAACCATTTCCGTTTTTTACATAACAAATATGTCTAGTGGAAGACATCAACTAAACTAAACTATAGAATGTTTTCACATTAATATATATTAAATATTATTATTTTTTTATTAATAGTAGATGAAGTATACAGAATGCGGTTTGATAGAATGAGGTTTTGTATTGTGGAACGATAAGAAGAACACTGAATGGAAAGGTCAGAAGATATACTCTTTTGAAATTTTATAAAGTGATGGCAGTGGCATGAGGCTTGGATACTAAACGTTAAGGCCCAAAGCAGGATACAGGCTAGTGAAATGAGATTTTTACGATCAGTACTAAGAATATCACGGAGGGACCGCCTAAGAAATTATGATATAAGGAACATCCTTGGAATATACAACCTAAACGAAAGGACAAAGCAATACAGTCAGGATTCGTCAGAGCATGTTGAAAGGATGCATAAGAACAGGATACCAAAACAAATTTTGGTTTATAATCCGGAAGGACGACGGAATATTGGAAGACCAAAGAAAAGATGGCCGGACCAAGGAGTGCGCAACGGATCGTAAGGTCCCACAGCCTGAAGAAGAAGAAGGTTTTGTATTAATGTATTAAATGTTTTTATAGTGTTTTCTCGTTTATATGACTAAAACTAATAATACAGTATACTAGAGGTACTGTAACAAAAATGTGTGTGTTTTATATGGCCTAACTCCTAATAATTCCCCATATTAGTTCTCTCAACGGGCAAATTATGACTACTAATTTTTGAATCCAATGACAGCGAAGGCTTTAGGCCTATTAGTTTACAAGCAAACACGAGAATAACATAACAAATTATAAAAAAAGCATAATTTTTTTTCTTTTCGGTTTTCACCTCTGGGTTAGAGCGAGCAGAACTGACCTCCTCGTGCAATTTGTAGGCTATAAACCCTCGGTAATGAGCCCCCTGAACTTGCGCGCATTTGATATGCCAAAGTTTAGATATCTTGACCGCCACGCACAGCTTTTAAAATGCAAATCAATCACCCTATTTTTAAACTGACATTCATTACACCATTCACTCCATGTATTATGCTCTAATTGTGGTACAATAATTTAGTTTTGTGTTATTACTTAGCTTACCTACTGTTATTGCCTACTTACCTTGTAAACAATATAGTAGCTTACAGAAACTATTGTTGCAATCTACTATTTGGAATTTCTAGGCTTTATTCTTGTGAGTTTCTTTCCGATCTGATGACGAACTCAAAAGGTTGGAAAGCGCTTGTCGGTAGTAGGCCTATTACAAATAATGAACTAACACAAGTAGTTTCTACATTCGTGAAATTTGTTAATCCGAAGTATTTTAATAACAAAATACACGCCTACTTTAATATAAATTTACATAGTTAATATAAAATATTGAATAATAATAATTTAGCTATAAGATAGGCCTACATTTAATCAGACGCGAAACTGGGATGAGACAAATGAAAAATTCAGAATTATTCTTATATAATATTGTAAATACATTTCATAAAACCATTGCGTCTTAAAGTTTTCGAGTAAACCAAAGTAAATTATAAGGGTTGAAAAAAATACAGAAAAGCGCTGATTTAAAAATATTCTATCTTGATTAATTGTTACTCAAATTAAAGGTAATAAATCTCACGTCATTAGAAATTACTTTCATTGGTAATAAATCTTGTGGAAATGAGTCTTTCTGAAGATATTTTTTAAAATACTGGGTTTTACGTATTACTCTTTGCACTTGAATTTAAGTATGTTGTCTCAGGGATGTTTGAAGTAACTTACAGTTCGTTGTGAATTCTTTTTTGTGTGTAAAATTCAGCAATAAAATCTTCTTTTTCCAAATTAAAATCAAGAAACTGCTAGTTTACCCATACAAAGAGGACGGTTGCAACCACAGAGATGTCAGACTAGAGGGGTCATGACATAGACAGCCCTGTAAGAGGCAGTGTGTCTGGGTGAAAGAGATAAAGGTAGAATAATAGGCTCTGCCTTCGCGTGAGTAATTGATTTTTTAATGGTGCAAACACGTACGATATTTTATTACTTAAATATGTATTACAAATATTATTTTAAAAATAATACACAACATGAATTTTATTAATTTATAAATATTGTAAACATGTAAACTTAATATTGTACGTTTCCAGTCAGAACAAAAATTATTCTTGAGGGAACAGTTTTGGAACAAGTCTCTGACTTAAATTACCTGGGTTGCACTATCAGTACTGATATTGGGAATGACACAGGCCGAGATATCACAACGAAAATATCGAGGTTTCAGATGATGTGTGGCGTCATACACAGAACGTTGAGGAAAAAGACAACGAAAGAGACAAGACTTAAATATTATAAAACATTGGAAGTACCTGTTTTATTATATAGATGTGAAACAAAGAACTATTCCTTATACTCCCTTATTACTTATTCCTATATTACTATAGGAAATATATAGCCCTATACGGGTTCCTACAAAGAAGATTAAAAACAATATTCAAACTTCGGAAATGAAGTCTCTGAGAAGAACAAAGGGTTGCACGAGACAGGATCGTTTGCGCAATGAGGATATTCGAGAAGAGATACAAGTATTCTCCATACATGATAAAATCCAGACATATCTCAGGGAATGGTTACAGCATCTGGACAGAATGCAGGATGGACGAACGACTGCCTAAGGTTACGTTTCGATATAGACCCTTTGGTACAAGAGATGTAGGAAGGCCGAGAGTGAGAAGGAGATATACTCTGTAAAGACAGAACACGCAAAGTGCCTACTTCGTACAGAAGAAGAAGAAGAAGACAAATTCCTTTTATTTATACAGTTGTTTAGAAGCCTTATTTTAAAACACGCAATCGATTTAGAACAAGACCTACGTTAAGTCATTATGGAATTTTGCTAAAATTTTTAATAGCTTGAGAGGGGGATTGATCTTTACCCTAAGTTAACCAACTGTAAATTGCATTAATAAAATTGAAATTGTAATTCTTTGTGAATTAGAAAATAAAAACCAAGTTACTACTACCAGTAGTAGAAATTTATTTACATACATTTTATAATTGCGGTATTTACTGTAATAAGGTTTATTTTTGTTTTTGTCCTACACGTGGACAATGAAAACACGCAAACAAAAATAATCAACGAACCAAATTTTCTTAAATTTTTAATGCAATAATCCAAATTTATATAGTTAGATTGTAAATCTAGATCCCTTCTCGTGGCATCTTAGTGTATGGAGGGTTATAGCCTATGTTTATAAACATACCTATATATTTATGTGAACGTAGATGTAAAAATCAGAAAGCGTGCTATGTTTCTAGCCATGTGAAAATAGTTTCAAAGCATAGGCCTACAAATTATTCTTTATATATTTTGTTCCTGTCGGCAGATGAATTGAATTCGTATCTTCTTCGAATCTGGCGTTACAGCCTTTTGTGGGCTTTACCTCTTTAACAATACTCCTCCATGCTTCCCTACTCTCCCCTTCCTCTACACTCACCCTCTACACCCTTCCTTCCCTTTAGGATTCCCATCCTAGCAAGATATTCCGTTATGCCATCCAACAATCTCATCCTTGGTCTGCCTCTACGTTTAGTAGCATATAATCTTCCCTTCAGCATTCTTTCCACATGTCCCAGCCAACGCAACCTCTGTGATTTGATGAATTACACTATGTCCTTTCCATGCATGAGAGCCTGTATTTCATTGTTATTGCCTATTTTCTAACTGCCTTCTGCTATTACTGGGCCATAAATTTTACGCAAATATTTTGGGCACAAATGATTTTAAAAGAGTTTTGTCATTCTCTGTTAAATCCCACACATCAGATCCATATGTAACAACTGATCTCACCAGAGAATAATATACCTTAAGTTTTATACCTCTTGTAACAAGATTGTTTTTAAAGATGTTAATATTTGCAAAATATGCTCTATTTTCAGCTAGTATACTTTCTCTTATACTCATCCTAATGTTATTATTACGGTGAAATGAATTAATATTATATAAATATGCTCTACTTTCTGCTTGTATACTTTCTCTTATACTCATCCTAATGTTATTATTACCGTGAATTGAATTAATATTATATAAATATGCCTGTGTCTAGTCCGTATTGACAGGGGCAGCGCTCTCCAAAATTACCGTGTGGTCTACACAAACACGCCGTAAAGTATGGGGTATTGATCCCAACAGACGGTGAACGTAACAGATTTTACTGAATCATGTACAAACTCCTGTTCAGTGATAATAAGGCTTGTTTGCGCCCTGCAGTAGACAGAGTAAAACTAACGGTATTTACCAAACTTAAACCGTCGGCATTTGTGTCTCTCGTTTAGACAAATAACAGATTTAAAACATTTCGTATTTAATACTTTACATAATGTTAGAACAATTGTTTATTAACATTACTAATAATTAACGATAAGAGTAGTGTAAGGCGGAACACGGGCAACGAGGCCGATCCACAGTGTATATGAACAAGCATAACGCGTGGGGTCACTGAGCCGAACACACAGCGAAAACAAGTTTCACTGAATCATATGCATACCCGTGTTTAATGGTATTGTATTAATAAGGGTTGTTTGCGCCCTGCGGTAGACAGGTAAAGCTAACGTATCATATACCTCCTGCCATTCTTCGTTGTATACGCTTATACAGAAAGATCATTTTCATATTTAAAATTGTACATACTGTGGTAAATTATATGCGATATACCCTCATCATCAACATCATCCTTGATAGTGCAGCTCAGTGCTGAATCTTGGCCTCCACCAGAAGCGTTCTACAACGACCCCGATCGGCCCGTTTTCCTATGCTTCTCTAGGTTTCATAGCCAGGCTGAATCTTGGCCTCCTCCAGAAACGTGCTACAGCGACCCAGATCGGCCCGTTTTCCTTTGCTTCTCTAGGTTTCATAGCCAGGCTGAATCTTGGCCTCCTCCAGAAGCGTTCTACAACGACCCCGATCGGCCCGTTTTCTTTTGCTTCTCTAGGTTTCAGTAGACAGTGAAAGCTAACGGTAATTACCTATAGGCCTATAACTTAAACCGTCTCACTTTGTGTCTCGCGTTTAGGGAAAGAACAGATTTAAATATTTCATATTTTTCATAATGTTAAACAATTGTTTATTAACATTACTAATAATTAACGATTAGAGTAGAGTAAGGCGGAACACGGGCACCGAGGCTGATCCACAGTGTATATGAACAAGAACAACGCGTGGGTCACTGAGCTGAACAGACAGCGAAAACTAGTTTCACTAAATCAGATGCATAACCCTGTTTAATGGTATGGTAATAATAACGGTGTTTGCACACTGCAGTAGACAGTGAAAGCTAACGGTAATTACCTATAGGCCTATAACTTAAACCGTCTCACTTTTTGTCTCGCTTTTAGAGAAAGAACAGATTCAAATATTTCATATTTCTTATTTTATATAATGTTAGAACAATAGTTTATTAACATTACTAATAATTAACGATAAGAGTAGTGTAAGGCGTAACACGGGCACCGAGGCTGATCCGCAGTGTATATGAACAAGCACAAAGCGTGGGGTCACTGAGCTGAACAGACAGCCAAAAACAAGTTTCACTGAATCATATGCATACCCCTGTTTAATGGTATGGTAATAATAAGGGTGTTTGCACCCTGCAGTATACAGTGAAAGCTAACGTAAATTACCTATAGGCCTATAACTTAAACCGTCTCACTTTGTGTCTCGCGTTTAGAGAAAGAACAGATTTAAATAATTCATATTTCATATTTTTCATAATGTTAAACAATTGTTTATTAACATTACTAATAATTAACGATTAGTGTAGTGTAAGGTGGAACACGGGCACCGAGGCTGATCCACAGTGTATATGAACAAGCACAACGCGTGGGGTCACTGAGCCGAACAGACAGCGAAAACTAATTTCACTAAATCAGATGCATAACCCTGTTTAATGGTATGGTAATAATAAGGGTGTTTACACACTGCAGTAGGCAGTAAAAGCTAACGGTAATTACCTATAGGCCTATAACTTAAACCGTCTCACTTTGTGTCTCGCATTTAGAGAAAGATCAGATTTAAATATTTCATATATTTCATAATGTTAAACAATTGTTTATTAACATTACTAATAATTAACGATTAGATTAGTGTAATGCGGAACACGGGCACCGAGGCTGATCCACAGTGTATATGAACAAGCACAACGCGTGGGGTCACTGAGCCGAACAGACAGCGAAAACTAGTTTCACTAAATCAGATGCATAACCCTGTTTAATGGTATGGTAATAATAAGGGTGTTTGCACCCTGCAGTAGACAGTGAAAGCTAACGTAAATTACCTATAGGCCTATAACTTAAACCATCTCACTTTGTGTCTCGCGTTTAGAGAAAGAACAGATTTAAATATTTCATATTTTTCATAATGTTAAACAATTGTTTATTAACATTACTAATAATTAACGATTAGAGTAGTGTAAGGCGGAACACGGGCAACGAGGCTGATCCACAGTGTATATGAACAAGCACAACGCGTGGGGTCACTGAGCCGAACAGACAGCGAAAACTAGTTTCACTAAATCAGATGCATAACCATGTTTAATGGTATGGTAATAATAAGGGTGTTTGCACACTGCAGTAGACAGTGAAAGCTAACGGTAATTACCTATAGGCCTATAACTTAAACCGTCTCACTTTGTGTCTCGCCTTTAGAGAAAGAACAGATTAAAATATTTCATATATTATATTTTACATAATGTTAGAACATTTGTTTATTAGCATTACTAATAATTAAGGATAGGTATGCATAACCCTATTTCATGTATGGTAATAATAAGGGTCTTTGCGCCCTGCAGTAGACAGTGAAAGCTAACGGTAATTACCTATATAACATAAACCCTCCCACATTGTGTCTCGCGTTTAGAGAAAGAACAGATTTAAAAAATTTCGTATTTAATACTTTACATAATGTTAGAACAATTGCTTATTAACATTACTAATAATTAACGATAAGAGTAGTGTAAGGCGGAACACGGGCAACGAGGCCGATCCACAGTGTATATGAACAAGCACAACGCGTGGGGTCACTGAGCCGAACACACAGCGAAAACAAGTTTCACTGAATCATATGCATACCCGTGTTTAATGGTATTGTATTAATAAGGGTTGTTTGCGCCCTGCGGTAGACAGGTAAAGCTAACGTATCATATACCTCCTGCCATTCTTCGTTGTATACGCTTGTACAGAAAGATCATTTTCATATTTAAAATTGTACAAAATGTGGTAAATTATATGCGATATACCCTCATCATCAACATCATCCTTGATAGTGCAGCTCAGTGCTGAATCTTGACCTCCACCAGAAGCGTTCTACAACGACCCCGATCGGCCCGTTTTCCTATGCTTCTCTAGGTTTCATAGCCAGGCTGAATCTTGGCCTCCTCCAGAAACGTGCTACAGCGACCCTGATCGGCCCGTTTTCCTTTCCTTCTCAAGGTTTCATAGCCAGGCTGAATCTTGACCTCCTCCAGAAGCGTTCTAAAACGACCCCGATCGGCCCGTTTTCCTTTGCTTCTCTAGGTTTCATAGCTAGGTTGAATCTTGGCCTCCTCCAGAAACGTTCTACAACGACCCCGATCGGCCCGTTTTCCTTTGCTTCCCTAGGTTTCTTAGCCAGAGTTTGTTTTACCCTGACTAGGAGCTAACCTGTAGTGAAGAACATGGTCCTTTGATTTCGAGGTTCACCTCCCCTACACTAGTTGCCTTCCCCATGACTAGTGAGCCCGATCTGCCTTCTTGATCGACAGTTAGGCTTGCATAAGCTTACACACGAGATGGGCACAACGATATAGCCCTACCTTGAAGAATCCACCTGACAAACAAAATAGCGAAGTAGGCCTAATGAAAGCGACCTCAAACTTATTAACTTTGAGCCAAAAACAACTTTTATCACAATAGAGATAAACAAATTATACTATCCCGCAGAAATATTTTAAAAGTTCAGAAAAATTTTCTAAACGTGTGCAAATATTTGAGAGGTATTCAGTTTTTCACAAATAATAAATCTTGGTCCTTGTCGACTGCTTAGAGCTTCGCGTGAAGAAAATTGAATTCCTGCTGTAAATGTGATCTGGGCGTGTGTTTTTGTTGAGTAGCTATTAAGTGTTCATTAAAAACTGTCTATTTCGGTATTACTAAATTACACAGGTAAGCAGGCCTACTGTTCAGCGATTGGGTCAGTTTACTTTTGATTTAATTTATAGTTGACCATAAACTCAATGAGGCCACCCAGATTGTTGCACAGTGTACATGAACAATCACATCCCGTGGGGTCATTGGGCCGAACAGACAGCGAAAACAAGTTGCACTGAATCATATGCATACCCCTGTTTAATGGTATGGTAATAATAACGGTGTTTGCACACTGCAGTAGACAGTGAAAGCTAACGGTAATTACCTATAGGCCTATAACTGAACCGTCTCACTTTGTGTCTCGCGTTTAGGGAAAGAACAGATTTAAATATTTCATATTTCTTATTTTTCATAATGTTAAACAATTGTTTATTAACATTACTAATAATTAACGATTAGAGTAGAGTAAAGCGGAACACGGGCACCGAGGCTGATCCACAGTGTATATGAACAAGCACAACGCGTGGGTCACTGAGCTGAACAGACAGCGAAAACTAGTTTCACTAAATCAGATGCATAACCCTGTTTAATGGTATGGTAATAATAAGGATGTTTGCACACTGCAGTAGACAGTGAAAGCTAACGGTAATTACCTATAGGCCTATAACTTAAACCGTCTCATTTTGTGTCTCGCGTTTAGAGAAAGAACAGATTTAGATATTTCATATATTATATTTTACATCATGTTAGAAAATTTGTTTATTAGCATTACTAATAATTAAGGATAGGTATGCATAACCCTATGTCATGTCATGGTAATAATAAGTAACTTTTCGCCCTGCAGTAGGCAGTGAAAGCTAACGGTAATTACCTATATAACATAAACCGTCTCACATTGTGTCTCACGTTTAGAGAAAGAACAGATTTAAATATTTCATATTTTACATAATGTTAGAACAATATTTTATTAACATTACTAATTATTAACGATAAGAGTAGTGTAAGGCGGAACATGGGCACCGAGGCTGATTCACAGTGTATATGAACAAGCACAACGCGTGTGGTCACTGAGCTGAACAGACACCCAAAAACAAGTTTCACTGAATCATATGCATACTTCTGTTTAATGGTATGGTATTAATAAGGGTGATGGCGCCCTGCAGTAGACAGTAATGGAAACGGTAATTAGGCCTACCTATATAACTTAAACCGTCTTCCTTTGTACCACGCGTTTAGAGCAAGAACAGATTTAAACATTTCATATTTAATATTTTACATAATGTTAGAACATTTTTTTCATTAACATTACTAATAATTAACGATAGGTATGCATAACCCTATTTCATGGTACGGTAATAATAAGGGTGTTTGCGCCGGAAGTAGACAGTGAAAGCTAACGGTATTTACCTATATAACTTAAACCGTCTCACATTGTGACTCGCGTTTAGAGAAAGAACAGATTTAAAACATTTCATATTTAATATTTTACATAATATTAGTACATTCGTTTATTAACATTACTAATAATTAACGAAAAGAGTAGTGTAAGGCGGACCACGGGAACCGAGGCTGATCCACAGTGTATATGAACAAAAACAACGCGTGGGGTCACTGAGCCGAACAGACAGCGAAAACAAGTTTCTCTGAATCATATGCAAACCCTGTTTAATGGTATGGTAATAATAAGGGTGTTTGCACACTGCAGTAGACATTGAAAGCTAACGGTAATTACCTATAGGCCTATAACTTAAATCGTCTCACTTTGTGTCTCGCGTTTAGAGAAAGAACAGATTTTAATATTTCAAATTTTATATTTTACAAAATGTTAGAACAATTGTTTATTAACATTACTAATAGTTAACGATAAGAGTAGTGTAAACCGTAACACGTGCACCGAGGCTGATCCACAGTGTATATGAACAAGCACAACACGTGGGGTCACTGAGCTGAACAGACACCCAAAAACAAGTTTCACTGAATCATATGCATACCTCTGTTTAATGGTATGGTAATAAAAAGTGGGTTTGCGCCCTGCAGTAGACAGTAAAGGTAACGGTATTTAGGCCTACCTATATAAATTAAACCGTCTTCCTTTGTATCTCGCGTTTAGAGAAAAAACAGTTTTAAAACATTTCATATTTAATATTTTATATAATGTTAGATCATTTGTTCATTAACATTACTAATAATTAACGAAAAGAGTAGTTTAAGGCGGAACACGGACAACGAGGCTGATCCACAGTGTATATGAACAAGCACAACGCGTGGGGTCACTGAGCCGAACACACAGCGAAAACAAGTTTCACTGAATCATATGCATACCCGTGTTTAATGGTATAGTATTAATAAGGGTTGTTTGCGCCCTGCGGTAGACAGGTAAAGCTAACGTATTATATACCTCCTGCCATTCCTTGTTTTATACAATTCTACAGAAAGAACTTTTTCATATTTAAGATTGTACATACTGTGGTAAATTATATGCGATATACCCTCATCATCAACATCATCCTTGATAGTGCAGCTCAGTGCTTTGCTTCTCTAGGTTTCATAGCCAGGCTGAATCTTGGCCTCCTCCAGAAACGTTCTACAGCGACCCCGATCGGCCTGTTTTCCTTTGCTTCTATAAATTTCATAGCCAGGCCGAATCTTGGCCTCCTCCAGAAGCGTTCTACAACGACCCCGATCGGCCCGTTTTCCTTTGCATCCCTAGGTTTCATAGCCAGGCTGAATCTTGGCCTCCTCCAGAAACGTTCTACAACGACCCCGATCGGCCCGTTTTCCTTTGCTTCCCTAGGTTTCTTAGCCAGAGTTTGTTTTATCCTGACAAGGAGCTAACCTGTAGTGAAGAACAAGGTCCTTTGATTTCGAGGTTCACCTCCCCTACACTAGTTGCCTTCCCCATGACTAGTGAGCCCGATCTGCCTTCTTGATCGACAGTTAGGCTTGCATAAGCTTACACACGAGATGGGCACAACGATATAGCCCTACCTTGAAGATTCCACCTGACAAACAAAATAGCGATGTAGGCCTAATGAAAACGACCACAAACTTATTAACTTTGAGCCAAAATCAACTTTTATCACAATAGAGGTAAACAAATTATACTATCCGGCAGAAATATTTTAAAAGTTCAGAAAAATTTCTAAAAGTGTGAAAATATTTGAGAGGTATTCAGTTTTTCACAAATAATAAATCTTTGTCCTTGTCGACTGCTTAGAGCTTCGCGTGAAGAAAAATGAATTCCTGCTGTAAACGTGATCTGGGCGTGTGTTTTTGTTGAGTAGCTATTAAGTGTTCATTAAAAACTGACTATTTCGGTAATACAAAATTACACAGGTAAGTAGGCCTACTGTTCAGCGATTGGGAAAGTTTACTTTTGATTTAATTTATAGTTGTCCACAAACTCAACGAGGCCACCCAGATTGTTGCACTGTGTATATGCACAATCACAACGCGTGTGGTCACTGAGCCGAACAGACAGCGAAAACAAGTTTCACTGAATCAAATGCATACCCCTGTTTAACGGTATGGTAATAATAAGGGTGTTTGTACTGTGCAGTAGACAGTGAAAGCTAACGTAAATTACCTATAGGCCTATAACTTAAACCGTCTCACTTTGTGTCTCGCGTTTAGGGAAAGAACATATTTAAAAATTTCATATTTCATACTTTTCATAATGTTAAACAATTGTTTATTAACATTACTAATAATTAACGATAAGAGTAGTGTAAGGCGTAACACGGGCACCGAGGCTGATCCGCAGTGTATATGAACAAGCACAAAGCGTGGGGTCACTGAGCTGAACAGACAGCCAAAAACAAGTTTCACTGAATCATATGCATACCACTGTTTAATGGTATGGTAATAATAAGGGTGTTTGCACCCTGCAGTAGACAGTGAAAGCTGACGTAATTTACCTATAGGCCTATAACTTAAACCGTCTCACTTTGTGTCTCGCCTTTAGAGAAAGAACAGATTAAAATATTTCATATATTATACTTTACATAAGGTTAGAACATTTGTTTATTAGCATTACTAATAATTAACGATAGGTATGCATAACCCTATTTCATGTTATGGTAATAATAAGGGTCTTTGCGCCCTGCAGTAGACAGTGAAAGCTAACGGTAATTACCTATATAACATAAACCGTCCCACATTGTGTCTCGCGTTTAGAGAAAGAACAGATTTAAAAAATTTCGTATTTAATACTTTACATAATGTTAGAACAATTGCTTATTAACATTACTAATAATTAACGATAAGAGTAGTGTAAGGCGGAACACGGGCAACGAGGCTGATCCACAGTGTATATGAACAAGCACAACGCGTGGGGTCACTGAGCCGAACACACAGCGAAAACAAGTTTCACTGAATCATATGCATACCCGTGTTTAATGGTATTGTATTAATAAGGGTTGTTTGCGCCCTGCGGTAGACAGGTAAAGCTAACGTATCATATACCTCCTGCCATTCTTCGTTGTATACACTTGTACAGAAAGATGATTTTCATATGTATAATTGTACATACTGTGGTAAATTATATGCGATATACCCTCATCATCAACATCATCCTTGATAGTGCAGCTCAGTGCTGAATCTTGGCCTCCACCAGAAGCGTTCTACAACGACCCCGATCGGCCCGTTTTCCTATGCTTCTCTAGGTTTCATAGCCAGGCTGAATCTTGGCCTCCTCCAGAAGCGTTCTACAACGATCCCGATCGCCCCGTTTTCCTTTGCTTCTGTAGGTTTCATAGCCAGGCTGAATCTTGGCCTCCTCCAGAAACGTTCTACAACGACCCCGATCGGCCCGTTTTCCTTTGTTTCCCTAGGTTTCTTAGCCAGAGTTTGTTTTACCCTGACTAGGAACTAACCTGTAGTGAAGAACAAGGTCCTTTGATTTCGAGGTTCACCTCCCCTACACTAGTTGCCTTCCCCATGAATAGTGAGCCCGATCTGCCTTCTTGATCGACAGTTAGGCTTGCATAAGCTTACACACGAGATGGGCTCAACGATATAGCGCTACCTTTAAGAATCCACCTGACAAACAAAATAGCGAAGTAGGCCTAATGAAAACGACCTCAAACTTATTAACTTTGAGCCAAAATCAACTTTTATCACAATAGAGATAAACAAATTATACTATCCGGCAGAAATATTTTAAAAGTTCAGAAAAATTTTCTAAACGTGTGAAAATATTTGAGAGGTATTCATTTTTTCACAAATAATAAATCTTGGTCCTTGTCAACTGCTTAGAGCTTCGCGTGAAGAAAATTGAATTCCTGCTGTAAATGTGATCTGGGCGTGTGTTTTTGTTGAGTAGCTATTAAGTGTTCATTAAATACTGTCTATTTCGGTAATACAAAATTACACAGGTAAGTAGGCCTACTGTTCAGCGATTGGGAAAGTTTATTTTGATTTAATTTATAGTTGTCCACAAACTCAACGAGGCCACCCAGATTGTTGCACAGTGTATATGAACAATCGCAACGCGTGTGGTCACTGAGCCGAACAGACAGCGAAAACTAGTTTCACTAAATCAGATGCATAACCCTGTTTAATGGTATGGTAATAATAAGGGTGTTTGCACCCTGCAGTAGACAGTGAAAGCTAACGTAAATTACCTATAGGCCTATAACTTAAACCATCTCACTTTGTGTCTCGCGTTTAGAGAAAGAACAGACTTAAATATTTCATATTTTTCATAATGTTAAACAATTGTTTATTAACATTACTAATAATTAACGATTAGAGTAGTGTAAGGCGGAACACGGGCACCGAGGCTGATCCACAGTGTATATGAACAAGCACAAAGCGTGGGGTCACTGAGCCGAACAGACAGCGAAAACTAGTTTCACTAAATCAGATGCATAACCCTGTTTAATGGTATGGTAATAATAAGGGTGTTTGCACACTGCAGTAGACAGTGAAAGCTAACGGTAATTACCTATAGGCCTATAACTTAAACCGTCTCACTTTGTGCCTCGCCTTTAGAGAAAGAACAGATTAAAATATTTCATATTTTATACTTTACATAATGTTAGAACATTTGTTTATTAGCATTACTAATAATTAAGGATAGGTATGCATAACCCTATTTCATGTATGGTAATAATAAGGGTCTTTGCGCCCTGCAGTAGACAGTGAAAGCTAACGGTAATTACCTATATAACATAAACCGTCCCACATTGTGTCTCGCGTTTAGAGAAAGAACAGATTAAAAAAATTTCGTATTTAATACTTTACATAATGTTAGAACAATTGCTTATTAACATTACTAATAATTAACGATAAGAGTAGTGTAAGGCGGAACACGGGCAACGAGGCTGATCCACAGTGTATATGAACAAGCACAACGCGTGGGGTCACTGAGCCGAACACACAGCGAAAACAAGTTTCACTGAATCATATGCATACCCGTGTTTAATGGTATTATATTAATAAGGGTTGTTTGCGCCCTGCGGTAGACAGGTAAAGCTAACGTATCATATACCTCCTGCCATTCTTCGTTGTATACGCTTGTACAGAAAGATCATTTTCATATTTAAAATTGTATAAACTGTGGTAAATTATATGCGATATACCCTCATCATCAACATCATCCTTGATAGTGCAGCTCAGTGCTGAATCTTGGCCTCCACCAGAAGCGTTCTACAACGACCCCGATCGGCCCGTTTTCCTATGCTTCTCTAGGTTTCATAGCCAGGCTGAATCTTGGCCTCCTCCAGAAACGTGCTACAGCGACCCTGATCGGCCCGTTTTCCTTTGCTTCTCTAGGTTTCATAACCAGGCTGAATCTTGACCTCCTCCAGAAGCGTTCTAAAACGACCCCGATCGGCCCGTTTTCCTTTGCTTCTCTAGGTTTCATAGCTAGGCTGAATCTTGGCCTCCTCCAGAAACGTTCTACACCGACCCCGATCGGCCCGTTTTCCTTTGCTTCCCTAGGTTTCTTAGCCAGAGTTTGTTTTACCCTGACTAGGAGCTAACCTGTAGTGAAGAACATGGTCCTTTGATTTCGAGGTTCACCTCCCCTACACTAGTTGCCTTCCCCATGACTAGTGAGCCCGATCTGCCTTCTTGATCGACAGTTAGGCTTGCATAAGCTTACACACGAGATGGGCACAACGATATAGCCCTACCTTGAAGAATCCACCTGACAAACAAAATAGCGAAGTAGGACTAATGAAAGCGACCTCAAACTTATTAACTTTGAGCCAAAAACAACTTTTATCACAATAGAGATAAACAAATTATACTATCCGGCAGAAATATTTTAAAAGTTCAGAAAAATTTCTAAAAGTGTGAAAATATTTGAGAGGTATTCAGTTTTTCACAAATAATAAATCTTTGTCCTTGTCGACTGCTTAGAGCTTCGCGTGAAGAAAAATGAATTCCTGCTGTAAATGTGATCTGGGCGTGTGTTTTTGTTGAGTAGCTATTAAGTGTTCATTAAAAACTGACTATTTCGGTAATACAAAATTACACAGGTAAGTAGGCCTACTGTTCAGCGATTGGGAAAGTTTATTTTGATTTAATTTATAGTTGTCCACAAACTCAACGAGGCCACCCAGATTGTTGCACAGTGTATATGAACAATCGCAACGCGTGTGGTCACTGAGCCGAACAGACAGCGAAAACAAGTTTCACTGAATCAAATGCATACCCCTGTTTAACGGTATGGTAATAATAAGGGTGTTTGTACTCTGCAGTAGACAGTGAAAGCTAACGTAAATTACCTATAGGCCTATAACTTAAACCGTCTAACTTTGTGTCTCGCGTTTAGAGAAAGAACAGATTTAAATAATTCATATTTCATATTTTTCATAATGTTAAACAATTGTTTATTAACATTACTAATAATTAACGATTAGTGTAGTGTAAGGTGGAACACGGGCACCGAGGCTGATCCACAGTGTATATGAACAAGCACAACGCGTGGGGTCACTGAGCCGAACAGACAGCGAAAACTAATTTCACTAAATCAGATGCATAACCCTGTTTAATGGTATGGTAATAGTAAGGGTGTTTACACACTGCAGTAGGCAGTAAAAGCTAACGGTAATTACCTATAGGCCTATAACTTAAACCGTCTCACTTTGTGTCTCGCATTTAGAGAAAGATCAGATTTAAATATTTCATATATTTCATAATGTTAAACAATTGTTTATTAACATTACTAATAATTAACGATTAGATTAGTGTAATGCGGAACACGGGCACCGAGGCTGATCCACAGTGTATATGAACAAGTACAACGCGTGGGGTCACTGAGCCGAACAGACAGCGAAAACTAGTTTCACTAAATCAGATGCATAACCCTGTTTAATGGTATGGTAATAATAAGGGTGTTTGCACCCTGCAGTAGACAGTGAAAGCTAACGTAAATTACCTATAGGCCTATAACTTAAACCATCTCACTTTGTGTCTCGCGTTTAGAGAAAGATCAGATTTAAATATTTCATATATTTCATAATGTTAAACAATTGTTTATTAACATTACTAATAATTAACGATTAGATTAGTGTAATGCGGAACACGGGCACCGAGGCTGATCCACAATGTATATGAACAAGTACAACGCGTGGGGTCACTGAGCCGAACAGACAGCGAAAACTAGTTTCACTAAATCAGATGCATAACCCTGTTTAATGGTATGGTAATAATAAGGGTGTTTGCACCCTGCAGTAGACAGTGAAAGCTAACGTAAATTACCTATAGGCCTATAACTTAAACCATCTCACTTTGTGTCTCGCGTTTAGAGAAAGAACAGAATTAAATATTTCATATTTTTCATAATGTTAAACAATTGTTTATTAACATTACTAATAATTAACGATTAGAGTAGTGTAAGGCGGAACACGGGCACCGAGGCTGATCCACAGTGTATATGAACAAGCACAAAGCGTGGGGTCACTGAGCCGAACAGACAGCGAAAACTAGTTTCACTAAATCAGATGCATAACCCTGTTTAATGGTATGGTAATAATAAGGGTGTTTGCACACTGCAGTAGACAGTGAAAGCTAACGGTAATTACCTATAGGCCTATAACTTAAACCGTCTCACTTTGTGCCTCGCCTTTAGAGAAAGAACAGATTAAAATATTTCATATATTATACTTTACATAATGTTAGAACATTTGTTTATTAGCATTACTAATAATTAAGGATAGGTATGCATAACCCTATTTCATGTATGGTAATAATAAGGGTCTTTGCGCCCTGCAGTAGACAGTGAAAGCTAACGGTAATTACCTATATAACATAAACCGTCCCACATTGTGTCTCGCGTTTAGAGAAAGAACAGATTAAAAAAATTTCGTATTTAATACTTTACATAATGTTAGAACAATTGCTTATTAACATTACTAATAATTAACGATAAGAGTAGTGTAAGGCGGAACACGGGCAACGAGGCTGATCCACAGTGTATATGAACAAGCACAACGCGTGGGGTCACTGAGCCGAACACACAGCGAAAACAAGTTTCACTGAATCATATGCATACCCGTATTTAATGGTATTGTATTAATAAGGGTTGTTTGCGCCCTGCGGTAGACAGGTAAAGCTAACGTATCATATACCTCCTGCCATTCTTCGTTGTATACGCTTGTACAGAAAGATCATTTTCATATTTAAAATTGTACAAACTGTGGTAAATTATATGCGATATACCCTCATCATCGACATCATCCTTGATAGTGCAGCTCAGTGCTGAATCTTGGCCTCCACCAGAAGCGTTCTACAACGACCCCGATCGGCCCGTTTTCCTATGCTTCTCTAGGTTTCATAGCCAGGCTGAATCTTGGCCTCCTCCAGAAACGTGCTACAGCGACCCTGATCGGCCCGTTTTCCTTTGCTTCTCTAGGTTTCATTGCCAGGCTGAATCTTGACCTCCTCCAGAAGCGTTCTAAAACGACCCCGATCGGCCCGTTTTCTTTGCTTCTCTAGGTTTCATAGCTAGGCTGAATCTTGGCCTCCTCCAGAAACGTTCTACAACGACCCCGATCGGCCCGTTTTCCTTTGCTTCCCTAGGTTTCTTAGCCAGAGTTTGTTTTACCCTGACTAGGAGCTAACCTGTAGTGAAGAACATGGTCCTTTGATTTCGAGGTTCACCTCCCCTACACTAGTTGCCTTCCCCATGACTAGTGAGCCCGATCTGCCTTCTTGATTGACAGTTAGGCTTGCATAAGCTTACACACGAGATGGGCACAACGATATAGCCCTACCTTGAAGAATCCACCTGACAAACAAAATAGCGAAGTAGGCCTAATGAAAGCGACCTCAAACTTATTAACTTTGAGCCAAAAACAACTTTTATCACAATAGAGATAAACAAATTATACTATCCGGCAGAAATATTTTAAAAGTTCAGAAAAATTTCTAAAAGTGTGAAAATATTTGAGAGGTATTCAGTTTTTCACAAATAATAAATCTTTGTCCTTGTCGACTGCTTAGAGCTTCGCGTGAAGAAAAATGAATTCCTGCTGTAAACGTGATCTGGGCGTGTGTTTTTGTTGAATAGCTATTAAGTGTTCATTAAAAACTGACTATTTCGGTAATACAAAATTACACAGGTAAGTAGGCCTACTGTTCAGCGATTGGGAAAGTTTACTTTTGATTTAATTTATAGTTGTCCACAAACTCAACGAGGCCACCCAGATTGTTGCACAGTGTATATGAACAATCACAACGCGTGTGGTCACTGAGCCGAACAGACAGCGAAAACAAGTTTCACTGAATCAAATGCATACCCCTGTTTAACGGTATGGTAATAACAAGGGTGTTTGTACTCTGCAGTAGACAGTGAAAGCTAACGAAAATTACCTATAGGCCTATAACTTAAACCGTCTCACTTTGTGTCTCGCGTTTAGGGAAAGAACATATTTAAAAATTTCATATTTCATACTTTTCATAATGTTAAACAATTGTTTATTAACATTACTAATATTTAACGATAAGAGTAGTGTAAGGCGTAACACGGGCACCGAGGCTGATCCGCAGTGTATATGAACAAGCACAAAGCGTGGGGTCACTGAGCTGAACAGACAGCCAAAAACAAGTTTCACTGAATCATATGCATACCCCTGTTTAATGGTATGGTAATAATAAGGGTGTTTGCACCCTGCAGTAGACAGTGAAAGCTAACGTAAATTACCTATAGGCCTATAACTTAAACCGTCTCACTTTGTGTCTCGCCTTTAGAGAAAGATCAGATTAAAATATTTCATATATTATACTTTACATAGGGTTAGAACATTTGTTTATTAGCATTACTAATAATTAAGGATAGGTATGCATAACCCTATTTCATGTATGGTAATAATAAGGGTCTTTGCGCCCTGCAGTAGACAGTGAAAGCTAACGGTAATTACCTATATAACATAAACCCTCCCACATTGTGTCTCGCGTTTAGAGAAAGAACAGATTTAAAAAATTTCGTATTTAATACTTTACATAATGTTAGAACAATTGCTAATTAACAGTACTAATAATTAACGATAAGAGTAGTGTAAGGCGGAACACGGGCAACGAGGCTGATCCACAGTGTATATGAACAAGCACAACGCGTGGGGTCACTGAGGCGAAGACACAGCGAAAACAAGTTTCACTGAATCATATGCATACCCGTGTTTAATGGTATTGTATTAATAAGGGTTGTTTGCGCCCTGCGGTAGACAGGTAAAGCTAACGTATCATATACCTCCTGCCATTCTTCGTTGCATACACTTGTACAGAAAGATGATTTTCATATGTATAATTGTACATACTGTGGTAAATTATATGCGATATACCCTCATCATCAACATCATCCTTGATAGTGCAGCTCAGTGCTGAATCTTGGCCTCCACCAGAAGCGTTCTACAACGACCCCGATCGGCCCGTTTTCCTATGCTTCTCTAGGTTCCATAGCCAGGCTGAATCTTGGCCTCCTCCAGAAGCGTTCTACAACGATCCCGATCGGCCCGTTTTCCTTTGCTTCTGTAGGTTTCATAGCCAGGCTGAATCTTGGCCTCCTCCAGAAACGTTCTACAACTACCCCGATCGGCCCGTTTTCCTTTGTTTCCCTAGGTTTCTTAGCCAGAGTTTGTTTTACCCTGACTAGGAACTAACCTGTAGTGAAGAACAAGGTCCTTTGATTTCGAGGTTCACCTCCCCTACACTAGTTGCCTTCCCCATGAATAGTGAGCCCGATCTGCCTTCTTGATCGACAGTTAGGCTTGCATAAGCTTACACACGAGATGGGCTCAACGATATAGCGCTACCTTTAAGAATCCACCTGACAAACAAAATAGCGAAGTAGGCCTAATGAAAACGACCTCAAACTTATTAACTTTGAGCCAAAAACAACTTTTATCACAATAGAGATAAACAAATTATACTATCCGGCAGAAATATTTTAAAAGTTCAGAAAAATTTTCTAAACGTGTGAAAATATTTGAGAGGTATTCATTTTTTCACAAATAATAAATCTTGGTCCTTGTCAACTGCTTAGAGCTTCGCGTGAAGAAAATTGAATTCCTGCTGTAAATGTGATCTGGGCGTGTGTTTTTGTTGAGTAGCTATTAAGTGTTCATTAAATACTGTCTATTTCGGTAATACAAAATTACACAGGTAAGTAGGCCTACTGTTCAGCGATTGCGAAAGTTCATTTTGATTTAATTTATAGTTGTCCACAAACTCAACGAGGCCACCCAGATTGTTGCACAGTGTATATGAACAATCGCAACGCGTGTGGCCACTGAGCCGAACAGACAGCGAAAACAAGTTTCACTGAATCATATGCATACCCCTGTTTAATGGTATGGTAATAATAAGGGTGTTTGCACCCTGCAGTAGACAGTGAAAGCTAACGTAAATTAGCTATAAGCCTATAACTTAAACCGTCTCACTTTGTGTCTCGCGTTTAGAGAAAGAACAGATTTAAATAATTCATATTTCATATTTTTCATAATGTTAAACAATTGTTTATTAACATTACTAATAATTAACGAATAGTGTAGTGTAAGGCGGAACACGGGCACCGAGGCTGATCCACAGTGTATATGAACAAGCACAACGCGTGGGGTCACTGAGCCGAACAGACAGCGAAAACTAATTTCACTAAATCAGATGCATAACCCTGTTTAATGGTATGGTAATAATAAGGGTGTTTACACACTGCAGTAGGCAGTAAAAGCTAACGGTAATTACCTATAGGCCTATAACTTAAACCGTCTCACTTTGCGTCTCGCGTTTAGAGAAAGATCAGATTTAAATATTTCATATTTCATATATTTCATAATGTTAAACAATTGTTTATTAACATTACTAATAATTAACGATTAGATTAGTGTAATGCGGAACACGGGCACCGAGGCTGATCCACAGTGTATATGAACAAGCACACCGCGTGGGGTCACTGAGCCGAACAGACAGCGAAAACTAGTTTCACTAAATCAGATGCATAACCCTGTTTAATGGTATGGTAATAATAAGGGTGTTTGCACCCTGCAGTAGACAGTGAAAGCTAACGTAAATTACCTATAGGCCTATAACTTAAACCATCTCACTTTGTGTCTCGCGTTTAGAGAAAGAACAGATTTAAATATTTCATATTTTTCATAATGTTAAACAATTGTTTATTAACATTACTAATAATTAACGATTAGATTAGTGTAAGGCGGAACACGGGCACCGAGGCTGATCCGCAGTGTATATGAACAAGCACAAAGCGTGGGGTCACTGAGCTGAACAGACAGCCAAAAACAAGTTTCACTGAATCATATGCATACCCCTGTTTAATGGTGTGGTAATAAAAAGTGGGTTTGCGCCCTGCAGTAGACAGTGAAAGCTAACGTAAATTACCTATAGGCCTATAACTTAAACCGTCTCACTTTTTGTCTCGCCTTTAGAGAAAGAACAGATTAAAATATTTCTTATATTATACTTTACATAAGGTTAGAACATTTGTTTATTAGCATTACTAATAATTAAGGATAGGTATGCATAACCCTATTTCATGTTATGGTAATAATAAGGGTCTTTGCGCCCTGCAGTAGACAGTGAAAGCTAACGGTAATTACCTATATAACATAAACCGTCCCACATTGTGTCTCGCGTTTAGAGAAAGAACAGATTTAAAAAATTTCGTATTTAATACTTTACATAATGTTAGAACAATTGCTTATTAACATTACTAATAATTAACGATAAGAGTAGTGTAAGGCGGAACACGGGCAACGAGGCTGATCCACAGTGTATATGAACAAGCACAACGCGTGGGGTCACTGAGCCGAACACACAGCGAAAACAAGTTTCACTGAATCATATGCATTCCCGTGTTTAATGGTATTGTATTAATAAGGGTTGTTTGCGCCCTGCGGTAGACAGGTAAAGCTAACGTATCATATACCTCCTGCCATTCTTCGTTGCATACACTTGTACAGAAAGATGATTTTCATATGTATAATTGTACATACTGTGGTAAATTATATGCGATATACCCTCATCATCAACATCATCCTTGATAGTGCAGCTCAGTGCTGAATCTTGGCCTCCACCAGAAGCGTTCTACAACGACCCCGATCGGCCCGTTTTCCTATGCTTCTCTAGGTTCCATAGCCAGGCTGAATCTTGGCCTCCTCCAGAAGCGTTCTACAACGACCCCGATCGGCCCGTTTTCCTTTGCTTCTCTAGGTTTCATAGCCAGGCTGAATCTTGGCCTCCTCCAGAAACGTTCTACAACTACCCCGATCGGCCCGTTTTCCTTTGTTTCCCTAGGTTTCTTAGCCAGAGTTTGTTTTACCCTGACTAGGAACTAACCTGTAGTGAAGAACAAGGTCCTTTGATTTCGAGGTTCACCTCCCCTACACTAGTTGCCTTCCCCATGAATAGTGAGCCCGATCTGCCTTCTTGATCGACAGTTAGGCTTGCATAAGCTTACACACGAGATGGGCTCAACGATATAGCGCTACCTTTAAGAATCCACCTGACAAACAAAATAGCGAAGTAGGCCTAATGAAAACGACCTCAAACTTATTAACTTTGAGCCAAAAACAACTTTTATCACAATAGAGATAAACAAATTATACTATCCGGCAGAAATATTTTAAAAGTTCAGAAAAATTTTCTAAACGTGTGAAAATATTTGAGAGGTATTCATTTTTTCACAAATAATAAATCTTGGTCCTTGTCAACTGCTTAGAGCTTCGCGTGAAGAAAATTGAATTCCTGCTGTAAATGTGATCTGGGCGTGTGTTTTTGTTGAGTAGCTATTAAGTGTTCATTAAATACTGTCTATTTCGGTAATACAAAATTACACAGGTAAGTAGGCCTACTGTTCAGCGATTGCGAAAGTTCATTTTGATTTAATTTATAGTTGTCCACAAACTCAACGAGGCCACCCAGATTGTTGCACAGTGTATATGAACAATCGCAACGCGTGTGGTCACTGAGCCGAACAGACAGCGAAAACAAGTTTCACTGAATCATATGCATACCCCTGTTTAATGGTATGTTAATAATAAGGGTGTTTGCACCCTGCAGTAGACAGTGAAAGCTAACGTAAATTAGCTATAGGCCTATAACTTAAACCGTCTCACTTTGTGTCTCGCGTTTAGAGAAAGAACAGATTTAAATAATTCATATTTCATATTTTTCATAATGTTAAACAATTGTTTATTAACATTACTAATAATTAACGAATAGTGTAGTTTAAGGCGGAACACGGGCACCGAGGCTGATCCACAGTGTATATGAACAAGCACAACGCGTGGGGTCACTGAGCCGAACAGACAGCGAAAACTAATTTCACTAAATCAGATGCATAACCCTGTTTAATGGTATGGTAATAATAAGGGTGTTTGCACACTGCAGTAGGCAGTAAAAGCTAACGGTAATTACCTATAGGCCTATAACTTAAACCGTCTCACTTTGCGTCTCGCGTTTAGAGAAAGATCAGATTTAAATATTTCATATTTCATATATTTCATAATGTTAAACAATTGTTTATTAACATTACTAATAATTAACGATTAGATTAGTGTAATGCGGAACACGGGCACCGAGGCTGATCCACAGTGTATATGAACAAGCACACCGCGTGGGGTCACTGAGCCGAACAGACAGCGAAAACTAGTTTCACTAAATCAGATGCATAACCCTGTTTAATGGTATGGTAATAATAAGGGTGTTTGCACCCTGCAGTAGACAGTGAAAGCTAACGTAAATTACCTATAGGCCTATAACTTAAACCATCTCACTTTGTGTCTCGCGTTTAGAGAAAGAACAGATTTAAATATTTCATATTTTTCATAATGTTAAACAATTGTTTATTAACATTACTAATAATTAACGATTAGATTAGTGTAAGGCGGAACACGGGCACCGAGGCTGATCCGCAGTGTATATGAACAAGCACAAAGCGTGGGGTCACTGAGCTGAACAGACAGCCAAAAACAAGTTTCACTGAATCATATGCATACCCCTGTTTAATGGTATGGTAATAAAAAGTGGGTTTGCGCCCTGCAGTAGACAGTGAAAGCTAACGTAAATTACCTATAGGCCTATAACTTAAACCGTCTCACTTTTTGTCTCGCCTTTAGAGAAAGAACAGATTAAAATATTTCTTATATTATACTTTACATAAGGTTAGAACATTTGTTTATTAGCATTACTAATAATTAAGGATAGGTATGCATAACCCTATTTCATGTTATGGTAATAATAAGGGTCTTTGCGCCCTGCAGTAGACAGTGAAAGCTAACGGTAATTACCTATATAACATAAACCGTCCCACATTGTGTCTCGCGTTTAGAGAAAGAACAGATTTAAAAAATTTCATATTTAATATTTTACATAATGTTAGAACAATTGCTTATTAACATTACTAATAATTAACGATAAGAGTAGTGTAAGGCGGAACACGGGCAACGAGGCTGATCCACAGTGTATATGAACAAGCACAACGCGTGGGGTCACTGAGCCGAACACACAGCGAAAACAAGTTTCACTGAATCATATGCATACCCGTGTTTAATGGTACTGTATTAATAAGGGTTGTTTGCGCCCTGCGGTAGACAGGTAAAGCTAACGAATCATATACCTCCTGCCATTCTTCGTTGTATACGCTTGTACAGAAAGATCATTTTCATATTTAAAATTGTACAAACTGTGGTAAATTATATGCGATATACCCTCATCATCAACATCATCCTTGATAGTGCAGCTCAGTGCTGAATCTTGGCCTCCACCAGAAGCGTTCTACAACGACCCCGATCGGCCCGTTTTCCTATGCTTCTCTAGGTTTCATAGCCAGGCTGAATCTTGGCCTCCTCCAGAAACGTGCTATAGCGACCCTGATCGGTCCGTTTTCATTTGCTTCTCTAGGTTTCATAGCCAGGCTGAATCTTAACCTCCTCCAGAAGCGTTCTAAAACGACCCCGATCGGCCCGTTTTCCTTTGCTTCTCTAGGTTTCATAGCTAGGCTGAATCTTGGCCTCCTCCAGAAACGTTCTACAACGACCCCGATCGGCCCGTTTTCCTTTGCTTCCCTAGGTTTCTTAGCCAGAGTTTGTTTTACCCTGACTAGGAGCTAACCTGTAGTGAAGAACATGGTCCTTTGATTTCGAGGTTCACCTCCCCTACACTAGTTGCCTTCCCCATGACTAGTGAGCCCGATCTGCCTTCTTGATCGACAGTTAGGCTTGCATAAGCTTACACACGAGATGGGCACAACGATATAGCGCTACCTTTAAGAATCCACCTGACAAACAAAATAGCGAAGTAGGCCTAATGAAAGCGACCTCTAACTTATTAACTTTGAGCCAAAAACAACTTTTATCACAATAGAGATAAACAAATTATACTATCCGGCAGAAATATTTTCAAAGTTCAGAAAAATTTTCTAAACGTGTGAAAATATTTGAGAGGTATTCAGTTTTTCACAAATAATAAATCTTGGTCCTTGTCGACTGCTTAGAGCTTCGCGTGAAGAAAATTGAATTTCTTCTGTAAATGTGATCTGGGCGTGTGTTTTTGTTGAGTAGCTATTAAGTGTTCATTAAAAACTGTCTATTTCGGTATTACTAAATTACACAGGTAAGTAGGCCTACTGTTCAGCGATTGGGACAGTTTACTTTTGATTTAATTTATAGTTGACCACAAACTTAACGAGGCCACCCAGATTGTTGCACAGTGTATATGAACAATCACATCGCGTGGGGTCATTGGGCCGAACAGACAGCGAAAACAAGTTGCACTGAATCATATGCATACACCTGTTTAATGGTATGGTAATAATAACGGTGTTTGCAGACTGCAGTAGACAGTGAAAGCTAACGGTAATTACCTATAGGCCTATAACTTAACCGTCTCACTTTGTGTCCCGCGTTTAGGGAAAGAACAGATTTAAATATTTCATATTTCTTATTTTTCATAATGTTAAACAATTGTTTATTAACATTACTAATAATTAACGATTAGAGTAGAGTAAGGCGGAACACGGGCACCGAGGCTGATCCACAGTGTATATGAACAAGCACAAAGCGTGGGGTCACTGAGCCGAACAGACAGCGAAAACAAGTTGCACTGAATCATATGCATACACCTGTTTAATGGTATGGTAATAATAACGGTGTTTGCACACTGCAGTAGACAGTGAAAGCTAACGGTAATTACCTATAGGCCTATAACTTAACCGTCTCACTTTGTGTCCCGCGTTTAGGGAAAGAACAGATTTAAATATTTCATATTTCTTATTTTTCATAATGTTAAACAATTGTTTATTAACATTACTAATAATTAACGATTAGAGTAGAGTAAGGCGGAACACGGGCACCGAGGCTGATCCACAGTGTATATGAACAAGCACAACGCGTGGGTCACTGAGCTGAACAGACAGCGAAAACTAGTTTCACTAAATCAGATGCATAACCCTGTTTAATGGTATGGTAATAATAAGGATGTTTGCACACTGCAGTAGACAGTGAAAGCTAACGGTAATTACCTATAGGCCTATAACTTAAACCGTCTCATTTTGTGTCTCGCGTTTAGAGAAAGATCAGATTTAGATATTTCATATATTATATTTTACATCATGTTAGAACATTTGTTTATTAGCATTACTAATAATTAAGGATAGGTATGCATAACCCTATGTCATGTCATGGTAATAATAAGGGACTTTTCGCCCTGCAGTAGACAGTGAAAGCTAACGGTAATTACCTATATAACATAAACCGTCTCACATTGTGTCTCACGTTTAGAGAAAAAGCAGATTTAAATATTTCATATTTTACATAATGTTAGAACAATATTTTATTAACATTACTAATTATTAACGATAAGAGTAGTGTAAGGCGGAACATGGGCACCGAGGCTGATTCACAGTGTATATGAACAAGCACAACGCGTGTGGTCACTGAGCTGAACAGACACCCAAAAACAAGTTCACTGAATCATATGCATACTTCTGTTTAATGGTACGGTATAAATAAGGGTGATGGCGCCCTGCAGTAGACAGTAATGGAAACGGTAATTAGGCCTACCTATATAACTTAAACCGTCTTCCTTTGTACCTCGCGTTTAGAGCAAGAACAGATTTAAAACAATTCATATTTAATATTTTACATAATGTTAGAACATTTTTTTCATTAACATTACTAATAATTAACGATAGGTATGCATAACCCTATTTCATGGTACGGTAATAATAAGGGTGTTTGAGCCGGAAGTAGACAGTGAAAGCTAACGGTATTTACCTATATAACTTAAACCGTCTCACATTGTGTCTCGCGTTTAGAGAAAGAACAGATTTAAAACATTTCGTATTTAATATTTTACATAATATTAGTACATCCGTTTATTAACATTACTAATAATTAACGAAAAGAGTAGTGTAAGGCGGACCACGGGAACCGAGGCTGATCCACAGTGTATATGAACAAACACAACGCGTGGGGTCACTGAGCCGAACAGACAGCGAAAACAAGATTCTCTGAATCATATGCAAACCCTGTTTAATGGTATGGTAATAATAAGGGTGTTTGCACCCTGCAGTAGACAGTGAAAGCTAACGTAAATTACCTATAGGCCTATAACTTAAACCGTCTGATTTTATGTCTCGATTTTAGAGAAAGAACAGATTTAAATATATCATATTTTACATAATGTTAAACAATTGTTTATTAACATTACTAATAATTAACGATAAGTGTAGTGTAAGGCGGAACACGGGCACCGAGGCTGATCCACAGTGTATATGAACAAGCACAACGCGTGGGGTCACTGAGCCGAACAGACAGCGAAAACAAGTTTCTCTGAATCATATGCAAACCCTGTTTAATGGTATGGTAATAATAAGGGTGTTTGCACCCTGCAGTAGACAGTGAAAGCTAACGTAAATTACCTATAGGCCTATAACTTAAACCGTCTGACTTTATGTCTCACTTTTAGAGAAAGAACAGATTTAAATATATCATATTTCATATTTTACATAATGTTAAACAATTGTTTATTAACATTACTAATAATTAACGATAAGAGTAGTGTAAGGCGGAACACGGGCACCGAGGCTGATCCACAGTGTATATGAACAAGTACAACGCGTGGGGTCACTGAGCCGAACAGACAGCGAAAACAAGTTTCACTGAATCATATGCATACCCTGTTTAATGGTATGGTAATAATAAGGGTGTTTGCATTGAAAGCTAACGGTAATTACCTATAGGCCTATAACTTAAATCGTCTCACTTTGTGTCTCGCGTTTAGAGAAAGAACAGATTTTAATATTTCAAATTTTATATTTTACAAAATGTTAGAACAATTGTTTATTAACATTACTAATAATTAACGATAAGAGTAGTGTAAACCGTAACACGTGCACCGAGGCTGATCCACAGTGTATATGAACTAGCACAACACGTGGGGTCACTGAGCTGAACAGACACCCAAAAACAAGTTTCACTGAATCATATGCATACCTCTGTTTAATGGTATGGTAATAAAAAGTGGGTTTGCGCCCTGCAGTAGACAGTAAATGTAACGGTATTTAGGCCTACCTATATAAATTAAACCGTCTTCCTTTGTATCCCGCGTTTAGAGAAAGAACAGTTTTAAAACATTTCATATTTAATATTTTATATAATGTTAGATCATTTGTTCATTAACATTACTAGTAATTAACGAAAAGAGTAGTAGACTAGTGAGCCCGATCTGCCTTCTTGATCGACAGTTAGGCTTGCATATGCTTACACACGAGATGGGCACAACGATATAGCCCTACCTTGAAGAATCCACCTGACAAACAAAATAGCGATGTAGGCCTAATGAAAACGACCACAAACTTATTAACTTTGAGCCAAAATCAACTTTTATCACAATAGAGGTAAACAAATTATACTATCCGGCAGAAATATTTCAAAAGTTCAGAAAAATTTCTAAAAGTGTGAAAATATTTGAGAGGTATTCAGTTTTTCACAAATAATAAATCTTTGTCCTTGTCGACTGCTTAGAGCTTCGCGTGAAGAAAAATGAATTCCTGCTGTAAACGTGATCTGGGCGTGTGTTTTTGTTGAGTAGCTATTAAGTGTTCATTAAAAACTGACTATTTCGGTAATACAAAATTACACAGGTAAGTAGGCCTACTGTTCAGCGATTGGGAAAGTTTACTTTTGATTTAATTTATAGTTGTCCACAAACTCAACGAGGCCACCCAGATTGTTGCACAGTGTATATGAACAATCACAACGCGTGTGGTCACTGAGCCGAACAGACAGCGAAAACAAGTTTCACTGAATCAAATGCATACCCCTGTTTAACGGTATGGTAATAATAAGGGTGTTTGTACTCTGCAGTAGACAGTGAAAGCTAACGTAAATTACCTATAGGCCTATAACTTAAACCGTCTCACTTTGTGTCTCGCGTTTAGGGAAAGAACATATTTAAAAATTTCATATTTCATACTTTTCATAATGTTAAACAATTGTTTATTAACATTACTAATAATTAACGATAAGAGTAGTGTAAGGCGTAACACGGGCACCGAGGCTGATCCGCAGTGTATATGAACAAGCACAAAGCGTGGGGTCACTGAGCTGAACAGACAGCCAAAAACAAGTTTCACTGAATCAGATGCATAACCCTGTTTAATGGTATGGTAATAATAAGGGTGTTTGCACCCTGCAGTAGACAGTGAAAGCTAACGTAAATTACCTATAGGCCTATAACTTAAACCGTCTCACTTTGTGTCTCGCGTTTAGGGAAAGAACAGATTTAAATATTTCATATTTCATATTTTTCATAATGTTAAACAATTGTTTATTAACATTACTAATAATTAACGATTAGAGTAGTGTAAGGCGGAACACGGGCACCGAGGCTGATCCACAGTGTATATGAACAAGCACAACGCGTGGGTCACTGAGCTGAACAGACAGCGAAAACTAGTTTCACTAAATCAGATGCATAACCCTGTTTAATGGTATGGTAATAATGACGGTGTTTGCACACTGCAGTAGACAGTGAAAGGTAACGGTAATTACCTATAGGCCTATAACTTAAACCGTCTCATTTTGTGTCTCGCGTTTAGAGAAAGAACAGATTTAAATATTTCATATATTATATTTTGCATAATGTTAGAACATTTGTTTATTAGCATTACTAATAATTAAGGATAGGTATGCATAACCCTATTTCATGTTATGGTAATTATAAGGGTCTTTGCGCCCTGCAGTAGACAGTGAAAGCTAACGGTAATTACCTATATAACATAAACCGTCCCACATTGTGTCTCGCGTTTAGAGAAAGAACAGATTTAAAAAATTTCTTATTTAATACTTTACATAATGTTAGAACAATTGCTTATTAACATTACTAATAATTAACGATAAGAGTAGTGTAAGGCGGAACACGGGCAACGAGGCTGATCCACATTGTATATGAACAAACACAACGCGTGGGGTCACAGAGCCGATCTGCCAGCGAAAACAAGTTTCACTGAATCATATGCATACCCCTGTTTAATGGTATGGTAATAATAAAGGTGTTTGCACCCTGCAGTAGACAGTGAAAGCTAACGTAAATTACCTATAGGCCTATAACTTAAACCGTCTGACTTTATGTCTCGCTTTTAGAGAAAGAACAGATTTAAATATATCATATTTCATATTTTACATAATGTTAAACAATTGTTTATTAACATTACTAATAATTAACGATAAGAGTAATGTAAGGCGGAACACGGGCACCGAGGCTGATCCACAGTGTATATGAACAAGCACAACGCGTGGGGTCACTGAGCCGAACAGACAGCGAAAACAAGTTTCACGGAATCATATGCATACCCCTGTTTAATGGTATGGTAATAATAAGGGTGTTTGCACCCTGCAGTAGACAGTGAAAGCTAACGTAAATTACCTATAGGCCTATAACTTAAACCGTCTCACTTTGTGTCTCGCGTTTAGGGAAAGAACAGATTTAAATATTTCATATTTCATATTTTTCACAATGTTAAACAATTGTTTATTAACATTACTAATAATTAACGATAAGAGTAGTGTAAGGCGTAACACGGGCACCGAGGCTGATCCACAGTGTATATGAACAAGCACAACGCGTGGGGTCACTGAGCTTAACAGACACCCAAAAACAAGTTTCACTGAATCATATGCATACCTCTGTTTAATGGTATGGTAATAAAAAGTGGGTTTGCGCCCTGCAGTACACAGTAAAGGTAACGGTATTTAGCCCTACCTATGTAACTTAAACCTTTGTATCTCGCGTTTAGAGAAAGAACAGTTTTAAAACATTTCATATTTAATTTTTTACGTAATGTTAGAACATTTGTTCATTAACATTACTAATAATTTACGAAAAGAGTAGTTTAAGGCGGAACACGGGCAACGAGGCTGATCCACAGTGTATATGAACAAGCACAACGCGTGGGGTCACTGAGCCGAACACACAGCGAAAACAAGTTTCACTGAATCATATGCATACCCGTGTTTAATGGTATTGTATTAATAAGGGTTGTTTGCGCCCTGCGGTAGACAGGTAAAGCTAACGTATTATATAACTCCTGCCATTCCTTGTTTTATACGCTTCTACAGAAAGATCTTTTTCATATTTAAGATTGTACATACTGTGGTAACTTATGTGCGATATACCCTCATCATCAACATCATCCTTGATAGTGCAGCTCAGTGCTTTGCTTCTCTAGGTTTCATAGCCAGGCTGAATCTTGGCCTCCTCCAGAAGCGTTCTACAACGACCCCGATCGGCCCGTTTTCCTTTGCTTCTTTAGGTTTCATAGCCAGGCTGAATCTTCGCCTCCTCCAGAAACGTTCTACAACGACCCCGATCGGCCCGTTTTCCTTTGCTTCCCTAGGTTTCTTAGCCAGAGTTTGTTTTACTCTGACAAGGAGCTAACCTGTATTGAAGAACAAGGTCCTTTGATTTCGAGATTTACCTCCCCTACATTAGTTGCATTCCCCATGATTAGTAAGCCTGATCTGCCTGCTTGATCGACAGTTAGGCTTGCATAAACTTACACACGAGATGGGCACAACGATATAGCCCTACCTTGAAGAATCCACCTGACAAACAAAATAGCGAAGTAGGCCTAATGAAAACGACGTCAAAATTATTAACTTTGAGCCAAAAACAACTTTTATCGCAATAGAGATAAACAAATTATACTATCCGGCAGAAATATTTTAAAAGTTTAGAAAATTTTCTAAACGTGTGAAAATATTTGAAAGGTATTCAGTATTCACAAATAATAAATCTTGGTCCTTGTCGACTGCTTAGAGCTTCCCGTGAAGAAAATTGAATTCCTGCTGTAAATGTGATCTGGGCGTGTGTTTTTGTTGAGTAGCTATTAAGTGTTCATTAAAAACTGACTATTTCGGTAATACAAAATTACACAGGTAAGTAGGCCTACTGTTCAGCGATTGGGACAGTATACTTTTGATTTAATTTATAGTTGACCATAAACTCAATGAGGCCACCCAGATTGTTGCACAGTGTATATGAACAAGCACAACGCGTGGGGTCACTGAGCCGTACAGACAGCGAAAACAAGTTTCACTGAAACATATTCACTCCCCTGTTTATTGGTATGGTAATAATAAGGGGGTTTGCACCCTGCAGTAGACAGTGAAAGCTAACGTAAATTACCTATAGGCCTATAACATAACCGTCTCACTTTGTGTCTCGCGTTTAGGGAAAGAACAGATTTAAATATTTCATATTTCATATTTTTCATAATGTTAAACAATTGTTTATTAACATTACTAATAATTAACGATAAGAGTAGTGAAAGGCGGAACACGGTCACCGAGGCTGATCCACAGTGTATATGAACAAGCACAAAGCGTGGGGTCACCGAGCTGAACAGACAGCCAAAAACAAGTTTCACTGAATCATATGCATACCCCTGGTTAATGGTATGGTAATAATAAGGGTGTTTGCACCCTGCAGTAGATAGTGAAAGCTAACGTAAATTACCTATAGGCCTATAACTTAAACCGTCTCACTATGTGTCTCGCGTTTAGAGAAAGAACAGATTTAAATATTACCTTACTGTGGTAGATTATATGCGATATACCCTCATCATCAACATCATCCTTGATAGTGCAGCTCAGTGCTGAATCTTGGCCTCCACCAGAAGCGTTCTACAACGACCCCGATCGGCCCGTTTTCCTTTGCTTCTCTAGGTTTCATAGCCAGGCTGAATCTTGGCCTCCTCCAGAAACGTTCTACAGCGACCCCGATCGGCCCGTTTTCCTTTGCTTCTATAAATTTCATAGCCAGGCTGAATCTTGGCCTCCTCCAGAAGCGTTCTACAACGACCCCGATCGGCCCTTTTTCCTTTGCTTCTCTAGGTTTCATAGCCAGGCTGAATCTTGCCTTCCTCCAGAAACGTTCTACAACAAACCCCGATCGGCCCGTTTTCCTTTGCTTCCCTAGGTCTCTTAGCCAGAGTTTGTTTTACCCTGACAAGGAGCTAACCTGTAGTGAAGAACAAGGTCCTTTAATTTCGAGGTTCACCTCCCCTACACTAGTTGCCTTCCCCATGACTAGTGAGCCCGATCTGCCTTCTTGATCGACAGTTAGGCTTGCATAAGCTTACACACGAGATGGGCACAACGATATAGCCCTACCTTGAAGAATCCACCTGACAAACAAAATAGCGATGTAGGCCTAATGAAAACGACGTCAAACTTATTAACTTTGAGCCAAAAACAACTTTTATCACAAGAGAGGTAAACAAATTATACTATCCGGCAGAAATATTTTAAAAGTTCAGAAAAATTTCTAAAAGTGTGAAAATATTTGAGAGGTATTCAGTTTTTCACAAATAATAATAATTTTTGGTCCTTGTCGACTGCTTAGAGCTTCGCGTGAAGAAAATTGAATTCCTGCTGTAAATGTGATCTGGGCGTGTGTTTTTGTTGAGTAGCTATTAAGTGTTCATTAAAAACTGTCTATTTCGGTAATACAAAATTACACAGGTAAGTAGGCCTACTGATCAGCGATTGAGACAGTTTACTTTTGATTTAATTTATAGTTGACCACAAACTCCATGAGGCCACCCAGATTGTTGCACAGTGTATATGAACAATCACAACGCGTGGGGTCACTGAGCCGAACAGACAGCGAAAACAAGTTTCACTGAATCATATGCATACCTCTGTTTAATGGTATGGTTATAATAAGGGTGTTTGCGCCCTGCAGTAGACAGTGAAAGCTAACGGTAATTCCATATATAACTTAAACCGTATCACTTTGTGTCAGGCGTTTATAGAAAGAACAGATTTAAAACATTTCATATATTTTTTTTACATAATATTAGTACATTCGTTTATTAACATTACTAATAATTAACGATAAGAGTAGTGTAAGGCGGAACACGTACACCAAGGCTGATCCACAGTGTATATGAACAAGCACAGCGCGTGGGGTCACTGAGCCGAACAGACAGCGAAAACAAGTTTCACTGAATCATATGCATTCCCCTGTTTAATGGTATGGTAATAATAAGGCTGTTTGCACCCTGCAGTAGACAGTGAAAGCTGATGTAAATTACCTATAGGCCTATAACTTAACCGTCTCACTTTGTGTCTCGCAATTAGAGAAAGAACGGATTTAAAACAATCATATTTAATATTTTACATAATACTAGTACATTCGTTTATTAATATTACTAATAATTAACGATAAGAGTAGTGTAAGGCGGAACACGGGCACCGGGGCTGATCCATAATGTATATGAACAATAACAACGCGTGGGGTCACTGAGCTGAACAGACAGCCAAAAACAAGTTTCACTGAATCATATGCATACTTGTGTTTAATGGTATAGTAATAATAAGGGTGTTTGCGCCCTGCAGTAGTCAGTAAAGGTAACGGTAATTATTCCTACCGATATAACTTAAACTGTCTTCCTTTGTATCTCGCGTTTAGAGAAAGAACAGATTTAAAACATTTCATACTTAATATTTTACATAATATTAGTACATTCGTTTATTAACATTACTAATAGTTAACGATAAGAGTAGTGTAAGGCGGAACACGGGCTCCGAGGCTGATCCACAGTGTACATGAACAAGCACAACGCGTGGGGTCACTGAGCCGAACAGACAGCGAAAACAAGTTTCACTGAATCATATGCATACTTCTGTTTAATGGTATGGTAATAATAAGGGTGATTGCGCCCTGCAGTAGACAGTAATGGTAACGGTAATTAGGCCTACCTATATAACTTAAACCGTCTTCCTTTGTATCTCGTGTTTAGAGAAAGAACAGATTTAAAACATTTGATATTTAATATTTTACCTAATGTTAGAACAATTGTTTATTAACATTATTAATAATTAACGACAAGAGTAGTGTAAGGCGGACCACGGGCACCGGGGCTGATCCACAGTGTATATGAACAAGCAGAACGGGTGGGGTCACTGAGCCGAACAGACAGCGAAAACAAGTTTCGCTGAATCATATGCATACCCCTGTTTAATGGTATGGTAATAATAAGGGTGTTTGCACACTGCAGTAGACAGTGAAAGCTTACGGTAATTACCTATAGGCCTATAACTTAAACCGTCTCACATTGTGTCTCGCGTTTAGAGAAAGAACAAATTTAAATATTTCATATTTCATATTTTGCATAATGTTAGAACAATTGTTTATTAACATTACTAATAATTAACAATAAATGTAGTGTAAGGCGGAACACGGGCTCCGAGGCTGATCCACAGTTTATATGAACAAGCACATCGCGTCGGGTCACTGAGCTGAACAGACAGTCAAAAACAAGTTTCACTGAATCATATGCATTCCTCTGTTTAATGGTATGGTAATAATAAGGGTGTTTGCGCCCTGCAGTAGACAGTAAATGTAACGGTAATCAGGCCTACCTATATAATTTAAACCGTTTCCCTTTGTACCTCGCGTTTAGAGAAAGAACAGATTTATAATATTTAATATTTTACATAATAATAGAACAATTGTTTATTAATATTACTAATAATTAACGATAAGAGTAGTGTAAGGCGGAACACGGGCACCGAGGCTGATGCACAGTGTATATGAACAAGCACAACGCGTGGGGTCACTGAGCCGAACAGACAGCGATAACAAGTTTCACTGAATCATATGCATACCCCTGTTTAATGGTATGGTAATAATAAGGGTTGTTTGTGCCCTGCAATAGACAATAGAATGACAGGCTAACGTATCATGCCATTGCTCGTCGTGTACGCTTTAAAGAAAGAACATCTTCTTATTCTTCTTCTCTTCAAAGATTAGGTTATATAAACCTGTTCCCGCACCCATCTCATCCTCGGACGATCCACGTCCCGTATAACAATAGCTTTATATTTTCGTGCCACTTTCAGCAATCGATCCTCTGTTATCCTTTGCAAATGATCACAGGATTGTCTTCTGTAAATTGAAATAATTTCATTTATGTCCTTTACTTCGACTTCTGCTTTTATATCTTCATTCCTTATTCCATCTTGCACTGTACAATTTAAAGTATTTCGAAGAAACTGCATTTCAGCACTCTGAATTTTGCCGCATTCTTTTTTTGTCCAACTGGCTAGACGCCCACAACAACCTAAAAAAAGAACATTTTCATATTTAAAACTGTACATAGGCCTACTTATATCTGTAAATTATATCCATTATACTACCATCATCGACATCTTTCTTGGTAGTAGAGCTCATTGCCGAGTCTTGACCTCCTACAGGAGGGTTCTACAATGGCCCTGAGAGGTCCATGTCCCTTTGCTTCTCTAGGTTTCAAAGCCAGAGTTTGTTGTACGCAGACTGAGAGCTCGCCTATCGTGCAGGACCAAGTCCTTTGATCTCGAGGTTCATCTCCCCTAGACCGGCCTTCTCCACAACTACTGAGCCCGATCTTCCTGTAGGGCATTGAAAGGAATAACAAATAATGGTGATGATATGTAAGGACTGGGTATAACAGAAGGGTCGTTGTGGGACACATTTGCCTGGCTTGTGGGCAAAGACCTGTCCTATCCTACCGCCGGAAGCACCGTCCTCAACTTTCACTAAGCACACAGACCCCCTGGCTCCGGCTCGGACAAGGCAATATCACCTATAGAGTTACAAAACAGTAGGCCTATAAAGTATTTTCTGTGATTACACAGAAAGGGCATTGTTATGTGTCATTGATTCAGTTGTTGCAGTAGGCTATACGGTATCCTTAAATAATTTATTTTTGTAATTATTATGTTTTGTTAATACACATAGGTGACGAAGAATCATGGAAGAAAAAGTGTAGGCCTACCAGAAACACTTAATTAGAGAACTGTAGGATCATTAAAAGACCACCAACATGGTACTAATTAAATTTAATTAATAAAAGTTGAAATTAAATGCTTATAATATTGAAATCTTTTAAATCTCTCAACTCTTATTCTTATTCTTCTTCACGGCTTTAGACTGTTTAAGGCTAACTTGTGGAATCTGTCACTGCCCATGCTGCCAATGGGTTGTTTTCAGCTTTCTCTATACTTATTGACGATTCCGTTTACTTCTTCAACTTTCAGTTCCTCTCTTAACTGATTGTTTCATTTCATATCTAATTTTGTGTATCCAGCTATGGAACGCAAAAATTTCATTTTCGTAGCCTGAATTCTTGATATTTGTCTAGCAGACAGCAATAAATCTATTATGTAGTAACTCTTATTCATTCGATGAAAACGTTACTAGACTTACACGCTTGGGGTCCAAGGGGGGCGTGACGCGAACATATGCTTTCATAGAAGAGAAATGCACCAGCCTCTCCACCCCAACTCCACTCTCACCAACACGGCGGTGGGCCCTCTTACGCCGAGCAATCCAATCCAAGGTTGTGGTAACCAATCCCTTCGGCTGAGTGGACCGGTAAGCAAACAAGAGATAGGGGTTCTGTCAGGACAGACTGGGGGTATCTTGGGTCCTGGCGTGGCAGGATGGTGCATATCGGCAGCAGGGAGGCACAACGGTTGCACACATGGGCTGAGTCACTTAGCCTACTGCGACCAGAGAGAGCGAGAGAGATCGTCAGCTGAGGAGAAAGCAACTCTCTAGGGGAAGAGCACTCCGAAATCAAAGTTCCTGGTCCTCCAGGTTGGGGATTGGATCGGAGAATTCACATATCCCATCTGTCAAACTCTTTTATGTGCAGAAACTATCAGTCTCTCAGCCAGTCAGTTATATCCTTGGGACCCGGAACGGGAGAGCAGCTGGACTTGACCGGGACAACTGGCGGAGGCTTTTAAAGGAAGCCTTGACTCAGTAATGGGTTGTCGCGTCGCTGAAGAAGAAGAAGACTTACACGCTAATACGTACGCCCATTCGCCTATAGACTTACTTAGAGAATAATACATAGCCTAAGCCTAACGATTGCATAAGACCTCCTCCATCATCATCGTCATCATCATGCTCAAGGTTTAAACCAAGAATGGTTTGTTCCGGTCTCAAATAGGCAAATATTACAGCTGGTCACTCCAACGCTTCCTCGGAGGTCCCACTCCTCTCCGTCCCTTCGGCTTATAGTTCCATAGTGGTTTGGGGATGCGGCAGTCATCCATTCGGCAAAGATGTTCTCACCAATTCAGCCGATACTGGGCGATCCTGTCCAGTATACTCATAATAACTCCTCCATAACGATACTAAATGTTTACCATGGAAATGTATTTTCCCAATGTATTCCCATCAGAAAAAAAAGAAAAAAAGACTTTTTTCGTGATACGTAAATACGAAATTCTGAGAAACATGTTTATTAGACTATTAGACTTGATGTGTGTGTGTGTGTGTGTGTGTGTGTGTGTGTGTGTGTGTGTGTGTGTGTGTGTGTGTGTGTGTGTGTGTGTGTGTGTGTGTGTGTGTGCTGTAATATGGCGAGAGAATGTCATGTTAGAAAACCGCACTATTCAGTACTGCTTTAGACGGTAGGTGTTGAGGTACCAGAAGATCCTGAAATCAAACGATGAAGTGAAGACTGCGTTTTTCAGTTCGGAAAGACATTTGAGCTAGCTTCAAAAAGGAGCTTCCTCAGCTTTGTAGGTTGGGAGTTAAGACATAGAAACCATTATGCTAAAAGACCAAATAAAACAATCGTTATGCTAAAAGCAACTGAAAACGTGGTCTGTGTTATGGAAGGCAGTATACAGTCCACTACCGCTAAACGATGACAGACCATTTTAAATTAAATTTCTTCACAGAATAATTTCCGTCTCAAGGGTTTTATTAATGAACTTCATATCAACAATCATTGTCATCAACTTCGTTAGTGGAATGGTCATATTAAGCTTCTGAAAGAGATCCAGATATATTTTGATCAGGTTTTAAGTAGATCTGGGGTCACTTACAACCTACAAGACGTACCTTGAAACGTACAAGATGTAAAGTAAAAATAGTAGTATTAACAGGGATTTCCAAGTTCGAAGAGGAGTAAAACAAGGGGATGTCTTGTCTACCCTCCTTTTCAATATATGCCTAGAGGAAGTAGTAAGGCAGCTACCAACAAACCTTGGTAGCACAATTATGAATAGAAGGTCGCAGTGCATTGCATATGCTGACGACTGACAATATTGTTCTTGTAGTGACAAGAAACAAACAGGCACTGGAAGAGGCGTACATCTCTCTGGCACATGCTCGATCAACCCAGGGCTGCAAATAAATAGCCAAAGGACAAAATAAGTAAACAGCTGAAGAAAAATGTCCGAGAAGAAATAGTCCCAAAAACTAAAGTTAATGGCTGTGAAATGAAGGTGGTAGATAGTTTTAGGTATCTTGGTTCCCTCTTGACGTCAAAAAATCAGTTGGCAATGGAAATTTAAGACAAAATGGCCACGGGAGGTAATACATGCTACTTTCCTTTGCTGCCTATCATAAAGTCCAGGAAGATTTCTAGAACCTCCAAGCTCCAGATCTACATGACCTCAGCCCAAGAAGATATGATCAGAAGATAGGAAAGTAAGATTTTGAGGAGGATATATGGAGGGGTACTGGATACTGGAATGTGGCGTATGAGGAGAAACGCCGAATTGTACGATCTATACAAGACACCGGAGATCGTCAAAGCAATAAAACGAGGCAGAATTAGGCGGGAAGGTCACGTACAAAGAATGACAGAGGAAAGAGAAGTGAAAAAAAGTATTAATTGAAGGACCAGGAGGAAGAAGAGCAAGAGGAAGGCTAAGAAGAAGATGGGTGAACGATGTAGATGAAGATATGAGAAGACTGGAGGACAGAAGATGACGAAGAGTCGCACAGTATAGAGAGGAATGGAGGCACGTCGTTCTGGAGACCAGGGCTCTTCATGAGCTGTAACGCCGTGGAGTAGTTGTAGTTTAATTAGCTCTAGAGATGAAGAACGCTTCAATTAATTCTGATGTACTTAAGTATTTTCGTAAAGTGAAGCACAGGCATTATACGTAAGATTTTAATGCAGTGGTTCCCAACGTGGGGTCCGCAACAATGTTTCAGGGGGTCCGCGGACACTTTTAAGGAAAACTAGAATGTAACGTAATTTTCTCCGATTTTTTATAGTCTAAAATGTAAATTTTAAAATCTTAAAATACTTAGTAGAAGATTCCAGTATTTTTTTTGGGTTCGAACTAATTGTAATTGTAAAAGTAATTTCAAACTAATGGCTTTAATAATGTCTTTAAATCATGTCGTGTAGCAGATCTGTTTGTCACCCGAAGTGACTAGAGCGCCGCATCAACGGAGAACTGATCGCGCTGTTTTAGTCCACTTATAAACACTGTATCTAAGCAAAAGGTTTTTTCGTGTAACTGGTTTTACGCCTTAGTAGCTGGATTTCGACACGTGTGGCTGGAAAGACAGTCCCGAGGTTGGCAAAGTTAAGAAATAAGCTTGATGTTGATAGTGACTTAATTCGAAATTATCAGATTTTAAACCTAATATTGCAGAGCTAATTGTTCAAAAGCAGCTTCATTGTTCACAATAAACTACGTTTGATATCATTAATATTATAATTTTGCAAGTTAAGAAAATTTTTATTTTCATAAATTATTTATTAAAATATAAGAGTTTGTATCATAGGCCTAGCCTATTTACTGTTTTATTTTATAACTCAGACGGGGCCCGTGAAATTTTAAATTTTTTTTGGGGTCCGCGGACTGAAAAGTTTAGGAACCACTGTTTTAATGGTTAGTCTTCATCTTCAAGAGTAATCGATTCTTTGAGAAATTCAAATGTATCGAAAACATGTAGGTATATGCTTCCATAAATTGTTTTTTAATGAAACATGTGCCTATATATTTCCTCTATATGATACGGAATGGTTAAGAATATGTTTACTTTTACAAACGGAATGTGAGATCCCGGCAGCCGCCATCTGAGCCTATAAGGAAATACGGTACTGTGACGTAGTTGTTCGCTCTTAATTCAAACACGTGAGGAACAATACGTACAGTACTTGCAATAGTCTACAAATTAAAGGAAACCCTAAAAAAATATAGGCCTACCAAATCGCACCAACAAAATATGCGAAATAAATAGACTACATTGGACTTAACAAAAAAGCAGGCCAGGCAACAAAAAATGAGATTTCACAGGCACGTGGCTGGGTATCCTCTCCATGATCATAGAAGAAACACAGATATACGGCAGGAACTGAATATTATGAGTATACTCGACAGGATCGCCCAGTATCTGCTGAATTGGTGGGAACATCTTTGCCGAATGGATGACTGCCCCATCCCCAAACAACTTTGGAACTATAAGCCGAAGGGACGAAGAGTGTGGGACGTTCGAGGAAGCGCTGGAGTGACCGGCTGTAATCTTTGCCTGTTTGAGACCGGAACAAACCGTCCTTGGTTTAATCTGTGATGATATTGTGATGAAGTAGACTACACTCTAAGTGCGTAATAGAAATTAACACTTAAAAGGTGTAATTAACAAATAGGCCTATTCGTCAATATAAAATGCTGAATGAAGTAAACAACAAGACTTATCTTCAAGTGGAACAAAAGACTGCAATAGCCTGTAAGGTAAAACGTGACTGATTTCTAAACAAACACAAGACAGTAGACAGTGGAAACAACCATACGATCTCTCGTGGAAATATATTCACTTATTATTAATAAAAATAGTTGGTGTTTCACAAGAACTCAAAAGTTTACATTTAAATGTATAATATCAATAAAAATCCGTGACACATGTGAGAGCAAAAAATATTATTTTAATTTTTGTTCTTAAAAGGTACTGTGTGATGGCCGGCTCTAGTAGAAGGCCGGAATATTAAACGTGGCAACGTTGTGTCCGAGGCCTATAAGCATAGTGTAGCCTAATAAAATAGGTAAAGTCTACACGTTATATTTTGATTTAATTTTATAGCATTACTAAAATCATGAAGATAAGGCCTATTTACACATAAATCTAAATTATAGGTCTGTGCGCACTTAGTAGCCTACTGTACGTTTAAGTTGAAGAAACTAGTGAATTAGTGTTAGGCCTAATGAAATAATTTTGTTCGAATTATTGAATTCGTATCATGAAAATGAGTTAATTATTATATTTCTTAAATAATATAACTCTGTGCACCAGAGGCATAAGACACCATCTCAATTTTTTATAAAATAGAGGTTTTTTTATATAGTGCTAATATACAGACTGCCCTTTTTCTAGTAGTATATGGCACTATCACCTAGTTATTTTTATGCATCCAACACGCATGTTTAAAATAACACTATCTCACATTGCTTCTTGAAGCAAACAAAATGTTTTTTAGCTGTCCTGTAAAGTACTGTGTCTGTGACATGGTGTCTTATGCCTCTGGTGCGCAGAACTGTATTTTACATAATAAACTTTTACTTTGAAAAAAATGAAAAATTATATAACTGCTGTTAAACGCCAATTAAAAATGTCGCGATTTGATTGTTGAAATACATAAATTGATCGTCTGGTCGGTCTCAAATATGAGCTGATTCCAGTGTTGCAACGTTTAATATTCCGTATCACACTACACAGCCGGGCATGACTCTGTGCATGATAATAACATTAATTAACATGATAATAACAGTTTGCTAATAACATTACATTTTGTGTTTCTGGATAAGTACTAGTGACTCAGAAGTCCGCTGGTAGCGCTAGTATATATATTATACATAATTCCAATAATTATCCGATGTAATAATATTTTAGTATCCATGTTTTAATGAAGATTTTTTTTTAATAATCCAGTGTAATACTAGTTCTGATGAAAGGTGTTTCATAAATTAATAAGCTGCAAAGCTTAAATTTTTTTTACAAATCGGTAATGAAATTTCTATGCAGAACACTTTTCATAAAATATGTCTTGGTGATTATTAATAAGAGGTTAGGATTTCAGTAATTTACAGGATTACAAAAAACAAGATGAAACAATACATAATACGTTTGCTCATGTTTATTTACAATTTTTACAACTTATACAATAACCAAATCAATTACAGTCAATGAATCCAAAAGTCAAACGTTACGAGGTATGGCCAGCTATACTACACTATGGGAAATAGGCCTATGAATTCTGCAACGCGTTGCAAATCATTGTTAAACACGTGTACAAATCTTTTGTAAATACGAAAAAAAGAATCAAAGAAACAATACACAATGTATACACAAGCCATAAATAATCTGCACAAAATACAAATATGTTGATAAACAAAATAAAAATAAGAATGAAGGTGAAAAAGCACGCGACTCTTGGGCTGAACAGGCTGTCGTTGGTAGATGTGACGCTGGAATCCTGCAGCTGGACTCCGTGTCTGACAGGAGCTGTGAACACAGAAACATGTCATTAATGCAATGTTACATGATCAACTAGTTTAGTGTAGTTCTTTCTTTGCAATTTGATGGACCAGTTTTTCTATAATATTGTTTATGTATGTATATTAGGCCTAATGTTTATTGTACGTAGGCTAATGTTTTCAAGAGTTTCTGAAAAAAAAGTTGCAATGTTTCGCATTATAAATATTTTATGTATATTTAAAAAAACATTAGCATAAATCAAAAATTTGTTCCATCACGTTTTAGGTAAATATGTGAAGTATATGCGAACTCCCTGTCCGTCAGAGAAGTCTAAGAAAGGTACGGTGAATCTGAAAATGTAACATCCCGGTTAGGCCTATAGTCTACATTAGGTTTTATAAAGTTATAAAAAAATAAAGCCATCTGTTTTTATAGAATGAATCTTCTATTGTTTACAAACATCTGTTTAATACCGTCCTAAACAAAACTAATAAACAAATTATCTACTAAAAATATAGGCTAACAAGTACTGGCCCAAGAATGTTCAAATTTTCATAGGAAACAGTTGAATAAAAATCCCACGTTTTTATTTTGTGGCAATAGATCTATACCTATTCAGAAAAAGTGCTATAAAATGTATACTATCCATCAGATTTTAATAAATCATGGATCGTATTAAACAGAACAGTCTGAAGAAAATCATTTATATTTTTCAGACGAACAGTCAGTTTATTTATTTAACAGTACTGACGAACACCGTGTCAGTTGTTTTAAAAACCGTTTTTCACTTAAGACGGTCTCGATAGATGACGCTGAAAGTCTGTGAATAACATCTATCGGAATAGTAGCTATAGCAGACCACGACCCAATAACCCGGATTTTAATTCAATAATTATGAAAGCCTTAGAAATAGGTGGCAAGCCTTTTTACCAAAATGCTCTTCCGACTGCCCGTTAAAACCGAGGACACAGTCATTACGAGGTAATATAGGCTACTGTAAACTTACGTAGGTATTGGTGCGTTCGCATTCGTATCTGCAGCTTCTCCTCAAACAGCAGACGTCGCTGTAACAGCTGCTGGCTGGCGTGACTCTGCTCAGATCTGGCTTCGGCGGCTGTAACAGAAATTAACTTGTTAAACTCATATACGTATCGCGTACTATGAATATATATAGACTACTGTCGGTTGTTATTTTATCACAGAAAGTGGAAACCTTTCACGTTTCATGTGTAGGCCTATATAATGTCCTCGCTTTCCCTTTTAGATAGTTATGGAGAGTTAAAAAATTGTCCCAGAGAGTCCCAGAGGTTATTTTTAAAAATTATTTCATTTTTTAAAAATGTAAAGTTTATCACGTAAAATACTATCGTAGGCTATATTATTTAAGAAATATAATAATCATTAACTCATTTTTATGATACGAATTCAATAACTCGAAAAAAGTTAATTCATTAGGCCTAACTCTAGTTCACAAATTTCTTCAGCTTAAACGTATAGTAGGCCTACCTATAATTTAGATTTAGGCTATCTATAAATAGGCCTACTCATGACTTCAGTAGGCTAATGCTATGAAATTAAATCAAAATATAACATGTTCACTTTAGCTATTTTATTACACTATGTTTATAGACCTCAGGCGCAACGTTGCCACGTTTAACGTTCCGGCCTTCTACTAGAGCCGGCCATGGCATATAGCCTAGAGTGGTAAGTATATAAAACAAAGTAGGCCTATTAACAGTAATTGAAATTATTGTCACGGGCAACAAAATAATAAAACAGAAAACTAACCAGAGTGAATGAAAACCTTGAAAACAGCCACAAAATTAATATTTCTAATAAATTAACCGAAGTAGATATTAAAAATGCAATTGTTAATAGGTATCATAATATTAGTTGCTGCATACTGACGATTCTACATTTTACGTTAATTAAAATTACTGTCATTGCAGACAAAGGTCTGCAACCTTCACTAAAAAACACAATTAACTAAAAAATTAACTAATAAACGCTACATTTACAGTGTTTTTTTAACAATAGCCATATCTTATTACCGACTCACGCATAATAGACAGTTGGCTGTTATATAAATTAACATTAATGAACGTTATGGATATCTGTAGGTTACTTGTAATAAACTAACCATTATTAAAACAAACTCCCTCACTATTTAGAACGAAGTACAAAATGTGTAGGCCTACATTTATCATTACATAAATTTCGATGTTTGATAATTTTTGAATTATGGGAAAAATAAAAAAATCCATTTCGTTCTGCTAGTTCATTATTAATAGGAACAATTCTAGACCACTCAATCATACAATGAACACATAAAAATTCCAAACATTCGGATTTGTGTTACAATTTATTTTAGTCTAACACTCTGGTGAATTTTCACAATTTTTTTCAAGTTTTGATCTTTTTTTGTGACCTGAGGTTAAAATATTTTAAATTTGAAAACTTAACACTACATTTAGATGGTACAGTATTTAAATTTTTTTATAAAAATCTTTAAACTTGATACCCTACATGAATTTTTCCCATTTTACCAAAATTTACACCTACTTTTGTAGACCCTGACGTCAAAAAATGTTGAAATTTTAGAAAATGAATGCTACATTCAGATTTAGGCTTTATTGTGATACCTCACTTGGGATTTTTGGATTTTGACTGCCTTACATTTTTACCTTCCGTCCCTCGAAAAATTACAATTAACAGTAGCCTATAGTCTAATAAATTATTTAATTGTTATTATACTGAAGTGATAGATCAATTATATGGGTGACTTTGTTAGGCAAATAACAAAGGTATATTGTCTAACGTGGTACTGACCTTGCCACTGATGATTCGTCGCCCTCCGCTCCTGCCGAGCTTTAAAATCCTTCAGCGTTTGGTACGCTCCACGGCTGTCCCAGTTGAAAATAACACCCATGACTGTTCGGGAGGTAGTAAGTGGTTTTAGATACAAGAAGAAGTGTGACGACCGATAGCAACGAACAACTGACAACTTCAGGGTAGCACGACTACCCTACGTACGACAAACACATCCCCTCCACACAGCAGGCCAATAGCGTTGAGCCAAAAGAAGTGGGGGAATTAATGGCTGGGGGTTGTTCCCATGTTCACAGCAAGTGTAGTGGGGATGGAAATTCTGTTAGGTGATTCTAAATAATGGTTGGCGTTTTTGTTGTTTTTGCAAAATGAAAACGAACTCTTCGTTAAAAAAAAAAAAAAAAAAAAAAAAAAAAAAAAAAAAAAAAAAACTGTAAACACAGTAGGAGAAACAGGTTGAATTAAAGAACTGTTGCTATTTACATTTACTGATTTTACCATTATAGTGTTACAACGTTTTGTTTTGAGAATTTCAAATAAATGTTCATTTTAGTATTTTTCTTAAATGGATGGTTATATAACTTAAACAATGGCATTAAGTCAATATTTCTCTTGTTTACCAGTATCTTAAAAGGCAGTTTTTGTTTTAAATAGTTTCATCAAAACTCATGGGGAATATCTGAATAATATTTTTATAGCAACATGAAATAAAACTGAACGTTTTATGCGCTAAACAGAACGAGGACAATACAATAATCGAACGCAAGTCAACGAATGTTGCAGTAAAAACGAACAGTTTACTTATAACAGCTCAACGAAAGTTCCAATGGAAACGAACGGTTTACTCCGAACAGAGAACTGAACTAGAGCAGAGCGCTGTCAATACTGTTGTCAACGTTTTTAAAACGGAGAACAGTTTGTTTCCGCAGAAAAGAACGTTTTTCGTTTTTTTTCAGAAAACTGTTTTTTTCTAACAGTTGTGTGTTTTTGTTCCCAGCGCTAATTCTAAGTAGGAATCGTTGTTTGAAATGTTGCAAAAATATAGGTTTAAATGATTACAAATATTAAAAAATAGTTACCAAATTCATTTTATTAAATAACACCACAATTGTATTTCGATGGTAAAATGGTAACAATTTGAACTGACTTTAAGTTGTTCAGTATACAAGCTGAAGGAATTTTTTTACTAATAAAGTTGTGTTAGTGGTTCCCGATTAGCGCTTTCAAGCTTCACAGCTCATCAAATCGGAAATATTCTAGTTGAAGGACTGTTAGTTGCAGTAGCGTGGCGTCCATGCAACCGCTGTTGCCGCCGGCAACAGTAGGCCTACTGGTAATAAGAGAAAAAAATATTAATTATATCACAGAATAAATACTTTAGTTATTGAATAATTTGGAATCCGAACAATATTAGTAGGGAAACTTGAAGAAAAGCGTAGCGTTGCTTTCGAACTGCTGGGCGCTTGCACAGTCTTAGGCCTATGTTGCCGGCTGAGACATCGGCAATGTTTGACCTTGTAGTAGTTGTCATTGCACAAACTGTGGAGGAGGGGGGACACGTTCGTCAATCCAATGTGTTGCCGCTGTATAAACCGGCAAACCGCTCAGTTAGCAGCTATGTTCGTTTACGAAACTGCTGTGCAGTAGATAGGCCTACTACGTAGGCTACCTATTTGTGTTTTGTTCGTTTAGTCATGCGTTTCTCTGTTTGTCTTTATTATTTTAACATGATAATGTTTTTAGGCTGGGGGTCATTCCACAAAAATGTAACGTCATCGAAAAATGTAACGCTTCCAAACTTTCGATTCCCCACAGTTTAGAAATTTGATATGTAAACGTATCAAGACAGAAATAATCGCTGCTGACATTGAGTTTAGCAAACGTTTTAGTGAGAATAAATTTGGTTTTACATGGTCTGTTTGTAATCGTCTGTGGTTTGGAAATGATTTACGTAGGCCTAATCCACATTATACGTTTCAAAAGCCTAAAACATTATCATGCTTCGATGTTTCAGTTTCGTCGAAATTCTTTTTCTCTTCACCCATTTTTAATTCGATTATTTGTGTTCTGATTTATTCTGTGTGAGTATATAGAGTCAGATCTCGTCGAACCGGGATCCTCTTCTTCTCCCAGCGAATGATAGAAAATGCTCTAAAAAGATCGCTTGGTACAAGAAAGAAATCGAATTAATTTTTAGGTTAAGTTTTAGGCCTATCACACCCGGCAACAGGTGTTATGTAGGCTACCCACGCCACGCCACTGGTTAGTGTATAATAAAGCACTACATAGGATACAGCCTACTAAAATTTCCCGCTAACAAACGGTAACAATTTCAGGATAGGTTCTACCGATGAAAGTAAAGAAAAACTTTAGCAGTTCACTAATAAAACTGTCCTTCTCTCCTTCCTGACCGCCGGCTGAGTACGCTGAGTCAGCTGCTTGTCGTTGTTACCTTGATCACCGGCAAGGAGGCTCTCCGCCTCACCTCAAGGCGTCTGCTGGCTGCACTTGAGGTGGGCAACATCTGTTGCTCGAATCGGTACCAGCAGCAGTGCTACAAAAATCAAAAAGTTTTCTTTCTCCCCCGCCTTCTCAGTTAACTGGTTGGCTGTTCCTTCTCCAGTTTTAGGTAACCAGTCGACTAAGAACCAACCTATGTAAATCTACTGGCAACCATTGGACTCGATCCAGATGCTGTAGACAAGCCACGGTTGCAAAGACACTCCGCATACTCAGTGCAATGCAAAGAAAAACTTTATATAAACTTAGGACTGAAAAATGTTTTCCTTTCTACTTTAGGCTAGTAGAACATTTCAGCGTTTCCTGCATCAAACGAAATAAGCTTACAGGGTTATACTAAAATCCTTAGGAGACAAATTGCATAGCAAAATTTATGTTTTCATAAGTTTCTGGATATGAAAATTGAACAAAAATCATTCCAGAAAACGTATTTAAAACGTCAAAAAATTAAAAACTATTTAAGCTATCTCCAGACATTACCGATATAGCCTAGGCCTAATGGTTTTACAACTAAAAAAATAAAATGCAATAGAAAAATACAATTTACTAAGATTGGCACGTATTTACTTTGTTAAATTGCAAGTCATCATCATCATCATCACCACTTCAAGGATTAGGCCTTATACCTGTTCCGGAACCCATCTCCTCATCGGTCTACCGACATCTCTCTTCCAAGTAGGGTGATAATCCCCAAGGCAGCCACAGGTAGACGGATATCAGGCGTGCGATTCAAGTGTTGGCACCATCTCCTTCTGTGTGGATCTTCGGAGTGGATCGGTTAGCAAACGAGAGATGGGGGTTCTGCCAGGTGCGTTTGTCTTTATTTTCATCATCATCATCATCCTCAAGGTTTAAACCAAGAATGGTTTGTTCTGGTCTCACATAGGCAAATATTACAACTGGTTACTCCAGCGCTTCCTCGGACCCACACCTCTCCGTCCTCTCAGCTTATAGTTCCATAGTTGTTTGGGGATGCGGCTGTCATCCATTCGGCAAAGATGTTTCCACCGATTCAGCCAATACTGCGCTATCTTGTCGAGTATACTCATAATATTCAGTTTCTGCCGTATAACTGTGTTTCTTCTATGATCATGGAGAGTAGCCTATACCCTACCACGTGCCTGAGAAATCTCATTTCAGGCGCTTAGATGCGACTGGCCTGGCCTTTCGTTAAAGTCCAATTCTCACACCCATGAAGAAGTGTGAGAAGAGCCATCACCTTGTAGAATTTTAGGCGCGTTCGTTACTTGCTGACTTAAGGGTTCGCCTGGTGGTCCCACACATAAGGTTGAACTAATGCAACTTATTCACCATGTCGTTGCGTGCATTATAAGATACACTGTAGCCCAGGCATTCAAAACTGCTAACTTGTTCCAGGACAGTACCGTCTATAACAATTTTTGCCCGTACGGGATCAGTTCCACAAAAAGCCATCACCTTTGTTTTAATTATGGATATCTGCAATCCAGAGTCTTTGCAGATTCCATTTAACAAATGCATACCCATCTGCAACCTGTTTTCCGAGTGCGACAGAATAGCCTGATCGTCTGCAAACAACAAAGTGTCAATTATAGAGTGACCAATCATAAAATTCTCAAAAAAAAAAACAAGCATACAGACGAAAATATTAAAACAGAAGTATTGAAGCAACCGTTATATACAGGCCTGGCTATCAAGAACCAAGTTTCCCTGAAGTGATCGTTTGTCGAAAATTAGGTTTAAGGATTGTTGAAATGATCTTGTGGTAAAAAATATGTAGTAGTATAAATAAGAGTATTATTTGAATTAATTTATTGTTAGATTTGGTGATGCACAACTGACAGATGAACCTTCCCAAACATTTAATCCTGCAGAGGATTTTATGATTAGTAACTCCGCAGTTGACACGTTGCTGTTTGTTGATGACCAGACAACAAACAGGGAACAAGGCTATCCTGTAGAACTCGGAAAGCGTCTTAGAAATGGTTGTACGTTCACTGAGTCGAATTTGCAAGGATTTTACATTCAAGACCAAGGCGATGGCTTTTCATGGAACTGATCCTATACGAGGAAAAAATTGTTGTAGGCGTATGTGGTAAGCCTACTGTTATGGAGCAGGTGTGTAGTATTGCATGTCTGGGCTGTAGAGTAATGTGTTTCACACTACAAGGGTGTGGAGAAGTATCTACATAAGTTCAGTCATAGGCTATGTGCGAGACTGTCAGAAAACTCTAAAATCGCCGAGTGAAGAAATACGCCTGAAGTTTTACAATGTGATGGCCCTCTCCACACTTCTCTATGATATGACAATTGGACTTTAACGAAAGTCTCAGGCACGTGGCAGAACATACTCTTCAAGATCGCAGAAGAAATGTAAATGTAAATATTACGAGTACTCCTACACGCGATAGGACTGACCAGTGAGGGCTAAAACGGTTGGAGCATCTTAACCAAATGGATGACTGTCACAACGCCAAACAACTCTGGAATCAAAACCCGAAGGTGTGTGACGCCCAAAAAGCGTTGGAGTGACCAACTCTAGTCTGTCTGCTTGCCACAGGAATAAACAATTTTTATTTAATCCTTGCTGAAGATGATGATGATGATGATCCATATTGATGTGCAATGCTTAGGAAATATTTTGTACACCCTTAATTTTGTTTTCCCACTATTCATTGGGCAGAGACAGATTTTATTATTACGCGTCACTAATCAGGCAACAAGAGATGTTTGCTGCATCAAAATGATAATTTCTTAATACCTATACATTATATAAGCGTAAAAGTTTTGTGTATGCAACGATTAAAAATAAAATAAATTTTGTAAGAAAAAAACAGGAAACAGATAAAGCAAATTTTTTGGTCACAGAAACAAAGAAATATGAGTATGTAGGCCTAGGCCTATGTTTTATTTGTTTTACACAAATAACGTAGGCTACCATAAATGACGCCAAACGTAGATTAATTTTAAGGTTAGCTCTCGTCATTTAACGGCCCGTCAGTTATATAATACCTCTCGTTAAGTAACAGACGATTTTAGAGGTCGTTATCTTTGATTGAGCTTCGGAAAACGGGTCGAATCCCTAACGGGCGATTTACGGTCGAAATTCTTAAAGGAAGTCGGTGAAACGAGGCAACAGTGTTTTAAGTGTTTCCAACTTCATTAAATTTCGAAGTTGTACGATTGTTATAGGCCTAGCCATATTAAATCTAAAATGGTCTTTGTAATTTATTTTTGCTGGCTTAAATTTCCTGAACAGTATACAAAATCATAGACTTACAGCCTTTGACCTATAACGCTTGTTTCTTGTATAACGTAAAAATTGCACACTCAACAATTTTACGGGGACAAAATTATGTTGTACCCATAGAAAAATATAAATTCGTAGAAAGCGGGGAGAAAATAAAACTAAAACTACCGTTAAAGCGGTGGTGCTTCAAAGAAATAAGTATTAAAATGTTGTAGTAAGGAGCGGTAGTTGTTCATAGAGACGACCTTGAGTTGGCGCCTGTAAGACGGCTAAAAATATGAAAAAGTCACATAACAGACGAACCGTCATAAAATTGTATTATTTTCAAGGGTGTCAGAATTCTGCCCTAAGATTGTAAAAAGTTAAGTGCATTTAACAAAGGAACCGTTAGATTAGACAGAGAGAGATGAGAGCGAGATGGAGATAGACGCTAAGTTTTCCCACTACGTCTACACGCGCAAATAACTGACGAATAACGGAACGCGTCATTTTTTACGCGGGATGTTTTCACTAGACAGATTGGGTAAATTTGAAAGTAGCGGTACGTCAGACCAATCGGCGTGTATTTTGTAGATAGTTGGTGAGGGTAGTTCTAAGCAATGTATAAAAAACGAAGTGGTAGGAATTTAAGTTAGTCTACGGAGATATTATACTTAAAAGACTCGTATCTAGTGCGTTAAGAAATTTGTCGGTAATTTAAATAAATATATTTCAACCGCAACGAAAAAGTCAGTTACGGTAACGCGATATTAAGTATTGTGAAAGCTACATATTATAAACATTTAATAATCGTTTACAAGAATAACGTTCAGAGAAATCAGAGAAGATAAGTTAAAATCGAGTAAAATATCCAAGTTTTACTTAATTCAGCATCAATCGTTGAATGTCGAAATACATCGCGAAAATTAATGTGTTAAATATCACAGTACGGGCCAGTCGATCGGTATTTGTTATCAATCCGGTGTTGGACGCACTTAGCTTTAAATAAGAATATACTGTGTATTCAACAAGTGTATTAGCATACGGCACCTGTGTAGTTATCACTAAGTTGTCAAAGTGAATGGTGTTTAATACCTGTGAAACAAGTGTATAAATTAGTGCAAAACTAACAAGGATAACTGCTCAACGATTAACGTCGGACGACCCGCCTGGAACGTGCAGAAATGATTACATCGCGGCGCAGAGTGGATTCAACATGCAAATAACTAATAAAATGAACACTCATTTTACTATTGTCTATTGAATTTAAATGTATGTGACTCATATTTGTTGACTCAATTAGTCAAAGAATCCATAGCCAAGAAATAAGCACAAACAAATTTTATAGCAAACTTATTAAAAGTAATGCTCTACAAATTTTGTAATATGTAAATACAAATTAGTTATTAAAAACTTAATTAATAACAGTCAAATTGTGTTTATTTATTTCTGGCGCCCTGGGATAATTCTTAAGAGTCGGTACACTAAAGTAAGTAAAGTAACTCTACAATTGTTATAGGCCTATTACTAAAGGAATAGAGTAATCGGTACTACTGTATTTTTCCCATAATTGACAAATTAATTTCGAATTTATGTAATAATAGGTGTACTGCGTTGAAAATGGTGAGCGAGTTCTACAGTAAACAATGAGACAGCATACTAGTAAACATTGGCTGTGACACAAAATCGGAATACATCTTAATTGGGAAACAGAACATAATCTATTAGTTTTTGGGTAAAATAAAAAAATTTGGTTATAAAATTTTATAAATAAATATACAGCACTAATTTACATTCATGACTTACTGAATGCAGAAAGTGAGTTGAATCTTTCAACAATTCATAAGAAGTTGACGTTTCAGTTGAAAAGAACACACACACACACACGCGCGCGCGCGCGCGCACACACACACAAATGTCATGCTGAATGTAAGTCGTAAATTTACAATTATCTAGTATAGTGCTACAGATGGCCCATGAAGTAAAGAAATAATTCTACGGCATTTTCTATAAATGAAAATAAAGAAAAATGTTAGTATAAACAAAAATCTGTAAACCCTTATTTTTCGAGTGAAGGTGTCTAAAAGATTTTATCAAAATTTTTACTTAGAAACGTTACTTTATGTTGAAATATTTCATATACAGTCTATATTGACTTTATGACGGAATTAATGATTTAGAATTGTATTTCATTTATTTGTCGTGATTAACGGTTTTCCTCAATTTTTTGATAAATGATTAGGCGCTGTGTATGTATAGCCTATCATTCCTGTGATTTATAATCTTTATTTTTTTATATAATTCAGTTTTGCAGTTATTTACTGTTTTTTCGTTAAATTAATTTACATAAACTAGATTCAAAATTAACTTTTATCATTATTCAAGAAAATCTGCATTTTCCGGAAATGTATACAATTATTCAATGTTAAATGCTAAAATTGGCTTTCTGAGATCAATATAGGTTTAAAGGATGTGATTTTGTTTAGACTATATTAATTAATTATCATAGTATCTATATTGCTTGCTTATTTAAAATCTAAAGTAAACTATCAATTTTGTCAGAAAATTAATAACAGCAATTCCGGTTATTGAATGTTTAGCTATATTAAAAGTGGTCTTTAATATTACTCTAATGGATATTCTTTTAGTGAAATTATTAAATTTTGTAAGTAAATTAATTAATTAGATACAGTTGATTAATTTAATTTGTTTATTGGCTTGCCTAAATGTTCTGCTGATTTAAAATCTAAAGTTATCAATCTTGTCATAAAATTAGTAACTACAAAATTTTTGATTTTCAAGTCCAGAAGTTTGAGATAAATCGTTTTCAATATAGCCTAGGCCCTACCTATCTGAAAACACCATGTTTACATGTCTGTATGGCACACAGAAAATTGTTTTTTCGTTGCGCCCGCACCAAAAAGTCTTTCCGTGAGCTATTTTTAAACCCTAAAATTGTACTTGATTTAGTTAAAAATAATTATAATATTTAATAAAGTAGAATAAACTTGTCTAGTATTGCATTATGTTACGTTCGGGATTATGAAAGTTTCAAATTTCAGCCTAAATTTTATAATTATTTATTATTTATTTTGTTGCTTTATCTGTCATTATTATAATGACGCCGCCTACTTTCCAGTCGTAATAAAATATGCTACTGAAAGTTCCTTAGTAACTGTAAACAACGCTTGTTTATTTTTCTTAACAACAATAAACAACGCTTGTGTGTTGTGACTATTTTTGAAAACATTTCAGTTCTACAAAATGAAGTACCTACTAAAGGATTGCATATTTATAATAACACAAATTGTAATATAAATATTACATTTAGTAAAAATGAAAAGTATAGGGATACTTCAAACTACTTCGTGTATTCATGTTACGAAATAAAGGTTTCTAATAATGTGTAGATTTATTTTCTCTTGTTTTCTAAGAGGTATAATGACAAATATCGTTCATTAAACGCCCATGAATGCTTTATCCGTGCTTGCATGACAATTTGTCACGCGGGCACAGGAAAAACCTATTTTCTGGACTCCTAATGAAATATATACTATTACAGATCGTAACTTTATAAACATGCTTGTCCAGATCTATATTTATGTGAATATGTCTCTTCTTTTTTTAATTTGTAGCCTAAAGTATGTCCTGATAATAGTTCTGTTACTTCGTGAAAAAACATGCAAAGTGTATTTTTTTGGTATAAGTCTAATTGTAATTTCATTAACATAGGCCTGTTTGTAAATAACATTATAAAATATAGCCCTCTTTTTAGTTTTATCTTACGCCTGATATTCTCTAAATATAGGCTACTTTTAGTGAAGATTTTAATTGGCTATCATAAAAAATTCGCAATTATTTATTAAATTCGTTAAACATAATAAAGGACGATTGCGTATTAGTGTAAATTACTTCAGGAAAAGTAAAATCAGTCTTGCCAAGGAAATGAGCAGGCCCAGTGATACAACAATACGGTTTGGCACAGATGAGCCAGTAGGCCTACAGTTACATCGGGCCCACACACACACACACACACGCACGCACGGGGGATTGAGTCGATGAACTTTCCCTGGCTGACCGATTTACAGCCCTTTCAATTTCTGTACGAAGAACGTGAACTGGTGACAATACACTTATACACAATTAGTGGTAAATACGGTTGGTTTTTCTAGCAGGAATTACCTGCCTCAAGCTTCTACCCTTTGTCTCGGACAGCTGTAAGAAATAACTTTTTCCCAAGAATTCCAAAACGAGTAATGTATAATGTTCTCTTTACGCGTGTCCGTACACACGTGCGCCCAGGCGAGTAAGCGTTTGGTTTATAGGCCTAAGACATGCGTTACAAAAACATATAGCCTACAGTGCACACTATAAAATTTAACATTACCGGTTACACATTAAATTCTAAACTAAATTCATTATCTTCTTCTTCTTCTTGTTCTTCTTCTTCTTCACTTCATGTTTTGGGCATTTTGCCTGTTACGGTTCCCACCTTTTTCCTTGGTCTACCTAAATTTCTTCTTCCTCTGGCTTTGTATTTTTTAGCTTTTACTGGAATCCTGTATTGTGCATTCTTTCTAAATGTTCTTGCCACTTGTTTCTATTAAATTTTATCTTTTCATTTAAGTTGAATACCTGAAGTTCTTGTCTAATTGTTTCATTTCTTATTCTGTCTATTCGACTACAGCCCTTAACTCGTCTTAAAAATCTCATTTCCTGTGCCTGAATTCGATTTTCTTGTGCCTTTGTCGTTACCCATGTTTCACTGACATATATAAGTGCGGGGACAGCCATTGTTGTATAAAATTTCAACATTGTCTCTTTCCTGGCTTTATTTTTCAGGCATCTATTGATATTTCCGCAAATACGGTTAAAAGTACTAATTTTTTGGTCAATATCGTTACTGTAATCGAAGGAAATGTACTTACTTACTTACTAACCAACGCCCACCCTTGGCTGTTGGGCCATTAGGCGGCGCGCTGACCAGTAGAGACGTGAGAGCCTTGCCGTATCATCTTCGTCTTGGACTTGCGTGTCTGAGAGCAAGGCTGGACATGTAATTAGGTGATCCGCATTCATGGAAGCGTATCCACAGAGAACACATTCAGGAGACGACAACACGCCGATGCGGTGTAGGTGGGAGGCCAGGTAGTCATGACCGGTTGTAGTTCTAAAAAGAGCAACACTAGTTGCTCGGGGTAGAGTTCTGTTGATGGGGCCGTCCGTAACCAATGTTGCCCATCTTTTTCCCACACAGGCACTTAATTGTTTTTCTTTTAGCCATAGGCTTATTGAGCAGTCTTGCTTTCGCAGATGCATATGAGCTGGGGGTCTCCGGCTGAGGCAGTGCTGCGCCCATTTTGGCTTTTTCATTTCCCATGATGTTGACATGGCTGGGTACCCATTGCAGTTCAATCTGCCAGCCTAACTGTACAAGGTTCTGCAGTTCTCGCCTACACTCAATTGTCAGGGAGCAGTTTGTGTCACCATTTGAGGTCACGTTTTGAATCGCTGCAGTTGAGTCTATGAGAAAGACGGCTTTGTTAAGTGGTGAGATCTTGGCAAGCTCAATAGATGCTGCTTTTATGGCTGCTACCTCTCCGTCATAGTTGCTTAGACGGCCTCCTACAGCGAGGTGGGCTTCAAATAGAGAGGTGTAGAAATCAGCCCCTGTTGCCCCTGTAGATGGTATAGAGGATCCGTCTGTGTAGATTCGTATCCACTGCTCAGCGGGAAAACGTTTTTGTACAGTGTGTAAGGCTGCTTGACGAAGCTCGGCTTCATTCGACTCTGTTTTTGTCTTATTATGGTCGACGAGTTTCAGGTTAGCATTTGGGAGTTGGCTAAAGAATTCACGGTGACGTATAAATGGTGCTGCCTCATTTGGATCAATGTCATATTTGCGTTGGAGTTCTTCATAGATCGCAATCGGGCATTTCTGAGCTTTCAGCCTTTCTGCCGCTGTTTTATAGTTATTCCACCGTTGTTGGTAGGCTCTTTTACATCTCTCCCAGGATATGAGGCACAGCTTTTCCCGTCTTACTTGGATAGGTTCGACTTGCAGTTGTGACTCCATGGCAAGTATAGGAGTTGATTTCGGCGCACCAGTTATCGTTCTAAGGGCCGCATTTTGGACCAAGTGCAGTTTCTGGCATGCTGCATTGGAGGCAGTAATAGTTGCTTCTGCGCCATATTCCAATTGCGGCCGAATGTAGCTCTTATACACAGTTGTCAGAACATCTTGATTTGCTCCCCATCGCAAATTGACTGTAGTCGCAGTGAGTCGTTTAAGTAGCCGGCAGCGCCTAGACGCACTGTTCTATATGGTGCTTCCACGTCATTCTGGTGTCTATATTAACACCCAGGTATTTAGATATGTTCACTTCTTCGAGTTCCGATCCACAGTAGTGCAGATTGACCGTAGGGCGCCTTGTTGATAGAGAGAAAAGTTGGTATGTCGTCTTGGTAGTATTTACCGTGATGGCATTTAGTTTGGCCCACTCTTCTAGTTTAACAAGTGCACTATTAACAGTTGCTTCAAGACCCATGATATGGCTGCTAGTTGCTCAGATGATAAGGTCATCGGCATACAGGAGCGCTTGTACTCCCGGCACACACCGAACAGCCACCAGAATGTCATTGACCATAAGGTTAAATAGGCTGCAGCTGATAACGGCACCTTGGGGTAGCCCTTGGCGTTGAATTCGATACTTTGAAAGGCAATTATTATAGCGGACACGAATTTGTCTTTGACTCAGGAAGGACGCTATCCAGTTAAAAAGGTTACCTGCGACGGCACTCAAAGCAAGTTTGTGAAGTAACATGGGTCTCCAGACAGTGTCGTACGCGTTTCTTAGGTCAACCATTACTGCCAGGGAGGACATTTTCTTGTGGTACCCATCCTTAACACTTTGTGCAAAGCAGACGACCTGGTCCATGGTGCATCGGTGCGCTCGGAAACCTGCTTGGCATTCATCAATAACCGCTTTCATTTCAAAGAACTGGTTCAGACGCCGCACGACCATCCTTTCGGAAACCTTGCAGCAAGCACCTTGTTAATGTGATGGGGCGGTAGCCCTCAGGTGTATCACTTGGCTTTCCTTTCTTGTTAATAGGTATAATCTCCCGTTTCCTCCATTGCTGGGGGACGCGTGTTTTCCACGTTAGATTAATGAGATTGAGCAAGGCTAGTTTCTCTTTGTTACCAAGATTTTTTAGGACCTCTGGGTAGATTGCGTCGGCTCCTGCTGCCTTCTTGCCCTTTGCGTTTGATAGTGCAAATCCAAGTTCGGAGAGGCCAAAATCGCTTAGGCAAATTTTTTGTTCGGTTTTGTTGAGGCATTGCATTAGAGGTTTTTTATTCAGGTGTCTGTGTTCGTTTCTTGTCTTTCGGGTTCTTGTCATTTGCGTAGTACTTGCAAAAGGTGTTAGCTATTTTTTTTAGATCTGAGGTAAGATTGAGTCCGTTTTTAAAAGGTTGTTGTCCTCTGGCTTCAGTGTCATTATTTAGCCTTGAGACAAAACGGTGTGCTTTTGCTCCATCGCGCCAGAAATCTAGCCCCGATAGGAAGGTTTTGAATGCCGATCTTTTAGATTGCTTAATTTCTTTACGTAGTATGGCCTGGGATTTTAGGAGTTGGATACAGTCAGATAGTTCTTTAGATTTCTCTGCTTTCTTCTCAGAGAGTCCCTTGTTTTCTTGAGGGATGAAAGTCTTTTATTCCAGAACGGTCGAAAACCCTTTACTTGACCCCTTGGTACACATAATAGGGCAGATTTCAGTATAGCATCGTTCAGGGACTCTATAGCTGTTTCAGGTGAGTTCCAATTTATTTCATGTGGTATAATATCATTTGTTATCTTGCCGTATTCCGCAGTCGGCTTTTCTAAAGTTCCACCGGGGGGGGGGGGGACGTTTGTTAATGTATATGGCTTTTCCTGTCGCACATTTGATGAGAATGGAGCGGTGTCCACAGCCTCCTGCGTCATCCATCAAGTGAACTTTTGTCTTCTGTGTGATGTTAGGGTTCGCAAGGACTACCTAACAGCAGTTTATGGAATAAATATGAAATAATTTGCTTTTTACGAAATAACATAATTTAAAAATTAACGTTCATGTTAAATAACCACGAGATTGATAACTCTGATGTATCGTTGTCTGAGGAAGGAAATGTGACAACCTAGGTATTTAAAATGTTTTATTTGATCCAGTGTTTTATCGTTTAAGATGATTTTGGCTCTTATTGGCTCTTTTCCTGCGAATGCCATTATTTTTGTTTTTGGAATTGAAATTTTTAAATTGTATCCTTCGCTAATTTGCTACAGTTTGTATAATCCCTTTGCAATTCTTCCTTTTTTTTCCCAATTAGTGTGAGGTCGTCAGCATATAAAATTACATTTAATATTGTGTCTTTGTCTAAATATATTCCCTCTTTAGGAGTTGGATACAGTCAGATAGTTCTTTAGATTTCTCTGCTTTCCTTCTCAGAGAGTCTCTTGTTTTCTTGAGGGATGAAAGTCTTTTATTCCAGAACGGTCGATTCTAATTCTTTTCAGTTTCGGATTGTATCATCTATATAAATATTAAATAACGTGGGTGATAAACTGCATTCTTGTCTTACTTCTAAATTAGTCATTACTGAATTTACTTATCTTTCCGTCTAGGCTTATAAAATTTTTGTTTTGTGATATAGACTTTGAATTGTTCTGATGAGATGTGGTTATCCTCTTAAGAACATGATCTCCTATAATTTTTCTCTGCTGATACGGTCAAAAGCTTTATCAAAATCAACGAAAGCTATGTAGGTACTTATGTTGTATTCTCGGCGTTCCACGATTAGTTGTTGCAATGTAAACACAGCATCTATTGTGCTTCTTCCCTTTCTAAATCCCGTCTGTTCTTCTCCTATTATGTTTTCCATTTTTTTTTTTAAGCGCCCGTTTAAAATCTTGGCATAAATTTTGTATGCCGTGTCTAGTAAACTTATGCCGCGATAATTTTCGCAAACATTCTTGCGGCAGGTTTGTTGTTCTAGCAGGAATTACCTGCCTCAAGCTTCTGCCCTTTGTCTCGGACAGCTGTAAGAAATAATTTTATCCCAAGAATTCCAAAACGAGTAATGCATGATGTTCTCTTTACGCGTGTCCGTACACACGTGCGCCCAGGCGAGTAAGCGTTTGGTTTATACGACGTGCGTTACGAAAACGTATAGTCTACAGTGCACACTATAAAATAAAAAATTACCGGTTACATATTAAATTCTAAACTAAATTCACTATAATGCTTTAAATAACAACCAACCGTCTACGTAACGCGTGCAAGGTCCTACTAGGAACTGGCTGTATGCAAACTGACTGACGACTACAGTTCTGAAGAAGATTTTAACGTAACTGAACAGATTTAAACATATTTTTATTTTGATTGCTATTCATTTCTTATTGTTATAAAAAAGATTCACTGTTTTTTAAGCTTTTGCAATGCGTTCAGTAATAATTTACGTATTACCAATGGGTAGGCAGTTCAAGTCTGTTAGGAAATAGGTAGGTTATATATTATGACTTTGCTTAGGTCTATATGTAGGCCTATGTATCTGCATCAAGGGCACCCTGTATAATGGTTTTGGGTAAAAATTTTGGATTTATACAAGGTGCGTGCGGACGTCGATAGAATTTGAAGGTAAGCTACACTTTACAACCTCCAAAAGGTCTATACAAGGTGTGCGCGAGGCAGCAGTTTAATTAATACATTACCTTATTTCAGGTCCGTCTTGTTACTTCTTCCAGTAGCTATGTGACGCGTTTCGGAATAGTTCCATTTTGATACATTCGCTGTATATCCCTCATACGAGATCGTCAAACATTAAAATTTTAATTAAAGTGAAACACATATAAACAATGAAAACTGATTCACGTACACGCTACTTGAACAGTGAACGCGGATCGCTTTTAGCATCTAAATATTTTTATCTTATTCGTTTAATTGCTATTAAATTATACGAGGGCTATTTTTTTTTCAACCTCCGGTGAGTTGGCAAACCTGGTTCTATTGTCACAGAAACAGTTTGATTGTTGATTAATGTTTTTGAGGCTTTGTTCTAACTTATAACCACTGGTTTTATAGTTATTTTGTCTATTACTGTGGTGACGACAGTTTAATTATGGCAACTACAATTGAAATTGCCTCCAACTGTGAGATTCGGTCTGTTATTAGATTTCTTCAAGCTGAAGGTCATAGTGCTCCAGAAATTCATCGAAGGTTGTGTAACGTGTTTGGAGAAAATGTGATGAGTGATGGTTTTCTTGTGGAATGGTGTCGAAAATTTAAAGAAGGGCGAATTGATGTTCATAATGAAGGAGGGCAAGGAAGAAAGTCCGTGGCTACTGATGATGTTGTTGAAAGGGTAAACAGGATGGTTCGAGAGTGCCGTCGTTTCACAATTACTGAACTTTCTGCTGATTTTCCTGAAATTTCTAGGTCTGCTCTTTATGTTATTCTTACTCCGAAGCTTGGGTATAGGAAACTCTGGGCTCGCTGAGTTCCCAAACAACGCACGACCTCACGGACTTTCTTCCTTGCCCTCCTTCATTATGAACATCAATTCGCCCTTCTTTAAATTTTCGACACCATTACACAACCTTCGATGCATTTCTGCAGCATTATGACCTTCAGCTTGAAGGAATCTAATAACAGACTGAATCTAACACTTGGAGGCAATTTCAATTGTAGTTGCCATACTTAAACTGTCGTCACCACAGTAATAGACAAAATAACTATAAAACCAGTAGTCATAGGTTAGAACAAAGCCTCAAAAACATTAATCAACAATCAGATTGTTGCTATGACAACAGAACCAGGTTTGCCAACTCACCGGAGGTTAAAAAAAAAATAGCCCTCGTATTTACAAAAGAACGTGTACTTTCTACTACTATACATAAAAATTCACGTTTGAGATTTGTCACTGAGAATAACAGTGCCTGTCCCAAAAATTGTCTACCCTTTACATTTATATGTCATGATTATAAGTGCCACGATTCAAAGAGTTCTGTCGCTGAGCGAGCGACCCGTGGGAGTCCACGAGGTCAAAAGTTACTTTAATCAGCTTGAAGATAAAACATTAAAGAACGCTTCATTATATTTGATTGATAATATCCCCTACCTAACAGCAGTTTATGGAATAAATATGAAATAATTTGCTTTTTACGAAATAACATAATTTAAAAATTAACGTTCATGTTAAATAACCACGAGATTGATTTCTCTGATGTATCGTTGTCTGAGGAAGACAAAATTCCTTTTACCGAGGTTAAGAGTGCTCTGAACACCGTGAAAAATGGACGGGCACCAGATCCAAACGAACTCTGTACAAGTTCTTTAAAAATGGGGTACACCTTGTTTTGGGCCTTTTGATATATGTATTCGATTACTTTTTAAAAGGTGAAGACCTCCCTCTTGAATGGAAGACTACGTATATTTCCAACCTGCACAAAAAAGGCAGCAATAGATACCATCGAATTACAGAGGAGTAGGTGTACCAACTCTATTTCAAGTTTATATGGAAAACTATCAAAGTAAGAATTGAAAACCAATATGATGATACTGAGGAACAGAATGGGTTTCGTGCAGGCCAATCTTGTGTAGTTAATATCTTCACATTAAACAACTTCTTGAAAAAATAGTGACAAAAAATATAGAAACCTATTTAATGTTTATATAGGCCTAGATCTCCATAAGGCATACGGACACGTGTTCGACTGAATGAGATATGGCGGTGTTATTAAAAAGTGGTCTCAATAATGTATACGTTAGAACTGTGGTAGTTATAGCTGTACACCAGCATTACTAGCAGTATGAAGACAGGCTCAAACCTATCTGATAAATTTCCAGTCACCAAGGGATTGCGACAAGGTTATGCTATAACACCCACTTTATTTAAGATATAGGTCTAATTTGAATTCCGCTTTAGAACGTTGGAGTCGCACCTGTCTCAACATGGGAATAGCTATCAATAATGAAAAGCTCTTCACTTTGTATTTCGCAGAGTCATGGTTACAAACGACGGCACTAATGTAGCAGAAATCAAAAATCGTATATGACAAGGAAAACAAGTGAGGATACAGTGCGTTCCACTTTATGGAGCAATCAACTAAGAGTCGAAACAATAATTAAAATAGGCCTATAGCCTAATATTAGGTAATATGAAAAGTACTGTAACATATTTAGCTGACGTGTGGGAAACTACAAAACATATGAAGAATATTCTTATAGAGTTTTCGTTTGTAGGACTGAAACTAACAGTATACTAGAGGTAGACCCTATTGTAACAAAAGTGTGTGTTCCAAATTATAACTTCGAATAATTCCGTATTAGCACTTCCAACGACCAAATTGCAAATTTTGGAATCTAACCACAACATATAGGCCTATACTGATTTCTGAATTTTACTAATTTATGTGAAACCACGAAAATAAAAACAGAACAAATTACAAAACATCGGCTCTGTTTTTCTTTTCACATATGGTTGCGAGCAGATCTGACCGCCGCGCGCACCTTGTAAAACACCAGATTTTTAGTTTTCTGTATAATGGCATTTTGAAGTGCTGTTTATGATAAAATAATATTAATATGCATCGAAAATGTGTAAAGTAATAATGTTTCAAACCCTTGCAACAATCAAATAGCCACATTTTTACAGGTCAGTTTATGTCAATGTTTATCGTAATACGAAAATTGAATTTCGCGCTTTATTTCTGTGAGGGATATTTCTGTTTGAAAAGGAAATTCTTGATCTAATAAGGGAGTTTTTAAATCTAAGGTTGAACCACTGATGAAGAGGGGAACCCGTATAATCCTGAGTATGGAGCAGGAAGGCACTGAAACAAGTTTCACGATTAACTGACTTTACTGCACGATTGCAGAAAATTAATTTTTCTCATGTTCATGTAGTCTACCATTTCCCAGAAACTACAAACTCTAGGGTAATACAGGGTCTTTCCCTGTATGTTACTAGTGCAAAGTGCATTTTGCCAAGGTTCTAGGTGAAAAAGAAAGTTTCCACAAAATAATTTATCTGGAAAATGTTGGATAAAATTTAATGTCTTTGAAAACATTAATAAGAATTAAAAATTTTGACTTTCTTGTATCAAAAAATTCTAACTGAAAGAAAAGTCGGTTCAAAGATAAGTTAAAAATTGTAAAAATATAAACCTGACCACTACTGAGGAAATGGTACATGATTTTGGTAAATTTAACAGAGGCGTCATATACGGTACGGAGTGCTCTTAGGTACTGGGTCTTATTTAGGCACATCGGAATAAGACCGGAATACAATTCACTTGGGACATAGGCCTACAGACTATATAAGAAATTTTTTAGGACCATTATTATAAATTATAGGCCTACATCAATTGGCTGAATAGGGCTAATTTAATATGAAAATGAAATATTAGGCCTTAACAATGGCTTTTGCAAAATTATAATTTAAATTAATTAATTAGTAATTATGATGATTAATTAGGAATTATGATATAACTGATTTGTCTGTCCATAATTTTCATTTAACGTATAGGTAGGCCTATCTGCTGTGGTTTTTAATAGGCCTACTAACAAAATCTTTTAAACAAATATTTTATTTACTCGTATATAGGCCTACTTAATGATGATGGGATAATAACCAACAACGTGTGTATTGTATACAAACAAAATAAGTACACCCATATTTCACAACGCTATGAAAAAATTTATTTACATTAATATCGTAAATTATTACAAAATTGGAAGAGTTATTGAGCAATCTTTGCTATTAAATAGCCCAATCCCTGTTCTGTTAGTTTAATAATTCAGAACTAATTAAAGTAGGCCTCTACATTATCGCTGAAGAATGACTGGCAAAAAATTAGGTTCTGCACAACCGGCTTCCGATATTCCTAATTAAATCTTAAAATTTGATTTATTTCTGGATGTTTTATTGATTGCTAAATGTAGATAATTGTAGCGTTCGGACTCATTCGGTTAGTGCGATGGGCGATGTTTAAAATTATGTTATCAAATGGTTTAATAACTTTATATATATATATATTGGCGGGAATCCCACAGCTACTGCCACATCCCGCATCTCAGTTTCCATATCAACTTATTCTGTGTATCTTCATTCTTCAGATTCTTTTCTTCCATACTCCTTTCGATCCCTTCTATCCATTTTAATCTAGGTCTGCCTCTTTTTCTTCTGTTGCTAGGTCTGTATTTGAACACACCACAGGTATTCTTTCTTCGCTCATTCTCATTAGGTGTCCATACCAGGAAAGCTGTTTACGTTTTTAATAACTTTATACAGAATAATTAATAAAAGAGGTTTATCTAACTAAATTTACTGAATTTGCTGAATTTGTGTTGGCTGTATGTTTGCTTTCTTAATGTGAATCCGTTGGTATTTCGTCTTGTTCAACAGGTAGCCGTAATGCTGTTGTTCGTGGTCAATGCAGTCCAAACACAGTGAATCTGACTGAAGTACAACGAAAGTAGCCTACATCGTGATGGTCAACAGCCCTCAGTGAATCACGAGCAAATTAATGTTTACAACAGTACGACAAACAAGAGTTGTTTGGGTCTTGCAGTAGACAATAGGCTGACCGGGGTATCTAACGGTACTTCCATCCAACCTGCGTTACGCCTACCTGTTTTTGTGTTTGAGCATGTTGTAGGAAATTGTAAAAATAGAAAGTTTTATGAAAAGTGTGTGTGTGTGTGTGGGGGGGGGGCGTTCGTCAAGGTCATCAGCAAGATTAATCCTAGCGCAGAAACTATGCGCACTGGAGTTTAAACCTTAACTCCAAGTTAACAGGTATACTAATCTTAAATGAAATTACACCAATTAAAGTGACCAGTAGACCTAAAATTCAAATGCTGATTTCATTGCGCGTTGAATGGTGGTAATCAACATTTTTTTCGTTATGTTTTTGTCAGAGTTGCGTTGGTCGGAATAAAAAAGTGCCTGGTTTTTTTACCTATTCTAGAGAAACCTCGACTTTAAAACAAAAGTAAGCTACATAAAAACAATTGTCTGCCAATTGCTATTGGGTTCACACAGTCGCTGATATCAGCAAAGGTTGTTTCTTCCAGTTGATCCTGGGTCCATAGTTGCTCATAGTATTCAAGCCATTGTTGTTCCGAGATATTACTGACCTTCACGTTATCCCTTTCCGTGCGATTTAAATCCCTTTATATTTTGTGAGCCTTATCCTGCCTGCCATGTACATCGTGTTCTATATCATTTATATATTTATCCCATGAACTTCGCTTGATTTTCCTGACTTCTCTTCTGCCAATGGCACAACAGCGCTTATATTCACACCTTGTCTGAGCAGTGTTTAAGGCTAGATGTTTCAGGTACTGTACGTACACGAGCTTTGCTGACGAGACGCCTGAGGAGTCTGGTTCAATCAGTGAAAATTGATTCAACCGGGTCTGGTACAGGTATCTTACACTTTCATCTTGGAGCAGGTGTACTTCAAAAGTTTGCTTGGAGCACTGGCGCTCTGTAGGTTGAGCCTTTCTCCACCTACCTAGAACACTAATTTTTTATATGACCAGGAAATGGTCAGACTCAACGTCACATCCTCTAAAAACCCTAGTATCCTCCACAAAATTTCTTAATTTCCATTAGCTAAAACATAATCAACTATTTAACGAGATCCTCTTGCTTTCCAAGTACATTTATGTATTTCTTTATGCGAAAAGAATGTGTTGGTTATCCTAAAATTGTTGGATGTGGCAAAATCGATGAGGGGTCTCTTCCATTTCCATTTTCCTTTCTTTCGCCGTAACACCCCATTATTTTTCTTATAGGGGAGTTTCCAACACGTTCACTGAAATATTATTTTTAATAATAAATAAATTATATTTGTTACTAGAATATATTTATACATTTCTTTATATATTTTTACTGTTTCAACAATTTCAAACTGTCGTCTTCAGAACGTATAGGTATAGAAATTAATAAAATTTTGAAACTAATTGTTATTAACAGCTGTTTTATATAGACAATATTTAAAGTATGTTCTATGTGTTATACAAATGAATACAGAAATGTGACAAAAATTGTTGGTGCTAACCGAACTTATGAAAGACTGCTATAATTGATTGAAAAATATAGTATAACCTTAACTTGTCATTAATAAACCTTAACTTGTCACTGATCACAGTTTGTGGTGATCAGATAATTCCCAGTCCTATGAATGTAATGAATATTGCAAACTTCAATAATCTGAATAAAGATAGGCCTATTAATATTATTATTATTATTATTGATATGTAGGGGCGATTCAGAACGTTGTCACTCGGGATGTTTTTTCAACAACTTTTTTTAAATAATAAGACTACGTAAGACGATTTTGCCACCTAGAAACTTTGTAAACCTAGATTTTTGTAAAGTCTATTTTACCTCCTACAGACTTGTAAACTAACCCCTGTAGTAACTTGTAACTACAGCCTTAATCAGGGTTGGTAAACGGCGCCAAAGCGACAAGGTCTGCGAACGGCATCTAAACCTTAGTTAGGCCTACATATGTTGTAACTGAAAATTTAAAAATTTAGGCCTCGAAACAACAAAACAATTTGTTTAAGAATACTTCAATGACTCAAAAGTCATGAATTCGAACACGAATGTAAATTTTTTTACCTAAAGTTACAAAAACAACACTAACATTACAAGCAATGATATCCAGGGGAGAATCCTTAGTGGTAACCGATGTTACTACGCCTACTTCATTAATGAAGTCGAAAGCACTAAAATCTATACAAAAGTGTACAAAAATCGAAAATTATATACAAAAGCATAATTAGTCTATTTGTAACATATGCAAATGTATGTGAAACCTGGGTATTAACACAAAAAGACGATCAGTTGGGCCTATCTGAGAATATTTGAACGAAAGATATTGGGAAAATTTTTTGGATCACCTCAAAATAAATAATGTAATACACGGAGCTGATATAGTAAGGTTTATAAATAGTAGCAGGATAGCCTGGCGGGGACACACAATGCGGTGGAACAACACAGAATTGCCAGAAACTTCTATATTGGAGACTAGTAGGTAGGAAATCAAGAGGAAGGTCAAGGAAGAGATGGATCGAGGTTGTTGAGGATGATCTGAGGAATATGGGGATAAGAAGGTGGAGAAGACTAGTCTAGGCTAATGACAGAGCCGAATGGAGAAAATTCGCTTGAGAAGTTACTGGGTTTTAACGCCGGGAAAATAAGAACAAAAAGAATTTAGCACATTCTGAAATCCAACATTTATTTAAATTTTACGTTGTCACTGCTGATGAGAACAAAAAGTCATTTTCCAAGTTAAAAATTATAGAAACTGCCCGACGGTAGGCTAAGTATCTGGAAATTCATGTGCAAACTTCTCTTTCCAGCATTCCCTATCATTGGAATCTTCCTTCGGTTCTCAGTATTTCTTTTTCTTGTTTAAATCGTCCAAAAGCTGAACTCTTCTTCTTCGAAGGCCGGGACCTCCTTCCAATCTTCCCACCTCGATGACAACATGTAACAGGCAATTTCTTCTCAGGATGACTATGTCCGATCAGGTTTGTTTTCCTACGTCGAACCGCAGGCTATTCAGTATTGATCTCTTCTCGTCCACTCTCCGTAGGACCTCTTCAATTGTCTGCTTGTCTAACATTTCCATTCTTTTGCAGCAGTTTTTTCCAAACCTTCAAGATATTTCTTTTTAAATTTCTTAGCACTCATGTTTTCGGTCCAAATAGAACAATGCTCGAGATGCAACTGTATCAGTTTCTCTTGTAAATGCAAGCTTAAAATCAAGTAAGGCGGGAAAAAGAGCGGCTATCAAATCCAGCCGTAGTCAGTGTAGAATACGAGACTGACATTGACATTAATGATGCGGTAAAACAATTTGCATTAAGAAAACAAAGAAAAGTTGAGTTAGGTTTGCAAAAATAACAGACATTATTAGCCACGTTGTATTGATATTTTAATGTTATCGTATTGCAAGATTAATAATAAAATAAAAGTGTATTGATTATGTTATTTAGGTATTCAGCCTCACTCAATGCAAATCGCTTATCTCCCCTTTTGTGCATCCGATTTATATCGTACGATTACCTACGTTAAAAAGTCCTACGACATGTAAAACAACAGGAAAAAGTCGGCCGTTTTGTGCACAATCGTAGGGTAAATTTATTGTTCCGAACCCAAAAACACATTGTCGTGCCCTGGTAAACATATCAGATACAACATCGGACGAGTTGTCTACATACATGGTCCGTTTATCCACTCGACCGAGTTTTGTTTTGTAGGCCTATGATTTTCAGACATCACCGCTTAGCGTAGGCGAGGCAGTTGGGTCAAGTAATCGATTATATTCGCGTCGTGGAATGATTTTCTTAATTCCTTTTGTAAATGTGGAAGTCGTTAATACAGAAAGACTAATTCACGAAATCCAAAACAGGAGAGCACTATGGGGTCCCGCTTCCGAAGATTATAAAAACAGGAATTTGAAGAAGGGACAATGAATTCAAGCACTGTCTACAATCGCTCATAGTTAATAGGATGAACATCCCGTCTTATTTCTGTTCTTCTCTTCCAAATATAACATGCACGGATTCTTTTCAGTACTACTGATGATGGCAACGCTGAAAGTACAAGTTCACCCTCACTTCCGATACTTTTGATGCACAACAGAAATAGGAATCAAATCGCATGCAAAACTTATCGTACGATATAAAGGGGCCTAACGAAAATAGCATAGGGGTCTACAGATACATAGTCTACAACTGTGGGAGGCAGGCAAAGCGATAGGCTAGCGATTTACTATCATTGTTGACTCTTAACAGTAGCGCTGATACTGAATTAGACCTAATGCTGTATTTTATCTTCTTCTTCGTCTTCTTCGACTGGGAGTCACAACCCCTTGGGGTTTTTGCCTTATTGACAATCCTCCTCCATTCTACCCTTACCTTGGCCATTCGTCTCCAGTTTTGGTACTCTTTTTTCTTCGAATCTTTTTCCGCGTAACCCTCCATCTTTTACTAAGTCTACCCTTCATTGTTTTCTGCGAAGGTTTCCCCTCAAAAGTCCTTTTTAAGTTTGTACTCTCATCTTTTCGCGCAACATTTTCGCGTAGCCTATACGGTAGGCCTACGTAATGATTTAATACGTAGGCTATAACTCACTACGTCAGCTCGGTCGAGTTCATGACTCATCCGAATCCTGCACGTACCATCCGAATGTAGAAAAATGTACTACACGAAAGTCTTCAACAAAAGAGTTAATTCAGTGGTGTCTAATAACAAAATTCCCTTACACCTAATACGTTTAAGCTTGAACTATAGCCTATAACTTACTAAAAAATCGGTATGGAGAACCATACATGACTTCTACGTTATAAGATTTATACCAAATTAAAATCATTTACTTGAATTCGGTTCGATAATTTCTAAAAAAATATCCCCCGCCCTGTGAATCGAGTTGTGTGTTTGACAAATTGAAATGAAATATTTCCATATAAACTACTCCTTTGTTGCCGATAACGTAGTACAAGTATAAAAAATTATCCCCTCCCCCTTAAACTATCATTTTCATTTATAGAAAATTACCCCCTCCCCTTCAACTACACTTAACATTTATAGATATTTCATCTACATTTCTACAGTGTATTATTATGACGTTCTTTTCAGGATACTTTATTTATGAAAATTAAGTAGGCCTACTTTACTCTTGTTAAAACGTAAAACGTTGCAGGTAAACTACCGTTGCAGGTATCTTTAACCGATCTTCACCAAAATCAATAAGCTTTGAGACCTCTTTAAGTCATATGCAAAAAATTATTTGATTCTTTTTGAATTTGTGGCAGTTATCGTTCGCTATAGAAAATATTCTACAAACAGACACACACTCACAGACACTTTTCGGAAAATGACTTTTCTTCACGTTTCGAGGGTAATAGACCTACAATCGGAATCAGGCCTTATCTAAACACGATTTTTTCGCGATCACCATACTACCATTTCCTTACGGAACACGGAAGTAAAATGAATAAACCTTTATATAAACACTATAAAATGGACGATATTCTACGAAATCACGCCCACATCGTTATCCATCTGTCTCCGTATCACCCTGACTTAAACCCTACAGAAATTATTTGGGATGAACTTAAACATTCAGTTTTTGGGCCACTTTTGACAATAAAAACTTTTCTCAGTGTTAAATAATTAATAGGGTTTACGTGACATTTTATGTAAAGTCATAATTTGTATGCACATAAAACGGTTAGGCCTATGTATATTTTACCCATGTTTTACGTTTATATCACATTTCAGCAGTACTTGCATGTAAATATATTTTTGGTCATTTTCGATTGTGTTTCTTATGTTCCACCAATTCTTTTATTATTATAGTTTTATTACCTGATTTGTAATGGTGAGTTATCTATTAGGCTACCTACATTAGACCTACAGGGTACAACAAATAATGTTGATTTGGTATTACAAATAGGTTTACATATTTGTAAAAAAATTGATAAAATTTTCATTATTAATGAATGAAATTTCAAAGAGTAGTAGAATGAAATCAAGAAATTTTAACTAGGCCTAAAATCTGAGTTATAATAACTAAATAATTCTGAATTCGTCATTCTGAATAGTAACGGCTGCAACAATAGTAAACAGAATATTTTGACATGGAGAGTAGGGGCCTATAGGACTGAGCACGTTCAACCCTCCAATAACCCCTACTTTTCGCGCAGCCATGAACCGGTCACCATTAAGGAACACGATTTTTTTTTGTAGAATTTGATTTAACTGTTTATAATTTCTGCGGTTTGTGGTAACCTGAATTTCATTTCTTCTTCTGTTTCTTCCACAGTTTGATAATACTTGAATATACCTTTTTTGAAGGAAATACGCAGGTAAGAAGGGTGAAGTAGAGAGAGTGGCGATGATTATTCTGAAGGGAGGAACGAACAGTGGTGCGACAATAGTCGCTGTCAGCAGGTAGTCCAACACTTCCTCCTCGAACGTCACTGTGTCTGTAGGTTGAGTGTGTGAGCAACATGGCGGACTGGGACGATTTGGACAGCGCTGCATCGGTGCCGCGACCAGAAGACCACAACAAGGAAGGTGCCCCAAACATCGCCGCCATATCGACGCGTCATTCACCAGGTGAGTAGGCTTACTCTGGATCTTTTGAGACGGAGCAATCTATTCCTCATGCTGCAGCTGGCCGCTCTCAAAACCTTTGCTTCTCTTCCGTTTTGACTTCCAGTTGCTTTGCCACATTACGCGAACCTTACTTTTTTCTTAGCTCAGTTGTTTTTTCACAGTTTGTCTAACTAATAATGGTATTCTGCTCGATGCTTATGTTTAAATTCAAAACAATGAAAACAGAATGATACATTATAGGCCAGTCATTTAAGCTGTCGACTAAAACAAGACTTGTATCACACAAATTTCTTGGTTTTTTCGAAAGCTCATATAATGATATTAATATTCTGAAATGTTTACACATTTCTCTTCCTTGGATTTTTTACAACATTAATAATCAATTTTATGGTTTTTTCAATGATCTCGTTAAAAAATTATTTTTCAGGAAAAATCATATATGTTGAGGTATGGGTAAAAATAATGAATAATTTAAGTACAGGAGCAAACACACGCTTTATTAAAGGAACAGTTTAGTAGCAAGTATACATAAAACGGACACACGAAATACACATTACAAGAGCACATTTAAAACTGAACTGTACTTGTCGAGTGCATCTCTATTTATATAGAAATACAGCTTCCAGATCTTTCCTTTTATTTAAAACTTCGAGAACATTACTTTTATAGACTCTCACAGTAAACGCGCATGTGTGCGGGTTGAGGCCCCGCCCAGGCAGCTCGACCCCCACCGCACAATACAAACTTTCACTTCTACAATGACAGGTACATTTACTTAAAAATGAATGTAGAGTTTTCTAGTATATTCTCAACAATATAGACAATTTTTGCGCAGAAGAAAATTCTGTGTAAAAATGGTAATTGTAATTTTTTTTGTAGGATCAATAGTTTTCTTGTAAAATCGCTTCAAATTTAAGGCAAACATTTAGTCCGCGCAGGGGCGTCGCCACGCTAAATAGTTAAAGCGCGTCGTTCTGAAATTATTCAGTCTGCAATAACTTTTGTTGTAATGCAAATATTTAGATGTTACAAGTCTGAAATTAAAGAACGAAGTCTAAACTTTTTGATCTAGTATATTAATTTTTATATACTTTGTTATAGTTAATTACAATAATACTTACATATATATAAATTTTAAAAATTGAACAAAAAAGTTAAATGCAAATAAGTTATTTACAATAGCCTAGTACCTGATAAAATATTTTAATATTGTAATAATTCGATAAGAACACTGTGTAGTGTAAGATCATATTTAACAAACTTTTTCAATGGAACCATTAAAAAATCATGTAACTTTAATTTTTCATAAATTTATGCACTAGGCTATAACATTTTTTTAAATTTCAAACTTAAAATGCGTGTATCTCGCCTAATTTTCAAGAATTCCTATCTCGCCTAATACTGATAATTCCTATTATCAGTATAAAAAACGGATTTGAAGCTAATTTAATGAACTTTAAGGATGTAAAACTTATTTTATATTTAGGCCTATACATCATAATTTTATTACAGTTATTTATTTATAAAAGCGCGCACCAAAAGTGTCCTTTTTAAACGTTTTGTTAGAGCTCTATAGGAATAGGTATTCGCACCCGCCATCTTTGCTCCGAGACTTTTAAATGTAATATGGCGGCAGCAATGTAAGCACCCTGTGCGTTGCATTATTTAATGTAAATTATGTATGTAAATATTAAATTTTTACATATCAGGGTTATAACCTTAGTGTACTAATTTGATTTATGTATTACACATGAATATGTATAATAATCATCTCATCTTGTCAGTGAAAACAAGGTTACAATCAGTCTCGCGTTGAGAGTAATATGTCAGTTTCGTCAGATGCAACTGTTTTGTCCCAACCTGAATCCAGTATACAAAAGTTATCATTTGATAATTTGTGTGGTATATTCGAACATGCAAATGTGTACAATGCTAACGCGATATTTTACATTGCGGGAAGTACCACTCGAGTTGTAAAAAAGCATGCATGTTCTGAATGCTTAGAGTTTCTTTCCAACGATAATTTGCCCAAGACCGAATTTATTAAAAAAGCAAAATGTTTAGCATTGTATCACATGATTTATAAATTAATTACATGTATATTTTAATAAATAAATATGCATTTTTGCAAATTGTTGCAATTAATATTATTTAAAATGTGATGTAAAACTGTCATTCAGACCATTTATAATTCTGGAATTCTCAATCAATATTGTTTTTCTCCAAATAATCAGCAACGTCAGGGATGAAACTGCAAAATTTGAAAATATCGTCCCATTTGATTTGACTATTGATATGATTACAAGAATAGGCCTACTAGCCTCTTTTTTTCTCCACTCAATGAATTATTTTTGAATTCTCCAGACATTGTTGCTTTCACAATATACTGTAAAGAATAATGTTCGTAATATTACAACCTGCATTTTACACGAATTATTCATTTTTCGTCAGAAATTAATAAAACAATTACCGTATGTATACAATCCCAGAGATAACCACGCGCACTAACTTGTAAAGTGCAGCCACCAGCGTCTATATCTTTTTGTGCATATATAATTAAAATTAATATGCTTCACTGATAATTTCACACTTTGAAATTATATTTTTGGCACGAAAAACTATAATAGCTTATGTAATATCGAAAACAAACTTATACTGCGTCCCATGTATACACAAGCGTCACCATAATATTATGTCAGTCTCGGAACAAAGATGGCGGGTGCGAATACTCTCATTTATAGATCCTTAGTTTTATTAATAACTTTTACATGCATTAGTTTTGTAAGTTGAAATTTTAGGATTTACTAGTAAAGTCCTTATATTAGGCCTACATTTACATCTCTAAAGAAATGCAGTATGATGTACTTTAAATGTTTAATTTGCGCTTTAAGTATTACGCATTGTAATTTATTTAATGTTATTAACCATGATAATGTACATAAAATGTGGAATATTACATTCGACGTGAAGAGAAATAGACCTATCTGTATTTCCGAAAATTCCATCTCAATACGTTTTTAACTAATACTAATTTGTAATTTGTAATTGTATTCTATATTTGATATTTCCTTTGAATTTACCTCTACGATTGAAATCTGAAGACAGTTCATCAAAACTAACGCAAAACTAGAAAAGAAAGAAAAAACTTAAACTTAAGTCCTACGTCTTACAGCCTAAAGTTAAAATAAGCTTTACGTTTAATCAATTGAAATCTTGTAGGCCTATTTGTTATTGTAGACCTACTGATGTAAAATATGTTGGTTATAAATTTAACAACAATTGTATGTAAACTGATAATTTTATAATTGACGAGGGTTTGTTTTTATTTTGTATCATCATTTAAGTGGCGGGATGGCCGGCTTTTTAGCGTGGCTCTCCGTAAGTCCCAACGCTGTCAATAGTACGTGAAAAACGCTGTGAAACTGTATTACTGAAGAACAACATTGCTTTGCTTTAAACGTATTGCTATTTTTGTCAATATAAAACGTTTCGCTTATTCTACAATGAGGCATCATCAGTTGTTTGACTTGGCGTTAAAGAAAATTTGTGATAAACGAATAACAGTTTGTTCTTGATAAACAAAGTGTAGGTTTTGGGAGCAGATTTTTGAAGTCGTTACATGAAACATTACGGGTACGATTAGGACAAATTTTTTTTTTATGTTTGTGGAGATGTTTCAGACGACTTCCGCGATCATTAACTATATACTGTGTGTGTGTATATATATATATATATATATATATATATATATATATATTGTAGCGTGACAGAAAATCCACTACTTATTAATTCATATAAGATAATAAACAATGATTACATTACCTATACTACTATAATATCGAATGAAATTTAATGAATTCAAAGGAATAAACTACAATAAAATAAAAATCCTTATTACATTATAAGTATTACCACTATTAAAAATCAAAGAAATCATTAAGAGTAACTCATATTATAAAATCAGGAATTTACCCAGGAAGTTAGGAGCAGTAAACAAATAAGATACCACAAAATCAAGAAGAAAGAATCAGTTTAAGAGTGGTGAAACAACAAAATACCCCAAAAACAAAAAGAAGGAAGAGTAGAATTTATTATCAAGAAGTAAACAATACCCTGAACCCTTTAACGAAGAGCAAAGGCAGTATCAGAAAATAAATTAGATACTCCAAACCAAACATCAGTCAAGATAACACGAAGTACCTTGGTTTACCCAAGAGTGAAGAATGAAGACAAGAAGAAAGAAGAAGGAAGACCAGAAGAAAGACAAGAGTGAAGACAAGAAAGAAGATAAGAAGAAAGACAAGAAAGAAGACAAGAAGAGAGGAAGAAATAGTATGGAAGAAACACCGTTATAAGACCTATTATTAACTACCATCAACCCCAAACCCATAAAGACAATTAAAGAAAGTATAACATCCCAAAACCCTATAAAATGTAATTATTAATAAGCCAAAAGTGTTGTATAGTATAGTAAGAAGTGAACCAACTAAAGCTATTGTGTGATAAAAAAATAAAATAAACAAGTCTTAACAGTCCATGATTACTAAAGGTCTGGTCTGAGATAATAAGACTCAAAATATCAGAACCACCAGTGAAAGTGAACTAGTGCAAGTGTTTTTGGAAATACAATAAACTTAAAGTTGTAGTGATACTATGACTTACCAATATGCTATATAACAACTTTTATATTCAATAATACACCTCATCATAAAATAATAAAATGGAAGATTTCCAATATTTTATTATTTTAATGTCACTTTGTTATTAAAAGACATTTGTAAAAATGATAATAACTAAAGTATGGGTGGACATGTTTACTGATGAAGGGGATAATAAATAATAATGGTTTAGACCAGAAAGGACTGGAATTAATTTAAGTATTCATAGGTTTAAAAATGTTTAAAATGGCTATTTGTTCACAGCCATAAAAACCATATATTTGTAAGAGTTTTTAGTCAATAAGATTTATATGTGTTTAGAATAAATTATGTTTGCCCAAATAACAGCTTAAATACCATTTAAAATGTTTCAGTAGGTATGCTGTGTTAATTAAAAAAAGAGTTAAATGTATATTTTCAAACCATGTCAGCAATATGTCCAATTGTACAGAATGCTAAGTAATGTTCATTATTATTTTTATATAACAGTAGTATTAATCAGATGATACACATCACAATAAGATTATAAACCATTTTATTTTTATGTCATAATAACTGTTTAAAGTCAGAGGAGGAGTAGGATTAAATTTATTTGAGAAAGACAGAAATGTAAAATTCTAAACTCTAGGCCATTTAATGAATTCACAGAAACCATATAAACCAGTTAATTCACTTATAATGCCTGTAAACTGGCAAGATTTAGGTAAGGTAAATCAGTTAACAACTACTGTGAATGAATCTATGAGTTAAAATGATAAAATAGAAATATACCTTAAATTATGGTAAATTTTTGAAATATAAATTAATTATTTTTAAAGAGGAGTGTTAAATTCAGAGATTATCTGTAAAAACCAGTTCAAAGGTTCAATTTATATGTATTTAAGGAAAGGAAGAGAAATATGACTATTTGAAATTTATTATAATAGTATTAATAACAATTAAAATGGCAGAAAAATTATATGAAGGCGGAAACCAGTTTTTGAGCCTAGATTTCCAAAAAGAAAGAATTTGGTAATATCCACAAAAATGTCAACAGATATGGACTATAATATATCAATTCAAATAGAATGAGATAATTAAACCAACGATAAGGTTCATAATTCATGAAAGTGATGAATAAACTAAATAAATTCCATATATAATGTATTTTTGTATCATGTGTATGGGAAATCGAAATATTTTAACAATACTTTTTCAAAGATTAACTGGGCCAGATTTTGACTAACGTGAAGGAAGTTAGTTAGTTCTTTGTTAATGATCAAGCTGAACAGTTCATGTAATATAACGTTCCTTAAAACCGTGTAGAAAAGAGTAATAAGGTTGTCTAGTAAATTCAGTGGAACGGGAGTTACGTTAAACAAACACTTTTACAGTAAAAACAAATTAAACTTTAACGACAATAGTGAAACATAATACCACGTTACAAGATACAAGTGATTTAAAACAGTAAAACAATATATTTGTGATAATTCACGCTACAACTCATAACCGCTTTTTGAGTAGTTAACCAACAGAAGTGAACACAAATAAAATAACATAATTAACACCAGTATACACGGAACACTCTTCAAGAACACACCAAACCACATATTAGACAGATTACACAAGTTCGGGGACATTTAAAACATATATGAAGATAATTTTGCAGTGAGATTTTCTCGCGACAACATTGGCGTTTAACCTCGACATATTTTTGAGCAGCCATCTTGAAAATGCGAATCAGTGCCTCCAACATCGCTTGACGTCATAGTCTACATATGGTTTGACAATTCAAATTTTTAAACATTATATAAGGATTATTCAAATATTGTTAGATAATAATTATTGAAACCACTTTATTTGTAAATGTTATACTTTCTCGTTTACCCTTCTCTGACTATTAATAATATAATCGCTCCAAGAACCTTTTTTATAATACTTGTAATAATTTTTCAACTGTATGAACAAATCGATTATTTCCTGAGACGAAGTCGACAATTGCTCACAATCGATTAAACATCGATAATTTCTTAATTTTGTTAATAAATCCATTTATTTCAATTGTTTGTATCTGTAACTTATTTCACATGCTAGGTTAAGGTTTATTTATTAATGCAACGTGACTTCCAGAAGAAGAAAATACTTTAGAAAGTGAGATATTGGACCAGCACGAAAAATCATAAATCGATTGCTGACCGGAGTTAATCTGATTAACTCCGGACTTTGTTAAGATCTTCAAGAAGTGCTAAATAATTAATAAATACCTTATTAATTATTAAAATTTTTATCAAAACATTAAAACAGAATTATTTCTCAATTACAGACATCCATTAAACATAAACAAAATTTTGATTTTTGATTTTTTTTTTTTAAATAAAATTTTTTCTTTATTATCTTTATTTGTAAAGGCCGCATACAGGGTCTCCTTACAATATATATATAGGCCTACTTTTTTTGTATCTTTTTACTACCATGTTCCGTAAGGAAATGGAAGTATGGTGATCGGGAAAATATCATGTTCTAGATAAGGGCAGATTCTAATTGTATACTATCCTCAAAAGGTGAAGAATTTTTGTGTGTAAAATGTTTTCTATGGCAAAAACGATAACTGCCGCAAATTAAAAAAGAATCAAATAAATTTTTGCGTGTGTGTTTTAGTTGTAGAGGGCTTAAGGTCTATCGATTTTGGTGAAGATCGGTTAATTAATAGGGGTAGTTTACCTGCAACGTTTTACGTTTTAACAAGAGTAACGTAGTCTACTTAATTTTGATAAATAAAGTATCCTGAAAAAAGGTCATAATAATCCACTGTAAAAAGGTAGATGAAATATGTATAGGCTAAATTAAAAGGGTAGTTGAATGGGAGGGGGTAATTTTTTGTATTGATGTTATCAATTTATTCGACCGAAAACTTAAAAAAATCGGTATGGAGAACCATACATGACTTCCATGTTGTAAGATTTATGTTCAAAATAATTTACTTGAATTCGGTTCGGCAATTTCTAAAAAATATCGCCCACCCTCAAACTAATTTCACTATTTATAGACATTTTTGTTACTATGGGCTAGTCGTTTAATATAATGTTATTTTTAGTCACTTTATCCATAAAAATTAAGTAGGCTTACTTTATTCTTATAAAGAAACCGAACTACGCACATAATCATCCCTCCTCCGAAGCGCTCCGAAGTCACTCATGGACCGTGAGCATCTTGCAGAGGGTTCATTCCCTAAAGACGAAAAGTCTGTCTATGAACCGTTCCTCTGTAAACACGTGCAGTTACACTGCCCAGCGATCCACAGGAAGCAAATTGCTATCCAGGCTGGACACATTTTCGGCTTGCACGCATTGTGTTGTTGTGGGTTTCGGGACTTTCCATTTAAAAAGCGTGCAAATGTAAGAAAATAAACATGAGTGAAGCCAGAAATGACGCGAATTGTGTTTGTGTGTCTTGCCTGCCTTTTTATTGCGGCAGTCATAATAATAAAATGGAAACGTAAACATTACATATTTGAGATATACTTGCCTGCCACAAACGATATATTTTCTCTCATACATGATTTAAATTAAAATGAAAAAATATAGAATTTTGTTAAAGTTAAATGAAATGTTTCCATAGAAACTACTTCTTTGTTGTCAATAACGTAGTACACATATAAAACTTATAAAAATTTACCTCCTCCATCATCAACTACCTTTTAATTTATAAAAAAAATTACTCCCTCCGCCCTTCAACTACCATTTTTATTTATATATATTTCATCTACCTTTCTACAGTGGATTATTATGGTATTCTTTTCAGGATACTTTATTTATCAAAATTAAGCACTTTACTCTTGTTAAAACGTAAAACGTTGCAAATACACTACCCCTTTCCCTTAACCGATCTTCACCAAGAAACAATAGGCCTTGAGTCCTCTACAATTCATGGTAGTATGCAAAAAATTACTTGATTCTGTTTGAATTTGCGGCTGTTATCGTTTGCCATAGAAAAAATTCTACACACACACACACACACACACACACACACACACACACACACTTTTCGAAAAATCGGTATGGAGAACCATACATGACTTCCATGTTCTCAGATTATATATAAAATCAGTTGGTACTGGATTAATGCGTACCCACAGTTATTTCGATAATGCGATTTTTGGGCTTCGATAGGTAGTGAATATCGCACATAATTTTATGTAGTGAAAGAATTATACAAATTTTAATTTTGTATGTTGCAAAATAGTTGGATGGTTATTGCAATTGATTTCGTTTGTCATTTTTTAATGGAAAATGACTGTAGTAGTAATTTATCACCGGGTCGTGGCTGTGACACCAAAAATTGATTATGTTAGGTTAACATGAAAACTGAAACTATACATGGAAACCAATACGTGTGTAATGTAAAATTATTTTTTGTCTAAAACCACGAAAAACCCAACTCGAGGTAAGGCGGGAGTGGCCCAAGGATCACCCCTTACCTATTATTATAGGCCTACATGTCACTTTTTTGTGGCAGAACTCGTTTTTTTGGTAAAATTTGTTTTCCGACAAGTACTCGTTTTGTGACTAACAAAAAACAAACATCCATTATGTACAATATGTAGAGCATATGTTGTAACTCCTTAATACAGTGTTTCTTGTTTTTTCATTAACCATAAATATTTGTATTTTTCATTTTGTATTTGCTGTTGTTTTTTCCAATTTGTAAACTTAAAAACGTTATGTTCTTTATTTTAAGTGTTACTCTGTTATACGCATTGTATTACACGTTTAATGTTATGTTTTCTCAACCACAGCTTTTATTTATTTTAGCAGTAAACTAAAAACCCAAAACCATTATTACCTAACTACCAAATGAAAACAACACGTATTTTTGCTTTACATTAAGAAATAGGGCAATTTACAATTACTAGACTTCTTCTTTTCCACACCTTAATATATCGATACAATCGCATATTAAAAACATTGAAATGTATTGCGGGTACTCATACAGTTCCAATCATTTACTTGAATTCGGTTCGATAATTCCTAAAAAAATATAGAATTTTGTCAAAGTGAAATAAAATGTTTCCATAGAATCTACTTCTTTGTTGTCAGTAACGTAGTACACATATAAAACTTATAGAAAATTACCCCCTTCCCCTTCAACTACCCTTTTCATTTATAGATATTTCATCTACCTTTCTACAGTGGATTATTATGGCCGTCTTTTAAGGATACTTTATTTATCAATGACACTGCCGAAACGTTGATTTTGCAGAAAACATTGGACTACGGCCCAGCTTCCCCGGGAAGGAATTTTAACAACAAACTACTTCTTTGTTGCCGACAAATGACAAACGATCACCAGCCAACTATTTTGCAACATACAAAATTAAAATTTGTATAATTCTTTCACTACATAAAATTATGTGCGATATTCACTACATATCGAAGCCCAAAAATCGCATTATCGAAATAACTGTGGGTATGCATAAAGGCAGTACCAACTGATTTTATATATAATCTGAGAACATGGAAGTCATGTATGGTTCTCCATACCGATTTTTCGAAAAGTGTCTGTGTGTAGAATTTTTTCTATGGCAAACGATAACAGCCGCAAATTCAAACAGAATCAAATAATGTTTTGCATACATCCTAGAATCGTAGAGGACTCAAGGCCTATTGATTTTGGTGAAGATCGGTTAAGGGAAAGGGGTAGTTTACCAGCAACGTTTTACGTTTTAACAAGAGTAAAATGCTTAATTTTATAAATAAAGTATCCTGAAAAGAAGGTCATAATAATCCACTGTAGAAAGATAGATGAAATATCTATAAATGAAAAGGGTAGTTGAAGGGGGAGGGGGTATTTTTTTATAAATTAAAATGGTAGTTGATGGAGGAAGTAAATTTTATAAGTTTTATTATACGTTATTGACAACAAAGAAGTAGTTTCTATTGAAACATTTCATTTCACTTTAACAAAATTCTATATTTTTTCATTTTAATTTAAATCATGTATGAGAGAAAATATATCGTTCGTGGCAGGCAAGCATATCTCAATCTTGTAATGTTTACGTTTCCATTTTATTATTATGATTACCGCAATAAAAAGCAGGCAAGACACACACACACACAATTCGCGTTATTTCTGGCCTCACTCATGTTTATTTTCTTTTCTTACATTTGCATGCTTTTTAAATAGAAAGTGCCGAAACCCACACCAACACAACGCGTGCAAGCCGAAAAAGTGTCCAGCCTGGATAGCGATTTGCTTCCTGTGGATCGCTGGGCAGTATAACTGCACGTGTTTACAGAGGAACGGTTCATAGACAGACTTTTCGTCTTTAGGGAATGGACCCTCTGCAAGATGCTCAGGGTCCATGAGTGACTTCGGAGCGCTTCGGAGGAGCGAATTACCTGCGTAGTTCGGTTTCTTTAAAAGAATAAAGTAAGCCTACCTAATTTTTATGGATAAAGTGACTAAAAATAATATTATATGAAACGACTACCCCATAATAACAAAAATATCTAAAATAGTGAAATTAGTTTGAGTGTGGGCTACATTTTTTTAGAAATTAACGAACCGAATTCAAGTAAATTATTTTAAACATAAATCTTACAACGTGGAAGTCATGTATGGTTCTCCATATCGATTTTTAATTTATATCATTGTGGGTTGAATTCCGATATAAAGAATGATTCCGATTAGCACTTTCAAGCTTCACAGCTCATCATCAGATCAGCTCATCATCTTTCCGATGCAACAGTGTTATTCACGTTTCAGCCACATTTAAGGGATACCAGTGGCTACAAGTTCAGAATAGCGAATGTAAGCCTTACAAAAATTGTGGTGTGATGTATAGCACCTTAAAGCACCTTATTATTGGTTGCAGCCATTTGAATACCCAAGTTTAGAGACAAAAAAATGAACGGATGTATCAAATCTAATTTAGCATAAATCAACAATTTTTTCGTTATTTTTTTGTTAGGATTGTTTTGGTTGAAATAAAAAGTTCCCGTTTTTTACCTATTCTAGAGAAACCTCTTTTTTAAAACAATCTTACACAAAAACGCGGCATCCGACTGCAACGAAATACACAAAAATCATAGAATGGAATGTTTTTAATACATGTGTAAAGTTAGAACTTGTTATATGTGTTAGAAAAATAGTTCTTATTAATTTTGTAAAACATCTTTTCCTCATCACCGAATAATCAGAGTAAATCCTGTTTGGGCTTGTTTTAAAGGTCGTACATTTTCCGTATCAATTCATAAATTATAAAAAACGTAAAATGATAATTGTATTTTGTAATGTTTTTTATTTGATAGTGAGGCAGTATGATAGCCATAAAGTCCATGAGCGTCCCCGCGTAGGGTAGTACATTCTGGGCGGGTGAGGCGGATTCATGACAGTTTTGTAAACATCATTGTGACTCACAGGGGCAAAGTACGAAAAGCGACCAGGCACATCCGATATTAGACGACTTTATTCTACTTTATTGAATATTATAATTATTTTTAACTAAATCAAGTACTATTATAGGGTTTAAAGTTAGCACACGGGAAGACTTTTTTGCTGCAGGCGCACCGCAAAAATCAATTTTCTGTGCGCTAAACAGACATGTAAAGATAGTGTTTTCAGAGAGGTACAATGAAAGACTATTTACTCAACTCATCTTTAAATTCCCCCTTTCAATTATTATATAGACGTATGTTTAACTATTTACACTTTACACCTCAACTTACATTCTATGAATCGTGTAACTTTTCGATGCATGTTAAACTATCTAAACAAGTTTTTTTTTTCTTATGTTGTGTTATATTCATCTTTCTATATCTGTAATTACTTCAACTAATTTAAAATATTTTTAAAATACTTTTGTTGCTGTCAAAACAAAGACAACTTTATGACGGTAAAAGTTAGTTCTCTTACTTGCACGTTTCAGAATATTTATAAGCTTGAAAAACGTGTGCGAGGCATCTTCATAGGGGAGTCTCAGTATTGGCATGCTGGGCTTCGCACCTTTCCCGTTCTATGGAGGTAGGCATTAAAATTGCCGTGGCCACTGAGCAACTGGGTCAGATGGTAGTTGACCTCCATCCATGTTGACGGTCGATCCATTCCTTCTAGTTAGATGATGATGATAATAATAATAATAGCAGTAATATTAATAATATTTATCATAATGGCTTCTTTTTACCGCCTAATCAGTCTAGGATATAGGCAGGGTAGGCTAACGTATGTGTGGTAGGCTATAAGAAAGGTAATGTGACCAGCACTACGCTCAGCTACTTACTATTACTGCACGGTGTACTGCTAGTAGTCACTTTCACAGCTTAGTTTACTTATGGCTGAAAAACTCATTACGAAATGTTATCGAATGGGAATCGAAACGGAGACATTTAGATTCATAACCAGGCGCCATATTCACTGCTTTACTAAACCCCACATAAAATCTCGTAATATAAACATATTAGAAAATAACATATTAAAAATTAGTAATTTGCTGATTTGTAATTTTGTTGAACGTAAAATTTTATATTTATAAGAGCTTATTCAAATGTTTACGTTTCATTTAGTCTACTTTTTATGAAACGTTATTTTACTACTTCCACAGCCTTTTGAATAAACCATCGACTCTGTTATTTTATAAAAAATTATTTTATTGTATTTGATAAATTGTTACTAGTAGGATAGGCGGAAAGTATAATTTCATTACGGTAGGTAGGCTATATTTGATTTATGCATTTGATTTTTATAGTTTTGGTCTTTCTTACTGAAATTGTCAGTGAGTACTCTCTCGCCACTTCTAGTAACTGAAACGTAGATCTTTGTAAATCATCATCATAATTTGCCTTTAATAGTAAATATCTAGTGAGGACTAAGATAGTTATAAAAACAGCCCTTTAGAACAAGTGGCCGGTTTAAATATCTCGGCTGTGGAGTAAGTATCTGAATAGTCCTATGATATAAAAGAGAAGGTAAATAAACTTAGGAATATTTGTGGTACGATTCATAGAAATATTAGAAATAAAACAAGACACAGCACAAGGATTAAATTTTATAAGACAATTGCAATACCTACATTGATTTATGCGAGTGAGGCGTGAATCATGAGAAAAAAGAATGCAAGATTCAGAGAGCTGAATGCAGTTTCTTCAAAATACTTTAAATTACATATTGCAAGATAGAATAAGGAATGAGGATATCAGAGCAGAACTCGAAGTAAAGGACATAAATGAAAGTATTTCAATTTACAGAAGACAATGTTGGGATCATCTGCAAAGGAAACAGGATCGATTGACGAAAGCGGCATTGAAGTATTAACCCAGTGGTAGAAGAGACGTCGATCGTCCGAGGATGAGATGGGTGCCGGAAGAGGTTTATGTAACCTAATCATTGAATAGAAGTAGAAGAAGAAGATTTTTATAGTAGGCCTAGATTTATAGGAAATGTTATTTTTGAGAGAGTTTTGCTGTTATTAATTTTCACAAGAAAAACTGCAAAGCTCTTAGTTTGGAGTGCTGTGATTCTTTAACGAGGTAAATTTCAAACACAGAATTTTTACTACTCTGTGTATTCTAAAATACTACAAATTAATACTACAAATTTTTCTAAGTAATCTCATGCAAGATTGTTAGTTTCAAAATTTGGATGTTTTATAATGGCTTAATAATCACAGAGTCTGATTTTATGGATATAAAAAATTCTAACGTGTAAAAATCAACGTTTTTGATTCATACTACAAAAAAAAAGAAAAAAATTATCTTTTCATTTGCAAATCAAGTTCGTTTCTAACAAATCTATTTTCATTCATTTTTTGAGAAGTCGTTGGGAGAACACCTCCATACGGTTACACGACAAAAGGGTACAGCGACAAAAGGGTACAACAGAAATTATGCGACAAAAGGGTACAAGGCGATGGCCTGACACTTGACGAGGGTTAAACGCGAGGTCATAAAAACTGGACAGGCGACAAAACGGTACAACGTCTAGTCCCTAGCTACCTGATGCAACTTTCCCCCGGTTATTTAGTATATCAAATTATCATTTGATATATTTGATATTTAATCAAACTCTTTGATTAAGTTTTTCTAACTGATTTCCATCACACTTTTCCCAGGCTTTGGACTGGCAAAATGATATACCATCATTTTGGCGTGTTTAAAATCAGATTTCGCTTCGTCTTTTTTTTGTAGTTTATTTTATTTTTTACTTTTAGTTTTATTTTTTTATTTTAGAAAATGCCTCTTAACCAAAATCTTAATCTAGTTTCTGAAGATAAGAGACGGATTTCGAACAAGAATAAATATCCCCTGTTTCTTCGTACTTTTTCACTGCTCTTTCTAAAGACTCGTCGAGCTTTATGTATTTGGTTCCCCTCCTCTTCCCTTCCACGTTGAGCTCCATTCGCATGAACATGCAGTTGGTGTTCTCTGCTTCTTTTTCTAAGCACTCTACAACATCTCTCACCTTGGGATAAGGGGTGTGTAGAATGTTGTTTATTTTGTGGTGCCACCCCTCAACAGCATTAGTTGTTCGGTGTCTTCGTCGATGGCAGGACCACAACTCAACCGGGACATCAGCATTTTCGAGCCACTGGTCTACGAAGTAGTCAAAAAACTCTGTGAGTTTTTCCTTGTCCGGTGCTTGTGAGTGTATCTCGGCAAATCCCTCTTCGGCGTCTTCTGGTTTCAAAAAACCTAGGGCTGCACACATCCTGATTGACTGTCGGATGTATTCGTTTTCACGGTATTCTCTCGTTAACCCAATTCCTTGAACCCTCCTCCACAAACATTTTTTCATGTGGAAGAAACAACCGTTGATCTCTGCCTCCGGGAAAACGTCTCGAAGCGCTGAGATTGCCGCAGCTTCAAAATCTACATTAATCTTTTGAGGCTTCTATTCGGGAATCTCATCAAGGATGAGACGAAACATCCGGACATACGATTCTTTTTTCTTACTTGGCAGCAGAGCAAATGTTACCGGATGCACATTGGTTTCTTCTTCTGTGCTGTCAAAGTCGGCATGTATTGTGTAGACTTGAGCAAACTGTTTGCTACAACTCTTGAATGTACCATCCATAAAAAATATTTTTGACGTTTACATGCTTTCTCGGCCTTTTTCACCGCTGAAAAGTAATAGTTTTTGAGCATATGAATCGTCATTCAAAAGAAAATTGCTGCCATCACTCATCCTTAAACAACCCTCATCAAGGACAATTTCATCACGCGATTGTGGCTCCCTCTGGTTTCCTCGAGCGACACTTCTGTTTCTTTGCAGTACTCTTCTAACAGTGGAAGTTGATGGCATTTCTGTGACGAAATCATACCCTCTGTTATGAAGATCACTAAGTTCTTCGGAGTATATCTGAGATATAGAAATCGAATCCTCTCGTGCCCGCTTCTTTGCCTATAAACAAAGAGAAAGCTGACTGTTGCAAGGATATTTTATAAACAATTTTATATGACTTGTGTTTAGGAAGAGACGTCCATCCCTAAGCGCACTTTTCTAACAAGCTTCTCTGGAAATGTATGTTTAAGACTATTTTCTCTTTAGACGAGGAACGTTAGATTCGTAACATGTGAATAGGGGAAAAAATTCGTCGGAGGATCGGACCAAGCTGTAGTTCATTAAATATTGATTTTACAGAAAAAATTGTTGTTTCAAAAATGTAGAGCGGAACATTTTACACAAAAACGTCTATAAGCATATTTCGATCAAATCATAAATAAATGAGCTGCGCAATAAACAATAGTGCTGTATATACTGCCTATGTGGAGAGAGAAGAGGCAGCCGGTGGCACCGTTTTAACACGCGCGCGCTATAAACAAATGCCTATATCGTTTGATCTAATATGGATAATTAAAAAAATCAAAATCTCATTGATTAATAATACCTTAAGGAATAACTTTTGGTTAATTTAAATGGATTTGCTACATTCAGAAATAACATATTATAGTATAATGTTGTCAGATCGAAGTATTTTCCAATTTGTTTACATCGAAACTAACCTTGCAGATTTGCTTCTTTACTTCTAACAGTGCTTCATCTGGCGGCCCACACTGTAGGTCTGCAACTTTAAGTACGTCTCCGTTCTTACTTCTCAATCTTCCCTTACATCCCTTTCTTTCCTGCTTCAAACACAACCACGACACAACTCCCTCCGCGTTTTCCCTATGCTTGCGATAACCGTAGCCAAGGTAATGCGCCGATGGCTTTCCCTTATTAGTTAGTACCACTTCCATATTCACAATGAGCTACAGATAATATGAACGACCAGCTAATATATATAACGGGAGCGGCTACCTGGCGTAAGGGTTGTTTTCGTGGAAATATCTTGCATTTACCGTAATATAAATTACTAGACGTTGTACCGTAATGTCGCCTGTCAAGTATTTATGGCCTCGTGTTTAACCCTCATCAAGTGTCACGGCAACGCCTTGTACCGTAATGTCGCATGTACCCTTTTGTCGCTGTACCCATTCGTCGTGCTACGCTCCATACGAGCATTAAATGTGATAATGTGGTAAACATTAGTTATGTAGGCATAAGCCTATACAGTACTTCCACATTTTATTGTCTGTGGCGTTATTTGCAGATTTGTTAAGGAACAATGTTCGAAAATCAAAAAGAATACGTAAGTAAAGACTTAACTTTGAATTCAACTAAAGTCTATGGGAAGGCATTAAAATACAAGAACGTTCTAGAAAATAAATGTTTTAAAACATGGTAAAATTAATAAATTAACGATACAACATTCTACCTTATGTCCCATTACAGAAGTTACTTTATAGTTGTCATAAATAATTTGTATTGTATAATGAAAATTATTTGCACCATTTTGGAAAATTGTAAATACAAAAGTAAACCTTTCAGATCTGTTCTTTATTTAAAAGCATGCTTAAGGGACAAATTGAATAGACAGGTACGTTAAATTACCGTTAGCTTTCCCTGTCGACCGCAGGGCGCAAACAACCCTCATTATTACCATACCATTGAACAGAGGTATGCATATGATTCAGTGAAAGTTATTTTCGCTGTCTGTTCGGCTCAGTGACCCTTCACGCTGTGTTTGTTCATATACACTGTGCAACAGTCTGGGTGGCCGTGTCGGACACTCACTGAATTTATGGACAACTATAAATTAAATCAAAAGTATACTGTCCCAATATGCGTCAGTGGCCTACTTACCTATGTATTTTTGTACTCTGGAATAGAAAGTTTTAATGAATACTTAACAGCTACTCAATAAAAACACACGCCCAGATCACACTTGCAGCGGCAATTCAACGCGAAGCTTTAAGGAATCGACAAGGACCAAGATTTATTATTTGCAAAAAACTGAATACTTCAAAAATATTTTCACCAGGCTAGAAATTTTCAATAATTTATCTGGTAGATCATAGAATGTTTTTTTCGTGTTGTGATAAATGTTGTCTTTGGCTCCAAGTTAAAAACTTTGGGTTTGTTTTAATTGTTTTGTTTGTTGAGTTTGTTTTAATTAGGCATACTTTGCTTTCTTCTTTGTCAGCTTTTTCTTCAAGTTAGTCCTATGTCGTTTTGCCCCCTCCATGTAAAAGCTTAAGTTATGCAAGCCTAACAGTCTTGTCGTTCGCCCGAGTTTTTGTCATATGCCTAACTATTTCTGATTTTTGTCAAAAGGTTGTTTTTTCAAAATTAAATCAGCAATTGTGAACGACTGGTTATACATTTAATTTGTTAAATCAAATCTGCGAAGACTCTGGATTCCACACTTAAGCCTAAGGAGATGGCTTTTCGTAGAACTTATCCCGTACGGGCAAAAGTTTTTATAGATGGTACTGTCCTGGAACAAGTCAGCAATTTTGAATACCTGGCCTACAGTGTGTCTTATAATACAAACAATGACGTTGTGAATAAATGGTATAAGTTCAACCTTATGTGCGGGACTATTTGGCGAACTCTTAAGTCAGCAAGTAAAGGAACACGCCTAAAATTATACAAGGTGATGGCCCTTCCCACACTTCTTTATGGGTCTGTGAATTTAACAAAAGGTCAGGCCAGTCGTATCTAAGAGGCTGAAATGAGATTTCCAGGCACGTGGCAGGGTATATTCTCCATGATCATAAAAGAAACACAGATATACGGCAAGAACTAAATATTATGAGTATACTCGACAGGATTGCTCAGTATCGGCTGAATTGGTGGGAAAATCTTTGCCGAATGGATGACTGCCCCATCCCCAAACAACTATGGAACTATAAGCCGAAGGGACGGAGAGGTGTGGGACGTCCGAGGAAGCGCTGGAGTGACCAGGTCTAGATTTTGCCTGTTTGAGACAGGAAGAGGATGATGATTGTGAACGACCGATTTTCAAATTTTAAGACGGGTAACGATGAGTTGCGCTGAGTGAAACTCAGTGAGGGGACTAGATGCTTCACCACTACTGTCGGCGCAGAAACTATGCGCACTCGAGTTTGAACCTTCATTCCAAGTTAACGGTTACACTAATCTTAAATCAAATTACAGCCATTTTTACTTCCATGTTCCATAAGGACATGGAAGTATGGTCATGGCAAAAAAAATCGTGTTCGAGATAACGGCAGATTCTGATTGTACTACCCTCAAAACATGAAAAAAATTCATTTTTCGAAAAGTGTCTGTGTGTAGAATTTTTCTATGGCAAACGATAACTGCCGCAACTTAAAACAGAATCAAATAATGTTTTGTATACAGTTCTGAATTGTAGAGGACTCGAGGTCTATTGATTTTGGTGAAGATCGGTTGAGGGAAAGGGGAGGTTTATCTGCAACCTTTTACGTTTTAACAAGAGTAAAGTGCTTAATTTTGATAAATAAAGTATCCTGAAAAGAAGGTCATAATAATCCACTGTAGAAATGTAGATGAAATATCTATAAATGAAAAGGTTAGTTGAAGGGGGTGGGGATAATTTTCTATAAATGAAAATGATAGTTGAAGGGGTAGGGACAATTTTTATTTATGTCATGTGTCACATATGTGTCACAATTTATATGTTATAGACATCTAAAACCACGAAAAACCCAACTCGAGGTAAGGCGGGAGTGGGCCAAGGATCACCCCTTGCCTATTATTATAGGCCTACATGTCACTTTTTTTGTGGCAGAACTCGTTTTTTTTGTTGGTAAAATTCGTTTTCCGACAAGTACTCGTTTTGTGACTAACAAAAAACAAACATCCATTATGTACAATATGTAGAGCATATGTTGTCATTCCTTAATACAGTGTTTCTTGTTCTTTCATTAACCATAAATATTTGTATTTTTCATTTTGTATTTGCTGTTGTTTTTTCCAATTTGTAAACTTAAAAACGTTAGGTTCTTTATTTTAAGTGTTACTCTGTTATACGCATTGTATTACACGTTTAACGTTATGTTTTCTCAACCACAGCTTTTATTTATTTTAGCAGTAAACTAAAAACCCAAAACCATTATTACCTAACTACCAAATGAAAACAACACGTATTTTTGCTTTACATTAAGAAATAGGGCAATTTACAATTACTAGACTTCTTCTTTTCCACACCTTAATATATCGATACAATCGCATATTAAAAACATCGAAATGTATTGCGGGTACTCATACAGTTCCAATCATTTACTTGAATTCGGTTCGATAATTCCTAAAAAAATATAGAATTTTGTCAAAGTGAAATAAAATATTTCCATAGAAACTACTTCTTTTTTGTCAGTAACGTAGTACACATATAAAACTTATAAAAATTTACCTCCTCCATCAACTACCATTTTAATTTATAAAAAAACTTACCCCCTCCACCTTCAACTACCCTTTTCATTTATAGATATTTCATCTACCTTTCTACAGTGGATTATTATGACTTTTTTTCAGGATACTTTATTTATCAAAATTGAGCACTTTACTCTTGTTAAAACGTAAAACGTTGCAAGTAAACTACCCCTTTCCCTTAACCGATCTTCACCAAGAAACAATAGGCATTGAGTCCTCTACAATTCATGGTAGTATGCAAAAAATTACTTGATTCTGTTTGAATTTGCGGCTGTTATAGTTTGCCATATAAAAAATTCTACACACAGATACAGACACACACACACACACACACACACACACACACACACACACACACTTTTCGAAAAATGACTTTTTTCATGTTTTGATGGTAGTACAATCAGAATCTGCCGTTATCTCGAACATGATTTTTTTCGGCATGACCATACTTCCATTTCCTTATGGAACATGGAAGTAAAAAGTATTAACAATTGACATCGTTCTATGCTATGTAACCACGCATACGTAAACAAAATAATTTTTTGTTTTCAAAAAGTCACAGGAAACAAACACTGGGCGGTATTCGCTTTTTTCTCGTTGTTTAAATAAAATCAAATTAATTTTTTTATTTTTGAAATATTAACAACTAGGTGCAATTCGTATTTTGATTATCTTTCTCAACGTTTTTATCAAAAGCATGCTGATATATTTGGTTTCGTTCTGAGTTTTTGTGTACATATTAAAAATAATTTGATAATTAATTATAACATGGAAGTCATGTACGGCTCTCCATACCGATTTTTACTTATGATTAAGTTATTTCAACGAAACCTGTACTCCGTGTATTAGCTATTCAAGTAGAATCCTCCGGATTATCATCGCCAAAATATTTCTTGTTTCGAATTATTCAACTATGCCTTAATACAGAATAGGCCTACTCATACGTCCATAGAGTTTTCCGCTAGAAAAGACACTCTTTCAAGAAACGCTACAGCTAAAATGATAACAAAAATGAATTTCAGGAAATACTTTGTTTACAAGTTTCGCACACGTAAATGTAGCTTATTGGCCATACTTAAGTTGTGATACAAACTATGAGGTAAAATTATTGTTACGCAGTATGTTGTTTGACTTGACCAAAAAAAAAAGAGTAAAGAGCAATGTTGTTATAGTAGTTTTTAAGAAAACTGTCAATTAGTGTTAAACATTGCAGTAAAAAACACTATTTTTGGGCGTACAATGACTTTAAGTTGTTATTAAAGAAAAAACTTTTGAAATAAAATTTGTAGAAAATTTAATTATGAAAAACTGATTTGAATCGTGTCAATTACAAATACGAATTTTACAAATTCAACTTAAGGTACTGCACGCTAAATTCAAAATTCCATTGTCGATACCAGCGCACTCATAGCAGCGGAAGCAGGAGGAATTACTTGCAACTGTCCGGTATGTATGAAAGTTTGTAAATGCTGCAAGTCGTACTGATTACTACGACACAAAAGATACAAAAGGCAGAGAAAAATAAACACTTGGTAGTAAGTTCTACAGATGACTTTATTGTCTTGACAATTGTTTCACCAGTTACGGCAGTTTTATTTCAATTGGTGCCGTAAATGGTGAAACAATTGTCAGGAAAATAAAATCATATGTAGAACTTACCAAGTGTTTATTTATTAAATTTGATTATTAGTAAAATGTTCTACCAAGTACCAAGACCATTCGATCTGTGAAAACAGAAAAAAATATTATGATACTATAATTCAAATAAAAACTAATAGACCCAATTGTTTTAACTCAACATGCTGATGGTTATGAAACTTTTATTTAATTTTTATTACTTTAAACAACATGTCGGGTTCACTGAGTAAATGTATTGAACTCTAACATGAATGTGTTTGTTTTCCGTAAATAATTTTAAGTATGCCTACGTATGCCGCATTAATTTTTCTTCAGAGCAACATTTGGGATAATGTATTTATAATTGTTGTCGTAATTCGTCGACAAGTCATTTTCGGATCACTTATATGACATTTTTTTTTATTAGCTACTAAATCATTTTCAAATGTATAGTCTGTATCTTTCGGAACACTCTGTATTTGAGAATAACATTGCATTAGTAGGCTACAATAATAACTAGTAATATACTCCACAATTTTTTCAAATTTTTGTTCCTTTTTTTGGCCTTTGATGACTAAAAAAATTGATTTTCCAAGTCTGAAGACTACACTCAGATTGTGGCTAAAATTCGGTTTAATTCGATAAATAAACTTTTTTTCCATAATTTTGCCTATACTTTGTAGGACTTGGTGCCCAAAAGTTTTGAAATTTCCAAAGCCGGAAATTACACTCATAGTGTGGTTGAAAGTATCTTTAATTTAATTTAACCTTTAATAGTTGTGGTTAAAACTGTCATGTTGCGAGTTTTAAAAATTTGTGACATCCAGATTTCTACCGCCTATTTTTGGGGAGAATCAATCTAAAAACAATGGAGCTCTGTAGGTTAAAGGTATAAAAACTCGTTTCAAGTTTTATGAAAATCGGTTGATGCATTCAAAAGTTGTGTGAAACAAACCCCAAACAGACAGATAAATGCCAAACGGTCGAGACTAAACTAAGAACTCGCTTTGCTCGTTCAATAAATGTTTTGAAAACTATATTTTGTTATAGCCTACGCCACTAAGGCGTAACAATGTGTCCCATTACAGGTTTTTTATAAAGTATATTACAGAACTATCGATTTGTATCTTGATTAAACATTTCGATTAGCCTATAGGCCTATTGTAGTGTTTATTTACGCATTCATGTTTCGTAATGGTATCCAAGTCACTTTTATGTAATATTAAGTGATTACCTGTATGCGGTCCGCCGTGTGACTTCTCAAACTTGATTACGTTACGCGTTTCAAGGCGTATGCCTCATCATCAGACGTTTAAAAACCAAAAACACACATATCACACAAAACTGCGTTTGTCAAAAAATAAAATTGCAGAAACAAGCATATTATGTGCACGTGATGTAGGGTGCGCACCCGTTCAAGTATTGTCTGCTACTGATTGGAATTCGTTGAGCAGTCTCAAAGCAGTATCATACAGGCGGTTAGATACAAAGTTCAATTGTTCATTCAGAACACAATCACCACTGCTATCATTATTATATGCATTATAAATTTCCAGCTCCTCCAAGGCATTCATAAATCGGCCGTTGTTGCATATATGCAAAGGCATTAGATTGGACTTAAAATCTGTATAATTGTGATTGTGTTGGGTCAGATGACGAGTGTAATTAGATTTTATATCATTATAATTATGTGTCTTTTTTGGTAAGTGTTCACGGAAGCGTTTGTAAAAACCTCTTCCGGTCTGACCTATATAGAAGCTGTTACAATCATTACAAACCAGTTTATAAATGCCTGTTTTTTCTTCAATAGGTAAGGGCAGTTTCGGTCTAAGTATATTAATTAGTTTATTATTGGTTCTAAAAGACATAGTATAACCAATATTATTCATCACTGAAGATAACATTTTTGGCATGATGTATGTGTATTTCGCAGATATAAATTTTTTCGGTGTTTTATTAAGTAGACGGGGCTTAAGTTGAATGTTATTATGCTTCTTTAGCAATTTATCAATGATGTGACTACTGTAACCATTGGAAACAGCAATAAATCTTATTGTATTTAGCTCAGCCTGGAAACCATTATTGTCAAGGGGGACTGTTAGCAATCTATGGATTAAACTATTATATGCTGCCATTATTGGTCGCGTTACAACTGATCGTTGAACATTTTAAATAAATCTTCTTGTTTTGTTGAAAATTAAAAAAAATTGTCTTGTTTTGTTCCCCGTGTAAAGTTGCTAGTCTCCCATTGGGCGCCTCCCCAAGTGACGGACAGGGGTATGCTCACCAGATATGGTGGGTACCGGGAAAATAAAATGCCCGGGGGGGGGACCAAAACTAACAGCTACTGCCTTGTAGTTGGATATTGGTATATCAAAGGCTAAAGAAAGTAAATCTTGATTTAAAATTGCCTGGTCCTCCCAGGTTGGGGGTTAATGCAATGGGCCAACTCCCTATTCATTGGTAAAAAGAAAATGTTAAAAAACGACGTAGATTGCAGCCGGATGGATTCAATAAAGGTAAATGGGGAATCAATCATTTCTGTGGTCTTTGGTTCGGGAAATGTGTAAACATTGTACAGTCAGAACAACAATAATCTTGTTTTGTTCATTTGAATTTGTTCTATAGCTAGTGACTCTAGTAGGCTATAGACGTAGCCTACATTAAAATGTATCTATATATTCATTGTGTAAAGTTTTTTGCATGAAAAATAATATAAGTAGGCCAAGTATCCCTAGACTTACACTTATATCTATCCTTGTTTTTTTCTTATAGGCATTCCTTTTATTTATTTAACAAAATCATTAGGAATTATTTGGATCTATGGTTTGCGATTCTCTCTCTCTCTCTCTCTCTCTCTCTCTCTCTCTCTCTCTCTCTCTCTCTCTCTCTCTCTCTCTCTCTCTCTCTCCTCATTTGCCGCTTTACCCTGTATAAATGTGTGATCTTGGCCTCTTATTCACAACACGCCAGTGTCATAGTTCTGAGTCAACATTATCCAATTTCGGTGTGGCAACTTCCTCAGATCATCCAATGTATCTTCTGGTCTGTCTTCCTTACTTCTGGTCTGCCTCTAGGTACCCCATCATAATTCACTCTTATCAACTGGGTTTCCGATGGCAACTTACATACTTCATAGTTTATTAATAAAGCGACTCCGCCACAGAGCCGTTCTCATATGGAGTTGCCAAAGTTATCGACAAGATCGTCCTTTGAAACACGTTTATTTAGTTCTCATTTCAACATTACCCAGAACGGTCCCAGTGGATGGTGTCATGGGCGTATCCAGGGGGGCAAGGGAGGGCAGCTGCCCCCCCTTCCAACAAACTGGAAAAAAATTTAAAAAACCAATTTGTAAATAATTTATTAACAGACTGGTTGTTGATATTTCAAAATGAAAGAAACTAATTACGAAATAGATACTCGCGTCATCTATGAGAAGTTATAAGAACTATAACCTTACGATTTCTCATAAGATTAGCTTATGTAACTCGCAACTCTTACTGTTACACGCCATGACGCCATCTCTGAGAAGTGAGAAGTGATAAGAACTACAACCTCTTTTTCTTATTAGAACACAACTCTTACAGTACTTATCGTTAGAGTGAGTGCGGCGAAGTTACTTTCGCAAGTAACGATTTTTACGACATTAAGAAGTCAATTACCACAATTTTTACTACAGGAAGAAGCCATACACTGAAAGATAAATGGATATTAGAAAATTTTGTGGTAAGTAAGGACTTTTATTTGGTTATCTACACTTGTATGTGTTATTTAGGCAAAAAAATTGGGCATGTGGGCAAAATAACCAATATTACAATTTACATATATATTTAAATGTATAAAACGGAAACGGTATTATCCTGGACATTGATTTTTCAACCCTATAATTTTCGCTCAAAGTACTTTTTCACCCTTTTTCGAGTTTTTTTTTTCACTGGTATGTGTATCTTAAAACTATCCTAACCTAACCTAAACGGTGGTTTTGCGAAAAATTTGTTTTTTAACCGAATTTCGTCGTGGACAAATCGGGACATGGCTCCGGAATAGTCACGTTTTACGTAAAAGAGAATCCACAACCGTCTCGGAAACTCCTAAATGTCCTGGAAAGTCCAATTTCTCGCTAATGTATGATTTATCATTATGAGTACATAAAAGCATGAGTTATATTTTTCAATTAATAAAATAACCAACTTCCTATAGTCAGTTTCACTCATGAGCCTAACCAGGGGAGGTTTTGGGGCTTATAACGGTGTAACCTACCCTTGCTCTCAAATAATTGCTAGAATAAAATCCGTAAGTGCACGTTTAGCCCTACCAATTATTCCGTCCAAAACCCACAATTATCAGCTTTTTATTATACACGAGCTGTATCTAGCTATACAACAGTCAGAGTCAAATATTGACTCATGATTATTCCTAATATGCGAATGACGAAGAAGCGTTGCAGTATTAATTAAAGGAACCACTTAAACTATTTTTTCTATTTAACAGTTCATTGTTCATTTGCTTAGTTATAAGATGATCTCAGGTGATCATTAAAACACAAATGTGAGCTTACATTATTGTTTTTTTTTTTTAAACATAAGAACTGAAACGAACAATCACGTAGAGGTTAAAACGTTGAAGAAGTTAAGCTATTGTTGAAGAAGAAAGGCAAATTGCGTGCTTTACTTTGTCCAATTTTGCACAAAGGAACAACTTGAAGTATGTTCTAGCAATCATCAACGTTTATTTTACATGATTAAGCATGACTTTGGAAGTTTCATTTATTTATATTAAAATTATTTTTCTAAAAAAAATGTTATAAAAATTATACAATTATACTTTAGCTTACTTTTAGCTTATGCAAATACAATAGTTTAAATAGAAAGCTTAGTATAAATTATTCTCCAACGTGCTTTCGGTCAGTTACTATGTTTACCATATTTCACCTAGTTAACCTATTAATACCTCTTGGTAATCTTACTAAATTTTTTATAAAGGCATGGACCAAAAAACGCGTCATACCGATCACCTATCATTCAAAATGAAATAATTGATCTCTGTGGTGCTATAATCAGGGAACAAATCATCACAAGGGTTAAAGAAGCTTGCGCTTACAGCATTCTAGCTGATGAAATCGCAGATATTTCTGGAAAAGAACAGCTGTCTATTGGATTACGTTTCTTTGATGAAAAGGCCAACGAAATCAAAGAGGAATTTTTAGGCTTTGTAGAGATTGAAGGACTTGATGCCAGAGGTATTGCCAAAGCTATTGATGATTTAGTTACAAACTTAAATCTAGACCCTGATAAGTGTGTGGAATTAGGTTTCGACGGATGTTCCACCGTGTCTGGCAAAGAAGGGGGTGTGCAGGCAATCTTGAGGCAAAAGTACAAAAAAGCCTTATACTTCCATTGCTCCTCGCACAAGCTAAACCTGGTCATGAACGACTTAAACCTTATCCCAGAAATTCGAAACTGCGTTGGAACTATCAAGGAGATAATCACATTTTTTCGCGAGTCCATTTTACGACGCAAGCTTATTGCAAACATTCCTAAATTGTGTGAGACTAGATGGTCAGAAAAGTACAAGAGCATTCATGTTTTTAAGGATAACTTCATCAATATTGTTGAAGCATTAGAGATATTAGCTGAAGAGGGAAATGTAGCAACCAGAAATAAAGCATATCAAATGCATGCATCGGCGTGCAGATCTTCATTTATTGTCTCAGTAGCATTAATTGCAAAGTATTCCGCTATACTGCAACCCATAGCAAATACACTTCAATTGAAGACACTTGACATAGTCAAAGCCAACCAGCACATTCAAACTATTCTCGACATGCTAAGAGATCATCGGAAAGATGCAGAGAGCATCACAGATGACGTTTTGAAAGAAGCATATGACATTGCAAAGCATTTGAATATTGATATAACCGCCACTCGCGTTTCTGGCCGACAAAAGCATAGAAGTAATCCTCTTGCTGAAAATCTATCTGAATTTTGGAGAAGGTCTCTAATAATTCCTTACTTGGATTCCATCATATCATCTTTAGAAGTTAGATTTTCTTCAGACAAATCGCTTGCATTTTCATTGACACATTTCCATCCGAGTAACATGAGAGATGCTTCATTGGAGGAATGGAAAGAAAGTACTGCATCTTGTGCAACATTTTACAATTTGGAAGGCATCAACGGGGAAAGGGAATTGTGGTTTAAAATGTGGAATGAGGTACAAGAAGCATCAGACATCACTGAAATTTTAAAAAAGAGCGAATTGTTTTTCCCGGCCATTAGAAAGGTGCTACTGATATTGCTCTCACAGCCCTGCACAACAAGCAGTATAGAGCGTTCATTCAGTTCTCTTCGCCGAATTAAAACATGGCTAAGAAGTACTATTGGTGAAAATAGATTAAATGGATTAGCCATGTTAGCATTCACCGTGAATGTGTTTTAGTAAACAAGGAGTGATTAATGGAAGCAGTAATTTGAAAATTTGCAACTAATCCTCGCAAGCTATTGTTCAGGAATTAATTTCTTTTAATAAATGGTGTTCTTCCTTTTATTATTGTTTATTAAAACATGGTTAAGAATAAGTATTGGCAAAAATAAGTTAAATGCTTAGCCATACTAAGCATTCATCGTCAACGAGTTTTCGCAAAAAAGGAACAAGGAGCTGTAGTTAGAAAATTTGTAACTAATCCTTAAAAACTATTGTTTAAAAAATTTTTTTAATAAATGTTATTCTTCCTTATGTTATTGTTTATTATGTATTGTTTATTATATAGTATGGCACTATGGACCCTCCCCCCCGCCACCAAAGAGGTTGATTTTCGAAAACTGCCCCCCCCTTCCGTTTTGAGCTGGATACGCCCATGGATGGTGTCAACAATTTTAAATGTATTTTGAGCGGCCGTGGTAGTGTTTTACTTCCATGTTCCATAAGGAAATAGAAGTATGGTAATCGCGAAAAAAATTATGTTCGAGATAAGGGCTGATTCTTATAGTTCTACCCTCAAAACAAGAAGAAAAGTCATTTTCCGATGTGTCTATGTGTCTTATGTGTAGAATTTTTTCTGTGGAGTACGATAACTGCTGCAAATTCAAACAGAATAAAATAATTTTTTGCATATGTACCCGAGTTGTAAAGGAGTCAAGGTTTATTGATTTTTTTAAAGATCGGTTAAGGGGAAGGGGTAGTTTGCCTGCAATGTTTTACGTTTTAACAAGAGTAAAGTACTTAATTTTGATAAATAAAAGTATCCTGAAAAGAAGGTCATAATAATCCACTGTACAAAGGTAGATGAAATATCTATAAATTAAAAGGGTTGTTGAAGGGAGAGGGGCTAGTTTTCTATAAATGACAATAATAGTTGAAGAGGGAGGAGGTAATTGAGTAGGCCTATGTGTGTAATACGTTATCGGCAAAAAACAAATAGATTCTATAGAAATATTTCATCTCAATTTGTCAAAATTTTCAGTATATATTCAAATGATTTTAAATATAAATCTTAGAACATGAAAGTTATGTAACAATTTTGGTTGATTCTTGTTGTTTAAAATGACTAAACAACTTTTAAGAGTTTGAGATAATTTTATTTTTGGTAAAGTGAATAATGACGTTATAGTTCTTGATTATAAAATCCATTCGTATAAATTTTATTACGGTAATTTGTCAGCGTACGTTATTGTCAATTCTTCAACTGGGTAACACTAGGCCTATGTGAATACCTGAATTTGTTACTATTTATTCTGTTTATTTTTTTTAATATTTTTTTAAACCGTTTTTCTGAATGACCGATAATGGATATGAAAGAAAATTAAAATTATACAAATCAACTCTATTATCGTGATTTCAGAAAACGGTCCTTTTAAGTAAGGTATTAAAGATATTGTAAGAACGGAAAGCTCTCGAACAGTGGACAGTGTCGTCCCACACGTTTCTCCGTTAGTTGATTACAAATTGTTATTGAAGATGGTAGGCCTAGTTAGTGACTTCACTGGTGTCTGCATTTTGTTTCCACTGTACCATGCGACGATCAGTGAGACCGTCGTAACGATATCATATCTCTTGGCATTTTCTATTTTAACCGAATTTTACATTTTAGTTTTAAATTTATTTGCCATGAATTTTACATTTTAACTGCCAAAAGACGCTATTTTATCAAGACTATATTTATCACTGAAGGTGGGACTGTAAGAATTTAACTTCCCTGGATCCGTATGTAGGCTTATCTGTGTAAGGCACTATTTTTAGTAAGCTATGATTTAATTGTTAGGGGGTTGTGAACAAGATTTTCAATCTGAATGGAAACTTGATCAACTGTGTAGTTAGCCCTACAGCCCGGTCATATTTAACACCGTAGCGTAGCTACAGTTATTGAAAAATAATTGTATTTTTTAATTATACAAGTAAGCATATTAAATTTTCTTAATACTTTTTTTCGTATAGAACTTTACTCGAAACTTACTACTTTTCTTCGATACAAACTTTTATTGTTTTCAGCAGCTTGCTGTTACTGGAAGCAGTAGAATCGATCGTTGACCGCGGACAAGTAATCAAACTGGACGTGGGTCTGATGCGATCGTAGTTCGCTCGACCAACCTTGTTTTCCAATATTATTTAATACACGAATTAACATCTAACGATAAGCTTTATCTTCTAAAATAGGCCTATACGGGACAGAAAAACATAAGTATAGGTCTAGTTGTACAATAATGATGAAGTTTTAAGAAGAATAGGGGAAGAGAGAAGAATCCTGAAGGTGATAGAAAGTAGGAAAAGGAATTGGCTAGGTCATTGTTTAAGAACAGACTGCTTGCTTACAACTGCCATGGATGGTATCACAGAAGCAGAAAAAAGAAGAGGGCGTAGAAGAATGAAGTTAATAGATAGCATTAAAATCAAAGGGTGTTTCGAAGAAATGAAAGATTGGCATGCGATAGGACAGCTTGGAGAGCTTTTACCATTTGAAGACCTGCCTTATGGCAGAACATTAAATAATAATTACGGAGTTAATGAAGATTCTTTTTTAGATTGAAGATGTTCAGTTGCTGTACATTATTTGATTTTTTTTTGTGGTTCTATTGTTATGTTGTAGACAATCTAAATGCTGCGTGATCAGATGACTGCTGTCTGACAAATTCTATGTCTAACTGTGCCGTGTTTTGCTAAAAACCCGGCGTGCAATAAACGGAATAAAAAAATTATATATATTATAAATGGGTCTAACTCCCGAAATTGTTATTCTGTAAGTGCGCGCATGCGGGCGATATCGTAGCTCCGTGTTTTGAACGAGCCTGCTTAATGTCGCTCCCTGGTGGTGGGGAGCGGAGTTGCTGTTGCCGACTTGTGTGCTACGCTGCAGTTTCGACGGAACAGCTGATACGTTGGGGCGGACTTTCTTTCCAGCCGACCTAGTTGCTTGATTCTACAAAACTATCTACTATGATTGAGTAGATTTTTCTGTGATCCCCGGTAAGTCCCATTTAAGGTATATTGTTAACTATTTTATGAAAGTTGGAAAACGTAATGTTGAAATTAACTGGATTGTAGGCCAGTTGAAATTGCGTGTTGCCGCGTGGTGTGTGAATGGCTATGTTTGATTGTGATTTTGTTGCTCTTGTACAGCATGACAATTTCTATTGTAATTAACTATTGTAATTATAATTAACTATAACTATTGGGACGTAAAAGAGAGATGAGTTATAATTGTAATATGAGAGAGTCTTATTATATAGTAGCACGTGCTTCTAGGTACTCATGCCTGTCCGAGTTTGTCAATTCGTGTAGTGCCATCATTTTCTGGGCTATAATGCAATACGTATTGTCAGTTATGACGAGATATTTATTAATATTGAAGCCTTGGGGGGGACGTGAGTGTATTCTAATATGCCGAAAGCTAAATTTAAAACAAAACTTGGGCTTAAAACTGGTTGTGATGTGCTGAGTGGGTTTTGGCTGTTGGATGGGAGTGTTGAGAAAGTATGAGTAACCATAGTAATTTTTCCTTAAAAATGTTTAAGGGTTTTCGCACCGCCGGGAGATCCAACCCATTCCAGCAGTTGGCAGTACACCGGCCACAAGCAACAAACACAGACTCGATGCGGGTCTGGCTGGAGGAGCGTCTCACGTCATGCCGAAAATGCCCCCATAAGACATATCTGGACTATAAGGTGAAATTTAATCTTTTATACACATTTGGCCTCTGTAGCAAACCTCCTGTGTTGGACATTTTGCCGTTAACGAGCTGTACGTTATGGTGCCGCGTCTAACTAGACATAATTGGGCGGGGTGATGAACTTTACTGGAATAATTTTTTTTTTATGTAATTACGTCCCAATCTTATGTAGGCCTTGCCGAGGGGCCGTGCCCGGCGTTCAAGTAATTTTTTTTTAATAATTTTGGGTAGCAAAATTTGAGGTTGCCAAAGTTGTGACCATTCTGAATTCTTTCTTGTACCGGTGTCTAGTTCTCTTTATTCTACTCTAAATAACGTTCTTTAATAAGGGGGCGGGTGATCTTAAGGGATTTTGATTTCTTTAATTGATTCATGTACCTGCGGCAGGGGCAGTTTTATGCAGGTACTGGGCGTGTTGTTAATTGTTCGATCAGGCCGGGCGGGTCTACCCGGTCAGATCAATTCAGGTTGTAAAGCCATATACCAGCATGTATACATATGTATATCCAGATATTTGCTCCTTTAAGTAAAAGTCTTTTGTAATTTAATGAAAGTATGAAACATGTAACACGATTTAGAAACTTTATCACTCCCATTATTATTTCAGAATGTGTTAAGCCATAATAATGTGTAGAATTTCTATACCTTACAAGAGAATTTTAACTACTTCATACCAGATTTGTAATGTTGTAATTTTAGCTTCAGTTTATTTTTTTTTACACTTAATTTGCTGGTGGTCATGTCCACTTGGGAGTTTTGTAAATGCCTGAATATGTATCTCTATAAAAACTTACGGTACTATTTATAAAAATAAAATACAGCTATGTTAACAACGTGAAGGCATGCTTCTAAAAGGGGAATTTTTGAATTTTAGTTTGTAATTACTGATATGCGGGGCGACTGTGCCAATGTAAATTTTGTAATTCCTAACATCACCTTTTATTCAGGTTGCTTATTTTCGGTTACTAATATTTTTCCTTTCCGTTATTTTCCTTTTACTCGCTCTTGTGAGTTAATGGGTTTTGTTTTTTTTTTACTTGGAGGCTATATAAGGAGGTGTTTGCCATTTAAACGATTAATTGAGTGCTGCTACAGGACGACGGGTCCTGTGGTCTCCCATTCAGGTATGGGTGCAATGGGAAGGTACAGGCTGCCTGTCGAAATTAACCAGCTGTATTCCGTTATGCTGTGCTATAACTGTGATATGTGTTTTGTGCATATGTATTTTTCATGTGTGATTAGATGTCGTAATGTTGAGTAGTTTTAAGGATAATCTATATAATTACATATTTCATTCGCCCTATGTATATGATTGAGCGTTATGGAAATAATATGATTGTTTATAATTACAAGGTGAGGAGTATTCATGTAACTATGCATTTATCCACATTTAAGATAAAATGAAGCTTTCAGAATGGTGAGATGGATACTCACCTATGATGTTAATTTTTTTTAAATTGCAAATTTGGGAAAATGGGTTACAATTCGAAGTTCAGATTTTATATTGTGAATCAGATTATCGAGATCTAAACCTTATATAATGCATTAGCATTGAACCAGAAATTAAAGTTGTAATTTCAGCTTAAAATTGCATTATGGAAATTAAACAAAAAAAATTACATTTTGTATCAAGACTGAATTCAAAAAAAAGGAGGAAAATTTTTTAAAGTTGTATATTTAATATTAATGTGGGTTTGTTGAAATTTGAAAGTTATATTTGTATTAAAGAAATGTATCAATTTTACTACTAATATGCATGAATGTCAAGAGTTGAAATTTCTAATAAAATTGTTGTTGTTGTTTAACAACCGAGTTTAATTGCAAGTCCCGTCACACTGGACCCAGCGCATTTTTGGCTTCTCTAGGCCCTAGGCCTAGTTTTAAATAACTGGTGGCCCTCTTTCAAAAAAAAAAAAAAATTGGGAGTTTTTTTATAAAGTCAACAAAAATTCGAAAGAAGGGTTACATAACTGTGTTTACGGAGAATCTTGTTGTGTGAGGAGACAATAGAAATGAAATTGTATTCAGTTTTCCAAATCCTACCCTGTGTTTGTTAAGATTACTATACAGGCTTTCCGTTCAGCAAAAATCTTTTTCATCGAGGTTCATTGTTTCGTGTAAACTGAAAATCTCTTTCAGCCATAACAATAACTTTTGTTTAGTGTTTTAGCTTAAAAAATCTTATTAAACTTATTCATTACTTTCCAATATCATCAGGACATTCGTACTTGTGTGCCCCACCCGCCATCTCATACTCATCGCGCACGTGCTTGCGCACAGAAGTGTGATAGTTGTCGCTTCCAACATGTGTATCATCATATTGGTAATTCGTGAGTAATTTTAACTATCTTGCTCATCCAATGGAAATGGATTTTCCGATATTATTGTGTATATAATGTTTGAAGAGTGACCTATTGTGTGTGTGTGTGTTTGAGCACTTACGTACTGGCCGGAAATGTTGCTGACCCCTGTGTGTCGTAAATTCGCTGCAATTGGATCGTTGGCGCTGACTGCTGGCGTTGGATTCTGCGCATTCTAAACGCTTGAAATGAAAACGAGTCTTAAACGGTAGAGCCTTATAGCTCAGAAAATTTTAGCTCTGGAGATAAATTATAAAAAAGGCTATTTTTTCAGAATAGCCGACAATCAGCATAGCAAAGCATCTAATATAAATGTTCACTTTGTGTTACAGACGACAAAAAAAAGGATTCGGAAGAATGTAAGTGGAGACTGGAAGAATTACAGAGACGGCTGGAAGTGGAAGCGAACAGGAAACTCAGATTCATGCAGAGTAAGTTAGTACACGTTGGCCTAAGTTACGTTTATACTTACGATAAACAGAAATCGAGGGTTGATCAAGAAGTTCATGCAGTTCATGTTTATTTTAAAAAGTATGCCTTCATTCAATTGAAGTCTCAGTACAATGTAACACGATTAAGCTAGCCATTTTACAGTCTTCAAAATATTTCAACCATGCACTTTTTGGTACAGCCTTAAGCTCGCTTAGCGATTTCAGTAGTCGCGAAACGTTATCCTTTAGTGGAAATTATCACTATCGAGAGGAGGAAGATGGCAAAATAGTAAAATTCTTGACAAGCAATGATGTGCGTCCAGGTGCATTATGGGGCTGCAATTTTCATAAATTATTCTTCCGTAAATCTGGCCGTTATCTACGAATGGTTACATACAAATGGCGTAAAATGTCCGAATTTATTTAGCACTGCGCCCAGCGATGGAATTTCGTGGAACACAAAAACATAATCTTCATCTGACAACCACGATTTTCAACTCATTTACGCCAATCTTTCAAGCTTGTAAACCGCTTGTTCACGCACAGAAGTCTCGCCAGAACCTTCTGAACACGTTTATCAGGATAGAATAGTCTACCTCACAGTTTACACAAAATTTAATTCATGTTCTTCAATCTTGCATTGTAAAATTACAAAAAATCGCATAATACGCCTAAGGACGACTTACTCAATTAACTGTGAAATCTAAACTATGCATTAAATAGGATTAAAATTTTAGACGATTGTCACTAATATGTGTACCAACATCACGTAAGAACAGTTTTTAATCGAACAGTTGTAGAGGTGGAAAATGCAGAATTGCACGAACTTTTTGATAAAACCTTGTGGGCCTACTGTTTGGAAATAATAAGCTGTGAAGTAATAAGTGCACAGTATTAAAATCTGTTGATTAGCTTTTGCCCGCAAGTATTGAACTTCTAGCGAAAACGAGTATATTGATCTTTCACTCCATTTTATATATTTTTAAAACCAAGACGGTATTTTGAAAAATCGCTTGCCGTTGGCGCTCCCCCCTCCCGTCACATCGTACGTTCGTCTCTCGTTCCCCACCAACTATGGATTCAGGGTACATTAAGGAAATGATTTTAGATCTTCTTAATGTTATATTAATATTTCTAAAATGTTATAAATAACTTTTGTTATTACCCAATGTGTAGAGTATGGTCAATTGACAAAACGAAATGTGTATTTTGATTGATGAAGATGCTACTTGTTCTTATAATGTTACTAATAGTCAGCAAGTAATTGATCCTGATAACAATTTTAGCGTAGTTTGGAGTGTAGTTGCAGTATCTGTAACTGGCTTGTGCTAGTAAAGTTTAATATGTAAGAAAATATGCATAGGCTACCACGACTAGGCCTATAGTTAATGTTGTGTTTGTGTAGTTACTGTATTATTAAATACTGCAGTTGCATTGTTAAAAGAAAAGCTAAATGTACGTTGAAAATGAAGACATTATATTTGGTTATTAGCTTACTCAAATTTGGGTACCATTTAAATGATAATGTTTGGCCATTTGGAGGTAGGTATCATTATGAGGAGGTGACAAAACTGAGTTCCGCACCGGATACCAAATAGCCTAGGTACGCCACTGATGCAACAATACAGGATTCCAGTAAAAGCTAGAAAATACAAAGCCAGAGGAAGAAGAAATTTAGGTAGACCAAGGAAAAGGTGGGGACTGTAGCAGAATGCCTAAAACAGGAAGTGAAGAAGAAAAAGAAGAAGAAGAAGAAGAAGAAGAAGAAGAAGAAGACTGTGTTTATTGTAATGATTTAAGGAATTCATCTACAGTTGAAGAAAACGGAGGTAATTCTCCTTTTTGAGTCGTTCACCTGTGTTTGTCACATTCCAACTATCCATTCCAACTTTTAAAAAAAAGCGTCACTTACGGTACTGAACGCATGTACTGAAAACAGCTGTTTTTGGTGCAGTATAATGAAAAAGTCAATATAAACTTTTATTATATGTCCTACATGGATGTCTAATTTAATATTCTGTCAGCGCATATTCCGCTAGTACTGCAAGCTCATGTCAAAGAAATTAAAATCTGCATCCTGGAGTACCTTCCCACCCCATCAAGTGTTTGGATTTGTCGTATCCAAAACATTTTAAAATCATTAGCAGACCCTTCGCAGGTAGTCGTCAAGATGAGCGTACGTAATCTTGAGTAGTATGTAATGTCGCTAGTATGATTTGCTGGGTATTCGACACACACACACACACACACACACACACACACACACACACACACACACACACACACACACACACACGTTATTGTACTACATACAGTTGTTCTTGTAATTTTTACTTCCACGTTCCATAAGGAAATGGAAGTATGGTGATCGCGAAAAAAATCGTGTTCGAGAAAAGAGCTGATACTGATTGTACTACCCTACCCTCAAAACATGAAGAAAAGTCACTTTTCGAAATGTGTGTGTGTGTGTGTGTGTGTGTGTGTGTGTGTGTGTGTGTGTGTGTGTGTGTGTGTGTGTGTGTGTGTGTGTGTGTGTGTGTGTGTGTGTGTGGAATTTTGTATATGGCAAATGATACCTGCCGCAAATTCAAATAGAATCAAATAATTTTTTGCATACTTGCCTGGATTGTATAGGGTTCAATGTCTATTGATTTTGGTGAAGATCAGTTAAGGGATAGGGGTAGTTTACCGGCAACGTTTTTTGTTTTAACAAGAGCAATTTTTTCTATGACGAACGATAACTGCCGTAAATTTGAACAGAATCAAATAATGTTTTGCACATGTGCATGAGTTGTAGAGGACGCAAGGTCTGTTGATTTTGGTAATGATCGGTTAAGGGGAAGGGGTAGTTTACTGGCAACGTTGTATGTTTTAACAAGAGTAAACTACTTAATTTTGATAAATTATCCTAAAAAGAAAGTAATTACAATTCACTGTAGAAAGGTAGATGAAATATCTATAAATGAAAAGGGTAGTTGCAGGGGGGTAATTTTCTATAAATATAAATGATAGTTGAAGGGGGAGGGGATAATTTTTTATATGTGTACTACGTTATCGGCAACAAAGAAGTAGTTTGTTGATAAAATTCCTTCCCGGGCTGTTTGGCCGTGGTCCAGTGTTTTCTGCAAAACCAGACGTTTCGGCAGTGCCATAGACTGCTATCATCAGTGAAAATCGAGTGCGCTAACGTGAGGTGGTATGCGTTTGTGACCATAGTAGGAGTACTGTGGTTAAGGCCGAAGAAAGAAGTAGTTTCTATAGAAATATTTCATTTCGAAAATGATTTTAAATATAAATCTTAGAACATGGAAATCATGTAGTCTATAGTTCTCCATAGCGATATTTCATATCGTCTGTAATCAAATTCTGGGTAAGACAATAGCACAGCACGCTAGACACTACATAGCCTACGTAGAGCAGCTATGAAGTGTTCTGTGCGGCACTAAGTATTATTATTTACCAACGTTTATTGCGATGGGTGATATGTTCATTGAAGATTGTCTGCGCACTGCACAGAACTTTTACTTACAAATTCGTAAAATGTAATATGTATTGGATCATTTTTATTATTTAGAAATACACGGAGCGTTTCGTTGTTGCCTTAATCTAATGATATTTGCATACAGTTATAATTCTTAAATTACGACCTACAAGTATTTGAATTAGATATTTATTTTTCTACTCAAATGGTTTTAAGTGGCTTAAATTTAGATAAATTTAAATGGGCTTAACAAGGCTTAAATTTTATAAATAATGGCAGTGTCTGTTTCACTATATAGATGCGAACATGGGTTCCTTCAACGAATAGTAAAAACTAGATTCAAACTTCGGAAATGAAGTTTCTGAGAAGAACAAAGAGTTGCACGAGACAGGATCGTTTGCGCAATGAGAATATTAGAGAAAAGCTACATGTATTATCCGTAAATGATAGAGTCCAGACATATGGCAGGGAACGGCTACAGTATCTGTATAGAGTGGAGGATGTACGACTACCTAAGGTTGCGTTTCAATATAGACCCTTTGGTACAAGAGATTTAGGAAGACTGAGAGTGAGATGGAGAGATACTCTGTGAAGACGGAACAGCAAAGTGTCTACTCCGTGAGGCGCATAATAATAATAAGAAGAAGAGGAAAAAGAAGAAGAAGAAGATCAAACATTTTCGAATAAACCAAGTTTTCTAGTTGACTAGGTTACAGTTACAGACATATGACTCTCTCTCTCTCTCTCTCCCCATCCATCTATCTATCCATCTATATATGTATATCTACCTATCTATCTATATTTTATATCTTGTGGTATAAAATCGGGAAGGCTGAGGATGGGAGCAATATGCTTCCCGAAACGTGTATCAAATAAGGGAATAAAACATCTTGAGGTAAAGAATTTATAAATATTATATAAATTATATACATATATATCCCCCCCCCCACACACACACACACGTTTGTTTATACTTACATAACGGTATTTGTTATTGTGTGTTACAGAGGAGTTGAGGTAGGTGTGTACCAACCATACTACTACTGTGTGAGACGAGCATAAGCAGTGCAGTAACCGCAGGTATTGGTGAGTTCATTTCGTTAGCAGTCCCTATATAATGAATTTTATAGGGAGCTGACACACCACAGTGTTCCCTGGTTAGGCCGGGTCGGTTCGGTTCGGTTCAGTTTCCTATAACGTCATCATCCCCACAATCACATTTAGTTTCCTTTCGTAGGGAGAAAAAGCACTAGTTTTACAGTTGTCTTGTCCCCGTCGAGATCTTCGGGAGAAGCCCACACACACACACACACACACACAGCATGCAGTTATTTTACTATTTCTTTGTAGTAGTTTTGACGTAGCTTTTATTTCCATTGTACAAAGATTAGGCAGTGGGTGTGGGTGTGTCACTCTGTATACGCAGTTTCAAGTCAAAATATAATCAACAAATTTATTTGGTACTGTATAAGCCGAGTATTTGGAATATTGAAAAGAGTTTTTGGTTTTGAATCACATGTTTTTTTTTTGTAAACATTTCCAAATACTCCTTAGCTTTTAAGAATATCTTCAGGAAAAAAGAAAACACTCCTCTCCGTTTGTACTAGTTAAATTTAAAACAAGAAACCGAAACTTGAATTGCTGCAAGACCCACGCATACACATGCACATGTTGGGTTTTGTGTGTGTGTGTGTGTGTGTGTGTGTGTGTGTGTGTGTGTGTGTGTGTGTGTGTGTGTGTGTGTGTGTGTGTGTGTGTGTGTGTGTGTGTGTGTGTGTGTGTGTGTGATTTTTTCATACGTACAGAAAACACTAGTGAACTATTAATTGTGTGATCCGAGGCAGCGTGTCATAGACCATCACTGTGTAGGTACGTTCTACCTATTGCGCCCATGTGCGTATCAATTTACTGAAAGATAACTGAAACGTATGCGGACTGAGATATGAACTGTCGAATGGTCCGACTAAATGATGTGTTCTTGGCAAACGTACTCCGTGTTTTACCTTTACGGTAACTGCTACTAGACAGGAGACACTGTGAGAGTATCAACTTCTCGTCTATCAAAGTGGTCAAACTACGCAGTTGAATAGCACTCATTTCTAACTGCCAATATAAAGCAAGTTTTAACATTAAAATAGTTACACACACACACACACACACTGTAGATTCTCGCCTACTACTTTTCTGAGTTTCCAAAGACAATCAGTACCGAGACACTGATAAGATACAGCGAAGTACTTCGAACATCATCATCATCATCATCAACCTCAAGGATTAGGATTAGGCTCTATCCTAAACCCGTTCCGGGACCTACATCTCTCTTTCCCACTGGTCTATATTCCATTGCTAGCAATGGAATCCTATCACCTGCCATACTTCTCAAATGTTCACACAACCTTCGTTTGTGGCTCCTTACCTGTTCCAACAATGGGTCGATGACCAGATGCGTCCTTATATCCACATCCTTCTTCCTATCGAGAATGGTACAGCCCAGAGCACTGCTCATCTCTACTGCCTGAAACTGTCATAACTTTGTCACTTTCTGTCATAACTTTGGTTTCATCTTTATACATCAGAACTAGTACCACTACAGTTTTAAAAAACCTTATCCTTGTTTCCTTCTTCGTTATCTAAGATTTATTTACAGATTACAGATTTACTAATTATTTACTGATTTATTTACAGATGTATTTCGTATTTTTAAGGTACCCATGAATTGTTCCACAGATTACGTCATAGATTACTTCGAACAGTTTTCATAATCTTTTTTGTGACTTTGTTTGTGTCGGCAGGCTTATCAATGCGCGCGCGCGCGCGTGTGTAACAAACCAATGAATGGGTATGCAAAGTCACTTAGTACGGAGGCCGGTTTATGAGACTGGGTCCCATGTAAGATATTAAGATTCTAAGCTTAATAATTTGCTTTTTTTTGTTTACAAGTTACATAAGAGATTTTTCACATTTTAGGTTGAAAGTATTTTTAGATTATCACTTGAAAAAATTTAGGCCCATGTAATCTGTCGTACGCATGAAAACTTACATGGTACTCACATGGTGTTAATGTATGTAAATGTATATACAACTGTATAAAGTATTGTTAATTTCATAAGCAGAGAGTGAAGAAGTTAGTTAATTTTATTATTTCAATATAATTAATGTAAGAATGTTTTTAATTTTGTGTGTGCATAATTTTCCTGTTTAGACGTATCAGCCGAAGTACGGGATCTTTTTTATGAAGACGAAGTTTTTTTTAAATTTTATTACGTAAAGCAATCATAATTTCATACTTTTTTATAATTTCATATTATATTATCGTATTGGATTTCTTCAGGGCTGTTGGCGTGTTGAAAGCGTGGGATCGGGTTTTTTTATTAAGAACCCCGACAGTCTTGTAACCAACTCGTGTGATGTAAACCAATCACAGAAATACTGAAATAGTCAACAGTGGAACCAGTGTTACTAACCGGACAGCTTATCAAGTCGCTGTTGTCTTACATGCAGTGCCGGATTTAAATTTTTGAGGGACTAGGCCAAGTTTTCTGAGCGGCCTCGCGTAGTTTACACGTTTATAGGCTCCACTAGCCGTGTGAATGTTTATGTTCATGTTCATGATGAATACGTTTAGTGTACGGATTCAATTCTATGTTCATAAAGTTTTCACACTAATAAATTAACGAAACAATACGCTGCCCACCACACAAAGCTAAAACCTTCTTTACATTCAAAAAAAAAAAAAAATATAACCTTATATCCCAAACCGTTTAGTCACAACGCTGATACATGTGAACGTCTTAAAAATAAGCGCACAATATTTAAATAAATACTGTCTTCTATTTGTATTATTAACAAAAATTGATCATTTAATTTTAAAATATCATACTTAAATAAATTAATGTGCCTCCTACTTTTATAAAAATATTTCTGTTAAAAAGAAATATCTTAGCCCGCGGCCTAGTCGTAAATCCGGCACTGCACACATGGACAACGCTAACGCAATAACCAGTACTGGACACGGCGTCTTTTCAGTGGTGTCTTCCGTCAAGTTAGTTCGTGAAACACGAATTTTCTGTTTACAACGAAAGCGTATTTTGTAAAGTGATAGAAGTATGCATTGAAGGTTTTAATATGGAACTGTCATTAAGGACAGCTTCTTCTTCTTAATTGGCGTTACAGCTCTTGGAAAGCCTTGGCCTCCCTGGACAATCCGCCTCCAGACGTCTCGATCCTCTGCTCTCAGTCTCCATCTTCTTACACCGACCCTGCGCAGGTCGTCCTTAAGATCATCCACCCATCGTTTTCTAGGGCCGACTCCTCCTTATTCTTCCACTAGGTCTTCCGTAACAATTTTCTTACTTTAATTTTTACAATTTTATCTGTAACTTGAAAAATTATAATAAAATGCACTAGAATCACATGATTTTTTCAATGTTATTATCCAAGAATGCTCTTATTATATATTTGTATTGTATTTTTGCAGTGGTTTTGAACAACTATGATGTACTCATTGTGGAAATAGTTGTTTTATTGTCTAGAACAGGGGTCTCCAGACTTTTTCACTTGAGGGCCGGATTGAAGAATCTTGAAAGTCAAGCGGGCCCCACACACACACACACACATGTATTGTAAACTTATTTTTTTAATTTTACAAAATAATCAAGCCAATAAAATAGGCATTTAAATACAAAACTAAGCAGAGTTATCCAAATAAAACAAATTCATTTATTCAAAATAATGTAAATAAAAGTAAGCAAAAATAACATTCAAAGATGTTTGTTATGTAAGTATTATTATTTGGCTTTTTCTGTAGCCTATAGGATGTGTGGAGTTGCTTCTGACATATAATGTCTGTCCATCTCGGGTTAAATTTTAATGATGCTCCTATCACTAAAATGGATTTCAAGTGTTCGTCTGACAAGTTAGCCTTGTACTTTGCTTTTACAAAGTTCATTTTTGAAAACGTTTGTTCGCAGATATCGGTCAATCCAAACATTGAAAGCATTGCTCTTGCACATTAACCACGTAAATGTTTTAAACTTGTACAAAATATGATAACATTTTACTGAAGTTATTTCTTGTTTAGTTCTTTAGTAAACTATTATAATGAAGTATTTGACGATCTATTTAAAAACTGCACGCAGCATCGGCCGGTTTTCCGCGGGCCGTAATTTGGAGACCCCTGGTCTAGAAAACCATCACTGGGTAACGGAGAAGCTTGCAAATTGAATAAAAATTAAACTCAATAGATTCTTATAGTTTTATATGGTTATCCTATAGGCCTATACTTAGGCCTGCCTGTAACATCTAAATACTATCTCACAGGCCAATTTTTAACGTCGTAATCTGAAACATTCGTAACCAAACATTACATATGGGGCATATTTTGTTTTGTCAAATGTGAAGATTAAAAAAAAAAAATTAAGTATTCCATCGCCTTATTGGCACTGAAGTAAGTGATCAATTTACGTTAATTAACAACGGAAATTAATAATACTTCTAAGTTCAATAAATTATTGAGTTAACAATTTATAGCTTTCTATTTCCAGAGCTATTTTTAGAGCTTCGTGCATGATCTACCTACGTTTTGTATAATAATTAAGAATAACGGTTTTTGACAACATGAACGTATACAAACTAACGTTCTAACTGTTTTTTTTGCACAATTAAATTTTTCTCGTAGAATTTCTTCACACAAAACCGACGTAAATTTAGACCTACGCTAACTACATTCTTTTCTTTCCCATTATATCATGTGAATTCTGACTCAAGCACAGCACAATCCCAATACAGAGTAGGCATATGCTCTAAAAAATATATTATGAACTTAAAACTATATTTCCCGTGTGTTATTGTATCTTAATCTTTTTTCATTAATATCACATTAAATAAAACCCTTCTCTCATAATAAAATAAAAAACATGAGTCCTTGTGTGTACACTTTTTCACATATAAAGTCGCTTGTAGCTACAAAAGAAGAATCGAAACAGCAAAAAATTAGGTGTTTGACGTACCTCATTTAAATTATTAGCCAATTATTAGAAGCTATAAATAAATTTAAAATTATTGCAACAATTAATAAACTTGAACATGAAAATTTGATTTTTTACCTCTAAGCATATTAACGATTAATTTTTTCACCCCTCATCTCGCCTACTCGTAAGCTGATGTCTCTTTGCTTCTCGTACAGCTGTAACTCTATGTATGACGATCACCAATAACCCTTACTGTAATAAAAAATAAATTATTACAAGATTCAGATGTCATTTAAGTACAGACAAACTGACAGGTTACTCGACTAATTTGTTTAGGGTGATTCTGTTCTTGTGCTCGTTACAGATATCTTGCTTTTGGATAAAAGGATTGGTTTGGTCTTTATCACTGCATACAGGATGTCAATTTTGCAAAAAGCTGATTAATTCGATAGATAGTTGAAAACACTACACTGACTTACAGCTATATTGTCGTTAGTTACGTGGTTGTGATTGTCTTGTTCTCTGTCTGTGCTGACAGAGCACACACATACACGCGCGCGCGCGCACACTCACACACACACACACACACACACACACACACACACACAACGCCATACTTATAGTCTAAGTTACGAAAAGTTATTTGCTATAACTGTGTCATACAAAATTCAATAGGCTCAGACAGACCAAACCAACCCATATTTACGGAAACGGGAAGCGTTGCAAACAGAACAGTGAAAGTTCATTGCCACTTAAGGGAAGACAACATAACGGTAATTTTGCGTTGATGACTAGGCCAGTGAAACCTGTACTTTGGACCCTTTGCCAAACCATACTGTTACAGCTCTTCATAATCCTGTGTGTGCTGTCAGCCAAATTGTTAAATGTTCGCTTAGTCGAACAGATTACAGATCTCCAATAAAAAAAAAATACTGTTATAGCAAAACAGATAACGGCTTATTCCATTTGTAAGAGTGATTTACTTTTTACCTTATGTCACTTTCCTTGCTAAACCAGCTACAGCTTTCCTAGTACAGTATTAATATATTTTTGTAAGGAAGCTTACTTATTATTCTCTCTCTCCCTCTCTCTCTCTCTCTCTCTCTCTCTCACTCTCTCTCTCTCTCTCTCTCTCTCTCTATCTCTCTCTTTCAATTGGCGCTACAGCTCTTGGAGAGTCTGCCCTCCAGTCATCTCGATCCTCTATTCTCAGTCTCAATTTCTTACGCCGACCCTGCGCACGCCGTCTTCAAGATCATCCACCCAACGTTTTCTAGGCCGATCCCTCCTTCTTCTTCCACCAGGTCTCCCCATAAAACATTTTCTTTAACGTGGATGTCTGTAACAATTACTGGACAAGCCCAGTCCACCGGATTCTACTTTTCTGTATGTCAGTCACGATATCTTGTTCTCCATAGATTTGCTGGACTTCTGCATTCGTCCTTATTCTTCATGCTCCTTTGCCGTTCACTGCATCAAATATCCTCCTGACGACTTCATTAAGGACAGATGGAGTTGCAAAATACGTTCACATAGATCCGAAATAGGTTTTAGAAAGGAACTTTGGACAAATCGAATATCCTTGAAATATCTAAGTTCGATACCAAGTCTCTTTATCCAGCAAATTTCATCAAGCGATGAAACAGCAGCTCGAAATTCTGCCTCTGCAGTTGATGTAGCAACAAGTCCTTGCTTTTGGGTGAACCAAACAATAGGACCGCCTCTCATAATGATTACTCCAGTAGTTGACTGTCTTGAGATAATGTCTCCTCCAAAATCTGAATCTGAATAAGCAATGAGTTCAGAATCTCCATTGAAACTTATTCCAAAGTTTACAGTGCCTTTCAAGTATCGAAATACATGTTTTACCATATTCCAGTGCCGTACCATGGGATTGTTTGAATATCTACTTAGGTAGTTTACTGCAAAGCTGATATCTGGCCTAGGTACTGTAGCTAAGTAAAGTAAACTGCCTATTGCCTCACGATATGGGACAGATTTATCGAGTGGCTGATCATTATAAAAATGTTGTTCTTCGGTTAACGTACCTATTTCCATTGGAGTTGACTTTTGATTTGAATCTTCCATTCTAAATCTTTTCAATATCTTTTCAGTGTAATGATGTTGGCTTACAAAAATTTCCTTATGTCTAATTTCAATTTCCATGCCAAGGTAAGTTAATTTGTTGTCTGACCCAGAATTATAAGTAATTTCAAATTCTTTGTTACGTTTATCTAGTATATCTATCATTTTATGTTTTTCTTTCCCTATAATAGCACTATCATCTACAAAAAGTACAATTATAATGCTTCTGTCACCATTATAATAAATACAAGGATCATCGTCAGAACAAACAAAATTTAATTTCCTTAGGTAATTTGTGAACTTCACATTCCAATTTTTCGATGACTGTTTAATTCCGTATATACTCTTGAGCAACTCACAAACTCTTCCTGAGCCATCATCAAAGCCTACCAGTTGATACACGTAAATCTTCTCATCCAAAGATCCATGTAAAAGCGCTGTCTTCACATCAAAAGTCATCAGATGCATTCCATCGGAGGCTGAAATGCTGAGTATCAGTCGAAAGGATGCACGTTTGGCAACAGGACTGAAGGTCTCAGTATAATGGATTCCTTGTTCTTGCTCAAACCCTCTTGCAACTAGCCTGGCTTTGTATCGCCCATCTTGTTTTTGGCATAAAACCCACCGACAAGTCAAAGCTTTTTCTTCTTTTGGTAGACTTACTAGTTTCCAAGTTCTCATCTTCATCAAAGATTCATACTCTTCTAACATTGCTTTCTTCCAGTTTTCATCCTGTAGTGCTTATAAAATGGAAATATCTTCTACCTCACCTATCATGGCCATATTTACATTTTTGTTTCTGTTGTCTTCAACTACATAATCTACTGGCATCCTTAAAGTAGCCCTATTTCGAAGACTTCTTTTCTCTGGTTGAATACAAACAGTTTGATCTCGTTCCAAACACTTTACACAATGATTTTCTTGACATTCATTTTGCATTTTATTGTCAGACACAGAGCTTTCATAAACACTTTCACTATCAGATTTTTCTTCTTCACTTGACACTATGTATTCCTTTTCTTCATTTGACAAGGTAGCTTCAATTTCTGTACAACTAGACTTACTGTTTACTTTTTCATCAAATATCACATCTCCTGATGTTACAACTTCATTTTTGTCTCTTAAGTAAACTCGGTAACTACTTGAATCTAAACTGTATCCTAAGAAAATTCCTTTTTCTGATTTCTTCTGTGTTTTGGCTCTCTTAAAATCCTGAATGAAAATATAACAATCACATCCAAAGATTCTAAGCTTATTTACATCAATTCTGCATCCAAACCATAAATCCACAGGACTTTTACCTTTCACAGAACTTGTTCCAGTCTGATTCAGTGTAAATGTAGCATAACTAATTGCTTCTGCCCATAAGTTTTCATTTAGATTTCTTGCATGTATAGTTGATCTAGCAGATTCTACAATGGTTCTCATCTCTCTCTCAATTCGACCATTTTGTGGTGCAGTGTATGGGTTCGACTTAATGTGGAAAACTCCAAGTTCTTCACAAAACTTCTTAGTATCTCCATTTTTAATTTCTTTCTCATTATCAGACTTTAAAATTTTTATTTTCTTTCTAAACTGATTCTCAACTAAAGTTATGAAGATTTTCAATTTCTTAAAAGTTTCATTTTTAGTTTTTAAGAAATAGACAGTGCGAAAATGAGAGAAATCATCTTTGAGCATAAAAAAATATTTTGCTCCTCCAAAAGAATTTATATTCATTTCGCACAAGTCTACATGAATTACATCAAGTACCTCTTTTGCCACTTCAAAATTTCTTGGATATGGGAGACGATGGTGTTTGCCATAAACGCATCCTTCACACACATAGTCATCCCAATCGTCTACATACTTTATATTATTTTTCTTCAAAATGTCTCTTACATAACTAATATTCTGATGCGCTAATTTGTCATGCCACTTTTTAATTGACATAGCAACAATACACATTTCTAAGTTTTCATAGCGAAACATCATTCTAAACAATCTTCCATCTCTGTTTGCCATGCCTGTTAATTCACCAGTGTCTGAATCAAAAAAATACGAGCAATTTGTATCTGCTTCCTGACGATAACCCTTGTCCAAGGCACTAGTGACGGAAAATAAGTTAAAGGGTATCTTTGGTGTATACAAAACATTTTTCAGTGTTGTGTTACACCAATCTTGACCATTATAAGCTAACAAATCTATGTCTCCGACACCAACACCTTCTATAAGTGTTGAATCTCCAATCATGACTTTTCTGGTTCTTGTAAAACAGTATAATTTTTCAACCAGTCATTCCTTAAAGTCATGTGCTGAGTGGCACCACAATCTTGGTACCATAGACCTTGATAGTCATTCTTCATTGATATATATTGTATATTAGTAACAGACAATCCAACATTAATCATCAATTTACTTTTTGACGTAGATTTGTCTGATTTTTCTGACTTACTATCTACATTTTTGGTACAATTTTTGGCAAAGTGACCTTTTTCGTTGCACTTATTACACGGATAATTTTTCTTACAATATTCAATGTAACTTTTACTAGGTTTATTCTTGCAGTACTTTTTTATGTGCCCTTTTTGTCCACATTTAAAGCATTCCTTTACGTTCACTTGTTTTGTTTTATTATTGTTCTGTCCCTTTGATATGAAATCACTCTGACACTCATTATTGGCCTGTTCACTTTCTTTTTGCCTGTCTTCTTCAAGTTTCAAACGCTCAAACATGTTGTTCAACGTTTTGTCTGTGGAAATAACATTATCCCAAGACGTTCTAAAATGATACAGTCTTGTTGGAAGTATACCTAATATCCTTTGCATAATCCAGTTTTCTTTAACGCTTTCACCTAGTGCAGACAATTCATCAGCATATTGTTGAATTGTCATGCAATTTTCTATTACTGATTTGTGCTCATCATACTTATAATTAAAAAATAATCTTTGCAGGCCTTCAACTGAAACGTTTGATTTTTTTCGAAATAAGGTTTCCACATAGCATTTGCGGACTGGCACCTTGCAATTTTCTTGGCTATATTACTGTCAACATTCAATCCAATTAATATTTGTGCTTCTAAATCCTTTTCAATCCATTCTTTTACAGCTGCGCTTGATTCATCTCCTTCAGGCTTAATTTTAACTCCCGTTGCGATTTGATAAATACGTTTTGATTTTAAGGTTAGGTTAAGTTTGAATATCCATGAATCATAGTTGGAACCTCGCAAATCATCTTTCAACATTTCTAAATTTGATCTGACTAAATCCATTTCTATTGTTTAATGTAGTTTCTTCTCTACAACTGACTTTGTGCACTCAATTCTTACTGACACGTGCAACAAAGATAGGGTTCTTGCGTATTATTACTGTCCACAATTCAATTCAACAATGTGTTTTATTACTTCTCTGGGCCCATAACCTGTTATTATAATTACCAGGAAGCAATTACTGATAAAACACAATGATCTAATTAAATGAATTGATATTTATTATTACATTAAACAATACAACAAATCACTCATGACAAACGCACGTGTAACGTAAATAAAACGTAGGTATCTAGGATACATAACTCAATGCGACCGACATAGATGGCGACTCACTCAAGTAATAAACATAATGATTTAAACTGCATTCAAAGTAGATTACATAAAATAATAAAGTATAATAAAATAATTATTTATTAACACATATGTATATTTTATTTTGAATACATACATGATTAATTAACAACAACCTACATCAAAACGGCACCTGTTTCTTCAGGTCACACATGCATTATTCGTATGAACGATTTGAATTCACGCGTGTAGTCGCTCACACTACGGTGGAATTCTTGTGTTTCAATTGTGTACGTCTTTGCTGGGACTGCGGGCCCAGCGTGGTAGGGGCGGGGCTCTTCGTACATTTTAATCCGAATTGCGTTCAGTCGTGGTTGATGTCTCTATTGTTCTCATATGATGTATCATAGCCTTGGTAGCTAAAGTGAGAGACTTGTTCAATTAGTTTGTTGTTAATAATTATTTTGCCTCTTACAGGACTGCTTTCCAGGAAAGCCATCACCTTCGTTTTGCTTGCGGAAATTCTTAAGTTATACTGAATCGAACACTGTTGTAAATTATGTAACGCTCTCTGCAAACAATTTTCGATGGTATCTATAAGTAGCAGGTCATTAGCAAACAGCAGCCTATTAACAAATTCCTTTTGTCCTAGATAAAGAAAGTTCTACTGCATATTTAGTAATCAAAAATGAAATAAATAATATTATCAAATACCTGTGAATAAATTATTATAACTAGTGGTCGCCCAGTGATTCATTCGACCGTAATTCATTAAATTTTTAAGTTTGAACGTTATTGAGGTTCTTCTGTCAAAGAGTATACCTCTATAATCATTGCATACAATTTTTTTGAATTTTGTTCTATTACGTCAGCTGCGAGCGTGTACAAATACGTCATTAGCGTGTGTTGTTTGCCTTTATTTCCTTTGCATTACTATGAAATTTAAAATTTAATGTCAGTAACTGTTGAAAAAAAAACACAGTTACAGCTTGTATTCGTATTTATTTTTTGATATAATTCATTGTCAGTTTTAATTTTTCATGTTATTATTGAATCAAATAAACGCTAATAAAAATGAGACTTGACATTCATAGAAGTATAAGATACATTGTTTTCAATTCCAGTGGATTACATTTCATTTTTGGTAAGGTACAATATTCGAAAACAGTTTGAAGATTATCTGCTACAAAGCTTATATAATTTTTTAATTTTTTTTTCTATGCATTAATTTTCGAGTTATTTGAAAAATATGAAAGATAGGAAAAATGAGATTTAGCTTGGCTAAGCCATATTTAAAAAGCAATAACGCATTTTTTGACATTTCCTTGGGTTTTTTTTGTTGCCATACTGACCAGGTTTCGCCAAGGCTACACAGTTATTTTGCCTATCTTTTTCGAATTATATAAAATTTAAATAAAAAATTAATACAAAATAAAAATACGTGCCTCGTATTTTTTCATATATTTTTCATTAAATCAAAAAAACCGGGCGGTTAAAAAAATAAATGTTGTCCATTGAACTTAAAATAGTTTGAAAGTGAATTTAATGATTCAGAACTTCTGTGTAAACGATGTTTTTTGTAAAAACTCTTTCATCATTTGCTAAATGCCCTTGGCCATTATATTCGGAAATATAAAATCTCAAACCATCGAATGATCGATCTCTACTTGCTGCGACGTACAATTGACCATGTGTAAAAACTGGCTGCCTCAATAAAATTCCAATTTTTTCGAATGTTTGTCCTTGAGACTTATTTATTGTCATCGCAAATGCAGGTATAATTGGAAATTGAGTTCTTTGAAAGTTAAATGGTAAAACAGTACCGGAATATGTTAAATTTATACGTGGAATCAAAATTCTCTTATTGCGTGCGGTTCCAGTTAAAACTTCGCAATCAATAGCATTACGATGCATACACTTGATGCGCATTCTTGTTCCATTGACTAATGCTTCCTTTGTATTTAAGTTTCTGACAGCAAAACGATGCAATTAACTTTCAATACTAACTTATGTGGTGGCAAACCACTAATAGTCAAAGAATTCAAAAACTCTACTTGATAGTTATTGATTTCATTGTCATCATCACAAATTATTTTATCGTAGCTATGATATGTTTTCTGTTCACCTGGTATTCGATTAAGTATATCAGTATTAATAAATGTACAATCATCATTTTTAGGTGCTAAAATAACTGACTTTAATATGTTATCTGAGAGTATGTTTTCGGAAATATTTCCATACACCTCATTAATAATATTATTTTCATCTCCTATTAATTGCTGAGGTATTTCAATAATATTTTCACCAAACTGAGGGAATTGTGGGGCTTCATCATTACCAATTTTTTTCAAGAATTCGACAAATTCTATTTCACTTGGTAAGGCTCTCATATTTTGAGTAAACGTTACTTTAGGAAAAAATAAACAAATTTATGGCAACTCGTGACACAATTTTCAATTAAAGTTGCACGTGATCCATGTGGGACAACTGGTAAGATTTGCCGAAAATCACCGCACAGAAGTATCGTTTTTCCTCCAAATGGTTTATGTTTATCATTTTCATCGCATAGATCCTGCAATAATCTATCTATGATTTTCAACACTTGCAGTGGGCACATAGAAATTTCATCAATAATTATCAATGATGATGAATTTATGTAACGTCCATAGCTACTATTTGCGGTATTATTCGCTAAAGAATTTTCGAAAATGGGTATAGGCAATTTAAACACATTGTGTAAAGTTCTACCTCCAAGTAATAGAGTTGAAGCTATGCCACTGAACGCTGTTGCAATGCAACTAAGATTAAGCGAATTTAATTTGTGAATGATTGCTGTTTGTGTGAATGTTTTTCCACAACCTGCATGAGCGGTTAAACAAAAAACATTAGATCCAGTATCATGATGCAAAACTTCACGAATCACACGATCAATTAGATTACGCTGTTCAATATTAGCAGTTTCATAATGCTCAGAAAACAGAAACTCTTGTTCTATTGGATCAATAGCATTTGCTTCGTCTGTTCTCTGCGAATACGTGGGAACTAACAAACCAAGTTCTTGACATGACAAATTATGAACATTCAAAATATCTTCAATTTCTAATAGAGCTGTATTAAAGGATACTTCTTCGTTGTAATCTCTCAAAAAATCTTCACTAAGATATACTTTAAATTCATTCCATAATGCCAATGCATTGGCTGGCACATTTAATGCACAAATGTAACCAAATAAATTTCGCATTTGTTTTGGTGAATGTAATTCTTTTGCTTCATTTAAACATTCGCGCCATTCATTATCATTTGAAGCAATGCCGCGAGCATGGCACGCTTCAACAAAAAAAGTGTGTATAATTCCATTGTATGTTCTAACATCCTCAAATGATTTTGGACCACAGACATGTAATAAAAGCAATCGTAAATAGAAAATTTCGATGTCTTTTGGTGATACTACATATATGCGTGTAATGATTTTATCACCTCCACGCCTTCTCTTCTTCCATTTTTTTCGGGAATCTTCCCACACATAATGCACAGGAATTTCAATATACTTATATTCATGCGCTGATGGATCTGATCGATTCAATTCAAAAAATGCTAATAATTTTGTTTGTCTTGCATTTTCAATTGCTTGACGTTCTTGCCCTTCTCGAAAGTAAACATTCTGTCTACACGGTAAATGAATGTCAAGTCTAACGATGACATGTGATTGAAAATGCATTGGTAATTCATAGATGCGCCATACAGCTTCAGTTGATCCGACATAACGGCCATTTAAATAATTTTTAACTTCATCAATTTGTATTTCTTGACTTGGTTCATTTCTCTCTGAACCTAATTCAACAGATGCACTGTCATAGCCTTTATACACGTATTTATAAATGTATTTAACACTTTTAACTGTAGTGCATACTTCAACATTTATATGGCAATTAAATTTGGCAAGTAAATACGGATTGTATGGTACAACATAACGATTGTCGAGGCAACTACCGCGAACTTCAGCATTAATACCATTATCACGCCTTCTGTATAATGGATATCCATTTAATGATTCACATGTAAATTCATTAAATCGTTTTGGATAATCTTTTGTGCATTTTCCATCTCTCATACATACAGAATTTGGATTAAGTACACCGCATGGACCATGCATCATGTGTTTTCAACATATTCATGTAATGTAGGATGTGTTTGAATGTTAGGAATCTCCGCAGATACAATTTTATCAATATCGGTAGCATTAACAATTTTATCTTGCTCATTGAGAGTAAAATGTGAGCATGAGGCAATCCTCTCTTTTGAAACTTAATTGTATAAATGAGTGCTTCAACTTTACCGAAGATTTTTTTAGTGTAAGGCCCTCAATTAATGCTTTCAGTTTGGACTTGAATACACGCACAACAATATCAGGTCGGAAATTAGCTGACTCACCTACACCAATATTGCTAACTATTTCAGGCCAACTTGGATTGCAAGTCATTGTAATAAACAAAGAAGGCTTTCCGAAATGTTGTACAATTGACATTGCATCTAAATAATTCTGATACATATTTCTTGGAGATCCATTGATTGAAGACGGTAAAATTACTCTATGGCCAACTTTATTGGCACTGGGGTTCAATTCTAATTAGTCTGTTAAATTGTTGTAAACTTCCGACCTAAGACTTGTTTGATTTTGTCGAATGAAATGTAACCTTGTGCCCTCTATTCTCACATACATATCAACTATCCACTGCAGAAATAATTTTTGTGAATGGTGTAACATGCTAAAATCTTCTCTAATTGCAAGTGGATAGGCTGCATACTGAAGCATGGTTAATTTATTTCTGGGCGCTCTTGAATTAGATGTAGTTGGTACATTATGAGAAATATTGATATGCCACCCAGTATCACCATTTGGAAAAAGTAATGGATACGCTAAAGGGTCCAATGATGAATCCAAAACAGAGATATTTTTAATGGAACCATTAACGTTTGAAAACGAAACCATATTTCGTTCAAAGGGTGGCTCACCATCAACTCTACTAAATATTACTGCTACATCAGTTTGAACTGCATCATTATAACGGCGTAGATCTAAATCATGATTTACTTTAATGAGCATACAAATTTCTTTATTTTGATTTTCAACTCTGACAATGATCTTTCATTGCAATGAATGACCGAACGAAAGGATTAATGCGTTCCAATTCAAGAGAGATTTCGCGCATTATATTGTTATTGCATGTTTGATTATAGTGTTCACGTAATCTATAATTGACAGCAGTGTCAACATCATAAAAATATAATTGTGCATAACATGGTGAGCGACCATATCCAGCACTCATTGGACCTGATCTGTGATAAAAAACATCATGTATTTTAAAATGATACACTCCACGCGTAACTGTATCCGAAATTTTAGCTTCTGAGCTAACCATAGCAAATGATGAATTGTATTTACGAATGTTTTCAAAATAATTTTTTGACTTTCTTTTTATTGAAGGTTCATTTGAAGTAAGTCCATCATACAATGATTTAAAGTATTCATTTTGACTTAAGGCCGGTCATATTGCTTTACCCTTATGACAACATGAATTGAATGCAGTCCTTTCACCTAAAGTGACCTCAGATTCGAAATGTTTTGCATTGCAAAACCTGCATTGTAAATGCATTAATCCACAATCAAAAGTATTAAAATTTCTTGGAATGACATTCAGTGCGCATTTAAATGTATCCCTCAAAATAATTTCATCATTTTGTATACAATTTACACTATTTAAATTTGCATTTGGTCTATTATCATTTTGACTTTCACGCGAATATATATTCTTCTTCTTTGTCTCTCACTCCGACCCGTCAATGTTCTATGTCGAGGCATAATGGAAGTAAGTGCGAATATCTGAATGTAAAAAAAAAGTAATGAAATTACTGAAACTAAGATTAGACAGGGTTTAATTTAAAAATAATAAAATGTACTCACTTTTTTGAAACCACCAATAATAATTAGGCGAGAGTAAGTCAATTCAAATTGCTGCTACAAAATTTTCCTTTTGCAACAGGTGTATATTAAGCAAGCTGTATTTCACTTTCAACTGCACATTAATATATAAAACACAGATATCTAATATACAAAATATAAAATAAACGCTTTTTTGCCTTGACATACACTCCACAGACTATTGTTGCCTGGCAACAAAATTATTTTATTTTTAACAATTACTATTGTTTGAAAAAGTTTAAATGAATTTTCAAGTTCAAATGAATGTTTTATTTAATTTAATTTAATGAATTTGTAACACATATTATATATAAATTTTAGCTTTCTGCACTCCTTCTCCATATAAACTTTAACTATGCGAAATCTCACACTCCTCCGTGCGCGCAATATGCTTAAAAAGGGGTACAAAGTTTTCTCTTCACGTATTAATATATAGATTTATTTAAATTATTAATGCTAATGAGAGGTCTAGAAATTGTCTTAACTCCGCATTGTCTGTCAAAATGCGGAACTTATAAGAGAACATTAACAAAATTCAATTCTTACTTAATGTTATTCTTTTAATAAGACTTAAAATGTCTTATTACGTACAACGGCCGAGAAAAATATAAATGAGGCTATAAATTGAACGGCGGTGTTCAATTAATAAATACACAATTTTCCATAAGAATATTTTCTGATTACCGAGAGGCTAAATTTTTTGTGACTAATTAGGCTATTTGATTATTGAATAGCAATACATTGAATCCGCTTTTCGAGCATTCAGGTAATTCTGACATCGTTGGACAAAAATTGTTAATAAAATGTAGGCCAACATAAAAACTCTTTTTCTTTGGAAAGCCGATTCCAGACCTTCCAGATCCCTGTACAGCTCCTCTTTGGGTCTATGCTTTTACCTATCTTTGGTTTTCTTGGGGCCATCAATTTTTCAAAGAATTCTTCGTTCAATTTTAAGAAGAGGTTCTAAATTTTGAAAGCCCATTGTTTCCATTCCATACATAATCACCTGATCACAGTGCTACAATGGCGGACTTTCGCACTTCTGGAAAGGTTTTTCTTTCCGTACACTTCTCGGGTCAGAGTAAAGGCCTTTGATATTTAATTTGAGTTTCCTTATCTGAAAGGATTCTTTGTCTGAGGCGTTTTGAGATATGTCTTCCCCAAGATATTTAAAATTGTTACTATATTTTATTTCTTCATACCTAGCTTCAGGCACGTTTTCGGGAAATCATTCCATATTATTATTATTATTATTATTATTATGTCTATTGTTCCTAATTTATTCTTTGTAGTAGCGAATTCTACTTGGCGGCACTTGATCTTGTGGAAACCAACTTAATAATTACTCTGTTTACTTTAATAAGTAAATGAATAATAGACTGTTATTTCAACTGAGAATGGTCTTGCAATCGAAACCTATGGAAAAATGTTACAGTGATTCATTAACAAACGTAGAGTATATTTCATCTTGTTTAACAGAAATTGTATTTGGAATAGACTCTACTCCTCTTTAGTATTTAATTATTATCATATTAAAAGACCCAATCAATTTCGTTCCATCCCTCGGCTTGACAAAACAGACGCGTCTCCCCTCCCCTATGTTTTGTCCTTAATTCGTAATCATCACTCGCATCTGTTAATCAAACTTTCGTTGAATTGTTTTCAGTTTGGGGGAGGAGAGATTATAATACACTTTTTCGAGCAGGTATTGCGTTAGTTTCGATTTTTTTATGTTGACATATATTTTATTAACAATTTTTGTCCTTGGACATATTGTTTGGATGGATCGCTTCAGATTAAATAAACAAATTTTCAACTATATTTGGCAACTTTCCAGTCTGAATGGATACACCAAACAACTCAAGGAGGAAATGATGAAACTGGGGATCTCTTTAAAGAACTGTGTGGATAGAAATATATACAGAAACAAAATTCAAAATGTTGAGGTTCTCCGAGGTGAGGGGGCCCATAGTGTGCGAATGAGGGACTTCTGGCGAGAGAAGAAAAGGAAATGATATTCGCATGATCAATGGCTGGCCTGTTTGTGAAAAAAAAAAAAATATGGAGTGATACGGCCAAACTGACTCAGAATAGAGGATTAGAATTTATAATAGCAGGGCTACGGTTTCGTTTGTACCTGTAATTTTCAAATATACTAGTTTAACACACTCTAGCCACGTGTACTATACGCCTGGACGATAGTACGGCGCTGTCAGGCGGCGCGCGCGGGCACACACACACACAGACGCTCATGCAGGCGCATACCACAGACTTCCAACTGGCGAGCGGCGATAACGTTTTATGCGACTCGTGACCATGCCTTGGAAAACAAATTTAATGATTATTATTCTATTTACTTTAGTAAGTACATGGATAATAAAATATTATTTTGACTGAGAGTGGTCTTGCAGGAGAAGTCTATAACCAATTGTTTCACTGATTTATTAATAAGCGTACAGTATACTTGTTTGATGTAATATGTATTTGCTCCAGTATATATACCGTATGTAAATATTCAGTATCTACTCTACTTCCTTCAATCCTCAGCTAGACCAAAACAGGCGCGCTTGCCCTACGTTTCGTCCTTGATACGTAATTAATCGCATCTGTTATTGAGAGTTAAATGTTTAACGTTTTCAGCTCGATGTGAACATTCCTGATTTGATAGTTGTAGCAGACCGACTTCTGGTTTCACAATGAACTTTTATGTAAATATACAATGCTCCATATATTTTTTACAGACTATCTTGATTTTATACTAACATAGGCTAATAAAGATTGTGCCGTTAATGATCCGTAGTTACACATATGTTAAATGTATAAATTACCCATGTTATAGAATTAAATACTGCCTTTTTTATTTTTACGTTAGGCCTACTTGTCGAAGATTCAACACTTATAATGCGTGCCCGCGCGCTTGTGTGTGTGTAATAAATAGTTCAAGTTTTGAATAATTCTGTCACTTTATTTCGTATTGTTATTCATAACATAACTGTGATGTAGGTTTGCGAGTTTAAATGTGGCCCTTGAGTGAATTTAATTTGGAAACCAGTGACATAACAATATATCGTTGGTTTTATAAAAGCTCCGAATCTACCAGATGTAAGATAGTCATCGCTAATAGAATATTAGAACAGGATAAGCATTTTTGTTATGTTGGGTACGATATGGTTATCTAAAAAACAAAGGTATGCGATAAAAAAGCTTTTACTGCGACACCCGTAGTACAGCCTCATTCCGTACCCGGTCGATTGTCTCGACAATATGCGTAATTGGCCGATCAAAGTCGGCTTGCCGTGGTGAGGTGGGTTCAGTCAGAGAGAAGTAGACCTACCACGTACGATTTGGGTCGGGGTCACGAATTCGTGGACTTCAAGAAGCTTGTCCACCACACCGTTGGCGTTTCTGACAATGATGAAGACTTTTTTTAGTATCCGACTCATATAAGTCCTATTGTACAGAGACAGCGTCCACCAAGAAGATAAACCTCTTGGTTATACCCGCAGTCTTCAGGCAGAAATGAAATATCTTAGGAGAGTAGTAGGAGTAACAAGGAAGAATAGAATTAGGAATACACAAATTCGAGCAGATTTAGAAGTGATATCGATTCGGGATTTTATTGAACAGAGACAACTATGCTGGTGGGGACACACGCAGAGAATGGATAGTGATAGAATGGTAAGACAGGTTTGGGAGGCAAAATCAGCGGGGAGAAAGAAGAGAGGAAGACCTCGACTGACTTGGGATGGAATGATGGGAAACATTTTGAGAGAAAGAGGCTTGGGCTGGAGTGAAGCGAAGACATTGTCAATGGATAGAGTAAGATGGAAAAAGTTGTATATAGAGTGTAGTTGATGTAACCCGACACCAATATTGTATAAGGGTATTTTGATAATAAATAAATTATAAGTGTAGAACGATAAATATGAGAAAGGATAATAAATAACATGTTTAGAGTCTTTGACATGCATTGAGAAGATACACGGGCCTTGAAAGTAAATTGGCGTATGAAAGGTCTATATGAGTGTTTCTCAATGGGTGTGCCGCGATACTTCCAAGATTTTGTGATATTACTGCTAAAAATGATGAAATGAATTTTACTTAATATTTATTTTTTGAAAAGAACAATAGAAAAAGATTCAAGAGCTTTATTTAATATTTTTATTTTGCTTGGTATTTATTGGCTTACGCCTTACAATAAAAGATTTGAGTTACTAATGAGAAACTTGAGCTTGTCGTTTCTTACACAGAAGTTTACTTTGTGGTGCAACTGAAGACAAACACATATGCATTACCCGTTCAAGTCTCTCGCGTTTCGTATTTTTAATGTTTGTTAGTGTTAGTTAGAAAGCCTAGCTCCGAGAAGTAGCCTAGATGGTAGAAAAACGAAACAGGGTTTGCTTCCACTGCTATTACTGAGCACTCTTTAATCGCTAATATCCAAAACTTGAGAAGTGGTAGTTCACTGTATTTCTGTTGAAGTGATCGGTCAGACTGAAGTTCTGCGAGGTACTCCTTGTTTCTCCACATGGAGGTCGGTGTCTTCCGCATTGTCGCTAACTCGACCGTCAGTGTGCACTGGGCACTCACTACAAAGGATATTGTGCCGTGAACAAAAAAGGTTAAGAATCACTGGTATATATATTCATTGAAAGAAGGAAATTTAAAGATGAACTAAGTAAGCAATTTATTGTCTATTATGATAATTGAAAAAAAACGTTGGTGCAGTTTCTTCGAAACCTATAACGATATGAAACGGTGAATAAGTTTTCCACATAATTAAAGACAAGGCTACGAATTATTAGAAAATATTAGGACCAGAAAAAACATCAGAAGGTTCGAAATTAAGAAGTAATGATGAAATATATCAAAGTATAGAAAATATAACAGAAACAATGAGAAAAAGAAGACTATTATATTTTGGACATTTATATATAATTGACGACAATAGGTTGATAAAGCAGATCTTCAAATATCTGTGGGGGAAGAAGTCAACATCAATTTGGATTAAAGAACTCCAAAAGGATTTAGAAAAAATAATATATACGCTGAAGAAGCCATTGAAAGAGAAGTTTTTCGGGCAAAATTGTTAAAATGGAAGGAGACCAGGGTAGGAGAGAGAAAACGCAATTTCAAAGTGGACTGAAGACAGGAAGAAGAGACACAGTGAAAAGATGAAAGAATATTGGAGAAAAAGAAAAGGACAAAGAATAAAGAATTGAAATTGGCGTTTGGTCCTTAGATGGTCGATACAAAAAAAAAAAAGACAAGGCTATTTCGAAGATAACTTCGCCTATATTTATGATGTACACTCATAACTCGATTAGATTAGCGCCGTTTATTAGGGAGATTGCCTGGTTTCCATATTGACGATCCAATTCCTTAGAGCTAAGGAAGTTATACTTTACTCCACCTGAAAGTTTTGTCACAGTAACCGTTACGATAATAGTAGGAATGACCTATTTTTGTAGCCTATTCCACAGCGCATACAAGTCTATTTGAAATTTATTTATGGCTTCCTCTCATTGACCATAGAGTCGATGCCGTCCATCAACAATGTGTAAGTAATGTTCTTTGTTCGAACATACCTCTTTGCATTTCCGGGAAAACTTTCACTTACAACTATAGTCAAGTTTTAAATACGTACATAAGAACTACCGTTACACATTAGTAACATATACGCGTAAAAACCTTTTGTGAAATTTACCGTTATGATGAACGCAACGGAAGGGGGGATATGGGACTGTACATTACCTTCCTGGTTTATTTTCACATCCTTACTTCAGAAGTAATTTTAGGGTAAATCCGGGAACTTACATAAATGTGATAAAATTTTTTTAAAGATATTCACAATCACAGAACCATTCTACAATCACAATAGGACGAAAAAATGTTGACAAATGTGATCATTGAGGGTGGGGGGATTTCCACCATTCCCTCGTCCCGTGGATCCTCCCTCGTTCCCTCGTTATAAACATAAATTTTATAACTGAGATATTTGTAAAATAGTGCCTATAAAAAGAATCTTCATATATTAATATTATAAAAGTTTTACAAATAATATTCTACAATAATGGATTTGTTAATTTCTACCTTATGAAATCAATACATGTAGCCTATCTCGTCTGCATACGATACAACCGAGTCTACTTGTTATACCTATACGATTTAGTAGTATAATAATATACAACACAATAAATACACTAATATATTGATGTTTAAATTTTAAAGTTTCGATTAAATCTATTAATTTAATTTTGATCTTTAAAGAAATCAATACTACATATTTTACAAGTTTTACAATACAACGTAATGTATTTTGTAACAATTTCTCTCTCAGTATTTTGTAACAACTGTTTTGCAACAGTTACAGATTGAACTTCAAACTTCCCTCTGTATTAGGATCAACAGTGATAAAATACTCAGCAAGATTACAGGCAATCATTATTCCTTTACTTAGGTCTATGTTAGTTTTAATTTTTTGCTTCATTACATGGCTTTTTCCTCGTAGTATTTATGAATATCATCGGCGGCGGCCGACTGTACATGTTTTTCGAGATCGTTTTGCGATAGTTCTTCAGTCTCTGCATTAAGAACTTCTCCAAAGTCTTTTAAACTGAACGTCGTTTAGAAATTTGGCGATGTCTACTATTGAATTTACTTCGTCAGCAAATAATCGCCAATAATTCCAACGTCATATAATGAATTTTGTCGATAAAAATTGTATTGATACTGTAGGGCACGTTATTATTATTATTATTATTATTATTATTTATCAGGGCACGTTATTATTGACAAAGGGAATGTCAATTCCCCTGCATCCTACAGCATCCCAGTGTCTTTGTGCATGCTGGACACTACCGGTAGGGTGATAGAAAAATTGATAAAACCTCGTATTTTGCAGCCTATAAAGAACTCAGGAGAATTTATCCGACAGCCAGTATGGTTTTCGAAAGGTCTACAGTAGACTTAATTAATACTGTAGTTGAAGCCGCAAGGATAACCGAACGAGGAAACCGCTTCTCGCGGCCAGTGTGCCTCTTGGTCACGCTGGGTGTCAAAAATGCTTTTAATTCAGCGAGGTGGAATGATATGGTTGACGTTTCGGATACTCAAATACCTGTTGCGGATGATTAGAGATTACCTAAGTGACAGGACTTTATAATACTGCAGCAGGATGCCGGGTTAAAGAGGTCACAGCAGGGGAAGCTCAAGGATCAATTCAAGGGAATGCTTCATATGATAGCATTCTTCGGATAGACATGCCTGAAAATACATTCTTAGTGGGGTACTGTGATGATACTGCAGCGGTTATTATAGCACGAGATGTGGAACTGACTCAGATGAGATTAAAGCAGGTTATGCGACGAGTCAGTTCCTGGATGACAGATCACCGGTTAAAAGGCAGCTGACAAAACAGAGATCAATGAATCATCTACCCAACATCTTGCCAATCCAGGTCGGGGAAGAAACTGTGCAGACTGCACTGGGAATACTGCTAAATACATAGCTCACGTTTTGAGCACAAATAAAACGGGTGACTGATAAGCCTACAACTGTGCAACTGAGTAGCATTATGACTAACACCAGCGGACTGAAGCCTTCCAAGAGACTACTACTGACGTCAGTTACGCAGTCAATAGTAGGCTACTTTATATTGCGGAGATCTGAGCTGATGTACTCAAACTCCAGAAATACAGTAGACGCGTGTCAACGATGCGACGAAGTGACGCGCTCAGAGTGGCTTGCTCCTACCGCACAGTTTCAAAGTCCGCGGTTCTTGTCGTCGCGGAAATAATCCCAATCGATCAGCTAGCACAGGAGCGGAAACAGGATTATAAGGGGAAGGCCAAAGTAGATAAATTACAAGCTGCTCACAAGGAGGTCAGAGCCCATATGTCTCAGTGCCAGGAAAGATGGAGCGCTAGGTTCATGAAGCAGTTAGCTGAGTGGACTGATCGCAAACATGGAGAGATTAATTATTTCATAAAGCAATTTCTAATTGGTCACGCCCTGTTCCGGGCTTACCTATAGGCTACAAAATTGGGAAGTAGACAGACCAGACTGCATTTTCTGCAGACATGAATTAGACGATGTGCACCACACGTTTTTTACCTGTGATAGATGGAAAGAGGAGAGGCAATCCTTTGGAAAATGTAGTGGGACAAAAATATCGCCCGCACATATCATCGGAATAATGCTGCAGAGCGAACACCACTGTGATAGGTAGCAACCTACATAGAGAAGGTACTAAGGCAAAAGAAGGAAACAGAAATTGATCTTCCCTGTGCCGCTGTCAGAATAGGAGAAACCAGGTAACGTGGACCCGCTGAAGGTTTAAAACAGATGAAGGAAGAACAGGACGAAGGGCAAAGAAAGGAAGAAAGAAAGGACAGATAAAACAGGACGACGAACAAATGGCACTACCTTGAAGTATTGCGAAAGCTGAGTCCCGAGATGGGTCCATACAAGGGCTTGTGGTTTTGGTGGGTGCGAGTACCACACGCCGTAGGAGTGCGGGCCTTCCTGAGGCGAACATTAGTTTTCCACAGTCTCCCTCGTTAAAAATAATAATAATTATTATATTACAATTTCAGAACAGTATAAATTTTAATTTAATATCTTTTCTATAACACTGATTCTATTATTCTTCTAATATGCTGATGTGCATTGAGAGACTGGTATCAGTACGAAAATTAAAAAAAATAAATGAATAAAAACAATGAAGAATTGAAAACCGTGGATATACGAAACAGCGTGTAACGAGGGATTATTGTATATTTACAATTTATTCTGTAAGTGTATACGAGTTATGATCAGAAAGTATCAGGATTGATTTTATTTACACAAATATACAAGAGTTACAGATTTGTTAATTTGTCTCCTTCCAAATAGTCCCCTTCCGCAGCCAAACATTTCTTCCAGCGCTTTCCCAACTATTCGAAGCAAGTCTTCAAGTCATCTTGTGTAAGCCCAGTTCTTTCGTCATCTTAAGCAAGTCTGCAAGTCATCTTCTGTAAGACCTTAAGTTCTCTCGTCGAATTTTCTTTATCTCTTATATGTCTTAAAATGATCCCCCTTTTAATTAATTTTTAATTTTTTAAAGAAAAAAAAGTCACAGGGAGCCATATCTGGCGAATATGGAGGATGCTGAAGCTGTGGAATATTGTGTTTAGCAAGAAAATGCTGACCAGCATGTGACATGTGGGCGGGTGCATTGTCGTGTTGAAGGCACCATTCACCACTTTGATGTAACTGTGACGTTTCAAATTGCATCCCTTAATCGCCTCAAAACAAATGTAGTAATCCTGGTTTACTGTTTGGCCTGGTGGAGCAAACTCATGATGAACAATCCCCTTGTGATCAAAGGAAACTGTGAGCTATGTTACAAGAAAATTTCTGAATACGCTAGTTGTGTAGAATGTAATCTAGTGGTCCCTAATAGCTTTTACAATTATACAGCATATTTACATAGAGCATATGAATACGTAATTAAATGGATACGTAATTACACTAGACCTCGTATCATCATAATCAACAAGGATTAAATCAAAAATGGTTTGTTCCGTTCCCAAGCGTACAGACGAGAGTTGGTCACTCCAACGCTTTTCCGTGAGTCCCACGCATCGCCGTCCCTTCGGCTTATAACTCAATATTTGCTTGGGGATGCCGCAGTCTTCCATGTGGTTAAGTTGTTCCAACTATTTAAGCTGGTATTGGGCAATCCTTTCAAATAGGCCTATAAGCTACTCATAATATTTAGTCCCTGTCGTACATCGACATTTGTTTTGCGATCTTGGCGAGTATAAGTAACGACGGAGTGTTTTGCCACGTGCCTGATAATTCACATTTCGTAACGTTGTAACCATGAAAACGAGAATCTCTTGCAACTTGTCCACATGTTTTCCACTAACGAAAGCCCAAAACTTGACTTGTATTTAGAGATTTGAAAACTCTTGTCTAAATGCAATAAATGTCTCATACAAGAGGACAAGTATAGGCCTATGTTTTTTCCTTTGCCTGCTGTTGTAACGGATGTAGATAACAAATTTGTAAAGTAGGCTTTATAGCTTTGTGAAGCTCTGTTGGCTAGTCAAATTTCAGAACTAAAACAAGTCTGAAAAATGGTATGCAGAGACCACATTATTGGGTTTGTTAGATTTGAAGCTTTAAAATTGGATGTAACCAATGCAGTTCGATTGTGTTAATGAGATTACTTTTCCAAGTAATAACACATACATAAAGTGTGTGTGTGTGTGTGTGTGTGTGCGTGTGTGTGTGTGTGTGTGTGTATTACACCAGTTACATTTAACGATTCAATTTAAATATTATGGATCAAACTAATCTTTTACTCCGTGAGCTGCAGAACCTGCTCACTATTTTGAACGAACTACGCTTAGACCTACTATTACACAGGCCTAAGTGTTAATATTAGATAATTTTTCAGTTATGGGAAAAGTTATAAAAATCTCGATTACTTTACTATTTCTTCACTAATATAAGAATTGTGGAGCGCACAATAATCCAATGAACACTAAGAATTCGAAACATTCGTATTTGGGTTACAGTTTCTTTTTGTCTGACACCCTAGATTTTTTACATTATTTTCTAATTAGTAATCTTTTTTTGGGCCTGGGTCCCAAAATATTGATATTTCCCAAACTTGAACACTACATACAGACGTCAGTTAAAATTATCTTTAATTTGATACCCTACATGAATTTTGCGATTTTACGAAAATTTTCACCCACTGACGTGACCCTTGACGTCCACAGATCTTGACATTTTTAAAAATGAAGTTATATTCAGACTGTGCTTAAATTCTCATTAATTTAGTACGGCACATGAACTTTTGCGATTTTCCACAATTTTGACCCTAATTTTTGTCTCTCGTTCCCCAATTTTTGAAGGATCGATTTAAAAATAAAATAGGTTTATGTAGGGTAAAAGTATAGGTACACGAAAAGTTATCGAAAGTTATCATGAGACATACCCCAAACTGATAGATAGACAGACCATTAGATAGATGGTCGGACAAACAGAAAAATGCCAAACGGTCGACTTAAAACTGAGAATTTGCTCGGTTTTGTAGGAATTTTGAAATCAAACACCGTATTCTAGAAAGAAGTAAGGCGAAAACAGTAAAAAAAAGGGTAAAAAGAAGAAAAAGTAAGAGTAATGTAAAAAGTGTATAGTAAAGTTGTATTTAAAAAGCAACTTGAAACGTGATTTTTCGTAAGTGCCTAGACCTACTTTTCATATATTTATATAGGCTACATATAACTTTGTGATATAATATGTTACAGACTTTCCTTACTACGTTTGTCTCATAAAATAAATGGTCGCTTTAAAATAACCTCCTCATTATGAGTAATGCTTCCATCCTACCCCCCCTAATCACCCTCAAAAACAAAACTACAGTATCCGTTTCCGTGAAGCCCTTTCCTATCAAAGTTGAACACTGCAGTGTATTGAGTAATTAAAGACCGGAGGGTAGTTGGAAACACAGAGTACGAATATATATATTTTCAAAAACAACAAATGTCGTCAAAGTAGGCTGAACATTGTGCACGTTAATTTATCCTATACTGCCTAGCCTATTTCTCCCTGTAGGCCTGTACGTTACTGAGTATTTCTAATACTATTATCAGCAAGCCCAGGGAATCCTGCTTTTATTTGTATGATGAGTAAAACTTTTGTGTTTTACCTTTCTCTTACTGGAACATAAAAAGTTTCATATGAAAGTTGTAACCTATATGAGGAATAACGTCTGAGGTATTCAACTCGCGAATACAGAAATACATATACTTAAACAGACTGCTTTATAAAACTACATATTTAAGTAATATTAAATAAAACCATAACTGACTCAACTTTTCAATTTTTGCAGCAATGTGCAACTGGCTGACAACGGCCGGTGACTCCGAAGTGGGAGCGGGACTGGAAGCGCTGCAGTACGAGTCAACGGAGTCACTAAGCGACTTGTGGGAAACGCGACGCGGTGAGTATACTGCTTAACCTATAGGTTGAGTTAATACTGGGAGAGGTCACATACGCGCATATATCTCTACATCAGAGCACATTTTAAACAATAAACTTGTGTGGCAGGTATTAGTGTCGGTGCCTAAAAGTAAGAACCTTTGACTTTGTAACACGCCTCCATGTAGTAGTAATGTGCACATCACACGGTAATGTACATATTGAATAATACATAATTAATTATAATGAATCCATTTGAGTGTTTGTGGTGTTTTTATTTTTTTAATTTTCCTAATGTTTAAAGCATTTGTGTATATTTTTACAGTTAATTTCGCGAGTAAAGAATAAACGTGATCATGGTCAAGTTAAATTCAAATTACATAATTTTTAATTTTTTATGAAAATTATATATATATATAGTCAAACACTTTTTGCTACAGTCTATTTTTTGATGTACATAATATATTTAATATTTATATGATTTCACCTCAAGATGTATTTTCCTTACTTGGAACATCTTTGGGACACAAAGCGTCCCGAAACATGTTCCAAAGAAGGAAAATACATATCGAAGTAAAATCATATAAATATTAAATATATATACATTGGTTGGTTTAGTGCTGCCTAGTGCAAATTCCTTAAAATATGCTCTGCCCCTACATCTAGTTAATTCCAGTGTCTAAACGAGTGCCTATAATAAGAAAGTTTGCTTCCTTTTTGTTAAGTGCCGGCTTCCGTAGTTATGAAGTATAATTTTTACACAAAATTCCGTAGAATGGCGTTTAGTATTTAATGGAACATAATTATTCCGTATTTATCTCAGTAATAACAGAACGCGTCATGCGTCAACCCTTGCATCATCTGTCATGCTTGACGCTATAAATTATCAATTGTTTAGTACTGAGCTTAAGAAAATAAACAATAAAAGGTTATGTGAGGTTCGTTTAATAACTAGACATGATTTTAAAAATTTCGTCAACGTTTATTGTCATCACCAGTGTCCGGTTAGCCTCAGTGTATGTTCAATCCAATGTTCTTCATTCCTCTTTACAACTATACTTTCTACCATCCTTAATTATGTTGAGCCACCCTTCAATGCTAACTTCCGTTTGTAGCCTATGATTCGGACCGATATAAGTAAAACATACCACACAAAACATGTCACCAGCCTTCGTTAGTGCTATTCTATTCTTCTAATAGTCTATGTTGTTTACTAGCTGTCCACTTACTCAACAAATATCTATTTGTAGCTATCTATCCGGTCACTTCTCCCCTTTGATATTTCTAATATCATATCTTCTTTGTCATTAATTCTCATCACTTTCGTTTTTCCTCTGTTTATTATCCCGCCCTTTCATTTTATTCCTTTTCATCACATCTTCTAATTTCACATCCTTTGTATAGTTACTGTATCAAAAAATAGACGTTATGCATCTAAAACTGCAACACTGTGACTGATGGAATGACAGCTGATTCACTCATCTCATTGCGTGTTAATGGGAAAATTCTGATTATGTTACAGACAATGTTTCAAGCTGTTTTTCGCGAAACTTGAAGCAAAACGAAGTCTTAGACAAGCGTCTAGAATTGGAGGCAACAAGAATGTCGCTCCAGTGGCAAAGTAAGTTGTAGCCTCTTACATGCCAAAAGTAATCAGAATCTAAATAATTGGTTGTGTGTGTGTGTGTGTGTGTGTGTGTGTGTGTGTGTGTGTGTGTGTGTGTGTGTGTGAGAGAGAGAGAGAGAGAGGGTGCGCGCGCGCGAGTGTTTAATTTACTTAAAACTTAACATTAGTGGTTACACACAGGTATCTTGTTCGTTTCTGAAGTTAAATACAAAGGCTGTGGCTCTGTTCTTAGAACCGCTCCCATAATTACTTTAGTGGTACAGACAGAAATTTTTACATAGACCTATAACGAAATCAGATGATTCGTGCAATATAATTCTGTTACATAACATTTGCTGTATCATATGTTTATAATCCTAATCAAAATATTTCAGGCATTTCATAAAATAACGTAAATAATTTCAGAACACGTTCTGCTAATGAAAATAAAATGAAATTGTTAGGGCTACGTGAACAGAGAAGCGAAAATCTTTTGATTCCAAATTATTGTATCTAAAGTTTAGTTCAAATTTTACCATATAACATGGGCTTTAACTTTTGCACATGCTTATACATTTTATGACAAAATTCACTTTAGATTTTAGAAGTGTGTGTATGTGTACCATAGAATGCATATGTAACAAACAATGCGTTTAATTTTATTGGGGAATTATTTCTTTAACTTTTTGGATTCCGTACAATATATTTCAGATCATAGCTCGCGTTATATAACTTATTATTCAGAGAGTTAGTTCCTTTTGCATAATTATCAGGAGAAACTGTAAATTGTGTTTGATCCTGTAACTGCATTCTGTAACACTTCTAATTAAATAATTGCATTTTTTCAACACAATTAATTCAATTAATTAAAAAATACAATATAATTTTCTAATCTTCTTCATTATCTTTAGCTACTTTTCAGCTATACCGCTTTATATCCTAAAATTAAGATCTTTGTAAATTAATATCCATAAAATTAATAGATATTAAACACTAATATACAGTCAGTTCTATGTCACAACTTTTCATTTGATTAAATATTTTTTTGATATGAACAACGTAGACGATGTAAGAGACTTAATAATGTCTCAGTTTACTTTTTTACAAAATCACTTTTCTTTTTATTTTGCATAGGACACATGACTAAATTTGTTTTTTGTTTATATTTTTAAAATTAGTAAATATAGTTAAAAAAAATCTGTTTGTAAAGTGTAATAAAAGTGCCGGTATTCTTAAGGTTGCTTCGTACTTATGCAGATATTTGGAATTGTCCCCTCTGTAGATACTAGCCACATTTGAGATTTTCTTTTATTAGAAACTAGCAAAATACCCTTGCTTCGCTACGGAGTTTCACGTTGTGCGTAATTGTACAATTATTGCTCGCTTAATAGTATAGGATTAGATAGATTGTACAAATTCTCAACTCTTAGTTTGTTTATTTACATTCATAGCAACAGCTATTTATTATTTATTTCGAGAAAATCGTTAGAGCCGTTTCCGAGAAAAAAAGGACATACATTTATTAATTAATTGAACTTCGAAATTTTCTCGACTATAAGAACCTGCAAACAACGAAGTTTTTTTCAATTTAAAACCATGATTAAAACTCAGGACTAAATGTATTCGGCGTTTCTTAGTGAGCACCTAAGACCTATGATGAAGCTATATTCAAAGTTTCATTGATATCCATTCAGTGGTTTCAGAGATATCGTGATCAGTGAGTCAGTCAGTGGTATTTGGCTTATATAGATATGTATATCTAGCCGATTTACCCAGCGTTGCTCGGGTTCATAATTTATTCATAGGCTCATAGGCACCTATTCTTGTTCTAATGTTATACCGTATTACTTGTATATTGTACAATCTTCCTTATATTGTTACGTTCGCATTCTCACTGGAGGAATACTCTGTAACCAGAATCTATTCTATTGGGTTGCCATAGTAACCAGATCTAATAGTTTTTTAAGACCCAAAGGACCCCATCGAAAAAACACTTGTCCTATGTTGGTTCTCCCGTTGCGTAAAATATTTGTGCCAAGTTTGGTTGAAATCGGTCCAGTGGTTTAGGAGGAGATGTGGAAGACCCCAAAGAACCCCCAAAGGACCCCACCGAAAAAAACACCTATCCTATGTTGGTTCTCCCGTCGCTTAAAATATTTGTGCCAAGCTTGGTTGAAATCAGTCCAGTGGTTTAGGAGGAGATGTGGAAGACCCCAAAGAACCCCCAAAAGGACCCCATCGGAAAAAATACCTATCCTATATTGGTTCTCCCGTTGCGTAAAACATTTGTGCCAAGTTTGGTTGAAATCGGTCCAGTGGTTTAGGAGGAGATGTGGAAGACCCCAAAGGACCCCATCGAAGAAAACACCTATCCTATGTTCGTTCTCCCGTCGCGTAAAATATTTGTGCCAAGTTTGGTTGAAATCGGTCCAGTGGTTAAGGAGGAGATGTGGAACATACATACATAGATGTACTCGCTCACGATTACATCTATTCTGAAAATTATTTGGATTCTCGGAAAAGTTTTATTGCGTCAATTGTTAGTTCCATTCATTGTTTTCCGTCATTTGTGTATGTTGCATACGAGAGATTTTATTTGGGAATTTATAACAAGACTAGATGTAAAATACCCGTGCTTCGCTACGGAGTTTCAACTCTTAGTTTGTTTATTTACATTCATAGCAACAGCTATTTATTATTTATTTCGAGAAAATCGTTAGAGCCGTTTCCGAGAAAAAAAAGGACAAAATTAATTAATTGAACTTCGAAATTTTCTCGACTGTAAGAACCTGCAAACAACGAAGTTTTTCAATTTAAAACAATGATTAAAAACTCAGAACTAAATGTATTCGTGGTTTCCAATAAACTGAGATGTCAACCACTTCATTTACAAAGTATGCAATTCCCGCGATAAATTTCATTATTTGGTTTTTTGCCCCTTAGGAGTGAAAGTTTTTAAAACCGTTTCTTAGTGAGCACCTAAGACCTATGATGAAGCTACGTTCAAAGTTTCATTGATATCCATTCAGTGGTTTCAGAGATATCGTGATCAGTGAGTCAGTCAGTGGTATTTGGCTTATATAGATATCTATATCTAGCCGATTTACCCAGCGTTGCTCGGGTTCATAATTTATTCATAGGCTCATAGGCACCTATTCTTGTTCTAACGTTATATTACTTGTATATTGTATAATCTTCCTTATATTGTTACGTTCGCATTCTCACTGGAGGAATACTCTGTAGCGCACCTGTTTAAGAACATGTCATAAACTGTATTCTTATATCTGGAGAAGAATTCCGTTGCGCGTGATGCTCCTGCTCGATTTCTAACTCTAGGAGAGGGCGAACAGCTAAATTAGTTTTCAATAAAATGTCTACAGTACTTGCACGCGATGCGTATTTAACTGTCGTTTTATAATTCATTGTGTTAATATTGAAATAAGGCATTTGTTAAATTAGTGTCTCCTAAACTTATTCTAATAATACAATACCTCTATAGATTTCAGCTTATCAATTTTTAAATTCACACTGAAGCAAGTGCATTTATATTGTCTGAACACTATGATCTGAATACATTTGCTATCAAAACTTTGTTTTTTATACTCGCTTATAACTTACTTCGATCTTAACTTATCCACTTTTAAATTCAAACTGAAACAACTCTGAATTCACACACTATTAAGAAGTTTCTTAAGTTGCATACACCACCTTTGATATCATAACCTATATCTTTATTTATAAGAACCGTGGTCTCTGGCCCCGCCGTCTATCGCGGGATCCGACCTAAGACTCCCTGGGTTCCGTGGATGAACTCCGGGGAAGGCCCGTCGGACGACTCCCGCGCTATTTCCTACGCGGGAGACTTCCACCGATGCTATGGTAACCAGAATCTATTCTATTGGGTTGCCATAGTAACCAGATCTAATATTTTTTAAGACCCAAAGGACCCCTCAAAGGATCGTATCGAAAAAACACTTGTCCTATGTTGGTTCTCCCGTTGCGAAAAATATTTGTGCCAAGTTTGGTTGAAATCGGTCCAGTGGTTTAGGAGGAGATGTGGAAGACCCCAAAGGGCCCCCCGAAGGATCGTATCGAAAAAACACCTACCCTATGTTGGTTATCCCGCTGAGTAAAATATTTGTGCCAAGTTTGGTTGAAATTGGTCCAGTGGTTTAGGAGAAGATGTGGAAGACCCCAAAGGACCCCATCGAAGAAAACACCTATCCTATGTTGGTTCTCCCGTTGCGTAAAATATTTGTGCCATGTTTGGTTGAAATCGGTCCAGTGGTTTAGGAGGAGATGTGGAAGACCCCAAAGGACCCCCCCGAAGGACCCCATCGAAGAAAACACCTATCCTATGTTGGTTCTCCCGCTGCGTAAAATATTTGTGCCAAGTTTGGTTGAAATCGGTCCAGTGGTTTAGGAGGAGATGTGGAAGACCCCAAAGAACCCCCAAAGGACCCCATCGAAAAAAGCACCTCTCCTATGTTGGTTCTCCCGTCGCGTAATATATTTGTGCCAAGTTTGGTTGAAATCGGTCAGTGGTTTAGGAGGAGATGTGGAACATACATAAATAGATACATACATACAATGGGGGGGGGTTGCCCCTTAGGAGTGAAAGTTTTTAAAACCGTTTCTTAGTGAGCACCTAAGACCTATGATGAAGCTATGTTCAAAGTTTCATTGATATCGATTCAGTAGTTTTTGCTCTACGTTGATTCTATGTTAGTCAGTCAGGCAAACTTCCCCCCTTTTCCCCCTTTAAAGGTCGAATTTCCAAAAATCCCTTCTTAGCGGATACCTACATCACATAAGGAACCTACATGCCAAATTTCAAGTTTCTAGGTATTATAGTTTCGGAGATTTCGTGATGAATCAGTCAGTGAGTCAGTGGTATTTCTCTTTTATATATATAGATTTGTAGCCTGTCAAATGTGTTTTACTCTAATTTGACTGCGCGTCTGTTTTAAACTTTGGTATGGCTTGAGATTCTGTTCTGATTGATTGGTATCCGATTGTAAACTTAACGATTTTATAAATAAACATGTTGGTCATGCATAAGCTATGAGTAATATTTGATTGTCATCCATTCCTACTGCATCCTCAGCTAAGCCGTTGAATTATAGTTGAGTGCATGCAAATAGTGGTACTGACGTAATTCAGTGTCACAATAGATGACTAGCACATAAATACACGACATTTAAAGAGATTGTCATGATAGTATTTTCTAGCATTATCTACATGGCTAATTTCTAAGAAGCAAAGTCCAATATAGCAAAATCAACGGAGCAAGTAACTAATTAGCAGCTGAGTGCCTGTAGTGTTCTCCAATAAGTCAATTCCTGTTATAGTTACTGCTTGTAACTGCACTGCATTTGTGATATAAACTTTTCTGCAGTCATACTTATGGTGAAATCAAAGTACAGTTAAATTATTCATTATTATAGTAAAATAATGTAACGGAATTAACCAAAACTTAGACTATTACACACACACACACACACACACACACACACACACACACACACACGCTTAGATATAATGAGTGCATAACTACCTATTAGCATGGGTAATTGTAAATGTTTCTTGCAGCTGTACGGGCTGTCGACTTCATGACTCTGTGTTAACAGCATAAAGTGTAGCATATGTGTTAACTACTAAAATCCTCAACTATACGTCATATGTAGGCCTGTCAGACCTATTCACAAGCGTGTACCAAGGTAAAGCACATATCTGGCCTTCTTACTTGCGAATGCAGCTGTCTACAATAGGCTATAGAGCAGGCGAATTGCAGTACAGAACAGCGTTGCTTTTGACAGCTGGGCGATAGCACGGCGCTGTCAGATCACTGACGTACACACGCACTCGCGCGCTCCCACTACTGCAGTAATGACTTAAAAAGTTTAAATCTCTCCTGTGTATGAGATTCATTGCTAATGGAACACTTTAATCGCTTCAATTTTCCTGGGAACGACGTTAGTCCTGATTATGATAGTGATGTTCACAGAAAGATGATCTAATTTCTAATGGTATGCGGAGCTATCCACAGAATACAAGGTTAAGGACATTTGTTATTATGCTAAATTTTGATACATATTTGATACATTCGTTCATTTTTTTATCTCTAAACTTGAGTATTCAATGGCTGCAACCAATAATAACACCTTTAAGGTGCTATACATCACACCACAATTTTTGTAAGGCTTACATTCGCTATTCTGAACTTGTAGCCTCTGGTCACCCTTAAATGTGGCTGAAACGTGAATAACACTGTTGCACACCACTGTTGCATCGGAAAAATGATGAGCTGATCTGATGATGAGCTGTGAAGCTTGAAAGCGCTAATCGTAATCATTCTTTATAGTGGTGTGCAACAGTGTTATTTCTGTTTGTGATTATAACCATTAACATAACTTCATTAATTAAATATTCTGAAACGTGCAAGTAAGAGAACTAACTTTTACCGTCATAAAGTTGTCTTTGTTTTGACAGCAACAAAAGTATTTTAAAAATATTTTAAATTAGTTGAAGTAATTACAGATATAGAAAGATGAATATAACACAACATAAGAAAAAAAAAACTTGTTTAGATAGTTTAACATGCATCGAAAAGTTACACGATTCATAGAATGTAAGTTGAGGTGTAAAGTGTAAATAGTTAAACATACGTCTATATAATAATTGAAAGGGGGAATTTAAAGATGAGTTGAGTAAATAGTCTTTCATTGTACCTCTCTGAAAACACTATCTTTACATGTCTGTTTAGCGCACAGAAAATTGATTTTTGCGGTGCGCCTGCAGCAAAAAAGTCTTCCCGTGTGCTAACTTTAAACCCTAAAATAGTACTTGATTTAGTTAAAAATAATTATAATATTCAATAAAGTAGAATAAAGTCGTCTAATATCGGATGTGCCTGGTCGCTTTTCGTACTTTGCCCCTGTGAGTCACAATGATGTTTACAAAACTGTCATGAATCCGCCTCACCCGCCCAGAATGTACTACCCTACGCGGGGACGCTCATGGACTTTATGGCTATCATACTGCCTCACTATCAAATAAAAAACATTACAAAATACAATTATCATTTTACGTTTTTTATAATTTATGAATTGATACGGAAAATGTACGACCTTTAAAACAAGCCCAAACAGGATTTACTCTGATTATTCGGTGATGAGGAAAAGATGTTTTACAAAATTAATAAGAACTATTTTTCTAACACATATAACAAGTTCTAACTTTACACATGTATTAAAAACATTCCATTCTATGATTTTTGTGTATTTCGTTGCAGTCGGATGCCGCGTTTTTGTGTAAGATTGTTTTAAAAAAGAGGTTTCTCTAGAATAGGTAAAAAACGGGAACTTTTTATTTCAACCAAAACAATCCTAACAAAAAAATAACGAAAAAATTGTTGATTTATGCTAAATTAGATTTGATACATCCGTTCATTTTTTTGTCTCTAAACTTGGGTATTCAAATGGCTGCAACCAATAATAAGGTGCTTTAAGGTGCTATACATCACACCACAATTTTTGTAAGGCTTACATTCGCTATTCTGAACTTGTAGCCACTGGTATCCCTTAAATGTGGCTGAAACGTGAATAACACTGTTGCATCGGAAAGATGATGAGCTGATCTGATGATGAGCTGTGAAGCTTGAAAGTGCTAATCGGAATCATTCTTTATATCGGAATTCAACCCACAATGATATAAATTAAAAATCGATATGGAGAACCATACATGACTTCCACGTTGTAAGATTTATGTTTAAAATAATTTACTTGAATTCGGTTCGTTAATTTCTAAAAAAATGTAGCCCACACTCAAACTAATTTCACTATTTTAGATATTTTTGTTATTATGGGGTAGTCGTTTCATATAATATTATTTTTAGTCACTTTATCCATAAAAATTAGGTAGGCTTACTTTATTCTTTTAAAGAAACCGAACTACGCAGGTAATTCGCTCCTCCGAAGCGCTCCGAAGTCACTCATGGACCCTGAGCATCTTGCAGAGGGTCCATTCCCTAAAGACGAAAAGTCTGTCTATGAACCGTTCCTCTGTAAACACGTGCAGTTATACTGCCCAGCGATCCACAGGAAGCAAATCGCTATCCAGGCTGGACACTTTTTCGGCTTGCACGCGTTGTGTTGGTGTGGGTTTCGGCACTTTCTATTTAAAAAGCATGCAAATGTAAGAAAAGAAAATAAACATGAGTGAGGCCAGAAATAACGCGAATTGTGTGTGTGTGTGTCTTGCCTGCTTTTTATTGCGGTAATCATAATAATAAAATGGAAACGTAAACATTACAAGATTGAGATATGCTTGCCTGCCACGAACGATATATTTTCTCTCATACATGATTTAAATTAAAATGAAAAAATATAGAATTTTGTTAAAGTGAAATGAAATGTTTCAATAGAAACTACTTCTTTGTTGTCAATAACGTATAATAAAACTTATAAAATTTACTTCCTCCATCAACTACCATTTTAATTTATAAAAAAATACCCCCTCCCCCTTCAACTACCCTTTTCATTTATAGATATTTCATCTATCTTTCTACAGTGGATTATTATGACCTTCTTTTCAGGATACTTTATTTATAAAATTAAGCATTTTACTCTTGTTAAAACGTAAAACGTTGCTGGTAAACTACCCCTTTCCCTTAACCGATCTTCACCAAAATCAATAGGCCTTGAGTCCTCTACGATTCTAGGATGTATGCAAAACATTATTTGATTCTGTTTGAATTTGCGGCTGTTATCGTTTGCCATAGAAAAAATTCTACACACAGACACTTTTCGAAAAATCGGTATGGAGAACCATACATGACTTCCATGTTCTCAGATTATATATAAAATCAGTTGGTACTGCCTTTATGCATACCCACAGTTATTTCGATAATGCGATTTTTGGGCTTCGATATGTAGTGAATATCGCACATAATTTTATGTAGTGAAAGAATTATACAAATTTTAATTTTGTACGTTGCAAAATAGTTGGCTGGTGATCGTTTGTCATTTGTCGGCAACAAAGAAGTAGTTTGTTGTTAAAATTCCTTCCCGGGGAAGCCGGGCCGTAGTCCAATGTTTTCTGCAAAATCAACGTTTCGGCAGTGCCATTGATAAATAAAGTATCCTTAAAAGACGGCCATAATAATCTACTGTAGAAAGGTAGATGAAATATCTATAAATGAAAAGGGTAGTTGAAGGGGAAGGGGGTAATTTTCTATAAGTTTTATATGTGTACTACGTTACTGACAACAAAGAAGTAGATTCTATGGAAACATTTTATTTCACTTTGACAAAATTCTATATTATTTTAGGAATTATCGAACCGAATTCAAGTAAATGATTGGAACTGTATGAGTGAGTACCCGCAATACATTTCAATGTTTTTAATATGCGATTGTACTGATATATTAAGGTGTGGAAAAGAAGAAGTCTAGTAATTGTAAATAAGTGTACTAATTGTAAATTGCCCTATTTCTTAATGTAAAGCAAAAATACGTGTTGTTTTTATTTGGTAGTTAGGTAATAATGGTTTTGGGTTTTTAGTTTACTGCTAAAATAAATAAAAGCTGTGGTTGAGAAAACATAACATTAAACGTGTAATACAATGCGTATAACAGAGTAACACTTAAAATAAAGAACATAACGTTTTTAAGTTTACAAATTGGAAAAAACAACAGCAAATACAAAATGAAAAATACAAATATTTATGGTTAATGAAAGAACAAGAAACACTGTATTAAGGAATGACAACATATGCTCTACATATTGTACATAATGGATGTTTGTTTTTTGTTAGTCACAAAACGAGTACTTGTCGGAAAACGAATTTTACCAAAAAAAAAACGAGTTCTGCCACAAAAAAAGTGACATGTAGGCCTATAATAATAGGCAAGGGGTGATCCTTGGCCCACTCCCGCCTTACCTCGAGTTGGGTTTTTCGTGGTTTTAGATGTCTATAACATATAAATTGTGACACATATGTGACACATGACATAAATAAAAATTGTCCCTACCCCTTCAACTATCATTTTCATTTATAGAAAATTATCCCCACCCCCTTCAACTAACCTTTTCATTTATAGATATTTCATCTACATTTCTACAGTGGATTATTATGACCTTCTTTTCAGGATACTTTATTTATCAAAATTAAGCACTTTACTCTTGTTAAAACGTAAAAGGTTGCAGATAAACCTCCCCTTTCCCTCAACCGATCTTCACCAAAATCAATAGACCTCGAGTCCTCTACAATTCAGAACTGTATACAAAACATTATTTGATTCTGTTTTAAGGTGCGGCAGTTATCGTTTGCCATAGAAAAATTCTACACACAGACACTTTTCGAAAAATGAATTTTTTTCATGTTTTGAGGGTAGTACAATCAGAATCTGCCGTTATCTCGAACACGATTTTTTTTGCCATGACCATACTTCCATGTCCATATGGAACATGGAAGTAAAAATGGCTGTAATTTGATTTAAGATTAGTGTAACCGTTAACTTGGAATGAAGGTTCAAACTCGAGTGCGCATAGTTTCTGCGCCGACAGTAGTGGTGAAGCATCTAGTCCCCTCACTGAGTTTCACTCAGCGCAACTCATCGTTACCCGTCTTAAAATTTGAAAATCGGTCGTTCACAATCATCATCCTCTTCCTGTCTCAACAGGCAAAATCTAGACCTGGTCACTCCAGCGCTTCCTCGGACGTCCCACACCTCTCCGTCCCTTCGGCTTATAGTTCCATAGTTGTTTGGGGATGGGGCAGTCATCCATTCGGCAAAGATTTTCCCACCAATTCAGCCGATACTGAGCAATCCTGTCGAGTATACTCATAATATTTAGTTCTTGCCGTATATCTGTGTTTCTTTTATGATCATGGAGAATATACCCTGCCACGTGCCTGGAAATCTCATTTCAGCCTCTTAGATACGACTGGCCTGACCTTTTGTTAAATTCACAGACCCATAAAGAAGTGTGGGAAGGGCCATCACCTTGTATAATTTTAGGCGTGTTCCTTTACTTGCTGACTTAAGAGTTCGCCAAATAGTCCCGCACATAAGGTTGAACTTATACCATTTATTCACAACGTCATTGTTTGTATTATAAGACACACTGTAGCCCAGGTATTCAAAATTGCTGACTTGTTCCAGGACAGTACCATCTATAAAAATTTTTGCCCGTACGGGATAAGTTCTACGAAAAGCCATCTCCTTAGGCTTAAGTGTGGAATCCAGAGTCTTCGCAGATTTGATTTAACAAATTAAATGTATAACCAGTCGTTCACAATTGCTGATTTAATTTTGAAAAAACAACCTTTTGACAAAAATCAGAAATAGTTAGGCATATGACAAAAACTCGGGCGAACGACAAGACTGTTAGGCTTGCATAACTTAAGCTTTTACATGGAGGGGGCAAAACGACATAGGACTAACTTGAAGAAAAAGCTGACAAAGAAGAAAGCAAAGTATGCCTAATTAAAACAAACTCAACAAACAAAACAATTAAAACAAACCCAAAGTTTTTAACTTGGAGCCAAAGACAACATTTATCACAACACGAAAAAAACATTCTATGATCTACCAGATAAATTATTGAAAATTTCTAGCCTGGTGAAAATATTTTTGAAGTATTCAGTTTTTTGCAAATAATAAATCTTGGTCCTTGTCGATTCCTTAAAGCTTCGCGTTGAATTGCCGCTGCAAGTGTGATCTGGGCGTGTGTTTTTATTGAGTAGCTGTTAAGTATTCATTAAAACTTTCTATTCCAGAGTACAAAAATACATAGGTAAGTAGGCCACTGACGCATATTGGGACAGTATACTTTTGATTTAATTTATAGTTGTCCATAAATTCAGTGAGTGTCCGACACGGCCACCCAGACTGTTGCACAGTGTATATGAACAAACACAGCGTGAAGGGTCACTGAGCCGAACAGACAGCGAAAATAACTTTCACTGAATCATATGCATACCTCTGTTCAATGGTATGGTAATAATGAGGGTTGTTTGCGCCCTTCGGTCGACAGGGAAAGCTAACGGTAATTTAACGTACCTGTCTATTCAATTTGTCCCTTAAGCATGCTTTTAAATAAAGAACAGATCTGAAAGGTTTACTTTTGTATTTACAATTTTCCAAAATGGTGCAAATAATTTTCATTATACAATACAAATTATTTATGACAACTATAAAGTAACTTCTGTAATGGGACATAAGGTAGAATGTTGTATCGTTAATTTATTAATTTTACCATGTTTTAAAACATTTATTTTCTAGAACGTTCTTGTATTTTAATGCCTTCCCATAGACTTTAGTTGAATTCAAAGTTAAGTCTTTACTTACGTATTCTTTTTGATTTTCGAACATTGTTCCTTAACAAATCTGCAAATAACGCCACAGACAATAAAATGTGGAAGTACTGTATAGGCTTATGCCTACATAACTAATGTTTACCACATTATCACATTTAATGCTCGTATGGAGCGTAGCACGACGAATGGGTACAGCGACAAAAGGGTACATGCGACATTACGGTACAAGGCGTTGCCGTGACACTTGATGAGGGTTAAACACGAGGCCATAAATACTTGACAGGCGACATTACGGTACAACGTCTAGTAATTTATATTACGGTAAATGCAAGATATTTCCACGAAAACAACCCTTACGCCAGGTAGCCGCTCCCGTTATATATATTAGCTGGTCGTTCATATTATCTGTAGCTCATTGTGAATATGGAAGTGGTACTAACTAATAAGGGAAAGCCATCGGCGCATTACCTTGGCTACGGTTATCGCAAGCATAGGGAAAACGCGGAGGGAGTTGTGTCGTGGTTGTGTTTGAAGCAGGAAAGAAAGGGATGTAAGGGAAGATTGAGAAGTAAGAACGGAGACGTACTTAAAGTTGCAGACCTACAGTGTGGGCCGCCAGATGAAGCACTGTTAGAAGTAAAGAAGCAAATCTGCAAGGTTAGTTTCGATGTAAACAAATTCGAAAATACTTCGATCTGACAACATTATACTATAATATGTTATTTCTGAATGTAGAAAATCCATTTAAATTAACCAAAAGTTATTCCTTAAGGTATTATTAATCAATGAGATTTTGATTTTTTTAATTATCCATATTAGATCAAACGATATAGGCATTTGTTTATAGCGCGCGCGTGTTAAAACGGTGCCACCGGCTGCCTCGTCTCTCTGCACATAGGCAGTATATACAGCACTATTATTTATTGCGCAGCTCATTTATTTATGATTTGATCGAAATATGCTTATAGACGTTTTTGTGTAAAATGTTCCGCTCTACATTTTTGAAACAACAATTTTTTCTGTAAAATCAATATTTAATGAACTACAGCTTGGTCCGATCCTCCGACGAATTTTTTCCCCTATTCACATGTTACGAATCTAACGTTCCTCGTCTAAAGAGAAAATAGGCTTAAACATACATTTCCAGAGAAGCTTGTTAGAAAAGTGCGCTTAGGGATGGACGTCTCTTCCTAAACACAAGTCATATAAAATTGTTTATAAAATGTCCTTGCAACAGTCAGTTTTCTCTTTGTTTATAGGCAAAGAAGCGGGCACGAGAGGATTCGATTTCTATATCTCAGATATACTCCGAAGAACTTAGTGATCTTCATAACAGAGGGTATGATTTCGTCACAGAAATGCCATCAACTTCCACTGTTAGAAGAGTACTGCAAAGAAACAGAAGTGTCGCTCGAGGAAACCAGAGGGAGCCACAATCGCGTGATGAAATTGTCCTTGATGAGGGTTGTTTAAGGATGAGTGATGGCAGCAATTTTCTTTTGAATGACGATTCATATGCTCAAAAACTATTACTTTTCAGCGGTGAAAAAGGCCGAGAAAGCATGTAAACGTCAAAAATATTTTTTATGGATGGTACATTCAAGAGTTGTAGCAAACAGTTTGCTCAAGTCTACACAATACATGCCGACTTTGACAGCACAGAAGAAGAAACCAATGTGCATCCGGTAACATTTGCTCTGCTGCCAAGTAAGAAAAAAGAATCGTATGTCCGGATGTTTCGTCTCATCCTTGATGAGATTCCCGAATAGAAGCCTCAAAAGATTAATGTAGATTTTGAAGCTGCGGCAATCTCAGCGCTTCGAGACGTTTTCCCGGAGGCAGAGATCAACGGTTGTTTCTTCCACATGAAAAAATGTTTGTGGAGGAGGGTTCAAGGAATTGGGTTAACGAGAGAATACCGTGAAAACGAATACATCCGACAGTCAATCAGGATGTGTGCAGCCCTACGTTTTTTGAAACCAGAAGACGCCGAAGAGGGATTTGCCGAGATACACTCACAAGCACCGGACAAGGAAAAACTCACAGAGTTTTTTGACTACTTCGTAGACCAGTGGCTCGAAAATGCTGATGTCCCGGTTGAGTTGTGGTCCTGCCATCGACGAAGACACCGAACAACTAATGCTGTTGAGGGGTGGCACCACAAAATAAACAACATTCTACACACCCCTTATCCCAAGGTGAGAGATGTTGTAGAGTGCTTAGAAAAAGAAGCAGAGAACACCAACTGCATGTTCATGCGAATGGAGCTCAACGTGGAAGGGAAGAGGAGGGGAACCAAATACATAAAGCTCGACGAGTCTTTAGAAAGAGCAGTGAAAAAGTACGAAGAAACAGGGGATATTTATTCTTGTTCGAAATCCGTCTCTTATCTTCAGAAACTAGATTAAGATTTTGGTTAAGAGGCATTTTCTAAAATAAAAAAATAAAACTAAAAGTAAAAAATAAAATAAACTACAAAAAAAAGACGAAGCGAAATCTGATTTTAAACACGCCAAAATGATGGTATATCATTTTGCCAGTCCAAAGCCTGGGAAAAGTGTGATGGAAATCAGTTAGAAAAACTTAATCAAAGAGTTTGATTAAATATCAAATATATCAAATGATAATTTGATATACTAAATAACCGGGGGAAAGTTGCATCAGGTAGCTAGGGACTAGACGTTGTACCGTTTTGTCGCCTGTCCAGTTTTTATGACCTCGCGTTTAACCCTCGTCAAGTGTCAGGCCATCGCCTTGTACCCTTTTGTCGCATAATTTCTGTTGTACCCTTTTGTCGCTGTACCCTTTTGTCGTGTAACCGTATGGAGGTGTTCTCCCAACGACTTCTCAAAAAATGAATGAAAATAGATTTGTTAGAAACGAACTTGATTTGCAAATGAAAAGATAATTTTTTTCTTTTTTTTTGTAGTATGAATCAAAAACGTTGATTTTTACACGTTAGAATTTTTTATATCCATAAAATCAGACTCTGTGATTATTAAGCCATTATAAAACATCCAAATTTTGAAACTAACAATCTTGCATGAGATTACTTAGAAAAATTTGTAGTATTAATTTGTAGTATTTTAGAATACACAGAGTAGTAAAAATTCTGTGTTTGAAATTTACCTCGTTAAAGAATCACAGCACTCCAAACTAAGAGCTTTGCAGTTTTTCTTGTGAAAATTAATAACAGCAAAACTCTCTCAAAAATAACATTTCCTATAAATCTAGGCCTACTATAAAAATCTTCTTCTTCTACTTCTATTCAATGATTAGGTTACATAAACCTCTTCCGGCACCCATCTCATCCTCGGACGATCGACGTCTCTTCTACCACTGGGTTAATACTTCAATGCCGCTTTCGTCAATCGATCCTGTTTCCTTTGCAGATGATCCCAACATTGTCTTCTGTAAATTGAAATACTTTCATTTATGTCCTTTACTTCGAGTTCTGCTCTGATATCCTCATTCCTTATTCTATCTTGCAATGTGTAATTTAAAGTATTTTGAAGAAACTGCATTCAGCTCTCTGAATCTTGCATTCTTTTTTCTCATGATTCACGCCTCACTCGCATAAATCAATGTAGGTATTGCAATTGTCTTATAAAATTTAATCCTTGTGCTGTGTCTTGTTTTATTTCTAAGATTTCTATGAATCGTACCACAAATATTCCTAAGTTTATTTACCTTCTCTTTTATATCATAGGACTATTCAGATACTTACTCCACAGCCGAGATATTTAAACCGGCCACTTGTTCTAAAGGGCTGTTTTTATAACTATCTTAGTCCTCACTAGATATTTACTATTAAAGGCAAATTATGATGATGATTTACAAAGATCTACGTTTCAGTTACTAGAAGTGGCGAGAGAGTACTCACTGACAATTTCAGTAAGAAAGACCAAAACTATAAAAATCAAATGCATAAATCAAATATAGCCTACCTACCGTAATCAAATTATACTTTCCGCCTATCCTACTAGTAACAATTTATCAAATACAATAAAATAATTTTTCATAAAGTAACAGAGTCGATGGTTTATTCAAAAGGCTATGGAAGTAGTAAAATAACGTTTCATAAAAAGTAGACTAAATGAAACGTAAACATTTGAATAAGCTCTTATAAATATAAAATTTTACGTTCAACAAAATTACAAATCAGCAAATTACTAATTTTTAATATGTTATTTTCTAATATGTTTATTTTACGAGATTTTATGTGGGGTTTAGTAAAGCAGTGAATATGGCGCCTGGCTATGAATCTAAATGTCTCCGTTTCGATTCCCATTCGATAACATTTCGTAATGTGTTTTTCAGCCATAAGTAAACTCAGCCTGTGAAAGTGACTACTAGCATTACACCGTGCAGTAATAGTAGGTAGCTGAGCGTAGTGCTGGCCACATTACCTTTCTTATAGCCTACCACACATACGTTAGCCTACCCTGCCTAAATCCTAGACTGATTAGGCGGTAAAAAGAAGCCATTATGATAAATATTATTAATATTACCGCTATTATTATTATTATCATCATCATCTAACTTGAAGGAATGGATCGACCGCCAACATGGTGAGGTCAGCTACCATCTGACCCAGTTGCTCAGTGGCCACGGCAATTTTAATGCCTACCTCCATAGAACGGGAAAGGTGCGAAGCCCAGCATGCCAATACTGAGACTCCCCTATGAAGATGCCTCGCACACGTTTTTCAAGCGCTCGAGATTCGCAAGACAGAGGATGGTACTGGAAATGGAGCTCGGGGAGTTCACGCCCGAGAGCGTAGTTGTGCTTATCCTTCGTGGTAAGGCGGAATGGGACCGCATCAATGCATTTATTCAGTGGGTCCTACTAGAAAAAAATATAAGACAGGCCCAACTTGCACACAATGGGCAGTAGAAGATAAGGAACAATTGGAAGGAGCCCGAAAAAGGCGCAATAGGCTCCATCCTGAAGTAATACGCTAAGTGGTTCCAGGATGGATATGAATGACTGAATAAGAGGTGGGTTTTTAGTGGAGTGAGAGTCCCACACACCAGAGGGAGCACAACCTCCTCTGACGGTGCATAAAGCATTTTCCCCTTCTATATAAGTTAAAAAAATATGGGCTTATTGTGCATAGACATTGAAAACTCGTCACACTAATGTCTATTAAAAGATTATATTTGCAAATTATCATATTAACAAACAAAATTACAACATTTTACTCTACGGTACATTAAAGAGACTGACAAAAATGATAACTGAGAAAATTTAAAATAATCAGATTAGAACATTTTGAAAGTTAAAACCATACTAAAGAAAACAACGTGAACCCGTAGAAATATTTAAATATCATACATTGATATTCTATTGATATTCTGAGTTCTACGCTCAGTTAAACCTTTGTACTAAATTATTCGATTTCCGTTATTTTTTTTAAATTGTTACATTTTTAAAATTGTTGAAACTCGCTTATTTAGGTATTCAAAGAAATTCTAAAAAATGGGTAAGACTTCTTCTTCTTCTCCTCTTTAAGGATTAGGTTGTATAAACCTGTTCCGGCACCCATCTCATCCTCGGACGACCCACGTCGCTTCTACCAATTGCTTTATAGTTCAGTGCCGCTTTTACATCGATCCTCTGTCATCCTTTACAGGTGATCCCACCATTGTCTACTAAAATTTGAAATAATTTTATTTATGTCCTTTACTTCGAGTTCTGCTCTGATATCCTCATTCCTTATTCTATTTTGCAATGTGTAATTTGAAGTATTTCGAAGAAACTGCATTTCAGCACTCTGAGTCTTGCCGCTTTCCTTTTTTGTCATAATCCACGCCTCATTCGCATATGTCAATGTGGGCATTGCATTGTCTTATAAAATTTATTCCTTTTGCTGTGTCTTGTTTTATTTTCATTTTCCTATGAATCGTGTCACAAATATTCCTAAATTTATTTATCTTCTCTCGTATATCATATTCAGATTCATAGCTTACTGCACAGCCGAGATATTTGAAACGGCTCACTTGTTCTAAAGTGCTGTTATTTATAACTATCTTAGTACTCACTGGATATTTACCTTTAAAGGCATTTAAAGGTTTTGGTCATTTTACTAAAATTGTCAGCGAGTACTGACAAGAAGAGTCCCACTTCTTGTAATTGAAACATACATTGAAACACTTTGTAAATCATCCTTACTTTCTTGAATAAGAACTATGTCATCCTCATATAGCAGGGAACCCACACCAATTGATTTGTTAAGCTGTATTCCCGAAATCACTCTGGATTTCCATGCTCTCAACATGTCGTCAATGTATATATTAAACAAGGTTGGGGAAACATACCATCCCTACCTCACTCCCTTATTTATTGGAATGTCACCTGAGAGACATCAAAACATTTTTCTTTTATAAAATTGCTAAACTGCTATAATTGTTTTTATTATTTAGACAAAGCTTTTCGTCATTACTGACATCTTCAGGTCTTAAAAAACGTTTTTTAAGACCTGAAGATGTCAGTAATGACGAAAAGCTTTGTCTAAATAATAAAAACAATTATAGCAGTTTAGCAATTTTATAAAAGAAAAGTAAGGATGGCTGCTAATTTAAACAATACGAAGAATCAAAACATTTATTAGCGTAAACGGAACACTGTATCAAGCAAAAGAAAGATCGCAGCAGGTCGGTAGGGCAAAGAATTAGCTGCCTGCAGGATGGAGCAATATATTTTCCATGAAGGGAAAAAAATTTCAGAAGTGCAAATACTTTTATTTTTTCATTAAACCTCAGACACACACAAGTTTGTAATTCTTCTATCATAGTAGAAATAAATACACAGATTGTATTATTTTATTAAGATATTTCTTGCATTAATTATTTGTCTATCATAGTACGTATAGAATTGTGTAAAGGATGGTTAAACATAACGTTTGATCTCCCCTAAGTAGTGCTGAAGTTTCTAAAGTTCATGATCCCCAGTAATCAAAACATTAGAGGAGGTTATTGTGTGTACGAGGGTCCAACGTGAACAAAGACTTGTCAACATTCACTGTGGAGCGTTGCTCAGCGTAAAGCTGCGAATCTTCACAGTGTACGTTTCATAGGACAGACAAACACGCGGAAAAGAATAGAGCGCTCCAGAGTCGATCGCATGAACCCTGAGCACTTACAGAGGGTTCACTCCCTAAAGACGAACGTTTGTCTATGAACCGTTCCACTGTATACACGTGCAGTTACACTGCCCAGCGATCCACAGGAAGCAAATCTCTGTCCACGCTGGACACCTTTTCGGGTTGCACGCGTCGGTGTGTTTGTGTGAATACGGAACATTTCATTAAAAATGCGTGCAAACATTAAACAAATAAACACGAGTGAGACCCTAAATAACGCGAGTTGTGTGTGTGTGTGTGTGTGTGTGTGTGTGTGTGTGTGTGTGTCCTGCCTCCCTCTTTGATACCGGTAATCATTATAATAAAACTTTGGAAACAAACATTACATAATGGAGATGAAAATTACATAACGGAATATTACATCTTCATGCGTCGACGATTTAAATTAAAATGAACAACATTACAATTTCGTTGTGTGGTAACGAAACCATGTTATTTGTAACAATTACCATTGATTGACAAAGTTTAAGTACATTTTAGGTTAAATTGCGAATTCTTGTTTTAGCATCTGCAGCTGCTCCTCCTTCTTTTATAATCACACTACCAAGGTTACTGAACTCTGCTATTTCTTCTATGTTTTCCTTTTGCACCTTCAGTACCTTGTGACCTTTTATATTAATTTGTATTGATTTTGTTTTTGAAGCATTTATCTTGATTCCACCCACTCTGGCTTCTTTTTCGAGATCTTTCAGTTTCCCTTCCATATCACTGTATGTCTGCGAGAGCAAGCAGATATCGTCTGCTAAATCACGGTCTTCCAAATGATCAGTCAAACCCGACTGAATACCTCGTTTCATTCCCGTCACGACACTCTTCATAACATCATCCATCACAATCGGAAAGATTGTTGGAGATAAAATCCTGCCTTGTCTAACTACTGTTTTTACCATAAAGGGTTCTGGTCACCTTCATGGATACCTCGGCAGCTAAATTTTTTTTACATTTCTTTGATGATTTCAACAATTTTCCTGGGTCTTGGATTTCGTTGTTCATGACGTTTCCGTTGATTAACTAAATATAATTATACCCCTACCGTTACATAATATTTTCCTTGGTATACCAAATTTATCCATGGCCTTATTCCTTTTCAGCGAATCAAACGCCTTCTCGAAATCAATGAACAGGAGGTGAAGTCTACTGATGAACTCATTTGACTGTTCCGTGATGATGCGCCGAGAGATTATTTGATCTGTGCATGAGTGATTACTCCTAAAGCCTGCCTGTCCTTTTCGCTGGAATAACTGTAATTATTTCATTCCTATCCTCTAATAGACAGGAGTTTGTCTTGGCTTTTTCATTTTCTCTGAGATTATTTGTAAAAGTTTTGATAACCGCGAGTTCTTCACCTGAATAAATGTACTCGTGTACTGACGCCTATTTTCACAGCCATTTAATTATTTTTACCAAACAGCTCGATAACAGCGGTTGTTTTGTTTATGGAAGTAATGAACAATGACTTGCTTAATTGACTCGACTTTTGTAAGCGAATCAGAATATCCGTTGTTTCTGTTCGACGTAGACGTATGCTACTCGGTGACGTTAATGTTGCGTCTTAGCGTCCTGGTGCGTGTGCACTGTCCGTACCGGGTACGCAGCCTGATGGACGCCGTTTCTGCACAAGGTTGACAGGATGCGGGTCTGCGGGTCCCCTACGCATGAAACGGCTGCTCCGGCCCGACTCCGGTACGGTTACACGAGCGTTTTTTCCCGCCCCTTTGCGTGCGGCTGGAGAACGCATTGGATTTAACACAGAGGCTGCAATGAAATAGGTCTCACGGGCGTGGATAAAACACACGGTCGTCAACTCTGCTGGGTTTTCAAGGTCTCCCGCATCGAAATACAACCTGATGCGTTTTTTTAACACGCACGAGGGTCGTCACACGGACTGTTCAAAGATGCCGCTTAAATAGCATTTGTTTATTTACTTGTTACTATGGTAATTAATTTTGGTCTCCATGGTGTTTTTGATATCTTTATAAAAAAAATGTAATGTAAAAATTTTCTTAATAGAGATTGATTTACTACTGATAACCTATGTTTTCTTTAATCTAATCACGGACGTTTCTGTGCAGTTGCGTTTTAACCTTTATAGCCAGAACTGTAGGGATGCGCGTCCGAGACGTCCCAACGCTGCCGTCCGATTATAAAACGGAATTTACCGCGGCCTTATAAAACGGAATCCGGTTAGTCTATATCACGGCCTTCTCTGACGGTGTATAAAGCATTCCCCCCTCTAAAAGAAAAATCAACAACTATGTCCACGCAAAGACATAGGCGTCTGTTCTACTGAACGGAAGAGATCGTTACTCTCCGAAAGAAATTACTTCAACCAAGGCGGAAACCTCAACGGGCACGAAGAAAAGGGAGAGAAGCCGACCTCAAAACAGCAGATCGTAAAGCAGCATAAAAGAACTTGCGCAAAACTATTAGACGGCAAAAGGAACTTTGTTGAAAACCATTGGGAGAAGAAATAACCAGGTAGGCCTATTCCTGTAGACTAGGATATAAAATTGTAAACCAGAGCTTTTGTGTCGGATGGGCGTCTACAGGATGCGGAGAGAATGCAAAATATTGTAATACCCTTTTCCCATCTTACAGTGTGAGAAAAACAGAGAGTGGAACGATAGCAGCCTGCAGAGATCCCTATAATCAGCGAAGACGAATTGATATAGCAGAGGACTCGGTACGAACTAAAAAGGCACAAGGGCCTCACGGCATACCAGCAGAGGTGCTGAATGCTGTGGCGCGGACTCACCCGTAATTGTTGCTTCGCATGTATAACTTTAGTCACAAAACAAGACTTTTGTGTTCACGTTGGAAAAGGGCAAGGGTGGTCCTTATCAGCAGAGGCAAAGGGGATGTCAACTCCCCAGAATCCTCCAGATCTTTATGCATGCCAGGAAGGTGCTAGAAAAATTGATAAGACTCGACTTTTGCAGGCTATAAAGAACTTCGGAGATTTAGCTGACAGATAGTATGGTTTTACAAAGGGGCAGGTCTGCAGTATACGCAATTAATACAGTATGTGAAGCCGCAAAGGTAACCCAAAGAGGAGACCACTTCTGATGGCCAATTTACCTCTTTGTCACGCTGGACGTCAAAAACGCGTTTAACTCAGCGAAGTGGAGTGATATACTTGACGCTTTGGAGCATACGTTTCGGATACCTAAATACCTATTGCGTATATGGAGAAAATAGACAGACTAAACTGCAGTTTCGGCAAACACACACTGGACGTCTGCACCACACATTTTCACCTGTGACGTATGGAAAGAGGAGGAAAATGTAGTGGAACAGATCTCTCCCGGACTAATGCGAATCTCAGCGAACACCACAGGGATCAGATAGCAGACTACATAGAGAAGGTTCTAATGCAAAAAAAGAAAGCAGACAATGATCTTGTTAGGGCCTCTGACAGAATAGCAGGAAGCAGGTAACGTGAACCCGCTGAAGGTTTAAATTAAAACAGATGTGCGTCCACATGGACGATGAACAAATTGCACTACCTTGAAGCTGATTGCAAAAGCTGAGTCCCGAGGTGGATACATGCCAAGGATTTGTGGTTTTGGTGGGTTTAAGTCCCACAAACCGCAGGAGTGCGGACCTCTCCTACTTCGAACGTTAGTTTTCCATATTCTTCCTTTTAAAAAATTATCATCATCGTCATCTTCTTTAAGGATTAAACCAAAAATGGTTTGTTCCGGCCCCAAGCAGATAGACTAAAACTGGTCACTCCAACGCTTCTTCTGACGTCCCACACCTCTCCGTCCCTTCGACTTATATAATTCAAGAGTTTCTTGAGTATGCGGCAGTTATCCGTTCGGTCGAGATGTTCCCAACATTTTAGCCGAGAGGTAGCAGCTGTAAGGGACATTACGATGACGGTAAAGCAGCAACAAAAGCTGCTTATAAATTTTCAATATGGCGCTGTTCGAAATTTTTATCCTACATTGTACAAACATCAGAACTTGCAACAAAAATATATTCACACGTAGGCTTCCGCGGCCGGTGTCCATTTAAACACATGTTTGAAGTCTTCTTCCGGTATGGACCGCGTCCAGAATGTCTTGTATGACAACCTTTCTTTCATATTATAATGAGTATCCTCAGGTTTAAGTGGTGAATCGTCAGAGAATCGTCACACAGAGAATCGTCATCGTATGTTAATAGGATATTTTCCCTTCAGTTTGATGAGTAGAATCATTTACCAAAGCTTGAAACCATTTATTGCGAACACTGTATGTATATATTGATGACATCATCCAAGCATGGAGACAAGATATTAGCTCAGAGATTAAACTTAATCAGAGAAATTGTTTAGATATTTTACTATTCCCTAATAGTGCAGATTTTATAAACTTAGTCCTAGCTTAGTATTTTATTTTTATACCTAGCTGAGTATGAGTTGCGGTATTTTTTAGATCGTTTGAATCATATTTAAAAGCAGTATAATTTTTGAATATTAAAGGAGAAAACAAAATTGTTGTTTTGTGGGGAAAGTATCCTGTCAGGTCAAAAACTGTTATCAAGAAAGAATATTTAAAACAAGCCTGTGCGTTTAAATATATAGATTGCGTTATCAGTATTGACAATTAAACAGAACGCGATATCACGATGAAGTTACCGAAGCTTTCAAATATGTAGCGGCATCATACGTAGAACACTAAAGAATAGAACAAGAAAAGAAACGAGGATTCAATTTTATAAAACAATTGCAGTGACTGTGTTAATGTACCATATGAATGCGAATCGTGAGTGTCTACCAGGAAGGTTAGTATAGGCCTACTGTGCCATGAGTAATAATTTTGTAAGTATGAGGGAATCTCGAGAGCAACAAAGATGAAGATATTGAAGGCCATTTCAATCATGGCTGTGAGGTATTATTATTTTAAGTGAGATACAGAGAAGAGTATTGTGAATGGCAAGAAAGGACACAATGAGAATTACTGACATAAGAAGAGAACTAGAGTGCATTACGTAGAAGGTAGACAGTTGGGTTGGTGGGCCCACTTACATCGTCTGAGAGATTTTTGCGAAGCAGAAATTGCGAAGAACAAAAATATAGAAAGACCTGGTCCGACTTTGAACCAAGAACTTGCTAAAATTTTATTAAAAAATGGATAGAATGGGGAGAAGCGAAGACATTAGGAAGAGATAAACGCGCAGGAGAAAGTTTGTAAAACTTTGACAAGTCATGAAATGTACTGGTTGTATATTTACACACAATGTAGCCTATAGGGCTATGTGTGAAATGTAAGATTGATTGAATATGTATATTATATGGTACTTAGTGTTTACAGTTTAATGTAATGTAATCTACACCATTATTTTGTAGTAGAATTATGTGAACAATGAATAAATAATAACCACGTGGTGACTGGGCGCTGAGAGGTTGGTTTGATATTTTCTAGTTGTTCCGGAAGTAGCTATCGTTCCACGTGTAGGTCTACAAGTTGTGCTTCCTGAGCTGCAAAACTCGCTCACTATTTTGAACTGAGTACACTAATTTACTTGAAAAATTTTTATATAAGATGATTTTTCAGTTACAAAAATCTCGATCAACCTACTACTTTTTGTTAGTAAAGTAACCATTGTAGAGTAATCGTACAATAAACGCTAAAACTTCCAAACAATCTGATTTGTGTTAAACTATTCTTTAATCTGACTCCCGGATGTTTGAGATTTCCAGAACTGTAGACTACACTGTATTTAAGTTTTGATTAAAATTCTCTTTACTGTGATATCACACATGGAACATGCAATTTTATCAAATTTTTGTCACATTTTCTATCCCTGGCGTTCTAAATTATAGACATGTTTAAAACTAAACTATACACTCAGATTTTAGTTAAAATTCATTTTATCTGATACGCCACATAAATATTATGAACATCTTTAAAATGAACACTAAATTTATATTTTGTTTAAAATTTTTTTTAATATAATACATATATACTAAATGTAAATTTGCGATTTTTTTTCAAAATTTTTTCCTGCAGTTCCGTCTATTTTTTAGGCTTAAAACAATAGGCTTCTGTAGGGTAAAATGTATGGACACGCATGTACAGTTTTACAAAAATAGGTTGATGTGTTAAAAAGACCGTGAGATGTACAACCAAACTCCAAAAGGTGAAGTTAAAAACAGAACTTGCTTCCCTCGTTTAAAAATACTACTGTCATATTGATAATAAGAAACAATAATCATCATCATCTTCAACGAGTAAACTAAGGATGGTTTGTACAGGTCTCAAACAGTCAAAGTGTCTAGAGCTGGTCACTCCAGCGCTTCCTCGGACGTCCCACACCTCTCCGTCCCTTCGGCTTATAGTTCCATAGTTGTTTGAGGATGCAAGAGTCATCCATTCGGCAAAGATGTTCTCACCAATTCCGCCGGTACTGGGCAATCCTGTCGAGTATACTCATAATATTCAGTTCCTGCCGTATATCTGTATTACTTCTGTGATCATGGATTGTATACCCTGCCACGTGCTTGAGAAATCTCATTTCAGCCGCTTGTATACGACTGGCTTGGCCTTTAGTTAAAGTCCAATTCTCAGACCCATAAAGAAGTGTGGGAAGGGCCACCACCTTGTAGAATTTTATCCGAGTTTCTCTACTTGCTGTCTTAAGAGTTTGCTGATAGTCCCGCACGTAAGGTTGAACTTATGAAATAATGCAATCAAAATACAGGCGCATCTTGAGTATCCCGTAACGGTTAGTAGTGAATGCCTTAATTCCATTGCATATCAAATAGGTCTACAAATCTCAATGAATTCAGTAATAAACAAAACACTCCTCTTTGAATTATAAAGTTTTCTTAACTTTTATTTTAAACTAATATTGTTAATGAAAATTAAACGATATAAATTTTTAAGATAATTTAAGTTTCCTAGTTCAGTTTCATTGAAAATGTTAAACACCTGCTACTGTAGATGACGTGTTTACCTTATACCCCAAAGAAGTTAAGCAATTCTGTAATTTCCTCAGTAAATATATATATGACGTTTAAATCCAAATATCTTATTATCGGTATTTCAATTGATTCAAAGCTTTACTATTTCAGTGTATGGTAGTAGGCCTAATATAAACAACAGTAGGCCCTACAACTTCTAACATTATGTTATGTTTGTAACATTAATTACGTACATACAATTTTTTTTTTGTGATTTTGAAACAACCACATTCTTCTTCTTCTTCTTCTTCTTCTTCTTCTTCATCTTCTTCTTCTTCTTCTTCTTCTTCTTCTTCTTCTTCTTCTTCTTCTTCTTCTTCTTCTTCTTCTTCACTACATGACTTGGACTATAGCCCGTTCAACCTTCACAGAGTCTCTAACCATTTTTTCAGGGACTTCCACGATCTCTCGTCCCCACTTATTATTTGGAATATATTCAAAAGCTTGTTTAGGAATACGCTTGTCTACCATGCCTTCCACATGGGCTCCAGGTCTACCTGTATTCCTTTATTCTAGCCAACTGTAACTTCAGGTCCATCCTTATGTGCCGTTCCATAGATAATCCATCAGATTGCATCCCTTAACTGCCTGCTCTTAAAAATTCCACTTCCGAGGCCTGTATTTTTGAAATATCTTTTCACAGCAGAATCCATGTTTCACATGCATATATTAAAGTCGGCACAGCCACGACTTTATAGAACTTTACCTGTGTCTCCCTCTGCGTTTTATTCTTCAGTAGTCGTCTTATTGTTCCACAAGTATAACAAAATTTATTTATTCTCCCAAAATTTCGTCAATATACATATTAAATAAGCTTGGAGAGAGGCTACAGCCTTGTCTAACACCTTCTTGAGATAATCTTCCCTTACCTAAATCTATACGAATAGTTGCCCCTATGACGACGAGGTGAAGTAGAAAGCCTCTACGTATTAAAATATCCCACAACTACTCAGCCTATCAATAGCTTTCTCATAATCAATATAAACCACATTACATGCGTCCAAAAATTCATGCCGCACCTTTTCTCAATTATTTGTTTTATTGAAAAAACTTGTCACTGCATGATGTCCAACCCTAAAACCACTTTGTTCCTCTAATAAAATTGTCTCAGAGATGTCTGTAAAGTGCTGATCAAAGATTCGTGAATATAATTTATAACATGTATTTAGAGGCGAATTTCTCTGTAGGCTAATTGTAACAGCATTTCCGTTGCCTCTTCTTAAATAATGATATCACTTTTGCCTGCAACCAAGACTTGGGGATTTTACATTCCTCCCATTCTTTGGACTTTGACAAACTGAAGACGGTTGGAGGACAAGAATGAATTACGAACTGGATCAAATAACACACGGTTCCGGCAGTCCGGTTCGTGAAGAGTAGAAGATTCGAATAGCTGGGTCACGTTGGACAAATGGATGACAACAGAAGAACTAAAATAATCCCAAAGTAGAAACCAATAAGCAGAAGGAAAATTAGAGGAAGTCGCAGGAAAAGATGAATAGATAATTTGAGATGCTAGATGCATGTGAGATGCTGGAGAAGATTGTGTGGTGACCAGGCTGAGACCAACACTGGGTTGTGACGACAGAAGACGAAATGAAATTGGACACAACATTTAATTTTACTTTGAATATTCAAAGATTTTAATGAATTAAAAACACAATAGCTGAGGTGAAAGCAACTCTCTAGGGGAAGAGCATCCCAAAATCAAAGTTCCTGATCCTCCAGGTTGGGGGTTGGATCGGAGAATTCACATAGCCCATCTGTAAAACTTTTATGTGCAGAAACCTGTCAGTTTCTTTCGCCAGCCAGTTTTTACAATATGAATGTGATGGCTAATAGTTTTTCCCAGTAGGGGCCCGATCGGATTCGGGGGCGGGGGTCTTCACAACTTCATGTTACTGCCAAACAAAGAACTCGCAGAAATCATCAGGTTAATTTTAATATTGGACTGTGGAATACACTCAGTTTATACCGATCCGGAGCTCTCAGAGTGCTCCTAGACCAACTTAACACTTTTGCAATAGACATAGCTGTGTTACAGGATATCCGGTGGACAGGCCAGGGAATTCTTGAGAAGCGGAGCCACACTGTCTATTACAGCTGTCATGATAGGCTGCATCATTGTGGGACAGGATTCATCATCCACAAGCGTTTCAGACAAAGGGTTAAACCTGTGAGTCCACGAATCTGTTTTCTAAGAATTAAGGAAAAATTCACGAATTATTCCCTCATTAGTGTTCATGCGCCAACTGAAGCATCGCCAGAAATGGAGAAAGAAGAATTTTATGACCTCCTTGATGAGGACTTTTGATCAATGCCCTAGTCATGAAATCAAAGTAATTGCTGGAGACGTGAATGCGAAAGTAGGTAGCGAAACAATCTACTCTCCAACAATTGGACGGCATAGCCTGCACGAATCAACTAATGATAACGGGCAGAGGCTGATTAATTTTACTGCATCAAGGGACCTGGTCATTGGTGGAACACTCATACCTCATAAGGGAATATGGACTTCACCTGATGTTACCACCATTAACCAAATAGACCACTTCCTCATTAGCTCACGAAGTAGATCTAATCTACTGGATGTGAGGACAAGAAGGAGAGCCAATATTGACTCAGATCATTACCTAGTGGTTGCACGACTGAGAGATTGTATGTCAATGATTAAGACACAACGTGCTCCAAGAAGAAAACAGTACAACATATCCAAACTAGAGGAGGAGGACAACCGCTTGAGATTCACTGCACTAGTCGGAAATAAAATCAACGAAACGACTACAGGAAATCAAAGTATAGACACTGTTTGGGAAGAAATCTCTTCAGCACTTGCCAGTGCTGCAGAGGAAGCTCTAGGCCTCAAAGAAAGGGGGCCTTCAAATCCATGGTTTGATGATGAATGCAGAGTTGCTACAGACCTTACAAACGAAGCCTACGCAACATTGGTACAGAGGCACACAAGAAGAACTGCAGAGGAGTACAGGAAGTGGAGGAGAGCGGAAAAGCAGGTGCATCGGCAGAAAAAGCGCTATTGGAAGAGTCAACATCTGGTAGAGATCCAAGATCTTAAGGATGCAAATGAAATCAGAAAATTCTATAAGGTAAACCAAGGTAGGAAACCCTTTAAGCCCAGGACAACAGCTTGTCGAGACACTGACGGCACCCTACTTACAGAAAATAGGAAAATCCTCGAAACGTGGCGCAAGCACTTTGAAGCTCTTCTTTCTAAGAATGACGAGGTGGACAACTATGTACCACCTGAGCTAGAGGAACATGGACACATCGAGCCTCCGGATGAAGATGATGTGATAGCTGCAATAGAAAGCCTTAAAAACAACAAAGCTCCCGGTTCTGATGATCTTCCTGCGGAGCTTTTCAAAATCGGTGGTGGCCTAGAGCTGGTTAAAACCCTTCAACACCTTGTCAATGATATATGGATAGAAGATAAACTACCAACAGCTTGGTAGAAGACAGTTATATGTCCGGTTTATAAAAAGGTAGATCAACTAGACTGTAACAATTACAGAGGTATTTGGCATTTATCTTCTCCCTGTGGTGTATAAAATAGTGTCCCATATATTGTACAGAAAACTGCTTCCACATGCTGATCAGCTGATTGGTCGATATCAGTGCGGATTTATAAGAGGAAAATCGACAATAGACCAGGTTTTCACACTCCGACAAATTCTGGAGAAAGGTAAGGAACATAAGCTACAAACCCATCACCTCTTCATAGATTTCAGAAATGCATATGACAGCATTGACAGAAAAAAAATTGTACACTGCTCTTGAAGAACTGGGCATACCAAAGAAATTAATAAGATTGTGTAGGATGACAATGCTAACAGTGAAGGGCATGGTGAGGGATCAGAATGACTTATCAGGAGAGTTTGACTATGGAAAGGGAGTCCTCCAGGGCGATGCTCTTGCTTGCCTCCTCTTCAATCTTGGCTTAGAACAAGCTATAAGAGATACTGGAATAGACTCCTCCGGGACTGTATTCAACAGGTTGGTGCAGGTCCTAGAATATGCCGATGACCTATATATTATCGGGAGGTCCCTTCGAGCAGTCACTGAAGCTTATCTTGCTGTTGAAGTTCCCGCAAGGAGGCTGGGTCTTATAATAAATGAAAGCAAGACAAAATACATGGCCACAGGACAGAAGCCTAGAGAAGGAGAGCATATCCAAATTGGCATCTATTCCTTCGAAAAAGTCAACAACTTTGTTTATTTAGGATACCAAGTTAACTCCAATGGGGAAACAACAGATGAAATAAAGCGAAGAATCACCTCAGCTAATAGGTGCTTCTTTGGTCTCAGACCAACCACTGTTCCAGAGCAGAATAATTGCCAGGAGCATCAAGCTGCTTTTGTATAAAACACTGAACCGCCCAGTTCTGAAACCTGGACCATTTCTAGAAAGTCTGAGCTAAGCCTGCTGGTTCATGAACGCAAAATCCTCCGCAGTATATTTGGTCCAATACGTGTAGGAGGTGAATGGAGGAAAAGAACTGAACTCTTCTGAATGAACCAGATATTGTGAAAATTATAAAACTTGGTAGACTCAGGTGGGCTGGACATGTGATCAGAATGGGGGAGAATGAAATACCAAGAAAGGCACTCACAACAGATCTATGGCACCAGGAGAGTTGGTAGACCCAAACTACGTTGGGAAGACGGTGTGAGCTACGGTACGCGCCATATCCTTGGGACCCGGAACTGGAGAGCAGTTGCACTTGACCGGGACAGCTGGCGGAGGCTGTTAAAGGAGGCCTTGACTCAGTAATGGGTTGTTGCGCCGCTGAAGACAAAGAAAAAACACGATAGTCTATAATTAATTATTGTAGGCCTGTTTCCAAATATTGCAATAACTTCTCTTGTTTTAAACTGTAAATTCCGTATGATTCCGTATGACTTTATAAATATTGTAAAGCGTTTGACACTGTAAATAAATAAACATTGTAAAATGTTAAATATGAAAATAAAAGTTTTAAATCTGTTCTTTATTTAAAAGCATACACAAGGGACAATGGCACGAGACAGGTATTATCGTTAGAGTAAGTAGCTTTCCCTGTCATTGTATTGTCTACTACAGGGCGTAAACAACCCTTGTTATTACCATACCATTAAACAGGGGTTTGGACAGTGAAAGTTATTTTCGTTGTCTGTTCGGCTCAGTGACCCCACGCGTTGTGCTTGTTCAGATACACTGTGTATCAGGGTCGGTGGCCGTTTTCAATTACACTTAATTTTTCTTTAATTAGAAATTAAATAAAAAATCTTGTAGACCGATTGCTCCAATATGTCTTCTATATCGATGGACAATGATATTATTACATATAGGTCTATAGAAATGTGCATAGGGAGTATTAATGAAAAAAAAACTTAATCACGGTTCAAGCAAAACCACGGGTCAAGATCATATGCACAAAATAAACACTGTTTCGTCATTGCTAAGCTTTAGGAAGTCCGACACCAACAAGGTCATCATCATCACCACTCCAAGGATTAGGCCCTAAACCTGTTCCGGAACCTACCTCCTCCTTGGTCTACCGCCATCTCTCTTCCCGGTAACCCAAGGCAGCCACAGGTAGACGGATATCAGGCATGCGATTCAAATGTTCACACCACCTCCTTCGGTGGTCTTCAATCTTCTGGTGCAACGGTACAGTGTTTAATTGGCGTCTAATATCCTCGTTCCTTGTCCGACCCAAGAGAGATCAACCTTGCGTCCCTCTTAGAAATTTAAATTTCAGCCGCCTGAATTGTCTGTATATCACTTTTACCAAGATTCCATGTCTCATGGACAGCCAGTTTTGTAAAATTTCATTCGGGTATCCTTCTGCGTTTTATTTTTCAGGTACCTGTGAATCGTATCACAGATGCGTCTAAACAAGGCACTATGACAAATTGATTCAAAACTATTTTTACACGGCAGGAACTTACGATGTTTTGCTGAATTGTTTTTAATTTTTAGCCAATTGCTACAAATGTTTGGCCTGTGTTGTAGCAAAGATCGTCCTGGGCTCACTAAGCCACTAAATTCATTTATTTTTTCAATTTTATTTAGGTTACAATTCTTTTGAAATAAAAAAAACGTTGCAAGGAAATATTGTGTTGTTGGTGTTTAAGCCAACCGTAGGGCCTATTGGAAAATGTAGCCTGTAGAATCATAGACCGGTCGAGTCAGGGTTTAAACAAAAAATTGAGTTAGTTTCTGAATAACAAATGACGTATTGTACCTTTCATGCTCAGTATTTCTACTGGTATATCATGTTTTAAGTTGGTAAGAATCAGTCAAACCAGGTTTCTAAATATCCCGTAAAAACTGCATTTTGTAAAGTTATCAAGTTAATACCTTCTAAATTTTTGGTATTTTGCGGGTAATTCGACAAAAATTATGAAAAATACGATATCTTTTAAATACAAGTTTTCAGTCTTTTTCTAAACTTGACCTACTGTTTCTACAAGAATTTTTTGGTTCACAGAAACATTTAATTCTACGTAAATTTTGCAAACGTCCAAATTTAAAGGTTATTAAATACCTTTATTGGTTTTTTGTTTTTGTTAATTTAGGCTTACGCTAACACCTACTCGGAAGTGTACTCGGAGATTTACCCTAGTTACACTTTATAAATTCTCGACAAACATAAGTAGACATTTTTTCAACAAAAAAGTAGTAATGAATTTCAACATCCAGTTAATGAATTTAATTTGAGTCTTGTTGTTGTAATTTGCTAACTAACTATAGTGTAGGCTGATTATTTATGTTTTTGTAAATAAATTAGTATAACAAAAATATAAATTTGTTTTTAAACAATATTCGAACGCTTGTTATGTTTATTCATAATTACTTTTTCATCCTTTTGAATAAACTTGGTTATCAAACAAAAAATTTATAGTTTTTTTTTATATATATTTAACTGGTTATTGTACTTTTGATAGACTAGGGTAAGAAACGGAGGCAGCTTCAGAACAATTGATATAAGCCTAGGCTACATACTTAACCCTACATGCATACTAAACTTTGGTTATTACTGTCAGCAACATAACACGAAAGTGGCGGAATTTCGAAGCAAATACTATACCTTGTACGACAGAAAGTAGTATTTGACTACACGTCGCTGGCACAAATATCCCATTTCCCGTATTTGGGCTAACATATTACTTACGAATTTCATGGATACACGTAATAAACACTCAACATATTTTGAATAGGAAAATATGTTAACAGATGTAGATACAACATTCTATCCTATTGTATGGTTCTGAAACGCGGGGTTAGGACTAGAAAATGTTTGAATAGGAAATAATACAGATATATGGCAAGAACTGAATATTATGAGTATACTCGGCAGGATTGCCCAGTATCAGGCGAATTGGTGGGAACATCTTTGCCGAATGGATGACTGCCGCATCCCCAAACAACTATGGAACTATAAGCCGAAGGGACGGAGATGTGTGGGACGTCCGAGGAAGCGCTGGAGTGACCAGGTCTAGACATTTTGACTGTTTGAGACCGGAACAAACCATTCCTAGTTTACTCGTTGTAGATGATGATGATGATTATTGTTTCTTATTAGCAATATAACAGTAATAATTTTTAAGTGACCGAAGCAAGTTCCGATTTTAACTTTATGTTTTGGAGTTTGGTTGTCTCGGCCTGTCGTCTATTTGCGGTATAGCCTATCTTACGATCCTTTGAACACATCAACCGATTTTTGTAAAACTTTGCATGCGTGTCCATACATTTTACCCTACAGAATCCTACTGTTTTTGAGATACACAGCCTAAAAAATAGACAGAGCTCTAGGCAAAAATTTTGAAAAAACACAAATGTCCATTTAGTATAGGCTATGTATTATATAAAGGAAATTTTAACAAAAATATAAATTTAGTGTTCATTTTCAATATTTTCATAAAAACCCCTTGTGGCGTATCAAATAAAATGAATTTTAACTAAAATCTGAACGGAATGTATTGTTTAGTTTTAAACATTTCAATAATTTAGGAAGCCAGGGATAATATCGGTGTGAAGAACCATACATGACTTCCATGTTCAAAGATGTATATTTAAAATCATTTTCGAAATGAAATATTTCCATATAAACTACCTATTACTTTCTTCAACCTTAACCTCAGTACTGTGGTCACTAACGTATACCACCTCAAGTTAGCGCACTCGATTTTCACTGATGATGGCAGTCGATGACACTGCCGAAACGTTGACTTTGCAGAAAACATTGGACTACGGCCCGGCTTTCCCGGGAAGGAATTTTAACAACAAACTGCTTCTTTGTTCCCGACAACGTAGTACACATGACATAAATAAAAATTGTTCCTACCCCTTCAACTATCATTTTCATTTATAGAAAATTATCCCCACCCCCTTCAACTAACCTTTTCATTTATAGATATTTCATCTACATTTCTACAGTGGATTATTATGACCTTCTTTTCAGGATACTTTATTTATCAAAATTAAGTACTTTACTCCTGTTAAAACATAAAACGTTGATGGTAAACTACACTTTCCCCTAAACCGATCTTCACCAAACTCAATAGACCTTGAGTACTCTACAATTCAGGAACGTATGCAAACATTTATTTGATTCTCTTTGAATTTACGGCAGTTATCGTTCGTCATTTAAAATTTCTCTTGTTAAAACATAAAACATTGCAGGGAAACTATCCCTTTATCTTAACAGATCTTCACCAAAATCAATTAATCTCCACAATTCAGAGATGTATACAAAATATTATTTGATTGTGTTTGAATTTGCGGCAGTTATCGTTCGCCAAAAAAAAAAAATCTACACAGAGAGACAGACACACACACTGACACTTTTCGAAAAATGACTTTTCTTCATGTTTCGAGAGTAGTACATTTCATTACATATCAAAGTTTTACAAACTTTCTCCTGCGTTTTTATCTCTTGCTAATCACTTTGCTTCTCCCTATTCTAACCCTTTCTTTACTAAAATTTTAGCAAGTTCTTCTGTGTAATCCACTCTAGTTCTCTTCTTATATCAGTACTTCTCATTCTGTCCTTCCTTGCAATTCTCAAGACTATCGTTCTCTAGCCTATACTATATTTTTAGAGTCTGTATCCTACTTTTATGTCACTCACTCGAATACCCATGCCTCGCCCCCAGCATTTTAAATGGTCTTCAGTATCTTCATTTCCATTGCTCTCGAGGTTTATATTGATCTTACATGTAGGCACTCACGATTCGCACCCATATGCTACATTAACACAGTCACTGCAATTGTTTTATTAATTTAATCCTAGTTCTATTTTCTTGTTCTGTTCTTTAGCGTTCTACGTATGAGGCCACTACATATCTGAAGCTTTGGTAGCTTCATCGTGACATCGCGTCCTGTTTAATTCTTAATACTGATAACCCAATCTATATATTTAAACGCACAGGCTTCTTTCAAATCTGTCCTTTTGATAACAGTTTTTGACCTGACAGGATACTTTCCCCCACAAAACAATGATTTAGTTTTCTCCTTTAATATTCAGAAACCATACTGATTGTAAATATGATTCTAGTGGTCTAAAGAATACCGCAACACATACTCAGTTTGGTATAGAACTAAGTTTATAAAATCTGCACCGTCAGGGAATAGTAAAATATCTAAACGAGTGCTCTGATTAAGTTTAATCCCTGAACTAATATCTTGTCTCCGTGCTTGGACGATGTCGTCAATGAAGACTATAGTGTATCAAAAAGGTGGTGGCAAGCTTTGGTAAATAATTTTACTTATCAAACTGAAGGAAAAATGTCCAATTGTCATATTACAATAAGTAACCTCACTACTTAGACCTGAGAATACTCATTGTAATATGAATTAAACGTTGTCATGCAAGACATTTTTTACGCGGTCCATACCGGAAGAAGACTTAAAAACGTAATGGATACCGGCCGCGGAAGCCTACGTGAGAATATATTTTTTTTGCAAGTAGCTAGTGATGTTTGTACAATGTATAAATTTACATTTCATACAGCGCCATATTGAAAAATTAATAAGATAACATTTTGGTTTGTTGTTTTCTTATAAAAAATGTGTTTTGTTTATTATTGAAATTTCCGAACTATCTCAGTTCCTGTCCGTTATTGTTTAGAAACTGTTCACCAAATTCCCAACTATTGGCCCAGTTATTGTAACTATAAATTAATTCTTCACCTAATTTATTGCATTCTCCATATGTAGCCTAGGTACTGCTTACTAAAGAGTGTTTACTTAGAGAGAAAATATGCAGTCATATTGTAAGATTCCTTACAAAAATACATTAACACAGGGAAGCGAGGAGCTGGTTTATTCAAGGAAAGTGGTTTCAGGTAAAAGTCAAATCATCCTTCCTAACGCAGTAAGCCGTTACGTATTGTGTATTTTTGCAATACTGATTGAGAAAGGGTCCAAAGTATAGTATATCAGTGGTCTGGTCATCAGCACAAGAGTACCGTTATGTTGTCCACCCTCAAGTGGCAATGAACTTTCACTGTTCTGCTTGCAACCCTTTCCGTTTCTGAAACATAACAAGGGTTGTTTTGATCTACCTGAGATAACTGCCTTTTGTCGCCAACTGTTGTTGCAAATGAATTTACAGCTGCTGCCCTACAGGCTGTACGCTACGTAGGCTATTCTACAGTAAAAACACTAGCCCTACAATCCTCAAATTAATCCTCTTCCGTAATCCTGACTCACATGGTATTAGAACTAGTACGAGGATTGTTCAATAGAAACACGTTTATAGGCTGTAAAGCATTTTTTATTCAACGATTTTAAAAGAAGTCTCCATTAACATTAAGGCATGAGTCCCACTGTGGCACTAATCTGTAGATTCCCTGCTGGTAAAATTCTTGCGGCCGTTTGTGAAACCATTCGCTAACAGCAAACTCTACCTCAGCGTCCGATGTGAACCGCCGTCCTCTTAGTGATTTCTTTAATGGGTCCAAAACATGATAATAGCATGGGGACATGTCGGGACTGTAAGGTGGATGTTGTAAGACTTCCCACTTCATACGACCAAGCAGATCTTGAATCATCTAGGCTACATGGGGTCGAGCATTATCATGCAGAAGAATGACACCATTTGTGAGCTTCCCGGGACGTTTATTCTTGATGCTGACCCGTAAGCGTTTTAAGATGTTTGCATATCGCTCAGCGTTGATGTTGACACCAGGTTCTTTAAAATCTAAGAGCAGCACACACTGATAATAAGAAAATACGGTCACCATTATTTTTCCTGCCGAAGGTTGGGACCGACATTTTCTCGCCTTCGGAGATTGTCCATGCTTCCACTGCATACTCTGACGTTTGGATTCTGGTTCGTAGTGATAACACCAAGACTCGTCACCGGCAACAATTTGGTGTAGAAAGGCATTACCTTGTTGCTGATAGCGCATCAAATGCTGTAATGATAAGGCTGAACGCAAATTTTTCTGCTCATCAGTAAGGAGTCGAAGAATCCACTGAACAGGAACTTTGTGTTAGCCAAGACTATGGATGATGGAATGAACAGTTCCCAGGCTGATGCTCAACATTTGAGAAAGTTCTCTAACTTTGATGCGACTACTTGCGCGTAAAGCAGTTTCCAGCTGTCTCACATTTTCATCTGATGCTGCAATACGTGCAGGTCCGGGACGGGCCAAATCTTTAGTGGATTCTCTTCCTTGTCGAAATTTATTGCACCATTCAACCACTGCCTTATGAAAATAACTATAGTCACCATATACAGCTTTCATTCTAGTGTAAATTTCCATTGGCTGACGCCCCTCAGCGGCCAAAAATTGAATAACTGCAAGCCGATTATCTTTACACGGATTTTCTATCATAGATGCCATTTCTCAACCCAGTCACAACGCTTAGAAAAGAGGAAACTGCTAATATTTTTGACAGACGCGTCACTAGTACTTAAACTGACAATATAAACAAATGAATTCCGTTGCCATGGCCACGAAGTCACGGCTGCGCAGATCAAACATGTTTCTATTGAACAATCCTCGTACTAAGATCTTTATTACAAATAAATGTAAAATAAATAAAACCAAAACCATCTTATCTATTGCTGAAAACAAAACGAAAACAACAGCCTTAGCACAAGTTATATGGTTAAAATAATATATTGTAAATTAAGCTTATGTTAGTATGTAGTCCAATAAAAACATCCCAGATAATGTAGAATGTGGGCCCCTTCATAGGTACGGTTTCTAACGGTCATCGATAACACGACAACTAAAACGTTTACCTAGTTTATTGGATTCGCAGCATTAAGGCGGTGTTCTGGTTACTAAACACCGTGTGTATGTGTAGTACGCAAGATCTTAAGCTTTCACGGCTGCCGTCAAAATTGTTAGAAATGCTACTACTATCAGACGTGGTCTACGTAATCCAATACATAGATTCGCGGACCTACGACTCTGTTAGCCCGATGGATGCTTCGCCAGGCTGTAATTTGGCGAACCGATGGCACTGACGATGAGACCTTAGGTAAACCGTACAGTCTCGGGAGAAGCGACTCTGAATACCGGACAGCAGTCTTCACGTCAGGCGCCAGGGAAGGTCGCTTCACCAGAAAATCGGTCCTTCTAAGGACTGTAGATCTCGGCCTAACTAATAGTAGTAATTTTGACCGTATTTAGTCTTAGGAGGAAGGAAAATTATCTACGTAGTACACAATTCTTTCCTACAATCCTTGTAGAAACAAAAAATGTATAGGCCTATTCCATTGTTTGGAATTACAAAGTAACCATGTTATTGAATGAAACAAACGAATGTGCTATGCTAACGAACAATTTAAGTCTGTTGCTGTACGCGTTAGTCTTCTGTAAGAAAAAAGGCCTGAATTTCTTAATAACAAATCCGTATTAATTGTAGCATAATATAACAGTGAACAAAAACTTAGGCCCTTTTGTTTCCTACTGTATATTGATAGAGTATAGGCCTGTCAGTAAACTTTAAATAGTTTAGTTTACACTGTGTAGTGTATGGCTTCGGATAACCTAATGTATATATACAAATAAATTACAATTAATTAACACAGACTAAATTATTTTGGTAAAGTTAATAAAAAAATTGTACCTCCTAACTAGCCCCTTCCAGTATTTGTTCTTTTAAGGAGCTTAAATTCACTAATAGTCTGTAATTGATAGACATTTTTCATTCATACAGAAATGAAGCCATCGTTTAGAAAACCACACAAATTACCTTTATTTGCAAAATAATTATGTTTAGATAAATAAATTACTAGGAAAAACGATGACTACTCCCCACTACCAAATAATTGTAGAGTGGCCCCAATCCATCATTCAACCCTTTACAGTAACCAATAAGACGTACGCAACAGTTCCGCCTATAAAAGGGGTTACAGTTGTAAACAAAGGCTCGCAGTTACGGATAGTCAGCCGAGAGTAAAGCTAGATATCTGAGTGTACAGTTTGTTTATTCAAGTCAGTATCCATGGATATAGACAACTTGGCCGACGCGTGTGATATCAGTGCCTCCTCAACAACTCCAACACCAGCAGAGTCAAACGTGGACCACACTTTGGCCAGACTACAGTCCGGTTAGTAAGCTCTATTATAGTGGGCTATCTATTATCGTTATAATTATTTACATCAGATTAAAACCGTTTGTCTCCATGACAAAGCTTCAGTACAATTTCAATAATCATTCTGAATAACTGGCGTTACATTTCTATTATACTGCTAAAGAACTTTATTTCAATTTTATACTATGAAAACTAAATGATATTCATTTGCAAAAATTGTATTACCAATAAATGTATTAATTACTCGCCTAAAAACAGTTTGCGATCTTATTAATAAACTATAATACTTAGTTTTACTACAAAAGAACATGAATATGTTTATTTGTTGTAATCATTTTAATATAAGTTAGTAGACCTATAATAATAACTAGATTAAATTATATTGAATATAATGACACCTTAATTTAGTAGTGACCGTTGGTCAATAAATTTTAACGATATTAAGCGAGGATCTTTCAATAAGTAAACAGAAATTTTATATAATTTGTGTCGACGTTTCGACAATATTTCTTGTCATTATCAGGACCTGTGTCCCACGAGAGAATTTCAAACACAACAAGATTAAATGAGTGAATCTGTGTATGTGCGCGCTCGCGTGCACGAAAGAGTTGAGACAGTTTGTTTTACATCAAAATATTTATTTTCCTTAGACCTATATATTGTTTTTCTTAGATGCATAGACAAAATTATAATACCCCAGAACATAATTAGTATTGCAATATTGTATTAATTATGCTCTGGAGTATCATAATTTTAAGTGTATTTGTGTTATAGGCCTACTTGTTGACCGATCCTTGCCACACTTTCCATCGTTAAAACTTATTGAACATAATTTTACTATTATATAGAAACTTATTATTACGCGTATAGGCATAATTAAACACATCTAATATATAGTACTATTGTAGGCATAATAGGCTTACAATAATTCTATTAAATATTATACAATTATTGTTAAAGTATACAGTAGGCTAAGTCATGCAATTAATGCATATGACATAAAATAATTAAAGGCCTATCTGATAGAAGTGGAGTAATGTATTAAAGACCTGAACTCATATGGTTCAAAAAACCTTTGTCTAGATTTTTCTGATGAAGTTTATAATTATATCCTTCCATCGGATAATTATAACATTCCCTGCCTAATATAGTGCATCAGGAAAGTATTATTAACTTAGTCAGTAAGTTAGAAATTATTAGGCCTACTTGTCTTTGTTATTACTGTTATTATTTTTCGTTTTAATTTTATAATAAGTTTATTATATTTTAGGCCTATTTGTTAGTGTTGTTCACCGTAGGTTATGAAAAATTTGGTAGTTTTCTATTACTTTTTTAGGAGATTTGTTTGAAATTTTCAAGATGTTACAATTTTTACACAACAATATTACATGTGTTAGAACTAAAACGAAAAACAAACCATTTTATGTAAGGCCTATATTTTATATTAGAGAGGCTAAATAATTACTTATTTTTTACAACAGTTTCATGGCTTATAGCCTAAAAGCGTAATATTGAACAATACTGTAGCGTCGCATTTCTTGTCGTACAACAATCATTTTTAGCTAATAATGTTAATATACTGTTGACAGCTATGATGGAGTATCTGAGAATAGAAGGCTGCGCCGCAGAACAGATTCTAACGTCTACCCAGACGGAAAAGGAGACGGTACTGGAGAAAGACTTGAAGATGACGACTCAGGAAACAGGCGAGTCTCTACATTATCCTGCTGTGTGTGTGTGTGTGTGTGTGTGTGTGTGTGTGTGTGTGTGTGTGTGTGTGTGTGTGTGTGTGTGTGTGTGTGTGTGTGTGTGTGTGTGTGTGTGTGTGTGTGTGTGTGTGTGTGTGTGTGCAAAAAATTTACATTTGTATTTACCTTCGTGGAACACTATGAATTAAAAATTTCGTATAATGGATTTGTTATATTTTTATCTTCGTGGCACACTATGAATTAAAAGTTAGTACAATGGGATCTGTTTTATTTATAATGTGTACGCACTGTATATACACTCTAATGTGGATGGATTATCCCATATTGAAGTAAAAAGTAAAACGGTAAAAGTTAACAATAACAAATTTCTGTAATTGTCGGTATTGTTTTAAGCTTTGTTCAAAACCCTTTCAGAGGGTTTGTTTAAAAACGGTTCTCCTTTTTTTGTTTTTGTTTCTTGCCGCAATGTTACGTAGGGTCACAATGTCTACTATAGTCCTATAGTGTGTAGTGTCTTAGGGTCGCTGAGTACTAGAATTACATCAATGACATTTACGTATTAGTTAACACTGTAGTACTCTATTGCGTTCGATAGTTAACAATATCATTAAAAGTCATTCCATTTTTGTCGTCGTCAATCAAAGATAACATCATCAGAACACTGAATACGCAGAAAGTGTGCTTACATTTTGAATAATTTTACAAAAACTACCTCCTTTCTGTTTTCTAATTGTTATTTCAATTAACAAATAATCGAGTCAGTTTATAGCCTTAGTAGGTATGTTTGTCAAAAACCTCGTAGTTAAACGAACATAGTAAGCCTACAGTATTCAAGGCTAAAGTACTATGATTTTATGATAGTAGTATAGGCCTATATCGCTCACATAGATTTGCCTGATAAAATGCAAAATATCGGATATAGGGATTTCACGCTTCCGTAGCGGTATGTAAGCTACCTTGCCATCACCTTCGCCAAGAATTAAATAAAAAATGGTTGATTGCAACTCTTCTTCGGACGTCCCACACCTCTCCTTTATTTCGGATTATAATTCAATAGTCAAATGGGGATGCGAGATTCATGTATTCGGTTAAGATGTTCTAACCATTTTGACCGATATTGCGCAATCCCAATCGAATATTCTCGTAATAATTACTTCCTGCCATGTACCTGCATTTCTTCTACAATCTTGATGCCGCGTGCCTGAGAAATCTCATTTCGTCCACTTACATACGGCTGGTCTGGGATTTCGTTAAATCCAATCCTCGGACCCGTACAGAAGTACTCCTGTGGAGAATGGCTACTTTGCCTTATGCTTATTCCAAGTGTGTGAATGCAAAATGAACTTTCAGAACTGTTCTGTATCAGAGTTCATCTACACCCACCAGGAGTAAATGTTTTATCTATAACTTACCTAGTCTTCCTACTTCCAAGATTACGATTGGGCCTACTTGGAATTTCTTATCAATGTTACTCATCATTTATTATAGTTTTCAAGAAGATGAATGTGGTCTACAGTTTCAGAAAATTGAAATTCACCTTCAGTTTTCCAAAATTAAAATGTGAAAGCTTTCTTGGTAATCCGAGAAATCTTGTAAGCTCCCCATTCTTGTAGTGTATCATCTCCATTCACACTACTCTAAATTCACACCACTCTACTCTTCTTCACATATAGCCTATCTTCTGTAAACCTATGTCTTTGGTTGCAGCTGTTGTGTCTACACTTGGTGTTTATACTAACTGGGTTGGCAATTTGGCCTCCTACGGTTATTTTTAGCTTTATAATGTTCGCATTAATTTAGTTCATAAACGCACTAATGTAATAGCCCTTTAATTGCGACATATATTAGGCCTACTTCTGATACCTTGTGTATTCCGTGCTCCGTACCCTGAGCTTTTCACGTGTCACTACAACTTTTCAACTTCTTTTCTGGCGGTCGACAATAAATGATACCTCCCCCCTTACGCTTTTGGGCCTCACTAACATGTGAAAAATGACCTCCGCGAGCTTCTGGATATCCCCCTTCATCATATATGAGCAATTTTTTACATTAAATAACAGTTTGATAATGACATTGAATGCGTGTGACACAAAATAATTGGCAATTTAATCTGTTCACAGGTGGCAAACCACACTAAACTTCTACAGCAACTGACCGACCTCGGGGAATTACAGCTGATAAATATCGGAATAAGGCAAAATCCGTCAATGGACTTTGTTTGCTAGTTCTGTTGGTTTGTACCACAGAATGTTGTGGGCCTCGAATAAATATTAATTTGTAAGTATTTTATTGTTTTTATTTCATCTCTATTCACCCATTCCTGTGTGATAACTTCCTTCCTGTAATTTCAGAGTTGAAAGTGGTTGCCTATTAGATACCAGCTGTTCAGTAATACAAGGTAAGTCAGGTAAGGTAAAACTTAAGTACCAAACATGTCTAGAGTTAGCCACACAGTAATCCCTCGTAGCTACTTAGCTAAAGAAAGCTTGCTGCACTTCTGTGAACACAGTCTCACACATTTTTCTCCAAGCTTTGTAACTATGTAGTTGTTGATATTGCTAAACAACAGAGGGTTTTCCTCAAGTCTCTGCGATAACCTCTGCGTTTTCAATATCTTCTGCGAGATTACAGACAAACTATATTTCGGTCGATGTGATGTATCCGCTGCTGGCCGGGTTGGTGAGAGACGTGGGCCAGAAAAGGTAAACATAGCAGACAAACTACTGAGGTGACAACTCTCAAGTGCACGCACTTAAACATATGACTGTATTAGGATGCCACTAATGTATAAGCTAGTGATAATGTAATGTATTTTTAATATACACGTACTTATTGTTTATTAATGGTACCTATATTCTCAATTTTCTATTGTATTGTATTTATTGTTCATAGCCTAAAGGTACCATATGTACCATATATGGTACCTTTAGGCTATGAACAATAAATACAATACAATAGAAAATTAATGTATATAGGTCTGTACTACATATTGTGTACGTGTAGCAACTACAAGTACACAGACTAACTGAGCATCTCTCCCAGAAAAGTAGATTATACCAACGTCAATACTAAGGTAAAAATGCAGTGAGTATATGTATGTAAGCGTGGGCGCGGGCGTGTGTGTATATATACTGCTAGTGTATACTACATACGCCTACTATGAAGAGAGCAGCAACAGCAGGATCTGTCCAAGTTAGGGATTCCTACAGTTGTCGCCGACTCTCCGTTTCTGCCTTCCAATCTTCCTCATTTCCACATTCGTTTGTGTGTACTACTACTGTACTGCCGTGGCTTATGCAATATTTTATTCTTTCTGCTGCTAAATTTTTATCTTTTAAGTTTTCGCACATAGGCCTAAGCTTCTTGCTATTTACTTGCTAACATTAACGTGTCCTAATCACACTAATTGAAGTGCAGTTAGTCAAAAGGAGAGATAAAGACAAAAATTTATTTAAAGATGAAAAAGAAAATATTATTTAAAATAAAAATAAAACATTTCAGAAACTTAAATAAGTTAAAATCTCTGCTCCCTTCAGTAACGAGAATGTTATTAACGGGGGATCTAAATGCACGAGGGGACGAATTGATGACAAAATAGTAAGCTTTTCGCCATGGCGTGGGAACATTTTTTTTTTCAATTTATATAATTTTTGTATACTATTTGCATTAGCAAAGTTATTTACATTAGTAGCCACAAACCATATTTTTATACGATTTAAATTAGCAAAGTTATGTATTGTAAAAGAATTGAATGTAACTTTATATTGTTACATGTAGCCTAGTGATTATTATTTACAAACATTAGTTTTATAACATTACAAACATTCTTTATTATAACATTCAAATTTCATTTTAGTTTTACTCTTTTTCAACGTCCCATTTAGAGTCTGAACTCGTTATTCATGAAACAAATTTATAGAAACCCAATAGGCCTACAATATTTTTTTATACGATTTACATTATCAAAGTTACAGATAACCAGTAAATGACAAAAGACATTTGTTTGTCAGAAACGATAAACATTAAAGTTTAACAGTTTTTCATTTAGGGAGAAACGTCATTTATTCAGGGCTCCGCCGTCAAGTCTCCACAAACCTCTACCAACAACCCACATCCTATGAGATCTTCCCAAGTCTCTGTTACCGTTTAGTACACAACACAAAACGTGCCGTGGGAAACTTTCTTGCCACTTCCTATAAACATGAGCTTTCCATCTCATTCGATATTATTCGATTATGCTATTAGTGAAATATATTTGTAGTTTTTGTCTGTTTGACACTGATGATCCTGTCTTTTCAAGTCTTCACGTGTCGTAAAACCGCAACTCAATTCTCTGTAATTCTACTCATATCTTTTTTCCAAAAAATTATACCAAACTGTAGTGGCGTAATTGCAGGTGGTCAGTCCTTCACCAGATATATTGCAGATGGGCCTACCACCGAAATGCCGTAATCACTTAAGGTAGAACTATCAATAAGCCGGTAGCGTGTGTTTAAAATAAGGGTTGAAAATAAATTTAGACATTAAACAAAAATGTCTATTTATTTTTATTTATTTGACGGAATAAACTCAGAACATCTGCAATATGGCGGTAAGAATTAAATGGCTCAACTTTTGACTTTATTCAATATTCAATAAAGTCCCCAATTCTTGGCTCCAGGCAAAAGTGATACCCCTGTTTAAGAAGAGGCAACGGAACTGCTGTAACAAGTACATAGGAATTAACCTCTTAATTACGTGTTACTAATTACATATACACGAATCCTTAATCAACGCTTTAAAGCTATCTCTGAGGCATTTTTATTAGATGAACAATTTGGTTTTAGAGTTAGACGATTCTGCAGTGACAATGTTTTTTGACAGTAAAACAAATAATTATGAAAAGACGCGCCATCAATTTAGAGACACATGTGACTTGTATTGATTATAAGAAAGCTTTTGATAGGCTGTGTCGATGTAGGTTGTGGGATATGTAGAGGCTTTCCACTTCACCTCATCCGGGCAACTATTCGTATAGATTTAAGTAAGAAAAGATTATCTCAAGAAGTGCCCATAAATCAAGGTGTTAGACAAGGCTGTAGCCTCTCTCCAAGTTTATTTAATATGTATATTGACGAACACTTGCGAGAATGGATGAAAGTCTGTTCTGCAGGTATACGAATCTCGGATAAGGGATCACTTAGCACATTACTATACGCAGATGACCAAATTATTATAGGAAAGAATGAAAATGATTTACAAAGGTCTATTTGTAGCTTGCATATAATTTCACAGAAATACAATTTTAAGATCTAAATACTAAGACAAAAACAATGGCCTTTCTAGGGAAGAAACCTATAAGAGCAAAAATTGTTATCCATAATAGTGCCTTAGAGCAGGTATTATAGTTTAACTGTTTGGGATGTTATCTCTCATATAGGAAGGACAACAATATCGAGAGAAAGTTAAATACATTTTTTTATACCATGAAAGCTACATAAGGAATTACCTGAAGTTACAGTCGGATCTGGATAGAATAAAAGAATACAGACAGAACTGGAAGTGGAAAGCATGATAGACACGCGCATTCCTAAACAAGCTTTTCAATGTAGCCCAGTGGGGACGAGAGAGCGTGGAAGACGCTGGAAAAAATGATCAGAGAATTTGTGAGGAGAAGAAGCTGCAGTAGAATGGGCATCACTATCGGAGAAGACTGCTTGTTTAATATCCAGTTTGCTGATCACCAAGGAGTAATAGCACAAGATTTTTATGACCTGGAATTTATGCTCACCTGACTATACAAGGCATATGAAACGAGGGGATTGAATGTTAATGAGACATAAGACAGAATATCTACTCGTTAATTCCGATGCCAGATTTGACGTATTTATTAAAGACAGGACGTCAATTAAATAGGTCGATGAATTTAAATACCTAGCGGCAATTGTCTAGCTGGATAGCCTAAGAAAACCCGAAATGAAAAAACGAATAGAACAAAGCAGGAAAGTTTTAGGAAGCTTGAAGTCTATTTGGTGGGACAAACATATTTTTTTGGGAGCCACAAAGATTCATATAGGAAAAGCTTTTGTTGAATCAGTTCTGTCTTACGGCTGCAAGGTATGGACGTCGAGCATGGAAATTGAACGACAATTGAATGCCGTGGAAATGGATTATCTCCGTAGAAGTGCCGGAGTCTCAAGAAGGGAGAGAACAACCAGCGAGGAGATCAGAAGAAGGATGCATGCAGAAGACACAATTATTAACAGAGTATAACGAAGAGGCCTAAAGTGGTTCGGTCACTTACTCCGGATGGACGAACAGAGCTGGACGAGGAAAATATTTTAGTGGAACCCCCCAGGCAGATGAAATAGGGGCAGACCTAGACTGTCCTGGTACGAAAACATGAGGAAGGACATGGAATATCATAACTTTGCAGAAGAAGATGCACAGGACAGAAATAGATGGCGGTTAGGCGTGGGTATGCGGCAATAGCCGATGAAAATCCTTTTGAGAGAGAGAGAGAGAATCTGTGAGGGCGGAACGGGATTGATCGGCTCAAGCCATATGATGAAGAAGAAGAATGCGGTTGTTTTAAAATCACAAAAAATAATTTGTATGTACGTAATTAATGTCACATAGGCCTACATAACTTAATGTTAGAGGTTGTACTGTTCTTTATATTAGACCTAAGCCTACTACCATACACTGAAATAGTGAAACTTTCAATCAACTAAAATACCGATAATAAGGTATTTGGATTTAACAGTTAAATATGTATTTACTGAGGAAATTACAGAATTGCTTATCTTCTTTGGACTTTAAGGACGTGGTTACACGTCAACTATAGTAACAACTGTTTAACATTTTAAAAAAACCTGAACTAGGAAACAAATTAACTTAAAACTTTAAATCATTTAATTTTCATTAACAATATTAGCTTAAAATAAAAATAAAGAAAACTTTGTAATTCGAAGAGGAATGTTTTGGCGTATTACTGAATTCATTGACATCAGTAGACCTATTTGATATGTAGTGGAATGAAGGCATTCACAACTAACCGTTACAGGATACGTAAGATGCACCTGTATTTTGATTGCATTATTTCATAAGTTCAACCTTATGTGCCGGACAATAAGGCGAACTCTTAAGTCAGCAAGTAGAGAAACTCGCCTAAAATTCTACAAGGTGATGGCCCTTCCCACACTTCTTTATGGGTCCGAGAATTGGACTTGAACTACAGGCCAGGCTAGTAGTATCCAAGCGGCTGTAATGAGATTACTAAGGCACGCGGCAGGACATACTCTCCATGATCATAGAAGTAGTACAGATTTATGGCAGAAACTGAATATTATGAGTATACTCGACAGCATTGCCCAGTTTCGGCTGAATTAGTGGGAACATATTTGCCGAATGGATTACCGCCGCATCCCGAAACAACTATGGAACTATAAACCGAGGGAACGGAGAGGTGTGGGACGTCCGAGGAAGCGCTGGAGTGACCAGCTCTAGACTCTTTGACTGTTTGAGACCGGAATAAACCATCCTTGGTTTACTCATTGAAGATGACGATGATGATTATTCTTTCTTATTATCCGTACAGAAGTAATAATTATTAAAGGAGGCAAGCAAGTTCTGTTTTTAACTTTACCTTTTGGAGTTTGTTTGAATATCTCACAATCTTTTGAACACATCAACCGATTGTTGTAAAACTTTACATGCGTGTCCATACGTTTTACCCAACAGAATCCTACTGTTTTTGAGATACATAGCCTAAAAAATAGACGCAGCAGCTGCAAAAATTTTGAAAAAACGCAAATCTCTATTTAGTATATATGTAATATATTAAAGGAAATTTTAAACAAAATATAAAGTTAGTGTTCATTTTTAAAGATTTTCATAACATCGCATGCGGCTAATCAAATAAAATTAACTTTATCTAAAATCCGAATGTATCGTTTAGTTTAAATATTTCAATATTATAAGACTCTAGGGATCAAAATATGTGGCATAAATTTGATAAAATTGCATGCCTCATGTGTGATATTACATTAAAGGAATTTTAACCTAAATCTAAGTACAGTGTACAGTTTTGTAACTATCAAACAACCGGGTGCCATATTAAAGAATATTCACCTGGTCTCATATTCAAAATAGTGAGCGAGATTTGCAGCTCAGGGAGACAACTTGAATATGTGGAACGATAGCTGCTTCCGGAACAATTAAAGAATGCCAAACGAAACTCTCAGCGCCCAGTCACCACGTGATTAATTATTTATTCGTTGTCCGTAATTCAATAAAATAATGGTGTAGATTACATTACATTTTATACAATAAGTACCATATAATACATAGGCTAATCAATCTTATACATCACACACAGATAGGATACATTGTAATACAACCAATACATTTCGTTACATATCAAAGTTTTACAAACTTTCTCCTGCGCTTTTATTCTCTTGCTAATCACTTTCCTTCTCCCTATTCTATCCCTTTCTTTACTAAACGTTTAGCAAGTACTTGAATCCAAGTCGGACTAGGACTGTCTTTATTTTTTCTGCTTTGCAAAAATCTCTCATATGTTGTAAGTTGCCCCACCAAGCCAAGCCACCAGTCTTCTGTGCAATGCACTCTAGTTCTGTTCTTATATCAGTACTTCTCATTCTGTTCTTTCTTACGATTCACAAGACTCTTCTCTACGCCATCCTATATTTTTACAGCCTCCGTCCTACTTTCCAGTCTCGCACCCCAATACCCATGCTTGAAACCCAGCATTGTAAATGGCCTTCAGTATCTTCATCTTCCTTGCTCCCGAGATGTCCCTCCTACTAATCTTTCTTGTAGGCACTCACGATTTGCACAAACATTTACGCAGCCGTTGTTTTATCAAATTTAAATCCTCGTTTCTTTTCTTGATCTATTCTTTAATGTTCTACGTATGATGGCCACTACGTATCTGAAGCTTCTATAACTTCATCGTGAAATCGCGTCTGTTGAAATCTCAATACTGATAACCCAGGCTAGATATTTAAACGCACAGGCTTGTTTCAAATCTATTCTTTTGATAACAATTTTTGTTTTGACCTGACACGATACTTTCCCCCACAAAACAATGATATTGTTTCCTCCTTTAATATTCAAAAATCATACTGATTGTAAATATGATTCAAGCGATCTAAAGAATACTGCATCTCGTAGTCAGTTTGGTATTGGAATAAGTTTATAAGATCTGTACCGTCAGGGAATAGTAAAAATATCTAAACGAATGCTCTGATTAAGTTTAATCCCTGAGCTAATATCTTGTCTCCATGCTTAGATGATGTCGTCAATGAGTGACCCCAAAAGGTAAGTGGCAAGCTTTGGTAAATGATTCTACTCATCAAACTGAAGGGAAAATGTCCAATTAACATACAATGACGAAAAATACTTTGTTTTCCGTCTCTGCATGAGTTTTATTCTAGAAACAAAAATGAATACTGCTGAAGGTAATAAAATGTGGAGTTGAAGGCATTTTGTAGGGATATGACTACACAGTAAGGGTTCTATTTCCTATAAGTAAAAAACAAACAAAATGTTAACTTTTAAAAATACGACCAATGACCGAGTATATATGATCAAGTAAATGATCTGTTGTGAAAGAAATGTAATAACACCTGAACTTTTTATCAGAATTTCATAAACGAGGTGCCATTGGATTCTGAATACAAGAGCTAATTGTTTATAAAATCAGATATTTTTGTTGCAATATGCCTTAAAATCTTTTTCCGGTATACAGCGCGTCAAAAATGTCTTGTATGACGGCTCACTCATATTACAATGAGTATCCTCACCACTTAAACCTGAGGATAATGAAACGTTGTCATACAAGACATTTTTACGCGGTCCATATCGGAGGAAGACTTCAAAAACATGTGAAGTCTCTGAAGGACGCCTACGTCAGAATATATTTTGTTGCAAGTACTGATGTTTGTACAATGTAATATTAAACATTTCAAACAGTGGCATATTGAATATTTATAAGGTAACATTTTGGTAGGTTATTTACTTATAAAAAATGTGTTTTGTTTATTATTGACATTTTCGAAATATCTCAGTTCCTATCCGTTATTGATTAGAAACTGTTCACCAAATTCACACGTCATATTTGGAACTATTGGCTCAGTTATTCTAACTACAAATTAATACTTCACCAAATTTGTTGCATTCACCATATGTAGGCCTACTGGTTATTAAAGAGTGTTTACTTAGGGAGAAAATATGCAGTCATTTGCAAGATTCCTTACAAAAATATACGTTGACACAAGGAAGCGAGGAGCTAGTTTATTCAAGAAAAGTGGTTTCAGGTTAAAGTCAGATCATCCTTACTAACGCAGTAAGCCTTTACATATTGTGTGTTTTTACAATACTGTACTGATTGACAAAGGGTCCAAAGTACAGGCACCACTGGCCTGGTCATCAGCGCAAGAGTACCGATATGTTGTCCACCCTCAAGTGGCAATGAACTTTCACTGTTCTGCTTCCAACCCTTTCCGTTTCTGTTAATATGGGTTGGTTTGGTCTACCTGAGACCATTGACTTTTGTTCTAAACAGTTCCATATATTGAAGTAAGTCCTTGTGTGTGTGTGTGTGTGTGTGTGTGTGTGTGTGTGTGTGTGTGTGTGTGTGTGTGCGTGTGTGTGTGCGCGCGCGTGTGTGTTTTGCTTTGTAGGCTTAGCCTACATCACAGTCAAGTATTAACACCAACAATCTTTTTATAAGAAATTTAATTAAGAAAGTTGAGTTAGTGGATATAATCACAAACAGAATTATCACTGTTGCACACCACTATAGAAAAATTATTCCGATTAGCGCTTTCCAGCTTCACAGCCCATCATCAGTTTGGAAATAACAATAATAGCTATTGTTACTTCCGATCTGACGATGAGGTGTGAAGCTTGAAATCTTTTTATAGTAACACCAGCACCAACTAATTTTTATAGTTAATTAATGCAAATACTAGGCTAACATTAATTTTTACAATTTTCATTACAGTAGAGTGTTCTAGAGTAAACAGACTACAAGCCTCAAGAGCACAAGTTCTGTATATTAAACGTCAGCAACCGTGCATAACAACGAAAACACGATTATCCACGGCTTAACATCAAGCCATGCCAAATTCATTTCTTTTTTATTTTTGTATCGGACATCTAAGGACCACATGCCAATGTCAATTCTTTACTCTTTGTTCTTTTCTTATTTCAATATTCTTTCATGTTTTCACTGTGTCTCTTCTTCATGTCTTCAGTTCACTTTGAAACTGCATTTTTTTCTTTCCTACTCTCCTACCCTGGACTTCTTCGATTTTTAACACTTTTGCCCGAAAAACGTCTCTTTCAATTCCTTCTTCTGCGTGTATATTATTTTTTTCTAAATCCTTTTGGAGTTTTTTAATCCAAGCCAAATTCTTTTATTATAAAAATATTTTTAAATAGAAGCGAATTCTTTACGTTAATACAGTCTCTTCAAAACATCTCAGACGACGTAGAATTTTGGCCTTGACACCATTAAAGCTATGGTTTTAGAATTTTGCAGAAATTTACAATACAAAACACGAAATTAATATTTTACCTAACTTATTGCATTACCAACGTGTAGGCCTATTGGTTATTAAAGATGTTATGTGGCTTTAGGAGAAAGTAAATATCGGTATGGAGAACCATACATGACTTCTATGTTCTAAGATTTATATTTAAAATCATTTACGAAATGAAATGTTTCCATAGAAACTACTTCTTTCTACTTACTGCTTCAGCACTAACTTCACTAACGTATACCACCTCACGTTATCGCACTCGATTTTCACTGATGATGGAAGTCGATGGCACAGCCGAAACGTCTGGTTTTGCAGAAAACTTTGGTCTACGGCCAAACAGGACGGGAAGGAATTTTAACAACAAACTACTACTTTGTTGCCGATAACGTAGTACACATATAACATATCGGTATGGAGAACCATATGTCTACATGACTTCCATGTTCTAAGATTTATATTTAAAATCATTTTCGAAATGAAATATTTCCATAGAAACTACTTCTTTCTACTTACTGCTTCAGCCTTAACCACAGTACTGTGGTCACTAACGTATACCACCTCACGTTATCGCACTCGATTTTCACTGATGATGGAAGTCGATGGCACTGCCGAAACGTCTGGTTTTGCAGAAAACTTTGGTCTACGGCCAAACAGGACAGGAAGGAACTTTAACAAAAACTACTTTTTTGTTGCCGATAACGTAGTACATAATATAAAAAATTATAATTAAAAAAACGCAAAACTAAGTCACACGACGGAATAAGGTAAATATTATACACATTTTGTCTATAAGTGACTTGGATACTGTTCCAAACATGTCTTTCAAAAAATTATCCCCTCCCCTTAAACTATAATTTTCATTTAGGCCTATAGAAAATTACCCCCACCCCTTTCAACTAGCCTCTTCATTTATGGATATTTCATCTACGTTTCTACAGTGGATTATTAAGATCTTCTTATCAGGATACTTTATTTATCAAAATTAAGTACTTTACTCTTGTTACAACACAAAATGTTTCTGGTAAACTACCTTTTACCCCTAACCGATCTTCACCAAAATCAATAGACCTTGAGTCCTCTACAACTCAGGCATATATGTAAAAAATTATTTGATTCTGTTTGAATTTACAGCAGTTATCGTTCGTCATGAAAACATTTCTCTTGTTACAACATTATATGTTGCCGGTAAACTACCCCTTTCTCTTAACCGATCTTCACCAAAATCAACAGACCTTGAGTACTCTACAATGTAGGGAAATATGCAAAACATTATATGATTATGTTTGAATTTATGGCAGTTATCGTTCGTCATAGAAAAAATTACCGTTGTTATAACATAAAACTTGCAGGTAAACTACACCTTTCTCTTAACTGATCTTCACCAAAATCTATAAGTTTTGAGTCCTCTACAATTCAGGGACGCATGCAAAACATTATTTGATTCTGTTAGAATGTGCGACAGTTATCGTTATTCATAAGAACAATTACTCTTGTTAAAACATTAAAAGTGGCAGGTAAACTACCCCTTTCCCTTAACCGATCTTCACCAAAGTCAATAGGCCTTCAGTACTCTACAACTCAGGCACATATGTAAAATATTATTTGATTCTGTTTGAATTTACGCCAGTTATCGTTCTTCATGGAAAACGTTCTCATGTTACAACATAAAATGTTGCTGGTAAACTGCCCCTTTGCCTTAACCGATCTTCAACAAAATCAACAGACCTTGAGCTATCTACAATTGAGGAAGGTATGCACAAAATTATTTGATTCTGTTTAAATATGCGGCAGTTATCGTTCGTTATAGAAAACATTACCGTTGTTAAAACATAAAATGTTGCCGGTAAACTACCCCTTTCCCTTAACCGATCTTTATTAAAATCAACAAACTTTGAGTTCTCTATAACTTAGGAAGGAATTCAAAACATTATGTGATTCTGATTGTATTTACGGCAGTTATCATTCGTCACAGGAAAAATTAGCCATGTTAAAACATAAAACGTTGCCGGTAAACTACCCCTTTCCCTAAACCGATCTTCAACAAAAACAATAGTATTGAGAACACTACAATTCAGGGCTGTATGCAAAACATTATTTGATTCTGTTTCAATTTGCGGCTGTTATCGTTTGCCATAGAAAATACACTTGTTAAAACAAAAAATGTTGCTGGTAAACTACCTCTTTCCCTTAACCGATCTTCACCAAAAACAATAGGTCTTGAGAACTCTACAATTCAGAGTTGCATGCAAAAAATTATTTGATTATGTTTGAATTTGCGGCTGTTATCATTTGCCATATAAAATACCCTTGTTAAATATAAAACGTTGCAGGTAAACTACCCCTTCCCCTTAACCCATCTACACCAAAAACAATAGATCTTGATAACTCTACAATTCAGGGCAGTATGCAAAACATTAGTTGATTCTGTTTCAATTTGCGGCTGTTATCGTTTGCCATAGAAAACTATTACCCTTGATTACAAGAAAAACGTTGCAGGTAAACTACCCGTTTCCCTTAACCGATCTTCACCAAAAACAATAGGTCTTGAGATCTCTACAATTCAGGGCTGTATGCAAAAAATTATTTGATGCTGTTTGAATTTGCGGCTGTTATCGTTTGCCTAAAAAAAAATCTACAGACACACGGATAGTCAGACAGACACACACACAGACACTTTTCGAAAAATGACTTTTTTCATGTTTTGAGTGTAGTACAATCAGAATCTGCAATTATCTCGAACACGATTTTTTTTGCCATCACCATACTTCCATTTCCTTAAGGAACATGGAAGTAAAATTGCCTACAGAGTTGACATTGTTTTGGTACTAGACTTTTAGCAATAGAAAAGTAATAACCATATTCTATTACTACAACTTACTAATTAATCGTGTTAATTAATGACGATTGCCTCAATTGGGTCGATTAAGTAAAATAAATAAGATTTCAGTGTTTCATAAATATCGGAAGTGCAAAAAGCATCCTATTCATAATGATATTCAGCCTTTGATGCTATTAGCTACAGCACGCCAAATTTTACAAAAATATAGATTTTCTTATAGCACGATATAGCGTAGGCCTATTATAGTAACTAAAATCGTAGGCTCATTTCTTTCTACCGTACAGATAGAGTAGACCTATATCGTAAGCATTAAATGCAGTAATGTATAGTGTATAGTGTATCCGTTATGTAGGCTTATAATCTATATATATTTACAAATAAATTGAAACCTAATTAAACCACACCAGACCACAGGTGGTAGACCTACCTCCCGACTAACCCAACCCCTACAGGTGATGCTTACAAGTAAACAGGTTACGATTGAAGGGAATTTTCCATTTATACCAGAAGAAAACCTCACAGTTTACAGAACAATTGTACGGTAGTTATTGAGAATCAGTCACTAAAAATGAAAATCATTCGTTTAAAGCAATAACTATAAATTTTATAAAATAAGCAGAGAATATAAACATGATAAAGTTGATGACGCAAAAGAAAATTATCATCGAATTAAGACCAACATAAAAGCTGTGGTATGACAAGCATATACAGGGTGATTCACAAAGATATGCAGAGACTTTAGGAGCTCATTCTACATGTAAAAATAAAGAAAAAAGTTCATATAAATGTAGGTTCGCAAACGCTTCGTTAGCGAGTTATGGCTAGCCAAATATTTTACCCTGATTTCAGCTCCTCTGGTCCTATTAGGCCATACTGAAGTTCTAGGAACCCAAATTAAGGGACAAACTTGATGGTTTCATATAGTTTTTGACCTGAAAAATTGAATAAAATAAGTCCCAGCATTGTAAATTTAATAGTTTTTGGGAAAACTGGTGAAAAAAGCAAAAAATCGTAGCGGGGAATTGCTGATTTCAACAGGTGGAAACAGCACGAGAGAAATGTGGAGGCGCGCCGTCGTCCTGGAAGTACATCCGGCGTCGTGTTGCAAGAGGAACGTCTTCAAGCAGTGTCGGCAATTCTTCTTGAAGAAACTGTAAGTACGCCTCACTTGTTAAGCGCTCTTGGAAAATAAACGGTCCAATCAACTGATTATGAAAAATCCCACACCACACATTAAAGCAAAATCGCTGTTGAAAGTTACGTTCCACCGTTGTTTGAGGGTTCACTTCTGCCCATGAGTGTTCGTTTCGTAAGTTGTTTATGCCATCACGATTGAACTGTGACTCATCGGTAAATAAAATGTATTTGTAGAGTTGCCGATGAGTATTTAACCAATTGCAGAACTCCAAGCGAAGGGCAGGGTCTCCTGGATGTAGACTTTGTACTTTTTGTTTATGGTAGGGATAAAGGTTGTTATGATTAAGTGTCCTCCATACTTTAGGTTGTGAAACTCTGAATCGCTTAGAAAGACGTCTTGTACTGACACCCGGACTACGTTGAACATGAACAGCAACAATAATGTTTTCATCAACATTAGTATTATGTTGGAGAGGACGGTCATACGGGATATGAATGCTAGGAAGTGAACCTGTTTCCCGTAACATACGAAATGCCCCACTAATAGTTCTTTGATTACGAACCCCATAATCGTAAAAAAGTGTGTTTTTCGACTACGATTTTTTGCGTTTTCACCAGTTTTCCCCAAAACTATTGAAGTTACAGTTCTGGGACTTATTTTATTCAATTTTTCAGGTCCAAAACTATATGAAACCATCAAGTTTGTCCCTTAATTTGGGCTCCTAGAAATTCAATACGGCCTAATATGACCAGAGGAGCTGAAATCAGGGTAAAATATTTGGCTACCCATAACTCGCTAACGAAGCGTTTGCGGACCTATATTTATATGAACTTTTTTATTTATTTTTACATGTAGAATGAGCTCCTAAAGTCTCTGCATATCTTCGTGAATCACCCTGTATATTAGGCCTACCATGGGATATTTTTATATGTAAACAGAGAAAGAAATACATGGTAGAAAAGACATTGCATATAAGTTGATTAGACACCTGAATGGAACAGAAGGCATAGAGCTCGGGTAAATGTAATTCTAGAAAGACTATGGATTACATACTGTTAGCAACAGTGGTATGGTCCAGCAAAACAAAATATATTTGAACGACTCTTCGATGACGAAAGTGGAACGGGCGTGGAATACATGAAAGAACAGGAAAGTATCTATTTTAGATGGGATCAATTCTGAGGTAATGATTATAGAGGGTTATTCTGGCATTTACGTGTCCTACATATTGTTAATGTATGCTGGTGGGAGTATGAAATTCTAGGTGAATAGAGAACTGGTAAAGTTCTTCTTTAATTAAGAAGGAAGACGTAACAAGACAGAAAACTATAGGTTCATTAGTCTGTAGAGTAGGCCTACTCTTTATAATTTATATAGCAAAATCATCAATGTAAGGATTCAGACTGTTTATGAAATTGCTTGCAGAAAAAGCTGGATACCGGAAACGATTTTTTTCGTGTATTGACAATGTTTCCATTTTAAAACAGATAATACAGAAACGTAGAAAATTTAACTTAGAAACACACTTAGTCTTCATAGATTATGAAAAGCATTTGATTGTATTCACAGAAATAAACTTTGGTGTATAATGGAAAAAGAATCTCATACATTTCATCAAAACAGTACAATCCATTTACAGCAAAACCATAATTGTAATGGATACGGGTATTGGCAAAGAATTGATTCCGAAAATTAAAACTAATCACTAATCTCTGACTAATTGTAGAGATCTGAACAAAGCTACACCCCCAGGTACACAAATTACTAAGCACAAATTTTTGAGTAGGCCTACTGTGCTCTTGGCAGGTTGTAATCCAGGACAATGAAGACAATTTCAAATTGTTTACTAGTAATTTTATACAAACCACTATGTTATCTTTGGTATTGACGAGCGATTTCGGCATTTAAGCCATCTTCAGGTCATTTACCAATTGTTTACCAGGTTGGTAAATGACCTGAAGATGGCTTAACTACCGAAAGCGCTCGTCAATACCAAAAATAACATAGTGGTTTGTACAAAATTACTAGTAGAAATATTTGAGACCACTAATACTCCAATACAACAATAAAATTCAAATTGGCTCTGCACAGGCTGAATCAATTGTGACACAATTTTAAAATATCAGTAGGAAAATCCAAATATTCAGTAGACCTACGGTCAAAAATCACAATTGCCTATTAAAAGCTCGAAAAGGTAGCACATTTTGCTTGTTTGGGGTATTATATAACATATGAAGAGGACAATGATTAAGACTGACAATTATCAAAGAGTATGTGGTAAGTATTAGTCCTATATGACGGATGAAGGGGAAATGACGAGATATGCCCAAATATAGTTCTATTAAGTGACGGCAGTTCCCTCTTTGTTGTATGCATCAGGCAACTAGGAAAGGACCTTATACTGATGAAATCTTCAGAAACGAGATTCCTTAAATCAGTCAAAGGTTTTACATGACTCGAGCGTATGAGTAATGCTATAAGACAGGAATTAGGTGTCAACCGATAACAGAAATAATATCATGGTGTAAAGAAAGAGAGAGCGATCATGTTATATGCACATGTGTCTGGACAGAATACCAAGGTAGTTATCAGCCTGTGGAAAGCGAAGTGTTGGGAGATCGAGGATCAGGCGAGTGAGTGTTGGGTGAAGTCGGAACAGACAGAATCGTGGCAAGAAGAAGACGAGATATCACATGCGTGTATGCTTAATCTCACCTAACATTGTAATGAATCGCTAGTGTATTTTTATTGTAGCGAACCTGTTACAGATCCCAACATAAATAACTTTCTTATTCGCTTTAGTAAATAAAATTCCGTTTACATTAGAAAGCAATTTAATACTTTAACACCAACATTGTCGTGTAGAAATTGCATCAGTATTAAATATAATACACCTGCTGCCTTGCAGTAAGGCGTTGGATCGTCAAAAGTTAAGGGAGATAACCCCTACAGAAAATCAGGTTTGTTAGGAAACCTTTGGGTAGCAGCCCCATCGCCTAACTATCTAGTTAGAGGCTGGTAACCTGTGCTAAGGAATCTTATTGCACTGCCCCATACTGCCTTGTATGGTTGGGGGTTGGCACCTCAAAGGCTAGGAGGTAAAACCAGGGTCAGGCCAAGGTCTGTAGCTGTGGTGATAGCAGTTGGCCTAGGAGAAGAAGACTCCGAGATCAAACTCCTGGTCCTCCAGGTTGGGGGTTTTACAGTGGGTTAGTAACCTGCTTAAGTAAAACAATATTTACTTGCAGAACTCAACTGAGCCTCGGAAATCGGACGGGAAACGTGGATAATCGACCTAAGCTAACGGAAAAGGACAACGTAAATGGATAATGGATAACTTAAAGGTGGCTACATGGAATGTTAGAGGAATAGCTGGTAAGGAAGCGGAACTACGAAGAATATTTGAGGAGAACAAAGTAAATATCCCAGTAGTAACGGAAACGAAAAAGAAAAATAAAGGTTCAAAATATGTAGGAGATTACGCAATGATTTATAGTGGCGTGGATGAGAAATCTAGGGCAGCAAGAGGAGTGGCAGTATTTATCGATAAAAGATGGCAACAAGGTATACAAGAATATCATTTTGAAAGTGAGAGGATACTGTATTTAAAAATAAAATATGGACGTGGTCATATAATTGTCATACAGTAGGTGCTTACGCCCCCGTAGAGGGTGAAGCAGACGAAACTGTACATTTTTACAACAGGATTCAGAAAATAATCGACAAAAATAAAAACCATGAAATCTTATTGATGGGTGATATGAATGCCAGGGTTGGTAATGTTCCAATCCCAAATATAGTAGGAGTTTTCGGGGAAGATACGTTAGCCTAAATGATAATGGAGAGGTTTTGAGAGAATTTGCTACGTTTAACGAGTTAAAAATAACAACACCTTTTTCCGTAAGAAATAAATTCATAAATATACATGGTCATCAAGGGGACTTAGATCCTTAATAGATTATATCATCATCAGCAAAAAATTGGCAAAACAGGTTAGTGACACGAGAGTGTATAGAGGCTATGATGTTTTCTCTGATCACTACTTGGTAATCTCACAAATAAGGTTATACACGAAATGGAAGAAAATTAAAACATCTACAAGACAGGAGAATAAAGAGGTTTTTAAAGTATATTTACTCGAACAGGAAAGTATTCGAAGACTTTATCAAGATAGGTTAAATATGCACTTGAATAGCATACTTTCAGGCAACAGTATAGAAGAAGAGTGGAGAATTATGAAACGGATAATAGTGCAAGCAGCCATGAAGCAATAGGTGTAAATAAAAGGTTTAGGAAAAGGAAAGGTTTAAAAATATGGACAGAGGAAATAGAAGAAGCAGTAGCTGGAAAACAAAAAGTATATATTAAATATCTAAATTCCCCATCTCCTACGAATGCGGAAACATATAAGGAAGTCAGAAATAGAGCAAAAACGATTGTTAGGCAAGCCCACAGACAATCCTGGGAGAGATTCATTTCCAATATTGAACATGATGTTCATGGTACACAGGTTATGGCATACAAAATAATTAATGTGTTGAATGGAAAGGAAAGAGAAGAGGTGTCTGTCAACCCAATTACAGTGGAATTATGGAAGAAACATTATACTCAACTTTGGTATAGTGAGGATGAGGAAGAAGGTGTGCTAATCCCTGTAGTGAAGATGATGATGATGATGATTAAATATAATATATCTACTATTTTCAGTATTACTATTAAGCTTTGAAATGGCAGAGTATACTCTCCATGGTCATAGAAGAAACACAGATATACGGCAGGACTTGAATGTTATGAGTATACTCGACAGGATCGCCCAGTATTGGCTGAATTGGTGGGAACATCTTTGCCGAATGGATGACTGCCGCATCCCCGAACAACTCTGGAACCACGCCTGTAAGCCGTGGGCACGGAGAGGTGTGGGACGTTGGAGGAAGCGCTGGAGTGACCAGGTCTAATCTTTTCCGATTTGACACCGGAACAAACCATTTTTGGTTTAATCCGTGAAGATGATGATGACTATTAAACATTACTTTTTATTATAAAATAGTAGGATAATACTTCGTAGTTGAATGATTGTAATTTTCAAACACCCTTTCAGCAGTTCACTTCCCACTAACATGTTAACGAGTACTGTCCCCACCCCTTGAGTCAACCCTTTACAGCAACCAATAAACACGCGCAACAGTACAGAGTGGGGGTTGGTTTCCAGCAAAGCGGGTGGGGGTGACAAACAGGTAAACTACAAAACCTGCTTCAGCTATATACAAATGGTTGCAGTTACCGATAGCCAGCCGATAGTGACGATTCTTATCTGAGTGTATAGTTTGTGTATTCAATCTTTAAGTGCAGAGTCGTATAGTTGTCCGTAGATATAAACTAAATGGCCGACAGACGTGATATCTTTGCCTTTTCAACAAGTCCAACACTAGCAGAGTCAGACTTGGACCACACATTGTCCAGACTACAAACCGGTGAGTGTCGCTTATGTCTCTGTTAACATTAACTTTACATCAGTAATCTTTCTTAATAATACCGTCGCAAAAGAACATCTTTTATTTAATTTGGAAAGTAAACTATAGGCCTATTTTATACCCATAGGCCTATACAAAACTTTTATTATCAATAAACACATTAACCCGGCTAAAAACCTTTTACAGCAAACGTATTAATAAATTGTTTACTTTAATACAAAAAACATGTTTACTGACGTTTATTTGCAAACATTTTAATGTAAGTTAGTAGAATAACTACTAGATTAAATTATTCTGAATTATTATTTTACTAATATAGAAAATATGCTTATTATTATAGGGTTATTACTGGTTTATAATAGCCTATTATACAAAAAAATAACCTAATTTCTACAATTCTTCCACAAAGGCCTACAATATAAATAAAATATAAGTATAACAAAAAGTATCTGGTCGAAATAGATTAATATATTAAATGTCTGAAATATGTTTCACAAATGTAGGCCTACATCTATGTGTTAGAAATATAAAACGTTCCTTCTGAAATATTAATATGATATTATAATGGTGATGTTAACATTGTAGGCCTATAAAGTATAAAAATAATCCTAACAATAAAGATAGTGATGATAATAATAATAATAACAAAAGTGCCTTATTATGTTAGTGCTATAGTTATTGTGTTAATAATTACATACGCTTAGTCTATCATTTTGTTTGAAACGCTTCAATCTTATAGAACGTAGGGAGCTCTTCAACCAAGCTTAAGCCTATATTGGATAATTATTATAAGCTATTACCTGATTAATATAATATAATAGGAAGCTTTTGTTACTAACTTGCCAAAGTATTTGGCCTATTATTCATTATTATTACTATTGCTATAATTTATGTTTAATTTTATACAGAAGTTTAATGAAGTGGTAATTCATTACAAACAGTGATAATTCTGCTTGTAAATTTATACAGAAGTTTAATGAAGTGATAATTCATTACAAACAGTGATAATTCTGCTTGTAATTTTATACAAGCATTTTATTATACTTTATTGATAAACAGCTACATTTGTTTTGTCCGAATTAGGTTATGAAAAATATGATAGTCTTCAATAATTTAAATACGTCTTAGAAGTTTTTACTAAAATTTTAAAAAGTTGATCATTTTTACATAATAAAATTGATGTCGTACGACTAACTTATAACGAAAAACACTGCGTTTTAATTATGGCTATAGTTTAAATTAGATCTGCTAAATAGGCCTAATTATTGTTTACAACAGTTTCATGATTTGTATAATATATTGAACAATAGGCCTACTGTAATGTCATATTCCTCGTTGTGTAACAGTTAATTTAAGCTAATAACGTTACTTACTGTTGGCAGCTGTGATGGAGAATCTGCGGATAGAAGACTGCCGCAGAGCAGATTCCAACGTCTAGTCTGACGGAAACGGAAACTGTACCGCAGATGGACTTGACGAAGACGATTCCGGAAATAGGTGAGGCTCTAGATTATCCTGTTATTCAGCATGCTAAATCACTAATTAGATAAAGTTGAAGAGGCCCGGATTATCCGATATTATGTAAACCTTCATTTCTACGTTGGATAATGAAATTTCTAGTGAAACAATTTGTAAAAATCACAAATTATACTGTACAGTATGATCGATTTCGTACATATAAGTTGTTAAAATTAGGCCATATACAATGCATTACACAAAGAAACGAAAGTAGTCAAATTTCAGGCCGTTTTTGTAAGTAAAGTTAATTGAAAACAAGTACTGTACAAGTTTAGGAAACAAAGTTTTTTCTATTTTATTGAATAAACGGATCAATATGTGGCAGAAAAATGTTAATTATTATAAATTGAAAGATCCTTTAAACTAGAGAAAAATTAATTTTACTTAGGCCTACATAAATTTTCTTGGATTTAAACCCTTCCGAAATTTTGTTTCAACTTTTGATTATTGGCAATTTAACAATGCAAACCAACGGCAAAACGTAACAAATTGTGTTTTAGTTTTTTTAGGCTTTTACAGAAATATACTCGTAAACTACTAGAGATAAAGCTGTGAGACACCCGCCAAAAAGTTTTCTTTAAGTTAAAATCATATAAATATCAATTTTCCCCAAAATTTGTATACCAAGAATTTTAGTGTAGCCTAAATCCTGTGTTGGTGACGAAATTGTTCACCACTGTACCTCCATAACAAAGCCTTTCCGGACCTACATTTAAATAAACTTTTTCTTTAATTTGCTGAAACAAGATACCCTGAAATTATTTTCATTTCTTTGTGAAAAACACTGTTATAAGAACAAAAAGTTTACATTTTCATTTATTTTTCTTGCACATAATTAATTATAAAGCTAAAGAATAAAAATGTGTATTGTTGTATCTACTTATAGGCCTATACCCAATGTGTACGCATTGTAGGGCTATCTACACTTTAATGTGAATGGCTTGTCACATATTGAAGTTCAAAATACAGTAAAACGAGAAAAGTTAAGAAAAACAAATTTCTAAAACGCTCGATATTGTTTAAGCTATTCTAAAAAACGTCTTTACAGACTTTGTTTAATAACATTTTCTCGCAACGTTACGCACTTTACGTCAAAATGTTTGGTAGGCCTATAGCCTATAGGCCTAGTGAGTAGTGTTCTTGTGCTGTTGAACACACGAAAGTTATCGAAAGTTCTTAAATATTTACTACTACTACTACTACTATAAATATTTACTACTTAAATATTCAATGACATTTATAGTAGGTATCAGTCACTATTGTATTTTTAACATGATAATGTTATTAGGCTGGGTGTCATTCCACAAAAATGTAACGTTTCCACACTTTCGATTCCCACAGTCTAGAAATCTTCGGTCTCTGTCGTTTTAACATTATAATGTTTGTTATATAGGCCTAGTAAATATTTGTTATATACACATTATACGTTTCAAAAGCCTGATAACATTATCGTGCTTCGATTTTTCGGTTTCGTCGAAATTTCTTTAATTTTTATTGAGTTAATAGACTTAACAACTTTGTTAGCAGTCATTTCACTTTTGTCATCATCAATGAAAGAAAAAATCATCATAGGCATTAAATACGCAGGATACGTTCTTCTATATTTTGGATAATTTCACAACACGTAGCTCTTTTTTTTGTTTCCAAAATCGTATTTCAATTAATGAATAATAATCCAAACACTTTATTGTCTTAGTAGGACTGTTTGTCAAAATCCCAGTATTCAAAAAGAGAAGGTTTGTTTTAAAAACACGCTATCGATAATATATTCAGAGCTAAGACCCGTTTAGGATAACGGTACGTGTCAGTTGTACAGAGACGTCTTGGATCATGCAAAATCTCGGTTAGTCGGACATTCAGTCTTCCACAGCGATGGTCTACGTCATCTTGTGGTTAATGGAAGTAGTGAATGTAGCTGAATTTTATTTGAACATTCAGAACTGTTGTGTGTCAGAAATTTAACAACTTAGTATAAAATCCGTCCATTCCTAATCTTCCTACGTCGAAGATTCTGTATAGGCCTACTTTGTATTCCTTATGTACGTTAACTCAACCTTAATTTTTATTTTTTTATTTTTTTTTGTATCAGCCATCTAAGGACTACATGCCAATTTCAATTCTTTATACTACGTTCTTTTCTTTTTCTCCAATATTCTTTCATCTTTTCACTGTGTCTCTTTTTCCTGTCTTCAGTCCGCTTTGAACCTGCGTTTTTCTCTCTCCTACCATTCTTAACACTTTTGCTCCAAAAAACATCTCTTTCAATTGCTTCTTCTGCGTGTATATTATTTTTTTCTAAAACCTTTTGGACTTCTTTATCCAGCTTGATGTTGACTTCTTCCTCCACAGATATATGAAGATCTGCTTTGTTAACCGTTCTATTATCGTCCGTTCTATATAAATGTCCAAAAAATAATAGTCTTCTTTTTCTCATTGTTTCTGTTATATTTTCTATACTTTGATATATTTCATCATAACTGTTTAATTTCCAACCTTCTGAAGTTTTTTGTGGGCTTAGTATTTTTCTAATAATTCGTTTTTATTTTATTATAAAACAAATTAAACTGCTGTATACCACTATATAGATGATTCCTGATTAGTTCTTTCGAGCCTTTCAGCTCATTGTCAGATTGGAATTATTCAATAATAGCAGCAAGACAATTCCTATACAGGATAAGCCTATACTACTTACTTGTTCAGCGAGGATGCTCGTATAGGCCTAACGAAAATCATAAGCTGATAGGCTTGATAGCGCCAATCGGCAATAAGCATTAACAAAAATTTAATATTTATTTTATTCTTTGAAAGCTGAATATGATCTGACTACGGTTTCAAAAATCTGAAATGCACATCTAGTTCCTCAGTTGTAGGATACTATGAAAGGTTTCTTGATATTTTGAGAAATTTTCCAAGTTCCGCATTCTCGTAGTGTATCTTCACCACGCACACTACTCTGAATTCTTAATGTCAGCTTACGTCTGTGATTCTAGCTGTAGCAGTGGCGGCTCGTTCATAAGGTTCAATGGTTCAGTAAACCCCCCTAAATAATTTAAATATGTTTAAGGAGTTGTTGAGATAATGGTTTCATATTTAAATAACAAGATTTGCGGGATTAATCTTGTTGACTGAATAGTAATGGATTCGCGTTGTAGGCGAATTGTTCGCTACTATTGCTTGAGATCCAAAACAGCTCTCAGTACCTCCTGGACTGTGTAGACAGCTTTGGAGGGGGAAATCAGTATACGCAAAATTACATTCATCAGTCGCTAAAACCGAATGTTAGCGATAGAGACGAATAGTTCCGACGAAGGCCGAACCGCACTGAACGGGAATTTTAACATTTCCATAATACCGCCATTCGCCATTATTATAATTTTTACCATATGATTTGTCCGTTTACCATCGGTTTTGTGTCAGATTTCTCTATTTAATTTAAAATGCAATGAAAATGTGTGCAGTAAAGTCTTAAAATCAAATAAATTAGTGATGTTGCGACCCACCCCGTGTGTTATTTGGAATGGGACAATTGCTCTTTTCTTAGTAGAAACATTCAGACATTGAACCCCCAACTGTCAGAACCACGAGCCGCCACCGAGCTGTAGCGTCTTCACTCGGCGCATATACTGTGCTGTGTTAACAAATTGGCCTCGTACAGTCGTTTTTTGCTTTATAACCTTCTCATTAATTCAGTTCATAAACGCACTAGTCTAATAGCCCTTTTAATTATGACAGACATTGATGATTCCGTATTCTGACTCTTATGTCACCATATCACCATAATTGTGAACAGTGTAGCAAGTTCTCTGCATCTCGTTATTGCAGACACGTAGGCTACTGCCATATAAATACACGTATTTCTCTTACGTATTTCACCAAGTACACTTGTTCCTTATTTTTGATAACTTGTATACTACACGTTCTGAAGCCCAATAAACTAGAGCGAGAGCTGGCGGCGAAAATACTTAGGCCTATAGTATACCAATAATAACTGTGGTCGAAACAGCAAACATAGACCTAAAACACTTCAGTTCAATGAATCGATTTTTAACCACTAGTTTTATTTTTGAAGTCGAAACAGAATATATGTAACTCTTTTTATAATAGAGTTAAATAGTATAATGATAATAAAATATTCGTTATCGTAATAATTTATAAAATAATTATGAAATAGTAAAATAGTAATAAAATAGAAAAAAATACGCTGTACCAAAATTGTCTTTAACAAATAAACAAATTGTCTTTGAGCCATATTACAAATCATCATAATCATTAGACCTACAACGCAATTCCCTATAAAAATTCCGAGTAAGGCCTACCTCTCCAACTGAAAGTAATACAAATTTATAATTTCCAATAATTATTTTTATAATTCATAGTATTTAGTTGTTAAATACTAAATTCTAAAAATTAATGCGGAAGGAGGACATATTTTCAGTTAATTAGGTCCAAACCTTGCCAGGTAGGCCCAGAAGGCCTCCACAGATCTTATTATAGACCGTTTGAAATATGAAATAGGTAACAATTAAACATAATTTAACTAATATATGTTTATTGTTGCATTGATTACATTTTAAGATTTGTATTTGTCAGTTTCGTTCAATCAAATTAAACTTGTCTACCCAAGTAAAGTGAGAGTAATATTGAAATCTAATTAGTTCACAATGGGGGGGGAGGGATAAAATTGTTATACCAAAGGTAAATAAATATCTCAGGTTAGATACAAATATAATGGACCGGCCAGTAATAAAGGAAAACTGGTTCTGGTACAGAGGCACTGACCGCCGCCCTCTTTAGGTCATCCTTATAGGGGGCATAACACTATCTCCCCCTCACACATTTGGGGCTCACAAACGTATGAAAAACGAGCGGTGTGCTTCTGGAATACCCCCCTCATTATATATGGACATTTTGCTGAGCGATTACGTACATGAGGCATCACTTTTCACAATAACACTAAATGCGAATAACACGAACTAACTGGCAATTTAATCTGTTCACAGGTGGCAAACCACACCAAACGTCTACAGCAACTGACCGACCTCGGGGAATTACAGCTGATAAATATCGGAATAAGGGAAAATCCGTCAATGGACTTTATTTGCTAGTTCTGTTGCTTTGTACCAAAGAAAGTTGTGGTTCTCGAATAAATATTAATTTGTAAGTATTTTATTGTGTTTATTTCATGTCAATTCACCCATTCCTGTGTGATAATTTCCTTCCTGTAATTTCGGAGTACTCCTATAGTTTGTCAATCAGATAGCAGCTGTTGAGTGAAACAAGCTAAGTCAGATAAGTAACAAACATGAGCCACACAACAATCACTCGTGGCTACTTAGCTAAAGAATGCTTGTTGCAACAGTTTCACACAAGCTTTGCTGAACAACGGAGCGCTTCACTCAAAATCTAAATTACTACTTAGAGCAATCACAGGAAGAGATCATTTTCAGCAATACCGTCTGCGATATCTTGGACATAGTAAACTACTTTTTGGTCGATATTATGTAGTTGGTTCTGTGTGCTGGACGGGTTCCTGAGACACGTGGACCAGAAAGGTATTTTGTATATCAGACAAAATACTGAGGTGCACGCACCCGCCCCTACACACACACTTAAACATATGACTGTATTAGGATGCCATTAGTGTAAATATATGAAAAAGATTACGTTTGTTTACTGATACCATGTTAAGACCACGCTTTTTTAAACCTATTATAATCCCATCTGTTATAAGCGGAATGTAATTTGTTAAATGAAATTTTTTGTTACCCTGATCTGGTTCTACGGAATAAAATTCTTTTTAAATAATTTTCTTTTGTTTATTAAAATTAAGGAGTCTATTATTCTTTTATCATAACAGTTATTTTCTGCTATGGTTTTTATAATATCAACTTATTTATAATATCAGTAAACAAACGTAATCTTTTTTCATTACTAGTAAACAATAAAGAAAAATCAAACACACTAGAGAAAAAGACAGGAGAATAAAGAGGTTTTTAAAGTATATTTACTCGAACAGGAAAGTATTCGAAGACTTTATCAAGATAGGTTAAATATGCACTTGAATAGCATACTTTCAGGCAACAGTATAGAAGAAGAGTGGAGAATTATGAAACGGATAATAGTGCAAGCAGCCAATGAAGCAATAGGTGTAAATAAAAGGTTTAGGAAAAGGAAAGGTTTAAAAATATGGACAGAGGAAATAGAAGAAGCAGTAGCTGGAAAACAAAAAGTATATATTAAATATCTAAATTCCCCATCTCCTACGAATGCGGAAACATATAACGAAGTCAGAAATACAGCAAAAACGATTGTTAGGCAAGCCCACAGACAATCCTGGGAGAGATTCATTTCCAATATTGAACATGATGTTCATGGTACACAGGTTATGGCACACAAAATAATTAAGGTGTTGAATGGAAAGGAAAGAGAAGAGGTGTCTGTCAACCCAATTACAGTGGAATTATGGAAGAAACATTATACTCAACTTTGGTATAGTGAGGATGAGGAAGAAGGTGTGCTAATCCCTGTAGTGAAGATGATGATGATGATGATTAAATATAATATATCTACTATTTTCAGTATTACTATTAAGCTTTGAAATGGCAGAGTATACTCTCCATGGTCATAGAAGAAACACAGATATACGGCAGGACTTGAATGTTATGAGTATACTCGACAGGATCGCCCAGTATTGGCTGAATTGGTGAATGGATGTATTATCCATCCATTTGGTGAATTGGTGTATTATCTTTGCCGAATGGATGACTGCCGCATCCCCGAACAACTCTGGAACCAGGGCTATAAGCCGTGGGCACGGAGAGGTGTGGGACGTTCGAGGAAGCGCTGGAGTGACCAGGTCTAATCTTTTCCGATTTGAGACCGGAACAAACCATTTTTGGTTTAATCCGTGAAGATGATGATGACTATTAAACATTACTTTTTATTATAAAATAGTAGGATAATACTTCGTAGCTGAATGATTGTAATTTTCAAACACCCTTTCAGCAGTTCACTTCCCATTAACATGTTAACCAGTACTGTCCCCACTCCTTGAGTCTACCCTTTACAGCAACCAATAAACACGCGCAACAGTACAGAGTGGGGGTTGGTTTCCAGCAAAGCGGGTGGGGGTGACAAACAGGTAAACTACAAAACCTGCTTCAGCTATGTACAAATGGTTGCAGTTACCGATAGCCAGCCGATAGTGACGATTCTTATCTGAGTGTATAGTTTGTGTATTCAATCTTTAAGTGCAGAGTCGTATAGTTGTCCGTGGATATAAACTAAATGGCCGACAGACGTGATATCTTTGCCTTTTCAACAAGTCCAACACTAGCAGAGTCAGACTTGGACCACACATTGTCCAGACTACAAACCGGTGAGTGTCGCTTATGTCTCTGTTAACATTAACTTTACATCAGTAATCTTTCTTAATAATACCGTCGCAAAAGAACATCTTTTATTTAATTTGGAAAGTAAACTATAGGCCTATTTTATACCCATAGGCCTATACAAAACTTTTATTATCAATAAACACATTAACCCGGCTAAAAACCTTTTACAGCAAACGTATTAATAAATTGTTTACTTTAATACAAAAAACATGTTTACTGACGTTTATTTGCAAACATTTTAATGTAAGTTAGTAGAATAACTACTAGATTAAATTATTCTGAATTATTATTTTACTAATATAGAAAATATGCTTATTATTATAGGGTTATTACTGGTTTATAATAGCCTATTATACAAAAAAATAACCTAATTTCTACAATTCTTCCACAAAGGCCTATAATAAAAATAATATATAAGTATAACAAAAAGTATCTGGTCGAAGTAGATTAATATATTAAAGGTCTGAAATATGTTTCACAAATGTAGGCCTACATCTATGTGTTAGAAATATAAAACGTTCCTTCTGAAATATTAATATGATATTATAATGGTGATGTTAACATTGTATGCCTATAAAGTATAAAAATAATCCTAACAATAAAGATAGTGATGATAATAATAATAATAACAAAAGTGCCTTATTATGTTAGTGCTATAGTTATTGTGTTAATAATTACATACGCTTAGTCTATCATTTTGTTTGAAACGCTTCAATCTTATAGAACGTAGGAAGCTCTTCAACCAAGCTTAAGCCTATATTGGATAATTATTATAAGTTATTACCTGATTAATATAATATAATAGGAAGCTTTTGTTACTAACTTGCCAAAGTATTTGGCCTATTATTCATTATTATTACTATTGCTATAATTTATGTTTAATTTTATACAGAAGTTTAATGAAGTGATAATTCATTACAAACAGTGATAATTCTGCTTGTAATTTTATACAAGCATTTTATTATACTTTATTGATAAACAGCTACATTTGTTTTGTCCGAATTAGGTTATGAAAAATATGATAGTCTGCAATCATTTAAATACGTCTTAGAAGTTTTTACTAAAATTTTAAAAAGTTGATAATTTTTACATAATAAAATTGATGTCGTACGACTAACTTATAACGAAAAACACTGCGTTTTAATTATGGCTATAGTTTAAATTAGATCTGCTAAATAGGCCTAATTATTGTTTACAACAGTTTCATGATTTGTATAATATATTGAACAATACTGTAATAGCGTAATGTCATATTCCTCGTTGTGTAACAGTTAATTTAAGCTAATAACGTTACTTACTGTTGGCAGCTGTGATGGAGAATCTGCGGATAGAAGACTGTGCCGCAGAACAGATTATAACGTCTAGTCTGACGGAAACGGAAACTGTACCGCAGATGGACTTGACGAAGACGATTCCGGAAATAGGTGAGCCTCTAGATTATCCTGTTATTCAGCATGCTAAATCACTAATTAGATAAAGTTGAAGAGGCCCGGATTATCCGATATTATGTAAACCTTCATTTCTACGTTGGATAATGAAATTTCAAGTGAAACAATTTGTAAAAATCACAAATTATACTGTACAGTATGATCGATTTCGTACATATAAATTGTTAAAATTAGGCCATATACAATGCATTACACAAAGAAACGAAAGTAGTCAAATTTCAGGCCGTTTTTGTAAGTAAAGTTAATTGAAAACAAGTACTGTACAAGTTTAGGAAACAAAGTTTTTTCTATTTTATTGAATAAACGGATTAATATGTGGCAGAAAAATGTTAATTATTATAAATTGAAAGATCCTTTAAACTAGAGAAAAATTAATTTTACTTAGGCCTACATAAATTTTCTTGGATTTAAACCCTTCCGAAATTTTGTTTCAACTTTTTGATTATTGGCAATTTAACAATGCAAACCAACGGCAAAACGTAACAAATTGTGTTTTAGTTTTTTTAGGCTTTTACAGAAATATACTCGTAAACTACTAGAGATAAAGCTGTGAGACACCCGCCAATAAGTTTTCTTTAAGTTAAAATCATATAAATATCAATTTTCCCCAAAATTTGTATACCAAGAATTTTAGTGTAGCCTAAATCCTGTGTTGGTGACGAAATTGTTCACCACTGTACCTCCATAACAAAGCCTTTCCGGACCTACATTTAAATAAACTTTTTCTTTAATTTGCTGAAACAAGATACCCTGAAATTATTTTCATTTCTTTGTGAAAAACACTGTTATAAGAACAAAAAGTTTACATTTTCATTTATTTTTCTTGCACATAATTAATTATAAAGCTAAAGAATAAAAATGTGTATTGTTGTATAGTGTATATTAAAATATATGATTAGGTGTACCAACCTTTACATGAGTTCAAATTTGTCGCGTGTTATAATGTATATTAAATCTATATGATCAGATGTACCAACCTCTGTATTATTCGTCCTCTCTCTCTCTCCCTCTCTCTCTCTCTCACACGTTGTGTATGTCTCTCTCGTTGTCAAACGTTATGCTCAAACTGTGGTCAGTACCGAGCGCATGTATATGAAATTAGAAAGTTTATATTTATTCGACAAATATTAACGTCCTCTCTCTCTCTCTCTCTCTCTCACACTCTCACTTGTTTCAACTGTGTCAACAAATAGTAACGTCCTCTCTCTCTCTCTCTCTCTCTCTCTCTCTCTCTCTCTCTCTCTCTCTCTCTCTCTCTCTCTCTCTCTCTCTCTCTCTCTCACTCTCACACGTTTCAACTATGCAAGGTTTCATACCCTTTCTCCTGTCTCCCTCTCGTACATTGAGTAGTCGGTGTGATGAATAAATAATTTTAGCCCTCTCTCGTTGTCAAAACGTCGTCTTCATTTTCAATGTATTAAATAATTAATTAATAGTTTTATAATGCAGTCAGTGTGATTGATCCTTGTTAGAAATATATATATTTGGCGTCAATGAACTACTTACCTGTTATGTTGTTACAGACAATACTTCTGTTTTAAGGTTGCAGTTTACACACATAGGTTCAGTAGTGTATAGCGAAATAAATTAAAATTATACACACACATGAAAACGGCGGCTGAAATTCATACAAATCTTCTGATGTAACAGTTCACAAAAAATAAATTAATTGTACACATGTTCAGAGGTGTAGAGTGAAATAAAATAAAGTCATAATTTGTTTAAATGATTAAATATATTTTAACATTCACAATATAACATTCACAATTAAATAAATACATTAGAAATTGATATTTTTCGAAAGTTTATATATAATTGTGTGTCGTACTTGTAGAAGAAGCAACCTGCAACATAACAATACAACAACAACATTAAAATCATGTTAAATATCACACACACAGATGCACACGCAACGCGCGTACATACAGACGCATACGCAACGTAATCACACACATACACACACACACACACACACACACACACACACACACACACACACACATACGCACACGCATACGTAACGTAACCAAACACGCAACGCGCCCACACACAGACGCAAACGCAACGTACACACGTTTGGGTTACACCACACGTGCACGCACACACACACACACACACAGACGTACACGCACACATACGCATCGCGTCCACACACAGACGCAAACACAACGTAATCATATACATACATACAACGTGTACACGTTTGGTTTGAATCATGTAGGACCAATAAACAGATAACAGATTTAAATATGCTATAGTCATTGTAAGACGTTACAATCATTGAAGTGTTTAATAAGTAAATTGTATGTATGTATATAACACTGAATAATAATAATATAATCGTTTGCTGCAACAGGTAAAGCAGTTACAAATAATTACATATAGGTTCAGAGGCGTATAGTGAAATAAATTAAAAATCCATTCATCAAAACTTTGTAAATTAGAATCTGCACTACATTCAAACATACGCACACACACAATGATAAAAAAATTGTTTATTAAAAGTAGTTTGTTACCTTAACGAGATACAATTTCCACATGCGCTGTCTGGTTCTTCATCCCTCGAGACACAAGATGTAGGTCGCTGGGATTTATATGACGGAGTTCTTCATCTGTAAAGACGTCAGCATACCTCTTAGGTAGATATACACGATAGCGGCGCTCACAATCTTCCAACGTTACAAGCACAGACTTCCCATATCGCGTGTCCACATGCAACATGTTAACGATCGGATACTGTTTGTCCACTGTTAATTCTGCACAACGTTTGTACTCAATAGCAGAAACTGCGTTGAATTTTGTGATAAACGACATTATTTATGAGAAGTGAAGACGTCTGTATCAAGCGAGGTGGAACCATACAATGTCAGAATATTCGCTACAAAGAAGACTAGTGAAAGGAATGGTGTGACCATCAGGAAAGTTCACTTTCATCGCCTGAAGCTTTGCATGTACATACACACAGGCAGAATTAGCGCTGTTACAAAATATATATATTAGGAAAGTCCACAGAAATAGTTATCGCCAGATCCGTTCTAAATAAGTTAATGTCTTTTCAAATAGTATTCTCTGCACTACAGTCAAACATACGCACACACAGTGATAAAAAAATTGTGTATTAAAAGTAGTTTGTTACCTTAACAAGTACTGTTATCCTACGCCGTTTTTCCTCATGCCACGAAACACGAGATGTAGATCGCTGGGGTTTTATAAATTGTTTATTAAGTCTTTTAGAAATGGTCTTATACTTGAGCTTGGCCTGTTGACTATTGCTTTTAATTTTGTAATTTCTACAGGTGTTAACCGTTTCGGAGAAAAAAACCATTTATGGAGAAGATCCTCCTCCTCTTGTTTTGATATGGTATTTATTCTATGATCCATCCTTCTTGTTCCTATAATAATAACAGTACCTGCTTCATTATCATATACATTATGTGCTGTATATAAATATATACATAAGGCTTTCAACACACACATCATAAATCCGGAACAGGAAAGGTATTATAACAAATATTACGAAAACAAGTACGTATGGTCACGTACATAGATCAACGTTTAAACAAATTACGAACTAATATCGTTACAATAATAATAGTACATAAACTTACGTTTACTATCGTCCGAACTGAAGTATGGAGAGGCAATAACTATAGATATCACAGTAAGAATTTTTGTTGTTGTTTTTAACAGGTGGTGTTTTTGCATGTACATACATGCAGAATTATGACTGTTACATAATATATATTAGGAAAGTCGTCAGAAATAGTTATCGCCTGCAGGCATATACAAGTTTACTAACGAAATTAACAAATACTGAAAACAAAGGAACTGTTATACATATATATATATATATATATATATATATATACATAGTTTTTATTTAACCGCATGTATTATGTTAGTGTATCTTAAACCATGAACAACGCACGCAAGAATATTGCGCAAGAGCTACACAGAGCGGCGAGAAGGAATTTCGTTAGACGCGCAGTTGAACTGAAGGGTATGCACGATTTGTACCAAGCGGATCTTGTGGAAATGATACCATACGCTCGAGTGAACAAAGGGTACAAGTATATGATGACTGTAATCAATGCGTTTACCAAGTACGCGTACGCTGTACCATTGAAAACGAAGACCGGGAAAGAAGTGACGAACGCGTTGAAGCCTATACTAGCCGCTAACCGAATGAAGTATTTACAGACAGACAACGGGAAGGAGTATTACAACAGCACAGTACAAGCGTTGCTAAAAAAGTATAATGTGAAACATTACTCAACCTATAGTGAGAAAAAAGCTTCCATAGTGGAACGTTTTAATCGCACACTGAAGACCCACATGTATCGAGCTTTCAGCGAACAAGGACACTACCGCTGGTTGGATCTACTACCTACATTACTGAAATCGTACAACAATACAACACACAGGGTATTCACAAAGATGAAGATTGTACAGCAAGCAAACAAATTACCAATAAAGGATATGGACTTTTTGGCTGGTGACGAAGACAGTGCTAAACGTAAACATGGCCCGCTATTACCGAACAGTATTCGCTGTATCGTTACAGGCCCAAGTTCCTGTGGGAAATCAAATGTGCTATTCAACCTACTGTTTGATGCCAACGGACTACGTTTCCGCAACGTATACGTGTTTTCAAAATCATTATTTCAACCAAAATACAGAATGCTAGAAACAGTGATGAAATCACTCGCTGATGAAGGTTTAGGTTATCATGCATACAGCGAGAACGAAGAAGTCCCGCTACCGAGTGAAATCACTGGTCTCGACTCTGTTATCGTATTCGATGACGTATCGTGTGAAAGACAAAACAATATTCGAAAGTATTTTGCTATGGGGAGACATAGCGGTGTGGACACATTCTATCTATGCCAGACATATAGCCAGATACCGAAACAATTGGTACGTGACAACGCTAACTTGTTGATATTGTTCAAACAAGACGATCTAAATTTACGACATGCATACAATGATCACGTTAACATAGATATGAAATATGATGCTTTCAAAGACGTCTGCATGGAAGCGTGGAAGGATCGTTATGGATTTCTAGTCATAGACAAAGACTCGTCAATAAATGAAGGTAGATATAGAATCGGCTTTGATCGATTCATAATTGTTTCCGGCGAGGTATAAAAGTGGTTGCACTGTAGTAATGTCATCAGTCCTCTTGCTAACACAGATGGCGATGAATAAGGAGGAACGACTTGTGTGTATGATATAGATACGATAAGTGACAACATAAGGAAAAAATATCATGCATTACAACACGGTATCAGAGAAAGCGACGAGAAGTTTAGAAAAAATTACAAACCGATTCTGGAACCGTAGACACTGAAAGGCCTCGTCCGAAGCATGACAGGTAGCAGTTCAGCAAGTAAGCACGACAAAGTTGGAATTACAGAGACTGCTTATTTAAATAACAATTAAGATGAATGAAGATGATTCGTCAATTTGATACCTGAAGGAAGAGAGAATGTACAGGTGAACATATGGACGTAGACTTGTCAGTTTGGCTATTCCTGCCGTTACCTCGACACTTCGAGCTGTTACGACTTTTTTAACTCTACAGTCACATTAAATTTGTAAAGTGGGCAACCAGAGTATCCTATCGAGGTAACAACGTCTCTTTCTGCTAAAACCTCTGTGTAGTAGTCAGTGAGTTGACGGAAGAAACGGTAATGGAAGTAATCATAATCAGCTGGAAGGATTAAACAAAGGATGGTGTGTTCCGGCCTCAAACAATTAAAGAGTCTAGAGCTGGCCACTCCAGCGCTTCCTCGAACGCCTCAAACCTCTCCGTCCTTTCTGCTTGTAGTTCCATAATTATTTGGGAATGCGGCAGTCATCCATTCGGCAAAGATGTTCCCACCAATTCAGACGATACTAGGCAATCCTGTCGCGTATACTCATAATATTCTGTTAATGCCGTATATATATATATATATTACATTTAATATTTATAATTAAATTTACCTCAAGTAGGTCATCACTACATGACGCAACGGGAGTGATAGGTTTGTTACACGTTGTGTGTTAGGTTAAAATGCGGTCCATTCACGTTTCATGTTAGGTTAAAATGCAAACAAACACACACACACACACACACGTGTTAGGCTGCAGCCTAACACGTGTGTATGTTATTTAAATAATAATTTAAATAACATACACGTGTGTGTGTGTGTGTGTTTGTTTGCATTTTAACCTAACATGAAACGTGAATGGACCGCATTTTAACCTAACACACAACGTGTAACAAACCTATCACTCCCGTTGCGTCATGTAATGATGACCTACTTGAGGTAAATTTAATTAATGGACCGCATTTTAACCTAACACACAACGTGTAACAAACCTATCACTCCCGTTGCGTCATGTAATGATGACCTACTTGAGGTAAATTTAATTATAAATATTAAATGTAATATATATATATATACGGCATTAACAGAATATTATGAGTATACGCGACAGGATTGCCTAGTATCGTCTGAATTGGTGGGAACATCTTTGCCGAATGGATGACTGCCGCATTCCCAAATAATTATGGAACTACAAGCAGAAAGGACGGAGAGGTTTGAGGCGTTCGAGGAAGCGCTGGAGTGGCCAGCTCTAGACTCTTTAATTGTTTGAGGCCGGAACACACCATCCTTTGTTTAATCCTTCCAGCTGATTATGATTACTTCCATTACCGTTTCTTCCGTCAACTCACTGACTACTACACAGAGGTTTTAGCAGAAAGAGACGTTGTTACCTCGATAGGATACTCTGGTTGCCCACTTTACAAATTTAATGTGACTGTAGAGTTAAAAAAGTCGTAACAGCTCGAAGTGTCGAGGTAACGGCAGGAATAGCCAAACTGACAAGTCTACGTCCATATGTTCACCTGTACATTCTCTCTTCCTTCAGGTATCAAATTGACGAATCATCTTCATTCATCTTAATTGTTATTTAAATAAGCAGTCTCTGTAATTCCAACTTTGTCGTGCTTACTTGCTGAACTGCTACCTGTCATGCTTCGGACGAGGCCTTTCAGTGTCTACGGTTCCAGAATCGGTTTGTAATTTTTTCTAAACTTCTCGTCGCTTTCTCTGATACCGTGTTGTAATGCATGATATTTTTTCCTTATGTTGTCACTTATCGTATCTATATCATACACACAAGTCGTTCCTCCTTATTCATCGCCATCTGTGTTAGCAAGAGGACTGATGACATTACTACAGTGCAACCACTTTTATACCTCGCCGGAAACAATTATGAATCGATCAAAGCCGATTCTATATCTACCTTCATTTATTGACGAGTCTTTGTCTATGACTAGAAATCCATAACGATCCTTCCACGCTTCCATGCAGACGTCTTTGAAAGCATCATATTTCATATCTATGTTAACGTGATCATTGTATGCATGTCGTAAATTTAGATCGTCTTGTTTGAACAATATCAACAAGTTAGCGTTGTCACGTACCAATTGTTTCGGTATCTGGCTATATGTCTGGCATAGATAGAATGTGTCCACACCGCTATGTCTCCCCATAGCAAAATACTTTCGAATATTGTTTTGTCTTTCACACGATACGTCATCGAATACGATAACAGAGTCGAGACCAGTGATTTCACTCGGTAGCGGGACTTCTTCGTTCTCGCTGTATGCATGATAACCTAAACCTTCATCAGCGAGTGATTTCATCACTGTTTCTAGCATTCTGTATTTTGGTTGAAATAATGATTTTGAAAACACGTATACGTTGCGGAAACGTAGTCCGTTGGCATCAAACAGTAGGTTGAATAGCACATTTGATTTCCCACAGGAACTTGGGCCTGTAACGATACAGCGAATACTGTTCGGTAATAGCGGGCCATGTTTACGTTTAGCACTGTCTTCGTCACCAGCCAAAAAGTCCATATCCTTTATTGGTAATTTGTTTGCTTGCTGTACAATCTTCATCTTTGTGAATACCCTGTGTGTTGTATTGTTGTACGATTTCAGTAATGTAGGTAGTAGATCCAACCAGCGGTAGTGTCCTTGTTCGCTGAAAGCTCGATACATGTGGGTCTTCAGTGTGCGATTAAAACGTTCCACTATGGAAGCTTTTTTCTCACTATAGGTTGAGTAATGTTTCACATTATACTTTTTTAGCAACGCTTGTACTGTGCTGTTGTAATACTCCTTCCCGTTGTCTGTCTGTAAATACTTCATTCGGTTAGCGGCTAGTATAGGCTTCAACGCGTTCGTCACTTCTTTCCCGGTCTTCGTTTTCAATGGTACAGCGTACGCGTACTTGGTAAACGCATTGATTACAGTCATCATATACTTGTACCCTTTGTTCACTCGAGCGTATGGTATCATTTCCACAAGATCCGCTTGGTACAAATCGTGCATACCCTTCAGTTCAACTGCGCGTCTAACGAAATTCCTTCTCGCCGCTCTGTGTAGCTCTTGCGCAATATTCTTGCGTGCGTTGTTCATGGTTTAAGATACACTAACATAATACATGCGGTTAAATAAAAACTATGTATATATATATATATATTATAACGAAACATTGTTATCAATGTTTATCGTTCTAACTGGAGTACGCATAATAAGCGTTATCTGCTACAATTGTACATTTAGAAGGGTACAGATAAGATTTTATATAGCAAACAAAACAGATAACAGTCCACCTGCATAAATATGTATAATTTTGTCGGCACATGTCAGAAGTGTTTTAAAACTTAAATAATAAAAAAATGACAAAAGATTAAGAAGAACTAGGTTGACCAGTGAATAGTGCGGAAATGTAGCTTTATTTAGACACCAAACACATAACGAGATAGTGAGAGTGTCGTGAACTATAAGCGTTTTACTATTTCACACCTTTCGCGGTGCTAATTAAAGATCGCGTGCATACATAGCTAATAACTGTGTTCAAGACACGTCTAACAAACAACTTTGTTACCTAAATAAATAAAGGATTGTTGAGATATTCGCCGATAGAAACTCATTTGCACACGTGGCTTTGCCCTATAAACAGTGAAACAAAACGAGCATCTGGTTCATTCATAAAGTATTCGTTGAGTCGTACACACGGAACGATACGCTGCAGAAGACGCTTCAATGAGACCGGCAGACACCTGAGTTACTACAACTACGTACTACGGACATCAGACTATACCCGAGGCCAGAGACGCTGTGTCCATGACGATAAAGGAACGACGCCTAGCCTAGCTGTTCATACACCGCTAAGCGACGCTGACGGAGGTTTCGAGAGGAATAGCTGTACTCAACGCCGACGCCTGAGACCCGTGTACATCTGTGTAACATGAAATCATCAAAACAGGTGACCTGATATGGTTCAGGGTTCATAATAATGTTGTAAAACACAAAAAGTAAATGAAAAGCCGCTATAAGCGAAATTGAACCGTTTTAAATAATTGATAAACATTTAATTATATAGGCGGTATGACTAAAGCCTAAAGACACTTTTAAATGTTGTACTGTATATCATATAGAGACATTTATTCGAAAAGACAGAACATTTAGATAATGTGTGATTATCATAATAATATGTTAATAAGAGTGCAGAAAGACTCTAAGCAAATGTTTTCATGAGATTGTGCACTGTATAAAGAATAATTACCATAGAGATAACGATAACTATAACCCTTGTTATATTCATTTAAAAAGTTCGTATTTTATTTTCTCATGTATAAAGAACAGGGTTACGGATTTCATAGAATGAAATCAATTCAGTATTTCCATTTTATTAAATAATTAAATTCAATATAACAAAAATGATTTTTTATAAATGAATTATAATTACAGGCAGACAGTGTGAAACTGCCCATATATGTGTGTATATTTCCATGTTATATGTTTTGTGTATATACTGTGTATTGTATGTCTTATTTTCAGGAACTTATAAATGATGTACTAAGATATATGATTTTAATATGTGATTGTTAGACGTAAGCATTATAACAATATATCACTAGAGAAAATATGTGTAAAGTAATATTCAAGAAAGAATATAAATTAGTGGAACCCGCCGTAAATCGTGTTTAATATTTGAAATTCTTTGTATTATTATGATTTGTTTAAAGATAAGCACCTTGAGGGTGACAATTATAATCATTGGAATGATAGACTAAAAAGGTAGTTTTCATTTATTCACAATTTATACAACTCAGCTTCCTAAAATAATTCTTTTGGAAACACATCGTCCCAACTCGTTACCTGATACCTAATAAGCCCAAATCCCACACCTAATAGCCGGCAAAGCAGAAAAGTACCATATACTGCAGGTAAGTGTTGGCATGATATACCCTAACCAGGTCCATGTAAAACTCATAATCCATAATGAAAGAAATCATAAAAAGATGTGTTGCAAAAGAAAATGGCGCCCAACGTGGGGCACGATTAAATAAATAAAAAAAAAAAAAAACATAATACGAAAAAAATTAATAATTAGTAAGAAGTTAAATAAATATAAATTCACGTAGAACAAATATTTAGAGTTGATGTGTAATTATTATAAAACGTGCATTTATATGTTGAATGTAGCTGATAAGAACGTACAGTTAGCGTTATCAGTAGAGTAAACAAAGGGGAGCTTAGATAAATATTGTGGTTATCAGAAACTGATACTACAGGCGCCCAAGATAATGGTTGTATGTTGATGAATAAATGACTACCAATACAGTATTTAATAATAATCCAAATAATTAATAATATACAAATTAATAATAAATATTTTCAAATCGGTTCACCAAATTAAAATTAAACATGGCACATAAACAAGAGGTCAGTTTAGCCGACATAATGAAGAAGTTAGAAGCCAGCAACGCTGAAAACGTAAAAAGGTTTGAAGAAATAAAAACTAGTGGTGCTGAAACTATGAGAAGATTGGAAGCAAGCACGTCAGAAATTCAGAAACTATACGCGTATAATGCTGAAAGTAAGGTAGAAATTATGGAACGAATGGAGACCTTAGAAGGTAAAGTTAAAGAGTCTCTAAAACAACAAGCGGTGGTGATGAATGAAAATTTCGAAGAGCAGCGAAAAAGACTACAACAAAATTTTAAATCGATGGCCGACACACTGGACCAGAAACTCGAAAAAATTACGCATCGACAAGATACCAAGATACAAGTCATCAGCGAGTTGGTGCAGAGTAATGTCAGGAAGACCATGAAAATTGAAGAAGAAACAAAAAGTCTCGCCGCAGCAGACGACACCATCAAGAAATCTATCCAACACCATGAAAACAGGGTAGATCAGCTGGAAGTCAAGTTAAAAGGTGAAGTAGACCGACTTACACGAGAAGTGAGAAGACTACCAACACAAGCGTTAGTATACTCGACCGTACCTAGAGAAGAGAGACCCATTAACTATTTTAGAGGATCCAGAGGGGAAAATCCCATTGAATTTCGTATCAAATGTGAGAAAGAAATGGATAGTATTGGATCTATTCTCAGTGACAAAGATAAAATAGACTTTGTAAGCCGTTACTTAAAAGATGCAGCAGCCAGTTGGTTCACGATGGTGAATGACGATTTAAAAACGTATGAAGAATTTAAACTAGCATTCGAACGGAGGTATTGGAATGAATACATACAAATGAGAATACGAAATACACTGGAATTTGGTAAATATAATCCAGGTAAGCTGTCTGAAGATGAATACGTCATTATGTTAGTAGAGAGGAGTAAACATTTACGTCCCGCTTTAACACAAAAAGAATTAGTCATTAAGCTTGCTAATCATTTCAGCAGGAACATCCAACTAGCTATACATGTTCAGGGTATAGCTACCATTGAAGATCTATTAATACTTTTAACACAGATGGAGGGTGTAATCCGTGAACGAGACCCACCAAGAGGAGTTCAGCGAGATAACCGGAACCAAAATCAAGATAGAGGTACGTGGTATTCGCAAAGATATCGCCAAGAAGATAAAGGCAGAGAAGATAGACGTACAGACGAGGAAAAATATCCGAAAAACAAAAATGTATCATATGATAGACGCCATGAAGATGGACGAACATATGAGAAGCAGGAGCAAAATAATGAAAGAGGTAATTACAAAGGAGGTTACCGATGGCCGAATTCGTCGAAACGATTTTCGAAACCATGGACATCCGATAGGAATGCAAATACGCAGGCGATTACTGTTGAGAAAAAACAGAAAGAGACACCGAGAAACACTGATGAACGTAATAAACCGTCCACATCGAAGACTGAAAATCAATGACTACATTCTGGAGTCTGTATAGAAACACATGAAGCTAAACCACAAGATGTCAGGGTACTTAGCAACATAACATACAAACCCGAGAGAGAAGTACAAGAATTACTACGTAATCTCGCTAGAGAGCAAGATAAAGATCAGCGATTACAGAATATAAAAAATAATCCGTTACCTATAAATTATTGTGTGAAAGATGGAATTTTATTTAAGCTTATTAATTATGATTGGAAAGTTGTGCTATCTCATGACATGTTACAGCAATTAATTATGCCATGTCATCGTAGTCTAGCTCATGCATCTCCATTGAAGTGCTATTTAACTATGAAAGAAGCCTTCACCTGTAATAATATGTTCAGAAAAATTAAAATAATTGTTAGGAAATGCCATGATTGTCAAACAGCCAAACATCCGAATTTAAACACTTGCGTTGAAATGGGGAGTATCAGAACTAAGAAGAAGGGGGATATAGTTGCACTTGATTTCCTTGGACCACTCCCGCGATCAAGTCGTGGGTACCGCCATATAATTGTGACGGTAGATGTGTTTACCAAGCTAGTAAAGTTATATGCTGTACGAAGACCCACCATGAAATCTGTTCTGAACGTCATCACCCAGAAGTATATACCAAAGTATGGAAAAATGGATAAAGTGTTGACAGATCAAGGTAAGCAGTTTGGTAATAAATTATGGAAGGACGCATTGACAAGACAAGGTATAAAACCTATACTTACATCCATAAGGCATCCACAAACTAATCTAGCTGAAAGAATAAATAGAGAGTTAGGCAAGTACATGAGGTTATATTGCTACAATCAACAGAGTAAATGGCCTGACTATCTACAATTTTTCGAAGATGCAATGAATCACAATTATAGTGAAGCTACAGGATACACACCGTTAGAATTAAGTGAGAATAAAATACCTAAAAGATTCTGGCACAACATGATTAATAAACCGGAAAATTATAATGTAGATTTGCCAATGTAAATTAAAATAAACAGAGCTGAACGACAGTTATATCATCAAGCAGGTAAAAGGAGAGACCGGTATAATAGAACTCACCGATTGACAAGATTCCAGATTGGTGATAAGGTATTGATAAAGACAAATCCTGTGGGAAGTAGTATATTAAACACTTCCAAGAAATTCTTCAGATTATTCTGTGGCCCATATGAACTAAGGAGTCGTCTAGGACCACACACCTACATGGTATATGACCCAGTGAAGAAAAAGGACGTCGGAAAGTACCATGCGTCATCTCTGCGTCATTATATCCAATAATACCCATATGTGATTGTTACTGTAAGATAAGATTTTATATTCTTTCTAATAAACATGTAATATAACTGACTGTGTATGTACTAAACATAGATAAAAAAAAAAAAAAAAAAAAAAAAAAAAAATGTTCTGTAAAGCACAAAACAATTTTTTTAAAGCAAGTGGGGGAGTGTTATAACGAAACATTGTTATCAATGTTTATCGTTCTAACTGGAGTACGCATAATAAGCGTTATCTGCTACAATTGTACATTTAGAAGGGTACAGATAAGATTTTATATAGCAAACAAAACAGATAACAGTCCACCTGCATAAATATGTATAATTTTGTCGGCACATGTCAGAAGTGTTTTAAAACTTAAATAATAAAAAAATGACAAAAGATTAAGAAGAACTAGGTTGACCAGTGAATAGTGCGGAAATGTAGCTTTATTTAGACACCAAACACATAACGAGATAGTGAGAGTGTCGTGAACTATAAGCGTTTTACTATTTCACACCTTTCGCGGTGCTAATTAAAGATCGCGTGCATACATAGCTAATAACTGTGTTCAAGACACGTCTAACAAACAACTTTGTTACCTAAATAAATAAAGGATTGTTGAGATATTCGCCGATAGAAACTCATTTGCACACGTGGCTTTGCCCTATAAACAGTGAAACAAAACGAGCATCTGGTTCATTCATAAAGTATTCGTTGAGTCGTACACACGGAACGATACGCTGCAGAAGACGCTTCAATGAGACCGGCAGACACCTGAGTTACTACAACTACGTACTACGGACATCAGACTATACCCGAGGCCAGAGACGCTGTGTCCATGACGATAAAGGAACGACGCCTAGCCTAGCTGTTCATACACCGCTAAGCGACGCTGACGGAGGTTTCGAGAGGAATAGCTGTACTCAACGCCGACGCCTGAGACCCGTGTACATCTGTGTAACATGAAATCATCAAAACAGGTGACCTGATATGGTTCAGGGTTCATAATAATGTTGTAAAACACAAAAAGTAAATGAAAAGCCGCTATAAGCGAAATTGAACCGTTTTAAATAATTGATAAACATTTAATTATATAGGCGGTATGACTAAAGCCTAAAGACACTTTTAAATGTTGTACTGTATATCATATAGAGACATTTATTCGAAAAGACAGAACATTTAGATAATGTGTGATTATCATAATAATATGTTAATAAGAGTGCAGAAAGACTCTAAGCAAATGTTTTCATGAGATTGTGCACTGTATAAAGAATAATTACCATAGAGATAACGATAACTATAACCCTTGTTATATTCATTTAAAAAGTTCGTATTTTATTTTCTCATGTATAAAGAACAGGGTTACGGATTTCATAGAATGAAATCAATTCAGTATTTCCATTTTATTAAATAATTAAATTCAATATAACAAAAATGATTTTTTATAAATGAATTATAATTACAGGCAGACAGTGTGAAACTGCCCATATATGTGTGTATATTTCCATGTTATATGTTTTGTGTATATACTGTGTATTGTATGTCTTATTTTCAGGAACTTATAAATGATGTACTAAGATATATGATTTTAATATGTGATTGTTAGACGTAAGCATTATAACAATATATCACTAGAGAAAATATGTGTAAAGTAATATTCAAGAAAGAATATAAATTAGTGGAACCCGCCGTAAATCGTGTTTAATATTTGAAATTCTTTGTATTATTATGATTTGTTTAAAGATAAGCACCTTGAGGGTGACAATTATAATCATTGGAATGATAGACTAAAAAGGTAGTTTTCATTTATTCACAATTTATACAACTCAGCTTCCTAAAATAATTCTTTTGGAAACACATCGTCCCAACTCGTTACCTGATACCTAATAAGCCCAAATCCCACACCTAATAGCCGGCAAAGCAGAAAAGTACCATATACTGCAGGTAAGTGTTGGCATGATATACCCTAACCAGGTCCATGTAAAACTCATAATCCATAATGAAAGAAATCATAAAAAGATGTGTTGCAAAAGAAAATGGCGCCCAACGTGGGGCACGATTAAATAAATAAAAAAAAAAAAAAACATAATACGAAAAAAATTAATAATTAGTAAGAAGTTAAATAAATATAAATTCACGTAGAACAAATATTTAGAGTTGATGTGTAATTATTATAAAACGTGCATTTATATGTTGAATGTAGCTGATAAGAACGTACAGTTAGCGTTATCAGTAGAGTAAACAAAGGGGAGCTTAGATAAATATTGTGGTTATCAGAAACTGATACTACAGGCGCCCAAGATAATGGTTGTATGTTGATGAATAAATGACTACCAATACAGTATTTAATAATAATCCAAATAATTAATAATATACAAATTAATAATAAATATTTTCAAATCGGTTCACCAAATTAAAATTAAACATGGCACATAAACAAGAGGTCAGTTTAGCCGACATAATGAAGAAGTTAGAAGCCAGCAACGCTGAAAACGTAAAAAGGTTTGAAGAAATAAAAACTAGTGGTGCTGAAACTATGAGAAGATTGGAAGCAAGCACGTCAGAAATTCAGAAACTATACGCGTATAATGCTGAAAGTAAGGTAGAAATTATGGAACGAATGGAGACCTTAGAAGGTAAAGTTAAAGAGTCTCTAAAACAACAAGCGGTGGTGATGAATGAAAATTTCGAAGAGCAGCGAAAAAGACTACAACAAAATTTTAAATCGATGGCCGACACACTGGACCAGAAACTCGAAAAAATTACGCATCGACAAGATACCAAGATACAAGTCATCAGCGAGTTGGTGCAGAGTAATGTCAGGAAGACCATGAAAATTGAAGAAGAAACAAAAAGTCTCGCCGCAGCAGACGACACCATCAAGAAATCTATCCAACACCATGAAAACAGGGTAGATCAGCTGGAAGTCAAGTTAAAAGGTGAAGTAGACCGACTTACACGAGAAGTGAGAAGACTACCAACACAAGCGTTAGTATACTCGACCGTACCTAGAGAAGAGAGACCCATTAACTATTTTAGAGGATCCAGAGGGGAAAATCCCATTGAATTTCGTATCAAATGTGAGAAAGAAATGGATAGTATTGGATCTATTCTCAGTGACAAAGATAAAATAGACTTTGTAAGCCGTTACTTAAAAGATGCAGCAGCCAGTTGGTTCACGATGGTGAATGACGATTTAAAAACGTATGAAGAATTTAAACTAGCATTCGAACGGAGGTATTGGAATGAATACATACAAATGAGAATACGAAATACACTGGAATTTGGTAAATATAATCCAGGTAAGCTGTCTGAAGATGAATACGTCATTATGTTAGTAGAGAGGAGTAAACATTTACGTCCCGCTTTAACACAAAAAGAATTAGTCATTAAGCTTGCTAATCATTTCAGCAGGAACATCCAACTAGCTATACATGTTCAGGGTATAGCTACCATTGAAGATCTATTAATACTTTTAACACAGATGGAGGGTGTAATCCGTGAACGAGACCCACCAAGAGGAGTTCAGCGAGATAACCGGAACCAAAATCAAGATAGAGGTACGTGGTATTCGCAAAGATATCGCCAAGAAGATAAAGGCAGAGAAGATAGACGTACAGACGAGGAAAAATATCCGAAAAACAAAAATGTATCATATGATAGACGCCATGAAGATGGACGAACATATGAGAAGCAGGAGCAAAATAATGAAAGAGGTAATTACAAAGGAGGTTACCGATGGCCGAATTCGTCGAAACGATTTTCGAAACCATGGACATCCGATAGGAATGCAAATACGCAGGCGATTACTGTTGAGAAAAAACAGAAAGAGACACCGAGAAACACTGATGAACGTAATAAACCGTCCACATCGAAGACTGAAAATCAATGACTACATTCTGGAGTCTGTATAGAAACACATGAAGCTAAACCACAAGATGTCAGGGTACTTAGCAACATAACATACAAACCCGAGAGAGAAGTACAAGAATTACTACGTAATCTCGCTAGAGAGCAAGATAAAGATCAGCGATTACAGAATATAAAAAATAATCCGTTACCTATAAATTATTGTGTGAAAGATGGAATTTTATTTAAGCTTATTAATTATGATTGGAAAGTTGTGCTATCTCATGACATGTTACAGCAATTAATTATGCCATGTCATCGTAGTCTAGCTCATGCATCTCCATTGAAGTGCTATTTAACTATGAAAGAAGCCTTCACCTGTAATAATATGTTCAGAAAAATTAAAATAATTGTTAGGAAATGCCATGATTGTCAAACAGCCAAACATCCGAATTTAAACACTTGCGTTGAAATGGGGAGTATCAGAACTAAGAAGAAGGGGGATATAGTTGCACTTGATTTCCTTGGACCACTCCCGCGATCAAGTCGTGGGTACCGCCATATAATTGTGACGGTAGATGTGTTTACCAAGCTAGTAAAGTTATATGCTGTACGAAGACCCACCATGAAATCTGTTCTGAACGTCATCACCCAGAAGTATATACCAAAGTATGGAAAAATGGATAAAGTGTTGACAGATCAAGGTAAGCAGTTTGGTAATAAATTATGGAAGGACGCATTGACAAGACAAGGTATAAAACCTATACTTACATCCATAAGGCATCCACAAACTAATCTAGCTGAAAGAATAAATAGAGAGTTAGGCAAGTACATGAGGTTATATTGCTACAATCAACAGAGTAAATGGCCTGACTATCTACAATTTTTCGAAGATGCAATGAATCACAATTATAGTGAAGCTACAGGATACACACCGTTAGAATTAAGTGAGAATAAAATACCTAAAAGATTCTGGCACAACATGATTAATAAACCGGAAAATTATAATGTAGATTTGCCAATGCAAATTAAAATAAACAGAGCTGAACGACAGTTATATCATCAAGCAGGTAAAAGGAGAGACCGGTATAATAGAACTCACCGATTGACAAGATTCCAGATTGGTGATAAGGTATTGATAAAGACAAATCCTGTGGGAAGTAGTATATTAAACACTTCCAAGAAATTCTTCAGATTATTCTGTGGCCCATATGAACTAAGGAGTCGTCTAGGACCACACACCTACATGGTATATGACCCAGTGAAGAAAAAGGACGTCGGAAAGTACCATGCGTCATCTCTGCGTCATTATATCCAATAATACCCATATGTGATTGTTACTGTAAGATAAGATTTTATATTCTTTCTAATAAACATGTAATATAACTGACTGTGTATGTACTAAACATAGATAAAAAAAAAAAAAAAAAAAAAAAAAAAAATGTTCTGTAAAGCACAAAACAATTTTTTTAAAGCAAGTGGGGGAGTGTTATAACGAAACATTGTTATCAATGTTTATCGTTCTAACTGGAGTACGCATAATAAGCGTTATCTGCTACAATTGTACATTTAGAAGGGTACAGATAAGATTTTATATAGCAAACAAAACAGATAACAGTCCACCTGCATAAATATGTATAATTTTGTCGGCACATGTCAGAAGTGTTTTAAAACTTAAATAATAAAAAAATGACAAAAGATTAAGAAGAACTAGGTTGACCAGTGAATAGTGCGGAAATGTAGCTTTATTTAGACACCAAACACATAACGAGATAGTGAGAGTGTCGTGAACTATAAGCGTTTTACTATTTCACACCTTTCGCGGTGCTAATTAAAGATCGCGTGCATACATAGCTAATAACTGTGTTCAAGACACGTCTAACAAACAACTTTGTTACCTAAATAAATAAAGGATTGTTGAGATATTCGCCGATAGAAACTCATTTGCACACGTGGCTTTGCCCTATAAACAGTGAAACAAAACGAGCATCTGGTTCATTCATAAAGTATTCGTTGAGTCGTACACACGGAACGATACGCTGCAGAAGACGCTTCAATGAGACCGGCAGACACCTGAGTTACTACAACTACGTACTACGGACATCAGACTATACCCGAGGCCAGAGACGCTGTGTCCATGACGATAAAGGAACGACGCCTAGCCTAGCTGTTCATACACCGCTAAGCGACGCTGACGGAGGTTTCGAGAGGAATAGCTGTACTCAACGCCGACGCCTGAGACCCGTGTACATCTGTGTAACATGAAATCATCAAAACAGGTGACCTGATATGGTTCAGGGTTCATAATAATGTTGTAAAACACAAAAAGTAAATGAAAAGCCGCTATAAGCGAAATTGAACCGTTTTAAATAATTGATAAACATTTAATTATATAGGCGGTATGACTAAAGCCTAAAGACACTTTTAAATGTTGTACTGTATATCATATAGAGACATTTATTCGAAAAGACAGAACATTTAGATAATGTGTGATTATCATAATAATATGTTAATAAGAGTGCAGAAAGACTCTAAGCAAATGTTTTCATGAGATTGTGCACTGTATAAAGAATAATTACCATAGAGATAACGATAACTATAACCCTTGTTATATTCATTTAAAAAGTTCGTATTTTATTTTCTCATGTATAAAGAACAGGGTTACGGATTTCATAGAATGAAATCAATTCAGTATTTCCATTTTATTAAATAATTAAATTCAATATAACAAAAATGATTTTTTATAAATGAATTATAATTACAGGCAGACAGTGTGAAACTGCCCATATATGTGTGTATATTTCCATGTTATATGTTTTGTGTATATACTGTGTATTGTATGTCTTATTTTCAGGAACTTATAAATGATGTACTAAGATATATGATTTTAATATGTGATTGTTAGACGTAAGCATTATAACAATATATCACTAGAGAAAATATGTGTAAAGTAATATTCAAGAAAGAATATAAATTAGTGGAACCCGCCGTAAATCGTGTTTAATATTTGAAATTCTTTGTATTATTATGATTTGTTTAAAGATAAGCACCTTGAGGGTGACAATTATAATCATTGGAATGATAGACTAAAAAGGTAGTTTTCATTTATTCACAATTTATACAACTCAGCTTCCTAAAATAATTCTTTTGGAAACACATCGTCCCAACTCGTTACCTGATACCTAATAAGCCCAAATCCCACACCTAATAGCCGGCAAAGCAGAAAAGTACCATATACTGCAGGTAAGTGTTGGCATGATATACCCTAACCAGGTCCATGTAAAACTCATAATCCATAATGAAAGAAATCATAAAAAGATGTGTTGCAATATGTATAACAGTTCCTTTGTTTTCAGTATTTGTTAATTTCGTTAGTAAACTTGTATATGCCTGCAGGCGATAACTATTTCTGACGACTTTCCTAATATATATTATGTAACAGTCATAATTCTGCATGTATGTACATGCAAAAACACCACCTGTTAAAAACAACAACAAAAATTCTTACTGTGATATCTATAGTTATTGCCTCTCCATACTTCAGTTCGGACGATAGTAAACGTAAGTTTATGTACTATTATTATTGTAACGATATTAGTTCGTAATTTGTTTAAACGTTGATCTATGTACGTGACCATACGTACTTGTTTTCGTAATATTTGTTATAATACCTTTCCTGTTCCGGATTTATGATGTGTGTGTTGAAAGCCTTATGTATATATTTATATACAGCACATAATGTATATGATAATGAAGCAGGTACTGTTATTATTATAGGAACAAGAAGGATGGATCATAGAATAAATACCATATCAAAACAAGAGGAGGAGGATCTTCTCCATAAATGGTTTTTTTCTCCGAAACGGTTAACACCTGTAGAAATTACAAAATTAAAAGCAATAGTCAACAGGCCAAGCTCAAGTATAAGACCATTTCTAAAAGACTTAATAAACAATTTATAAAACCCCAGCGATCTACATCTCGTGTTTCGTGGCATGAGGAAAAACGGCGTAGGATAACAGTACTTGTTAAGGTAACAAACTACTTTTAATACACAATTTTTTTATCACTGTGTGTGCGTATGTTTGACTGTAGTGCAGAGAATACTATTTGAAAAGACATTAACTTATTTAGAACGGATCTGGCGATAACTATTTCTGTGGACTTTCCTAATACATATATTTTGTAACAGCGCTAATTCTGCCTGTGTGTATGTACATGCAAAGCTTCAGGCGATGAAAGTGAACTTTCCTGATGGTCACACCATTCCTTTCACTAGTCTTCTTTGTAGCGAATATTCTGACATTGTATGGTTCCACCTCGCTTGATACAGACGTCTTCACTTCTCATAAATAATGTCGTTTATCACAAAATTCAACGCAGTTTCTGCTATTGAGTACAAACGTTGTGCAGAATTAACAGTGGACAAACAGTATCCGATCGTTAACATGTTGCATGTGGACACGCGATATGGGAAGTCTGTGCTTGTAACGTTGGAAGATTGTGAGCGCCGCTATCGTGTATATCTACCTAAGAGGTATGCTGACGTCTTTACAGATGAAGAACTCCGTCATATAAATCCCAGCGACCTACATCTTGTGTTTCGAGGGATGAAGAACCAGACAGCGCATGTGGAAATTGTATCTCGTTAAGGTAACAAACTACTTTTAATAAACAATTTTTTTATCATTGTGTGTGTGCGTATGTTTGAATGTAGTGCAGATTCTAATTTACAAAGTTTTGATGAATGGATTTTTAATTTATTTCACTATACGCCTCTGAACCTATATGTAATTATTTGTAACTGCTTTACCTGTTGCAGCAAACGATTATATTATTATTATTCAGTGATATATACATACATACAATTTACTTATTAAACACTTCAATGATTGTAACGTCTTACAATGACTATAGCATATTTAAATCTGTTATCTGTTTATTGGTCCTACATGATTCAAACCAAACGTGTACACGTTGTATGTATGTATATGATTACGTTGTGTTTGCGTCTGTGTGTGGACGCGATGCGTATGTGTGCGTGTACGTCTGTGTGTGTGTGTGTGTGTGTGCGTGCACGTGTGGTGTAACCCAAACGTGTGTACGTTGCGTTTGCGTCTGTGTGTGGGCGCGTTGCGTGTTTGGTTACGTTACGTATGCGTGTGCGTATGTGTGTGTGTGTGTGTGTGTGTGTGTGTGTGTGTGTATGTGTGTGATTACGTTGCGTATGCGTCTGTATGTACGCGCGTTGCGTGTGCATCTGTGTGTGTGATATTTAACATGATTTTAATGTTGTTGTTGTATTGTTATGTTGCAGGTTGCTTCTTCTACAAGTACGACACACAATTATATATAAACTTTCGAAAAATATCAATTTCTAATGTATTTATTTAATTGTGAATTTTATATTGTGAATGTTAAAATATATTTAATCATTTAAACAAATTATGACTTTATTTTATTTCACTCTACACCTCTGAACATGTGTACAATTAATTTATTTTTTGTGAACTGTTACATCAGAAGATTTGTATGAATTTCAGCCGCCGTTTTCATGTGTGTGTATAATTTTAATTTATTTCGCTATACACTACTGAACCTATGTGTGTAAACTGCAACCTTAAAACAGAAGTATTGTCTGTAACAACATAACAGGTAAGTAGTTCATTGACGCCAAATATATATATTTCTAACAAGGATCAATCACACTGACTGCATTATAAAACTATTAATTAATTATTTAATACATTGAAAATGAAGACGACGTTTTGACAACGAGAGAGGGCTAAAATTATTTATTCATCACACCGACTACTCAATGTACGAGAGGGAGACAGGAGAAAGGGTATGAAACCTTGCATAGTTGAAACGTGTGAGAGTGAGAGAGAGAGAGAGAGAGAGAGAGAGAGAGAGAGAGAGAGAGAGAGAGAGAGAGAGAGAGAGAGAGAGGACGTTACTATTTGTTGACACAGTTGAAACAAGTGAGAGTGTGAGAGAGAGAGAGAGAGAGAGAGGACGTTAATATTTGTCGAATAAATATAAACTTTCTAATTTCATATACATGCGCTCGGTACTGACCACAGTTTGAGCATAACGTTTGACAACGAGAGAGACATACACAACGTGTGAGAGAGAGAGAGAGGGAGAGAGAGAGAGGACGAATAATACAGAGGTTGGTACATCTGATCATATAGATTTAATATACATTATAACACGCGACAAATTTGAACTCATGTAAAGGTTGGTACACCTAATCATATATTTTAATATACACTATAATGTCGGTGAGCATAACGTTTGACAACGAGAGAGAGAGAGAGAGACATACACACCGTGTGAGAGAGAGAGAGAGTAACAATTATGATCATATATAGTTTGAATTTCCCACCACAGAAGAGAAAGAAATGTTGGCAGATCTGCTCTATACACGCACATTTCCCTCCCCCCACCGCAGAAAATGTTGACAACCCTGCTCATATAAAATATCTATACACTATAATAATACTACAGAGGTTGGTACACCTGATCATATAGATTTAATATACATTATAACACACAACAAATTTGAACTCATGCAAAGGTTGGTACACCTGATCATATATTTTAGTATACACTATAATGCTTCGAGTTGGAACCACCCCCCACCCACTGATATGAAAAAAAAAAACAACTTCCCACCCAACACCACCCACTGATATGCAAATCAGCTTTCTTAAAAAAATAAAAAAATTATATTCACGGATGCTGGTGGTCCATTGAACCTCATCCCACCAAATCAATTTAATTAAAAAAATAAAAAAACCAAATTAAAAAAATAAAAAATTTATTCGCGGAAATTCGCGGTGCTGTGGTCCATCGGGATGCTGCGGGTCCAGCGGTGGCGGCGTCATCTCTGAGATCATGTTTTTTAGTGTTTTTTATTGTTTTTTAAGAAAGGCGGCATTCCTTTGTGAGCCAGAACTGTCAGTTTCCCTCTACTGTTGTATCTACTTATAGGCCTATACCCAATGTGTACGCATTGTAGGGCTATCTACACTTTAATGTGAATGGCTTGTCACATATTGAAGTTCAAAATACAGTAAAACGAGAAAAGTTAAGAAAAACAAATTTCTAAAACGCTCGATATTGTTTAAGCTATTCTAAAAAACTTCTTTACAGACTTTGTTTAATAACATTTTCTCGCAACGTTACGCACTTTACGTCAAAATGTTTGGTATAGCCTATAGGCCTAGTGAGTAGTGTTCTTGTGCTGTTGAATACACGAAAGTTATCGAAAGTTATTAAATATTTACTACTACTACTACTATAAATATTTACTACTTAAATATTCAATGACATTTATAGTAGGTATCAGTCACTATTGTATTTTTAACATGATAATGTTATTAGGCTGGGTGTCATTCAACAAAAATGTAACGTTTCCACACTTTCGATTCCCACAGTCTAGAAATCTTCGGTCTCTGTCGTTTTAACATTATAATGTTTGTTATATAGGCCTAGTAAATATTTGTTATATACACATTATACGTTTCAAAAGCCTGATAACATTATCGTGCTTCGATTTTTCGGTTTCGTCGAAATTTCTTTAATTTTTTATTGAGTTAATAGACTTAACAACTTTGTTAGCAGTCATTTCACTTTTGTCATCATCAATCAAAAAAAAAATCATCATAGGCATTAAATACCCAGGATACGTTCTTCTATATTTTGGATAATTTCACAACACGTAGCTCTTTTTTTGTTTCCAAAATCGTATTTCAATTAATGAATAATAATCCAAACACTTTATTGTCTTAGTAGGACTGTTTGTCAAAATCCCAGTATTCAAACAGACAAGGTTTGTTTTAAAAACACGCTATCGGTAATATATTCAGAGCTAAGACCCGTTTAGGATAACGGTACGTGTCAGTTGTACAGAGACGTCTTGGATCATGCAAATCTCGGTTAGTCGGACATTCAGTCTTCCACAGCGATGTTCTACGTCGTCTTATGGTTAATGGAAGTAGTGAATGTAGCTGAATTTTATTTGAACATTCAGAACTGTTGTGTGTCAGAAATTTAACAACTTAGTATAAAATCCGTCCATTCCTAATCTTCCTACGTCGAAGATTCTGTATAGGCCTACTTTGTATTCCTTATGTACGTTAACTCAACCATAATTTTTATTTTTTTATTTTTTTTTTTTATCAGCCATCTAAGGACTACATGCCAATTTCAATTCTTTATACTACGTTCTTTTCTTTTTCTCCAATATTCTTTCATCTTTTCACTGTGTCTCTTTTTCCTGTCTTCAGTCCGCTTTGAACCTGCGTTTTTCTCTCCCCTACCATTTTTAACACTTTTGCTCTAAAAAACATCTCTTTCAATTGCTTCTTCTGCGTGTATATTATTTTTTTCTAAAACCTTTTGGACTTCTTTATCCAGCTTGATGTTGACTTCTTCCTCCACAGATATCTGAAGATCTGCTTTGTTAACCGTTCTATTGTCGTCCGTTCTATATAAATGTCCAAAAAATAATAGTCTTCTTTTTCTCATTGTTTCTGTTATATTTTCTATACTTTGATATATTTCATCATAACTGCTTAATTTCCAACCTTCTGAAGTTTTTTGTGGGCTTAGTATTTTTCTAATAATTCGTTTTTATTTTATTATAAAACAAATTAAACTGCTGTATACCACTATATAGATGATTCCTGATTAGTTCTTTCGAGCCTTTCAGCTCATTGTCAGATTGGAATTATTCAATAATAGCAACAAGACAATTCCTATACAGGGTAAGCCTATACTACTTACTTGTTCAGCGAGGATGCTCGTATAGGCCTAACGAAAATCATAAGCTGATAGGCTTGATAGCGCTTCGGCAATAAGCATTAACAAAAATTTAATATTTATTTTATTCTTTGAAAGCTGAATATGATCTGACTACGGTTTCAAAAATCTGAAATGCACATCTAGTTCCTCAGTTGTAGGATACTATGAAAGGTTTCTTGATATTTTGAGAAATTTTCCAAGTTCCGCATTCTCGTAGTGTATCTTCACCACGCACACTACTCTGAATTCTTAATGTCAGCTTACGTCTGTGATTCTAGCTGTAGCAGTGGCGGCTCGTTCATAAGGTTCAATGGTTCAGTAAACCCCCCTAAATAATTTAAATATGTTTAAGGAGTTGTTGAGATAATGGTTTCATATTTAAATAACAAGATTTGCGGGATTAATCTTGTTGACTGAATTGAATAGTAATGGATTCGCGTTGTAGGCGAATTGTTCGCTACTATTGCTTGAGATCCAAAACAGCTCTCAGTACCTCCTGGACTGTGTAGACAGCTTTGGAGGGGGAAATCAGTATACGCAAAATTACATTCATCAGTCGCTAAAACCGAATGTTAGCGATAGAGACGTCTTTGAGCCATATTACAAATCATCATAATCATTAGACCTACAACGCAATTCGCTATAAAATTCCGAGTAAGGCCTACCTCTCCAACTGAAAGTAATACAAATTTATAATTTCCAATAATTATTTTTATAATTCATAGTATTTAGTTGTTAAATACTAAATTCTAAAAATTAATGCGGAAGGAGGACATATTTTCAGTTAATTAGGTCCAAACCTTGCCAGGTAGGCCCACAAGGCCTCCACAGATCTTATTATAGACCGTTTGAAATATGAAATAGGTAACAATTAAACATAATTTAACTAATATATGTTTATTGTTGCATTGATTACATTTTAAGATTTGTATTTGTCAGTTTCGTTCAATCAAATTAAACTTGTCTACCCAAGTAAAGTGAGAGTAATATTGAAATCTAATTAGTTCACAATGGGGGGGGGGAGGGATAAAATTGTTATACCAAAGGTAAATAAATATCCCAGGTTAGATACAAATATAATGGACCGGCCAGTAATAAAGGAAAACTGGTTCTGGTACAGAGGCACTGACCGCCGCCCTCTTTAGGTCATCCTTATAGGGGGCATAACACTATCTCCCCCTCACACATTTGGGGCTCACAAACGTATGAAAAACGAGCGGTGTGCTTCTGGAATACCCCCTCATTATATATGGACATTTTGCTGAGTGATTACGTACATGAGACATCACTTTTCACAATAACACTAAATGCGAATAACACGAACTAACTGGCAATTTAATCTGTTCACAGGTGGCAAACCACACCAAACGTCTACAGCAACTGACCGACCTCGGGGAATTACAGCTGATAAATATCGGAATAAGGGAAAATCCGTCAATGGACTTTATTTGCTAGTTCTGTTGCTTTGTACCAAAGAAAGTTGTGGTTCTCGAATAAATATTAATTTGTAAGTATTTTATTGTGTTTATTTCATGTCAATTCACCCATTCCTGTGTGATAATTTCCTTCCTGTAATTTCGGAGTACTCCTATAGGTTGTCAATCAGATAGCAGCTGTTGGGTGAAACAAGCTAAGTCAGATAAGTAACAAACATGCGCCACACAACAATCACTCGTGGCTACTTAGCTAAAGAATGCTTGTTGCAACAGTTTCACACAAGCTTTGCTGAACAACGGAGCGCTTCCCTCAAAATCTAAATTACTACTTAGAGCAATCACAGGAAGAGATCATTTTCAGCAATACCGTCTGCGATATCTTGGACATAGTAAACTACTTTTTGGTCGATATTATGTAGTTGGTTCTGTGTGCTGGACGGGTTCCTGAGACACGTGGACCAGAAAGGTATTTTGTATATCAGACAAAATACTGAGGTGCACGCACCCGCCCCTACACACACACTTAAACATATGACTGTATTAGGATGCCATTAGTGTAAATATATGAAAAAGATTACGTTTGTTTACTGATACCATGTTAAGACCACGCTTTTTTAAACCTATTATAATCCCATCTGTTATAAGCGGAATGTAATTTGTTAAATGAAATTTTTTGTTACCCTGATCTGGTTCTACGGAATAAAATTCTTTTTAAATAATTTTCTTTTGTTTATTAAAATTAAGGAGTCTATTATTATTTTATCATAACAGTTATTTTCTGCTATGGTTTTTATAATATCAACTTATTTATAATATCAGTAAACAAACGTAATCTTTTTTCATTACTAGTAAACAATAAAGAAAAATCAAACACACTAGAGAAAAAGACAGGAGAATAAAGAGGTTTTTAAAGTATATTTACTCGAACAGGAAAGTATTCGAAGACTTTATCAAGATAGGTTAAATATGCACTTGAATAGCATACTTTCAGGCAACAGTATAGAAGAAGAGTGGAGAATTATGAAACGGATAATAGTGCAAGCAGCCAATGAAGCAATAGGTGTAAATAAAAGGTTTAGGAAAAGGAAAGGTTTAAAAATATGGACAGAGGAAATAGAAGAAGCAGTAGCTGGAAAACAAAAAGTATATATTAAATATCTAAATTCCCCATCTCCTACGAATGCGGAAACATATAACGAAGTCAGAAATACAGCAAAAACGATTGTTAGGCAAGCCCACAGACAATCCTGGGAGAGATTCATTTCCAATATTGAACATGATGTTCATGGTACACAGGTTATGGCACACAAAATAATTAAGGTGTTGAATGGAAAGGAAAGAGAAGAGGTGTCTGTCAACCCAATTACAGTGGAATTATGGAAGAAACATTATACTCAACTTTGGTATAGTGAGGATGAGGAAGAAGGTGTGCTAATCCCTGTAGTGAAGATGATGATGATGATGATTAAATATAATATATCTACTATTTTCAGTATTACTATTAAGCTTTGAAATGGCAGAGTATACTCTCCATGGTCATAGAAGAAACACAGATATACGGCAGGACTTGAATGTTATGAGTATACTCGACAGGATCGCCCAGTATTGGCTGAATTGGTGAATGGATGTATTATCCATCCATTTGGTGAATTGGTGAATTGGTGTATTATCTTTGCCGAATGGATGACTGCCGCATCCCCGAACAACTCTGGAACCAGGGCTATAAGCCGTGGGCACGGAGAGGTGTGGGACGTTCGAGGAAGCGCTGGAGTGACCAGGTCTAATCTTTTCCGATTTGAGACCGGAACAAACCATTTTTGGTTTAATCCGTGAAGATGATGATGACTATTAAACATTACTTTTTATTATAAAATAGTAGGATAATACTTCGTAGCTGAATGATTGTAATTTTCAAACACCCTTTCAGCAGTTACTTCCCATTAACATGTTAACGAGTACTGTCCCCACTCCTTGAGTCTACCCTTTACAGCAACCAATAAACACGCGCAACAGTACAGAGTGGGGGTTGGTTTCCAGCAAAGCGGGTGGGGGTGACAAACAGGTAAACTACAAAACCTGCTTCAGCTATGTACAAATGGTTGCAGTTACCGATAGCCAGCCGATAGTGACGATTCTTATCTGAGTGTATAGTTTGTGTATTCAATCTTTAAGTGCAGAGTCGTATAGTTGTCCGTGGATATAAACTAAATGGCCGACAGACGTGATATCTTTGCCTTTTCAACAAGTCCAACACTAGCAGAGTCAGACTTGGACCACACATTGTCCAGACTACAAACCGGTGAGTGTCGCTTATGTCTCTGTTAACATTAACTTTACATCAGTAATCTTTCTTAATAATACCGTCGCAAAAGAACATCTTTTATTTAATTTGGAAAGTAAACTATAGGCCTATTTTATACCCATAGGCCTATACAAAACTTTTATTATCAATAAACACATTAACCCGGCTAAAAACCTTTTACAGCAAACGTATTAATAAATTGTTTACTTTAATACAAAAAACATGTTTACTGACGTTTATTTGCAAACATTTTAATGTAAGTTAGTAGAATAACTACTAGATTAAATTATTCTGAATTATTATTTTACTAATATAGAAAATATGCTTATTATTATAGGGTTATTACTGGTTTATAATAGCCTATTATACAAAAAAATAACCTAATTTCTACAATTCTTCCACAAAGGCCTATAATAAAAATAAAATATAAGTATAACAAAAAGTATCTGGTCGAAGTAGATTAATATATTAAAGGTCTGAAATATGTTTCACAAATGTAGGCCTACATCTATGTGTTAGAAATATAAAACGTTCCTTCTGAAATATTAATATGATATTATAATGGTGATGTTAACATTGTAGGCCTATAAAGTATAAAAATAATCCTAACAATAAAGATAGTGATGATAATAATAATAATAACAAAAGTGCCTTATTATGTTAGTGCTATAGTTATTGTGTTAATAATTACATACGCTTAGTCTATCATTTTGTTTGAAACGCTTCAATCTTATAGAACGTAGGAAGCTCTTCAACGAAGCTTAAGCCTATAGCCTATTGGATAATTATTATAAGTTATTACCTGATTAATATAATATAATAGGAAGCTTTTGTTACTAACTTGCCAAAGTATTTGGCCTATTATTCATTATTATTACTATTGCTATAATTTATGTTTAATTTTATACAGAAGTTTAATGAAGTGATAATTCATTACAAACAGTGATAATTCTGCTTGTAATTTTATACAAGCATTTTATTATACTTTATTGATAAACAGCTACATTTGTTTTGTCCGAATTAGGTTATGAAAAATATGATAGTCTGCAATCATTTAAATACGTCTTAGAAGTTTTTACTAAAATTTTAAAAAGTTGATAATTTTTACATAACAAAATTGATGTCGTACGACTAACTTATAACGAAAAACACTGCGTTTTAATTATGGCTATAGTTTAAATTAGATCTGCTAAATAGGCCTAATTATTGTTTACAACAGTTTCATGATTTGTATAATATATTGAACAATACTGTAATGTCGTAATGTCATATTCCTCGTTGTGTAACAGTTAATTTAAGCTAACAACGTTACTTACTGTTGGCAGCTGTGATGGAGAATCTGCGGATAGAAGACTGTGCCGCAGAACAGATTCCAACGTCTAGTCTGACGGAAACGGAAACTGTACCGCAGATGGACTTGACGAAGACGATTCCGGAAATAGGTGAGCCTCTAGATTATCCTGTTATTCAGCATGCTAAATCACTAATTAGATAAAGTTGAAGAGGCCCGGATTATCCGATATTATGTAAACCTTCATTTCTACGTTGGATAATGAAATTTCTAGTGAAACAATTTGTAAAAATCACAAATTATACTGTACAGTATGATCGATTTCGTACATATAAATTGTTAAAATTAGGCCATATACAATGCATTACACAAAGAAACGAAAGTAGTCAAATTTCAGGCCGTTTTTGTAAGTAAAGTTAATTGAAAACAAGTACTGTACAAGTTTAGGAAACAAAGTTTTTTCTATTTTATTGAATAAACGGATCAATATGTGGCAGAAAAATGTTAATTATTATAAATTGAAAGATCCTTTAAACTAGAGAAAAATTAATTTTACTTAGGCCTACATAAATTTTCTTGGATTTAAACCATTCCAAAATTTTGTTTCAACTTTTTGATTATTGGCAATTTAACAATGCAAACCAACGGCAAAACGTAACAAATTGTGTTTTAGTTTTTTTAGGCTTTTACAGAAATATACTCGTAAACTACTAGAGATAAAGCTGTGAGACACCCGCCAAAAAGTTTTTTTTAAGTTAAAATCATATAAATATCAATTTTCCCCAAAAATTTGTATCCTAAGAATTTTAGTGTAGCCTAAATCCTGTGTTGGTGACGAAATTGTTCACCACTGTACCTCCATAACAAAGCCTTTCCGGACCTACATTTGAATAAACTTTTTCTTTAATTTGCTGAAACAAGATATCCTGCAATTATTTTCATTTCTTTGTGAAAAACACTGTTATAAGAACAAAAAGTTTACATTTTCATTTATTTTTCTTGCACATAATTAATTATAAAGCTAAAGAATAAAAATGTGTATTGTTGTATCTACTTATAGGCCTATACCCAATGTGTACGCATTATAGGCCTATCTACACTTTAATGTGAATGGGTAGTCACATATTGAAGTTCAAAATACAGTAAAACGTGAAAAGTTAAGACAAACAAATTTCTAAAACGCTCGATATTGTTTAAGCTATTCTAAAAAACTTCTTTACAGACTTTGCTTAATAACATTTTCTCGCAACGTTACGCACTTTACGTCAAAATGTTTGGTATAGCCTATAGGCCTAGTGTGTAGTGTTCTTGTGCTGTTGAATACACGAAAGTGCTGTATCAATACATTTATAGTAGGTATCAGTCACTATTGTATTTTTAGCATGATGTTTTTAGGCTGGGGGTCATTCCACAAAAAGGTAACGTCATCGAAAAATGTAACGCTTCCACACTTTCGATTCCCCACAATCTAGAAATCTTCGGTCTCTGTCGTTTTAACATGATAATGTTTGTTATATAGTAAATATTTGTTATATGCACATTATAAGTTTCAAAAGCCTAAAAACATTATCGTGCTTCGATGTTTCGGTTTCGTCGAAATTTCTTTAATTTTTTATAGAGTTAATAGACTTAAGAACTTTGTTAGAAGTCATTTCACTTTTGTCATCATCAATCAAAGATAAAATGGTCATAGGTATTAAATACGTAGGATACGTTCTTCTATATTTTGGATAATTTCACAACACGTAGCCCTTTTTTTGTTTCCAAAATCGTATTTCAATTAATGAATAATAATCCAAACACTTTATTGCCTTAGTAGGGCTGTTTATCAAAATCCCAGTATTCAAACAGATAAGGTTTGTTTTAAAAACATGCTATCGGTAATATATTCAGGGCTAAGACCCGTTTAGGATAACGGTACGTGTCAGTTGTACAGAGACGTATTGGATCATGCAAAATCTCGGATAATCGGACATTCAGTCTTCCACAGCGATGTTCTACGTCGTCTTATGGTTAATGGAAGTAGTGAATGTAGGTGAATTTTATTTGAACATTCAGAACTGTTGTGTGTCAGAAATTTAACAACTTAGTATAAAATCCGTCCATTCCTAATCTTCCTACGTCGAAGATTCTGTATAGGCCTACTTTGTATTCCTTATCTACGTTAACTCAACCTTTATTTTTATATATTTATTTATTTTTTTTGTATCAGCCATCTAAGGACTACATGCCAATTTCAATTCTTTATTCTATGTTCTTTTCTTTTTCTCCAATATTCTTTCATCTTTTCACTGTATCTCTTCTTCCTGTCCGCTTTGAACCTGCGTTTTTCTCTCTCCTACCCTGGACTCCTTCCATTTTTAACACTTTTGTTCGAAAAACATCTCTTTCAATTGCTTCTTCTGCGTGTATATTATTTTTTTCTAAATCCTTTTGGATTTCTTTAATTCAACTTGATGTTGACTTCTTCCTCCACAGATATTTGAAGATCTGCTTTGTTAACCTATTGTCGTCCGTTCTATATAAATGTCCAAAAAATAATAGTCTTCTTTTTCTCATTGTTTCTGTTATATTTTCTATAGTTTGATATATTTCATCATTACTGCTTAATTTCCAACCTTCTGAAGTTTGTTGTGGGCTTAATATTTTTCTAATAATTTCTTTTTATTTTATTATAAAACAGAAATTAAAATTTTGTATACCACTATATATAGATGATTCGTGATTAGTTCTTTCGAGCCTTTCAGCTCATTGTCAGATTGGAATTATTCAATAATAGCAACAAGCAATTCCTATACAGGGTAAGCCTATACTACTTACTTGTTCAGCGAGGATGCTCGTATAGGCCTAACGAAAATCATAAGTTAATAGGCTTGATAGCGCTAATCGGCAACGATCTACGTAGAGGCATGGTGTGCAGCAACAACTTTAATTCTGTTTGTGAATATAAGCATTAACAAAAATTTAATATCTATTTTATTCTTCGAAAGCTGAACCTAACTACGGTTTCAAAAAACAGAAATGCACATCTAGTTCCTCAGTTGTAGGATACTATGAAAGGTTTCTTAATATTTTGAGAGATTTTCCAAGATCCGCATTCTCGTAGTGTATCTTCACCACGCACTCTAAGTTACTCTGAATTCTTAATGTCAGCTTACGTCTGTGATTCTAGCTGTAGCAGTGGCGGCTCGTTCATAAGGTTCAATGGTTCAGTGAACGCCCCTAAATAATTTATATATGTTTAAGGATTTGTTGAGATAGTGGTTTCATTTTTAAATAACAAGATTTGCGGGATTAATCTTGTTGACTGAATACTAATGAATTCGCGTTGTAGGCGAATTGTTCGCTACTATTTCTTGAGGTGCAAAACAGCTCTCAGTACCTCCTGGACTGTGTAGACAGCTTTGGAGGGGGGAAATCAGTATACGCAAAATTACATTCATCAGTCGCTAAAGCCGAATGTTAGCGATAGAGACGAATAGTTCCGACGAAGGCCGAACCGCACTGAACGGGAATTTTAACATTTCCATAATACCGCCATTCGCCATTATTACGATTTTTACCATATGATTTGTCCGTTTACCATTGGTTTTGTGTCAGATTTCTCTATTTAATTTAGAATGCAATGAAAATGTGTGCAGTAAAGTCTTAAAATCAAATAAATTAGTGAAGTAATTGTATTCCGAAAATAAAGTGTGTTTAATGTAGTCTTTAAATAATTGTATTAACGTTAAACTTATCGAAGCGTGTATAACCTTCAAAGTGTTTGCTGGTATTTTTGTGTGTTAAGTGTTCAGTTATTTCTTATTTTTGTGTTCAGTTCATTGATTTGGTAAAATGAATATTGTTCAATCTATTTTAAAAACAAATTTTTCATTTCTCTTTCTCTCTCTTTCTCTCTCTCTCTCTCTTTCTCTCTCTCTCTCTCTCTCTCTTTCTCTCTCTCTCTTTCTCTCTTTCTCTCTCTGTTCAAGATAAATGCAAAATTAAGGACTCGGTAGGCCGCTTCCCGTTTTAAATATTTAACTATCCTTTTTCTCGTATCGGCCATCCAAGGACCACATGCCAATTTCAATTCTTTACTCTTTGTTCTTCAAGTTACCACCTGGGGTAGTGCCTTTATTTAGCGGACTTTCCATACTGTAATTGAAATTGTATAGAGTGCAAAAGTAGGAATTAAATTCCGAGGTAAGATCGGATTGCTAGTCCGAAATTATTGTTTTTCGTGGTTTACTCCACTTGGTTCTTCCGCTCTCTCTGCCGTTGGGAAACAGAGGTGCCTCATCCGTCTTTGAGACCGTTGACCGGGTTTCACCTGCAACTCTAGGCAGGGCCCTTACTGGGTGCTATCATCCGGAGCCAGATGAACCCAGGTTTTTGAAGAGGTCTGCTCCTCTAAGACTCTTCCGCACGTCCTGCTGTTGGATCATTGAGATCTCTTCCAACATTCCGTCCGTTGGTCTTCACAGAGGACCGTTAGCACATGTAGCTACAATAATCTGTGACTATCCTATTATTTTAACAATATATTTTTAGAATAATTTACAAACAGCATAAATACAACTAAATATTATGCCTACTAAAAGTTGTCTATAGTTATGTTTTCATGTTGCGACCCACCCGTGTGTTATTTGGAATGGGACAATTGCTCTTTTCTTAGTATAAACATTCAGACATTGAACCCCCAACTGTCAGAACCACGAGCCGCCACCGAGCTGTAGCGTCTTCACTCGGCGCATATACTGTTCTGTGTTAACAAATTGGCCTCGTACAGTCGTTTTTTGTTTTATAACCTTCTCATTAATTCAGTTCACAAACGGACTAGTCTAATAGCCATTTAATTATGACAGACATTGATGATTCCGTATTCTGACTCTTATGTCACCTTATCACCATAATTGTGAACAGTGTAGCAAGTTCTCTGCATCTCGTTATTGCAGACACGTAGGCTACTGCCATATAAATACGCGTATTTCTCTTACGTATTTCACCAAGTTCACTTGTTCTTTATTTTTGATATCTTGTATACTACACGTTCTGAAGCCCAATAAACTAGAGCGAGAGCTGGCGGCGAAAATACTTAGGCCTATAAGTTAGTATACCAATAATAACTGGTCGAAACAGCAAAAATACACCTAAACCACTTCAGTTCAATGAATCGATTTTTAACCACTAGTTTTATTTTTAAATTAGAAACAGAATATATGTAACTCTTTTTATAATAGAGTTAAATAGTATAATGATAATTAAATATTCGTTATCTTAATAATTTATAAAATAATTATGAAATAGTAAAATAGTAATAAAATAGTAAAAATAGCCTACTCTGTACCAAAATTGTCTTTAACAAATAAACAAATTGTCTTTGAGCCATATAACAAATCATCATAATCATTAGACCTACAACGCAATTCGCTATAAAAATTCCGAGTAAGGCCTACCTCTCCAACTGAAAGTAATACAAATTTATAATTTCCAATAATTATTTTTATAATTTATAGTATTTAGTTGTTAAATACTAAATTCTAAAAATTAATGCGGAAGGAGGACATATTTTCAGTTAATTAGATCCAAACCTTGCCAGGTGGGCCCAGAAGGCCTCCACAGATCTTATTATAGACCGTTTGAAATATGAAATAGGTAACAATTAAACATAATTTAAGTAATATATGTTTATTGTTGCATTGACTACATTTCAAGATTTTTTACTTGTCAGTTTCGTTCAATCTAATTAAACTTGTCTACCCAAGTAAAGTGATAGTAATATTGAAATCTAATTAGTTCACAATGGTGAAATATAAAATTGTTATACCAGAGGTAAATAAATATCCAGGTTAGATACAAATATAATGGACCGGCCAGTAATAAAGGAAAACTGGTTCTGGTACAGAGGCACTGACCGCCGCCCTCTTTAGGTCATCCTTATAGGGGGCATAACACTATCTCCCCCTCACACATTTGGGGCTCACAAACGTATGAAAAACGAGCAGTGTGCTTCTGGAATACCCCTCTCATTATATATGGACATTTTGCTGAGCGATTACGTACATAAGACATCATTTTTCATAATAACACTAAATGCGAATAACAGGAACTAACTGGCAATTTAATCTGTTCACAGGTGGCAAACCACACCAAACGTCTACAGCAACTGACCGACCTCGGGGAATTACAGCTGATAAATATCGGAATAAGGGAAAATCCGTCAATGGACTTTATTTGCTAGTTCTGTTGCTTTGTACCAAAGAAAGTTGTGGTTCTCGAATAAATATTAATTTGTAAGTAATTTATTGTGTTTATTTCATCTCAATTCACCCATTCCTATGTGACAATTTCCTTCGTGTAATTTCGGAGTACTCCTATAGTTTGTCAATCAGATAGCAGCTGTTGGGTGAAACAAGCTAAGTCAGATAAGTAACAAACATGAGCCACACAACAATCACTCGTGGCTACTTAGCTAAAGAATGCTTGTTGCAACAGTTTCACACAAACTTTGCTGAACAACGGAGCGCTTCCCTCAAAATCTAAATTACTACTTAGAGCAATCACAGGAAGAGATCATTTTCAGCAATACCGTCTGCGATATCTTGGACATAGTAAACTACTTTTTGGTCGATATTATGTAGTTGGTTCTGTGTGCTGGACGGGTTCCTGAGACACGTGGACCAGAAAGGTATTTTGTATATCAGACAAAATACTGAGGTGCACGCACCCCGCCCCTACACACACACTTAAACATATGACTGTATTAGGATGCCATTAGTGTAAATATATGAAAAAGATTACGTTTGTTTACTGATACCATGTTAAGACCATGCTTTTTTTAACCTATTATAATCCCATCTGTTATAAGCGGAATGTAATTTGTTAAATGAAATTTTTTGTTACCCTGATCTGGTTCTTCGGAATAAAATTCTTTTTAAATAATTTTCTTTTGTTTATTAAAATTAAGGAGTCTATTATTCTTTTATCATAACAGTTATTTTCTGCTATGGTTTTTATAATATCAACTTATTTATAATATCAGTAAACAAACGTAATCTTTTTCATTACTAGTAAACAATAAAGAAAAATCAAACACACTAGAGAAAAACGGAGTTTATAAAATACACTGTGCAGAATGCGATGCTATTTATATCGGACAATGTGGGCGTGCTCTGAAACATCTCATTTCTGAACATAAGAAGGGATTTTAACTAATACAGCCAATACAGGTTTTACAGATGATTGCTTACAACACAATCACTTCATAGATACAAAAATCATAACAATTCTGCACAACATACAAAAAGGTAAAAAAATGAATTTATTAGAAGTTATTTATTAGAAGTCTAGAATTAGAAAGCAAACTGTTGGTGATGTTTGTGAATTTGTCAAACAATCAAACAGGATGTAGCTATGCATTCTGGCAGATGAAAACTGACCAATAAAACGTATACCGACCCCCCTCCCTAACCACACGTACACAGACTTGACTGAGTTCCATACAGAATGTTATGTTGTGAAGTGTCTTTACATGCTAGTTACAGTTCAATATAGCATGTAAAATATAACCTAGATTACACTCAAGACACTTTTGTATACTGATACTGTTTAAACATGATAAACAATTAGGCTCTGATTAATTCTGAATCTCTCTCTCTCTCTCTCTCTCTTTCTCTCTCTCTCTCTCTCTCTCTCTCTCTCTCTCTCTCTCTCTCTCTCTCTCTCTCTCTCTCTCTCTCTCTCTCTCTCTCAGAAAAATACAAACACAAACGTTTCTAAGAAACAAACTAGAATACACGAACATTTACAATCTATAATTTTATTACGGTTACGAATTCTTAAATTATTTAAACTTACCCTACTACATATGAATTTGTTAATCACATACATTTTCCACAAAACATGAGGTAACAGAAAATTTGACACTGAGCATTTAATATGTGGAAAACAAAGAAAAAAGATAAATGTTTTACAGCCCAAATGCCTTATGTGAATCAGGAATGAAATATAAATAACAAACACTGGTGTAGATGTCAATCACAACTCATAGGGGTTTTGTGATGAAACAAGTAAATGGCTCACAACAAATACATACATACATAAACACAATGTGCACACGCACACACCACTTTACAAACACGGACAATGAATGATAATGACAATGGTGAAGACTAAGACACAAAGCTGAAGCAACTGAATAAGTGCAGGCAAGGCGGTTAGAAAGCTGTGCAACATTGACTGTAGTAACAGTAAATATGGGCCTACCTTGCCAACCTACATACTCTCCGCCTTCACCTGAGGAAGATAGAAACACAAGAATTCATCACTGCAAATCATCATCAATTCATTATCATAATTTTCCTGCTTCTAACATTAACTGAGAATGACTTTATCTTAAATTTCAATTTCTTAAGGCAATACAACTTATTTAAACTGTACAACAGTCATAAGTGATACACATTTAGAACAACAGAACTCTAACTCGCTGAGAGCTAACTGTATATATTTATTATATATTAGTGATAAAGCTTCTGGTTTGTTTTTAAATGTTCAAACATTGTAAAGAACACAATAAATATATCTGATAATAAAAATTTCATTTTCCTTTACATTCTTAAAAATGCTTATTCAATGGTACAGACTCATATGTAAGGCATATATTTTATTATTTTGTTTTCAAAAGATTTATCATCGTATGGGTATAATACAAATTTTATAAATTCCTTCTTTACATTTTAACAATGGATACTTAATGGCGTGAATTTATCAATGTCAGTGCTAACTGTTAAGTTCCCTTTTGTTTTCTCATTGAACATAATACAAGTAAAATGAAATCAACGCAAACAGATTGTGTCATTGGACAACAGCACACATAAAATTTCAAAAAAATCAAACAATTAGCTCAGTATTAGGTTGAAATCCTGTTAAATCTCTCTCCCCTCCCTCATAATAGTATCCATTCTGTAAGACACATTTTGAGAACTAAATATATATACTCATGTAAATACAGTTTGCTATCATATCGAGTAAAAAGTTGATTGGTGTAAAACTAAATTATTAATACACCTTATTAAACACACATAACAGGTGTAGCTAGGTTAAAAACATGGTAACACTCCAGCCGGTACATGCATTTACACACAAAAACAGACCTAGCCAACCAAAATATTTTTAAAAATCTTTGGGTGTACATACATATAATAAAGAATTGCGATCAACATTTGGCACAGTTATTAAGTCATATGCCATCTGAATCTGTCCTCAGTGCAAAATTTAACACTTCTTTTGCAGTGTTTTCTTCCAAGAATAAATTTTTTTGGTCAAAGTTATACAGAACAGATAAAAAAATTTATATTTTTTAAACAATATCTTGGTGTTTACTCATAAATATCATGCTTTCGAGCTAAAAAGATTTCTAGTTAGTATGGTAAGCATCCAACTGAGTGTACTCTTTGTATGCTTTCTTTTCCAAGCTAAAAAATGTCCTGTGACATTTTTTTGTCACATTTCCAAATTCATGTTCATAGATAATAAAAAGTGGGAAAATAGCAAAAATTAAATTAACCTTATGGTGAAATGATACTTTTGATTAAAAAAAAGTGAAGAGATCATTTCAACTCATCCATATAATTTGATTTGTGTGACAGTTGATTTCCACTTCTAAACACATGTTCACCACCCTAACATCCTTTGTTTAGTTTAGTTGTTCATTGATCTCTTTGACAATAGCTTAATACGCTGAAACAGCTGTCAGAGTTAAATGAAAACTATGAAATGTACCAAGTGTTCATATACATTGTCAAATATTCCTTTTTTTTAGAATAATTCTCAATCATGAGGTCTTTCTCCAGCCCAGCATTAAATAAAATATCTACGGTACACAAATTTACATAACTTAAACAGTAGATAAATTTTACATAACTGTAACACTACATAAAACTTTAACACAGACACACAATCCCACTGTGTATGAATCCTCTGATCTAAAACCTTCATCTGTCCCTCTCCACCATATCCTCACCTCTTACTCCAAATCTCTCCGTGGCCTGTTCTCGTTATGGTCCCATGTAGTCAAAGGTCGTCCTCTTCTATGCCTTCCTGCAATCTCCCAGTTCTGAGCTGCCGTAGGCAATCTTCCATCCTCCATTATTCTTATGTGGTCATACTATTTTAGTTTCCATTGTTTAACCTTGTCCATTTTAGTTTTTTCAGCCCCCAGCCATTCTTCACCTCGCTTTTTCAAATACTTTTTCGTCAGGGTCTGCCACATTGCTGGTTTCATTACAAAAAGAGTAATGAAAATAAAAATTATATTAAAGTTACATTTTTATTCTTGTCTTTTGGTAGAGAACGCATGACAGGGAAAGCTACGGTAGTTACACCTTAGCCCTGAATTTGAGAGCGTTATATTTTTGAATTTAACACTGAAATTAAACTTCACACTTAAGTTTGCACTTCACAGATATTGCACAAATTTAAAAATAATTTAAAACTGTAGGCTAGTATATGTAAAGGCTTATATAATAAACCTAGGCCTATATAAAACACGCCATAAAAAAGGCGGCAGACGAAACATTCGGGAAAGAGAAGAAAGTTCGCAAGAGGGAAGCTTTACAGATTTGGGACGAGTAATAGCGGCAGCAATAAGGGAAAAGAAGGAAGCGTACCATAGATATCTGCATATGCAAACGAAAGACGCAAAACAAATCTACCGAGAAAAGAGAAATTTTGCCAAAACAATAGTAATCACGTTAGATCTTGGGACAGATTTACTGCATCAATAGAAAATGATATTCATGGCCATCAAGTGATTGCCTATAAACTGTTAAGGACTTTAATAGTACTGAAAGAGATAGGAAACATTTAAATATCATAACAGAAAATCAGTGGATTGATCATTATGGGCCTACTAAATTTTGGTTTGCCTTCATCTGTAGGCAACAGATGAAAATTCTGTGGCAAGTCAAGATGATAGGTAATCAGAAGCCGATCCTATAACAATAGAAGAGTTAGAGGTAGAGCTAAAAAAGTTAAGAAATAGAAAGGCTACTTGATGGAATAAACTCATAACTCCTGAAATATGGTGAGAAGAATTTGATGTCTCAACTTTTGACTTGATTCAATATTCAATAAAATCTCCAAGTCTTGGTTCAGGCAAAAGTGATATCCCTATTTATGAAGGGTCAACGGAACTGCTGTAACATTATAGAGGAATTAGCCTCTTAAATACATGTTATAAATTATATTCACGAATCCTCAATCAGCACTTAAAAGCTATCTCTGGGGCACTTTTGTTAGAGGTACAAAGTGAATTTAGAATTGACGATCTTGCAGTGACAATGTTGTTTTTTAGTACAAACAAATAACAGAACAGACGCGCCATGAACACATGTGACTTTTATTGATTATGAGAAAGCTTTTGATAGGCTGTGTAGACGTAGGATGTGGGATATTTTAATACGTAGAGGATTTCCACTTCACCTCGTCCGCGCTATTCAGAGCCTACATGCAGGGACAACTACTTGAATAGATTTAGGTAAGGAAAGATAATATCTCAAAAAGTGGCCATAATTCAAGGTGTTAGACGAGGCTGTAACCTCTCTAAGTTTATTTAGTACGTATATTGACGAAATTTTGCGAGAATGGATGAAAGTCTGTCCTGCAGGTATACGAATTTCGGATAAGGGATCACTTAGTACATTACTATAGGCTACGCAGATGGCTAAATAATTATAGGGAAGAGTGAAAACGAGTTACAAAGGTCTATTTATACCTTGCATGCAATCTGCCAGAAATACAATTTTAAGATCTCAAATACCAAGACTAAAACAATGGCCTTCCTAGGGAAGAAACCTGCAAGAGCAAAAATTGTAATTCCTAATAGTGTTTTGGAGCAGGTATTACATTTTAATTATTTGGGATGTGATATCTCATATAGGAAGGACAACAATATCGAGAGAAAGTTAAATAAATTGAGTTATACCTGTGGAACAATAAGACGACTAATGAAGAATACAACGCAGAGGGTGACACAGGTAGTGTTCTGTAAGGTCGTGGCTGTGCCGACTTTAAAGTATGGATGTGAAACATGGATTCTCCTGCGACAAGCTATTGCAAAAACACAGGCTTTGGAAATGGAATTTTTAAGAGCAGTTACGTGATGCAGTTTGAGGGATCATCTACTGAACGGCGACAAAAGACAAGACCTGAAGTTACAGTCGCTTCTGGATAGATAAAGGAATACAAGCAGAATTGGAAGTCCCATGTGAAACGCGTGGTAGACACGCATATTCCTAAACAAGCGTCAGATTTAGGAAGAATGGGGACGGAAGATCGTTGAAGACCCTGGACAAAATGGTCAGAGACTCTGTGAAGTTGGGACGGGCTATAACCTAAGCCATGTAGTGGAAAAGAAGAAGAAGAATGTGGTTGTTTCAGAATCAACAAAAAAATATTTGTATGTGCGTAATTAATGTCACATACACAACTTAATGTTAGAAGTTGTACTGTTCGTTATATTAAGCCTACTACCATACACTGAAATAGTGAAACTTTCAATCAATTGAAATACCGATAATAAGATAGGCCTATTTGGGTTTAAACGTTAAATATGTATTTAGGCCTACTGAGAAAATTACAGAATTGTTTAACTTCCTTGGACTTTAAGATAAACAGGTAATCTATAATAACAACTGCTTAACATTTTCAAAAAAAAAAAAAAACTGAACTAGGAAACATAAATTAACTTAAAACTTTAAATCATTTAATTTTCATTAACAAGAGTAGCTTAAAATAACAATAAGAAAACTTTGTATTCGAAGAGGAATGTTTTGTGTATTACTGAATTCATTGAGATCTGTAGGCCGAATTGATGTGCAATGGAAAGTAGCCATTCACTAGGCCTACTAACCGTTACAGGATACGCAAGATGCGCCTGTATGTTGATTGCATTAATTCATAAGTTCAACCTTATGTGCGGGACCATCAGACAAACTCTTAAGTCAGCAAGTAGAGAAACTCGCCCAAAATTCTCCAAGATGATGGCCCTTCCCACACTTCTATGGGTCAGAGAATTGGACATTAACTAAAGGATGATTGCCGCATCCCCAAATAACTATGGAACTATAAGCGGAAGGTATGGAGATGTGTGGGACGTCCGAGGAAGCGCTGGGGTAACCAGCTCTAGACTGTTTGAGACCGGAACAAACCATCGTTGGTTTACTCCTTGAAGATGACGATGATGATTATTGTCTCTTATCATCAATATAACAGTAATAATCTTTAAACGAGCGAAGCAAGTTCTGTTTTTAACTTCACCTTTTGGAGTTTGTTTGTACATCTCACGATCCTTTGAACACATCAACCGATTTTTGTACAACTTTACATGCGTGTCCATACATTTTACTCTACAGAATCCTACCGTTTTTGAGATTCATAGCCTACAAAATATAGACGGAGCTGCAGGCAAAATTTAAAAAAATTGGAAATGTCCATTGGAAATTTTAAACAAAATATAAAAATAGTGTTCATTGTTGAAAATGTTCATAAAATTGCACGTAGCGTATCAAATAAAACGAATTTTATCGAAGATCTGAGTGCATTGTCTAGTTTTAACCATTTCAATAATTTAGGACATCAGGGATCAAGAAATGTGGCAACAATTTGATAAAATTGCAAATTTCATGTGGGATACGATATCAAAGAGAATTTTAACCAAAACCTAAATACAGTGTAGCCTACAGTTCTGGAAATCTCTAACATCCGGGTGTCAGATTAAAGAATAGTTTAACACAAATCAGATTGTTTTGAACTTTTAGGATTTAATGTACGATTACTCTACAATACATTACTTTAGATGTGTGTGTACTTTAGATTTACGATTACTTTACTATACAAAAAGTAGTAGGTTGATCGGGATTTTCGTAAGTGAAAAATTATCTAATATAAAAATTTTACAACTAAATTAGTGTACGCCGTTCAAAATAGTGAGTGAGTTTTGCAACTCAGGGAGTACAACTTGTATTAATAATAATAGCCTATGTGGAACGATAGCTACTTCCGAACAACTAGAAAATGCCAAACCAACCTCTCAGCGCAGTCACCCCGTGGTTATTTATTTATTCATTGTCCGTAATTCTATTACCATGTAATGGTGTAGATTACATTAGATTACATCGTAAACAATAAGTACCATATAATACATAGGCCAATGAATCTTACACTTCACACATAGGCCTATAGGCTACACTGTAATACAACCAATAGTCCTACATTATACTACGTATCAAAGTTTTACAAACTTTCTCCCCTGATTTTATCTCTTGATAATCTCTTCGCTTCTCCCCATTTTATCTTATTCTCTATACTAAAATTTTAGCAAGTTTTTGGTTCCAAATCGGTCTAGGTCTTCCCTTTTTTTTGTCCTTCTCAAAACTCTCCCATACATTGTAAGTGGCCCCGCCAAATTAACTGTCTATCTTCTGTGCAATGCACTGTAGGTTGTATCTCTAGTTACCTTCTTATGTCAGTACTTGTCATTGTGTCCTTTCTTGCCACTCACCAGACTCTTCTCATAGGCCACACTACACTTTTACATTCTCCATCATACTATTCTGGCTCTCACTCAAAATGCTAAAGCCTCACATCCATCATTGTAAATGGCCTTCAATATCTTCATTTTCGTTGTTTCCGAGATTCCCTCTTACTTACAAAATTATTATTCATGGCACAGTAGGCCTGTACTAATCTTCCTTGTAGTCACCCACGATCTGCACCCATACGTTAACACAGACACTGCAATTGTTTTATTAAATTTAATCCTCGTTCTATTTCTAGTTCTATTCTTTAGTGTTCTACATATTATGATGCCGCTAATCTTCTGAAGCTTCAACAGCTTCATCGTGACATCGCGCCTGTCGAAATCTCAATACTGATAACGCAGCCTTGATATTTAAACACACAGGCTTGTTTCGAATCTGTTTCTTCAATAACAATTTTCGACCTGACTGGATACTTTCAACAGAAAACAATGATTTTGTTTTCTCCATTGATATTCTAAAATCACACTGATTAAAAAAGTGTTTCAAACGATGTAAAGAATACCGCCACACATACTCAGTTTTATATAGGACTAAGTTTATATAATCTATACCGTCAGGGAACAGTAAAAATATCAATTGATTCAGCCTGTGGAGAGCCAATTTGAAATTTATTGTTGTATTGGAGTATTAGTGGTCTCAAATATTTCTACTAGTAATTTTATACAAACCACTATGTTATTTTTGGTATTGACGAGCGCTTTCGGTAGTTAAGCCATCTTCAGGTCATTTACCAACCTGGTAAAGAATTGGTAAATGACCTGAAGATGGCTTAACTGCCGAAAGCGCTCGTCAATATCAAAGATAACATAGTGGTTTGTATAAAATTACTAGTAGACAATTTGAAATTGTCTTCAATGTCCTGGATTACAACCTGCCAAGAGCATAGTTGGCCTACTCAAAAATTTGTGCTTAATAATTTGTGTACCTGGGGGTGTAGCTTTGTTCAGATCTCTACAATTAGTCAGAGATTAGTGATTAGTTTTAATTTTCGGAATCAATTCTTTGCCAATACCCGTATCCATTACAATTATGGTTTTGCTGTAAATGGATTGTACTGTTTTGATGAAAGGTATGAGATTCTTTTTCCATTATACACCAAAGTTTATTTCTGTGAATACAATCAAATGCTTTTCATAATCTATGAAGACTAAGTGTGTTTCTAAGTTAAATTTTCTACGTTTCTGTATTATCTGTTTTAAAATGGAAACATTGTCTATACACGAAAAAATCGTTTCCGGAATCCAGCTTTTCCTGCAAGCAATTTCATAAACAGTTTGAATCCTTACATTGATGATTTTGCTATATAGGCTAAATTATAAAGAGTAGGCCTACTCTACAGACTAATGAACCTATAGTTTTCTGTCTTGTTACGTCTTCCTTCTTAATTAATGAAGAACTTTACCAGTTCTCTACTCACCTAGAATTTCATACTCCGACCAGCATCCATTAACAATATGTAGGACACGTAAATGCAAGAATAACCCTCTATAATCATTACCTCATAATTGATCCCATCTAAAATAGATAATTTCCTGTTCTTTCATGTATTCCACGCCCGTTCCACTTCCGTCATCGAAGAGTCGTTCAAACATATTTTGTTTTGCTGGACCATACCACTGTTGCTAACAGTATGTAATCCATAGTCTTTCTAGAATTACATTTACCCGAGCTCTATGCCTTCTGTTCCATTCAGGTGTCTAATCAACGTATATGCAATGTCTTATCTACCATGTATTTCTTTCTCTGTTTACATATAAAAATATCCCATGGTAATATATATGCTTGTCATACTACAGCTTTTATGTTGGTCTTAATTCGATGATAATTTTCTTTTGCGTCATCAACTTTATCATGTTGATATTCTCTGCTTATTTTATAAAATTTATAGTTATTGCTTTAAACGAATGATTTTCATTTTTAGTGACTGATTTAGAATAACTACAATTGTTCTGTAAACTGTGAGGTTTTCTTCTGGTATAAATGGAAAATTCCCTTCAATCGTAACCTATTTACTTGTTAACATTACGCTTGTAAGCATAACCTGTAGGGGTTGGGTTAGTCGGAAGGTAGGTCTACCGCCTGTGGTCTGGTGTGGTTTAATTAGGTTTCAATATATTTGTAAATATACATAGATTATAATCCTACATAACGGATACACTATACATTACTGCATTTAATGCTTACGATAGGCTATAGGTCTACTCTATCTGTACGGTAGAAAGAAATGAGAATACGTTTTTAGTTACTATATTAGGCCTACGCTATATCGTGCTATAAGAAAATCTATATTTTTGTAAAATTTGGCGTGCAGTAGCTAATAGCATCAAAGGCTGAATATCATTATGTAATAGGATGCTGTTTGCACTTCCGATATTTATGAAACACTGAAATCTTATTTATTTTATTTAATCGACCCAATTGAGGCAATCGTCATTAATTATCACGATTAATTAGTAAGTTGTAGTAATAGAATATGGTTATTACTTTTCTATTGCTAAAAGTCTAGTACCAAAACAATGTCTACTCTGTAGGCAATTTTACTTCCATGTTCCTTAAGGAAATGGAAGTATGGTGAGATGGCAAAAAAAATTGTGTTCGAGATAATTGCAGATTCTGATTGTACTACACTCAAAACATGAAAAAAGTCATTTTTCGAAAAGTGTCTGTGTGTGTGTCTGTCTGTCTGTGTGTCTATGTGTCTCTAGATTTGTTTTATGGCAAACGATAACAGCCGCAAATTCAAACAGCATCAAATAATTTTTTGCATACAGCCCTGAATTGTAGAGTTATCAAGACCTATTGTTTTTGGTGAAGATCGGTTAAGGGAAAGGGTTAGTTTACCGGCAACGTTTTATGTTTTAACAAGGGTATTTTATATGGCAAATGATAACAGCCGCAAATTGAAACAGAATCAAATAATGTTTTGCATACAGCCCTGAATTGTAGAGTTATCAAGACCTATTGTTTTTGGTGCAGATCGGTTAAGGGAAAGAGGTAGTTTACCTGCAACACTTTTTGTTTTAACAAGGGTATTTTCTATGGCAAACGATAACAGCCGCAAATTGAAACAGAACCAAATAATGTTTTGCATACAGCCCTGAATTGTAGAGTTCTCAAGACCTATTGTTTTTGTTGAAGATCGGTTTAGGGAAAGGGGTAGTTTACCGGCAACGTTTTATGTTTTAATATGGATAATTTTTCCTATGACGAATGATAACTGCCGTAAATACAATCAGAATCAAATAATGTTTTGCATTCCTTCCTGAGTTATAGAGAACTCAATGTTTGTTGATTTTAATAAAGATCGGCTAAGGGAAAGGGGTAGTTTACCTGCAAAAAGTTTATGTTTTAACAACGGTAATGTTTTCTATAACGAACGATAACTGCCGCACATTTAAACAGAACAAATAAATTTGTGCCTACCTTCCTCAATTGTAGATAGCTCAAGGTCTGTTGATTTTGTTGAAGATCGGTTAAGGGAAAGGGGTAGTTTACCTGCAACATTTTATGTTGTAACAAGAGAACGTTTTCCATGAAGAACGATAACTGGCGTAAATTCAAACAGAATCAAATAATTTTTTATATATGTGCCTGAGTTGTAGAGTACTGAAGACCTATTGAGTTTGGTGAAGATCGGTCAAGGGAAAGGGGTAGTTTACCACCACTTTTAATGTTTTAACAGGAGTAATTGTTCCTATGAATAACGATAACTGCCGCACATTCAAACAGAATCAAATAATGTTTTGCATGCGTCCCTGAATTGTAGAGGACTCAAAACTTATAGATTTTGGTGAAGATCAGTTAAGACAAAGGTGTAGTTTACCTGCAAGTTTTATGTTATAACAAGGGTAATTTTTTCTATGACGAACGATAACTGCCAAAAATTCAAACATAATCAAATAATGTTTTGTATATTTTCCTACATTGTAGAGGAAAATTATAGTTTAAGGGGAGGGGATAATTTTTTGAAAGACATGTTTGGAACGGTATCCAAGTCACTTATAGACAAAATGTGTATAATATTTACCTTATTCCGTCGTGTGACTTAGTTTTGCGTTTTTTGACTTATAATTTTTTATATTATGTACTACGTTATCGGAAACAAAGAAGTAGTTCGTTTTTAAAGTTCCTTCCCGTCCTGTTTGGCCGTAGACCAAAGTTTTCTGCAAAACCAGACGTTTCGGCAGTGCCATCAACTTCCATCATCAGTGAAAATCGAGTGCGATAACGTGAGGTGGTATACGTTAGTGACCACAGTACTGTGGTTAAGGCTGAAGCAGTAAGTAGAAAGAAGTAGTTTCTATGGAAATATTTCATTTCGAAAATGATTTTAAATATAAATCTTACAACATGGAAGTCATGTATGGTTCTCCATACCGATATTTACTTTCTCCTAAAGCCACATAACATCTTTAATAACCAATAGGCCTACACGTTGGTAATGCAATAAGTTAGGTAAAATATTAATTTCGTGTTATTGTATTGTAAATTTCTGCAAAATTCTAAAACCATAGCCTTAATGGTGTCTAGGCCAAAATTCTACGTTGTCTGAGATGTTTTGAAGAGACTGTACTAACGTAAAGAAATCGCTTCTATTTAAAAATGTTTTTATAATAAAAGAATTTGGCTTGGATTAAAAAAGTCCAAAAGGATTTAGAAAAAAATAATATACACGCAGAAGAAGCAATTGAAAGAGACGTTTTTCGGGCAAAAGTGTTAAAAATCGAAGAAGTCCAGGGTAGGAGAGTAGGAGAGAGAAAAATGCAGTTTCAAAGTGGACTGAAGACATGAAGAAGAGACACAGTGAAAACATGAAAGAATATTGAAATAAGAAAAGAACAAAGAGTAAAGAATTGACATTGGCATGTGGTCCTTAGATGTCCGATACAAAAAGAAAAAAGAAATGAATTTGGCATGGCTTGATGTTAAGCCGTGGATAATCGTGTTTTTGTTGTTACGCAAGGTTGCTGACGTTTAATATACAGAGCTTGTGCTCTTGAGGCTTGTAGTCTGTTTACTCTAGAACATTCTACTGTAATGAAAATTGTAAAAATTAATGTTAACCTAGTATTTGCAATAATTTACTATAAAAATTAGTTGGTGCTGGTGTTACTATAAAAAGATTTCAAGCTTCACACCTCATCGTCAGATCGGAAATAACAATAGCTATTATTGTTATTGAAGCTTGAAAGCGCTAATCGGAATAATTTTTCTATAGTGGTGTGCAACAGTGATAATTCTGTTTGTGATTATATCCACTAACACAACTTTCTTAATTAAATTTCTTATAAAAAGATTGTTGGTGTTAATACTTGACTGTGATGTAGGCTAAGCCTACAAAGCAAAACACACACACGCACACGCACACACACACACAAGGACTTACTTCAATATATGGAACTGTTTAGAACAAAAGTCAATGGTCTCAGGTAGACCAAACCAACCCATATTAACAGAAACGGAAAAGGTTGGAAGCAGAACAGTGAAAGTTCATTGCCACTTGAGGGTGGACAACATAACGGTACTCTTGCGCTGATGACCAGGCCAGTGGTGCCTGTACTTTGGACCCTTAGTCAATCAGTACTGTAAAAACACACAATATGTAACGGCTTACTGCGTTAGTAAGGATGATTTGACTTTAACCTGAAATCATTTTTCTTGAATAAACTGAGCCGTACTTTGTTCGGCCCGAGAAAGGCGGTTGCCGAGACGGGTGATTTTCTTTTAAAACGGGCGGGTTCTTGACGTCACGCAGTGCCACTGCATCGCGTCGCCGCTGGGTATGTAGACGGTTTGTTGTGTAGCGACGATATTCAGTCGGCAGGCTCAGCTGTGATCTGCGTGAGCCTGCCTTTGGCAAACCTTCGTGGTTAGACATTACCAACAAATCGGTCTCATTTCTGTTTCTACCATCCTCAGAGAAGCTTGGTTCCGACTGACGGCACCCATCTGTTCAGACTCAGTTGCTCCACTCTATGAGAGGCTAAACTAAAGTCTGCTCCAGGTGCTCGAACAATGGCGAGATGGGTGTCGGGTGTAGACGTTCAGCTGTCTACCCTTCTGGCAGAGATAACACTTGAGCCATGAGATGCCGTCAGTTGGGACTCACACACACAGACACACTCGTAGAGGAACTCTGCCCCCAGGACTCATTTGTGCTACCAATACGCTACAGGTTAACCAGTGTCACTTAAGTACACCGGACGATCCAGGTGGGACCATTCTGTTTTATTTAACACTCTCTCTCATCTACCACTACACTGTAAATCCACAGACGCTCCCAGAAGCAGACTCAGGATGCGGCGTTTAATTTGCTCTAGTTCTGCAAAAACTCTCACGTTAAGTTCTGTGCCTACATGTGTGGACCTTTATATAATTAAGTCTTATGCAACCTATTATACCTTCTTATACTATGTAAGGAAATTGCACACACACACACACACACACACACATGTATCCGCAGATACTGCGATAAATTTTCCGTTTTTTTTTTTAATGAGTTTAATTTATTTGAGAGTTAGTTATTTTCTGCTTGTTCATGTCATAATGTCATGGCAAAATTCAGGACTGGGGGCTGTCTGATTTCTTCACGTGTGGTAGCTTAATCTATTTTCATGATTAAATACCCGGAGTTGCTTCATAATTATTGATGTGGTAGTTGATTAATATTTTTGAGTCTCTGGTTCTGTTGGGGGCATTTCCATTTCCCGTGTTATTTATATTTGCATATTACTGGTGATTAACTGAGAATTACTAAGTTCGCTTTGTTATATATATATATATGTATATTTATTTGTTCTTTTATTGCAAAGGGTTATTGTGAGAGGGTCGGTACAGAAATGGTGGATGTATGTTATATGTGTTATGTATGTGTTTGTGTGTAATTTTCACTTTTGGCGGGGAATGTGTCAGAAATTATCATATGATAACAAATGTGCTTACAGAATTACTCAAAAGGCTAGCCTCTTTAATTTTCACTTTATATAGCACTCAAAGATCTCAATATTACCTGTGAACAAAAATTATTGTAAGAATTAACTTGGACATAGCGTGGCAGGGTCTATACAATTTATATTTAAGCTCAAATTCACTCACAATCTTATGCTGTGAAGAATACTGACATATATATATAATCATGTAGTTCAATTTTACTCATGGTTTTATTCATTGTTAAATTTACGCCTTGCAATATCATGTAAATGGTTGCATGCTCAATAAAGTTCACGCTTGTTTTGTTAACAGAGTTTTTCATTTGCAAGTCCTGTCATTCACCAGTGGACATGTCTGTGATTGTAGCTTGGGCATTTGGACACTTTATGCTTCCTCTAGGTTCACCACCTAGTTCTAAATATTATGTCTCTCCCCTTTACAAAAAAATATAACTAAAATAAAATAAAATAAAATAAAATAAAAATTACAAAAAAAATTTACAAAATAAAAGGGGGGTTTCAAAACTAGCTCCTCCCTTCCTTGTGTCAACGTATATTTTTGGAAGGAATCTTGCTAATGACTGCATATTTTCTCCCTAAGTAAACACTCTTTAATAAGCAGTACATATGGTGAATGCAACAAATTGGTGAAGTATTAATTTGTAGTTAGAATAACTGAGCCAATAGTTGCAAATATGACGTGTGAATTTTGTGAACAGTTTCTAATCAATAACGGATAGGAACTGAGATATTTCGGAAATGTCAATAATAAACAAAACACATTTTTTATAAGAAAATAACCTACCAAAATGTTACCTTATAAATATTCAATATGCCACTGTTTGAAATGTTTAATATTACATTGTAACAAACATCAGTACTTGCAACAAAATATATTCTCACGTAGGCGTCCTTCAAAGACTTCACATGTTTTTGAAGTCTTCCTCCGATATGGACCGCGTAAAAAATGTCTTGTATGATAACGTTTCATTATCCTCAGGTTTAAGTGGTGAGGATACTCATTGTAATATGAGTGAGCCGTCATACAAGACATTTTTGACGCGCTGCATACCGGAAAAAGACTTTAAGGCATATTGCAACAAAAATATCTGAATTTATAAACAATTAGCTCTTGTATTCAGAATCCAATGGCACCTCTTTTATGAAATTCGGATAAAAAGTTCAGGTGTTATTACATTTCTTTCACAACAGATTATTTACTTGATCATATATACTCGGTCAATGGTCGTATTTTTAACAGTAATGATAGTATTTTTACTTACAGGAAATAGGAAGTCATATCCCTACAAAATGCCTTCAACTCCACATTTTATTACCTTCAGCAGTATTCATTTTTGTTTCTAGAATAAAACTCATGCAGAGACGGAAAACAATGTATTTTTCGTCATTGTATGTTAATTGGACATTTTACCTTCAGTTTGCTGAGCAGAATCATTTACCAAAGCTTGCCACTTACCTTTTGGGGTCACTCATTGGCGACATCATCTAAGCATGGAGACAAGATATTAGCTCAGGGATTAAGCTTAATCAGAGCATTCGTTTAGATATTTTTACTATTCCCTGACGGTACAGATCTTATAAAATTATTCCAATACCAAACTGACTATGAGTTGCAGTATTCTTTATATCGTTTGAATCATATTTAAAATCAGTATGATTTTTGAATATTAAAGGAGGAAACAAAATCATTGTTTTGTGGGGGAAAATATCCTGTCAGGTCAAAAATTGTTATCAAAAGAATAGATTTGAAACAAGCCTGTGCGTTTAAATATCTATCCTGGGTTATCAGTATTGAGATTTCAACAGACGCTATTTCACGATGAAGTTATAGAAGCTTCAGATACGTAGTGGCCATCATACGTAGAACATTAAAGAATAGATCAAGAAAACAAACGAGGATTTAAATTTGATAAAACAACGGCTGCGTAAATGTGTGTGCAAATCGTGAGTGCCTACAAGAAAGATTAGTAGGAGGGACATCTCGGGAGCAAGGAAGATGAAGATACTGAAGGACATTTACAATGCTGGGTTTGAAGCATGGGTATTGGGGTGCGAGACATGAAAGTAGGACGGAGGCTGTAAAAATATAGTATGGCGTAGAGAAGAGTCTTGTGAATCGTAAGAAAGGACAGAATGAGAAGTACTGATATAAGAAGAGAACTAGAGTGCATTGCACAGAAGACTGGTGGCTTGGCTTGGTGGGGCAACTTACAACATATGAGAGATTTTTGCAAAGCAGAAAAAAATAAAGAAAGTCCTAGTCCGACTTGGATTCAAGTACTTGCTAAACGTTTAGTAAAGAAAGGGATAGAATAGGGAGAAGGAAAGTGATTAGCAAGAGAATAAAAGCGCAGGAGAAAGTTTGTAAAACTTTGATATGTAACGAAATGTATTGGTTGTATTACAATGTATCCTATCTGTGTGTGATGTATAAGATTGATTGGCCTATGTATTATATGGTACTTATTGTATAAAGTGTAATGTAATCTACACCATTATTTTATTGAATTACGGACAACGAATAAATAATTAATCACGTGGTGACTGGGCGCTGAGAGGTTCGTTTGGCATTCTTTAACTGTTCCGGAAGCAGCTATCGTTCCACATATTCAAGTTGTCTCCCTGAGCTGCAAATCTCGCTCACTATTTTGAATATGAGACCAGGTGAATATTCTTTAATATGGCACCCGGTTGTTTGATAGTTACAAAACTGTACACTGCATTTAGATTTAGGTTAGAATTCCTTTAATGTGATATCGCACATGGGACATGCAATTTTATCAAATTTATGCCACATGTTTTGATCCCTAGAGTCTTATAATATTGAAATATTTAAACTAAACGATACATTCGGATTTTAGATAAAGTTAATTTTATTTGATAAGCCGCATGCGATGTTATGAAAATCTTTAAAAATGAACACTAACTTTATATTTTGTTTAAAATTTCCTTTAATATATTACATATATACTAAATAGAAATTTGCGTTTTTTTTTAAATTTTTGCAGCAGCTGCGTATATTTTTTAGGCTATGTATCTCAAAAACAGTAGGATTCTGTTGGGTAAAACGTATGGACACGCATGTAAAGTTTTACAACAATCGGTTGATGTGTTCAAAAGATTGTGAGATATTCAAACAAACTCCAAAAGGTAAAGTTAAAAACAGAACTTGCTTTCCTCCTTTAATAATTATTATTTCTGTACGGATAATAAGAAAGAATAATCATCATCGTCATCTTCAATGAGTAAACCAAGGATGGTTTATTCCGGTCTCAAACAGTCAAAGAGTCTAGAGCTGGTCACTCCAGCGTTTCCTCGGACGTCCCACACCTCTCCGTTCCCTCGGTTTATAGTTCCATAGTTGTTTGGGGATGCGGTGGTCATCCATTCGGCAAATATGTTCCCACCAATTCAGTCGAAACTGGGCAATGCTGTCGAGTATACTCATAATATTCAGTTTCTGCCATAAATCTGTACTACTTCTATGATCATGGAGAGTACGTCCTGCCGCGTACCTTAGTAATCTCATTTCAGCCGCTTGGATACGACTAGCCTGGCCTGTAGTTAAAGTCCAATTCTCGGACCCATAAAGAAGTGTGGGAAGGGCCATCACCTTGTAGAATTTTAGGCGAGTTTCTCTACTTGCTGACTTAAGAGTTCGCCTGATTGTCCGGCACATAAGGTTGAACTTATGAAATAATGCAATCAAAATACAGGTGCATCTTACGTATCCTGTAACGGTTAGTTGTGAATGCCTTCATTCCACTACATATCAAATAGGCCTACTGATATCAATGAATTCAGTAATACGCAAAACATTCCTCTTCGAATTACAAAGTTTTCTTTATTTTTATTTTAAGCTAATATTGTTAATGAAAATTAAATGATTTAAAGTTTTAAGTTAATTTGTTTCCTAGTTCAGGTTTTTTTTAAATGTTAAACAGTTGTTACTATAGTTGACGTGTAACCACGTCCTTAAAGTCCAAAGAAGATAAGCAATTCTGTAATTTCCTCAGTAAATACATATTTAACTGTTAAATCCAAATACCTTATTATCGGTATTTTAATTGATTGAAAGTTTCACTATTTCAGTGTATGGTAGTAGGCTTAGGTCTAATATAAAGAACAGTACAACCTCTAACAGTTATGTAGGCCTATGTGAAATTAATTACGTACATTCAAATTATTTTTTGTGATTTTAAAATAACCGCATTCTTCTTCTTCATCATATGGCTTGAGCCGATCAATCCCGTTCCGCCCTCACAGATTCTCTCTCTCTCTCTCAAAAGGATTTTCATCGGCTATTGCCGCATACCCACGCCTAACCGCCATCTATTTCTGTCCTGTGCATCTTCTTCTGCAAAGTTATGATATTCCATGGCCTTCCTCATGTTTTCATACCAGGACAGTCTAGGTCTGCCCCTATTTCATCTGCCTGGGGGGTTCCACTCAAATATTTTCCTCGTCCATCTCTGTTCGTCCATCCGGAGTAAGTGACCGAACCGCTTTAGGCCTCTTCGTTATACTCTGTTAATAATTGTGTCTTCTGCATACATCCTTCTTCTGATCTCCTCGCTGGTTGTTCTCTCCCTTCTTGAGACTCCGGCACTTCTACGGAGATAATCCATTTCCACGGCATTCAATTGTCGTATAATTTTCGTGCTCGACGTCCATACCTTACAGCCGTAAGACAGAACTGATTCAACAAAAGCTTTTCCTATATGAATCTTTGTGGCTCTCAAAAAAATATGTTTGTCCCACCAAATAGAATTCAAGCTTCCTAAAACTTTCCTACTTTGTTCTATTCGTTTTTTCATTTCGGGTTTTCTTAGGCCATCCAGTTAGACAATTTCCGCTAGGTATTTAAATTCATCGACCTATTTAATTGACGTACTGTCTTTAATAAATACGTCAAATCTGGCATCGGAATTAACTAGTAGATATTCTGTATTATGTCTCATTAACATTCAATCCCCTCGTTTCATATGCCTTGTGTAGTCAGGTGAGCATAAATTCCAGGTCATAAAAATCTTGTGCTATTACTCCTTGGTCATCAGCAAACTGGATATTAAACAAGCAGTCTTCTCCGATAGTGATGCCCATTTTACCGCAGCTTCTTCTCCTCACAAATTCTCTGATCATTTTTTCCAGCGTCTTCCACGATCTCTCGTCCCCACTGGGCTATATTGAAAAGCTTGTTTAGGAATGCGCGTGTCTATCATGCTTTCCACTTCCAGTTCTGTCTGTATTCTTTTATTCTATCCAGATCCGACTGTAACTTCAGGTAATTCCTTATGTAGCTTTCATGGTATAAAAAAATGTATTTAACTTTCTCTCGATATTGTTGTCCTTCCTATATGAGAGATAACATCCCAAATAGTTAAACTATAATACCTGCTCTAAGGCACTATTATGGATTACAATTTTTGCTCTTATAGGTTTCTTCCCTAGAAAGGCCATTGTTTTTGTCTTAGTATTTAGATCTTAAAATTGTATTTCTGTGAAATTGTATGCAAGCTATAAATATACCTTTGTAAATCATTTTCATTCTTTCCTATAATAATTTGGTCATCTGCGTATAGTAATGTGCTAAGTGATCCCTTATCCGAGATTCGTATACCTGCAGAACAGACTTTCATCCATTCTCGCAAGTGTTCGTCAATATACATATTAAATAAACTTGGAGAGAGGCTACAGCCTTGTCTAACACCTTGATTTATGGGCACTTCCTGTGATAATCTTTTCTTACTTAAATCTATACGAATAGTTGTCCCTTCAGCGCGGATGAGGTGAAGTGGAAAGCCTCTACATATCCCACAACCTACATCCACACAGCCTATCAAAAGCTTTCTTATAATCAATAAAAGTCACATGTGTCTCTAAATTGATGGCGCGTCTTTTCATGATTATTTGTTTTACTGTCAAAAAAACATTGTCACTGCAAAATCGTCCAACTCTAAAACCACTTTGTTCCTCTAATAAAAATGCCTAAGAGATAGCTTTAAAGCGTTGATTAAGGATTCGTGTATATGTAATTAGTAACATGTAATTAAGAGGCTAATTCCTATGTAATTGTTACAGCAGTTCCGTTGCCTCTTCTTAAACAGGGGTATCACTTTTGCCTGGACCCAAGAATTGGGGACTTTATTGAATCTATATATATAAAAGAGAAATACCACTGACTCACTGACTGACTCATCACGAAATCTCCGAAACTATAACACCTAGAAACTTGAAATTTGGCATGTAGGTTCCTTATGTGATGTAGGTATCCGCTAAGAAGGGATTTTTGGAAATTCGACCTTTAAAGGGGGAAAAAGGGGGGGAAGTTTGCCTGATTGACTGACATAGAATCAACGTAGAGCAAAAACTACTGAATGGATATCAATGAAACTTTGAACATAGCTTCATCATAGGTCTTAGGTGCTCACTAAGAAACGGTTTTAAAAACTTTCACTCCTAAGGGGCAAACACCCCCTATTGTATGTATGTATGTATGTTTCACATCTCCTCCTAAACCAAAGGACCGATTTCAACCAAACTTGGCACAAATATTTTACGCGACGGGAGAACCAACATAGGAGAGGTGCTTTTTTCGATGGGGTCCTTTGGGGGGGTTCTTTGGGGTCTTCTACATAATTTCATCATAGGTCTTAGGTGCTCACTAAGAAACGGTTTTAAAAACTTTCACTCCTAAGGGGCAAACCCCCCCCCTATTGTATGTATGTATGTATGTTCCACATCTCCTCCTAAACCGCTGGACCTATTTCAACCAAACTTGGCACAAATATTTTACGCAACGGGAGAACCAACATAGGATAGGTGTTTTCTTCGATGGGGTCCTTTGGGGTCTTCCACATCTCCTCCTAAACCACTGGACCGATTTCAACCAAACTTGGCACAAATATTTTACTCAACGGGAGAACCAACATAGGACAAGTGTTTTTTTCGATACGATCCTTTGGGGGTCCTTTGGATCTTAAAAACTATTAGATCTGGTTACTATGGCAACCCAATAGAATAGATTCTGGTTACCATAGCATCGGTGGAAGTCTCCCGCGTAGGAAATAGCGCGGGAGTCGTCCGACGGGCCTTCCCCGGAGTTCATCCACGGAACCCGGGGAGTCTTAGGTCGGATCCCGCGAAAGACGACGGGGCCAGAGTCCACGGTTCTTATAAATAAAGATATAGGTTATGGTATCAAAGGTGGTGTTAAGAAACTTCTTAATAGTGTGTGAATTCAGAGTTGTTTCAGTTTGAATTTAAAAGTGGATAAGTTAAGATCGAAGTAAGTTATAAGCGAGTATAAAAAACAAAGTTTTGATAGCAAATGTATTCAGATCATAGTGTTCAGACAATATAAATGCACTTGCTTCAGTTTGAATTTAAAAATTGATAAGCTGAAATCTATAGAGGTATTGTATTGTTAGAATAAATTTAGGAGACACTAATTTAACAAATGCCTTATTTCAACATTAACACAATGAATTATAAAAGACAGTAAATACGCAGCGCGTGCAAGTACTGTAGACATTTTATTGAAAACTAATTTAGCTGTTCGCCCTCTTCCAGAGTTAGAAATCGAGCAGGAGCATCACGCGCAACAGAATTCTTCTTCAGATATAAGAATACAGTTTATGACATGTTCTTAAACAGGTGCGCTACAGAGTATTCCTCCAGTGAGAATGCGAACGTAACAATATAAGGAAGATTATACAATATACAAGTAATATAACGTTAGAACAAGAATAGGTGCCTATGAGCCTATGAATAAATTATGAACCCGAGGAACGCTGGGTAAATCGGCTAGATATAGATATCTATATAAGCCAAATACCACTGACTGACTCACTGATCACGATATCTCTGAAACCACTGAATGGATATCAATGAAACTTTGAACATAGCTTCATCATAGGTCTTAGGTGCTCACTAAGAAACAGTTTTAAAAACTTTCACTCCTAAGGGGCAAAACCAAATACTGAAATTTATCGCGGGAATTGCATAGGCTACTTTGTAAATGAAGTGGTTGACATCTCAGTTTACTGGAAACCCCGAATACATTTAGTCCTGAGTTTTTAATCATTGTTTTAAATTGAAAAAAACTTCGTTGTTTGCAGGTTCTTATAGTCGAGAAAATTTCGAAGTTCAATTAATTAATAAATGTATGTCCTTTTTTTTCTCGGAAACGGCTCTAACGATTTTCTCGAAATAAATAATAAATAGCTGTTGCTATGAATGTAAATAAACAAACTAAGAGTTGAAAATTTGTACAATCTATCTAATCCTATACTATTAAGCGAGCAATAATTGTACAATTACGTACAACGTGAAACTCCGTACGAAGCACGGTTATTTTGCTAGTATTGAATAAAGTCAAAAGTTGAGCCATTTAATTCTTACCGCCATATTCCAGAAGTTCTGAGTTTATTCCATCAAATAGCTTTTCTATTTCTTAACTTCCTTAGCTCCACCTATAACTCTTCTATTGTTATAGGATCGTCTTCTGATTACGTATCATCTTTACTTGCCACAGAATCATTTTGTACGTTACAGAATTGAGGCGCTAGACGGTTTCGAACTTGATATACTAAAAATGAAAGTCACTTAAATTGGAATGCTAGAGACCTGTCAGTACTATAGAGCTACATCAATACTTATTAGCATATAATTACCAGACATTTTTGTTTAATGTCTAAATTTATTTTCAAGCCTTATTTTAACACACGCTAACGGCTTATTGATAGGTCTAACTTAAGTGATTACGGCATTTCGGTGGTAGGCCCATCTGCAATATATCTGGTGAAGGACTGACCCCCTGCAATTACGCCACTACAGTTTGATATAATTTTTAGGAAAAAAGATATGAGTAGAATTACAGACAATTGAGTTGCGGTTTTACGACACGTGAAGACTTGAAAAGACAGGATCATCAGTGACGAAACAGACAAAAACTACAAATATATTTCATTAATAGCAGAATCGAATAATATCGAATGAGATGGAAAGCCCATGTTTATAGGAAGCGGCAAGAAAGTTTCCCACGGCACATTTTGTGTTGTGCACTAAACGGTAAAAGAGACTTGGGAAGATCTCATAAGATGTGGGTTGTTGGTAGAGGTTTGTGGAGACTTGACGGCGGAGCCCTGAATAAATGACGTTTCTCCCTAAATGAAAAACTGTTAAACTTTAATGTTTATCGTTTCTGACAAACAAATGTCTTTTGTCATTTACTGGTTATCTGTAACTTTGATAATGTAAATCGTATAAAAAATATTGTAAGCCTATTGGGTTTCTATAAATTTATTTCATGAATAACGAGTTCAGACTCTAAATGGGACATTGAAAAAGAGTAAAACTAAAATGAAATTTGAATGTTATAATAAAGAATGTTTGTAATGTTATAAAACTAATGTTTGTAAATAATAATCACTAGGCTACATGTAACAATATAAAGTTACATTCAATTCTTTTACAATACATAACTTCGCTAATTTAAATCGTATAAAAATATGGTTTGTGGCTACTAATGTAAATAACTTTGCTAATGCAAATAGTATACAAAAATTATATAAATTGAAAAAAAAATGTTCCCACGCCATGGCGAAAAGCTTACTATTTTGTCATCAATTCGTCCCCTCGTGCATTTAGATCCCCCGTTAATAACATTCTCGTTACTGAAGGGAGCAGAGATTTTAACTTATTTAAGTTTCTGAAATGTTTTATTTTTATTTTAAATAATATTTTCTTTTTCATCTTTAAATAAATTTTTGTCTTTATCTCTCCTTTTGACTAACTGCACTTCAATTAGTGTGATTAGGACACGTTAATGTTAGCAAGTAAATAGCAAGAAGCTTAGGCCTATGTGCGAAACCTTAAAAGATAAAAATTTAGCAGCAGAAAGAATAAAATATTGCATAAGCCACGGCAGTACAGTAGTAGTACACACAAACGAATGTGGAAATAAGGAAGATTGGAAGGCAGAAACGGAGAGTCGGCGACAACTGTAGGAATCCCTAACTTGGACAGATTCTGCTGTTGCTGCTCTCTTCATAGTAGCCCTATGTAGTATACACTAGCAGTATATATACACACACGCCCGCGCCCACGCTTACATACCTATACTCACTGCATTTTTACCTTAGTATTGACGTTGGTACAGTATAATCTACTTTCCTGGGAGAGATGCTCAGTTAGTCTGTGTACTTGTAGTTGCTACACGTACACAATATGTAGTACAGACCTATATACATTAATTTTCTATTGTATTGTATTTATTGTTCATAGCCTAAAGGTACCATATATGGTACATATGGTACCTTTAGGCTATGAACAATAAATACAATACAATAGAAAATTGAGAATATAGGTACCATTAGTAAACAATAAGTGCGCGTATATTATAAATACATCACATTATCACTAGCTTATACATTAGTGGCATCCTAATACAGTCACATGTTTAAGTGCGTGCACTTTAGAGTTGTCACCTTGGTATTTTGTCTGCTATGTTTACCTTTTCTGGCCCACGTCTCTCACCAACCCGGCCAGCAGCGGATACATCACATCGACCGAAATATAGTTTGTCTGTAATCTCGCAGAAGATATTGAAAACGCAGAGGTTATCGCAGAGACTTGAGGAAAACCCTCTGTTGTTTAGCAATATCAACTACATAGTTACAAAGCTTGGAGAAAAATGTGTGAGACAGTGTTCACAGAAGTGCAGCAAGCTTTCTTTAGCTAAGTAGCTACGAGGGATTACTGTGTGGCTAACTCTAGACATGTTTGCTACTTAAGTTTTACCTTACCTGACTTACCTTGTATTACTGAACAGCTGGTATCTAATAGGCAGCCACTTTCAACTCTGAAATTACAGGAAGGAAGTTATCACACAGGAATGGGTGAATAGAGATGAAATAAAAACAATAAAATACTTACAAATTAATATTTATTCGAGGCCCACAAATTTCTGTGGTACAAAGCAACAGAACTAGCAAACAAAGTCCATTGACGGATTTTCCCTTATTCCGATATTTATCAGCTGTAATTCCCCGAGGTCGGTCAGTTGCTGTAGAAGTTTAGTGTGGTTTGCCACCTGTGAACAGATTAAATTGCCAATTATTTTGTGTCACACGCATTCAATGTCATTATCAAACTGTTATTTAATGTAAAAAATTGCTCATATATAATGAAGGGGGATATCCAAAAGCTCGCGGAGGTCATTTTTCACATGTTAGTGAGGCCCAAAAGCGTAAGGGGGGAGGTATCATTTATTGCCCTTAGTAGGAAGAGTCAACAGCAGGAAACGCCCAAGTTATCGTGTCAGTATACAGGCCTATTTATCTTATTACTAGCCCGTCCGATATATATTTTTTTCTAACATTGAATATTTCTTGATATTGCTAATCATTTTGACCTCTTTCTGAAATAAGAATAACTTACTTAGAAAACAGTGTCTGTGAAGACGGAACTGGCTACAAGCCTAATCCTTGAAGTGAAGAATAAGAAGAAGAAAATTCTAAAGTAGTCTAATTAGATGTGAATATTAGGCGTACTGTCATTCTAATATGAGTAGTCTATATCATTCTAACTAGTTTCAACGAAACATACAAGTAAAAATCTTGAAATGCGTACAGTATTGCAACAAAAGTCGGCATAATTCTTATTCATTATTTTTAGCTCTCTCTTTTGGGCCTCGGTGCGCTTTCAATGTTAGAACTGTACTGTTTCAACAACTTGATTGAAAATTATGTTGATTGGAAATAATGGTTGCAAATTATGGTAAAATCTATATTATTTGCAATTGTAGAGTTAGGCCTACTTGGAATTTTCATAGCCAATTGTGTTGCAGGCCTAATGATGATTTGTTATAATTTAATCTGAGACAGTAAATTTTCTTATAACGTATCTATATGTAGAAATTGTAAATGTATTAATTACTTAATGTATTATTATTTTATAGGCCTATTTTGTATTATGTAGGCCTATTTAAATAGACTAATGGAGATTAAAAATGGAAATATATTATAATGAGAGTTGAAACTTACATATATTCTGACTCCTCTTTAAAAATAAAACTTGATAGTTTAAAATCGTTTTACTGAATTTATTAAGAACATGCGCGCGCACCCATACACACACACACACACACACACACACACACACACACACAGTTAAAGTGTTCAAGATTTGAAATTTTAAGACACCGAAAGGCCCTGATATTGCGAAACGACTGTCGACCGTTAGAAAAGAAGTTGAAAAGTTGTAGTGACACGTGAAAAGCTCAGGGTACGGAGCACGGAATACACAAGGTATCAGAAGTAGGCCTAATATATGTCGCAATTAAAGGGCTATTACATTAGTGCGTTTATGAACTAAATTAATGCGAACATTATAAAGCTAAAAATAACCGTAAGAGGCCAAATTGCCAACCCAATTGCCTACATAACATTGCGGCAAGAAACAAAAACAAAAAAAGGAGAACCGTTTTTAAACAAACCCTCTAAAAGGGTTTTGAACAAAGCTTAAAACAATACCGACAATTATAGAAATTTGTTATTGTTAACTTTTACCGTTTTACTTTTTGCTTCAATATGGGATAATCCATCCACATTAGAGTGTATATACAATGCGTACACATTATAAATAAAACAAATCCCATTGTACTAACTTTTTAATTCATAGTGTGCCACGAAGATAAAAATATAACAAATCCATTATACGAAATTTTTAATTCATAGTGTTCCACGAAGGTAAATACAAATGTCAATTTTTTGCACACACACACGCACACACACACACATACATACAGCAGGATAATGTAGAGACTCGCCTGTTTCCGGAGTCGTCATCTTCAAGTCTTTCTCCAGTACCGTCTCCTTTTCCGTCTGGGTAGACGTTAGAATCTGTTCTGCGGCGCAGTCTTCTATTCTCAGATACTCCATCACAGCTGTCAACAGTATATTAACATTATTAGCTTAAAATGATTGTTGTACGACAAGAAATGCGACGCTACAGTATCGTTCAATATTGGCTTATTACGCTTTTAGCCTATAAGCCATGAAACCGTTGTAAAAAATAAGTAATTATTTAGCCTCTCTAATATAAAATATACGCCTTCCATAAAATGGTTTGTTTTTCGTTTTAGTTCTAACACATGTAATATTGTTGTGTAAAAATTGTAACATCTTGAAAATTTCAAATAAATCTCCTAAAAAAGTAATAGAAAACTACCAAATTTTTCATAACCTACGGTGAACAACACTAACAAATAGGCCTAAAATATAATAAACTTTTAATAAAATTAAAACGAATAATAATAACAGTAATAACAAAGACAAGTAGGCCTAATAATTTCTAACTTACTGACTAAGTTAATAATAATTTCCTGATGCATTATATTAGGCAGGGAATGTTATAATTATCCGATGGAAGGATATAATTATAAACTTCATCAGAAAAATCTAGACAAAAGTTTCTTGAACCATATGAGTTCAGGTGTTTAATACATTACTCCACTTCTATCAGATAGGCCTTTAATTATTTTATGTCATGACTTAGCCTACTGTATACTTTAACAATAATTGTATAATATTTAATAGAATTATTGTAAGCCTATTATGCCTACAATAGTACTATATAGTAGATGTGTTTAATTATTGCCTATACGCGTAATAATAAGTTTCTATATAATAGTAAAATTATGTTCAATAAGTTTTAACGATGGAAAGTTTGGCAAGGATCGGTCAACAAGTAGGCCTATAACACAAATTCAATTAAAATTATGATACTCCAAAGCATAATTAATACAATATTGCAATACTAATTATGTTCTGGGGTATTATAATTTTGTCTATGCATCTAAGAAAAACAATATGTAGGTCTAAGGAATATAACTATTTTGATGTAAAACAAACTGTCTCAACTCTTTCGTGCACGCGAGCGCGCACATACACAAATTCACTCATTTAATCTTGTTGTTTTTGAAATTCTCTCGTGGGACACAGGTCCTGATAATGACAAGAAATATTGTCGAAACGTCGACACAAATAATGTAAAATTTCTGTTTACTTATTGAAAGATCCTCGCTTAATATCGTTAAAATTTATTGACCAACGGTCACTACTAAATTAAGGTGTCATTATATTCAATATAATTTAATCTAGTTATTATTATAGGCCTACTAACTTATATTAAAATGATTACAACAAATAAACCTATTCATGTTCTTTTGTAGTAAAACTAAGTATTATAGTTTATTAATAAGATCGCAAACTGTTTTTAGGCGAGTAATTAATACATTTATTGGTAATACAATTTTTGCAAATGAATATCATTTAGTTTTCATAGTATAAAATTGAAATAAAGTTCTTTAGCAGTATAATAGAAATGTAACGCCAGTTATTCAGAATGATTATTGAAATTGTACTGAAGCTTTGTAATGGAGACAAACGGTTTTAATCTGATGTAAATAATTATAACGATAATAGATAGCCCACTATAATAGAGCTTACTAACCGGACTGTAGTCTGGCCAAAGTGTAGTCCACGTTTGACTCTGCTGGTGTTGGAGTTGTTGAGGAGGCACTGATGTCACACGCGTCGGCCAAGTTGTCTATATCCATGGATACTGACTTGAATAAACAAACTGTACACTCAGATATCTAGCTTTACTCTCGGCTGACTATCCGTAACTGCGAGCCTTTGTTTACAACTTCGACCCTTTGTTTACAACTGTAACCCCTTTTATAGGCGGAACTGTTGCGCACGTCTTATTGGTTACTGTAAAGGGTTGAATGAAGGATTGGGGTCACTATACAATTATTTGGTAGTGGGGAGTAGGATTGCTGTAGGGATGTTAGCAAATTACACCCTTTCTATTCAAAATTATCGTTCTACAGTTTTATATTAATAAAAAATACATCATTTCTTTTATACTGAAAATGGTATGTATATTTAATATGTATATTTAAGTATAATAAAATTATATTTTATGTGAAAATGTGAACCGCTCACAATAAGCGTAAGAAACCTCATCGAACTGATTGCAAAGACAAAGGATATCATACCAAATATTTACAGTAATAAACATTAGGCAAGAAAAAAGGTTTTGTTGAAAAATGCGAGGAAGATTTAAATTCCGTGTTGAACCTAATAATTTGCACACTCTCTAGATGCACCAGCCTGTTTTGATTAAACGCCAGCTATTCTGATTGATCTGGGGCTTATCGTAAGTAGTTGATCAACATTTGATGTGCAACATCTGAATCCTCGATGTCCCCCGTCTTTCGAGTCAACACTTTCCTCTTCTCTTCTTTTAAAATTTACCACGGATTTTGTTGGTGACATATTTACTGCCATCCCGCGATAATTGCTCCTTTGTTGACAACGTGATTTGTTTAACAATAGTTTAACATGATTTGTTTAACAATGTTAAAGCTTAAGATCTTGCATACTACACATACACACGGTGTTTAGTAACCAGAACACCGCCTTAATGTTGCGACTCCAATAAACTAGGTAAACGTTTTAGTTGTCGTGTTATCGATGACCGTTAGAAACCGTACCTATGAAGGGGCCCACATTCTACATTATCTGGGATGTTTTTATTGGACTACATACTAACATAAGCTTAATTTACAATATATTATTTTAACCACATAACTTGTGCTAAGGCTGTTGTTTTCGTTTTGTTTTCAGCAATAGATAAGATGGTTTTGGTTTTATTTATTTGTAATAAAGATCTTAATACGAGGATTGTTCAACAGAAACACGTTTGATCTGCGGAACCGTGACTTCGTGGCCAATGGAAAGGAATTCATTTGTTTAGGCTTATATTGTCTGTTTAAGTACTAGTGACGCATCTGTAAAAAATATTAGCAGTTTCCTCTTTCCTAAGCGTTGCGACAGTGTTGAAAATTTGCATCTATTATAGAAAATCCGTCTAAAGATAATCGTCGTGCAGTTATTCAATTTTTGGCCGCTGAGGGGTGTCAGCCAATGGAAATTTACACCAGAATGAAAGCTGTATATGGTGACTATAGTTATTCTCATAAGGCAGTGGTTGAATGGTGCAATAAATTTCGACAAGGAAGAGAATCCACTAAAGATTTGGCCCGTCCCGGACCTGCACGTATTGCAGCACCAGATGAAAATGTGAGACAGCTGGAAACTGCTTTACGCGCAAGTAGGCGCATCAAAGTTAGAGAACTTTCTCAAATGTTGAGCATCAGCCTGGTAACTGTTCATTCCATCATTCATAGTCTTGGCTAACACAAAGTTCCTGTTCAGTGGATTCCTCGACTCCTTACTGATGAGCAGAAAAATTTGCGTTCAGCCTTATCATTACAGCATTTGATGCGCTATCAGCAACAAGGTAATGCCTTTCTACACCAAATTGTTGCCGGTGACGAGTCTTGGTGTTATCACTACGAACCAGAATCCAAACGTCAGAGTATGCAGTGGAAGCATGGACAATCTCCGAAGGCGAGAAAATGTCGGTCCCAACCTTCGGCAGGAAAAATAATGGTGACCGTATTTTCTTATTATCAGTGTGTGCTGCTCTTAGATTTTAAAGAACCTGGTGTCAATATCAACGCTGAGCGATATGCAGATATCTTAAAACGCTTACGGGTCAGCATGAAGAATAAACGTCCCGGGAAGCTCAGAAATGGTGTCATTCTTCTGCATGATAATGCTCGACCCCATGTAGCCTAGATGATTCAAGATCTGCTTGGTCGTATGAAGTGGGAAGTCATACAACATCCACCTTACAGTCCCGACATGTCCCCATGCTATTATCATCTTTTTGGCCCATTAAAGAAATCACTAAAAGGACGGCGGTTCACATCGGACGCTGAGGTAGAGTTTGCTGTTAGCGAATGGTTTCACAAACAGCCGCAAGAATTTTACCAGCAGGGAATCTACAGATTAGTGCAACAGTGGGACTCATGCCTTAACGTTAATGGAGACTTCTTTTAAAATCGTTGAATAAAAAATGCTTTACAGCCTCTAAACGTGTTTCTATTGAACAATCCTCGTACTAGTTCTAATACCATGTGAGTCAGGATTACGGAAGAGGATTAATTTTAGGATTGAAGGGCTAGTGTTTTTACTGTAGAATAGCCTACGTAGCGTACAGCCTGTAGGGCAGCAGCTGTAAATTCATTTGCAACAACAGTTGGCGACAAAAGGCAGTTATCTCAGGTAGATCAAAACAACCCTTGTTATGTTTCAGAAACGGAAAGTGTTGCAAGCAGAACAGTGAAAGTTCATTGCCACTTGAGGGTGGACAACATAACGGTACTCTTGCGCTGATGACCAGACCACTGATATACTATACTATACTTTGGACCCTTTCTCAATCAGTATTGTAAAAACACACAATATGTAAAGGCTTACTGCGTTAGTAAGGATGATTTGACTTTAACCTGAAACCACTGTCCTTGAATAAACCAGCTCCTCGCTTCCCTGTGTTAATGTATTTTTGTAAGGAATCTTACAATATGACTGCATATTTTCTCTCTAAGTAAACACTCTTTAGTAAGCAGTACCTAGGCTACATATGGAGAATGCAATAAATTAGGTGAAGAATTAATTTATAGTTACAATAACTGAGCCAATAGTTGGGAACTTGGTGAACAGTTTCTAAACAATAACGGACAGGAACTGAGATAGTTCGGAAATTTCAATAATAAACAAAACACATTTTTTATAAGAAAACAACAAACCAAAATGTTATCTTATTAATTTTTCAGTATGGCGCTGTATGAAATGTTAATTTATACATTGTACAAACATCAGTAGCTACTTGCAAAAAAAATATATTCTCACGTAGGCTTCCGCGGCCGGTATCCATTATGTTTTTAAGACTTCTTCAGGTATGGACCGCGTAAAAAATGTTTTGTATGACAAAGTTTAATTCATATTACAATGAGTATTCTCAGGTCTAAGTAGTGAGGTTACTTTATATGACAATATGTAAATTGGACATTTTTCCTTCAGTTTGATAAGTAAAATTATTTACCAAAGCTTGCCACCACCTTTTGGATACACTATAGTCTACATTGACGACATCATCCAAGCACGGAGACAAGATATTAGTTCAGGGATTAAACTTAATCAGAGCACTCGTTTAGATATTTTACTATTCCCTGACGGTGCAGATTTTATAAACTTAGTTCTATACCAAACTGAGTATGTGTTGCGGTATTCTTTAGACCACTAGAATCATATTTACAATCAGTATGGTTTCTGAATATTAAAGGAGAAAAATAAATCATTGTTTTTTGGGGGAAAGTATCCTGTCAGGTCAAACACTGTTATCAAAAGGACAGATTTGAAAGAAGCCTGTGCGTTTAAATATATAGATTGGGTTATCAGTATTAAGAATTAAACAGGACGCGATGTCACGATGAAGCTGCCAAAGCTTCAGATATGTAGTGGCCTCATACGTAGAACGCTAAAGAATAGAACAAGAAAATAGAACTAGGATTAAATTAATAAAACAATTGCAGTGACTGTGTTAATGTAGCATATGGGTGCGAATCGTGAGTGCCTACATGTAAGATCAATATAGGCCTACTGTGCAATGAATAATAATTTGGATTCCCGGGTACTTTCCCGAATGACGAAATACCTGAAATCATTTGGCCGAATATTTTTCCCCAAACACAATATTTAGTAATATTTACAACAGTTAACTAATTATGACATTTACAAATGTAAATGTTTGAGTATCTTTACTTAAGTATTTACAAGTATTATCAAACAAATCGTGAAACGGATGAAGGAGGTCCATTGCCTTTTGTTTAACCACTTCTCTCTTCTAAAGAATCTGTCCATTACGTGTCGGTTTTGGGAGGCTGTGCATAACGCTATTCATGAATACAGAACTGATCCATGTAGGCCTACACTGCAGAAAATTACTTGTGACTTTGAAAAAGCAATAATTAACGCATGTACACGAGTGTTCCCCGACATTTCTCTTATTTGGTCCAAGTCGTCTAGCACCGCGTACAAGCCGAAGGTTTGCAAGAAGCGTATAACAATCCACTTGATCGCACTAGCAAATTATACACGCGTGTGTTACTGTCTGTTGCTTTTGTCCCTATTGCAGAAGTCAAGTAAAGAGCAGCTGAGAAAATGAAATCGCTTGTGGACTACTTTGAAGAAAATTATGTGAGTGTACGGTCTGCTAAAGGTTGAAGACAAACTGTTCCGCCACGTTATGTACCTGAACTGTGGAGTAAATATTGTTACGACATCACAGAACAATCTAGCGTTTATCGAACGATCCATTGAAATACGGCTGAATGTTGTGGCGTACGTGATTTCAACGCGTTTGCGAGACTTTCCTAGACGCCGCCAGCCTCGCTGACTGTGTCAAGGCCGCAATTAATTACGTCGTAGTGTAGAGATAACGCGTAGTTGTGGAATGTTCTGGTCTGTTAGCGGGGTATAAGTACAAGGCGTCAGCGGCCTTATTTCAGTTATTTTGTCCGCGATTACTCTGTGCGTTCAAGTGATTATTAGTGAAGTGTTGTATTTTATAATCGGGGGGACAATTGTAATCCAATTGTGCTTTATATTAGTTGACATTTTATTGGGTGTGAACAAGTTTTATTTGATTTGTTGTAAGAGACTGTCTTGTTAATTACAAACTGTTTAATTGTAATAATTAAAGCAGCGGATTAGTGACATAATTGGCGTCTTGTATTTTGTTTTTCACCGTACTATACGACGATCAGTAGACTGTCGTAACAATGTAAATATTATAAAGGTGAAAGGCGTGACAATGGTTTCTAGTACGCAATAGCGCACAATATTTATTTATAACAATTTACAAATTTGCAATTAAGTATGTATTTTGATTCCTGTTTGCCTTAACTTTTTATAAACAAAATAAAAGGTTTATATTAATCAAATGAATTTTTATTCGGGAAAGGACGTTCGGGTGAATGGATTCGGGAAAAGTGTTCGGGCAAAATGATTTCGGGTCTCTCGTCATCGGGAAAGTAGATTCCGATAAGTGTACGGGTACCATAATTTTGTAAGTAGAGGAGGGAAACCTCGAGAGCAATGGAAATGAAGGTACTGAAGACCATTTAAAATGCTGGGGGTGAGGCATGGGTATTCGAGTGAGAGACATAAAAGTAGGATACAGACTCTAAAAATATAGTATAGGCTAGAGAACGATAGTCTTGAGAATCGCAAGGAAGGACAGAATGAGAAGTACTGATATAAGAAGAGAACTAGAGTGGATTACACAGAAGATAGACAGTTTGGTTGGTGGGGCCACTTACAACGTATGAGAGATTTTTGCGAAGCAGGAATTGCGGGGGACAAAAATAAAGAAAGACCTAGTCCGACTTGGAACCAAGAACTTGCTAAATTTTTAGTAAAGAAAGGGGTAGAATAGGGAGAAGCAAAGTGATTAGCAAGAGATAAAAACGCAGGAGAAAGTTTGTAAAACTTTGATATGTAATGAAATGTATCGGTTGTATTACAATGTAGCCTATCTGTGTGTGAAGTATAAGATTGATTTGCCTATGCATTATATGGTACTTATTGTTTAAAATGTAATGTAATCAACACCATTATTTTATATTAGAGTTATGGACAATGAAAAATGAATAACCACGTGATGACTAGGGACTGAGAGGTTGGTTTGGCATTGTTTAATTGTTCCGAAAGAAACTATCGTTCCACAAGTAGGTCTACTAATCGTGCTTCCTGAGCTGAAAAACTCGCTCACTATTTTGAACTGAATACACTAATTTACTTGAAAAATACACTAATGACTCGAAGAAAAGTCATTTTTCGAAAAGTGTCAGTGTGTGTGTCTGTGTGTCTGTCTCTCTATGTGTAGAATTTTTTTTTTGGCGAACGATAACTGCCGCAAATTCAAACACAATCAAATAATATTTTGTATACGTCTCTGAATTGTGGAGATGAATTGATTTTGGTGAAGATCTGTTAAGATAAAGGGATAGTTTCCCTGCAACGTTTTATGTTTTAACAAGAGAAATTTTAAATGACGAACGATAACTGCCGTAAATTCAAAGAGAATCAAATAAATTTTTGCATACGTTCCTGAATTGTAGAGTACTCAAGGTCTATTGAGTTTGGTGAAGATCGGTTAAGGGGAAAGTGTAGTTTACCATCAACGTTTTATGTTTTAACAGGAGTAAAGTACTTAATTTTGATAAATAAAGTATCCAGAAAAGAAGGTCATAATAATCCACTGTAGAAATGTAGATGAAATATCTATAAATGAAAAGGTTAGTTGAAGGAGGTGGGGATAATTTTCTATAAATGAAAATGATAGTTGAAGGGGTAGGAACAATTTTTATTTATATGTCATGTGTACTACGTTGTCGGCAACAAAGAAGTAGTTTGTTTTTAAAATTCCTTCCCGGGGAAGCCGGGCCGTAGTCCAATGTTTTCTGCAAAATCAACGTTTCGGCAGTGTCATCGACTGCCATCATCAGTGAAAATCGAGTGCGCTAATTTGAGGTGGTATACGTTAGTGACCACAGTACTGAGGTTAAGGTTGAAGAAAGTAATAGGTAGTTTATATGGTAATATTTAATATCGAAAATGATTTTAAATATACATCTTTGAACGTGGAAGTCATGTATGGTTCTTCACACCGATATTATCCCTGGCTTCCTAAATTATTGAAATGTTTAAAACTAAACAATACATTCCATTCAGATTTTAGTTAAAATTCATTTTATTTGATACGCCACAAGGGGTTTTTATGAAAATATTGAAAATGAACACTAAATTTATATTTTTGTTAAAATTTCCTTTATATAATACATAGCCTATACTAAATGGACATTTGTGTTTTTTTCAAAATTTGTGCCTAGAGCTCTGTCTATTTTTTAGGCTGTGTATCTCAAAAACAGTAGGATTCTGTAGGGTAAAATGTATGGACACGCATGCAAAGTTTTACAAAAATCGGTTGATGTGTTCAAAGGATCGTGAGATAGGCTATACCGCAAATAGACGACAGGCCGAGACAACCAAACTCCAAAACATAAAGTTAAAATCAGAACTTGCTTCGGTCACTTAAAAATTATTACTGTTATATTGCTAATAAGAAACAATAATCATCATCATCATCATCATCATCATCATCATCATCATCTACAACGAGTAAACTAAGGATGGTTTGTTCCGGTCTCAAACAGTCAAAGTGTCTAGACCTGGTCACTCCAGCGCTTCCTCGGACTCCCACACCTCTCCGGCTTATAGTTCCATAGTTGTTTGAGGATGCAGGAGTCATCCATTCGGCAAAGATGTCCTCACCAATTCCGCCGGTACTGGCCAATCCTGTCGAGTATACTCATAATATTCAGTTCCTGCCGTATATCTGTATTACTTCCGTGATCATGGAGAGTATACCCTGCCACGTGCCTGAGAAATCTCATTTCAGCCGGTTGTATACGACTGGCTTGGCCTTTAGTTAAAGTCCAATTCTCAGACCCATAAAGAAGTGTGGGAAGGGCCACCACCTTGTAGAATTTTATCCGAGTTTCTCTACTTGCTGTCTTAAGAGTTTGCTGATAGTCCCGCACGTAAGGTTGAACTTATGAAATAATGCAATCAAAATACAGGCGCATCTTGAGTATCCCGTAACGGTTAGTAGTGAATGCCTTAATTCCATTGCATATCAAATAGGTCTACAAATCTCAATGAATTCAGTAATAAACAAAACACTCCTCATTGAATTATAAAGTTTTCTTAACTTTTATTTTAAACTAATATTGTTAATGAAAATTAAACGATATAAATTTTTTAAGATAATTTAAGTTTCCTAGTTCAGTTTTATTGAAAATATTAAACACCTGCTACTGTAGATGACGTGTTTACCTTATACCCCAAAGAAGTTAAGCAATTCTGTAATTTCCTCAGTAAATATATATATGACGTTTAAATCCAAATATCTTATTATCGGTATTTCAATTGATTCAAAGCTTTACTATTTCCGGTATATGTATTATATTAAAAAAAATTTTAAACAAAATATAAATTTAGTGTTCATTTTTAAAGATGTTCATAATATTCATGTGGCGTATCAAATAAAATGTATTTTAACTAAAATCTGAGTGTATAGTTTAGTTTTAAACATGTCTATAATTTAGAACGCCAGGGATAGAAAATGTGGCAAAAATTTGATAAAATTGCATGTTCCATGTGTGATATCACAGTAAAGAGAATTTTAATCAAAACCTAAATACAGTGTAGCCTACAGTTCTGAAAATCTCAAACATCCGGGAGTCAGACTAAAGAATAGTTTACTACAAATCAGATTGTTTGGAAGTTTTAGCGTTTATTGTACGATTACTCTACAATGGTTACTTTACTAACAAAAAGTAGTAGGTTGATCGAGATTTTTCAAGTAAATTTGTGTACTCAGTTCAAAATAGTGAGCGAGTTTTGCAGCTCAGGAAGCACAACTTGTAGACCTACATGTGGAACGATAGCTACTTCCGGAACAACTAGAAAATATCAAACCAACCTCTCAGCGCCCAGTCACCACGTGGTTATTTATTTATTCATTGTTCACATAATTCTACTACAAAATAATGGTGTAGATTACATTACATTAAACTGTAAACAATAAGAACCATATAATATACATATTCAATCAATCTTACATTTCACACATAGGCCTATAGGCTACATTGTGTGTAAATATACAACCAGTACATTTCATGACTAATCAAAGTTTTACAAACTTTCTCCTGCGCTTTTATCTCTTCCTAATGTCTTCGCTTCTCCCCATTCTATCCCTTTTTTACTAAAATTTTAGCAAGTTCTTGGTTCAAAGTCGGACCAGGTCTTTCTATATTTTTGTTCTTCGCAATTTCTGCTTCGCAAAAATCTCTCAGACGATGTAAGTGGGCCCACCAACCCAACTGTCTACCTTCTACGTAATGCACTCTAGTTCTCTTCTTATGTCAGTAATTCTCATTGTGTCCTTTCTTGCCATTCACAATACTCTTCTCTGTATCTCACTTAAAATAATAATACCTCACAGCCATGATTGAAATGGCCTTCAATATCTTCATCTTTGTTGCTCTCGAGATTCCCTCATACTTACAAAATTATTACTCATGGCACAGTAGGCCTATACTAACCTTCCTGGTAGACACTCACGATTCGCATTCATATGGTACATTAACACAGTCACTGCAATTGTTTTATAAAATTGAATCCTCGTTTCTTTTCTTGTTCTATTCTTTAGTGTTCTACGTATGATGCCGCTACATATTTAAAAGCTTCGGTAACTTCATCGTGATATCGCGTTCTGTTTAACTGTCAATACTGATAACGTAATCTATATATTTAAACGCACAGGCTTGTTTTAAATATGCTCTCTTGATAACAGTTTTTGACCGGACAGGATACTTTCCCCACAAAACAACAATTTTATTTTCTCCTTTAATATTAAAAAACTATACTGCTTTTAAATATGATTCAAACGATCTAAAGAAACCGCAACTCATACTTACCTAGGTATAGGACTAAGTTTATAAAATCTGCACTATTAAGGAATAGTAAAATATCTAAACAAGTTCTCTGATTAAGTTTAATCTCTGAGCTAATCTCCATGCTTGGAAGATGTCATCAATATATACATACAGTGTTCGCAGTAATTGGTTTCAAGCTTTAGTAAATGATTCTACTCATCAAACTGAAGGGAAAATATCCAATTAACATACGATGACGATTCTCTGTGTGAGTTTTATTGTAAAAACAAAAATGAATACTGCTGAAGGTAATAAAATGTGGAGTTGAAGGCATTTTCTAGGGATATGACTACACAGTAAGGGTTCTATTTCCTATAAGTAAAAAACAAACAAAATGTTAACTTTTAAAAATACGACCATTTGGCGTAGTATAGGCCTATATGATCAAGTAAATGATCTGTTGTGAAAGAAATGTAATAACACCTGTATTTTTATCCGAATTTCATAAGCGAGATACCACTGGATTGCGAATACAAGAGCTAATTTTTTGTCAAATAAGATACTTTTGTTGCAATATGTTTTTAAAGTCTTCTTCCGGTATGGACCGCGTCAAAAATATCTTGTATGACGACGTTTCATTCATATTACAATGAGTATCCTCGTACCACTTAAACCTGAGGATACTCATTATAATATGAAAGAAAGGTTGTCATACAAGACATTTTGGACGCGGTCCATACCGGAAGAAGACTTCAAACACATAATGGACACCGGCCGCGGAAGCCTACGTGAGAATATATTTTTGTTGCAAGTTCTGATGTTTGTACAATGTAGGATAAAAATTTCAAACAGCGCCATATTGAAAATTTATAAGCAGCTTTTGTTGCTGCTTTACCGTCATCGTAATGTCCCTTACAGCTGCTACCTCTCGGCTAAAATGTTGGGAACATCTCGACCGAACGGATAACTGCCGCATACTCAAGCAACTCTTGAATTATATAAGCCGAAGGGACGGAGAGGTGTGGGACGTCAGAAGAAGCGTTGGAGTGACCAGTTTCAGTCTATCTGCTTGGGGCCGGAACAAACCATTTTTGGTTTAAGCCTTAAAGAAGATGACGACGATGATGATGATGATAATTTTTTTTACAAGGGAGAATATGGAAAACTAACGTTCGAAGCAGGAGAGGTCCGCACTCCTGCGGTTTGTGGGACTTAAACCCACCAAAACCACAAATCCTTGGCATGTATCCACCTCGGGACTCAGCTTTTGCAATCAGCTTCAAGGTAGTGCAATTTGTTCATCGTCCATGTGGACGCACATCTGTTTTAATTTAAACCTTCAGTGGGTTCACGTTACCTGCTTCCTGCTATTCTGTCAGAGGCCCTAACAAGATCATTTTCTGCTTTCTTTTTTTGCCTTAGAACCTTCTCTATGTAGTCTGCTATCTGATCCCTGTGGTGTTCGCTGAGATTCGCATTAGTCCGGTAGAGATCTGTTCCACTACATTTTCCTTCTCTTTCCATACGTCACAGGTGAAAATGTGTGGTGCAGACGTCCAGTTTGTGTTTGCCGAAATCGCAGTTTAGTCTGTCTATTTTCTCCATATACGCAATAGGTATTTAGGTATCCGAAACGTATGCTCCAAAGCGTCAAGTATATCACTCCACTTCGCTGAGTTAAACGCGTTTTTGACGTCCAGTGTGACCAAGAGGTAAATTGGCCATCAGAAGTGGTCTCCTCTTTGGGTTACCTTTGCGGCTTCATATACTGTATTAATACATCATATACTGTAGACCTGCCCCTTTGTAAAACCATACTATCTGTCAGCTAAATCTCCGAAGTTCTTTATAGCCTGCAAAAGCCGAGTTTTATCAATTTTTCTAGCACCTTCCTGGCATGCATAAAGATCTGCAGGATTCTGGGGAGTTGACATCCCCTTTGCCTCTGCTGATAAGGACCACCCTTGCCCTTTTCCAACGTGAACAGAAAAGTCTTGTTTTGTGACTAAATTTATACACGCGAAGCAACAATTACGGGTGAGTCCGCGCCACAGTATTCAGCACCTTTGCTGGTATGCCGTGAGGCCCTTGTGCCTTTTTAGTTCGTACCGAGTCCTCTGCTATATCAATTCGTCTTCGCTGAGTATAGGGATCTCTGCAGGCTGCTATCGTTCCACTCTCTGTTTTTCTCACACTGTAAGATGGGAAAAGGGTATTACAATATTTTGCATTCTCTCCGCACCTGTAGACGCCCATCCGACACAAAAGCTCTGGTTTACAATTTTATATCCTAGTCTACAGGAATAGGCCTACCTGGTTATTTCTTCTCCCAATGCTTTTCAACAAAGTTCCTGTTGCCGTCTAATAGTTTTGAGCAAGTTCTTTTTTGCTGCTTTACGATCTGCTGTTTTGAGGTCGGCTTCTCTCCCTTTTCTTCGTGCCCGTTGAGGTTTCCGCCTTGGCTGAAGTAATTTCTTTCGGAGAGTAACGATCTGTTCCGTACAGTAGAACAGACGCCTATGTCTTTGCGTGGGCATAGTTGTTGATTTATTTTTAGAGGGGGAATGCTTTATACACCATCAGAGAAGGCCGTGATATAATCGGATTCCGTTTTATAAGGCCGCGGTAAATTCCGTTTTATAATCGGACGGCAGCGTTGGGACGTCTCGGACGCGCATCCCTACAGTTCTGGCTATAAAGGTTAAAACGCAACTGCACAGAAACGTCCGTGATTAGATTAAAGAAAACATAGGTTATCAGTAGTAAATATCTCTATTAAGAAAATTTGTACATTACATTCTTTTTATAAAGATATCAAAAACACCATGGAGACCAAAATTAATTACCATAGTAACAAGTAAATAAACAAATGCTATTTAAGCGGCATCTTTGAACAGTCCGTGTGACGACCGTCGTGCGTGTTAAAAAAACGCATCAGGTTGTATTTCGATGCGGGAGACCTTGAAAACCCAGCAGAGTTGACGACCGTGTGTTTTATCCACGTCCGTGAGACCTATTTCATTGCAGCCTCTGTGTTAAATCCAATGCGTTCTCCAGCCGCACGCAAAGGGGCGGGAAAAAACGCTCGTGTAACCGTACCGGAGTCGGGACGGAGCAGCCGTTTCATGCGTAGGGACCCGCAGACCCGCATCCTGTCAACCTTGTGCAGAAACGGCGTCCATCAGGCTGCGTACCCGGTACGGACAGTGCACACGCACCAGGACGCTAAGACGCAGCATTAACGTCACCGAGTAGCATACGTCTACGTCGAACAGAAACAACGGATATTCTGATTCGCTTACAAAAGTCGAGTCAATTAACCAAGTCATTGTTCATTACTTCCATAAACAAAACAACCGCTGTTATCGAGCTGTTTGGTAAAAATAATTAAATGGCTGTGAAAACAGGCGTCACATTTATTCAGTTGAAGAACTCGCGGTTATCAAAACTTTTACAAATAATCTCAGAGAAAATGAAAAAGCCAAGACAAACTCCTGTCTATTAGAGGATAGGAATGAAATAATTACAGTTATTCCTGCGAAAAGGACAGGCAGGCTTTAGGAGTAATCACTCATGCACAGATCAAATAATCTCTCTGCGCATCATCACGGAACAGTCAAATGAGTTCATCAGTAGACTTCACCTCCTGTTCATTGATTTCGAGAAGGCGTTTGATTCGCTGAAAAGCAATAAGGCCATAGATAAATTTGGTATACCAAGGAAAATATTGTGTAACGGTAGGGGTATAATTATATTTAGTTAATCAACGGAAACGTCATGAACAACGAAATCCAAGACCCAGGAAAATTGTTGAAATCATCAAAGAAATATAAAAAATTTTTAGCTGCCGAGGTATCCATGAAGGTAAGAACTCAGAACCCTTTATGGTAAAAACAGGAGTTAGACAAGGCAGGATTTTATCTCCAACAATCTTTCCGATTGTGATGGATGATGTTATGAAGAGTGTCGTGAGGGGAAAGAAATGAGGTATTCAGTCGGGTTTGACTGATCATTTGGAAGACCGTGATTTAGCAGACGATATCTGCTTGCTCTCGCAGACATAGTGATATGGAAGGGAAACTGAAAGATCTCGAAAAAGAAGCCAGAGTGGGTGGAATCAAGATAAACGCTTCAAAAACAAAATTAATAAAAATTAATACAAAAGGTCACAAGGTACTGAAGGTGCAAAAGGAAAACATAGAAGAAATAGCAGAGTTCAGTAACCTTGGTAGTGTGATTATAAAAGAAGGAGGAGCAGTTGCAGATGCTAAAACAAGAAGTCGCAAAACTAATGTCACAGTTATGGCACAGTACTGTGGAAACTTCTGAACACCGTACAGTGAAGATGACCTCCAATGGTGGGTCCGAAAAGCCTGATAAATCAATCGCATTAGTCCACGGCCTATTACCCCGCCAATGAGGCATCACTTTAACGCCGGCAGGAGTAAAATTAAACTGACGAATTAAACAGATCGACACTGGACTACTGAATTATTTCTACTACAAATTGTTACTCTCGACGTCTCTTTAACTTCTTTTTTTTACCATTATAAAAGAAATAGAGTTAATTTTGTTTATTAGTTGGACTTTTTTCTATGTCTTGCATATTTCACAGATCAAAAGTGCACCATCAGAGATGATAGAAGAATTACAAACAAATATGTGTGTGCGTGTATGTTGTGTATGTGTTATGAAATACAATGTATTGTTTGGTGTATCTTTGCGTTAGTTCATCGTTTTTATGATATTTGTGTACTTAAAGGTTTTCTACTATGTCCATTTTTCATCTTTTTCTATTGATTTAACGTTTTGACTAATTTAACCTAAAATGTACTTAAACTTTGTCAATCAATGGTAATTGTTACAAATAAAATGGTTTCGTTACCACACAACGAAATTGTAATGTTGTTCATTTTAATTTAAATCGTCGACGCATGAAGATGTAATATTCCATTATGTAATTTTCATCTCCATTATGTAATGTTTATGTTTCCAAAGTTTTATTATTATGATTACCGGTATCAAGAGGGAGGCAGCACACACACACACACACAACTCGCGTTATTTAGGGTCTCACTCGTGTTTATTTGTTTAATGTTTGCACGCATTTTTAATGAAATGTTCCGTATTCACACAAACACACCGACTCGTGCAACCCGAAAAGATGTCCAGCGTGGACAGAGATTTGCTTCCTGTGGATCGTTGGGCAGTGTATACAGTGGAACGGTTCATAGACAAACGTTCGTCTTTAGGGAGTGAACCCTCTTTAAGTGCTCAGGGTTCATGCGAGCGAATCTGGAGCGCTCTATTCTTTCAGCGTCTTTATCTGTCCTATGAAACGCACACTGTGTAGATTCGCAGCTTTACTCTGAGCAACGCTCCACAGTGAATGTTGACAAGTCTTTGTTCACGTTGGACCCTCGTACACACAATAACCTGCCCTAATGTTTTGATTACGGGGATCATAAGATTAGAACTTTGGAAACTTCAGCACTACTTAGGGGAGATCAAACGTTATGTTTAACCATCCTTTACACAATTCTATACGTACTATGATAGACAAATAATTAATGGAATAAATATCTTAATAAAATAATACAATCTGTGTATTTACTTCTACTATGATAGAAGAATTACAAACTTGTGTGTGTGTGTGTGTGTGTCTGAGGTTTAATGAAAAAATAAAAGTGTTTGCACTTCTGAAATTTGTTTTGCCTTCATGGAAAATATTTTGCTCCATCCTGCAGGCAGCTAATTCTTTGCCCTACTGACCTGCTGCGATCTTTCTTTTGCTTGATACAGTGTTTCGTTTACGCTAATAAATGTTTTGATGTCTCTCAGGTGACATTCCAATAAATAAGGGAGTGAGGTAGGGATGGTATGTTTCCCCAACCTTGTTTAATATATACATTGACGACATGTTGAGAGCATGGACATCCAGAGTGACATCGGGAATACAGCTTAACAAATCAATTGGTGTGGGTTCCCTGCTATATGAGGATGACATAGTTCTTATTCAAGAAAATAAGGATGATTTACAAAGTGTTTCAATGTATGTTTCAATTACAAGAAGTGGGACTCTTGTATTGGGACCCACATTGACATATGCGAATGAGGCGTGGGTCATGACAAAAAAGGAAAGCGGCAAGATTCAGAGTGCTGAAATGCAGTTTCTTCGAAATACTTCAAATTACACATTTGAATATTTGCAAAATAGAATAAGGAATGAGGATATCAGAGCAGAACTCGAAGTAAAAGACATAAATAAAATTATTTCAAATTGTAGTAGACAATGGTGGGATCACCTGTAAAGGATGACAGACGATCGATTGTAAAAGCGGCACTGAACTATAAAGCAATTGGTAGAAGCGACGTGGGTCGTCCGAGGATGAGATGGGTGCCGGAACAGGTTTATACAACCTAATCCTTAAAGAGGAGAAGAAGAAGAAGTCTTACCCATTTTTTAGAATTTCTTTGAATACCTAAATAAGCGAGTTTCAACAATTTTAAAAATGTAACAATTTAAAAAAAATAACGGAATTCGAATAATTTAGTACAAAGGTTTAACTGAGCGTAGAACGCTATGTATGATATTTAAATATTTCTAAGGGTTCACATTGTTTTCTTTAGTATGGTTTTAACTTTCAAAATGTTCTAATCTGATTATTTTAAATTCTCTGTTATCATTTTTGTCAGTCTCTTTAATGTAGAGTAAAATGTTGTAATTTTGTTTGTTAATATGATAATTTGCAAATATAATCTTTTAATAGACATTAATGTGACGAGTTTTCAATGTCTATGCACAATAAGCCCATATTTTTTTTATATAGAAGGGGAAAATGCTTTATGCACCGTCAGAGGAGGTTGTGCTTCCTCTGGTGTGTGGGACTCTCACTCCACTAAAAAACCCAACTCTTATTCAGTCATTCATATCCATCCTGGAACCACTTAGCGTATTACTTGAGGATGGAGCCTATTGCGCCTTCAAATTTTCGGGCTCCTTCCAATTGTTCCTTATCTTCTACTGCCCACTGTGTGCAAGTTGGGCCTGTCTTATATTTTTCTTCTAGTAGGACCCACTGAATAAATGCATTGATGCGGTCCCATTCCGCCTTACCACGAAGGATAAGCACAACTATGCTCTCGGGCGTGAACTCCCCGAGCTCCATTTCCAGTACCATCCTCTGTCTTGCGAATCTCCAGCGCTTGAAAAACGTGTGCGAGGCATCTTCATAGGGGAGTCTCAGTATTGGCATGCTGGGCTTCGCACCTTTCCCAGTCTATGGAGGTAGGCATTAAAATTCCCGTGGCCACTGAGCAACTGGGTCAGATGGTAGCTGACCTCACCATGTTGGCGGTCGATCCATTCCTTCAAGTTAGATGATGATGATAATAATAATAATAGCGGTAATATTAATAATATTTATCATAATGGCTTCTTTTTACCGCCTAATCAGTCTAGGATTTAGGCAGGGTAGGCTAACGTATGTGTGGTAGGCTATAAGAAAGGTAATGTGGCCAGCACTACGCTCAGCTACCTACTATTACTGCACAGTGTAATGCTAGTAGTCACTTTCACAGGCTGAGTTTACTTATGGCTGAAAAACACATTACGAAATGTTATCGAATGGGAATCGAAACGGAGACATTTAGATTCATAGCCAGGCGCCATATTCACTGCTTTACTAAACCCCACATAAAATCTCGTAAAATAAACATATTAGAAAATAACATATTAAAAATTAGTAATTTGCTGATTTGTAATTTTGTTGAACGTAAAATTTTATATTTATAAGAGCTTATTCAAATGTTTACGTTTCATTTAGTCTACTTTTTATGAAACGTTATTTTACTACTTCCATAGCCTTTTGAATAAACCATCGACTCTGTTACTTTATGAAAAATTATTTTATTGTATTTGATAAATTGTTACTAGTAGGATAGGCGGAAAGTATAATTTGATTACGGTAGGTAGGCTATATTTGATTTATGCATTTGATTTTTATAGTTTTGGTCTTTCTTACTGAAATTGTCAGTGAGTACTCTCTTGCCACTTCTTGTAACTGAAACGTAGATCTTTGTAAATCATCCTCATAGTTTGCCTTTAATGGTAAATATCTAGTGAGGACTAAGATAGTTATAAAAACAGCCCTTTAGAACAAGTGACCGGTTTAAATATCTCGGCTATGGAGTAAGTTATGTATTTGAATAGTCCTATGATATAAAAGATTACACTTATATTAATAAAAATATAAACAAAAAACAAATTTAGTCATGTGTCCTATGCAAAATAAAAAGAAAAGTGATTTTGTAAAAAAGTAAACTGAGACGTTATTAAGTCTCTTACATCGCCTACGTTGTTCATATAAAAAAAAATATTTAATCAAATGAAAAGTTGTGACATAGAACTGACTGTATATTAGTGTTTAATATCTATTAATTTTATGGATATTAATTTACAAAGATCTTAATTTTAGGATATAAAGCGGTAAAGCTGAGAAGGTGCTAAAGACAATGAAGAAGATTAGAAAATTTTATTGTATTTTTTAATTAATTGAATTAATTGTGTTGAAAAAATGCAATCATTTAATTAGAAGTGTTACAGAATGCAGTTACAGAATCAAACACAGTTTACAGTTTCTCCTGATAATTACGCAAAAGGAACTAACTCTCTGAATAATAAGTTATATAACGCGAGCTATAATCTGAAATATGTTGTACGGAATCCAAAAACTTAAAGAAACAATTCCCCAATAAAATTAAACGCATTGTTTGTTACAAATGCATTCTATGGTACACACACACACACACACACACACACACACACACACACACACACACTTCTAAAATCGAAAGTGAATTTTGTCATAAAATTTATAAGCATTTGCAAAAGTTAAATCCCATGTTATATGGTAAAATTTGAACTAAACTTTGGATACAATAATTTGGAATCAAAAGATTTTCGCTTCTCTGTTCACGTAGGCCTAACAATTTCATTTTATTTTCATTAGCAGAACGTGTTATGAAATTATTTACGTTATTTTATGAAATGCCTGAATATTTGGATTAGGATTATAAACATATGCTACAGCAAATGTTGTGTAACAGAATTATATTGCACAAAACATCTGATTTCGTTATAGGTCTATGTAAAAATTTCTGTCTGTATCACTAAAGTAATTATGGGAGCGGTTCTAAGAACAGAGCCACAGCCTTTGTGTTCAACTTCAGAAATGAACAAGATACCCGTGTTAATTAAGTTTTAATTAAATTGAACATTCGCACACGCGCGCGCACTCTCTCTCTCTCACACACACACACACACAACCAATTATTTAGATTCTGATTACTTTTGGCATGTAAGAGGTCAGAGGATACAACTTACTTTGCCACTGGAGCGACATTCTTGTTGCCTCCAATTCTAGACGCCTGTCTAAATCTTCGTTTTGCTTCAAGTTCCGCGCAAAACAGCTTGAAACATTGTCTGTAACATAATCAGAATTTTTCCATTAACACGCATTGAGATGAATGAATCAGCTGTCATTCCATCAGTCACAGTGTTGCAGTTTTAGATACATAACGTCTATTTTTTGATACAGTAACTATACAAAGGATGTGAAATTAGAAGATGTGATGAAAAGGAATAAAATGAAAGGGCGGGATAATAAACAGAGGAAAAACGAAAGTGATGAGAATTAATGACAAAGAAGATATGATATTAGAAATATCAAAGGGGAAAAGTGACCGGATAGATAGCTACAAATAGATATTTGTTGAGTAAGTGGACAGCTAGTAAACAACATAGACTATTAGAAGAATAGAATAGCACTAACGAAGGCTGGTGACATGTTTTGTGTAGAATGTTTTGTGTTTGAATATATATATATATAATTTTCATAAAATATTAAAAATTATGTAATTTGAATTTAACTTGACCATGATCACGTTTATTCTTTACTCGCGAAATTAACTGTAAAAATATACACAAATGCTTTAAACATTAGGAAAATTAAAAAAATAAAAACACCACAAACACTCAAATGGATTCATTATAATTAATTATGTATTATTCAATATGTACATTACCGTGTGATGTGCACATTAGTACTACATTACATGGAGGCGTGTTACAAATTCAAAGGTTCTTACTTTTCGGCACCGACACTAATATCTGCCACAAGTTTATTGCTTAAAATGTGCTCTGATGTAGAGATATATGCGCGTATGTGACCTCTCCCAGTATTAACTCAACCTATAGGTTAAGTAGTATACTCACCGCGTCGCGTCTCCCACAAGTCGCTTAGTGACTCCGTTGAGTCGTACTGCTGCGCTTCCAGTCCCGCTCCCATTTCGGAGTCACCCGACGTTGTCAGCCAGTTGCACATTGCTGCAAAAATTGAAAAGTTGAGTCAGTTATGGTTTTATTTAATATTACTTAAATATGTAGTTTTATAAAGTAGTCTGTTTAAGTATATGTATGTTAAGAGAAAGGTCTCGAAAACTCTCCATCCATCTAGTAAAAAAACAAAGTTGTAAAACAGGGTTGTTGTATTGCTTGCATGGCGCGTGGGCGTGCCGTGAGGCTCTGATTGGGCCAGCGTTTTTCTTTGTAGTATGGCAATGTCTAGAGTCTTGTAGTGGGGAACATTTTTTGACACTGATGTATGATTACCTATAGAGATTTCTGGATCTTTCTGGTTGTCTTAGAAAGGGTATACAAAGAGTCGATCTTTAGTGCAGTTCAGTTCAGTTAACAATTGTGTGTCAGACTAAGTGTATCAGTTTTCTGTGTATTTGTATACTAAATAAATCAGCGCCTGTATTTACATCAAGTGTCGCTTTTATTTTATTAAACCTTCCATAGGTTATGGGCCCAGGCTTTGCTTGAGTGTAGTGCAGTGTGAAATCAAGTGAGTGTACAAATATAAAAAAAAAAGAAGAAAGTGCTAACTAGTTGAAGAAGCAAAATGGATATCTCGAATCTAAAAATTGAGAGGTTGCGAAATAAAGAAAATTGGCACAAGTGGCACTTCATTATAAGAACAATTCTAGAAGATGACGACGATGTCCTAGCTGTTTGTGAAGGAAAATTACAAAGACCACATGAAGACCCAAAAGAAGATGAATATGAAGAAAAATTGCAAAAGTTTTTGAAGGCTGACAAAACTGCCAGGAAATTGATTGTGACTACGATCGAAGACAAGCCATTGGAGCTGATTATGGGTTGCACAAGCGCCAGAGAAATGTGGACAAAATTAAGCTCGGTATACGATAGAAAATCCGATGAAACTCTGTCTATTGTGCAAAAACAGTTCTTCGATTATAAGTGGGTTGAGAGTGAAAGTGTTGCCCAAAATATTTCAAAGCTTGAAATTCTGTCGAAGAAAATGCACACTCTTGGAAGTTCACTACCAAAAGGCATGCTTCTCACTCGAATTTTGTCTTGTTCGCCCAAAAATATAACCACTTTCACAGTGCCTGGGATTCAGTCGAAGAGAGTAAGAAAAATCTAGAAAATTTAACTGACCGATTAATGGCTGAAGAAGCTAGACTTCAAGAAAAGGACGATACATGTGAGTCATCAACGGCTTTGATGTCAAAATTAAAAGTTGGCAACGAAAAACAGAAAAATGAGTATCATCGGCATATTAAAAATTATCCGGAGAAGAAAAAGGAAGGATTATTCTGCACCAACTGCGGTAGGACCAATCATTTGAAAAGGGATTGCTTCAGGTGTTTCGAATGCAAAAGGAAGGGTCACAGGAGCCACAACTGTCGCCAGAAGAAGAGTAGCAATATAACGCTACAAGTTGAAAATGAAGTATCTTCATCGCATCCGGGATCATCTCCCAGAATAGCACTGCTAGGAGTCAAAGGAGAAAACCAAAAAACAGATATGTGGGCATTGGACTCAGGAGCAACGGATCACATGACACATCGAAGGGATTGGTTCTCATCGTATGAAGAATTCGCACATCCAGTAAATGTGAAGATAAGCAACGGTGATTACATGGCAGCATATGGAATAGGTAACATAGACTTAGAATCTTATGTAGATGGTAATAGATTAGAATGTACTCTTCAGGATGTATTATATACTCCTGATTTAATTAATAACTTGTTTTCTACTAAATGTGCCGGTAAGAAAGGTATAGATTGTTTGATAACAAATTTCAGTGAGCAATGCTTTTTAATGAAAAATAAACAAATCATTGCAGTAGGCCATGAATTTGGAAACTTATTAAAATTAGATGTGCGTGTAAAACTTCCAAAAGCATGTAATTGTAGTAAACAAATAGAACAGGTTGAACAAATTGTAAAATCAAACAGAAAAATAGAAAAATCGGATGATTGTTATTCCTTGCAATTATGGCACGAGCGGCTTTGTCACCAAAACGTTAAATATGTACGAAATTTTCTGAAAAATGCGAATATTAAATTTATAAATGATGACTTCTTTTGTGATGCCTGTGCATACGGTAAGCAACACCGTTTACCTTTTCACGCGAAAACTGATCGTGCGACAGAAGTTCGAGAGTTAATTTACACAGATGTTTGCGGTCCAATGGAAGTTGAATCTCTTGGCAAGAAGTCATATTTTGTTACATTTAAAGATGATTTTTCCGGATTTAGATATATTTATTTTATCAAACATAAATCGGAAGTAGTTGATAAATTAAAGGTTTTTTGTTTGGAAGTTGAAAATCAATTCGGAAGAAATATAAAAGAAATTCATCGGGACGGTGGAAAAGAATATGATAATCAATGGGTAAAACGTTTTTTGAACGAAAGAGGCATTAAAGTGACAGTCAATACTCCTTATACACCCGAACAAAATGGTGTTGCGGAACGCGAGAATCGAATTATCGTAGAAGCTGCTCGTTCCATGTTGCATGCGAACGCGAATTTGCCAAAATATTTATGGGCAGAAGCAATAAACATGGCCGTATTTGTAATTAATCGAACAGCACCAACAAGACATGATAATAAAAAATCGCCTTATGAGTTGTGGTATAATAAAGAACCAAATGTTGATAAGTTAAAGATTTTTGGAACAAAATGCTTTGTACATATACCTGTCGAGAAACGTAAAAAGTTAGACAAAAAAGCAATTAAAGGCTATCTTGTTGGCTATCTCGAAAATTTTAAAGGTTATCGAGTGTATGTTCCAAGTTTAAGAGATGTAGTTGTAAGTAGAGATGTTTTATTTAAGCCTGAAAGAGTATCTAATAGTTCGGTTAATGTTCCTTTGAATAATGAAAAAATAAAAGATATTGTAAATGAAAATGAGAATGGTAATATTGTAGAAAACACTAATAACAGTTGCGAAGATAATGATTACAAACTTGAAGAAACTTTGCAAGAACCCGTACAATCTGTTCAAGTGAAAGATAACAATCAGGGAGGGCGAGAATTGCGCAATAGATCTCAGAGAAAACAAACTGAATTTTATGGGTTCCCTGTTGCGCATTTTTCGCATCTCGCGAAAAATATACCAAATAATTATAATGAAGCAATAATGAATGATGAAAAAGGTAATTGGTTAGCTGCAGTGCAGGATGAGATAAACTCGTTGTATGAAAATGGAACCTGGGTACTAGTTGATAAACCAGAAAATCGTAAAATTATTGATAATCGATGGGTTTATACGAGAAAAGTCAATGCGGATGGTACTGATAGATACAAAGCGCGTTTAGTCATTAAGGGTTATTCCCAAAAGCCAGGTGTAGATTTCAATGAAACTTTTAGTCCAGTAGCACGATTTGATACCATCAGATTCATGTTAAGTATTGCTGCACTTTTTAATTTAAAACTGGGTCAATTTGATGTGAAAACAGCTTTTTTACACGGTAATCTTAAAGAGGGTATATACATGAAACAGCCTGAAGATGGTACAAATCGCGTTTGCAAATTAAAGAAAAGTTTGTACGGTTTAAAGCAAGCTCCTAGATGTTGGACAGATCATTTTAAAAATTTAATTTTAAACTTGGGTTTTTATCAAAGTACTGCTGATCCGTGCTTCTATATTTACAGAAAAGAGAATGATTTAATTTTACTTACAATTTATGTAGATGATGGTTTATTAGCTGCGTCGAAAATTGAATTAATTGATAAAATATTAAATGATTTGAGCAAAGAGTTTACTATAAAGAGTATTAAAGACGTTAAAAATTTCTTGGGGATAGAAATCTCGAGATTAAAAGATGGTTCCGTTTTCATACATCAGAGCAGTTATATTGCAAAAATTTTAGAAAAGTTTAATATGTCGTCAGCAAATCCAGTTTCCACTCCAATTGATTGTAGTTTTTATGATATTATATCTGAAAAAGTAATGTATAAACTGCCTTATCGAGAAGCAGTAGGAAGTTTAATGTTTTTGCAAATTGTAAGTAGACCTGATATTAGTTTTGCTGTTAATATTGTATCACGTGAATTAGAAAATCCTAGCGAAAAACATTGGCTCTTAGTCAAACGAATTATGAGATATTTGAAAGGTACAATTAATGTTGGAATTCTATACAGTAAAAATAGTATGTTCGAAGCTTATAGCGATGCAGACTTCGCAGGTGACAAAATTGCAAGAAATCCTACTTCTGGTTTTGTATGTAAATTTGCGAATGGTCCAATAACATGGCAAAGTAAAAAGCAGCAATGCGTAGCTCTATCGACAACTGAAGCTGAGTATATTAGTGCTGCAACAGTAACAAAAGAAATAATTTGGTTAAAGAAAATCTTCAATGAATGTAAAATTAATATAACAACTTATAATTTATATATAGACAATATGAGCGCAATTAAACTAATTAAAAATCCAGAATTTCATCAAAGAAGTAAGCATATCGATGTTAAATATCATTTTGTGCGAGACAATTACCAAAAGGGTGAAATTAATGTAACATATGTAAAAAGTGAAGAGCAAATTGCAGATATCTTTACGAAAGCATTGCCAAAACCGAAATTCGAATTTTTGAAAGAAAAGTTAGGACTTACTAATAAAGATGATATTTATTGTAAGGATGCAGAGTTTTAGGGAGGGTGTTAAGAGAAAGGTCTCCAAAACTCTCCATCCATCTAGTAAAAAAACAAAGTTGTAAAACAGGGTTGTTGTATTGCTTGCATGGCGCGTGGGCGTGCCGTGAGGCTCTGATTGGGCCAGCGTTTTTCTTTGTAGTATGGAAATGTCTAGAGTCTTGTAGTGGGGAACATTTTTTGACACTGATGTATATATACCTATAGAGATTTCTGGATCTTTCTGGTTGTCTTAGAAAGGGTATATAAAGAGTCGATCTTTAGTGCAGTTCAGTTCAGTTAACAATTGTGTGTCAGACTAAGTGTATCAGTTTTCTGTGTATTTGTATACTAAATAAATCAGCGCCTGTATTTACATCAAGTGTCGCTTTTATTTTATTAAACCTTCCATAATGTATTTCTGTATTCGCGAGTTGAATACCTCATACGTTATTCCTCATATAGGTTACAACTTTCATATGAAACTTTTTATGTTCCAGTAAGAGAAGGGTAAAAAACAAAAGTTTTACTCATCATATAAACAGAAGCAGGATTCCCTGGGTTTGCTGATAATAGTATTAGAAATACTCAGTAACGTACAGGCCTACAGGGAGAAAGTCCTGGAGACCGGGCGCTCAAAGATAGAAGTAAAGTCGAAAACAAGAAAACGAAAAGACGTCCATCAGAATAGCCTATACCAGTCTGTGAATGCAAATACATATTTAACACTTTACTTAATTTGAAGCCATAATTTACAAAAAAAGAAAGTAGGCTAGGCAGTATAGGATAAATTAACGAGCACAATGTTCAGCCTACTTTGACGACATTTGTTGTGTTTTAGAAAACAACAGTCGTCAATCAGCGCGCAAAACGGCTTTTTATTGTTTATTCGTTCCTCTACAGCAGGTACGAGTAGATTACAAACGGGTGACTCACTGCGCCACCCCGCAATATGGGGTTTATACAAGCTGTACGCAAAGGTCGAAGGACACTATACAACTTTCGAAAGGTTTATGCAGACAACACGAAAGGCGACATTTTCTGGTTTAGAACCGAACATTTCAGCTTCTCTGTGGAAAAGCTGAATCATTTCAGCTTCTTTGTAGGCGGGCATCCGTGAATCATGGGCGTTACAAGCTTCCGTCGTGAGACAGCGCAGTTAAAAATATTGGATACTTTAATTACATACTACCAATTTCATTCTCAGTTGATAATGACATTATCATTTCTGTAATGAAATATAAAGGAATAGGTATTTGAAAATTGAACGATTAAAATTTGCTGTATAAACTTTCATGCTTTCACGGCTATGAGGCTTTCCATTCAACGCTAGGAAACATGATTAATGCCCGGCACCCTACTGTTTTTCCTGTTGTAGATGTTTTGAAAGACACAGAAATAATGATTTACATTGGTATCCACGCTAATAAATTATTAGAAAAACATTAAACTTTAAGTTTGATAACAGCAAAAATTTTTAAATAGTATTAAGTCTCAGTTAGAAAAGAAAAATTACTGGTTAAAATTTTTAAGAAAGCATCACACACACACACACACACACACACACACACAATACTGGAGGTATTGTAACAAAAATGTGTGTGTTTTATATGGCCTAACTCCTAATAATCCCATATTAGCTCTCCCAACGGGCAAATTAAGCCTATTAATTTTTGAATCCAACCACAACGTGGGCTTTATTAGTTTATAAGCAACCACGAGAATAACAACATAACAAATTATAAAACAGAGGTCCTCATTTCTTTTCATCTCTGGCTTAGAACGAGTAGAACTGACCGCCGCGCGCAGCTTGTAAAACGCCCTGCATCATGTACCCTACCTATAGTCATTTGAGTCGTCATTCAGTTTCTACGAATTGTGCTCAAAAACAACTCAGGAAATGTTGTTTTTCAGTCATCGGTTTAGGGTTTTAAAACGGTTAATTCATTATCAGAACAAAAAGTCTTCAAAACGTATAGGATATAACACATTCCCAAATATAATAATGATTTTGACAGTAGTAATTCCAGCGACATTAGCCTCTGGAGAGATCCTGTTTTCCACATTGAAAAGGTTATAAGCTACGGAATGTTACACACAAAGACAGATTAACATCACTGGAGTTAATGTCTGTTCATGGGGATGTTTACATTCATGTCAGCGTTGAAAAAATAACCAACCAACACGTCCAAGATTAGGCCTACGTTTCTCATGAAATTTCGTTTGGAGTAATACGTGGAGTAATAATTGTTAAGAGAAATATCTCGAAAACTCTCCATCCATCTAGTAAATATAGTTGTAAACAGGCATGGCGAGTGGGCGTGCCGTGAGACTCTGATTGGGCCAGCGTTTTTCTTTGTAGTGTGGAAATGTCTAGACTCTTGTAGTGGGGAACATTTTTTGACATTGATATATGTATACCTATAGAGATTTCTGGATTTTTCTGGTTGTCTTAGAAAGGGTATATAAAGAGTCGATCTTTAGTGCAGTTCAGTTCAGTTAACAATTGTGTGTCAGACTAAGTGTATCAGTTTTCTGTGTATTTGTATACTAAATAAATCAGCGCCTGTATTTACATCAAGTGTCGCTTTTATTTTATTAAACCTTCCATAGGTTATGGGCCCAGGCATTGCTTGAGTGTAGTGCAGTGTGAAATCAAGTGTGTACAAATATAAAAAAAAGAAGAAAGTGCTAACTAGTTGAAGAAGCAAAATGGATATCTCGAATCTAAAAATTGAGAGGTTGCGAAATAAAGAAAATTGGCACAAGTGGCACTTCGTTATAAGAACAATTCTAGAAGATAACGACGATGTGCTAGCTGTTTGTGAAGGAAAATTACAAAGACCACATGAAGACCCAAAAGAAGATGAATATGAAGAAAAATTGCAAAAGTTTTTGAAGGCTGACAAAACTGCCAGGAAATTGATTGTGACTACGATCGAAGACAAGCCATTGGAGCTGATTATGGGTTGCACAAGCGCCAGAGAAATGTGGACAAAATTAAGCTCGGTATACGATAGAAAATCCGATGAAACTCTGTCTATTGTGCAAAAAACAGTTCTTCGATTATAAGTGGGTTGAGAGTGAAAGTGTTGCCCAAAATATTTCAAAGCTTGAGATTCTATCGAAGAAAATGCACACTCTTGGAAGTTCACTACCAAAAGGCATGCTTCTCACTCGAATTTTGTCTTGTTTACCCAAAAAGTATAACCACTTTCACAGTGCCTGGGATTCAGTCGAAGAGAGTAAGAAAAATCTAGAAAATTTAACTGACCGATTAATGGCTGAAGAAGCTAGACTTCAAGAAAAGGACGGTACATGTGAGTCATCAACGGCTTTGATGTCAAAATTAAAAGTTGGCAACGAAAAACAGAAAAATGAGTATCATCGGCATATTAAAAATTATCCGGAGAAGAAAAAGGAAGGATTATTCTGCACCAACTGCGGTAGGACCAATCATTTGAAAAGGGATTGCTTCAGGTGTTTCGAATGCAAAAGGAAGGGTCACAGGAGCCACAACTGTCGCCAGAAGAAGAGTAGCAATATAACGCTACAAGTTGAAAATGAAGTATCTTCATCGCATCCGGGATCATCTCCCAGAATAGCACTGCTAGGAGTCAAAGGAGAAAACCAAAAAACAGATATGTGGGCATTGGACTCAGGAGCAACGGATCACATGACACATCGAAGGGATTGGTTCTCATCGTATGAAGAATTCGCACATCCAGTAAATGTGAAGATAAGCAACGGTGATTACATGGCAGCATATGGAATAGGTAACATAGACTTAGAATCTTATGTAGATGGTAATAGATTAGAATGTACTCTTCAGGATGTATTATATACTCCTGATTTAATTAATAACTTGTTTTCTACTAAATGTGCCGGTAAGAAAGGTATAGATTGTTTGATAACAAATTTCAGTAAGCAATGCTTTTTAAAGAAAAATAAACAAATCATTGCAGTAGGCCATGAATTTGGAAACTTATTAAAATTAGATGTGCGTGTAAAACTTCCACAAGCATGTAATTTTAGTAAACAAATAGAACCGGTTGAACAAATTGTAAAATCAAACAGAAAAATAGAAAAATCGGATGATTGTTATTCCTTGCAATTATGGCACGAGCGGCTTTGTCACCAAAACATTAAATATGTACGAAATTTTCTGAAAAATGCGAATATTAAATTTATAAATGATGACTTCTTTTGTGATGCCTGTGCATACGGTAAGCAACACCGTTTACCTTTTCACGCGAAAACTGATCGTGCGACAGAAGTTCGAGAGTTAATTTACACAGATGTTTGCGGTCCAATGGAAGTTGAATCTCTTGGCAAGAAGTCATATTTTGTTACATTTAAAGATGATTTTTCCGGATTTAGATATATTTATTTTATCAAACATAAATCGGAAGTAGTTGATAAATTAAAAATTTTTTGTTTGGAAGTTGAAAATCAATTCGGAAGAAATATAAAAGAAATTCATCGGGATGGCGGAAAAGAATATGATAATCAATGGGTAAAACGTTTTTTGAAAGAAAGAGGCATTAAAGTGACAGTCAATACTCCTTATACACCCGAACAAAATGGTGTTGCGGAACGCGAGAATCGAATTATCGTAGAAGCTGCTCGTTCCATGTTGCATGCGAACGCGAATTTGCCAAAATATTTATGGGCAGAAGCAATAAACATGGCAGTAGGGGGAAAATGGGGATCCTGACCCAAGTACCGTTATTCCCCCACCACCACCGCTGGACCTGCAGCATCCGCGAATTTCCACCAATAAAATTTCATGCCGCCTTTCGCGCGCCAAGTTCAAATATATGCAGCCTTTCGCGAGCCTAGATCAAAGAGATGCCGCCGTTCCCAATTTTTTTATTTTTTTTATTTGATATTTTTATTATTTTAATTAAATTGATTTGCATATCCGTGAATATATGCAGCCTTTCGCGAGCCTAGATCACTTTCACTTTCTACTGGACCACAGCATCCGCGACTTTTTCGCTGATCTGTGTCAAGATCCGCGACTTTTTCGCGTATCTGGACCACAGCATCCGCAATGTATATTAAATCTATATGATCAGGTTTACCAACCTATGTATGGGTTCAAACTTGATATGTGTGTGTATTATAGTGTATATTAAAATATATGATCAGGGTTACCAATCCTGCATTATTGTGTGTGTGTGTGTATAGAACAGATCTGCCAACATTTTTCTTCGGTGGGAAATTCAAACTATATTATAGTAAATTGTTGACGACGACTTCGATATCAACTCTCTCTCCCCTCCTCTCTCTTTGTCTCTAGACACAGTTGTCATCAGTTTTACATAAGCGTCATGCTACTTATGGATTATTGTAATTAGCGATACTAAAATGTAATCACCAGGAAATATATATTTATCACCTATCTCGTGGCGTCCTTTTTTGACACATGACAGTCATTGACTACGATTTAGAAATTAATATACTGTCAAGTCTGTGTGTGTGTGTGTGTGTGTGGTAAAGTGTTACGCATAAAAAAATATCCTTGAAATAAGGTATTTTCAAAAGTTTTGTGTACACACACATTGTATAATAATTTTCGTAATTGTAAGATACAACCTACAAATTATTAAAATGTCTCTCTCACACATTTCTGATTACTATACAAATAATTGGATGCATATTCGAAGATTTCCCTTATTCAAACGATTTGTATGTGTGTACACGAACTTAAATACAGACGATTGTAATTTTAAAAATTCATTTTTTGCATTAAATATATATCGTAAACAATGAAATAATAATATTTCGTCATTGTAAGATTTTAATAAAACAATTATCAGTTTAAATAATAATTTTCATGATTGTAAGATAAAACCTACAAATTATTAAAATGTCTCTCTCACACACATTTCTGATTACTATACAAATAATTGCATGCATATTCGGAGTACGTTGACAGTGAAACAAGTCTATGCACACACACACACACACACACACACACACACACACACACACACACACATACACACAACGATACTGAATTAGATATAGTTATTATTCGCTAAATTAAACCAGAGGTCATTAACCTTGTGTACGAAGTCCTACATTCTAATTTCACACCTGCTAGTCATTAGCAGTGATTAGGATTATAAAGTATTTACTCTAAAAACGGACAACTCTACTTTCTAATTTGACACCTGTCAAGCATTAACACCGCTTACAGTAATTACTCTAAAAACGGACACACACACACACACACACACGTGCTTTCCCCACTACAGAGTACACTATATATACGCTAAGTAAGTTAGCGGCAATTTCTTATTTGTCGACTTGTACATCCTGATACTGCACGTATTACGTGTCTTTCAGTATACACATCTTCTTTTGAAAGACTGTTTGTACGTCTTCAGTGTAGACAACGCACATACTAGTTTGGCTGATACTGTACGTGTCTTCCAGTATACACATCTTCTTTTGGTAAGTGTATAGATTTTATTTAAACGTAAAAATTATCAAGTGCATTATTTGTTGAATTTAATACATGTGTGTGTGTACGCGTGTGTGTATGATCAAATTACAATTTCTGAAAATATATTCTTACTGTATTTTTATAGTGGCAATTTCTCACCAACGTGTGCTGATACATCGTGAAATCTCTACATCTGTTTTTTAATAGTTGAAAGACTGTTTGCACGCCTGTAGACAACTAGACTCTAGACTGTAGACAACGCACATACTAGTTTTTTGGTAAGTTGTACAGATTTTATTTAATTTTAATGTATGTGCAGATTTTTATTTAAACGTAAAAATTATTTGCATTATCAAGCGTGTTATTGAATTTAATACATGTGTGTGTGTGTGTGTGTGTGTGTGTGTGTGTATGATCAAATTATTATGTCTGTTACAAATTTTCTGAAAATTGCTTTAAACAAACGTTTTTAATGTAAAAAATTTAGAAAGTAGGTCACAGCGTATGATGACATTTATATCTCTCTCTAATTCTGTTGTGGACATACATAGCTGTAAGCAGTGACTATCTCCTTATGAATGCGGAATGTAGACTTTCCTAAAATTATTTGCATTAAAACATTATCAAACGCATTATTGAATTTAATACATGTGTGTGTGCGCGTGTATGTGTATGATCAAATTATTATGGAGTGGGTTATACAAATAATAATAAAGTGTGTGTAATATATATATACATTTATTAAAATACATACACACAGCTCCAAGATTATATTAAACAGTTTTACAATTAAAAATACATACACAGCTCCAAGATTATATTGTTACAAGTATGAAAATATATCTAAACTAATATTTACAATTTAAAAAAAAAAAAACATACACAGTTCCAAGATTATACTGTTACAAGTATTAAAATATATCTAAACTAGTTTTACAATTAAAAATACATACACACACATAGCTCCAATATTATAATGTTACAAATATGATGAAAATATATATATATTTAAAACTAGTATTTACAAAATATGTATAAAATAAGACTTAAACACGTCTATGTACTGTGTTGGACAATGGTGTATATTCTACAAGCGAATCATGTAGTATCATACAGTAGGCGGTTGTCTGTCTAGGAAAATTCATTGACGATTCAAATTCTAAACGTACATCAACTACTGAAGACTTAAGTGTATCGTCTTGCTTGCTACAATCGAAAACAACCAGCGGGGCTTTTGATTTGAATAATTCCGGTGTCAGTACTGGGCTACCGTCTAAACGGTGGTAATACGAACTTTGAAAACTGCTGTACATATTGTACAATAATGCAAAACGGTATTTCCCAATATCCAAGTTTAAATTATCGTAAGGATAATACTTGTCGTTTAGAAACAGTCTCGCATTGATCACGTTACAGTGATCAAATTCATCAGCGTGTGCTGTCAGTACATTTTTTCTTGCTGTCTGAAACGCTAACACAACAAAGCGTGGTTTTTCCAGCTGACTCGAGGTCTTGACAATCCAATTCTGCCTTTTAGTCTGTGGTAAGGCAGGATACTCGTGCAACTCCCAGGTCCTAAAAGGCATAGTTATCGGGTGGTCTTTCTCTATGAGTCGTAACAGTGGTAATCTGTACACATTAGCTACATGTACATAAGGCATTTTCCAGTAAACTTTATCTAGTTCAAGAACACAATTAGCAGTCGTTTGTCCGCTTACTAAAACCATAGCATTTATGTCGGTAGAAGCGCGTAGGAGTATAAGTTCTTGTTTCACGTTCAGCACGATGCGTGTATAGTCTTCTGCGAATCCCATTAGCATTTTCAGTGGTATACAAAAATTGAATTCGCCGTCATCATTCACTTTTAATATGTTCGTGGTCGGTGCCACCCAACCTGCGTTTTCCATTGCGTTACGTGCGTTGTTGTTGAGTGATAGAAAAGTTTTAATAGTTGACGTAACACCGACGTTTCTGGTATGATCCACTACCACGCCGGCCAACTCGTAACGAATCTCTTCAAAGAGAAATGCTATAGCATTGTTCACCAGTTCCACATTCAGTGCAGTATCTGCAGCCGCACTAGGGTTTTTTTTAACCAACTTGCCTTCGATGTAGAGGAAACTTTCTGACGGCAGTGTAAAGACGTCCTGTTGTTGTATTGGCACACGTATTTCATCATTGTTTCCATATCTTGTTGTTGCGTACGGTGCGTGTGAGTGAAATGAAAAGTGTGTGATACTGTCTTCAAAGAACGGTTGCTGCTCCACTGATAATATTCCACTCGCCATGTTACTTGTTTACAACAACAAAACACAGTGAAATCAGGAAACGGCGGTTAACTGATGTTAATCGTTTCAGTTTCGAAAGAGTACTGATGCGTTTCCTAACTGATCTTTCTTCTTCTTTTATTACTGACGACGACTGTGGTAGCAGCGGTGGCGAAGAAACAAAGTACAAGCCCATGTCTATAGTCGTTTTAGATGTAAACGCACAGTGATGACTTCTCCGCGAAAATTTATTACGTCACCGTCCTGATCGTGTAAAGATAATGTTATGTTGTCCAAACGACTCACATTCACAGGTAGGTATATGACGTTTGTAGGCGATTCAATTATTTTGAATCCTGGTTCGACTGACGGATAGAACGAGTGCAGTGTGTGCTCGGTTTTACCGTTCTTGTATGATCCTTGCGCTATATTACACCTTATCAGTATACTGTTCACTTTTATAATGTTAACTGTGGCGTCAGACGTGTGAGTTTTATTCGCTTCAAGCAGACGCTTTCCCTTGAAACCCAACATATCACCGATACCGTACACTGTTTGTTGAAAGTCAATATCCAGTGCACAAGTCAGCTCACATTTCAGTGTATTGTTGTTAGGACGTAGACTAATCTTTGAGTCTCCTAACCGCTTTTTGAGGAAGGCTTCTATGTCACCGATTTCATAAGCACCTGTAGGTAAAGTTATCAAGTCCCACGTTGTTCCGTCTCGTAGTACTGGAAACACGTTGTTTTTTCCTTCAATCACGTTCGGTATACTGTTGTATGTAGTAAAGTCCAATAGACCTACATACCATTCGCCGTTTGTTAGTTCGAGAGGCGGGAAAAAGTCACATACAAGAGCAGCAGCATTCGTACCTGTTAAGGTGACCGACAGCGAAGACATCTTGTCGCTTACTGATCACTCGCGCGTTAAGAAGTCCAAACATAAATGCCCGCAGATGACTGTGTGTGGTGGCTGTTCACGTTCGTAATTGTAGTAAATGTCAGTGTCGGTTCCAAAATACTGTGTCAGCTCAAGAGGTGGCTGCATATTACCATACGCATCATAGTAGTAAATTTGTTTGTTTCGCTTCTTGTAGCAAACCCAGTGCGTACCAGGTCCTTCTGCACTGTCTAGATTAACAACTGCACTCTCATTCTTCCATGGTCGTGTGTGTGGTAAAGTGTTACGCATAAAAACTCCTCTGAAATAAGGTATTTTCAAAAGTTTTGCGTACACATACAAATCACTGTCAGACAATGCACGCACTGGTATGCAAATTAGTTTTGTTGTCTGTAAGGACGTAGGTATAGACCGGACGCTATTTTTTTATTGTTACGTTTATGTCTTGGGACTGTTTTGCGTTTGCAGGTCGTTTTGCGTTTGTTCACTGATTGACGTTTAATTCCTGAACCCTTCTTCTTCTTGTTTTTTCTGCAACCACTACGCGAGCTCCCTCCACCCACTGCCGATTTCGCCTTCATCGCTGCCGCTACGGCCGCCGCGTACGCTCTTTCGCTGATGCCTGAATTCAAAGCTTTCACTCGATCCCACGCCTTGCCGGCTAGCACACGATCCGCTACGCGTCTTCGTTCGTTGTCCTTGTACTTAGCGTAAGCGATATCGTGTTCGCGACAGGCTTCGTCCAACTCGTTGATTCCGCGCTCGCCACGCGCCAATCTCTCTTTGAGTTTTGTTCCAGGTCCACAGAATCGGTAGCCCGGTAGGTGTAATTCTACTGGTAATGCGTCCACCGCTCGATTAATCAAAGTAGGTACTGACGAAACGATAGCGGGCACAGTGTTTTTAAGTATTTTTCCAATTACACCACGCCCCATTCTTCTTTTCTTACGAAGTACGTGCATTCTTGTAAACAGATCTCCAATCCTTGATTTCCGTTTCCGTATCGAGAACGTCTATTAAACGCCCCACCTCTTCAATATATTCAGACAGGACTGAACGCTGTGTCGTGCTGTCTTGATATTTATAGACAAACTTTATTAGATTGATTATATGAGCGTGAAATACCTGAGTGACCTTGTACAATTCGGTCTTTATATGTAATTTTAATTCGTGCATTTGTCGTACAGTGACTGCGTCTTTGTCATTGATACCGTTCGCTATATTCGTAATTTTTCTTCCGGCAGCGTAGAAAGTATCGTTTTGCAAACTGATTGTGTGTGCATGTAAAAATTCCAAATTCACTGCGTCTTTGAAGTCAACAGGCGCTTGCACACGCGTTAGTCGACAGTCATTAACGATTACGTTACCTGCACGATCTTTTTTCAAACTCTTCTCGTCTACGTATCGTTTTGTGGCTGCATCTCTTGATTTAAGCGGATCGTTTAGCCTTATTATTCGATGATCTTTTGCGTCTACGGTAGCGTTATCGTCGTCCTTGTACTGTAAGCATGTGTCCTTTACGTACTGTAAAGAAACAACATCGTGCAACTCTTCAGGATCACCCAAGTTGCATATCTTTTTGTTTTTCACATCAAAGTGACCGTCGTTAGTCACTCCTAAACCGATATCCTCACGCAGACTTCGATGAGTTTCTTTTCGCACTCTTACAGCGCTGTCGTGTCTACCGAACTTGTCTACACTCATATTTATGAAGAAGAACTGATGGTTATAGAACGGTGCGTCTGCTTTTATATGATAATGCCAGTTTCACGTAATTCTTCCAATATCGAAACGATTTCATTCCTATGACCAGTATGGCCGCTATTTTGAGACGCCATTAACAGTCTCAATCTATTAACCAACTCGTTAGGATCATCCCAATGCACGTAATCGATTGCAGTGTTCGGTTTCATCTCCATATAGCCACTCCCTGTACGTTTTCGTGCAAACAATTTAGATATTACTAGTCGGTACTTGACGCCACTGTTACTGTTTATTCGCGTATTGTGTTTATATTTTTGTTTGTGTCCGTTGGTTGCTAGTAGTATAGACTTATATTTCCTCATATGATCCTTGTTGTATTTTTTCGGTAGTTTCATAAACAAAAGTTCATACAGACCAGGTGTACCCTCGTAAATTTTTCCTTTGACATGAAAGTTGTTATCATCGATTTTTACATTTGAATCACCTATCATAAATTTACCACCTTCGTATCGAACACCATACATGCGATCTATAATCCGTTTACAGTCCGCCGATTCACACAAACGCATATATTTGTTTGCTAATGAATCCTCGCTGAAATGTGAAGCGTTAGGGTTCCAGGCGTCCTCTTCACCGAAATGAGAAGCGTTATGACTCTGCATACCACTTTCGTTTTCTGTTATTACGTGTTGTGTAGGCTCTTCTTGTTTTATCTGCTCCTCCTCCTCCTCCTCCTCCTCCTCCTCCATCATGTCACCACTTAACTTTCGTGAAATAGCTTCTAACGGTTCCAGAATCGGTCTGTAATTTTTTCTAAACGCCTCGTCGCTTTCTCTGATACCGTGTTGTAATGCATGATATTTTTTCCTTATGTTGTCGCTTATCGTGTCTATATCATACGCGAGTCGTTCCTCCTTATTCATTGCCATCGTGTGTTAGCAAGAGGACTGATTACATTACTACAGTGCAACCACTTTTATACTTCGTCGGAAACAATTATGAATCGATCAAAGCCGATTCTATATCTACCTTCATTTATTGACGAGTCTTTGTCTATGACTAGAAATCCATAACGATCCTTCCACGCTTCCATGCAGACGTCTTTGAAAGCATCATATTTCATATCTATGTTAACGTGATCATTGTATGCATGTCGTAAATTTAGATCGTCTTGTTTGAACAATATCAACAAGTTAGCGTTGTCACGTACCAATTGTTTCGGTATCTGGCTATATGTCTGGCATAGATAGAATGTGTCCACACCGCTATGTCTCCCCATAGCAAAATACTTTCGAATATTGTTTTGTCTTTCACACGATACGTCATCGAATACGATAACAGAGTCGAGACCAGTGATTTCACTCGGTAGCGGGACTTCTTCGTTCTCGCTGTATGCATGATAACCTAAACCTTCATCAGCGAGTGATTTCATCACTGTTTCTAGCATTCTGTATTTTGGTTGAAATAATGATTTTGAAAACACGTATACGTTGCGGAAACGTAGTCCGTTGGCATCAAACAGTAGGTTGAATAGCACATTTGATTTCCCACAGGAACTTGGGCCTGTAACGATACAGCGAATACTGTTCGGTAATAGCGGGCCATGTTTACGCTTAGCACTACCTTCGTCACCAGCCAAAAAGTCCATATCCTTTATTGGTAATTTGTTTGCTTGCTGTACAATCTTCATCTTTGTGAATACCGAAAGCATACTGTTTTCAGCACGTGCTGTCACCTTTTTTATATTAGATCTTTCTTATGTATCCATGCATCGTGTTTACCATCGAAACCAAGCCAACGAACACGCACTCTGTCACCTTTGCGTTGTAACACCTTTTCCACTAGGTATACGTCACCGACTTTGGACTTACTAATCTCGTGCTCGTAAAAACCACCTTTCAACACTTTGTTTAGATGATCTTTTAGCAGATAAGTGACGGGGATAGTAGTGGATTGTACTTTATCCACAGTGAATATTTCGTTAGTCCAATTTGGCGTATAACCTTTGGCGAACGTCATTTTGTGCTTACTTATACGAACACGGTCACCGACTTTAAATTTGGGTGGTTTCGTTGGACTGATTTTAGGCGCTGTGTTCTTCCTTATTCGTTCCAACACTATATGTTCGTTGGCGTCATTCACTTCACTCGGTTTCATACCAATGGTTCTGTGTGTTGTATTGTTGTACGATTTCAGTAATGTAGGTAGTAGATCCAACCAGCGGTAGTGTCCTTGTTCACTGAAAGCTCGATACATGTGTGTCTTCAGTGTGCGATTAAAACGTTCCACTATGGAAGCTTTTTTCTCACTGTAGGTTGAGTAATGTTTCACATTATACTTTTTTAGTAACGCTTGTACTGTGCTGTTGTAATACTCCTTCCCGTTGTCTGTCTGTAAATATTTCATTCGATTAGCAGTTAGTATAGGCTCTAGTGCATGCTTTACTTCTTTTCCTGTCTTTGTTTTCAATGGTACAGCGTACGCGTACTTGCTAAACGCATTGATCACTGTCATCATGTATTTGTACCCTTTGTTCACTCGAGCGTATGGTATCATCTCCACAAGATCCGCCTGGTACAAGTCGTGTAGACCCTTCAATTCAACCGCGCGCCTAACGAAATTCCTTCTCGCTGCTCTGTGTAGCTCTAGAGCTATAGTCTTGCGTGCGTTGTTCATGGTTTAAGATACACTAACATAATACCGGCGTTAAAAATACTATATATATCTATAACAGTTTCTTTGTTTTTCAGTATTCATTCACACATCTGAATATCACCATGGCTGACCTTCAACAGAATCCAGAACAACATCAGCAGGAACAGGGACATCCTCAACAAGGTAAAAAATTTTTTTTAAAATACCAATTGTCTCTCTCTATAATTATGTAGCAAACCAAATTTGTTTGATATGAATTAACTCTGTCTAACCTGTACAAGATAGTCTCTTGACGTTGTTTAGAAATTGATATGACGGAGAAAATTTTTTATGTTCTGACATAGGTTTGTCACCTTCTCCCCAATGTATTGTCTCTTGACATCGTTTAGAAATTGACATGACGGAGAAAATTTTTCATGTTCCACCATAGGTATGTCACCTTCTCTCCAATGAACTAATTCAATTCCGCAACAAAAGCATTTAACTCTATCGTCTATGAATGACATACTATGTCCACAAACATCATAATTTAGCGGATAGTAGTAAAACCCAGCAAACGCTAACTCGTCGGGACTGTCAAACGTCACTTCCCAATACTTGAACGATTTTCTTCTTTCACTTTCAATGCTAAAATCATGAGTAGCTGCCATCTTCACAGTTTGCAATAAACTAACGTATTACTAACGTGTACTATCTATTTATTTACCACAAACATGAATTTGTGTGTGTTATTCATCATTCCTATTAGCTAATACATGTGTTTCTATTGTTTCAGATATGACACGATTTTATATTGTGCGAAACAGTAGTATTAGAGGATGTCTTACAACTTTTAATTACCTGCCTGTGTACACAGAAGAAGAAGATCAAGATATAGTACCGATAATGACCGAGGTGCGACCTTTATTGTGCAAGGATATTCTGGCAGAACAAGCACGTTTACGCAGTATCAAATGGCATATTGCGTGCAGGATACGTTTCACTAAAACTGCGTTAGATGGTGACAGCGGCGAAGAAAAAGAGGTAACCAAAGACGCCGTCTTCCACGGACGTTGTCGTACGTTGCTCACGGACGACAACGACGAGTTGAACTGTCTACTCGATGAATCCTACGATAAAATCATGAATAGCATATCCAATTTTACCCGTGACGGGAGCGGATGGTCGGTGGATGCTGTACTGAAGCTGGAACTAGTTGTTGGACGGTACCGACCTCTAGCAGCATCCTCCTACCTTCCAACCCCGCGAAAACTTGCACTCACCAAGGCAGTAGTCAACATCAAGAACCCTCAAGATGAAATGTGTTTTCTATGGTCCGTACTAGCTCACATACACCCTCAACAAAAGCATAAAGAACGTGTTTCAAAATACACCTCATTCATAAACACAATAAATATGTTCGGTATCGAGTACCCTGTTTCTATAAACTCACTTTCTAAATTTGAAACACAGAATCCCAACATTTCTATAAACGTTTTCGGCTATGATATAGAAGACAATATCAGAAACGAATCAAAAAATGAGGTTTATCCGTTAAGAATTACCCCCAATAAGGACAGATTACATCACGTTAATCTTTTACTTCTGTCCGATACAAATAGCCGAAAACATTACTGTCTTATCAGTAGCATTAATAAATTGTTATCATCCCTAACAAAACACAAAGAAAAATCATTTTACTGCGACTACTGCCTGCATCGTTTCACCACAGAACATGGTCTGTCCGATCATCTCCCCTACTGCACACCTCACGGCGAGCAGAAAACCAAAATGCCTACAGAGGAGGAGAAGTTTATGTCATTTAAAAATTACGCGCACTGTCTTAAAGTACCCTTTACCGTCTACGCCGACTTCGAGTCCCTCATCACTCCGCTTCAATCGTGTTCACCTGGTAACAACGTCCCGACGACAGTGCACGAGTTAGGCGAATTCTACTCAGTTGATAGCAACGGTGCCCGTCAGAAAATAACTTCTCCTCCTGTATCGTCCACATCATACGAAGCGATGCATATTCCGTCAGGTTTCTCCTATGCTATCGTGGATCATACACACAGACTCTGGAGAGAGGCTAAAGTTTATCGAGGTGAAAACGTTGTAGACACTTTCTTCTCGTGGTTGATGAAAGACGCCGAGGATATGATGAAGGTAGTACGACATAACGTACAAATAATTATGTCCGATGATGACAATGTTGCGTTCACTAACGCCACCGTTTGTCATTTGTGTGAGCGCCCTTTGACAGACGATGACAAGGTACGCAATCATTGTCATCTTACGGGGAAATTCTTGGGAGCAGCCCACAATAGCTGTAATCTAAGCTACAAGATGCCTCGTCATATCCCCGTCTTCTTTCACAACCTTCGTGGCTACGACTGCCACCATTTAATGCTGGGTTTAGGAAAATATAAGGACCAACACGTATCCTGCATTGCAACATCCAGTGAGCGTTACGTGTCGTTCTCCCTGGGTCCCTTGCGTTTCGTAGACTCTTTTCAATTTCTTAATCGCTCTCTGGACACACTCGTTACCAATCTGTCCACGTCCGGGAGCCAATTTCCTTTGCTCAGAGAGGAAATGCTTAGACGGGGTTTCGACGAACAGACCAATCTGCTCGTACGCAAGGGAGTATACCCTTACGAGTACGTTGACAGCATTGATCGGTTCAACGAAACAAGTCTACCCGCTCGTGAACACTTTGATAACCGGTTGTTGGAATCGGCTATTTCGGACGCAGATTACGAGCACGCACAAAACGTGTGGAGTGCATTCAATCTGCGTACGTTTGGAGATTACCACGATTTGTATTTGTTGACAGACGTAATGCTGCTGGCCGATGTCTTTGAAAGTTTCCGAGACATGGCCTTACGCGATTACTGTTTGGACCCGTGTCATTTTTACTCGCTTCCCGGACTCGCTTGGAACGCGATGCTAAAAATGACAGGGGTCGAATTAGAGCTGTTAACAGAGATAAATCTGCATCTGTTCCTTGAGTCTGGGGTCCGCGGAGGCTGCGCGATGATATCCAACCGTCACGCAGTCGCTAACAATCCTCTGATTCCAGATCAATACGATGTATCGAAACCGACCTCCTTCATTCTGTATACAGACTGTAATAATTTATACGGTGCAGCCATGTCGCAACCGCTCCCTTACGCAGACTTCCGATGGCTCGATCGTAACGAAATCGAGTCCTTGGACGTACGTAATGTGAGTGATGATTCCGACATCGGGTACATCCTCGAAGTCGACCTACACTATCCCGATACCTTACACGACCTGCATTCCGACTACCCACTTGCACCTGTGCGCCAGCGCGTAACACCCGACATCCTTTCTCCCTTTTCCAAACGTTTACACGAGAGTATATACAGATCATCGTATAACGAATCAGGGTCATCCGTAGAGAAGTTGTTAACAACTTTGGAGGACAAACAAAATTACGTTCTCCATTATCGAAATTTGAAATTGTATTTAAGTCTTGGCTTAGAGCTGAAAGCGACTCATAGGGTGTTGTGTTTTAAGCAAAGCGCTTGGTTGAAACCGTTTATCGATTTCAACACCCGCAAGAGGCAAGCAGCCGTCAACAGCTTTGAAAAAGACCTTTTCAAACTGATGAACAACGCCGTATACGGTAAGTCGCTGGAGAACGTACGGAAACATATAGACTTTGAACTAGTCTCGAATGAACGACGGCTTCAAAAAATAGTTTCCACACCTAGGCTAAAACGTATGATTCGTTATACGAACGATCTGGTGGGGCTCTCACTCCGTAAAAAATCCCTTGTTCTTTCCCGTCCCGTGTATGTCGGCTTCACGGTGCTTGACGTTAGCAAAACGATAATGTACGACTTTCATTATCGTTATGCTGTCGCCAAGTACGGCCGCAACGTTAAATTATTAATGACAGATACAGACAGTCTGATGTATAGCATTCAAACATCAGACTTGTATGCAGACATGAAGAAGGACCTACACGTTTTTGACACATCGGATTACCCTACGTCTCATCCTTGTTATAGCCTTAAGAACAAAAAGGTTGTCGGTCTGTTCAAGGATGAAACGTGTGGTCGTCCTATTAGAGAATTCGTGGGTCTCCGTGCGAAATGTTATTCGTTCCTTGTGGCCCACGAAGATCCCACCCAAGAGTGTCAAAAACGTGTATGTAAAGGTGTGCCTCGAGTTGCAATTAAGAGGAGTCTGCGACACGATATGTATCGCAAGTGTCTCACTGATCATTGTCAGTTTTCTACCAGTGCGCTTTGTTTACGTAGCGATCATCATACGCTGTACACGATGCGTGTAAATAAGCAAGCGTTGTCACCGTATGATGATAAGCGTTATATATTAGACAATGGTCATGATACACTTGCATACGGTCATTATCGAATACGACAACGCATCAACATGGAGAACGACGACACCTCCCCACCTACTAAAAAAATTCGTCTCCATGTATAGTAACCCTCCTCAACACTTGTTTCTTTCGTCAGTTGATGTCTCTCGGTGCTTCAGTCCAGACGTCTGTAAACGTAAGTTCACATATTAATATCGCAACGATATTTGTATGTTTAAACATAATATATATAGAGTTTGTAATGTGTGTGGTTTCTTTGTCTTACAGTATTATGGATAACACTGCGGTTATAATCGACTTCCAGTGCTTTTTCGACGACAACGGAAAATATATTGTGAAGGAACTGTCAATCATGGACGTTCTGCGATTTGCTGGTAGACATTGGATTTTGACACCGCCTGCTACATCCGTTACGAATCCCAAATACGTTAGGACAAACCACTGGTTAACGTCAAATTATCATAGACTTAGATGGAGCGAAGGAGAGACACCATACGACAATCTTGTTTCATTGTTAACATCACATACACGTATATATAAATATGTGTTTGTGAAGGGTTTTGAGAAAAAACGTTTTTTGCAATCAAAGATAATACACAATAATATCATCAATCTCGATGACTTTGGTTGTCCTAAAAACATACCGTATATAATTCATGGAACAGAATGTCTTAGACATTTCAATTCTTCTGACCGTTGTGCCAACTATAAGGTGCATGCTATTCGGGAATGGATGATTCATGATTTTTGCTTTAAATAAACATTTTTAATGTAACAAATTTAGAAAGTAGGTCACAGCGAATGATGACATTTATATCTCTCTCTCTCATTCTGTTGTGGACATGTACATACATGCATAGCTGTAAGCAGTGACTATTTTCTTATGAAAATGGACTTTCCTAATGACATTGTTATATTTTTGGTGTCTTTAATTTCGTCTGTGGGACATGTTCATACATGCAAAGTGGGACACCGACGTTACCACCACCACTATCACATTCTACTGTCCTTTTGTGACGAATATTCTGTCATTGTTTGGTTCTCTCTGGTTTGATACAGACGTATTCACTAGTGTCTTCTAATAATGTCGTTTCTTGTAAAGTTTAATGCTGTAAGTGCTATCGAGTACAAACGATGTTCAGAATTGACAGTGAATAAAAAATATCCCATCATGGTCTTAACAAATGTGGACACAAAATATGGGAACTCTGTGCTTGCTACGTTGGAGGATGGCGACCGTCAGTATCGTGTCTATCTTCCCAAGAGGTATGCAGGTGTCTTCACGAATGAGGAGCTCAGACATATCAAACCTAAAGAACTACATTTAGTGTATCGAGGGACGAGAAATCAAACAACACAAGTAGAGATTGAGTCCTAACGTCGTAAGTAGCCACTTTAATAATTGAATTTGTATGTACATGATAAATGTATCATTGATTCTATTTAGTTTCGTTGAATAATAATTGGTTCGATTAGAAATTATTTGAAAGTACATTACCTTTATGCGATAAATGTATCATTGATTCTAAGTAGTATTTACAAATTTCCAGTGAATAATATTTGGTTTGGTTTGATTAGAAATTATTTGAAAGTACATTAACTTATGAAAAATGACATATACTTGAAAAAGTTTACTTACTTAACGCATTTGATTCTTTCCACTAACTGTGTGTGTGTGTGCATGTGATAATTGAATATTATCGTATCAGTGATTCTAATATCGACTGTATTGTTATGTTACAGATAAACTTCCTTGTGAACTGTATCTACAGCCGTGAAATTATTATTTAAAAATCTTACAATGTCAAAAAATTATTATTAATATTTATTTTATATAACAATGTTTGTTTGTGATATATGTATATTTAATCAATGTAAAATGTATTTTGAATAATTGTATTATAACGGTTTGTAAACTATATTTTAAGTTTGTGTACAGTGCTGTAAATATATATTTAATCATTTAAAACAATATATTATTAATATTATATATATATATAACAATGTTTGTGATATATATATATATTTAATCAATGTAAAATGTATTTTTTGAATAATTGTATTATAGCGGTTTGTAAACTATATATTTTATGTTTGTGTACAGTGTTGTAAATATATATATTTAATTATTTAAAACAAATTATGGTTTATTTAATTTTATTTCGTTATAAACCTTCGAATATGCACGCAATTATTTGTATAGTAATCAGAAATGTGTGAGAGAGACATTTTAATAATTTGCAGGTTGTATCTTACAATTACGAAAATTATTATACAATGTGTGTGTACACAAAACTTTTGAAAATACCTTATTTCAAGGAGATTTTTTTATGCGTAACACTTTACCACACACACACAGACTTGGCAGTATATTAATTTCTAAATCGTAGTCAATGACTGTCATGTGTCAAAAAAGGACGCCACGAGATAGGTGATAAATATATATTTCCTGGTGATTACATTTTAGTATCGCTAATTACAATAATCCATAAGTAGCACGACGCTTATGTAAAACTGATGACAACTGTGTCTAGAGACAAAGAGAGAGGAGGGGAGAGAGAGAGTTGATATCGAAGTCGTCGTCAACAATTTACTATAATATAGTTTGAATTTCCCACCGAAGAAAAATGTTGGCAGATCTGTTCTATACACACACACACAATAATGCAGGATTGGTAACCCTGATCATATATTTTAATATACACTATAATACACACACATATCAAGTTTGAACCCATACATAGGTTGGTAAACCTGATCATATAGATTTAATATACATTGCGGATGCTGTGGTCCAGATACGCGAAAAAGTCGCGGATCTTGACACAGATCAGCGAAAAAGTCGCGGATGCTGTGGTCCAGTAGAAAGTGAAAGTGATCTAGGCTCGCGAAAGGCTGCATATATTCACGGATATGCAAATCAATTTAATTAAAAAAATAAAAATATCAAATAAAAAAAAATAAAAAAATTGGGAACGGCGGCATCTCTTTGATCTAGGCTCGCGAAAGGCTGCATATATTTGACTTGGCGCGCGAAAGGCGGCATGAAATTTTATTGGTGGAAATTCGCGGATGCTGCAGGTCCAGCGGTGGTGGTGGGGGAATAACGGTACTTGGGTCAGGATCCCCATTTTCCCCCTACTCATGGCCGTATTTGTAATTAATCGAACAGCACCAACAAGACATGATAATAAAAAATCGCCTTATGAGTTGTGGTATAATAAAGAACCAAATGTTGATAAGTTAAAGATTTTTGGAACAAAATGCTTTGTACATATACCTGTCGAGAAACGTAAAAAGTTAGACAAAAAAGCAATTAAAGGCTATCTTGTTGGCTATCACGAAAATTTTAAAGGTTATCGAGTGTATGTTCCAAGTTTAAGAGATGTAGTTGTAAGTAGAGATGTTTTATTTAAGCCTGAAAGAGTATCTAATAGTTCGGTTAATGTTCCTTTGAATAATGAAAAAATAAAAGATATTGTAAATGAAAATGAGACTGGTAATATTGTAGAAAACACTAATAACAGTTGCGAAGATAATGATTACAAACTTGAAGAAACTTTGCAAGAACCCGTACAATCTGTTCAAGTGAAAGATAACAATCAGGGAGGGCGAGAATTGCGCAATAGATCTCAGAGAAAACAAACTGAATTTTATGGGTTCCCTGTTGCGCATTTTTCGCATCTCGCGAAAAATATACCAAATAATTATAATGAAGCAATAATGAATGATGAAAAAGGTAATTGGTTAGCTGCAGTGCAGGATGAGATAAACTCGTTGTATGAAAATGGAACCTGGGTACTAGTTGATAAACCAGAAAATCGTAAAATTATTGATAATCGATGGGTTTATACGAGAAAAGTCAATGCGGATGGTACTGATAGATACAAAGCGCGTTTAGTCATTAAGGGTTATTCCCAAAAGCCAGGTGTAGATTTCAATGAAACTTTTAGTCCAGTAGCACGATTTGATACCATCAGATTCATGTTAAGTATTGCTGCACTTTTTAATTTAAAACTGGGTCAATTTGATGTGAAAACAGCTTTTTTACACGGTAATCTTAAAGAGGGTATATACATGAAACAGCCTGAAGATGGTACAAATCGCGTTTGCAAATTAAAGAAAAGTTTGTACGGTTTAAAGCAAGCTCCTAGATGTTGGACAGATCATTTTAAAAATTTAATTTTAAACTTGGGTTTTTATCAAAGTACTGCTGATCCGTGCTTCTATATTTACAGAAAAGAGAATGATTTAATTTTACTTACAATTTATGTAGATGATGGTTTATTAGCTGCGTCGAAAATTGAATTAATTGATAAAATATTAAATGATTTGAGCAAAGAGTTTACTATAAAGAGTATTAAAGACGTTAAAAATTTCTTGGGGATAGAAATCTCGAGATTAAAAGATGGTTCCGTTTTCATACATCAGAGCAGTTATATTGCAAAAATTTTAGAAAAGTTTAATATGTCGTCAGCAAATCCAGTTTCCACTCCAATTGATTGTAGTTTTTATGATATTATATCTGAAAAAGTAATGTATAAACTGCCTTATCGAGAAGCAGTAGGAAGTTTAATGTTTTTGCAAATTGTAAGTAGACCTGATATTAGTTTTGCTGTTAATATTGTATCACGTGAATTAGAAAATCCTAGCGAAAAACATTGGCTCTTAGTCAAACGAATTATGAGATATTTGAAAGGTACAATTAATGTTGGAATTCTATACAGTAAAAATAGTATGTTCGAAGCTTATAGCGATGCAGACTTCGCAGGTGACAAAATTGCAAGAAAATCTACTTCTGGTTTTGTATGTAAATTTGCGAATGGTCCAATAACATGGCAAAGTAAAAAGCAGCAATGCGTAGCTCTATCGACAACTGAAGCTGAGTATATTAGTGCTGCAACAGTAACAAAAGAAATAATTTGGTTAAAGAAAATCTTCAATGAATGTAAAATTAATATAACAACTTATAATTTATATATAGACAATATGAGCGCAATTAAACTAATTAAAAATCCAGAGTTTCATCAAAGAAGTAAGCATATCGATGTTAAATATCATTTTGTGCGAGACAATTACCAAAAGGGTGAAATTAATGTAACATATGTAAAAAGTGAAGAGCAAATTGCAGATATCTTTACGAAAGCATTGCCAAAACCGAAATTCGAATTTTTGAAAGAAAAGTTAGGACTTACTAATAAAGATGATATTTATTGTAAGGATGCAGAGTTTTAGGGAGGGTGTTAAGAGAAATATCTCGAAAACTCTCCATCCATCTAGTAAATATAGTTGTAAACAGGCATGGCGAGTGGGCGTGCCGTGAGGCTCTGATTGGGCCAGCGTTTTTCTTTGTAGTGTGGAAATGTCTAGACTCTTGTAGTGGGGAACATTTTTTGACATTGATATATGTATACCTATAGAGATTTCTGGATTTTTCTGGTTGTCTTAGAAAGGGTATATAAAGAGTCGATCTTTAGTGCAGTTCAGTTCAGTTAACAATTGTGTGTCAGACTAAGTGTATCAGTTTTCTGTGTATTTGTATACTAAATAAATCAGCGCCTGTATTTACATCAAGTGTCGCTTTTATTTTATTAAACCTTCCATAATAATACACGGATATATTATGAAACATTGTAGTTTACGCGGGTACTAATAAGTTATTAAAACATGAATTTATTAGTACTGTTGTATTGTTTCACATCCATTATTGTGGAGTATACTATGGAAAGTGATGACTCCTTCGTAGTCATCAGGTAACACTTTTTACTTAGGCCTATTTGCATGAGAGGAAAACTAAAATTTTAGAACCTAGTTACAGCTTAACTGTTCTGACAAATAAGGGTATGTTTAGTATTAATTTTCTCAATGGTTTACGTAGGTCCTTCTTGGATCTATATTAAAATTGAAATCTTTACAATAAACTTTTAACTAACATAAATTCTGGGCAAAAATAGGACTAAATTGGTAGTTTTTTAAGCGGCAAATAAACTTTTCTTAACCTTCTATGCACGAAAATAACAGAAACCGAACTGATGGCATTCGAAAATGCGTGCTATATCTCCCATTTAAAAAAAAAAAAAACTAGTATTATCAGTATAGCCGTATGTAAGTAAAATATGTACCTCTCTCCCAAACGTAAATTACAGCTAACCTACTGCAGATGACTAATTGCAATTTAGTTTGTACCGTTTAAGACTGGAAGACGTTAATGGCGAGGAAACACATAACTTTTATGAACAACTTCAGAAAGTAATCAGCCATAATTGCAAAAGTGATCACTTATTATTACTGGGCGGCCAGAATCGAAAACTGCCCACATCAATGTAGTTGGAAATTACGGACAACACAGGCCTAAATGATAATAGGCCTATCCGTAAACTTGGAGTAGGCCTGCAATTAAAACTAGTAGTGCCTATGAGGTGCAGAACTCGCTCACTATTGGAATAAAGTAGGCCGCCTACGTTTGTCATTGTATAGATTATCATATTAGGTAATTGTTCATATAACGTGAAAATTACAAAAATCCCGATTAGGCCTACACTACTACTTTTTTTCCAGTAAAGTAACAATTTCAGAGTAATCATACGATAGGCCTAAACTTTAAAAATTCCAGACAATCAAATTTTTGTTAAATTTTCCACAAAAACTGCTTTTTTATCAATACCGAAACTCGATATCACTAGAAACTAAAATAATATAGTGGTGTGCAACAGCGTAATTTCTGATTGTGATTAGCCTATAACCACACTGTCACAAGTTTATAATCTAGAATGTTTTCTGCACTAACGGAATATTCGGGTTATTTGGATTCCAGATGATTCCAGTTGTACTTGTTACTTAACTGTTATTTTCGTTAGACGTTAGTAGTACTTATTGGTAAGTTCAGCTTCTTTGATCTATTCTACGTTATTATGTATTCATTTCTATGTTATTAGTATATAATCTTAATCTACTATTTGATTATTAACTACACGTTAATAATAATAATAATAATAAAAAGACCTACTATCCGCTGCAAAAGTTCGAGTAGACCTCCGAACTAGATTATTTACATCCGCCTAAAATAAACGAAAAATACTCGTAAATTACAATGCACGTTACATAAAAATTTATCTGTTTTTCTTTGAGCGGTTATCAACAGACCTTATAAGCTTTAATAAGTAAGAAAAATTGAGCAATACTACATGAGAAAAAACAAGCAGGTATTAAGTTATTTCACTTAATAAGTAAATTTCATATCAACAAATTCAATTTATTAATAATGCTTTATCACTTTATACTTGTTACTTCCAAAAATTAAAGACAAACCAGTATAAATTTCTTAGAAAAATATAAATTTTCATATTCCACAAATAAAAATTATCCATTCGACTATTGTAAAAATGTTAACTGATGATTTCCCTTAGCCTATATTCTGAGGCATAGCCTATGCTCGTTGTAGGCGTGTATAACAGAAAACTAGGTAGCATACTTATTATGTAGTTACAATAGCTTATGCGCAGGTAGCCTACCTAAAATAGTTGTTAGGTACATAAAAAAAAAAAAAAAAAAAGCTTTCTCATCGTAGATAATTCAGAGGAAGTCAAATTTGGCACAACATTTTTACAGCGAAATGTTGGTCCGTTATGGTATAAAATTTATACGTCACTGTACGCTTTAATAAAACGATTTAACATTTAATTTAATAAAATGTTTCAATAGAGCCGCTAAACACGTACAAAAGCAGATGAACTAAGTATCATTAACAGCCCGGTTGTAATAACTTTTATTAACAATAAACTGTAAATTAAAGTAATATTAAATGTTATTTGATCTGCATTTTGAAAACAATTAAGACTTATATTATTCACTCAAAAAAATGCATAATCCTGTATATTAGCCTATAATTTCGAATTAAAAACTGAATTGTAGGGCTATTTATTGTATGTTCTTGTACGTCTGTACTTTGTTAGAACATATCGCCGCCAAAGACCGGGTCAAATTGTATGAAGTGTGTGTTTGACGGTTAGACCTAATGCAGTTATTTTATTACTTGCAAATAAAATAATTATTTTGATATTATTATACAACTAAATGTAGCTGCGAATTAAAATTAAAGAAAAACAGCCTTCCTAATTCAAATACGGCCTTCCTCTCTCACTCAATCTTTCTGTGTTCCTAGGAAGCTTATGTGTGCGTGTGTGTTTGTGTGTGTAAACGTATTATGCATATTACTTATCGCAAAGATAGTTAATAATATGTTTATTTTAGTTTCTAACGCCGTATTACAGACACATTGTATTATTCTTGTAGTCTATAGACAAAAAGTACTTAGAACAATAGAATGAATAATACGTAGGCCTATTTGTTGCAAAAGTTGCAGTTGCCATACTTCAACTTTATATCGCAACAAAACATTTAAAAATTTAGAGTTAATTTCGGTGCGTAGCGAAGTGACCAGTTGACTGAACTGGTTGCCTGAATAATATTAAATTATGAAACTGACTGTATTGTAGTTGAGTACTCACAGGCCTCGAGTCTGATCAACGTCGTCTTCATGTAGTCAGCGTCTTCTGTCTGCGATGAAGATGGAATCCACGACATATCGGACACAGCACTTCTACACTATACAATAGGTACACACCGGTCTTCTGTTGGAGATATTACAGACTGGAACTTCAACTGTTGCTCTGACACAACTGGCAACAATCGAGAGCAACCCAACGTTACCTGAGTAGCACTGAAACCCCCCTCCCAACACTCACACAACTCCAAACCCTTCGAACTACCCTCCATTGCTTAATAACCAATAACAGTGCAGTGCAGTGTTCAACTTTCATAGGAAAGGGCTTCACGGAAACGGATACTGTAGTTTTGTTTTAGAGGGTTGTTAGAGGGGGTAGGAGGGAATCATTACTCATAATGAGGAGTCTGGTTAGTTTATTTTAAAGCGAACGTTTATTTGGATATTCTAAAATCAGTAGCCTATATACGACTATATTTTAATTTAAGTGTATGCTATTAATTTTTTATCAATTGATGTAAAATTTTAAATTAAATTTTGAATAATTATAACTTTAATTTTTTTGGGAGTTTGCCTTTTCATACTTCTGACTATCAAATAAACATATTTAAAGCTTCTTTTTCGTTAAACTCCTAGCTCCAGTATTTTTTATTATAAAACAAATATTCTAAATACTACAAAACACCATACGATACTTGTAGCAGACGTTCTTAATCATTAAATACGTACTTCACATTTAATTAAAAAAGATTTCAGTTTACGAAGAAACCTGTTTATTTTCCTGTATAGGCCCGAAACTGATCTGCCGTTTGTCTGTCACACACAATATAAAAAAACTTGTTTAAATTTCAACAAATAATATGAATATTAATTTTACACAACATATCATAACTACATAACGCAAAATTATTCAGTAGACTATTATTTTCAGTATAAAAATACAATTTATAGAAAAGTCAATCTTATACCGATCGGTTGTTCTCTGCCACCACTGTAAATTAAGAGTAATAATCGTCAGGATTCTGGCATGTTACTTAAATAGAGTTTCGCTTATCAGTTGGATATATTTATTTTAGGAACCATCATGATACATTTACGAAATTTCTACTCTGAAAGACGAACAGAGTAGATAAAGTATGGTGTGTTACTAATTAGTAAAAGAATAACTGCTAAACGAATATTTAGTGCGTAATTATCGTTTAATATAGTGCATAATATATACTTCTTTTAACATTGAAAATGTTTATAAGAACGTGTCGCACATTTGCGGCCGATCGCTGGTGCGTGATCGAAAATGGGAACCGGTGAGATTCCATAGAAACTACTTCTTTTTGTCAATAACGTAGAAAATGTTGAATTTTTTGGTGAGTTTCAGTGCCATATCCCCTTAAATTTATCGTAAGGTAGTACATCAGACAAGAATTTATTACGGAGCGATGGATCAGGAGGAAGCGAGTGGAAGTACGGCTCAGACTTCCACCGATTCGAGTGTAGAAGGAACTAATTTGGCGGAAACTTCGCTTATGAATGCGACTACATTATATAATCTGTACATTATTAGTATTATATGAAGAAAAATAAATATATATATAAATATATATATTTTTTAGATTTATTAAAGCATTTTCAATGCCCTTCTCTGTTCATTGCATTTGTGATAAAATGCATTGCATTTGATAAAATTTATCATGTATACCTATACTTTTACCCTACATAACTCTATTTTATTTTTAAATCGATCCTTCAAAAATTGGGGAACGAGAGACAAAAATTAGGGTCAAAATTGTGGAAAATCGCAAAAGTTCATGTGCCGTACTAAATTAATGAGAATTTAAGCACAGTCTCAATATAACTTCATTTTAAAAAATGTCAAGATCTGTGGACGTCAAGGGTCACGTCAGTGGGTGAAAATTTTCGTAAAATCGCAAAATTCATGTACGGTATCAAATTAAAGATAATTTTAACTGACGTCTGTATGTAGTGTTCAAGTTTCGGAAATATCAATATTTTTGGACCCAGGCTCAAAAAAAAAGATTACTAATTATAAAAAAATGTAAAAAATCCAGCAGTGTGTCAGACTAAAAGAAACTGTAACCCAAATACGAATGTTTGGAATTCTTAGTGTTCATTGGATGATTGTGTGCTCCACAATTCTTATATTAGCGAAGAAATAGTAAAGTAATCGAGATTTTTATAACTTTTCCCATAACTGAAAAATTATCTAATAATAACACTTAGGCCTGTGTAACAGTAGGTCTAAGCGTAGTTCGTTCAAAATAGTGAGCAGGTTCTGCAGCTCACGGAGTAAAAGATTAGTTTGATCCATAATATTTAAATTGAATCGTTAAATGTAACTGGTGTAATATACACACACACGCGCGCGCGCACACACACTTTGATGTATGACACATGGAAAAGTAATTTCATTAACACAATCGAACTGCATTGGTTACATTCAATTTTAAAGCTTCAATTCTAACAAAACCAATAATGTGGTCTCTGCCACATACCATTGTTCAGACTTGTTTTTAGTTCTGAAATTTGACTAGCCAACAGCGCTTCACAAAGCTATAAAGCCTACTTTACAAATTTGTTATCTACATCCGTTACAACAGCAGGCAAAGGAAAAAATATAGGCCTAATAGGCCTATACTTGTCCTCTTGTATAACACATTTATTGCATCTAGACACGAGTTTTCAAATGTCTAAACACAAATCAGGTTTTGGGTTTTCGTTAGTGGACAACATGTGGAAGAAAGTAGGATAGATAATTTGTTGCAAGAGATTCTAGTTTTCATGGTTACAATGTTCGGCTGGCCTACACATGTGTGGAGTTTATCACTGACGTTATCAGTTAATCTTCTCTTTTCGCTAAAAATTTTCCTGCGTACACATAGGCCTAGGAGTAATTTTAAATGCTAAGAAAAAACTAAACTTTCCACTGATCCGCTTTAGGAGAAAGCTTAATAACGATTCTTGAAGAACGACTTTTAAACATCTAATATTTCTATTAAAGATGTTTTTCAGGCGGAGTAAATGCTTCTACATATATTTTCTGTATTTAGACGGGAATATAACAGGAACTCTTCTCTCAGTTCTTTTGGAATCTAAATTTATTAACTCTCTCCCTCACTTCTGGCCTTCCCTTTCCAACTGATGGCCTTGTCTTTTAGTTATTGATTGGTTATAAAGAAGATAGGAAGAGATAAGCGTTTTGGTCTCCAAGATTTCGACACGTGTAAAACAAAAGTTGTTGACTCGTAGAGTTACAGAGAAGTTCTCTGGCTATGGAAGATTTCAGTCCTTTTAATACTTTTTTTCCACTTATGTTACTTTCCGTCGTTTAGCACATCAAATGTACTAGAGCATTTGTTTCCTTTTGACTTACGGATACTTGACAGTTCTTTGTTCTGGAATTTTCTCACAGTCTTACACTCACGGTAATCGCTTTTTTTTTACTGTTATTCCATTCCGATTAGGAGCCGAATTACTCAAATTCTAAATTATTGGAATGTAATATGTGGCGTTCATAGTAATGATCTACAGTTCAATAACAAATGTTTGTTAATTAATAACCGTTTATTACTATTCAGTAACGGCAACTCTAAATAGTCTACTGTAAAAATATGTGCGCTTTGCAGTATCTGATGGAGGGAGTTCATTGAAACAACCTAGTTATTGCAATGGAGTCAACGTCGAAGTGTCCTTCATGCGCGCGCGCGCGCGCGCGCGTGTGTCTGCATGTAGCCTACTTACATATTGTATCATCATCATCATATTATCATAAACATCACAGTTACATCAAAGTGGTGAATGGTGCCTTCAACACAACAATGCACCCCCCCACATGTCACATGCTGTTCAGCATTTTCTTGCTAAACACAATATTCCACAGCTTCAGCATCCTCGCCAGCATATTCGCCAGATATGGCTCCCTGTGACTTTTTTCTCTTAAAAAAATTAAAAATTAATTAAAAGGGAGATCATTTCAAGACATATAAGAGATAAAGAAAATTGGACGAGAGAACTTAAGGTCTTACAGAAGATGACTTGAAGACTTGCTTCGAACAGTTGGGAAAGCGCTGGAAGAAGTGTTTGGTTGCGGAAGGGGACTATTTGGAAGGAGACAAATTTACAAATCTGTAACTCTTGTATATTTGTGTAAATAAAATCAATCCTGATACTTTCTGATCATACCTCATATAGACTTACAGAATAAATTGTAAATATACAATCAATACACATCAGTATATTATAAGAATAATAGAATCAGTGTTATAGAAAATATATTAAATTAAAATTTATACTGTTCTGAAATTGCAATAAAATAATAATAATAATTATTATTTTTAAAGAGGGAGATTGTGGAAAACTAATGTTCGCCGCAGGAAGGCCCGCACTCCTACGGCGTGTGGTACTCGCACCCACCAAAACCACAAGCCCTTGCCATGGACCCATCTCGGGAATCAGCTTTGGCAATACTTCAAGGTAGTGCTATTTGTTCTTCGTCCTGTTTTATCTGTCCTTTCTTCCTTTCTTTCCCCTTCGTCCTGTTCTTCCTTCATCTCTTTTAAACCTTCAGCGGGTCCACGTTACCTGGTTTCTCCTATTCTGACAGCGGCTCAGGGAAGATCAATTTCTGCTTCCTTCTTTTGCCTTAGTACCTTCTCTATGTAGGTTGCTACCTGTCACAGTGGTGTTCGCTCTGCAGCATTATTCCGATGATATTTGCGGGCGATATTTTTGTCCCACTACATTTTCCAAGGATTGCCTCTCCTCTTTCCATCTATCACAGGTGAAAACGTGTGGTGCACATCGTCTAATTCATGTCTGCAGATAATGCAGTCTGGTCTGTCTACTTCACAATTTTATAGCCTATTGGTAAGCCCGGAACAGGTCGTGACCAGTTAGAAATTGCTTTATGAAATAATTAATCTCTCCATGTTTGCGATCAGTCCACTCAGCTAACCGCTTCATGAACCTAGCGCTCCATCTTTCCTGGCACTGAGACATAGTATAGGCTCTGACCTCCTTGTGAGCAGCTTGTAATTTATCTACTTTGGCCTTCCCCTTGTAATCCTGTTTCCGCTCCTGTGCTAGCTGATCGATTGGGATTATTTCCGCGACGACAAGAACCGCGGACTTCGAAACTGTGCGGTAGGAGCAAGCCACTCTGAGCGCATCACTTCGTCGCATCGTTGACACGCGTCTACTGTATTTCTGGAGTTTGAGTACATCAGCTCAGATCTCCGCACCATAAAGTAGCCTACTATTGACTGCGTAACTGACGTCAGTAGTAGTCTCTTGGAAGGCTTCAGCCCGCTGGTGTTAGTCATAATGCTACTCAGTTGCACAGTTGTAGGCTTGTCAGTCACCAGTTTTATTTGTGCTCAAAACGTGAGCTATGTATTTAGCAGTATTCCCAGGGTTTTGTCTGCACAGTTTCTTCCCCGACCTGGATTGGCAAGATGTTGGGTAGATGATTCATTGATCTCTGTTTTGTCAGCTGCCTTTTAACCGGTGATCTGTCATCCAGGAACTGACTCGTCGCATAACCTGCTTTAATCTCATCTGAGTCAGTTCCACATCTCATGCTATAATAACCGCTGCAGTATCATCAGAGTACCCCACTAAGAATGTATTTTTAAGCATGTCTATCCGAAGAATGCTATCATATGAAGCATTCCCTTGAATTGGTCCCTGAGCTTCCCCTGCTGTGACCTCTTTAACCCGGCATCCTGCTGCAGTATTATAATGTCCTGTCACTTAGGTAATCTCTAATCATCCGCAACAGGTATTTGTGTATCCGAAACGTATGCTCCGAAACGTCAACCATATCATTCCACCTCGCTGAATTAAAAGCATTTTTGACACCCAGCGTGACCAAGAGGCACACTGGCCGCGAGAAGCGGTTTCCTCGTTCGGTTATCCTTGCGGCTTCAACTACAGTATTAATTAAGTCTACTGTAGACCTTTCGAAAAACATACTGGCTGTCGTATAAAATCTCCTGAGTTCTTTATAGGCTGCAAAATACGAGGTTTTATCAATTTTTCTATCACCCTACCGGCAGTGTCCACCATGCACAAAGACGCTGGGATGCTGTAGGATGCAGGGGGATTGACCTTCCCTTTGTCAATAATAACGTGCCCTGATAAATAATAATAATAATAATAATAACGTGCCCTACAGTATTAATACAATTTTTAACGACAAAATTCATTATATGACGTTGGAAATATTGGCGACTATTTTCTGACGAAGTAAATTCAATAGTAGACATCGCCAAATTTCTAAACGACGTTCAGTTTAAAGACTTTGGAGAAGTTCTTAATGCAGAGACTGAAGAACTATCGCAAAACGATCTCGAAAAACATGTACGGTCGGCCGCCGCCGATGATGTTCATAATGACTACGAGGAAAAAGCCATGTAATGAAGCAAAAAATTAAAACTAACATAGACCTAAGTAAAGGAATAATGTTGCCTGTAATCTTGCTGAGTATTTTATCACTGTTGATCCTAATACAGAGAGAAGTTTGAAGTTCAATCTTTAACTGTTGCAAAACAGTTGTTACAAAATACTGAGAGGGAAATTGTTATAAATATACTTTACGTTGTATTGTAAAACTTGTAAAATAAGTAGTATTGATTTCTTTAAAGATCAAAATTAAATTAATAGATTTAATCGAAACTTTAAAATTTAAAAATCAATATATTAGTGTATTTATTGTGTTGTATATTATTATACTACTAAATCGTATAGGTATAACAAGTAGACTCGGTTGTATCGTATGCAGACGAGATAGGCTACATGTATTGATTTCATAAGGATTAACAAATCCATTATTGTAGAATATTATTTGTAAAACTTTTATAATATTAATATATAAAGATTCTTTTTATAGGCACTATTTTACAAATATCTCAGTTATAAAATTTATGTTTATAACGAGGGCACGAGGGAGGATCCACGGGACGAGGGAATGGTGGAAATCCCCCCACCCACAATGATCACATTTGTCAACATTTTGTTCGTCCTATTGTGATTGTAGAATGGTTTTGTGATTGTGAATATGTTTAAAAAAATGTGTATCACATTTATGTAAGTTCCCAGATTTACCCTAAAATTACTTCATATGTTAATTGTACCTTATCACCATCTTAATTTTTGTTTGATACATAATGAGTAGTGTTTTTTTTTTAAACTGTAGTCTAAATAAATATTAGTAAAATAACAATGAACTGGCAAACACAGATATGATTTTATATTTGTACGTTAATAAACTTATTGTAATAATAACAATAAGTTATTATTGTTAATATAATAACACACTATATTTTTATCTTCAGTCATTCCTCTCATTTGTACTTTAGACTATTAAAAAATAGTTCATGTTTTCTTATCCCCCCCAAAGGCAACTATTTTCCTCCCTTAAAATTGCTGGCTGGATCCACCCCTGGAGTACTAACTCTTTTTATTCACGGTCTCGTTACCGCGATACTCTCAAAGAACTTAATCTCCGCGGATAACGAGGGATTACTGTATTCGTACATATTTTATTGTATGTGTGCGCACAGTGGGAGTTATACCCTGTTATGACTTTGCATGCGTACAATGTGTGGACTGTCAATCATGTTTTAAAATAACGTTCTGAAGTAAGGATGTGAAAATAAACCAGGTAGGTAATGTACAGTCCCATGTCCCCCCTTCCGTTGCGTTCATCATAACGGTAAATTTCACAAAAGGTTTTTACGCGTATATGTTACTGACGTGTAATAGTAGTTCTTATGTACGTATTTAAAACTTGACTAGAGTTGTAAGTGAAAGTTTTCCCGGAAATGCAAAGAGGTATGTTCGAACAAAGAACATTACTGACACATTGTTGATGGACGGCATCGACTCTATGGTCAATGAGAGGAAGCCATAAATAAATTTCAAATAGACTTGTATGCGCTGTGGAATAGGCTACAAAAATAGGTCATTCCTACTATTATCGTAACGGTTACTGTGACAACACTTTCAGGTGGAGTAAAGTATAACTTCCTTAGCTCTAAGGAATTGGATCGTCAATATGGAGACAAGGCAATCTCCCTAATAAACGGCGCTAATCTAATCGAGTTATGAGTGTACATCATAAATATAGGCGAAGTTATCTTCGAAATAGCCTTGTATTTTTTTTTTTTGTATCGGCCATCTAAGGACCACATGCCAATTTCAATTCTTTATTCTTTGTCCTTTTCTTTTTCTCCAATATTCTTTCATCTTTTCACTGTGTCTCTTCTTCCTGTCTTCAGTCCACTTTGAAATTGCGTTTTCTCTCTCCTACCCTGGTCTCCTTCCATTTTAACAATTTTGCCCGAAAAACTTCCCTTTCAATGGCTTTTTCAGCGTATATAATATTTTTTCTAAATCCTTTTGGAGTTCTTTAATCAAAATTGATGTTGACTTCTTCCCCCACAGATATTTGAAGATCTGCTTTGTCAACCTATTGTCGTCTAGTCTATATAAATGTCCAAAAAATAATAGTCTTCTTTTTCTCATTGTTTCTGTTATATTTTCTGTACTTTGATATATTTCATATTTACTTCTTAATTTCCAACCTTCTGATGCTTTTTCTGGTCCTAATATTTTCTAATAATTCGTAGCCTTGTCTTTAATTATGTGGAAAACTTATTCACCGTTTCATATCGTTACAGGCTTTGAAGAAACTGCAACAATGTTTTTTTTTTCAATTATCATAATAGACAATAAATTACTCACTTAGTTCATCTTTAAAGTTCCTTCTTTCAATTAATATATAGACCAGTAATTCTTAACCTTTTTGTTCACGGCACAATATCCTTTGTAGTGAGTGCCCAGTGCACACTAACGGTCGAGTTAGCGACAATGCGGAAGTCACCGACCTCCATGTGTTGTGAAACAAGGAGTACCTCGCAGAACTTCAGTCAGACCGATCACTTCAACAGAAATATAGTGAACTACCACTTCTCAAGTTTTGGATATTAGCGATTAAAGAGTGCTCAGTAATAGCAGTGGAAGCAAACCCTGTTTCGTTTTTCTACCATCTAGGCTACTTGTCCGAGCTAGGCTTTTCTAACTAACACTAACAAACATTAAAAATACGAAACGCGAGAGACTTGAACGGGAAATGCATATGTGTTTGTCTTCAGTTGCACCACAAAGTAAACTTCTGTGTAAGAAACGACAAGCTCAAGGTTCTCATTAGTAACTCAAATCTTTTATTGCAAGGCGTAAGCCAATAAATACCAAGTAAAATAAAAATATTAAATAAAGCTCTTGAATCTTTTTCTATGGTTCTTTTCAAAATATAAATATTAAGTAAAATTAATTTAATTATTTTTACCAGTAATATCACAAAGTCTAGGAAGTATCGCGCCACACCCATTGAGAAACACTCATATAGAGCTTTCATACGCCAATTTACTTTCAAGGCCCGTGTATCTTCTCAATGCATGTCAAAGACTCTAAACATGTTATTTATTATCCTTTCTCATATTTATCGTTCTACACTTATAATTTATTTATTATCAAAATACCCTTATACAATATTGGTGTCGGGTTACATCAACTACACTCTATATACAAATTTTTTCCATCTTACTCTATCCATTGACAATGTCTTCGCTTCACTCCAGCCCAAGCCTCTTCTCTCAAAATGTGTCCCATCATTCCATCCCAAGTCAGTCGCGGTCTTCCTCTCTTCTTTCTCCCCCCTGATTTTGCCTCCCAAACCTGTCTTACCTCTATCACTATCCATTCTCTGCGTGTGTCCCCACCAGCATAGTTGTCTCTGATCAATAAAATCCAGAATCGATATCACTTCTAAATCCTCTCTTATTTGTGTATTCCTAACTCTATTCTTCCTTGTTACTCCTACTACTCTCCTAAGATATTTCATTTCTGCCTGAAGACTGCGGGTATAGCCAAGAGGTTTATCTTCTTGGTGGACGCTGTCTCTGTACAATAGGACTTATATGAGTCGGATACTAAAAAAAGTCTTCATCATTGTCTGAAACGCCAACGGTGTGGCGGACAAGCTTCTTGAAGTCCACGAATTCGTGGCCCCGACCCAAATCGTACGTGGTAGGCCTACTTCTCTCTGACTGAACCCACCTCACCACGGCAAGCCGACTTTGATTGGCCAATTACGCATATTGTCGAGACAATCGGCCGGGTACGGAATGAGGCCGTACGGGTGTCTCAGTAAAAGCTTTTTTATCGATACCTTTGTTTTTTAGATAACCATATCGTACCCAACATAACAAAAATCCTTATCCTGTTCTAATATTCTATTAGCGATGACTATCTTACAACTGACAGATTCGGAGCTTTTATAAAACCAACGATATATTGTTATGTCACTGGTTTCCAAATTAAATTCACTGGAGGGCCACATTTAAACTCGCAAACCTACATCACAGTTATGTTATGAATAACAATACGAAATAAAGTGACAGAATTATTCAAAACTTTAACTATTTATTACACACACACAAGCGCGCGGGCACGCATTATAAGTGTTGAATCTTCGACAAGTAGGCCTAACGTAAAAATAAAAAAGGCAGTACTTAATTCTATAAGCATGGGTAATTTATACATTTAACATATGTGTAACTGCGGGTTATTAACGGCACAATCTTTATTAGCCTATGTTAGTATAAAATCACGATAGTCTGTAAAAAAGATATGGAGCATTGTATATTTACATAAAACGTTCATTGTGAAAACTGAAGTCGGTCTGCTACAACTATCAAATCAGGAATGTTCACATCGAGCTGAAAACGTTAAACATTTAACTCTCAATAACAGATGCGATTAATTACGTATCAAGGACGAAACGTAGGGCAAGCGCGCCTGTTTTGGTCTAGCTGAGGATTGAAGGAAGTAGAGTAGGTACTGAATATTAACATATATATACTGGAGCAAATACATATTACATCAAACAAGTATATTGTACGCTTATTGATGAATCAGTGAAACAATTGGTCATAGGCTTCTCCTGCAAGACCACTCTCAGTCAAAATAATATTTTATTATCCATGTACTTACTAAAGTAAATAGAATAATAATCATTAGTTTTGTTTTCCAAGGCATGGTCACGAGTCGCATAAAACGTTATCGACGCTCGCCAGTTGGAAGTCTGTGGTATGCGCGCGAATGAGTGTCTGTGTGTGTGTGTGCCCGCGCGCGCCGCCTGACAGCGCCGTACTATCGTCCAGGCGTGTATTACACGTGGCTAGAGTGTGTTAAACTAGTATATTTGAAAATTACAGGTACAAACGAAACCGTAGCCATTCTATTATAAATTCTAATCCTCTATTCTGAGTCAGTTTGGCCGTATCACTCCGTATTATTTTTTTTTTCACAAACAGGCCAGCCATTGATCATGCGAATATCATTTCCTTTTCTTCTCTCGCCAGAAGTCCCTCATTCGCACACTATGGGCCCCCTCACCTCGGAGAACCTCAAGATTTTGAATTTTGTTTCTGTATATATTTCTATCCACACAGTCCTGTAAAGAGATCCCCAGTTTCATCATTTCCTCCTTGAGTTGTTTGGTGTAATCCATTCAGACTGGAAAGTTGCCAAATATAGTTGAAAATTTGTTTATTTAATCTGAAGCGATCCATCCAAACAATATGTCCAAGGATAAAAATTGTTAATAAAATATATGTCAACATAAAAAAAAACGAAACTAACTCAATACCTGCTCGAAAAATGTGTATTATAATCTCTCTTCCCCCAAACTGAAAACAATTCAACGAAAGTTTGATTAACAGATGCGAGTGATGATTACGAATTAAGGACAAAACATAGGGGAGGGGAGACGCGTCTGTTTTGTCAAGCCGAGGGATGGAACGAAATTGATTGGGTCTTTTAATATGATGATAATTAAATACTAAAGAGGAGTAGAGTCTATTCCAAATACAATTTCTGTTAAACAAGATGAAATATACTTTACGTTTGTTAATGAATCACTGTAACATTTTTCCATAGGTTTCGATTGCAAGACCATTCTCAGTTGAAATAACAGTCTATTATTCATTTACTTATTAAAGTAAACAGAGTAATTATTAAGTTGGTTTCCACAAGATCAAGTGCCGCCAAGTAGAATTCGCTGCTACAAAGAATAAATTAGGAACAATAGACATAATAATAATAATAATATGGAATGCTTTCCCGAAAACGTGCCTGACGCTAGGTATGAAGAAATAAAATATAGTAACAATTTTAAATATTTTGGGGAAGACATATCTCAAAACGCCTCAGACAAAGAATCCTTTCAGATAAGGAAACTCAAATTAAATATCAAAGGCCTTTACTCTGACCCGAGAAGTGTACGGAAAGAAAAACCTTTTCAGAAGTGCGAAAGTCCGCCATTGTAGCACTGTGATCAGGTGATTATGTATGGAATGGAAACAATGGGCTTTCAAAATTTAGAACCTCTTCTTAAAATTGAACGAAGAATTCTTTGAAAAATTGATGGCCCCAAGAAAACCAAAGATAGGTAAAAGCATAGACCCAAAGAGGAGCTGTACAGGGATCTGGAAGATCTGGAATCGGCTTTCCAAAGAAAAAGAGTTTTTATGTTGGCCTATATTTTATTAACAATTTTTGTCCAACAATGTCAGAATTAGCTGAATGCTCGAAAAGCGGATTCAATGTACAAAAAAATTAAAATAAACACACACTATCAGTAAAATACATGCCCCCACACACAAACACATAATCAAATAGCCTAATTAGTCACAAAACATTTAGCCTCTCAGTAATCAGAAAATATATTCTTATGGAAAATTGTGTATTTATTAATTGAACACCGCCGTTCAATTTATAGCCTCATTTATATTTTTCTCGGCCGTTGTACGTAATAAGGCATTTTAAGTCTTATTGAAAGAATAACATTAAGTAAGAATTGAATTTTGTTAATGTTCTCTTATAAGTTCCGCATTTTGACAGACAATGCGGAGTTAAGACAATGTCTATACCTCTCATTAGCGTTAATAATTTAAATAAATCTATATATTAATACGTGAAGAGAAAACTTTGTACCCCTTTTTAAGCATATTGCGCGCACGGAGGAGTGTGAGATTTGGCATAGTTAAAGTTTATATGGAGAAGGAGTGCAGAAAGCTAAAATTTATATATAATATGTGTTACAAATACATTAAATTAAATAAAATAAAACATTCATTTACACTTGAAAATTCATTTAAACTTTTTCAAACAATGGTAATTGTTAAAAATAAAATAATTTTGTTGCCAGGCAACAATAGTCTGTGGAGTGTGTGTCATGGCAAAAAAGCGTTTATTTTATATTTTGTATATTAGATAACTGTGTTTTATATATTAATGTGCAGTTGAAAGTGAAATACAGCTTGCTTAATATACACCTGTTGCAAAAAGAAAATTTTGTAGCAGCAATTTGAATTGACTTACTCTCGCCTAATTATTATTGGTGGTTTCAAAAAAGTGAGTACATTTTATTATTTTTAAATTAAACCCTGTCTAATCTTAGTTTCAGTAATTTCATTACATGTTTTTTTTACATTCAGATATTCGCACCTACTTCCATTATGCCTCGACATAGAACATTGACGGGTCGGAGTGAGAGACAAAGAAGAAGGAATATATATTCGCGTGAAAGTCAAAATGATAATAGACCTAATGCAAATTTAAATAGTGTAAATAGTATAACATTGACGGGTCGGAGTAAGAGACAAAGAAGAAGGAATATATATTCGCGTGAAAGTCAAAATGATAATAGACCAAATGCAAATTTAAATAGTGTAAACAGTATACAAAATGATGAAATTATTTTGAGGGATACATTTAAATGCGCACTGAATGTCATTCCAAGAAATTTTAATACTTTTGATTGTGGATTAATGCATTTGCAATGCAAAACATTTCGAATCTGAGGTCACTTTAGGTGAAAGGACTGCACTCACTTCATGTTGTCATAAGGGTAAAGCAATATTACCGGCCTTAAGTCAAAATGAATACTTTAAATCATTGCAGTGGCGGATCTAGGGGGGGGCAAGCCGGGGTCCTTGCCCCGGGCGGCAACTTCAGGGGGCGGCAAATTCAACTGTGGTTGATTCGATTCGATTTTTCTGACTCGATTATTTTTATAAGGAATCGGGAATTCTACACCGACACCGCGTAACTAGTAAATATACAGTTTAGTACTAATGTTACGGGAAGGTGTAGTAGCACATTATGCATAGTCACATTATGCAATTTTTATAAAAATGAAACAATTTCTTAACGTTTCGAAACATTCGTGATCCTTTATCAGAAGCTAAAATCAAGTATTGAAAATCTTCAGCGACCTTCACCAAAACATTCCATTGTTAAAAAGCCATAGATAGAAAATCAATTTTCCCAAGAACAAATACATTTAATTTAATTCATCTTGTTAATTTCTTCTAATAAAAAACAAAAAATTATAATTCGCGGATCCCGGGCGTCCAATAAATAAAATACGGGAATCTCTATTTTCTCCTTTTTTTATATAATTGTTATTTTTATAGTGATTTGCTATAGTAATTTTCGTTACTGACTTCGTAATATTTGAATAGCGTTAGTGATTGGGTTTTTAAGTATATAACTTTTGGTATGTATTTTTCCTTTGTAATAAAAAATGACAAATAAAGAATTTCTTAGTATAAAATGGATATTACGTTTTATCTCAAACCCTACTCTAATTAAATGTGCTCGTGTCTTGTAAAAAAAAATTAGAGCTTGATAGAGAAACTTAAAGGAGGATGGATGAGGGCGGTACTTTTTAAGTTTTTGTCGCCTTTCTGCCCTTCGGAGGTTATAATTTTGCTAGCTCACCTTCCTGCCCGTTTGGAGGTTACACTTTCGTTAGGTTTTTAGTTCCCGTTAGGAAGCTTTTAGTTTTGCTAGATGCCTGTTTTTAGGTTAGTTACACTTACATTCAACTTCATATGCCCGGTCATTTGTGTGTGTGTGTGTGTGTGGTATTATAATATGCCAATTAACCAAAAACGAAAAAATATGGGGGAGCGCCAATATTATTCTTGCCCCGGGCGCAGGACAACCTAGATCCGCTACTGAATCATTGTATGATGGACTTACTTCAAATGAACCTTCAATAAAAAGAAAGTCAAAAAATTATTTTGAAAACTTTCGTAAATACAATTCATCATTTGCTATGGTTAGCTCAGAAGCTAAAATTTCGGATATAGTTACGCGTGGAGTGTATCATTTTAAAATACATGATGTTTTTTATCACAGATCAGGTCCAATGACTGCTGGATATGGTCGCTCACCATGTTATGCGCAATTATATTTTTATGATGTTGACACTGCTGTCAATTATAGATTACGTGAACACTATAATCAAACATGCAATAACAATATAATGCGCGAAATCTCTCTTGAATTGGAACGCATTAATCCTTTCGTTCGGTCATTCATTGCAATGAAAGATCATTGTCAGAGAGTTGAAAATCAAAATAAAGAAATTTGTATGCTCATTAAAGTAAATCATGATTTAGATTTACGCCGTTATAATGATGCAGTTCAAACTGATGTAGCAGTAATATTTAGTACAGTTGATGGTGAGCCACCCTTTGAACGAAATATGGTTTCGTTTTCAAACGTTAATAGTACCATTAAAAATATCTCTGTTTTGGATGCATCATTGGACACTTTAGCGTATCCATTACTTTTTCTAAATGGTGATACTGGGTGGCATATCAATATTTCTCATAATGTACCAACTACATCTAATTCAAGAGCGCCCAGAAATAAATTAACCATGCTTCAGTATGCAGCCTATCGACTTGCAATTAGAGAAGATTTTAGCATGTTGCACCATTCACAAAAATTATATCTGCAGTGGATAGTTGATATGTATGTGAGAATAGAGGGCACAAGGTTACATTTCATTCGACAAAATCAAACAAGTCTTAGGTCTGAAGTTTACAACAATTTAACAGATTATTTAGAATTGAACCCCAATGCTAATAATGTTGGCCGTAGGGTAATTTTACCATCTTCATTCAATGGATCTCCAAGAAATATGTATCAGAATTATTTAGATGCAATGTCAATTGTACAACATTTCGGAAAGCCTTCTTTGTTTATTACAATGACTTGCAATCCAAGTTGGCCTGAAATAACTTAGTTAGCAATATTGGTGTAGGTGAGTCAGCTAATTTTCGACCTGATATTGTTGTGCGTGTATTCAAGTCCAAACTGAAAGCATTAATTGAGGGCCTTACACAAAAAAAAATCTTCGGTAAAGTTGAAGCACTCATTTATACAATTGAGTTTCAAAAGAGAGGATTGCCTCATGCTCACATTTTACTCTCTTTAAATGAGCAAGATAAAATTGTTAACGCTACCGATATTGACAAAGTTGTATCTGCGGAGATTCCTAACATTCAAACACATCCTACATTACATGAATATGTTGTAAAACACATGATGCATGGTCCATGCGGTGTACTTAATCCAAATTCTGTATGTATGAGAGATGGAAAATGCACAAAAGATTATCCAAAACGATTTAATGAATTTACATGTGAATCATTAAATGGATACCCATTATACAGAAGGCGTGATAATGGTATTAATGCTGAAGTTCGCGGTAGTTGCCTCGACAATCGTTATGTTGTACCATACAATCCGTATTTACTTGCCAAATTTAATTGCCATATAAATGTTGAAGTATGCACTACAGTTAAAAGTGTTAAATACATTTGTAAATACGTGTATAAAGGCTATGACAGTGCATCTGTTGAATTAGGTTGAGAGAGAAATGAACCAGGTCAAGAAATACAAATTGATGAAGTTAAAAATTTTTTAAATGGCCGTTATGTCGGATCAACTGAAGCTGTATGGCGCATCTATGAATTACCAATGCATTTTCAATCACATGTCATCGTTAGACTTGACATTCGTTTACCGCGTAGACAGAATGTTTACTTTCGAGAAGGGCAAGAACGTCAAGCAATTGAAAATGCAAGACAAACAAAATTATTAGCATTTTTTGAATTGAATCGATCAGATCCATCAGCGCATGAATATAAGTATATTGAAATTCCTTTGCATTATGTGTGGGAAGATTCCCGAAAAAAATGGAAGAAGAGAAGGCGTGGAGCTGAAAAAATCATTACACGCATATATGTAGTATCACCAAAAGACATCGAATTTTCCATTTACGATTGCTTTTACTACATGTCTGTGGTCCAAAATCATTTGAGGATGTTAGAACATACAATGGAATTATACACACTTCTTTTGTTGAAGCGTGCCATGCTCGCGGCTTTGCTTCAAATGATAATGAATGGCGCGAATGTTTAAATGAAGCAAAAGAATTACATTCACCAAAACAAATGCGAAATTTATTTGGTTACATTTGTGCATTAAATGTGCCAGCCAATGCATTGGCGTTATGGAATGAATTTAAAGTATATCTTAGTGAAGATTTTTTGAGAGATTACAACGAAGAAGTATCCTTTAATACAGTTCTATTAGAAATTGAAGATATTTTGAATGTTCATAATTTGTCATGTCAAGAACTTGGTTTACCAGTTCCCACGTATTCGCAGAGAACAGACGAAGCAAATGCTATTGACCGAATAGAACAAGAGTTTCTGTTTTCTGAGCATTATGAAACTGCTAATATTGAACAGCGTAATCTAATTGATCGTGTGATTCGTGACGTTTTGCATCATAATACTGGATCTAATGTTTTTTGTTTAACCGCTCATGCAGGTTGTGGAAAAACATTCACACAAACAGCAATCATTCACAAATTAAATTCGCTTAATCTTAGTTGCATTGCAACAGCGTTCAGTGGCATAGCTTCAACTCTATTACTTGGAGGTAGAACTTTACACAATGTGTTTAAATTGCCTATACCCATTTTGTAAAATTCTGTAGCGAATATTACCGCAAATAGTAGCTATGGACGTTACATAAATTCATCATCATTGATAATTATTGATGAAATTTCCATGTGCCCACTGCAAGTGTTGAAAATCATAGATAGATTATTGCAGGATCTATGCGATGAAAATAATAAACATAAACCATTTGTAGGGAAAACGATACTTCTGTGCGGTGATTTTCGGCAAATCTTACCAGTTGTCCCACATGGATCACGTGCAAATTTAATTGAAAATTGTGTCACGAGTTGGCATAAATTTGTTTATTTTCATAAAGTAACGTTTACTCAAAATATGAGAGCCTTACCAAGTGAAATAGAATTTGTCGAATTCTTGAAAAAAATTGGTAATGATGAAGCCCCACAATTCCCTCAGTTTGGTGAAAATATTAGTGAAATACCTCAGCAATTAATAGGAGATGAAAATAATATTATTAATGAGGTGTATGGAAATATTTCCGAAAACATACTCTCAGATAACATATTGAAGTCAGTTATTTTAGCACCTAAAAATGATGATTGTACTTTTATTAATACTGATATACTTAATCGAATACCAGGTGAACAGAAAACATAGCTACGATAAAATAATTTGTGATGATGACAATGAAATCAATAACTATCCAGTAGAGTTTTTGAATTCTTTGATTATTAGTGGTTTGCCACCACATAAGTTAGTATTGAAAGATAATTGCATCGTTTTGCTGATCAGAAACTTAAATACAAAGGAAGCATTAGTCAATGGAACAAGAATGCGCATCAAGTGTATGCATCGTAATGCTATTGATTGCGAAGTTTTAACTGGAACCTCACGCAATAAGAGAATTTTGATTCCACGTATAAATTTAACATATTCCGGTACTGTTTTACCATTTAACTTTCAAAGAACTCAATTTCCAATTATACCTGCATTTGCGGTGACAATAAATAAGTCTCAAGGACAAACATTCGAAAAAATTTGAATTTTATTGAGGCAGCCAGTTTTTACACATGGTCAATTGTACGTCGCAGCAAGTAGAGTTCGATCATTCGATGGTTTGAAATTTTATATTTCCGAATATAATGGCCAAGGGCATTTAGCAAATGATGAAAGAGTTTTTACAAAAAACATCGTTTACACAGAAGTTCTGAATCATTAAATTCACTTTCAAACTATTTTAAGTTCAATGGACAACATTTATTTTTTTAACCGCCCGGTTTTTTTGATTTAATGAAAAATATATGAAAAAATACAAGGCACGTATTTTTATTTTGTATTAATTTTTTATTTAAATTTTATATAATTGAAAAAAGATAGGCAAAATAACTGTGTAGCCTTGGCGAAACCTGGTCAGTATGGCAATAAAAAAAACCCAAGGAAATGTCAAAAAATGCGTTATTGCTTTTTAAATATGGCTTAGCCAAGCTAAATCTCATTTTTCCTATCTTTCATATTTTTCAAATAACTTGAAAATTAATGCATAGAAAAAAAAATTAAAAAATTATATAAGCTTTGTAGCAGATAATCTTCAAACTGTTTTCGAATTTTGTACCTTACCAAAAATTAAATGTAATCCACTGGAATTGAAAACAATGTATCTTATACTTCTATGAATGTCAAGTCTCATTTTATTAGCGTTTATTTGATTCAATAATAACATGAAAAAATTAAAACTGACAATGAATTATATCAAAAAATAAATACGAATACAAGCTGTAATTGTGTTTTTTTTTCAACTGTTACTAACATTAAATTTTAAATTTCATAGGTATTGCAGGGAATTAAGGCAAACAACATACGCTAATGACGTATTTGTACACGCTCGCAGCTGACGTAATAGAATAAAATTCAAAAAAATTATATGCAATGATTATAGAGGTATACTCTTTGACAAAAGAACCTCAATAACGTTCAAACTTAAAAATTTAATGAATTACGGTCGAATTTCGACCACTGGGCGACCACTAGTTATAATAATTTATTCACAGGTATTATGATAGGTGATATTCATTCATTTGATAATATTATTTATTTCATTTTTGATTACTAAATTTGCAGTAGAACTTTCTTTATCTAGGACAAAAGGAATTTGTTAATAGGCTGCTGTTTGCTAATGACCTGCTGCTTATAGATACCATCGAAAATTGTTTGCAGAGAGCGCTACATAATTTACAACAGTGTAACTTAAGTATAACTTAAGAATTTCCACATGCAAAACGAAGGTGATGGCTTCCTGGGAAGCAATCCTGTAAGAGGCAAAATAATTATTAACAACCAACTAATTGAACAAGTCTCTCACTTCAGCTACCTAGGGTATGATACATCATATGAGAACAATAGAGACATCAACCACGACTGAACGCAATTCGGATTAAAATGTACGAACGAGCCCCGCCCCTACCACGCTGGCCCCGCAGTCCCAGCAAAGACGTACACAATTGAAACACAGGAATTCCACCGTAGTGTGAGCGACTACACGCGTGAATTCAAATCGTTCATACGAGTAAATGCATGTGTGACCTGAAGAAACAGGTTCCGTTTTGATGTAGGTTGTTGTTAATTAATCATGTATGTATTCAAAATAAAATATACATATGTGTTAATAAATAATTATTTTATTATACTTTATTATTTTATATAATCTACTTTGAATGCAGTTTAAATCATTATGTTTATTACTTGAGTGTGTCGCCATCTATGTCGGTCGCATTGAGTTATGTATCCATTACACGTGCGTTGTCATGAGTGATTTGTTGTATTGTTTAATATAATAATAAATATCAATTCATTTAATTAGATCATTGTGTTTTATCAGTAATTGCTTCCTGGTAATTATAATAACAGGTTATGGGCCCAGAGAAGTAATAAAACACATTGTTGAATTGAATTGTGGACAGTAATAATACGCAAGAACCCTTTTTTTGTTGCACGTGTCAGTAAGAATTGAGTGCACAAAGTCAGTTGTAGAGAAGAAACTACATTATACAATAGAAATGGATTTAGTCAGATCACATTTAGAAATGTTGAAAGATGATTTGCAAGGAGGTTCCAACTATGATTCATGGATATTCAAACTTAACCTAACCTTAAAATCAAAACGTATTTATCAAATCGCAACGGGAGTTAAAATTAAGCCTGAAGGAGATGAATCAAGCGCAGCTGTAAAAGAACGGATTGAAAAGGATTTAGAAGCACAAATATTAATTCGATTGAATGTTGACATAATATAGCCAAGAAAATTGCAAGGTGCCAGTCCGCAAATGCTATGTTAGAAAAGTTGGAAACCTTATATGGAAAAAAATCAAACGTTTCAGTTGAAGGCCTGCAACGATTATTTTTTAATTATAAGTATGATGAGCACAAATCAGTAATAGAAAATTGCATGACAATTCAACAATATGCTGATGAATTGTCTGCACTAGGTGAAAGCGTCAAAGAAAACTGGATTATGCAAAGGATATTAGGTATACTTCCAACAAGACTGCATCATTTTAGAACGTCTTGGGATAATGTTATTTCCACAGACAGAACGTTGAACAACATGTTTGAGCGTTTGAAACTTGAAGAAGACAGGCAAAAAGAAGTGAACAGGCCAATAATGAGTGTCAGAGTGCTTTCATATCAAAGGGACAGAACAATAATAAAACAAAACAAGTAAACGTAAAGGAATGCTTTAAATGTGGACAAAAAGGGCACATAAAGAAGTACTGCAAGAATAAACCTAGTAAAAGTTACATTGAATATTGTAAGAAAAATTATCCGTGTAATAAGTGCAAAGAAAAAGGTCACTTTGCAAATAATTGTACCAAAAATGTAGATAGTAAGTCAGAAAAATCAGACAAATCTACGTCAAAAAGTAAATTGATGGTTAATGTTGGATTGTCTGTTACTAATATATAATATATATCAATGAAGAATGACTATCAAGATCTATGGTACCAAGTTTGTGGTGCCACTCAGCACATGACTTTAAGGAATGACTGGTTGAAAAATTATACTGTTTTACAAGAACCAGAAAGAGTCATGATTGGAGATTCAACACTTATAGAAGGTGTTGGTGTCGGAGACATAGATTTGTTAGCTTATAATGGTCAAGATTGGTGTAACATAACACTGAAAAATGTTTTGTATACACCAAAGATACCCTTTAACTTATTTTCCGTCACCAGTGCCTTGGACAACGTTTATCGTCAGGAAGCAGACACAAATTTCTCGTATTTTTTTTATTCAGACACTGGTGAATTAACAGCCATGGCAAACAGAGATGGAAGATTGTTTAGAATGATGTTTCGCTATGAAAACTTAGAAAAGTGTATTGTTGCTGTGTCAATTAAAAAGTGGCATGAAAAATTAGCACATCAGAATATTAGTTATGTAAGAACATTTTGAAGAAAAATAATATAAAGTATGTAGACGATTGGGATCACTATGTGTGTGAAGGATGCGTTTATGGCAAACACCATCGTCTCCCATATCCAAGAAATTTTGAAGTGGCAAAAGAGGTACTTGATGTAATTCATGTAGACTTGTGCGGAATGAATATAAATTCTTTTGGAGGAGCAAAATATTTTTTTATGCTCAAAGATGATTTCTCTCATTTTCGCACTGTCTGTTTCTTAAAAACTAAAAATGAAACTTTTGAGAAATTGAAAATCTTCATGACTTTAGTTGAGAATCAGTTTAGAAAGAAAATAAAATTTTAAAGTCTGATAATGGGAAAGAAATTAAAAATGGAGATACTAAGGAGTTTTGTGAAGAACTTGGAGTTTTCAATATTAAGTCGAACCCATACACTGCACCACAAAATGGTCGAATTGAGAGAGAGATGAGAACCATTGTAGAATCTGCTAGATCAGCTATACATGCAAGAAATCTAAATGAAAACTTATGGGCAGAACCAATTAGTTATGCTACATTTACACTGAATCAGACTGGAACACGTTTTGTGAAAGGTAAAAGTCCTGTGGATTTATGATTTGGACGCAGAATTGATGTTAATAAGCTTAGAATCTTTGGATGTGATTGTTATGTTTTCATTCAGGATTTTAAGAAACGCCAGTGCTCCAAGCAAACTTTTAAAGTACTCCTGCTCCAAGATGAAAGCGTAAGATATTTGTACCAGACCCGGTTGAATCAATTTGCACAACAAAAACCCATCAGTAACAATATAAATCAAGAATGGGATAACATCAGAGACGTCATATCACAAGCAGCATTCGAAGCATTGGGGGCGAAAAGTAAAAGGTATGGAACCGAAGCCTACAGGTATGCGATGACGATATTAGACAAGTAATAGATGCTAAAAAGCAGGCATACCTGAAACATCTAGCCTTAAACACTGCTCAGACAAGGTGTGAATATAAGCGCTGCTGTGCCATTGGCAGAAGAGAAGTCAGGAAAATCAAGCGAAGTTCATTGGATGAATATGTAAGTGATATAGAACACGATGTACTGTACATGGCAGGCAGGACAAGGCTCACAAAATATTAAGGCATTTAAATCGCACGGAAAGGGATAACCTGAAGGTCAGTAATACCTCAGAACAACAATGGCTTGAATACTATGAGCAACTATGGACCCAGGATCAACTGGAAGAAACAACCTTTGCTGATATCAGTGACTGTGTGAACCCAATAGCAATTGGCAGACAATTGTTTTTATGTGGCTTACTTTTGTTTTAAAGTCGAGGTTTCTCTAGAATAGGTAAAAAAACCGGGCACTTTTTTATTCCGACCAACGCAACTCTGACAAAAACATAACGAAAAAATGTTGATTACCACCATTCAACGCGCAATGAAATAAGCATTTGAATTTTAGGTCTACTGGTCACCTTAATTGGTGTAATTTCATTTAAGATTAGTGTAACCGTTAACTTGGAGTAAAAGTTCAAACTCCGGTGCGCATAGTTTCTGCTCTACGATAATCTTGCTGATGACCTTGACGAACAATACAAACGCCACACACACACACTTTTCATAAAACTTTCTATTTTTACAATATGGGTGTACTTATTTTGTTTGTATACAATACACACGTTATTGGTTATATTCCCATCATCATTAAGTAGGCCTATAGCCTATAGGAGTAAATAAAATATTTGTTTAAAAGGTTTTGTTAGTAGGCCTATTAAAAACCACAGCTGATAGGCCTACCTATAAGTTAAATGAAAATTATGGACAGACAAATCAGTTATATCATAATTCCTAATTAATCATATATTAATCATCATAATATCATCATAATTACTAATTAATTAATTTAAACTATAATTTTGCAGACGCCATTATTAAGGCCTAATATTTCATTTCCATATTAAATTAGCCCTATTCAGCCAATTGATTTAGGCCTATAATTTATAATAATGGTCCTAAAAAAATTCTTATATAGTCTGTAGGACTATGTCCCAAGTGAATTGTATTCCGGTCTTATTCCGATGTGCCTTAATAAGACCCAGTACCTAAGAGCACTCCGTACCGTATATGACGCCTCTGTTAAATTTAACAAAATCATGTACCATTTCCTCAGTAGTGGTCAGATTTATATTTTTACAATTTTTACCTTATCTTTGAACCTACTTTTCTTTCAGTTAGAATTTTTTGATACAAGAAAGTCAAAATTTTTAATTTTTATTAATGTTTTCAAAGACATTAAATTTGATCCAACATTTTCCAGATAAATTATTTTGTGGAAAATTTCTTTTTCACCTAGAACCTTGGCAAAATGCAATATACCAGCCTTTGCACTAGTAACATACAGGGAAAGACCCTGTATTACCCTAGAGTTTGTAGTTTCCGGGAAATGGTAGGCTACACGAACATGAGAAAATTTAATTTTCTGCAATCGTGCAGTAAAGTCAGTTAATCGTGAAACTTGTTTCAGTGCCTTCCTGCTCCATACTCAGGATTATACGGGTTTCCCTCTTCATCAGTGGTTCAACCTTAGATTTAAAAAATCCCTTATTAGATCAAGAATTTCCTTTTCAAACAGAAATATCCCTCACAGATATAACGCGCGAAATTCAATTTTCGTATTACGATAAACATTGAAATAAACTGACCTGTAAAAATGTGGCTATTTGATTGTTGCAAGGGTTTAAAACATTATTACTTTACACATTTTCGATGCATATTAATATTATTTTATCATAAACAGCACTTCAAAATGCCATTATACATCAGAATAATTTGGAACACACTTTTGTTGCAATAGGGTCTACGCCTACCTCTAGTATACTGTTAGTTTCAGTCCTACAAACGAATACTCTATAAGAATATTCTTCATATGTTTTGTAGTTTCCCACACTTCAGCTAAATATGTTACAGTACTTTTCATATTACCTAATATTAGGCTATAGGCCTATTTTAATTATTGTTTCGACTCTTAGTTGATTGCTCCATAAAGTGGAACGCACTGTCTCCTCTCTTGTTTTCCTTGTCATATACGATTTTTGATTTCTGCTACATTAGTGGCGTCGTTTGTAACCATGACTCTGCGAAATACAAAGTGAAGAGCTTTTCATTATTGATAGCTATTCCCATGTTGAGACAGGTGCGACTCCAACGTTCTAAAGCGGAATTCAAATTAGACCTATGTCTTAAATAAAGTGGTTGTTATAGCATAACCTTGTCGCAATCCCTTGGTGACTGGAAATTTATCAGATAGGTTTGAGCCTGTCTTCATACTGCTAGTAATGCTGGTGTACAGCTATAACTACCACAGTTCTAACGTATACATTATTGAGACCACTTTTTAATAACACCGCCATATCTCATTCAGTCGAACACGTGTCCGAATGCCTTATGGAGATCTAGGCCTATATAAATATTAAATAGGTTTCTATATTTTTTGTCACTATTTTTTCAAGAAGTTGTTTAATGTGAAGATATTAACTACACAAGATTGGCCTGCACGAAACCCATTCTGTTCCTCAGTATCATCATATTGGTTTTCAATTCTTACTTTGATAGTTTTCCATATAAACTTGAAATAGAGTTGGTACACCTACTCCTCTGTAATACGATGGTATCTATTGCTGCCTTTTTTGTGCAGGTTGGAAATATACAGTCTTCCATTCAAGAGGGAGGTCTTCACCTTTTAAAAAGTAATCGAATACATATATCAAAAGGCCCAAAACTAGGTGTACCACATTTTTAAAGAACTTAGACAGAGTTCATTTGGATCTGGTGCCCGTCCATTTTTCACGGTGTTCAGAGCACTCTTAACCTCGGTAAAAGGAATTTTGTCTTCCTCAGACAACGATACATCAGAGAAATCAATCTCGTGGTTATTTAACATGAACGTTAATTTTTAAATTATGTTATTTCGTAAAAAGCAAATTATTTCATATTTATTCCATAAACTGCTGTTAGGTAGGGGGTATTATCAATCAAATATAATGAAGCGTTCTTTAATGTTTTATCTTCAAGCTGATTAAAGTAACTTTTGACCTCGTGGACTCACACTGGTCGCTCGCTCAGCGACAGATCTCTTTGAATCGTGGCACTTATAATCATGACATATAAATGTAAAGGGTAGACAATTTTTGGGACAGGCACTGTTATTCTCAGTGACAAATCTCAAACGTGAATTTTTATGTATAGTAGTAGAAAGTACACGTTCTTTTGTAAATACGAGGGCTATTTTTTTTTTAACCTCCGGTGAGTTGGCAAACCTGGTTCTGTTGTCATAGCAACAATCTGATTGTTGATTAATGTTTTTGAGGCTTTGTTCTAACCTATAACTACTGGTTTTAATAGTTATTTTGTCTATTACTGTGGTGACGACAGTTTAATTATGGCAACTACAATTGAAATTGTCTCCAAGTGTTAGATTCGGTCTGTTATTAAATTTCTTCAAGCTGAAGGTCATAATGCTGCAGAAATGCACCGAAGGTTGTGTAACGTGTATGGAGAAAATGTGATGAGTGATGGTTCAGTTCGGGAATGGTGTCCAAAATTTAAAGAAGGGCGAATTGATGTTCATGATGAAGGAGGGCAAGGAAGACAGTCCGTGAGGTCGTGCGTTGTTTGGGAACTCAGCGAGCACAGAGTTTCCTATACCCAAGATTCTGAGTAAGAATAACATAAAGAGCAGACCTAGAAATTTCAGGAAAATCAGCAGAAAGTTCAGTAATTGTGAAACGACGGCACTCTCGAACCATCCTGTCTACCCTTTCAACAACGTCATCAGTAGCCACGGACTTTCTTCCTTGCCCTCCTTCATTATGAACATCAATTCGCCCTTCTTTAAATTTTCGCACCATTCCCCAACAAAACCATCACTCAACCCTTTTTGTCCAAACACGTTACACAACCTTCGATGAATTTCTGGAGCACTATGACCTTCAGCTTGAAGAAATCTAATAACAGACCGAATCTCACAGTTGGAGGCAATTTCAATTGTAGTTGCCATAATTAAACTGTCGTCACCACAGTAAAAGACAAAATAACTATAAAACCAGTGGTTATAAGTTAGAACAAAGCCTCAAAAACATTAATCAACAATCAGATTGTTGCTGGACAATAGAACCAGGTTTGCCAACTCACCGGAGGTTGAAAAAAAAAATAGCCCTCGTATAATTTAATAGCAATTAAACGAATAAGATAAAAATATTTAGATGCTAAAAGCGATCCGCGTTCACTGTTCAAGTAGCGTGTACGTGAATCAGTTTTTATTGTTTATATGTGTTTCACTTTAATTAAAATTTTAATGTTTGACGATCTCGTATGAGGGATATACAGCGTATGTCTCAAAATGGAACTATTCCGAAACGCGTCACATAGCTACTAGAAGAAGTAACGAGACGGACCTGAAATAAGGTAATGTATTACTTAAACTGCTGCCTCGCGCACACCTTGTATAGACCTTTTGGAGGTTGTAAAGTGTACCTTCGAATTCTATCGACGTCCGCACGCACCTTGTATAAATCCAAAAATTTTACCCAAAACCATTAGGCTATACAGGGTGCCCTTGATGCAGATACATAGGCCTACATATAGACCTAAGCAAAGTCATAATATATAGCCTATCTATTTCCTAACAGACTTGAACTGCCTACCCATTGGTAATACGTAAATTATTACTGAACGCATTGCAAAAGCTTAAAAAAAGTGAATCTTTTTTTTAACAATAAGAAATGAATAGTAATCAAAACAAAAATATGTTTAAATCTGTTAAGTTACATTAAAATCTTCTTCAGAACTTTAGTCGTCAGTCAGTCAGCATACAGCCAGTTCCTAGTAGGACCTTGTACGCATTACGTAGACGGTTGGTTGTTATTTAAAGCATTATAGTGAATTTAGTTTAGAATTTAATGTGTAACCGGTTATTTTTTATTTTATAGTGTGCACTGTAGACTATACGTTTTCGTAACGCATGTCCTATAAACCAAACGCTTACTCGCCTGGGCGCACGTGTGTACGTACACGCGTAAAGAGAACATCATGCATTACTCGTTTTGGAATTCTTGGGATAAAATTATTTCTTACAGCTGTCCGAGACAAATGACAGAAGCTTGAGGCAGGTAATTCCTGCTAGAACAACAAATTTGCCTGTTAGAAAGGTAACAAGAATGTTTGCGAAATTTATCGCGCCAGAAGTTTACTAGACACGGCATACAAAATTTATGCCAAGATTTTAAACGGCCGCTTAAAAATATAATGGAAAACATATTAGGAGAAGAACAGACGGGATTTAGAAAGGGAATAAGCACAATAGATGCTGTGTTTACATTGCAACAACTAATCGTGGAACGCCGAGAATACAACATAAGTACCTACATAGCTTTAGTTGATTTTGATAAAGCTTTTGACCGTATCAGCAGAGAAAAATTATGGGAGATCATGTTCTTAAGAGGATATCCACCACATCTCATCAGAACAATTCAAAGTCTATATCACAAAACAAAAATTTTTATAAGCCTAGACGGAAAGATAAGTAAATTCAGTAAAGACTACTATAGAAGTAAGACAAGAATGCAGTTTATCACCCACGTTATTTAATATTTATATAGATGATACAATCCGAAACTGAAAAGAATTAGGCCTACATAAAGAGGGAATATATTTAGACAAAGACACAATATTAAATGTAATTTTATATGCTGACGACCTCACACTAATTGGGAAAAAAGAGGAAGAATCGCAAAGGGATTATACAAACTGTAGCAAATTAGCGAAGGATACAATTTAAAAATTTCAATTCCTAAAACAAAAATAATGGCATTCGTAGGAAAAGAGGCAATAAGAGCCAAAATCATCGTAAACGATAAAACACTGGCTCAAATAAAACATTTTAAATACCTAGGTTGTCACATTTCCTTCGATTACAGTAACGATACTGACCAAAAATTAGTACTTTTAACCGTATTTGCGGAACTATCAATCGATGCCTGAAAAATAAAGCCAGGAAAGAGACAATGTTGAAATTTTATACAACAATGGCTGTCCCCGCACTTATATATGTCAGCGAAACATGGGTAACGACAAAGGCACAAGAAAATCGAATTCAGGCACAGGAAATGAGATTCTTAAAAATGTTAAGGGCTGTAGTCGAATAGACAGAATAAGAAATGAAACAATTGGACAAGAACATCAGGTATTCAACTTAAATGAAAAGATAAAATTTAATAGAAACAAGTGGCAAGAACATTTAGAAAGAATGCACAATACAGGATTCCAGTAAAAGCTAAAAAATACAAAGCCAGAGGAAGAAGAAATTTAGGTAGACCAAGGAAAAAGGTGGGAACCGTAACAGGCAAAATGCCTAAAACATGAAGTGAAGAAGAAGATTCGCCCATGCAATTTAGTTTAAAATTTAATGTGTAACCGGTAATGTTAAATTTTATAGTGTGCACTGTAGGCTATATAATTTTTGTAACGCATGTCTTAGGCCTATAAACCAAACGCTTACTCGCCTGGGCGCACGTGTGTACGTACACGCGTAAAGAGAACATCATGCATTACTCGTTTTGGAATTCTTCGGATAAAGTTATTTCTTACAGCTGTCCGAGACAAAGGGTAGAAGCTTGAGGCAGGTAATTACTGCTAGAAAAACCAACCGTATTTACCACTAATTGTGTATAAGTGTATTGTCACCAGTTCACGTTCTTCGTACAGAAATTGAAAGGGTTGTAAATCGGTCACCCAGGGAAAGTTCATTGACTCAATCCCCCCGTGTGTGTGAGACTGTGTGTGTGTGTGGGTGTGTGTGTGTGTGTGTGTGTGTGTGTGTGTGTGTGTGTGTGTGTGTGTGTGTGTGTGTGTGTGCCCGATGTAACTGTAGGCCTACTGGCTCATCTGTGCCAAACCGTATTGTTGTATCACTAGGCCTGCTCATTTCCTTGGCAAGACTGATTTTACTTTTCCTGAAGTAATTTACACTAATACGCAATCGTCCTTTATTATGTTTAACGAATTTAATAAATAATTGCGAATTTTTTATGATAGCCAATTAAAATCTTCACTAAAAGTAGCCTACATTTGGAGAATATCAGGCGTAAGATGAAACTAAAAAGAGGGCTATATTTTATAATGTTATTTACAAACAGGCCTATGTTAATGAAATTACAATTAGACTTATACCAAAAAAATACACTTTGCATGTTTTTTCACGAAGTAACAGAACTATTATCAGGACATACTTTGCAAGTTAAAAAAAGAAGAGACATATTCGCATAAATATAGATCTGGACAAGCGTGTTTATAAAGTTACGATCTGTAATAGTAGGCCTATATATATTTCATTAGGAGTCCAGAAAATAGGCTTTTCCTGTGCCCGCGTGACAAATTGTCATGCAAGCACGGATAAAGCATTCATGGGCGTTTAATGAACGATATTTGTCATTAGAGCTCTTAGAAAACAAGACAAAATAAATCTACACATTATTAGAAACCTTTATTTCGTAACATGAATTCACAAGTAGCCCTATACCTTTCATTTTTACTAAATGTAATATTTATATTACAATTTGTGTTATTATAAATACGCAATCCTTTAGTAGTTACTTCATTTTGTAGAACTGAAATGTTTTCAAAAATAGTCACAACACACAAGCGTTGTTTATCGTTGTTAAGAAAAATAAACAAGCGTTGTTTACAGTTACTAAGGAACTTTCAGTAGCATATTTTATTACGACTGGAAAGTAGGCGGCGTCATTATAATAATGACAGATATAGCAACAAAATAAATAATAAATAATTATAAAATTTAGGCTGAAATTTGAAACTTTCATAATCCCGAACGTAACATAATGCAATACTAGACAAGTTTATTCTACTTTATTAAATATTATAATTATTTTTAGCTAAATCAAGTACAATTTTAGGGTTTAAAGTTAGCTCACGGAAAGACTTTTTGGTGCGGGCGCAACGAAAAAAGCAATTTGCTGTGTGCCATACAGACATGTAAACATGGTGTTTTCAGAGAGGTAGGCCTAGGCTATATTGAAAACGATTTATCTCAAACTTCTGGACTTGAAAATCAAAAATTTTGTAGTTACTAATTTTATGACAAGATTGATAACTTCAGATTTGAAATCAGCAGAAAATTTAGGCAAGACAATAAACAAATTAAATTAATCAACTGTATCTAATTAATTAATTTACTTACAAAATTTAATAATTTCACTAAAAGAATATCCATTAGAGTAATATTAAAGACCACTTTAATATATCTACATTCAATAACCGGAATTGCTGTTATTAATTTTCTGACAAAATTGATAGTTTACTTTAGATTTTAAATAAGCAAGCAATATAGATACTATGATAATTAATTAATATAGTCTAAACAAAATCACATTCTTTAAACCTATATTGATCTCAGAAAGCCAATTTTAGCATTTAACATTGAATAATTATTGTAAACATTTCCGGAAAATGCAGATTTTCTTGAATAATGATAAAAGTTAATTTTGAATCTAGTTTATGTAAATTAATTTAACGAGAAAACAGTAAATAACTGCAAAACTGAATTACATAAAAAAAATAAAGATTAGAAATCACAGGAATGATAGGCTATACATACACAGCGCCTAATCATTTAACAAAAAATTGAGGAAAACCATTAATCACGACAAGTAAATGAAATACAATTCTAAATCATTAATTCCGCCACAAAGTCAATATAGACTGTATATTAAATATTTCAACATAAAGTAACGTTTCTAAGTAAAAATTTTGATAAAATCTTTTAGACACCTTCACTCGAAAAATAAGGGTTTACAGATTTTTGTTTATAGGCCTACTAATATTTTTCTTTATTTTCATTTATAGAAAATGCCGTAGAATTATTTCTTTAGTTCATGGGCCATCTGTAGCACTATACTATACTAGATAATTGTAAATTTTACGACTTACATTCAGCATGACATTTGTGCGCGCGCGCGCGCGCGCGCGCGCGCGCGTGTGTGTGTGTGTGTGTGTGTGTGTGTGTGTGTGTGTGTGTGTGTGTGTGTGTGTGTGTGTGTGTGTGTGTGTGTGTGTGTGTGTGTGTGTGTGTGTGTGTGTGTGTGTGTGTTCTTTTCAACTGAAACGTCAAATTCTTATGAATTGTTGAAAGATTCAACTCACTTTCTGCATTCAGTAAGTCATGAATATAAATTAGTGCTGTATATTTATTTATAAAATTTTATAACCAAATGTTTTTATTTTACCCGAAAACTAATAAACTATGTTCTGTTTGCCAATTAAGATGTATTCCGATTTTGTGTCACAGACAATGTTTACTAGTATGCTGTCTCATTGTTTACTGTAGAACTCGCTCACCTTTTTCAACGCAGTACACCTATTATTAGATAAATTCGATATTAGATAATTTGTCAATTACGGGAAAAATACAGAAGTACCAATTACACTATTCCTTTAGTAATAGGCCTATAACAATTGTAGAGCACACAATCATACAATTAGGTCTAACAGTAAACCTTCAACGTATTTGGATTTGGATTTACAATTCCTTTTAGTCTGTCACCTTGCTGAGGTTTCACAATCTTTTCCAAATGTTTGATCTTTTTTTGGAAGTTTTGAAATCTCTAAAACGTAACATTACATTTAGATGTTAGTTAAAATTATTTTTAATTTGATACCCACTTGAATTTTTGAGATTTTACTCACTTTTTGGATTCTGACATGCAAAAATTTTGAAATTTAAAAAAATTAATATTATATTTACATTGTGGTTAAAGTTCCCTTTAATTTGACACCGTATATGGGCTTTTGGGATTTTTTCACAATTTTTACACTTACATTTTTGCCTCCTCCCACTATTTGTGTGGTGATCAATCTAAAAACAATAGGATTCTATCGAGTAAACGTATGAACACGCATGTTAAGCTCCACGAAAATTGGTTGATGTTTTCAAAAGTTGCCGAGAGACCTGCCCCAAATAGATAGGTAGACTGACAGACAAGTGGCAAACGGCCGAGTTAAGGCTAAGAGCTCGCTTCGTTCGTTCAATAATAAAACCACGCAAACTAGTAGACTTTGTTTATTAAATCAACAAAATAATAAATAAACAGTGAAACCAACAAAGTAGAGGAAATCTCAGTTTGTTTATCAAGTGTAATACACTTTTAATAGCCCTTAATATTTCATGTTACTATTATACATACTACACTTGGCCTACGAGCATGTGCAAAGTAAGAGTTTACCATATTTATATTTATGGAATATTTCCGATTATAGTACCAAGCCACGTATTTGATAATCAAGTTAGTAATGTATAACTTACCGTCTGTGACTTACAGCAATGTATTTTCATTTAAAATTTACATGTTTCGGGACCTTGTCCCATCATCAGAATTTTAAAATCGTTATCTTATCCCATCGTGCGATGGCATAATCGTCGAATATTTCCAAAAATATTAAAACACCTTTAAACAAAACAAAATAAGAATACACATATACAAATAGCGCGCACAACGGTTTCGAGTGTACACCGTACGGCGACAGACCGCGCACTGGTTGATATCTGCCTCGTATCATAGCAGATGCCGCAAAGCAGTATCGTACAGGATGTTTGATTTAAAATGCAGCTGATCATTCAAAACATGTGGCTTGGTATCGGCATTATTGTATGCTTTATGTATTTCGAATTCTTCGAGGGCCTTCATATAACGCCCTTTATTGCAAATGTGAAGGGGTTTTAGGTTAGTATTAAAGCCAGTATAGTTGTGATTCTCCGTGATAAGATGCTTAGCAAATTTAGATTTGATGTTTTCTAAGTTGTGACAGTATGTAGGTGGCTTGTGTTCAGCGAATCTTTTTAGAAAATTTCGGCCCGTTTGGCCCACATAGAAGGCATCACAATCATCACATAAGTGAAATTATAAGTGCTGAAACTGTAGTTAGAGCAATAGAAGACCAGAATGGTCAAGATGGGGGCGGTTTTTAATAAATAATAAGTTCAATAATATCATCAAGAATCATAATACCAATATTTATTCCTCTGTTCCAAATACATATAACAAATATAATAAAGAACGAAAAATTTTAACGAAGTTAAAACGCAAACTATCAGACAATCATGCTCTCATCACCAAAGCAGATAAGGGCAACACGGTTGTCATTATGGACACGAATGATTACAATGATAAGATACCGGAGTTTATTGCAAATAATAACATAAAAAAATTAAATTCAATTCCCACTGAACAATACGTAAAATGTTTAAATCAAGGCATAAATAAATGTTTACATTTGTTTGATGAAGGGACCAGAAGATCATTAAAGCCCATTAACTCAAAAGCACCTACATTGACAGGTTTACCAAAATTTCATAAGAATGATATTCCAATAAGACCATTAGTAAACTTCACTACCGCTCCATGATATAAAACTGCTAAAAAATTGGTAAATAAATAAAACATAATATAAACATAACAAATAGTCATAGCATAATCAATAATGTTGATTTTGTTAATAAAGTGAAGGATTTAATGATTGAACCTCAATACAAACTGGCTTCTTTTGATACTGTTAACTTGTACACGAACATACCGGTGGCCGATACATTACGAATATTAAGAAGTAACCTTGTCAACACTAATAAGTTGGATATCGATAGTACAAATGAATTGATGGACCTTTTGAAGTTGGTTCTTGACCAGAATTATTTCACTCAAGATAAACAATTTTTTACCCAGCATGACGGTGTAGCAATGGGTTCACCACATTCTGGCCTTCTTGTGATATATATCTAAACCATTTCGAAAATTCTTTCATTTTTACCAATAATAAATATAATGATAACATAATTTTTTATGGCCGGTATGTTGACGATACCTTTTTAATTTATAAAGGCACACGTCGACAAATAGACCAGTTACACAAATATTTGAGCAGTATTAATAGTAATATACAGTTTACGCTGGAGAACGAGGACAATGGGAAATTAAATTTTCTGGATTTGACTGTCACTAGGAACAATAATAAATTGCAGTTTAATATTTGCAGGAAACCTACAGCAACTGATACTGTTATACATGCCACATCTTATCATCCACTGTCCCAAAAAATGGCCGCTTTCCACAGCATGATTAACCGCCTTCTGTCATTGACCCTCAGTAATGAGGACTACTATGATGAACTGAATACCATTAAACACATTGCAATTACAAATGGTTACAAAGAAACAATAATAAATAGTATCCTCAAAAGACATAAGAGACGAAAAAACACGGACACTCATAGGGCACCTGTGGACAATACATATAACTACATCTCAACGCCACACGGCCTTTATGCCTAGAATTCTAACTTCAATTTTAAATAAGACTAATAATATTATTATCACGTATAAAACTACAAACAACATTTTAAATAATCTTCGTGTTCGTGAACCAACGACCCTTGAAAATAAAACAGGGATTTATAAATTGGTATGTGATGATTGTGATGCCTTCTATGTGGGCCAAACGGGCCGAAATTTTCTAAAAAGATTCGCTGAACACAAGCCACCTACATACTGTCACAACTTAGAAAACATCAAATCTAAATTTGCTAAGCATCTTATCACGGAGAATCACAACTATACTGGCTTTAATACTAACCTAAAACCCCTTCACATTTGCAATAAAGGGCGTTATATGAAGGCCCTCGAAGAATTCGAAATACATAAAGCATACAATAATGCCGATACCAAGCCACATGTTTTGAATGATCAGCTGCATTTTAAATCAAACATCCTGTACGATACTGCCTTGCGGCATCAAATTTGATCTACCGGTACCTGGTGTTTACAAACTAAACTGCTCAGATTGCAACAAATTCTATATAGGCCAGACAGGAAGTTGCTTCAAAAGAAGATACATTGAACACACAAAGGCACTACAGTCCACTACCAAATCCATCTTTGCAAACCACCTCACTGAAGGAAACCACACATAGACAAACATCGACAACAACATGGATATTCTACAAGTACACACAAAAGGCCAAAAACTAGACACAACTGGAAATATACAAACACACAAAAACACATAAAAACGACATCCTAAATGAACAGACACAATTCAAATAACACATATTATTCGAACATATCACACCCCACATACACAATATCAATCCTTCAAAAGACAGTGCTGTCACTAAGGTACACACTCAGGACGAGAAGAAAATTACCCAATTATTGACTGTCCAAGGTCGGGAGCCTGTTGATTCTGTCAAGGTCTGCGTCGAACTGCAAGTTACATCAGCAACATAACGGACAGCTAACGGCGCCGCGAGATGGCGCGGCTGTCTAACAGTGCCGTCCAGATATCGGCGCTCTAATCGACATTAATACCCGATCTTATTATTAACCAAAATTTATTATACCTTCAATTGCCGGGTTATGCAAACACCGGCACAGTATGTAGTAGGAAGATGTATCAAATTACTTCATTCACTATCTAAATCAGCTAAACGTAATTGGGGATTAAACTCGAAACCACTTGAGACAATTTACAAGGGTGCACTTTTATCTCTCATACTGTATGGAGCTCCCATTTGGATCAACGCTTTGAAATACAAAGCCAACATAATAAAATACACCTGAGTTCAAAGGCTAATAAACATTAAAATTGCAAATGCTTTCCACACAACGTCAAGCAAAGTCCTATGCACACTCACTGGTTTGACACCTGTCATATTAAAGGCAGAGGCAACAGCAAAACTGCACCAAAATAACAAAAGGAAAAGGAAAGCCAACACAGATCAATTATAAATTACAGCCTACTAATTGACCTCATCTAGCCAACATAAACATATTACAAAATAGCAAAAAGCACAATGTTTATAAACTTCAAATTTTCATTGACAGCAGTAAACGTGAACACAGAATTGGTGCAGGTGTCGCCATGTTCATTGAAAATGAATTAATAAAAAAAACGAATGCTCAAACTTGATAACAGATGCTCAAATAATCAAGCTGAACATCTTGCTATTCTGAACGCATTACAAGAGATTCACAGAGACTTGCAATATATAAAAGAAGTAAACCCAAGGAAAATGACAATTATATTGGCAGCAGAATAACAGTAGCCAATAATTAATAATCCCAGCTACCAAAACTACCACAACAACACTAAAAAGCAATAAGTGGGGGATAAACTTCAAATGAATCAAGGCTCCTAAAGGAATATCACCAAGGATCATGTAGGAGTTGTAATTAAACCGCTTTGTGGTATATAGTTTTTTACGCCTCACGTTGTATGTGTCAATCTGTTATAGAACGTCGTTTGGGGTTGTGGGGAGCTAACTTCCCGTTTAGTTTTGTTTAATATTTGTAAAAACTTTTGCTTATTGTTATATTATTATTGACTTATCCCGTTCAATTCAACCTAGCGTTGAATCCAACTTGAATAAGTCCGGTTGATGCACAAGAAATTATTTATCGAAGTATTTTTACTTCGGTTAGTTTATTCACACGGATGTTCTTCTGTTGACTCGTTGAAGCGGTGGTATAGTTTCCGTGCTGAAAACACAAATATTTTGCACTAATAAACACTTACTTGGTGAGTCTTGTCGAATTTGCAGGGTCGCTATCTCAATCCAATATATACGGACTTACCGTGTTTGTATTCGCCGCTGCTTGTTGAGTTGACCAATCAAATTCCTTCACCTGTTTTCAACTAGTCTACTGAAATAAACTGACTGACTCTGTTTTCTTATGTCAACAAATATTTTATTCAAATCAAGTGCTCTTTCTGAATGAGCAGAAGTATTGTTTATAATTGGATTCAGAATAATAAGCATGAGACTTTTAGTTTTATAAAAATTTGCCTCAGGGTGGCAGAACTGTTTACAAATTTAATATGTCTAAATGTTTGTTGGTTAATATTAGTTTAATACCTTCGTGAATTCTTTGAGCTGACAGAATACCAAGTCATCGAATAGAACTATCATCAATTGTTATCAAATAATTTGATGTTGACTATAATTCAGTCACTTATAATTAATACACAAAAATAATAACCATGTGTCTAATCTGGACATTACAGGTTACAGTTACATTACAATTATTAAATTCAATTGATAATAAATGCTTGAAACAACGTTAATTAATTTCAAAATGATTCTTGACAAGACAATTAAAATGAACAATGATATTATAGATTTTGAAACAGTGTCATTTGGTAGAACATCTGATTCATGGTTTAGTGTTATATAAATATAATTGCATGGCTGTAAGTAACCATATATCCTAGCAACCTTGGTTATTATTCACAACAAGAAATAACATTGAAATATTATACTAGTAGGTTCCTTTCCTAAATCATAAAACATAAAAACATTGAAATATTATATTAACTTTCGTTAATAAATCAATCATTTGACAAGCCTCAGTCATTGGCAATTGTTGGTTAAATTAATTGATATATAATAGTTGACAACTGTCATTAAGTGTGGTTAATTCACACAAAAATAATTATACATAGAAATTAATTGCAAGTTTAATAAATTCACAAAATTAGAATAATTGAATCTCTGAGGATTGTCATTATTGTTGATTAGTTACTGTTACAAATACATCTTAACCTATGTTCATTGTTAGTAAATGTTTCGATTATATCGTTTTTCATTATTTGGTTAAAATGGTAATAATCACTTATACTCTCTTTTATTTTATAACTTTAATCCCGGAATTGCTCTGGATTATACACTGAGCAATCCTTATTACGCACTGTTACACTTCACCTCTCTGATACTAAAGTATTTTCGCTATCACAATTTTAGGTTAGGTCACTCTGTTTACATTGGTGACGCGCACACATTAATAGATCAGCTGACTTTTTCTCTCGACTGTCGGCATCTTCTCGCTTCCAAAGATGATTAAAAAGTGACCAGAACGCAAGCCTCGCTCTCCCGTTCCGTTCAGTAAACGTCCAAAATTTGGTTAAACCATAGATTTGATTGGTTGGCGATCTTTAAGTTGGTGCACATACCCCCTCGGCGTTTTATTTCAATTGTTGAAGCTGGCATGGGTCTTTGGTTTAAAGATTATAAATGTTTTTCTCAATTTGACATGAATTCTTTATAATTGTAATAACTTTGTTAATATGACTTCGATTTTAAATCTGAGCGTATCACTGGATTCGTAACACTTGGCTCTTTATTTTGAGTCCACTCATGGTGTGCTTTGGTCCATTATTAAGGAAGTTAATGTTTGTGATTAGCACCATTCACTATACACTATTATTTTATATTTAATTCTTTATTATCACTGTATAATGGCACTCATACCCACTTGAGGGCATGCCTTCCAAGTTCATTTACACTCCTTAGTTGCTATTTACTTAAATTTATTTACAAAATATATTTCTTATGCTACTATCATGTTAGTCTAGGTTCTTACATTTGTATATACATATTTTATCCATTGGAAAGTGTTTGTTTCCTTTCTATATGTTTCCAGTTGATGATAACAAAGGGTTACAATTACTGGTCACCTTTGTTAGCTGGAAAATTAAGTATTTCCTGGTCGTTTCTGGTTAATTAAGTGGTCTCTATTTATCATCATGAGATGCCTACTTAATGTTATTCTTATTTGGTATTTAAGTTCTTTCGTTATTATCTTTTAGTTACAATAGATGAGTAATAACATTGTCTTTGTAATGGACTTGGTGTGTTTAATACACTAGACTTTCTCATATTGCATTTGGTTAAATAATACTAGTTACACCTGGTGTCACATGACAGGTGCACTTAAATACAATTGTAATATATTATATTCTGTCTTATAATCTTTGTACACTAGTACAGTAGTGGTATTACACTCCATTTGTGGTATTAACATCAACCTTTCGTTTCTATTCGGTTTTATAATATGATTTTATACAAGTTTTATATAGTGAATTCCATTTTGGTGGGTTTTGGTTCACTTTCTTTGTTTATATACTTATTTGAAGTTTATTTTGGGTATCTTATTTTGGTACCTATAGAAAGATTGTTATTTTTACTTGTCTTTACATATAAAACATTCTGGTTTGGGTAGGTTTTTCCTACTGCTAGTTGTGAATTCAGGTGAATATTACCTACATCATAGGTTATGTTATTTTGTCATTTGTGCCAACAATGTGTATGTTAGTTTGATACACATTGGTATTCTTTTAACCTTATTTTTTACATGTTTGGTTTTAATAATGATAACTAATAACCTTTTAGTTACTCTCTTGCTTTTTATACATGATTGTCAGACTATTTGACTAATGTTTGCTGATATTCTGAGACAAATTAATACTTCTTTTGTTACATTGGTTCTGTGCATGTCTAGTTACTATGCTTAATTTACAGCTTCTAATCAATAAGTATTATTGTTATTTTCATTCCTTGTATAACATTTCTTGTCTTATTCATTTATAACATTATTTATAGTATACTGGTCATCTCAGTTAGTCAGTTTTCTGTCTACCTCTTCAATCTGTAGGTTGATTAGTTACTACACATACGGGTAGATGTTGATTTATAGTTGACTGGCTCTTGGAATCTATATACCATGGTTGTTGGATGTCCTTCTCGTAGTAGGTTCCTTCACTCATTCTTCCTTCTTCTTCTTTCTTCTTTCTTGTGTTGTTTGGTTCTTCACTGATTCTTCTTTCTTCTGTTGTTTGGTCCTTCACTGACCGAAAACTATTGGGTGGTTGCTTCCTATGGTACAATCATTGTGTGGTGCATTTTCTCTTCACTATAATGTCATTTCATTTGTATTTACCATCAGTTATTAACTCTTATGGCTGTGAGTTTATATTTGGTGATAGGTAGCTCATGTAGCGTTGAGCTTGGCATTTTAGACAAATTATTTGGCTTGTCTCTTTGACTCAATAATTGACATGGTAAGCATTTTATTTCACTGAAATCTTAGGGCTCATATGTCATGTTACAGAGTTTACTGTAATGGACTAGCAGACTGACTAGCAAAAGCAGCAGAACAGAATAATGAATTGACAATATCTTTTGACAAAATACCCAAAAGTGCACTGATTTAAGAATTAACCAAAGAAACTACACATAGTGGAAAAACGAATGGTAGGAAACAACGAAAGGTACAGTAACTAAAATGTTATTCCCTAATATTAGAGACATACTATAAACAAAATTGAAAGTGACTCCCAACTTCACAGCAATAGTGACTGGTCACTGAACACAGAAAAATAAATCTTACCTCCACAGTTTCACGACAATAAACAAGCCTATGTGCCAGTGCAGTGCAGGAGAACAAACAGTGTATCACATATATGAGGGTGAGATCGGTGAGATGTTAAAAAAGTCAGAGTCAAAATTTAATCAATAGTGTAAAAAAAGGAACTTAGCCATCAACAAAAGTAGATTGTATAAAGAAACATCTAAAAGAATACAAACATTTATCAGTGCAATGCAAATCTAATAAGTTGTTTTATTGTAAATAATGAAATATTGACATATAAGAATTATAAGTTATGTTATCCCTTCACTGCATAAATTTTTAAATTCTATTATTTGCACCTTAATTTAGTTATGTAATGTTATTTTTACATACTACGCTCTATTGTCCCTTATACAACTATAATAATTTTATATACAAAAGTATTCCACAGGTAGAAATCTATGAACTGAAGCAATTTCTTTTCAAAAAACCATGGAAAAATAAACTGTTCCAGATCTGGGACATGATGCAGTGTAGGTTTTCTTATTACTTGATTTAAATGTATATAAACTGTTATGACAGCAACAGACAACTGCTTCCTGTTACAGTTTGGATTACATTTGCCACAAACACCTGGCAGGAAATGAGAGAGTTTACAGCAAGACAATCAGGAATCTGCAGTTTTGTGATAGGCTTGCAATGATACTAACCTGTGAGGAATAACAGGAGACAATTCATCCTGATCCCAAAGTAAGGAAAGGACACATCCAATGCCATAAACCTCCGGCCCAAAATTCTTCTAACCGCTATGTCAAAGGTGCTCGAGCATCAAGTACGGGACTATCTACAAAACTTTGATGTCCTGGTCACCGAACAGTTTGACTTCCATATTAGGCATTCACCACTCATGAGCTGATGATAATGATGGAGTACATCATGGACACCAGGTGTTGGAAGGAACAGATTGGCTGTTTCTTGGATGTAGAGAAAGGCTTTGACAACATATGGCATGATAGGCTTTTATTCAAACTCTAGGAAGTTCAACTCCCAGGTGCTACCTTCATCTGATCGCTAGCTTTCTAGAGTTGTGGCTTACCTCCCTCCCAGATGTGCTGGGCCTCCCCACAAGAGGAGTGGGCTGCCCTCCTCGACCATTCTCTTCCCACTATTGCTGCTGGGGACTTCAACTCCAAGCATCCCCCTATGGAACGGCCGTGCACAAACCCATGTGGCAGTTCTGCTTCTTGCTACCATGCATCATTAGGATCTGTACCTCTAGTCTCTGGGAGTCAGGCCTGAGTCTATCTGGCAGGCTCCGAGTTGACTTGTTGCCAAAGAAAGGACCTGCCATACCCTTCAATCTCTACACGGGATTGTGTACACCATGAAGAGTAAAGCTGAGATATCTACCAACTACATGGAGGAGCAATTTACCATCCTCAGAGGCCTCTGTGATATCTACCACTCAGCTGTGGTCACAAACTTCCTTTCTGGATAGTTCTACCCCCCCCCCCCCAGTAATCCTCTGCTCCATTCAACCAGACTGATACGGAATTGGTCGTTCGTCAACTTCACCCTAAGTAGGCTCCCAGCAAGAATCATATTGGCACAGTGGCACTGCTACACAGCCCCCCTGGATTCATCTTGCTAGTTCATGAGCTGTTTAATGGATATCACCGGCTCCATTATTTCCCCAGCCTGTGGAAACATGCAAAGATAGTCATGATTACCAAACCATACAAGTTTTGTATGCTCCCTGTAAACCATCACCCCATCTTTCTCTTGCCAGTCATTTTGAAGGTGTTCAAGTGGCACCTGTGTGGTCACATTGCGCCCCTGTAGGATGTTTTCATTCAATAGGAACAGTTCAGCTTTTTTAGAGAGAACTCAATGACTTTTCAACTCTTCAGGGTTATTGCCTAACTGACGGATGCCGACAACAAACAGTATAGTTCAATGTGAGTAAGGCCTTCGATTGAGTTTGACACAAAGCCATTTTCTATAAACTGGCCTGTGCCCATTTCGTGCGTCTTCTGTTCATCTTCCGCAGTCATGTCTCTGCGAATGCTTTATGGTATCACTAGACAAATTTAAAAAAGGATGCGGAAAAAATGTGAACTACGGGAGTTTAAAGACAAATGATCAAGCGCGTCTCACACTACCGAGCAGTCTACAGTCATACTCAAAAGTTTGTCATTTAAATGTATGTTTCCAAGCTGATAATATCATGAGCGTTGATTTGTATTACAAGATAGGCTAATATTTGTGCGTGTTCGTGTTACAAAGTAGGACATTTGAAATGATGTAGAATAACAAAGGACAAAGGTTAAGTATTCCTAATGCTCTTACTGTAATTTTTGGACGGGTAAATTTTTAAGTTGCGTATGAGTTTTATTTTGACTGTACAAACATCAACCACCATAGGGGAACGTACTGTATCCCCACACAACTCCCAGTGCCAGTACTGCTATGCGTCCCCTATCTGAATCCAATGTTAACATAGCCGTGTAATATGTGTCATGATGGGTCGCATTCATCCGTTCAACCATTCTTCAGGTATACTCAGGTGTTCCTCAAGGTTCTGTCCTCATCACCGTTCTGTACCTTTGTTGTTATAGGTAATGATTTTTGTGAAATTTAGAATTAAAAATATCAATCATCTACCATTTTGAAAAATGTTTGATAATACTTTCTTTTATTTTGTACTTGTAAGTACACAATAGGTAAACCTATTGTGTATACCAAATATCAAGTGTAGGTTTACTAAATTTCAACCGTGCATCTCTTTTTTGATAGTAATTAATTTTTGTAATAGAAACACAAACAGGCATACAGATGGAAAATGAAGCATTTTTTTGCTATAAGTTTATTGGAAATTTTTCCTTCAGTTTAATGAGTAGACTTATTTCCCCAGAGTGTGAAACTCGCTGTATATGTAATATATTTATGTATGTAGTTCAAACATTTCTTGCTTCAGTCCTTTTCTTGAAATGTGCATTATTTAGTATTTAGTATTATTTTTCAATCAAGATATTTTTCTTATTTGGAACATGTTTTGGACATCAAATATTATGCCCAGCCTCAGCCATCTGTAATAATTGTTTTGGACAACCCGCTAATAACCAAAAACCAACAGGAAGTCATAGCAATAACCAACCTAGGCACAATTATTCAATAAGACAAAAAACTATTTATTTGATGCCCAAAACATGTTCCGAGTAAGGAAAAATATATTGTTACAACAATCTCACTTATTGTCGTATGGTACAGTGGAAACAAATTTACCGACACCAATGAAGTCACTAATCACCAGCTTTAATTAATCACAAATAACAGTTTGTAATCAACAAAATTATAGTCTGAGGTTGGGCCCATGCCCATTTGACACCTAGAGAAATCGGACCTCCGAGGGTCCGAAATTGGGAGGTCCGATTGATCTAGGCGTCAAACGGGCATGGGCCCAACCACAGTGCTGCCCTTGTGGCAAGTCACCCTCTGGTTCTCCGGAAACGTTCCCTTGAACTAGTTTCAAGTCTGACCATTTAAATAATACAAAAAATTATACTTGTACAATAATTCAAGATAAATTTGTACACATACAATATTAATGTCAACTATATTACAATTCCACACTATCTATAACACAGTAGCACTTTGTCGCACTTGAATAAATCGCCACTTGATCCGCACTAAGGAATATCGCTCGGCACAACTGATTGGCTTATATAGGTCACCCAGAGTTATAGAAAAAATGTTCCATCCTAAACTGCACGCCACCTAATGCATAATTCTAGAGTACTCTAGAACGTACTTGTGCGTGGCCTTGACTGAGGATACACCTGCACCTGCCCGACTAGGTGGACGCTCTCGGCTGTTCCAGGCATTTCCATTCCTTTCAATATCTTGCATGAAAAACAATATTGAATATTAAATAAATTATATATGTAAGTATACTATAATATAAATATATAATTACTTTATACATGTATTTATGTATTATTTTTTGTTATATTTATTCTATAATTCTGAATAGTAAAAGTCACAGTAAAAGTAAAGCTAACACAACAATATATTGTTAACACTTGCATGGCCACTGCTAAGAAAATTCCTCCACAGTCATCGATTAAATTCACTGCACTGCAGTATTTAACCAGTTTGGCTATATATCTTGTAAAGTGTCAGTGCCATAGCCTGTGTGTCTCTTGATGTAGCAGTGTTCATGACACCTTCACACCTAGCCTGCTGTAATTCTTGCCCATCTCAATTTAATTTTATTAATTATGTAAGTGATATCCACTAGTATAGTTTGATTACATAACCTGTCTGTATTGTGTTTCTGAGCTTTTCTGTGCAGCCTTCAGTTTTTGTATCATTTCTATGCCTGTTGCTCCTAGTTTCTTACCCATTACTTACTTCATGAAAAACAAGTTGATTAAAAAATTCCCTTTTCAGATGCTGTGGCAATTATTTTTATTCGTAGTATATCTTACTGGATTAACAACTCCTGACATTACATCTTACAATGTTTGTTATTACTTCACTCCAAAATTTCTCTTAATTCATAGATGTAGCATCATTACCAACAATGTTAACCTCCTCTGTCCTTTCACTAATGACACTCAGTCGTATACAAATATTATTTTTAAAAGACAGAAGTCATCTATGTTAATTTCTTAGTTTTACATTCTAACTGGCTAAACATAGATTTCAACAGTACAGAGAATAGCCCCAACTAAAAACTTCCCCCAATCACAACAGAAATATTTTCCGTTTACTGTTTCCTTGCTGCTGTCTTCTATCTGATATTCCTAGTATGACCCTCGCTCTGATTTTCTTCCAAATCAGCAGATTTTGCAGAATTCTTGTACTCACTGTACCCATTTTTCTCATGTGTAAGTCAATAGAGGGCATATGCTGGTGACATGGTTATACTTGGCCATAACAAAAATGGGGTAAGGGAAACATTCATAGAACTGGAAGAACAGACAAAGGAGGTTGGGTTGTTAATAAACCAGGACAAAACAAAGTACATGTGTGTTTCAAGTTCAAGACATAATGAAAGAAATACACTGGATGTTGTGGAGGCTATAGCTTTGACCAAGTAGATAATTTTGCCTGCCTGGGATCACTGCTAAATGAGGACAATTTGAACAGTGAGGAAATCAAAACAAGGATAGCAAAGTGAAACAGAGCGTATTTTGCAAACAAGAAACTATTGTGCTCTAGGATCCTAAGTCATAATTCTAAACTGAAAATTTATAAAAGCCTTATAAGATCAATAGTGACTTACAGCTGTGACATATGAACCATGCGGAAGAAAGATGAAGAAGATCTTAAACGATTTGAGAGAAAAATACTTAAGAGAATGTTTGGGCCAGTAGTGCAACAAGATGGCACTTGGCAGATCCGCATGAATCTTGAACTTGATACATTAATAAACAGAGAAAACAAAGTAAAATTTATTAGTAACAGAGAATTAGATGACTATGACATATTCATAGAATGGAGAAGACCAGAAATACAAGAACTATCACAGAATGGAAACCCTTGGAGTCTAGGACTTGCGAACCATGGAGATCAGAGGATGCAAGATTATTTCTGAGAACAGAAGGGAATGGTGTAGGATTGTTGAGGGGGTCAAATCTCAGAGAGGGAAATAGAGCCAGAGGAAGAAGGAGAAGAAGAGGTCAGTAGAGGAAACATCAGTTAATAAACCAAGGACAGACTGTTATTCTTCATAATATTCCATACAGTATCTCTCTGGCCTTATTTAATTTAATGTAATTATTTAATTACATGTAGCTTCCAAATCCTCTGTGTAATTTTTTAAAATCCAAATACAGTGTTTATTTTATAAAACACACAACACATGTGTAATTATAAAAATTAATATTTTTTTTTTTTTTTAATACAGGCGTGTAGTGGTTTTGTCATTGTTGTTAAATGTATTTATGGAAGTGGGACTAAAGGAAAACAAAATACAAGATTAAGACTGTAATTATGGTTCAAGAGAGAAAATAAAAATGTTAAGCTTAACTTATCATGTACCTCTACTTGATGGAATCAAGAAAGAATTAGAAAAAGTATTCACTTATATTGACAGATTATTAAGAGCAAAATATTTGTTTTAAACACCAACAAAACAAAAGTCATGGAAAGCTCCAGGAATGGAAGTATAGGTCATCATCATCATTTTCATGGATTAATCCAAAGATGGTTTGTTCTGGTCTCAAATAGGGAAAGATTACAGCTGGTAACTCTAGTGCTTCCTCAGACGTCCCACACCTCTTCGTCCCTTCGGCTAATAGTTCCAGAGTTGTTTGGGGATGCGGCAGTCATCCATTTGGCAAAGATGTTCCCACCAATTCAGCTGATACTGGGTGATCCTGTTGAGTATACTCATAATATTCAGTTCCTGCGTATATCTGTGTTTGTTCTATGATCATGGAGAGTATACCCTGCCATGTACCTGAGAAATCCCATATCAACTGCTTGGATGTGACTAGCCTGGCCTTTCGTTAAAGTCCAGTTCTCAGATCCATAAAGAAGTATGGGATGAGCTATCACTTTGTAGAATTTTACGTGTGTTCCTTTACTTGCTGACTTAAGGGTTCGCCTAATGGTCCCGCACATAAGTTAGAACTTATACAACTTATTCACAACGTCATTGCATACAATATAAGACACAACGTAGCCCAGGTATTCAAAATTGCTACAGTAACTTGTTCCAGGACAGTACCATCTATATCAATTTTTCCCCATACGGAATCAGTTCCACAAAAAGCCATCACCTTGGTCTTACATGTGGATAACTGCAATCCAGAGTCTTTGCAGATTTGATTGAACAAATGTATCCCCATCTGCAATCTGTTTTCAGAGTCCGACAGAATAGCCTGATTATCCGCAAACAACAAAGTGTCAGTTGTAGACTGACCAATCATAAAATTTTCTGGAAGACACATCTGCCAGTTTTGTATAGCATCGTCAATACATAAATTAAAAAGAGGTGATAATGGACACCCTTGTCGCACTCCACAATTGATCAGGCCAACTCTAGGATCTGTTCTTGGTTTCCCTGCTTTTATTAAGATTTTATTCTCCACACTAAGACTCTGTATTGCTCTGATTAGATGTTGTGGGATCCCTTTCCTTGCCATTACTGCCCATAGTTTGTTCCGATTCATTCTGTCAAATGCCTTCTTGAAGTCGATGAAAGCTATGTATGTGGCCAGCTGATACTCTCTATGCTTTTCAATGAGCTGGGCTATTGTAAATATACAATCTAAACATGATCTGCCCTTCCTGAAACCGTTCTGGGCCTCTGAAAGCACGGTCTCCGTTACTGCATTCAGCCGCGTTCTTAATATAGATGCATACAATTTATATGAAGTATTAAGAAGGCTGACTCCTCTGTAGTTCCTGCAGTCATTACGATCACCTTTCTTGAATATGGGAATTAGCTTGCAATCCACCAGTCGTCAGGAACATGACCAGTGGTCCAGCATAGATTAATGAACTGCAGCAAACGATCATTCAGCAAGGCTGGTGCACACTTTATGAGCTCCACTTTCAGCCCATCAGTGCCCAGTGCTTTTCTATTCTGGAAGTGTAGATGATACCTTAAATATTTAACATTGGGTAAGTGTAAAACAGAGGATGTGTGAATTCACTACTTGATAACAGCCACAAGGTTAGAGAAAGTATAAAGGGTAAAAAAAATGACAAGCCAAAGTGGCTCTTTAAAAAGAAAATTTTGTTATTGTCTAATATAGGAATTTGGAAGAAATTCCTGAAGTGACATATTTGGAGCATCACATTCCATAGATGCAAACCCTGGACAAATGGGAAAAGTGAGGGACAAGTGATAGAAGCCTTTCAAATGTAGTCCTATAGGAGAGTGTGAAAAATAATGTGGATGAGCATAGTAACAAATAAATGGGTTCTAGAAATACTGGGAGAAAGGAAAACTATAATGAGAAGACAAGTCAGTTTGGCGTTGCACTGGTTGAGACCCTGTTAATAATTTTGTGATGTAGGGTACAGTAATGAAAATAATGCTGGGAAAGGTAGAAATTGGAGAACCTGAAGCAGATTGTTGTACATATGGGATATCGTAGGTAATCAAAAATGAAGAGATTATGTCAGGATAGCAGAAGACAGAGGACCATATCAAATCAACTGAGAGAGAGAGAGAGAGAGAGAGAGAGGGGGTGAGAGAGTTATTTTCTCTCGTAAGGAAGTTAAATTTATAAGTGTCCTCATATACAGAGAATGAGTGTATTAACTTTTTTTTAGGGCAATTTAATTATGGCTGGCGCCCCGCCCCCTCTTGCATCCTAGCTTCCACTAGCACCGGTCTAAACAGTCATTCATTGCATCTTCGATGTCCATTTTCCATGAATGTTTAGGTCTTCCTTTTTTTCTTCTAAAGGGTGGAGTCCATTCCCACACCTTCCTTGGTCATCTCTCATCTGACATTCTTTTTAGGTGTCCGAGGCAATTCAGTCTTCTTGCTTCTGTTGTTTCTATAATGTCAAGGTTGATTCCCATCGCTTCTCTTATCTCTACATTTCTCTCTCTATCTAGTGTTGTTAGTCTACAGCACCTCCACCAGTAATCCGTCTCCATAGCTCTTATTATGGATTTATTTCTTTTATTAATTACCTACAGTTCTGCTCCATATATAGGCCTATACTCTCGACTACAGTGTATTAACTAATAATGGTAATCATTTTGCATGTGAATCGAAACACAAAGCAGATGTGACAAAGGAGAAATTTATTTTGCAATATGTACATTATACTACAGAAAATATTTGTTAATTGGATAAAAATAAAAATAAAGATTTTATTTTAATATGATAAACAAATATGTACTATTTGAAATGTTTGTAGCATCACACAAATTATAAAATGGTAAGTAAATAAAATAAAAAGTTACCTAATTGGCTGTTTAATTTGTATTATTGTATTGTATTCTTGTTTAAGTTGTATTATTACGTTTATAAACAGCATTTCTTCAGAACACACAAATTAGAAAATGAAATAAATGGTTTTCTTCATTTACCTCATAACTTTTATTTTTTATGTATGTAAATTAATAATTTGGTATGAAATAAATCATAATTTGTTTGTTTTTATAAATTGAATGAAATGTTACACATATTACAATGGTGCGCGCGCGCGCGTTGTGTGTGTGTGTGTGTGTGTGGTGAGCCATCCCTACGTCCGTACATCATCAAGTACAGTTCAGTGAAGAGTTAGTGACTTGTGACTTCACAGTAAAGTCTAAAGTAATGTGAGTTTATCCACCCTTCTTGACAGCATAAGAGCAGTTTGTACATACTTAAAACTAACTGGTGCTGGTAACTATGTAGTGGGCATTATCAGGAGGTCACTTATTTGCTGTAAACACTTGAAAAATAGAAATAACCCCATATTAGACAATGTGTATCTTATTAAACATATTGACATAAGACATGCATACAAAGTGTGCGCGCGCGCGCACACACACACACACACACCATCAGAGTTAAATTTCTTTATATATTCTAAAACTTGTTAGTTCCCTTTCTGTTTTAAATTCTGATCAGCCATTTTTTTATTTTTATACTTGTTAAATTATTTTTGTACATATTTTATGAGTATATTAAATGTTTTAGTAATATTAAGAGTTTAAATGAGTTATTTAATAGTTTTTTAACTATTTTTTTTAATTTATCACATTCTAAATTAATTTATATTTGCTCATTTGTTAATAAATTATTGTTTTTATATTCCAGAATATATAAGCTTTTCCAAATGTGTATTTTTCTCCTTCGGTTACATTTTTAATTAACGTTATATCATGCACAATACAAAAATAGTGTGTAAGAAAATAAATCCACTGGCTGAATACAACAGTAACTGTTCAAGGAGAAATTTTGTCTTTCATGATTGAAATATTATCAGCTTTTAAAAATAACAGTATAAAAAATTAAAAAAGCTGCGTAACTCTTTATGTAATTTAGGTTGATGATAAGGCTTGTTTCTTATTTGTGTTAACAAAAAATTGGCTTATACGATCCAGTTTTTAATAACTAATTCAGATTAATGTAGACTAACAGAGAACATAATTCATACCAAAAGTTGTGTCACTTCAAGAAATATAAATCAGATGCGAGTTAATTTATCTAATAAGAGAAAATATTGTAAACGTGCTACATATGTTACTTCATGTCCATTATGTGGTTGAAACCTCAGTATTGTATAGTATTGTGTATTCAGTAAAGACAATATAATTCTCCATCCTTCCAAGCAAGAGGGCAAGAGAAACATTAGGGCATGCTTAACAACAATAATAGGATAATGCACATAAGAATTACCAAGAGCAGTAAACTTAACTGTATGCCACAAAAGCTATTCATATTCATATGACACACGATATCCAAATGTATAAAAGTGAAATTGTTTAGAGCAGGGGTCTCCAAACTTTTTCACTTGAGGGCAGAATTGAAAAGTCTTGGAAGTCAGGTGGGCCAACAACAACAACACACACACACACACACACACACACACACACACACACACACACACACACACACGTGCACACGCACGTGCTCGTAATAAACTTAATTTTTTTAAGTTTACAAAATAATCAAGTCAATAAAATAGAAATTTAAATAAAAATTAAGCAGACTTATCCAAAGAAACAAATTCATTTATTCAATATAATGTAAATAAGAGTAAGTTCTGTCCATTTTGGATCAAATTTTGATGCTCCTATCACTACAATGGATTTCAAGTGTTCGTCTGACAAGTTAGCCCTGTACTTTGATTTTACAAAGTTCATTGTTGAAAATCTTTGTTTGCAGATGTAGGTCGATCCAAACATTAAAAGCATTGCTCTTTTTATTTTCTTGAAATCATCACTCAATAAGATGCAAGTGAAAAGCGTGATTCATTCAAGGCACCCAGATGAACAAGCACATTAACCACGTAATGTGCAACTTTTGGTTAAACTTGTACAAAATATTATAACATTTTACTGAACTTATTTCTTGTTTAGTTAGTTAGTAAAATGTTATAATATTTTAAGTATTTTGACGATCTATTTACAAACTGCATGCAGCATCGGCCGGGTTGCCACGGGCCAGACAATGAACTTTTTGGGCGGGATCCGGTCCGTGGGCCGTAGTTTGGAGACCCCTGGTTTATAGCATTGATCTGACCAGAGTTATCGTACACAGCAGATATCCAGGCTCTCTTTAACAAATGGTATGATCCTACTTAGATGATTTGAGAGAAAAATGTTATGATATATATATTGACCTGTAAAAAAAGGGGAGGTCAATGCATGCATGGAGACCAAGGTAGAACAGAGAGATTGAGATAATAGGTTGTGTATAGTTAGTGCCTGTTCACAACAGAACACCCAAACTCAGTGGCATGCGGCGGGTAGAAACTTTGGTGAATCTGAGTTTTATCCAACACCGTAGGCCTAATTTAGTTTCAAAAAGACAGCCGAAGCCCAATTTATAATTAAAATTAATGTATGAGTACCTTTCTGTTAGTAGGTGGCACACACGATTATGATTGAATTTTAGGTAGAAGATCCATTATTAATTAATGTTATAAGTCTATAAAGTCATATAATAATTATTAATTATTAGATCCATTATAAGTCTAATATCTTAATGTTTTATAGCATGATAAAATATTATGTTCAGTGCAGAATACATAGAACATACAGTATATATACCCTGCATTTCAAAATCTCAAAGACTGAGTTACTAACGCTTTAAGAAACACTGGCACAATAAAGGCTTCAAATTGAGGTGCAGATTCTTTTTAAAACACATGGGTTTATAAATATAAATACTGTAATAACACATCATATGCAGTGGTAATTCTACTTTTTTAAGAATAAACACACTGATACTAAAAGCATACTAAGCATAACTCTCCTGTATGCAAACACATTTTCTTTAAATATACAAACATTTAAATAGTTTTCAATATTGTACTAGAGTTTAATAGCTTTAAAGTCTTAAAAGATTGTATACACTTTCCCCTTCAAACACTTCACTACTGTACAACACAATAGTTTATTTTATAAACACATACTGTCAAATAATTTGCCAAATGTTTCCAAAAGGCTTTAAAAAGGACATTCAGGATAATCTTGAAACCACATATACAAGTAATTGTCAATTTTATCACACATTCACAATAAATATGCTTGTAGTTCACATTCTTTCTCTGTGATGGCTCCCTTGCTACAGACAGAGTTTATTGAAAAACACCTTCAAAGTCATCATGGAGAGATGCTATACTTTGAGTTTCTGCAATTTTCTTTCAGCAGTGCAAAATGTCACTGGCTTGAGTCTGTCATCTGTATATGAAAATATTTTATTAAAAGTATTTTGTCTCTAACACTGACAAAAATTCACTACTGGGAGCTAAAATATCAGACTCGATCTCTTCAAAGTGATCTAACGTAGCATTGAATACATCACACAATTAACATCTGTTCCTATACATGGTATTTACAAGCCTTCAGGAATAATTCCACCTCATTGGGCACAGATCAGGAAGTCATCGCTGCACAAACTTATATGAAAATTTAGTGCGTTTTGGAGATCTCAAAAAATGCTCCAATACCACTAAGTGTGCTAACAAATATTTTGAACTCGAGTAATTGCTTTGACATTTTGAGACAAACAAGGTTTAAAACATGAGCACATCAATGGACAAAGAGACCTTGCAGATTAGTTCTTTTAATTATGGTCTCTACTCAAATTAAAATTTCCCCATTGTTGCCGCCCCATTGTAGGGTTGAGCAACTAGTTTTTCACTGCATTCAAATTCAGTGAGGAACTGGCAAATGAGCGTTGCAACAGCCTGGGCATGCCGATCACAACTTACATCATTGAATCCTAAAAATCTCTCTTTTACTTCTCCATATACGCATAATGCAAAACTATAGAGAACTATGCTTTATTTGAAATATCTCTGGTTTCATAGACTAATACAGCTACAATGTGTACCTCATTTATTTCATTTTTTATAGTCACTAAAAGAACTGAGCTAATCACTTCAATAAGATTAGACAGTTTCCTAAATACAATAGACGTTCCGCATGAACATATTCAGCTGTGTGCTTAAGAAGTTCTAGTTAATTACCTCGATTAACTGTCTTTTCCCCTTCATCGTGTCTTCAAAGTGCTAATTCTTATTTACTGAGATATCAAACAGCATTATACTACTAAAAAAATCTCTATTGCATTGAAAATTCTGATTGTGAGCCGATATCTCCGATTTAAGTTGGTCATCTAATGCAATTTCTATTCTACTCTGCCCAAAAGCAGCAATTCACAATGATGAATGAAGATGATTCACAATAGATTTGTGGCCGCCAATAGATTCAACTAAGTTTCCTAAATGTCTGAATCCAGTCTTGGCCTAGACACTGCTCCTGTCCTTTCCAAACAACAAACAATACCAACATGATCGAATTGTTGATTACTGTTTGTTTAATTAATTAAAATAACATTACATTAATAATTTAAATTGTAATACTGTATAAATTAAGTTCTCTCATACTATAATTTGCTCGTTTTCTTAAAGATAATTTGAAGATGTAAACAAACTATCATAAGTCTTCACATATAAAATGATACATACATACGCACGCACACACTCACATCACCAACACATTCACCCAAATATTTAATTGTTTCATTATATTTGATATTTCTATTGTATTTCATACACAGGTCCTGAAGATGACAATAAATATTGTCGAAACGTCGACGCAAAATAGCTAAAATTTGTATTATTGACCGATCCTCACTAACCATCCACTAAAACATTATTATTATTATATCACACATACACGTGAAATTTTATTGATTCAATTTTATAAAGCTCCTGTGATTGTATTTATGTGGTGAATCAGTAAGCGAGGCTTCATATGTTTATTATTATTATTTGTTCTCATATCTTTTTACTGCCTACACTAACATGTCCAACTTGTTTGTGACCTCGAACAATGCTTTCCAATCCTGTAGATCTAACCTTTACAATCTGGTCATTGTATCGGCATGTCCTTCAATGAACTCCATGCAGAGAGCCGCCTAACTTATCCTCACCTCCAATGTTCTATTCTGCATGTGTCCTAATGACCTTAATCTCTGTCCTTTAATGTATCTCATTATATTCTCTCCATTCAACATCTCTATTTCATGGTAATCAATCATCCATACACACTCACATACAAATGTAGCAGATGGCCAAGGGCTGTGATTGTGACTGCATTAAAATGATGTAAATTTTGAAGTACATCCTAAAGAATTTTTTTCTCTCATTGACTTGAAGCACTGCTGGCCTTAGATACTTGGGGTCATGTGTCAAATTAAACAAAAACACTCAATTTTTTATTATTATCAAACAAACATAAATTGTTTTATTAATATGCTTTGGCATTGATTACTTATAATTCAATCATAGCGCGCACGTGCACATCCACACATGCACACACGCACACACACACACATGATCTAAATTCCACTGTCTCGTTGGCTGAGGAGGCATTTTTCAGCTTCACTATGATCAAAGTTCACAACTGTGTATTCTATTTAAACACACACTACACAAACATATAGTCTCCATCTGTTATTCACAGTGGCTTTAGGGAACGTGTGGCAGATAAGGAACTGAACTATGCTACTTGATAAGTAAGCATTTCTATGTCTCAGTCAGCAGTCTGTCTGCATACACCGACCAACAAACATGAAGTTACTTGGTATCATTTTGCTATGGCTTCTCCAGTTTTGTTTCAGCAAAGGTATTATTATATAAACCGTACTGTTTATTTTTGTTATGGCTTTTTATATCATTGTAATTAATTTTTATTGTTAATTTTCATAATTATTTGCAACACTCATAAACAAATAGACAATGCAAGTTAATACAAGTTTATAATTTTCTGTTGTAAAATGTTAGTATCATCATGGTAGTCATATAAATATAATAATGAAATTGTACAATTAATTACATTATAAAACAGTAAAATTTATTAACTACTGTTTTTTAATCATTCACCACTTTTTGGCATAAAACAAATTATTGACAAGAAAAGCAGCAAGAATAAAACTGATAACTATTTCGAGAAAGATAAAATAGTAGAAAATATACAAACTATACAAAAAGGAAGTAAGTATTGAATATGAAAGATAAATTTTGTCATTTATCCTGTTTCAAACTAGATGTCAATTGTCCAATTAAAATCTGCATAGGAAGTGTATGTGTACGTGCACGCATACGTGTGTGTGTGTGTGTGTGTGTGTGTACGCTTATACATTACTCTCTAAAATATCTTGTAAAAAAAATATAAGAAATGCAAAAAATTAGAGATAAGTTTACATATGTTATGTGTGTTATGTGTATATATTAAAAAATTACTCATTCTTATTTAATGTAAATATTATATAATATACTTTTACAAGAATGTATTTTTTGTTTATTTACATCTTAAATCTTTTATCTGAAGACAGTATAAAAAAAGAAAACTTTTGAAACACTGAGATACAATATTAATAAATGTAAAATATATTCTTATAAAAAATAGTTTATAATTTGTTTGCAAGTACTTCTTGATTTTTCTTTCTGTATTTCTATGATATGTATTATATCAAGTAATAATTACTTCTTTAACTGTATTTTGCTTATATAATGATGAAAAATAAGAAACATACACTTGAAGAAGTAATTATTATTTGATAATATAACACACACACACACATGTAAACATTGTGTTTGTTTGCGAGTATGAGATGTTTATGAAAATATAAAAATATGTCTCCTGATGATTTTGGGTTACTTTCCATGTCATGGAAAACCTGAGGATTTTGTGGTCTTTAAAAAACCGTATGGAGATGTTTTACAAGCACTGTACTTCTTCTGAGAGTAAAAACATCTTCACAGTTCCTTTTAAGGGCCACAAGAGAAGCATTCAGAAAACAACCCAAAATTGTCAAGACACACACACACAAATAGTATATAATATACAATATTAATATTTCTATTAAATATTATATATACAAGATGGTATAAAAAAAATAAGTAGTAAATAGTTATGCCTACATAAATATATAAAATATATATTGTACACATGTACATCATATAAGTTTATATGAGAGAAAGAGAGAGAGAGAGAGAGAGAGAGAGAGAGAGAGAGAGAGAGAGAGTATGTTTGTGTGTGTTTGAAGATAATGTAGATACAATTAGAATACGAAAATTACAAAACTCAATCTAGTTATTCAGGCTAGAGTATAGTACTGCATTTTAAAGCAAAGTAAGAAATTTATTAAAAGGAAACAAAATCTTTTATTAAAAAATTGAATACATCACTGAATGATTGGTATCCTGTTTAGGCTGTAGTCCACAAATTTCAATGCCAGAAGCCAGAAATTTCAACATGCTTGGTAAAAAGCCAGATGTTTTATCTATGCCCGTGGAGTGGAGCAGGAACTAAGATTTTAAATGCCAGCTATGGACTAAGTTAAGGATATCTGAGGTCTTTAGCAGGATAATATGTCCTTAAGTGTAATTTTAAACCTTAGTACCTGCTCAACTGATGAGGGATGTTGTGGATACGGCCAAAACATCTGGCTTTTTACCAAGCATGTTGAAATTTCTGATGTCTGGCATTGAAATTTGTGGACCACAGCCCAGACAATCACTCTGACAACTCTCGCTATAAGAGTTTACATTCTCTAGCCAGGAATATAATTTATATTTTATGTTCATGTTTTTTCAAGTTTGATTATAGTTGGCAGATTTTTCAGATCATTATTCAAGTAGAAAAATTTCATAGTAAATTTTCAAAATGACTTTATCACTTTGTTAATAAATTTAATTATTTCTTGATTACTGTTCGTCTCTGTATAATTATTGTACATGAACTTATATGGCTTGTCCTGAGAAATGTAAGGATCTTTGCTTATTTATGTGTGTATTGAAAATATATTATTTGACTCGGAATTTATTAAATTACAAATCACTGTGTTGTATTTAAGTATGTTTTTATGTTCAAATGAATGACTGCTGATTTATACTGCTTTCCTCACAAGATTTCAATACTTTGTTACTCATCTCTTTTCTAATTGTTAACCTTCCGTCAGGCTAACAGCCCTTACAGCACGACAGCAAGCGCGGTGTATCAAATTGATAATCATACTGATTGACTGCTTTATCTTTTCTTTTTTAGCAATATTGCAAAATAGTATTTAATTTTTGATATTATAATGAATAATATATATTATCTGAAATATGTATGTGAATTAAAAAAAAAAAAAAATAGAAACCAATGTAACATTTGCAAACAGAAAGTAATATTTTATTTCTGACTTTTAATGAACATATAATCTGAAATGTATAAATTTACTGAAAAAATATTTATGAAACAGTTCAACATTATAACAATTAGAAAGTGTGTAGTGTACCTTCTTCAACCGCCTCTCGTTGGAGTCGTCAATTTACAAATAGCGAAGTGTGTATGGGTTGTTATGTGTTGTAAAATGTCGGGCGTTACCTCCGCGCACTTTTTGGAACTTACCGATGACTGGATCCTTTGCGGTGATGTAGTCCTGTAACACAACTTAATACTATGTTTTTTGTGGGCGCCACTTGGAATCTTTTGTTCCAAGAAAGAAATGTGATTATTAAAAAAATTAAAATTTTGAATTCTTACTTCTATGAAAAAATGTAAACAAGTCAGTTTGGTTTGAAAAAATAAAGTAAGTTTAATGATTCTTAAAAAAAATCGTCTGAAGGACTAACATTCATGAAAAAATTATAAAATTGCAGAGTTACAAAAAAAATTCATAAGTTATTATTATTATTGACAATTTTATTTCTCCAATCAAGTATCGGCTAGTGTTTTCAATTTTTTACTCAGTTGAAAAGCATGAGTGAAAAAATCTTTACTCTGAGGATGTGACTCCTTTGAACTACCAAGACATATCAATAAGATGCTTTACAAGAAAAATTAAGTAATTTGAAGGTGTGTGTGGCATGTGTAGTACAACTGTGACAAATGTAACCAGGTAAAAAAATGACTTTAATTTTGATAACTCACGTTCCAATGGTTAATTAATCTCGCACTGGACACTCCTCTCGGGTAGTTTTTTCAATCTCGCCTCTTCATGTGTGCACTGAATTTATTTTAAGTCAAAAATGCGATTATTTACAATTTCCGCACTTTTTGTGAAACAGTTTGGCAGTAGATTTTCGCTCGAATCCCGCCGCTTACAGGTCAGCTGTTTCGCGTTGGTTTCCAAATTGGCCGTCGCAGCGCTGATACCCTTGCAGTAGCGAGAAAGGCTTTGTGTATGTAATACATTATGGGAGTTTTTTGTCAAGTCAGTTTGTCTTTGCGAACACAGCAGAATTGGTTCTCTATTTAAAATTTTGGTCCCTCCTGGGCCGTTGACGTTCTGGCTGCGTGATTTCTATTAAAATGTGCCGTGTTGCTGCTCTATTTCAGCAACACATTGGCGTAGATTCTTGTAGAGGTTAAGTCAGTCTATTTGTCAATGTACGGGAAAAGCCTTTCTTCGTGTCTTGTGTCGATTTCTCGCCTTCGGTTTCACCTTAGTTGCATTGATCAGTGTCGTGGGTGATGCGTCTGTTCTGGATTTCAAGCTTCAAGTGTTTTTCGGTCGAATTTGGTCTCTCTTTTATACTGTGTCAGGGTGATTGTTTTCATGAACTTCCGGTATATTTGTGTAAAAATTCCTTCTAGAATGTTCGAGAATAAAGAAATGGAACGTCATGGAACAAATTTAATTTCCGTCGAAGCTTTTAGAACAAATTTCTTATTCTTCACACTAAGGATATTTCAAAATTACTCTGGTATTTGTCAAACAGTTTTACATCAGTACTCACAATTTGCATGCCATTATTACATTTGGATTCTCTGTTTTCAACTGAATCTAATGATACTAATTATGATTGGTTTTTAAATAAATTAACTATAATAAATAACACAATATACAACTCTCACCTTGGGTTGTTTCCATTGAAATTCAATTTTTAGAACAAAAAATTGTTGTGAAACTATTATGTTTCTTCCACAATATGAACACATAATATTACTATCTTCCTATAACGAAACAAACAAATTTTAACATACATAATACACAGATAATTTCAATTTTATATGGTCCATGCCTATGGCCTATGTTGTTGTCAATGTTATAACACAATAATTAGTCTTTTTCTTTAACATATATAGGATTTCACTAGTGTACACTAAGAGTTTATTACATTGTCTGTCTTTTGTGATACCTGGTTACTCTTTATACATATTATTTTTATTGCAGGATAACATAGCATCATATTGGTTTGCCTGAGATGTCCTTTTTCATAGTGGGACAAATCTCACTCTTATAAGTTAAATTCTTTCATAATTGATCTTATTTTCAACTGAGTCTGTCCGTTTTTATGGTATACTGAAATATTGTACCATTCTCTTTTATTTTTGTCAATATTTTGTAAACATTTAGCCAGATATGACTATTTTTTTGTACTGGTTGATTGGCCTCAGCCATACATGGTAAATATTTTGCTAACTCGACTATTTCAATGTTAAAGTTAGTCAAATATATTAGTATAGTCGCTTTATATTATATTTCAACTTTCTAATGCAATTTGGTTGCATTTTGGCAACATTAAATCCATAAATCACACAATATTATATGCCTACCACATGTTTTTAGTTAATACTGTTTTTGGCTATTTTGACTGACTTTTATTCATTTGACAGCTTTCTTTATTTAAGATAAATTGTTCATTTTTGTCTGCTTGACAATTACATATAGTTTTTATTTCAATTTGATAATAATTAATTTTTACATGAAATCTGAGTGTTTGGTCTCAAATCCAACACATTAATATTTTTTGTCATAACAATTATATAATTTTTATTTCAACTTAGATTCTTTCTAATAATGTATTTAAGTCATTTAATACATTTATTTTATTTACATTACATAATATAATAATGGATCATGTCCATTCATTCACAATAAATAGTTCTTTATAATCTATTCATAGTTACTAAACTTAATAATTAATGACTTCATTTTGGTTGATTCTTATATTATTTGTTTCTCTTATAGTATCTTATGGTTTTTTCACTGTTATTCACTTTAATAATATATATGGGGTTTGTGTCTTAGTCATAGTCTGGTTGTTTTTCATGTTAGTAGTATTAATTATTAGACAATATTACACCATTTTTTTAGGACTACTTGGGTTCGATACTGTTCACCTCACTTTCCTCTTATGATATATTGCTATGTAAATGATTTCCTTTATGGAACGTTCTGTGACGTTACAACATTCACAAAAACTAAGATATTACATGAATACATAACTTGAAATTTATAAATAGACAGAAAAAAGTACGTTGTAAAAAAAGTTTAGTTGTCACGAAAACTAAGAAAGTTGTATTATTCATTACTCTCCTCATCGGAAACATACTCTGATAAACCAGGAAGAATTTAGCATAATCAATGCAGTAGCTTTCTATATGATCAAACAAATAGGTTTTTTGCATTTCACGTAATTATACTTCATTAATTGTCGCTTTGTTGTGCATGTCTGCACCTTTCTTTTTTCTCTCAATGTCATTGTTATCATCTTGGGTTTCTTCATTGCCTTCTGGTCTGCAATGATTTAGACTATCTTGCAGATTTTTGTGTATTCCAGAAGTGTTTGTATCCCTTAAAATGATTTGGGGTAGAACTAATTTATGAGTTATAATGTCTTCAGAAACACTTTTATTCTAACAACATCATGACCATTCCCTAAATAAATAATTTGTGCGTTGATACAACTAATGTTTATCATTGCAAAAAATATGACCATTGGCCAATGGCGTACATTTCTTGCTACATTATATGATGCACATAATATGTCAGTAGTGTCCACTCTCCCTTTCGTTCTATTGTAAAATGTCACAGACAGCTTCTGCTTATCTCCAGTATCAGTATCTATTGATTTATCCTCATGCAAACTAGATGCCAAAACAACACATTTTCCAGAAATACAAACATAAATTGTTGTAGACTGAAACAGTGAATAAATATGAATAGAAATATGAAAAATTTACTAATCAAAATGATTTAACAAGACAATTGTAAACCTTTAAAAATATAACACGCACAGGCGCAGTGTATCAAATTGATCAAACAGACACCTTCTTTTCTTTGCAATAGCTGTTGGCATATTAAACGCTGTTGACAGATAAAGGGAAGGAATATGTTAAGCTACTGAGAGACAGGTAGTGCTGTCATCTGTTAGAGACAAATGGAACAAAAAACGTAAGACGAGTATCAATCAGATCAGCCGTGCCCGACGAAAGGTTAATGATGTTATTTTTTTGTTTTTATAACCACAGATCCAAAATTAAGTTTGATAATATACTCTGATTGATATTTTTATATTTGTACTGATTTAGTTTAGTTTAATTGCATTTGATGTATGCAAGGGATTATCAAAAAGGTAGTTGCATTTGGCCATATTGTTTTTCCTTCAAGAGATATTTTGATGAAAGTTGTTGGCAACACTGGTAAACTTCCGTTTCCATCTACTTTAGTAACATTTCCCACTTGGTAGTAATGGTTAGTCTCTTTTTAGAGATGAAATGTGTCACATCATGTGAAAGTAGTATCCAAATTAGAAATCTGTGCAGACAAGGAGGTGTAACCCTACTGAAATTCATCACCAGTCGAGGAAAGTGTATGGTGACTGAGCATTTTCATGCCAGGTCATCACAAAATGGTGATAGTTATTCAAAAATGGCTTCACAGATGTTAAGGATGATTATCAGCAGTGAAGACCATCAACTTCAACAACGGATGACAACAGCTGAACACATTCACGAAATATTGTCAGGCCCACAGTTGACGTTTGGCACCCTGCATTCAGGTAGACTCGTATTCCCCTGAAGATGGCAGCCAGTGAGGCTGTTGAAACGTTTGGTGGTTTGTAAACCCTGGACCACGGCCAAACAGCCTGGTAATTTCCTCTAATATAACAATCACCAAATGTTGCTTGCAAATAGGCGAATCACAGTGGATAAAACTGTGGCTGAATTGTATCTTTGACATGAAACTGTGTACTATATCATACCTGAGCATCTGCAATGTTGAAAAATTTGCACAAATCATTGGCGTGTGTTACAAAGGAAATCATTGAAAGGCTCAGTGGGGGAGTAGGAACAAACTCCTTACAATCGTGACCTTGTGTCATGTGACTTCCATATGTTAGGCCCTTGCAAAGTGGAAGTAGCACATTAATGAAGAAGGCCAAAATGTAGCTTAGGAATTGTTAGTTATTGGATATTGGTTGAGAATTTGTCAACAGTGGCACTGAAAAACTCATCACATGCTCTAGCTTGCAAATTTTGTAAAAAAGTTGATCTTAAATTGTACTTTCAGTTTTATTGTGTTGTATTCAAGTATTTTTTGAAGTTCAAACAAACAACTGCTGCTCTATACTGCTTTTCTTACAAGATTTTAATATTTTGTTATTCATATCTTTTCTAATTGTTAATGATGTTAACAAAATATTCCACATACTGTTTTCTCTTTTTTTTGTGGGTAATGCAACTAATATTTTGACCTCCCCTTGTACTTAGTATACCATGAGTTCATGAGACACGCCTTCTTTGCTAATAGTATGTGTTCTGTTTTGTTTGTAGTTTTGTATGCAATTTTGTGTCCTGCTTTTTTGAATTTGTGGGCTATTTTTTCAGTGCGGTTATTGATGTATGTTAGTGTTATGAATTTGTTGTTTTCTGTCTTTGTCAGTTGTTTGTTTTGTGTTTTGTGTAGGAGTTTATTGACTATTGTTCTGTTGTATCCGTTGGATTCTGCTAGATATTTTATCGTGTTTAGTTCGTCTTTGTAGTCTTTTTCGTCTAGAGAAATCCAAGAAAAAGATAATGGTGGCAACAGTGGCACATTAGTGTTCAAATGTCAAAAATGTTATAATGATAATATTCAACTGGAGGTCCTATGTTAATAATGATAATATTTAAGGTCTTATTAAACTGGAAACAGTTTTTATCTGCTAATATTAAGAAGGGACTAATGTAAAGATGTTGTTTGCTTTCAACTTTATTTAGAATAAAATATAAATGTAAAGTACTCTAACAAAGAGAACAAAGAATGCAGTAATGATATAAATGAAGAAAGGATATGAGTCATGCATGTTCTGCTATTTGTAGTTGATTAGATAGTAGTGTTAAATGAGGAATATCGTTCTGGTTGCATTATGAGTAAACTGATTAAATATTAATTGCAAACCCTCTGTGTGTGAATTTTAGAGAAAAAAACAACAGATATTATATAATATAAGACATAAAAAGAATTGAAACAAATATAAGTATTTAGAAACGAAATAACATGAGATATTTTATATAGAGACAAATGTTCGATGAAACTTAAATCAGTAATTCAGTAAGATAAAATTGTATTCCAAGCAAAAACTAATATATTTACAAAGCAGTAGTTGAACCAATTACAATTTATGGTACAGAATTTTAGTTAATAATGAAGTTGTAAGAGTGTATAATAATGGAGACAGACTTTCTTAGCTAACACCGAGAATTTCCTGACTGAAACGTAGACCAGATTGACAAAGCAGAATTAAAGAAATAATTTTTCCAAGACACCAAACATAGAGAGCTTGTTTGGCATAGACACCTGAGTGGAATGAGCAAGAAAATACTAAAAAAATGAACCAGGGGGGGAGGAAATATTTGAAATTAATAGGAAGCAATAGAGAAAGCAATGCGCCCTAGAGAAATCTTACTCAAGAACTAAAAAAACTCAAACACATAAATTATTATGGATGCTTTGTCTCTGTGGGTGTGTGATGTCTTGTTTTTTGAGATTGTTATCCTGGTTTTCAATGTACAACTTAACACAAACACAGGATATATCATATCACTCCTGCAAAAATTTAAGAATTCTCTCTCTCTCTCTCTCTCTCTCTCTCTCTCTCTCTCTCTCTCTCACTCTCTCTCTCTCTCACACACACACACACACACACACACATGCACGTGCGCACATGCACATGCACATACACACACATTACCACATTTCTTTTTTTTAAGTAATAAATTTATATGTTAATGGTTATAATCAACATTTGTCATATAATGTTTGTTAACACCTTTTTGTCTAAAGAAAAGGTGACAAATTGCTGACTCAAGGTACTTTACTCAATTTAAAGTATGATGTAAAGCATGGTCTGTATGATTTACAACATTTGTAAAGATATTTATAAAGTTTTAAAAGCAGTGATTTCTCTTGCAACTTATACAGTGAAATACAGTCAGCTGTCTGCTTAGATGAGTTTTTAAAATAAATGTTAACCAACCTTTCCTGTTCTGCTTACATTCTGACAACTGCTTTATGAGTAGGACTTTGAAATCAAAAGTCTCTTTCTGCAATGATGTTTATTGTTGACTGTCTATTATATCCCAAACTGATTGCATTATTTCTTACCATTCATTAGAGATTACCATCTCACAGTTTTTTTTACTCCAGCATTCTGGCAGACCTTACAGAAAAATGTCTTCTTGCTTGTATTAACCTGGTCACGCTTTTAGGGAAAATTATTTTTTCTGAGTTAAGAATATATCATTTGCTTGAAACTTGTCTGAAACAGATTGAGCTGGTATTCTGTAGAGCACTGAGGAAAACACTAAATGATCTTGATGTTTTTTTAACACATTTTCACACAATTAAAATATTTATTTGTTTGTGCAAAAAACAACTTTCTTCATTTTCTTGTTGGTATGTAAACACTTGGCAAATAATGTAAAATATAAACAAATAGCAGCATATTTCTACTGCACGTGTAGTACTGCAACTTTAAACATTATCCTACATAAAACCTGGTGCACACTACCGAAGGATATTTCCTAAACATGATAGTACATGAGGTAGGAAAAGGAAAGGTTGGGGGGGGGGAATCTCTTCCAAAATTTACCACACAGCCAAAATATTGTAATACTGTATATTTTTATAAAGTAAAAGAGAACTTCCTCTTATGGTAGTTGTAATTATTATTATTCACACTGATCATAAAAGTGGACCAACATTGACAAAATTAGTAATATATATATATATATATATATATATATATATATATATATGTTAGGTGGAGTTAAGATTGGTTAGTATGAATTTATATTTATACTTTTCACCCATGCAAGTTTGAGGCCTGATAGTAAAGTTGTATCTTACAGCGAAAAATCTGTTGTGGTAATCTGTATAGAAATTCTGTTTTGTTTTACTGGCATCATTGAAGTGAGATTTAGTTCTGATAATCACCATAAACAACAAATTCTGCACAAAGAAGATATTAATTTTGCAATAAAAAAAAACAACAAAGATATGCAAAGATATGAAGTGATGTAAAATTGTCTATGTAAAAACTCAAGACATAAAATACCTAAGCTTTTTCCCAGAACTAATGGATCTTGTTTAGCCATATAGCACCTGCACAAAGATGACTGTGGAAAACATGTTAATGGGTAAAAAATAAATCCACCCTGTTTATTGGGTTTGACTTAATGTGCTTTTTTTTAATTCCACAAACATGTGAAAAATACCGGAAGTGCTGTATTTACTGTATATGACAACAAGACCAATACAATGGTAGTTCTGAATGAAGTTTCATATAATCAGATCTGATCTGCTTAGCTGGGTGGATTAGGTTGTAAATTGGTATATACCTAAATACAAAGATCCTTCGTAAAGGGGACTGTTTTGAAATTCTTAGGAATAAGAAAAATCAAAATTATAGTAAATTCACAAAATACAATAAGATCTCATATTCTAGGTCCTAACGTTTTTGTTTATAACCAGATTAGTGAACCTCAAGCTTCATAGCTACCATCCACTGTCAGTCTTAAATTCTTCCCTGTTCTGTAATATTCTTAAATACATCATCATTATCATGTGCAATCTTTTCGTCTATCACCGTCTCTCAGATCCTAGCTTCCAACGCCTGTAGCCTGTCCGTTCACCTTACTCAAATCCTGTATTTTCTAAAACAGGGTTTCCTTCTTTGTAGGGGAGTACATTCGATTTTTCATTCAGAACATCTCTCATCATCCATACTCTGCTCATGACCATACCATCTCAATATTTTTTTTTACTTACTTATTTTTTTTTACTCGATGGTTTCAAGTATGTCAATATTGATTCCCATGCACTTTCTCATTTCTGAATTCCTTGTTCTGTCAACTCTCATCAACTGGCAACATCAACGCAACAAGTACACTATTTCCAAAGTTTGTACTTTTGATGTATCTGTTTCAATAATTATGTATAATTCAGCACCGTATATTACAATACTTTCTACAACGGTTTTGTAGATTTTGGTGTTCTGAGAGATAATGTTATTCCAGGTTATCCCTCTTATTTAATTGATGAGCAGCAGTATTTCCTTGGTTTATAATAAACAAAGTTCAGTTGAAACTATTAAAACGTCCCCCCCGAATTTTTTATAAAATGTTTTGATAAGTTTTTTTTTTATCAGGGGTTGTTACTTAATTCTTAAAACTAGACACATGGTCTAGATGGAAAAAGATGCGTTGAGCCCAGTGTGACAGGTCTTGCAATAAAACACTTGTATAAACGATAACAGCTTTTATTAGTGTTCTTTCCTTTTATAATGGTGACATTTTAATACAACATGCACGTTTAAATTCTCAATATTCATAATAATAACCATTTAATATTATTAACAATATTACTAATGATATTAGTAACAAGAATTAAATTTTGAACCCTTATATAATTAACAACAACAAATTTTTTTAAACACCTTCTCGTGCATTGTTTCGATATAAAGCAACATTGCTATGCATTGACATTTACTCAAATGACATTTATAAATCACAGTCTCAATAACAATTATTACATTAGAATTATTTAGATACATTATGAATTAAATTTACACTCGGATAATGATCATTGCCAAGAGACAGGTAATGTTTAATATTTGCCAACTAATAATTTTTTTTTTTAACAAATTATGCAGTACAGGAGTAATATAAATACATATAGATACATCTTGACACTATTGCCATATTCTTATACACACCAGTTGCCCATAAAAATTGAGTATTAATACTTGATACTTATTCTGGCACAATGCTGTAACAGCCCATGATAAAAAACCTGTTCACACAAGAACATTCAGAAAGAACTGCCCCCATAGTTATTTGTCAATGCATTCACGCTAAGCTTGTTCATGAGATTTGATCTTCATAAGAAAGTTAATAAAACTGACCAAGTAACAGATTTAAATTTTCCTTGCTAATTACTCACAGCTAGAAGGCAAGTGGCATCCTATAAAATACAGCATAGTAATGGACATATTTAAACAGGCAGATTCTTTAACTCAGTTAATTACACAATTCACTACATGTCCACAGGACATGTTACAACAGACAGTTGGTCATAGAATATGTGAAGTTACTGTTTATGAAGATGTCTGTGAGTTCATGCTTTAAATCCAATAAGTTGCTGTGTTCGTGTATTAAAATATAAGGAATAGTCCCACCTGTGTACAGAAGATTACTTTACTCAGGATGCACGATGATATTGAACATGGTGACGCAACTGGTGAGTCCGAAATTCCAGGAATTCATTTCCTCCTCCGGGCAGTGGTTCAGGCTGGCAGTATGGGGATCTCTAGAAGTCTGACAGCGTTGGGTGTTCCTTAGATCTTCGGCCGATGAAGACTGATGGTCTGTCTCCATCCTCGTCTCCCCTTTCACCTCCTGGCTATCCGAGAACCCTGAAGCTCTTTAGTAATTCAGCAACTCATTTCAAAGATGATAAAACAATAGGTGACGCCACCAGACCAGTGTTTCCCTCGAGTGTAGAACCAGAAATGAGACCGAATATCAATGCCTGCCGACCCACGAGAACAGGGAATTGAACAAATCAGCTGATCGGAATGGCAAGGTTAAGTGATATAGTCAAGCAGTGGCGCTGGCCGCTCATGCAACCCTTGAACCCACTATACACACGGCACTGTGGCCGTGACACACGTCGAATAATTTAATGGTTAAATTACATCGGCACACTATATACTAGAAACATGTTTTAACTGAAAATACAATATGTTGATTTCTTCAGGATAAACTTTGTTACTTGTTCTCTGAGACTGAGACATAGGTGTAGAGTTATAACTGTTGACTCTGAAGTCAAGTAAATGAGTTAATTACATCTTTAGGTCTATATATATAATATCTGCACTCTTTTTAATTCGTCCTTTTCATTCACCTCTTCTTTTACTTCTTTCTTCTTCTAAAACCACACCCTGTGTTGCAACTACAAAATCTTATTCTTCATCAATTTGTCATCACATTATACCTTCCACCTTCCATCACTATCTGCAGATATTTCCTCCTCAACCAGCTCTCTGTTTGCTTTAAAAAGTTTTCAGAATGAATTCGCTATATCTGAATACATTATTAGAAACATTATCTCTCATTTTCTATAACTAATGTAAGTTCTCTTCTCTTTTACTTTAACATTTCAACATTTGTTTCTTTTCAATTTTTTTATCTTTCTTCATATCCACATCCCACTGCTTCCAAATGTGCCTTCTTCTTCTTCTTCTTCTTCTCTTCTACTGCCACTTCTTCTTTTTCTGCTCTTTCCTCTTCATCATCATCATGTGTGTGTGTGTGTGTGTGTGTGTGTGTGTGTGTGTGTGTGTGTGTGTGTGTGTGTGTGTGTGTGTGTGTGTGTGTGTGTGTGTGTGTGTGTGTGTGTGTGTGTGTGTGTGTGTGTGTGTGTGTGTGTGTGTGTGTGTGTGTGTGTGTGTGTGTGTGTGTGTGTGTGTGTGTGTGTGTGTGTGTGTGTGTGTGTGTGTGTGTGTGTGTGTGTGTGTGTGTGTGTGTGTGTGTGTGTGTGTGTGTGTGTGTGTGTGTGTGAGTTTTCATTACACATTTTCAACACAAATTGTGTTCCGAGTCGGTAGTGAAGTAATTATATTTAGTTAAGTAACGGACACATCATGGACAACGAAATCCAAGAATTCATTATTATGTATGGAAGAATAAAGAAGCCCAAACTGAAGATTTTGCTAAATAAACAAGTAGTTCAAAATATGAGTGAATGTATGTAGATAATAGCAAAGTGATTAAGAATGGCCAGACTGAAACAGATAGAAATAGGGAAATGGCCAGTCTGAAATAGAGTCATCTCAAACAGAATTACCCTTCACACAAGGAAAGGGTTTTAAAATGTTTTATATGAAGTGTTATTTTATGTAGCTGCAAGACTTGAACAAAACTTGAATGCTAGGTAGAGAAAATAACTTTAAGGCATGATGTTGCTGAAAGATGTGAATAGGTGCCGAATAGAACAGAATGAATAGAATGAGAGGTGTAACCTTAACAGAAACTTTGAGCTTATTGAACACACACTGTATCACAAAGACAGGAAAGAGTTTTGAATGGGTGGTACTGATTAACGCTGAGGCTGCAGTATAGTGGATGGATCATGGATGATATCAAATGATATCTGAAGCCATGAATGAGAAGCTACTAATTAATAGCAAAGTAATTAATTAAAATATCATACACCAATCGGGTCCAAAGTTCTTCGCACGAACTCGTGAAGAATAAGCGTGACTTAGGTTAACACTCTTCAATAAATCATACTCTCAATTGTATTTAGAAATAGTTGTATTTATTTATTTATTCTCTTACATTGAATTTTATTGTTGTACTCTTTCATTTAATCTCAAAAACTAACATTGATCTTTTTTACCATTTTTAAAACGTATGTCAACCAAACATAGTAGTTTATCTATTCTGATCTACTGTGAATATTCATTATTTTTGAATTGTCTTTCTCCCGGAGTTATTCTCCGAACAATAGAAAAAATTATACATATTATCTAAGATTATTCTTTACTGAGAAAAAAATATAATGTTCTTAAAGTATTAACTTAAACTCTAATTTTAAGACGACCCAGCAATGCTCACACTCAACACTCACACATGTTTAAACCCCATTTTATTTAGCATAAAATATATTTTATTGAATATGGTTACATGATACTGCGGCGTAGTGTAACGTTTTGCCCGCGTTACAAATCCAGGGAACCCATCATAATTGACCCTAGCCAATTATAAGGGCTGCCTACATTGTAACAAACTGAAATTAAACTCAACACAATTAACAAAATAATTAAGCTAATTATTAGGACACAAGGGAAGGTATTTCACTGATTTATGCACTCACTTCAATGTGTAATAAGATGACTTCTCTTTATTAACAAATGATATGAAAGGATCCCATAACATAATTGTTTATACTAAAATATTCAAAAGTGTTTTCTGGAAAACTAGGGATCATATTGATCATGTACTTTTACCTCGGATCCAAGTTTACTTTAAATATTGTAAAGACGTCTGAGTAATACTATGCTCATCTAGGAGCTTGCAATTTTACATTTACCATTTGAAGAATGGTATTATTTACTAAAGGGATTATAATTAACATTTACATATTAACGTTACAACATATGATTTTCAATATTACAGTATACATCTATTTGGTTTCATTTATTGTTTTAAGAAAATTATAGTCTTTAAAAAGTCTCTTTCATCTATAAGTTATGTCTCAAATGTAATTAACTCTCGATAGTCAAGCTATCGAGTCACCTTTACAATAAGTTGTACTGTCCTCGTCCTGGGGTGTCACACTTGGGAATTCTGGTAGTCTGCGTCGTCATCTGGGTCGTGTCTTCGGAGAATATTTTATAGCTGATTCACTGAGGAGATTGAAGTAAAGCTGGTTAAAGTTGGGGTAGATCCACGTAGGTGCTGGTCAGCGTCATAGGGGTCATAGACGTCCATACGTGCAGTTTATGCAGGTCACATATTCACATGTAGAGTTGTACTGGAGTTTACTTCTTGAGTAGAGACGTCATCTTGCTTACGTGTTGTTAATTTTGTTAACTTATTACATTTCTTAACAAAACCTTTCTACATTTTATATGTTAAAAACTTGCTCCCCACGTTTTGTAGTGGTAGCTAACAGTTACATTTAAATTTAATCAACACATTTCTGAAGAGCTCTCGCTCGTAGGTGTGCACTGTCTGACGGCTGCATAGTAACTCTTAACTCGATTCGACTGGCACATTACAACGAAGCGGAGCGAGTACTCCGCGATAATATAGTTCCTATTTTTATTTAAATTGACATTATTATAACAAGAAGAAACAAATTAATTATACTTATTTAATTTATGGGAATTATTTTAACTACTACTCGTTCCTTCAAATTACTAATTACAAACATTACGATTTTTATACATTTCTAAGTTACAGACGGTTCGCTAAACACGTTGAGTCCGGAATTAAACAGGTCAACGCATGATGACTTACAAAAGGGTTAACTGTGATATTAATAGCTTTTTTACAATTCGATTTTTTTATTACTTGTTTAGTTAGATTTTTCCATTTACCTCTCATACTTATTCTGAGTTAGTACAGGGGCATTAGGTTTAATAGTGCGATTTAAAAATACTTAATTGCTTTTTAATTTTTTTTTATTATTAAATATTTTACTATCAATTAAATCGTCACATACTCCGCCGCTTAAAATCCACATTAAGAATTTTAGTGAGGAGAACGCAAAATTGGGGACTTGGAGTATGCTCGGTGTCAATGTGTGGAATTTCTTTTAGTACACGGTTTGTTTTCTCTATCTCTATTTAAATGATCTTGTTCTCATTCGTGAAATTCCCTTTGTCTCGTTACTTACAATTCTAACTTATATTTTAATTCTTAATACTAATTTTCCTTATTTTCCGTAACTCACAATATCGTGGCCCGACTGACATCGGCTTACTCTAACTACACAAGTTAGCTTTCAGCACTCACTAATGATTACCTTGGCACACTCTAACTACACAAGTTAGCTTTCTGCACCATCATTACCCTTTTCAGCCGGCGCCGTTGTGACTATGTTACGTTACATATATAATCACTTCTTACTTACCTCTAATATAACCTAAAGCGGATCCCATACTCCACTTTAGATTATTTCTAATCCTAATTTCTTACGCTACTGAGAGAAGCGGAATTTCATGAAGATATTTTTTTTTTTTAAATGATCAGCTGTAATACTTAAACAAACTATGCAGGACGGGACAAACACTGGATGCATTGTATTACACACGCGGTAGTTTTCTATTGTTTACCTAGGCACCAGTTCAATACAATAGAGGGAGGGTGGCTGCTACAATTCTTAACACGCTTTATTCTTCTCGTACAGGCCACGACCGGGTGTTTACACTATTCAACTATACTTTTGTTATTATTTTCTTTTCCCTTAATTACTGCTACACTTTACACGATTTAGTTTAAATTAAGATTTATTCAGCCTTATTATTTAAAGCAATTATTATTCACTTATTATTATTTCCTTTTGGTCTCTTTCTAAGAAACTTACCTTTTTCTTTCTTTATTTATTTTTTTTTACTTTGGGGGAGATTTAAGAAAATTACTTAGAATTATTTCCTATTGAATTACCATATTTATTTAGCACACTTTATTTACTTTGTTTTAAGTTTTGCTCAGTTAAAGTTTACTGTTTTAGGGCATGGGGTTTAACACTTTATCTAACCATGGAGGGTTAACTAAATCATTTATTTATTTCAAATTTAAGTCACTATATTATTTAATTATTGTCACGGTTAAAATACTTGCTCTACTATACTATACACCATTATTGCCTACACACTTTAGTTCATGTTAAACATTTATTAACAGTGATTATTAAACATTTGCATTAGTTTCTATTTAAACGATCAGCTATCACGCTGGAATATAGGTCACCCTCGTTTATTTAGTAAACAATGACAAGGTAGTTGTATGCGTGGGAACGCGAGGATTACGCACACGTATTGTTCTCTACACAGTGCCTCAGCCTATCTTTCTCAACCGGTTTTAACTGGACAGGCCAGTCGGAGTAAGGGGTGAATCTAATTCAACAAAACACGCTTTACAAGTTACAGGTGTATTACGGTTATAACAGTCTGAGTTTAGTAATTAATTCTCTTGCTTTCCACCATTAAATTTTTTTTTATTATTTTTAATTTTTGGTAACAAATTAAGTTACGAATTTCTTTACACGCAACTAACCGGGTCTACTTTACGCAGGAGTTTATGTTTTTGTTTTTACCGTGACGACAGACATACACTTACATTCTATGCAGGCATATTCATAAAACTACAGGTCTTGAATTGTCACAATATAAACCTGTTAAAGACTGAACAGATTAACAAGCACTAAACTTCATGTGCGTACTTGCATTGGCGTCATACAATGATATTTCAAGTTATACAGACTATCATTGTATTAAATTACGTATCTTAAAATAAATTAATTTTATGAAAATTAATGTTACATGAAATACAGTAACTGAGTGCATAGATCAGATAACGAGTGCAGAGAGTTATCTATTTTACTACGTAACAATTATTTTAATTAGCAGAGTGACGTATCTTTGTTAGCGTCACGATGCTTAAACCTTTTTAACTCAAAGCAGAGTGTGGTCATTTTGTGTAACACTCTGTACATGATCATTTCTTTAATAACGAAAGCAAAGCAGAGTGGCGCATTTTTGTAACATTTTGCCCACGTTACAAATCCAGGGAACCCATCATAATTGACCCTAGCCAATTATACGGGCTGCCTACGTTGTAACGAACTGAAATTAAACTCAGCATAATTAACAAAATAATTAAGCTAATTATTAGGACACAAGGGAAGGTATTTCACTGATTTATGCACTCACTTCAATGTGTAATAAGATGACTTCTCTTTATTAACAAATGATATGAAAGGATCCCATAACATAATTATTTATACTAAAATATTCAAAAGTGTTTTCTGGAAAACTAGGGATCATATTGATCATGTACTTTTACCTCGGATCCGAGTTTACTTTAAATATTGTAAAGACGTCTGAGTAATACTATGCTCATCTAGGAGCTTGCAATTTTACATTTACCATTTGAAGAATGGTATTATTTACTAAAGGGATTATAATTAACATTTACATATTAACGTTACAACGTATGATTTTCAATATTACAGTATACATCTATTTGGTTTCATTTATTGTTTTAAGAAAATTATAGTCTTTAAAAAGTCTCTTTCATCTATAAGTTATGTTTCAAATGTAATTAACTCTCGATAGTCAAGCTATCGAGTCACCTTTACAATAAGTTGTGCTGTCCTCGTCCTGGGGTGTCACACTTGGGAATTCTGGTAGTCTGCGTCGTCATCTGGGTCGTGTCTTCGGAGAATATTTTATAGCTGATTCACTGAGAAGATTGAAGTAAAGCTGGTTAAAGTTGGGGTAGATCCACGAAGGTGCTGGTCAGCGTCGTAGGGGTCATAGACGTCCATATGTGCAGTTTATGCAGGTCACATATTCACATGTAGAGTTGTACTGGAGTTTACTTCTTGAGTAGAGACGTCATCTTGCTTACGTGTTGTTAATTTTGTTAACTTATTACATTTCTTAACAAAACCTTTCAACATTTTATATATTAAAAACTTGCTCCCCACGTTTTGTAGTGGTAGCTAACAGTTACATTTAAATTTAATCAACACATTTCTGAAGAGCTCTTGCTCGTAGGTGTGCACTGTCTGACAGCTGCATAGTAACTCTTAACTCGATTCGACTGGCACATTACAACGAAGCGGAGCGAGTACTCCGCGATTATATAGTTCCTATTTTTATTTACATTGACATTATTATAACAAGAAGAAACAAATTAATTATACTTATTTAATTTACGGGAATTATTTTAACTACTACTCGTGCCTTCAAATTACTAATTACAAACATTACGATTTTTATACATTTCTAAGTTACAGACGGTTCGCTAAACACGTTGAGTCCAGAATTAAACAGGTCAACGCATGATGACTTACAAAAGGGTTAACTGTGATATTAATAGCTTTTTTACAATTTGATTTTTTTATTACTTGTTTAGTTAGATTTTCCATTTACCTCTCATACTTATTCTGAGTTAGTCCAGGGGCTTTAGGTTTAATAGTGCGATTTAAAAATACTTAATTGCTTTTTAATTTTTTTTATTATTAAATATTTTACTATCAATTAAATCGTCACAGTAGTCCATGACCGCGTGGCACCTTGAGTGTATATCCGAATGTTATTTCACTTTATTTTCATTTTCCTTACTTCACTCCACTTTTAGTGTACGTTCCATCGCCGCAGCTGATGTAAGTCGATTGCCCGTTTTTTACACTTTTTACATGCCGGCGAAATTAAACTGTGTCCAGTCGGCGGACGCACAAACTGCTCGCGTCCGGTACTTATAGATGTTGTTTTTCCGACTGCCTGGCTGAGCGTTACCAACATGCCCTCCCCACCACCATTGGTCATGCCTTCTTTTGTCAAAACGCTCATCAATTTTCACACAGTATGGGCTGTTTAGGTGTGTTAGACGTTGACAAAATTGCACTGCCCTTCGTCACGTCACTCGGATAGGCGTGTTCTTTGTTGTATTTCCACCCACATGTAAACACGTGGTTATATAAGTTTCAGCTTCGACATTTTCCTCGGCGTCCCTTCCGCGCACCTGCTGGTGTCCGCGCGCACTAGTGTGTCACACAACACTTGATTTCCTGGAATTGTAATGCGTCCTGCCACGCCCGCTTGCAAAATTCTAACGTTGTTCTTTGTCTGACTGTAACCGTTTTATGTAGGGGATGGCTGCCTTAGTCACATAAATTTAATAAAAATAAAATAAAATACCCCATTTTGTCCCATTACAATACCCCCCCAATGAGAGGTCTTTTGTCGAGACAGAAGAACTCTCATTGCTAAAACCCTAAGAGCATTGGAGAGGATATGGTGCCAACAACCCCCTTTTAATACTTTACACCTCATGGGTAAACTACCCCCTTAGCTCGGCGACTATGGCTGCACCTGAACGAGATTACTGGACTTCTCTACTCGAGATCCCAACACCGTAAACTCGGACAGATACTCACCACAGTACACCGAACCTTCTATCATCCCACCCCAAAATCAAAACCCTGGCCTTATACCATACCAGATCCTCAACCGATATGTTCCCCCTTATCCTGCATACTGGGTTGCCTTTAGCAAGTACTGGGCGCGTACACATACTCATTCCTATCTTCTGAACCACTTCAATTTTCTACTAATAAATATACAAATTTTCTACTTCAACTCACTCCTAAAATATTTCGTTTTTCAAATTTCAACTTCTTTTCGCAAATTAACTTTACGTTTTCAACTCAAAACACAGCAGCTAAGTACATTCAAATCATTTAATTTTCGTTAAAAATTTAATTTAAGTTCAAAATCAACCTGTTATATCTCCATTACTTTCATAAAAAAAAAATCTTTTACATGAATCTATCAAATCTATCAATTTTCGTCACTACTACTACTAATAATCAAAAAAACATAAATGGAACATCTTATTCGATCTAAATTCACTTATCCTAACATTTGGTTACTAAACAATATAATTCCCTAAACACACTAGGAATACAGGTAAACAATAACATACTTGAAACTAAAAACATCATCTATACGGCAGGCATAAAAAATAATTTTTTTTTTTTCAAAAAATTTTAATTTATCAAAATATCTTTTTTATCAATCTCAAAAATAAAATCATTTAATTCAATTAAGCAACACCATTGAGTGAATTAATTATTAGAAAATGGTTCTGTATCTAGCATCAGTCATCAGCTGATCTCTCTGGGTCAAGTGAACGACCTTGACATATATACACTACACAAAGCTACACTGTAAAATACATGAAACATCTTTAAAATTTTTTACCTTCAAACATAATACTGTACAACATAATAAAATAGAACCTTCAAAATTAACATGGTGATTATTATCTTACAATAAACGATAAAATTTACATTTAAATTGACCAAAAATTACACATTTTATAGCTTTATATTATTTTCAAATTCTAGTACAATCTGTCCCTTGTTTAAATTATTACTACATTTTAACTATGACTTTCTTTCTTTAATATTTTCATTCTCAATTAGTTTGGGTGACTCTCAATTATTCATAACGTTTTGATTTACAACTTGGCATTTATATATATAATCTTCCCCCCTTCTGACTCTAACAATCACTAACAGATTTTACCTAGTATGACACCCATCTATCAAAACATCTACCAACCATTCTCTACCTCTAACTTACTACTCAACTCATTTTGAATCATTCTACCCTTATAACAAAATACTCTCTACCCCCTTGTACTCAGGATGTGTGTTCCCTCCCTCCGCAATTCCATTAATAACCGTTTGCCTCTCCACCAAATATCGGCAAAGCACTCTACCAAAACCCTCTACTACCCGCCACAACGCCTGTCGCTGAGGACTCCTTATCACACCACACCCCCTTACAAAATTCCCGTATCAACTAATTACTCTCCCATTACGTCACTTTCATCTACCAAATATCCCCATTTATTTATTACCTCAATATATCACTCATTACTCTACATATTTTCCCCATAGCTACTGTGTCACTATTACTTATCACTTCTACATTACTTTTACTCCCACAATCTTATTTTGTTCAACGCCCCTTTAAACTTAACTTGGACTGATTTAAATGTCCTAACGAAATAATAATCACCCAAATTCTAACATTTACCCCATTTCACATTACATTAAGCAGTGAAAATTCAAAACTGTCTCAAATATATCTCCATCACTTACTTAAAACATTACAAGTTTATTATTGACACCTTTAATTATTGAAAAATCTGCAATTCATTTATAAGTGACATATTACATATATAACCCCAGCAATCAGCTGATGTTCTTGGTCAGGTGAATGACCTTACTATAGATACATTTTAACAATTATATAATGTACATATTTTTACAATCCTTATCCCTAACATACTGCCTACAATTAATACAAATACACAAAATTACATAGTTATCCTCATACAATATTATCTGAATTCACCACAATTAAATCTGGTACTTAAAATCATTTTGCTCTCATAGGGGCATACATCGCTACTCATTGAGTCATAGTCATGGCAACAGTTACTGAACAGCTCTTTGGATTGTCAACCCCCAACTCTCTCTATAGAGTCGTGTTATAAGCTGGCCGTCCGCTGTTTACAGAGGTCGTCACCCTCTCACTGAATTTTCAGCTACCCTCCTACTTCATCATTTACTTAAGTCCCCCCTTATACCTCTGGCTTGTAATTGCCAGCTCCTTTTCCACACACACTATTGTTTCCTGCTGGTGGACTGTGGCGTCCATTTGCATCCCCAAGAACTGAAGTTACATATATAAGGTATATACGCTGCCTATACCGTTCTTGGTTCAGCGTTATATAAAAAATTCGGTATTACTGATGTCCGAGGACACCAGTAATCCTACTAAAATGATTCACACGCCCTTATCACGGCACTATCGACACCTTCGACGATAGCCGCTGTTCCATTGTTATGTAGTTTCCCCGAGTTACCCCCCGGTCAATTTCAAAGTTCACCAATTTTGTATCTACTTACATAATTCCACGGCCAGGGCCTGGTGAAGCCGTGACCGCCCGAAATGTGGGGAAACTACCAAAAGACATATAAGGCTCACACTGACACCGTTACAACAATTCACGGAATGTCAACTCTTATATGTTTGGGTATTCATTAATTACGTTTCATGCTTACATTTCTTAGATTCATATATACTTTACATTTAAACATTAAACATTCTGCTTTATATAAATTGTTTTATAAAATTCATACTTACAGTACATCATTCAAAACACATGATTCCTGTCATTGACACAAAATATAAACAACTGTTACCACCATGTATACAACTCCATTTATCTTCTGAAACATTTTAACATTCATAAGATTCCATAACTAAGTACATTTTATATTTATTTTTATTATTTATTATCAAGTTTAAATCTCATACAAATAATTTAAATTCATCATCAAAATCTCTTTATACAACATTTTAAATCCATCAAAAATATTTAAACATCTCAAATTATTTGATTCAATCAATTCTTGAAAACACAAGTTATTTTAATTACTTTACTCCAAAACAATTACAATTCATTTATTACCTTCAGAATTATTCTTGTTATTTATTTAGTCTGCTCAAATATTATTATTAAACAAATTCTACTACATAGACACATTGTTTACATCAAATACCTATTACAATACAAACACAATTAATTTCACTATCAATTTATTTACAATTTTTTGGTCATCATTTTTCAGTTTACCACACTTCATTTCCTAAGTTAGCAAGGTCATACCCACAAATTAAAGTATTTAAAATGTCCATTCACTTATTTTAATTTCAACCACCGTCATCGTATATTAGTCTTACTTTTATATAATAATTATCGTCCTTATTCACACTCGTTACACTATTATTATTATTGTAATGACCATTATCAACATAATATTTAACACCATTGTTACCTATTAATTCATAAAACCTGTCTACATTGGTAATTTCAGTTCTGTCTCCATCAGTAATTTTAGTTAACGTAAGGTAAGTTATTTTCTCATTATATTCCTCTACTACATTCATTCCAACATGAGGTAAGTTTTTATCATTTACAACCGTATTATCTAAATATTCATCTATCTCTATTTCACAATGTAAGTCACTTTTTTTCACCTCTCTCAATATCTAAAACCTGCACTAACATTTCATAACCTCTATTAACCTCAAAAATCTCTATTTCTCTTTCTCTCATTACAACACCTCTCATAACCCCACTGAACTATCTCATTCCATGCAAAGGGCACCACTAAATACTTATTACCTCTCCTACCAGGTAAATCACAAAAAACTAAGTGACCATCCGAAGACACCTTGTCTTCCACACCACCACCGGAGGAAACTCTGTCCTCATAAAACACCTGCGAAACCTTTGTTTCACCATAAACTTGGGAAAAATCTGCCCTCTGCCCCTCTAACCTCTCTACACACACACACACACTCCCCATTTCATCCACACTTTCTCTGCTCATAACCTTACTCTCTAACACCACGTTTTTACTTTCACCACTGTTATCACTCGTTAACCCAATATTATAATTATCGCTATTACTCACCTGGTCTTCCGTCACCTGTTTTGCATCTAAACTACTACCACTACCATTAATACATATATTTCCGTCACTTTTGTCTGTGTTGTTCTTACCTGTATTTATTCCCCACACTGTATTTATTCTCTCAATATTCTGTTCTAATTTGTTAAAGTTATTTTTAAATATTTCATTGGTACTTTCTAAATGCTTATTAATTTCATTAATCTGGTTTTTTAACTCATTGAAATTGCTTTCGCATTTGATTTTTTGTTCGTTAATTTCATGACTCAATTTATCAAATTTATTATAAAATTTTTTGTCATTACTATCAAAACGACTCTTTATTTCTATATTATGTTCCTTCAATTCCTTGAATTGATTTAATAAAAAACTCATTACATCATTGTCAAATTTATTACATTTTGTCGAGGTTGGAGTTAATTGAACCTCCGAATCCTCTGTGATATCTTTTTCATCTGTAACACTTATATTCCTATCTTTATCGTCTTGACCTACATCCGGAGTTGAATGTATTTCAGGGCCATTCACAACAGCTGATTCATTAAAATCAATTATTTCGCTTACACTACTTTCATTATTTCCTGACATTTTTTAATTGTAAATTTATCACCTTTATTTTATTATACTATATTTTAACACTTCTTATTTTACATACCTTAGGTATTCATTAGGTCTTAAGTTACATATAACCTAACTTTTCGTACTCCTAACTCACGCTTATGCTCACATTTAGGTGCGGTTTATTAAAATTTATTTTTATAAACTTGTCACTGTTCGTGGCGCCATTGAGAAGCTACTAATTAATAGCAAAGTAATTAATTAAAATATCATACACCATCCTTACTATTCTTACCTTCAATCGGGTCCAAAGTTCTTCGCACGAACTCATGAAGAATAAGCGTGACTTAGGTTAACACTCTTCAATAAATCATACTCTCAATTGTATTTAGAAATAGTTGTATTTATTTATTTATTCTCTGACATTGTATTTTATTGTTGTACTCTTTCATTTAATCTCAAAAACTAACATTGATCTTTTTTACCATTTTTAAAACGTATGTCAACCAAACATAGTAGTTTATCTATTCTGATCTACTGTGAATATTCATTATTTTTGAATTGTCTTTCTCCCGGAGTTATTCTCCGAACAATAGAAAAAATTATACATATTATCTAAGATTATTCTTTACTGAGAAAAATATATAATGTTCTTAAAGTATTAACTTAAACTCTAATTTTAAGACGACCCAGCAATGCTCACACTCAACACTCACACATGTTTAAACCAAATTTTATTTAGAGTAAAATATATTTTATTGAATACGGTTACATGATACTGCGGCGTAGTCCACAACCGCGTGGCACCTTGAGTGTATATCCGAATGTTTTTTCACTTCATTTTAATTTTCCTTACTTCACTCCACTTTTAGTATAAGTTCCGTTGCCGCAGCCGATGTTGTAAGTCGACTGCCCGTTTTTTACACTTTTTACATGCCGGCGAAATTAAACTGTGTCCAGTCGGCGGACGCACAAACTGCTCGCGTCCGGTACTTATAGATGTTGTTTTTCCGACTGCCTGGCTGAGCGTTACCAACATACCCTCCCCACCACCATTGGTCATGCCTTCTTTTGTCAAAACGTTCGTCAATTTTCACACAGTATGGGCTGTCCAGGTGTGTTAGACATTGACGAAATTGCACTGTCCTTCGTCACGTCACTCGGATAGGCGTGTTCTTCGTAGTATTTCCGCCCGCATGTAAACACGTGGTTATATAAGTTTCAGCTTCGACATTTTCCTCGGCGTCCCTTCTGCGCACCTGCTGGTGTCCGCGCGCACTAGTGTGTCACACAACACTTGATTTCCTGGAATTGTAATGCGTCCTGCCACGCCCGCTTGCAAAATTCTAACGTTGTTCTTTGTCTGACTGTAACCATTTTATGTAGGGGACGGATGCCTTAGTCACATAAATTTAATAAAAATAAAATAAAATACCCCATTTTGTCCCATTACAATACCCCCCCAATGAGAGGTCTTTTGTCGAGACAGAAGAACTCTCATTGCTAAACCCCTAAGAGGATCGGAGAGGATATGGTGCCAACAACCCCCTTTTAATACTTTACACCTCATGGGTAAACTACCCCCCTAGCTTGGCGACTATGGCTGCACCTGAACGAGATTACTGGACTTCTCTACTCGAGATCCCAACACCGTAAACTCGGACAGATACTCACCACAGTACACCGAACCTTCTATCATCCCACCCCAAAATCAAAACCCTAGCCTTATACCATACCAGATCCTCAACCGATATGTTCCCCCTTATCCTGCATACTGGGTTGCCTTTAGCAAGTACTGGGCGCGTACACATACTCATTCCTATCTTCTGAACCACTTCAATTTTCTACTAATAAATATATAAATTTTCTACTTCAACTCACTCCTAAAATATTTGGTTTTTCAAATTTCAACTTCTTTTCGCAAATTAACTTTACGTTTTCAACTCAAAACACAGCAGCTAAGTACAGTCAAATCATTTAATTTTACACTTTTTACATGCCGGAGAAATTAAACTGTGTCCAGTCGGCGGACGCACAAACTGCTCGCGTCCGGTACTTATAGATGTTGTTTTTCCGACTGCCTGGCTGAGCGTTACCAACGTGCCCTCCCCACCACCGTTGGTCATGCCTTCTTTTGTCAAAACGTTCGTCAATTTTCACACAGTATGGGCTGTTCAGGTGTGTTAGACGTTGATGAAATTGCACTGCCCTTCGTCACGTCACTCGGATAGGCGTGTTCTTCGTTGTATTTCCGCCCGCATGTAAACACGTGGTTATATAAGTTTCAGCTTCGACATATTCCTCGGCGCCCCTTCCGCGCGCCTGCTGGTGTCCGCGCGCACTAGTGTGTCACACAACACTTGATTTCCTGGAATTGTAATGCGTCCTCCCAAGCCCGCTTGCAAAATTCTAACGTTGTTCTTTGTCTGACTGTAACTGTTTTACGTAGGGGACGGCTGCCATAGTCACATAAATGTAATAAAAATAAAATAACATACCCCATTTTGTCCCATTACATGAAGATAAAAGCAGAAGAGCAATCACAATGAAAGACTGCTGCAAATCAGTTTGAGGTTGGCAACACAACAAGAAAAAATGGTGTGATAACTAATAACAACTTTTTAGTCTTACCTTATTTATCTAGATTTTAAAATTAATCTCAGTATTATGCATAATTTACTAAATGCAGTAGTGTGGCGACCATGTAACCGCTGTTGCTGGCAGCAACAGTACTGGAAATAAGAGAAAATAATATTAATTATACCACAGAATAAATACTTTAGTTATTGAGTAATTTGAAATCCAAACAATATTAGTAGGGAAACTTTAAGAAGTGTAGCATTGCTTTCGAACTGCTGACATTTGCACCGTCTTGTGTTGCCGGCTCAGCCATTGGCAATGTTTTACTGCGTACATTGATATTGACCTCGTAGTAGTTGTCACTGTACAAACAGTGGAGGGGGGGACACATTCGTCCACCCAATGTGGTGCCGCTGTTTAACCCGGCAAAACACTCAGTTAGCAGCTATGTTTGTTTTCGGAACTGACGTGTAGCAGATACTACGTACCTATTTGTGTTTTATTCATTTAGTCATGTGTTTCTCTTTTGTCTTTATTATTTTTAATGCGATTATTTGTGTTCTGATTTATTCTGTGTAAGTATAATGGTACAAGGTACAAGGTACAAGGAAAAATTCGAATTAATTTTTAGTTCTTGGATTTCGTTGTCCATGACGTGTCCGTTACTTAACTAAATATCACTATAATATTGACGACTCGGAACACAAAGTTTTTTATAAGTAAAAACGTAAAGTTTTACCTTACAGCCTAAACCGGCTTTCACCTATAGAAGGCTTCATCAGAGGCTGTCGTTAGTAGCGCTGCTCGTCTTGTTGTTGGCGACGAGAAAGTGTTTCGAAAGATTGAAGCTGTGTGTGTGTGGTGAGATGTGTTCGAATAATGCGTGCGATTTGAATTGTGTCTGTTCGTTTAGGATGTCGTTTTTATTTGTTTTTGTGTGTTTGTATATTTCTAATTGTTCTAGAGTGTCTAGTTTTCGGCCTTTTGTGTGTACGTGTAGTATGTTCATGTTATTGTCGATGTTTTTATATGTGTGGTTTGCTTCAATGAGGTGGTTTGCGAAGGTAGATTCTGTAGTGGTGTGTAGTGCTTTTGTGTGTTCAATGTATCTCTGTTTGAAGCTACGTCCTGTCTGGCCTATGTAGAATTTACTGCAATTTGAACAATTTAGTTTATATACACCGGGTAGATCGAATTTGTTTTGTGCTTTGGGCATGCGTTTTGATAGTGTGTGTTCTGTTTTGTTAGTAGTTTTGTAAGCGATTCTGTATCCTGCTTTTTTGAATTTGTGGGCAATTTTTTCTGTTTGTTTGTTGATGTATGTTAGTGTTATGAATTTGTTGTTTTCTGTCTTTGTCTGTTGTTTGTTTTGTGTTTTGTGTAGGAGTTTACTGACTATTGTTCTGTCATAACCGTTAGATTCTGCTAGATATTTTATCGTGTTTAGTTCGTCTTTGTAGTCTATTTCATCTAAGGGGATGTTGTTAAGTCTATGTATCATGGTTCTAAAAGCAGCTAGTTTGTGTTGTATTGGGTGATTGGAGGTGTTGTGTATTAGTGTGTCAGTTGTAGTTGGTTTTCTGTATATACTGAATTTGTGCCTGTGTTCTAGTTTTGTGATGGAGAGGTCTAAGAAGTTTATGGTATTGTTGTGTTCGTATTCGGCAGTGAAGGTTATGTTTTTATGTATTTTGTTTATGTGCGTTAGTAACTGTTCACATTGTCTTTTGTTTCCCCTGTATAGTATTAGAATGTCATCAACGTATCTGTGCCAATATAGTATTTTATGTGAGTGTCTGTCATTGTTTGTGAGTATTTTTGTTTTTTCTAAGTGTTGGAGGAAGACTTCTGCTAGAATGCTGGATATGGGGGAGCCCATGGGTAGGCCATCGTTCTGTGTGTAGTATTTATTGTTATAAGTAAAGTAGTTTTGTTTTGTGATAATGTTCAGAGTTTCTGTTATTTCATTGATAAGTTCGTCTGGTGTGTTGTTCTGTTTGAGTTTGTTTTGTAGGATGGTGATTGTTTCAGGGATGGGGATGTTTGTGTACAGGTTTTTAATGTCAAAGGAGGCTAATGTGGCGTTATGGGGGATGTGTATGTCTTTTATTTTTGTTACTAGGTCAGTGTTGTTTTTTACTGCAATGTTGTTGTCTATTTGTGTGTGTTGTCTAATAATTTTGTCTAGATATTTCTAGATCTGAACCACAACTCAGAAATACACACAGCCATCAAACTGAGGGAAAAGGCACACAAACACAACATCACATTTGTAAAAGCTGACAAAGGCAACACGACTGTAATTATCCCCACAGACAACCTACACAAAAAAGTACAAGACTTCATAGAACAGAACAACATCACAGAACTAAAACACGACCCCACCGACAGATACCAAAACTCAGTAAAACAAATAGTCAACAAAGCCAAACACATTATGACACATAAACAAAAGCCCTACATGAAACAAATCCGACCATCAGCACCTACACTCCAAGCGCTTCCCAAAATCCATAAAGAAGACATTCCGATCCGCCCCATTATCAACTACCGTAATGCCCCTGCACACAAACTGGCAAAATATCTAGACAAAATTATTAGACAACACACACAAATAGACAACAACATTGCAGTAAAAAACAACACTGACCTAGTAACAAAAATAAAAGACATACACATCCCCCATAACGCCACATTAGCCTCCTTTGACATTAAAAACCTGTACACAAACATCCCCATCCCTGAAACAATCACCATCCTACAAAACAAACTCAAACAGAACAACACACCAGACGAACTTATCAATGAAATAACAGAAACTCTGAACATTATCACAAAACAAAACTACTTTACTTATAACAATAAATACTACACACAGAACGATGGCCTACCCATGGGCTCCCCCATATCCAGCATTCTAGCAGAAGTCTTCCTCCAACACTTAGAAAAAACAAAAATACTCACAAACAATGACAGACACTCACATAAAATACTATATTGGCACAGATACGTTGATGACATTCTAATACTATACAGGGGAAACAAAAGACAATGTGAACAGTTACTAACGCACATAAACAAAATACATAAAAACATAACCTTCACTGCCGAATACGAACACAACAATACCATAAACTTCTTAGACCTCTCCATCACAAAACTAGAACACAGGCACAAATTCAGTATATACAGAAAACCAACTACAACTGACACACTAATACACAACACCTCCAATCACCCAATACAACACAAACTAGCTGCTTTTAGAACCATGATACATAGACTTAACAACATCCCCTTAGATGAAATAGACTACAAAGACGAACTAAACACGATAAAATATCTAGCAGAATCTAACGGTTATGACAGAACAATAGTCAGTAAACTCCTACACAAAACACAAAACAAACAACAGACAAAGACAGAAAACAACAAATTCATAACACTAACATACATCAACAAACAAACAGAAAAAATTGCCCACAAATTCAAAAAAGCAGGATACAGAATCGCTTACAAAACTACTAACAAAACAGAACACACACTATCAAAACGCATGCCCAAAGCACAAAACAAATTCGATCTACCCGGTGTATATAAACTAAATTGTTCAAATTGCAGTAAATTCTACATAGGCCAGACAGGACGTAGCTTCAAACAGAGATACATTGAACACACAAAAGCACTACACACCACTACAGAATCTACCTTCGCAAACCACCTCATTGAAGCAAACCACACATATAAAAACATCGACAATAACATGAACATACTACACGTACACACAAAAGGCCGAAAACTAGACACTCTAGAACAATTAGAAATATACAAACACACAAAAACAAATAAAAACGACATCCTAAACGAACAGACACAATTCAAATCGCACGCATTATTCGAACACATCTCACCACACACACACAGCTTCAATCTTTCGAAACACTTTCTCGTCGCCAACAACAAGACGAGCAGCGCTACTAACGACAGCCTCTGATGAAGCCTTCTATAGGTGAAAGCCGGTTTAGGCTGTAAGGTAAAACTTTACGTTTTTACTTATAAAAAACTTTGTGTTCCGAGTCGTCAATATTATAGTGATATTTAGTTAATTTTTAGGTCAAGTTTTATCACAACTGGCAACAGGTGTTATGTACCCACGCCACGCCACTGTGTAAACGAATTAAAAAAAAATAATAATTTATAAACATTAAAAGACTTATTAAAAATAAATTATAATGAAAAACTAAACAGACATTAATTCCTCCATTCTCCAATCATTTTTTCACTTTCTTGGATTTCGTTGTTCGTGATGTTGTCCGTTACTTAACTAAATATAATTCATTCACTACCGACTCAGAACATATTCGAACATATCACACCCCCACACACAACATCAATCTTTCAAAAGTCGATACTGTCAGCAAGAACAAGACGGACAGTGCTCCCAGCAGCAGCCTCTGAAGAAGCTTTTTAAAAGCGAAAACTGGTTCAGGCTCTAAGGTAAAACTTGTACATGGCAATCAAAGATTGATCAAATCATTAATTACAAACATCACTATTGTTAATCAAAAGGTGTTAGTAAAGAATACGTCAAACTGTAAAGATCACTGTATACAATTTTCCTTTGTTGTCTAATAGCCTCTACCCTAATTTATGTAGCTGAATAGCCTAAACATACCAGTCCTTTTTCAACAAAAATAAAAATAAAGTAGACTCTTTTGTATTTGCAAACTTCTTTAGTATTTACAAATTCTACTATGCTTATAAAGAAGATTCAGAATATCTGGGTATATTTTTTGTTGCTTCTTGTCAGTTTTGTACACTGTAAGCTCACCAACTCTAGGACAAAGGCTCTACTGTACCCACTCAATCATTAGGATTACTTATTATTCAGTTTTATTGCCCAGTAGGAAATAAAATTTTATTGCCCAGTAGGAAATAAAATTTTATTGCCAACCATAATTCTATAATGTCTCAAGCAAATGCATATTCAGATGATTTTAATTTCAAAAAACCAATAATTACTATTTACATGAATTGTTAAAGTAAATAAAAACAAAAATTGTTGGTCTGTTTCAGGTTTTACAGATGTTCCAGACATAACAGCTATCTACCATGTAGGAAGAAACAGCAATGGTAAGAAAAGGCTGTTGTTAATAATTAAATAGCAGGCAAAGGCAGGTTCATTGAAGTAATTACAGTTTTCCTTCACTGTGACACACAAGTTGATTTGAGAACAAATATAAGCTCAACTTATGAATATAACATTATTGTTTAAGATGTGGTATAGCCAGTACTGTATCTACAAATTGCCATTAGGGGAGGGGATTGAATAGGCTTCATATAAAAGGAAAAACAAGTTAAGACTAATCAATATTACTAACTTTAAAGCGGCTGAGAAATGTGTGATAACATCTTGAAAGCAATCGCATTAAAGTAAATGGTAATAACGTAATAAAAATGCATGCTACTGAAACATTGTTTACAAGATACTTATTAACTGAAGTGATTTTCCTATTCATATTTCAAATGTGCACACAAATGCTGTGTAATAAACCTGTGTGTATATTTAAAAAAGAATTACTATTATATTAGCAAACAAGCTGAATATTTGTAGTGAACAGCCTACATATTAAGAGCTTAACAAAATTCCTCATCAAGATTTTGACCCAATAGGCAGGTCCCATTTGTCCCTCCTCCTAGTAAATGCGCCCCTGGGGTACAGTCAGGTTGCACAGTTTGTACAGATCATGCAGTTTTTAGTAGTAGGAGACTGAGAGGATGATATTTAAAGTCAGAAGGAGCTATGGTGAAATAAAGGCTTGAGCAAAGTTGCAAATGATACTGCTGAGCTGTTCAAATTCCAGTAGGTAATAACATGTGTGGTTTTAATAGAGACAGTTTAGTCTGGTCTGTGTTGTTACTCTGTACTCTTTTCTGATTTTCAGTCTTTTTAGATCTGGTTTAGTAATTGCTAACTTCTTTAGAAAACTTTCAGATTTTAGTACTTCTTTTGGAAATAGAAAAGCAAAGAATCGACTATGTGAAGATTAACCAAATCTGGCCAAGCAGCAAGGCCCTTGGAATTAAATTTAGGAAAAGAAAAGTTTTGAGGATTCATTCAGGCAACATAGAGAAACCAATAACTGAAAATATTGGTGAATACAAAATACATATCACGAACACTTTAAAAGGAACATTACAAATAGAAATGAAATAGAGCTCTGAAAGAAACCAATTCAAGATTAATGTTAAAAAACTGATTGACTAGACAATATATTATGAAGGAATGGGTTTCAATTGAAGATGAAAAAAGTATTAACTATGCATGGATTTAGATGATTTAAGACTACAAGAACTAACTTCCCTGTTGAGAGATGGCAGTATAGAAGTAGGCCTATAATGTTGTATTTATAATTGTTTCACATGTTAACTATACATTGGAAGCAGAATGCAATTCTCAAAGAGTGGAAGGCAGTCAAGGATGTTTAATATCCAAATTCTGAACATGTATTACAGATGCATAAGCTAACTCATAAGTCTATAAAATATATGCAAAAAATTTTAATTATAGGTTGACAAAGATAGTACAAAATCTAATAGAAGAAGGCCAGATGGGATTCAGGAAGGATACAAATAGAGGTTTACAGTGTTGAAATTGCACTTTACTGCAAATAATCAAGAAATGTTGAGAATATAATCTCACTACTTGTGTATGTAGTATTTGAAACTTCAAAGCTTTTAACTGTGTCAACAGAAACAATTATGCATAATTACAACTAACAAATGATATGCTTATCACTGTACTAACTGTAATAACACTATAAAACTGTAATATCTTACTCTGAGAAAACTAAAAAAAAGATGAAACAAATTTGTAATAAAAATAAATTACAGGGGCATCATTCCTTAATTGAAGATACCATATCTTTTATAGACAGTGGAAACATTTTTCATCACCTGTAAGATAAAGATACATGGAAGACACTTTTTTTATATTGTATGATATAAGTTTTTGAATAAGTTTTTGAAGCCCTATATAAAGACACACATTTTTATGTACACATGTTCAGACAATGTTTGGAAAGACAGAAGATAAATTACAGTGGGAGGGGGTCTGTCCTGTAACAAGTGGTTATTAACTGTTATAGAGAAGTAATCAGTTGAAAATTTCAAATACAAAAATAAATATTACAACTCTCTCCGAAGTACTGCCTGTAATGTTCATTGTTGCTTATAAGGGACAAATAACACATTTCAATTATCTGGGTAACCAAGGCTCAAATAAGCAAAGACTTTCAATTATAACAAAGACCAAGATCAAAAAGTTATAGCCTGTAATTATACAAGGTGTGTTCAAAAAAGGCCTTTTTTTTGCAACAAAACTTAATTATTATACTTACAACTTTATGCATGATTATCCCCTTCTAAGTATTCCCCCTGCTGGCAATTCACCACTCCCAATGTTTCTTCAAATTCTGGAATGATTCCTGAAACGCACTTTTTGGAATAGTGCGCAGTTGTTATCCATGTTTTTCTTGATTTCCTCTATTGTTTCAAAACTACATCCTTTCAAGGTCGGCTTCAGTTTTGGGAACGAGAAAAAAGTCTGCTGGGGCTAAGTCTGGAAAGTAGGGTGGTTGGGGCAGAACAGTCGTATTGTTTACCACCAGATAATCGACAACAAGGAGTGACGAGTGAGCTGGTGCGTTATCATGTTGTAACACCCAAGTGTGTTCTTTCCACAGGTCTGGCTTCTTCTTTCGTCCTGCTTCCCTCAAATGCCTTAAAAATTTCCTATAAAACTCCTTATTTACTGTCTGACCACGTGGAACGAATTCATGATGAACCAACCCTTTCCAGTCAAAAAACATCACCAACGTCACCTTCATGTTTGACCAACTCAGTGCCAAGAGCACTATAATATTGTATCATCATGTGCTATGTGATCAGCATCATAGGTTACCATGCATTTATATATGTATCACTGGTGTTGCAGTGTCACATAAAGTATTGACTTAAAAAAAGATTGTCAGTTTGAACAAAAATGTACTATTTGTACAAAAAAATTTTAAACCTGAACACACAAATGTTAGAAACGCTGTGTTTATATTTTTAAATTGAATGTTATCTCTACTTCCTTCTTCGTTATGTTAAAACACTTTCACTGAACAACATTTCACTTCATACCAATATTAATTTTCACGAATCCTAAGCTTAAGTTCTTATAACTATTAAACTTATATCCATAAAGAGATCCAAGTTTTTAAGTAAATTTAAAACCTAACATTAATATTGTTTACAATATTGTATTGTATACTTTTCAATACATGTAGGCGAGCCGGCCCAGTGGTAGCATCTCTGACTCACAATCAGGGCGTTGCTGTGCTGCCGATGTGGTGAGATCGAGTCAAGGTCACGGCTCGATTTGCTCGTATACCCGCACGTACGCGGACAAATAATATGTACGTCTTCTCTGGCATACCCGGGCCAGATAAGTAACAAGGGCACACAATATACTACACTCATAAAACAACACTCTTCCCTCCCACCGCACGGCTTGCCCCCGGGCGTGGGTTAAAGGTTGGCTAATATCTCTCTGGCTGGGGTGGGGCATGAGTTCTATCATGGCCGGAGGGAGCAACAGGTCTATGTAAAAATTGCCATTGTAATCCGGTGTAAGGTTATTCGAGTTAAAGTTAAATTTAAGGTAGCCAAATATGATAGTATAAGCTTATAGAGGTATAAGCTTGTTATATACAACTTAGAAGATATATGGAAAAATTAGTAGTAAAAGACTTCAAAGTGTTCTATTTTGGAAATTTTACTTCTTGATGAACAAGGAGGATTTTGTAAGGGCTGATCTTACATTGATGAAGTATGCTCTTTGGAAATATTAGTAGAGAATGTAATGGGGCAAAAAGGGGGTCTTTATTTTTTTATTAAATTCATAAATTTATTTGCTATCAGTGCGGCTAGTCCCAGGTAAAATAATAGTTGTTTCAAACAACGAACGCTGGCATAGCTTTTTGAGCGGGGTGTTGTCCGAGAACGCAATACTGTTTTGGTAAATCAAGTGTTTGTCACGTACGAGTACGCGCCACATTAGCACGCGCGCTGATGCGACACGCACCCAATTCAACCGACACTACAGAAAAATGGCGAGACAGAACAAGTGCCTCACCATGTGCTTTGAAGCTGAAGGAAGCCGATTAGAGGCTCCACCTACCTGAGCCTCCTGTGTCATCGCCGTGTAATATCGTCAACAACTTGGGCACATTGAAAATCCATGCTACCTGTACGTTGACGAACAATTTGTCGCATGAAGGCTGTGTGTTTCCGGTTGAGTAATAAAGTTAGTGGGGAGCTTTGTGCACAGTTGCCACGCAGTCGACATAGAACTCCAGACCACGCGTGGTCACTAATAACACAGCTCGAGTTAATTAGGGTCGGCCGACCAACCCAGTGTATATCAAAAATGTGTGTAAAGCAGTGTAAAAAAATCTAAACTCATATGGAACAGTGAAAACCAGTAAAATTTTATCAAAAGTGAAACAACAAACTTCTGGACATTGAATAAGAGAACTCTATGGAACGCGCCATGCGGTCGGGAAAGACGACGCTACATCATGTAACAGTATTCCACCAAAATTATTATTATTATTTTACATAATAGTAAATAGAGCCTCCAGGTGGTCTAGTGGCTAACGCGGGCGATTGATGCGCTCGTGGTCCCGGGTTTAATTCCCTGCGGAGGTTCCGTATGGTGTGCACTCAGCGTCGTGAGGCAAACTGAGTAGGCGCTGAGATAACAGCGCCGCCTCCTGGCTGTGAATACCGCAACTAGTGGCTGGTGGCGCGTAGTACTAGCCATACACCATCACACTAACACAAAAGCCGTGCGGTACGCCTTGGTCCTTAACAGACTGTTGAGCGGAGGTTTAATTTAATTTAATTTTACATAAAATGGGGTTTTAAAAGTATGAATGTGAGAATGAGCAAGCTGGGTTCGCCTTACTTAAGATAAGGATTAGAATAAGTATACAATGTTGAAATAAATGTTTTGTGTTATTCATATTTTGAAGAAACAGTGATATGTTAATTTTGAGAGAAAAGATGAGTAATCAATGAATTTAAAGGAGTATAAAGAATGAAATAAATTTGAGTTAGTTAATGGTTAATGAGAGTAATTATTAATATACAACACCTCGAGTCATGCTTGTATTTTCCTGTTCGTGTGAAGAACTCCTGGGCATAAAAGGTAGGTAATAAATTTCAGTAACAAATTTAAATATTGTAAGTCTTATTAATTTGTGTAATTACACAAATGGCGCCCGAACAGGGACAAGTTTTATAAAGTAAAATTTATACAAAAACCGCACCTATGGTAAATACAAGCGTGGTTTGGAGGTTGGGTAGGAATACGTAAATTACGTACAGGTTAAGTGAGGTGTATGCCATAGAAGTAATATATACAATATGAATTAATATTAAAAATATGTAAGATTAAAATTGTTTTAAAATTAAAATCCCATAAAGAATATAGATAATAGCTACTAACGAGAGTGAAATTGAAATGAGTGAATCAGCTGTTATGAGCGGCCTTGAAGCCCATTCGACTCCGAATGTGGGTCAAGACAAAATAGTTAAGTTAAATGTAACAGATCAAACGAGTGTGACAGAGGATTCAGGGGTTCAATTAACCCCAACCTCAACAAAATACAATAAAGTTGATAATGATATGATGAGTATTATACTGAATCAATTTAATAAATTAAATAATCGTTTTGATAGTAATGATAAACAATTTAATGAATTAAATACTAGAGTCAATGGTATAAAGAGTGAGATTGTAAACGAAATAAATGAGCGTTTCGATACATTTAAAGAACAAGTGATAGAGTCAGTAGAGAAGCAGATTAAAAGTAAAGTAACTCAAATAATTAATAAGAAGGTGAGTAATAACGATAATTATAATAATGAGTTAACAAGTGATAAAAATGAGGTAATGAAAAACGTGGTGTTAGAGAGTAAGGTTGTGAGCACAGCAAGTGTTAATGAAAGTGAGAGAGAGTGTGATGAAAGGTTAGGTGGGCAAAGGGCAAGTTTTCCCCAAGTATATGGTGAAACAGAGGTTTCACAAGTGTTGTATGAGGACAGAGTTTCCTCCAGTAGTTGTGTGGAAGACGAGGTGTCTTCAAGTAGTCCCGTCATTTGTTGTAATATTCTTGGAAGAGCCAAGAAATATAGTATGTTTGTTGTGCCCTTTGCGTGGTATGAAAGAGGTCAGGGGGGTTGTGACAGGTGTTATGATGTGGAGAGATATTTAGAGAGAGAGTTGTTTGTAGATGAGGAAATAGAGTTATTTACGTTAAGTAAGAGTTATAAAAGGTTGAAAGAGAGGTTAGAATTGAAGGAAATAGATGATATAAAATACTTACCTTGTGAAATAGAGATGGATGATTATTTTGATGATGCTGTTGTAGACGATAAACACTTATCTGATGATGTAATTGATATAGTGGAGGAGTATAATGATAAAATAACTTACCTTATGTTAACCAAAAATATTGATGGAGACTGGACTAAAATTACCAATGTAGACGGGCTTTATGAATTAATGGGAGACAAAAGCATAGTTAATTACTATAGTAATATAATTAACAAAAGTAGTCTTTACAATAATGACTATAATGTAATATGTGTCGATAAAAATGATTTATGTTATAAATACACCAGACTAATACACGATACTGGGGGTTAAATAAAAAATTCAGTGAATGGACATTTTAAATATTTTAGTTTATGGTAATGATCTAGCTAACTTAGGAAATGAGGTGTGGTAAACAGAAAAGTAATGACAAAATTGTAAATAAATTTATAGTGAAATTAATTGTGTCTATGTTGTAAAATGTATTTAATGTAAACAATGTGTGTATGTAGTAGAAATTGAGATAATAATAATAATGATATTTTGGCAGACTAAATAAATAATGGGAATAATTATGAAGGTGATAATAAATGAATTGTAATTATTTTGGAGTAAAGTAATTAAAATAACTTGTGTTTTCAATAATTGATTGATTTAAATAATTTGAGATGTATTAATTGATTAATTTAAAATGTTGTAGAAAGAGATTTTGATAATGAATTTGAATGATTTTAGGAGATTGGTACTTGATAATAAATGAATAAATGTAAAATCTATTTAGTTGTGGAATCATATGATTGTTATAATGTTTCAGAAGATAAATGGAGTTGTGTACATGATTTGGTGGTAACAAATGTTTATATTTTGTGTCTATGACAGTATATGAGTGATGTATTGTAAGTATGAAGTTTATAATGCAATTTAAATAAAGTAAAATGTTTGAATGGATGAACAATAAATGGTAAATGAGTCTACGAGATGAGAAATAATAAAATAACCAAACATATAAGAGTTTACCATCCGAGAATTGTAGTAACGGTATCAGTGAACCTTATATGTTTTTTGGTAGTTTCCCCAATTTTCGGGCAGTCACGGCTTCACCGAACCCTGACCGTAGATTTATAATGTAAGTATATTCTAAATTGGTGAACATAGAAATTAACCGGGGGGTAACTCAGGGGAAACTACATAACTATGGAACAGCGGCTATCATCAAAAGTGGTGATAGTGCCGTAATAAGGGTGTGTAAATCATTATAGTAGGATTACTGGTGTCCTCGGATGTCCGAGGACACCAGTAATCCCAAATTTTTATATAACGTTGAACCAAGAACGGTATAGGCAGCGTCTATACCATATATATGTAAACTTCAGTTCATGGGGATGCAAATGGGCGCCACAGTCCACCAGCAGGAAACAATAGTGTGTGTGGAAAAGGAGCTGGCCGTTACAAGCCAGGGGCACAGATAACGCATCTGTGCATAAGGCAAACGTTCGATCCGGTTTATCCTGCGGGTGGTTACCTAATTGTAACTGGGTAAAGGGGGGAATTTAAGAAAAATGATGTAGTAGGAGGGTAACTGAAAATTCAGTGAGAGTGTGACGACATCTGTAAACAGCGGGCGATCAATTTCACTTCCTCTATAGAGAGAGTTGGTGGTTGACGACCCAATTTCCTGTTCAGTAACAGTTGCTATAACTATGACTCGATGATTAGTGATGTATTGCCCTTATGAGAGCAAACGATTTTAAGTACAGTACTAGGTTTAATTGTAAGGATTCTAAATCCACCAGAATATTTTATAATGATAATTGTATAATCTTGTGTATTTGTGAGTTATGTGAAGGGTGTTGAGAGAAAGGTCATTCACCTGACAAGGAGACATCAGCTGACTGCTGGGGTTATATATGTAGTATGTCACCTATAAGTGATTTGCAGAATTTTATCAATATAATTAAATGTTTGAATAATAAATTTTCAATGTGTTTAAAATGTTAAGTGATGTAATTAATTGGTGATAGTTGTGAATTTTCACTGATGGTAGAGTTTGGGTGATAAATATTTAAATAAGGCATTTGAATTAGTCAGAGGTAATTTTAGATGGGTGTTAAACAGAAAAAGATTTTTGGGAATAAAAGCAGTATAGAAAACAGCGTATTAACAGTGACACAGTAGCGATAGGGAGTATATGTAGAGTAATGAGAGGGATGTAATTGGAGAGTAATTAGATGATGGTGGAATTTTGTAAGGGGGGTGGTGTGATAAGGAGTCCTCAATGAAAAGCGTTGTGGCGGGAGGTGAACCGTATGTGCGTTGGCGGGGTTACCTGGGGGGGACCAGGAACCAATAAGGGAATGAGCATAGGGAGGGAACACACATCCTAAGTACAAAGGAGGGTAACGGGTATTTTGTTATAAGGGTAGAATGATTCGAGGTGAGTTAGCATAGCAAGTTAGTGGAGATAAATATTTTGAGGGAGTGGTGTCATCCTATGTAGGTCTGTTAGTGAGTGTTAGAGTCAGAAGGGGGGGTAAGAGTATATTTTAATGCCTTTTCAATGAATTAGATTATTGGGAATAACTGAGAATCACCCAAAATAATTGATAATGAAAATGTTATAGAGAAAATCATAGGTAAAAGGTAATAATAAATGAAACCAGTGAAAGATTTAATAGAATTTGAAAATAAAATAAAGCTGTAAGGTGTGTAAATTTGGGTCAGAATTAAATGTGAATTGTTTATTGTAAAGTAATAACAACAATGTTAATGATGAGTGTTCTATGTTTTATTATGTTGTACTATGTTTGAATGAAAAAATTATAAACATGTGATGTATTTTACCTTGTATAATTTTTTAGATGTATCTAGGGCAAGGTCATTCACTTGACCCAGAGAGATCAGCTGATGACTGACGTTTGATATATTGTGTTTTTTACTACTGATTCATAGATTTTATTTGTGTATTCATACTGAAATGATTAAATAATAAATTTTGTTGACAAAATGATTCTTTTTGGGAATCGAATTTTTTTGAAAAAAAAAAACAAAAATTATTTTTTGCTTGAAGTATAGATTGAGTTTTTGTGTCCAGGATATATTGTTGATTATATGTTAATGTGTTAACTGATTTATATTATTCATATTATATGTGTTGTAAACAAATGTAATGATAAGTGAATTTATGACTTAATAAGATGTTCAGTTTATTTGTTTTTTATGATTATTAGTAGCTAGTGAAGAAGAATTGTAGATTCATGTAAAAAGTTTTGGGATTTTGATGAAAGTAATGGTAATATAAAATTTTGATATTGGACTTAGATTAAATTTTGAACAGAATTTAAATGATTTAATCTGATTTGTTCGATTTATTTTGATTTGAAAAAACAACGTCAAGTAGATGAAATTTGAGAAAAGAAATTGAAAATAAAACAGAAATTATTTTGAAGTTTGAAAGCAAGAAATAGAATGTAGATGTTATGATCAGTAATAATGAGTATGTGTACGCACCCAGTACTTGCTAAAGGCAACCCAGCATGCATGTAAGGGGGAACATATCGGTTGAGGATCTGGTATGGTATAAGGCCAATATTTTAATTTTTTGGGCGGAATGATAGAAGGCTGGGGGTACTATGGTGGGTATCTGTCTGATTTTATGGTGTTGTGATCTTGAACAGAGAAGTCCAGTAATCTCGTTCAGGTGCAGCCGTAGTCGCCGAGCTAGGGGGGTAGTTTACCCATGATGTGTTAAGAATTAACGGGGGTTGTTGGCACCATAATCTCACCGATCCTCTTAAGGTTTAGCAATGAGAGTTTTTATGCTCTCGGGCATAAAACCTCTCATTGGGGGGGGTCTTTATTTTTTATTAAATTCATAAATTTATTTGCTATCAGTGCGGCTAGTCCCAGGTAAAATAATAGTGGTTTCAAACAATGAACGCTGGCATAGCTTTTTGAGCGGGGTGTTGTCCGAGAATGCAATACTGTTTTGGTAAATCAAGTGTTTGTCACGTACTAGTATGCGCCACATTAGCACGCGCGCTGACGCGACGCGCACCCAATTCAACCGACACTACAGAAAAATGGCGAGACAGAACAAGTGCCTCACCATGTGCTTTGAAGCTGAAGGAAGCCGATTAGAGGCTCCACCTACCTGAGCCTCCTGTATCATCGCCGTGTAATATCATCAACAACTTGGGCACATTGAAAATCCACGCTACCTGTACGTTGACGAACAATTTGTCGCATGAAGGCTGTGTGTTTCCGGTTGAGTAACAAAGTTAGTGGGGAGCTTTGTGCACAGTTGCCGCGCAGTCGACATAGAACTCCAGACCACGCGTGGTCACTAATAACACAGCTCGAGTTAATTAGGGTCGGCCGACCAACCCAGTGTATATCAAAAATGTGTGTAAAGCAGTGTAAAAAAATCTAAACTCATATGGAACAGTGAAAACCAGTAAAATTTTATCAAAAGTGAAACAACAAACTTCTGGACATTGAATAAGAGAACTCTGTGGAATGCGCCACACAGTTGGGAAAGACCACGCTACATCATGTAACAGTATTCCACCAAAATTATTATTATTATTTTACATAAAATGGGGTTTTTAAAGTATGAATGTGAGAATGAGCAAGCTGGGTTCGCCTTACTTAAGATAAGGATTAGAATAAGTATACAATGTTGAAATAAATGTTTTGTGTTATTCATATTTTAAAGAAACAGTAATATGTTAATTTTGAGAGAAAAGATGAGTAATCAATGAATTTAAAGGAGTATAAAGAATGAAATAAATTTGAGTTAGTTAATGGTTAATGAGAGTAATTATTAATATACAACACCTTGAGTCATGCTTGTATTTTCCCGTTCGTGTGAAGGGCATAAAAGGTAGGTAATAAATTTCAGTAACAAATTTAAATATTGTAAGTCTTATTAATTTGTGTAATTAGACAAGAAAAGGAAGGAACTTAATATAGAGACAAACCTTGCCTTCATTGATTATGAGAAAGCATTTGATAGTGTTAAGAGATCCATTCTATGCAACGTTATCTGTAAGAGGGGTTATCCTAAATATCTTCTAGATCTAAAGAGCTTATACGATTGTACAAGGATAGTATTGTCTGTAGGAGAGAATTTATCAGAAGACATTTACATTAATCAGGGATGGCCCCAAGGCTGTAGCTTATCTCCAACATTGTTAAATATATATATTCAAATGACAGAACATTCTTGAACAATGGAGAGTATCATTCTACATGTTTTTCAGCCAGCTGAGCATGTGTGTGTTTCTGCCAAGGCCGCACTCAAGTGTATCCTGTAGAGTTTTCAAGTGCTTGTTAAGGATGCATATTATGGAACCTTGCAAGCTATTAATAGGCAACAGCTGCTGCTTAGAAGTCAATTTATGTTGGCCAATTTATCAAGTGATTGTTGAGTTAAAATTAGTGCGGAATTCTTTATAGTTGACATTATTATTGCGTGTGGACAAATTTAACTTGAATTATTGTACAAGTTGTTTACAAATTGTTATTTGTGATTAATTAAAGCTGGTAATTAGTGACTTCATTGGTGTCTGTATTTTGTTTTCCACTGTACCATGTGACGATCGGTGAGACCATCGTAACAATATTGACGACATAGAGAGTGGAAATTATGAGTGAAAATGGGAATAAAAATAAATAATAGATCATACTTGAATACAATGCTGTTTTAGACGATCAAGTAATAATCCAAAACAATTTATGTGAGCTCCAAAGATTGATCTTCCAGTTACAACAAGTCCATGCGAATTACAACATGAAAATTTCCAGTTTCATATGGCATTTATGGGCAACCCCTTTGCAAAATAAGATTTTACTGGACAATAAGAGTATATAGCAGGTGTTACATTTCTGCTATCTGGGTTGTGACACCATTTACGTTGTGGATTACTATGTTGATAACAAGTTGGCTAAGTTTCAGTCAATATGTGGCACAATTTGTCAAGCAGTATTGAGGAAAACAAGGAAAGAGACTCAACTAACATTTTATAAGGTAATGGCTGTGCAAGTTTTATTGTATGGTTCTGAACCTTGGGTTCAAATGAAGAAACTTAGTAGGACACAGGTATTGGATATGAGATTCTTGCTATCTGTTAAAGGCTGCTCATGAAGAGATTGACTCTACAGTGAAGATATTCACAAAGAGTTGAAGATTTTTAATATCCAAGATTATATTACAAAAAACAAGGAGAGATGGATTGCTCATCTGAGTAGGATGGCAGATGGTAGGTTGCCTAAGGAAGTTTGGCAACACAAGCCTATACTGCCAAAGAGGCATAAGTCAAAGAAATATAGGTAGACTTAGGTGAAATGGGTATATTCCTTTGGGACTGGAAGACATGATTCGCACCATCTCTGATAGAAGAAGATGACAAAGATTATGAAGAAGAAGAAATATGATAGTAAAGCATGGGTATCAAGTTAGTACACTGTACACACAACAATCCTTAGTTTTTAGAACATCTTTCTTCTTCTTCTTCTTCTTCTTCTTCTTCTTCTTCTTCTTCTTCTTCTTATTCCAGAGCTCTATAGGATGGGATGCCCCTTGGCTTCTGCCACCACTTGTCTTCAGTAATTTTTAGAATATTTTCATACAAATCTGAATAGCCTGCTCAGCATAATCTTGAACAGTGCTTTAAGTAACTTCACATTTGCTTAAATCATAAACAGTAGAGTGGTTTATATTTAGAGCAGTATTATTGTTACTGATGAATAATTCTCTACACGTTATTAATTTATCTGGTTATTCTGGTAACAGTTACATATAAATCTATTTTGGCTGTCAACATAATGAATTCATAATTTGTGTGTTTCAGTTGATTATGTGGATATACATTTGCGTACTGATGCATTGGGATATGCTGTATATGTTGAAGATAATCTTGTTGGTAAAGTATTTGTTATATTCATATTTCTGTATTTAATAATTTAAAGCACATTGAAATCATTTTATTCTTGGATTTTGTTGTCCATTGGATGACATGTCCATTGATTAACTAATTATAAGTATAACACTACCGACTTGGATCACAAAGTTTTTTATCGTTAAGAACATAAATTTTTACCTTATAGCTTGAACAAGTTTTTGGTTATTATAAGCTTCATCAAAGGCTGTCACTAGGAGCGCTGTCCATCTTGTTCTTCGTGATGGTACCATCATTTGAAAGATCGATGTTGTGTGTGTGTGTGCAGTGTGATATGTTCGAATAATACGTGTGATTTGAATTGTGTCTGTTCATTTAGGATGCCGTTTTTATGTGTTTGTATATTTCTAGTTGTTCAAGAGTGTCTAGTTTTTGGCCTTTTGTGTGTATGTGTCGTTTTGCTTCAATGAGGTGGTGTCCATTCAAAACTAGATACTCTTGAACAACTAGAACTATACAAACACACAAAAACACGTAAAACGACATCCTAAATGAACAGACACAATTCAAATCACACGTATTATTCAAACATATCACACCACACACACACACAACATCGATCTTTCAAACGACGGTGCCGTCACGAAGAACAAGACGGACAGCGCTCCTAGTGGCAGCCTCTGATGAAGCTTATAATAAGCGAAAACTGGTTCAGGATATAAGGTAAAAATTTTACAATTTTACTGATAAAAAACTTTGTGTTACGTGTCGGTAGCATTATACTTATAATTAAATAATTTTAAACACAAGTGTTCAGTAAAAGTTGATGGTAAAATTCTTTCTGAATGAGCATTATAAAAAACAAATTGTTAACAAGAAACATTTCTCAGAAATACCATTCATACTAGAGACTAGAATCAGGATTGCCTGTTTATATGTAATTAATAAATACATGTCAACTGCTATTTATTTCTGTGTGTTATGGGAACAATGACAATTATAGTACAGCATTGCCACTTTGTGAGAAAAGAATTTGGTCTCATTGCTTATAAGCAAGTGCTAATAAATAATCAAGTATTTCAGCTTACTAATTTTCTTGTTATGAAATTTTTGCAAAAAATTTTTTCCTAATAAATTCTTGGAACACTTTTCTTATTTTTTAGATTTCCTTCCAAGAAATACTATACCTTCTTTTTTAAATTGTAAAATGTGTTGCAGTCTTCTCTTCCAAATGTTTTTAAATAGTCTCAATTAAGTCTTTATGTTGACCAATTAAGCTTCAGCTCTGTACGCAATTTTTGGCAGCATATGTAATAGCTTCCCAATTTACATTAACTTTGCTAATCTTTATTTCCTCCTCCTCCTCCTATTGTGCTACATCCTGGGGTCGAGCCTTGGCCTCCTGTATCCTGACCCCCCCGCTTCTCTCAATCAGTAACAAAGGACAACTATCCTCGCATTCCCAACATCTCTCTTGCATCCACAGCGACTGCATCTTCCCATCTTTTCCTTGGACAGTCTTTTGGTCTTTTCCCATCCATACTCCCCATAAGGACTCTTTTAGATGTTAATTTGTTATCCATTCGTACAACATGGTCAGCCTATTGCAGCTTCCTCAGTTTTATGTACATTTCTACCATTGGTTTCCTTTCCAAGGCTAATCCAGCGTTTTTTTAACATACTTCTTTTCCAGAAACAAGTTGTTAGACTGTAGCCCAACCCCTGAAAGACCATGAACTTTAATTTCGAGCGCTCTCTACCCGGTTGCAGTAGGCTAACTAGCTCAGCTCATGTGTGCAGCCATTGACCTACTAGAGGTTCCTCCCCCTCCACACTAGATGCACACCCTGCTGCCAGTGTATACCATCCTGCCAGGTTACCCCCGGGCTGGCCTGACTGATCATTATTTAGATACCATAAATTTTTTTCTTGCCTAGTATCATTCCATCATTTTTACTTAATCGACAAATTCTGTTCACGAAATTTGACATGTTGATTCAGTTGTAACATAACATTATCTTAGTTAACACAGTCAACCTACATGGCCACTGACCAGAAAATGACCTGAATGCTAAAAGTCCTCATCAAAGTGAAATGAAACACTTGAAGAATTTTATATACATGATGAAATATCATCTTGCTATGTTACAAAATAACCTGTTGAATTTCTTCATTTAAAGTTCTGTAAAATTAACTCTTCCCAAAATTAAGCTAATTATTTATTAATCAGTTTGTGATTTAAATGAGTCAGAGTAAATTGCTATCAAGAAGTGGATTTCTGGCAGAGAAGATTGGTCAACTCATGACTACAGGGATTCATACAAAGGGAGTAGGAAGAATAATTATTGAAGAAATTGTAAGATGGCAGCTAGTATGGTTTGGCAATGTTAAACAATCACATGGTCAAAGTGTGTTTTAAAACGGACCCTATACAAACAAAATCTATCTTGACATACTTCACCATTTATTGAAAAATATGCCTACATAAAATTAAATGTATTCTTCTTCATTCTTCATTACGTTAAAACACTTTCACTGATCAACATTTCACTTCATACGATTATTAATTATCACGAATCGTAAGCTTAAATTCTTATAACTGTTACAACTTAAGCCTCATTCATTCACAGTTGGTTCATCATGGTTAATCCTAGAATATTTTATTTTTTTTTATGAATACAAGACTACTGTTTTAGCACTATATAGCACTGTATAGATATTTAATAAGCTAATAACCCTCTTGAAACGAAATATAAACTATAATAAATATAATTAATTCACTACTGACTCGGAACACAAAGTTTTTTATGGGTAAAAACATAAAAGTTTTACCTTAGAGCCTAAACCAGTTTTCACTTTTAAAAAGCTTCTTCAGAGACTGCCGCTGGGAGCACTGTCCGTCTTGTTCTTGGCAACGGTATCGACTTTTGAAAGATCGATGTTGTGTGTGTGGGGTGTGATATGTTCGAATAATGCATGTGATTTGAATAGTGTCTGTTCGTTTAGGATGTTGTTTTTATGTGTTTTTGTGTGTTTGTATATTTCCAATTGTTCAAGAATGTCTAGTTTTCGACCTATTGTGTGTACGTGTAGAATGTCCATGTTATTGTCTATGTTTTTGTATGTGTGATTTGCTTCAATGAGGTGGTTTACAAAGGTGGATTCTGTAGCGGAGTGTAGTGCCTTTGTGTGTTCAATGTATCTTTGTTTAAAGCTACGTCCGGTCTGACCTGTCTGTAGTGAATTAATTATATTTAGGTAAGTAACGGACACATCATGGACAATGAAATACTGTACAAGAATTAAACTATAATACTCATTATTTAACTCAGACAACTAAAAGTAAATTGTTTACATATTATTCATAAATTATATGCTGTAATTTGTAGAACTGTTATTCTGTAATTTGTAGTATTAACAAAATTAAATGGAAACAGGCAGGATATTTGGCTAGGGAAGAAGATGACAGATGTTCACAAAGGTTATTTGTTTGCAGACCAAGAGACAAAAATCCCATAAGAAGATATTCCTTTACATAGTGGATTGGTAGTGTGTTTATATACTATGGTACAGTGAACTTGATGAGAATTAAGTGGAGATACTTGATGTTCAGAAATCTTGGAGATAACTAGGCAGGCATTCCGTTAGAGCAGTAGGCAGACAAGTGTTGATGATGATAATGTTAATAATTTATTTGTGTGTGTTGTGTATGTGCGCTAGCGCTCGCACAGACTATACACCAAGAAAAGATATATAAAAAATTTCGCAGAACCTTCGACTTTTTATCTGAACCATTGTATCTCCACTACCACCATAATATTTCATATCATACAAGCCTTCATAACCCTGTTTTGGTAATAAATAGGCTATGTTGCTGAGAGATGATCTGAAATGATTTAACCTAAGTGTAGAGTGTTAGCTAAGGCCATAATGTGGTAACAAGCAAACATTTATAGAAGTCATACCTTCCCATTTCTCTTTATTTTCATTTCCACACCAGTAAAACGTGTCTGTAATTTTTGTTTTCTGTTTAGGTCCAAGAGATCTTGAGTTCCATCTGGATCACCAGAACTTAAACACCTGGGAACATGAAAACTTTACTACAGTTGTGAGTCTGTCTTACCTTTGTGAGTATTACCTGACATATAAGTATAAACATAATTATGTAGGTTTACTGTATCTGGTTCCTGGCTGGAGTAGGTTTCATCAATGTGATTGGCCACACAGAGCTATGGACAAAATGATCTCTGTGCAGGCAGCAGCAACCACTTTCCAGTTTTCATTAGAAACTTGGGACTACCTAATTTAAATGTAATAATATTTTCATACATATAGATTGGTTTACAAATTATCTGTGACATTAGCAGATTTCCAGTCTACAAAATTCTCTGTCATTCCTTAGATCAGTCTCAAAGTGAGTCTCACTCATGTCCTGTCTCCATTTCAGTTTATCTTTAATCTCTTTAGCTTCCATCTGCCTTTTGGGCAGTTAATTCAATACTTATTGACTATCAGATGCTGCTTTTGGTTTAACAAAGCAAAAAAAGATTCCTAATATTGAATATATTAAAAACATGTTCAAGGCTATTCTAAAATATGTATTTTTAATGTAACAACAAAATAAATGTCCAGTCATATATTCACATATTTCCGGTACAACAGTAGAAGTTCTTTTACTGAATATATACATAAGTATGTTTATGATGGTTATACTAATTAAAAAGTAAAAAAAAAAATAAACAAGTCGCTGAAATAATAAAGCAATTAACCAACATGCTTCCAAATATAAAGTTTATAAAAAAAACAAAATCGATTCGCAACTAATACCAATCAATACAGTAAACATCAGCCAGTATACAATATGCTAGTACCAGCCTATCCTAATTATTACCTTCGTCCACCATGATACAAAATGAAACTTTTCAGTCATATTTCAATAGAGTATATTACAATATAGTTTTACTACAAATACGATTCACATGATAAAAGTAAGAAATATAATATACCAAGTTTTGAAAGAAAATGGTGACACAAATAATATGCAGTCAAGAAAAAATAAAATAAAATGTAAAGAAAACCCCATATCTAAGTACAAACTTGAAGACTTTATTGTTTGTGATTAGTTAGTGATCAGTGATTTGGATATTGGTAACAGAAAATAACAAGATGAGAAACCAAAGGGTAAACATCAAGAAGTGGAGTGGAGTAATGACAGAGGGTGCTCTTGCTGGAAGTGGAAAAAAGACAGAAAGAAGGACATAAGTGCAAAACAGGCAAAATTCAAGCAGAAGCAGAAGGAGATGCAAGGTCATACAGCAACAGAGTTGAATCTACTACAATGTGAACTGAATAAACAAGTTACTAGAATATCTGACATAGAAGACTCAATGATAAATATGAAATTACGTATTCTACTTACCAAAATGAATTGCTGTACTATACTTAAACATGAAGTCCGTAATTCAGATCTGTACAAAAACTATTCACATAATCTCCAGACATCCATTTCACTGGAAAACAGGGATAGTGTTGTTAGTAGAAAGTAGTTATCTTGACTTGTGGTCACTTAATGAGAGTTCAGCTGCAGCTGTTTTGTAGAATGGCCAGACATTTGAATTTACATATTTCACTTACTTTACATAATCAGTCATTTGAATTGATTTCTACAACAATTTTTTGTATTATATAGTCATTCAGTAATTCATTTTGACATACAACCCCTGCTATGTTAATATTTAGATTGTTCAGTATGGCCTAATTTTATATTGTCACGACAATTACAGTATGAATTTGCTAACTGCTATAATTTTTTATTCTTCGACTAAGCTTTTTGTCATTACTGACATCTTCAGGTCTTAAACAACGAAAAACACTTCAGGTGTTGTTTAAGACCTGAAGATGTCAGTAATGACGAAAAGCTTAGTCGAAGAATAAAAAATTATAGCAGTTAGCAAATTCATAAAAGAAATAGTAAGGATGGCTGCTAATTTAAACAATACGAAGAATTACAGTATGCTTTGAAGAGTTGAGAGCATCCTTCCACCCATTTCTTGGCTAGCCGAGCAGGTGCAGCATCTCAGTCAACACTGCACGAAAGTACCCTCAAAACTATTCAAGTGCTTGTTAACTATGCAAATTAAGATGGAATGCCGCCAAAAGAATGGAACATTATTCTGGAACATCTGCAGGCTACATATAAGTAACAGCAACGGACTTAGTAATTAGAGCTGACGATTTATTCAAATGTGGATCGATGTATTGTGGCGAAGTGATTAATGTGTTATAATTAGTGTGGAATTCTAATAGTTGACATTATTATTGCATGTGGACAAATTTAACTAGAATTACTATATGAGAGTATCTTGTTGATTTGAAATTGTTATTTGTGACTCATTAAAGCTGGTAATTAGTGATTTCATTGGTGTCTGTATTTTGTACTCACTTTACCATTTGACAATCCATGAGGCTGTCATTCCAGTGGGTTAGAAGTGTAACAGCACCTTTAATGATGGAAACAAAGGACACTTTGTAGAAGAGGAGTGTTCATTGTAATTAATCAGCAAACATGGATACCAATAAGATGATGGAAGCTTTCCAAGTTCTTCTACTACAAACAGAAAACAACAAGATGGAAAAGCAGAAGAGAGACAGAAACCCATCCCACTGGAACACAAGAATGCCAGAAAGCATTACTGTTCGATTCAGAGGATCAACAGGACGAGAAATGTAACCAGGAAGCAGGTGACATCAAAGCGGTAATACAGGAGCAAAAGCAGGTGCAAGAACATACAACCGCAGAGTTGGGTCTCCTACATTGTGACTTAGGTGAATAACAAGATGATCCTAATAACCAAATTACTAGAATATCTATTATAGAAGAATCAATGTCAAATAAAATATCCAAAGTAGAGGAGACTGTAACAATTGTGAAAGATTTAGTCCCAAGTATAAAAGAGTCAATTTCAAACATAAAAGAGCAAATTAAAAGTGAAGTTGAGCACTTAATGAAAATACAGTCATGTGTTTTGAAACAAATAGCTGAAGAGACAATGCCATTCAAAAAGATGGAAAAAGACAGTGAAAATGAGACAGAGAGTCATTTTGCCTGGAGTTGGAACAGTTCATGTCAAAGCCCCAGCATTTGATGGAAGTACTCAATGGACAAATTTCAGTTGACACAGGTGCCACAATCTCATTGTGTGCCCTGATGTGGTGAAAAATCTGAAGCCAATCTGGTGCTCTTGCAGCTTGCGGACAGCTATTGATTGTAGATGCTATGTTTAAAGATTCTAATTTGTCAAATACCAAAGGAATGAGGTACTGTAATGAGCTAATACTGGAAAGTTTGCTGCTTAAAATCAAATCCCCAAAGGGATACAGACATTGCTTGCAATATGATTTATTGATATTTCCGTCAGAAAGCCACCTGAAAAGACTGTCAAGGTTTGAATATGGGGTAAACACTAATGCTGTAAATGCCATATCAGAGTTTCTGTGAGACGAAACTAATGAAAGTAGACGTCTTGCAGTAGTAATATTCTATGAAGTGAAGCTAAGGGAGAAAATCCAGTTTAATGCAACCTCTTTAAAAGTTGATGGCTTTGTAAACTTTGGTGATTATACACCTACGGACATGAAAACTTCTCTGGTGAACCATGCCCTGGTGTTCATGTTTGTGCCTCTGTTATTCAACTAGGTACAGCCTGTACCAGTGTACGCAAGCAGGAATGCAACCCCAGGTGATATTCTGGCAAAAATTCTTCTTATACAGGTTATCTTGCAGTTAGAGCAGTGAGGTGTAAGAATAATTGGGTTTACATCAGATGGTGGTCAATCTAATAAAAAGATGTGGGAAAACTTAGGAATCTGTGGGAAGAGGTAATATTAAATGTAGTATTCCGAATCCAGCGAATGAAGACAGGAAGATTTGGGCATTTTCAGATACTGTCCATATAATAAAATGTGTGAGAAACTTTTTCCATGACAAAGTGTCAGTATTGTACAAAAACGACATTGTCAGCTACAAATTCTTTAGACTAGTTTACAAACTGGACACTTCTGTTGAAAACACAGGACTTAGGACATGCCCTAAAGTGACAGCAGCCCATCTTGATCCTACGTCATTCCAACATATGAATGCAAGGTTGGCGTTCCAGTTATTTAGAAACAGCATAGCCAACGCAATTGAATTTTATTGTGACATGAACTGTGAAGGGTTTGTAGGTAGTGAGAAAACAGAAAGCTTCAGCAGACATGAATGACCTTGTTGATGCATTAAATTCATCAATTCCTACAAAGGGACTTTAGAATGGATCAGCATCTCATCATATATTACTGAAAATTCTACAAATTCTTAATTCAGAAAAAACACTTTTGCCTCAGAGAGAACTCTAAAATCACTCAGGGTTACTCTAAAAAGTACTCTGGAGGCATCCGAATATTTGTGGAGCAAGAAATTTAAATATGTACTTACTGCAAAATTCAATCAGGATCTAGAATGCTATTTCGGGATTCTCCGCTCTTTGTCATGCGATGACTACCCATCTACAGTTGACTTTCTACATCTTCATATGTTGCAGTCTGTATATGTTCCTCTTAAACTTACATTGGCAAAAGGAGTAAACTGTGAACTGAAAAGTGAATCTCCACTCACTTCTTTTGTAAACCAAATCCTTGAAATGTGTAAGGAGGTAGAAAATGAAAACAAAGCCCTCAAGAAATCAATGGAGTTGCCCATCAAGGAAAAGGTAGTTTAAAAGGACTCAGAATGCTACAGTTGGGCAAAGGAACTATCATTTGGCAGGGTACATAGTGAGAAAACCATCTAGAATTACTGACTGTTGTGACCGTGCTGTTACACTGAGGAGCGATCGTCCTCCTAATCTACCTGCTACTGTGTGGACAAAAATAAAAGATTACAGAACAATCGAAGAAACATCTCATTTTACACCCCCTTCAAATGACGTTTATCATGTACTGTCACAAGCAGAAACAACTGTTACAATAAAACTCAGTTCACCAAACAGTATGTGGGGGGATATTTTTTATGAATGTTTGGAAGAAATCAAAGAAATTAATGTGCCTGCAATGGACAGCATTGGAATGTTGCCATGAACTCACACTAGACATTGTAGACAGGCTAATTTCTAAATATATCCAGTTCCGATTCTCTTTCCATACGAAGAAAATACGTAGAGAAATGACCAGTATAAAATCGGCTAAATCCTCTCATAAATTTTCAAACCGCTGACATCCTAGGGTGAGTACATAGTTTAAATCTTATATCCTTTTGTATTTATACTCATTGCAGTATATTGTAAATGTCATTTTAATTGTTACAACATGTACAAACTTTTCACAACAGTTTCAAATTAGTAGAATTGTGTTTGTATTAAAACTTATCTGCATGCTTCATGCTCGCATACACAAAAACTGGTGAGCTAGTGCCATGCTGTGGCGAACCATAGTAACTAGCTAAGTGACCTCACTTTCTCTTCTACTCACTATGCCGTAATTCTAAAGCTTTTATCAATTTGGCATAGGTGATCTAGCTGTCAGGTGTCACTTTCTGTACTTGTTCTGCCGCAGGTCCTTTTAAAGTGAGCACGAGTAAAACTGCCTTGTCTTTCTCCGTCCAATTACTTGCACTATCAGCAGGTTCAAATTGCCAATGATACATGAGCCAGTGAGTGCTTCCATCAAAGGCTGGGGCTTTGACATGAACTGTCCCAACCACAGACAAAGTAACTTTCTCTGTTGTCTTTTCTGTTATTATCATTGTACAGTCTGTTCAGAAATTTGTTTTGGAATGCCTGGCTGTACTTTCATTAACTGCTCAATTTCATTTTTATTTGCTCGTTTATGTTTGCAATTGAGTGTACTACTGCAGATATTTTTGTTGACATTGTTTATTCTATATTTGATACAGATTTTTTGACTGTCGACAATCTTACCTGTTGACTATTCAGATCACTGTGTAATTCACCCAAGTCACCATGAAGGTGACCCAACTCTATGGTAGTATGTTCTTACAATTGTTTTTGCATAGCTTCAAAAAGACCTTCCGTTTTATCTGCTTCCTGATTACGTTTCTCGTCATGTCAATTTTCTTATTCAAACAATAGTGCTTTTTGTTGTTCCTCTGCTTCTTCTCTTTCTTGTCTTTGTTCTTCTTTTTGTTGTCCTTCTGCTTCTTCTGCCTCCTGTCTGCGTTTCTCATCTTGATGTTTCTCTGTTTCTTCTGCCTCTTTTTGTCATTCTAATTTTTGTTGTTCCTGTGTCTGCCGCAACAACGTTTGGAAAGCTTCCATCATCTCTCTGGTATCCATGTTTACCGATTAATTACAAATTATACTAGTCTTGTACAAATGTCCACTGTTGCCACTGTTAATGATTCTGTCGCACTTCTGACCCACTCAGTTCACATGCCTAGCACAGGTCACATGTGTGGGCCGAGGGTGGGCCAGGTTATAAAATGGGTGGGCCTAACCTCGAGTTTGCTGGTATACATTTGGAGTTTAAAATATAGATTTATCAACGACAGAGCCAAATTTGGACTGTAATTCCAATTGAATTTGTATGTTTGTGTTGTGTGAATGTAGTTACTGTATATATTTATGTATGTGTATTTTATTTATACAAAATGACAATATCTTAATTGTACAATGTTTAAATCAGTGCAGACAAATAAAGATGATAATTGATAGGCCAAAACTGAATAGCTCTAATATTTAGCAAAATAAAATATTATAAATACTAAGTAGTAAACAGGCTTTTAAAACAGATTAATTCTTCGATTGTTGTGATTAACAATTTTTGTATTTTGTATTTTTGGTAACAGGTAGAACATTTTGGTAACAGGAATTTTGGTATGTGTTTGGTAACAGGTAAAAAACGTAATAAATAATTTATTGTAATCCTATTAAAACCTGATTAATAGCAAACCAACAATTCATACATTTCTCCCCTCGTAGAACTTTGCATCTCAGAATTGGCATACACACACAGACACACAAACACTGTATTTATTCTCGGGGCAGGTGCACACTTTTGACAGGCCACAGCCTGCACTTTACCTCACAAAATTGTTTAAAGCTGTTCATCATGTTCTTTTTGCACTAATTATTTACAAAACATACCGCCCTGGCCAAATATATGTATTATTGTGACAGTACAAATAAGTGATGTACTGAGCATTGAATATAAAAATTTAAATATACCTCTTAAACTGTAAATAATTAATAATGTATTAGAAATAAGCATGTCAGGGATTGCAAGCTTGGCTCAGACAAAAATATGAACAGGTGTTTCGACCTGAATCGACGTGCACACACACACACACAAATGTAACTGAAAGTGTGTACACCAGTATTTTGCAAGTGTGTGTGACGCAGGTCTATGCAGGCGAGTTTACCACCCCAAGATGAATAATTGCATAATTACTGTTTTTCCATAATTATTCATAAACTATAAATAAGGAGTAAAATCCAAAAACACAATAAAATGTAATAAAATTAACTAAATACTGTGTACAAAAACCACGTGAAAGGGACACGCCGTACGAGTGTAGTGGTGAAATAACTGCGTACAGAGCGAAAGGGTTAAGTTGCAATGTCCAAAAATACAGTGAACATGTGTAGTGAAAATAGTTGTAAGATGAGTATAAGAGTATACTTACAGGACTCTGCAATTCGCAGAAATATAAGAAATAGCGAAATTGACAAGAAGTGGGGGGACTGAACCCAGAGACAATTTCAGACATGTCGATTTCGTACAACTGCAGGTGTTGACCAAGACGTGGGTATAAATAGGACACACATGCTACAGTTGTTCTCTTTTTCGATAACCCACAGTGCAACGGGAGCTTCTGCCCATCCGCACAAAATATTTAAAATTTTTGTAAATAGTTTCATCCTTCCAGTTACATACAGTTATGTAACTGGATTGTAAAAACAAGCAATTTTAATTAGTAACAGAATTACACGAGAAGAAAATCCATATAGGAAGATCAACCGACATCCGAAACAGCACGAGAAGAAGTTCCAGAGAGAGAGAGAGCTGACGACTTAGTTCCAGAGAGCGAGACGACGCTGGACAAGAGAGAGACGACGCTGGACAAGAGAGATACGACGCTGGACAAGAGAGAGACGATGCTGGACTCTAGAGGAGACTGCGCTGGACAAGAGGAACACTACTGAAGTCTGGAAACGATGCTGGACAAGAGGAATCGATGCTGAGTTCGAGACGAGGACGATTCCAGATGGATCCAATGATTGAGTATGATTGACAACAATAAGGTGATAAACAACTTATTTATCTCTTTGTGACGATTTTATTAATAAAAATAAATTAATTAATTAAGTTGATAATGTATAGGTTGATAAATTTTAAGTGTTTAATAAAATCTCACATTTTTACCTAAAGCTTATTGTAATCATTAAATAATAATAATATTTAATAAAATTGTCTAATAATAATATGTTAAAAGGAATACGATTGTACAGAAAGGGTAAAGCTGGTTAATTAATCCTGCAGAAACAGGCGCTAACCAGAATCAACTTGTTTTCCGACCCCTTTACCAACTAAAAATAATTGTAAATTGATTATTATTTAAATAATTAAACTAGATCACTATAATGTACTTTGATAGCAATTGTAACTAAGAATCTCTCTACTTAATTATTTAATCTAATTTTAGTCCTTTAAATAAAAAAGAAACTTGGAACTATTTTTATGTTGAGTTGAACTGTCGCAAGATTACTACTCTCACCCCTAACTATTTTCGCCCACTTGCTATGGAGCGGTCAAACAGTAAGCTGTGTACTGCCGATATGTGCAACGTTAAAAATAGTTTATTACAAAATGTAATTAATCCGTCAGTTAAGACACAGAGGCATTCTTTTTACTATTAAACAATATGTTGCGTTAATGTAGTTGAACCGCGACTCATATAAATATGGTGTAAACGAGTGAGAATGAATAACTAAAATTTAGCGCCGGTGACATCTCTTCAAAAATCTTAAAATATAATACTTATGTAATTAAAACTGTGGTAATCCCATGAAGTGAAGTGCTACAATCAAACTATCATGTGAAGTGGATACAGGTGAATGAAACTTTGTGTTAATCATTCAGATCAATGAGCTATTACTATCAGTTAGCCAAGAGCTGAGAACCAGGAGACACCATGATCTAAAAGACTTCAGGACTACACCATTCCCGGATACGAAGATAATGAGAGATACCTGACCTACTTCAAACATGCTGCAACCGAGGACCTACGACTGGAATAACGCAGAGCTGGAAGACATCCAAAAAGGTGACACGGAGGCAAGCCTTCCGTGCTTATGAAATACTAAATATTATATTCAACAAAAGACAATTAATTTAACCACATTAAGACGTTTTAAGTAATTGTATAACAGTAATTGTATACTCATAACTTGTATACTTATCCCTAGTAAAAGAGTTATAGCTCTAAACTGTAAAGCCTTATTGTTTAAAAGATTAATAAAGACCATTCTTCAAGTGGCAAAATTTTAAAGCTTTATATGGCGAGGTAACCATTCTTAACGTATTAGAGGAAATCCTGGATCCGGAGAATTAATTAAATTCATGTACATCTTATTTTGAGGGGCCTTGTAAAGAATAAAATATAATCATCATGTAAACTGTAAGCTATTGAAGCATATGTGTCGAGAATTTTAAGTAGAGAAAATAATATAATATGTAATAAAGAGATGTCATCAGGAGTACCTACTATACTGAGTGCATAAATCAACAGTCTCCCCTTCCCTGAATCCTTGTATATTTATTGTTTGTTGTTCTGATTAATTTTCAGCTCATCACAAGTAAGGCAGCCTGAATAATTGGCAGAACCAATTATTGCGGGTTCCCTAAGTTATAACACAGGAGAAGATGTTATAAATTGCGCAACTCTGCTAATTAATAATAAATGTGCTATGGTGTAAATAATAATTAATTGTGTATTGTGCTGTTGTCTAATTAAGAATAATTGTAAGCATCGTGACGCAAATAAATTGCACCACTCTGCTTATTTTGCAAATTTTGCTATTCTCTGCTATTGTGCTGTTGTTTAATAATTAACTGTGTACAGAGTGTCACAAATAAATTGCGCCACTCTGCTAATTTGCTTAAATTTTGCGACTCCTTTGTAAAAAATTTTGTGACTTGTGTTATTTAAGAAGTAATTGTGTCCCGATAAACCCACACACATAAGCTGTTGATTTATTCACTCATGTACTTTAAAATGTGTCTAAAATATTAAATAAAAATCAAACCATAATAGTTATTATAATAGTATAATAAATAAGTAATTTAAATATTATTTAGATATAGGAATGAACATAATGTTAACTAAAAACGCCCCAAGAATACGATATAACAGCAGGTACGTGCTTGTCAAAAAGTTCATTCATCAACCTGTCGGTTTGTAAACAATTTCTGACCAGTTGAATTCCTGTCTGCACCTGTGTGTGTAAACTGTCATAGTGAACCTCCCCCATAGTTGAGTTAAACTACAACGACACCCTCTTTGTTAGTTCTATTGTTATAAGAAGCGTGTCTCTTCCTGTGTGTAGTAGCCGAAGATTCCCCCTTTTGCCGTACGCATATTTAAGCCTGTGTGAGATTTCTCTGTCTCTACCAATGTAAAATGACAAAGCTTGTCATCTCATTTTGATTGTTTATTAATGAAAGAGTAAGAATACGATTGATTTATATTTTTATATTTGTGTGTAAAAAAAAAGATAGCGTTGTATCGTAACTAATGCAAATGTTTAATAATAACTGTTAATAAATGTTTACCGTGTACTAAAGTGTGTAGGCGATAATTGTGTATAGGATAGTAGAGCAAATAATATTATGACTTAAATTTCAAATGAATAAATGACTTAGATAACCCCTTGTTAGATAAAGTATTAAACCCCATGTCCCAAAACAGTAAACTTGTAAACTGAGCCAAATAAAAAAAAAAAAAAAAAACAAAAACAAAGTAAATAAAGTGTCCTAAATAAATATGGTAAGTCGATAGGAAATAATTCTAGGTAGTTTTAAACCCCCCAAAGTAATAATAAAGGCTGAATAATTCTTAAGTAAATCTAAATGTGTGTAACTTGTAGCAGTAAATAAGAGAAAGGTGAATAATAATAAAAGTATAGTTGCATATCGTGAACGCACCAGTTGTGGCCAGTAAGAGAACGATAAAGCGTGTTAAGAAATTGTAGTAAGCAGCCACCCTCTCCCTATTGTGATAAACCGTTGCCTCCCTAAACAATGAATACCACCGCGCGTGAAATACAATGAGTTGTGTAAAGTGTCTCCCCTTCCGCATAGTTTGTTTGGTTATTGTTAAAGAGATAATAAGAATTACCCTCGTGAGATTCCGCTTCTCTCAAGTAACTGTAATCTAGAGTGGAGTATGGGATCCTCTTTAGATTATTTTAGAAGTAAGTCTATGGTATATAATCAAGAAAGAATTATATACATGTAAAGTAACAAGTCACAACGGCGCCGACTGAAAAGGATAATGATGAGGCAGAAAGGTGCCAAGAGATCATTAATGAATGCTGAAAGCTAACTTGTAGAGTTAGAGTAAGCTGATGTCAGTCGGGCCACGATATTGTGAGTTACTGAAATTAGGGAAATTAGTATTATAAGTTAGTACTGTAAGAAGTGAGATAAAGGGAATTTCACGAAGGAGAACTTTTAAATGAGAACAAGATCATTTAAAGAGAGATAGTAAAAAAAAAAAAACCGTGTACTAATAATAAATAAGAGTAATAATAATAATTTCACACGGTACTCCCCAAGCATACTCCCGGTACATTGCTAACCAACTTGTCAGGAGTCTGTGTTTGTTAAGAGGCGGAGTATGTGACGATTTTATTAATAAAAATAAATTAATTAATTAAGTTGATAATGTATAGGTTGATAAATTTTAAGTGTTTAATAAAATCTCACATTTTTACCTAAAGCTTATTGTAATCATTAAATAATAATAATATTTAATAAAATTGTCTAATAATAATATGTTAAAAGGAATACGATTGTACAGAAAGGGTAAAGCTGGTTAATTAATCCTGCAGAAACAGGCGCTAACCAGAATCAACTTGTTTTCCGACCCCTTTACCAACTAAAAATAATTGTAAATTGATTATTATTTAAATAATTAAACTAGATCACTATAATGTACTTTGATAGCAATTGTAACTAAGAATCTCTCTACTTAATTATTTAATCTAATTTTAGTCCTTTAAATAAAAAAGAAACTTGGAACTATTTTTATGTTGAGTTGAACTGTCGCAAGATTACTACTCTCACCCCTAACTATTTTCGCCCACTTGCTATGGAGCGGTCAAACAGTAAGCTGTGTACTGCCGATATGTGCAACGTTAAAAATAGTTTATTACAAAATGTAATTAATCCGTCAGTTAAGACACAGAGGCATTCTTTTTACTATTAAACAATGTGTTGCGTTAATGTAGTTGAACCGCGACTCATATAAATATGGTGTAAACGAGTGAGAATGAATAACTAAAATTTAGCGCCGGTGACATCTCTTCAAAAATCTTAAAATATAATACTTATGTAATTAAAACTGTGGTAATCCCATGAAGTGAAGTGCTACAATCAAACTATCATGTGAAGTGGATACAGGTGAATGAAACTTTGTGTTAATCATTCAGATCAACGAGCTATTACTATCAGTTAGCCAAGAGCTGAGAACCAGGAGACACCATGATCTAAAAGACTTCAGGACTACACCATTCCCGGATACGAAGATAATGAGAGATACCTGACCTACTTCAAACATGCTGCAACCGAGGACCTACGACTGGAATAACGCAGAGCTGGAAGACATCCAAAAAGGTGACACGGAGGCAAGCCTTCCGTGCTTATGAAATACTAAATATTATATTCAACAAAAGACAATTAATTTAACCACATTAAGACGTTTTAAGTAATTGTATAACAGTAATTGTATACTCATAACTTGTATACTTATCCCTAGTAAAAGAGTTATAGCTCTAAACTGTAAAGCCTTATTGTTTAAAAGATTAATAAAGACCATTCTTCAAATGGCAAAATTTTAAAGCTTTATATGGCGAGGTAACCATTCTTAACGTATTAGAGGAAATCCCGGATCCGGAGAATTAATTAAATTCATGTACATCTTATTTTGAGGGGCCTTGTAAAGAATAAAATATAATCATCATGTAAACTGTAAGCTATTGAAGCATATGTGTCGAGAATTTTAAGTAGAGAAAATAATATAATATGTAATAAAGAGATGTCATCAGGAGTACCTACTATACTGAGTGCAAAAATCAACAGTCTCCCCTTCCCTGAATCCTTGTATATTTATTGTTTGTTGTTCTGATTAATTTTCAGCTCGTCACAAGTAAGGCAGCCTGAATAATTGGCAGAACCAATTATTGCGGGTTCCCTAAGTTATAACACAGGAGAAGATGTTATACTCGAACAATTATGTTAAACAAAAATGTTAACTCAAACAATTAACTCAAAGACAATTAAAGACATTCTTGTTCTATTTAAAAGTAAGATCCAATGTATTATAAATATAGAGAGTTAGAATCATAAATGTTATTGAAGTAAGATTAACATAAATAAGAGCTCAAATTAATATTGAAATGAAAATAATGCAGAGCATTTAAATAAAAATTAGCGTTTTTATAAATCAGTACTGATAAAAGAAAGATAAATTCAGTAACTATTCATATTTTTGAGTTTCCAGTACAATATCTAAAAAGATATTTAAACATTGATATTTCAAAGCACACTAATTGACTGAGTAGTCAGGAAATTATATTTTTTAATAAAATAATTAGTAGAATAGAATATTTAGTCAGTAAGGATGAATACAGCGTAAGCCTTACGGCATAGAACAAAGTAATAACGAATGTTTTAAGTCGAATCAAGTGCCATGCGCACAATTTTATTAGTACCAAATAAATTTGAAATACCGTTACAAGTTACATCGAGTTCTTATTACAGATACATCTGAAACCCAAATTAAATTGTATTTATGCAATGTTGTATTGTTATATAAATTGTCGCTCCAAGATCGTGGGGCTATTCAAACACAAATAGATGTGTATTTGCAACCTGTATATACGCAACTATATTGTAACACGACGTGACCTTTGGGTTACTGCCTTCTTCCTTAATGCCCAGCGTTGGGTTCGTCACTTTGTAAGAAGACCCTATATATGGCTGTAATCTGATCAAGCCCCACTGTTTGGGCTAGCCACTTGGTCACCAGACCGCTGTATGCCGGTCGTTACAAAAGAATAAAAATAAAGGGAAAATTCAATAATAATAGAATTTTCAAATAATAAAATAATTTTGTTTATGTTTATAGAGGTATGTATAATAGATAAATCTGTTTTTTAAAAGGTTCGGGTAAAATTTTGATAACAGGTAGTTATTTATTGACCGTCGAGCACTTCTTGAAGATTTGCACCAAGTCTGGAGTTAAATAGATTAACTCAAAGTAATAATCGATTGTTGACTTTCCTGACTGGTCCAATATCTTGTTCAAAATAGAATATATTCTTCTCACTTAATGCCTTCAGCCTTATAAGTACCCTTAAATTACCCTGTGAAATAAGTACAGATACAAAATAATGAAAATATAAAGATTTATTGACAATTTTAAATAAATAATCGATATTTTATCGATGGAGAGCAATTATCGACTCTGTCTCAGGAATTATCGATTGTGTCATACAGAACAAAATTTTATGTTATATTATATTAAAAGACAGGTTCTTTGAGCAATTAGGATTAATAGTCAGAGAAGGGTGACGAGAAAGTATAACGTTAACAATTAAAGATATTAATACAATAATTACTATTCAATAGTATTTAAATAATTCCACTATGTAATGTAAATGAATGCTGTCAAACCATACGCAGACGATGACGTCACTGTAATATCGTGAAGGCGGCCTCTGTAGAATTAAAAGATGGCCGCTACTATTTCTTGCGTAGTTACTGTGAACTCGGCATGTCCCAAAATCACGACAAAATTACCTTTGTGAATGTCTAAAATCTTCCCGCACTGGTGTAATATGTCTGTTAAGTTAGTTGGTGTATTCTGGTGAAGTGTTCCGTGTAAACTTGTGTTAATTTGGTTATTTTGTCTGTTTTCCCTTCTGGGGTTAAATTTTTTCAAGTTACGGTTAGGTTTGTAAAGTGAATCAGTTGAAATATAATGTTTTACTGTTTACTGTCACTCGTATAGTGAAGTTAGAGGTTTGTTTTCACTATTGTCGTGAATGTTTTTATAGTATTGGCTTCAAAAAATGTTTAATTTGTCTAACTCTCGTTCACTGATTTCAATGGCTAAACGTTAGCATCATGTTCGACTCGATTTTAAGAACGTTTTTGTCACACACCTATTCAGCTTGATATTCAACAAAAGACTAATTAACTTGGTCATAAATCTTGCCCAGTTTATCCTTGAAAAAGTATTGTTAACATTTTTCGACTTCCATACACATTAGAAAATATTACATTATATATGGAATTTTTCTATTTTATTCCTTACTTTTATGAATTACTAACCTTATTATTGGTTTAATCATCTCATTCCCTTTAAATTGATGTATTATAGTCCATATCTGTAGACATTTTGTGGAAATTAACAAATTTTGTTCACACTTTGGAAATATAGGCTCAAAATTGGATTTCCGTCTTTATACAAAATTCCTTCCATTTTAAATATTATTAATACTGTTATAATAAATTTTAATTAGTCACATTACTCTCCCTTTCCTTAAATACATATAAATTACACCTTTGAACTGGTTTTTTGTGTTAATTTGTAAATTTGACATTGCTCTTTAAAATTAATTAATTTATATATTTTGACAATTTTCAAAATGTTAAGGTATATTTCCTTATTGTCATTTTAATTCATAGGATCATTCCTAGTAGTGGTTAATTGTGTTATCTTATATAAATCTGGGTAGTTTACAGGATTTATAAGTGAATTATACTATTTTATATTGGTTCTCTGATTTCACCCAAATGGCCTAGATTTTAGAATTTTATATTTCTTTCTTTCTCAAATAATTTAAACTTAATTCCTCCTCTGACTTTACATAATTACAATTATATCAAAATAACATGATTTATAACTTATTGTTTTGTGTAGTAGTTAATTAACACTACATATTTAAAATAAATAATTATGAACATGGTTCAGCAATCTGCACAATTGAACACATTGCAGATATGGTTTGAACATATATCTTTCAATTATTTTTGATCTAACATAGCATACCTTTTAGAACATTATTACTGGTATGTAGGTTATTATTTATCAAACATAATTCTTTTTAAAACACATAACATAAATCTTATTTTCTAATAAACCTTACAAATACATTTATTTAACACATTGATTTTAGGATTGTGAAATAACAGTCTATTTAAACATGTTACACTTATTCATACTATATTAGTACCAGTCCTTTCTGGTTCAAACCATTACTACTGTGATCCCCCACATCAGCAAATACCAACTCCCATACTTTATTTATTATCATTTTTTACAAATGTCTTGTAAATAAAGATTTACATTAAAATAATAAAATACTGGAAACCTTCCATTTTATTATTTTATTATGCTGTTTATTGTTTAGATTTTAAAGTTGTGATATAGCATACTACTAAGTTATAGTATCACCAACTTTAAGTTTATTGCTTTTTTTAAAAAACACTTACACAAATTCACTTTCACTGTTGGTTCTGATATTTTGAGTCTGATTATCTCAGACCAGACCTTTAGTAATCATGGACCGTTAAGACTAGTTTATTTCTTTATTACACAATAGCTTTAGCCGGTGCACTTCTTATAACGCTATACAGCACTTTAGTTTTCTCAATAATTACATTTTATAAGCTTTTGGGTATGTTATACTTTCTTTTGCATAGTTTTTGTGGGTTTGGGATTGATAGTAGTTTATATAATAATAGGTTTTACTACGGTGTTTCTTTCATACTATTTCTTCCTCTCCTCCTGTTTTCCTTCTTGTCCTTCTTCATATCTTCCTTCTGGTATTCTTCTTGTCCCTCTTCTAGTCTTCATTCTTGTCCCTCGTCTAGTCTTCACTCTTCTGTTCTTCCTTCCGTTCTTGGGTAAACCAAGGTACTTGGTGTTATCACGACTGAGGTTTAGTTTGGAGTATTTAATTTATTCACTGAACTGACTTTATTCTTCTATACAGGTTTCAGGGTATTGTTTTCTTCCTGTTCACAAACTTTATTCTTCCCTCTTCTTGTTTTTGGGGTATTTGGTCTTCACCACCCTTTAATTGATTCTCTTTTTCTTTGATATAGTCTTATATAACTGGTTTACTGCTCTGAGCTTCCTGGGTAACTTACTGGTATTATACTATGAGTTGATGAGTTGCTTCAATACTTTCTTTGGTTTCTTTTAACAGTGGTTTTTATATATTATGTAGTGAGGATTTTTATCTTATTGTGGTTCATTCCTCTGATTTATTTAAATGTCATTCAATATTATTATAACATTTGTTGATGTAATTAAACTTTATGATTTCACATGACTTAAAATGTAGTGGATTTTCTGTCACGCTACAGAATGCCCTTCTCCAGAAGTAATTTTTTCAGACTATACTTGCTTTGTCTGAAACAATTGCTTATGATAATTATTCAAGGTTTGTTACTATTTTGGACTTCCTTCTATTTTACAATTCTCTTATTTATATATGAGTTTATATCACTCTCACTTGATCTTCCTTGATAGTAATAGTCTTCTGAGTTTCATATTTATTATTTCATTTTTATATTTCTTCTTAGTATTTTCTCCTTGGGATATTTTCTCCCTATCGTTCCCTACTTTGTGAGCTGGTTCAGTTCAGAGAGGCACTGTACGCTACTTTCCTCTGCTGTCCAATACTTCACACATATTTGAGTACAGAGGCAAATCATCTCTGCTCAAAAAATATATTAATCCTGCTGGAATTATCATCAGACAGATTAAAAAAATTATTCAGAATAGTACACATTTGTTACTATTTAAAAAAAATATCTTTGGGATACTTCACTTATTACTTATTATACTTCTCAGAGATTTTAATATTTCTATCTCAGTTGTTCATCTGGATGTTTCTTTCATTTGATATTATGGTAGGAAGCTCTTCTATTATTACATTTTTTTAACTTTTCTTATCATATAAATCTTTTGGTTATAAATTCTTTATTACCTTCTGGTTTTTTCATTATAATCTGCATTATTTATAGTAGCATATCTTTGTGACATTTTTAGACTGTTTCATCGTTCTTAAAATTTCCACTTGTTCTATTTTCTAGAATTTGTATAACTGTCATTATCATAATTGTCATTTAATTCATAAATCATTTTATATTAATTCATTTAATTACATAAATTTTTGACATTATTTTCACATTATTCCGGTCATTGTTATTATACTTGTGAATGATGGTTTTTTATTAATTTCATAATGAGGTAATAATTTCTCCTCATACCACTTCAAAGTTTCATTCTCTCATAATTCCAAAGAAGTTTTTTTTTTTTTTACTTTATTATTCTATTCAATCACTCCAATCGTATTAAAGAAATTTTTTCCTTTTTATTTCCTTCATCACCATTTTACGGAAAGGTTTTTACTCTTCAAATTGAACTTAGACATTATCATATTGTTCAGAATTATTTGTTTTAATTCTAAATCTGTTTCCTTTTTTCGTCCCATTATGATTCTTTGTTACCATGGTAATTATCTTCTATGCTTACCATAAATATGGTATGAAATCCCTTCAGTTTATCTCATCATAGTGGTTTATTCATAATTGGTTGGTAAGTTGTACTTATACTTGGTTTGGGAAACTTGATTTATTCATAATTCAAAATTCACTCTTCTTATGTTATTCTATAAAGTTTTCTCAAATAATTGTATGTAATTGGCTTACATTGTGTTTAGAATTTAGTGGTTTTTAAATTCTATCTTATATATTCTTCTATCCATAAAAATTTCTAATAATTGTAGATAATATGTGCTTATATTTCTTTTTAGAATTTGGCTGTTTATTTCAAAATTCTTCTTGTATTATTGCCACATAGTTTTTCACCTTTTCCTGGTATGTAAGGTGAACTTACGTATGTTTAGAATTTTGTTGGTTTAAATTCTAATTCTTCTTCTTCTATCATCGCCATAAAGTTTTTCTTAAATAATTGGTATGTAAGGTGATCTTACGTATGTTTTGAATTTTGTTGATTTAATTTCTAATTCTTCTTCTTCTATCATCGCCATAAAGTTTTTCTTAAATAATTGGTATGTAAGGTGATCTTACGTATGTTTTGAATTTTGTTGATTTAAATTCTAATTCTTCTTCTTCTATCATCGCCATAAAGTTTTTCTTAAATAATTGGTATGTAAGGTGATCTTACGTATGTTTTGAATTTTGTTGGTTTAAATTCTAATTCTTCTTCTTCTATCATCGCCATAAAGTTTTTCTTAAATAATTGGTATGTAAGGTGATCTTACGTATGTTTTGAATTTTGTTGATTTAAATTCTATCTTATATCTTCTAAATGGTTTTCCTTTAAATAAACTTTATGTAAGGTGTACTTACATGTATTTTAGAATTTTGGAAGTTTTAATTCTAACTTCTTTTATATTACTGCCACATAGACCTTTCATAAATGATTGTAATAGTTTTCATAATTATATGGTAAACATATCATATTAGTTTCATAAATATTGTATGACTCTTTTCTTGTCTTTATTCAAACGTATTTCTTATTATTATTTTTCCTTTATACCCAGGTGGATGCTTTTATTTATAGTGCATTGTTGCTCATAGTTCCTTTATAAGGTGCAGTTTCTTAATTAATTTATTTCTTAAATTCCCATTATGGTTATTTGTCCCTTCTTCTTCTCATTTTTCCTCAGTGGTAATTATTTTCATCTTCTTTGTGGTGGTTTTGCCGTTGTCGGTTATCATGACATCCATCCCTTTTACCACCTCATTATGTATCCGTATAGATCCTTATCAGATCCAAACTTTTGCTCCTACGCGCCGGATAGTACCTCGGTTGGTCCCGTTCTAGGCTCCTCCGCCTTTCTTCGTATCTTCGGTAACTGTTCCCTCTATGGTGGTTGAAACCTCACTGTCTTCCATCTGTGGCCCGTATGAAGTTCACTCTTGGGCGAGGAAACCTATTATTACTAAAATTACTATTATTGGGACCCACACGATTAGCATTATTATGGTAAGGACTATTACCATAATTGGGGCTTCTCTGACTATTTACGTTATCAGGGTAGGGATTGTGGTTACCCTGATAACCATTAGAGGGTCGATTCGGGTTTTGCTGGTTGGGACCCGTATTATTACTGTCATTGTAACTGGTATTATTTACATTATTTCCACTATTATAATTGTTACTTCGCGGGTATGCCCGAACTCCTTGGTACCCAGTATTTATGTGGTTCACACCCTGATTATTGTTCAGGTACGTCCTTGGTTCGGGCCCATCACTTCTTCTGCGACTCTGCCTGTAGTAATCTTCGTTTTCATAATTCTCCAGGAGTTCGGTCATTGCCTGGATGGTTTTTATCTGGCTGCCCCTCCTAGCGCGAATCACCTCCTCATCATAATGGTAAGACAGCTTGTTTATTAAGCATTCCTCCGGTATGGCTGGTTCTAAGTGCTTGGCCATACACACTTTGCCGAGGAAATACGCTGTCATTGAGCTGCCGACTTGTGGTTGGTAGCGGCCGTGGCAGATATTATCTCTGATGAGATTCTGCGTGGTCTCTGACCAGTACTTGGCTTTGAACATGCTCTTGAACTGTTCATAGTTATTGATGTCGCTCCGGTTTGCCATCCACCAATGGTCATTCACCTCCCGAAACGACTCGTCAAGGATCTCTCTATTCTGGACCCATCGGTTCCCTCGGTGTTTCTCGATGTACTCCTCTATTCGTGCCAAGAACTCCATTGGCTTCCGTTTGTATTGTCGGAAATTCAGCCATTCTCGGTTCTCTGACATGGGGAAACTGTGATATCCCGATGGTCTGTTTCTGATTGACTCTATCTCCTCCTGGCTCTGACGCATCTGTCCGGTTATGTTTACCATGGCGGCTTCCACGCCGTCGCATCTTTCTGTTACTTGGGTTCTTACTTTATTTATTTCCTCCAGAGCAAATTTCTTGGTCTCCTCTATTTTTGTTTTCTGCTGTTCTTGGACCTGAGTAATTTCCTTTGTTATTACTTCACGGACTTCCAGCACTTCGTTTTCTGTTAGCCGACATCTTTCGTCTACTTCTCGGATCTGCTGGTTAACAACCACAACTTCCTGTTCTAATTTCTTTACTATTGATTTCTTGGTCTCTGTTATCTTTTTATTTATCTCCTCTTTGGCTAACTCAATCCTCTCGTCTAATTTATTCATGTTCTCTTGGTTAACTTCCCTTAATTCTTCTCTTAACCTTTGATTATTCTCGTCCATTTTCTCCTCCATTTTCTGATTATTTTCCTCCAACTTCTCCCTCAGTTGCTGATTGTCGCTTTCGATTTTCTTACTAGTTTCCTCCATTTTCTCTTCCAGCTTCTTGCTCAAACTCTTACTGGTTTCCTCAATCCTTTTATTAGTATTTTCTATCTTACGGCCCAATTCTTCCTTTGTGGATCGGTTATCTTCCTTCAGATCCTCTAGTTTTTCATTTAATGAATGGTTGTCTTCCTTTAATTCTTCTAACTTTTCTCCCATTCTCTCTTCCATCTTCTTGTTGGTATTTTCTATGTTTTTATTTATTCCGCCCAAATCTTCCTTCAAGGATAGTTTGTCTTCCTTCCTGTTCTGCTCCATTGTTCTCATCATTGTCCTGAACATTTCTTGTGTTGTCATGTCCTCTATCGGTGAAGTTTTCTCCTTTTCTGGGATATTGACTTCCCCTGTTTGCGTCGTTACTTCCGGCTGTTCCTCTGGTGGTTCAGGTTGTTTATGTTCCACCTGGATTAGTAACAGTTCCGGATCTTCAACGGGTGTTGCCTCCTTATCCCCCATGTCAATCTCTTTCTCGGCCTCTGCTGCCCTCTTTTTCGATGTAGCTTGTCTTTGCATCTTTCTGCTGTCTATTAATCAATCGCTGCCAAGCTTAGATTATTAAGCCCTCTAAGTTGGACGCCACTTTGTAACACGACGTGACCTTTGGGTTACTGCCTTCTTCCTTAATGCCCAGCGTTGGGTTCGTCACTTTGTAAGAAGACCCTATATATGGCTGTAATCTGATCAAGCCCCACTGTTTGGGCTAGCCACTTGGTCACCAGACCGCTGTATGCCGGTCGTTACAAAAGAATAAAAATAAAGGGAAAATTCAATAATAATAGAATTTTCAAATAATAAAATAATTTTGTTTATGTTTATAGAGGTATGTATAATAGATAAATCTGTTTTTTAAAAGGTTCGGGTAAAATTTTGATAACAGGTAGTTATTTATTGACCGTCGAGCACTTCTTGAAGATTTGCACCAAGTCTGGAGTTAAATAGATTAACTCAAAGTAATAATCGATTGTTGACTTTCCTGACTGGTCCAATATCTTGTTCAAAATAGAATATATTCTTCTCACTTAATGCCTTCAGCCTTATAAGTACCCTTAAATTACCCTGTGAAATAAGTACAGATACAAAATAATGAAAATATAAAGATTTATTGACAATTTTAAATAAATAATCGATATTTTATCGATGGAGAGCAATTATCGACTCTGTCTCAGGAATTATCGATTGTGTCATACAGAACAAAATTTTATGTTATATTATATTAAAAGATAGGTTCTTTGAGCAATTAGGATTAATAGTCAGAGAAGGGTGACGAGAAAGTATAACGTTAACAATTAAAGATATTAATACAATAATTACTATTCAATAGTATTTAAATAATTCCACTATGTAATGTAAATGAATGCTGTCAAACCATACGCAGACGATGACGTCACTGTAATATCGTGAAGGCGGCCTCTGTAGAATTAAAAGATGGCCGCTACTATTTCTTGCGTAGTTACTGTGAACTCGGCATGTCCCAAAATCACGACAAAATTACCTTTGTGAATGTCTAAAATCTTCCCGCACTGGTGTAATATGTCTGTTAAGTTAGTTGGTGTATTCTGGTGAAGTGTTCCGTGTAAACTTGTGTTAATTTGGTTATTTTGTCTGTTTTCCCTTCTGGGGTTAAATTTTTTCAAGTTACGGTTAGGTTTGTAAAGTGAATCAGTTGAAATATAATGTTTTACTGTTTACTGTCACTCGTATAGTGAAGTTAGAGGTTTGTTTTCACTATTGTCGTGAATGTTTTTATAGTATTGGCTTCAAAAAATGTTTAATTTGTCTAACTCTCGTTCACTGATTTCAATGGCTAAACGTTAGCATCATGTTCGACTCGATTTTAAGAACGTTTTTGTCACACACCTATTCAGCTTGATATTCAACAAAAGACTAATTAACTTGGTCATAAATCTTGCCCAGTTTATCCTTGAAAAAGTATTGTTAACATTTTTCGACTTCCATACACATTAGAAAATATTACATTATATATGGAATTTTTCTATTTTATTCCTTACTTTTATGAATTACTAACCTTATTATTGGTTTAATCATCTCATTCCCTTTAAATTGATGTATTATAGTCCATATCTGTAGACATTTTGTGGAAATTAACAAATTTTGTTCACACTTTGGAAATATAGGCTCAAAATTGGATTTCCGTCTTTATACAAAATTCCTTCCATTTTAAATATTATTAATACTGTTATAATAAATTTTAATTAGTCACATTACTCTCCCTTTCCTTAAATACATATAAATTACACCTTTGAACTGGTTTTTTGTGTTAATTTGTAAATTTGACATTGCTCTTTAAAATTAATTAATTTATATATTTTGACAATTTTCAAAATGTTAAGGTATATTTCCTTATTGTCATTTTAATTCATAGGATCATTCCTAGTAGTGGTTAATTGTGTTATCTTATATAAATCTGGGTAGTTTACAGGATTTATAAGTGAATTATACTATTTTATATTGGTTCTCTGATTTCACCCAAATGGCCTAGATTTTAGAATTTTATATTTCTTTCTTTCTCAAATAATTTAAACTTAATTCCTCCTCTGACTTTACATAATTACAATTATATCAAAATAACATGATTTATAACTTATTGTTTTGTGTAGTAGTTAATTAACACTACATATTTAAAATAAATAATTATGAACATGGTTCAGCAATCTGCACAATTGAACACATTGCAGATATGGTTTGAACATATATCTTTCAATTATTTTTGATCTAACATAGCATACCTTTTAGAACATTATTACTGGTATGTAGGTTATTATTTATCAAACATAATTCTTTTTAAAACACATAACATAAATCTTATTTTCTAATAAACCTTACAAATACATTTATTTAACACATTGATTTTAGGATTGTGAAATAACAGTCTATTTAAACATGTTACACTTATTCATACTATATTAGTACCAGTCCTTTCTGGTTCAAACCATTACTACTGTGATCCCCCACATCAGCAAATACCAACTCCCATACTTTATTTATTATCATTTTTTACAAATGTCTTGTAAATAAAGATTTACATTAAAATAATAAAATACTGGAAACCTTCCATTTTATTATTTTATTATGCTGTTTATTGTTTAGATTTTAAAGTTGTGATATAGCATACTACTAAGTTATAGTATCACCACCTTTAAGTTTATTGCTTTTTTTAAAAAACACTTACACAAATTCACTTTCACTGTTGGTTCTGATATTTTGAGTCTGATTATCTCAGACCAGACCTTTAGTAATCATGGACCGTTAAGACTAGTTTATTTCTTTATTACACAATAGCTTTAGCCGGTGCACTTCTTATAACGCTATACAGCACTTTAGTTTTCTCAATAATTACATTTTATAAGCTTTTGGGTATGTTATACTTTCTTTTGCATAGTTTTTGTGGGTTTGGGATTGATAGTAGTTTATATAATAATAGGTTTTACTACGGTGTTTCTTTCATACTATTTCTTCCTCTCCTCCTGTTTTCCTTCTTGTCCTTCTTCATATCTTCCTTCTGGTATTCTTCTTGTCCCTCTTCTAGTCTTCATTCTTGTCCCTCGTCTAGTCTTCACTCTTCTGTTCTTCCTTCCGTTCTTGGGTAAACCAAGGTACTTGGTGTTATCACGACTGAGGTTTAGTTTGGAGTATTTAATTTATTCACTGAACTGACTTTATTCTTCTATACAGGTTTCAGGGTATTGTTTTCTTCCTGTTCACAAACTTTATTCTTCCCTCTTCTTGTTTTTGGGGTATTTGGTCTTCACCACCCTTTAATTGATTCTCTTTTTCTTTGATATAGTCTTATATAACTGGTTTACTGCTCTGAGCTTCCTGGGTAACTTACTGGTATTATACTATGAGTTGATGAGTTGCTTCAATACTTTCTTTGGTTTCTTTTAACAGTGGTTTTTATATATTACGTAGTGAGGATTTTTATCTTATTGTGGTTCATTCCTCTGATTTATTTAAATGTCATTCAATATTATTATAACATTTGTTGATGTAATTAAACTTTATGATTTCACATGACTTAAAATGTAGTGGATTTTCTGTCACGCTACAGAATGCCCTTCTCCAGAAGTAATTTTTTCAGACTATACTTGCTTTGTCTGAAACAATTGCTTATGATAATTATTCAAGGTTTGTTACTATTTTGGACTTCCTTCCATTTTACAATTCTCTTATTTATATATGAGTTTATATCACTCTCACTTGATCTTCCTTGATAGTAACAGTCTTCTGAGTTTCATATTTATTATTTCATTTTTATATTTCTTCTTAGTATTTTCTCCTTGGGATATTTTCTCCCTATCGTTCCCTACTTTGTGAGCTGGTTCAGTTCAGAGAGGCACTGTACGCTACTTTCCTCTGCTGTCCAATACTTCACACATATTTGAGTACAGAGGCAAATCATCTCTGCTCAAAAAATATATTAATCCTGCTGGAATTATCATCAGACAGATTAAAAAAATTATTCAGAATAGTACACATTTGTTACTATTTAAAAAAAATATCTTTGGGATACTTCACTTATTACTTATTATACTTCTCAGAGATTTTAATATTTCTATCTCAGTTGTTCATCTGACTTATTATCTGGATGTTTCTTTCATTTGATATTATGGTAGGAAGCTCTTCTATTATTACATTTTTTTAACTTTTCTTATCATATAAATCTTTTGGTTATAAATTCTTTATTACCTTCTGGTTTTTTCATTATAATCTGCATTATTTATAGTAGCATATCTTTGTGACATTTTTAGACTGTTTCATCGTTCTTAAAATTTCCACTTGTTCTATTTTCTAGAATTTGTATAACTGTCATTATCATAATTGTCATTTAATTCATAAATCATTTTATATTAATTCATTTAATTACATAAATTTTTGACATTATTTTCACATTATTCCGGTCATTGTTATTATACTTGTGAATGATGGTTTTTTATTAATTTCATAATGAGGTCATAATTTCTCCTCATACCACTTCAAAGTTTCATTCTCTCATAATTCCAAAGAAGTTTTTTTTTTTTTACTTTATTATTCTATTCAATCACTCCAATCGTATTAAAGAAATTTTTTCCTTTTTATTTCCTTCATCACCATTTTACGGAAAGGTTTTTACTCTTCAAATTGAACTTAGACATTATCATATTGTTCAGAATTATTTGTTTTAATTCTAAATCTGTTTCCTTTTTTCGTCCCATTATGATTCTTTGTTACCATGGTAATTATCTTCTATGCTTACCATAAATATGGTATGAAATCCCTTCAGTTTATCTCATCATAGTGGTTTATTCATAATTGGTTGGTAAGTTGTACTTATACTTGGTTTGGGAAACTTGATTTATTCATAATTCAAAATTCACTCTTCTTATGTTATTCTATAAAGTTTTCTCAAATAATTGTATGTAATTGGCTTACATTGTGTTTAGAATTTAGTGGTTTTTAAATTCTATCTTATATATTCTTCTATCCATAAAAATTTCTAATAATTGTAGATAATATGTGCTTATATTTCTTTTTAGAATTTGGCTGTTTATTTCAAAATTCTTCTTGTATTATTGCCACATAGTTTTTCACCTTTTCCTGGTATGTAAGGTGAACTTACGTATGTTTAGAATTTTGTTGGTTTAAATTCTAATTCTTCTTCTTCTTCTATCATCGCCATAAAGTTTTTCTTAAATAATTGGTATGTAAGGTGATCTTACGTATGTTTTGAATTTTGTTGATTTAATTTCTAATTCTTCTTCTTCTATCATCGCCATAAAGTTTTTCTTAAATAATTGGTATGTAAGGTGATCTTACGTATGTTTAGAATTTTGTTGATTTAAATTCTAATTCTTCTTCTTCTATCATCGCCATAAAGTTTTTCTTAAATAATTGGTATGTAAGGTAATCTTACGTATGTTTTGAATTTTGTTGATTTAAATTCTATCTTATATCTTCTAAATGGTTTTCCTTTAAATAAACTTTATGTAAGGTGTACTTACATGTATTTTAGAATTTTGGAAGTTTTAATTCTAACTTCTTTTATATTACTGCCACATAGACCTTTCATAAATGATTGTAATAGTTTTCATAATTATATGGTAAACATATCACATTAGTTTCATAAATATTGTATGACTCTTTTCTTGTCTTTATTCAAACGTATTTCTTATTATTATTTTTCCTTTATACCCAGGTGGATGCTTTTATTTATAGTGCATTGTTGCTCATAGTTCCTTTATAAGGTGCAGTTTCTTAATTAATTTATTTCTTAAATTCCCATTATGGTTATTTGTCCCTTCTTCTTCTCATTTTTCCTCAGTGGTAATTATTTTCATCTTCTTTGTGGTGGTTTTGCCGTTGTCGGTTATCATGACATCCATCCCTTTTACCACCTCATTATGTATCCGTATAGATCCTTATCAGATCCAAACTTTTGCTCCTACGCGCCGGATAGTACCTCGGTTGGTCCCGTTCTAGGCTCCTCCGCCTTTCTTCGTATCTTCGGTAACTGTTCCCTCTATGGTGGTTGAAACCTCACTGTCTTCCATCTGTGGCCCGTATGAAGTTCACTCTTGGGCGAGGAAACCTATTATTACTAAAATTACTATTATTGGGACCCACACGATTAGCATTATTATGGTAAGGACTATTACCATAATTGGGGCTTCTCTGACTATTTACGTTATCAGGGTAGGGATTGTGGTTACCCTGATAACCATTAGAGGGTCGATTCGGGTTTTGCTGGTTGGGACCCGTATTATTACTGTCATTGTAACTGGTATTATTTACATTATTTCCACTATTATAATTGTTACTTCGCGGGTATGCCCGAACTCCTTGGTACCCAGTATTTATGTGGTTCGCACCCTGATTATTGTTCAGGTACGTCCTTGGTTCGGGCCCATCACTTCTTCTGCGACTCTGCCTGTAGTAATCTTCGTTTTCATAATTCTCCAGGAGTTCGGTCATTGCCTGGATGGTTTTTATCTGGCTGCCCCTCCTAGCGCGAATCACCTCCTCATCATAATGGTAAGACAGCTTGTTTATTAAGCATTCCTCCGGTATGGCTGGTTCTAAGTGCTTGGCCATACACACTTTGCCGAGGAAATACGCTGTCATTGAGCTGCCGACTTGTGGTTGGTAGCGGCCGTGGCAGATATTATCTCTGATGAGATTCTGCGTGGTCTCTGACCAGTACTTGGCTTTGAACATGCTCTTGAACTGTTCATAGTTATTGATGTCGCTCCGGTTTGCCATCCACCAATGGTCATTCACCTCCCGAAACGACTCGTCAAGGATCTCTCTATTCTGGACCCATCGGTTCCCTCGGTGTTTCTCGATGTACTCCTCTATTCGTGCCAAGAACTCCATTGGCTTCCGTTTGTATTGTCGGAAATTCAGCCATTCTCGGTTCTCTGACATGGGGAAACTGTGATATCCCGATGGTCTGTTTCTGATTGACTCTATCTCCTCCTGGCTCTGACGCATCTGTCCGGTTATGTTTACCATGGCGGCTTCCACGCCGTCGCATCTTTCTGTTACTTGGGTTCTTACTTTATTTATTTCCTCCAGAGCAAATTTCTTGGTCTCCTCTATTTTTGTTTTCTGCTGTTCTTGGACCTGAGTAATTTCCTTTGTTATTACTTCACGGACTTCCAGCACTTCGTTTTCTGTTAGCCGACATCTTTCGTCTACTTCTCGGATCTGCTGGTTAACAACCACAACTTCCTGTTCTAATTTCTTTACTATTGATTTCTTGGTCTCTGTTATCTTTTTATTTATCTCCTCTTTGGCTAACTCAATCCTCTCGTCTAATTTATTCATGTTCTCTTGGTTAACTTCCCTTAATTCTTCTCTTAACCTTTGATTATTCTCGTCCATTTTCTCCTCCATTTTCTGATTATTTTCCTCCAACTTCTCCCTCAGTTGCTGATTGTCGCTTTCGATTTTCTTACTAGTTTCCTCCATTTTCTCTTCCAGCTTCTTGCTCAAACTCTTACTGGTTTCCTCAATCCTTTTATTAGTATTTTCTATCTTACGGCCCAATTCTTCCTTTGTGGATCGGTTATCTTCCTTCAGATCCTCTAGTTTTTCATTTAATGAATGGTTGTCTTCCTTTAATTCTTCTAACTTTTCTCCCATTCTCTCTTCCATCTTCTTGTTGGTATTTTCTATGTTTTTATTTATTCCGCCCAAATCTTCCTTCAAGGATAGTTTGTCTTCCTTCCTGTTCTGCTCCATTGTTCTCATCATTGTCCTGAACATTTCTTGTGTTGTCATGTCCTCTATCGGTGAAGTTTTCTCCTTTTCTGGGATATTGACTTCCCCTGTTTGCGTCGTTACTTCCGGCTGTTCCTCTGGTGGTTCAGGTTGTTTATGTTCCACCTGGATTAGTAACAGTTCCGGATCTTCAACGGGTGTTGCCTCCTTATCCCCCATGTCAATCTCTTTCTCGGCCTCTGCTGCCCTCTTTTTCGATGTAGCTTGTCTTTGCATCTTTCTGCTGTCTATTAATCAATCGCTGCCAAGCTTAGATTATTAAGCCCTCTAAGTTGGACGCCACTTTGTAACACGACGTGACCTTTGGGTTACTGCCTTCTTCCTTAATGCCCAGCGTTGGGTTCGTCACTTTGTAAGAAGACCCTATATATGGCTGTAATCTGATCAAGCCCCACTGTTTGGGCTAGCCACTTGGTCACCAGACCGCTGTATGCCGGTCGTTACAAAAGAATAAAAATAAAGGGAAAATTCAATAATAATAGAATTTTCAAATAATAAAATAATTTTGTTTATGTTTATAGAGGTATGTATAATAGATAAATCTGTTTTTTAAAAGGTTCGGGTAAAATTTTGATAACAGGTAGTTATTTATTGACCGTCGAGCACTTCTTGAAGATTTGCACCAAGTCTGGAGTTAAATAGATTAACTCAAAGTAATAATCGATTGTTGACTTTCCTGACTGGTCCAATATCTTGTTCAAAATAGAATATATTCTTCTCACTTAATGCCTTCAGCCTTATAAGTACCCTTAAATTACCCTGTGAAATAAGTACAGATACAAAATAATGAAAATATAAAGATTTATTGACAATTTTAAATAAATAATCGATATTTTATCGATGGAGAGCAATTATCGACTCTGTCTCAGGAATTATCGATTGTGTCATACAGAACAAAATTTTATGTTATATTATATTAAAAGACAGGTTCTTTGAGCAATTAGGATTAATAGTCAGAGAAGGGTGACGAGAAAGTATAACGTTAACAATTAAAGATATTAATACAATAATTACTATTCAATAGTATTTAAATAATTCCACTATGTAATGTAAATGAATGCTGTCAAACCATACGCAGACGATGACGTCACTGTAATATCGTGAAGGCGGCCTCTGTAGAATTAAAAGATGGCCGCTACTATTTCTTGCGTAGTTACTGTGAACTCGGCATGTCCCAAAATCACGACAAAATTACCTTTGTGAATGTCTAAAATCTTCCCGCACTGGTGTAATATGTCTGTTAAGTTAGTTGGTGTATTCTGGTGAAGTGTTCCGTGTAAACTTGTGTTAATTTGGTTATTTTGTCTGTTTTCCCTTCTGGGGTTAAATTTTTTCAAGTTACGGTTAGGTTTGTAAAGTGAATCAGTTGAAATATAATGTTTTACTGTTTACTGTCACTCGTATAGTGAAGTTAGAGGTTTGTTTTCACTATTGTCGTGAATGTTTTTATAGTATTGGCTTCAAAAAATGTTTAATTTGTCTAACTCTCGTTCACTGATTTCAATGGCTAAACGTTAGCATCATGTTCGACTCGATTTTAAGAACGTTTTTGTCACACACCTATTCAGCTTGATATTCAACAAAAGACTAATTAACTTGGTCATAAATCTTGCCCAGTTTATCCTTGAAAAAGTATTGTTAACATTTTTCGACTTCCATACACATTAGAAAATATTACATTATATATGGAATTTTTCTATTTTATTCCTTACTTTTATGAATTACTAACCTTATTATTGGTTTAATCATCTCATTCCCTTTAAATTGATGTATTATAGTCCATATCTGTAGACATTTTGTGGAAATTAACAAATTTTGTTCACACTTTGGAAATATAGGCTCAAAATTGGATTTCCGTCTTTATACAAAATTCCTTCCATTTTAAATATTATTAATACTGTTATAATAAATTTTAATTAGTCACATTACTCTCCCTTTCCTTAAATACATATAAATTACACCTTTGAACTGGTTTTTTGTGTTAATTTGTAAATTTGACATTGCTCTTTAAAATTAATTAATTTATATATTTTGACAATTTTCAAAATGTTAAGGTATATTTCCTTATTGTCATTTTAATTCATAGGATCATTCCTAGTAGTGGTTAATTGTGTTATCTTATATAAATCTGGGTAGTTTACAGGATTTATAAGTGAATTATACTATTTTATATTGGTTCTCTGATTTCACCCAAATGGCCTAGATTTTAGAATTTTATATTTCTTTCTTTCTCAAATAATTTAAACTTAATTCCTCCTCTGACTTTACATAATTACAATTATATCAAAATAACATGATTTATAACTTATTGTTTTGTGTAGTAGTTAATTAACACTACATATTTAAAATAAATAATTATGAACATGGTTCAGCAATCTGCACAATTGAACACATTGCAGATATGGTTTGAACATATATCTTTCAATTATTTTTGATCTAACATAGCATACCTTTTAGAACATTATTACTGGTATGTAGGTTATTATTTATCAAACATAATTCTTTTTAAAACACATAACATAAATCTTATTTTCTAATAAACCTTACAAATACATTTATTTAACACATTGATTTTAGGATTGTGAAATAACAGTCTATTTAAACATGTTACACTTATTCATACTATATTAGTACCAGTCCTTTCTGGTTCAAACCATTACTACTGTGATCCCCCACATCAGCAAATACCAACTCCCATACTTTATTTATTATCATTTTTTACAAATGTCTTGTAAATAAAGATTTACATTAAAATAATAAAATACTGGAAACCTTCCATTTTATTATTTTATTATGCTGTTTATTGTTTAGATTTTAAAGTTGTGATATAGCATACTACTAAGTTATAGTATCACCAACTTTAAGTTTATTGCTTTTTTTAAAAAACACTTACACAAATTCACTTTCACTGTTGGTTCTGATATTTTGAGTCTGATTATCTCAGACCAGACCTTTAGTAATCATGGACCGTTAAGACTAGTTTATTTCTTTATTACACAATAGCTTTAGCCGGTGCACTTCTTATAACGCTATACAGCACTTTAGTTTTCTCAATAATTACATTTTATAAGCTTTTGGGTATGTTATACTTTCTTTTGCATAGTTTTTGTGGGTTTGGGGTTGATAGTAGTTTATATAATAATAGGTTTTACTACGGTGTTTCTTTCATACTATTTCTTCCTCTCCTCCTGTTTTCCTTCTTGTCCTTCTTCATATCTTCCTTCTGGTATTCTTCTTGTCCCTCTTCTAGTCTTCATTCTTGTCCCTCGTCTAGTCTTCACTCTTCTGTTCTTCCTTCCGTTCTTGGGTAAACCAAGGTACTTGGTGTTATCACGACTGAGGTTTAGTTTGGAGTATTTAATTTATTCACTGAACTGACTTTATTCTTCTATACAGGTTTCAGGGTATTGTTTTCTTCCTGTTCACAAACTTTATTCTTCCCTCTTCTTGTTTTTGGGGTATTTGGTCTTCACCACCCTTTAATTGATTCTCTTTTTCTTTGATATAGTCTTATATAACTGGTTTACTGCTCTGAGCTTCCTGGGTAACTTACTGGTATTATACTATGAGTTGATGAGTTGCTTCAATACTTTCTTTGGTTTCTTTTAACAGTGGTTTTTATATATTATGTAGTGAGGATTTTTATCTTATTGTGGTTTATTCCTCTGATTTATTTAAATGTCATTCAATATTATTATAACATTTGTTGATGTAATTAAACTTTATGATTTCACATGACTTAAAATGTAGTGGATTTTCTGTCACGCTACAATATATGTACTGTTATATAAATTGGCTCCCAAAGAACTTGGGGCTATACAAATTAAATTACATGTAAATTTATACACATACAACATAAATTATACAACTTATGTACAGTTGAATGTTGCATAAAAATGTCGCTTCCAACGTGGGGCATCACAAATTTAAATTATATTATTTATGCAATATTAAATATTGTAAATAATAATGTAAATTTAAATACAAATTAAAACTGCATAGATATGTAATATTGAAATTATTATAACAGAGTCTATATCTGGAGGTAGGATAATTTATTAAATTAAACAATAAGATTTACTATTATCTTATTACTTTATAATATTAAATTGTTTATTTAAAATTTGTCTTTCAATAATTAAGTCTATTTGCTGGTTTTACAACTATGTTACTTGTTGCGTTGAATTGCGGCAGTTTGTGTAGACACCATGCGCTCCCCGCATCTCGACTAGACCGTTGTGACTGCACATCAACCGATGACTGCTACGCTGACAATTCACATCTTTGCACCCATGCACATTGCGAGATGATCTGTTATTGCTTATAATTTAACTTCACTTAATCTCAGGGATTTGAAACTGGGTAAAATAGATTGTGTATTGATCTTACACTCCGGTTTCTTGAAGTGTTCTCACATAACTATCAAAATATCTCGGCAGATATTTTGCTCCTACTCCGGAAAATCTTCCACTGCATGCAGGAAAGCACTAGAATTACTCGAACCGTGAACCAACTCCTAAGTCTTAATGAAATCGACTTGTCTTGTCATGAAAAACTCGTGGCAGCGAGTACATCTTTCTGTAACGAGTCTTTGGAAGGAATTGAGCGGTCCGTCTCAAATAAATTTTAGACCCTCTGATTGGTTGAAACTTTAGCAACGTCACAGATGAGAACACAGATAGACTGAAATCAGGCTTAAACTCTGTCCGATTCTGCAAAGCCCTGTCTAGATTCAATCTACAAATTTAATTACTTTCTAGGAGATAACAAGTATAAAAGACGACGGATTTCATTAAAAAAATAAAATAAAAATTATAGTTGTGGAGAACTGAGTATATGGAAAATGTAGCTTATAACCATGAGAATACTCTGTCCAAGTTTTAGAATGAAATGTTAATTTTCCTCGAACTTATTAAATAAAATGTAAATCACACGCGCACCCACGCACTTCCACACAAATATTTCACATGACATAAAAGAGAATAAAATTGTGAACATTTTGACATAATAATACTTTTTTAAACATAGCTTGGTTAAAAACTTATGACTAGTTTACAAAGAAAGAACAAAATCAATTTAAAACATATCTGTGGTCATCAGAAAATGTTAAATAGCATTAGTATTCCACTTAAATGAACTTCATATCCTGTGTACTGTTGCAATATATATATTCAAACACTTTTTGCTACAGTCAATTTTTTTATGTACATAATATATTTAATATTTATAGTAACTTTACCTCAAGATGTTTTTTCCTTATTTGGAACATGTTATGGGTGCACTTAGTGTTCCCATCCTCCTTTGTAAGGACACTTAGTGCTCTAAATATTTATATATTTAGAAATATATAAATCTAATTTGGCCACACATGCAATAAACACTGAACATGAATTCCCAGACATAACCAATATGACACTAATAAAACACATAGGCACACAAAGGCAACATAATGAACATTTGGGAAAATTTACAAATATACAAACACAAAACAATACAATACAAATCAATATAAAACATGGCACAATTTTCAAAGCACTCAACATCAAAAATACACAAAATACTAATAAATACACCACAATCCATGGTCGGATCCAGAGAGGGGCAACGGGGGTAGTTCCTCCCCCCCAAGAATTTTACTTGGTAAACAATGGCCCTATTTACACGTAGTGAATTTTTAGTAGGTTGGTAACCAACTACATAAGCGTAGTTTTGGATGGTTTGATAGTTTGTATAAAACTTCGTAAATCCGCCCCTGGTAGCCAAGTATAGGGCTTATTCGAATGACATTCTGAAAGAGACATATATATTGCTCTCTTTTTATTTTGCAAAAAGGAGAGAAAGAGAGCACTTATATTTTATAAGTGATATCTTATAATGTTAAAATATATAAAAATTTATTTTCTACACATGTACAGTAGCCGCCAATTACTTTGCTTCTATTAAGTGGCTGATTCTAACAAGTGGTAAGAATATTAAATGCATTAAACGGCATAGGAATAAATCGATACCAGTAACTGTGATCAAATTAAGCGGCGATCACTGTATTTTATTTTTATTATTTTTTTAAATATGTTCACCAACAATTTAACAGTAATTTTGTATATTGTAACGTGATGGTTCCCTTAAAATAAATATTAAAACTCATACATGTTGAAGAATAGACATAGGCTATACCAAAGTACATAACCTAACCAAGTTACTAAAGCCAGTTGAAGTACAAATAATAATAATAATAGTAAAGTACTAAGTTTATTTTGTTATATGTATTAATATGTTTGGTTAAGATTATGAAACTGATATAGAATAATCAAGGAAAGTATACATGTCAGATCAAAACATTGTGACACTTATTTCAAAATACTTTATATCATATTGTATTAAAAATAGGTAAGAGCCATATCACATTAGGTATAACTGATTAATATTATATTGTGAAGGGAAAGGGTGTTAATTCAGGAATCAGTTATATGAAACAGTAATTGTGTATCAGTAGGTATAAAACTGTAACTAGAAATTATGACTTGACTAGGTATTTGTGTTTACATATTCTAAAAGAACATAATGACAATTAAAGTGGAAAGAAGTTTTGTACCAAAATGTTTAAACTAAATTTTGTAACATAAAACTTGTATTAGCATTAGTAAGAATCCTGAACCAACTATTAGGTGAGAAAGCATGTCAGGATGACTATTATGTTAGATAAATAGGGAAATTGTTTAGTTAAATGTTATTCTATAAAACTTTTTTTGTATCAGGGTAAGTTTTAAAATAACTGTATTAAGGTAGAGAGTAGATCCTTAGTATGATTATATTTTATAAATAAGCAATGTGTATTAAGAAATTAATGATGTTAAAGTGTACATAAGACAATATTATGTTTGTACCACAGTCAGTAGGTTTTATAAGACAATGATGTTAACATTTGTCATGACCGGTACGGATATCAATTTATTTGACTATTAATATTATATTTAAAGTAAATACAAATTGTTTTATAACATTAAGGGTACAGAAGGGGTACTTTTAAGCATAAAACATAAATTTGGGTCAAAAATCAAAATGTAACATATAAAGATACTGAACAAAAACCTATCTTGTGAGGTATCAAAATGATCAGTGAAAAAAGGGGATTTCATTCATCTAAATGTAATAAACTTATTCCCTGAGATTTTTCAATAGTGCCAACCTCTGAGCAATTAATTGATTAGCTAGGGTAACTAATGTTCAGAAAGTATTTATTTGTTTTATATTAAAGGAAAGGTTTAAGAAACCAATAAAAGAATATTGAAGTAAACTGTATAAGAGCTGGTGTAATTATTTAGAATAATTAGTAAATTATCGAAAATACGAGTGCTTACGCTGATGAAAATTGAGGCGAAATCTGGTACTGGCTTTGGGTATCAAGGTCAGCCACGATAATATTTCGATTTAAAATTATTATTAATTTCAATCAATTTTTGATTTAATTATATATTCAAGAAGCAAATACCTAACTAATTATTTTTATATTGAATATAAAATACGTAATTATCTCTACACCAGTTAAATCAATTAAAAATCATTGCATTCAAAACTTGGCGCTCCAACAAGAGGTGTTAATAAGAACACAGTTAATAAAAATAAATCAAATTTAAATAAAATAATTAAAAATAAATTAAGAAACACTCAGATTTTTATTTACATATTTGGCGCCTACAAAGAGAGGCTTGTCAACCATTAAAAAAGACAAAAAAAGATTTTTTTAGAAATCTATTCATTTAATTACATATTTTGGCACTCCAAACGTGAATTCTAGAAAAACATAAAAATAACCACACACATTTTGCACATAACAAGACGTAAATTTTAATATACTATTATTATACATAAACGATTTTTTTTCTGTTATTAAATAAAACTTATTATGATTCCTTCCATTCCATTCTGTAGGCCTTAAGTATTTCACACTTTATTTTTCATAAAAATAGGTTTGAAGGTAATAACCAATGAAGCTATTACAGTGATCTACAAGATGAGTGGGAATTTACTGAAGAGTAACATTTTGAAGGGTAAACATATTACTACAATCTTTACGTAACACTTGTATTAGATAATAAAGAAAAGTAATACCTGTGATAAAAGTTAATAAAGTTTACGCTTATACATGATTTTGATATGTATAACTAGACAATAAATTGTGCTTTTATGACTTATGTTTACAAAAAAATTTCTGGGAGGGAACCCCCCCCCCCCCCCCCCGACATTACCTTCTGGATCCGCCCCTGCCACAATCACACATAATAATACCAATTTAAAGTGCCAAAGGCCAACAGAAATACATAACAACAACCAACCAACACACAAGTACTTCACAAAATTCAAAATTAGGAAGGCTGAGGATGGGAACACTAAGAGTCCCAAAACATGTTCCAAATAAGGAAAAAACATCTTGAGGTAAACTTATTATAAATATTATATATATATATTGTAACGCAACAGAAATGCTAGCATTCATGTTACATAAAAGACGGTTCACAGAATAATAAACAAATGGATATTTAAACCCATAATAGAACAGAGATCCAATAATTACAATTATAATCATAGACAAAATTAAATAAGGATGCAAGGTAGTGTTGACTAGAATAAACGAACCTGTAAGATAAATAATAGCTGATGATATATGTTTAATGAAAAGCAAAACAAAAAATAAACCATGACTTAATTTATGGTAATAACAAATAAGAATTTTGTGTTAAGAAGTATTATTTTATGACAAAAATGTTATGATAAAGTTTATGTGATGTTATATCAAATATGTGTTGAGTTAATGAAAAATAATGAAACAAGTTGTATTATTCAATGACTGTTGTAGAATGAAGTGTGAAGCAATTAATCAATGTTCATAAATTCGAATTTTATTGTACGTGATCAAGAGATCAAGATAAAATTGTTATTAGATATAGAAAAAATAATTGTTTATATAAGTGCCAATAATTAAGATTTGATTGTATGTATGAATTTATATAAAAGGGACTATAGATGCCTAGCAGACATAAACACAGGTAGATCAGTTTACAATAAAAGGCCTAACAGGCAAAACTACTATATAAACACTCATAACGTAAAGATTAGGTGCATCAATTAATAATAATTAATAAATACGATATGAAGAGCTAGAAAAAAAAACATTAAATTAATAATAATATTTAATAAAGTTTATACAAATTATAATAATACCATAATGCCATAATATCGATTGGTAAAATATAATATCGAAGGTGGATTAAATATAATAAAAAAGAAAAAAAACGGACTTATATCAAAAAACCAGTAGAATATGTGTATAAAATAATAAACCAACTATCGGTAAAGTTACATTCCGATAGGACAGCAAATTGATAAAGAATAGACAAAAAATATATGAAAGAAACACTATATATTCAAAACATGTGGAAGGCAGAAATTATTATATGTTGCTAGGGACGACAAATAAGAAAAAGAAGTTGTTGATTTAGACAAGACAAGAATTGCTTTGAATGAACAAAAAGTGATGAGATTAAAAACCCAAGAATAATCTATTTAATTGTAATATTCGAAATTACCAGATACGATTAAAAAAATACAAAATTCTAATTACAATATTTACGTCTACTACCAATACAGATAAACAAAATAACACTACAATATGAAATGATAATAGAGAGTAAATAATTGAAGTCTACAAGAAAGAACTTGAACTGTCCCATATCCGAAGGGAATTGATGAGATATTAATCAAATAGAAAGAATTAACAGTAACACAACTCATAATATTCACAACACCAGAAATTATAACCTTGCAAATACACGGAACAACACTAATTGCTTCAACCGAAGGAAGAACTTATTTGGATCCTGGCGGTGCAGAAGAAACATCAACCGGGCCGTAGATCAATCCAGAAGCTGTATTCCGACATGGACAGGACAAGAATTACTTTTATTAAACCGAAGACAGAAAACCGTACTGCATAACCATTCAAAACAGTAAATTTAGCGATCAACCGCCTACACGATTTGCTTCGTTCGAGTCTGGTAAATTATATTATATTAATCATACTAAATACACAACACATAAATTTTGTAAATCTTGCATTCTTATCTATGTATTTTTAGTCTTCCCTACAGTTACAAGAACCTTCACACCCTGAAATAAATTAAATACAAATCAAAACATAATATATAACCAAATATAAATAAAGGATTAAAATAATCAACAATCGATACCTGAAGTCTATAGTCCAAGTATATGTTAATTAGAACATATCTTATTTAATGTGAATTAAGTAAACAAATAAAGAACCTTTATATATTTGTCAAATCTTGTTATTTGGAGTATGGTTTAGTGAACTGGGAACAAAAAGTAACTGAATAAGTATAGAATAAATGGTTAATATAAACATCGAAATAACCTATAAGTTTCGTTGAGCCGATACTACAGCGCTTATAGCGGAATTATCTGACACCAAAGAGGGAGCGTAAAATTACAAAATTAGACAGAACTCTCTTCAAGGTATAATAGGGTTGGATGAAATTGTAGAATAACGCTTAAGTTGTTTAAGTTCTAGGCACACTAACACTGATAATTATTAAAGAGCTAAGTTAATATTAATTAATTGCATCCATATATTCCACAACTCCAAATATCTCCGAGATTTATATAATTAAAGTATTACAAAACAAATTGACAAACCCAACAGTGGGAATTTAAACCGTACGTACTCGATTTATTACAAATTGGCTTCCATCGCGGGGCTTGAACAGTAGCGGCCACGCCAACATCTATTACAAATTGACGCTCATAACGTGGGACCTAATTAGATGACGCGAGAGAGTGATTACAAATTGGCGCTCAACTTGTGTAGGGCTTAAGTTAAGTAACTATAAGTATTTAATATTACTTAACCAGAGCAGGCAACTGTGGGAGAGTAAACATGCATACCAGAGGTAGATCAAGGATTAGGGCAGGAGAAACGGAGAAGGAAATAGAACTAATAACAGACAGTGAAATGGAACAACAGACAGACGAAATAGCGGAAACTGAAATTATTATGGACAAGGAAAGGGAACCAGTGGAAGAAGATGCCCAAGGAGACCAAATAGATAAAACGGGAAGCAGAGAAATACCAAGTTGGCAGGAATTGATGAATTTTATGGCTGAACAGAATAGACTAACTAACGAAAATCTAAGGAAAATGAATGAGGAAAATAAGGAAAACTCAAAGAGACTGGAGGAAAAATTAGATAAAACAAATGAGGAAATTAAAGAAACCTCAAAACAAATGAAGGAAGACATCTTACAAATACATGAGAAAAATTTAAAGCAAATTAATGAAAAAATTGAAAATCTTCATGTGACAATTAACCAGAAGGTGGATCAAAATAATGAGGAAAGAAAATTAGAAATAGCCAAAATAAATGAAGGGTTAGAAAAAACTAACGAAACAATAGTACAGGTTCGTGAAGAATTACAGAATAAAATTAATGACACAAAAATTGAGAATAAAACATTGGTCGAAGAAATCCAACAGGAAACTGTCGAAAAATATGAGCAAATTAAAAACGAAGTACATCAGGTACGGGAAGAGAATAAGGAAGGTATTACACAAATACAGACAGACATGGGCGAACGACTCGAAAGAGTCTATGGCAATTTAAATAGTATGGAAGGTCAAATCAATACGAATAAAAATAAAATAGAAGGAATTAGTAGACGTGAATTACAATTACAGGAAGAAGTAGATTCATGGCGGGATAGGACATGCCAACATAGTCATACAAATAACCATGAGAACCGAGAATCGATTAATTTTCGTAATTACAAGCGCAATCCTATGGAATTTTTAAAGAGATTGGAAGAGGTGATCATAAGAAATAGAGAGAATCGCTGGAGTATTATACGAAGCATGATTGATGAAACGTTTAAAGATACTTATGATAATTGGTGGACAGTGGTGCGTCCGGATATACTGGACATGACTGAGTTCAAAAAACAATTTAAGGAGAAGTATTGGTCTGAATCGACCCAGAACATGATTAGGAATAATTTGAGTAACGGTCGATACGAAACAAATGTAGGCCAGTCCCCTACTTCATACTTTTTAGGAAAAGTATGTATGGCGCGGAACTTAGAGCCCAGAATTCCCGAAGAATGTTTGGTGATACAACTATCCTATCATTACGAGGAAGGGATAAAAAATGCGCGTATGTGTAGTCAAATCAAAACGATTCCAGCCATGGCCAAATTCTTGGAGAATTATGAACACGAGAACCAATACCAAAGAAATAGAATGCTAAATCATAAATATCAGAGGTATGATAATAACGCGCCACCAACCAATTCTCATAATAACGATCGCAATCGACCTGCGCAGAACGTTAATACTAATAGAACACAAAATGAAAACGCGAATAATAATTCCAGAAACAATAATTATCGCGGCAATAACAATTACAATTATCGCGATAGTCGCAATAATAGAGGAGATGGGGACAGACGACCCAATAATTATAGACATAACGTCAATTATATCTACTCCAGACCTCAAGGTAATCAGCGACGATACTACCCAAGGAGTCACCGATATGACAACCATTATGACCAATTTCGGCATGAAGTCAACTACCCACATGATGGAAATTATAGGATAGCAGAACATAATACGGAGGATAGCACTGAAACAGTACAAAATCAACACAATAATCAAAATGAAAATAGAGAAGAGGGAGTAAGGAAAATTAATGAATACCCGTCACTGAACCGTAATCTTGGGGAACAACTACTAATAAATAAAGTTAAGTGTAATCGTAAAATTAGCATAATTAATAACCACTATTTAAAGAATATCAGGGAAGATTTGTTGGAAGAGGATAAGAAACATGTAAACAGTAATAGTAATAACGAAATCATATATATATCAGCAAAATTAAATGGGGTAAAATCTACCATCTAATGATAGACACTGGATCTAACATATCATTGATAGACAGTATTGAACTTGAAATAATCCAGCGAGAAGTCCAGTTACCCATACCGACCTTACCTGTCAATAATGTGATAATTATCGGAGCCACTGGGAGACAAAATAAAACAGTCAAAAAACAAGTATCACTCGATCTTACCAATAACAATGTGACCTTACCAATAGGATTCTTGGTCGCAACGGGATTACCGTTTAATGTATTGATTGGATGCGATGTGTTGCGCCAGCATTCCGCAATAATTGACTTGCATAAAGGTACAATATCTTTAACATCCACAGAAGGATTATGGACAGCCGAGTTAATTGACACTAATCAAACAGTTCCAGTTAACACCAAATGTGGAGCCATAAAAAGCTATTTTTGTAAGAAAAATAAATTACCAGAACAAGATAAAATTCTGCAATTAATCAAGAAAAAATTTTTAGAAACAGTTATGTTGTACCACCCTGATTTTAACAAACGCTTTTATTTAAATTGTGATGCAAGCAATGTTAGCTTAGGAGCTACCCTATATCAAGAAGATAAAGAAGGACATCATATGGTAATCAGCTTCGCCAGCAGGGTGCTTAACAGCTGCGAACGCAATTACAACGTTACCGAGAAAGAGCTGCTAAGCGTAGTGTATGCATGCAATAAATTTAGAACCTATATACTCGGATACCCAGTGACCGTAAGAAGTGACCATAAATCAATTTCATTTCTAAAAAGATGTAAACTTAGTCACGGCTGGCTAACTAGATGGGTCCTTGCCTTGCAAGAGTATTGCATTGATTGGGAATATATACCTGGAAGAAAGAATATAGCAGCTGATATCTTGTCCCGAATAAACATACAAGATCAATCATTTGAAGGAGAAAAGGAAGAAATTGCGAAGGTGTACCATGTCATTAAGAGTCGGAAGGATCTGGAGATTATTATCAATGAAATTAGTCAACACCAAAAATTGGATCCCAAATTAATAAACATACGCCAGAAGATACAAAATGCCGATGAAGTTATTACTAAATATTACTGTATACATGATGACCGATTATTTATTAAGGTTACTCCTAAACAAATAAACTGGAAACTAGTAATTCCCACAGCTGTGGAAAACAAATTAATATTGGATTACCATGAACGATATGGACACATGGGAGCCATGAAAATCGTCAAGGCCCTAGAAGAACAAATGTACATAAAAAATTTGACCAGAAAGGTACAAAAATCTATACAGGCATGTCACATCTGCCAGATGGTTAAACATAATAATGAGAAGAAGGAGGGAGTCATGATCCCGATAACATCCAAATATAAGCTGGAGAAGGTATTCCTAGATATATGTGGGCCCTTCCCACGCAGTGGAGGAAATCACAGATACAAATTCATAATAATTATTTTTGATCATTTTTCCAAATACACTAAACTTTATGCTATTAGCAGAGCCACTACCAAGAAAATTCTAGAAATAGTCATCGGACGTTACATAGCAGAGGTTGGTAAACCGTCATCTATTATCACCGATCATGGTACGCAATTTAAGGGCTATAAATGGAGAAATAATCTGTTAAAACACAACATTAGAACATATAAGACTTCAGTATACCACCCCAGCAGTAATCCGGCGGAACGTGTATTGAGGGAAGTTGGCAGAATACTCCGAACTTACTGTCATGACCAACAGAGAAAATGGTACGAATACTTGTCACTAACCGAAGAGTTTCTAAATATATCTTACCATCAATCCATTGAAAATACCCCTTATACTGTTATGTTTGAAAGGCTTCCACCTAGAGAAATCCAGGATATTATAAACTTTCCAAATAACCCCGAATATCAGTTTGAAACAGTTAAATTTTATAACCGAGTTATGGAAAAGACGGAAATGAAGAGAAGAAAATATGAAAAGAATAACCCAAAACCAATTAAGTACCAAGTGGGTGAGAAAGTATTAATAAGAAACAGGGAGCTACCAAGCACTCTAGAGGGAATAACTAAAAAATTATTATTATTATTATATACTGGGCCATATGTGATAACAAAAAATAATAATAACAATACGTATGAAATAATGAACCCTATCACGAAAAGGATTAAAGGAACGTACAACCAAGAGTCCATAAAGAAATATAATGAATAAATTCTAAAAATAATAAGAACAACTTATTACCAGTCCTGAAGAAAATTACTTGGAATTTAAAAAAGAATTTGAGTTGAATACTACCACTAAATTCTAAAAATAATAAGAACAACTTATTAAAAATTACAGAAAAAAAGCGAGAATTATTAGTAAATGTTTATAAAGAAATAGTGTGAATAATGAATAACAAACCCAAGATTACAGAAGAAAGCGATAATTATTATTAAATGTTTATAAAGAAATAGTGTGAATAATGAATAACAAACCCCAAGATTACAGAAGAAAGCGATAATTATTATTAAATGTTTATAAAGAAATAGTGTGAATAATGAATAACAAACCCAAGATTACAGAAAAAGGCGAGAATTATTATTAAATGTTTATAAAGAAATAGTGTGAATAATGAATAACAAACCCAAGATTACAGAAAAAGGCGAGAATTATTATTAAATGTTTATAAAGAAATATTGTGAATAATGAAGAATGGAACCCCAAGATAAAAGTTATTACCTCTAATTTTCCTATGCAAAATAAAGAAAGAAAAAAATCATATGACCTAAAATACATACTACATTGCCAAATGATGGAACAATTTCAATAAACGATTGAATGTAACCAATATAATGTTAAAGAAGACAAGAAAGAAAGAGTATTTATGAACATAATTCATTAAAAAATAAACAGCCAAAATAGTGAAATACGATAAGAAGAAGAATAGTTGGGGTTAAGGAATGTATTTAGTCAAAAATACAATTATAATGATCATCACACAACAACTATTTAGAAAATATTGTGATCAGAGAAAAAAAAAACAAACGAAGAAGATACTTAACATTACAATCTCAACAAAAATGAAAACAAAAACGACTACAAATGATAACTGTCAAGATCAATATCAACGAATGTTTAAAGAATTAAAATGGAATTACGAAATATGAAGAATAGTAATGAAGAAATATAAATGCAACAAAGAAGAAATCTTTTCCCGAATATTTATTATTAAATAATTAAAGAGATTATTAGGAGATTATTATTATATTTTATAGCTGACTGTAGATGAATTCCAGCAGTACTATATTAAAATGTGGTGTGGGCAGCAGAGTATGAAGCCAAACAGTGCCTCTCTGAACTGTACCAACGCATGTGTTAGGGATTGTTAGGGAAATTAAATATTTAAGGAATATTAGAATAGTTGCAAGAATAAATTCAGTTTCCAAAGGAATGTGACGAAGAAAACAGAAAGAAGTGAGTTGACAGAAGAATTATTGAAAAATACAGTAATTATAGTAATTATAAATAGAAGAGATGTAAAACTAATGTATCAGTGAATAGTGTAGCCAACTACCAACAAATAATGTTTACAGAAATAAAAATGATCAAGAATGTTAATTAAAATGATGAAATGTTATTAAATAAAAAAAAAAAGTATTAATACTAGTCTAATGAAGTTACATTGAGAATCTCATCGTCAACCATTAACAATGAAATGAAGAAAGGCATGTGAAAAAGACAAGTTTATTTGACCTAAACTTCATTCAGGTAAACTAAACTTTTTTAGGAGGGGAAGCATATGTAACGCAACAGAAATGCTAGCATTCATGTTACATAAAAGACGGTTCACAGAATAATAAACAAATGGATATTTAAACCCATAATAGAACAGAGATCCAATAATTACAATTATAATCATAGACAAAATTAAATAAGGATGCAAGGTAGTGTTGACTAGAATAAACGAACCTGTAAGATAAATAATAGCTGATGATATATGTTTAATGAAAAGCAAAACAAAAAATAAACCATGACTTAATTTATGGTAATAACAAATAAGAATTTTGTGTTAAGAAGTATTATTTTATGACAAAAATGTTATGATAAAGTTTATGTGATGTTATATCAAATATGTGTTGAGTTAATGAAAAATAATGAAACAAGTTGTATTATTCAATGACTGTTGTAGAATGAAGTGTGAAGCAATTAATCAATGTTCATAAATTCGAATTTTATTGTATGTGATCAAGAGATCAAGATAAAATTGTTATTAGATATAGAAAAAATAATTGTTTATATAAGTGCTAATAATTAAGATTTGATTGTATGTATGAATTTATATAAAAGGGACTATAGATGCCTAACAGACATAAACACAGGTAGATCAGTTTACAATAAAAGGCCTAACAGGCAAAACTACTATATAAACACTCATAACGTAAAGATTAGGTGCATCAATTAATAATAATTAATAAATACGATATGAAGAGCTAGAAAAAAAAACATTAAATTAATAATAATATTTAATAAAATTTATACAAATTATAATAATACCATAATGCCATAATATCGATTGGTAAAATATAATATCGAAGGTTGATTAAATATAATAAAAAAGAAAAAAAAACGGACTTATATCAAAAAACCAGTAGAATATGTGTATAAAATAATAAACCAACTATCGGTAAAGTTACATTCCGATAGGACAGCAAATTGATAAAGAATAGACAAAAAATATATGAAAGAAACACTATATATTCAAAACATGTGGAAGGCAGAAATTATTATATGTTGCTAGGGACGACAAATAAGAAAAAGAAGTTGTTGATTTAGACAAGACAAGAATTGCTTTGAATGAACAAAAAGTGATGAGATTAAAAACCCAAGAATAATCTATTTAATTGTAATATTCGAAATTACCAGATACGATTAAAAAAATACAAAATTCTAATTACAATATTTACGTCTACTACCAATACAGATAAACAAAATAACACTACAATATGAAATGATAATAGAGAGTAAATAATTGAAGTCTACAAGAAAGAACTTGAACTGTCCCATATCCGAAGGGAATTGATGAGATATTAATCAAATAGAAAGAATTAACAGTAACACAACTCATAATATTCACAACACCAGAAATTATAACCTTGCAAATACACGGAACAACACTAATTGCTTCAACCGAAGGAAGAACTTATTTGGATCCTGGCGGTGCAGAAGAAACATCAACCGGGCCGTAGATCAATCCAGAAGCTGTATTCCGACGTGGACAGGACAAGAATTACTTTTATTAAACCGAAGACAGAAAACCGTACTGCATAACCATTCAAAACAGTAAATTTAGCGATCAACCGCCTACACGATTTGCTTCGTTCGAGTCTGGTAAATTATATTATATTAATCATACTAAATACACAACACATAAATTTTGTAAATCTTGCATTCTTATCTATGTATTTTTAGTCTTCCCCACAGTTACAAGAACCTTCACACCCTGAAATAAATTAAATACAAATCAAAACATAATATATAACCAAATATACATAAAGGATTAAAATAATCAACAATCGATACCTGAAGTCTATAGTCCAAGTATATGTTAATTAGAACATATCTTATTTAATGTGAATTAAGTAAACAAATAAAGAACCTTTATATATTTGTCAAATCTTGTTATTTGGAGTATGGTTTAGTGAACTGGGAACAAAAAGTAACTGAATAAGTATAGAATAAATGGTTAATATAAACATTAAAATAACCTATAAGTTTCGTTGAGCCGATACTACAGCGCTTATAGCTTATATCTGACACCAAAGAGGGAGCGTAAAATTACAAAATTAGACAGAACTCTCTTCAAGGTATAATAGGGTTGGATGAAATTGTAGAATAACGCTTAAGTTGTTTAAGTTCTAGGCACACTAACACTGATAATTATTAAAGAGCTAAGTTAATATTAATTAATTGCATCCATATATTCCACAACTCCAAATATCTCCGAGATTTATATAATTAAAGTAATACAAAACAAATTGACAAACCCAACAGTGGGAATTTAAACCGTACGTACTCGATTTATTACAAATTGGCTTCCATCGCGGGGCTTGAACAGTAGCGACCACGCCAACATCTATTACAATATATATATATATATATGTTATATTTAAAATTTATATGGTATTTGCTTTACCTCAAGATGTTATTTTTCCATTATTTGGAACAAGTTTTGGGACCCTTAGTGTTCCCATCATCAACCTTCCTAATTTTGAATCTTGTGGAGTATCTGTGTGCTGGTTGGCTGTTGTTATGGCTTCCCATTGGTTTTTGGTTTTTTAAATTGTTATTATTGTGTGTGATTGTGTTGTATACATTAATATTTTGTGTATTTTCGATGTTGAGTGCTTTGAAAATTATGTCATGTTTTGTATTGATTTGTATTTGTTCAGGTATTAGTTTGTTTTGTGTTTGTATATTTGTAAATTTTTCCACACTATGAAGGCTGATGATGGGAACACTAAGGGTCCCGAAACATGTTCAAAATAAGGGAAAAATAACATATTGAGGTAAAGCAAATATAAATTTTAAATATATTATATACACCAAGTAAATAGTGTTTGAAAAAAATATACATATTTATATTTATATAAACAAAATGTAAACAATACTAAAATATTCTCTCAATCTTATACAAAGTTGTGCACCAATGAACTTAGTTATTTCCAATATCGGTGTATTGGTAAAATAAATAAAATATCGGTAAAAAAAAGAAAATAATTTTAAAAACAAATTATAATTACAATATGGTCTATGACTTGATACAAAATTTATTTAACAACTTACTTGTACGTTATATTTTTGAAAAGGACTCTAATTTAAAAGTGTCAAAACGCCTAAAAACAATAAAAAATGTATTCTTGTTTTAAAAATACAAAATATTGTTTATTATTAAATAATATATGCTGTACATGCTGTAGGAATAAGGTTAAAAACTGCTAGTTTGTAAGTTTTATATAAGTGTTTTACTAAGTATAATTAATTCCAGATTTATCTGTACGGTATAAAGCTAAAGGACTTTCTGGTTTTCACCCATTTTATGAAGGTGTACAAATCAGAATCAAACATAGTAAGGAAATACAGTATGGACTGTTTCTAACAACAGATAAAACACCACTTGATTTGCAACAGGACTACTACTACTTTATAGGTAGATCAAAATACGACATAAGGAGGATTGACATATATACATGTTCATTGTCAAAGTATAGTAAGAATTTCCAACTTGGTGCACATTCATATCCATGTTCTCTATCCAACTACATATATAAGGTAAGAACATAAATGATCATAGAATTGTTTATACTGTACTAATAAGACTCATTGCTTAACTTAATAAGCAGTTGCTTATAACTTATAACTGGCCTAAGTTGCTTATAAGCAACTGCTTGCTTAACTGCATTCTCCAGTAATGTTACGTGATGTAATCTAAAGCTTGTATGCACAACGAATATAATTATTTGCAAACTGGCATCATGAAATAGTGCTCTGCTTCATACCTTTTCGGTAATTCGATGTGTAGCATGAGGAGATACAATGTAAACATTGCAAACTGGCATCATGAAATAGTGCTCTGCTTCATACCTTTTCAGTAGTTAGATGTGTAGCATGTGGAGATACAATGTAAACATTGCAAATTGGCATCATGAAATAGTGCTCTGCTTCACACCTTTTCGGTAGTTAGATGTGTAGCATGTGGAGATACAATGTAAACATTGCAAACTGGCATCATGAAATAGTGCTCTGCTTCACACCTTTTCGGTAGTTAGATGTGTAGCATGAGGAGATACAATGTAAACATTGCAAACTGGCATCATGAAATAGTGCTCTGCTTCATACCTTTTCAGTAGTTAGATGTGTAGCATGTGGAGATACAATGTAAACATTGCAAATTGGGATCATGAAATAGTGCTCTGCTTTATACCTTTTCGGTAGTTCGATGTGTAGCATGAGGAGATACAATGTAAACATTGCAAACTGGCATCATGAAATAGTGCCCTGCTTCATACCTTTTCGGTAATGAGATGTGTAGCATGAGGAGATACTATGTAAACATTGCAAAATGGAATCATGAAATAATGCTCTGCTTCACACCTTTTCGGTAGTTAGATGTGTAGCATGTGGAGATACAATGTAAACATTGCAAACTGGCATCATGAAATAGTGCTCTGCTTCACACCTTTTCGGTAGTTAGATGTGTAGCATGAGGAGATACTATGTAAACATTGAAAACTGGCATCATGAAATAGTGCTCTGCTACATACCTTTTCGGTAGTTAGATGTGTAGCATGTCGAGATACAATGTTAACATTGCAAACTGGCATCATGAAATAGTTCTCTGCTTCATACCATTTCGGTAGTTAGATGTGTAGCATGAGGAGATGCAATGTAAACATTGCAAACTGGCATCATGAAATAGTGCTCTGCTTCTTACCTTTTCGGTAGTTCGATGTGTAGCATGAGGAGATACAATGTAAACATTGCAAACTGGCATCATGAAATAGTGCTCTGCTTCACACCTTTTCGGTAGTTAGATATGTAGCATGTGGAGATACAATGTAAACATTGCAAACTGGCATCATGAAATAGTGCTCTGCTTCATACCTTTTCGGTAATTCGATGTGTAGCATGAGGATATACAATGTAAACATTGCAAACTGCTGGCATCATGAAATAGTGCTCTGCTTCTTACCTTTTCGGTAGTTAGATGTGTAGCATGAGGAGATACAATGTAAACATTGCAAACTGGCATCATTAAATAGTGCTCTGCTTCACACCTTTACGGTAGTTAGATGTGTAGCATGAGGAGATACAATGTAAACATTGAAAACTGGCATCATGAAATAGTGCTCTGCTTCATACCTTTTCGGTAGTTAGATGTGTAGCATGTCGAGATACAATGTTAACATTGCAAACTGGCATCATGAAATAGTTCTCTGCTTCATACCTTTTCGGTAGTTAGATGTGTAGCATGATGAGATGCAATGTAAACATTGCAAACTGGCATCATGAAATAGTGCTCTGATTCACACCTTTTCGGTAATTAGATGTGTAGCATGTGGAGATACAATGTAAACATTGCAAACTGGCATCATGAAATAGTGCTCTGCTTCACACCTTTTCGGTAGTTAGATGTGTGGCATGAGAAGATACAATGTAAACATTGCAAACTGCTGGCATCATGAAATAGTGCTCTGCTTCTTACCTTTTCGGTAGTTAGATGTGTAGCATGAGGAGATACAATGTAATACATTGCAAACTGGCATCATGAAATAGTGCTCTGCTTCACACCTTTTCGGAAGTTAGATGTGTAGCATAAGGAGATACAATGTAAACAATGCAAACTGCTGGCATCATGAAATAGTGCTCTGCTTCTTACCTTTTCGGTAATTCGATGTGTAGCATGAGGAGATACAATGTAAACATTGCAAACTGCTGGCATCATGAAATAGTGCTCTGCTTCTTACCTTTTCGGTAGTTAGATGTGTAGCATGAGGAGATACAATGTAAACATTGAAAACTGGCATCATGAAATAGTGCTCTGCTTCTTACCTTTTCGGTAGTTAGATGTGTAGCATGAGGAGATACAATGTAATACATTGCAAACTGGCATCATGAAATAGTGCTCTGCTTCACACCTTTTCGGTAGTTAGATGTGTAGCATGTGGAGATACAATGTAAACATTAAAACTGGCATCATGAAAGAGTGCTCTGATTCACACCTTTTCGGTAATTAGATGTGTAGCATGTGGAGATACAATGTAAACATTGCAAACTGGCATCATGAAATAGTGCTCTGCTTCACACCTTTTCGGTAGTTAGATGTGTAGCATGAGGAGATACAATGTAAACATTGCAAACTGCTGGCATCATGAAATAGTGCTCTGCTTCTTACCTTTTCGGTAGTTAGATGTGTAGCATGAGGAGATACAATGTAAACATTGCAAACTGGCATCATGAAATAGTGGTCTGCTTCACACCTTTTCGGTTGTTAGATGTGTAGCATGAGGAGATACAATGTAAACATTGCAAACTGGCATCATGAAATAGTGCTCTGCTTCTTACCTTTTCGGTAATTCGATGTGTAGCATGAGGAGATACAATGTAAACATTGCAAACTGCTGGCATCATGAAATAGTGCTCTGCTTCTTACCTTTTCGGTAGTTATATGTGTAGCATGAGGAGATACAATGTAAACATTGCAAACTGGCATCATGAAATAGTGCTCTGCTTCACACCTTTTCGGTAGTTAGATGTGTAGCATGAGGAGATACTATGTAAACATTGAAAACTGGCATCATGAAATAGTGCTCTGCTTCATACCTTTTCGGTAGTTAGATGTGTAGCATGAGGAGATGCAATGTAAACATTGCAAACTGGCATCATGAAATAGTGCTCTGATTCACACCTTTTCGGTAATTAGATGTGTAGCATGTGGAGATACAATGTAAACATTGCAAACTGGCATCATGAAATAGTGCTCTGCTTCACACCTTTTCGGTAGTTAGATGTGTAGCATGTGGAGATACAATGTAAACATTAAAACTGGCATCATGAAATAGTGCTCTGATTCACACCTTTTCGGTAATTATATGTGTAGCATGTGGAGATACAATGTAAACATTGCAAACTGGCATCATGAAATAGTGCTCTGCTTCACACCTTTTCGGTAGTTAGATGTGTAGCATGAGGAGATACAATGTAAACATTGCAAACTGCTGGCATCATGAAATAATGCTCTGCTTCTTACCTTTTCGGTAGTTAGATGTGTAGCATGAGGAGATACAATGTAAACATTGCAAAATGGCATCATGAAATAGTGCTCTGCTTCACACCTTTTCGGTTGTTAGATGTGTAGCATGAGGAGATACAATGTAAACATTGCAAACTGGCATCATGAAATAGTGCTCTGCTTCATACCTTTTCAGTAGTTAGATGTGTAGCATGTGGAGATACAATGTAAACATTGCAAACTGGCATCATGAAATAGTGCTCTGCTTCATACCTTTTCGGTAGTTCGATGTGTAGCATGAGGAGATACAATGTAAACATTGCAAACTGGCATCATGAAATAGTGCTCTGCTTCACACCTTTTCGGTAGTTAGATATGTAGCATGTGGAGATACAATGTAAACATTGCAAACTGGCATCATGAAATAGTGCTCTGCTTCATACCTTTTCGGTAATTCGATGTGTAGCATGAGGAGATACAATGTAAACATTGCAAACTGCTGGCATCATGAAATAGTGCTCTGCTTCTTACCTTTTCGGTAGTTAGATGTGTAGCATGAGGAGATACAATGTAAACATTGCAAACTGGCATCATGAAATAGTGCTCTGCTTCACACCTTTTCGGTAGTTAGATGTGTAGCATGAGGAGATACTATGTAAACATTGAAAACTGGCATCATGAAATAGTGCTCTGCTTCATACCTTTTCGGTAGTTAGATGTGTAGCATAAGGAGATGCAATGTAAACATTGCAAACTGGCATCATGAAATAGTGCTCTGATTCACACCTTTTCGGTAATTAGATGTGTAGCATGTGGAGATACAATGTAAACATTGCAAACTGGCATCATGAAATAGTGCTCTGCTTCACACCTTTTCGTTAGTTAGATGTGTAGCATGAGGAGATACAATGTAAACATTGCAAACTGCTGGCATCATGAAATAGTGCTCTGCTTCTTACCTTTTCGGTAGTTAGATGTGTAGCATGAGGAGATACAATGTAAACATTGCAAACCGGCATCATGAAATAGTGCTCTGCTTCACACCTTTTCGGAAGTTAGATGTGTAGCATGAGGAGATACAATGTAAACAATGCAAACTGATGGCATCATGAAATTGTGCTCTGCTTCTTACCTTTTCGGTAGTTAGATGTGTAGCATGAGGAGATACAATGTAATACATTGCAAACTGGCATCATGAAATAGTGCTCTGCTTCATACCTTTTCGGTAATTAGATGTGTAGCATGAGGAGATACTATGTAAACATTGCAAACTGGCATCATGAAATAGTTCTCTGCTTCATACCTTTTCGGTAGTTAGATGTGTAGCATGAGGAGATGCAATGTAAACATTGCAAACTGGCATCATGAAATAGTGCTGTGATTCACACCTTTTCGGTAATTAGATGTGTAGCATGTGGAGATACAATGTAAACATTGCAAACTGGCATCATGAAATAGTGCTCTGCTTCACACCTTTTCGGTAGTTAGATGTGTAGCATGAGGAGATACAATGTAAACATTGCAAACTGCTGGCATCTTGAAATAGTGCTCTGCTTCTTACCTTTTCGGTAGTTAGATGTGTAGCATGAGGAGATACAATGTAAACATTGCAAACTGGCATCATGAAATAGTGCTCTGCTTCACACGTTTTCGGAAGTTAGATGTGTAGCATGAGGAGATACAATGTAAACAATGCAAACTGCTGGCATCATGAAATAGTGCTCTGCTTCACACCTTTTCGGAAGTTAGATGTGTAGCATGAGGAGATACAATGTAAACAATGCAAACTGCTGGCATCATGAAATAGTGCTCTGCTTCTTACCTTTTCGGTAATTCGATGTGTAGCATGAGGAGATACAATGTAAACATTGCAAACTGCTGGCATCATGAAATAGTGCTCTGCTTCTTACCTTTTCGGTAGTTAGATGTGTAGCATGAGGAGATACAATGTAAACATTGCAAACTGGCATCATGAAATAGTGCTCTGCTTCACACCTTTTCGGTAGTTAGATGTGTAGCATGAGGAGATACTATGTAAACATTGCAAACTGGCATCATGAAATAGTTCTCTGCTTCATACCTTTTCGGTAGTTAGATGTGTAGCATGAGGAGATGCAATGTAAACATTGCAAACTGGCATCATGAAATAGTGCTCTGCTTCTTACCTTTTCGGTAGTTAGATGTGTAGCATGAGGAGATACAATGTAAACATTGCAAACTGGCATCATGAAATAGTGCTCTGCTTCACACCTTTTCGGAAGTTAGATGTGTAGCATGAGGAGATACAATGTAAACAATGCAAACTGCTGGCATCATGAAATAGTGCTCTGCTTCTTACCTTTTCGGTAGTTAGATGTGTAGCATGAGGAGATACAATGTAAACATTGCAAACTGGCATCATGAAATAGTGCTCTGCTTCACACCTTTTCGGTAGTTAGATGTGTAGCATGTGGAGATACAATGTAAACATTGCAAACTGGCATCATGAAATAGTGCTCTGATTCACACCTTTTCGGTAATTAGATGTGTAGCATGTGGAGATACAATGTAAACATTGCAAACTGGCATCATGAAATAGTGCTCTGCTTCACACCTTTTCGGTAGTTAGATGTGTAGCATGAGGAGATACAATGTAAACATTGCAAACTGCTGGCATCATGAAATAGTGCTCTGCTTCTTACCTTTTCGGTAGTTAGATGTGTAGCATGAGGAGGAACAATGTAAATATTGCAAACTGGCATCATGAAATAGTGCTCTGCTTCACACCTTTTCGGTTGTTAGATGTGTAGCATGAGGAGATACAATGTAAACATTGCAAACTGGCATCATGAAATAGTGCTCTGCTTCATACCTTTTCAGTAGTTCGATGTGTAGCATGTGGAGATACAATGTAAACATTGCAAACTGGCATCATGGAATAGTGCTCTGCTTCATACCTTTTCGGTAGTTCGATGTGTAGCATGAGGAGATACAATGTAAACATTGCAAACTGGCATCATGAAATAGTGCTCTGCTTCATACCTTTTCGGTAATTAGATGTGTAGCATGAGGAGATACTATGTAAACATTGCAAACTGGCATCATGAAATAATGCTCTGCTTCACACCTTTTCGGTAGTTAGATGTGTAGCATGTGGAGATACAATGTAAACATTGCAAACTGGCATCATGAAATAGTGCTCTGCTCCACACCTTTTCGGAAGTTATATGTTTAGCATGAGGAGATACAATGTAAACAATGCAAACTGCTGGCATCATGAAATAGTGCTCTGCTTCTTACCTTTTCGGTAGTTAGATGTGTAGCATGTCGAGATACAATGTTAACATTGCAAACTGGCATCATGAAATAGTTCTCTGCTTCATACCTTTTCGGTAGTTAGATGTGTAGCATGAGGAGATGCAATATAAACATTGCAAACTGGCATCATGAAATAGTGCTCTGATTCACACCTTTTCGGTAATTAGATGTGTAGCATGTGGAGATACAAAATAAACATTGCAAACTGGCATCATGAAATAGTGCTCTGCTTCACACCTTTTCGTTAGTTAGATGTGTAGCATGAGGAGATACAATGTAAACATTGCAAACTGCTGGCATCATGAAATAGTGCTCTGCTTCTTACCTTTTCGGTAGTTCGATGTGTAGCATGAGGAGATACAATGTAAACATTGCAAACTGGCATCATGAAATAGTGCTCTGCTTCACACCTTTTCGGTAGTTAGATATGTAGCATGTGGAGATACAATGTAAACATTGCAAACTGGCATCATGAAATAGTGCTCTGCTTCATACCTCTTCGGTAATTCGATGTGTAGCATGAGGAGATACAATGTAAACATTGCAAACTGCTGGCATCATGAAATAGTGCTCTGCTTCTTACCTTTTCGGTAGTTAGATGTGTAGCATGTCGAGATACAATGTTAACATTGCAAACTGGCATCATGAAATAGTTCTCTGCTTCATACCTTTTCGGTAGTTAGATGTGTAGCATGAGGAGATGCAATGTAAACATTGCAAACTGGCATCATGAAATAGTGCTCTGATTCACACCTTTTCGGTAATTAGATGTGTAGCATGTGGAGATACAAAATAAACATTGCAAACTGGCATCATGAAATAGTGCTCTGCTTCACACCTTTTCGTTAGTTAGATGTGTAGCATGAGGAGATACAATGTAAACATTGCAAACTGCTGGCATCATGAAATAGTGCTCTGCTTCTTACCTTTTCGGTAGTTAGATGTGTAGCATGAGGAGATACAATGTAAACATTGCAAACTGGCATCATGAAATAGTGCTCTGCTTCACACCTTTTCGGAAGTTAGATGTGTAGCATGAGGAGATACAATGTAAACAATGCAAACTGCTGGCATCATGAAATAGTGCTCTGCTCCTTACCTTTTCGGTAGTTAGATGTGTAGCATGAGGAGATACAATGTAATACATTGCAAACTGGCATCATGAAATAGTGCTCTGCTTCATACCTTTTCGGTAATTAGATGTGTAGCATGAGGAGATACTATGTAAACATTGCAAACTGGCATCATGAAATAGTTCTCTGCTTCATACCTTTTCGGTAGTTATATGTGTAGCATGAGGAGATGCAATGTAAACATTGCAAACTGGCATCATGAAATAGTGCTCTGATTCACACCTTTTCGGTAATTAGATGTGTAGCATGAGGAGATACTATGTAAACATTGCAAACTGGCATCATGAAATAGTTCTCTGCTTCATACCTTTTCGGTTGTTAGATGTGTAGCATGAGGAGATACAATGTAAACATTGCAAAATGGCATCATGAAATAGTGCTCTGCTTCATACCTTTTCAGTAGTTAGATGTGTAGCATGTGGAGATACAATGTAAACATTGCAAACTGGCATCATGGAATAGTGCTCTGCTTCATACCTTTTCGGTAGTTCGATGTGTAGCATGAGGAGATACAATGTAAACATTGTAAACTGGCATCATGAAATAGTGCTCTGCTTCATACCTTTTCGGTAATTAGATGTGTAGCATGAGGAGATACTATGTAAACATTGCAAACTGGCATCATGAAATAATGCTCTGCTTCACACCTTTTCGGTAGTTAGATGTGTAGCATGAGGAGATGCAATGTAAACATTGCAAACTGGCATCATGAAATAGTGCTCTGATTCACACCTTTTCGGTAATTAGATGTGTAGCATGTGGAGATACAAAATAAACATTGCAAACTGGCATCATGAAATAGTGCTCTGCTTCACACCTTTTCGTTAGTTAGATGTGTAGCATGAGGAGATACAATGTAAACATTGCAAACTGCTGGCATCATGAAATAGTGCTCTGCTTCTTACCTTTTCGGTAGTTAGATGTGTAGCATGAGGAGATACAATGTAAACATTGCAAACTGGCATCATGAAATAGTGCTCTGCTTCACACCTTTTCGGAAGTTAGATGTGTAGCATGAGGAGATACAATGTAAACAATGCAAACTGCTGGCATCATGAAATAGTGCTCTGCTCCTTACCTTTTCGGTAGTTAGATGTGTAGCATGAGGAGATACAATGTAAACATTGCAAACTGCTGGCATCATGAAATAGTGCTCTGCTTCACACCTTTTCGGTAGTTAGATGTGTAGCATGAGGAGATACTATGTAAACATTGAAAACTGGCATCATGAAATAGTGCTCTGCTTCATACCTTTTCGGTAGTTAGATGTGTAGCATGTCGAGATACAATGTTAACATTGCAAACTGGCATCATGAAATAGTTCTATGCTTCATACCTTTTCGGTAGTTAGATGTGTAGCATGAGGAGATGGAATGTAAACATTGCAAACTGGCATCATGAAATAGTGCTCTGATTCACACCTTTTCGGTAGTTAGATGTGTAGCATGAGGAGATACAATGTAAACATTGCAAACTGGCATCATGAAATAGTGCTCCGCTCCACACCTTTTCGGAAGTTAGATGTTTAGCATGAGGAGATACAATGTAAACAATGCAAACTGCTGGCATCATGAAATAGTGCTCTGCTTCTTACCTTTTCGGTAGTTAGATGTGTAGCATGAGGAGATACAATGTAAACATTGCAAACTGGCATCATGAAATAGTGCTCTGCTTCACACCTTTTCGTTAGTTGGATATGTAGCATGTGGAGATACAATGTAAACATTGCAAACTGGCATCATGAAATAGTGCTCTGCTTCATACCTTTTCGGTAATTCGATGTGTAGCATGAGGAGATACAATGTAAACATTGCAAACTGCTGGCATCATGAAATAGTGCTCTGCTTCTTACCTTTTCGGTAGTTAGATGTGTAGCATGTCGAGATACAATGTTAACATTGCAAACTGGCATCATGAAATAGTTCTCTGCTTCATACCTTTTCGGTAGTTAGATGTGTAGCATGAGGAGATGCAATGTAAACATTGCAAACTGGCATCATGAAATAGTGCTCTGATTCACACCTTTTCGGTAATTAGATGTGTAGCATGTGGAGATACAATGTAAACATTGCAAACTGGCATCATGAAATAGTGCTCTGCTTCACACCTTTTCGTTAGTTAGATGTGTAGCATGAGGAGATACAATGTAAACATTGCAAACTGCTGGCATCATGAAATAGTGCTCTGCTTCTTACCTTTTCGGTAGTTAGATGTGTAGCATGAGGAGATACAATGTAAACATTGCAAACTGGCATCATGAAATAGTGCTCTGCTTCACACCTTTTCGGAAGTTAGATGTGTAGCATGAGGAGATACAATGTAAACAATGCAAACTGCTGGCATCATGAAATAGTGCTCTGCTTCTTACCTTTTCGGTAGTTAGATGTGTAGCATGAGGAGATACAATGTAATACATTGCAAACTGGCATCATGAAATAGTGCTCTGCTTCACACCTTTTCGGTAGTTAGATGTGTAGCATGTGGAGATACAATGTTAACATTGCAAACTGGCATCATGAAATAGTGCTCTGCTTCATACCTTTTCGGTAATTCGATGTGTAGCATGAGGAGATACAATGTAAACTTTGCAAACTGGCATCATGAAATAGTGCTCTGCTTCACACCTTTTCGGTTGTTAGATGTGTAGCATGAGGAGATACAATGTAAACATTGCAAACTGGCATCATGAAATAGTGCTCTGCTTCATACCTTTTCAGTAGTTAGATGTGTAGAATGTGGAGATACAATGTAAACATTGCAAACTGGCATCATGAAATAGTGCTCTGCTTCACACCTTTTCGGTAGTTAGATGTGTAGCATGTGGAGATACAATGTAAACATTGCAAACTGGCATCATGAAATAGTGCTCTGCTTCATACCTTTTCGGTAGTTAGATGTGTAGCATGTCGAGATACAATGTTAACATTGCAAACTGGCATCATGAAATAGTTATCTGCTTCATACCTTTTCGGTAGTTAGATGTGTAGCATGAGGAGATGCAATGTAAACATTGCAAACTGGCATCATGAAATAGTGCTCTGATTCACACCTTTTCGGTAGTTAGATGTGTAGCATGTGGAGGTACAATGTAAACATTGCAAACTGCTGGCATCATGAAATAGTGCTCTGCTTCTTACCTTTTCGGTAGTTAGATGTGTAGCATGAGGAGATACAATGTAAACATTGCAAACTGGCATCATGAAATAGTGCTCTGCTTCACACCTTTTCGGTAGTTAGATGTGTAGCATGAGGAGATACAATGTAAACATTGCAAACTGCTGGCATCATGAAATAGTGCTCTGCTTCTTACCTTTTCGGTAGTTAGATGTGTAGCATGAGGAGATACAATGTAAACATTGCAAACTGGCATCGTGAAATAGTGCTCTGCTTCTCACCTTTTCGGTAGTTAGATGTGTAGCATGAGGAGATACTATGTAAACATTGAAAACTGGCATCATGAAATAGTGCTCTGCTTCATACCTTTTCGGTAGTTAGATGTGTAGCATGTCGAGATACAATGTTAACATTGCAAACTGGCATCATGAAATAGTGCTCTGATTCACACCTTTTCGGTAGTTGGATGTGTAGCATGTGGAGATACATGTAACCATTGCAAACTGGCATCATGAAATAGTGCTCTGTTGCACACCTTTTCGGTAGTTAGATGTGTAGCATGAGGAGATACAATGTAAACATTGCAAACTGCTGGCATCATGAAATAGTGCTCTGGTTCTTACCTTTTCGGTAGTTAGATGTGTAGCATGAGGAGATACAATGTAAACATTGCAAACTGGCATCATGAAATAGTGCTCTGCTTCACACCTTTTCGGTAGTTAGATGTGTAGCATGAGGAGATAGAATGTAAACATTCCTCAACATACGGTAAAACGAATGGATGAAGTAATCCTTTTATTCTAAAATTTTTTGCTGAAGTTTTCGTTCAGAAATTTTTCAGTAACAGACTTTCCACTTTGTGTATAAAAAAAGTTACTGAGATTAAACTTACCATGTTATTGTAATAGTAGTTGTATGAGTATTTACAAATTGTCTCATGTTGACTTGTACATAAAGCAAATGTGTGTGAATATAAATTTGATTACTTGGATTTCATTGTTCATGATGTGTCCGTTACTTAACTAAATATAATTAATTGATTCCCGACTCGAAACACAAAGTTTTTTATCAGAAAAAATGTAAAATTTTTACCTTATAGCCTGAACGGGTTTTCGCTTTTAAAAAGCTTCTTCAGAGGCTGCCACTGGGAGCACTGTCCATTGGTGATGTTATCGACTTTCGAAAGATCGATATTGTGTGTGTGGGGTGTGATATGTTAGAATAATGTGTGTGATTTTAATTGTGTCTGTTCGTTTAGGATGTTGTTTTTATGTGTTTTCATGTGTTTGTATATTTCCAATAGTTCTATAGCGTCTAGTATTCGGCCTTTTGTGTGTACGTGTAGAATGTTCATGTTATTGTCGATGTTTTTGTAAAAAAAAGTAAACCACACATACAAGAACATCGACAATAACATGGACATTCTACACGTACACAAAAGGCCAAATACTATACAGTCTAGAACAATTGGAAAAATACAAACTCACAAAAACACATAAAAACAACATCCTAAATGAACAGATATAATTCAAATCACACGCATTTTTTTAACATACCACACCCCCCACACACAACATCGATCTTTCAAAAGTCGATACTGTTGCCAACAACAAGACGGACAGTGCTCCCAATGGCAGCCTCTGAAGAATCTTTTTAAAAGTGAAATTCGGTTCAGGCTATAAGGTAAAAATTTTACATTTTTACCAATAAAAAACTTTGTGTTCCGAGTTGGTAGTGAATTAATTACATTAACTTGATTACTGTAATATGTGCCAAAAAGGCTATTGGAAGAAACCTTTAAGTTAGAAGCACTGATAAAAATGTTTAAATTATAGCAAAGTGACATTTAATCATGGTAATTACAGTAAAACATTATAGTGATTTTACTATTGTCACATATGTATTACAAACTGTACTGTTGAAAATAATCTTTGTTACCTTTGAAAGAAGTTAATTTGAACAAACAGTTTACTAAATGAGCACTATTAACATTAGTATTGCCAATAAAACACAGATTGGGAGTGATCTATATGGAATATATAATTTTGTTAAGAACTTATTATAACTGCTTAAGTTAAAAACTTACTTTGCATTATGAAAACATTCCTAATTGTACAGATTTTTGTGTGTTTGTGTGAGGCCCTTAAAGATGACAGAAATCGATTAATTTGTTACTTTTAAGAGATACAATAAAGTAGTTATCTTCATATAACAACTTGATTAACTTTAACAATTTAAAACAATAATAATTTTTTTGTTGGCTGCTTTACTTTATGGAAATACTATCTCGACCTTAGGTAAGAAGAGGTAAGAAGAGGGAGACAGGGAGACATATTAATGGAGAAGGTTAATTAAAACAAGTTGGATAGAAAAGAAAAAACAATAATTGAAGTTTTGAAGAAGGGCATGAGAAAATAAAAATTAAATCAATGTATGGATGCGGGGAAGAAGTTTAGGGATAATGGAAGCTAGAGGTATTTGATAAGAATCTTTTGAGTGCCTATAAGATATGGTTGTCTCTTCATCCTCAGTGTAATTTAATAGAAGATGATTTCATCAGGATGTTGCACCAGCGACTGCCAAAAACAATGGATTGTGATCAGCACATAATATTGTTGTCAATTTAAAGACCTAAAATACATAAAATTACTTCTGTACCTAAATTCCTGTTTAGGTAAGAGAGTTGTCTTTCTGGGACCCTAATGTTTGGATTACCACTTAATGCACAAGTTCCAAGAACTACTTGTAAGAACTGGAATACCAGTTGTATTTAAATGAACAGACTGATGTAAGGATGGCTGAAGATGTAAGCGAGTGTGTCAGAATAGAGACATAATATGAAATTCACATTAATAGTGTAACCCTCTTTTTTTATTTGTGTTTTATAATTTTTTTTTCTTTTTTTTTAAAGGGGGTTACTAGATATTTGAGACTAGGCTGAAGGCCTAGAAGAAGCATAAAGTGTGCTGGGTCCAATGCGACGGGACTTGCAATTAATACTCTTTATTAACAAGTAATATAACAACCTTTATTAATTCATATTATATATTCACATTCATTATAATTCAAAGATTTACCATAATTTAATTCATATATCATAAATTCATAAAAATTTCAATATCACAAATCCCAAATATTTCAAATATCATTTCAGAGGTGAGAAATATTTTAATATTATAAACATATAAATATCATTCACTATTTCATAATCTATAATAGTATTATAAATCCATAATAATTATATTATTCATTATATCCTTCATTATTCAATAACACATAATCTAACATACATACATATAAATCACAGAATCACAGACAAAATTACAATTATAAAGCCTGGTGCACAGCCTGTATGTTTTTTTATCACAGCCCCATTTAGAAATTTCACATGCCTGTAAACAACCTGGATAATTATATCCAAAAAATACAATATATGAATTTAAAGAAAACAATCTGGGTTGGCCATAATAACCAGAAAATACAAGTTACAAATTTAAATGTCAGTTAACAGCCTGTATGATTTTATAACAAAAATACAATTTATAAATTTAAAGAAAATAAGGATTGGCCCGTCCGGTGACATGTTCCACACAACATCCGAAAAAACCATAAACCATTACCAAAAATTTAGAACCCCCCCCCCCAAGGCCGGGCAGGGTAGAAGAAAGCTGAACAAGAGTCAGACCCGACAGAAAGTAACATGTCCGGGAGCTTGCATGGATTTGCACCAACAGGTGACTACCCAAGATTCTGTGATTTTAAGAAAGTAACCCAGCCTGATTGTAGAATTAAAAAAAAAACCCCAGCCCTTCTACAAAAAAATAAAGTAATTATGTGCAAAAAAAACCCCGTGATAAAAATAGGAACCAGACCAGCTGGTCCAGCTCATCATGTACAAACAGCACCCACCTACTTAATAAAAAAAAAAAAATCCGTCCCCCACAAACTTTTACAAACCCATTATAGAGCATAAATTTTACAATAAAACATAAAATTAATGCACGCTGGACACATCCAGCAAGCGGGCCTACAATTGTTTCGAGACTAAGTGTATTATCAAACCAAGGTTACATGAAAAATGTCCAGCCGGGCACGCACCCAATTAAAACAGTTTAATGGTGTAGAAAGTCAATTTAAGTGGATGTTAAACGCACGATACAAGTTCTTCTCTCTAGAGGCCAAATTATGTAAGAATTGGTTAAATATCACCTTATTTGGTCCAGATGGTTCCCAGGTGGTTACAGTGGCATGCTTTACAGTGGTTTCTCCTCCGGCAGCCGAGGAACAAGAGTCTAAGTGTTTTCAGGTCATGGTGGAAGCTGGAATTACCACCATGCTGGAGTCAGGTCTCTGACTGCATCGAGAACCCGGAGGTCTGTACGTGTCTAACTCGTCATGATAGGATAGAAAAAAATTACAGAATTCACCAACTCGATCTGCCAAAGGAGAAATGGCTGTTTACGCAGAAGTAGTAGGGCACAGACCGAAAAAATCTTGCCAAACGGAAGCAAGATCCGTTGCGTTGCCAAATCGGGCGACAAAACTATCTGCATTCACCAACAGATCGTGGTGGCATACAGTGCGGCAACCACACGATAATGCAGAACACAATGCGTGCCTACCTCGTGGAATAATAATTCGCGATTCCTCATTATTAATAAATTATATATTTTTTTTTATACAGACGCCCGGTTTCCCTGAAACCGGCGCACACCCCCACCTTAAAAAGGCAACATGGTTGCCAACCACTTGAAATTGGGTACCCTGCATAGTACCCCCAATCTTCTAGACCACAAGGCATCTCCGGTGAATCTCAAGAAAACTCGCACTCAGAAGAATAGAGGCTCAGAAGGAAAACGAAAGAGATGGAAAGAAGAAGTGTAGTGGGTATACTTGTGTGCATGTAAGTACCTGTGTAAAGTGTGTGGGCACTGCACGCTGACTTGATCAGGGCCAGCATACAGCAAGAAGGGACAGAAGAAGAAAAGAAGAAAGAGAAGTTCGGGAGCTCCCTGAGTTCTGACCTCTTAAGGCCTCCCAACTTACATTTTGAGACACCGAAAACTTACCAACTTTTACAGGGCCTTATGCCCCATAGCTACGGGGGGGGGAGCTACGCAAACAACTAAACAACCCCATACTATCAATTCCTCATACACTCTCAAGACGGGGGGGGGGGGAATGATGGTCTCCATGAGATTATAATCTAGGGCCAATGACCCGAAGGTGTGGTAAATGACCTGCAGACAGCATGACTGCCGAAAGCACTCGTAAATACCAGAGGCAACATAGTAGTTTATATAACATTACTAGGTTGTGTACTCCAAGGGTATGCCAAAACGTACCGAGTAGATGAAGTTCACAACCGACCTCGTCTACTCTGCACGTTTCACTCCTCTCTCTAACTCCTTTTTTTTATTTTTTATTCCTTTTTCTAATTTTTTTTGAATTTTTTTTTTATATTTTATGTTTTTGTAAAGGGAGGGTTAGGAAAACCGGGAAGATGAAAAGGGCAAGGATCATTAAAAGATCAAGAGCTCGGACTAAAGGTAAGGACATAGCTCCCTCCGAAAATAAGGATAAATGGAGAAAACCAAGGCTCGTGCAGGCAAGGGCGCGTCCCTGAAGTAGACGAACACCACTGGGACTGTGGGGAACATCTACCCGCTACCCGATTCTCTCTCACTTCAAGGCACCCTACTTGAACGGAGAGTACTACTTAACGCACTCTACTTCCAGGATGATAACCACCTCTACACACACGGAGACCATCTAAATCCCCCTCCATACCAGCCTATCTACCCCCTGCGACAGAGCTTCAGTTTAGAGATATGAGTTATCTTTTCCAAATCGCTCCCCGGTTCCTCCAACCTAGCCGTTAATGGCGACGCGAAACCCAGGATGCGATATGGCCCCGACCAGCGATAACACAATTTTGCGGCTCTCTTGTCCACGGCTGAGCTGATCGGATGGCTTTGGCAGTAGACCCAGTCCCCTGGCTAGAAGGGGTTAGGAATTCGCCCCCGTTTATATCGACGACGGACACGCTCGTGCGCTCGCAGCAAATTCTTCCAAGCCTCCTTCCACCTCTCCACTGTTCCACTATCTGGCTCCCGTGGCAGAAGATCTTCAATGTTCCACAAGTTAGTCAACGGGAGTGCGGGTGAGAATCCACACATAATTTCGAAGGGAACGGCCTGGTGACTGTCGTGAAGGGCCGTATTAAAGGCTAGCTATAACCACTTAAGATTCTGGTCCCAGGTGTTCTGTTGCTCCGCATGATAAGCAATAAGCGCGGACCTGAGATTCCTGTTGAATCTTTCCGCGTGGGACGGCTGTGGGTAATAAGGGGAAGTGGTTACTTGATTGATTCCACTGGCAAAACACATTCGTCGAAACTCACCCGAAATAAACTGCGGGCCATTGTCCGAGACAATGATGGTCGGAAGACCGAAATGCTGAAAGACATGATTCTGAAGCGCGAGAACGGTCAAACGAGCCGTTCCCTGCCGTAAGGGCATTAGCCAGGCAAACTTTGAAAAAGCATCCACACATACAAGTAGGTAAGCATTACCAGACTTGCTATGGGGGAAAGGTCCCACGTAGTCGATGAATAGCTTCTCCATTGTACTGCTCGCCACATCAGATGACAACAACCCTAACTTGGTGTTCTGGGCAGGCTTACTCAAGCCACAGAGATGACAATTCTTCACATGAGTCGCAATATCCCTATCCATGCTCTTCCAGATGAAATGTCGCCTAACACTGGAAATGGTCTTCCAAATTCCCTTATGACCACCTACCGGGGAATCATGATAGTAACCGAAGACCATGGGCACGAGTTTGCTAGGCAGCACTACCTTCGGGCACGTCCTTCCTTTTCTCTACAACACAGGACGCCCTTGGACAAGAAGTAAGGGGCCTGTACGTTACCCTCTTTGAGATTTTGGATGATCGGACCCAGCTCTTTATCCTCTAACTGATGGGGTAACTCATCAGTGAAAGCTAATGGAAAATCTAGTAGAACTGCGGAGGGTTGCTCAGATTGGGCTTCACTGGGCTGGGAAAACATGCGTGACAAAGCATCTGCAACCACATTTTGAGTTCCCCGGATGTGTTGCACCTTGAATTTGAAGGATGAGATCTTCACCACCCATCTACCAATTTTACCCAGTTGCCAGGGATGAGCAAGAAGCCAAGAGAGAGCCTGATTCTCGGTCTCGAGCAGGAACTCAGCATGTTCCAGAAAACGCCTGAATTTGTCTAGAGTGTACACTACTGCTAAGCACTCTAGCTCATACACAGAAGATTTTCTTTCTTGCTGGGTCAACGTTCTAGAAATGAAAGCCACAGGCTGCCTAGCACCGTCAACTACCTGGGATAGAACCGCCCCGAGCGCCACCGAACTAGCGTCTGTCTGAAGGATAAAAGGTTTAGAAAAATCGGGCATCCGCAACACCGGTGGGGAGATGATGGCTTCCTTGAGGGTGTTGAAAGCCTTCTGCTGCCTCTCACCCCATGTGAATTTAGCTCCCTTTTTCCTCAGCTCATTCAAGGGTGCAGTGATTTCCGCAGCATTAGGAATGAATCTGCTATAGAAATTGACCATTCCCACGAACCTAGCTATCCCCTTTGCATCCCTAGGAGGGGGAAAGTCACGGATGCCCTGGGTCCTCTCGGGGTCGACAGTAACACCCCGGTGTGAAACCAGATGCCCTAAGAAGGAAATGCTTTCCTGGGAAAAATGAACCTCCTCTGGATTGACAGTGAGGCCAGAACTTCGTAATCGACACATCACCTCTCGCAGATGACTCAGGTGTTCGTCGAATGTCTTACTATAGACCAGCAAGTCGTCCAAGAAATTGAACACAAACTTGAATTTTACGTCGTGAAAAACTGTGTCCAGTAGACGAGTGAGTGTTTGGGCCCCCATGGCCAAGCCCATGGGAACCCTAGTATACTGATAGAAATTCCACGGCACACAAAATGCCATGTACGGTCTACTCTCCTTTGCCAAGGGAATCTGATGATAAGCTGCGTTAAGATCAAAAACGGTGAAATACCTGGCCCCACTGAACCAATCAAAAGCCGAATGTAGATCCAGAAAGGGAACGGAATCCACCACAATAATGGCATTTAACTTTCGATAATCTATCACCATACGGTGCTTACCCCCAGGTTTGGGTACCAGAAACGCTAGACTGGCATAGCTGGAATTAGAAGGTTCAATCACCCCTTGCTCTAATAATTCTTGAACCTTCTCTCTCAGAACAGCCATTTTCGGAGGTGCGAATTTATATGGGTGTGACCTCACTATTTTGGAGTCTGTAAGGCGAATTTTATACTCCAACAACTGTGTGAGCCCCAAGGTAGGAGTTAACACTGAGGGAAACTCATCACACAGTTGGTCTAGGGACTTCTGCTGGGACTGAGTGAGATGGTCTCGTGAAGAATCGGGACACGCCACCTCTTGGATACCTTCCTTAGCTCCCTGATATCCAAGAAAAGGAATAACGACTCCCCGATTGAACTTAAAATAACATTGGTGCCCATGGATGTCTAACACGAGACCACTTTTAGCGATGAAGTCGGCACCAACAATGCAATCTACTCCCAGAGCCGGAGAAACCAGAAAACACCACACCCAAGAAAAACCGTAGATTTTTGAATTTGAAGGAAATCACCCGGGAGATGGGCAGGATTTCCCGTGATGCAGTCCAGCATATCACCGAAGACAGATCCGATCCCTTTATTAAGCCCTGTTTCTCAAGGTCCGCACACACTCGAGATGAGATGATAGAGTAGGCCGAACCTGAGTCAACCAAGGCTCTGAGCTGACTCCCCTTTACCTCGAGCGATAGCGATAGCGATACACAGAAGTATGTTGAGGGATGGCAGTCAGGACCTTGATGCCAGAAGAGTCGGGTCCTACCAATGGCCTGGAGGCGCGTACTCTAGAAGACCCGCGACAGGGAGGAGAAGACCTCCGACATATCTTCTCCTTGTTGACCAGTTTCTGAATGACCTTGGGGAGGGGCGTTGGACTCAACCTGACCCCGGTACAAAATTGTCTTATGTGGCCCAATCTACCACACTTAAAACAAGTCACTTTCGGTGAGGGACGACGCCTCTTGTTACAGGAGTTCCTAATTTTAACTTCAGCACTATGTGATGATGGAACAATTCGCCGTCCATGCGTCTCGTATCTTAATTCATCATTTACTGCTTGATCCTGGGACTTGTCAATCGCCTAGACCATTCTGGAAACCACACACAACCGGTCCTGGTCCGCAAAACAACGTGGACAGTCCGCGAACACCAAACGGGATCTCTCTTGGGGAGTCACCCCTTCCAGGATTACCTGTATAATGTCCCTCTCGGGCAACCCCAACCTTAAAATCCGGGCAGTTTTGCGTATACTGTACACAAAGTCCGCCAACACCTCTTCGTTGGCCTGTACGCGATAGAACAGCTTAAGGCGCAACTGGTCACGTCGTCGACTGGGTATGAATGAGTCCAACACCTCCCCATGGAGAGAGTCGATACTGCCGCCATGACGCAGAGTGTTGGTGACCAGCTCAGCCAGTGAACCCCGGCAATACGGCAATACGGATATATAAGGGACAAGAGGACATCATCAGACAGCCCCGGGAAATCCGCCAACTGCAGAACAATGTCCAAAAAAAGCAACAACTTGCCCTCATCTTCTCCATCCACCACCGGAAGTTTCTGGAGAACGCCGGCAATAGGGTTGGGCAGTTTCTGGTAACATGCCCCCGCCAGAATTATACAATTCACACCGCAACACCTACCACAATCATAGTTTACAGAACCAGAAAAAACTTGAGTACTGTCCTTCCTTCAAGTAGACCCCGGGCTCCCTAACGTTGGGAAGACCTGACCACTATCCTGAACTCGCTCTCGTTAACCCACAGAAGAGGACAAACAATTCCTGACACTAACACAATACATAAATCAACAACACCTAACACCTATCATGACATATCACATTTCACAAGTACATACTCGACAACCACCAAAGACCCACATTGACATTCCAGAAAAAATCTTCAAACAATGAACTATGCGTCAGTATGCCCAACGATACTGACTTCCGATCTGGCCATACCGCATCCCGCCAAACCAACACGAGATTATTTCAATATCAATCAACAATAAAGACCATTCCCATCACAACGCCCCAGATCTCCGGTAATTCAAACATCCCAAAAAATATTCCCACTAAAATGCATGCATGCCTCGTGGCGGCACCAAGTTTACAAGTTCAAAACAGGCTGACCAATCATACATCAACATAATACGTAAAAACCATGAACATAACACAAACATAGGCATATATATTAATCTCTCTTAATTTTTCTAAGTGATAATTTTTTCCAGACTGTTTCCAAGTTTGCAAGCCCCGTCACACCAAAGGAGCCAAGGCTTCAATCCTAGATTTTAACCACGCTCTGCTACCATTTGTTACCCTCTTTTTTTATTTGTTTTATAATTTTTTTTCTTTTTTTTTTAAAGGGGGTTACTAGATATTTAAGACTAGGCTGAAGGCCTAGAAGAAGCATAAAGTGTGCTGGGTCCAATGCGACGGGACTTGCAATTAATGCTCTTTATTAACAAGTAATATAACAACCTTTATTAATTCATGTTATATATCCACATTCATTATAATTCAAAGATTTACCATAATTTAATTCATATATCATAAATTCATAAAAATTTCAATATCACAAATCCCAAATATTTCAAATATCATTTCAGAGGTGAGAAATATTTTAATATTATAAACATATAAATATCATTCACTATTTCATAATCTATAATAGTATTATAAATCCATAATAATTATATTATTCATTGTTTCCTTCATTATTCAATAACACATAATCTAACATACATACATATAAATCACAGAATCACAGACAAAATTACAATTATAAAGCCTGGTGCACAGCCTGTATGTTTTTTTATCACAGCCCCATTTAGAAATTTCACATGTCTGTAAACAACCTGGATAATTATATCCAAAAAATACAATATATGAAGTTAAAGAAAACAATCTGGGTTGGCCATAATAACCAGAAAATACAAGTTACAAATTTAAATGTCAGTTAACAGCCTGTATGATTTTATAACAAAAATACAATTTATAAATTTAAAGAAAATAAGGATTAGCCCGTCCGGTGACATGTTCCACACAACATCCGAAAAAACCATAAACCATTACCAAAAATTTAGAAACCCCCCCCCCCCAAAGCCGGACAGGGTAGAAGAAAGCTGAACAAGAGTCAGACCCGACAGAAAGTAACATGTCCGGGAGCTTGCATGGATTTGCACCAACAGGTGACTACCCCAGATTCTGTGATTTTAAGAAAGTAACCCGGCCTGATTGTAGAATTAAAAAAAAAACCCCAGCCCTTCTACAAAAAAATAAAGTAATTATGTGCAAAAAAAACCCCGTGATAAAAATAGGAACCAGACCAGCCGGTCCAGCTTATCATGTACAAACAGCACCCACCTACTTAATTAAAAAAAAATCCGTCCCCCACAAACTTTTACAAACCCATTATAGAGCATACATTTTACAATAAAACATAAAATTAATGCACGCTGGACACATCCAGCAAGCGGGCCTACAATTGTTTCAAGACTAAGTGTATTATCAAACCAAGGTTACATGAAAAATTGTCCAGCCGGGCACGCACCCAATTAAAACATTTTAATGGTGTAGAAAGTCAATTTAAGTGGATGTTAAACGCACGATACAAGTTCTTCTCTCTAGAGGCCAAATTATGTAAGAATTGGTTAAATATCACCTTATTTGGTTCAGATGGTTCCCAGGTGGTTACAGTGGCATGCTTTACAGTGGTTTCTCCTCCGGCAGCCGAGGAACGAGAGTCTAAGTGTTTTCAGGTCATGGTGGAAGCTGGAATCACCACCATGCTGGAGTCAGGTCTCCGACTGCATCAAGAACCCGGAGGTCTGTACGTGTCTAACTCGTCATGATAGGATAGAAAAAAATTACAGAATTCACCAACTCGATCTGCCAAAGGAGAAATGGCTGTTTACGCAGTAGTAGTAGGGCACAGACTGAAAAAATCTTGCCAAACAGAAGCAAGATCCATTGCGTTGCCAAATCGGGTAACGAAACTATCCGCATTCACCAACAGATCGCGCTGGCATACAGTGCGGCAACCACACGGTAATGCAGTACACGATGCGTGCCTACCTCATGGAATAATAATTCGCGATTCCTCATTATTAATAAATTATATATTTTTTTTTATACAGACGCCCGGTTTCCCTGAAACCGCGGCACAATAGTGTAGGCTTGGTTGGTTGGTTGGTTGGTAGATCTCAAAATAGACGGTTGCTTAATTCAAAGCATAGTTTGGTTGCCGGCAAATTGGGAACGTCCTTACATTACAGAAGAGGATGACAACCATTTAACATATATATTACAATAAAAGTGACAGGAAATAACATGAAGTCACAGGAAACAAATTAAGTGAATATGCAAAAAACTAGAAGTGATAGCCTATATAATTTACTGAATTAAAACAATAAACAGTGGCGATGTGGTGATATTTCATAAAACAAGAAGATAGCAAATGGCTTCAAAGGTTGCTAGATTGGAGACCAAGATATCTTAAAACCACGATGTATGATAAATACATAGGGGTCAACCATTGAAGAAGGTTAACAGAACATAGAAGATTATTGAATGTTTCAAGGAATAGTGGGTAAATGTAACAATCATACATGCATACATCCTTGGTGCTACAGCCCAGTCCAGGCCCTGGCCTCCAAAAGAAATCATCCCCACTGGTCTCTACTCCCGGCCAATGTCCACCAGTTTGCTGCACCCAGCCTCACTGCCTCCTTACCAACTTGGTCCAACCATCTTGTACGTGGTCTTCCCCTCCTTCTCCTTCCCATCGGCAAATAATTCATAATTTTTTGGGGGATTCTATCCTTCGCCATTCTCTGCACATGTCCGGCCCAACGCAATTTGTTAATTTGTATGAACTGCACGATCAGAAGATCTTCAAACCTTTCATACAACTATCGATTGTGCAGTCACCTCCAAATCTCGTTTTCCTTCACAGGGCCATAGATTCTTCTCAATACCTTCTTCTCAAACACGGCCAGTTTCTGCTCATCTAGTTTTTTTAGCACCCAGCATTCTGAACCATACATCAGAACTGGTCTGATCAAGGTCTTATAGAGCGTGGCTTTTGTCTCTTTACTTATTAATTTTGATTTAAAATGTTTCACTAATCCGTAGTAACATCTATTAGCAGATAATATTCGTTTCTCAATGTCTCTAGAGGAGTAATTTCCAGAGTTCACATATGATCCGACTTATGGAAATTTTTGAACTTTTTCAATTTCATAATCATTAATGCGCAGGGTCAGGGCGTGAGTGTTGGCACCCACAACCATATATTTAGTTTTGCTTTGGTTTATAACCAAGCCAATAGCCTTAGCGGACAACTCCAGTGCCTGAAAGGCCTCCTTTAAGCCAGATTCAGACCTACTTATGACGTCAATGTCATCATCATATGCCTTAAGCTGTACCTCCCTATGAAATATGTGTCCGCTAGTTTGAATTCCTGAATCCCTGATGACCTTTTCTAGAGCTATGTTGAAAAACAGACACGCTAAGGCATCTCCTTGTTTCAGCCCATTCAATGTTTTTAAGGAGTTAGATAGATTTGATTGTATCTGATTTGGCACTTAGAATTGGACATAGCTACTCCAAACATACGCACCAACTTAGATGGTATATACAACTCCTTCATAGCTCTATATAGCATTTTCTGGTTGATTGAATCATATGCCGACTGGAAATCCACAAAGAGATGGTAATTAATGCTTGATGCCTTTACTTGGTGAAAATCCATTGTAAATTATAGTGAAAAAATAAAACCATAAAATAGCTTTAGTGATTTTCACTCGTCAATTTATTAAAATTATAAATCCATGACAGCTGTTTCGGCAGCACAGTGCCTTCATCAGATGGTGTAAGCTGACTAATTTTCGTACAAACAATACAGATATTGTTTGTATAAATAGATTTGGTTTATGTTATGTTATATGTTTGTGTAATTGTGACGATTTCATTAATAAAAAATATGTTAATTAATTAAGTTGATAATATATAAGCGGAGAAATGTTAAATTCTTAATAAAATCTCACATTGTAAACTAAATCTTATGGCAATCATTTAATAATAATAATATTTAATATAAGTCTAATAATAAAATTAAAAGCGAATGGAATTGTACAGAAAGGGTAAAGCTCATTAATTTATCCTGCATAAACAGGCGCTGACCAGAATTAACTTGTTTTCTGACCCCTAAATAAACTAAGTATTATTGTAAATTTGTTATTATTTAAATAATTAAATAAGACCATTGTTACGTACTTTGATAACTTCTGCAACTAAGAATATCACTATTTAATTATTTAATCAACCGTAGTCCTTTAATTAAAATTAGAAACACGGAACTACTTTTATGTTGCCTAGTAATTGTCTTGAGATTACTACTCTTTCCCTTAACTATTTCTGCCACTTGGAATGGAGCGCGCACGCCGTAAGCAGCGTAAAGCGTTGTTTCGCTACGTGTATATAAAAATGTGAAAGGCTTGATTCAATGACTATTTAAATAAGTAAATTTGTGTGGTGATGACATCTCTCTATATTATAAAATAACGGACTATGTAATTTATACAGTTTTACAACCAAGAAGGTGATGGTCAACTAAGCTATAATCATGTGAAGTGTATAACAGTGAAACAAACTTTCTATCTATGTATTCTAACTACAAGAATTACTAAGAATAACTACAGTCGCCTGAGATGAATGTACCACACCAGAAATGATTTGACATACTTCTAGAACTTCACCATCACAGTATGATAAGGTAACGACTGAACTTCAAGAAACATCAGGAGGACCGAAGAACTAATTCTGCAGCAACTTCAGGAAACACACAGGTGACATGGAGGCTTGTCTTCCATGGTTAAGAGTTACAAAATTATAAACCCCAAAAGACAATTTAAATTATCATATTAAAGACTTTAAAACTTATGCTTTAAATGTAATAACATTAAAGACTTTAAAAGACAGAAACTATATGTAACATGTAGTCTAAAATCTAATAACACTAGTTATAGCAAAAAGGTAAAGTTTAAACTAAAAGTTTTGTTGTTTTAGAAGATTAATAAAAAACCATTCTTCAAATGGTTAGAGTTTCAATATTGTACATGGCAAGGTGACCATTATTCATTTAATATATTTAGTCCCGGATCCGTGGAATTAATAAAAAAGGATGTACATCATATTTTGAGGCCCCTTTGTTAAGGAGTAATTTATATATTTAATCATATAGTAAACTATATTGTTTGAGAACTTTCAATAGAAAACTTAATCACCAAATGTAATAAAGAGATGTCATCTGAGTACCGAGTAAACTGAGTGCATAAATCAACAGTCTCTCCTTCCTAATATCCTGCTATAAATTGTTTTATTTGTTGTGATTATTTTCAGTGCTTCACAACGAAGGCAGCCTGTATAATTGGCACATCCAATTATTACTGGTTCCCTAAGTTATAACTCAAGAGAAGAGGTAATAAATTGCGCCACTCTGCTTTTCTGCTGTAATTTGCTTATTTTGCTAATGTGCTAATTTTGCGTAATTGAAAAGAAAGAAGTAATTGCGTCCCGATATCCCACGCACAAAAGTTGTTGATCTATTCACTCATGTATTTCAATATGTGTCAGAGTTTTAAATAAGATAAAAATAATAATTAATATTATAGTAATATAGTATAAATAACTTTATTTGTAAATATAATATGTGTAAAGTAATATTAACATATAATCCAATGTAAACAAACCATGTAGGTACTTGTTAAAAGTCCCATTCATAAACGTGCCACATTCACGACAATCTCGGCCATGTAAGTTTCCTGTTGCCGTTTGTTTAAAATTGTCATAGTTGGTCTCCCCTAAGTTGAGTTAGACAATAAGTCACCCTCCTTGTGTGGTCTATTGTTATAAGAAGCGTGTATTTTCCTGTGTTGAGTAACCGAAGATTCCCCCTTTTGTCGTACGCATATTCATGCCTGTGTGAAATTTCTCTCTCTCGCTCTATGTAAAACGATAAAGGTTGTCATAACATTTTAAGTGTCTATTTGTAAAAAAAAAAAGAAAAAGGAGTAAGAATACGAGTAATTTATATTTTTATATTTTTGTGTAAAAGAAAAAGGAAGCGTTGATTAGCATTTAATGCAAATAGTAGAATAATTAGTTATAGCCGCCCACGTTACGAAAATGGCTGAATTTAATCCTGATCTATTATTAAAAGATGAGCTGTGCTACGAAGCACTTTTACGAGGTCTAAAACACGTGAATGTAACCGTGTCGGAATTATGAAAATCATTACGCCAAACCGGATCAGATACACCCTCGCAGTTAGATAGATTGCGTGAACTCGATTATGACGGCGAACGAGAAACCTGTTATGCGAAATATAGGGAACTGATAGTATTATCTCAGAACCTTGAGGACAAGAAATCACCTACGGAATTTTTGCGCGTTACGCAACGTATAGAACACTTAACCCGCCGGTTAAATAATTTATTAAGCTGGCCCGACGTCACCGTAATCCCCGCCGATGTGCAGAAATTTGCGGAGGAGGCATTAAGCCAATTACCCTTAATTATCAACGACTTACGACGAAAATCAGACTCATCGAGAATTGAGGAAATTGAGCACTACTTACAAAAATTATATATCTCCCCAGTTCAATCCCCTACTTTAGAACACCCTCTCTCCACCTCGAACCCCGAATCACCCACCGTATCGAAGATACCACAGAGTCATGAACAATTACCTAGTAGAGAATTAAAAACCCAAACTATGTTAGAACCCCCACCGCCAAATGTTCAGCATACTCGCACTAGTAAATATGCGATTACAAATCCTAATGCAAACACAAATCCTTTGAAAAGTATACCTAACGTACATTTTAATGTAGACCTCTACGGAAAGATTTCCCACCCAGTAGAGAAAATAATTAATGAAATTCCTTACACCGATGGCTTAAGTATCACGACTCTATTGACTTTTATCAGATATCTACTGCAAATAAAAGATCCACAACAATTGAGCGATTGGCAAATACTGCAGGTCATCTTACCCAAATGTAAACCACCTTTACGAGATCGTGTGCTCGAATCATTATACTCGACTCTTCCGGTAGGAGAACTTCATACAAATATAATCAAATATTTTATCCCCACTGGAATATATGAGGAGATAAAAAGAAATACCGTACTTCGAGTACAAAGAGCTCAAGAAAGACTGGCCCACTATATCGCAGATATCAGAGAATCTTCACGTCTACTGCAAGTCGACTGGACTGAAAAACCATTGGTCGATACTATATTGGTAGGCTTATCTCCTGAAGAACGCTCCCGTTTAGCTCTAATAAGTAGACCCCTTACTTTCGCTGACCTTGAACAATGTAGTGTGCACTCTTAAAATGTGTGGTATGCAGATCAGCATCGACATGCACCGGTATCCACAACACCATATAGAAAGGAAACGCAAGTCCTATCCTCAGATACAAGAAGTCTACGAGAACGCCGCCCATTTCGGCGACCAACCTATGTTCATGGCCACGGTAAGTCCAAAGAGGTACCACCTAGACACGAAACCAGTGAGACCCCGCGTAAAGAATATATATGCTATAACTGCGGAAAACCTGGACACCTCAGTAGAAACTGTAAACGGAAACAGTATCATCAGAAAACCGATTATCAAAAAAACATGTAAGGCAGGGAGACCCGAAACCCTGTGTCTTCCGCAGCATCGTGAAAACAGGTAAACCCCTGAGAGACTACCAATTAAAACAAAATACTAATAATAATAACAAAAGAAAATTAGACCCCATGTTAGGAAATTTATCGATAAATGTAACTCTATTAGTAAATGTGATTACAATAGGTGTGAATTACCGTATATACAAGTTGACATTGGTGTTACATCCACCCTCGGATTAATTGATTCCGGATCCACGCGAAGTTTAATTAGTCAAGAGCTAGCCAATCAATTATTTAAACACAATTTAGTTAAACGCAGTCAATCAGTAAATATTAGATGCGCTACAGCTAATAAGCAAAACTTAATGATAAAACTTATCATCACTTTTAAAGTAAAAATTAAAAATCTAACGTGGTATTTTCCAATGTTGGTATGCGACGAATTAGGACCCGAATTAATATTAGGAGCTGATTTTATCAGTAAAAGAGGAATAATTTTAGACATTCACGAGAAGATATTTTACTTTGGATTCGATCGTTCACGGAAATATAACTTGCATGATAATGCAAATAACAGAGAAAGTACTAGCACCACTTCTACACATATAAAGCATCACGAATCTGAATTAAGTCATCTAGAAAGTAAAGATAGACGGAACATACAGACTTTAATAAAACGATTCTCCAACGTCCTCACCCCAAAGTTAGGACTGACGGATCTGATAGAGTATAAAATAAATTTGAGCGACAACAAAGTAATACGTTTAGCCCCATACAAATTATCACCACCAAAAATGGAAGTGATGAGGAACCAAATTAATAAATTGTTAGAACAAGGAGTCATCGAACCCTCTACGTCATCTTATTCATCACCCGCGTTTTTAGTACCCAAAAGTAACGACAAACATAGATTAGTTGTGGACTACAGACAACTAAATAAACGGATAGAATTTGAATCTATACCACTTCCCGACATCCACAGTGCATTTCATTATTTTACTAAAGCAAAAATCTTTACCATTATGGATTTAAACCAGGCATTTCATCAGATACCCCTTTCGGAAGAATCAAAACGTCTTACCGCATTTGCCGTCCCTTTCAACCTGTACCAATTTACAAGGGTACCTTTTGGTATATCCCAAGGTAGTTCTGTATGTAGCAGATTATTAGAAAAGTTATTTCATGACATAAAATTTAAATATGTGTATCACTACTTAGATGACATTGTTATCTACAGCGAGTCAATTGAGCAACATCTTAATCATCTACGTGAAGTACTAACCCGATTGGAGAAAGCTGGATTAACCGTAAATCCCAGTAAAGTAAATTTTGCTGTGACACAATTCTCATTTTTAGGTCACATCGTAAAAGCCAACGGAAAGGTAAGCATAGACCCAGAGCGAACCCGTGCCATCAGAGAATTTTTACCGCCGCGGGATGCGAAAGGAATAGCCCGATTTTTAGGAATGATAAATTATTTCCATAAGTACATCCCACATCTAGCCGAAATTGCAGCACCGCTAAATACCTTAAGGAAAAAAGGAATTAAATTTGAATGGAATGAGCAACACCAAACCGCCTTCGAGAAATTAAAAGAAAGCATAATATCACCCCCCGTACTACAATTAGCCAACTTTACAAAACCATTTGTAGTGCAAACAGACAGTTCTAGTGTCGCCCTAGGTGCAGTAATATATCAGGAAGTAGATAACTCAAGGTTACCTATTAGTTACGCTTCTCGCACCCTGACTGAGCAAGAAAAGAAATACTCCGCATACGAATTAGAATGTTTAGCTATAGTTTTCGCTTTTGAGAAGTTCAAACCATTTTTAGAACATAAGGAGTTTTTATTAGAAACAGATAATCAAGCGTTATCTTGGCTACTAAATCACCCAAAACAGTTAGGTCGTATCGGAAGATGGGTATTAAGATTAAATTGTTTTAAATTTAAAGTACAACATATTAGAGGCACCCAAAATGTAGTTGCCGATACACTGTCACGTATGTTCCAGCCTAGTAGTAATACTTACGAAAACAAGAGTAGAGAAACGCCGATTGTTAATACGTTAATTACCGAATTTCCTCTTGCATTTACGGATTTAGCCCAGTATCAACAACAAGACCCACGTTTGAGCCCAATTATTGAACAACTTGAAAAAGGAAATAAGTCAGAGAAATACATATTAAGTAGGAGAGTATTATGTTGTAGAATAGCGAACGGTAAATATCTACGAATAATCGCCCCTGATATTATTAAACCTATGCTGATGAAATATTATCACTCTTCCACCATTGGAGCACATATGGGAATAAATAAAACCATACACCGAATTCGTAAAGAATATCACTGGGAAAATATGAACAGTGAGATCGCCAATTTTGTAAAAAAGTGTAAGTTGTGTGCACTCAGCAAACCAGCGAGAAACTGCCAAATAAGTCAATTAATTTCAGAGATTCCTGCTACCCCGTTCTCCAAAATTTATTTAGACTTTTCAGGACCCTACCCGCGTTCCAAATCAGGAAATACAATGTTACTAATTTGTGTAGACTCTTTTAGCAAATTCGTCTGGATGTACCCCATGCGGCGAGCCTTAGCTACAACCACAGTAAGTATTTTACAGCATAGATTATTTAAAGAATTCGGTATTCCTGTCCATCTAGTGTCGGATAACGGACCACAGTTTAAGTCCAAGGAATTCAGGAACATGTGTTTCAAACTAGGTATAGAACACATTACCACTACAGAGTATCGTCCGCAAGGTAATATAGCTGAGAGGTATTTGCGAAACCTAAAATCTGCTTTAATTGCCTACCATGCTAACGACCATACTTCTTGGGACCAGAACTTATCCTGGATACAGTTCGCCTTTAATTCTGCATATCATGAAGGACACAAGTCTACTCCATTTGAATTATTGTTCAAGTATAAACCTAACCACCCATTATCCACAAAGTGGAAAATACATGAATTGTTACCCCTTGAAATTAGGGATAAAAATATTAGGAAAATATGGAATGAAGCGCGCGCTAATTTACGAACAAACTTAGCGAAATCAAGGAAATATCACGTGCGAAATAATAATAATGAAGTAAAGTACCAAATCGGTAACTTAGTTATGTGTAAAACACATCCTACGAGTAGTGCAATCGATAAGACCACTTCCAAGCTATCATACCGATGGTGCGGTCCTTATCAAATTCACAAATATTTAACTCCAGTAACCGTAGCACTGTATGAACCCTCTACTCAAAAATATGTACGAAGGACACATATTTCTCAGATAAAACATTATCACGAAGAAGGAAATGGTAGAGTGCAAGTTAAATAAATGTAAAGAAAAAGAAAGGTATATGTTTTGTACTCAACTGCAAAGGAGTACTGGAGTAACGTTTAGCTAGCTAATGGTATAAATAGGTACGAGGACTGATCACCCTTGAATCCTATTCTTCGAAAGTAGAGCAAAGTAAGAAGTCAGCTGACAGCAAATATGAGGAATAATTAAGTAACAAATTACTTAATGAGTAATTCTATAACTAGAATAACTCCCAACTAAAGAAAAACCCGGTAGTAGTCATAAGTAGTAGTGTTAAGAAAATTTAGAATGTTAACAATATGTTTTTAAAATGTGTGAATTTTATGTAGTATTAGAATTAGTCTGTAAAGTATGATATGTAGATAGTAAGAATAAGCAATTCAAGACTGACTTGTGCAACTCATAATTACATACAGAGAAAAACGGGTGAGAGAAATTACACACGGAAATCCCCAAACATACTCCCGGTATATTCCAAAAAAAAATAAACCGGAGTCTGTGGCTTAAGCGGCGGAGTATGTGACGATTTCATTAATAAAAAATATGTTAATTAATTAAGTTGATAATATATAAGCGGAGAAATGTTAAATTCTTAATAAAATCTCACATTGTAAACTAAATCTTATGGCAATCATTTAATAATAATAATATTTAATATAAGTCTAATAATAAAATTAAAAGTGAATGGAATTGTACAGAAAGGGTAAAGCTCATTAATTTATCCTGCATAAACAGGCGCTGACCAGAATTAACTTGTTTTCTGACCCCTAAATAAACTAAGTATTATTGTAAATTTGTTATTATTTAAATAATTAAATAAGACCATTGTTACGTACTTTGATAACTTCTGCAACTAAGAATATCACTATTTAATTATTTAATCAACCGTAGTCCTTTAATTAAAATTAGAAACACGGAACTACTTTTATGTTGCCTAGTAATTGTCTTGAGATTACTACTCTTTCCCTTAACTATTTCTGCCACTTGGAATGGAGCGCGCACGCCGTAAGCAGCGTAAAGCGTTGTTTCGCTACGTGTATATAAAAATGTGAAAGGCTTGATTCAATGACTATTTAAATAAGTAAATTTGTGTGGTGATGACATCTCTCTATATTATAAAATAACGGAATATGTAATTTATACAGTTTTACAACCAAGAAGGTGATAGTCAACTAAGCTATAATCATGTGAAGTGTATAACAGTGAAACAAACTTTCTATCTATGTATTCTAACTACAAGAATTACTAAGAATAACTACAGTCGCCTGAGATGAATGTACCACACCAGAAATGATTTGACATACTTCTAGAACTTCACCATCACAGTATGATAAGGTAACGACTGAACATCAGGAGGACCGAAGAACTAATTCTGCAGCAACTTCAGGAAACACACAGGTGACATGGAGGCTTGTCTTCCATGGTTAAGAGTTACAAAATTATAAACCCCAAAAGACAATTTAAATTATCATATTAAAGACTTTAAAACTTATGCTTTAAATGTAATAACATTAAAGACTTTAAAAGACAGAAACTATATGTAACATGTAGTCTAAAATCTAATAACAATAGTTATAGCAAAAAGGTAAAGTTTAAACTAAAAGTTTTGTTGTTTTAGAAGATTAATAAAAAACCATTCTTCAAATGGTTAGAGTTTCAATATTGTACATGGCAAGGTGACCATTATTCATTTAATATATTTAGTCTCAGATCCGTGGAATTAATAAAAAAGGATGTACATCATATTTTGAGGCCCCTTTGTTAAGGAGTAATTTATATATTTAATCATATAGTAAACTATATTGTTTGAGAACTTTCAATAGAAAACTTAATCACCAAATGTAATAAAGAGATGTCATCTGAGTACCGAGTAAACTGAGTGCATAAATCAACAGTCTCCCCTTCCTAATATCCTGCTATAAATTGTTTTATTTGTTGTGATTATTTTCAGTGATTCACAACGAAGGCAGCCTGTATAATTGGCACATCCAATTATTACTGGTACCCTAAGTTATAACTCAAGAGAAGAGGTTATATAATGTGTATTAAATCTTATTGACACGAGATTACTATCGCTCTCTATACAACAGCACTTATATTATATTTTATATTCTGTATTGTTTGTACGAAAATTAGTCAGCTTACACCATCTGATGAAGGCACTGTGCTGCCGAAACAGCTGTCATGGATTTATAATTTTAATAAATTGACGAGTGAAAATCACTAAAACTATTTTATGGTTTTATTTTTTTACTACAAAGAGATGGTGAGTGTCTACTCCATATTCCAATGTTTTTTCCAGGATTTGCCTTAGTATAAATATTTGGTCTGTTGTTCACCTATTCCTAGTGAATCCACTTTGTTATTCTTTTGTGTTTTCTTCAGTGTAGGGAAGCAGCCTAGAAAATATGATGTTGGACAATACCTTATATGCTGTATTAAGTAGAGAGATGCCCCTATAATTTTTACATATGAGCGGATCACCCTTTTTGTGTATTAAACACATCACCCCATTGTTACACTCATCAGGCATTACCTCCTCTAGCCATATTCACTCTATGAGATGGGCAAATTCCTTTATGAAATCTCCTCCTGCGCTCTTTAATAGTTCCCCTGTTAAACCATCGGAACCTGCTGCCTTGTTATTTTTAAGCTTTTCTAGAGCTTCATACACCTCATCATAGGATGGCACCAACTCCTCTCTATCATCCTCAAATTCTCCTGCTTCCTCTTCATCCTCAGATTGCTCCATTGAAGCCTCTCTAACTGAGCCCAGCAGCTCTTCGAAGTGTTCTGTCCATCTCCTGATTACGCCAGCAGCATCACTCACAAGGCCACCATTATTATCCCTACAGGCATTTGTTCTAGGGTAAAATTTCTGTCTCATATCATTCACCTTCCTGTACATATCTCGGCTCAACCTTTTACTCTTATATTCCTCTATCTTTTTTATCTGTCTCATCATATACTCCCTCTTTTTTCATCTTTGAATCTTCTTTTCCATCCGCCTGGCTTTCCTGTATTCCTCTTGAACAGCCCTAGTAAATTTTTTTTTGGACCATTAATTTGTATGTCTTGTTTTTGAATTCAGTTGCCTCTTCACACTACTTATCAAACCACTCATCTCGCTTGTGTCTCTTCTTCAAACCAATGATTTCTTCTCCCATGGTCACTAATGTGTTTTTTAGATTAAGCCAGTGGTTTTCTATATCTTGTTCCTCACGGCATTCAATTCTCCACTGTCTGATTTTCTCATTAGTAACTTCCTCGAACCTCCGTTTTATTTTTCTTTCTTTAGTATTTCTGTATTGTATCTAACAGTCTTTATTCCTTTTTAATTTCTATTATTGGAGATTCTAGCTCTCAGTTTTGCAACTAGGAGATAGTGATCGCTGTCCATGTTGGCACTTCTATAAACTCTAACATCTTGTAAGTCTGACTTATGGCGACCATCCAATAGGACATAATCTATTTGATTGACCGTTCTCCCATCTGGAGAGGACCATTTGCCCTTATGTGTGTCTTTGTGATCGAAGAAAGTCCCTCCTATGATCATATTTTGACCAGCTGCGAAGTTCAATAGTCTGAAACCATTGTCTGAGTGTTCAGAGTGTATACTGTGTTCAGAGTAGTAATATACTTTCCTATATTACTACAAGCATGGCTGCTTCCTACTTTGGCATTTAAGTCACCTATGATTATTTTTATGTCATGCCTAGGGCTGCTAGCATACACATTCTCCAGCAAGTCATAAAAGTCATCTTTCTCCTCCTCAGGCTTATCATCAGTTGGGGCATGACGTTTATTATAGTATAATTAAAAAAGGGTCCCCTGAGTCTTATTTTACACATACTAAGTGTAAGGGGTTTAAAATCAATGATGTTTTTTTTTCATTCTACGGCTTACCAAGAAGCCAGTTCCAAGCATATGGTCCCGGTTCAGACAGCTGTAATACACCGAGTAGTCCCTTCGATCCATAATTCTAGTGCCAGTCCACCTCATCTCCTGCATAACCAAAACATCTATCTTATATTTGAGAACCTCTCCTGTCAATATCTTCAAGGCTCCAGGTCTGTAACAATCAAAACACATAAAGCACTATTTGATGCTGTTAAAACAGTAGTACAGAACAAGTCCTCGTATTTATTGAAAAGTGAAGAACCAACCAATCACCAATCACAGTGTTCCACACACTCACAAACTACTGCAGAAGACAAACTAGTTAGTTTCTGGTGCAATGTCTGTTGTGTGTGCTACTAGGCAGGCATGATTGGTCTCATCTCAGTGGATTTGGTTTTATTCTTTGTACAATGTCCAGTGAATGGTGCAATGTGAAGTTTGATTTACCTTAACGAGAAACAAATTATTTACAGGCCAGATAAAGTGAGCACACATTCCCATAGTATGTGACACAACACATCAAGTCATTTTTACGAAGTGACTATAGAGAATTGCACTAATAAACATTCCCAGTTTTGTTAGTTTTATTACCAGCCATCTTAACACCAACTTTGTCACTACTTATTGCCACACTGCTAAACACTTCGTTCATGACAAGGTCTTTCGGTGTCTCCACCATCTTCGGGTCTTAAACAACAATTTTTTACCTCTACAAACCCATATATATATATATATATATATATATATATATATATATTGTAATAGGACCCTGTATGCCGGTCTTTACAAAAATAAAATAGTAGAGAAAAATTTTATAAAAAATAAAATTTTCAATAAAAAAAAAATAATTTTGTTTATATTAATCAATGTGTGTAAATAAGAAATAAAGCTGTTTTAAAGGTTTCGTAAAAATTTTAATAATTAGTCAGGTATTTATTAACTATCGAGCACTTCTGGAAGATTTGAACCAATAGATTGTATAAATAGGTTACAAATAGATTAATAAATAGATTAACTCCAGTCAGCAATCGATCGATGATTTTTCTTGCTGGTCCAATATCTCACTCAAATAAAATATTTTCTTCTTCTTGAAGTCCCTTAGCCTTAATAAATAATATTAAATTAGCCTGTGAAATAATAACAGATAAAAACAATTGAAATATATGGATTTATTGAACAATTTAATAAATAATCGATTTTTTATCGATTGAGAACAATTATCGACTCCGTCTCAGAGAATTATCGATTGTGCATACAGTATAAAAATTATTATATGTATTATATAAAGGACAGGTTCTTTGAGCGATTAAATTAATAGTCAGAGAAGGGTGACGAGAAAGTATAACATTAACAATTAAAATAAATTCAATAATTATTATTTAACAGTATTTAAATAATTCTGATATATAATGTTTAATAAATTGTTTTGTCAGACCATATGGAGCTTCTATGACGTCACTCGAGGTAGGAAGCAGATGTGTACATTTCAAGATGGCCGCTACTCGATCTGGATATGTTACTGCAAAAGTCGTCTTGTTAAAAACTCAACAAAATTGTCTTCATGAATGTTTGAAATGTTCCCGCACTGGTGTAATCTGTCTATTAGGTAGTTTGGTGTGTTCTGAAGAAGTGTTCCGTGTATATTGGTGTTAATTAAGTTATTTGGTATGTGTTCACTTCTGTTGGTTAGGTTGTCTGTAAAAGTGATTATGCGTTGTAGCGTGAATTATGTCCAATATATTGTTTTACTGTTTTATATCACTCGTATAATGAAGTTAGGTGTTATTTTTCACTATTGTCGTTAAAGTTTTGGTAAATTTAGCTAAGAAAGTGTTCAATTCATCTAACTCTCGATGCACTAACATTAATGGCAATTTGTCGTACCATTTTCTACTCAGTTTTAAAGAACGTTTTTTCACACAACTATTCAGCTTGATATTCAACAAAAGACTAATTAACTTGGTCAAAATCTGGCCCAGTTAATCTTTGAAAAAGTATTGTTAACATATTTCGATTACCCATACACATGATACAATATTACATTATATATGGAATTTATTTATTTTATTCATCACTTTCATGAATTATGAATCTTATCATTGGTTTAATCATCTCATTCCCTTTAAATTGATATATTATAGTCCATATCTGTAGACATTTTGTGGAAATTAACAAATTTCTTTCCTTTTTGGAAATATAGGCTCAAAATTGGATTTCCGCCTTTATACAAATTTTCCTCCATTTTAATTATCATTAATACTATTATAATAAATTTTAATTAGTCATATTCCTCTTCCTTTCCTTAAATACATATAAATTAAACCTTTGAACTGGTTTTTTGTGTTAATCTCTGAATTTGACATTGCTCTTTAAAATTAATTAATTTATATATTTGAAAATTTACAATATTTTAAGGTATATTTCCTTATTATCATTTTAACTCATAGGATCATTCCCCGTAGTGGTTAACTGATTTACCTTATCTAAATCTTGCTAGTTTACAGGATTTATAAGTGAATTATACTGGTTTGTAACAGTACAATAATCTCCATGTCAGAATTATGGTATGAGTGGTAACAAATTATCAGATTTTATTGTATCACACACACACAAGCAACAGAGAACAATTTCCTTGGTGAAGAGACAACTACGCATATTCAAATAGATCACCAAGACTCCAAGGTCAGAAGCCGACGTGCAGAGATGAACGTACGACATGGCCATCCAAGTGGAAATAAATCGTAAATAGGCACTCTCATTGGTCAGAAGACGGGACGTCATTAAAATAAGTGACGACCTAACAGACAATGACATGACAACAGGACGTGAGCCAATTCCGAACAATAGACAATGACGTGGATGCACTAACACATACACAAAATATGTGCTTTGCATCTGCCCAGTTCCTTCCACTTCATCAAGATGTCTACACGCTAAATTTGTGGCTGGCACAGTTTCGCCAGTAAAAGTGTTCTTTTACTGATTTAAAATGTAATTAACAGTACAAGTAATGTAGCACAGTTAACGGCTACTTGAGATGTAATTAGATTCAGTGTAACAAGGAACAAAACAAGATTAGGCCTACGAGAGATGCCGAACAACTGGTCCATCAGGGAACATCGGAAGGAAGGCCGCAACTAACAATCAGGAAAGTGCAAACTAATTAACTGTTATTTTTGGGTGAAAATGAGCTCTAACTATAAATTCAAAATTTATAAAAGGTACCGATCATATAACATAGGGGAAAGAGTGTGTGTGTGCGTGCGTGCGTGTGTGTGCGCGCGCGCGCACGTGTGTGTGTGTGTGTGTGTGTGTGTGTGTGTGTGTGTGTGTGTGTGTGTGTGTGTGTGTGTGTGTGTGTGTGTGTGTGTGTGTGTGTGTGTGTGTGTGTGTGTGTGCTCATAAATTATTAATCAGCAATTTGAGGCATTGGTTTCTGTCATTTATTAAAAAGAAATAATAAAGAGAGAACTGCAGTCTCTTGGAGAGGTATGGTAACAAATCAGACATACCAACAATAACGAAGTTGGTGTATTCAGTATTGATAGAGTCGTAGAAATCACGTAACTAGTAATGGTAAGACGCCATTTTACTGTATTGTAATGTAACTCAGAAAAGGTATAAAATTAAATTCAGCATATGTCCACACTAAAGTTGTTTAAATCATTGTCTCGTATACCTCTATTATTTCTGAATCTCGCTGTAACGAAACCCTGGACCCTAGAGAAGAAATGCAATTGGAATCTAAATCATGCACCAGAATCGAGAATTTATGGTAAGTAATTTTTGTTTTTCTTTTATCGTATGTTATTATCATAAATGCAATAACAAGTAGTGATTTAGAAATGCAGTAAAAAGAGTTAGGTAACAAAATGCGCCCAGAACAGTGACTTTATTATTATTGTATTATTAAGTTAGGTAACAGGTTTATATTGTTTCTGTGAATTCACCAAATGGCCTAGAGTTTAGAATTTTACATTTCTGTCTTTCTCAAATAAATTTAATCCTACTTCCTCCTCTGACTTTACATAGTTACTATTACATGAAAATAAAATGGTTTATAACTTATTGTGAGGTGTAGTATTTAATTAACACTACTGTTAAAAAAAAAAAATAATTATGAACATTATTTAGCAATCTGCACAATTGAACATATTGCTGACATGGTTTGAACATATACTTTTAACTCTTTTTGATTTAACATAGCATACCTACTGAAACATTATTAATGGTATGTATGCTGTTATTTAGCAAACATTATTCATTTTAAACACATAATATAAATCTTATTTTCTAATAACTCTTACAAACACATTGATTTTATGGCTGTGAACAAACAGTCTATTTAAACATTTTAAACCCATGAATACTAAATTAATGCCAGTCCTTTCTGGTCTAAACCATTATTATTTATGATCCCCTTCATCAGTAAACATGACCACCCATACTCTAGTTATTAGCATTTTTTACAAATGTCTTGTAAATAAAGAGTTACATTAAAATAATAAAATACTGGAAATCTTCCATTTTATTATTTTATTATGCTGTTTATTATTGGATATTAAAGTTGTTATATAGCATATTGATAAGTCATAGTATCACTAACTTTAAGTTTATTGCATTTCCAAAAAACACTTACACAAATTCACTTTCACTGTTGGTTCTGATATTTTGAGTCTTATTATCTCAGACCAGACCTTTAGTAATCATGGACTGTTAAGACTTGTTTATTTTCTTATCACACAATAGCTTTAGTCGGTTAACTTCTTATAATACTATACAGCACTTTAGTTTTCTAAATAATTACATTCTTATAGGATTTTGGTATGTTATACTTTCTTTTTAATCGTTTTTGTGGGTTTGGGGTTGATGGTAGTTAATAATAATAATAGGTTTTACAACGGTGTTTCTTTCATACTATTTCTTCCTCTCCTCCTGTCTTCTTTCTTGTCCTTCTTCTTATCTTCTTTCTTGTCTTCATTCTTGTCCTTCTTCTGGTCTTCATTCTTGTCCTTCTTCTAGTCTTCATTCTTATGGTCTTCCTTCTTCATTCTTGGGTAAACCAAGGTACTTTGTGTTATCTCGACTGATGTTTAGTTTGGAGCATCTAATTTATTTACTGATATGGACCTTGTTCTTCTCTAAAGGTTTCAGGGTATTGTTTTCTTCCTGATCGCAAACTTTATTCTTCCTTCTTCTTGTTTTTTGGGGTATTTTGGTATTCACCACTCTTAAACTGATTCTCTTTCTTCTTGATATGGTGTTATTTAATTTGTTTACTGCTCCTAGCTTCCTGGGTAAATTACTGATCTTATAATATGAGTTGCTTTCAATACTTTCTTTGATATTTAAACAGTGGTTTTTGTATAATGTAATGAGGATTTTTATTTTATCGTGGTTCATTTCTTTGATTTCATTAAATCTCATTCAATATTATTTTAACATATGTGGTGTAATTAAACTTTTATGATTTTATATGACTTAATAAGTAGTGGATTTTCTGTCACGCTACAGAATATATCTAGAGACTCCCCCCTAATTGTTTGAATTCACTCGGAATCGACCAACCCCATATTGCGTGTTCTAACTAGGCTAAGCCCCTCACCGAGCATCGTCACTACCTACTTTCCTATTAGTCCGCCCTTCACCAAGCTTCGTCACTGCCCGTTCTCCCCCCCAGTCCTCCCAGTATTGAGAATTACTCTTGTCAACCATGTTTTCTTAATATTTATTTATACGTATTAAGTAAAAAGGGCAGAAGAATTTATAAAAGTAAGCCCATATAAAGAAATAAAATTTGATTACACAAATAAATATCAGGCTCAAATAAAAAAAGTATTAAAGAGAGTAACATTTTTAACAGAGAGGCAGAAAAAACTATTTACAGAAATCAATCCTGAAGCACCAAGGTTCAGATGCCAAGTGAAATTACATAAAAATCGTATGCCAATGAGGCCTATAGTGTCTTTTGTAAATTCGACAAGTTATAGGATAGCGAAGGAATTTATTAAACTACTGAGACATTGAAGTACAAATACAGGAATATTTGTAGGAAGTACGAAGTACAGGCCTGCTACTCCTGTAGTCAATTCTGCTTCTAAATTTGTCCCACATTGCCTTCTTTGCTTCACTGATTTGTCTTTTTATTATTACATGTTCCTGTCTCTAGATTATTACATCTTGTATCTTTCTTCATCATTTTTTTCCATATTTTCTGCCACTTCTCTGCCTTTATCTCTTTTGATTTTTGGCATGTCAGTTCTTTCAACCAAAAGGGTTTATATTTGTATATCTTCCCTCTTGGAATAGTTTCTTTGGCAATATTTGTAAGTACTTAACAGAATTTGGTAACTAATTGGCATGGAGAGTCATTTTCTTTTATTTATCTCGTTCATTAATGCATCCACCTTTTCTCTACATGACGTCCAATCAGCTTTCTTAAAATTGTATCTACTCTCTCTTCACGTGTAGCCTATTTTCTTTGACTTCAAACTGTACTGTATTTATAATCATATGACATCCACTTCCTGGAACTACAGTCAGTCCTCTTTTACATTGATCAGTGATGTTGGTTGAAGCAAAAGTTAAGTAAGGGTTAGTTGAACTACCTGATTGGTGTGTGAATGGTTTTGGTTGGCTTGGGTTGTACAGGATAATGGACAAGAGAGTTTGGTCATGCTTCTTTTGGAGAATTTTTGGGTATACCATTATCATGCTTTTATCCATTTAACACCATCTGGTGGGCATATGTAGCTTTAGGGATGCTGTGGACACAAGTAACTTTGTCCCCCTTTTGTTATACCGTCAACCGGGGCTACTTTGGGCCACTTTTTCATGTTTTCACTAACATTTCCGTTATTAAAAAATATAATATATGGATTTTCAACATCCAAATTGAGTTTTAACCAATTAACATGGTATAAAAAAGTAAACTGTATTGTTTTAAAAAAAAGTTTTCCTTTTTTTTTAATTTTTTACTATTTTTAAAGTTTTGGACCAAAGTAGCCCCTGCTTGGGGTTTCTTTGGTCCATTCAGTTGATTTCATACAAATTGAATAGATTTCATATATTGGACTATTGTAACCCCTTGCATAAGGATCTGCTAATAAATTGACACTGCAAATTAGCAAAAAAATGTTTTTATTATCATATTGAAACACAATAAACCAATTCTAGATATGAAAAACATGAGAAACAATGTCTCAAAACTTGTCCTTTGTTCTTATCACTTTTGTCAATGCTAAACTTTTCATTCTAACTCATAATCAGCCATCTCAGCAACATTGAAGTGTCCTCGTTTCATTAGCTTGGGAGGGTTGATTTTTTTCTTGATGTCAGCCCATTCGTAAACAAGAAGATCCTTTTTATCGGGCCATTTCCAGGACTTTTTGGTCTTAGTCGTGCAGTCTATTGTAGGGCCTGACTCTTCTCCACTGGGCAGTTTTGTTATCAAACCAGGATAGTGCTTTCCTGCATATTTGACTATGACAAAGTCACCTTCTAAATTACTTTTTAGAGATTCTGGTTTCGGTAGATCTTCTTTGCTAGGCCCACTGGTACCAACGTCTTCTCCAAAATCTTCAGATTCACTTTCATAAAAGTTGGAGCCGTCATCAGAACGACTGCAGTCATGGAGACTGTAAGAACTGGCGTGTTCAGATTCAGTTTCTGGTGTTCGATTTCTACGTGGGTGCCCTCTTTTCAGCTTAGGCGTAGACGTTGGTACTCCTTCCAAGTCCATGTCATCTGCGCTCGAGTCATCAAACAATTTTGTAGAGACACTTTTGCCAGCTGGCACTCCAATTTCTTTCGTTTCTTACTAGACCCTTTTTTGGTTATATCCTGCATTTTTTCTGCAAGGTTTTGCAAGAAACTGTCTCCTATCAGTTTTTTTAGAGGGTTGCTTACGTCCTTTTGAGGCAAGTGCTCCAGAACTTTGGTTCTGTCAAGGGGTATGATACCTGTTTTTTTGAACCCATAAATCATGTTTTTCTTCTTGTCTGCATACAAATAATCAACCAGCTGTTTTAGGAGTTTAGGAAACTGATCCTTGGGCAAGTTTGTCATTGACTTGTTTTTTTCTTTCCACAAAGTCAATATTTTGCGCCACTCTCTTTTCATTGGACCATAGTAGGCAACATCCAACGGCTGGGTGAGGTGAGTAGAGTTTGGGGGTAGGCACACAATCCTTATATTGTTTTCCTCACACGCTTTTAAAACTTCTAGGTTGATATGGGAGGTTAAATTATCTCCTATCACAACCTTGACTCCGGGCAGCTTTTTCAAACGAGGAAGCAGGGTTGATATAAACCAATCTTCGAACGTCCCCATATCAAACCAACCACTTTTTGTTCTATTATACCTACATCCCGCAGGTCCACCCTCTGTCCATGTAGACCACAAGTGTTCAGACTTGTACACCACATATGGTGGTAACATGTCTCCAGTTCCATTTCCACAAAACATTAGTGAGGTACAAGATTTTGTAGACTCCATAATGCGTTCTACATACTTTAGTCCTCTTTTACAAATAACCTTACTTGACCCTGGGTCATCTCGTAGATTTGTCTCATCATAATTCCAGATATTTTCATCTGGCACATCACTGAGGACAGTTTCTAAGTTGTCAAAATAATCATCGACTATTTTTTCATCAATAGCAGCTCTTACTCGTTTTATGTTGCTTGCTGTGCACACCGTTAAGTTTGGGTGGCATTTCCTAAACAATGCTGCCCAATCAGGTCCTGGGAAATTGTTTTTAAAGTTATTTACTGTACGCCCCTGTTTGTCAAGAAAGCATTTCATGGAGTATCTCAAATCAAGATCAGTAATTGGAAATCCAAATTCAGCCAACTTGTTGATGTGAGCCTCAAATGAACGTTCTTCTTGTTGAGAAAACACTGTGGGATGGCCATGTTTTTTTACCTCATTTGTTTTAAGCTTATTTATTATTGTGCTTCTAGGTATATTATAATACTGACTTGCATCTCTTTGTGTTCTTACTCCACTTCTTATGTCCATCAAACAAGCTTGCAAGGTCTCAGCATTGTAATCGGCATAGTTTCTCGAACCTGCCTTCCTTTTGTAATTTCTCGCCATGATGTCCTCAGCAACTGAAACAAAAACAACTAAAATAACATTTTACAACAGTAACATTTGAAAAAATGTTATTAAAAACATTTTTTTAAAGATTTGGTGGTAAAAAAGGTATTTGTAAGTAGCTGGGGCTACTTTGGTCCTGGCACAAAGTAGCCCCGAAAAACTAGTTTTTAGGTTATGTTTATGAAAACTTTAAAATTTACTGTCAAAACAAAAAATTTAAGGAAAAACTATGATCACACATTGGTAACAGGTTACTAAAGGTAATATTTTGACACTTACCTTATTTTTAACTCTTTTCCAGATTGCTTCACAGGAGAAAGTTTGGAGAGTAAAAATCTTCACATGTAAACAAATGTTTGCAAAAACTCCAGTGTTGCCACTAACAAAAAATTAAATTTACCTCAACCTATTAAATTACCCTCAAATAGGGTACAAACTATTTTTCAAGCCCCAACACTCCCATTTATCTTGTATTGTTTGTTCGGTACAAGAATTAATAACTTCTTTTTCGTGTTGGACCAAAGTATCCCCCCTTCAAGGACCAAAGTAGCCCCGGTTGATGGTATATCACACTGCATTAGAATGTGAACATGCTACAATCTTGCTGCTACAGAATTTTTGTGCCTGTCATGGGAGGAATATTATTGTTTTTTGAATTTATGGAGGAGTTATATACATTTTAAATATTAGAGTAGCATTATTATTTAGAGTTACTTGTAGACAATCTAAATGTTTTATAAATTTTTAAAATTTGAGGGAAATCAGGAATTTCAAATATTTATTTCTCAATCAGAAGTGGTTAAGAAAACTTCCTCTTGAATTCTACAATTATGACAGTCTATTTTTAGATGACATTAAAATTTCTTGTCAGACGCATTAAAAAATTTTTTGCAGTAATTGTTAAATTTGAACCATTATTATTATTATTATTGTTGGATATATGCAATACATTTATATTGTATAATATATGTAATGCGCGTGAGCATGTATAAGTTTGTTAGTTTTCAGTTTGTAACAAGCCGTGAGCGAAGCACGTGTCGTAGTACTGTGTATTAAGTATGTATTGTGTCGTAGTTTAATAAACGGTATTATACTGTGAAAACTCTTGTATTTCTTCGATCCACACTTTAACATGATAGCAGAGGTGCGTGGTTTAAATAAACTTGTGGTCAAGAGTTTAAGTGAGTATAGTATCGTTTTTTTGTGCTGTCGCATGCTGTGATACGGAAAAATGGCGAAGTACAATGACATTACAATTCCAGTGTTTGATGGAGAGGACTATAGTATGTGGAGAAAACGTATTGTGTTGTTTTTGAAATTTAAAAAATGTGATGAAGTGATAACACGAGCAAAAACGGCGCAGGATAAAGACCCGTGGGACGATAATGATTTAAAGGTTATGAACTATATATACAGTAATATAACGAATAAGCAATTGGAATTTATTAGTGATAAAACAACGGCGTATGAAATAATTCAAAAGTTTGATGAAATGTATTTGAAAAAGTCTACGGCATTGCAAATTGTATATAGAAATAAATTGGAAAAATTAAGACTTAAAAATTATACTGATGCAGCGACATTCTCAGTGATTTTGAAAAAACTGTGAACGAGCTTAAAAACGCGGGTGCTACTGTGTCAGAAAAAGAAAAATTAAATTATATGTTAAATACGTTGCCGGATTCATACAGTTATATAGGCGATTTAATAGACGCATTAAAAGAAGAAGATCAAACTGTGGATTATGTGAAAAGTAAAATTCAAATGACTGAAATAAAGCATCAAAAGGATGAATATTCTGGACGAAAATCTAACGCATTCATGGCGGATAAAAGTCGACAACTGCGAACATGCTTTCAATGTGGCAAAACTGGTCAAATCAAGAGAGACTGTAAATATGGTGGCCAAGCGGCAGGCAGCAGCAATACATGGCGAGCACCACGAGGCAGACAAACCGAAAAAAGTAACTACGCCAGACGGCATGGAAATTTTCGAAGTCAGCGAGGTGCAAGAGCACATCAAGCAACTCAGTCGCAGCAGAAGAATCCAGATTAGGGATAAACGATACCTATCGATATAAGTATGGTATCGATACTTTTTTCGATACCAAGTATTTTGGTATCGATACCAGGTTTTCGATACGAGTACTGGTATCGATACCAGAGGTCCGGTATCGGAAAAAATACTCAAACGAAATTTTTTTTTATTTTAATAATTAAAAAGAATGTACCTTGCTAAAAACAGGGGGAAAATGTGATAATAATTTAAGTTTTAACTTCTTAAGTGTTAAGTGGCCCAAGAGTTTATGTTGGCAACGGCTGACGAATTCCGGAATTTGCATAACCTTCCTATGCTGTTAGTGCTACGCTTTTGTTGTTTTGTTTCTTGGCTTCAGGTTTATTCAGAGTTCAGACTTCAGTTTCTACTCTTTATTTTTACCACTGAGAATTGCGACTACTGTTTTAGTGTTTGTTTTGTTGAGTTTTAAATAATGTCACCTTCTAAGAGCAAGGTGTGGGGGTATTTTGCTAAAGTGAACGGAACTATCGCAGAATGCAAGACTTGCGGAAAGAAGATAAAGTATAGTGGAAACACATCCAACCTCTTCAAACATCTAAAGGTAAATCATGCCCGCATACATTCAGAATTAGAAGATCGAGTAAAGCAACCAACTTTGCCTGAGAAGCGGCCGAAATTAGGCGAATGCTCAAGTTTACCTTCTACTTCTAGTTCTACCGAATCTCGTAGTCATGATGATGATCAACAAATTATTAAGCCTATAGTAAAGCTTTCCAAAAGGCCTCATCGTTTCAAGACGGTGGTGCTAAATACCATGCGATTATACAGGCAATTTTATACTTTATCTGTAGAGATATGAGGCCATTCGCTATAGTAGATGGCTGTGGGTTTAGGAAATTAATGAAGGTGGTCTCTCCTTTGTATGTTGTTCCGTCAGGAACAACTCTAAAAAGAAAAATGAATAAAAAATATGAAATGTGCGCTCTCCGAGTGAAAGTGGGTCACACAAAGATAAGTCATTTCTGTTTAACCACCGATATTTGGACAGACACCATGAACGAACGTGCCTACTTAGGGGTTAGTCTTCACTATTTCGATGATGGAAGTATAAATCTTAAGACTACTAATTTAGGTGTCGTTCCATTACAAAAAACACATACCGTACAGGAGAGAACATTTCAGATGTTTTGACTAATCTAATGAGTGAATGGGATATACCAAAAGAAAAAAATTCAAATGTTGTGACCGATAATGGCGCAAATATGGTATCTGCCATCAACTTGTTTATTGGAAAAAATAGGCACATTGCCTGCTTCGCCCACATGATTAATTTAGTGGTTGAGTCTTCTCTGAAAAACATTAATGCTCTTCCATCCATTCAAAAAGTTAGGGCCATCGTGAAATGAGTGAAGAATAGCATGAAGGTTTCTGATAAATTTCGTCAGCTTCAATCGACGCATGAAATTTCTGAAGGAGAACATAAAAAAACTTATCCTGGATGTAGCAACGAGGTGGAACTCAACATATTATATGTTGCAACGGTTTTTAGAAATGGTTTCGACCATTAGTCAACTTGCTATTGAGGACATGTCTGCTCCAGAAATGCCACAACTAATCGGGAGTTAATCGACATCAAAAATATTTTATTACTTCTCCAGCCATTTGAATACGTGACAAGGGAGGCATCAGGGGAAAAATACACGACGTTGTCAACAATTATTCCAATGGTAAATATATTGATCAAACAGCTGGAAAAGATTACAATTTCCGAATCCGATTCAGCATCAAGAATCGAAGAGGCCAAGAAAGCAGTGATCCGAGAGGTTAAAAAAAGGTTTGAACATATACAGAATAATTTGAATATGGCAGTTGCTACTGTCTTGGATCCAAGATTCAAAAACCTTCACTTTAAGGATGCACAAGCTTGTGCTAATCAGTTTTTTGCGCAAGAAGGTAAAAGCAGCTACCATAGATGCTGCACACTCAGCCAGTTCGTCAGACGAAGAAAAAACATCTGATTTCGACTTTTGGGAGATCCACAAGGAGTTGGTCCATGGAAAACGAAGCCAGCGCAAAGACGAGTCCAATGACGAACTTTCTCGTTATCTGAATAATCCTACATCCCCACTGAAAACAGACCCATTAAAGGAGTGGGATGATATGAAGAACATATTCCCTGGTTTATACAAAAATGCCAGAGTTGTTTTAATGTTTGTGGTGACGTCGGTGCCATGTGAACGCCTCTTTTCAAAAACTGGTTTCATATTGAACCAGTCGAGAAATAGGTTGTCTCCCAAACATTTAGGGCGTTTGTCATTTTTAAGTGGCCTTGATGAAGAAGAGTGGGGCCTTTAGTGTTTCTTTTTTTTTAGTTTCGTTGTTTAGTTTTTCTTTTATGTACAACTAAAAACATATAATTTTAATTTTTTATTTAATGTTGTTTAATGTTTTTTTTATTTATTGTTAAAGTTTTTTTAAAAATTATTTCTTTATAGTAATAGTAGTAGTAATTTTTATTATTATAATTACCATGTTTTTTAATTCTTTTATTTAATAATGTGTAAATTGTTTAATTGTGTATTTTCTTATTTTTGTATTTCTTTATGAGGGAAATAAATTTAAAAAAATTTATAAAAATGTTAATTGTAATATATTATTGGGTTTATTGAAAATTGTGTTTTTTTTTATTTTTAAATCCACAACATTTTAATGCGTTTGTGGTTAGCGCTAAATTTACTCATATGAGTACAATAATACTTGCAAGTATCGGCTTCTTTTTTTCGATACTGCTCAGGTATCGATATTTTCATTGAAGTATTGTAACGAGTATAAGTATCGATACTTTCATGGTATCGTTTATCCCTAATCCAGATACGAGCGCATGGGTTATAAGAGTCGACTATCACACGGCGCATAATAGTAAGGTAGATAAAGATAAGTTTAATAATTGCGAGATTAATTGGTTATTAGATAGCGGTTGTACTGACCATATAATAAATAATGATAAATATTTTGATAAATGTATGATACTTAAAGAACCTGTTAATGTTTATTTGGGAGATAATAGAGTTGTAAAAGCAACTAAAATTGGTAATGTGGTAAGTTACTTTGATCTTTTTGGTAAGAGAAATGAAGTAAACATGCAAAATGTATTTTATGCTAAAGATATGCATACAAATTTAATAAGTTATGGTAAAATAACGGAAAATAATACTATTATTTCTAAAGGTAAAATGACAAAAATTATTGATAAGTTTGGAAATACTACAGCTGTAGCTTGGAAAGAAAATGGTCTATATAAGATGAAAAGTAAATTAAAAAATGTAGAGTCATTGGTAAATGTTGCAAATAAAAATTGTGATAATATGAGTAAAAAAGAAAGGTGGCATCGTATGCTGGGCCATGTAAATTTTAATTATTTGAATATTTTGTGTAAACATAAATTGTTAAGTGGTATTCCAAATGAACTTGAATCAGAATTCATGAAGTGCAAAATATGTGTTGAAAATAAAAGAAAAAGAGCAAAAGATATTTTAGAAATTGTTCATACTGATGTGTGTGGACCTTTTAAAACAGCTGGTCTAAATGGGGAAAAATACTTTATTTCCTTTATTGATGATTACAGTAAGATAGCTAAAGTTTATACCATGATGTCTAAAGTAGAAGTTTTCAATTGTCTTGTTCAATATGTAAATGAGTGTGAAAACTTAACGGGTAAAAGAATTAAATTTTTGAGGTGTGATAATGGGAAAGAATACTTAAATGGTAATATTTATAATTTTGCCAAAGAAAAAGGTATTATAATTAATAATTGTCCTGCTTACATACATGAATTAAATGGAACCGCAGAACGGTTTAACAGAACGATAATGGATATGTCACGTTGTTTATTAGCTGAAGCACAAATCCATAAAAAATATTGGCCAGAAATAGTTTGTGCTGCTACTTATTTGAAAAATCGTACGTTATCAAATACTATAGAAAAGAAAACTCCTTATGAAATATTTTTTGGGACGAAACCGAATGTTTCAAATTTACATTTATATGGTAGTAAAGTTTTTGTAAGAAAACCGGAACAAAAAAGATTTTCTAAGTGGGATAAAAAGGCTGATATGGGAATTTTGATCGGTTATAGTGAAGTTGGTTATAGAGTGCTAATTAATGGAAAAGTAATAGTGGCTAGACATGTTGATATTGTTGAAGAAAATGTAAATTGTATTGGCTTGAATGAATGTGAATCTGATGTAGAAGTATATGAATCTACAGATAATGAATCTCTTGATGATAGCTTTAAAGGTACAGATGAAAATCTTGGGGATGAAAATGAAAATAAAATAAAAAAATCTGAGCGCATAAGAAACCCACCAAAAAGATATGAAGATTATTATGTATATAATAGTAATATTTTTGCAAATTATTGTAGAGCAGATACTCCTAGTACATTTGAGGAGGCGCTTGAGAGCAATGAAAGTAAGTATTGGTCAAAAGCTATGGATAAAGAAATTGATTCGTTAAATAAAAATAAGACTTGGCAATTAGTTGAAAATGTAAATGGTAAAAAAAATATTGGATGTAAAATGGATTTATACAAAAAACTCTGACAATGCTTATAAGGCCAGGTTAGTTGTAAGAGGTTTTCAGCAAACCGATAAAATTGATGATGTTTATTCTCCTGTTGCGAGAATGCAAACTTTAAAGATTTTATTATCATACTGTTGTCAAATGGGTCTAATTATTGAACAAATGGATGTAGAAACTGCATTTCTAAATGGTTAAGTAAGTTCTGAGGTATATGTCCATCAACCAAAAGGTTATGAGGATGGTACAAATAGAGTGTGTAAGTTAATAAAAGCTTTGTATGGTTTAAAGGAAAGTCCCAGAGCTTGGTATGAATGTCTTGATAAATTTTTAATAAGTTTGGGTGTTAAGAAAAGTAATTTAGATTATTGTTTATATACTTTTGGAAATGGAAAAGATACTATTTATTTATTAATATTTGTGGATGATTTATTAATTTGTGGACGTAACAAAGAAAAAATGCAAAATATTAAGAAACTTTTATCAGAAAAATTTAAAATGAAAGATCTTGGTAAAATTAAAGAATATCTTGGTATTACCGTAGAGTATGAGTTCCGTAAATGTGAAATAAAATTAAGTCAAACAAAATATATTGAGTCATTAGTAAGAAAGTATAATTTAGAAAACAGTAAGATGTATAATACACCTATGGAGGTAAATTTAAAAGTTGAAAAGTCTGATATTTGTGGAAGGAATATTCAATATAGAAATTTAATTGGTGCATTATTATATATAAGCTCAGCTACAAGGCCTGATATAAGTTTTAGTGTAAATTATTTAAGTAGATATCAGAATTGTTATAATGAAACACACTTTAAATATGCTTTGCGAATATTAAAGTACTTGTATTTAACGAAAGATTTAAAATTGTCTTATAAAAGAAATGATAATTCTGAAATTATAGATTGTTATGTTGATGCCGATTGGGCTGGTGACCATTTGGACAGAAAATCTACAACTGGTTATGTAATTCGATTATTTGGTAATGTAATTTATTGGAAGTCTAGAAAACAAAAGTGTGTAACAAAGGCTTCGACATATGCAGAGTATGTAGCGTTGTCGGAAGCTGTGAGTGAATTGAAATTTGTGAAAGAATTGCTAAAATTGTTTAATGTAACTTTAGAAAAACCGATTAATATTTTTGAAGATAATTCGGGAGCGATAAGTTTAGCAAAGTATGGAAGTTTTACGAAAAATTCTAAACATATTGAAGTTCATTACCATTATGTACACGAATGTATAAAAGAAAATATGATTAATGTTGTAAAGGTAAATTCTGATGATAATATTGCTGATATATTTACAAAGTCATTGTGTAAAGAAAAGTTTGAGAGATTTCGAACTATGCTGAACTTGAAAAGTTGAACTTGAAATGTGTATTTGTAAAAATTAAATTTGTAAATACAATATAAATGTAAGGAGGCGTGTTGGATATATGCAATACATTTATATTGTATAATATATGTAATGCGCGTGAGCATGTATAAGTTTGTTAGTTTTCAGTTTGTAACAAGACGCCGTGAGTGAAGCACGTGTCGTAGTACTGTGTATTAAGTATGTATTGTGTCGTAGTTTAATAAACGGTATTATACTGTAAAACTCTTGTATTTCTTCGATCCACACTTTAACAATTATTATTATTATTATTATTATTTATTTATTTTTTTTTAAATGTTAATTCTCCCAGCATGTATTAAGATAAATTGGAGCTGTAAGTTGCTTTTGAAAGATAATTTAATAACAAGTAAAAACCAATATGGTATCTAATCATTTAATCATTTAGGATTTCATTGACATTTTTCATCATTTTACAAAGCAAATTTGCAATTTTGTATAGTTGATTTGTTGTATCTACCTCTTCATTTTCTGCAAAGTGTATAAATTTCAGTAACAAAAGAAACCTAACCTATCTCATCACATAACTGATGAAATGAATTTGTTATGAAAAATTTGGTCTTTTGGCCAGTAATTCTCTCAGAGGTTGTTGATATTAAACCATCTGTAAGAACAATGCCAATAAATTTGTGAGTGTCATCTCATCTTTTTTTGCACCAAGTGTTTAGCCTACTCTAGATTTGGCAGAGCGCACATTTTTTTTAGTTGCTGGAAAGCACGTGTGTAAGTTTCTTTAGCTATTATATTCAGTATTTCATTGTTGATAAACATTTCAGAAATTTCCATGTTGTGTTTGTGTTGTATGTTTTTCTTATTGTTAAATGTTTTTTTACTACTTCAACTTGTTAAAGTTCTTGAGACTGTAAGCTTCAGTTTCTTAGCGCTAACTCTAACATTTGTTTATTACAATTTGACATTTTATAATAAGAAAACTAATGAAAACACAGTTTTAATACCACACAAGATGTGAGAGTAGCTTTGCACACGTGAGACCATATATAGTAACACAGCTAAACAAAGACTGTTGTGTTAGTGAAGTATGAAATAAGGTGTGCGAAATTTACACTGGAATCAACATGCTGCACCAGGCAGTGCTGTCACCAGTGATACGTGTGATGGTGGATATGAAATAAAATGGTAGAAGTTTATACTACGCGGGAATCAACATCTGACAGCAGGCAGTATATACCCCTGGTGACATGTGACACACAGAGGTTATGTTTAATTTGCTTTGTGCATTACATATCACCTGGAATGTGTATAATAATATACTGAATAGTATACATTTGTTAAATGTAATCTCCAAAGACTCTGGATTCCAGATATCCACAGTTAAAACCAAGGTGAAGGCTTTTTGTAGCACTGATCCTGTACGGGCAAAAATTGTTATAGACGGTACTGTCATGGAACAAATTAGCAGTTTTGAATACCTGGGCTACAGTGTGTCTTATAATGCAAGCAATGACTTGGTGAATAAGTTGCGTAGGTTCAACCTGATGTGCCTCATCAATGTTGATCAATGTTGAATGTTGATGTGATCAGGCGAACCTTTATGTCAGCAAGTAAAGGAACACGCCTAAAATTCTACAAGGTGATGGCTCTTCTCACACTTCTTTATGGGTCTGAGAATTGGACTTTAACAAAAGGCCAGGCCAGTCACGTCCAAGCTGCTGAAATGAGATTACTCAGGCACGTGGCAGGGTATACTCTCCATGATCATAAAAGAAACACAGATATACGGGAGAAACTGAATATTGTGAGTATACTCGACAGGATCGCCCAGTATTGGCTGAATTGGTGGTAACATCTTTGCCAAATGGATGACTGCCGCATCCCCAAACAACTGTGGTACTATAAGCCGAGGGGATGGAGAGGTGTGGGATGTCCGAGGAAGCGCTGGAGTGACCAGCTGTAATATTTGACTATTTGAGACCGAAACAAACCATTCTTGGTTTAAACCTTGAGGATGATGATGATGATATACTTAATTAAATTCTGTATCAAAAGAGGACTTTTTCATGAGTTTCTATGACAAAACTGGGATTAAAGACACTGGTTTCCACAACCCGCTCAGAGATTACGTTTTCCAAAACATTCTGTTCAACAGATGTCAATGTGCATTACATATCCCCAATGGCTTGCAATGCAGGGAATGTGTTAAATTACCTTTTATTTGGCACCTATCATTATCATGGGCTTTTGTAATTTTTTCACATTTTCGACCTTGCATATTTTGCCTCCCCCCCCTATTTTTGGAAGAACCAATATCAAAAACTACCTCAAAATACAAGGTTTTGTAGGGTAAAAGTGTGATCATGCATGTGAACTGTAAACAATCATTAGAACTTATAGCCTGGGTGGGATTTTAATGTTCTGATGTCCCCCTTTATTTTTGTATGATGGTTTGAAACATTATGGATATATTGCCTTATATGAGTCAGACTGTAGACAAGTCACTAGGACTGTAGATGGCAAGCTGCCACTGGTAAACATATTTTGTGAATGGCCCTTAATTATAGAATAAATAAATAAAAAAATTACTGTAAAAAATATCACATTTTCTGAAATCTCTATTTTATTTAAACGTATTAAAAAAAAAAAAAAGTATTTTGCAAAGGATTCAGTTGTTGAAAAGTTGTTATAAATTATAAGTAATTTTTATCAATTTATTTTTATTGTTTACAGCACAATGCATTCTCGTACACTTAGATACCACCGCTTACTTCTTCTTGTTCTTGTAAATACTGAAAACTGTGTATTCAGATCTTCACGTTCTTTCTTTAAGATTTTGAAAGTGTCTAACATGAAAAACAGTTGTAGAATAAATAAATTTATCTGTATTAAATACAAATCTAACTGCATGTTTTATCTGAATAGTGTTTTCCTTCCAGCCTTATCTCATGCTTCCACTGGCACTTTCCACACTTTCTTCTCTAGTTACCTCATTTGTCTTATTTCTGTATACAGGTCTACCTCAGCACTGGTTCAGTTAGTTTTCCTTTTACCTTTTACTAATGTGCCTTACCAGTCTTTTTATTTTTTATAACCTTCTCAATACATTTTCATTTGTCACACTGTTTACACACTTAAAATTTGTCACTCACCTCCATTGCCAGGGTTTGAAATTTTTCAAACATCTTTCCCTTAACAACTATATTTTTAGTCATTGGAGCTAACACTTCAGATAACTCTAAACATGTCTAACCATTAGCCATGATATTTCAGATTTAACCAAATTTGTATTTATTAAACAGATTGAAATGCTTCTGTGACTATCATGTAAGTGTTAGCACAATTATAAGTGACTCTGTATTTACATTTTACAGAACTATTATTCTGATACTTGGGGCATTACTCAAGAAAATGGAATGTTAAAGTTGTGGCTTTACAGTTCTTCTTCTTCGTCATCTGCCTCCTGGGAATTTCAACCTAGTATCAAGTTTTACAAGTTTTTTTCAACAGAGGATGTCAGTGTGCAAATTGATCCATTAGGTTTGTATATCATGAAAACCTGTCATGGAATAATAATATTATAAATATAGGAAAGTATGTAGTTTTTAAATAAATTTCTGTAGCTGGTTTTTAGTATTTTCATTATTGTTTGTGGTATCAAAGATGGCAGTAAATTGCCTTATAAGTTAATTTAATTACTTCTAGCTATTCAGTAAGGAAATTACAGTGGTTAAAAAAATTGAATTGTGGTTTAAAATTTAATAATCTGAAGTTTTTGTTTTTTCATGCATCTGTCGATTTTGTGAATCTGATAACTGCATAAGACTTTGCAACAGCAATTTTACACTTGAAATATGTGTTTCTCTTAACAGTCAATAGATGTGGTTTGATTTGGGACTGAAATGGCCTCATGTAATGAAACTTTTTTCTGCAAATTTTTTTATACACAGGGAAGGTAAAATGTAGTTGTGCTTTATCTCCATGGAACACACTTACCTTTCCATGCACAAATATGGTGCACAGGACACATAGTTCAGTGCGTGTTATTTTGTTTGTGGTTTCCTTATAATTAGCTATGCCGTACGATAAAAATAAGTGACCAAAGCATGCTTAATTGAGCACTGCAATGGAAACCCTCTACTGACTCCTGTGGATGTCAAGATAAAAATGGTTGAGGAGGATTTCTAGAGATGAAGATAAAAGAACTGAGAATATTGTGTAAAGGAAAGCTAGAATAAAACATTACTGATAAAACTTAATGTGGATAGTTGGTAATAATACCAATATTTTATAAGCAGTCATATAAATATAGGTTGTGTTTTTCTTTTGTCTTCTGTAAAATGTATATTTGGGTGTATGTTGTTGAGGCCTTTTTTAGTATTTCATCTGCGTTTGTGTTTGTTTTGCTGGAAACGTATAGTCAAACATCCACAGATCTTATCCATATTTTATTTGAATCAAATTATTTTATAATTTTATGTACTTTTGTGCCAGTGTGCTTATTTCTGCTGTTATACTTGCTAAAGATGATCCCATCACCAATCTGTCATGATGCTGGCAGAACAATCCTTCTTGTTATTACAAGAAACAATAACCAACTACAGTACGCAATATATAGAAAACAAAAGTGCACTAGTATTACCATTCCTAACAATTCTAACCACCCACCACAACAAAAAATAGCAGCATTCCATTCAGTCTTCATTAGAATGTACTAAGTACTCCTATACATACAGGAAAAAAAAGAAGTATAATTTACCAAAATGAGTACTGTAAAAACATTCTAAACAAAATAGAAAATAAAATAAACTATAAAATAAAGACAGTACATTTAAGAATTGATTACAGTGAATCATACACAAATAATAATTATAACATCACTATGAAATGGGTACATGCAAGTCACTAAGACAAACATGCAATAAATACAAGGCACGAGTTTCCAGACATCAGCAACATGATACTAATAAAATAAAAACACACAAAAGCACTATAATGAATATATGAGAAAACTTTATAAATAGATTTATAAACATAAAACAGGAAACAAATTAATGACAGAATAAATACAAATCTATACAAAACATGACACAGTTTTAAAACATAAACATAGGAAACAGTCAAAAACAAAATTATACACATCTATGCACAACGACACCAATTCAAACAAATAAAAGCCATCAGGAACCCATAGCAGCAAGCATCCGGGATATAGATATTTAACAAGACTAGAAACAAAAATGCCTGACACTCGAAACATGTTCCAAGTAACAAAAAACATCTTGAAGTAAACTAATATTATATATTAAGAATTTACTTATCAAGTAAATAACTGTAATAACAAGTATTTGAATATACGAGGGTGGACCAAATATAAACCAGAATATTTTCCTTTTACATTAAGATTAATCGTAATAGCATTAATATTAATGATATTGTGATTGAAAGAGGCTATTTGTTCTATAGTAAAGAAAACTTGCCAGTATCTATCAATATAGAGGCTGAGATTTATGTAAATCATGGGGAATAATATTGTAAACTGAAATCCACGATATCCTCCTACATTATGTTTCATATGCGATTGATTTTCACTTCACTAATTTATGGATTTTTTTTTTGTCTATACTAGTACACATGTTTGCTAACAGCTGTTTCTTATGCAGAAATTATAATCACAATTGTTCACAATTTATACTTGGTAGTTTAAGCACTACTAATAATAAATATTTTTTCATTTTTTAAAATTATTTTATTTTTTATTGTCATGAAAGTAAAGAAGACTTATGAAAACAATGTAAAAATACAAATTAATAAAATATATTCTTGTAAAAATTAAACAAAATACTTATTTTTATATTTATGCAGAAATATGTATGTTTTCTAAATTAACAGAGTTGTGATTTTGCACACAGCTCAGGTTCTGGAGACCAAGAATAGGGTAGCCAAACTCATCACCCCATCTTTTACACCAAACCACAAGAATCTCTGTGTTACCGCTCAGTTCTATACTACTGAGGATACTGTACTGCGGCCAGTTGACATTTATGCTCAGGATATGCTGGGGGATAAAGTTTATCTTACATCTTTTTTTTTCAGACAGCCCTTATATAAGGTAATCATTTTAATTTGTCTTTGTACCTGTATTAGTAAAGGTATGTATGTTAATGCTTCTCAGTTATTGGCAGTCTCAAGGCGCAGCAGTCAGACTACAATAATACAAACATGAGATCAGATGCTGCAAACCTCCTCCTCAGGTTCTATGTGATGAGGACAGGGTTGTATGCACAGAGGTTTCAACTGCATGTTGACCTGCATGTGGCTGATATAAAGCCATGGTGCATTGCTTTCAGACTATTTTCTAATCTCGAACCATTAACAAAAAGGCACACTTTGTGGTCTCATTTGTCTTATTTGTACTCTGCCTTATTTATCCACAATAATTAATTACAGGTCATGTAAATACACATACATGAGCATGCATGTGAACACACACACAAAATACAGTCACTATCTTCATTTATATACTTTACACGTAACTATGATGTTACTTTCCAGAAAATATATCTTACCACACAAAGTATATCTGTTCATCAGTGTTCAAATTATGTGAATAGTGTCCATTCAACTTTTGCAACTTAGTCACCACTTAAAAAATTTGATCTATTGTTTAAATGCTGTGACTTTATTACTTAAAAAAAACCTAAATTTTACAAACTTATTATGTGTAAAATAATCTCTTCACTAAGTACGATATGTTAGCCTCCAAATTGTCATTTCATTCAAATCCTCTTTTGTTAGTTACACATAATTACCAGTTCAGTTTAAGACAGTTTCTGAAAGATTTCATTATCTTCTTCTTTATAACCTCTTCTCATTGGTAAAATAATTCTGATCCTTTTTTGAACAAAATCTTTTTAAATGTTTAATAATAATCCCAACCTCTGTTAACAGGTAAAATTTATAAACATTTATAAAAAAGGTTAAAAATTTGAAACAAGGTTACAGAGAATTTATGTGGATAAAATCACATATAAGCATTCAAACAACAAACAAAGTTGCATAATGTTGAAGAGAATTACAAATGGAAGGATCACAGATCTTGTATCTTCCTGGGAAAAGTGGCATTACCATTATTATTCCCGACCCCTTTGCCAGTAAATACAGGAGTAGCTCAATTCGATCAAATTGAGAACAAACAATTTTAACCTGTCTTATTCTCAATGTTTAACTGTCAAATTTTTAAATGTCCGCACATAGACGAAGAAGATGATATACATAAAGAGCATTTTTACCAAAGACTGGAACAGATTACAATGCAGTGCTATCAAATGACATCAAAATAATAATAGGACACCTAAACGCTAGTATAGGCAGAGAAGCGACATACGTAAGGGTTACTGGTAAGGCTTCTCACCAGTTCTAGTTCAAAATATTTTGTATCATTTAATGTGCACACAGAAAATAATGACATTGGAATGCAAATAACTGACTTTGCAATGTCTAAGGACTAAAAGACTACAAGATAATGATAGCAAGATTGCCTCATAAAAATACCCACAAGTGGACCTGGACATCACCTGATGGTGAAGCACAGGGCTTGATTTCGGGGGGAACACACCGGAACGGCATTCCGGAACCTCTTGAATCCAAAAATTAATTACCAAAAAAATATATGAAAAGAAAAACCTAATTATTAAACAAATTGACTACTACTTTTTAAACTGTGCCCCTCATCAGCCCCACTACAAAACTAAACATTTGTCAAAATCAAACAACAGCACTAATCTTTATCTTAACTACTACCATTCAAAAAATGTCGCAATAACCTATGGGGAAAATGAAATTTAAAAAAATTGCTTCAAAATTAAAACTACATGAAATGCAACTGGTTGGGAGCTTTCGAGAATATGTGCATTCCAGAATTTTTCTGGGGAGTCTTTCTACCTTTAATCAATAGCAATATTTTCAAGTGAATGTGAGAGGGCTGATTTCTGGCCATCATACAGCATTGGACACAAAGATTAAGGAAAGCTCAAGAAACAAACAATATGAACAATGATGAAACTATGGAAACTTTTTTAAAATGTCCGAACCACCGAAACCACCACTTAGAGTTTGACTGAGGCTCCGGGATGACGCCATCATGAGTGACATGTTTTCGATTGTCATGTGGTTAACCTGACGGTGAAGCTCTTTAGTAAACTTTACTACCTTTTTAGATACAAGTTTATATGTATGTTAAATATTTTATAAGGATTTTAAAATGTAGACCTCCTTTGAAATAGCCTGAAGTAAACTTATACGATAATATAAAATATAAGTATATTTGTGTCTGTACAACTTTTGAATTGATGCGTTCCGGCACCTATAATTTTAGAAATCAACCACTGGTAAAGCACATAACGAAATAGATCAACTCTGGTTCAAAAAAAAAAGAGGGTAATGAATGTTAGTACCTATTATGGTGTCACTTGTGAACCCGTCCATCTGTGGTCATGAAATAAATATTTATAATAGCAACCAGAAATAACCACAAGCAACTAGTATGGCACACATTGAATATAGATGAGCTATCAGGCTGATTTTTGAATATTGAGTGTAATCAGGCTGAAATGGAAACAAACAGTTACTAAGAATCTTGCTGCAATATTCCTCAAAATAGTGGGGTTCAGATACGAAGAAACAACAATGGACTACATAACATGGAAGCAGAGGAAAGAAAGGTATAACCAGGAGTGGTGGTTGGAGTAAGGCTCTATTAATAGATAAAGTTAGACTGGTGTGAGGAAGGATATGTAAGAGCAACAATAAGAAATACAAAGCTTACATTTGGTTGCAGGAAGAATAAACTAGACAAATGGAAGAATCATATAAGCAATTCAGAAAAGAGGAAGAAATTCATAAGATAAAAAAAGCTAGAACAGTTGAATAAACACAAAATGTGTGAGAAAATTCATAACAACAGCAAAATTTTAAACCAACATTCAATATATGCTGCAATAAAAGTGGCAATATATTCCTTGGAAGAGAAAGGTATTGTAGAAAGATGGGCAGAATAGTTTTAAGAACTGCTGAAAATAAGAGAAACTTTAGATAACAAAATAAAAGTAGATGTAGAAGATGAAAGAGAAAAGGAGGATTTACCGACAATGAAGGAGTGCCAACATTGAGAAGCAGACAAGAAACTTGAAACCAATAAGATGCTGTGCATGGCTGAAATACTAACTGAATTGATTAGAGAGGGAGTGGGACATTAAAATACCATATGCCTCAGAAGAATGGTCTGTAGTTTGTACCTCTTCACAAGAGAGAACAACTAAACTGTGGTAATTAAAAATAAATTATGCTCCTCAATAGGGCATATAAAATTCTAGCAACATTACATACAATAGGGTATTGCCATATTCAGAAAAGTCATCAGGAAGTACCAAAGTGTATTATGTAGAGAAAAGCGTACACCAGACTGAATATTCTTGCTCATGCAGGTCCTGGAGAAACACAGGAATACAGCATTCAAACACATCATTTATTTATAGATTTTTAAAGGTACATATGATAGTGTGGACACAACAGAACTATATGGAGCAATGAGAGAAGTTACAAAGCTGTGAAAATTATTAGTATAATTGTGATTTTCTTATTTTTTTAGTTTCTACTTTTAAGTAAAAGCAATATTTTGTGACATATATCTTTTTAGTGGTTTATATAATTCATTTTTCATCTCTTAAGAATGATTTGGTGTATATATTTTTTAATTTTGAGTGGTTTCAACGTATTTAGAAAAAATTTTTCAGCATGTTGCCATCACTGAATAGAGAAATAGCTGGTTAACAGTCGATTTTCAAAGTGAGGTTATGTTATGTTTTGGTATCGTATCATTATTTCATGTTGTTACAGGTTACCAGGAGACGTTTTGTACAATTTTTGCAGTTTTAGTGTAAATTTTCACAACTTATAAGTTAAATATTGTACTCTACAGAACTTTATGAGTGTTTTGTTAGGAATTTTTAGACAATGGGCAAGACAAGTGATCTTTCTCCTAGAAAAGTGGCTCTGGTAAAAGTCTCTTCTGCAAGAAAACAATATATACCCAAGGAGAAATAGCAGATAGGTTAAAAATTTGCAAATATCTGTGTGTAGAGTGAAGAAGTCTTTAGACACTAGCTCTCAGTATGCACCTTCTCATGTAGGAAAATGTGGTCAGAAGAATAAATTTAGCCCAAGAACAGAGAGGAAACTAAATCAAAATGCTAAGAAAAACAGAAGAGCCACCAGCAAAGACTTGAAAATGAGTATGGAGCAGTAAGTAATGAATGTTTGTGATTCTTCTCTACATCAAAGATTGATCGCTGCTAGGCTCCCTGCATGCCGTCCTCGAAAGAAGGAGACAAAAGTAAATCATATTTGCTAAACCTGTTAAGGGAGACATTATCAAATGTAATGTGTAATATTATAATCCAAATAGAAAGTGTCATGGCCAAGACCATCCAACATGTGCAGCTGCACAGGGTAGCAGAATTTTAGAGGCAGCAAAAATGTTGATATAAAAGCGCTTCAAATCTACTATCACTTGAATTTTTAAATGTAACTAGTATATAGATAATATCTAGTGTTGTATAGTTTCGACGATTTATGATCAAACATATATATATAAAAACATTCACTACAGAAAAATTTTGATGATCACAGAGCTGTGTACAATACTTATACACTTTGTTACAGAATAAATAAATATCATCAGTGGTAGAATAAACATTGATGCCAGGAAACCATTGATCCACATTCTTAAGAAGATTTTAGTTAATCAAGAGACTATTAATTGAGAGTATTCATTTTGTTTATTCCTCCAGTCAAGGACCACTGTTCCATTTCCCTACATATTATTTGGTGGTTCAACATTATTTGCAACATCAGGTTTCAGTTATGCAGGCCAACGCATAGTTGAATATGAGAATTCTGTGTTGCACACATATTGGTTCCCTAATGCAACGATAAGAATCGATAAAATGTTAGGCCTAATTAACCAGCATGAACAGGAAGTTACTTACTGGAGAAATGTATTAAAAAGAGTTGTGTCTGTGGTTTAAAAAACTAGCTTTTCGAGACCTAGCATTCCACGGAGATGAATAAATTTTGGTTCTATGACAAATGGTAATTTCTTGATGTCCATAGAATTAATTGGAGAATACAATTATTTTTGGATGATCATATTTCAATGTTTGGTAACCCTGATAAAGGATCTACTTCATATTTGTCACCTAAGAATCGATGCTGTTAATAATACAATAATAGAAGACGTGAGCTGTTCAAAAAATTGTTTATTATAGTGGGTTTGACACCAGGTACTTCGCACAGTGACTAGTTAAGTACAAATGAATATACATATATCACGCACTACAACCAAACAACATATTAAATGAACAATTACATTATAGATCACATACACTATTCGATACACTGATCCAAACACACAATTTGAACCTCAGCGCCAATTCCTTCCCACCATCAACCCCCACCACACACACCTATAGTCCATAACCGTTATTCTGTAAAATGACATTCAGTATTTACTCCCACTGAGGAAGAGGCACATCACCTCGAAACGTTTGGAGAAGTGATAAAGAAAGTAAGTTCATAAGTGAAAGTTTATATATATAATAACAAATGAATAAATTTGTGATTCAATATGGGCTCTCAGTTGAGAGGTTCTTCTGCTTCATAAAAAATCCTAGCCATACTGGTTAACAACTTTCAGAAACAGTCGTGCAAAATTTAGCAGATCGTGGTCTAAATACTGATAACTGTAAAGGCCAATTTTATGACAATGCAGTGAACATGTCAGAAATATATTCAGATTACATGCTAGAGTGAATAAAAGAAATCCTCTTGTATTTTTCATTTCTTGTTCAGCTCATTCACTGAATCTGGTTGATTCAAAAGCTGCAGAGTGTTGTAAAATTGCAGTATGTTTTTTCAAGTGTTACAAAGTCTATACACCTTCTTTGCAGATTCAACAGAACAGAAAAGCATATTGGAAAATGTTTCGATTCTAATAATGACATTGAATTCAAGTGGTAAGGCATGGCTTTGTGGAATATTTATGCAGCAATATCTACCCCATCCATCAACAATTAAATCCCCCTTACCCTCATCAGTCGACAATCAAAATCCGGGTCTGGTCAACAGGTTTAATTACAGATAAGACAAGGATAGACACTACAATTTTTCCAGTTCTAAAGATCTAATTGAGACTAATATAATAATAGTAATCATGTAAATTGTTTTACCAAATACTGTGCAGTTATTAAAAAAGTAATTCATAATAACTCTTACCTGATTTTAAAAGTGTCAAAATGAACAATACAGATACATAATGATAATTAAAATTGTCAGCAGCAAAACACAAATTCATTCTTTTCAACAGATTAAAGCAATAATTTATTCACACTCTGTAATGTTATTACTGATTATATTTAAAAGATCATTTTAGATGACACTGTTATACATTATTTATAGGCATTACTTTTTAAACATTAGTACTAAGTGCCTTTTTTTTTGGACAAATAAGTCAATAACCTTATCATAAAAACTAGAGTTAGATTGTAACTGTACTGACCTTTTACCATACAATATATCAGAAGATTCCAGTAATATTATAATTATACTTACTACTCACTGCTGCCAGAATTTTACCTGCCGTCATAATCCCACTAAACTTACCTTATTAAATTACCCAGGTCGCCACGATATTTTGAGGTTGAATATCGAAACCTTTACACTCTTGCCCTTATAAAAATTGTAACATAATCCCGCTATCTGACCACCCTTAAAACTCAGAAAATCCCAAAGAACGTTAGACGAGGTTTTCAGCACAGAATAGGAAATGGTTATGACGTAATAACTTACTCTAACACATGCTTTATATTAAACAAAATTTGAATTTATTTTAGGTTAAATTTGAATTTATGAATTAATAAAATAAACATTTCTTAATCAACTAGCCTATGACAAATTATTATGAACCAGTACGTAAATTTTTTCCCTTAGAGATCTCATTTGAAGTTTAATACGTTATACATAACAAAGGAAATTACTAAAAATGATGTTTAATTTTATTCAATTGATTATGTTCTTTAGTTTGCTACTCATCTGGTCAATGCAATCCACAATTTATGCCACCACGTGTTACGCACGTTTTGTTTGTAGAACACTCCGAAAACTGATTTTATACTGTTTAACTTGGATTATTTTCTCAATCACAAATTTTAATGCTGTTTCACAAATAACCTCACTATTCTTTTCAATCGGTTGGCTTACATTGTTCACAAGCACGTTTTTTGGCAAACTGCGCGTTAACACTTTACTGATTGTTCTACTTGATAGGCCGATGATACTAATTTCGGCCTATCTTGCGCCCGAGGCCACTGTTTTTATTTTAACTTATAGATGACTGACTGCTTAGGGTAACCGTCTGATGCAAACACTGGTGAAGAAGTGTTCTTACTGTGATTTACACAGAGACTGAGCTGGCAGGCGGTTGTGTAATACGTCTGTGCTGGGCAGACTCGGACATAAACATAAATAGTCTGCCATACTGCCATAACATGGTATGTTACAATGGGGCACCCCACAGGTGAATACTAGCTGCTTTGAAATTAACTGATTTAAATCTTTACTGTCTCTAACACACAATTCTGTACCGTCACAAGATTTCAATTTCAAAAACAGAAGTTTTTCAATAGATAATATTGATAGAGTTGAAAGTCTTGCAAGTTACACAATAAGCATATTCTGAAGTTGCACATGGATCTTCTGAAGCTAAGTACTTTGACAAGTCACTAACACTATTTTTACAAAACTTTTCATTTTAATAAACTAGAAAAAGCTTGTCAGTAATGAAAATCAAAATACTGACTACAAGAGCATTTTAGAGAAGCAAAATGCTATTCTGATATTTTTTTTTAATTCCAGAAACAATCGTGAGCTAATAGGGTCATAAAATCAAGCTGGCCTGTTTCTGCAAACCTCTGATTAAGTCTACATTTTACTTAATCAATAATTTCATACAGTCTACGATAAGAGCTTTCCAAATGTGATATGTTATTAACATGTAATCTCTTACTTCTGTGTGTGCTTGCAAATTGGTCCCGCTTTCCTGGTGGAATATTCTGAATTTCATTCCTGTCTCTACTGTAATTGAAGTTATTCCTTAAATAACTCATATATTTGTCAAAGTCTTCTACGCATTTCATACAAAAACTGATTTCAGAAATTTTTCTGCAAAATTTTGAATATGGATACTCCTGTGGTAGTATTGAACCAAACAGATGAAGTAAAATTTGAAGTCAAAATCTAGTAGTGTAGCAACAAACCCGAATGCTGTGCTGTCCCACTTATCTCCGTTCGCAATTATAGACTTGAAGAGACTTATGATGTCAGTCACATGTTCCATTACAGTAGTCTGTAGGTCTGTTGTTGTACTTCCATCTGGTAGGTGCAACTGATGGAAATTGCTTCTTAACTTCTTGGTCAAGAGCATATTCAGCTGAATGATTTTGAAAAACGTAGCTAAACGAGAGAACATGCTATTTGAAAAACAAAGCTAAACGAGAGAACACGCTACAAACTATTTTACATTCTTTAATATGGTCTAACGAGTTTTTCAAGACCAAGTTCATTTTGTGAGCATAGAAATGGATAAATACTGCTTGGTTGCAGTTACTTTTTACCACAGCCTGTAATCCTCTGGTAATTCACCAGACGTAACACATGCTCCAGACGTTTGTGCAACTAATTTTTCTTCTTAGTTGTATTCAGTCAGAGCATTAAATACATGGTTTGCCAATGCATCCACTGTATGATCTTTGCTAAAATCCCTAACCAATAAATAAATTTATCCTGAATGACCCCGGACTTATTGACATAACGAAACACAGTATACGACTGAGGCACATGTTTGTGATATCTATTGTTTCATCCATTATTATCACTACAAAGAGAATCTGGTTTATTTAATTTTTTACTTCTCCTAACCAGACTTGAGAAACTGAGTTAATTAAATCATTTTTATATCACTAATTAAACCAGAAAAAACCCATAGAGTTTTTAGGGTTATTGTCTAACATGACGTCATAATTTTGTAACAAATGTAATAGTACTACATAATTTCCTCGATTTGACAATGCCACAGATTCACCATACCTATCAAAAAGGAGTATTTTCAGCCAAAAAACACTTTACATCAATGAAGAATTTGCCAATTTTGTTTTACCATGTCACTGTGGTTTTTAACGTTGCTTTTAAATTTTTCACTGAGGCATACTTAATTCTGGTTTTACCAAACTGTTTTAAACCAATAGGGGAAGTAACACGATTCTGTGAAAACTAATGAAGTTTTCACAAATTAAACAAAATGTTCAAATCAGAAAATCCTGAATTTGTCCAGGAGTTGAAAAAACAATGTATGACCAACAGCACAATCTGAAGTTTTTCCACATCTGGTAAGCCATGTTTTTACAGGCTGTTTCTTTAAATGTCACCTATAAGTTTTTGTTTTTGACATTAACATGAAAATTAGTGGTGTTAGTCAACCACTAGGTTTTAAAATTTATCTGTAAAACTTTTATCACTGAATGGCAGTATAAATAAACTTTAAATTACACATTTACATTCGACTACACACAAAGATAATGTTCCCGGCAGAGGCTCTACCCCAAATACACTCATTGTTAAGAAACTGCAAACATATTAACTTTTATTTTCTTACTTAGTTTTCTGTATGTCAGGTCTTCTCATTGTTACAGGACTAGAGGAAGGCAAAAGTTCACTAATATGAGAGTGCTCTATTAAATATGGGTAAATTAAAGTCAATCATCAAATTGCTTCCTAAGTGGCAAGAATAGTAACTACAGTATATAAATCTAAAATACCTATATTACTTATTGTATCTCCAGAAGCAAACAAAATGTAATAGAATCTTCAAAAGGAAATACTGTATTGTAGAACTACACAGTAAAACAAATGTCTTGCCTTTTAAATTCATCTACATACAGCACTGTAAATATCATACTGAGAATGAGCTTGATAAGCTGTGAACATGATTAATATGGCATGTTTTTTTAATGAACCTCAAGTTTCTGTATTCCTAGCAATAACCATATTGTCGGTTTTGATACCTCTATAAATTATTCATATATATATATATATATATATATATATATATATATATATATTGTAACGTTGTTGAGTCGTCTCTGTAATTTTGCCACACGTTGGATGCGTCAATCTGCAACGAGAAGATTCTGTCGTGTCTGTGAAAACGTGTATATTGTTTATTAAGTATTTAGTGTGGTGTGTTCGTCTCACACCTGTCGTTACATCACTGGTTGTTGCTAACGAAGTCCATAGCATTGTCACAATTATCAGTACAACCTAGTGGAAACCTTACCTGTAATTTCATGGGGGTTTTTGAATCCCGGGTGGCGTCAAATTGTTTGTTGAAAACAATTAAATTTATGAATTAATATGTTAGTATGGTGTTTTTAGCGGTGACGGCTAGAGCGTTCGAATCGGTTCCCACCTTTGTACAGCTTACTGTATTGCACAGATAGCAAAAGCGCTAGTTGTCTGATCTGTAATTTCGCTAACACACTCATATATAATACAATATCCTATGAAATAAAACAATGGTTACACTCTGTACTGTTTCTTTAATGATAGTTTGGTAATTAATTCATGTGACAATAATATTATAATTTATTATTCAATAAATTTGCCCCGACATAAAACATGAAACACATTATCTCAAGCTGACGAAATTGGTTTTGAACGAGCTATTATGACGCCATCATGGTTACTGTTTGTACATTATATGTCAACTTGTCCAAAATCTGGAGTTCTTTGGATTATAAAGAAAACATTAAATATGGTTACAATAAAAAAGTACACTACTGTATATTCTCCGTACTTAGGCTGTCCGATATACAGTGTGTCTACAAATTGTTCTGCAGTGTAGTAATAGTTGTTACAAAAGTTCGCCACTTTGTGCGAGGTATTTTTTAGTTAAGTTTTTCTACGTAAGTTTATTTTATTCAATCCTTGAAAGAAAATTATTGTTAATTCATAGTGAGAGTTTGTATTGATATGAGAAATATTTAAAGTGTTTTCATTCCTGGGATTAGGGTATTTAAATGATACTTATCAGTTCAGAAGGTTTGTGATAGTTCGTTGTCCTTTGGATATGGAAAATTCATCAATTTTGAGTGACTTAGGCTGCTAGCATCCTTTTCTATTTAGTCTTGGGAATTTCTGCTTTTAATTTTCATTTATTTAGTTCCTGGACATCAGTTAAATGTTAATCCTCTTCATCTCCTTCTCACTGGTACATGTTGTTGACTTTTGAATATTTTTTAAACTTTTTAAAGTAAAATTTCAGTCATACAAAATCTTGCGTCCCTACTACCCAAGCGTCATTATACGAGTAATCAAAATTAACGGAAAATTAGTAACCAACGGCCCGTTTCTATGGTAACTGAAACCATTTGATTGGCTAAGGCCTAGATTATAAGCATTGTTATCATATTTGAATTTTTATTCAAATTTATTATATATTTTCTGATTGATTTTATTCTTCTGTCTTCCTTCCTGAGTATTAGATATTATCACTATTGTATTTATTTCCTTTCAAAGATTAAAATAATACCTCATAAGGTCATGTTCTATTAGATATTAACTTTTGTGTAATTATGTTAACATTTGACAATTACATATTTCTTTAATTGAAGCTCTTATAGTAACATTTTTCTTTTAAAATGATTTATACATTATTTTTGGCTAGTTACTTGCCTTAGATTTGTTAATTTCCTTGTGGATTTTATACAATTTGTGATTATTGGTTTTGACAGTTAGGCATTTCCTAGGCCTAAGTATCCATTGCTTATTTTTACTTATCATATTCTAATTATATTTCATTTTATTATAAAGTGTTTTGTTCTATTAATGGTTCTGTTATTTTCTACATTTATTGATTTTCTATTGTAATTGGATTTGTCTTGTCTTAACTTCTTAATCATCTATTTTGCCTTTGTTAATAATATGGCTACCACTCCCTATTCTTCCTCAATTAAAAATATAACATCTAGGTGTATGCTCTGTACAAATTCTTCAGTCATACCCTATTCATAAATATAACTATACAATTATTTTACCATTATTAAGTAAAGTTTGTTTACAACTCAATTCATTAATTACTATTTTTTTTGGGTGTTAACTAACATCACCTTTTGAACAATTGGTTTTCCCTTACAATCTGGGGTGTTTATTTATTTATTATTACTTGCTTATTTCCTAATTAAACTCTACTCTCAATCCATGTTAATACTAGCTGTTTATCTTTACATGGGATACTCCCCTTTTAAATACAATCGTTTATAACTAATCTTAATTAACAATGTTATTATCACTTTCCAGTGTTCGTTTCTTATTACTAACTGTTTCCATTTACCATTATTATTAAAACTTTATATTTCTAATTACTAATTTGTATCACTTTTACTCACACAGTGTTTTCTTATCACTCTTCAGTGTTTATTTCACATTATGAAATGCTTACATCTAATGTTATCCTAAAAACCTTACTCTTACTTATTATTAGATTCACTATTAATCAATTATTGTTTCTTATTGATTATTGAGCGTTTCATTATCATTATTATGGTTGCTAACCATTTTTGGGGTTTCACACTTTCACTATTGCACTTTTTAACTGTTTACATTAAGTGTTTCTTAGTGGGTAATCCCTATAATTATTTCTCTTTGTCACTTTCTCACTATTTCTTTCATTACAAATTATACACAGTATTATTAATGTTATTTTTCTATAGATTTTTACTATGTCTAACTCTAATTTTTTGAGTTAGTGTACTTTTTCTTTTTATAATATTACTTTACTGTTTTGGTTAAAACAGTTATATTAATTATTTTATTGAGAATAATATTTATTTCTGGTATTGGATAATTAATGGTTTTATTCCCAATATTATACTTGAGTGTACCATTTCTCCCTTTTATATTTGTGGTGTTTCTTATCCCTTGGTTTCACTTTGTTTCCTCTTCATTTTTCTTCTTCTTCTCCTTCATTTTCAATTGACTTCATTTTAATTCGGTTCCCCCTTCTCGTTTGGTTTTATTTTATTTGGTTGTAGGAATTCGTTCACTTCCTTCAATTGTCTTTATTCTTCTTTGGTTTCGATTTTTTCCCTTCTTTGTCGTTTCCTGTTTGTTTGGTCAATCACTTGGGTTAGGTCATGTCGTCATTTGTCGTGTCACTGTCTTTATATTTTATTTATATTTCATCATTTTATTTAATATGAAGTATATTTATATTTATTATCATCTTTTTTATCCCTGGTACTGGGGTGGCTTATTTGTGCTGTATCAAATTAAAAATAATGTTTACCAAAATCTGTAGTATTCAGTTTAGGAAATTTCAACATTTCAGGACACCTGAGCTTAAAAATTGTACACAAATCTTGAACAAAATTATAGAAAATCCTGCCATGTATTAGAGTAAAACACTATAAAATAAACATTAATATACAGAATACAGAAATATATACAGATATTAATCTGTATATTATGTATATGTACAGAAATATTTTTTCTGTAGATGTATATGTCATATGTAAATTTATTTTTTATTTATATTTGTTATATTTATTTATTTAAAATATGTAATTTTCATATTTTCTGAAGATATTTTATTTTATGTTTTCTTATATATTCTGAAGATGATAGTAATGAAAACAGTCAAAACAGTAGAAATACAAATAAATGCAAAATTGTTCTTGTTAAAAAATATATAATAGTGTTTATTATTATTAATGTGTGTGTGTGTGTGTGTGTGTGTGTGTGTGTGTGTGTGTGTGTGTGTGTGTGTGTGTGTGTGTGTGTGTGTGTGTGTGTGTGTGTGTGTTCTATACTTATATTTTACTTTATACATAACGCATAAATTATATTTTGTATGCATAATTTTCATATTACATTTTATTGTTAATAAGGATCACCTGTATACTGAAAGAATAATTATACCGTGGCCACGTGATATCGTTTCTTCTAAAGTTCGTCTACTCTTTCAAATGTCTGTAGTGAGAGGATCCATAAATTTGGAAAGAATTGCCAGCTGTAATGCTGATTGTAAGTATCACATATTTGTTATTCACTTTTCTCTATTTATAATAAGTGCATGATGCTGTTTTAATTCTTATATGGTGACTTTATGCTACTTAAACATTATTAATTCAAAAACTTTTTGCTACAGTCTGTTTCTTGATGTATATATTATATTTAATATTTATCTAAATATCACTATAATATTGATGACTCGGAACACTAAGTTTTTTATAAGTAAAAACGTAAAGTTTTACCTTACAGCCTAAACCGGCTTTCACCTATAGAAGGCTTCATCAGAGGCTGATGAAGCCTTCTATAGGTGAAAGCCGGTTTAGGCTGTAAGGTAAAACTTTACGTTTTTACTTATAAAAAACTTAGTGTTCCGAGTCGTCAATATTATAGTGATATTTAGTTAAGTAACGGACATGTCATGGACAACGAAATCCAAGAATTTAATATTTATAACAAATTTACCTCAAGACATTTTCTCCTTATTTGGAACATGGTTCGGGAATCATAGTGTTCTCATCTTCAGCCTTCCTGATTTTGAGTCTAGTGAGGTACCTGTGTATTGGTTGGTTGTTATTACCGTTTCCTGATGCCCTTTGGTACTTTAAATTGGTATTATTGTGTGGTGTATGTATTAGTATTTTGTGTATTTTCGATGTTGAGTGCTTTGAAAACTGTGTCATGTTTTGTATTGATTTGTATTTGTTCAGGTATTAGTTTGTAAGTTTGTTTTTTGTTTTAGGTTTGTATACTTGTAAATTTTCCCAAATGTTCATTATGGTCCCTTTGTGTGGTATGTGTTATATTAGTGTCATGTTGGTTATTTCTGGGAATTCATGTCCAGTGTTTATTGCATGTGTGGCCAAACAAACATAAATATAAATCTAATTTGATATGTTCGAATTTGAAACACACAATTCAAATCACATGCATTATTCGAACATATCACACCCCACACATACAATATCAATATTTCAAAAGTTGATACCGTCGCCAACAACAAGACGGGCAGTGCTCCCAATGCAGCCTCTGAAGAAGCTTTTTAAAAACAAAAACTAGTTCAGGCTATAAGGTAAAACTTTTACGTTTTTACCCATAAAAAACTTTATGATCCAAGTCGGTAGTGAATTAATTATATTTAATTTAACAATAATTTTTGTTGATGTACAACATAGCTGAGTGGACAAAATGAGTTCTTAGTTTTGACTGGACTATTTGTAATTTGGCTGTCTGGGGTACGTCTTGAGATACCATTTGAAATAACAAATTAATCTTTCTAAAACTAACTTGTTTTACCCCACAGTGCCCTATTAATTATAAGTATAACACTACCGACTCGGAACAGTAGCTGTAATCCGAAAAGCATGTTGAATCCATACAGCCTGGCACATAGAGGAGTGTTCCGAGTCTGTAGCATTATAATTGGTTAATTAATGGACATGGACTACAAAATCCAAGTGCCCTATTGTTTTTAAGATTGATCCCCCCCCCCCCAAATAGGAGAGCAGAAGGCAAAATTATGAGTGGTCAAAATTTGAAAAACAAAAATCCATGTGCTGTATCAAATTAAAAATAATGTTTACCAAAATCTGTAGTATTCAGTTTAGGAAATTTCAACATTTCAGGACACCTGAGCTTAAAAATTGTACACAAATCTTGAACAAAATTATAGAAAATCCTGCCATGTATTAGAGTAAAACACCCAACTCTGAGTCTGATGTTAACACTAAACATTTTTTAACTTTAGCACAGTGGCCCTAAAATTGAATGAAATTTTTTAAAAATTTGTAAATTTTTTGTGGGATACTAACTTATGGTATTGGTAATTCACCATTATTTGTCACTTACTAGAATAGCCTAGGCCAATCAAGGCATATAAACTAGAATATTGTAGAAACCGCTAATTTAGCTATAAATGTAATAGTACGCGTACGCTGATACAGAACATTTTACTGTATTCTATAAACAGTATGTATCAATATATGTAAGTTATATATAAATTTTGGATAATGTACGAGGATTGTTCAATAGAAACATGTTTATAGGATGTAAAGCATTTTTTTATTCAACGATTTTAAAAGAAGTCTCCATTAACGTTAAGGCATAAGTCCATTCGCTAACAGCAAAATCTACCTCAGCATCCGATTTGAACCGCCATCCTTTTAGTGATTTCTTTAATAGGCCAAAAACATGATAATCGCACGGGGACAAGTCGGGACTGTAAGGTGGATGTTGTATGACTTCCCACTTCATACAACCAAGCAGATCTTGAATCGTGTGGGCTACATAGGGTCTAGCATTATCATAGAGAAGAATTAGACCATATTTGAGCTTCCCTTTTCGGTTGTGTGTTACGGGAATGCTGACCCGTAAGTGTTTTAAACTGTCTGCATATCACTCACCGTTGATGTTGACACCAGGTTCTTTAAAATCTAAGAGCAGCACACCCTGATAATAAAAAAAATACGGTAACCATTACTTTTCCTGCCAAAGGTTGGAACCGACGTTTTTTTTGCCTTCAGAGATTGTGCATGCTTCCACTGCATACTCTGATGTTTGGATTCTGGTTTGTACTGATAACACCAAGACTCATCACTGGCAACAATTTGGTGTAGAAAGGCATTACCTAGTTGTTGATAGCGCATCAAATGCTGTAATGATAATGCCAAACGCAAATTTTTCTGCTCATCAGTAAGCAGTCATGGAATAATAACCTACAATCATCACCTAACCTACAAAATAATAAAATTTTACAGCTAAATGTAAAATTGGTAATAAATTACAAGGATAAAAATTTGAGTTCATTTTGAACACAGGCGCCTGTTTGTGAGAAATTATGGTAAAACTGTACATAAATAATATAAGTGCTTTCCAAACTGTTTTCTCCGGTTATGAGTCATCGGCGGCCAGCGCTCATTTGAGAGATTGGAAAGCGAGGCAAAGGAGATGTGCACAAATGTCTACAAAAAGGATTTAACAAGAAAAAAAAATGAAAAGCGCACTTTGATGAAACATCTGAAGACACTGCTGCTGCCACTTTAGATAGGAATGATGGGAGGCAATCTTTCATTGTTGAAAACTACTACTTTGCCTTAGATTCGCTTCTGCTTAATTTGAACAGAAGAAAATCAATTTACAGTGATATACATGACAAGATTGGGTTCTTATGGAAATGACCTTAACTTTCTGAACTAAACAATGGCGTAATAAGACAAAAAGCTAATCACCTTCCAGAAAATTATGCTGTTGACTTGGATCAGACATTTCCTGATGAGTGTGTGCATTTAGCTCAGTTTTTAAAAGACTATGGACCTGTCAACCCAGAACAAGAATGAGAAGAAAAGAAGAAAAAGCGATCTGAAGCAAAACCACTGTTGAATTTTTTGAAAACGCTTAACTTAGAATCAATTTTTCCTAATGTTGAGATAGCTTTGCGCATTTTCGTTACTATGCCCGTCACTAACTGCGGTGGCGAAAGATCTTTTTCTGCTTTGAAGAGGGTGAAGAATTATTTATGCTCAAATTTGCGCCAGGATAAACTGACCAGTGAAGCCCTCTTGTTCATTGAAAGTGACTTTCTGCAAGGACCTGATTTCAGTGAGGTGATTATAATGTTTGCTCAATGTAAAGTGAGAAAAAAGAATCTAGCTCAAACTTTACATGAGTCTTAACAAATCCACAAGGTATTTAATTGTTCGTCTTCTTTCTGTAAATGATGTTAAATGTACCCTTAATAAAACTGTTATAATTCTGTAACTACTTAGTTAACTTTTTCCTTATAAAAGCCATGCAAACTACAAATTTAAACATTGTTATTGCCTCCAGAAGTGGTTATAACTATAAAATAGGTTAATTACCTTTCGTCACACTTCTTAAATATCCAATATTCAGGATTACTCGAGTTTCGACATTGTTATGTCATCATCAGATCCTTAGAATGGGGTTGAATATAGATAGATGATGAATGTAGATCCTTAGATAGATGTAGTTTCAACCCCATTCTAAGGATCTGATGATGACATAACAATGTCGAAACTCGAGTAATCCTGAATATTGGATATTTAAGAAGTGTGACGAAAGGTAATTAACCTATTTTATAAACTACAAATGGTTGAAGGTGTAACTCTAAAACAATCTCTGAAAAATAGCCTCAGTTTTCAATTCTTGAGACTATTTCCAAAAACAGTAAGATATTTGAAATATTCCTAACTAAGAAATATATTGTAGGGTGTTTAAAGCTTCATTCAGCCCCTTGGAAATAAACATAAGTATAGCCTATGGGTGGTGAGCAGATTACCTTTCATCTGATATATTTATAACAGGCATTCTGACCCTTTCATGTAGAAAAATAAATTAAAAAAATTCTTGAGTATTATTGTGGTTGTTGTTTGATAGTAAAGTTGTTATTTCTACTCCAACCAGTTCACCTCATTATTCTCATTATTTAAACTGATATTATATTGTAATGTGGGTATTCAATCTTACACCCAGATCCTGTTTGCATTGTGCAGTATCAAGAAATTCTGAAGTAATAATAAGATTCATTAGTAAATAAGTAATTATGGTAAATATTAGTCACATAATGACAGTGATAATTGCATTTTTTCAATTTACAGATGGCGAAGATGTTATTTTGCTTCAAAACAAGGAAATTGTGCCATTCTCTGATATTTACGTGCCAATTGAAAAAGGTATGGGATCAAACAAATTGTTTTTTTGTGATTGTTCTTCAAGAATTATACCTGGTCTTTATGAGTACTGTTTTTCTAAAGTGCCCCCATACCTATTCTCTGGCATACCTATTGATCTGTTCCTGGCATTCACTTGTTTTACTGTGTTCTCAAAATTATCTTTCCACTCATTCGTTATAGCATCCTACCTATCTGCTGTAATATTATATCACCTTAACAAATACTTTTTTTTACAATATTGTTTATAATATTTCTTTTCAGAATTTTCCAGAAGACTTTTTGTTTTGGTTTAGTATTGTATATTAATCATATGAGACATTTGTATGTTCTTATTTTACTACCATTAAACAATTTGTATTGTTACGATGGTCTCCTGATCGTCATATGGTGCAGTGGAAAACAAAATACAAGACACCAATTACATCACTAATCACCAGCTTTAATTATCAAAATTAAACAGTTTGTAATTAACAAGACAGTCTCTACAACAAATCAAATAAAAATTGTTCACATGCAATAAAAAAATGTCAACTGATATAAAACACAATTGTATTACAATTGTACCGTACAATTATAAAACACGTAACACTTCACTTTACTAATAACCACTTGAATGCACAAAGTAATCGCCCGAATAATAACTCGAACCGCACTGTAATATATAGCAACTCAAACTGACTGAGTGTTGCTGTGTACTTGTATTTATTCTCCGCCTAAAATCTAGATTATTCCACATACTATGCATTAGCTCTATACTATGACATAATTGATTGCGGCCTTGACACAGTGCGCGCGGCTTCTGGCACAGTCTAGGAAAGTCTCGCAAGCACATGTTGAAATCACATACGCACGCAACATTACAGCCGCATTCCACTGGATCGTTTGAGAAACACGTAGATTGTTCTGTAATGTCATAACAATGTTATCCTCTGAAGACTAATATTTTGTTAATTAATGTTGTATAAGTTAATATATGTTAGTTAAGATTAGTTAATTTTTCTTCATGTTTTCAATAGGATAAATAGGTATTTTATTATCACAATTGTTTTCATTTGTCCACAATGATTTTGTTTGCCTATAACATTTTATTTGTCTCTTTTTTCTTCCTGTACTTCTTCATCATTTGATCTGCTAGGTTGCAATTTCATTAAAGTGTTCCACCCATCTTTTCTTTGTGTCGTCTTTTTTTATATAACACATTGTCATTTTGTCTCTCACTTGTATTGTCTGGTGTTATTTTCCACTTGCCACTCTGGGAACTTCTTTTCTGTCACTGTGTTTCTAGCATTCTCTTCAATAGTCTCTATCATTTATCTATAAGGCTGCTCTCTTCAGCAACCTTAATACATTGTCTGTTGTTAAAACATGCACTTCTCTTTATTTCTTTATTCTGCAGATGTTTTATTCTCCTCGTAATGTCTTTTTCATTCTAATAAATGTGCACCAAGTTTTGCTTTTTAATTTTATTTCTGTCCTTCATTTACTTACAGTTACATCCATTAACCAGTCTTTGTGAGTTTCTCAGTCTCTTTGCAGCTGTTTCATTATGAATTTCCTTCCATCCGTTCCATAAATCCTCAACGTCCCCATAATTTATATTCAGCTCTTCTATTCTTTCTGCAAATTCCTTCACAACCACAGATGTTCAGAATTTATCTGTTTATACCTTTGTGTTTCTTTCAGTCAATTTATTGCCCCTAGATTTATTTTAAAGATATCTTTTAAAGTGGTCAGAACCTACATCAGCTCCCCTCATTCGTCTATTAGTGCTGTTTTCCATTTATGTTGCATATTATATTGTATGACCTATTTGATTCATAATTGATTGTTTGCTGATCCACAAGTAATTTTTTTAGACCTCTTAGTTATAGAGTATACTTCCTCCTATAATCAGTATGTTGTGAAGACACAAAGTTCAATAACAATTTCATCATTTTCAGTCATAATTCGTAATCCTTCTTTTCCCATCATATCCTACAGATCAGTAGTGTTACTATTTTGTGTTCTTATCACTCATTAGTGCGATGATACCTCTTTTTGTCTGTTGACAGATTTTATGTAATGATTTTTATCATGACTTCTATGTATACATTTGGTCATAAAAGTCGTCTTTTGTTATTTCTCCAAGTGTTATTTATCAGAGTATATGTGTTTTCAATAAACTCGCATTGTTATTTTTCAATAATTTAAAAATTGAAAAATTTAGTTTGTCAATTTTATTTTCCTTACCACTATATAAGCATTTTTGATGTTCTTGCATGATATAAAACTTATACCATATGTGTATAGTGCATTTTTTAAAAATTTCTTACTTGTGGTGTTTTCACAGGCTCATACAACATTGTTATCTATACACTTTGCCTACCAGTGTTTTTAACATCATGTATATGATAACGAGAAAAGGTGTATGGTATTTTTTTTTAATAATAATAACACTTCTTATATCATATCTACTTTGTAAAAATCATTCAAAATTTTGACTGATCAGATTGTATTTCTTTTTAAATTGCATATTTTTTAATATTATTGCTTTGTGTGGCTACATATGAATATCATATTCATGAAATATCAATCAAATTTAGAATTACTTAAACATTTATGCTACGTTATAATTTCAGAAATAATAATAAGTTCGTAAATGTTAAATATCATTATAAATTACTACAACTTAACCAGTTAGATTTTACAATTATTATTTACACTATTAAAGTCTATCATTGTCTCTTGACTCTTTTCTTTTTAATGTCTTTTATGACTTGTTGGTTGATGAGTAAAAATAGTTTCATGTCACCTTATTGCTTATGCGGTGATACTCAGTGATTCCTCGTCATGATCCTGAGTCCTGTGTCCTGTGTCGATCCTCCGTTGTCATCTGATCCTCCTGGAGTCTGTCATCCGGTCCACCTGGTCCACTCAGCATTCAGATGACTTGTACGGTGCTATCTCCATACTGCTGGGGTATCAACCTTGGATGCTCCACAGTCGGGTATAGCCTTCAGCTGCAGATGTGTTCCAGTAGAATGAGGGTCTAGGCTGGCGATCCTCGCTTATGTATACTGTCGGGCACAAAAATCATGTTTCAACCATTCTGTGCACGATTTATATTGTTTTAGTTTGTCAAGCATCCCTTTACAGATTCGTTTATTTTTCGTACTGATTTTACTTTTATTCCCAACATGCAAAGTTTTTTGTTTATTACTCGATGGCAATACGATCGGTAATTTTTTTATGTATAATTGTATATTAACTGTTTTTCTATACTTTAATTATTCTGGTTCTATTCACTTTTATTTACACTGCATTAATACGTATTATTTATTTTGCACATGTGCGCGTCTTTATATTATTAATAACATGGCATAATTTGTTTTGTCATATCTTATCTGCACTTACAAAAATTTAAATAAATTACTTATTTATTTCACATTTATTCAGGGGTGACGCTATGCCGGTTTCTACTGGTTCACACACACATATCACTTACATTGTACTCAGTCTTAGCTTGTGTGTGGCGTGATATACCAGTACCGTCCTGCACATTCGGTGTTCCCCTTCACTTGCTGGTTACTTACAGCTTTCAACAAGCATTTTTTTTAAATATTGACAATATTAATACTTATTGTAATTTAGCAGTTTTTTTAACTAACTGCGACAATGCACAGTAACGTACACAGATGTACTGTTGCAATACTGTTCCCATGTCTCCAGTTGTGCAGTCAGAGCAGAGATCCCAGAAGGTCTGTCCAGGTTTCTGACACATGTTGTAGGTGCCGAAATATTTATACACACCATAGAACAGAAACACATACTGAACAACAACAAATACACCGATAAAATAATATATTGGCACAGGTATGTTGACGACATTTTACTCCTTTACAACGGCAACAAAAGACAAATAGAAAATTTCCACAAATACATTAACACTATACACCATAAATTAAAATTCACACTTGAAATAGAATTAAATAACAGCATAAACTTCTTAGACCTTACAATCACCAAAACAAACAACACACACACATACAAAATTTACAGAAAACCCACCACATCAGACATGGTCATACACAACACATCCAACCACCCAACTCAACATAAACATGCAGCTTTCAACTACATGCTCCATAGGCTCACTTCAATACCCCTAAACACACATGACTACCAAGATGAATTAAACACAATTAAATACATAGCAGTCAAAAATGGATACAACCCCGAATTAATAAATAAACTACACAAACGAATCCTCAACACAAAAAGTAAAACACATCTGACCAACAGCACACAACCCAGCAAATACATAACACTTACATACTACAATTCCAATACACATAAAATAGCAAACACATTTAGGAAACACAATTATAAAGTAGCCTACAGAACCAACAACACCATTAGAAAACACATAAATAATACTAACAAAGACATTGACACATACAGCAAAACAGGGGTTTATAAATTAAACTGTAATGATTGCCAACAATTCTACATCGGCCAGACGGGAAGATCTTTTTCTTCCAGATTTTCTGAACATTTAAAAGCCCTCACCACAAACTACATACATTCCACATTTGCCACACATTTACATAACGAAAACCACAGTTACACAAACATAGAACACAACATGGAAATATTACACTACTTACCTAAAAGTAGAAAACTAAACACAGCTGAACAATTTGAAATATACAGATATCACACACTACAACCAAACAACATATTAAATGAACAAATACATTATAAATCACATACACTATTCGATACACTGATCCACACACACAATTTGAACCTCAGCGCCAATCCCTTCCCACCATCAACCCCCACCACACACACCATTTTTCCGTAACGGTTATTCTGTAATCGACAATCAGTATACACCCACTGAAGAAGAGAAACAACATCTCGAAACGTTTGGGAAGTGACAACAGTAAGTTCATTAGTGAAAGTTTATATATATTATTAAATTAATAAAGTGAACGAAGAGGATGCAACAACAAGAATTTGTCAAGTACATTGATTTCCAATAAGTAGATATAATCTAATACTGACTGTATTTGTTTCACAGAAGTTGATAATCATGCTGTAGTAGAAGACTTACATGATAATGGCGATTCTATTCCATCTGTTCCACATATTTTTGACTGTTGGCACAACAGTATATCTACTCAAACCCAGTGTGTTTGTCCTCCTGGGTTTAGTGGTCCAGAATGTAAGATAGGTATGTGTAATTTTTTTATTTTTATTTTACAGATAAAATTTAGTTAACTCAAATGTTCAAGTCAATCCAGTTTCTTGTGTGTGGCTTTAATATTAATTTGTAATTGAAATGTTACTACCCAGTTCCAGATTTTCTGTATCTTTGTATACTATTTGTCTTTATTACAAACATTCATCCATTGTTTCAAGAGAATTCTTTGTCTGCTGTATTGTTTTTCCCTTCTGAAGACAGTTATTGTCATTGATATAGGATTGAATTACTCTGTATGTTGTCTTTTGTCCAGGATTGCATTTCTTTATTCTTCATTTTACAATCTTTCTGTGAAGCCTGTTTTCATTATAACAAATGTGCATGAAGTATTTTTCTTTTAATTTCATTTCTTTCCTCCACTTTTGTGTAGTTTCATCCATTATACAGTCTGTATGGGTTCTTTTCCTTTTACTCAGTACCTTTGTGACTGTTTCATTATAAACTTCAATCCTCATCATTACCATCATCATTGATATTCGACTGTTCTACTTTTTTCTAGAGTTCATCTGAAAATTCCTTTGCAACCACAGGAAGGAATGTCACACTCACTAATACAAGCAAGTTTAAAAGTAGATTTTTCAATCTGGATTTTCTTCTAACAATAAATACTTAGAGAAATGAAAAAGAGATTTCAAATATACTAACAAGCAAAAAGCCATAAACTTTCTAACAAGAGGTATGAATGCTAAAGTAGGAAGTAACAATACTGCTCTCAAGAGTATTACGGGAAAAGAACTATTAGAAATTATGAATTTAAATGGTGAAACATTATTCTCAACTTTATGCTTCAATAGACTTGTTATAGTCTGTGTTATAAACTACTTGGGTGCCTCCAAACAGACCAAACTATGAATCACATTCATGTTGCAAATGTCTGTCCAATATTTTGGTCTGGTGTTTTCCTACAGACATTATAGGCCATCATACAATTTCTCTAATGCACTTTTTCCACTAGGTTTATTTATGTACTTTAAATTATTGTAAGAAATCTGTAGGCACTAGAAATGCAATTAATCAGATAAAAGTATTTACCGGTACTATTTTTTTTGTCAATATTTTTTTTGTGTTTCCTCAAACCTAACTTAATCATTGTATGAAACATGTGCCAAATGTTAAACTTTTCTCTTAATATTTGTAGGAATTTTGGTCAGATGTGGCAGCTTGGATTCCTGAACAGTGTTAGGGAGAAGTAAGGAGTTGAAGTTTGTGCATTATTTGTCATCCACCACATCTGAGCTTTGAAAGCAATGTTTATGTTTTGTCAACAGACAAAAGGCTTGCTGCATGACAAATGGCGCCAATCGTACACTCTAGTGTTTTTGGTGGCCCTAAAAAGGACCGTGTGGCGAGAAGGCTGATGTTGGTCGTGCCGCGCTAAGATGTTCGGCGCCTGCGCCCGCTGATCGTGGCGTACTGCAGTCCTCCTCTTCTTTCGGCATCGGTTGTAGAGTCGGCTGCCTGCCCAGCGAAATCCATCGCTGGTGCGGAACTGGAGGGCGAAGACGCAAGAACGCTGGTTCTATTCTTCGGCCGTTCCTTCTGGCTGACTCCGCGCTGATGTCGTCCAAGAGAGGAGAGGAGATGAAGTGCGTCCGATGGTGTGGCGATAAAGAGTGTGCAAAATTTTCTGCCGGCCCGGGTTTTATGCACTAACTGGGATCACTGATTGGCTCGCCTCGTATTCTTCAGGTGTCACACGCCGTGTCGCTGGTACCGGAGAGCAGACGTAATGAATCTCTGTTGCCACAGTTTATTCAGTTTTGTAAAGCACAACAGAGCACTCAATGTTCCATGGAATCAGAGTACACTTTGTTTCCATTTGTTTATATAACTTGTTTCATCAAGTAACAAAACAAAAACCTTTATTAAAAGAAAGTTCTTAATGTTCCCAGTTTCCTTATAGAAGCATTAATTACATTTATAGAATTACTGGTCATAGAAATTGTCAGTCTTTACTTTCATAGGTACTGTATATACACATGGGTTTTACTGTTACTCTTGACATTATGGTTAATGTGTTATTATTGATGTAGTGCAATATGATTCTGATGCCATTTTCAAGAGTGTTGCAGCAACTGTACTCATAATTGTTACATTCATTAGTTGTTACATTTCTGTTCTTCATGAATTAGCACAACAAATAGAGTTTTTCAGTAATTCAACATTTTTATGTTCATTATACATTTGAAGCCTTCTTCTGGTATAGACCACATTGAAAATATCTTACAATCTATTTAAATGCAAATACATAATGGATGTTTATATGTATTTATGTGTAGGTACTATGTGTATAAGACTACATGAGAATATTTAGCTCGGACTAGCAACCAAGCAAACAGAGCCTTAATTTCAAGAGTAATCACAATACTTTAATAGTTACATATCCTATTGCACCCTCTTATCTAATTTGTTCTGTTATAGTGCGCCCTTAATACAATACATACAATATTAACAATAGAGTTTAGAAAATCCTAGGCTAATCAGGGAACTGGGAGTAAATAGTAGATTTCTGTGTACAGGTTACCAATCTCGTAGCAGAGTAGACAAATGGTGGGGCTGCCACCTTACAGCCTTTTGTCCTGTCGGTTTTTCTGTTGGGGTTGTCTCCCTTAGCCGATAGGTTCCGGTTACTTATGGGCACCAGAAACTCGCCTCTCACCCTCTTCTTTCTGCTACATAACGTACATCCATTGCACGCTATGCATTTCCCAGGGGTCACGTGACTCATGTCTTCGTGGACATAGAAGTAGGATTTGCTGGCAGAGCTTTTAAATTCAGTGAGCATTTCTCAGGGTTTTAAATGCTATACAGACATCAGCATCCTTTATAACCCCCAAGACTCTTTACCAGCCTTTGAGACCCTGGTAAAAAATACAATTAGACAAGAACTTCAGGTATTCAACTTAAATGAAAAGATAAAATTTAATAGAAACAAGAGGCAAGAACATTTAGAAAGAATGCAACAATACAGGATTCCAGTAAAAGCTAGAAAATACAAAGCCAGAGGAAGAAGAAATTTAGGTAGACCAAGGAAAAGGTGGGAACCATAACAGGCAGAATCCCTAAAACATAAAGAAGAAGAAGAAGAAGAAGAAGAAGAAGAAGAAGAAGAAGAAGAAGAAGAAGAAGAAGAAGAAGAAGAAATGCCAACACAAATTATTTTTTAAACACAAGATTTGAAAACTTTGACCAATTCTTTTAATAAGATTGGTCTCACATTCATTATCAAGAATTTTGACGTCACTGGAAAATGTAATGACTTTCTATTGTGCCATAAGTTTTGTTAACAATTTCTCCTTTGTTCTTTTTTTTCATATGAGCCACTGTGGACTATGTTTGGTTCAACTAGTTCCTCCCTTCTTCACCTCTGTCTTCCTCCTCTCCCATATCTCCTTCATTCTTCATCAATGTCTCTTCCTCATTTCGTCAGTCCAGACTCCACCTGTCCTCTTCTCAGGGTTTTCCTGAAAACCTTGGTTATTTTTAATTTCTTTTTGAGTGGAAAGTATTTTTCAATGTCTTCTTGAGTAATCTGGAGTTCTTCTATGTCTTTTTCTGTTTCTTTGAACTGCGTATTGGACATTTTGAGCTTTCTGAAATAGTTACCTATGTTCCTTTTAATTGTATTTATGATTAGTTTATCAAGTACAGAAATCAAATTATACATTTAATTGTGCACATCTATTGATTATTTATTAAACTGACATGTGCATGATGCCGTCTTGTCACTTCAGGTTTGGAAACGAATCTGAAGCAGATTTTCTGTGTTGCATCAGCACTTTCTTGTGGTATTTATTCCTGTATATTCAAAACTGAATTATAGACAATTCAGTTGCTTGTTAAAACAAAATGTTGTTGAACTAATAGTTAACAAATACTATATATGGTTTGTTTCCATAATACCATAATAAGATGCACCAGTTAAGAGTGAGTGTGTATACATGGACACACAAATAAACTCAATAATTTTCCTGTGGTATGCAGGAGGGAGGGAGAGAATGACAGACAGATAGGAGTAACAGAACTTGTTAAATGGCAAACAGATTAGCAATAAACATCGTTTCCATATGTCGTAAATTTACACTAACCAATATGATTGCAACTCTTTTTAAATCTATAAATTAGATCAGCCAGGACGTTGTATACCAGGGCATAAGTATTAATTGTTCTATAATATACACAAATACATATACAGATTTATTTATTACTTTCAAACAACAACTGTTCTTTTATAAAAAATGTATATTGTATGATTTTGTAGCTATTTGTATATAACTTTAGTGTCTGAAGTATTTTAGTGTTTTGTGTTAGTAGTTTATTTAAAAATCTCCTTGTCCAGCAGCATTTCTAGTGTCTACTTTGGCCCTCACGTAATCTTCGACTTTCTATTACAAAACTCCCTTCATTCCTACTATTGTAAATTTTATTAATATTGTACTATATAAGGGCATGTTTTCACCTCACTCACAATTCAGTAGCTGGGGTTATCTGTTGGAAATTCTATACAATGTTTCAGTACCATCACAATTTGGTTATTTGTAATATGCAATAATAATGCTCTCTCCCTCTGCACAAACACCAGGTTCTTTCCCTTCTTTACACAGACAATAACTGAACCTCTATTTACCTACTTGTTCAGTTGCTATGTATAGACCTGTATACATGTTCTTATGCTTGTGAAGTAGGCAACCTGTGCGCCATATGAAGTGTACATGGTTGGCAATGGCAGAGTTTCCAGTGTTTTCTACGCAATTGTAACTATGTAATTATTCTCGATGCATCATCCAGAAAGTGGTACATTCACCTTGAACTTCAGCGGGGTTTTAAACATACAATTCAGAAGTAACCAGGGTTTTCTTTTTGGGTCTCTGATATTGGTGTGCATTATCAGACTTGTTATTGTGAGCTGAATTGGCAAGTTGTATTAGTGACATGTATTGTGCATTACATCATTACTGTGTGTGTGTGTGTGTGTGTGTGTGTGTGTGTGTGTGTGTGTGTGTGTGTGATCATAAGCTTGAATAATTGTATAATTAAAATTATATTGTTGTTTTATTTATTTAAACTGTAATCAGATTTCCAAATAGAAATTTCTCTTTGTTCAATTGCTCTGTTTCCACTGTTCAAACACAGAGATTGTTATGGTCTATTTCCTTGCCCCCCCCTTATATTAAACTTTTACTTACCTTTTTACGCATTCGCCCTGACTTACCAAAAACAGAAGATTCCCAAACTTATAGGTCGCCACCAATATTTTTAAACAAAAGGACAAATATGGAAACCTTTATACATTTCCCCACTATGTACTTTGAATTACTTACCAGGTCCGTTTAGGCGAGATTTTCCATACAGGACAGGTTATGTTAAACAGGCGTAATAACTTACTCTCTACACATGGTTTATATGAAATAAAGTCTGAATTTTATTGAAATTTGCATTTGCGAATTAACAACTAATAAACAGTGAATGATCAACTAGACTATGCCAAGTTATTATGAACCAGTATGCATATTTTACTTCCCTTTTCCCCTTGCTATTTACTTTTACAAAAATCCTTTCCCTGAGAGATCTCGATTATTTATATTTACATGTAAATAAGTTATCATCATTTGTTTTGAACTGATTTAAATATGTATATTTAGGGTTGTTAGTTACCCATTCACCGTGTATGTCCGTATGGTTTGTTGCCCTGTCTCGTTGACCACTTTCTTGTTTCTGGTGCACTCACGCCCCTCTTTGCACTGAGTTTACTGTGTTGTATTAGATTTTCACTGATTTGAATTCACTGATTTCCCCATGTTAATATTAAGTCATACACTTAAATCCGCTACATTGTGTGCACTTTTAATAGTTATTAAAAGATGTTTTAATTAGTTATTTGATTGGATAGGCCGGCCTTAACTTCGGCCTGTATTACACACCCGAGGCCACTGTTTTCTTTCAATGAACTGTATCAATACACTGCTCTCCCCTGTTGACTCTATGGTGACAAACTGCTTACTGTGATTCACAAAGCCTGCTGCTGGGGCGGTTACGTAATATGTCTAGACGGTTGTTTATTCTAACAGTGTGTTGCTGGTTAAACTGGGGCACCTCACAGGTGGAAGCTAACAATTGAAAATTAAAACTGAATTGATATAAAATTAAATTAAAACTGGGACGGCACACAATTCTGTACCGTTACAATACCCCCCCAATGAGAGGTTGAAGGCCGAAGCCTACAAACTCTCATTGCCTAAACCTAAGAGGATCAGTGAGGATATGGCGCCACAACCCCCCTGAACGCTTTACTAAAATCATGGGTACTTACCCCCCTAGTCCGGTGGCTGCGGCAGCACCCATCCGATCTTACTGGACTTCTCTACTCGAGATCCCAACACCATAAGCTCGGACAGATACCCGCCACAGTATCATCTGACTCTATAACATTTAATTAAAATATCAATAAATGGCCTTCCATTATTCCATATCCACAACTGATCGGTTCCTCTTAGTCGTACTGGTTCATTGACAAAGGACTGGTTCATTTTTTATTACAAAATATAATATGTATTCAACTACATTGTAATATAGCTTCTAAATTGTCCAACAGTTACCTGGGTCAATTAAAATTTAACTATCAGGCCCATCGGCTCTTCTTCAACAAGTTACATGGTTCAGCAATATAGCTTAACCCTAGGAAATACAGTGTTAACAAAACAATATAAGTTTACAGTAGTACATATGCATTCCAGACAAATTAAATAAGGTTCCCTGTACAATATTACCCAGCCAAAATAATACATTGATTATACAAGTTATCCTTAACTACTTTATATATATATTATTTTATTATATAAATTAATTATTAAAAATCATCTTTTCAATTAATTTAATTACCAAATTAATTTAATTTAATTTCTCAAAACCTCATTGTATCAATCTCATTTGTTCAAAACAACTTTATTTGTTTTGATTACATTTTACAAGGGGACCCTACAAAAAAATATTACCTACATTCCATCACATCTGGTATTTCTTTTATTTCATAATAGGGTTTCACTACTGGCAATGATTCAGCAGAATACAACATTTTTGTTATTGTCAACTACAGTATGACTGTACACATTGGTCACAACAGACATCACACCTGTTTACATAAACAGTTGTATGCCAGACTGTTATAAACACCATCTCAGTCTCAACATTCTGATTACAACACATACTGACACATATACTTACTTCAACTTTTAATTTCTATGAATCTTTTAGTTAACATATTTATCACCTACTATTTTTGTACCAATTCATACCAAAATTTAAATCAAAATTAATTTGACTTCATCAAAATTCACATTTTTAAACTAACTTCATTTTAACTCCAACCAGAACAGTTTAACTTTAATTACATTATTTAAAACACTTTTAATGCAAACAGAATTCAAAATAAATTTACTGTGTTAATCGTTATTGTTAATTAACAACATAAAATATTATTATGATTATATCATACTATAAACATTGTTACATAAACTATAATCTAGATTACCACAATATAATCTGGACACAATACATTTAACACCAACAAATTTATTTACAACTTTTCGTCAGAATTCTATTATTTGCCACACTTCATTACCTAAATCAGCAAGGTCAGAACCATATACTCAAGTATTTAAAATGTCCATTCTGAGTTTATATTCAACCTCCGTCATCAAAAATTAGTCTTGTCTTCACATAGCATTTTTAAATTTTATTTGCATTCATCATATGGCTATTTTTTGTGTTGTAACCATAAAATTTTGTTTTTTCCAATATACCATCATAATAATTTTTAGGGTAACCCCCCATAATTACCTTATCATAAACCATGTTTACATCAATATATTTTTTGTCAAGTCTCCTTCAGTATTTGTTGTTACACCCAGGTAAGTTATTGTCTCATCATATTCATCCAGTACAAGTACACTAATTCTTCCTACAGGTACATATTCATCATCAATATAATCATTCTCTACTACTGCACAAGATATGTCTACATTATTTATCATAATATTCATCTTCTCTATCAACTCTCCATAACCTCTATTTAGCTTGAACCACTCTAACTCTTTCTCTCTCTCATCACAACATTCCTCGCAACATTTCACATTCTCATTCCACACAGAGGGCAACACAACATTGTTACAACACATCCTGGCCTTACCAGATGCACAAAAAATCAAGGGACCATACGTCTCCCAAATACACTCGTGAAGCATTTTCTTCACCCACAACCACACCACGGGAAAATTTTACCCTCTGTACACTCTCTTCATACTCTCTCTCTAACTGATCAGTACTAATCATTACTCCATTACTAACACCAACTAGCTTTCTACTCTTATTTTCACTATTACTATTATACAATATATCACCAATATTTTTAAAGAAAAATATCTCACTCTTGTTAACATCATCATGACTAACATTATTACTCACCATTTTTACAGCCCCTGTTTTACATTTAAACTAACCTCTTCCCGAATAGTATTCGTATTGACCTCACTTACCTCGTTTTTTGTCTCCACTGCACTTAAAGTAACACAGTTATTTGTAAAAGTATCATCCATATTATTATCTCCACTATCACAACTACTCACATTGTTTATTATTCCTTTACCATTATTAACAATATTATTACCACTATTGTTTAATATATCACCAATATTTTTATTCAATAATATTTCATCATTACTTATTTTAACCCTGCCACTTACCTGATAATTCATCACCTGTTTTACATTTAAACTATTACCATTACTATTCGTAATTATTCCTCCATTATAATTCCCACTTGTTTTACAGTTATTACTTACCTTGTTAACTGTTACTTCTTTGTTTATATTTAAACTAACCCCATTCGGATTAACATTTGTTTTAACTTCACTTACCTCATTTTTTATCTTCACCACACTTAAACTAACACTGTTGTTTGTGAAAGTATCATCATTACTACCTCCACTATTAGAACTACTCACCTGGTTTAGGTCACTTTCTTTATTTTTTAGTAACTTACATGGTTTGGCAAAAACATCCTTTAATCCATCCTTTAATTTATCAAACTTCTTATCTATCCTTTTTGCCGTTTCATCTACTCTTGTTTTTAACTCTTCGCGACCCTTGTGACGTTTCTTAAGACGCTTATCATAATTCTCCTCTATTGTGTTCAAAAGGTTCAACACATCAGCCCATATTCCCTTATTTTCTATGGTTTCTCTTACATCCTCCACGATTACTTTATTTTTTATATCTATCCCTTCCGCCGTTTCATCTACTCTTGTTTTTAACTCTTCACAACCCTTGTGACATTTCTTAAGACGCTTATCATAATTCTCCTCTATTGTGTTCAAAAGGTTCAACATGTCAGCCCATATTCCCTTATTTTCTACGGTTTCTTTTACATCCGCCATAATTATTCAAATTTTATATAATACACTCTTATAAAAACTACAATAATTATTCACACATACGCCGTTACCACAACCTGTCTCGTACTTCCAATCAGGCCTAAACCCATATCAGAAGATTCCATATGAGTCATCCTGGCAGGGTTGCCATTGTTACGGTCTATTTCCTTGCCCCCCCCTTATATTAAACTTTTACTTACCTTTTTATGCATTCACCCTGACTTACCAAAAACAGAAGATTCCCAAACTTATAGGTCGCCACCAATATTTTTAAACAAAAGGACAAATATGGAAACCTTTATACATTTCCCCACTATTTACTTTGAATTACTTACCAGGTCCGTTTAGGCGAGATTTTCCATACAGGACAGGTTATGTTAAACAGGCGTAATAACTTACTCTCTATACATGGTTTATATGAAATAATGTCTGAATTTTATTGAAATTTGCATTTGCGAATTAACAACTAATAAACAGTGAATGATCAACTAGACTATGCCAAGTTATTATGAACCAGTATGCATATTTTACTTCCCTTTTCCCCTTGCTATTTACTTTTACAAAAATCCTTTCCCTTAGAGATCTCGATTATTTATATTTACATGTAAATAAGTTATCATCATTTGTTTTGAACTGATTTAAATATGTATATTTAGGGTTGTTAGTTACCCATTCACCGTGTATGTCCGTATGGTTTGTTGCCCTGTCTCGTTGACCACTTTCTTGTTTCTGGTGCACTCACGCCCCTCTTTGCACTGAGTTTACTGTGTTGTATTAGATTTTCACTGATTTGAATTCACTGATTTCCCCATGTTAATATTAAGTCATACACTTAAATCCGCTACATTGTGTGCACTTTTAATAGTTATTAAAAGATGTTTTAATTAGTTATTTGATTGGATAGGCCGGCCTTAACTTCGGCCTGTATTACACACCCGAGGCCACTGTTTTCTTTCAATGAACTGTATCAATACACTGCTCTCCCCTGTTGACTCTATGGTGACAAACTGCTTACTGTGATTCACAAAGCCTGCTGCTGGGGCGGTTACGTAATATGTCTAGACGGTTGTTTATTCTAACAGTGTGTTGCTGGTTAAACTGGGGCACCTCACAGGTGGAAGCTAACAATTGAAAATTAAAACTGAATTGATATAAAATTAAATTAAAACTGGGACGGCACACAATTCTGTACCGTTACAATACCCCCCCCAATGAGAGGTTGAAGGCCGAAGCCTACAAACTCTCATTGCCTAAACCTAAGAGGATCAGTGAGGATATGGCGCCACAACCCCCCTGAACTCTTTACTAAAATCATGGGTACTTACCCCCCTAGTCCGGTGGCTGCGGCAGCACCCATCCGATCTTACTGGACTTCTCTACTCGAGATCCCAACACCATAAGCTCGGACAGATACCCGCCACAGTATCATCTGACTCTATAACATTTAATTAAAATATCAATAAATGGCCTTCCATTATTCCATATCCACAACTGATCGGTTCCTCTTAGTCGTACTGGTTCATTGACAAAGGACTGGTTCATTTTTTATTACAAAATATAATATGTATTCAACTACATTGTAATATAGCTTCTAAATTGTCCAACAGTTACCTGGGTCAATTAAAATTTAACTATCAGGCCCATCGGCTCTTCTTCAACAAGTTACATGGTTCAGCAATATAGCTTAACCCTAGGAAATACAGTGTTAACAAAACAATATAAGTTTACAGTAGTACATATGCATTCCAGACAAATTAAATAAGGTTCCCTGTACAATATTACCCAGCCAAAATAATACATTGATTATACAAGTTATCCTTAACTACTTTATATATATATTATTTTATTATATAAATTAATTATTAAAAATCATCTTTTCAATTAATTTAATTACCAAATTAATTTAATTTAATTTCTCAAAACCTCATTGTATCAATCTCATTTGTTCAAAACAACTTTATTTGTTTTGATTACATTTTACAAGGGGACCCTACAAAAAAATATTACCTACATTCCATCACATCTGGTATTTCTTTTATTTCATAATAGGGTTTCACTACTGGCAATGATTCAGCAGAATACAACATTTTTGTTATTGTCAACTACAGTATGACAATATTCTAACAGTATGTTGCTGGTTAAACTGGGGCACCTCACAGGTGGAAGCTAACAATTGAAAATTAAAACTGAATTGATATAAAATAAAATTAAAACTGGGACGGCACACAATTCTGTACCGTTACAAGATCCATGTGAACATTATAACAGTATACACACACACACATATACACACACACACACACACACACACACACACACGCACAAAGTTACACTTACAATAAACTTACACAAATAGGATTAGTTACATGATACACAATAATAATATTAGCTAAATATAATTAATTCACTACCGACTCGGAACACAAAGATTTTTATAGGTAAAAATGTAAAAGTTTTACCTTATAGCCTTAACCAGTTTTTGCTTTTAAAAGGCTTCTTCAGAGGCTACCGTTGGGCGCACTGTCCGTCTTGTTGTTCGCAAATGTGTCGACTTTTGAAAGATCGATTATTCGAACATATCACACTCCACACACACAACATCGATCTTTCAAAAGTCGATACCGTCGCCAACAACAAGACCGATAGTGCGCCCAACGGTAGGCTCTGAAGAAGCTTTTTTAAAAGCAAAAACCAGTTAAGGCAAAACTTTTATGTTTTTACCTATAAAAATCTTTGTGTTCCGAGTCGGTAGTGAATTAATTATATTTAGTTAAGTAACGGACACGTCATGGACAACGAAATCCAGGAAAGAATATTAGGTTAATTTATGCCCTAAGATGTGTAATGTACAGTATATTGTGGATGTGTAACTAGTGATGTATTTTAATTGAATTACCGGTAGTCAAAAAAATATTATTTTATGCTGTGATTATTTTCTCTTCATTGATGTCAACTTATGTTTTAATGTTGAACTGGTTGTTTAGGTTGTGGGCGAAACCGATATGGGAAAGACTGTGAAGGAAGGTGTTCTGTCCATCCGAGTGAGTGCAGTAGTCTCTTGCTTTGCACACCATTGGCTGGATGCTTCTGTGCCCCTGGTTACACAGGCAAAACGTGCGAAGAAAGTAAGAAGATTTGATTCTTTTTTTTTGCTATACAAAAACAGTGACACAAGAATTGTCACATTACTTATGTTCAAAATTTATCAACACACAGTACAAGAAAAATTATTGAACGTTGTTATTAAATTAGGCCTATATAATTTACAAAGCTATGATTAAAAAAGCAGCATAATTCCTCATCCTAAAGGTAATTTATGAATATAATTATACCACTACCGACTCGGAACACAAAGTTTTTTATTGGCAGAAACGTAAAAGTTTTACCTTATAGCCTGAACCAGTTTTCGCTTATTATAAGCTTCGTCAGAGGCTGCCACTGGGAGCACTGTCCGTCTTGTTCTTGGCGACGGCGTCGAGTTTTGAAGGATCGATGTTGTGTGTGTGTGTGTGTGTGTGTGTATGTGTGTGTGTGTGGGGGGGGGGAGGTGATATGTTCGAATAATATGTGTGATTTAAATTGTGTCTGTTCGTTTAGGATGTCGTTTTTGTGTTTGTATATTTCTAGTTGTTCAAGAGTCTAGTTTTTGGCCTTTTGTGAGTTCATGCAGAATATGCATGTTGCTTTAATGTTTGTGTATGTGTGGTTTGCTTCAATGAGGTGGTTTGCAAAGGTGGGTTCGGTAGTGGAGTGTCTACCTTTGCAAACCATCTCACTGAAGCAAACCACACATACACAACCATAAACAGCAACATGCATATTCTACATGCACTCACAAAAGGCCAAAAACTAGACTCTTGAACAACTAGAAATATACAGACACAAAAACGACATCCTAAACGAACAGATACAATTCAAATCACACATAGTATTTAAACATATCACACCCCACACACACAACATCAATCTTTCAAAATACGGTGTCATCACCAAGAACAAGACAAACAAAACTATGACAGACAAACTTTCCCAGTGGCAGCCTCTGATGAAGATTTTAATAAGTGAAAACTGGTTCAGGCTATAAGGTAAAAATTTTGCATTTTAGCAATAGAAAACTTTGTGCTCTGAGTCGGTAGTGTTATAATTAGTAAAACATTATAACTGGAATGCAATAATTAATCCTCTATATCGCTTGAGTGATAAGGAGTCGTTTCAACAACAACAAAATTTTACCTATTATATTGTAAGCTATCATAACTAAATCTTGTAAATAAATAAAGACTTGGCAGCCAAATTCCTACCAATGAGCATACCACATGAAGCACAATACTCATGTATACCAGTAATGCACAAAGCCAGCATTGTTCAGTTAACCTTTGTCCATAAAGCATCCTCAAAAACCATTAAAAAGTCAAGTAATTATAAAGGGAAGAAAAAATTAAGAATAAGGAATGATGAGATATCATAAGAAATTAAAAGACAAAACTAAAGCATACCTAAATTATTTGCAACAAAAATTCCGATGAAGAGAAATAAATTTACCACAATGGAAACAGATTAATGTGGAAAGCACATATAAAGCTGTGATAGGGAAGAAAGAAGGATGTGTATGGAAGACAAGATTGCACTTATAACGTGGCAAGGCAAATTGAATTGTAAGGGAAAGAGCGGGTTGAGATTACTTTTATTACTGAAATAAAATGCAAGGAGTAGTACTGCTTTAGACTGAGCTCCAAGTCCCTGAGAGGAATCTGAATAGACAGAGAGCGTTAACACGCAAACGCGCAGTTGTGTTAAACAATCAGTGATTACTGAGAAATACCGATTCACATTACATATCGAAACTCGCTCAACGTTCACTTTCCTCTCATTGAGCATTAAACCAAAACACTGTGATGCTGTCTTGTACAAGAATTAATTGGCATTGTAAAATATTATTTTTCAATTAACACTTTTCTTTTACTTCTGCATTTCTTCCACTTGAATCCCACACTTTTAAACACTCACATTAATGATTTAGTGCCCCATGGGAAATTGATTCTTTCTTTCACTGTAGCTAGAAGTTTTTTAACAGTGAGCACAAAGTTTTGATTTTTATAAAAACATTGACCAATATTTCTCACTACACACGTATCAAAACCATCAAGAAAAAGTTTCCTTTTCTCACATGTTTTACAAGTTTTCCCTGGTGTAAAGAAAAGTTTCATTCTGGACTGCATTTTTTTTTGCTTTCTCAAGTATTTAGCGAAACCTTCTGATTTATTACAGTAATATGCAGCTTGTTTTGTTGCTTGATTAAGTGGGTATGTCAGTGAGTTTTGTTGTTTTTCATCACATTTTTCAATGATATTACTACTTATTTTGCAACCTTCACTGTGAACAACGAAACTTCTTTTTCTTTCTTTCGATAGTCCTTAAAAATACATTGTGAATAGACAGCTACAAATAAACAAATAACAGGATAATTCAATTACTAACTGAAAGTAACTAAAAGTACACTAATCCTAAATGATAGTTCACAAATTTGTATTTTTAATGTTACTATAACACATCTATTTAAAGAAGTACTAAGTTGTAAACACAATACTAATAATACATAGTCTTTGATGCACTTAATACTGCAATGGTAAAAATCAGACTGCAATAATATTACAAACTGTAATGTCTGCATTTGTAACAGATGCCAGTTTGCACTGTGAACAGGGCCATGCAGTTGTAATGAATCATTGGCCTTGACAAACAAACGATACCAACACCACACACTTTCACACATAATTTATCCCCTCCATCAGAGACAAGTGTTCAGTCTCATGTAGTATGTGCAGCTTTAGTATAACCCTGATAAAAGGATAAGAATAACAGAAAGAATAAGAGATCCCATAACTCTGAGGAACTTGGATTGGCAATTACTTGTCTAGGGTATAACTTGTCTGACAGTAATTTAATTTATACCATGAACAAGTTGTCCATTTACATCTTCCAACAAGCATCAAAAGCATCATTTCTTACCGACATCTAATAATAATAATGTGAGAATGTATATAAAATGTTGTTATTTGAAGACTTTATTCTTGTTGTATTACAAATTTAATAACAATGGGTATACACAGTTTAATATTCAGAATTAATGGCAGTAAATAAAGAATGTACAGAAATTTGCATGTTAATAAATAAATGTATTCAAATTTTAAAGTAAGACAATATGTAATTATGTTATATTTGTACTTTACTTCATTTATATTTTATTTAGTATTCATTGTTTGTAGAATGTACAAGTGGTACATATGGCAACAACTGCACGCAGACATGTGGTCATTGCAGAGAGAGTGCATGCAACATTTATACTGGCGAGTGTTCCGCCTGTCTACCTGGCTACCAGCTCCCACTGTGCAAGATAAGTAAGTGTAATATTTTGAATATTACACTGGATATTTCTGTATAAATACCTCAAAATATTTCATATATTTCTGAAGAAACCAATTGGTTAGATACACCAGTTAATTTATTTAATCCTTATGGGCTGCCACAAGACGTCTAACATGGATAGTAACCAGGCGTGTATCTCATGTTTCTTCTATATTAATGATTTGACCATGGCCATTTTAACATTGGCGTGTCCCAGTAGTCTGGCTGTTTTCTATTATTTTCCTAATCTTAATTTTGTAGTTTTATAAACCAATACATTAATTATTAAATATAATTAACTCACTACCAACTTGAAACACAAAGTTTTTTATAGGTAAAAACGTAAAAGTTTTACCTTATAGCCTGAACCAGTTTTTGCTTTTAAAAGCTTCTTCAGAGGCTACCACTGGGAGCACTGTCCGTCTTGTTGTTGGCAACGGTATCGACTTTTGAAAGATCGATATTGTGTGTGTGGGGTGTGATATGTTCGAATAATGCGTGTGATTTGAATTGTGTCTGTTTGTTTAGGATGTCATTTTTATGTGTTTTCGTGTGTTTGTATATTTCCAGTTGTTCTAGAGTGTCTAGTATTCGGCCTTTTGTGTGTACATGTAGAATGTCCATGTTATTTTCGATGTTTTTGTATGTGTGGTTTGCTTCAATGAGGTGGTTTGCAAAGGTGGATTCTGTAGTTGAGTGTAGTGCCTTTGTGTGTTCAATGTATCTTTGTTTGAAGCTACGTCCTGTCTGGCCTATGTAGAATTTGTTGCAATCTGAGCAATTAAGTTTGTAAACACCAGGTAGATTGAATTTGTTTTGTGCTTTGGGTGTGTGTTTTGATAGTGTGTGTTCTGTTTTGTTAATAATTTTGTATGCAATTCTGTATCCTGCTTTTTTGAATTGTGGGCTATTTTTTCAGTTTGGTTGCTGATGTATGTTAGTGTTATGAATTTGTTGTTTTCTGTCTTTGTATATAGTTTGTTTTGTATTTTGTGTAGAAGTTTATTGACTATTGTTCTGTCGTATCCATTGGATTCTGCTAGATATTTTATCGTGTTTAGTTCGTCTTTGTAGTTTTTTTTATCTAGTGGGATATGTTAAGTCTATGTATCATAGTTCTGAAGTCAGCTAGTTTGTGTTGTATTGGGTGATTAGAGGAGTTGTGTATTAGTGTGTCAGTTGTAGTCGGTTTTCTGTATATATTGAATTTGTGCCTGTGTTCAAATTTTGTGATAGAGAGGTCTAAGAATTAATTTGAACAACCAAACTGAAAAAACAGCTCACAAGTTCAAAAAAGCAGGATACAGAATCGCATACAAAACTGCTAACAAAACAGAACACACGCAAAGAACACAACAAATTCGATCTACCTGGTGTTTACAAACTAAATTGCTCAGATTGCAACAAATTCTACATAGGCCAGACAGGACGTAGCTTCAAACAAAGATACATTGAACACACCAAAGCACTACACTCCACTACAGAATCCACCTTTGCAAACCACCTCATTGAAGCAAACCACACATACAAAAACATCGAAAATAACATGGACATTCTACATGTACACACAAAAGGCCAAAAACTAGACACTCTAGAACAATTGGAAATATACAAACACATGAAAACACATAAAAATGACATCCTAAATGAACAGACACAATTCAAATCACACACATTATTCGAACATATCACACCCCACACACACACAATATCAATCTTTCAAAAGTTGATACCATCCCCAACAACAAGATGGACAGTGCTCCCAGCTGCAGCCTCTCAAGAAGCTTTTAAAATCGAAAACCGGTTCAGGCTATAAGGTAAAACTTTTACGTTTTTACCTATAAAAACTTTGTGTTCCGAGTCAGTAGTGAATTAATTGTATTTAGTTAAGTAACGGACACATCATGGACAACGAAATCCAAGACATCAATTATTCCTTATTTAGGTAGAATACAATTTTTTGTAACTGGAACAGAAGTGTTTTTGAAAAAAAAAGTTTTACAAGATATATTACATATAATAAATATTTTTATTAATAATATTTATAATAAATAGTTTTTTTTTAAGAAACCACACTCCAAAAAAAATTATTTTTTACATGTTCAAGGCACAAAGTGTAGTAAAATTTACTCTATTAGCTGTAATCTGCTTCTGTATGGCTAATATGGTAGCTACAAGCGGCTAATAGTTCGTCCAATTTTGAACAAATTTCACTCCCATTTAGTACTTCTATTTGATCCTTGATATAGTAGTAAACAAGTAAAATAAACACCTCTAAACAAATAATGAACACATAAACACACTAGTATATACAAATCCACACTGAACATGAACAACGCTGAGAAACTCACAACAGGGCACAATGTGGCAGGCTGTATTAATGTTTCACTGCAGACTGAGACAAATTCAGAGTTAGATGAAAATTTCATCACAGAGCAGAAATCTGATACGGTGCTGCTATCTGTGTATTCAGTGGGCAACTACAAAGTCCAATCTACATACACAAACAACAGAAACCTGTCATTGTTTCGTACAAATGCTGTTACCCATCAGCAATGTGAAAAACATAAACATGGAATTTGTGTGTCTTGTGTTTTTGAGCAAAATATCATGTCATACATATTATGGGCATAGGGGCAAACATATTCAAACTTATAAATTTTAAGCATGTGATGGGTTATGAACAACAAGGAGGACCAGGAGCACTCAAATCTAAACTAAAATAGATGATATTGTTCACAGAATTAAGACAAAAGGAAGTGAGAACCATATTTCGGTAGACAAGAATATGATAAATGGCACAAAGACTGTTAGATTAATGACCAAGAGCATAATACCATTTGCAAGATAGTAGTTGACTTGGGTAAATACTATAGTATGGTTTGATCTCAATTGAAATCAGTGAGCAGATAAAGTATGAGTAGATCTCGTACTAATTATGATTACTATGTTTGCTCATCTCATAAAAAGATTTAACAGTTCACAGTTCGCAAGCAGGAAACTAACCTCCACATTTAATTTTGCTTCTCTATAATTTACCTACTGTTATCGGCAGTAGTAATATTTTCTACCTCTATTTCTTTACTATCTTCTTCTTGCCCTTCTTATTTTTGTAACTTATGTCCAGTGTTTTAATCAAGTCCTTATTTCCTGCTATGTCATTTTTTGTTATATCAGTTTTTTGCTTACTTTCCCTGATATCCCTTGTCATTATCAGGTTTTGTTGTGCTTTATCTCTTTCTACTAAATTTATAGGATAGTGTCTTGTGGCCTACTTTAACTGCATTTCTTTTAGTTGTCCTTTTCTCTCGAACAAGTTCCAGTATTTCTTTCCTGTAATATCAGATTATTGTTTGTAAATATTTAGCTTTAACACCATCTATCGGTCTGATTTTGTTACTTAGAATTTTTTTAAGAAAGTCACTAATTATCTCTAATATTCTTATCTTTGTATTAATTTTTAATTCTCTCTTCATAGACTTATCCTTTTTTATAATGACAATCAATGGTTATTCCTGATACAGTTAAGTTTTCTCTCTTTCCAGTACGGTACTGTAATTCTGTCTTCTAGCTTTAGAATTATATTATTCATTTCTCCTGTAGCCATCAATAATTTAAAATGTTTGCTTTCATTTTTACTAAATAGTTGTAATTTCCTTAATGTCTTCTACCCTTAAACACAAAACATTTACTCCCCTCTGTCTCTGATTTCCCTTGTTATCTCCTGATTCTTAGTAGCTTTAGTTATTTCACCTTTTCTGAATATTTTTTCACAGTTTTGCTTTTCTTTGTTTTCATGCAGTATTGTTTGAGAAATGGATATTTGTTTATATATTTTAAATAAAAATTTAAATACACATTTTCCCAAATCTTTATTCCTGGTCAGTTCAGAACTATATTGTTATTATATATAGGTAATAAGTATTTACTAATCATGTGAACGCAGTACTTAAATTATTCTACTACCTTGAGTAAAGTCACTTCACTTACAACTTCTCTGACAGACTGCTCTAAGCATATGATTTCTTAGTACTGGACAAATGCTAAACTTTTTCATGTAATGTTTTATATTAAATTTTCCTTTACACCTAATAGTCTCCAGATTGTAATTCTCAGAGTATAAATTCATGAGACAGCAGTCTAGAATGCAAAATAACAAAATAATTGTTGCAACGAGTGATCTACGATGTTGTAAAAATTTCAACAGTTATAGTGAGGTACATAGGACTCAAAATGTAAGACCAGTGGCGGCCAGTGAGTCCTGAGGATGGGGAGGCTACAAGACAGTCACTTGAGCTGCGCTCAGTCACAGTACCCTCCCCCACCCCGACATTCATTATTCTACTATTAATTATGGTAGAACTATCTGATATTTACAGCATACACGTCTTATTAGAAATGAGTATCTTTAGCAAGATATACACATACTTTTAACAAGATATACCAAGGATTAACTTACTTTTGTTCTAGTAAAGAAGTTAACTTCTGAGTAGAAATATGTTTTGTAAGCTGTGATGAATTTATTTGTAGGCCTTCAGTAAATTCACTCAACAGTCCTTCTTATTCTCAGAATTATCGGTAACTTTATTATGCCAAGTTGGTCGACTTTTCAATTTGCAGAGGATTCCCTTTTCAGTTGAAACTAAAGCAATGGCACGGAGACAATCTTGAGTCCAGGAATATTATATCATTGCGAGAAAAGTTTTTAGAGTCACCTAATTTCATAAATTTTAATTCTTCACAGCCGGACAATCATACTTCTAGTTGAGCAATAATATTGGTTAACAGTAAGCATGGCCAGCAGAATAACCTCTACTTTACTCCACTACCGCATTTAAGCTATTTATGTTGATCCATGATGACTGGAAAGTTCTAGATTGGTTTTTGTGCCTTTTAAGAAATAAAAATTTTAGGATACGTCGATCAAAAACGTGTAGGCCTACCGTAATTAAAAAGTATTTTTGGAAGTAGTCAGATAACTTAAAATCAAAATTGTGATTACAGATTGATTTCAGATTCAGTTGCAATACAAATCAGAGCCTCTTACTACTTGTTTACATTTAATAATTTTCTAAAGTTTACTGGGGAGGCTCCCTTGCCTCCCCTGATGAGCCGCTGCTGGGTTAGACATCCACTTTGTTGAAGATATGATCCATTTGGCTCAGATGCTCATGTAGGCCAAGACTACCCCCATCTGTGATGGCAAATTAAGAAGAAGAAGAAGAAGAAGAAGAAGGTGAGAAGATACTACTCCATTAGTACCCCTATCAGTTCATTATGTTTCCCAGTCTTTTCGTGTTTTTTTCATATTTTTTTCTGTTACCTTCATATTAAGAAAACATTACTGCAAGTACAAGGGCAGATCCAAAGTGGAAGTTGTAGTGTGAAACAACAAATTACAAAAAAGCTCCAAACATTTATTAATGAATGAAACATTTATTCTTAAAAATTTGTTAGATTATAAATCTTGACATGGGTCAATCATATGGTTAGGGTGAAAGAACATAGGGGCCCAAAGAGACCACTTTTCAACACGAAGGGCCCACAGGGCAAATGGATATCAAAAATACTAAGAGATTGGCCAAAAAATCTCTGGAAGTAGGAGGGAATTGACACAGATGAGTCGAGAAAAAAAATTAAAGGTGGAAGCGGCCTGACTTAAGGCTATGACACAGTATACAGATAGGATTGCATATAGAAACTCTATAATAATCTTGACCACTCAAGAAACTCCATGAAAATCTCTACCAGTGTGATTTACTTGTTATGTTTGTCTGCCAGGAGCACAAATATGGGATTTATTAAATTATTGGATTTCGTTGTCCATGACGTGTCAGTTACTTAGCTAAATAAAATTAATTCACTACTGACTCACAGAACACAAAGTTTTTATATGTGAAAACGTAAACGTTTTACCTCATAGCCTCTGAAGAAGCTTTTTAAATGTGAAAACTGGATTTATTAAGTTCATATCTGACTTTTTTCATTGGCTTTATGTTTAAAACATTTCATTGAAATGAACTTTACTTCTGTTCATTACACCTATACATCATGAATACACCAATCTATTGATTAGTTGTAGAGAATAAAGTAAAAGATTCCAATAACAAAAATATTGTTACGATGGTCTACTGATCGTCATATGGTACAGTGAAAAACAAAATACAAGACACCCATTAAGTCACTAATCACCAGCTTTGTGCCAATGTAATTTAAGCTTAAATTATTTGGCGTGTATCGCGGCCACAGTGCCATCTGTATAGCGGGTTCAAGGGGTGTTTGAGCGGCCAGTGCCACGGCTTCACTGTATCGCTTGACCTTGACTGTGACATGGCGATAATTTTTGTGTGTGTGTGTGTGTGTGTGTAATCAAGTATGCCGTGCCATTCAGCTGATTTGTTGAATTTTCTGTTTGCGTGGGGCGGCAGGCATCGGGCGGCCTCATTTCTTCTTTTGCATTAAGGCGGGACACTGGTCTGGCGGCGTTATAAATTGAGATTCATCTTTTGAAATGAGTTTGTGATCAGTTAAAGAGCTTCAGGGTTCCCGCCTAGCCGGGAGGGAAAAGGGACAACGAAGATGGGGACAGAACATCCGTCTTCATCTGCAGAATATCGCAGCACTACCCCAACGCCATCAGACCTCTAGAAATCCCCACACTGCCAGCCCAAAACGACTGCCCTAAGGATGAAATGAAGCACAGGATTTTGGAGACACACGTGGTTGCACCATAGTCAGCATCATCACGCATTCTGAGTAACAGTAAATCTTCTAAACACAGGTGGGACTTTTCCTATATTTTAATCCACAAAAAACAGCAACCTATTGGATTTAAAACATGAAATGAAAGACATCTTCATAAACAGTAATTTCAGATGTTCAATGATCAACTGTCTGTTATAGCATGTCCGGTGGACATATAGTGATTAGTGTAATTAAAAGAGTTAAAGAATCTATCTGTTGAAGAATGTAATTACTATGCTGTATTTATAGAACACCATTTGCCTTTTGTCGTGATTAGTTAGCTAGCAAAATTTAAAACTGTTAGTTGGGCAGTTTAATTAACTCTTTCTTATCAATAGTCCAGTCGCCAGAGTAAAAATAATGGTAAAATTTCGTAAAAAATTGAGGCAAAGTGATATTTGGTATAGTTATTTAAAAAGGTCTAAATATCGGTTTAAAATCATCTTTGCATGTTTATAAGGTCAGGCTTTAAAAAAAACCTTATTTAAGGGCAGCGCGCGGTAAAATCGATAAAAACGTTTACATTCCGTGAATTTCTTTTCTTACTACTAAATAAACCATTGGATCATGATAAAGTCTTCATTCTTTTTGTTTAAAATAGTTCAAATTTTAATAGTAATAAAATCAAAATAACGATTTTGTTATTATTTCATCGTTAGGAGTATTAAATCGATAGACGGAATGGTCAATTTTAACAAATCTTCCTCTGTTGAATAATATTATTAAATATGTGTATTTTAATATACATAAAAGTCATTGTGTGTATTTATATTTCACACCTCCTACTAAACCACTGGACCGATTTCAACAAAACTTAGCACAAATATTTTATGCAACGGGAGAACCAACATAAGATAGGTGTTTTGGGCCCTGGGGGATGTCAAAAATGGAAAATATGAAAATACCGCATGTAGGGTATCAAATTAAAGGGGATTTCAATGCAAGTAACAATTTTTCATGCATATAAGCACTATTGAAAATTCTTGGGCCCTGGGGCTCAATAAATGGGTGGTTTTGGGGGAGGTCAAAAATGGAAAATATGAAACTGGACCGATTTCCACCAAACTTGGCACAAATTTTTTACGCAATGGGAGAACCAACATAAGATAGGTGTTTTGGGCCCGGGGGGATGTCAAAAATGAAAAATATGAAATATGAAAATACTGTGGGGTATCAAATTAAAGGGAATTTCAATGCAAGTAACAATTTTACATGCATATACGTACTATTGAATACATTTGGGCCCTGGGGCTCAATAAATGGGTTGTAATGGAGGGGTGTAAAAAATGGAAAATATGAAATATCATATGTGACATGCATATACGCACTATTAAAAATTTTGGTTTTTAAAAATTTTGGGCTCAATAAATTAGTGGAATTGGCGGAGGGGTGATGTCAAAAATGGAAAATATGAAAATACCGCACGTGGGGTATCAAATTAAAGGGAATTTTAATGTAAGTAACAATTTGACGTGCATATAATTTATCATATAATTCTAAGGCTGTTTTCACAATTAATAAGTCTGCATCATCGTCAGCTTGTTTAACGTTACCTTTCTTCTTCCAAACATCTCGTTAGAATTTCAATAAATCGAGTTTTATTAGTTTTATTCGAAAGAAATTGTTCTTGGGTCACTGTGACACACATATCTTCATAGAATAAAATATCTAAAGAGGAATTTTGATTGGTACGGCGATAACGCTCCATAGCTTTGATGCTGTTAGAATTGTTTGTATAGCCATCAAAAACTACAGTAACTTTTGATCCAAAGTGTCTCTTGACATAATTTACGTATCTTTGAAAAATACATTTGAACTTGTCATTTTTTGACCATACTACTCTATGCAGTAACATACCACCAACAATGACGTAAATGCAATCTTCAAGGTTAATCTCAGTGCGGTCCACTTCAAACATATCATATAGTTTAGACTTATCTGTTTTCCGAAATACACCTTCGTAAAACATAGATGTTGGGTACGGTGCAAGTTCATAACGCATGTAATCTTTTAATTCGTCGTCACTTTTTCTTGCTACACAAATGCGTTGAAATATAAACATTGGATCTATAGGGACAATTTCCTCTTGAATTTTCAGACTACTATTAACACTTTTTAATGACAGTACTCTATTTTTTCGTTTAAACGAAACTTTATGGAAGTTTGTACCAGCAATTTCTTCTAACCCTGCTTTTCCAACCTCAAAAGCATTATGACAGTTAATATTATTACCGCCAGTAACGCCAGTAGATATAGACATTATTGAATCTTGATAAGGAAATGTCTCGTGACAATCAAACCAGGATTTTATTTTGAGAATATCTTCAGTATCTCGTTTTATTCGAGAATCTCTAGCATCTACACGCTGATCGGAAGTAGAAAATTGTATACCACAAAAATTTTCTACTTCTTCGCAGATATCATGTGTATATGGCATCGCTAAAATCCATTTATTTGCAGTACTGGTAGTTACTCCCCGTCCAATCATACCACCATCAACTTTCATGACTCTCATTAAGTCCTGTTCGATTGTCATATCAGTATGAGTTCCTGACCAGAATTTCTCAATTCGTCTTACAGTACAAAATCTGTTATTTATAAAATTTTGAAGTTCTTTAATTTTTAAAGCGGTAGTTTCTGGAATTACATTTTGGTTTTGCATTGAGGTGAAAAGTTTTTCAGATTCTTTTATAAATTGATTCATATATTGTACATATAATAAGGCTGATTTCGTATAATTAAAATGTCCAGTCGCATAAAACTATGGCAACATTTGCTGAATAACTTGTAATTGAATTTTTATATTACCCATTTTTTCAGAGCGCGCAAATGCTTTTGCAATAGAGATCATTCGTATGTATTGTATCCATAATTTTGCAGTTTTACCGCATTCCTCAATTTCAATAATTTTTTCTAGAAATTTACCATTTAAGATGTTAAAAAAATTATGATCTTGTACTTCTTTGTAAGTAAGATTGTCATCTAAAAATTCTTGTAGTAAAGATTTCATATTTGAATATTCAACTTCTGAAAGATTCATTTCCTCAGTCTTTTTACACAAAACTATCCAAATTAATGTGTGGCCTCGTACTGCTCTAGCATAAGCATGGCCATCTAACATCTTATCTACAGTTCCTGGCGCATAGTAACAGCTTAATGCTTCTTTTAAACCGCTTCCTGCCATCACATAACCGATTGAACCAAGAAAAGACATAAGCAGATGAAATCCTCCAAGTCGAACAATTACATTATGTATATCATCATCAGGTGAGGATTGGACCATTTTAAACGCTTTCTGATACAAAGGTTGATCGAAAGTAACAAAACAATTAAATAGATTTAAGTTTTCACTAGTTTTACAGCGTATTTTAAAACGGTGTATATTGTATTTTTGTCAGTTGGAGGAGAGTGTACAAAAGGCAAGCAAACAATTCTAGATAATGTATACGTCATATTTTCCAAAAGCTTGGACATAAAGGCATTCCAGCCAGTAATGCCTGGTTTGGTCACTCCATAAATCCAAAGCAAGTCAGCATTAGAAAAATCTATATTATTAAAACTTGGGTTATCTACTTTTTCAAAAACAATGTTTTGGAGTGCATGTGTATTAATATTTTCAAAAATTTGGAATGGTATTTTGTCAATTTTGCTAATTTCTTTTGCAGTAGGCTTAACTGTCAATCGTTTTAAGGGAACTTTGTTATAATAACAATCTCTGGGACTTACAATCATAATACCTCCCATACTATGAAAAGTATTTTTCCCGTCTATAGTATTGATGTTAATATCTGAATTGTCAAATGCCAATTGTGCAAAACAACCAGATCTAAATGGAGAACGTGGACTAAGCAATACACTATCCTCATAAAGTGTTGCTTCTTTGTATGATGAACACACTCCCAGATGCGACAATATATCTATAATTCGTTTTGAAGCAAATTTCCTGTGCAACATTACAGACAGACCAACTTGCAATGGTGATAGAAAGGTTCTAGGTCTTATGCAACTCATAATTGAATGAGTAATTGCTGTGCATTTTGTTTCATATGAACTAATATCACCTTTTTTATTTTTTAAAATTATTTCTTCTATCAGAAACTGAAGGGATTCTGGGATATTCTCATTAATATTTTGGAATATATTATCACTTGGAGGATAAAATTCTGTATTACTTTTCTTCAGATTAACATCGTTTCGAATAATTGCTGCTGCAGATTTTAAGATTTTTCTTTTTTCTTCATTTTCATCTTTTTTTGAGGCTATCCATGTCTACGTTTAATTTTTTTAAATGGTCAAAAAATGGTGTCAGAAAGGCCAAAAAATTTTGTTAATTAACCACCCAAAAGTATTTTTAATAAGCTTTAATTTAAGCCGTCGTACACCTTTGTGCCACAATCTTGCCGTACTTTATGAGCACTCAAAGTTTTTTTGTGAATTGCGATTTTTTTGAGGTAATATTCGACATTTCAATATGAAATTTTTGGGGTTTATAGTACTCCACAAAGGTTACCTTTCCCTCAAGTTTTATCAACTTTCATTAATTTGTGTTAAAACAACAGCAATTTGTTTATAAATGCCATCGCCACTTTATTTATTTATTAACAATAATAATAACATCGACTTCCGTATTTATTATAGAATACTGAAAAAAAATCACATTAAAATCGGCTTGTTAGGTCCAAAGATATTTATAAAAACGCTATTTTGCAACTTAAATTGTTAATAAAAAAATAAACGGGTTGTTTTTACACAAAACTTAACTATTAGCTCAACTTGATCCCATTAACCAATTTAGCACACAAAAAATCGACTCCCAAAACAATTCACATTTGATTTTTATTTTGACTCCACTACACGTGCTCACAAATAAATAAATATTAGCATGTATAAAAAGTGTAAATAAAAACTTTAAACTGCAATTTTTTTACCTGTTTATATGATAAAAACAAAAATATTTGTAATGTTTTGATTATAACCTTTGAAGAAATATCAACTGCGTTACTGCTCCGTTCTTGTATAGCAAATGTTTGTATGGCACACCACAACAATGGGTGTTGCGCGCGCAGCTACATTTACAGTTCACACCCGAGGGGAATAGAACGCCGCGCCGTTTAAAAATTTTACCTGTTTTCTAGGGTCTTGTTTTTAGAGTATAGGTATAATCAGGTAAGAGAAATAACATGAATAGATAGATTTAGTATTGTAGTAGCTGTAACGTTAATTTCAAGTACTCAAATAAACCCACTTAAAAGATACATGTATGTAACGCAAAGGAGGCACCTTTTTTTAGTATACACAATTTTTATTTATTTTTTTTAATTTCGAAAATGATTTTAATTTTCATGAGTATAGTTTTTGATGCAGAACACTTGCAGCTTTCAAATACAATTTTTTGTATTTCGATATCTCTATTTTTAAGATTAATAAAGGCAGATAAACTCTGAATTTTCGAGTAAATTTAAAATATGTCGAAATACTCACTTTTGAAAAGGTGTTTTTTTTTAAATAACAACTTCAAAAGTATTTTTCATTATTATAAAATAAAAAGTTTATCTCTTTTAAAGGTAACTTAGTAAAGAACTACTATTTTTTTAAATTTTATTGTATAGTACTTGTAATTTTGTGGTTTCACTTCTTTTTGTATCTACAGTAAATATTTATATACTATATTCTTTATGTTCAAATAAAATATTTATGTAAAAATCAACAAATTTTGAAAGCTATACTGTTCCCCTTCAAAACTAGCCTTTATTTAACTGGCTATGCTTAGATTAAAGAAAGTTATGATATTTTTGAATAGACGCGCCTGGCTAATTTAGCGAATTACGCAAGATCGGGGGCAAACGCTCTTTTTAAAACGCAGCGCTCATCATTACCAATTTTCAGGAAAACAGTTCCATTAACGTAAAAATATGTAAGGAGACTTTCTGAAGGAAATTGTTTGCTCTTCAATATACACCTTTTTATTTCTTCCAACTGTACATATTTACGGAGTGCTTTAAGAAAATCTGTCTTTACGATTTTTCCAGACCATTTTCAGAAAACCCTAGAAAGGTAAACATGCAAAGATTTTTTTATATTAATTATTAACGTTTATTTAACACGTGCACCAAATATTGCTTTGCCCCAATTTTTTATCAAGTCAAAATCTCTGGCGACTGGACTACAAGATAAAATGTCATTAACAACTTGTACTTAACGCATTGATAAATAACTATGGAGTAGTTTCTTCCTAAATCTTCTTGTGTGAACAGGTCCTTATTAGGGGCTGTTACAGAACTGAACCAGTATAATTCTTGTAGTATGACACCTTAAAATTTTTTCTTAAGTGGGCAACTGGTGTGTATAAGGCATGGTGATAGTATAAAGATATATATATATATATATATTACAACGTTATTTTTAGACACTTACTTTTACACATATGCTCTTACTCATTTGTGCGCACTTACCCACGTCTCGGAGGTATACTCTTCTTCTGCAGTATTTACCTTGATGTTCCCCGGCTGGGTCGCAGACTTTGGTCGTTGATTGAGTGTGGATAAGCACGTGAATAACGTTACAAGTTTTAAATACAAGTAAAGAGTACAGAGGATTTAGTACTGGTTGTGAAATTAGTACGACTGTTTTAATAAAATCATATTCATTTGATTTATTCGTTAAAAATTCAAATTATCATGTTATTAATTGTTTAGTGTGGGTTAATTATTATTCAAACCCTTATATTCAATCTGAATATAATGCACTTATAATGTGTTTAAATCTTATTTCTTATATTTCTAAGACATAGTATACACATACATAAATCATATATGACCTGAAATATTACACAGACATATAACATATAACACATATAATTATTATAAAACGTGATTAATACATATAAAATTTATTATTCATCTTGTCTTTGCAAATGTGGTTTTTAATATATACCACTTAATAAAACTTAATTAATTAAATATTTATTAAAATATTAATAGAGAACATTTATTACTTTAATTGATTCTATTATTTAATGTCTCAATTAATTAACAATCTTCTAATTATGTAACTCTCATATTTGAAATTACTCATCTAATCAATTACAAAATATAATAAAAATATGTTCTTCCTTGACCATTTATTTATGAGATTACTACAGTTATATTCTCTATTCTCTCTTGCTTCTTGTCGGATCGTAGTCGATAAATGTGTGTCGTCCTTTCCTCCTTTGTAATAAGTAGGGTCCCTCGTACAGTCTGAATAGTTTCTTTGCTGTATTGTCGATTCGTTTTCCCACTGGATTACTTCTTAGCAGCACTCTCTCTCCTTCATGGAATGTGATGAGTTTGTGCGTTCTGTTGAACCTCTCGATCCTCTTTTCTCCAAGTTTTTCCATCCTCTTCTTCGCATTGTCGTACTTGTGACTCAATGGAATTTGTAGAGTTTGGTTTGGAGGTTTGTCAATGTTTCTCGACCATAATCTATTAGGTTTTTTATTTGTTTCCAGTTCCACCGGTATATATCCCGTAGCTTCACTGTATGTAGCATTTATAACTTATTCAAAAAATGATATGTACTCTGCCCATCGGTTATGTTGTTCATTACAGTAGATGCGTAAATGTCTTCCTAACTCTTTATTTACCCTTTCAGCAAGGTTTACTTGTGGATGTCATATTGACGTTAACACTGGTTGTATGCCTTGCTGAGTTAGCGTTTCTGTCCATGCTTTATTTTGAAATTGTTTACCTTGGTCACTCAATATCTTTTTGATTTGACCATACCGGTACGTATTTGCGTAGTATGACATTCAGTACACTTTTTGTGGTGGGTCTTCGAATAGCGTAGAGTCGAACTGCCTTGGTGAACACATCTATACATACAAGTATATGTTTTGTACCCCCATGAATAGCTCTCGGAAATGGGCCCAGGAAGTCTACTGCTACTAATTCTCCCTTTTCCTGTGTCTTGATATTTTGCATATCTACGTATGTATGAAGATTCGGATGTCGTGCTGTTTGACATTCGTAGCATCCTTTTAAGATTTATTCTTCTAAACATATTATTCAAAATGAAGTCTTCCTTCAAAGCTAAATGACATTTTAAAGCAGATGCATGTGCTAAACTTTGATGACATGGTATAGTTAGTGTTTTTAGCATCTCTGGTGATAGGTCTATTTTCCAATCATAATTGACGAGTTTGTACAATATACTATTTTTTATCGTATATCTACTAGATAGTGTTGATAACTTCATGTGACTTATTTGAAGATCTTTATTTTGTTCATTTGCTATATTATTTAGCAAATACTTAACTCTATCATCTGTTTGATATGTAATATTTAATATTTTTATCTCGTTACATTTCTTTATACTACTTATTGTTCCCGCTTGTGTAGGACAATAGGTGTTCGACAATATTCTTTCCTGTTGTGTATTGTTTGTATCATTTAGGGTGTCGCGCATCTCATGTGTGTGCAGGTCGTTTAACAAGCCTGTCCGTACCGGTATTTTGTTTGTGTAAGGGTCGTTTTTAAAACCTGTCTGAGCTGGCGTTTGGCTACACTTCTGCAGTCATTAATTTTTCTTCTCAATTGTCATGCTACGCTCACCCCCTCTCTTTGGACGTTGACGGGCGTGTCGATTGTTGCACAATTTTATTTTTATAATTATTTTTACTATTATTATGATTATTATTTGCATTAATGTTATGTACATTTGCATTGTACGGTTTTACGTATTTTTTTGACGTACCTGGATGTGAGTACACTCCTTTATTGGGAGTTGGATTACCTTTTTCAAAGGGTTGTTTATGTTCTTTCCAATTATCTTCTTTCTTCGCGAATTGCATTGATTTGTGTTGTATTGGATTTTGTGTAGAGTACTGCTGCTCCTGCGGCTGGTTATCTCTTCTTTCGTATTTTTTATTAACAAACTGTGATGATTGTGTTACAAGAATAAAATGTTCCTCAATAGTTTTAACTCCTTGGGTATATGCGGCAAGTCTAATGTGTCTGTCAAAATGGTAGCTTAATTTTAATACTAATTCATGCTCCGTGAAACTTGGTCTAAGATGCATACCCCCTTTGACAAGCTGTATGATGTAGTCATCCATGAAACATTTGCTGTTGACGTAATACCGCCCATACTCCAGCTGGTCTCGTACTTCTCTCTGGGTATGTATATTCCAGTATCGATTTTCGAATGATGCCTTGAACTGTTCATAAGTTTCTGTTTGGTCCTGAACAATCGTATACCATTTGGATGCTGTTTCCTGGAAATGTCGACTTACAAATTCTATATGGTCTCTGTCGTTTAGTTGCTTCCTATAGTTGCCATTTCTCGTTCACACTTATGTAAAAATTCTATGGGGTTCTCCCATTTACTACCTTTAAAACTGATCTTCTCTCAATCGTCTACCTTTGCAGCACACATCATTATAGCACTGGGTCGTCTCTTGACTTCTGCTCGTATTTTTTCTACCTCCTCTTGTAGTCCATCTTTCATGTTGTTAATTTTCATGGAGTGGTGTGTAGTTTTTCTCATGACCTCCTCCACAGCTATTTCTACTGTCTCGGTCCTCACAGTGTGTTCCTTTGTTCTATTAATGTTGTCCAGGATGCACTCATTTACATCTTTGTGTCTGAGGTCTTGCTCCTGACAACTGACACACTAATACACAACACCTCCAATCACCCAATACAACACAAACTAGCTGCTTTTAGAACCATGATACATAGACTTAACAACATCCCCTTAGATGAAATAGACTACAAAGACGAACTAAACACGATAAAATATCTAGCAGAATCTAACGGTTATGACAGAACAATAGTCAGTAAACTCCTACACAAAACAAACAACAGACAAAGACAGAAAACAACAAATTCATAACACTAACATACATCAACAAACAAACAGAAAAAATCGCCCACAAATTGAAAAAAGTAGGATACAGAATCGCTTACAAAACTACTAACAAAACAGAACACACACTATCAAAACGCATGACCAAAGCACAAAACAAATTCAATCTACCCGGTGTATATAAGCTAAATTGTTCAAATTGCAATAAATTCTACATAGGCCAGACAGGACGTAGCTTCAAACAGAGATACATTGAACACACAAAAGCACTCCACAACACTACAGAATCTACCTTCGCAAACCACCTCATTGAAGCAAACCACACATATAAAAACATCGACAATAACATGAACATACTACACGTACACACAAAAGGCCGAAAACTAGACACTCTAGAACAATTAGAAATATACAAACACACAAAAACAAATAAAAACGACATCCTAAACGAACAGACACAATTCAAATCGCATGCATTATTCGAACACATCTCACCACACACACACAGCTTCAATCTTTCGAAAAACTATCTCGTCGCCAACAACAAGACGAACAGCGCTACTTACGACAGCCTCTGATGAAGCCTTCTATAGGTGAAAGCCGGTTTAGGCTGTAAGGTAAAACTTTACGTTTTTACTCATAAAAAACTTAAGTGTTCCGAGTTGTCAATATTATAGTGATATTTAAATATTGAGGTTACGACCCCATCTGATTAAAACAACAACCTTGTCTCTTATTTCTTATAATTAAATTAACTAATTTATTAAATTTTTTAATTAAAAGCAACCCAGCATTTCGCTCACACACACACTCATATCTTTTAAACCCCTTTATTTAAATTTAACGCTTTTATGAATTTAAATATATTGATTGGTTTAAGTTCTTTCTGTTACTTGACTGGCGGCGTCTCTGCAGACCACGTGTCACTCTTATTACATTTTTGTTCACTGGTTGCGTCCAAAAGATGTTGCACTGATTAAGTTTGGTTCACTTGCGGTTATTTGCTCTCTCACTTTTGAAGATTTTACTGTTTACTGTTACTTTATATCAAGCCAATTTTATAGTTTAAATCACATTTTCACTTTTAAAGAAATTTTCGGCTCGCGAGCCTGTACATTGAACCACGCGGTTCTGCTTGGTGACTTGGTAGTACTGAGTAATTTTTTCAAGATGGCTAAAAATGTTCTCCTGCTCACCAGCTTGTTTGTGATAGGCCCAACGGGCGTAACATGATACAGTAATTAGCGACCACGAATTACTGTATACTCACTCTGGCTGACTAGCGAACCTTGTATGTGACATTATCGTGTGAATGTTGGCCGACACCTGCGCTCATACGCGTGAATTCGCACCCTTGTTGATAACCTGCATTCCAGTGCCTCACCGCGACAGTCCTGTAGCTATAGTTCGTTCACAAAATATACTTGGTTTAGGAAAAACTTTAGATTACAGACCCCTTCATTCTGTACCGTTACAAGGCATGATGTATCATTGTTTGAGTGTCAGTTTAATTCATAAGGTATCTACATATCCAACCTTTAGTAATTGTTTATTAGAACTTATTTATAAAAGTCATATGAATAAAGGTTAATACTTAGTGATGTCAGCTTATGTGTAGGCAATGCACTTAAATGTGTTTGAATAATTTGTTGTTGATTAATTATATTCAAATTTAATTCTTTGTTAATATTGCCAATTGTTATTCAATATTTGAGAGATGCACGTTTATTAGTGATAGTGGAAAATATAGCCGTGCATACTGTAATAAAGATGTTATCATTATAAGAAAGGAACACTAATAAAAACTGTTATCGTTATGCAAGTGTTTTATTGCAAGTCCTGTCACGATGGGCTCAGCGCATCTTTTTCCATCTAGACCACGAGTCTCGTTTAGTTTTAAGAATTAAGTAACGACCCCTGATAAAAAAAAAAAAAAAAAAATCAGGGGGACGTTTCAGCTTTAATTATCACAATTAAACAGTTTGTAATTAACAAGACAGTCTCTTACAAAAAATCAAATAAAACTTGTTCACATGCAATAAAATGTCACCTAATATAACACAATTGTATTATAATTGTCCCGCCCGATTATTAAACACAACACTCCACTAATAACCACTTGACTTGAACGCATACAGTAATTGCCAACAAAATAACTGAACTAAGGTTGCTGACTCCTGGTATTTATACCCCACTCACCAACCAGAACATTCCACAACTACACATTGTTCTGGAATAATTAATGTCATTAATTGTGGCCTTGACACAGTCAGCGAGGCTGGCGGTGTCTAGAAAAGTCTCGCAAGCGCATGTTGAAATCACGTACGCCACAACATTCAGTCGGATTCCAATAGATCGTTCGAGAAACACGTAGATTGTTCTGTGATGTCGTAACAATATTGTCACTGACTGCCTTATAATTTTTGTTTCTGTATAATTGATGCAAAACTTACTAATAGTATTGGTATGACGATCACACAAACCATCATCTATGAACAATGGAGTAAACTAAACACCAGAGAAGTTGTTAATTATAATTTTAGTAACACTTGTATACTAATGTCATCATCTTCACTAATGTCGTAACAGTAATAGTCATCACCTAATGATACTGTCACAATAAACAATAATGTAAGTCATTGATCAGATACTCGATAATTTACACATAATAATTATCACTTTGCACTAAACTGCTGTGAACAAGTGAAGTGAATCGTAAGTGAATAACAACTGCCTGGCTGCTTTCAAAATGACTCTCTATAACTGGTCAGGGTGACAAGGTGATTCTACAACCATCACATTAATGTGTGGAGTATAGTTGCATAGTTGAAGGATAATCGTAAACTGAATAATTTGGCGACCTTGTAAACATTGCTGCCAAACCTTAAGACATACAGGCCATGCATGTTACTATTTCATAGGGCTAAGAATATTAAAAATATAATATATAGTGTTACGACATCACAGAACAATCTACATGTTTGTCGAATGTGCCAGAAGAATCTCGCTCTAATGTATGTGGCATACGTGACTGTCAACGCATCCGCGAGAGGTTTCTCAAAGTCGCCAGCCGCGCGGACTGTGTCAAGGCCGCAGTTAATTACGTAGTTCACATGGGCGCTAAGACGCAATTAGGAACGTTCTGGTCTGTGAGCGCAGGTATAAATATATGGCGGCAGCGGCCTTAGTCTTCAGTATAGCTGCGATATATTTACTGTGTGGCTCGAGTTATTTTCGGGTGATATTACTGTGTGCATTCAAGTGGTTATTAGTTAAGTGTTGTGTTTTATAATCGGACGGTATATTGTAATACAATTGTGTTTTAATATTAGTTGACATTTATTTGCATGTGAACAATTTTTATTTGATTTGTTATAAAAGACTGTGTTGTTAATTACGAACTGTTTAACTGTGAAAATTAAAGCTGGTGATTAGTGACTTAATTGGTGTCTTGTACTTATTTTCCTTCCACTGTACCTACGACGGTCGAGTAGACAGTCATAACAATATGTAATACTTGCAATTAAAATAAACATTTAGTCTGTATTGTTATACTTATTAAAAGGATAGATGTAGAAAAACCATATAAACTTATTAAAAGATACATTAGGTGGAACTGACAGAACTATGCTATTGCATTAAAAAAATGAAACATCATGGGACATATTTTAAATCAAAGTATGACTAGGACTGTTTTCCTTAATCACCTTAAAATTACTGAAGTATGGCAATCTTTTAAGCTGATAATAAGCTTACAGGTAATAATTATCAACAAACGACTTAACAAATCTATCTGAAATTTATGAAAAAAATGTAAAGTAGACTTAGTGATTTTCTACATAACACAATATACATAATATTTGAAAAAATTTGTATTTGTTAACAACACAGACAACAATAGACATGTTGGGAGGAAAGAATTTCTATTATTGGCGCTTCCAGGTTTGCATAATTTTATTATTGTTTTTTCCTAGTATAACATATGCTTTGTTTACAGAGTACGATTACACACTACTTGCACCTGAGGTTAATATAACAAGTTTTGGAGAAGTGACTGTCATACCGGTACCACAAGATATGTTGTTTACTTTGAATTCAAATCCATTATTCTATACTATTCAATATAAGGTACAGTGCTAGATTACAATTTTTGTTTTTTTGTTTAGTTATAAAGACTTGGTTTTTGAGGCTACAAATAATTGTACCAGTTGTAAGTAAGGAGTTGATGATATGAGAATTATTCACAATTCATATTTTAGTAATATAAAAACTTTCTTGTTATTTAATGTACTGCTTTTTTGATTGCATGAACTGACACGTACGTGAAAAACTTTGGATCTTCTTCCAAGTGGCCAGTGAGTGCAATGTGTACGCAGAACTTACATAATAATTCTGTGGTTTCTAGGTTGTAGGATGATGTGACGCTGTTTTCAGCTGAATTCTGCATGAATTGTTCAGTATGGCTGAAACTAAACATTATTATATGAGGTAGCTTCAAAAAGTCTCCAAATTGGCACCTTTTGTTTAAAATAATAATTTCTCCAAGGAAATTATTATTTTATAAGTTGGCAGTGTTCACAATATGGCTGCTCCTCATGTGACGATACAAATCAGGGTCACAAGTAAAAAGGGGTTCAGAGTTTTTAATCATGTAAAAGTTGGGAAATAAAACCATTTATGGAGAACAGTGGTAAAATACAATGTAAGAAAACTGAGTGTGAATTGTAAACAAGTGAGTCGACCTCTATTTTTAGCTGTGCCAAGCCCGTAGAGCATTGTATTTCGACTGACGTCATGAAAACGTCATGGACCTAACCCTTGTTTATATAACCTTGGAATGCAATCAGACGCCGACCGGCCTCAGAAATTTGCCAACGTGGAACGTTCAGCCAAGAGGGGGTATCACGTGACCCACGAATGTATTGGTCGCTCCGAGAACAAAATCGCCCTGTTTGGAACAACATCTTAACCCGGCCGGGGTGTTTGAACCAAAGTCCGTGGACCAATCTCAATTTTGGCGATTAACCAGTAAAAAGTATATAAAACACCATTAATTAACTTCCTTCAAGTGGCAATCCAATCATCACAAGTAACTAATAGTTTAAACAGTGTTCATGAATATTATAGAAGAAATCAGTGGAACGAGCAATGGTGTCTCATGATGGATAACCCTTCCAGATAAGTAAAATAAGACCTAGGCAAACTACACTACCCGTCATGGTGATAGGCTCAATAGAAATTCAAACCAGTCAAATAATGAGATCTCGAAAGTAACGGGGGGGAGGGGGTAAATAGAATGAATGAGTGTGTACAAAAACGGAGTACTGTTTGGCTTTTCCTTAATTAAGTAATGTTAATTTAGCGAAAAAATAATTATCCAGGATCAGTGTTGATTTGTTAATCAAATAATGAATAGGGTAAAACCTTTGAATTTACTAAATGCAAATAAATATCACAAGTATTTCACAATGACCACGTGTTAGAAATAAATTATTGCACAGCCACCTCAATATGTTTCTGACATCTGATTTACGCTTAACGGATCCTGGAGTTTTCTGAATACAGGGAAATAAGCATTTTAATTTTAAGTATCAGGAGTTGCATATGACTATACATATGCTGGCGACCCAATGACGTGCTGTGGAAGTACAAGGTAAGTAATAAAAATCGACCAGGTAAGTGGTATTTTGGGCGGGTAAGTTTGAAAATAAAGGTAAGTAAAGTTACAAGTGGCGACAACTGCCAGGATTATTGTTTGTAAAATTGATAGTAACTTTACACTCATATTCTTTCATCCTATCCAATAATAGCACAGATGTGTGTTTCTTTAACATGCATGTGAAATTGTTGCAGTTAAAAATTTCTGTAATTGAACAACATACAAACGTAAAATTTTGCATTGTCCTTAAAAAAAAAACTATCAGAGACAGTAATAATATTTAAAAATCATATGGTGAATCAGCAATGAAAAAACAAGTGTGTGAGTTGGGCACAAGCATTTTCGTGAGGGTCATATTATTGTCGACAATGATGTTCATAGTGGGTGGCCATCTATTGACAGAAAGAAATCTATTGAGGAAATAGCATTAGAAATTTGAATATCAGTTGAAGTTTTCACAGCATTCTCCATAATGATCTGAAAATCCATCAGGTTTGGGAACAAATTTTTTGAAAAATTACACTGGCAGGAAACCTTATCACTATGCTGACTAAGATAAACATTTACTGAATAGTATAATCATATAGTATAATCATATGAGATAAGATAAGGTGTTTTTCTGTACAATCCACAGATGAAATGCCAATCGTCAGAATGGAAATCAAAATCATCTCCTCAGACACAGAAGTTTCATGGACAAGAGTAAAGGAAAAGTTGTATGGAAATTGTTTAATTCCCAATGGGGAATTACACTATACATTCATTTCACAAGGCCAAACAATGAAATGTACAATTAAATGTATATATATGGGATGCAAATCATAAGGAAGTGTCCTGAAAAATGTTCAAAAGAACGGGGTTCTCTTGTATATGTCAGTGTGCCAGCACATCAATCAATCCTGGTTAATCTTGTACACTACAATGTGACAACTCTTGAGCATCCACCATATTTTCCTGACTTGGTGCCAGCCAATGTTTACTTGTTTTCTAGCTTGAAATTGGCTCTGAAAGAGGAAAGCTTGAAATAGCTCTAATGACGTTTACGTCCATCACTGAAGGGACAAAGCAGTTGAAGAAGGTTTATAAAATGGGTTCCAGGAATGGTTCCAAAAACTTAACAAATGGTGGCAGAAGTGCGTAGCTGCTGAAGAAAACTTCTTTGAAGAAATAAAACATAAAACAATATAATCATTTTAATATAACAAAAGTTTTTGAAATGAACTAATTCTGTAACCTTTTGAATCTACCTTGTATATGATCATACTAAATATTTCATATATACATATATTTATATAACTTGCTATTTATACTTCATTATTTTTTCAGAATTTTTTTTAACAATTTGACAGGTGTTTTTCATGATATGTTAAGTAAATTAATGTTATTTAAAAGTGCTGCTGATACATCATTTCCATTTATTTAGAATTTAATTGTAATAATGTATTTATAATACTATAATTGATATTTACAATTATACTATAATTATAACATTACATTAATGGTATAACTTAAAAAATTGGGTGCACACATGTATGTGTGTGTGCATGTGCATGCGAGCATGGGTATACAGTCGCAAAAGAGATTAATTTCTTCTACAAGTGTAAAAATTATGTAGTATGGCACTTGTTTTACACAATCTTTATTGTCAGCATCATCAGAGGAAATAATTGTCCGTATATTCGATACATAAATTTTGTGAAACTTGTCAATGTCAAATAAAATGGTTTTCATACTTGCAGAAGAAATGTTATTTTAATGATAATAAATATGATGTAATTGCAATAAATGTTTGTGTTGCAATTTATTGAAACACACATACAAAATTGGAATTTACCCAATTATTTCACTTCATCCAGTGCTCTCAGCTGTTGTCATCACTTTACAGCTCTTCACTTGAAACTGTCTTGTAAACTTTGTAATCCATTCTTTTAGAGTCATGATTTCCCTTTTCCTTAATATTAATTTCCTCTCAGCAGGCTTCCTATTTAATGTGGGTCTATGTTTCTTCAACATTACCTACTAACTCCCTTGTGCTTTCTTCTTCTGTTCTCTGCTGGTATGCCATCACAATGTTCCCATCCTTCAGATTCTCTGTAGGATCTAAATATCCTTTAGATCATTTTCCCAGCTTTCCAAAAATGTAATATGTCTGTCATCATAATCAGATTGTGGTCTGAGTCTGTATCAGCTGCTGAGTGTTCTCATCCTTCATTTCATTCATAAACATGTTTTGACACTGTGTAGTCAATTTGGTATGTAGCAATCATTTTCTGCATTTCCAAGTATACCATCTCCTGTTGTGATTGTTAAATCATGGATTTGTAATGACCAGCTAATTCCCTGAACAAAATTCAACTAACTGATTGACTATCTCTTCCATTCTTCAACCCCAAATGACATTTTCCAACCTTTTTCTGAGTCTTCTTCTGTCCCCTCACCAACAATGGCATTCACATCCCCATGAATAATAAGCTTTTGCTTTACTAATAACTTTCTCAATGACTTCATACATATCCTTCCTGGTTTTTATGATCTGTAAGTGCCTTTTAAACCTGAGCAATAGCTGTGTCATTTGGCGTGGTTCTAGTTCGACAAGTATTAATCTCTCAATAACCTGGGCATACCGTTTGAGTCACAGGCTCATTTGTTTGGTCAATATTATAGTAATTCCCGTTTCTCCTGGCTTCTCTGAGAGTTTCAAATTATCACTTGAAATGTCACCTACTTCAGGCCATCGTACTTCTGAGACCCTGAAGAATCACGTCAATCTTCTGTCATTTCATTTGTTGATTTACATTTTCCAAATTATCACATTTCAATACTGACTACATATTCCATGGTGATATTATCTTCTCTTCTAGATTATGTTTTCCCTGTTTAATATATTTAGCAATCCTCTTCCAGAGATCTAAATGGGGGACTATTAATTCAGAACATGTTACTAAACAGCCTTCTATCATACTGCCGTTACTTAGGAGTTGTACCATATATTTAATACAGTGGGTTATCTTTGTCTTCTGCAATATATGCCGCTTATTATAGTCATCTGCCTCTAGGAGTGACTAGAGGTCACCCCACCCCAAGTCAAAGACAGTGCTCTCCCCTTAACCTGCTCATCCCTCCTCTAAGAAGGCAGTGTAAGAAAGGTCTCTTTATCCTGGGAGACACTTGTTCCCTGCGTTTGTTTGCTGCTCGTTACATGAGCATTGCCCCTCTCTACCCTGCTGGGTGATCAATGTCAGGACTTTTCCTTCATCATATCTAGGAACAGAATTGCATTCCCTAGACTCTCCAATACTTTTAAAGAGGCTATACAACATTATAATTTGTTTTTCGATATGCTAATGTTAACATATAATGTATGTTTTCTTCATCATCATCATCAGCTGTGGCTCTGCAACCCTCGGTGGGCTTGGCCTTTTACAAGAGTCGACTCCGTTCTTCCCTATTGTGTCCTGTCTTTCCAGTTTCTTATGTTTCACTTTCTGTGGTCCTCCGCCATAATGCACGTTTAGTTCTTCCTATTCTATAATTATAAATTTTCAGTATATTAGTAATAATATTAATAACAATATTATTGTTACAGAAACAGATTGGCCATGAACCATGGAGCTCATTTAATACATACCCACTCAGTCAGAAAAAGTCTGATATTGTTATCAGAGGTTTGGAACATGGTATGCCATATTTGGTAAGAACTGTTTTGATTGATGCAGACCTTAATAGTTACCAAGAAGAGGACATTCCTAAAGCTAACTTTGTTTCACTGTGTACAAGTAAGTACTGGCATATACAGACTTACAGTATAATATCTAGCCACGATGCTGCAGCTAAGTTTTGTTAAATTTGTGCTGAATCCTTTAAGCACAAACACTTATTTTAATTTACAGTATATATGTCATGAAGGAGTTTTCAGTTACCATTCATTGGCTTGTATATTTATTCAACAATTTCCTATCAATTCTACCTCATTAAATTTCTCTTGAATGTTTCAGTTTTTCATGATATTTCCAGAAAATAATTTTTGTAGTGTTTAAAGATATAGAGAAGGGTGGAGGATTGGAAAGACATTGAATTTTTGGAGGATTGATGAGAAACTAACATTCTGTTCTAACCAACGCTCTACGACAACAGGATATGAGAAGAAGATATATTTAACAGATTGTGTCTAAACTTGACGACTGTTCTTGTCTTTTACTACATTTCTATAATTAGCACAAAAATTCTTATTGTCCAGACCATCTTTAACTATGTTACTAGCCAAGTCACTAGTAAACTACTAATCTTTGAAAAACAATGTTTAGTAATTTGCATAACTGACAACAGTAACCATTTCTTGTCTTTTTCATAATTTTTACACATACCTGTTGGGGTGGGGTGGGTGAGTGTAACCCTAAGAAAAAAGGATTATCATCATCATCATCATCATCCTCAAGGTTTAAACCAAGAATGGTTTGTTCCGGTCTCAAATAGGCAAATATTACAGCTGGTCACTCCAGCGCTTCCTCGGACATCCCACACCTCTCCGTCCCCTCGGCTTATAGTTCAATAGTTGTTTGGGGATGCGGCAGTCATCTGTGTTTCTTCTATGATCATGGAGAGTATACCCTGCCACATGCCTGAGAAATCTCATTTCAGCCGCGTGGATGTGACTGGCCTGGCCTTTCGTTAAAGTCCAATTCTCAGAGCCATCACCTTGTAGAATTTTAGGTGTTTCTTTACTTGCTGACTTAAGGGTTTTCGTGATGGTCCCGCACATTAAGTTGAACTTATGCAACTTGTTCACCACGTTGTTGCTTGCATTATAAGACACACTGTAGCCCAAGTATTCAAAACTGCTAACTTGTTCCAGGACAGTACCGTCTATAACAATTTTTCCCCGTACGGGATCAGTTCCACAAAAAGCCATCACCTTGGTTTTAATTGTGGATATCTGCAATCCAGAGTCTTTACAGATTCCATTTAACAAATGTATACCCATCTGCAATATGTTTTCAGAGTCCGATAGAATAGCCTGATCATCCGAAAACAACAAAGTGTCAATTGTAGAGTGATCAATCATAAAATGGTCTGGAAGACACATCTGCCAGTTTAAAAAGGATTATCAGCATCAAAATCATTGTTTAATGTTGATGTACGCATCAGTGCGGTGTGTTCTATAATGTAGTTTTAAATAATTTAATTAAAGTGCTATTCAACACAACACATTATTACATTGAATTCAATGAGGAGTTGAATAAGAACACTGTTAAGCATACTTTCAGTATAATAATAATACAGATACAGTGATATACAGAAAGAAAGTAAGAGGAGTAAGATGAGCAGAGAGTGGTGTAATTGATATAAAAATAACATTAATAAACTGTTATTTCACTGTATCTATAGATCCGGTAGATCGTTCCAATGCCACCTACTATGCACATTTTACACAATTTAAAAATTGAAGTCCTGAATCCAAGAACAAGTAAACATAAGAATTTTGGTAACTAATCTCCACCCTTCCACAGCTGTCAAATAATCAAATTATATTTATTGCAATGTGGCTGGTTAGTTTCCTATACAAAACTGTGTAATTTTGAAGACCCATGCATTTATTGACAATGGGCCTTTAAATGACTTTAAATAACTTTAAATGAAAATGCATTCATTATTCTAAAACTAAGTTCAGTGTTCTTTAACATGATTAGTTTGATTAAAAGTTTAACTGAAATAACACTGATAAATAAATGTAAGCTTTCGACAGCCTGACAGCCCGGAAAATTGTGATAATGAAAATAACATTCTTTACAAATATAGTGACAAACAAATTTTTATAATAAAAGACATGTTTTTACTAAATTTACATGTGTAATATTAATTACATTAATATTATAGTGTTTTAATTATATGCATAGTCTTTATAATTAATTAAAAATATTTTTTAACATTTTTAAAGTGCTACTGAAAGAAGGTTATATCACATATATATTCTGTATAATATTTACCTTATTTCTTCCATTGTGTGACTTCGTTTTGCGTTTTGATTTGCTTTACGCGTTTCGAGATATATGTCTCGTCATCCGAAATAAATAAAATAAAAATTCAGTCTTAGCGAGGTCGTTACATATTAAAATACAAACATTTGAAAACGATTACACACATACCTGCTTTACTTGAGTGCGCACTCGAGTCGGACCGATCGGACACTGATTATCAATACCTATTGTGTAGACAGGTTTATTGTGGTATCGTAGAGCGGGTTTGATTTAAAATTTAAATGATAATTTAGCATGAAGTCACGACTGTGTACATCATTGTACACCCTATATATCTCAAATTCTTCCAAGGCGTTCTTGTAAGTGCCTTTATTACAAAAATGCATGGGTTTCAAGTTGGAAACAAAGCTTGTATATTTATGATTTAAGTTTATCAAGTGACGTGCATAGTTGGATTTTATGTTTGATGGTGTTGTCTGACCCTTCAGAATGTGCTTAGGTGTATGTTCAATAAAATGTTTTTGGAAACCCCTTCCAGTCTGGCCAATATAAAAGCATTCACAATCGTCGCACGATAATTTATACACCCCCGTTTTCTTTTCTAAAGGGATAGTTATTTTATTATGGAGTATGTTCATAAGATTATTGTTGGCTTTAAATATTATGGTTCTATTGTTATTATTTAACACACTGTGCCGAATCTAAGAGAGATCGGCGCGTATACGGTATTTAACGTTTTCGCTAAAAGAAATATAGGAACGATAGTTGGCGGTGGCGTTTTGCCGTACTGTGTTTAACAGATATACGCAAACTATTCTGTAATGATGGTATTTAAGTGTGCCCAGCCAGTGCTGCACTCTGGTGCTCGATACTGATTGCGGGCAAACTATAGTCGGAATTGCGTTCTAAAAGGTTGTCTCTCGCTGGTCGCCCATACTATCGCTTCGCCTGCATTCTTCTCCGACAGAAAGGAGCCTTTCGTTGCACCATCTTCTACCTATGGCAGGCTAAACCAATACAGATCTGCGGGTCCCTCGCTGCAAGCCAAGGAACAGCTCCATTCCTGAACATGAACATCTAGACTCTCTCTCAACTTCATCTGCCGGAGGAGAATAGCGAGGATAAGCCACCAACACCCTAACATGTAGACCAGAAGACCACCGCTTCACACCCATGGAATTAATAAGGTGACAACAAACCAATTATTTTGGTTGGGGTGAGAGTCAACAGAAGGCTTTCCACACCTTGAAGGAAGCCATCATCTCCCCACCGGTGTTACGGATGCCCGACTTTTCGAAACCGTTTATACTACAGACGGACGCGAGTTCGGTTGCGCTCGGGGCGGTTCTATCCCAAGTTGTTGATGACGCTAGGCAGCCTGTGGCTTTTATTTCCCTGACTTTGACCCAGCAAGAACGAAAATCATCGGTCTATGAGCTAGAGTGTTTAGCTGTTGTGTACGCTCTAGACAAGTTCAGGCGTTTCCGGGAACATGCTGAGTTCCTGCTCGAGACCGACAATAAGGCTCTCTCTTGGCTTCTGGCTCATCCCCGGCAACTGGGTAAAATTGGTAGATGGGTGGTAAAGATCTCATCCTTTAAGTTCAAAGTGCAACACATTAGGGGATCTCAAAATGTAGTTGCAGACGCCTTGTCCCGCATGTTTTCCCAGCCCAGTGATGCCCAATCTGAGCAACCCTGTTCCGTTCTGTTAGACTTTCCATTAGCCTTCAATGATGTGTTACCCCATCAGTTAAACGACGAAGAGCTGGGTCCAGTCATCCAAAAAATAAAGGAGGGTAACGTACAGGCCCCTTACTTCTTGTCCAAGGGAGTCCTCTGTTGTAGAGAAAGAAAAGGACGTGCCCCTAAGATCGTGCTGCCTAGCAAGTTAGTGCCCATGGTCTTCAGTTATTACCATAATTCCCCAGTAGGAGGCCACAAGGGAATTTCTAAGACCATTTCCAGTATTAGGACACATTTTATCTGGACGGGCATGGATAGGGACATCGCGACCAGGGTTAAGAGCTGTCATCTATGTGGCTTGAGCAAGCCTGCCCAGAACACCAAGTTAGGGTTGTTGTCATCTGAGGTGGCGAGCAGACCAATGGAGAAGTTGTTCATCGACTACGTGGGGCCATTCCCCCGTAGCAAGTCAGGTAATGCTTACCTGCTTGTTTGTGTGGATGCTTTTTCAAAGTTTGCCTGGCTACTGCCCTTATGGCAGGCAACCGCTCGTTTAACCATAAGCGTGCTCCAGAACAATGTATTTCAGCATTTCGGTCTTCCGACCATCATTGTCTCGGACAATGGCCCGCAGTTCATTTCGGGTGAATTCCGGCGAATGTGTTTCGCCAGTGGGATCAAACACGTAACCACTTCCCCTTATTACCCACAGCCGTCCCATGCAGAGAGATTCAATCGGAATCTCCGGTCCGCCCTGATTGCTTATCACGCTGAGCAACAAACCACCTGGGATCAGAATCTGAAGTGGTTACAATTAGCTTTTAACACGGCCCGACACGATAGTCATCAGGCCGTGCCCTTTGAAATCCTGTTTGGATTCTCGCCCGCACTCCCGTTGACCAATTTGTGGAATATTGAAGATCTTCTGCCATGGGAGCCCGATAATAAAACTGCAGAGAGGTGGAAGGAAGCTCGGAAGAATTTACTGCGAGCGCACGAGCGGGTCCATCGACGTTATAATCAGGGGCGAATTCCAAACCCCTTCCGGATTGGGGATTGGGTGTATTGCCAAAGCCACCCACTCAGCTCAGCCGCAGACAAACGTGCCGCAAAGTTGTGTTACCGCTGGTCAGGACCATATTGCATCCTGGGGTTCACGTCACCGGTGACGGCCCGGCTGGGCGTACCGGGGGACGATTCTAAAATCATGGTTACTCATATTTCTAAATTGAAGCTCTGTCGGAGGGAATTTGCTGACTAATAGAAGTGGGGAGGGGGGTAAGATTTGGGGGTTTCCATGTGTGTAGGAACGGTGATCCTTCGGTGGTGTGTGCTCCGGGGAAAATGTAAGAACCTGATATGGTAGCGGGTAGATGTTCCCCACAATCCGGGTGGTGTACGTCTACTTCAGGGATGCGCCCCTGCCTGCGCGAGCCTTGGCCTTATCTATTCGTCCTTATTTCCGGAGGGAGCCATGTCCTTACCTTAAGTCCCAGCTCATGACCATTCAGAAATCCTTGCCCTTTCCATCTTCCCGATTTTCCTATCCTTCCCCTTATAAAAACATAAATAGCAAAAAAAAAAATTTTAGAAAAAGAAAGATAAAATCAAAAAAAAAAGGTGTTAGAAAGTGGAGCGAAACATGTAGTGTGGATGAGGTCGGTTGTGCACTTCATCTACTCCATATGTTTTGGGCATGCCGTTGGAGCACACATGTAATAGATTATAGGAAGGATATTCACTTGAGTAGACAAATCATTGTCATGGAAACCTCCTCCCCCGTCCTGTGGGATGTAAGTGGATAATGCTTTATTAAAGTTTGAAGGGGTTAGTCCCCGTGGATTATAGGGCATGGGTCCCTGTTGAGGTAGCCTCGGAGTTCCCGCACAAGTGGTCAAGCCTCAGGATTTCAGAACTCAGGGTGCACCCGAACACTCTTTCTTCTTTTCTTCTTCCGTCTTTCTTGCTGCATGCTGGCCCTGATCAGGTCAGTGTGTAGTGCCAACACTCTCGCATACTACATGTCTTCTTTCTGTTTTTTCGACTTCCTTCTGAGCCACTACTCTCCTGAGAACAAAGGCGACTGGGAAAACCGAGGAACACCTACATTGTTGTAAAAAACATTGGGGTACACTGCAGGGTGCTCCTCTGTCTAAGTGTGGGGCAACTATGTTGCCCTTTTGGGGTGGGGGTGTGCCGAATCTAAGATAGATCGGCGCGTATACGGTATTTAACGTTTTTGCTAAAAGAAATATAGGAACGATAGTTGGCGGTGGCGTTTTGCCGTACTGTGTTTAACAGATATACGCAAACTATTCTGTAATGATGGTATTTAAGTGTGCCCGGCCAGTGCTGCACTCTGGTGCTAGATACTGATTGCGGGCAAACTATAGTCGGAATTGCGTTCTAAAAGGTTGTCTCTCGCTGGTCGCCCATACTATCGCTTCGCCTGCATTCTTCTCCGACAGAAAGGAGCCTTTCGTTGCACCATCTTCTACCTATGGCAGGCTAAACCAATACAGATCTGCGGGTCCCTCGCTGCAAGCCGAGGAACAGCTCCATTCCTGAACATGAACATCTAGACTCTCTCAACTTCATCTGCCGGAGGAGAATAGCGAGGATAAGCCACCAACACCCTAAAATATAGACCAGAAGACCACCGCTTCACACCCATGGAATTAATAAGGTGACAACAAACCAATTATTTTTACACAGTGTGATGTAACCCACTAGAACCAGTGGACATAGAGTCACTCTACACCAATGACTTAAGCTTTAAACATTTTAATGGGGTCCCCGGTTAACGGGACAGAATAGTGCGTGGACTTGGGGGGGAATCTTTTGTACATTTTGTTCCTCTGTTTGTATAAATCTGTGAGCTCAGAGGTTGGCATGTATCTGTGGCTGCTTCCCATTCAGGCGTGTAAATTTCCTTCTTATTTTCAGTATAAGGGTTACCTTAGTGCTTCTAATTCATTCAACCAACGTGTAATTTCACTGGTTCAATTTAGTTTTCATTTTATGCTTTAATTTCTCATTTTTAAATTCAGTTTGAATCATATAGGGATAGAAGTTTCCTTGGTAGTTAAGTCGGGTCACCAGTTTAATCCTGTATAGGTGCATTTTCATGCAGACTTGAACATGCTCTTGGTACAGGTTGAGTTATGCACTATCTTGCCTAGGAACATGTCGGCCTTTGGGCCAAATTAATTTTAAAAAGGTTATAAGGCTTTATGACACGTTACTGTTTTCAAGACTTAACAAAATTTATCAATATTTAAATTCTTTTAATTAATTATGATCACTGGGGTGTTCACTGTATTCTAATTATAATTACTCCAAGTCTAAGTGCTCAATGTGGCAGCACTTTATAATAGTATCAGGCACTATGCCAACTCTTGAATTTAGTATGTCCTGGGGCCACTGGTGTTACAAACATAATCTGTTATACACATATAATATGTTATACACATATTAGGTATTAATACCTAATATGGATATTTATAAATTGTTAATTACGTACCTCATGGGGTGGAAAAGGGTGTGGCAAGATTTAATGGTAGATGTTATAATTGTCCTGTGTTGTGGAACGTGTATATGTATTGTATATTCGTGTGTATTGTTGGGGGTTATATATGTATTGTATATTCATGTGTATTTTTGGGGGTTATATATGTATTGTATATTCGTGTGTATTTTTGGGGGGTTAGATATAGGGGCTAAAAGGAGAATATAAAACATAGATTTTATATAAATTTATTTTCACATACCATTTCTAAAAGGAGAATATAAAACATAGATTTTATATAAATTTATTTTCACATACCATTTCTAAAAGGAGAATATAAAACATAGATTTTATATAAATTTATTTTCAAATAACATTTTAAAAGGGAAAATATAGATTTTATATTTATTATTTCAAATGACATTTTTAAAAGGGAGAATATGGATTTTATATTTATTAGTTTCAAATAATATTATTTTTTAGCAGAAAATATAAATGTTATATTTATTGATTTTTTGTAAGTAACAATTTCGAGGGAGATATAATGAGTTTAGTTATAATAAAAAGATTTTATTGGTTGTTAATTTTGTGAGTTTTAATTGCAAGTCCCGTCTCACTGGATCCAGCGCATTTTTGGCTTCTCTAGGCTTTGGCCTAGTTTTAATTATCTTGTGGCCCCTCTTTAAAAAAAAAAAATTTCAAAAAAAAAAACAATTTTTTTTTACAAGCAAAGTTAAAGAGGGGTTACAACACAAGTTAAAATTTTTGGCATTATGTTGGTGTACGTCGTTGAAATAAAAATGGTTTTTGTGTCTTTTTCTATACGAGGTTTAGATAGCTTGTGCTTTTATTTCCTGAGGAGGTTGTCAATCAAGGAACTATTGTAGCCATTGGTTTGAGCTATATATTTTATTGTGTTAAGTTCATCATTAAAATCCTCGTCGTCAAGAGGTACTGTTAAAAGTCTGTGTATAAAGTAATTAAAGGCTGCCATTTTTTGCGAAAAGGGGTGATGTGAGTCGACAGGTATGGTTACATCGGTGGTGGTTGGTTTCCTATAGATATTGCATTTCAGTTTATCAATGTGTTTAGTAACTGTTAAGTCCAAAAAGTTTAATTTATTATTTGTTTCAGTCTCAAGAGTGAACTGAATGTTCCTATTTATATTATTCATAAAGTTTTTAAAATTTTCGATCTGTCGTAAAGTACCTTTATATATTATAAATGTGTCGTCAACATAACGTGCATAAAATATGATGTTATTTTTGTGAATGTTGTTAGAAAACATAAATGTGTTTTCATAGAAATTCAAATAAATGTCAGCAAGCAAACCAGACAGCGGCGAGCCCATTGCTAACCATCACGTTGACTGTAAAATTGGTCATTGAAAGTAAAATAATTTTGTCCCAAATTGATTTCAAGTAGGCTCATTAGCTCTTCTATCATTTGGGCGTTTAATTTGTTACTTTCAAACAAGTTATTCCTTAGAATCTGTAGCGTTTCCCTAACTGGTATGTTAGTATACAAGTTGATAATGTCAAAGGAGGCCAATTTATAATTAGGGGGTAACTTAACATTCTTAACCTTATTAATAAAGTCAGTGAGATTTGCAATAGTGTGGTTGTTTTTTATATCTATACTGTCCCTAATGACTTTTACAAGTTTTTTGGCTGCACGAAATCCTGGTGCTGTAGTAAAATTAACAAGGGGTCTAATTGGTACGGTGCATTTATGAATTTTGGGTAGACCTGTAAACATTGGTGCTTTAGCATTGCAGGGTTTTAGGTAGCGATGTGTACGTTCATAGAATAAATTTACGCAATTATTAATTTCCTTGTTTAAATTTTTAACGTAAATGTGTGTAGGATCAGACTTCACGGTTATTATATTGTTATTTGAGATAAAGTCGTTAACCTTCATTGTATACGATTCACTGTCCATGATAACAAGGGTTTTACCTTTGTCCGCTTTTGTGATAAGTGCATTATTCTCGATTAACTTTGTTTTTATCTGTTTCAATATCTTGAATTCCTTGGAACTGTTTGTGTATTTATTTGACATATGATGCAGACGATCATGTAAAGTACGCGCTTTCATAACTTTCTTAAACTTATTACTTATTAAGTAACGTGCCTCTTTTTGTAGATTTGGATCTGGGATTGCTTTTATTGCCGTTTCGGCACTAATGATTTCATGGGCGATTTGATTTTTATTAAAGTTAGGAGAAATATAATAATTTATGCCCTTATTTAAAATATTCAGTTCATCGGCACTGAATAATATTCAATTCAGAATCGGAATTGAAGTTAAATTCGACACACGTGGATAGAAGGTGTGTTTACAATGGACGTTTATGTCTCGACTATGTTTATCTTTTGAATTTTGCAACTTGCGTGTCTGTTTTATATATATATTGCAAATCACATCAGTCACGTATTTATGAACAGAATCAAGGACATTGTTTATAATTGTAGGATGAATGTTGTTAAGCAATTGGAAATGCAATTTGAGTTGCTGTTTATTAAGAATAGATTTTTTGGTGTATAACGATTTAATTTCTTCTTTGATATAGAAAGTTTGGGCATGTTTTAATTGTCACTTTTGGTGATTTTGAAGATGATCTAATATTTATGATAGTGTACTTTGGTGTTAAATTATGAAACAGACAAAATTTATTAAATTTTAAGTGTAGGTTAGTCTTCAATAATTGCATTTTAACGTTTTGATATTTAAATACCATAGTAGCTTGACTGGCTTCCAACTTGAAAGACATGTTTGAATAGGTATCCAAGTCACTTATTGACAAAATCTGTATAATATTTACCTTATTTCTTCCATTGTGTGACTTCGTTTTGTGTTTTGATTTGCTTTACGCGTTTCGAGATATATGTCTCGTCATCAGAAATAAATAAAATAAAAATTCACTCTTAGCGAGGTCGTTACATATTAAAATACAAATATTTGAAAACGATTACACACATACCCACTTTAGTGCGCTTGAGTGCGCACTCGAGTCGGACCGATCGGACACTGATTATCAATACTTATTGTGTAGACAGGTTTATTGCGGTATCGTAGAGCGGGTTTGATTTAAAATTTAAATTATCGTTTACCACGAAGTCACGACTGTGTACGTCATTGTATGCCCTATATATCTCAAATTCTTCCAAGGCGTTCATGTAAGTGCCTTTATTACTAAGAAATTATTCTAAGGAATAACTTGTTTGAAAGTAACAAATTAAACACCCAAATGATAGAAGAGCTAATGAGCCTACTTGAAATCATTTTGGGACAAAATTATTTTTACTTTCAATGACCAATTTTACAGTCAGCGTGATGGTTTAGCAATGGGCTCTGTAACAGTACATAAAGGCCCGTTACCTTAATTATGGGGTTTGAGGATGTTTTATAATGTTTTATTGTGTCAAAGTTAAATAAAGTATGGTTAGGTCCATTGTCCCTCTGTAAGAACGAACAACGCATATTCAGTAAGAGGAGCATAATGCCAAGGTCACCGGTGGACGAGCGAAAGCAAGCAGAGATGATGGCGGTGTATGTGATGACGAACTCTTAATAACAATTGTGATTGGTTCACAAAGCTGTGTCGTCATTAATAAAAGACAATGACGCAGGAACAACAGCGTATGAAACAAGGCATTGGCCGAGCAAACAAAAGACGGTGACGTCAAATGCATTAATACATATGCAAATTTGCATATTACTTGTTCTCAGTTCCACACAGCACATCAAAGGGTCAGCAGCGATGTATCGCTGTTGACTTAGTTTTCATCAGAAGTTTTAGACAAATTAATATTCATCATAAAAATGTAACAGTGGAGTTTTAAAGACTCGAACAACAGTTAATATTTAAATATCAGATGTAAAATCAGTGCTAATCAAACAAATAGACGAGAGACATGAGGCGACCACCTGCCATGCAAATACGTAAGATCTAACACCAGCGAAGGAGCTACCAGAGTCTACTTACAGAGAAGTCGAAACAATTATCATATTTTTCATATTTAAATGAGCTCAATAAGAAGATAAACCTAATGAAATGTATCTGTGATAGTGTGTGTGAGTGAGTACATGAGAGAGTGAACGAATGGCCATGATGATAGAATAAATAGGGCATTGGTTTGTGGAATATACAAACATTAAATTAATCACATGTTATTAGAGCTGCAGCTAAAAGCAAATTTAAAATATGACCAAGCTTCACCATAACGTAAAGTAATAACTAATAAATAGGACGTAAGAAAATGTAGACGCCATTTTGTTTTGGTATTTGTATGTGACGCCATCTTTGGGTTATGATTCAGTATATATTTTAATTTTGGAAACTAAAAAACAAGTTAGTTATATTCAAATGAAAATCAGTGTTGTTATTTCTATTACCTCTTTGTGTCTGAATCTCGCCGAGAGTGAACCCTGGCCCCTTAAAGAGAAATTTATATTAGAGATGAACCACGTGCTCATACATAAAGTGACATGGTAAGTACATGTGTTTACTTTATATCAGTACATAAATATATAAAATTAAATGTGTGTGAGAGGGTGTGAGATAACAATTGGCCCCCGAACAGCGGACTTTATATAAAATTATTTTATATAAAATATAAGCCAGATTCAGAGACAAAGAGAGTGACGAAATAGTCCATAACCTAATATACAAGAGGTTATATTGATAAAAACATATCAAAGACAAGTGTAATCAAAGTTATTTAAAAAAAAAAATTTACCAAAATGGCAGAAAATAATGAAAGCATAGAAATGAACAACACAGATACAGAATCAATTATATTAAATGAAATAAGTGCCAATTCAACACCTAGGGCAATCGATAATAAGGTGTCATTAGAAGATTTATTTATATTAATTAACACACAAAATAACCAATTTCAATTATTAAGAGAACAGATTGATGAGAAATTTGACGAAAAGTTTAACCAGATGAATAGTAAATTTAATGTAAAGTTTGACAGTTTTGATACCAAGTTAAACGAACTAAAGAAACAAAATAACTTGCAAAATGTAAACTTAAACCAATTAGATGAGAAATTCGAAGAATTAAAAAATGAAATGCACAAACGAAATTTTGATGTTGACAAGAGAATTAATGAGATAGAGTTAGAAAATAAGAGGGGAGTAGACAAGTTAGAGATAAACAAAGACAAGGTAAGTAGGGGAGAGAATTGTAATAATATAAATAAAAGTATGATATTAGAAAATGATTATGTAAACAGGGGTAGTGATAATGAAAGTTTATGGGGAATAGAATATAATAATGATGGAATGATAGTGTGTGTTTAAGGGTTAAAGAGAGTGTGTAAAGAGAGTATAATTGTAAAAGAGTTGCAGGGGTTAGATTTTTCCCTTAATGATGAAGTAGGGGGTGATGTACATATGTTTAGGAAGGACGAGAGTGCCTTCGATGTATATTTGGGAGACATATGGTCTACAAATAAAGTTGTCTGTGGTTTTTTTAGTGCACTTCACAGGCGGTGCAATAGTTGTGAGTTAGTGTCCCCTGCAAATGTAAAAAGAGAGAGATATATTAAGAGAGAGAGATGGTGTGATAGTGAGAGATATATTGAGAGAAAAAGAGAAGTAGAGATTTTTAAGATAAGTAGAGATTATGAAGAGTATAGGGAAAGGTTAGGAGTAGAGATGATATATAATGAATGTAGTAAGTACTTACCTTGTAATAAAACTGAAGTAGTAGGATGTAAAGAGAATAATGACTTGGCAAATTACCTAATTATGACTAATTATACCGAAGGTGACAGGACCATACCGAATGTTGACAAGTTTTATGATATAGTAATGTGGAGTAATCCTGCAGAGTATTACTATGGTATAATGGACAAAATAAATTTAAATAGTTATTTTATTACAAAAGATGATATAATGTACTTAATTAAAAATGAGTTATGTATACATAAGATAAGATTATTATTTGACGATGGAGGTTAATTATTTTATTGTGTTTATGAACATTTAATTATGTGGACAGTGTTTTGAAATGGACTGTTTATGACTGATTTTGATAAATGGTTAAATGATAATTTTGGATTGTATATTTTTGTGTATATTAATGTCAATGTATTTGTGTATTTTTGCTGTTGTGTATTTTATGTATTGTTTTACGGTAGAATTTTAAATAACTGAAGAAAGTTTAAATGATATTATGAGATTCAGAGTCTAATGGTTAGTAAATGATTAAGCATATAATATATTTGGATGTTGAGAGGTATTGTTGTTAGTAGGTAAGTGATGAATTTTCTAGTGGTATATTAAGTTGAAATGTTGTAAAGAGTTTGGGTAATAATGATAAATAAGGGCATTGGAGTTAGTTAAATAGAGTTAATGGGAGTTAGATAAATAGAATGTTGAGATACAGATAATATATAAAGAGGTGTTAGATATTTTAGGGACACAGTAGTTAGTGATTATATGTAGAGAGGTGAGTAATGTGAATGGTAATTATATTTGTTGATGGTGATATTTTGTAGTAAGGGTAGTGGTGTAGGGAGTCCGCAAGGAAAGGTGTTGGGACAGGAAGGGACCGTTTAGCGCCGGAAAGGGTTACCTGAAAGGGTCAGGAACCGATAAGGGAATGAGTTGGTTAGAGGTAGGGAACACACATCCTAGTACAAAAAATGAGCGGTGCCAGAGGATTTAAATGGGATTAGTGAAGGGGGTTATTATAGAGATATTGGTGTCATAATATGTTAATGGTTGGTTAGTAGCGGTTAGTAGTAAAAAAGAGGTGAGTAAGGTTAGACTGGCAAATGCCAGAATAAGATATAGAGAATAATGAATAATAGAGAGTCACCCAAACTAATAAGGATAAAGGGGTTAGAAAGAGAAAATTCATAGTAGAAAGGTGATGTAACTGAAAGGTAAATGATAAATTCAAAATTTTTGTATAGAATCTAATGAATGTTAAATAACTAAAAGTTGAATAGAGAGTTGAAGTAGTAATGTTATAAAGTTTTGGTACAAGTTGTGTAAATGTAAATTGTTTAATGTAAATGTAACAATGTTAATGTGTAATGTACAATGTTTTATTATGTTTTTATTATGTTGATGGTACAATAGAGTGTGTGGTTAGGAGGTCGCTACAGGGGTAACGACGTTAACAAATGTTAAAAAAGATAGTAGATCTTGAATGTTAAAAAGATAAACTATAAAACAGGTTAATTACCTACCGTCACGCTTTTTGAAATCCGAAAACAGGATTACTAGAGTTTCGACACATTAAGTGTCATCTTCAGATCCTCGATGAATATAAGTTAAAAATACATTTGTTGATGTATGCACATCCCGTCAGATAATAAAAACAACACAAACATAACAACAAAAATACTTAAATAATTTAACACATATTAAAACCGAGACAAAACAGAACGAAAACACGATACACGCAGCCAACGCGGACCTACGCAGGAACACGTTATGCGATAAAATCAATCGATACCGATTTGACCTTTGATAAATTTTATCGATCTGACACAGCTACTATCTCGTTCAATATCGTTTACTCTGTTAAATAGAATATTATTTTTATAGATCGATTTTTCATTTAAGATGCGATCGTAATTATCTTTAGTGGCCTTATATATTTCAAACCTTTCAAGAGTGTCCAGTTTAAGAGATTTCCTGCATTTATGTAATATATCCAAATTCTCACTAATACTTTTTATGTTATGATCTTGTGAACTTAAATGTTCAGCAAATGTGGATCTTCCTATATTTGATTAAGAGCTTGGGAGGTGTTCTTTATAACGCAATTTGAACGAACGACCCGTTTGTCCTATGTAGAAATTTGAACAATCCGAACAATTAAGCCTGTATACACCTGTACCATCGTATTCATCGAAAGACTTAATTTGATTTTTAAACTTAAGTTTGTTCTCGAGTTTATTATTTGCTTTTGAAGCCAATACTATATTTTGTTTTTTCAATTGGTTTTTTAAAGTGTAATGTAACATTTCGCCATACTCTATTGCGATATATTTTACTTTTTCTTTAGGCATGTCAATATTTATTAGTCTATTTTGTTTCTTATTTATTATTTTATCTATTATGTTACATTTATAACCATTGGCTATTGCTATGTGTTTAATAATTTCGACTTCATTTTTACTGTCTTCTGTGGAGAGGGGCAATGATAACAATCTATGTACCATACTATTAAAAAATGCCATTTTGTGTGAATAAGGGTGGTAAGACGAGGCATGAATAGCATGATCAGTGGTTGTCGGTTTCCTGTAAATATTATAGTTAATTTTATTATCAATTTTTGTTAAAGACAAATCTAAGAAATTTATTTTATTATTCTTTTCTGTTTCTAATGTAAATTGCAAATTTTTTGTTATGCTATTCAAATACTTATTAAGCGTCTCTAATTGTCTGCAATTACCATTGTAAACCACTATCGTGTCATCCACATATCGACGATAAAATAAAATTTGGTTGTAATGTTTGTTGTTTGGTAATAATATTTCATTATTTTCGATGTGGTTTAAATAAATTTCTGCCAGGATACTTGATAGTGGGGATCCCATTACTAATCCATCTTTCTGTAAATAAAATTTATCATCAAAAGTAAAATAATTTTGTTCTAAAATTACTTTAGTCAAATTAATAATTTCATCAACTATTTCATGGTTTAAAGTGGCTATTGATAATAATAAACTTTTTGTTATTTCTAAAGTTTCATTAAGTGGTACATTCGTATATAAATTGACTATGTCAAATGAAGCTAAAGTATGTCTTGGTTCAATTGTAAGTTTTTTTGTGAGATCTACCAATTCTAAACTATTTTTCAAACTGTAATTCTTATTAAACACTATATATTGTCTTAAAATTTTATCAATTTTTTTGGCAATTTTATAAGATGGTGCAGACGTGAAATTTACTAAAGGATGGACTAGCATGTTATTTTTATGTATTTTCGGAAGTCCTCTAAGTCTAGGTGCTTTAGGATCTATCATTTTTAAATATTTTTTCTCATCGTTTCTTATAATATATTTAGTTTTGTTTAACACTGATTTCATATTACTATTAAACCTATCAGTGGGGTCACTCTTAATTTCGACAATATTATTGTTTATGAAAAATTCATTTATTTTACGTTTATAATCTTTGTTAGTTAAAATTACGAGTGTCTGGCCTTTGTCGGCTTTGGTGACAATGCTATTATTGTCTATCAATTTCTTTTTTATTTCATTGAATGTTTTGGTTTCTTTATTGTAACTAGTTTTTATATTTTCGGCTTTCAAAACTTTCGTTATTTTATTATTAACTGCATGTCTTACAACTGTTCTTGTTTCCTCATCAAATATAGCATTTATTGCCGTTTCGGCGTTCAAAATTTCATTTATAAGTGATTGTTTGAATCCTTTGTTTTTAAAACAGTATATTAAGCCTTTGTTTAAAAGGTTAGTTTCTTCGTTATTGAAATTGATTTCAGTAAGATTAACTATACGAGGATAAAATCGATGACTTATTGTATTGTTCTTTTGACGATGAAAATGAAACAAAAAGTTTGTTGAATGAAAGTTTTGTTTTTGTTTGATCAAAAATGAAATCAAACAATTATATAGTAAAAAGAGCTTACTTAATACGGTACTTATGAAAAAACATCTTGAACTGTTACAAAAATTACATCCATCACAAATCGACAATGTAACATATTTAATAGAAAAACAAATAAATAAAACCGTTATTAAGAAAAAGAAAACACAAAATATAAAAATTAGTAACCTTTTGAAAGGTACAGAACGACCCTCAAAAGAACAGACATTAGGCAGAAATTTTGGGAAGAAATGGACGCCGATAGAGAGGAGAGGATGGCGAAACTACAGGAAATGTCAGCTGATATGGAAGTAGATTTAACTGTTGAGAATATTGTACCTTGTGATAATTTTGAAGTACCAAATGTCCTTGTGGAACATACTCTCAAAGAAAGTAATATGGAAGTTAACCAAGATGTTACATCTGAAGGAGAACAGTAGCGTAGTAGATGAAATTGAAAGTGACTATACAGAAACAACCCACTTAGGGCCTAGTAGTTCATATCTCGGTAAAGTCGAGTATCTAGATTATGCATCAAATTGTAGTGAAGATAACGGAAGTGAAATTAGTAGTAACAACACTATTAGTCCAGAACATACGTCAGGTAATTGCTGTGATGAGGTGATAGTTTATAATGTGACAGATATAGAGTGCGAGAACCGTGAACGTATGGTAGAATCTTAAGCTATCATGGATGCGGACAGTGTATGCATAACACATAAAAATCCCGAACCAGTAGTAGAGCCTGGAGCTAGTATGGATACTAACGGTGCAGGTATTTATGACACATGTCGTAATGATGAGGTACTATGTGAATCTATATCAGATACTGAGGTGTTTATGGAGGACGGAGAGGTGAATGATACTGATGACAATAAGGTGACAACAATTATGGTAAATAATAATGAACCACCGCGTAAACAGTTTCAAGTTCAATCACCACAAAATCAGCCACAATCACAACAACATAAAAATACAACTCAGCAATGTAATACCAACTTATTAGCAATAGTTACTGAAAGTGATTCAGTTAAAAAGCAGTTCAATCGATCGAATGTGAGTAATGTTAATTGTAAGAATAGAATTGTTATGTCTGGCCTATATCCTGCAGAAATTAGAGACAGTTTAGTGTGTAGTAATGATAATAGTAATAAACATGAGGGAAATATTAGTATTGAAAATGGCACCGACCTTATTGTCGAAGCAAAAATCAGTGGTTATGTTGACGAGATATTGTTCGACAGCGGTGCAGAAATATCGCTGATGGACGAGCAGTTACTAAAGAGGCATAAAAACCACTTTATGCAAACTCCAGTTCTGCCAGTAAGTCACACAAGGATAAAATCAGTAACGTGTGAGTCGCAGATAGTTGAAAAACAGGCACTTATAACAAAATACGTACAGGGAATGGAAATAGAGATCGCTGTACTTGGAGTTAGAAAACGCGGACATGATATTATTTTGGAAGTCGATAAATTGAATAAACTGCACGCTATAATTAAATCTCTTAACGAAACATTGCAAGGTGAAGTTGATAGTGGACCGCACATTATCAGACTGGGACGCTCGAAAGATAAGATAACGAATAACTCACTGACCCCCAAGGTTCAGTTAATGGGTTGCGAGATAAAGCAAATACGGCGTATATTAGATAAATTCAAAACTATATGTCCAAATAAACGCATGCGTTTCAAAACTGAGAAAAATTTATACAAAAAACTCAGAAATAAATGTCAGGATATAGGGTGTAAGAATGTGTAGCTATTTAAATATGTGAGTTCAGGTTTAAATGTTATATGTAAGATGACTCTGTGAACAAGCGATAATTTAGTTAGGATAAGGAATGCAGTCTGTTGTACTTTGTGACCCTGCGTAATTTTGTTATCTGCTTGTCAGGAACATGTGTATTTGTTTTGGTTTTAAGGTTACCACGTGTCCTTGGTTTATTGCTTCTGTCAAGTTGACAGTAATGAAATGGTAGTATTGCTATGAGGATGTTTATTTGATTTTTGGTTTTAGGGTATTAGTATTATTGTTTCAGGATTAGGAAATTGTTTGGTATATCAAGAAAAAAAAAAATTTATTTTTTTTGTTAGTCAACTAAAAAAAAAAAAATTTTTTTTCTTTAAGCGGGAAGAGGTTAATCCTGCAATGAATCACAGGATCCTGATAAGCGGAGCAAGCTCATATAATACACAGACTATGAACATTCATGTTTAAATTGGTAGATTGTTAGATTTGGTTATGATATCAGTTGTATTTTAGTAAGGATAAGGATTTAAGTTTAGTAAAACTGTGTATTATTTATTTATTGTTTATTCATGTACTGTGTTTGTGGAAATGTGCGCGCGTGCGCGAGTGGTAAACGTTTCCCGGGCTGTGCGTGAATAAATTATCGTTGTGTTTGACATTGAACTGAACATAGACATATGTATTCGCTACAATCCCTGTATATTTCTGGCTATTATTTACATTCATATATGATATTAGTATAGTATGCAGTTATGCATGAGATAAGGGTATTCTGATTACCGCTATGCATGCTTTTACAAAGTTAATGCACATTACAGCATGAAAAGTTGCATGTCATGGTGTATGTTACCATGTGATTTCCTTCCACCAATAAAATGCTGGAAGGTGGTCGGAAATTTTCTGAAGCCTGTTGTTGCACAGGCAGTTCTTCTCAGCCAGCTACCGCGAACGGGACGTGCAATTCTTGTTCAAGATTCTGTTGCTTGCAAGAATTTGTAAAGACTATTCGACGATAGTAACGCGTGAAGACTCAGAGTTATTCGTGTTTTACACCTACACACAGTATTATTATTACAGCATTGTGTGCATAATTAAGAAAGTTCTTCTCAGCCAGCTACCGCGAACGGGACGTGCAATTCTTGTTCAAGATTCTGTCGCTTGCAACAGACTATTCTGTCGATAGTAACGCGTGTGAAGACTCAGAGTTATTCGTGTTTTACAACTACACACAATATTATTATTACAGCATTGTGTGCATAATTATGAGAGTTCTTCTCTACCATCTATCACGATCGGGTCGCGCAGTTCTTGTTCAAGATTCTGTCGCTTGCAAGAATCTGTAAAGACTATTCGGCGATAGTAACGCGTGTGTAGACGCAGAACAGTTGAATATTACATCTTTACACACGGCATTATTACTAAAGTATTACGTGTGTAATAAGGGAGTGTAAACTGTATCACTGTGTGAGATTTTCTGCAGTGTCAGTAAAATTTAATAGTTACGCAATAGTAAGTTGTATCATCAAGAAGTTTCCGTGTTAGTGGAAGATTTCCGCATAGGGTGGTCTGCTGATCGCGGTAGACCCTGTGATTCGCGTGAACACTTGAAGAGTCCGGAGTAGTATATTTTCAATATACCGTTGTTATATAAACTCACTGTTACCTGAGATACTTGTTAGTTATAAACTCTATATTAATTTAACGAATAGTAAGATCCGTAGAACCGTTGTAGTGTGCGAAGCGTCAGAGTCATCGTGGGATTTACAGGACACCAGCCCAGCTGTTACCGGACACCAGCCCAGCTGAAAGCGTTTCAGGGTGAACCGTCTATCATCTATAAGCCACGCCTGATGATTCAGCAACGCAGCAAAGCCCCCCCTTTCTCTTCAGCAACATCATCGTGGGAATCTTCACTTATGTAACGTATCACATCACGTGTATGAACAGTATTTAACATTTTAAAAGACTCTATATCAAACACTACCATTATTGTACTTATCAAATATACCATATAAACAATTACATATGTCTTGTGCAATAAATAATCTTAAACCCTCCAATATAGACTTTTAATTTAAGATACACATACTACCATATCCTATGCGCCAATAGTTTAGTAATTTTGTTGTCGCAAAATATTGACATGCCTAAAGAAAAAGTAAAATATATCGCAATAGAGTATGGCGAAATGTTACATTACACTTTAAAAAACCAATTGAAAAAACAAAATATAGTATTGGCTTCAAAAGCAAATAATAAACTCGAGAACAAACTTAAGTTTAAAAATCAAATTAAGTCTTTCGATGAATACGATGGTACAGGTGTATACAGGCTTAATTGTTCGGATTGTTCAAATTTCTACATAGGACAAACGGGTCGTTCGTTCAAATTGCGTTATAAAGAACACCTCCCAAGCTCTTAATCAAATATAGGAAGATCCACATTTGCTGAACATTTAAGTTCACAAGATCATAATATAAAAAGGATTAGTGAGAATTTGGATATATTACATAAATGCAGGAAATCTCTTAAACTGGACACTCTTGAAAGGTTTGAAATATATAAGGCCACTAAAGATAATTACGATCGCATCTTAAATGAAAAATCGATCCATAAAAATAATATTCTATTTAACAGAGTAAACGATATCGAACGAGATACTAGCTGTGTCAGATCGATAAAATTTAACAAAGGTCAAATCGGTATCGATTGATTTTATCGCATAACGTGTTCCTGCGCAGGTCCACGTCGGCTGCGTGTATCGTGTTTTTGTTCTGTTTTGTCTCGGTTTTAATATGTGTTAAATTATTTAAGTATTTTTGTTGTTATGTTTGTGTTGTTTTTATTATCTGACGGGATGTGCATACATCAACAAATGTATTTTTAACTTATATTCATCGAGGATCTGAAGATGACACTTAATGTGTCGAAACTCTAGTAATCCTGTTTTTGGATTTCAAAAAGCGTGACGGTAGGTAATTAACCTGTTTTGTAGTCTTAAAACGCTTTTGGAGGCAAATACAATGTTTAAAAAAAGATAAAGTTAGAAATGGTGTTGAACAAAATATAGTATGATGTCATTGCAAAAAATATAAAATGATTATAAAGTTGAGTAATAAAATTTGAATCAGGAACTTGTCTGCCATAGTAGTTGTAGGTTGAAGTTTATAGAAATAAATAGGTGATGGTGTTTGGGAATATTAAAAGAATTGTTTACGTGTTATGTTATTTATAGGAATATATATATTTTTCTCTTATAAGGAAGAGATTGAGTTTGGTGTTGATGAAAAATCAGTCTATTTTGAATTGTTGTTGTTGTTGTTGTTTTGGAGAAATTAATTGAACAAACCAATGCCCCAGACACAATCCAATGCATCTAAAAGGAAACATATCAGTTGTAGATATGGAAGTATATTAGACCACTATTTTAAAATTTTGTATTCGATGTTTCAGAGTTTTGTGGTGTTGTGACCGCGGTCCTGAGCTGGCCGATGCGTCAGAGCAGGAACGTTAAGTGCCTCATGGCCTTATGGTGTTGGGATCTCGCCTGAGAAGTCCAGTAAGGTCAGACAGGTACAATCAGCACTATTGGACCAAGGGTAAGTGATTATAATTTTTATATATTAACATTACAGGGGGTTGTGGTGACATATCTAGGCTGATCCTTTTAGAACCGTATGAATGAGTCAATGAAAGTTGTTATGTCTCGACACAAAATCTTTCATTGAGGGGGTTTGTAACAGTACATAAAGGCCCGTTACCTTAATTATGGGGTTTGAGGATGTTTTATAATGTTTTATTGTGTCAAAGTTAAATAAAGTATGGTTAGGTCCATTGTCCCTCTGTAAGAACGAACAACGCATATTCAGTAAGAGGAGCATAATGCCAAGGTCACCGGTGGACGAGCGAAAGCAAGCAGAGATGATGGCGGTGTATGTGATGACGAACTCTTAATAACAATTGTGATTGGTTCACAAAGCTGTGTCGTCATTAATAAAAGACAATGACGCAGGAACAACAGCGTATGAAACAAGGCGTTGGCTGAGCAAACAAAAGACGGTGACGTCAAATGCACTAATACATATGCAAATTTGCATATTACTTGTTCTCAGTTCCACACAGCACATCAAAGGGTCAGCAGCGATGTATCGCTGTTGACTTAGTTTTCATCAGAAGTTTTAGACAAATTAATATTCATCATAAAAATGTAACAGTGGAGTTTTAAAGACTCGAACAACAGTTAATATTTAAATATCAGATGTAAAATCAGTGCTAATCAAACAAATAGACGAGAGACATGAGGCGACCACCTGCCATGCAAATACGTAAGATCTAACACCAGCGAAGGAGCTACCAGAGTCTACTTACAGAGAAGTCGAAACAATTATCATATTTTTCATATTTAAATGAGCTCAATAAGAAGATAAACCTAATGAAATGTATCTGTGATAGTGTGTGTGAGTGAGTACATGAGAGAGTGAACGAATGGCCATGATGATAGAATAAATAGGGCATTGGTTTGTGGAATATACAAACATTAAATTAATCACATGTTATTAGAGCTGCAGCTAAAAGCAAATTTAAAATATGACCAAGCTTCACCATAACGTAAAGTAATAACTAATAAATAGGACGTAAGAAAATGTAGACGCCATTTTGTTTTGGTATTTGTATGTGACGCCATCTTTGGGTTATGATTCAGTATATATTTTAATTTTGGAAATTAAAAAACAAGTTAGTTATATTCAAATGAAAATCAGTGTTGTTATTTCTATTACCTCTTTGTGTCTGAACCTCACCGAGAGTGAACCCTGGCCCCTTAAAGAGAAATTTATATTAGAGATGAACCACGTGCTCATACATAAAGTGACATGGTAAGTACATGTGTTTACTTTATATCAGTACATAAATATATAAAATTAAATGTGTGTGAGATAACAGCTCGCCGCTGTCTTGTTTGCTTGCTGACATTTATTTGAATTTCTATGAAAACACATTTATGTTTTCTAACAACATTCACAAAAATAACATCATATTTTATGCACATTATGTTGATGACACATTTATAATATATAAAAGTACTTTACGACAGATCAAAAATTTTAAAAACTTTATGAATAATATAAATAGGAACATTCAGTTCACTCTTGAGACTGAAACAAATAATAAATTAAACTTTCTGGACTTAACAGTTACTAAACATATTGATAAACTGAAATGCAATATCTATAGGAAACCAACCACCACCGATGTAACCATACCTGTCGACTCACATCACCCCTTTTCGCAAAAAATGGCAGCCTTTAATTACTTTATACACAGACTTTTAACAGTACATCTTGACGACGAGGATTTTAATGATGAACTTAACACAATAAAATATATAGCTTAAGCCAATGGCTATAATAGTTCCTTGATTGACAACCTCCTCAGGAAATAAAAGCACAAGCTATCTAAACCTCGTATAGAAAAAGACACAAAAACCATTTTTATTTCAACGACGTATACCAACATAATGCCAAAAATTTTAACTAGTGTGTTAAATAATAACAATAGAACCATAATATCTAAAACCAACAATAATCTTATGAACATACTCCGTAATAAAATAACTATCCCTTTAGAAAAGAAAACGGGGGGTGTATAAATTATCGTGCGACGATTGTGAATGCTTTTATATCGGCCAGACGGGAAGGGGTTTCCAAAAATGTTTTATTGAACACACACCTAAGCACATTCTGAAGGGTCAGACAACACCATCAAACATAAAATCCAACTATGCACGTCACTTGATAAACTTAAATCATAAATATACAAGCTTTGTTTCCAACTTGAAACCCATGCATTTTTGTAATAAAGGCACTTACATGAACGCCTTGGAAGAATGTGATATATATAGGGCGTACAATGACGTACACAGTCGTGACTTCATGCTAAACGATCACTTAAATTTTAAATCAAACCCGCTCTACGATACCGCAATAAACCTGTCTACACAATAGCTATTGATAATCAGTGTCCGATCGGTCCAACTTGAGTGCGCGCTCAAGTAAAGCGGGTATGTGTGTAATTGTTTTCAAATATTTGTATTTTAATATGTAACGACCTTGCTAAGACTGAATTTTTATTTTATTTATTTCTGATGATGAGACATATGTCTCGAAACGCGTAAAGCAAATCAAATTCGCAAAACGAAGTCACACGACGGAGGAAATAAGGTAAATATTATACAGATTTTGTCAATAAGTGACTTGGATACCTATTCAAACATATATATTATTTATACAGGGGATCAGATATGGAAAACAACAACTAATGTACAAAAGCAGTACAATTTTAACTAATTCTACTCATAATACTGTAAAGAAAAAGTGGTTATTTTTCTGATAATTTGTAAAAAAAGAAAAATAAGTATATTACAGAGTAAAATGTGTGCTTTTATTTCCAGTTCCAGAAAATCCTGAATATCATTTGGAAGTCATTACCAACCAGTCATCGTTTACAGTTTCATGGAAGGTATGTTGAGTAGGTTGTAGTATGTTTATAAATATGCCTTTGAGTAGTGGCCCATTATTTGCCCACCATTATGGATCACTTAAAACCTCCAGACACATAAAACAACCAAGTGTGCGTTTATCTGTTTTGCTTAGTGTCGTTTTACATTACTTGCTTCCAGAAAATATGGGCCAACTTAAGAAACAACAGCTTAAGACTCTTCTCTTTTTTTTAGTGGGCAGAGAAATGCAACACTGATTTTGTATTCATTCCTTTGCATAATAATTACTGAAAGTAAATACAGAGTTCTTTTTATGAATATTATAACGTTTATTTTCTTTTATTATTTTATTTTAATTTATTTAAATTCTGTATTGATTATTGTGAAGGTATATTATTTATTATGGTACTCTTGAATTAATCTGGGTTGGTCTTAAATTCGGGGTGTCAACGTTGAAATAATTTAGTTATTGTGATTTGACCTGAATAAATAAAATAAGAATTTTGAGTTTTTTTTAAGTTTTAAATTTAACTAATAATAAATAAAACCACTCTCTTCAAAATAGAAAAAATGAAATATTTTATTTTCTTAGTAGTTACCTTAGTTTGTAACTATAACATTACACTTACAAATACAATTGGCTATCCTCCTCCTCCTATGGCGCTACAGCCCAAGTCGGGCCGTGGGCTCCACCAATCTCCGCCTCCAATCCACTCTATCCACTGCAACCCTCCTCCAGTTTCTTATCCCCATGTCTCTCGCATCCTCTGCAACGCCATCTTCCCACCTCTTCCTTGGTCTACCTCTAGGTCTCGTTCCCTCCCATGTACCCAGCAAAGCCCTCTTGGGGTTCCTGCCATCCTCCATTCTCATAACATGTCCGGCCCAACGCAATCTTTGTATTCTTATAAATTTTGAGACTGGTATCTCTTTATATATTTGATACAGTTTGTTGTTGTATCTCAATCTCCATGAGCCATTTTCTTGTATTGGGCCTATAAAGCGTCTGAGGATTTTCCTTTCAAAAGTGTCTACTATGTCGACTGTTTTCTGTGTGATTTTCCATGCCTCACACCCGTAGCATAGCACCGGCCTGATGACACTCCTATATATTTTCATTTTTGTTTCCCTGTGCACATCCCCAGACCTAAATGATGGCAGCAATGCGAAGTATACAATTGGCTATACTAGTTGAATGCAAGTTGGCAAGACTCGTTTCAAGGATTAAAAATATATATATATTACTTTTATTTTAATTTGATTAATAAAAGTGGATTCTTTTGACTACAAATATTAATGTTACGAAAATACCAAAAGAAAGTAAAGAATAATTACAATAATTTTTGGATCTTATTTAATACTATATGTGGTTAGTCAGCTTAACAGTTGGCAACACAAATTTCTTAACGATGGCAAGATGGCGGACCTATGTTTACTACAGTTCGTGTTTTCGATTTGAAGTAAACAAGTTGAAAATATAATAAATTGTTTACTTCTCTCCAATAACTGATTACCAGTGTCAAAATTTACATAAAATAGTGTGATTATACGTTCTAGTGTGTACAGTGATCAACAAAGTTCATCAGAAATAAGTGTCGTTATGGTTAGGTAAGTTCAGGTTATATTAATATAAAATTGTTTTTATCTCACCAATTAATAATATTTGTGACTTATGTTCTGTTTTTTACTATTTTCACTTTAACTAACTCTTCACTAAGATAATTCCACGGAATACACTGGTACTTCTAAACACTGCTTTGTTCAACCTAACCTGTCTTGGGTTCGATTATTAACTTTTTTGATATGAATTACTATGGAGAGTATATCTGTACACAACCACGTTCAACAAACAAATGACATTTTTTCTTCTCAATTTCGTTGGCGTCCCTGTCAAAATGTAAAACTTTCTGATTGGCTGGATTAGATTTGCATTGTTAACTGACCAGCATGCCTTCTTAGTAAAATAATGAGTCGAGTTTTCTTTCACAAACCCTGAACTTATGCAAAATTTAATTTAAAATACATTGGTAGATCTAAAATCTCTGTTTGATGCTGACATTTTTGATATCTCACATGCCATAGTTTGGTTGCAGTATTAACTTACTAAAATACAATGTCCAAATCCACACACTAAATTTTATCTGAATTTACAAACATTTAACATAAAAAATAAAATATAATGTGAGTTGCTTGCCAATTTCACTCCTAATCCCAAATGGTGAACATTAATTTGCTTGAGTTACTACACAAAATACATATTACATCTTTTAGTTATATTTATTTTAAATCTCATTAATTGTAACATTAAGACTAACATTATTAAAACTGAAAAACATAAACAATAATATAGAATTAACATTTAACAGTTAGTGTACTGGGTTACTGCTAAAATATTTAAACAAACTTGTATAGTGAAAAGTCAGTACCCATTACAATTTTTGGTAATTGTGACTTTTCTCCACTACGCTGATATTTGGGTGACTTTTTTTTCTATTGTTCTATGTCATATAAACACAGAAAAAATAATTTTAAACGGTGGCGAACCTATTTACGAAGAAAAAAAATAAAATAATTACTCCCATAAGCACACATGGAAAGGTGAATTAACTGTGGCAAATGACATTTAACCTATCTTGCTTACACAGTCGTTTATATCCGATAACGCTTCATTGATATCAGTGTGTACTATTTTTTGAATTGTTTCACTATAGTTTTGTATCATGAAATTCACAATAGCACCACTAACCTTTTACTTTTGAACATATTTTACTTTAATTCACGTGTGGTGTAGTCTGACGCCAAAAACCCGCGAATTTATGAAGAAGGTCGGTGATAAGGCTGACACCTGATTGGTCGAAACAAAACAAAATAGCGCGTTAATAAACTGTTAAGTTCAAAATTTTGCATATTCTCAATTATAATTGGTTTTTCATGAGTGTCTGTGTATGTGTTCGTTAAGACAAAAACGCGCCAACACTATTCATTCACGTGGTTTCGCTCGAGCAATAAGGTAGTGCTTTTAGTGTATTATTGTGTAGTGGTATTGTAACCCCTCTTTCAATTTTTTTTTTTTTTTTTTTTTAAAGAGTGGCCACCAGATATTTAAAACTAGGCAGAGGGCCTAGAGAAGACAAAAATGCACTGGGTCCAATGAGACGGGACTTGCAATTAAACTCGGCTGTTAAACAACAATAACAATTTTTATTTTAAATTTTAAATCTTCACATTCATGCATATAAGTTGCAAATTCCATAACTCTACTTTAATACAAAATATAATTTTCAAATCTCAACAATCCAATATTAATATTAAATATACAACTTTAAATTTTTTTTCTAAGGTTCAATCTCGATACAAAATGTAATTTTTAAATTTCAATTTAAATTCACAATATAAAATGTAAACTTCCAATTTTAATTAATTTTCCCAAATTTGCAATTAAAAAAAAATTAATATCATAAGTGAAAATCCACCTCACCATTCTAAAAGCTTCAATAATATCTTTGAATATGGATAATTGCATGGTTGCATAAATACTCTTGACCTTATAATATTAAATAAACATATTATTTTCATAACACATAATCATCTAAATAGAGCGAACATAGCATATAATTATATAAATTATCCTTTAAAATACTCGACATTAAAACATCCAATTGCACATAAAAATACATATACACAGAAACACATATCACAGCTACAGTACAGCATAACACAATACAGCTTGTTAATTCCAACAGGCAGCCTGTACATTCCCATCCTACCCATACCTGAGTGGAGAGACATCTGGACTGGTCAACATGGACCAGCACTCAATTACCCGTTTAAATGGCCCACACAGCCTTATATAACCTCCAAGTTATATAACCCAAAACCCATTAACTCACAAGAGCGAGTAAAAGGAAATTAAAGTAGGAGAAAACAAGTAACAGAATGTAAAGCAAACTGAATAAAAGGTGATGATTGGAAATTACAAAATTTATATTGACATAGTAGCCCCGCACCATCTGTAAATTACAATCTATAATTCAAAATAGTCCCCTTATAGAAGCATACCATCACATAGTTAACATAGCTGTATAGGTTTATAGAATTTTAAGTTTTTATGGAGAAAAATATTCAAACGTTTACAGAACTCCCAAGTGGACATGGCCACCAGCAATTAAATATAAAAAGCAAACCCCAAAAGGGCAACATGGTTGCCTCACTCATGAACTCAGGGGTACCCTGCAGTGTACCCCCATTTGTGTTTTAAAATACGGGTAGCGATCGGTAATCTGACTAGTCATGGCTCCCAGGAGAACAGAAAAATCTCACACCACTGCGACCATCCCCATGCAAGCCCTCTCTGTCAAGCCAACCCCACGGAACCGCCCCAACACGTCACCCTCTCTGGTGACCACCACCTACCTCTACCGGTGCCACTCACATAGCCGTCCTAAGACCAAACAAGGTATCCCTAACCTTGGTATGTGAGTGACTGTACTACACCTCTCGTCCACCTCTTGGACCGACCAGCCATATGCAGTGAAACAAGGCATCACCATCCTTGCCATATGGCTGGCCCACATCCCTACACTAGGGCGGACGGCCCCGCTTAGCCAGACAGAGAAGACCGCATCATCGAGTGCACGCGCACATCAATCCCAACTCTTACTTAACATTGTAATCACGCACCGTAACTAGCAAGGGGGGTTTACTTCACCACAGCACCAGTTACACACCTTCTCTCTCAACGAAAAGAAAGACCATGGAAATCAACCGGGGAATGCGGCATGGCTTGGACCCTACAATAATCAACAAACAAACTACAACAAAGAAAAGCGAAAACAACACCACCCTATCACACTCCATCATAACTTCTCAAAACAGGGGAAACTGATGATCTCCAAGACACCGCAATCTAAGGGCACACTCTCTAACTCCTATTTATTTTATTTTATGTTTTTCTAAGGGGAGGGGTAGGAAAATCGGGAAGATGAAAAGGGCAAGGATCATTGAAAGGTCAATAGCCAGGACTAAGGGTAAGGACATGGCTCCCTCCGGAAATAAGGATGAATGGAGGAAACCAAGGCTCGCGTGGGCAGGGGCGCAACCCTGAAGTAGACGAACACCACTGGGACTGTGGGGAACATCTACCCGCTACCCATTAACCGCTTCTTCTCACCTTTCTATGACAGACTTTAGGTACTCGTTCCTTTCGGACACCACTCTCTGAGAAATTATCTTGTGTTAAGCTGTACTGACTTGTTTCTTCTGAATCAGAATCAAGGCAACCTACAGCATTACTTTCACCCTGATTTGGATTATCCTCATCCTCTAACTCCTCTGCTTCTCTTTCTTCCACCCCTTCCTTTTCTACCTTTTCCACACTTTCGTCCCCATAATCCAAATCACCATCATGACACTGCACCTCCTCGCCATCTTCCAGTTGCTCATCTGATCCATCTTCAACCGCATCTTCACCCAGCTCCTCAGCAATTTCTGCATCACCCGTGTCACCGGCTCCTTCACAAACTTCTTCACCAACATCCTCTTCAATCTCATTTTCATCAACACATTCATCATCAACATCATCGCCATCACGTCCACTACCACCATCTGAACACTGCACAATCCTCATCCTCTAGTTGCTCCTCTGGTCCGCATGAAACTTCTTTCCGTTCTTCGGAATCTTCAACACTACTTACAGAAGGCGTCTGCACATCTTCACACGCTACATCATTCTCACTCGCACACTCCACAACGCTGCCACCAAATTTCTCCTCAACTTCTACCTCATCTCCTTCCACCACACTTGCGGCATGGACATCTCCGTGTCCATCCACAACCTCAGAAACTTTTGCAGCCTGGACATCCCCATGTCCATCTGCAAACTCAGACTCTTCAGTCTCCCTAACACCTATAACTATACTTCCCTGTGCAGCATCTGCAGACTGCTCTTCTGCCTCTTCCTTCGATTCCTCTCCTTCACCACTTTCAGCAACTATAGCGTCCTCAACATTTCCCACCCTGGAATCCAGCTGTCCAGGTCCATGTGCAATGTCTAAATTAAATTCAACTGGCGATGGTAAAGCTACACCATCAAGTGACTTCTCATATCCCTGCGTAGGCGATGATGATATTACAGGATCTGGATCCCTCACGAACCGAGATGGAGATACCGGAACAAATTCTGCGGCATCTGGATTCAACCATGACCTCCGCTCTGAGTCCTCTACTTCAGTATCAACAGACATGTTCTTGTTGTCCTGTGTTGATCCCCCGAAGCCATTCCACGCTTCTTTTTCCTCTTCACCTTCTTCATCCACTACTCTATTGGGCACTTGTAATTCCTCTGGAACCTTTAAACTTTCACCCTTTTCCAAATAGGAATAACGCCTTGCTACAGGCTCCCTACTGGCCGATGTTGTTTTACTAGTATAATTTCTTCTTCCCCTGTTAAATTCATCCTTATTTGCTTTCTCTACTGTAACCGTTGTTACCATCCTCACACTTGCCACCCCCTTGTAGCCTCCATTACTTCCGGAATATTCAGTTTTTCTGACCGTCTCTTGTGTTCTCCTCCAACCGCCATGTTTGTCTTCTTTAGCTTTTCCTAATAAACCACTGAAGCATTGGACATCTTTAGCAGCTCTTCCCCGGGACTCATCCCCCGCCTGGACAGTACTAGAAACCACACACAACCGGTCCAGATCCGCAAAACAACATGGACGGTCTGCGAATATCAAACGAGATCTCTCTTGGGGATTCAGTCCTTCCAGAATTGCTTGTATAACCTCCCTCTCAGGCAACCCCAACCTTAATACCTGGGCAGCTTTCCGTATATCGTGCACGAAGTCCCCCAACGCCTCTCTGTTAGCCTGTAGACGATAGAATAACTCAAACTTCAGCTGGGCACATCGTCGATAGGGTATGAAGAAATCCAACACTTCTCCATGGAAAGCGTCGACACTGCCGCCCCGACGCAGAGCGTTGGTGACCAGCCCTGCCAATGAACCCCGGCAATACGGGTATATAAGGGACAAAACCTCCCCATCGGACACCCCCGGGAAATCTGCCAACTGCAGGACCAGGTCCAAGAAAACCAGCAGCCTGTCCTCATCTACTCCATTCACAACCGAAAGTTTCTGGAGAACCCCTGAAATGGGGTGGGGCAATCTCTGATAGCATACCGCCGCCAGAATTGCACAATTCACAACACACAACAATAAAACATAAATCCTCACGAAACACCTAACACAAACATGACTTACAAAAACAGAAAAACTCGAGTACTAACTCTTCCATCAAATGGACCCCCGGGTTCCCTAGCGCTGCGGAGACCCAACCCACTCCAGAACCAGCTCTCTTTCCGACATCATACACAAGAAGAGAAACAACAACAACAAATTAACATAGACATGCAATGCACACCACCGAACACCTATCACAACGTATACATTTCAACAACACGTAACTAACCCTCAACATCTAATCATCATAAACGTCCAAAATTTTGAGAATTAGTCCAGCTGGTGACGGTACCGACTGTCGGTCGGGCCATACCGCATCCCGCCAAACTCGCACGCAATTACTCCCACATCGATTAATAAAGCAGGCGACTTGCCAGCCATGCCCCCAGATCTCTGGTAAGACCAAGTCGCCAAAGGAAAAAAAATATCCCACCAAAACAACAAAACGCATACCGCGTGGTGGCACCAGGCTAACCATTATACGTTCACCTATGCACATTAACATTGAACATAACATAACATAACATCTCCCTATATTCGCTCTTTCAAAATTTTGAAGTTTGACTTGTCTCAAATTATTTCCGAGTTTGCAAGCCCCATCACACCCAAGGACCCAAGGCTTCGACCCTAGGAATGAATCACGCTCTGCTACCATTTGTAACCCGCTTTTTTTTTTTTTTTTTTTAAGAGGGGTCACCTGATATTTAAAACTAGGCAGAGGGCCTAGAGAAGACAAAAATGCACTGGGTCCAGTGAGACGGGACATGCAATTGAACTCGGCTGTTAAACAACAATAACAATTTTTATTTTAAACTTTAAATCTTCACATTCATGCATTTAAGTTGCAAATTCCATAACTCTACTTTAATACAAAATATAATTTTCAAATCTCAACAATCCAATATTAATATTAAATATACAACTTTAAATTTTTTTCTAAGGTTCAATCTCGATACAAAATGTAATTTTTAAATTTCAATAATGCAATTCACAATATAAAATGTAAACTTCCAATTTTAATTAATTTTCCCAAATTTGCAATTAAAAAAAAATTAATATCATAAGTGAAAATCCACCTCACCATTCTAAAAGCTTCATTAATATCTTTGAATATGGATAATTGCATGGTTGCATAAATACTCTTGACCTTATAATATTAAATAAACATATTATTTTCATAACACATAATCATCTAAATAGAGCGAACATAGCATATAATTATATAAATTATCCTTTAAAATACTCGACATTAAAACATCCAATTGCACATAAAAATACATATACACAGAAACACATATCACAGCTACAGTACAGCATAACACAATACAGCTTGTTAATTCCAACAGGCAGCCTGTACATTCCCATCCTACCCATACCTGAATGGAGAGACATCTGGACTGGTCAACATGGACCAGCACTCAATTACCCGTTTAAATGGCCCACACAGCCTTATATAACCTCCAAGTTATATAACCCAAAACCCATTAACTCACAAGAGCGAGTAAAAGGAAATTAAAGTAGGAGAAAACAAGTAACAGAATGTAAAGAAAACTGAATAAAAGGTGATGATTGGAAATTACAAAATTTATATTGACATAGTAGCCCCGCACCATCTGTAAATTACAATCTATAATTCAAAATAGTCCCCTTATAGAAGCGTACCATCACATAGTTAACATAGCTGTATAGGTTTACAGAATTTTAAGTTTTTATGGAGAAAAATATTCAAACGTTTACAGAACTCCCAAGTGGACATGGCCACCAGCAATTAAATATAAAAAGCAAACTGAAGCTGAAATTATAACTTTACAAATCTAGTATGAAGTAGTGAGAAATCCTCTTATAAGGTATGCATAAAAGCTTAAGACATTCTGAAGTAACAATGGAAGTGATAAAGATTTTAAATCGTGTTACATGTTGCATAATTCCATAATAATCAAATATTCGATCATGAACATAGCCATTCATTCATCAACCCCGCGGCAACGTACAATCTTTCATCTGACACACAATCCAGCTAATTTCGATTTTCGCTTTATCTTTTATAAAATAGGTAACAATATACCTTAAATCGGACTTACCGGGATCACAGTAGCCTCTACTCAATCATAGTAGATAGTACTTGTAGATTTAAGCAACTTAGGTCGGCCGGAAAGAACGTCTGTATCTGTACGTAACGGCTGTCTAGTCCAGAATGCAGCCTTGCATCAAGCTACATGTCGAAAAACGTAACTGTGCGCTCCACCACCTGGTAGCGACAGTATCCAGAGCAATTCATAACGTGGAATTACCATATCGCCCGCATAAACGCAATTACATAAATAATTATTTCGGCAGTTAGACCCTTTTATTTTTTATTCACGTTTATGGCACGCCGGGTTTTCACCAAAACACGGCACAGTATTTATTTTGTGAATTTCAGTGTTTTCGTTTGTGTTATTGTGTGGTGTTATTATTAATTATTTCTGTTGTTTAGGAAATACCAGAGTCTTAGTAACACCAGTTTGTTATTAAACAAACAAATTTAATAGTGCAATGGCCTGCTATGATATTCAGTGCTGTAGGAAGCCGGACGAAATCATTCGAATGAATGAGTCGGATATTATAGAATTTTTAATTTCCCACGAGGTTATTAAAGGGTCAATAAATTGTCCTTCGTGTTGCTTCCATCCTGGCGTCCTCTTCTTCAGCGTCACTCCTTCCTGGTGTCCTCTTCATCCTGGCGTCCTCTTGTCTTGTCATCCTCTTATATGGCAGGTGGCTCCAGCGGCGATATTTCAATGAGTCTCATTGTTATTATGCTTGACTGCTAACATTAATTAGTTTCTTCATAAATTGTTCACTCACAATGATTATAAATTTCACTCGTACAGTTTATTATTAATTTATACTTCATATTTTCTTAATCTCAGGATTAATATGGGTATTAGTTAATGCGGTGCATTTAATGTACACCTTCCACGATATCTTGAAGTGCCTTTAAATCCCCTAAGTGGATATCTTAACTTACACGAAAACAGCACTATATTATATTATAATTTTTATCTAACTATTTTACCCACTCGGTTCTTAACACAAAATTTCGTGAAGAATTACCAAGGTTTATTTTATATATGATATTTCTATGTTCGTAAGAGAACAACTCTCTTCACCGGGCACAACTTCCCCTTGCAGATGCTAAAGCAGAACTGTCCATCCTAACTCTACAACGAATGAATTTTACTGAATTTAGTGTATTCTGATTGGCTAAGCCCAAGTCACATGATTGATGGAACAAACAGATATATGAATTTCCTGAAAAACTTTGTATAATTACCAAAGGCCTGCATGGAAATTATCTACGAATTTTATTACCCTATCATTGATAAGAGTTACAATTGAGTTTTCCTATATAAAAAACCATATTTCTAAAATAGTTATGAACCATAGAGTACACATAAATTGAAGCTATTTACATAAATAATTCCTTGTCAAAGTTTCACGTTGATCGGTTAATTACCACGGAAGATATAGTGATCACACTGCACACACGCACAAAATCACTCAAAAAATACATGACAATAAAGAACATCTTTTTATGAAGAATTTGGTATACCCTAAATGCTTATCCATTTCTACATACAAAACTTGCGGCTAAAAGACAAAATATTACATAAAAGGAATTTAAACAAGAAAATGCTTGTCATCCATGTTCTCTGATACAAACAACAGCTTATCATCCTGTATTCCATTGCAGAATTAACCCCACCTCGCGTAAAAAAAAATTTTATATGGAATAGAAAAATTTTTTTTCTAACCTAAATTGACATCACCTTTTTCCAATAATAATAATCCTCTAAATAATAACATAATAAATTCAAAAATCAAATAAATGAATAGCTTCTATCAAACAACATTTCCCCAACTGTAACTTTGACAGCACTAATGTAAACAAACCAACGCACATGGCTAGATATCACCAAACATTTCTGAACACTGATAAGGATGTCCATGTCTGACTTCATTTTATCTTATATGTATATTCAGTTCACCCAAAACATTTTCTCCAATATTATCACAATTATTCTTACTCTACACATATTTTTATACAATTGCATAACATTTAAACTCCTATATCCTGGCATATTAGATTCAATTATCCTTAACGTAATATTTTCTTAAGGATGCTGCATGGAACTTCCCTATCACTCTCTTAGTATTCGGGTTTGTGACCATGTATGTATTTTTACCCACTTTTTCCAATAAAATGTATGGACCATTGTATAATCTAATAAATTTCGCTGCCGTATTATCTTCCCTGTGACCAACATTTAAAGCACGCAAGAGTACCTTCTCGCCAGTTTTGAACGTTACCAGTTTGTGATCCTCATTTATTTTCTCCGTCCGTTCTTCGGCACACTTTTTAATGCGTCTCCTTGCTTCTATCTTTTTAACCAAATTTGGAATAAGCAAATTCTGCGTTGCAATCCTCCTGATGCACCCATCCCAGACACGCTTTGGCATTTCCCCGGTTTGTAGTTCGTTAGGTGTAAATCCTGTCATGTCATTGTAATTTCCATTGATGGACGCCTCGAAAAACTGGAGATAATCCGGCCACCTACTCTGGTTGGTATTACAATAAGTGCAAAACAGACGCCCTAACTCCCTGTTGACCCTTTCTGCGAGGTTACCTTGCAGTCTCCGGATTGCTGTCACCACTGCCTGTAATGGTGCTTCTCTAATTCGGACTGCCACTTCATGTTGGTGAATTGCTTACCCTGGTCAGATAGAATTTTCTTCACCGGACCATATTTCGGAATGTATTTATTTAATACAACATTTAATACTGCCATCATGGTAGGTCGTCCAATTGCATATAAACTTACATTCTTAGAAAATGCATCTGTGCAAACAACCAGGTTCTTCATACCCCTTGCAGCACGTGGTAGCGGACCTAAAAAAACGATACACAGTAGATCATTCTTATTCTTGGTAATGATGTTACCCATCTCCACATAGGTGTGTTGATTTGGGTATTTAGCTGTCTGGCATATGTGACATGTTCGCAAAATAGACTTAACTTTCCTTGCCATGTTCAACCATACGAAGTCTTCTCTCATCGCCAAATAACATTTATAAGCTCCAGCATGAGCAAGACTTTCATGACAAGATCACGTTAAATCTTCTACGAGATCATCAGGAACCATAATCTTCCATTGTCCGTCGATTATTTTATACAGTACATCCCTGTCGATTCTGTATTTCGGGTTGTCTTGCCTTTGTATTTCTTCACTAATTTTTCTTAATTTTGCGTCCTTCTGTTGTTCACTATTTATCAATTTTAATCTATTTTTTAAGTCATCTGGTATTGTATATTTGACTGCCAGAATTTTTTAAATCGCTTTATGTTTACTTAAATTATTATGTAATTGATTTTCTTGACCAGCTGTCTGCTTATCGCTAGTGCACTGCCCGTTGCTCATTATCTTATCTATGCGATAACCAGCTGGCTGCTGCAGATTAACTTTCCGCTCGCATTCATTCATATTATTCTGCTTATGCCCCAAACTAATATTATGTAGCTTATTTTGAATTATGCAGGTCAGTGTTTTGCTATTAAAATCAATTGTGGCATGTATTTTTTTTAATGTGTCAGTGCCTAATACTACATCATAAATTAGATTTTTTACTATAAGAACGGGTACTTCCACTTCCATAACTTGTGACCATATTGTGACAAGTACTTGCTTACAAATAGTTTGTGATTCCCCTGTGGCTGTAGTGACGATTGTATTGCTGACAGGTAAGATCTGTGTTTCTTTAAATTGGTGTTTATGTTTGTTAATGAAATTTTTGCTGATTAGAGAAATTTGCGCACCAGTATCAAATAATACATTTCTGACACATCCATTAATTTTCGCTCTCACATTGTTGTGATCATTCCCTTGTTGTGTATCATTTTCATTCTTATTTTTAACACGTTCCATACCATCATCACCAGACTTATTATATTTTAATTCATCTCTAATATCTACAGAATATACGCCTGAAGCAATGTATACATTCGTACTACTAGTATTGTTCACATACGATTTTCGACACTGCTTTTCGTTATGGTATGTTTTATTTGCTTTTGTAATTGCCGATACATTACTTTGATTGAACTTTCGGAAATTAGGTTTATTTTTAAATTGTTGTGGTTGTTTTTGTTGTTGTTTTTGTGGTTGTTGTAGCTGAAATTGTTTACAAGCCGGTTCACTATTATTATTACTGTTATTTTGACTGTCAACATTATCCCATTTGGTTAACAATAGGAGTAGTTCCTCCAATGATTTAATACCTTGTGTAATTACAGCAATTTGAATACCGCGTCCGAAATGATGGGCTATTTACCATATCTGGCTCTGACATTTGTGGTTCTAGATACTTCGCACGAGATATGAGTTGGATTAAATAATTTTCTTTAGACCCTTTTAAACTGGAATACCTACCAAACTCCAGCTGTACACGTATTTTTCGCTGTATTTCACTGTTCCAGTATCTCGCCCTAAAATGTTGTACCAGATCTTGATATGTAACTATTTTATCTTGTACTACCATGAACCACTCAGCTGCAGTACTCTTTAATCTCCTGACTACATTGTTTATTTTATCCATCTCACTCAGGGTGTTGCCTATTGCGTCCATGTCTCACTGGCAGCATTCAAGAAAATAAATCGGATTCTCAGAGTCCCTGTCAAAGAATTTTATTTGCGAATTGTTTTCTTCTAAAGTTCTATAGATGAACGTGGTTTGGTTCGCCATTGTCGAGGTACTCTGGAGTCGGATCAGCTGTTGTTTGAATTCTTGTATCTGCTGATCTTGCTCAGCTACGAGCTCACTCACCGTAGATGTGTGTTGAACTACTCTTTCCTCTATTCCAGTGATTTTAGCTTCACATTCACTGATGCAAGAATTGTTCGCTTCTAAAGCAGTCTCAATATTGCTGCGAATTATTTCTACCTTTTCACCTATACGTTTTTCTGTTGACTCTAATAGTTGTTTATTTTGTTTTGCCTGGTCATGGACCGCTGTATAGATTCTTTTATTCTCATCGTGGAGTGACTTATTTTGTTTTGCTGCCTCGTCAGACATTTTCTGCATATTTGCTTTATTCTCTTCCGACATTTTCTGCATATTAGCTAGGATTGCCGCTAATGTATTCTGTAATTCTTGTGATTCGGCCATATTGATTATTTATTTTTATAAATTTATCAAATATTATATTTTTTTACTTATCGTAACGGCACTATTATTAAAATTTAATTTTACTTATACTGTCAGTTTATGTTATCTATTATTATCATCCAGTATCTCAGTCAAATGTAAACAACCTTAATCTAACACAAATACAAAATAATTCAACCTCCACACAGTCAATTACTACTACTGCACAATTATCTGATAACAGCGAGCATTCAACTTTTATCTATACTCCCTGATACCAAAGAACAGCACACATAAATAGTTCAATGAATATAGTCTATACACACTCAAAATAATATTTTCTTTTTTTTATAACTAATCCAAAAAATCGAGCCCAACGTTGGCCAGCGCCAAATATCCTTATGCAACGGTTCAAATTTGATTATACTAATAAGGATATGGTGAGTGTGTGAAATTTACAAACACGTCAATATGGAGGAGATGAAAAATTATTTATTATGCACACAAATATAGTTTTTAAAGATGTATATTGCATCATAAATTGTCATGTACTGATAATAGAAATAATAGCTTGTATTGTTCGATAATATAAATCGATTTTACTTGGTTGCTGCAACGTCCTCCTCTCCTCTCGTTGCTTCCATCCTGGCGTCCTCTTCTTCAGCGTCACTCCTTCCTGGTGCCTCTTCGTCCTGGCGTCCTCTCGTCTTTTCGTCCTCTTCTACGGCAGGCAGCACCAGCGGCGATATTTCAATGAGTCTCGTTGTTATTATGTTTGACTGCTAACATTAATTAGTTTCTTCATAAATTGTTCACTCACAATGATTATAAATTTCACTCGTACAGTTTATTATTAATTTATACTTCATATTTTCTTAATCTCAGGATGAATATGGGTATTAATTAATGCGGTGCATTTAATGTACACCTTTCATGATATCTTGAAGTGTCTTTAAATCCCCTAAGTGGATATCTTAACTTACACGAAAACAGCACTATATTATATTATAATTTTTATCTAACTATTTTACCTACTCGGTTCTTAACGCAAAACTTTGTTAATAATTACCAAGGTTTATTTTATATATGATATTTCTATGTTCGTAAGAGAACAACTCTCTTCACCTGGCACAACTTCCCCTTGCAGATGCTAAAGCCGAACTGTCCATCCTAACTCTACAATGAATGAATGTTACTGAATTTAGTGTATTCTGATTGGTTAATTCCAAGTCAAATGATTGATAAAACAAACAGATATACGAATTTCCTGAAAAACTTTGTATAATTTAGCAAAGGCCTGCATGGAAATTATCTACGAATTTTATTACCCTATCATTGATAAGATTTACAATTGAGTTTTTCCTACTTAAAAAACCCTATTTCTAAAATAGTTATGAACCATAGAGTACACATAAATTGAAGCTATTTACATAAATAATTCCTTGTCAAAGTTTCATGTTGATCGGTTAATTACCACGAAAGATATAGCGATCACACGTTATCACACCCGCACACGCGCACAAATTCACTCAAAAAATACATGACAATAAAGAACATCTTTTTACGAAGAATTTGGTATACCCTAAATGCTTATACATTTCTACACACAAAACTTACGGCTAAAAGACAAAATATTACATAAAACAAATTTAAACAAGAAAATGCTCGTCATCCATGTGCTCTGATACAAACAACATAGCTTATCATCCTGTGTTCCATTGCAGTATATATACATGTATAATGTAGTACAACATTAAGTATTTGTGAATCCCCCAACTTCTTGTGAGCCATTTATTTTGCAACATTAGTTACGCTATAAAATTATGACAGGTGTAATCGTAATAATAATAACACAACGTGAAATGGTTTAGAATCATTTAAAAATTTATTAATTAAAAATGTTCTATTCTGTTGCGATTTAAAAATATCATTATTATTCGCATGTGTGTAGCCATAGCACACATCTAGTTATTAACATATAAGTAATTATTTCATATTACCCATTGAACATAATATAGACTCTTATACTACAATAAACATTTGTTATTATATAATATTGCTCTCGACTTGCTCATTACTGTGATAACTATTTGATTATCTAATCTCTTTTTAATAATCTGTTTTCTTTTTATTATGTTGCATATGCATTGCTTTGTTTTCTAATAAAAATTTACTATTTACTTTCATATTAATTTAAATATCATTGACTAAATTATTTATTCAAGATTATAAAATTTACTTTTTGCTTTCATATTACTTTAAATATCATTGATTAAATTATTTTTCTAATTATACTTTCATGTGTTTAAACATTACTCTAAAACTACTATACAAATAAACATTTACATTTCCAAAAATTATTAACTCATCTTTCAATTATATTGTCTTTCTTTTTACATAGTTAATTGTCTTTACACGAGTCTTTTTGTTTTTACAAATACATGGTTTTGTTTCACCTTATTTGTTGTGGTAATACTCAGCGTATCCTCTTCGGTCCTAGGTCCTCTATCCTGTATGCTCCTCTGTAGTCGTGTAGTCCAGGAGTCCTTGATCCTCGTCCTTCAGATCCTCTCCGCAGTCCATTGCCTCGTTCCGTACGCTGGACTCTATTCCATGTACTTGGCTGCTCCCTCGATCCCATCATGGCCTCAGGTTGCAGGTGCTCTCACGAAAGTGATGAGTAGTCATGAAGAACCTCCAGCTGCTGCTGTGGTTGATAGAAAAAGAGTTGTTGTCGTTGGGCAGAGCCTTCGGCTGCCACGGTAGTTGTACGAGAAAGAGAAATAAGTTAGCGCGTCTCGAGTATTTATACCCTAGGGCGCAAAAATCATGTTTTGACAATATTCTGCAGATCTCAGTCTGTCGTTGGCATCCCTTTCTAAACACGATGATTTTCACACTTATTTCGCTTGTCTTCGCAACATGCGAAGTCTTTTGCAAATTACTTGATATTCATCTTGTCGGTAATTTTTATGTGTTCACTGTGTATAACCCGTTTTTTACTATCTTAATTAATATAAGTTTTATTTATATTTATTTTCACTATAATCGCACTTTTTACTATTTTCGCACTATTTTTTGTACACATGTGCATCTTTATTTTATACACACTGTGGTGTATTTGGTTTTGTGATATTATGCACACACTCTTTACAATTTAAATAATTCATGTAATTAATAGCGTTCATTTAGGGGTGAAGCTTTACAGGAATCAACTGGTCTCACACACACATGTAAAATACACGTGTACACACAGACACAGCTGCGTGGCATGATAACCTGTACAAGCATGAAATTTGGTTGTTCCTTTTACAGTTCAGATTGAAAGCTGAATTATTATTACTAACAATATGAATTATTTATTTAATTATATTAATTATCTTAATTAATTTCAATGCACAATACCCTATACATTTGTACTGTTGCAGTAGGTTTTTTGGTACATCCGTGTGTGTGATGTTTATAGTGCCAACATTTCGTTTCATAATCCCAGAACATTTTCAAGGCGTACTGATGTTGATTTCACTGCAGTGTGAGTTTTATATCTTGCTTCCTTTGTGATTTTTGCCATGGGAGGGTTAGTATGTGGGGGTGAGTGTGTTGTGGCCATATGTTGCTTGTTAATTTGTAAACCGTCAGTTAGGAATTTCCACGTGCTCGCTAGTTTTGTACATTCATTTCTGTCGTTGACTGCTCTCTCCTTCATCCGGTGGATTTCTATGCCTTCTCTGTATTCTCTGATTTTCTTATAGTTACTTCTTGCCAAGATTTTTGTGTTTTTGAAATCAAAGGTGTGTCCTGTTTCTTTGGCTTGCTTCGTTAGGGATATGTTGTCTACTTGTTTTGCTACTGCCAATACTGCTAACTGATGGTTCACAAATTAACAAGCAACATATGGTCACAACACACTCACCCCCACATGCTAACCCTCCCACAACAAAAATCACAAGGGAAGCAAGATATAAAACTCGTGCCGCAGTGAAATCGACATCAGTATGGCTTGAAAATGTTCCAGGATTATGGAACGAAACGTCGGCATTATAAACATCACACAAACGGATGTACCCACAAACCTACTACAACAGATATTCGCCATGAAAGACTTCGCACGAGCATATATATATTAACTGTATTCATTATTTGATTCAATAAACGATTTGTGATTGAATTAGAATAAAATGTGAAATTAAAACTGTATATAACTCGTATCATTTTATCACAATTTTTACAAAGCCATGCTGATTAGCATGTTTGTAGAGGAAACAATATTGTGATATGATCGTTAAATTATGCTGTCTTGTTCCAATCATTATGGTTCAGATGTAGTCACATTGTTACTGCCTGATGTCTGCTTACCTCAACCAGGCTGTTGAATTAGCCCATCTGTAATTTTCTAAATAGTGAATTTAACACACAGGGCAGTGAACTCCTAAGATTTTTATTTTAAAATGTTACTTTTTAAACAGAAAAAGTTTTTAATTTGTCTATTGGGATGTCAAAAACAAAACACATTTCCTCACAATATTTAACAATAATTATTAAATACGATATATACGCTAAGAGCACCGTAATTGGCAATTATCTAGTTATATTCACATTTTTGTAGATGGAAACAGTTAATTTATTTAGTAATGTTGACATTTTTCTTCAGTAAAATTAATATAACTAAAATATTAAATTTGTTTTCAGTATATTTTAGAGAATGCATATTGGTGCCCAGTTGAAAAATTTGAGATCTCCTGGACCGGTGGATGGAACTGGATATCAGATTTTACTAAAATAACCACTTATACTGTTTCCAATCTGTTACCTGCTACAGCTTTCAAATTTAAAGTACGAGCAATTACTTACCGAGGTTCTGCTCCATTTTCACCAGTAACTGAATTTTCTACCAAATTAAGTAGTAAGTATACGATAATTTTGTGTTGTGTTTCCAGTCTGGAAACAATGGCGTACGCAGGGGGCCCAGGGGGCTCAAGCCCCCCAACCGCAAAAATGTAATATGCACTTCCTTAATTTACTTAGGTCTTGTTTAAAATTACAAATTTGCATATTTCGGCGGATTTGGACGGGGATATAAATACTAACAAAATAAGTGGTTTATAATAACAATTACCGGTATTACTTCAGTTATAATTTATAGTTCATTGAGTGGTGTATTACGCTGAGCGTAACATTCAGTAAGCTACCTGTTTTCTCTCGCTCACGCTCTCATTTGACGGCGCGGAGGCGCGGCCACACACACGTCAACCAGTGACGTGCCACCGGCCACTACTACCAGTGAACCCTAAGAATTTTTACTTAAGTATTAAATAATGTTTTTATGAAAGTTAAATAAGTATATAAACCTTTTTCATAAAAATATTATTTAGTACTTAAGTTAAATTCAGCACTTTTTTTATATCAGTCGATAAATAAAACGAAAACTTTAATAATGTTCCTAATATCATATCTTGAATAGTGCCGCTGTAATAATGAAAAAAATTACTTTAAAAACACTTTAGGCATACATTTATACAAAATTTTTGGATAATTTTTTTAATTAAAAAAATAGAATCGTTATATATATTATTATAAAAAAATTAATTTCTAGACACAATAATATTGTATTTAAAATGTATCGTATTTTCCGAACGTATAAACATAACTAACCTACCTACCAAATCATGCACGCCTGCCTGCGGCGTACAAGCCCTTCAAAGCTGCACGCACTCCACAGCAATTTTCAATGCAATGCAATTTTCGAGTTTCACGCATGCTCGTGCGAACAGAAATTTGCTGCACGAGCACCACAGGTGAGAGGTAGCCTCTGCAAGCTTCCACATATTCTCTATTTTCTGCAGTGATCGGAGGTAGTCGTTCAGGAGATACTTCTACCATCATACACACGTTGCTGTCATCATCCACCATTGTCGCGTTTGTGTTTGTTTGGCATTACGGTGTTTATTAAATTCACGGTTTTGTAGTTTTATTAGTGATTATTTGATTGTTTGTTACGTCTAAGATGAAGACTAATAAGTCCAAAATTGATGACAAGACAAAAGTACCAAAAAGGAGTCAGAACTTTGGGTTTCTTTGTAACAAAAACTAAATTAGCGAAGTGTGATAGTGTAGCAGAAAGACCTACATCTTCTTTGTCAACTTCTACATCGTCTCAGCAAGATACTTGTGGTAGTGAGGTTTGTAGCAATAACAACAATGTTTCCGGGCTTGTTTCTGAATACTCTGAAAACAGTGACACTATAATTCCTGGCTGTTCTGACACAAATGTTCTTTCACAAAACGAGTCTTCATTATTACATAAAATAACAGACATTAGTAATTTATTATTACAATATAAATCTCAAATTGATGGTAACCTGAAGTAGACCTATGCCGTTATTTGTAAAAATTACACTGAAAGTATGGCTGACCACAAATTTCCTGTAAAAAAGAAGGTGCAATTATGCAATCATTCCAGTATTCCTGTTATCACATATCAATCACATAGAGCAAATGCTGGCCAGGAATTGCGGGTGAAACAACTCTACAAGCTAAATTTATATATTCCTTTTGTTGATCATTGCGTTGTTTAATTAGAAACTCGTTTTGCACCTGAGTTTGATAAATTTTGTCATCTTCAAGTATTTATGCCTCATTTCATCATTAAGGCTACTACTCAAGAGATCAACCAGTCTGTTGCCTCTATCATTTAACCTGATATTTCCAAGATGGAACTTAAACTTGAGGCAGAAATATGGAAGCAAAAGTGGGTGGATGAAGCAGATATGAGTGTTCCAGACACAGCTCTTAAAAATTTAAGAAGTACTGTGTGTACTCCCAGTAACGTCAGCTGAGCCAGAACGCTCCTTCTCTGAGGCGGTTGAAGAGATGGCTGAGGTCTACAACATCGGAGACAGGGCTTAATGGGCTAGCTTCGCGCAATATTCACAGGGAAATCGACATCTCTCCTGAAGGTATTGTTGAGTGATTTGCCAATCAAGGAAATAGGAGATTGGACTTGGCTTTTTAAATTCCAAATTGCTTGGCTTGGACACAAATGCTTTAACTATTATAAATTAATAGTTAACTTGATTCTTATTTACTGTACATTGTTTCTTTTTCATTTTTCAAATACTGCTGTTAATTTTGTAAGAATTCAGCTAATATGAACTTGTGTAATTTTTCATTAATAAAGTATTAGTAAAATAGTAGTATAACAGTAAGAAGTATAAGAGTTTGTTATTTGAAATATATAGTTGTTAAATATCAATGTTGCAAACTTTATTCCCAGTGCTACTGATATTAATGTATAATATTACAGTATAATTGAAGTAAAATGAATGTGTTGTTAAATATTACAATAAACATAAATAGTCTATTAAAAATATTTTGTTTTAGAAAGAAAAAAGTATTGTTTTTAAAATTGCTGATATTAAAAAGTATATTGCTGATTCAATTTTACAGTATAATTGAAGTAAAATGAATGTGTTGTTAAATATTACAATAAACATAAATGATAATCTATTAAAAATATTTAGTTTTAGAAAGAAAAGTATTGTTTTTAAAAACAATATGATACTACAGAATAGTAAACAAAAGACATATTTCTCAGCCAGCTCAGGGGAAGGTAGCACCATTGATCTGACTTTAGTGTAGCACCATATCAGACTGGTTCATGGAGAAGACCTTGGAAGCGACCATCTGCCGATATTCACCAAAATCTCTCATAGGATTGATACATCTGGGAATAGTGTGCCACAGACGAAATGGAAGCTGAAATCAGCAGACTGGGCAATTTTTCGAAGCAAAATTGACAACTTGCTTATTGCTGCAAAACATGAATCTTCACCAGATACGAACCTGTCAGAAAAAAATTCACATTCTGCCCCCCTAGGGGTCTAGACGTTGGGATACTAACAAATGTGATCATCGAGGTAGCACTAAAGTCCATCCCAAAAATTAAACAAAAACAGGGAAGACCAATGGACGTTTGGTGGAACTCTGAAACAGCTGGAGTAAGGAAAGAAAGACAAAAAGGCAAGGCGGGCCTTGGCAAAACAAAATAATATTGAAAATAGAATCAAGTACAACAGAGCAAATGCACTTGCAAAACGTGTAAATCTTAGTGCAAAAAGAGAAAGTTGGAAAAGATTTGTAGGTACAATAAATCCCAATACCCCATCTTCAACTGTTTGGAAGAATTTCAAAGCGATCTCTGGTCAAACCTACCACACAATCATCTGTGTTGAGGATGATGCAGGTAATATTCTTCAGGATGAAAAAACCATCTCAGAACATTTCAATAGAACATACGCCAAAAAATCAGAAGTAAAGACCTCGTATCCCAAAACTCTTTCAAAAGAAGAACAGTTCTTCTCATGTAATAAGTTCCACCTATTTCTGCATGCAGATGAGAGTGATGCCGCTGTTACCAGTGGGGAACTTCATCTATCTGTTTCAGAGTTAAAGAACACTGCTGCTGGCCCAGATGATATTCACAATGGGATGTTGCGCCACCTAACAGAGGAATTCACTCAAGACATCTTAAATTTATTCAATCACATTTGGACCTCTGGAAATTTTCCAGGAGAGTGGAAAACTTCTATCATTATTCCACTATTGGAACCAGGAAAACAGAACTGAGTACAAAATTCATATCGACCAATTGCCCTCACATCATGCTTAGGAAAATTATTAGAAAGAATTATAAACAATAGACTTAGGTGGAGATTAGAAAAAAACAACTTGTTGGATCAGAACCAATTTGGTTGTAGACCTGGCCGAAGTACTGTGGATGCAATCCTCAGGTTAACAGAGGATGTCTATGCGGGTTTTGAAGTGATACTAGCTTTAAAATAAATTTATTATTGTGTAAATGTTGATTATTTTATTACTTTTCATGAATTTCCAGGGTCTCGTCAGGTGTACTCATTAGCAGAGAGAAACGGGCGAACGCAAATAAACAACACACATTGGTGGTTAACGAACACTTTTCATTTTATTTGACTAATTCCCATCTCCCATTACCTTTATACTATAATTTGAACAAAATGAATTTAATTATTATAGAAACAACAAACCAAATGAATTTAACCATTCTATAAAAAATTACGCAACCAACACATAGTTTGCTTTACATCGAACTTTCTTCAAATAACATAATTAGAAGTCCAATTACCCTTGTTACACATTGAAACCAATACAGAAAATTACTACTTTAAAATTACTATTTTATCTTAACATAAACCAGCGCTTTTACTTATACTAAGATAGGTACCTACACACACACACTCACGCAAACACATACCCATACTATGTCATACATTTTATTTATTTAGTTCAATTTTGAAAATGAATTTAGTATTTTTGAAAGATTTAAAATAAAATGTCTACTTTCCTGCTATTGCGGCGAATTTTAAGACTTAGGCATCACCTCGTGGCTTACGGCATGTTGGTCCAAACACTTCACATTTTTATAGCCGAACTGTTACTTAATTTCCACTTTCGCTCACTGCCTCTATTATTTGGTTATAAAAGATTGTTAGTTTATAAAAGGTTATAACTACATTTTATTAAAATAAAATGTCTACTTTCCTGCTATTGCGGCGAATTTTAAGACTTAGGCATCACCTCGTGGCTTACGGCATGTTGGTCCAAACACTTCACATTTTTATAGCCGAACTGTTACTTAATTTCCACTTTCGCTCACTGCCTCTATTATTTGGTTATAAAAGATTGTTAGTTTATAAAAGGTTATAACTACATTTTAGTGTAGTTATGTGGTATTTACTTTTTAGATTGCGGGCCCGCGATTTATGTGTACCACTCGCGAGTGGTGATTGAGTTAGACTGTCTTTGTGCTGAAATATACACAAATTCACATTTTGGTTGAACTGCGGGCCAAAACGGTACGCAGTCGGCGGCGACCGGAACTGCCCACGTCTGTCTGGTGTTGAAGTTAATTGCCGACTGGGGCTTTGTTCTCTGTGTGCCACAATGCAGTTGGCGTCGACACACCTACATTCTTGTTATGTAAAAGCTCTGACGTAACGGTCGCCTGTTGTTAGTTATACAACTTGTTGCTGTTTTTTGTATGTGTCATTTGTTGACCTTGGTACAGTTTGCCGGTTGTTGAAAATTGTCTTTCTAAATATCACTGTATAATCGTCACGTATGCCGTCCACAGCAGTGCTGCCACGGTCAATTCCGTCGTTAACAATAAATATACCTCTGGTTCATAAATTCTGTCCCTATTATTGAAAAAATGTTATTGTTTTATTTTATAAAAGAAATACAAATTGCGCTATTACACCAGGTAGGCCAAAATGCCATGTTACAATACCCCCCTCAATGAGATATTTTATGCCGAAGCATAAAAAACCTCATTGACACATTCATACTTGCTAAAGGGATTAGCCAGGATATATCGCCACAACCCCCCGTATAGTTTACAAAAATATAATCAACTCACCCTTGGTCTGGTGACTGTGACCGCATCTGCATGACAATACTGGACTTCTCTCTCGAGATCCCAACACCGTAGAGTCAGACAGATACTCAACGCCCCTGCTCTGACGCGCAGGCCAGCTTAGGTCCGCTGCCACAGCATCACCAAACACTGAAACAACAAATTAAAATATCAAATAGTGGCCTTATACAACACCATATCCCCAACTGATCTGTTTCCCCCTAGCGGTGCTGGTTTGCGCTAAGAAGCACAGGTTTTGTTTGTTACTTATCTCTAACATATCAGAATACCTACCAACAACATGATACCCTATGATAAATTTCATAATCTTATTCTATCTACTTTCTCTTGTTAACTTTAACCCAAAATTCAAAATCATTGCCCTGATTCCCATCAGAATTTAAATAAACATTCCCATTATCATATTACATTTATCTCATCCCCGATTTAAAATGCATTTAAAATATCTAAATTCATAAAATTCTCTTACACTAACAAACACAATATAACATAAGAAAACATAGTACATTAATAATTCACACTGTTACTATCATCTTAAAATAAACAATTTGTATTTAAAATGTTACATACTTTACATCATTAAATTTGCATATAAAATCATAAAATTATCCTTTAAACTCACTTTACTTTTATTAATTCGTTTCTAATTTTTTTTTTTTTTTTACTCATTTGAAATTTTAACTATCATACATTTATTTCATTTTTTGTAAAAATCTTTAAACACAGAAAACTTATTATTATAGTTTTATAATTCTTATTCCTAACATACTACCTGCAATCAACTCAATAAGACATATATAGAATATCTAGTGCATCTATTTTTTCAAATTTTAATAAAATTATTTAATAGCGAGTCATCATTACTAAAATGCAACAACAAAAATTTTTTTTAAATCCGTTACCCCCTATCGGTAACCTCCCTGCCACACACACTATGACCCCCCCCTGGACTGTGGCGTCCAGTTGCGTCCACAAGGACTGAAGTTTTGGAGGAATGTGACATCTCCGTGTCCTTGCTTCTGCTTTACATTTGAACAGTTGAATATCGATATATTCTTGTTTATAATTATGCACCCTTAAACGGTTCTACCACCGGTCTTGCTACCCCCATGCGGGCAGAGTGGCAGCCGCTGTTCCATAGTTTGGTGATTCCCCTTAATTTCACCCCCCATCAATTTCAAAGTACACCTTTACAACGATAACAGCTATGGCCAGTTATGGTCAGCGCGTAATCGTAATGTGCCCCAACCATAGCTGTTAAAGCTAAACCAATTCCACGGTCAAGGTTCGGTGAGGCCGTGACCGCCCGAAAAGTTGGGGAATCACAAGTATAATATACTTTTTAAAATTAAAATTAATAATTTAAATTACATGACATTTCTAGTCTTGGTGGTGTTTTAACCTAATACATTTCTTTCTTAACTTTCCCTATCTTAATGTCCATTTACATAAAATACATAATGTGTGTATAAACAATATTAATAATTTATAATAATAGAATATAAAAATGTCTGTTTATGTATGAAAACTTTAATATTTACAAATACATCCATCATCACTCAGCTAGATAATACTTTTTTAATTGGGTCACATTATAAGTTCCTTTTATTTCTCGAGTTTGCAAGTCTATTAAAATATAAGCATTCTCCATTTTCACTTGGCTAACCTCATATGGACCGTCATACAAAAGAAAGAATTTCTTAATTTCAAAATTATTATTAACATTTATTTTTTAAACCTTTAGGTTATTCCAAAAACTAAACTATTTAAGATTTATTTAGTCATTAATTGTTTTTCAAATGAAATTTCATCAAATAATTTAAATATCTCATAAAAATTCATTCATACAACATTAAATCACAATATTTAACCATCTCAGATTATTCACTTCAACTGATTATTAAACACAACATATTTCAATTATTATCAAAATTTACAAAGCATCAATTATTGTCTGCATAATTATTTATGTAAACTGCAAATATTAATAATATATATACACAAATGAATTCACAAATTATTTACAAATCATTCGTCAAGAACTGTGCAATTGTTTCACACTTCATATGCCCAAATCTGCAAGGTCATTACCAAAATTTACAATATTTAAATTGTCCATTACACTCATTTAATAATTTCAACCTCCATCGTCATATATATATTTAATGTATTTGTAACATGCATCATTGTTATACACACTCAATTTGTTAGTACTATCATTATAATAATCATCCATTACCTTTATTCCATTCATTATGTCATTATAATTGATAGGGTTATTCCCTATTAATATTTCATACAACTTGTCAACATAAGTCATTATTGTCCAGTCTCCATCGGTAAATACATTCATGATCGGGTTAATTACTTTTGTCAAAACATTATATTCATTATTCTTCAAGCATACTTTTAAACTTTCTCTCCATGCGTCATACTTTCGATTCACATTATATAATTCTGTTACTTGATTAACATACCATTTTCCACTTATATCTCTCTCACCACAATACCAAATCATACTTTCAACACCATTATTACAGACAGAGGGTACAACATTATACAACATCAATACGGGACTCTTTCCCTTCTTAAACAACACTTGTGAACACCTTGGTTCAGAAAAATTAATAGGAAAATTTATCCTCTGCCCCACATACTCTATTCTCTCTTTCCACTTTCTCTCTAACTCATAATAATTTCTTTTTAACTTGTATAATTCTATTTCTCTATCTGCATACAGCTCTCTATATAAATCTCTCTCACCCACATTAGTTAACATCTGATTAATGGAAACATTTAAGTCTTTTCTGACTTTAATTATTTCACGCTCATGTTCTGCTTGTTTATTCTTTAAGCTAGTTATATTAATTTTAATTGCATCAACTTGTTCACAATTACTTCTGAATTCATCATTTATATTTTCTTGTATTTCACTTTGCTCACACTCATTAATTAAACATTGAACATTACAGTCCATTTTGTCATTTGGCTTTTTGATTTTATCATTACATTTACTTGTCAATGTGTCAAATTTTTGATTTGTCTCTAACATTTTTTCTTTTTGTTTTTCGTTAATTATTTTTCTATCGTTTCTCATTTCGTCTTGTACATTATTTATAACACTAGTCAGTTCATCTCTCATTCCAATAATAGTCTCATTCATACTTTCCAAACGGCTATGCATATTTATTTCACTCGCTCTCAATTCGCTCCTCACATTTATGAACTCGTTACTTAAACCAGTTAGTTTAACATTTATAGAATTTATTTCTGATTTAATCTCAGCTTTCAAATTATTACTTTCTGATTTGATCTCAGTTTTTATTCCTGACATTTCATTTTTCACTCCTGACATCATCTCCATCATCAATGCTAATTGGTTAAATATATTTACCCCCTCGTCTCTACTACTCCCCGCTACTACAGTTTCGTCTACATTTGTTTCAACACTTTCACCAACAAAATCATTGGTTGTTATCATATGATCTTGCGTGACATTTAAAATTGATTCTTCTACGCTACCTCTACCTAAATCTGCGTTCATATTTCCCTCTGCCATTTTTTCGACCTGTTTGTAAAATTGTTAACTCAATTTTTCAAAGTCCCTGTTCGGGCGCCATTGAAGTGATACTAGCTTTAAAATAAATTTATTATTGTGTAAATGTTGATTATTTTATTACTTTTCATGAATTTCCAGGGTCTCGTCAGGTGTACTCATTAGCAGAGAGAAACGGGCGAACGCAAATAAACAACACACATTGATGGTTAACGAACACTTTTCATTTTATTTGACTAATTCCCATCTCCCATTACTTTTATACTATAATTTGAACAAAATGAATTTAATTATTATAGAAACAACAAACCAAATGAATTTAACCATTCTATAAAAAATTACGCAACCAACACATAGTTTGCTTTACATCGAACTTTCTTCAAATAACATAATTAGAAGTCCAATTACCCTTGTTACACATTGAAACCAATACAGAAAATTACTACTTTAAAATTACTATTTTATCTTAACATAAACCAGCGCTTTTACTTATACTAAGATAGGTACCTACACACACACACTCACGCAAACACATACCCATACTATGTCATACATTTTATTTATTTAGTTCAATTTTGAAAATGAATTTAGTATTTTTGAAAGATTTAAAATAAAATGTCTACTTTCCTGCTATTGCGGCGAATTTTAAGACTTAGGCATCACCTCGTGGCTTACGGCATGTTGGTCCAAACACTTCACATTTTTATAGCCGAACTGTTACTTAATTTCCACTTTCGCTCACTGCCTCTATTATTTGGTTATAAAAGATTGTTAGTTTATAAAAGGTTATAACTACATTTTAGTGTAGTTATGTGGTATTTACTTTTTAGATTGCGGGCCCGCGATTTATGTGTACCACTCGCGAGTGGTGATTGAGTTAGACTGTCTTTGTTCTGAAATATACACAAATTCACATTTTGGTTGAACTGCGGGCCAAAACGGTACGCAGTCGGCGGCGACCGGAACTGCCCACGTCTGTCTGGTGTTGAAGTTAATTGCCGACTGGGGCTTTGTTCTCTGTGTGCCACAACGCAGTTGGCGTCGACACACCTACATTCTTGTTATGTAAAAGCTCTGACGTAACGGTCGCCTGTTGTTAGTTATATAACTTGTTGCTGTTTTTTGTATGTGTCATTTGTTGACCTTGGTACAGTTTGCCGGTTGTTGAAAATTGTCTTTCTAAATATCACTGTATAATCGTCACGTATGCCGTCCACAGCAGTGCTGCCACGGTCAATTCCGTCGTTAACAATAAATATACCTCTGGTTCATAAATTCTGTCCCTATTATTGAAAAAATGTTATTGTTTTATTTTATAAAAGAAATACAAATTGCGCTATTACACTAGGTAGGCCAAAATGCCATGTTACAGTTTTCACAACAAGAAGGTTACAGTTGCTGTTATGGTGGACTTCAAGGCAGCCTTTGACAAGATACCTCCAGCTTCTTTAATACTACAAGCAATGAAAATAGGAATTAAAGGAAGAATGCTTAGATTCATAGATTCTTTTCTTCAGGACAGAACAATAAAAACAAAGATAAATAATACAACATTTGAGGAGATCAAAATCAATAATGGAGTTCCACAGGGTTCAGTCCTGAGCCCTACACTTTTTAACATAATGATGCACGATATAGGAAAATTATTGCCAGTTGAAGTGAAATATAGCATGTACGCTGATGATCAGACTGTCTGGACAGTTGAAGCGGATCCAAAATTGGCTACTCAATTAATACAAAAAGCAATCACATCAATATCAATCTGGGCTCAAAAATCGAGTATGAAGATCTCTTCTGAAAAAACCGAATGTACCTTATTCACTACAAAGTACTCTCTTAAAGAATATAAACCTGAAATTCTCTTGTTTGGTAAAAATATTAAGTACAACCCACATCCGAAAATTTTGGGAGTGACTCTGGATGAGAAACTTATTTGGAAAAAACACTTTGAAACTGTGACAGATAAAATCCTGATGGGAATTAACTTATAGAAATCAGTGGCAGGTAGATGTTGGGGAGGAGATACAGTCACGTTGAGACAATTATATATATCTTACATACTGCCAAAAGTTACTTATGCTTGCGAGGTCTGGGGAGGCGCAGCACCATCGCTCAAGAAAAAGTTGGATGTGATTCAGAACTCTGCATTGCGTCTCTGCCTCGGATGTCCCCTTACTACTCCAAAAAATGCTCTAGAAATAGAACTGAATGTGGAACCACTCAATACTAAAATTGATAAAAGAATATGGATCAAATTTTTAAAGAACCAAACTTTTCCAAACAGCCATCCCTCTCACCATATTGTCTCTACTGGAAACAAACATAAGCAATCCTTTAGCCAAACAGTATATAGAATGTGCCAAGGACAGTTAACTCCTGAAGAAAGACCTTTTGTGAACTGTATGCCGCCATGGGCATGGACTCCACCAAATGTTTTCATTTCTCTGCCAGGAGATGTTACAAAGGCTGAGACACCAGAATGTTTGAAAAGCAAGTGACCCTGCGTACAATAGAAGAAAATTACAATGACCACCCACACATCTATACAGATGGTTCACTGTGCTTGAATGAGGGCCTGTCAGGTGCTGGCTACTATGTTCCTAAGACCAGAGAAAAATATTACATCACCTCATCCTCCGGATCCTCTTTGGACACTGATTTGCTGGCAATATCAGCTGCTCTACAGCATTGTCTATCCTTGGAATATATGAAGATCTGTATTCTTACAGACTCAAAATCAGCACTACAAACAATTATACAGTATAACCCTACAGATTATTATTTTAGAGCTAAAGAAATTTTCCATCTACTTCAACTACTGAAAAATAAAATTATCACCTTTCAATGGATCCCTGGTCATTGTGACATATTTGGAAATGAGACGGCTGATGAAATAGCTAAAATGGCATCTACACTTGGACCGAAACCTCCAGCAGTACGTCACTTCAAAGTTGTGTCGCAAAAAGCAATAAAACTTTTAAAAGCCAATGGACAAGGAACTGGAATCAGGAAACTACTGGCCACCAATTCTTCAAAATACAGAAAATACCAAACGACCTTAGTATATACAGAAATATTAGTAGAGCAAGTCAGACATTTGGAGTGAGATTAAGAACTGGGCATTTGGTGACAGAAAGCTACCTAAATAGATTTCACCTTAGCAATTCACCAATGTGTAAGGTGTGTAATGAAGAGGAGGACATCATTGAGCATACCCTACTAAATTGTACTGGATAGTGTGAAGGGAGATACTGACTTAAAGAATTGGTAAAGGAACATGGAAAAGAGGAGTTATCACTGGCAAAAATAACCACCAATCCACTTCTCTGGGATCTGGCGCATAGAGTTTACAAGAGACATCGAGAGATCAGGGCTGGAAACTCGCTAACAAGAAGAAAATTGCTGATTTAAAAATAGAATGAGACATAAGTCCCCCGATTACGAATAATACATTTTTAATATAGAAAATGTGAAACCTACTAAAATAATATGCCTACTAATAAATTTTAACCATTAACTGGTATTTGTACTGTACCTTATACTATAAGTTGTAGAAGAGTAGGTTAATATATGGACTGCTAAGGTTCAAGCCCCTCCCCCCAGACTGATTTCTGCGTACGCCACTGTCTGGAAACTATACTCCACTATATAATGCAACAATACATTTCTTTTAGGAAAAATCGGTATTCATAATTTATTTATGGAAAGATATTTATTTCTCAAAATAATATAAAGTTATGTTTTTTTTTAGTATATCTTTATGTAAACTGAATTAATTCAGTTGGCAAAATTGTAATCAACATTTTAATACATTCTAATTCTGAGTATATTAAAAAATGTATTGGTTTTGTACTGTATCCATACATGACTGTCCTCTGAATATAATCTTATGTTCATTTAGATGGCCTCTTTACGGTTTAGAGTAGAATTTAAAAACATTATTGTAATGTCTTTTTATCTTGGCATGGTTTAGAGAATACTCAGTTACTATTTTAATACTGCAATGTATATTGTGTATTATTTGTACCGTTTCAGTAACAAAAATTAAATTAATGAATAGTTTTCTTAAAATTGTTTTCACCACAGGAAAAGGACAGATTATAATCTTGTAGTTAGTGTGTCATACGTTTGATGAAATTTCCATTCTAATTACATAATTTTATGTTAGATATGCGTAACGTTGGATTGGTTACAAGATATTTGAGGGTTATACTGTATAGCCAAAATGAATGTATTGCACATTCAGTTGTAATAAAAAACAACACAGAATTTGTTTTTAAATTAACTAAAGCAGTTATTAATGTGTGTATTTGTCTTACAGCTGTATTGGAACAAGTACAGAAGCTGAGAGCGGTGACGACAAGCAAAAGTGCAGTTATAAGTTGGAGTCCTCCACTGGGTTTGAAAACAGTACCACTGACTTACATAGTCAACTACAAGGTGATTATTGCACAGTTTTAATGTGTGTGTGTGTGTGTGTGTGTGTGTGTGTGTGTGTGTGTGTAAACTACATGAAGCAGTGCTGTGGTTTCCCTTGACTGTGTACAACACATTAACACATAAAAATTGTGACAAAAAAAATAATGCATCATGTTCAACTTTCCACATACCGGTAACTAAAAATTACTATGGAGAACCATACATGACTTCCATGTTCTAAGATTTATATTTAAAAACAGTTAATGTTTGACCTCCATTAAGTAGTGCTCAAGTTTCCAAAGTTTTAATATCATTTTGTCCATGATCAAAACATCAGAGCAGGTTTTAGTGTGTATGAGGGTACACCGTGGACAAAAATTTTCAACATTTTTCCTATGGAGCATTGCTCAGAGTAAAGCTGCAAATCTACAGTGTATGTTTCACAGAACAAACACGTGGAAAAGAAGGAGCGCTCCAAAGTCTCTCATGGACCCTGAGCATCTTGCACAGGGTTCATTCCCTAAAGACGAAAAGTCTGTTTATGAACTGTTCCTCTGTAAACACGTGCAGTTACACTGGCCAGCGATCCACAGGAAGCAAATCACTGTCCATGCTGGACACCTTTTCAGCTTACACGCGTTGTGTTGGTGTGGGTTTCGTCACTTTCCATTTAAAAAGTGTGCAAACGTAAGAAAGTTAACATGAGTGAGGCCAGAAATAACACGAATTGTGTGTGTGTGTGTGTGTGTGTGTGTGTGTGTGTGTGTGTGTGTGTGTGTCCTGCCTGCCTTTTTATTGTGGTAATCACAATAAAACTTTGGAAACGTAAAAATTACATAATTAAGATATGCTTGCCTGCCAGGAACAATATATTTTCATTCATACACGATTTAAATTAAAATGAGAAAATTATGATTTTATTGCCTGGCAACAAAATTATTTTATTTTTAACAATTACCATTGTCTGAAAAAGTTTAAATGAACTTTCAAGTACTTTACTCTTGTTAAAACGTAAAATGTTACAGGTAAACTACCCCTTCCCCTTAACTGATCTTCACCAAAATCAGTAGGCCTTGAGTCATCTACAACTCAGGCAGGTATGTAAAAAATTATTTGATTCTGTTTGAATTTGCGGCAGTTATCGTTTGCCATGGAAAAAATTCTAACACAGACCCACACATAGACACTTTCAAATATCGGTATGGAGAACCATACATGACTTCCATATTCTAAGATTTATATTTAAAATCATTTTCGAAATGAAATATTACCATAGAAACTACCTCTTTCTACTTACTGCTTCAGCCTTAACCACAGTACTGTGGTCACTAACGTATACCACCTCACGTTATCGCACTCGATTTTCACTGATGATGGAAGTCGATGGCATTGCCGAAACGTCTGGTTTTGTAGAAAACATTGGACTACAGCGAAATATCCCGGGAAGGAATTTTAACAAAAACTACTTCTTTGTTGCCAATAATGTTGTACACATATATATAAAAAATATGCATAAAATTAATGTGGCTTGTATAAGTTAATGATTGATCTCCATTAAGTAGTGCTCAAGTTTCCAAAGTTTTAATATTATGATGTCCGTAATTAAAACATCAGAGCAGGTTTAGTGTGAATGAGGGTACACCGTGGACAAAAATTTTCAACATTTCCTATTGAGCGTTGCTTAGAGTAAAGCTGCGAATCTACAGTCTATGTTTCACAGAACAAACACGTGAAAAAGAAGGAGCGCTCCGAAGTCACTCATGGACCCTCAGCATCTTGCAGAGGGTTCATTCCCTAAAGACGAAAAGTCTGTCTATGAATCGTTCCTCTGTAAACACGTGCAGTTACACTGCCCAGCGATCCACAGGAAGCAAATTGATGTCCATTTTTTTGGCTTGCACGCGTTATGTTGGTGTGGGTTTCGGCACTTTCCATTTAAAAAGCGTGCAAATGTAAGAAAATAAACATGAGTGAGGCCAGAAATAACGCGAATTTTGTGTGTGTGTGTTCCCTGCCTTTTTATTGCTGTAGTCAATAATAAAATGGAAACGTTAACATTACATAACTGAGATATGCTTACCTGCCACAAACGATATATTATTACTGGAATACATTAAGAACAATGAGCTTTAACATTTAGCAAAAGTTGAACAAAAAATTCTTGTGGACAATATCCTTAAGAAGAGTTGAAGGGGTGAAAAACTGTTTTTTTTTTCAAAATATGTTAAAATTATGTATTTTACACAAAATTATCAAGACTACAAATTCAAAGTTGAAGCCCTAGTTTTATACATGTATATTAACTCATACATAATTTACATTAAAATGAAAAATAATAATTTTATTGCCTGGCAACAAAATTATTTTATTTTTAACAATTACCATTGTTTCAAAAAGTTTAAATGAAGTACTTTACTGTTGTTAAAACGTAAAAGGTTGCTGGTAAACTACCCCTTCCCCTTAACCGATCTTCACCAAAATCGAAATTCCTTGAGATCTCTACAATTCAGGGACGTATGCAAAAAATTATTTGATTCTGTTTGAATTTGCGGCTGTTATCGTTTGCCATAGAAAATACCCTTGATAAAAAAACGTTGCAGGTAAACTACCACTTCCCCTTAACCGATCTTCACCAAAAACAATAGGTCTTGAGTACTCTACAAATCAGGACTGTGTGCAAAAAATTATTTGATTCTGTTTGAATTTGCGGCTGTTATCGTTTGCCATAGAAAATACCCTTGTTAAAAAAATGTTGCAGGTAAACTACCCCTTTCCCTTAACCGATCTTCACCAAAAACAATAGGTCTTGAGAACTCTACAATTTAGGGCTGTATGCAAATAATCTTTTGATTCTGTTTGAATTTGCGGCTGTTATCGTTTGCCATAGAAAAAAATCTACAGAGACACACAGACGCACACACAGACACTTTTCGAAAAACGACTTTTTTTCATGTTTTGAGTGTAGTACAATCAGAATCTGCAATAATCTCGAACACGATTTTTTTGCCATCACCATACTTCCATTTCCTTAAGGAATATGGAAGTAAAATATCGGTATGGAGAACCATACATAACTTCCATATTCTAAGATTTATTTTTAAAATCATTTTCGAAATGAAATATTACCATAGAAACTACTTCTTTCTACTTACTGCTTCAGCCTTAACCACAGTACTGTGGTCACTAACATATACCACCTCATGTTATCGCACTCAATTTTCACTGATAATGGAAGTCAATGGCATTGCCGAAACGTCTGGTTTTGTAGAAAACATTGGACTACGGCCAAATACCCCGGGAAGGAATTTTAACAAAAACTACTTCTTTGTTGCCGATAACGTTGTACACATATATATAAAAAATATGCATAAAATTAATGGTTGTATACGTTAATGATTGATCTCCATTAAGTAGTGCTCAAGTTTCCAAAGTTTTAATATTATGATGTCCGTAATTAAAGATCAGAGCAGGTTTAGTGTGTATGAGGGTTCACCGTGGACAAAAATTTTCAACATTTCCTATTGAGCGTTGCTTAGAATAAATCTGCGAATCTACAGTGTACGTTTCACAGAACAAACACGCGGAAAAGAAGGAGCGCTCCGAAGTCACTCATGGACCCTCAGCATCTTGCAGAGGGTTCATCCCTAAAGACGAAAAGCCTGTCTATGAATCGTTCCTCTGTAAACACGTGCAGTTACACTGCCCAGCGATCCACAGGAAGCAAATCGCTATCCACGCTGGACACTTTTTCGGCTTGCATGCGTTATGTTGGTATGGGTTCGGCACTTTCCATTTAAAAACCGTGCAAATGTAAGAAAATAAACATGAATGAGGCCAGAAATAACGCGAATTGTGTGTGTGTGTGTGTGTGTGTGTGTGTGTGTGTCTTCCCTGCCTTTTTATTGCGGTAGTGATAATAATAAAATGGAAACGTAAACAGTACATAACTGAGATATGCTTGCCTGCCACGCACGATATATTTTCTCTTATACATGACTAGCAGAATACCCGTGCTTCTCTACGGAGTTTCACGTTGTACGTAATGAAAATGTTAGTTTAATTAAAGTAGGCTTCTTAAAAATAAATAGCTGTTGCCCACAACTTCGTTCGCGTGGTCTTCAATTTAATGCGATAATATATTTAGAACAGAATCTATTCTATTGGGTTGCCATAGTAACCAGATCTAATAGTTTTTTAAGACCGCAAAGGACCCCCCAGAGGATCGTATCGAAAAAACACCTGTCCTATGTTGGTTCTCCCGTTGCGTAAAATATTTGTGCCAAGTTTGGTTGAAATCGGTCCAATGGTTTAGGTGGAGACGTGGAAGACCCCAAAGGACCCCCCAAAGGATCGTATCGAAAAAAACACCTATCCTATGTTGGTTCTCCCGTTGCGTAAAATATTTGTGCCAAGTTTGGTTGAAATCGGTACAGTGGTTTAGGAGGAGATGTGGAAGAAACCTTCGCGGACGTGCGCACAACAACTCACCGAAGTTTCATCGCAATCGGATGAATGGTATAGGAACGCATATGGGACAAACAAAGAAACATTCATTTTTATATATAAGATGTAAACTGTACCACTTACTTGACATAAACCGTGATAGCTAAGCTAATGTACAACATATACGTATTAATTATACACATAAATGTTCCTCGATAGACACTCTATCTATTGGCGAAAACTTGAATAAAATCCGTTCAGTACTTCCTGAGATTAGCGATTTCAAACACAGAGAGAAAATGGACCGAATTTACTTTATACTATGTACAGATTTACATTAAAATGAAAAAATTATAATTTTATTGCCTGGCAACAAAATTATTTTATTTTTAACAATTACCATTGTTTGAAAAAGTTTAAATGAATTTTCAAGTACTTTACTCTTGTTAAAACGTAAAAGGTTGATGGTAAACTACCCCTTCCCCTTAACCGATCTTCACCAAAATCAAAAGGCCTTGAGTCCTCTACAATTCAGTGACGTATGCAAAAAATTATTTGATTCTGTTTGAATTTGCGGCAGTTATCGTTTGCCATAGAAAATACGCTTGATAAAAAATGTTGCAGGTAAACTACCCCTTCCCCTCAACCGATCTTCACCAAAAAGAATAGGTCTTGAGTACTCTACAAATCACGGCTGTATGCAAAAAATTATTTGATTCTGTTTGAATTTGCGGCTGTTATCGTTTGCCATAGAAAATACCCTTGATAAAAAAATGCTGCAGGTAAACTGCCCCTTTCCCTTAACCGATCTTCACCAAAAACAATAGGTCTTGAGAACTCTACAATTAAGGGCTGTATGCGAAACATTATTTGATTCTGTTTGAATTTGCGGCTGTTATCGTTTGCCAAAAAAATAAATTTCCCTTGATAAAAAAAACTGTTGCAGGTAAACTACCCCTTTCCCTCAACCGATCTTCACCAAAAACAATAGGTCGTGACTACTCTACAAATCAGGGCTGTATGCAAAAAATTATTTGATTCTGTTTGAATTTGCAGCAGTTATCGTTTGCCATAGAAAAAAAGTCTACACATAGACAGACAGACACACACACAGACACTTTTCGGAAAACGACTTTTTTCATGTTTTGAGTGTAGTACAATCAGAATCTGCAATAATCTCGAACACGATTTTTTTTGCCATCACCATACTTCCATTTCCTTAAGGAATATGGAAGTAAAAATGACATTGCTTCATGTTTTGAGGGTAGTACAACCAGAATCTGCCCTTATCTCGAACACGATTTTTTTCATCATCACCATACTTCCATTTCCTTATGGAACATGGAAGTAATAGTAAAAGTATAATTCTACCAGTTTTTTGTCTTCATGATATGTATGTACAACCTTACTGATATCTATCAAAAAATGTTTGCATTCATAGTCACATCTACCTTTTTAATTAAAAGTTTAAGGTAGTAAACATTTGATGAAGTGAAAAATTTTAAAGGATGAAAAAGGGCTGTACACAAGTGAAAGTGGATTTTGAAAATGGCAACATATTTATTTTGGACTATGCTTAACAAACTATGAAAATAACAACTGTGGTGTAAAAATGAAGTTGTGTATAAAGAGAAAAGTAAATATAGCCTACATATTGCTGTAGGTAATGGGAAAAGTACAGATTATGATAGAAGTAAACAACATTTAGTGTAGTATTGTGAGGTCATGATTTTGATATTCAGCAAGTTTACTTAAAACATAAGTACTCTTGTGCATAGAAAATACCTAGTAGATGAGTTGTGGCATTTAATCTACTCTGAGGATGAAGAGCTGACACTTAAAAAAAGGCATACCTTTCAAGCACTTATGATGTAATAGACTGCAGTTTTTTTTTTTTTTTTTTTTTTTTTTGAAAACTTATCTGCTAACAATCTTCATTGTTCAAATGTTTGTGTTAACATTATTATCAAAGCAATTGAGCCATACTGTAGGACAGGGGTCTCCAAACTACAGCCTGCTGCTGCAACCTGGCCGATGCTGCGTGCAGTTTTACAATAGGTTGTCAAAATACTTTAAACATTATATAACATTTTGCTAAATAACTAAACAAGAAATAAGTTCAGTAAGATGTTATAATATTTTGTACAAGTTTGAAACATTTACGTGGGGTATGTGCTTGTTCTTCTCGCTGCCTTGAATGAATCATGCTTTTCACTCGCATCAACCTAAAGCAAAGATTCCGATTGCCCCCATGCGCTCAGCAAGAGCAATGCTTCAATGTTTGGATCCACCTATATCTGTGAACAAACATTATCAAAAATGAACTTTGTAAAATCGAAATAGAGGGCTAACTTGTCAGACGAACACTTGAAATCCATTCTAGTGATAGTAGCATCAAAATTTGACCCAAAATGGGCAGACATTATATGTCAGAAGCAACTACACACCCCACACATACATAAGAAAGCCAAAAAATAATACATGAGAAATATATGAATGTTATTTTTCCTTACTTTTATTTACATTATTTTGAATAAATGAATTTGTTTTCTTTGGATGTCTTCTTAATTTTTATTTAAATACCTATTTTATTGACTTGATTATTGTTGTGTGTGTGTGGCCCTCCTGACTTCCAAGATTTTTCAATTCGGCCCTCAAGTGAAAAAGTTTGGCGACCCCTGCTGTAGGAGGTTAAAAATCTCAAAAAATGTTCTTCTTCACCTCACCAGGCCTGTGGCCTGTTCAGGTACGCACCATTTTCTCGAAGTGCTTACATCTCTACTTTCATCAGGTCTACCTTCTAGTGCTGCCACTAGTAATCTGTACCACTGTGGCATTCTTATCAGGCGATTACCGCAATTCTTTTTTTTTTTTTTTTACTTTTATTACTTCATTCATACATGTTACGTTCACTTCTTTCTTTATCTCAATTTCCTTTTCTTTTCTAACATTGTCCAGCATAACATTATGTTAATGTAAGAATGTACTTATAATATGAATACTTACATAATAACGTTCATGTACCCTTTAAGAATCTCATCTGTGATAATTGTATGTTCTTATCTCGTCTTCAAACAGCCGATTCTTATTGGCATACATTACTATATTACTTTCTTTGATTTCATTGTCCATGACGTGTCCATTACTTAACTAAATGTAATTATTCACTATCAACACCGAACACAAATTTTTTTGTAGGTAAAAACGTAAAAGTTTTACCTTATAGTCTGAACTGGTTTTCCCTTTTAAAAAGCTTCTTCAGAGGCTGCCATTGGGAGCACTGTCTGTCTTGTTGTTGGCGATGCTATCGAGTTTTGAAAGATCGATGTTGTGTGGGGTGTGATATGTTCGAATAATACGTGTGATTTGAATTGTGTCTGTTCATTTAGGATGTCGTTTTTATGTGTTTTCATGTGTTTGTATATTTCCAATAATTGTTCTAGGGTGTCTAGTTTTCGCCCTTTTGTGTGTACTTGTAGAATTTCCATGTTATTGTCGATGTTTTTGTATGTGTGGTTGCTTCAATGAGGTAGTTTGCAAAGGTGGATTCTGTAGTGGAGTGTAGTGCCTTTGTGTGTTCACTATCTTTGTTTGATGACAGGGCATAGCTTCAAACATATTAAGTATACAAATATTCAAATACACAATATACAAACACATGAAAACACATAAAAACAACATCCTAAACAAACAGACACGATTCAAATCTCACGCATTATTCGAACATATCACACCCCACTCGCACAACATTGATCTTTCAAAAGTCGATACCATCGCCAACAACAAGACGGACACTGCTCCCAACAGCAGCCTCTGAAGAAGCTTTTTAAAAGCAAAAACTGGTTCAGGCTATAAGGTAAAACTTTTAGATTTTTACCTATAAAAAACTTTGTGTTCTGAGTCGGTAGTGAATGAATACTTACATAATAACATTCATGTACCATTTAAGAATCTCATCCCTGATAATTCTGTATGTTCTCTTCTCGTCTTCAAACTCCATTCTTATTGGGATACATTATTATATTGCTGTCAACTGCCTCTCATGTTCAAGGTCACTTTCCCCCTCTCACAGCCATACCTACTTATACCACCTTGACAGCTTACTGTTATTCCTTCATGTGAAAGGGCACGAATCTCTCTACATTCCAGATCTGATTTTGTATAAGATTATTGTTAGGTGTTGAGTGTTTTGTTATCAGAGTTTTATAAAAAAAAATGTATCAGTACTATACCAGAATAGCCATCACTTTGACAACTTCGTACATATTTCTTTCAAGTGTCATTCCTAAGTACGCTGTGTATCGTTCAGAATTTATCTGTTTATTTACATCAGTATCATAATAATAACAGCTTATCATATCTCAGATAGTAATTTTATTCTTCACATGCAAAGAAAAAAAAAACAGTAATTTCATTAAAGTTTTGTTAGTTTCATTAGCAGCCATCTTAACACCAACTTTGTCACTACTTATTGCCACACTGCTAAATACTTCATTCTTGACGAGGCCTTTTGGTGTCTTGTTTAAAACCTGAAAATGGTGGAGACACCAAAAGGCCTCGTCAAGAACGAAGTATTAAGTAGTGTGACAATAAGTAGTGACAGAAAGTTGGAGTAATTTAATTTATGTAGGCACTGCAATTGTGCTATTTGGTACTATTTGCAGTTTTTCTTTTTAATGGTCAGTACATTTGTTCTAAATTAAATTTACAACTTGTATTATTGTAGTATATAACTGGTAATTAATAGTCTTGTGTTCTTTGACAGTTGTCTTTCTGACAAGTTGGTAACATAAGTTCAAATCTGATATCAGACAATATATATTATAAAGATTCATATAGTCGACCTATCAGATCGGTATATAAAAGTGTCAAACTGTGCTAGTCTAGCGGCATAAGCAAGAGAGAGAGGGAATAATCACAGCCATCTCTGTCTAACATCGCCTCTGCTACTACTGATGCGAGCACAGACATGAAATTTTATTCAATTAATTTTATTTATTAAAACTGCAATATCTTCAAAACTAATAAATATACGGCAATTCTGAAACCTGCATAGTGTTCAGCAATTAAAACTATATAAGTAGCCAAAATATCAACTAATATAATTAACATTTAAAGAAGTTATGCAGAAGAAGAATGCCAAGAGATATAACTAGAGTATTAGGCTAGGTACAAATTAGGTGTTTTCACACACATACAGAGAAAGACCAAAGCAATAATATTCTGTGGTCAGATCTTTGAAATCATGTTTGCAAATACCTGTAATCAAATGATTTCCAAACAGAGGAAGTATGAAATTAGCCAGTAATTCTCTACCATCTCAAACTTGTTAAGGAGCGTTTGACCAACTTGTTCGATATTGTTTCAAGTGGAAAACGCATGATTTATTTGGAACAACCAATCAGAATCCTGTATTTAGAGGAGACGCCAACTCAGAATGAGGGAATTGAGCACTCTTCGTTCGGGCATTAAATAAGCAAGATTTGTGTTAAATACGAGCTAAATTGCACAAACAACGCAAAGTATTTATTTAAATAAACAGTTCGCGAAGTGGTCGCAGTAGTAGAGGAACTAGTAAAGTTCAATAAATAATCTTGCTGCGTAATAACTAATTAATTAATTAAATAATTAATTAATTAATAATTAAGTAACAGTGAAGTGACCTGTGCACCAGAGAGCTACAGCATCTGTAATTGTCCAGGATCATCAGTCAACATTATTGGTCAACATCATTTCTTCTGAGTCGAACCATCAAAAGGAGTATCTCTACTGATTACTATCTACGGTCGGCGCATCAATCAGATAAGAAATATATTCATTGATCAATGAACATAAATAACAAATAAATAATTAAATCAATAACATTTTTTTTAAAGACACTATATAAATTCAAATTTTGTATTTAATTATTAAGATTAGATATAAAGTAATATAGGAGTGTTGAATGGAGAGTGAGGTGTAGTATTGAACGTGCAAATTATTGCAGACCCGTTCTTTAGCACTGGTTTGGGAGATATAAAATCCCTAAATAAACCAGATAAGAGCAATTGGTCGTTTGGACGTTTTAATCTTCACTTTTCAAGCACACTCATTAACCAATAAGATTTAGGTTAGCAATAAGTCATTAACATAGTTTTTTAAAGAAATTAATAAAATAACAGAATCGTTAATTAAACAAACTTCAACACATTTTAAGAGTTATTTGTAACGATTCCCCTTAAATTCCACACTCACTGAACGAATCCTGAGATAGTGTGTCTCTGTGCTCTGAGCTAAGCTGAATCCGTGTCATTTGTATCTGGGATTTGTTCTGGCGCCCAGGTAAAGAAAAAGTCACGGGTAAGTAAGATTTGTTCTATCATTATATATAGAAAGTAGATTGATAGATAACAAGGTCGTTATAATATATATTTTTTTAATATATTAAATGTGATCTTCTATAATGCTTATTTTTATTTATTTGTAATAAATAATAATGATATGTAAATAAAATAAGTCAATCATCTTTTTTTGTGTCAAGTATGACTACAAATACAATATGTGATCTTGAAAGTAAGTTTTAAGAAATTCTTAAAACTTAAACACAAATAAATATTTGCACAGCAGAAAACTTCACTTTTTTTCTGAAACAAAAATAGATTTGTAGTGTCGAGTGTATTTACAATATTTATTTATTCATTTTTTAAGTCAAAAAAGTCTATATAAAATACACAGTTACAGCTACATAAGAAGTTTACACATATGACAGTTATCAGTTAGTAATAAGAAGTTATCTTGCAGTGTTTGGAACAAGTGGCTTGCCAGAAACAATGTGCAGAAAGCTGTGGCAAACTCCGTACATCAAATACAAGCATGTCCCTTGAGTTCTTATACCCAGTGTCACAGTACTTTGTTACCTTATCAGCTGAAGATGGTCCAACAAGCAGTATTATTTTTGGGACAAAAATGACAGGTACCTTATTTTTGTTACCAAGAATTTTTTCAGTGTTTTTTTTTTTAATTGTAAAAACAAACAAATCTTTACATCATATTTATTTCATCACTATAAAAGTACAGATATTACAGTTTGTAGTACTAAGTATCATAGATGAACATTTACAATATTAAAATGTTTCACATTTTGAATGATTATTCATTACTGTAGAATACCCACATGTAAAGATTCTGTAGAATTATGACTTATAAATTCTGTTTAAAAAATAATCACCTGTACACTTTCAAGTCATTATCACCATCATCATCAAGCCTTTATGTCTCTTGTCTTGCTTGTGGTTGGTGTATAACCACTCTTTTGACTCTGAATCACTTAGCCCCCACTCATCACAGGTTTCCATTGTCTTGGAATTCTCAGCTCACTCCTCTCCACCCCTCATGACCACCTTCTTCTGATGTCATCTATAACCCGATTCTCCCACCTTATCTTTTGCCATCCTCTATGTCAGTGGTTCCCAACCTTCCCCCCCCCCAAAATTAAAAATTTCATGGACCTCGTCTGAGTTATGAAATAAAACAAACTGTAAGTATGATACACTCTTATATTTTAATGAAAATGTATTAAAATCAAAATTCTCTTAACTTGCAAAATTATAATATTAATTATATCAAATATAGTTTAATGTGACCAATGAAGCTGCTTTCGAATAATTCGCTCTGAAATATTAGGTTTAATGTCCAATAATTTCAATATTAAATCACTCTCGACATCAAGTATATTTCTTAGCTTTGTCAACCTCAACTCTATCTTTCCAGCCACACGTGTCAAAATCCAGCTACTTAGACATAAAACCAGCTACACGGAAAAACATTATGCTAAGATACAGTGCTTGTACATGGACTAAAACAGTGCTATCAGTTCTGCTTTGATGCGGTGCTCTAGCCAGTTTGGCTGACAAACAGATCTGCTACACAACATGATTTAAAGACATTATTAAAGGCATTAGTTTTAAATTACTTTTACAATTACAATTAGTTTTGTAAAAAAAACAAAAATATTCTGGAATCTTCTACTCATTGTTTTAAGATTCTAAAATTTAGATTTTAGACTATAAAAATCAGAGAAAGTTACGATATATTCTAATTTTTCTTAACAGTGTCTGCGGACCCTACTTTGGAAACCACTGCTCTATGTCTTTTTCCCTGCATTCTTCAATCTAGTGTGTTCTAATATTGCTTGGTCTTCTTGGCTATACAAGTGGCCATTCAATTGCCTATACATAGTGTCATTTGCTGACTGTTTTAAATAGGTGATTAAATAAACTAATACATGTACAATATATGAAAGTGTAGTGATACTAGACTTATCACATTAAGATTGTTTATTACTTCATCCTTTCAAAAAAACCCTGATGTTGCACCCATTTACCACATGCATGGCTCATTGCTGTTTTGTTGAAATGTGTCTTATTTGAAGAATGTAGAACAAAATATGATATTTTCATGATTTCTTTACTTATGAATGTATAAGGAAAGAAATCATGTACGCCCGCACGTACGCGGACAAATAATACGTACGTCTTCTCTGGCATACCCGGGCCAGATAAGTAACAAGGGCACACAATATACTACACACATAAACAACACTCTTCCCCCCCACCCCATGGCTTGCCCACGGGCGTGGGTTAAAAGGTTGGGTAATATCTCTCTGGCTGGGGTGGGGCATGAGTTCTATCACGGCCGGAGGGCGCAACAGGTCTATGACCTAATGCCTGAAATGGAGAACAAGAATAAGAAGAAGATGAATGTATACATATTACTAATAACTATTAAACTAGAATACATATTAGGTAATCAATTTATGTACTTGGCCAGCAAAATAAAAGAGGTATTATTAAAAGAATTGGTCAGATTAAAAAACAGTATTTCAAGTCTTCTTTCAATGTGGACCATCAAATATGTCTTGTCAGAAAACATTTCATCCATATTACAACAGGTATTTTCAGTTCTATGTGACTTGACGTGAAGATACCTATTGTAATGTGGGCAACATGTCTGACGTGACATATTTGACACACATCGAGCTATAAGTAGACATGAGGTACAGAATGGGGACAGGCCACCAGCCACAGAAACCTACATAAAAATATAGGTTAAAATACTGCTTATAAGAGAACAGAGAATACTTGGCTGCCAGAAATTCAAAATAGGAAAAGTTTTTATTTTAATTTTTATTTGGTGGATTGGCTATTTGTTTGTACGTCTTTAATAATAAGCGATAAAGTGAAAATAAACATGACAGTGATAGAAAAGTGCGGATGTTTAATATGTTACTATCAAAGTACATAGCACCAGCAGATCCTATAATTAACTAGGAAAACTTCAAAGTGTCCACTGTTATTTAGCAGAGTCCATGGTAAACCTGTATTTCTAGCTTCTCTCAGTTACTAGTTAGGCAGTCGTAGTACTGGCAGTAATAACAGTGGGGGGCAGACTATAGATTGTTCAAAATGCTTAGCCAGACTGCAAAGTGCTTGAAGCTCATCCACATGAACTGAAGCAGTTGTTATTATTTTTAGTTGTCTAAAGCATAATATTGTTTTTTATTTATTGTTATTGCTTTTACTTACTTACCAGAACTCATTTACTAAACATTTTATTAATAAACAAAAAATTTTAATTAAAATGCTAAAAAATCTTCCTTTACTCATGTAAATATACAATGAAGATATAATAACTAAATAAAAACAAATACAAATAAAACATGAAACCTGAAAGTTTTTTTACCTGCTGACCCAGAACTACAATATTTTAAATTGCAGAGAATGTTCTTTTTGCAAAAAAAAAAATACTTCCACAATCTTTTTAATTAATATATATTCATCCAAGAAAGCCCCACCTTCCAAATTTAGACTCTTTCAAATTAATTTTTCATAAACACACTGGATCACCTGGAAACTTTCAATATTTTTAAAAGCACGTTTCAATGTTTCAATTTTGTGTAGCACATTGGCTGCCTTTTCCATTACTACCTTCCTATGACTTTTGAGGATCTCATCAGGAGATGGAATCTGAATTCTTATTTTAAATTCTCTCACCAGTACTGGCAGGTGATTATTAGACTTCTTTGCTTGGTTTGTTAACTCAGAACTGCTTTTGTCCGTAGAAGTTGCATGTCCAGTTTTGTAGAACAAAGACTGCACAGTAGTGAGCTCTCATGCCTCTTGTTTCATTACTGCAATATGATTTTCCACAAACTGCGTAAACAATTCTTTAGCATGAATTACACTTGTGTGTTCACGAGGAAACGTGGTTACACAAGTTGCACAGTTCATCAGCTTCTGTGTAGTCACAAAATAGATTTTGTTGGGTTCATAATCAGCATTAGTCTCTTTGCTCTTTTCCAATAGGACATACGCGTTGCATGCTGAAGGAAGAAAATTTTCTAAATGTTCTTCAGCCATTACTAAAATTATAATGAATACTTTCACCCAAAGGCACACAAAACCAAAACTCTCACTTCATGATGCAAAATTCAGTGTTGTATGCATTGAAAGCAAAGGCTTGATTGTCTAGCAGTAACAATTGGCAACATTTGTCTGTTGCTATGGAAGCGACACCTTAAATATAAGCAGTGAATTCAAAGAACACCAAATCCTCAAACCTTCTATATTTGCATATGTCAATATGGAAGTTTTTTAAACAGATATTATTAAAACATCCTAAGATATTCTTGGATTTCGTTGTCCATGACGTGTCCGTTACTTAACTAAATATAATTAATTCACTACCGACTCGGACACAATGTTTTTTATAGGTAAAAAAGTAAACGTTTCATCTTATAGCCTGAACCGGTTTTCGCTTTTAAAAAGCTTCTTCAGAGGGTGCCGTTGGGAGCACTGTCCATCTTGTTGTTGGCGACGGTATGGACTTTTGAAAGATCGACGTTGTGTGTGTGGGGTGTGATATGTTCGAATAATGCGTGTGATTTGAATTGTGTCTGTTCGTTTATGATGTCGTTTTTATGTGTTTTCGTGTGTTTGTATATTTCCAATTGTTTTAGAGTGTCTAGTTTTGTGTGTACGTGTAGAATGTCCATGTTATTTTTGATGTTTGTAACGTTTTATTACTTTTCCCCCCACATAACTTTTACTTACCTTGTACGATCTTTTTACGCACTCACCCTGACTTACCAAAAACAGAAGATTCCAAAAATACTTAGGTCGCCACCAATATTTTTAAACAAAAGGACAAATATGGAAACCTTAATACATTTACCCCTTTTTTACTTTACTTACTTACCAGGTTCGTCTAGGCGAAATTTTCTATACAGGACAGGTTATGTTAAACGGGCGCAATAACTACTCTCTACGCATGGTTATTATCATACAAAATCTGAATTTATTTTAAGTCAAATAGTTATTGTATCAAATAAAATTTACTGGACACCAAATTGTCCAATGAAGCTTGATAATACAGACCTTATGAAAATTAACAATCTTCGGATACTATAGCCAACCAGTCTTTGACTATTTTCCCCTTTTCTTCACACACAAAACACACTCTCTCTCTCTCTCTCTCTCTCTCACTCTCTTTAATTACCCCACTGTTTGAGATCTCATTCTTTATTTGTGTACACTTTCTATTTAAAAAAATGAATGATGGATTATTATTATATGGATCGTATTCGCTGTTACGTATCAACACGTGGTCGCATACTACGTCTAAGTCTTTTTACTCCGACACCAAAGTTCACGTTCAACTTTTCGTTTAACCGGCACTGTAGTTAGTTTACTGTTGTATTGCGCACTTTACTAGATAGGTCGATTATAGTGTTTTCGGCCTATCTCGCACGCCCGAGGCCACCGTTAACTTACAACCGCTCTGTTTAAAGACTACTATTCCACTCTGCTGTTGGTCAATGACTCTGCTGTTTGTTAACGACTGAGGTGTTAGGCGTTGGCCCAGCTGCCAAAGTATGTATTTTTGATTTCGCCTTCTCTTATTGGCCGGTATGTCCAGGCGCTTAGCCCGGGAACACTTATGATTTTTACTGCCTGTTGAAACTGGCGTTTTCCGTAATTCACGGACTGTGTGAGTTGCAAGCGGTTACATAATACGTCTAGACTAGCTGACTCCAAAGACAAAACACAGACGCAGTGTTTTGTAATAATGTGGCATGTGTGGCTGGTTAAAACGAGGTTCCACAAAGGTGAACACTGACTGCTTTGAATCAAATCTGATTTGAATTAAAATCTTTTTAGCACACAATTCTGTACCATTACAATACCCCCCCCCAAAACCCCTCATTGCATAAAACCTAAGAGGATCAGTGAGGATATAGCGCTGCAACCCCCCTTAACTCTTTACTAAAATCATGGGTACTTACACCCCTAGTCCGGTGGCTGTGGCTGCACCTATCCGACTTTACTGGACTTCTCTCTCGAGATCCCAACACCATAAAATCAGACAGGCAAGTCACCACAGTATCACCTGACTCTGAAACATTCAATTAATATATCAACAAATGGCCTTCCATTACTCCATATCCCCAACTGATTTGTCTCCTCTTAGTTGCACTGGTTAACTATTTTCAAAGTACTGGTTGACTTTCTCAAAGTACTGGTTGCTTATTTAATTTGCTAATGGCAATATAAAGTTACTGCATACCTACATCTAAGACATATAAATCCCCTACGAATTGTATAATGTTCACAAAACACTATTACCCACCAAAATTACAAATTTATTATATAAAATACAAATAAATCATAACAGTCTTACTGTAAAATACATGTTACAGGTCACCAACATTTCTCCTTTAGATTTAAATAAAAGTTATACACATTACAATTTTAATCTCAAATTTCCATTTAAATAAAAACTTTATTCAATTACCATTTATTTCACAATTCGGATCAAAATTCAAATCAAAACGAAGTTAAATTCATTTTTAAAATTCACATTTTCAATTAATTTAATTCCAACTCAAATTTAATTTCATTACCTCCTTTGTTCAAAAGAATTTCAGTTACTTTAATTACATGGTATTCAAAATGATTCTACATTAATAAAATCCTCTCACATAAATGTTTACTGCATTACAATCAAAACACTAAGTTACTTCATTATATTATTCACAAAAAGTTAACTCGATTTAATTACATCTGGTATTTATTTTATTTCATAATAAAATTCAGTTATGGCAAGAATGCATCAAAATAAAATATTATTGTCATTATCAACTCCATCATAACTGTAAACATTAGTCACACAAGACAAACAATATACAGTACAGGTTAACAGCATATCAGCTGATACACTACCAAAATATCAACATAACCTTAACACAATACCTTTAACACAAATAAACACAATACAAGTTTATTTACAAATTTTTGTCATATCATTTCATTGTTTACCACACCTCATTACATAAGTAAGCCAAGCAATTATACCCTTAACTGAAATAATTAAATGTTCAATCACTATTTGTCTAACCACCATCATCGAAAATTAGTCTGATTTTCACATTACACATTTCGTTTTTATTTACCTTCATTATATTATTATTTTTAATATAATAACCCCATAAATTTGTTTCTTCCATTGTACCATTATAATAATTCCCAGGGTTATCCCCCATTATTATTTTATCACATGTCATGTCTACATTGGGTATGGTTAAGTCTCCATCAGTATCATTTGTCACAATTAAATGGTTTATATTCTCATCACTATAGTCATCAGCTACTAATGCGCTACTCCTCACAACAGGTAAGTGTGCATTGTCCTTAACGTCACTATAATCATCGTTTACTACTCCACTGTTTACTTCATAAAGTAAATATTTAATGTTATTTATTCTCTCTACCAATTCTCTATAACCTTTCTTTACATTAAACAACTCCATCACTCTATTTCTCTCTTTATGATCACTTTCCCAACCCAATTTCACATTCTCAATCCACACAGAGGGCAATACTACATTATTTAAGCCCATCCTGGCTGTACCAGGTAAACCACAAAAAATCAAGGGACATTTTGGAGACCATTTGCCTCCCCCAAAAACTCTCGAGGAACCTTTGTCCTCCATCAACAATTGTGAAGCCTTTCCTTCACATATACCACAAGAGAAATTTGCCCTCCAGTCTCTTTCAAGCTCATCAACACCCCATTACCACCCCATCACTACTAACGTCAACTCCCATTATATTCTCATTATCACTACTATTACTTACTGTATCACTTTTTGATACCCCATTTTCAAATACCTCTTTATTATTATTATTCAACATTATTTCACTATCATTATTACAGTTATCACTGTTATTTTCACTATTACTTACCTTGTACACATTCACCTGATTATTAATCGTCGTCATGTCACCATCATGATTATCACTTGTTTTATGTCATCACTTACCTTATTGTGTATACCTTCATTATTTTTGTTCTCGTTACACTCACCTGTGTCATCATTATAATTAACGCCATTACAACCACTTACCGGTTTTAATTCTCCTTCTGTATTCTCTTTTAATCGACATCTATCTCCTTCCCACTTCTCGTTTTGTTCTTTAAATATGTCCTTTATTTCTGCGATGTGTTCATCAAAACGTTTATTCATCTTATCAAAACCCTTGTTCATATTATCATACATTATCTCCAGAAGATTCATCACATCAGCCATTGAACATCCTTTTTCTTCGGTTTCTCTTACCTCAGCCATGCTTATAAAATTGTTATATAATACACCTTTATAAAAACTACAATAATTATTCACCTCAACTTCAAATACCCACTACAACCCTTCTATTACTCGATAAATCAAAATACCCCACACTTAAATATGTAAATGTAAACACAATAATTTCGTACGCTACCAAAACATAACCTAGTTTATGCAACATAATTATATACGATAATTCTTCACACATACGCCGTTACCACAACCTGTCTCGTACTTCCAATCAGGCCTAAACCCATACCAGAAGATTCCATATGAGTAATCCTGGCAGGGTCCCCATTGTAACTTTTTATTACTTTCCCCCCCCACATAACTTTTACTTACCTTGTACGGTCTTTTTACGCACTCGCCCTGACTTACCAAAAACAGAAGCTTCCAAAAATACTTAGGTCGCCACCAATATTTTTAAACAAAAGGACAAATATGGAAACCTTAATACATTTTCCCCTTTTTTACTTTACTTACTTACCAGGTTCACCTAGGCGAAATTTTCCATACAGGACAGGTTATGTTAACGGGCACAATAACTACTCTCTACGCATGGTTATCATCATACAAAATCTGAATTTATTTTAAGTCAAATAGTTATTGAATCAAATAAAATTTACTGGACACCAAATTGTCCAATGAAGCTTGATAATACAGACCTTATGAAAATTAACAATCTTTGGATACTATAGCCAACCAGTCTTTGACTATTTTCCCCCTTTCTTCACACACAAAACACACTCTCTCTCTCTCTCTCACTCTCTTTAATTACCCCACTGTTTGAGATCTCATTCTTTATTTGTGTACACTTTCTATTTAAAAAAATAAATGATGGATTATTATTATATGGATCGTATTCACTGTTACGTATCAACATGTGGTCGCATACTACATCTAAGTCTTTTTACTCCGACACCAAAGTTCACTTTCAACTTTTTGTTTAACCGTGACTGTAGTTAGTTTACTGTTGTATTGCGCACTTTACTAGATAGGCTGATTGTAGTGTTTTCGGCCTATCTTGCAGGCCCGAGGCCACCGTTAACTTACAACCGCTCTGTTTGAAGACTACTATTCCACTCTGCTGTTGGTCGCTGTTTGTTAATGACTGAGGTGTTAGGCATTGGCCCAGCTGCGCACCAAAGTATGTATTTTTGATTTCGCCTTCTCTGATTGGCCGGTATGTCCAGGCGCTTAGCCCGGGAACACTTATGATTTTTACTGCCTGTTGAAACTGGCGTTTTCTGTAATTCACAGACTGCGTGAGTTGCCAGTGGTTACATAATACGTCTAGACTAGCTGACTCCAAAGACAAAACACAGACGCGGTGTTTTGTAATAATGTGGCATGTGTGGCTGGTTAAAACGAGGTTCCACAAAGGTGAAAACTGACCGCTTTGAATCAAATCTGATTTGAATTAAAATCTTTTTAGCACACAATTCTGTACTGTTACATGTTTTTGTATTGTGGTTTGCTTCAATGAGGTGGTTTGCAAAGATGGATTCTGTTGGGAGTGTAGTGCCTTTGTGTGTTCAATGGATCTTTGTTTGAAGCTACGTCCTGTCTGGCCTATGTAGAATTTGTTGCAATCTGAGCAATTTAGTTTGTAAACACCAGGTAGATCGAATTTGTTTTGTGCTTTGTGTGTGTGTTTTGATAGTGTGTGTTCTGTTTTGTTAGTAGTTTTGTATGCGAATCTGTATCCTGCTTTTTTGAATTTGTGGGCTATTTTTCCAGTTTGGTTGTTGATGTATGTTAGTGTTATGAATTTGTTGTTTTCTGTCTTTGTCTGTTGTTTGTTTTGTGTTTTGTGTAAGAGTTTATTGACTATTGTTCTGTTGTATCCATTGGATTCTGTTAGATATTTAATTGTGTTTAGTTCATCTTTGTAGTCTTTTTCATCTAGTGGGATGTTGTTAAGTCTATGTATCATCGTTCTGAAGGGAGCTAGTTTGTGTTGTATTGGGTGATTGGAGGAGTTGTGTATTAGTGTGTCAGTTGTAATCGGTTTTCTGTATATATTGAATTTGTGCCTGTGTTCAAATTTTGTGATGGAGAGGTCTAAGAAGTTTATGCTATTGTTGTGTTCTGTAACTATTATTTATTTACTTTAACATAATTCACCATTCAATTTATTTCACTTTGTATTTGTTTACAATCATAGCTGTGTTTTCGTCCCTTTTGGACGCCATCTTTAGTTACTGCCAACTGTATAATCCCACACTTGCCTCTGTCCAGGGTTCGATTGAACGAGCTGTAGAGCAGAGTGGTTGTTTGCAATAAATTATTAGTCTACCCCAGTACTTTCAGTTTAACATTCTATATCTTTATTAATTCATTAAACCATCTTCAATAAAATTAGCTTCATCTGTTCCCAAACATTACAACTTCATTTACTTCCCTTCCTAAAATAAACAAACCTTTTATTTATCTCATATGTATACCATACTACATTGATTTAAAACAGATATTGAGATACAAACTTAAGTTTATCTACCGCAAACCAGCTCTTCACTCACATACACACCCCATTTACTTAGGAGATCTCCATTTTAATTGTAATTTTAAAGAATGACATTGAAAAAATGGTGGGGCCTTGTTATAAATTTTGTTTTACCCTCCCCAGTGTTACTTAGCTGTAATTACGTCCCCAAAACAGTCCAGCCTCCTTATGTCTTTTCAATCACTCCGCACATTTCTGTTTTTTCGCTATAATTTCAAAACTGTTAATCAAAACACCATTGTTATTTCAATTTATATTATTTAAATAACTGCTTCTTTTTTAAATTTACATTTTCTTTATTCGGGCGCCCGAAATTCATTCTGGAACTTTTTGCGTGACCGGCTGGCACAAAGGTGTAATTTTAACTGGGTTATTATATTTACGGGTGACCACACGGCCCGCGTCCATCGCCGTTAGGTGTTGTATGATGACTGTCTTTGTTAACTCAAGCGCTGACAGACTGCTGACGCCCGACACTCCCAAATTCCAAAGTGACTTAAACAAACGTTTGGCCATTTACGTCATATAACGTGATCTCTTAGTGCATAGTTCAGAGTTCATGCGGTTAAAAATAACTGTTTCCGGCAGCTTATTCCGTTGACCTTGATACTAATACATTCACATATGTTATTTCTTCATAACATTCTCAAATACAATTTATTATTTTAAATTATTACAAAATATCCCTGGGTAGGTCTAAGTGTACTGTTACAATATGCCGAAGCATAAAAACTCTCATTGACACTCACATACTTCCTAAAGGGATCACCCCGGATATGTTGCCACAACCCCCATGGGTAATGGGTAATTCATGGATAACTTACCCCCCTGATCCAGTGATTTTGGCCGCACCTGAATGACCTTACTGGACTTCCCTCACGAGATCCCAACACCGCAAGGCCAGACAAGCACTTGACGCCCCTGCTCTGACGCGCAGGCCAGCACAGGAACGCCGCCACAGCATTACCAGACACTGAAACATTAAATCAAAAATATCAAATTGTGGCCTTGTATAATACCATATCCCCGACTGATCTGGTTCCCCTTAGCTGTGCTGGTTTGCGTTAAGAAGCACTGGTTTTTCTTAACTCCTAACACACATGTATATATATACTTAACGTAACATGAAACATTTCAAATTTTACTATCAACATTCTGTATGCCCCTCTCTCGTTAATTCTTATCCCAAAGTCACAATATTTCCCTGATTTCAATCAGAATTTAAATAACCACTTCCCATTACCTCATTACAAATATCTTTCATTTCCCAAATTACATCTCAAAATATTTAAATTCATTATTAAAATTCTTTTAAACACATTTAAATCAACTACATAATAACAAATTATTTACTTATATCTTTCTCAAAATCTGTTAATCATCTCCACAATACTCCTCAAAACAACACAAGAATCATTTAATTACATCATAAGATAGCTCCATTTAACAGGGTCATTCACCCCAGTTACTATAATCAACTTCCTCCTTCACACATCATCGTCTAATATCCCCCCTTTAACCCAGTTACAATTAGGTAAATCACCTTCCGGGTAAACCGGACGAGGCATTTACCTTGTTACATAAATACTGTATTTATGTCCCTGGCTTGTAATGGCCAGCTCCTTTCCACACACTCTATTGCCTTGTGATGTTGGACTGTAGCGCCCATTTGCGTCCACAAGAACTGAAGTTTATTAGGGTGCAAACGCTGCTTATACCGTTCTTGCTTCGGCGTTATATAAAAATTCGGCATTACTGGTATCCAGGGACACCAGTAATCCTACTAAAATGATTCATATGCCCTTAATACGGTTCTATCACCCCATTCGGTGGTAGCCGCTGTTCCAAAGTTATGTTGATTCCCCTGATTTACCCCTGGTTAATTTCTAAATTGCACCAATTTCAAAGGCAACCAACCATGGTCAGTGTACAATAAGTCTGCCCATAACTGGTTGTCATCCTAAACCACGGTCTGCGCTGGTAAGGCCGGGACCGCCCAAAAGTGGGGAATAGCATTTATAACATATTATTACATGTTTTAGATTCCTACACAATTACATAATCACATAATACCACACAATAAACACTTAAATTAAAGTTATTAATAACATTAACATTATTACATTAAAATAAGCACTTGCCTTTACATTTGCATAAAAAATTATAAACATTCTAACTTTGACTTTCTATTGAACCTTTTAATAATCAATCTTTAATTATTCATCATTTATTATACAATTAGATTCTCCAAAAAATTCAAATTTATTACCAACCTTCATTTTATATAACATTTCATTTATTAGCTTCTTTCAAATTAATTCAACTATTTTATCAAACACATTTTAATTACTTTAATCATCAAATTGCTTTAATTACTTTAACAAAATTTACAATGACCAACTGTCAATTATTAAAGTTAAGTATACTTAACCTTACTACATAAGTACATTTAACATCAACACAAAAGTATATACAATCTACATCATTATCTGTTATTGTTTACCACAAATCATTCCATAATTCAGTCCATTTCAAAACCACTACTCACATAATTAAATGTTCATGAACCATAAATATTTACCATCCATCATCAAACAATAATCTTGTCTTACGTATACACAATTCATTTTTAATTAAATACATTTTATTATTATAATAACCATCATCATCAATTTTATCCATTTTATCAAGATAGTATTTAACAACATCATGTAACGGTACAGAATTGTGTGCTACCCCAGTTTCAATTTTATTTTAATTTAAATCAGTTTTAATTTTCCGTTGTCAGCATACACCTGTGAGGTGCCCCAGTTTAACCAGCAACACACTGTTAGCCTAAACAACCGTCTAGACATATTACATAACCGCCCCAGCAGCAGTCCTTGTGAATTACAGTATGCAGATTGTCACCACAGAAGTAACAACAGACAGAAAAGTGTAGCATACCGCTCTATAAGTGAAAACAGTGGCCTCGGGTGCAAGATAGGCCGTAAAACAAATTCGGTCTATCTACTAAAGTAATAAAACATGCATAAAAGTGTATAAACAGTATACAGCATGGCCAACCTAAAAACATCTAAGTGCGATAAAGTTACGTCGGCCGACTTAATATTAACATACGGAGACATTAAATCAAACCAGTGAACACTTAGTTATAAGCAGTGAACTCGTCATAAACAGTTGTAGGAGTGCGTACGAACTAAGAAAGCAGTCAACTAATAAAAAGTGATCAGTGCTCGTACCAATATCATTATTAGACGTAAACAATGATTTTGGCAATCAGTAACAGCAGAGAGATAAAACTATACAGTGATTTCCGAAGTGAAGGATAAAAAACGCACATCCCCAGTTGAAGCACAGTCACTACCAGGATGAGTACTATATTATTATTTCAGAATTTTTAACCACTATATGGTAATATTTATTTACAGACACTTTATTAAAAGAGATCTCTAAGGGAAAGATAAAATTTAAACAAACAAAAATAAAAGCACTGGTTCATTAAAATATAAATAAGTTGTAGTAGTTTAAGAAAGGTTATATTAAGAAATGTTTATCATTAATTCGTTGGATTTCATATGTTACTAATGAAGATTCTATTCACATATACTAAAAGAAATTAAAACTTTAATTGTTATCAAAGGAAGATGAAGTAATAAACCAGACGTTATTTGTTTAAATGTAAACTGTGTATGGATCTTTATACCGTTTATTTCAAATAATCCTTTCTGTAGCTGATTTTTTCATCTGTACGACCTTGGACGAGAACCCGAAGGTAAGATAAGATATTATAAATATTAATTAAAATAATTGAGTAGTCTCAATGGCGCCCGAACTGGGATGATTTGCGTGATTTAATATAAATCACACAGATCAGACCTAATTAAGCTGCAGAACAGGTTATTTGGAAGTAAGGGCATAAATAAAGTAATTTCATAATGGAGAATGAAAATATGTCAACTGAGTCGGCCAATAAAGGCGATTCAGTTATTCAGACAGAGTCACTGTCAATCAGTGACAGTAATGTAAACGGATCTGTATTAATTAACGAGGTGGGAGCAACTTCCACTCCTATTACAACTAAAACAAATATAAAAGAAAAAGAAATGTCAATGAATGACCTATTTAACCTTCTCAGTAAACGATTTGATAGCAATGACGCTAAATTTGAGGAACAGAGTAAACAGTTTAACGAACTTAAATTTGATATTAATGAGGTCAAAATTAAGTGTGAGAGTAACTTTAATGAATTGAAATACGAATTAAGCAAAATAAATGAAATATGTAGTGAAACAAAAAGAAAAACAGATGAGTTAGGAGAGTGTGTGTGTGTGTGTGTGTGTGGTAGACGGTAAAACAATTACAGTAAATGACAAATTAGAAAGCTTTGTAAGTAAAGAGGGTAATGATGTTGAAAATGTGGTATCAGTCAGTGATGATATAGAAACAGTTAGTGAGAGAGTGAGCGAGAGTGAGAGAGTAATGGGTTGTAAATGGGGAGAAACAAATGTTAATCAGTTAGAGAGAGAGTATGAAGAGAGTGTACAGAGGGCAAAATTTTCAAGTGGTGTGGTTGTGGGTGAAGAAAATGCTTCACGAGTGTATTTGGGAGACGTATGGTCTACAAATAATTGTCCCTTGATTTTTTGTGCATCTGGTAAGTCCAGATGGAATAATAATAAAGCGGTATTGCCCTTTGTATGGAATGAGAATGTGAAATGTTGTGAGAAGTATTGTGATGAAAGTAATTATGAGAAAGAGAAAGAGTTAGAGTGGTTCAAGTTAAATAGAGTTATAAAGAGTTGATAGAGATTTTGAATATCAATATTATGATAAACAATGTAGATTTACCTTGTGTAGTAGTAAACACTGAGTATATTGTAGTTGATGATGATAAACATTTACCTGTGGGGAGAGTTAATGTACTTGTAGTAGCAGAATATTGTGATAATGATGTAATTGTAATAACAAACACCGACTGGAGACTTTATAAAAAATACTAATGTCGACTTGATTTATGATAAGGTAATTATGGGGGTTAACCCTATATATTATTATTTTGGTACAATGGAAAAAATAAGTTCTTATGGTTATAAAACAAAAAACAGCCGTATGTTGTGTATCAGCAAAATTGAAAAGTGTTATGTGCAGAAAAGACTAATTTTTGACGATGGAGGTTGAATATAAACACAATGAATGGACAGTTTTAAAATTCTGGTTTATGGTAATGACCTGGCTGCTTTAGGTATTGAAGTGTGGTATATACGAAAATTATGACGAAAATTTGTAAATAAATGTGTTAATGCCAAATGTATTGTGTCAAGGCTATATTGTCTAAATGTAGATCATAGTTTATGTAACAATAATAATCATAGTTTATAGTATGTTACAATAATAATAATACTTTATTTTGCCAATTAACAATAATAAATAATAAGAGGTAATAATAACGAATTTAATTTTGATTCATTATATTTGGTCTCCAGTCGCAGTGAAATTGAAATTAATAAATACCTTTTTCTTTATCCGTACTGCGACTACGTCTTTGATGTCTTACGACATGTTTCGGGAACACGTTCCCATCATCAGATAAAATTTTGTCTTCTAGTTCATAACGAACGTGTCAAGAATATAATAATTAAAACACATCAACACATAAACACATAACACAAGAGTATGATAGAACTCAGTCCACGTAACAGTGCGCACTGCCGTACTATAACTGACCGCGTAATCAAACTATATATTCGGCTGGTGTACACAAGCGTTATCACTCTTCAATACAGTATCATATAAACAGTGAGATTTAAATGTTAATTGATCATTAAGCAGTAGGTTTGGTTGAAATAAAAACGCTTTATATATTTCATATTCTTCCATGGCATCCATGTATCGGCTCTTACTGCATATATGTATGGGCGTAAAGTTATCTGTGAAACCACTATAACTGTGATTGCTGTTTACCAGATGTAAAGCAAAGTTGGATTTGATTGACTTGATGTTCTTTTTTGGCATATGTTCTTTATATCTGTCTTTAAATTTCCTGCCCGTTTGTCCTATGTAGAATTTATCATATTCAATTCACTACACTGGATTCTATATATACCAGAACTGTTTTCGGTTGTTTTTTGTGTTCGAGGTTTTAATATGTTCAATATGTTATTGGTAGTTTTGAAGGACACGATGATGTCTAATTTTCTTAATTCATTTTTTATTATATTAGGAATCACATTAGTATATTCAACTGAAATATAATGGTTCTTTTTACCATCTAATTTTAATTTTCTTTCCATTTTATTCCTACGTTTGCGTATTAAGTTATCTATTATATCACTTTTATATCCATTATTGACAGCTATATGTTTAATAATATTTACTTCATCTTGAAAATCTTCCTGGTTCATAGGTATAGTTAAAAGTCTATTTACGAAAGCATTAAAAGGGGCCATTTTCTGTGTATATGGGTGGAATGAATCAGCATGGACAGTTATATCCGTGATAGTGGGTTTCCTGTATATTTTATATGTGATACAATCAGCGTTTCTTCGAACAGAAAGGTCTAAAAAGTTTAGGCAATTTTCATTTTCTGCTTCCATGGTGAATTTTATGTTGTTATTTATGTTGTTCATGTATTTGAGTAACATGTCCATTTGTCTACAAGTGCCATTAAAAACCATGAACGTATCGTCAACATATCGCGTGTATGAGATAATTTTATCGTGGTAACTGTTACAGTTAGACAGTAGATAATTATTTTCATAAAAATTAAGGTATATATCTGCCAGTAATCCACTTAAAGGAGACCCCATGGCTAACCCTTCTCCTTGTTTAAAAAACTTGCCGTCAAATGTAAAATAGTTTTGTTTCAACACTATTCATAATATCAAGATTAGTTCGTTAATTTCCTGTTGATTTAATATTGCCGTATTAAGTAAATTGTTTTGGAGAATCTCTATTGTTTCTTGTATAGGTATATTTGTGTACAAATTGACAATATCAAAAGAAACCAGCTTATAACTCGGTAATAAGTCGATGGAATTAATTTTGTTTATGAAATCTTTATTGTTCTTGATACTATGATTATTCTCCAGCTGTATACTGTTTTTTATTATATGTTGAAGTTTTTTGCGATTTTGTACCCAGGTGCCAACGTGTAGTTAACTAAGGGACGTATTGGCATGTTGTCCTTATGTATTTTTGGCAAACCTGTGAATGCGGGTGCCTGTGCATTTATTTGTTTAATATGGTGTCTAACATTTGCGTCAAACAAATTTATGCATTTGTTCACAGCGGAATTTAGTTCCTTTGTATACTTGCTGGTGGGGTCATGCTCAAGTGTCTTAATAATGTTATTGTTAATAAATTCATAACATTTCTGCGTGTAATCTGCTTGACTCAATATAACTACAGTATTGCCTTTATCGGCTTTGGTAACTATTGCCTTATTTATGTCAATCTTTTGTTTTATTGTTTTCATAAGGTTGAGCTCCTTCTTGTATTTTATAAACTGGTTTTTATTTTTACTTAAGCCATCCATTTTCAATATGCGATCCAATTTATTGTTGATTACCGATCGTGTTACTTGTTGGGTTTCTTGGTTTTAATGCATTTTATACCAGCTTCAGCATTTATAACTCCACATAATAGGCTGTTTTTGCTAAGTTTAGGTAAGTTATATTTTAAACCTTTAGATATTAATTCTGTCTCATCATTAGATAATTCAATATTAGTATAATTTACTACGCGTTTATAAAAGTTATGTTTACAATTTATGTTATCATTGTTATCATACATGTGTTGTTTCTTGTATAGGTTATCAAACTTCTTAATGTGTTTCGATATAATGACTTTAACTATTTCTCTTATCTGTGCTTCTATCAATTCCATAACATTGCTAATGATAGCAGGATGCAAACTGTCTAATACTTTCAAATGTGCAATATACAAAGTACGGTTCAATCTGTCCTGTTTCACATACAATTGCTTAATTTCTTCTTTTTGCCATATCTTCTGTGCTATTGATTTAGTTTTAACCGCTCCTAATGACTTATTTTGAATATTAATTTTGGAAAAATTTGGTGTTATGTTGTTGTGTAAACATTTCTTAATGAATTTAATGTTGAGACTAGTCTTAATTATTACTAGTCTCAACATTATTAAGACTAGTCTTAATTCACCATGGAAGCAGAAAATGAAAATTGCCTAAACTTTTTAGACCTTTCTGTTCGAAGAAACGCTGATTGTATCACATATAAAATATACAGGAAACCCACTATCACGGATATAACTGTCCATGCTGATTCATTCCATCCATATATACAGAAAATGGCCCCTTTTAATGCTTTCGTAAATAGACTTTTAACTATACCTATGAACCAGGAAGATTTTCAAGATGAAGTAAATATTATTAAACATATAGCTGTCAATAATGGATATAAAAGTGATATAATAGATAACTTAATACGCAAACGTAGGAATAAAATGGAAAGAAAATTAAAATTAGATGGTAAAAAGAACCATTATATTTCAGTTGAATATACTAATGTGATTCCTAATATAATAAAAAATGAATTAAGAAAATTAGACATCATCGTGTCCTTCAAAACTACCAATAACATATTGAACATATTAAAACCTCGAACACAAAAAACAACCGAAAACAGTTCTGGTATATATAGAATCCAGTGTAGTGAATTGAATATGATAAATTCTACATAGGACAAACGGGCAGGAAATTTAAAGACAGATATAAAGAACATATGCCAAAAAAGAACATCAAGTCAATCAAATCCAACTTTGCTGTACATCTGGTAAACAGTAATCACAGTTATAGTGGTTTCACAGATAACTTTACGCCCATACATATATGCAGTAAGAGCAGATACATGGATGCCATGGAAGAATATGAAATATATAAAGCGTTTTTATTTCAACCAAACCTACTGCTTAATGATCAATTAACATTTAAATCTCACTGTTTATAAGATACTGTATTGAAGAGTGATAACGCTTGTGTACACCAGCCGAATATATAGTTTGATTACGTGGTCAGTTATAGTACGGCAGTGCGCACTGTTACGTGGACTGAGTTCTATCATACTCATTGTGTTATGTGTTTATGTGTTGATGTGTTTTAATTATTATATTCTTGACACGTTCGTTATGAACTAGAAGACAAAATTTTACCTGATGATGGGAACGTGTTCCCGAGACATGTCGTAAGACATCAAAGACGTAGTCGCAGCACGGATAAAGAAAAAGGTATTTATTAATTTTAATTTTGAATTGTGTTTGCATTAAAAGTGTTTTAAATACTGTAATCAAAGTCAAACTGTTCTGATTGAAGTTAAAATGAAGCTAATCTAATAAAGGCCAATTGTATTAATGAAGCAAAATTAACTCTGCTTTGAATTGTAACAAATAAGTGATAAATATGTTAACTAAAAGATTTATAGAAATTGAAAGTTGAAGTACATGTGTCAGTATATGATCTAATCATGAATGTTGAGACTGAGAGTGTTTATAACACCAGACTGGCAGACAACTGTTAATGTAAACTGGTGTGTTGTATGTTTTGACTAATGTTTACAGCCAGGTGTTGAAGCTGATAAATGTTGTATTTTGATGAATCAGTGCCATGAGCATTTTATTATGAAATAAAAAGAAATGCCAGATGTGAAGAAATGAAGGTAAATTTTTTAAATAATAAGGAAATGACTTGATGTTTTGATTGTAAGACAGTCAATATTCATGTGAGAGAATGTTGTCAATGCAAAATTATTTTGAAAAATGTAATTAAAGCAAATGAAACTGTTTGAACAGACTGTAACCTAGAGTTTTAAGAAGTTAAATTAAATGAAATTGGTAATTAAATTAATTGGAAAAATGATTTTAATAATGAATTTAAATTTATTTTGATTTGGATTTGGACCGTAATTGTAATTAAATAACTGAGGAGAAATAATGAGTAAAATATGTATGGTACTTGCGGGGAAAATTAAGGAATTTTTTTAATAACAACAGTAATAAAAAAATGCTTGTATAATCAATGTATTATTTTGGAGGGGAAATATTGTACGGGGAATATTATTATATTTGTATGAATTAGTTGTAAGTAGACAGTTAGGTTATATTTTATAATAAACATGAGCCAGTACTTTGATAATGAACCAGTATGGCTAAGAGGAAACCAATCAGTTGTGGATATGGTATATTGGAAGGCCTTTTGTTAAATTTTGAATTGAATGTTTTAGAGTCGGGTGATACTGTGGCGGGTATCTGTCCGAGCTTGTGGTGTTGGGATCTCATACAGAGAATTCCAGTAAGATCGGATGGGTGCTGCCACAGTCACCAGACTAGGGGGGTAAGTACCCATGATTTTAGTAAAGAGTTCAGGGGTGTTGTGGCGCCATATCCTCACTGATCCTCTTAGGTTTTAGGCAATAAGAGTTTGTATGCTTCGGCATCCAATCTCTTATTGGGGGGGGGGGTATTGTAACGGTACAGAATTGTGTGCTACCCCAGTTTCAATTTTATTTTAATTTAAATCAGTTTTAATTTTCCATTGTCAGCATACACCTGTGAGGTGCCCCAGTTTAACCAGCAACACACTGTTAGCCTAAACAACAGCACCAGTCCTTGTGAATCACAGTATGCAGATTGTCACCACAGAAGTAACAACAGACAGAAAAGTGTAGCATACCGCTCTATAAGTGAAAACAGTGGCCTCGGGTGCAAGATAGGCCGTAAAACAAATTCGGTCTATCTACTAAAGTAATAAAACATGCATAAAAGTGTATAAACAGTATAGAGCACAGCCAACCTAAAAACATATAAGTGCGATAAAGTTACATCGGCCGACTTAATATTAACATACGGAGACATTAAATCAAACCAGTGAACACTTAGTTAAAAGCAGTGAACTCGTCATAAACAGTTGTAGGAGTGCGTATGAACTAAGAAAGCAGTCAACTAATAAAAAGTGATCAGGGCTCATACCGATGAAGTTACGTGGACCGATATCATTATTAGACGTAAACAATGATTTTGGCAATCAGTAACAGCAGAGAGATAAAACTATACAGTGATTTCCGAAGTGAGGGATAAAAAACGACATCCCCAGTTGAAGCGCAGTCACTACCAGGATGAGTACTATATTATTATTTCAGAATTTTCAACCACTATACGGTAATATTTATTTACAGACACTTTATTAAAAGAGATCTCTAAGGGAAAGATAAAATTTAAACAAACAAAAATAAACGCACTGGTTCATTAAAATATAAATAAGTTGTAGTAGTTTAAGAAAGGTTATATTAAGAAATGTTTATCATTAATTCGTTGGATTTCATATGTTACTAATGAAGATTCTATTCACATATACTAAAAGAAATTAAAACTTTAATTGTTATTAAAGGAAGATGAAGTAATTAAACCAGACGTTATTTGTTTAAATGTAAACTGTGTATTGATCTTTATACCGTTTATTTCAAATAATCCTTTCTGTAGCTGATTTTTTCATCTGTACGACCTTGGACGAGAACCTGAAGGTAAGATAAGATATTATAAATATTAATTAAAATAATTGAGTAGTCTCAATCATTGCATACTATTAATTCATAAAACCTGTCGACATTTGGTATGGTCAATTCTCCTTCGGTATTATATGTTACAATTAAATCTGTTATCATTTCCTCATTATAGTAATCATCTACTACCAGTAACCCCACTTTATATACAGGTAAGTCATCAACATTATTATCGCCTCCTGCTGCACTGACTACATCGTAAGATAAGAATTCAATATCATCAACTCTCTCACTATTCATTCTCTCTCTTAACTCTTTATAACGTCTATTAACCTCAAACAACTCTATCTCCCCCTCTCTCTCAAAATACCTCTCATCATAACACCATTTCACTTTCTCTCTATCATTCCATGCAGAGGGCACTGCAACATAAAAACACCTCCTGGCTCTTCCAGGAACACCACAAAAACTCAAGGGACAATTTGAAGACACATCGTCTTCCACTAAGGGACTCTCGCCCTTCAAAAACACCAGTGAACACCTTGGTTCACAATAAACCCGGGGAAAATTTACCCTCTGCCCCATTTCCACAAAATAACTCTCTTCATACTCCTTTCTTAACTCTTGAACACTTATTTCTACCCCTACTCCCATTACTCTCTTACTCTCACTTACTATCTGTATATTCTCATCATCGCTATTAATTTTCACTGTATCACCTTTAAATACCCCGTTTTCAACTATCTTACCACTACTACTTGTTAACTCATTTTTATACCTAACACTTACCTCGTTAATTATTTCTTCATTATTTTTCGTCATTTTATCACCATTATTCTCACCTGTATTGACACCAATGTCGCCTGTTACTTCGTTATTTTCCTTTATATTACACTTACCTATATCTGTTCTCCACTCTATTTTCTCGTTCCGTTTATTCATATAATTAATCATGTTATCTACACTTTTATTAAAATTTTCCTCCATTTCATTTAATTTATCCCTTAGCTTTTTAAAATTATTTTCACATCTAACATTTACGGCATTGATCTCATCTTGAGTTCGTCATATTTATTATTCTGTACATCAAATTTAACATTTACTTCGTTAAATTTTACATTTTGTTGCTCTAAAATTAATTGCAACATATTCATTACCTTCTCATTGCTATCTATAGATTGTTTATTTTGGATAGGTCTTCATTCTTCAATGTCTTCCATTATTCTCGACTCTGTTAGACTTGATTGATTTTCTGTATAACTGTCAGTGAAGCTGACTTCATCATTATTATTTCCACTTGTACTCATTTTGATTATTTAATTCTTACAGTATAAATAAACAGATCATATATTATAACATAACCTTAATACATACATTTATATTTCCTTTATTTACCTCAAACAATCATTCTGCTCCCCAAAACAGACCCACATTTGCATAAATAATATTTATGCAAACGTCCCTGTTCGGGCGCCATTGTAACTATTATTTATTTACTTTAACATAATTCACCATTCAATTTATTTCACTTTGTATTTGTTTACAATCATAGCTGTGTTTTCGTCCCTTTCAGACGCCATCTTTAGTTACTGCCAACTGTAAAATCCCACACTTGCCTCTGTCCAGGGTTCGATTGGACGAGCTGTAGGGCAGAGTAGTTGTTTGCAATAAATTATTAGTCTAGCCCAGTACTTTCAGTTTAACATTCTATCTTTATTAATTCATTAAACCATCTTCAATAAAATTAGCTTCATCTGTTCCCAAACATTACAACTTCATTTACTTCCCTTCATAAAATAAACAAACCTTTTATTTATCTCATACGTATATGTTAATTATACCATACTACATTGATTTAAAACAGATATTGAGATACAAACTTAAGTTTATCTACCACAAACCAGCGCTCCACTCACACACACACATACACACCCCATTTACTTAGGAGATCTCCATTTTAATAATTGTAATTTTAAAGAATGACATTGAAAAAATGGTGGGGCTTTGTTACAAATTTTGTTTTACCCTCCCCAGTGTTACTTATATTTTGATCCATCACATTCTTCCTTCTGCCCCCATATTTTTAGGGACCAAGCAAAAACGAATTGGAGTCTGTGGGTTAAATACATGGACTTGCATGTCTAGTTTTATAAAAGTCAATTGATGCATTTGAAAGTTATCATGAGACATAACCCAAATACAAGGGCGATTTGAAAAGTTCGTGGCCTACCATAGAAACGAATGTGTGGCGTTTCTGTTTTTTACCCCATCGTGGTGCGATGTTCGCCCCATGAAAAGCAGTGAAGTGTCAAGTCATTACCCCATCACTTACCCCATTGAGGAAGTCCAATTCTTCTAGGTCCTCAAAATAACCATTTACTGCCACTTTCAGCTCGTCATCTGAGGAAAATCGCTTCCCCCCCAAAAAATATTTTTTGAGGCTTGGGAATAGATGAAAGTCAGATGGTGCTAAATCAGGCGAATAAGGCGGATGGTGTAAGGCGAGAAACAGACCGGATGCGATGCCATGCGGATGGAAGTATGCGATTGCGCGTGATCCCCTGACGTACGCCATCACAACGGAAGGGGTCTCACACAGTCTACGACTAAGTGGGGTTCCGTCACGTTTGGTTAGTATAGTTTCTGTTTTATGTAAGTAATGTTATCTAGGAAGCAGAAAAAGGCATTAGCTGCCTATTTACTTTTAAAAAGAGTGCAAAAGTTAAGAAGTTGTAGATGGTGAGTTCATCCTATAAATCGAAGGCGTGAGATGTACGGAGAATATCAAAAATTGTGCGAGGAACTGAAAAGTTTCCCTGAACGATACGTGAAGTATTTTCGCATGTCAGAAAATCAGTTCGAAATTCTTCATGCTCTTATTGAGAACAAAATCCAGAAAGAAAATACGAATTACAGGAGAAGTATTTCAACGAGAGAACGCTTAGCTGTGACACACACTGAGGTAAGAACAGTTATTCATTTCGTTAATTATACGATATCCTAAATATTTATCCTATGAACATCTTACACTAAATATAGTAATTATTTTCAGAATAATATTTCTTTTGTTACCTCTGTCCTGATTGAAATAATGTAAATACAAAGCTTGAAGTTTTAACAAAACTGTTCGACTTTTCTTTGAATCACAAAATGTTTACAGAGCAAAATCATTCTAGGTGTTTATAATTTTTACTTTGTAGCTTATATAAATGTTTATGTTGTATTTAACATTTTGTTTTAATTTTTTTTTAAATTGTGTATGAAATAAAATGTCATTGGAATGAAAAATAATCAAAACTTCTAACGAATACTTCAATATTTTATTTAGAAATGTATAATAAAATCTGGTAATTAACAGAAAAGTACACTTACAGTTACAAAAACGTAGAATAATTAAAAGAATAATGTAAGCAAATACAAAGAAATTACTTATAATAAAAAAAATAAAATAATAAAAATGCCATAATAATGCTTTAGATGTTATGATCCATTTGACCGCTGTATTGGTAAGTGTATGATTTATCACTAATAGATGATGCAACAGAATCCGGTGAAAACGTTATTTGGTACGGTGCTGGGGGATCATCACAGATGGATGAAACTGAAGGTGGTGCAGACATGGAGAAATTAGTTGAAAATGAATAATTTGAGCAGGATTGCATTTCTCGATTGGAAAATTCTATTTCATATAAAGTTTGCTACAATTTGATTCTGGCTTCTGCATTTTTCTTTGGATTTAGTCTTTTTAAAGAAGGCAACAAACTCAGTAGAAAATGTTCATCGGGATCATATTTCTCACTGAGAACCTGTAAAATTTTTGCCTCTGTACATTCACTGTTCATTGGTTTTGATCTTTTTCTCTTGCGCGTGGCACGTGCTTCCGTAATATCCCTGTCCTGTTGGTTGCGGCTGCTTCGTGGTTGGACTGGCACGTCTTCTGGCACCTCTGCTGCTAGCTCTAGCTGCTCTTTAACTGTTCAGTCTGGGGTTCTGATACTTCCTGGCTCTGAACAGGGCTCTGACATGCATAGTTGCCAGTTGTTTCCTTAAACTCTATATAAGGAATCAGAAATTCCATATTGCTATAAAATGTCCAAGGCTTCTTTTTATATCCCGCTGATCCACTAGCTTGAGATTTCATTTGCTTATACTGTTTAGTGAAAACGTCTCTAAGTGACCTCCATCTTCGTTTGCATAAATTGACATCTGGAAAAAATCAAAAAATCTTATAAAACATTATGCCGGTACTCTTGGTTATATTGTTTCATCAAGTTGTTTCATGACTTGGTGGAAGTAGTGCTATGTAAATTACACGTCTTGTATCAACTGTTTTAAAATTAACTATACGTGTAAGTAGAATTTCATCGATTAAGTGGTTGAATTTGTAATACAAACCTTAGAAGTAGTAGTAGTAATAATAGTAGTATATTCACCACACACACACACACACACACACACACACACACACACACACACCAAAAGTCCCTTGAAACTAAATTTAGAAGTATTAAATTAATCTTAGTTGACTGTATCTCTTCAGGAACTGTCACTTGCGCCTGCATCCTTCACCTTATTTCCTCGTTGGTAACTTCCTCCAAACTTGATACTCTGTAACTCCTTCTCAGCTGTATTTTTAATTAGCTCTTTTCTTTTTTAATTTTAGGTTATTGGCGACCGGTAATTCTTTCAGATCTGTAGCTTTCAATTTCCGGTTAGGAGAGTCATCAGTGGCCAGTATTGTTAAGGAAACGTGTACTGCCATAAAGGAAATTGTGATGTCAAAATATCTTCCCAAAATTACGAGAGAACTGTGAGAAACAACAGCTCATGAATTTTTTAAAAAGTGGCAAATGCCTAATTGTGTTGGGGCTCTTGATGGTAAGCATGTTAATATTTTTGCTCCAAACAATACTGAATCCTTATATTATAATTACAAAAACAATTTTCTTTAGTCTTAATGGCTTTAGTTGATGCCAATTACAAATACTTAATGATCGGCGTTGGTAGTTATGGAAGTAACAGTGACGGAGGAATATTTGCTAATTGCCCATTCGGAAAAGCGTGGGTAGAAAGAAATAATAGTCTTTCAGTACCGGAGGATCGACCACTTCCAGGAACAGAAACTAATTTGAGACTTCCGCTAGTGATTGTAGCCGATGAGGCATTTCCGCTTAAGAATAACATACTACGCCCTTTTCCAGGAAAAAATTTAACACTACAACGAACATTTAATTACCGACTATCTCGAGCTAGGAGGGTTGTGGAATGTACTTTTGGTATCACTTCTCATTTATGGAGAATCCTACTGAAAAGAATGGAAGTATCTGTAGAATTTGCAACGTTAATAACTGTTGCATGTTGTACATTGCACAACTTTCTGATAAGTACAAATTCAGATGCTGTCATTGAGCATTATGTGCAAAGTCAGCAAGATGAAATAACTGAAGAGAGCAGGTCACTTAGTAACAATATTACGGGAAGGTTTTCAAGGCCTACCGCTCAAGCGATGGAAATTCGCAATCTATTTGCAGATTTGTTTATTTCACCAGCTGGTTCACTTCCTTTTCAAAATTAAACTTAAGGTTTTAAGAGTCAAAATGTTTTACTATTTTGATTATGTTGATTTCTGTTTGTACAGATTTGTATTAAAATAAATTGTATGTTTGTGTGCAAATGTTTTGTTACTTACCACATTCCATGGCAACGGCAACATCTTTCCATGGATCTTCCCTTTTATTATTCTTTTTATAATCATTTAGTCCTTTGTCATAAAGTATAGGCCTAGGTCTTAATTGAACCGAAAAGACGAAATTTAAGCACTTTACACAGTTATCTAACATTTATCAAAATATGTATAATATTTAACTGTATATACCATGTTGTGCAATATTTATCAAAATATAATATTTTGATATTATCAATACAGTTTCTTCTGAAAGTAGTTTATTGCGTTTTTCTCAATACCTTACGCACGTTTCACTGAAAAATATCAGATCATCAGAGGTTTGTATGTAAAAAAATACACATCAAAATATGTATCATATTTTATGTTTAACAAAAATCATAGATTTAATAATAATGTACCGGTAAATTGTTAATTAAATAAGACACTAATATTTAAAAGGAAAAATATACTCCTAAACTTAACTCAATTATTAATTTTTTCTTCGTTTAAATCCATGATGATTCTTGAACGATACTCGCCAACTGATGCTTCAACGATGCGATGATGGACACCAACTGAGACTCGAGCTATTCGTCCATCATCGCATCGAACGCCGACGCGCGTTACTCATCGCAACGTACTTGGTGAGGGGGCTCTCATAACGCAACGTGGCCATCAGTTTTCATGTGATGACGTGCGTCGTCGCATTGCATGGCATCGTATCCGGTCTGTTTCACCACTAACAGATCGTACTTTAACTCAGCGATTTTTGCCATAGACACAACGTTCATTATCCCGATGAACAATGATTTTCTTCTTTGCTAAACCTGGTCTTTTTTCTCGAATTTTTACATTTAATTAGCCCAAAAGGTTAGCATAATACTCTCCATTTATAGTTTGACCCTTTTCAAGGCAATCTAGTAACAATATCCCCTTAGCATCCAAGAAAAATGGATCCATACACTTTCCAGCCGACAAAATTGATTTTACCGTTTTTCACTATGCATCCATTGTTTCGACTTTTGTTTTGTTTTAGAGTGATGTAATGGACCCAAGTTTCATCAGTTGTTACAAATCTATGAATAAAATCTTTCGGATTTTTCTTAAAACGGTCCAAAAATCCCTGAGAAGCCTGCATTTGCATGCGTTATTGGTCACTTGTCAAGAAACGTGGCACCCATCTTGGAGACAGCTTTTTCATACTTAATTCCTCAGTAAGAATGTGATGTACCCTTTCATCTGAAATTCCCACAGGCTTAACAATTTCAGACACCTTCAAACGGTGATCTTCCAAAACAATATCGTGCACTTTATTGATGATTTCTGGTGTAGTGGCACTTTTCGGATGCCCAGTACGCGGGTCATCTTCCAAACTTGCATGACCACATTTAAATTCAGTAGCCCATTTTTTCACTATAGTAAATGTAGGTCCAGCATCACCCAACACATTCTTCATCCCATTAAAAATTTCTGTTGGCGTTAAACCTTTCTTTAAAAAAATTTGATTACTGCACGATGTTCAGGTTTCTCCATTTTCAGCTTTGCTATGAGATAACCTTTATACAGCTGTTTCTCCGCAACAATGACTTGACACTTCACAGCTGGTGATGGGGCAGATGTGGCGCCACGATGCGGTAAAAATCAGAAATACCACACATTCGTTTATATGGAAGGCCGCGAACTTTTCAAATCGTCCCCGTAGAAAGACAAACGGATAGACTTGAGAACTCTCTTCACTTATTGTATCAGCCAACTAAAGTAAACATCACTGTTGTCAAGATAGCATACTGAAGAAGAAATGATGGGGCTCAATCTAACAATGGAAAATCAAAACAAAAGCGAAGATTGGTGAGTTTTGTCAAGTTGCCATTATAAGTAATTGTAACTGCATAGTTTCCAATTGAAATACACTGGCTCAATTGTGGGCATATCGCCTGTCGTGTTAATTTATTAGCACAAATTTTCTCCATACAGCACAGTTATTAAGTGTACATTATACAAGATAGCAAGGGAAAAGTAGATATCTTAGGACATAATTAATTCACTACCTACTCGGAATACAAAGTTTTTTATAGGTAAAAACGTAAACTTATGTACCCATGGGCTCACCAATATCCAGCATTCTAGCAGAAGTCTTCCTCTACCACGTAGAAAAAACAAGAATCCTCACAAACAATGTCAGACACTCACATAAAATACTATATTGGCACAGATACGTTGATGACATTCTAATACTATACAGGGTAAACAAAAGACAATGTGAACAGTTACTAACACACAAACAAAATACACAAAAACATAACCTTTACTCATTATGTATGTATAGTCTCCAGACCGCATTAATAATTGTAAATTTATATAAATATAAATACCTTATAGTCCATCTTGCGGTCTTGTAGTTTTTCAATATGTATCACTACATGTTTCGAAAGTAAACTTTCATCATCAGGTATATTGTAAACTTCCTCCTATTTTCTAGGGCTTGTTAGTGAAAATAAAAAACAATAATTAATTAAACAACATAACACAAATGTACTAGTCAATACGATTAACACCGACATAATATCTCGTAGCAGTGCGCACTGTACTATTGTCAACACACAACTGAGTGGGCTTCAAAGTTCATTATTTATCTTCATTACTGTGTCGTATAATATATTGGATTTGTATAATATATTGGATTTAAAAAGGAGTTGGTCATTGAGTAAACACTTGTTATTAATTTTGGAAGCTCTGTAAATTTCAAATTCTTCTAGAGCATCCATGAGTTTCCCTTTGCTACATATGTGTAAGGGTACTAAATTATCTGTGAAACTAGTGTAACTATGGTTTTCATTTACAAGATGCATGGCGAATGTCGACTTCAAATTTCTAATGTCCCTTTTCGGCATATGTTCTTTGAATCTTTCTAAAAATTTACATCCAGTTTGGCCGATATAGGACTTGTCGCCGTCACTACATTGTATCTTATATACTCCTGAATTGTTTTCCATTGTTCTAGGCGGTCTTAGTTTAAATATATTTTTTTTTAGATTGTTGTTTGTTCGAAAGGAGACGTTAATATTAAGTTTTTTGAATTAATTGCTAAGTATATTAGGCATTACATTGGTGTATTCTGCTGTGAAATAATAGTTCTTGTCCTTGTCGGTTTTTACTTTGTTTTTATTTTTATTTTTCATTTTGTATTTGTGTTTACGTATAAGTTTGTCAACTATGTCACTTTTATACCCATTATTTATAGCTATATATTTAATGGTATTTATCTCCTCTTGATAGTCATTACTACATAAAGGTATACTCAATAATCTGTGTACAAAGGCATTAAAAGGAGCCAATTTCTGAGTTTCAGGGTGATATGAATGAGCGTTGATAACCATGTCTGTGGTCGTTGGTTTTCTATAGACCTTATAGGTTAAAGAATTATAAGATAAGGTTGAATGTAATCATATCTTTCATAAACGCATAGTTAACTACTCTGACATAAGCTTGTCTACTGATGAAGAGATTTTATTGTCAAAGGGTCTAAATTATAATTTACCTATTCTCAACAAAAATGTTTTACTGAGGGAAGAAACTAATGCGGAAGCTGCAATTAAATGCATCAACAATCAAGATAACCAATGTGAAACACGATTTATGGTCAGTAATAAATTTAACCGAGTTCTTAAAACAAACATGGGGTCACCAACAGATATAAGAAGGACTACAAAATAGCCAAGAACATAAAGCATAAAGTGGACAAGAATAAAATAGTAATAACTAATGCTGACAAAGGAAACACGGTTGTTCTCCTGAACTATTCGGATTACATACAAAAAGGATATGATTTTATTAATAACAATAACATTAAATCCTTAGACAAGGACCCCACACGAAACTACACAAAAATATTAAACTCGGCTAAAAACAATTGCAATATATTATTTGACACACATACCAAGAATTACGTTAAACAAATCAATGCCAAAGCACCTAAGTTCACAGGTTTACCAAAAATCCACAAAGAAAATATACCCATTCATCCACTGATCAATTTCATTTCTGCTCCAGGATACAAATTGGCAAAAATACTACAACGTATAATAAAAAACAGTATCGAACTACAAAACAACTATAGTATTAGAAACAACATGGAATTGATTGAAAGGGTTAAAAATATTGACATGTTACCCAGGTATAAATTGATATCATTCGACATTATAAACCTATATACTAATGTACCAATACTAGAGACGATTGATATTCTTAGAACTGTCCTTATTAGGACAGCTATACTAAACATACAACAGATTTAATGAACTTTTATCGGTTTTAAAAATCTTACTACTACAGAATTATTTCACATATGATGGTAAATTCTTTATACAAGAAGAAGGTTTAGCAATGGGCTCCCCCTTGAGTGGATTATTGGCAGAGGTTTACTTAAACTTTTATGAGAATAAATATTTATTGTCTACTAACAACACACTATCCAAAAATATTATTTCGTACACACGATATGTAGACGATACTTTTATTGCATTTGATGGTACAGACAGCCAAATAGATAAGTTACTCAGTTATATGAATGGATTAAATAGTAAGATCAAATTCAACAGCTGTATAAAGGTTATCTCATAGCAAAGCTGAAAATGGAGAAACCTGAACATCATGCAGTAATCAAATTTTTTTAAAGAAAGGTTTAACGCCAACAGAAGTTTTTAATGAGATGAAGAATGTGTTGGGTGATGCTGGACCTACATTTACTTTACTACAGTGAAAAAATGGGCTACTGAATTTAAACGTGGTCGTGCAAGTTTGGAAGAAGACCCGCGTACTGGGCATCCGAAAAGTGCCACTACACCAGAAATCATCAATAAAGTGCACGATATTGTTTTGGAAGATCACCGTTTGAAGGTGTCTGAAATTGTTAAGCCTGTGGGCATTTCAGATGAAAGGGTACATCACATTCTTACTGAGGAATTAAGTATGAAAAAGCTGTCTCCAAGATGGGTGCCGCGTTTCTTGACAAGTGACCAAAAACGCATGCAAATGCAAGCTTCTCAAGGATTTTTGGACCATTTTAAGAAAAATCCGAAAGATTTTATTCATAGATTTGTAACAACTGATGAAACTTGGGTCCATTACATCACTCTAAAACAAAACAAAAGTCGAAACAATGGATGCATAGTGAAAAATGGTAAAATCAATTTTGTCGGCTGGAAAGTGTATGGATCCATTTTTCTTGGATGCTAAGGGGATGTTGTTACTAGATTGCCTTGAAAAGGGTCAAACTATAAATGGAGAGTATTATGCTAACCTTTTGGGCTAATTAAATGTAAAATTCGAGAAAAAAGATCAGGTTTAGCAAAGAAGAAAATCATTGTTCATCGGGACAATGCACACACTCACATATGCGTTGTGTCTATGGCAAAAACCGCTGAGTTAAAGTACGATCTGTTACACCATCCGCCTTATTTGCCTGATTTAGCACCATCTGACTTTCATCTATTCCCAAGCCTCAAAAAATTTTTGGGGGGGGAGCGATTTTCCTCAGATGACGAGCTGAAAGTGGCAGTAAATGGTTATTTTGAGGACCTACAAGAATTGGACTTCCTCAACGGGGTAAGTGACGGGGTAATGACTTGACACTTCACTGGTGTTCGTGGGGTAAACGTGGCACCACGATGGGGAAAAAAACAGAAACGCCACACATTCGTTTCTATGGTAGGCCACGAACTTTTCAAATCGCCCTTGTATTTGGGTTATGTCTCATGATAACTTTCAAATGCATCAATTGACTTTTGTAAAACTAGACATGCAAGTCCATGTATTTAACCCACAGACTCCAATTCGTTTTTGCTTGGTCCCTAAAAATATGGGGGCAGAAGGAAGAATGTGAAGGATCAAAATATAAAAATGTAAAAATCCATGTAGGGTATCAAATTAAAAAACCATTCTAACCCAAATCTGAACATAGTGTTCAGTTTTAGAAATGTCAAAATTTTGGGACACCAGGACAAAAAAAAAAGAGAATAAAAATTCTATTCACGTGAGAAAAATCTATGTGAAGTATCACGATAAAGAGAATTTTAACAAAAATATGAATACAGTACTCATTTTTGGAAATTGCTACAATTTTATGACATACCTGAGCCCAAAAAGAGATACAATTGTTGAAAAAAAACTGTGAAAAACCATGTCAGGTATCAGACTAAAATAAATTTTTATCCTCCCAAATAGAAATTGCTGGAATCAGTTTTCTTTGTCATGTTTACTTCCTTGTACCTACTGGAATTTCTTAATTAAATATAAACATGATTCATCAATAAAGATGATTAAGTTTCTATTATATATACGTCAGTAGCAGGCACATGATGTTTGTTTGAATTTTTAAAAATATACTTTTATTGTGCATGATACACCACACGACCTTCTACTGACTATTTATAATATTTACAATATTGTTATGATGTATTTCTACTGATTGCCGTATGCCACAGTGGAAAACAAAGTACAAAACATCAATTAAGTCACTAATCACGAGCTTTAATTATCACAATTAAACAGTTTGTAATCAACAAGGTAGTTTCTTACAACAATCAATTAAAAATTGTTCATACGCAATAATAATGTCAACGAGTCTCGCACAATTATAAAACACATAACACTTCGCCACAATACTTCGAACGCACTGGAATAAATCACTACTAAAACTGACTGCTAAGCACAGCTGTAGTTGTTTAAATAGATAGCACAGTTGTTCCAGAATAGTCCATAATACGCGTCACAATAAAGGAAAACACTAGAGTGTAATTGATTGTGGCCCTGACACCATGCGCGTGGCTGGCGAAGTCTGGAGCAGTCTAGCTAACGCATGTTGAGAATCACGTACACACACAACATTACAGCCGGATTCCACTGGAATAGCCAAGAAACACATAGAATGTTCTGTAATGGCGTACACATTTTCCGCATTACATAACAATTAATCTAATCTGATGTCTTTATGTAAATGGTTGATTAACACTGGAAAACTTTTCTAGCTCCTGTAGAAGTCCCTAATCCAAGTTCAACACCACCGGTCAGGACCAACACAAGCATCACTGTCTACTGGAATAAAACTGAAGTTTGTTCTGGATTCTTTACTAATTATCTCTACCAGATTTACAAGGTATTATTTCCTTTCTCAAAAGTTTAAAACAATGTAGTATAATTTCAATTTTTAATTTACTTTTACTTAATATTGTTACGACGGTCTAGTGATTGTTGTATGGTACAGTGAAAAACAAAATACAAGACACCAATTAAGTCACTAATCACCAGCTTTCATTATCACAATTAAACAGTTTGTAATCAACAAGATCGTCTCTTACAACAAATCAAATAAAAATTATTCACATGCAATAATAATCTCTACTAATAGAGTCTCACACAATTATAAAACACATAACACTTTGCCACAATACTTGAAACCACACTGGTATAAATCGCAACTCAAACTGAACTAAGCGCCACTGAAGTCTTGTATTTATACCCATTGGACTCCACTGGAATAGCCGAGAAACACATAGTCTGTATTGTAATGTCGTAACACTGCCCCCTCCTTAACCCTGTTCGCCCCGAACTGGCGAACCACCTCTGAAGTAATAATTAGCCAGGCGATCTACATAGCTAGTCTACTTGCGAAAGATAATTCTCCAGCTCTTCGAATTCAGTCTCGTGTGACCCGAACATCAAGTTCTCAGGAATATGAGTCATCCGCTCAACCACTAGTGTTGTGGGAATCACTCCCATTATGTCATGTACTGATGACCTATATGCCATTAGCTGGTCCAAGTCTGATTGGTTCTCATCAACAACCTCTTGCATGACTTCATCTTCAGGAACGTTTCCCCCGGGCGCTTCCATTAATTCAGAGGAACAAGCAAGAGTCCTTTTCTTGATGCCCATAGTTACCTTTTCATTTACTTCTTTTGTCGTTTTGCACATTCGTACGTCCTCCATTTCCACTTGCAGTTGGAAGGGTTCCTCTTGATCACACCTGTTGACATCTTTTTCGGCCCACGCCACTTGCTTGATCGAATGGTTAGCAGACGCTCTCATTTTAGCCATGCAAAGCTTTATCTTCTCTTGGCCAACCCTCAGGACATTCTCTCTTAAGTCCACAATGAATCCGTAGGCATTCATAATGTCCATGCCAAGAATCACTTCGTCGACAATGTCTGCAATGAGCATTTAGTGGCTAAACTTGAGAAGACCCAGGTGTACATGTACATCTACCCACACTTTGATGGGGCTTCCAGTCACAGTCTGTATTATACAAAAGCTAATTAGAGGATGGTGGTTGCTGACTAAGTCAGGGCACAAAATGGACACTGTTACACCCATGTCAACTATAAATGATAATGGTTTACCTTCCGCAAATCCATTAACAATCAAGTTTCCACTGGTCTTATGTAGCATGGAAACTGTGTGCTGGTCTGGGGCTTTACTTCTCCAATTGGTGCGATCACTCTCTTCTCTTGGTATTTTCTTCTCCCAACAGTCTACCTGTAGATGACCATGTTTCCCACAGTTGTAACACTTCTGAATTGTTTGTCTGACAACATTGTTTTTCTGCACCCATCGTAACGACAATGTGATACAGGCACCTACTGACTCCAATGTGATGGCATAAACTCATTAATGTAGCGAGATGCTGACTTGGCAGCTTCAAATTCTAGGGCGTGAACAAGAGCTTCTGAGCTGTTTCGGTGTCTTGCCATTCGTAACACTTGCTGAAGTTCACAATCTCCTATGCCATCAATAAATGTCTGCACTGTAAACCTCATTCGAAAACACATAGCATATTCTGTAATTTTGTAACAATATATTTATGGTGGGCGAGCTGTGGTGATCTTGATGAACATATGAACATAATTAACAAGCAAAAACTGATTATAAAATGAATTTTACCTTAAATCAAGCGAGTACATTCTGAACAGATTTTATTCACACACAAAATTTAAATCCTGTCTGTCAGTAACTCAGACTTTATAAAGGTATCAAATTTTATAACTAAACACACTGTGAAACTGAAGAAATGTTAGAAAGCACAATTACTTCACTTAGTGTCTGAAATCTCTTGCTTCATAAGTATAGTAAAATCGAAAGCTAAAGGCATCAGGGGCACACACTCAGAGGGGAATGCTGATGTGGAGGGAGTTGCTATGACATGTAAGCCTGTACGAGGTACAGCACAGCCAACCTATGAGCGCATATTGTTGAGGTTTTCTCTAAAATCTCCCCCTCACACACACACTCTCTCCCTCCCTTGCATTCTCCCTATCTCTCTCGCTCTCTCTCTATCTCTCTAACGTAATAACATGTTTATTATTTTAGACAAAATAAATAATAAGTATTATTAAAATAAACATAAAAATAAAAATAACTGAAAGAATAAGATTAAATACAAAATATACGAGTGTGCTGTCATGATGAATCATGAAGCACAAAGATCTCAAAAAATATTATGTATTATTTAATTGTAAACATTACATTTAAAGAAAATAAATATAAGCAGAATACTTATTGTTTACATTTATGAAGAACCAATACATAAATACATCAGTAAATGTAATTAACATAACACACAAGCCCAAATTGGCTGCAGTTATGTATCAGAATGTTTTATAAACACGTCTCTGTCGCCACTTTTCTAACTATTAACCAGGAGACGTATACACTTTAACAACAAAAGACATGTTAACGGATGATAATGCAATAATTACAAAGATACATAACGATTGAATTAATGTAACAATACAAGTAAATTAACTACAAAATTAAATAACAATCAAAATAAATTATTCTGAAATAATGGTATACTTAATAAAAAATAGAAATGGTAATAGCAAAATCAATATAGCTATGGTAAAATAACAACAAAACTAAAATTCAACGCATATATTGGCAACACCTTCATTTGGTGACATTTGCTTCTTCATTCCCCATCCCGCCATTCAACATTTGAAAGTGGTGTTGTCCGTGAGGGAACTGGTTTCTGCACGTATGCCCTTAGCTTTCAGTTTTATTATACCAATAAAATTTGTGGAATTTTCTGATTTATACAATCAGTTTAAAACAACTTGAAATTATAGTTTCACTAGTCACAACAATGGAAATTTAACTTATTCAAATAAGAAAAGATATTTAATATAGACTAGCATTTAAAATTTAACCATCACACACACACACATTCATATTTTCAATGATGCTGGTCCTGAAAAGTGAAAAAGTATAATTTAAAATATGCAGGCTTGTTGGCCATGGTCAGCTATTGAAAACAGTCTCTTATTCTGATAATGACAACTCGAACTACTGAAACATCAATAACTAACAAAGAGACTGTTTTTTACAACCAACTATGGCCTAGAAACCCAAAGTTGTATTGTAACTTAAAATACATCTATGTTTAGGAATTACTTGAACAAAAACTGCATTATATTTAAATCATGTGAATTTTCCTGATAGAATTCTTATTATTTTAGGTAGGCGATACCCAGTTGGTGCAAACGGGTTCAACCCGAAACACAAATGCAACATTTAGCAACTTACAAGTAAGCACTAGTTACAGGGTTCTGGTTTATATCCAGACATCTTTTGATGATATCAACTACGATAAATACTTGGAGATCAATGTTTCTACTTCAGCAACAGGTAATCATCCCTGTGCATGTGCATGCACACAGGTATGCATAAAAACACAATGCTTTCATAATATGCTACAGTAACTTTAGTTTTGTCATTAATACCGGTTAAAGTTTTGTACTTATATGTATGTGAAGTACGAAGTATGACAAAGTTCAGGAACTTGCTGAAGTGCATTTATTTTGGCAGCACAGTACAGAAACACCATATTACATATACCACCATAACATGTAACACCATATTATTAATGACATTATCATATTATCATATCACAGCTCAGTTATTGTTAACCAATGCTTTGTTTCATTGGCATTATGGTTTGTGCATATTTTCAAAGAAAATGCCTTTACTGAACAAACATTAAATTTCTCACAGTCATTACTAATTTAAGGATTTTGATTAAATTTTTCTGTAGTTTGGGCAAAATTGGAAGTAACGTTACACATATTTTGGTACAAGTTTTATACTGACAATACTCTCAAGAAAGCAACAATTTATAATAGATAAAATTGTTTTCTTAAGGAATGTAATTATAAATATAATACTACTGACTCGGAACACTAATTTTTGATTAGTAAAAATGTAAAATTTTTTACCTTATAGCCTGAACCAATTTTCGCGTATTACAAGCTTCATCAGAGGGTGGCACTAGGAACGCTGTCTGTCTTGTTCTTGGTGATGGTGCCATCGTTCGAAAGATTGATGTAGTGTGTGTGCAGTGTGATATGTTTGAATAGTATGTATGGTTTGAATTGTGTCTGTTTGTTTAGGATGTCGTTTTTATATGTTTTGTGTGTTTTTATGTTTTGTATGTTTTTATATTTCTAGTTGTTCAAGAGTGTCTAGTTTTCAGCTTTTTGTGTGTACGTGTAGCATATCCATGTCGATTTTATGTTTGTGTATGTGTGGTTTGCTTCTACCAGGTGACTTGCAAAGGTGGATTTGGTGGTATAGTGTAGTGCCTTTGCATGTTAATATATCTCTGTTTTAAGCAACGTCCTGTATGGGATATGTAGACTTTGTTTCATCTTGAGCAGTTTAGTTTGTAAACACCAGGTAAATCAAATTTGTTGTTTTTTGTGTGTTCTGTTTTGTTTGTAGTTCTCTATGCGCTTCTGTATCCTGTTTTTTTAAATTTGTGGGCTATTGTTTAGTGTGGTTATTGATGTATGTTAGTGTTATGAACTTGTTGTTTTCTGTCTTTGTCTGTTGTTTGTTTTGTGTTTTCCCTAGGAGTTTATTGACTATTGTTTTGTTATATACGTTGGTTTCTACTAGATATTTTATCGTGTTTTGTTCATCTTAGTATTCTTTTTCACCTAGTGGTTTACCAATTTACTTGGTTTACATTTACCAATAAAAAATTAGTGTTCCGAGTCAGTAGTATTATATTTATATTTATATCTATATTTATTGTTATATTTATAATTAGTTAATCAATGGACACATTATGGACAACAAAATCCAGGGAAGTGAAAGTTTTTACTGATAACCAAATGTGTACAAAAATAATCACAAAACAATGGTCACCTGAACACGAATATCATCAGCTGACTGTCAGAATCATACACAAGTGAATACTGACAAATGGTAATGAAACCACACAAATATTTGTGAAATCAGAACTGTTTCAGTTGTGTGCAAGGAGGCAAAATGAAATTTTGTTCCTTAATATCGCAGATCTGTAAAGGGTAGTCATGGGTCAACCAGTACAAGCATGAAAGTAAAGTGCAAATACACAGTGAAGGACTTGTAATTCTCTATAACAGGGGTCTCCAAACTACGGCCCACAGGCTGCATCCGGCCCACGAAGGGTCATTGTCCAGCCCGCAGCAACCCGGCTGATGCTACATGCAGTTTTTAAATATGTTGTCAAAATACTTCAAATATTATAACATTTTACTAAATAACTAAACAAGAAATAAATATAAAATCAAAGTACAAGGCTAACTTGTCAGACGAACACTTGAAATCCATTCTAGTGATAGGAGCATCAAAATTTGACCCAAAATGGACAGACATTATATGTCAGAAGCAACTGCACACATCACATACATACATAAAAAAGCCAAAAATAATACATAAGAAATATCTTTGAATGTTATTTTTGCCTTACTTTTATTTACATTATTTTGAATAACTGAATTTCTTTTCATTGGATAAGTCTGCTTAATTTTTATTTAAATACCTATTTTATTGACTTTATTTCATAAACTTAAAAAATTTTACAATATATATTGCAACAATACAAACATTAATGGTACTGTGCATTGCCAAAATAAATGAGATAAATAATAAAAATAAATAAATATGAATTAACAAACATGATTCAGATTGCATAAGCTGGATCGTAGTAAAAATAGGGAGCGCAGAATTCATGCATGGACATGCATTTTCAACACACCTGTCGCTAGCATTGTGTATGCGTGTATTTTGTTGGTGTGTGTGAAACCTGTCCGTTCCTGAAATGTAACCAACCCTTTTCAAGTAGAATAGTTGTATGTTTATTTTAATTATAAGAAAACTATGTACGATAGGATAAAACAAAAGACACCAAAGTGTATTGCAACAGTACAAACAGTAATGATACTGTGCATTGCCCAAATAAATAAAATAAATAATAAAAATGAATAAATATAAATTAATAAACATGATTCAGATTGCATAAGCTGAATCATAGTAAAAATAGGGAGTACAGAATTCATGCATGGACATGCAGTTTCAACACACCTGTCGCTAGCATTGTGTATGCGCGTATTTTGTTAGTGAGTGTGAAACCTGTCTGTTCCTGAAATGTAACCAACCCTTTTCAAGTAGAATAGTTATATGTTTATTGTTAATTATAAGAAAACTATGTACAATAGGATAAAACAAAAGACACCAAAGTGTGTAGAAATTATAGACAAATAAAATGTTAAAAAACCATACAGAGGTGATGAAAATTGCAATTACTATACGTAAAAAATGAATAACTCTTTTTGTGAATACCATAAAGAAGTGCAATTTACGTATAGTAATCACATAAAAATTAGTGATCGATTGAGCATCGAGTGAGGTGAAACAAACTTCGTAATTCGTGAAAATAGGCGAAAATAGTGAATTGAACCAGAGTGGGGGTAGTAACGCCTCGACAGAATCTGACAAGTTGAAAAGTGTTCAGACAGGAATTTTTGCACGACCTGACTATAAATACCAGGTCGCGCTAATAAAGTTTCTTCTTCTCGATTCAACCATTGCCACAGGAGGCTATATCAGTCGACGACACAAATTCACAATTATCGTAAGAGTCACAGGATCAACTAGCTATACAGCCAGAGATGCAAATACATACGATGAGGACTATGGACACACCGGTAGCATATGACGTGAGACGAGACGACTATTAATCAGCACACACGGAGGACACGACCAGAGGACCAGAAGCACATGCAGAGGATACGACCAAAAGGACACGCGGAGGATGCGGCAATGCGGAGGATGTACGGATGAATAACCACGTCAAACGAGGTGATAAAAAAAATATTTAATTACAGACAGTTGAAAGACACTAATTAAAGTTTGAATGGAAAACATTCAACCAATATTAAAATAAATAATTATAATGGACTTTTGGAGACGTTCGGCAAGAATATCCAGAAGTGAAAAAAAATAGAAATTAAGTCATTAAGAACAGAATGAATGTGAAAAATTCAATTGTTGATTTTATGTAAACAAAAAAGTTACAAAAGTATGGACACACAAAAAAGAATGACACAGGAAAGATTGCTAAGGAGAGTTATGGAATGTACCCCACCAGGAAGAAGGAAAAAAGGAAGACCACCTGGATAGAAGAAATTCAGACAATGTTGAGGGAACAAGAAATTGAACAAGATATTTGGATGGACAAGCAGCAGTGGAAGATGAGAATTCAATCACGTCTGTAATCTTTGGTTCCGGAAAATGTGTAAACATTGTACAGACGGAATAATAATAATAAAAATATCGGTATGGAGAACCATACATGACTTCCATATTCTAAGATTTATTTTTAAAATCATTTTCGAAATGAAATATTACCATAGAAACTACTTCTTTCTACTTACTGCTTCAGCCTTAACCACAGTACTGTGGTCACTAACATATACCACCTCACGTTATCGCACTCGATTTTCACTGATGATGGAAGTCAATGGCATTGCCAAAACGTCGGGTTTTGTAGAAAACATTGGACTACGGCCAAATATCCCGGGAAGGAATTTTAACAAAAACTACTTCTTTGTTGCCGATAACGTTGTACACATATATATAAAAAATATGCATAAAATTAATGGCTTGTATAAGTTAATGATTGATCTCCATTAAGTAGTGCTCAAGTTTCCAAAGTTTTAATATTATGATGTCCGTAATTAAAACATCAGAGCAGGTTTAGTGTGTATGAGGGTTCACCGTGGACAAAAATTTTCAACATTTCCTATTGAGCGTTGCTTAGAATAAATCTGCGAATCTACAGTGTACGTTTCACAGAACAAACACGCGGAAAAGAAGGAGCGCTCCGAAGTCACTCATGGACCCTCAGCATCTTGCAGAGGGTTCATTCCCTAAAGACGAAAAGTCTGTCTATGAATCGTTCCTCTGTAAACACGTGCAGTTACACTGCCCAGCGATCCACAGGAAGCAAATCGCTATCCACGCTGGACACTTTTTGGCTTGCAATGGTTATGTTGGTATGGGTTCGGCACTTTCCATTTAAAAACCGTGCAAATGTAAGAAAATAAACATGAATGAGGCCAGAAATAACGCGAATTGTGTGTGTGTGTGTGTGTGTGTGTGTGTGTGTGTCTTCCCTGCCTTTTTATTGCGGTAGTGATAATAATAAAATGGAAACATAAACAGTACATAACTGAGATATGCTTGCCTGCCACGCACGATATATTTTCTCTTATACATGACTAGCAGAATACCCGTGCTTCGCTACGGAGTTTCACGTTGTACGTAATGAAAATGTTAGTTTAATTAATAAAGTTTAATTAAAGTAGGCTTCTTAAAAATAAATAGCTGTTTCCCACAACTTCGTTCGCGTGGTCTTCAACTTAATGCTATAATATATTTAGAACAGAATCTATTCTATTGGCTTGCCATAGTAACCAGATCTAATAGTTTTTTAAGACCGCAAAGGACACCCCCCAGAGGATCGTTTCGAAAAAAACACCTGTCCTATGTTGGTTCTCCCGTTGCGTAAAATATTTTTGCCAAGTTTGGTTGAAATCGGTCCAATGGTTTAGGTGGAGACGTGGAAGACCCCAAAGGACCCCCCAAAGGATCCTATCGAAAAAACACTTGTCCTATGTTGGTTCTCCCTTTGCGTAAAATATGTGTGCCAAGTTTGGTTGAAATCGGTCCAGTGGTTTAGGAGGCGATGTGGAAGACCCCAAAGAACCCCCAAAAGGACCCCATCGAAAAAACACCTATCCTATGTTGGTTCTCCCGTTGCGTAAAATATGTGTGCCAAGTTTGGTTGAAATCGGTACAGTGGTTTAGGAGGAGATGTGGAAGAAACCTTCGCGGACGTGCGCACAACTCACCGAAGTTTCATCACAATCGGATGAATGCGACAGTATAGGAACGCATACGGGCAAACAAAGAAACATTCCTTTTTATATATAAGATGTAAACTATACCACTTACTTGACATAAACCGTGATAGCTAAGCTAATGTACAACATATATGTATTAATTATACACATAAATGTTCCTCGATAGACACTCTATCTATTGGCGAAAACTTGAATAAAATCCGTTCAGTACTTCCTGAGATTAGCAATTTCAAACACAGAGAGAAAACGGACCGACTTTACTTTATGCTATGTACAGATTTACATTAAAATGAAAAAATTATAATTTTATTGCCTGGCAACAAAATTATTTTATTTTTAACAATTACCATTGTTTGAAAAAGTTTAAATGAATTTTCAAGTACTTTACTCTTGTTAAAACGTAAAAGGTTGCAGGTAAACTACCCCTTCCCCTTAACCGATCTTCACCAAAATCAAAAGGCCTTGAGTCCTCTACAATTCAGTGACGTATGCAACAAATTATTTGATTCTGTTTGAATATGTGGCAGTTACCGTTCGTCATAGAAAATACGCTTGATAAAAAAACGTTGCAGGTAAACTACCCCTTCCCCTTAACCGATCTTCACCAAAAACAATAGGTCTTGAGTACTCTACAAATCATGGCGGTATGCAAAAAATTATTTGATTCTGTTTGAATTTGCGGCTGTTATCGTTTGCCATAGAAAATACCCTTGTTAAAACATAAAACGTTGCGGGTAAACTACCCCTTTCCCTTAACCGATCTTCACCAAAAACCATAGGTCTTGAGAACTCTACAATTCATGGCTGTATACGAAACATTATTTAATTCTGTTTGAATTTGCGGCTGTTATCGTTTGCCAAAAAAAAAAAATTTCCCTTGATAAAAAAAAACTGTTGCAGGTAAACTACCCCTTTCCCTCAACCGATCTTCACCAAAAACAATAGGTCGTGAGTACTCTACAAATCAGGGCTGTATGCAAAAAATTATTTGATTCTGTTTCAATTTGCGGCAGTTATCGTTTGCCATAGAAAAAAAATCTACACACAGACAGACAGACACACACACAGACACTTTTCGGAAAACGACTTTTTTTCATGTTTTGAGTGTAGTAGAATCAGAATCTGCAATAATCTCGAACACGATTTTTTTTGCCATCACCATACTTCCATTCCTTAAGGAATATGGAAGTAATAATAAACGATACATAAATGTAAAAACAGTAAAAATTAGAATAATATTTCTTGTATCAAATTTAGAAATTAGTAACGTAAATGATAAGAGAAATAAGTAATTTTTGAATTAAAGTAATTAGTAAAGTCTTTTATGGTAAACAAAAAAAATGCATATGCAGTAGAAAGTAAAACAAAGTAACATAAAAGAAGTTTAAATAGACGTAAAGTCATTTTTTTGAAGCTAATGAATCAGCAATTGCAAAAATATGAAGACCACGAGTAAGCCGAGAGCAAAATAAACATTTTAAAGTTATTACAATTAGATAATAAGAGTTGTATATAACATATGTATGTAATTTGTTATCAATAAGTTATGTACCAAAACTTCGTACAAACCATTTAATAATGAGGTATTATTTAATATCCGATATGAGAGATGTTGTTTAAATAAATAATTAATGGAACGATTTTAAACTGAAATAACGTATCATCTTCTTATTACGATTACACCCATTAATTCAATACACAATATATAAATGCATTTAAATTGGTTAACTTGCGTTGTATAAATAATTGTCTCACAAAAGCATGAGGCTACACAAGTTAAATTAACTTGAATCGATCAATTTGTATTGTTGTAATTGGCACCCCACGTTGGGCACCAATTACAACATGACAAAATACATTATTTGTTTATATAAATTTGTGGAGCCCCACGATTTTGGAGCGCCAATTAACATAACATACAATAATGTTAAATAAAAAATATATTATATGATAATTATTTATATTAAACATTAATTGTATGTTATGTTAATTGGCGCTCCAAAATCATGGGGTCCACAAATTTAAATAAACAAATAATGTATTTTGTCATGTTGTAGTATAGAAATTATAGGTGAATAAAGTGTTAAAAAACTGTACAGATGTGATTAAAAGTGCAATTACTATACGTAAAAAATTAATAACTCTTTTTGTGAGTACCATAAAGAAGTGCAATTTATGTATAGTAATCACATAAAAATTAGTGATCGATTGAGCATCGAGTGATGTGGAACAAGCTTCGTAATTCGCGAAGATAGGCGAAAATTGTGACTTGAACCAGAGTGGGGAAAGTGATGCTCGACAGAATCTGACAGGTCAAATATTGTTCAGACAGGAATTTTTGCACGACCTGACTATAAATACCAGGTCGCGCTAATAAAGTTTCTTCTTCTCGATTCAACCATTGCCGCAGGAGGCTATGTCAGTCAACGATGCCAATTCACATCTATAGTAAGAGTCACAGGACAAACTAGATGTCCAACCAGAGCCACAGAATACATACGATGAGGTCTATGGACACACCAGCAGCATATGACGTGAGACGAGACGACTATTAATCAGCACATGCAGTGGAACATGACCAGAGGACCAGAAGGACATGGAGGACACGACCAGAGTACCAGAAGGACACGGAGGACATGACCAGAGGACCAGAAGGAGGATGTACAGATGAATAACAACGTCACAACGAGGTGATAAAAAACCATTGTAATTATAGACATTTGAAAGACACTAATTAAAGTTTGAATGAAAGACATTCAACCAATATTAAAATAAATAAATTATACATAAATGTAAAAGCAGAATAAAAATTAGAATAATATTTCTTGTATCAAATTTAGTAATTAGTAACGTAAATGATAACAGAAATATTTAAATTTTGAATTAACGTAATTAGTAAAGCCTAGAAAGTTAAAACAAAGTAATATAAAAGAAATTTGAATAGAAGTAAATTCATTTTTGAAGCTAATGAATCAGCAATTGCAAAAAGATGAGTACACAACGAGTAAGCCAAGAGCAAAATTAATATTTTAAAGTAATTCAAATTAGATAATAAGATTTGTGTATAACTTGTGTATGTAATTTGTTAGCAATAAGTTATGTATGAAAACTTTGTACAAACGATATAATAATGAGTCAATGTTTAATATGCGATATGAAAGATTTTGTTTAATAAATAAATTATGGAACAATTTTGAAACTTAAATAACGTATCATCTTCTTGTTACGATTACACCCATGAAATCAATTCAATAAATTAAATTAAATTTGTTATGTTATATAACACACACATTTAAATTACATTAAATAAATATCAATTTGTAGTGTTATAAAATTTTGACGTCCCAAGAACGTGGGGCTCCTCAAACACAAATAAATTTGTATTTGCAACCTATATACACAAAGATATACTGTTGTATAAATTGTCTCCCAAAAGCGTGGGGCTACACAATTTAAATTGGTAATTTGTGTTGTTATAATATATTACTATATATTGCGACAGTACAAATAAGTGATGTACTGAGCATTGAATATAAAAATTTAAATATACCTAATAAACTGTAAATAATTAATAATGTATTAGAAATAAGCATGTCAGGGATTGCAAGCTTGACTCAGACAAAAATATTGTAACATAACAAAATGTTACCTAACCTAAACATATACTATCAGGTTTAATAAATGCATAATGATAATATAAATAGATAAGGTAATGATAAAAATAACCAAGAAGAGAGGAATCATGGAGGAAGAAAGAAGCAGAAGTGCCACAAGAAACAGTAAACCCAAATACTGTTTGACACTACAACCAGACTATAACTGACACAAACTGATGGACAAATTTAAATTCACTTTAAGCTGTCAAGCGAGTCAGTGAATAATGTAAACAGAATATGATATGTTACTAAAAAATGATTAAATAAGAATCTGAATAATGTGAGATCAGAATCAGCATTTGGCTGATAATAAATTAAATATGACTAGTAATTATTGAGGCCAAGAACTAAAATTAGCAATGGCCACAAAATGAAAATGAAGCTATATTTCAATCTCAACTATACTTATGACAAATAAACACGTTTGTAAGAGGGAATCTTATAACAATAAGCTACCTCAGCAAAATTACCGAATTGTGAAATAATAAAAGCTTTTAAGGCAGAATTCCAATATAGACGGTATGCCTTAACAAGGCCTAGACCAAACAATCATCAATGAGATGATTATTAGGAAGTAATAGAAATGTAGGTCATCTACACAAAACAATTTTTATGCTAAAACATAGCAATAAGCATTATTAAAATGATATGATTTATAATTCGATTGTTAGTTAGTAGAATAGAGCAAATTAATGTGAAACGAAATATCATAGTATGTAAGAACAGTCCATTACAATGTCTAAAGTTAAGGTTTATTCATAACGTACAGCAATTAAACATCAGTACAGAATTAATAGTGTTCTCACATAAACGTTGGAGTGATAAAACGCGATGTAAAACACAAACAATATTAGTCAAAGTGTATAATTGCCGATTTTGGTAAACAGACGACAGTGCGAAATAGTGTACCTGAACATTGTTTATGTAGCAATGTCAGTAAAAGTGAAACTAACTCGGTATCAAACTATATCAAATTAAAGAGGACAAAATATTCTTTAATTTGATGGCGATATCGCCCCAATCGCAACTGTATTAAGTGCGTGAAAGGCGTTATCATCATTTACAAAATATGTTTAAGAAATTTGGTCGTCAACACCAATAACATCGATAGCTGTCAATCATCTTAGCATTTGGCGGTTGGGAAACGGTTTTTAACGGTCGAAAAGACAATACGTCACACTCATCACACCTGTCTAAGCCAATGACAAAATTTCTTAGTAATTAACAATGTTGCCTAGAGCCGATCAAGGTGTCGAGTATATAAGAGACCGCGACAGATCAACGACAGACACTTCATAATTGCATTCGGTGTGACAGGTACGCCGATCTCATCTCAACATTTTTAATAACTGATAGCGTCATCACCAGAACACATCAAAGGAAACAGTTCGACAACAACCTTCAACTACTTCAAATTATTCTACAAGGAACCATTGTGATTATGTGCAGTATTATTTCATTTTAGTGCGGGAAAAAATAATGAACAGCAGAAAGAATTAAATAGTATTATTTATGATCCTGTAAGTTAGAAGCGGATCGAAATTCTCTGTTCAAGTGCGTGTGTAGTGAATAGCGATAATCATTATAATCCGATTATCGAAGTGTTAATTGAAATTTTTATCGAAAAATTAAAACACCAGGTAACAGTGTAAACATCTTTTCATTTTTTTTACGAGCGCCATAACCTGTACGTTTTAATACACTGATCTGTACTGACGCAAAAACACTGAAACATTTTTTATGTTACACCATGTCTAAATTTATTTTATGAATTTGTCAATATTAGTTAAGCTGAATGTTAGTTATAAGTGTTCTCCAAAATATAACCTTTGTAAATCATAAAGCAGGCGTGACGAACGCACAACCTATCAAATAGGTTATTTTTACTTGTTTACTTTATAATAGTAATGTCAAAAACAGTACTAGTCAATATTATATCAAAAGATCATTAGCTATTGTGTAGGCATAAACTTTCTTTTTTGTGTCTCAAAGAACTTACACCTGAGATTTTAATAATAGTAATGTTTAAAGAAAAAAGAAATATCTGGACTTAACCAGATGTACTGTCTATGTTCTGAGCAAGCCCTACAGGGTATATAATAACTTATTTACAATTGTACATCATTGTATGTTTTTTAATAATATTTGTTTGAATTCTCTATCAAGGGTATGAATAAAATCCCATTGTTAACAGCATAACTCGACTTAATTCATTTCTAACAGATAGTCAAATATTTTATTCAGAAAACTCAAACAACCTTCAGTTGTGATTAAGTACTTGGAATAGCATGGCCATAAAGGTAATAAACCATTATTTTAATTTCTTTAAATCATTAATTGATTCAATTCATGGGTTTTACACGGGATTTTCCCAAAATAAATCCGTGTGGCGCCCACTATCAAACAAGGCAACTTAACCTTGTAGCTAAAGTGAGTTGGTTTTTGTAAACCGCGTTGACAGCTTATTGAACTTCTAGAAAACACGACCAGGTACGTGAAAGTATATTATATTTATGCTATTGTCCAGACATTACTAGACGTAACGTACTTAGACTATTATCGACCTGGAGGAGAAGTTTCACAGCTAGTATCAACAAGACGATCATCATCATCGAGCGACCAACTATTATACTTTACTTTTAAACTTAAGCAAAGCTAGTATTTAAATAATATTAACAACACTATTTTATTTGTTTTATCTAAGGGAATTCTTTTCAGACAATTATAATTCTACAATTGTAAACACACTTTTAGTAACCTCGAATGTTACATTTTAAATCGCTTTTGAAAGTCAGTAACCTTCAATTTTCAACCACTACAAACTTTAATATATTTCCAAATAATATTTTACACATAATTAAATCAAATTTAAACTATCCCATTGTACGTTCGTTACAATATGAACAGGTGTTTCGACCTGAATCGACGTGCACACACACACAAATGTAACTGAAAGTGTGTACACCAGTATTTCCTAGTGTGTGTGAACGCAGGCTATGCAGGCGAGTTTACCACCCCAAGATGAATAATTGCATAATTACTGTTTTTCCGTAATTATTCATAAACTATAAATAAGGAGTAAAATCTAAAAACACAATAAAATGTAATAAAATTTACTAAATACTGTGTACAAAAACCACGTGAAAAAGACACACCGTACGAGTGTAGTAGTGAAATAACTGTGTACAAATCGAAAGGGTTAAGTTGAAATGTCCAAAATTACAGTGAACATGTGTAGTGAAAATAGTTATAAGATGAGTATAAGAGTATACTTACAGGACTCTGCAATTCGCAGAAATATAAGAAATAGCAAAATTGACAAAGAGTGGGGGAACTGAACCCAGGGACAGTTTCTGACATGTTGATTTCGTACAACTGCAGGTGTTGACCAAGACATGGGTATAAATAGGACACACACGCTACAGTGGTTCTCTTTCTTAAATCACCCACAGTGCAGCGGGAGCTTCTGCCCATCCGCACAGAATATTTAAATTTTTGTAAATAGTTTCATCCTTCCAGTTACATACAGTTATGTAACTGGATTGTAAAACAAACAATTTTTAAGTAGTAACAGAATTACATAAGAAGATCCACATAAGAAGATCAACTGACGTCCGAAACAGCACGAGGAGAAGTTCCAGAGAGCGATACGACGCTGGACAGAGAGAGAGTCAACACTGGATAAGAGAGGAGCAACACTGGACAAGAGAAGAAGAGAGAGACGACGCTGGACAAGAGCGAGACGACGCTGGACAAGAGAGAGACGACGCTGGACTCTAGAGGAGCGATGCTGGACAAGAGGAGACGACGCTGGACAAGAGGAGTGATGCTGGAGTTCGAGATGAGGACGATTACAGATGGATCCAATGATTGAGTATAATTGACGACAATAAGGTGATAAACAACTTATTTATCTCTTAATCGAACAATTAACGCAAAGACAATTAAAGACATTCTTGTTCTATTTAAAAGTAAGAGCCAATGTTTATTGTAAATTAGAATTCAAATCATAGATGTTATTGAAATAAGATTAATGTAAACAAGAGCTCAAATTAGTATTGAAATGAAAAGAATACAAAGCATTTAAGTAAAAATTAGCGTTTGATATAAATCAGTACTGAGAAACAGAAGATAAATTCAGTATCTATTGATATTTTTGAGTTACATTACAATATATAAGAAGAAATTGAAACATTGATATTTGAAACACACTAATTGACTGAGTAGTCTGGAAATGAGATTTTTTTTATACAATAATTAGTAGAATAGAATATTTAGTCAGTAAGAATGTATATAGCATAAGCCTTACGGCATGATAACAAAATAATAACGAATGTTTTAAGTTGAAGTAAGTGCCAGGTGCACAATTTTATTAATATCAAATAAATTTGAAATACTGTTACAAGTTACATAGAGTTCTTATTATTATACACCTGAAACCCAATATAAATTGTACTTTTGTATATGTATCATTGCATAAGAAATGTCGCTTCCAACGTGGGGCATCACAAATTTAAATTATATTATATTTGCAATGTTATATTGTTACAATATATATATAGTACGCCTCGAAATTTTTCCAGGATTACGGAACGAAACTTGGCAATATAAACATCACATATACGGATGTACCGAAAAACCTGCTACAACATATATATATATATATATATATATTGCAATGGAACATTGCAGAAAGGGTATTTGTAGTTAGGACTACATGCTTTTATACCAATTTATGACGTTATAGACATGTTGAAAATTGATTTTGTTAAAATTTTGTAAAATAGTTATAATTTTTGATATAAGAAATGGGCAATTAACTGTTGTATGTCAAAATGCCCATAAATTTATTTTCTGTCATGTCAAATACGAATATAGTGCGCGTGAGCACATGTTATTCGTATTTACATGAATAACTCTGGTGTAAATTAACATATTGAATTGAGACTTGGAAGCTCATACTTCTAAATTAGCGCTACGTTTTTCTTATGTCAAAGACTCAAAACATATTATCTTAATATGTATTTTTTAACAGGATTCATCTTTCTAAAGAATCCTTATCTTCTGAAAGTCATAAAACTTTTAGATAAAATCTATACATGCCTTTGCCGTTTTCAGCAAAATTGATCAGGACTTCTGTCTATCAATCTAACCCATCAATCACGTGCTAGGGGTTTTGACCAATCAGAGGCTCCAATTTTCATACGGATTGGTTCCTCGCAAAGGAAATTTCAACCAGTTCTCCCTAACAGCTCGGCCTTAACAGAAGTTGTCTCTGTGTGAGTTTTTCGTATCAGTATACGTTACACATAAGGGTTACGAGTATGGAATCTTAGCAACGAGTTGCCCGTTTGCTAAAATCCATTGGGTACTAAAACTAAAATAAATTAAATTATTAATTAAATAGTGCTCTATCGTGTTAGTGAAGATTTCCTCATAGGGTCAGGTGTATTTACCGTAATACATCTGTGTGAATGTGAGGACACATCAAGAATCGGGAAGGTGTACGTACAATACACCGAAACTACATTAATTTAAATTACACTCATTATCGAGCCCTGAGAAACGAGATAAATGCTATCGGTGTATCGGCGTGCGTGCGTGTGTGCAGAAAGTTCCACGTGTCGTCAGAGTAGCAGATTCAACAGGCAGCGAGAGGTGGCAGTGAAACAGTTCAACGGATTCGTCAGTGGAATTTAACGACCAAGTAAAATAAACTATTAAGTAAGAGAAACAATAAAATCATTTACAGACATTATTCAATTTAGAATAAATAATTTATGTTTGATCAAAGACCATTTTAAATTTGTTTAAAATATATACCTTACTGCAGATAAAAGACTATTATTATTGTGTTTTTAATACAATGCCTTAGATTTGTTCTTTTGCAATACATGTGTGTGTGTGTGTGTGTGTGTGTGTGTGTGTGTGTGTGTGTGTGTGTGTGTTTTGTTGGCCTGCCTGACTTCCAAGATTTTTCAATTCGGCCCTCAAGTAAAAAAGTTTGGAGACCCCTGCTCTATAACACAAAATTGTTTAGTTACTCAAAAGCAAGAGTAAAAACAAGTGTGCTGGCTTTTTCTGAATTGAAGGTATTTTTTTATGAATTCACTCCAGCTGGACATAATGAATTAGGCCTAATACGTGGATGTTTTGAAAAAAAGCAGGTTAAAAATAATATGATGGATGTTTAAGGACTGACAAGTTCTGGAATCAGAGCGTACAGTTTCTCAAGAATATTACTTTAAAGGAGACCACAGTAAAATAGAATGGATTTGCCCAGTGGATTTAATCAGTGGTGGCCGATGCTTAGGTTGCATGGTTGTACAACCTCCAATAATTCCCAAATTGCATTTTAAATTATAGAATTATGTTTAAAACCATAACTAATAATAGTGGTTTGAAGCTTAATCTTCGTAATTAATCATTTGTTGATTGAAAAGCTCAGAGCAATTACTAAAAACTGTACACAGTCTTGCCACCATGTATGCACCAACTGTGACGTGCTTCGTATATGAGGAAATACAATGGAGTAGTGCTCTGGCTGGCTAGACTTGTAACCTATTACAATGATATGGGCTCACTTGGTGTGATTAGGGACTGCAAACCCCGCTTGTACATCATGGCGCCACCAGTCTGTTTGTTGGTAAATAACACTGGTGCGCCAGGTTGGAATTTGTAAGTTTGTTGTTAGTGTCAATCCAATTCATCATCAGTTGTAAATAATAGTACATATAAAGGATTAAGGTGTCATAGTGTAAGATATTTATTATATTTAACTGGTAGGATACAATGAATTCTGTCGAGAAAATTAACGAAAATGGCGTTCAGTTTACATCCTATAGAGGACAAAATTGAAATTAAGAGAGTAGGTAGGCCTACACCAGACCTTTTACTTTTAATCAAAATGTAAAATCAGCTAACAGAATATTTTAATTGTAAATTTAGAAAAGATTCATTCATTAAAAATATCCGTGGTTACATAGGTGTGACACTAAAATTGCAGTGTTTTGCTTTCCTTGTGTATTGTTTTGAGGGGAGGAGACTTGGAAATTTTCTATTGAGAGAATAAAATAATTTTATTCCATCCAACCCATCTGCAACCCCCAAATTTTTCAACCACTGGCCGCCATCGGATTTAATAGAGACTAGTCTAATACAAATCTAATAGCATGTTGGGTGAGAACAAATATGAAATAAAATTGAATAGAAAAAGTGAGAGTTAGAAATTATGAAAAGCTCAGACAATAAGCAAACATCAAAGGAAAAGTGAAATGGCAAAAGCATAATTGTAGCCTTTGCAGTTAACATTCCAGCAGGAAAGTATAAAGTAAAAGCGACTGTGATGGTTGTATTTCTTACCTCAATAGAAATTACTAATTATATTGAGGTAATTAATTATAATTGAGGGTAATTATTAATTAATATTATTAAATTTTACATGATATTTATATTTTTCTCTTTCTGTGTTTTCTGTAACAGTGCCAGACCAAGTACAGAATCTGACAGTGTATAAAAGAGGACGACACCTGTTAGGACTGCGTTGGGCGTCACCAATCAACAGTTATGGTCCAATTGTTTCATTTACTGTAAAGTATGGACACGGTGAAACTAATCTGTACAAAACAGAACAAATAAAACCAACACATTGTGTAGTTTGGCCTCATTTGTTTTGCCACACAATTACACAGTTACAAGCAGACAGGACGTATACAATCAGTGTAAGTATTTTTACAACATTACTTACGCTGTAAAATTATGGCAGGTGTAATCGTAATAATAATAACACAACATAATATGGTTTAGAATCATTTAAAAATTTATTAATCAAAAATTTCTTATTTGGTTGCGATTTAAAAATATCATTATTATTCGCATGTGTGTAGCCATAGCACACATCCAGTTATTAACATATAAGTGATATTCTCGTATTACACATAGACGTAATATACATTCTTATACTATAATAAACATTAATTATATAATATTGCTCATTACTATGATAATTATTAGATTATCTAATCTCTTTTTAATAATCGAATTTCTTTTGATTATACTGCATATGCATTGCTTTGTTTTCTAATAAAAATTTACTATTTACTTTTGTATTAATTTACATATCATTGACTAAATTATTGATTCAAAATTATAGTTTCATACTTTTAAACATTACTCTAATTTCTATGCAAATAAATATTTACATTTTCAAAATTTATTAATTCATCTTTGAATTAGATTGTCTTTCTTTTTACATCGTTAATTATATTGTCTTTATGTAAGTTTTTGTTTTACAAATACATGGTTATTTTTCACCTTATTGTCATGGTAAATAGGCAGCGTATCCTCTTCGGTCCTAGGTCCTTGATCCTGTATGCTCCTCTGTAGTCGTGTAGTCCTGGAGTCCTCGATCCTCATTCTTCATATCCTCTCCACAGATCGTTGCCTCGTCCTGTACGCTGGACTTTATTTCATGTACTTGGCTGCTCCCTCATATCCCGTTCATGGCCTCAGGTTGCAGGTGCTCTCACGAAAGTGATGAGTAGTTGTGAGGAAACCTCCGGCTGCTGCTGCGGTTGATAGACAAAAAAGTTGTTGTCGTTGGGCAGAGCCTCCGGCTGCCACAGTAGTTGATCAAGAAAGAGAATTAAGTTAGCGCGTCGCGAGTATTTATACCCTAGGGCGCAAAAATCCTGTTTCGACAATATTCTGCAGGTCTGAGTCCGTCGTTGTTGTCCCTTTTTAAACACGATTCTTTTCACACTCAATTCGCTATATGCGAAGTCTTTTGCATATTACCCGATATTCATCTTGTCGGTAATTTTTATGTGTTCACTGTGTATAAACCGTTTTTCCCTACCTTAATTAACATAAGTTTTATTTATATTTATTTTCACTATAATCGCACTTTTTATTCTTTTCGCACTATTTTTTATACACATGTGCGTCTTATTTTTATACACACTGTGGCATATTTGGTTTTGTGATATTATGCACACATTCTTTACAATTTAAATGTATTCATATAACTAATAGCGTTCATTAAGGGGTGACGCTTTGCAGGAATTGACAGGTTTCACACACACATGTAATATACACGTGTACACACAGACACAGCAAAGTGGCATGATTAACCTGACCTAACATGAATTTTGGTCTTTCCATTTACAGTTAAAATTGAAAGCTGAATTATTATTACTAACAATATGAATTATTTATTTAATTTAATTAATTATTTTAATTAATTTGTGCAATGCACAGTACCCTATACATTTGTACTGTTGCAGTATATTTGTTTATTTTACTCTGTGTGTGTGTGTATTCAGGCCCGGATTTATGTATCCTGCTGCCCCTAGGCACTATTGTTAGCCCCCCCCCCCAAACAACTATCTTCTATATATTCAATTCTCCTTGACTGCTGAAAAAAAGTTACTGAAAATAGTCATTTCAGCTATCTCTATTGCAAATATCTCATTTGCAAAAAACCGAAAACATTAAATTTTAACAAATAATTTTTCATCTCGTGCCACCCCCCCTGAGCCTGCCGCCCCTAGGCACGTGCCTAGTGTGCCTACTGAGAAATCCAGGCCTGTGTGTGTTATGTGGAGATACCCCCTGGATTTAAAAACTTATCTGACATTTATCCATCAAAATATAGATTACAACAAAAATATAAAAAAAAATGGATCTCAGTACAACATGCCAAGGGATGCAGTCCAAGAGACATGATAATAAAGAAAAAATAAGACAGAAGAGCTTCAAATACTCAATTGAATCTGACAACTGAATCAAACCTCATGAAATTACGCATGCACACATGCACACACACATACATCTGGAGAGGGTGAAAGAAATGGAGTTGCCACAATGTTTTGTTTAATCTCCATATTGGTAGTCCAAGTAGTGAAAATGTGGCACTGCCATATTGTGCTATATAACCAATGGTTCTATTCCTGGCAGTTTACCAGGGGCAAAGAGACTGTTTACTCTCGGGGTAGTGATTACATCAAAAGTTTTATTAGTTTGGCATCTTTGGAATAGACGAAATATTTGTTCTTTTATTAACACATTTAATTTCATCTTTGATTACCTTTGTAATTCATTGAGAAATGGGCAATTGTGGGCATTGCTAAATTTTAAGCTTTTTGTCTTGTTTATAGAATTCAAGACATGGTTAATATAAACTGATTTTAAATAGTATAATTTTCAAACAAATAACATTAAAAAAAGAAGTGTAGAAGTTATTATTTTTAAGGACTGGAAATGCTGTAAACCAACAGTGAACAATTAGTTCGTGGTTGTAAACTTCACACAAGTCATACAACAGGAATGTACTGAGTTTATGTTTCGTTGTATGCTATGGGGATTTTTATTGTTTGGTCTTCTGTTAACATAAAATGTGACACCAGTAATGAATAAATTGTAATCACCAGCCTAATACTACAATATTAACAAATAATCACTAAATAATAGTGTAACTAAAAAAACTGTAAAACAAGTAGGCCTAAAAAGGAAGGATTATATAAAACAAACCATTAACTTCATGATCTAAAATGGAATGTGTTGTACGCATTGAGAAAAAAAGGCATGTTTGGTATTAAGAACTGGCAACAATTATCAGTTGTTATAGGGGAGGGGGATCTCAATGTGTCAGCATTGAATGGCTAGTTCAAGAATGCCAAATCTCTATTCCTTTTGTGTTTCCAAATATCAGTACGGAAGTTATATTAAACAGATACTAAAACCAAGAAGAAAGTATAATTTGGACGGAAAGTAACAACTATATAGACCTGAAAAAATATAGGAAGCGTAACAGATAGAGTCCTAAAAGCAGAGATGATGCTGATTTTGTATATGAAATAAGGATAACAGGCTGAATGCATCTCACTGCAACCTTAGCTTACTCCTCAAATGTGATGTGCGTTCGGCCTGTCATCTTTGCAAACATGTTATTTCTTTTTTCTACTGAAGGTGTGGCCAAAATGTTTAGAGATGAAAGTTTAAGCCTTCGACCATAGCCCAACAAAACAGCCCGGCACATAATAGTTTTGTAATGTTGGACTCCAGCCTTGATAGCCTTTGTTATAGAAAGTATTAGAGAAGATACTAGGATTATTTTGCCGATTTTTAACAGTAGGCACAAAGACTGGATAATTATTCAAGAAAAACTTGGATCTCAGTAATCAGTAAACTACAATTAGAGTGAACTATTAAAGTAAATAGAGCTTACAATAGACCTTTTGTATATTTACTTAAAAAGAGTATGTTGAAAAATGTTGTCTGTTGAATTTGCTTAACCAGAGTTTGTCTGATGGAATTTATACACATATTTGTTAATTCTATCATATAAATAGTATTCATTTTGTATTATTTTTATTTATTATCATTCATTATTATATATTAGTTTCACCGTTTATTGATTAATTGTACTGTGTCAGCAGATATAAGAAGTCACATTTCATAGTCAGAAAATTATAAACAAAAGTTAAAAAACTGTTACAGTAATATTATAATATTAAGTGAACATGTTTCTTTTTACAGGTAAGTGCCCGGAATTCTGAAGTAGATGCAGATGGAATGTTAGCTGTAACTCGAGGAATAACTAAAGAAAAGAGTAAGTGTGGCGTAAACTATACCATACCAAGTTGTGTATTCTGTTTCATATTTATTAATAAAGAAATTTTATCCAAGAAACTTAGTTCACCAGCTACACAAATCAAATTGTACCTAACAGTGTCTTACAAACCACTGAATTACTCGTTTTAACAAGTATAAAAATAAAACATAGAAGTTTACTTATCAGAAGGGTTAGGTCGAACAATAACCATTGTTGGAATGTATCATAGAATGTTTGACAACTAAATTATCTGTGGTCATCTTCAGGTTTTAGTGAAACTATAAAGCTACATTACATACATAATTAAGCCTATTCATTCACTAACAAGTGTGAACCATAAAAAGAAATTAATAAACCACCACCACCACCTACAAATTTAAACACACCTATATATAAAAATGTGCTGGACAGAATCAGAAAGCACCACAACACTGGTGGACGTTTACACAAAGAACAATGTCAGAAACAAGCAGTGCCCTATTTAAATATAAAACTAAGCACTCTGAGCCTGCCCACAATGACATACATACTCTATTACATTCCTAATCCAGATCCTAGTCTTCACTAGGTTGACTGACACAATTATCATTACAAAGGTTTTTAAAAATATATAAACACTTGGTACGTTTCACAGATTTTATTTAACTCTGACAGCTGTTTCAACTTTTTAAGTCATTGTCAAAGAGATGAGTGAACACTAAACAGAGGATGTAAGGGTGGTTGGATGTTTTTTTGGGGCGTGTATCAGAACATGTGTGAGGTATGAAGATGGTGGGGGTATTGTAGGAGCTAAGGGAAGGTCTGTAAAAACTAAATATAATCTGAATGCAAAATATAAAATTAACTAACTAGTTTAGTTGATTTTATATTTTGCATTCAGATTATATTTAGTCTTGACCTTCCTTTAGCTCCTGCAACCCCCCCTCTCCATCTTCACACCTCACACATGTTCTGATACACGCCCTAAACAGATGTCCGACCACCCTGACATCCTCTGTTTAGTGTTCACTCATCTCTTTGACAATGACTTAAGAAGTCGAAACAGCTCTCAGTGTTAAATAAAATCTGTGAAACGTACCAAGTGTTTATATATTTTTAAAAACCTTTGTATTAATATGTTTCACCAAGTGCCCAATGAGACATCAATTAATATCGCAAGAAACAATTATCATTTACAGCAATAAAAGATGTACTATGATTTTATGTTTATAAGTATTAGTTTCCCGGCCAATGATATCTACTTGATCCCACACGATTTGATGTTACTTATCCCATACATGTTCAGGCAATTTAGATATGTTAGGCTACCATTCTTTAATGTTTTTGCCATGTTCAGCCAGACATACCTCAAGAGGCCTTGAAATTTTACCAAAACACCATAATCAACATTCACACGGGAGGCTGTATATAATATTTTTACACTGTAATATAGGTAGTTTGGGTAAAGTATTACACAAAACTTTCTGTAAAGCGTTATGGGAGTGAAATACAGTACACAGTCCATATTTTGTTGTGATCTTGCGAATTCTTTCCAAATTTTCCCCAAAACATATGGAATAACTAACTTACCCTTCACATCCTCCTTGTTTTTATTGTAAGCCAATTTTCTCACAGTTAAAATGTCATTAATAAATCTCTGACTGTAACAAATCTTTGGAAAGTCACTAACAATATTATCAATTTCATTTTCTTTCTTTATAATATTCACTATTAGAACATATGGCCTCAGCACAGGATTTTAAAGTTCTAGTGACCCTCATTTTTTGGTTCACGCTTGTTAGTGAATGAATAGGCATAAGTTTGTATTTAATGTAGTCTACTAGTTACATTTACACCTGAAGACTACCACAGATTGTTTAGTACATATGACAGATGACACTGGTACGTATATATCTGCCAAAGTAAGGCAAGTGAGAAGTTCCTGGTTGCTCTACACACAAGATATGGATATGGATGTGGTATCTACTCAGCTCTTTAATTCAGCTTTGACAAGTTTAAGTCTATTCATGTTTTACGTACCGAGTCACTTTATGGTTAATATAATTAAATTACCTTATTCGGTCCACCTTAGTGACACTAGCTTCTTTCATTCAATGACGCATTTCGGGATGAAATCCCATCTTCAGATACACAATATCAATTCAAAACGTAAATGTATACCACATTTTGTGGTTATGTCATAATTTAAAATGTTTAAAATCTTTTAAATAAAATATACAAAACGTAACAACTGAATCGCTCGGAGTACTTGCATGCATGCACGCTGTACCGCGACTTCCTTACGACTGGCTACAATTATCATTCAACCATATAGCAGTGTCAAACAGGTATTAGATCTGAAGTTCACTTGATCATTTAATATATTATTTTTGGTTTTTGCGTTTTTTGTAGCTTTATATATTTCGAACTCCTCTAGGCTATCCATTAATTTACCCTTTTTGCAAGTATGTAACGCTATGAAATTGTTTTCGAAACTAGTATAATTATGACCTTTTGTTATTAAATGTTGTGCAAAACTGGAATTATTATTATTTGTTTTAGGAATATGCTCTAAAAATCTTGTATAAAAATCTCTGCCGGATTGGCCGATGTAGAATGCTGCACAATTATCGCATTTTATTTTATAGACTCACTGATTTATTTTTTAAAGGAATATTTATTTTAGTTTTGAAAAAATTTTTTAACTTATTACATGTTTTGAATGAAATATTATATTATTTTGAAAGATATAACAGGTATCCTCGCTGATATTTATTTGAATCATTTAGAAAATACTATAAAATTTAAAAAAACAATTATTTTGACAATAAAATAGTATATTATTCAAGATATGTGGACGACACCTTTGTTATTTTCAATGGTAACAATAGACAGATCGAGTCATTTAATAACTATTTAAATAAAATACATAAGAAAATAAAATTCACTATGGAAATTGAAGAAAACAAAAATATTAATTTCCTGGATCTAACCATAACGAATAACGGTAATGACCTGAAATACAAAATATACAGAAAGCACACATGCACAGATACGGTTATACATGCTAAGTCATTTCATCCTCCAGCCCAAAAATGGCTGCATTTAACAGCTTTATTGACAGATTACTTTGTGTTCCCCTTACCAACGAAGACTATGATCAAGAAGTAAATATTATAAAACAAATAGCTCTAAATAATGGTTACAGGCCAGTAATAATTGATAGAATGATAATGAAACATAAAAAAGTTTAGAAAATAAAAATACCAACATTATTAACCAACATAATAAAAAAACATAAAAAATTCCTTTCAGCTAATTATACTGGTTTGATGCCAAATATTTTAAAATCTGTTTTTAAAAGTAAAGGATATAATATTTCATTCAAAACATGTAATAAGTTAAAAAATTTTTCAAAACTAAAATAAATATTCCTTTAAAAAATAAATCAGGAGTCTATAAAATAAAATGCGATAATTGTGCAGCATTCTACATCGGCCAATCCGGCAGAGATTTTAAGAGCATATTCCTAAAACAAATAATAATAATTCCAGTTTTGCACAACATTTAATAACAAAAGGTCATAATTATACTAGTTTCGAAAACAATTTCGTAGCGTTACATACTTGCAAAAAGGTTAAATTAATGGATAGCCTAGAGGAGTTCAAAATATATAAAGCTACAAAAAATGCAATAACAAAAAATAATATATTAAATGATCAAATGAACTTCGGATCTAATAACCTGTTTGACACTGCTATATGGTTGAATGATAATTATAGCCAGTCGTAAGGAAGTCACGGTACAGCGTGCATGCATGCGAGTGCTCCGAGTGATTCAGTTGTTACGTTTTGTATATTTTATTTAAAAGATTTTAAACATTTTAAATTATGACATAACCACAAAATGTGGTATACATTTACGTTTTGAATTGATATTGTATATCTGAAGATGGGATTTCATCCCGAAACGCGTCATTGAACGAAAGAAGCTAGTGTCACTAAGGTGGACCGAATAAGGTAATTTAATTATATTTGACAAGTTTATTTATATAAACATTTAACAGAATAAGCCTATGCAGATGACTTGAATGTTAGCACAAATGAGTGAAAGCTGGTGTGAGACTATAGGCCAGTGGTTCCCAAAGTGGGGACACTTTTAAGAAAAAATAGAATATCCTATAATTTTCTCTGATTTTTTGTGCTCAAAAATCTAAATTTTAGAATCTTAAAACAATTAGTAGAAGATTGCAGTATTTTTTTAATTCAAACTAATAGTAATTGTAAAAGTAAGTTGAAACTAATGGCTTTAATAATGTCTTAAACCATGTTGTGTAGCAAATCTGTTTGTCAGCCGAACTGACTAGAGCGCCCCATCAACGCAGAACTGATCGTGCTGTTTTAGTCCACGTATAAGCATTGTATCTTGCTTATAAGCACTTTATCTAAGAAAAATGTTTTTCCATGTAGCTGGTTTTATACCTAAATAGCTGGATTTCGACACGTGTGGTTGGAAAGATAGAGCCAAGGTTGGCAACCCTGGTTATGCAACCGAAACTTAAAGACTTAATATTTAAATTATCAGACATTAAACCCAATGTTGCAAAGCTAATTGTTCAAAAGGAGCTTCATTGTTCACAATAAACTATATTTGATACCATTTAATACTTTAGTTTTCCAAGTTAAGAGTATTTTGATTTTAATACATTTTAATTAAATGTAAGAGTTTCTATTGTATTTACTTTTTGTTTTATTTCAGAACTCGGATGGGGACCATGGAATTTTTAATTTGGGGAGGGGGTCCGCAGACTGAAAAGTTTGGGAACCACTGCTATAGGCAGTTGGAAAAAAGGCAAAGATTGAGTACAAATTAAGAGAAGTCAGAAAAGTATACAATAAATGCAGAAATAAAAATGTTGTAGTACTGTGTCTCTTCAGGAGGAATCTAAAACTTCCTAAGAGTTGTCCACTTCATTTACTGTGAACCACTAGTGATTGAAGACAGTGGAAACTCTTCTGAGATTAGAAGTAGGTATTAGGAGCTATTATCCATTCATCACACTGTTCAAGTCAAGAGTCATCTCTAGGAATACGAAACAAGGACATATAAAACTGTAATTAAAGCAAATCTATAGTGTGGTGGTTTCTACCTCTGCAAGGCAAGACAGTCTGTTAGGAAAGCTTATTTGGCCCCATCTCTGACGGTAGGAACTAGAGAATAAGATCAATAGGGATCTAACAGCATTGTGAAGAGACTGGACATAGTGAATGAATGAAGGCTGGATGTAAGGAGAGCACAGCAAACAAAGAATGGTCAAAAAAGATTTTGAAGTTCAATCAGGTGGAAGTAGAAGGAAGATAAATAAGAACTGGCTCGATGATGTTAGGTTGACTTGAAGAGAATGAGATGAGGATGGCAAAGGAAGGGATAGAGGATACTGGTTATCTGCCATGAGGAGGTATTACAGATTAAGTAACACCATGGTGGTTTTCATGTCCGTAATATCTCGTTTTTTGTAGAAAGATAATATAATGTGAAGCTTCCGCTCATTTATTTCGTACAGAGGTAAACAATATATACACCAATATAAATACAAACTGAAAAACTAGTCAGTTTCAATTGATGAAAGGAAAATTATCCAGTTTAAGGATTCATGGCAGATTAAAACAAGATAAATATAAAACATAATATATTAAAACTAGGAAAAATAACTACTATATTCAAGGAGGTAATAATAGGTTGAAGGTTTGATTGAGTTTGTAGAAGAATTAAACAACAAACTGGAGAATCAGTTATTAATTTTGGATGCATATTATTGCTTTGAAAAATACTGTACATTGATTATAAAAAAGAAAGGAAATGGTGACAGGTTAAAAGTTGGTCACAGATTAGCATAAATAATTTATAAAATTACACAAAGTGCCTTTTAATGTGAACATTATATTGCAGGACTGCAAACAGTAATATTGTTTTAGTCATTTCAATGTAGTTTACTTGTACAATATTTTTACCTATTCAGTTAACAAAAATGAATTAGTTGACTGTAGATTCTATATAAAAATCAGCAGATTAGGTCCCACCAGTCCAGTGACTCCTGATAAGCACTTTCAGCTGGTAGGTCATCATGAGGTAAGATGCAGATACTCCCTAACCCAATCTGAAGATTAGCTAAGTCGCTTCAAAGTATGATAAGCTTATGTCTATATAGATTTTATCAATTATTAATTTATTAGGTTATCTAAACCTAATTTTCTGTGGTACGAGGGTAATTTGAAAAGTTCGTGGCGTACCATATAAACGTATGTGTAGCGATTCTGTTTTTACCACATTGTGGCACCAATTTTGTCCCACAAACAGCTGTGAAGCAACAAGTCAGTCTGCTGCATTGCTAATCAGAAATATCTGAATAAACAAAATCGTCTCAAGGTTACCTAAGGTCAATCGTCAAAGGTCACTGGAGAAAATTGAACATTGTGCAGTGATTAAAATTTATGTTAATAAATGTTTAATACTCCCAGAAATTGTTAATGAGATGAAGAATGTGTTAGGTGATGCTGCACCTTCATTTACTACAGTGAAAAAATGGGCTGGTGAATTTTTGAAGAAGTGAAATGTGGTCGTGCAAGTTTTGAAGATGACCCACGTAGTTGGTGTCTAAAAAGTGCCAGTAAACCAGAAATCATCAATGATGTGCATTATATTGTTTTATAAGATTGCTGCTTGAAGGTGTCTGAAATTGCTAAGACTGTGAGCATCTCAGATGAAAGGGTATATCACATTCTTACTAAGAAATTAGGTACCGGTATGAAAAAGCTGTCTGCAAGATGGCTACTGCGTTTGTTGACAACTGACCAAAAATGCATGCAAATGCAAACTTATCATGACCATTTTAGCAAGATTTTTTGGACCGTTTTAAGAAAAATCTGAAAATTATATTCATAGATTTGTAACGACTGATGAAACTTGGGTCCATCACTTCACTCCAGAAACAAAACAACAGTCAAAACAGTGGAGGTTGTCAAATGAAAAATTCAAGAAAAAAGACCAGTTTTAGTAAAGAATAAGATCATTTTCCATAAGGATAATGCACAACCTCATACAAGCATTGTTTCTATGGCAAAAATTGTACTTGATGAAGTGCAATCTGTTGCACCATCCACCTTATTCACCTGATTTAGCGCCATCTGACTTTAATCTATTCCCAAACCTCAAAAATTTCTTGGGGGGAGCAATTTTCCTCAGACAACTAGCTGAAAGCTGCATTAAATGGTTATTTTGAGGACCTAGAAGAATCAGACTTCTGCAATGGGGTAAAAAGCACTGGAGCATCACTGGACCAAGTGTATTGGACTGCATGGAGACTGTTGGAAAATAAAAAGAAAGAATTTCGACAAAATTTACTATATAACAAACATTATCATGTTAAAACAACAGAGACCGAAGATTTCTAGATTGTGGGGAATCGAAAGTGTGGAGCGTTACATTTTTCGATGACGTTACATTTTTGTGGAATGACCCCCAGCCTAAAAACATTATCATGTTAAAAAAGATTCCAGAAAGAAAGGTTACGTGTTTTTATCAGGCTGTGAACTTTTCAAATTACCCTCATACAATTTGTAGTCCTTCAGTCTACGACTGGTTTGTACCCTCCCCGCATATACCCGTGGTGCGTGTGGTACTGATTCTCTCACAGGTATATGGGACCTACAGTTTAACGCCGGATCCGAACGGCACCTCATACAATATGATAAAATAAAGATCAGATGTTGACCATCAGACAGTTAGTTTTAAGAACCTACCTGAATATGATCATAGATATATTATAGTGAAAAAGCGTTGTTTCTTAAAACAGTGGTGAATGCACAGGGACACTAATGTCCCTGTGGTTTCAAAGAATAAGCATTTCTTGCCTATTTTTTCCAAAACATTTTTCTGTATAGAAGTTAATGTTCTGTAATAAATAATATTGTTAGTATAAATACCAAATGTTTTTATAGTACTGTTAACACATACATTTATTGTTTTTGTTTTCAAATTCGTAACTTTTGCCAATTACAATTGCTAGGAAAACATTACCAGATAATCTATACTCATGGATTAATTGCACATCTGATCTTCCTTTTTATATTATATAATCATGATACTAAAGGTAACTACTGCTCTCTACCAGATTAGCAGTATATCTTTGCCTGATGCAAAAGATACATAACATATAAACAGTTATGTTTACAAGAATATTAAGCTCTATCGAACCTCACTTAAAGCCTTAGATATGTTAACAGACAAAATGCATGCTATTTCTTAAACTTGTGTTCCAGAATCACATAACAATGTTTATAAAAATGATAAGCATTTAGACTTTTTTTAATGATTCTGTGAACCAGCTGAGCATAGATTGTAAATGATAAAAAATCCAAAAATAGAATAACACTCAATGCTCCAAGAAAACAAATCTCAGTGCCATTTAGAATCATTTATACAACTCAATATAATTATGTAAATATTATGCAGTTGCATCTATTCTTGTTAGTTATAATCCAAATGTCTTTCTTTCTGTAGCTCCTGGGCCACCTGAAGGTGTTAAGTTACTGAACAGTACATCAAGTAGCTTTGCCATTCAGTGGGATTATCCATGGCTAGCAAACGGAATAGTTAGATCTTTCTTGATGAGCATTGAGGAGACTGAACGAATTGATGAACAACAGTGCTGTCAAGACTTTCCTATTTCGGAAACAACAGTTAATGAAGAACTTGAGCATTATACAATGGAGGTAAACTTAATATTATTTCTAACCATGCATTTTCTCACTGGTTCCATATAATTCTCCACTTTGTATCCCTAGTGCCAGACTCTTCAAATCCAATGGGTTCATGGAAATGCTTGTGTCACTCATACAACTGTTTTTCATTGCTGGTTCAATTGATAGTAATTTTTAAAGCAAAACTCTGAATTAGATATTTGTAAACTGGTTAAAAAATTATTAACTGCAACAATGTCATTTGCACTTTACAGAAACACACACAGCCATAACATTGTTGAAGAAGAAAAAAGAAAGTAGAGGGGACTGATCCATATTGTAACCTTGAGTGTTGCCAATTTATGAAACCATAATTTTGCCCTTGTGAATACTATTTTTAAATATCGGTATGGAGAACCATACATGACTTCCATATTATAAGATTTATATTTAAAATCATTTTCGAAATGAAATATTACCATAGAAACTACTTCTTTCTACTTACTGCTTCAGCCTTAACCACAGTACTGTGGTCACTAACATATACCACCTCACGTTATCGCACTCGATTTTCACTGATGATGGAAGTCAATGGCATTGCCAAAATGTCTGGTTTTGTAGAAAACATTGGACTACGGGCAAATATCCCGGGAAGGAATTTTAACAAAAACTAGACAGAACAAACACGCGAAAAAGAAGGAGCGCTCCGAAGTCACTCATGGACCCTCAGCATCTTGCAGAGGGTTCATTCCCTAAAGACGAAAAGTCTGTCTATGAATCGTTCCTCTGTAAACACGTGCAGTTACATTGCCCAGCGATCCACAGGAAGCAAATTGATGTCCATTTTTTCGGCTTGCACGCGTTATGTTGGTATGAGTTTCGGCACTTTCCATTTAAAAAGCGTGCAAATGTAAGAAAATAAACATGAGTGAGGCCAGAAATAACGTGAATTGTGTGTGTGTGTGTGTGTGTGTGTGTGTGTGTGTGTGTGTGTGTGTGTGTGTGTGTGTGTGTGTGTGTGTGTGTGTGTGTCTTACTTGCCTTTTTATTGCTGTAGGCATAATAATAAAATGGATACGTAAACATTACATAACTGAGATATGCTTACCTGCCACGAACAATATATTATTTTATACATGGAGGAGTTCAGTGACATACACACGTACAGAAGTCATCTTCAAAAATACTAGAAGTCGTCCACGCTTTTATGTTGGCAGTGTAACTTACAGGAAGTTTTTTGATGTTTTTAAAACATCTAGGATGCAAACTTTTCCCGATAACTAAAAGTTTCTTTTTCCGGTTCCCGTCATGTTCGCACAAACAAAAACTGTAACTCTTTGTTTAGAGAGCTTCCCACCAACGCACTTTTCATTTTTAAATTTGAAAGTCTTATCTGGAGTTAATTTATAAAAAATTCCGGCTTCATGTCCATTAAAGATGTCTTCATCTTTATATGATCGTCTAATTTCTGGCCAAGTGTTACGCACCCAATCGCCTGTAACGTTCAGATCTACGCATTTTGCCTCACCACAAATTTTTGCAAAGGAAATCGAGTGTCGGGCCTTAAATCGATCTAGCCATCCGTTGGAGCATGTAAAATGGCTGGCGCCGGCAGTCCTGTTACAGTGCTTATCGCTTGCATACAATGTATGTCTGTAGCCATGGGCTAGCGCGCGCGCGCACATATATACGTTTATATGAAATTTAGAGTAAAATATCTGAGAAATATTTGACGCTATAACAGAGTAGTACAATATTTAGTGACGTTAAAACCGGGAATTTTTATAATGTTAAAGATATCAGTTTGACCGGACTTATGACAAAATAACGCTACACCCGAGTTGACGTAAGAGCCGAGGCCGTTATAACCAAGTTCCACTGTATATATAAAGATATTAACTCAAACATAATTTACATTAAAATGAAAAAATTATAATTTTATTGCCTGGCAACAAAATTATTTTATTTTTAACAATTACCATTGTTTCAAAACGTTTAAATAAATTTTCAAGTACTTTACTCTTGTTAAAACGTAAAAGGTTGCAGGTAAACTACCCCTTCCCCTTAATCGATCTTCACCAAAATCGAAAGTCCATGAGACCTCTACAATTCAGGGACGTATGCAAAAAATTATTTGATTCTGTTTGAATTTGCGGCTGTTATCGTTTGCCATAGAAAATACGCTTGATAAAAAAACGTTGCTGGTAAACTACCCCTTCCCCTTAACCGATCTTCACCAAAAACAATAGATCTTGAGTACTCTACAAATCAGGGCTGTATGCAAAACATTATTTGATTCTGTTTGAATTTGCGGCTGTTATCGTTTGCCATAGAAAATACCCTTGTTAAAAAAACGTTGCAGGTAAACTACCCCTTTCCCTCAACCGATCTTCACCAAAAACAATAGGTCTTGAGAACTCTACAATTTAGGGCTGTATGCAAATAATCGTTTGATTCTGTTTGAATTTGCGGCTGTTATCGTTTGCCATAGGAAATACCCTTGTTAAGACATAAAACGTTACAGGTAAACTACCCCTTTCCCTTAACCGATCTTCACCAAAAACAATAGGTCTTGAAAACTCTACAATTCAGAGCTGTATACGAAACATTATTTAATTCTGTTTGAATTTGCGGCTGTTATCGTTTGCCAAAAAAAAAATTTCCCTTGATAAAAAAAAAACCGTTGCAGGTAAACTACCCCTTTCCCTCAACCGATCTTCACCAAAAACAATAGGTCGTGAGTACTCTACAAATCAGGGCTGTATGCAAAAAATTATTTGATTCTGTTTGAATTTGCGGCAGTTATCGTTTGCCATAGAAAAAAAATCTACACACACACAGACACACACACAGACACTTTTCGGAAAACGACTTTTTTTCATGTTTTGAGTGTAGTAGAATCAGAATCTGCAATAATCTCGAACACGATTTTTTTTGCCTTCACCATCCTTAAGGAATATGGAAGTAAAAATTCCAGGACTTTTCGAAGCCACCTTTTACTTCCATATTCCTTAAGGAATGGAAGTATGGTGATGGCAAAAAAAATCGTATTCGAGATTATTGCAGATTCTGATTCTACTACCCTCAAAACATGAAAAAAAGTCGTTTTCCGAAAAGTGTCTGTGTGTGTGTGTGTCTGTGTGTCTGTAGATTTTTTTCTATGGCAAACGATAACTGCCGCAAATTCAAACAGAATCAAATAATTTTTTGCATACAGCCCTGATTTGTAGAGTACTCACGACCTATTGTTTTTGGTGAAGATCGGTTGAGGGAAAGGGGTAGTTTACCGGCAACGGTTTTTTTTTTATCAAGGGAAATTTTTTTTTTGGCAAACGATAACAGCCGCAAATTCAAACAGAATCAAATAATGTTTCGCATACAGCCCTGAATTGTAGAGTTCTCAACACCTATTGTTTTTGGTGAAGATCGGTTAAGGGAAAGGGGTAGTTTACCTGTAACGTTTTATGTTTTAACAAGGGTATTTCCTATGGCAAACGATAACAGCCGCAAATTCAAACAGAATCAAACGATTATTTGCATACAGCCGTAAATTGTAGAGTTCTCAAGGCCTATTGTTTTTGGTGAAGATCGGTTGAGGGAAAGGGGTAGTTTACCTGCAACGTTTTTTTAACAAGGGTATTTTCTATGGCAAACGATAACAGCCGCAAATTCAAACAGAATCAAATAATGTTTTGCATACAGCCCTGATTTGTAGAGTACTCAAGACCTATTGTTTTTGGTGAAGATCGGTTAAGGGGAAGGGGTAGTTTACCTGCAACGTTTTTTTATCAAGCGTATTTTCTATGGCAAACGATAACAGCCGCAAATTCAAACAGAATCAAATAATTTTTTGCATACGTCCCTGAATTGTAGAGGTCTCAAGGACTTTCGATTTTGGTGAAGATCGGTTAAGGGGAAGGGGTAGTTTACCTGCAACCTTTTACGTTTTAACAAGAGTAAAGTACTTGAAAATTTATTTAAACGTTTTGAAACAATGGTAATTGTTGAAAATAAAATAATTTTGTTGCCAGGCAATAAAATTATAATTTTTTCATTTTAATGTAAATCATGTATAAGAGAAAATATATCGCGCTTGGCAGGCGATATTAAGATTTAAATATAAATCTTAGAATATGGAAGTCATGTATGGTTCTCCATACCGATATTTGTATTTTATCATGATATCTAACACTGTAAAAACTAGTATATTTGTATTCTTTGGCTGTCTCAGATGCTTCCTTATATTATTGTTGCCATCACACAGCATTCCATATTCTCGTTCCAGTAAAATGATGTCCATCATTATTCTTGATTATAATAATACTAGTATTAATCTAGTACACTCATGACAAACTCAAATCAGAGTCAACTTGGTGTACTAAAAACAATCAGGGCATATATTTCAAAACATGTTGTTGTTTGTTGTTTTCCAATGGCTCCCCCTTGGTACATTTAACCCATTTGGTACTGAGCTTCCCAATAAAAACCACTGTAATTTCTGAGTTCTTGCATTTCCCGGTTCAGTTTCACACACTCCAATAGATGATTTTTGTTCATTTTTGAGTATTCTCTCCTGCACAATACACATTCTTCTGTGGTGGAAATTTTTAATTTGTAGAGATGCGCTGAGAGACAGTCATGGCCAGTTTCCAGTCTAAAGTTGGCGACTGCTTCCTTCCTGGGTTTTCTACAGTTGTTATTCCATAACTGTTCAATCCCTGACAATGTTTTTCTTTCTGATATGTTTCTTGCCTTCCAGGAAGCGAGAGTTTGTTTTCCTTGTCATCAGTCTTTTTAGGGTGCTGAAGTCATGGGTACTTTCCCGGTAGTAGAGCATTGTCCCTCGCTTTGCCAAGGTGTCCGCTGTCTCATTTCCCGAGATGCCTATGTGAGATGGGATCCACTGAATAACTATTTCCTTGTTAAGTGCTGTAAGCTGCCTGGTGAGTCGTCTTGCTTCCAGTGTGCTCCTGGATGTTGCTCCTGTATTAGAGAATGTTGCCTGGATGGCAGACTTAGAGTCAACTAAAAGTACAGCTTTCGAAAAGGAATTTGGCCTCCAAATGAGGTTTTGCAATGCCACTTTGATAGCCTCTACTTCAGCATCATAACTTGATTTATTTTGTCCCACTGCAATGTAGTGAGAAAACAATGAAGAGAACACTCCTGCTCCAGCACAACCCACTTTATCCAGCAAGGATCCATCAGTGTATACACGTAGCCAGTTTTCCTCCGGAAATCTCTCATTGATGGTTGTTAGCGTTATCTGTTTTAGTTCTTCTGGAGATCTTGTCTTCTTCTTAACATCTTCTATCAGACTGAGTTGTACTTCATACCTATGAAAGACGAGTGGATTTTCCAAGGGGATCACTTTATTAACTGCTGTTGGTATGCTGTGGTATTGAAGGTAGTTGCTACTTTGGTTTAGCCAGATCTTTTGCGTTTTGAGTCTCTGTGGTTCCATCCTCTCATGAACCCATGACTTCTTAGGTAGTGATTTAATTCTGAGGTTTAGCAGTGCTGCCTGTTGCTTAATTTTCTCTGTTATTGGTTTGTTGCCTGTATATAGTTGTAATGCTGTAACTGGAGTTGATTTGACGCCACCTGTGATGAGTCTTAGGATGTTGGTCTGCAAACGTTCTAGTCTGCCTTCATTTGCAGTAGTTTAGAACTTCTTGTGAACGTCCCCATGATACTCCGGTGAGACGTTTTATAAGGTTTGTTCGTTTGTTTACCTTCTTAGTTATGCTGTCAATGTGGTGTGTCCAGTTAAGCTTATTATCCAGGTTAACACCCAGGTAACGAGTATTTTCAGATTTCTGTAGGGAGTTCTTGCCAACTTTTAGTGAAAAGTCAGGGTTTCTATGTTTCAATGAGAAGTTCTGGTAAGCGGACTTTTCTGCATTAATCTACATGTTGTTTTCTTCTGCCCACCTTTGCAGGCCGAGGAGGGCTTTATTCATGTTCTTTTGTAGAGTGATGTCCTGTCCTTTCTTGTTTGATCCCCTGGCCCATGTTTCAAAACATTATGCACTTATGTTTTGTGTGGATATGTATGATTGATATAATCACATAATCACACACACACACACAATGTCACAAGACAAATGGCGCCAATCATGTGCACTGTGTTATATTTGTGGCCCTTCTTTAAAAGGGCCAATGGGCCCTCGCCCAAGTTGGATGCAAGTCACTACTGCTGCAGCAAGTGTTCCACTCAGGCCACAGTGTGATGTTTGGCGGCTGCCCTCGCTGTTCTGTTCCACAGTCCTCTTCATTTGGCTGCAGGATGTAGACCCCACTGCTGTCTCAGTCTACAAGCTTTGCTCCATCTTCTTTCTTCTTCATCTTGCTCCTCTTCTTCTTTCTACTTGCTTCATGTTGCCAGTAGAATGAATTTTACGGCTTAGCCATGATCTCTCACAGGTTGGTTGTCGCCACAGGCCTATCAGAGGGCTGACGACTCATGATTGACTTACTTTGAGCACTCCTGTTTCCAACCAGGTGTTTGCAGCAAGTGTATCAGATGGCTCCTGGCTTTGGACAGGCTCACTGCAATTACTCCAGGGTGACACGGGGAGCAGATGTCTGTTGATGATGAAAACAAAACTGAATTTCATAAACTTATTAAATGCACACCATACACATCCACACAAAAATCAACTGATGTTTTTTAATGAGTCAGAAATGTTCATATTGTTGTTGTACTTATTCTGTTATATTGACTTGTTTATAAAGTAATTTGTTTAATTGTTGTCATGATGAGTGAACTGCAGGTGTATGTGTCCGTTGCACAGTGTCCAATTATTAAGTTTTCAGTTGTTAAACCAACTGAAATTTTGCACAGACTGCATGCACAATTTGGTAGTGATACACTTTTGAAGGCTCAAGTGTTTAAATAGCATAAGTCTTCCTGCGAAGGGCGGAAAGAAGTTTCTAACCTCACGTACATTGTCCCAGAAGCAGCATTACACTGCATAGCATTTTGCAACTTCAAGGTATTATTTGTGGCACTCAACGAGCAAGTGTTTGTGAAATTTGTGCAGTAACTTCAATAACTTATGGAAGTGTGCATGCAACCATTAAAGAAAAGTTGTGGAAAATCTCTGCTAGAAGGGTGCCAGAAAAAAAGGCATGCCAATCAAAAGGCTAGAAGAGGTGACATTTCTTAGAGGCTTTTGAATCACCTTTCAGCAGAGGGAGACTCACTGTTGATCCATATTCTCACAATGATGAATTGTGGGTACACCACTATACTCCTGAAATCAAGAGGTCGAGTATGGAGTAACATTCAAGAAAATGAAACAAATCCAGTGAAGGTGAAAAAAACATTTGTCTGCTGGCAAGGAACTCATGACTGCCTTTTGGGATGCTAAAGGTGTTGTATATAAAGATATTTTACTTGAATGAAGAACAACGAATGCTGCATACTACTCTAAACTCTTGGGCCAGGTTAGAGAGCTCTATTGTTTCAAAGGGTGCAAGATTCTGAACTGTACCATCTTGCTTCTTCACGACAACACCCGGCTCCAGGCTGTTGCTGCTACACAAGAAAAATTGGGGAACTTCACTGGACATGTTGTTAAATTCTGATCCTGGGCTGTTTGGGCACAGTCCAGTGCTATAAGCACTAGCAGATGTTTCGCTTGTGCCATTGACAGCCGTGACACCAACAGTGTCACACGTTATCTAACATTACATCTTACGTTAGCAAAAGCTCAAAATTCCAGTGACCAAGAGGCGCAAGACTTATTGTGGAATTGGCTACAAACACTCCAACAAATTTTTATTAAGAAGGAATTTAAAAAATGCAGTGAAATAGAAAAAAATGTCTAGATAATAGGGGAAGCTTTCTAGGTTAGCAGCCCATAGGCTGGTTGGCAGTAGCTCGCCATTCTTCACGCTTCTCTGCTTTTCTTTTCAACTCACAGTATGATGTGCAATTCATAACGACCATAAGCTGTTTCATGTAGTCTAAACGGGGTCGTCCTCTGTGATTATTCCCTTCAGATGTTCTTTCTATTATTCTCTTGACCAACACATCATTATGTCGTAGTATATGTCCTATAAACTTAGCTCTTCTGCCTTTTAAATTTTGTAGAAAGCTCTTCTCCTCCTGAGCTCTTCTAAAGACTTCCTCATTCATTTTCTTCTCCCTAGGTAGAGAGGGGCAACGTTTGTATATCAAGCGGCTAACAAACACAGGGACCGACTACCACCCGGGATAAGGTGATTAAGGTGATCCCCTCTATCAAGTGCCAATGCCTCCTTGAAGGGCAGATGAGCGGATAGAGGACAGGGTACTCTACTGTCCTAGGGGTGAGAAATCACTTCAAAAGGCAGAGGAATGGGTAATACTATAGCGTGTCATGTATGCTATAACACTGGGAACCTGTGCATACTTACCTCTGATCAATTGCACAGGCTGCCATACTCGTAATCAACTTTTAATTATTAATTAATTAAACCAGCTGTAGTTATTACTAAAGGAACTTTTACATGGGGGTCTGATGATTTATTCACTCACAGTTTTAGTGTAAAGTAACGACATCTCTTTATTAAATCATTACTATAACAGCTCTACATAAATATTCCCATATAACGTTTTCTAAATAAAAGATTACAATTTATAAAAGATTTTGGTAAAAAAACTGGGGCCAAAACATATGGATTTATTTGTGCTAGCATTATCCACGGATCCAGGACCTTAAACTTGTTTATGAGTTAAGCTCGCTTATTGATATTCTATAAATACTATTTTGGGGGGGGCCATTTGAAGAATGGACTTAATCTAAGAATTTGTATCAGTGAAGCTATACATATACAACAGCATTATTCGTTACTACAAATATTTTGAATTCTATAACATACTACATCTTATAATGTGGTTATCGTTAAAGTCTTTCTATTTATTTATTTCAACTGTCTTTAGCAATTCATTGGTTAGAATTTTAATTAATCACGGAGAACAAGTCTCCGTGTCACCTGCCAAATCCATCAGGTTACTCATAGTCAGGGTCCTTGGTCCTTATGGTGTTCGTCTGCGGTTGATCTTAAGTGGAGATAACTTTTCTGTTGAAGTTCTTGAAGTGGTTAGTTCATAATGAAGTAGCTTGGAGGTTCTCAGAAGTCTCGTGGTTAAACATCGTTAGTAGTATAAGTGCCGTAACTGTTCTTGTTTGTTGCAGAATCGCACGTCACATTATTGTTTATAAAAGTTCTCACTTTTGGTAGCTCGTACCATATTATTTAAAACAACATAAACATCTTACCAATTAAACAGATGAGATGTCATCCCTTACACAGTTATTTATGCATTTCGGTTTTTTAACATTTAGACTTACTATCACACTAAATTGCCAATACTTTAGCTACACATTGTTGTATAGGTCTTCTAAATAAAAATATTTTGTCTTTCGCGGAGACATGGTTCAGGCGTGTATCTTCTACGCGAGCGCTTCATCTCGACTCTTTACAATGTAAGAAGGGTCAGTTAATCGCGCGGAGCTTACGTGTCGCAACGAAATAGTTCCACATTTATCCTCTATTTAAATGGTTAAAGTTTGACTTTTTAATTATCCAAAGACATTCTTAATTACAGACTTCATTATAGTACACTACTGTTTATTTATATAATTAATATCAAATTTACAAGGATTATTAGTTTGTTTAGGGGTCGGTATTCAAGTTAATTCCGGTTAGCGCATGTCTATGCAGGGTTAATTAACAAGGTTCTCCCTATCTGTACACTCGCATTACTATTTTTTTTTTTATTTAAAACTCTTCATTAAATATTATTATAATTTTATGATAGCGATAAAAATTAGTTTAAATGTGCGATTTATTAAAATTTAAAATTTCTCAGCTTTTACATTCCCTATTTATTAATTATTTTATTTTTAATTAATGAAATCGTCACATACTCCGCCGCTTAAAAACAGACTCCGGCTGGGGAAAATATATGTTATTTGGTCAGCAATGTACTGGGAGTATGCTTGGGGATTACCGTGTGAAATTTCTCTCGCTCGTTTCTCTGTACAAAATTATGAGCTGCATAAGTCACTCTCGACTTGCTTATTCTTACTATCAATATATATATATATATATATATATATATAATACCTTACAGACTAATTCTTATACTACATACAATTCACACATTATAAAATATATCGGAAACATACTAAATTTTTCTTAAATCTACCGGATTTTTCTTTAGTTTGTGAGTTACTCTTGTTATAGAATTACTCTTTAAGTAATTTATTACTTAATTATTACTTATATTCGATGTCAGCTGACTTCTCACTTTGTTCTACTTTCGATGAATAGGATTCAAGGTTGATCAGGCCCCGTACCTATTTATACGATTAGGTAGCCAATTGTTACTCAAGTACTCTTTAGCAGTTGAGTACAAAACATATACCTTTTTACTACATTTATTTTGCTTGCACTCTACCATTTCCTTCTTTGTGATAACGCTTTATCTGCGAAATATGTGTTCTTCGTACATATTTTTGAGTAGAGGGTTTGTACAGGGCTACAGTTACTGGAGTTAAGTATTTGTGAATTTGATAAGGACCGCACCATCGGTATGATAGCTTGGAGGTTGTCTTATCGATTGCACTACTCGTAGGGTGTGTTTTATACATTACTAACTCACTGATTTGGTACTTTACTTCATTGTTATTATTATTTTGCTCGTGATATTTCCGTGATTTCGCTAAGTTTGCTCGTAAATTAGCGCGAGCTTCATTCCAGATTTTCTTTATACTTTTATCCTTAATTTGAAGGGGTAGCAGCTCATGTATTTTCCACTTAGTGGATAATGGGTGGTTAGGTTTGTATTTAAACAATAATTCGAATGGGGTAGACTTATGTCCTTCATGATAGGCTGAATTAAAGGCGAATTGTATCCAGGACAGGTTCTGGTCCCAAGACGTATGGTCGTTTGCATGGTAGGCTATTAAAGCAGATTTTAGGTTTCGCAAATACCTTTCAGCTATATTACCTTGCGGACGATACTCTGTAGTGGTAATGTGGTCTATTCCTAATTTGAAACACATGTTCCTGAATTCCTTTGACTTAAACTGGGGTCCGTTATCCGACACTAGATGGACGGGTGTACCGAACTCTTTAAATAATCTATTCTGTAATATACTTACTGTGGTTGAAGCTAATGCTCGCCGCATGGGGTACATCCAGACAAATTTGCTGAAAGAATCTACGCAAATTAGTAGCATTGTATTTCCTGAGTTAGAACGCGGGTAGGGTCCTGAAAAGTCTACATAAATTTTGGAGAACGGGGTAGCAGGAATTTCTGAGATTAATTGACTTATTTGGCTGTTTCTCGCTGGTTTGCTGAGTGCACACAACTTACACCTTTTCACGAAATTAGCTATCTCACTGTTCATATTTTCCCAGTGATATTCTTTACGAATTCGATGTATTGTTTTATTTATTCCCATATGTGCTCCAATGGTTGAAGAGTGGTAGTATATCCATCAGCATAGGTTTAATAATATCAGGGGCGATTATTCGTAAATATTTTCCGTTCGCTATTCTATAACATAATACTCTCTTACTCAATATGTATTTTTCTGACTTATTTCCTTTATCGAGTTGTTCAATAATTGGTCTTAAACGGGGGTCTTGTTGTTGATACTGGGCTAAGTCCGTAAATGCAAGAGGAAAATCAGTAATTAAAGTATTGATAATCGGCGTTTCTCTACTCTCCTTGTTTTCGTATGTTTTACTAGTTGGCTGGAACATACGTGACAGTGTATCGGCAACTACGTTTTGGGTGCCTCTAATATGTTGTACTTTAAATTTGAAACAATTTAATCTTAATACCCATCTGCTGATACGACCTAACTGTTTTGGGTGATTTAGTAGCCAAGATAATGTTTGATTATCCGTTTCTAACAGAAACTCCTTATGTTCTAAAAAGGGTTTGAACTTCTCAAAAGCGAAAACGATAGCTAAACATTCTAATTCGTATGCGGAGTATTTCTTTTCTTGATCTGTCAGGGTGCGTGAAGCGTAACTAATAGGTAGTCTAGAGTTATCTACTTCCTGATATATTACTGCACCTAGGGCTACACTTGAACTGTCTGTCTGCACTACAAACGGTTTTGTAAAATCAGCTAATTGTAGTACTGGGGGTGATATAATGCTTTCTTTCAATTTCTCGAATGCGGTTTGATGTTGCACATTCCACTCAAATTTAACTCCCTTCTTTCTTAAAGCATTCAGAGGTGCTGCAATTTCGGCTAGATGTGGGATATACTTGTGGAAATAATTTATCATTCCCAAAAATCGGGCTATTCCTTTCGCATCCCGCGGTGGTAAAAATTCTCTGATAGTACGGGTTCGCTCGGGGTCTATGCTTACCTTTCCGTTGGCTTTTACGATGTGACCTAAAAATGAGAATTGTGTGACAGCAAAATTTACTTTACTGGGGTTTACAGTTAATCCAGCTTTCTCCAATCGGAATAGTACTTCACGTAGATGTTTAAGATGTTGATCAATTGATTCGCTGTAGATAACGATGTCATCTAAGTAGTGATACACATATTTAAATTTTATATCATGAAATAATTTTTCTAATAATCTGCTACATACAGAACTACCTTGGGATATACCAAAGGGTACCCTCGTAAATTGGTACAGGTTGAAAGGGACGGCAAATGTGGTTAGACGTTTTGATTCTTCCGAGAGGGGTATCTGGTGAAATGCCTGGTTTAGATCCATGATGGTAAAAATTTTTGCTTTCGTAAAATAATGAAAAGCACTGTGGATGTCGGAAAGCGGTATAGATTCAAATTCTATCTGTTTATTTAGTTGCCTGTAGTCCACAACTAGTCTATGTTTGTTGTTACTTTTGGGTACTAAAAACGCGGGTGATGAATAAGATGAAGTAGAGGGTTCAATGACTCCTTGTTCTAATAATTTGTTAATTTGGTTCCTCATTACTTCCATTTTTGGAGGTGATAACTTGTATGGGGCTAAACGTATTACTTTATTGTCGCTCAAATTGATTTTGTACTCTATCAGGTCCGTCAGTCCTAACTTTGGGGTGAGGACGTTGGAGAACTGTTCTATTAATGTCTGCATGTTCCGTCTATCTTTACTTTCCAGATGACCTAATTCAGACTCGTGATGTTTTAGATGTGTAGAAGTAGTTCCAGTACTTTCTCTGTTATTTGCATTATCATCCAAGTTATATTTTTGTGAACGATCGAATCCAAAATAAAATTTCTTATCGTGAATATCTAGAATTATTCCTGTTTTACTGATAAAATCAGCTCCCAATATTAACTCGGGTCCTAACTCGTCGCATACCAACATTGGAAAATACCACGTTAGAGTTTTAATTTTTACTTTAAACGTGATGATAAGTTTTATCATTAAATTTTGTTTATTAGCTGTAGCGCATCTAATATTCACTGATTGACGGCGTTTAACTAAGTTGTGTTTAAATAATTTATTGGCTAGCTCTTGACTAAATAAACTTCGCGTGGATCCGGAATCAATTAATCCGAGGGTGGATGTAACACCGAGGTCAACTTGTATATACGGTAATTGACACTAACTGAAATCACATTTATTAATAGCGTTACATTTATCAATAAATTTTCTAAAATAGGGGTCTAATTTTCTTTTGTTATTATTATTTTGTTTTAATTTGTTGTCTCTCAGGGGTTTACCTGTTTTCACGATGCTGCGGAAGACACAGGATTTCGGATCTCCCTGCCTTACATGTTTTTTGGATAATGGGTTTTCTGATAGTACTGTTTCCGTTTACAGTTTCTACTGATGTGTCCAGGTTTCCCGCAGTTATAACATACATTTTTTTTACGTGGGGTCTCACTGGTTTCCTGTCAAGGTTGACGCTCCTTGGACTTACCATGGTCATGAAAATTGGTGGGTCGACGAAATGGTCGTCTTTCTCGATGAGTTCTTGCATCTGAGACTAGGGCTTGCATTTCCTTTCTATGTGGTGTAGTGTATAGCAATGCATGTCTGTTCTGATCTGCGTACCATATATTTGAAGAGTGAATACTACATTGTTCTAGATCAGCGAAAGTGTGGGGCTCATTTATTAGTGCTAATCGAGAGCGTTCTTCTGGAGATAAGCCTACTAGAATAGTATCAACCAATTGTTTCTCACTCCAGTTGACTTGCAGTAGTCGTGTAGATTCTCTGATGTCTGCAATATAGTGGGCCAGTCTTTCATGGGCTCCTTGTACTCGAAGTACAGTATTTCTTTTAATCTCCTCGTAAATTCCCATGGGGATAAAATGTTTGATTATGGTAGTATGAAGTTCTTCTACTGGAAGAGTCGAGTTTAATGATTCCAGTACATGATCTCGTAATGGTGGTTTACATTTGGGTAGGATTACTTGCAGGATTTGCCAATCGTTCAGTTGCTGTAGATCTTTTATTTGCAGGAGGTATCTGATGAAATTTAACAGTTTCGAAATACTTAAGCCATCGGGGTAGGGAATTTCATTAATAATTTTCTCTACTGGGTGGGTAATCTTTCCGTAGAGGTCTACATTAAAATTTACATTTGGTATACATTTTGAAGGATTCGTTGCTGCGTTAGGCGTCGTAATCGCATATCTACTGGTGCGAGTACGGTGAACACTAGGCTGTGGGGGTTCTGATATCGTTAGGGTATTTAATTCTCTACTAGCTAGCTGTTCATGAGTCGGTTGTATCTTCGATACGGTGGGTGATTCATGGTTCGAGGTGGAGGGAGGGTGTTCTAAAGTAGGGGATTGAACCGGGGAAATATATAATTTTTGTAAGGAGTGCTCAATTTCTTCCATTCTAGAGAGTCCGACTTTCGTCTTAATTCGTTGATAATTGTGGGTAATTGACGTAATGCCTCATCCGCAAATTTTTGCACATCGGGAGGGGTTACGGTGACGTCGGGCCAGTTCAATAAATTGTTCAACCGCCGGGTTAAGTGTTCTATTCTTTGCGTGACGTGCAATATTACAGTAGGTGATTTTTCGTCATGAATGTTTTGAGATAACAACGTCAGTTCCCTATACTTCGCATAACAGGTTTCTCGTTCGCTGTCATAATCGAGTTCACGTAATCTATCTAACTGCGAGGGTATACCTGATCTGCTTTTGCATAATGTCTTGCGCAATTCAGACACTGTTAGGTTCGCGTGAGATAAACCGCGTAAAATAGCTTTGTAGCACAGTTCACCTTTTAATAATAGATCGGGGTTAAATACAGCCATTTTTGAAATGTGAGTGGCTATAAATACTTATTCTACTATTCGCATTAAATTCTATACTACTCTTTCTTGTTTTCACACATAAACGATTAAAGTTCACATTTAAAATTTACATTGGTAGTGAGAGAGATAAATTTCAGAGAAAGAGAAATCTCACACAGGTGTCAATATACATTCAACGAAGGGGGAATTCTCGGTTACTAAACACAGGATGATACACGCTTCTTATAACAATAGAACAATCGAAGAGGGTTGCGTATTGTCTAACTCAACTTTGCGGGAGGTAACTATGACAGTTTTACACAGGCGTGGACAAGAATTTAACCGGTCAGATTTTGTTTACAAACCGACACGTTGATGAATGAAATTTTTTGACAAGCACATACCTGATGTTGTTTCATATACCTGGGGCGCTAAGTTAACATTGTGTAAATTCCTATATCTAATTCACAATTAAAGTTACCTATTTACTATACCACTATAATAATAATTATCATTTTTATTTTATTTAAAATTTTAGACACATATTAAAGTACATGAGTGAATAGATCAACAGGGTGTCACAATATTACACAATTACTTATTAAACAACACAATGTGGCGCATGTTAATAATAAAATTATTTAATTGTTTTTTTACAAAGCAGAGTGGCGCATTTTATAGCGTGTCACGTACGCTATAACACTGGGAACCTGTGCATACTTACCTCTGATCAACTGCACGGGCTGCCATACTCGTAATCAACTTTTAATTATTAATTAATTAAACCAGCTGTAGTTATTACTAAAGGAACTTTTACATGGGGGTCTGATGATTTATTCACTCACAGTTTTAGTGTAAAGTAACGACATCTCTTTATTAAATCATTACTATAACAGCTCTACATAAATATTCCCATATAACGTTTTCTAAATAAAAGATTACAGTTTATAACAGATTTTGGTAAAAAAACTGGGGCCAAAAGATATGGATTTATTTGTGCTAGCATTATCCACGGATCCGGGACCTTAAACTTGTTTATGAGTTAAGCTCGCTTATTTATATTCTATAAATACTATTTTGGGGGGGGGGCCATTTGAAGAATGGACTTAATCTAAGAATTTGTATCAGTGAAGCTATACATATACAACAGCATTATTCGTTACTACAAATATTTTGAATTCTATAACATACTACATCTTATAATGTGGTTATCGTTAAAGTCTTTCTATTTTATAAAAGTTCTATTTATAAAAGTTCTCACTTTTGGTAGCTCGTACCATATTATTTAAAACAACATAAACATCTTACCAATTAAACAGATGAGATGTCATCCCTTACACAGTTATTTATGCATTTCGGTTTTTTAACATTTAAACTTACTATCACACTAAATTGCCAATACTTTAGCTACACATTGTTGTATAGGTCTTCTAAATAAAAATATTTTGTCTTTCGCGGAGACATGGTTCAGGCGTGTGTCTTCTACGCGAGCGCTTCATCTCGACTCTTTACAATGTAGGAAGGGTCAGTTAATCGTGCGGAGCTTACGTGTCGCAACGAAATAGTTCCACATTTATCCTCTATTTAAATGGTTAAAGTTTGACTTTTTAATTATCCAAAGACATTCTTAATTACAGACTTCATTATAGTACACTACTGTGGTCTTGTTTATTTATATAATTAATACCAAATTTACAAGGATTATTAGTTTGTTTAGGGGTCGGTATTCAAGTTAATTCCGGTTAGCGCATGTCTATGCAGGGTTAATTAACAAGGTTCTCCCTATCTGTACACTCGCATTACTATTTTTTTTAATTTAAAACTCTTCATTAAATATTATTATAATTTTATGATAGCGATAAAATTAGTTTAAATGTGCGATTTATTACAATTTAAAATTTCTCAGCTTTTACATTACCTATTTATTAATTATTTTATTTTTAATTAATGAAATCATCACAATACATCAATGGTATAGGATGCAGAAGGTGCAAGGGGAAACCATTGCATTAAAGATCTTTTTAAAATATCCCTAGTATCACCAGCCCTATGATGGATGCTTCTAGGGCTTTTCTATAAGGGAAGCTATGGAGAAAAGTAGTTTTCCTTTTTCTTTCATGCATATTAATCCAATGAAATGGATCTCAAAAAGTCTCGTTTATATTTGATCGACCCTCATATTTATATTCCCAGATAAGTGGCACCATTATTGTGACACTGATTTGTGTTTGGGTAGAAGTAATTTTCTGCTTATACACATTTTGTATACCGGTATATGAAAAAATATAATTTTTATATTTCTGCTTAAAAACTAAAGGAAAATACACTTTTAATTTTTTATAATATTCCTTAAAAAGGAAATAATGTGGTACATGGTAAGAAGGCATGAGGGCTGCATGTGCCCTGGAGCTGTAAGTTTCACATAAATATTTAATTAGAAATCTTACCCTTGAAAGTTTCAGTGGATACTGTAAGTTTCTGTCTTTTTTTCTACACATAGTGGTATCACCTATATGTTCCTCAGTCATGCAGCATTTTGATTTTTCCGTACTTTGTGAGTTCTATATAAACTAAGGTCAGCTTTTATAATCATATTGATGTAATTTGCAAAGTAAATGCCATTTTTGCTGTTTCTATTACAATATTGTTCTTGTATTAAATGTTCACTAGTCTTTCCATATTCACTTTTGATTATGTTTGGTTTCTAATGTGTTTAAACAATTAAAAAAAAAGAAAATAACATTTTTTACATGTATATTACGAATGTTGTATTAATGTAAGAATGTTGGATATATGAATCCCTCTCTCTCTCTCTCTCTCTCTCTCTCACACACACACACACACACACACACACACACACACACACACACACACACACACATTGTCTTGTTATTATTTATACAGCCAACAAATTTTTGATACTACTAACATTTCACTATAGCAAAATAAAATATCGGTATGGAGAACCATACATGACTTCCATATTCTAAGATTTATATTTAAAATCATTTTCAGCCAAACAGCCAGGCTGTGTCTTACCTGCCTTTTTATTGCTGTATTAAATGAAAAATATTATATTACATTAAAATGAAAAAATTATAATTTTATTGCCTGGCAACAAAATTATTTTATTTTTAACAATTACCATTGTTTCAAAAAGTTTAAATAAATTTTCAAGTACTTTACTCTTGTTAAAACGTAAAAGGTTGCAGGTAAACTACCCCTTCCCCTTAACCGATCTTCACCAAAATCGAAAGTCATTGAGACCTCTACAATTCAGGGACGTATGCAAAACATTATTTGATTCTGTTTGAATTTGCGGCTGTTACCGTTCATCATAGAAAATACGCTTGATAAAAAAACGTTGCAGGTAAACTACCCCTTCCCCTTAACCGATCTTCACCAAAAACAATAGGTCTTGAGTACTCTACAAATCAGGGCTGTATGTAAAACATTATTTGATTCTGTTTGAATTTGCGGCTGTTATCGTTTGCCATAGAAAATACCCTTGATAAAAAAACGCTGCAGGTAAACTACCCCTTTCCCTTAAACGATCTTCACCGAAAACAATAGGTCTTGAGAACTCTGCAATTTAGGGCTGTATACAAATAATCTTTTGATTCTGTTTGAATTTGCGGCTGTTATCGTTTGCCATAGGAAATACCCTTGTTAAAACATAAAACGTTACAGGTAAACTACCCCTTTCCCTTAACCGATCTTCACCAAAAACCATAGATCTTGAGAACTCTACAATTCAGGGCTGTATACGAAACATTATTTGATTCTGTTTGAATTTGCGGCTGTTATCGTTTGCCAAACAAAAAAAATTTCCCTTGATAAAAAAAACCGTTGCAGGTAAACTACCCCTTTCCCTCAACCGATCTTCACCAAAAACAATAGGTCGTGAGTACTCTACAAATCAGGGCTGTATGCAAAAAATTATTTGATTCTGTTTGAATTTGCGGCAGTTATCGTTTGCCATAGAAAAAAAATCTACAGACAGACACACAGATACACACACACACACACACACACAGACACTTTTCGGAAAACGACTTTTTTTCATGTTTTGAGTGTAGTAGAATCAGAATCTGCAATAATCTCGAACACGATTTTTTTTCCCATCACCATACTTCCATTCCTTAAGGAAATATGGAAGTAAAAAAAAAATTGACAAGAGAATTAAATCTTAGAACACTTAAGCAGGTAAAAATCGTATAAGAAACCAAGGAAGTACACAATCCAATAACAAATGGAAACCTTAATAGCAAACTTCCATCAAGAAGTGACAGTTGTACTTCATTCCCACACCATATTATTGCGCATCTTAACTTCTGTACATGTATGTTTTAAACGTCATATTAAATTCTTGTATTTCGTTGTCCATGATGTGTCCATTACTTAACTAAATATAATTAATTCACTACCGACTCAGAGCACAAAGTTTTTTATAGGTGAAACATAAAAGTTTTACCAGTTCAGGCTATAAGGCTATAACTGTGAACAGTTACTAACGCACATAAACAAAATACATAAAAACATAACCTTTACTGCCGAATACGAACACTACAATAGCATAAACTTCTTAGACTTCTTCATCACAAAACTTGAACACAGGCACAAATTCAGTACAAAAAGAAAACCAACTACAACTGACACACTAATACACAACTCCTCCAATCACCCAATAAAACACAAACTAACTGCCTTCAGAACCATGATACGTAGACTTAACAACATCCCCCTAGATGAAAAAGACTACAAAGACGAACTAAACACGATAAAATATCTAGCAGAATCCAACGGATACGACAGAACAATAGTTAATAAACTCCTACACAAAACAAACAACAGACAAAGACAGAAAGCAACAAATTCATAACACTAACATACATCAACAAACAAACTGAAAAAATAGCCAACAAACTCAAAAAAGCAGGATACAGAATCGGTTACAAATCTACTAACAAAACAGAGCACACACTATCAAAACACACACACAAAGCACAAAACAAATTCGATCTACCTGGTGTTTACAAACTAAATTGCTCAGATTGCAACAAATTCTATATAGGTTAGACAGGACACAGCTTCAAACAAAGATACATTGAACACACAAAGACACTCCACTCCACTACAGAATCCACCTTTGCAAACCACCTCATTGAATCAAACCACACATACAAAAACATCGACAATAACATGAACATTCTACACGTACACACAAAAGGCCGAAAACTAGACACTCTAGAACAATTGGAAATATACAAACACACGGAAACAAATAAAAACGACATCCTAAACGAACAGACACAATTCAGATCACACGCATTATTCGAACATATCACACCCCACACACACAACATCGATCTTTCGAAAATCGATTACGTTGCCAACAACAAGATGGACAGTGCTACTAGCGGCAACCTCTGAAGATGCTTTTTAAAAGTGAAAACCGGCTCAGGTTATAAGGTAAAACTGTTACGTTTTTACCCATAAAAAAGTTTTGTGTTCCGAGTCGGTAGTGAATTAATTATATTTACATCATATTAAGTTTATTAGTCACCATTCTTGCTACAAATATTGTCAGGTTTTGTTTGCTTGTAGCAAACAATCAAATTATCATGTATACAGGCTTGAGACAGCCAGGAAATTATGGAACTAGAACAGTGGCTAAAGTCAAATGGGGAGGACTTTACACTGAATGAAACATACAAAATCTACATAAAACCTAATATCATGTATGGTGGGGAAGCTCTTGCAACAGCACACTCCAGTGTGATTAATAGGCTTGAGAGAATTCAGAATAACTGCCTGAGACTAGTAACTGGAGCAGTAAAAACAGCACCAATAGCTGCAATGTATGCGTTTACAAATACCAAACCTCTAGGGACAGAACACAGGTGTATGGCACAAATATTGTATAAAAAACTTATACATAGAAAGTTGCGACAACAAATGGGTTAGTCAAAGCACCAGCTGAACAAACACTGAATACACAGAAGAGCTTCAAACATCTAGTAATGGAAGAAATGAATATAAGTGACAAACTGGAACCACCAATAAATCCAGTGAATCCCCTAGACTATGTTGAATTTGACATAAATCTTGAGTTGATACAATCTATCAACAAAACTTAAGATCTCCCTTCTATAGTTAACCAGATAGCAATTGAAACTGTAAATACGTTATATCCTAATGATGGATGGACCAGAATTTACACAGACGGATCAAAGCTAAATGAAGAGACAGGAGCAGGCATATATAGTAAATTTTTCTCCCACTATTTTGCACTAAATTCGGATGTTACAGTGTTTGAGGCTGAGTTGTTTGCAATTGATGACGCCTTGAGACAACTGTTGATGAGACCTTGGCTGAGAAAGGATTCAGTAATTCTGGTAGACTCAAAATCAGCTATACAGGCCATTGCAAATAATGACTCATCCAAGAGCATCATAATACAGTCCATCAGAGATAAGTACAAGATAGTTATAAATAATATTTGCAGAGTGGTAATACAGTGGGTGCTGTCATACAGAGGACTGAAGGGCAACGAAGCAGCGGACGAGGTGGCTAAAAAGAGCACTTCTATAAAACAGAGATTTAGTACAATAGATAGAAGGATTAAACAACTTAAAAAGTATTGCCAGACTTCCTTCCATCACAGAACCAAAGAAGACTTGAAAGGCAAACTATATGAAAATATATCTAGTGTCTACACTAAGAATAAAGAACTTCCAAGAAGATCATCGGTTGCCAATTTTCGCATGGCCACAGGACATGACTGCTTAGCAAGGGACCTCAACAGGATCAACATCCTCTCTTCTGGAATGTGCACTCTTTGTGAATACCCTGGAAGCAAAATGGACAAGGACTACCTCCTGGTCTGCAAAAAACTGGATAAAGAAAGTCAAAATAGAATAGACCTAGCTGGTCTTTATTGGGAAGCCAGATCAAGAATGGCGTGAGCCATATTGAGCCATTGGAAACAACAAGAACAACAGAACAGTGGCTAAGGAATCCATGTGTTGAAAACTAGTGCTAAACATGTGTATGTAGATATATTTTAACTGTACTTACAATTTGCTGGCATGGTACTCGTTATTCATAATGGCATTTAAATGCATCAAATTTATTTTTGGCTCCAATGTACTTTCCTCGTATTACAATTCATTATAGCATTTAAATTTAGCAGAACTACCCCAGTCAGGTAGCTACTTCAGAAATATTGCACTAATATTCAATTTAAATCAGAATCATTACGAAATAATTCTGATCTACCATATTTTGAATTTTAAAAATATGAATTCATCTTCAAATTAAAGTTCCCTTTAAGTTGACATTTGGCACAGTATTGTGGGGTTTTTAGCTTATGAATTAAATAAACAGGTTTCTTATGTGCTTCATATTTAACCACACATGTTAAATGTTACATTTTTATATTATTTCTTGACTTGAGACAATGGACTTGAGAAAATGGAAAACTGTCTTAAAATATCGAATACAAAGATACAATTCACCTCACACAATGTAGCCCTATAATTGAAGAAAACTTGAAAGGGCAAGCAGGTCCCTTTAGGGAAAAAGTATCAATGGAATTACAGGGATTACCTGCACAACAGAATCAAGAAATAATTGTTGACAGTCTGCGGTGGGAATATTGGCTCGTATTCTGTTACATTGCCTGTATGCTGGCCATGTGTTGATTAGACACTGATTGTGTGCTGCTTGCACTGATTGTGTGCTGCTTGCGTTCATGTCTAGATAGTGACTGAGAAGACATCTACAGAAATTATTGCCAGAATTATTTGGTAGTGCATGCAAATCAATCTCTGCACTTGTTAATAAAATTTACATGCTCCAATATACTGAACATAATTTTTGACTTCAAGAAGACAAACACTGAGAAATTTCATTTTGCGGTTCAGCTCCTAGATTATCTCTTCTTGGCGGACAAATTTTTGAAAAAGCTTTCTCACCAAGCACTTACAGTTTACAAATAATTTTAATGCAAAATTTTAACTTACTAGTCAGGGGTTTCTGGAGATACAGAAAACAAATTGGATTCTGTATATTAAATTTATTTTCTGTAAGTTATATTTATTTATAATTACCAACATTTAATTCAACAAGAGATTACAAAGTTGTATTTTGTATTTGAATGTATAGATTCTAAGTGCATCTAACACTGTATTTCTTTCCCGTTTTAATATCTAATACACCATTATTCTTGGTTCCTTTTTTAATTAACTCTTATAATTTCTGTTTTCCTACCTTTACCTGACATTTCTCCCTTCTCAATCTGTCTATAGAATGTCTTTCTGACGAGACAAACTGTATTAGGCAGTACATTATTCTTGTCAGTAACTGATAAGTAACATGCAACATTGTCTCAATATCATTTTGTGAAACTCATTTTCTGTGTATTTTGTATTAAAATTGTCGTACACAGGTGTTATCAGTACGATAATGCATATTTACTGTTACAGATTTCTGGCTTACATGCAGCGTCCACATATGTTGTCAGTGTCACTGCCAAAACGGTTGTGTTTGGACCATCACAAGCAATGACTATTCATACGCGGCCACCATCACTTCCTATTGTACATCTTCCTCAAGTTTATGTACAGACAAATGATAGCTTGACATGGCAGCCACAGCGTCCAGATTTTGTTAACAACTCAGACGTGTACAAACCTCTTATCAAGTAAATACTATAATTTATGTATATGGTTACATTAGATTAATATTGTTACGGCATCACAGAACAATCTACGTGTTTGTCGAATATGCCAGAAGAATCTCGCTCTAATGTATGTGGCATACGTGACTGTCAATGTATCCACGACAGTTTTCTCGAAGTCGCCAGCTGCGCGGACTGTGTCAAGGCCGAAATTAATTACGTCGTAGTTTAGAGATAAGATGCAGTTAGGAAGCTTCTGGTTTGTGAGCGGGGATATAAATACAAGGCGGCAGCGGCCGTATTTTCAGTATAGTGGCGATATATTTACATTGCGGTTCGAGTGTTATTCTTGAGTTATTCTATGTTCAAGTGGTTATTAGTAAAGTGTTGTGTTTTATAATCGGGCATTATAATTGTAATAGACTTGTGTTTTATGTTAGTAGATATTTTATTATGTGTGAACAATTTTTATTTGATTTGTTGTATGAGACTGTGTTGTTAATTACGAACTGTTTACTGTGAAAATTGAAGCTGGTGATTAGTGACTTAATTGGTGTCTTGTACTTATTTTGTATCCACTGTACCTATGACGATCAAGTAGACCATCGAAACAGTCCTGTCAGAAGTGGGGTAGAATGGTTAACAGTGGAAACAGTGGACACTTTGTACAAGACGAGTGTAATTCATAATTATTCAGAAAACAATGGATGCCAGTCAGATGATGAAAAATTTGCAGGCGCTGTTGTTGCAGACAGGGCAACGACGCCAACAGGAGGCGGAAAAAACAGAAAAATGACAGGATGAAAAACGCAGACAGGAGGTGGAAGAAGCAGAAAGACGACAAAAAGAAGAACAAAGACAAGAAAGAGAAGAAGTATAAAAACGACAGGATGAAAACGCAGGCAGGAAAGAGGAGAGACAGAGGAAGGACAACGACAGGAGGCAGAGGAACGAAAGCGTGAAACAGAAGACATCAAACCATTAATACAGGAGCAGAAACAGATTCAAGAACATAGTACCGCAGAATTGGGTCTCCTACGAGGTGAGCTTAATAAACAAGTTACTAAAATATCAGAGGTACAAGAATCAATGACATTAAAAATAGCTGAAGTAGAAAAATCTGTCTTGAGTGTTGAAAAACCGATGTCTAATAAAATAGCTGAAGTAGAAAAATCAGTCACAAGTGTGGAAAAAGCTGTGTCAACAAAAATAGAAGATTCAATTACAAATATAAAAGAGCAGATTAAAAATGAAGTCGAGCAGTGCCTGAAGTTACAACCAAAACAACTTTGTGAACAGACTGTACCAGTGATAAAGACAGAAAATAAGTTAATAGAGAAAATCACTTTGCCTGCAGTAGGGACAGTTCGTGTCAAAGCTCCAACCTTTGATGGAAGCAGTCACTGGGCAACGTACCTCCACCAATTTGAAGCTGCTGCATGCGCAAATAATTGGACAGAGAAAGACAAGGCTGTTTCACTCGTTCTTGCATTAAAAGGACCTGTGGCAGAATTACTACAGAAAGTGCCACCTGACAACCAAAACGCCTATGCCGAATTGATAAAAGCTCTGGAATTACGGTATGGTGATAAACATTTGTGACATGTGTACTATGCTCAGTTGAGAACAAGACGACAACGTTCCGGGGAGAGTCTTCAAGAGTTTGAATCAAGTATCGACAGACTGATTAGATTGGCCTTTCATGAAGCACCAGAAAACTTCCGAATAAGGTTTGTGGTGCAGACATTTATTGATGGCATTGGAGATTGTGAACTTCAGCAAGTGTTATGAATGGCAAGGCATCAAAATAGCTCAGAAGCTCTTGTTCATGCCCTAGAGTTTGAAGCTGCCAAGTCAGCGTTGAAACAGTTCAGTATTTAAAATTGTAAAATAATTGACTTTACGTGTTCAAGGTTAACCAAGGATGTTTAGTGTACTTGGCAGAGAACAATAGGCAAATACAATTAAACACAATACATAAAATATCAAGTAAAATATAACATTATTTTATTTGTTCTGAAAACATGAAATATAACATGAAAATATCTACTCTGCCCTGAGGCACAGTTGCTAAAACAAGTTACAAGTAATGATTACCATGAACATTTTACTCTCTCGTAAAATGTTGGATTACATTAAATCATCAGTGTTTGACCGCAAACCCAGAGCACTTCTTAAATTTATATTATTTGTTCACACAAACACACACACTTTCATACGGTACATTTTTGAGCTCATTTTATATATCTTGGAAAATTGCCAGAATTTACTTATTATAGTATGGTTTACTTCCCTGTCATGGGACGTCTCCTCGTGCACGCACTGTCTAGATGTCTTCTCGTTTTCACTTTCTGATTTTACGGCCGAACTGTCAATTTGTCACTGTGATGAATCTTGCTGATCAAAATACTGTTTTTATTTTTTAATATATATAAAAATTCACATTTTATTGTTTGTGGGTGCCCGCGATTTTGTTACTTAACTTTTGCGGCTGCACAGCACGATGAAAGATGGTCGACTGGGACTTCGTAAAAACAATGGTTCTTAATTTGGCGAATGATCACGTGGTCTGGTTTCATTGTTCCATTGGTGTTTCAACATCAATTTTGGCGAGATTATTATTTTGGATCGACATTCCAGTGTTGATTAATGTCTGGGAGCGGCAATGATGTTATATGTTTTTGCTCACTGTTGACAAAGGTCAAATGTCGTTCGGCTAAAAATAGCTGCCTCGTCTGCATCTCGCTGTTGACCTTGACACGAATTCACTCACACTGGCCTGCGTCATTATAATTTCAAATAAAATTTTACATTATAATTTATTTTTTGTTTCCCCAACAAATATCCTTAGAGGGGCCTAAACGTCCCGTTAAAATACCCCCCTCCCCAATGAGAGGTTTTATACCGAAGCATAAAAACTCTCATTGACACTTTCATATTTCCTAAAGGGATCAGTTCAGATATGTCGCCACAACCCCCTTTACGTTTTATTAAAATCGTGGTTAACTTACCCTTGGTCCAGTGACTGTGACCGCACCTGAATGACCTTACTGGACTTCTCTCTCGAGATCCCAACACCGCAAGGCCAGACAGGCACTTGACGCTCCTGCTCTGACACTGCCGGCCAGCACAGGACCGCTGCCACAGCATCACCAGACACTGAAACATGAAATCAAAATATCAAATAGTGGCCTTGTATAATACCTTATCCCTAACTGATGTGATCCCCCTTAGCTGTGCTGGTTTGCGTTAAGAAGCACTGGGTTTTTTTTTTCAATCTCTAACATACACATGGATGAATATTTAATCTAACATGATAAATCGTAAAAATGATAAATCGTAAAAGTAGGACTATGTTGTATGTGAATACAGTAACTAAACTTACGCTTGGGTGGCATTGAACAGAAACACGTGGTTACGAAGTGCCAACATGGTGATGATGCCATCACAACTGCCAATCCCTCTCCTGTAAAAATTTCAGTATAGTGACCAATTATCAAACTTTTGCAAAATAAAAGAACAATTAACAAACATACTGAATGTATTTTCAAAAGTATAAAATACTTCACTGATAATAGTCAGAAATATTAAACATAAAATAATCCCTTCGTCAGATAATCTAGATTAGATTGTTCAGTATTTTTGCATCAAATTTTACACTGGATTTCCATTTCCCTATAGGCTATATGGAACATATTGTTGGGTATTGAAGTGAGCAAATCTCATAAGTTTAATAACGTTTTGGAATCTATAAACTTACAATGGCAATGGTGAATGGAAAGTTGAGTAGCAGTGGTTAATATCACAGCAGCAACAATGGAACTGACATCTTCTCTTCTCCTTTATTGGTAGCTGCTCTTGACCTCTTCAACCACTGTCATCCATCCATATCAATCCTGAGCAACGGAGCTGTTTATCCTCAGCTGCTTCAGATCATCCTCTCCACCATCTCCTAGGCAGTCCTCTAGGTTGCACTCCGCCAGAAGAACCCTTGTACAGCTTTTTGACTGACCTGTCCTGTCTTCCATTCTCACGACATGACTTGGACATTTAAATCTTGTGTTTTTATGAAGGAGGTAATGCTGATATCGTATGATGCGTACAATTCTCTATTTTATCCCCATAGCCATATTCCATTTTCACAAATTAGGCCTGCAAGCCTCCTAAGCAATTTTGTTTTAAATCTGTTCATCAGCTCCATTGCTGACCTATTAAGGTATCACAGCCAGGCCCCTGACTGGTTATTTAAGGTCTTATACAAACTGAACTTCTATGACTGGCTCATTATCCTGCTGTTCAAGATTTTACCCTAGGCAAACTATGCTCTGTTCCTGGTTATAATCCTTCTCCTTGTTTCCTGCTTCTCATCAAGTTCGTCATTGATAGTAGAAGCAAAGTATTGGAAACTAGAGACTGTTTCAAAATAGAAATCATTAAACACATGATGTTGCTGGTGTTTTTCATGTCTGTTTCTTCTTGACACCATTATTTTGGTCTTACTTTCACTGACTAAGTCCTATTTTGTGTGTCTCTCCATCTAGCTTTAGGAAGACTTCTTTCACAGAAAGCAGAGATCTACCAACAATTACATCATCTGCAGAAGCACTTGTGTCACTTTGTTAAAGATAGTCCCACCTTGAGCCACAACAGCAGCATTCACTATAGCCTGAAGGGTAACACTAAACAGGAAAGGAGCCAGAACGTCACCCTGTCATAGGTCAACTGCTATATTGAATGCATCTGAGATGCAAATCTCACAAGCATAACCAACTTGTGCAGGACACCCAACTCTTACATCATTGAAAGGAGACACTCCATCATAAGCAGACATGAAATCAATTTTGTGGGGATCTGTGTCTTTTCTTTACACACCACTCGTGTGACCGTGATCATTATAACTTTAATGTCAGTCCATTTACTTTCTACTGACATAAAACCTCCTTCTCCAGTAGGAGCACCTTCTATCTGATGGCAGAGTCACGCTTGATACTTTCTTCTCTCAATTTAAGGCATTCAGGATCCCACAGCTTATAATTATTGCCTTCTGCTCTCAGTACATTTTTAGTTGTATTTCTAATTCACTGTCTAAGCAATGGAACTGACATTAGTAACTTGAAAACTATGCAATAATGTTACTGTACAAGGGCATAAAAACAACTATATTCACAACGGAAAGTAAATATAACTGCATTGCAGATAGTCGTTAACTTGCCCTCATAATACAATTTTTCTTGTTTCAGAGGATCGTTAATTCTTGTTGTATCAAACGATACCAAATTTGACAGTACAGGAATACACAATGACAAACTTAATGAAGAGCTGAGAAGTGGTATTGGTGGAAATTTCTATATCACTGCTGAATACACCAAAGTGAGTATCTTTCTAAAGTTGAAAATTTCTCTAAATATAAAAACTGTTTAGGCATTGAGGATGGGCAGCCACAAAAGTTACACAGGTTTATACAATACAAATGGAGAAAAAGCAGTGCATTGGAATGTGTTAACAATGCACAGTTGTTAAATTATGACTATGATTAATCTTCAATTAAAATATGATTTTTGATCATGGAGAACTACTGCCATCCGTTTTGCCCATTTGAAATGTAGTGACTTTATTTTTTGTGATTTCTAATAAATTCAATATTTTAAAGGTTCTAATCATTTGTTTGAAATTGACAGCTAATTGGTTATCAATTATGTAGACGCTAATAGTATTAATAATTGAAATTTGCAGTCCCAGAAAAAAAGAAATGTCAGATACGTTTTTTCAATTATTTTGTTCTTATAAAAAGATTCCAGCAATAAGATTACCAAACTGCCTTTTTTCTGGTATAGTTATCAATATCATGATAATAATTTCAATTTAAAATACTTGTAATCTGTTAATTATATATATAATTTTAAGCAGTTATGACTTTCTCATTATTCATTTAACAATACAGTGAAACCTCGAAAATTCGGATCAATTGGGACTGGACCCCATCTGGATTTTCAATTTGTCTGGACTTTCAAAATAGACTTTAAACTATTGGAATTTTATGTCAGAAAGCATTATAATTTATATTTTATTCTTTTTTAATGGAAAGGTGGTCAAATTATGTACTTAAAAAATAAAATAAGAACAGTTTCAAATTCCACAATGAACTTCTGCGTGCGTACACAATAGCGCTGTATTAGTGATTTAATAAAATAACCAAATCACTGGTAATGTATGGAGAGCCATTTGTCGTGGCCATCAGCAGGTTCCAATTTTGTTGTTCCGATTTTTGTTCAAATTCAAATTCTCTCTGAGTGGTGTGGGATGCAGTCACTGTTTTTGCTTACCTTAAACCTGGGGCAGAAGTTCCTCAGAGGAAACAAGAGATTTTTTACTCAGAGAAACCCAGTTTACGCCGGTTGCATCAGTATTGTACACATTGCCTCTGCTAAAACCATTTTTATCAAACTTATCAAGAAATTTTAGTTTGAATGTTTGGGCAACACAAACATAACGAAGATAACTTTTGTTCTTGAATTTCTAATTCTTGGATCCCGTGCCGTTTTTTAAAATTATGTAACTGCCCTGCACTAGCTTTGCCCATCCAAGGATTTACTGAATTCTAGTACATTTCACACAGCTTAGAGCCTGAAGTGGGCTCACCCAACTTCCTTCTCTGTGTTACCATACGTAAATGCCATCTTCCAAAACTGTGTTACTGGCCGTCCCCAATGTTTTGCGACCCTTCTTCAGAATCCAATTTTTCGGTGTGTTTTTCTAGTTTATCTTTTTGTGCTTTAATGTCACTTATGGTTGAAATTCCCACATTGTAGATGTAGGGATGCCCTATTTTCACATTTAGATAATCTTTTCAAAATTTCTAACGTAGTTTCAATTGTCAAAAACAAGTGTTTTCGCTTTCCACTAGCTATACTAACAGATGTACTAGCCATTCCGAATAACACTAAAGTATCTGTACTCATACAAATACTTATGGTGTATTGAAATTAATAACATAAACAAATATATAAACATATACGTTTACAAAGGTTTTGTAAAATATATAAAAACACTTGGTAAAAACACTTACCAAGTGTTTTTATATATTTTACAAAACCTTTGTATTAATATGTTTCACCAAGTGCCCAACGAGTCATCAATTAATATCGTGAAAAATATACGTTTATATAAACACACACAACTCTGCACAATAATGTGATTATGCAAAAGACTCGGAAGTGACTGACTGGGCATGTGACATGTGCAGACAAGCACCCCTTGAGTATAGTGAATGGCGATGGGTAGTGCGACTCATTACCCCTATCATGACTAGCCTCAACGCTACGCTTATGATACCGGCAAGTGCTGAAACTACACTCAGCCGGACTCAGTAAAATAATTTATATTCGCTTTTGTCGGATCCGGATTTTTGAGGTCCGAACTTTTCGAGGCTCCACTATAATTAGTTATATCTGTATAGGTGTGTATTTTAATTAATAAGGATGCTGGTGCAAATGTTTATAAAAAAGAGAATAGAGAATAATTTTGTAATTTGTATTGTATTATTTTCATATTTTAAAAATAGCGACACAGGTTCTATGATACAAAATTAATGTTTAAGCCAAATCCAATACAAAATTATTGCCTTCTGACACAGCAGATAGTTCCACCAACATTCTGTAAAAGTATAAACTACACTTGAACAAATCCGTGTAGCTAATTTTTTTATCTCTCAGAGCAAAAATAACTGGATGTATGCTTATATACACATAATTTCTTTGTACTAAGGCACATAGCATAAGAAGGTAATTGATTCCAAAATTCACCTATAAATTCTTTAGTCTAGCGAATGAACAGGAAGGCAATTCAATGAAAATTTGGTGAAGAATTCAAAGATAAAGTAAATAATTTCTTGTGAATATAAATAGAAATTTTGACAACAAAGGATTGCTAGATGCCATAATAAAAAAAAAATTTTAACAAAACTGAGTATGTGAGAATCTTGTAATGTTTACAGCCTGGAGACAATATTTACAAGAAAGTATGTGTGACAAAATGCCCTGAAGACTAAAAGTGCTTCTCATAAATATAAAGAAGTTAATGATTTCCAAAGTATGACTAAAACTAGTAGTGCTAATAACTAGCACTGCTACAATATTGTTTATTTACATAGTTGCACTTTTTATTATTAGGAAACCGAGATACAATTGGGAACCAATGAAATTGTCGACAGCAAGTGGGGTGAGATTCACAACATGGCTCTGCAGGTAAACACCACCTACCAACTGGCGGTCGTGCAGATAAGTGAATACTGTGGGGTGTACAATTTTGATGTAGTGTGGTCAGAGCCGTTTGTAGCGAGCTGAGGCATGTGTGGAGAATACGTTATGTTGTTATTTACTGTAATGCAAAATAGCTTGAATAGAATTTTTTACTAGTAGCTTTAGTTATCATATAATAGTATCTGTTAGAACATAGTATAGTATCTGTTCTAAGTAGATGCAGTTTTACGTTTTTAATTGTTTATCAATAAAATATTTTTTTATTTGTCTGTGTTTTTATTATATTTCCTTAATCTCTTGTGTGTTAATTGGAAACATTAATCTATGCGTAAGTGCATTTGATTTTCTAAATCTGTTTTTTACTTCCATGTTCCATAAGGAAATGGAAGTATGGTGATGGCGAAAAAAATCGTGTTCAAGATAAGGGCTGATTCTGATTGTACTCCCTCAAAACATGAAAAAAGTCATTTTTCGAAAATTGTGTAGAATTTTTCTATGTCAAACGATAACTGCCACAAATTCAAACAGAATCAAATAATTTTTTGCATGGGCTGAGTTGTAGAGGACTCAAGGCTTATTGATTTTGGTAAATATCGGTTAAGGGGAAAGGGTAGTTTACCTGCAACATTTTATGTTTTAACAAGAGTAAAGTACTTAATTTTGATAAATAAAGTATCCTGAAAAGAAGGTTATAATAATCCACTGTAGAAACGTAGATGAAATATCTATAAATGAAGAGGCTAGTTGAAGGGGGAGGGAATAATTTTTTATGTGTACTACGTTATCGGCAACAAAGAAGTAGTGTGTTGTTAAAATTCCTTCCTGGGCTGTTTGGCCGTGGTCCAATGTTTTCTACAAAACCAGACGTTTCTGCAGTGCCATCGACTGCCATCATCAGTGAAAATCGAGTGCGCTAACGTGAGGTGGTATATGTTAGTGACCACAGTACTGTGGTTAAGGCTGAAGAAAGAAGTAGTTTCTATGGAAATATTTCATTTCGAAAATTATTTTAAATATACATCTTAGAACATGGAAGTAATGTATAGTTCTCCATACCGATATTTTAATTTCAGTAAAGAAAATCTGTACAATCTTAAGCACAGCAGGTATAGTTGTTCTTCACTATAGTAGTACAACGAAACAAATACATACAGTGTATGTGTGCACTGTAATTTCCACATTAATAAGAGATGTAAGTTCTTTTGCTATCGGAAGCTGAAATTACAAAAATTTAAATATTCAAATTTTACTGATTCAAATATTGTGAGCGGTAAAAAATGAATGATTATTAATACCGATGTTTATAGCATGTTTTTATTAACTATTTATAGTTTTTAAAGTTAGGTAATTAAGAAATTCTTACCAAATTGGACGAACAAATTCTTACCAAATTGCATGTATGCCATATTTAAATCATGAGTATTTAAAACTTCTACAAAGTCCACAGCAAACAACTTCTTCGTCATAAATATAACAGTCAATTAGCAGCGTAGTCTTTCAGTTTCTATTGTGCGCCCTGATGTGGTGAACGATCTCAAGCCAATCTGGTGCTCTTGCAGCTTGCGAACAGCTACTGGACGGCCTGTAAAAGTGTATGGAAAAGTGGAGATTCACCTAAGTCTCGGTCGACTAGAGTTTAATCATCAAGTACTTGTTGCAGACATCGTGGATGAAGCAATTCTTGGTGTGGACGTTATGAACGCCTACGGATTTATAGTCGACTTCAAAAACAATGTCTTGAGAATCGGAGGCGAAGAGGTAATGCTATCAACAATGACGACAGCAGAAAAATCGATGGACGTCATAAACCAAGTGGCCATAACTGTTCCGCCAAACTTTGAAAATATCATCATGGTTAGAACTGCGGTAGATACTAGGGGCAATCAGTGCTCTATATTCAAACCCCAGGTAATCAGCACACCGGACATACTAATTGCCAGAAGTTTAGTAAAACCGGAAGAAACCGGAAATGTACCTATTAGAGTGGCGAATATTTTGGATCAAGCTATCACTTTACAAAGCAATATGCTCCTAGGCAAATTGACTCCTGTGGCCTGGGTAGCTGGAATAACGCAACAAAGATCAAGTTCTTCGGATACTTCCAAATTACCAGAGGAACTGCAAGAATTATTGAACAGATCTTCTAACGACCTCTCAAGTGGTGAGGTAAAAGAACTCAGACAGTTTTTACACAAATTCAAAGATTGTTTTGCAGTTCGGGGACAGTCACTGGGAAGAACCTCTCTTGTGCAACATCGCATCAATACCAGGGACACAACACCAATACGCCAACCTCCTCGAAGGCCTCCATTATCTAAACAAGAGGAAATGTCTTGGTTAGTACAGGACATGTTGACAGAGGGAGTAATCGAGCCTTCATCAAGTGCTTGGTTTTCTCCTGTAGTGCTGGTAGTGAAGAAGGATGGTGGATTGCACTTCTGCGTAGACTACCGGAGGTTAAATGACGTTACAAAGAAAGACTGCTATCCATTACCTCGCGTTGACGATACGCTAGACACGTTGTCCGGAGCATAGTGGTTTTCCACATTGGACCTGAAGAGTGGATATTGGCAAGTGGGCCTTCATCAAGAAGACAAGGAAAAGACCGCTTTCTCGACCCCAAGTGGCTTATTCCAATTTAACATCATGCCATTTGGACTCTGTAATGCACCGGCAACATTTGAAAGATTGATGGACCTGGTACTCTGAGGCCTGACCTGGAAAACTTGCCTTGTTTATTTAGACGATGTCATAGTCATTGGGAAGACTTTCAAAGACCATTTGAAAAACCTTAACAAGGTTCTAACTAGAATTCACGGTGCCCAACTGAAGCTGAGCCCGAAGAAGTGTTCTCTATTCCAGAAGGAAGTACAGTATCTGAGCCATCTGGTTTTGGCAGCGGGTGTTAGCATGGATCCTAATAAAGTAGACACCATAAGAGACTGGCCAGTGCCGAATAGTAAACACGAAGTTCGGAGTTTCCTGGGGTTATGCTCATATTACAGACGTTTTGTGAAAGGCTTCGCTACTATTGATAAACCACTACATGAGCTAACGGAAAATAAACGATTTTTTCAGTGGTCGAGGGAGTGTGATCAAGCATTTAGGACTTTGAAATTGCATTGTGTTTTCAGCCAATTCTCGCTTTCCCAGATTCCGAAGGAAAGTAAATTGTGGACACAGACGCAAGCAATACTGGTCTAGAAGCAGTTTTGCCTCAAGTGCAAAACGGTGAAGAACAAGTAATAGCGTATTACAGCAAGACACTTTCTAAAGCGAAGAGAAATTATTGCGTCATAAGGAGAGAGTTGTTGGCAATCGTCCAAGCGCTGGAGCATTTCCATAAATATCTCTATGGAAGAGAGTTTTCACTACGTACCGAACATGCCGCGCTTGCATCACTCTTGAGATTTAAAAATCCGGAAGGACAGTTGGCAAGGTGGCTTGAACGTCTGCAAGAGTACAACTTCAAGGTAAAATGTCGACGGGGGCGCCTGCATGGTAATGCAGATGGCTTATCACGAAGACCGTGCCCGGAAGACTGCCGATATTACCACAGAAAGGAAAAACAAAACTCAACCGAACATGTTCAAGCTATCACTAGATTTCCTGGCAGATGGCTGGACAACACAAGACTGTCGATAAGAACAGATGACTGATGAAGACATTGGACTGAACTTGATAGCAAAAGAGGAAGGTCGCCGCCCGGATTGGCAAGATATCTGCCATGGTTCCGAAGTGCTGAAGGGCTACTGGGCATAATGGGAATCTCTCACCTTAGAAAACGGATTGCTGAAAAGGGCTTGGGAAAATGCAGATGACGAGATGTGGTCATGCAGTTGATAGTTCCCTGAAGTAAAGTGCAGTCTGTTTTGAAGGAGATGCATGATGGAACATCTGGAGGCCATCTTGGCGTTAACAAAACCCTTGACAAAATACGGAAGCGATTCTGTTGGCTTCATCTTCGCCACGACGTAGAGGAATGGGTTCGGACGTGTGAAATATGTGCTGCAAGCAAGGGCCCACAAACCAGAAGCAGGGAAAAATGAGACAGTATAATGTTGGACTGCCTTTCGAGAGAATTGCCATAGACATTGCTGGACCATTCCCAGTTACTGACGATGGAAACCGGTACATCATGATTGTAGGTGACTACTTTACTAAGTGGGCGGAAGCATACGCACTTCCAAATCAGGAGGTTACCATTGTGGCAAAGCAGTTAGTTCACAACTTCTGTTGCTGTTATGGAACCCCTATGGAAATCCATATGGATCAAGGGAGAAATTTCGAATCAGGAGTGTTTAAAGAATTATACCGTCTACTGAGAATTCGAAAGACCAGGACAATGCCTCTGCATCCTCATGGTTGAGAGATTCAATAGGACACTTGAGCAGCATCTTTCGAAGGTTGTTGACGAGAACCAAACAGACTGGGACCAACGTATACCACTATTCCTCATGGCATATAGATCATCAGTACACGACACACCGGCATGACTCCAGCAAAATTGGTGTTTGGGCGGGAGATTCGTCTTCCTGGGGACTAAATGTTCTGATCACCTGAGACTCAGTCCCAAGAGCCACAGAACTATTCCTCGCAATTAGAAAACCAACTGCAAGAAATGAATCGCTTGGTAAGAGGACGGCTGACGATTGCTAGTGATAAAATGAAAACTCGGTATGACATTCGCAGCAATAGTGTGGATTTCCAAGAAGGAGATCAGGTCTGGTTGTTCAACCCAAAGCGCCGTCGTGGTCGCTCACCTAAGCTTCAGTCTAACTGGGAAGGACCATACACTGTGAAAAAAAGAATCAACGATGTTGTTTATCACATTCAACAGGAAGGGCAGCGAAAGTTCAAGGTTGTCCACCTACATCACCTGGCTAAGTACTACTTCAGAGACGGTTTTCCAGTTCGGGATGAATAGGCTTAAGGAGGGTGCAGTGTTACGACATCACAGAACAATCTACGTGTTTATCGAAAGTTTCAGAGAGATCCAGAATGTAATGCAGTGGTGTACGTGCTTATTGACGCATTCGCGAGATTTTTCTGGAGGCCGCCAGCCGCGCGGACTGTGTCAACGCCGCGATTAATTACATCATACACTGGCGCTAAGATGCAGTTTGGAACGTTCTGGTCTGAGAGCGGAGGTATAAATACATGGCGGCAGCGGCCTTAGTTTTCAGTATAGCTGCGATACATTTACAGTGCGGTTCGAGTTATTATCAGGCGATATTACTGTGCGCGTTCAAATGGTTATTAGCCATAACCATTCTAATTTCCTATATAATTATGGAAAAGTTCCACACTCTTAATTATATAGGTACTGTATCAGATAAAATTGGTAAATACTTTACTCAGAAGCATGTAAATATAGCTTTTAGGACGAAATCTTCTCTAGGTAGATATATTAAGAACAATAAGAGTAAAGTAGAGAAATTTCAAAAGTCAGGAGTATATGAGTTATCGTGTGGATCTTGTGACAAAATTTATATTGGCCAGTCTGGAAAATCGTTTTCAAAAAGAATGTACAATCACAATTATAGTTTGAGATATCAGGATGGTAAATCTAATTATACGAATCATTTGTCGGAAATTGATCATAATTTTAATGATAACTTGGGTCTTTCACTATAGCCTGCGGCAAAAGTCTAGCTACTTCCGCCTCCACGTTTGTACTTTTTTTCCGTGTTCGATGTGTACTAGAACTGTTTTTTCACAAGTAACTAATGCCAGGTTATGGAGGTTATGTACGACAATGTAACTTAAATAAAATTTACTTTGTTAGTGTACAATAAAAGGGTGTATTTACTAGAAGTACAGAAATTATTTTCCATTTATCGCACATAATTACGGTACACAGACGATTTTTGGAGGTTGTGTCTACGTTTAACAATGCAACTTAACCTTTTAGATTTTTAAAATTAATTAGATTTAACAAAAATTTCCTTTTGTTAGTGTACATTAAATTATTGTATGCATACAAGGCTGCTGTACATAACATTAAAGGCTGTATTTATTCGAAGTATCGGAATTAAAACCTAGTTCCAATTTAGAACGTAGACCTATAACCTATTTGCATATTTTATTGGGGTTTATTGGCACATATTTTATTAAAAGGGTGTATTTATTGGAAGTACAGAAATTAGTTTCCATTTATCGCACATAATTACGGTACACAGACGATTTTTGGAGGTTGTGTCTACGTTTAACAATGTAACTTAACCTTTTAGATTTTTAAAATTAATTAGATTTAACAAAAATTTCCTTGTTAGTGTACATTCAAAGGCTGTATTTATTGTATGGATAAAAGGCTGTATATACATTAAAGGCTGTATGTATTCGAATTAAAACCTATCGGTACTTCCAATTTAGAACGTATAACCTAGTAGGCTACGTTATTCGTACATATTTTATTGGAGTTTATTGGTACATATTTTATTAAAAGGGTGTATTTATTGGAAGTACAGAAATTAGTTTCCATTTATCGCACATAATTACGGTACAGAGACGATTTTGGGAGGTTGTGTCTACGTTTAATTATCTAACTTAGATAGTAGGCTTCGTTATTGATGCATATTTTATTGGGGTTTATTGGCACATATTTTATTAAAAGGGTGTATTTATTGGAAGTACAGAAATTAGTTTCCATTTATCGCACATAATTACGGTACAGAGACGATTTTGGGAGGTTGTGTCTACGTTTAATTATCTAACTTAACCTTTTAGATTTTTAAAATTAATTAGACTTGTAGGGGTGTGCATGGCAGAACTACTTGTAGGGGTGTGCACCCACTTTATAATCATATTTTTGGTAACACTGAGAACTTTAAGCCTTCTTTTATGCTTAAACAAATTATATATACACTTAATTATAGAAAAGCAAAAAGCAAATATGTAATTCAAAAGACTAATTTGCTCTAATAAACACATGCTGAAGTTGAAAACAAAAGAGTTTTTACTTGCCTAACTAATCATTAGTTACTAATGTGTCAGTTGGGGCTGCTTTTTCAGCAAAAGCTGGGGTATGTTGGATTCAAGAGTGGTTAAATTAAGTCATAAATCTGAGTGTGCGTCAAGTCTATTTCTGTGCTTGCTTTTCACTTGAGATGAAAATCCCATTTCACTCAAGAATGAGGTGGGGAATGGGATGAGCAACTCCGAAAGTTCAGGATATTCATCTCTTAAAGATATCCAGAACTTTGTTAAGTCAGAATCTAAAAGTTTATGGATTTTGTTGTCCATGACATGTCTCATGTTATCACTAACTATACAAAATAATTTACTAAAAATTTAGTTTTAATCCCAGCATCACAGATGATATCACACAGTTGCTCATTTAGTTTTACTGACAACATGTTAGAACTTTCAAAATACAAGAATGGGTCTTGAATCCAATTGAATTCACTGTATCCCTCTGGGAAGCAACTTTCAATCTGGTTATAGAGAGTTAAACATCAGAGCTGGTAAAAAGCAATGGTAGCCTAGAGCATGAATAACAAAAATGTACAGTTTAGACTATGTACAAAACAGGTTGAATTTAAATTGTTAAAATGATATATTTTAGTTATTTACATGTAGTAGCTTTTTAAGACACAGTAAATAAATTTCCGAACCTGACTTTGCAACCCTCCAAATGCCCTCTCGGGACCCAGCAGTGGGTCATGCCCAATAGGTTAAGAAATGCTGAACTAAAGGCATGTTTGTGGAGTGAAACATAAAAGATAACCCAGACTTCTAAAATGCTCTTAGTGAAATGGGATTTTCAGGATTAACAACACACTATTTGGTTAACAAGCACATTTTACTAATATTGTAATAACAAGTCAATTAGATAGCTTATATGTGTAGTACTCTATGTGATGCTGATCACATACTGTTAATCAGCAGCACTGCAAAATATTCTAGAGCCACACTCTTGGCATTCATCTAGAACCAGCTGAGTTTTAGAAAGTTGGCGTAATAGGTTGTGCATTCATATAGGATGATATTAGACAGCAGTTTTTAATGAAAGTGACAAATGATCAATTGTTTATTTGTGTTGTAAACTATTGTGATTTTTTTATTACTGTTTGTAGGCTATACAATGTGTCCTGGATAATTATATAAAGAGAACTGTTGTAATATAAGTGTGTTTGTTTTAGCAATTGAGAGTATCTGGTATTCAATAATTCATTCCACTGTTTTAAGTTCATAATTCTTGTCACTGGTTGTAAGAATATTATTTTCATTAATTTTCCAATTCTATGAAGTCTTCAGTAGTTTTACCACGATGAGACTCAACTTTATCACTGAAGATGCCACATCACTGAATGAGCAAAACTTTTCATTAATAATCTCAACAAAGCATGGTTATCAGCTGAAACAAAGTTTTAGTATTAAAAGCTTTAATCACGCAAATCTATAAGGGATACTAAAAAGAAATAACATAATAATTGTATTGGACATAAAGTTATGTCCACAAAACAGATTTTGTTGGAAATAAATGAAACACAATTTGACACAAATATATTAATTTTATGAATACTTGTTTGGCACATATTACAGAAGGTTACACCATTAAATGAGTTTGCCTAAGTATAAAATTCTTGTCAGATGAAAAACGTGTACAGTCAGAATACTATTTGTTATGTACAATACAAATGATTCACTATGGGTAGCAGTGACACATAAACACTAGACATTGACACTGAATTGTACTTGTTTTGAATGATTCATTGTGTGCTACCTGACCAAGACATGTTTAGTATACTGCTGTGTAACTGCTACAATGATGAATTATAAGTAGTACTTTTTGTTTTGGTCATCAACCTTGAAAAGGATAATAGAAACTTTGTATACCATACTTCCAGCAGTTTTACATGATACATTCCTAGCACAAATAAGAAAAGTTTAAATCTGCTGATGATCTAAAGGAGTGATAGTTATTTGCAGACTGACAGGGTTATAAAATAATTCTGAAAGAATTGTTGCTTTTACAATACCATCCTTTATCAAGTGGCTACTCAAATCTGCCAGCTTTTCACAGAAACTGAAGTTTGATGATTTGATCCTCATGACCTAGTGATGCTCCAAACATTTCAAGGATTCCCCTAGCCTTAAAAAACTTGACTGGCCTCATTGATTGACATGATTAATGTTAAATTTACTTTGGGATACTTCCAAACATAATACAGTTTAAAATAAACAAAACAAAATTTTATTTCTAATTTTTCCAGAACTGTATACACATAATTTGATCTGGATAGAACGTGTATTAAACAATAATACTATTTGATGCAAATAATGAAAATATCCGTGTGGAGAACTATACATGACTTCCATGTTTTAAGATTTATATTTAAAATCGTTTTAGAAATGAAATATTTCTACAGAAACTACTTCTATCTTCAGCCTCAACCACAGAAAACACACACACACACACACACAAACACACACAATTCCTTTTTTCTTTATTTAATTTGAATTCAGAGTATTGGCACATATTTTATTAAAAGGGTGTATTTATTGGAAGTACAGAAATTAGTTTCCATTTATTGCACATAATTACGGTACACAGACGATTTTTGGAGGTTGTGTCTACGTTTAACAATGTAACTTAACCTTTTAGATTTTTAAAATTAATTAATATTTAACAAAAATTTCCTTTGTTAGTGTACATTCAAAGGCTGCATTTATTGTATGGATAAAAGGCTGTATATAACGTTAAAGGTTGTATTTATTCGAAGTACCGGAATTTACTTGCAATTTATAACCTAGTACAATAACGTATAACCAAACAAGTACATTAAAATCCTTTTTACTTCCATGTTCCTTAAGGAAATGGAAGTATGGTGATGGCAAAAAAAATCGTGTTCGAGATTATTGCAGATTCTGATTGTACTACACTCAAAACATGAAAAAAAGTCGTTTTTCGAAAAGTGTCTGTGTGTGTGTGTGTGTGTCTGTCTGTCTATAGATTTTTTTCTATGGCACCCGATAACAACCGCAAATTCAAACAGAATCAAATAATTTTTTGCATACAGCCCTGATTTGTAGAGTACTCAAGACCTATTGTTTTTGGTGAAGATTGGTTAAGGGAAAAGGGTAGTTTACCTGCAACATTTTTTTTTTAATCAAGGGTAATTTGTTTCTATGGCAAACAATAACAGCCCCAAATTCAAACACAATCAAATAATATTTTGCATGCAGCCCTTAATTGTAGAGTTCTCAAGACCTATTGATTTTGGTAAAGATCGGTTAAGGGAAAGGGGTAGTTTACCTGCAACATTTTATGTTTTAACAAGGGTATTTACTATGGCAAACGACAACAGCCGCAAATTCAAACATAATCAAATAATGTTTTGCATACTGCCCTGAATTGTAGAGATCTCAAGACCTATTGTTTTTGGTGAAGATCGGTTAAGGGAAAGGGGTAGTTTACCTGCAACGGTTTACGTTTTAACAAGAGTGAAGTACTTAATTCTGATAAATAAAGTATCCTGGGGTACCCGTATCCTGAAAAGAAAATCATACATAAAACATCCTTCAATTTGTCAAACATAAAACACGATTTACAAGGAACACACATAAGTTGTTAGAAATTATCGAACCGAATTCAAATAAATGATTTTAAATATAAACATTAGAACATGGAAGTCATGTATGGTTCTCCATACCGATATTTTCAATTTCAAGAGGAGTGTCAGTTTTTTAGTTTCAAAGGATAAAGAAAACACTTGTTTACAATTACTTCTAAGATGTCAAGGGTAATTGTAAATTGGGGTACCCGTAAATTGAATTTTAGAGCTGTATTTATTATTTATATTTAAACAATTTTTTGTACGCAACATAATAACAAAAGGTTGAAATATTTGCAGTTATTTCAATTTTAAAACGTATACACAATTTTGCTTAGAATAGCCAAAGACATCACGTGGTCTTTTATTTTACATTACACTTTACACCACGAGGTAAAATTGTGTTGTTACAATGGCTGACGCGCGAATAGATATGAAGCTTGTTCCCATGTTTCATTACATTTTTAATCAGTGTTGTGTTGTGAGTTTGACATTCATTTAATTAAAGAATGATTAGCTACGATGAACTGTTGAGTGTTATTAGTACAGAAGAGGATGCAATTTCTTTTCTTCAAGAAAAAGGTTTGGTTCACAATCCTCGTCAATGTGAACAAGGACACGACATGGTTTTGGCCCTTGGGCAACAACAGCGTTGGTGTTGCAGTAAGACGACTTGCCGTGAGTATAAGGTAGTTCGCAATGGCACATTTTTACAGGGGTCCAGATTACCGCTGAGAACAATAATAAAATTTATTTATTTGTGGTGTGAAGGCCGAAGTAGTGTTAAAAACAGTAAAAAACAACTGGAAATCGGCGTCAACACACACACAGAATGGACGGCTTACTTAAGATATATCTGTACCGTAGACGTCACGAGAAACCCAAAGAAAATTGGAGGACCAAATTTAACAGTTGAAATCGACGAGAGCGTGTTTGCCAAGAGAAAAAAATAATGTTGGCCGAGTGTATCCACAGCAGTGGGTGTTCGGTGGATACTGCCGAGAAACGAAGGAATGCTTTCTGTGTAGTGTGGAAGATAGATCAGCCGCTACCCTGCTACCTCTCATAGTGGCAAATATTGAACCAGGGTCTACTACAATGTCAGATGAGTGGCGTTCGTACCGTCAAATTGTTAATTTGCCACAACAGTACAGTCATTTGACTGTAAACCATAGTTATAACTTTGTGGATCCTGAAACTGGTGCGCATACTCAAGGCGTCGAAAGCATGTGGCGGTCCTGTAAACGGCGAAACATGATTGAATGTGGTACGAGAAGGGAACGCTTAAATTCCTATTTAAGTGAGTTCATGTGGCGAACAAGAAATAGAAATGAGGATTTGTTCCAGAAAATGCTGGAAACCATCAACAAATATGAGCCCCCTTCTTACTAAAAACAAATATGATTTTGGTAAGTGTTATCAATTTTGGTAAGTATGTTCTATTTAGTGTGAGAGATATTATTTAATATTGGAATTATATTGCCAAATACAGTTAGACAACACGTTGATTAGAAAAGACTTTATTCACTGAACTAACCTTCCTAGAATACATACATCCGTTATAACAATAATAATACGCGCATGCGTATTGTACATACATTGTTTAACCATATTTATATAGTACATATGATATATTTGGCATTTAGAATACGTTTTCATAATGATATTGACTTTGAAATCACATGCTTAGTTTAATTATTCATTGCTCAAGCTTAATCCAATACCATTTTCAAGGATTTTAAGTATTCTGTAAAAGTATTTTGTTTCCTTATTGAACACAGTACATGACACATTAAAAGTATTCAGTACTTAAAAGTAGGTTAGGTTACATTATTTAATCTAAACAACTTCACAGCAGCTGTAACAAAGTTAATTATAAAATAATAATCATTTTGTATATTTTCTTTTACAAGTGGATTTTAAGCCAAAAAGCTGATATCATATAAAGTGTAATAATCATGTGCAGTGTATTATTATTTTTAATATCATAGGTTACAGATTAAACTAACCTTATACTCACGAGGTATAATTGTACTGATTTCACCTGTAAAAGAACGGTTGGCTGAAAATAAGACACAATTGTAACACATATCAGAACCTGTGTGTGTGTGTTTTGGTGGACGGGTCAATAATCTGTAAACCCTTTAATATTGGTCTCCTAGAATGTTGACTGATTAAACAAAATAATTGATTAATGTTCATATGTCAGTACTTTGTGTGTCCGGTGATGTAGGCCTAATTTATTTTTCTTTGCAGGCACAAGAAAAGGGTAGAAACATTTAGGCCTACATCATCATTACGCAGGCTGAGGAACTGAAACTTCCAGCACTATATTCAGGTTTGTAATTTACACAGTGAAACCAGTCGAAACAAAGTATTAAAATCCTTTGAAAATATTAAAAGCAGGCACATTACATCATACATACACAGTATCATCATTGTTGGTGTTCTGTGTGACAGGTCCCAGATATTACCAATCATCTCCATTCATATGTATTTGCCTTGAACTTTTGAGCTTTCATCTCTACATAAGATACTCCACTTCGCATTTCGTACACAAGCTCATCTTCTCTCCTTTCATGGTTCTTTCAAAAACTGGTGTTAATTGTTCATTTTCTCTCAGGATTAAATATACTTATACTTAATATTCAATGAATGTTTTAGTGGATAGTTAGTGAGGATCGGTCAATAATACAACTTTTAGTTATTTTGCGTCGACGTTTCGACAATATTTATTGTCATCTTCAGGACCTGTGTATGAAATACAATAGAAATATCAAACATAACGAAACAATTAAATATTTGGGTGAACGTGTTGGTGATGTGAGTGTGTGCGTGTGTATGTATGTATCATTTTTATGTGAAGACTTATGATAGTTTGTTTACATCTTCAAATTATCTTTAAGAAAGCGAGCAAATTATAGTATGAGAGAACTTAATTTATACAGTATTACAATTTACATTACTAAATATAATGTTATTTTAATTAATTAAACGAACAGTAATCTAATCTAATATCCAATTGTTGGTTACTGTTTGTTTAATTAATTAAAATAACATTATATTTAGTAATTTAAATTGTAATACTGTATAAATTAAGTTCTCTCATACTATAATTTGCTCGCTTTCTTAAAGATAATTTGAAGATTTAAACAAACTATCATAAGTCTTCACATAAAAAATGATACATACATACACACGCACACACTCACATCACCAACACGTTCACCCAAATATTTAATTGTTTCGTTATGTTTGATATTTCTATTGTATTTCATACACAGGTCCTGAAGATGACAATAAATATTGTCGAAACGTCGACGCAAAATAACTAAAAGTTGTATTATTGACCGATCCTCACTAACTATCCACTAAAACATTCACTGATTGACGGTCACTAAAAATTTAAGGATTTAATATTCAATACTTAAAAGTTGGTTAGGTTACATTATTTAATCTAAACAACTTCACAGCAGCTGTAACAAAGTTATTTATAAAATAATTATCTGCTGTATTTTTTCCTTTACAAGTGGATATTAAACAAAAAACCGATATCATATTCTTATACCATAAGAAGTAATATAATCGGGAGCCATTCCACATCAAATCAACGCAGGGTATAAACCTGACCATCTCAGAATTTGATGAAATTTGGTATGTAGGTAGTCCTCATGGAGATTAATAAAAATACAAATTTTTTTTCAAATATCTCAAACGGTTTAGAAATTACGGCTATGTAAAGTTTTCAAAAAACGGCCAAAAACGCACGTCCGACATATTTTGAAATCACCACAGCTGCTCTCCTAATTGAGCTAGAGAGATGGGAGTGGTGTTATTTTACTCAGTTTTTCATGCAGTTTTCAATGATATACAGCACAACATACCTTTTCATAAAAGGTTTTTTTGTAAACACAAATCAAAATTTTAAATTTAATTTTCTCAAAAAGTGCATTTTTGAAAATTTTTTAAAAATTCCTACAAATAGTTTAGACCTTTGGTAAGTGATTCTCGAAATTTCAAAGTGGGAGGCTAATGGGTTCATAGTTAAATAATAATTTAAAAAAGAGCGTTTTATAAAACTGATAGTAGGCCTAGATATTAAAACATATTTCATTACTATATTAAATTATTTATACACTTTACATTAAATCTTTAACACTTACATTTTTAGCAAAATTTTATGTAGAACTTGATGATAGAGCTTGTGAAGTTGTTGTGGCTTCTTCAGGTGTTATTACGTAAATCCTTCCAGTAGGAGTTGTAGGATCAACTTTGCTAAGCACGTCTGTCAGTGATATCCACAATACGTCCGGCTTCCTTGGATATGAAAATGATGATGAAGGGCCAGCAGGATGTAGAAATGTCACTTTTAGTTCATCCTCTTCTTCATTCTTCTCCAACACATATGCCAGCCACCACTTTTGGTCATATACGGCCGTTATATAACCGCTTACTTCTGACATTTGTAGTTTTTCTGAGGATTTTTGGATGATCACTGTTCCTTCTGTTGTATCTTCAGAGAATATTTTTACACAAATCTTTGATACGCTTGAATGAACAGGTATATAAGCATGATACTGTTGAGTTCCCTTAATAGTTACTGCTTGGCTGAAACGGTCATTCAGAAATGTTTCGGACTCAACATACTCATCTTGTGTGGAGAAGGTGAAATTAATTCCAGATAAATTTTCAACTGCCCATTCATAAAGTTGGATAGGTGTTAAAATTTGGTTGTCATATGGACGTTGCAGGCTTGCTCTTGCAGCAAGTCTCTTGACTGAGCCCCCAACCCCATCACATGGTCCTTTCCCATGTGCAGTTGCGGAAAAATGCCATTCAGCCTCTACACCAAAATCTTGCTTGTGATAACATAAATTGATAAAATTTTTCTTATTTTTATATTGTGCAGCACACCCATCTGCGTAATAAAAAATCTTTTTTGGCACTGTTTGAAACTTTGTTGTCATGAACTCGACAAGTTTTTTTTTGGAATGTATACACAGAAACAGTGTTATGCTCTAAACAAGGTGAAATTACAACAAAACTTGAGTGTTTAATTTTATCATCTTCTCTGTAATAAATCACAAAAGGGTGTATTGTCACTTGTTCGCTTGCCCAGTGATAACTTTGAGCTTCGTCCTGAACGACAATGTTATAGTTTTCAGAGAAATCTAAGTTTACTACAAACTCTGACTCTTTTAAATTTTCTTTTTTGTCATTAATGAATGAAGACTGCTGCTTTGCAATAAAATCATGTTTGATTAAGAGAGTCAGTTTGTCACAAAAAACATTTATAAAATCTTCATTAGATTTCTGTAAAGTTTCAAGGTTGCAACGATCAACAGACACCCACTGACGATAGGTGACATTTTCTATAAGATTTTCTTCAAAAGCCTCTTCAATGATTTTGCGAATTGGGGCAACACCAGGGCATTCTCTACATTCACTCATATAGCAATTAATGTTTGGTGAATTACACAGCATTTTTGCCAAACAGTGTTTATATGTATTTAGTTGTCTATTTGTAGTACTCAATTCTATGTCTTTTGACCTCACTGTAACTGTTTATTCTCCGTTTCTTCCAGCAATTGTTCTTGTAACCTGTCTTGTATGTTACTGTACTAATTTTTAAAATAAACATGTATCTTGTAGCATAAGCTATTAACCGTAGTGCATACTCCTTCTTTATCTAAAAAGTGGTAGATATGTAATACTAACCTATTAAAACTGTGTATTTAATAATACTAACTTATTAACCATAATGCATGTTCCGTTGAATATTGTTTTTACAGAAACACCAGCTAGCCACAGGTGGTCGTGAGTGGTAAGGAGGTGACTCTATACGCTTCTCGATACATCACCTGGAATGATATTCTGGACCTCTGCGGACCTCCACATGTACTCACTTAAATAGGAATCTAAGTGTTCCCTTCTCGTACCACATTCAATCATGTTTCGGCGTTTACAGGACCGCCACATGCTTTCTACGCCTTGTGTATGCGCTCCCGTTTCAGGTCCACAAAGTTATAACTATGGTTTACAGTCAAATGACTGTACTGTTGTGGCAAATTAACAATTTGACGGTACGAACGCCACTCATCTGACATTATAGTAGACCCTGGTTCAGTATTTGCCACTATGAGAGGTAGGAGGGTAGCTGCTGATCTATCTTCCACACTACACAAAAAGCATTCCTTCGTTTCTCGGCAGTATCCATCGAATACCCATTGTTGTGGATACACCCGGCCAACATTATTTTTTCTCTTGGCAAACACACTCTCGTCAATTTCAACTGTTAAATTCGGTCCTCCAATTTTCCGTGGGTTTCTAATGACGTTACGGCACAGATATATCTTAAGTAAGCCGTCCACTCTGTGTGTGTGTTGACGCCGATTTCCAGTTGATTTTTACTGTTTTTCACACTACTACGGCCTTCACACCAGAAATAAATAAATTTTATTATTTTTCCCAGCAGTAATTTGGACCCCTGTAAAAATGTGCCCTTGCGAACTACCTTATACTCACGGCAAGTCGTCTTACTGCAACACCAACGCTGTTGTTGCCCAAGGGCTAATACCATGTCGTGTCCTTGTTCACATTGACGAGGATTGTGAACCAAACCTTTTTCTTGAAGAAAAGAAACTGCAGCATCCTCTTATGTACTAATAACACTCAACCATCGTAGCTACTTACAACACAACACTAATTAAAAATGTAATGAAACTGGAACAAGCTGTAACAACATCAATAAATTAGCAAATTCATAAGTGTGTTTTATTTTGGTTTCCACTGTACTATGTGACGATCGGTGAGACCGTCGTAACAATTTAACGAAACATCCCAATTAATTCAATATTATACGTTGAGGATTATAATTTTACATATACACTAATGTAAAATATAAAACATTATTGTTATCTGATTTCAAGCTTGCAGAGTCAATCCAAATAAATTATGTCTGAATGTATGTACACACATAACAGGCAAAATACAAGTGTTCTGTCTTGCCTGCTGTCATAGAAAATATATTCTGTATTTCTTTATGGTTGCAACTTCATTCATGTGAGTGAAAATTAATTTATATAAATCTCAAATCATCACCGGAATCTACACTGTTGACTGTAAACAAATACAATAAATTCCTTTTGTGATCACTTTGGGCCAATATGAATTTAATAGCACTAGCCGATAATAACAATAACTGATAACAAGATTATGCAAGATTTGCCATTACTTTCCTATACCTGTGATTACAGGCATATTGATATACCTGTTACTATGTATAGAGGAGTTAGTATATATATTGTATGTTAAAACTGTGAGGTGTATTTTATAATCTGGAACATTTTATACCAAATGATTTAATCACAAAAGATTATGTAAAACACAAAATTACAACAAACACACCAAAAGTATCTATTGAAATTTAAAAAAAAACACAATTATATAAATGACAAATTATTCAATAAATGATTAAATATGTACCATAATTTATTAGATACTGCAATTATTTTTTATAGAAACAAACATCCACTAGCAGCTACAAAACCAATTTTCCCTATAATGTACCTAGCAAGATCCTGATCTTTTCGATACATTGTTGGATTGTTAATGCTAGCATTTTTTTATTCTTTTCCCTAAACATTTTGAAACCATAATTTCAAAGCGATACTACCTGAGATGCCTTTCCATTGTGTTTCCTTTTGCTCCAAAAAAAAATATTTTGTGGTATTGATGTCTTTATTCTTTAAAATTTTGTGTGAGGGAGATTGCAAAATTTTTAACTGAACTGTAGCATTTCATTTTCTCAGTTTTTTGTCATTTTTTGTGCTACTGTAAAGTGTTCACTTTTTATTTACACCTAAGTCATGCCGTTTTTATTTTACATTTTTACACTTTCTGTCAAGCTACTGTAAAGCTACATTAAAATATACAATTTTATTTTTAAAAAATGATCAAATCAAGCACTTGTCTGTAATGAACAGAACACTGTGTAATAACTGAAATACATGAGAGTTTTATTTAAGGTTATTGCTGGCTCTCACATCCTACCTTCCAGTATTTTCGTATCATCCGTCAGAACAGTGAATAACTCAACAGGATACTAAGTCATTCTTACTACTGTTCAGATGCATTTAGCATATACACCAGAGGCAGATTTATGCATAGGCAAAGTAGGCTACTGCCTACGGGCGGCAAATTTTGTAAAGGTTGTTATGTTGTTTTTATACCTAAGAGATGTTTCAAATGCCACTCCATTTCGTCTCAATATGATAAGAAGCTTTTAAAAATACAGTATATGTTGTTTAGTAACAAGGCTTATTACATAAAGAGAATAGTTCATCATTTACTTCTGATCTGTATATGAAGTAGGTCCTACATCGTTTTTTCACAATTACATTTACATACATTATATATGTGATACTTCCATTATATTAATTATTTAACTATTAATTTGTTTACATTCAAATTTCGAACATTCTTTACCGACTCTGTAATTTGACATGAGTGAATGTCAATAGATGCCACTAGCTGCTAACAGACAGACTATGAGCATAGTATAATTTCATACCCAACTCTAGTGCCAGTTGAGCTTCAACCTGCCGAGGAGGGAAATAAGAGGTCTACACATAGTACGTGTCTGTTAAACACCTGTTGTATTTTACATAAATCGTAAAATATATATTCATCAAATAAATTGATAGGCAAAAAGTGATAAGTGAAAGGATGATTATGTCAAAAGATGTGTATATAATGTATTTTCATTTATTATGTTAGGGTAATATTAGTGGAATGATAATATTCTACCACTACTGTATTACAGTATACAAATGTAGTGATATATCTTGGCACAATACTATATAATAAATCTGGATAAAAGGCTCATTTCAAATAGAAAGGATAGCTGGTGTGATCAGACATAACAAATTTGTATTAGTTTTTTGAGAATGTATTCCTATCAAACAGCAATAAGCATATTTTCAAACCTTTATGGATGTGTGTCATGGAATTTACAGATTGCACCAAAAGAAACAGTTAAAATATATCTTCAATTAAACAAAAATTGGTCTTGTAATATGAGTTAGTAATACAGCAGGAACTAATCAGTTAATTGCTATTACAAAATGCCTTATTCCTTTTTCATGATGATCAGATTTTGCTATACGCCTGCATAAATAAAAATTAGGTAAATTGCTTAACTCTCAACACAAAGTATTTAAACTATTTAACATGAAAAGTTCATCATGTCACATATTCTAGTAACAAGGTAAGTTTTTGGAATAGTGTTTTAGCTGAATTTATACACTAGGAGGACACTCAGCATTTTGTTTGTGTGTGTAACTCTGGTTAATCAAAGAGAATTATTTGTGTAAATTCAAATTTAGTAATACAAATCTACTACCATAAAGGCCTGGAATGCTATGCGTTAAAGAATTTTAATTAACTTTATATGGGGAAATCTGGTTTACATACATTATTTCTGAAAATAATAATCCTGAAATGTAATCAGTACTTATATCAAGTTAAGTGCAATAATTAAATAGATTCTTCAACTTGCACGTTGCAAACTTCAGGTGCTAATCCTTTACATTATTTTTAATTCAACATCAATTTATGTTCGGCAACGTTAAAAAGAACATGTTATGGCCTCTGAGAAAGTACACAGTGAGTGGAAGCTGGCTTAAATGAAGGTAAACATTTTATCTAATAATTAGTGTCCCGTGTTAGAAAACATGTGCAATACATATTATAAAAAGAAGGATATTGTTTTTACTTCCATGTTCCATAAGGAAATGGATGGCGAAAAAAATCGTGTTCGAGATAAGGGCTGATTCTGATTGTACTACCCTCAATACATAAAGAAGTAATTTTTTGAAAGATGTCTGTGTATAGAATTTTGTCCCCGAATGATAATTGCCGCAAATTCAGATAATTTTTTGCATATTGTAGAGGACTCAAGGTCTGTTGATTTTGGTGAAGATCGGTTAAGGAGAAGGGGTAGTTTACCTGCAACGTTTTATGTTTTAACAAGAGTAAAGTACTTAATTTTGATAAATAAAGTATCCTGAAAAGGTCATAATAATCCACTCTAGAAAGGTAGATGAAATATCGATAAATGAAAAGGGGTAGGGGGAAGTTGAAGGGGGAGGGGATAATTTTCTATAATTTAAAATGATAAGTGAAGGGGAGGGGATAATTTTTTATATGTGTACTACATTATCGGCAACGATGAAGTAGTTTGTTGATAAAATTCCTTTCCAGGCTGTTTGGCCGTGGTCCAATGTATTCTGCAAAACCAGACGTTTCGGAAGTGCCATCGACTGCCATCATCAGTGAAAATCAAGTGCGCTAATGTGAGGTGGTAGATGTTAGTGACCACAATTCTGTGGTTGAGGCTGAAGATAGAAGTAGTTTCTGTAGAAATATTTCATTTCTAAAACGATTTTAAATATAAATCTTAAAACATGGAAGTCATGTATGGTTCTCCACACATTAGATTGTACTGGGTTCTAAATTGGAAGTAGAATTCTTGAAAAGAACGAATCCATAATATTTTTACCATGTGGGGCGCATTCCTTGAAACATGTGGGTGTTAATGCTGCAAAACTCAATGCAGATGTGATGACATTTTTTGGGCATGTTGCAAGTCTTTACTCATTTTTCTCTAGCAGCCCTAGAGAAAAATGTTGGGAAGTTTTGAAAAAGCACATTCCTTTATCACTGCAGAGCTTCCCTGAAACAAGATGAAGTGAGAGGATCCAAGCTGTCAAACCGATAGTTAAGCACTACCCTGGAGTACTTAAATTGTTGGATATACTTTAGAAGAGATGTCTTCTAGTCTAACTCCCTCTGCCTACAACATCATATTAGGGTTTAAGAAATATTTCAATTCCACAAAGAGCTTAATGTTGGCATCATTTTGGTTCAAAGTGCTTTCATATATTGACTAAAAAAATGTTGTTATTCAAAGCAAAGGAATCACACTCATTGAAATAACTCTAGTGGAAGATTTGCTGACAGAATTGAAATTGTTGCGTGATAACCCAGACAGCATAATTGAAGAACCAAACTTAATTGCAAAAGAACTAATAAAAGTTCCTCCTGAATCTCCCAAAAGGTGGAAAAAAAGTACAGATCAATCCAATAGTGATTTTTCAGTAAACAAAGATCAAGAAAATAAATTTAAAACCTCAGTCATGTACCCAGTATTAGAGTTTGTAATGGGCAACATAAAAACACGATTCACTGCAATTAGTTCAATTCGTGACTTGTTTCCACCAGTATTGAACTTTACGGACATGGAAAATGATGAATTAGAATTGAAAGTAAAAGTTCTCATTAGCAAGTTTAAAAAGGAATTGGCAATGGATCTATTTGAAGAAATATTACACTTGAAGAACATTTATAAAACAGAGTTTGAATCAGAAAAGAATCCACTAAGCCTACTCCAAAAACCTTCAAACTGTATTTGTGAACTTCTGTCTTGCCTATAGGCTTTTCTGTACTATTCCAGTTACAGTTTCGTCTCCTGAAAAATCTTTGAGCAGTGTAGCGAATTCACTGAAAACTTGGCAGAGAATCACTACCTACCAAGAAAGGCTTAATAATTTGCCAATTTTAGCTATTACAAATGAATTGGCTAACAGTATTCCACTCTAACCCATTATTAATACTTAATCATTTGGGTGTTAACAGAAACTGCACATTGCTTTTTATTGCATTATGTTGAAAAAAGGATTTTAATGTACTTGTTTGGTTATAGGCCTACGTTAGATTGTACTGTGTTCTAAATTGGAAGTAGGTTTTAATTCCGGTACTTCGAATAAATACAGCCTTTTATCCATACAATAAATACAGCCTTTGAATGTACACTAAGTAAGAAAATATTTGTTAAGTCTAATTAATTTTAAAAATCTAAAAGGTTAAGTTAGATAATTAAACGTTGACACACCCTCCCAAAATCGTCTCTGTACCGTAATTATGTGCGATAAATGGAAACTAATTTCTGTACTTCCAACAAATACACCCTTTTAATAAAATATGTGCCAGTAAACCCCAATAAAATATGCACCAATTACGAAGCCTACTATCTAAGTTAGATAATTAAACGTAGACACAACCTCCCAAAAACGTCTCTGTACCGTAATTATGTGCGATAAATGGAAACTAATTTCTGTACTTCCAATAAATACACCCTTTTAATAAAATATGTACCAATAAACTCCAATAAAATATGTACGAATAACGTAGCCTACTAGGTTATACGTTCTAAATTGGAAGTACGGATAGGTTTTAATTCGAATAAATACAGCCTTTAATGTATATACAGCCTTTTATCCATACAATAAATACAGCCTTTGAATGTACACTAACAAGGAAATTTTTGTTAAATCTAATTAATTTTAAAAATCTAAAAGGTTAAGTTACATTGTTAAACGTAGACACAACCTCCAAAAATCGTCTGTGTACCGTAATTATGTGCAATAAATGGAAACTAATTTCTGTACTTCCAATAAATACACCCTTTTAATAAAATATGTGCCAATACTCTGAATTCAAATTAAATAAAGAAAAAAGGAATTGTGTGTGTGTGTGTGTGTGTGTGTGTGTGTGTGTGTGTGTGTGTGTGTGTGTGTGTGTGTGTGTGTGTGTGTGTGTGTGTGTGTGTGTGTGTGTGTGTGTGTGTGTGTGTGTGTGTGTGTGTGTGTGTGTGTGTGTGTGTGTGTGTGTGTGTGTGTGTGTGTGTGTGTGTGTGTTTTCTGTGGTTGAGGCTGAAGATAGAAGTAGTTTCTGTAGAAATATTTCATTTCTAAAACGATTTTAAATATAAATCTTAAAACATGGAAGTCATGTATAGTTCTCCACATGGATATTTTCATTATTTGCATCAAATAGTATTATTGTTTAATACACGTTCTATCCAGATCAAATTATGTGTATACAGTTCTGGAAAAATTAGAAATACAATTTTTGTTGTTTATTTTAAACTGTATTATGTTTGGAAGTATCCCAAAGTAAATTTAACATTAATCATGTCAATCAATGAGGCCAGTCTAGTTTTTTAAGGCTAGGAGAAACCTTGAAATGTTTGGAGCATCAGTAGGTCATCATGATGGATCTAATAATCAAACTTCAGTTTCTGTGAAAAGCTGGCAGATTTGAGTAGCCACTTGATAAAGGATGGTATTGTAAAAGCAACAATTCTTTCAGAATTATTTTATAACCCTGTCAGTCTGCAAATAACTATCACTCCTTTAGATCATCAGCAGATTTAAACTTTTCTTATTTGTGCTAGGAATGTATCATGTAAAACTGCTGGAAGCATGGTATACAAAGTTTCTATTATCCTTTTCAAGGTTGATGACCAAAACAAAAAGTACTACTTATAATTCATCATTGTAGCAGTTACACAGCAGTATACTAAACATCTCTTGGTTAATACCTGTACTCTGGTCAGGTAGGACACAATGAATCATTCAAAACAAGTACAATACAGTGTCAATGTCTAGTGTTTATGTGTCACTGCTACCCATAGTGAATCATTTGTATTGTACATAACAAATAGTATTCTGACTGTACACGTTTTTCATCTGACAAGAATTTTATTTTACTAAAAATGAACTTTATCTTGTGAAAAACTTACTTTTTTCGTCGGACGCGTTTCGGCTTAAGTATCCGCCTTCTTCAGCTTTTTGGTCAGACTGCCATCATTTCGTAACGGTTTTTGTGTGGAAGGTGTAGTGGGGGTGGTGTGTGGAGGAAGGGGATTGGTGCAGGGATTCAACTTGATGTTTGTTTTTTGTAAAATTGTGTCAAAAAGTGTATGTGATTTATATTGTAATTGATCGTCGAGTATGTTGTTTGGTTGTGTTGTGTGGTGTTTATATATTTCGTATTGTTCAGTTGTGTTGAGTTTTCGGCCTTTAGGTAAGTAATGTAAAATTTCGAGATTGGTGTCTATGTTGGTGTAATTGTGGTTTTCTGTGTGTATGTGTGTGGCAAATGCGGAGTGTATATTGTTGTTGGTTAGAGCTTTTAAATGTTCAGAATAATGGGATGAAAAAGATCTTCCTGTCTGGCCGATGTAGAAACTATTGCAGTCATTACATTTTAATTTGTAAACACCTGTTTTGTTATATTTGTCTATGTCTGTGTTTGTATTATTGATGTGTTTTGTAATGGTATTGGTTGTTCTGTATGCTATTTTGTATTTGTCTTTTCTGAATGTGTTGGCGATTTTGTGTGTGTAGGAGTTGTGGTATGTGAGTGTGATGTACGTATTGTGTTGTGTGCTGATGGTATTTTGTGTTTTGTTGTTTTTGTTTTTGATGCGTTTGTGTAGGTGTTTATTAAATTAGGGTTGTAACCGTTTTTGATTGCTATGTATTTTATTGTGTTGAGTTCGTCGGTGTAATCTTGTTTATTTAAGGGTATTTTAGTTAGTCTATGGAGCATATGGTTGAAGGCCGCATGTTTATGTTGTGTTGGGTGGTTTGATGTGTTGTGTATAACCATGTCAGTTGTGGTTGGTTTCCTGTATATTTTGTATGTGTGTGTGTTGTTAGTTTTGTTAATTGTTAGGTCTAGAAAATTTATACTATTGTTTTGTTCAATTCAATACTATAATAGTATAGTAATAATAGTATTTACCAATTTTATCTGATACAGTACCTATATAATTAAGAGTGTGGAACTTTTCCATAATTATATAGGTACTGTATCAGATAAAATTGGTAAATACTTTACTAAGAAGCATGTAAATATAGCTTTAAGGACGAAATCTTCTCTAGGTAGATATATTAAGAACAATAAGAGTAAAGTAGAGAAATTTCAAAAGTCAGGAGTATATGAGTTATCGTGTGGGTCTTGTGACAAAATTTATATTGGCCAGTCTGGAAGATCGTTTTCAAAAAGAATGTACGATCACAATTATAGTTTGAGATATCTGGATGGTAAATCTAATTATGCGAATCATTTGTCGGAAATTGATCATAATTTTAATGATAACTTTAAAATTTTACATGTATGGGAAAAAGGTAAAAACTTGATTTACTTGAAGCCCTCGAAATTAATAAGCGTAAAGATTTAGGTTTGCTTTTGAATAACCAAACTGATTTAAATAGTTCTCCGCTTTTAAATTTGAAATTATATAAGTAAATGTACGTTCCTTTCTAATTTGTATATAGTTGTGTATATGTTATGTATATTGTTTATTGTTCTAACTTAAGTCGATTATCGTTTTCATGGCACTGGCTTTATGTGATATTTTATTGTACGTAACTAGTCAGCTCTTAACCATCTGAAGAAGGCACTGTGTGCCGAAACAGCTGTCGTGGTTATTATAGTTTTTAAATATATGACGAGTGAAAATCACGAAAACAAGTTTGTAGTTTTCTTTATAAAATTATAAATAAAATATCCTGAAAAGGTCATAATAATCCACTGTAGAAAAGTTGATGAAATATCTATAAATGAAAAGGGTAGTCAAAGAGGGAAGGGGTAATTTTTCAAAAACTACATTTTTGATGTCGAATAAACTACTTCATTTTGAAGGATAAGATACCTTAGTAATTACATATAATGAAACTATTACTCAATAAAAGTGTAAATATCACAAATGGAGTTATTTGGTTAAGGAGGAGGGGTAGTTTAACCTGCATTGTTTTGTTTTAACAAGATTGAAGTACTTTTTTTGATAAGTGGTCCGAAAATAAAGTTATGATAATCCACTGTAAAATGGTAAATCAGATATCTATAAATGGAAGGGGCAGTTGAAGGGGGAGGGTGATTTTTGAAAACTACTTTGCTTATATCAAGTAAAGTACAAGTATTTAATTTTTAAGGATAAGATACCTTAACAACACATATGATAAAACTATTACTTGTAACTGTACGAAAAAATATAAAGAAGAAATTAAATTGAGCCCCGATTATTACTATTTTCTTTTTGACTTGCCTTTTAAAGATCGGAAGATTCCCAAAGTCCCCCACCACATTTTTTGGAGGAAATGTGGAAAGCATTTCACACCTCCCAAAGAAACAATTTAGTAAATAATTGAATAAACAAAAACTCCCTCACAGAAAAAATTCCAGGGCCGTCTAGGCGAACTTATTGACACAGAGAATAGGTTACGGGTATAGGGTGTAATTAACTAAGCTAACACATTATAGGGAGAAATCTAACTTTATTTTAATAAAAAACATTATGCTCTTTGTAATGTTATATTATTATGCAATGTAATGTTATTAATTATGTAATGTAATAATAAGACAAAAACATTTCTCAATTGCAAATCACTACTTTTGTGGTTTGTGAAATTTCCCCCTCCCTTTTTTCTTTCACTCTCTCACACACGCTATTGAGATCTCACTTTCATTCCATTTTTTTTAAGGTATTTTTACTTTAAAAAATAAATTTTAAACAATTTTGCCAATTTGGTTATTTCCTTATTTTTTTGTACTTATCTATTCCGATGGGAGACTCCTGCCTGTTGCACCACCAGTCGTAATTTCACTTTCCTGACGAAAACTCAAAAAAAAGTTCTAAAAGTCCAAATTTATGTTTACATGTTTTTGCTTTGATTTAATTTACTTGTTGATCACCATTTTCAACACTTTAATACAAAAACTCGGTAGGCCTATCGTGACTGCCCAGGCCTACCTTGATTGTTCACGCGCACTGTAGACTACATCTGTACTGTTTGGTTGTGGCCTGGACACTGCCGCGCTTCGCTAGCGTTTGGTGCCACAATTCCGTTCAAAAGCGCGTTTGAAACCAGTTTTCGTTGGTTTTCTCCACCCATCCTATCGTGGTCACTTATTTTTCCATTGACCAGCACGACACCATTTGGCTGGCCACACCCAGACAGTGAACTATTTCATCATACACAAATGCCTAACTGGTGACTAACCATGACTTCACCAGCTAAAAATATAACTTGCCACACAATACCGCATGTCCCGTAAAACCTTGTATACAAAACTTGTAGCCCAAATTTTGCCCCATTACAAGACCCCCCCCCCCAATGAGAGGTTTTATGTCTAAAAACATAAAACCTCTCATTGCCTAAACCTAGGAGGATCAGCGAGGATATGGCACTACGACCCCCCTTACTTCCTGAGATTAAAAGTTGGGTACTTACCCTCCTAATCCAGTGGCTGTAGCCGCACCTGCATGACTTTACTGGACTTCCTTCATCAGGATCCCAACACCGTAAAGCCAGACAGGCACTTGGCGACCCTGCCCTGACGCGCTGGCCAGCACAGGTTCGCCGCCACAGTTCCACACAGATTCTGTAACAACAAAAGCAAAAACATTATCAAATGGTCTTTCATAAATCCATATCCTTGCATTGATTTGGGTTCCTCCTAGAAGTACTGATTTGCATTTACCTAAGTACTGATTTGTGGTATCTTTATTATCTTAACACTCAAATAACATTACAATTCAAAAGCAGATACTCTTATGCTAAAATAACACACATTATTTAACCCAAGTAACTTATCAACGTTCATAAGTATATATCAAAATACAATTGTAAACCATATAAAAAATACCCAAATTCAATGTCTCAACTTTCTAAAGATTACACTTTGCACTTATTGTCACCTTAACTGGTGCAATCAATTGTCCACAATTCATTAACATGCAAGTTCAAATTCCATTAACACAAACTGTCATAACATTTTATAACTTCTCAAAGGTTTGTATTTGCTGCATTTTTTTTTTAATTTCAATGTTACAATTTTACAATATAACCAATAGTTGTATTTAACTTTACTCACATCAAATTATAACAAACAATATTGTTATTACCAGCACAAACATTTTATACGTAGCTAGAGTTGTAGCTACCCCCTATCCACTACACTATTTCATTACAAACCATATGTGTTTTATAACTACTCACAAATACATCACATTGAAATAACCATTTCAAATTTGAATTTCACATTTCACGTTCCAATTATCAAATTTTGATCATTTATAATTTATTATAAAGTTCAAATATAAATTTTTTGAATTTATTTTTAACAAAATTCACATTTTAAACCATTCCAAATCAATTTAATTACATAATAAAAATTTAGTAATGTCAATTATTATTCAGTCAAAAAAAATATACATTCAAAAAAATATATTATTCATTACTACAAAAAATGCAATATACACACACAACACAATGTATCCTCAGATACCCTACCATAACAACAACATAACCTAATACATAACACATTTAACCCCAATACAAATTTATATACAATATAGGGCTACTTCAACATAATCCATCTTGTTCTGTAATATAAAAATATTACAAATAAAAATAAGAATAAAAATAATTGAAATATATATAGATATTGTGTGTAGATTTTGTGATAACAAAGGTATTGTGCTCGTCTTTTAGCCCCACTGTTAGGCTAGTCAAATTGTAATATAATTTCAAATGTAATAATAAATAAAATATAAAAATATTGATGATAAGAATATGTTATAACTAGGTGTGTTTGATTGATAAATAACAAATACATCAAACTTTAAAAATTGTGCAAATATTTTTTCTTGTTCTTGTATCGAGTTTGATTGAATGATTTAATTTAATTAATTAATAATTAATTTATTAGTTGAGTTTGTAATTTCCTTCTATATCTATTCTCTCAATGTGAATTATGTTTTTGTTTAATAAAAAATAATAATAACATTAATTGTAGAAATAAAACAATGCTGGTAACTGAGTAATGATTTGCGTTTATTCATTCAAAATTGTGCGCCAGTCAAACTGCGCATGTCCCAGGCACTGGCTAATATTCGCCACAATCGGCAGTGAGAAAAATCAACAAATGTATTTTTTACAAGTTTAAATTTATGGTTCTTTTAACGAGTCGAAATGGTCAGAGGGCAAGGAACAAGATACATTTAACAGGTATTCTTAAACTAAATGTTAATATCTGAAATAGAACAAAATTATTATTACAATTGTCAATTAGAAAGAAATTATTTAAATTGCGAACCGAGTCGAAGAAATGACGTCACTCCCCTACAACAGGCACTGGACCGTCTATGTGAGAAATTCAGCAATGGCCGCCTTCCACTCGATTTTAACTGCTACGATGCTGTTGGAATTGAAAGATCTTCTCCCACAGAAATAAAACGATGTTCCCTTTTTCTGCGAAGTGGTGTTGGTCCAAAATATAGTGTGGAATGTTCCCTCGTCGTCTGCGATGTCGAATTCTGGATGGATTTCTTGTGTAGTGTGGTGTTCAATTATGTGTGTTGGTTTTCTGTGAATTCGTTCCAAAAATTGTTCAAAATGGCTGTCGATTTCTTGTGCTGAGTTTTATGGTGTTATACTGTGTTTTTGGAAATTTGTGAAGTGTTAGACATTGATAGATAAGGTTATTTCACTTGTTAGTTCATCTCCGTTACACGCCACATAACCACACTTGGTTTTATTACAAATTATTTTGTTTTCAATACTCCACTAACACATTTTCAACTGTTCAGCTTTGCGATTAACAATAGACTAAAAGACGCAACGTCGTCGTTTTAGGGCAATTGGTTCTATGTCTTTTTCCTCTTCATATTGTTTAACTATAAAATATCTGTCTAAGACTTGTTTCACTATCTAACTATACATAACAAGTTTTCTTATTTTTTACTGTATTTCAAATATTTCTTAATTTTACATGAATCTAACTATTCAGTAATATTGATTAGTTAATTTTACATCTTTTGATATATAGCTGGGTTTGTTTCAAGCTTATTTAAGCCCAAAAATTACAATTTTACATAATGATTGTATGCCCCATATTTTGTACAAATTCAGTGTTTTAAAGGTTTTTATTTGTTTTTTCGGTATAATATTACTATGGAATATACTTAATAACTCCGTAATTACTTTGTTGTTAATAATTTGGTTGTTAAAACATTTCAATATTGATTAATTTGCTGTTTAGCCTGATTTGATTACTATCATAGGCTTATTATTGACTGTTTCCAAAAGAAGTTAATTTCCTTTCTTTTGTCATTCTATTTGCTATTAACTGTATCTGTATTAATTATATTTCCAATTTCTGTATTGTGTGTATTGAATTCTATTCCTATTACATAGATTAATTCTTTGATAGATAATTTTTTGTTTATAGGCCAGTCTGTGTTTACTACAATGGTGTCTTGGCTGGTCTGTTTGTACATTATACATGGTTTACTGATTTGAATAAAATTATTACATTTTTGTGTCCTACTTGCCTCTCTGACTTACACAATGGAAAATTAAATGACATGATTTTAAAATACAATAGAATATCTTGTATCTACTAAACTTTCTTTATACTAATAACATCGTTGAACCATAACATGAACATCTTATGCCTAATTTTCTTTATATCAACTAATTTTAACAAAAAACATTTTATCCCTATTATTTTTAACTGTATCATCAAATGATAACAAAATAGCTTATCCTAGACATAATTTAATTAGAAAAATAAAAAACTCCTATTACTAGTAATACTGTCAGTCACTAACTGTCTTGTGTATTATGTTTCTTTTGAAAACACTTTAACTGTGATTAAAAAACATCTTGTATCTATTAACACCTTACATCTAAAATATTATCTAATTAACAATAAATAACAAACAGCTTATTATTAGTTATACCCTCAGTTATGAACTGTCCTCTGGTATTTTTTGTCCTTCTAACAATTCACTTAACTGTAATTAAAGAAAACATTTTATAGGTAATAGTTTTTCTTATATCTAATTTAAAAAACTCTTATTACTGGTAATGTTGTCAGTCCTTAGACTGTCTTTCATTCCAATGGTTTTACTGGTATTATTCTACACTCATGGTAGTCTTTTTATAATATTTACACTTCATTGAAGATTTTTTCATAGATTTTTTTTTAGCTATGTTTCTCACTATACTCACTGTAGTTTCTTATTTTTGTTATCTCACTTCACTTTATTGGATTCTACACTATGGTAGTCTTTTCAGTGAGTTCTACACTATGGTAGTCTCTTTTGATATATTTTTTAACATATTACTCTTATAACTAATATACAATTTGGGTTTTATAGGATTGTATCTTGTAACTTGTTTGGGTTTACATATATCGGTTTCAATTTTGTCTCATGGTATTTATTATATTACTAACATTTTGTTTTGGCATATCTCTTCCTGTTTCTGGTCTCTTTGTTGGAATCTTGATATGTTTCGTCCCTTCTTCAAATATCACATTAGTAGTTTCCTTATTAAAATGGTTTCATGACAGATTATTTCCTTTTTTATGGTCCTTCCCTTTTTGTACTGCTTCCCCAATCTACTGGGTATACTGCTGGTTTAACTGGTTTTTACATAGTAGGTTATTTTAATCAATGGTTTTCTTTATTATTTTCCATTTTTATTAACATTTTATAGACTTAATTATACAGTTTCTAGTGTAATCCTTAAACAATTTATTCTTCTCACTCACTATGGAACTTTTTCTTTTATTTATGTAACATTAATTCAAATGTTTAGTGTGATAATTTTGTTATGTTACATATGCTCTCCTGTAAAAGTGATTAGTTCAGATCATACTCTTAGTATGGATGAAATAATTACTACTAATTCTTTTGTATTTACATTTTCTCCGTGATTACATGTTTTCACTTTATATACCTTCTTTTTCCACCCTTGCTTCCTCTCAGATGACGTGTATCCCCTTCATTAGTTTCTTTTCTCATTGATAAGTGATCTTCAATCTTGTGTATAACATTATCATTTTATATTCCTTCTTATTTGGTGCTTCCTCACCAGTATGTTTACTCCCTAACATTCCCTAACAAATTAATTGGAACAGTTCAGAGTGGCACTTTTGGCTTCAATCCCTGCTGTCCAACACTTCAATTGAGTCCAGAGGTATTATCATCTCTGCTCAACACATAAGACTGATGGCATTTTCTACATCCAGTCATAAAAATAAATAACCAGTAAAAGTAGTCATTTTTGACTAAAATAAACATCTTTAGAGTCTTCACTTCATAATACGTTATATTAATTAATACTTTTATACACTTGACTCTTCTTCTCTCTTAAAGCTTATTCCATATTAGGTGGTTTAGGTATGTGGTATAATATACATTTCATCATGTTTACATAGTAAGTAGTATTTATATTTACTCTTTCTACCATCTGGTATCCATTGAGTTACTTTTATTGCTCATGGTATAACATGAATTAATTCTTTATCACTTTCACTATAACAGTGGTTGTTGTAACAGCATTATCATTATTAGCATCAGGTTTTTTTGTTTTTTTGGTCTCACTATTTGGTCTTTAGTGAGCTGGTCCTTCTTCATTGTTCCATTTTTATTAAATTATTTTCTTCGTGAGTTTGGTTAATTTGTTCGATTAAGTCATATGACATTCTGGTTTCCTTTCTCCCTTAGAATTTTGTATCTCTTTCTTACAAAATCTTTTTTCATATTTCAGAGTTATTTCTCATCATTTGTATGAGTAATGATATGAGTTTAATGTTTTTTAATTTTAGACATTTTTATTCAACTACATTCTTTCTTATTCATAGTTGTTTTTCAAATATTTTGGTATAAGTTGTACTTATTATTGTTTTGAATTTTGAAATTATTATTCCTCAAAATTCTTTTTTCATTCATAATAGTCTTTGAATGTTTGTGTAAGTGGTACTTACTAATTATTTTGAATTTGGACAATTATTATCTCCATCCAAATTCTTTTTACTTGCATAATAGTCTTTGAATATTTGTGTAGCTTGTACCTACTATTGTTTTTGAATTTTGAAGCTTATTATGTTCAAAATTCTTTTTATTTATTCACAATAATCCTTCAAATGTTTTGTTGTAAGTTGTACTTACTGATTTTTGAATTTTGAAATTTTATTATTCCATCAAAATTCTTATTTCGTTCACAATATTCTTTCAGATATTTGGTGTAAGTTGTGCTTACTGACTTTTGAATTTTGTAATTTATTTATTTATCAAAATTCTTTTTGCATCATTCACAATTGTTCGAATATTTGGTGTAAGTTGTACTTACTGATTTTTGAATTTTGTAATTTTATTATTCCATCAAAATTCTTATTTCGTTCACAATATTCTTTCTGATATTTGGTGTAAGTTGTGCTTACTGATTTTTGAATTTTGGTAGTTATCTATTTATCAAAATTCTTTTTGCATCACAATATTCTTTCTGATATTTGGTGTAAGTTGTCCTTACTGATTTTTGAATTTTGTAATTATCTATTTATCAAAATTCTTTTTTCATCATTCACAATTGTTCGAATATTTGGTGTAAGTTGTACTTACTGATTTTTGAATTTTGTAATTTTATTTCTATAAAAATTCTTATTTCGTTCACAATATTCTTTCTGATATTTGGTGTAAGTTGTCCTTACTGATTTTTGAATTTTGTAGTTTTATTCTTATCAAAATTCTTTTTGCATCATTCACAATTGTTCGAATATTTGGTGTAAGTTGTACTTACGGATTTTTGGAATTTTGTAATTATTTTTATCAAAATTCTCTTTTCATCATTCACAATTGTTCGAATATTTGGTGTAAGTTGTGCTTACTGATTTTTGAATTTTGTAATTTTATTTCTATCAAAATTCACAATTTCTTCATAATAGTTTTAACTCATAATTATGAGTCCTCCAAATATTTTTTAATGGATAACTGATTATAAGTTCCTTTTACTTTATTCGAAATGATATCCTTTAGTACATACGTATTGTTATTATTGTTTTTAACAATCAGGTATGGGCCGGTATACAGCAGTAATAACTTTTTGGTAATGCCTTCCAAAGTACTGGGTAATTCCCTGTTTTTTAGCAGTACCTTTTCTCCGACTTCATAGCTTATTATTTTCTTAACAGCCTTTTGATATTTGTTCTTGCGCCTTTCCTGGTCTTCTGTCAATTTATTGTAGAATCTGATTCGATTGAATTTGTATTCTTGACTCCTGGGGAACTCTATTATGTCTTGTATTTCTCTCGGAGGCGGTTTTTCATACATTGCCATGTATGGCGTGGTACCAATAGCGGTGTGATATGACAAATTAAGGAATTCTTCCGTAGCTAATAAATATTCTTGCCACTTCTTTTGTTGATTATAGCAATAAGTCCGTAATATTCTTCCGACCTCTCGCAGTACCCTCTCCGCTGGATTGCTGCTGGGGTGGTAGACAGACGTCTTGTATGTCTTAATGCCCAATGTATTCAGAGTGTTTCTCCACCGCCAACCCTTAAATTGCGTTCCATGGTCGGTGATTATGGATGTCGGGCTTCCTACCTCTGGAATGTAATGATTTGTTATTATTCCTAGAGTCTTCAGAGTGGTGGCTCTGTTCACAGGGTATAGTTTTGTAAATTTTGTAAAATGATCCATCATAATAATAATATACTTGTATCGATGGCGTCCGCCACTGCGGGGAAATGGACCGCATATGTCCAGAAAGACCTTTTCCAGTTTGGCTTGTGAGGCAATTGGTATCATCATACCTTCCTTTCTCTCATTGTTGGTTTTCACCAATTGACATATCAGACAGGTTTTGAGGTAGTTTCTCGTTTTTCTATTGATACTTTTTATGTGACAATTCTCTTCTATTGCCTTGATCACCTTCATGGCTCCCATGTGACCGTATCGTAGGTGATAGTCCAGGATGATATCCTTTTCGATTGTAGTAGGGATCATGATCTTCCATATTTCTTCATCAAGGGATGTCTTGATGAATAAAATCCCATTATGTATACAATAAAATTTGTTTATTGTGTCATCTTGGTTGGAGAGACGAAGTTTAATATGGTTTAACTTCGGATCGGACTGCTGGTGTTTGCTGATGTCCTGCACTATCTTCTCTAAATCGGATCTGTCCTTAATAATGTTATAGATTTTCAAAATGCTCTCCTTTTCACCTTCGAATGTTTGTTCTTCCAGATTCACTCTCGACAATACGTCGGCTACTACATTTTTCCTTCCAGGAACATACTCCCACTGTATATCGTATTCCTGCAGGGCGAGTACCCATCTGGTCAATCTACCATGGCTTAATTTGCATCTTCTTAGAAATGATATTGACTTGTGATCTGTTCGGACGGTCACTGGATATCCGAGGATATACGTCCGAAACTTCCCGCAGGCAAAGACTACACTTAGCAGTTCTTTTTCCGTCACATTATAGTTCTTTTCACACTGGTTAAGGGTTCTGCTAGCAAAGCTCACTACTAGATGGTTTCCACTTTCATCTTCTTGGTATAGTGTTGATCCCAAGCTAATGTTACTAGCGTCACAGTTTAGAAAGAAGGGTCGGTTAAAATCTGGATGGTTGAGCATTACTGCATCTAAGAATTTCTCTTTAATTGATTTGAAGGTTTCGTCTTGTTCTTGACCCCATCGCCATTTATTCTTGGACGATAACTGGTACTGAAACTGGGCTGTTAGTTCGGAATAATTATTCTGGAACTTCCTATAATAGTTACACAGGCCCAAAAATGATTGTAGTTGCCTCCTGTTTTTTGGTGTAGGGAATCGTTGTATGGCATCTACCTTTTCTGTTGATGGTGTTATTCCTTGACTGTTTAGCTGGAAACCCAGGAATTGTACTTCTTTAGCTATAAGCTTGGACTTGTCCAGTTTAAGGGTGACATTATTTTCAGCAAGCTTCTTCAAGACATACTCCACACGATACAGTGTTCCTCCCAGTTGGTTGATGTTATCAGGAGATCATCAACATAGACAGTCGTGAATTGGAGCGCTTCTGGTCCTAGTATATGATCCATACAGGCGACAAAAACCGCTACTGAATTCACCAACCCCGAAGGGCAACCTCTTAAACTGATAATTGCGCCCTTCGAAGATGAACGCCATGTATTGCCGGCTTGCTGGGTGCAACTCCACTTGCCAATAGCCGCATACGGTATCCCAGGTGGTAATGAATCGTGTTCCGTGGAACCTCTTCAAAATTTCATCAATTTCGCCAGGTGAGGTACGATCGTTTATTATCATTTTATTTATCTCACGAGCGTCAAGGCAAAGCCTTACCTTCCATTTTTCTTTTGTATGGCCACAATTGGGCTAGTATATGGCGATTGACTGTCTCTCGATGATATCTCTACGGATCATATTCTGGATCTCTGAGCGTACGGCTTCTTTCAAAGATTGTGCTATTGGGTACGACTTTCGGTTAAATTCTACCGGTTCTCTGAATCGTATTGAGCATTTGGTAGTTCCGGATCTTTCCAGGTTCGTCAGAAAGATACAGCTCGATATTTCTCATATATTTCTACCAATTGATTCAAGCTGGTTTTCCTTTAATTGCTCGTTAGTATTGTGGCACTGGAAGTCACGTATCTCTTGAATCTTTTGTTGCCATAGGTCTTCCTCCGAATCCTGATGTACTGGCTTGTTGTTTGCTTGAGTGGTTGGACAAGTAATTCCACCTTATTTTGGTGGTCGAGAAGTTGTCTGGAGTCTAAAGTCTTGTTTATCAGTTAAATTGGCTATCCAGGTTGAACCTTCAGCAAAGAGTGATACATTTCCTCGGCACAAGTCGATATTGCTGAGTTTCGGCGCAATATGTCACATCCTATCATGATGTTGAAAGGTAATCCGGCTGCAACAAGAAATATCATATCCACACTAATGCCTGACTTTTGACACTGAGGGATACCTGCTTTCTTATGGTCTTGTTCTGTCGGCCGGTAGCTCCTACAAGTACAATATTATTAATAGGTAGTACCGGTAAGTTTTTGTGGCATTCCTGCTGTATCCGGTCCAACTCATTTCGATTTATTATGGAGACATTGGCTCCAGTGTCTATCATCATAGAAACAGAAATACCTTCAATTTCTGCAATTATGTATATTATTTCATTATCGTTATTGTTAATATTAAGCTCGCTTTCTTCTAATAGGTCCTTACGATATCCTTTAAATAATTGCTGTATATTATGGTAAAATTTTTTCTGTTTTTCTTCAAATTCATACCTACTTGGTTAAACCCAGCAGATTGGAGCAGTAAAGGGTTATTGGAGTTTATTACTGCCCTCCGTTCGTTTAAATGTTCCGCTTCATTACGGATTAGGCCCGTTGGAAGCGTCAGCTTGAAGTCCTGAGACTGCTTCGTTTGGTTCTGCTCGATCGTCTTGTTGGGCTTCTGTTACAGGTAGTCTTCGCTGATTATCCAGGCTGGAACTACGTCTGGGCTCGTACTCTCTGTACCGATTACTTCCCTGACTCCTTGGAAAGTCTCGTACTCGTAGTATCGGCTCCTTCATTGAGGCTGGTACCTCCTGTGTCCACTGCCTTCCGCTCGGATGTAATTAACATTAGGTCGATATGTCCTGTAATTGTGGTTATTACCTCCATTTGGGTAATTCCGGTATAATTACCATGATAATTATTATTATTAGAAAGGGTTGGGGTTCCTCTGACCATTTGGAACATAGTTACTATTATTATTATAATAACCGTTGATATTTTGTGGACGGCTATTATTATTATTATTATTATTGTTGTGGTTGTTGTTATTATTATTTATGCGAGGAATATTACTATTATTATTATTGTTGTTAAAACGGGGCAAATTATTGTTATTTCTGGGGTTATAATTGTACTCGGCATTATTCCGATTTGCGGAATTATAATTATTATTATTACCCACATTCTGCCGATTATTATTATTATTCAAATTATTGTTGTTACTCCTTGGTTCCGGATTTTCATATCTCCTGACTTTGACGGTAATAGTCTTCGTGCTCATACATTTCTAAAAGCTCGGTCATGGCTTGCACTGTCTTTATTTGACTGTTTCGTCTGGCTCTGATAATATCCTCCTCATAGTGGTATGAGAGCTTGCTGACCAGGCATTCTTCCGGTATTCGGGGCTCTAGATGTTTGGCCACGCACACCTTTCCCAAAAAGTACGCCGTTAAAGTTGGTTTCCATAAGGGATTGTACTTCCTATGACATATCCCGTCTCTGGCGATATTTTGCGTTGATTCAGACCAATATTTGGCTTTGAATAGCCTTCTGAATTGTTGATAGTCGGTCACCTCGTCTCTTATCGCCATCCACCAATTGTCTGCTATCTCCTTGAACGATTCGTCAAGCACCTCTTTATTCTCCCTCCAGCGATTTACCTCTGTGTTTGGCGAAGTATTCTTCGATTCTGGCTAGGAATTCCATTGGTTTATTTTTATAAAACCTGAAGTTAATTCCTTCACGATTCTCACTGTTGGGACAACTGTAATGGTTGTCGGTCGACTATGGAATAGGTCTATATCTGTCTGGTTCTGTCGTACCTGACTGTTGATACTGGTCACAGCAGCTTCAATGCCGTCACATTTTCTGTGAATCGGTCCTGCACTCGCTCCCAGTCTTCCCGTGTTTCCTTTAGTTTTTCCTCCAATGTCTTCCTAGTCGTTTCTTCAATGTTGTTAATGTTGTCGTTCTTCGTATTTATTTCGGTCTTGATAATCTGTACTTCTCGTTCGGTTCGACTCCATTTTTCGTCAGCTCTGGTAACCTTTTGTTCGATTACCGTTATTTCCTCTTCTACCTTCTTGCTGATTGTCTCATTGTTTTCAGCTATCTTCTGGCTCAATTCTTCCTTCAATATTTCCATTTTTCCGTCTACCGGTTCATGTTCTCTTGGTTCGTCTCCTTCAATTCTTCTCTCAATTGCTGACTATTATTCTCCATCTTTTTATTGGTTTCTTCCAGTTTCTGGCTTATCTGGGTCAATTCCTCCTTCGATTGTTTATTGTCAGTTTTTATTTCCTCCATTTTCTCCTCCATCTTCTGGATATTTTCCTCCATCTTCTCCTCGATCTTCTTAATATTTTCCTCCATTAATAATTTATTTTCGTTTTTTATTTCGTCCACCTTCTCCTCCATTTTCTTACTGTTTTCTTCCATTTTCTCCTCCATCTTCTTACTGGTATCTCCAATTTTATTACTTAATTCCTCCTTCAATTGTTGGTTATCGTTTTCCAGCTTCTTACTATTTTCTTCCATCTTCTCCTTTAATTCTTCCTTCGTCGTTTTAAATTCTCTGAGTAACATCTCCATCATTTGATCAAATTTTGTATCTTCCCTTGTAGTGGATTTCTCTGGCTGTTCCTTCTGTGGTGCAGGCTTGTTTGGTTCTGCTGGCGGTAACATCGACTCCACATCTTCCACTGGTGTCGCCTCTTTATCTTCCATTTCTACCTCCTGCTCGGCCTCCATAGCCCTTTTTCTTGATGTAGCTCTCCTGTGCATCTCGCTCCCTCTTCCGACCTATTGACCGTTGCCAAGCTAAAAATAGGAAATTGGACAATCGTCCTTATTTTATAACACTATTACCTCCTATTTAAAGCCCCTTAAGTTGGACGCCAATTTGTAATATAATAATATTACAAATATAAAAATTAGAATAATTTTTATGATATAATTGATGAACGTTTTAATAAGCTCCACGTTGGAAACGCCAATTTGTAATATAATAATATTACAAATATAAATAAAATAAAAATAAAAATAGAATTGATATGTTTTAATAAGCTCCACGTTGGAAACGCCAATTTGTAATATAAATATAATATTACAAATAAAAATAAGAATAAAAATAATTGAAATATATATAGATATTGTGTGTAGATTTTGTGATAACAAAGGTATTGTGCTCTTCTTTTAGCCCCACTGTTAGGCTAGTCAAATTGTAATATAATTTCAAATGTAATAATAAATAAAATATAAAAATATTGATGATAAGAATATGTTATAACTAGGTGTGTTTGATTGATAAATAACAAATACATCAAACTTTAAAAATTGTGCAAATATTTTTTCTTGTTCTTGTATCGAGTTTGATTGAATGATTTAATTTAATTAATTAATAATTAATTTATTAGTTGAGTTTGTAATTTCCTTCTATATCTATTCTCTCAATGTGAATTATGTTTTTGTTTAATAAAAAATAATAATAACATTAATTGTAGAAATAAAACAATGCTGGTAACTGAGTAATGATTTGCGTTTATTCATTCAAAATTGTGCGCCAGTCAAACTGCGCATGTCCCAGGCACTGGCTAATATTCGCCACAGTCGGCAGTGAGAAAAATCAACAAATGTATTTTTTACAAGTTTAAATTTATGGTTCTTTTAACGAGTCGAAATGGTCAGAGGGCAAGGAACAAGATACATTTAACAGGTATTCTTAAACTAAATGTTAATATCTGAAATAGAACAAAATTATTATTACAATTGTCAATTAGAAAGAAATTATTTAAATTGCGAACCGAGTCGAAGAAATGACGTCACTCCCCTACAACAGGCACTGGACCGTCTATGTGAGAAATTCAGCAATGGCCGCCTTCCACTCGATTTTAACTGCTACGATGCTGTTGGAATTGAAAGATCTTCTCCCACAGAAATAAAACGATGTTCCCTTTTTCTGCGAAGTGGTGTTGGTCCAAAATATAGTGTGGAATGTTCCCTCGTCGTCTGCGATGTCGAATTCTGGATGGATTTCTTGTGTAGTGTGGTGTTCAATTATGTGTGTTGGTTTTCTGTGAATTCGTTCCAAAAATTGTTCAAAATGGCTGTCGATTTCTTGTGCTGAGTTTTATGGTGTTATACTGTGTTTTTGGAAATTTGTGAAGTGTTAGACATTGATAGATAAGGTTATTTCACTTGTTAGTTCATCTCCGTTACACGCCACATAACCACACTTGGTTTTATTACAAATTATTTTGTTTTCAATACTCCACTAACACATTTTCAACTGTTCAGCTTTGCGATTAACAATAGACTAAAAGACGCAACGTCGTCGTTTTAGGGCAATTGGTTCTATGTCTTTTTCCTCTTCATATTGTTTAACTATAAAATATCTGTCTAAGACTTGTTTCACTATCTAACTATACATAACAAGTTTTCTTATTTTTTACTGTATTTCAAATATTTCTTAATTTTACATGAATCTAACTATTCAGTAATATTGATTAGTTAATTTTACATCTTTTGATATATAGCTGGGTTTGTTTCAAGCTTATTTAAGCCCAAAAATTACAATTTTACATAATGATTGTATGCCCCATATTTTGTACAAATTCAGTGTTTTAAAGGTTTTTATTTGTTTTTTTGGTATAATATTACTATGGAATATACTTAATAACTCCGTAATTACTTTGTTGTTAATAATTTGGTTGTTAAAACATTTCAATATTGATTAATTTGCTGTTTAGCCTGATTTGATTACTATCATAGGCTTATTATTGACTGTTTCCAAAAGAAGTTAATTTCCTTTCTTTTGTCATTCTATTTGCTATTAACTGTATCTGTATTAATTATATTTCCAATTTCTGTATTGTGTGTATTGAATTCTATTCCTATTACATAGATTAATTCTTTGATAGATAATTTTTTGTTTATAGGCCAGTCTGTGTTTACTACAATGGTGTCTTGGCTGGCCTGTTTGTACATTATACATGGTTTACTGATTTGAATAAAATTATTACATTTTTGTGTCCTACTTGCCTCTTTGACTTACACAGTGGAAAATTAAATGACATGATTTTAAAATACAATAGAATATCTTGTATCTACTAAACTTTCTTTATACTAATAACATCGTTGAACCATAACATGAACATCTTATGCCTAATTTTCTTTATATCAACTAATTTTAACAAAAAACATTTTATCCCTATTATTTTTAACTGTATCATCAAATGATAACAAAATAGCTTATCCTAGACATAATTTAATTAGAAAAAATAAAAAACTCCTATTACTAGTAATACTGTCAGTCACTAACTGTCTTGTGTATTATGTTTCTTTTGAAAACACTTTAACTGTGATTAAAAAACATCTTGTATCTATTAACACCTTACATCTAAAATATTATCTAATTAACAATAAATAACAAACAGCTTATTATTAGTTATACCCTCAGTTATGAACTGTCCTCTGGTATTTTTTGTCCTTCTAACAATTCACTTAACTGTAATTAAAGAAAACATTTTATAGGTAATAGTTTTTCTTATATCTAATTTAAAAAACTCTTATTACTGGTAATGTTGTCAGTCCTTAGACTGTCTTTCATTCCAATGGTTTTACTGGTATTATTCTACACTCATGGTAGTCTTTTTATAATATTTACACTTCATTGAAGATTTTTTCATAGATTTTTTTTTAGCTATGTTTCTCACTATACTCACTGTAGTTTCTTATTTTTGTTATCTCACTTCACTTTATTGGATTCTACACTATGGTAGTCTTTTCAGTGAGTTCTACACTATGGCAGTCTCTTTTGATATATTTTTTAACATATTACTCTTATAACTAATATACAATTTGGGTTTTATAGGATTGTATCTTGTAACTTGTTTGGGTTTACATATATCGGTTTCAATTTTGTCTCATGGTATTTATTATATTACTAACATTTTGTTTTGGCATATCTCTTCCTGTTTCTGGTCTCTTTGTTGGAATCTTGATATGTTTCGTCCCTTCTTCAAATATCACATTAGTAGTTTCCTTATTAAAATGGTTTCATGACAGATTATTTCCTTTTTTATGGTCCTTCCCTTTTTGTACTGCTTCCCCAATCTACTGGGTATACTGCTGGTTTAACTGGTTTTTACATAGTAGGTTATTTTAATCAATGGTTTTCTTTATTATTTTCCATTTTTATTAACATTTTATAGACTTAATTATACAGTTTCTAGTGTAATCCTTAAACAATTTATTCTTCTCACTCACTATGGAACTTTTTCTTTTATTTATGTAACATTAATTCAAATGTTTAGTGTGATAATTTTGTTATGTTACAGTTCCCCAAAATCATTACATCAGCAAGCCAAGTACTGAAACCATTAACCAGATAATCAAATGTCCACATCAACAAGTGTCTAACCCCCATCATCATAGATTAGTCTTATATTGTATATGCACATTTTAGTATTGTCTAATCTAATCTTACTACCTCTTTCAATATAATAACCATTTAAATTTGTATTGTCCGCTATACCATAATAATCAAAAGAGGATTATTCCATAATATTATATCATATACCTTGTCAACATCGTGTACAGTCAAGTCGCCCTTGGGATTATTTGTCACAACCAGGTAAGTCACAATATCATCATCATCTGCTGCACCAGTTACCCCACACTCATTATAAGGTAAGTCTTCAATTTTCTCCCCTCTCTCAATATGTAAAATCTGCACTAACATTTCATAACCTCTACTAACATTAAAAATCTCTATCTCTCTCTTTCTCCACCTCTCATCATAATACCTATCACAACCCCCCTGAACTACCTCACTCCTTGCAAAGGGCATCACAAAATTACTAAAACACCTCCTGGCTTTACCAGGTATACCACAAAAAACTAGGGGACCATTATGAGACACTATGTCTCCCACATAACCTCTGGAGGAACCTTTGTCCTCAAAAACCACATGTGGAGTCCTTACTCCACTTAAAACACAGGGAAAATTTGCCCTTTGCCCCTCATGCTCACCTAACCTCACACTCTCTCTCAATCTCATCAACTATTACCTCATCACTAGCTTCTACTCCCACTAAAACTTCATCATCACTACCATTATTCAATATTTTACTCTCTAATACTATGTTTTTAATTATGTCACCATTATTATTCGTCATATCATTATTATAGTTATCACTTATTCTAACATCACCTACCTTAGTGTTCATAACCTGGTCGTCTTTGTTCTCATCATATTTACCTGCATCTCTTTTCCACAATTCAGTTTGTTCCTTAATCTTTCTAGTTAACCCTCAGCTTTTTTATTAATAACATCAATGCTCATCAATAGCGTTCAAATGCTTATTGAACTGTTTTATTAAACTGGTATTTTGTTGTTTCATTTCATTAAACTTTACATTTTTTTGTTCTTTCATTGTATTTTGTTGCTCTAAAAGCAATTGCAGCAAATTCATCACCTCATCATTAGACCTATCCTTTTCTTTTGTTGACACTGGGGTCGAATGTACCCCAGAGTCACTCGTTATGGCAGAATCAGTTAAACTAATTTCATTTTCATTATCTGATATCTTTTTGAATTACATAAATTTCATAAACAAAATTTCATAAAAAATTTTAGACACAATGTGTTACATTACAAATCATACCCACAAAATGACACCTTATAACTTATACAATAATACAAAAAACGCCGTCTACCCAAACCTATCTCTGTATCTACGTAGGCCTAACTTATTAAAAAAAAATTTTTTACATGATAATGTCTTTTAGCTGGACATCGTTTGAAACTTTCTGTAACATTTTATTTATCGTCACTATGTATGACGTCATCATTGCATAACGTCATTGGGATTGTTGTAAATAAAGGTTGTAACGGGACAAACTGAAGGGGGTTTGTAATTTCAGTAAATTCATTTTAACCATTTGTGGACGACTTTTGAATTAACTCTTTTATTTACCCAGAGTGTACTTTTTGGTCACTGACTGTAACTCCGTGGAAGGCACAGCACGGTACAAGAATGTTTATTGCTGGTGTTAAGAATTAATGTTTGTAAATTAATATTTTAGTGGGATTAATTTGCCAGGATGAAGAAAATAATGATGAGCGAGTGGACTGTAGTTTAATACATTTATTAGAGTATAAATGTTACAATTAATTTTGAATTCGTAAGGTTAGCTAAGCCTTGTACGCATTATAAATTTTAAAAGATCACGTTCGGTTAAAAAATGTTACATTATAAAGGTGAGGCGCAATTACGCAGCACTCGAATTTACATGAATGAAATGTTGTAGGGCCTAAGGCCTACATAATTTGTCGCAACAATAAAGAAATGACAGCCGACGCAACAAGCGCAACTCACGTCTGCTGCATTCGAAAGCTCTGAGCACTGTAACGACATGCTTGCCGACGCGAGCATGGCTTGACCAAGATCAGATTAGCCAACCTTTCAAGTATACAATTCCCACATTACTGTCCATAACTGCCCGCAAAAATCGAACGATTTTTTATAATACATTTTTTAATAATTTATATTATAAAGAAAACACAACATGTACATTCTCATTAATAGATATCAACGATCAGTAGGTTGTATTGATCATCGACATTGAATGTTAGATAACAATATTATAACATTAAACTACTTAGAGATAAAACCTCAATAATAATGATAAGGTTGAACAGGCCACAATTGGCTTGCAAACTGATTTATACATGAGTATAAATGTACATGAATTAGCAGAGATGTATACAATACAATACAAAACATGAATAATGAATAATCTGATAATGCTTGATGATGAATAATCGGTGACTCATCACATGATGGGTCCGATACAATTGCAAATATTTTATGCAAGTCATGATTGACAGCCCAAGCCAGTCAAGGCCAGCTGATTTATACATAATGGTATTGAGTATAAAATGAATAGACAAGATTATTACAAAGTTATATGCATGTAAAAACATAGATTTAGCATAACGCTGTAATATAATAATTAAATAGTGCATGCTATACCAAACAATTGCAAGAATGCACAATAAATTGACATGTGAAAACAGATTATACATTGTTGAATAGTTGCAAGTATATAAACGTAATGACATGTATGTCATAATCACAAACATGAATAATAATATATGTGCAATACATGATCGCAAAATACAAATACAAAATATGTGTAAAAACATATGCGTGGTGCATAATCATAGAGAATAGATGCGGATACAGTAATGTGTTTTACATAGATACAAGTACATGATAAAATACAATAGAAATATGCGTATTGCATAATTGCAAAATACATGAATACAAGGCATGATAGTATATAATAGTATAAGTGACAAGTACAGTAAATGTGTTCATACAAAAATGTAATGCATGTGTTGAGCAATTACAAGTAACACATAAATTCATAGAATAGTGAAATAGCAATGCACAAATATTAACAAAAAATGTGCAGCAAATATGCATACATGGTTTGTATAGCTCCAAATTCATGTGAATATTATATAACAAAATCTATAACATAAGAACAAATACCACCAATAGACATGACACATAACCCACTACCAATAAAAAATATAAGTATACAAAGGACATAGTATATGTCTTACAAAATTATCAATACATGTAAATACAAGAATAAGTAAAGTATACCACCATGACAATATAATAAGTATAAATATAATAACATAGTGCATGTTTGTACAATTACAAGATACATGCGAATTTGATATATGAGATATGCTATAATGCGATATCAACATAAAAATATTTGTGACAGCACATATCACCATAATTGAAGTCGACCAAATTATCAAACAATTAAGTAATGAAAGCTCGTGGCCAGGTAAAATATAACATTGTGCTAAGTAGTTACATTGACATCGTGTCTAAGCCTCGTCCCACGCTGGCAACAAACTTAACTTGTGAATTGGTCTGCGAAAGGTGCCAACAGGAGTACGAACGTCAACTACTCTTATTAAATTGTCTGGTCCGGGAAATGTGGCTGTAATTGCCCCAAATTTCCATGCTAATGGAGGCAAGTTATCCTCGATTAGCAGTACCAGATCACCAATGGAAACGTTTTCCTTAGCGAATTTCCATTTGTGACGCTGTTGCAATTGGTGTAGGTAGTCACGCAACCATGATTTCCAAATAGCTTGGACAAACTTCTGGAGAAGTTGCCAACGGCCGAGACGAGAGATGGGAACGAGTGATAAGTCAGGATCGGGTATTGCCGTTAATGGTGCACAGATTAAAAAATGGCCAGGGGTAAGTGGCACTGGATCGTTTACATCCGATGAAACGGCAAATAATGGACGTGAGTTTAGACAGGCCTCTACCTGTGACAAAACCGTAGTAAACTCCTCGAATGTGAGTATGGACTTGCCGACAACGCGGCGCAAATGATACTTCAAACTTTTTATACCGCTCTCCCAAAGACCACCAAAATGAGGTGACGATGGAGGAATGAATGACCACTTAATACCATGAGAAGTTGCAAATGATTGGATTGTTAAGGTGGCATCCCTAATATGCCAGAGATTGTAAAGGTCATGCAAAACGTTGCGGGCCTTCCTAAAGTTCGTGCCATTGTCAGAATATAACTGGCTAGGTATGCCCCTACGGACCATGAAGCGACGTAAAGCAGCTATAAATGCATTGGCCGTAAGGTCGGAAACCAATTCCAAATGAATGGCCCTGGTGGCTAAGCAAATGAATAAAGACACATATGACTTGGACAGAGTCCTACATCTCTGGCCGCCATGATGGATCATGAAGGGACCACCATAATCCACTGCGCAGAATAAAAACGGCCGGGAAGGAGTAACCCTGGGAGATGGCAAAACACCAAGCCTTTGAACTTGATATTTGGTATTAAATCTGAGACATTTGACGCATCTACGAATGATGGAACGAATGACTATCTTGGCGTTAATGATCCACCAGCGTTGCCGAAGCGAATGATGGACAAGTTGAGCACCAGCATGGAGGAGACGAATATGCTCACTCTCGATTATAAGGCGAGTGATGTGAGCCTATGGATGCAAGACAGTAGGATGCTTATTATCATAGGGTAGTTGCGACTGCTGTAGGCGACCGCTGACACGTATGATGCCAAACTCATCAAGAAATGGGTCCAGAGAAGACAGCTTACTCCTAGTAGAGACAGAAGCCCCATTTCGAAGGCAATTAAGAACAGTAGCGAAGTGGATCGACTGGGATTGCTTTATGAAAAAGTTAAGAGTAGAATGAATTTCGGTAGGGGTAAGAACTCCTGAGATTTTCTCTGCCTTTGAGGGTCTAGTATTTTTGATAAATCGAAAGCAATAAGTGTACACGTGGGTCAGTCGGTGCAACGAGGAAAAGTCCTTAGAGAGATCAATAGGTAGGGTAGAAATTAGAGAAAGTTTGGGGGTTTGTTTCTCCTCAACGGAGCATTCAGGAAGCGGCACATTAGAAGGTGAGAAAGGTGAAAAAGGATTGGGTTCAGAAGATTGAGACAGACAAGCGGGACCATGCCACCAAAGCGAACAATCGCGCAAAACGTCAGGGTGACATCCTCTAGAAATAAGGTCAGCAGGATTATGTTGCGAATCAATATGATGCCATGTGTAGGTTTCAGTGAGACGCTGAATCTCACCAACACGATTAGCGACGTAAGTCTTCCACCTAGAAGACTGAGCATGAATCCAATAGAGAGATACCATGGAGTCGGAGTACAGGTGTACGCTATTGACAAAGGAATGGAGAGCAGGGGTGACCTTGAATAGAAGTCGCGATAACAACAAACAACAGAGGAAAATGACGCGAAGCTTCGTCGTGGACTTAGAATGTTTGAAAACGGCATGATGGGGTAAATAGTAGGTATTTGAAACCTTGGAATTAACAGAACAATCGTCAACCAGCGCCATGTGGCCAAGATTCCTATATTCCTGAATAAAATTTGCATATTCACGCGCGAGCTCAGAATCACGCTTGAACCTGCGTTCTAAACTTAAAAATCTCGCTTCAGCGGCAGCATAGGACTCACCCAACTGGGGATTATCAGACCTGAATGGTAATGAGACGACAAACCTACCTTCATCATTACAATGAGTGGACTTAACAAAATGTTCCTCACAAACTGAATCGTTAATAATGGGTGCATTATCAAGGACGGTTTCAGTCTCCCAAAACTTCTCAAGAGACGCTAAAATTTGATCATCGTTGTTTCTTGCCAAGAACGAAACAGCAGGACCCTTAGAATGACAATGCTTAGGCAAATTGCTTGCTAGAATGTAGCCTAACTTAGTTTCTTGTATAACAGGAAAGTTAGGACCACGTACATATTTGTTAGCTTGAATCAAGTCTAAATAAAACTGCGCTCCTAACAGTATGTCTATGTCAGCTGATACATTAAAATGTTGGTCAGCAAGGAAAATATTATCTGGGATATTAAAATGATTTATGTCGAAAGATTGTGCTGGACGTTTGTGGGTCAAGACAGATAAGACTGCACACGGAGCATTAAAAGTGAACCTTTGATAGCGAGAAACAATACGAATTGATACCAAATTAGTGGCACAACATGTCGCATTATTAATACCTGAGATTGGTATATTAGACTTAGTTAAGTTAAGTTGCAATATTTTTGCAAATGATGCAGTACAAAAGTTTACCTGGGACCCTGCATCTAACAAAACTCGTGCAAGTTGCCTGTTACCAGCACGGTCGATGACGAACACGACGGCTGTAGATAAAATAACATTGTATGCTGATTGAAGCTTAAATGAACAATAATTACTAAAGTTAACTGCATGGAAGTAGTACCGTCAAGGTCACTCACTTTCACTGCTTCTCCCTGTCACCTCCACGCCCCTCGCCCAGCGTTGTTGCCGACTAGTACAGTGTGTAGCGTTTTAGCAGTGTTACGAAAGCAAATTTCATACATCCACCTTATATTGCTCGTTTCAAATTTATTTATGCGTATCGCGTAAATGAATTTTTTTTATCAGGAATAATTAGTTGTGGGTAACATTACTCAGTTAAATTCTGGGCGCCAGTATTTGAGCTATAAGAATTTGTGTGAGTCAGCAACATATTTTTTAGATATGTATAGAATTTGGTAAACAAACAGTTTTATCAGCGTACACTTACATCAGCACTAAGTCTAGTCAACCGATAATGCCCGCGTGTATAGCACTGACCTGCTCATGTTCGCGTGTATGCTCATATATGTTGAAAGTGCACTTTTAACTTTAAGTTTTAGTATTTTATAAATCATTTTACTTTTTAACGACCTCGTTTTAAGTGAGTGTTTCACCTGAGGATGGCAACTTGTTGCCGAAACGGGTAGTGCTATAAATAAAAATATACGAAGTCGCACGATGGAAAATAAATATCGGTATGGAGAACCATACATGACTTCCATATTCTAAGATTTATAATTAAAATAATTTTCGAAATGAAATATTACCATAGAAACTACTTCTTCCTACTTACTGCTTCAGCCTTAACCACAGTACTGTGGTCACTAACATATACCACCTCACGTTATCGCACTCGATTTTCACTGATGATGGAAGTCGATGGCATTGCCAAAACGTCTGGTTTTGTAGAAAACATAGGACTACGGCCAAATATCCCGGGAAGGAATTTTAACAAAAACTACTTCTTTGTTGCCGATAACGTTGTACACATATATATAAAAAATATGCATAAAATTAATGGCTTGTATAAATTAATGATTGATCTCCATTAAGTAGTGCTCAAGTTTCCAAAGTTTTAATATTATGATGTCCGTAATTAAAACATCAGAGCAGGTTTAGTGCGTATGAGGGTACACCGTGGACAAAAATTTTCAACATTTCCTATTGAGCGTTGCTTAGAATAAAGCTGCGAATCTACAGTGTACGTTTCACAGAACAAACACGCGGAAAAGAAGGAGCGCTCCGAAGTCACTCATGGACCCTCAGCATCTTGCAGAGGGTTCATTCCCTAAAGACGAAAAGTCTGTCTATGAATCGTTCCTCTGTAAACACGTTCAGTTACACTGCCCAGCGATCCACAGGAAGCAAATCGCTATCCACGCTGGACACTTTTTCGGCTTGCATGCGTTATGTTGGTATGGGTTCAGCACTTTCCATTTAAAAAGCGTGCAAATGCAAAAAAATAAACATGAATGAGGCCAGAAATAACGCGAATTGTGTGTGTGTGTGTGTGTGTGTGTGTGTGTGCGCGCACGCGTGTGTGTGTGTGTGTGTGTGTGTGTGTGTGTGTGTGTGTTCCCTGCCTTTTTACTGCAGTAGTCATAATAATAAAATGGAAACATAAACAGTAAATAACTGAAATATGCTTCCCTGCCAAGCACGATATATTTTCTAATATATACATAATTTACATTAAAATGAAAAAATTATAATTTTATTGCCTGGCAACAAAATTATTTTATTTTGAACAATTACCATTGTTTGAAAAAGTTTAAATGAATTTTCAAGTACTTTACTCTTGTTAAAACGTAAAAGGTTGCAGGTAAACTACCCCTTCCCCTTAACCGATCTTCACCAAAATCAAAAGGCCTTGAGTCCTCTACAATTCACTGACATATGCAAAAAATTATTTGATTCTGTTTGAATTTGCGGCAGTTATCGTTTGCCATGGAAAATACGCTTGATAAAAAATGTTGCAGGTAAACTACCCCTTCCCCTCAACCGATCTTCACCAAAAACAATAGGTCTTGAGTACTCTACAAATCAGGACTGTATGCAAAAACTTATTTGATTCTGTTTGAATTTGCGGCTGTTATCGTTTGCCATAGAAAATACCCTTGTTAAAAAAATGTTGCTGGTAAACTACCCCTTTCCCTTAACCGATCTTCACCAAAAACAATAGGTCTTGAGAACTCTACAATTTAGGGCTGTATGCACATAATCTTTTGATTCTGTTTGAATTTGCGGCTGTTATCGTTTGCCATAGGAAATACCCTTGTTAAAACATAAAACGTTACAGGTAAACTACCCCTTTCCCTTAACCGATCTTCACCAAAAATAATAGGTCTTGAGAACTCTGCAATTCAGGGCTGTATGCGAAACATTATTTGATTCTGTTTGAATTTGCGGCTGTTATCGTTTGCCAAAAAAAAAATTTCCCTTGATAAAAAAAAACCGTTGCAGGTAAACTACCCCTTTCCCTCAACCGATCTTCACCAAAAACAATAGGTCGTGAGTACTCTACAAATCAGGGCTGTATGCAAAAAATTATTTGATTCTGTTTGAATTTGCGGCAGTTATCGTTTGCCATAGAAAAAAAATCTACACACAGACAGACACACAGACACTTTTCGGAAAACGACTTTTTTTCATGTTTTGAGTGTAGTACAATCAGAATCTGCAATAATCTCGAACACGATTTTTTTGCCATCACCATACTTCCATTTCCTTAAGGAATATGGAAGTAAAATATCGGTATGGAGAACCATACATGACTTCCATATTCTAAGATTTATATTTAAAATCATTTTCAGCCAAACAGCCAGGGAAGGAATTTTAACAAAAAAATACTTCTTTGTTGCCAATAACGTAGTACACATATAAAAAAAAATTATCCCCTCCCCCTTCAACTATAATTTTGATTTATAGAAAATTACCCCCCCCCCCCCCCGTTCAACTAGCCTCTTCATTTATAGATATTTCATCTACGTTTCTACAGTGGATTATTAAGATCTTCTCAGGATACTTTATCAAAATTAAGTACTTTACTCATGTTACAACAAAAAATGTTTCAGGTAAACTGGCCTTTCCCCGTAACCGATCTTCACCAAAATCAACAGACATTGAGTTCTCTATAGCTCAGGCACATATGTAAAAAATTATTTGATTCTGTTTGAATTTACGGCAGTTATGGTTCGTCATATAAAAAATTACCCATGTTAAAACATAAAACATGAGATTTATAAAACATATCTAAGATTTATATTTAAAATCATTTTTGAAATAAAATATTTTCATAGAACCTACAACGCTGGGGAAATCTGAGGAGCCAATCAGAGTTGGGCCTACCTGTCACTCTGCTGAATTTGGTGGAAAGCCCTGTCACTGTCGTCAAAGTATCAGCCTTGACAGGATCCTCTTTTTCTGCAAAATGGGAGAGGCTTGAGATGGAGTGAGTGACATGGTCCCCACCTCAATGAAGAACCCATTGTTTTATAAAAATATATTTAAATTTTGAAAACTGAAAATTCTTTTCTTGTTGTAAATATTTATATTTTATAATCAAAATGACTTTATTTTTGTTACCTGGCAACAAAATTATTTTATTTTCAACAATTACCATTGTTTCAAAAAGTTTAAATAAATTTTCAAGTACTTTACTCTTGTTAAAACGTAAAAGGTTGCCGGTAAACTACCCCTTCCCCTTAACCGATCTTCACCAAAATCTAAAGGCCTTGAGTCCTCTACAATTCACTGATGTATGCAAAAAATTATTTGATTCTGTTTGAATTTGCGGCTGTTATCGTTTGCCATAGAAAATATGCTTGATAAAAAAACGTTGCAGGTAAACTACCCCTTCCCCTTAACCGATCTTCACCAAAAACAATAGGTCTTGAGTACTCTACAAATCAGGGCTGTATGCAAAACATTATTTGATTCTGCTTGAATTTGCGGCTGTTATCGTTTGCCATAGAAAATACCCTTGTTAAAAAAACGTTGTAGGTAAACTACCCCTTTCCCTTAACCGATCTTCACCAAAAACAATAGGCCTTGAGAACTCTACAATTTAGGGCTGTATGCAAATAATCTTTTAATTCTGTTTGAATTTGCGGCTGTTATCATTTGCCATAGGAAATACCCTTGTTAAAACATAAAACGTTACAGGTAAACTACCCCTTTCCCTTAACCGATCTTCACCAAAAACAATAGGTCTTGAGAACTCTACAATTTAGGGCTGTATGCGAAACATTATTTGATTCTGCTTGAATTTGCGGCTGTTATCGTTTGCCATAGAAAATACCCTTGTTAAAAAAACGTTGTAGGTAAACTACCCCTTTCCCTTAACCGATCTTCACCAAAAACAATAGGCCTTGAGAACTCTACAATTTAGGGCTGTATGCAAATAATCTTTTAATTCTGTTTGAATTTGCGGCTGTTATCATTTGCCATAGGAAATACCCTTGTTAAAACATAAAACGTTACAGGTAAACTACCCCTTTCCCTTAACCGATCTTCACCAAAAACAATAGGTCTTGAGAACTCTACAATTTAGGGCTGTATGCGAAACATTATTTGATTCTGTTTGAATTTTCGGCTGTTATCGTTTGCCAAAAAAAAAATTTCCCTTGATAAAAAAAAACCGTTGCAGGTAAACTACCCCTTTCCCTCAACCGATCTTCACCAAAAACAATAGGTCGTGAGTACTCTACAAATCAGGGCTGTATGCAAAAAATTATTTGATTCTGTTTGAATTTGCGGCTGTTATCGTTTGCCATAGAAAATATGCTTGATAAAAAAACGTTGCAGGTAAACTACCCCTTCCCCTTAACCGATCTTCACCAAAAACAATAGGTCTTGAGTACTCTACAAATCAGGGCTGTATGCAAAACATTATTTGATTCTGCTTGAATTTGCGGCTGTTATCGTTTGCCATAGAAAATACCCTTGTTAAAAAAACGTTGTAGGTAAACTACCCCTTTCCCTTAACCGATCTTCACCAAAAACAATAGGCCTTGAGAACTCTACAATTTAGGGCTGTATGCAAATAATCTTTTAATTCTGTTTGAATTTGCGGCTGTTATCATTTGCCATAGGAAATACCCTTGTTAAAACATAAAACGTTACAGGTAAACTACCCCTTTCCCTTAACCGATCTTCACCAAAAACAATAGGTCTTGAGAACTCTACAATTTAGGGCTGTATGCGAAACATTATTTGATTCTGCTTGAATTTGCGGCTGTTATCGTTTGCCATAGAAAATACCCTTGTTAAAAAAACGTTGTAGGTAAACTACCCCTTTCCCTTAACCGATCTTCACCAAAAACAATAGGCCTTGAGAACTCTACAATTTAGGGCTGTATGCAAATAATCTTTTAATTCTGTTTGAATTTGCGGCTGTTATCATTTGCCATAGGAAATACCCTTGTTAAAACATAAAACGTTACAGGTAAACTACCCCTTTCCCTTAACCGATCTTCACCAAAAACAATAGGTCTTGAGAACTCTACAATTTAGGGCTGTATGCGAAACATTATTTGATTCTGTTTGAATTTTCGGCTGTTATCGTTTGCCAAAAAAAAAATTTCCCTTGATAAAAAAAAACCGTTGCAGGTAAACTACCCCTTTCCCTCAACCGATCTTCACCAAAAACAATAGGTCGTGAGTACTCTACAAATCAGGGCTGTATGCAAAAAATTATTTGATTCTGTTTGAATTTGCGGCAGTTATCGTTTGCCATAGAAAAAAAACTACAGACAGACACACACACACACACAGCAGACACACAGACAGACACACACACAGACACTTTTCGGAAAACGACTTTTTTTCATGTTTTGAGTGTAGTAGAATCAGAATCTGCAATAATCTCGAACACGATTTTTTTTGCCATCACCATACTTCCATTCCTTAAGGAATATGGAAGTAAAAATAGGTAAGATTGTACCTTTGTATTAGAGCGCGACTTGGAGACAAAACAATAAAATGTATTACATATTTTTTGTTGTCGCGTAAATATCTACAGAATTTCTATATTTGCGTTTCTTCTCTTTCTTTGGCTTCTTTTGTTACGATTTGCAGTTCTCTGAATCTACGATTTATACTGCGCTGGTTTTTCTTATGTTGGAATCTAAAGCTTTTAGCAATACACACCCTAACTTTACGAAGTACCATTAGGTCAGTTATTTTGTGTTTTCCGTACAGTGAACTTACTTATTTAAAGTTTTACTGTTTTCTTCATGGGTGGTTATCCTACAGACTGACAGTTGTCTGAGAACGCTGACCTTGCCTGCTGTTGTCGCTTTAATTTTTCCATACTCATGGACTTTTCCCTTTTGTAAATGAATCTGTTTTTTGTTCTCTGCACGGTCATTCCTAAGCCATATGGTTTGGAAGTTCTGTTAGGTATATGTACACATTTGGTATGCAAATTGCATATACCCTGTCGGCGTGTCTTTTCGGTAAATATTCGGTATATTGACACTTTTATGAATGCCTTTGTCATTTTACACTCCCCTCAAAAATGTGTATGTTTACTGGCCGCGCTACTACCTTTCTTCCATTGCACAAAGATAAATAGGCCTGAGCAATTTCTGTAAACAAATTTGTCGCTGTTGTGGCAAAAGCCAATCCCATTTCAGTTACAGTACTGACTATTATTTATAATACTCATAAGGAATTCTATAGTTTATAAAATAAGGAAAATTTTAATTATAAAATTTGTAAGGACAATTCATAAAATATAGAATTATAAATTTAATTTTAATATTTAAAGATTTATAATATATTAATATATGAATAAGGAATTTTAAATTTATTTCATGAGGCATTTGTATTTGTTGTTTATAAAATTATCCTTATTTTCTTAAGACATCCAACTCGTTTCACGTTTATACATACAATTATTTTTATGCTACTTGTGCATGTAACGTCTTATAGTATAGTTCTAATTTTTTTACTGAATTATTAATAAGCAGTGCAGGAAATAAAAATAGAATATTTTTCAGAGTCACGAATAGTGCAGTGTCTCTTCAATAATTAAATGGGGCAAGCTTAAGACACAGGATGCGTATGAAAATTGGTTCAAACAAACTATAGCTGACGCATCGCATTGAATGTTATGTATAAGTTACGGAAATTCATTGGTAATTAATTATTAACAATGTATTAATTGTGATGTAATTATTATTAAGAATTATTGACAATGTATTCTAATGTATGTATTAGAAACTTTCTCCCTGTAAAATTTTACTTAAAAGAATACAGTAAAACACCAAGTTAACCTTACATTACACTATCTTACAAAACCAGAACAACTGTGAGATACTCGTAAGATTTTAAAATGTTTTTTACTTTAAATAACATTAAATTTTATCTATAAAATTTCTGCAGTAGGCATCTATGAACCTTCAAAATTTATCGTTGTTTTTTCAGTCTTCTATTGTCATTGATTTTAGAATGTTCAACAGTTTAAAGCACAAAAAATGATTTTAATGGAAGCCTTATTGATAACAACAAAGTAAATATTTATTTTAAAAATCACTTTGTTATATTCTTTACATTAAGTAGGCCTACTTACTAGTGTAGCATTTTTCGGAAGAAAGGGAAACTGTTGCTTAGTGGCAACGCTGTAAGTAAGCGGTGTGACCTTGACGATACTACTTCCATGCAGTTAACTATACTGCTGGCAGAACCCTGTTTTGACCCATTATTTATATGAAGCAATGTATGGTGTCGTCTGGAACAGATCTTACATGATTGTTTGACCTTGCAATTAGGTGAAAAATGATCTGGTCTTAAACAATTAGTGCAGCATTTATGCTTTAATATAAATTGCCCTCGTTCAGATATGTTTAAATCGCGAAATTTGTCACACATATAAATTGGGTGACTTGCCTTGCAGCAGGGGCATGAATAATTATTTGAAATCGAATGATAACCTTTAAATGCAGTGCTGGCAGCAGAGTTTTGTAACTTACGTTTTTCAGACTTATTAAATTTTAGAGTTGGTTTGTTAAGCTGCTGTCCAGCTTCAATCGGTAACGTGTTTTCTAATAATTGTCTACGGGTGTTTAAAAACTGTATAAAACTCTGAAAATTAGGAAGATTTTCAGAATCTATAGATTCTTTCCATAATTTAAATGTGGAATGGTCAAGTTTTGCTGACAATAGCTGTACAGTAATGAGTTCAAATGAATCCACTGACAATTGCATAGCTGTCAGTGAATTGACAGAAGACGTTATTGTATTTATAAATTCTGCTAAGCTCTGTACAGAGTCCTTGGTTGTAGACTTCACTTCTAGTAAATTTTGAATATAATATTTAGCTAATATGCATTTATTGTCATATCTAGCGGACAGCAAACTCAACGCTATTGTATAGTTTTCATTACAAATAGGCAAGGCCTTAATTAGATCTAGTGGTTCATTTTTGAGAGATGAATATAAGTAATGTAGTTTTTGCACTGAAGTTAAGTCAGATCTGGCATGTACCAAGTCTAGGAATATTGAGTAAAAATGTTGCCATTCGAGAATGTTGCCTGTGAAGCAGGGCAAACTTATAGGTTTTAATTGAATGTTACTGCTTAATGTTTGAGATCCAGTCTGAATGTTGAGGGTGTCTATTAGTTGTAAGATGTTAGCCTCGGTTGAATATAAAAGTTCTTCAACCTCGACTCTGTCCTCTTGGGCAGCATTTATGTCTTTAGAAATTAATTCAATTTCAGACTGTACCTCATCATATTTTATTGCTAAACTCTTTAAACTTTCTAGTCTGACAGTTAAAAAATGTTTAGTATTACTGTTTTTATCAAAATTAAGTACTGCGGAATTGATTCGCACTATGGCAGACTTTAAGCCGCCTCTCTTTTTAACCAACACTCTTAAGCCTTCTTCTGTCATTTTACGTACCTTTTACTGACGGTGTTGATGTCGTACCTTCTGTGAGATGTCCTGCAGCGTTGAGGCCGTGGAGCCGATGGTAGACACACGGACTGGATGGATGACTGCTCTCAACTTGGAACTGCTCAATCTGGCGTGTAGGCGTTAACACGTGGATGGTCATGTACTGGTGTTGTCTATGAAGCTCAATGACGACGACGAAAGAAATGCTGAATAAATCCCAACACGGTCGGATCAGCGAACATACTGAATCGCCCGTGATGGCCATAAATTGAAGTAGAAAAAATGATGAGAAGCCGCTCGATAGGGTATAAGGTTTTGAAAGAAGGTTAAAATGATGAAGCCAGGCGCGGAGTGACCAAAAAAAATGTTAAGAATTAATGTTTGTAAATTAATATTTTAGTGGGATTAATTTGCCAGGATGAAGAAAATAATGATGAGCGAGTGGACTGTAGTTTAATACATTTATTAGAGTATAAATGTTACAATTAATTTTGAATTCGTAAGGTTAGCTAAGCCTTGTATGCATTATAAATTTTAAATGATCACGTTCGGTTAAAAAATGTTACATTATAAAGGTGAGGCGCAATTACGCAGCACTCGAATTTACATGAATGAAATGTTGTAGGGCCTAAGGCCTACATAATTTGTCGCGACAATAAAGAAATGACAGCCGAAGCAACAAGCGCAACTCACATCTGCTGCATTCGAAAGCTCTGAGCACTGTAATGACATGCTTGCCGACGCGAGCATGGCTTGATCAAGATCAGATTAGCCAACCTTTCGATTATACAATTCCCACATTACTGTCCAGCTGGTGGGGTGCGTATTTGTGCGTACGAGCGCACATGTGTGCCACCTTTTACGATGTAGAATTGACCACGAGGCTGCAAGGCGGAACTGCCTTCCATTACGTCAGGCTAATTAAGAAAGGTGTCAACCAATTATAAAGGAGTATGGACCTGTTTCTGGTTGAACAACGGTAGCCGGAGTACTGGCCAAGACGCTGTTTGCCATTTTTAAGACGCTGCACTCGGCGTCCAAACTCAGAGCCGCGTGGGTGTGTTAATGCGCAGTTCCCGATATCAGTAAACAGTTGAATTGTTCATGATATCCGGGCTGTTTGGCTGTGGTCCATGGCTTATAACAAAACCAAACGTTTCGGTAACTCCACTGGCTGCCATCATCAGTGAGTATAGTATCAGCCTATACCACAGTACTGTGGGCCTGTACGTAAACACCCAGTGTGCAGGATTTTTTATACCACTGTAGATGGCAGCCAGTGGAGCTGCCGAAACGTTTGGTTTTGTTATAAGCCATGGACCACGGCCAAACAGACCGGATATCATGAACAATTCATCTGACACCGGCCGTGAAAGCCTGAGGAATATTTTATCAGTAAACAGTGCTCGAGCAAATATCTAGTCTGCCGACTACTAAAAAATGTGATTTTAAAAGTATTTCCAACAACAACGGAGTGAGAAATAAGTTGACGTTCATTAATAACAATGTTAACAGTTTAAAGCAATATTGGAGTGGCGAGTGAGAATAATAAATTCGATTTGGTGGCGAAAGGATCGACTTCCACGAGGATGAGTAACCTTTGAACAATTTATATGTTTTAAATTACAAACACATTGCACAGCTGTCTAAATTGTGAATAAGCTCAACAAGCTATGATTTGTAAATGGGGATTTTAAAGATATGAGAGAGAGTGTGTGTGTGTGTGTGTGTGTGGGTAAAAAATTATGTAATGAATAAAAGCACTGGTTTGAGTTAATTATATTTAAGGTGTAACATAACTAATTTATATTTTCAATATTTGTTTTTCGTTTTATTATGTTGCATTGATAACTTCTTAGAAAAGAACATGCCAATATGTTGTATTATAGTTAAATAGGAACACGTGGAGAAGAGGGAGAAGAAAGTAAAAAGTAAAGCAATATATGTAACTTAAAAATCAATTTATGTTGAATATGATAATTAAAACTCACTGCATTTGAACACAAGTCGACTCAAAGTATTTATTTCAATCAACCTAATTCTGTTCTCCAAATAAATGCTTACACGAACTCTGGGTTAACCTTGGTATAAAATGTTAAGTAATTAAAAGTGAAATAGTAAAGAATGGCGCATCGAACAGAGACGTTTACATGGAAAATTATTGCGAAGTGATAGTGTTAAAGAATAAGATAGTGAATAATGATAATAGTGCTGATAGTGTAGTGGGGGAGAAAATGGTAGAGGGACAGGTCAATCAAACAAGAATAAGGACAATCAGATAACAAGTAATAAGGGGAGTAATAGCTGTAATAATGATGACATAAAGGAAATTCAGGCAATGGATTTGATGCAAGCGATGTTAGAGCTAATGGCTGCGTCAGGCTGTCTTGATTTTAATAAAGAAAGGGAAAGAATGAGAAATCTAAATCAGTCACAACAACAAAGTATTGAGAAAATGCTTACGAAAATGGAAGGGAGAATAGTTACAGGTGAGTGTAACGAAAACAAAAATAGCAAAGGTACAGATATAGGTAAGTGTAATATAAATGAGAATAACGAAGTAACAGATGACACTGGTGTCAATACCGGTGAGAATAATGGTGACATAATGACGAAAAATAACGAAGAAATAATTAATGAGGTAAGTGATAATTCTAATAACGAATTAACAAGTAATAGTGGTAAGATAGTTGAAAAAGTAGTATCTAATGGTGATACAGTAAAAATTAATAGTGGTGATGAGAATATAGAGATAGTAGGAGAGAGTGAGAGAGTAATGGGAGTAGGGGGTTGTGAAGAGGTAGAAACAAGTGTTTGTAAGTTAGAGAGAGAATATGAAGAGAGTTATTTTGTGGAAATGGGGCAGAGGGTAAATTTTCCCAGGGTGTATTGTGAACCAAGATGTTCACAGATGTTTTTGAAGGGCAAGAGTTCCTTAGTGGAAGACGCGGTGTCTTCAAATTGTCCCTTGAGTTTTTGTGGTGTTCCTGGAAGAGCCAGTAGGTGTTTTTATGTTTCAGTGCCCTCTGCATGGAATGATAGAGAGAAAGCGAAATCATGTTATGATGAGAGGTATTTTGAGAGAGGGAGAGTGGTTCAAGTTAAAGAGAGGTTATAGAGAAGGGATGTTAGATATAGAGAGAGTTGATGATATTGAATTCTTACCTTACGATGTAGTTTGTGCAGCAAGAGGTGATAATAATGTTGATGACTTACATATATATAAAGTGGGGTTACTGGTATTAGATGATTACTATAATGGCGAAATGATAAAGGATTTAATTGTAACAAATAATACTAAACGAGAATTGACCATACCGAATGACGACAGGTTTTATGAATTAATAGTATGCAATAACGTTGTTAAATACTATCTTGATGCAAGGGATAAAATTGATGATGATGGTTATTATAATAATAATAACAAAATATACTTAATCAAAAATGAATTGTGTAGATGTAAGACAAGATTATTGTTTGATGATGGAGGGTAAATATTTATTGTTTATGAACATTTAACTATGTGAGTAGGGGGTTTTGAAATGGACTGAATTATGAAATGATTTGTGGTAAACAATAACAGATAATAATGTAGATTGTATATACTTTTGTGTTGATGTTAAATGTAATTATGTAGTAAGTTTAAGTATACTGCACTGTAAGAATTGACAGTTGGTCATTACGAATTTTGTTAAAGTAATTAAAGCAATTTCATAATTAAAGTAATTAAAATGTGTTTGATAAAATAGTTGAATTAATTTGAAAGAAGCTAATAAATGAAATGTTATATAAAATGAATGTTGATAATAAATTTTAATTTTTTGAGAATTTAATTGTACAATAAATGATCGACAATTAAAAGTTGATTATTAAACAGATTTAATAGAAAGTTGAAGTTGTAATGTTTGTAATTTTATGCTAATTTAAAGGTGAGATGTTTATTTCAATGTAATAATGATAATGTTCAGTTTGAGTGTTTATTATGTTGTATTATGTTGATTATGTAATTGGGTAGGAATATAAAACATATAATTGTATGTTTTAAATGTGATTCCCCACATTTCGGGCGGTCCGAACTATCAAACCATAATAAATAAATTTAAAAATTGTCCAGAATAAATGTAGAAAACCAAACATTTGAAGGAGAAAAGGAGAAGATCGCCAAAGTGTATTACATATTAAAAGATAGAAAGGACCTGGAAGATATTCTAAGTGAAATAGTGGTACAGCAGAAACAAGATTCAAAATTACTAAACATAAGAAAAAGACTATTAGAAGATGAAGAAATTATAAATAAATATTATTGCATCCACCAAGATATACTCTTTATTAGAACCAAAAAGAATCAAAGAACGTGGAAACTTGTAGTTCCAAATTCATTAGAAGCCAAGATAATTAAAGATTATCATGTTCGGTACGGACATATGGGAACCTTAAAAATTGTAAAAGCATTGGAGGAGGAAATCTTTATCAAAAATATAACAAGAAAAGTAAACCAGAATATTAGAACATGCACAATATGTCAGATGGTCAAAACAAATAACGAGAAAAAAGAAGGAACAATGATACCCATCACTTCAAACACCAAGCTAGGAAAAGTGTTTCTCGAAATATGTGGACCATTCCCACGTAGCGGAGGGAGACATAAATATAAGTTTATAGTAATCATATTGGACCATTACACAAAGTACACAAAATTATGCGCAATAAACCGAGCTACTACGAAGAAAATATTGGACATAATAAAAAATAAATACATCACCGAAGTTGGAAAACCATACATGGTTATAACAGACCACAGGACACAATTCAAAGGAAGGAAGTGGCGAGATGAATTATTAAAAGAGAACATAAAAACATATAAAACATCCAAATACCACCCTAGTAGTAATCCCGCAGAAAGAGTGTTAAGAGAGGTGGGGCGTATACTAAGAACTTATTGCTATGATAACCAAAAGGAATGGCAGAAATATTTAGCTTCAACCGAAGAATTTCTAAATATAAGTTACCACCAGTTTATTGAGAACACCCCATATTTAATGATGTTTGGAAGAAAACCCCATAGAGAGATACAAGAACTAATAGACTTCCCAGTCAACCCAGAAGACCCGTATGATGAAAACAAATGTTATAGCCGTATTATGGAGAAAATCGAGAAGCAAAAAGCAAAGTATTCACAAAACCAACCTAAAATAATAAAATATAACGAAGGAGAAAGAGTATTAATAAAAAACCATGAACTACTCAGTACACTTGAAGGGATAGCCAAAAAACTGCTATTATTATTATTATACATAGGACCTTATGTCATCACCAAAGACAATGTAAACAATACTTATGAAATAAGTAACATAACCACCAAAAAGATAAAAGGAGTTTACAATCAAGCTTCTATAAAAAAGTTTTACGAAGAAAAATAACTTATAATAAGTAAATAAACAAATACCAAAATTCAAAAATTATGTAAGCACAACTTACAACAATATTTCGATGACATATGAGGCATAATATAAAATAAAAAATAAAAAAATAAAGGAATAAGTTACAAAAATTCCTATAAAGCAGTAAGAACCACAAACTTACGATAATATTTAAACAAAAAATGCCAATAAAGGAATAAGTTACAAAAATTCCTATAAAGTAAGAAAAACAAACTTACAAAAATTATTTAGAATAATATTTCAAACAAATTGAATTAAACAAAAATAAAATCAAACACGAAACGCTAAAATAAATACCTGAAATTATAATGAATTCAATGGATTCAAAGAAAAAAAAAGAAGAAAAAAACTGAACTGGTACGAGGAAGGAAAATAAACAATGTATAAGTCAGATATACAAAAAAATGGCTAAAGCAAAATAATGGTGAATAATCAAGAAGAGAAAAAAGATGTCTAAGATAATTAAAATGATCACAAGAAGAAAAGAAAAACAAACTAACGAAAAGTTAAAAATAATGAAATTAACAACCAAATAAATAAAAAACAATCAACTGTATGAGTAGATGACAGTATATAGCAAAGGTACAGTGGAAGGAAGAATGAGTAAAAGGCCAAAGTGATCTAAAAACAAACCACAAAGTGGACAATCCCAAAATATATTATTATTATTAATTTAAGTCACAAGTTGACAAAAAAGGTATTTAAGATTGACTGAGAATAAGTCCAGCAATCAAAATAAACTGAGCAGAGATGATGTTCCTCTGGTCTCAGAAAAAATGAGTAGTGATGGAAGAAACCAGCTACTAAAAAGTTAGGGAAAAATTATATATAACTGGGAGAACACACTAATGGAAATAAATAAAAACAGATCCAAATAAAATGGAATGAACCAAGTAAGAAGAGAAATAAGAAAGGAGAAATAAACAAGAAAGAAAAGGAAAAAATTATATATAACTGATAATTTCATAAAAAACTATGCTAGTGTTTTATCAAAATGATCAATTTTGAAGGAGAGGCATTATGTTACAACACAAATAAGCCACCCCAATACCAGGGATAAAAAAGATGATTCTGAGTATTAAAAAGTAATTCATATAAAATAAAATGTTTAATATAAAGAAAATAAAAAGACAACGACATGAAAAACGACGACATGACCTAACCCAAGTGATTGACCCAACCAAATAAGAAGGAACAACAAAAAACAAACGAGAATAAAACCAAATAAGAAGGTAATTGACCCAAACCAAATGAAGAAGGGAAAAACTGAAACCAAACAAAAATGAAACAAATTGAAGGAATTGAATGACTCAATGCAACATATTAAAATGAACCCAAAGGAGAAGGTGGAAAAACAAGATATAAAGAAAAGACACTGAAGGTGAAGAAGGAGGAAAATGAAAAAGAAAAAACCCAAGATAAAGGGAAATAAATAAAAAGGAAATCAAACAATAAGACACAAACAACTAATAAAGAATAAAAGAAGGAGAAATGGTACACTCAATGTAATGTTGAAAAAGGAACCGATAACTAACCTAAGTAATAAATAAATATTATTATCAATTAAGTAATAAAGGTAAATGATATTTGATGAAACTCAATTAAAGTATGTTGAGTATAAAAGCAAACTAACCCACAAATTAGAGTTAGACGTAATGATAAAATATAGAGACATAAAATTGTTAATATTATTAATGATATTTGTAATGAAAGAGATAGTACGGTAGTGAGATAGTAATTAGAGGGATTACCCATTTAGAAACACTTAAAGCAAAAACATTTGTGAAGTGCAAAATGAAAGTGTAAAAACCCCAAAGTAAAGTGATAAAGAAAGAACACTAAATAAATTATAATAAACCATAGATAATTTAAAAGTGAAGGTGAGGTATAAATAAGAATAATGTATAATAAAGAATGTTAATATTATGAAAAATAGTGAAGGATAAAAAGATAAACACTTGATAAATCATTAAGAAACACTAAAGGTTTAACAGTGAAAAATATTAGTAATTAAGAAAGTTGTGAAGAATAGTACTAAGTGTAAACAATAAATTAAGATGTATTGAACACTGAAGAGTGATGATAACCATATTAATTAAAAAAGAAATCTTATTGATAATTATTATATATATAAACTTTCACATATGAACTTACTTTGGTTATCACTTCCCCATACGTTTCAAGGTGATGTGCCTCTTCCTCAGTGGGAGTAAATACTGAATGTCATTTTACAGAATAACGGTTATGGACTATAGGTGTGTGTGGTGGGTGTTGATGGTGGGAGGGAATTGGCGCTGAGGTTCAAATTGTGTGTTTGGATCAGTGTATCGAATAGTGTATGTGATTTATAATGTAATTGTTCATTTAATATGTTGTTTGGTTGTAGTGCGTGATGTCTGTATATTTCAAATCGTTCAGCTGTGTTTAGTTTTCTACTTTTAGGTACGTAGTGTAAGATTTCCATGTTGTGTTCTATGTTTGTGTAACTGTGGTTTTCATTTTGTAAATGTGTGGCAAATGTGGAATGTATGTAGTTTGTGGTGAGGGCTTTTAAATGTTCTGAAAATCTGGAGGAAAAAGATCTTCCCGTCTGGCCGATGTAGAATTGGTGACAATCGTTACAATTTAATTTATAAACCCCTGTTTTTCTGTATGTGTCAGTGTCTTTGTTAGTATTATTTATGTGTTTCCTAATGGTGTTGTTGGTTCTGTAGGCTACTTTATAATTGTGTTTCCTAAATGTGTTTGCAATTTTGTGTGTATTGGAATTGTAGTATGTAAGTGTTATGTATTTACTGGGTTGTGTGCTGTTGGTCTGATGTGTTTTACTTTTTGTGTTTAGGATGCGTTTGTGTAGTTTATTTATTAAATCAGGTTTGTATCCATTTTTGACTGCTATATATTTGATTGTGTTTAATTCTTCTTGGTAGTCATGTGTGTTTAGGGGTATTGAAGTGAGCCTATGGAGCATGTAGTTGAAAGCTGCATGTTTGTGTTGAGTTGGCTGGTTGGAAGAATTATGTATGACCATGTCTGATGTGGTGGGTTTCCTGTATATTTTGTATGTGTGTGTGTGTGTGTGTGTGTGTGTGTTTTGGTGATTGTAAGGTCTAAGAAGTTTATGCTATTATTTACTTCTATTTCAAGTGTGAATTTTAATTTATGGTGTATAGTGTTAATGTATTTGTGGAAATTTTCTATTTGTCTTTTGTTGCCGTTGTAGAGGAGTAAAATGTCATCAACATACCTGTGCCAGTATATTATTTTATCAGTGTATTTGTTATTGTTCAATATGTGTTCCTGTTCTATGGTGTGTACAAATACTTCGGCTAGTATACCTGATATAGGGGAGCCCATGTGTAGTCCATCTGTTTGTGAGTAAAATGTGTTATTGTGTGCAAAATAATTTTGCTCAGTGATAATTTTAGTTAGATGGATGATCTCTTTTATGTGTGTTTCAGGTGTGTTATTTATTTTTAGTAATTGTTCTAATGTAGTTATGGTTTCTTTTATGGGAACATTGGTGTATAGGTTTGTTATGTCAAATGATGCTAGTGTGGAATTGTGTGGAATGTGGACATGTTGAGTTTTATTCACTAGATCTAAATTATTTTTGACGGTGGTGTTGTTTGTTAAATTTATGCTATTTCTGATTAATCTATCTAAGTGTCTAGCTAATTTGTGTGCAGGTGCTTGTGTGTTGTTTATAAGTGGCCTGATGGGAATATTTGGTTTGTGTAATTTCGGTAGTGCATTTAGTGTAGGGGCATTTGGTTTAATTTGTTTAAGATATTTGATGTTGTCAGGTGATACTATGTGTTTTGTGTTATTTAAGGTTTTGTTTATTTGTTTGTGATATTTTGGGGTGGGGTCTTTATTTAATTTAGTGATGTTGTTTTCATTAAAAAATGTTTCGATTTTGTTATTTAAAGCCTGTTTTTCTATTATGACATTTATATTACCTTTGTCTGCTTTGAGTATGGTTAGGTTGTGTTCTTGTAATTTGCGTTTTATGTTTTTTAATGTTTGGAATTCATTATTGCGTTGTTTTTGTTCGTATTGCTGTGTGTGTTGTAATTTGCGTTTTATATCATGGCATATGGTATCATGGTCTTCGTGATGTGTGTGTTGTATGGCTGTTTCAGCGTCTAGGACTATGTCATGCAGGGCCGGATCCACGGCGGGGGGGGGGGGGCAAGGGAGGCACGTGCCCCGGGCGCCAGGTTTTGGGGGCCGCCAAATGATGGGCGCCAAAAAATAATTTATTTATAAAAATTAGTAACTGCTTCATAACCAAAAATATAAGTTTTAGTGTCAAGTTTAAATTACTAAATATTGTTCCAGAAACAATAAATTATAAATTTTTAGTGAAATTCCCAATAAGCTACATTTGTCCATAGCCACATCTACCTAAATATAGTAAGCAATACTTAAACAGGGTGGGGATATTCTCGCAGTATGAGTTGCTGTTGGCAACTCTGTGTGTTTTGATTGACTGTCAGTCGCCAGTCTCGCCTCAGTCAGTAATGAGTCTGCTGAGGTTGGGTTACCTTCAGTGACTGACTGAATATTCTAACAGTGACTATCTCGTTTGTTTGTATTTATAAAAAATAAAACTATATCAATATGTCAAAAAAGGCGTCAGGAGCTTTCAACAGAAAGAAAGCGAAAGCAAGACAACAAGAGGCAGAGAAGTCGTCAAGTTTGATGTCATCATGGTTGCAAAATATCCAAGAACAAGAAAAAGGTAAATAAAAATTTGTTATTATTTGTTGAGAACAATATTTATATTAAAGAGAGACATAATAGCTGCTTAAAAACTGAACTGTTTTGTTTTTTGTTTTTACTTTCTAATAGGCTATCAGTTGTTCTTAATGTTTTATTTTTCTTTGTCTCGATACAAACACTGAACGGAAGGAAAGCGGACGCGAATTGAGCAATAGCCGATGCGTGCAGCGGGCGGCAGGTCCGCGGGCAGCAGTCGGCGACATACTCCTCACTCCCTGTACACGTGACTTACTGACTCACCCTGCCCCTCGCCCCCTCCTCCGCCAACACCCATCCACTCCGCGGCAGTAACCTTTCTCGCCCGTCATTGCATAATTTATGGAGCCTATTATTATCAATTCAATGATAACTCAGTTCCAAAAAGAATAAATTTTGATGGAAAAGTAATTAAAAGTTTTGTAGAGGCGAAGTATCGCAAAATAGAGTTTAAATCTAGGCCTGTTAACTTTCCATGCTGCTATTAATTTATTAGCTATGCAATGTTGGCTTGACAATACCTTTGTAAATAAAATAATGTTTGAAATTCACAACTATTTATTTCGCCTAATTATTTATTTCATGATGGAACACTTTATAAGTAGGCTACTGATGCTGGTTGTCTTACTAATTAAAGTAAAAATAAAAAAAAATCTTATATGCTTATTAAGCATTAACTTTTTTCTCCTTATAAACCTTTCATAAAACTTATGCTTTATTAACTTAGTGTTTATTTATAGTTACATACTTGAATTTTAAAAATAAGTCTGGACTAATACTTAACATTGTAATGATTCAGTCATGTATACAATTATGTTTGTTGCTTGCAGACGAAGCCACGAGCGATCAGCCATCCATTCAAGAGGAATCTTTGGAAGAGGATGAGAGCAGTGTTAGAGAAGAAGACTTCATGGAATTTTGTGCAGAGGAAAAGAATAAAAATGACTTACTTTGTGAAAAACCAAGTACGTCCCATGCTACTGACACTTCAATGTCACTTCAAGAAACATTACCTGGTGTAAAGTGGAAAAGGCCTAATAATAAGGAAACTGAATGTGAGTATAATTTCAATTTTAATGATCCTGGAACTTGGCCAGCTAGACTTAGTGATAATCAAAGATGTTACATAACACAAAATAGGTATGAAAAAGAATATCATGATCCTGACTTGAGTAAAAGTTATAGGGAGGGCCAAAATCTTACAAAGGATTGGTTCTTTAAAATTTTGAAAAATGGTTCAAAGGTTAAAAGATCTTATTTGGCTTACAGCGAGACAATGAATGCCTTGTATTGTGTTCCATGTAGGCTTTTTTCCCACTTGATCACAGACCATGAATCTAAACGGTCTTACTTAGCAAGAAAGGAGGGCTTCATAAATTGGAGAAAACTTAATGAAAAGTTACCAGAACATGAAAACTCACAGAGTCATAAGATGTTGTTTGTTTCATGGAAGGCCTTAGAAGCTTCCCTTGGTAAAGGAGGGATCGACAGGGAATTGCAAGATCAAATAAAAAAAGAGGAATCCCATTGGAGGGAAGTGCTATGCTGTATAGTAGATGCTATCTTATTTTTGGCAAAACAGGGTAGTTTGTTTAGGGGGACGAATGAAACGTGTAACTTTGCAGATCCAGATAGTGGCAAGTTTCTCGACACTATAGATTTAATTTCCCACTACAACGAAAACTTGCGCCAACATATTGATCGCCACAAGAAAGGGCAGCTCAGTTATTTTTCCCACAAAGTACAAGACGAGTTTCTTGATCTCATTGCACATCAAATTAGGGAAGACATTATTAAAGACATTAAAGCAGCTAAATATTTTTCTTTGATTTTCGACTGTACTCCTGATGTGAGTAAAAATGACCAGATGACTGAAGTTATTCGATACATTAAATTTAATGAGGAAGGGCCTGAGATTTGTGAAAGTTTTTTGGATTTTTTTCACTGTGAGTGAAAAGACAGGTGAGGGTCTTTTTGAAAGTATCGCTGAAAAGCTCAAACAAGATGGTCTAGATTTGAAATATTGCAGAGGCCAGTCATATGACAACAGAGCAAACATGGCTGGGAAATACAAGGGAGTACAATCAAGGATAGTCCAAGAGAACAAACTGGCCTATTTTGTTCCATGCTCAGCCCACTACTTAAATTTAGTTGGAGTCCATTCAGCAGAGGCATGTGTTGAAGCCCAATCATATTTTGGTATTGTAAACAGTCTTTACAACTACTTTTATAGTTCCACATCAAGGTGGGAAGTATTAAAAAAACATGTACCTCTTAGTTTAAAATCAGAAAGCAAAACAAGATGGTCAGCAAGGCTTGAATCCATGGAGGTTATATATAAACATATGGACAAAGTGCTCTATGCTCTTGAAGAACTGAACACTCATGAATTCTTATCTCCAGAAACAAGACCTGAAGCCAAATCTCTAATCTGCAATTTGAAAAATTTTGAATGCGTTGTCATGACATGTTTTTGGTATACAATTCTCAAGAAAATTGATCGAGTTAACAAGTTTTTACAAAGAGAAGATGCCACAGTAGACAAGGCTGCAAAAATCACACATGGTCTTCTAAATTTATTATCTTCGACTAGGGAGTTAACTGTTTCAGAGGCAATTGACGAGGCAAAATTCTTATCAAGTAATATTGGCATAACAACAGAATACAAAGAAACAAGGAAGAGGAAAAAAAAGAAAATGCCAGGGGAAACATGTGAAGATGATGCATCAAATCTCACGGCAGAAGAACTGTTCAAAAAATCACTTTTTCAAATTTGTGATAGAATTATCAGTGAGCTAACCAACAGGTATGATGCACTGAAAATGATTGCTGACAAGTTTAGTTTCTTGTGTGGGGATCAAATTAAAAAACTAGATGTTGATACTTTAAAAAGTAAGGCTAGAGAGTTAGCTAGAACCTATGCAAATGATTTAAATGAAGAACTTTTAAATGAAATAGAGAGTTTTATGTTTCACGCTCTAACCACGGAAGATGGATTGGAAGATGCAACAGCAGCAACTATGATCAAAATATTGTATGAAAGCAAGCTGGAAGAGGGGTATCCAAATATACGTGTTGCTCTAAAAATCTCTGTAACACTTCCACTGTCTGTAGCAACTGGAGAAAGAAGTTTCAGCAAATTGAAGCTTATAAAAACCTATTTGAGAAATGCTATGAAACAGCAAAGACTTACTAACTTGAGCATTATTTCCATTGAGCATCAAAGGGCTTCTTCGATTTCTTTTGATCATATAATTAACACATTTGCAGCAAAGAAGGCTCGAAAGATAAGAATTTAATTAATATATTGAATAGTATGTTTTTACTTTATTGTTCTTTTCCATTAAACTTTAAAAACTGTATATGCATTATAATTATAAAAATACTCAAACCTTTCTTTATAATTATTTCTTATTCATTTATGGTACTTTTTGAATACTAGTGTAATATGTGTTATGAAAAAGAATTACTATTTAATTAAAATAATACTGTAATCTCTAATCTGGTTTATTTTCAACCTCATGTAGCATTAGACCTTTTGGTAAATCGGGTATCCTCGGGGAGGGCGCCAACAGCAAAGCTTGCCCCCCCCTAATAATAATTGTAGGTCCGGCCCTGATGTCACGTGTATGCCTTTTATTAATGTTGTTATTGGTTGGATTGATGCCTAAATTGTGTTTTAGACCTTTATCTAATAGGGTTATTTCTGCATTAGTGAAATTGGTCTTTGTTGTATTTACTGTACGTGTGTGAAACTTATGTGTCGGTGTAGAGACGGTTTCATTTCTGTTAATAGGTTATTGATTTTTCTGTTATGTCTTTCCTGTATTTTTAATTGGATTTTCTCTATGATATTTCGTGTATGTTGTATTATGTGTTCAAATTCAATGTGGTGTAAAATTTGTGTGAGTTTTACGTGTAAGTTGTATGCCGTTTTGTTTAGTGTATCTTTTTTGTGGTATAAATCATTGATGATATTGTCCAGGTGTATTATTTCGGCTTTACGTTTAGTTTGTATTGCGGCGTGTGTGTTATTTTTTATTGTGATTTGTGCATGTGTGGATATAATGTTGTGTTTGCGGCATGTTTTGTTGTATGCGATGTTCAAGGAAGTTTTTGTTACCTGTATTCTGACATTCCTGTATTTGTGGATGTAATACGCTGTGTTGGCGGTATTATAATTATCTTGTTGATTGTAGCATGACAGATAATCCACTTAAATCAATTACCAAATGATCATTAGTAAAACTCAAGTATATGGAATATCCAGAAAGATCCAAATGAAAATCAAATAAAAAGCACTATAAATTACCAAAATAACAAGAAAAAGTAAACATAAAGAAAAAATCTGCAACTAATATAATTGTACAACAAATTAAAAACCCAGAAAACTAAAATTAAAATAACAATAATACCCAGGTAGGATAGGAGCAGGCAAAGAAAATACCCAGACCAAGTAAACTGACAAAGTAAACAGACCAGAGTAAACAAAAGAGTATAAAACAAAATGGTACTGAAGAAACAAGAATGAAGAAAGAAGAAATCTAAAATAAACCAATATACTTAATAATCAGAGACAAGTGAAGATCAAATAGAATAAAGGAAGTGGAACACGACCAATACCCAATAGAAACCCCATAGGGAGAAAACCAAAAACCCCAAAAATAAATTAATGTCACAATAGAAAGTATAACACCCCAACAAACCATATACTCATGTAAAACTGATAAAAACAAAAAGTGTTTAATGTGTTAAGTAGCAGTGCACCCAAAAAAGTTATTGTATAGTTTATATAGACAAATCTTAATAGTTCCCCCATGGTTAAATATTTCATATTATAAAACTATAAAAGGACTAGTGATAATATCAAGAAATAACCAGGGACAAGTGCAAGTTATTAAATTATAATAAATAAACTTTGAGAAGGTACATGAATTACTGTGCAAATAAATAACTTTAAGTGTTTTTAAACAGTATCATGAATGATATGTAATCAAGTAATATGGTGAAGGAGCAAGGAATACTTTTTCTAATAAAATGCCACTGTTTATATGAGAACATTCCATAGAATAAATAATATAAACAGCGAGCTTGGGTTTAATACAACAAGTGACGGGGAATACATCCCTAAAATTGGGAAGTACAGATAAGACTGTAAATAAATAGTTTGGAGGGAGTATTAAACATTTAATGGAACCAAAATGTTATGTTCCAGTTTCCATATGTTAACTCTATAACTAAGTTTTAGAAGTAGGAATTAATACTTGTAGTTATAAAATGTTATTTTGTTAGTAGTTAGAATTAGGAATGCAATATTTGAATGTAGATACCATTCCTATATTGTAAAATGTTTTATTTAGTTACTGTAAGTAATCAGTACAGAAAAGGTATGATTCAAAATACCAGATTTAATAGTAAATAATTGTTATGTTTTAATTGTTTAAAATCAATACTCAATGTTATAATAGTAAAGGAACAAATTATTAATAAATATTATATTAGAATAGAAGGTCAGAAAAGGGTATAAACTAACTATATTATTAAAAACTGTGCAAGTAACAACAGATAAAATCTAGGCCAGATAGTAAATTTAGACTACATAATAATTGACAAATCTAGTCCTATAAACCAACTAAACTGATAATATTTATGCAAGATAAAGCCACCATATAGTAATACAATGTAACTAATACTTTAGAAAGATATTGTCAGAAGATAAGTAAAATTATAAATAAAAATGGAATGTAGTAACTAGCATTATCAGAGGAGGAGTCATAGATAAATGAATTATATTTAAAAACAATAATTAATAAACTAAATTGCAAGAAATTAAGTAAAAATAGACAATTATATCAATTTTAGATTCAATATAATAATAATTATATCAGAGAAAATGGCTATTATCTGGTCAAAGACAGGAAACACATATTTGAACCTACTTTCCAAAATGAAAGAAATATAACTTTTTTAAATGAAAAACTTTGTAAAACTATATTAATTAGTATCAAAATAAGCAAAATAGAATAAAGAAACCGAATATGTATTTAGTATTTCATACAGTTAATTAATAACGAAAATATTTTCTGTGTATAATGTATTCAAATAAAATGTATCGGAAGCTAAGATAACCTAAGATTTTCAGGAGACGAAGGAAATGAGAACAGTTCATTATTATCCGTTGAAGCGAGTACTTAAACGAGGTTTTTGCTCTGTATAACCTATGAATGGCGTACTATAATTAAACCGAGTTCGGTAAAAATTTTTATAAATTTTTAATTTGAGTTTTTAATTTGTGAAACAGTGGAAATAAACAATGAACAGTGCATTACCAATAAACAGAATCACACACGCCTAATTAATTAAAATAACACCACTATAATAAATTTTACAGACGAACAAACAAGGTTAAATACGACACATGTGACAACAGTGAGATAGACATAATCACAAACATTTACACCAAGTGAACTAATAAACAATACACCAGGAACACTCAATTAACTCCAGAACTATTATCCACAATTGCTGAGACGAATAAATGGTGAAAGGACATCTTTATTGGAAATTATTTCGTCGAGGCGATAGACGTTCCACTGCACAGGCTCCTGTTGGCCATTTTGATTTTCATCATCGTACTCCAGCAGTGAAGCAAACGAATTTCTAGCCTGCATTGGTTTGAAATAAATATTATATAAACTTCATTTATTAATTAATAACGTTGTATTTGTTAGTTTTAAGGCATTTCTAATTGTAAGTGTTATACTTTCTTGTCCCTACCCTTCTCTGGCTATTCTAAAATAACCGTTCGAAGAACCTATTTTATATATAAAATCAATGTAAAGTTTTTTGTCAACCGGCCCTGAGTAGAGTCGATACTGCTGTCATATATCGATTATTATCGATAAATTTTAATAAATTTGTTAATAAACTTTCTATTTATGCAATTTGGTTTAATTTTTCTTTAAATACACTTAAAGAATCAGTTAACAAGGACACAGACTAACCGAAAGGCGGTACATACGAAATTAAAGAAAGCATCGAAGAAGAAGAAGAGCCGTCTATCGACTAGTACTGGAGTTAACCAGATTATCATAAAGTGATTTACAGAAAGTGACACTACTACACTAATAACTATAATACCATTAAAATATTAACCCCAAACAATAAACATGATTATTTTTTAATTATTAGTAATAAAAAACACGAAACAAAAATATTTTTCAGAAACAACAAAATTTATATTTTTTTGAAATAAATTTTTTTTTATTATTTCAAATTGTAACAATATTATTACAGATTATATTTTGTTATATTACAAAATTGGCGTTTCCAACATGGAACTTAGACAACAGTCATACAGATTATTTTGTAACAACAAGAGAATACGTTATAAAATTGGATAGCCCAACAGTGGGGCTTAACGTAGACACACGAAACGTTACATGATTCATCCTCTTTGTTCATTTTTTTAAATATTATTATATATATAATATAAGTATATATATAATATTATATATATATATATATATATAAGTAAGTTCATATGTAAAAGTTTATATATATAATAATATTTTAAAAAGTGAACGAAGAGGATGAATCAACAAGATAATTATAATACCGCCAACACAGCGTATTACATGCACAAATACAGGAATGTCAGAATACAGGTAACAAAAACTTCCTTGAACATCGCATACAACAAAACATGCCGCAAACACAACATTATACCCACACATGCACAAATCACAATAAAAAATAACACACACGCCGCAATACAAACTAAACGTAAAGCCGAAATAATACACCTGGACAATATCATCAATGATTTATACCACAAAAAAGATACACTAAACAAAACGGCATACAACCTACACGTAAAACTCACACAAATTTTACACCACATTGAATTTGAACACATAATACAACATACACGAAATATCATAGAGAAAATCCAATTAAAAATACAGGAAAGACATAACAGAAAAATCAATAACCTATTAACAGAAATGAAACCGTCTCTACACCGACACATAAGTTTCACACACATACAGTAAATACAGCAAAGACCAATTTCACTTATGCAGAAATAACCCTATTAGATAAAGATCTAAAACACAATTTAGGCATCAATCCAACCAATAACAACATTAATAAAAGGCATACACGTGACATAGTCCTAGACGCTGAAACAGCCATACAACACACACATCACGAAGACCATGATACCATATGCCATGATATAAAACGCAAATTACAACACACACAGCAATACGAACAAAAACAACGCAATAATGAATTCCAAACATTAAAAAACATAAACGCAAATTACAAGAACACAACCTAACCATACTCAAAGCAGACAAAGGTAATATAAATGTCATAATAGAAAAACAGGCTTTAAATAACGAAATCGAAACATTTTTTAAAGAAAACAACATCACTAAATTAAATAAAGACCCCACCCCAAAATATCACAAACAAATAAACAAAACCTTAAATAACACAAAACACATAGTATCACCTGACAACATCAAATATCTTAAACAGATTAAACCAAACGCCCCTACACTAAATGCACTACCGAAATTACACAAACCAAATATTCCCATCAGGCCACTTATAAACAACACACAAGCACCTGCACACAAAATAGCTAGACACTTAGATAGATTAATCAGAAATAGCATAAATTTAACAAACAACACCACCGTCAAAAATAATTTAGATCTAGTGAATAAAACTCAACATGTCCACATTCCACACAATTCCACACTAGCATCATTTGACATAACAAACCTATACACCAATGTTCCCATGAAAGAAACCATAACTACATTAGAACAATTACTAAAAATAAATAACACACCTGAAACACACATAAAAGAGATCATCCATCTAACTAAAATTATCACTGATCAAAATTATTTCGCACACAATAACACGTTTTACTCACAAACAGATGGACTACCCATGGGCTCCCCTATATCAGGTATACTAGCCGAAATATTTGTACACACCATAGAACAGGAACACATATTGAACAATAACAAATACACTGATAAAATAATATATTGGCACAGGTATGTGGATGACATTTTACTCCTCTACAACGGCAACAAAAGACAAATAGAAAATTTCCACAAATACATTAACACTATACACCATAAATTAAAATTCACACTTGAAATAGAAGTAAATAATAGCATAAACTTCTTAGACCTTACAATCACCAAAACACACACACACACACACACACACACACACACACACACATACAAAATATACAGGAAACCCACCACATCAGACATGGTCATACATAACTCTTCCAACCAGCCAACTCAACACAAACATGCAGCTTTCAACTACATGCTCCATAGGCTCACTTCAATACCCCTAAACACACACGACTACCAAGAAGAATTAAACACAATCAAATATATAGCAGTCAAAAATGGACACAAACCCGATTTAATAAATAAACTACACAAAAGCATCCTAAACACAAAAAGTAAAACACATCAGACCAACAGCACATAACCCAGTAAATACATAACACTTACATACTACAATTCCAATACACACAAAATTGCAAACACATTTAGGAAACACAATTATAAAGTAGCCTACAGAACCAACAACACCATTAGGAAACACATAAATAATACTAACAAAGACACTGACACATACAGCAAAACAGGGGTTTATAAATTAAATTGTAATGATTGTCACCAATTCTACATCGGCCAGATGGGAAGATCTTTTTCCTCCAGATTTTCAGAACATTTAAAAGCCCTCACCACAAACTACATACATTCCACATTTGCCACACATTTACAAAATGAAAACCACAGTTACACAAACATAGAACACAACATTGAAGTCTTACACTACGTACCTAAAAGTAGAAAACTAAACACAGCTGAACAATTTGAAATATACAGACATCACGCACTACAACCAAACAACATATTAAATGAACAATTACATTATAAATCACATACACTATTCGATACACTGATCCAAACACACAATTTGAACCTCAGCGCCAATTCCCTCCCACCATCAACACCCACCACACACACCTATAGTCCATAATCGTTATTCTGTAAAATGACATTCAGTATTTACTCCCACTGAGGAAGAGGCACATCACCTTGAAACGTATGGGGAAGTGATAACCAAAGTAAGTTCATATGTGAAAGTTTATATATATATATATATATATATAATAATATTTAAAAAAGTGAACGAAGAGGATGAATCAACAAGATACTTATTGATAAGTTTAAAAGTATATAATAGTATTTAAAAAGGAGAATCCCATGAAAGAGTAAACAGATAGTGTTACCATGGAGGGAAGGTAAATATAATTTAAAACATAAGAAGGTAAAACCAATCAATAAACACCCATGTTATAAGGTATTATTATTTAAGTAAGTTCAAAAAGTGTGATGTTGTTTATCACCCAAAAAATAATATAAAATGAAATGAACTGTAACCAAATGGTATCAAATAATTGTTTAAGCAAATTTATGAATAGGATATGGCTGGAGGAATAATACAGACCATAGGCCTAGATGTTGTATTTTATGTGATCAAAAATAGTAAATAATAGCCACATTGTTATTATTGGCAAATTAAATAAGTGAGCAATGTATGACTTAGGAAACGAGAAAACCAGTTAGTAAACAATTAGCAATTCATGATGTATAAAATAATAGTAACATACTAATAACACCAAAACAGAATAAAAACACATCAAAAAATAACACAACCAGTAATAATAACAAAACAAAGCTCATTGGGCTAAAAAGAGATGTAATTTGTACGAAATAAGTAAAAACCAATAATGGCTACTTAAACCTATGAGATGCCTAACTGTCAAAAACAAACAACTACAAATTGTAACAAATTAACAAAGAAACTAGCAAATCCAAGGTGAACAATTAACCAAGGATAATTTGTAAATCATAATAAAAGCAAAATATTAGAATAAGAACTTAAATTAAAAGAGAAATGTAATTAGCAAATAATAATATAATTGTAAAATTACAAAACATAGAATAACCCAACCTTGAGGGATATCAAAATAATCTTTGAAAGGAAATACATACTATAGTGACAATATTTAATACTTAGGAAGGAAGATAGAGGAATAAAAGCAATCAGAAGATATACAAGGATTTTGAAAAGAATTCAAAAATGATAACAATGGATTTATGTCAATCTAAGCCAATCAGATTTAATTAGTAATCATAGAAACGAACGTTGGTGGCAAAATTTCCATTGAATATCGCTACTCGTAAAGTGACGCTCTTGCAGAACAGAAGCCGAATTTTGAACGACCAATTTTTAATCAAAAAATGTAAAAATAGTAAACAAAATTCAAAACGATGATCGAATAAGAAGCAGACGAACAACTGGGAACTGTCAACTGATGCCAAGGACCAAGATTACCAGGAAATTAAATGAAAATATGACCAAATCTAATATGAAAAGGATGCCAGACCTACTTAAGTCCCAAGAGTAATGAAAACCGAAAACGATTGCAGCCCAATCCTCTTCCAACTCAATGTTTGATAACACCAAGTCATCTGATGTGTTAAGTATCCTTAATTACCCTATTTCCAAAAAATAAACTCACTTTAAATATTTCTAAAAGTAATAAACTCTCACTGTCAACCGAATATTCTCTTTCAAAGATTAATTAAGAAAAATAACACACCGAAAATTTGTTAACATAATACATAACCTGTTGTGTGAATACGAACTTTATAAACACATTTAACGACACTACAGAACAGATTGTAACCACACACCTTATTATTTAAGTACACATTAAGTAAGGTAATGTACTTTTTATTGTAATCATAGGAATTATTTGTCTTGTAATCAAAAGAATCCCAGATTTTGGAACGAAAATAATTTTAATAACTAAACAACTCAGCAGCCATGCTGATATGAATACCTCGTTACCAAAATCGATTCGTCATCCAGAGAAAAATTGTTTCATGTAAAATGTCAGTGCAAATTTACTAATCAACAAATATAATTTAATTGTCAAACTGAAATTTTACTTATCAGCCATTAAAATAACTAGTACAGGGAGTAACCGTTGTTATTATTTCATAGGGAGTGTATCATATAATTTGTGTTTGTTAGCGAATTAGCTTTGATGGTACAGCGCTCACACTGTAAATCAACACACTACATGATCGAGTCAGTTGTCTAACCAAGGCGGGAAGTATTTGAATGCTACGGCCGTCACAGCTGTGAACTTATAACATATTATCTACGAATTTTAATTGTTTTTAATAAACAATTTGGCGCCACCCGGGAATCAGAAATCCCTATTTACTAACAGGTAAGGTTACTACTGCGTTGTACTGGTAATTACAACATGGCTACGGACATCGTTAGCGCAAGAATAGATGTGACGACCCCAGTGCGAGACGAACGCACCCACTACATACACGAAATCCACGTCGTTTACAGGGGACGACCACATTCTACCGTTACAATATAACTCGTTAAAGTTAAATAAGCCCATTCTTCAGATGGCACGAAATAAAGATTATAATTTTAATATCATATACTGAAACAAACTACTCGGATCCGAGGGCAGTACAAGCTATGTTAACTCATTAATTAATCTAATTCTAATTGTACAAGAGGTGCAAATGGTTTTATTTTTAATATACTCATTACTAAATTTCTTCACAGATGTTAAAACATTATGTAATAAAGAGATGTCATGGTCCAAAAAGGTGAGTGAATAAATCTACAAACCCCTGTCAATATTCCTTAATTCACGGGATCCTATTTAAACATTTGTTTACTTTCCAGTTATTTATGAGTTTGTTAAGATTATGGCAGCCTGTTTAATTGACCTGAGCCAATTAACCAGGTTCCCGATATTATAACGACGAGACGTTATAAAATGCGCCACTCTGCTTGGTTTTGTTGTAATGCGCCAGTGACAATAGCAAAATAAAATACGTTACTCTGCTGTTGTCATTTAATATTTTGTAGACTTATTCACTCTGTTAGTTTAACTACCGTGTTAATTTAAAATACGCAACTCTCCCTTTTGCGTGTAGTGAAATAAGAAGTCTTTATTATTAACCCTTAATATTTAATAGTAAGAAAAAAAATGATTTATTTAAATTAATCAAAATAAGAACTCGTATTACAATAAGTAAAATCATAAATTAGGATAGAGGGAAAATTATAATAATTATTACGCAACATAATATAGGTAAGGATATTTAAATTTTTAAATGTAGTAAGCCCAGGTTTTTTTCTGTTCAAAAATTCATTCCCCAACTTGTCGATTTGACGACAATCTCGGACAGGAAAATAACCTGTTACCGCCTGTACAAAACAACCCCATTGTTACAAGCTGCAAAGTCGAGTTAGACAGTACACCACCTCCCTCTATTGTCTAATACAAAGTGTTTGACCCCCTTTGCCCAGTAACAACAGATTTTAACCATATGTTGAAAAGTAAAATATGGCTGTGTGAGATTTCTCTTCTCTCTCTCTCTCTCTCTCTCTCTCTCTCTCTCTCTCTCTCTCTGAGGCGAGATTCGATCCTCTCGTATCACCTATTTGTAAATATCTCTCATGTATTTAAATTTTTACAAAAAACTAAAGATAGTAAAATAGAGTGTTTAGAATAAGTAGAATAAGGAGTGTATAAGACTTAGCATCTTAAGAACATGGCTCAATTCAATCCAGATTTGTTGTTAAAAGATGAATTATGCTATGAAGCACTGTTGCGCGGACTCCCTTACACAAACGTAACGGTCGCGGAACTACGCAAAACGTTACGCGAAAGTAGGCCAGATACACCCGCACAGTTAGGTCGATTAAGCGAAATAGATCTTGAGAGCGAAAGAGAAACATGTTATGCGAAGTATAGGGAATTGACGTCAATATCGCAAACCCTCCACGACGAAAAATCACCCGCTATAATCTTACGTACCACACAGAGAATAGACATTTAACCCGTAGGATAAATAATTTATTAAACTGGCCCAAAGTTACTGTAATTCCCCCAGATGTGCAAAAATTTGCTGATGAAGCATTACAGCAATTACCCACAATAATAAGAGATTACGTAGAAAGTCTGACTCATTTAAAATGGAGGAAATTGAAGAAGCTCTGACGAAATTATATATCTCCCCATTTCAATCATCTACCCTAGAACAGAGACCCACTACCGTGAATTTCGAATCCCCCCGGTATCAAGGATAGAACCGAGTAATGATCAGTTACTGAATAGGAACGTTGTAACGGGGCTAAAAGGAGGAGTTTTTGATTTTATTAAAAAGGCGTAAATTCATTTTCATCTGTGTAGCCAGCCACGTGTTAAACAAAAGCTTTGTTCAAACAAAGAAACAGGGAGGTGAACTAATTGCATTGGAATGTGTCGTGTTGCACACAACTTCGTAATTCTCAGAACTGTAGTACTGTGTTATGCGCCCAAACGCACTAACATCGGCGGAGCGCATAACCCACGCTAAACCCAAGTCGCACAAAATGGCTTGGTGTGAATTTGATTCAGCAACGTGCTTTAGAGACGACGGAAGTCTTGATAAGGACACACCTTTCCAATGACGAAACCAGTGAACACTAGATTTCGTCCACTGCCAACACCCACAAATAACACATGTTGTGGGTGCAACTGCTAAGACTTTAGCAGCAAAGGCCGGGAACAGCGACGAAATTGTTAGTAGGCAAGGCAGTTATGTCCACCCGCATGTAGAAGCAGTCGACTTACTGATGCGGCGTCGGCCTGACGCTCGCTAAGGTTCGTGGGCCCTAACGAAATTTAAAGTTATGTAGATTAAATTATGTAGAAGCGTTGTCTGGTGTATAGAGGTGAAACGAATCGGAGGAGTGAGTCGGTAAAGTGGACGGAAGGTGGAAGAGTGTATAAACTGTTTCGGACTTATTATATGGCCATGAGGAGAAGGACGCCGGTGGGGTAATCCATAAAAATAAAATATAATTTCATTTTTTTATATAAAAGGGGTTTTAGATTGAGTGAATGTGTGTGCGAGCAGGCTGGGCTGTTTTGTTTAATATAAGAGACATATTTTAAAATTTGTTTCTATGTTTTGTTTTAATTTGTCTTAAATGGGAAGTAAACCTATTTACGTCACAATATAAAATGTGTTAGTCTAGTTATTACGCCACAACCACTTCCTAGTATTCTGCGCTGAGAGATTCGTCTAACGTTCCGTGTTTCTTCTGAAAATTAGTAAGGGGGTAGTCAGATTGCAAAATTGTCCCATCTTTTTTATTAAGGTATAGTGTTAAGGTTTCGATATATAACCAAAAAATATCGTGGCGACTCTGGGCTTCTGATTAAAATTTGAAAAGGTAAGTCAGCGAAGAAAGATCGCAGGTAAGTTTCTGGCAGTATTTTTATATTTATTTATTTCGATTAAGTTGGTTTCTCAACAATTGGCGACCCTGCCAGGATCCTGATATAATTTTATACGAAGTAGACCTATTTTTAAGCACAGAAAATAGGAATTGGTAACGGCGTATGTGTAAAAAGTAATCGTATATATTTACGTTAGATGTTAAGGTGTATTATGTTGTGGTAGTGCTATTGTGTTTACTTTTACTTTTGATAACGATTGTGTAAAGGATAATAATGGGTTTTTAAATATATAATCGTTTTGTTTATAATATAAACAAAAATAAATAAATTTTGTTTAACATGACACAAATAAACGATATTGGTTTTGCGTGGGAGGAGTGGGAAAGCGAATTTAGAGGGGTTGTAGGTGAAATGACAGACGAGGAGTGGGGAAATTTAGATAATAATTTAACACGGATGGAAGAACAAGAAGAGGGAATATTTGCCGAAATTAAAAAGCATAGTGATGATCTTGGTAGTAAGATGACAAATGATAAAGGTAAGATAGTTGAAGTAACAGTGGTAGAAAATAAGGCCTAGTGATAATGATGATAGTGTGGTGGTGGTAAATAAAGGTAGAGAGACAGACCAAGTTAACAAAAATAAAGACGATCAGGTGGCAGATAATAATGTAAGTTGTGCTAATCTAAGTGAGCCGAATCAAGAGCTGATGAAAAAGTTACAAGTAATGTTAGACGAAATGTTTAGTAAACAAAAAGCAAGATTAAATGACACATTTAACCTTATTAATAAACGGTTTGACGAAAGTGACAAAAAGTGGGATGAATGGTTACGGGAACTAAAGGCAGACCAATTAGAGGAGAACAAAGAAGCTGAATTAAAACAGGTACGTGGTGGTAGTAATACAAGTAATTATAATGATGAAATAATGTTAAATAAGAATAATAAGGATATAGTTGAAAATGGGGTATCTAAGAATGATACGGTAAGTAATAGTGAAAATAAGAGTAGAAAGTTAGTAGGTATTAGTAACGGAGTAATGATTAGTATTGATGAGTTGGAGAAAGAATGGAGAGATAATTTAAAGGGTGAACAGGGGGCAAATTTTTATGGGGTTAAATGTCAAAGAGAGTTTTCACAAGTTGTTTATGGGGATAAAAGTTCCTCTCTAGGACATTTGGGTGACGATGGGTCGGCAAATGGTCAAATAAGTTTTTTGTGTTTATCTGGTAGGGCCAGATGGTGTTTAAAGAATTTTGTGGTATTGCCCTCTGCATGGAGTGAGAGAGAAAATGGGATATGGTGTTGTGATGAAAGAGAGAAAGAGTTAAAGTGGTTCAAGCTAAATAGAGGTTATGGAGAGTTGATAGAGAAGATGAATATTAAGAGAATTATGATAAATAATGTAGACATACCTTGTGCAGTAGTAGACAATGATTGTATTGATGATAAACATGTACCGGTAGGAAGAATTAGTGTACTTGTAGTGGAGGAATATGATGAGAAAATAATTTACCTGGGTGTAACAACAAATACTTACGGAGATGGAATGGAAATAACAAACGTAGACAGGTTTTATGAGTCAATAGGTTATAATGGGATCAAATATTATGTTGATAAGGGTTATTATAATAATAATAATAAATGGAGTGTAAATAAAATTGAAAAATGTTATGTGAAACCAAGACTAATTTTTGACGATGGGGGTTGAATATAAACTCAGTGTATGGACATTCTAAACATTTTAGTTTATGGTTATGACCCTGCTGACTTGGACAATGAAGTGTGGTAAATTGAATAATAATGACAAAAGTTTGTAAATAAATTGTTAGTGAAATTAATTGTGTTTATATTGTAACAAGTATGTAAGGTAAACAGTGTGTGTAGGTAGTAGAAATTGTTGTGATAATAATTATAATATTTTGCAGTCTAAATAAATAACAAAAATAATTTTGAAGAGGATAACAAATGAATTGTAATTATTGTAATTGGTGAAAGTAATTAAAAATGTTGTGTTTTCAATAATTGATTTAATTAAAGTAATTTGAGATGTTTAAATATTTTGATTGATTTAAAATATTATATGATTGAATTTTTCTAATGATTTTGAATTATTTTATGAGATCTAACTTTGATAATAATTAATAAATAAATGTTAAATTGTATGTAGTTGTAGAATCATATGTTTTGAATGATGTACTGTGAGTATAAATTTTATAATACAAGTTAAATAGACTAAAATGTTTACAGGTGTTGAAAAGATTTTAAACTCAATGATGAACCTAATTTGAGATAATTGTACTAAATAGAAACCATAGTCAAAAGGTAATAATAACTGGAATATGAGATAAAATAAATGTTAATAATAAATTTGAAAATTTTGAGGAATCTAACTGCAGCAATGGATAAATAATTAAATGATGATGTATAAAGGAGTTGAGGAAGATTTCAGATTGTAATGTTTATAATTTTCTATAAAAATTATTTAAAAGAGAATTGTTTGTTTAATTTAAAATAACAATGTCAATGTTCAAGGTAAATGTGTATTATGTTCTATCATATTATCATATGTGGGCAATTTTAGGGGGTTGAGTGGTGTTAATAGAAGTGCTATACTTAGGGAATGTAGAAACTGTAACTGTAGAAGGGTTAGTTTAGTTATTAGGTTGGCTAGTACAGTGGTGGCATGTGCCACTGTAGGTAGCGGTAAGTGTTGGGGGTAACAGAGAGTGTTACCTCCATCGGAGGCCAAAATGGCGTAAAATACACGGCACACCTTTTATGTAATTTTATATTATATGCTGATTCATTGCCGTGCCGTGTATCATAATAACGAAGAGAACATACCTGAAGTTAGAGATGATTTCCCCGCCTTTTTGGGCGATTACTGCCTTACCAGCACTAATCGTGGTTTTGGATAGCGGTCAGCTATGGCCAAAAAGTTAGAACCTTGACCATAGCTGGTTTGAAATTGGTGTATATTTGAAATTGAAGGGGGGTGACATTAGGGGAATCCCCGGAACTATGGAACAGCGGCTGCCACTCTGTTCGCGTAGGAACAGTAAACCAGGTGGTAGACCCATTTTAAGGGCATATAAATATGTAACAAGAGATATGATGATATCTACTTAATTTTAAAATGTAACGCAGAAGCAAGGACAAGGAGATGTTAAATTCCTCCACCAATGCCGTCCTTGTGGATGCAAATGGGCGCAACAGTTCACCCTCAGAAAACAATAGTGTGTGTGGTTAAGGAGGTTACCCAGGGGGGTAATGAATCTAATCTAATTAACAAATCTAAAATTTGGTAACTTAATGATGGTGACTCAATACTGAGCTGAGTAAATGATTTTGTTTCGATTTGAGAAATAGGTGCATTAGATGTTTATTATGCTATGTTTATTATGTCTTATGAATGTATTAGTTTATTGTGTTAGAGGTAAGTGTTGATAAAATGTGTAATTTGTGTAATTTTGAAATGTGTTTATAGTAAGGTCATTCACCTTGCTAAGAAAATCAGCTGATCAGCTGTAGAATATCACTTATAAATGATTTGCAATTTTTCAATGTAGTTAAATATTTGAATATGAGGAAAATGGAACGTAATTAATGTTTGAATAATAGACTTTCAATGTGTTAAAAGATTTTAAGTTAAATGATGATAAAATGAATTGAGATAGTTAAGAATTTTAAAGGTAATGTAAAAGGTGAAGTTGATTTTGGGTGATTATTATTTTGTTAGGACATGTAAATCAGTCCATGTTGAGATAAAAGGGGTACCAGAGAGAATAATATTGTTATGAATAATGTAATGTAGAATTTGAGAAGTATTGATAGTGACACAGTAGCTCTGGGGAAAATAGGTAGAGTATTGATTGATATAGTGAGTTAATAAATAAGTGGAGATATTTTGTAGTAGTTGAAAGTGATGTATTGGGAGAGTAATTAGAGTTGATGGGAATTTTGTAAGGGGGTGGTGTGGTAAGGAGTCCGCAACAAAAGGGGTTGGGACGGGAAGGGATCGATTAGCGCCGGAAAGGGTTGCCTAGGGAAAGTCCAGGGACCAGATAAGGGAGTGAGCTTTGGGGGGGGAACACACATCCTGAGTACAAAGGGTTAGAGAGTATTTTTTTTTATATATAAGGGTAGAAAGATGCGATATGAGTTGAGTAGTAAGTGGGTTTAGAGAATGTTTGATAGGTGTTTTTGATAGAGGGGTGTCATATTGGTTAAAGCTATTAAGGATTATTAGAGTCAGAGGGGATTAAGAGAATATATAAATGCCAAGTTGTAAATCGAGTTATTATGAATAATTAAGTCACCCAAAATAATGGAGATTGAGAATGTTAAAGAAAGTAAATCATAGTTGAAATGAAAAAATTTTAATTGAAACAAGGGACAAATTTTAATAGAATTTGAAAATAATATAGAGCTTTAAAAAATGTGTAATTTTTGGTCAATTCAAATGTCAATTTTATTGTTAATTGTAATAATAGCTATGTTAATTTTAAATGTTTTGTTTCATTGTGTTGTATCATGTTCGAAGATAAGAAATTTTAAAGATGTTTTATGTACTTTATGATGTAGCCTATGTATAACATATGTAGGTCAAGGTCGTTGACTTGACCCAGTGTAATCAGCTGATGGTTGATGTTATAAACTAGACCAATTTTTGGCAATGGCTTGATGCAAATTTTGTCGTTTAAGTGATTTAAATAATTTTAAATTTTTTCCGAAATTGATAAAAATAATATTTTGATAAATTTAAATTTTGTTGAAAAAAAAAATTTATTTTATTTTATGCCTGCCATATAGGTGATGTTTGAATTTCAAGTGTATTATTGTTTATGTGTATTACTAGTGTTTTTTTTTATTGAATTGTATTGTTTAGTATGTATGTATAATCAAATGTTAGGATAAATGAGTTTATGTTTTAATGAGATGTTCAATTTATTTGTTTTTCTGATTATTGAGAGTAATGAAGAAAATTCATAGATTCAGATAAAAGATTTTTATTTTGAGTTTTGAGAAAGTAATGGTAATAAGCAAATTTGATTTTAATTTTAACGAAATTTTGAATTTGAAACTAAATGTAGTTAGAGTGTATTAATGAGTATATGTATGCGCCCAGTACTTGCTAAAGGCAGCCCAGTGTGCATGGAAGGGGGAACATATCGGTTGAGGATCTGGCAGGGAATAAGGCCAGGGATTTGGAGTTTGGGGTGGCATGTTAGAAGGTTGGGTGTGCTGTGGTGCGTGTCTGTTCGATTTTATGGTGTTGGGATCAAGGATAGAGAAGTCCAGTAATCTCGTCAGGTGCAGCCATAGTCGCCGAGCCAGGGGGGTAGTTTACCCATGATGTATAAGAACTAATGGGGGGTTGTTGGCACCATATCCTCACCGATCCTCTTAGGGTTTAGCAATGAGGTTTCTTCTGTTTCAACAGAAGATCTCTCATTGGGGGGGTATTGTAACGGGGCTAAAAGGAGGGGTTTTTGATTTTATTAAAAAGGCGTAAATTCATTTTCATCTGTGTAGCCAGCCACGTGTTAAACAAAAGCTTTGTTCAAACAAAGAAACAGGGAGGTGAACTAATTGCATTGGAATGTGTCGTGTTGCACACAACTTCGTAATTCTCAGAACTGTAGTACTGTGTTATGCGCCCAAACGCACTAACATCGGCGGAGCGCATAACCCACGCTAAACCCAAGTCGCACAAAATGGCTTGGTGTGAATTTGATTCAGCAACGTGCTTTAGAGACGACGGAAGTCTTGATAAGGACACACCTTTCCAATGACGAAACCAGTGAACACTAGATTTCGTCCACTGCCAACACCCACAAATAACACATGTTGTGGGTGCAACTGCTAAGACTTTAGCAGCAAAGGCCGGGAACAGCGACGAAATTGTTAGTAGGCAAGGCAGTATGTCCACCCGCATGTAGAAGCAGTCGACTTACTGATGCGGCGTCGGCCTGACGCTCGCTAAGGTTCGTGGGCCCTAACGAAATTTAAAGTTATGTAGATTAAATTATGTAGAAGCGTTGTCTGGTGTATAGAGGTGAAACGAATCGGAGGAGTGAGTCGGTAAAGTGGACGGAAGGTGGAAGAGTGTATAAACTGTTTCGGACTTATTATATGGCCATGAGGAGAAGGACGCCGGTGGGGTAATCCATAAAAATAAAATATAATTTCATTTTTTTATATAAAAGGGGTTTTAGATTGAGTGAATGTGTGTGCGAGCAGGCTGGGCTGTTTTGTTTAATATAAGAGACATATTTTAAAATTTGTTTCTATGTTTTGTTTTAATTGTTTTAATTTGTCTTAAATGGGAAGTAAACCTATTTACGTCACAATATAAAATGTGTTAGTCTAGTTATTACGCCACAACCACTTCCTAGTATTCTGTGCTGAGAGATTCGTCTAACGTTCCGGGTTTCTTCTGAAAATTAGTAGGGGTGTAGTCAGATTGCAAAATTGTCCCATTTTTTATTAAGGTAGAGTGTTAAGGTTTCGATATATAACCAAAAAATATCGTGTCAACTCTGGGCTTCTGATTAAAATTTAAAAAGGTAAGTCAGCGAAGAAAGATCGCAGGTAAGTTTCTGGCAGTATTTTTATATTTATTTATTTCGATTAAGTTGGTTTCTCAACAATGTGAATACCCTACCGATAGCTGAAGCATCACTTCCCAATGCCCTCCACAATCTCACCAATAAGTATGCGTTACCACCCAAAGCGATGACAAATCAAGCATCGGGACCTCCTAGAATAACACCTTACGTAAGCTTTAGTGCGGATCTCTACGGAAAGATAACTCACCCCGTAGAAAAAATTCTATCAGAAATCCCATACACCGATGGATTGAGTATCACCAAACTATTAGCTTTCATAAAATATCTGCTACAAATAAAAGACACAGCAACTAAGCGATTGCCAAATATTACAAGTCCTTCTGCCCAAAAGTAGACCACCATTAAAAGATCGTGTACTGCAGTCATTAAGCTCTCAACATCCAGTAGAAAAACTCCATACTACTCTGATAAGACATTTTATTCCAACGGGAATTTACGAAGAGCTGAAACGAAACACAGTATTTTGAGTACAAGGAGTTCACGAGAGACTCGCCCACTATATCGCTGACATAAGAGAAGCTTCACAATTACTGCAAGTAAACTGGAGCGAAAAGCAGTTAGTAGAAACAATCTTGGTAGGATTATCCCCGGAAGAGAGATCTCGCTTAGCACTTATAAATAAGCCCAACACGTTCGCAGAATTAGAACACTGCAGTATCCACTCATCCAACGTATGGTATTCGGATCAGAACCGACGTGCGTTACTCCCCCAGGTACAACGTAGAGATGAAACACAACCCCTGGTAACAGAGACAAGAACACACCGTGATAGACAACCATTTCGAATTCCTGCAACTTCTCACTACCAAACTAAATCGAGTAATCAACAACCCCAACAGAATACTAGTGATACTGTGAGTAGAGAAAAAAGATGTTATAACTGCGGGAAATTAGGACACATCAGTAGATACTGTAAACAGAAACAGCACTACCAAAAACCCTCTTATTCAAAAAACATGTAAGGCAGGGAGATCCGAAATCCTGTGTCTTCCGCAGCATCGTGAAAATAGGTAAAACCCGGGAGTACCAAAAAGGAAACAAAAAAAATAATTAAAAAAAATTATTAGACCCCTACGTAGAGAGATTTCTCAATAAATGCAACTCAATTACTACATGCAAGTCCAGTATGTGTCAATTACCATACATACAAGTTGACCTTGGCGTTACTACCACACTTGGGATTGATTCCGGATCGACACGGAGCTTAATCAGCCAACAGCTAGCCGATATTTTAGCTAAACACAATCTTGTTAAACATAGTCAACCGGTGAACCTTAAATGCGCTACCGCTAACAAACAAAACTTAATCATAAAACTCAGCGTTACGATTAAACTAAAAATTAAAAATTTAACGTGGTATTTTCCAGTGTTAGTATATGACGAATTAGGACCAGACTTAATATTGGGAGAGGACTTTATCAGTAAAACAGGTATAATTCTTGACATGTACGATAAGAAGTATTATTTTTGATTCGACCGTACTCAAAAATATAATTTTGATTATGCAGTAAATAACAGTAAAAAAAAAAATGAAAACTTCTGCAACGCACCTAGAACACCGCGAGTCTGAATTAGATCACTTAGAAAGTAAAGATAGACTGAAAATACAGAAACTAATAAAAGAATTTTCCACCTTCCTCACCCCAAAGTTAGGATTAACGAATCTTATAGAGTACAAGATCAACCTGAGTGACAATAAAGTAATACGACTGCACCCATACAAATTATCACCACCAAAAATGGAAATAATGAGAAATCAAATCAATAAATTGTTAGAACAACTGTGACGATTTAAAGGCAATTTAAATAGCACAAATACATTTTTTGTTCTTATAACAAGTGAGAGTATAATCCAACCTCCCTCTGTACTTAGATACCTGTATCAACTTGTAAAAAGGCTAGTACGAACATGCAAAGTACACTGTTATTAAGCGAAAACTAATAATCATTCTATTTAAATAAAAGACGTAATAATAATAAATGAAATACCTAACTCCTAACTAAGAAAAGGTAGGATAATTTATAGTAGTTAATTAATGGACAATTAATAATAATAAAAGTACGAACTACTTTTCTCTCGGCGTGTAAACTGCGCCAGCTTCCCTACTCTCTGCCGCTAAACTAACCCCAGTCGACCGAGAATCTCTGACATGTAAGCAGCTTGAAAATGTGTCGTGAAGTTAAACTTACGTTTATGTTGCTAAAACGATGTAACAAGAAGTTAGTGTTCTCATTTACATAATCCACATGTAGCTAAAACGAAATGAAACTTAAAACTAGTAATGTAGTTCAGATGTTGAGAAAATATTATTAATAAAAAAAAACTTAGCCGACACATCTCTTTAGGAAAAGTAAGTGGTAAGATATGTTCCATACCATGTAAAAGGTAACATTAGTGCTGTTAAAAAATTAAATGTGAAAAGTGAACACCAACGTCAGGAGTGAAGTTACGACAACAACTGTACGAGCTCTAAGTAGCAGAATCCCAGCGTCATGACCTAGATCACAATTCTGAAACAACAAACTAAATGGAGGAACCAGAAGGACAACGAACTACATCCAGGAAAACCTACTGAAGAGGATCATCACGATGACCAGCCGCAGATTCACGTTATACTCAGGTGATACTAAACCGTAACTTCTGTGCATATATTGTTTTTAACAACCTCAACAAAAAGAACAGTAAAGTTTCTTGTAAAGACTTATTCAAATCACATAAATATTAGCATATTAATGTTTGTAGTTTCTGTAATGAGATAGTAGTAATCTGATGATGGTTAAAGGTAAAGTTAATATGAAATTACATCAGACTATTCTTCAAATAGTTTGGATGATGTTGAAGTATGTTAGAATATTATAAAGTTAGAACCTGGATCCGTGGTAATCAAAGTAATACACAGCTGTATGATTTTGAGATACTAAGAGTGACAATTTAAAGAGTATTTGATGCAGAATCTATAAGAATTTTCTTTTAAAGTAAAGTAAAGACAAAAAGATGACCATTAAAGGTATTATGTTTAAATCCGTAGTTAAGATACAATAATAAAGAGATGTTTCCGCTAATATCCAGAGAGTGAATAAATTTATGTAACCCTGGACAAATTCCTGATATATACATAGTCATAATTTGTTGGTAAGTAATTTTTACTAACTACGGCAGTTAGTTTAATTAACAGCAACCAATTAAACTGGTTCCCTACGTTATAATGTCTTAACAGGAGAGACGTTATAAAATGCGCCACTCTGCTTCCTTGTAAAAAAAAAAAAAATAATAATAATAAATGTGTGCATATAAAATGCGCCACTCTGCTTTTGTGTAAAAAAAATTATTGTGTACTATCTGCTAATTAATTAACAGTAACTTGCTAAAATGCGTAAATTTATTCACTCTGAATTTGTGAACAAATAAATAGAGTTTTAATTATAAAATAATAATATTAGTATTGGGAAATCGCCATAATAAGCAAGTCCCTGCTTGTAAAAATATTCCATTTTAAACCTGTCGGTATTTACAGGCTATTTCATGTTAGATCCATGTCGAGGAATGTACGCTCTGCCCCGTAAACAAAATAAGTTGTTTGAATGGCATTCCCAAGTGGACAACATACGACAGACCTGAACAGGAAATAATCGTGTTCCAGATTGTCCGAATTCACCCTCCTTTTGTTAACAACACATTGCCAGGGTAAACAATAAGACACCCTAACGCATACAATAAGACTCCCCAACAGCTGATCTATTGTGCTAGTATAAATACAATGAACTCTCCGTATGAAATGTCTTTCCACTATAAAAAGATATTATCACTTTGTCTCGACTGATAATTGCTAGAAGTACATAAAGTTGAATTGATTTGAGGTAATTTAAATTTGATTAATTAGTATAAGATTCTTATTATCTATATATGTGTGTGTTTAAATGAATTCAAATTTCATAAGTGTTTAAAATAGATGATATAAGATTTGTCGTACGTAATACTTAAATTATTTAAAAGTGATTATTACCACTACAATGGCTCAATTTAACCCCGACTTGTTGTTGAAGGACGAACTAAGCTATGAAGCTTTGTTACGCGGTCTCCCATACACAAACGTAACTGTCGCGGAACTGCGCAAAACATTACGCGAAAATAGACCAGAGAAATCCTCACTGTTGAATCGTTTAAGTGTGTTAGACTTCGAAAGTGAAAAGGAAACATGCTATCATAAATATACGGAACTTACCTCCATCGCACAAACCCTGCGAGATGAAAAATCCCCCGCAGTAATTCTAAGAACCACTCAAAGAATAAAACATCTGACCCGCCGCATCACCAATTTGTTGAATTGGCCCGGTGACAAAGTTACTCCGCCGGACGCGCAAAAATTCGCGGAAGAAGCATTACAACAATTACCCGAGATAATGCGCGAATTACGTAGAAGGTCCGAATCGTTTAGAATAGAAGAGATCGAAGAAGCAATGATGAAACTAAATATTTCCCCCACCCTATCTCCTACTCAAGAACAGCAACCCAGTGCTGTAAAATTTCAGTTTCTGCAGGAATCTAATATAGAACCCGTTAAGGAACGGTTAACCGATAGACAAGTAAATACCCTACCCGTAAACGTCACGCTACTTCCAAATGAACAAGAGAATATGACCCGTACCTACGATTTACCTCCTCTCTTACAGACAAATCAATCTGCGGAAAAACCTAGAATGACGACTCAATTAAATATCGCTACCGAGCTTTATGGAAAAATAACTCACTCTGTAGAACGTATTTTATCTGAGATACCAACCACTGATGGGCTGAATATTACGAAACTCCTAGATTTTATCAAGCACCTATTACAAATAAAGGATCTGCGACAACTAAGAGATGACCAAATTTTACAAGTACTTCTACCTAAATGTAGATCTCCTTTAAAAGATTGTGTGTTAGAGTCACTAAGGTATAATCACCCTGTAGAAGAACTACATACCACCCTGATTAGACACTTCATCCCCACCGGTATCTACGAAGAATTAAAGCGGAACTCAGTACTTCGTGTACAAGGAGCGTACGAGAGACTAGCTCATTATATATCTGAAATAAGGGAATCTGCCTTATTACTACAAGTTAACTGGAGTGAACAACAGCTAGTAGACACTATCTTAGTAGGACTATCTCCCGAGGAACGATCTCGTCTAGCACTCATGAAGAGACCAACCACATTCACAGAACTGGAACTGTGTTGTATACATTCATCCAACGTCTGGTATTCTGACCAAAACAGACGCGTTTTTATGTCCCAGACTCCACGCAGGTATTCATTCCTATCTCTACCCATTGGGACTAATACTCGAATCTACCGCGATAAGCGATTCGTAAGAACTTCTGAAACCTAAAGCTTCCCCAACACATCAACCTCCCTACAAAAACCCCAACAGCATGCGAGCGAAAACAAAAGAAGATGTTATAACTGTGGAAAGTCCGGACACATTAGCAAGAATTGTAAACAAAAGTGCTACCAACAAAAAACCGACCAGTCAAAAAACCAGTGAAGCAGGAAGAACGAAAATCCTACGTCTTCCGCAGCATCAGAAGGAAAGGTATAAACACTAATCACCCTAAAGGAAAAATAAATATAAACAAACGTATAGACCCTTACGTAACAAGATTTATTGACAAGTGCAACTCTATTGGTACATGCAAAACAAGTATATGCCAATTACCCTACATACAGATAGACCTTGGAACAACGAATACCCTCGGTTTAATCGATTCAGGATCTACATGAAGTAAAATCAGTCAACAGCTAGCCACTGTATTAGCTAATCATAATCTTATTAGACGTAGCCAAAACGTGAACATAAAGTGCGCCACCGTGAATAAGCAAAACCTAAATATATCATGCAGTATTACTGTCAAATTAAAATAAAGAATTTTACTTGGTATGTTCCACTATTCGTAGCTGAAGTGTTAGGACAAAACTTAATACTTGGCGTCAACTTTATAAGCAAAACTGGCTTAATTCTCGACATATACGCTAAACAATATTTCTTTAGGTTTGATCGCACTCGAAAATATCAGTTCAAATCCGAGCTAAATAACAGCGAGAATTGCGAAACATCAACTATTCAGTTGGAGCATCATGAATCTAGTTTGAGTCATTTAAAAGGTAATGAGCGACAAAGAATTCAAAAGTTAATAAGGGAATTTTCTACGGTACTCACACCCAAGTTAGGATTGACCCATCTAATCGAATACAAAATAAATCTAAGTGACAACAAAGTAATACGTCTTCACCCATACAAATTATCACCGCCCAATATGGAAATAATGAGAAACCAAATCAACAAACTCATAGAACAACACGTCATTGAACCGTCAACTTCTCCATACTCATCACCTGCATTCCTAGTACCGAAAGGAACTGACAAACATAGACTAGTCATGGATTATAGACAGCTGAATAAGAATATAGAATTTGAATCGATTCCCCTGCCCGACATTCACAGCGCATTCCACTATTTTACCAAAGCGAAAATTTTCACCATAATGGATCTCAACCAGGCCTTCCACCAAATTCCACTAGCTGAGGAATCAAAACATCTAACGGCGTTTGCTGTCCCATTTAATCTATATCAATTTACTAGGGTACCATTCGGAATATCATAAGGAAGTTCAGTATGTAGCAGACTGTTAGAAAAAATATTCCATGACGTTAAATTTAAATTCGTATATCACTATCTTGACGACATAGTAGTATATAGTGAATCGATGGATCAACATATTGATCACTTGCGTGAAGTATTATCAAGGTTAAAGAATGTTGGACTAACGGTAAACCCCAGTAAAGTTAATTTCGCAGTAAAACAATTCTCTTTCTTAGGTTATATAGTATCAGCCGAAGGTAAGGTTAGCATCGACCCCGAACGTACGCGCGCAATCCGAGAATTTTTACCACCTAGAGACACCAAAGGAATAGCTCGATTTTTAGGTATGATCAATTATTTTCACAAGTACATACCCCACCTAGCGGATATAGCAGCCCCATTAAATGCATTAAGGAAGAAAGGAGCGAAATTCAAGTGGACTACTCGACATCAAGCCGCTTTTGAAACACTCAAAGAAAGCATAATATCACCCCTGGTATTGCAGTTAGCAGATTTCAGTAAACCATTTGTCGTACACACCGACAGTTCTAGTGTAGCATTAGGAGCAGTAATATACCAAGAAATCAATAATACAAGACTCCCGATCAGCTATGCATCACGTACTTTGACGGACCAAGAAATGAAGTTCTCAGCCTATGAACTCGAATGTTTAGCTGTAGTGTTCGCCTTCGAAAAATTCAAACCATTTTTGGAACACAAGGAATTTCTACTAGAAACCGACAACCAAGCTTTGTCGTGGTTGTTGAACCATCCAAAACAGTTAGGTCGTATCGGAAGATGGGTGTTAAGATTAAATTGCTACAAGTTCAAAGTACAACATATTCGTGATACCCAAAATGTACTCGCCGATACACTATCCCCCATGTTCCAAATACCCAATACCAGACCTGGCGAAGACAATGTTGAAACCACTACTGTCAATACGCTAATAACAGAATTCCCCCTTGCATTTAAGGATATACCACATCACCAACAACAAGATCCTAATTTGAGTAAGATAATAGAACACATAGATAAAGGAAATTATTCTGACAAGTATACCTTGAGTAAACGAGTACTTTGTTATAAAAAGGCTAACGGAAAGTCACTGAGAATAATCGCCCCGGAAATTATTAAACCCATGCTAATGGAATACTACCACTCATCAACCATTGGAGCTCATATGGGAATAAGAAAAACAATACATCGTATTCGCAAGGAATATCATTGGGAAAACATGAACAGTGAAATAACTAAGTTCGTGAAACAATGCGAAATCTGTGCCCTGAGCAAGCCAGCAAGAATCAATCAAGTCGGAAAATTAATCTCAGAAATCCCCACAACACCCTTTTCAAAGATATACATAGACTTTTCTGGACCTTATCCCTGTTCTAAGTCAGGAAATACTATGCTATTAATTTGCGTGGACTCCTTCACTAAATTCGTATGGATGTACCCTATGAGACGTGCCTTAGCATCTACGACAATAAAGATTCTACAAGAGAGACTATTTAAAGATTACGGTACACCAGTACACCTAGTATTTGATAATGGACCTCAGTTTAAATCGAAAGAATTTAATGACATGTGTTTTAAATTAGGAATAAATCATATTACAGTCACTGAGTACCGACCGCAAGGAAACCTAGCTGAGAGATACTTGCGAAACCTAAAATCAGCCTTAATATCTTATCACGCTAAAGATCAGACAGCGTGGGATCAAAATCTATCATGGATACAATTTGCCTTCAACTCGGCGTATCATGAAGGACATAAATCAACACCATTTGATTTACTGTACAAGTATAAACCGAACCACCCGTTAACCACAAAGTGGAAAATTCATGAGTTATTGCCCCGCGAAATAAATGGGAATAATATAAGGAAAATATGGAATGAAGCTCGCGCAAATTTGAGAGCGAATCTACAAAAATCGCGGAAATATCATGAGCAGCATAATAGGAAAATAAAGTACAAAGTAGGTGATTTAGTCATGTATAAAACTCACCCTACGAGTAAACCCGTTGATAGGACCACTTCCAAACTATCATACCGATGGTGTGGCCCCTACAAGATTCACAACTTCATCACTCCCGTGACAGTAGCGCTGTACGAACCCAATACAGACAATTACGTTCGCAGAAGTCATGTGTCTCAAATAAAAAATTTTTTCTTGTGAAAATAAAGAAGCACGACTACGAGAAAGATAGCAAACCAAGAATACTACCTAAGTATTAAGATTAAAATATAGGCAACATCCTATATCGTAATTCAGTTTAAACTCAAACACCTCGTATGAATACTAGCGAGGCCTGATCAACCTTAGCTAATGTCCTGCGAGAATAAAATAAATAATGAGAAGTTAGCTGACGAACAACAAACCTCTACCGCAGTAAACTAAAGGTAATTCTATTGTTATTACAATATGTTATTGTTATTAATAACCTATAACATGTTACTCTTTGCGATGAACATGATAGTAGTAATACACTAAATTGTAGTTCACGTTTGCGACTTAGAGAAAGACAAAACTAGGAAATAAGAGGAGTAGTCGACAACAACAAAAGGTTAAAATAATCAGCGATTCGACGCGTTGAATATTATAAAGGTGCGAAAACCCTTCTGTAAGAATTAGAGAAACCTTACGCTTACAGCAATTGTGTATATCTGTAAAAATGTAAACCGATACGCACGTGAATACCTGAAATATGACGAAACCTACTCATGAGTGTAACTCCTTAAAACGAGTGAAGAAACTAAACAAAAAACCAGTAGTAGATTTAAGAAATAGAAATAAGGTAGATTTATGTATTTGTGTATTTTATGTGTTGTATATGTATTGGATTTTAAGTATTTTGTATAGTATGTAAGATAATCGATTGATGAATCGAAATAACCTTGTGGAGAGAAATTTCAACACGAAGTTCCGTGCCAAATATAATTGTATTTCATAGATATCCTTTAACACTCGCTAACGTCGCCCCGTTGTCTCTTTTAAGTGGAGGAGGATGTGACGATTTAAAGGCAATTTAAATAGCACAAATAAATTTTGTGTTCTTATAACAAGTGAGAGTATAATCCAACCTCCCTCTGTACCTAGATACCTGTATCAACTTGTAAAAAGGCTAGTACGAACATGCAAAGTACACTGTTATTAAGCGAAAACTAATAATCATTCTATTTAAATAAAAGACATAATAATAATAAATGAAATACCTAACTCCTAACTAAGAAAAGTTAGGATAACTTATAGTAGTTAATTAATGGACAATTAATAATAATAAAAGTATGAACTTCTTTTCTCTCGGCGTGTAAACTGCGCCAGCTTCCCTACTCTCTGCCGCTAAACTAACCCCAGTCGACCGAGAATCTCTGACATGTAAGCAGCTTGAAAATGTGCCATGAAGTTAAACTTACGTTTATGTTGCTAAAATGATGTAACAAGAAGTTAGTGTCTCTCATTTACATAATCCACATGTAGCTAAAACAAAATGAAACTTAAAACTAGTAATGTAGTTCAGATGTTGAGAAAATATTATTAATAAAAAAAAACTTAGCCGACACATCTCTTTAGGAAAAGTAAGTGGTAAGATATGTTCCATACCATGTAAAAGGTAACATTAGTACTGTTAAAAAATTAAATGTGAAAAGTGAACACCAACGTCAGGAGTGAAGTTACGACAACAACTGTACGAGCTCTAAGTAGCAGAATCCCAGCGTCATGACCTAGATCACAATTCTGAAACAACAAACTAAATGGAGGAACCAGAAGGACAACGAACTACATCCAGGAAAACCTACTGAAGAGGATCATCACGATGACCAGCCGCAGATTCACGTTATACTCAGGTGATACTAAACCGTAACTTCTGTGCATATATTGTTTTTAACAACCTCAACAAAAAGAACAGTAAAGTTTCTTGTAAAGACTTATTCAAATCACATAAATATTAGCATATTAATGTTTGTAGTTTCTGTAATGAGATAGTAGTAATCTGATGATGGTTAAAGGTAAAGTTAATATGAAATTATATCAGACTATTCTTCAAATAGTTTGGATGATGTTGAAGTATGTTAGAATATTATAAAGTTAGAACCCGGATCCATGGTAATCAAAGTAATACACAGCTGTATGATTTTGAGATACTAAGAGTAACAATTTAAAGAGTATTTGATGCAGAATCTATAAGAATTTTCTTTTAAAGTAAAGTAAAAACAAAAAGATGACCATTAAAGGTATTATGTTTAAATCCGTAGTTAAGATACAATAATAAAGAGATGTTTTCGCTAATATCCAGAGAGTGAATAAATTTATGTAACCTTGGACAAATTCCTGATATATACATAGTCATAATTTGTTGGTAAGTAATTTTTACTAACTACGGCAGTTAGTTTAATTAACAGCAACCAATTAAACTGGTTCCCTACATTATAATGTCTTAACAGGAGAGACGTTATACAACAATTCATAGAACCTTCCACTTCACCGTATTCATCACCTGCGTTTTTAGTACCTAAAGGCACCGATAAACATAGATTAGTTGTGGACTATAGACAATTAAATAAAAGGATAGAATTCGAGTCCATACCACTCCCCGACATCCACAGCGCCTTCCATTACTTTACAAAAGCTAAAGTTTTCACCATAATGGATCTCAATCAGATATTTCATCAAATACCACTATCGGAAGAATCCAAACGCCTAACCGCCTTCGCCATCCCATTCAACCTGTATCAATTTACTAGAGTACCCTTTGGAATATCCCAAGGAAGTTTTGTATGTAGCCGATTGTTAGAGAAAATATTCCACGACATAAAATTAAAATTTGTATATCACTACCTAGATGACATAGTAATCTACAGCGAATCTATGAATCAACATCTTCATCATTTACGTGAAGTATTATCACGATTAAAGAAAGCTGGATTAACAGTAAACCCAAGTAAAGTAAATTTTGCCGTTAAACAATTTTCATTTTTAGGTCACATAGTAAAGGCCGACGGAAAAGTAAGTATAGACCCAGAACGCACCCGTGCTATCAGAGAATTTTTACCACCACGGGATACAAAAGGAATAGCCCGATTTTTGGGAATGATAAATTACTTCCACAAGTATATCCCTCACCTAGCTGATATAGCAGCTCCATTGAACGCATTAAGAAAAAAAGAAGTGAAATTTGAATGGACTCCACAACACCAATCTGCATTTGAAAAACTGAAAGAAAGCATAATATCACCCCCGGTATTACAATTAGCCGATTTTACTAAACCATTTGTAGTACAGACAGACAGTTCAAGTGTAGCACTAGGAGGAGTAATATATCAGGAAGTAGATAATTCTAGATTACCGATCAGTTATGCCTCACGAACTCTAACCGACCAGGAAAAGAAATTCTCCGCATACGAATTAGAATGTTTAGCTGTAGTATTCGCATTTGAGAAATTCAAACCCTTTTTAGAACATAAAGAATTTCTGTTAGAAACGGATAATCAAGCCTTATCTTGGTTATTAAATCACCCTAAACAGTTAGGTCGTATCGGACGATGGGTATTGAGATTAAATTGTTACAAGTTTAAGGTACAACACATTCGTGGCACCCAAAATGTAGTTGCCGATACACTGTCCTGTATGTTCCAGCCGCCTAATAAAATATCGGAAAATAAGAAAAGTGGTGAAACATCGATTATCAATACGCTAATTACTGAATTCCCCCTTGCATTTACTGATATAGCTCAGTATCAACAACAAGACCCGTATTTAAATACAATAATAGAACAGCTAGATAAAGGAAATAATTCAGAAAAATATATATTGAGTAAGACAGTATTATGTTATAAAATAGCTAATGGAAAATCCTTGAGAATAATTGCCCCGGATATTATTAAACCTATGCTTATGGAATACTACCACTCATCCACCATTGGAGCACATATGGGAATAAATAAAACGATACATCGTATTCGAAAAGAATATCATTGGGAAAATATGAACAGCGAGATAGCTAAATTCGTAAAACAGTGTAAGTTGTGTGCACTGAGCAAGCCAGCGAGAAACAGCCACATAGGAAAATTAATCTCGGGGACTCCCACGACACCCTTTTCTAAAATTTACTTGGACTTTTCTGGCCCTACCCACGTTCAAAATCAGGTAACACCATGCTACTCATTTGCGTAGACTCATTTACCAAATTCGTCTGGATGTATCCCATGCGACGAGCGTTAGCATCTACCACTGTGAAGATTTTGCAAGATAGATTACTTAAAGACTTCGGTACACCAGTACATCTAGTGTCAGATAACGGACCCCAGTTTAAGTCCAAAGAATTCAAGGACATGTGTTTCAGACTAGGCATAGACCACATTACCGTTACAGAGTATCGTCCACAAGGTAATATTGCTGAAAGGTATTTGCGAAACCTAAAATCTGCTTTAATAGCCTACCATGCAAAAGACCATACCTCTTGGGACCAGAACCTATCCTGGATACAATTTGCCTTCAACTCAGCATATCATGAAGGACATAAATCGACACCTTTTGATTTGTCGTATAAATATAAACCGAATCACCCATTATCCACAAAGTGGAAAATACATGAATTTAGTGGTAAAAATATAAAAAAAATACAGAACGAAGCTCGCGCTAACTTAAGAGTGAACTTGAGAAAATCGCGAAAATATCACTAGCGGGATAGTAAAGAAGTAAAGTATCAAGTCAGACACTTAGTGATGTACAAAACTCACCCTACAGTTGATAACTTAGTGCAGTTGATAAGACCACCTCCAAACTATCTTACCGATGGTGTGCCCCTTACAAAATTTACAGATACTTAACTCCCATAACTGTAGCACTGTATGAACCCACTACGAATAAATATGTACGTAGAAGTCATGTTTCCCAGATAAAATGTTATCATGGAAAGACAAATGCTAGTGAGCAAGAAAATAAATGAAGTAGAAAAGGATAGGTGTATTAAGACGTATATTTGCTATATTGTAATTGAGTCACTACTTAATTACCAAATCGTATAAATAGGAATGAGGCCTGATCAACCTTAGATCCTGTTCATCGAGAATAAGAAAAGTGAGAAGTCAGCTGACACAGAATATAAGTAACATTACTTTACAATTACGTTACAATAACTTTAATAAAATGATTCGTCATCCGCGATTCAACGAAATCCTTGAAAGAGAAAAGGAAACACTGTAAGGATGTGAAACCTACTCTGTGAAGAGTAGCTCCATAACAAGAGTAAGAAAAAGCTAAAGAAAAAACCGGTAGTAGTCTTAAGTAGTAGAATTAAGATGAATTTTGTGTATTTTATATATTTTATGAACTTTGAATTTTATGTATTTTAAGTATTAGTTAATAAGGTATTGTATTTCTTGCTAATAGTAAATAGTGAATTGAGAGTGATTCATGTACCTCATGAGGAAGTTGTTAAAAGAGAGAAAGGAATTTCACACAGAAATTCTGAGCATACTCCCAGTGCAATTCTAATCTATTTCCCCGTTGAAAACACATCGGTCTCTGACCCTGTGTCTTCTTTAAGTGGAGGAGTATGTGACGATTTAATAAGGCTAAATGCCACAAAAAAAAATTTTTATAATACTAATATTAGCTTTAATAAGGTTATAAATGAACCCTTCTCCATGCCCCAAACCGATAGTAACCTGCCGATTTGCCAGTGTAGCAGTTAATAAAATTAGATTTGAGAAACTAAATAAATCCGTAACTACCCCTAGTCACATAAAAGAGTAATCAAAGTAAAGAGCTATGTCATTAAGTTGTAAGCGAATTAAAGGAAAATGATTAATAATAAGTGAGTACGAGAACTACTTTTACGCTGAGAAGCTATGCGTGCGGACAGCCTCTTCACCCCTATAGTTAGCCAGTTCAGTTGTATCTCAGACTCCGCTGCTGATACAGCGTACAAAAGCATGTAGTCAATATAAAAACCTATAAACGAGGAGAAGCTTGTGTGAGATAGCCGGATGATGTAAAAATGTCGAAAATGATGTGAGTGTATGACAATGACATCTCTGTAACAAACTAACATCACCTAAATGTGATGTTAAACTTTTAACATGTAACTGTTAACCGTGAGTAATATGTGCGGTACAACAATGTGAATACCAGTGAAAGTTACAACCCAAAACCTACCACAAGAATCTACAGACCCAACAGACGACTCATCTTTAGGAATGACAGCAGATTTCACCAAAACACGATAGCCAGAAGATCTCCAATACACCCTGCACAACCGATAGAAGCACCGATTCGCTAACGATGTTACACACAGGTGACACAGAAGTTCAACTTCCGTGGTTCAGAACTTAACTTAAAATAATACATGATAGACACTTAATTAACCAATGAAAGTAAAGTAAAACACGAAAGACTGACTTAATTACCATAAAATTGTAATTTCATGCTTAGTAATAATATGTGTTAAGTTTAAGGCTTTTATGAATATAACTCGTTAAAGTTAAATAAGCCCATTCTTCAGATGGCAAGAAATAAAGATTATAATTTTAATATCATATACTGAAACAAACTACTCGGATCCGAGGGCAGTACAAGCTATGTTAACTCATTAATTAATCTAATTCTAATTGTACAAGAGGTGCAAATGCTTTTATTTTTAATATACTCATTACTAAATTTCTTTGCAGATGTTAAAACATCATGTAATAAAGAGATGTCATGGTCCAAAAAGGTGAGTGAATAAATCTACAAACCCCTGTCAATATTCCTAAATTCACGGGATCCTATTTAACATTTGTTTACTTTCCAGTTATTTATGAGTTTGTTAAGATTATGGCAGCCTGTTTAATTGACCTGAGCCAATTAACCAGGTTTCCGACAGTATAACGACGAGACATTGTTACAAGCTGCAAAGTCAAGTTAGACAATACACCACCTCCCTCTATTGTCTAATACAAAGTGTTTGACCCCCTTTGCCCAGTAACAACAGATTTTAACCATATGTTGAAAAGTAAAATATGGCTGTGTGAGATTTCTCGTCTCTCTCTCTCTCTCTCTCTGAGGCGAGATTCGATTCTCCCGTATCACCTATTTGTAAATATCTCCCCATTTCAATCACCTACCCTAGAGCAGAGTGGCGCATTTTATAACATCTCGTCGTTATAATATCGGGAACCTGGTTAATTGGCTCAGGTCAATTAAACATGCTGCGATAATCTTAAGAAACTCATAAATAACTGGAAAGTAAACAAACATTTAGGTGATGTTAGTTTGTTACAGAGATGTCACTGTCATACACTCACATCATTTTCGACATGTTTACATCCTCCGGCTATCTCACACAAGCTTCTCCTCGTTTATAGGTTTTTATATTGACCACATACTTTTGTACACTGTATCAGCAGCGGAGTCTGAGATACAACTGAACTGGCTAACTATAGGGGTGAAGAGGCTGTCCGCGCGCATAGCTTCTCAGCGTAAAAGTAGTTCTCACTTATTATTAATTATTTTCCTTTAATTTGCTTACAACATAATGACATCGCTCTTTACTTTGATTACTCTTTTATGTGACTAGGGGTAGTTACGGATTTATTTAGTTTCTCAAATCTAATTTTATTAACTGCTACATTGGCAAATCGGCAGGTTACTACCGGTTTGGGGCATGGAGAAGGGTTCATTTATTACCTTATTAAAGCTAATATTAGTATTATAATTTTTTTTTTTTTTTTGTGGGATTTAGCTTATTATATCGTCACATACTCCTCCACTTAAAGAAGACACAGGGTCAGGGACCAATGTGTTTTCAACGGGGAAATAGATTAGAATTGCACTGGGAGTATGCTCGGAATTTCTGTGTGAAATTCCTTTCTCTCTTTTAACAACTTCCACATGAGGTACATGAATCACTCTCAATTCACTATTTACTATTAGCAAGAAATACAATACCTTATTAACTAATACTTAAAATACATAAAATTCAAAGTTCATAAAATATATAAAATACACAAAATTCATCTTAATTCTACTACTTAAGACTACTACCGGTTTTTTCTTTAGCTTTTTCTTACTCTTGTTATGGAGCTACTCTTCACAGAGTAGGTTTCACATCCTTACAGTGTTTCCTTTTCTCTTTCAAGGATTTCGTTGAATCGCGGTTGACGAATCATTTTATTAAAATACTTGTAAAGTAACGTTACTTATATTCTGTGTCAGCTGACTTCTCACTTTTCTTATTCTCAATGAACATCTCGATGAACAGGATCTAAGGTTGATCAGGCCCCATTCCTATTTATACGATTTGGTAATTAAGTAGTGACTCAATTACAATATAGCAAATATACGTCTTAATACATCTATCCTTTTCTACTTCATTTATTTTCTTGCTCACTAGCATTTTTCTTTCCGTGATAATATTTTATCTGGGAAACATGACTTCTACGTACATATTTATTCGTAGTGGGTTCATACAGTGCTACAGTTATGGGAGTTAAGTATCTGTAAATTTTGTAAGGGCCACACCATCGGTAAGATAGTTTGGAGGTGGTCTTATCAACTGCACTACTCGTAGGGTGAGTTTTGTACATCACTAAGTCTCCAACTTGATACTTTACTTCTTTACTATCCCGCTCGTGATATTTTTGCGATTTTCTCAAGTTCACTCTTAAGTTAGCGCGAGCTTCGTTCTATATCTTTTTTATATTTTTACCACTAATTTCGTGGGGTAGTAATTCATGTATTTTCCACTATGTGGATAATGGGTGATTCAGTTTATATTTATACAACAAATCAAAAGGTGTCGATTTATGTCCTTCATGATATGCTGAGTTGAAGGCAAATTGTATCCAGGATAGGTTCTGGTCCCAAGAGGTATGGTCGTTTGCATGGTAGGCTATTAAAGCAGATTTTAGGTTTCGCAAATGCCTTTCAGCAATATTACCTTGTGGACGATACTCTGTAACGGTAATGTGGTCTATGCCTAGTCTGAAACACATGTCCTTGAATTCTTTGGACTTAAACTGTGGTCCGTTATCTGACACTAGATGTGCTGGTGTACCGAAGTCTTTAAATAATCTATCTTGCAAAATCTTCACAGTGGTAGATACTAATGCTTGTCGCATGGGATACATCCAGACGAATTTGGTAAATGAGTCTACACAAATGAGTAGCATGGTATTACCTGATTTTGAACGTGGGTAGGGGCCAGAAAAGTCCAAATAAATTTTAGAAAAGGGTGTCGTGGGAGTCTCCAAGATTAATTTTCCTATGTGGCTGTTTCTCGCTGGCTTGCTCAGTGCACACAACTTACACTGTTTTACAAATTTAGCTATCTCGCTGTTCATATTTTCCCAATGATATTCTTTTCTAATGCGATGTATCGTTTTATTTATTCCCATATGTGCTCCAATGGTGGATGAGTGGTAGTATTCCATAGCATAGGTTTAATAATATCCAGGGCAATTATTGTCAAGGATTTTCCATTAGCTACTCTATAACATAATACTCTCTTACTCAATATTCCCCAACTTGTCGGTTTGATGACAATCTCGGACAGGAAAATAACCTGTTACAGCCTGTACGACGAGACGTTATAAAATGCGCCACTCTGCTCTAGGGTAGGTGATTGAAATGGGGAGATATTTACAAATAGGTGATACGAGAGAATCGAATCTCGCCTCAGAGAGAGAGAGAGAAGAGAAATCTCACACAGCCATATTTTACTTTTCAACATATGGTTAAAATCTGTTGTTACTGGGTAAAGGGGGGTCAAACACTTTGTATTAGACAATAGAGGGAGGTGGTGTATTGTCTAACTCGACTTTGCAGCTTGTAACAATGGGGTTGTTTCGTACAGGCGGTAACAGGTTATTTTCCTGTCCGAGATTGTCGTCAAACCGACAAGTTGGGCAATGAATTTTTGAACAGGAAAAAACTTGGGCTTACTACATTTAAATATCCTTACCTATATTATGTTGCGTAATAATGATTATAATTTTCTCTCTATCCTAATTTATGATTTTACTTATAGTCCAGTCGCCAGAGTAAAAATAACGGTAAAATTTCTTAAAAAATTGAGGCAAAGTGATATTTGGTATAGTTATTGAAAAAGGTCTAAATATCGGTTTAAAATTATCTTTGCATGTTTATAAGGTCAGGCTTTTTAAAAAAAACCCTTATTTAAGAGCAGCGCGCAGTAAAATCGATAAAAACGTTTACATTTCGTGAATTTCTTTCCTTACTACTAAATAAACCATTGGATCATGATAAAGTCTTCATTCTTTTTGTTTAAAATAGTTCAAATTTTAATAGTAATAAAATCAAAATAACGATTTTGTTATTATTTCATCGTTAGGAGTATTAAATCGATAGACAGAATGGTCGATTTGAACAAATCTTCCTTTGTTGAATAATATTATTAAATATGTGTATCTTAATATACATAAAAGTCATTGTGTGTATTTATATTCCACACCTCCTACTAAACCACTGGACCGATTTCAACAAAACTTAGCACAAATATTTTATGCAACGGGAGAACCAACACAAGATAGGTGTTTTGGGCCCTGGGGATGTCAAAAATGGAAAATATGAAAATACCGCATGTAGGGTATCAAATTAAAGGGGATTTCAATGCAAGTAACAATTTTTCATGCATATAAGCATTATTGAAAATTCTTGGGCCCTGGGGCTTAATAAATGGGTGGTTTTGGGGGAGGTCAAAAATAGAAAATATGAAAAACCACTGGACCGATTTCCACCAAACTTGGCACAAATTTTTTACGCAACAGGAGAACCAACATAAGATAGGTGTTTTGGGCCCGGGGGGGATGTCAAATATGAAAATACTGTGGGGTATCAAATTAAAGGGAATTTCAATGCAAGTAACAATTTTACATCCATATACGTACTATTGAATATGTTTGGGCCCTGGGGCTCAATAAATGGGTTGTAATGGAGGGGTGTCAAAAATGGAAAATATGAAATGCCGTATGTGACATGCGTATACCACTATTAAAAATTTTGGTCTCCGGGGCTCAATAAATTGGTGGAATTGGAGGAGGGGTGATGTCAAAAATGGAAAATATGAAAATACCGCACGTGGGGTATCAAATTAAAGGGAATTTCAATGTAAGTAACAATTTGACGTGCATATTAATTTGGATTATTATAAATATCCCCCCTGCTTGGTGGATGTGAAAAAACAGCATAAATGGTATCAAATTAAAGTGAATTTCCTAGCAAGTAAAAATATGACATCACTTTCTCCCAAGCAAAGCCGGGCAAATCTTCCAGTAATAAATAAAATATTTCAAAGAAAAGCTCTCTTTTTAATAAAAGGTAAAACGAATACAAACAAAATAACATTATACAAGAATATATATATTTTTTAAATTTGGAATTTTGAAAATTATTTATGTTGAGAATTTAGTTAGTGATTTCTTCTTCTTCTTCTTCTTCTTCTTCTTCGAGGATTTTTTCCTCACTATCATCAAAGTTATTCTCATCAAAATCAATCTCGTCAACAATTGGAAAGTTTTTGCAAGTTTCAGTTGAGCATGTACCACAAACCGATGAACATAAAAGACCAGCGCTTCTGCATGTACACGATCCTTTTTTGCAGCCAGTTTGCAATTACAAAAGATCATTTTTAATAAAGATTTTGGGGCAGTTGGCTGTGTCATTTTTATAGGCGTTAAAATTTCTCCAACATTCCAAACCCAGTCTTTTGGTATTAGATCATTGCCGAGCCATTGCTGGACTTGTAAATATACTCTGTAAAAGTGTTGCTTGGCAGCATCAGAAGTAGGTGGCAGACTTTCTAACTTTACAGGTTTTAAGCTTTTTTTCTTTTTTGGAAATCGCTTTAGTAAAACTTGTATGTCTGTATTTATCAACACATGTAATTTTTTTTGGTGCATTATACATATACAGGAGAATTAATAGACCATTTTTATATATAGATGTTTGAGGTTGATTTTCCAGTTTAAATGCTTCGATCGCTTCTTTTAAATCTGAGTTTATTGATTTTTTTTCAATCGAATTAAAAACCGATTTTTTACCTTTACCATAAAAGCATGATGTTTTGTCACAGCCGGTTAGAGCATGCAAAAATAGTATATTCTCTTCGCAAAATTTATACTTTCTAAAGCTGTTATCAGAAGAAAATAGACTAGCACTCATGGTTGCTCTCGTGAGTTTTAAGAGATAAATTTTCTTATTACTAGGTGTAAGCGCAGTATTGAGCATCAAAATATCTACGTCCTCTGCAACAATAACTGGAGGTTTATCATATAATACTAAGGCTGTTTTCACAATTAATAAGTCTGCATCATCGTCAGCTTGTTTAACGTTTATGCTTTCTTCTTCTAAATATCTCGTTAGAATTTCAATAAATCGAGTTTTATTAGTTTTATTCGAAAGAAATTGTTCTTGGGTCACTGTGACACACATATCTTCATGGAATAAAATATCTGGAGAGGAATTTTGATTGGTACGGCGATAACGCTCCATAGCTTTGATGCTGTTAGAATTGTTTATATAGCCATAAAAAACTACAGTAACTTTTGATCCAAAGTGTCTCTTGACATAATTTACGTATCTTTGCAAAATACATTTGAACTTGTCATTTTTTGAACATACTACTCTATGCAGTAACATACCACCATCAACGACGTAAATGCAATCTTCAAGGTTAATCTCAGTGCGGTCTACTTCAAACATATCATATAGTTTAGACTTATCTGTTTTCCGAAATACACCTTCGTAAAACATAGATGTTGGGTACGGTGCAAGTTCATAACGCATGTAATCTTTTAATTCGTCGCAATACACTATCCTCATAAAGTGTTGCTTCTTTGTATGGTGAACACACTCCCAGATGCGACAATATATCTATAATTCGTTTTGAAGCAAATTTCCTATGCAACATTACAGACAGACCAACTTCCAATGGTGACAGAAAGGTTCTAGGTCTTATGCAACTCATAATTGAATGAGTAATTGCTGTGCATTTTGTTTGATATGAACTAATATCACCTTTTTTATTTTTTAAAATTATTTCTTCTATCAGAAACTGAAGGGATTCTGGGATATTCTCATTAATATTTTGGAATATATTATCACTTGGAGGATAAAATTCTGTATTACTTTTCTTCAGATTAACATCGTTTCGAATAATTGCTGCTGCAGATTTTAAGATTTTTCTTTTTTCTTCATTTTCATCTTTTTTTGAGGCTATCCATGCTTGACGCATGATATTGTATTCACGATCTACAAGACATATGAGGGTTGAGCCACCTTTTCTGGATATAATTCTTATACAATCGCCATAATTTGCTTTTAATTTAGCAATAATGGCATTTGGATGACAAGCATCATGTCCTGTTTAAGAAAATTAGATATTAAATAAAATAAACATGAAAATTTAATTTAAAAAATAGTATAATTATAATTTATAATTAAGCAATATATTTACCTAATAATGCAATTAATTCTGTGAGCGTAAACTGGGTATCATCACTGTCACTTAAATAATCAAAAATCAATTCCATTTGACATGAAATTTTTACATCCTTGGGTCGACCTTTAGCATCACTTGTGTCACGAGTGTAACTGTTTAAAACTTTTTTGTGACAACTGCGGTGATATCTCGCTTGTACAGCTACAAAATCATCACAAGAAATTCGTCGTAGAATTGCTTTTCCTAATTCGTCATTATGTTCTGCAATCATTTCTGATAATTTTTCTTTAAAAGTAGGACTTTGAATTATGGAAATATTTTTGCGTTGATTAATACTTAATCTCGTATTACTTTTATCGGCATCTAATCCACAAATTATGCAAAGTTTTTTGAAATCAAACAATTCTTTACTCTTTCTGACTTTACTCTTGACTGGGTTATATTTACTTTTTTTCGACAAAGTGCCTAAATCCTTATAACACAAAACATCATTCCTTTTAATGTATATTTTTCTCGACATTTCCTGTGTACTAAAATAGAATCAACTTTTTTTAACATTTCATATTTTCCATCGTTTCTCTCAGAGCTAACTCTTATTAAATTCGGTAGTCCTCGAGTCACTTTTTCTGTATCTTCAATACAAAGATCAGCATTACAAATAAAACATATTTCAGTATCACACTGGTCCATATTTAATACCTAAAAATCAAAAAACCTTATGTAGCACTTATGTTCAGTAAAAGTATTCTTTAGAACTTCACCACTAGTGAAGTCAAAATATCTCTTTTGAAAATTTTTTTGTTTTCAATTTTAAATCCACCGTTTTTACCAAATTTGTTTTTTTTTTAATATGTGCCTTTTATAAACTTTTAATGTATGTAAAAAATGATCAGTACAAATATTTTTTTTTGTTTTAGAAAAAATGCAGTTCTTTACGTTTAATTTTTTTAAATGGTCAAAAATGGTGTCAGAAAGCCCAAAAATGTTTATTAATTAACCACCCGAAAGTATTTTTAGTAAGATTTAATTTAAGCCGTCTTACACCTTTGAGCCACAATCTTGCCACACTTTATGAGCACTCAAAGTTTTTTTGTGAATTGCAATTTTTTTGAGGTTATATTCAACATTTCAATATGAAATTTGTGGGGTTTATAGTACTCCACAGAGGTTACCTTTCCCTCAAGTTTTATCAACTTTCATTAATTTGTGTTAAAACAACAGCAATTTGTTTATAAACGCCATCGCCACTTTATTTATTGATAGCACATTAACAATAATAATAATATCGACTTCCGTATTGAGGCTATAAATGTTCTTAATTTATTATAGAATACTGAAAAAAATTCATATTAAAATCGGCTTGTTAGGTCCAAAGATATTTATAAAAACGCTATTTTGCAACTTAAATTGTTAATAAAAAAATAAACGGGTTGTTTTTACACAAAACTTAACTATTAGCTCAACTTGATCCCATTAACCAATTTAGCACATAAAAAATCGACTCCCAAAACAATTCACATTTGATTTTTATTTTGACTCCACTACACGTGTTCACAAATAAATAAATATTAGCATGCATAAAAAGTGTAAATAAAAACTTTAAACTACAATTTTTTTTACCTGTTTTATATGATAAAAAAAAAATATTGTAATGTTTTGATTATAACTTATAACCTTTGAAGAAATATCAACTGTGTTACTGCTCCGTTCATGTATAGCAGATGTTTGTATGGCACACCACAACAATGGGTGTTGCGCGCGCAGCTACATTTACAGTTGCACACTCGAGGGGAATAGAACGCCGCGCCGTTTAAAAATTTTACCTGTTTTCTAGGGTCTTGTTTTTAGAGTATAGGTATAATCAGGTAAGAGAAATAACATGAATAGATAGATTTAGCATTGTAGTAGCTGTAACGTTAATTTCAAGTACTCAAATAAACCCACTTAAAAGATACATGTATGTAACGCAAAGGAGGCACCTTCTTTTAGTATACACAATTTTTATTTATTTTTTTTAATTTTGAAAATGATTTTAATTTTTATGAGTGTAGTTTTTGATGCAGAACACTTGCAGCTTTCAAATACAATTTTTTGTATTTCGATATCTCTATTTTTAAAATTAATACAGGCAGATAAACTCTGAATTTTAGAGTAAATTTAAAATACGTCGAAATACTCACTTTTGAAAAGTTTTTTTTTTTTAAATAACAACTTCAAAAGTAGTTTTCATTATTATAAAATAAAAAGTTTATTTCTTTTAAAGGTAAATTAGTAAAGAACTATTTTTTTAAATTTTATTGTATAGTACTTGTAATTTTGTGGTTTCACTTCTTTTTGTATCTACAGTAAATATTTATACACTATATTCTTTATGTTCAAATAAAATATTTATATAAAAATCAACAAATTTTGAAAGCTATACTGTTCCCCTTCAAAACTAGCCTTTATTTAACTGGCTACGCTTAGATTAAAGAAAGTTATGATATTTTTGAATAGACGCGCCTGGCTAATTTAGCGAATTACGCAAGATCAGGGGCAAACGCTCTTTTTAAAACGCAGCGCTCATCATTACCAATTTTCAGGAAAACAGTTCCATTAACGTAAAAATATGTAAGGAGACTTTCTGAAGGAAATTGTTTGCTCTTCAATATACACCTTTTTATTTCTTCCAACTGTACATATTTACGGATTGCTTTAAGAAAATCTGTCTTTACGATTTTTCCAGACCATTTTCAGAAAACCCTAGAAAGGTAAACATGCAAAGATTTTTTTATATTAATTATGAACGTTTATTTAACACGTGCACCAAATATTGCTTTGCCCCAACTTTTTATCAAGTCAAAATCTCTGGCGACTGGACTATTATTGTAATACGAGTTCTTATTTTGATTAATTTAAATAAATTTTTTTTTTTTTTTTTTTTTACTTACCATTAAATATTAAGGCCAATTATTAACCCTTAATAATAAAGGCTTCTTATTTCACTACACGCAAAAGGGGGAGTTGCGTATTTTAAATTAACACGGTAGTTAAACTAACAGAGTGAATAATTCTACAAAATATTAAATGACAACAGCAGAGTAACATATTTTATTTTGCTATTGTCACTGGCGCATTAAAACAAAAACAAGCAGAGTGGCGCATTTTATAACGTCTCGTTGTTATAATATCGGGAACCTGGTTAATTGGCTCAGGTCAATTAAACAGGCTGCCATAATCTTAACAAACTCATAAATAACTGGAAAGTAAACAAATGTTAAATAGGATCCCGTGAATTGAGGAATATTGACAGGGGTTTGTAGATTGTAGAGCTTCTTCAATTTCCTCCATTTTAAATGAATCGGACTTTCTACATAATTCTCTTATTATTGTGGGTAATTGCTGTAATGCTTCATAAGCAAATTTTTGCACATCTGGGGGAAGAATTACAGTAACTTTGGGCCAGTTTAATAAATTATTTATCCGACGGGTTAAATGCTCTATTCTCTGTGTGGTACGTAAGATTCTAATTTTCTCTCTATCCTAATTTATGATTTTACTTATTGTAATACGAGTTCTTATTTTGATTAATTTAAATAAATTTTTTAATTTTTTTTTTTTTTAAGTAATACCATGCTACTCATTTGTGTAGACTCATTTACCAAATTCGTCTGGATGTATCCCATGCGACGAGCGTTAGCATCTATCACTGTGAAAAACTGATAGTAAGTATCATATACATGTTGTGTTTATGTTAGTGTCTATACAGGAAAGTACCGATCAACTCACCGCAGCTAATAATAGAAGTTGACGCAACTTCTTCAGAATCGAACTCAAGAAAGTGAATACAAAACATTCTAAACAATTTAAACCAAATTAATAAACGACGATAAAAAGAAAAGAGTAAGTGAACCGATTTATTCATATCGGATTCAATAATAGATTGAATTGGGTAGAATAAATCAATAAAACAAAAATTAATAATAATAAAAACAAACCTTTCCCAATAATAATAAAACAACAAGAATCAGTAGGACCCCAATCTCGTCTAGTTACAACACGGCGCCCAACCTGCAGGCAGTAAATTAGGTAAAGAAACGTCAACATAATCACATTCGAGGCGTGAATTAGGTGAAAAAATATTTAACCTAATCAATAAAAATAAATAATTAACCTAATTTTCGAGGCAGCTGCAATACACAAATTAAAAATGCAACGGAGAGCAACCTCTAAGAAATGTGCGGCAGAAGTAGAAAAAGAAATAAACATGGATAAGGAGGCGACGCCAGTCGAAGATCTAGAAGAAATATTACCTCCTACAGAACCTAACCGACCTGTACAACCAGTGAACTACCCGAGAGACCCACACAAACGGGGGAAACTAATCTCATGGAGATGCTGAAGAATATGATGGAAGAAAATAGAAAAAATATGGAATCATTAAAGGAAGATACCCGAGCGATAAATAAGAAAATCTATAACAGTAACAAGGAACTGAAGGAAGACGGCCAGAAAAATATTGAGGCGTTGAAGGAAGACAGCCAGAAAAAGACAGAAGATAGCCAGAAGAAGATGGAAGAATCATTAAATAAAAATATTGAGTCATTAAAGGAAAATTTTAATGAGAAATTAAATAAAAATAATGAATCACTAACAAAAAATATGGAATCGTTAAATAAGAAAATGGATGACAGCCAGAAAAATATTGAATCATTAAAAGAGGATTTTCAGAGAAGTTTGATGGAACAGTTAACGAAAAATAAAGAAGAACTGAGTAAGAAGATTGATGACAGCATCGAAGATACTAACAAATCAGCCAAAGAAATTATCAGCCAAAGAATCGAAGACAGTAATGAGAAATTAAATACAAAGATAGAAGAGGAAATAACCGGTGTCAGGCAAGAAATTTCCGAAGTTAACGAGAGGTGCGAGCTGAACCAACAAGAATTACAGCAAACGAAAGAAAACCTTCAAACCCGAATAGATAACGTTGAAGAATCTCACTTAAATAAATTTGAATCAATTGCGAAGAAACAAGATGACCTGACGCAAGCATAAATGAACTTGGGAATGAGGTGTGAGGAAATCACCGCAACAGTAAACAATGTTCGGGAACAAGTCCACACCGATAAAGAAAAAATGGCCGAGGTGCAGCGGCGAGAGTTCAGTAATTTCAGAGAGGAAATTAATTTATTTCGGAGTCAACCGATCCAGATGATGGGGATACCAAACATAGACAACCGAGAAACGATAAACTTCAGAACGTATAGGAAAAATCCAACGGAATTCATCGAAAGAGTCGAAGAAAATATCACACGTACCCGTGAAGCCAGGTGGACAACAATACGGAGTATGTTGGATGAATACTTTAAAGACGTGTACGACAACTGGTGGACTGCCACCAGACACGAGGTACGAAATTATGCTGACTTCAAAACACTATTCAAAACAAAATATTGGGCCGAGTCGACACAGAATATCATGCGCGACAACATTTGCAATGGAAAGTACGATTGCAACAAGGGAACCACACTCACGGCGTACTTCCTGGGCAAAGTGTGCATTAGGGTGGGCCGAAAAATAAAAAAATTAATATTTTGAAGTGCTATACCACGGAAAACTTGCCTCTAGAACAGTTATGTGTAAATAAAAAAGATAAATTATATTATCTTACACCTGGTGGTAGCGTATTAGCCTGAAACATTGAGAAAATATACAAATTTCGTACTTTTTCCAAAAAATAAAGTAGAGATAAGAACTCCTGGTACAATCAATTATCGGCTCATTTTAGTAGGACATGTATTAAGGATAAATAAATTGAAAAATAATACATTTTACTTTATTTTATAGTACATTTAAATTCAAAAACAACATAAAAAACCAAAATTGACATATTTTAAAGAAACAAATAAAAGTTTATTTTCTGTCACTTGGAATGTTTAGTTTGTAAGGCAATGTAGTCTTTTACTTGTCTTATTCAGGTAGTTTGAATTTAGATTTGCTTGAAAAACTTGGCATTGATGATCTTGAAAGAAGTGTCGTTCTTATAAAACCATCTCTTGAACTAAATCCAACCACCTTTTGAGATGCCTCGGTGACAAGCTTGACACATCGTTCTACTGCTTGGGTATGACATGGGAATTTGTTAAAGTTCCATTCAGCTGCTGTTCCACTTGATTTGACCTTAGACCAAATCTCTTGATCGGTGACTCTTCGCAGCAAAGGTGGTGGTGAAAGTGTAGTAGTGCCCCAGTGAATCATTTCGATGTGGTCCTTAGCTTGGAAATTGATTTTGGGTGTTTGGAAACTCCTGATTGACTTCCTTTTAGAAGCTACGTTTCTAGCCTTTATAATTCTTCTATAACCTAACTCTCTTACATGATCCCTTTTATCTACTATCATACTCAAAAGTAAGTTTTCTGGATGGGCAAAAAATGTGTTTCTCTCAATTATTGGGTCAATGACCTTTTGCAAGTTTTCTGGAAGGAATCTTGACAATTTTATAACTTCAAATACATGTTCTGGTCCATTTGTGAAATATTTACTTGTTTTAATTTGAAACCATACAGGCATATATGATTTTAAGATGAAAGAAGCTAAGATCTTGTGTTCATCTGTTGGGTTTTCGATACTTATATACAATCGGAGAACTCTGTTCGCTGTTGTTAACCACCTTGAGCGGGAGTGTGGGCCAGGTTCACGAGCAGATAAATCTTCAGGGCAGTTACCTGCTTTTATAGCACAACTAATGTCCAGCGGTTACTGTTGATCTCTGCTTAGTATTTTTCGGTCAATATCTGGAATCTCACACTCAATACTGTCAAAATTTACCACCGGTAGTTTTTCACATTTACTGAGTTGTGTGCCAATCGGACCACTAAATGATTTTGGTCCCGTTGTTTCACCATCTAAAGCTTGAAACAAATGCCGGAATGGCAATTCATTAAAGTGTAAGAGACACACCCCCCACTGTAGTGGTCTTTTAATGTGTTCTTCGATTTTACGAATGACACCTGTTTTCCAACCCGTATTAGTAACGGTGCCATCACATCCAACTACATCCAGTTCCTGAAGTGAAAATCCAGTTTCAGTTAAATAAGAGATAATGCTGTTAGCAATGTCTTCAGCAGAACCAGAAGAGGGTGAAACATGGCCGATGTAAACAGAACCTGGTTCTTTTAAAATCGTGTAATGCTCCTCTTTTATTGTTCTTCGAAACTGCTTTGAGTTAACTTTTTCAATCATGAGAGTGTTATCCTTCCTTCCATCAAAATACAGTCCTTGAAGTGGGTTATGCTTTTCCTCGTTTTGCATCTGAAGTACTGAACGGTTAACACTTTTTTCCTGTCTAAGTTTATTTTTGTCAACAACATAGGTGTTGTCTTCATCAGTTACAATACCAAAATCCCGCAACAGACTTGAAGCCACAGCTGCCGTTGCTCTATCTGACAATCCAAAGCGATCACTAGTCAGCGCAGTATTTTTCAATTTAACGCGCGTCTGCCATGGTGACTTAATTTCAGGCTTTGGTAATTTAAAATCTTCATTGCTGATCATTTTCAGTGTCTTCAGACGAATTACTCACTACTTCTTTTGGCAGGCAAGTTTCTGTATCTGTTTGTTTTGAGCAAGATGGCTGTGCTATCGCGTCAATTGTGGAATGAGTTGTTTTATGTTCAATTACCTTTCTTTCAAGTCTTTGAGTAATTTTTTTTTTTTTGTTTCCTTTACGTCCACACTTCCAATTTTTCCTATGCCATGTCTTCTTTGCAAGTACATGAATTTTAGTTCAATGACTGGTATTTTTTTTTGCTTTTTCACACGTACAGGTAATAGACACAGGGCACTCACAAACTTCAGTGGCCTTTTGGCAATTGCAGTCTAAAGTTATTTTGCACTTACAAGCAGAGATATCAAATAGTAACAAAGATTTCTGCTTGAATTCCTAAACTCTCTTTTTGAACTTTTCCTTTTCCTTATCCCGATTATAAGACTTCATAAGATTACGATAACTGTTATGGTATGCATTAATTAACTGAACAATTCTGTAGAGCGTAACTGTTGGTATTGAAGCTTTATCAAACACGGCTTTAACTTGTGGTGCCACAATATTCGAAACTTGAGAAAAACTTACTGACCTGTTGTTTGCTTTCAATGCCAAATTGTAATGTTCATTGAAAAAACACTTCAGAACGTCTTCATACGTCGGAAGTTTACTGGCAGATAACTCCTTTGGGTGACCGAATAATGGAAAATTAAACTCGCTGCGAGAAATTTTCTTAAGACACAGCTATTAGGACACAGTAATAAAATAATGTTATAAACAAACACTACTAAAACAAACACACTTATCAGTTATAAACTAACATTATTGAAGCAAACACTACTGAAACACACCGTCACGGTCATTGCCTGGCTCAACAGACAGATACTGTTGTGTCACGGAGCTCACAAATGGCGGAAGGCGCGCGCACTTTGCATTGCATTGTGGGTAAATTCCATAGCAACGGTGTGGTGGGGGGTGCAGTACAGGTGCAGAGCGACAACCGGAACTCTAGAAGTGGTGACGGGCTGCAACAGACACCGTTGCGCATCGCGTACGGTTCATAAAAAATACGTTAAATTACAGATTTGTAATGCTTTGCGCTACCCAGAATAAAGTAATTTTTATAGTTATCTTAATCCAACGTGATTTTTTGCATTACTTTTAAAGCTTTTTCAATATAGCAATTTTTTATCTTGTATTTTTATAGGTCCAAGATAACCTTGTATTTTTCAATAAATTTCAAATATTTAAGCACAGTGCGCTACCGATAGATGTGATATTTTTTTTTAATTTCATCTGCGTTTTACTTAGGTGCCCTAGAGGCAAGTTTTCTGCAGTATAGCGTTTCAAAATAAAAATATTATAAAAATTCGGCCCACCCTAGTATGCATGGCCAGGAACCTTGAACCGAAGATACCTGAAAAATGCCTTGTTACCAAATTGGCATACCACTTAGAAGAGGGCGTGGCCAGAGCGAGACTCAACGGACAGATACGCACGATACAAACTATGTCCGCATTGTTGGAAAATTATGAACAGGAAAAATATTACCGAAGGAGTCGACAGAGACCGGACACGTACTTTGAACGAAACGGCCAGACCGGCTACAGAAATAATTATCGAGGAAATTACAATAACCCGAACTGAGATAGTGCCGACCAGAATCCAAGACCGGCTAGTAATGGAAATAATTATTCACAAAACAGGAACACCCAAATTACAAGCCGAATAATAATTATAATAATAACCATTCCAACAACAATTATCGTCCTAGCTACAACGGCAGAAATCAGTACCAGCCAACAAATAATAACAATCAATATCGGCCACACAACAGTAATAACCAGTACCGACCGAATAATGGTAATAACCAAAACCAAGGAAATTTTAGAAGAGCGAACTACATTCGTGCTGAAGAAGAAAATGGAGGGAGGCGCTTCTACCAGGGACGTCGAAGTTTTAATGAACACAGTAATCAATATAGCCAGGAAGTAAGAAGTAAAGAGTCCAGTTATGACTCATGAAGGAGCCGCAGTAGTGAGGATGTACATCGAAATCATAATAGTGAACCACGATATAACAATACAAATAGACCCGAAGGGAGAGAGAATCGCATGCCTAGCACAACAGAGAGGAGCGGTGAAGAGAGTGCTATCTCTTTAAACGGACAGCGGCAGTGAAAACTTACACGAACCCCTCACTGATCCGATCTATTGGGTATGACAGACTACGACAACAAACAATGAATCACGAAACATTTACTATTATATGTAACCACTATCTGAAGGATATTAGGGGAGATCTAATGGAAGAAGTCACAAAAAATAATAACAATAACAGAGAGATCGCTTATGTATCTGCCGAGGTGAATGGCATAACTACGAGAATCATGATCGACACAGGAGCTAATGTATCACTAATTGATCAAATGGAGTTGAATAAAATACAAAGTGGAAGTAAGGAGACGATACCGACCTTACCAATAAATAATATCACATTAATCGGAGCTACAGGACGACAAAATAAGACCATAAGAAAAAGAAATATAATCCAGAATAAATGTCTAACTATCTAACATTTGAAGGAGTAGAGAAGAAAAACAACAATGAGAGTAATATATAAGAGAAGGCTATTAATAATAAAGGAAAAGAAGAAAAACGATAATATAATAAATCCACGACAATGAGACAAATAACGATTGAGTAAAATTAAGACACTTTAAGAAAGATTTCAACAATAAGAAGAAATATAATCCAGAATAAATGTTTAAACATCTAACATTTGAAGGAGTAGAGGAGAAAAACAACAAAGATAGTAATATATAAGAGAAGGCTATAATAATAATGGGAAATAGAGAAAAACGCTAATTTAATAAATAAACAAAGAGAGACAAACAACTATTGAATAAAACTAAGATACTTTAAAGATGATTACTACCACCATAAGAAAAAAAATATTATCCAGAATAAAATATTAAAAAATCTGCCATTTAAAAGAAAAGAGAAGAAGACCACAAAAGAGAGTATTATGTAGAGGAGATTATGAGAAAGAGAACTGATCAAGAATAAGAAGAAAGCAAAAATCAATACGAAAAACATTTGTCACAAGAAGAAGAGAAAAATGAAGAGTATTTATACATGCTATTTGTCAACAACATTAACTAATAGAGATCTACAGAAAATAAAAAGGAATCCAGAAGAAAGTGTATAATCAAATATAGAAGGCAAAAGAGTGAATAACCCCAAGAGTGTTTTTTATTAGTCGCAAACCGACTACTTATAAGTGTTGTTATTTAATGAATTGACTGAAGAAATATTCCAGCAATCATTTTTATGAGCAGAGATGATGTTCCTCTGAGCTCAATAAAGGTGTAGTGCCATAAGTGCCACTCTGGGCTGCCCCAGCTCACATGATAGGGAAAAAATGTTAGGGAAACTAAATATTTAAGGGATAACACGGCAGCCAAGAATATAATTAGCCAGATTCCAGAATTATGAAGGAAGATAAAGTGTAGAAATTTAATGAAATGAAGACAACTATAAAAATAGAGAAAAATATGAAAAGCATCGTGGGTGACTAAAAAGTGAAATGAAAATTTAAAAAAATTGATAATTTCTTCAATACTAAAGAAGAATCTCAGAAATAATCAATTCTAGTAGGGAGGCAATACGTAACGGTACATATGACACTACCAACACCAACGTAACAAAAATAAGTTGAAAGCCTACAAAAATAAGTTGTAATTCTACAATTAAGAATACCTACAAGGTCAAGCATACAATCATGGATAAAAAAGAGAAAGTATCATAAGTTAAACCAAGTGAATTAAAATGAAGAAGGAATTACCAGTAAATGTACTACTAAAGAAGATAAAGCAAGACTAACGATGAGACGACATACATAATTACCCAATAGATCAAACAGTGAGCAGGACACAACGATAGCAACTTCAAGAAGAAAATAGAACAAACAGGGAGAAGTACACAATGAAAACAGAAGTAAGAACCAAAGGGAGGGAAACCCATGAAAGACAACTTCGAGAAGAAACTTATCAAAAACAGTGAGAAGGAAACAAGTGAAAGCCACACCATGTATAAACTTATTAAGAGTGAGAAAGGAATCAGTGAAGAGAAGAAGAAAATATCCAGATCAAACACAGAAAGGGAGATAACATGAATTATAATGAACTAACATAAACCAATAAAAGAATTATTGTAAAAGAAGAAAGAAGAAATGGAATAAACAACATGATATAAATCCCTAAGCTGTAAAGTAAACACTGACCCAAACTTATTAAGTGAATACCTTCCTTGACAATGTAATGCAAACAATAATCAATAAAATTAATTATTCAACATAAAAAATAACAAAGAGGATGAATAATAATAGGATAAGTGTTTAGCTAAATGATGTGTAGACATGAAAAGAGGACTATGTCCAAAACACCAATGACCAATTGTAAAGTGGAATCGATGTTAGAAAGAACCACTAATTACCAATAATAAAGACTGTAAAAGATAAACAAAAGGTGCTCTAATAATAAACAACAGATATACCAGCACTACATAAAATCAAATGTAATACAGAAACACAAAACCAACAATAATCCATTGCTGCATACTTAGGATGTAACATAACCTAATCTGGGCAACCAGTTTTCACTAAAACTATAGAAAAATAAGGCCAAAGCAATGTTAAACTAAAATGTATTATAATGTGAAATAAATAGATAATATAAGGAACGATTTTTGTACAATAGATAATGTAATAAGTAAATATAAAAGCTGTATTAATGTAATTTAATATAACTATATGCTTGCCATAGAATGGATGCCTGATGCAACAAAATTATCTTGTCAACTTATTATAAAAGAGTAGGAACTCAACTAACAACATTGAATGAGGCAGAATACTATTCAATTAAGTAAATTCAAGGATTATAGCTACCTAAATACCAATAATAATAAATAAACAATGTTAACAACTAGATGCAACTAATCTTGGTAACTTTAAACCAAAGCAATTATTAGAATAAATGCAGAATGAACTACTGCACAATCATAACAGTGTTATCAAAACAATAATAAGAGACATTCAGACAATAATGAGAATACTTTGAAAGGATTACAAATCATGTAACAATGTAACTTCATAAAGTATAGTAAACTCACTTAACAAACCATAGTTAAGGTAATAAAACCATATGATAAAGAGAAAGGACACTATCAGTAGTGACAATGACCACTGCAGTATGCATAGGCCATAATAGAATGTTATTAACTATTAATGTTAGTATAATATTACTAATAAATGAAATATGTAACAGGAAGCATAGGACTTGAACCTATGAAAATAGACATTGTATAATTATTAGTACATAACCAGAAGGGAAAAGTGAATAATACTATAAGAATATGTTATCACCACGAAAATATGGGATGAAAACAATGTATTTAAAGTATTAAATAGCTTAATGAGTATTATGAATTTATACCAAGTGTGGTTTTATCAACCCCAAATCAGAACTATATGATGAGGGTATGCAAATTACTCATATTCAAAAAATAGAAACGATGGGAATGATAAAGATATCGTCAGTGCAATTATAAATAAGATATTTGACTTATAAGAAATAATTAAAAAGTGACGAGCCCTTGCGCGTGGGTAGGTAACCGACAAATCATAATCTCGAACCCAGCCTACTGACGCTATGCTAAGCATCTATTTTGACGAATCTCACCGAGTGTACACGACATAAAGACAATTAGCCAATCAGAGCTTATAAAAAATACGAAGTGAAGAATCCTGACCAAGTAACTACAGACAGTCTTTTATCAACAATGAGAGCGACTCCACGTTAGCCGATCGTCCAGAAAAACGTGGTTTCGACAGCCAACAGCTGTAAACACACAAACTAACCTCGAAACTTCGAGTGGAGGTTAGGTCAACCCAAGAAGATAGTGCAGTCTATTTTTAGGTGTTCTATTATGGAGTACATGCGTATAGGCAGTGTGTGAAGTGCATTTATGAAAATTAATTAAAAATATTAATTAATTATAAAAGTTATAAAAAGTGTTAATTCTTCGAATTGACCGATTACGCAAGTATCAATGCAAATGACCATTATATTATACATGTCAAATCATTCATAATTTCAAGAACGCTAATAGCGAATCTAATTAGTCTGAATTAATTGATAAATAACCCGAATTCCAAAAGGAAGGGGACTTACAAAAAATCAAATAAACAATGATCAAATTGAACGATTTTAGTAACGACAATTTTAATTCTTTGTTTGATTCAATTGTATTAGTATAAGAAAAGACATTGAATGATCAATGAAGGGAAAATGAACCCTGACAATTAATAATTTAAAAATGTTTTGTATTTAATTATAGTAATTGAACTCATAGTCACACATGAGTGTAACCTAGTTGTATCAAATTAATTTAATTTACCTGTCTTATTTATATCCAATCTTGGAGATTATTCAGGAACATAACACTGAATTTAACAAATTATTATGACATACACTACTAAATAAGTAATGCATCAAAGAAGCATAATTAATTAATTTTAAATAAACAAGGTTACATGAACCTTTGCTAACCTCAATTGTAAACAATGAACAGTCGTTCATATTTTATGTTAGATTAAACCAACAATTAATGATTTTATTCTACGCCTACTCATTATTACAGTAGTGCATTTTATTATATCTGTGTATCTTGCAGGCTCAAAGAACCTACAAATTTTATGAAGCATAATAATCAATTTATTTACAAACAGAAAATAATCGACTTGCCAAATGCAGTCCTACCACCCTGAGCTTTTTATTATTTTAAGAGTCCATGTTCAATTTTAATTATTTTAAAAAGGAAGATTAATAATACCATTGTAGCCAAACTATTTTACTTGAGTTGAATAAACAACTATTGTTTTATGAACAATCAGAAGTGTTGACCTTTATTAGAAAAAGTAGAATTACAGCTTAGGTGAGTAACCACAGACGGTTGGTACCAGAAGCCAAAGCGGACATTCAAATTGAATGATTATCACCAACCACATTATCTAATATTTTCTACATATTCCAACTGATAGTAAGTATCATGTACATGTTGTGTTTATGTTAGTCTATACAGGAAAGTACCGATCAACTCACCGCAGCTAATAATAGAAGAGTCAACGCAACTTCTTCAGAATCGAACTCAAGAAAGTGAATAAAAAACATTCTAAACAATTTAAACCAAATTAATAAACGACGATAAAAAAACGAGTAAGTGAACCGATTTATTCATATCGGATTCAATAATAGATTGAATTGGGTAGAATAAATCAATAAAACAAAAATTAATAATAATAAAAACAAACCTTTCACAATAATAATAAAACAACAAGAATCAGTAGGACCCCAACCTCGTCTAGTTACAATATAAATCTCAGAGAATAGAAGTCATGTTGAAACAATTTAATTTTTAAACTTTATAAGTGAACTTTGTTTACAAGTATTAATTTCGACTATGTTGGCAGCCATCTTGTTGACTACCAACCTCGAAAATTTTACTTACCGGGTCCAAGGTTAGAGGTTGGACGAGCTGAAAAAACAAAATGGTTGTCTGAAATAACCAACACGTTTTGAAAGAACTAGATCACTATTATTTTTATCAAATTATTAATTAAATGCATCCTTCAATTTAAATAACAAACTGGTACATTCCATTCAATTCCCCTGATACAATCTTTAGCAATTCGACACTAACATTAATTATGTAATTACTTATATTCAAAATAAAATTCATTAAGACAGAAAATTGTTTTTTACCCAATGAAAACCAGCGCTTCTTATTTATTATTTAATTTTTATTCACACACACACATTTCTAAATCTTACATATCTTTGTAAACCCCTTTATGAGCTCATTATATTTTTTATTTTAATTTTAATTAGTTTTGAATTTGGAAGAAAATTTGAATAATTTTGGTCGTCCTTTATGGTTACTTATCTGAGAACTTGTCCGAAACAGTCCAACTTCCTGACGTACTTCCCGTCACTCCGCACATTTTCTCACTTTCACCGTTTCTCATTTATTCACCAATTAAATAGAAACTGTTAATTCATTTTGTTCTATTTTACAGAAAAACTGGTTTCTTTCGCTTTTACATTTTGTTTGTTTGGGCGCGCCTGAAATTTAGTCCGCGGACTTTATACGGCCGTACCGTACGAGAGTATATTGTCAACTGGAGCGAAATTTACTGTCTCAATTTCTGAAGTAGCGGGGGAGTCACGTGATTTCAATCTTTTGTTCTTTTGCGTTTTGAAACCAATTTTGACAGCATTATTAATTTGGATCGACATTCCAGCGGTGACGTATAGCTGGGATCGGCCCTGACGTCATCAGGCGTGACTTCTGTTTTACATAGATCAAAGTTTATTCGACTAAAAATAGCTGCCTCGCTTGCATTTCGCTGGTGACCTTGACACTATTTCGCTCACATGGCATACAACGTTTATTGTTCCCAAATAAAATTTACCATTATAATTTATTTATGTTATGTTTCCCCAAAATATTCTTAGGTGGGCTTAATTGTCCCGTTACAATGTATGGTTCTCCATACCGATTTTTTAATAACAAATAAAGCATTTTTTTATTTAGTTAGGTATGTTGGAAAATTGATGTCAATCTATAATTACTTTTAAAACAGCATTAAATAATAGAAATTAACAATATCCAACATCTTTTTATACAGTAGGTATATAGAAAAATGTAGCTTAATTTTGCTGCTTGTTTGTCTACCAGTTGAATTGTTTGGGTTGATTTTCTGTCTTACATTACACCGACCCGGAGCTCACAGATTGCTTATAGACCAACTTGACGCTTTTGCAATAGACACAGCTGTGATACAGGAAATCTGGTGGACAGGCCAGGTGGACAATACAGTGCAGCAGACGAGCACTTCTTCACGTTTGACTGTCAATTTTTTCAGAAGCTGTATAGTAATATTACATGAAGCAATTTCATACTCAAAAGTATAGAATCAAAACTATAGTAGCTATAGTATACTACAGTTAATGTTCATACTTGTGTAACTTATTACCCTAAATTATTTAATTCACCTCTTGTGGTTATATATTTATTGGCAGTTTTTTTATTCTTTTGTACTCTTTTTTCTTTATCCTTCTTTTCTTTATCCCAAACCCCCTTTGATGTGGTACCAATCACAGAAGTACAACAAAATGAAGTTTGAAGTATTAATGACTTGTTAGAAGTTGAACGTTCTGAAACACTGTCTTGTTACTTCACACCAACTTCCTCTCAAAAATGAAGCCTACAAGATTCAACTTTTTAGGATATGGTTATGATGACAGAGAAGAAAAGAAAAAAAAACAATTAAATTCGTTTTATTTTTCAACTAAACTCATAACAAAATCAGAAAATAAATTTTTATACTTGTAAAACAATTTACAATCAGTACCGGTACTATAATTTAACATGTCTTCTTAATATATATAAGTATCAGTACTTTTCTTTAAATCATCTTAGTCTAAAAGGATGCAACACTTAAATTTGGTTCCATTCAACAGCACACTGACGTCTTCGTGTTGTTTACATAAAATACCTAAAATCTATCATTTTATATTATATTTAATATAATACTCAATAAAATAGCAGCAACTATATTTATTGTACATGATTTGTACTATATACACAGTTTGATTCAGTTTTCCGCATCTACAAAGTTGGCTTGATTTCTTAGAAAATTATTTAAACATAAAAAAATTATTGTTTAATAGTTTACTTTAAATGACAACATTTACACATAAAATCCTCAAAAAATATAAATAATACAAATCGATTACAAAATTATTAATGTACATAACACGACGCGGTTATTTATAATGTACATAACCATATTTAATCGCTGTCTGGTAGCTTTGCTTCAACAATAAACGGCATTTAAGTAAAGTATGCTTAACATAACATCTGGCAATTGACTTGATAAAGGACACACTTTTCTGGTACCACAATAGAATTCCAACAGCCTATTTTCAATTATTTTACTGATCACACAACAGTTGCCGAACGAGGAAATTGATCAACTACAGGTAAATGCACGAAATACATTTTTCAAAAACAAAGTTTTACATATGACCACATTTTTTACCTACTTTACATACATAATTATGTTTCTGAAAAACTCTTCACACATGCTAGTGAACACAATTCAGACACTCTGAATAATGACTATCATTACAGATAACCACTTCAGTATCAAGGCAAGTTACAATTTATAATCCAACAAATGTATTATATATATATATATATTTTTTTTTTTTAATTTTTAATGTCGAAGTTAGAATAATATATCTGTACACTTTTGAAAGAAGTAGATAAAAGGCAGTACAGAACAGAATGAAAAAAACTGAAATATACAACTGGCAACAAACAGAAGCAAAAATCATTATAAGTGTATGTACACAGTATAAATTACTTCTAAGGGACACATTAATTATTGACGACTGAATCAAATTATTGCTGTTTAAAAAAACCAAATAATTAAAAAAAAAAACAAATGAACACTAAATTACTTATCCTGACACAAGTAAATGTATGTATTAGTAAATAACTTATAAATGTATGTTTAATAAATATGAGTGTCCAATAAAGTCTTGTTTGATGATAGACATATTCCAGAAATATAAAAAACAAAATCAATAACAGTTAAGACAATGTAAATAATATTGACTAGCCTAAAATTAATCTCGTGGTTCATGTGGAGCAGGCAGTTTCTCCCAGCTGGGTTCAACACCCCATATTTCACGGGCATATTCACAAATTGTACGGTCAGATGAAAATTTGCCTGAAGACGCAATATTGTGAATTGCCATTTCTGCCCATTTCGACTGATTCTAAACAAAAAGAATAAAAATAGATTAAATTTCTGTTAAATGATTATATAAAATTGGCCTTTTTTATAAACATTTAGTTTCAGACATATATCACTTACATTGTAAGCTTCGTTCACCCTGTCTTGGGATTTAATGTATGACTCATAGTCCGCAAGCAGCAAGAATCTAAAACATATTTAAAACATAAAATGTACATACCCTTCCAAACTTAGAGTACATTAATTTCAGAAGGTTTATTTTACCATAAAATTACCTGTCATATTTAAGCAGAACATCAGCAATGTCCCTGAATTCATCAGCATTGCCACCACTGAAGAAACCATTTTGGATCTGATCAACACACTGTTTGAGTTCTGGGTTAGAATCATAATATCTATAAGCATTGTAACCAGATCTTTTCAATGCTTCCACTTCGTCGACATTCATTCCAAAGATGAAAATATTATCATTACCCATTTCTTCTGCCATTTCAACATTAGCACCGTCCAATGTGCCTATGGTTAACGCGCCATTCAACTGAAATAAATTGTACTGCTGAATAAGTGGAATTTGAAATAACTTTTACTTCAAAATAAAATTTGATATATCTGTATTAAATAAATTACTAACATATAATACTAATTATATATATTATAATATATTGCAACAAAACACAGGATATGAAGTTCATATAATAGGGATACTAAGGCTATAACACATTTTCTAATGCCCATAGACATGTTTTAAATTGATTTTGTTCTTTTCTTTGTAAAGCAGTCATAAGTTTTAAACCAAGCTATGTTTAAAAAAGTATGTTATGTCAAAATGTTCACAATTTTATACTCTTTTGTCATGTGAAATATTTATGTGCAAGTGCGCGGGTGCGCGTGTGATTTACATTAATAAAGTGTAAATAAATATTAAATAATAATACTTCGTTGAAAATTAACATTTCGTTCTGAAACTTGGACAGAGTATTCTCATGGTTATAAGCTACATTTTCCATATACTCAATTCTCCACAACTATAATTTTTATGTTTTTTTAAAAATAAAATCAGTCTTCTTTTATTTTCATAATCTCCAAGTAAGTAATAAAATTTGTACATTAAATCTAGACAGGGCTTTGCAGAATCGGACAGAGTTTCAGCCTGATTTCTGGATATCACTATGAAAATCTGTGACGTTGCTAGAGTTTCCACCAATCAGAAGGTCTAAAAATTATTTGAGATGGTCCGTTGCAGAGAGCACATCGCTCAGTTTCTTCTGAAGTCTTGTCATAGAAAGACGTACTCACTGTCACGAGTTTTTCGTGACAAGACAAGTCGATTTTGTTAAGAGTTGTAGGAGTTGGTTCACGGTTCGAGTTCTTCGTAACCATTACCACTTACAGAACTTAATTTTACATGGATCATTTATAGTGCTTTTTCGTGTAGAGTGGAAGATTTTCCGGGTCAGGGCCAAAATATCTAACGAGATATTTTGAGTTAATGCGAGAACACTTCAAGAAGCCAGATTTGTGTAAGCATAATACACATCTATTTTTACCCAGTTTTAACCCCTGAGATTAAAATTATTCACGTTATAAACAATAACAGTATCATATCGCAGTGTGTGTATGTGCCGAGATGTAGTTTATTCAACGGACTGATCTTCGGTCGATATGCAGAGTTGCATCGGTGCAGACGAGCAGCATGGGGGAGTGCCGGGAGTCTACGCAAACAGTTGGAATTCTACACACAAGTAACTTATTTATAAAACAAGCCAATAGACGCATTTAATGAAAGACAATTATTTAATAAACAATTTTATATTACAAAGTAATAAGATAATAGTAAATTTTAATGTGTTAATTTAATAAAATTTTCCTATCTCCAGATATAGACTTGGTTGTAATAATTTCAATGTAACCTATCTATGCAGTTTTAATTTGTATCTTTGCAATATAAATTATATATATAATTTCAAAAAATAATGATTTTTTTATTAAAACAGGTAATTACTGAATGAGTGAAAGAATTCTTAGTATTAAATTAGCCGTTTAGCATTTGTTTATGTGTCTATCTGTTTGGGGTATGTTACACGATAACTGTTGAATTCAACAACCGATTTTGTAAAACTTGGTTTTTGCGCCCATACCTTTACATCCCTACTGTTATCGAGATTCATCCTCAAAAATAAGCATGGGAGGCAAAAACAAGGGGTCAAAAATTCTTTAACACATAAAAACCCACGAGTTAATACATTACAGAATTTTAACTAAAGTCCAAATATAATAGTGTTCAATTTAAAAAATTGTAAATCCTCGTCTGCCAGGGACCAAAAGTGGATAAAACTTTTGACAAAATTTCAAAAATCAATGTAGAGTATCAAATTATAGAGAATATTAATCAAAATCTGAATACAGTGTTTAGTTTTGGAAATTTAAAAATTTTAGGATACCAGGGCTCAAAAAGGAATCAAACGTTTGAAAAAATAGTAAACATCCAGCTGCAAATTGGGCTAAAAGAAATTTAAACCCAAATCTGATTGAAGTGTTTACTCCCACAAGCCAAAATGGAAGTCAAATTTTTTTAAAATTGCATAGTCTATGTAGGGCATCAAGTTATGAGGAATATTATTCAAAATACAAACTCGATATCTTTAATAATCTGACAGATACCTGTCAACACTCTTGCTAATTTTGATCATCACCTTCAAAACGTTTGTAAGCTACGTTTAAAAAACTGTATATACTGTTATCACTTATGTGTATCTATGAAAACCATTAGATACAGGTGTTTAGATGTCTATGGAAACATACACAAACTTAAAAACATGACTAAATTATTTGTCATTTATACAAAAATTTAACAAATTTTAATAAAATTTCATTGCATAGTTTTCATCCTTAATTAACAACACTTGTTCTGGATTAATACACATTTTATTTTATTTTTTTAAACCAAAGTTTCACCTGTACTGTGAAGACCATCATCAATGGCTTGACTGAAACCATGACTGAGTCAAGCCTCTGAGTATGCATCATTACATTGTAGGCAATCCATTTGGTTTAAAGGGAAATGAAAAACGTGTGTTGAACCAAACCAGTGTCGTTATTAAGCTTTAAAAATAACAAAATGAAGTTTAACAATAATTTACAGTTTAATTCTTCAGATTCAGAACTTCAATGAATTTCTTAAATAAACTCAATTTTCACATTTTTACCTATACACTTTACCTTACATTTACTTTTACCAATTGATATTTTAAAGTAAATATCTAATATAATCTTATTTATAAAAATAATAAAAACATTTTATCAACAATTTACACACCATGAATTTCATGTTTCCTGTACCAGATGCTTCAGTACCGGCTGTTGATATCTGCTGGCTCAGATCAGCTGCAGGGATTATCTTTTCAGCCAAAGTGACACGATAATTCTCCAGATAGATAACTTTCAGTTTGTCACCAACAATTGGATCATTATTGACTACATTGCCAACAGAGCAAATCAACTTGATTATTTTTTTAGCCATGTAGTAACCGGGTGCAGCCTGGACAAAGAAACAAGGATTGTCATTTGTCTATAGTAAAAAAAAAACTGTTGCGGTCTCAATAATTTTGAATATGCTCAACAGTTCCAATATTTTTTTAGCTGTATTGATTCTTTACAACTGTGAATCTCGCCTCTCAGTTCTGAACTGTGTGGAAAAAACTGAGCAATACGATACATAGTTACATGTGTTAATGAAATAACCTAGAGTAGAGTCTGTGTTAAATATACTTTTTATTTTAAGCGATTCTCATAAAACAATTAAGTCTAAACTCAACTGCCTTATTTTCAGCGACGAACTCATGAAACTACACATCTCCCTATGGGAATATAAAATTTGTAATTACAGTAGAACTTTATTTATCCGAACTAATGAGTCCCAGACGTAATTCGGATATGCAGGAATTCGGATAATTGGGACAAACATAAGAAAAAGGTTATGTTGTGAAATAAAACATGAAAATTGCTGAAAAATCACTTTTGTTACTTTATTACATGAATACAGTATCTTAATAAGAACCAGGTCACACGTGTTTTGCAACATGTTTACTTGTACTACAAAAAAATTAAAAATAATACTCACACATAATTTATAATTTTTCAGTTGAACATGTCAAAGTTAATTGTTTTGATGTAGAAACTTCTTTGCGTGCAGCCAGGTCCCGCAATTGCTTGACGGAAGGAAGCTGCACATGGTCGCATTAAGGCTGCTGTTCCATCCGCTTTAAGGCTAAGTCAAAACAAGCGAATGCCTTACTCGCCGTAGGTTTCTTTTCCAGTTCAACTGAAGCAATGCTGTCATCACCTTCATCCATCTGCTGAGATTTCATCATTTACCATCATCGTCCAAATTTTATATCCACGGTCCGGTGAATTGCACTGCAAACTCGTTTATGTCGTCCACATCACATTCAGAACAGCCAGGAATTTTTAACAATGACTTTCTGGAGGATGTCTTCAGTTGATATAGCTTCATTTTCTACGACACTTTCTTTTGCTCTTTTTCCTCTTCCTTCTTGTTCATTGCCTCTTCTTTTTCTTCTTGAATTTTTTGTTTTGTGTATAGCGATCGAAAATTTTTTGATTATATAAAAACGAGATATGTCAAACCCTACAACCATAAATCTGTTACAAGACATGTGTCTTGTCAAAGGCCGTGTGAAACTTCACAAAGATGAGAAGGCGTAAAATCGTAATTTTAAAAGCGTAATTATGTTGTTAAAAGAGTAAGCGTAGACAGTTTAAAAATAGCATGATGTCCGCTTACAAATTAAGAAAAGATGGGCAGCATGCAGTGCTACAAAACAAAAACTGTCAGTCGTTAACGCAGAAATATGTTGGGGTATACAATGTATCGCACATGTGTGGGAATACTATTTTAGACTAGCTAAAAGTACTTGTATTGTTTAAATAAGTAATGTCAAAAAAAAAGGGAGAAACCGTTTGAAGGGTGATCGGGGTAAATGAGAGTTTCCTTGAAAGCATATTGTTCTTTTAGAGGGTGTGATAGTGCTGGCGACTAAAAAGTCCACGTCGAGTACAAAACGCAATTCGATTTGGTACAGATTCTGTGATGTGACGATAGAGTTGAAAGAGACATTGCTTCACCACAGGGAAACCAATTAACACACTTGTACAATGTGAGGAGCGAAGATACGTGACAGCCCTTGTTCTAGAATATTTATTATAGTTAGTATTATAGTGTAAGTAGCACGATCATAAATGTCAGGCAGTTTGACAAGGGGCTTGAGGGGTAGGCTTGAACACGTGCCAACAGAAAATTTAGCACTTTACCGTGGTTTCTGGATGGAAGGAAGAAGGCGATTGGTGAAATAGACCAGTTCGATGAGGAGGGGTACGTTTGGCCCAATGACAGGGTGCGTTATAAAATGTGGGAGTTATATTCTAAGGAAATAGAGAGTTAGATGGAAAATTTAGGAAAAGAGAGGGCTGTACATACCAATCGAAGCTAAGTTTTGCCTAAAGAGGGGATTTTGGTGGTAGATGTTGGAGTTTTTGGTGGTGGAAGGTACAGAGACTATAATATATATTGGGAGACTTAAGAGTTTTGCGCTCTTAGTATCGCAGTATCTCATAATATCAGTATCTCAGTATCGCAGTATCTCATAATATCAGCATCTCAGTATCACAATAAGTTCAGTAACTCAGTATATCACGCAGTATTTGGTCAGTTTACTCAATCTTCACATTGTGTCATATACTCAAAGCGTTACTATGATACAAAGTATTGGAATCAGGTGTTATGTATCAAGATGGCCTTATTAATTTGTGACAACAGTGATACAGTGAATATGGTGGCATAAAAGCAAAAGTTATTGCCTTCACGGGATAAGATTAAGTGCTGGTGCAGAAGTGATAATTATAGTGAGTGTGAATTAGTGCTACAGTCATGGGAGGAGGAATTCTATATGAGGTCACCAAACAAGTAATGTAACTGTACATGATTTATATTTCTAGAAAGCTCATTCGGCCATACTATTCAAAGAACCACACACTAATATGAAAACTAAAATTTTATTAAAATATTTGAGGTAATTAATTACCTAGAGCATTCATAAAGATATCTAAGTGTTACACGACAATTTGTTTAGAAAACTTAAAACAAACGCATTCTCTTTTCTTTCAGAATAATAAAACTGTGTTATATATGTTTAGATGTTATATATTAAGATTTGTTTTATTGGTGTATGTCTGTTGTAGTAGGAGTAATTATATAACTGTGTATGTTAAAGTGTTAAAATCATGAAAGAGAGAATCGTACATATTAAATGAGCATTTAAACAAACTTGAGTTTAATTAATTTCATTATTTAATTTCCAGACGCAAAATATAATTACAGATATAACTCAAATATAATGTCATAATTGTGGTGTTGAGAAGTTAAATTAGTAATTGTCCTTGACACACCAACTTGAGGGCTGATAAAACATAGATATTTATATACAAATGTTTCACAATTTTATAACCATTAATTAACAAATGTCCCTGAGGTATTCTTTAGTGTAATTTAAACTCAGCCAGTAGCACGAAGAGTGTTACAACATGGCGCCCAACGCACAGCTTAGGCATAAAATATGCCTAGAAGCGTAGGTAATAGGGCATAAATGAGCGATTAAGTAATTTAGATATAGTAACTAGTGTAAGAAATAAATTAAGTCCCGCGTACGTTAACGAGAAGTCGAGCCGCAAAAATGTCCGAACTAGCAAAAGAAAATAGTGATACGGGGTCAGAAGAATTCGACGTAAATAATAAATTAGGAAATACCAATATCTTCGATGTCGAAATGGAAGTAGAGACCACAAGCGAAACGACCAGGGTGGGGGGACAGTCAGAAATGCCCGTCACGGTTGACTTAAATGTAATATATCAGTTACTACAACAACAAAATAAGCAAAACCTAGAACGAGCAAAGAAAATTGAAGAGAAAATAAAAAAACAGAGTAAAGAAATTAAAGAACAAAGTAAGAAATTTGAGAAGTTATTTGAAAAACAAGGAAGAGAAATTAGAAAATTAATAGCGGACAACACTGAAGAAATACGGAAAGCTAGAGAAGAATTTGATAAAAAATTAAGTGATCGAGAGTCGGATCGGAGAGAAGATAAACGAGGTAAGACAAAATACGCAAACAACATTACACAAAATGAGTAATAAATTAGACACTCATATACACAACACCAACAACAAGAATGAACAATTAAGAAGACATACACAATGATATGAAACAGCAACAAGAACAAGGAGAGACGGTCAACACACTAAAACAAAAGCTCATTGAAGTAAACAACAGACAGCGAACGGCTGAGCAGAGAATAGAAGTTACAGACAAAGAAAAAGGTAAAGGAATCGATGAATTAAAGGGTCATATGATGAAAATCAAGGAAAGCCATGAGAGGTTACAACACTGATTAGAGGAAGTAGAAGTCGGACCAGCTGCAAGGATGAGTGGACCAAATGACTGCACACTCAAGTACAAGTCAAGTCATCGGACCGATATCCGATGGAGTTCCTGAAAGAATTATCGGAATTACAAAGTATATACTACCCAGGTGACAATGTTAAATGGATCGGATGTCACTTGGAGGCGGACGCAGCAATCTGGTGGAGAGTGATTCGAGATCAGATCACCAACTTCGACGAGTTCAAAGAGGTATTCACTCAGAAGTATTGGGGTCAGGAAAAACAAGACGCAATCAGAGATAACCTTGAATACGGCCGGTACAACTGGAAAGGTAACCTGAGTGCAGTACAGTATATGGAAAGAAAATTACTCGAAAGTCATCAATTAACTCCAGCAGTGACCAATCGACAATTAATAAAGAAGATCGCATGACACTACGGAAGGGAGATCGAGATTGCAGTGGTGACCAGGGGTATCAACTCAATACAGAACCTTGAGTCATTGATCTCGGAGTATGCCATGATTAATCAAAGAGCAGTAAGGGAAAGTTACCACGTGGGGGAACGAGAAAAGGTGAATGCATGCGGGCACACGGAAGCAACGAATGCCATGCAACCAGTTCTCAAGAGAGAAGGAGGGTGGAGACAACAACTTTGGAAACGTAAAGACGAGGGTGCAACAAACAAAGTATACCCTAGCCAGAGTGACCGACAGCCGGTAAACAGCACAGAATTTGTGAATGACGGAGCATCAACTTCAACAGGGAAGGGGCGTGACGAAAAAAAAATTAAGTCAGTCAGTCAGTTAATGAGATAGCCGCAATAATACCTAGTTACCAATGGCACGAGACAAATGTCATGCTACCGGACATACGATACGAACTAATTTGTGAAGACGAAACAAAAATTAAACAACACATATCTAAATGTCCTGAGATTATAATTAAATTTAATCACTTTCTGCTACAGTCCGTTTCTTGATGTATATAATACTATAATACTTATAACTATTTTACCTCAAGATGTATTTTTTCTTTAGGGACATGTTTCGGGAGATCCTGTTCTCCCATCTTCAACCTTCGCCATCTTGCTTCTGGTGTAGTATTTGTGTGTTGGCTTCTGGATGTTATTATGGTGGTTTGTTGGTCTTTGGTCCTTCAATGTTGCATTATTGTGTGTGGTTGTGGTATCTGTTTTTGTATTTTGTGTATTTTCGATGTTGAGTGCTTTGAATATTGTGTCATGTTTTGTATTGATTTGTATTTGTTCTGGTATTAATTTGTGTTGTGTTTTATGTTTGTAAATCTGTAAATTTTCCCAAATGTTCATTATGGTGCCTTTGTGTGGTATATGTTTTATTAGTGTTACATTGGTTATGTCTGGGAATTCATGTCCTGTGTTTATTGCATGTGTGGCTAAATTGGATTTATATATGTTTGGTTTTTTGTATGCATTTAGGTGTTCAAAATAACGTTTTTTCAGCTGTTTTTTTGTTTGTCCTATATAACATTTATTGCAATCTTGGCATTCAATTTTGTATATACCGTTGGTTGTTGTATTATCTTTGTTGTGTGAGTTATTTAGATTTTGTAATTTATTTTTATTAGTTTTGTATGCTATTTTTATATCTGTGTTTTTAAATAGTTTTGTTAGTTTTGACATTTTATTATTTATATATGTGAATGTGGCCCATTTTTTGTTGTTGTTATTACTGAACAACACATAAATAATAACAACAACAAAAAATGGGCCACATTCACATATATAAATAATAAAATGTCAAAACTAACAAAACTATTTAAAAACACAGATATAAAAATAGCATACAAAACTAATAAAAATAAATTACAAAATCTAAATAACTCGCACAACAAAGATAATACAACAACCAACGGTATATACAAAATTGAATGCCAAGATTGCAATAAATGTTATATAGGACAAACAAAAAAACAGCTGAAAAAACGTTATTTTGAACACCTAAATGCATACAAAAAACCAAACATATATAAATCCAATTTAGCCACACATGCAATAAACACAGGACATGAATTCCCAGACATAACCAATGTAACACTAATAAAACATATACCACACAAAGGCACCATAATGAACATTTGGGAAAATTTACAGATTTACAAACATAAAACACAAAACAAATTAATACCAGAACAAATACAAATCAATACAAAACATGACACAATATTCAAAGCACTCAACATCGAAAATACACAAAATACAAAAACAGATACCACAACCACACACAATAATGCGACATTGAAGGACCAAAGACCAACAAACCACCATAATAACATCCCGAAGCCAACACACAAATACTACACCAGAAGCAAGATGGCGAAGGTTGAAGATGGGAGAACAGGATCTCCCGAAACATGTCCCTAAAGAAAAAATACATCTTGAGGTAAAATAGTTATAAGTATTATAGAATTAAATTTAATAATGATATTTCAGTAACTGCCTTAGTTGACAATGGTAGTGCTATAAATGGTTTATCTGAAGAATGGTTTAACCAAAATAAACAGTATTTAGAACCATATGAGGAACTAAGTATGGTTAACACGTTAATCACTAGTGCAGTAGGAAATAAATCGAAGCTTATTCGGAAACAAATTTTATGTGAAATTTACGTTAATGAGGTGAAGATGGATTGTGTATTCTTAATTATTCCAAACTTAATTAGAAATTGCATATTAGGAATTAGCTTTTTTTAAGGATGAAGGATGTTTGATTGATGTAGCAGGAGGAGTCACTGAGTTTAAAAGAAGAGGAGAACAGGAAGTTAAGCATACCAATCGTACACATGGAAGTAGCAGAAGAAGGCGAAGGTGACGTAATTGAGAAGAAAATAAATAACGTAATATGTGAAGATGAAGAAATACAAGAGAAACTTAGAGAGATCTTGATGAAAAATAAAAGTTTATTTCGGGAGAGTCCAGGGAGATTAGAATGCTACAAACATGAATTTAAAGTAACGGACAACACACCTTATTTCCAATGCGGATGGCCAGTACCTATTGCATATAAGCAAAAGGTGGATGCAGAGGTCAATAAAATGTTGAAGTATGGTGTTATTGAAAGAGGAAATAGCCCATACATAAATCCAATGGTCACCGTGATCAAGAAGGATGGTAATGTCAGGTTGTGTTTGGACGCACAGAAAATAAATAGTGTTAGGATTCCAGATCATGAAGGACCACCTCCCATATAAGAAATATTAGCCAGATGTGGTAATATGAAGTACTTATCAATGGTCGATCTAACCAGTAATTTTTGGCAAGTGCCACTAAAACAAAACTGCCGTGACTTCACTGCATTCATGTACGAAGGTAAATGCTACCGATACACTGTTACACCATTTGGATTGAGCACCAGTTCAGCCGTTTTGACCAGAGTACTAGATACGGCACTGGAGGACAAAGCGAAAAGGAATACCATCATCTACGTTGACGACTGTCTATGTTACTCGGACAACATCCAAACCCATCTCATACATTTAGAATTATTACTAAGAAATTTGTGCAGAGCTAATCTTACAATTAATCTTGAAAAACAATTTTTCCAACAGGAAATTGCATATCTTGGATACCGTCTAACCACAAGCGGTGTACAAGCAACCAAAGATAAAGTAGCAGCAATTAGAAATTTCCCGATTCCAAAGAATCAGAAGCAATTAAAAGGTTTCTTACGATTAACTAATTTTTATAATCGATTCACTGATAGATATGCAGAAACTACGCAACCACTGTTAATATTACTACAAAAGGGAAAGAAGTTCTTAAGGACGCCAGAATTAGACCAGTGCTTTTAGCAACTAAAAAATGTATTTATAATGTATTTATTGACAATGTAATATTAAGATTTCCGCAAATCAATAAGCGATATTTTCTACAGTGCGACACAAGCAACTTTGCATATGGAGAACAACTGTATCAATTTGATGAGGAAGGGAAGATTGGAGTAATTGGATTTACCAGCAAAACCTTTAAGGGGGCTGAGAAGAATTATTTTACAACTGAAAAGGAGTTATTAAGCATCGTCAGATGTTTGGAGAAGTTTTGTATTTATATCTTTGGACAACCTCTAACCATTATTACAGACAATAAAGCACTTGTCTTTATGAATAAATGTCATTTAAATAACTCGAAGATAACAAGATGGATTCTCAGTATCCAGGAATATAACTTTGATATAATTCACTGCAAGGGTAAGGAAAACATCATAGCTGATATACTCAGCAGATATCCGGAGGATGTGACGGAGGAGGAACCGATTGATGAAAACTTTGAATATCAAATCAATCATCTAACTATTAAGATGAATAAAGATATTAGTAAAATGATAAAAGATATAGGTAAATACCAAATGGAAGATAAAAATTTAAGACTTATAGTTGATAATCTAAAGAATAAAAATAATGATGATGTGTGTAAATTTTATAATTATGTTAACGATAAGTTATACAGAAAATGTAGAAATAAATGGAGATTATATGTGCCAGCGAGTATAATAAGTAAGATAATCGCTGAACTACATAAAATGTATGGACACTTGGGAAGCAAGAAATGTACCAGGTTGCTTCAAGAACATTTCACGTTTGATAAGATGTCAAAACAAATAAAAGAATATATCAAAACATATGATAAGTGTCAACGATGTAAAGATATCAATACTCGAAACTTATTTGGAGGGACAAAACCCATATTACCAATGAGGAAGGGTGAATTAATCAGCGGAGACTACTACGGACCTTTACCGATATCAACAGGTGGAGCGAGTTACATCTTCCTTATGATCGACAATTTTATGAAGTTTGTAAAGTTATATACGTTGAGGAGAGCAACAACTGCAGCGACTATCAGAAGGATTTGACAATATACTGATGAATCTGGTCAACCGAATGCTATCTTAACGGATAATGGAACACAATTTACATCAAAGCAATGGATAAAAGAGTTAAATGAACTACAGACAAAATTGAAGTATACTGCTATACGTAATTCATGTACAAATCTTGCGGAGCGTGTAAACAGACAACTGGGAAATCTTTTTTGGCTATTCGTTGGTGGTCAACACACAAAATGGTCCCGATTTGTAACCATAATAGAAAGTTGTATAAATCAAACATATCACAACACAATCGAATTAACACCGTATGAAGCACAGTTTGGGAAAAAACCAACACGCGTCTGGGAGAAATATATCGACAAAGAAGTTTTCAGAGATAGAGTTTCAGATAAATATGAGATCTTCGTAAAAATGAAGGAGAAACGAGAAAAACACGCTAGAATGATGAACAAAACTAATAAGAAGACTATCTTCAACGTAGGAATTTAGTATTAATTAGAACTTACTGCCAATCAGACGCCGTACAATGGACAATTAATAAATTCTGTGAATTATATTGTGGACCATATAAGGTAAAACAAGTATTAGGGGATGCTACGTATATATTAGTGGATTGTGGCAATCCAACAGAAAATCCGTGGCAAGTTCAACGTTAGGCAATTAAAGACATATTATACTAAGAAAGACGAAGGTTAAAAAAAATGCGTACATATAAATGACTTAATTTATTTCAGTAGGTAAATTATTTGTCAACTATAGTATGTAAGATCTGTATGTATATGTAATTTGTAATGATCTAAGTGAAAATTTGTGTCTGTAACAATTCAAAAGAAAAAGGGGGGACCAATAAAACTTGTGTAAACATTTAAATAAAATGTAAGTCACTCAGTCAAAATGTGTATGTGTATAAGTAGGGTGGGACACCAGACCGCTGTAATGAAAAGAAAACCGGTTTTTAAAAGGGGCAAGTGTGAACAATGAAACATGTGTTGTGAGGTGACAGTGAAAGGGGAGTGGAGTAGGTCACTGACCATTTTTGCCAATATAAACAAACCCTAGGTTGATGAACTCAGTGTAAACATTAGGACTGTATTAAGTGAATGGACTGAATTATAGTTAATAATCTTATTAAGTGACCATGTACAAAATGTATTATTGTAAGCAATTTTGAAATGTAGGTTAGTTTAAGGAAGTTTCTTTTGTACTGACGAATACATTAAGGAATATATTAAGGAAATATTGATGATTAAATATTACTATTGTTTGACGACAACGGACACGTCATGGACAACGAAATCCAAGAATTGATGATTACTTATTCAGGGTGAATTTGAGAAATTTTCCTATACCTCACAGTAAAATTTCTAAAATTGGGGACTCTATAGCGATCGAAAATTTTTTGATTATATAAAAACGAGATATGTCAAACTCTACAACCATAAATCTGTTACAAGACACGTGTCTTGTCAAAGGGCATGTGAAATATCACAAAGATGTGAAGGCGTAAAATCGTAATTTTAAAAGCGTAATTATGTTGTTAAAAGGGTAAGCATACGACAGTTTAAAAACAGCATGATGTCTGCTTACATATTAAGAAAAGATGGGCAGCATGCAGTGCTACAAAACAAAAACTGTCAGTTGTTGTTAACGCAGAAATATGTTGGGGTATACAATGTATCACACATGTGTGGGAATACTATTCTAGACTAGCTAAAAGTACTTGTATTGTTTAAACAAGTAATGTCAAAAAAAAGGGAGAAAGCGTTTGAAGGGTGATTGGGGTAAACGAGAGTTTCCTTGAAAGCATATTGTTCTTTTAGAGGGTGTGATAGTGCTGGCAACTAAAAAGTCCACGTCGAGTACAAAACGCAATTCAATTTGGTACAGATTCTGTGATGTGGCGATAGAGTTGAAAGAGACATTGCTTCACCACAGGGAAACCAATTACCACACTTGTACAATGCGAGGAGCGAAGATACGTGACAGCCCTTGTTCTAGAATATTTATTATAGTTAGTATTGTAGTGTAAGTAGTAAGATCATAAATGTCAGGCAGTTTGACAAGGGGCTTGAGGGGTAGGCTTGAACATGTGCCAACGGAAAATTTAGTACTTTACCGTGGGTGCTGGATGGAAGGAAGAAGGCAATTGGCTAAATGGACCAGTTCAATGAGGAGGGGTGTAACGGTACATATAAGCCCGCCTAAAAATATTTTGGGGAAACATAAAAAGAAAAATAACAATTGTAAAATATTATTCACAAATTATAACGACGGAATATGAAATGAGTGAAATAGTGTCAAGGTCAACTCCAGACGCAAGGGGAACAATTATTTGTAGCTACATGACCTGTAAATTATGTAATTTGGAGGTCAGACCATAAGACGTCAGTGCAAAACGTCACTTGGAATGTAAGGCGTGGACACGGCATCGACAGCGTTCTGCGTTGAGAACAAAGGCAGTCGGCAAACAACATCTAACGACAACGGACGCGAGCCGTTCGCTCGCCCGCCGGCTAAGCAGTTTCAGTCGCCCGCTCGTATAAAATGTAAAAATGTGAATTCAAAAAGTTAAATATTGATTAGATTGGAGTAACTGTTATTTTGTTTAAAAGAAGAAGAAGAAAAAAGAACGGTGAAAGAAAGTGAAATGTAAGGAGTAAACGGGAGTGCGTGGTATAAGGGGAGTCGTTCGGAGGATGGTCAGATAAGTAACAGACAAATATAAATAAAATCCAAATTATATAAATAATGAAAATGGTCAGCTAAATTACATATATGTGTATATATATATATAAAGAAATATGAGCTCAAAAAGGGGAACCAAAAATATAAAAAAATGTACCACATGAGTATGTGTGGATGTACCTATTTAATATCTAAGAAGTGCTGGTTTGTGGGTTCATTATTAATGATTTTGATAAATGATTTAAATGTCAATTCTATTTGCATTTATAATATAAAAAGCAAAAAATTACTAATCATGTTAGATTGATGGTTCATGAATGAACAAATTTTTTTTTTTTAAGTTGCTAAACTGCTACAATTTTTTGTTCAGACAAAGCTTTTCATCATCTCTGATATCATCAGGTCTTGAACAACCTGATGAATCAGGCCATAAATTCATAAATCCAAATGAAAATATGGAAATAATCAAAATAGTAAACAATCCGCAAAAAAGAAAACTAATAGAAGAATTAGAAATACTTAAAGTTAAAAAAGAAGATAAGAATAAATTAATGAATATAAAAGTGGATTTTACAAATGAAGAAATATTTTATTATATATTAAAAAAACAATAAACAAAAAATAAATTAAAATAATAAGAATAACACACTAAAATTGACAAAATGTAATAAAAGGTTACAAAAAAGTTATAAGTTGTAACGGTACAGAATTGTGTGCTACCCCAGTTTTAATTTTATTTTATATCAATTCAGTTAATTTTCAAATTGTCAGACTTCACCTGTGAGGTGCCTCAGTACAACACAATGTTAGCATAACAATGATGTCTAGGCAACTAGACTAGACGTATTGCGTAACTGCCCCAGCAGCAGGCTTTTGTGAATCACAGTATACAGTTTGTCACCACAAGAGTAACAACAGACAGCCAGCAGCAGCATACAGTGCAGAAAAAGTTAAACGGTGGCCTCGGGTGTAAGCTAGGCCGAAACTATTACAATCGGCCTATCTATTAAAGTATTAAAACAGGTAATAAAAAGTGTATAAACAGTGTAGAGCGCGGCCAACCTAAAAAGATCTAAGTGCGAAAAAGTTACGTCGGTCGACTTAATATTAACATACAGAGACGTTAAATCAAACTAGTGAACTCATCATAAACAGTTGTAGGAGTGCGTACGGACTAAGAAAGCCGTCAACTAATAAAAAGTGATCAGTGCTCGTACCAATGAAGTTACGTGAACCGATACAATTATTAGACGCGAACAATGGTTTTGATAATCAGTAACAGCAGAGATAAAATTATACCGCGATTTCCGAAGTGAGGGATAAAAACGCATATCCCCAGTTGAAGGGAAGCCGCCACCAGGATGAGTATATAAAATTTATTTCATAAATTTTAACCACTGTACGGTAATATTTATTTTTACAGACATTTTATTAAAAGAGATCTCTTAGGGAAAGATAAAAATTAAACAAACAAAAACAAACGTACTGATTCATTATAAATATTAAAAATATAAATAATTTGTTAGATTTTATGGTGTTGGGATCTCGTATAGAGAAGTCCAGTGATTTCGTTCAGATGCGGCCATAGTCGCCGAGCCAGGGGGTTGTTTACCCATGATGTATAAGAACAAATGGGGGGTTGTTGGCACCATATCCTCTCCGGTCCTCTTAGGGGTTTAGCAATGAGATTTCTTCTGTTTCGACAGAAGATCTCTCATTGGGGGGGTATTGTAACGGGGCAAAAGGGGGGTTTTTTATTTTATTAAATTTGGGTTTTTATTTTATTAAAATATTTTAAATTCATTTTTCATCTGTGGGGATAGCCACGTGTTAAATAAAACGTAGTTCGAACAAAGAAACGGTGATGAAACAATTGCAATGGAATGTGCGGGTTGAAGATTCTTAGAACTTTGCGGCTGTCGGACATCTGCGCCCAAACGCAGTAACATCGGCGGAGCGCATACCCACACTAAGCGAAAGGTGCACAAGATGGCCCAAAGACAATATTTTTTGCCACGTGTATCGGAGATGACGGAAACGAAACTTAGTCCTGCCCACATTTGTGATGTCGACCAGTAAACACTAAATTTCGTCGACGTCCAACACACGGGAGTTGCACTTGTTGAATGGGCGATGACGAACGATTCAGAGCAGAAGGCATTGTAATTCCGCTATGCCTAGTTTTCTGGTGGGAGATTTTGTTAGTGACTCTCATCCCAGTTGAATAAAATTCTCAGGTGAAATAAAAACGTGTGCACACAAAATCTTAATTTCAACATGTAAAAAGTGAACCAAAGTTAAAAAATTAAATATTTTATTTAATACAATTAGACAGAATCAGTGAAGTTAACGGGCGAAATGAAAGGGGAACCGTAAACTTTCGGACACTTAAAACACACGAGGCACATGGCAGCGAGAGGAGTGATGCCGTTGGGTAACCCATTAGAATAATTTCAATATTTTTTAATAAAGGGTTCCTCAAATATGTTAAAAATAAAAGGGGTTGGGATAAATTAATGGAATGAGTGTAGAGTGTGCAGCAATCTGAGTCGTCTATAGTAGAGTAAAATAATTAGATTCAGGTAGTAAAAAATATGTATTCGTCTGTATAAAATGATTCAAGGTCTTGTTTATGTTTTAAATAACGACCGTTGTTGTTAATGATGTGAAGGCAGAGAAGTTTAAGTTAACAGAAAAATTTGAGTAACTTTGAGTAAAATTTTAAAAGTAAATCAATCAAATGTTGAAAGTTTAAAGAATAAAAATAAAATTCTAATTACTTCTCTTCACAAAATGCGAGTTGCGTCAGTTATTGAAATAACCTTAAATCACTCTTGCATTCCAACGTTCGTGTGACGTAACCCTGGGCTGAGAGAAGATTTTTTAAGGTAAGTGGAAGATAAATAATTTTGATGATTTTAATGTATTAGAAATGTAATTAATATCACAAGTCCAATAGATGTCCTAGTAAGAAATGTTTAGGTTAGTAATTAGTGTGATTTCATAAGACCATATTTGTAGTGGGTCAATTTTTGGGTGTTTTTATTTTTAACAGTATGGGGCAATTATATCTTTTATTTCTTTCATTTTGGGCGGGCTTGTCAAAAGTTATGAAAATTATTGTGCAACAATATTTTCCGTGTAACAGACCAGTGTTGAGAAACAGCAGTTTGAGACAAGCGATACGCAGTTGTTATTGTGTAACGCGGCGAGTGAAGAATTTACCCCCTTCAAAATTCACAGAACTCTGTACATGTGTGGGAGTGCACACACGCCACTACTCGAGCATGGGCGCCAACCCACGCTCTGGTAAAAAACTCAAGATGGCTAGAGCGGAGAATATTCATCGTCTTCTCCAAGACCTTCCGGAAATGCTGTTTAAGTCCCGCCCACTTTAAGGACGTCCGCCAATGCCTAGATGAGATCAAATACCATGTTAACCTAAAAAACTACATGCATGGCATGGGACGAAGTTTCGGCGACGAACAGCGAGGCAGTGCTTTCCGTCGAAAGTAAGAGACAATCTAAGCGGTACCTGTTACATTACCGTTCCCAGTCGACTAACCGCAACCACCGGCGACGGGGCGGTCTAAGTAGGCTCGTCAGAAAAGTTCTTAATCTATTAGTAAAACAAAGTGGTAATACAGCAAATTTTTATGTGACCGCGGTCAATTCGATAATCTGGAGTAGTAAACTCAGTATTCTACGGAAAGATAGCAATCAACTTTCTCTTAAAACAATGAGTGCGCGTATTCACCACGTGGCAACGGTTTACATAAGGGCTGGGGTGGGCTTCATATGAAATGTTAAGGGCTTTATAAATTATGGATGAATGTGAGAGTGGCAAAGCTGGGCTGTGTTTTTTGTTTGTTTTCTAATTGTGTTCTGTATTTGTATGTAAATCAAATTGTGTAAGTATCAAACATAAGGTAAGCCATAGTTGTAGGTGATCATGAGTAAAATGCAATAAGCAGTATAACATTTGTTTCTATCTGTAAATGTAACTGACATAATCAAAAGTAAAATCTCAATTCGCTTCATATAAATGTGTTGTGCAAATTATTCTCACAACCTTAAGAAATTACGCCTGCATCCCAAAATACGTATGACGCAACCTTGAAGCCACGCAATGGTAAGTAGAAGTGTATTAACGTTGATTTTATATTATTATGATGTCATTTAATAATGAACGACTCAATGGCGCCACGAACGGGACGAATTTAACAATATAAATTCCATACCTATAAATGGGATGCAATCGTAATTTGGAGGTTGAGTGAGAATACGCAAAAGGTACTTATGTAAAGTTACGCAAAATAAGTAAAGAATATTTGTTCACATAAGAAACAGAGTACATGGCTAAAAATAATAATAATGAAAAATACAGCAGAGAACGGAGTCGATTTGTCCGACTCGACTGTGATAAGCGAAATAGCTGAATTAAATGAATCAGCTGTGATGAGTAATCTTGACATACATTCAACACCGAGTGTAGGTCAAGGCGACAAAACTCTGAACACAAGTAGTATGAATGAAGTAGGTAGTACAGATGATTCAGGGATTCAAACAACCCCAATATCGACTAACAAAAATAATCAATCTGAGAATAGTGATGTAATGAGATATTTGTGTGGCATGAATGCAATGTTGTGTATTAAATTCGATGAGCAGAATGTTAAATTCCATGAGTTGAAAAGCGAAATACACGAACAGACAATAAAGTGCGAAAGCAATTTCAGTGAGTTAAAAAACCATATTAGTGAGATCAATCAATGTTTTGAAAATAATAATGAAATAATAAAAAATAATTTGAATAAATTAGAACAGAGTGTTGAGCGGATGGGAGTACATGTGATGAGTACAGAGAAAAATAAAACAAATGAAAACTGTAATGACAAGTGTAAAAAGATGATACCAGAGAAAGAGTTAATAAATGATAACAATAATGTTGAAAATAATGAGAATAATAGTAATGTATTTGAAGAATTAGTATCAGAGACTGATACGGTAAAAATAAAGAATGAGAGTACTGATGGGTTGGTAGAATGTGATTATGAGATGTTAATGTGTGTCAGTGAGTTAGAGAGAGAGAGAGGAAAAATAATGTTGTGGTAGAGTGGGGACAGAGGGCAAATTTTCCCTTTATTATTTATGGAGTTTATGATGATGATTTAATGTGGTCACAAGTGTTGTGGAAGGGCGAGAGTCCCGTTTTGATAGATGAATTAAGGTGTTTATTTTTGTTGAGTAACTGTGTACCCTCTGTCCGGAATGATTGTGAAAGTGTGATGTGGTGTTATGAAGAGAGAGAAGTAAGTAAAGAATGGTATGTAACAGAATTGTATAATTTGCATAGAAAATATGACGATTGGAAAGAAAGTTTGAAAGTATATGTGAATGATAATAACTATAATGATTTGAATAAAGTAATTAACCCAATCATGAATATATTTACCGATGGAGACATAACAAATATGCCTAATGTTGAATGGCTTAATGATTATGTGGATAAAATAAATGAGTTTAGTTTGTATGGTTACAACACACAAAACAGTCATTTGTGTGGTGATAAAATTGAACGATGTTATATACAAACAAGACTTATTTTTGACGATGGAGGGTAGACTATTAAAACAATAAAAGACAGTATAAATATTATGTTTTAATGGGTTTTTGACATGGCAGATTGGGACAATGAAGTGCGGAAAAACTGAATAGTTAATAAGGGTTTGTAAATAAAATATAGTGAATTTATTTGTATGCATTGTGGAATGTTAAGTAAATAATGTGTGTACGTAAGATGCTTGTTGTAATAATAATAATGAAATATTTGCAAGTTAAATAAATATCAGAATTAATTTTGAAAACAGTAATTGACTAATGGTAATTGTTTCAATAACTATATAATTTACATTTTCAGTAATTAATTAAATTAAACCAATTTGATACGCTTAAATATTTTGATTGTTTATTTAAATGTTAATTAATTAAATTTTTTTATGAATTTAATTTATTTTACGAGATGGAAATTTGGCAATGAATGACAAATTGTTGGATTTAAACTAATTTTGTGTAAAATGTTTCAGAGATGATGGTGATTGTGTTGTGGGTGTATATCATGTTAAATGGATTGTAAGTAGAAAAATTTGATAATCATGTATAATAAAAATGTTCATAGGTGTGATTGAGATATTAATTCAATAATGAGATTATTTGAAATAATTTTGTTCAATAAAAAAGGATAATTAAAAAATGTTAATCACAACTGAAAGATATATAATGATTTTTAATAATGAATTTTGAAAATTTTAAGAAAGTCAAATGGTAAAAAGTTGTAAATTGGGTTAAATGATTATTGATGCAAATATTATCGTAGAATGTATATACAATTTTTTAATTAATTAGGTAGCTATTAAGTGGCTATTGCGGGGGTGGCCTGTGCTCTCGCAAATAGCGAAATGGGTTGGGGGTAACAGTGAGTGTTACCTCCATCGGAGGCCAAAATGGCGAAAATGTGCGGCACACCTTATCCGTGTAAATTAAAGTTTACACACTGCCAAACGACCGTGTCGCACATAACGAGATTGATGTGTAACAGGCAGTCAAATGAAGTTTAGATTTCCCCGACTTTTCGGGCGATTACTGCCTTACCAGCACTAATCGTGGATTTGGCTAGCGGCCAGCTATGGTCATATCAAGTCCCTTGACCATAGCTGACTTGAAATTGGTTTATATTAGAAATTCATTGGGGGGAGACAATTAGGGGAAATCTCCGGTACTATGAAACAGCGGCTGCCACTCTGCCCTCTTTGGGGTAGCAAGAAAGGTGGTAGATCCGCTTTAAGGGTGTATAATTATAACAAGAACATGATGATGTTCGTAACGTTTGAAACTTAATAGCGGAAGCAAAGACACGGAGAGGTAAACCCTGCTCCAAAATATACAGTCTTTGTGGAAGCGAAAAGGCGCCACAGTCTTACATAATTTGAAATAGTGTGTGTGGCTGGGAGGTGACGCAAAGGAGTCACGAATGTAAATTTTATAACATAACATTTTTTTATTCAAAGTTTGATCAAATAAAACTGCTTGTGCTCTGTTCAGGTAACTAGATGATTAGATATTTAATATGAGGTGTTCATTACATGCTATTATTTTAAATGTATTGTTTTATTGTTGTACGTTAGATATAGGTATTGTTAAAATAGGTGTTTTCATGGTATATGTATACGTTAAAGTAAACCAATAATTAAACGCCTGGCAGGCAGTTAACATAATAGAAGTGAGTAGTGATAAATAAATATCTATATATTTCATGTAGTCTGTTCAAGTATGAGATGTGTTTTCATTGTGTTAGGATATCAGCTGATCAGCAATAACATGTCACTGGTATATTGGTTTGTAAATGTTACAAGTAATTAAAGTTCAATGTAATGTTTGATGTATTACAGATGTTTTGAAGTAATGATAAAAATAATTTGCTACAATGAGAAATAAAGTAACGATTTGGGAAATCTAATAAGAGATAGTTTTGGGTGATGAATAATTTATGGGACACATATATCTGTCCAAGTTAAAATCAAAGTTGAATTTGAAATAGTAGAGATGAATATGATGTAATGTTGTTTTTGAGTTAATGTATGTAACAGAATTTTGTGAAATATTGATGTTGACACAGTAGTTGTGGAGAATTTATGTGGAGTTTGGAATGATATATTGGTGTTTATAATTAATGATGTTATTTTGTTGTATTTGTAGTAAGGTAATGAGATTGAGATTTTTGGGGATGGCAATTTTGTATTTGAGGGTAGTGTAATGTAGGAGTCCGCAACAAGGGTTGGGACGGGATAGGGATAGATTTTAGTGGGGAAGGGGCCGCCTTAGGTAGAATCCAGGCCGCCAGATAAGGGAAATTGAGTTTTTCGGGTAGGGGAAACACGTATCCTATGTACAAAGGGTTAGAGAGTATTTTTTATATGTAGAAGGTGGCGAAATGAGTTCAATGGTAAGTTGGGTTTAGAGTGCTTTGGGGTAGATGTTTTGGTAGAGATGGGTGTCATGGGAGTTGAAGTTGATTAATATTAGAGTCAGAGAGTAAAGTTTATATATGCATACAGATCTAATACAGTAAATGAGAATAAATAATTTACATCACCCACAGTAAAGTATAGCGAGATAGTTAAATGAAGAGTAAGATTGTTAAGCAAAAAGAGAGATTTATGATAAAGATATAAAATTTTCATTTTTTTTAACCAGTGACAAAATTTGGATAGAATTGAAAATAATGTAAAGTCAAGGATTGTTTATTATGCAAATGTCAATTTGTTTATTATTTATATTAATATTTTGTTCATTTTAAATATTTTATTTTATTATGTTTTGTGCTTTGAGTTAGATGTTACAGATGTTAAAGGTAATTGCAGATAGAAAGTATACATAACATATGTAGGTCAAGGGTTTTGGACTTGACCTAGTTTCGATCAGCTGATGAGGTCATACACCTACTAAGCTCGTATATAGTAGGAAGTCAATTTTAATTTGTTTGTTTAATTAATTCGAACCAATATTTAAGTAATTTTGCATATGAGGGAAACATTTAAATAAATTTAAATTTTTTTGAATTTTAAATTTTTTGGGAATTTTAATTTTTTGAAAAAAAAAATGATTTTTCGCCTGCCAGCGAATGAATATTTGGGTAAGGACTATTTTATTATGTGTGTATTAACATGTTTATTTTATTGTTTGATTGTATTGCACTGTACTGTTATATTATAAGTGATTACCTGTTAGAGTAAGTATATGTTTTGATTAGGAGAAAGGTTTAAATTGATGTATTTTAACTAAAACAGAAAAGAAAAAAGAGGAAGAGAATTTTTTTGATAAAATATTTTTTTTTGAATTTTGAATTTTTTTTAAATTTTTAATAAATTTTAAAAGAATCTTTTTATGTGTTATGTCAACATGTAATGTGAGTGTGTGTGAGCCCAGTATTTGCTAAAGGCAGCCCAGCTTGCATAAAAGAGGGAACACATCCGTGGAGGATCTGGCATAATCTGAGCCAGGGATTGAGGATTTTTGGGGGTAGCATGTGAGAAGGCGAGGTGCGCTGTGGTGCGAGTCTGCTCGATTTCTCGGTGTTGGGATCTCTTACGGAGAAGTCCAGTGATCTCGTTCAGATGAGTCCATGGTCGCTGAGCCAGGGGGGTCGTGTACCCATGAGATTAAGAACCAGGGGGTTGTTGGCACCAGTTCCTCACCGGTCCTCTTCGGGGTTATCGATGAGATTTCTTCTGTTGTCAACAGCAGAATTCTCATCGAGGGGGTATTGTAGCGGGTCAATTTTTGGGTGTTTTTATTTTTAACAGTATGGGGCAATTATATCTTTTATTTCTTTCATTTTGGGCGGGCTTGTCAAAAGTTATGAAAATTATTGTGCAACAATATTTTCCGTGTAACAGACCAGTGTTGAGAAACAGCAGTTTGAGACAAGCGATACGCAGTTGTTATTGTGTAACGCGGCTAGCAAAGAATTTACCCCCTTCAAAATTCACAGAACTCTGTACATGTGTGGGAGTGCACACACGCCACTACTCGAGCATGGGCGCCAACCCACGCTCTGGTAAAAAACTCAAGATGGCTAGAGCGGAGAATATTCATCGTCTTCTCCAAGACCTTCCGGAAATGCTGTTTAAGTCCCGCCCACTTTAAGGACGTCCGCCAATGCCTAGATGAGATCAAATACCATGTTAACCTAAAAAACTACATGCATGGCATGGGACGAAGTTTCGGCAACGAACAGCGAGGCAGTGCTTTCCGTCGAAAGTAAGAGACAACCTAAGCGGTACCTGTTACATTACCGTTCCCAGTCGACTAACCGCAACCACCGGCGACGGGGCGGTCTAAGTAGGCTCGTCAGAAAAGTTCTTAATCTATCAGTAAAACAAAGTGGTAATACAGCAAATTTTTATGTGACCGTGGTCAATTCGATAATCTGGAGTAGTGAACTCAGTATTCTACGGAAAGATAGCAATCAACTTTCTCTTAAAACAATGAGTGCGCGTATTCACCACGTGGCAACGGTTTACGTAAGGGCTGGGGTGGGCTTCATATGAAATGTTAAGGGCTTTATAAATTATGGATGAATGTGAGAGCGGCAAAGCTGGGCTGTGTTTTTTGTTTGTGTTTTCTAATTGTGTTCTGTATTTGTATGTAAATCAAATTGTGTAAGTATCAAACATAAGGTAAGCCATAGTTGTAGGTGATCATGAGTAAAATGCAATAAGCAGTATAACATTTGTTTCTATCTGTAAATGTAACTGACATAATCAAAAGTAAAATCTCAATTCGCTTCATATAAATGTGTTGTGCAAATTATTCTCACAACCTTAAGAAATTACGCCTGCATCCCAAAATACGTATGACGCAACCTTGAAGCCACGCAATGGTAAGTAGAAGTGTATTAACGTTGATTTTATATTATTATGATGTCATTTAATAATGAACGTCTCATATTCATAGGTCTGAAGACCAATTAAAACATTTTGATTGTGGTCAAAATGAGCTTAAATAATTTGTTTAATAAACTATAAGAAATTCGTTTAAATATAATTTGTGTTATATTTAACCGTCCTTCCTAAATAATCCTTTCTGCAGCTGTGTTCGTCTGTACGTCTCTGGAATAGAACCCTAAGGTAAGAGTATTTTATTATTTAAACAAACTAATAGTGTTTCACTGGCCCCGAACTAGGGACTCGAGTAATATATATTTGAATTAGTTAATGTTGTTTCACTGGCGCCCAAACAGGGACGGCGAGTGTAATTTGTGATTGCATTCGCCAGACCTAATCAAGCTGCAGAACGGGTTATTTGAGAGGGAGGACGTTTTGGTAAATTATATAAACATAGTGAAATACTAAAAGGGTTAAGTTAATATTGGATAAGATTGAAATTCCTATGTAACATTTTATAAACTTATAAAAAATGGTAGGGGATAATGACGATGTCAATGAAATAACTAATGTTGACAATTTTGATGAATCGGTTATTATGAATAATTTTGAGGTCCACTCAACTCCAAATGTGGATCAGGACAATAAAACAGACGAACTGAATATTGCAAATGAAGTAAATGTCACGAATGATTCGGGGATTCAAATAACCCCAATATCGACTAACAAAAATAATTAATCTGACAATAGTGATGTGATGAGATATTTGTGTGGCATGAATGCAATGTTGTGTGTTAAATTCGATGAGTTAAAGGGTGACATAAATAATGTTGACAAAACATTTGATAAGCGTTTATGTGATATGAAACAACAGAGTGTTAAGTTAGAAGATAATATTAATAAACGTTTAAATGAGATGGATGAATGTTTCAACACATTTAGAGAACAAGTGATAGGATCAGTAAACGAACAATTAAATAATCATATCATTAATGTAAACAAACAAGTGTCAGAAACAATCAAAATACAAGTTCATGAGCGAATTAACGAAATATGTAGAGAAACACAAAGAGAAACAGATGAGTTAAGAGAGTGTGTGTGTGTGGTAGACAATAAAACAGACATAAATAAGGCGGATAATAAATTTGATAATGTGGTATCAGTTAGTGATGATATAGAAATAGTTAGTGAGAGAGTAATGGGTTGTAAATGGGGAGAAACAAATGTTAATCAGTTAGAGAGAGAGTATGGAGAGAGTGTACAGAGGGTAAAATTTTCCCGTGGTGTGGTTGTAGGTGAAGAAAATGCTTCACGAGTGTATTTGGGAGACGTATGGTCTACAAATAATTGTCCCTTGATTTTTTGTGCATCTGGTAAGGCCAGGATATGTTGTAACAATGTTGTGTTGCCCTCTGTGTGGAATGAGAATGTGAAATGTTGTGATGAGAGAGAGAAAGAGTTTGAGTGGTTCAAGTTAAATAGAAGTTATAAAGAGCTGATAGAGATTTTGAATATCAACATTATGATAAACAATGTTGATTTACCTTGTGTAATTGTAAACAATGAATATATGGATGATAAACATTTACCTTTGGGGAGAGTTCATGTACCGATAGTAGCAGAATATTATAATAATGATGTAATGGTAATAACAAACACTGACGGAGACTTTATAAAAAATACTAATGTCAACTTAATTTATGATAAGATAATTATGGGGGGTACCCCTATATATTATTATTTTGGCACAATGGAAAAAATAAGTTCTTGCGGTTATAAAAAAAAAAAACAGCCGTATGTTGTGTATCAATAAAATTGAAAAAAGTTACGTGCAGAAAAGACTAATTTTTGATGATGGAGGTTGAATATAAACTCAATGAATGGACATTTAAATACTTTAGTATATGGTAATGACCTGGCTGCTTTATGTATTGAAGTGTGGTACACAAGAAAATTATGACGGAAATCTGTAAATAAATGTGTTAATGTTAAATGTATTGTGTTAATATGATTTTGTTGTAATGGACTGTATAGCTTATGTGTAACATATGTTTGTAATAAGAACAAATGGTATAATAATATTTACTAAACGGTATTCACTAAAATAATGAACAAGAGGTAATAATGAATTTAATTTTGAATTGTGTTTGCATTAAAAGTGTTTCAAATACTGTAATTAAAGTTAAACTGTTTTGGTTGGAGGTTATTAAAGTAATTTAAAAAGGTGAATTAAAATTATATTTGGTTTGAATTGTAATAAATAGAAATTGATACATATGTTAACTACAAGACTTAGAGAAATGAAAAATTGAAGGAAGTATATATGTCAGTATATGATGTAACTATGAATGTTGAAACTGAGAGTGTTTATAACACCAGTCTGGCAGACAACTGTTAATGTAAACAGGTGTGATGTCTGTTGTGACCAGTGTGTACAGTCATACTGTAGTTGACAACAACAAAAATGTTGTATTCTGCTGAATCATTGCCAGTAGCAAAATCCTATTATGAAATAAAAAGAAATGCCAGATGTAAAGAAATGAAGGTAAATTTTTTGAATAATGTAAGTAATATTTTTATGTCGGATCATTTTGAAAAATGTAATTAATTTTGAGACTGTTAATTAAATAAAATCAAATTAATTTGGTAATTAAATTGAAAAGATGATTTTTAATAATGAATTTAAATTTATTTTGATTCAAATTTCAAAGGTAAGGATAGATTAAATAATAATTGATGAAAGCAACATTTAAAATATTCATTTAAAATTGAAAACTGAAGGAAATATTTGGGCTGAGATAGTGTTTGGGAAAATAAGATGTACATATAACTGTTCATTTAATAGAAATTATATATTCACCAATAGAAATTAAGGATACCTTGAATAATTGATGTGTTATTTTGGCTGGGCAACATTGTATGGGGAACGTTATTTAATTTAACTGGAACGTATAAGTACTACTGTAAACTTATATTGTTTTGATAACACTATTTTCTAGGGTTAAGATATATTTTATAATAAAAAATGAATCAGTACTTTGTCAATGAACCAGTACGGCTAAGAGGAAACCAATCAGTTGGGGGATATGGAGTGATGGAAGGCCGTTTGTTGATTTTTTAATTGAATGTTCCAGAGCAGGGTGATACTGTGGCGGGTATCTGTCCGAGCTTATGGTGTTGGGATCTTGAACAGAGAAGTCCAGTAAGAGCGGATGGGTGCTGCCGCAGCCACCAGACTAGGGGGGTAAGTACCCATGATTTTAGTAGAGAGTTCAGGGGGGTTGCGGTGCCATATCCTCACTGACCCTCTTAGGTTTTAGGCAATAAGAGTTTGTATGCTCCGGCATCCAATCTCTTATTGGGGGGGGGGTATTGAACGGTACAGAATTGTGTGCTACCCCAGTTTTAATTTTATTTTATATCAATTCAGTTAATTTTCAAATTGTCAGACTTCACCTGTGAGGTGCCTCAGTACAACACAATGTTAGCATAACAATGATGTCTAGGCAACTAGACTAGACGTATTGCGTAACTGCCCCAGCAGCAGGCTTTTGTGAATCACAGTATACAGTTTGTCACCACAAGAGTAACAACAGACAGCCAGCAGCAGCATACAGTGCAGAAAAAGTTAAACGGTGGCCTCGGGTGTAAGCTAGGCCGAAACTATTACAATCGGCCTATCTATTAAAGTATTAAAACAGGTAATAAAAAGTGTATAAACAGTGTAGAGCGCGGCCAACCTAAAAAGATCTAAGTGCGAAAAAGTTACGTCGGTCGACTTAATATTAACATACAGAGACGTTAAATCAAACTAGTGAACTCATCATAAACAGTTGGAGTGCGTACGGACTAAGAAAGCCGTCAACTAATAAAAAGTGATCAGTGCTCGTACCAATGAAGTTACGTGAACCGATACAATTATTAGACGCGAACAATGATTTTGATAATCAGTAACAGCAGAGATAAAATTATACCGCGATTTCCGAAGTGAGGGATAAAAACGCATATCCCCAGTTGAAGGGAAGCCGCCACCAGGATGAGTATATAAAATTTATTTCATAAATTTTAACCACTGTACGGTAATATTTATTTTTACAGACATTTTATTAAAAGAGATCTCTTAGGGAAAGATAAAAATTAAACAAACAAAAACAAACGTACTGATTCATTATAAATATTAAAAATATAAATAATTTGTTAGATTTTATGGTGTTGGGATCTCGTATAGAGAAGTCCAGTGATTTCGTTCAGATGCGGCCATAGTCGCCGAGCCAGGGGGTTGTTTACCCATGATGTATAAGAACAAATGGGGGGTTGTTGGCACCATATCCTCTCCGGTCCTCTTAGGGGTTTAGCAATGAGATTTCATCTGTTTCGACAGAAGATCTCTCATTGGGGGGGTATTGTAACGGGGCAAAAGGGGGTTTTTTATTTTATTAAATTTGGGTTTTTATTTTATTAAAATATTTTAAATTCATTTTTCATCTGTGGGGATAGCCACGTGTTAAATAAAACGTAGTTCGAACAAAGAAACGGTGATGAAACAATTGCAATGGAATGTGCGGGTTGAAGATTCTTAGAACGTTGCGGCTGTCGGACATCTGCGCCCAAACGCAGTAACATCGGCGGAGCGCATACCCACACTAAGCGAAAGGTGCACAAGATGGCCCAAAGACAATATTTTTTGCCACGTGTATCGGAGATGACGGAAACGAAACTTAGTCCTGCCCACATTTGTGATGTCGACCAGTAAACACTAAATTTCGTCGACGTCCAACACACGGGAGTTGCACTTGTTGAATGGGCGATGACGAACGATTCAGAGCAGAAGGCATTGTAATTCCGCTATGCCTAGTTTTCTGGTGGGAGATTTTGTTAGTGACTCTCGTCCCAGTTGAATAAAATTCTCAGGTGAAATAAAAACGTGTGTACACAAAATCTTAATTTCAACATGTAAAAAGTGAACCAAAGTTAAAAAATTAAATATTTTATTTAATACAATTAGACAGAATCAGTGAAGTTAACGGGCGAAACCAATTATAATAAGAGCTCTAAATCCGGGGGGTAAAAGATCTATAAAGAATGAAAGTGTGAGCAAATCAGCAAATACCGGTTTGTCAAATAAAAATAACAGGTATAGTTAGTAAATTAGTAAAATTAGTAAATTTTGTTTTCTTAAATGTTTAACGTGTAATATTATAGAGAGTTGATAAAGCAAAGAATTTGATGAACTGTTAAGAGTTACAAACAGAGAGTAATTAACTTTTAAAATGAATATAAATAAAATGGATTAATAGCGTAACCATGCGTTAAGTCAATTATTACGCCTAATTAACATCACCTGTCCCGTATGGAAAATTTCGCCTAACGAACCTGGTAAGTAATTGAATTTTAAAAGGGGAAAGTGTATAAAGGTCTCTATATCTGTCCTTTAAAGATATTGGTGGTGACCTATAAGTAATTTGGAGTCTTCTGTTTTGGTAAGTCATGGTAGAGTGTAATCAGGGCGAGTGCGTCAAAAGATGGCTCGAGGTAAGTAGAAGTCACGTGGGGGGGAAATTTATAAAAAGTAACAAAACGTTACAACAGTTATATAATTACTCTTACTACAAAAGACATACACCAATAAAACAAATCTTAATATATAACATCTAAACATATATAACACAGTTTTATTATTCCGAAAGAAAAGCGAATGTGTTTGTTTTAAGTTTTCTAAACAAATTGTCGTGTAACACTTGGATATCTTTATGAATGCTCTAGGTAATTAATTACCTCAAATTTTTAATACAATTTTAGTTTTCATATTAGTGTGTGGTTCTTTGAATAGTATGGCCGAATGAGCTTTCTAGAAATATAAATCATGTACAGTTACAATACTTGTTTGGTGACCTCATATAGAATTCCTCCTCCCATGACTGTAGCACTAATTCACACTCACTATAATTATCACTTCTGCACCAGCACTTGATCTTATCCCATGAAGGCAATAACTTTTGCTTTCATGCCACCATATTCACTGTATTACTGTTGTTACAAATTAATAAGACCATCTTGATACATAACACCTGATTCCAATACTTTGTATATCATAGTAACGCTTTGAGTATATGATACAACATGAAGATTGAGTAAACTGACCAAATACTGCGTGATATACTGAGTTACTGAACTTATTGCGATACTGAGATACTGATATTATGAGATACTGCGATACTGATATTATGAGATACTGAGATACTGATATTATGGGATACTGCGATACTGATATTATGAGATACTGCGATACTGAGAGCGTGAAACTCTAAGTCTCCCAATATATAGTCTCTGTACCTTCCACCACCAAGAACTCCAACATCTACCACTAAAATCCCCTCTTTAGGCAAAACTTAGCTTCGATTGGTATGTACAACCCTCTCTCTTCCTAAATTTTCCATCTAACTCTCTATTTCCTTAGAATATAACTCCCACATTTTATAACGCACCATGTCATTGGGCCAAACGTACCCCTGTTAAGTTTTTTTTAAATCACAATTTTACTTTACATTGTTTACTAATAATCATCCACGTTTTGCGACTACTTTGAGACGCCGTCTTTACTTTATTGCCAACTGTGTCAAGTACTTACCCAAAGTTAAGCCAAGGTCCTTTCTAGGCGTACTCGGAAGACAGAATAGGATTATTTTAGTAAATGAATTCATTATTTGTTCACAAATACTATTACCCTTTATTACTTTCATCAACAATCATACATTAAACTTTCCCTTAAAACACCAAAGAAAACATTATTTTATTCTTTGTATTATTTGAATTAGCAGCCATCCTTATTATTTCTTTTATGAAGTTGCTAAACTGCTACATTTTTTGTTCAGCCAAAGCTTTTCGTCATCTCCGACATCATCAGGATGAGATTTTTGTTTTTTAATCTCTTCACGGGAACTTTGTCCACATTTTTCCGTTAGGCATTTTACCAACGTCCGTCAATTGTTTTAAGAATCTCCCGTTAATTTCTTTATGTTATTATTTTACTTTCTGACTTATAACTGTTTCATAATCTTTTATTACACTTCGTCAATTTTAGTGTATTCCTCTTATTGTTTTAATTTTATTTATTGTTTACTATATTTAAAATATTTCTTCATTTGTAAATTCACTTTTATGAGTTTATTAAGGTCTTACATATAGTGAGTTCATTGTTTTACCGGCTACCGCTCTTCACGGGAACTTCGTCTATATTTTCCGTTAGGCATTTTACCAACGTCCGTCACTTATTTTATGAATCTCACGTTATTTTCTTCATGTTACTATTTTATTTTCTTGACTTTGAAACAATATTAACTAATTCAAATATATATTACTTGAGTCCCTAGTTCGGGGCCAGTGAAACACTATTAGTTTGTTTAAATAATAAAATACTCTTACCTTAGGGTTCTATTCCAGAGTCGTACAGACGAACACAGCTGCAGAAAGGATTATTTAGGAAGGACGGTTAAATATAACACAAATTATATTTAAACGAATTTCTTATGGTTATTAAACAAATTATTTAAGCTCATTGTGACCACAATCAAAATGTTTTAATTGGTCTTCAGACCTATGAATATGGTTTTATGAAATCACACTAATTACTAACCTAAACATTTCTTACTAGGACATCTGTTGGACTGTAACAAATTATTTATATTTTTAATATTTATAATGAATCAGTACGTTTGTTTTTGTTTGTTTAATTTTTATTTTTCCCTAAGAGATCTCTTTTAATAAAATGTCTGTAAAAATAAATATTACCGTACAGTGGTTAAAATTTATGAAATAAATTTTATATACTCATCCTGGTGGCAGCTTCCCTTCAACTGGGGATATGCGTTTTTTATCCCTCACTTCGGAAATCGCGGTATAATTTTATCTCTGCTGTTACTGATTATCAAAATCATTGTTTGCGTCTAATAATTGTATCGGTTCACGTAACTTCATTGGTACGAGCACTGATCACTTTTTATTAGTTGACGGCTTTTTTAGTCCGTACGCACTCCTACAACTGTTTATACACTTTTTATTACCTGTTTTAATACTTTAATAGATAGGCCAATTGTAATAGTTTCGGCCTAGCTTACACCCGAGGCCACCGTTTAACTTTTTCTGCACTGTATGCTGCTGCTGGCTGTCTGTTGTTACTCTTGTGGTGACAAACTGTATACTGTGATTCACAAAAGCCTGCTGCTGGGGCAGTTATGCAATACGTCTAGTCTAGTTGTCTAGACATCATTGTTTATTTCTAACATTATGTTGTACTGAGGCACCTCACAGGTGAAGTCTGACAATTTGAAAATTAACTGAATTGATATAAAATAAAATTAAAACTGGGGTAGCACACAATTCTGTACCGTTCAATACCCCCCCAATAAGAGATTGGATGCCGGAGCATACAAACTCTTATTGCCTAAAACCTAAGAGGGTCAGTGAGGATATGGCACCGCAACCCCCCTGAACTCTCTACTAAAATCGCATTTGACGTCACCGTCTTTTGTTTGCTCGGCCAACGCCTCGTTTCATACGCTGTTGCTCCTGCATCATTGTCTTTTATTCATGATGACACAGCTTTGTAAACCAATCACAATTATTATTAAGAGTTCGTCATCACATACACCGCCATCATCTCTGCTTGCTTTTGCTCGTCCACCGGTGACCTTGGAATTATGCTCCTCTCACTGAATATGCGTTGTTCCTTTTTTCCACAGGGACAATGGACCTAACCATACTTTATTCAACTGTGATACAATAAAACATTACAAACATCCTCAAATCCCATAATTAAGGTATTGGGCCTTTATGTACTGTTACACCACAAACTGGTAAGTTATTTTCACTATATTTTGTAATATACTTCTTACAGCCATGTCTTGTTACTTTCTAGTTGCTTAAATATTTCGATTATTAATTTTGTTTTTGCTAATTTAATCCAAAATTAAAATTAAATTTACTAACTTTTTTGTATGTGTACGTGCCCCTAACATGCAATTTTGTTTATATTTACAATAAATGGCTATGCACATATTACGAAGCGTCAAGAGGGAAAAAGATTTGTAGGCTATAGTAAATTGTACAGCATAGTATAATTTAAAGCGATAATAATAGGCCTAAGCCTAAGTGTATGTTCCCTTTTCAGATGCTGTTGCTGGTCCCAGTTCGGAAATTATTTATAATGATGATGATGAAAAAAAGGATGATGTCGGTGAGCCAGTGAAGAGAGCAGCTGAGCTCGATGATCCTTGTCAAGACTTGCCAAAGAACAGGCAAGAAAAGTCAGCTAGAATTTCTCGTGGACCATACCAACCACGAATTTCAAAGTACCCTACAAAAGAAGTTGGTAAGGGGAAAAATTCTAGGAAAAGATCGTTTAAACCCAAATGGTTCGAAAATTACAAATGGCTGGAGTACAGCGTGGCAAAAGATGCTGCTTATTGTTTTGCCTGTCGTTGTTTTGCTTTAAATGACAGTTCACTTCCTGGGTTAGTTGAAAATGCGTTTACAACAACAGGGTTTAGTTTTTGGTATAAAGCTAATGAAATGTTCAGAGCCCATGAAAAAAGTAGATGCCATGTATCGAGTATGGTTGGCTGGGAAAATTATGTTACTAGCAAACCAGTTGATGTAATGTTGGATGATGCTAAGGAAGCTGAACTAAAAGAGAAGGAGAAAAAACGCCTAGAAAATGGTGAGTACATGTCGCAGCTTTTCGATATTGTCCGTTTGTTGGCTAAAGGTGGAAAACCTCTTAGGGGACATGACGAGAGCGAGGATAGTACAGAGAAAGGTCTTTTCCTGGAAATTGTTGCTATCTTGCAAAAATATGACCCTTTTTTTCAAAACAACTTAAACAATGCTCCTAAGAACTGTACTTATCTTAGCAACCTCATTCAAAATGACATCATCACTTAGAGCAGTGATACTGAAAACTATAAGTGATGAAATCAAGGGACAGCCCTTTGCAGTTATTGGCGATGAAACATCTGACGTGAGCCATCACGAGCAATTAGCAGTCGTGTTTCGCTACATACCGAAAGGAAATGCATATCTTGTCAAGAGATTGGTGTCATTACAGCGATTGAAGTCTGCTGATGCGGAAAGCATATTTAAGGCAATAAACTGTATGCTGTCTGAAGTAGGTGTGCTGTGGAGAGATGTAGTTTGTGTGCGTTTTGACAGGGCTTCGGCAATGGCCGGTGAATTTACCAGAGTACAGACCAGATGTAAAGAAGTCAATCCATCCATAATGTACGTGCACTGTTATGTACATTGTTTGAACCTTGCCTTGGTAAGTGCCTGCACAAGTCACAAGGAAAATCCAATTATTTTCAACTTCTTTGGAATAGTCCAGCTAGTTTTTAACTTAATCGAAGGTAGTCCAAAGAGGCACGCAGTCTTTGAGGATATTGTCAAACAAACTACAATGAAACTAAAGACTCTAAAATCCCTTTCAGACACTAGATGGGCCTGCCATTCAGAAGCGGTGTCTGTTATTTATGTTCAATTAAACGAAATTGTAAAAGCCATTGAAGAGTGTACGGAATCTACTTCCGATTCAAAAGTTCAAAAGGTATTTTGCTACAAGTAAAATCTTTTAATTTATTGCGTCTTTGCAAATTATGCATCCCGTACTTCAGCTTGTGGTGAAAGTGAGCAAAGCTCTGCAAAGTCCTAAAATAGACCTTTGCCAAGCAGTTGAAGATGTTGAAAGCCTAGCTCTTGCTTTGGTAGAAATGAGAAATAGTGAAGAAGAGTTTGAGGATATTTTTATCAAAACAAAGGAAATGTGTAGTACATTAGATGTTCAAATCCCTAATGTTCGGAAAAGGAAAGTATCAGTCCTCTTAGAAGACACTAGTTGCCCTTCTTCTGCTTTCTACGCAGACACAAAAAAAGAGGAATTGAAACTGTTCACTTACAATCCTGTTTTGGACCGCCTTGTGGAAAATCTAAATTCTTGATTTGCTCAAGAAACAAAAAAACGTTATCTCTGCTACAGGGAAACTGATGGGATTGAATCTTAATGATTGTTAAAGTGTGAAAATAAGGACTTCGAAATTCTCACAAAACACTTCAATGTCAATGCTGCAGAACTAGAGGCAGAATTTAAGCTGTTGAAATCAAAGAAACGTGGAGAAACTGATTCAAACTTTCCTCCTAAAAGTGTTCCGGACTGGATTAACTGGTTATCGAAGTTCCAGCGAAGTTCAACCTTTGAAAACTTTAGTGCTATTACTAATAAATTTTCCACGATGCCTTTAACTAGCTATACAAGTGAAAGAACCTTCTCAAAGCTGAGTATCATAAAATCCAAGCTCAGATCTACGATGTGTCAAGATCGTTTGGAAAACTTGATGATTCCGTTTGTGGAACAAGAACTGGCTGCTAACGCAAGAACATGTGATGTAATTGACAACTTCAAAAACAGTGTTGTATTCGACCGTCGGATGACCCTGTAATGTAATGTAAAATATTTCCTTACTTTTATATTTTGTTCTGGACACTACTAACTATTAAATACTAAACTTGAACTTGTTGCAGCTTTATTTGTCTACAGTACAAATTAATCAATTTTTCAATTCTGTGTTTTTTTTTTCACTAATATTGTACATTGGATATAAATAAATATTCTAAAAATCAAAGTTGTTTCCGTTTTGTGATACAAATTAACAAGATAACTGGATCATTCATTAAAAGACAAAATTCGTCTAAATTGATATTTCTAAAGCTACTTTGTTAAACATGTGTGTGTTGTCAACTTTTGATTGGTCCGGTAAGTGCAAAGAGTTGAGTCCCTTAAAAAAGTAAAAATTTATTTGAAGGCCCTCAAAAAACCTCACTTTTCAAAATGTTTTTTATGGCCTCCAGATAGCATTAAAACACGTTTTTAAGCAATAAATTTTCAAAAATCTTCCAGGGGAGGACCCCAGACCCCCCCCCCCGGAAGCCATTCTTGGCACCACCACTACTGAAGTCCTGCACACGCCTATGGAAATCATGTTACAGTGATCAATCAGACATAATCTACAAGTTCTAACAGTTTAAACTTATCTTCGGAGTGTGCTAGGGAAACCGGGAATTAAGAGTGGTGGTGTAACAACGTGGATACGACGACAAAAGGATGAGTACCTAATATAAGCAGTTGGCCAGATATAAAAAACATTTCAATTTCAAACGTATAGATATAAATGTTTTTTATATCTGGCCAACTGCTTATATTAGGTACTCATCCTTTTGTCGTCGTATCCACGTTGTTACACCACCACTCTTAATTCCCGGTTTCCCTAGCACACTCCGAAGATAAGTTTAAACTGTTAGAACTTGTAGATTATGTCTGATTGATCACTGTAACATGATTTCCATAGGCGTGTGCAGGACTTCAGTAGTGGTGGTGCCAAGAATGGCTTCCGGGGGGGGGGGTCTGGGGTCCTCCCCTGGAAGATTTTTGAAAATTTATTGCTTAAAAACGTGTTTTAATGCTATCTGGAGGCCATAAAAAACATTTTGAAAAGTGAGGTTTTTTGAGGGCCTTCAAATAAATTTTTACTTTTTTAAGGGACTCAACTCTTTGCACTTACCGGACCAATCAAAAGTTGACAACACACACATGTTTAACAAAGTAGCTTTAGAAATATCAATTTAGACGAATTTTGTCTTTTAATGAATGATCCAGTTATCTTGTTAATTTGTATCACAAAACGGAAACAACTTTGATTTTTAGAATATTTATTTATATCCAATGTACAATATTAGTGAAAAAAAAAAAACACAGAATTGAAAAATTGATTAATTTGTACTGTAGACAAATAAAGCTGCAACAAGTTCAAGTTTAGTATTTAATAGTTAGTAGTGTCCAGAACAAAATATAAAAGTAAGGAAATATTTTACATTACATTACAGGGTCATCCGACGGTCGAATACAACACTGTTTTTGAAGTTGTCAATTACATCACATGTTCTTGCGTTAGCAGCCAGTTCTTGTTCCACAAACGGAATCATCAAGTTTTCCAAACGATCTTGACACATCGTAGATCTGAGCTTGGATTTTATGATACTCAGCTTTGAGAAGGTTCTTTCACTTGTATAGCTAGTTAAAGGCATCGTGGAAAATTTATTAGTAATAGCACTAAAGTTTTCAAAGGTTGAACTTCGCTGGAACTTCGATAACCAGTTAATCCAGTCCGGAACACTTTTAGGAGGAAAGTTTGAATCAGTTTCTCCACGTTTCTTTGATTTCAACAGCTTAAATTCTGCCTCTAGTTCTGCAGCATTGACATTGAAGTGTTTTGTGAGAATTTCGAAGTCCTTATTTTCACACTTTAACAATCATTAAGATTCAATCCCATCAGTTTCCCTGTAGCAGAGATAACGTTTTTTTGTTTCTTGAGCAAATCAAGAATTTAGATTTTCCACAAGGCGGTCCAAAACAGGATTGTAAGTGAACAGTTTCAATTCCTCTTTTTTTGTGTCTGCGTAGAAAGCAGAAGAAGGGCAACTAGTGTCTTCTAAGAGGACTGATACTTTCCTTTTCCGAACATTAGGGATTTGAACATCTAATGTACTACACATTTCCTTTGTTTTGATAAAAATATCCTCAAACTCTTCTTCACTATTTCTCATTTCTACCAAAGCAAGAGCTAGGCTTTCAACATCTTCAACTGCTTGGCAAAGGTCTATTTTAGGACTTTGCAGAGCTTTGCTCACTTTCACCACAAGCTGAAGTACGGGATGCATAATTTGCAAAGACGCAATAAATTAAAAGATTTTACTTGTAGCAAAATACCTTTTGAACTTTTGAATCGGAAGTAGATTCCGTACACTCTTCAATGGCTTTTACAATTTCGTTTAATTGAACATAAATAACAGACACCGCTTCTGAATGGCAGGCCCATCTAGTGTCTGAAAGGGATTTTAGAGTCTTTAGTTTCATTGTAGTTTGTTTGACAATATCCTCAAAGACTGCGTGCCTCTTTGGACTACCTTCGATTAAGTTAAAAACTAGCTGGACTATTCCAAAGAAGTTGAAAATAATTGGATTTTCCTTGTGACTTGTGCAGGCACTTACCAAGGCAAGGTTCAAACAATGTACATAACAGTGCACGTACATTATGGATGGATTGACTTCTTTACATCTGGTCTGTACTCTGGTAAATTCACCGGCCATTGCCGAAGCCCTGTCAAAACGCACACAAACTACATCTCTCCACAGCACACCTACTTCAGACAGCATACAGTTTATTGCCTTAAATATGCTTTCCGCATCAGCAGACTTCAATCGCTGTAATGACACCAATCTCTTGACAAGATATGCATTTCCTTTCGGTATGTAGCGAAACACGACTGCTAATTGCTCGTGATGGCTCACGTCAGATGTTTCATCGCCAATAACTGCAAAGGGCTGTCCCTTGATTTCATCACTTATAGTTTTCAGTATCACTGCTCTAAGTGATGATGTCATTTTGAATGAGGTTGCTAAGATAAGTACAGTTCTTAGGAGCATTGTTTAAGTTGTTTTGAAAAAAAGGGTCATATTTTTGCAAGATAGCAACAATTTCCAGGAAAAGACCTTTCTCTGTACTATCCTCGCTCTCGTCATGTCCCCTAAGAGGTTTTCCACCTTTAGCCAACAAACGGACAATATCGAAAAGCTGCGACATGTACTCACCATTTTCTAGGCGTTTTTTCTCCTTCTCTTTTAGTTCAGCTTCCTTAGCATCATCCAACATTACATCAACTGGTTTGCTAGTAACATAATTTTCCCAGCCAACCATACTCGATACATGGCATCTACTTTTTTCATGGGCTCTGAACATTTCATTAGCTTTATACCAAAAACTAAACCCTGTTGTTGTAAACGCATTTTCAACTAACCCAGGAAGTGAACTGTCATTTAAAGCAAAACAACGACAGGCAAAACAATAAGCAGCATCTTTTGCCACGCTGTACTCCAGCCATTTGTAATTTTCGAACCATTTGGGTTTAAACGATCTTTTCCTAGAATTTTTCCCCTTACCAACTTCTTTTGTAGGGTACTTTGAAATTCGTGGTTGGTATGGTCCACGAGAAATTCTAGCTGACTTTTCTTGCCTGTTCTTTGGCAAGTCTTGACAAGGATCATCGAGCTCAGCTGCTCTCTTCACTGGCTCACCGACATCATCCTTTTTTTCATCATCATCATTATAAATAATTTCCGAACTGGGACCAGCAACAGCATCTGAAAAGGGAACATACACTTAGGCTTAGGCCTATTATTATCGCTTTAAATTATACTATGCTGTACAATTTACTATAGCCTACAAATCTTTTTCCCTCTTGACGCTTCGTAATATGTGCATAGCCATTTATTGTAAATATAAACAAAATTGCATGTTAGGGGCACGTACACATACAAAAAAGTTAGTAAATTTAATTTTAATTTTGGATTAAATTAGCAAAAACAAAATTAATAATCGAAATATTTAAGCAACTAGAAAGTAACAAGACATGGCTGTAAGAAGTATATTACAAAATATAGTGAAAATAACTTACCAGTTTGTGGTGTAACAGTACATAAAGGCCCAATACCTTAATTATGGGATTTGAGGATGTTTGTAATGTTTTATTGTATCACAGTTGAATAAAGTATGGTTAGGTCCATTGTCCCTGTGGAAAAAAGGAACAACGCATATTCAGTGAGAGGAGCATAATTCCAAGGTCACCGGTGGACGAGCAAAAGCAAGCAGAGATGATGGCGGTGTATGTGATGACGAACTCTTAATAATAATTGTGATTGGTTTACAAAGCTGTGTCGTCATGAATAAAAGACAATGATGCAGGAGCAACAGCGTATGAAACGAGGCGTTGGCCGAGCAAACAAAAGACGGTGACGTCAAATGCACGCATACATATGAAAATTTGCATATTACTCGTTCTCAGTTCCGCACAGCACACCAAAGGGTCAGCAGCGATGTATCGCTGTTGACTTAGTTTTCAGCAGAAGTTTTAATAAAATTATTATTCACCATTAAAAATGTAACAGTGGAGTTTTAAAAGACTCAATTAATAGTAAACAGTTAAATATCAGATGTAAAATCAGTGCAAACCAACAGATAGACGAGAAAACATGAAGCGACCACCTGCCATCCAAATGCGTAACATCTAACACCAGCGAGGGAGCCACTCTGGTCCACTTAAAGAGAAGTCAAAACAATTATCATATTTTTTACATATCAATGAGCTCAAATAAATGATAAATCTGATGAAATGTATTTGTGATAGTGTGTGTGAGTGAGCGTATGAGGGAGGGAATGCATGGCCATGATCATGACTAAATAGGGCATTGGTTTGTGTAACATACCAGTATATAATTAATTACATGTTATTAGAGCTGCAGCCAGAAGTAAATATAAAATATTAACAAGATTCACCATAATATACAGTAACAATGACTAAATAGGGTTTAAGAAAATGTAGACACCATTTTGTTTTAGGCAATTGTATGTGACGCCATTTTTGGTTATGCTTAAATATATATATTTTTAATTCTGGCAATTAAAAGCAAGTGATTACATTCAAATGAAAATCAGTGTTGTCATTTCTATTACCTCTTTGTATCTGAATCTCGCCGAGAGTGAACCCTGGCCCCTTAAAGAGAGATTTATATTGGAAAGGAACCACGTGCTCACACATACAGTGACATGGTAAGTACACGTGTTTACTTTATATCAGTAAAGGTAAATATATATAAAAATAAAGGTGTGTATGAGTGTGACGGTTAACAATTGGCCCCCGAACAGCGGACTTCATATAAAACTATTTTATATAAAATATAAGCCAGATTCAGAGACAAAGAGAGTGATAAAATAGTGCATAACCTAATACGCAAGAGGTTATGTAGGTTATATTGACGAAAACATAGCAAAGACAAGTATAATCAAATAGTTATTTTAATATTAAAGAAAAAAAAAAGAAAAGCTTGTCAAAATGGCAGAAAATAATGACAGCATAGAAATAAATAACACAGCTACAGAATCAATTATATTAAATGAACTAAGTGCCAATTCAACACCTAGGACAATCGATAATAAGGTATCATTAGAAGATTTATTTATATTAATTAAAACACAAAATAGTGTATTAAGAGAACAAACTGACGAAAAATTTGAACAGCAGAATATTAAATTCGATGACAAATTTGAACAGCAGAATCTTAAATTCGGTGACAAATTTAACCAGATGAATAGTAAATATAATGTAAAGTTTGACAGTTTTGAAAACGAACTAAAGAAACAAAATAACTTGCGAAATGTAAAATTGAATCGATTAGAGGAGAAATTAGAAGAATTAAAAAATGAAATGCACAGACAAAATTTTAATGTTGACAAGAAAATTAATGAGATAGAGTTAGAAAATAAGAGGGGAGTAGACAAGTTAGAGATAAACAAAGACAAGGTAAGTAGGGGAGAGAATTGTAACAATATAAATAAAAGTATGACATTAGAAAATGATTATGTAAACAAGGGTAGTGATAATGAAATTGTATGGGGAATAGAATATAATAATAATGGAATGATAGTGTGTGTTGAAGGGTTAAAGAGAGTGTGTAAAGAGAGTATAATTGTAAAAGAATTGCAGGGGTTACATTTTTCCCTTAATGGTGTATTTGGGGGTGATGTACATGTGTTTAGGAAGGACGAGAATGCCTTCGATGTATATTTGGGAGACATATGGTCTACAAATAAAGTTGTCCTTGGTTTTATTAGTGCACTTCACAGGCGGTGCAATAGTTGTGAATTAGTGTCCCCTGCAAATGTAGAAAGAGAGAGATGTTTTAAGAGAGAGAGATGGTGTAATAGTGAGAGATATATTGAGAGAAAAAGAGAAGTAGAAATTTTTAAGATAACTAGAGACTATGAAGAGTTTATGGAAAGGTTAGGAGGAGAGATGATATATAATAAATATAATAAGAACTTACCTTGTAATGAAACTGAAGTAGTAGGAGATAATGAGAATGATGACTTTACAAAATACCTAATTATGACTGATTATACTGAAGGTGACAGAACTATACCCGATCATGAGTTATATGAGTCTGAGGAAAGGGATAAAAATTTGAATAGTTGGTACATGTATAATGATAAGATAAGATATTCAATATTAAACAATGTATATAGTTTTAAGATTCGACTATTATTTGACGATGGAGGTTAATTATTTTATTGTATTATGAACATTTAATTATGTGGACAGTGTTTTTCAAGATGGACTGCTTCTGACTGATTTATGGTAAATGATTAATTGGTAATTTTGTATTGTATATTTTTGTGTATATTAATGTCAATGTATCTGTATATTTTTGCTGTTGTGTATTTTATGTATTGTTTTACGGTAGAATTTTAAATAACTGAAGAAAGTTTAAATGATATTATGAGATTCAGAGTCTAATGGTTAGTAAATGATGAAGCAGGTAATATATTTGGATATGGAGAGGTATTGTTGTTAGTAGATAAGTGATGAATTTTCAAGTGGTATATTAAGGTGAAATGTTGTAAAAGAGTTTGGGTAATAGTGATAAATAAGGGCATTGGAGTTAGTTAAATAGAGTTAATGGGAGTTAGTGAAAATAAGAAGTTGAGATACAGATAATATATAAAGAGGTGTTAGATATTTTAGGGACACAGTGGTTAGTGATTATATGTAGAGAGGTGAGTAATGTGAATGGTAATTATATTTGTTGATGGTGATATTTTTTAGTAAGGGTAGTGGTGTAGGGAGTCCACAACGAAAGGTGTTGGGACAGGAAGGGACCGTTTAGCGCCGGAAAGGGTCACCTGAAAGGGTCAGGAACCGATAAGGGAATGAGTTGGTTAGAGTTCGGGTACACACATCATAGTACAAAAAAAAAAAAAGAGCGGTGCCAGAGGTTTTAAATGGGATTAGTGAAGGGGGTTATTATAGAGATATTGGTGTCATAATATGTTAATGGTTAGAAGCGGTTAGTAGAAAAAGGGGTAGTAAGGTTAGATTGACAAATGCCAAAATAAGATAGAGAGAATAGTGAAAGTCACCCAAACTAATAAGGATAAAAAGGTTAGAAAAAAGAAAATTCATAGTAGAAAGATAATGTAACTGAAAGGTAAATGATAAATTTAAAATTTTTTGTATAGAATCTGATGAATGTTAAATAATAAAAAGTTAATCGAGAATTGATGATAAAAATGTTATAAAGTTTTGGTACAAATTGTGTAAATATGAGTTATGTAATGTAAATGTAACAATGTTAATGTGTAATGTTCAATGTTCTATGATGTTTTTATTATGTTGATGGCCATAGAGTGTGTGGTTAGGAGGTCGCTACAGGGGTAACGACGGTAACACGTGTTAAAGGATAGTAGATCTTGAATATTAAAAAGATAAAGTTAGAAAATGGTGTTGAACAAAATATAGTATGATGTCATTGCAAAAAATATATAAAATAATTATAGAGTTGAGTAATAAAATTTGAATAATGAACTTGTCTGCCATAGTAGTTGTAGGTTGAATCTTATAGAAATAAATAGGTGATGGTGTTTTGGGAATATTAAGAGAATTGTTTACGTGTTATGTTATTGTAGGAATATATATATTTTCTCTTACAAGGAAGAGATTGAGTTTGGTGTTGGTGAAAAATCAGTCTATGTTGAATTCTTGTTGTTGTTGTGTTGAAAAAATTTTAGTTGAACAAACCAATGCCCAGACACAAACCAATGCATCTAAAAGGAAACATATCAGTTGTAGATATGGAAGTATATTGGACCACTATTTTAAAATTTTGTATTCGATGTTTCAGAGTTTTGTGGTGTTGTGACCGCGGTCCTGAGCTGGCCGGTGCGTCAGAACAGGAACGTTAAGTGCTTCATGGCCTTATGGTGTTGGGATCTCGCCTGAGAAGTCCAGTAAGGTCAGAGGGTGCGATCAGCATCATTGGACCAAGGGTAAGTGATTATAATTTTTTTTATATTAACATTACAGGGGGTTGTGGCAACATATCTAGGCTGATCCTTTTAGGACCGTATGAATGAGTCAATGAAAGTTTTTATGTCTCGACACAAAATCTTTTATTGAGGGGGTTTGTAACAGTACGTAAAGGCCCAATACCTTAATTATGGGATTTGAGGATGTTTGTAATGTTTTATTGTATCACAGTTGAATAAAGTATGGTTAGGTCCATTGTCCCTGTGGAAAAACGGAACAACGCATATTCAGTGAGAGGAGCATAATTCCAAGGTCACCGGTGGACGAGCAAAAGCAAGCAGAGATGATGGCGGTGTATGTGATGACGAACTCTTAATAATAATTGTGATTGGTTTACAAAGCTGTGTCGTCATGAATAAAAGACAATGATGCAGGAGCAACAGCGTATGAAACGAGGCGTTGGCCGAGCAAACAAAAGACGGTGATGTCAAATGCACGCATACATATGCAAATTTGCATATTACTCGTTCTCAGTTCCGCACAGCACACCAAAGGGTCAGCAGCGATGTATCGCTGTTGACTTAGTTTTCAGCAGAAGTTTTAATAAAATTATTATTCACCATTAAAAATGTAACAGTGGAGTTTTAAAAGACTCAATTAATAGTAAACAGTTAAATATCAGATGTAAAATCAGTGCAAACCAACAGATAGACGAGAAAACATGAGGCGACCACCTGCCATCCAAATGCGTAACATCTAACACCAGCGAGGGAGCCACTCTGGTCCACTTAAAGAGAAGTCAAAACAATTATCATATTTTTTACATATCAATGAGCTCAAATAAAAGATAAATCTGATGAAATGTATTTGTGATAGTGTGTGTGAGTGAGCGTATGAGGGAGGGAACGCATGGCCATGATCATGACTAAATAGGGCATTGGTTTGTGTAACATACCAGTATATAATTAATTACATGTTATTAGAGCTGCAGCCAGAAGTAAATATAAAATATTAACAAGATTCACCATAATATACGGTAACAATGACTAAATAGGGTTTAAGAAAATGTAGACACCATTTTGTTTTAGGCAATTGTATGTGACGCCATTTTTGGTTATGCTTCAATATATATATTTTTAATTCTGGCAATTAAAAGCAAGTGATTACATTCAAATGAAAATCAGTGTTGTCATTTCTATTACCTCTTTGTATCTGAATCTCGCCGAGAGTGAACCCTGGCCCCTTAAAGAGAGATTTATATTGGAAAGGAACCACGTGCTCACACATACAGTGACATGGTAAGTACACGTGTTTACTTTATATCAGTAAAAGTAAATATATATAAAAATAAAGGTGTGTATGAGTGTGTCGGTTAACAGTGGTTGAGTGTCCAAATCCTTGGTGGGCTCGGGTTTTTTAATCAGCCATTTATACATCATAAAAATAAGCTTATTCAACAATTAAATAACATAATGAACAGTACTGTCTTGTGTCCAAACTGAACGCCACTGGCCTACTGAGTCTCTTGTCTCAGTCTGACTGGCACCAGCACCGCGACGGCTGACGCCAGATTATGTGACAAAAGCTATACGAAATTAAAGTTGATTAGATTCATTTATTTATCGGTTTAATAGGAGTGCTGTCATGGAAATTATGCAGTTTCTACGTAAAAACATATTCTGCACATAAAAAAAAAAACAAAAAAACAAAAATTCTCAATCTAGTGGTGGTGCCATGGCACCGGTGGCACTTCATTGGACACACCTATGATGATTTCCCGTTGTATTAAATTAATTCACATGATTTAATGGTCGGCCGGCTTACATGGTTCTTATGCCCGGTTTTCTGGCGAACCGCGCGTTGACGCACTTGCGCGGTTTGGAAGTTAGACACCGACCGCCTTTGTTCTCTACGCACTAGGCGAGAAGGAATTTTTTCAGGCGTGATTTTTTCGTGTGAACGTTGGCCTACACGTGCGCGCGTACGCATAAATACGCACCCTTGCTGATAGTTTACATTCCCAGACTCTTTAATTGCTTTTGTGCCTTGCATGGCTTGGTACCGCTCTGACTGCAAGGTGTTCAAAAATGTCAAGCGTTTGTGATCAAAACGTTGTTCAGCTTGAGTTGCTACTACTTTTTACAATTTTATTATTAAAGAATAAAATAAATCCCAATAGTTTGTCCCATTACAATACCCCCCCCCCAATGAGAGGTTTTCTGCCGAAACAGAAAACTCTCATCGCCTAAAAACATAAGAGGATCAGCTAGGATATGGTGCCAACAACCTCCCTTTAATCCTTACTAAAATCATGGGTAACTTACCCCCCTAGTCCGGTGACTATGGCTGCACCTGAATGACATTACTGGACTTCTCTGGTTGAGATCCCAACACCGCAAAGTCAGACAGGTACTCGCCACAGTATCACCAAACTCTGTAACATCAATAAAAAATATCAATTACTGGTCTTCTACAATGCCACATCCCCAACTGGTTTGGTTGCAAGGTGTTCAAAAATGTCAAGCGTTTGTGATCAAAACGTTATTCAGCTTGAGTTGCTACTACTTTTTACAATTATTAAAGAATAAAATAAATCCCAATAGTTTGTCCCGTTACACTGTGTATGTTAAATTGTTAAAATCATGAAAGAGAGAATTGTACATATTAAATGAGCATTTAAATAAACTTGAGTTTAATTAATTTCATTAATTTCCAGACGCAAATATAATTACAGATATAACTCAAACATAATGTCATAATTGTGGTGTTGAGAAATTAAATTAGTAATTGTCCTTGACACACCAACCTGAGGGCCGATAAAACATAGATATTTATATACAAATGTTTCATAATTTTATAACCATTAATTAACAAATGTCCCTGAGATATTCTTTAGTGTAACTGGTTGTACAAAACTCGGCCAGTAGCACGAAGAGTGTTACATGTCGAAATTCCAATAATTTTATTCCATACCATTTCCTGATATCGATTCGGATAATTGGCGATTCGGATAAATGGAGTTCTACTGTATACAGTATATACAATGTAACAGTACATATGTTACCACATCCACCTAAGTACTGAAAATTAATTTGATGGCCACCACTAGAAAAAATACATTAAAAGGTCTAGAATACCACCAAGTATACTAAAGAAAAGTACCATAAGTTTGAATAAGTGAAGCATCATTGAAAGGAATTCACTAGTAAATGCACCAAGAAAGAAGAAAAGAAGAATCAAGACGAGACGACCGACATACTATACCCAATAGATCAGTGAGAAGGGACACAACACAACCAAAAGAAGAAAGGAAAATCAGTGAGGAGGACAAGACAACAAAAGAAGAAAGAAGAGTCAGGAAGAAGAACACAACAAGGACAACTTCAAGAAAGAAGAAGGAAGAACCAGTGTGAAGAAGACAAGTGAAAACCTCATCATGTATAAAATGAACAATAGTGAGGAGGAGATCAGTGAAGAAAGAAGAAGGAAGATCACCAGAGCAAACACAAGAAGAATAAGGGAAGACAACTGAAGTAAAACAAACTAACATAAACCCTGAAGGAATATTTGTATTAAGAAGAAGGAAGAATTGTTAAATAATTATATGATATGAATCCCTAAGCTGTATGACAAAGTCAACATTGACAACAACTCATTTAATGAACACATTTATTGTTTATGTAAAACACATTATTGTAAATAAGTATTAAATATTGTAAATAAAGAGCCTCAAGCAAACTGAATAAGGACAAGATGAGTTTATGATAGCTAAATGATGTGTAGTTATAGAATAAACAGAGAAATATGCAACCAAAATAGTGAATGACCAATTGTACAGTGGGAATGATGTACATACAAACCCACTAATTAACAACAAATAAGATAATACAGTAGTAAACTAAATAAGAACTATTGACAATGTACAAACATGAAATGAAAACCAGTCGAATAGTTTAAGATAGAAATATACAGCCATAAACAACACATCAATGTTTACTGAACCTATGACATAACCTAATCTGGGCATCCAGTTTTCAATAAAACTTGATAAAAAATGAACCAAACAATGTTAGAACAAAATGTAATGAGCTAGGAAGTAAATAGAGCATGTAAGGAATGTTTTGTACACGATAGCTAATAGTATAATAGTATATAAAAGCTATATTTAAGTAATACAAGTATGACCAAATGCTTGTAATGGCAAAGTGACACTATGCAACCAAAATTATGTAATAAACACATTGTACAAAGCAAGTAACCCAATTAATGATTTGGTATCGGACAGAATACTATTCCTATGAGCAATTGTAACCAAAATAACCATGTAAATAGTTTATATAAATGTAATTATAACTCAACCATTATGACAACTAGCTGCAAATAAAGTTTACAGCAACCAAACCTTGCTAATAACAGAGACAAATGCAGAGTGAACTGCATCACAATAACTATAAAGTCCTAGTGACTAGTTCAGTTATCAATCAGAGAACAATACATCTAAAATGTCTATGATATTAAGCATACTACCAAGTAAAGCCATATAGGCATAGCAGGCCTGATTCATAAGTGATAATTAAGGCAATTAAACAAATAATTTAGGGAAAAAGAACACTGCCAGTAGTGACTTAACCCACCAAGGTATAAATATACTATGTTAGAACTTAATTAAATATTGTTATTAATAGGATATAAGAGAAACCAAAATGTATGACAATACTACCAAGTAAAGCCATATAGGCATAGCAGGCCTGATTCATATGTGATAATTAAGGCATTAAACAAATAATTTAGGGAAAAAGAACACTGCCAGTAGTGGCTTAACCCATCAATATTTCATTACAACTTGTTAAAAGTTAATTAAATACTCTTATTACTGTGTAATGAGCAAACCAAAAATGTATGACCATAAGTTTAAGAGTGAAGCTATGAAAAAGGACATAGTATTAATAACAGGACATAGTTTTAAGGGAAATTTGTACAGTAGCTTAAGAGTGAGACATTACTATAAAAAATAACATAAAAACCATGAATTGTTAATAATTACTGGTTTAATGGACACCAAGCATAAATGCTAAGTGCTAATTCTGATAACCCTTATCAGAAATATATGATAAGGGGACTCAAATTAATCGTCTTTCAAAACCACGAACAATGAGAGTAAGCACAACATTCTCAGTGCAATTATAAGAAAGATATTAGACTTTTAAAAATAATTGCATTGTGCTTAGCCCTTCCGCGTGGTCATGTAAACCAAATTTTCATAATCTTGTCCCCAAAGACTGACGCTTATGATAGCGTCTATTTTGACGAAGTCTACCGTAAATAAACGAATTGGCAAAAACTGACCAATCAGAACACATAAAAAATCCGAAATTCATCATTCCAGCCCATGAGCCGGAGACAGTCTTACAACAACAGCGAAGCGGAATGCACGCTAGTCGACGCCTCAGAAAAACGTGCGTTTGACAGCAAAACAGCATCAACCATGTTAACCTCAAATTGAGACATAAGTTATCTATCAGAAGAATCAGTGCAGTATATTTACAAGTGTAATCTAATCGGAGTTTATGCGCATAGGAGTGTGTGCAGTGTTGTGATAAAGTTCAAATAATTAATTAATCAATTTTAATTAATTAAAAAAGTGTTAATAATTAATAAAGTGTAAACCTTCAACCGACGAGAGACGCAAGTATTATTAATTACGAATATTATGTCATGATTAGTCTATAAGCAAAATAATTGAACGCTAAAAGCGATTAAAATTGAAATATAGAAACAATTCAATTCCCTATCCTTAATAGAAGGGAACCAATAAATACAAATGAACAATGTTGAAATTGAACGTTCTGAGTAATGACAGTTTAACTATTTGTATACTGTAAATATCTAGGATAAGCAAAGACATTGTGATATCAATGAAGAGTATACGTACTCTAATACCATCAGTAGATGGAAGTATAAATATTTTGTTATTAAATTCAATTAATAGTTTCGCCGGTGTGCGATAACTATAATAAACAAATTACATTTACCTGAAATGGGAGTATCCAATTTCATAGATGATTGTAGTACATGATAATGGATTATAACAATCACTATTAATTATTAATAAATAATTCACTACTTTTAACCAAATAATGTTGCACTAAACTAGGTATAAAGCATGTGCCTAACTATGAACAGTGGTTCATATTTTATATTTTTTCATGAATAATCATTGAATTTTTATTTTTATGTTGACTCTAACCGTAGCTATTATTCCGAGAAAGTGTATTTTGCAGTTTAAAAGAACCTACTACTTTTATTATTATCATCATTATTAAATTTTCAAGTCGAACAATCCAACATAACCTATAAATTTGTCAAAACACATTGTATTACCAACCAGAGGCAGTCATGCCAACTAGAGCTCATCATTTGTTTTAGAGTTCATGTTTACTTTAAAAGTATTTATTGTTAACTAAAAAGAAGGACAAAACTCCTTATTGTATTGAATTTCACTGTGTGTTATTTGAATAAATCGCCATTATTGTTTTTTACCAGTGAAAGAGTTGACTTTATTTGTAACAATAAAATTACAGCTTAGAGGAGAAAAACGAGGCGGTTGGTACCTTACTGAGAATGCGAATTATTCAAATTGAATGATTCCTTGTTTTGTTTACAACCTTTCAGATCAACATACTTACAATCTTATACAATAATAATATATATGAGTTGTTATGTGTACCATATCTGTGTTTGTGTATGTTAGTGTATAGGAAGAAACAACTGATCTCCTCAAGACAGCTGATCTACAAAGAGTCAACGGAACGTCAGGTGAAAGAATTTTGAAAGTAAATATAATATACAAAATTAAATTATTTAAACAGACAACTAATACGACAAAAAAAGAGTAAGTACCGAGTTATTCAATCCTGGATTCAACAGTAGGTTGAATTGAGGGGAATAAGTCACTAAACGGTATAAAATAATAATAAAATTTGATATTGAACAATCACAATTAGCCGAGAGCAAGACCCAATTAACAGTAAAAGAACCCTGAGACAATTTAATAATAATAATAATAATCAAGCTATAAATAAAGAGACGGAACTCGTCCATCAACAAATTGGCGCACAACGTTCGAGCAAAATTAGGCGAAAAATATCCGACCTAATTTACTAAATAATTATCAACCTAATTTGCGAGGCAGCTGCAATACCCAGGAATAAAAATGCAACGGAGAGCAACCTCTAAAAGACGTGCGGCGGAAGCAGATAAAGAAATAGAATGGATGATAAGGAGGCGACGCCGATCGAAGATCTAGAAGAAATGTTACCTCCTATAGAACCCAGCCGACCGATACAAACAGAGGAACTACACGAGAGACCCACAATAACGGGGGACAGTAATATCATGGAGATGCTGAAGAATATGATGGAAGAAAATAGAAAACATATGGAATCATTGAAGGAAGACGGTCAGAAGAATACTGAATTATTAAAGGAAGAATTGAAGGAAGACGGCCATAAGAATATTGAATTATTAAAGGAAGAATTGAAGGAAGACGGCCAGAAGAATATCGCATTATTAAAAGAAGATTTTAACGAGAAATTAAATAAGAATATGGAGTCGATTCATAAGAAGATGGATGACAATCAGAAAAATAATGAATTATTAACAAAAAATATCGAATCGTTGAAGGAGGATTTCAGAGGGGAGTTAAACAAGAAGACGGAGGAGACAAATAAAATCATAGCTTCATTGAAGGAAGACACCCAAGAGTTGAGCAAGAAGATTGATGACAGCATCGAAGATAGTAATAAGAAAATTGAAATTATCAGCCAGAGACTCGAAGACAGTCACGAAAAATTGAATACGAAAATAGGAGAGGAAATAACCGAAGTCAGACGGGAAGTTTCTGAAATCGGCGAGAGGTGCGAAGAAAACCAACAAGAAATACAGAGAACGAGAGAGACACTTCAAACCCGAGTAAATAACATCGAAGAATCCCATTTAAATAAATTCGAAATCTTGACTAAGAAACAAGAAGACTTGGGAACGAGATGTGAAGAAATCACCACCACCGTGAATGATGTTCGGGAGCAGGTACACACTGACAAGGAGAAGATGGCTGAACTTCAACGGCGAGAACTCAATAATTTCAGGGAAGAAATTAATTTATTCCGGAGTCAACCAATCCAAGTGACCGGAATAACGAACATAGAGAATCGTGAACTGATAAATTTCCAACATTACAAAAGGAATCCCATGGAGTTCATCGAAAGAGTGGAAGAAAATATCGCCCGTACACGCGAGACTAGATGGTCTACTATAAGGAACATGTTAGACGAGTACTTTAAGGACGTGTGCGATAACTGGTGGACGGCTACCCGACATGATATACAAAATTATGCAGAGTTCAAGGCGCTGTTTAAGACGAAATACTGGTCCGAATCGGCACAGAACATAGTGCGGGACGACATCTGCAACGGGAAGTATGACCGCAGTAAAGGGGCATCAATCACCGCATACTTTTTAGGCAAGGTATGTATGGCCAGAAATCTTGAGCCAAAGATACCTGAAGAATGCCTCGTCACGAAATTAGCGTATCACTTCGAAGAGGGCGTAGCCAGAGCGAGACTGAACGGACAAATAAGAACGATCCAAACTATGTCCGCGTTATTAGAAAATTATGAGCAGGAGAAGTACTATCGGAGGAGTCGACAGGGACCCGACCCATACTTCGATAGAAACGGTCAGGCCGGATACCGAAATAATTATCGAGGTAATTATAATAATTCAAACCGAGATAATGATGACCAGAACCTGAGGCCAAATAATAACGGGAATAATCATCCGCCAGATAGAAATAACCCGAATTACAGGCCTAATTATAATAATAATTATAATCAGAATACCCCTAATAACAACCACCGTCCTAATTATAACAATGGAAATCAACATCGGCCGAATAATGGTAACCACCCCTACCGTCCGAATAATAACAATCGCCAGTACCGACCGAACAACGGGAATAACCACAACCCGAGCAATTTTAGAAGAGCTAATTACGTTCGTGCTGACGACAGAAACGGAGGGAGACGCTTCTATCAGGGACGCCAAAGCTTCAATGAAGATAATAACCCGTATAGTCAGAACGCAAGGAGTAGCGAATCCGGGTACGACACACGAAGGAGCCGCAGTAGCGAAGATATAAACAGAAATAATAATAGCGGACGTCCATACAACAATCCGATTAGACCAGAAGAACGGGAGAACACAAACCCCAACACTAATGACAGGAGCGGAGAAGAAAACGCTACCTCTTTAAACGGACAACGGCAGTGAAAACTCACTTCGAACCCTCACTGATCCGATCTATTGGGTACGACGAACACGACGACGGACAAACAATCAAGCGACATTTACTATCATACGCAATCACTACCTGAAGGACATCAGAGAAGATCTGATGGAAGAAGAAATTGCAGAAAACAATAATAATAACAACAGCGAAATCGCGTATATTTCCGCCGAAGTGAATGGCGTGTTGACGAAAATCATGATAGATACTGGAGCCAATGTATCACTCATCGATCAACTAGAACTTAATAAAATACAGAACAGGAGTAAGGAACCCATATCGACCTTACCGATAAATAATATTATTTTGATCGGAGCGACCGGACGACAAAATAAGACCATAAGAAAGCAAGTCCAACTAGAAGTCACCAGTCAAGGGAATACCCTTCCTATAATATTTTTAGTAGCCAGTGGGTTACCATTCAGTTTGTTGATAGGCTGTGACGTATTAAGAAAGTACGCAGCTATAATAGATATGAGCAGAGCAAAGGTATCTCTGAGCTCAAATTGTGTGCAATGGACGGCGGAATTAATTGGAAGCGAAGAAGCCCCTCACGACCGAATCATTTGTTACATTCACGAAGATAATAATTATAGGAACGAAATACCTAGAGAAGAAATAAATTGTGACTATGAAAATGACGACTTATGGGAAGAAAAATTAGAAGAAATCCGGAGGTTCCAGACAGCCAAAAGCGATAGAAGAATAACCGACAACCAGGTGGAAAGATTGATTACAATTTACGAGCAGTATAGACACGTATTTTCCAATGCTCCTGGAAAAGTAAAGGATTTCCAATGTGAGATTAAATTCAAGGAAGCAGCCGATTTTAAGAAGAAATCATACCCCATTGCCTATTCGCAAAAAGAAGCGGTCCGAGCGGAAATAAATAGACTTATCGATGAAGACATTATCGAATATAGTTGTTCACCTTATACAAATCCTATAGTGGCAGTGCCGAAGAAAAACGGTCAAGTAAGAATATGTCTGGATGCCAGAGAAATCAATAAAATCATAATTAACGACCGAACTTCACCAGGTGAGATCGAAGAGCTATTAAAGAAATTCCACGGTACCCATTTTATTAGCACTTGGGATACCGTCTGCGGGTATTGGCAAGTGGAGTTGCACCCCAATAGCCGAAAATACATGGCATTCATATTCGAAGGGCGAAACTACCAATTTAAGAGGCTACCTCTCGGTTTAGTAAATTCAGTGGCCATTTTTGTGAAGTGTATGGACCAAGTTCTAGGTCAAGAAGCCCTACAATTCACTACGGTATACGTTGACGATCTATTAATTACGTCTGATAACTGGGAAGATCATTGTGACCGTATTGAGAAGGTGTTATCAAAACTGGCCGAAAATCACGTGACACTTAAACTGGAGAAGTCGAAATTCATCGCTGATGAAGAACAATTCTTAGGATTTAACCTATCTGAAAACGGCATTACACCATCACAGGAAAAAATCGAAGCAATACAATCATTCCCAACGCCCAAGAACAAAAAGCAGTTACAGTCATTTTTAGGTATCTGCAACTATTACCGTAAGTTCCAAAACAACTACTCAAAATTAACGGCCGAATTTTCGCAACAACTATCCTCTAGAGATAAGTGGAAGTGGGGAGCAGAACAGGATGCCACTTTCAAACTAATAAAGGAAAAATTCTTAGAATCAATAATGTTACGCCACCCCGACTTTAAGAGAGCGTTTTATATGAATTGCGACGCCAGCGACGTGAGTCTAGGATCCGTCCTATATCAAGAAGATGACCAAGAAAATCACCTTGTGGTTAGCTTCGCCAGCAGAGTCCTGAACAAGAGTGAGCGCAACTATCATACTACCGAAAAAGAATTACTCAGCATTGTATTTGCCTGCAACAAATTCCGAACTTACATTTTGGGTTACTCTTTAACCGTAAGGACAGATCACAAATCGATATCCTTTTTGAAAAATTGCAAATTGAGCCACGGGAGACTTACCAGATGGACGTTAGCGTTACAGGAATATAATATTAACTGGGAGTATGTGCCTGGAAAATACAACGTAGCAGCAGATGTATTATCGAGAGGAACATCCAAAACCAAACTTTCGAGGGAGAAAGAGAGACGGTAGCCAAAGTATATCACATTATAAAGGACAGAACAGAACTAGCCGAGATAATAAATAAAATAAAACTCCAACAAAGAAGCGAGGAGAAATTGAACAACATTCGCCAGAGATTAATAAATAAAGACGAGAGAGTTACCCCATACTATTGTGTATACCAAGACATCCTATTTATAAGAAACACTAACCAAAGTAACCAGTGGAAATTACTTATACCCAAAACTATGGAAAAGGAGATCACCTGTAGCGGGTCAAATTTTGGGTGTTTTATTTTAACCGTTTGGGGCATATACAAGTATATTTTTATGTATTTCGTTTTGGGCGGACTTTTCATAAAATCATTGTGCAACGTATGTGTCAGTATAACAGTCAATGTAACAGAACAGTGAAACAACGTAAGACGCAGTTGTTGTCGAGGAATGCAGCAGAGAATTCGCACCTCCACAAAATTCTGAGAACTTTGTACCTGTGTGTGGCAGCGCACATACGCAACTGCTCAATCACGCTCCAAGTGACGCTCTGGCAAAAAACTAAGATGGCCAGAGAGAGAAATTTTCATCCTTCATTTGGTTTCACTACGGAAATGCTGTTTTAAGTCCCACCCACTTTTATGACATTAGCCAGTGCCTATTTGAAATCGTCTGCTATCGTCACTCCAACAACTACGTGACTAGTATGATTCGAAACAGGGACGACTAACTGGAAGGCATTGATGTCCGTCGTCTTGACTAAAATGCTCCCGGAGTGGGGAACTGAGAGAGGCCGGCAGTTCGTTGTCGACTCCAGCCTGCGCAGGCCGCCCGTCAACCGGGCTCGTCACAAATTTATATATTTTAACAGTAAAAAGTTTAATAGGAGAAAAGTTTATGTGACCGCGGTCGAGTGTAAAAAGATTAAAGAATGTAACTGTATAATTTTCGGAAAATAAATAACAAGAAATTAGCAGGAGATGAGTGCGCGCACGAACCACGTTGTCGGCGGTTTTTCAGTAAGGGCTGGGGCTTTGTTATAAAGGGTTATGGGGTGTTAAAAATGTTTTGGGGTTACAATTAATAAATTTCATGTATGTGTGAGAGTGAAAATTTGCAGGCTGGGCTCTATCTGTATGTCTTTTATATAGTGATCACTAAGGTAAGATAGTTGAGTAAGTTAGTCTGTAGAAGATGCCAACAGAACAAAGAAACATGTAACTTAATCTGTAAAACAATGATCAAGAGTTTTTGAACAAAATTTAAATATGATTCTGAATAATTAAAATGTTAATTCTCTTCATAAAAAATGTGTGTAACTCATTCATACAACCTTAGAAATTACGTCTGCATCCCAAACATACGTATGACGAAACCTTGAAGCCACGCGATGGTAAGTAGGAGAAAATTAACAATAATTTTAAATTATTACGATATCATTCTTTTTATTAATATAGAAAGTTTCATTGGCGCCACGAAAGGGACGAATTTAAAAAATAAATTCCATACCTATAAATGGGATGCAATCGTAATTTGGAAGTTGTGTGAGAATACGCAAAAGATACTTATGTAAAGTTAAGTTACGCTAAGTAAGAAAAGAATATTTAAAATATAAATATATATTTAAAATATATATTATTTATATTGTAAACAGAATAAATACCTAAAAAATAATAATAATAATAATGGAAAATACAGAGAACGGAGTCGATTTGTCCGACTCGACTGTGATAAGCGAAACAGCTGAAGTTGAATCAGCTGTGATGAGTAGTCCTGAAATACATTCAACACCGAATGTAGGTCAAGACGATAAAAATATGAATGTGCATAACACAAATGAAAAAGAGGATTCAAGGATTCAAGTAACCCCGACCTCAACAAAAAACAATAAGGTGAATGACGATCCAATGAGTATTGTACTTAATTTATTAGAAAAAATGAATAATAAATTTGATAGTCGTTTTGACAGTAATGACATAAAATTAGATAGACAAAGCAGGGAGATTAATGAGTTAAAAAATGAAATACAAGAAATGAGTAAATGTGTAGAAAGTACTAATGAAACGATAAGATCCAGTTTGAATAAATTAGAACAGAGTGTAGAGCGAATGGGAGTACCGGTGATGAATGCAATGCCAGATAATGAGTTGACAAGTAATAACAATGATAATACAAATAAAAATGTGGTGTTAGAAAATGATGGTGTAGATGTTGAGAGTGATAACGTAATGGTAGAAAGAGTAGAAGTTGATAATGAAATGTTAATGTGTGTCAGTGAGTTAGAGAGAGAGTGGAAAAATAATGTTGTGGTAGAGTGGGGACAGAGGGCAAATTTTCCCTTTATTATTTATGATGTTTATGATGATTTATTGAGTCCACAAGTGTTGTGGTTGAAGGGCAAGAGTCCCGTATTGGTAGATGAATTGAGGTGTTTATTTTTGTGGAGTAATTGTGTACCCTCTGTCCGGAATAATTGTGAGAGTGTGATGTGGTGTTATGAAGAGAGAGAGGTAAATAGAGAATGGTATGTAACAGAATTGTATAATTTGAATAGAAAGTATGATGAATGGAAAGAAGGCTTAGAAATATATTTGAATAATAATGATTACAATGATTTGAAAAAAATAATTAGACCGATAGTGAATGAATGTAATGACGGAGACTTAACAAAAATACTTAACGTAGACTGGTTTAATGAGTATTCTGGTAAAATGAGTGAATTTGGTTGTTCTGGTTATGACACACAAAGTAACCATTTGTTTGTAAATAAAAAGCAACAGTGTTATATAAAACCAAGGTTGATTTGGGACGATGGAGGGTAGACTGTAAGACAATAAAAGACAATTAAACATTTTGTTTTATGGTTGTTTGACATGGCAGATTTGGACAGGAAGTGAGATACACTTGAACAGTTTTGACGTATATTTTGTAAATAATAGTGAATTCATTTGTGTGTATTGTGAAGTGTAATGTGTATATGTTTTAGAAAATGTTGCTTTAATAATAATAATATTATTAATATTTTTGCACTCTAATTAAATAACAAAATAATTATGAAGACAATAGTTAATGATTTGTAGAATGTTGATAATAATGAGATATGTTATTTTAATAATCAAATGAATTAAATAAGTGGAGATGTGTAGATAGTGTGATTGAATATTATGTGTTTGAATTTTATAAGGTAATTAAATTGTGTGATGAGATTTTAATTTAATAATCATGAATAAATAAATAAATGTTAACTGATCTATTTTGTGGAATAACTTAATGATTAAAAATATGTATTAATAATAAATTTAGAATTGTTGAAAATCTGATTGCAACACAGGATAAATAAATAATGAGGATAAATAAAAAGAGTTAATGAAACATTTTAAATAATAATGTTTATAAATTTTTATATAAATTATTTAAAAGAGAATTGTTTGTTGATGTATACTAATAACCCAGGTTTATTGCTATTTGTGCAATCATTTTATTGTTGTGTGTTAGATATAGTTGTTGATAAAATGTATTTTCATTATGTGTGTATTTTTTTTTTCTAAGCCAATCATTAGACGCCTGGCAGGCAATCAACATAATAGAAGTAAGTGTTGATAATGTATTAAATGTATTTGTTCAATTTTAAGATGTAGTTTCATTGTGTTTTAATTATGTTAGGATATCAGCTGATCAACAATACCATGTCACTGGTATATTGGTTTGTAAAGGTTACAAATAATTAATGTTTTGTGTGCTACAGATATTTCGAAGTAAAGATAAAAAGAATATGCAGATTAATAAAAGATAATTTATGGGTGATAAATGTTTTATGTGACATGCAGACCTGTCCAAGTTGAATTAAAAGCTGAATGTGAGTTTGAAATAATGAATATGATGTAATGTTGTTTTTGAGTTGATGTGATATAACAGAGTTGGTGAAGTATTAATGTTGACACAGTGGTAATGGAGACTTTATGTAGATTTTGAATGATATATTGTTGTTTTTATAGTTAATGAGGTTATTTTGTGTATTTGTAGTAAAGTAATGAGATTGAGATTTTTGGGGAAGGCAATGTTGTATTAGGGGGTAGTGTATTTGGGGAGTCCGCAACAAGGGTTGGGACGGGATAGGGACCGATTGGCGCCGGAAAGGGTTACCTAGGGAGGGTCCAGGAACCAACATAAGGGAATGAGTTTTGGGAAGGAAACACGTATCCTATGTACAAAGGGTTGGAGAGTATTTTTTTTTATATATGTAGAGAAGGCGGCGTTTTGGGTTAAATGATAAGTTGGGGTTTAGAATGTCCTGATTAGTAGATATTTTGATAGAGATGGGTGTCATGATAATTGAGTTGATTAATATTGGAGTCAAAGGGGTAAAGATTATATATGTAGACAGAATAAATGAGAATAAATAATTTACATCACCCCCAGTAAGGTAGAATTAACTGTTAACTAAGGAGAGGAATTTATAATAAAGAATGTACAATTGTTTTTTCAACCAGTGACAGAATGTTGATAAAATTTGAAAATAATGTAAAGTCAAGAAGTGTTTAATTTAAATGATTTAAATGCCAATTTGATTATTATTTATATTAATATTGTGTTTATTACAAATATTTTATGTTATTATGTTTGTATTTCAAGGTAGGATATTACAGATATTTAAAGTGTTTTCAGAAATCATACATAACATATGTAGGTCAAGGGTTTTGTACTTGACCTAGTTAGGATCAGCTGATGAGTTCATACACCTACTAAGCTTGTAGAGTAGGAATTTAATTTTAATTTGTTTGTTTGATTAATTCAAACTAATCTTTGAATAATTTTAATAAATGTTATTTAATAAATAAATTTAATAAATATTTAATGAATAATTTTTTTTGAATTTTAAAATTTTGAAAATTTTAAATTTTTTTTGAAAAAAAAAAAAAAAAAAAAAAAAAAAACTTGATTTGTCGCCTGCCAGCGAGTGAATATGTTGAGTAATGATTATTTTATTGTGTATGTATTAATGATGTTCCTTTTGTTGTATTGCTTTGTATTGGTAGGCTATAAATTGTTCTCATGCTAGAGTAAGGATGTACTTGTATTAATAGGAATGTTTAGGTTAAATCATTGAAACAAAAATCAGAAAAAAGAGGAAGAGAATTTTTTGATAAAAGATTTTTTTTGAATATTGAATTTTTTGAATTTATAATAAATTTTAAAAGGAAGTTTTTATTTTAATGTAATGTTAGTATGTGTGAGCCCAGTATCTGCTAAAGGCAGCCCAGCTTGCAAAAAGGGGAAACATATCGGCGGAGGAGCTGGAGTAATTGTAGCCAGGGATTGAGGATTTTTGGGGGTAGTATGTTAGAAGGCGAGGTGTGCTGTGGTGCGAGTCTGATCAATTTCTCGGTGTTGGGATCTCTTACGGAGAAGTCCAGTGATCTCGTTCAGATGAGTCCATGGTCGCTGAGCCAGGGGGGTCGTGTACCCATGAGATTAAGAACAAGGGGGTTGTGGCACCAGTTCCTTACCGATCCTCTTCGGGGTTATCGATGAGATTTCTTCTGTCGTGGACAGCAGAATTCTCATCGAGGGGGTATTGTAGCGGGTCAAATTTTGGGTGTTTTATTTTAACCGTTTGGGGCATATACAAGTATATTTTTATGTATTTCGTTTTGGGCGGACTTTTCATAAAATCATTGTGCAACGTATGTGTCAGTATAACAGTCAATGTAACAGAACAGTGAAACAACGTAAGACGCAGTTGTTGTCGAGGAATGCAGCAGAGAATTCGCACCTCCACAAAATTCTGAGAACTTTGTACCTGTGTGTGGCAGCGCACATACGCAACTGCTCAATCACGCTCCAAGTGACGCTCTGGCAAAAAACTAAGATGGCCAGAGAGAGAAATTTTCATCCTTCATTTGGTTTCACTACGGAAATGCTGTTTTAAGTCCCACCCACTTTTATGACATTAGCCAGTGCCTATTTGAAATCGTCTGCTATCGTCACTCCAACAACTACGTGACTAGTATGATTCGAAACAGGGACGACTAACTGGAAGGCATTGATGTCCGTCGTCTTGACTAAAATGCTCCCGGAGTGGGGAACTGAGAGAGGCCGGCAGTTCGTTGTCGACTCCAGCCTGCGCAGGCCGCCCGTCAACCGGGCTCGTCACAAATTTATATATTTTAACAGTAAAAAGTTTAATAGGAGAAAAGTTTATGTGACCGCGGTCGAGTGTAAAAAGATTAAAGAATGTAACTGTATAATTTTCGGAAAATAAATAACAAGAAATTAGCAGGAGATGAGTGCGCGCACGAACCACGTTGTCGGCGGTTTTTCAGTAAGGGCTGGGGCTTTGTTATAAAGGGTTATGGGGTGTTAAAAATGTTTTGGGGTTACAATTAATAAATTTCATGTATGTGTGAGAGTGAAAATTTGCAGGCTGGGCTCTATCTGTATGTCTTTTATATAGTGATCACTAAGGTAAGATAGTTGAGTAAGTTAGTCTGTAGAAGATGCCAACAGAACAAAGAAACATGTAACTTAATCTGTAAAACAATGATCAAGAGTTTTTGAACAAAATTTAAATATGATTCTGAATAATTAAAATGTTAATTCTCTTCATAAAAAATGTGTGTAACTCATTCATACAACCTTAGAAATTACGTCTGCATCCCAAACATACGTATGACGAAACCTTGAAGCCACGCGATGGTAAGTAGGAGAAAATTAACAATAATTTTAAATTATTACGATATCATTCTTTTTAATAATATAGAAAGTTTCACACCGTGGATTACCACATTAGATATGGTCACATGGGAGCTATTAAAGTCATAAAGGCATTAGAAGAGAATGTGTATTTCAAGGATATCAACAGGAGAGTACGCCGTTACATTAGAAATTGCCACCTATGTCAGATGGTAAAGTGTAACAACGAGAGGAAGGAGGGTTTAATGATACCAATCACCTCATCCAAGAAGCTAGAAAAGGTATTTGTTGATATTTGCGGCCCCTTACCAAGGAGTGGGGGAAGACGACAATACAAATTCATTGTCATTATCTTCGACCACTACACTAAATATACGAAGTTGTATCCGATCAACAGAGCCACCACAAAAAATCTGTTGAGTATAATTATGAGTAAATACATGGTAGAGGTAGGCGTGCCAGGGTCGATAATCACTGACCATGGAACCCAGTTCAAGGGAAGAGTATGGAGGGAAACACTGCTGAGTAAGGGAGTGAGAACCTTCAAAACCTCAGTGTACCACCCTAGCAGCAACCCCGCTGAACGAGTTCTCCGAGAAGTAGGAAGAATCCTGAGAACATACTGTCACCAACAACAAAGAAAGTGGGAAGAGTATTTACCAGCTGCAGAGGATTTTATCAACCTGGCGTACCATCAAGCAATAGATACAACCCCATTTACCGCTATGTTTGAGAGAAGACCTCCTAGAGAAATTATAGAATTAATAGAATTTCCCCCAGGCGATGATTACACCTTTGACCAAGTAAAATTTTATAACAAGACCGTCGAACGAGCAGAGAAAATGCGAGAAAAATATAAGAAGCAACAACCCAAAATAATCCAGTACAAAATGGGAGAACTAGTATTACTAAAAAATCGAGAGCTCCCCAGTACCCTTGAAGGAATTGCAAAGAAGTTCCTACTACTATACACTGGACCCTACACTATCGTCAAGGATAATCAAAACAACACATACGAAATTATGGATACAAATACCAATAGAACCAAGGGAGTCTATAATCAAGCTTCACTGAAAAAATATAATCATCCAGAATAAGTGAAGGACACCATCATTTGAAGGAGTAGAGAAGAAGAAGACCAAAGAGTGTAAAACAAGAGAAGGACATTATCATGGAAAGAAAAGGAAAAGAAAAATATTTATTTATATTAAATGATTATCGTGACCCCAAGAGTATCTATAAAATCAGATACTAACCATTAATGTATCATTATTATGTTATCACTTTATACCATAGCTATCAAATATTGTATACCCAATAACTCACCAACAGAAGAAGAGGCTATTCTTATGAAAAGAAGAAAAGAAAAATGTTTATTAAGTGAATATTGTATATAAAAGAAGAAATTTTATTAATCAAATATTGTATTAAATATTGAATGAAATATGTTTGTCAAATGAATGTTATATGTAACACGAGGAAAAGAAGACTAATATCTGATGACTAAACCATAACGAAAGCAAGCAACTAGTGAACACATTTGAGATATTTTAAACAATGTTTACTATCACTTTTAAGAAAAAATTGTGTACTATTCAAAATAAAATGTTAAAAAATTATGACATTTGCTAGAGAAGAAAAGGAGACCATTAATGAGAATATTATGTAGAAAAGATAGTGAAAAAGAGAATTGACCAAGAAAGAAGAAGAAAGAACCAGTCAATGCGAAGAACAATTTTGTCACGATATGGAGAGGAAAAAAAAATGAAGATTATTTACAAATGCTATTTGTCAACAACATTAACTAATGAAGATCTGCAGAAGCGAAGAAGGAATCCAGAAGAGAGTGTATAATAAAATATAAAAGGCATGAAAATGAATAACCCCAAGAGTGTTTATTATTATTAGTCGAAAGAGACTGCTTATGAGTATTATTATTTGATGAATTGACTGTAGAAAGTTCCAGCAATCATTTAACTGGGCAGGGATGAGGTACCCCTGATCTCAGAAAGAATGTAGTTATGGACGACGGAGTTAGGTAAGCCAGAGAGCCCACCCGAATCGATTCCAGCTACCAAGTTAGGGAAAAAATGTTAGGGAAATTAAATATTTAAGGGAAAAAACATGACAAGCCAAGAATATAATTAAACAAGATTCCAAGAGTATGAAGAAGAAGGAGATGCAGAGAATATAGTGAACTGAAGACAAGTGTAAGAGTAAATACAAGATATGAAAACATTATATGTGACTTAAGAGTGAAATATAAAAAATTGATAATTTCTTCAATCATAAAACGAAGATATCAGAAATGATCAATTCTAATAAGGAGGCAATATGTAACAGTACATATGTTACCACATCCACCTAAGTACTGAAAATTAATTTGATGGCCACCACTAGAAAAAATACATTAAAAGGTCTAGAATACCACCAAGTATACTAAAGAAAAGTACCATAAGTTTGAATAAGTGAAGCATCATTGAAAGGAATTCACTAGTAAATGCACCAAGAAAGAAGAAAAGAAGAATCAAGACGAGACGACCGACATACTATACCCAATAGATCAGTGAGAAGGACACAACACAACCAAAAGAAGAAAGGAAAATCAGTGAGGAGGACAAGACAACAAAAGAAGAAAGAAGAGTCAGGAAGAAGAACACAACAAGGACAACTTCAAGAAAGAAGAAGGAAGAACCAGTGTGAAGAAGACAAGTGAAAACCTCATCATGTATAAAATGAACAATAGTGAGGAGGAGATCAGTGAAGAAAGAAGAAGGAAGAAGGAAGATCACCAGAGCAAACACAAGAAGAATAAGGGAAGACAACTGAAGTAAAACAAACTAACATAAACCCTGAAGGAATATTTGTATTAAGAAGAAGGAAGAATTGTTAATTAATTATATGATATGAATCCCTAAGCTGTATGACAAAGTCAACATTGACAACAACTCATTTAATGAACACATTTATTGTTTATGTAAAACACATTATTGTAAATAAGTATTAAATATTGTAAATAAAGAGCCACAAGCAAACTGAATAAGGACAAGATGAGTTTATGATAGCTAAATGATGTGTAGTTATAGAATAAACAGAGAAATATGCAACCAAAATAGTGAATGACCAATTGTACAGTGGGAATGATGTACATACAAACCCACTAATTAACAACAAATAAGATAATACAGTAGTAAACTAAATAAGAACTATTGACAATGTACAAACATGAAATGAAAACCAGTCGAATAGTTTAAGACAGAAATATACAGCCATAAACAACACATCAATGTTTACTGAACCTATGACATAACCTAATCTGGGCATCCAGTTTTCAATAAAACTTGATAAAAAATGAACCAAACAATGTTAGACCAAAATGTAATGAGCTAGGAAGTAAATAGAGCATGTAAGGAATGTTTTGTACACGATAGCTAATAGTATAATAGTATATAAAAGCTATATTTAAGTAATACAAGTATGACCAAATCCTTGTAATGGCAAAGTGACACTATGCAACCAAAATTATGTAATAAACACATTGTACAAAGCAAGTAACCCAATTAATGATTTGGTATCGGACAGAATACTATTCCTATGAGCAATTGTAACCAAAATAACCATGTAAATAGTTTATATAAATGTAATTATAACTCAACCATTATGACAACTAGCTGCAAATAAAGTTTACAGCAACCAAACCTTGCTAATAACAGAGACAAATGCAGAGTGAACTGCATCACAATAACTATAAAGTCCTAGTGACTAGTTCAGTTATCAATCAGAGAACAATACATCTAAAATGTCTATGATATTAAGCATACTACCAAGTAAAGCCATATAGGCATAGCAGGCCTGATTCATAAGTGATAATTAAGGCAATTAAACAAATAATTTAGGGAAAAAGAACACTGCCAGTAGTGACTTAACCCACCAAGGTATAAATATACTATGTTAGAACTTAATTAAATATTGTTATTAATAGGATATAAGAGAAACCAAAATGTATGACAATACTACCAAGTAAAGCCATATAGGCATAGCAGGCCTGATTCATATGTGATAATTAAGGCATTAAACAAATAATTTAGGGAAAAAGAACACTGCCAGTAGTGACTTAACCCATCAATATTTCATTACAACTTGTTAAAAGTTAATTAAATACTCTTATTACTGTGTAATGAGCAAACCAAAAATGTATGACCATAAGTTTAAGAGTGAAGCTATGAAAAAGGACATAGTATTAATAACAGGACATAGTTTTAAGGGAAATTTGTACAGTAGCTTAAGAGTGAGACATTACTATAAAAAATAACATAAAAACCATGAATTGTTAATAATTACTGGTTTAATGGACACCAAGCATAAATGCTAAGTGCTAATTCTGATAACCCTTATCAGAAATATATGATAAGGGGACTCAAATTAATCGTCTTTCAAAACCACGAACAATGAGAGTAAGCACAACATTCTCAGTGCAATTATAAGAAAGATATTAGACTTTTAAAAATAATTGCATTGTGCTTAGCCCTTCCGCGTGGTCATGTAAACCAAATTTTCATAATCTTGTCCCCAAAGACTGACGCTTATGATAGCGTCTATTTTGACGAAGTCTACCGTAAATAAACGAATTGGCAAAAACTGACCAATCAGAACACATAAAAAATCCGAAATTCATCATTCCAGCCCATGAGCCGGAGACAGTCTTACAACAACAGCGAAGCGGAATGCACGCTAGTCGACGCCTCAGAAAAACGTGCGTTTGACAGCAAAACAGCATCAACCATGTTAACCTCAAATTGAGACATAAGTTATCTATCAGAAGAATCAGTGCAGTATATTTACAAGTGTAATCTAATCGGAGTTTATGCGCATAGGAGTGTGTGCAGTGTTGTGATAAAGTTCAAATAATTAATTAATCAATTTTAATTAATTAAAAAAGTGTTAATAATTAATAAAGTGTAAACCTTCAACCGACGAGAGACGCAAGTATTATTAATTACGAATATTATGTCATGATTAGTCTATAAGCAAAATAATTGAACGCTAAAAGCGATTAAAATTGAAATATAGAAACAATTCAATTCCCTATCCTTAATAGAAGGGAACCAATAAATACAAATGAACAATGTTGAAATTGAACGTTCTGAGTAATGACAGTTTAACTATTTGTATACTGTAAATATCTAGGATAAGCAAAGACATTGTGATATCAATGAAGAGTATACGTACTCTAATACCATCAGTAGATGGAAGTATAAATATTTTGTTATTAAATTCAATTAATAGTTTCGCCGGTGTGCGATAACTATAATAAACAAATTACATTTACCTGAAATGGGAGTATCCAATTTCATAGATGATTGTAGTACATGATAATGGATTATAACAATCACTATTAATTATTAATAAATAATTCACTACTTTTAACCAAATAATGTTGCACTAAACTAGGTATAAAGCATGTGCCTAACTATGAACAGTGGTTCATATTTTATATTTTTTCATGAATAATCATTGAATTTTTATTTTTATGTTGACTCTAACCGTAGCTATTATTCCGAGAAAGTGTATTTTGCAGTTTAAAAGAACCTACTACTTTTATTATTATCATCATTATTAAATTTTCAAGTCGAACAATCCAACATAACCTATAAATTTGTCAAAACACATTGTATTACCAACCAGAGGCAGTCATGCCAACTAGAGCTCATCATTTGTTTTAGAGTTCATGTTTACTTTAAAAGTATTTATTGTTAACTAAAAAGAAGGACAAAACTCCTTATTGTATTGAATTTCACTGTGTGTTATTTGAATAAATCGCCATTATTGTTTTTTACCAGTGAAAGAGTTGACTTTATTTGTAACAATAAAATTACAGCTTAGAGGAGAAAAACGAGGCGGTTGGTACCTTACTGAGAATGCGAATTATTCAAATTGAATGATTCCTTGTTTTGTTTACAACCGTTCAGATCAACATACTTACAATCTTATACAATAATAATATATATGAGTTGTTATGTGTACCATATCTGTGTTTGTGTATGTTAGTGTATAGGAAGATCTCCTCAAGACAGCTGATCTACAAAGAGTCAACGGAACGTCAGGTGAAAGAATTTTGACAGTAAATATAATATACAAAATTAAATTATTTAAACAGACAACTAATACGACGAAAAAAGAGTAAGTACCGAGTTATTCAATCCTGGATTCAACAGTAGGTTGAATTGAGGGGAATAAGTCACTAAACGGTATAAAATAATAATAAAATTTGATATTGAACAATCACAATTAGCCGAGATCAAGACCCAATTAACAGTAAAAGAACCCTGAGACAATTTAATAATAATAATAATAATCAAGCTATAAATAAAGAGACGGAACTCGTCCATCAACAACAACTTGTAAAATTGCTTAGAAGGATCTCTTTTTATACCAACTATTAAACATCAACTTTAAAAAATTAAAATATAATCTTTTCATGTTTGCTCACTGAATGGAACACCAACTAATAGTGGTGGAAATATGAGAAGCACATAAAGTTAAAACTGCATTAAAGAGTTCTAAATGTTATTTCGTTTCCCAGTACAGCAATACCAAACTGCAGGTCAAATAATTAGGTAAAAGCCATCATCACCTTCTACAAGTATTAAACAAGAAATGGCTTGGTCCAGTCCCAAGCACTTTTTTGGGTGCTGGAGTGACCAAATTTCTACATGAGGTTCCAGAACACTTTACTGACCTAAAGGATTTTCTGAGTAGGCTGATGGGCAATCCCAGGTTTCCAGGATACATAACTTACTCTACATCTACTCAGTAAGACTCTATATATATTTTTCTGAAACTGCAAGTTAAATTTTGTCCCACATATATTACACTTTGTGTAACTTTACAATATCGCCAACAACATCATTAACAATGTTTAATTAATAACCTAGAATAATAAACAAAACACAAATGATAAATAATGGCAGTATGTAATAAAGTATACCTAGAAGAATATAAAAAACTGATAAACTACCTTCAAAAATAAATTTGATATCTAATACAAAAATAACAGTAAATTAAAAAACATTTTCAAGTTGTGAAGTGCAAAATCAAAATGGTAATAAATAGAATACAATACAAAATAATTTAAAATATAAATACCTTTCCACCAATCATAACTGTTCGAGGAACAAAGCTGCCATTCGGATTCCGTTTTATTCTGTTGTATAAGGTAATGATGTGCAGGCAGTTAAGGAGTTGGCGTTTATATTCATGAATACGCTTCACCTGTTTGAACAAAAATGTTATTAATTAATTATAACTTGTATAATATGAGGATAAAGTAGAGCTAGCTCCCAATTAAATCTTATGCTGATACCCATATCTTTTTGCAATCAAGTACAATGGTTCCTTTAATATCATATATTCATATCCCAATTAAGGAAAAAACTAAGTGTATAGTGATTAGCAAAAGGCCAAACATAAAGATAGGACAAGACAAAATACAACAGGTGGAGTTGTTTAAATATCTTAAAAGATTGATAAGTGAAGATACACTTATTAATTGCACTCGTGAAATTACAGCAAGAATTGCTATAGCGAAAGAAGCATTTAATGGGAAGAAAAGACTGCTGTGTGGCAAAATTAATAAGAATTTAAGAAAGAAGTTGGCCAAATGTTATGTGTGGAGCATTGCTTTATATGGTGCAGAGACATGGACAACAAGGAAAGAGGATGAGAAAAGATTAGAAGCATTTGAGATATGGGTTTGGCGAGCAATGGAATAAGTAAGGTGGGTTGACAAAGTAAGGAATGATGAAGTTTTAAGAAGAATAGGGAAAGAGAGAAGAATCCTGAAGGTAATAGAAAATAGGAAAAGGAATAGGTTAGGTCATTGTTTAAGAAGAGACTGCTTGCTTACAACTGCCATGAAGGATGTCATAGAAGGAGAAAAATGGAGAGGGCGTAGAAGAATGAAGTTAATAGATAGCATTAAAATCAGAGGGTGTTACGAAGAAACAAAAAGACTGGCATGTGATAGGACAGCTTGGAGAACTCTTACCATTAGGGCAGAACATCAAATAATATACGCCTAAGTGATGCCTGATATAAGATGGAATGCTAACTTTACATTTACCATTTAAACAATGTCAGAAAAGTACAGACATGGTCACTTTAGTTCATGCTCACAACTAAAAAATTATGTTACTGTACCATACAATGTTGCAATTATCCTATGCTGTAAGTATTTTATTACTTTGTACATACCTATTTAAGTGATTTAAGAAATACAAAAACTAAATAATAACATGTATTGTGAAAACTGTCTTTGACTTACGCCTTTTAAATACTACCTAAACTGACCTACTTTGATACTTGGCCTCCCCTGCACCATTCTTTTAGCAAAAGCTTGCAAGGTTCACTTATTCCTAGCAATTACTTGTCCTATATCAAAATTATATTTTCATACAGTAGATACCTGAATATCAAACATGGAGGACGGGTTGATCTTCACATTGTATTCCTTTTCCAGCATCATGGCCAATCTGAGTTTATTTTCTTGTTTTACTTTTTGGACTACACGCTGGAATGAAGGGTCTTTTGCCCACTGTTTCAACAGCTGCAGCTGCTCTAAGTGAACTATCCAGTCTTCACCAATTTTCTAAAAAAAAAAATCATTCTTCTGTTAATTTTACCTATATGTTCATGAATGTACAGTAAAATTTAAAGGTAAGAGCATATGCGCAGAAACCAATTTATGGATGGACAAGTCCACTTTGAAATTGTAAATGGCGGGAGGGTAACGGAGAATCAGCTGGTAGGCAAGTGAAGGTATTGCCAACTTGTGTGTGATGTTTTAGTTACCCGTACATTGTTAATTACTATGTGACGTATTATTTCAATTTATCATTAATTGTATCATTGTTTTACAGTCACACATTTTTATAAGTTATTTAATTTTTTAGTTTATTTCTATTGGTAGTTTTTATTCTGTAATTAAGTATTATCGTAATAATTTGTGTTATCATCCAGTAACGAGATTTGTTAAAATGGATACTTCTCCTTCAACTAGCAAAGACAGGAAAGTTATTCATAGTCAAGCATGGGAAGTAATAATAAACAGTTTTTTGTTGCCCAGGATTAAAAAGATTCTTGCAATTAAATTAATACGAAGAACGCGTTCCTTTACATACTGATAAACTGTAGAGATAGCTGAGTTTAATTAAGGAGTGGAAGTGTACAGTTTGTAAATTCCATTGCGACAAGAACGGTCAGATGGCTGTAGTTTTTTATGTCTCAGCAGTACACAATGACAGAACTAGACAACACTCAGATATGTTTATAAAACATTCTGCTGTATAAAAGCAACAAATTCCAATACGTGAGAACAGTACATATCATTTGCTTGATTTGTATAGTAATACAATTACAATATTATTATTATTATTACAATAATAATTGTAATAATAATAACAATTGTAGTAATAATAATAATTGTTATTATTATTTGATTTACGCAAGAAACAATAAATGTATAATTCTTTTTTTAATGCCAGCTGTGTGACTGTAGGTACACATACACACACACACGCGCACGCGCGCGCACACACACGCACAGATAGAGATTCGTGGTGATACATTTACAAACAAACCTTAACAGTTGCGAATTTTTGTTACTATTAGAATTGATATTCACAGGTTGCCTGCACCATCACTGATAACAATTCTCTTCTCACATCTCACAGCGACTCCCTCCACATCGCCTTTCCCCTCTGACCATAAGCGTTTTGCGCATTTCCATGCCATTAACTTTCAATTTTGCTATACAATACTATACTAACTATATCTACTTACGAGAAGACTAATATCTTCAGAATGTGTGTGTGTGTGTGTGTGTGTGTGTGTGTGTGTGTGTGTGTGTGTGTGTGTGTGTGTGTGTGTGTGTGTGTGTGTGTGTGTGTGTGTGTGTGTGTGTGTGTGTGTGTGTGTGTGTGTGTGTGTGTGTGTGTGTGTGTGTGTGTGTGTGTGTGTGTGTGTGTGTGTGTGTGTGTGTGTGTGTGTGTGTGTGTGTGTGTGTGTGTGTGTGTGTGTGTGTGTGTGTGTGTGTGCATATAGTTACATGGGACCTTCGGTTACAAAATGATTTAAATCAGCTGAAGAGATTCTACTCTATTGTGCGCACGACGTGTATTTAACGTGACAAATTTTCTAAACATTGTTAAATCAGTTGCTGTGAAATTTGTAGAAAAATAACTTTACATGTTCTTTCTATAGATAACTATTTACTATTTCTTATTATTTAATAACTAAATATTAAGGACGTTTAATAATTTGCCTAAGTGGTAATAAGTAATCTCAACATGAATTGGTTCTTAAGAATTCATAGTAATCTATTTTCTAACAGTTACAAAGATCACAACCTGTCACTACCATCTGCATTGGTATGCAGTTGTTGACCATATTCAAAACAGGTTTCTTTCTGATCGTCAGTCAACAAACACAGTAAGCATTTTTCAGTGATACGATACACTTAAATTTTTCCACCAAAAGTGAATCTAGAATAATCATAATCTTTGGAATGATACTAGCAGTGATGTTAAAATACAACGCTACCTCTGCGATGCAGTCGGCCAATGAAGGATTGCACAGCAGAAGCCAGCGACGTGGTGTGATGCCATTAGTTTTATTCTGGAATTTCTCTGGAGTCATCTCATAGAAATCATGGAAACTAAACAAAAAATACATGGTAATGCATTTTATTTTTAAGAGATTATACATACTATTATATTATATATTTCCCACGTATTACACAAGTTAAACAAACGCCAGAGTGAGGAGTGGCAGACACCAAATTCACCAAATCCCAAAAAAAGCAAAAATGAGCAAATCCAGTAATCCAGTATCAAAACCATTTTCATTTGTTTCTTTGATAGTAATGGCATTATCCATAAGGAGTGTCTGCCTACAGTACAGTTTGTCAATCAACATGTTTACCAAGAAATTCTTGAGAGGCTGCGGAAAAGATTGCCTGCATGAGACGAGCCATCATGAACACCTGGATGCTGCATCATGACAATCATACCTTGCTACACAGCACTCTTGATTAATAAGCTTTTGGCAAAGAAAATATTCCTGTTGTTTCTCATCCCCCTTATTCTCCTGACTTGAGTCTCTGTAACTACTTTCTCTTCCTGAGATTGAAAAAACATCTCAATGGGCACCACTCTGGGACAATAGACAACATTAAAAAAAATGTAACTGACCAGCTGAAGGAGATTCCAGTTTCTGAGTTCCAGCACTATTATGAAGAGTGGAAAACCCATCTAAAGCACTGTGTGGCTTCCAAGGCAACCATTTTGAAGGTGACAGAGTCTAGATATGGTATGATTTTAAAATAAAAGGTTTTACTGAATTAGTCTTATTACTTAATTTACAGACCTCGTATGTAGATATTTTAAAATCATTTTATTTTAATGCTGATGACCTTGATATGACGATGAAACTTATGTGTAAAATGTGAAATGTGTAATACACATTGGAAGCAAAAGTCAGAAGATAGATAAAAATAATAATTTTCTATTAATAAAATTAGTCACTTGGATACAAAGACAAAAATGAAGTTTAAATATACTCTGACACAAATATGTATGCTAAACAACTTAAGGATACATTACCTCATTCAAAATGACTTACATGTCGTTTTTAATGATTTCAGAATGTAGAGCAGCAACCCCGTTGACAGCATGAGAACCAACAATTGAAACGTGAGCCATGTTCACTCTTTTTTCACCTTCTTCCTCGATAAGAGACATACGTCTCATGCGGTCAGTGTCACCTGGGAATCTTGCCTGTACTGCCTGCATAAAATTGAAATGTACTTTCAAATAAAGTTTTTCATTAAGCAATGAAAATCTAATAATACTCACACAAAAATATACCAAACTTATTCTAATATTAAAAGAAAAAATGTATCAGACAGTATCTTAACCCTCTGATCAGTTATCACTAATGTGTATGTTTTTTCTCAAGAGGGGCTGAAGTTAGTATTATCAGTATTCAACATTAGTTGCAATGTTATTCATGCTGCGCTTTAATGGATTTTTAATTAAGAAAGTTGTGTTAGTGGTTATAATCACAAACAGAATTATCACTGTTGCACACCACTATAGAAAATTTATTCCGATTAGTGCTTTCAAGCTTCTCAGCTCATCGTCAGATCGGAAATCGGTGCTAATCAGAATAATTTTTCTATAGTGGTGTGCAACAGTGATAATTCTGTTTGCTTTAATAGATGGTTTTTCAAACATTTGGTATTCATTCTTTCTTAGTGTGATATAATATATGTGTGGTTGTGGTGACCAATTTGCGTTCTTGTCACACGTTTGTGCTGAAGTGTGCTTGGAGGTTATGTTGTGCTTAGTTTATGAAAATGTAGATGTGAACAGCGTTTTCTTTTATAAATAACTTGTACTGTTCACATTATATAAATTATACAGTGTCTGAGAAGTTAATTTAGTGTTGAGTGTTTCTGATAAACTACCTTTGCAAAAGTTTTAACTGTATGACTGAGGACAACATTCGTGAATATACTGTATTATGAACTATGAATCAAGTGACAAAGTATCTATTTTTGATGAATTGGAGAGTGGAGATGATCTAATTAAAAGTATTTATTTTTTTTTCCAGTTTGCCCGTAACTGAAGTTACGTTTTGCATTAAATTACATTTTTCAAAGTTTCAAAGAATTCCACTATCAGAGGCCTAACTTACTAACCAAATTGTCATTTATCAAAGAGTTAAAAGTAACATACAATGGATCTTATTTGATATAACATTAATATCCCTAGAAAACAACCACTAAATGAGGAATCTTGCAACTCGTATAATGTATCACACATACAAGGATCATCTAAAAGGAATATAGAAGTCAAGAAGTTGATGAACAATGTGCATTTCTTTCTGGAAAATTATGCATAGACCACTTGTTTGATCAAAACAGATAACAGAAATGAAGTTGAAACAGGGAAATGAGGTACATATTATTACACTGAGCTGAAAATAACAAAAATGCTTGTGCAGCAATGCACAAAACATCCTTGGGATATACAACCTAAACAAAAGGATAAAACAATAAAGACAGGACTGGACAGACCATGCTGAAAAGGGTGCATAAGAACAGGATACCAAAACAAATTGTGGTTTATAATCCGAAAGGATGGCGGAATATTGGAAGACCAAAGAAGTGGTGGTTGGACCAAGGAGTGCGCAACGGATCATAAGGTCCACAGCCTGAAGAAGAAGAGAATTAGTGACATCAATGGTTATTCTGTTTCCACTGCACAACATGATGATACATGAGACCATCATAACAATATGCTGTTTATAGACTTGACAAACTTGATAATGTGCCCGTGGAGAAACCATAAGAAGAATATGAAAATCAAATATCTGCAACAAAACATTTCGAAACCGAGTAGGAATCTACATCATCAGAACAAAGCTAATCAATTTTCAGATGGATTTAAACCAATTAAAGGACTCAGGCACAGATGGTGCCTGCCCCTGCACTTTTGGAGACCTTTGTAGACGAAAATGTTACCAAGAAATGTAGTAATGTGAGGATACCAACTGATGATCAAATAATATATACGTTACAATTCATGGATGACCAGGTTGTGCTGGCAACCGGGATAAGGCTGATTTGGAATATGACCTGCAAAATTGAAGAGGAATATGAAAAGGCCAGTTTACACATGAAGTTAAGTACGTGCAAATATATTTGTGTGGGGAATGAAGCATCAGATCTAGATATAGAGCACAACGAGAAAATTAAAATTTGTGACACCTACACCAATAAAGACAGACAGGATGAAAAAGAAAACAAGGAACTAACTGGTTAAAGACAAACTGGTATAATTGGAATGAACAGTACTTGGTTGGGTAAGAAAATGTCAAACCAAAAAATACAACATTTACAACACACCTGTAAAAAGTATAGTTCTAGTAATGTATGGTAGAGAAACATGGAGATATGGTGAAGCAGATTTAACAAACAAAAAAAAAAAAAACAAAAAAACTAATGCTTTGGACATGAACTGTAAAGATCCTGCAGAATATTGTTACGACGGTCTACCCGATCGTCGTAGGTACAGTGGAAACAAAATAAGTACAAGACAACAATTAAGTCACTAATCACACCTTTAATTTTTACTGTTAAAAAATCAACAACAGTGTCTACAACAAATCAAATGAAAATTGTTCACACGCAATAAAATGTCCACTAATATTAAAACTCAATTGTATTACAATTATACTGTCCGAATATAAAACGCAACACTTCACTAATAACTACTTGAACGTACACAGTAATAACTCGAACCGCTCTGTAAATATATCGCACTAATACTCTCGAACCGCACAGTCAAAAATTCGCCTCATACTTAACTGAACGTCATTTGAGTACAGGTATTTATAGCCAGTCGAATATCTAGACGATTCCTAATTGCATTGTAGCATGCGTATGAACTACGTAATTAACTGTGCCATTGACATACTCCGCACGGCTGGCGGCATCGAGAAGTTTCTCGTAGATGCATATACAAGCACGTACACCACACGCGTACACTCTGGATCTCTCTGGAATGTTCGACAAACACGTAGATTGTTCGTGATGCCATAACACTGCCCCCTCCTTAAGCCTGTTCATCCCGAACTGGCAAACCGTCTCTAAAGTTGTACTTAGCCAGGCGATCTAGGTGGACGACCTTGAACTTTCGCTGTCCTTCCTGTTGAATCCGATAAATAACATCGTTAATTCTTTTTTTTACATTGTAGGGTCCTTCCCAGTTAGACTGAAGCTTAGGCGAGCGACCACGACGGCGCTTTGGATTGAACAACCAGACCTGATCTCCTTCTTGGAAACCCACACTATTGCTGCAAATGTCATACCGAGTTTTCATTTTACAAATAATAAATAAATATATTTACCTTTTTTTCCTGTCTCGTGACCACAATATAATGCAATTAATTATAATTGACGCGTTTCGAGACTATGTCTCGTCATCAGAATATTAAAATTTATCACTCATTGAGATCGTTAAAATTTTTTAAAAACATTAAAATACAAAATCGAAACCAAATCATATAAGCATTATGTGAAGCGAGTGCGCACTCGATGAAAGCCGGCCGGACACTGAATATTATCAGTTACAGATAAATTTTAATGCTGTGTCATACAATGGATTCGACTTGAAATGTAAGTGGTCGTTTAATATGAATTTACGGTAGTATTTGTCATTATGTGCTTTATATATTTCAAATTCTTCACGTGCATTTAAATAAGCGCCTTTACCACAGACATGTATGGGTTTCAAATTGGTGTCAAAACTTGTATAATTATGGTTCTCCTGTATAAGATGACGAGCATAGTTAGACTTTATATAAGATTGTGTTGTCAAGTCCTTTACATTATGCTTAGGAGTGTGCTCAACGAAACGTTTATAAAAACCTCTCCCTGTCTGACCGATATAAAAACATTCGCAGTCATTACAAGAAAGCTTATAAACACCTGTTTTCATTTCCAAAGGTGTACTGGTTCTATTACAAAGCCTATTAAACAGATTGTTATTGGTTTTAAATGTTACAGTTCTATTGTTATTATTTAATACTTTTGATAAAATTTTGGGCATAATACTGGTGTAGGTTATTGAAATAAAGGTTGGTTCCTTATCTTGTATTACTCGTGGTTTTGACAATTTACGCTTATGCTTTTTAAGGAGGTTATCAACCATGGAAGATGTGTAACCATTGGCAACAGCAATGTGTTTTATAATATTTAATTCACTTCTAAAATCATTTTCATTAAGAGGTGTCATTAACAATCTGTGTATGAAATAATTATAAGCCGCCATTTTCTGCGAGAATGGGTGGTGTGAGTCAGCCGGTATGGTTACATCTGTGGTAGTCGGTTTCCTATATATACTATATTTCAATTTACGAGGGCTATCCACAAAGTAACAGACGTTTTGACCGACCACAGCGGTGGGCGGCGATAGAGCCGCCATCTTGGTGTCAGAACGTTCCTACACTCAGTACGGATCCAGCTGTGGTAGCGTGCGGTCTGTGCCCCTCTTACTTTGCTCTCTGTGACGTGTTAAAATGTGCGCTGCAATAGAAAATCCCGCCACTTGTGAGGTGCGTTCTGTGATTAGGTTTTTGTTGGCAAAAAATCACAAACCAATTGAAATTTATCGCCAACTTTGTGATGTGTACGGAAAAGGAATAATGAGTGAAAGTCGAGTGAGGCAATGGTGCATTGATTTTAAAAATGGCCATACCAGTGTTCACAATGAGGACCGCAGTGGTAGACCTAGCCTTGTGACTGATGAACTGGTGATGAAAATCAACGACAAAATTCGTGAAGATCGTCGTTTCACGATTACGGAACTTTCAAAACATTTTCCCCAAATTTCACGGAGTTTGGTGCATGAAATTGTGGCGGAAAAGCTTGGTTACCACAAATTTTGTGCTAGGTGGATTCCGATAATCCTAACGGAAGACCACAAAAAACAGAGACTGGCTGCAGCACTAACTTTCCTCGAAGATTACGATAAAAATGGTAACAAAGTTATCGATCGTATCGTAACTGGGGACGAGACTTGGGTGAAGCATGTCAATAGTGAAACAAAAAGGCAGTCGATGGAATGGGGACACACAAATTCTCCCAAGAAACCAAGGAAGTGTTTGCAAACGCTGTCAGCAAGAAAGATCATGGCTACTGTGTTTTGGGACTCTGAAGTAGTGATTCTCGTTGATTTTCTTGAACGTGACACAACAATTAACTCAGAGAGGTATTGTGAAACACTGAGAAAGTTAAGGCGCGCGATACAAAACAAGCATCGGGGAAAACTTAGTGCGAAGGTTTTGTTTTTTCACGACAACGCACGTCCACACACGGCCAATCGTACCCGAGAGCTCTTCGATGGTTTTGGATGGGAGGTGTTCGATCATCCACCATACAGCCCGGATTTGGCGCCGAGCGACTATCACCTCTTCCCAGCGATGAAGACATGGCTCGCTACACAACGCTTTGATACTGACGCCGAACTGCATGCCGGTGTAAACCAGTGGTTGAAATCGCAGGCGGCAGATTTCTACAGAGACGGTATTGAAAACTTTGTGCCACGGTATGATAAGTGCCTTAATTTGAATGGCGATTATGTAGAAAAATAGCTTAAGAGTGTACCTTTCAAATGTATATAATGCAATTTTGTTTTTTCATTTTGTAAATTTTTTATTTCAAAACGTCTGTTACTTTCTGGATAGCCCTCGTATCATCACATTTGGTGATAGTCAAGTCAAGAAAATTCAGTTTATCTATTTCAGTTTCATGTGTAAATTGAATGTGTTTATTGATATTATTTAAATGATTTTTAAAGTTTTCTATTTGACGTAATGTGCCCTTGTATATTATGAAAGTATCATCCACATATCGTGCGTAGAACATGATGTTTTTCTTATGAATATTGTTAGAAAACAAGTGTGTGTTTTCGTAATGATTTAAATAAATATCTGCCAAAAGGCCCGACAGCGGTGAGCCCATTGCCAAACCATCGCATTGACTATAAAATCTGTTGTCAAATTCAAAATAATTTTGGTTTAAAATAACTTTAAGTAGGTTTATTAATTCATCTATTGCTTGAGTTTTTAATTTGTTGCATTTCATCAGATTGTCCCTTAAAATATTAAGTGTATAATTTATTGGGATATTTGTGTACAAATTAACAATATCGAGGGACACTAATTTATAATTAGGTAATAATTTGATATTATTGACTTTATGTATAAAATCAGTAATATTTTTGACAGTGTGGCTATTTTCTATAATTAAACTATCCTTAATGATTTTTACTAATTTCTTAGCTGTACGGAACCCTGGCGCTGTAGTGAAATTAACTAAAGGTCTAATTGGCATATCAATTTTGTGGATTTTTGGCAATCCAGTTAATATAGGGGCTTTAGCGTTACAAGGTTTTAAGTAACGGCGAGTACGTTGATCAAATAAACTTGTACTTTTATTAATCTGTGTATTAAGATTTTTGACATACCGGTGTGTTGGGTCCGATGCCAGGTTTATAATATTATTGTCTGAAATGAAATTATGAACTTTACTCGTGTATGTTGTATTATCCATTATTACCAGAGTTCTGCCTTTATCTGCCTTACAAATGATTGCATTATTATCAAGTAATTTGGTTTTTATCTGTTTCAATATTTTATAGCTTTCTCTGGAACTGTTGTTATTAATTAAATGACTAGACGAGTTAGGCGACATGTGTGTGTTCATGAATCTCTTGAACCGGTTGTTTATCAGATGACGTGCCTCGTCTTGTATTTTTGGATCAGCAATCGCTTTTACTGCTGTTTCAGCACTGATAAGCTCATGGGCAATATGATAATTATTAAAAAATTGCGTTATTGCGTTATACTGTGGTCACGAGACAGGAAAAAAAAGGTAAATATATTTATTTATTATTTGTCATTATAAGTGACCTGGATACCGACAGACATGTTATTTTCATTTTATCACTGGCAATCTTCAGCCATCCTCTTACCAAGCGATTTATTTCTCGCAGTTGGTTTTCTAATTGCGAGGAATAGTTCTTTGGCTCTTAGGACTGAGTCTCAGGTGATCCAAACATCAAGTCCCCAGGAAGACGAATCTCCCGTCCAAACACCAATTTTGCTGGAGTCATGCCGGTTGTGTCGTGTACTGATGACCTATACGCCATAAGGAATAGTGGTATACGTTGGTCCCAGTCTGTTTGGTTCTCGTCAACAACTTTCGAAAGATGCTGAAATGTCCTGTTGAATCTCTCAACCATCCCGTCCGACTGAGGATGCAGAGCCGTGTCCTGGTCTTGCGAATTCCGAGTAGACGGCATAATTCTTTAAACACTCGTGATTCAAAATTTCTCCCTTGATCCGTATGGATTTCCATAGGGGCTCCATAATGGCAACAGAAGTTGTGAACTAACTGCTTCGCCACAGTGGTAACCTCTTGATTTGGATTTGCGTAGGCTTCCACCCACTTAGTAAAGTAGTCACCTACAACCATGATGTACCGGTTTCCATCGTCAGTAACTGGGAATGGTCCAGCAATGTCTATGGCAATTCTCTCGAAAGGTAGTCCAACGTTATACTGTCTCATTTTTTCCCTGCTTCTGGTTTGTGGCCCCTTGCTTGCAGCACACATTTCACACATCCGAACCCATTCCTCTACGTCGTGGCGAAGATGAAGCCAATAGAATCGCTTCCGCATTTTGTCAAGGGTTTTGTTAATGCCAAGATGGCCTCCAGATGTTCCATCATGCATCTCCTTCAAAACAGACTGCACTTTACTTCGGGGAACTATCAACTGCATGACCACGTCTCGTCCATCTGCACTTTCCCAAGCCCTTTTCAGCAATCCGTTTTCTAAGCTGAGAGATTCCCATTGTGCCCAGTAGCCCTTCAGCACTTCGGTACCATGGCAGATATCTTGCCAATCTGGGTGGCGACCTTCCTCTTTTGCTGTCAAGATCGGTCCAATGTCTTCATCAGTCATCTGTTCTTGTCGACAGTCTTGTGTTGTCCAGCCATCAACCAGGGAATCTACAGTGATGGCTTGAACATGTTCGCTTGAGTTTTGTTCTTCCTTTCTGTGGCAATGTCGGCAGTCTTCCGGGCACGGTCTTCGTGATAAGCCATCTGCATTACCGTGCAGGTGCCCCCGCCCATGTTGTACCTTGAAGTTGTACTCTTGCAGACGTTTGAGCCACCTTGCCAACTGTCCTTCCGGATTTTTAAATCTCAAGAGCCATGCAAGTGCAGCATGGTCGGTACGTAGTGAAAACTCTCTCTCATAGAGGTATTTATGGAAGTGCTCCAAAGCTCTGACAATTGCCAACAGCTCTCTTCTTGTAACACAATAATTTCTCTCTGGTTTAGAAAGCGTCTTGCTGTAATACGCTATTACTCGTTCTTCACCGTTCTGCACTTGAGACAAAACTGCTCCTAGACCAGTATTGCTTGCGTCTGTGTCTACGATGTACTTCCCTTCGGAAGCTGGAAAAGCGAGAATTGGCTGCGAACATAACGCAATCTTCAATGTTCTAAATGCTTGGTCACACTCTCTCGACCATTGGAAGTTTCGTTTATTTTCCGTTAGCTCATGTAGTGGTTTAGCAATAGTAGCGAAGCCTTTCACAAAACGTCGGTAATATGAGCATAACCCCAGGAAACTCCGAACTTCGTGTTTAATCTTCGGGACTGGCCAGTCTCTTACGGTGTCTACTTTATTAGGACCCATGCTAACACCCGCTGCCGAAACCAGATGGCCCAAATACTGTACTTCCTTCTGGAATAGAGAACACTTCTTCGGGCTCAGCTTCAGTTGTGCACCATGCATTCTAGTTAGAACTTCCTTAAGGTTTTCCAAATGATCTTCGAAAGTCTTCCCGATCACTATGACATCGTCTAAGTAAACAAGGCTAGTTTTCCACGTCAGGCCTCGGAGTATCAGGTCCATCAATCTCTCAAATGTTGCCGGTGCATTACAGAGTCCAAATGGCATGACGTTAAATTGGAATAAGCCACTTGGGGTCGAGAAAGCGGTCTTTTCCTTGTCTTCTTGATGAAGACCCACTTGCCAATGTCCACTCTTCAGGTCCAATGTGGAAAACCACTGTGCTCCGGACAACGTGTCGAGTGTATCATCATCGCGAAGTAATGGATAGCAGTCTTTCTTTGTAACGTCATTTAATCTCTGGTAGTCTACGCAGAAACGCAATCCACCATCCTCCTTCGCTACCAGCACTACAGGAGAAGACAAGCACTTGACGAAGGTTCAATTACTCCCTCTGTCAACATGTCCTGTACTAACAGAGACATTTCCTCTTGTTTAGATAATGGAGGCCTTCGAGGAGGTTGGCGTATCGGTGTTGTGTCCTCGGTATTGATGCGATGTTGCACAAGAGAGGTTCTTCCCAGTGACTGTCCCCAAACTGCAAAACAATTTTGAATTCATGTAAAAACTGTCTGAGTTCTTTTACCTCACCACTTGAGAGGTCATTAGAAGATCTGTTCAATAATTCTTGCAGTTGCTCTGGTAATTTGGAAGTATTTGAAGAACTGGATCTTTGTTGCATTATTCCGCCTACCCAGGCCACACGAGTCAATTTGCCTAGGAGCGTATTGCTTTGTAAAGTGATAGCTTGATCCAAAATATTCAGCACTGTAAAAGGTACATTTCCGGTTTTGTCAGGTTTTACTAAACTTCTGGCAATTAGTATGCCCGGTGTGTTGACTACCTGGGGTTCAAGTTTAGAGCACTGGTTGCCCCTAGTATCTACATCGGTTTTAACCATGATGATCTTTTCGGAACAGTTACGGCCACTGAGTTTATGACGTCCATCGATTTTTCTGCTGTCGTCATTGTTGACAGCATTATCTCTTCGCCTCCGATTCTCAAGACATTGTTTCTGAGGTCGACTATGAATCCGTAGCCGTTCATAATGTCCACAAAAAGAATTGGTTCATTCACAATGTCTGCAACAAGTACTTGTTGATTAAACTCAAGTCGACCGAGGCGTAGGTGTATCTCCACTTTTCCACACATTTTTACAGGCCGTCCAGTAGCTGTTCGCAAGCCGCAAGAGCACCAGATTGGCTTGAGATCTTTCACCACGTCGGGGCGCACAATAGAAACTGTTGCGCCTGTGTCAACTGTAATAGAGGTTGGCCTTTCTTGAACAAATCCGGTAACTACCAAGTTCCCGCTGTTTTTCTGAAGTGTAGAAATTGCGTATTGTCTAGGGGGTTCGTTCCTCCAGTTAGTCAGCACACGCCCCGTTGTACCCACTACTGCTCGTTTCCCTGCTGCTGAATTCTAACCCGACAATCTCGTTGTAGATGTCCAGGTTTCCCACATCTATAACACTTTGGTCTTCCATCCTTTCTTATTTTATTCTGTGGCGCCGACCGTCGCGTCTCTGTTCCTTGTTCTTCTTCCTCATCGTCTGTGCCGTCGCGATCTTTTAGCGCGCACTTTATGACTTGTCCAACCAGACGCCGATTTGGCGGCCTCAAATTGCAAAGCATGTACCAGGACGTCCGCACTGTTCAGGTGTCTTGCCATTCATAACACTTGCTGTAGCCCGTTATCTCGAACACCGGCAGTAAACGTCTGCATCGCGAAACTCGTTCGAAAATCTTCTGGCGCCTCAGGATAGGCCAGTCTAATTAGTCTGTTGATACTTGCTTCAAACTCTTGAAGACTCTCCCCGGAATGCTGTCGCCTTACTCTCAACTGAGTGCAGTACACATCTCGCAAATGTTTATCACCATACCGTAATTCTAGAGCTTTTATCAACTTGGCATACATGTTCTGGCTGTCAGGTGGCACTTTCTGTAGTAATTCTGCCGCGGGTCCTTTTAATGAGAGAACGAGTGAAACAGCCTTGTCTTTCTGTGTCCAATTATTTGCGCATGCAGCAGCTTCAAATTGGCGGAGGTACGTTGCCCAGTGACTGCTTCCGTCAAAGGTTGGAGCTTTGACATGAGCTACTGCAGGTAAAGTTATTTTTTCTGTAGACTTATTTTCTGCGTCATTTTCTGTTTTTATCATTGATACAGTTTGTTCACAAAGTTGTTTTGGCTGCATTTTTAGGCACTGCTCAACTTCATTTTTAATCTGCTCTTTTATATTTGTAATTGAATCTTCTATTTTTGTTGACATAGCTTTTTCCACACTCGACAGATTTTTCTACTTTTTGTAGATATTTTTGTAGACATCGATTCTTCAACATTCGAGACATATTTTTCTACTTCAGCTATTTTTAATGTCATTGATTCTTGTACCTCCGATATTTTAGTAACTTGTTTATTAAGCTCACCTCGTAGGAGACCCAATTCTGCGGTACTATGTTCTTGCATCTGTTTGTTCTGCTCCTGTATTAATGCTTTGATGTCTTCTGTTTCACGCTTCCGTTCCTCTGCCTCCTGTCGTTGTCGTTCCTCTGTCTCTAGCAGGAGAGTTTTCTGTCTCGCTTCCGCTTTCTCGTCTTGTCGTTTTTCCGTCTGCAACAGCAGCGCCTGTAAATTTTCCATCATCTGACTGGCATCCATTGTTTATCGATTAACTACGAATCACACTCGTCTTGTACAAAGTGTCCACTGTTTCCACTGTTAACTGTTCTATCCCACTTCTGACACCACCGTTACGACAGTCTACCCGATCGTCGTAGGTACAGTGGAAACAAAATAAGTACAAGGCACCAATCAAGTCACTAATCACACCTTTAATTTTTACCATTAAACAGTTCGTACTTAACAACACAGTGTCTACAACAAATCAAATGAAAATTGTTCACATGCAATAAAATGTCCACTAATATTAAAACTCAATTGTATTACAATTATACCGTCCGAATATAAAATGCAACACTTCACTAATAACTACTTGAACGTACACAGTAATAACTCGAACCGCTCTGTAAATATATCACACTAATACTCTCGAACTGCACAGTCAAAAATTCGCCTCATACTAAACTGAATGTCGTTTGAGTACAGGTATTTATAGCCAGTCGAATATCTAGACGATTCCTAATTGCGTCATAGCATGCGTATGAACTATGTAATTAACTGCGGCCTTGACATAGTCCGCACGGCTGGCAACATCGAGAAGTTTCTCGTAGATGCATATACAAGCACGTACACCACACGCGTACACTCTGGATCTCTCTGGAACGTTCGACAAACACGTAGATTGTTCGTGATGCCGTAACAATATATTGTTAGACGCACGTAATATGTATGCACACACACATTACAGCTGGGCTCTGTTGGGATAGCCGAGATACTTGTAGAATGTTCCGTATTACATAACACTATAGAATGGACAGAGCGTCTACTGAAAGAATAAGAGAATTAATGGATAACAAAGACACAATAAATGACAACATGGAAATGAAACAATTATTACCTTATGGACAGATGTGAAAAGATGTGGTCTGAGTGTCAACCACCTAAAATGGTTCTAGAATCAATACCACCAGAAAGAAGGAAACCAGAAGACCAAAACAATCATTGCGTCAAAGATGATGGTTGATGGTTGTGGGAGAGAGACATTTATCAGAATAAATGATACGACAGAGAGGACTGAAGAAAAAAATCTAGAAATCTGACAGTGTCACCAAACACTATAAACCTGATAGACTTATACTTAACATAAATATAATATATATGACGTGTGAATTTTCTATGCAGTACTTACAGTGGTAATCATTAACACGAAATGACGGGGACCAGTTATTTTTTTCGTGTAAACCGAATTTCGCGTTAAGCGAACAAAAAGTGAAACAAAATGAGGAAGTGAACAAATAGTGTACTGTAGATTATTTATTGTACTGTCTAGTAAAATGCAACAAATACAACCTTTTATTTATCTTCATGGTTTATTACTGTTAATTTTTCTTAAAATTATTATTAGCTGTTCTAAATTTAGTCCTATGATTTAGGTTTTCTTATAGACTACTGTATGTCTTTCAACTTTACCGTAGTTTTCGTGTTTATCTTTATTTAAAATAATCCGTTATTTTCTTTTGCACACAATTTTGCACTATTTTATTTTCAACAAATTGTTCTAATTTATCAACGTGTTCAAACATTTCACCTTCCGAGTTGGCTTCAAAATATCAACGAACACGGCTCAGCAACGAAAGCATATCGGTAGCAGTAGGAACATTTTCAATATCATTTTCCGTGTCAAGTTCGTCGTCACTATCATCGCCTTCACAGTTGTCAACTTGCACTGTTTCCACGATATCGGTATCTGTTAATACGGGAGCCGTAGTTACATTCTCGTCGACAGTCACGTACTCATTTAGAGAAATTGAAACATTTAATACAGATGACACACGATTAAACATTTCAGATAGTGTAGGATCAATTTCATTTTCTTCGGGTTGTTCAGTTTCTGAATTCAAAATGAATCGAGCATGAGCGAAACAATTTTGAATTGTTGTAGGCGTCACGAGGTTCCACGCTGTTCTTAACAAGTTACAAGCATCCAGAACATTTACACAGAAATCTTTTTTCCCCTCAATAGTGGCCAAGTATTTCCGCAGAAGTAACTTTCTGTACTGAAATTTTAAATTTTGAATAATACCTTGATCACAAGGTTGTAGGACACTAGTCGTGTTCGGTGGTAGAAAAACAAGTTTAATTGCCATCAATTTTAGGTCACATGGGTGGGCAGGACAGTTGTCAATAATTAACACAATTTTCCTCTTCTGAGAAGTGAAATGTTTTTCTAACGAAACCAGCCACTCTGAAAAAATTTTAGATGTCATCCACGCTCGTTTGTTAGCTCTATATTCTACTGGCAACTTTTAACATTTTTAAAACAGTGCGGCTTTAAACTTTTTCCTATAATTAGTAACGGAAGTTTTTCTGACCCATCAGCATTGCAACCTACCATCACTGTCGCTCTCTCTTTGGACTTTTTACCACCAGAGCACTGCTCCCCTTTGAATGAAAGTGTTTTATCGGGCATACAATGGAAAAATAGTCCTGTTTCATCGGCGTTGAAAATATCCTTACGTGGATAGTCTTTTAAAATTGCAGGCAGCGTAGATTGCAACCACGATGATGTCATTTCTTGTGACACCTGTCCTGATTCACCACAGATGTTTTTAAAGTTTATGCCATTTCGTTTTTTAAACCTTTCTAGCCAGCCAGGATTTGCAGTGAAATTTAAGTTCATCTGTTCAGCAAAAACGTTTGCTTTCTCCATCAGTAGTGGTCCAGAAATAGGAGCATCTTGTGATCTTGCTTGCTTAAACCAAACAAGAAGAGCAGCCTCTAAGTTTTCGTGGTTTGCCTTACGGAAACGTTTTCTGCCTGGTTCAAACTTGCCCGACTCACACAGTTCTAAAGTTTTATCTCTATTTTTTATAATCGTGGATAACGTCGAGTTTGGTATACCGAATGTTTTACAGATTTCTGTTTTAGTTCGAATACCCTCATTAACAGCTTGGAGGAGTTCAACTTTTTTTTCTAAAGAGAGGGCACTTTGTTTACGCACTTTCTTCTCCATCTTACTTCCGGACTGCAAAAACGAAATTTACGAAAGCGTAACTTCACTTAACACGTACACGTCACACGCTTAACGTCACTTAACTGGCTGTAAAAGACTAAGAAGTTTGTACAGTAAAAAAGTAAACAGTTAATCCTCACAACTGAGTAAATTTTTTACAATAAAATGTTATCGGTACCGTACCGCAAACTTTACCACCGCTGTATTCGCACAGAATACAACTGAACTGAACTCACCACACCCTATACAGTAGGTAGTTAATGTAAGCGATAACGGTTTATTTGCGGTCAATGAACAACACATTTGGTGCTGAAGAAGAGGCTATGGTTTCTCGTAAACAACGGTACACTGTATACAGTACGTACTGTAAATAGAACTTGGTACTGAAGACAAAACAAAACAGGTAGACAAAACAAACTATGGTCACTACCTGCTCTTTCTCTTTTAGAGATGAAGAATGGATTCCTTTACATCGAAAACAAGCTTTTGGGCGTACTTGTGTGGCTTTATTTTGTATGCAGTTACTTAAAAGCCAGCCGAAAAAAAATTATTTTTAACAAAAAATTTTCGTGTTAACCGATATTTTTCAGGTAAACCTTTCGTGTTAACCGTACAAATAACACACTGTACATAACAAACGGCGATCGGTACCCAAGTGGTATTTTGTGTTAACCGATATTTTGTGGTAACCGTTTTCGCGTTAAACGATTTCCACTGTATTTGTTAAATGCACATTTTAATATTACTGAATATTACAACCCCTCTCAATTGGGCAGGCCAGGTGGAGTCTTATAGTACACTAGATGGTTTAACTGTTGACATTTCAAGATTTAACAATTATAAAATTAAAGAGACTCTTCATATCTTACCACACACACACACACGCGCACGTGCACGCACGCACGCACGCACCACACATACACAGATCTGTATCATGTACGTTGTAACGTCGCGGTTTTTCTAGAGGTTTTAGCGAAAACTTTGTATGTGGCTTATTGGGTGTTCGTCTTATTTAATTAAGCTCCCAATGTTGTTATGCGCCAATCTTGTAACGTCGCGGTTTGAGATATTAAAGTTTCCGCCTCTCCGCAGTCGCCACTTATGAATTATAATAACTGACGTTTTAAAAAATAAATAAAGGATTTTTTAATGTTACTCAATCTAAACAGAAATCGAGAGTGTGTGATTTGGGGTCAAGGAGAGAAGTTGTTCAGCCTCATGAGGAAGAGAGAGTAAGTACCAATTATTTACACTCGGTTTAGACGATTTCTGATTTTTCAAATTGTTCACTGTGATTTAAATCAGCTGATTGTGAGACAAGTTTCCATGCCTAGTTCAACCAGCCTACACTATAGCAAAATCTGATCCGATGTGTTGATCTCTTCTGTTTTTGTGCTGAAATCTATTACAACTACCCACTACAAAAATTATAACACACTTTATTATTCAATATCATTTTTCAATAATATTATTTATTTATATTATTGGTTTTTGTTTCCTGCCACCAAAATACAAGTATCACAATTGATCTTTCCTTACATAAAACATAATATCGACTTCATCGAGTAAACATGGAATTGTCTAAAGAAAAAAAACATATATGGTTTTGTTTACCAAATTTTACACTATTTTCAAAACATCAATTAATATATAATTCTTAATAATTCCCCAGGGTTAAGGGTATGTTCTTTTTGTTATGAGATGGTCAGAAATGGATAATTACTAAGCTTTACAAATACCGAAAAAATATTAAATAAATTTGTTTATTTTTTCGTTTAGTATGTAGTTCCAGGAATGTAACGTAAGAGAGCAGCGTGCGTTTGTTTACTTTAAAAACATGTGATTAAATTTGACTAGTTTCGTGTTCTATACCAACATTCGGAATGCGTTTTCTTCGTTAACTATTAAACGAAATGTTTATATTACCTCTCTCCGTATGGTTCTTACTGGAATGAAGCTTTTTCTCTGGTGAGGTCCGTCTTGAGTTATAATTTCATTACCGTCTGGCTCATATTCTATCGTCAACTTGAACTATGGCGAAACTAGGTTGAATCATCAGAAGGTTTTCTTTCACTGTTTTTTAAGGAGTATAACCATTTAATTTTGATAAATAATGGATGATTATATAGTGGTCATGTTGCTTGTTAATGTTGTACTAATTTTCACTCCTCCAAAGTTCCAGAAAGGTTATTTTATTAGAATTGTAGTAGCATCATTTTGTCAACTCTATGGTTTTATTCCAAATTTATTATTATTAACAATACTTGTTATTTCCGTCACTCTTAGTAATCCATAGTATTTTTATTATACAGGCAGTTTGTAATTATTATAAATTTATATTTTATTTACCGAAAAATAATTCTTTTCCATTCCGGTTTCTTTATCAATTTGGTTTACATAATAAGTTTTTGTTCATTTTCTTATGACCTTGTATATAAGTATTTGATAATTTTATTATCTTTAAATAAATTTATATATATTATTTATTTAGTCTCTCATAGTATTCCTACACTGCACTACTTCCTGTTGCCATTTCCCTCATAGTATTATTTTAATTTTTTATTATCCTTTGATATTTAAAATTTTTTATGTTTTTTAAAACGAACCCTGGGTTATCTTATATTATAACACAAATATTTGAAAAAATATAACATTAACTTAGGTATAACAATTGGTTGTCCATACAATATAAATATTACAATAAATAAATAAAATACAGAATCAGTTAGTAGTATTATAGTCTACTCTCATAGTTTTATAATTCCCAAACCTACAGCACAATTCTGTAATAAGTTACCTTCACTTTCATTTTTTACCTCAATGGGTACACTATAACTCACTTTGCACCGTATATCACTCGAATTGTTTATCATGTTTAGTGACATACTTTAATTTAGAGCTAGTTATAGGTTACCCATTTCTGACCTTTATGTTCTTACATGATTTAATTTATTGGGACCGGGTTATGTAACGTTACAACGTATACACTAGCTAGACTGTCTGCACAGAACTTAATATACATGTAACATATTGCATATTTGTATATTTGCCTAGCTAATCAGCATATATACACATGTAAAAACACAAAATAAAAACATATATCACTTGATTTTATTTGTAATTGAAAGCAACAAGTCCCTCATAATTATTTCTTCTTTCCATCTGAAAATACACAAAACACACACACACACACACACACACACACACACTATGAGCTTATAAAACAAAATACCATAAAACAAACCTGTAAATGGAGGAAGTTAATATGATAAATAATTTCCATATGCCTAGGAAGAATAGACTGTAACATCGAACAAGGCCACCTTTCCAAAGCTTCTGGCAAGACGGTATGGTTGGTGTATGCACATGTTTTTACAGTTATATCCCAAGCCTGTAAACATATCCAATTTAAATAATCATAATCTTCTCGTAAATATGTCTCCGTATACTCTACTTAAAACATATTCTAAAAATATAGAACAGTACACTCAAAACATTTTAATAACAATAATACAATTACTGTATTACATATTTAATTTACAAACAGTAATTACACTAAGTGATTATGAAATATATTTATACCTTGTCCCATGGAAGACCTTCAACGTCAACAAGAATACGCATTAGTTCTGGAATAACCAAAGAGGGGTGGGTATCATTCAGCTGAATGGCAACCTTATCAGGGAATGTGTCAAAAGATGTTCTCACAGCATCTCTAGTGCCGAACTTTGAAGACTTAAACCGACGAATGATGTCCTGAAATTATTTAATCAGACTGTCTCATATCTCAATAATTGTTTATTCATAAATATCTACTGAAGATTACAGTTTCTAAAAATTGGTTTAATTCATTAACAATCCCTTGAATAAATAATAAATACTTAAAAAACAAGACTTTATGTATATTAAAAATTATATCAGAAGATAAAGAAATTAGAACTTGTGAATTTAGTTACAATAACTTTACTATTCACCTTAGGAATATGTACTCTCCTAATATATTTCATGATGTTAAATTAATTTTTTATAAACAATTAAGTAGCTTCACATAATTGCTTGAAACATAATTGGTTTTAATTTGTTAGAGTACACTATATGAAAAACGTACAGAATCACAATGTTATTAACCAGTTTTAAAAACCAACAGAGTACCAATATTTTGAATACCAATATCCCTCATTACCAATGTCACCAGTTGTACACATCAGAGCAGTTCAGTATCTTTAATTCTCACACTATATACACTATATTATAAATACCGCTATGTGCCAGTGGTAACAATAGCACATAGCAATCAGTGTTCCTCATATATTATGAAACCTATGATTCCAAAATATTTTGGAATGATGGCTCATTCTGAAGTTACCTGAGTGCCCCCCCCCCCACCAAAAACTGAGAACACGGAATGAAATATTCCATTACTACTATTCTTGGTAAAACATTATAACTGACATAATATTTCTAACAAAACAATATTTTCATATTAGGCAATAGTGGGAAATTTTTTGAAACAGCATACATCTCTGCATTGTTTCGTCTGTACCAAATGCGTAGCCGTGTGGTATGTTCACTGACAATCAGCACGTTTCCTATTACACCTTGCGGAAAAGAAAGACAGTGATGCGATTCATTTAGTGCAACTAATGACAGAATATTGCTAGTGTGAGATCTGTTTTTAGTGTTTAGAATTCAGAACTAAAAGTTTCTTGAATACCTCCAAGTATAATTTGGACCAATATTGTAGTGTTAAGTTATGTAGTTTAGTATTACCACTTTATACAAATAATTTTGGTACAAGAGCTTAAGGAAATAACTTTTCTAAAATTTAACAGCGATGAAAAAATGAATTAAAATCAATAGGTAGACCAGCTTCTGGAATCTGAATGGATCAAACGTGAAAGGGAGAATCATGTTTTTAATAGGCAACTTCACTTAAAAGATGGATACCAAAAAATAACTACATCTGTTGCTATAATATTCAAATATCTCTGTCATGAGTTAAACTCAGTATTGATAAATAATTAAGAAGCCTAAAATGCAAGACCCTCTGACCTCTTAATTTATTAAGCCATCGCTGCCTCTCTGACTACTTTTTAAGTAGCCATACCCTGCCTCAGTTACTGCAAATATGTATATACAGTACTTTCCAAATCAATCCTAAGAAAAATCAACTTACTAACATTAAATCATTAAAATATTTTGTTTTATCAGCCCTTCACAGTATTGATAAGTATTACCTATTAAGTATTACTACTATTAAGTAGTACCTTTCTAATACTGGTACACCTGATCAGGGGGGCACTCAACGGTTAACTGACTCAAATGGTTATCAGAGGCAATGACTAGGCAGAGTAAACAGAGTTGTTTTAAGTTTCTAACTTAAATGTCATTTATTTTATTAACCATTAACATTTGTTTTAACTGTTTTGTGTATTAAAACTGTCTTAATATTGTTTAAAATAAGATACTCAGTATAGGTAAAGGTAGTTGCTATTCAGGTTTTTTTTAATGAAAAAGGATTCTTTTAATAAGTCTCATTAGAGTTGGTCCAGTTATAGAGTATTTTCAGAATCTGTCTTGCCAGATGCTGAAATTCCCATTTTACTGAGGTAATTTGGTTTATAATTTCTGATAAAATATAAATCAAATTACAAATTCTCTTAGTTAAAAATAATTAACAATATGTTAAACTACTCTTACTCTTACGAATAATGAAGTACTTGGTTTATAAACCATGTAGCCTACATAGCCAATTGATTGGGTAGTAGTGAGGTAATAGTAGGACATGCAAATTCTTTTATAATTAATTTTATGCACTACTGAATTTTTAACAATGATATATACATTTATGATTTATTTTTTATACGTCAGTTTCAAATTAAGAGTCTAATTTTACTACTTTTTTCTTTTTGTCTTTTTCAGAACTTACATTGTCAATAATAGTACTAGTGTAAATCTGAAGGGGGGGAGGTTCCAAAAGCCAATTCATACAAAACTATTTGGCACAAAAGTCACTCGAATACTGTAATTGTCTGTCCTCGAATACTGGAATCTGCTAATGGTTTCTAGAAACTGTCTTGGCAAGTGGCATACCCCGAATGCTTATACAAAATGAAACTTATCCATTTTTCATATGATATACTTTCCACATCGTTCAGAATATTCCTATATGATCCATTTATATATTTTTGAAATCCTGGTGATATGAAACTATACATTAGGCTCAATAAGAAAGTGCAAAACATTTTCTGTACAAACCAGAATTTGTAGTTTAATTACAGAGGAGTAATACTTCTGCTACACATGTGGGGGGGGGGGCCAAGTAGTATGCTAAGGAAGTGCAGACAAGAGGGAAGTGGAGACACTGCACATATTCTGTTCAATTTCACTAGAAATTGGTGGTCAATGCTGATAACTTGTACGAGATGTATACTGTGTTATCGGGACCATAGTATGAAGCTGGATGCACATAGCAAAACGTAAGAAGTAATTGTCATTCCACATCAATTCTTAATATTCTTTTACATCTCATTTCTACATTTACAATACGTCACAATATCAAATTAGGATAAATACAAGTACATAGTTTTCATACCTGCAATGTAGCTGCCACCATGAAATATTCTTGTTTCAAACGTAGTTCTTTACCTTCAAAGAAGTTGTCATTGGGATACAGAACTCTGGAGATATTTTCTGCCACATTTCGGTCAATCACAGCCTGAACATAGTCACCATCATTAACTGTAACATAAACAAACTGTTTTAGTGTACTTAAACATGTTAAAGAGAAAAAAAATTTTCAACTTTTCGTTTTTAGCACCAATTAAAAGCTGAGGTTTTTCTGAATGCACTGATGTGCGACACTTGTTATTTAAAAAAAAAATTGCATCAAAATATGCTTTTGAACAATATATTACACCTTTTGACAGCTGCCGTCAATTAAAACTTATAATAATAATAATGGCTCCCATGTATACCGCCGAAGTAGCTTAGGAGTAAGCAGGGTAGGCTGCCTAATGTGAGCCGTACGGCATACAAGGAAAACAGTGTGGTCAGCACTACGCTTCAGCCGGCCATTATTATCCCAAAGATGTTATCCCAGGTACTCATTTTCAACAGGCTGTCGACCTGGGGGCTGAAAAACACACCTTGATTTTATGGTACAGGCCCGGGAATTGAACCCGGGACCTCTAGATTAGTAGCCAGGTGCCGTACGCACTGGTCTACTGAGCCGTCAATTAAAACTTCCATAGTCAAATATACATAACTTTTAAATCACACCTTCTAATTTCATGATTGTTTTTTCAAAACTTACTACATTTCATGCGCAAAGATTGGCAGCACTCAGCTGTTCAACTGCATTCAGCTGGCAAGTGTAAAAAGTGTCTCCATGGAAACACTCAAACTCAACTTTCACATGTTTTCCATTTTTTCTCGATTACCGAAAGTATGGTTTTTCAATACATAAGGAACATTTTTCTCACCAACCATTGAACCAATCGTTGTGAAATTTTCACACAATATTCACAGTTTTTTTCTGTCATGGTAAATGCAAATTTACATATTACAAAAAATAGTTTTATAAAAATTTATCAACTTTCAAAAGTTAAATGGGAAAATGTTTTTTTTTTTCATTTTCTGTGATACATTTTTTAACAAAAGAAAACTCAGCTTTTGTGAAAAGGTCTACAGAAATTGCTGTGAAAATTTCAAACAGAATGGCTTAGTAGTTTTTTTGAAAATTTTCCTTATGTTAACATGGTGGAAGATAGAGATTCCGTGTCCCCTTAAGAGAAAACATGAATGTCGCTTTTGGTGAACGATATACACTGTACAATTAATTACACAGATTTAAAACTACTTACAGAATTTCAAGTTGAATTCAACTGGTGCCTTTGCAGACCACAGCCTTAACGAGTTAACAACGTTGTTACCATAACCAGGAATCGGGTTATCATACGGCATTGCAAACACAACCTGCACATAAAATTTTGAATATAAACTTATGAATTCACTCTACAATTGACATTTTTTTGTTTACAGATGATCAGGCTATTCTGTCGGACTCTGAAAACAATTGCAGATATCCACACGTAAGACCAAGGTGACGGCTTTTCGTGGAACGGATCCCGTACGGGAAAAAATTCTTATAGATGGTACTGTCCTGGAACAAGTTAGAAATTTTTAATATCTGGGCTACAGTGTGTCTTATAATACATGCAACAACATTGTGAATAAGTTGCATAAGTTCAACCTTATGTGCGGGACCATTAGGTGAATCCTTAAGTTAGCAAGTAAAGGAACATGCCTAAAATTCTACAAGGTGATAGCTCTTTCCATACTTCTATATGGGTCTGAGAACTGGACTTTAACAAAAGTCCAGGCCAGTCACATCCAAGCGGCTGAAATGAGATTTCTCAGGCACGTGGTAGGGTATACTCTCCATGATCATAGATGAAACACATGTATACAGCAGGAACTGAATATTATAAGTATACTCGACAGGATCGCCCAGTATCGGCTGATATGGTGGGAACATCTTTGCCAAATGGATGACTGCCGCATCCCCAAACAACTCCGGAACTATAAGCTGAGGGGACGGAGAGGTGTGGGTTGTCCGAGGAAGCGCTGGAATGACCAGCTCTAATCTTTGCCTATTTGAGACCAGAACAAACCATCCTTGGTTTAATCCGTGAAGATGGTGATGATTATGAAACTTATGAATCAAATGGGGCTGATTTATAGAATCTTTCAGAAATGACATTATTTTTGGCATGCACAAATAAACAGTATTGCATGAAAAGGGGCAAACAGACACATGCTTCTCAGGACCAATAAAAATCTCAGACATATGCTGACCAACAATAACACCAGCACATGTACATACACGAACACATGCACACACATACTTTTAAAAAAGATGAAAATTTTCAATATGAAAGTTTATAGTTCACCTAAGAGTTCAATATAGTTATAGGCCTGACAGTGTTTCGTGAACACCGTCAGTGTTTCGTGTCATCTGCACCGATCCAATGCACAAATTACCCCCACTAAGAAGTATAGCTGAGTTGTCCAGAGAGGGGAGAAGAGAGACAGTGCGGTACCAGCACACCGTCTCACTCATGTACTACCTCTGTCTCTGTCACACACATGCTTCCATTGTTCTCACCACTCTTGTTGCAGCTGATGTTCATGCTATGAAACACTGTACAAGAGTACAAGACTGTTGTGCGCATATGCGAAATGACTGAAAATTTTGTTAACCTCGCAACGAAGTGTTTGTCTACTACGCATCGAGACCCAGATGTTCAGTTATATCGTCCTGCCTCTACCAACAATGTATTCAGTCTACCTCAGTACTGGTGTTATTTGGCGAACAACTGCCAAAACAATTTTACTCTGAAGAAGGCCTTCGATGGTAAAGCAGAAACGTCTGTAGTTAACATTTAGTTATACTATGGCTACATTATACTTAGACACTCCACTCTCCAAATTTGATTGGGTTTACTGTAACCAATAATTTTGATAAAGACGATTCCTTTTTCTTTAGGGTTACCTCCAAAAAGATGATAGGGTTATGTATGGTTAGTGTAATTTATGCAGATGACTATCTTGATTTTTAAAAAATTTATACATTTTAGTAGTTTACAACAAAAAAGTGTAAAACAAAATGAGAAAGGCTATGTTACGGTGTAACCCCTCTTTAAAATTTTTTTTTAATTTTATAAATTTTTTTTTTTTTTTTAAGAGGGGCCACCAGATATTTAAAACTAGGCAGAGGGCCTAGAGAAGCCAAAAATGTGCTGGGTCCAGTGAGACGGGACTTGCAATTAAACTCGGCTGTTAAAAAACAATAACAATTTTTATTTTAAATTTTAAATCTTCACATTCATACATATTAGTTGCAAATTCAATAACTCTACTTTAATACAAATATAATTTTCAAATCTCAACAATCCAATATTAATATTAAATATACAACTTTAAATTTTTTGTTTAAAGTTCAATCTCGATACAAAATGTAATTTTTAAATTTCAATAATGCAATTCTAAGACGAAATTACAACTTTAATTTCTAGTTCAATGCTAATATAAACTATAAGGTTTAGATTTCAATAATTCAATTCACAATATAAAATGTAAACTTCAAATTTTAATTAATTTTCCCAAATTTGCAATTAAAAAAAAATTAATATCATAAGTGAATATCCACCTCACCATTCTAAAAGCTTCATTAATATCTTTGAATATGGATAATTGCATGGTTGCATAAATACTCCTGACCTTATAATTATACATAAACATATTATTTTCATAACACATAATCATCTAAATAGAGCGAACATAGCATATAATTATATAAATTATCCTTTAAAATACTCGACATTAAAACATCCAATTGCACATAAAAATACATATACACAGAAACACATATCACAGCTACAGTACAGCATAACACAATACAGCTTGTTAATTCCGACAGGCAGCCTGTACATTCCCATTGTACCCATACCCGAATGGGGAGACATCTGGACTGGTCAACATGGACCAGCACTCAATTACCCATTTAAATGGCCCACACAGCCTCCAAGTAACAGCCAAAATATAACCTGGGAGGTTAAATATAACCTCCAAGTAAAAAAACCAAAACCCATTAACTCACAAGAGCGAGTAAAAGGAAATTAAAGTAGGAGAAAATAAGTAACAGAATGTAAAAAAAAAAAACTGAATAAAACGTGATGATTGGAAATTACAAAATTTATATTGACATAGTAGCCCCGCACCATCTGTAAATTACAATCTATAATTCAAAATAGTCCCCTTATAGAAGCATACCATCACATAGTTAACATAGCTGTATAGGTTTATAAAATTGTAAGTTTTTATAGAGAAAAAATATTCAAACGTTTACAGAACTCCCAAGTGGACATGACCACCAGCAAATTAAATATAAAAAGTAAACTGAAGCTGAAATTATAACTTTACAAATCTAGTATGAAGTAGTGAGAAATCCTCTTATAAGGTATACATAAAAGCTTAAGACATTCTGAAGTAACAATGGCAGTGATAAAGATTTAAAATCGTGTTACATGTTGAATAATTCCATAAAATTGTGAAATACTTTTACTTAACAGAGCAAATATATATATATATATATATACATATATTGGTATATAACTTTACAAACCTGAATTGACCCGACCGAGCACACGTGTCCGGCCTGATCGGACAATTAAGAACACGTCCGGTACCTGCATAAAACTGCCCCCGCAGGTACCTGAATCAGTTAAAAGAAAAAAATAAATAATCCCTTAAGACTTCCAACCCCCTATTAAATGAACGTTTATTAGTGTAGAATAAAGAGAACCAAACCTAGATACATGAAAAGATTTCAGATTGGCCGCAACTTTTACGACATCAATTTTTACTATTAAATTATTATTATTATATATATAAACTTTCACAATTGAACTTATTTTCATTTATCTTTCCCAAACGTTTCGAGGTGATGTTCCTCTTCCTCAGCGGGATTAAATACTGGATGTCATTTTAACAGTATAACGGTTATGTACTGGTGTGTGTGGTGGGGGTTGATGGTGGGAGGGAATTGGCGCTGAGGTTCAAATTGTGTGTTTGGATCAATGTATCGAATAGTGTATGTGATCTATAATGTAGTTGTTCATTTAATATGTTGTTTGGTTGTAGTGCGTAATGTCTGTATATTTCAAATTGTTCAGCTGTGTTTAGTTTTCTACTTTTAGGTAAGTAGTGTAATATTTCCATGTTGTGTTCTATGTTTGTGTAACTGTGGTTTTCGTTTTGTAAATGTGTGGCAAATGTGGAATGTATGTAGTTTGTGGTGAGGGCTTTTAAATGTTCTGAAAATCTGGAGGAAAAAGATCTTCCCATCTGGCCGATGTAGAATTGGTGACAATCATTACAATTTAATTTATATATCCCTGTTTTGCTGTATGTGTCTGTGTTTTTGTTAGTATTATTTATGTGTTTCCTAATAGTGTTGTTGGTTCTGTAGGCTACTTTATAACTATGTTTTCTAAATGTGTTTGCAATTTTGTGCGTATTGGAATTGTAGTATGTAAGTGTTATGTATTTACTGGGTTGTGTGCTGTTGATCTGATGTGTTTTACTTTTTGTGTTTACAATCAGAATGATCAATATTGCACACCACTATATAAAAATTATTCCGATTAGCGCTTTCAAGCTTCACAGCTCATCGTCAGATCAGGAATAGGCAGAAAATATGTAATACCCAACCCTTCACCCCTCTCCCCCACCCTGCTCACCCACAACAAACTAAAAATTAATGACCCTTCCCCACCCCCTAAACTCTGTCTCACCATCTGTACAGTTACATATTTTTCTAGTAAATTCCTTGTGTGTGTGTGTGTGTGTGTGTGTGTGTGTGTGTGTGTGTGTGTGTGTGTGTGTGTGTGTGTGTGTGTGTGTGTGTGTGTGTGTGTGTGTGTGTGTGTGTGTGTGTGTGTGTGTGTGTGTGTGTGTGTGTGCATCCTTTTAAACTACCCTCTTCCTCTCCACCCACATGGGTCAGTCATACACCCTTATTTTAAAACAACCAATTAGTACTATGAAATATAATTCTTAATCTTATCTATCTGCCCTCTCTCATTTACTTCTTAATCATGTTATAAAATATTTCTTCATTATCAAATTTAATTTTAATATTAATTAAATTGTCTAACCCTTTTTCTCTTTCTTTCAATATTTCTAACTCCTCTCTAAGCTTCCTTTCAACTGTGTTATTTACTACTTTTACAATTTCGTATTCTTCCAAAGGATTAACAAACTTTTAGTTTGTTGTGGGTGAGCAGGGTGGGGGAGAGGGGTGAAGGGTTGGGTATTACATATTTTCTGCCTATTCCTGATCTGACGATGAGCTGTGAAGCTTGAAAGCGCTAATCGGAATAATTTTTATATAGTGGTGTGCAATATTGATCATTCTGATTGTGATTTCAACCACTAACACAAATTTCTTCATTTTTGTGTTTAGGATGCGTTTGTGTAGTTTATTTATTAAATCGGGGTTGTATCCATTGTTGCCTGTTATATATTTGATTGTGTTTAATTCTTCTTGGTAGTCATGTGTGTTTAGGGGTATTGAAGTGAGCCTATAGAGCATGTAGTTGAAAGCTGCATGTTTGTGTTGAGTTGGGTGGTTGGATGAGTTATGTATGACCATGTCTGATGTGGTGGGTTTCCTGTATATTTTGTATGTGTGTGTGTTGTTTGTTTTGGTGATTGTAAGGTCTAAGAAGTTTATGCTATTATTTAATTCTATTTGTAGCGTGAATTTTAATTTATGGTGTATAGTGTTAATGTATTTGTGGAAATTTTCTATTTGTCTTTTGTTGCCATTGTAGAGGAGTAAAATGTCATCAACATACATGTGCCAATATATTATTTTATCGGTGTATTTGTTATTGTTCAGTATGTGTGCCTGTTCTATGGTGTGTATAAATATTTCGGCTAGTATACCTGATATAGGGGAGCCCATGGGTAGTCCATCTGTTTGAGTGTAAAACATGTTATTGTGTGCGAAATAATTTTGATCAGTGATAATTTTTGTTAGATGGATGATCTCTTTTATGTGTGTTTCAGGTGTGTTATTTATTTTTAGTAATTGTTCTAATGTAGTTATAGTTTCTTTTATGGGAACATTGGTGTATAGGTTTGTTATGACGAATGAAGCTAGTGTGGAATTGTGTGGAATGTGGACGTGTTGAGTTTTATTCACTAGATCTAGATTAATTTTGACGGTGGTGTTGTTTGTTAAATTTATGCTATTTCTGATTAATTTATCTAAGTGTCTAGCTATTTTGTGTGCAGGTGCTTGTGTGTTGTTTATAAGTGGCCTGATGGGAATATTTGGTTTGTGTAATTTCGGTAGTGCATTTAGAGTAGGGGCATTTGGTTTAATTTGTTTTAGATATTTGATGTTGTCAGGTGATACTATGCGTTTTGTGTTATTTAGGGTTTTGTTTATTTGTTTGTGATATTTTGGGGTGGGGTCTTTATTTAATTTAGTGATGTTGTTTTCATTAAAAAATGTTTCAATTTTGTTGTTTAAAGCCTGTTTTTCCATTATGACATTTATATTACCTTTGTCAGCTTTGAGTATGGTTAGGTTGTGTTCTTGTAATTTACGTTTATGTTTTTAATGTTTGAAATTCATTATTGTGTTGTTTTTGTTCGTAATGTTGTGTGTGTTGTAATTTGCGTTTTATATCAAAGCGTATGGTATCATGGTCTTTGTTAAGCGTGTGTTGTATGGCTGTTTCAGCATCTAGGACTATGTCACGTGTGTGCCTTATATTATTGTTGTTACTGGTTGGATTGATGCCGAAATATTTATCCACACCATAGAACAGGAACACATACTGAACAATAACAAATACACCGATAAAATAATATATTGGCACAGGTATGTTGATGACATTTTACTCCTCTACAATGGCAACAAAAGACAAATAGAAAATTTCCACAAATACATTAACACTATACACCATAAATTAAAATTCACGCTTGAAATAGAACTAAATAATAGCATAAACTTCTTAGACCTTACAATCACCAAAACAAACAACACACACACATACAAAATATACAGGAAACCCACCACATCAGACATGGTCATACATAACTCATCCAACCACCCAACTCAACACAAACATGCAGCTTTCAACTACATGCTCCATAGGCTCACTTCAATACCCCTAAACACACACGACTACCAAGAAGAATTAAACACAATCAAATATATAGCAGGCAACAATGGATACAACCCCGATTTAATAAACAAACTACACAAACGCATCCTAAACACAAAAAGTAAAACACATCAGATCAACAGCATACAACCCAGTAAATACATAACACTTACATACTACAATTCCAATACGCACAAAATTGCAAACACATTTAGAAAACATAGTTATAAAGTAGCCTACAGAACCAATTCTGTAGTAAAGTAAAGTAACCTCAGCGCCAATTCCCTCCCACCATCAACCCCCACCACACACACCAGTCCATAACCGTTATACTGTTAAAATGACATTCAGTATGAGGAAGAGGAACATCACCTCGAAACGTTTGGGAAAGATAAATGAAAGTAAGTTCAATTGTGAAAGTTTATATATACAATAATATTTATAAAGTGAATGAAGAGGATGAATCAACAAGATAATTATTAAATTATTATAAAAATACCTGAACGCCGGACACGGGCCCCTCGGCCAGGTCTACAATTACCTTGGGACGTAATTACATAATGAATTTATTCTAATAAAGTTCATCACCCCGCCCAATTATGTCTAGTTAGACGCAAGCACCATAGCGTAGAACTTTTTAACAGCAAAAAATGCCCACACAGGAGGTTTGCTGAAGTGGCCAAATGTATATAAAAAGATTAAATTTCACCTTCGTATTGTCCTAGAATGTCTCATGGGGCACTTTCGGCATGATGTGCAGACGCTCTTCCAGCCGCAACCCGCATCGAGTCTGGTTGTTGTTGCATTATGGCAGGTGAACAGCCATCTGCTGGAATGGGTTGTTCTCCGGCGGGGCGGAAACCCGGGGATCACAGTAGCCTCTACTCAATCATAGTAGATAGTACTTGTAGATTTAAGCAACTTAGGTCGGCTGGCAAGAACGTCTGTATCTGTACGTAACGGCTGTCTAGTCCAGAATGCAGCCTTGCATCAAACCACATGTCGAAAAACGTAACTGTGCGCTCCACCACCAGGTAGCGACAGTATCCAGAGCAAATCATAACGCGGAATTACCATATCGTGCGCATACGCATAATTACATAAATAAATTATTTCGGCAGTTAGACCTTTTTATTTTATTCACGTTTATGGCACGCCGGGTTTTCACCAAAACACGGCACAACGGTGGTGTGATGTGTTATTCAGATTTTTGGGCCAATTTTAACTAAACACGTAAAAGATACGAACAATTAAGTTACTAGCAGAATTATCACTGTTGCACACCACTATAGAAAAATTATTCCGATTAGTGCTTTCATGCTTCACAGCTTATCGACAGATCGGGGAAATTTTTTTTTTTTGATCTGACGAACTGTGAAGCTTGAAAGCGCTAATTGGAATAATTTTTGTATAGTGGTGTACAACAGTGATAATTCTGTTTGTGATTATAACCACTAACACAACTTTCTTAATTAAATTAAGTTACTTCTACTTTATTTGCATACATCCAAAATATAATAATACTGAAACTTGTGCATGAAACAAATTTAGTTTGGTGTAGTTAACGGGAAAGTACAAATTATAATAAAAATTATTATTTCATTATCTTGATATTTTTGTTATAATCACAAATGCTGAACACAACTTATTTTGTGTGTGCTCTTCTGTCAGTAACATTACTACAGGAATATTCCTTACTTGGCTCTCATTCATTTACGAATACAAATATTTAAGTTGAGCTTGCCAAAATACCTGTGTGTCAACCCATTTCTTGCCCTTTGGTGTGTCCTCCACTCTGCCATAGAAATTAACAGGTAACATGAACTCAGGGCGAGCTTTCTCCCATGGGTTGCCAAATCTCAACCAGTCATCAGGTTCCTCAATCTAATGACATAACAAAAACAGATGTTTTAGAAGTTCATACTACTCAAACAAGTTTAAGTTAACACAGTATGCAGACAATTAGGAGAGGAATATTCACAGATTATTATATATTGGTGAATATATTCATAGATTAACATGATCAATTATTTTATTATACGACTAGCTTTAAAAAAATCTAAATTTATTTAAAAATTAATTCTAAACTTATTCATATCAATATTTATCACTCAAAATAATATTTGAGAAAATTAAAAGTTCAAGAATGTGTGTGAGTGATGGGTGCAGCCAGAATTTCCTATTATTCAGGAATCTTCAAGTTTCTAGTGTTTAATTAAACCAATTATTAAAAAATTGGATAATAGTTCTTATCAACCACAAATCTGAAAAAATGTATTTTTCATATTACTACAGGTCTAAACAAGGTGCAATTATAGAAAATTTATCTGTTCATAAAAACCATGCAATGTTATATGTAGGAATACAGCATTAAATATACCAAAACTAGCTTAGAGAATATATGAAAATATGTACATTTGAAGTACACTGATGTTGGCCAATAATTTCAATTTCATCCTAAGCATTCCTGGTTTTTGCTACCAACGCATTACTACTTTGCTATCCCAAGAATAAAGAATAATATACAAAAAGGCAAAAACATTAAGTATGGTTAATATAGCTAGTTACATACATTTGCTATTCAATTTTCAAAAATTAGCGTTTAGAAATGGTGTAAAAAATTAAAATAATTAGATAATGTTCATGTAACTAGTTATTCCAATTTTGGAGTCAAATTTATAGAAAATATGTAATCTGCGAAAATGTACAAATAACCGATAGGTAACATTAAGTGTACTAGTTTGGTCAAGTTGCTTGTCAAACAAACAATGTATACAAATCAGAATGTATGGAAATAAATTACACAAACCTGCATAAACTCTTTTCCAAGAACAGTTTTGATAATATAATAAAATATGTTTTGCTTCCAATCTTTTTTGTTACCAGGGACTAGGCAGTGACACCGAACTATTATAAAAAACTGAATATTTAATAATATTCTGTGTATACTGAGATGTCAGCCTAAACATTTTGTTTTATACCAACAAGATACACACACAGTGTCTATTAAAAACATCAAAAATATTTAATATGGAAAAAAGATGGTAATGAATATTCTATACGATATTCCTAATATATCAATCAGAGCATATTTTAAGCAATAAACTAGGCGGCACTAGTGGCAGGTATTAGTGCCAGTGCTGAAAAAAGCTCGTACAAACATACATGTGTTTGACACCATATAGCTCTGGGCCTGAAGGAGCGGTATCCTTCCACACTACGATTAAAACAAACAAACAATCATCTTACAGCAGGAATTACAGGATGTACGCTATGCCGCCCTAAATGGAGTGGGTACTGCATTTTTTGACCCAAGGCCAGCAGTGGCAATCTTCTTACAAGCTACAGAACGAAGGCGAAGACTTCCTGATGAAGAACTATACAAACATCCTGATTACATCAAGAATTTTTTTTCAAAAGACTATTTTTTAAGTTTCTACCTTTGATGTGAATTAAGGAAATATTTTGTTACTAGCATACTTTTCCTTTTTCTTTCTTAACTTATTTAGTTGTATATGAAATGTTTATGCATTTTTCATTTTTTTTTTAATTACTTAAAATTAAACAAACTTATGTTTAAGCTTTTGCCGATTTCAGTCTGTATAGGCCTATATATATATCTAATTACGGTACTTTATATGTTTTTAAGTAGACCAGTGATAAAGGCTCTGACTTTGTAACAGGGCTCCATGTAGTAGTAATGTGCACATCACACTGCAATTTACTTATTGAATATTACATAATTAATGATAATGAATCAATTAGAGCAGTGTTCCGCAACCGGTGTTCCGCGGCACAATAGTGTGCCGTCACAAGGTGAAAGGTGTGACGCGAACTTTTACCTATTATTGTAATAAATTAATTGTTGATTTTAAGTAAGAAGGTGCTTGTTTATTCTTTAATACATGGTGATAACTGTTATATTTTCATAGAAATTAAATGTAGTTTATATACTCAATATTGTTGTTATAGTTTGCTTAGCTTATCTTAAGTTATTTCTATTCTCGCCTGAAATATTGGGCCAGTTTGATGGGTTACAGGCGGCAAGCTTTGTGTTCACCGCAAAGAAAGCCGCGTAAGATTTTAGCAAGCCTTTTAGCGGGCCGCACCAATCATACAATAGAGTTTACGTTCAAAACTCTAAACGTTCTAAACTATATTCAAGAGAGTTCTTTGTAACACCGAATCTTTTGTGTACGGCTGGCTGTACGTGCTTTTAACTAAAATTGCGGGGATTAGCAAAAATGTCCCTCTCTTTTATTATTTTATTGCCTTCTTTTGATATTTATGCCTGTTTGTCGGCGCTTCTTAAACTTTATTGCTCTTTTCCTTCGCCAAAGGACCCACACATTGTCAGACAACAATTACAGTATTTCAGTTCAGTTCTATCACAGCTGTGCTCTGCAGTAGTGCGAATATTGTGATTGCTACACCAGTCTTACTATTTTCTATTACAGTGTTATTAAACTATTTTTTTTTCGATATGGATAAGTTCCTTGTACGGAGTGGTCCGTCCTCGAGTGCAAGTAGTGTAACCATCGAGCCCGAAAAAAAGAAACAGAAAGTAGTTCACCGGCAATATAGTGATAATTATTTATCTTACGGGCTTTTTTGGTGTGGTGACAAAACATGCCCAATCCCCGAGTGTGTTGTGTGTGGTGAAAAACTCAGTAATGCTGCTATGTTTCTCAGTAAATTGAAACGACATTTGTCAACAAAACATTCCTCTCTGTTAAGTAAAGATGTGAATTATTTTCGTCGGTTGTTGGAACAAAATAAAAAACAAGTGACGCTCATGACTACGTCGGTACGTGTTTCGCAAAAAGTACAGGAAGCTAGCTATAAGGTAGCCGAACTTATCGTAAAGGCCAAAAAACCACACACAATAGCAGAAACGTTGTTAATGCCCGCGTGTAAAGAAATGGTAAAATAGTCCTGGGTTTGGAAGCTGGTACTGAAATTTCAAAAATTCCTCTCTCTGCTGACACAAACAGCCGCCGAGTTAGTGACATGTCCAGTGACATCGAAGACATTATGAAGGAGAAAATAAAGACCAGTCGAAAGTTCTCACTTCAGATTTACGAGTCCACCGATATTGGCGGTCACGCACAACTTATTTCCTACATAAGGTATGTTGATGGGGATGTAATTGCAACTAATTTCTTTTTTTGCAAAGAACTACCTGAGCGAGCAACCGGTGAAGAAATATTTCGTACGACTAATGAATATGTGGTCCGTAATGAATTAACATGGGAGGATTGCGTTAGTGTTTGTACAGACGGAGCCGCTTCTATGACAGGCCGAGTGAAAGGATTCGTGGGTACTGTACGCGAAGTAAATCCTAACTTACGAACCGACCATTGTCTCATTCACCACGAAGCCATTGTTGCTAAGTCTTTGCCATCTCCTCTGAAAATTGTGATGGACGAAGTTGTAAAAGTCGTGAACTTCATCAAATCGCTGCCCCTATATATGCGGCTTTTTAACGTTTTGTGTCAAGAAATGGGACAGAGCAAACTACACTTCTGGTACATACAGAAGTACGATGGTTATCTCGAGGTAAAGTGTTAACGCGAATGTTTGAACTTAAAGAGGAGGTACTTGAATTTTTGACTATTGAGGGGCATGAGTATGCGGATTTATTTGCAGATGATGAATGGGTATCTAAGTTGGCATATCTTTCCGATATTTTCGTACACTTGAATGAACTAAACAGAAAAATGCAAGGTAGAAACGAAAATATTCTGACTAGTATGGATAAGATTCAAGGATTTATTAATAAGTTAAATTTGTGGATACAGACAATTGAAAATGGATCGTGTGAGATGTTCCCAACTGTATGGCCCCTTGCTGACAATAATAAGGTGTTGATGGACTTAATTAAAGAACATTTAGTACTCTTGCAGCAGAAATTCAAAAAATATTTTGGAGAGAGTGTTGAAGATTTTGACTCGGTTCGTGATCCATTCATTATGGATTCGAAACATCTTCCGAATAATTTAGGCTTACAAGACGAACTGGCAGATTTGAAAGCAGACAGAACATTGAAATTAAAATTTTTCGAAGTGCCTTTAGAAACATTTTGGTTGTCAATAAGCAGTGAATACCCGGCTATCTCAGAGATGGCAGTTAATGTGTTATTACCATTTTCAACTACATATTTGTGTGAACTGGGCTTCTCGACGTTGACTGAAATTAAAACATCAAAGAGAGAGGGAGACTCAAATCCATTGGTGAAGAAATGAGGCTTGCTTTGTCAACGATTCCCCCACGAATCAGCCGTCTGTGTGCAGCTAAGCAGGCTCAAGTATCACATTGAAGGTATGAGTAGAGTTATTTACTTTAAAATTCGTATTTTCTACAGTGAATTAAAGTTAATAAATTGTTAATAAATGCATGAGTCTATTCCTGTTTTATAATAATAATAATAATAATAATAACAATAATGATGATGATGATAATAATAATAATTGACTACATAACGACGTCATATTTTGTAATTATATTTAGAATTAATATTAGGCAATTACCTGTATTAATTTCCGTCTTGTGACTTCTTTAGTTTTTTCCCTTACAACAACGCGTTTCGAGAATAAATTCTCATCATCAGGTTTTTTAAAAATTATAAAAACATCAAATTCACCCAAAAGGGGTCGTCAACTATTTAAAATACACAAACACAAAAACACCACACATAATTAAACACCAACACAATCACGGCACAGTCCGACGCGCATCGTCTCGCCGCCAACGACCAACTGTTGCACTTTGTCTTATACGACCGTTATCATTGCCCGCTGACCCATCGATATCGATGGCCGTGTTGTACAGCAGATTCAATCGGAACGAAACAATATCAACAATTATCACTATATTGCCGGTGAACTACTTTCTGTTTCTTTTTTCGGGCTCGATGGTTACACTACTTGCACTCGAGGACGGACCACTCCGTACAAGGAACTTATCCATATCGAAAAAAAAATAGTTTAATAACACTGTAATAGAAAATAGTAAGACTGGTGTAGCAATCACAATATTCGCACTACTGCAGAGCACAGCTGTGATAGAACTGAACTGAAATACTGTAATTGTTGTCTGACAATGTGTGGGTCCTTCGGCGAAGGAAAAGAGCAATAAAGTTTAAGAAGCGCCGACAAACAGGCATAAATATCAAAACAAGGCAATAAAATAATAAAAGAGAGGGAAATTTTTGCTAATCCCCGCAATTTTAGTTAAAAGCACGTACAGCCAGCCGTACACAAAAGATTCGGTGTTACAAAGAACTCTCTTGAATAGAGTTTAGAACGTTTAGAGTTTTGAACGTAAACTCTATTGTATGATTGGTGCGGGCCGCTAAAAGGCTTTATCTCGTATAAGATAAAGTGCAACAGTTGGTCGTTGGCGGCAAGACGATGCGCATCGGACTGTGCCGTGATTGTGTCGGTGTTTAATTATGTGTGGTGTTTTTGTGTTTGTGTATTTTAAATAGTTGACGACCCCTTTTGGGTGAATTTGATGTTTTTATAATTTTTAAAAAACCTGATGATGAGAATTTATTCTCGAAACGCGTTGTTGTAAGGGAAAAAACTAAAGAAGTCACAAGACGGAAATTAATACAGGTAATTGCCTAATATTAATTCTAAATATAATTACGAAATATTACGTCGTTATGTAATCAATTATTATTATTATCATCATCATCATTATTGTTATTATTATTATTATTATTATTATTATTATTATAAAACAGGAATAGACTCATGCATTTATTAACAATTTATTAACTTTAATTCACTGTAGAAAATACGAATTTTAAAGTAAATAACTCTACTCATACCTTCAATGTGATACTTGAGCCTGTTTAGCTGCACACAGACGGCTGATTCGTGGGGGAATCGTTGACAAAGCAAGCCTCATTTCTTCACCGATGGATTTGAGTCTCCCTCTCTCTTTGATGTTTTAATTTCAGTCAACGTCGAGAAACCCAGTTCACACAAATATGTAGTTGAAAATGGTAATAACACATTAACTGCCATCTCTGAGATAGCCGGGTATTCACTGCTTATTGACAACCAAAATGTTTCTAAAGGCACTTCGAAAAATTTTAATTTCTATGTTCTGTCTGCTTTCAAATCTGCCAGTTCGTCTTGTAAGCCTAAATTATTCGGAAGATGTTTCGAATCCATAATGAATGGATCACGAACCGAGTCAAAATCTTCAACACTCTCTCCAAAATATTTTTTGAATTTCTGCTGCAAGAGTACTAAATGTTCTTTAATTAAGTCCATCAACACCTTATTATTGTCAGCAAGGGGCCATACAGTTGGGAACATCTCACACGATCCATTTTCAATTGTCTGTATCCACAAATTTAACTTATTAATAAATCCTTGAATCTTATCCATACTAGTCAGAATATTTTCGTTTCTACCTTGCATTTTTCTGTTTAGTTCATTCAAGTGTACGAAAATATCGGAAAGATATGCCAGCTTAGATACCCATTCATCATCTGCAAATAAATCCGCATACTCCTGCTCCTCAATAGTCAAAAATTCAAGTACCTCCTCTTTAAGTTCAATCATTCGCGTTAACACTTTACCTCGAGATAACCATCGTACTTCTGTATGTACCAGAAGTGTAGTTTGCTCTGTCCCATTTCTTGACACAAAACGTTAAAAAGCCGCATATTTAGGGGCAGCGATTTGATGAAGTTCACGACTTTTACTACTTCGTCCATCACAATTTTCAGAGGAGATGGCAAAGACTTAGCAACAATGGCTTCGTGGTGAATGAGACAATGGTCGGTTCGTAAGTTAGGATTTACTTCGCGTACAGTACCCACGAATCCTTTCACTCGGCCTGTCATAGAAGCGGCTCCGTCTGTACAAACACTAACGCAATCCTCCCATGTTAATTCATTACGGACCACATATTCATTAGTCGTACGAAATATTTCTTCACCGGTTGCTCGCTCAGGTAGTTCTTTGCAAAAAAAGAAATTAGTTGCAATTACATCCCCATCAACATACCTTATGTAGGAAATAAGTTGTGCGTGACCGCCAATATCGGTGGACTCGTCGATCTGAAGTGAGAACTTTCGACTGGTCTTTATTTTCTCCTTCATAATGTCTTCGATGTCACTGGACATGTCACTAACTCGGCGGCTGTTTGTGTCAGCAGAGAGAGGAATTTTTGAAATTTCAGTACCAGCTTCTAAACCCAGGACTATTTTACCATTTCTTTACATGCGGGCATTAACAATGTTTCTGCTATTGTGTGTGGTTTTTTGGCCTTTACGATAAGTTCGGCTACCTTATAGCTAGCTTCCTGTACTTTTTGCGAAACATGTACCGACATAGTCATGAGCGTCACTTGTTTTTTATTTTGTTCCAACAACCGACGAAAATAATTCACATCTTACTTAACAGAGAGGAATGTTTTGTTGACAAATGTCGTTTCAATTTACTGGGAAACATAGCAGCATTACTGAGTTTTTCACCACACACAACACACTCGGGGATTGGGCATGTTTTGTCACCACACCAAAAAAGCCCGTAAGATAAATAATTATCACTATATTGCCGGTGAACTACTTTCTGTTTCTTTTTTTCGGGCTCGATGGTTACACTACTTGCACTCTAGGACGGACCACTCCGTACAAGGAACTTATCCATATCGAAAAAAAAATAGTTTAATAACACTGTAATAGAAAATAGTAAGACTGGTGTAGCAATCACAATATTCGCACTACTGCAGAGCACAGCTGTGATAGAACTGAACTGAAATACTGTAATTGTTGTCTGACAATGTGTGGGTCCTTCGGCGAAGGAAAAGAGCAATAAAGTTTAAGAAGCGCCGACAAACAGGCATAAATATCAAAACAAGGCAATAAAATAATAAAAGAGAGGGAAATTTTTGCTAATCACCGCAATTTTAGTTAAAAGCACGTACAGCCAGCCGTACACAAAAGATTCGGTGTTACAAAGATCTCTCTTGAATAGATTTTAGAACGTTTAGAGTTTTGAACGTAAACTCTATTGTATGATTGGTGCGGGCCGCTAAAAGGCTTGCTAAAAGTCTTACGCGGCTTTGATCGCTGATTGGTGCATCTTGGCTAATTTTCGTAATTCATCGGTAACTCTCATGAAAACAGATGCCTTGAAGCGTTGTTTTCTGGGGTTCATTGTTAAAATAATGGGGTTCACAAAAGTATTTATTGATGCTTAGAATTGATTAATAATTTTATAATTGATATTATTCCCTTAGATTAGGTCCAATTAACAATTCATTAATGCCATTAATCTGCATTCTTTGAGATGAACATTTTGATGCCCCATACGATATATTTTTGTTCATTAATAACAAACTACAAATCTTAACATTTGCATTATTTATGATTTTCATATAAAAATGTTAATTTTCCTTACTTATCTAATTATTTATAATTAAACAATGATATCTACTTACTAACAATTGAGTGTAACATTATTTACAATACTTAACAATGTCCCCCTTTATAAAAATCATGTTTCGCTAGTTAGGCCTAACCCAACCTGGGTTCCTGACATCTTAATTCTCTTTCTTAATATTAATAATACTTAATTTCTAACTGATCACAATTGTTCCTTATAACTCCCTACAACTTTTATAACAATACAAATGACAATAATTAATAATTATTTCTTACAATTAACATAATTAATCATGGTCTAGGCATAATGGCCTATAATAGTTTGAACATTATTCCTTTCCTATTTTAACAACTCTTATTTTTAATACAAGACAACTATATGACATTGTTCTTGATCCTTGTCTTTCACTTTTGTTACACTAATAATGACATTTATTAGTAATAATTGTTTACCACTAATATAAACAAGTTATCCAGTTCTACTGGCTCATGGTACAGTACACATTATTTTCTTACTTATGTTTAAAATAAGTCCTTTTGCTATCAGACAATTACTTTACATTGTTCTTGTTACCTTTATTCCACTTTCACCACAATAATAATTACCTAACATGACAATTATTTATTATACATAACATAAACAATTATTCTAGTCTCATTGGCCTATGATAGTGACTCTTAATTTCACTCTTATTTTGGTAATACAAGTTTCTTTTTATTATTTAATTATTCTACAATGTTCTTTACAAATTTCTGAAACTTTGATAACATAGTTTGTCACTTAATATTGTTTTTCTTAAATATTCTAGAAGTTATTAGCTTCAGAATCTGTATTCTGAAGGTTTAGTATAGGCCTATGTATTTGGTTTCATTATTTATTTTGTTTACGCTTATTAGTTAATCATATCTCCATTACTAGAATATTCTTCTAATAATACTGATTCTAGTATTATTTATATAATATTGTTTGTTTCATTAATTTACATTAAAAAATTGTTCTTCTTATATACAATTACAGTAGAACCTCACTAATACGTCACCTGTGGGACTGGGGGTATGGTCAGAACGCTAAAAAGGTCGGATTATCAGAAGAATACAAAATGTTTATTATTTCATTAAATGAGACAGTCTAAAATAAAATAAAACTTATACAGTAGGCTACCAGGCTGTATGATTGGTTATGTACAATAAATGATAATATGTACAGCCCAGCAATAGTGTAATAAAAAACAAGAAACACATTTTATTGGTGAAAAAAATCGGTAATGTTCTTTTGTTTGGCAGATGACTGTCTAGACTTAGCTGCAATGTTCCTCCATTTCTTGATCCACAAGATATCCATAGGTGTAGAGGATGAGTTCTGTTCGATGTACTGAAGAGCAACATCAAAAGCTTTCTTGGCTTCTGTATGCGATACACGGGCAGGCGGTTCATCATCATCATCAGGGTCTTCATTTATGGTTTCTTCATCAACTTGCAAAATAGCGGCAACGATCTGATCGTCATTTAGTTCTTCATTTGTTTCACAATCTTCATCACATTTAGCAATCCACTCATCAACGTCATTTGCTTGGATATCATGTTGCAAAGTTTGTAAGTCGTTGACAATTTCCGGCGTGCCTGTGTCTTGCTCATTCCCAGTTTGTTCACTCTCAATCATCACTTCCGGCCAAAGTTTACGCCAAGATTTTTGCAGTGTGTCAGGTTTCATTTCATCCCATGACTTGGCTATTGTGTAAATTGCATCTATGATACTAAGGGATTTCATAGCTTCAAAAAGGTTACAGCCTTCTCCTGTCTTTTCCAAAATCGAGCTGATGTATTTTCGGCGATAACGCTTTTTCAGCCACTCGATCACGCCTTGATCCATTGGTTGGATACGGGCAGTTACATTGCGTGGAAGGAATGCAGCTTTTATTTCTCCTTTTATCAATTCTTCTTCAGAAGGGTGTGATGGTGTGTTATCTAACAACAACAGAGCGCGAACAGGAAATTTTTGGGCCTTTAAGTTTTTTTTCAACGGCAGGCATAAATTTGTCAAAAAACCATGACTTAAAAAGTGTACAGTCCATCCAAGCTGATTTTTGGTTGCGGTAATAAACTGGTAGCGATGATAAATTAATGTTCTTGAACATCCTTGGTGTTTTGGACTTGCCAATGACAAAAAGCGGAAGCTTGTGTGTACCGTTAGCATTGCTGCAAGCAGCAATGGTTAGCCTGTCTTTGGCAAGTTGTGATCCTAGTATCACAGTCTCATTTGATGCAGCAAGTGTTTTTGTCGGTAACATTCTATAGTTTAGGCCAGTTTCGTCTATATTATAGACTTGGTCAGGTGCTAATTCATTTTCTTCAACAATTGTTTTAAATTTCAAAGAAAACTCTTTTGCTGCCTCGACATCAGCTGATAGTTTTTCACCTGATATTGCGACATCTAACGCCATGACGGGTTTTCCACCGATCTAACCAACCTTCACTAGCTACGAAATCACCTTCAACTTCCAATTTTTTGTGCAGAATTAGTGCCTTTTCTTTGACAATAGGCCCAGATAGCGGGGTTGCTTTCCTCCTTTCTTGGCAAAACCATATCCATAACGCGTTGTCTAGCAGTTCCAATTTTGGCTTTTTTAGTGTTTTGCGACTTTTTAGTGCTTTCTCGCCCTCTACCACCACCGTACAAGATTCAATATCCTTTCTATTTTTCCTCCAGTCCTTTATTGTAGTAACTCCCACATTGAGTTCCTTAGCAATTTTTTGGAGTGATTCCCCCTTGTCCAGTCTCTGTAGCACTTTTAATTTTTCACTTAAAGGAAGAGTAACATGTTTACGTTTTGCTCCTGACATAATACAAAAACTACAACAGTATGCACACGCAGTATTAAAATTGTAAAAAAATATTTGTAAACACTAAAACTGTCACCAATTACTACGTACACCAATTCATACAGGACGAGTAATTAGCACGCACTAGATACTAGATGCCGGCTCACTGAGGCAGCAAAACAACTGAGAAGAATGTAAACAAGCTGGTGAATCATCAACAAGTCGGTGCCTAAGCCGCGGTCGGACCAACCGTAGCATCGGACCACCCGGGGGTCGGACTAGAGAGGTTTATTACAAGTTCAATGTCTCATATTTCTTCTTTTTTATGTTATAATTCATATTATAACCATTATTATCTAGTTATTATGTTATCATTTATCACTTCATAGGTAGTTTTCACCTTCTATTTATAATTCATGGGTTTTACAATGCTTTTTGGTTCTTTCTGTTGTTTAAAACATTACAATGATACATAACCTTACATGTAGGCTTCCATTTGGTTCCATTGTTGTTTTATTAGTACATTTTCATTTCTCTAGTTTTAATACTTTTCTTGCTTTACATTATTCTATTCATAATCATAAATAATATTTATTATTTGATTTCATTCTTTTAGTAATTAGAAACTAATAATTGTACTAATAATTTTCTTTATTAATTATTCAGTTTATTGCTGCAGTATGGAGTATAAAATTTATCTTTTTTGCCATATTTTAATGCAGTTTACATGTATCATGGTCATGAAATGGTTTAAGTTGGGACCTACTTTATGTAAGGGGATAACATAATATTATAACATGTATTAACATACATGCATACACACATTAATGCATACATACATGCCTATACATACATGTATATACATACATACGTGCATACATACATACATACAATAATACATATATATATATTGTAACGTGACAGATATATGCATAATATTGAATGGCAATTGATCATTAGAATAATAAAATTATAACATTTAAATTTGGAAGAAAGCATTAAGTTTAATATAAAAATTAATTCATAGCAACTGTGGAAAGAAATCATTATTATTTTTAAAAAAATACAAGTTCAAATAAAAAGAGTTACTAGTGATGAGTCATCCAAAACCAGTCTCATAACCAAAGGTTTTCAAATTATAACCCAGGAAGGTAAAAAGTAAATAACAAAGCAATAAAGAATATGACCACACCCACAACGAGGAAGTATAAATGGAAAAGAAACCCTGAATAAGCCAAGATCAGGTGGTGTATTTCTAAAATGACGAAGAAGATGAAGAAATCCCAAGAAACCCGAAGAAGATGAAGAAATCCCAAGAAACCTGATGGCATCAAGAAACAGATGGAGAAGATACCAATCCCAGAAGACAGAAGAAAAGAAGACAGAAGAAAGAAGAAGAAGGCAGCATCCTGAGGAAGATGTCCTGCTCTTATAAAAGACACCCAAATCCCCATACTCCCAAAATAAATATTAACCAATAAAAGTATAACGAAATGGTAACAGTATGTACATAAAATTAAGAGAGAGAAGTGTGTAAAGTAAGAGTTGCCAGTGAACTAAGATGAAACAATAATATAGTACCCAAGGAACAAATCTCCATTGTAAAACACTAACCAATTTATTATGTTAATAAGACTATACGACCATTTAGCAATAAGATAAAATAAAAGTGTAAAGTGAACCAGTGATAGTTTTGGGTATTATAGAAAATAAACCTTGTGTTTCATTCTTGGCAATCACAAACATTGAATACAATGAAATATGCAACTTTCAGTGACTTAAAATGTGTACTATGAGAATATGTTACTTACAAGATATAAATCTGTTTAAAATAACATTTAGTTTTATATAATGAAAAAAAAACAGATTTAATTATAATAATGACAGGGTACAATTTCCCAAAGACAATATTTAAAAGACGGTGTAAAAACTGTATAATCCTACTTACCATAATAGTTAGCAATAAGAATATAGATATAAGATTTTTGTGAATATAGGATAAGGATGTTAAAAATGTATTAGATATAAGGCCATTTATTTAAATCTACAACAACTAACATCAGAACTGTAAATATAATTATTACTTGTGAATAGTAAGAAGTAATTAAAATGTTAGTTGGTAAAAAACCTTTTCTGTGAACCATATTTCAATGTTAGAAATAAGGATTTAATTGTAAAATGTCTGAAGGTGGAAGACAACCATTTATTTAAAAATATTCTTTATTTGTTTAACTGTTCTTTGTATTGTAACCAATACTAATTATTGTTGTGCAATTTGAAAAACTGTTTAGTTTATAATACCATATTTAAAAGTCAGAGAGGGCATCACACATCATATATTGTTTGTAAAAATATTTTGTAAGGAAAAATTGTTAAAAAACCTAGGCCAAAGAAAGAAAACCAAACTTCATCAAAACAGAGAAATTACTCATTTAAATGCAATTAAACAAAAGGGGTTTAGACAAAATAAACTTGAGATCAAGCCATATAATTGCACATACCATTTAGAAAGATTTTATAAAATTATATTCAGAATTATAAATAAAAATGAAAATGACTAATCTCAGAAATTTGGACAGGGGAGTCATATATTCCAGAATAATGTTTTAGAATTCAACTAATTCAATTAATTACAAGAAAATAAGGGAATATAAACCTTTTAATACAATATAAGATTATTAATATTAAATATAACTGATAAAATGGCTGAAGTTACGTAATGACAGGAAGTTAGTTTTGGAAATATTTTAATTTTCCATTGAATACAAAATGAAAGTAAAATTACTAATTTTGGACAGAAAACATTATAAAACGGCATTATTCAATCTTAAAATACGCCGAATGAACTGAAGGATTAATTTAAATAACATCTAGTAAATAAAATTGATAAATAACCAAAGTTTAGGCTATTATATAGTGTATTTTTTAATATGTACAGGATGCGAAATTATATTTGAACAATGTTAAGAATAATATTATATTAGCTAAGAGTTTAGTTGAAACTGGAGGAAATAAGATAGTTGATTATTGGTATTTGAACGGTGAACTTGACAAGCGTTTTATAACCAATCTAACCTAACAAAAAACGGTAGTGAACGGTACGTTTTTGTGAAACCGCGAGTGGCGTATAAAATCCTTCTAGAACGCCCACATAGTGACAAAATCAATCAAGAAAGACTAAATAACACTGGACAGTACACAACTACCCCGAAAAACACTACAAAACACAAGAAAACAGTATAACACATAACCAGATATTAGTGTCGGAATCGTAAAAAGTGACTGAACTTATAAATACACAGATACACAAAATACAACCCGTAAACTTCACACAAGGCACTACACAACATCTAAAAAGAGATTTGCAGACACCAGGACGGGAATACTGCCAGAAAATATCTTATTTGGAACATCGCAGAAACGAGTGACATTTTGACCAACTTGATGGCAGCCATTTTCCTTTGTCGATCTCAACGCCTCTTTGTCCACGTCAGCTGTTGGTGACAACAAATTATATTATTTCAAATTTATTATTCAATGTGTGTATCTAGTATTAGTAATTAACTTGTTGTAACATTACACTTTTTAAATATTGGCCCGATTTCTCTGACTTTGATAATAATTAGCTCTTTAAAGAACCCTGTTGAATTTTATATACTATACCTTGTAACTGTTTCGATACCCTGAGAGTCGATATTAAAATCGAAAAGAGTCAATATTGCAATTATATAATAAAACATTAATACTTTTCACCACAAAATAGTTCTTTATTTCACTAATATTACAGATTATCACTAATATAATTTTAAATAATAAACTACCAGGACTTTACCACATATAAGGGAAGATAACCTACAAAACAAAAAGGTAAACAAGTATCGATTGTCCTGGAGACAATCTTATGAGTGGTTGTAGTTTATTTGAAAAATACAAGAACTTCAATAAAATTTTTTAGACGAGTGATACACAGTTTAAAACTTCACAGCACCATATTAATTAATTGATTTTAATTAATTAATTAATAAAAAGAAATTTTTTTTAATTATAATTTTTTTTTTTAAACATAATTTTTTTTAATTCTCTTCAACAAACAATAATTTTTGTTTTAAAACTTTTGGTGAAACTACACATACATTTCTTCAACAACATTACGCTATTTGACAGGTTTGGCTACATCTGGGACTCGATCAACTGGGAAACTTAAGGAAGTGTTTCAGGCCAGTAAGACGTCGAGAGCCACACCAATTTAATTAATTTGTTACAAATTGGCGCCCAACGTTGGGCTTGATTACATCAGAACATCAGGATCGCAGAATTTGTATTTTATTACAAATTGGCGCACAACTGAGGGGCTTTAATTAGTCGATTGAAAGGCCAATACATTCTGCCCAATCACTAGTTGGAGCTAGGCAACAGCTACAAAGCCAGAGAAAGGCGGAAAAATGCAACGACGTGCAACATCCAAGAAACGGGCGGCGGAGGCCGAAAAAAACAGTAGAAATGGACATGGAGAACAAAGAGGCGACGCCAGTAGAGGTGGAAGAGTTATTACCGCCGGTGTTGTCCAAACAAACTGAACAACCAGAGGAACGACCGGAGGTACCCACACAGATAGGGGAAGTCAATGTTCGGAAGGAACAATTAGAAAAACCCTCACAAGCAGAAAACGCAACAATGCAAGAGATGTTTAGAGTGATAATGCAAATGAGAGAGGATAACAAATCCAGTAGCAAAAGGATGGAAGGAATGGATAAAAAAAAATGGATTCCACAAAGGAGGATAACCAATCTTTAAGTAAAAAGATGGAAGGATTGAAGGAAGACAACCAGTCCCTGAGTAAGAGAATAGAAGAAAACAGTAAGAAGATGGAAGAGAAGATAGAAGAAAACAGCAGGAAGATGGAAGAGAGGATGGGAGAAAAGTTAGAAGATTTGAAGGAAGACAACAAGAAGATGGAAGAAGAGATGGGGAAGAAGTTAGAAGAATTGAAGGAAGACAACCAATCTTTCAAGGAAGAATTCAAGGCGACTAAAGAATTGATTAATAAAATTGAAAACACCAATCAGAAAATCGATGAAACCAGGAAGAAGATAGAGAAGAACAACTGACAATTGAAGGAAGAGTTGAAAGAAGATAACAAGAAGTTGGAAGAGAAGATGGGGGAGAAGTTGGAAGAATTGAGAGAGGACAATCAAATTTTAAGAGAAGAATTAAGAGAGGTCAATCAGGAGAATTTGGACAAACTGGACGAAAAGATGGAATTGTTGCGAGAAGAACTGAATAAAGAAATCAATGTTAACAAAAAAGCGATGAATAAGAAGATGGAAGAAGAAAACATAATGGTCAATCGACAGATTCGAGAGATTGATGGGAAATGCAACCAAACCGAAAAGGAGGTGCAAGAGTTTAAAGAAGTGGTGAACATCAAGTTCACAAATATCGAAGTACATAGCCGTAGGAAAGTAGAAGAACAGAGGAAGGAAACTCAAGAAGAATTCGGGAAAGTACGCAACCAAGTCACAGAACGGTGTAATGATATGCAAGAGACCATGGCCAATATCACCGGTCAGGTGCGACAAAGCCGAGAGGAGATGGAAGCGATAAGAAACAGACCGACTCATTTCACCGGATTGCCCGTCAACGAAAGCCGAGAGTGGCTCAACTTCCGGCAATACAAACGTAAGCCTATGGAGTTCCTGGCTAGGGTAGAAGAATATTTCGCCAAGCATAAAATTACTCAATGGAGCCATAGCAGGGAAATATTAGATGAGTCCTTCCGAGAAATAACGGATAATTGGTGGATGGCCAACCGGAGTGAAATTCCCGACTACCAGCAGTTCCGGAAAATGTTTAAGACGAAGTACTGGTCTGAGACTACCCAGAACTTGATCCGTGACAATGTATGTAACGGACGATACAGGGCACAACTAGGCAGCAGTATGACAGCATATTTCTTAGGGAAGGTGTGCATGGCAAAACACCTCGAGCCGGCAATACCAGAAGAGTGCCTAGTGAACAAAATATCATATCACTATGATGAGGACATTATCAGGGCCCGGAGAGGTAGCCAGATCAAGACGATCCAGGCGATGACCGAGTTATTAGAGGGATGTGAAAACGAGGAGTATTATCGGCAGAGCAGGAAGAGAAATGAGAGACCAGAGGCAAGACCGAATACATACCCCAATAACGGCAATAACCATCCTAGTAACCGGAACCAGCCCAGTAATTACGACGGCCCTAACAACCCGCCGCGTAATAACCAGTTTAATGGCAATTTTAACGGTATTAGGAATAACAACCCCTATCCGAATAATAAAAATAATTTTTATCAACCTCATAATATCCCATACAGTCAGAGAAATCCATATCCCAACAATAATGGTGACAGACCTTACCCACCTAACCGAAATTACTATCATAATAATTATAGTAATAACAATAGTAACAATAATAATAACAGAGTGTCGCGCCCTAGGGTAAATTTTATAAGAGCGGAAGATCGCGGACCCAGGAGATATTATCAACCGAGGAGGAGCAGCTTCCACGGCGCCGACCGAAGATGGAGGAGTGCGGAACGGGACGGCCCAAGACACGAACAGGGAAGAAGAAGTACAAGCCTGGAGGATCTTGGCCGACAACAGAACAGGGCGTTAAACCTCGACCACGGTACAGAGCGTCAGGAAACAAACCAGAGTTTCCCGAACGATGCCTCGGTCAATACTAACACGAACAGTGACCAAAATGCTTTAAACGGGAGGAGGCAGTAATCAACAACAATGACCCGTTACTGATTATACTTCCTGGGTTAGAAAAGGATGAATTGCAACAAGCAAACAAGCATAAAAACATCACTATCATAAGTAACTACAATCTGAAAGAAATACGAACTGAACTTTTGAAAGAAAAAGAGAAAGAGTTTTGAATTTTGAATTTAAACAAGCAAACTCAAAAATGATGTAAGAACAACTTACAACCAGATATTTCGGAGAAAACATTTTATGGCAATTTAATTAAAAAGAATTTTTGAATTTAATACAAACAAATTCAAAAATGATGTAAGAACATCTTACAACCTGATAATTTTGAAAAAACTTTATGGAAGAAAAAGAAAGAATTTTGAATTTAACAGAAAAATGTAAAATTAAGTAAGTACATCTTACTACCACTGATTTATGGGAAAAAACTTTATGGAAGATTTAAAAAGAAGAATTTTTGAATTTATAAACATTACAGAAAAATTTAAAAATAAGTAAGTACAACTTACAACTATATATTTTGAGAAAAACACTCTATGGAGAATTATGAAAAATGTAAAATTAAGTAAGCACATCTTACTACCACTGAATTTTGAGAAAAACATTTTGGACGAATTAAAAAGAAAGGAATTTTGAAGTTAATATACAAAAAATTTAAAAATGAAGTAAGACCAACTTACTATAAATAAGTTTGTGAGAAAACTTTATGGTAAATAATTAAGAAGAATTTGAATTTGGAGAAATACCAAAACATTCAGAAATAATTGTAAGATCACCTTACTATAAACAATTTTGAAAGAAACAATTCTGGGAATAAATGAATTAAACAGAATTTGAATGTTGATAGAACGTCAGAACTTTGAAACAAGATAAGATCAACATATTACAAGGATTTATGAGAAATACTTTGCCATTAAATAAAAAGAAGAGTTTGAATTTTGCATTAAAACTAACCAAGTTCCAAAAAATAATTATGTGCCATTTATGATTGAATTTAGAAGAAAATAAAGTGATTAATTCAGAAAAGAGAATTAACTTTAATCCAGATTAAATGCTAGATATTCACAATAGCATTTGAAGGAGTAGAGAAGAATAACAAAAAAGAGTGTAATATGCAAGAGAAAGAAAAAATTTGGAAGCAAAGAGACTAATTACTTATGAAACGATAATGAAAACAGTTAATTAAGAGTAAAGAAGAACAACTCATACCAAACAGATGGAGAAGATAATTTTGAACAGATGATAATAATAAAACCTATATGAAATGCAAAGAGAAGAAATACCACATGAAATATAATATAAATGAATTAATGTTAATGAATGCGAAGGCGGATTAATAACTTTCTAAGAGAAAGGAAAGAACCAAAATGTTTAAATAAAATGATCAATATAACAACCTGTATATCTAATATAAAGATACAAATTTAAAAATTAAATATAATATATTAAGACCATTCAAATAATGAATAAGAAAGACTATATATAAAGACCATGCTAACACTATAAGTAACCAGAAGAAAGTACAAAGAGAATTCAGATGGAGAAGAAAAAGAGTTACACTGTAACCAGTAACCAGAATTATTAAAAGAAAGGTTTTCAACCATAATTAAAATAGATATATCAGACAAGTTAAGAGTTCGGAAAATATATAGATATATATAATGAGTATAATAATAACTATGAAGATTTATTAAGATAGAAAATGTGAGATAATCTGAGAGACTACGAAGTGAAGAATCCAAAGATATTTTTATTAGTCGAAAATGAGACTACTTTTTATTTATTTATTCGATGACTGACTGAAGATAATTCCAGCAGCATTATGTTTTTTAGCAGAGATGAATATGCCTCTGTACTCAATTTATAGAAGTGGTGTATGGCCAGAAGAGATTGTGTAGCGTACAGTGCCCCTCTGATCTGCACCAGCCCACGTGATAGGGAATGTTAGGGAATTAATATCCCAAGGATGCAACACGAAGTTTATAAAGAAAGAAAATGTATTACAATAATAATATATCCCAGAAGACACTAACTATCCGAAAAGGATCAGTAGTAAAACAGGTAACTATATATATATATTATTATAATAAAATTTTACTACTAATACCATATTACTGTAAAATTTGGGAAAATTTACAGATTTACTAACATAAAACACAAAACAAATTAATACCAGAACAAATACAAATCAATACAAAACATGACACAATATTCAAAGCACTCAACATCGAAAATACACAAAATACAAAAACAGATACCACAACCACACACAATAATCCAACATTGAAGGACCAAAGACCAACAAACCACCATAATAACATCCAGAAGCCAACACACAAATACTACACCAGAAGCAAGATGGGAAAGGTTGAAGATGGGAGAACAGGATCTCCCGAAACATGTCCCTAAAGAAAAAATACATGTTGAGGTAAAATAGTTATAAGTATTATAGTATTATATACATCAAGAAACGGACTGTAGCAGAAAGTGATTGAAATATATATATATATATATATATATATATATATATATAATTAATTAAACTCTAATATAAAAAAGTCGATATAAAAATGGAGAAGAAAATGAATTATAAGAAATGATGAAATTATCATAAGAAATTATTTCATCCATAAACATGTCTGAAATAATTACTTCTGGAGGAGAGCAATCTGTAACGTGACAGATATATGCATAATATTGAATGGCAACTGATCATTAGAATAATAAAATTATAACATTTAAATTTGGAAGAAAGCATTAAGTTTAATATAAAAATTAATTCATAGCAACTGTGGAAAGAAATCATTATTATTTTTAAAAAAATACAAGTTCAAATAAAAAGAGTTACTAGTGATGAGTCATCCAAAACCAGTCTCATAACCAAAGGTTTTCAAATTATAACCCAGGAAGGTAAAAAGTAAATAACAAAGCAATAAAGAATATGACCAAACCCACAACGAGGAAGTATAAATGGAAAAGAAACCCTGAATAAGCCAAGATCAGGTGGTGTATTTCTAAAATGATGAAGAAGATGAAGAAATCCCAAGAAACCCGAAGAAGATGAAGAAATCCCAAGAAACCTGATGGCATCAAGAAACAGATGGAGAAGATACCAATCCCAGAAGACAGAAGAAAAGAAGACAGAAGAAAGAAGAAGAAGGCAGCATCCTGAGGAAGATGTCCTGCTCTTATAAAAGACACCCAAATCCCCATACTCCCAAAATAAATATTAACCAATAAAAGTATAACGAAATGGTAACAGTATGTACATAAAATTAAGAGAGAGAAGTGTGTAAAGTAAGAGTTGCCAGTGAACTAAGATGAAACAATAATATAGTACCCAAGGAACAAATCTCCATTGTAAAACACTAACCAATTTATTATGTTAATAAGACTATACGACCATTTAGCAATAAGATAAAATAAAAGTGTAAAGTGAACCAGTGATAGTTTTGGGTATTATAGAAAATAAACCTTGTGTTTCATTCTTGGCAATCACAAACATTGAATACAATGAAATATGCAACTTTCAGTGACTTAAAATGTGTACTATGAGAATATGTTACTAACAAGATATAAATCTGTTTAAAATAACATTTAGTTTTATATAATGAAAAAAAAACAGATTTAATTATAATAATGACAGGGTACAATTCCCCAAAGACAATATTTAAAAGACGGTGTAAAAACTGTATAATCCTACTTACCATAATAGTTAGCAATAAGAATATAGATATAAGATTTTTGTGAATATAGGATAAGGATGTTAAAAATGTATTAGATATAAGGCCATTTATTTAAATCTACAACAACTAACATCAGAACTGTAAATATAATTATTACTTGTGAATAGTAAGAAGTAATTAAAGTGTTAGTTGGTAAAAAACCTTTTCTGTGAACCATATTTCAATGTTAGAAATAAGGATTTAATTGTAAAATGTCTGAAGGTGGAAGACAACCATTTACTTAAAAATATTCTTTATTTGTTTAACTGTTCTTTGTATTGTAACCAATACTAATTATTGTTGTGCAATTTGAAAAACTGTTTAGTTTATAATACCATATATAAAAGTCAAAGAGGGTATCACACATCATATATTGTTTGTAAAAATATTTTGTAAGGAAAAATTGTTAAAAAACCTAGGCCAAAGAAAGAAAACCAAACTTCATCAAAACAGAGAAATTACTCATTTAAATGCAATTAAACAAAAGGGGTTTAGACAAAATAAACTTGAGATCAAGCCATATAATTGCACATACCATTTAGAAAGATTTTATAAAATTATATTCAGAATTATAAATAAAAATGAAAATGACTAATCTCAGAAATTTGGACAGGGGAGTCATATATTCCAGAATAATGTTTTAGAATTCAACTAATTCAATTAATTACAAGAAAATAAGGGAATATAAAGCTTTTAATACAATATAAGATTATTAATATTAAATATAACTGATAAAATGGCTGAAGTTACGTAATGACAGGAAGTTAGTTTTGGAAATATTTTAATTTTCCATTGAATACAAAATGAAAGTAAAATTACTAATTTTGGACAGAAAACATTATAAAACGGCATTATTCAATCTTAAAATACGCCGAATGAACTGAAGGATTAATTTAAATAACATCTAGTAAATAAAATTGATAAATAACCAAAGTTTAGGCTATTATATAGTGTATTTTTTAATATGTACAGGATGCGAAATTATATTTGAACAATGTTAAGAATAATATTATATTGGCTAAGAGTTTAGTTGAAACTGGAGGAAATAAGATAGTTGATTATTGGTATTTGAACGGTGAACTTGACAAGCGTTTTATAACCAATCTAACCTAACAAAAAACGGTAGTGAACGGTACGTTTTTGTGAAACCGCGAGTGGCGTATAAAATCCTTCTAGAACGCCCACATAGTGACAAAATCAATCAAGAAAGACTAAATAACACTGGACAGTACACAACTACCCCAAAAAACACTACAAAACACAAGAAAACAGTATAACACATAACCAGATATTAGTGTCGGAATCGTAAAAAGTGACTGAACTTATAAATACACAGATACACAAAATACAACCCGTAAACTTCACACAAGGCACTACACAACATCTAAAAAGAGATTTGCAGACACCAGGACGGGAATACTGCCAGAAAATATCTTATTTGGAACATCGCAGAAACGAGTGACATTTTGACCAACTTGATGGCAGCCATTTTCCTTTGTCGATCTCAACGCCTCTTTGTCCATGTCAGCTGTTGGTGACAACAAATTATATTATTTCAAATTTATTATTCAATGTGTGTATCTAGTATTAGTAATTAACTTGTTGTAACGTTATACTTTTTAAATATTGGCCCGATTTCTCTGACTTTGATAATAATTAGCTCTTTAAAGAACCCTGTTGAATTTTATATACTATACCTTGTAACTGTTTCGATACCCTGAGAGTCGATATTAAAATCGAAAAGAGTCAATATTGCAATTATATAATAAAACATTAATACTTTTCACCACAAAATAGTTCTTTATTTCACTAATATTACAGATTATCACTAACATAATTTTAAATAATAAACTACCAGGACTTTACCACATATAAGGGAAGATAACCTACAAAACGAAAAGGTAAACAAGTATCGATTGTCCTGGAGACAATCTTATGAGTGGTTGTAGTTTATTTGAAAAATACAAGAACTTCAATAAAATTTTTTATACGAGTGATACACAGTTTAAAACTTCACAGCACCATATTAATTAATTGATTTTAATTAATTAATTAATAAAAAGAAATTTTTTTTTAAGATTATAAAATTTTTTTTTTAAATATAATTTTTTTTAATTCTCTTCAACAAACAATAATTTTTGTTTTAAAACTTTTGGTGAAACTACACATACATTTATTCAACAACATTACGCTATTTGACAGGTTTGGCTACATTTGGGACTCGATCAACTGGGAAACTTAAGGAAGTGTTTCAGGCCAGTAAGACGTCGAGAGCCACACCAATTTAATTAATTTGTTACAATATATATACACATACATCATGTATCATACATACATGCATGCATATATGTATATACATACATACACACATACATACATATATTGGTTGGTTTAGTGCCGCCTAGTGCAAATTCCTTAAAATATGCTCTGATGTCAATTTAAATAGATACCCACACTTACATGAATGTGTAACAGGAAACTGAAACGCAGAGACCTCAGTACAAAAAAAATCAACAGATTTATTTTCTTAGTCATTGTTTGAACAAGTCATCCTTATGTGGTACAACACACATATGTAACAACTAAACTAAAAATCTACTTATCTTCCATCTTCTAGACAGTTGTACTAATATCTATTTACCTGTTCCCCTGACTTAATTCTCTGTGCAAAGATTCCATACTCATACCGGATACCATAACCATAGGCAGCCATTCCGAGTGTCGCCATTGAATCAAGGAAACAAGCTGCAAGACGGCCTAAACCACCATTCCCCAAGCCTGCATCTTCTTCAAGATCTTCCAACTCTTCAATGTCCAGGCCAAGCTGTAAGCAAAAAAAAAAATATATATATATAATAAATCATTATCAAGCTGTCAAATTATTTAGCTTCCTGAATAAAACTGAAATCTTAACAACATTAAATTGTAACATTAAATCTTAATAGCATTAAATATAATATTAGAAAAGGACACATCATGTGACGATTTAATTGGTAATAAAATATTTAATAATAAAAAAAAATTGAGAAAGCAATTAAGTATTTTTAAATCGCACAATTAAACCTAATACCCCTGTACTAACTCAGAATAAGTACGAGATTTAAATGGAAAAGATCTAACTAAACAAGTAATAAAAATCGTATTGTAAAGAGTTAATAATATTACAGTTAACCCTTTAGTAAATCATCATGCGTTGACCTGTTTAATTCCGGACACAATGTGCTTAGCGAACCGTCTGTAACTTAGAAATATTTGAAAATCGTAATATAAGTAATTAATAATTTGAAGGCACAAGTAGTAGTTAAAATAATTCCTGTAAACTAAATAAGTATAAATAATTTGTTTCATCTTGCTATAAGAATGTCTATTTAAATAAAAGTTGGAACTATATTATGGTGGAGTACTCGCTCCGTTTCGTTGTAATGTACCAGTCATATCATGTTAAGAGTTATGATGCGGCGTTCAGACAGTACACACCTCCAAGCGAGAGCTCTTCAAAAAAGTGTTATTTAAACTTAAAATAACGGTTAGCTACCACTAAAAACGTGGGGAGCTAGTGATTTTTAATGTATATGATGTAGAAAAAGTTTGCACAAGAAATGTAGTAATATAAGAAAAATCAACTACTCGTAAACAAGGTGATGTCTCTACTTAAGATGTAAACTCCAGTACAACTCTACATGTGAATATGTGACCTGCCAAATTGCACATACGGACGTCTACAACCCATACGACGCTGACCAGGACCGGCGTGGATCAACCCAACATCATGCAGCATTACATCAATCTACTCACTAATACGGCTATTAGATATTCACCAGAGACACGACACAGATGACTACCCCGACTACCAGAATTCCGAAGAGTCACACCCCAGGACGAGGACAGCAAAGCTTATTGTAGAGGTGACTCGATAGCTTGGCTATAGAGAATTAATTACATTTGAAACATAACTTTTATAGATGAAAGAGACTTTTCAAAAGACAATAATTTTCTCTGAGCAATAAATAAAACCAAAGAAATGTAATCTGTAGTATTGAAAATCATACGTTGTAACGTTAATATTGAAATGTAAATTATAATCCCTTTAATAAATAATACCATTCTTCAAATGGTTAATGTAATCTTGCAAGCTCTTAGATGAGCATAGTATAATTCAGACGTCTTTACTATATTTAAAGCAGACTCGGATCCGAGGTAAATTACATGATCAATATGATCCCTTGTTTTACAGAAAACCATTTTTGATTATTTCAGTATAAATAATTATGTTATGGGATCTTTTCATATAATTTGTTAATAAAGAGATGTCATCTTATTACACATTGAAGTGAGTGCATAAATCAGTGAAATTCCTTCCCATTGTGTCCTAATAAATAGCATAAATATTATTGTTCTTTGTGTTGAGTTTAATTTCAGTTCGTTACAACGTAGGCAGCCTGTATAATTGGCTAACGTCAATTATGATGGGTTCCCTGGATTTGTAACGTAGCCCGGAACGTTACAAACATTAAGAGATGGAAGGCAACCGAATACCTAGGAAGGTACTGTTTAGTCAAATTGAGGGTAGAAGGCCTGTTGGAAGACCCAAGCATCACTGGATTGATGCAGTGGCAAGGGATGCTGATACTTTACTTAAAATAAAACGATAGACACTGATCGCCGAGGTCAGGGAAAATGGAGGCGGATGATTATGGAGGCTAAGGTTCGACTTCGAACTGTGACGCATAGAAGAAGATAATATTAGAAATACATTATTATTACAATTAATCAATTTAAAAATAAATAAAATTGTATTTATTTGTAAATATTAAAGGATATATTAATTATATATATTGTAGCATGACAGAAAGTCAACCACTAATTAATTCAATTAAGATAATAAACAATAATTACATTACATATACTAATATAATATCGAATGAAATTTAATGAATTCAAAGGAAAAAACCACAATAAATTAAAGACCATCATTACATTATAAGGGTAAATCAGTTAACAACTACTGTGAATGAATCTATGAGTTAGAATGGTAAAATAGAAATATACCTTAAATTATCGAAAATTTTTGAAATATATAAATTAATTATTTTTAAAGAGGAGTGTTAAATTCAGAGTTTATCACTAAAAACCAGTTCAAAGGTTCAATTTATATGTAATTAAGGAAAGGAAGAGAATTATGACTATTTGAAATTTAATATAATGGTATTAATAACAATTAAAATGGCAGAAAAAATATATGAAGGCGGAAACCAGTTTTTGAGCCTAGATTTCCAAAAAGAAAGAAATTTGGTAATTTCCACAAAAATGTCAACAGATATGGACTATAATATATCAATTTAAATACAATGAGATAATTAAACCAATGATAAGGTTAATAATTCATGAAAGTGAATAATCAACTAAATTAATTCCATATATAATGTATTTTTTTATCATGTATATGGGAAGTCGAAATTATTTTAACAATACTTTTCAAATATTAACTGGGCCAGATTTTGACTAACGTGGAGGAAGTTAGTTAGTTCTTTGTTAATGATCAAGCTGAACAGTTTAAGTAAGATTGCGTTCCTTGAAACCGAGAAAAATGGAGTACTAAGGTTACCTAATAAATTCAGTGAAACGAGAGTTACGTAAATTAAACACTTTTCCAGTAAAAACAAATAAAACATTAACGACAACAGTGAAAACAACACCAACACTACATAATACCAGTGCATAAAACCAGTAAAATGACATATTTGTGATAATTCAATCTACAACAGTATAACCGTTTTTTGCGTAGCGAACAAAGAGAAGTGAACACCAAAAACATATAACATAATTAACACCAGTGATCACTAAACACTATTCCAGAATACACCAAACAACATATTAGACAGGTTACACCAGTTCGGGGACATTTAAAACATATCTGAAGGTAATTTTGCTGAGATTTTATCGCTAAGAATATTGCGGTTAACCAATTCACTTTTGATGGCGGCCATTATGGAAATGCCAAGCAGTGCCAACCACATCGAATGACTACAGCGCCTGCAGTATTGGTTTGACAACTCAACTATATTACATATTTAATAAAATTTACTCACATTTTGTTAGATTGAAAACACTTATTTGTAAATGTTATACTTTCTCGTCTACCCTTCTCTGACTATTAGTAATATAATCGCTCCAAGAACCTTTTCTAATACTTGTAATAATTTTAGCCTGTATGAACAAATCGATTATTTCCTGAGACAGAGTCGACAATTGCTCAAAATCGATTAAACATCGATCATTCTTTAATTTTGTTAATAAATCAATTTATTTCAATTGTTTGGATCTCTAACTTATTTCACATGCTAGTTTAAGGTTTTATTATTGCAACGAGACTTCCTGAAGAAGAAAATATTTATAGAAAGTGAGATATTGGACCAGCACGAAAAATCATAAATCGATTGCTGACCGGAGTTAATCTGATTAACTCCGGACTTTGTTAAGATCTTCAAGAAGTGCGAAATAATTAATAATTACCTTATTAAATTTTAGAATTTCCATCAAAACATTAAAACAGAATTATTTCTCAGTCATAGACATTATAAACAAACAAAATTTTTTTTTTAAATAAAATTTTTTTTCTTTCTTATCTTTATTTGTAACGACTGCATACAGGGTCTTGTTACAAATTGACGCTCGCAACAGTGGGGCTTAAAAGAGTCAACAGCGGCTTGTTACCAAGCGACACTACCCACAGCGAAGCGAAACCTTACTAGCGTGGAGGTTTATGTAAACGAACCTCTTATTTTATTTGTAATGGACAGTTACAAATTGGCGTCCAACTAGAGGGCTTAATAATTTAAGCCTGGCAGAGGTTATTTAATAGAAAAAGAAGGAAAAATGCAAAGATGAGCTACTTCGAAGAAGAGGGCGGCAGAGGCCGAAAAGGAAGTTGACATGGAAGATAAGGAAGCGACACCCATGGAGGATCTGGAAGTATTACTACCCCCGGTGGAAGATAAACAACCCGTACCACCAGAGGAACAACCTGAAGTACCGACACCAATAGGGGAGGTTAATTTTCAGGAAGCCATAAGGAAAATGATAATGGAGATGAGTAAGAAATTGAGTGAAGACTTGAATAAGCAAATGGAAGGAGTAACTAAGAAAATGGATTCCACACAGGAGGAAAATATATCGACCAGTAAGAAGTTGAGTAAGGACATTGAAGAAAATAGTAAGTTGAGTCAAGATTTGAACAGGAAAATGGATGACAACAACCAGTCCACTAAGGAACATTTGAGTGGAGTAAACAAAAACATAGAATCCACAAAGGAAGGGTTAAAGAATTTGGAAGAGAAGATGGAGGAAAATAACAAGGAAAGGAAAAAGGACAACCAATCCTTGAATAAGAAGATGGAAGATCTGAAAGAGGACAACCAATCTTTGAGTAATAAGATGGAAGAAAATAATAAGAATTTGGAAGAGAAGATGGAAGAAACCAGTAGGAAAATAGAAAGTGACAACCAACAATTAAAGGAAGAATTGAGAGAGGATAATCAACTGCTGAGAGAAGAACTGAGGGAAGTCAACCAAGAGAACATGAACAAGTTAGACGAGAGGATAGAGTTAGCGAAAGAGGAGTTGAATAAAAAGATAACAGACACGAAGAAATCCATCGTCAAAAAGTTAGATCAGGAAGTCGTGGTTGTAAACCAGCAGATCAGGGAAGTGGACGAAAGATGTCGTCAGACAGAAAATGAAGTAATGGAAGTCCGGGAGGTAATAAATAAAGAGATTACCCAAGTCAAGGAACACCAGAGGACTAAACTGGAGGAAAACAAAAATTTGGCCCTGGAAGAAATAAATAAAGTGCGGACACATGTCACCGAAAAATGCGACGGCATGGAAGCCGCTATGATGAACATCACGGGACAAGTGCGACAGAGTCAGGAGGAAATAGAAACGATAAGAAACCGACCAACTGGCTACAGTAATTTCCCTATATCTGAGAATAGAGAGTGGCTTAATTTCCGGCAATATAAGCGGAAGCCAATGGAGTTCTTGGCCCGCATAGAGGAATACCTGGAAAAGCATAGAGGGAACCGATGGGTCCAGAACCGGGAAATCCTAGACGAGTCGTTTCGGGAGGTGAATGACCATTGGTGGATGGCCAACCGAAGCGACATCGAAAGCTATCAACAATTTAAAAGCCTCTTCAAGGCTAAGTATTGGTCGGAAACGACTCAAAACTTAATAAGGGATAACATATGCCACGGCCATTACAAACCACAAGTCGGTAGTTCAATGACGGCATATTTCCTCGGCAAGGTATGTATGGCCAAACATTTAGAACCGGCCATACCTGAGGAGTGCCTGATAAATAAGCTGTCATACCATTATGACGAGGAAGTAATTCGAGCGAGGAGAGGCAGCCAAATCAAAACAATTCAGGCAATGACCGAACTCCTCGAGAACTACGAGAACGAGGAATACTACCGACAAAGCCGGAGAAGAAACGATAGGCCCGAACCTAAGACGTATCCAAACAACAACCTGGGTACGAACAACACCAACACTGGGTACCAAGGAGGCCGTGCATACCCGCAAAATAATAGTTTTAACAATACTAATCATCATAATAATAATAATACAGGTCCAAACCATCCAAACCCGAGTCGACCCACTAATGGTTATCAGGGTAACCGCAATCCATACCCTCCTAACCCTAATAGTCAGAGAAGCCCCAATTATGGTAATGATCGTTACCATAATAATAACAATCGTGCAAGTCCAAATAATGGTAATCCCAGTAATAATAGGTTTTCCCGACCAAGGGTGAATTTCATACGAGCAGTAGATGGTCGCCAGCGAAGATACTACAACAATAGAAGAAACAGCTACCGTGAATATGAAGATAGGCGGAGGAGCCTAGAACGCGACCAACCAAGGTACTATCCGGTGAGAAGGAGTACTAGTTTGGACGATACTGAACGGAGGACCAACAACGAACGACCGGAAGACCACGGGACAGATCGACAGGAGCCCACTCTAAGCATCCCAAATGATGCTTCAACTAGTATGACACAACGGAACAATGATGTCGAGCCTTTAAACGGGCGCAGGCAGTAATAAATCGCCAGAACCCGTTACTACTGACCGTTACCGACTAAATACTGGGTATCATAATAATGAGTTTGATAGAACACATAATAACAATCGTATCACGGTCATCGGGTGTAACTACCTCAAGAACATCCGACATGAGTTATTGGAAGAGGACGACAATAATCCCACCAATAACTTTAATAATGAGATCATACATATCAACGCGGAGGTAGAAGGCATCCCCGCTAGGTTGATGATCGATACTGGTTCAAACGTATCAATTATAAGTACGACTGAGTTGGAGAGAATACAGCGAGAGTGCGGAAGAACCTTACCAACGTTGCCATTAAACAATATTATTTTGTTGGGTGCAACCGGCCGACAAAATAAAACAATACGAAGGCAAGTCTCCGCCAGTGTGATGAGCTGTGGTATAGCAATAGATATGGAATTCTTGGTAGCGAGCGGGCTGCCGTTTAATATACTGGTCGGGTGTGATGTGCTCAGGCGGAATTCCGCCATAATTGATTTGAGAACTGAGAAATTGTCTCTGTTTACCAACGGACATACTTGGACAGCTAACTTGGTGGGTAGTGACCAAGTCATTCCCGATAGTATCCACCAACAAATTCACAAAATTAACTATATACATCCTACATCTATAATTGAACAAAAGATAGACGACACCTCCAATGAAGACTTATGGTCCCAAAAAATCCAGGAGATCAGGGATTTCCGGAGCGGTATAACCGGAGAAAAATTAAACCCAAACCAAGCGAACAAATTAATCACAATCTATGAAAAATATAAATCAGTCTTTTCTGATGAGCCCGGTAAAGTAAAAAACTTCCAGTGTACTCTACAGTTCCGAGACACAGTGGACTTTAACCGGAAGTCTTACCCCATCGCGCAATCACGAAAGGAAGCTGTAAGAGCTGAAATAAAACAAATGATTAACCGTGACATAATAGAGAGTAGCCAATCCCCATACACAAGTCCTATCGTGGCTATTCCTAAGAAAAACGGACAAGTCCGTTTGTGCCTAGATGCGCGAGAAATAAACAAAATGATCATAAATGACAGGACTTCGCCCGGTGAGATTGAAGAGATTTTGAAACGGTTCCACGGCACAAAGTACTTTAGTACCTGGGATACGGTGTGCGGGTACTGGCAGGTGGAATTACATCCACAGAGTCGCCAGTATCTGGCCTTTATATTCGAAGGGCGGAACTACCAGTTTAAGAGGTTGCCCTTCGGACTGGTAAATTCAGTCGCAGTCTTTGTGCACTGCATGGACCAGATACTTGGCCAAGAAGCACTACAGTTCACCACCGTATACGTTGATGACTTGCTAGTGTCCTCAGAAACTTGGGAGGAACACTGCTACCGTGTGGAACACGTACTAAAGAAGCAAGCGACGAATAATATTACTCTAAAGTTAGCAAAATCTCATTTTATCGCCAAGGAAATTCAATTCTTGGGTTTTATCTTGAATGACCACGGAATCTCACCGTCGGCTGAAAAAGTCAAAGCGATTCAAAACTTTCCTACGCCTAAGAATCGAAGGCAATTACAGTCATTCCTGGGACTCTGTAATTACTACCGCAAGTTCCAGGAAAAGTACTCTGAACTAACCGCCAGATTTCAGCCGCAACTGTCATCTAAAAATAAATGGATATGGGGTACAGAACAAAACAATATATTATCTTTAATTAAACAAAAATTCCTTGAACCTATCATACTTCGCCATCCGGATTTTAGCAAACCGTTCTTTCTTAATTGCGATGCCAGTGACATCAGCCTCGGCACTACATTATATCAGGAGGATGAGGAGGGCGAACATCTCGTGATCTGCTTTGCCAGTACAGCATTGAATCAGTGTGAGAAGAACTACCACGTTACGGAAAAGGAATTGTTAAGTGTAGTGTTCGCGTGTGGAAAATTCCGCACTTACATCCTTGGTTACTCCGTTACCGTCCGGACAGACCATAAGTCAATATCGTTCCTAAAGAGATGTAAATTAAGCCACGGAAGGTTGACACGGTGGATACTATTGCTGCAAGAGTATGACCTTAAGTGGGAGTACATCCCCGGAAAGAAGAATGTCGTCGTGGACGTGTTGTCTAGGGTAGACATTGATAAACAAACGTTCGAAGGGGAAAAGGAAAGTATACTTAAGGTATACCATATTCTAAGCAACAGCGCCGGTCTACAATCAATATTGGAACACCTGGGCACACACCAACAAGCTGACCCGAAATTAATATCTATTATAACAAGATTGGAAGCAGAGGACGAGACTATCGCCCAATATTATAAAGTACATAACGGAATCCTGTTTTTACGACCATCTTTATATAAGGAGGAATGGAAGGTTGTTATTCCAACCCATATCGAAAAGGAGATAGTGTATAATTATCATGTTCGATATGGGCATATGTGCGCCTTAAAGGTGTTAAAGGCCCTGGAAGAGAGCTGCCACATAAAAGATATTAATCGGAAGGTACGAAAGTACATAAGAAACTGCCGCATTTGCCAACTCGTGAAGACCAACAACGAGAAAAGAGAAGGGCAAATGATTCCGATAACCTCTCAATCGAAACTAGAGAAAGTATTCCTGGACATCTGCGGGCCATTTCCCCGCAGTGGGGGCCGTCACAGATACAAATATTTAGTCATCGTGATGGACCATTTTACCAAGTTCATCAAGCTATACCCAGCGAATCAGGCGACTACAAACAAAATTCTCGACATCCTAACCAACCAGTACTTCCCAGACGTCGGAAAACCAGTTTCGATCATCACCGATCATGGAACACAATTCAAGGGGAGAAAATGGCGAGATACACTACTGTCGATGGGGGTTCATACCTATAAAACATCGGTATACCACCCGAGCAGTAACCCGGCCGAAAGAGTATTGCGAGAGGTGGGGCACCTATTACGGACGTATTGCCACGATCAACAGAGGAGGTGGCAAGAATATCTGGAGGCCACAGAAGAATTCCTCAACCTGGCATACCACCCAGCCATAGGAATTACCCCATACTCCGCCATGTACAAAAGACAACCCCCAAGGGAGATCGAGGAAATATTGGAGTTCCCAAGAAAGAATAAATATATCTTTAATAAAGTTAAATTTTATAATAAGGTGGCCGAAGATCAGGAGAAACGGCGGATTAAATACAATAAAAGTATGGGTAAGATTATTACTTATGCCATTGGGGAGAAGGTTTTGTTGAAGAATAGGGAGTTACCCAGTTCATTAGAAGGGATAACTAAAAAATTATTGCTTCTATACGCTGGACCCTACATAATCTCCAAAAACAATAATAACAACACGTACGAAATTAAGGAGATGGGTTCCAATAAAATTAAGGGTGTCTATAATCAGGCATCCATGAAGAAATATTTTGAATAAAACGTATAAATTCTAAATAAATGTAAGACCACCTTACAAACAATTATTTACGAAAAACTGTTTGGAAAAGAGATAGAAAGAATTTTGAATCGACAAAATTCTTAAAAAAATGTAAGTTCAACTTACATACAATTATTTGAGAAAAACTATTTGGCAAGAATATAAAAAAGAGAATAAAAAGAATTTAGAATGAAACCGACTAAATTTAAAAATATTGTAAGCCCACCTTACAAGCAAAGAATTTATAAAACACTTTGGTGAAATAAAAAGAAGAGAATTAATACCATATTTATGGTAATCATAAAAATATATATTTACCATGTTTATAACGGGTCATTATGAGATAAATAAAGGAAACAGAATTTAGATCAAACCAAGTAATTCTGAAGAAGTATGATCATGTCTAATTTCAATATAAAGTGTAAAAAACCTTCCATAAAATGATACGAAAGGGAATAAAAATATGTGATACGATTTGAGTGATTGAATATAATAAAATACAGAAATTTGTGTGGAATTATGAGGTAATAAAACTTTGAAGTGGTATGAGGAGAAATTATGACCTCATTATAAAATTCATTAAAACATTCATTCGAAGGAATAATAACCATGACAGGAGTAATGTGAGAATAATGTCAAAGATATGATGTAATTAAACAAATTAATATGGAATGATTATGAATTAAATGTCAATTATAATAACGACAATTATAAGAAAGTTCTAGAACATAGAACAAGTGGAACTAATAAAAACAAAGGAACAAACCAAAAATGTCATAAAAATATGCTACTATAAACCCATGCAGATTGTAATAAAAAACCAGAAAGTAATAAAGCTTTAGTAACCAAAAACTTTATATGATAAGAAAGGTTGAAAAATGTACTAATAGAAGAGCTTCCTACCATAATATCAAATGAATGAACCATCAAGTTAAAGAGTCAGAAGAACAACTGAGATAGGAATATTAAAATCTCTGAGCAATATAATAAGTAATAAGTGAAGTATCCCAAAGATATTTTTTAAATAGTAACAAATGTGTACTATTCTGAATAATTTTTTAATCTGTCTGTAGATAATTCCAGCAGTATTAATATGTTTTTTGAGCAGAGATGATTTGCCTCTGTACTCAAATATGTGTGAAGTATTGGACAGCAGAGGAAGTAGCGTACAGTGCCTCTCTGAACTGAACCAGCTCACAAAGTAGGGAACGATAGGGAGGAAATATCCCAAGGAGAAAATACTAAGAAGAAATATGAAAATAAAATAATAAATATGAAACTCAGATGACTATTACTATCAAGGAAGATCAAGTGAGAACGAGAAAAATATAAGCTCAAATATATATAAGCAAAAATTTTTAAAATGGAAGGAAGTCAAGAATAATAGCAAACCTAGAATAATTATCATAAGCAATTGTTTCAGACAAAGCAAGTATAGTCTGAAAAAATCACTTCTGGAGAAGGGCATTCTGTAGCGTGACAGAAAGTCAACCACTAATTAATTCAATTAAGATAATAAACAATAATTACATTACATATACTAATATAATATCAAATGAAATTTAATGAATTCAAAGGAAAAAACCACAATAAATTAAAGACCATCATTACATTATAAGAATTACCACTATTAAAAATCAAAGAAATAATTAAGAGTAACTCATATTATAAAATCAGGAATTTACCCAGGAAGTTAGGAGCAGTAAACAAATTAGATACCACAATATCAAGAAGAAAGAATCAGTTTAAGAGTGGTGAAACAACAAAATACCCCAAACACAAGAAGAAGGAAGAGTAGAGTTTATTATCAGGAAGTAAACAATACCCTGAAACCAAGAAAGAAGAGCAAAGTCAGCATCAGAAAATAAATTAGATACTCCAAACCAAACATCAGTCAAGATAACACGAAGTACATTGGTTTACCCAAGAATGAAGACAAGAAGAAAGACAAGAATGAAGACAAGAAGAAGGACAAGAGTGAAGACAAGAAAGAAGACAAGAAGAAAGGAAGAAATAGTATGGAAGAAACACCATTATAAAACCTATTATTAACTACCATAAACCCCAAACCCATAGAGACAATTAAAGAAAGTATAACATCCCGAAACCCTATAAAATTGTAATTATTAATAAACCAAAAGTGTTGTATAGTATGATAAGAGGTGCACCAACTAAAGTTATTGTGTGATAAAAAAAATAAACAAATCTTAACAGTCCATGATGACTAAAGGTCTGGTCTGAGATAATAAGACTCAATATATCAGAACCACCAGTGAAAGTGAACTAGTGCAAGTGTTTTTGGAAATACAATAAACTTAAAGTTGTAGTGATACTATGACTTAACTATATGCTAGATAACAACTTTTATATTTAATAATTCACAAATCATAAAATAATAAAATGGAAGATTTCCAATATTTTATTATTTTAATGTCACTTTGTTATTACAAGACATTTGTAGAAATGACAATAACTAGAGTATGGGTGGAAATGTTTACTGAATAAGGGGATAATAAATAATAATGGTTTAGACCAGAAAGGTCTGGAATTAATTTAAGTGTTCATAGGTTTAAAATGTTTAAAATGGCTATTTGTTCACAGCCATAAACTCCATATGTTTTAAAGAGTTCTTAGTCAATAAGATTTATATGTGTTTAGAATAAATTATGTTTGTTAAATAACAGCATACATACCATTTAAAATGTTTCAGTAGGTATGCTGTGTTAATTAAAAAAAGAGTTAAATGTATGTTTTCAAACAATGTCAGCAATATGTCCAATTGTACAGAATGCTAAGTAATGTTCATTATTATTTTTATATAACAGTAGTATTAATTAGATACTACACATCACAATAAGTTTATAAACCATTTTATTTTTATGTCATAATAACTGTTTAAAGTCAGAGAAGGAGTAGGATTAACTTTATTTGAGATAACCAGACATGTAAAATTCTAAACTCTAGGCCAATTAATGAATTCACAGAAACTCAAAATAAACCAGTTAATTCACTTATAAATCCTGTAAACTGGCAAGATTTATGTAAGGTAAATCAGTTAACAACTACTGTGAATGAATCTATGAGTTAGAATGGTAAAATAGAAATATACCTTAAATTATCGAAAATTTTTGAAATATATAAATTAATTATTTTTAAAGAGGAGTGTTAAATTCAGAGTTTATCACTAAAAACCAGTTCAAAGGTTCAATTTATATGTAATTAAGGAAAGGAAGAGAATTATGACTATTTGAAATTTAATATAATGGTATTAATAACAATTAAAATGGCAGAAAAAATATATGAAGGCGGAAACCAGTTTTTGAGCCTAGATTTCCAAAAAGAAAGAAATTTGGTAATTTCCACAAAAATGTCAACAGATATGGACTATAATATATCAATTTAAATACAATGAGATAATTAAACCAATGATAAGGTTAATAATTCATGAAAGTGAATAATCAACTAAATTAATTCCATATATAATGTATTTTTTTATCATGTATATGGGAAGTCGAAATTATTTTAACAATACTTTTCAAATATTAACTGGGCCAGATTTTGACTAACGTGGAGGAAGTTAGTTAGTTCTTTGTTAATGATCAAGCTGAACAGTTTAAGTAAGCTTGCGTTCCTTGAAACCGAGAAAAATGGAGTACTAAGGTTACCTAATAAATTCAGTGAAACGAGAGTTACGTAAATTAAACACTTTTCCAGTAAAAACAAATAAAACATTAACGACAACAGTGAAAACAACACCAACACTACATAATACCAGTGCATAAAACCAGTAAAATGACATATTTGTGATAATTCAATCTACAACAGTATAACCGTTTTTTGCGTAGCGAACAAAGAGAAGTGAACACCAAAAACATATAACATAATTAACACCAGTGATCACTAAACACTATTCCAGAATACACCAAACAACATATTAGACAGGTTACACCAGTTCGGGGACATTTAAAACATATCTGAAGGTAATTTTGCTGTGAGATTTTATCGCTAAGAATTGTGATGGTACAATCATGGTACATTTCATAATTACCTAAAATATGGTAACGAGATCATAAATATTGTATTTTCCTATTTTTTGACATACCCAACCCAATCTCAAACACCCGATATCGAATTTACAGTGAGTGGACTATATTACAGTATTTGCCAGGATTTGAACTAATTCATGACAAAAAACGGTGTCACATCACAAAAACAGTGTGCAGTTATTGCGATAAGCAGAGCCAAGCCTTCGTTACGTCAGAGGCTGAGAATGTGTTGACAACTACAAACGGCGATGTCAACACGATAGACAAAGGACTGTGACGTCAGTACGCCCCACTTCCGCAGATTTCAACCAGGAATTGCCGTCATTTCATCTGCAGCTCTGATTTGAGCCGGCCGGCTGCCCATTCACTTACGAGTGAATTTTAACTTTTTAGACCACTGTAGGTGGTTAATAAACAGTATAAATATATTAAATCCAGTGCGCCAACTCCGAGATGTGACCGGGAAAAATCGCCGTACTCGCGGTGCGCGAAGTTCGTATAAACAGAGGAAGTCAACACGGAAATGGGTGAGAACATTCCTATTACATCTTCAATCCTTTGATTCATTCCCAAAACCAAATTTTGAATCAATGTAAAATCATTTTAAATTCAATACTAAAAAATCATTTAAATTTTTCAATATATAAAGGGAGCTCCACTATGTATAAAATTTGTACCATGCGTATGTAAGAGTGAGTATTTGAGTGTATGGGTTAAAAAATATTAAGTGTTGGGTTGTGCTGAAATTTCAATAATTTACGTTTAAATAATTATGACATATTATAATGCAGCGTATGTCTTTTGTGTAGAGTAATATCATGGGGACAACGCCCATGGCGAAAAATATATATCCATGTAACATCTATTATGTTTAATGTTAATAAATACTTTTTATGTGTTATTTGCAGTTTCGTTATTTCAGGTAATGAGTTTCACTGAAATGGTACGTGTTAACCGAATTCTGGCCCTCATAGTAAATGTCGATCATACACAGTACAGTACAGACACTTGCACAACATGGCACCCTAGATTGTTGTACAGACAAAATACATTGTACATTGTAATCAAACATTATAAATTAATATTAGAGATTACATTTGCGCCCTTAAGACAGGGACTAATAGATTACATTGGCGCCCGAGGATAACAGGAACTCGGTATAAGACTTAATTTTATATGGAGTAATACCTACCAGGAAAGTGGAACGGTTACCTGAGGTAATTGCGTAAGTACATACACACGTGCGTAGAATACGGTTAAGTTCCTAGGTTATAAATATCCATGTTTTAGCAAGATAGAATAACAAAGATGAATACCAATGATAATATAACTATAGAAATCAGTGCTACTGACATAAATTTAACCAGTGAAATGGAGGTTCAAATAAACCCCATTAGTCAGAATGACGAAGTAAATACGCCTGTGTCTGTCGAAATAAAACAAACTGACACATCCATTTCAACTAATTTAGACAGTAAGTCAGATGAAACTAATGCAATGATGCAACTTTTATTAAATAAATTTGCCAGTTTTGATGAAAAACTAGACGAACAGAAAAGAGATACTGATATTAAATTCACGCATTTGAATGACAAATTCGATAAGTTACAAAATCATTTAGAAAACCTTGAAATAAACGTGATAGATATCACTAAAAATTTTGAAACTATAGATAATCTAAATAATACAGGTAGTAAGATTGTGGGGTTAGAAGAGGATAAACCTGATAATGAAAGTGTAATGAATGATAATGAAATATTTGAGTTTATGAAGTCAGAAAGAAAGTTGAGAGAAAGTATTTTAGTACAAGGAGTGCAGGGGGTAGAATTTTCTTTTAATGTTGTATTAGGGGGTGAAGACAAGTCTTCATGTAGTTTGATAGACGATAGTTCTACAAATAAAGTTTCTTTTAGTTTTTGTGTCCCTAAGAGGTGCAACGATTTTATGATAGGGACCCCTGCATATTTGGAGAGAGAAAGTGTATTTTGGTGTTATGGAGAGAAATGTATTAAGAGAGAGAGTATAGAGAGATATTGTGAGAGTAAGAGAGTAATAGAAGTATTTAAAGTAAACAGAAATTACAGACAACTGTTAGAAAGGTTAGGGTTATATGTGGTATATGAAAATGATGAATACTTGCCTGATAATAACAATAAATTGAAAATAATAAGAAATGAGAATAAAGACATTAGGTACTTACCTGTGGTGGAATATTATGGGGATAATTATAATATAAACCGATTAATGATATATGATACTAAGACAAACGGAACTCTACTTGATCGTGACTGGGAATATTTGTTTAATAACCGTTCAATAACATATGAATATAATGTATCTAATAAAATCTATGTATTAAATAAGAATTTATATAGACCTAAGATTCGTTTGTTGTTTAATGATGGTGGATAGACTGTTATATTGTGAAATGAACATTAAATAATAATGTGCAAAGTGGTTTTGAATTGGACTGTTATGGACTGATTTCGATTAATGACACAATAATGAAGTTGGAGTGTATATTTTATTGTATTAACTGTATTTATATATCCATGTATTTTGATGTGTATTATGTATTACAGGTACCCCAGTGTGTATTATTATATATTTTATATATGTAACATGTTTAATAATAATATTTTAATTAATTACTAATGAATAATAATGAATGTTTAAATAAATAATTATATTTGAATTTTGAAAAGAGGTATTGTTATAAGTAGGTAGGAGAGGAATTTTATAAGACAATGGTAAATGATTACAGTAAGGTAAGTGTTTAAACAGGTATAGAGACTGGGTATAGATAAAATGCAGGTGAGTTATGCAATTAATGTAAATGGAGTTAGAAAGATAAGAATTTTTAAGAAAATATAAAGAGAATTATTAGATAGTTAGGGACACAGTAGTTAGTGATTATTTGTAGTAAAGGTGTTTAAGTAGAGGTATAAATAAATAATTATTGTTGATGAATTCTGTAGTGGGGGTGAGGTGATAAAGAGTAGCCAACCAATAGTGTTGTGGCAGGTATTAGCATAATTTTAAGGGAGTGTTTGCCGAATTATTTGGAAGGGCAAAATATTAGAGATGTATATAGCCAGTTAGGGAACACCCAACCCAGTGCAAAGACGAGCGGTGCCATATGATTTAAATGAAAATAGTAATGGTGTATATAATTGAGATATTGGTGTCATTGATAGGTAAATTTGATGGTCAGTTAGAAGAAGGTGAGTAAAATTATATAATGAAGTGTAGTGAATATAGGAGTTATCCAGACTAAACAGTGATAGAAGGTGAGAGGTTAGGTAGTTAGGGAGGTAGAAAGTTCAGAGGAGAGAGATAGTAGAAAATGAATAATGAAATAATAAGGTAATATGAATAGTAAAAATAAGTTCAAAATGTATTTTATTATTATAAATAAATAAATTTGATGTTTAATTAATAACTGCAATGGTAAATTTTAATTTAAATACAACTTTTAAGTAAATTATACAAATGTTAATGCATATCTTAGATATGATTGAATATGATTGAGTAGTTAAAATGTATTAACTGTATTATTAATATATCAGTGTTAATTATTAATGTATTATGTATTTATTTGAAAACTTTTTAACATGATGTTATAATATGTGTAGGAAGAGAAAAAATTTTTAAATGGCGCTGTTAATAATATTTATCAGCCAGATGATTAACTGTTAATAATAATAATAATAATAATACTAATAATCATAATAAAAGTTTATTTTAAAGGTTATAAATAAATAAATCGATTTATTAAATTTCTTGATTTGTTTTCTCCAAGTTTGGGAGATATATAATTATATTTTATATTATATATATTTTATATTTTCAATTATATTTCATTCAATTTTAATCCTTTTTCATATTCTTTTTAATCCTTGAGATTTATTATTTTTATAATTTTTATACTTTCTCATTTTATTTAATATAATTTTATAAATAGTAAGCCAACCCAGTGCTTATTGGCACAAACCAGCACTTAACTAAGGGGAACCATATCAGTTAAGGAGGTAGTGATTCAATAAGCCACTATTAATATTTTTTATAAATTGTTTCAGTGTTTGGGATGTGACAGCGGTCCTGAGCTGGCTAACTCGTCAGAGCAGGGGCGTTAAGAGCCTAAGTGGCCTTATGGTGTTGGGATCTCGCAGGAGAAGTCCAGTAAGGTCATGAAGGTACAGTCATTATCACCAGACCAAGGGTGAGTGATTATTTTTTTTATATATAAAATTGTAAGGGGTTTGTGGCGACTTGTCCTGGCTGATCCCTTTAGGAAGTATGAAAGGGTCAATGAAAGTTTGTGTGCTTCGTCACACCATCTTTCATTGAGGGGGTTTTGTGATGGTACAATCATGGTACATTTCATAATTACCTAAAATATGGTAACGAGATCATAAATATTGTATTTTCCTATTTTTTGACATACCCAACCCAATCTCAAACACCCGATATCGAATTTACAGTGAGTGGACTATATTACAGTATTTGCCAGGATTTGAACTAATTCATGACAAAAAACGGTGTCACATCACAAAAACAGTGTGCAGTTATTGCGATAAGCAGAGCCAAGCCTTCGTTACGTCAGAGGCTGAGAATGTGTTGACAACTACAAACGGCGATGTCAACACGATAGACAAAGGACTGTGACGTCAGTACGCCCCACTTCCGCAGATTTCAACCAGGAATTGCCGTCATTTCATCTGCAGCTCTGATTTGAGCCGGCCGGCTGCCCATTCACTTACGAGTGAATTTTAACTTTTTAGACCACTGTAGGTGGTTAATAAACAGTATAAATATATTAAATCCAGTGCGCCAACTCCGAGATGTGACCGGGAAAAATCGCCGAACTCGCGGTGCGCGAAGTTCGTATAAACAGAGGAAGTCAACACGGAAATGGGTGAGAACATTCCTATTACATCTTCAATCCTTTGATTCATTCCCAAAACCAAATTTTGAATCAATGTAAAATCATTTTAAATTCAATACTAAAAAATCATTTAAATTTTTCAATATATAAAGGGAGCTCCACTATGTATAAAATTTGTACCATGCGTATGTAAGAGTGAGTATTTGAGTGTGTGGGTTAAAAAATATTAAGTGTTGGGTTGTGCTGAAATTTCAATAATTTACGTTTAAATAATTATGACATATTATAATGCAGCGTATATCTTTTGTGTAGAGTAATATCATGGGGACAACGCCCATGGCGAAAAATATATATCCATGTAACATCTATTATGTTTAATGTTAATAAATACTTTTTATGTGTTATTTGCAGTTTCGTTATTTCAGGTAATGAGTTTCACTGAAATGGTACGTGTTAACCGAATTCTGGCCCTCATAGTAAATGTCGATCATACACAGTACAGTACAGACACTTGCACAACATGGCACCCTAGATTGTTGTACAGACAAAATACATTGTACATTGTAATCAAACATTATAAATTAATATTAGAGATTACATTTGCGCCCTTAAGACAGGGACTAATAGATTACAGAATATTGCGGTTAACCAATTCACTTTTGATGGCGGCCATTATGGAAATGCCAAGCAGTGCCAACCACATCGAATGACTACAGCGCCTGCAGTATTGGTTTGACAACTCAACTATATTACATATTTAATAAAATTTATTCACATTTTGTTAGATTGAAAACACTTATTTGTAAATGTTATACTTTCTCGTCTACCCTTCTCTGACTATTAGTAATATAATCGCTCCAAGAACCTTTTCTAATACTTGTAATAATTTTAGCCTGTATGAACAAATCGATTATTTCCTGAGACGGAGTCGACAATTGCTCAAAATCGATTAAACATCGATCATTCTTTAATTTTGTTAATAAATCAATTTATTTCAATTGTTTGGATCTCTAACTTATTTCACATGCTAGTTTAAGGTTTTATTATTGCAACGAGACTTCCTGAAGAAGAAAATATTTATAGAAAGTGAGATATTGGACCAGCACGAAAAATCATAAATCGATTGCTGACCGGAGTTAATCTGATTAACTCCGGACTTTGTTAAGATCTTCAAGAAGTGCGAAATAATTAATAATTACCTTATTAAATTTTAGAATTTCCATCAAAACATTAAAACAGAATTATTTCTCAGTCATAGACATTATAAACAAACAAAATTTTTTTTTTAAATAAAATTTTTTTTCTTTCTTATCTTTATTTGTAACGACTGCATACAGGGTCTTGTTACAATATATATATATTTAACATTTTTTATACACGTAACTCGAAGTTTCTTGCAGCAATTATATAATATTGTGATATTGTTTAATATGGTTTCTTCTGGAAGTAGAGTATTGCATTTTTGCTGTTTCAATACCTTATGCACGTTTCACTGAAAAAATCAGCATCATCAGAATAATTCTATGTTAATACAGAAATTAACGAATAATCAAGTTTGTTTCGATTTTAATCTAAAATAACAGATAATCAATTTAAGTCGATTAGTTAACAATTGTTTTAATGTTTATTTACTTAAGCAGCTGTTTTGTTGGTTATACTGGAATATTTAATGTATACATTTTTATTGTTTTTATTTATTTCAATAAATATAATTTTAAATAGATCATCTTGTTTTGTTTTTATTTGTTGAGATTGTTCTTTAATTAATAAATTATAGTTTTGTGTTTGTAAAATTTAAGATTTTCCCAAATATTCATTTTTTGGCCTTTTTGTATGTTTTCAATTAATTTTATATTTTCAATGCCTGGAAATTGGTGGTTATTTAGACAATATGTGGCTAAATTAGATTTATAAATATTTGGTTTTAAAAATGCATTGCGGTGTTGAAGGAACCTATCAAGTAGTTTTTCTTTGTTTGGCCTACGTAAAATTTATTGAAATATGCAATAAATACACAATACTCAGTGGCAGATTACCAACTGGGCCCGACGGGCCAGGGCTCAGGGGCCGCAGGGCCAACTTTTTTTCTAATGAGAAGAACTGTAAGTCAAACACGCAGTTTACTACCACCAATAATTAATTAACAGTCCAAGGCAGTGACAAGTTGATAGTACTAGAGGTTACTAGATCAGGATATGTCCCTGGGTAGACAGCCCGTCATATCAGTCAGTCGACAGTCGACACTGGCGCGTCATCGGGTCGGTTGTGACGGTGATGGGTCGGTTGTGGCGGTGACGAGTCACACTCTCCCCTTCCCCTTCTAACTTACAGTCAGTAGACTGGCAGCGGAACAGTAAACAACAATGCACCTGTCAGTTTTGAGGTTATTTTAAGTTGGAAAGGTCTGAATATGTCGTAAAAGCTCTGTAGATGATACACTTTGTGTTAACTGTTTTTATTATAATTTAGTGGAGTCATTTGAAAGCCATTTATTTATGTTCAGATTTTTATATAGTTTAGCCTGGTTTGTTCTCTCTCTCTCTCTCTCTCTCTCTCTCTCTCTCTCTCTCTCTCTCTCTCTCTCTCTCTCTCTCTCTCTCTCTCTCTCTCTCTCTGTGTGTGTGTGTGTGTGTGCGTGCGTGCGTGCGCGCGCGCGCGCGCGCGCGCGCGCGTGTGTGTGTGTGTGTGTGTGTGTGTGTGTGTGTGTGTGTGTGTGTGTGTGTGTGTGTGTGTGTGTGTGTGTGTGTGTGTGTGTGTGTGTGTGTGTGTGTGTGTGTGTGTTGTTTTGTCTGAACATCTTCATGTCTTCATTGAAAATGAGTCAGAATTTGCACACTGCAAGTGGAGCTTATAAACGCACGTTGAGAAAAGCTAAAGATTGGACTGCTAAGTTGGACAAGTTTTTGAAAGCTTCAACAGTTCAACAGTTTCACAAAGTACTGGTTCAAATTCTACAGATTCTGATAAGTCTACGGATCCTGCCCCAACTAATTTAACAATAGATTCAGATTCTGATCAAAAACAAAATCCAAATTATTGTGAAGTAAATAATGAACTAGTAAATGCAGCAGATTTTAACGTAGGTCTGCAACAACGCCCATGTTGTAGCAAAGTAAATATTGACTTTAATAGTGTAAATACTGTTTTATACGAAAGTGGTGAAGTTAATGATCCAGAAGTAGCAGATACTGTTCTCGACATTCAATTCTTAGATTCAGAATCAGAATTGTTAAATTTGATTTAATGGACCCAAATTTTTGGGAACCATTGACGAACGAGCTTAAAGATCATATAATTAAAAATATTTCAGAACACTTGTCAAAAATAACTGATTGTGATTGTGATTTTTCAAAATCTAGGCGTATTTATCCTGATAAGACAAGGTATGCTAACAAGAGTATGTTGTTTACTCGTTTGCAAAATGGACAGTTGAAGAAAAGAGAATGGCTGTTGTATTCTAATTCAAAGGGATCTTTTTATTGTGTTCCGTGCAAAACTTTTCCATTCAGATGAGACTGAAAATTCTTTTATTCATGTCTTTAACGACTGGAACCATATGTCCAGATTGTCACAGCATGAGAGGAGTTCTGAGCATAGAATGAACACACAATCCTACGTCATCAGAGGCAATTTACTCGGTAAGATTGACTCTGTTCTTCATCAACAGTAGGCTACTTAAAAGAAGTAGACTATTGGCAGAAAGTTTTGATTCGTGTATACTACATGTTATTAAATTTCTTGGTGCTCACGGGCTAGCCTTTCAAGGCTCAGAAAAGCATGAAGTTTTTGGATCTCGGACAAATGGCAATTTTCTAGAAATTCTAGAATTGCTAGCCAAATACGGTGATTTTTTAAAGTTCACATTCAACATTATGGCAATCCTGGTCAAGGAAAGGTAGGTTATCTCTCAAAGACTATCTGTAATGAGTTTATAGAAATAATGTACAATAAAAGAGTTTCAACAATTGTTGAGGAGTTAAAATCAAGCAAATACTATTCCATTACTGTAGATTCAACACCTGATATTTCTCATCATGACCAACTGACTTTGATTGTTCGCTATATCTTAAATAATGGCTGCCCAACAGAAAGATTTATTAAATTTATCAGAATGGAAAACCACACGGGTGCTCAAATGGAAGAATTAATTTTGAACACACTTTCATTACTAGATATTTCGATAAACGATATGAGAGGCCAGTCATATGATAATGCATCGAATATGTCGGGGCAATATGAAGGACTTCAATCCCGAATTAAGAGTCACAATCCTCTGGCAGAATTCATTCCTTGTTCGGCCCACTTCTTAAATCTGGTAGGGACCCATGCAGCTAACTGCTGCCTTCAAGCAACCAAGCTTTTTATGTTCATACAAGAACTCTATGTGTTTTTTAGCGCGTCAACTGCAAGGTGGACTTTACTTGAAAACATAATAAAAGACAGTGAAATCAAGAAAAAACTGTTGCCTAAAAGGCTAAATACGGCCAGGTGGTGAGCTAAATGGCATGCTTCAAGGGCTTTACTCCTTCATTATTGGGAGTTTCATAAAGCACTTCAAGTCATCTCTGGAAACCCCCACGAAAAACCAGAAAACAGAGCTACAGCTGAGGGATTATGTGCAGTACTTACTAGGATAGAAACAGCAATATTACTTGTTTTATGGAATGATGTTCTTGAACGCTTTAATGCTGCAAGTAAAACATTGCAAAGCACTAACACTGACTTAGGAGTCATTTGCAATATTTACAAATCTCTCAAAGATTATGTGCAGGGCTTATGAGAACGATTCAATTATTATGAGATGAAAGGTATGAAACTGTGTAAGTCAGAGACTGCTGACTATGTTTTAGATTTCAAGAGGAGAAGACAGAAAAAAACAATTTTCTGATGATGAGAACAATGAGAAGATACAGTAGAGTCTCGTTTATCCGACCTTCGCTTATCCGACATTCCGTATTATCCGACGTCCTACTGCAAAAAAAAAAAAAACAAAAAAAAACGCATTAATTGGCAACAAGAACTGTAAGTTGCGAGCGTGAGCGTAGTCTATTTTTTGTTGCTCCCGACTGCACCGCAGCTAATTAGTTACCCCGACTGTACAGTCTACACTATGACTCATGTGTCTGTCACTCACTCACTGTCACAACTCACTACTCAGTGCAGTGCACTTTATCATTGTATGCGGATCGGTTTATCGTCTGTTACATGCGTATGTGTCTGTGTGTGTTAATTTGACAAACGTTGTTGTGTTGTTTAAAAGTTGAAATTTACGCAAGTATGGCAACAAAAAGAAAGTTGTTGTATCGCTGGAACAAAAACTTGAGGCAACAACAGACTGGACAAGGAAGAGACAATGCAGAAGGTAGCTGACGACTTTGGCGTTGGATGGGTAACAGTAAGAGACTGGAAAAAAAACGAATAGAAATAGAAAAATGGTGTGCATCAAGAGTTACGGAGGGTGCATTAAAAGAAAGAAAAACTATGAAAAAATGTGACTATGAAAAAGTTAGTGAAGCTTTGTATGTTTGGTTTACACAGTTCAGGGACAAAGGTGTGCCTATTTCAGGGCCTATTTTATAGTAAGTGTCAGTTGGCTCGACCGATGGAAGAAACGCTATGGTATCCGTCAGTTAAGTGTTTGTGGTGAAAAACTATCATCGAATTTTGAAGAAATGGAAGCAATCAAGAAAAGATTTCAGGAATTTATTGAAGCTGAAAGCCTAACGGGTGATCAGATATTTAACTGTGATGAGTCAGGCCTTAATTACAAAATGTTACCTAGTAAGGAAAGGCTGACAATTTTAGCATGCAGCAATGCTACAGCAAACCTCAAAATGGACCTTGCAATGATTGGAAAGTCCAAAAATCCTAGAGCCTTTAAAAGTTTCAAAAAACGCTCTTCCTGTAAAATACTACAGTCAGAAAAGCGCATGGATGAGCAGTGAAATTGTCAAAGACTGGTTTTTTAAGGAATTCATTCCTTCAACAGAGAAGTTTTTGAAAGAAAATAATTTACCTAGAAAAGCAGTTTTGTTGGTAGATAATGCTCCAATGCACCCTGATGCAGAGGAATTTCAAGATGGTGACATTAAGGCAATGTTTCTGCCCCCCAATGTAATCGCCATATGCCAACCTATGGATCAGGGCGTTTTAGAAACGATAAAAAGGAACTATCGCAGGAAGCTACTGTCCACAGTGATAGAAGAAACTGACGAAGGACAAGACATGATTGAAAAATTGAAACGCATCAATGTAAAGGATGTTGCTTATTGGGTTGCAAGGGCCTGGGCTGATGTAAGGGCTCCAACAATTTATTGCCAAATCATGGAAGAAGCTGCTAGGCGATGATGAAAGTATGGAAACGGAAAGCACAGATGAAACCGAAGAAACCATTCTACTTTTAGTGCAACGTATCCCTCGATGTGAGGATGCATCTTTGCAAGAATCGAAAGTTGGATGAAGGATGATGATCAGTATGTAACTGACGGAGAAATTGTCGCTCTTGTCAATTGCGATGACAACGAAATTGAAGATCAAGATCAAGCACCAACTGTTGAGCCTCTCACAATTTCACATAACGACGGAGTTAAGGCTCTAGAAACTGCAATTAAATACATTGAGCGACAAGAAGAAGCTACAGGGAATCGACATAATGATGCTACAAAGATGGCAAGACTTGGCAGCGAAGAAACGGCACTCGTCAGGAAAGCAGACTACGATCAAAATTTTCTTTAAATCATCACAGGACTGAACTTTTTAAGTGTATGTAACTTCAGACAATTCTGTAACTGTAAGTTCATTTTTTCAGTTAATTTTTTCTGTTGTTTTGTTGTAAAATATGATTATTAGGTTCATAATGTGTAAAATTATAACATAGTTTGAAATTATAACATAGTTTGACGTTTAATAGGCTTTTTCTTAACACCTCCCTATTATCCGACATTTTCGCTTATCCGACGTTCTGCCGGCCCGTTTATGTCGGATAAGCAAGACTCTACTGTACCTCCAAAATGGACTTGGATGACATGGATGGCAGACAAGACATGATTATTAATACATTTTATGTTATAATCGACAGAATTTTCAGTGAACTAGAAAACACATCAAGAATTTACTTCAATCAGAACAAAGCTTTGGATTCATTTATAAATTGCTTACCTTGAAAGATGACAAAATTCGGGAAAAATCTTCTCTCTTAGTTCAGAAATATCCTACAGACCTTTCTTCAGAACTTACTGAAGAATTTGTACATTTTAAGGCGTTTGTTGAGGCTCTCGACTTAAATGTAAAGGACCATCATCTTCCTGCTGAGTTTTTAAGATGTATACGAGAAAAGCAATTGACAACTCTTTTCACTAACGTTGAAACATCGTTGAGAATTTTTTTGTGCATGATGACCACAAATGCATCTGGTGAACGGCCCTTTAGCATTCTAAAAAGAGTTAAAAACTACCTGCGTAATTCATCTGCTGACTTAAGATTGTCAAGTTTAACAAGTTTTGTGGCAAATGCTGAACTGCTCAACGAAATTGATTTCAGTGACATTATAAAAGATTTTTTCTGCAATAAAAGCTCGCAAATTTGATTTGTAGTTTGTTTATTAAATAGATTGTGTTCAGTCAGTATATAAAACTTCAGAAGGTTACTAATTTAATATTTTTGTTTGTTTATATTTATATTAACTTTTGCAATGTGTTTTTGATTTTCTATGTGATAGTTTATATATGAATGAAATTGAGTTGTGTTTTGTTTTATTGGGAAATAAATATTCTTAAAAAATAGCAGTTATCTTTTCTGTCCCAAAAATTGCTCTAAAAAAGTTTTTAAGTTGTAAAAATGCCTCAAAGCAAATATTAACGAATAATGATTATTTAGGATTAGGGTGGATATTAGCCCATGGAAAATTTAAATCTTATCACAGATATCTCCACTTCCTTGAATGAGGCCTGTTTTGTAATGGTTGTAGTTTATAATTTATGGGGAGCGGGATGGATGGATGGGGAAGGGCTGCTGAGAAAATAGGGCCCAGGGGCCCAAGAGTTGCTAATCCCCTACTGACAATACTCTGCTTGCAGAAGAAACCATATATTGAACAATATCACAATATTGTATTTATTTAAATATCTGAATCTACATACTAAAACATGAATCAATAAGCTACTCTATATAATGCAAAATCCACTATACAAAGTTCAAAATGCCTATTATAACACTTCGATCTTCTTTTTGTTACAAAAGGTCAAGGTAAGAAATACCATTGTATTTTAAAACTTCATACTTCATTAAAAATGTCATTCATGAATTTGACACAGAGCCAGTGAGTTTTACAGCCTGACTGCCATTGGGGAAGAAACACAAATTAATATCCCAAATAACAATGATGTACACTACATTTGTATGTTTGATTTTCCAGTTTACCTCTCCATAAATATCTATCCATCCCTCCATAACATATCAAACTGAAGATGAGATGAGTATTCATTGATACAGAAAGGCAGCCTGGGAAAGTGCGTGCGTGCGTGTGAAATAAGTAGCAATGAAAAACTACTTCTGAATCATAGGTCTTTTATAAAATATTTTCTTAAAAGTATCACCTGAAAACATTCTTAAAAGTAATGTTTAATTAAATGAAATAAAACATACCTGTCAACAATTAACACAATAACACTGGAAAAACTGATGTTTGCGTATATAAAATGTAACACCATACGCAATCAAAAAAATAAAATTGTAGACTTCCTCGACAGCATAATATGTTTACCAGTGCTAAGACTTAATAAATTAAATTAAAAAACAGATCCCGCATGTCTCAAATATAAGACTCAAAGCACTGTTTATAAGGTATAAAAAATATATACACAACACTAGAAATATCAATATAAATATCAACTGGTTTCATTAAATAACAAATATTATTGAACCAAGACAAAATATTAAAATTTACTTCACACAATGAGTACCAGTTAAAGTATGTTAACATTAATTTGACACAGCTTCCACCATCCTAAAATTCATATTAATTACACATACACGTATCACAAACAAATACTCACAAAACAAATTTATATAAACTTATGTGCAAAAATTAAAAAGGGTGATATCAGGACAGCTGGCTTATGCAAACAGCATGTGAAGATTAAGACAGAATTACTGAGCATACTGACTGGAGCAAACAAAATTTACATCCCAAAAAATGTTATTATCAATAAACTAGAGTGGATAATGGGATAATACATTATTTTGGTGAACAGCAATTTTAGTTTTCTGCAAATAAACAAAATTACAATAAATAATGAAAATGCATACCTACATAGACATACGTACTGAAAAATTCAGTGTCAATGATATTTTTATATGTTTCTATGCTTCCGGAGTTTCACATAACGGTATCTGAGTGGTACTTACTTGTTTTTGCAGCAACATGGAACTTTTTAGTTAATGTCACTTCATGTTTTATTTGTTTTGTGTTACATAATAACTGGGATTGTGGACTGTAGCAAGTAAGATAATACTACTTCTATTGTCACTTACATTCTCTCACAGAGAATATTTTCGGGTGATTTTAGTTCCAATTAAATTTATATATTTGCCATTGCTTCAATCTCTGGTAAAATTAATATATTGCAAATGCAACTCAAAATAAATATTTTTTTTGTCTTTACAAGATTTTATGAGATCTTATCCTTTTTGGTGTCTTTGTTTGGTTACAATGTCTTAGCCTTCACAACATCAATTTACTCATGGCAATTTTCAATAAATTTAATTTTTAATTTTTAAAAGTCTACTCTAAATTAGTAGTGGTTTTAATTTCTTTTAATGCTGGAAATTAGAGAAAAACTGGTTTGAAAGACACTGAATAAATTAGGAATCTTGTAATAAAACTGTTTATCCCAACTAAACTCTTAGATTTTGTTGTCCATGACGTGTTCGTTGATTAACTAATTATAAGTACAATACTACTGATTCGGAACACAGTAGTGTTCGGAACTACTGTGTTCCAAGTCAGTAGTAATATACTTATAATTACCCAACTAAACTATAGAAGATAAGGAATTAAAATGAAAATGTCAAGCTATGGTTAGAGCTATATTTCATTTCACTTTAATTTCTTTAACAAATAGTATTTCATATTTATTACCTCATGTGTTACAAACTGAAATTCGATTAGATGAGAATACTTAAACTTAAAAATCTAGAAATTTCTCCAAATACATAAGACAATTTTAGTGCTAGTCATTTAAAATTTAAAGATATCATTGGTGTGATCTATAACACTCAGTTAAGAAATCCTAAACCCTGCCCTTCCTGTTTTAAAATAAGCAACATTAAAACACTTTATCCACTGGAAAACATATTGAATTCTATAAATACTAATGGAATAAAATGAGTGTATATAAAATAACAATTATTTCCACACTTTTTGATTTTAAAAACTAAAATATTCTATGATAGTAAACAATGTCAAGGATTGCATGTGACCCATCATGCAGTACCTGCATATGTCATGATTAAATTAATATATGACTGTTCATTCAACATTGCTTTTTCACGCTAATTTTTATTTATTTCATAAGCACTTCCGAGTTGAGCAACTGAATCTGTAAACAACAGAACAGATAGTGATAACCTATGTGATACAACGTAATTGAGTTAGATAATGGTTTATCTAGATTATGTTTTCTTAATTAACTTTTTAGTAAAGAGTAAGGCCTACCCTGCCTACTCCTAAGCTACTTCGGTGGTACACATGGGAGCCATTATTATTATTATTATAAGAGGAGTAAGTATTTTTTTAAACTTGTATTCAGATGTAAAATAAAACTTTTATATTTTACTACTATTTAATAAAATATAAAACAAAAACATTCCATATCATCATTATCATCATCCACCATGGCTCTACAATCCTTGGTGGGTCTTGGTCTGGTCCAAGAGTCGATTCCTTTCCTCCCTATTGCATGCCTTGGCTTTCCAGTTTCTTATGTTCAGCTTTCCGAGGTCCTTCTCTACCTGGTCTTTGAATGTATTTTGGGGTCTTCCCCTTTTTCTACTACCCATTGGTTTCTGGTAGAAAATATGTTTCTTAGGCTGTCCTTCTTCCATTCTCTCTATGTGTCCAACCCACATTAGCCTGTGTATTTTGATTAGCCTGGCAATGTCCGGCTCTTTGTAAAGATGGTATAGTTCATAATTATAGCGCCTGTGCCACATTCCATATTCTTGTACTCCTCTAAATATTGTTCTTAGAATTCGTCTCTCACAGCAACCTAGAAGTCTCTCGCTATTCTTTGTCACTGTCCAGGTTTCTGAAGCATATGTCAGCACTGGCCTGATAAGTGTTTTGTAGATTTTGCATTTCATGCTTCTTGAGATGAAGCTAGATGTCAGGTGCTTTTAGAATATTTCATATAGGACTTTTAACTTTTATCAACATTCTGTTCATACTGCAGTGTCACATTATACAATCAACCAAATTCTGACTTAAAACTATATTCTAAATTGTTTCAACAAAGTGACTATGGTAATACTATTTAAAGATGGTTTTTAACTGGATCAGATGTCTTTATTTTACTTGGCAAGTAATATTCAACCTCTTCGTTTAAATAAATTGTTAACTGCACAAATATTTCAACAAACAATTTCAATGCTATCATTTAATTAATTAATGCTGGACCAATCTTTCCTCTTAACACCAAACATCCTGAAACATTTTAACTGAATTCAACACCTATACTAATAATTTTTAATTTTAAAATTGTTACACAAAATCTGTTGCATGCTATGTATATTAAATACAAATTCCTTCTACAATCATATTTTTTAATGTTACCAACATCTTGTGACTAAATTCTTTTATGCTGCATAATGCACGTTAATTAGCTGAGTTACGCATCATAAATAACATAATAAGATATATGGAAAAGTACTGCCCACTGATACGGAAAAGTACTGAACTGGGTTGAATTATATTTCTGTGTTATGCATGCAAGAGGGAGGAGAAACTAAATCAAGAATAGATGTTAATTTAAAACAGGGTTAGAAGTACCATAATGATTTTTAATCAAACTGATTTTATTTTAAGAAACTTTTCTGTTTTTAAATGTATTTTCATAAAAATCTGATCACTGTCATCATGGGCTGCTGATGTCACTTGATTTTTAGCACATTTTTTATGTTACAAAATTCTTTTAAATTAATTATACATCCAGAAAATATTTTGATGAACAGGTCAGAAAAGAACTAAAACTTATTCTTTGTTAACCAGTTTTATTTGTAGTTTCATTGTGATTAACTGAATCCGGAATATTATAAGTAAGTTTAAATATTAGTTCTACATTAATTAAATAATAATCAGAATGATCACAGTTGCACACCACTATATAAAAATTATCCCGATTAGCACTTTCAAGCCTCACGCTTTCAAGCCTCACAGCCCATCGTCAGATCGGAATAGGCAGAAATTATTTTAAAACAAACCCTTCACCCCTCTCCCCAACCCTGCTCACACACAACAAGCTATAATATAAATGACCCTTCCCCAGCCCCTAAACCCTGTCACACCATCTGCACAGTTACATATTTTTCTAGCAAATTCCTTGTGTGTGTGTGTGTGTGTGTGTGTGTGTGTGTGTGTGTGTGTGTGTGTGTGTGTGTGTGTGTGTGTGTGTGTGTGTGTGTGTGTGTGTGTGTGTGTGTGTATGTGTGTGTGTGTGTGTGTGTGTGTGTGTGTGTGTGTGTGTGTGTGCATCCTTTTAAACTACCCTCTTCCTCTCCACACACCTGGGTCAGTCACACACCCTTATTTTAAAACAACCAATTAGTACTATGCAGTATAATTCTTAATCTTATCTATCTGTCCTCTATCATTACTTCTTAATCATGTTATAAAATATTTCTTCATTATCAAATTTAATTTTAATATTAATTAAATTGTCTAACCCTTTTTATCTTTCTTTCAATATTTCTAACTCCTCTCTAAGCTTCCTTTCAACTGTGTTATTTACTATTTTTACAATTTCGTATTCTTCCAAAGGATTAACAAACTTATGGTTGTCTTCTATGAAATGTCTTGCATATAACGAATTGGTTGTTCTATTACCTTCTCCACGTTTGTGGTCAGACAACCTGCATACGAATTTTCGTCCTGTCTCACCTAGGTACACTTTGTTGCAGTCTTTACATTTTAATTTATAAATTCCGCTTTTCTGTAATACTGGAATTTTTTCTATAGTCTTATTCCTTATCTTATCAAATACCGTTTCACATTTTTTAATAGCTATATCTACTCCATATTTATTAAAACATTTTATAATTTTTCTAGTATGTGAACCTATGTATGTCAATGACCCTGCATAATTCTTTTGTTCTGGTTCTATTTTAGCTTTTTGTATGTTAACCCTTTTCATAACTTTATCCACTATGTTGGTGTTATAATTATTATTCCTTACAATTCCCTTTATCGTTTTTAGCTCCCTATCTTTTGATTCGGTCTCTTTTAAACACTTCTGAGCTCTGTAACAAAATGAATTGATTGCCGCCATTTTATATCTATGTGGGTGGTAAGACTCTCTTGGTATAATTATATCAGAATACGACTCTTTCCTAAATATCCCAAACTGTAGTTTCTCATTATCCTTAATTTCTATGTTCAAATCTAAGTAATTTATTTTCTTACCTCCTATCTCTTCTTTAAATCAAATCAACTGTAACTAAACTTAAGAATAAAATAAAGAAGAATGATATTATAGTTACGAAGGTGGACAAAGGAAATACAATGGTACTACTGAGAAAGGACGAATACATAAAGAAAACGGAAGAATTTATAAGGGAAGGACCATACGAGGAAATAAAGTATGATTATACAAGTAAGTACCAGTCAAGGATAAAACAAATGATGAAACAGATAACATTTATAGAAGAAAATAAGAAAAAGTATTTATTGGAAAGTAATTCAACAGCACCAACTTTTAAAAGTCAGGTTAAGATACATAAAGAAGGAAAACCAATTAGACTGATTGTTTCTTTTATTAATGCACCTATTTATAAATTATCAAAGGAAGTTAGCAGAGTACTGAAAGAGAAATATGAATTTGGGACAAAATACAACATAGAGAATAATGTAAAATTGATAGAAAAATTAGAAAATATTAGGATTAATGTAAATACAAAATTGATATCACTGGATGTTAAGGACATGTTTACCAATATCACAGTAAATAAAGTTATTAAGTTAATAAACGATAATAATATGGGAGAATACAGGTATAAAAAGCAGTTGATGAAAGTAATTAAAGAATGTGTAAATCAGAACTATTTTAGGTTTAATAACAAGTTTTATATACAGAAAACAGGTTTACCTATGGGGTCTTCATTATCCCCTATTCTTGCTGAAATATACATGAATGATTTTGAAAAGCAATTAATAACTTCCACTAAGTATAAAGACAATATAAAATTATGGTCTAGATATGTTGATGATGTATTAGTGATTTGGGAAGGAAGCATAGAAGAAGTGCATGAGTTTATAAATGAGGTAAATAATAAGGATAAAAACTTACAATTTAAAGAAGAGATAGGAGGTAAGAAAATAAATTACTTAGATTTGAACATAGAAATTAAGGATAATGAGAAACTACAGTTTGGGATATTTAGGAAAGAGTCGTATTCTGATATAATTATACCAAGAGAGTCTTAACACCCACATAGATATAAAATGGCGGCAATCAATTCATTTTGTTACAGAGCTCAGAAGTGTTTAAAAGAGACTGAATCAAAAGATAGGGAGCTAAAAACGATAAAGGCAATTGTAAGGAATAATAATTATAACACCAACATAGTGGATAAAGTTATGAAAAGGGTTAACAAAAAGCTAAAATAGAACCAGAACAAAAGAATTATGCAGGGTCATTGACATACATAGGTTCACATACTAGAAAAATTATAAAATGTTTTACTAAATATGGAGTAGATATAGCTATTAAAAAATGTGTTAACGGTATTTGATAAGATAAGGAATAAGAATATAGAAAAAATTCCAGTATTACAGAAAAGCGGAATTTATAAATTAAAATGTAAAGACTGCAACAAAGTGTACCTAGGTGAGACAGGACGAAAATTCGTATGCAGGTTGTCTGACCACAAACGTGGAGAAGGTAATAGAACAACCAATTCGTTATATGCAAGACATTTCATAGAAGACAACCATAAGTTTGTTAATCCTTTGGAAGAATACGAAATTGTAAAAATAGTAAATAACACAGTTGAAAGGAAGCTTAGAGAGGAGTTAGAAATATTGAAAGAAAGAGAAAAAGGGTTAGACAATTTAATTAATATTAAAATTAAATTTGATAATGAAGAAATATTTTATAACATGATTAAGAAGTAATGATAGAGGACAGATAGATAAGATTAAGAATTATACTGCATAGTACTAATTGGTTGTTTTAAAATAAGGGTGTGTGACTGACCCAGGTGTGTGGAGAGGAAGAGGGTAGTTTAAAAGGATGCACACACACACACACACACACACACACACACACACACACACAACACTGAAACACAAGGAATTTGCTAGAAAAATATGTAACTGTGCAGATGGTGTGACAGGGTTTAGGGGGTGGGGAAGGGTCATTTATATTATAGCTTGTTGTGTGTGAGCAGGGTGGGGGAGAGGGGTGAAGGGTTTGTTTTAAAATAATTTCTGCCTATTCCGATCTGACGATGGGCTGTGAGGCTTGAAAGCGCTAATCGGGATAATTTTTATATAGTGGTGTGCAACTGTGATCATTCTGATTGTGATTTCAACCACTAACACAAATTTCTTCATTAAACGTCAATTAAATAATAATTACAATTAAATAATTAATTATAATAATTAAATAATTAATTATAATTTATTACAATAAATTCAATTGGACAGTGGTCACATAACAGCTTTCACTTCTCAATACCCAAGTACTCAGCATCCTTATATGCACAGCACAAAATTTTGCCACCACTCACAGGTATGAGTACCATATGGAGAAAAACTTTTTTCTGAGCATCCTATACTACTGGTTGTCCTATACTATATATCCTAGTAGTATACCCTACGCTAGGATATATTTCAGTAGTGAATAAAAAAATTATTTATACTATTTTTTTTACAAAACGTCTTTAAACAATGGATCCAGTAATATTACATCTGGTATCAATATATAAGTGATATATCGGTATGCTAAAACTTGTACTCCCTTTATGGTTTTTGTAAGACTTGGTTTACTAGTAAGTACTGAGGAACCAAAAAATATGTAACATAATAGCTGCTTACTATTAAACTCGTGCCCATGGGGACCACACATGCTGAAGCTTATCCCCCCCCCCAAATATGGCATATTTTTATTAAGGTAAAATAAAATATTTTAGTATTGTACTACAAAATGTGTTTTAAAATATTGAATATTTTCAAGACTAATAAATAAAATAAACATGGCAATGAAAGAGTGACCAAAACATTAATCAAACCCATGAGTAGAAAAGTAAACAACTCAGCAACTTAAATTTATCGCCCTCCCCCCTCCCCAACAATGTTCCAAGATACTTCAATCTGTCGACTAATTATGTTGTTAAACTTTTCACCAAGATATATTTGAGAATTACTCAATCACTGTTTCACATTTTATCAAACTTCAACTTTCTCAGTATCAGCTTCAGCTACAGTCCCTATTATCGTTCTGGTGTTGTCTTTTTTAAACTTTTAGTTAATTTTTTTGTTGTGATTTACCTAGCTTCCACTGCCACCGGTCTAAACAGCCCTGTTCTGTAAGTCCTCTTGCATTCCTTTCATCTTCAACGGACTGGCATGTTATTTTTATGTATTTTCGGAAGTCCTCTAAGTCTAGGTGCTTTAGGCTCTATCATTTTTAAATATTTTTTCTCATCGTTTGTTATAATATATTTAGTTTTGTTTAACACTGATTTCATATTACTATTAAACCTATCAGTGGGGTCACTCTTAATTTCGACAATATTATTGTTTATGAAAAATTCATTTATTTTACGTTTATAATCTTCGTTAGTTAAAATTACGAGTGTCTGGCCTTTGTCAGCTTTGGTGACAATGCTATTATTGTCTATCAATTTCTTTTTTATTCCATTGAATGTTTTGGCTTCTTTATTGTAACTAGTTTTTATATTTTCGGCTTTCAAAACTTTCGTTATTTTATTATTAACTGCATGTCTTACAACTGTTCTCGTTTCCTCATCAGATATAGCATTTATTGCCGTTTCGGCGTTCAAAATTTCATTTATAAGTGATTGTTTGAATCCTTTGTTTTTAAAACAGTATTTTAAGCCTTTGTTTAAAAGGTTAGTTTCTTCGTTATTGAAATTGATTTCAGTAAGATTAACTATACGAGGATAAAATCGATGACTTATTGTATTGTTCTTTTGAGGGTCGTTCTGTACTTTCAAAAGGTTACTAATTTTTATATTTTGTGTTTTCTTTTTCTTAGTAACGGTTTTATTTATTTGTTTTTCTATTAAATATGTTACATTGTCGATTTGTGATGGATGTAATTTTTGTAACAGTTCAAGATGTAACGGATTTCAAAAAGCGTGACGGTAGGAATTAACCTGTTTTATAGTCTTAAAACGCTTTTGGAGGCAAATACAATGTTTACACTGAAATTAATCAAAACCAAGATATAATTCATATCATAATGCTGTAATAAAGTCAGCAAAATGTTATTTACTACACAATAACTGTATTGTAACCAAGTTCTGTTGGTTCACATTAGCCACCTGAATACGGCCACACAACTACAACTCTAATTTTAAGGGGAATGTGGCTGGGCCAGACTTGACCTTGTGATAAGAACACAGATAGGTAGCAATTACTTGTCCATCCTAATTAGACACCATACAAAAAAATTACTGATCTCATGAACGAAGATCAAATACGAACAACCAAGGCAGCACAAGGTAGGTTATTTTCACATTGTGTATATATACTAGAAAAATGGAACGACTGAAGAGGTTTTTATGCTCAGAGGACAATGTCAAATTATCCAAGAGTCCTTGGATTTCGTTGTCTATAACATTTCCGTTAATTTAACGAAATGTAATTAAATCACTACCGACTTGGAACACAAAGTTTTTTGTGGGTAAAAACGTAAAAGTTTTACCTTATAGCCTGAACCAGTTTTCGCTTTTAAAAAGCTTCTTCAGAGGCAGCCGCTGGGAGCACTGTCCGTCTTGTTCTTGGTGACGGTATCAACTTTTGAAGGATCGATGTTGTATGTGTGGGGTGTGATATGTTCGAATAATGCATGTGATTTGAATTGTGTCTGTTCGTTTAGGATGTCGTTTTTATGTGTTTTCATGAGTTTGTATATTTCCAATTGCTCAAGAGTGTCTAGTTTACAGCCTTTTTTAAACATAACAAACTTTGTGTTCCGAGTTGGTAGTGATTTAATTGTATTTAGTTATCCAAGAGCTTTGGAAATTTCACTTGACAGTAACTTTTTTTAAAGTTCTTAATGCATGAACTTACCTCTACAGTAGAAAGATGATGTCAAAATAAAATGTTAAGATTGGGTATCAGTATCTAAAATTTGTTTTTGTATTAGTTTACAATGTTTTATACATATGCAAAAGCCATTTCTCACATCCTAGCTACCAGATTTTATAACATTTCCAATTATGATCCTTCATATTCTCTGTCATATGCAGTCCTTTAAACCTTCTATCCATGTTTTTCGTGGCCTCCCTGTTATTTTCTTTCAAGAGGACTCCATTGTAGTAATTTCTTTGGCCATCTACCCACATGTCCATACCATCTCCATCTTTTGTATCATTCATAATGGTACTTACTTCTCTCTTCTTGCTTTCTCTTACTTCTTTACTTCCTTATATGTTCTGTAGTTTCCCACACTTCAGCACATATGTTACAATACTTTCTACTATTGATTTAGATATTTTAATTTTTATTTCGGGTCTTATTTAGTTGCTCCATAAAGTGAAATGTAACTGTCTTGTCACTTGCTTCCCTTGTCCTATACAATTTTTTATTTCTGCTACACTTGTGCCATCTTTTGTAACCATGACACCAGGGTATTTGCATGAATTGATTTTTTTCACAACTCCCTGTTCCAACAACATACCTCTGCATATATTTCCTATGACAATATATTCAGTCTTATCTGTATTGACTGTTAAATACCGTATTCTTCATCTAATTTCCTAAGCATATTATACAGATGTCATTCTTGTCTTCATCTACATTACAGTGGCTTCTCTCTTATCCGACTTGGGTGGGACCGGGTAACGGTCGGATAATGGAAAAGTCTATTAACAGATCGGTACCTCATTTATGACCGTCGAGAACAAAGAATTGAATAGCCTATATTTGAAGTACATGTACGTACAACCCACTTTGTACATAAATGAAATGGGTACAATAAAATTTGATAAATTGTTTTATTATAATTGCTTTAATTCTCTGTGAGTGCAGTAAATAGAACAATAAATAAAATATATATGGTAGTGTTCACGAATGACTTACCTTAATTGTGAAAACAAGAAGGAAATAATGGTCTGCTTTCTTTGGGCTCATGTCGGTTCTAATTTATAAATAAACGAAAATTTTGTGTGTTAAGTAAACTATGTATAGGCAGAAAATTGAAGTTGTAAAACGAAAACATGTCACGTGTATTTTACTGTACAATTAACCTACGTAAAAACAAACACTTTGATGCACACTATAAACTTAAAAAGTTTAAAACCCTCGGATTTATGAGAAAAAGTCGGTCATTTTCTTTTGTTTTATGTTACTTTGACATCTGTCGGCTGCATAATCTTTCCACTTTTTCAGTATATCTACTGGCGTTGAAGTAGGCTGTTGTTCAACATATCGAAGGGCTATTTCTAGAGCATCTCTGTAGCTGCTTGAGAAATTTTCCTTTCTTGATCCTCGTCAGATTCATTCTCACTTTCATGATCCTCATTATTTAGTATTAATAACATATTATTAGTGTTCGTACGTATAGTTAATTTTTTCCACCCTCTCTAGTGAGAGAGTCAGTTAATGGAATGGAGAAAGGCCACTGTACTTGATCGTCCATGAAATGCAAAGTGAAGAGTTTTTTGTCATTCCCATGTTGCAACAGGTGCGTCTTCAACAACAATTTGTTTTTACTATTTATTATAAAATTTTACTAATCTCTACTGCTGCAATTATTTTTCATAACATTTAATAAGAAGGAAAGTCAAATACTATAAGGAAAATTTTCTTCCCTCCAGATAACATAGATAGAAACACTGATTGCTTTGTTACAATCAAAATCTTATACTTTGTTCTATGGAAGTACTGTTTCATTATTGGCAGTTTACTGCTGTGTTTAAAAGCACATTTAAATGAATATTCAATTTCCCTACAGCACCAAGAAAGAATTCGAGAAATGAACAAATTTTCAAAATGTAAAGCAGGTGAAACGTCCCAGAGATTACGTGTACAATGCAGTAGCAATATGGAGTAAGTTCTTAAGTGACAGCAATATCTACAAGTATATTGATTGCTTTAAAAAAAAAAAAAGGTTTTTATATGGTTTTTAAAATACAGAGTCTTTGTGTGGAGAATAATATCTTAATAGAAGCAGGGAAACGGAGAACAGCTCCTAGAGTCAGCCTGATCACTTGTGGAGTACAACAAGAGTGTCCATTATCACCTTCTCTTTTTAATTTATATATTGAAGATGTCATCAAACTGGCAGATGTGTCTTCTAGAATATTTTATGATTGGTCACTCTACAATTAACACTTTGTTGTTTTTGGACAATCAGGCTATTGTGTTGGACTCTGAATACAGATTGCAGATGGAGATACATTTGTTGAAATCGAATCTGCAAAAACTCTGGATTGCATATATCCACACGTAAGACCAAGGTGATGGCTTTTTGTGGAACTGATCCCGCATGGGCAAAAATTGTTATAGATGGTACTGTCCTGGAACAAGTTAGTAATTTTGAATACCTGGGCTACAGTGTGTCTTACAATGCATGCAACGATGTTGTGAATAAGTTGCATAAGTTCAATCTTATGTGCGGGACCGTATCAGGCAAACCCTTAAGTCAGCAAGTAAAGGAACACGCCTAAAATTCTTCAATGTGATGGCTCTTCCCATACTTCTTTATGGGTCTGAGAATTGGACTTTAACGAAAGGCCAAGCCAGTCGCATCCAAGCGGCTGAAATGAGATTTCTCAGGCACGTGGCAGGATATACACATATCACACAAGAAACACAGATATACGGCAGGAACTGAATATTATGAGTATACTCAACAGGATCACCCAGTATCGGCTGAATTGGTGGGAACATCTTTGCCGAATAGATGACTGCCACATCCCCAAAAAACTCTGGAACTATAAGTCGAGGGGACAGAGAGGTGTGGGACGACCGAGGAAGCGCTGGAGTGACCAACTCTAATATTGCCTATTTGAGACCAGAACAAACGATCCTTGGTTTAATCCGTGAAGATGATGATGATGATAATGATGATGATGAGAAGGTACTCCTCTATGATGAACAACTAAAGGTGGTTGTTTCACTTCCAAAAACACTGTCAATACCCAAAATAGTTAAACAAATGATTTAGGAAGATCCATGTTTTATTCATTTCACACCTAAAAGTATAATGGTGACTAGTGATAACTACAGTATGCTTCTGTGATTACTGAAGCCAAAAGCAAAGGCCAAAAGATGCAGTAATAATTCAAAACGTGTGATTTTGCTTTAAGACAGTACTAGGACTTATATGGCCAATACAACAACCATTTGCATTTGGGATCCTAATTTCTTAACAGCTTGTCCAGCCACCAAGTGTACTGTTATGATCTGACTTAAAAGAGATTTTCATAAATATAATTATATCACTACCGACTCGGAACACCGTTTTTTTTATTGATAAAAACGTTAAATTTTTACCTTATAGCCTGGACCAGTTTTCGCTTATTATAAGCTTCATCAGGGACTACCACTGGAAGCCCTGTCCGTCTTGTTCTTGGTGACGGTGTCAACTTTTGAAGGATCGATGTTGTGTGTGTGGGGTGTGATATGTTTGAATAATCCGTATGATTTGAATTGTGTCTGTTCATTTAGGATGTCGTTTTTATGTATTTTGTGGGTTTGTATATTTCCAATTGTTCAAGAGTGTTGTAGCGGGGCATTTTGGGGCCTATTTTGGGGCAATAACATAATTGGTATTTTTTTTTATGATAATAAATAACATGTTGAGTGATAGGGACAGAAATTATAAACTTAGGTAAATTTCCTGTTTGGAGCGATCGCAACAGTGGCTACACTGCTGTTGACTTTATCCGATGCAGAATTATTTAATGATATTGTGTGGACAGTTTTAATAACCGACAAACTGTGCAAAAGTCAGTTCAAGGACAAACACAACGGTAAACAAATTATGCAATGAAACATCAGGCGAGCGTTACGTCAGAGCCTATCCTTGATGAGTAATTCAGTTATGTAACGGTGACATGCAGCTGGCGGAGTGATATAAACTCTAAGACAAAAGAAATGTGACACACAACAACCGTCGCTTCACAAAATAGCACTGTTTTCTCTGCCCAGTATAACGCCATCACCACTCGCGAGTGGTAGCTATCAAAAGTTTCGGCAGTAAGTGCGGGCCCGCATACACTTAAAATGTAAAAAAGTGAATTATTGAAATAGCAAAATATTGAAATTAGAATGAAATAACCGTTTTAAAACATGTAAAGACAGTGAAAGAAGAAATAATCGATGTAGTGCGTGTGGAGCAATATGACGTCGTTTGGACTGATTTGCAAGATAAGTAACAAAACAGGGGGCAGAACAATCTTTAAATAAGGGCAAACATTCAAAATTTTAATATGATTATTACATATCAATAAATGAGATCTCTAAACTAACGGTGTGCATGTGCGTGAGTATGTGAGAATATATATATATTTAAACAAAGAAGGCTGGTTTGTGTTTAACATAAAATGATTTTCTATTTAATATCTTGATTCTTTTATTTCTTATAATATTTCTTTTATATTTCATAAAGGTTTTTTATATTAAAGGTTTATTTTATATGTAAGTTTATGAAAATTTAGAGTCTCTAATTGTTAATAAACTTTAAGTCATGGGAAACCATATAAAGTTCTTTATTTTGAACAACCATTCTGATTTCCTGTTCGCCGAAAAGAACCCGTGTGCTAATTTTTTTTTTTGGTTTTGTATTATCTTTCTTGTATTTAATAAAAACAAGATGGCGCCCGAAGAATTCAGTAAATACAGTGAACAGTATCTTTAGATTAAATTCAATACAATTATTAATAAAACGAAACATCACAGTGTCTAGCTTTTGGCCTTTTGTGTGTACATGTAGAATATCCATGTTTTTGTCGATGTTTGTGTATGGGTGGTTTGTAAAAGTGAATTCGGTAGTGGAGTGTAGTGCCTTTGTGTGTTCACACCCCACACACGCACAACATCGATCCTTCAAAAGATGGCGCCGTCGCCAAGAACAAGATGGTGCCAATTTTGAATTTGGTACCAAGATGGTACTATTTGCTCCCAATGGCAGCCTCTGACGAAGCTTGTAATAAGCAAAAACTGGTTCAGGTTATAAGGTAAAACTTTTACGTTTTTACCAATAAAAAACTTTGTGTTCTGAGTCAGTAGTGATATAATTATACATAGTCCATCAACGGACAGGACACGTCATGGACAACGAAAAAATCCTGTTTTCATCTTCTTACTTTTGGTCCACTGATAGATGAAATGCCAGGAAAATATTTTTGTTTCAATGAAGATGCCATAAAAGCAGTGCAAAATTGCTTGCACTCAAGACTAAAACGTTTCTACTAGTAAATAATCCAAAAGCTCATTAACATTTGGACTGGGGCACTGAAGTTGGAGAGGATAATGAAGAAAAATAATACAAGTTTAATTTACGAAGGTGCAAATAAAAATCACAGATTTTTAAAATTTCCCTTTACTGTTTGACTTGTCCTTGTAATTATGCCAATCAAATATGATCATTTTCCATATCATCGGTATCACAAATAATTTTTTACAAAGAAAAAAAACACGGAAAATACAATTACGATCTATAACTGTGACATCAAAAGTACAGTTTTATGATAGCCTGTCTGAGTAATTTTTTGTTTTTGTTTTATTGAATTTAATTTGTTAAAACTGGTCTCTAAGACCAACCATCAATTTATCTCTAATACTTCTTAATACTAAATACATATCAGCCAAATTAAGTCCAATGACATCCTTTAGTTAGTTCTACTGTTCTTAATTAAACACTCTCACCTGTGCTCAATGCTCTGCTTTTGTAACACAAAACACAAGTTCAAATGGCTTTGTTCTCTTCAGTCTTCTGAACACGTGTTGATTGTCCAGCAGGTGAAGATGGTCTCCATTTTCGTAGAGGTGAAGCCTTTCTTCATGCTTCTTCACAAACCTTTTAATCTCCTCTTCAATTTTTGGAATACCTAGATTTCTGTGGATATCGGTGTTTCTAACATACCATGGTGCATTCGCCATGGTCCGCAAAACTTTGTTTTCGAATGTTGTATTATCCTGATGTTAGGCCTACTATCTTTTGCGCACCCCCAGAGTTGAATTCCATACAGCCAGGTGGGTTTAATTATCTGATTATAGATCAGAGTTTTACTGTATAAAGACAGGTTGGAATGTTTTCCTATGAGCCATTTATATTGTTGGAATTTTGTTGTAAAAAACAGTTACAACTTCTTCATAATTGTAAAAAAGGTGCATACACGAACGCTGTGGAGGAATACGAGATATACAAGGCTTCCAAGTTACAAACGGACCAGCTACTTAATGACAAAGTTTCGTTCCGATCGAATCTGCTGTACAACACGGCCATCGATATCGTTAGGTCAGCGGGCAATGATAACGGTCATGTAAGACAAAGTGCAACAGTTGGTCGTTGGCAACGAGACGATGCGCATCAGACTGTGCCGGGACTGTGTCGGTGTTAAATTATGTGTGGTGTTTTTTGTGTTTTGTGTGTTTTAACTAGTTGACGACCCCTTTTGGGTGAATTTGATGTTTTTATAGTACTGAAACCTGATGATGAGAATTTATTCTCGAAACGCGTCATTTTAAGAAAAAAACCAAATAAGTCACAAGACGGAAGTTAATACAGGTAATTGCCTAATATTAATTCTAAATAGTTAGTAACGTGACTTGGAGACAATTAAAACAAACTGAATGTGCATCATGCTTTAACTCAAGAACTTGCTGTGAAAAAGCGCTGTGCTAGATGGTTGCTGCATCTGGAGTTGTTGCATTTTTTGGGCGTAATATGACCACATTTAAACTCAAGTGCCTACTTACAAACGGTTTTGAAGTCGCAGCACCTCCTGACACATTTACAATTTTGTTTTGAATTTCCGTGGACGCTAAACAATTTTTAACAAAGAATTACACCACAATGTTTAATTTTGTCTGTTTTTCAAAACAAGCATGACACATCAATTTTAATCAGCTTCTAAGCAGTGAATAAACTGATAGATAGATTTAGAAATTAACAGAAGTTCACATAAAATACAAATCTTGCAACACATGAAAAATTTTAGTTTTACCGCTAAGCAACAGTTGTTGCTCTACAAACTTTTCAACTGACCCTCATAGAAAACAAAAATCTTATAGTTCGGTCTGTACTATCAATTTGAAATTTTAAAAAATGGATAATTTTCTCTACATTATTTGTTTACAGTGAGCAAGCAAAATAAAGAACACAGCCAAGTTCTTTCAGTTACAGCTCAAGGCGGCTGGAAAAAGAAGCCATGCAGTACAAGACTATAGAAAAAATAACTAGAGGATAAATGAGTCTTGTGCTATGTTGCTTATCATCAATCCCTTATTTTAAGTGGTCCAGTGGCCTACTGTAACTTAGGGATCCACAACAATCCTGCAAGCAAACCAACCTTGAAATGATGATCAACATTAACTATGTTATGATGTTTGCTACTGAGAACAAACTTATGCTCTATAAATACTTGAGATGAAGAGATGATACAGTAGAGTCTCAATAGTTCGTGGTAACTGGGACCAAACCAACCTCGAACTACGCAAAATGCTGCTAAGCCATAGCTAAGTTAGCCCCAATGTACTTTGATTTCTACTGTGGAGCGTCTTTTTATGATAATGTAAAGTGTATGCTGGAAATTTATCTAAAAGAAATGTACATAAAATCTGTAAAATGGTGTGCTGTGTATGTGGGTTTTGTTTATTAATTTGCGTGGGCTTTCGAGAACATTCGCTAGTGAAAGGAACAGGAAAAATCGACGACGAATCAAAATTCGTTTAATTAGGGATTTAATTAATTCATGAGGGGTTCAATAAAAATTCAAAAAAAGTTTTTCGTTAACACTCACAAATTTATTTATTAAATGCACACACTAAAATTTAAAATGACATACAGTAATAAAAATTGTACTGTATGTATATTTGAAAACAAAATACTTTGCATGAAACTTACTTTTTAAAGAATGAATCAAGAGGTTTTTTTTTGGTACTAATACCCGCCATTTTTTGAGTACATATTATTTTTCTAGCGGGGTACCTCAAACTATATGGAATCTTGAACTATTGAATCTCGAACAATCAAGACTGTACTCTAATTCTAGGAAGAATTATATTTGCATCACCTTTTCAAAACATGTGAAGATTATGACTATCCATCTGATTTGAGTTCAATTTGACAATCTGCAAACTCAAGAGGACTGTCACATCCCTTTCATAATGCTTGCTCTCCCATCGCAATATTTTGTACCTTACTTTGGAATAGTTACTATAAACTTTGGAAAACCTATATACTCAGTTTTTACAGGCAGACAGCAATATTATATTTGGTGTGGTAGTGATATTTACAGTACTTCACAACACACTGTTCTGTCATAACAACTGCTTGATATCTGATTGCAGTTTTGAAAGTAATGAAACAAAAAGTATACACAGAAATCTCACAAAAAGTGAATTTTTAATCTTCTTACCTGATACATTGCTTCATCACAAGCGCTCTCTATGCCCAAGTTGACCATGGTGTTCTGAAGAGAACGGCCCATGTAGAACTCCAGAGAAAGATAGTACACTCTCTGAAATTCAGACAATAATTATAATTGTATAAATCATTATTTATGACACAGAAAAAGCACAAGCATAATGATGATTCAACTCATACTGACTGATTCAACTTTATATTGAGTCAATCATAAATTCCAGTATTTACAATTAAACTTAACAAATTGTTGTTCCCAACAAAACCATTTTCTCTTAACTAAGTAGTTTAAGATTCCCACGTGGTATTTATACATTGATTTTAGTAGAACACACACACACTTCATGTCCATTTTTTTTGTTTTTGCAGACACTGTTAACTACAGAAAACACAATGTCACACAACTGTAAGTTACCTTCGTTTGTTGTAGTTCCATAATTACTGGACATGAGTAGATGCATGCCATATGACCTTTTATTTTATGTGACTTTTAGATTAGTAATTCTTATTTAATGTATTCAAGCACACATGGACAGTAATATGACTGAAACTGAGTGAATACCAAAAGTATACGACAATACCCAAAATATGTCTCAAATAAGTGAGAATGTTACCAGCAAAGTACAAAATCAGGCATTTTATAGAATGCCTAGGAATTCATACAATGCCTGAATCCAGCCGGCAAAGTATGAAATAAAATACATTTCATACACTTCCTAGGCATTGTATAGAATGCCTAACGTTTTGTAGGTAATGTATAGAAGACAACGTGTGCAGTATGTAATTAAACAAGACAGGTCTTACATTACAAACTGGGAACCACTAACGGATTGTTAAAGCAGCTGTACACAACATAGCAGTTCACTGTATGTCCAAGACCACTAATGGGGGTTGAGGATGTTCCTGAACAAGAAACAGCACTTCGTTCTGCTGCTACTGCCCAATCATCAGGATCCGGACAAGGGTTCGTAAAATGTCTGTGCAACACTAAATGTCAAAAAAAAATGAAAGGAAGTGTACTTCAAAATGTCACAGCTCTTCTGTCTTGTAATAAGTAGAGTATATTCCATATATTTAGAATTAATAAACACCAATATAGGCCTATCTAATGTATTCTTTTAACCAGACTGGTTAAAAAAACTTCTTATACAGTATAATTTTAATAAAATAGTATCTGAACATAATTAAGTAGAGAATAGATAATCTCAAAGTGTCATACAAAGTCCTCCTCTGTGTAAAATCAAACAATTAAGTGTGATTTTGTAATAAAATGTTTTAATTTTGAACGTAGTAAGCTTACTTTACACTTTGCCTAAAGAATCACTGGCATTATATAAAATGCCTAGGCAATGTATTTACAGAATACCTGGGAAAAGTATAAAAAAACATTTGAAAAGTATTCTATTCTATACTTTGTCAAAAAACTCCAGGCATTGTATAAAATGCCTAGGTAGTCTATGAACTGCCTGGATTACATACTTTGCCGGTAACACATATATTTTGATAATACTTGTAAAATATTAAGAACCGAATTTAAGTTCGATGAACTAAAAATACTTTACGTGTATAAACAGAAAGTGATATATTAAAGCTTAATGGCTGACACAGTTGGCACACGGCCATTCATCCAGAGTGTGATGAAACTTAACAATTTTGAGATTAATTGGGACACTAAACTGCCATAAAATCAAACGCATCGTGTGTCACTGCCTACACTTCATAACACAGATTGTGGCAGTGTCTGTACACTACTACTGCATGAAAGTGAGTCAAGAGTACTTTCAAGGAGACATCAAAGTCAATTTCTAACGTGCAACTAGAAAGTAACTGCAGCTCTAATTCTATAATACAACAAATGGTTACAGTTGTTCTTCTAATACCATTAGCCATTAGACTCGCATTAAAATTACATTTAATGAACCATAACAGGATTTTCATTAGACAAAAAATGTGACAAACCTGATCATTGAATGCACATGTCAGTGCACACACACACACACACACACACACACACACACACACACACACAATGTTTATAAAAAATGTATTATGCCTATTCATCTATATAGTGTTTTAATGGTGAAAACCATTATTTTCTTATGCATGAATTAAATTCTTGGATTTTGTTATCCATAACATGTCCGTTGATTAACTAATTATAATTATAATGCTACTGACTCGGATCACAAAGTTTTTTAATGGTAAAAACGTTTTTACCATTAAAAAACTTTGTGTTCCGAGTCGGTAGCGTTGTAATTATAATTAGCATGAATTAAATTATTATTAAGTATTTAAATTTTACAATACACCAGGAATTCACAACTCATTATATAATAATAATTACATTATTAAATTAGATTCATAACAATACACTTAATAATAATACTACAATAAATAACAATACAATTGCTAAAATAATCATTACATTTATAATTCAGTGACAAAAATTCCAGTACTAACGATCTGTCAGGTATTTGAGATTTAATGTCAAACATAGCTTTAGCAAAACCTAATATTAGCAGAAAAAATAACACAAATCTTCAATCATGCAAGAATATTCAGAGTAATTCTCATGCGAACATGTGTCAGCAACTTTAGTTTTACTGTACTCCAAGATGTGCAGAAATCTTAGACCCAAAACACCTCTCCTTTTTTACCTTCCTATAAGCGAAGAAAAGTATTTAATAAACACGATTTAGAGGAGAATTGAGGGAGAGTTCTTGAAGAGAGCCAAAGATGAAGGTAGAAAGAGGTGCAGCATGTAAGCTTTTGGTGTGCTTGCAACATGAGTGCCACAACAAAGGGTAAGATACCAGTATATAATTTTAACTATTTAGTAGTTTCTAAAAGGGGTTATTCTCTTGTAGAACATATAGTGTAATAAGCATATAAATAATAAATTGTAAAGAATAATAAAATAAAATGTCCATTGAAATTGTGTTAAGAAGTTGTAAACTTTCTTTCAAATCTTTACTTATTTTATAGTTGTTTTATATTATTCTAATTCCTATTCTAATTTTAAAAGAAATAGTATATCATAATTTATAAACAAGTTTAGACCAATTTAATAAAAAAAAATTCTCAAATTCCAAGTAGAGTTGTGCTGAACCTCGAAAGTAATGTGTACCTTCTTACACATTATAAAGAAACTAACAAAGACGTTTTGCTCACTGCAACAGCTTATGTGACTCCTGCTATATGTTTATGGGTAAGCACACAAATAATGGAAACGACTGTGTGAAATTTGTCAGATCACACAAAAAGTCTTATTCACACATTAGCGATGCCTTATGTATTGAATATTTGTTTATAGAACAAAAAAACAAAAATAAACACACATTTTACCCACGAACCATTAACCTCAGCAATACAGAATTTAACAAAAAAGAAACAGAATATTTAAACAATATGTCAAAAACTAACATAACCCAAAATGCAAACAAAAATCTAGAAAATTTAATAGTAGAAACAGAATTTGCCATTAACCTAATAAAAGACAATATACAAGAAGAAAAAAGAACAGAAGCAACACATATAATTAAAAAAATAATCACTAGCGAAATGAAAAACAAAGATAAACAAAAGAAAAACAATAAAACAATAAAAGAAATTAAAAATAAAGTAAAGAACAATAATTTAATAATAACTAAAGCAGACAAAAGTCAAGCAACAGTAATCATTGATAAAACAGACTACATCAAAAAAACCGAAGACTTCATCAACAATAATAAATGCGTACAACTAGATAAAAACCCAACAGAAAACTATCTTAAACAAACAATAAAACTAATAAAAACAAATAAAAACATTTTCAACAATAAAAACATAGACATATATATAAACAATAATCCAGAACCACCTAAAATGAACAGCCTAATAAAAATACACAAATTAAACAACCCAATACGTCCATTAATCAATTTCAAAAAAGCTCCTACATACAAAATAGCAAGAATAATAGCACAAAAACTAAAAAATAACCATTTAACAAATAACCATCATAACATAAAAAATACATACGAATTAATAGACAAACTAAAAATAATAAATATAAATGAAAATACATTTTTCACATCATATGACATAACAAACATGTACACTAATATCCCAGTAGAAGAAACAATTGACATAATAATAAACAAACTTATAGAACAAAATGAAAACAAACAATATATAACCGAAATAAAAAATAGTCTCCAACTAATACTAAAACAAAATTACTTTGAATTTAATAGCAAAATTTATCAACAGAAAGAAGGTTTAGCAATGGGATCACCATTATCAAGCATAATAGCAGAAATATTCCTACAACATATAGACACCAAAATACAAAACATCATAAAAACACATGACCCAGATGGCATATGGATAAGATATGTAGATGATGGACTATATGTATCAAATAACAAAAACACAAATGCAGAGAACATACTGAAACAAATCAGTAACATACATCCCAAAATACAATTCACAGAAGAAAAAGAAAAACATAACAAAATCAACTATTTAGACATAACCATCACAAGATACAACAAACACATACAATATGCAATATATAGAAAACCAACTTCCACTAACATCATTATACCTAACCATTCTGACCACCCACCACAACATAAAATGGCAGCATTTCATTCGTTATTTAACAGAATGTACAAAATACCCCTAAACAAACAAGAAACTGACAAAGAAAGAAATATAATATACCAAATAGGTTATGCAAATGGATACAATAAAAATACTATGATCAAAATAGAAAATAAAATCAAATACAAAATAAAAACTGAACAATTAAGAATTAATCAAACTGAACAACACATAAATAATAACAACAACAAAAAATGGGCCACATTCACATATATAAATAATAAAATGTCAAAACTAACAAAACTATTTAAAAACACAGATATAAAAATAGCATACAAAACTAATAAAAATAAATTACAAAATCTAAATAGCTCACACAACAAAGATAATACAACAACCAATGGTATATACAAAATTGAATGCCAAGATTGCAATAAATGTTATATAGGACAAACAAAAAAACAGCTGAAAAAACGTTATTTTGAACACCTAAATGCATACAAAAAACCAAATATATATAAATCCAATTTAGCCACACATGCAATAAACACAGGACATGAATTCCCAGACATAACCAATGTAACACTAATAAAACATATACCACACAAAGGCACCATAATGAACATTTGGGAAAATTTACAGATTTACAAACATAAAACACAAAACAAATTAATACCAGAACAAATACAAATCAATACAAAACATGACACAATATTCAAAGCACTCAACATCGAAAATACACAAAATACAAAAACAGATACCACAACCACACACAATAATGCAACATTGAAGGACCAAAGACCAACAAACCACCTTAATAACATCCAGAAGCCAACACACAAATACTGCACCAGAAGCAAGATGGCGAAGGCTGAAGATGGGAGAACAGGATCTCCCGAAACATGTTCCTTAGGAAAAAATATATCTTGAGGTAAAATAGTTATAAGTATTATAGTAATATATATATATATATATATTGTTACAACACAAATAAGCCAACCCAATACCAGGGATGAACAAAACAATATTGAATCTAAAATAATACTTCATGTTAAATAAAAATGATTGATTTAAATAAAATATAAAGAACTAGCGAGTACCCGGCATGCGTTGCAATGCCACTCAAAGAAAGAAAGTGTTTGTATATATATAATATATAAAGACTTCGTTCGCGTGGTCTTCAATTTAATGCGATAATATATTTAGAACAGAATCTATTCCATTGGGTTGCCATAGTAACCAGATCTAATAAGTTAGTTTTTTAAGACTCCAAAGGACCCCCCAGAGGATCGTATCGAAAAAACACCTGTCCTATGTTGGTTCTCCCGTTGCGTAAAATATTTGTGCCAAGTTTGGTTGAAATCGGTCCAGTGGTTTAGGAGGAGATGTGGAAGACCCCAAAGAACCCCCAAAAGAACCCCATCGAAAAAACACCTATCCTATGTTGGTTCTCCCTTTGCGTAAAATATTTGTGCCAAGTTTGGTTGAAATCGGTCCAGTGGTTTAGGAGGAGATGTGGAAGACCCCAAAGGACCCCCCGAAGTATCATATCGAAAAAACACATATCCTATGTTGGTTCTCCCGTTGCGTAAAATATTTGTGCCAAGTTTGGTTGAAATCGGTCCAGTGGTTTAGGAGAAGATGTGGAAGACCCCAAAGGACCCCCAAAGGACCCCATCGAAAAAACACCTATCCTATGTTGGTTCTCCCTTTGCGTAAAATATTTGTGCCAAGTTTGGTTGAAATCGGTCCAGTGGTTTAGGAGAAGATGTGGAAGACCCCAAAGGACCCCGTCGGAAAAAACACCTATCCTATGTTGGTTCTCCCGTTGCGTAAAATATTTGTGCCAAGTTTGGTTGAAATCGGTCCAGTGGTTTAGGAGAAGATGTGGAAGACCCCAAAGGACCCCATCGAAAAAACACCTATCCTATGTTGGTTCTTCCTTTGCGTAAAATATTTGTGCCAAGTTTGGTTGAAATCGGTCCAGTGGTTTAGGAGGAGATGTGGAAGACCCCAAAGGACCCCCCGAAGTATCATATCGAAAAAACATATCCTATGTTGGTTCTCCCGTTGCGTAAAATACTTGTGCCAATTTTGGTTGAAATCGGTCCAGTGGTTTAGGAGAAGATGTGGAAGACCCCAAAGAACCCCCAAAAGAACCCCATTGAAAAAACACCTATCCTATGTTGGTTCTCCCTTTGGGTAAAATATTTGTGCCACGTTTGGTTGAAATCGGTCCAGTGGTTTAGGAGGAGATGTGAAAGACCCCAAAGGACCCCCCGAAGGATCATATGGAAAAAACACATATCCTATGTTGGTTCTCCCGTTGCGTAAAATATTTGTGCCAAGTTTGGTTGAAATCGGTCCAGTGGTTTAGGAGAAGATGTGGAAGACCCCAAAGGACCCCCAAAGGACCCCATCGAAAACACACCTATCCTATGTTGGTTCTCCCGTTGCGTAAAATATTTGTGCCAAGTTTGGTTGAAATCGGTCCAGTGGTTTAGGAGAAGATGTGGAAGACCCCAAAGGACCCCCCAAAGGACCCCATCGAAAAAACACCTATCCTATGTTGGTTCTTCCTTTGCGTAAAATATTTGTGCCAAGTTTGGTTGAAATCGGTCCAGTGGTTTAGGAGGAGATGTGGAAGACCCCAAAGGACCCCCCGAAGTATCATATCGAAAAAACATATCCTATGTTGGTTCTCCCGTTGCGTAAAATACTTGTGCCAATTTTGGTTGAAATCGGTCCAGTGGTTTAGGAGAAGATGTGGAAGACCCCAAAGAACCCCCAAAAGAACCCCATTGAAAAAACACCTATCCTATGTTGGTTCTCCCTTTGCGTAAAATATTTGTGCCACGTTTGGTTGAAATCGGTCCAGTGGTTTAGGAGGAGATGTGAAAGACCCCAAAGGACCCCCGAAGGATCATATCGAAAAAACACATATCCTATGTTGGTTCTCCCGTTGCGTAAAATATTTGTGCCAAGTTTGGTTGAAATCGGTCCAGTGGTTTAGGAGGAGATGTGGAAGACCCCAAAGGACCCCCCAATGGACCCCGTCGAAAAAACACCTATCCTATGTTGGTTCTCCCGTTGCGTAAAATATTTGTGCCAAGTTTGGTTGAAATCGGTCCAGTGGTTTAGGAGGAGATGTGGAAGACCCCAAAGGCCCCCCCAAAGGACCCCATCGAAAAAACACCTACCCTATGTTGGTTCTCCCGTTGCGTAAAATATTTGTGCCAAGTTTGGTTGAAATCGGTCCAGTGGTTTAGGAGGAGATGTGGAAGACCCCAAGAACCCCCCATAGGACCCCATCGAAAAAAATTCATAAACCTTCGGGGGCGTGCGCACAACAACTCACCGAAGTTTCATCGCAATCGGATGAATGGTATAGGAACGCATACGGGACAAAGAAAGAAAGAAAGAAACAAACATTCATTTTTATAGATATAGATATGACTCGACAAACGACGACTTTGACCTAACCCAAGTGATTGACCCAACAAAAGGAAACAAATGGAGAAGGGAACCACACAAAAAACAAACGAGAATGCAACCAAAGAAGAGAAGAAAGTGATTGACCCAACAAAGGTAAACCAAAAGAAGAAGGGATCCACGAAGAATAAACAAGAATATAAACAAACCAAAGGAAAAAAGGAAAAAATCCAAAACCCAAACAAAAATGAAACAAGTTCATGGAATTAAACGACCCAATGTAACACGTCAAAATGTACCCAAAGAAGAGGATGGAAAAAACCAAAGTATTAATCAAATAATGAAAATGAAGAAGGAGGGAAATAGATAGAAATGAAAACCAATAATGATACACAAACAAGTAATAAAGCATAGGAGAAGGAGAAATAAAGCACTCAAGAATAATATTGGAACCAAACCAATAATTACCCTATGAGAAAGGAAAAAGTAACTGTTATTACCCTTTAATGGACAAAATGATCTAGGGAAGAAACCCTATTAAAAAAGGTTAAGAATTAAGATGATAAAAAAGCAACCTAAACCCAAATGAGAGTTAGATGTAAAAATAGTATTATAAGCATATAAAATTGTTAATAGTATTAAGGATATATTGTAATGAAAGAGAAATAAGTATAGGGATTACCCACTAAAAAACACATAGTATAAACAGTGATACAGTGCGATAGTGTATGTGTAAAAACCCCAAAGTGAAGTGATAAGGTACGCTAGTTAAATTATAATTAACTATAGATAATTTAAAAGTGAAGGTGAGGTATAAATGGGAATAGTGTAAGATTTAGAATATAACTATTATACGAAATAGTGAATAATAAAGAAAATAGACTCTTAATAAATCTGTGAAAAACACTAAAGGTTTAAAAGTGGAAATATAACAGTGAATAAATATGTGATGGAAAATAGTATTAAGTATGAATTATAAAATAAGATATGCTGAACACTGGAAAGTGATGATGACATTATTATTTAAGAAAAGATGTTTAATAGATTTAAGTTTAATTATAACCGATAGTAATTAAAAAGGAGGATCCCAGGAAAGAATAAATTGAAGGTGTTGACATGGAGAGAATGTAAAGATTGTTTAGAAATTAAGAAATTAGAGACAAATCAAAGACACCCATGTTATAAGGGATAGTTATAAATTTCATAAAAGTGATGTTGTTTATAACAATAAAAATAATATGTATTGTAAACAATAAATTAGCAAATAATAAGTTGTAAGGAAGTGATGATATTTCTCACTCAAAATAATAACTCTAATAACTTATAACGAATTGTTCATGTTAATGTTATGAATAGGATATGGCTGAAAGAAACTTGCAGCCCATAAACCTAATTGTTATGTTTTAAATATTAAGATAGAGAAAGCAATATTGACATATAATCAAAACACCAACAGACTCAAAATACAACACAACCAATAATAATAACAAAGTAAAGCTCATTAGGCTGAAACGAAATGTGATTTAAATTAAATAAGTCAAATACCATAATGGCTACTCAGGCCTATGAAAGGGCATAATTGTCAGAACCAAACAACCAAAAATTATAACAAATTAACTAAGAATTTAGCAGATATGAGGTGAAGGTTTCACCAAGAATAAATTGTAAATCATTTGTAAAACAAAATATGATAATAAGCATTTGTATACAAAAAGAAATGTAATTAACAAGCATTAACATAATTGTAAAAACATAAAATCTAAAATTACCCAAACTTGTGGGGTATCAAAATAATCTATGAAAGGAAATAAATACTATAGTGACCTTATTTAATAACCAGGAAGGAAGATAGAGGAATAACAGCAATCAGAAGATATACGAAGAATTCGAATTTTGATAACAATACATCATCTCAAAATCAACCAATCAAAATCAAGCAGTTGCCATGGAAACGGCAGTTGAAGATGGAATTACCATTGAATACCGGGAGAAGCGAAGCGTCATTCAGAGAATACAGAAGCCAATGTTGGGAAGAACGTTTTTCTGTGAAAATAATGTAAAAAAGTAATTAAAGTTCCTAACCATGACAGCCTAAGAAGCAGACGACCATTTATAGCAGTCAACTCGAGATCCAAGGCAAATTAAACAGAAAATTACCCGAAAAGAACATCCAGATACATTATGAAAAAGGCGCCCAACCCATTGAAGCCCCAAAATTCATGAAAACCGAACTTATTGCAGCCAAATCCTACCCAATTAAACGAACGAAGACACCGAGTCATGCTGAGGTGTTAAGTACAATTAAATTACTTATTTTCCAAAACCCTAATCACTCTAAATTTTACTAAAAGTAAATTTATCTCACTATAAACAAATTAAACAAATATTTCTCTTCCATAAATTACTTAAGTAAAATAACACTTGCTAAAAACTTGTGAATGTTAAATATAACCTATTAGTTAAACACGAACTTACAAAACACATTTACGACACCACAGAACAGATTGTAACATCACACATTATTATTTATGTACACGTAGAATAAGGTAATATATTTTTATTGTAACCATAGGAATTCTTTAGCTCATAGTCACAAGAATCCACGATTTTGGAAACAAAAACAATTGTAATACTTCAAGGTACACAGCAATGCAAAAGCTGAATGTTTCCTTAATCGATTCGTCAAGCCCAGAGGCAAGAGTCTAATGTAATCAGTCGGTGCAAATTTATCATTATATAATTGTCAATGTGAATATATTAATTATCACCTATTAAAAACAACTATTACAGGGAGTAACCTTCGTTATTATTTCATAGGGAGTGCTTTATATATTACTAGTGTTTAGTTAAGAATAGATTTGACGAGAAGCGAACAAGTTGTCATTTGCGCAGCAGCAGCGACAATTTAGACGGCTGTGCGAGCGGGAATTATTTGAATGCCCCGACCGTCACCGCTGATAATTCGTCAGACAATAATTTTAGTTGTTTTATATAACGACTTGGCGCCACCCGGGATTAACACACCCCTATAAGCAACAGGTAAGGTTACTGCCGTGTTATACAGGTGATTACCACAACGCTACGGACATCGTTAGCCATGAACATTAATGTAACGACCCCGGTGCGAGACGAACGCACTAATTATTATCACACATACAAAATTGGTGTACATTTTACAGGTACGCACCAGTCTTCTATTAAGATCGTTACAGATTGATGCATACAACGTGAGGCTTAAACGAAGACGGACGACAATCATATATAACGTTACAATATATATATATATATATATATTTAATATTTATATTCTTGGATTTAGTTGTCCATGACGTGTCCGTTACTTAACTAAATACAACTATTACATTAACGACTCGGAACACAAAGATTTTTTTATAAGTAAAAACAAAGTTTTACCTTACAACCTGAACTGGTTTTCACCTTTAAAAGGCTTCTTTAGAGGTTGCCGCTGGTAGCGCTGTCCGTCCTGTTGTGGGCGACGGAATCGAATTTCGAAAGATCGATGTTGTGTGTGTGGGGTGAGATATGTTCGAATAATGCATGCGATTTGAATTGTGTCTGTTCGTTTAGGATGTCGTTTTTATTTGTTTTCGTATGTTTGTATATTTCCAATTGTTCTGGAGTGTCTAGTTTTCGGCCTTTTATGTGTACGTGTAGAATGTTCATGTTATTGTCGATGTTTTTGTATGTGTGGTTTGCTTCAATGAAGTGGTTTGCAAAGGTGGATTCTGTAGTGGAGTGGAGTGCCTTTGTGTGTTCAATGTATCTCTGTTTGAAGCTACGTCCTATCTGGCCTATGTAGAATTTGTTGCAATTTGAGCAATTTAGTTTGTAAACACCGGGTAGATCGAATTTGTTTTGTGCTTTGTGTGTGTGTTTTGATAGTGTGTTCTGTTTTGTTGGTAGTTTTGTAAGCGATTCTGTATCCTGTTTTTTTGAATTTGTGGGCTATTTTTTCAGTTTGTTTGTTGATGTATGTTAACACACAGACATCTTTCAAAAAATGACTTTTCTTCATGTTTTGAGGGTATAGTACGATCAGAATCAACCCTTATCTCGAACGCAATTTTTGTTTCCATCCATTTCCTTATGGAACATGGAAGTAAAAACAATATCCTTCTTTTTATAATATGTATTGCACTTGTTTTCTAACATGGGACACTAATTATTAGGTAAAATGGTTACCTTCATGTAAGCCAGCTTCCACTCACTGTGTACTTTCTCAGAGGCCATAACATGTTCTTTTTAAAGTTGGCGAACATAAACTGATGTTAAATTAAAAATAAAGTAAACGCTTAGCACCTGAAGTTTGCAACGTCCATTTTCTTTCTAGCTTTCTAGGTCTAACGGTTCCTTAATTATACACAGTTTTCTGTTTCAAAACAATGCAAATATGGCGTTTTGTGCCGTTTTTAAAAAATCTTTAAAAAACTACCCAACAAAAAAATTTGAAACTTTGTATTTTTGAAGTACTTTATAAGTACAACAAATATACAAAAAATTACCAATATCTGAGACACTGAGGTTGAGACCCCTGGTTGACTTGATATGGAATGACCCAAACGGGGTAGTAGTAGGGACACAGTAGCAAGAGTGATTGTATGTAGAGAAAGTGAGAGTAATGTAATTGGAGAGTAAATAAATGGTGGTGAAATTTTGTAGTGAGGGTGGTGTGGTAAGGAGTCATCAACGCAAGACGTTGTGGCGGGGGGGGTGAATAGTTTTAAATGGGGTTTGGCGGAGTTACCTGGAAAGGGCCAGGAACTAATAAGGGAATGAGTATATGGGAAGGGAACACACATCCTAGGTACAAAGAGGGTAGCAGGTATTTGGTTCTAACAGGAGAATGATTTAAGTGGAGTTAGAGAATTAGTGGAGGTAAATATTTTTGCGAGATTGGTGTCACCCTATATAAATCCGTAAATGGTTGTTAGAAGGAAGAAGGGGGGTAAGGTTATATTTTAATGCCCATTCAATAAATCAAATCATTGTGAATGACTGAGAATCACCCAAACAAATTAATGATGATGGAAATTATTAATAGAAATTCATAATTAAAATGTAATAATAAGTGTAACAAGTTAAAGAGTTAATAGAATTTGAAACTAAACTTAAAGTTTAAATGTTTGTAAATTGTATTCAGATGCAAATGAAATATTTATTTTAATGAAATGAGTTTGTGTTCTTTATGAATGCTGATATTGTATTATGTTTATTTGCATTCAGGGTACTGAGAGAAAGGTCATTCACCTGAAAATGAGGTATCAGCTGATGACTGGTGTGGACTGTATGATGTATAATGTAATCAATTCATATCTTCTTTAAGTACCGGTAATTAATTTAATTTAATAATTTGTTTCTTTTTATTAATTGTCAGAATATATGGTTCTGGAATTTAAATTCATTTAATTTTGAAAAAAAAAATTTTAATTTTAATTTGTTTTGAAGTACAGTTTGTGTTATGTTTTCATGTTCAGTATATTTTGCTGATTGTGTGTATTGATAATGTATTAACTGATTCATAGTGTTCATATTATATGTTTTGTAAACAAATGTAGTGATAAGGGAATTTAGGATAGAAATAAGTTGTTTATTTTATTTTGTTTATTATGATTGTTAGCATCTAGTTAAGAGGAGTTATAAAGTAAATTCATTTAAAGGATTTTGGAATTTTGAAAATTATGATTAAATTAATTAATGGAAGAGATGATGTAAATTAACTTCAATGTGAATCCTTGGTAAGGGACTTACATTTATTTCACTATTTGAATAAAATTTAAATACTTTAATTTGATTTGAAATAGTAACGTCAAGCAAACAATTAAAAGTTGAGAAATGGGAATGAATTTTGTTTAGTAACAAATATAAAATATTTGCATGAATTATACCTTAATGATGAATATTTGGAGGTAGGATGTTTAATTTAGTAATGAATATGTGTACGCACCCAGTATTTTGCTAAAGGCAATCCAGTATATGTGTAAGGGGAGATACAGTGGAAATCGTTTAACGCGAAAACGGTTACCACAAAATATCGGTTAACACGAAATACCACTCGGGTACCGATCGCCGTTTGTTATGTACAGTGTATTATTTGTACGGTTAACACGAAAGGTTTACCTAAAAAATATCGGTTAACACGAAAAATTTTTGTTAAAAATAATTTTTTTTTTGGCTGGCTTTTAAGTAACTGCATACAAAATAAAGCCACACAAGTATGCCCAAAAGCTTGTTTTTCTTTGTAACGGAATCCATTCTTCATCTCTCAAAGAGAAAGAGCAGGTAGTGACCATAGTTTGTTTTGTCTACCTGTTTTGTTTTGTCTTCAGTACCAAGTTCTATTTACAGTACGTACTGTATACAGTGTATCGTTGTTTACGAGAAACCATAGCCTCTCCTTCAGCACCAAATGTGTTGTTCATTGACCGCAAATAAACCGTTATCACTTACATTAACTACCTACTCTATAGGGTGTGGTGAGTTCAGTTCAGTTGTATTCTGTGCGTGTAGCCTACAGCGGTGGTAAAGTTTGCGGTACGGTACCGATAACATTTTATTGTAAAAAATTTACTCAGTTGTGAGGATTAACTGTTTACTTTTTTACAGTACAAACTTCTTAGTCTTTTACAGCCAGTTAAGTGACGTTAAGCGTGTGACGTGTACGTGTTAAGTGAAGTTACGCTTTCGTAAATTACGTTTTTGCAGTCCGGCAGTAAAATGGAGAAGAAAGTGCGTAAACAAAGTGCCCTCTCTTTAGAAAAAAAGTTGAACTCCTCCAAGCTGTTAATGAGGGTATTCGAACTAAAACAGAAATCTGTAAAACATTCGGTATACCAAACTCGACGTTATCCACGATTGACACGGAAAATGATAGTGAAAATGTTCCTACCGCTACCGATATGCTTTCGTTGCTGAGCCGTGTTCGTCGATATTTTGAAGCCAACTCGGAAGGTGAAATGTTTGAACACGTTGATAAATTAGAACAATTTGTTGAAAATAAAATAGTGCAAAATTGTGTGCAAAAGAAAATAACGGATTATTTTAAATAAAGATAAACACGAAAACTACGGTAAAGTTGAAAGGCATACAGTAGTCTATAAGAAAACCTAAATCATAGGACTAAATTTAGAACAGCTAATAATAATTTTAAGAAAAATTAACAATAACCATGAGGATAAATAAAAGGTTGTAGGCCTATTTGTTGCATTTTATTAGACAGTACAATAAATAATCTACAGTACACTATTTGTTCACTTCCTCATTTTGTTTCACTTTTTGTTCACTTAACGCGAAATTCGGTTTACACGAAAAAAATAACTGGTCCCCGTCATTTCGTGTTAACCGATTTCCACTGTATATCGTTTGAGGATCTGGTTTGGAATAAGGCCAGTTATGGAATTTTATTGAAATGTTCCAAGGGTAGGTGGTACTGCGGTGAGTGCCTGTCCGACTTTACGGTGTTGGGATCTCGAACAGGGAAGTCCAGTAATATCGTTCAGGTGCAGCCATAGTCGCCGAGCTAGGGGGGTAGTTTACCCATGATGTGTTAAAGACTTAAAGGGGGGTTGTTGGCACCATATCCTCACTGATCCTCTTAGGGTTAGCAATGAGTTTTTCTGCTTCGGCAGAAAACCTCTCATTGGGGGGGGGAGTTATTGTAACGGGACAGAATTGGATGATGGATTTTAATTTAATTGTGAATGCGACGCAGAGGAGTTACCCATATTGGGCCTCAGTCTTTAACAATAGACATTCCTGTAGGGAACGCCCATTGCACATTTGTCCAGAAAGTCTGTCAACATGCACCGTTTCCAGGTGCTCTGGAATGTGTACAAGGGCGCGGATGCTTGCTCGCACATTTGAATTGTCACGTACTAGGCTAGCTGGTCAGTTAGAGTGAATGTACTGTACCTAGTGGTAACTAATTATTGTGTCACGTGATTCCTTTTTGGGCTAATGAAAAGCAAGTTGGTGTGCATGAAGTTGGCCATTTTTGGACGCCTGGTTTTTGGCGTCTGTCGTCTTACAGCCGCGGCTTCGGCCGGTTACACATGAAAGGCTCACGAGCCTAAAACTTATTAAGACCTTCAAAATGTGTTAAAAAGTATAATTTAAAGTGATAGAAAGTGTAAACAAACTTACAACAAAAAGTTAACAATTAAATTCGAATAATTCGACCGCGGAACATCAGACAAAAGATGCGATGAATAGTTTGGACAGACTGAAATGTGCAGAGTGCGACACGTGATTTGAAGGAACGCCGACAGCCAAGTAACGATCTTATAAACCAATCAATACATAAAAGAAAGAAATTTTACAAAAGCGCTTTATAATATAAAATGTAACTTATAAATGTGAGTGTGAGAGAGCAAAAGAATGAGTAAGATGCTGGGTTGCCTTCATATAATTTAATTAATTTTTTTACTTTAAGGTTTGAAAGTAGTTATTAGAAGATTTACCATGTTAAAGTAGCCTAAATGTTTGTTTTTGTTTTTTTTGAAGAAAAGATAATTAAGATAAACAGTAATAGTTTTGAGAAGAAAATGAATACTAAGTAAATTTAAAAGAAAATTAAAACAAATGTTGAAATTGAATAATAAACAGAGCTGATTAACATAGCCAAAGAGCGTGTTTATTGTGTAACTTACCCAGTAACCTCTCTTACAAACTGTGAGTTCGTGTAACAGGATCCTGGACCCAGAAAAGGTAAGAGATGAGAATTGAAATAACATTGAAAATACATTTATATGTCTTTTATTAATTGTGTAAACAAGATAAAAGTTATCAATTTTAAAAATCTAAAAGGTTAAGTTACATTGTTAAACGTAGACACAACCTCCAAAAATCGTCTCTGTACCGTAATTATGTGTCATAAATGGAAACTAATTTCTGTACTTCCAATAAATACACCCATTTAATGTACACTAACAAAGGAAATTTTATTTAAGTTAATTGTCGTACATAACCTCCATAACCTGCCATTAGTTACTTGTGAATAATATAGATCCAGTAGAAATCTGGACACGGAAAGTAAATACAAACAAGGACACGGAAGTTTGACTTTGCCCTACCATCGTAAGCTAGATCCTAAAACACAAAACAAACTAATACCTGAACATTTACAAATCAATACAAAACATGACACAATTTTCAAAGCACTCAACATCGAAATACACAAAATACTAACACATACACCACAATCACACACAATAAAACCAATTTAAAAGTACCAGAAGCCAACAGGGAGCCACAATAATAACCAACCAACACATATGTACTTCACCAGACACAAAATTCGAAAGGCTGAGGATGGGTACAAGATGGTACCCGAAACATGTTCCAAATAAGGAGAAAATATATTGAGGTAAAGTGATTATAAATATTAAATACATATACATCAAGAAACAGACTGTAGCAAAAAGTTTTTGAATATATAAATATATATTGCAACGTGACAAATGGTCCCAATATAGGTGATTATAAAGAATAATGTGTATCAGCTATTATAAGTGTCCCAATGAATAAATGAGTGCTTGAAAATAAATAATATTAATAAAATAATTAGAATTAATAGAAGAAATTTAGAAAATAAGACAATGTAGAACCATGAAAATATAATTTTACATATGAGTGAAGTGTTGTGTAATGTGAATAACGAATAGAATGTTAGGGAAATATATTCATATGCTACAAGGTGTGTTCTAGAACATTCAAGACAGAGGATGTTGGAAACACGTGGCCGATAATAATGACATTGAAGTAATTGAAACGACGCCTACGCGCATAGCGGCGGTGACGTCACTCAGCAACGCAGTGCTTTACATTCCACTGCATTATAAAATGAGCAGCCAGTCTTCTCAAATCTCTCTCTGAAAGTCTCTGATAACTCTCTGAAAGCAGTCTCTCTGAAAGTTCGTCAGGGAAGGTGGTCGCAGTGGGAAGCGATTGCAGATGATGCTAATTCCAGACGTCCTAGGGTCCGTAGGGTCGAGTGAGCGGCGACTGTCAACGGGAAACTAGCACGGAGTCTGAAATAGTCAACTACTGTTCCTGGGCATCGTTTGCTGATCGTAGTGACTGGAATACGGAGACCTTAAATAAGGCACTATCTGGAGGCGATTGCTGGAACGTGGACCGAGACGACGGATCGCTGGAGGCCGGATCGAGATCGTCGACCGGGAGGACTGAGAGGACGACCAAACAGGGAAGCAAAAATTAAATCATTCTAAAATTGTAAAACTTTAAAGAACATTAAAGAACATTAATTTTGAAATAATTTTGTTTAATAAAAGAAGACTTTTGAGCATTTAATAAATTCATAAATTTGTGTAAAGCAAGAAAGCATTTGTCAAAAGACATTTCAAGTAAAAATCTTAACAACAACAAGTTAATTGTATATAAAACGTTTAAAGAACATTTAAATACTAAATGTACAAGAAAGAACAATAAATGTATTGATTTTTCACTAATTGTGCATTCTTTTCTGCAAGTCTGGTCTGGGCTCAAACCTGTTACCTCGCTATATATATATATTCAAACACTTTTTGCTACAGTCCATTTCTTGATGTATATAATACATTTAATATTTATAAAGAAATTACCTCAAGAAATATTTATTTTTTCCTTATTAGGAACATGTTTCGAGAACCACTGTGTTCTCATCCTCAACCTTCGTGATTTTGCGTCTGGTGAAGTACTTGTGTGTTGGCTTGTCGTTATTGTGGTTTCTTGTTGCTCTCTGGTACTTTAAAGTGGTATTATTGGGTGTGATTGTGGTGTATGTATTAGTATTTTGTGTATTTTCGATGTTGAGTGCTTTGAACACCTAAACGCATACAAAAAACCAGAAATATACAAATCTAATTTGGCCACACATGCAATAAACACTGGACATGAATTCCCAGACATAACCAACATGACACTAATAAAACACATACCACACAAAGGAACCATAATAAACATTTGGGAAAATTTACAAATATACAAACATAAAACACAAAACAAACTAATACCTGAACAAATACAAATCAATACAAAACATGACACAATTTTCAAAGCATATATATATATATATATATATATATATATATATAAAATCACTTTCTGCTACAGTCCGTTTCTTGATGTATATAATACATTTAATATTTATAATTAAATTTACCTCAAGATGTTATTTTTCTATTTGGAACATGTTTCGAGAGTTCCTGTTCTCTCATCTTCAGCCTTCGCGAAGCAGAAACAAGATCGCGAAGGCTGAAGATGAGAGAACAGGAACTCTCGAAACATGTTCCAAATAGAAAAATAACATCTTGAGGTAAATTTAATTATAAATATTAAATGTAATATATTATGTACTGCTGTTAAAATGCACACAGTACATAATCGGGATATAATAAATTTTAAAAGAGAAAGGATGCAGATTTTTGTATTGAATGTAAACAGAAAACATTGGGAATATCGACTTACTCAATCAACATAGAGGTCGATTCCTATATGATGTAAAACCATATTTAGTTATATGTTCAGAAAATAATATATGAAATTGGAATGAATATTATAAGAAGAGTAAAGAGTAATAAAATTATAATTTAATAAATAACCAATAGAATTACAAATATTAGAGTTAAAATAAAGATGTTAATAAGAAATAGAAAAATGATATATGTTTTAATAGGTATATGATAAACAGATGTAAAGAAATTAGGGAATTATCATGGGGGCAATTTTGTAGATTGTTAAGAATTTGTTTTGTATGGTGATGAAGGAAATGTATTAGTCTTCAATTATATTTAATACAAGTAACATCATTAGTCTTCAATTATATCTGATAAAAGAAACGTTATTAGTCTAAAATTAAATATCTAATAGTAACTACATGAAGAATCTTAAATTATATTAAATGTACAGTTGTACATCATGAAGTTAATGTAACATGGAAAAGAAAATAAAGTAAAGGATTTTGAATCGTGATATCAGAGTTTGATTATAATATTTAATAAATAAATAATAATACGAGACATATAACAATATCCTTGATAGAATGACGACAGAAGAGGAACATCTTGGACTGGAGAAGAGTTTAAGTGGCCATAAAGGATAATTAAGTGTTCCGAGAAGACATCTGTGTTGCAGTAGTCCTGGAGAGCGGCATTCAGCGGTGAGAGCAATAAGAGATTTGTGTGAAGAAACAGATTGCCAAGCTTAATATTGCTGTTGAAAAAAGGTAAACAACAACCAGAAGCGAACCCGTGGCAGCTGGAAGAATTCAGAGACGGTTAAGTTACATTAGTATGCTATTTACTTTTTACATGGTTAATTATCAAAATACTACCTATTAACTGAATCTGGGTTGGTTTAAAGAAAAGAAAATAATAGATACAATCGTAAATACAATAAAATAACTTAATAATCATTAACCCTGAGAGAAAGAGTTTCTTTACATGTACTGGTAAATAAAAAAAAAACATAATAACAGTAGGTACATTTCTTAATTACCATACGTATAATATTATATTAATATCAGAAAAAAAAACAACAGTACATAAAATGGCAGTCCCAACGTGGAACATATCTTGATTACAATACCAGTAAATAAATGTACAGTACAAATAATGGCGCTCATACGTGAAAGCAAAGATTTTCTTTAAACCAGCACCAAATAACACAATTTTGTTAAATTTAATTAGCATAAAAATTTTTTTGTCTTGTAATTTAAATTAAGTTAAAGATTGTAAAATGGCTAACAAACCAGAGCAACGATATGAATTAAGGAGTAATAGTGCTGAAGAGGAAGAAACTGAAATGGAAGTAAATGGAAGTAATAGTAAGGGATGCCCAAGGGGACCAACCGAAGAAACCAACCCAACCAATGGACGATAATTTACAGGAAATGATGAGGATTATGATAGAGCAATTCGGAAGAATAGACGAAAAGAGTAACAAAACCAGCAAAACATTATTGAAACAAATAAATGAAAAAATGGATAGTAACAGTGAAAAATTAAAGAACAAATGAGACTAGATAATGAAAATTTATTAAAACCAAATAATGAGGAATTAAAGGAGACCATTCAACAACAAATCAATAGGGTGAATAATAAATTAGACGAGCAGAAGGCTGAAATCAAGTTAATATTACAAAATTATGAGGAAAGGAACGTTAGGCAATCCGCAAAAGTGAAATTGAATATAGAAACAATGAAAGAAATAATGAGTGATGAAAACCAGTCAATAGAAACAACGATAGAAGATGACAAGCAAAGTGTGGAAACATTGAATAAGATAACGGAAGAAGTAATAAATGATAACAAAACGGAGATAGAATAATACCAAACGATCAAAACAGGGAGCAAGTAAGTCAGAAAATATAAGATAATGGAATAAAGAAGCAAATAATTAAGAAAACAGAAGAAAGAAGAATAACACATCCTAAGAAAATTACAAATACACGAGAAGAATTGGAGATGATGAATAATGAACTGATTAATGTACTTAACATCCTAAGTACTAACTACAGAAGAATAAGTAATTTTAAAGATAATAAAAGGAATTCAATAGAAACTTTCAAAGGGAATTACAATAAAATAGTGAGAAAAAACGTCCGAAAGTCTATAGGTAAATTAAATATCACAGAAGTAGAAGTGTGTAGCAAACTGTCAATACTGTCATCAATAATTCAAATACCATTAAAATACCTGTTCAATAAAATAAATGGGAAAGTGACTGATGTAGGTATAGGTTCAGATGAACATGTAGTATTAAAAGAATGGGAGTACAGGGTGACAGAGAGATATTTAATAAAAACAGAAATCATTATGAACACTGTAATAATAATCCGTGCAACAAGGACAACTTACGTATTTGACAACGGATGAACTAAATATGAAAAATATGGAAAGAAGGGACTGATTTTCTGGGTATGGACCAAAGCAAACTAATTGAACAAAGATTAGATTAATTATTAATACAAACGACATAATATGAAAGTTATTATAAATAAAAAATTTTATTTTATGAATTAAGATGAAATAACCCACCAAATTCTAAAATAAGTAAGAACATCTTACCGGATAGTTAAAAGAAATTATTTTGAATCAATTAAGAAGAGAAAGACAGTTAATAACCATAATAATTATTTGAATAACCATTTTAATCAGTATAATAACAATGATAAGAACATTTAAGACTAGTTACTATTTAAGAAGGGTAGAAATGAGTTAGATGAAGTGAGAATAGACAAATACAACTTATGATAATGATGAAATTCAGTACTTGACTGCATAATTAAAGGGGAATAAATAAATAAAAATGAAGATGAAGATAGAATCTAAAATATCATTGATTGACAGCACCAAGATGGAAATAATACAACATGTATGTCGAATAATGTTAACCAGTTACCTGTGAATGATAGAATATTAATTGAAGTGATAAAACACCAGAAGTGAAACAGTAATGGAATAAAAATGTGAAGAGACCTCAAAGAAATCATGTAACAATCCCTTGAATATAAGTTTGTAGCGAAGGAGTTACCTTATAGATAATAATTATATGTATTGTGTTGTGATAGTGCAACTTTTATTTTTTCCTGGACAGAGATGAAGTTCCTCTGATCTCAGATAATATATTTAGGGAAAACGGCGGAGTAATGGAAGCCAAGAATGCCCCTCCGAATCCGAGCCCATGTGTAGTATTTAATGTTAGGGAATTATGGTATTTTAGGGATGACACAAATAACGAGGTAAAGAAATAAAAAATAAATATGACAACATGACTCAAGGTGTGAAAAGTGAGAAGAAATTAAGTGTTCCAACATGAAAACAGGAATATAATTAAAGGTAACCAAATAAATGATACAATAACCCAAAGTGTATGAAGAATCGACCATCAATTTTTATGTGCTAAGTTACTATATGATATTTGTCAAAAAGTCAAGTTAGCCAATGTCAGATATGAGGGAAGGTGGATAAATAATCAAGCATTGAGAGCGTTGGAGCAAGTTTTGTTGACATTTGTGGACCATTCCCAACTAGTGGTAGGAGACGTATTAAATATGTACTGATTATCATGGACAGTTTTATTAGGTTTACAAAGTTATATCACATCACTAAAGCTGATACCCATAGTATAGTAAAAATAATTAAAAGAAAAATAATTCTGAAATTAAGAACACATAAAATTTATGACCAGGATTGGGAAGGTGAGATTTAAAAGAAAAGATAATGTTTGTATTCATGTTTTTGAGTTTTTTAGCCATGAAACTAGGCACAATTGTTATTTTATACTTATTATTTTTTATGTAAAGCCAGTCGGTTTGATTTATGTTATTTTAAGCCATAAATGAGTGTGTAAGATACGGTGATTCGTGATAGTGATGAACCATACTTGTTATGTTAATAAAAGAAAAAACCAATTTATGAAATGAATTTTGTGATATACAATTAGCGAATTAATCAGATGTTTTCAATATTAATGTTCGACCATGTTTGTGATAAGAAATTAATTATTTCAAAATTTCATCTAAAATTGTATCTGAAATTATGAAATAAGGGAAGGTATTATGTACTGCTGTTAAAATGCACACAGTACATAATAGGGATATAATAAATTTTAAAAGAGAAAGGATGCAGATTTTTGTATTGAATGTAAACAGAAAACATTGGGAATATCGACTTACTCAATCAACATAGAGGTCGATTCCTATATGATGTAAAACCATATTTAGTTATATGTTCAGAAAATAATATATGAAATTGGAATGAATATTATAAGAAGAGTAAAGAGTAATAAAATTATAATTTAATAAATCACCAATATAATTACAAATATTAGAGTTAAAATAAAGATGTTAATAAGAAATAGAAAAATGATATATGTTTTAATAGGTATATGATAAACAGATGTAAAGAAATTAGGGAATTATCATGGGGGCAATTTTGTAGATTGTTAAGAATTTGTTTTGTATGGTGATGAAGGAAATGTATTAGTCTTCAATTATATTTAATACAAGTAACATCATTAGTCTTCAATTATATCTGATAAAAGAAACGTTATTAGTCTAAAATTAAATATCTAATAGTAACTACATGAAGAATCTTAAATTATATTAAATAACAGTTGTACATCATAAAGTTAATGTAACATGGAAAAGAAAATAAAGTAAAGGATTTTGAATCGTGATATCAGAGTTTGATTATAATATTTAATGAATAAATAATAATACGAGACATACAACAATATCCTTGATAGAACGACGACAGAAGAGAAACATCTTGGACTGGAGAAGAGTTTAAGTGGCCATAAAGGATAATTAAGTGTTCCGAGAAGACATCTGTGTTGCAGTAGTCCTGGAGAGCGGCATTCAGCGGTGAGAGCAATAAGAGATTTGTGTGAAGAAACAGATTGCCAAGCTTAATATTGCTGTTGAAAAAAGGTAAACAACAACCAGAAGCGAACCCGTGGCAGCTGGAAGAATTCAGTGACGGTTAAGTTACATTAGTATGTTATTTATTTTTTACATGGTTAATTATCAAAATACTACCTATTAACTGAATCTGGGTTGGTTTAAAGAAAAGAAAATAATAGATACAATCGTAAATACAATAAAATAACTTAATAATCATTAACCCTGAGAGAAAGAGTTTCTTTATATGTACTGGTAAATTAAAAAAAAAACATAATAACAGTAGGTACATTTCTTAATTACCATACGTATAATATTATATTAATATCAGAAAAAAAACAACAGTACATAAAATGGCAGTCCCAACGTGGAACATATCTTGATTACAATACCAGTAAATAAATGTACAGTACAAATAAATATATATATATATATATATATTTTTTTTTTAATATTTATAAATTCTTTAGCTCATGATGTTTTATTCCCTTATTTGATACATGTTTCGGGAAGCGTAATAGTCCCATCCTCAGCCTTCCTGATTTTATATCTTGTGGAGTATTTGTGTTTTGGTTGGTTGTTGTTATGGTTTCCTGTTGGTTTTTGATATTCTATACTGGCATTATTGTGTGTGATTGTGGTGTACATATTAGGTTTTAGAGTATTTTCGATGTTGAGTGCTTTGAAAATTGTGTCATGTTTTGTATTGATTTGTATTTGTTCAGGAATTAGTATGTTTTGTGTTTGTATATTTGTAAATTTTCCCATGCATTCATTATGGTGCCTTTGTGTGGAATGTGTTTTATTAGTGTCATGTCTGCGAATTCATGTTCTGTGTTTAAAGCCAAGTAAGGCTATCGAAAAAAAAAAAAGGCAAAAAAGGCAAATTTCAAGAAACAGCATCTTTTGAGATGATTTTTTTTAAACGATAGGTTTAGTGTTTACCTAAAAGTTTATTCAAGTTCCAGACTTCGGACCCCCCATTTTCCCCGACTTTTCACTTCCAGCAAACAGCGGAGCGCAAGTCACTGAAGTTTCCCTCAATTTTTCCAATGATTACTTCACCAAATCAGAAAAAGAAAAATACCAGTGTGTTCCCCGGAAAATTTCCTATCGATCTGTGTTAGTCGTGCATTTTTTAAAGGCAACATAACCTACAATAAATTTTAACTTGCAAAAATGTGCATTTTCAGATTTCCGTTAATAATGAGTGAAATAATGACTTTTTTCTTCATACAAAAATTGTAGAATATAGTATTCCAATAGACGAATTTCCATATTAATTTTTATCCCAGTCATTAAGCCACAATACATTTTTCAAGTTGAAAAGAGAAATTTCTCAAAATTGGGTCCAGTCATCACAGGACAAAGATTTTTTTTTAAATACTCGTATTTTCATGTGCTATCAGCGAGTGAAAAAAGCGAGTAAACTCTGATCTCTCGAGTTATTACTCTTCGAAAATCTCGCTTAATTAAGAGTTACAGAATTTGTTATCTTTGTGTTATATGCCTTCAAAATCGAGTGTGCGTAATTATGAAAGGATATTGAATGATTTTCTTAAAATTGTCTGTATTAAATCAATACCGTTGTTTGACAGTAGGTAGGAAAGAGAGTAAAGAAAGGCAAAGAGAATTACTCTCTTGGTATACGATTGAGTATTTCAAATTTTTTCCACTCGCGGCATCAGCTGTTTCTACTTTTACGAACCCATTTGAGGTTAAATGACTTCAAATAGTACGTAATAATTTCTTGATGTCCGGACTGATTCCCTTTCTCTTCTCGATCTTCTTATTACCTGTAACCAACTACCATCTACTGGAAATAATACACATTTTATTATTTAAACACACGGCATTCCTTGAATTTATTTAACATTTATGATCTCTCAAAACATGAATTGACAATCGATTACTTCATAAATCACAGAGTTATTTCGATCTTACTTTTACGAACATATATCACATAACAAATATTTTTATTTCAGTTTTAATAAAGAGAAAGAAATAAGTAATTAATTTCCCAGGGTTATTTAAGGTTCTTTGAACTTTGAGGAAGTCAGAAATGTATATGGGTCAGTATCAAACTTTACATAAATTATTTTAAAATTAGTATAATCTGTATCATGCAGTTGATTTTTTGACCGCTAGAGCACAGATTATCTTTCTTCACTGACAAAAACGAACGCTAAACATCATGGCTGCCGGAATGTTATTAACAAGACCACGTTTTGCTGTTTTTTTGGTTAATTAAAATAAAGTTTATGTTCACCTTGTTTCGAGATGAATTTAAAGAGATTGTGCTGTTTCTAGTGCTCTAAGTTTATAGTTGAGGTGTAATTTAGTTAAATTTTAAAAGGAAACGATCTCACCCAACGATGTTGAATTCTGTAGACTAGGCTCGAAAATGGATAGCTGATTTTACAATTTTCATCAATTTGCTGGCGTGAATTATTCTGTTCCAAGGATGTCTAGGATGTAGTGGATATCACTCATTAAATTTATTAATTTTGTGATGGTTAGTTCCGAATAATAGTTATAATTTTCTTAATTTTTTACCGAACATTACATTAGTTTCAACTGCTCACTTCCAATATATCTGAACAATTAATTCCATTTCTTGTTAGTTAGTTACTCATAGTAACCAAGAAATTTATGGCTTTTTATTGGCTAATCTAGATACCTTTTAGTATATAGGCTAGTATATAATATTATTATTTCTTTTCTTGCCTTTAAAAATACTCCTTTACCAATCTTAGTTATCATTAATTTTAATTGATATAAGAGTTTTCTTCATAGATTTATTTAAGCTTGACTACAGGCATTTTATAATTTAATGACATTTTTAATTGAGTTTATTTATTACTTATAATTCATTGAAGGTATCCTATATCCTACTCTATACTACTTTATTTTACCTTCCATCTTTTAGTATAGTTTTAACTGGCCTTTATTTTTATTTTATTTATAACCCTGGATTATTTTACATCTAAACAAAATAATTATGATCAACAAAAATATTAATTCTAATTCTAATGCCTTTGTGGCCTACACAATACAAAATTACAACAACTTGTTAACGGTAATACAGTTTATTGCTATCATACTGTTTCTTTCCTTTCCAACACAAATTTGTGAAAAGCTCTTTTTAAATGTTGGACACTTTCACCGATAATTCTATGTTCCACTTTGTACACTGCACTTTTTATTGTTTACACTTATTATTGTTTACAATGTTTACAGTGTTTTTAGAGTACAAAGGTTCTCATAGTTTGATACCTAATCCCCATTTCTGACTTTCTAAAAAATGGAAGATTACTGGTTTTTCTCTGGTGATTATGTTATCATATTTGGGCAGGGGTTATGTAACGTTACATAAAGCTCCTCCACTAGAACAGATTTATTTTTTATTTACTTTTAAAAATAATCGTTGGATTCTTCAATCTTCTCCTTCCTTTATTAATCTTCATAATATTTCTTTATTTCTGCTTGGTTATACACCCCTTTTATTTTGTTATTGTTAATTGATTTAATCTCATATGTATTATTTCCTTTCACCTGGGTTACTAGGTAAGGCCCGGTATAAAGTAAAAGTAATGTCCTTGCAATACCCTCTATAGAGCTGGGTAATTGTCTATTTTTTATTAGCACCTTATCCCCTACTTTGTATGGGTTTATTCCTTTCTTCTTTCCAGTTTCCTTTTTATATTAAAGTTCAGCTTTATGCAGCAACCTGTTATGCATTTCGATTTTATTGAATTCTACTCTCTCCTGGAGGAAAATTTATTAATGATGTGATTTCTTTGGGTGGTGGTCTTTCAAACATCCCTTGATAAGGACTGGTCACAATAATCATTTAAAACTTACTTTAACACTCATATTTCTATTTACTTTTATGAATGTGCTTTCTCAATTGAGCTCCTGTCTGCTATCTTCCTTCCGTTTTCTTCCTTCATACTTCTGGAATCTGATATCGATCTTCTCAGCTGTTTTATTTTCCCTTAAATATTCAATTTCCCTAACATTTTTTCCCTATCCTGTGCGGTGGTTCAGTTCGGGTGGCCACTTTTGGGTCCATTACTCTGCTGTCCATCCTTACACCTTCTGAGACCAGAGGGACGTACTGTCTGCTCAGGAAAATGATTGCTGGAACATTTCTACAGTCAATTCATTTTCTACAGTCAATTCATTATATTAAAAAACTTACAAGTAGTCGATTGGCGACTAATACTAAACACTTTTGGGATTCTTCACGCTGTTGCTGTTTGTCTTTAATTATATATTTGTTTTTTCTTTTTGATTCCTTCTTATTTTTCAGTAACTAATTGCAGATTACATTATTGATAGGCATTATTTTAAAATCCTTTTGACTTTCCTTCTTGTGACAGATGTTCTCCATATCATTTCTTCCTATATCATTTTCAACTCCAAGAAATTCTAAATTGTAGTTGTATTAATTATTATCATTCTTTAGCTTCATTGTAGTCATTAAATTATTCTTTATTCTTCTTATTTTACCTTCTTATCTACCATTAATTGTTTTTATTTATTTATTTATTCTTCTTTTTGTTCCCATCAAAATATTATTTTTTCTATTATTTCATTTTAAATCAGTTATTTATAATTAAATTATATAATCTGATCTTACATTCTCTTGGCGGTTTGTTGTTTATTAAATCAAATTGTTTTGAAATATCTTAAGTAAGTTGTCCTTACGTAGGTTTTGAATTTTGGGGTTTATATTATATCATATTGTTTCTAAATAAATTAAGTAAGTTGTCCTTACATAGTTTTTGAATTTTGGGGTTTATCTTAAAATCAATCCTTTTTCTCAATATTTTATTTAAAATTAGTTTAACCATTTTCGGTATCATTCACAATCCGGATTGCTCCACTCTTATGTTTTTCCCGTGGATTCTGTTGGTTAAACTTGTCAATAAATCTCGCTATTGGATTGCCCCATTGTGGATCACTACCATACATTTCAATGTTGTCGTACGTATATTGTCTCTTATCTTTATTACTGGGACCAGGATCAGGCTCTTGGTTTTCCCAACGGTCAACTCGTTTGTCCACCTTTCTTTGTCGCTGTTCATCGTGTCTCCTCGAATCACTCTCCTCAGCCATTATATAGTTTACTTGGGCTTGATTAGTTCCCTGATTGTCACTTGGTGGATTTCCCGAGGTATGTCCCTATTTCTATCCCCACTTCTGGACCTCCGATAGTCATTATGATTATTCCATTGTTGTCTGTTGTCGTTGTTTCTCTCATCTCGTCTATCATAATTTTGTTTCTGATTAAAATCCAGACGTTTTCCTTGGTAACTATTATTGTAATAATTGTTGTTGGCCCTTACATAGTTTACTCTTGGTCGAGCGTCTCTGGGTTGTTCGTTTCTCCGCTCCTCTGTATTTCCTGATCTCCATCTTCTCCTCCTGTAATATGATTCTTGCTCATAGTTCTCTAAGAGGGTTTCCATACCTCCAATTGTCTTTATTTGACCACTTAATCGAGCACTGATAATCTTCCTCAAAATGATATGCTATCTTAGTTACCAAACACTCCTCAGGGATCTTCGGGTCTAAATACTTCGCCACACATACCTTCCCCAAAAAATAAGCTGTAGGCGTCTGTCCTGTACTGCGGTCATACCTCCCATGACAGATATCATCTCAAATAATGTTTTGCACTGACTCAGACAAGTACTTCAGTTTAACAACCTTTTAAAATTTTCATAATCATACACCTCGTTTCGAATTACAGTCCACCAATTGTCATTGATGTTTTTAAAACACTCATCAAGTGTGCCTTTGATCATGTTCCATCGGTTCTCTTTTGACCGGTTTAAAATTTCATCCACTCTTCCTAAAAATTCGAGTGGGTTTCTTCGATAATCTCTAAAGTTTACACTTTCTCTACTATCTTGGATAGTATGTTGAGCGTTGCATGTAGATCTTGAACCCATTCTACCTACCTCCCCTTGTAGGTTTGTTTGTAGATGTTGTAAATTTTCTTTTTCTCCATGGTTATGGACTTGGTTATTGACATTTTCTATCGTCTCATGAAAATCGGTGAATTTACTGGTTATGTTGCTTTTTATACCGTCCAACTGATAAAAATTTTCCTGGCGTATGGCGAACTTGATTACTTTGTTCCTCTCGATCCATTCAGGCATCTATTCCTGTTCTAATTTGTTCCATCTTTTCTTCTGTTTTATCTAATCCTTGATTGGTTTCAATTATTTTCTTTTCTGCGTCCTCCTATATTCATCTACTCTTTGGCTAAGTGTTTTGTTAACATTTTCAATTTTACTCTCGAGATTTTCACTTAACTCCTTATTGAAATTCTCCATTTTACCCTCAAGTTGTTTTAAATTTTCTTCGTTTATTTTCTCAATTTGTTTTAAACTGTCCCTCAAGGTTTCATTTTGCTTCCTTGAGTTCTCCTCCTGTTTCCTAAAGTTTTCATCTATTTTGTCGAATTTTTCGCTCAAGGTTTCATTTTGTTTCCTTGAGTTTTCCTCCTGTTTCCTAAAGTTTTCTTTATTTTCCTCAGATTTTCGTTAGTCTGTCTACTTTGTTCTGCCATAAATTTCATGATTTACTGCCAATTTGGTTCTTCTCTGGCTACCGATTTATCTGGTTGGTCCCCTTGGGCATTCTCTTCAATTATTTCCTTTTCCGTGTCCATAACTACTTCGGTTTCTTCTTTATCAGCTGTCGGTTGTTCCATTTCACTGTCCGTGACTACTTCTATTTCTTGTTCCTGTCCACCTTCTTCCTTCTCCGTGTCATCTGCCCTCTTCTTCGACCTGCCTCTGGTATTATGCATTTCTTGTCTTCTCATAGTTGCCGACAAAAATTAGGTTTTTCGTTATATTAACTTGCGTATATCCCAAAATTCCTTCCTAATTCAAGCCCTTATAAGTTGAGCGCCATCTTGTAACGTCTCGCGTATAACTTGTCGAGTACGTCTTTTCTTACGTGTGTGTGTGTGTTACTTCTTATTATACTCTTCGATAAGCTTTCCTAATTAATGCCCCACGTTTGTACGTCATCTTGTAACGTCTCGCAAGGTTCCTCTCGAGTAAATTACGTCTATTTGTTATTCAATGAAAATCTATGTTTTATTTGCCCCACGTTGTAACGTCACAGAACGTTCCATAAAAGGAAATCATTTATATAGTAAGTTAGCATAAGAGGAAAGTGAAGTGAACAGTATCGAACCCAAGTAGTCCCAAAAAATTGTGTAATTTTGTATAATAATTATTTCTATCAACTTGAAAAAAAACGACCAAACTATGACTAAGACAAAACCCCATATATATTATTAAAGTGAATAAGAGTGAAAAAACCATAAGACACTATAAGAGAGAGAAATAATGTCAGAATCCACCAGAATAAAGTCAATAATTATTAAGTTTTATAACTATGAATAGAGTATTAAAAACTATTTTTTGTGAATAAATGGACATGATCCATTATTATATTATGTGATGTAAATAAAATAAATGTATTAAATGATTTAAATACATTGTTAGAAAGAATCTAAGTTAAAATAAAAATTGTATATTTGCAATGACAAAAAATATTAATGTGTTGGATTTGAGACCATACACCAAGATTTCATGAAAAAATTAATTATTATCAGATTTAAATAAAAACTATATGTAATTGTCAAGCAGACAATAGTGAACAATTTATCTTAAATAAAGGAAGCTGTCAAATGAATAAAAAGCAGTCAAAATAGCCAAAAACAGTGTTAACTAAAAACATGTAATAGGCATCTAATATTGTATAATTTATGAATTTAATGTTGCCAAAATGCAACCAAACTGTATTAGAAAGCTGTAATATGATATAAAGCAACTATACTAATATACCTGACCAACTTTAACATTGTAATAGTCAAGTCAGCAAAATATTTACTTATACCATGTATGGCTGAAGCCAATTATCCAGTACAAAAATAATCATATCTGGCTAAATACTTACATAATACTAACAAAAATAAGATAGAAAGGTACAATACATCAGTATACCTTAATAAGAAATAAACTCAGTTGAAAGTAAAGTCAATTCTAAAAGAATTTAACTAATTAGAGTGAGATTTGTCACACCATAAAAAATGACATCTCAAGACCAATCAATGATGCTATGTCATCTTGTGATAAATATAATATATGTACAAAGTAACCAGGTATCACAAAAGATAGACAAAATAATAAACTCTGTGTGTATAGTAGTGAAATAATACATATATTAAAGAAAAAGACTAATCATTGTATTAGAAAACTGACAAGAATCTAGGCCATGAGCAGAGGCCATATAAAATTGTATTTATTTGTGTTTTATCTATGTTAAAATTTGTTTATTTTGTTTTAGGAAGGTAGTAGTATTAGATGTTCAGCTTGTGGAAGGAACTTAGTAACTCCACAACAATTTTTGTTATAAAAATTGAGTTTTCAATGACAACTCAAGGTGAGGGTTGTATATTGTATTGTTTATTAGACTTAAGTTAATTAGAAACCAATCATATTTAGTATCGCTAGATTCAGTTAAAAACAGGGAATCTAAATATATTAATGGCACACAAATTGTGAGTACTAATGTAAAACTGTTTGATAAATACCAGTGTAATTTTTGAAATATCCTTTGTATGAAGAATAAGAAATTCGTTCTAAAAGCTTCTACGGAAGTGAAAATTGTTCTATGACATTCCATTTCGTTTATTCTCGAACAATCTAGAAAGAATTTTTACACAAATATACCGGAAGTCGATGAAAACAGTCATCCTGAATTAGTATAAAAGCGAGACCAAATTCGACCCAAAAACACTTGAAACTTGAACTCCAGAACTGATGCATCTCACACGACACTGATCGACGCAGCTAAGGCGAAACCGAAGAGGCGAGAAATCGACAAGACACGGCAGGAAGGCTTTTCCCGTACATAGACATAACCGACTGACTTAACCTCAACGAGAATTTTCGCCAAACGTATCGCTGAAATAGAGCAGCGATACGGCAAATTTTAATAGAAATCACGCAGCCAGAACGTCGACGGCCCAGGAGGGACCAACAAATTTAAATAGAGAACGAATTCTGCTGTGTTCGCATTGACTGACTAACTTGACAAAAAATCCCCTTTAACGTAAACATACAATACACAAAGCCTTCCTCGACACTTCGCTGACTTGGAATCAGCGCTGCGGTGGCAGATTTCTGAATCAACGCTAAACAGATGATTCGTAGCGGCGGCGTTTGAACGAGATTCTACTGCCAAACATTTTGACAAAAAGTGCGGAAAAAGTAATGATCGCAAAATTTGACTTTAAATAGATTCAGTGTACACCCGAAGAGGCGAGATTGAGAAACTACCCGAAAGAAGTGTCCAGTGCGAGAATAAACGACCATTGGAACGTGAGTTACCAAAATTAAAGTCATTTGTTACCTGGTTACATTTATCACACAGTTGTACTTTACACGCCACACATACACCTTCAAATCACTTAGTTTTTTCTTGTAAGGCATCTAATTGATATGTCTTGGTAGTTCAAAGGAGTCACGTCCTGAGAGTAAAGATTTTTCACATATTAAACTCATGCTTTTCAACTGAGTCAGAATCTGAAATACTAGCCGATACTTGATTGGATATATATAAAAAATTGTCAATAATAATAACTTGTAAAATTTTTTCTCTGCAATTTTATAATTTTTTTCTATGAATGTTGGTCCTTCAGACGATTTGTTTGTTTTTAAAGAATTATTAAACTTAACTGATTTTTCCAAGCTAAACTGACTTGTTTAAATTTTTTCGTAGATTTAAAAATTTTATCAATCACATTTTTTTCTTGGAACAAACGTTTCCAAGTGGCGCCCACAAAAAGCATAGTATTAAGTTGTGTTACAGGACTACATCACAGCAGAGGATCCAGTCAACAGAGTAAGTAACAAAAGTGCGCGGAGGTAACGCCCGACATATTACAACACAAACATTTAAACAACACCCACTACTTGTGTTTCTATAAATTGGCGCCCAACATGGGGCTTGAAGAAGGACGTACTCACTCATAAACAACACCCTTTCTTTTTCGTTATAAATTGGCAGCCCAACTAGTGAGGCTTGAAAAAGACGGAACAAGCCCGGCAACTACCAACATATTAAAATGCCGCAACCAAAGGGAAAAAAGGTGAAGAAGACTGTGGAACCCGAGTTAAGTGTGGAAGACGGAGAGGCAGTACAGGTCGAGGAAACAGAATTAGAACCGCCCATGCTAGAAATGGAAAGACCGGTACAAACGGCAGACGAATTAGAGGAGCAAACGGGAGAAGAACCCATACAAATGGTAGAACAGACAGAGAAACCCGAACCAGAAAAAATAACAGGGAGTGCTGACGCGAATATATTAATGATGATGCTCCAAAAAATGGAAGAAATGAACGAAAATATGAATAAAAACAGACAGGAAGATAAGGAGGAAACTAAAAAAAGTAATGAGCAAATGTTCCAAAGGATGGAAGAAAATATGAATAAAAATAGACAGGAAGATAAGGAGGAGAATAATAAAAATATGGGGAAATTAGACAAAAACATAGAATCTTTAAGGAAGGATATAACCGAGAAAATAGATGACAATGGGAAAAAACTGGAGACATTTCAGGAGGAGAATAAAAAAAGTATAGAGTCCCTGAAAAAAGAAATTAGCATAAAGTACGAAACAGTAAACAAAACGATCAATGATAATAAAATCGATAGTGATAGGAAGGTCGAAAACATGGAGAAACAGTTAGAAAGGTTACGGGAGGGAAACAATACACGTTTCGAAAGTATAGAGGAGCAAACAGTAGAGACCAAACAAGATGTTAGAAATCTCGAAAACAAGGTAAGGCAGAACCAAGACGCCATCATGCAGGAGGTGAGAGAAGTCCAGCACATCGCTAACAGGCTGGACGAACAGATAAAAACTAACAAAAATAGTATACTGGAAATAGACCAGAGAGAGAAAAACCTGCAGGAAAGATTAGAGGCGCTGAGAGACACACCAATACTAAACACTCATACGTGTCATGGTGAAAACAGGGAAGTAATCAACTTCCAGGACTATCGACGAAACCCAATGGAATTTTTGGAAAGAATGGAGGAGGTTATTGGGAGAAGTAGAGAAACAAGGTGGGACAGGATAAGAGAGATGCTTGACGAGACGTTTAAAAATACTAAGGATAACTGGTGGATAGCGGTACGACCCGAAATAACGAATTTAGCAGAGTTTAAACGCCAGTTTAAGGAAAAGTATTGGTCAGAGACCGCACAAAACAGGGTAAGAATGGACATTTTCTATGGCAAATACGACGCGTCCTATGGACAGTCCCCGACGTCTTATTTCCTGGGAAAGGTATGTTTAGCACGGAAGTTGATACCGCCGATCCCAGAAGAATGTTTGGTAAGGCAGTTAGCTGGACATTACAGCTATGGGATCAAGGATGCCCAATTATACCAACAGATTAGCAAAATAGCCGATCTGGCCAAATTATTGGAAAATTGCGAATCCACAGGAAGGTTCCAGGATTACCAACCCCCCAATCGTAAGGTAGAGTACAACAACAATAATAACGGACCAAACCGGAATGGAGGTGGGAACAGTAATAATCTAAACACCAGTAATCAGAATAATAATATCCCACCAAATGGCCGAAATGATAACATTCAGGGCCCAATTAACCGCAACTATCCGGGACCAAACAGAGGTAATTACACCGGGAATAACTACGGTAGGAACTTCCACCAGGGAAACGGTTATCGCGGGAATAATTATAGAGGAAGTAATTATGGTCAACGTAATGGTTATCGCAACGGGGGAAACCAAGGAGGAGGCGATAGGAGAAACCAAAATGAATATAGGCCCCAGGTAAATTATACAATGGCCAATAACCGACGGCCATATCCACCTAATGTACCCACTTACATGTTTTACCCACAACAGGCGCCAGGTAGCCAGGGTAACACGGCGAATAGCCAACCTATTAACGGTAATCCCGAGGTCAGGCCGGAAACACAGACGGGTCAGCAACCCAATGTTCCAGGAGACCGGGCCAATGAGACAGTGGCTCATTTAAACTAAACGCGGCAGTGAAAAAGGAAAACCGCCCTTCACTGAACCAATATTATGGGGTGACAAACGACGAACATAGACAGGACAAAGACGGGACTATATTAAGAATAAATAATTACCTTAAGGATATTAGAGAGGAGTTATTAGAAGAAGGTGACGATATCATTAAAAATAGTAACCAAGGGAACAATAGTATCGTGCAGATTAAAGCATATATCAATGGCATAGAAGCGATACTACTCATTGACACGGGGTCAAATGTGTCACTTATCGATAGCATTGAGTTAGAGCGGATTAAACAAAATAGTAATTTACCAATACCCACTCTACCGATAAATAACATTGTTTTAGTCGGAGCAACGGGGAGGCAAAATAAATCAATAAAGAAACATGTGTCATTAGAGATGACTAGTAATGGGGTAACAATACCAATAGGGTTATTGGTGGCGAGTAATTTACCCATGAGTATACTAATAGGCTGCGATATACTTAGGCCATACAATGCTGTGATAGATTTGGAAAGTAAGGTGATAACTTTTAAGACTAACAAGGGGATTTGGACCAATAATTTAATCGATGTCCAAGGAAGTGGTACAGACAATACACCTTATCAAGCGATAGTGAACCATTATTATTGTACCGATCGTCCAATCAATATGCCATTATATCAGGAGGAAAACCCAGAGTTGTGGTTAGAAAAGTTAGAAGAAATACGGGATTTCCAAAGGACGAAAGCAAGGGGCCTGATCAGCGAAAAACAGGCGGAACAATTAATCGAGGTATACAACCATTATAAACACATATTCTCGAACGCTCCAGGTAAAGCCAGAGATTATCAGTGCACCATAAAATTCAAAACTCCGGTGGAATTTAACAGGAAATCGTACCCGATCGCATACTCGCTAAAGAACGAAGTCAGGGAAGAATTGAACAGGATGATAGAGGACGACATAATCGAGTATAGTCATTCGCCCTTTACCAGCCCAATCATAGCGGTGCCAAAAAAGAACGGAAAGGTACGTATTTGTCTCGATGCTAGGGAGATTAACAAAATGATTGTTAACGACCCCACATCACCTGGGGAGATAGAGGAGATATTAAAAAAGTTCCACGGAATCAGATATATAAGCTCATGGGATACGGTATGCGGATACTGGCAGATAGAACTCCACCCTGATAGTAGGAAATATATGGCATTCATATTCGAGGGCAGAAACTATCAGTTTAAGCGGTTACCTTTTGGCTTAATAAATTCTGTGGCGGTGTTTGTAAAGATAATGGACAGAATATTGGGGCAGGAAGTACTGAAGTTTACGACAGTATACGTCGACGACCTACTGGTGACTTCAGCGAATTGGGACGACCATTGTAATAGGGTTGAACAGGTGCTACAGAAATTATCGGAGAATAATATCACCCTCAAATTAGACAAGTCCCAATTCATTGCAAATGAGGTGAAATTTTTAGGATTTAATTTAACAGAACAAGGGATTACTCCATCCAAGGAAAAGGTAGAGGCCATACAGAAGTTCCCCACCCCAAAGAATAGGAAACAGCTGCAGTCATTTTTAGGAATCTGCAACTATTACAGAAAGTTTCGGTCCAATTACTCAGAACTAACTGCCAGGTTCCAAAAGCAGTTATCAGCTAAAGACAAATGGACTTGGGGACCAGAGCAAGATGGAGTGCTCAATATCATAAAGGAAAAGTTCTTAGAAACCGTAATGTTGCATCATCCCGACTTTACAAAACCATTTTTTCTAAACTGCGATGCCAGTAACGTGAGTTTAGGTGCAGCCCTCTATCAGGAAGATCAGGACGGTAACCATTTAGTAATTAGCTTTGCTAGCCGCGTGCTGAACAGTTGCGAACGAAACTACAATACTACCGAAAAAGAACTGTTAAGTGTAGTTTTCGCATGCGGTAAATTTAGGACATATATATTAGGGTACCCCATAACAGTTAGAAGCGACCACAAATCTATATCATTTTTAAAGCATTGTAAACTGAACCACGGAAGGCTGACTAGATGGGTTTTGGCCTTGCAAGAGTACAATATCACATGGGAATATATACCCGGCAAACAGAACGTAGCCGCCGACGTCTTATCTCGCGTCAATATACCAGACCAAACCTTTGACGGCGAAAAGGAACAATTAGCCAAGGTTTACCACATTATTAAGAGCAGGGAGGATTTAAAAGATGTTTTGCACGAAATAAAGTCACAACAAGAGGCCGATCCGAAATTAGGAGATATTAGAAAAAGGGTACAGGAAGGCGATGAGGTCATAAACAGATTTTATTGTATACACGACGACACTTTGTTTATTAGGAATACCCCGCAACAAGAGAATTGGAAATTAGTGATTCCACCAGCGATAGAGAGACCGCTAATAATCGACTATCACGAGAGGTACGGACATATGGGTGCCCTTAAAGTAAGGAAGGCATTGGAAGAGCAAACATACATCAAAGGGATGAATAAGAAGGTGCAACTGGCGATACGGTCGTGCGATATTTGTCAAAAAGTAAAGTGTGATAACGAGAGGAAGGAAGGGGTCATGATACCCATATTATCTACCGAAAAATTGGAAAAGGTATTTCTCGATATCTGCGGACCCTTTCCACGCAGTGCTGGGAGACACCGATATAAATTTATCGTGATCATTTTCGACCACTTTAGCAAGTATACAAAGCTATACCCAATAACTAGGGCAACGACCAGGAAAATAATAGACATAATAATCAAGCGTTATATAATCGAAGTGGGCCGACCGTATTCTATAATTACGGACCACGGTACTCAGTTTAGGGGAAAACTTTGGAAGGAAAGCTTGGGAGAACACGGAATAAAAACGTACAAGACGTCCGTATACCACCCGAATTGTAACCCAGCCGAGAGAGTGTTAAGGGAGGTAGGACGGTTACTAAGAACATACTGCCATAACGAGCAGAAAAGATGGCATGAATATGTAGCCTCTACCGAGGATTTCCTCAATTTCTCGCATCACAATACCATCGAGATGTCGCCATACACGGTTATGTTCGAAAGACCCCCACCACGAGAGATAAAAGAAATTATTAATTTTCCCGACGAACCCGCATACCAATTTGAAGGGGCAAAATTTTATAATAAGGTGTTAGAAAAAACAGAACAGCAGCGGAAAAAATATATCAAATCACAGCCTAAGGCAATTAAATATGAGGTAGGTGAAAAGGTGTTAGTTAAAAATAGAGAATTGCCCAGTGCTATACAAGGCATAACGAGGAAATTGCTACTCTTATATACAGGGCCTTTCACGATAACCAGAGATAATAAAAACAATACCTACGAGGTAACTGACACAATTAGGAACAAGGTAAAAGGTACTATAACCAGACTTCATTAAAAAAGTACCATGATTAAAAAATCGCAAGTCGAATACTCAATCAGTGACCAAGTACCATGACCAAAGACCCAAGTCAAATACAGCATCATAGAGAAGGTACCTTGACTAAACATGTTAACGTGAATTTTTTAACTTAGCCATAATTAGAAAGGAGGTAGAGATTATTAAATAAATATAAATATTATTGTATTATGATTATTATTAATAAATATTACGAGAAGGACACCTTACACCAAAGGCATAAAGATATATATATAAAATATAGATTTATTTCCAATAGCCATGTCAACGTATATTTACCAGCTTACCCGTACTTAGAGAAGGAGAGAGATTATTATTATTAATAAATAAATATTACGAGAAGGACACTTAGTAAAGGAGAAAAGAAGGAGAAATACTGTCATATATATTTGATATTTAAAAAAAAAAAAAAAAAAAAAAAAAAAAAAAAAAAAAAAAAAACTGTGTTACATAAGGAGATAATGATGAATATGAATATAGCTATTAACATTGAATGATTTTAAACGATAATTTTAACCTGCGGAGAACGATATATTAATATAATTGTGAATTAATCAGAAGGGTTTAAGAAATGGAATTTATGTGTAGGAGCCTATGATCTTTGAATATTGTATTTTTTTATTATTATTATTATTTGTTGCAAAGGTGCAATTATTATTTTCTGAACAGGGATGTGTTGCCTCTGATTTCAGTAGTTATGGACAGGAAGGGACAGAGAATGTATGCCATAGCGAGCCACTCTGACTCCCAAACCTCTATGTAAGTTAGGGAATTGATAGGGAATTATATCAAAGATTAATTATAAAACATCAAGGTAAAAAGGAAAGGAATAGGTGATACGACAAAGAACGAACTAGGAATATTGAGTTGGATTAATATATTAAAGGAGTAGTACAGGAATTTAATTATAAGATAAAAGAATGAGATATAAAGAAGCTAATAAAAGGTTATTATAGAGATGATAATTTCATCAAAACCAAAGATATGTTTTTCCAAAATTATCAACTTTAACGGAGAGGCATATGTAACGTCACAGAACGTTCCATAAAAGGAAATCATTTATATAGTAAGTTAGCATAAGAGGAAAGTGAAGTGAACAGTATCGAACCCAAGTAGTCCCAAAAAATTGTGTAATTTTGTATAATAATTATTTCTATCAACTTGAAAAAAAACGACCAAACTATGACTAAGACAAAACCCCATATATATTATTAAAGTGAATAAGAGTGAAAAAACCATAAGACACTATAAGAGAGAGAAATAATGTCAGAATCCACCAGAATAAAGTCAATAATTATTAAGTTTTATAACTATGAATAGAGTATTAAAAACTATTTTTTGTGAATAAATGGACATGATCCATTATTATATTATGTGATGTAAATAAAATAAATGTATTAAATGATTTAAATACATTGTTAGAAAGAATCTAAGTTAAAATAAAAATTGTATATTTGCAATGACAAAAAATATTAATGTGTTGGATTTGAGACCATACACCAAGATTTCATGAAAAAATTAATTATTATCAGATTTAAATAAAAACTATATGTAATTGTCAAGCAGACAATAGTGAACAATTTATCTTAAATAAAGGAAGCTGTCAAATGAATAAAAAGCAGTCAAAATAGCCAAAAACAGTGTTAACTAAAAACATGTAATAGGCATCTAATATTGTATAATTTATGAATTTAATGTTGCCAAAATGCAACCAAACTGTATTAGAAAGCTGTAATATGATATAAAGCAACTATACTAATATACCTGACCAACTTTAACATTGTAATAGTCAAGTCAGCAAAATATTTACTTATACCATGTATGGCTGAAGCCAATTATCCAGTACAAAAATAATCATATCTGGCTAAATACTTACATAATACTAACAAAAATAAGATAGAAAGGTACAATACATCAGTATACCTTAATAAGAAATAAACTCAGTTGAAAGTAAAGTCAATTCTAAAAGAATTTAACTAATTAGAGTGAGATTTGTCACACCATAAAAAATGACATCTCAAGACCAATCAATGATGCTATGTCATCTTGTGATAAATATAATATATGTACAAAGTAACCAGGTATCACAAAAGATAGACAAAATAATAAACTCTGTGTGTATAGTAGTGAAATAATACATATATTAAAGAAAAAGACTAATCATTGTATTAGAAAACTGACAAGAATCTAGGCCATGAGCAGAGGCCATATAAAATTGTATTTATTTGTGTTTTATCTATGTTAAAATTTGTTTATTTTGTTTTAGGAAGGTAGTAGTATTAGATGTTCAGCTTGTGGAAGGAACTTAGTAACTCCACAACAATTTTTGTTATAAAAATTGAGTTTTCAATGACAATAACTCAAGGTGAGGGTTGTATATTGTATTGTTTATTAGACTTAAGTTAATTAGAAACCAATCATATTTAGTATCGCTAGATTCAGTTAAAAACAGGGAATCTAAATATATTAATGGCACACAAATTGTGAGTACTAATGTAAAACTGTTTGATAAATACCAGTGTAATTTTTGAAATATCCTTTGTATGAAGAATAAGAAATTCGTTCTAAAAGCTTCTACGGAAGTGAAAATTGTTCTATGACATTCCATTTCGTTTATTCTCGAACAATCTAGAAAGAATTTTTACACAAATATACCGGAAGTCGATGAAAACAGTCATCCTGAATTAGTATAAAAGCGAGACCAAATTCGACCCAAAAACACTTGAAACTTGAACTCCAGAACTGATGCATCTCACACGACACTGATCGACGCAGCTAAGGCGAAACCGAAGAGGCGAGAAATCGACAAGACACGGCAGGAAGGCTTTTCCCGTACATAGACAAACCGACTGACTTAACCTCAACGAGAATTTTCGCCAAACGTATCGCTGAAATAGAGCAGCGATACGGCAAATTTTAATAGAAATCACGCAGCCAGAACGTCGACGGCCCAGGAGGGACCCACAAATTTAAATAGAGAACGAATTCTGCTGTGTTCGCATTGACTGACTAACTTGACAAAAAATCCCCTTTAACGTAAACATACAATACACAAAGCCTTCCTCGACACTTCGCTGACTGGGAATCAGCGCTGCGGTGGCAGATTTCTGAATCAACGCTAAACAGATGATTCGTAGCGGCGGCGTTTGAACGAGATTCTACTGCCAAACATTTTGACAAAAAGTGCGGAAAAAGTAATGATCGCAAAATTTGACTTTAAATAGATTCAGTGTACACCCGAAGAGGCGAGATTGAGAAACTACCCGAAAGAAGTGTCCAGTGCGAGAATAAACGACCATTGGAACGTGAGTTACCAAAATTAAAGTCATTTGTTACCTGGTTACATTTATCACACAGTTGTACTTTACACGCCACACATACACCTTCAAATCACTTAGTTTTTTCTTGTAAGGCATCTAATTGATATGTCTTGGTAGTTCAAAGGAGTCACGTCCTGAGAGTAAAGATTTTTCACATATTAAACTCATGCTTTTCAACTGAGTCAGAATCTGAAATACTAGCCGATACTTGATTGGATATATATAAAAAATTGTCAATAATAATAACTTGTAAAATTTTTTCTCTGCAATTTTATAATTTTTTCCTATGAATGTTGGTCCTTCAGACGATTTGTTTGTTTTTAAAGAATTATTAAACTTAACTGATTTTTCCAAGCTAAACTGACTTGTTTAAATTTTTTCGTAGATTTAAAAATTTTATCAATCACATTTTTTTCTTGGAACAAACGTTTCCAAGTGGCGCCCACAAAAAGCATAGTATTAAGTTGTGTTACAGGACTACATCACAGCAGAGGATCCAGTCAACAGAGTAAGTAACAAAAGTGCGTGTAGGTAACGCCCGACATATTACAACACAAACATTTAAACAACACCCTCTACTTGTGTTTCTATAACGTTGGGCGCCATTTTGTAATGTCTCGCGAGTAAACTCTGATCTCTCGAGTTATTACTCTTCGAAAATCTCGCTTAATTAAGAGTTACAGAATTTGTTATCTTTGTGTTATATGCCTTCAAAATCGAGTGTGCGTAATTATGAAAGGATATTGAATGATTTTCTTAAAATTGTCTGTATTAAATCAATACCGTTGTTTGACAGTAGGTAGGAGAGAGAGTAAAGAAAGGCAAAGAGAATTACTCTCTTGGTACACGATCGAGTATTTCAAATTTTTTCCGCTCTTGACATCAGCTGTTTCTACTTTTACGAACCCATTTGAGGTTAAATGACTTCAAATAGTACGTAATAATTTCTTGATGTCCGACTGATTCCCTTTCTCTTCTCGATCTTCTTATTGTGCCGTACTGGGTTCGGCATGAAGGCGATGTGTTTTTAAAATGAGCGGGCTTTGACGTCACGCACGGCCGCTGTATCTCGTCGCCGTTGGGCATGCAGACTGTTTGTTGTGTAGCGATGATATCCAGTTGGCGCGTTCAGCTGTGATTGTATATTCCTGCAACGGAGAGGTTTCGTGGTTAAACATTCACATCAAATGTTTCTCATTTCTATTTGAACCCTCAACCAGGTCATCTGCTCTCGGCTGACGGCACTCATCGGTTCAAGACTTCGTTGCTCTTCTCTATGAGTGGCTGAATGAAGTTCTGCTCCAGGTATGTACAAGTTAACGGGTTCTAAAAATATTTTAACCCCAAATACATTTTTTGTGTTTCAGCTTTAATTATAAACTATACTTGTGTGTGTGCGTGTATATCAGTTTTCAATTTGGGCATTAATGCAAATTAAAGATTAATGCTTTAAAGATGTGAATGTTGCGGGTTAAATTGATTTCAGTAAGGAAAATGAATGCATATCTTGCACTCAGCTGTTTTTCTTGTGTCATTAATAATTATGTGAATAACGTTCTCAATGAAATACTAAAAACATAATTGGTGATTAAATGAAACAAGGCACAGCTGGTGGTGCAATCCAGATTAATACGAATAAGCGGTGAAGTGTTTGTGGTGGCATAATGCTGTTGAAGCATTAGAGTGTGTGTTAGCAATTTAATAATGATGGCGTATGTGGCGAGATCACGTTCCTTATGACACCCTATACAACTCATTGCATGTCACAGGTGCTCGAACAAGGGCGAGATGGGTGTCGGGTGTTGACGACCAACTGTCCACCCTCCTGGCAGAGACGACCCTAAACCATGATATGCCGTCAGTCGAGATCCACGCTTTCAGACACAATTATGACGCTACTCTGCCCCAGGACTTCTTAGTGCAACCGAGACACTACTGATCAGCCAAGGTTTGCTTAAGTGCACCGGACGATCCAGGTGGGACCATTCTATTTATTTAATACTATCTCAACTACACTGTGAATTCACGGAAGCTCCCAGAAGCACACTCATGAGGCCTTTTAACCGCTAAAAGTTTGCACAAACTCTCATGTTCAGTTCTGTGACTACATGTGTGAGCCTTACATAATTAAGTCTAATGAAATCTATTATATCTTCTTATAATGTGTAAGAAAATTACACACACACACATAGCTGCAGGCTCTGCTCGAAGTTCTACCTTTTATCGAATTAAAGCTATTCGAGAGTTAGTTATTTTCTGCTTTCATGTCATGCGGTCATGGCAGAATTCCGGTCACAAAGAGGGCTGTCTGATGTCTTGAAGTGTTGAAACTATTTTCATGATCACATACGCATAGTGCTTATTATTATTAATGGAGTGGTTGATTATTATTTTGAGTCTCTGGTTTGGTTGGGGGCACTTACAGTTTCCGGTGCTAATTACTTTGACATATTAATGATCCGTAACTGAGATTTATCTAATTGCCTTGTTAATTATATATATTTGTGTATTTATTTATTCTTGTTGAAAAGGGTTATTATGAGGGGTTTTGTACAGAAATCAGGGGTGTGTATCATTTATGTTGTGTATGTGCTTGTGTGTAATCTTCATTTTTATTGGGGAATATGTTATAAATTATGATATCATAAATGTGCTTACTAAGTTACTAAAAGGCTAGCCTATTTAAATTCTTTTCTATACAACACTCAAGGATTAGTAATCTTCAATTTAACTTGTGAATAATATTCTTGCAACAATTAACTTGAATATAACGTAGCAGGATCTGTGCAATTTATGTTAAACTTAAATTCACTCACATCTTATGCCGTAAAGAACACTGATATATGTATATATAATCCTGCAGTTAATTTTACTCATTGTTGAATTTATAACTTGTCATGTCATGTGAGAATTGCATGCTTAATAAAGTACATGCTTGTTTGTTAATAGACTTTGTCATTTGCAAGTCCTGTCATTCACCTGGGGGGACACGTCTGTAATTGTAACTTAGGCCTTTGCACACTTTTGCTTCCTCTAGGTTCTCCACCTAGTTCTAATATTATGTCTCTCCCCTTAAAAAAAAAAAAAAAAAAAAAAAAAAAAAAAAAAAAAAAAAAAAAAAAAAAACTTATAAAATTAAAAGGGGGGTTTCATTATTACCTGTAACCAACTACCATCTACTGGAAGTAATACACATTTTATTATTTAAACACAAGGCATTCCTTGAATTTATTTAACATTTATGGTCTCTCAAAACATGAATTGACAATCGATTACTTCATAAATCACAGAGTTATTTCGATCTTACTTTTACGAACATATATCACATAACAAATATTTTTATTTCAGTTTTAATAAAGAGAAAGAAATAAGTAATTAATTTCCCAGGGTTATTTAAGGTTCTTTGAACTTTGAGGAAGACAGAAATGTATATCGGTCAGTATCAAACTTTACATAAATTATTTTAAAATTAGTATAATCTGTATCATGCAGTTGATTTTTTGACCGCTAGAGCGCAGATTATCTTTCTTCACTGACAAAAACGAACACTAAACATCATGGCTGCCGGAATGTTATTAACAAGACCACGTTTTGCTGTTTTTTTGGTTAATTAAAATAAAGTTTATGTTCACCTTGTTTCGAGATGAATTTAAAGAGATTGTGCTGTTTCTAGTGCTCTAAGTTTATAGTTGAGGTGTAATTTAGTTAAATTTTAAAAGGAAACGATCTCACCCAACAATGTTGAATTCTGTAGACTAGGCTCGAAAATGGATAGCTGATTTTACAATTTTCATCAATTTGCTGGTGTGAATTATTCTGTTCCAAGGATGTCTAGGATGTAGTGGATATCACTCATTAAATTTATTAATTTTGTGATGGTTAGTTCCGAATAATAGTTATAATTTTCTTAATTTTTTACCGAACATTACATTAGTTTCAACTGCTCACTTCCAATATATCTGAACAATTAATTCCATTTCTTATTAGTTAGTTATTCATAGTAACCAAGAAATTTATGGCTTTTTATTGGCTAATCTAGATACCTTTCAGTATATAGGCTAGTATATAATATTATTATTTCTTTTCTTGCCTTTAAAAATACTCCTTTACCAATCTTAGTTATCATTAATTTTAATTGATATAAGAGTTTTCTTCATAGATTTATTTAAGCTTGACTACAGGCATTTTATAATTTAATGACATTTTTAATTGAGTTTATTTATTACTTATAATTCATTGAAGGTATCCTATATCCTACTCTATACTACTTTATTTTACCTTCCATCTTTTAGTATAGTTTTAACTGGCCTTTATTTTTATTTTATTTATAACCCTGGATTATTTTACATCTAAACAAAATAATTATGATCAACAAAAATATTAATTCTAATTCTAATGCCTTTGTGGCCTACACAATACAAAATTACAACTTGTTAACGGTAATACAGTTTATTGCTATCATACTGTTTCTTTCCTTTCCAACACAAATTTGTGAAAAGCTCTTTTTAAATGTTGGACACTTTCACCGATAATTCTATGTTCCACTTTGTACACTGCACTTTTTATTGTTTATACTTATTATTGTTTACAATTTTTACAGTGTTTTTAGAGTACAAAGGTTCTCGTAGTTTGATACCTAATCCCCATTTCTGACTTTTTAAAAAATGGGAGATTACTGGTTTTTCTCTGGTGATTATGTTATCATATTTGGGCAGGGGTTATGTAATGTTACAACATATGCGCCGCCAAGCGGCAGTACTACGTACTTGCCAGAGCATTGTACAAGCACAAAAAAAAAAGGTAAAAATTATTATTTACGACGCTATGAAAGAACAAACTTTTTTCACTAGCTGATAGAGCATGAAAATACGAGTATTTAAAAAAACTGTCCTGTGATGTCAGGGTGATGGCTGGACCCAATTTAACGTGCAGGTTTGCGGTTTTCCGCGAATACCGGTACTCGAAAACGGTGAGGAAATCAATAAAAGTGGAAGGTGATTTTCTGAAAACCCATAAAATTTGCTACAAAATGCAATTTGCCCGGCTCTGATAGCGTTCTTAGTTCCAAAGTTATTAACAATCAAAGTTGAAAATTGGTGCAAAACTGTTTTGTTCTTTACCCCGTTGTGAATGTGAGTCACCATTTCATCTGCTATCTCGCAATACTTGGTAATGGAGAATTTCCTGTAGACCCCACTACTGGTCTAGTTTCGTTTCCCTCAAATTTCTGCAACATGGTCTCTTCACTCGACGAACTTATAACTAAAGTGTTTCCAGATATACACGAAAATTACAACTCGCACCGATGGCTGTGCGAAAGGGCCATTTTAGCTCCCACAAATTACAGCATTAAATATGTTAACGATCATGCAGGATATGCTTCCCGGCAACTCTACTACCTATTCATCCATTGATACAGTAATGGATACTGGACAAACTGTTTATTACCCTACAGAGTTTTTAAATTCTCTGTAACCCCCGGGAATGCCGCCACACCAGTTGACTTTAAAAAAAGGATCCCCTATCATTCTATTACGTAACATCGACCTGCCAAAACTGTGCAACGGAACAAGACTCATCGCAAAGAATCTGTTGCCCAACGTAATAGAAGCCACGATCATCATGCAGGAATGCCGCAAGAGAAGACGTATTTATCCCTAGCATTCCGTTGATACCCAGAGACACAAATATGCCTTTCGAGTTCAAACGATTGCAGTTTCCCATCCGGCTTGCATTCGCTATGAGTATCAACAAGGCACAGGGGCAATCACTTTGTGTGGCAGGAATTTACTTGGAAAGTCCATGTATTTCGCACGGCCAATTATATGTAGCTTGCCCAAGAGTCGGCACGCCAGATAATTTATTTGTCTGTGCTCCGGACGGACAAATGAAAAACATAGTGTACCATCAAGCTTTACAGTAAAAGCTTTGAGACAAATTTAGCTGAATTTATTATGCTTAATGTTTTTTGATCTTTCTATTATTTGAAAAAAATATTCTATTATTTAAAAAAATTATTATTATAATTTAATTATTGTAATATAAGAAGTTTTTGCTATTGTTTATAAGATCCTCACTTATAAATATTGTTAATATGTCTAACAAGTAAAATATATTTTCGGCAAAACAAAGTTTCAATTATTCACTCAATCCTTTTATAATCATTATCCCAAGCGAAGCTGGGCAAATCCACTAGTGAAATATATATTAATCTTGGCAGTTTTTAAGTGACTGAGGTGCTACCCATATAATAGGCAAGTACCACAAATATATTAAAATAAATGTACTTGCTACATATTTGTTCCTGTAGGGCCTAAACAGAGCACCTGAACACAGATATTCAAATATCTTAGGGATCTCTCTGTCTTGTTACCTGTTTAACTTCTTAATCTGTTTTAGCAAAAAATATATTTTCTTGTACACACACTTTCTATTACTAATTTAAGTCTGAATATTCAAATATGCAAACAACATTCAATTCTCAACGCAACTATGTTCTTGCTATGAATGCTCACCAGCAGTTGATACAAGCAGGTTATATTATTTCCTATGAAATTAAATAAACTTGGGTATTTGTGTAGCAAACGCTGACCGTTAATATGATCAAGTATTCTCAAAACCACAGCCAATCAGATACGAATGACGTACTTCTAAAAGCCAGTCAGTTTTCTTAATTAATTTATTTTCGATCATTTGAATTATTTCTCTCCATTCGATGTTGTAACTTTTTTGTTTTATTTTTAATTGAAATAACATTGGATGATAAAGAATCTAGCATTTTAAAAATGCTATAAAGAAAAGTTCCTGTATACATTAGATGTGAGGAGTTATTCTTACGGAAAACAGTTGTTTATAACATGAAAATAGGTGGAGTTCATATACATTACAATACTACTTCAGCAAGGACGCAGCACATTGATTATACCACTGAGTTAAGTAATACCTCAATTCGAATAGGTAGAACTCTTAACACTATTATTTATTAGTTTCTTAGAAGGGTATAGTAGTATAGGAGCAAGGCGCGCGCACGTGTGTGTGTGTGTGTGTGTGTGTGTGTGTGTGTGTGTGTGTGTGTGTGTGTGTGTGTGTGTGTGTGTGTGTGTGTGTGTGTGTGTGTGTGTGTGTGTGTGTGTGTGTGTGTGTGTGTGTGTGTGTGTGTGTGTGTGTGTGTCTGTGTGTGCAATCTTTGTAATTTGTATGCTTCCATTTTCTATCAGGAACTATCTTACAAAACAATAAAATTATGACACGATTTAATTATTATATTAAAAAAATTGAATGTTAAAACTCTTTCACTTGTTTTTCCTGCACTTTTACACTTTAATCCCAAAAAGTACTTGGACCCAAACCAGAAAGATTAAAGCCATTTTGGTTCTGCAAAATCAAATGAGTTCTATTTTCAGATGCAATTATCTCTGTAGCAATTCTAAACAGCTGCTGCCTGTTTACAGTTGCATACTAGATCAAATTCTAACCTTACTCTCAATTCTATCGTGATCTATTCTGCTACATATAGCCACACATAAACCAAGTATCTCCCTCCCTCCCCCTCTCCATCCCTCCATATGTGCGTGTGTACCTGTATGTGTGCTCACACACACACAATATATAGGCCTACATTAATTGAAGTTAATTGTGAGCAGTGTATCAAAAGGCACTAAATTCTGTTGTTATCTGTAAAAATTCTTATACGCTCTAAACATTATACTAATATCTTCATCCATTATTCTCTCAAACTGATAATAATGCTGAGGTAGCCTACTCTTCAAAACTGACAAAATTATAAAAACTGAACAAAAAAATCAATTACGAACAATATTCATTCACATCTTTAACTGAAAAATAGTAAAATATTTTTAACTGCCGGTAATTATAAGTATAACAACTGCCAATTCAGAACACAAAGTTTTATATTGGTAAAAATGTAAAAATTTGTACTTTATAGCCTGAACAAGTTTTCGCTTATTATAAGCTTCGACAGGAGCTTACACTACTGACTTTGTGTTCCGAGTCAGTAGTGTTATACTTATAATTAGTTAATCAATGGACACATCAAAGACAACAAAATCCAAGAATTTAACATACCAAGACGAGCTATTGGTCAGGCTATAAGGTAAAAATTTTACATTTTTAGCAACATAAAACTTTGTGCTCTGAGTCGGTAGTGTTATACTTATAATTAGTTAATCAATGGACACGTCGCGTCATGGGCAACAAAATCCACAAATATTTTTAGAAAAGATTTAAACTTGCTTAATAATTTTAACAAACCCTTTCAAAATGTGGTTTTTAATTTTAAAATACATTAATTTTAAAAAAATCATTTTATTGAAAATTTTATTATAAAATGTTATATTCCAAACTAAGTGCTTTTTATCGAAAAAAAAAACATTATTATTATTTGTGTAGTATAACCAGTGTTAGTAATACTGGTAGAGACTATGACCTCTATGAAAGTCAGAAGGGTTGTTGCTATTAATACAACAGATTTCTATGAATCAGGTTGAGAGGATGAATTAATTTGATATATTATTCTATCAAATGTGGATAACCCGTTTGCTAATAACATAGTATATCAGTACCGTGCTGTAACTGTCCTTGATATCCAGTGTGAAATGTGAAATGCTTTATCTTGGCTGGGTATTACAAATACGGAAAACAATTATTAATATCTAAGCGAGACATGATCTCGTGTAATAAGAAACACGTGATAACCACCCTGCCGCACTAATCTGATCATTAATATAGCACACGTTAAAAACGAAAATGTGTTTATAACTAAATCGGGTATAAACTCTGTGTGTGTGTGTGTGCGCGCGCGCACGCGCTCAAGAACTTGCTTTGTTTAATTTTACATAGTGATCTTTTGTTTTGAAGCACCAGTCGTGTTCTCTTTGTCAGAACAACTCTACCCTCAGAGAGGACACAAATTCTCTTTATTTCATTATATTTATATGCATATTTGGTCATGTTTGTTTCATGTTCACAGCAAAAATCAGGTGTCCAACTTTTGTAGGTTCTATATAAGGTTGTGCGTTCACAACGTCAATAAAGATGTATATTATCCATCCCGTTTGGATTACATACGTCAGCCCGTCTGTCAACTGTGAAAAACGAGGGTTATAAATAGCTGAACTACACACACACACACACACACACACACACACACACACACACACACACACACACACACACACACACACACACACACACACATCTAGTTCACAATAACAAATGCTTTCAAATGCACTTCTCACATAACTATTATCATTAGCAAAATACATTAAGGCTTAATTTTTCAGAATTATTATATTTTACATGAAAAACTGTTATGTACAAATATGATGTGCAAGTGAACTTCTGAACTAGAAGAGCAAACATCAACCTTCAAACTTCAATCTTTTATATTTCTTTTACATACATAATAACAAAAATTTTAGGTTGCATTATTTCATAAAACTAAAAAAGTTCAGACCTTCTGTAAAAATTAAGTATTTAACTACTTTCACAAATTATGTCTATTGTATGTTTTCTAATATGCTTGTTAGATTATCATTATCATTAAATATTCCATAAACATGTCTTACTCCATAAATACCATTTTCAAAAAATTCAATCTTGCCGTATTTAGTCACAACTTAGCCTGCCACCTCCCTTTAATCCCAAAATTAAAATGGATTCATTCCGTATAAGGACAGATTTTATACGGGACATTATCACAGATAGTTGTTGAACCACTAACTACTTTATATTGGGCTCCACCCTGATTACTCTGTGTATTCAGTGACTCCATCATTATTACACTCTAACTCATCAAACATCCTAATCACTGTGGTGCAGACATCAAAACCCCTCGTCCAATGTGAATCAATCCAGATTAGTGATTTAACAGACATCAGCGACAACACTGGAACAATAGACTGCCAACAAAATTAACCTGACCGAGAGCAAATGTGAGCTACCTTTCTGTAACCATGGGTAGCTTTCACAAATTCTCTTACACATAAACTGTATCTACAGTTTAATGCTACACACAAATTTTTCATTGCCTTAAAACGGGAAGGCAACCAACCACAAAAACAAATTAGTTTTGATGTTGCCTGCCGAGGAAATCAAATGCAAGCTGCATGGTGCAGCATACCAACACCCTATCCACATTTTTAAGGGAAATAACAATGAACCCAATAAAGTAATTTAATTAAGAAAACTGTGTTAGTGGTTATAATCACAAATAGAATTATCATTGTTGCACACCACTATAGAAAAATTATTCCGATTAGTGCTTTCAAGATTCACAGCTCATCGACAGATCGGATCTGACGATGAGCTGTGAAGCTTGAAAGCACTAATCGGGATAATTTTTCTATGGTGCTGTGCAACAGTGATAATTCTGTTTGTTAATAAAGTAATTTAATCAATTAAATATAAATAAATATATACACATAGAAAATACACAAAATGATACTTACACCACAATCACACACAATAATACCAATTTAAAGCACCAGAGACCAACAGGAAACCAAAGCAACAACCAACCAACACACAAATACCTCACAAGGCTCAAAATCAGGAAGGCTGAGGATGGGAACACAAGGCTTCCCGAAACATGTTCCAAATAGGGAGAAAACATCTTGAGGTAAAGTCATTATAAAATATATATTACATACATCAAGAAACGGACTGTAGCAGAAAGTATTTGATATAAATATATATATATCGTTTTTCCAAAAATAGTATGTCTAAAGTGAAGGAAAGCAAAGCAATACAAATTATGCAGTCTGTGGCAGATTTAAACTTTATTGGTAACTCAACTTAAGAAGTTGCTGAAACAACATATTAGGAAGTCTATGAAAATCAAACAAAAATAAAACAGATCATGCGCACCCGACATATGTATGCACACACGCACAAGCATGCATGTACACACACACACACACACACCTGCACACACTTCTCGATAAATGCTGACATGTATTAACATTTTTAATAATACAAAGAATATAATAAACATTAAATTACATACAGCAAATTACTGACACCAGTCAAAATGTGTAGAAAGTGTTTAGATAATAATTTGCTCACAATACTTGTTCACATGCTTTTATTTAGGATACAAACTCATATAGCAGCTGTTTTAACAGGCTGAACACAATAAATTCCCATTATCCTCATTAAACAGTTCACATTATACAACAGAAGCATATCTGTTTGAGTTACTTTTATCACACCTAAACAGTAAATAGAGACTGGAACAATTACTTTTTTTTGTATTTTAATTCAAATGGCACAATTTTTCAGTATTCATTGACTCAAAAAAGTTGCTATACTTTATAACATGTGGCAACGATAACCTTATAAAATGATAAGCTACATGAAAAAGAAAGCTTTTTTTATTAAAAGAAGCTATATGTGGGCCAAGATATACAGAGTGTGCTAGTTTATCAGTACTATCTTTGAATCTCTTACTTGAACCGCCTTATAGGTATATTTAACTAAACAGTGCAAACTTTTCCTGTAGTCTGCTGCTCACATTGAAAGCTTAATGTCTTATAACCACTAACATTAATGTAACATTCATCAGTTGTCATGAAATATAATTTTCACTAAATTACTAATCCTCTTTCAATTCAGGTTAGTTGTGGAAAGTGAAATTATATTTAGTGGTGACGTCTCTTAATAAAGTCATAAGGATCACACACTAGGTACATTTTCTTCTAAAGGAGATTTGATGTATACTATATGGATCGCGTGCTGCATTCACTGAATTCGGTCCCACCACTGCACCAACGGGGGGGGGGGGGGGCAAGAATACTGCGTATACACTGTACCTGTACAAAGTCTGACTTTTCTGCTTCGTTATAGCTGTTGTTGCTTTTAGCGGGGCATATTTTACGTTAAATGGTACAAGTTCTTTTCCAAAATAAACACATTTCAGATTAAAATTAATTTACCTTTTTTTATCCGTCGTGACACTTCTTATGTATTTATTTAAATAACGCGTTTCGAAACACAAGGCCTCATCTTTCAGATTTCAGTCCCGTGTGGACTGAAGATGAGGCCTTGTGCCTTGAAACGCGTTATTTAAATAAATACAATAAGAAGTCACACGACGGATATAAAAAATATCGGTATAGAGAACCATACATGACTTCCATGTTCTAAGATTTATATTGAAAATCATTTACAAAATGAAATGTTTCCAAAGAAACTACTTCTTTCCACTTATTGCTTCAGCCTTAACCACAGTACTGTGGTCACTAACGTATACCACCACATTATCGCTCTCGATTTTCACTGATGATGGCAGTCAACGGCACTGCAGAAACGTCTGGTTTTGCAGAAAACATTGGACTACGGCCAAACGTCCCGGGAAGGAATTTTAACAACAAACTACTACTTTGTTGCCGATAACGTAGTACACATATAAAAATTGTCCCCTCCCCCTTCAACTATAATTTTCATTTATAGAAAATTACCCCCACCCCGTTCTACTAGCCTCTTCATTTATAGATATTTTATCTACATTTCTACAGTGGATTATTAAGATCTTCTTATCAGGATACTTTATTTATCAAAATTAAGTACCGTACTTTACTCTTGTTACAACAAAAAATGTTTCAGGTAAACTACCCTTTCCCCGTAACCGATCTTCACCAAAATCAATAGGCCTTGAGTCTTCTACAACTCAGGCACATATGTAAAAAATTATTTGATTCTGTTGGAATTTACGGCAGTTATCGTACGTCATAGAAAAAATTAAACCTTGTTATCACATATAAAACGTTGCAAGTAAACTACCCCTTTCTCTTAACTGATCTTCACCAAAATCAATAGGTCTTGAGTCCTCTATAATTCAGGGATGCATGCAAAACATTATTTGATTCTGTTTGAATGTGCGGCAGTTATTGTTCGTCATAGAAACAATTACTCTTGTTAAAACATTAAATGTGGCAGGTAAACTACCCCTTTTCCTTAACCAATCTTCACCAAAATCAATAGTCCTTCAGATCTTTATAATTCAGGAACGTATGCAAAAAATTATTTTTTCTCTTTGAATTTACGGCAGTTATCATTCATCATATAAAAAATGACCCATGTTAAAACATAAAACGTTGCAGGTAAACTACCCCTTTCCCTAAACCGATCTTCAACAAAAACAATAGGTCTTGAGAACTCTACAATTCAGAGCTGTATGCAAAACATTATTTGATTCTGTTTCAATTTGCGGCTGTTATCGTTTGCCATAGAAAATACTCTTGTTAAAACATAAAATGTTGCAGGTAAACTACCCCTTTCCCTTAACCGATCTTCACCAAAAACAATAGGTCTTGAGAACTCTACAATGTAGGGCTGTATGCAAAACATTATTTGATTCTGTTTAAATCTGCGGCTGTTATCGTTTGCCATAGAAAAAAATTACCCTTGATTAAAAAAAAAATATTGCAGGTAAACTACCCCTTTCCCTTAACCGATCTTCACCAAAAACAATAGATCTTGAGAACTCTACAATTCAGGACTGTATGCAAAAAATTATTTGATTCTGTTTGAATTTGCGGCTGTTATCGTTTGCCATAGAAAATACCCTTGTTAAAACATAAAATGTTGCAGGTAAACTACCCCTTTCCCTTAACCGATCTACACCAAAAACAATAGGTCTTGAGAACTCTACAATTCAGGACTGTATGCAAAAAATTATTTGATTCTGTTTGAATTTGCGGCTGTTATCGTTTGCCATACAAAAAATCTACATATAGACAGAGATAGACACACAGACACTTTTCGAAAAATGACTTTTTTTCATGTTTTGAGTGTAGTACAATCAGAATCTGCAATTATCTCGAACACGGTTTTTTTTCCCATCACCATACTCCCATTTCCTTAAGGAACATGGAAGTAAAAGGTAAATTAATTTTAATCTGTATTGAAACGTGACTTGGATACCAGAGAACATGAGTTTATAAACACATTTGTTTCACTGTAAGACTTCAGTATTCTGACACATTATTTCAGTTTATTGCTAAGTTCTGTTGCATTCATAAATACTTTTTATTAACATTTAATGTTGAAGCCAGACGAATAAAGATTAAAAATAAGGGAAATAAAGAGTAAAAGATGTGAGCCGCAAACTTTAAAATGTTTATTGTGTAAAAAAAGCTGGCGTATATGCTCCCCATGGTCGTTAAAGTGTTCAATTATCAATGCTAATTTACATTAAAATTTTTTATTTAATTTAATTAGCTACATATTAATTGTATAAAAATTGTTTACATTAAACATTACTAAATGATACAAATTTATTTAACTTTTGGTGGACACCATGTAACGTCTTTTCGCCGCGTTACAAATCCAGGGAACCCCTCGTAATTAAACTCCGTTAATTAGATGGGCTGCCTACGTTGTAACAGAATTGATCAAAAATAAATAATATAACAAATTACATACTAAGTGTGTAAGGAAACAATGGCAAGGTATACAATTGATTTAAGCACTCCTCATATGTGTGTAACAAGAAGACTTCTCTTTATTTAACATTTAAAAACATTTACTGACAGATCCCATGACATTACTAATTCAATTATTAAATTATTTGAAAGGTTTCTTTAAACTTTGGGATCAAACTTGATTTTAAATAGCTATACCTCGGATCCGGGTCAACTTTCTGTATTTCTGTAATTAAGACTTTTAATTATACTCATTTCATGATATTAGCTTGCAAGACTTTCTTTTATTCAACCATTGGAAGAATGGTATTATTGCTTGAATTATATTACTCTACATTAGCATATAAACTGTTACAACGTATGAAGTTAGAATAGTTACATGAAATTCTTAGATTTAATTTATAAGTCTTTACAAAGTTAATAGTTTCTGAAAAGTCTAAGAGCTCGCAACCTTAATTTTTTTTAAATTTTTATTTTCTTGATTATTTCTTTTATTTAAATCGTCACAACCAAATTTAGAGAACGTAGCTGCAGTGGTTCTTTCCTTAGCAATATCATAGCACAAGATTTTACAAAGTAATGTCCATATTAATTTGATAAGTTTCACTTCATGGTTGTCTTCACATTAATCAATGTCTGAAAGTTTTTGCAAGCTGATATAATCATTTTTTGGTATTAAGTTTACTCTCAGGTATAATCAATTAATTATAAATTTTACAATCTTTACAACATCTGATGATGCTCTAATTAATTTTCCGCTTGACACAAAGTCAGTTAAATGAGCGTATGCTCAAGTTATTGTCATATATTATCAGTAAATGAATACACTCTTCATACCTTAACTTCGAAATAATTTTTTTACAATAAAGCCCAAATGTTTTTTACAAGAACTGTCCCAAATGCAATAATTGTAAGGTGTCAAAGCAAGTGCAGTACTGACTGAATGACTCGTTTAGTATACATGTTAACTTAGCGCCAAACGCCAAATGCTTTATCCCTCCACGGGGGGAAGCTGTACGTGCTTCAGAACGTTTTCTACCGTTCACTTTGTCTGTCAGCATGCAATCCATATCGATGGAAAGGACTAATCTGTTAAATCCAACCATCACTCATGTTCTGGTTTATCATTTACCAACTTGCACATGTAGGGTCTTCACTGATAGTAGTACCAATGTAATGGAAACTAGTGACTACGTCAAAACAGTAATCACCCAAGCAAACATAAGTCAAATGCATTGCTGAAACCAAAATGGGGTTTGTCCAGATCTACTTGACATTTATTTCTTATTCTACAAATAATAATGTGCAAAAATATATGAAAATATCAATTGCAGAGGGAAACAGAAGAATTGAAAATCTCAATGTAGGATGGCATACTTTCCAAGGCGGTCGGGATTTCAAAATATTTGGGTGACTCCATAAACAATGAGAATAAAATCAGCAATGAGGCTACAAATTGAATGAGTGGTAATAAAGTGCCCACCAGAACAGTTTTTTATGCCCACCAGAACATTTTCAGATCCAGTTTAGTCAGCACAAGAACCAAACTTAGATTATACAAGACCTTAGTAATTTAGTTGTGACCTGGTCGCTACTTAATAGTGACATACATAATTTAAGAGTCTTTGAAAGAAGAATTCTAAGAAAAATCTTTGGAACAGTGAAGGAAGGTGAAGAATAGTGCATATGAAACAGGGAACTGGAGGAATTGATAGATGGCAAGGGCACAGTGAGGTTCATCAAGTCTATGAGGATCAGCTGGTTGGGACATGTGATGTGCATGGAGGATGACAGAATACCTAAAGCAATTCTTAGAGGGACAATAGATGCGCAAAGAAGGAAAGGAAGACCTAGAAGAAGGATGGGTATCAGGGATTGGAGGTGGAGGCTGGAGGACCAAGGTGTTTGGAGGCAACTAGTTGGGGAGGTCAAGGGTCATCGTGGGCTGTGGTGCCGGAAGAAGAAAGAGAATAATGTGCAATAAGACTGTAAGAGCGTGGAGAATAAGAAACTGCTGCATTTCTTTTTCTTGTTTGTTTTTTGAACTGTTATGATAACTGACACTGTTGGCATTTCTCCAGTAGTGTACATTAAAAAGTCTGACTAGAACATTACCTATGTGGATTATTTTTAAACATTTCTACTGGAATTTCATCAGGACAAGTTGATTTTTTTATTTTTAAGGACCTTGTTACATACAGAACTTTGAATTAAATAATTTCTGGACCTCTGTCCTCACCTCCATTATCTTGTTCATGATTTATCTTTGGATAATTCCATTATGCATAAAGTCCAAGCTCTAAGAATTCATTCTTCATCAATATTGGTTTTACCACTGTTATTTGTCAATATGCTTGGAGTTTTCGCATTATATAAGAAAATTATCTTACGCATATGTTCACTATATCTTGTCTTCTTTTGAATCTTCCATTTCCTTTTGTTCCTTTTTCTTAGTGGTACATATCTTTTGTTTGATCTCTTTCTGTTTGTTTTTGTATTCTTTCATGTTGTTTTTATATCCACTACTGTTCCTAAATATCTAAAGTAGGGTATTCTAGTTTCTCTCATTTAAACATCCCAAATTTTTTTCCTGGTTTAGCATTTCTCTTCCTGCATTTCTTCATACAAAAGTATTAAATACAAGCCCTCTCTTCTTGCTTTCCTAAACAATTCTGTTTAATGCTGTAATCTCTTATCTCTTACACCTATGTCTGTCCTCTGCATATACAATTTAATTAATACTTTTGCATAATTAATTTATACAAATTAATTTGTCCTCTGCACAAATTTATTAATACTTTTCCTGTAATGATAGGTGAGTCTTATTACTTGGTCCAGTGAGATGTTGAACAATACTGTGCATATAGCATTTCCTCGCCTTACTCTCTTGTTTATTAAAAACGCTCCTGTCAGTCCTTCTGGAGTTATTACATTTGCTTGTGTATTTCTCATAGTCATCAATATCAGTCTTTAGAGTTCTTGTAGTATTCCCACCGCACTTGCACATCCCTTATATAACTGGGTCATTGTCTAAGCAATTGAAGGCATGCCTGAAATCTATGAATATAATTTATAACTGGATGTTACACTAATTTTTTATTAGTACAACTGGAAGGCAATTTTCAGTCACCATGAAATTATTTACTAAAGTAAATTTGCTAACATAACATAAATGTTTCTAACACTGCTATATGAATCTTACACTGCAAGCAACATAAGATGTATAAAATTAATGATTTTATTATGCAACTAATATTATAAAATGTTATTAAAAAATAATACTTATTATTATGTGTGTGAAGACCACACACAAATTTCAATTCTTTATTCTTTGTTCTTTTCTTTTTCTCCAATATTCTTTTATCTTTTCACTGTGTCTCTTCTTCCTGCCTTCAGTCCACTTTGAACCTGCGTTTTTCTCTCTCCTACCCTGGACTTCCATGCTTAACACTTTTGGCCGAAAAACTTCTCTGTCAATTGCTTCTTCTGCGTATATATTTTTTTTTTTTTAATCCTTTTGGACTTCTTTAATCCAACTTGATGTTGATTTCTTCCCCCACAGATATTTGAAGATCTGCTTTGTTAACCTATTGTCGTCCGTTCTATGTAAATGTCCAAAAAATAATAGTCTTCTTTTTCTCATTGTTTCTGTTATATTTTCTATACTCTGATATATTTCATCATTACTTGTTAATTTCCAACCTTCTGAACTTTTTCGTGGACCTAATATTTTCCTAATAATCCGTCTTTCCAATATTTCTAGTTTGTCTAAATTATAATTCAATGCTAGACATTCACTTGTGTTTATTATTATTATTATTATTGTAACCCCTCCTTATTTTATACAAGCGCCGGGTCATCAAAAACCCGGCACACCCCCACCCCAAAAGGGCAACCTGGTTGCCAAAAAAAACAACTGACAGCCTCTTGGCTAGTCAATACTACAACCAGACTCTTGGCTGTCTTGGGAAATCTCAGAAACATAACCGCAATCAGGAGAACAGAAGCTCAGGATGAAAACGAAGGAAGAGGAAAGAAGAAGAAGTGTAGTGTGTATGCATGTGTGCATGGGGTGTATTTATGTACGTGTGCGGGTACTGCATGCTGACTTGATCAGGGTCAGCATACAGTGACAAGAGATAGAAGGAGAAAAGACGAAAGACAAGAATCGGGGTACCCCTCTGAGTTCTGACCTCCCAACTCACAAACTGAGACCCAAAGACCGATAACGTCCACAGTGGGACAACACATATGCCACCACTCACCTCCTATGCCCTGTGGCAAAACTTCAATTTCGAAATGTGAGTGGTCATCCTCTCACTATCCCCCTCGGGATCACCCAGCCTCACTGTTACCTCCGTCTCGGGCAACCCCAACCTTAATACCCGGGCAGCTTTCCGTATATCGTGCACGAAGTCCGCCAGCACCTCTTCGTTGGCCTGTAGACGATAGAATAATTTAAACTTCAACTGGTCACATCGTCGATGGGGTATGAAGAAGTCCAACACTTCCCCATGGAGGCGTCGATACTGCCGCCACGACGCAGAGTGTTGGTGACCAGCCCAGCCAATGAACCCCAGCAATACGGGTATATAAGGGACAAGAGGTCCCCATCGGACACCCCCGGGAAGTCCGCCAACTGCAGGACATGGTCCAAGAAAACCAACAACTTGTCCTCATCTACTCCATCCACCACCGGAAGTCTCTGGAGAACGCCGGAAATGGGGTTGGGCAATCTCTGATAACATACCCCCGCCAGAATTACACAATTCACAATACTCAACAATGAAACATAAAACCCAACGCAATACCTAACACAAACATAACTTACAAAAACAGAAAAAACTTGAGTACTATACCCTTCCTTCAAGTCGACCTCCGGGTTCCCTAGCGCTGCGGAGACCTGACCCACTCCTGAACCAACCCTCATTCACATCACACAAGAGAACAACCAACCACTAACATATACATGAGATACACAACACCTAACACCTATCACGACATATGACATTTCACAGACACGTACTTAACAACCATCATCAAAGTCAACATAAATTTCTGAAAATTTTAAACAATACACTCAGTCGGCACGCCTCACGGTACCGACTTCCGATCGGGCCATACCGCATCCCGCTAATCCAACGCGCTATAATTCGACATTCAATCACTAATACAGTCTACTCCCCATGCAACGCCCCAGACCTCCGGTAATTCAACGTCTCAAAATAGTCCAACTAAAAATGCATACCTCGTGGCGGCACCAGATTTACAAATATGAAACGGCCAACAATTATACATTCACATAATATATAAAACATTGAACATGACATCACATCTGCATATATGTTAATCTTTTTAAATTTTCTAAGTTTCAACTTGACCAAACTGTTTCCGAGTTTGCAAGCCCCGTCACACCAAAGGACCCAAGGGTTCAACCCTAGATAGAACCACACTCTGCTACCATTTGTAACCCCTCCTTATTTTATACAAGCGCCGGGTCATTAAAAACCTGGCATATTATTATAAAAATTGTGAATTATTTTGTATGTAAAACTATATAAATCAAACTTGCCATGTGTTTTATTCACTAAACACATCCTTAAAAATGTAATTATCACTTCTTTAGTTAAAGTAAGTCATAGTACAGTCTTTACCTGCACAAAACACAAACATGCACAATTACAAATGCAGTACCACTAGTACTTTATTTAATTGACCAATTCATGCTGTTTAGTGTATGCCAAGTTCATAGGACAATGTCAGATAGCTTTGTGTGTACAAAGCAGAACTTACAAATGACAACGCATTTACAATCATTTTATGTGCATACACACTATAACTAAACGTACCATGTAGAGCACTTTATGGTCTGCTACACAAATAGCTAGGTGCATACTTCATATACACGTACAATTGACTACTATATTAAAGTTATTATTAAAAGTCATGGATTGTGTTAGAACTGTTGTGTTATACACTTCAGTGGCATTAATGGCAACCATCTTCAGTAGCAGGTACTACATACGTTCTAAAATTGGAAACAACAAGATTTTCAGTCTTGGAAACACAATTTAGTCTCTGCTACAGATAATGGTTGCTACAAAAATGTACAGCAACAACAATTTTAACAACAAAGCACAGTCAATCAGCCCGGAATCTTTTAATAACCGCTCTGATGATATGGGCTGTGAAAACCTTTGAAAATTATGACTATTATACTATGCTACAGCCTACTTTCACAAAACTTAATTTATTACAAATTTTATTATAAACTGTAAACTACTTCTATGGAAAACAAATTCAATATTTGCAATGTATTAGCCAATAACTGATATTTATGCCCAAACTTCAGAGATGGCAGTGTTATAGAACAGCTCAAAGACAGTACTGCTGTCGTATAAAATGCCTTTTATGTGAATCTCAGGAATCTGAACAAATATGGAAACTTCAACATTCTATACTATGGAACAAAATTACCAGAATGAACAACTGGAGGCTTTAATATATATAAGTATGTCACAAAATTCAAATATATCCAAAAGGACTGTTACATAACTTTTAACATAGCAACCATACAGATAGGAAGTAACTTGAGTACCAACAGCATATGGCTAAAAAAATTCAACACATGTTAATGAAGGAAAAAATCAAAAATTGTAAGTTTACAAACATAATTATATACACACAAGTAATAAAAACCTGTTCAGAGACAAATTTGGGAAACACTGAAAAGAAATTCAAACCTACAACACCAAAAACAGACAAGATGTCATTAAAAGTACAAAAGAATAAGAGTAATAAGAAACAAAAAAAAAACACTGAATAGCGATTTTAACAGACACAAAAGAGGATCAGCAAGATATAAAAAACTAGTGACCAATCTAACTGCTGTCTTTTCTTCATATTTTTTGTAAGACTGTCACTAACAGACAAGAGAGAACTTAAAAGTTAACAGTTAGCTGATCAAGCTGTAGCAGTAACAACAGTAGAATTTTCTATAGACAATCTACAAATAACAAACATACTGCGAGAATATTAATTTTTAATATATACAAAATAAGTATTTATTTGCCTATTAAATATAAAAAAATAAAATAATTATAATATTTAAATTCCCATTTTACAGCATAATAAACAAAATGTTTCATGAAAAAATGAAATATTATAACATAACTTATTTGAAATTTTAACAGAACTTTTAATAAAAATTATCAAAATAACTTTTAATTAAAACTAAAATAAAATATCCTTAAATTCGTAGTGACCGTCACTCAATGAATTTTTCCAGTGAAGGGTTTGTGTGGATCAGTCAAAAATATAACACAAATTTTAACTTATTTGTGTCCATGTTTCGACAATGTTTATTGTCATCGTCAGGCCCTGTGTACGAAAACAGAAGAAATGTCAAATACAACAGAACAATTACTTGAGTTTGACATTTCTTCTGTATTCATACACAGGTCCTGATGATGACAATAAACATTGTCGAAACATCGACACAAATAAGTTAAAATTTGTGTTATATTTTTTGACCGATCCTCACAAACCCTTCACCAGTAAAATAAAATATGTTTATAACTACTAATGAAGACAAAAAAAAAGCACAAAGGGAAAAATCCATTCTCCATGGAAAAGTTTCTCTTGCAAGGACTTTGTTTTTCAACCCCCATTTCTTCATATAAAAACGCACATGTAAAAAATCCCACATGTTTCTATATCATGTGTTCCAGTGAACTGAAAACAAGCGTCATGTGTGTACATAATTAGAGGTCACATAATAATGTCGCTTAAAAAACAATACACAGTAATATATAATTAGACTATCAGCTGTAAAACAACTGCTCTCTACTATCTCAAGAAGAATCATGATCCATTATTATCTTTGAAATTATTAAAACTTCTGAAACTATTACAATGTACAATGTCTTTTCTGACATAAAACAGTCAATTACAAAAAAAAAAAGATATAGACAACAACAACTAATTACGTCTGCCTTTTATTGACCATGCTCTTGAACATGTACAAAGAACAATATGGAAGAAACATTCCTTTTGATAGTTTTTCATGTCTTAGTTGTACACTCATCACTGTGCTATTTTCTTTTTTGTAATATTCTTTGTTCTCAATACAGAGGAAACTGTACTGTTAATGTTACTCTACTACCATAACTCGTTCACTTCCCAGAAATGTAAAAAAAAAAATAATAATAAATAAACAAAATGTTAATTTTAATTAAAGCTCTTTGTTTGCATTTGTATGATAAGGTTTCACTATCCTAAACAAGTAATGATAAAATAAATACATGTTTAATGTAGAAAACAAATGCAGTGATTCATACTGCTTGAATTTCAGTAAACATGTTTAAAACTGATTCCTAAAAGCCTACATAATTCCCAAGCCTAAAAGCCATGAGACTAGTACAAATTTCAGCTATTAGGACAGTAACAACTGTTAGACTTGTAACTCTAATAATGATAGTGCAATTGATTATGTCAATAAACAAAACATTTGAAAAATCATAACTATTAAATTATATTATAAAATCCACTATCCCAGGGACAATACCAAGTCCGAGTTTACATAGGTAATCTTGTGTTAGCAGCCACCTTATTGCTTAGACCCAGGAAAGACTCAGGTATTATCTGGCTTACATCTGCTGCACGTGTTCTCTGTCGCTATGCAGCAGCTCTGAGGAAGATTCCCATTGGCTGGAATCGAAACATTAGCCAATTAATATCGCACTATGTTAGCAACCGACCACGACCTAACAGCCCGGATGTACAACAATTTAATAATACTCAGTGCTGTCCATACCTAAAAATTAGCCCTGTATCACATTTGAAATAAAAATATTTTCAATCTCTATTCAATAATAAAGTCACAAAACTGGTTAATCAAAAAAGCATTTTTTTTCTTAATTAGCAGCAGAGTTTAAAAAATGTTTGTTAACCAGCTAAATCTTTTTATTGTTACTAGTAAGCTGTGTAATCTCCAATTCCCTCAGAGTCCGGGTTTCTGACCCATATGTGCAATGCTCCAAATAAAACTGTTCATAAATTTCTTCCTGGGTTTCTAAGGACACACTTCTGAATGCCAGACGAGATCTTTTCTTCAAAAATGCTTCTCTAGCGTGTGCAATTCTACATTTTACAGTACTGGTGCATCTCCCCATCTGATGTAATGCAGCTCCAAAGAAGTTTAAAGATATCGATTTGTACTAGCTTCCTACTGTCCAGAAATAGCTCTTCCTTCCATTTTCCAATTCTGGAAGATTTTTCTCTTATTTACCATCATGTCACAATTATCTTTTAGGAACTTGTTCACTTGGTGAAGTGCACTCTGTAGTTCTTCCTTGTTATTTCCTAAAAATGCAAAGCCATCTGCAAAACAGATAGTTTTATAGCGTACACTATAAATTATTATTCTCTTGTTGCTAGTTTTCATACACTCCTTCATCACATACTCTACATACAAGCTGAACAATAGTGGGGATAATCCGCAGCCTTGTCTAACATCTTTCAATATCTTTGCTTTGAGTCCATCCTGGCTTATGAGTTGTAGAGTTGCAGGATAATTCTTCTACAGTAAAGCATCGATTATACGAACATCCATTAACCGAACAATCTATTATCCGAAAGCAATAAAAAGTACAATTATGTACTGTACTGTACAGTAATGTATTGGACTCGTGTAGGCGTATTGGATATTTATTGATCATAAAAAATTGTATACTATAAATTATTACAGCACTTTACATAAAGCTATACAGCCTTACAATTGACAAACAAAGAATCGATAAACACATTTACAACTGATAAACAAACTGTGTCAACAAAAGTCTCTGTCACCGAATGTCTGTTTTTTAATTAATTTTATAATAGAGTGTTTGTCATTACACTCTAATTTTGTTTAAATTAACTTTTGGTTTTTATTCATTACACTCAGTTTTAATTCAATGATTTTTAGCCTTAGTAATACATTACAGTACAGTACACAGGTTGCTGTAATTATATAACAGTATGTTAGAAATGATTTTGTAAGACATTGTAATTGAGAAACAATGTTTTCAATTTACGATCTATTATCCGAAATATTTATTATCTGATCAGACCCTTGTCCCGAGAGGTTCGGATAATCGATGCTCTGATAATCGGTACTCCTATAGTCTACCTTTACATCTCTGAGAACTTTGAACATTATCCATGATGAGACACAATAATATTTTTACAATAATCTCAAATGAACAGATTACATTTTATAAATTATGGGAACCTACTGAATTACTAATAGGTTGTTAAAAAATTAGTAAATAAACATTCATAGAATACTTCAAACTTGAATGTTTGTTTAACTTAGAGTTTTATTTGTACCGTATCATTATGACAGTAGTGGTGTGCGTGTGTGTGTGTGTGTGCGCGCGCGCACGCGCACGCTAGCACATATTATTTTAACACACAGGCTATTAAGTACACAATATGTGTATTTATTCATGTCCAGACTGTAACATGAAATTCTAAGAAATACTTTAATGCCAATTAAATGTTTCTTCTGTAGGCAAACAATTCAAACATGTCATTGAATGTTATTGTGAAGCCATGGTTAATTTACATGGTAACAGCACCAATTTTGCCATTGAACAACTGGTGAAAAGTGTGTAGGCATAAATAGTGATTAGGCTCGGAGGGATAGTTCACACAGCTAATACAACTTTGCTTTAACATTATTATGTTATTTATATATGACTTTTAAACTTATTGAATAATAGGCAAAATAATGTACCTTCAGATTGTATTGTACCTTCTCTCAAAAGTTAAAAACACATATATAATTATAAGTACAACAATACTGACTTGGAACACTTAAGTTTTTTATTGGTAAAAATGAAAAATTTTTACCTTATAGCCTGAATCAGTTTTTGCTTATTACAAGCTTCATCAGAGGCTGCCACTAGGAGCGCTGACCGTCTTGTTCTTGGTGACGGTGCCGTAGTTTGAAAGATCGATGTTGTGTGTGTGTGTGTGTGTGTGTGTGTGTGTGTGTGTGTGTGTGTGTGTGTGTGTGTGTGTGTGTGTGTGTGTGTGTGTGTGTGTGTGTGTGTGTGTGTGTGTGTGTGTGTGTGTGTGTGTGTGTGTGTGTGTGTGTGTGTGTGTGTGTGTGTGTGTGTGTGTGTGTGTGTGTGTGTGTGTGTGTGTGTGTGTGTGTGTGTGTGTGTGTGTGTGTGTGTGTGTGTGTGTGTGTGTGTGTGTGTGTGTGTGTGTGTGTGTGTGTGTGTGTGTGTGTGCACGTTTAGGATCTACAACTATAAATATGCAAACACACAAAAACACATAAGAACGACAGACCTAAATGAACAGACACAATTCAAATCACACATTGAAAAAAAAAGTGTTTCAAGTCAGTAGTATTGTACTTATAATTAGTTAATCAACGGACACATCATGGACAACAAAATCCAAGACATTATACGTATCTATTATGAGACAGGGTACAACTTCTTTTGTCAAAATAACGGAAACTTTTAATGTAACATTATGATTACTGTTCAATGATTTCAACAAAAGTTATTAAACAGTTTTATTACCGGTATATCAAACTTAACTTACAAACAACTACAAAATGATTACAGACTACACAGGTAAAGCTAATATATTTACATTTTTACAATTTATGGCTTAAAAATTCATTAGAATACAGAAGTGCCTATACAATACGGTAGAGCTGGCAACCCTATTATGAGAGTATAACTTGTTAAACTTTATAACTCATAACTTGAAAAAACAAGTACAAGGTGTCATGGTGGAAATAATTGGTTATAAAAAATAAATGTTAAAACCATTCTGTGCTATGATAAATAAATATATATTATTATTTTTCAGGTACGTTGAGATTATACAGTTTTGATTCAATTGTTTATGTTTTAGAAAAGATATTAGGAATAGAACAAGTAATATGCAACAAGTAAAGCTACTACAAAATCCGTTCGCAATTTATACATTGTTACGACATCACAGAACAATCTACGTGTTTATTGAATGTTCCAGATGAATCCAGCGGAATCTGTGTCGCGTACATGATTCTCGACGCATTCGCAAGACTTTTCTGGAAGCCACCAGCCGCGCGGACTGTGTCAAGGCCGCAATTAATTACGTCGTACACACTGGCGCTGACGCATAGTTTGGAATCTTCTGGTCTGTGAGTGTTGTATAAATACAAGGCGTCAGCGGCTTTAGTTTTCAGTTATTATCGGGCGATATTACTGTGTGCGTTCAAGTGGTTATTAGTGAAGTGCTGTGTTTTATAATCGGGTGGTATATTGTAATACAATTGTGTTTTAATATTAGTTGACATTTTATTGTGTGTGAACAATTTTTATCTGATTTGTTGTAAGAGACTGTGTTGTTAATTACGAACTGTTTAACTGTGAAAATTAAAGCTGGTGATTAGTGACTTAATTGGTGTCTTGTGTTTTGTTTTCCACTGTACCTACGATGATCAAGTAGACCATTGTAACAATATTGACTTTTTACACTGTGCTTACTGTTTGTTATTTATAACAGCTTCCCAAAATCAAAATTTGTATTTATACCACCAGAATATTCACTAGCAATAGTAATTGAGAGATTCACTCAACCTTCTAGATGGTTGTGCCAGTAGGAGTATTGTGTTTTCTCATGTTCCGACATTAACTTAATCTGTGAATTTTGGCTTTGTTACCGTAAATGTCTTACTATGGTTATGTAAATCATTCAAGTAAGTTTTGTTACATTTATGGTTTAAAAAATATCGGAACATTACAGATTTTACCAGAAATGCGTACCATACCTATTTTGGGGTGAAACTGGAAGAGGGGCTAATTCATAATGCTTTCTGTGTCTGCAAGAAGACCTTCAGACATAGTCAACAAGTAATATGAAATCTCTTCAACTCGGTATTTCAGCGATGTGAAAAAGCAAATCATCACCACATTCACTGTCATTTATGCTTTTATGACTTCCAAGGCTGTAACTCAAATAATAATAAAGGTTTTTGTCTCCATACCTTCCATCCTCATCCCTACCTTTCAGATTCAAGTCCCTATTCTGCAGAAGCACTAGAAAATTCATCAGAGAATTCTAAATTTGATGCTGAGGAGCAAAATAAGTCACAATGTGATAAGGATAATGAAATTATTCATTCAAATTGAATCAAATGATTCAGTGAGACTTAGCATTATCCATCGATTCTGAAGGAAGTTAGATTACAGGTTGAAAGAAAAAAATTTGTTAACAGGTACACAAGAATATTTATGTAGAAATAGATGAAAAAAATGTATTCTCTATGTACATGTTTTACATAAGAAGGTGATAGTAAAAAGTGGGATGTCTTCCATCAGCAGAAAACAAACTCAGTTATATACGAAGAAGAAGACAGCCCTATAGAACCTCCAACTAAGGCAAAGATGTTTTAAGTTTTGAAATAATCCTATTTCTAAAGTAATATATCTAATAAAAATCCTAACATCTAAATACTGTACACTTATTTTGTTTAATACATTTTTATTATTAATCATAATGCAATGAATACTCCACAGTAAATATGGTGAGATGGTGTTCACATTCACAGAATCTGCTCATTAGTATGCGATTCTGGAAGATGGCCAAGAGAATGGTGTAAATCAATATTTGTTCCGCTTTTTAAAAAGAGTTCACCAGCAGACTGCAGTAACTACAAGACGGCCACACTCATCAGCCATATAAGCAAAGTCATGCTTCAAATAATTAATAATAGACTGAAACCTAATCTGCTTACTGAAATACCCAAGGAACAAACTGGTTTCATGCCTTGTAAGTGAACTCATGAATGTTCATCGAATTATCGAAAAAGCATACAAACTGCGTTTAAAACTTACTTGTGCTTTATGGATTACACTAAAGCTTTTGACTGTGTAAAATGCCACAAATTATTATTTGTATTTGATAGTATGGAAGTCTATCATTATCTTATCTGGCTGATAGAAGATCTCTACAAAAACAGTTAAGCAAACGTGAGAGTCAACAAAACACTATCTGAATATTTCATTATAGGTGCTGGCATAAGGCAGAGATGGATTCTGTCTCCTGTGTTTTTCAATTCATACACAGAATTCATCATGAAGCATGTGTTGGAGAACCGAGATGGAGGTCTCTGATAAGTGGCCACAAAATCAGCAATCTGAATATGCTGATGGTAGGCTACTCTTTTTGTAACATCCAGCAATACCAAGCTCCAGAACACCGTGGAAACATAAAGATAGGAAGTGAGAGATATGGACTTCTTGACAAAGATAAAACTAAAATAATGATAATTCATTGTGCAGATCAGACAGCCTTTAACATGGAGAACAGGCAGAAAACCTGCTGCTTATTTACCACTGATACTTCTATTACACTGTGGTTTGTCTTGCACGCTGTATATTAGTGGCACCTCACTATTAATCCAAGTCACTTGGCTAAGCTACCCCATTGTTTTGGCCTATGTTGGTCTGATTTGGTGCAGTTAAACCTCATTATTGAGAGAGACTTATGTTAACCTCAACGCCAATCACACTATCATTTCTTTCGATTCTGTCTACAGGTACTTTGTGCTGCCAAAAAGCATGTGTTTCTATACTATACTCTCATATAGAAGTGTATAAAATATGATCTAAACAAAACTCAATTCTTATTACAAATTACAAGATTTCACACATTAGCCATCATAAGTTAAAATTAATAAACACAACGTTTCGACCTCTATAGAATCAGAGGTCGTCTTCAGGTGAACAATAAATTAAAACAAAGATAAATCTATCAATAACAAATAGATATCGTCAAAATTCCAAACCTTAGTTATACAAATATAGTGCTAAAATAATAGTAATAATAAGAATACTAAAACAGTACTTAGTTTATGTTGCAACCACGGGAGGAATCCTTCTTTGATGTAGTGGTGAGTACTGTTTTAGTATTCTTATTATTACTATTATTTTAGCACTATATTTGTATAACTAAGGTTTGGAATTTTTATGATATCTATTTGTTATTGATATATTTATCTTTGTTTTAATTTATTATTCGCCTGAAGATGACCTCTGATTCTATACAGGTTGAAACGTTGTGTTTGTTAATTTTAACTTACAATAGCTAACTCCCAAATCTTATAAAGTATATTGCGCCATCGATTAATAATAATTTTAAAACTCAATTCCTATGCGAAACAAAAGAACTTATATTCAACATTCATCATTATATAATGGCAAACACATAATAAGAATGTGCACAGACTGTACCTAATCAGAACACCTTATATATGTCAAGACAGAGATGGTATAATTGATTAGAAAGTGGCTGCACAGCTTTAGTTGTGCCGATCCTAACATGTACATGGCCACAACTACCATCTAACACCTGTGCTATCGTACTGGCTGCATACTGAAAATTACAAAGTACATGCTCGGTCACTTTTTGTTCTTGTTGCAGCTTTACTTTGTAGTCTCTGAACAATATTTACAGTAACATTATTATCTGTACTATACAGAAAAAATCAGGTATTATTTGCAGGTCACTATTGCAAAGCTAGTGTAAGGTATTTGATTTTTCTCAAGATAACGATGCTATTATTATCAAAATTTGTAGAGATACAGAGAGAATGAGGGAAGTGATTTTACACGTGTCTGACCACAGACAAAAAATATTTTGTAAAGCAATGGGAATTTCTGTTCTGTTACATAACAGATCATAACAAAGAGCGTGTAAGAAAAAATTGAACACACTGTCTGATATTTTCTTCCTAAACACTGAAGGTTGAAATCTGTAAGATACAAGTCTTAAGTCTGCAAGTCATGTTATTCAAAAGGAACTGAGAAATTCTGTCAAACATAGAGAACAGTACAAGGGACATTTCCAGAGAATGGTATATAGCATAATACCATAGAAGCAATGACGTATCCACTGGCAACAACTAGAAGCTTAGGACAACATATGAAAAAACTGCAGGACCTATTGCAGTGTTCAATCAATCATTCAGCATCCTTCATCTTGGGCAGTGAAGAAGAAATGAAAAAGTACAAATCTAAATGATCGAGTTTTACAAAATTCTTCAGTTTCAGACAAAGAAGTCTTTTGGGGGTTGAGCTTCTTTTACACAACTTTCCTTTATTTCCCAAATAACAACCAAAAGACACTTCACACAGATACTTGTGATATTTAATAAGCATACAGTTAACAGAAATTCCATACACACAACAATCATATTCACTACTCAATTATAATCATAATCATGTGTTCAGTGTTTTTATAAGTTTTTTTTTAGGCCTACCAGTATTTTTAGCAACTGAAATTTTAAATTTTTCGAAGAGTAAAGGGACTAACCCTATGCCTCAACCTCCATCATGGAGGGCTGGGTCATTTGATTTTTGGGTTTCTTTTCCCTAAATCAGTTGATCCCATGTCTTTCAGAGTCTAACCTGCCCATGGTTTTCCAGCAAAGTCTTCTTTTCCTAGCCTTTGGAAGGCCAAGACCTTGAATTAGGAACAAAAGTTATAAAAGCTGTGAATAACGTTCAGTGTTTAGAAGTAATAATAACATCTCATAGTGATAGCCTTCAAGAAATAAAATCAAGAACTGGGGTAGCACAAATAGCTGCAAGACGACTGAATAACCTACTATGGAGTACCTGAATTGTAATTGTAAAGTATAATAAGATTACAATGTATAAAACCATAATAGAGAACATAGGCTTATCTAGAGCAGAAATGTGAAGGTAAATTAGAAAAAGAAAAAAAATCAGAGCTATAGAAAAGGATTTTTGGAGACGGTGCTGTAGATGAACTCAATTGGATAGAATTAAGAAATTAGATATAAAATCGGGGGGGTCCAAAGGGGGTGTGATGCGTGATGCAAACATATGCTTTCATAGAAGAGAAATGCACAGCCTCTCCACCCCAACTCCACTCTCACCTACACATCAGTGGGCCCTGTTACGCCGAGCAATCCACTCCAAGGCTGTGGTAACCAATCCCTTTGGCGGCACAGATAGGTAAGCAAACGAGAGATGGGGGTTCTGTCAGGACAGCCTGTGGGTATCCTGGGTCCTGGCCGGGCAGGATGGTGCACATCGGCAGCAGGGTGTGCATCTAGTGTGGAGGCGGAGGAGGCTATAGTAGCCTAACGGCTGCACAAATGGGCTGAGTCAGTTAGCTTACTGCGACCGGGCAGAGAGTGCTCGTCAGCTGAGGTGAAAGTAACTCTCTAGGGGAAGAGCACCCTGAAATCAAAGTTCCTGGTCTCCAGGTTGGGGGGGTTGGATTGCAGAATTCACATAGCCCATCTGTAAAACTTTTATGTGCAGAAACCTGTCAGTTTCTTTCGCCAGCCAGTTTTTACAAATTGTGAAGACAGTGTGAACTACGATGCACGCCATATCCTTGGGACCCGGAACTGGAGTACACTTGACCAGGACAACTGGCGGAGGCTGTTAAAGGAGGCCTTGACTCAGTAATGGGTTGTTGTGCCGCTGAAGAAGAACATATAAAAGCGGAAATGTGGATTGGCTTAGACATAACACAAGCTTTAGAGGTGAAATTATTAAATTGGTTCAGACACCAAACATGTATATGTCAAGGGAGAGATGGCCAAAAAATGTGTAGGAATTGACATCACTCAACAGAAGGAAAAAAGGAAGCCATAGACATTCCTGGAGAAGAGATGTTGAAGATCCCTATGAATCCAAAAGTCCTCATGAAATGAAGCTGGGATATGAGATGCAGTAACAGCTATAACAAAATTACTAAGTGATGATAATATGTTTCAATTATGTTTTTTAAATATGTTTGGGCTATACAACCCTTGCATACAGGTGTAAGAAAGGCAACTGCTCCCTCCTCACTTCTCAACAGTATTATTTCTCTCTTCAGTCATTCATGTTCTCTCTCTCCACCGTGCATCAGTCTCTCTCTCTCTCTCTCTCTCTCTCTCTCTCTCACACACACACACACACACACACACATGACGCGCGCGATTTGTCTTGCAATTTTTTTCATTCCCTTACTGTAATGTTTTCATGTTACTTAATTTTTTCATTTGTTTTTTTTCTGGTTCAATGAAATGTTTGCTCTTTGAATATAAAGCACCTTCATGAAACGCATGAGCAATAACTTGAAAAAAATGAAAATAAAACAGGTGCACTCGCGCACACATTTATATCATAATTCTCACTACTACAACAATTTTTCTACTGAATTATTTACTCACTTTCGCATATATCATATTTGAACAACGGTTTAACTAGCACATACACGTGAATTTTAATACACAGACATACTACAAAGACTACACCTTAAGATACATGTCTGCTGACTGAAACATTTTGGACCTTTCTGATACAATTATTGAGAGATTACTAGAACTAGCTACAAATTAAAGAAAAGTTATTTTATAACAGGGGAGTAAATGAATTGCAAGTAGGCCTAAACTAAATCTGTGGTCTAAAATACCAGAATTATGTAACTGTTTCAGTTTACAGTAATTTTAGATCCTAGCGGTTGTTATTTGCCTTCATTAATGCTTATTCTTAAATTACTATATCGTTGTTAACAAGTTTAAATATTGCACAATTTCCTAACACAATGGTCTTAGTAGTACATTATTTGATGAATGAGAACACAGTGTTTACTGAGAGAATAGTGAGACTGAATTCGTAAATAAGAGGGTTAATAAACAGTTTTATGCTGTTATAAGTATTGCTCATGTATATACAAAAAATAAAAAGTTTACAAAACCTTTACATATTTGAGAGTCAATAATAAAGGACTTGAAGACCAGATATTAATAAAGTTAAATAGTACACTCGAAGCTCTAAAACGAATGCAGAATTAAAACTGTTTACAGAATGTCTGCTTTGAACATAATATGGCACAACAGAGGTAGCAACCAAATTAAATTTACAAAAGTTGTTTACATATGTCCTTAACATTTACAACGTTTACATAATTTGCATAATGGGTGTTACAGAAAGGAGGTTGTGCAAAATCTTTTTAGTACATTAATACTTGTAATTATTAGCTGCAATGGGCTTATAAAAATACATTTGCAATTTGGTAAATGTTACACAACTGATTAGAGTCTAATTCTTCTCCTTTCTGAGACATAACCTTGGCCTTTTCTTTATATAGCCTAACGTGTGCATAAAACACACACACACATTAAACCTCCAATAATATTCTTCACACAGTCAGATTACATGAGCAAATAAACAAAAAGATAAAACAAGAATGATGAATATTATTTGTGCATGTTATGAAAATGCCACACATTTTATGTTGGGATAAAAATACAAGACCACTTGTTGAATAAAAAAACAAAGGTTCAAATTAAACACATAAAAATATCTTAAATTCTGTTCTCAGACATCTGAGGACAGTGCTTGGTATCATAATATATTTATGAAAATTAAATGGCTCTATCTGCCGAAGTGCATGACCTTGTCTCCAAAGTATACAAAATGTTTTGATTCTATACTGTAAATGTAAATAGTCTTCTGGCTTTGGATTTATGCCTTAGAATAGTACTCTTCTTGTATAAAAAGACGAATGTATTTGGCAAAAAAAAATAAATAAATATCTAAATATCTCATCCACTTCCTTAAAAGAAAATGCTTGAAAAAATAATTTGTGGTTATATAAACTTACTAAATACATAAAAATATATTTTAATTAAGTATTGCATTGTTAGTATTTGTGTGTGTGTGTGTGTGTGTGTGTGTGTGTGTGTGTGTGTGTGTGTGTGTGTGTGTGTGTGTGTGTGTGTGTGTGTGCGCGCGCGCGCGCGCGCGCGAGCAATCTTTTCCATCTACTACTCTTTATTTGGCTATTCTGTTGTACTTTAACTTTCTGTAATATATTTATACTTGTGTGCATTCATGTTTATTTTACCAAAAGTGCATGTAAACAACTACATAAACGTTTTTTTAAGTATCTACAGAAAAACGAAAACATGAAAAAATGAAACATACCTAATGAATGTTAATTATTTCAAATATTTTCCAAAACAAACATAAAACCCCTTTATTCCTTACTAGTCATATCCCCACCCATCAAATCCCATCTGCATTGATGCAGCAGAAAAAATTAGCTGTAATACTGGCATGTCACACCTACAGAGTGTGGCATAATACACCTCAAACATTCTCAAAGTCTGATAAAAAATTGCATATTCTTACACGAGTTTTTCTCACAGAAAGAAATAACCTTTATTTTATATATTATTAAAAAGTACACAGTTGTTTTACTATCAAATAATTTTCGGTTTTATAAAACTCATGAAGTAAAATTCCTTAAATAAGTCTTAATTCTGCAAGTTACTACAAAGCTATGAAAAATTACGGTACAAAATTACTTTATACAAGATAATTCACGTATCCTAAAACGAAAGTGACAGTTCAATGTGACACCAACTTTTATGCTGTATACTAACTTAAAATGGAAATCTTAATGAATGCTCAAATTCACTTACCTTTGGATCTTTTTCGTAATAATATTGCTGGGTTCTGATCCATCGCGAAACAAGATTATCTTTTACAGTGTGAGCTAAAGCGAAATAATAGTCCCTTGGAGTGGACACATTACGATCTTTGACAAGAGTATAGTGAAGGTGGCGATTAAACGCGTGTTTCAGATTAGTGACATTTTCTACGTCGGCTATACCACGAACACTAATCTGTTTCCTTTTATCTAAATCAGACTGAGGTACTGCCATAGCTATAAACCAAGAGACAAAAGACAAACCCTATCCTCACACGAACCGCAAGACGCAACTGAAAATCAAAACAGACTACCGAAGTTAATACACTTGCCGGTCACCTTGACAAGGTCAATCGCTGCGCATGCGCCCACGCCACAAAACAGTTTCAAACAAAGTTCGCGGCAAATTTCGAACTAATCACGTGTTTATTTTTTATGTGGAAAAATGTTGTTTGAATAATCGTGAAACGCGGCTTCCAAAGTCCTTATTTATTGACGTATTTACTATTAAATGTTGTTTTTCATCTCCTCCCGTGTCCCAATTAAATAGACTATAACATCACTGTTCACGTTATACACAATGAATACATGAGTATCACGATTTTCGACAGTCCATTATCAATACAATAATTTTTCTTTAGTGGCAGTTTTCAGTAACTCAAAAAGTAAAATATACAAATTAAAAAAAAATGTAGTGAGAAAAAATGTGTACAGATTTATCTAAACAAAGGGCCTATGTAGAAAGATAGATGAGAGAGAGAGAGAGAGAGAGAGAGAGAGAGAGAGAGAGAGAGAGAGAGAGAGAGAGAGAGAGTGTGTGTGTGTGTGTGTGTGTGTGTGTGTGTGTGTGTGTGTGTGTGTGTGTGTGTGTGTGTGTGTGTGTGTGTGTGTGTGTGTGTGTGTGTGTGTGTGTGTGTGTGTGTGTGTGTGTGTGTGTGTGTGTGTGTGTGTGTGTGTGTGTGTGTGTGTGTGTGTGTGTGTGTGTGTGTGTGACATGCATACTCATGCATGTGTCAGTGTCACATGTTTTACAAGATTGCTGTATGCTTACAGCTCTAATGAAATTGCAGGCTTTCTCACATTTTGATAGCACCATTTTTTATCTTCCTCTTGAGTTTCATTGATTGGTAATAGTTTCTAGCTGACAATACTCAAAGAGATTCCTGCCATCACAGTGCTAATACAGTCCCACTTCCTACAGGGTCCTGAATCGCCAAAACTGGTATTTAGGATATTTAAATACCTCAGTTTCCTATTACTAGCATAAAACTTACTATTAAAAATCTGTTTGTTTTTTTTTAACTTATATACAGTCTGAATGTAAAATAATACGATTATCTTTGTAGTTGACTCTATAACTCTGACCCAATTGTTACTATTGATAATTCAACATAATTTTCTGTTGCTAAAAATGTAACACTACATTGTTTTATGTGCTTCTATAAAATTCATATAATAATTAAAAAAGAAATTTTTAGTCATAATATAATTTTTACAGAAATAAGTAGTATGTAAATTTTTGTTAGTTTGCATTCAAACACACTTTCCTGTTAAATGAGAGCACAGATTTCAAGAGAAGTTTTGGGGTATATGGTTCGCCCATAAGGTTCAATGGTTCAGTGAACCCCCCTAAATAATTTAAATATGTTTAAGGATGTGTTGAGATAATAGTTTTCATATTAAAATAAATAAGACTTGCAAGATTAATCAAGTTGAATGAACAACAGTAATGGATTCGTATTACAGGCGAATTGCTCGCTACTATTGCTTGGTGGTGCAAAACAGCTCTCAGCATCTCCTGGACTGTGTAGACAGCTTTGGAGGGGGAAATAAGTATACGCAGAATTACATTCAACAATCGCTAAACCCGAGTCTTAGCAATAGAGACGAATAGCTCCGACGAGGGCCGAACTGCACGGACCAGGCATTTTAACATTTTCATAATACCGCCATTCGTCATTATTATGATTTTTACCACGTGAGTTTACCATCAGTTTTATGTCAGATGTCAGATTTCATTTAGAATGCAATGAAAATGTGTGCAGTAAAGTCATAAAATCAAATAAAATAATGAAGTAATTGTATTCTGAAAATAAAGTATGATTAACGTAGACATTAAATAATTGTATTAACATTAAACTGATCGAAGCGTGTATAACCATTAAAGTGTTAGCTGGTATTTTTGTGAGTTAAGTGTTCAGGTATTTCTTATTTTTGTGTTCAGTTCATTGATTTGGTAAAACAAATAGTGTTCAATCTATTTTTAAAAAACAAATTTTTTTTCTCTCTCTATTAAAGATAAATGCAAATTTAAGGAACTCGGTATGCCGCTTCCAGTTTTAAATATTAAACAGAAATATTTAACTATCCTTTTATTTTAACTATATATATTTAGAATAATTTACAAACAGTATAAACACAACTTAATATTAGGCCTACTAAAAGTTGTCAATGGTTATGTCTTCATGTTGAGACCCGAAACACAGATATACGGCAGGAACTGAATATTATGATTATACTCGACAGGATCACCCAGTATCAGCTGAATTGTTGGGAACATCTTTGCCGAATGGATGACTGCCGCATCCCCAAACAACTATGGAACTCTAAGCCAAGGGGACGGAGAGGTGTGGGACGTCCAAGGCTGGAGTGACCAGCTGTAACATTTGCCTATTTGAGACCAAAACAAACCATTCTTTGTTTAAACCTTGAGGATGATGATGTTGAGACCCAACCTGTGTGTTATTTGGAATGGGATAATTGCTCTTATTTTAGTAAAAACATTCAGACATTGAACCCCCAACTGTCAGAACCACAAGCTGCCACTGGGTATATGTATGATTACATGAAATGTTGCAGTACAACCCTCAGTTTGTGTTAGCTGAGATTTGGCATTGGTATTAAAAATAAAAAGAGTATTTAAAGAAAAAATGCTACACATAAAAGCAAATGAAATTTCATATAAATTTGTGTAACATAAGAAAAAATACTTTATTTATTCTTTCACATTTGTATGTACACTTTAACCTCTAAATAGATATCATATTTCCACTTCGTACTTTGTTAATTAAAATTTTGGTACAGCTAGTTACTAATATTGCCTAATAGTTCATCACACTTACACACGCACGCACACACATACACACATGCATACACACACGCACACACATACACGCACACACACGCACACGCGTGCACACACACACACACACACACACACACACACACACACACACACAGAGATTAAACCAAGCAAAAATCAAGTATTAATTATAAACCTACTCTTCATATATTACAAAGTAAATCTTTAAAAAGTAAATTTATTTCATCAGCATTTAAAAAAAAAGTAAACTCAAGTCGTTTATTGTCTGTCTGATTTAACTGGATTAATGTTATCTTCCACTTATGCTGATCTTTTTCATCGTTATATGTGTACTCACAAACACAGCTCACACCTTCAGTCATCATTTTCTCCTTCCAAAGTGTTCATCTATTATTGTTTCTTCCATTCCATAATTTTCATATCAGTTATATCTCAAGAATTTTATTTTTACAGCTTTGAATTTGACTAGAATCTTTTTACTTTATTACCTATGACTCACCACCACATAATACAGAGAACAGAGTTGTATCATGTGCACTTTCCAGTCTCCAGAATAGTTGTTAATTATTACAATACTTGAAATGAATAATTTGAAAGATGAAGTTTATATTTAAATTTAAACAGTGCCGGCTGGTGATTCCAAATGTTGGTGGTTGCAGTAGTTGGTTGAGGGGATGGGGGACGGGTTAAAAGACATTAAACTATCATAATCACAGTTATAGAAAATTATTACTATAATTTTATAACCTCAAACAACAGAAAATGTTTACCTTGAACCAACGTAAACAATAAACCTGACACAACTTATAAATCAAGAAGGCTGTGCTGATTTCATGACACAACTAAAGTTGCGCTACAACGCTACTAGTGGAGCATTACAGAAACTTTGCAACCACCAAGTTTACATTGGGAACATAGGGCAGTTGTGAAGAGTACAGCATGTCCTCCCATATGTTTGTGTAGTAAGCTCTGCCATTCACTGCTGAAGTTGCAAACGGCGTACAACCACCAGCCTGCGCGCCACATTTCAATTATGCCACATGCGAATATTGCCGCGTAGAATCTAATAAGCTCTCTGTTAAAATTGATGGCACTTTTAGCTGCTTAATGTTTTCGTATATTATTTTATAGTTTAGTTATTCTATACTGGTGGTTGTGCAATGCTGCAACCGTAACTCCAGCCGCAACTGAATTTAAACATTGCATGCTCTTAACATAGGATTTAAAAAGAAGTCTGTAACAAATTAGAACATAGGATTAAAAAATATATGTGTGACAAACTATCATACAATTCTATCATCTCCAACTCTACCACAATAACAACCCATTATTGTTGTTTTTGTTGTTACTTTTTCTTGTTACAGATGTAAGAACTATAAATTTAATCAATAGAAATCATAATAATATAACATTTATAACCATAAAGAAAGCATATATAAATTTTAAGGTATAGATATTTCACAGTTTTTTTTTAATAGATGTTTCATGTTATTTGATGTGCTTATGTAAATACTTTAATTTTACAGAAATTTTAAAACTTAAAATATATTAATCCGATATGTTTTATTTGATATTTGTTCTTTATTTAATTTATTGTCTTAGCATATAAACTTAGCCCATTGTTATACAATAAACTTCTTAAAATTAGCTTGTCTTTTGGCGATTGTATATATTTCCTGTCCATTGTGGGTTTTCCATGATACTTGTAATGAGTCTTATGTTATTTTTGTAATACACTTTTTTAATACTATTTATTCGCAGAACAAGTACCATATTCTGTGTACATTATGTGATGATTTTACTTTGTTGAACCCTAATATATCTACTGATTCAATTATCCACAAAGTTTTGTTTGCTTCAATTGTAATGTGACGATTTAAAAATTATTTAAATAGCACAAATTAAATTTTTGTTCTTATAACAAGTGAGAGTATACCTTATCTGTACCTAGATACCTGTATCAACATGCAAAAAGTCCAGTATGAACATGCAAAGTACAATGTTATTAAGCGAAAACTAATAATTCTTCTAATTAAATAAAAGACGTATTAATAATAAAGGAAATATCTAAACTCCTAACAAAAAAATGTAGCATAATTTATACTAGTTAATTAATGGACAATTAATAATAATAAAGGAATGAACTACTTTTCTCTCAGCGCGTAAACCGCGCCAGCTTACAGACTCCCTGCCGCTAAACTCGCCCCAGTTGCCGGAGAATCTTCAACATGTGAGCAGCTCGAAAATGTGTTGTAAAGTTACACTTACGTGTATGTGGCTAAACAACGATGTAACAAGACGTTAGTTCTTCTAATCTATTTAATCCAATGTAGCGTTAGTAAAACTCAAAAACTAGTAATGTAGTACGTGGAGGAAATATTAATAATATATAAAAAACAAACTTAGCCGACACATCTCTTTACGAACAGTAAGCGGTAAGATATGCTCCTTACCATGTAAAAGTAAACATCAGTGCTGCTAAAATAAAAACAAATTAAATGTAAAAAGTGAACAACCAACACCAGGAGAAAAGTTACTACAACAACCGTAAGAACTTCAAGTAGCAGAATTCAACTGTCATGACCTAGACTACAATTCGGAAACAACCAACTAAATGGAGGATCCAGATGAACAACGAACTACACCCAAGAAGACCTACTGAAGAGGATCATCTCGAACAGCCACCGCAGACTCATGTTATATTCAGGTGACATTAAACCATAACTTCTGTGCATAACTTGTTTTTGAATAACCGCAACAAAAAGAACAGTAAAGTTTCTTGTAAAGACTTTTTAGATCACTTAAAGATTAGCATATAAATGTTTGTAATTTCTGTAATGCTATAGTAATAACCTGATGATGTTTAAAGGTAAAGTAATTCTGAAAATTACATCAGACTGTTCTTCAAATAGTTTGGATGATGTTGAGATATGTTAGAATATTGCAAAGTTAAAGCCCGGATCCGTGGTAATTGAAATAACACACAGCTGTATGATTTTGAGATACTAAGAGTAACAATTTAAAGAGTATTTAATGCAGAATTTATTAGAATTTTCTTTTAAAAGTAAAGTAAAGTAAAGTAAGTAAAAAAAACAAAAAGATGACCATTAAAGCTATTACTTTTATATACTTAGTTAAAATACAAGAATAAAGAAATGTTTTCGCTAATATCCAGAGAGTGAATAAATTTATGTAACCTTGGACAAAATCCTGATATATACATTGTCATAATTTGTTGGTAAGTAAATTTTACTAACTACGGCAGCTAGTTTAATTAGCAGCGAACAATTAAACTGGTTCCCTATGTTATAATGTCTTGACAGGAGAGACGTTATAGTAAGCATCACTTTCAATGTTAGACATTACACTGAATGTTATTACACTGAGTTGCTTATCACTTACAGATTTGATAATTAACACTAAATATTTAAATTGGTCTCTTAATATTTAGGTGTATTTTTAATATTTTCTATGTGCATAATGTTTGTTTCTTATTTCTCACACAATATAATATTAATGAAGAAACTTGTGTTAGTGGTTAAAATCACAAGCAGAATTATCACTGTTGCACACAACTATATAAAAATTATTCCGATTAGCGCTTTCAAGCTTCACAGCTCATCATCAGATCAGAAATGAACAAACAGACATGAAAACAAACCCTTCACCACCACCCCACCCCACCCTGCTCACACACAACAAGCTATAATTCAAATGTCCCTTCTCCACCCTCTAAGCCCTGTCACCTCCATCTGGACAGTTACATATTTTTCTAGCAAATTCCTTGTGTGTGTGTGTGTGTGTGTGTGTGTGTGTGTGTGTGTGTGTGTGTGTGTGTGTGTGTGTGTGTGTGTGTGTGTGTGTGTGTGTGTGTGTGTGTGTGTGTGTGTGTGTGTGTGTGTGTGTGTGTGTGTGTGTGTGTGTGTGTGTGTGTGTGTGTGTGTGTGTGTGTGTGTGTGTGTGTGTGTGTGTGTGTGTGTGCATTCCTTTTAACCTAACCGTCTTTCTCATTCACACTTGTGGGCCAGTCACACACCCTTATTTTAAAGCCATCCAATTAGTCCTATGCAATTAATTCTTAATCTTATCTATCTGTCCTCTATCATTTACTTCTTAATTATGTTATAAAATATTTCTTAACTATCAAATTTAATTTTAGTATTAATTAAATTGTCTAACGCTGTTTCTCTTTCTTTCTTTCTCTCTTTAAGAATTAAATTGCATAGGCCTAATTGGATGGTTTTAAAATAAGGGTGTGTGACTGGCCCACAAGTGTGAATGAGAAAGACGGTTAGGTTAAAAGGAATGTACACACACACACACACACACACACACACACACACACACACACAACACTGAAACACAAGGAATTTGCTAGAAAAATATGTAACTGCCCAGATGGAGGTGACAGGGCTTAGAGGGTGGGGAAGGGACATTTGAATTATAGCTTGTTGTGTGTGAGCAGGGTGGGGTGGGGTGGGGGGAAGGGTTTGTTTTCATGTGTGTTTGTTCATTTCCAATCTGACGATGAGCTGTGAAGCTTGGAACTGTATGTAATATGTACTATGACAATATGTAACTGTCCAGATGGAGGTGACAGGGCTTAGAGGGTGGGGAAGAGACATTTGAATTATAGCTTGTTGTGTGTGAGCAGGGTGGGGTGGGGTGGGGGGAAGGGTTTGTTTTCATGTCTGTTTGTTCATTTCCAATCTGACGATAAGCTGTGAAGCTTGAAAGCGCTAATCGGAATAATTTTTATATAGTGGTGTGCAACAGTGATAATTCTGCTTGTGAATATAATATTAATCCAACATGCAAATACATTTTTAGAAACATCATTAATTCATATCTCAAGAAGTAGATTATAATTTCTTTACTGTGATCTGAAAACAAACAGGTTCAGTGACGTTGATGTCAGTTATTTACTATTATTAGTGCCTTGTTAGTGTGGTACTCGTATTACAATAATTATATAGACCTCAGACTCTCTGCCATCTGACCCTGAAATAATTGTATGTTTAAAATAATCGCTTTCAAGTCTGAATTGTATTTAAAAATCTCTCATCTACATGGGCTTCAGCAGTCCTAAAGATTTTTTCCTTGACAAGAAAAGAATATCTTTGGCAAGTCCTACAGATTTCCTTGGCATGAAATAATTAACAGAATTATTACATTCCCTCCAGATGATGCTTTAGATTTCCATTGCAACTTATGCTAATAAGTTATTTCAGCTAATTTTTTGTTGTATTTGTGACATATGCTTTACATTATATAGTGACTGCTAAAAACTGTCTAAATTTGTTTACAATCAACACTCAAAAGTCTAATAACCCAGAGGTTCACTGGGCTACTAAAAATATTAAAAATGGAATCATACCAGTACCAAAGGTAAAACAGCAAAAGCAGATTAAGCCAAAGAATACGGTAGGATCTTTAATTCACCACAACAAAAAACTATAATTTAAATACAAAAATTGGTTAAATATAATTAATTCACTACCGACTTGGAACACTACCTTTGTGTTCCGAGTTGGTAGTGAATTAATTATATTTAGTTACGTAACGGACACATCATGGACAACGAAATCCAAGAAAAATTGTTGTTGGAAGTTTGGAGAAACATAATAAATTAACATGTTGTAGGTTAACATTTTTTGGAAATGTCGTATTATCTACAATTAAAAAATGTTTTTCTATTTAATCTTAGTTATTAAAATCTGCTTTTTTTGTATCCACATTTAGATATAACTTACATAAGCTACTATGAAATGTCAAGTTTATAATCAGTAAGTTAAAAATATATTACCTTTACTAAGCAACTTAGCTAAACTTAGTAAGCTTTTCTAAGTTAAACTTACATAATTATGACAGCACATGCACAACTTTCTTATTTCAATTTCTCATACAAATACTTAATTATCAATGATTTTTAATTTTTCCTTCTAGAAGAATATAGATAATTAGTTATTAAATACTGTGTTAAATAGTTTGTACAGTTTTGTTAGTCAATTAATAAATTAAATTCTTAAATAATATAATTAAACAAATGATGGAATTGTCACACCTGCAGGTATAAAAGTTTTTGGATAAATAAACTCCTTGAGAGTTTATTGTCTATGCCAGATATTTTTTGACGCTTATTTTAGAACAAGTACATTGCCCTATGATAGTGTATATAAATAATAAAAAAAAATTAATTCAGAGAAAAATACTTGTGATTTTCTAAGCTGTAGCTATGAACAAATAATTCATTTTCTTTGTAGCATAATTCTTATAATATAATATTTCACAGTCCTTCAGGTAGGTGTTTATAATTAAACACTCCATACTGAATATGTACCTGTATCTCATACAGTTATAATTCATTTCTTTGATTGCTTTATTATTTATCCATTATTAATTTTTTTATTGATTTGTCTAACTGTTTAATACTATAATTAGACAACTGAATATTAAATATTTTGATTGGTTATCTGAAAATCACACATACAATAATAAATGAATTAATCTGTATAAAAATAATTAATGTAAAATTTATAAAGCTGCAGTCCATACAAACATAGATCATTAAAGAGATGTGCTCAGTACAATATGTGCGAATGTGACTGTGTGTAAATATCGAGCTTGTAAATGAAAATTAAACAGTAAATATACATATGATCACTACAAAGTAATTAATTCTTTGTCCATGATGTGTCCATTGATTACCTAAATATAATTAAATCACTACCGACTCGAAACACAAAGTTTTTTATAAGTAAAAACGTAAACATTTTACCTTATAGCCTGAACCAGTTTCACTTATTATAAGCTTTGTCAAAATATCTAGCAGAATTCAATGAATACAACAGAACAATAGTCAATAAACTCCTACACAAAACAAACAACAGACAAAGACAGAAAACAACAAATTCACAACACTAACATACATCAATAACCAAACTGAAAAAATAGCCCACAGATTCAAAAAAGCAGGATACAGAATCGCATACAAAACTACAAACAAAACAGAGCACACAATATCAAAACACACATACGCAAAGCACAAAACAAATTCAATCTACCAGGTGTTTACAAATTAAACTGCTCAGATTGAAACAAATTCTACGTAGGCCAGACAGGACGTAGTTTCAAACAAAGATACATTGAACACACAAAGGCACTACACTCCACTACAGAATCCACCTTTGCAAACCACACATACAAAAACATCGACAATAACATGGATATTCTGCACATACACACAAAAGGCCGAAAACTAGACACTCTCTACTCTTGAATAATTGGATATATACAAACACATGAAAACACATAAAAACGACATCCTAAACATCTACAGATTCAATTCAACAATACAACAGACACAATTCAGATCACACGCATTATTCTAACATATCACACTGCACACACACAACATCGATCCTTCAAAAGTCGACACTGTCACCAAGAACAAGACGGACAGTGCTCCTAGTGGCAGCCTCTGACGAAGCTTATAATAAGCGAAAACTGGTTCAGGCTATAAGGTAAAACTTTTATGTTTTTACTCATAAAAACCTTTGTGTTCCGAGTTGGTAGTGATTTAATTATATAAAGTAATTAATCTTACTGTGGAACACATATATGTTAGAAGTGTAAAATATCTCAGACGAATGTGGAAAGTAGATGTTAGTGATCACTAATTCACTAATTTACTTTTTTTTTAAAGAAAGCGATGTTTTGGCTACACTAGAAATTGATAGCCATCTCTGAGACCAGTGGTGCAACTAAGAGCTGCTCCTGGGGGGGGGGGTGATAAGACTAGTTTCTTACGGGGGGGGGGGAGACTAATTTGAGTATTGGACTCATAATTTTCCTCATGATAAATGAGAAATTCAGGATTCTTCCCATATAATTTTATAAATACACTTTATAAATTCTTTGCGTTTCAAAGTTTTTGAGTAAATCAACATGAAGTATGCTACAATATGTATGTTATTTATTAAATATCAAGTGACTGTCATTATTAAGTAAACTCTAATTTTATTTTATTAATTTACAAATATTGTAATTCCTTTAATTTCTACAGTTGTTTGTAAGCTTTATTTTAACACATGTAACTGGCGTAGAAATAGACCTATGTTTAGTGATTATGGCATTTTGTTGACATTCGATAATCTCTATGGAAGTGGCTGATTCCACTGTAGCTACACCAAGCAAATTGACTTACCTTCCAGAATCCATTAATCAAATGAGTGAGCAGCATACTCTTATCAAAAGGAATAAAACTCATACACCCCCCTCACAGTACAGATCACAAAGAATTATATATCAAGTATGCAACTAATTCACTTGATAACCAGATTCTGCAAGGTATGTTAATTAAATTATTTATTCTTGGATTTTGTTGTTCATGACATGTCAGAGTAATCTGTATATACTTTGCTTCATTTAGTGTTTGGCTTTCTATCTTTGGGAAGCTTATTAGCCAATGCTGGTGGTCATTTAGCACCACCCAGGGGACGTGTGCAGCTTAAAGTATGCTGCAGACACAACCAACTTTGTTCCCCATCTCTGAGACAATGATGTAACTAGGAGCTGTAACTAGTGGTGTAAACATAAGACTAGTTTCTTTACAAGTGGTAGACTAATTTGAATATTGGACTCCCCATTTTCCTCATAACAAATGAGAAATTCAGGATATTTCCCATATAATTTTATAAATACACTTTATAAATTCTTTGTGTCTCAAAGGTTTTGAGTAAATCAACATGAAGTACGCTTGTCGATCAAGTATGTCCTGTAACGGAGGATCAACATCCTCCCTTCTGGATGTGCACTCTTTGCAAATGCCCTGGAAAAAAAAATGGACAAGGACCACCTCCTGGTCTGCGAAAAACTGTATAAAGAAAGACCTACATGGTCTTTATTGGGAAGCTAGATCAAAAATAGTGTGAGCCAAATTGAGCCATTGGAAACAACAACAAAGGCTGACACGTATACACGTATACACTTTTCTGACATAGAACACTAATGGAAACTTTTAGATAAAAAGTTAAAAAGTTGTTTGCCTTTATCTTAGGCAGCTTTTGTATGTTGTGAACTTTGTCAGCAGCATGTTGTTGTTATGTGTGTGATGCATATCTGGCTTAACACACTACACGTTGTGCATACATCAATGTTTGTTAACCAATTCAAACAACTGTGCTAACTCCAATAACAGAACTGACAGCACTCCTAGACAGTTAATAAACAAATTTTTAACTAAAATAATAGTGTTCCATGTAAGAAAATGGTATGCATAACATTAATCTAGATACTTATTATATGTAGTTTTTAGTAGCTGTTGTTCACACACAACTCTGTATCTGTGGAATAGTAGATTAGTGTTTATGTAGCATGCATTTTTATATCTTAAGAATTATTGACCTTAATTATGGACTGCAGATTATTAGTGCAGTTGAAACATTGCTTTTCAAATAAAAAAAAAATAAAATAAAGAGGTAGTGGCTAACATTTTCCAAATTTAAACAAAAATATTTTATACGAACCATAACTCTAACATTTTACTTTTGAAGATATTAATTGACGACTTGTTGGGCATTTGGTGAACATAATAATAATACAAAGGTGTTTTAAAAAATATAAACACTTGGTACGTTTCACAATTTGTATTTAACTCCGACAGCTGTTTCAGCTTATTAAACTATTGTCAAAGACATCAGTGACAACTAAACTAAACAATGAATGTGAGAGTGGTGTTTAGGGCGTGTATCTGGACATGTTTGGGGTGTGTTTGAAGGAGGGGGTGGGGGTGGAGGAGCAAGTGGGAAGCTCAAGTGTCTGTAAAAAATAGGTATAATCAGAAGGCAAAATATAAAAATTAACTAAACTAAATAACAACTTTTAATAAAGGGGATACACAGAATTCAGTTTGTTCATTTGTTAAATTTTTTGTTACTTTTGATCGCTTTTATAATTTCTGGAATTTCTAATAAGACCATTTTCTTACCTTTTTGTATGTTGTGCAGTAGTGTTATGTTTTTTTGTATCTATGAAGTGATTGTGTTGTAAGCAATGATCTGTATTAGCTGTCTTAGTTAAAATCGCTTTCTTATGTTCAGAAATTCGATGTTTCAGAGCACGGCCACATTGTCCAATATAAATAGCATCACATTCTGCACAGTGTATTTGATAAACTCAATTTTTCTCTTTTGTGTTTGATTTTTCTTTATTGTTTACTAGTAATGAAAAAAGATTACGTTTGACAAACGTCTCTTAATGCTAAGGAGATTTTTCTTAACTTATTCCCAACAGAAGGTACTTAACCTGTAGAAGAATTGTTCTATAGCAAAAAACTGTTGTTCTACTTTGTGTAATTTATTCAAAAATGTAATTGGTTTGGTAGTATCATTAGGCTTTGTTCAATTACTAACAAATTAGTTTGTTGCTTTCCTATGTACCACATAATGTAACAATGTAGATTAGAAGAACGGAGACATTAACAATAGCCAAATATCAGGCTTCTTTTATTGTAGTCTGTTTGGCAACGTTGCAATAATTACGCCAAAATCTCAGCTAAGTATATATTTGGCTGCTCTCATGCTTTATTCACTTTTTAGGTGCACTGCCAAATTGCAGAACACAGTGATGAGGCTACTTAAAAATTATTCTGTAGAACCTAATCATAACAGTGCAAATATGTGATATATAGGTAACAACATATTTTAAGGGGTCCAACATAGTGATTACAAAACCAGAAAAATAAAAAAAATCATATTTTTAAAATAAAAGTGGAACAGACATTTGTTCCACGTAGTAAGCTGAAAGTGAATCTGTATCCTCACTAACCTGATATTTTTTTCATTTTCTCATTACAATCGTCCAAACATCACCTAACAAATATTTACAGAATTATATAAGTCTATTGTACCACCAGGTAATATCGGAATTGCATAAAGTTTTCTCATTGCCAAACAAAACATTTTGCTTTTCTTTAGATATGACAGTTTATATAAAAAGCACTGATATCAGTGTTTTTGCTCTTTTTCTTAAAAAATAAAAAATGTACTTTATTATATTAAATATTATTGTCAGTCAAAATATGGCACTTTATTAATATGAAGTACAAAAGTTTGTGTCAATATAAAATTTAGCACTTTATCTTCTTTTTGTTTTTAGTACTGAACCTTATTGACACTTCAAATTATCTTATGAGAAGACTTTAAAATTCTCTGGAAGAAAAAAGAAAATTCTAAAAGATATTAAAATTAAAAATGTACAAGATATTTATAGTATAAGATAGAGTACAAGGTTTAGAATTCAGAATGTGTATGTTCCTAATCTTTTATTATCAGTAGTTTACTGTAACATATTATACCAAATAGTAAGTACATGGATGCATTAATATGTGAATATCATTTTTTTTCTGATGTTCTTAGAAACCCATCACAGTTCATCAGTACAAAGCCCACTTATATCTTATAAATTAAATAATCTTGACTTGGATCCTTTGATAAATAGCACTGAAACAAATCTGCAGATTTGTTAATTAACTACATTATCATACTTCTTAAAAATACATTTCCGTGTGGTCAGTCAGTTTATCAAGGATTATAGATTTTTCTGTCAATTCATTACAGTAAATCTTGTAACATCCATGACTCTATACAAGTCTGGTAAGGTCATGCCCCTTTATATCAACATATTGTTTGTACAAATTAACATTTCTAAAGTCAAGGATGATGAATGCATATGCATGTCCACTGTTGTGGTTATCTTTGTCCCAGCTTTAGATAGCAAGAAAGAAATAATCATTTTAATGAACACGATTTATATTAAAAATGACTTTACATAACTTGGGAATTTGTTAATCAGAGCTGACTAGAAAATATGTGACCATGTATTACTATGAGTGCCAATATTTATGTTAATAAAATGTAAGAAATTATGTGCATAAGAACAATATAACAATATAAATATAAAAATACAACATACCCAGTTTTTAACTCAAAAAAACAATAGTTTTCAAATCAATTGATATTAAATAACTAAAAAACATCTAAAAAAGATCGATACTATACAAATAGTTGGTTTATGACTGAAATATTTTCTAGAATCCTAAGTTAAATTGAACATAAAGTAGAATCACTTTAAATAAAGAATCATTTGTCTAAAGAAAGAAAAATATTATAAATTATCTCTATTTTCTTCCATTACCACTTAGACAAAATGGATGATGTTCATTTCTCTATGATTAAATTTATTTACTATCCATAAGGATAATGTAGAATGAAAGTCTAACATAATATCCTCATGTCATGTACAATACCCAAATGGCGGTATGCAAAGATACAATGAGAAGGAGAGGATTTCATAAATAAGATTTCTGAATTTCTTTCTCTTCACTCAAATGAAGAGTAAGGAAGGCTTGCTCAAATCAAAACATGGTTTGCTGAATGACCAGAGCTAGCCTTCATTGATGACATATGAAAACTCATGTTACAATATGATAATTGCTATTATCAAAATGGTGATTATGCAGAAAATTAGCTGAGCAATGTACTTACATTTTTTATGCAGTACATATTTCATATTCATATTTGTTCCTACTCTAATAAAGGTTTAAAAAAAAGTAACTCTCACAGTAGCAAAGTATATTAACCTTTTTAATTTTTTGTCTTAATGTTGAATACTTTTTTTTGGCCATTAATCAAAAATGATGTTAAAGAACTATAATATACAAAACAATAAATATTTTTGTATCTGCCAAAAGTCTGATTCCAGAATCTTCCTAAATCTATTACACCCTATTTTGTTGAATGAGGACTTCATAGGTAAGGTTTGGTATTCTTCACTCAGCATGACTGTATCTTTTGTAACCGTTTTTTTTAAGACAAAATTTATATCTGTGGACAAATATAAAAATTCCTGGATTTTGTTGTCCATGACGTGTCTGTTGATTAACTAATTATAAGTATAATACTACTGACTCAGTACACTAAGTTTTTTATTGGTAAAAATGTAAAATTTTTACCTTGTAGCCTGAACCAGTTTTTGCTTACTACAAGCTTCGTCTGACAAAGTGGAAACTGGTTCAGGCTACAAGGTAAAATTTATTATTATATTGGAGTGTTAGTGGTCTCAAATATTTCTACTAGTAATTTTATACAAACCACTGTGTTAGCTTTGGTATTGACGAGCACTTTCGGCAGTCAAGCCATCTTCAGGTCATTTACCAACAGAGAAATATGAAACCGTTCACTTCTTATATACCGTTTTACTGGACCTATCTAGCCCTGCCCCCTGACGAAGTAACGTCTTACTTAGCTCCACCCATAGTGGGCTGTCTTACATTACCAATTTTGTAGCCGTTACAATTTACGTTTACTTACTCTTTTTTGTTGTCTAATAAGCTGCTAAATATTTCTTCATTTTCAAATGTGGTTTTTATATTCATTAGTCGTTTTTCATCTTTATTTCTTATTTTTAATATTTCCATTTCTTCCTTTAATTTCCTTTCTCTTTCTTTACTCGTTTCTTTTATTACCTTATAATTTACGACTGGGTCTATAAATTTGTGCTGAGTCAAAAGATTCAGCGCGAGTTCAGTCATTTTATTGGCAGTTTTGACGGTAAGGACAGTACAAAAATTAAATAATGAGTGCTGCTCTCTACCCGCGGATGGGAGAGGCTGCCGTTTTCGATTTTTCACTGTTTGATCGGTGTTGCCATCTGCTGAGTTTTTCCAGCAGTTTTAAACAACAGTGCTGCAGCCTGGTGAGATTTTCGTTACCCAAACGAGGGAGGCGTTCCGTTTTTTTTTTTTTTTTTGTCTCTACAGGAAAGCCTAGCTGATTGCCTCGTGGTAAATCTCTTCGGTGGAGAGGTTTTAATTTCCAACATCTTCTAACTACTATGGAGAGATAAGTTTCTTTTACGACTGCGGTGAGTTTTGATTTCATTATATTAATTATATACTAAATTTTTAAAGGAGAAAACGTTTTTTTTTAGTAAGCTTGAGTAAGCCCCCACTTGTCGGAGCATGCATTGTGAGATGCGTAATTGCTCGTAAAGTTTTTATAAACCAATAAAACTTGATTATTGGAGTGTCAGAATCTCGGCTTTAATACCTAAAGTACAATAACCACCATATAATTAACTTTGAACTTTCATTAACGCGGATGTAATGAGATTGTGTTGAGCACTTAACCTATTTCACAATGTGTCGTCATTAAGTGGTATAAAGTTTTGCTACAATGACAGTAAAACTTTATACATATATAATTGGGAACTTGCTCAGGCACGTTTTAAACGTAAATCATGTCTCATTCAAAGTAATAGTATTCTCAGATTCTATGGAGTAAAAAACTATGTGTTTTAAATAAATTCTGTACCACGTGGTAACCTCAATTTCACTCAAAGTAATAAGTTCATAAGATGTTACAGAGCCAAGATAAATTATTGTATTGCAAAAGCAACTCACATTCAGTGAGGTTCAAGTTATAAAGCGTTATAAAGAATCATTGTTAGAGAACTTTTTTAAGTAAGGCATGTTGGCCAAAATAATGTTACCAAGTTTTATTATGTACAACATAACTAGGTGTTGTTTTTATTTATGTATTTTGGAGGGTGTCCAAACAGTGGGGGCATTTGTGTGTGGTCTCTCACTAAAAATGTAATGTGTGAACAGGGTTCACCGAATAGAGACAAGTCCTGCTACATGACTGAAAGAATGACCTCCTAAAAGCTCCACACTTGACACCGAAGAGAATAAGACCACAACAACATGCCAATCATGAGATCGCCACGCTACAAATAAGAGATCATCCTTCTGGGCACATATAAGCAGGTGAAAAATATCCATTTATAATTCACACGTAGAATCAACATGGCACCAGTTATACATAATCATCAGTTTTACCGTTCAAGTATACATTCATTTGGATCCCCAATTGATGGGACAGTTTAGTGTGAACACTAAGAATTAATTGTAAAATTTCAATACATGTATAGTAAATTGTCAGTTCAGAGACTGACATGTCTACAACACAGCATCCAATTTAGATTTCCACTCATTTCTTTATAGGGCTTTCGCTACAGATTTAAAGTCAGTTTTGTTATTAGTAATTTTCTCAAGTTTAATTTACTATGCATAAAAACACATATTTTCTCTTATTTTTAAAATCTGGTTATGTCATTTGTATAAAAGATTACTGGGGAGGTAGGTGTTTTTTTTTAATTAGTTTCAACCAAGCTGTGCATGTCGAAACACTTTTCAACTTGTTTGTCGAAACAAGGTTGTTGAGACAAATTTGTTGAGACTGGTTATAAGTTGAAGAAACATGTCCGTCTCTGACACACAAATGTATTTTTTTTATATAAGGTGCTAATATTGTGCAATTTTTCTCTTTTCATTAGTTGGCCCTATTTTAGTCTATATAAATTCTTTATATTAATCATGGTAACTGGGGGGCGTTAATTATTTTAAACAATTTTTATTTCTCACCTTAATTAAGTATTTTAGCACTTAGCCACTTAGGCACTTGGTTTTAAATTTTTAATGTCCTGGGGACATTTGTATGCAATACTTTATGATACACATGACGTGCAATTAACCCACACCATGGGGGTACATTTATAGAAATAAATCTTTAATCCTAATTGGGATTCCTATAAAGAAGAAGTTTAGAATTTATATACACCAGAAGGGTAATATAAAAAAAGGGCGTGGCAAGAGACCTTTATGTATTTGTATACTATTGTATATGTAATTTGTCTTGTGGAACATGTTATGTCTGTATATTTCTGTGTACATTTTGGGGGATATATATATATATATATATATATAAATATTATGCATTACTGTACTTTTGGTGGGATATAGGGATTTATTATTAGAATTTATATACACCAGTAGACGAGTATTCTATCTCAATAATCGTGGCTGATCATTTCTTTATGAAAATTAATTATTTTATTTAACAAGTATAGTAAGTGTCATCTTTAAAGTTCATTTAAATTGGATGAGTAATTATTTTAATTATTAATAGTAACTGTGAATGAAATCATTTACCTTCATCAATTTATATACTGCATTTTAAAAGAAACATATGATATAAATTTTATATTTTAATAAATAGTTTAATGGGAGTTTTATTTTGAGGTTAATGATTATTTTAAATTTTCAATTCATTGATGGTGACATAGCAATTATTTTCGTGGATTCAGTTAATATTTTTCAGGTGGCCTTGTTGAGAGGGTATACTTCTTTAGTTAACCATTTAAAAGGGGAATTATAAATCACTGTTGTTTTTTTGTTATTTTTATTATGAGATAGAATAATAAAATGGGATTGTTAATTATTTAATTCTTGAGTTTTTATTGCAAGTCCCGTCTTACTGGATCCAGCGCAATTTTTAGCTTCTCTAGGCCTTAGCCTAGTTATAAATAACTTGTAGCCCCTCTTTACAAAAAGAAATATTCTTTTTGTTTTAACTACTCAAAATGAAGTAGGGGTTTCATTTGGTAGCAGAGCGTGGTTACGATGAGGGTCCTGTGGGTGTGACGGGGCTTGCAAACTTAGGAAATATTTTGGAATTTTCACAATGTTAAGTTCAAATAGAACTTAGAAAAATTTTAAAGGCCCTATATCCCCAGTGAAAATATTTTTTGTTAGTTTTAAGGTTTGAAACATATGTATATGTACTTGCCCGCCTTGCATAGTGAATAGTGCCACGTGGTAGGAAATTTTAGAAGGGGAAATCCCTGGGCAAGACTTATCGCAGTCGGTGCTTGGTTAGTTTGAGTTTACCTTGCCCATGATTGGGGAGGTGTTGCGGTTTTTTGTAATTAGGCGGTATGGCCCGATCGGCAGTCGGTTTCTGCCGATAAATGGTAGCCGGAGGTAACCTAAGAAATGGTTAAAATAAATTTTCGTTGGTCGGTATTTTGTTTTTGTGTTGTGTGTGTTGTGTGTGTGTCGCGTTCCTTTTGTCTGGTGTAATCGAGTGTGAGCTGTTCAGGTAGTGGGCTAGTTCTCGCATCGTTAGGTGGACCCGCAGTCTACTCTTTGGAAGTATAGTACGTGAGTTTTTCTTATTCCAATCTTTTTATTGTCATTATGTTTGTAGGTGTTAGGTATTTGTAGGGTGTTGTGTTTTGTTGATAGTGTTTTGCGGATTGTGTAATTCTGGCGGCGCTATGCTTTCAGAAATTGTCGTCCCCCGACCACCGAGAGGAACAGAAATTGCCCCACCCTCTCACCCCAGTTCTCCAGAAATTTTCGGTGGTAGATGGATTTAAGGAGGACCAGCTGCTGGTTTTCTTGGACCTTGTCCTGCAGCTGGCAGCCTATCCGGGTATATCCGATGGGGAGGTCTTGTGCCTTATATACCCGTATTGCCAGGGTACGTTGGCACAGAAGGTCACCAACACTTGGCGTCGGGGCGGCACGGTCGACACTTTTCATGCGGAAGTGTTGGATTACTTCATGTATCCTCCACGACGTTCCCAGCTTAGGCTGGATTGGTTCTATCGTTATCAGGCCGACGGAGAGCCGTTGGGGAACTACGTGCAGGACATACGAAAAGCTGCCCGGGTATTAAGATTAGGGTTGACCGACACCGAAGTCCTAGATATAATTATAGGAGGACTGAATGACCAAGACAGTTCCCGTTTGGGAAGGTTTGGGAATCGTCCAAATAATTTCGCGGAGATGGCCCGGTGTTGTGTTGCTACAAATACGGTCCGACCAAAGGTCGCAGTAATTGTTCCGGTAAATCCATTTCTGCCCAAGGTGGATCCAGAGCCGATAACATCATCATCGCCTACGCCGGAAGATGATAAGTCACTTGATGGTGGAGCTTTACCATCGTCAGTAGAAGTTAATTTAGACATTGCACATGGACCTGGACAGCTGGATTCCAGGTTGAGTACTGTTGAGGAAGTTGTAGTTGCTGAGAGTGGTGAAGAAGAGGAATCGAAGGAGGAGGCAGAAGAGTGGTCTGCACATGCTACGCAGGGGAGTATAAGTGTAAGTGTTTCGGAGGCTGCAGGTGTTTCGGAGGTTGCGGATGGACTAGGGGATGTCCAGTCTGCAAGTGTGGTAGAAGTAGATGAGGTAGAAGTTGGGGAGAAACTGGGTGGCAGCGTTGTAGAGTTTGTGGGTGAGAATGATGTAGTGTGTGAAGATGTGCAGACGCTTTCTGTAAGTATTGTTGAGGATTCCGAGGAATGGAAAGAAGTTTCAGCTGGACCAGGTGAGCAACTAGAAGATGAAGATGTGCAGTGTCGTGATGATGATTTGTATTATGTAGAGGAAGAAAAGGAAGAGGTGGAAGAAATAGAACCAGAAGCAATTGTAGAAGAGGAGAAGGTAGAAGCAGAGGAGTTAGAGGTTGAGGATAATCCAAATCGGGGTAAACGTAGAAAGGTAAGTTACCTTGATTATAATTTAGATGAAATAAATCAGTATTGCTCTACACAAGATAGTTTCTCAGAGAGTGATGTCCACAAGGAACGGGTTCCTAAAGTTCGTCATAAAAGGGTGAGACAAAGCGGTTAATGGGTAGCGGGTAGATGTTCCCCACAATCCCAGTGGTGTCCATCTACTTCAGGGTTGCGCCCCTGCCTCCGCGAGCCTTGGTTTTCTCCACCTATCCTTCTTACCGGAGCGAACCATGTCCTTTACCTTAGTCCTAGCTGTTGAACTTTCAAGGATTCTTGCCCTTTTCATCTTCCCAATTTTCCTACCCCTCCCCTCAGAAAACAAAGTAAAAACCAAAAAACAAATACAAATTAGAAAGGAAAAAGCAAAAAAATTAGAAAAGAAAAAAGAAAAAAATATCAGAGAGAAGTTAGTTGGAAGAGTTGTGACTACGTGGGTAGTAAGTTTAGTGTCGTTTTCATTTTTCTTTGTTGTAGGTTGTCGTTGATTTTTGTAGAGTCCTGGCCATGCCGCATTCCCTAGTTGCTTTCCGTGGTAGTTATTTTTGATTAAGTGTAGGTTGTTCGAAGTTGCTGTGCTGAAGCAAACCTCCCTCGTTAGTTCTGCAGTAATGAAGACCAAGTGAAGGGATTGATGTTCGCGTGCCCTCGATGCGGTTTTCTCTGTCCGGCTAATAGGGGCCGTCCGCCCTAGTATAGGGATGTTTTTTTTTAACAACCAGTTAGATATGTCAAGGATATGTGATGCCTTGTTTTAGCATATGGCTGGTCAGTCCATATGTGGACAATAAAGTTATAGGCGCTCACATACCAAGGTATTAGTTACCTTGTTTTGGTCTTCGGACGCGTGTGTGAGTGGCAGCAGGAGGAGTAGGTGGTGGTCACCAGAGAGTGTGACGTATTGGGGCGGTCCTGTGGGGTTGGTCTGGCGGAGAGGGTCGCATGAGGATGGTTGCATTGGCGTTGAGTTTTCCAATCCAGTAAGAAAGGGGGGGGTTTGTTGTTGTCCTGAGTAGGTACCAAGTTGGGCCTCAGTCGGTGGGCGAGCCTCAGGAGGTCAGAATAGCTAGCTAGGAATCTTTCTTTTGTCTTTTCCTGTCTCTCTCTCTTGTGCTGTATGCGGACTCTGATCAGGTCAGCATGCAGCACTCGCACACTTACATAATACATATCCTCTTTCGTCTCTTTCATGTTCCCTTTTTGATTTCTGTTCTCCTGAGAGCAAGCTCAGCTGAGCCAACCCAACCACGACGTCCACCGGTATCTTTTGGGGAGAGGTACACTGCAGGGTACCCTCCTGGCCTTTAACGTTGGGGCAACTATGTTGCCCTTTTGGGGTGAGGGTGTGCTGAGTCAAAAGATTCAGCGCGAGTTCAGTCATTTTATTGGCAGTTTTGACGGTAAGGACAGTACAAAAATTAAAGTAATAATGAGTGCTGCTCTCTACCCGCGGATGGGAGAGGCTGCCGTTTTCGATTTTTCACTGTTTGATCGGTGTTGCCATCTGCTGAGTTTTTCCAGCAGTTTTAAACAACAGTGCTGCAGCCTGGTGAGATTTTCGTTACCCAAACGAGGGAGGCGTTCCGTTTTTTTTTTTTTTTTTTGTCTCTACAGGAAAGCCTAGCTGATTGCCTCGTGGTAAATCTCTTCGGTGGAGAGGTTTTAATTTCCAACATCTTCTAACTACTATGGAGAGATAAGTTTCTTTTACGACTGCGGTGAGTTTTGATTTCATTATATTAATTATATACTTTTTACCAATAAAAAACTTAGTGTTCCGAGTCAATAGTATTATGCTTATAATTAGTAAATATAAAAAACTTCTAAACCAAATTTCTTTAGACAAAGTTATCTTTAACTTACTTTTTGTTTTCAAATATTTATAGAAATCTTCGACTTTATTTCTCTGCTCCATTATTCTTCTACTCCATAGATTTGTCAATCTATTAATTTTTTGTTACATTGGAGTGTTAGTGGTCTCAAATATTTCTACTAGTAATTTTATACAAACCACTATGTTAGCTTTGGTATTGACGAGCGCTTTCGGCAGTCAAGCCATCTTCAGGTCATTTACCAACAGAGAAATATGAAACCGTTCACTTTTTATATACCGTTTTACCGGACCTACCTAGCCCCGCCCCCTGACAAAGTAACATCTTACTTAGCTCCACCCATAGTGGAATTAATAAAAGTAATACAAGAGTGTTTGAAGCAAAATTACTTTAGGTTTAATAATAAGTTTTATATTCAGAAGAAGGGACTTCCAATGGGTTCATCAATGTCACCGATAATGGCAGAAATTTACATGAATTACTTTGAAAATAAAATAATGTCAACAGTGAAAAATAAAGACAAAATTAAGAAATGGATGAGGTATGTAGACGATATCTTGTTAATATGAGAGGGCGATGATGAAGAATTAAAGGTATTTTTTGAAGAGGTTAGCAAATTAGAAGAGAGTATAAAATTTAAAATGGAAGTAGGAAACAAGGATATAAATTTCCTAGATTTAGGCATAAGAATAACAAAAGAAAAGAAAAGAAAATTTGACATTTATAGGAAAAGCACATATACGGATGTTATAATACCAAATGATTCATACCATCCAATACAGTATAAAATGGCAGCGATAAATAATTTCTGTCATAGAATAAACAGTTGTATATAAGATGAGGGAAATAGAAAGAATAAAAATAATTGTAAAAAACAACAAGTATAATACGAATGTAGTAGATAAAATATTTAATAATATAAAATGAAGAGAAGAAACAAAAAATGAGAATAGAAAAGAAAAGAAGGAGTATAAAGGATCCATATCTTATATAGGTTATAACACAAGAAAGATACAAAAATGTTTTAGAAAATATAATATAGAGGTAGCGATTAAAAAATCAAAAGCCGTGTTTGATATAATAAAAACTACGAATTTTGAAGAAGAAGATGTATTGAAGAAAAGTGGAGTATATATGCTCAGTTGTGGGGAATGTGAAAAAGTGTATCTGGGTGAAACGGGTCGTCAATTTTGCCAGAGATTTAAAGAACATAGGAGGGGTGAAGGAGAGTTAATGACGAATTCATTATATGCTAGGCATTTTATAGAAGAAGAACATAAATTCATAGACCCAGTCATAAATTATAAGGTAATAAAAGTAATGAGTAAAGAAAGAGAAAGAAATTAAAGGAAGAAGTGGAAATATTAAAAATAAGAAATAAAGATGAAAAACTAATGAATATAAAAACCACATTTGAAAATGAAGAAATATTTAGCAGCTTATTAGACAACAAAAAAGAGTAAGTAAACGTAAATTGTAACGGCTACAAAATTGGTAATGTAAGACAACCCACTATGGGTGGAGCTAAGTAAGACGTTACTTCGTCAGGGGGCAGGGCTAGATAGGTCCGGTTAAACGGTATACAAGAAGTGAACGGTTTCATATTTCTCTGTTGGCAAATGACCTGAAGATGGCTTGACTGCCGAAAGGCTCGTCAATACCAAAGCTAACATAGTGGTTTGTATAAAATAACTAGTAGAAATACAAGGTAAAAATTTTAAATTTTTACCAATAAAAAACTTAGTGTTCCGAGTCAATAGTATTATGCTTATAATTAGTAAATATAAAAAACTTCCGAACAGGAGAACCACGCCTGCTGGCATTGATGACAGCTGTACCAGACAGTGTCAACCTGGAAACTAAAAAAACTTGATTTTATATAATTTTGTGAATAAAACTCAGAGACTAAATGTTGTAAATAGTCATAATTTTCTCAAAAAAATTAAATTTATTAGTTCCCAAATGCATTAATAATTATGTTAATTTTAAAAGAAAATCTACTCACTGAATTTTTAAAAATATTTTGTGAGTTGAAAGTTCAAAGAATGAGACAATCTTTATTACTCTCTTTTTTCATTTACTATTTGCTTACCATTTTACACATCAAGGTTAACCCAGAGTTCGTGTAAGCGTTTATTTGGAGAACAGAAATTAGGTTATCTGAAATAAATACTTGGAGTCGATTTGTATTCAATGAATTTAGTTTTATTTGTCAGATTCAAAAAATAAATCGATATTTAAATCACATATTGTTTTACTCTCCATTGACATAAAATATTCTTCACCCTCTTCTGCACATATTCCTATCCAATTACAATACAACATACTATTACGTTCTTTTATAAGAAGTTACCAATTCAACATATTAAAAAGAAAAAGCAAATATTGAAACTACAAGTTAAATTCGGTATACCTTAAATTTACTTAACGTAAACCAGTGCTTATTTTTCACATAACTTTCACACACACACACATTATTTCTTTAAATTCCCATTTTAATTAATAGAGCTCTTTCAAAATTTAATAGATCACTAGCTAACCGGTCTGTCAATTAAAAGTTATTAAGAGGTACTCATCCTAGTAGCATGTCTCCCCGGCGTTGCATCACTCCCGTACGTACACTTTTTTGTCTGTTTTAACGTCCGAAATATTGATGAAAACTGTTCTAAACTTAAACTTGTGATGAGTATTACTTTTATTCACATTTTTTATTGCTGCTTTACATTAACTCACTCTTTATTAGTCAGCCGACTTGATAGTTGCTCGCGAGCACTGTTTTATGACTGCGCGGGCTGAGGATCTTCGTCGACTGAAGTTTTAAAATGGCTAGGCATCCCTCTGCGCCCGGCAACTGGGTTCGTGATTGGCGGGTAGCATCTCGCGGCTTTCCTGTAGTCTCGTATAAGGCGAGAAGGAATTCTTAAACGTTACTTTCACGTTGTGAAAAGTGGCACACACGTGCGTTCGTATCCATGAATACGCACCCTACTGACAATAAACATTCTTGTACCGTGCTGTGACTTCCACGGAGCTACAGTCAGTGACCAAAAAATACACTCTGGGTGAATAAAAAGATTAACTCAAAGGTTGTCTACAAATGGTTAACATGAAATTCTTTAAATTATAAACCCCCATCAGTTTGTCCCATTACAAGAAATAGGATGAATAGGATAACCTCATGCTTTCCAATGTATAGATTAACCTCATGCTTTAACAACTGAACAGTACTATTTAAAAACATTGATGACTGTGTGAGTGCTGTAAGAGAGTAAGAAGAATTAGGCAGTGGCAGCTGGTGGTTCCAAATTTTGGTGGTTGCAGTAGTTGATTAAGAGGATGGGAGAGGGGTTAAAAGACATTGAACTATCACAATCACAGTTTGATAATAGTAAATTATTATTATAATTTTATAACCTCAAACAATGGATAACGTTTAAGTAGCGCACGTCCTCCCATATGTTTGTGTAGTAAGCTCTGACATTTACTATTGAAGTTGCAAGCGGCCTACAACCACCAGCCTGTGCATCACATTTGAATTGAATTGAACTGCGTGTAGAATCTGATACGCTCTCTGTTGAAATTTATGACACTTTTAGCTGTCTAATGTTTGTATACTATTTTAAAGTTTAGTTATTCTACATTGGTAGTTGTGCAATGCTACCAATCATAACACCAGCCGCAAGTGGAATTAGAAAACCAAAAAATAGAAACAGAGAGGAAGAGGAGTAGAGATGTGTGTGTGTGTGTGTGTGTGTGTGTGTGTGTGTGTGTGTGTGTGTGTGTGTGTGTGTGTGTGTGTGTGTGTGTGTGTGTGTGTGTGTGTGTGTGTGTGTGCGTGTGTGTTTTGTTAGTTATTTCCTAATGAAGTTAATTTGTATCAACAGAGTGTGATAGGGGAAAATAACACATTTATTTACAAAATAATTCTATTTAAACATAAGTTTTGAATAAAAAGGTAGCCTAATTAAAGTATGTAAGTATAAAATAAAAGGAGCTGAGCTTAGAACAGAGGAGAAAATAAAGAGGGTGTAGAACAGATTTTACTGAACTGTTCTTTTGCACAAAATAAAAAGAGAAAGAAACTCTAATTTCTATATTTATATAGCACATACAAACAAAAGTTTCATATTTTTGATGTTTTTTGATAAATATTTTTATCAAAATATTCCACATTTTGATAACAATGATAAATTTTTACCTGATGGCCTAAACTAGTTTTCACTTCGGAGTTCTATTAGAGTTTCTGACCTTTTTTTCTGGTAAAGTGAATTCATTTTTGTCACATTTCATTAGAATTACTTTACAAGAAGTTTCTTATAGACAAATGTAAAATAGTAAATATAATTAATTCACTACCAACTCAGAACACAAAGTTTTTTATGGGTAAAAACGTAAAAGTTTTACCTTATAGCCTGAACCAGTGTTCACTTTTAAAAAGCTTCTTCAGAAAACCGGTTCAGGCTATAAGGTAAAACTTTTACATTTTTACCCATAAAAAACTTTGTGTTCCAAGTCGGTACAGAAGTAATTATATTTAGTTAAGTAACGGGTATATCATGGACAACAAAATCCAAGAAGTAAAATAGTAATTATTAAAAAAAATCAATATTCAACAATACTACATTGATTAATTAGATACAAAACAATTCTTGTTTCTATTAATATTTTTTTCAAGTTTGTTTTCTAAAAAGATACTAATGAATTTAAATAGCAAATAGTTCTGCTTGTAAAAGTACCGGCTTCCAATAAAATGACTTATAAGATAAAAGAAAGATCATTGGTATGTGGATTTAAACATAAACCACAAAGTGTCAATATTACAATTTGCCTAGTAAACACTTAAGTAGTAATATGTACGTTCAATGGCAATAAGCTATTGTTCTTAATAATGACTCTATGTACTGTTCATGGTGGTCGATGTTAATAAGGAAGTAACATGTTATCTTGCAGACAATGCAAGCCGAACGGATGGTACAATGTGATCATTCACTAACATAGTGCTTGGCGGCTGCCTTCATAACACATAGTTATCACACACTCAGCTGTGGACAGAGAATGTTCAGATTATGCACTGGGGTCATTCACAGTACAATTAAATATGTACAAGGATATGCTACAACATATATTCAGCATTTAGGTTCCACACAGCTTCATTGTGAACTAAATGGAGAGAGACAGCTACATAAGATAGAGGTATATATTAAAACTGAAACTCATCCCAATGTAGGCCTATCTGTAATTAGGAAGTGGAATATAAACTTGATATAACGTCACTAAACCATTAATAATTTAATATGCCAAGAAATAAAATATACAGTATGTATAACAAGTGTGTGTGTGTGTGTGTGTGTGTGTGAGAGAGAGAGAGAGAGAGAGAGAGAGAGAGAGAGAGAGAGAGAGAGAGAGAGAGAGAGAGAGAGAGAGAGAGAGAGAGAGAGAGAGAGAGAGAGAGAGAGAGAGAGAGAGAATGCACAGATGTCTGAGAATAATGTGTATTTCATTGTCACTGAACAGACTGAGACTTGGTGGCCATAGAGAAAGTGAACAGACAAGTATAATTGGTAGATACAGGTATGAATAAATAACTTCAAAAAGACATCTACGATAAAAAATAGTATACAATAGAGTCAGAACACTGTGTTTCTCTGTTTAATGTAAACAACCACTGTTTACAAATTTCAAGGATCAAATCAGCAATTCTTGCTGATTAGAACCTGTTAAATGTGTTCTGTCAAACACATATTTCTGCCATGAAGAGTTGTTTTATTTCTAAATAAAGAGTGACAACCATATCATTCTCTTTGTATATTGCTCTCTCCTTAGATATAATCCAATTCTAACAACTTGAGAGCCAAGTATATTCCCCCCCAAACAAAACTGTATAAAGGTTAAAAATTAGCTAAAAATGAAAATACAATATGATTTAAATGACATCAATATAAGACGTCAATGAAACCAATTGCAAGAAAATTACTTTAATCACCCACTGCCCCGAATTTTTTAAATGAACATAGTGTTGTAATAAGAAGTGTTATCTACTACTTTTTGAGTTATTAACCACATTAAAAAGCTGATAAATTTGTTGGCACACTTAATTTTAACTTTTTGTCAATTTTCCACTCTTCAATTTGTTAAAATGTGTCACACATTGTTTAGCTACTATGTTTAGATACATTGTTACAACTAGCTTTGTTTTTTTTCTTGGATTTTGTTGCCGATGACGTGTAGGTTAATTAATTAATTAGAAGCATAATACTACTGACTCGGAACACTTAAGTTTTTAAATTATTCCTCAGGCTTTCACGGCCGGTGTCTGATGAATTGTTCATGATATCCGGGCTGTTTGGCCGTGGTCCATGGTTTAAAACAAACCAAACGTTTAGGCAGCTCCACTGGCTGCCATCATCAGTGGTATAAAAATCCTGCACGCCGGGTGTTTACGTACAGGCCCACAGTACTGTGGTATATAGCCCACATATATATAGCCTATACCACAGTACTGTGGGCCTGTACGTAAACACCCGGCGTGCAGGATTTTTATACCACTGATGATGGCAGCCAGTGGAGCTGCCGAAACGTTTGGTTTTTTTATAAACCATGGACCACGGCCAAACAGCCCAGATATCATGAACAACTTAAGTTTTTGTCGGTAAAAATGTAAAATATTTACCTTATAGCCTGAACCAGTTTTTGCTTATTATAAGCTTCATCAGAGGCTGCCACTGGGAGCACTGTCCATCTTGTTCTTTGTGAGAACGCGTTCTTCGAATTCGTTCTTTGTAAGAATGTGTCTATGTGAATGAGAAAAATGTGGTTATATCAATCTCCAGTGACAACAAATGAGCGGGATTGTCTGGATAGCAAAACCATTTGTTTGGAGTTTACTGCTGTTAATATTTCCTGCACATTAAACATAATACAAACATTGACAATTCTTTGCACATTAAATCTTATTGCTTCGTTGCTTGATATCTTTCACTTTTAAACATATCTGATCACATACACTGTACACTACACTGCATATATCTTAATGTATTGAATGTGACCAATTTTTGTAATTCTTTTTCAGCGAGTGTACGATATAGTTACAATCACCCCCTGTACAGAAAGGGTTGAGGAATTTTGCTATCTGTGTAGCGTGGTTAGTCAGGATGGAGGTGCTCTTAGGGATGTGATAAGTCATATAAATAAGCAAAAGGAGCATTTGCACAGCTAAGACCAGTATGGAGATCACCCCATATATGCAGGAAGACAAAACTCAGAATATTTGACTCAAATGACAAATTGCTGTATGGATGTGAGACCTGGAAAGTGTCAAAGGACATTACCACAAGGTTACAGACTTTCATAAACCGCTGCCTGAGGTACATAATGAGAATTTGGTGCCCCAAGACCATCTTGAACAGAGATCTATGAGAGGCCACAAGTCAGAGTACCATCCAACTACAGATAAAGAGAAGAAAATGGAGGTGGGTCAGTCACACCCTGAGAAGACCACCAGAAAATAGCGCTAGACAGGCACTGAATTGGAATCCACAAGGTAGCCGCAGACGTGGAAGACCGAGGAGCACCTGGAAGAGGACTATGGAAAGAGAGCTGGTTGGTGTCAACAAGATATGGAGGGAGGTGAAGGCCCTGGCAATGGACAGAACATGCTGGATTTCGTCGAGGCCCTATGTTCCACCTAGGAATTTATGGACTTTTAAGTCAAGTAAGTCCTGTATACATTCTCCTCCTCTTTATCAGTTGCTCCATTGTTATTTTCATTAACATCTAATGTTAATATGACACGACACTTCCCTTGATACATTCCACTGTATTGATTTGCATCAGCACCTCTGAGGAGCCCTTCAATATACTCACACTGATATTTTCTATGTGAATCTCTTTGCACCTCTTCTGCCACTCCTGTATTTACACTTGGCGACTCAACCTGTGAAAGTTACACTTATTTTGTATCAAATTGTCCCTAACATATAGTTTTATGTATGTCTATATATATTACATACATTCCATATTTCAAAATGTTGAAATATTTTTTCTATGTTATAGAAATATTTATATAGTCCACTCACTGTAGCTTTACAAGGATTATTAAATGTTTAATTAATTATGACCAAATTGTTAAAAAATGAAGGAATACAATACTTATGGTCTTTTATACCATGTTTTTGTTAATTAAAGATTGTACCAGAATTGTACCATCACAGCTTTAAAATTAAGGAACACTTCATTATAAACACATTGTTGTGTTTGGTTGCATATAATAAAAAATATTATAGTATAACAAAGAAAACTCAGACGACACTATAGGCTGACATTAATTTGTCAGTCATAAATAAAGTAATTTAATTATTTTAAATACTAAGCAATAATTCACAATCAAGAAATTGAATATTATATTGCTTATTAAATTACTATTGTTCATTAGTTATTTATTTGATTTCTTTAAAAAAAAAATATACCTGAGATGCAAATATATTGAAGTATATGTATTTAGTCTATAAATTGAAATGCTTTTGATGGTTCTTAAAAGTTCATAAATTTCTGTTTAGCACTTACACAGTAGTAACGACTACCATAATTAAGGATATATACCCCTGCCATTAAGCCTATGAATAGGCCCCTCACTCACAACTTCAAGAGCCATATAACATATCTACACTCCATTTCAGCAGTCATGAATAACAGCAATGCTAAATCATTTACATAGATTAATCATATTTTATATAGATTTGTTTGTGACTGAGTGAATATTTAATTTTAAATATATTTTGAAACATTAATCTGAAAATATAATCAACCTGAAAACACATTCTAGAACCACGTAGAGATGTCTGACATAGGTTACCTGACCTTGCTAATTTATAATGTTGCCTGATTAATGTACCTGGAAGCTTGTACATAATGTTTTGAAATAGGAGGCTTTGGCTGTGATGAATAAAGTCTATGCATCTGCAATTTAGCAAGTAATTGTGAGATTAAAGAAAAGTACTGGTGATTCCAGGATTAACAGTCCAGTTTTTGTGAAGTCTGTGTCTGTTATGCCATAACAGTCAATCAATGTTAAAGCATTTTATTGTTTATTTGTGTAGTAATTTTATATAACTTAGTGATCTTTGTTATTTATTTTGATAGTATATATTAGATAATTGTATAACTAAGGGAATTATTGTAATACAAATGTGTTTGTTTAGAGAGTGTGTTTGCGTAAGTTCTATAAGTGTAAATAAAAATTATGAGTATCAATATCCCCGGTGTTCAATAATTTATACCACTCTTTTAAAACTATGGTTCAATTGATCCTCATAATAATATACAGATGTATTGCAACAGTACATCTGCATACGTTACTGTGCATTGTTGCAGTTAGTTAACAAAAACTGCTAAATTAGAATAAATAATTAATATTGTCAATATTAAATAAATTCATACACAACATAGAACAAAAACATATATTATACAACAACACATAAACAAACAAAATCATCTACTGGTACAGATATGTAGATGACATTTTACTTCTGTATAAAGGCAATAATAAAAGACAAATCGAAAATTTCCATAAATACATACACAATACACCCCAAACTAAAATTCACACTAGAAATAGAACATAACAATAGTATAAACTTCCTGGACCTTACAATTAACAAAACAAACAACACACACACATATAAAATATACAGGAAACCTACCACAACAGACATGGTCATACACAACACATCTAACCATCCAACACAGCACAAACGTGCCGCATTCAACTATATGCTCCATAGACTCACATCAATACCACAAAGTAAACAAGATTATCAGGAAAAACTTAACACAATCAAATACATAGCAATAAAAAATGGATACACCCCCGAGCTAATAAACAAACTACACAGACACATCCTAAACAAAAACACCAAAACACAAAATACCAACAACACATACATACCAACCTAATAAATACATCACACTTACATACTACAACTCTAACACACACAAAATCGCAAACACAACTATAAAATACCTTACAGAACAAACAACACCATCAAAAAACACATTAACGATACAAACACAGACACTGACACATACAACAAAACAGGAATATACAAATTAAACTGCAGTGATTGCAAACATTTCTACATAGGCCAGACAGGGAGATCTTTTTCTTCAAGATTTTCAGAACACATAAAAGCCCTCTCTAATAACTACATACACTCCGCATTCGCCATGCACATACAGACTGAAAACTACAACTACACCAACATAGAAAGCAACCTGGAAATACTACACTACTTACCAAAAAGTAGGAAACTCAACACGGCTGAACAGTATGAAATATATAAACACCACACACTACAACCAAACAACATACTAAATGACCAACTACACTTCAAATCACATGTACTATTTGACACAACCATACACAAACCAAACAATACTTTGAATCCCAGCGCCAACCCCCTTCCACCAACCTGAACAAATCCGTTACAACTGTTTCAAGACATTCTGTATTTAAACCTAGTTGAAGAAGGTGAATAGCACACCGAAACGTACGAGGACATTAAGAAACGTAAGTGTTCACAAGGAAAGTGTAACGGGACAGTTTGGGTCTACCCGGGGTAATTTGGGGAAAGTGGAAACATAAAAGTATAAATAATAATAAACAAATTTTAATCATAAATTATAACGACGTAGGAAGCAAGCGAGTGGAATAGTGTCAAGGTCAACATCCCGACGCAAGAAAAAACAGTTATATTTTACCAAACGAACTTTGACCGATGAAGTCACCGGTCACGCCACATTACATAAGTGCCAAGCCTTTAAACACGTCACTTGGAATGCAAGGCATAGTCAACCTCGCGTCAAAAATTGGATACGTCATATTCATAAAACAATGAAATGTGATCACGTGACTCCCCACCAGTTCAGAACTCAATGCAGTATAATTCGGCCCAGACTGTAATAACAACTCGTGCGAATAGCACGTATAAGTTCCGAAAAAAAATCGCGGGCGCCCACAGTTCAAAATAATGTGCTATAAAATCAAAATTACACATAAGTAATGTGAATAACAGTTTTTTTTAATGTAATAACAGTTTTGGTGTTATATAGTGAAAGCAACAAGAAGTGTACGAAATGACAGAAAATATGGGACAGTTCTTCTGGACTCAAATATCAGCTAAGTAACCAACAAGGGTAAAACCAAAAAATTGCAACCAGGGCTCTTAAAATTTCGATTTCATTATTTTAATAAAAATGGAGATCTCCTAAAGTCTTGGGGTGTATGTGTGTGTGTGTGTGTGTGTGTGTGTGTGTGTGTGTGTGTGTGTGTGTGTGTGTGTGCAAGCGCTGGTTTCCATTATATAAGTTAAGTTTGTAGCTATTTATTTTATTTTTTTTTAATATTACTGAAACAAAAAATGTAAGAGAGGGAGAAGGAAGATTTTGTATGTAATGATGGGGTTGAAAGGAATGTATAAAGTTTTTTTTTTATTTTGATTGAAAAAGATAAATTTAATTGGATTTTATAATTTAATAAAGTAAGATTGATTTGAACATTAGAAAATTAATTATTAGTTATTCCAAGCAACCATCTTGTTTTCAGCTCGTCCAATTCGAATCCTGGACCCGGTAAGTAAAATTTTTAAGTTGGTAGCAGACAACATGGTGGCTACAAGAGCCGAAAGTGTATAGTTGTAAACAGGGTTTTGTTAATACATTCATAAACATAAAAATAAAACCTAACAATGGCGCCCGAATGGGGACCATTTGCATAAATAAAATTTATGCAAATGTGGACCTGTTTTGAGGAACAAGGTGGTTGTTTGAGGTAAATAAGTGAAAGGTTTATGTACGTTTAAATAGACGTACGAGTATAAGGTTATATTGTGATCATGTGTAGTGTGGGTAAATAGAAAACCTTGTTATGCGATAAGTATGTGTTATATATGTTAGTATTTTGACAAAAAAGTTATAATTTTACCATTACAAAAATGGAAAATAAGGAAATAAATCTGGAAAACACTCTTACCGAGTCAATGATTATGAGCGGAGTAAACGCTGAGTCGACCCCTATGGTCAGTAAAGTGTCGTTAGATGGATGACCTGTTCAATTTTATGAAAGCTCAAGATGTTAAGAATGAAAGTAGACTTAATGAAATAAAGAGTAATTTTAATGATAAATTAATTAACATAATAAAATATCGTTGTATTTGATGCCCACACTAGGGGCAAACACAAAAACGTTATAGTCCACACGCAATAATAATGTCACCTTATTACAATAACGAACTAATTAAAACAACAATCACTTGATCCGCACTCTACAATCTCGCCAGGTGTAACTAACAGACTAAGCTTATATAACTCACTGTTGCTTATATACAGGGGTGGATTAACCATTAGGCTGACTAGGCTGTAGCCTAGGGCGTGGCACTTTGGGGGGGGGCGCAAAATTTTTGCTAAAAAATAATAAAATTTGACAGCTAAATGTAAAATTGGTAATAAATATAAGGATAAAAATTTGATTTCATTTTGAACACAGGCACCAGTTTGCGAGAAATTATGGTAAAACTGTACATAAATAATAGAAGTGCTTTCCAAACTGTTTTCTCTGGGTTATGAGTCATTGGCGGCCAGCGCTTGTAGAACTATGCCACCGCCCAAATGTCATGGAATTGAATCTAGCCAGAAAAGAGAATCTAGTTGAACTTTACTTGAGTCTTAACAAATCCACAAGATATTTAACTGATTGTCTTCTTTCTGTAAATGATGTTAAATGTACCCTTAATAAATCTGTTATAATTCTGTACTTAGTTAATTTTTCCTTATAAAAGCCATGCAAACTACAAATGGTTGAAGGTGTAACTTTAAAACAATCTCTGAAAAATAGCCTCAGTTTTCAATTCTTGAGACTATTTCCAAAAACAGTAAGATATTTGAAATATTTCTAACCAAGACATATATTGTAGCGTGTTTAAAGCTTCATTCAGCCCCTTGGAAATAAACGTAAGAGTAGCTTACGGGAGGTGAGGGGGCTAAAATATAATTAACCTAGGGCGCCAAGATACCTTAACCCGGCCCTGCTTATATATAGCCCGCAAAACTTCCAGAATAATTTTCCATTTTTTTGGTGGCATGCTGGCGTAGTTACAAGTGCTCGAACTGTCTAGAGCTACATGAGTGCATGGCCTTGATCGAGACATTGTACCTGCTTGGCTAGACAAGAAACGTGTAGAATGATGCTCTCAACCTTCTGAGAGTGTTAGGTAAATGCCATTGCAATATTGAATAATAATAATAATTATTATTATATAACATTTATATTATCATATTACTGACACACACGTAAGAATGAAATATAGTAATTTGAAAACAATGTCTAATACCGGTGCCTTTTATTATCATTTACCATTAAAATTTTATTAACATTGTGTTAAGTTTGGTCAAAATTATGGGTTTAAAACATCATAATGAGGTGAGTGTTGAATTATTTTACCCCACTCAAGGCATCATAGCATGTGATAAAAACATGGCAAGACCACATGCTTTCATTAATGGTCTGTAAATGTAGGTATATTATTATTATGATAATTATTATTATCGTAGTAGTAGTAGTAGTAGTGTCAGAATTGTTACACATGTTATTCATAACATTTATAAACGTATTACCCAACTGTCAGTGAGTTGAACAGTCATCGTGAAGATAAATAGGTGTGCAATATATAACTTACAGTTTGCTAATTTCCTTATAATATGTTCATATTTAAAGTTAAATTAATTTTTTTTTAATTTGTATAGACGTTTATTTCTTATTAAAGGCAGAACGATGTAAACTGAACACTTATTATTAGTTTCTCGATGCACAGTAGACAAACACCCCGTTGCAAGGCTAACCAAATTTTCATTCACTTCGCACATGTGCAGAAAGTTTTGTGGAATGTTTCATAGCGTGAACATCGTCTGCAACAAGACTGGTAAGAAGAACGGAAGCATGTGTGTGACAGAGAGGGAAATAATATGGAAGTGAGACAGTGAACGTTATAGTGTTGTCTCCCCTCTCTTCTGTCTAGATAGCTTAGCTATACTTGAAAGTGGGGGTAATTCATGCATTAGGTCGGTGCAGATGACTGTTCAGGAAAGGCTGGCGGGCCTATAACAAATTAATTTAATACACAAACTACATGTAACAACCTTAAATGTAAATAAATATAAATTAAATAAATGTAAATAATAACCTCGTTTACAAACAGAATTAACACTGTCGCACAGTACTATAGAAAAATATTCCAATTAGCGCTCTCAAGCTTCACAGCTCGTCATCAGATCACAAAAATCAAATCAAATCGAATTTTTCCGATCTTATGATGAGCTGTGAAGCTTGAAAGCGTTAATCGGAATATTCTTCTATACTGGTGTGCAACAGTCTTCATTCTGTTTGTGATTATAACCACTAACACAACTTTATTAATTAAATAACCTTGTTCAATTAGTTTAAGTAGGCCTAATTCTCATCCAGATGCAGATTGCTGATTCTTCTTGATTGCTGTCATTTTATATGAGTTCACTTTACTTTGTTTTGCTGAAGTAGGGAGAATAAAGTATGAAATGTAGACAATAGTGCACCTGTGTACCTGTTATTAGGATGCATTTGTACAATTTGTACTACTAATGCGCTTTTCGTTTTCTTTTTTGGCCTCCTTATAAAGGAACCCAGAAGCCACTAGTGTTTTAGTTAGGGTCATTACTATAATATTATTATTTAGTAGTAGTAGTAGAAGGAGAAAAGTAACACACACATAAACACACACATTATATACTTTCCTCAAGATCACCTTAATTAAACTGAATGCCAAAATTCATATTGTAACGAGACATATGACCACGATATTTTGAACATCAAAATATAAGCAACATGTCATAATAATTGAGTGGAACAAGATACAATTAAGTAATCACAATAAGTGTACCAAGCATTAAAACTAGTGAAGTACAAAATGAGAGCCAATGACAGATAGCCAAAACACTAACTGACTACATTAGATGACCTGAATATGACCACTAATCTAGTAAATGAGTAGGGCATCCAATAATAGCCAAGAGAGTGAGAGTAATAAGAATATTAGTATAATAAGAAGCTGTAAACAACAGTATGATAACATATTATGTCCAGAATTATTGTAAGTTAATAGAGAACCAAAATTGTCAGATAACAGTAATAATTACCAAATAAGTTATGAAAAAATGATAATAGAGAGAAAAAAACCAATTGATAAATTACAGGTGATAAGTAATAACACTAATACATAATATAAAAAAGAAATAAAAATTGTAAATGAGAATAAACTCAGTCAACCCATTGTTGCATTAGAGTGGGGGACACATAACCTAACTACATGTACTTTCCACTTAGATTAATAAGAATTAATAACTAAAACATAATTAAACTAAAATCTCTTGGACAAAAAATCAAGTAGATATTGTAAGGGTTCTACCAATACCAAAATGAACTACCTAAAGTAGTATTTATATGGTAATTGATGTAAACAAAACGACCAAAAACAGACAGAATGGGAATCACCATGTAAAGTTTAGCTAAAACAAGTTGTAAAATTAACCAGAAACAGAAAGGGTGATATCTGTATAGTAAGGAAGATGGTACATCACTAGCATATTATTGTAAGATAATTATTATTACTAATGTAAGGCGTAATAATAATAATTAAGTACATCTGTCATGTGACACTAGCTGCAAGTACTATTACTAACTAAATATCACTATAGTATTGACGACTCGGAACACTAAGTTTTTTATAAGTAAAAACGTAAAGTTTTACCTTACAGCCTAAACCGGCTTTCACCTATAGAAGGCTTCATCAGAGACTGTCACAGGTAGCGCTGTTCATCTTGTTGTTGGTGACGGGATAGTTTTTCGAGGGAGATGTGTTCGAATAATGCGTGCGATTTGAATTGTGTCTGTTCGTTTAGGATGTCATTTTTATTTGTTTTTGTGTGTTTGTATATTTCTAATTATTCTAGAGTGTCTAGTTTTCGGCCTTTTGTGTGTACGTGTAGAATGTTCATGTTATTGTCGATGTTTTTATATGTGTGTGGTTTGCTTCAATGAGGTGGTTTGCAAAGGTAGATTCTGTAGTGGTGTGGAGTGCTTTTGTGTGTTCAATGTATCTCTGTTTGAAGCTACGTCCTGTCTGGCCTATGTAGAATTTATTGCAGTTTGAACAATTTAGCTTGTATACACCGGGTAGATCGAATTTGTTTTGTGCTTTGGGCATGCGTTTTGATAGTGTGTGTTCTGTTTTGTTAGTAGTTCTGTAAGCGATTCTGTATCCTGCTTTTTTGAATTTGTGGGAAATTTTTTCTGTTTGTTTGTTGATGTATGTTAGTGTTATGAATTTGTTGTTTTCTGTCTTTGTCTGTTGTTTGTTTTGTGTTTTGTGTAGGAGTTTACTGACTATTGTTCTGTCATAACCGTTAGATTCTGCTAGATATTTTATTGTGTTTAGTTCGTCTTTGTAGTCTATTTCATCTAAGGGGATGTTGTTAAATCTATGTATCATGGTTCTAAAAGCAGCTAGTTTGTGTTGTATTGGGTGATTGGAGGTGTTGTGTATTAGTGTGTCAGTTGTAGTTGGTTTTCTGTATATACTGAATTTGTGCCTGTGTTCTAGTTTTGTGATGGAGAGGTCTAAGAAGTTTATGGTATTGTTGTGTTCGTATTCGGCAGTGAAGGTTATGTTTTTATGTAATTTGTTTATGTGCGTTAGTAACTGTTCACATTGTCTTTTGTTTCCCTTGTATAGTATTAGAATGTCATCAACGTATCTGTGCCAATATAGTATTTTATGTGAGTGTCTGTCATTGTTTGTGAGTATTTTTGTTTTTTCTAAGTGTTGGAGGAAGACTTTGCTAGAATGCTGGATATGGGGGAGCCCATGGGTAGGCCATCGTTCTGTGTGTAGTATTTATTGTTATAAGTAAAGTAGTTTTGTTTTGTGATAATGTTCAGAGTTTCTGTTATTTCATTGATAAGTTCGTCTGGTGTGTTGTTCTGTTTGAGTTTGTTTTGTAGGATGGTGATTGTTTCAGAGATGGGGATGTTTGTGTACAGGTTTTTAATGTCAAAGGAGGCTAATGTGGCATTATGGGGGATGTGTATGTCTTTTATTTTTGTTACTAGGTCAGTGTTGTTTTTTACTGCAATGTTGTTGTCTATTTGTGTGTGTTGTCTAATAATTTTGTCTAGATATTTTGCCAGTTTGTGTGCAGGGGCATTACGGTAGTTGATAATGGGGCGGATCGGAATGTCTTCTTTATGGATTTTGGGAAGCGCTTGGAGTGTAGGTGCTGATGGTCGGATTTGTTTCATGTAGGGCTTTTGTTTATGTGCCATAATGTGTTTGGCTTTGTTGACTATTTGTTTTACTGAGTTTTGGTATCTGTCGGTGGGGTCGTGTTTTAGTTCTGTGATGTTGTTCTGTTCCATGAAGTTTTGTACTTTTTTGTGTAGGTTGTCTGTGGGGATAATTACAGTCGTGTTGCCTTTGTCAGCTTTTACAAATGTGATGTTGTGTTTGTGTGCCTTTTCCCTCAGTTTGATGGCTGTGTGTATTTCTGAGTTGTGGTTGTTGTTGTCTGGTCTCTTATGTACTCCTATTGTGTTGTTTATATTATGTCTTAGTGTGTCTTGATGTTCTGGTGCTGTGTTTTGTATATTTGTTTCTGTGTCAATTATGAGCTTTGTTAGTGTTTGGTTGTTATGTTTGTAATGTATGTTATGTTTTAGGTCTTTATCAAGGAGTGTTTGTTCGTTTTTTGTGAGTGTGACGTTCGTGAGGTTTACTGTACAAATGTCACACTCACAAAAAACGAAGAAACACTCCTTGATAAAGGCATAAAACATAACATACATTACAAACATAACAACCAAACACTAACAAAGCTCATAATTGACACAGAAACAAATATACAAAACACAGCACCAGAACATCAAGACACACTAAGACATAATATAAACAACACAATAGGAGTACATAAGACACCAGACAACAACAACCACAATTTAACGGTACATAAAGGCCCGTTATCTTAATTATGGGGTTTGAGGATGTTTCATAATGTTTTATTGTATTCATGTTATATAATATGGTTAGGTCCATTGTCCCTATGTCGTCATTAATAAACGACAATGACGCATAAACAATAGCGTATGAAACAAGGCGTTGGCCGAGAGAACAAAAGAGGGTGACGTCAGATGTACTAATACGTACGCAAATTTTGCATATTACCAGTTCTCAGTTCCACACAGCACATCAGAGCGTCAACAGCTTACATAGCTGTTGGCGTAGTTTTAACCAGAAGTGTTTTAGATAAATTACTATTTATAATCAAAATGTAACAGTAAATCTTCAAAGACTAAAAACAGCAAATTATTATTTAAATATGAACCGTAGAATCAGTGCTAGCAAAATAAATCGACGAGGGACATGCGGCGACCATCTGCCATGTTAATACGGAGGATCTGACACCAGCGGCGGAGCTACCGCGTCCACATTCAGAGAAGTCATAAATAATAACCATATCTTTATACCTTAATGAGCTCAATAAGAAAGAAACCAAATAAAATGTATCTGTGATAGTGTGTGTGTGTGTGTGAGAGCATGAGGGAGTGAACGACTGGCCATTGCAATAAAATATCAGGGCATTGGTTTGTGAGATATACAAAACATTGAATTAAATCAATCACATGTTATTAAAGCTGCAGCTAGAATCAAATTTAGGATAGTATTAAGCTTCACAGTAATAGAAAGTAATGATTAATAAATAGGGCAAGAAAATGTAGACGCCGTTTTGTTTTTGTATTTATATGTGACGCCATCTTTGGGTTGTGATTCAGTATTATAAATCTAATTCAGAAAAATTAAAAACAAGTTTATGGCATCCAAATGGTAGTTAGTGTCATTATTTCGATGACCTCAATGTTTCTGAATCTCGCTGAGTGTGAATCCTGGCCCTTAGAGAGGAAATTCATGTTGGGTATGAACCACATGCTTATACCGAGAGTGTTATGGTAAGTACATGTGCTTTATTCTATATTAGTAAAAATAAATATATATATATATATATATAAGAGTAGAGCTACAATTGGTGCCCGAACAGGGACTGTTAGGGATGGATATGGCCAGGTAGGAAACATACATCCTAGTACAAAAAAAAAATGAGCGGTGCCAGAGGTTTTAAATGGGATTAGTGAAGGGGGTTATTATAGAGATATTGGTGTCATAGTATGTTAATGGTTGGTTAGAAGCGGTTAGTAGTAAAAAAGAGGTGAGTAAGGTTAGATTGACAAATGCCAAAATAAGATATAGAGAATAATGAATAATAGAGAGTCACCCAAGCTAATAAGGATTGAGAAAAGGTTAGAAAGAGAAAATTCATGGTAGGAAGGTAATTGTAACTGAAAGGTAAATGATAAAGTGGAAATTGTTTTATAGAATCTAATATAATGAATGTCAAATACTTAAAAGTTAATAGAAAGTTGAAGTCGTAATGTCTTATAAAGTTTAATACAAGTTGTGTAAATGTAAATTGTTTAATGTAAATGCAACAATGTCAATGTGTAATGTACAATGTTTTATTATGTTGATGGTCATAGAGTGTGTGGTCAGGAGGTCGCTACAGGGGTAATGACGTTAGCAAATGTTAAAAGATAGTAGATCTTGAATGTTAAAAAGATAAAGTTAGAAATGGTGTTGAGCAAAATATAGTATAATGTCATTGCAAAAAAATATATAAAATGATTATAAAGTTGAGTAATAAAATCTGAATAATGAACATGTCTGCCATAGTAGTTGTAGGTTGAATTTTATAGAAATAAATAGGTGATGGTGTTTTGGGAATTTTAAAGGAATTGTTTACGTGTTATGTTATTTATAGGAATATATATTTTTCTCTTATAAGGAAGAGATTGAATTTCGTGATGATTAAAAAAAAAAAAAATCAGTCTATTTTGAATTCTTGTTGTTGTTGTTTTGGAGAAGTTAATTGGACAAACCAATGCCTCAGACACAAACCAATGCATCTAAAGGGAAAAATATCAGTTGCAGATATGGAAATATATTAGACCACTATTTTAAAATTTTGTATTCGATGTTTCAGAGTTTGGTGGTGTTGTGACCGCGGTCCTGCGCTGGCCGGTATGTCAGAACAGGAACGTTAAGTGCCTCTTGGCCTTATGGTGTTGGGATCTCTCTTGAGAAGTCCAGTAAGGTCAGATGGTACGAGCAGCATCATTGAGCCAAGGGTAAGTGATTGTATTTTTTTTATACTAACTTTACAGGGGGTTGTGGCGACATATCTGAACTGATCCTTTTAGAAACGTAAGAATGAGTCAATGAAAGTTTTTATGTTTTGACATAAAACCTTTCATTGAGGGGGTTTGTAACGGTACATAAAGGCCCGTTATCTTAATTATGGGGTTTGAGGATGTTTCATAATGTTTTATTGTATTCATGTTATATAAAGTATGGTTAGGTCCATTGTCCCGATGTATGCACAAACAACGCGTATTCAGTAAGAGGAGAATAATTACAAGGTCACCGGTGGACGGGCGAAACCGAGCAGAGATAATGGCGGTGTAAGTGGAGAAAGACTTTAATAACAATTCTTATTGGTTCACAAGGCTGTGTCGTCATTAATAAACGACAATGACGCATAAACAATAGCGTATGAAACAAGGCGTTGGCCGAGAGAACAAAAGAGGGTGACGTCAGATGTACTAATATGTACGCAAATTTTGCATATTACCAGTTCTCAGTTCCACACAGCACATCAGAGCGTCAACAGCTTACATAGCTGTTGGCGTAGTTTTAATCAGAAGTGTTTTAGATAAATTACTATTTATAATCAAAATGTAACAGTAAATCTTCAAAGACTAAAAACAGCAAATTATTATTTAAATATGAACCGTAGAATCAGTGCTAGCAAAATAAATCGACGAGGGACATGCGGCGACCATCTGCCATGTTAATACGGAGGATCTGACACCAGCGGCGGAGCTACCAGCGTCCACATTCAGAGAAGTCATAAATAATAACCATATCTTTATACCTTAATGAGCTCAATAAGGAAGAAACCAAATAAAATGTATCTGTGATAGTGTGTGTGTGTGTGTGTGTGTGTGTGAGAGAGCATGAGGGAGTGAACGACTGGCCATTGCAATAAAATATCAGGGCATTGGTTTGTGAGATATACAAAACATTGAATTAAATCAATCACATGTTATTAAAGCTGCAGCTAGAATCAAATTTAGGCATCCAAATGGTAGTTAGAGCCATTATTTCGATAACCTCAATGTTTCTGAATCTCGCTGAGTGTGAATCCTGGCCCTTAGAGAGGAAATTCATGTTGGGTATGAATCACGTGCTTATACCGAGAGTGTTATGGTAAGTACATGTGCTTTATTCTATATTAGTAAAAATATATATATATATAAGAGTAGAGCTACAACAACTCAGAAATACACACAGCCATCAAACTGAGGGAAAAGGCACACAAACACATCACATTTGTAAAAGCTGACAAAGGCAACACGACTGTAATTATCCCCACAGACAACCTACACAAAAAAGTACAAAACTTCATGGAACAGAACAACATCACAGAACTAAAACACGACCCCACCGACAGATACCAAAACTCAGTAAAACAAATAGTCAACAAAGCCAAACACATTATGACACATAAACAAAAGCCCTACATGAAACAAATCCGACCATCAGCACCTACACTCCAAGCGCTTCCCAAAATCCATAAAGAAGACATTCCGATCCGCCCCATTATCAACTCCCGTAATGCCCCTGCACACAAACTGGCAAAATATCTAGACAAAATTATTAGACAACACACACAAATAGACAACAACATTACAGTAAACAACAACACTGACCTAGTAACAAAAATAAAAGACATACACATCCCCCATAATGCCACATTAGCCTCCTTTGACATTAAAAACCTGTACACAAACATCCCCATCTCTGTAACAATCACCAACCTACAAAACAAACTCAAACAGAACAACACACCAGACGAACTTATCAATGAAATAACAGAAACTCTGAACATTATCACAAAACAAAACTACTTTACTTATAACAATAAATACTACACACAGAACGATGGCCTACCCATGGGCTCCCCCATATCCAGCATTCTAGCAGAAGTCTTCCTCCAACACTTAGAAAAAACAAAAATACTCACAAACAATGACAGACACTCACATAAAATACTATATTGGCACAGATACGTTGATGACATTCTAATACTATACAAGGGAAACAAAAGACAATGTGAACAGTTACTAACGCACATAAACAAATTACATAAAAACATAACCTTCACTGCCGAATATGAACACAACAATACCATAAACTTCTTAGACCTCTCCATCACAAAACTAGAACACAGGCACAAATTCAGTATATACAGAAAACCAACTACAACTGACACACTAATACACAACACCTCCAATCACCCAATACAACACAAACTAGCTGCTTTTAGAACCATGATACATAGACTTAACAACATCCCCTTAGATGAAATAGACTACAAAGATGAACTAAACACGATAAAATATCTAGCAGAATCTAACGGTTATGACAGAACAATAGTCAGTAAACTCCTACACAAAACACAAAACAAACAACAGACAAAGACAGAAAACAACAAATTCATAACACTAACATACATCAACAAACAAACAGAAAAAAATTCCCACAAATTCAAAAAAGCAGGATACAGAATCGCTTACAGAACTACTAACAAAACAGAACACACACTATCAAAACGCATGCCCAAAGCACAAAACAAATTCGATCTACCTGGTGTATACAAGCTAAATTGTTCAAATTGCAATAAATTCTACATAGGCCAGACAGGACGTGGCTTCAAACAGAGATACATTGAACACATAAAAGCACTCCACACCACTACAGAATCTACCTTTGCAAACCACCTCATTGAAGCAAACCACACATATAAAAACATCGACAATAACATGAACATTCTACATGTACACACAAAAGGCCGAAAACTAGACACTCTAGAACAATTAGAAATATACAAACACACAAAAACAAATAAAAACGACATCCTAAACGAACAGACACAATTCAAATCGCACGCATTATTCGAACACATCTCACCACACACACACAGCTTCGATCTTTCGAAAAACTATCCCGTCAACAACAACAAGACGAACAGTGCTACCTGCGACAGCCTCTGATGAAGCCTTCTATAGGTGAAAGCCGGTTTAGGCTGTAAGGTAAAACTTTACGTTTTTACTTATAAAAAACTTAGTGTTCCGAGTCGTCAATACTATAGTGATATTTAGTTAAGTAACGGACACGTCATGGACAAAGAAATCCAAGAACTATTACTAAGTTCTCAACACAAGAGAATGCACCAATGTAAAACACAAGATTGTAAAACAATGTAGTAACTGTAATGAACAATTATGAACAAGATAGTGCCTTAAAAGACCACTACTTAATTAAGAATGAAGTAAAGTAAGGTGACACCTTATAGTACAATATAGAGGTGATTAAATAGACTCAAAACTAGAAAATAACAATGTATTAACAGTAACTAGAGCGAACAGTAGTTGCACTGATCATGTATGTGTAATTGTAACACAACAGAAATTGTCCAGAGACAAATATTCAAATGTAATTAGTCAATATAGTCAGTAGAATCATAGGCCTAATGCAACATTAGCATAGGAGATACATTTTGTCAATAATAATAAGTAGATAATAAGTAAAGAGTGCAAAAGGATTTGAAAAGCATAGTATCGAAGAGATGTGTTTTTCATTTGTTAATTTTAGTGAAAGAATACCTAAATTTATTAAGAAATGGTATAAAGTGTTAATTTCAAACAATATCTTCCTTAATCATGGACGAAAATATATCATGTGTGGACTCTAAATTAAGAGTCAAATGTTCGCCATGCCGTAATAAGCTTAGATTCACAATCAGAGGTGTTATAAGAAAGTTATGTCAATTTAAAGATATTTGATTTATTTTGGACAAAATGTTTAGCGTCAGTTCGTACTCTTAAACCCAAAGTCCCACGCTTGTTGGCTTGTTGTAACAATTAAATAATTCAGCAAAGGGGGTATGTGTGCTCAAGGAAAGATCCTTAGCCAATCAAAAGAGAGAATTCGATAATTTTTACAAGGAATGCAAACGAAAACAGCAGAAACGGACACCATTTTGGAACACTTCTTCAAGACCACCGAGGCAAGACAGATGACAGCTCCGCATCACCAAAAAACGCCAGTCTAACCTAACTTTGTGCGTGTAATCAAATGTAAACAAGGAAACATAACCCTATATTAGTAAAATCATTATAACGTTTTTTATTTGAGGTTCAGTGAAGATCTAATAGTGCGACATAAATTGCTAAGTGTATAATCCATAACAATTACGCGAATTGAAGGGAGTAAAGTGATTTTTTATTATATTTAAGGAATTTATGAAATTGACGATATATTTTATTGAAACAACATTAATACTATGTGTACACACGAACGAATAAAGGTTATTGCACCTTATTATTTTCATTAATTTGTTAATTATAAAGAGAATTCTCAATTTAATTTTATTTAATTAGTAGATGAGAATTATAAAGATGATGATAGTTTTTTCAATATAAACACTAAGAGTGTTTGAATTAATATTATATCGATGAAGTTATTAATAGATAAACCGATGGTAAACTAACAACAGTTAGCCAGAATTTTGAGAATTGTCAATATTGACATGATTAATTATCAAAAGCTAATTGAGGAAATAATTTGTGCCTAGATTTAAGAAAGTTTCTAATATTATTACAATATTTCACTATTTCATTACTAAAAGAAGTTAATACCAAGATAAATATGATTCTAATAATTAACAGATTACCTGTAAAGTAATCCAATATAACTGATCAGATGATTCTTCCTGGAACACTGAATTAATTTATTACTTTATTGTCTTGGATTTCATTGTACATGACGTATCCGTTACTTAACTAAATATCACTATTACATTAACGACTCGGAACACTATTCGTTGTCCATGACGTGTCCGTTACAAAACTAAATATCACTATTACATTAATGACTCGGAACACTAGTGTTCCGAGTCGTTAATGTAATAGTGATATTTACTTTATTGTATTTATATTTTATGTGTTATAAAAGAATTATTAATTCATTTAAAGTTCATTGGTGCCAGTTACAATACACCAAGTTAACCTATAATGTTGGAACCAGACATGGCTATGATACTTTCTGTTATGCATTAAGATGTAATTAATTTTGTAATCACTCTCCAACTACTCAATAATGGTAGTATAAGTCTTCTGTTTGTTTTATTTGTATTCTGCAGTCTAAAAGGACCTACATTTTAGATATCTAGTTTAACCAAAAAATAAGTTTAATAATTCTAATACACTTTACATATTAGACATCTACACATAATTACATCCTAAGCGAATAAACTTTTACATTTCCCAAAAACTTAGACTAATTTAATTACATTATTTGCACCAATTTAAATTACTTCAATTACATTATAAAATCTCCATAATGTCAATTATTTCATCAAAATAAAAGATTATTGTGGTTATCAACTCATTCAACACTGTAAACATTGCTTACCCAAACTGCCATGTATGCGCACAACACTCTATTACTTTGATTGTAATATCTTTACCATCTATTACCCAATTCAATTCAAAATTAATTTCTCAAATTGATTACCAAAGTTTCACATCTTTTAAATTAATTTACCCATCTCAAATTAATTAAATAATTTCAAATTAATTTGATTCCATCTTTTCCCAAAACACAGTAACTTACTTCAATTACCTTATTCAAAACAATTTGCCTTCATTTAATTCCCATCATAAACTTTAATTATATGCTGTTAATTGTCTCACCTAACAAAACACTATTACTGGTACCCCACCAAAATCACAAATTAATTACATACAATACAAAGTGCACATAATACCCTGTCTCAGCTGATACTTTATCAAAACATCAACATAACCTTATTGCATAAGTACATTTAACACATATAAACACAATACTACTTTATATACAACCTGTTTCATTAAATGTCATTGTTTACCAAAAATCATTTCATTATTCAGTCCAGTAATTAAACCATTAACTCTCATAATTAAATGTTCATTAACAATAACAAATATCTAACCACAATCGTCGAAAATTAGTCTGATACCCACATTACACATTTAATTTTTAAATAAATTTATTTTGTTGTTATTATTATTATAATAACTATCAACATCAATTTTGTCCATTGTATTCATATAATACTTAAAAACATTATTGCATACTATTAATTCATAACCCGTCGACATCAGTATCTTTGGTCCAATCTACCGTATTATTATTATTCATCACCATTAAATATTTTGTCATTTCCTGATCATTGTCATCTGCTACTAATATCCCACTTCTATACATAGGTAAGTACTCAATATAATCATCGTCTATTACTGCACTAACTGCATCGCAAGGTAAGAATTCAATATCATCAACTCTCTCTATATCTAACATCCCTACTAATTCTCTATAACCTCTCTTTAACTTGAACATCTCTATCACTCTCTCACTCTCAAAATAATCATTTTCCCAATCCCATTTCACATTCTCGTTCCACTCAGAGGGCAACACTATAACATTAATACAACATCTGGTCTTACCAGATACACTAAAAACCAAGGTACATTTTGAAGACCTTTTGTCTTCTACAAAAACTATCGAGGAACTCTTGTCCTCCAACAACACTTGTGAAGTCTCTTCTCCACATTTAACCCTAGAAAAATTTTCCCCCTGTACCCACTCTACATTTAAACTCTCTCTCCATTCTTTCTCCAACTCATCAAATACTTATCACTACTCCATTACTAACCCCAACTAACGTTCTACTCTCATCATCACTAATATTATTCACTGTATTAACCACATTACTCACCTTGTTCTCCGTTATTTCATTATTTATATTCTCACTACACTTACCTATATCTCTACCATTTTCTATCATCACTACACTCTCATCATTATAATCATTATTCGCTATTTTATTCTCTAACACCCCACTTTTAATTAACACCCCATTATTATTCATCATTTCGTTATTATCATTATCACTTACAATAACCCCACATTCAACTACTTCGTTATTATTATTATTCCCCATTATTTCACTATCATTATTTTCATTCTCATTTACCTTGTCAACTATAACCTTGTTATTTTTCGTAATTATCTACCCATTATAATTATCACTTGTCTTGTCATCTGTTACTTCATTATTTATGTTCTCGTTACACTTATCTGTATCTATTTTCCACACTCTCATTTTCTCAATACTTTGTTTTAACTCGTTAAAATTACTCTCACATTTAACATTTACTGTATTGATATCATTCTTGAGTTCATTAAACTTACTCTCTAACTTTTCACTTTGTTTGTTAAACTTAATGTCATTATTATACCAAAACGATTCTTTACTTCATTAAAATTGCTTTCCATGATATTAAATAGGTCATTCATTGACAATTCCTTTACTTTAGTTGTTACAGGAATCGATTCTGCTTTTGCTTTGCTCATGACAATCGACTCGGTTAGACTACATTCGTTGGTTACTATTAAATTGGTCTGAATTCCCAAATCACTCATATCAGCTGACTTGGTTGATACACTTTCTTTGTTTACTACAAAATTTGACTTACTTTCAGATTCATCCATGACGGTTACGTCAGTTACATTTATTTTATTTTCCATATATTTCTTTTTCTTTCTATATCTTGCATGCACAATTATACAGACTTTGACTTTAATTTATAGTTTAACGTAATCACTTACAAAAATGCCATCACTCCCAAATAATCCATCTCTGTAACTAAAATTAGGTCTAGCTTATATTTTATATAAGCCATCCCTAAGTTCGGGCGCCATTTGTAACAATTAATTTTTTCTTAAATTTACAATTATTATATTCCACGACTTACCTTCTCACTCTCGCCGGGGTTATATAGACGAAACTGTCATAGAGTTGATTATTTGGGTTTTAATGGCGAAATAAACTGCTTAACACATTTTATGCTGACTAAATCAAACATGTTCTTTTATTCAGAAACCTTCTTCTCTCTTTACTAACACTTCCCCCAACTCCTCACACTCTCCCCTTTCTTTTAACAAGTTACTCCAATTTTTTATAACATCAGAATCATAAATATGAACTTACAATTGCTTAATAACTATCTTTATTAAAAAGGATTAATTACGATAAAGCTATTTGTATCAAACCAGTACTTTTAATATTTTTGTATTATTCCCCACACACACTTTCTCACTCTTATTCCCATCATCTCTTTAAAATCCCCATTTCTTAGAGGAGCTCTTGCAATTTTTTATCTTGATTACAAAAGGTACTTATCCAGTCTGTGGAAGTATCCGATCTGTTGCAACCACTATTGTAGGTTCATGTCTTGCACTTCACATTCCAGAAATCGTTTTAAACTTCAAAAAACTGACGTAATAGTTTCTAGCGCTCAGAAAACTTGGCCTAGGGCCTAAAAAGTCTTAAATCAGGCACAGGTAATGCCCGTTGTCGCAAACCATTTGTTTCTCTGAAACACCTCACTGCAGGAACAAATTGTTTCGAACCATTCCTTAAAAAGTGTTGCATTCACCATACTCTTCTCTGGCTCCTATAATATACTGCGAGAGACTTTGTTTATATTTTAGAAGGCCCTTGGTTTTGCCAACTTGCCAGTAACCATAAAGGGTAATTTATGTGTTCCCGCAGCATTACTACATGCCAAAACAGTTAGATGCTCCTTACTCATTTCGAAGCCAGGTGCACTTTCTTCTTTTTTTTTTTAGTCTAGGCTTCTCTTTTGAAGTACCTTAAAATTTAGGCCAGTCTCGTCAGCTTTATACACTCTGGGGAAAATAGTTTCCTGCTGCAACCATCCCAGCATATTCACTAACATACTTTACCGCTGCAGTGTGATCGGCAGATAATCGTTCACTCATAATTGATAACTCACATATGCCTTTTTTCCTATCTATCTAGCCATCCAGTGCTGGTGTTGAATGACACATCTCCATTCATTGGCTTACTAAGGTGAAGTGCCCTTTCCTTGATGATGGCCCACTTAATGAAGTACCTTTTTCTCTTTCCAAGGAACACCATAAAAAAGTACCTTGTCGAGTTTGTTAAATTGTGAAACTTTTGAGGTCTGGCGTTTTTTAATACAATCAGCTGAAGATGATCCACAAAACTGCTCAAATATAGCATGGGCTTTCCTTCCAATCCATAATGGTTGCATTTACAACGCCGAATTCAGCAGCTAATTTCAATGCACTTTCCCTGTTATCCAAACGTCTTGAAACTTCTAGTTTGTTTTTTAACGAACACAAAGTATCCTTTCGTTTAGTAGCCATTTATATGCCTCTTAAGTCTCCAAGCAATTAAACTAACGTAAACAACACAAGCGTGCACTAAAAATTGTGGACCACTCACTGGAGTAATAAACAATGACCGTGTGCACTTTCAGACTGCTAGTGCTGGGGTCGTTATCTGCCACTCCCCCTACCCAGCCTAGTTACCAACTAAGGTTACCTGTGAGTAAGATCTTACTTAGGCGAATAACTGACGTGCATATACGTTCGATTTGCATTTTATGCGTATTTTAAGACCAATTCTGGTTACTCCAAAAAGGCTGAGATTCCACTTACTGCAAATTAGCTGGACTCTACTGTATTGCAAACTACTTGTATGTGGACATTTCCAGACTTATAACTGGTAAAAATCAAATTCTATCCATGTAAACCAAATTTCTACGCACAATATTAAAGTGATTCTAATAAATACAACTATTATATTAACGACTTGTGGTTCTAATACAATAATATTCTTTGAATTACTTTAAGAAAAGTTATTTTAACAGAATAATCATTCTTAAATACTAGTATCTTCTAATTGTATAACAAGCACACATAAAATTTGTTATGATACACTTGCTGCAAAAAACGAACATGTCAGCATTCACAATATCCTTGCTGTCATGTGTCATGGAGGCTATCTACAGCATACATTTTGAACTATAACAGTTAACAAATTTAAATACAGTAGAACTCCATTTATCTGAATCGCCAATTATCCGAATCGATATCAGGAAATGGGATGGAATAAAATTAATGAAATTTCGACAAAACAACAAATTCAGGAAGAAAAAGAAGAGGTAATGAACAAGAAGGAATACGAAAAAGAGCAAAAAAAAGTGTCGAAGAAAACGAAGCTGTATCAACTGAAGACATCCTCCAGAAAATCACTGTACAAATTCCTGGCTGTTTCGAGTGTGATGTGGACGACATAAACGAGTGGTTCCAGTGCTATTCACCGGACCATGGATATCAAATTTTTTACGATGATGGTAAACGATGAATCTCAGCAGATGGACGAAGGCGATGTCAACGTTGCTTCAGTTGAACCGGAACAGGAACCTATGGTAAGTGAGGCATTCGCTTGTTTTGAAACTGCCTTAAAGCTGATTGAACGGCAGCCTGAATGGGACCATGTAGAGCTTCTTGCCATCAAGCGATTGCAGGACCTGGCTGCACGCAAACGAGTTTCTACATCAAAACAATTAACTTTTACATGTTCAACTGAAAAATTATAAATTATGTGCGAGTATTATTTTTAATTTTGTTGTAGTACAAGTGAACATTTTCCAAAACACGTGTCACCTGGTTCTCATTAAGACACTGTATTCGTGTAATAAAAATAACAAAAGTGATTTTTGAGCAATTTTCGCGTTTTCTTTCACAACATAACCTTTTTCTTATGTTTGTCCCAATTATCCGAATTACGTCGGGGTCTCATTAGTTCGGATAAATGGAATTCTACTGTATCTGTAACGTTATTGAGTATTTATTCACATATGAGGTGCTATCACAAAGAAACTGAACTGATCAGCTATGTGGTCAGTGTTGGCTACAGTTTACCGCTGCTAGGGATCCAATACTGTTCCAGCCCCCCCCCCCTGTACTGTTGAGCTATGCCCCAAATAGTTAGAGCAAATGTGAAATTTTATGTAAGCAGTCTTGTTTTATGGCCAAACATTCTTTAAAGACGACAACTATGTACCAGTACAACTCCTGACAAAGTCAACAAAATTTTCAACTTTTTGGTGCTGACTCTCAAATTACTTACTATTTTTGTTGTTGCTAACACAATCTGGTATTTCATCTACTGCATTTCAGAACACGCATGGCATTGCTAACAAATTGTAGCGGGTCAAATTTTGTGTGTCTTTATTTTAACCGTTTGGGGCCTATATTTATATTTTTATTTATTTCATTTTGGGCGGATTGTCATTGTGCAACGTATGTGTCAGTATAACAGTCAGTGTAACAGAACAGTGAAACAACGCTAGAAGACGCAGTTGTTGTTGAGGAATGCGGCAGAGCATTTGCACCTCCACCAAAATTCCAAGAACTATGCGAGAGTGTGGCATTGCGCTCCCATGCGCACACCAAGCATGGGCACCTACCCAAGCGTTGGCAAAAAAGTAAGATGGCCAGAGAGTGAAATTTTCATCGTTCATTTGGTTTCACTACGGAAGTGTCGTTTAGACCACGCCCACTTAAATGACATCAGCAGAGCCAAGCCCAATATTAAGCTCTGGTCATCCACATATGTCAGCTCCATTCCCTATATAAAATGGTTACACGACAGCAAAGGAACAAGGAGCGACGACGAAAACATCGTGGCATTGAAGAACAACTTCCATGCAGGAACAGGTAGATGTACCTGTTACGTTCACAACCACACAGTCGACATTAGCCAGAGACGCGACACAGTCAACTAGAAGTCGACTCTCTTGATATACGCTAACAGTTTGGTTTAGGCCCCGGTCGGTGGTGTTCTAAATACGTCTAACTCAATTATATCGTTAATACCGACCGGGACCCGAAGAATTAACGACTTTGTGAATTGTTGCATTGCAGTGATGGTCTGATAACATTAATAACAATGAATGGAGTCGTAACAAAGCACGTGTTCGGTCGGTAGTGCGTATCCCCTTAAAACTAAAACGAAATGCGCAATGATTAACTATGGTGTTATTTGAATATAATCTTTTATGGGGGTTTTTGTGTGTATATTGTGTGAATGCGTGTGCGAGCAAAAGCTGGGCTACCTTATAAATATAAGAAGTATATTATCAATGTAAGATGTATTTAACCTTATCAATACCTGTTTTGTTCTTGTGTGTCGTGGAGTAAGGAGGAGCTGTTTCAGTAAGTAAAGTGTTTCTTTCATAACAAAATGTGTTAGTCTAAGTTATTTCGTCATTGCCATTTCCTCATTTCTGTGTTAAAAATTCGTCTAACGTTCCGGAATCTTTCTGAGTTATTAATTGGGTGGGTCAGATTGCTAAATTGTCCGTTTTATTTAGGGTGGAGTGTAAAGGTTTTCGATATTTTATCCTATAAAAAATAATCGTGGCGACCTTGGTCTTCTGGTAAAATTTCAATAACAGGTAAGTGTTGTAATTGCGTGCAGGTAAGTCCTGGTAGTGATTTTATTTATTTTATATATTTCGGCTTATTTTTTTTATTGTTACAAATGGCGACCCTGCCAGGATTTTCGTTTAATTATAATTTTATACGAGATAGACCTATTTTAATACACAGAAAATAGGATGTGGTAATGACGAATGTATAAAAATTGTATTGCACATATTCACAGTGGTGATTAGGCGTTTTGAGTATCGAAAAATAGTAGTTTTATATATGAGTGTTATACAAACGAACTTTAAAAATGTCTATAATACAAAGTAATGATAGTGATTTTGCATGGGACGAGTGGGAGAATGAATTTCGAGGTGTTGTGGGTGAGATGACAGACGAGGAATGGGGTAATTTAGACGATAGGTTAACCCGAATGGAAGAACAAGAAGAAGGAATATTCGCAGAAATTAATAAACATAGTGAGATGACCAATGATACAGGTAAGATAGTTGAAGAGATAGTGGTAGAGAATAAGACAGAAAATAGGCCGAATGATAATGATAACGACAGAGTGGGGGTAGAAAAAAAGGAGCGTACATTGGAGGATGTGATGAATCTTTTGAGAACAGTGTATGATAATCTGAACAAGGGTTTTGATGAATTACAGGAAATGAGGGATAAACATTTTGATAATATGATGAAGGGTTTTGATGAATTACATGTAGAATTAAACAAAACAAAGGAAACAATGAGTAAGGGTTGTAATACAATAAAAATTGCTTTTGATAAACCAGACGAGAAGCGGGAGGAGAATAGAGGTCAGTTAAAAGAGAGTACAGAAGTTGAGTTAACACAGGTAAGTGGTAATAATGTCTTTGATAATAGCGAAGAAATAATTAACAAGGTAAGTTACAGTTGTAAAAATGAATTAATAAATAATAGTGATAAAATAATTGAAAACGAGTTATTTAAGAATGATGTGATGAAAACAAATAGTGATGATGAAGTTTGTGGTGAAGTAGAATTGAATAACAAAATGTTAGCGAGTGTTGATGAAATTGAGAGAGAGTGTGATGAAAGGTTAGGGTGGCAAAGGGCAAATTTTCCCCGTGATATAAGTGGAGTAAGGACTCCGCTAGTAGTGAATTTTGAGGACAGAGTTTCCTCCGTTAATTATGTGGAAGACAAGGTGTCTTCAAGCAGTCCCCTAAATTTTTGTAAACCTGGAAAAGCCAGGAAATGGTATAGTAAGTTTGTTGTGCCCTTTGCATGGAGTGAAGTAGGTCAGTGGTGTGGTGACAGGTATTGTGATGAAAGTGATTATGAGAGAGAGAAAGAGTTAGAGTGGTTCAAGGTAAATAGAGGTTATGTAGAGCTGATAGAGAAGATGGATATAAAGAGAGTTATGATAAATAATGTAGACATACCTTGTGTAGTAGTAGACAATGATTATATTGATGATAAATGTGTACCTGTAGGAAGAATTAGTGTACTTGTAGTGGAGGAATATGATGAGAAAATAAATTACCTGGGTGTAACAACAAATATTCACGGAGGCGGGATAAAAACAAATAATAGTGACAAGTCTTATGAGATAATAAAAGGGAAAATGAATGACATAGAGGTAATGGTTTATGATAAAAATAATAATAATAAACTGGATGTAAATAAAAATCATTTAGTATACAAATATGTGAGGTATATTTTTGACGATGGTGGCTAAAATATAAAACAGAAAAGACAGTTAAATATTTTGTTTTAAGCTATTTGACTTGGCTGATTTGGAAATTGAGATGTGATAACTGAGTAAATACTGAAGTAAATTTGTAAATAAATATGTAGTAAAGCCAATGGTATGTGTTGTGGTTAAGTGGCCAGTGTATGTAGGTAATTAATTGTTGTAAGAATAATATTGAAATATTTGCAATTTAAATAAATAAACCAAATTAATTTTGAAAACAAGTAATCAGAGAATTGTAATTGTTTGGATGGTAATGGATTCTATATTGTTAATAATTAATTTAATTAAACAATTTAATACATGTTAAATATTTTGTTTGACTATTTCAATATTGTATAATTAACTTTTTAAGGAATTTAAATCATTTTGATAATAGATGGCTGAATTATTTGAGGTGAACTAATATGTTGTGAAATGTTTCAGTGGTGAGGTGAGAGTATTGTGGTATGTTGTATATGTTTTGAGAAATGGGCTGTAAGTATTGAAATTTTACAATATGAATAATGTATAACAAAAAGGTTGACAGGAGTGATTGATATGTTAATTCAGTAATGAAATATTTTGAAATAATTGTGCTAAATAAAAATAATGGTTAAAAATATATATTAATAATAAATTTAGAATTTTTGAAAATCTGATTACAACACAGGATAAATTCATCATGATGATAAATAAAAAGAGTTAATGAAAAATTTTAAATAATAATGTTTATAAATTTTTATATAAATTATTTAAAAGAGAATTGTTTGTTTGATGTATGCTAATAATCCAGGTTTATTGCTATTTGTGTATTGTGTTATGTGATGTATTATAACAGTGTAGTGTGGAAGTGCTATGGGGGAAGGGTGTAGATTTTGTATTTAATATTTTATGTTAATAATGGTTAAGCTTCCATATAAAGTGGGTTAAAACCCCATCTAAATTAATATTGTCATTTAAATATAAATTCTTAAATTTAATATTACGAAAGATATTTTACTTGTGATTCCCCAAATTTTCGGGCGGTCACGGCCTCACCGAACCCTGACCGTGGAATTGGTTTAGCTTTAACAGCTATGGTTGGGGCACATTACGATTACGCGCTGACCATAACTGGCCATAGCTGTTATCGTTGTAAAGGTGTATTTTGAAATTGATGGGGGGTAAATAAAAGGGGAATCACCAAACTATGGAACAGCGGCTGCCACTCTGTTCGAGAAGGAACAGCAGAGCCAGGTGGTAGATCCGTTTAAGGGTGCATGATTATTAACGAGAACATGATGATGTTCACCAATTTTAACTTAACAGCGGAAGCAGAGACACGGAGAGGTAAAAACCTGCTCCAAAATATACCGTCTCTGTGGAAGCGAAAGGGCGAGACAGTCCTCCATAATCTGAAATAGTGTGTGTGGCTGGGAGGTGACGCAAAGGAGTCACGAATTTTAAAATCTTATGACGTAACAGTTTTGCTTATTCAAGGTTTAATCCAATCAAAAATGCTTGTGCTCTGTCCACATAATTATATGCTCAGACTCGTAAAATAAGGTTCATACTATAATTTTAAAGGTATCATTTTATTGTTGTGTGTTAGATATAGTTGTTGATAAAATGTATTTTCATTATGTGTGTAATTTTTTTCTAAGCCAAGCATTAGACGCCTGGCAGGCAATCAACATAATAGAAGTAAGTGTTGATAATGTATTACATGTAACTGTTCAATTTTGAAAGGTATCCATGGTGTTTTAATTGTGTTAGGATATCAGCTGATCAGCAATAACGGGTCACTGGTGAGTAATTGATGTTCAATGTAACGTTTAATGTACTACAGATATTTTGAAGTAAGGATAAAAAGAAGATGAGAAATAAAGTAACAATTTATGCCAGCTAATAAGAGATAATTTTTGGGTGATAAATGTTTTATGGGACACGTAGACCTGTCCAAATTGAATTAAAAGTTGAATGTGAAATGATGGAGATGAATATAATGTAATGCTGTTTTTGAGTTGATGTGATATAACAGAATTTTGTGAAGTATGAATGTTGACACAGTGGTAATGGAGACTTTATGTAGATTTTGAATGATATATGGTTGTTTTTATAGTTAATGAGGTTATTTTGTGTATTTGTAGTAATGAAATGAGATTGAGAATTTTGGGGATGGCAATTTTGTATTAGGGGGTAGTGTAATGTAGGAGTCCGCAACAAGGGTTGGGACAGGATAGGGATAGATTTTAGTGGGGAAGGGGCCGCCTTAGGTAGAATCCGGGCCGCCAGATAAGGGAATTGAGTTTTTTGGGTAGGGGAAACACGTATCCTATGTACAAAGGGTTAGAGAGTATTTTTTTTCATATATGTAGAGAAGTCGGCGAATTGTGTTAAATGATAAGTTGGGGTTTAGAATGTCCTGATTAGTAGATATTTTTGATAGAGTTGGGTGTCTTGGGAGTTGCAGTTGATAAATATTAGAGTCAGGGGGAGAAAGTTTATATATGTATAGAAATCTCATACAGAAAAACGAGAATAAATAATTTACATCACCCACAGTATATTAAAGTAAGATTGTTGAAAAGGCAGAGAGATTCATGATAAAGAATATACAATTGTTTATTTTTTTAACCAGTGACAGAATTTTGATAAAATTTGAAAATAATGTAAAGTTAAGAATTGTTTGTTTTAAATAATTTAAATGTCAAGTTGATGATTGATTATATTAATATTTTGTTTATTATAAATATTTTATGTTACTATGTTTTGTATTTCAAGGTAGGATATTACAGATATTTAAAGTGTTTTCAGAAATCATACATAACATATGTAGGTCAAGGGTTTTGGACTTGACCTAGTTATGATCAGCTGATGAGTTCATACACCTACTAAGCTTGTGTATAGTAGGAAGCCAATTGTGATTTGTTTGTTTAATTAATTCAAACCAATATTTGAATAATTTTAATAAATGTTATTTAATAAATAAATTTAATAAATATTTAATGAATAATTTTTTTTGAATTTTAAAATTTTGAAAATTTTAAATTTTTTTGAAAAAAAAAAAAAAATTTTTTTGATTTTTCGCCTGCCAGCGAGTGAATATGTTGAGTAATGATTATTTTATTGTGTATGTATTAATGATGTTTCTTTTATTGTATTGCTTTATATTGGTAGGCTATAAATTGTTCTCATGCTAGAGTAAGGATGTATTTGTATTAATAGGAATGTTTAGGTTAAGTCATTGAAACAAAAATTAGAAACAAGAGGAAGAGAATTTTTTGATAAACGATTATTTTTTGAATTTTGAATTTTTTAAATTTTTGATAAATTTTAAAAGAAAGTTTTATTCTTATGTGTTATGGTAATATGTAATGTTAGAGTGTGTGAGCCCAGTATTTGCTAAAGGCAGCCCAGCTTGCAAAAAGGGGAAACATATCGGCGGAGGAGCTGGAATAATTTTAGCCAGGGATTGAGGATTTTTGGGGTAGCATGTTAGAAGGCGAGGCGCGCTGTGGTGCGAGTCTGATCGATTTCTCGGTGTTGGGATCTCTTACGGAGAAGTCCAGTGATCTCGTTCAGATGAGTCCATGGTCACTGAGCCAGGGGGGTCGTGTACCCATGCAGATTAAGAACCAGGGGGTTGTTGGCACCAGTTCCTCACCGGTCCTCTTTGGGGTCATCGATGAGATTTCTTCTGTCGTGGACAGCAGAATTCTCATCGAGGGGGTATTGTAGCGGGTCAAATTTTGTGTGTCTTTATTTTAACCGTTTGGGGCCTATATTTATATTTTTATTTATTTCATTTTGGGCGGATTGTCATTGTGCAACGTATGTGTCAGTATAACAGTCAGTGTAACAGAACAGTGAAACAACGCTAGAAGACGCAGTTGTTGTTGAGGAATGCGGCAGAGCATTTGCACCTCCACCAAAATTCCAAGAACTATGCGAGAGTGTGGCATTGCGCTCCCATGCGCACACCAAGCATGGGCGCCTACCCAAGCGTTGGCAAAAAAGTAAGATGGCCAGAGAGTGAAATTTTCATCGTTCATTTGGTTTCACTACGGAAGTGTCGTTTAGACCACGCCCACTTAAATGACATCAGCAGAGCCAAGCCCAATATTAAGCTCTGGTCATCCACATATGTCAGCTCCATTCCCTATATAAAATGGTTACACGACAGCAAAGGAACAAGGAGCGACGACGAAAACATCGTGGCATTGAAGAACAACTTCCATGCAGGAACAGGTAGATGTACCTGTTACGTTCACAACCACACAGTCGACATTAGCCAGAGACGCGACACAGTCAACTAGAAGTCGACTCTCTTGATATACGCTAACAGTTTGGTTTAGGCCCCGGTCGGTGGTGTTCTAAATACGTCTAACTCAATTATATCGTTAATACCGACCGGGACCCGAAGAATTAACGACTTTGTGAATTGTTGCATTGCAGTGATGGTCTGATAACATTAATAACAATGAATGGAGTCGTAACAAAGCACGTGTTCGGTCGGTAGTGCGTATCCCCTTAAAACTAAAACGAAATGCGCAATGATTAACTATGGTGTTATTTGAATATAATCTTTTATGGGGGTTTTTGTGTGTATATTGTGTGAATGCGTGTGCGAGCAAAAGCTGGGCTACCTTATAAATATAAGAAGTATATTATCAATGTAAGATGTATTTAACCTTATCAATACCTGTTTTGTTCTTGTGTGTCGTGGAGTAAGGAGGAGCTGTTTCAGTAAGTAAAGTGTTTCTTTCATAACAAAATGTGTTAGTCTAAGTTATTTCGTCATTGCCATTTCCTCATTTCTGTGTTAAAAATTCGTCTAACGTTCCGGAATCTTTCTGAGTTATTAATTGGGTGGGTCAGATTGCTAAATTGTCCGTTTTATTTAGGGTGGAGTGTAAAGGTTTTCGATATTTTATCCTATAAAAAATAATCGTGGCGACCTTGGTCTTCTGGTAAAATTTCAATAACAGGTAAGTGTTGTAATTGCGTGCAGGTAAGTCCTGGTAGTGATTTTATTTATTTTATATATTTCGGCTTATTTTTTTTATTGTTACAAAATGTGACCCTGTCTGTTGGCTCTTGACCAGAAGGAATGTCATGTCACCATTTGCTCTACATGTGATGTGAATGTCTACAAAGCAATGGTCAATAATGGCTCTATCTTCATGTTAAGGATCATTACAGGACACGACAGTTGAGTTTATGACTATAAACTGAATCTCAAGCAACAGTCAGCCCAATGAAAGTCAGGCCTAGTCTTCAAGATCCAAGGAACCCAGGCAAGTTACAAGTGTAAGAGAGTTTGATTTTTATGAATCACAGGTGAGTGCAAAGGTAGTTTTTTATTCCAGGTCAAACAAATCAATGTGGACCTCGGCTGCGAGGTTTTAAGACACTGAATTAGGATGATCATTGTAAAAGTTGGCAACTGTAGCACAGCAAAAACTGGCTGTAGCCTTCACAATACGCATTTTTGGCAGGAAACAACATGACAATCTCCTATATTCTCCAGATTTACTCCTTGGATCATTTTTCAGTTTTCAAAATGAAACTGATAGTTAAAGGGCAGCATAACAAAATGCTGAAGAGACATGAAATTCCAACAAGTATTTTTGACACAGTTAGAAAAGATTTGCAGGAAGCATCTGAGATATGGCAGAAGCAATGCTATATCAACGCAGAAAGATACTACTTCAAAGAGGTTGGAGGCCAAATGAAAATTTATTTACCAATAAATATTTTATAAGCTTATGCTGGATTCTTTTTATAGAACCTCATACGGATGATTTTTAAAACTAGTTTTACACACTTGGAGATCATGAAATATATTTCTAGCACAAATCCTGTATGGTTCTTCACTTTTGAGTTTAGGCATACTACCTGTCTTGACTTCCAGGCTCTTTCCCCACTCTTTCCACCACTGAGGTTTGTCTTTAACCATTGTTGTTTGTTGTTTTTTAAAATTATACAACATTAATATAATTACACATTCTCTTTACCTCTAAATTTGATATAAGACAAAGTAGTGTCTGGTCATACATTATATTTTTGAACAAACCATACAACTTCTTACATCTGATTTTCAGCAAAGGGTGTGACAGAGGGAGAAATCAAAGAGAATGAAACTTTCAATGATGTAACATAGATAATCCTTATCGCTCACTGGACAGGGCAGCCACACCATGAAAAATATAATTTACTATCCACTGGCAGGGCACACCCAACACATATTTACAAATGAATTTTCATTGAGTGGTGGGTATATACCGACATTGTGATGAGTACTGCACTCTCCGGAGGCTTTAAGCAACTACCAAAGAAAAAATACAAGGTGTGTTCAAAAAAAGACCAAACTATTTGTGTAACACATCAACCTGTGCATAGAGCGACTGCACAATTTAGTGCTGCTATCGACAGGTTTTACCACCGGAATGCTGTTTTCTCCATCCTGTCATGGTCATCGGTCTTTGAGCTACACACACTGTAGTGGGCACGAGCACACGCCATCCATCAGATTTCTAACGAAGTGAGAATGAAGATCTTAACGCAGTGTGTGTATTAAATTTTGCTGCTAACTTCGTAAAATCTTTACAGAGGAATTTTTATTTTGCATTCCAAAGTTGTCATTTGCATACATACCATTTGCATTGGACCACAGTTGCTGACCGATTTCAAAATTGGTCTCTTTCTTATCGTCAGTCAACAAACATAGTAAGAATTTTTCAGTGACACGATACATTTAAGTTTTTATACTAAAATTTAGTTTTACAATCTTATATGAATGCACATTCTCTCAGAAAGTCTTGGCAGTTAAACGATGATTTACAATTACCACATCACGAGGTCTCTTGCCATGATCTTCGACATCGCTTTGATCTGCACCGACCATTGTTTTTGCCCCCCCTGCAAAATCCTTAATCATTCGGCTCATGCAAGCCTCCACATATGCTTAATTGAACAACCAGAATGACTCTGTAAAGTTTTAACCTAGTTTTGCCACAAAGTTTTATACATATACGTTGTTTTTCGAGTCTTTCTTAATCACTTTGCCACTAATCTGGTGGCCAGCATGCGCACGTCCCCACTCGGACTAATATAGTTCAAAGATTAATGCTTACAGCGGAACGGAATAAATGGCAGTTTGTTGTCGAAAACTATATCGCAAGGTGCGCCCTAAGTTCCAGCACGTTATTTGTGCGAGTTTATATGTTATTCAAAAAGTACAGTCTTTTTTTGAACACTCCTCGTATGTCAGCTACTATCCAACTATCCATTTATTTACAAGTGTCTTAAAAATTCAGCTGTATTAACCTCCAAAATAACATTGTCTGTTTTATTACGAATTGTGTTTATTCTTAATAATGTGTGATTTAAATAAAATTCTGGTAACTTAACATCGATACTCCAATTGTTAGAAGATTTAGACTGTGATATTTTTAGTGATAAAAACTTGATTCCATCAAATGCAAATGTGTCTTACTCGAGTGACAGTGAGGGTGATGAAAATACCATTAATAATAATGGTGTAACGGGACAGTTTGGGTCTACCCGGGGTAATTTGGGGAAAGTGGAACCATAAAAGTATAAATAATAATAAACAAATTTTATTCATGAATATAACGACGTAGGAAGCAAGCGAGTGGAATAGTGTCAAGGTCAACATTCCGACACAAGAAAAACAGTTAAATGTTACCAAACGAACTTTGACCGATGAAGTCACCAGTCACGCCACATTACATAAGTGCCAAGCCTTTAAATACGTCACTTGGAATGCAAGGCGTAGCCGACCTTGCCTCAGAAATTGGCTCGTCATATTAATAGAACAATGAGATGTAATCACGTGACTCCCCACCATCTCAGGACTTGACGCAGTATAATTCGTCCCAGTTTAAAATTACTCCTTGTGCCGGCCGGTCACTAAAAAAAATTACGAAACTAAATCGCGGGCGCCCGCAAGTATAAAATGTAAAATGTGAATTAAAAAGTTGAATATTAATTAATTTGGACCAACTGTTATTTTGTTTAAAAGAAAAAAACGCTGACAGAAAATGAAATGTGCAGAGTGACAAGAAATACCTGAGGAGACCGGACAGTTTGGGATTAAAAAATGTCAGATAAGTAACAAACGGGCAGAGTAAAATAAACCATTCAAAATTAAATGAGCTCAGAGGGGAAATTTAAACATGTACCGTGAGAGAGTGGGTGTGCGTGTGTAATAATTATATAATAAAAGTAAGAGGCGCTGGTTTGTGAAAAAATGGGTTTAACTATTTCTATGTTATTTTAAATATTTCTATTGTAATCAATGTAATACCAATATATACGAGCAAGTAATCATTGTATTTTTACCGTTAAAAGATAATATCAAAAATAAGAGGGTGAAGGGTTATTTTATTTATGATGGGATTGAAAAGAATCTAAGTGGGTTTTTTCTGTTGTTTATTTAAATGAAATTGAATTGAATTGAGGAAATAAAAGAATAAGATATGTATGAAGGTAACCAATGTTTTATTTCAAATAACCAATTCTGATCTTCCCGTTCGCTGATCCGAACCCTGGTGAGTAAAACTTTAAGTTGGTAGCACACATATGGCGGCTACAAGAGCCTAAAATGCATAGTAAACAAAGTTTATTTATTAATTTATAAACACAAAAAAGTAATTGTACAATGGTAATAACAAATTAGTTAATAGGCCTAAATCTATTTGGAAGGCAGTCACGGCCAGTCAAATTTATTAAAATTAAAAACTACCAGGCTGTTGGACCATAGTCGATTGTGCAATGGTACATTTCTGTCCACATAGTGTTTTGGGGAAAAACAAATAGAAATTTTATTGTTAATTCAAAGTACAAATAATAATTGCAGAATTTTGTAACGACGCAGGCAAGTGCAGGAAATTGTATCAAGGTCACCATTGTATACGCAAAAACAACAACTATATTTAGCCAGACGAATTTTGACCTATTAAGTCACCAAGCCAAGCCTGCAAATACGTCACATGGAATGCAGTGCGTAATTCGCCTCGCCTTAAAAATTGGTTCGTCATAGTCAAAAGACAATAAGCTATGGTCACGTGACACCCCCTCCATCTTAGATTTTGCAGCAGTTCGTCTCAGCAGTTGGCAATAACATCTCATGGATACGGGCGCAAGCAGTTCGCGCGTCCGCCGGCTGAACACAGTTTTCGTCTCAACCCAAACAAAAATGTGAATATTAACAAAAAATCGGAACTAAATTGTAAATTTAATTAACAGTTACTATGTAAAAATATATTATCTCAGAAAAGTGCGTGCGACCACGAAATGGCAGGAAATTGTGAAAGTGCGCAATAAGATGGACTCACCTGTAACCAGATAAGTACTCAACGAAACATCAGATAACTTCTTCAATCAGGAATTAAAAAAATTCAAACCATTCTAAATTCTGTCAAAAGAAATGTTTATTTAAAATGAGCTCAATAAGGGAAATTTAAAATATGTACAGCATGGAAGGGTGCGTGGCTGTGTGAATGAAAAATCTAAATTTAAGAAGTGCTGGATTGTGTTCTATTATAGAAATAATTTAAATTGATGATTATTATGCTTTATTTTGGTGGGAATGTAAAATGTTAATGGGAATAATTACTTCTAACTTGATGTTATAAATTGCGCCTCATGGCCGAATAGGAGTGTTCATTTTTTCGAAGTAGGATTCAATGTACAAGTGTTATGAATAAAATAAAAGGGGAATGTCATTGGTAAACCACAAATATAATAGTAATTTACTTCAAATAACCCATTCTGCTATTTCAGTTCGCCTAACCGAAAACTGGCCCGAAGGTAAGAAAATTTTATGTTTCATTATTGGTACTATTAAAGATGGCATCCGGACAATGGATGAAGTAAAGTAAACAGAATTAAATTAAAATAAATTCAAAAGTAATAAAAGGAGAGTAGATTACAGTGGCGCCCGAACAGGGACCATTTGCATAAATAAAATTTATACAAATGTGGACCTGTTTTGAGAAACAGGATGGTTGTTTGGAATGAGTAAATTGGTATGTACTTAGAAATAGACGTACAAAGATAAGGTTATGTTGTGATCATGTGTAGTATGAGTAAATAGATATCTTGTTAGATAATAAGTTTGTGTTATGTTATATACTAGCAAAATACCCGTGCTTCGCTACGGAGTTTCATGTTGTTCATAATGAAAATCTTATTTAATTAATAAAGTTCAATTAAAGTAGGTTTCTTATAAATAAATAATTAAAACCTCTTATGTATTTTATTTAAAATAAACAATAAACATTTGTGTTATATGAAGTTGTGTTGAGTATGAAAACATTTCAGATTTTTCTTGAATTTATGAACTTGTAATGAAGAACTAATCATCTGATCATTAAAGAACTTCTTTGTACACAAAGTTTTTAGTTTTTCCTTCTGGCTGAAGAATAACCAGACTGTCAGGAGTGCTAACTCTTGAACAGGCAACGTACAACTGGCCATGAGAGAAACAGTCTTCCCTCAGATGTACGCAAGCCATTTTCAAAGACTGTCCTTGAGCTTTGTTGATTGTCATTGCAAAACAGACTTTGATGGGAAATTGTAGTCTTTTAAACTGAAAATGGTAGTCTGACGGGATCAAAGGAATGCGGGGTATGAAAACTGTTTCTCCAGAACCACAGCCAGTAAATATAGTTGCCTCAACAACGTTCTTATGTAAAGATTTTACCTGCAGTCTGGTACCGTTGCAAAGTTTCGGTGGTATTAAGTTCCGCAGCAGCATAATGGGAGCACCAACTTTTAGGTGAAGGTTATGTGGGGGTATTCCTGGAGGGTTGAGCGTGTGGAGGAGCTCTGCTGGATAATGCACAGCGTCTTCTACCTCTACTACGGAATCTACCGACTGATATTTTACAACATTGGCTGGAAGTTTTTCTAACAATAAGTTGTTAATGATTGCTGCTGTCTCATTTCTTGGGGTTAGAATAGCTCTTTCTTTGAGCCAAGATGAGTAACTTATATTCATTAAGTCTGGGTATATTTTATCTGTCAAAGTCTTAAGGTCTTTTACAACTTCACATAGATTGTTTGGAATGTTAACATTTCCATCTTCCTCTTTTAACTTTCCATCGCCAATCTGTAACAGTAAGCTTGAAAACTCTTCCACTTTAAAATCACCTTTAAGATGCACCCGCATGTTTACTCTTAAGGAACGAACTTGAACTTTGGGCCAGAGGTAAGACGACTTCAGGCAGGCTTTAACCTCATCTGCTCGTGTTCCCCGAGGCACAACATGTAAAGTCTGTCTAAAGGCTCCGGCCAGTAGTACTGTTATTCCACCCATCAGGTTTTTACTGCTACGAATGTCCTGTAAAGTTCTGTCTAGGGCTTCTATCCCTCGTTTGTGAGCCATGGTGCATTCATCCCAAACTATCAACTTGCACTCTTTCAAGACCTTGGCTGTGTCACTTTGTTTTGAAATGTTGCAGAGTGGAGTCTGGGAGATGTTTAAATTCAGAGGCAGTTTAAAGGCAGAGTGAGCTGTTTTACCTCCATCCAGCAATGTAGCTGCTATACCTGAAAAAGCCACAGAGATGGCAATCTTTCTGTCTTTCCTAATGCTGCCAAGAAGTAGGTTTAGTAGGAACGTTTTTCCAGTGCCACCAGGTGCGTCGAGAAAAAACAGCTGACCGAGTCCATCATCAATGTTGGCAATGAGCTCATTGTAAGCGTTCTTCTGATCCTCATTAAGTTTAGGAAAGTTCTCAGCAACCATATCAGAAAGCTGAACTCTATTGTAGGAGAGCTCTTTCAGGTACTCGCGATTGACTGTAATACTGTTTGCGTCTTGAGTTGGTGGAGGTAAACCGAAGTCTTGGAGAGATTGGTTTGACATAGAAAAGATCATATTTTCAAAACATAGTAAGCATTTATTATAAACTGTGTCCTTGCAAAGTTCAATCTCTAAACCATGACTTTCAATCTCAATCTGCCTTCTTATGTCCTCTGATAGACTTTCTTTGTCTTTTTCCCAAAGTGCTAAGGATCTGCAACTTGGCAAAACACCAATATTACAGCAAACAGCTCTCAGATCTTGTGAGGCGAATCTGAAATGGAAGCTTCTTGCAGGGTTAGGTCCCATTGCATGTCGTCTTCCAACAACCCTAATGCTCTACAGGCAGACTGGTACGTAGGAAGGATGAACTATACCAGATACCTTTTTAAGATCATTGAAACACGTTGGTCCTCGAATCTCGTGTAGCAGGAGACGCAGATAGAAACATTCGACATTGTTAGGATGTACAGTATATACCCTCCCAAGTACATGACCTTTTTTTACTCCTGGATGTCCTGGAACGCCTTTTCCTTGCTTTCTTCTGCAAAACTTGGTTATTTTTCCAGACATAGTATGTTGGGACCTCACAGTAAAGAAGGCCTCTGGCAAAGGAATCGGTTTTGCAGAGTGCTCATTCCATATTATGTGGTTTAGGTATGTGGTATAATATGTAACAGTACAGAATTAACCGTACCAGAATAATGGTATGTAGGGGTATTTTTATTGTAAATCTTATTAAAATCATAAAGTTTAGCCAGGGCAAAGTCAGTTTGACACAAGTCCCAGTAGCTATGCAAATTCACCAGAGGGGAGCCGATCCAAGGTCAGCGGAGTACGAGCGAAGTTAACCATCAGCAATGGCGATTTTAGGCGCTACAAATTGACAATACCGACTTTCTATTGGTCCACTGTAACAAATCATCACCAAAACCCAATGACGATATAAAATCATTACGTATTAAACCGGGCGTTGGCGAAAAGAACAATGCATATGACGTCGGACACAACCAATTTGCATAATAATTGTGTCTGCTTCCGCCCAGTTCAGCAACAGCAGTCCACCGAGCACATACGCTCGCCACAGTGCAGTGGGCAAAATGTTGCCAAATATGTAATATTTACTTAATAACATGAAATAGTTATCACCAAAATTTAACAGTAACTACAACTAGAATCAGTGAATAATTTAAAATGAATTTCAAATAGTCAGTGGACAAAACAGCACGAAATTCGGCCGACCACCTACCGATCGCCATGGACACCAAATGAGGAGTCTACACCACATCAATTACAGGAAAGCCCCTACTCAAATTATTTTCTAAATTCAGAATTTTATTTAATGAGCTCAAATCAGATATCTAACAAACATGTGTAAATTTTCAGTAAGAGAGAGAGTCAGAGAGTGTATTCTGTTGATCAACTTAAATATAACCTGAGGCGTTGGTTTGTGAAGTATATAAATCGCTAGCGTCATTAAAATATAAAGAGAACCAGAATGTTTAAAATGATAGTAGTAACAAAACTGAAAGAAATAATTTCAATCAAATAAGAAAGTACATGTACGTAACCTTGAACAGAGGTCAAATGCGGAATGACATCGCCGCCATTTTGAAATTCAAAAGTTATTAATGAGTATCCATGTATCAATCTACAACAATTAACTAAATAAAATCAAGTTCGTTAGCCTAATGTTGTGTACCTCATTATTTCAGTACCCAACAACCTCTGCCTCTGTCTGCTTAACGAAATTCTGGACCCAAAGCCTAATGCATGTAAATGAGCTGAGCACGTGTTATTCCGGTTATACGATTTATTATGCAAATTACATACAATTTGAATGTCATACCTGTATTATTATTTATTATGTATGTTAGTAAAAAAGAAGGGAAAAGTAACAGATGGCAGCCCAAACAGGGACTTTATATATAAATAAAAATATATAAATAAGCAGAAAAGCAGAGGTAGACGGGTAGTGAAATATACGAAAAAATAGAGGTTACCTGTATAGGTTATGTATGGTACGAGTAGAGTATAACACAACAACTAAAATAAATTTATTATTGTTAATATATTAATATAAAAAAAAAAAGAAATGGCAAACAGTAACGAGATGAGTAGAACAGAATCAGAAATGATGGGTGATAGTATTCATTCAACACCAGCCCCAACAAAAAGAGTTGAGGAAAATGACATAATAAGAATGATGAAACTGCTTTTCAATGAGCAGAGCATCAAATTTGATACCAAATTAGATAATTTTAATGAGAAACTAAACCAATTTGATGTACAATTTAGCGATATCAAAAAAGAAATTAAAAAACAGAGCTGCAATTTGGACAAAAGATTAAGTGAAACAGGTACAAAGTTAGAAAAAATAGAATTAGAAAAGAAGAAATTAGAATTAAACAAATTTGAATTGAACAAAGACAAGGTAAGTGGGGTAGAAAATTATGATAATATAAATAAAAGTATGATATTGGAAAATGATTGTGTAAACAGGTGTAGTAATAATGAAATTTTATGGGGAATAGAATATAATAATAAGGGAATGATAGTGTGTTTTGAAGGTTTAAAGAGTGGGTGTAAAGAGAGATATATTGAGAGAGAGAAGTGTTTTTGGGAGAGGTATTATTATGAGAGATGTTTTAAGAGAGAGAGATGGTATGATAGTGAGAGATATATTGAGAGAAACAGAGAAGTAGAAATTTTTAAGATATGTAGAGATTATGAAGAGTTTATGGAAAGGTTAGGTGTAGAGATGATTGATGAATATAACAAGTACTTACCTTATAATAAAACTGAAGTAGTAGGAGATAATGAGAAAGATAACTTTACAAAATACCTGGCTGTAACAGACTATACCAAAGGCGACATGACCATGCCCGATCATGAGTTATATGAGATTGTGGAAAATTATAGAAATTTGAATAGTATGTATATTGATTGTAATAATATAAGACATTCAATATTAAACCATGTATATAGTTTTAAGGTTCGATTATTATTTGACGATGGAGGTTAGTTGTTCTTATTGTGTTATGAACATTTAATTATGTGACCAGTGTTTTTCAGGATGGACTGTTTATGACTGATTTTGGTAAATGATTTAATGATTATGTGGATTGTATATTTTTGTGTACATTAATGTCAATGTATTTGTGTACTTTGCTGTTGTGTATTTTATGTATTTTTTATGTAAACATGTATTGTAGAATTTTAAATAACTGAAGAAAGTTTAAATGATATTATGGAATTTAGATTCTAAGGGTTAGTAGATGATTATATATTTGGATATTGAGAGGTATTGTTGTTAGTAGGTAAGTGATGAATTTTCTAGTAGTATATTAAGTTGAAATGTTGTAAAGAGTTTAGGTAATAGTGATAAATAAGGGCATTGGAGTTAGTCAAATAGAGTTAATGGGAGTTAGGGAAAATAAAGTGTTGAGATGTTGATAATATATAAAGAGGTGTTAGATATTTTAGGGACACAGTGGTTAGTGATTATATGTAGAGGTGAGTAATGTGAATGGTAATTTTATAGTTGTTATTGATGATATTTTGTAATAAGGATCCGGTGTTAAGGAGTGATCAACGAGCGACGTGGCAATGGACCAGCGTGCAGCATTGTGGCAGGCGGAGCAATTTTGGGTTAGAGTGTTTGCCGATATTGGTGGAGGGCAAATGGTTATGAATGGAGATGGCCAGTTAAGTAACATACATCCTTATATAAAAGACAAAAGGAGCGGTGCCAGAGGTTTTAAATGGGATTTGTGAAGGGGGTTATTATTGAGATATTGGTGTCATAATGTATTAAGGGTTAGAAGCGGTTGTTAGTAGAGTAAAAAAGAGGTAGTAAGGTTAGATTGACAATGCCAAAATAAGAAATAGAAAATAGTGAATAATAGAGAGTCACCCAAACTAATAAGGATAAAAAGGGTTAGAAAAGGAAAATTCATAGTAGGAAGGTAATTGTAAATGAGAGGTAATAACAAGTTTGAAATTGTTTTGTAGAACCTGGTGATATAATAAAAGTTGAAAAGAGTTGATGATAAAAATGTTGTAAAGTTTTGCTGCAAGTTGTGTAAATGTAAATTGTTCAATGTTAGTGTTTAATGTATAATGTTTTATTATGTTTTTATTATGTTTATGGTACAATAGGTCAGGAGGTTACTGTAAAGGTAGTGACTATAATGCTATTAAATTTTGTGTTAGAGTAACCAGTCTCTGGAAAAAATGATTCTGTTGAAAAAGGGTTAAAATTAAAGTAAAGAAATGAGTAAAGAAATTTAGATAGTTTGAAGTACTGCCATGATAGATAAATATACTGAAGTTATGTGAAGTAAATGAAAAAATATATATATATATATATAATAGTTGTTGTTTGAGAGTTAAAAGTTGTTGTGTGTTTAGTATAAGAGTATAATTTCTTATGATGAGAGAAGCCATTTAACATTGACTGGAGTCGGAGAACTTGATAAAAATATATATAGGAGTGTTGAAAAGGAGAAGGATGATCTATCTTAAATCTTGTTATAATTTTGAGTTATTTGGTATTTTATAAATAAATAAAACCAACCCCTCAACTCACAAACCAATGCGTCTAAGAGGAAACATATCAGTTGCGGATATGTAGATGAATAAGGCCACTATTTTAAAATTTTGTATTGAATGTTTCAGAGTTTTATGGTGTTGTGACCGCGGTCCTGCGCTGGCCGGAGCGTCAGAACAGGAGCGTGCAGTGCCTCATGGCCTTATGGTGTAGGGATCTCTCAGGAGAAGTCCAGTAAGGTCAGACGGGTACGATCGACACTATAGGACCAAGGGTAAGTGATTGAGATTTTCTTTTTAGTAACACTACAGGGGGTTGTGGCACATATCTGAACTGATCCTTTTAGAAAAGTATGAATGAGTCAATGAAAGTTTTTGTGTCTCGACACCAAACCTTTCATTGAGGGGTTTTTGTAACAGTACAGAATTAACCGTACCAGAATAATGGTATGTAGGGGTATTTTTATTGTAAATCTTATTAAAATCATAAAGTTTAGCCAGGGCAAAGTCAGTTTGGCACAAGTCCCAGTAGCTACGCAAATTCACCAGAGGGGAGCCGATCCAAGGTCAGCGGAGTACGAGTGAAGTTAACCATCAGCAATGGCGATTTTAGGCGCTACAAATTGACAATACTGACTTTCTATTGGTCCACTGTAACAAATCATCACCAAAACCCAATGACGATATAAAATCATTACGTATTAAACCGGGCGTTGGCGAAAAGAACAATGCATATGACGTCAGACACAACCAATTTGCATAATAATTGTGTCTGCTTCCGCCCAGTTCAGCAACAGCAGTCCACCGAGCACATACGCTCGCCACAGTGCAGTGGGCAAAATGTTGCCAAATATGTAATATTTACTTAATAACATGAAATAGTTATCACCAAAATTTAACAGTAACTACAACTAGAATCAGTGAATAATTTAAAATGAATTTCAAATAGTCAGTGGACAAAACAGCACGAAATTCGGCCGACCACCTACCGATCGCCATGGACACCAAATGAGGAGTCTACACCACATCAATTACAGGAAAGCCCCTACTCAAATTATTTTCTAAATTCAGAATTTTATTTAATGAGCTCAAATCAGATATCTAACAAACATGTGTAAATTTTCAGTAAGAGAGAGAGAGTGAGAGAGTGTATTCTGTTGATCAACTTAAATATAACCTGAGGCGTTGGTTTGTGAAGTATATAAATCGCTAGTGTCATTAAAATATAAAGAGAACCAGAATGTTTAAAATGATAGTAGTAACAAAACTGAAAGAAATAATTTCAATCAAATAAGAAAGTACATGTACGTAACCTTGAACAGAGGTCAAATGCGGAATGACATCGCCGCCATTTTGAAATTCAAAAGTTATTAATGAGTATCCATGTATCAATCTACAACAATTAACTAAATAAAATCAAGTTCGTTAGCCTAATGTTGTGTACCTCATTATTTCAGTACCCAACAACCTCTGCCTCTGTCTGCTTAACGAAATTCTGGACCCAAAGCCTAATGCATGTAAATAAGCTGAGCACGTGTTATTCCGGTTATACGATTTATTATGCAAATTACATACAATTTGAATGTCACACCTATATTATTATTTATTCTGTATGTTAGTAAAAGAGGGAAAAGTAACAAATATACATTTCATCATGTTTACATAGTAATTAGCATTTATATAGATTTTTTTTTCAATTGGTATTCAATGAGTCGTTTTATTGCTCATGGCATAACATTAATTCCTTCTTTATCAATTATCACTATAATAGTGGTTATTACAACAATATTATCATTATGATACCAGGGTTTTTGGTTTCTGGTCTTAATATTTGGTTTTTATTTAGTTGGTTCCTCTTCATTGTTTCATTTTTATCAAATTATTTTCTTTGTGAGTTTGGTTAAGTTACTTTTATTAAATTATAAAATATTCTGGTTTCTTCTTTCCTTTTCATTTAAAATTCTGTATAATTTTTGTCTTAAATTATCTCATTTACATAATTTATAATAGTTGTTATAGTTATCATAGTCACTATTACAATACAAACTATAGTATAGTTTTTATGGCTGTGATAGTTTATTAAGCGTTTTTTTCTCTTTATCAACACTGGTTCTTATGAAGATTTGCTACGTTTCCTTCTTATGACACTTTTAACATTCATTAATATATTTTTCTTATAATATTAACTTATTCAAGTGTTTAATATAGGTTGTTCTCATTATTTACTGGAACATGTGCTTTTTTGCTTTGTCTCTGGAGAGTTTGAGAAAGTTTACACATTTGTACTCCATTTACTCTCAAATTATTTTATGTAAGAGTTCATTCAAATTATGAGTGTAATTTGTTCTTACGCTTTTAGAATTTTGTAGCTTTTTCTCACAAAATTCTTTTTATATGTTAGTGTGGTTTTTGGTGGATGTTGGATTTTGTCCAGAAGGTTGGTTGTCGGAAGTGAAAAATACCCTCTGGCTGTTCTCAAGGTGGATTGCTAACTGCACTACTGGTGGGAACCTTTCATGAATAGGAAAACAGAAAATATGCCAAGCCGCTTCGGAAGTGCTGATGTAGCGACCTGATTCGTACTTAGAAACTTCATCCCACTCATTCTCCAACCTAAACGCTGTCTGATCACTGCCTTTGTTCACATATTTACAAATATACTTTATCGACTTGAGGAATTGCACAGTTCAACATTTATGTGGGCTAAGAAAGAGCGGCAAAGAACAGGATTGTACGGTACCACCCATTGGTTGTCAAGATCAACTCCTTTAATGTTGACCGAGAAACCACCATTGGCGATACTGGGGGTAACCGTCATCCGCAGTTTGAGTTTGTGTTGCTAAAGGCCGCGGATATCTCTTGGTGCATTGGCCGTTTACCATGCAGGGCGAGTTTCTGTTAACATTTCCACAAGGGCCATGAATCATTGTGGACTTAACAATGTCATGAAGGGCAGGATCGACTTCAGGATCAGGGATCTCTGCACTTATCACACTGTTGATTTGATGGGACATGATCCTATCCTGCAGACACAGCAGTATGTGCATGTGCGGTAAACCTCTTTTTTGCCATTCCACAGTTAACATGTAACACCTTGTTGGACCGAAAACATTGCCTTTTGTCAAGACATGCATCATTTTCTTTACTTTGAGGTGAAATATTCTGGCAATAATACCGTGTCTGTCTTGAGGCTTTTGTCGTGCACTTATTGCTTCTTGTATTTCGGTCCATTTAGGGTTACATGTAAATGTGATGAACAGATCAGGACGGCCGTACTTGCGTACATATGTCATGGCGTCCTGAGTCCGCTCGTGCATGGTACGGGGTCCACCTGTAAAGCTGGAAGGTAAAACAACCATTTTGCCTATATTATTGGCTTGCCCATCATTTTTGCACATGGAGTCCCGCAGATGCACATAGTTTTCGGTCCGCAGCTTACTCTGATTGTTCCTTACAAAGTTGAGTCTTTCTGTCTCAATTTTGGCATACATGTCAACCAAAAATTGATTCAGGAGACTGCGATAAAGTAACAAATAATTTTGCTGGCTATCTCTCTCCATTATGCAGAATGAGTAAAATTCTGAAGCTGAAACAGTTTTTTTAGAGGGGCTTTAGTGTTTGGGTCGCACTGTGGAATGGCAATGGAGTAACCATCTTCCCCACGACAGACCATAAGTGGATACTGCAAAGCGTCATAAGATCGACGAGTTTCACTTATGCGCTGTAACTTAAGAGTCTCTGCTGTGGAGAATGATGTCCCTCTTTGCAAACTACTGGCCTACGATCACTAAAGCCACCTCGCTTGTTGTGGGTGCATTGAACTGACCCCCATGTCCATCTATGGGCTTTCTGTCTGGATGGATTACTACTTTGAACTCCTGGCCTTCTGGAACACTTTCCAATGCTGTTTTGAAATCATTTATGTAAGAATTGTGATTGTAAAGAACTTTTTGAAGTTTGGCAACTAACCAAGGCTTTACGTTTGGAAAATTGTTATATCTAGTGTTTGTCTCCTTTTCATCGTCTCCAAGGAAATATATTTGTAAAAATGAGGGATTGTTTGGAGGTGAAGACAACAAACTCCCTATCCTGTGGTAGACTTGACCTTATACTTTAAAAGTTGGCGTGAAGTTCCCTTCTTTTATTTCTTTGGCTCCGAAAGATGTCATTTGGAAACAACCATTATATTTTCTTATGTTTACCAATAAGTGTTCAGACTCTGGATGTTTACTTGTGAGAAGGCTGTGGAGAGGTTCTGGTAGTTCTTTAATGAGAGGAAGGTGGACTTTTCCCAACATAACCCAGGACTTTCCTCTTTCCACTTTTTAGCATTACACTATTTACACTGTATAAAATCACCAATAGATAAAATCTTGTCATTGTTGTAGTCAGTATTACAGTCATATTTAAAGCCCGACAAAGATTTTATCTTCCAGGGAATAAGTGACCTCTTTTCATTGTATTTTCTTACCGCTTTGCATACACCACCTTTGATATCATAACATAATCTTTATTTATAAGAACCGTGGACTCTGGCCCCGATGTCTTTCGTGGGATCCGACCTAAGACTCCCCGGGTTCCGTGGATGGACTCCAGGGAAGGCCCGTCGGACGACTCCCGCGCTATTTCCTACGCGAGAGACTTCCATCGATGCTATGGTAACCAGAATCTATTCTATTGGGTTGCCATAATAACCAGATCTAACAGTTTTTAAGACCCAAAGGACCCCCCAGAGCATCGTATCAAAAAAAACACCTGTCCTATGTTGGTTCTCCCGTTGTGTAAAATATTTGTGCCAAGTTTGGTTGAAATCGGTCCAATGGTTTAGGAGGAGTGTGGAAGACCCCAAAGGACCCCCCAAAGGATCGTATCGAAAAAAACACTTGTCCTATGTTGGTTCTCCCATTGCGTAAAATATTTGTGCCAATTTTGGTTGAAATTGGTCCAGTGGTTTAGGAGGAGATGTGGAAGACCCCAAAGGACCCCCCCCTCGAAGGATCGTATCGAAAAAACACATATCCTATGTTGGTTCTCCCGTTGCGTAAAATATTTGTGCCAAGTTTGGCTGAAATCGGTCCAGTGGTTTAGGAGGAGATGTGGAAGACCCCATTGAAAAAACACCTATCCTGTTGGTTCTCCCGTTGCGTAAAATATTTGTGCCAAGTTTGGTTGAAATCGGTCCAGTGGTTTAGGAGGAGATGTGGAAGACCCCAAAGGACCCCATCGAAAAAAACACCTATCCTATGTTGGTTCTCCCGTTGCGTAAAATATTTGTGCAAGTTTGGTTGAAATTGGTCCAGTGGTTTAGGAGGAGATGTGGAAGACCCCAAAGGACCCCATCAAAATACACCTATCCTATGTTGGTTCTCCCATTGCGTAAAATATTTGTGCCAAGTTTGGTTGAAATCGGTCCTGTGGTTTAGGAGATGTGGAAGACCCCAAAGAACCCCCCAAAAGACCCCATCAAAAAAACACCTATCCTATGTTGGTTCTCCCGTTGCATAAAATATTTGTGCCAAGTTTGGTTGAAATCAGTCCAGTGGTTTAGGAGGAGATGTGGAACATAGATACATACATACCTAGTACCGGGTTTTTTTGCCTCTTAGGAGTGAAAGTTTTTAAAACCGTTTCTTAGTGAGCACCTAAGACCTATGATGAAGCTATGTTCAAAGTTTCATTGATATACATTCCGTGGTTTCAGAGATATCGTGATCAGTGAGTCAGTCAGTGGTATTTGGCTTATATAGATAAAGAAAAAATATATATAAATTTTTGAGATGGCAAATAATGATGAGACAGTCAGTTTAACTGATATTGAAACAGAAAGACAAGTAAATATTGAGTTAAGCGAGACCGAGTCAAAAATAATGGAAAACGAACACCAATCAACGCCAGTCCAAAGTAAAAAATCTGATACCGATGATATGTTGAAACGTTTGTATATCATGATAGAGATAAAATTTGATAAAGTAAGCAGTGAGTTCGATGAACAGAAGAACGAAATTAAAGAAATAAAAAGTAATATCAATAATAAATTTGATGAAGTAAAAGATGAGATAAAACAGCAAAATTTTAATTTTAATAAGCAAATGAATGAAATTAATACACGTTGTGATAATATGAAAGAACAGATAATAGAATCAATAGATCATGTGTTCGATGAACAAAATGCAAGAATAGATGGCATGATTAATAACTTTACAATGAATAGAGTAGATGATAATTATGAGATTAAAATGGGGGTAGAAAGCGGTTAAAAGTCCGATCAATTAAACGGAAATAAAGACGATCAGTTAACACATAATACGGTAAGTAGGGGTGAGAAAAATGATACAATTAAGAATGTGGTGTTAGAGAATAAGGTTGTGAATATTGAGAGTGCTGATGAAGTTATAGTGGGAGTAGAATTTGATAATGAAGTGATAGAGAGTGTTGATGAGTTAGAGAGAAAGTGTAGAGAGTTTACAGGTAGAGGGGTTGCAGAGGGTAAAATTTTCCCGTGGTGTTGTGGTTGTGGGTGAAGAAAATGCTTCACGAGTGTATTTGGGAGACGTATGGTCTACAAATAATTGTCCCTTGATTTTTTTTGTGCATCTGGTGAAGCCAGATGGTGTAGTAACAAAGTTGTATTACCTTCTGCATGGGTTAGTAGAGAAAATGGGAAATGGCATTGTGGTGAGAGATATTTAGAGAGAGAGTTGTGTGTTGATGGGGAGATAAAGTTATCTGAGATCAGTAGAAATTATAAAGAATTAGTAGAAAGGTTAGGTATAGAGATAGTGGAAAATATTGAAATCTTACCTTGTGTTGAAGCGGATATAGCAGCAGTAGATGATGATGTTGTTAATGATGAATTTATAACTTACCTAGTGGTGAGAGAGTATACTAAAGGCGACATGACTATACTCTATGGTGACAAGTTATATGATATAATATGGAATAATCCTGCTGATTATGATGATATTGTGGAAAAATATGAAAAATTAAATAGTCATTGTATTAATATAGATAATATAATGTATTTAATAAACAATGATTTGTGTAGACCTAAGATCAGATTATTATTCGATGATGGTGGTTAAACAGTTGTTGTTCATGAATATTTAATTATGTGAATAGTGTGGTTTCGACATGGATTTATTATGAAATGATTTGTGGTAAATGATAACAGATAATAATTTGGATTGTATATTCTTTTGTGTGTTGATGTCAAATGTACTTGTGTATTGCATTAAGGTGTACTCTGTATTTTATGTAAACAATGTCTGTATGTAAGAGGAATTGATTTATTAATGATTATAACATTTTTTCAGACTAATTAAATGATAAGAGTAATTGTAAAATTTTAAATTGTAATTAAAATTTAGTGTTTTAAAAGAAACTGATTGAATTAATTAATTTAAAATGTTGTTAAGAGGAATTTTCGTGATGAATTTAAAAGATTTTCTGAGATTTAGATTCTATAATGAATAGTAAGTGATTAAACATACAATATGTTCAGGTGTTGAGTTATATTGTTATTATGAGGTGTAAGTGATGAATTTTCTAATGTAATTTTCAATGATCATATTAATGTAAGATGTTGTAAAAGATGGAGTTTGGGTGATGATGATTATTTCAATTAGGCATTGAGTCAGTCAGAGTTAACTTTAATGGGTGTTAGACAAAATAAGAATTTTGGAATAAAAGTAAAACAGAAACGGGTCAGTAGTAGGGACACAGTAGTGAGAGTGATTGTATGTAGAGAAAGTGAGTGATGTAAAAGGAGAATAAATAGGTGGTGGTGGAATTTTGTAGTGAGGGTGATGTTGTAGGGACGTACGTCGTTGTGGCAGGTGATTGAGAAGTTTCAAAGAGTGTTTGCCGAGATTCCAGGGAGGGCAAAAGGGTATGAATGCGAACTGCAGGTTCGGGAACACACATCCTAGGTACAAAGAGGGTATCAGGTATTTTGTAATAAAAGGAGAATGATATAAGTAGAGTAGATAAAGTGTTGAAGGGGGTTATTATTGAGAGATTGGTGTCACCCTATGTAAATCTGTTAGTGGTTGTTAGAAGGAAGAAGGTGATTAAGGTTATATATATAGTTGCCCATTCAATAAATCAAATCATTGTGAATGACTGAGAATCACCCAAACTAATTGATGATGAAAATGTGAAATTAAAAAAAAAAATTCATAGTGGAAATGTAATAATAAATAAAATGTGATGTAAAATGAAGGTTGATAATAAATTTGAATTTTTGGATAATCTAATGGTATAAGAAGTGGTAAATAATTATAAAGGTTGAGTATTAACAGGTTCAAGTGAAATTAAAGTTGTGGAATGTTTGGAAATTTTATTCAGATGCAACTGAGATGTTTATTTTAATGTAATGAAGTTTATGTTCATTGTGAGTGTTTACTATGTTTTATTATGTTAGTGTGAATGGAATAAATTTAGTTATAAGGTATAAATAAATAACTTTATCTGAACTTTAAATGTAATGTCGAAGTGTTAAAAATGGAAGGAGTCCAGGGTAGGAGAGAGAAAAACGCAGGTTCAAAGTGGACTGAAGACAGGAAGAAGAGACACAGTGAAAAGATGAAAGAATATTGGAGAAAAAGAAAATAACTGAAAATTGGCATGTGGTCCTTAGATGGCCGATAAAAAAAAAAAAAAAAAAAAGTTTGTGTTCTTACCCAAAACTGGTAAAATATATTTAATATCATGATAACTTTTCACAAGAATGGCAACTGAATAATTTACACTTCAAATGGGAAAAAGATGTATGTGTTACATATCTGTTATGCTCTGTATGTCCATGTAATTACCGTTTTTTTGTTGAACTCTAATTGATGATTTAATGTATTCTTGTTCATCCCAAATGATCATTTTGTTCTGCTCCACATGAGTTACAGAAAAATGGTTGTTCTGGTAGGGATTGACAATAAGTTGCAAAACAGTTAAAAATTCAGTGAATAACTGCTAAAAAATAATACATTTTACTATAATACGCTGTACAAACTGTCATGCAATCACTAAACAGGATTCTGTTTTCTCATGTACACTTTATTCACAGTAATTAACAAAACTGTCCCTCCGGTAATCTACAAATACGAAATACGTTATAAAAGGTAATATTATATTTATTTGGAAAAAAGAACATCTATTCCACACACTCAATTTTTTATCTCATCTTTCATAGTAATTAAACTTCTAAAATCAGTTATTTTTGAAACGAAGATTTTAAAAACAAATGTGAATTCATGTTTTTACTGTAAATGGGGAACCAATAGGGGATGTAAGTTAAGAGATCATATACATGTGCAATTCAGCATTAAAATGTTATCAAACAATCACTTGTTACACTACCCGCAGTTAAACCAATGTTATTTTTTACACAAAAATAAATTCCATGTTTAACACTTGGGGTGCCGATCACGTCAATTGACGTGGTGAAGAAACTTTCATAGAATGCAGATCATGTCACTTGACGTGACATAGTTTTATGTTTCCTTAAATATGGGATCACTTATAATTACGTCGTTTTAGTGGTCGTGTAATATTTGTTAGTGTTCTTAGTTCTTGAAATTGCCAACAGATGGTAGCTCAACTCAACCAAACTGAAACTACGGAAAAATTTCCAGTTGCTATGTGTAAAGACCCATGCTTCAGTTTTTCATTAAAAAAAAAAATATATATAGAAACTAATGTTAGTGATACATTTTCTTATGCTTTGTGTTTCAACAGTGAAGTGTACTACTTCTATGTAATTTAAAGTGATTTTATAATATTTTAGTGTTCTGTAACAGTTCTGACAACTTTTTTAAATAAAAATTGTGTATAAAAAGTAAGTTTCATTGAAAGTATTTATACAAAACAATAACATTTTATACTTAATTATGAAGCGAAAGGTTCAACGTTTAAAACAAGGTAAGTACGCCATTTTTATAGGTTATGTTATAGTTTCAAAAGAAATTTCTGAAAAACATTAAAATCAGCCTGCAGTCTATACAAGTATTATGCATCAACAGCTGGCACTCTAAAGACGTTTTGTGCTGAAACGTCTGACACCCAAAGTGTTAACTTTCGACACCGTATCCACTGTAGTAGTTATCTTTATTCTTTTATACACTGACAGCAATAACGAACATCTACAGCCAGTTTTTATAAAGTATCATCAGGCAAAGGTAATTCCAATAAAACAACAGTTTTTTAAGTATTTTTTTCAGTTTTTTTTTCTGTATTTTGTGTACAAAGCACAATGATTATAACATTTTTCATTTTTAATAACTGAAACCTAACCAACTAAAGGAAGTAGAATAATTAACTACAACTTATTTTTAATTAATTAATTACTATTATGTAATAATAATAATAAAGAACCACCAGCATTACAGTAGTATCATTGTACATTACATAACATTTAAATTATCATCCTTTATTATAGTAATAAAATATTACGAAGATCTCGAATTGTGTAACATAATAAAGCACTCGTCCCTCCTCTCACCATTGCACAGTTATTTATTCCTAAGCTTAAAAATTAATGCACTGCAAAAAAATGAATGAAAAATGTTATAAAATAATGATAAAAAAATCCATACATGTCTAATATATATATATATGTATTTATCATTATTAGTCTATATAATATAACTATTTATGTTAAAAAATCTGCTTGTGACAACTTTGTGAAAATATACAAAAATTTTCACGGTTTTCAAACAACTTATTTATATATTATATGTATATCCATCACTATAATATTATGAAATTCAATTAAATAAATAAATTTAAAAAATGCTGTTTTACATTATATCGATTACAAAAATTATAACTTGCGAAGCACAATACATTAGTAATATTACAAAGTGCGTTCATCATAACTGGTCAAAATCTGAGATGACAAATGTGGACAATATCAGGTTAAATATACTTCTTAAAAACATTACAGGACATCATACCTTAGAATGCTAATAATTATTTTTTTCTCTACACAGATGTACAATAAATAACACGATATAAATACATGTTACCTGGCATTTATTTATATCATTCATTCACATAGTGGTACTTGATTTTACAATAAATTATGTTCAAATATATTAATTTTAATTAAAAAATAGTCATTTGTTTTGTTGGCATTGTGACGATGCGTATTTCTATACAGTAAATGATAAAATATATCTCTACATTTCTTTTTTTCTCTTCATTTTCAACAACGTTTTGAAAAAGACAAGCAAACACAAGCGTCTGAACAAGGACATATATATACATAATAAAAAAATTTAAACCTCTAGGTCTTTAACAGATCACAATATGGCTTCTTTTTAATAACTAACATTGAGAATAAAATGTAAGAAGCATGCAAAACACAACTGATATCATTAAAAGGATGTGGTCAACCACAGCACCTTGTAGTTTCATTTTTTTTTCTCTGTTAACCAGCATTAAATTTTTGAATAAACATTAATATTAAAAGTCGAATAAAAAAAACAACAACACTTTAAATCATATATAAATAGTGGTATTCATTTTTTGTTGAATCTTTTTTTTTTAGTATTTGCTTTAATAAAAATTTTATTTACAAAAACAATACACATTATAGAATATGAATGAACAAACTAATCTCTTACTTCTGGACTTCCTACACGATAGAGCAATTTTATATATATATATATATATATATATATAATAAAGTAGTTACCTATTATAAAAAAAAAACAGACATAGGAACAAATAATGAATATGAAAAACTGGGCGTGAACAAGACTTACACACATGATTATACATACCCTGTCACATTTATGGAAATAATTAGCGACACACATAAAAAGAATATAAACAAATTGTACAAATGGTGATACAGGTAAAAATATATGACAGCATAAATATAACAAGGAAGTATATATACGAGGTAATACAGTGATGTGTGTACACGACAGAGAAAATAGACCATTATTTGAGAGAAACAGTGTGTTAAGTACGGCATTTCTGCAAGCTTTATAAACTTTTCAAATTTTGCTGTCATCACAATTAAAAACAAAGAAAATATTGGAACACAAGTGATTTACACAAGATAAGTTAATGCAGTCACATGTAAAAAATTAATCGAATTTTCTTCCAGATTTAGTTTATTTTTTATTTTTCAAATTCACTCTACACCCATTTAGTACATTGTAATATCATAGTTCTGCCGCACTAGTTTATACCCAAATTATAATGGTCAATAAAAAAAAAAGGATTTACAGGGGATTTATTTTATTTTTATAGTGCGTTGGCAGTTTGCTGAATAACAGGAGATGATGAAACTTCGTTTTCCATCCTCCTCTTTTGTCTGGCTTTAGTCATAATTTTTACTGCTCTTTGTCTTTTTCTGGTTCCTTCTTGCCAATTGGAATTGCAGCTTTCACCCTGAAAAAGGTTTGAATTATTATTTATACCAATAACAACAACAATAATAACCCTTAAATTCGTAGTGACCATCAATCAATGAATTTTTCAGTGAAGGGTTAGTGAGGATCGGTCAAAAATAATACAAATTTCAACATATTTGTGTCGACGTTTCGACAATGTTTATTGCCATCATCAGGACCTGTGTATGGATATCTTTAATACCAGTAGTACGTGAAATATGTTAAAAATAACTTTTAATAATTAAATAGTTGAACATCCCTCAATCTGTTTTTAGTTATAATATATTTTACTATGCTATTTGTTGACTGCTATATGTATAAACATTTTCTGTACCAATCTAATATCTTATTGTTAATTACTGTTTTTATAATTAATTAAAAATATCATTACATACAGCAATTTAAATTGTAATAATGTATAAATTAAGTTCTGTGATATTATAATTTTCTTTAAGAAAACATTTGAAGATCTAAACAAATTATCTCAACTCCTTCACGTATACAATGATACATTCATACGCACGCACACGCGTGTAAGCACACACTCATACACACGTTCACCCAAATAATTGATCTGTTGTGTTTGACATTTCTTTTGTATTCATACACAGGTCCTGATGACGGCAATAAACACTGTCGAAACGTCGACACAAATAAGTTAAAATTTGTGTTATTTTTTACCGATCCTCACTAACCTTCACTTCACTGAAAAATAATAATAATGTAACGATGATGATGATGGTGATTGACAATGCAATGTGATAACACTAATGCATTTATTACTAGGACAAGTATATATGAAGAAAATAGTATTTTAAGTAAATTTCAATTAGAACGCTACATCTGACACACCCTTTAGTTGTCTCAGAGAAACTGGACTCAAACTTGCACCATATGCTAGCAACATATTCTGGACACATCCACAGATCACAGCAGAGAACTACTGGCTTGTGTAATCCATCTAATCTAACCTGGTACGCTCTGCTGAATAAGTTTTTTTGTATAGTGAGAGTCGTTATGTACTCATTTATTTTGTTAGATAACATGTTCTTCAATAGGTTTTAATTAACTGATGATGTGTTACAGATCTGTTGACCTTCTACTCATCTTAATTACCTTCAATTTATAAAATTTCTTGGAGTTCAAAATAATTCATTATCAAATTTTAGAATAAATACTTTTCCGGTACAGAAGGGTGCTATAAGTATAACCTAATACGTCCGCTTCATTAATGAAAAGAATGTGTTGTAAACTAGCACCCACCAGTATTGGCACGGGGCTGAAGACGGTAGTAGCCTGGGCCCATAGCTGAACATCACCTGGTGGAACTGAAGGGCAGTAGTATGGCAGGTGAACTGCGAGGGTGGACAGGACTCTACAGCCGAGGTGAAGGCAGCTTGTCTAGGGGCAGATTTCTACCCAAAATCAAAATACCTGGTCCTCCAGGTTTGGGGTTGGGCGTGAGGCTGATGACCTCACCCTGTAAAAAAGCTACTGTTGTGAATGCTCACAGTGAGTAGTAGAAGAAGAGGAAAGACCCCGAAGTAGATTCAAAGACCAGATAGAGGAGGACCTTGGAAAGCTGAACATAAGAAACTGGAAAGCCAGGGCATGCAATAGGGAGGAATGGAATCGACTCTTGAAGCAGGCCAAGGGTTGTAGAGCCACGGCTGATGGTGTGTTGGAAACTAAAACAAACTGTTCTCTTTGGGCCACCATATGCATCTAATACCTGTACCTTCTTATTTTTGTCATATATTTGCTCTCATTTTTTAGTCCATAACTCCCACGCAGAAAATAACTGCACAACAGAACATGTGCCATGCTACTAAATAAAATACTGTTGTGTAATCATGCATTGTTTTTCAAATAACAGCTAAAGCAGAACACTGATAATCTGAATGTCTGTAACATAAACCATCAATAATCAAACAGCATTACACATACATTTTTTTAAACGCTTATCTTCACTGAAAATTATTGTCTGGTTTCAATATCTGCGATTTTTTTTTATCTAGCTGTGTCTGCACATACTACTTAAGTATGTGTAATTTTCTTTACTATATTAGAACTGTAGTAGTCTATTGTACTCCATGCAACTAAGAATTGGTGTGAATAGTGTTATTACAATTTTGCACCATATAATAGCAAACAGAAACAAGTGAATGACACTTAACGTCAATTATTTGCAGGATTCACGCTGGCATTAATGTTAGATTTGGAAAAACTAAATCAAACTGTCGTGGAAAACTTGCCACTCAAATTTTTTCCACAATATGATTTTTTAAATAAAATGATTATGTTAAAATAATTAATTTTTAAATTAATTGAAAGATATCTACAAACAAGTTCTGTTTCATAGGAATACAGAGTGAATATTGAGCAGTTTAAAGAATGTAAAAGTATGTTCTTTAGAAGTAAAGGAGTGCGTAGGACTTTCAGGTTAGCTGGAAAATAACATAGTTAATACTATACTACATAGTATACTAATCTAAAAAAAAATTACACTTATGTCAGGTTCTCTTAATTAAACTGTTTCTTCCAATGAAGTCTATACAGTACTACACATTTAACTATTCCATATTTGTGACAATTATCATGTACAAAGCCCCCCACCCCATGCTCTGAATACAAAGCATAACAAATGGAGAGAAATGTATCTGTAATTGTGAATAAGTAACACTAAAATATATTATTTTATTGTTTAATCAGTAGAAGAATAAAATAATCCACTAAAATACTTACTTTGATGTGATTTCTGCAACCTTGCTTCTGCCAATTTCAAGATATGCATCAATGTTGGTCTTGTTGTTTTCATAAATCTTTGGAAGTGTGAACAATGCAACAAATGCTGCAAAAAAAAAAAAATTGTTAATGTGTATAAAGAAAATAAAAGTGGTATTGCTTTCCACAACTGTTAATTAATCAACACCTTTACAGAATAAACATGAATTCATGCGTATGCTTATATACATCAACTTTATAATTGAAATGCAAACAGGTAATAGGTTTGTAATTATTTTCACTCAGATGTGCACTGTTAATGTTGCTAAATTATTAATGAAAAGGCTTTAGAAATATTAACATTTCATCAATAAAGATGCCTCACTATTAATAAGGTGCAAGTTTTAAAAACAGAAAACACTTACAAAGGACTGAAATAACAAATTTATTCAAATATTTTAATATTTTTATTTACATGCTACAATAAGTAAGGTACATAATTTTTATGTTTTGGAATCAATAAGCATTCAACGACCCCCTCCCCTTGAACTCGACTTCAAATCTCGCGTGATTATAAAACAAACATAATATATATTCAATGTTTACTTCTTTTTTCATATTACCACATTTATGATTCAACTGTATATGTTATAATCATAAATGACTTGATACATAAGGGTACGTACATGCCAACGCAGGATTACTGGTAGACATTACTGTACTGTATGACAGTGAGGTCATAACAAATGTATAGATTTGAATAGGAGCGAACATGTCGAAAGATGGTTACTGTACTACATTACTGTGCAGATTACTGTTAGAGTGAGGCAAGAACAAATTATTTTGCTTTTGCCTCATGGAAGACAGCAAAGTAGTAAGGTGGCATGCTACCTGATTGGTTCACTGAATCACATGACTTCCCTCACTCCATAGCGCAGCTGAGTTCAAGTGGATGTGTTCCTATCTCGTCAGTTCATATGCGTTTTTGGTTGTGATCCGGCTTCACAGTTAATATTTTTATTTTTAATTATAAATGAAAGACGATTTGATAGACTTAGTTTTTTGGCTCTCATTATAAATATCTTCAAGTATACTGGACATGTCTTTATATCTTTAAGTATAATAATCAAATCATATCTTTAAGTTTTAAAAGTCATAAGTAAGGTACAAGCTTCGCTTATGACTTACCTTAAGTAAGGTAAAAGTTAAAGGCTATTTCCTTTTATGAATGTCAGATATATCAGTCTTTGAGTAGAAGAGATTAATTTGTCGGTTTGTTTTATAAACACTAAACTAGGAAAACAATGAACTATAATGAAGAAAAACAATTCTGAACTATAATTGAATAACTGCAGTGTCACATATTCCACTACTAGAAAACACTTTCTTTTTGCACAATGAAGTTAGTCAGCTGACTTGTCCTGATGTCTCCAGTACAGTAATGTCTCACAGTAAGCCACAATCTACCAGTAATGCTGCGTCGGCATGTTCGTATCATAAGAACAGAACAGAACAGTAGATATGGAGAAAGCAACCACAAACAAGTCAAAAATATATATGTATTTCATATATATTCATAATTTGTAGATGAGCTCATAATATTTTAGACCATGATAAGCAACATATTAGGGAGCATGTAGTCAGTCATGTTTACAATTCATTAATTTACAAGAAAAAAATCTTTAAATTTTATTTTACTGATTTCGACAATGTATCAAAGGCCAAAAATGTTTAATTAGTGTCTGTTTTATACATTTCCGGACAGAACAAAACTGTGAAAATTCCTTGTTTGGTAATATACAAGCAAAAATTACTTTAGTCAAGCATGAAAAGCAATACCATACCAAGAAATATAATGATTGCAACATTAATTACTTACAATTAAGGTTCTCACAAAAGTAAAATAGCGCCATTAAAATCTACAAAAATGTCACAAATATCAGTTTACTTAACAATTTATTAGTATTTTAATAAAAGAATTGAATTTCTAAAACATACACACGCGTGCGTGTCTTCTAATGGTTAATAAAAGGGGGCCATAAACTAGGCATCCACTTATAGATTAATATAGAATACTGAGAACTTTGTTCTGGAAATAAGAATATTCAAAATCTAACAAAAGCATTTAAACTTCTTGAAGGGTATTAAATTTCCTGATAGTTTTTTTTATTTTTACGAAGGAGACTGTGGAAAACTAATGTTCGCCGCAGGAGGGTCCGCACTCCTATGGTGTGTGAGACTCGCACCCACCAAAACCACAAATCCTGTTGTCCACCTTGGGACTCAGCTTTCACAGTACTTCAAGGTGGTGCCATTTGTACTTTGTCCTGTGGACATTCATCTGTTTTAAACCTTCAACTACATGTTTTCTGCTATTCTGTCAAATTTCCTGATAGTATTATGGCTTTAAAGTATATCAATTAACAGATTATGTGGTAAGAAGCCTCCACAGAACAAGACATTTTTTTTTATTTGGACAGAATTCTAACATATTCACTTCACTGACTAGTATTTATAGCCTTTATAATGACTTTGAGTCTATGAAACAATTTCGTTACTGTTTTGTTCGCTGTAACTTATTTTCACAATTAAACGTAAACGAATATTATTAATTCTGGCAAGACCATTGGTTTTAATCACTACTTAATTAAGAAAACATAAATGTTTTAAAACTTAATGAGTTACAAGAAATTACCTTTTAAAACACATAAAAGAATAATTTAAAAAAGTGCAAATTAATTACCACACATTACAATTTTTTGCGTTTTTATGTGTATAATGTTAACAATAAACTCACCGATGATCACAAGAGTCATGCCGTTGAAAAGAGCTCCTAAGTAAGTAAGACACCAGAGCAGCACACCAAACTTGATAGAATCTACAAGATCTTCGACGAGGAAGAGACGTCGTAATTCTACAACATACGCATTTACGTGTGTAACTGCTGTATCTACAGCTTCTCGCACTTTGTCTTGTGGCAATGACACCTCCATTTCCAGGTATTCCCTACATAACAAAAATAAGTAATTAACTAATGCTACATGTTCTGCCAGTTAAAGGGTTCCCACAAAAATTTCAAAATTAATTTTCCTGATGGTTTCAAGAAGTTTTCCTGACATGCGGAAATTTCAGAAAGATTACAAACATTTTTAAAATAATTATCTTTATCAACTAGGCATACATACATTTATATTAAATGTAAGACACAAAACACAATTAGAGTATTGTCAAGCATGAAAACACATACTTAACATTTAAATATCAAAAAGTAAACACTGTTAATACTTACTGTAAATACTTATACAAATGTCATAACAAATTCTCAAAACTTGTTACTTAATATGAACCAGAATTCCTCTTGTTATAATTCTAATTCTACTTCTACTTCTATAGATCTAATTTTTTTCTTTGGCAAAAGAGGAGGATGGTAAGGCCATGCGGCATCTGAATTTGAATCTTAAAGAGCTCTTTGACAGAACTGTAGGCCTACTAGCTACAGCATGTTTAGAAATAAATGTGTTATTACTATGCTGTGAGTGACTCTGTTTTCAGACATTCTCAGTTCTATTAAAACATTTGTGAACATACAAACTCAAACAAATATATCTATGACTTCCTCTTTTTTTTCTTAAGCTGACTTACTTTGTCTCACGAAGGGACACAACAAAGCGACAATCAAATGTATAAAACACAATTCTATTGGCTAAAAAAAATGTTATAAAACAGAAAGATTAATTTGATAGTTTGATATAAAATGTCTTATTTAAAAACCAGACACCGAATTTAACTGCCTACAAATTTGCTCAACAATCATTTTGCCTAAATTTAGAAAATACAACTTTAAATTTAATCACATTAATCTCGAAAACGTCAAAAATTAGCATTTGAGAAAATCTGGAACTATTTAAATACAAACTAAATTAACAAACTTAAATCAATATCATGAAGATGCGTTTTATCTGTTAATAGATTTTTATAGCATTTTATTTTGACATCGAAGACTCATATTTCCAAAAGCATTTCAAAACAACAACTCGATGATGATGGTGCTCTACTATTAAAATGTATAATATTGGTGTTATACAATTTATATTATAGAAAATATATCATTGTTGTAAAAAAAAAGTTAACTTATTATTATTAACAAACCAATAGAAGGAAAATGGTTAGCATTAATTAAACTATTAATCCCTCTAAACAAGATGAAATTAACCATTTTGAGAAGTAACAAAAAAAAACTAGTTTTCACACATTAATTTAATACCATTCTACATATTGTAAAATCACAAGTGATGGACGTAGCAGTAAGCAAATTATACGCAGAATTAACCAGGCTAAAATCGCTTTCAACAAACAGAAAAACCTCTTCACTTCAAACATTATCAGACTAAAAATAAGGAAGTATCTAGTAAAGACAAACGTGTAGAGTGTTGCCCTATATGGGAATGAATCTTGGACAATTGGAGAAAGTGACAAGAAAAGACTCAAGCATTTGCGACCTGGTGCTACAGAAGAATATTCACGATAAGCTGAAGGGAGAAGATAACGATTGAGGAAGTCTTTAGAAGATCTCAGGAGGAGAAGAGCTTTCTATGAAATTTAAAAGGCAGAAGAGCTAAGTTTATAGGGTATATACTATGACACAATGGGTTGGTTAAGAGAATAATAGAAGGAGAACAATTGAATGGAACAATCACAGAGGACGACCCTGTTTAGACTACATGAAACAGCTTATGGTCGATATGAACTGCACATCATATTGTGAGTTGAAAAGAAGAGCAGAGAAGCGTGAAGAATGGCGAGCTGCTGCCAACCAGCCTATGGGCTGCTAACCTAGAAGAGAAGAGACCATTCAACAAATGGAAAGAGATACATTATCTCATTTGCACAATACGTTTTACTTATGTGTACTACATACATATGAACACAGTAAAACAGGACTGATTTTCTATCAGTAGCGAAACAAGTGCACACATAATTTAATCAAAAGAAAACAGAAAATTAATCATGCACCATTAATTATGTGATCAACAGATAACAGGTACAATGTCACTTTACAATAGTAAAGCAGATGCATAGCCTAACTTATTATTCTCCAAATGTACTAAATTCAAAATTCCGCTTTAATTCTTATTCTCAAACTCAACCAAACGTTTAATTTTACTACTTTAAGTTTTTTATAATAAGTTCCTGTTTAACAAAACTAACTAATCAGGATGCTTTTCAAACTCCTGTGTTCTTCTATAGAGTCATTACTTATTTACAGATGTAAGATAACATTTATTTATCCTATTAATCATATAACACTTCATTAATTTATATTTTAGTCATTTGTGATTTGATTTAATTTAAATTATACTTTAAATAGACACCAATTACTTTTCACTTAAATGATAAATACAATTTAGTGGTTAAATCTAAATTTTGCTAAACTTGTGTTGCTAGCACTAATACTCACTTACGCTTCCATGAGCGCTTTCAAGCCTCTCGGCTCATTTTCAGATGGAAACAACCTGATCTGAGAGGCTTGAAAGCGCTCATGGAAGTGTGAGTATTAGTGGTAGCAACACAAGTTTAGCAAAAATTACTTTTCAAGTGAACACAAAATTCTTTTTAAAATCACTGATAATATAACCACACATCATGTAACAAAAAGAAGACGTGACAGACTTTTTTAATTTTAACTTTGCTTTGTTATTTGAATTAGCAGTCTCTGTAACTCCAACTTCATCATGCTTATTTACTAAACTGCTAAATGTGTCACGTTCTGGACGAGGCCTTTGAGTGTTTCCACCATTTTCAAGTCCTAAACCACCCAATCTTGTTATTTTAATCAGCACTCTCTGTAACTCCAACTTCATCATGCTTATTTGCTAAACTGCTAAATGCCACGTTCTGGACGAGGCCTTTCAGTGTTTCTACCATTTTCAAGTCCTAAACCGCCCAATCTTGTTATCTGAATTAGCAGTCTCTGTAACTCCAACTTCATTATGCTTATTTGCTAAACTGCTAAATGTCATGTTATGCACAAGGCCTTTCAGTGTTTCCACCATTTTCAAGTCCTAAACCACTTGAAAGTCCTAAAGAGACTTTTTTAACGATCATGTGAGAATGAGAGCAACATGGGAAGTAATCCAAAAGTTATATATATTGTAACGACAAGACTCTTTACGTGTATTAAGCCACACGTTGTAGTCGTCAATTTGTACCAAGAACGTATCAAATTTCGTTACACTTCGTTAATTTTCACGTTGCGTCATAATTACGTAACGACTTTCTTACGTCATATTTGACCTCTCCAATACCTGTTTTCCTTCTTAAGGGTGATTTTCCCGTTGATAGGCGCCAAATTGTTTGGACAAAACAATTAAAAAGTTCTCGTCTAACGCAACCGTATCATTCACTGTTGGTCGTCGGAGAAATTCAAATCTTTTTATCCGCGAAGTCGTACCAACCTGTATTTCTTGTAGGAAGAAGTGTTACGGTGCTATGTCAATGGATTAAACACATAAAAATTAATTTGTGAAATAATGAACAGGTATTAAAATAAGTATCAGTTTATTAAAGGTCAATTCTGCTGTGAAAAATTACGCTAACATAAAATTATATTACTTTTGTACTTGTTATACTCCGGCTATAAATATTTTTGTCAATCAGCGGTTGGCTGCTGTTCTCTTTGTTGGGTCGTCGACTGCAAGCCTATTAACGTTTACACTGCTTTATTCAGTCAAAAAGTTCTTTTGATTATGGCCAAAAAAGATTTACAAAATGATTTTTGAAAGTACAAACCTTTACATCAAGTTAATTAAATATAATACTCTTCCTTTACAACAGTTTACTTATGGTTTAAAACAATAGTGAGTTCACTTTACAATATAGGTTAAGTTCGAATTGTGTATAAATCGTCTCTTATTTCTTAAAGTGTTATTATTGAGTTTGAACAATTTTTTAATACTAGTTATTGATTATTTTATTAATTATTCAGTGTTTTTAATAAGTTTGAACCAAGTTTTGATATAATGCATAAATTCGTTGTGTTGTGAAAAGTCTTGTGGGTATAGTTAAGTAATTTAGTATTATACTTTACAATATATTGATGTTTGTTGGATTATTTTCCTCAGCTCTGGTGTTCTAGTCGTCCTTCTCTAATTTTGGGTTTTATTTCTTTGAATTCGGATTTATTTTGGTTTAATTTTGTTGCAAGGTTCTATCAATCTTGTTTCATCATTGTTAGTAAGTATTTTCTTTCATCCGTTAGGTTTATTTTTACTTATTTCTGTGGATCGACAATTTTATCATCTGCCCTCTTCTGATGCTAAAAATGGAGTCTTATTTCGTTTTTTAACGGTTTTAATATAATAATGTTTTGTTGTCATAGCAACCAAATTACTCTCTATTGGCTGAAAGAATCTTGTACTCATTGCTATAAAGTTTAAGTTTTTGTTCAAAATGAATAAATATTTTCTAACTAAGATATTTTCCTTGTCTTATTACCAATCTGATTATTATTATTATCATTGAATAGCTTTTTTGATGTAGTTTATGTAGACATTAAACACGATTGTTTTGTTATCTCTGGCCTATTTTAACATTTGGCTATTATCATTCTTTTTACTTAATTTTGTTATTATGTTGTTTTATGCACTTATTTTATATTTATATTGGTTTGTTATTTTATGTTTCCTTATCTTTTCCTCTCACTGTTTACTGTTATTTGTGGATAATTTACAATTTTGGTTCACATAGTTTGAGGCCTACCCTGACCTATTCTTATTATAAGGTTTTTATTTTAATTTGACTCTTAATACTAATTTTTTATCGGTTTGTTTTGGGCAGTTTACATTAATCAGTGATTTACATTCATTAGTATATGGCTATTACAGCTTCTCTGACATTTTACTGTTTTTTTATAACTAATTTTATAATTTTAACATAATTTGTTCCTTGTGCTTTTATCATCATTAATACCCCTTATTCTTAATACTAATTCACAATTATAACATTAGAACAATTCTACTATCACTATCATCTTCTCTGTATCTCCTTATAACATTATTACAATAACTTTAAACATTTAACATTTAAACATTCATTTATCTTAATCCTTATTTCTAACTAAAAAACAATATTATTTGGACTAATCTTTAATTGAATGATATTAGTTCCTTTTTATCACTAACCTTATTTAATTATTCACTTTAAGTGTTTTTACATATATTTTTGTGGTTGATAATTTTACTTATCCACTTTCTTTAGGTACTCTCACTTCTAGATGAGTTCTTGCTTAAAAGTAACTATGTTTGTCTATCGTTGTGTTACCCTGGCACTTTGTAAGGTTTTCACAGTGGTTATTCTATATTATTATCTTCCTTTAACTCAATTCACTTTGGTGTACTCACCCTTATTATATTGTTAATTGGTACATCACTTCCTAATCCTATTATGCACTCTTGGTTCAGTCTAGTTTAGTTAGTGTTATATTATTTATTAAAATTTTACATTTGTTCTCTGTATTATGGTTTGTGTGTTTTATTGTTTGTTCATCTTCTTTTTTTTCATTCAATATTTACTTAATTGTTAATACAATAAATTATTTGGATTTGTACTTTCCCTAATTAAGGTTACATTTAACATGTTCGTTTCATTATTTCTTTTTTCATTGGGCCAATCACTTGGGTTGGGTCATTGTCATTTGTCTCGTATTAGTTATAGTCATTTTATTTTTCTTGATCTGAAATTGTTAATTCTTATTTTCATGCCTTTTTATTTTATATTTCTTCTCTGGTATTGGGGCTGGTTTTGGTGTCATAACAATATATGTATATATAATTCAGTGAAATTATACAATTAAAACTGGTATACAATTACTATCTTGTCTTAGTAGAGATAAGCTAAACTGTGATAAAATAACAAGGGAAATGTGCAGCATAGAAAAATTACAAATCTATTTATTACTTAAGTTAATCTATTACTTTACTTTAACCAATGTCAGCTCAGTGGATTGTGTGTGAAACTTACATCTTAGCAAATGATAACTACAATAATATAACACTGAGGGATTACTCTACTTGATGTAATTTTCATTCAAAAATCTTCACAGATTCAGAGGGTTGTAAGTTGTTAATACTTTTAACTTCTCTAATCTTAAATTATTTTAATGTGTATGTAGTTTTATTCTAAAAAATATGCACTTAGACATACAGTAGAGCATCGATTATCCGAACCTCTAGGGACAAGGGTCCGTTCAGATAATCGATATTTTTTATAATATCGGATAATAGATCGTAAATTGAAAACATTATTTCTCTTTACAAAAACAAAGGTTTTTATTATAAAACCACTTCTAACATACTGTTATTGGACAGTAATGTGGTAATTTTCGCATTCATAGGTTGGCTAATCTGTACGTTTTCAAATTGTGCTTATCATGTTTTTACAACGATACAGTTCTCCGAGTTGCGGCTGGCGGCAGACGTCATTACGTTTGCTGCCTGTTCTGTCTTTTCACTTTTCTTGTTTTCGCGACAATTATTTAGGCCTTAGGCCTCAACGTTTTTCGATGTAATCTGAGTGGCGCACATTTGCGCCTCATCTAACATGTAGCTTTCTTAACGACTTGGTTTATTCAAAATTAAAATCTTTCAGACTTAGCCAATCTCAACACTATGATTTAAGTGTACAACAGAAACTTAATAAATGTATTAAATACAGTCCACTATCGTCATCATTCTGCATCCTGGCAATAGCACCACAAACATCATTCTTCCTAATAGAACATTTTTTGGTACACACGTGCCGACATCAACATTTTTTTGGTCCATTCGGACCGGATCTTATACATTTTTTTTGGTCGCTCCGTGCCTGGATTCGTCATTCACCTTTTGCAACTTATTATAGCGGTTTTCATCATTTTTCTGCCCCAATTTCTGGCCATCACGGGCGATTCAGCATATTCGCTGATCCGACCGTGTCGGGACTTAGTCAGCATTTCTTTCATCGCCATTGAGCCTCGTGACGACATCACTGGAAGAACATCCATGTGCTAGCGTCTACACTCCAGTTTAAGCAGTCATCTCTCCGGTCTGTGTGTTTGCCATCTTCTCCACGGCCTCGACGCTCCAGGACATCGCATACCAAGTACCACATCATTAACAGGTGCGTACAATGGCTGAAGAAGGCCTCAAAGTGTTGGTCAGAAAGAGAGGCGGCTTAAAGTCTGCCATAGTGCGAATTAATTCGGCTATCATTAACTTTGATAAAAACACTAATTCAAAACATTTTTTAACGGTTAGACTCGAAAGTCTAAAAGATTTGGCAACAAAATACGATGAGGTACAGTCCGAAATTGAACTCATTTCTAAAGACATAAACGCTGCTCAAGAAGACCGAGTTGAGGTTGAAGAGCTGTTATATTCAACAGAAGCCAATATCTTGCAATTGATAGAAACCTTTAATGTTCGGACTGTATCTCCAGTATTAACAAACAACATGCAATTAAAACCGATAAGTTTGCCCTGCTTCACAGGCAATATCTTAGAATGGCAGCACTTTTATTCAATATTTCTGGACTTGGTGCACGCCAGATCTGATTTAACGTCAGTGCAGAAATTACATTATTTGTATTCGTCTCTGAAAAATGAGCCGCTAGATTTAATTAAGGCATTACCTATTTGTAACGAAAACTTTTCGATAGCGTTGAGTTTGCTGTCCGCTAGATATGACAACAAATTCATACTAGCTAAGTATTATATTCAAAATTTGCTTGAAGTAAAGTCAACAATTAAGGACTCTGTCCAAAGTCTGGCAGAATTCATAAATACAATAACGTCTTCCGTTAATTCACTGGTGGCCATGCAACTGTCGGTGGATTCATTCGAGCTTATCACTGTACAATTATTGTCAGCAAAACTGGATCATACCACGTTTAAATTATGGAAGGAGTCTATAGACCCCGATAATCTTCCTAACTTTCAAAGCTTCACTCAGTTTTTAAACGCACGTAGACAGTTGCTAGAAAATACACTGCCTATCGATGCCGGACAGCAGCTCAACAAGCTAACTTTAAGGTGCAATAATAAATCTGACAAACATAAATCACGAAACTCTGCTGGCAGCACTGCATTTAGAAGTTATCATTCAGCTTCAAATAAGTATTTATGCCCATGCTGCAATTCTAGTCATCCAATTTACATCTGTGACAAATTCCGTGCATTAAGCACATCAGAACGAGGGCAATTTATATTAAATCATAAACTCTGTACAAATTGTTTAAGACCAGATCATTTTTCATCTAATTGTAAAATCAAACAATCATGTAAGATCTGTTTAAAACGACACCATACATTGCTACACATAAATAATGTGTCAAAACCAGTTTCTGCCAGCAGCAGCAACTACTGTTCACTTAAATTACAATCTACAAACAATGTTCTTTTATCAACAGCAACTGTGTTTGTCATTGACCGGGCTGGCAACAGATAACCCGCAAGAGTTCTATTGGATGCGGGGTCACAAATAAATTTTTGTACGGAATCATTTGCTAAGAAATTACGGCTTAACTTGACTAAATCTAACATACCAATTACAGGTATAAATAATGCCGCATGCTGTGCCACTAATTTAGCGTCTATACGCATTATTTCACGCTATCAAAGATTTAGTTTCCAAGCAACATGCGCGGTCTTATCTGCATTAACCCATAAACTGCGAGCACAATCTTTCGACATAAATCAGTTTAATGTCCCAGATAACGTTTTCCTCGCCGATCCGCATTTCAACATATCAGCTGATATCGACATACTTTTAGGAGCGCAATTTTACTTAGATTTAATTTTACCTAACAAATATGTACGCGGTTCTCATTTTCCTATTATACAAGAAACAAAGCTAGGCTATATTCTAGCCGGCACTCTGCCCAAACACTGCCGTCATAAGAGTCCTGCTGTTTCGTTCCTGGCTAGGAACAACGACAGTCAAATTCTGGCGTCTCTCGAGAAATTTTGGGAGACCGAAACTATCCCTGATAATGCACCCATTAGTAACGATTCAGCTTGTGAGGAGCATTTCGTTAAGTCTACTCATCGCAATGAAGAGGGTAGGTTCGTTGTTTCGCTACCATTTAAGTCTGACAATCCCCAGTTGGGTGAGTCCTATGCTAGCGCTGAAGCGAGATTCTTGAGTTTAGAATGCCGGTTCATGCGTGATGCTAAGCTTGCGCGCGAATACGCAAACTTTATTCAGGAGTATAAGGATCTTGGCCACATGACGCTTGTCGACGATTGCTCTATCAATTCCGGGGTTTCAAATACCTACTATCTGCCTCACCATGCCGTCTTTAAACATTCTAGTTCTACGACAAAACTTCGCGTCGTTTTCGACGGCTCGTCCAAAACTTCCAATGGCCTTTCTCTCAATGATGTTTTGTTGGTAGGCCCAAACGTCCAACAAGACCTTTTTTCTATTCTTTTGCGATTTCGTATGCACAACTATGTTCTGATCGCCGACATCGAGAAGATGTATCGACAAATTCTGGTATCTGATAACGATTGTCATTATCAACGTATTCTGTGGCATAACTCTCCACTCGAACAGTTTAAACATTTTGTATTGCGAACTGTAACATACGGTACTGCTAGTGCTTCGTTTTTAGCTACTCGCTGTCTTAATCAGATTGGTAAGGATCATGAAGCTTCTTTTCCTGACGCTGCGTCAGCTATATATAATGATTTCTATGTCGACGATTTGTTAACCGGTGCAGACACCATCTCTGATCTGACCAAGTTGAAATCTGACTTAGGTACGTTGTTGAGTCAATACGGCCTCACTCTGCATAAATGGGCATCAAATGAACCCAATGTGGTCGCAGATCATGATAATTTATCACTCCCTTTAAACAAACAAGGTAATGTGCGTACCTTGGGCATTCTCTGGAATAACACTACAGATTCATTTTTGTTTGACATCAAATCATTCCCAGTTGAATCAAGCATCTCTAAGAGGAAAATCCTATCGATTATCGCAGGTATATACGACCCACTCGGACTCGTCGGTCCCATTGTTTTCCTGTACAAACAGTTTATGCAGCAAGTTTGGCTGTGCAATTTTGGTTGGGATGAGCCAATCTCCGGGCAATTACACTTGCACTGGCATTCACTATGCGATAAATTATGTCTGATCGGTAAAATTATTGTCCCACGTTCTATTCGCTGCAAGTCTAAAGCAAAGATAGTTGAATTACATGGGTTTTCGGATGCTTCTGAAAGGGGATATGAGTGTTGTGTTTACATTAGAGTCATAGATTCATCGGCCTCTTGTCACCTTCTGTATTCTAAATCTCGCGTAGCCCCCCTACGACAGGTGTCATTACCTCGCATTGAACTCTGTGCTTGCTTGTTGTTATCGCGACTCTTATTCAAGGTCGCCCCTGCTCTTCATTCCTTTATCAATAGTGTTCACCTGTATTCTGACTCCATGGTGTCCCTTTACTGGATTCATGCCCAGTCTTCTAGGTGGAAGACTTACGTCGCTAATCGTGTTGCCGAAATTCAGCGTCTTACTGAAGCCTATACATGGCATCACATCAATTCACAACATAATCCTGCTGACATTATTTCTAGGGGATGTCACCCCGACGTTTTGCGCGATTGTTTGCTTTGGTGGCATGGTCCCGCTTGTTTGTCTCAATCTTCCGAGTCCAATCTTTTTCCACCCTTTTTACCTTCTAATCTGTCATCTCCTGAATTCACTGCGGAGGAGAAACAAACCCCCAAACTTTCTCTAATGTCTACCTTAGCCATTGATCTTTCAAAGGACTTTTCTTCGTTGCACCGTCTGACTCGTGTATACGCTTACTGCTTTCGATTCATCAAAAATATTAGACTCTCCAGGGCTGAGAAAATTTCGGGCGCTCTTACCCCGTTGAAATTCATTCTACTCTTAATTTTTTCATAAAACAATCTCAGTCGATCCACTTCACTGCCGAGACTAATTGTCTTCGTAATGAGTCTTCTGTTTCTATCAGGAGCAAGTTGTCTTCTCTGGACCCGTTCCTTGATGATTCTGGCATCATACGCGTCGGCGGACGATTACAGCAGTCGCAACTACCTTATGACAATAAGCATCCTATTGTCTTGCATCCATCGGCTCATATCACTCGCCTTATTATTGAACGCGAACACATTCGTCTACTCCACGCTGGTGCTCAACTCGTGCATCACTCACTTCGTCAACGTTGGTGGATCATTAACGCCAAGATAGTCATTCGCTCCATCATTCGTAGATGCGTCAAGTGTCTCAGGTTTAGTCCCAAACATCAGGTTCAGAGGCTTGGTATTTTGCCATCTCCTAGTCACTCCTTCTCGGCCGTTTCTATTCTGCGCAGCTGATTATGGTGGTCCCTTCATGATTCGTCATGGCAGGCAGAAATCTAGGACTCTGTCAAAATCGTATGTGTCTTTGTTCATCTGCTTAGCAACCAGGGCCATTCATTTGGAACTGGTTTCCGACCTTACAGCCAACGCATTTATAGCTGCCTTACGTCGTTTCATGTCCTGTAGGGGCATACCCAGCCAGTTATATTCTGATAATGGCACGAACTTTAGGAAGGCCCGCAATGTTTTGCATGACCTTTACAATCTTTGGCATAATAAAGATGCCACCTTATCAATCCAATCCTTTACGACCTCTCATGGTATTACATGGTCATTTATTCCGCCCTCATCACCTCATTTTGGTGGTCTTTGGGAGAGCGGTATAAAGAGTTTAAAGTATTATTTGCGCCGCGTGGTCGGCAAGTCTATACTCACTTTCGAGGAGTTTACGACGGTTTTGTCTCAGATAGAGGCACGTCTAAACTCACGTCCATTATTTGCCGTTTCTTCGGATGTAAATGATCCGGTGCCACTTACACCTGGCCATTTTTTGATTTGCGCACCATTAACGGCGATACCTGATCCTGACTTATCTCACGTTCCCATCTCTCGTCTTGGACGTTGGCAACTTCTCCAGAAGTTTGTCCAAGTCATTTGGAAGGCTTGGTCTCACGACTACTTACATCAATTACAACAACATCACAAATGGAAATTCGCCAAGGACAACGTTTCCATTGGTGACCCGGTTTTACTGATTGAGGATAACTTACCTAAGTTCCAAATTTCCAAATTGCGTGGAAATTTGGTGTAATTACCGCCACATCTCCCAGCCCAGACAACTTAATTAGAGTAGTAGACATTCGCACGCCTACTGGTATTTTTCGGAGACCAGTTCATAAGCTATGTTTGTTGCCAGCGCGGGACGAGGCTTAGACACAAGGTTAATATAATTACTTAGCACAATGCTATTTCACTTGGCCACTGGCTTTCATTACCTTACTGTCTGAAAATTTGTTCAACTTTATTGTGATATGTATCATCACAACATTTTTATGTTAATTTGCATCATTGCGTGCATTCATACTAAATTCGCATGTGACTTGTAATTTTACAACCATGCACTGTATTATTATATCTATGCTTATCATATTGTCATGGTGGTATACTTTGCTATTTTTGTATTTATATATTAATAATTTGTGAGACATACTATGTCCTACATGTTTACATTTTTGATATTGGTAATGGGTTATGTGTCATGTCATTGGTGGTATTGTTCTTATGTAAAAATTTGTTATAATATTCGCATGGTCTGCAGCTATACAAACCATGTATGCATTTTCTCGCACATCTGTCAATATGTGTGATATTTTGTTACTCTATGAATTTATTTCTTGCAATTGTTCAACACATGTATTACATTTTGCATAACCACATTTGTTGTATTTGTCACTTATGCTATTGTGCCTTGTATTCATGTATTTGTAATTATCTAAACCGATTTCTATTGTATTTATTATGTATAACTTGTATATATGTAAAACACATTGTTTTATCCGCATCTACTGTCTATAACCATATGCCATGCCTATATTTTTATATTGTATTTTGTGATCACGTATTGCACAATTATTATTCATACTTTAATTATGACATACATGTCATTACACTTTGTGCTTGCAATCATTCAACTATGTATAGCTTGTTTTCACATAACAATTTATTGTATATTCCTGAAACTTCAGGATAGCATGCATCGTGCAGACTAAAAGCGTCATGCTAAATTTATGTCTTTACATGTATAATTTTATAATAATTTTGTTTGTTCATTGTATTCAATACTATTGTATAGGTCTACTGGCCTTAACTGGTTCAAGCTAACCATTATAACTTGCATAACTTGTTACAATTATCGGGCCCATCATGTGATGAGTCACCGATTATTCATCATTAAACATTGTCAAACTATGTATTTTTCATGTCTTATATTGTTTAATATTGTATACATACAATATATATTGGCAATACATTGCTAATTTTGCATTTATACTCATGTATAATTCAGGTTGCAAGCCGACTTTGGCCTGCTCAACTCTTATCATCACTCAAGCTTATCTCTAAACAGTTAATGTCATAACTGTTATCTAAGATTTCAAACTCAAGGTTCAATACAACTTATTGAGATTGACTTCTATTATTAAGAACTCTGTATTTTTCTACAATACGTTATTAAAATGTATTAAAAAATCCTTTGATTTTTTGCGGGCAGTTATGGACAGTAATGTGGTAATTTTCGCATTCATAGGTTGGCTAATCTGTACGTTTTCAAATTGTGCTTATGTTTTTACAACGATACAGTTCTCCGAGTTGCGGTTGGCGGCAGACGTCATTACGTTTGCTGCCTGTTCTGTCTTTTTCACTTTTCTTGTTTTCGCGACAATTATTTAGGCCTTAGGCCTCAACGTTTTTCGATGTAATCTGAGTGGCGCACATTTGCGCCTCATCTAACATGTAGCTTTCTTAACGACTCGGTTTATTCAAAATTAAAATCTTTCAGACTTAGCCAATCTCAACACTATGATTTAAGTGTACAACAGAAACTTAATAAATGTATTAAATACAGTCCACCATCGTCATCATTCTGCATCCTGGCAATAGCACCACAAACATCATTCTTCCTAATAGAACATTTTTTAGTAGTACACATGTGCCGACATCAACATTTTTTTGACATTTTTTTGGTCCACTCGGACCGGATCTTATACAGTTATATAATTACAGCTGTAATTATGTAATTATACTGTAATGTATTACTAAGGCTAAAAATCATTGAATTAATAAAAACCAAAAGTTAATTTAAACAAAATTAGAGTTTAATGACAAAAACTGTGCTATAAAATTAATTAAAAATTAAAAAACAAAACGTACGGTACCATGGATTTACACTTTTTGAAGAATTGTTCTATCAATGTCTGTTTCAAACCAATACCCCGCTGCTAAAGAATGAAGTCGTTTAAGATTCATAAGCTCAATATAATCTATCTCGTCTTCTGTTTCGGCCCACTTTAGAACAGTCTCAGTCTCAATTCTTTGTTTATCGATAATTTATAGTATACAATTTTTTATATTCAATAAATATCCAATACAATACGCTTACACGTGTCTAATGCGTTAGTACATAATTGCACGTGCACAGTACATAATTGTACTTTTTATTGAGTTCGGATAATAGATCATTCGGTTAATGGATGTTCGGATAATCGATGCTTTACTGTACTTTATTATTTCTCTTTTTCATATAAATATAATAGGCCTATACGTACTTTGTGTTTAAGTACTTTGCTTTCAACAAATACATAATAACAATAATTTTAAATTGTTTTACATTTAAAATCACACACTATACCCTATTTTGGAACTGTTTTATTTGACCCAATAATCTTACTGTTTATAATAATGCGGTCTAAACTCCCACAGCCCCCAGTTTTGTTGGATACAGTTTGACATACATATTATTCTAATTTCGTGTACACCCTTCAGTGAAGAAAGAAAATGGGTTCACTATAGTGAAAGAAGCTGTAATAGAACAGGCTACAAGTCTAGATTTGCAGATGATGGCAAGAACATTAGGCTTCTATTACACTAGGCAACATGTGGCGGGCAACTAGTTGTCCGACCTCGGACAACTAGTTGACGAGGGCTAAAAATGGTGCGCAACTCTTTGCCACATGTTGATGACTTTTAAGTCGAGAAAATGGCGTCAAGGAATGAAGAGCTTCTGCTGCTCGCTTTGTTATTAAAGAAAAGAAGACGCAGAGCTCGGAGAAGACGTATGTACGTACATACACCCTATGTTATCAACAAGGATGGATAAAGGATTATACTACACACTGTTCGATGATCTGTGCGTGGACGAAAATAATTTTTTAAACTATTTTCGTATGTCAAAACAATCATTTGATGAATTGTTGGACTTGATCAAAGCAGACATAATTTCGTATTGAATGCGAAATGACAACTGGGCCTGTCGTCTGCCGTCCCGGACAAGGTTAAGGTGGTGTCTGTGGCGAAGTGCGCATGCGCGGAAGCGGGAGTGGTGCGCCACATGTTGCCCAGTGTAATAGCTCCCATCTGAAACAATGCCCCACGTCCAGCGTCAGCAACTTCCGAGTGGTCGGGAAGTTGCCGATCTCGTCCACCGTCATCCACTAGTTGTCGACCCATATCAACAAGTGGCTTAGTATAATAGGCTCCCATATAAACAATGTTACTAGACGACCTCGGAAACAAGTTGCCCGCCTCTAGTGTAATAGAGGGCTTATACACAAAAATTTCAAGAATACACAGTGACTATTCCAAAGGCAAACTTTGTGAACTGCAAACTTTATTGTCAAACTTCATAATACCAAACAATTAGATAAGTATAGGCTTGGACATCAAATGGAACTTAAAATACTTAAAAAAATTGTAACACCATTAAGAAAAGGACTATGTAAGATTCAGGGCTGTGATGTACCCTTGTTAAAGTATTTTAAGGACTGCAATTATTGGAAATTACAATATATATTGTAACGTGACGTTCCTTCCCATTACATAAGGAAAATACATACCCAAATAAACAAAATAATATAGAAATAAGATTAAACCCATTATAAAATAATAAAAAGTACAATACTATTAAAGAATGAAACAATGTACCTTAGGTTAAGGAAAAGTGTTAGATATAAGACTATGTAACTAAAATTGGAATCATAATTACATAAGGAGGTGACCAAGAAGGGACCAGATAAAAAAATAAAAAAATGAGTGAACACATTTATCTAATGGTGTGACAAACAAAACCACATCAGTGAAATGTTAACTAGTGATAACACAAGAAAGAGTTTTTCCTTTTCTTTTAATATCACCAGTAAAATGCAAATGTAAAGCATGTGAGAAACTAGTGTTACAATGGGAATTTATATTCCAAGTCCCCAAAACCTATAGGCCAATAACTATGTACAAGGTAAGGGGATGCCATAAGTGAAAACAAAACAATAATGAATGAAATGATATAAAAACGAGGTGAACTGAATAAAATATCCTTATTTAATGTTAATTAATAGTATAGTTTTAGTAAGATATGTTTTAGCTACTTGTATGTACAATCAAACTTAGAGCCATGTAGGCCTGAAAGTACACTAACAGGATAAGATATAATTTGTTCTGTTAATCTATTGTTAAATAACATTAAGTTGGTTCTCATAGTTATTAAGATTATTAATGTAACAACTTAACTGTTAAAGGGTTCTTAGTAAATCAGTCAGAAAGGGTAACTGTAATTAGAAATGATTGTAAACTTGTTCATGAAACTAATATCCGTACATAGGCAAATATCAAAACCCATAACTATTGTAAATAAATAGTAAACAAGGGGATAAAATAATGTAAATCCATGCAATATTGTAAAATGAACAAATAGGTTATCTATTACAATTGTAATCATATTTTTTGGAAGTAATCAAGGGGTTTACACGATAATTTTAGACCGGTTCAATTGTATTAAAGAACTATGGCCTAAAAAAGATCAAACCTTAAAAGTAATGTTCAAATTACATAATACATTATCAAACCACTGTTAAGTAATGAAATGAGCAAGAATTGTTAATTCAATGTTTTCTTTTTATATAATAACTACAACTTAGTAGACAATTAAAGAAATTTAGAATAATTCTATTAAATTTAGTCAAATGACTAAAAAAGCCTATAAGCAGAGTCTTTAGGTAAAAGGGGTAAATCGCTTAATATTGAGGCTAATGATATAATATCTAGTATCAAATTGTTCAGAATAAAATAAGGAATTTTATCTAAGTAGACTAAATTAAGTAAAATTATATTATAACTAGAGAGTAAATTAGACTGGGAGGTGAAGGGTTACTTTATTTAGAACAAACACAGTCCCATGACTCAAGAGTTCATCCCAATGAACCAATCAGAATTTGACAAAACTGGTCAAATCTGTTTGAATGATGAAGAAACGGCAAGAGTTGATTGTTAGACGTAAAGACGAACGGGTCAGCTCTGTACAGAAAAAACTACAATGTCAAATCATCAGATCTAAGTGAAATAAATAAAAATATATGTTGAGAAGAAACCAGCCAAAAAATAAGAAAAAATAATACTAATATGAATTTGAAGATATAATAATTCCTTACATCGAGAAAGCAAAAGAACAAGTAAAGTATGATTTGAAAGTGAACATTCTATATACATTTGGTAAGCAGAACTAATATCTAACCTAAACACTGTTAACCTAACACCACACTATAATAAACTCACAACACCAATTCAATTACAATACAACGAAGAAAAAGTGATTAACAACTATTATAACTGTGAACACTCAATTTAAGAATCATTTATTTAAGGGAAAGTGACAAAAACTATTAACATAAAATTTGAGGTGTGACATGGCAGCCATTTTGTCAACTGTCGAGTCGTTTCACTGACGCCATCTTTAAGCTTTTGTCACATAAACGTATAATTACTGTTGTATAAAAAAAAAAAAAAAATCAAATATTTATGTGTTATTCTTCGTATTGTTTAAATTAGCAGCCATCCTTACTATTTCTTTTCAGTGATGACGAAAAGCTTAGTCGAACAATAAAAATTATAGCAGTTAGCAAATTCATAAAAGAAATTTATGTGTTAATAACTAAGAATTTATTTGTAAGTATTGTACTTTTTAGAAAAATTTCCTTTCTGACTTTTTAGTAACAGTTCAAAGACCCCGAATCAATTATATTAATTTTATTTACATTTGTTTGCAATCGACCTGAGACTGAGGAGTCGAGCCGGGAATCACAATATCGACCCGAGAGTCGATTAATTGCTCAATTTGCATTAAATGAGATTAATTATAAATTAATTGCATTTTATTTATAAAAATAAGTAAGTTAGAAGAATTTCAAGTATAGAAGAAGGAACACTTGCGAAGAATAACATCAGCTGGGCAAAACGAAGAAGTAGGTAATTCTTATATTACGAATCAATTGTCAAATCGAATCAGCTAACGCAAAAAATTTCTTCAAATTAAATTCTACTACACGATTGAGATTAAGAGGAGAGTAAAAAATAATTAAATGTGGATGGTTATAAATTTTTAACCCAAACCCTAATTTAATTTTATTAAATAAACAAAAATAAAAATACAAAATAAAATTAAAATATAAATTAACCCAATAAAGACGAAGATAATTAACGGTAATAGTAACGTAAGGTTACAAAGTGGCAACCAACCAACGTGTGGCTATTTAACACATACGAACTCGTTCAATTACAATAATATATGTATATATATATTTATTTGTGATGTTATTCAATTTGTTTCTTTTGCAAGTAGTATAAATTTTGTATATTCTTTTTAACACCTGACGCACGTTTCACTGAAAAATATCAGTATCGTCAGAGGTTTCTAAGTATACTGATATTTTTCAGTGAAACGTGTGTCAGGTGATAAAAAGAATATACGAAATTTATACTACTTGCAGAAGAAACATATTGAATAACATCACAAATTTATATAATTACTGCAAGAAACGTAGAGTTACTTATATATATATATATATATATATATATATATATATATATATATATATTCAATCACTTTTTGCTACAGTCCGTTTATTGATGTATATAATACATTTAATATTTATAATTAAATTTACCTCAAGATGTTATTTTTCTATTTGGAACATGTTTCGAGAGTTCCTGTTCTCTCATCTTCAGCCTTCGCGATCTTGTTTCTGGTGAAGTATTTGTGTGTTGGCTGCTGGATGCTACTAATGTTGTTTGTTGGTCTTTGGTATTTTAAAGTTGTATTATTGTGTGTGATTGTGGTATATGTTTTTGTATTTTGTGTATTTTCGATGTTGAGTGCTTTGAATATTGTGTCATGTTTTGTATTGACAAATACAAATACAAAGAACAAATACAAATCAATACAAAACAACAATATATATATATATATATATTTATATTTGAATATATATATCAAATTATATATATATAATCAGAAATGCTAGTATAATCTATCTGTGATCACATCAATAAGTACAGATGTATTTGGCAGCCACATGCAAGGGATACTTCAAGCACAAGATTGCCAAAACAAACGGAAGATTTACTGGCAAACCTGAAGGCCGTGAAAAAGAGAAAAAGATGGTGTAATTTACTAAAATGGAACAAGCCTTAACAACTCAAGACTTTGCCATACAATGGTAATATCATCATTTGGTAAATGAAATAATTCGATAACACATTTGCAGTTGCTTTGTAAAATAAACACTGTTACAACAAATAACAACTCAACACTGTTTGATTTTTCATGTACCCTTACTTAACAATCTCGTGTTTTCTACAGATGGAAAAACACGTGCTGAAACCTAACATTCGAAAACATGTATTACAACTGATGGCAACTAAAGTTTTCAGTTTTTTATTCACAAACCATCTGCTAAATGTTTTTTGGCCAGTATGTGCAGCCACTAACTCTATTTATTTGTTACATACATGCTGTATACAACAGCCTGCAAAGTTGCAAATTTCATTTGGAAAATAAACATTAAAAATATTTCTACTGCACCATGCAATGGCCTACTTAAATTTTATTCCAGCCACAGATGCTACACACAGAGAGATTATACTTATTCATACATTTTTAAGCTTAGTATTAAACTGTCATGGTAATACGATTAAGTTAATGTAATCTTGGTGTCATGAGTAGAATGCACAATGAACGGTTCCGTATTCCATGAGCTACAGACACAATGTAGGCGAATAAAGCAAATTAACAAGGGCATACTTAGGGCACATTCCAGAAGGATAGGGGAAACGGAAAACCTTGTACAAGATAAAGCAGAGGTTAAAAGAGGCTTCTGTTAACAAATAAAAGTGTACAGATAGCCGCATATCCAGACGACATTAACATCATGTCACGACGGATCACGGCAGCTAAAGAAATATTTATAGAGGTTAAAAACAAAGCCAAGGAAGTTGGGCTAGCCATAAATATGGATAAAACAAAAATGCTTATCCAAACAAGAAGGGACCACGTTCATAACAACATTTGAGATAGAGGAGGACACAATTGGAGTGGTGGACAATTTCACATATCTCGGAGTGAATCTAGCAAAGACTGATCAGAGGAGCCGGAGATCCAAAGACGGATCACCATGGCTAACAAGGCATACTTCGCATTGCTGCCATCGTTTAGGTCTGGAGATGTGCACAGGGAAACAAAAATGAAAATATATAGGACTGTCATCAGACCGGTGCTACGCTACGGATGTGAGGCATGTACAATCACACAGAAAACAGTCGACATAGTAAACACCTTTGAAAAGAAAATCCTCAGACGCATTATAGGCCCAATACAAGAAAATGGCTCATGGAGACTGAGATACAACAACGAACTGTATCAAATATATAAAGAGATACCCGTCTCAAAATTTATAAGAATACAAAGATTGCGTTGGGCCGGACATGTTATGAGAATGGAGGATGGCAGGAACCCCAAGAGGGCTTTGCTGGGTACATGGGAGGAAACGAGACCTAGAGGTAGACCGAGGAAGAGGTGGGAAGATGGCGTTGCAGAGGGCGTGAGAGACATGGGGATAAGAAACTGGAGGAGGGTTGCAGTGGATAGAGTGGACTGGAGGCGGAGATTGGTGGAGGTCAGGGCCCGACTTGGGCTGTAGCGCCATAGGAGGAGGAAAAGAGGCCTAAGAACGAGACCACCAATCAGACAGGCAGATAGGTTTAGAAAGTAACATGACATCATCTTTATAAAGCAATATGGTTTGGCCCAGGATGATGACTTCAGCAAAGAACCAAACCTGCTAGTTTCACCAAACCCTCAAGAGGGTAAAAGAGCAGAGGAGAACAAGGAATACAATTAGAGGCCTAATAACAAAAAAACCTTAATTTGGAAATTATGTGTAGTCAAGTTATAATTTTTCGCAGTTACAAACAAAATTCTGCTTAAATAATCATTTTTAACATTTGACGCTTTCTATTTTGGATGTTTATATCTCTTTAATTCATACATTTTCGGCATTTACTTGTCTGCAGTAACCTTCTTTTAAAAGAAGGTATACTCCACTTACCTATATTATTCACAACTTTTTGTTTATAATTATTATGTACAAACTATAAATTTTTTAGGAAAATCCTGGAATAGTGAAATTTTTATAGTTCTCAGAAAAGTTACCTGTTATGAAGCCAAATGGTTGCAATGTTTAAGTATACACATTTAAAGATATATAAGAATCACATAATACATAACATTAGGACCAAATTTTTTAATTTTTCTGTGTGCCAAAATGATTTGCCAGTCACTTGTAACACAAGAAACGTTTCTGTCTCGGTTTAAACAGAAAAAAGATTTTATTTTTTAAGTTCTATTAGAAAACCCTACAGCGGATACCGGTGTCCGCTCTGGCGCGAGGTGAAAATGAAGTCGTCTGGGACCAGAATGGACACCACTTAGCACAGTACATAGCTTCCCGCCAGGAGTGTTTACATCGTGCGTCTGAGTATAAGTTATCGTTTCCTTGATTGTATGTTAGTGTGTTATGTTAGTTTGAGTTATTTATATTTTCAAGTGAGTTGTTTAGTAGCAAATTTTTGTAAACTTGAATGACAATGTTTCAATGAGAGACACAAATAGTACATTTATACTGTCTACAAACAACAATAAATTTATTAGCTGTACATGTATATTATAAATAAGTCGCCTGTTACTAGAAAATCAGATTTTGATTTCGTAAACTAACCTATTTATTTCCATACATAAGTTTTCAAAGAAGATGGTTTCCATAAAAAAAAAAAAAAACAGCAAAAAATTGTTTATCTTCCCCTGCCACAGTGGACACAAGATTCAGATAACATGTAATTGAAAACCGATGGCAGCAATACATCCTCTGAAGTCAGAGCGGACACATTTCAAAGTAAAAGACAGTGTGTTAACGGGAATATGAAATTAGGTTATGTTCACATAAAATATTACAAATTTTACTAGCAAAATATATTTTTACTTAGTACTAACCTATTTATTTCCATCATAAAATTATAAAATTTTATGTAGCCAAAATGCTTTCAATAAAAAACCGGCAAAAAGGTTTGTTCCCCTGGGTCACATCGGACACAATGTTCACGTCAGCTGTAATTTTGTACTACACTTTTATACAAGGTAAATATCGAAAACAGAAGGCAGCACTATGTCATCTGAGGCCGAGCGGACACATTATGTTTGTAAAAGATAGCGTATTAGTGGACATATGGTGTGTAAAGAACATTTTCTACAACGATATATAGCGGACACTGGTGTCCACCATGACCCCACTGGAAAGTCAGCCAGCAGAAAGTCACCAGTGTCCGCTGTGGTGTTCAACATGTTAATAAGATAAAATCCTCTTTGCACAACAATTTTATTTTATAAAATGACAACTGACACAAAAATTACTTTGTGCTAACTATAACCTGTAAGAAATTTGACTGTTAAGTTAGTTTTACATAGTGGGACAGAGGACAGCGATGGTGCATTTAAATGGTAGATACAGTCACTAACAATTTTATATTTCAACCAAATATCACACATTTAGAAATGAGTCACAAACAGAGGGCAATAAAGTATATGCAGCAAATAATCTGTATACTCTATGAGAGAACAAAACACGGTATAATGCAATTGTTTTTTGAGATAGTATGTATCACACAATTAGAACTCCTGAATAATGCAAAAAATATGCATGGCTTGGTCTGTGAGACCGTTTGGAAGTGTACTGAGTTTGGCAAAGGTCAGTCATCGGAATATAAAACTAGCCAAACCACAGCTTGTAACTGTGCCAGACACACAGTCACTGTTTAAATGTCCTCTTGGTATGTCATTGGTCTGCAAAATCAATGCTCTTTTCATGTTGGTTATATTATGTATTATTCCTTTTGGTTATAGAGGCGTGGGTGTTAAGAAAAATGTGAAAATGACAGTGCTCTCTCTCTCTCTCTCTCACGCACACACATGCACACACACAATGAACACATATCAATATATGAACTCTGTACAATTGTTTGCTAATAAACGCAAAGATGAAATCACACTAACTAAATTCATTTACAGAATTAACACTGTTGCACGCCACTACAGGAATATCGGTATAGAGAACCATACTTGACTTCCACGTTTTATGATTTATATTTAAAATAATTTTCTAAATGAAATATTTCCATAGAAACTACGTCTTTCTTCAGCCTTACCACAGTATTGTGGTTACTAACGTATACCACCTCACATTGGCGCACTCGATTTTCACTGATGATGGCAGTCAATGGCACTGCCGAAACGTCTGGTTTTGCAGAAAACATTCGACCACAGCCAAACAGCCCGGGAAGGAATTTCAACAACAAACTACTTCTTTGTTGCCGATAACGTAGTACACATATACAAAATTTCCCCTCCCCCTTCAACTACCCTTTTCATTTATAGATATTTCATCTACCTTTTTACAATGGATTATTATGACCTTCTTTTCTGGATACTTTATGCATCAAAATTAAGTACTTTACTCTTGTTAAAACACAAAACATTCCAGGTAAACTACCCCTTCCCCTCAACCGATCTCCACCAAAATCAATAGGCCTTGAGTCCTCTACAACTCAGGCACATACGCAAAAAATTATTTGATTCTGTTGAATTTGCGGTAGTTATCGTTTGCCATAGAAAAATTCTACACACAGACACTTTTCAGAAAATGACTTTTCTTCAAGTTTTGAGGGTAGTACAACCAGAATCAGCTCTTATCTCAAACATGATTTTTTTGCCATCACTGTACTTACATTTCCTTATGGAACATGGAAGTAAAAATTAGTGGTGATCGGAATAATTTTTCTATAGTGGTGTGCCACAGTGTTAATTCTGTTTGTGATTATAACCACTAACATAACTTCTTAATTAAATTCATTTAGTCATGACTAAAATCGTATAACCTAATAAAAAAAACATTGTAACTCAACATAATTTCTAATTATCCAAATATGTTTTTACAAATGATAATGTATTTATAGATATGCATGCAATATCATATGTATGCAACGCAAGTATACACGTATGTGCATGTGCAATATCACTTGTGATATCACCCTGTAATATTACCAGTGATCTAGCTATTACTGAAGATATTTGTTTTTATGCATCTTGTCAACTTACTTCTCTACTGTTCTTAGTACATTCTTTCAAAGGAATTATATTTATTTTTTTATTATCACATGATAGTATTTTCCAAGATGTTACCACAGTAAAAACCCAGCCACAGCAGCAACTTTACTATATCTCCTAGGTAACAATCACACATCTCACATCACTACATTATTGTAAAATCTGAATTTTTACATAATATAAAAAATCTTCTTCTTCTGTGCTCCTAAGTATAGGCATACTGCTCATTCTGATTCAAAGGTCTTTTCACTGTTTCTATCGTCATCCTGTATTTCTTCTGCCATGGAGTCTATCAGTCATCACTTGTTTCGGGAGCATATTTTGTGGCACTCTCTTTACACATTCCTATCATGTATGTCTACAATTTTTTCTAGTTTCCATTATTTTATTTACTTTAATTTCTTCTTTGCTTTAGTTATAGCATTATTTTTAAATCTTCTATAATATAACGATCCACGTCTGGATTGCCCGTGTCCTTATATCTCAATATTCAATCTTTATTATTTATACACATTTATTAATTTTACTGTCACATACCTTATTTTCACATATCTGGTACCAAAAGCAACCTACTGGCTCCCTTTTCTTCTTACATCACTTTTTTGAATCTCTCATTCTGGCAATTCATAAACCTCGCTCGTTTCTAAACTTTCTTTACTATGCTCCTACTGTACCAGTGTCATCCTACTGTTATCAGCTGGAAGCGTTTGTTCTACATATAATTTATAATCTCAGTTTCTCCTGATATACAGATTTTACGCTTTCTTCTTCTAAAAGGTATATTCTACATGTCCTGTGGCTTACAATGTTATACTCTGGTTTTCTTTCTTCTCTATTCCAGGGGTCTCCAAACTTTTTTACTTGAGGGCCGAATTTCAAAATCTTGGAAGTTAGGCGGGCCAACATATATATAGTAAACTTATTTTTTTTTTTAAAGTTTATGAAGTAATCAAGTCAATAAAATAGGCATTTAAATAAAAATTAAGCAAACTTTTCCAAAGAAAACAAAATTTATTTATTCAAAATAATGTAAATACAAGTAAGGAAAAAATCACATTCAAAGATATTTCTTATGTATTATTTTTTGGCTTTCTTATGTACGTATGGGATGTGTGGAGTTGCTTCTATGTCTGTCCATTTTGGGTAAAATTTTGATGCTACTATCACTAGAATGGATTTCAAGTGTTCGTCTGACAAGCAGGCCCTATACTTTGATTTTATACTTAATTCTTGTTTAATTAATAAAGTTGTGTTAGTGGTTATAATCACAAACAGAATTATCACTGTTGCACACCACGATAGAAAAATTATTCCGATTAGCGCTTTCAAGCTTCTCAGCTCATCATCAGATCGGAAAATGTTATGTAGTGGTGTGCAACAGTGATAATTCTGTTTATTTCTTGTTTAGTTACAGTATTTAGTAAAATGTTATAATATTTGAAGTATTTTGTCAATCTATTTTGTCGATGCATGCAGCATCGGCTGGGTTGCCATGGGCCAGATAATGATCCTTCGCGGGCCGTAGTTTAGAGACCCCTGCTCTATTCTATAAAGAGTTTCCTGCATAAAAAAGTTGAGACCCTTTGCTTTTCTGGTATAGTTTCGATATAGACACAACAATCAACTGTGGCATCCTCATCCCCCCTCTCTCTCTCTCTCACACACGTGCTAGTTAGTCATTTTTAAAACAAGAGCTGCAAAAATGCGCATGATGCTTTGTAGGCATTAATGTTACTTGTGTGCATTGCCCTTCTCATGACGAACCCAGTTTAAAACCAAATTCATATTTAATTTTTTTTTCCTAGCAATCCATACTTTACTATATTCTATACTGTTTAATCCAGTTAATAAATTCAATGATAAATCCTAAGATGTGCTCAAAAGATTTACTATGTTAGTGACTATACATGACTCTATTTAGGATACTTAACACAAAAATGATTATGATTCCGAGAACATATTCTCGATTCAAAACATTTGATATAATCCACGACATATAATCATTTTAGTACATGTAAGTACAGGGTGACGCAGGGAAACGGGAAAATTTGAAATAATTAGAAAAAATGAAGGAACGTTAAAAAACTTTATTTGAGGCTCAAAATATGTTCTACAAGACTGGAAATTACATTAGGCATCACTTTTTAAAAATTACATCAGTTAAATGCTGCCCATTTTGCCGTACACATTCAGTAAGTCGTTTCTATGTTTTGCATAACGCGGCGTAATGTGTCACCTGGGATTTTGGCGATTTCCTCTTCAATCTGTGTCTTGAGCTGAGCAAGGGTTCTTGGTCTAGTCTGGTACACGATGCTCTTCAGATGTCCCCATAAAAAGAAGTCACAGACTGAAAGGTCTGGAGATCGGGGCGGCCAAGCGATGTTAGCATTCCATGAAATTATGCGATCCTCAAACAAATGCTTCACTGCTGCCATAGACTGTCTGGCAGTGTGTGAGGTGGCTCCATCCTGTTGAAACCAGGTGTGCTGAATGTCAAGATTTGGAAAAGTATGGAGTCTTGGAGCCAAAAATGTCTCTAGCATGTTGACATAACGTTCACACGTCACAGTGACACCAGTGCCTCGTTCATCTTCAAAAAAGTAAGGCCCTATCACCCCATGACATGACACTGCACACCATATGGTAACTTTGGTACTGTGTATGGATGCTGGTGAAGCTGAGCAGGGTTTCCTTGAGCCCAGTAACGGAAGTTCTGCTTATTCACGTATCCACTTAAGTGAAAATGGGCTTCATCGGACATCTAAAGATTTTGAATGAAGTTAGCATCCTCATTGATTTTAGCCAACAATTGTTCACAAATTTGCAGGCACAATACACAATCATTAGGATTCAGTTGTTGCACAATCTGAAGTTTGTACAGATGAAATTGAAGTTCATGGAGTATTCTTTGAACGCTCCGACATCCAAGCTGCAATGACGAGGCAATTTTTCGCACCAAACGACGAGGACTCCTTAAGATGGCAGCTCGCACGGCATCAATGTTTTCTGGGGTACGTACAGACCGTACACCCCCACTAGGCTTTTTCTTCAAAGCTGAACCAGTCTCTTCAAAATTACGAACCCATGTTTCGATTGCGTGTAACGAAGGAACTAGACTGCGGGGCGGGATCTGATAGTGCCACCAAAACTCTCATTCTCCAGCTGTCAAACTGTCACCATGTCGGTAAAACGCCCTTACGGAGACCGCACGCTCTGCACCGCTCCATGGTAACTAAATGTCCGTTACTGCTAGACAGACAGTTTTACTTCTGCTACATCTACAGGGCTGCCAACATCAACTTCAAATTTTCCCATTTCCCTGCGCCACCCTGTATTAGTATGTCGGATAAAAAAAAAAAAAAAATGAAACAATAAACAAGTAAATGTATTCAAATATACACATAAAATCTGTTTTAGCATTCTAAGACTACCTAATAAATCTTATCTGGAAAAGTATTAATTCTCAAGGGGAGGCACTGCTGTAGCTTTCAATGCCACATGCAATTGTGGAATACATCTAAAATTCACAAGAACACAAAAACTGTCAATACCTCTATATTTACGCCATCATATATCTCAGCTGTTTCTCCTAGTTTGTCTCATTAAGTATCATTCACTCGTAAAAGTAATGACAATCAAGTGTCTACTATAGAGCACAATGTAATTTGCATAAGATGTAATATTCAGATGACATTTCAATGACGCTTATGATTCTTCAGATTCCACCACCCACTTCTTTAAAAAATCTAATCGATACAATCATAAATCTACTCACTGTTTATGACTGTATTTTTTTAATAGAATGATCAATGAAATCGCTGTCACAGTAAGCAGAAAAACGTAACTGACTCCATACATAAAGTGAACACATTTTAAAAATGGCCCCCCAAATAAAAAAAACTCACTTGAACGGATGTCCTTCAGATGTCTTCTGTACAGCCTGCAGTATGTTTTTGTAAATTCGGAAAATAATTGTGCCAGTCAGAGTACAGAGAGAGACATATGCGATGACACTGATCAGTGAGAAGTATGACAAAGACAGCAGTAGCGTCATAATTCCGCCGAACACAATGCCAGACTTTTTCGGATCTCGCCAGTAGACCAGAGACTCCACTGTAAAAGAAAAACAAGTTAACATGAATACAAAAAGTTCCAGCATAACCATTCATATTTACAGTATTCATGATAAAATCTTGTAGCTTAAGTATAATAATCTTAAAGAAAAAAAAAAACATTTCTGGTAAACTTTTTCTAAGATAACTAAATATAGTTAATATTATAATACACTAATACTAAAAAATGAAGGACAGACTTGAAGAAAACAATCATGTTGATCAGGTGAAGAACATAACAATATGGGTGTCATAAATATATATTGAATTGTTCAGTTTGCGGAATTATTACAGAGTATTATAAACGCTTCAGCATTTACAATCTGTCTGACATAACAATCTTAAAAAACATAAGACTTTCCTGTGAAACATGCCAGAGATTCAATTCCAGAAGAAGTTACAGCCCTTCTTTCCTTACATTTTTTTCTTTTACTAAATTAAGTTCTTTTGAAATATAAGCTCATACCCATAACATTTAGACATAATGATTCAAAATTAATATTTTACTACCAGTAAAGAATTTCATTAATATATAACTAACTGTATTTAGGAACTGATAATGATAAGTTGACAAATGTAGTTTTTAGTATTGTTTATTTATTAATAATGAAATAAAATACACTTTTTTCAACACACAGAATGGGGATACAATTCAACTTTATCAGTTATCTTCTAAAACCATGCACTCTCTGCATTAATAGAAACTAATTTGTGGAATTGAAAAATACAAATTGCAGTTAAAACATCTATAATGTTGACGAAATACAAATAACAATTACTAACTATCATCTACATAGATAGATAAATATTATCTACAAACTAATTATTTAAGGTATACGTTTTATGGTATGTGAATAACTGATGGTCCATTGCCTTCATATTTGAAAAAGATTATTAATTATACAATTCGTTAACTAATTTTTAAATAAATTCGCTAAAAATAGGTAAATAATTAGTTTTTGATCAATTGAACGAACTTTTACAAAACTCTGCAAATTAAAGGGGTCAGTTACAGATGACTTAAGTAAAGTACAGAAGTCTTAATTAAGTAATTTTAAACACTGTAAAATTTTTGATTCTGTCTTTAAAAAATTCAGTCATTGGACTGAGTTGTAATTTGGTAATATATTGAAACTATCAGTTATTTTTTTTGATGCTGGTAAAAAAATACAAATTGTTAGCCAAATGTAGTAAATTTGTAATGAATCAATTCACACAAAACACATGCTAACACATAACAATAGATAAAAAAGTGCCCTAAATGACAATTCTACAGTTAAATATTGTTCATCCATAGTGAACAGCGTGTTACACAAGTTCCCATAAAGAACTAATATATAAATCAAATAACTGTCAATATCTTCCCACAATGGCAGTTAGTATCCATCCTATATTGAGACAGAGCAATATTTTCTCACACACTACAGCCCAATCCTTTTTTATGAGAAACAAATATAATCAAGTAGGTAAGTACACAAAACATCAAACAAAACGGATGGTGCAACAGTTCACATTTTAGGCCTACACTTATAAGTAGAAGACTGAAGTAAAAGTTAACTGAAAGAGAAGCGGAGAAAAAGACAAACATATTAAGTTTTAAGACATACAATACCCGAGGAGGCAAAACTGAATTAGCAACCCACTGCTAGCAAGCAGTTTATTACGAGGGACGTCCAGAAAGTAAGAATACAACACTTGTTAAAAATCGAAAAATGAATATATTTTAATGAAATTTGCAGGGTATGTGCCAAAATATGTTATCATTTCTCCACACAATCGCCGTTGAGGTCAATGCACTTTTGAAGCCTGGGCACCAGCTTTTGTATACCCTCGTCGTATACCTTCCGCTCCACCTCCTTAAGCCACTTTTTCAGTCTCCATGACCTCCTCATCGTCCGAAAATCGCTGTCCACCCAAGAACTCCTTCAATTTGGTGAAAAGATGGTAATCCGAGGGTGCCAGGTTCGGGGACTAGGGTGGGTGAGTCACAATGTCCCATCCAAACGACACGAGCAGGTCCTGAGTGAGCCGGGCGGTATGGGGTCTGGCGTTGTCATGAAGGAGTGACACACCACGAGTCAGCATTCTCCTCCTTTTGTCTTTGATTTTTTGTTTCAACTTCTTTAGGGTCTCACAATATGCAGCAGCATTGATGGTTGTCCCTTTGGGCATGAAATCGACCAACAAGATCCCGTTCCGGTCCCAAAAGACGGATGCCATGATTTTCCTCTGTGAAGACTGAACTTTGAATTTTTTGGATGTTGGCGAATGGGTATGGCGCCACTGCAGAGACTGTCTTTTTGACTCAGGAGTATAGTGACACACCCACGTTTCGTCCCCAGACACAATTGAGTCGAGAAAGGATTCACGTGAGGAAACGAATGACTGAGCGAATCTCACACCTGCGGGACGTGGAGCAAACGGGGGACGAACTGGTTGACGTGTTAAGCTGCTGCGACGACATTTCGTAACGGACTGAGGCGCTCGATGTCTCATTTTGACCGATTTTGACCGTTAAGAACCCGTCTACACGTCACGGGTGCCAACTTTGAAAAAAAATTTCCCTATGTCCTACACAGCCCTTGTATTCTTACTTTCTGGACGTCCCTCGTACAAGCAAAACTGATACAGCAAACCTATACTTTGTTAGTTTAGGTCCAATATATAAAAACAGTGTGCTGATAATTCTTCTTAACTTCGCTACTAACATTTGTAAGTTACAATCATTAACAATATTAAATCTTTAAATTCGTAGTGACCGTGAATCAATGAATTTTTCGGTGAAGGGTTTGTTAGGAGCGATCAAAAATATAACACAAATTTTAACTTATTTGTGTCGACAATGTATATTGTCATCTCAGGACCTGAGTATGAATACAAAAGAGATATTAAACACAACAGAACAATTATTTGAGTGAGGTATTTGTGTTTGTGGTGCGTGTGTACACACGGCATACGTATGTAGGTATCATTGTACTCGTATATGCTAAGGCGTTGATATAGTTTGTTTTACATCTTAAATGTTTTCTTTAAAGACAACGAGAAAATAATAATATCCCAAAACTTAATTTATACACTATTACAATTTAAATTACTCATAACGTAATGGTATTTTTTAATTAATTATAAAAGCAATAATCAACAATTAGATATTAAAATTGGCGCAGAAAACGTTTATACATATATCAGTCAACATATAGCATAGTAAAATATATTATAGCTAAATACAGAGTAAGGGATGTTAAATTATGTAATTATTAAGTTTTTTATCATGTTTCACTCACTACTGCTATTAAAAAACAATCATGAATTTAGAAAATTCTAAATTACACAATAACTATAGAACTTTACAAACTTACATCAGATAATTTACATAATTAACAATATTATGTAGTAATAATCAATAAACCATACTCCTGGAAGCAGACTGTAAAGGAACAACGGGCCATCAGAGGATATAACCTTTAGTAAATTGAAACTTCAGAATATACAGTTATCAAGTTACGACTAATGAAACCTGACACATAAAATACGAGTACAAATCACACTTTTTTAAAAATAAATGGATTTCTACTTTAAAAATACATACACTCTAACACAAAACAAGCAATTCTGTAAGATAAAACACTTTCATATTATTATTTCAGAATAGAAAAAGTTTATTGCAAATATGCAAAAAGGAAAAAATTACTGTATAATAAAGAGTACATTTTTATATGTGGTCAACTTAATTGACCTAACCACAAGACTATCATATAAGTGAAGTTTCTGAATAAAACTGATGCCAATGGTTGACATAAAAACTAACAATGTACATCCAGGAATCTGTACACATATCACCCTTAAAGAAGTAAAAAACAAACACAAACTCTCTACAAAAAACTATATTTGCTTTTTAAAACGAGCCCAGTCGTCCATATTGTTACTAACTTATATTAATAACAGCCATAATGAAACTAACACTGTTAAATAAAATCAGAGACAAAGAACAGAGCGTTTGGACCAGCAGTAAGTCTGCTGAGAGAGTTAATTCTATACTCGCTGCAAGGCTAACTCTTCGTTCACAGGGGTATTTATAACACACATACGCATACTTGTGTGCATTGCCCTTGTCACGAAGAAACAAGTTTAAAATCAAATTCATATCTTATTTTATTCTTTTTTTTTTCAACTTTACCTTTCTACTAAACCATACTTTACTGCATTTTATGTTGTTTTATTCAGTTAATAAATGAAATGATAAATCCTAAGACGTTGCAAAAGATTTTGGCCTACTATGTTAATGTATGTACACGATTATATTTTGTAGCAGTTAGAAAATTTTAACAAAAAATAGTGATAAAAAACTGCTTATGTTTCAAAGAATATTCTGGATTCAGTACATGTAATATGATTTAACATGACATTCACTTTACTACACCTAAGTTAAGTGCCACACAAAAATAAAACAATAAACAAACAAATATGCTCAAATATACACACACAATTGAGCAAAGTAAGTAATCAAGATGATGATTCAACAAAAAGACAAACTAGAGATAGTAATGACTATTATCAGCACATATTATGCTGATAAATGACATTAAACACACACGCGCGCGCGCGCGCGCGCACAGAATGGATTTATATCACGGGTACTTTTTTAATACAATCCTATGAAAATTCATATCAAAATATATGTTGCATATTATATTAGCAAATAATAAACTTCTTTTACAGATATATTTTATATCACTATATCTGCACCTTACATATTGTTACGATGGTCTCTTCTTGAAGAAGACCCACTTGCCAATATCCACTCTCCAGGTCCAATGTGGAAAACCACTGTGCTCTGGGCAACGTGTCGAGTGTATCGTCAGCGCGAGGTAATGGGTAGCAGTCTTTCTTTGTAGCGTCATTTAACCTCCGGTAGTCTACGCAGAAATGCAATCCACCATCCTTCTTCTCTACCAGCACTACAGGAGAAGACCAAGCACTTCACGAAGGTTCGATTACTCCCTCTGTCAACATGTCCTGTACTAACAGAGACATTTCCTCTTGTTTAGATAATGGAGGCCTTCGAGGAGGTTGGCGTATTGGTGTTGTGTTCCCGGTATTGATGCGATGTTGCACAAGAGAGGTTCTTCCTAGTGACTGTCCACAAACTGCAAAACAATCTTTGAATCTGTGTAAAAACTGTCCGAGTTCTTTTACCTCACCACTTGAGAGGTCGTTACAAGATCTGTTCAATAATTCTTGCAGTTCCTCTGGTAATTTGGAATTATCCGAAGCACTGGATCTTCGTTGCGTTATTCCGGCTACCCAGGCTACAGGAGTCAATTTGCCTAGGAGCGTATTGCTTTGTAAAGTGATAGCTTGATCCAAAATATTCGCCACTCTAATAGGTACATTTCCGGTTTCGTCAGGTTTTACTAAACTTCTGGCAATTAGTATGCCCGGTGTGCTGACTACCTGGGGTTCGAGTATAGAGCACTGGCTGCCCCTAGTATCTACATCGGTTTTAACCATGATGATCTTTTCGGAGTTTGGCGGAACAGTTACGGCCACTGAGTTTATGACGTCCATCGATTTTTCTGCTGTCGTCATTGTTGATAGCATTATCTCTTCGCCTCCGATTCTCAAGACATTGTTTCTGAGGTCGACTATGAATCCGTAGGCGTTCATAATGTCTGCAACAAGTACTTGATGATTAAACTCAAGTCGACCGAGGCGTAGGTGTATCTCCACTTTCCCACACACTTTTACAGGCCGTCCAGTAGCTGTTCGCAAGCTGCAAGAGCACCAGATTGGCTTGAGATCTTTCACCACGTAGGGGCGCACAACAGAAACTGTTGCGCCTGTATCAACTGTAATCGAGGTTGGCCTTTCTTGAACAAATCCAGTAACTACCAAGTGCCCGCTGTTTTTCTGAAGTGTAGAAATTGAGTATTGTCTAGGGGCTTCGTTCCTCCAGTTAGTCATCACACTCCCCGTTGTACCGACTACTGCTCGTTTCCCTGCTGCTGAACTCTAACCCGACAATCCCGTTGTAGATGTCCAGGTTTCCCACATCGATAACACTTCGCGTCTTCCATCCTTTCTTACTTTATTCTGTGGCGCCGACCGTCGAGTCTCTGTTCCTTGTTCTTCTTCCTCATCGTCTGTGCCGTCGTGATCTTTTAGCGCGCGCACTTTATGACTTGTCCAACCTGACGCTGATTTGGCGGCCTCAAATTGCAAAGCATGTACCAGTGCATCCGCACTGTTCTGGTGTCTTGCCATTCGTAACACTTGCTGTAGTTCGTAATCTCGGACACCAGCAGTAAATGTCTGCATCGCAAAACTCGTTCGAAAATCTTCTGCCGCTTCAGGATAGGCCAGTTTAATTAGTCTGTCGATACTTGCTTCAAACTCATGAAGGCTCTCCCCGGAATGCTGTCGCCTTGCTCTGAACTGGGTGCAGTACACATCTCGCAAATGTTTATCACCATACCGTAATTCTAGAGCTTTTATCAACTCGGCACAGATGTTCTGGCTGTCAGGTGGGACTTTCTGTAGTAGTTCTGCCGCGGGTCCTTTTAATGCGAGAACGAGTGAGACTGCCTTGTCTTTCTCTGTCCAATTATTTACGTATGCAGCAGCTTCAAATTGGCGGAGGTACGTTGCCCAGTGACTGCTTTCGTCAAAGGTTGGAGCTTTGACATGAACTGTCCCTACTGCAGGCAAAGTGACTTTCTCTATTAACTTATTTTCTGCGTCTTTTTCTGTCTTTATCATTGGTACAGCCGGTTCACAAAGTTGTTTTGGTTGTAACTTCAGGCACTTCACGATTTCATTTTTAATCTGTTCTTTTATATTTGTAATCGAATCTTCAATTTTTGTTGACATAGCTTTTTCCACACTCGTGACAGATTTTTCTACTTCAGCTATTTTATTTGACATGGATTCTTCTACGTCAGATATTCTGGTAATTTGATTGTTAAACTCATCTGGTAATTCACCTACGTCACCACGTAGGAGACTCAATTCTGCTGTAGTATGTTCTTGCATCTGCTTTTGCTCTTGAATTAACGCTTTGATGTCATCTGCTTCCTGCTTACGTTTTTCATCCTGTCGTTTTTCTGCTTCTTCCGCCTCCTGCCTGCCTTTCTCCGTCTGTAACAGCAGCGCCTGCAAATTTTCCATCATCTGACTAGCATCCATTGTTTTCCGATTACGAAATACACTCGTCTTGTACAAAGTGTCCACTGTTTCCAATGTTAACCGTTATATCCCAGTTCTGACACCACTGTTACGACGGTCGACTTGAACGTCGTAGGCACAGTGGAAACAAAATAAGTACAAGACACCAATTAAGTCACTAATCACCAGCTTTAATTTTTACAGTTAAACAGTTCGTAATTAACAACACAGTCTACTACAACAAACCAAATAAAAATTGTTCACACGCAATAAAATGTCACTAATATTTAACACAATTGTATTACAATTATACTGCCCGATTATAAAACGCAACACTTCACTAATAACCACTTGAACGTACACAGTAATCTCGCCCGATAAAAACTCCAACCGCACTGAAAATATATCGCTGCTATACTGAACTGAGCGTCCCCGAGTAATTGTATTTATAGCCGCCGAAAATCTAGACGATTCCACATACTACGTATTACCTTTAAACTACGACGTAATTGCTTGCGGCCGTGACACAGTGAGTGCGGCCGCGTGAATTCTCCATCGTCTAGCAAATGCGTCTACAAGCACGTACGCCACACACGTTACATTCCGGATTTCTCTAGAACATTCGACAATCACGTAGATTGTTCTGTGATGTCGTAACAATATGTTTCACATAATAGAACGTGTATCTTCAGGCGTTTGTGTACATATTAATTATATAGTTTATGTTAAGAGTTCTGATTGTTCTATTTTCAGTATTATATCTGACTGTACTAGACGCTGACGATATGCGTTCTGTTGTAGAAAGAGTGTTGTTTGGTTATGCAAGAAGTTGCTGGAAAATAGTTTAGACATATGGGGAACCTGTTTTACCTCGGACATTCATAAACCAGCATGCGGTTTGTGTTTCGCAAATGCAGTAAAACTTGCTCAGAGCGGATCATGGATAACGAGTGCGGAAAAATATTTGGATGTTGTGGGTGTTGTAATTTACAGATTTTCAGCGCTTCCTCATTCTTTGTTCTGACAATCACTTGATCTGACAGACAGTTGTAGTGTACATGTGTCTACATGACGCATTAGAGAAGGAGTTTAGATAAAGCGTCAGTGAACAGACGTTTACAAAAATAATAATAATAATCAATTTGTATTTTGATGTAAATAAAATAAAATATGAATAAATACTAAACATAGGCCTTCATATATTAAGCACTAATCAGAGCATATTTTAAGCAATAAACTAGGCGGCACTACTGCCGGCTAGTGGAAGGTATTAGTGCTCGTGCCGAAATGTGAGAAAAAATGGGAGAAATCAACAAATCACGAAGGCGCGTTTGCATTTGCGTATATTAGCTTTCACCATTGTCTGTGTAGTGTGCGAATTGGCCGCTTATTTTTTGCTGCGAGTGTACATTGGCCCAAGCCGATATTCAATATTACATAATTAATTATAATGAATCCATGTGAGTCCTTGTGTTTTTTTTTTAATTTTCCTAATGTCTAAAGCATTTGTGTCTATTTTTACAGTGAATTTCACGAGTAAGGAATGAACGTGATCATGGTCAAGTTAAATTCAAATTACATAATTTTCAATATTATATAAAACACACACACACACACACACAGGTTGGTTTAGTGCCGCCTAGTGCAAATTCCTCAAAATATGCTCTGGCATTCATGCACACTTTCAATCATAATCCTTTCATACATTATAAACGGAAATGAAATGAAATTTAATTTCCTACAGTACAACGTGAATCTACTACAGTATATGGAAGTACAAGCACACATTACCATTTAATACAATAAAAAAATAAAATGTCCTGTTCCATAACAGAATCAACTATACTGTAATTACAATTAAACTGATTTCATTCTGTCGATTTTAACACTTGTACATACATGCACCTGAATGTACTATGTGATGAACATTAATCAGTAGGTGCAAACAGCTTCCTCTGTTAGCAACATGTATAACTAAGTACAGTACACAAACCATATACTTCCTTATATATTGTTACAGACAATTTACGCCACACACGAACGCAAGCACACAATTATGTCATGAGGCCTACTATCAAACTCCACTCATTGGATAGTGGTGTTAGCGAATACCTCCTATTGATTTCTGCACATCGAATTAACTGTCATCATAAGATACATGACAAAAGTTATATAATAAGACGTGCAATCTGATGTTTTTTATGTTTTTCATTTACATAGTGGACTATAATGTTCAGTGTTACTGGTCAAAGTTACCACAGAAACTAAGGCATCATAAGTTACAAGCTTGAACCATGTAAGTGTCCTGAAGCTTGTTGGCAAACTCCACTTGCTCTGAAGTGGTGTTAATGATGAAATACCTGTGCCAGATTTCTCTATACGCCTGTTAAAATGATTTAATTTTTCAATACAAAATAAACCATTATGATAACAGCAGATGATAAAAATAAAGTGGTAAAAAGCGTCATCCAATTTTCTCGAGTTCTCGTTTACAAAATGAACACAAAACTGACACTGGGAGCGCGCGCGCGCACACACACACACTTTTCAGAAGTGTCATTATCAAATGGGATAGTAGTGCTGATGAAATATCTCTTCTTGATTTCTGCATGTCAAATTAAATGCATCTTCGTCATAAAAGTTACATAATAAGACATGAAATCACACAGTCTAGTTACATCTGAAACACACACACACATGAACCCTGCATGGTCCAGAATGTTTCTGTTCAGATAGATAATGGACAAATCTTAAAAACTGATGTCATGAGGGCTACTATCAAACTCCACTCATTGGACAGTGGTGTTAGCGAATACCTCCTTTTGATTTTTGCACATCATATTAATTTTATCATAATGTATGATAAAAGTTCCATAAAAAGATGTGCATGCAACCTTACTGTGTATATTATTCAAACAATAAATCAAAAAAGGTTGACAAATAATAGTACTGTTTATTATATAACACATATAAAAATCTGAAAGACACATGTTACGTATTGAACGCAGACTTTTTTCTCTTTTAAACTTCAGACATAACAAACACATGTTGCTTATTTCGATGAAAATACAGTTACACTAACTATGACTAATTGAATTCTAACTTAACTAAAATGAGGGAGCAAACACTGTTAAAAAGTATTGGTGTTGGTTACATCAAAATCGACACTTATCACTGTGCATTGTGATATATATTTATATTTCATATTACACGTCAAAACTAAGCATTCTGACTTTTAAATAACCTTGACAATGACACAAATCTAATGAAACCACATGTTTCCATTACTAACAACATACACTAGGAAGCAATATTAACAAAAGCACACTACATGCCAACAACAACAGTATAACAAAAGTACATGCACACACACAACTACACGTGCACGCACGAGCGCGCGCGCGCGCACACACACACAAAATGGAGATATCAATTAAACTACTACTGAGGGCGTAGAAGAATGAAGTTAATAGATAGCATTAAAATTAGAGGGTGTTACGAAGAAACAAAAAGACTAGCACGTGACAGGACAATTTGGAGAGTTTTTACTATTTGAAGAACTGCCTTAGGGCAGAACAGCAAATAAACTATTTTCAAAGACCTGGATGACATATGTTCATAAAACTTTATAAAACCCCGATGGAATCCATAATGAGATGAAATAAAACATAAATGTCGCGAATATTGAAATTATGTATAACCTAACAGCTGGACAAGATAACTACTAAAAAATCTTATAAAAATGTAGTTTTATACTCAATATGAAAATATTCATAACGAACAAAGACACAAAGGAAACGACTGTTCTACATCTCTATCACACACACACACACACACACACACACACACACACCTCATCTTGCGCCACTTATAAAACATGCCCTGTCGGCAACACACTAGTGAAACGGGTCAAGAATGTGTTCGTGGAGAAGTGGATTACTTCCCAATGGGCTGTACAAACAATGTTACAAACTCAAATGCAGGCATAAAAGTTTAACACTTGTCTTAAGCAGACACTGTCTGTGAACTGCATGCTGCTTTTACTATTTTTAAAAGTTTTACAATCGATTTAACTGTTTACTTACATAAAAACTACTTTTCTTTAGCAAAAAAAGTTTAGTTAACAGTGATGTATACTTATATGTAGTGGTGTATCAAACAAAATAATAAAATAAAATTACTACAATAGTTTAACTCTTTATCGCCAACGGCTCTCTGAAGAAATCAGAATCGAGAAATATGATTCCCATGAATTCACTAACCACACGAATTTAAGTTAGCCTACTCTAAAAAGTTTTACAATCGATTTAACTCTTTACTTATATAAAATTACTCTTCTTTGCAAAATATTTTTTAGTTAACAGTGATGTATACTTATCAAACAAAACAATAAAATAAAATTACTACAAAAGTTAAACTCTTTATCACCAACGGCTTTGTGAAGAAATCAGAATCGACAAATATGATTCCCATGAATTCACTAACCACATGAAAGGAATGTAAAATAAATAATGTAAAATACAAAGCAATTTTAAAAATACAAAGTCACATCTCATCATGTGCAATTTCTTTTATTTAGCCTTGAAGGTAGTGTTCTGCTATAGTTCAAACGTGTTGCCAATATTCTAGTAAAACGCTAGTCTATTTAATTAATTTATGTTGTAGTACAGTCTGCCAGTAAATGTAAGAACTATTTTAGTATGTACGATATATTTTCATTATAGTCTGGTACATATTAGTGCGCATGCGCAACGAGATTTTATGAATATAACATATGTACTGTATGTCAGTATACTTAATTTGCATTATCATCGATGATAATTTGTTTGAGTTCAATGATCTTCAGAATTACCTCAGGTAGCAAGCTACAGACAACACATTTCAGCTGTTTTTTTTAACATCATCTGTTAATCATTCGTTTACTAACCGATATTACTAACAGACAACAAAGATCATATTGAGTCAACTTCTGTTTAGAAAACACAACATATAATGGCATTTTAATTACTACAGGAACAGATTTAACACATGAAGGATTAGCCAGGAGTTAATCAATCACAAATAACAGATTGTATGTTAAGTTTTCTTTACTCATCTCCAATACCCGTTGCGTTTCTTAGAGCACATACGCACACACAATAAACACACTTCAACTGAGGGTACACAACACATATCAATACACACGTTATTATTAGACCGATAAAAGTAACAAAACTATTACAAACTGCCAGTATTTACGCACGCTTTAATATTACAGAAACACATGTACTGTATTGCTACTCACTTCTTAACCTACTGCACTATTTTTTTTTTTTAAAGAAAAGTAATGGTGCACAGAAGCACAACCGCAAAGGTTCACCGGCAGAGTCTGTCGAGCGACTACGTGTAGGCAGTGCGAACATGCAACTGGGCCATGAAAAGACAGAAAAAGTATAAATATATACTAACAGGATACAGCTGGCACTACTCACATGCGTCTTCTTCATACTGGGCTATATTTAAAGGCCATACCCACACCCACACTCGTGGTGACTGCCACACGCACAAGTCAAAGTCAATACACACGTACACAAATTTTTCTAAGTCAATGGCACTATATGCACACACAGTATCCAATGAACGTGTTCGAACTACAGGAGTGAAATGTAGTTATAACCACCAACTAAATCACGCGCGCGCGCGCGCACACACACACACACACAGTTAAAAAATTTACTTTAATTTTTTTTATCGGCCATCTAAGGACCACATGCCAATTTCAATTCTTTATTCTTTCTCCAGTTTTCTCTCCTACCCTGGACTCCTTCCATTTTTAACAGTTTTGCCTGAAAAACTTCTATTTCAATTGCTTCTTCTGTGTATATATTATTTTTTTCTAAATCCTTTTGGACTTCCTTAATCCTACTTGATGTTGACTTCTTCCCCCACAGATATTTGAAGATCTGCTTTGTTAACCTATTGTCGTCCATTCTATATAAATGTCTAAAACATAATAGTCTTCTTTATCTCACTGTTTCTGTTATATTTTATATACTTTGATATATTTCATCAATACTGTACTTCTTAATTTCCAACCTTCTGAAGTTTTTCTTGGGCCTAATATTTTTCGTCTTTCCAATATTTCTAGTTTGTCTCAATCTCAATTATAATTCAATGCTAGACATTCACTTGCATATAGGCATTCTGGGCTTCACTACTGTATTGTAATGCCTTATTTTCGCATTTTTAGATATGCACTTTTTATTGTAAATATCTTTAGTTATACCATATGCCCTTTCCATCTTATGAATCCTTTCTTTTATAGCAAAAAAATTTAATTATTATATATCCATTCATGTATTATGATTATGTGGATCATCATAACACCTTCAAAACATGCTCAAATACCACTATGGCTAAGGAAAGTCCTAACCGCCAATTTTGTAGAATCTAGATCAGCTAAAACCAATTCCGGGAAAATATTAAGCGTTCTACACTTAATCAATACAAGTGTTCTACACTTTACACAACTTGTTCAAAATATGTTTATAGGCCCTATGCGAGTCAATGACCATCAATTTTGTCCAGCCATAAAAAACTGCCAGTTTCAGTGAAATAACTTGGCTTTAGTGAAAAAAGGAATTTGAACAATCTGATTCTCGTTATAGTAATTAAATAATCAAATATGTGGTACAAAAAAAAAACAGCAAAAATTTGCGATTCCATAGGCTTTCATAGCCGGTGCTGTAATTGCTAGAACTAGTGTCTAGAACTGGGCTGTAAGCCGTGGTCTCCCATTTTCTACAACAAACGTTTCAACCTCGCCTCTGGAAACCATCTTCAGTGTCAAAAGGACTTAAAACGTACTGACAAGATGTCCGCCAGAAACACCACAGTACTGTGACAAACATATGTCAGTATGTTTTAAGTCATTCTGACACTGAAGATGGTGTCCAGAGGCGAGGTTAAAACGTCTGTTGTACAAAATGAAAGACCATGGGCTTACTGTCCGGACAGAAGTTTTAGCAAAAATTTCTGAGTTTAAGTCTGCACACAGTAACAGTCACCAAGATAGCGATTTATTAGCCTCCAATGGATGTAGTTTTGAAACAATCAATACCATGTAAAATAAAAATAAACTGTAAAGAATGTCTCCGCTCTCCTCCTGCTACTTTTTGTGATACGAATTGCAATTATTTGCACCACTACTGTACAGGAGTGTGCGAATAATTGAAACAAAACTAACATTACAAACCACAATTGAAAAGAGCAATATCTCACATATCACCTGGCACAATAAACAGATAAGATAAAACGCGTATTCAGTTGTATAAAAAAAAAAAATAATCTATATATAAAAGAGAAATACCACTGACTCACTCACTGACTCATCACGAAATCTCCGAAACTATAACACCTAGAAACTTGAAATTTGGCATGTAGGTTCTTTATGTGATGTAGGTATCCGCTAAGAAGGGATTTTTGGAAATTCGACCTTTAAAGGGGGGAAAAGGGGGGGGGAAAGTTTGCCTGACTGACTGATATAGAATCAACGTAGAGCAAAAACTACTGAATGGATATCAATGAAACTTTGAACATAGCTTCATCATAGGTCTTAGGTGCTCACTAAGAAACGGTTTTAAAAACTTTCACTCCTAAGGGGCAAACCCCCCCCCCATTGTATCTATGTATGTATGTTCCACATCTCCTCCTAAACCACTGGACCGATTTCAACCAAACTTGGCACAAATATTTTACACGACGGGAGAACCAACATAGGATAGGTGTTTTTTCGATGGGGTCCTTTGGGGGGTTCTTTGGGGTCTTTCACATCTCCTCCTAAACCACTGGACCGATTTCAACCAAACTTGGGAAAAATATTTTACGCAGCGGGAGAACCAACATAGGATATGTGTTTTCTTCGATGGGGTCCTTTGGGGTCTTCCACATCTCCTCCTAAACCACTGGACCGATTTCAACCAAGCTTGGCACAAATATTTTACGCAACGGGAGAACCAACATAAGATAGGTGTTTTTTCGAACTTCGGGGGGTCCTTTGGGGTCTTCCACATCTCCTCCTAAACCACTGGACCTATTTCAACCAAACTTGGCACAAATATTTTACGCAACGGGAGAACCAACATAGGACAAGTGTTTTTTCGATACGATCCTTTGGGGGGTCCTTTGGGGTCTTCCACATCTCCTTCTAAACCACTGGACCGATTTCAACCAAACTTGGCACAAATATTTTACGCAACGGGAGAACCAACATAGGACAGGTGTTTTTTTTCGATACGATCCTCTGGGGGGTCCTTTGGGTCTTAAACAACTATTAGATCTGGTTACTATGGCAACCCAATAGAATAGATTCTTGTTACCATAGCATCGGTGGAAGTCTCCCGCGTAGGAAATAGCGCGGAAGTCGTCCGATGGGCCTTCCCCGGAGTTCATCCACGGAACCCGAGGAGTCTTAGGTCGGATCCCGCGAAAGACGGCGGGGCCAGAGTCCACGGTTCTTATAAATAAAGATATAGGTTATGATACCAAAGGTGGTGTATGCATCTTAAGAAACGTCTTAATAGTGTGTGAATTCAGAGTTGTTTCAGTTTGAATTTAAAAGTGGATAAGTTAAGATCGAAGTAAGTTATAAGCGAGTACAAAAAACAAAGTTTTGATAGCGAATGTATTCAGATCATAGAGCTCAGACAATATAAATGCACTTGCTTCAGTTTGAATTTAAAAATTGATAAGCTGAAATCTATAGAGGTATTGTATTGTTAGAATAAGTTTAGGAGACACTAATTTAACAAATGCCTTATTTCAACATTAACACAATGAGTTATAAAACGACAGTTAAATACGCAGCGCGTGCAAGTACTGTAGACATTTTATTGAAAACTAGTTTTGCTGTTCGCCCTCTCCCAGAGTTAGAAATCGAGCAGGAGCATCACGCGTAACAGAATTCTTCTCCAGATATAAGAATACAGTTTATGACATGTTCTTAAACAGGTGCGCTACAGAGTATTCCTCCAGTGAGAATGCGAACGTAACAATATAAGGAAGATTATACAGTATACCAGTAATATAACGTTAGAACAAGAATAGGTGCCTATGAGCCTATGAATAAATTATGAACCCGAGCAACGCTGGGTAAATCGGCTAGATATAGATATCTATATAAGCCAAATACCACTGACTGACTCACTGATCACGATATCTCTGAAACCACTGAATGGATATCAATGAAACTTTGAACATAGCTTCATCATAGGTCTTAGGTGCTCACTAAGAAACGGTTTTAAAAACTTTCACTCCTAAGGGGCAAAAAACCAAATACTGAAATTTATAGCGGGAATTGCATACTTGGTAAATGAAGTGGTTGACATCTCAGTTTACTTGAAACCCCGAATACATTTAGTCCTGAGTTTTTAATCATTGTTTTAAATTGAAAAAACTTCGTTGTTTGCAGGTTCTTATAGTCGAGAAAATTTCGAAGTTCAATTAATTAATAAATGTATGTCCTTTTTTTCTCGGAAACGGCTCTAACGATTTTCTCGAAATAAATAATAAATATCTGTTGCTATGAATGTAAATAGACAAACTAAGAGTTGAGAATTTGTACAATCTATCTAATCCTATACTATTAAGCGAGCAATAATTGTACAATTACGTACAACGTGAAACTCCGTAGCGAAGCACGGGTATTTTACTAGTACTTCATAAAAGGAACCGCAATGCAATCCTCCTCTGCAACTTTATGAAATACTGAAGACTTCATTTATGAAAATATTTTTTAACTACAAAACAACGCAACACCATGCAATTAACTTCTTTTTATGGTCAGCGTAATAGAAAACCGATCACTTTATTTTAAAAATACATCACTATTTCACTCGATTACGCAATAAAACACGTGGCAGAACACGAAGAATTTTTTTTTAACATTAGCATTTAATTTCTCTCAAATCGCCTAAATTCAGTAATTTTTTCCGACACTTTTTTTTACAATTAACTTTCGTTTACAATCTCACATTATTCGCTCACTGCATGAAAACCGACGTTTAAAACAGTGCCTATGACGTCACTAACGTCCAATTTGTGGAATTCCCGTGACGCCTCGGTGCTACTACAAACACGGTCTGCTGAAAAAAGTAATACTCGTACAATGAACAATCTATTTTTACACCAAAATACGCCGAAATAATAACGCATGGCGACCCCGTACCGAAGGACGAGGCCGGTCGAACAAAGTCTTGACACTCGATAATGGTATGGGACAATACCCTTTGTTTGCGTTTGCACAACAATAATAATGTACACAATGTCGATAATTTATCATGGCAGGTATAAACGGATACTAGTTAATATAATTAATAAATTTTATTAATCGTTACAAACTGCTGGTTCGCAGCGTTTGCTTTCCGTCGAATAAAGCTTTCGAGTTTGTAAATGGCAACACCACAAAACGATGCGTTTGATGAATTCAGTGCTTTCTAAATCTGACCTAAGGCATGTCAGTTAAAATGATTACGAAACAGAAGTTAGCGGCTCGTTTCCGATACATTAAAATGCACCGGATAATCTATTAACTATCTGAGATTTGAAACTCAGTCCCCGCTTTATTAGACAATAGGTATAACATAACAATACAATGTTTAAAACTATCGTTGTGTCCTTCATTGGTGATTTTCAGTACCTCGTAATTAAATTTTCGGGTTATGGAAACATGACGGGGGCATCTAGTCAGACTGCCTGCCTTAGTCGTAAACGATCGCATTTACGGCCTTAAAAGGGTCGCTTATTGTTCCACAATACAATGACTGCGGGTATAACAGGTAAACTTTATGATGGCCCCGTGAAATTGTTTGAGGTACATTTAAAAATAAAATGATCGTACATGGTTTGAATACCAACTATTATGTTACTGTGTCCTAACAAAATAAGACTAATGTCTTTAAGTGCTTAGGCCTACCATAATTTTTCTTAACCGCTTATGTAGACTCTATCTCTAGCCGCTTAAGATACTATGGAAAGATACTGATTATTTTTGGGTTCTACCGACACCCAACGAATCGTACTTAGTCGCCCGGGATTGTATTCCGTCTACCGAATGAAATTTCATCAACTTTGACAGTTTGCCCTACACCCCCAATTTAGAAGAATTTTCAACAGCCAAACAACAAGACTTTTTCTGAAAGAATGTATTAATTTTCTTGTCGTTGGTTGTGACAAACCAGTCTCTTTCACAGTGACAGAAAAATGAAACTTCAAAATCCATCCATTAAAACGAACAACAAAGTGACCGAAGAACGCGTGAAGTCCGAAGATAGTAGGCCTACTGACCCGTACATGTTTTTTCACTCGACAGTTTGTTGCCCCACATCTGTAAATCAAGTTTCCATTTTGCCCGTAATAATTATACATGTTTCCTCCACACTTTACACAGTTAGTTGATTTTTTCATAAGCTTGCAGTAATTACCACAGTTTTTAAAGCCTCTCTCTAGTATATAATTTTTCAATGAACCTATACTGTTGAAATCCATCTCGCTGTTCAGCTTAACGCTTAAAATTTGATGTAACAAAACGCACTGGCACTGGATTACACACTGTAGTTTTAATGCTATACGCTTAAAAAAAAAAACACGATGTTGATGAAACGCTGTTCACTATCTAAATGAAATGGCCTTTAAAAAACTAGACGGGACCACGTTGGTTGGGGATTCCTTAAATATGTTTGCATAGACGACTTGCTTAGGTGCAATGAAAATAAACAATAGGCGACCCTTTCGAAGGTTGTTAACGTAGTAGGCACCTGCCTACCTAGGCAGGTATAATGGACCCGTCAGGTTTACAAAACCCAAATTTTCTAACGGACCGTCGTCCAATCATCGTACACCAAAGACAGTACTGACACTTTCGCAACTGGAGCAGAGTTGGTCAAGGGAGACTGGGTAAAATGGGCTGAAGGGTAAAGTCAGCCATACCCACGCCGTAACCTTCACGACCGGCATTCGTATGACGTGAATTTATTAATACGTACAAGGTTCAAAATTTGAACATGAAAAGGAATTTTTAAGAATACCGTTAAAACTACGGGCCGCATTCCGCCTTCGTCGTCTGGTGTTGAGCCCACTAAATTTTAGAGAAACAAAAACCGTATCTCAGTAAACGAGTATCTTGGTTTCCCTTCATTATCAATATTTCATCTGCGAATCTGTATATGGAATGTGCAGAGTTGCAATCAAATAAGCAACTCAGAGCAAACATTTTGTCAAGTTTCAGAGAGGGACTATTTTATGCTATCTTCATAAAGAAAAATATGACGTACTCTTCGCACTCAGATTCGATGTTACTTTTTTGGATGCACAAGAGTAGTCTACTGACTTTTTGCAAATATACAGTAAACATTTTAGTTCAGAATGAAGCATAATAAGAACTAAGTCTTTATGAATCCCGCGAAAAATATTTTCGAATGTCAACATCCATTAAACCACGATGGATTGGATTCACAATAATAAATTAACTGTTTTGTTCATGTCGTTATGTTTACAAGATTGCCTAATAAATATCCAGTATTAAAAAATGCTAAACGCAGTAATGGGTAAAAGACATTAATTAATTATACTTTACACGCGGTCCATGATGAATGTTTGTGGGCTCGATGTCTCTCGTACGAGGCGCAAAGCGGTCCAACTCCCATGCCTTAAAATATCGGTATGGAGAACCATACATGACTTCCATGTTCTAAGATTTATATTTAAAATTATTTTCGAAACGAAATATTTCCATAGAAACTACTTCTTTCTTCAGCCTTAACCACAGTACTGTGGTCACTAACGTATACCACCTCACGTTAGCGCACTTGATTTTCACTGATGGTGCCAGTCGATGGCACTGCCGAAACGTCTGGTTTTGCAGAAAACATTGGACCAAGGCCAAACAGCCCGGGAAGGGATTTTAACAACAAACTACTTCTTTGTTGCCGATAACGTAGTACACGTATAAAAAAAATCCCCTCCCCCTTCACCTATAATTTCTATTTACAGTATGGAACACTACCCCTCCCCCTTCAAATACCCTTTTCATTTATAGATATTTCTTCTACCTTTCTATAGCCGATTATTATGACCTTATTTTCAGGATACTTTATTTATCAAAATAAAGTACTTTACTTTTGTTAAAACATAAAACGTTGCAGGTAAACTACCCCTTCCCCTTACCGATCTTCACCAAAATCAATAGGCCTCGAGTCCTCTACAACTCAAGACACATATGCACAACATTATTTGATTCTGTTTGAATTTGCGGCAGTTATCGTTCGCCATAGAAAAAATTCCACACGCGTACACACACACACACACACATTTCGGAAAATGACTTTTCTTCATGTTTTGAGGGTAGTACAATCAGAATCAGCCCTAATCTCGAACACGATTTTTTTCGCCATCGCCATACTTCCATTTCCTTACAGAACATGGAAGTAAAAAGAAGGGCAAGAATATGAGCTGTCAAATGAGAGGACGTCCGTGCTGTTATCCAGTTTTAATAAAGTACTGGTGGGGAAGGAGATGACGGCGTTGTAAAGGTCCTTGAAACAAAAATTACTCAAAGAGTCGGATGTGAAGATTACATAAATTTAATTAAGTGGATACAATTTCACGCTACAGTGCGGGCTTTCGAAACGACTTTATAACGAATCCTTAGAGAGTTTTATTAACCACTGCTTAATAACGTAGGTGCTCGTTATGAATATTTATGATCGCCATTCAGTCTTATCGGGAGTGAATATCACTGATAACAACATGAAGTCACAAACACGTGAATTCGTTTGTGAAATTTTCTGTTTAATCTGCTGAAGTAATCATCATGAAATATCTCGTGTGCTGAATAAAACCGCAGCAAATGTATAAACGACTTTGCACAGTGCAAGTCTGACTTCCCACACAAAGATAAAATGTTCGATGATTTAAAGGTTCAACGTGTTCAAGGCTCATATGTTGACTTACGTTCATTGTTCACTGAGCGTCTTGTACGCATGCGTGCTCATATTTTTGAAATCGGTTATAGTACTATTTTTGTGACTACCTGAATACAGATTATCTTTCTTATATTGGATATTATTATCTTCTACGCGTTCCACGTTCACAGCTGTTGACGATTGTGATAGATCTAAAACTTAGCCTAAAAATTAATTCGAATTTTTCTTAGTACTAAGTGTTCCTTTTAGTGCCAAAATATTCTTTTTATAGCTAAAATGTCTTTACAGAGTATTTTCTATCTTTCGCTGGCAGAAGAAGAGGGACCCGATTCAACGGGGTCTAACTCCATTATACTTAACCAGAATAAATGAGGACACAAATAATCGAATTAATAATAATAAAGTCAAACAGAGATACACATAACTAAACGAACAAAACACAAACTGCTGCACGTTGGTTCCGAAACGAACATAGCTACTAACTGAGCGTTTTGCCGGTTTATACAGCGGCAACACATTGGGTGACCGAATGTGCCCCCCCCCCCCGTTTGTAAAGCGACAACTACTACGAAGTCAATGACCACACGCAGTAAAAGACTGCCGATGTCTGAGCCGGCAACACAGACGGTGGAAATGCCCAGCAGTTCGAAAGCACTACTGCTACGCTTTTCTTCAAGTCTTCCTACTAATATTGTTCGGATTTCAAATTATTCAATAACTAAACTATTTATTCTGTGATATAATTGATACTATTTTCATTCATTTCCAGGACTGTTGCCGCCGGCAACAGCGGTTATATGGACGCCACGCTACTGCCAGCCACGCAGTATATAACACTCGTCGGTCCCGCCAACCGAAAGAAGGAATCCGCTGCGTGGACAGGCAATGGTAGACCTACTATCCCGCTATCGGGGCAGGAATAGACAACCTTCATGGTATTTTACAGGGACATGCCAGTCCTAGTTCCCGATCGCACGACTCTTCTTCTTCTTCTTCTTCTTCTTCTTCTTCTTCTTCTTCAGCGGCGCGACAACCCATTAGTGAGTTAAGGGCTCCTTAAGGTTTCTGCGCGTACAAGAGTTTGACAGATGGGATATGTGAATTCTCCGATCCAACCCCCAACCTGGAGGACCAGGAACTTTGATTTCGGGGTGGTCTTCTCCTAGAGAGTTGCTTTCACCTCAGCTGATGAGCTCTCTCTGCACAGCAGGCTAACTGACTCAACCCACGTGTGCAGCCGTTGGGCTACTATAGCCTCCTCCGCCTCCACACTAGATGCACACCCTGCTGCCGATGTGCACCATCCTGCCGGGCCAGGATACCCCCAGACTGCCCTGACAGAACTCCCATCTGTCGTTTGCTTACCGATCCACTCCGCCGAAGGGATTGGTTACCACAACCTTGGAGTGGAGTGCTCGGCATAGCAGGGCCCACCGATCACCACACATATACTGCTTTAGACTGAACTCCATGTCTCTGAAAGGTATGCGGCTTAGAAAGAGAGCGTAGACATGCACACGCGTAGGGACGCTCAGCGGTGTAAACGACTACTGAGAAACACCGATTCACATTACGTTATCAAAACTCACTCAACGCTGGATTTCCTCTCATCTAAAAAAAAATATATTTCTCCCAGATTCCCAAGAACTTTTAATTTGCAGAAGATACTTGTAACGCATTATTACATTTTTTTACACTTGAATCCCACACTTTTAAAACTCGCGTTAATGATATTGCGCCCCATGAAAAATGGATTCTTTCACGATAGGTAGGCGTTTTTTTAACAGTGAGCACAACATTTTGATTTTTATAAAAATCCTGAACGATAATTGTTACTATACACTTATCAGAATCATGAACAAAAAGTTTCCTTTTTTCACAGGTTTTACGTTTTTTCCGGAAGAGATTTCCGGCAAGAGTTTTCCATCTGGACTGCATTTCTTTTGCTGTGAACAACGGAACTTCATTTTCTTTTTTTTGATGACCCTTAAAGATACACTGTGAATAGACAGCTACAAATAACAGGATAATTCGCTCTCTAACTGAAAGTATACTAATCCTAAACTATAGTTCACGAATTGGCATTGTTAATGCCAAACTATAACACAACTACTTGAAAAGTACTAAGTTGTAAACACAGAACACTTACTACCACAAACCAGACTGGAGTAAAATAAAGTGTATAATTGCCTTTGCGAGTGGATGCCAGTCTGACTGTGAACAGGGCGTGGCAGCTATCATAAATCATTGGCCTTGACAAGCTAACGCTACTAAGAGCCCCCGCACACTGAGACGAAACAGTTCCGCAACTGTTTCTTATGTCTTAAAATCTCATGTATTTATATAGGGGGTGCGCACACTACAGCAACAGAAACAAAACTGTCTCCTACGGTGGAAACAGCACTGAGACAGAATAGTCGCGAAAACGTGCTAGTCCTACTGTTTCTTATGGAAGTCCGCACACTGCAACTAAACAGTCTCGAAACTGTATCGTGGTGGGGGTAGGTGCCGCTCCATCACCACGGTACTCAACAGTCATTCTGCCAGAGCTTTGAGTGTGTTTGTTAATACTGTAGTTGGTTCAACTCGATTGGTTTATCGTTACTACACGGGTTATTGTTACTGCTTTCATTACAATAAGACAAAAAGTGAATATTTATGTAGACCGTTATCCTTCTCAAACATTAGCGTGGATAATCGAGAGTTGTTCATTTACGAAAATGTGTACGCGCTGTAGGGTAACTGGGGGTATAAAGAAGTTTGTAGTCCTATTATTGTTATTAAACTCTTAATTAAAGTTCCATTATTGTATACTTCCGATCTGATGATGAGCTCTGAGGCTTGAAAGCGCTAATCGGAATAATGTTTCTATAGTGGTGTGCAACAGAGTTTTTTCTGTTTGTGATTATAACAACTAACACAACTTTATTAATTTAATATTTATAGATACTGCTTAACTAATTAATCACTACTCAACTAATAACAATTAATACTCAATTAATTAATAACGTAGTTACCTCAGAGTTACAGTCAGCCTTTCTTCTGGTGATATCGAATTCCTAAAAGTCGTATTCTGATGAGTGATGCTAGGTTTCAGAAGACTTAATAGTTCATCGAAACTGCTGATATTCATTCTCATATATGAAAAAAATTTATAAGGAAATTCACGCAACTGGCTATACAATGTAACAAATTTTCCTTTTATTGGCCTTTCACAATGAAGCGGATGAACCCAACAATTTTTGCTTCGTTTTCTTTTCCTACAGCGAATAACTAAAGCACAAACAGCGACAGCGTCTTCGAAAGACATCTTGAGCGAACGAAAAAACTAAAGAAGTAAGGAACGAATTAAGTGGACGAGCAACTGTTTCGTCTCAGTGTGCGCAGGTATAGAGACAAAACAGTTTTGTTGCGTGGGCGAGAAAACAGAGACGAAACAGTTCCGGAACAGTTCTGTCGCAGTGTGCGGCCTCTAGCACAGACACACTCACTCTTACTTTATCACGTCCATCAGAAACACAGAGTTCAGTCTCATGCAGTACCTGACCCTTTATTCGAGCCGGAATGCCGGTTCATCCCCACGGCGCCAGCCACGACGAATTTATTAACAACAGTAGCATTAGTAACAAATTTTCGTTTTTCTTTACAAATTTCGGTCGGAAATAGGTGCACTGGCAAACCAGGATATTCGGAAAACGTCACACTACCGCTAATGTACATCGACACCCAAGACAGTTCAGTTGTGAAAGTGTGTGTTAACAGGGCTAAACTATCATAATCACACTTATACAAAATTGTTACTATAATTTTATAACCTCAAACAGCGGATAACGTTTACCTTTGACCACCGTAAACACAAAACTTGACAAAACAAGAAGGCTGTGCTGATTTCATGACATAACTAAGGATGCGCTTCAACGCTACTAGTGGAGTGTTGCAGAAACTTTGCAACCGCCAAGCTCACACAGCGAACATGGGGCAATTGTGAACAAGAGTAGCGCACTTCCTCCTATATGTTTGTGTAGTAAGCTCTCCCATTTACTGTTGAAGTTGCAAGCAGCCTACAACCACCAGCCTAAGCGCCACATTTGAAAAGTACGTGAACACTGCCGCATAGAATCTAATACGCTTCCGTTGAAACTGATGACACTTTTAACGACTTAATATTTTTATACATTATTTTATAGTTTAGTTATTCTATATTGGTGGTTGTGCAACGCTGCAACCATAACACCAGTCGCCACTGTCACCAATAATAGCAAACTTTCATCTCGTTTGGAGAAGAAAACTACGAAACCAAAGCAGCACACTGGGGCGTGCACAGTGTTAACGAGAAGCTATCAGCACCAAAGCAAAACATGTCGGTCCACTTCTGCAAGCAACCGCTGCAAAAACATTTATCTCAGGCTGTCAACTCTAATGACGGGTACTTACCCTTCTCGCTCCGCCCCTTATGAAAACACCGCTCGCAACTGTACCAACACGTGTGCAAACTACACCAAAAGAATTTTTTGTTCGACTGCCAATTACAAAACGCAATTCCTGTTTATCGACGGATTTTGTCCTGACTTGAATAACATTATCAGGCTATAAATTAAATTTCAAACGTTCTGAGTTTTAAAATATAGGTATGGAGAACCGTACATGACTTCCATGTTCTAAGATTTATATTTATAGGTATGGAGAACCGTACATGACTTCCATGTTCTAAGATTTATATTTAAATTCAATTTCGAAATGAAATATTTCCATAGAAACTACTTATTTCTTCAGCCTTAACCACAGTACTGTGGTCACTAACGTAAACCACCAACTCACGTTAGCGCACTCGATTTTCACTGATGATGGCAGTCGATAGCACTGCCGAAACATCTGGTTTTGTAGAAAACATTGGGCCACGGCCAAACAGCCCGGGAAGTTTTAACAGCAAACTACTTCTTTGTTGCCGATAACGTAGTACACGTGACACATAAATAAAAATTATCCCCTCCCCCTTCAACTAGCTTTTTTATTTATAGATATTTCATCTACGTTTCTACAGTGGATATTTTGACCTTCTTTTCAGGATACTTTATTTATCAAAATTAAGTACTTTACTCTTGATAAAACAAAACGTTGCAGGTAAACTATCCCTTCCCCTTATCCGATCTTCACAAAAATCAAGAGACTTCGAGTCCTCTACAACTCAGGCACATATGCAAAAAATTATTTGATTCTGTTTGACTTTACGGCAGTTATCGTTCGCCTAAAAAAAATTCTACACACACTTTTCGAAAAATGACTTTTCTTCATGTTTTGAGGGTAGTAGAATCAGAATCAGCTCTTATCTCGAACACGATTTTTTTCGCGATCGCCATACTTCCATTTCCTTATGGAACATGGAAGTAAAATAGACGTTCACACGAGGTTTGCCTAAAAACTAATGAGACTGGATTTTTTTCTACGACGACGTATCACTGTGAGATCAAAAATTCGACAGGCGATAGCTATAAAGTTTATTTACATTCATAAAAACGTTCAACTTCTTAATCTCACCCAATCTAATGACTGTACCAAAGCTCTTGTGTTTGCTTTGTCTCATGTCACAAAAATAGACCTCAATAATTGATTATTTGTGAATAAGTTGCATAAGTTCAACCTTATGTGCGGGACCATTAGGCGAACCCTTAAGTCAGCAAGTAAAGAAACACCCTAAAATTCTACAAGGTGATGGCTCTTCCCACACTTCTTTATGGGTCTGAGAATTGGACTTTTAACGAAAGGCCAGGCCAGTCGCATCCAAGCGGAAATGATTTCTCAGGCACGTGGCAGGGTATACTTTCCACGATCATAGAAGAAACACAGATATACGGCAGGAACTGAATATTATGAGTATACTCGACAGGGTCGCCCAGTATCGGCTGAATTGGTGGGACATCTCTGCCGAATGGATGACTGTCGCATCCCCAAAGAACTCTAGAACTATAAGCCGAGGGGACGGAGAGGTGTGGGATGTCCGAGGAAAAGCTGAAGTGACCAGATCTAATCTTTCCATGTTTGAGACCGGAACAAACCATCCTTGGTTTAATCCTTGAAGATGATGATGAATAACTGATTATTAATTGATCTGGTTAATATAATTAAATTTTGTGTCAACCTTAAATACAATGCAAGAGACACTCTTTAACAATTAAAACACTTTTCCGGAGAAGATGGCTTGGATTTAGGTTTTAAGTTGTACAAAGCATTCAGCATGAAACTATGCAGGACAAACCCTGTTTAGACGGCAAATAATTGATGCAAATTTGTCGAAAGTGAAAGAGCTCATGAAGCTTGATCGTTGTATAGTGTTAATGATACTTGATTATGAACTAAGTTACTGTTCACCTGAAATTCTGGAGACCGGGCAGATACTCTTGACACCTGAATGGTTCACTCCGATAACGCTCAATTTCGCATCACAAGTATTTGGCCAAAAAAGGCATTCTGTGTTACCTCATACCCATTACTTCCCCTGATTTTAGTCCGTATGATTGTTTTCTGTTTCTGAAAAATCAGAATCCTACTCCGGGGTCGCTATTTGTAAAGTATGGAGAACAACCGAAAGATTCTGGGTGACCAGCTACAGGCACTGGCAATTGAAGATTTCGATTTGTTTCAATCAGTGATATCAACGTCTCCTTAAGTGTGTGGCTTCCCCAGGGCACTACTTTGGAAAGGATAAAATCGCTTTGTATCAGTAACTAATGAATCAATAATTAATTAATTTCATACGATCAGTCTCATCACTTTTTACAAACACGCATTGTAACTGGGTATACTACAATTCCAGAGCTACTATCCGTTAACAAAACTATCTTCTATGTCAATACAAAAAAGGGTGATATTTTACACGAACAGACAGACGCACGTTTCTGAGACCTGGACCATTTCTAGAAAGTCTGAGTCAAGCCTGCTGGTTCATGAACGCAAATCCTCCGCAGTATTTTTGGTCCAATATGTGTGTGGAGGTGAACTGAGGAAAAGGACCAAACAAGAACTGAACACTCTTGTGAATGAACCAGATATTGTCAAAATTATAAAACTTGGTAGACTCAGGTGGGCTGGACATGTGATCAGATTGGGGGAGAATCAAATACCCAGAAAGGGAGTCACAGAACAGATCTATGGCACCAGGAGAGTTGGTAGACCCAAACTACGTTGGGAAGACGGTGTGAACTATGATGCGCGCATATCCTTGGGACCCGGAACTGGAGAGCAGCTGCACTTGACCGGGACAACTGGTGGAGGCTGTTAAAGGAGGCCTTGACTTAGTAATGGGTTGTCGCGCCGCAGAAGAAGAAGAAGAAGAACGTATGGAATATCATTACAATAGAAAAATATGTATTCGTAAATAAACAGTTACACTCGTGAAGCTGAATGTGATACGATAGTTTTTTTTTTGTATCGGCCATCTAAGGACCACATGCCAATTTCAATTCTTTATTCTTTTCTTTTTCTCCAATATTCTTTCATATTTTCACTGTGTCTCTTCTTCCTGTCTTCAGTCCACTTTGAACCTGCGTTTTTCTCTCTCCTACCCTGGACTCCTTCCATTTTTAACACTTCTGCCCGAAAAAGTTCTCTTTCCATTGGTTCTTCTGCATTTATATTATTTTTTTTCTAAATCCTTTTGGACTTGTTTAATCCAACCCGATGTTGACTTCTTCCCCCACAGATATTTGAAGATCTGCTTTGTTAACCTATTGTCGTCTATTGTATATAAATGTCCAAAAAATAAGTCTTCTGTTTCTGTTATAATAGTAATAATAGTTTGTTATATTTTCTATACTATGATACATTTAATCATTACTTCTTAATTTCCAACCTTCTGAAGTTTTCGTGGGCCTAATATTTTCCTAATAATTTGTCTTTCCGATATTTCTAGTTTGTCTAAACTGATAGTTTACTTTATTAATACGTGATTTTTGTAAATCTAATCGACGGATTTGGATGTTTACAGGTTTCTCTTCGTCTGATAGTTGCTATCCGTTTCGGATGTTGGATATCATACAGACTATTTTAACTTTCTGTACTGCTGCACGAAATAACTCAGTTGTATTCACGCCAAACCAGGTCCTTAAATTTCTCAGCCATGATATTCTCGGTCGCCCAACTTCTCTCTTTCCAAGTACTTTTCCCTGTAGTATGGACTGCAATAAGTAATATCTCTGTTCATTTCTCATGAGATGTCCCAGATACTGACGCTTTCTTATCTTCACTGTGTCAATAAGTTCCCTTTCTTTCTTCATCTTTCTAACAACTTCAACATTAGTTATATGTGCTGTCCATGAAATGCTCAGTATTCTACGGCGAAGCCACATTTCGAAAGATTCCAATTTTTTAGTTGTGGCTTCAGCCAAGGTCCAAGATTCTACACCGTAGAAGAGGACAGAGAATACGTAGCAGCGTAAAAGTCTCATCTTTGTGTTTATTGTTAAATCGTGACTTTTGAATAAACTTGCTCATTCTAGTGTACACTGCTCTTGCCTTTTCAATTATGCTCATTAGTTTACAGGTTTAAAAGTTATAAACTAAGAAGTAGCAGCAAATATTATTGGCGTAGTATAATATGCAAATCAGTCGCATACAATAAACGGTGCGAAGTCGGTAATAGCATAACATAATACCGTATTACACGAAATCGCATTTAAAAAAAACTAAAAACAACCGAAATAGTAATTACAGACCTGACGATGTTTTAAAATTAAAATGATCGTCACGCTAAAGAATCAAAGGAAACAGACGTTTGCTTAATTAACGGCGTCTTGTCAGTTTTGAATAATAATAATAATACAAAAAATGGCGGCAGTCTGATTGCTATATGTTTACGATTAATTATTTCTTGACTGCAGGTAACAACAACATTCTATCCGGCTAATATAATTGTATCGTACAAACACATGTATGCGCGGAGAAGAGACAGAGATCTTGTACGAGCAATAACAAAAGAAACAAGAGCTACAGAGGTGCCATCCTACTCAAAAGGAGGGCGTTCTCTACTCCGTCACAAAAGATTCGTGTCTCCCCTTCTTTTGTTGCTACGCAGGTAAAGGTTTTTCTGATTAATACGCACAACAAGACAACAACTCGTCGTTGTTATCATTAGCAGTTCATTAAGAAACACACGATAAACAGGCATTGTTTACAACCAAACGACTACATAACGATGATACCGGCGGGCGGCGTTCCAATCGTATATTGTCATTCTTTGCGTACAACACTGTTACACCGGTTTCCAAAACGAGTCATTTTACGTCGGGTTAACTTGTACTGCCATCTAAGCACCACATGCCAAATTCAATTCTTTATTCTTTTCACTGCGTCTCTTCTTCCTGTCTTCAGTCCACTTTGAACCTGCATTTTTTCTCTCTCCTACCCTGGACTCCTTCCATTTAACACTTTTGCCCGAAAAACCTCTCTTTCAATTGCTTCTTCTGCGTATATATTATTTTTTTCTAAATCCTTTTGGACTTCTTTAATCCAACTTGATGTTGACTTCTTCCCCTACAGATATCTGAAGATCTGTTTTGCTAACCTATTGTCGTCCATTCTATACAAATGTCCAGAAAATAATAGTCTTTTTCTCATTGTTTCTGTTTTATTTTCCATACTCTGATATAGTTCATCATTACTTCTTAACTTGTACGGTTTTATTTTTACACAAATCTGTCAAGGAGTACTTGCATCTCATTAAACGAACTGAAGAAGAATTACGTCACTTCAAGGAACGCGCATGTCGAATTAGGGTATGGAAACATTTTGAACTATTAATCAGACCGATCACTGACTGAAAGGAGAAACGGGAGGGAGAAACGAAAAAGTGGGAGTAATTATTTGTCAGCCGTTCCGTTATTATTGTAGAAAACGGGATAAAAACGGGTTCACAGTGGCAAGTACCTTTATTTTAAAAGAAGTGCAACAACCGAAGAAAAGCTTTCTGAAAATTTTCACTTTCGTAATATTAACTTTCAAAAAATGCGCAGGCCCATTTTCTTCTGAGTTTGAACCCAAGTGATAGAACCTGAGGACAAGGATTGTGGGGAAAAAATACAAATTTTTCAAGAATCGATTATGACAGGAAGGTCTCCCATCGGGCGCCTCCCCAGGTGGCGGATAGAGGAATGCTCACCAGATATGGTGGGTACTGGGGAAATAAAATACCCGGGGCGGACCACAAAACTAGCAGCTGCTGCCTTGTAGTTGGATATTGGATTATCAAAGGCTAAAGGAAATAAACCTTGATTAAAAATTGCCTGGTCCTCCACGTTGGGGGTTAATGCAATGGGCCAAGCTCCCCATTCATTGGAAAAAAAGAAAATGCTAAAACACCAAAGAGATTGTAGTCGGATGGATTCAGAAAGGACATACGAAAATAATGTAACAGGATTGGAAAATATTGCCAAGGAGAGTTATGGAATAGACCCTACCAGGAAGAAGGAAAAGAGGAAGACCACCTATCACCTGGATAGAAGAAATTCAGACTATATTGAGGGAACGATAAATTGAAGAAGATCTTTGGATGGACAAGCAGCAGAGGAAGATGGAGAATTCAATCACTTCTGTAATCTTTGGTTCCGGAAAATGTGTAAACATTGTACAGCCAGGAATAATAAAAAAAGATTATGGCAGAAAACCTGTCTTGGTATAGTTTAAGTCACAAAGAAGCTCAGTAACACAATGGCTATACTCAGGAGATATAATAAACTAATAACATCGTACGAGATTGAGTTGGTGAGAGTACGAAAAGAACTACAGTCGGTTTCGCTTTTAGGCGACCCAAGTCGGTACGAAAGCCTAAAGCCGAAACGTGAAAATAAAGTGAAACTGCCACAAACAGTGGGCGAGACAAGAAGGAATGGAGAATACCTTCGGAGACTAAAATTGTACAACGAATAGATCGGTGACGGTGAACTCTGTAAAAGGTCAAAACCCACGAAATGCTGAAACGCCCCGAGACTGCAGAGTTGGTCGACAAATTAAAACAACAGTCAGCGTCAAACAGTAGGCGTATTGTTAGTAAACAATCCGTTTTTAAACTAGCTTAGAGAGAGAGACGAGTGTTGAGAAGGATTTCAATCACGCGTTAATACCAGAAATACGTTTGCTTTCAGCGTGTTCACTTAGCTAGCGTGTTACCGGTTACAATGACCATGACCATTAAATAACAAAGAAAATCATTACTGTCAATGCGGCGTGCAACACTGTCTTCAAGCCTGTGTGGACATACGGCTTACAGCTTTGGGGAACTGCGTCTAAATCCAATATCGCCATAATGGAAAGGTTTCAGACCAAGATGTTGCGTGCCATAACCAACGCACCGTGGTTCATCAGCAACAATGACATCTACAGAAACATGGAGCTGCCCTAAGTCAGTGAAACCATTGCGATGTTCAGCGAAAGATATGTGAAACGGCTTGAAGAGCACACGAATCCTTTAGCCATAAATCTACTAGACAACAGCCTACAGACAAGACGTCTAAAGTTAACATTTCCTCTGGACTTACTTAGACTATAACACTATAAATATATTGTACAGAATCTGTTACTTTTAAATACACATACAGAGAACTAGTCAATGGACTAGCTCTCTTCATGCCATGTATTCTGTAAACAATTATGCTTATTGTTATGTATTAACAGATTGCATAAATAAACGTAAAAAAAATAAATAACAATGGCGTCTGAACAGTATCGATCAAACAAACGTTAGTACAGCAATAAATACGTATTAAGTTACAGAGGCCTTCAATGACCTTGCCATCATAGTTACTTTCTAAAACTTCCGGACTAATGGCTGCGGTATAATTTGTTAAAATTTCCTAAAACTGAGATTCGGCAGCCATCTGTAGAGCAACAAAACTGGATCGTGTGCGTTTCAATCACTGGAAATAACAACGTGCAAATACTGGAGGGAACTTCCCTATGTAACTTACGGCTCGAAGTCCGCTTCTGATTGCTTCGCGTAAAGAACCAATAGAGCGTAATGTGTTTCCATAAGCCGCTGCTAACACCATGCTACAGGGTCACGATAACCATATAGTTATAGTACTGTGTTTAGTATTTGCAACACACACGATCCAGTCCTACCTGACAATGACTGCCGCTGAAACGTCAGATTTAGGAAATTTTAACAACAGTAGGCCTATACTTCGACCAAATAGACCTTGGGGGGGGGGGGGGGGGGAATAAAAACATAACGGAAACAGTGGAAACACATCACTATATAGACAATTCCCGATTAGCGCTTTCGAGCTTTTCAGCTCACCATCAGATCGGAAACATACAATAACTATTTATATTGCCATACAATAACATACGATAATATTGTATATGCCTACAGTTATTTTACATAACACTTTAAAAAATGATATCTTAAATATTATCAGAAAGTTTGGTTATCCGAAACCGCCTTCCCCCCTTTGTTTCGGTTAACAGAGGTTCTACTGTATGTGAAAATAAACCAAGGGTCTTGAACTTCAACAATTAAATACGGTAAAAACCAGTAAGCATTATCATATTTCCAAAAACATACGCGCGTACAGTACAAAATCAATTGCACTGATCATCTAATTAGGAAATCCATTAAAAATATAAATAATTTTAAAAGAAAATCGGCAAGATTCAGAGTGCTGAAATGCAGTTTCTTCGAAATACTTTAAATTATACATTGCAACATAGAATAATGAATGAAGATATCAGAGCAGAACTCGAAGTAAAGGACATAAATGAAATTATGGCAATTTACGGAAGACAATGGTGGGATCATCTGCAAAGGATGACAGAGGATCGGTTGCCGAAAGCGGCACTGAACTATAAAGCCATTGGTAGAAGAGACGTAGGGCGTCCGAGGATGAGATGGGTGCCACAACGGTTGAAGAAGAAGGAGAAGAAGCAGGAGAAGAAGAAGAAGGAGGAGGAGGAGGAGGAGGAGGAGAAGAAGAAGAAGAAGATTTTGTACGTATACGACGCTCAAAGCATTTTTAATAGTATAAGGTTTGAATAAGACACTACTATTCCACGCCCCGTTATGGGAAAACTTAAAATGTATTTTCTCTGTTTCTTTATTGAACACAAACGAGTAAGCAAAATTGTTTATACATCTATGATGAACGCTCGTTAAAATTGAGAATTCAAAGTAAGCACAGTGCAGTATTTAAAGCAACGCCATAAAATAATCAACAATTCACTTGCCACTTTGAAAGCACGATATTACGATCACCGGTCTGTTTGAACTGGAATGTTCTAATCGTTTGTATCGCAATGTGAGAAATAAAACTGAATGTTACGTTTGAAACAACAGAACAGTACAGACAGCGTCTGTTGGTCAGCTAAACTTTTTAACATTTAGAAACGAGGGTAATGTAGCCTACAACATACTAGCGAGCCCACACACCGTTAATTAAATATAACACATTGATACTTTAAACTTGGAGAAAATACAATTTATGTATGCTGCCAACAAACTACTATTAAACCCAACCTTTCAAAACCTTGAAATAGGCACAAAAAATATGGAGGCAGTAAAAGAGTTCATATTACCTTGGCTCCCAGATAAACAAGAAGCAAAAATGCAAAATCTACAAAACTCTTATCAGGCCAGTGCTGACATATACTTCAGAAACCTAGACAGTGACAAAGAATAGCGAGAGACTTCTAGGTTGCTGTGAAAGACGGATTCTAAGAACAATATTTAGAGGAGTACTGTGCCCACGTGAGCCTTGGTTTCCTCCATTCATCCTTATTTCCGGAGGGAGCCATGTCCTTACCCTTAGTCCTAGCTATTGACCTTTCAATGATCCTTGCCCTTTTCATCTTCCCGATTTTCCTAACCCTCCCCTTAGAAAACATAAAATAAAAGAAAAAAAAAATAGTGAAAGGAAAAAGAAAAATCAAAAAAGGAGTTAGAAAAGAATTTGGTTAGGAATGTTGTGACTAGGTTGGTGTGGTGATGCTAGTGTTAGATTGTTGATTGTCGTTTTATGGGGATACTAGATATTGTCCAGGGGAGTTATATTCTGAGTATTTTCTAAGAACAGAGGAGGTGAAATGTTAAAGTATTGACCTAGTAATTTACAAGCAGCTGTATCGTTGTACACTATGTGATTGAGGCGAGTTGGACCCTGACCCGGTGATAGTCGGCTGCAGGGTGGAATTTAATTGTTGTTTTCTTAATCTGATAAACCCGTGCTTGTCTCATCTAACTGTTCTATGTTTGATATATCAATTTCACGGCGAACCTAGTCTGTTCATCAGCTGATCTACTATTGAGATTGAATTTTGTTGTTAAATGGCCATGCCGCATTGTCGGTTGAATTCACTGGTGTTTCTTTTGGTTAAGAGTGAGTGTTGTATAGACTGTTCAGGAGAGAAGTAACTCCCCTCTAGTTGCGGTGTGTAATCGAACTGTTAAATAAGAGATGGGATTGATGTTCGCGTGCCCTCGATGCGGTCTTCTCTGCCTTGCTAATCGGGTCCGTCCGCCCTAGTGTAGGGATGTGGGCCAGTCATATGGCAAGGATAGTGATGCATTGTTTCGCTGCATATTGCTGGTCGGTCCAAGAGGTGGACGAGAGTAGTAGTATGGTCACTCACATATCAAGGTCAGTGATACCTTGTTTGGTCCTTGGACGCACATGTGAGTGGCAACAGTAGAGGTAGGTGGTGGTCACCAGAGAGGGTGACGTGTTGGGGCGGTCCCGTGGGGTTGGCATGGCGGAGAGGGCTCGCGTGGGGATGGTCGCAGTGGTGTTGAGATTTTTCAGTCCTGGGAGGGGGGATAGAAGTTGTCCAGAGTAGGTATCAGTGTTTGGGTCTCAAGTTGTGCGTTGGGAGGCCTTCGGAGGTCAGAACTCAGAGAGCTCCCGAACTTCTCTTTCTTCTTTTCTTCTTCTGTCCTTTCTTGCTGCATGCTGGCCCTGATCAAGCCAGCGTGCAGTGCACGCACACAGGTACACCCACTACACTTCTTCTTTCCAGCTCTTTCGTTTTCCTTCTGAGCCTCTGTTCTCCTAAGAGCGAATTTCATTGAGACTTACCGGAGAGACTCTGTGTTCTAGAAGATTGTGGGGGTACTATGCAGGGTACCCGAGTTTCAAGTGTGAGGCAACCATGTTGCCCTTTTGGGGTGGGGGTGTGCCGGTTTGCTTGAGAAACCGGCGTTTGTATAAATTATAATTATTAAGGGGATCGCGAATTATCATTATGTAACGACGGACTGTATTGCCGTATTTTGGTCTCTGCATTACTGCGCCATCTGTTAGTGAAGCGACCAACTGCGGAGATAGGCGAACTCTAGTGCGGACGGTTCGCGTCTGGCTGCCCCAAGCACAGCTGCAGGAAGTCAGTCTCGACTTGTCAGCCGCCTTGTGTGTACAGTCTCTCTCCCGGGCAGCGCCGAGCTTATATAATTGTGGCTTTTCTATTCTGTCATGGCTAAGTAAACGCCCATAGACCTTCCGGGTTCCCGATGTAGTCGGAAATCTGACTCCAGAATGGTGTAATTCCACCTTCACCATGAACTGAACTACATTAGACTCTGGTACCGCTGCTGCTGGAAGGGACCTCACTGTAAGGCATGCCACTGTAACTCTGGACCAAAATGAGGTGATATTTAAACATTTTTTTTTACTCACACCTGGCCTCTACAGGAGACACTACGTTCTGTGCATTTAACATACACTCTGAATGACTTTTACACCGTTAGACTGTTTAATCGGGTGTGCCGGCTGGACAGTTTTCATGTAACCTGGGTTTAATAATACATTTAGTACGAGAACAATTGTAGGCCCGCCCGCTGGATGTGTCCAGCGTGCATTAATTTTATGCTCTATAATGGGTGCAAAGGTTGTGGGGGACAGTTTTTTTAATTAAGTAGATGGGTGTTGTTTGTACGATGTGCTGAACCGGCTGGTTTGGTTTCATTTTTATCATGGGGTTTTTTGTACTTAATCACTTTCTTTTCATACAAGGGCTGGGGGTTTTTTTATTCTGCTATCAGGTCTAGTTACTTTTAAAAATTTCACAATTCAGGGGGTAGGCACCTGTTGGTGCCATTTCATGCAAGCTTCCGACATGTTATCCTATGTCGGGTCAGGCATATGCTGGAACATGCCGGCGGCCGGGTCAATTCAGAATCTCTTTAAATTTTTATATATATTTATAAAATTAAAATTTTACAATTTTTATTAAATTATACAGGTTGTACTGACACTTCAATTTATGATTGTATTTTCTTGCCGTTATGTTCAAATCAGATTTTCTTTAAAATTTTATATTTTTATAAAATTAAAGATTCTACAATTTTTATAAAATTTATACAGACTGTGATGACACGTTAACTTTGTAATTGTATTTTTGCTATCATGGGTCAAACCAGATTTTTCTTAGAATTATAAATTGTAATTTGACAAAATTATACAGGCTGCACTGACACTTAAAATTCATTATTGTCTTTTCTTGCTGTTATGGTCAATTCAGATTTCTTTAAATTTTTATATTTCTATAAAGTTTAAAATTTTACAATTTTTATAAAATTATACAGGCTGCATTTACACCCAAGTTTATAATTGGATTTTCTTGTTATTATGGTCAAGCCAGATTATTTTAAATTTCTGAATGTATCTGTAATAAAACTATACAGGCGGCACGGACAATTTGAATTTGTATTTTTCATTCTTATGGTCAATTCAGATTTTCTTTAACTTTATAGATTTTACGATTTTTATAAAACTACACAGGCTGTACTGGCACCTTAAATATAATTGTAGTTTCTTGTTATTATGGCAAGTCCAGATTTTCTCTACATTTATGTATGTATTTTATAAAACTATACAGGCATGTGAAAATTTCTAAATGGGTGGTGTTAAAAATATGCAGGCTGTACGCCAGGCTTTATAATTGTAATTTGTCTGTGATTCTGTGATGTATAGGTATGTATGTTATATTATGTGGTTGTTGAATTATGTGTTAAAATAATGAATAATATTGGTATATAGATATATAATGATAATAATACTTGAAATATTGTAATATTCAGAACGTTAACAAAGAGAAGCATGCTTATAATAATATAAAATTATGAATATGGTTTAAATACTAAAATATGAATTATAATTAACATGAAAACTATGAAATAATAAACGTTGTTATTTGTTTGCTAACAGAGTGTTTTAATTGCAAGTCCCGTCTCACTGGACCCAGCACATTTTATGCTTCTTCTAGACCTTCTGCCTAGTCATAAATATCTAGTAGCCTCTTTAAAAAAAAAAAAGGAGGAGGAGGAGGAGGAGGAGGAGGAGGAGGAGGAGGAGGAGGAGGAGGAGGAGGAGGAGGAGGAGGAGGAGGAGGAGGAGGAGGAGGAGGAGGAGGAGGAGGAGGAGGAGGAGGGGTTACAGTACAAGAAAATGAAATGTGGCGCAGGCGCTCTAATTATGAACTATACCATCTTTATAAAGAACCGGACATTGTCAGGCTAATCAAAATACATATGTTAAGGTGGGTTGGACACAGAGAGAGAATGGACGAAGGACAATCTACGAAACATATTTTCTACCAGAAACCAATGCGTAGTAGAAAAAGGGGAAGACTCCGAAGTAGATTCAAATACAAGATAGAGGAGGACCTCGGAAAACTGAACATACAAAAATTGGTAAGCCAAGCCATCCAATAGGGAGGAATGGAATCGATTCTTGGAACAGGCCAAGACCCACCAAAGGTTGTAATGCTGATGACGATATTGAGTACTTTAATTAACGTCTCGATTGCAAGTCTGCTGTAGTGCAAATATGTTAGGCTACACAGGAAAGATTCCGAACAAGGCACAGAATTAAACTGAACAAGCGGGCTTTTAAATTAAAACGAACCTTGTCTCTGAAAAGAAAGAAGAAGAGGAGGAAAACTAAAGGAAAGAAGTAAAAGTGAGCCTTTCGCTTCGCGCTTAAAACATCATCATCGCTTAACTTCGTCACTGCAGGAATTCATTTTCCTAAAACATCAAATGTCTGTCTGGAGTGTTTGTCAGTTCCCTGAGGTTCGAATGGCTTCGGGTTCTGCGTGTACCTGTCTCCTACGCTCTCTCCCGTGCCCCGACATTGCCGCTTGGCGGCCCTCGGCGACTTTTCCTGAGCGGTTAGAGGCGCCCTGCCCGTTGTGGCAGTGCAAATTCCTACTTCTCAAACGAAAGGTCTCCGAAGTTTACCCCATTCTGCCGTCGTGGGTCTCTTCGAGGTCCGAGGGTCCAAGAAAAATCACATCATCCTGTCCCTCCAAAATAAAATCGATTTAGGTTCCATTCCTATGATAGCGCGAGATCGCTAGTCATAGTAACAGGTAGGCAACATGCAGTCATCGGGTTCGCCCGGACACTGCGACCACCGGAGCACGACTAGCTGCTGCTCCGTACAACTTGGACTTGGACCTCTACCTGTGTTCGCCTGTCTGTCTATGTCAGTGTGCATGTGTCTACAACTTTCTCCATCGATGCAGCTCAACCGTTACTGAACTTTACACCGTTACCTCATTCCTTAGGCAACCATTAATTTTCTCGGAATTTTTCGAATTTGACATAAATTCTTGAGCTTCCAAATAACTATTATTATTATTATTATTACACACTGATTTCATTGGGGTATCAGGGACAGTCAATTAATAACGTCATTGTCAACAACTTCAACAATACTGATTTTTTATAACGTTAAATATTAACATTATTAGGCCTTTCATCGTTACAAATTTTGAACGTTAACAGAAACGCAAAGCGTTATCATTACATTTATATATCAATTTCGATAAAGTAACACATTTTAAACTTCAGTCGGAACATTCTGAACTTTGGAAATATAATTCAAAGTGCTAATTATTATTCACTAGCAGACATTTATTTTATTAAGAGACTTCTACTACAAAGGGCATCGAGACTGATCAGAATCGAAAACACATTATTCAGGCACTAAACATTTTCAATTAAACGAGAAGACACTCGTGTGCAGAAGAAAGTTGTAAAAAAGCGTATAGGCCCTTCTTTAGTAAGCATGTGCGACATAGTACGTTTTTACTAACAAATATATTTAAAAAAATAAAACAATGTAAACAATATCGATATTACAACTGATTAAAAATATCGGTATGGAGAATCAAACATGACTTCCATGTTATAAGGTTTCTATTTAAAATCATTTTCGAAATGAAATATTTCCATAAAAACTACTTCTTTCTACTTACTGCTTCAGCCTTAACCACAGTACTGTGGTCACTAACGTATACCACCACACGTTATCGCACTCGATTTTCACTGATGATGGCAGTCGATGGCACTGCAGAAACGTCTGGTTTTGCAGAAAACATTGGACCACGGCGAAACAGCCTGGGAAGGATTTTAACAACAAACTACTTCTTTGTAGCAGATAACGTAGTACACATATAAAAAATTATCCCTCCCTTTTGAACTATCATTTTCATTTATAGAAAATTACTCCCCCCCTTCAACTACCCTTTTCATTTACATATATTTCATCTACCTTTCTACAGTGGATTATTATGACCGTCTTTTGAGGATACTTTATTTATCAAAATTAAGTACTTTACTCTTGTTAAAACGTAAAACGTTGCAGGTAAACTACCCCTCCCCCTTAATCGATCTTCACCAAAATCAACAGGCCTTTACAATTTAGGGATGTATGCAAAAAATATTAGATTCTGTTTGAATTTGCGGGAGTTATCGTTCGTCATTAAAAATTACTCTTGTTAAACATAAAACGTTGCAGGTAAACTACCCCTTCACCATAACCGATCTTAACCAAAATCAACAGGCCTTGAGTCCTCTACAATTCAGGGATGTATGCAAAAATTATTTGATTCTGTTTGAATTTGCGGCAGTTATCGTTTGCCATAGAGAAAATTCTACACACGCACACGCACACGCACACACACACACACACACACACACACACACACTGTTCGAAAAATGACTTTTCTTTATGTTTTGAGGGTAGTACAATCAGAATCAACCCTTATCTCGAACACGATTTTTTTCGCCATCACCATACTTACATTTCCTTATGGAACATGGAAGTAAAAATTATGAAAAACATGTGCTTAAACTGAAGGACTTTACAAAAATATCACTGTGAATAATGGTCACAACACACTTGTTATTAACAACAAATATATTTACGTTATCTTATACTGTAACGGCCTCCTCATTAGTTCTTTGTTAACTGGCAAGGCAATCACGTGCGGTGTAGGCCTACTGTACAAGCTGGTTCAACAGAAAACAAGATAAGAATGTCTTTACGAATACAACACTCGTGACCTCTGAACTGTTTACGTACAGATAAACCCAACTCGACCAAACTCGATGAGCCATCCATAAGTAACGGACACGTAATGACACACGATAATCTTATTTGATATTTTTCCTTAAACGTTTCGCTCGATATGGCCTAAAATACAATGATCTTTGGTTGGACATAAAAAAACGGTCTCAAGACAACTGACCAACCAACTTTTGGCCTATTAAATTTTTTTTTTTTTAGAACTAAAAGTTTGGTGTCAGAAGTCTGAGTATCACATACTCTCTATCAGGGTCTCCGAACTGCGGCCCGCGGCAATCCGTCCGATGCTGCATGCAGTTTTTGAATAGAGCGTCAAAATACTTCAAATATTATAACATTTTACTAAAAAACTGACCAAGAAATAAATATAAAATCAAAGTACAGGGCTAACTTGTCAGACGAACACTTGAAATCCGTTCTAGTGATAGGAGCATCAAAATTTGACCCAAAATGGACAGACATTATATGTCAGAAGCAACTCCACACATCCAATACGTACATAAGAAAGCCAAAAGTAATACATAAGAAACATCTCTGAATGTTATTTTTTCCTTGGTTTAATTTATATCATTCTGAATAAATGAATTTGTTTTCTTTGGATAAGTCTGCTTAATTTTTATTTAAATACCTATTTTATTGACTTGATTATTTCGTAAACTTAAAAACAATAAGTTTACAAGATATATATATTGTGTGTGTGTGTGTGTGTGTGTGTGTGTGTGTGTGTGTGTGTGTGTGTGTGTGTGTGTGTGTGTGTGTGTGTGTGTGTGTGTAGTTGGCTCGCCTGACTTCCAAGATTTTTCAATTCGGCCCTCAAGTGAAAAAGTTTGGGGTGCTCTATATTTTTAAGCAGTCACAATCACAATTCTGATAAAAGGATGACAAAGTTACAATGCTTTTAGAATTAAAAAAAAAAAAAAAAAAATCGTAGGCCTATTGTTTATGTGTATGGATTAAATAATTTTAAAGGCCGGTACGATGCATAAACTAATGTGGAATCTATGTCTAGGCGACAACACATGATGAAATTATGATCAAATACGCTGTGCAAAGATTCCAGTTCTGCGACTGGCCGATACTTCACTTTCTATGAGACACGAAGAACCGGAACCGGTTTTGCTCCACTGCCTCCGTATACCAGAAAAATACTAAAACGTAAGTCACCGTTTCCGCAATGCATTGTACGGTGATATAATAACACTTACAAGATCTACAGAACCTAAATACATTTACTTAACGAACGTTAAAAATACGTTACAAGAAACGTACATCTTCCCCTCGGCATCACTGAAATAGGCGATAACTTCATTAACGCTAATCGTCGTACGGAAAGTGAAACTACTAAGCAATAGGGATACGGTATTCTGTAAAGCGAACGTGCATGATGTTCTCGTGACACAGTATAATCAATGCAAGCACAAGTAGACCGTAGCCCTGGCTTTATAGAACACGTACGAGACGCAACTTTCGGTTTTCGTTCAAGCAGATGCAAAGCATTCACCAATATCTCGAGGTGTCTCATACTGAGTCTGGACTTCCAGAAACACACAACTTAAAGTGTACATAAAACAAGAATTCCGCTTCCCTTTGAAGAAATTTCAAATTTGCACGTAATAATTTACAAAAATAATAAAAATTTATTAAAGGAACACTATGGGTCTGAGAATTGGACTTTAACGAAGACCAGGCCAATCGCATCCAAGCGGCTGAAATGAGATTTCTCAGGCACGTGGCAGGGTATACTCTCCATGATCATAGAAGAAACACAGATATACGGCAGGAACTGAATATTATGAGTAGGCCTATACTCGACAGGATCGCCCAGTATCGGCTGAATTGCTGGGAACATCGTTGCCGAATGGACGACTGCCGCATCCCCAAACAATTATGGAACTATAAGCCGAGGGGACGGAGAGGTGTGGGACGTCTGAGGAAGCGCTGGAGTGACCAGCTCTAATCTTTTCCTATTTGAGACCGGACCAAACCATTTTCGGTTTAATTCGTGAAGATGAAGATGATGATGAATAAAAATTTACTGAAAGCCAATCATGTGGTCTTGTTTTTCGTTTTGGTCGCACTTAAACGCCCGACCAGCTCAAAACTTGTACGATGTTGATTCGGATCTGGTAAATTTTTTTCAGACCACACAGTTTTGGTCAAATGTTTACGCAGATATGTTAATCTCATAACGTTCAGAGGTCCAAAACCAGTCCACTACCGAACGCGAGGCGCGCATTTTAACTTTAAGTCAATAGTAAATTTAAATTACACTAGGGTAACTGACCAATTATCTTCAGATCCAAAGACATCCACAGAAACACGAAACTAAGGATATCAAAATCAATAATAAGACCCATCCTAACCTACGGCTGCGAAACGTGTATCCTGAACTCCAAAGCAGCAAACGCTCTCGACATCTTTGAAAAAAAAATATTACGAAGAATCCTGGGACCATTTAATGACGTACACGGCTGGAGAATAAGATATAACTTTGAATTATATCAAATTTATAAAGAACCACCGCTAATACATTACATAAAACTACAGCGTCTAAGGTGGGCTGGTCATGTAGCCAGGATGGAGGAAGACAGAATACCACGAAAACTATTGAATACCAGAATCCACGGAAAAAGACCAGTGGTAAGACCGAGGAGAAGATGGGAGGACGCGGTGGATGAGGATGCGAAAGAAATACTGAAAGTGCTTTCCTGGAGGAGGATGGCTACCGACAGAAGATAATGGGGGGAAAAATTTAAGGAGGCCAGGGCCCACGAAGGGCTGTAGTGCCATAGGAGAGAGAGAGGGAGAGGGTAACTGACACCCAAAGATTCGCATTTCTGATACGGTATCCACTTTACCACTGAGAACACCACATCACAGAATGGTCAAAATACATCACTCAATATCAATAAAACGAGGCTGTAAACCTGAAAAACTGTCCTGTTGTTTACTCTCAGCTTTAGGTAATTTAGTTCTTTCACCCACCTGCGAATACAAACACGGTATATTCAATTACTGAATTACTGATTAATGTGGATTGTACGTCAAACAGAAACTATTAACAAGGAGGAATGATAAAGAAAAGCAAATTAAATAAAGAAGTTAAGTTTAAGGAAAGCACGGTCCTATCGCGGGGCCACGTGGGAGACAGGATATATTTCAAATTAATTAAACAAATTATACGCTTTGGATACTAGCAGAAGAATATGCGAAATACGGTCTCGAAATAAATACCTCAAAAACTGAGTACCTTATAGTAGGCGGTGAAGGTCAAGACCTAGAACTAGGAACAAAAGCGATAAAAAACATAAAAAAACTACAAGTATTTGGGTGTAACAATGACATCGGATGGTGACAGCAACCAAGAAATAAAAGTAAGAATAGGACAAGCTAAGACAGCAACAAAACAATTAAACTGTTTGCTTTGGAGTCCACGAATAACAAAAAATAATAAAATCAGAATATATAAAACTATAGTCGAAAGTATATGACTATATGGAGCGGATATGTGGGAAATTAATAAAAGAAATAAATCCAAAATAAGAGCTATAGAGATGGATTACTGGAGGAGGTCCTGTAGACTAACAAGACTGGATAGTGAGAAATGTAGAGATGACAAGCGATGGGAATCGACCTTGACATTATAGAAACAATAGAAGCAAGATTTTCGGACACCTAAAAAGAATATCGTATGAGAGATGTCCAAGGAAGGTGTGATGGACTCGACCTTCTAGAAGAAAAAAAGGAAGGCCTAAACATTCACGGAAAATGGACGTTGAAGATGCAATGAATACAAGAGGACTTACAGAACAGGTCTGTTTAGACCGGCGCCAGTGGAAGCTAGGATGCGAGAGGCGGCGCCAGCCGTAATTAAATCGCCTAAAAAAAATTAAACAAAAGATAATGCTCATCACTTGCGGATTTAACCGTTAAGACACTCTGGTATTATTTCTGTTGCATTCGGCATTTATTTCTGTCTTATTCGGCTGTCATTTTTACATTAATCAGCATCCCCTTTCAAAAACAAAAAACCACCACGAACAGGAACCAGAAGCAAGAAAAGAGAAAGAGGTCACGCTTCTAAAGCCACGGCTCGACTGCCACGTGGGAGAAGAATACGTCTTAACAACTCTACAAAAGAAGGGCGATCGTCATTTGATGTTAACGGCGACAGGATTATACGTTACAATTGCATCTATTTTATCATCGGGTATCGGGCAATGATACGCGCCCCTAAGTAGTAGCAGCAACCAAATCTCCAGCAACCACAAGATATCTCAACATATGTTTTCAACGCATACGCGACTTTACTCAGGTACAACCATGATTTAATATCAATGACATAGTCGCTTAAATACACTGTTCGTGTGGTTTTTCATCAGCACTCGTTGTACATTTCTAAAGTCGTAGACAAACAGCCAGGAGAGCCCAGGAATACCTCTCGAAAGGATGTTTATAAGTGTATGTAACTGTAAATACGATGCTGCAATCGTCTACAAACTGTTAGGGTGTTACAAAACTTCGAATCGCCTCTGGTTGAACATTACGTCTGTTTTGAACCCTCTTCGAAATCTACGGTTACACGCGACACATTACGAACGTTCATCGGAGTCGCTTAGCAATCTTATAGAGATCTAGATCTAACAGAAATTTACATCACCAACTAAAATCATTATAATGCTGAAATGTAAACTAGACCGTATCAGCACGGGCGCACGACCATCTGTATGAACAGCTGTGTAGAACAGACCTCGGGACCACACGCATGTCCAACACAGGGGAGACGCATTCTCTTTTGTACTCGATATGTGTACCGACTTATTGGTACGAGTTCTTCATTAAACAAAACAAATAATACTAATCGAGGATAACTGAGTAGGCAAAATCATAAGAGCTCTCGTGTCTCTGCTGCCACATGGAACCAAAATCTCGTGTCTCTGCTGCCACATGGAAGGCACATGGCATTCCGAGAAATGTGGCACGGATTCTGGTGACTGTACTTTTTCTTTCGTTCATATTATGTCTGCGATCACAAATCACTTTAACCCTGATACTTCCTCCATCGACATAACTTTCCGCCAAACACACCGTTTACACAAAAGCCATGTGACAACCACGTGACACATCGATATGCCAATTTGTAACAACAGTCTGTGTTAATACTGTTGCACCGCATCGATATGATAAAAACGATCTATATCGTAACAGGTAACTGAACCCATGACCAAGCACCAGCAATTAGCGAGACTACCAGACCACGATGGTCACAGGTTTGTTGACCTTCATTTGAATCAGAATGTGCAGACTTGAAGTAGTACTTTTTTCAACACATATGGTAAAGATTTCTGTAACATTATTTATAAATAAATTATTGCTGCAATTACTACTAAAATATTGTTAATTATTCTGACATTCTCGAAAAACAGCTGCTGCTATTAATCTGGATCATCAGGCGCTGAACTGCGGTATCTTTTTAGTTTTTAAATAACTCCTTTAAAGTAGAATTAACTATAATACAGCATTTACAACGATTGGTAAAATAAATACGTTTGAACGTAATGGAATTGATACCTGGTCCTCTTTCCGACAAAGGTTGGTTGTAATTATTGTACTGCTTGTTCCTCTTCACCATATTGAAATCACACAACACTAAAACACTCCACGCAACCGGACGCACAGGCAACCTTGTCTGCCTAACGTTACAACGTGGACTAAAACTCGGAGACGTGGAAAGTGAATGAGTGGGTTACTGAACAGCACACTTAGGTGAACAGATGGGAGGGGGGAATCGACACTCCTACAGGTTCACATACGCAGTAAACGTGTTTACGGTTGCCTACCTGGTAGGTGTCATTATGTCATATATAATAAAAAGTCGTAATTTTTTATAAATAGCTTAGAATTCGAACGTATTTCACGGGTGTTAAAACGAGGTATAAACAAACGATTGTGACAGTGAGACGTTGCATTCTCCGGGTTCAACCTAAACTGCTGCAACTTCCACGCACGCTACTGCATAATACGAAGCTATCGTAACTGACAACACGAGTTCTCAACAAATTTTTATTGTAAATAACTGTTGTTACAAATTAGTACACACATATCAATCACTTTATTATCAACAAGTAACCGTAGTTTACAATTACGGAATATGAACAATATAAAACGGATGGTAGGCCTACATAGAATTAAATCGGAAACGACTCCTGATTAAAGACAAAAAACAGAAGTATTACAAATTCATATTTATACACGGACACAGGATCCCACAATGCATTACCTTAAATACAATCTCAACGTGTGTCACCTAGTATTGTTCTGTTGCCATTTTTTAAATTAATTTCAAATATGTGTAAAATTTGAGTAAATAAACTTGTACAAGAAAACATTATAATATCTTTTTAAATACTGGAAGGTGTCCTTCATGGTACAGTTCTCGTCCCTTCTGAGAGAGGGCACACGTACATTCTACGCCGTAGTGGTTCCCAAAGTGGGGTCCGTGGACTCCTGGTGGCCCGCGACAATGTTTCAGGGGGTCCGCAGACACTTTTAAGAAAAATTCGAATATACCGCAATTGTCTCCTATTTTTTATGCTCTAAATTCTAAATTTTAGAATCTTAAAACAATTAGTAGAAGATTCCAGTATTTTCTTTTTTTTTTTTTTTTGTTCAAACTAATTGTAATTGTAAAAGTAATTTCAAACTAACTGCTTTAATAATGTCTTTAAAGCATGTCGTGTAGCAGATCTGTCAGCCGAACTGACGACCTCTCTCTTACAAGAAGATTCACTGGCTGAACTTTCAACTGACAGTTCATTAAAATTACAGATTTAGCAATTACCTGTGTTTCCTCTACTTATTTGTGTGAAACCGCAGTCTCCCTGCTCACATACTTAAAGTTAAAGTTAAGAAATAAACTTGATGATGAGACTTACTTAATATTGAAATCATCACACATTAAACCCAATATTAAAGACTAATTTGTAAAAGCAGCGTCATTGTTCACATTAAACTATGTTTGATAGCATTAATATTATAATTTTGCATGTTGAAGAGAATTTAATTTTAATACATTTACAATTAAAATATAAGACTTTCTATAATATTTACTGTTTGTTTTATTTCAGAACTCAGACGGGGTCCTTGAATTTTTAAATTTTTTGGGAGGGGGTCCGCGGACTGAAAAATTTGGGAACCACTGGTCTACGGTGTCCGTCCTGCATCGCGAAGCTATTGTGACAAGCAGCGCAACAGTCTTTCTACCTGTTCTCTCATCAAATGGCCCGTTAGAGGCCTAAAAGGATGGATCAATGATGTTCTCAAAAGCACCGATGTTTAATTTATTATCTTTCTTCCGGAAAACTGAACCAACAGTTTAAGTTTTGTCTAAGTCTTGCAGGGCCGGTGTCAATGTATACCGGCCTGTTAGGGCGTGGGCGGTTGCTATGAAACGCTACCATGTCGGCAACGTTTCGATTCCGCCTCGGGAATCTTCTTCAGGCCGCCAAAAAGCAGCCTGAGCGTAAGAAAACAGCTGTTTCTACCTGAGACAGGTATCGGGGATCGTTCGGCGAATATCTGCCGTTATTGTTTTCTTATGCTCTGCTGGGACTTGAAAACATATGTGACAGGTGTGGGGTTTAGTTAGGACTTGAAAATGGTGGAAACACTGAAAGGCCTCCTCCAGAACATGACATTTACCAGTTTAGCAAATGAGCACGACGAAGTTGGACTAAAACATAAAGTGAAGTACATGAGACAGACAAACAAAAACATTAAGAGGAAAAACGCAAAGAAACCTTTATAATGCAGGAAGTCAGCTGGAGCTGTAACGGAAATAGGCCTACTGTGCACACTTGGAGATAAGTGAGATCGATGCCCCTACCCTAAACGTAGATCTGAGCAATTACTAAATCACATAATCTACGATTACTTGGACTTGCACGTGAATAAGCTGGACTGATACAATGACGTGACACAGGAGAACACTAAAAATACGTATTGGCTTACGGCAAATTATTTGAACCTACGGTTTAAATAATATCTTAATTTTAAAACATACACAATTGAAGGTTACTTATGGTTTCTAGAGCATTTTGAAGCCTACGATTCTGTCAACTGAAGTTAATAATCGTACTTGAACGTTGCAAGAGGTGAAATTGGTTTTTAGAAATAAAAAAGCGATACATTCGGTATCGACATTCCATGTCGGTACATTCGTTAAATAAGCTGCCTCACGGGGTCCCAAGACATCAGAAAAATAGGAGACAGAAGTCCAAAACAGATATGTTGCCATGGGAAGTTTAGGTACTTTTTATGTCGCAATAAGTACACAACTTTCATCGCTTCCAACAATACGTTACGTGACTGAATGCTTGTTAATTCGCCGAAGAATGAATAATACATTTCACACACATGCGCGCGCGCGCAAGCGCAAGCGCGAGATAAGATAAACGGTCCTAATAATATACACAAAATTATTACGCCCCATATTGAGGAAAACCGTTTCTGATAAAACAATAAAAACAGTGCCAATTCCAAGGTACCAACGAGATCGTCATCATCCTTATCAAGCCATCCGAATATGCGCAACGTTCAAGGCTTAGCTGCCAAATAACGATTATATTGACGACCGTCGTAGAAAGCTTATTCAAACGAATCGTTCAATCGGCTTTCTTCCATTGGATAATAACAATCTTAAACTTCGGTCAGACATCTCATCATCACCATCAACCGTGGCTCTACAACCCTTGGTGGGTCTTGGCCTGATTCAAGAGTCGATTCCATTCCTCCCTATTGCATGCCCTGGCTTTCCAGTTTCTTATGTTCAGCTTTCCGAGGTCCTCCTCTATCTGGTCTTTGAATCTACTTCGGGCTCTTCCCCTTTTTCTACTACCCATTGGTTTCTGGTAGAAAATATGTTTCGTAGGCTGCCCTACCTCCATTCTCTGTATGTGTCCAACCCACCTTAGCCTGTGTATTTTGATTATCGTGACAATGTCCGGCTCTTTGTAAAGATGGTATAGTTTATAGCGCCTGCGCCACATTCCATTTTCTTGTACTCCTCTAAATATTGTTCTTAGAATCCGTCTTTCACAGCACACCTAGAAGTCTCTCGCTATTTTTGTCATTTTCAAGGTTTCTGAAGCATATGTCAGCACTGGCCTGATAAGTGTTTTGTAGATTTTGCATTTCGTGCTTCTTGAGATGAAGCTAGATGTCAGGTGCTTTTTTAATCCATAATATGTTTTATTTGCGAGATATATTCTTCTTCTTATTTCAGTGTTGATGTCGTTAGTGCTGTTTATCTGGGAGTCATGAACTCTTTTACTGCCTTATATTTTTTGTCCATCGAAAACAAATGACATAACCTATAATAACTGCGTATATAAAAATAGCATGGATTAATATTGACATATAATTAAAGAATTGGACACGCCAAATCTGTGATGTGGGATGTATGTAATGTAAACTGTTTTCACTGACCGTGGAGTTTAATTAACACCTCACTCAATACACGTTAATTCTGTCCGTTTTTTTTACTTCAGGACTGTTAGTCACAACTTTCACAAAAGTATTTTGCCCGGCCACGTACATTTTTTTTTCTTGAACGTATAGATAGTTCACTTTCCTATGTGAACACGTTCCAGACACGAAAAGTATTAAAAATATGTACTTTTCAAATTCTTCATAGCATTGTTGTTCTTCAATGTTTTTATAAGATTGTTTGTTCTTTAACACTCGATAATAAAAAAACGTTTACACATTCACACTCTTTACAAGACAGAATAAATACCAGAGGTCAACGGGATTAACCGTAAGAAGATACTGCTCCTCTCGTCTCGTGGTGCACATTCTTAGGCGCGCGTGTGCGTGTGTGTAATTTCTGTACATTCTTCCCTTCAGTAGAACTGAGTACAAAGTAGGAGAGGGATGAGGGAAAGGCAGAAAAGAAGTGGTATAACGTAGGAGACATTAAACCGTTTGAAACAAAAACTTTCCAGACTGTATAATGGGACAGTCCAAATCATGACGCTACAGTAGTAACTGAACTATGTGAGATATAATGAAAAATTTAGAAACGGCAAAAACACAGTAGACGGAGAATGTAGCTTCCATGTGTATAACGTTACAACGGGGAGTGAACGTGCAAAAAGACAAAATTAGAGTTATTAGAAACTGATCTCAGCACAACATTTTAATAACAAACTAAACAAACTACTGCCGAGTCTAGCGAAAACCATACAAGTAGTTCAAGCGCCGGATATAAATAAAACTAAGCAAATACTGTACTAGCCGTATGGACAACGAACTGTCTTATGAAAGACGAAAGTAGATTTTTTTTATAGGCTCCTTTTATTGGCTTTGGACAGATGTTGGTTGACCACCATGCGCGAAAGATAGTGCGACTAGTATGTGTTGCTCTATCATCACCCGAAATACTGACCTGGGTACTTACTGTCATCACAAGCCGAGTCGATCTGGGAACTGCGCTAATTTTATGGTGCAGACGAGGATTTTCCTTTCAAAGGTGTCTACTATGTCGGCTGTTTTCTGTGTGATTGTCCATGCCTCACACCCGTAGCATAGCACCGGTCTGATGACAGTCCTATATATTTTCATTTTTGTTTCCCTGTGCACATCCCCAGACCTAAATGATGGCAGCAATGCGAAGTATTTGTTGACATACCCGAGAGCCAAAACTTAAAGACGTAAATAACACAGAAATGACGCAAGCCACAAAGCATATATGGTGTGTATGCCTCATAACCGGAAACGACACGATTCAAATGCTAATTGGTAACGTATTATTAAAACACAACTAGACTGTAGGAGCCGCTATTATCGGCACATTAACGTTTGCACAAAATGCCGTATTTTCTCATGTATAATGCGGACTTTTTTCCCAGACTTTCTTCCCAAAAATTGGGATGCGCATTATACACGAGTAATATAACTTATACGCTTAATTGTACATCTGCACATGTATGGTCAGATTGTGCATGGCAGAGTTGGCAACACTGCTTAAAATTGGCAGCCCTGAGTCTAGTAATAGTAAAATGAAATTTACCGGTAATTTGGTTCGCAGTTTTCACCACTTCTCCATCAGTTATTTGTTCATGTTGTAGACAAATAACATTACTCTGTTGTAAGTAATAATAATGTTGTAACATTATTCTGTTACTATAATACTTGCTTGTCGTCGTTCGTCTGTTGTTTTTACAGTCGTTCAATACCTGTATTACGTATGTTGTCAAGAAACAAAGGCATGAAATCTGTGCCCGTCTGGTCAACAGGACACAACAAACTGGTGGATCAGAAGAATCAGAAGAGGAGAGTAATTCAACATTACTTTATTCAGAAACAGATGGAGATCTTAATAAATGCAAATTCTATGTGCTAGTGAAAAACCAAAAATATAACTAACTAAACAAAAACTATGACCTGTCTAAGTTTTAAATTGTTTAAAATTTTACACGATTTTAATATTTCTGTTTTGTGTTTACTAATAAACAGGCATGGTAAGTACGATTTTAAATTATTTTGTACGAAACACTTTTTTTTGCACAGTCTAATATTCAAACAATGTACATTTTTCTGCGTCCTAATATAAATTTGTTCAACTATTTCTCATCACAAATACTATGGATCCGCCTTATACACGAATTACATTTTTTCTGCGAAATATATCGATAACATGGGGGTGCGCATTGTACACGCGAAAATATGGTAATACTCTTTCCGATTTCAAAACGCTGATAATAATAGAACCGAGAAAGTTCTCGCTCTCGAAACTTCTTAAGATTCCACACAGCACAAATCTCTTTAGTTTGACAATTTAAAAAAAAAAAGAAAAAACAACTTAAATATTAGTTTACACATACTCTACAAATAAACAAAAGTTATGAATTCGACCGTAGATCCGTTTTCTTTGAAACACAACACGAACAGCGACGGCGCGGCGTAACAAAGCCAAACAAATCAACAACAGTTCGTCAGTGAGTGATGGTGACTGTGTTGTAACAGTAACACTTATTTAAAATTTACCAATTCAACGGAGATAGCCTGCAGCTGACTGACTATGATTACACGAAACACCTGTCAACGCGTGTAATGCAATGCCAATTTACTGCAGCATTCACTGTTTTTAGCGGGTTGTCTTATTATACCCCAAAACATTACTAGCTCTGAAAACCAACGGACGTAACCCTTCGTACAACTAGAGTACACTAAAAACTCGTTTATCCGAAAATGCTGTTTATCCGAAACAATTTTTAGTAAACTTTAAAAATACACAAAAGCATTTTCCTGTCACTATAATCTATATTTAATGGTGTAGACAAGCGAATCCATGTGATTTAAAGTAGAAAGTCAATACTGTAATCAGAACTAATTGGGATAAGGGGTCCTCCGAATTATCGATTTGTTCGAATTTCCGAACATAAGGTATTGTGTTCATATATTGTAAACATAAAGTACTATATACTGTTATGTATTATAACAGTACATTTGTGCTTCCTTTTAGAAGCCGAAGGTAACACAATAACAACAGTTCACATAAAACAATCCTATGTTAATAAAAAACTGTAATGCGAGTACTGTATTATTATTAAATACAGTTATTATACTTACACATGTATTATTATTTAAATAAGAGTTTCGGTTTATCCGAAACGGGCGCGGTCCCATCAAATTCGGATAAACGAGTTTTTAGTGTATAACTTAATTCGTAACTACGACAGTAAAAACTAATTACACTATACACAAACTAACCATTCTACTCACGGCACACACCGTGTAACTCTTTACACTAGGCAATTTTATTACACAAAAACAAATAATAGACATTTAACACAATTAAGAAAATTAGTTTTTAATCTGACATGGATTTTAAAAGCAACTGCTGCTTGAACGATCAAAACCAGATCTATAAAATAATTACAAAAGTGGTTACGCTACCAGAAATACCGTATACCGATTGCAGGAACATTTTAGTAATAAAGACTCTCAACGCACGAGGCAGAACCTGTATTAATATGACTGTACGACAGTGACAATCTGTCATACGGTAGAATCTCCATTAACCGAAACACTTTTAACCGAAATAACGTTTAACCGAAACAACCGACCAAAAAAAATTATGTATTCCCGATTTTTACTACAACGAAACTTTGTTTTCCGGATAAAACATGAAAACTAATGTAATAAACATGTAATAAATTGTGCGTCATGTTAACAAAGAGTAAACGGGTCATGATAACGATTGAAGAAAAATCGGAGGCAATTAAAAGAATTAAAAATTACGAGATTTTGCGAACTGTGGTAGCCGATTTTGGTGTCGGTGTTTCTACTGTTTCTGATTGGGTCAAGATGAAAATAAAGTTTGAAGAGATCTCAAACAAGAAAACAGTGAAGACATGTCACAAAACGAGAAAGTAAATAAGGCTGTGCTTTTATGGTTCACGAAACAAAGGGACGACGAAGACGATGACATAACAGAGAGCAGTAGCCATGACACCGCTGACGAGATCTTCGATGCCTTAGAGTTAGAGGTAAGAGTTTTTATTTTGGGTTAGGGCATTAAATTTGGCTATATGAAATACGTGTTTTCTCAAGGAATTTTTATTCATATTTTCTGACAGCGTTACGGTTCCTCGAACAATCTGAAAAATCAAAGCCCTCTGACATTCTGCTAATGAAGCGATGGCGAGATACTGCAAGAAAGGTAAACTGCAAAAAAGAGATGTGAAACGAAAAAGCAAAGGAAAATGTAAGATTAAACAAAAAATCATAAACGTAGTATTAAAAATTACTTTATGTAAATAGTTTGATTTTTATTAAAATCATCTGAAAGTACTGTATACTACCTCCAGTTATTTTACCTCACACTTTACAAAACGATATCTTAATTATTATCCGAAACCGCCTTCCTCCCTTTTTTCGGTTAACAGAGGTTCTACTGTATTCCCAAATTACGTAACAACATTCGTATTTTAAGATTTCCCGACAACTAGACCCCCGAAGCTCTAATGCAATCAGTATTTCATAGGCCAGTGCCTATTAGTAAACCAGAAATGTTACTCTAGGTATAAAAGCAACAATATTAAACATCCAACGCGTTTTGTGAGATTTGTTACTGTAATATTTATATCATTATTATAGTAAGCTAAACAGTAATTAGGCAAATACGCCATTTATTCTAATAATACACATGAATAATAAAAACACCAAATATTAGTGAAAAAAAATTAAACAATTCTTCGTATACTCTACTTGTGAAAGACTTGATAAGTAGCATAACTACGAGGATTGTTCAATAGAAACACGGTAGATCTGCGCAGCCGCAACTTCGCCGCCATGGCAACGGAATTCATTTGTTTATATTGACTGTTTAAGTGTTAGTGACGCGTCTGTCAAAAATATTTGCAGTTTGCTCTTTTCTAAGCGTTGTGACTGGGTTGAAAAATGGCATCTATGATAGAAAATCCGTCCAAAGATAATCTGCGTGGCTTTATTCAGTTTTTGGCCTCTGAGGGGCGTCAGCCAATGGAAATTTATACGAGAAGGAAAGCTGTATATGGTGACTATAGTTATTCTCATACGGCAGTGATTGAATGGTACAATAAATTTCGACAAGGAAGAGAATCCACTAAAGATTTGGCCTGTCCCGGACCTGCACGTATGTAACGTAACACTACGAGTTACGGATAATTATTTAATAAATTATAAATATCAGTATTCCATTATGATGTTAACTATTAATATTAATAAGTAAGTGTAATATCAGTAGTCGAGAAACAGATGAGATTTTGTACATAGTATTAGTTATATAAGTAGAAGGCTAGGGCGTATGAGCCGACAGTTTGAAAATGTATTGGACGTCCAAACTTTCTATGTCATAAAAATATAAAATGCTTTGTTCGCACAAACCAGCAAAAAAACGCGATGTACCGTTAGAAAAGGGGGTACAGCAGCCTTCAAAATACAATAGCGTGCATACCGAAACGGGGTGTGTGTTTTAGAAAGTAGATTTCATTTTTACGACTTAACAGCAGTGCGGGAAAAGTTCCGCGTCGCAAATACGTAGCCAATGATGGATAGCGTCATCTCTACGCGCGAAGAATTCCCAGTTGATGAACGGATATTTTCAAATTTACCGGCGACACATTCGAAATACGGCCAATGGAGGTGATTTCAAGTGTGACAGCAGTGAGGGAAGTTCTGGAAAGCCTATAAATGTTACTCTCGCAGAAGAACAAGAGTTCAGTTCAGTCAGTTCAGTTCAGGAAATTATTCCGTCAGTCATGAAGAAGTAATGAAAGAATAATCGGTCAGTAATAAGTCAGTCAGTTAGTAAGTGAGTATAATTGAATCGGTGCGCGGGCAGAAATGCGAAGAAGTATTTCTTTATAACGTGCGCGAAAATATAAGTAAGCCTAAGATCGAAGTGCGCGACGCTAAGTTGTCATCGCGATCGTGTGAGACTAAAAGCAGAGCAATAGCATTAGTGAAAGTGATGTGTTGTGTAAAGTGGCACGAGCAAAGCAGCGGAATGGATAACCAATTACAAGTAACTGTATCAAGTTAAATTTCATAAATCAATCAAATTTCATGTAGTATAGTTGTCTACCACAAAGTTTAACCCGTTTCATTCTTAAAGAACCCATGATTACGTTCAGATACTAAATTGTGCATTTATAAGTTATTCTATGACATAGAATTGGATAAGAATTAAATATATGTAATTTGTTAGGTAATAAGTCATGATGAAATAGAATTGGATGAGAATTGAATATATGTAATTTGTTAGGTAATAGTCATGATGATATAGAATTGGATGAGAATTGAATATATGTAATTTGTTAGGTATTTAAGTCATGTCCTTTTGATCAAAGTAAATTATGTATCGAGTAATGGAGATTCATGTTATCAAGAAGAATTAGCATAATCTTATAAATGATTTAACTGTGTTAAATCATTTCTATCAAGAAGGTTTAGCATAATAATATAAATTAATTAAATGTGTTAAATAATTTCTATTGAAAGATTGAGGAGTGATAAAATGTTGTATTTATTGATGACTCATTAAATTTGCACAATTGATAGTAGTAATGATGTTATGTAGTGATATTATCTAAATGTACAGAAAGTTGATAAATATAATGTTGTGTTATTTAGCATCTGAACAAAGAGTTATTATTTAACAATAACCCCCGAGATTAATAATTATCCCTGGCGCCCAACAGAAATACAGGCAGTAGTCAGTATCTAGATGACTATGTTAAGTGCCGATTAATCAACTTAATTAGGATTAACAACAAATGAGTAAATTTCATTAACGACCAAATAGAGTTATTATATTTGGCACGTATTATTATTAGCCGGTAGGCTAGCGGTCAAGTTGTACGTATTACAGCATCAGATGAAAATGTGAGACAGCTGGAAACTTCTTTACGCGCAAATAGGCGCATCAAAGTTAAGAGAACTTTCTCAAATGTTCAGCATCGGCGTGGGAACTGTTCATTCAATCATGCATAGTCTTGGCTATCATAAAGTTGCTGCTCAGTGGATTCCACGACTGTTTACTGATGAGCAGACAATTTTGCGTTCGGCCTTATTATTACAACATTTGATGCGCTATCAACTTCAAGGTAATGCCCTTCTACACCAAATTGTTGCCGGTGATGAGTCTTGGTGTTATCACTACGAACCAGAATCCAAATGTCAAGAGTATGTAGTGGAAGCATGCACAATCTCTAAAGGCAAAAAATGACGGTCCCAACCTTCGGCAGGAAAAATAATGGTGACTGTATTTTTTTTATTATCAGGGTGTGCTCCTCTTAGATTTTAAAGAACCTGGTGTCAACATCAACGCGGAGCGATATGCATTCAGCTTACAACGCTTACGGGTCAGCATCAAGAATAAAGGTCCCGGGAAGCTCACAAATGGTGACACTGTTCTGCATGATAATGCCCGACCCCATGTAGCCCTGACGATTCACGATATGCTTGGTCGTATGAAGTGGAAAGTCTTACAACATCTTACCTTACAGTCCCGACTTGTCCCCGTGCGATTATCATGTTTTTTTGGCCCATTTAAGAAATCGCTAAAAGGACGGCGGTTTAAATCGGACGCTGAGGTAGAGTTTGCTGTTAGCGAATGGTTCCGCAATCAGCCGCAAGAATTTTACCAGCAGCGAATCTACAGATTAGTGCAACAGTGGGACTCGTGCCTTAATGTTAATAAAGACTTCATTTAAAATCGTTGAATAAAAAATGCTTTACAGCCTCTAAACGTGTTTCTATTGAACAATCCTCATACTTAACTGGAAATTTATTCTTCGATTCTTTACACAAGTTCTTGTAGCTGTAGCGATCGAAAAATTAAAAATTTAATTTTCCTTCTCGACCAGTCTGTTCACACGCAGCTGTGGCAGCGACTCCAAGAACAGGGCCATAAACAAAGTTAATTGGGATAGGCGACAACCAACGCCGATATCAGACAATGGAAGTGTGTTCAGCACGATGTAACAAAAGGAACGACGACTCAAGTTGACAGGAGAGGACCAACGGAGAACCATGACACCAAAACAAACCAAACAATGTACTTGGGCTCAGTCACACGTTTACGCAGAATCGAAGCGAGGATACATTTAAGGGTTTAGCTAAGAAACGAGATCACGACAAAAAACGAGGCGAGGCACAAAGGCTTGAAGAAGCGTTGTAGTCTATAGAAACGATGTGAACAACAAATTGTGAATAGAAGCAACGATGTCGCACAGCGGGATGTAACGTCTAAGTGACAAGCTGAGATTTACAACGAGAAAGCGTGGTGGTTGCAGCTGCTGACACTTGATGGAAAATGGTTAATTGCCACGACGCGGAGTTACAAAACTGAACAATACTCCAAGATGTTAGGGCGAACTCTTGCTTAAAACTCGAGACAATAGGTTGATTGACAGGCGAGCAATGTCTTGCATTTCTCCGAACGAGAGTGACGCCTGGACAGAGGATTCAAAGGACATATCTAGCCACCTATCAGAACAAAGTATTTCACGAAAGAGAGCGAAGAAGCCAGTTTCCATAGCAACTAGGAGAAGAACAAATCAGAAGGTAGAAGACTTCGAAAGAGTGGGAAAAGATTTCGAGAGAGGGTAGTTATTCAGCCTATCATGGTAATCTTAGGCGTGGACAAGCCAGAGACCAAATTCTAGTAGGGAGACGTTGATAAAAACTAAGTGTCCGACACGGGACGAGGCAGTCTTATAAGAAATTTTGGAGTCGTATAATATATTCGCGAGGAATTTTACACAATCTTATCGAGTAGTTCGCGACAGTCTTATAATATTTTCGGACTATAATAGTATTGGAGAGACATAACTCTCGTGATCAATCTTATAATGTTACAGACAATTTCATAAGTTTATTAAGTGCAGTACTAATATCAAGAACAGTCACGTGAATTTTCGATAGTGAATCGGTATATCGATCAGCCGTGAAATCTTGAGGTACGCGGTATGGAGAACTAAATGGACATAGTGAAGTTAGGATTGAACTTTATTGAATTTAGAAAAGTAGAGTCGTTTTTGCGAATTAGTAAAACAGTATGACGAACAACAATTTACAATGTGCGTGAACGACACAGCAATATTCATAATTTACAGTAATCAAGACACTCTTATTTAAATATCGGTATGGAGAACCATACATGACTTCCATATTCTAAGATTTATATTTAAAATCATTTTCAGCCAAACAGCCAGGCTGTGTCTTACCTGCCTTTTTATTGCTGTATTAAATGAAAAATATTATATTACATTAAAATGAAAAAATTATAATTTTATTGCCTGGCAACAAAATTATTTTATTTTTAACAATTACCATTGTTTCAAAAAGTTTAAATAAATTTTCAAGTACTTTACTCTTGTTAAAACGTAAAAGGTTGCAGGTAAACTACCCCTTCCCCTTAACCGATCTTCACCAAAATCGAAAGTCATTGAGACCTCTACAATTCAGGGACGTATGCAAAAAATTATTTGATTCTGTTTGAATTTGCGGCTGTTATCGTTTGCCATAGAAAATACGCTTGATAAAAAAACGTTGCAGGTAAACTACCCCTTCCCCTTAACCGATCTTCACCAAAAACAATAGGTCTTGAGTACTCTACAAATCAGGGCTGTATGCAAAACATTATTTGATTCTGTTTGAATTTGCGGCTGTTATCGTTTGCCATAGAAAATAAAACGTAAAAGGTTGCAGGTAAACTACCCCTTCCCCTTAACCGATCTTCACCAAAAACAATAGGTCTTGAGTACTCTACAAATCAGGACTGTATGCAAAACATTATTTGATTCTGTTTGAATTTGCGGCTGTTATCGTTTGCCATATAAAATACCCTTGTTAAAAAAACGTTGCAGGTAAACTACCCCTTTCCCTTAACCGATCTTCACCAAAAACAATAGGTCTTGAGAAATCTACAATTCAGGGCTGTATGCGAAACATTATTTGATTCTGTTTGAATTTGCGGCTGTTATCGTTTGCCAAAAAAAAAAAAAATTTCCCTTGATAAAAAAAACCGTTGCAGGTAAACTACCCCTTCCCCTCAACCGATCTTCACCAAAAACAATAGGTCGCGAGTACTCTACAAATCAGGGCTGTATGCAAAAAATTATTTGATTCTGTTTGAATTTGCGGCAGTTGTCGTTTGCCATAGAAAATACGCATGATAAAAAACGTTGCTGGTAAACTACCCCTTCCCCTCAACCGATCTTCACCAAAAACAATAGGTCTTGAGTACTCTACAAATCAGGGCTGTATGCAGAAAATTATTTGATTCTGTTTGAATTTGCGGCTGTTATCGTTTGCCATAGAAAATACCCTTGTTAAAAAAACGTTGTAGGTAAACTACCCCTTTCCCTTAACCGATCTTCACCAAAAACAAAAGGTATTGAGAACTCTACAATTTAGGGCTGTATGCAAATAATCTTTTCATTCTGTTTGAATTTGCGGCTGTTATCGTTTGCCATAGGAAATACCCTTGTTAAAACATAAAACGTTACAGGTAAACTACCCCTTTCCCTTAACCGATCTTCACCAAAAACAATAGGTCTTGAGAACTCTACAATTCAGGGCTGTATGCGAAACATTATTTGATTCTGTTTGAATTTGCGGCTGTTATCGTTTGCCAAACAAACAAAATTTCCCTTGCTAAAAAAAAACCGTTGCAGGTAAACTACCCCTTTCCCTCAACCGATCTTCACCAAAAACAATAGGTCGCGAGAACTCTGCAAAACCGGGCTGTATGCAAAAAATTATTTGATTCTGTTTGAATTTGCGGCAGTTATCGTTTGCCATAGAAAAAAAATCTACAGACAGACAGACACACAGACAGACAGACACACAGACAGACAGACACACAGACACTTTTCGGAAAACGACTTTTTTTCATGTTTTGAGTGTAGTAGAATCAGAATCTGCAATAATCTCGAACACGATTTTTTTTGCCATCACCATACTTCCATTCCTTAAGGAATATGGAAGTAAAAAGAACTATTCTACAACCACACACTAATACCTAGTGTAGACACACAAAGAACCACACTGAACACTTGAGTAAGCATTTATTACTTAATGATGGTTGTACGCGGATACGAGATGAATTGTGCGGACAGTGAATAAACATAACACACCTACACTATTCTGTTAACGACGCGTGTGCATATAACCAGTGAAAGTGATCATCATCATCATCATCACCCAATGGAGCACCGGGAATCGTCATCACCTGGAATCTAGCACCGATGGAGTATAACGGATAAACTATTATCAAGTAACACTTTATGATTTTATTAGTATAATCAAACTACTGTCCTGTCTCTTTAAAAGAATCTACCCTGAGTAATAGTGTGGGTCGAAAAAAATAATTATTTTTTTACTTCCATATTCCTTAAGGAATGGAAGTATGGTGATGGCAAAAAAAATCGTGTTCGAGATTATTGCAGATTCTGATTGTACTACACTCAAAACATGAAAAAAAGTCGTTTTCCGAAAAGTGTCTGTGTGTCTGTCTGTCTGTCTGTGTGTCTGTCTGTCTGTAGATTTTTTTTCTATGGCAAACGATAACTGCCGCAAATTCAAACAGAATCAAATAATTTTTTGCATGCAGCCCTGATTTGCAGAGTACTCGCGACCTATTGTTTTTGGTGAAGATCGGTTGAGGGAAAGGGGTAGTTTACCTGCAACGGTTTTTTTTTAGCAAGGGTAATTTTGTTTGTTTGGCAAACGATAACAGCCGCAAATTCATACAGAATGAAATAATGTTTCGCATACAGCCCTGAATTGTAGAGTTCTCAAGGTCTTTTGATTTTGGTGAAGATCGGTTAAGGGAAAGGGGTAGTTTACCTGTAACGTTTTATGTTTTAACAAGGGTATTTCTTATGGCAAACGATAACAGCCGCAAATTCAAACAGAATCAAAAGATTATTTGCATACAGCCCTAAATTGTAGAGTTCTCAAGACCTATTGTTTTTGGTGAAGATCGGTTGAGGGAAAGGGGTAGTTTACCTGCAACGTTTTTTTAAAAAGGGTATTTTCTATGGCAAACGATAACAGCCGCAAATTCAAACAGAATCAAATAATGTTTTGCGTACAGCCCTGATTTGTAGAGTACTCGCGACCTATTGTTTTTGGTGAAGATCGGTTGAGGGAAAGGGGTAGTTTACCTGCAACGGTTTTTTTTTAGCAAGGGTAATTTTGTTTGTTTGGCAAACGATAACAGCCGCAAATTCATACAGAATGAAATAATGTTTCGCATACAGCCCTGAATTGTAGAGTTCTCAAGGTCTTTTGATTTTGGTGAAGATCGGTTAAGGGAAAGGGGTAGTTTACCTGTAACGTTTTATGTTTTAACAAGGGTATTTCTTATGGCAAACGATAACAGCCGCAAATTCAAACAGAATCAAAAGATTATTTGCATACAGCCCTAAATTGTAGAGTTCTCAAGACCTATTGTTTTTGGTGAAGATCGGTTGAGGGAAAGGGGTAGTTTACCTGCAACGTTTTTTTAAAAAGGGTATTTTCTATGGCAAACGATAACAGCCGCAAATTCAAACAGAATCAAATAATGTTTTGCGTACAGCCCTGATTTGTAGAGTACTCAAGACCTATTGTTTCTGGTGAAGATCGGTTAAGGGAAAGGGGTAGTTTACCTGTAACGTTTTATGTTTTAACAAGGGTATTTCCTATGGCAAACGATAACAGCCGCAAATTCAAACAGAATCAAAAGATTATTTGCATACAGCCCTAAATTGTAGAGTTCTCAAGACCTATTGTTTTTGGTGAAGATCGGTTAAGGGAAAGGGGTAGTTTACCTACAACGTTTTTTTAACAAGGGTATTTTCTATGGCAAACGATAACAGCCGCAAATTCAAACAGAATCAAATAATGTTTTGCGTACAGCCCTGATTTGTAGAGTACTCAAGACCTATTGTTTCTGGTGAAGATCGGTTAAGGGAAAGGGGTAGTTTACCTGTAACGTTTTATGTTTTAACAAGGGTATTTCCTATGGCAAACGATAACAGCCGCAAATTCAAACAGATTCAAAAGATTATTTGCATACAGCCCTAAATTGTAGAGTTCTCAAGACCTATTGTTTTTGGTGAAGATCGGTTGAGGTAAAGGGGTAGTTTACCTGCAACGTTTTTTTAACAAGGGTATTTTCTATGGCAAACGATAACAGCCGCAAATTCAAACAGAATCAAATAATGTTTTGCATACAGCCCTGATTTGTAGAGTACTCAAGACCTATTGTTTTTGGTGAAGATCGGTTAAGGGGAAGGGGTAGTTTACCTGCAACGTTTTTTTATCAAGCGTATTTTCTATGGCAAACGATAACAGCCGCAAATTCAAACAGAATCAAATAATTTTTAGCATACGTCCCTGAATTGTAGAGGTCTCAATGACTTTCGATTTTGGTGAAGATCGGTTAAGGGGAAGGGGTAGTTTACCACCAACCTTTTACGTTTTAACAAGAGTAAAGTACTTGAAAATTTATTTAAACTTTTTGAAACAATGGTAATTGTTAAAAATAAAATAATTTTGTTGCCAGGCAATAAAATTATAATTTTTTCATTTTAATGTAATATAATATTTTTCATTTAATACAGCAATAAAAAGGCAGGTAAGACACAGCCTGGCTGTTTGGGTGAAAATGATTTTAAATATAAATCTTAGAATATGGAAGTCATGTATGGTTCTCCATACCGATATTTTTCAAACGCTATAGTGCTTAAAAGTGTCCTGTGGTATGTAGAAAGAAAATGACATAAAGAAACAAAAATATCGGTTGATATCTTCCGTTCGCGCATCACCGCTAAAGTTTGTAAAAATTGACAAAATCAGATATTTTTCAAATTTTTTTTTTACAATTACCATAATTATTTTTAAAATGCTATAGCGCGTTTTGTTTAGTTGAGGGTCCCAATAGTATATTTCAGCAAAGAAATAGTTGATATTTTAGTATTAACCGTTCGCGCAGTAGGCTCGAAAATCGCCTGGTTGAGGCTACTTTACCGCTCGCCGCAGTTCACGTCCGGCCGCCGCGCCCCACGCCTGTACCTCTTTCGACTGAATATTACTTGTTACAACCTGTGTGTGTGTTTTGTGCCCCTGAGTTCAATCTGCCACTGGCATTAGAGCGTTGTTTTAGTGACGTTATCGTACTGTAGTGCATTTTCGAACTTAAGTGGGGTTGTGTTTTCGTGGTTTTGTGATGATGATGAGTGATTGCTAATATAATGAATACTTCAAAAGTTAGCATAATAACTAGAAAAGATTTTGAATGTCCTATATTTGGTAATCCAAGAGATTTATTAGGAAATAGGCTACCAACGCATGAAGATGTTCTCCGCTGCTGCTTTCAAGAGAGATTTAACTTATCATGTGAAACTAATAATAAGAGGGTAAGTTTCTCAAAAATTACCGCTATAGTAGCAAATAAAGTTAAGTGTTTGTACGACAAATCATCCATCCCAACTGTGACTGAGTACAGAGTAGTTCAGCTTATTAGTGCTTACCATGATTCATATTATAAGCTCAGAAAGTCATACTGCCGTGACAAAGATAAAACAACATACAAAGAAAAAATTGTGCAGTTTAAGATAAACGAATCCTCCCTGTTTGACACTGCCACATGTAAATGTATTATCAATATAGAATGTACATGCAAAAAAACTCCAGACGCATGTAAATGTCCATTATCAATTGACTGTATTTGTGAAAATGAAAAGAAAATTCCTGTAATAGAGTTACGATTTATGTTTATGCAAAGGAAATATGGATTAGGGAAAATTGGCTCACTGGACCTAAAGGAAACTCAAAGAAATAAGGAAAAACTAAAGCGAAAAATGCGATATATTCCACAGAGTCTTCAGCGTCAAACGAACAACAGGAAGTCACCTTAAACATGGAAGATTCAGATTTGAAGCATTCATCAAATCGTCCACCTAATATTTCTGAGGATGACGATTCTGATTCTGAATTTGAACCAGAACCTAGTACATCATCTGCGAAACCACAGTGGCAAATGCGAATCAAATTAAAAGCCACAGCTTTAAATAGTGATCGTTATTGTGTGTCTGATCGCGCAACTGCTGCCATCGTTTCGAGTGTACTACAAGACATAGGTTTAATTACGGAATCAGATACTTCACACGTAGTGGACAAATGTAAAATTAAAAGGGAGAAAAGCTTAGTTAGAACTGGTTTGCAAAGTAAAGAGACAACAGAAATCTATGGCCTTTATTTTGATGGCAGAAAGGATGATACATTATTTGTAGAAAAATTTAACACAAAGCACTTTCGAAGGAGCAAAAAAGAAGAACATTATTCATTAATTAGTGAACCGGGATCAAATTACATAGGTCATGTTTCTCCCAGTACCAGTTCAGCTTCTGACATAGCTATCAGTATAATATCTTATATTTCACAGATTGGATTATCTCTTGACAAACTAGAAGTGATCGGGTGTGACGGCACTGCAACCAACACTGGATGGAAAAATGGCGTAATTCGTCAAATTGAATTACATGTGGGAAGACCTTAGTTCTGGGTCGTTTTGTCACTACAAAACGGGCGAAGAGCTGCACATCAAAAGTTGAAAAAACCGATATTTTGTCCGTTTTTCAATAGATTGCGCGAACGGTTAATACTAAAATATCAACTATTTCTTTGCTGAAATATACTATTGAGACCCTCAACTAAACAAAACGCGCTATAGCATTTTTAAAATAATTATGGTAGTTGTAAAAAAAAATTTTGAATAATATCTGATTTTGTCAATTTTTACAAACTTTAGCGGTGATGCGCGAACGGAAGATATCAACCGATATTTTTTTTTTATGTCATTTTCTTTCTACATACCACAGGACACTTTTAAGCACTATAGCGTTTGAAAAAAAAATAATTATTTTTTTTTCGACCCACCCTACTGAGTAATTATAGTAAAAGTTATTAAAGGAAGGTTGCATTTAAATATAATCATGATCTATTAAAGCTAATCCATCTGGATGAATGAATGCATTAGATAAAGTAAATATTATTTGATTTTGTTGTATGTATATTTTATATGTTATATGTATTTCAGAGAGCGATTAAGAAGGAATTTATATTTTGATATGTATATGTTCGATGTTTTGATGTATTTACAGGTACCAGGAATATATGTTTGTTATTGAATACAATTGTTTTAAACGTATAATAAATTAGTACGTAAGCAAATCAATAATGCGTTCATCATTGTCAGAAAACCCAATGTATAATCCACAATTCAATTCACTATTATAACCACATAAATTTTAATGTGTATTGAGTGAACACTTATGAGAATTCTAAAATCTTATATTAACATTTTAATTACACTGTCGTAAATGGCGACTAACGCACGAATCGATCTATATTACTGATTGATCAATAAACATAAAGAACCATATTAATCATAAAGTAAGCAACCTGAGTAACTAATAGATTTGCACTTTAATTACATTGTTGTAATTAGCTTGTGAAGGGTATACTTCATTAATCAATACGTAATTAAATTAGGTAATTAAGTAATTCACAAATTCATTAATTACACCGTTGTATATTTGGCTCTCAAAGAATGTGGGGCGCAACATATTTACATTAGAGTCAAATTTGTTCATTGTATATTTGGCGCTTCCAAAGTGGGGCATGACGTATTAAACGTACCATTTACCATTGTATATTTGGCGCCCAACCGCACGGCTTGATACGCGATAGAGTATCACGTACAAGTTCGGGTAAAGAGCAGGCAGTAGAGTATATTAACCTAAAGTAAGATAGAGATAATTCGTAGCGTAGAGGCTAGTTTGAATGATCACTCGCAGTAGGGCAAAGATGGCCAGTAATTCGGACAGTGTGGAATTCGAGGTTAATAATCAACTAGGTATGCCTAATACTGAGGAGGACAACACACCTAGCGATCCAGACAGCGTTGTGGAGACTCCAGACGACAGGGCGCGGGGACCGATGCCTAAACCCCAAGAAGTGAGCCTACAAACACTAATGACGTTAATTAGCGAAAATAATAGAATAATCAACGAAAAAATTGATAAACAAAGTGAAGATAATAAGAATAATTCGTGAAGAAATCAGGACACAAATAGGCGAAAATAATAGATTAATAAGCGAGAAACTCGACCAAAACAAAGAAGAAGTGAAGCAACAGGTATCTGAGCAAATAGCGCAGATGCGTTCGGAATTACGCGAATACCGACATACCTGGGAGGAGAAGTTTAAAGAGATGCAAAAGAAACAAGAAGACTCAGTTAAAGAATTGAGGGAAGACGCAGATAAGAAGCATGAAGGAATGCGGGAGGCACGTGAAACAGACCGCCAAGAATGGAAAGGGGCCATCCAGAGCACTCAGACAAGCATTAAAAGGATTAACAACAAAATAGAAGCGCACATCAAAGACAGTAACAAAAAACAGGAAGAGCTGGCAGCCGAACTACACGAAACTATACGACAGAAGCAGCAGGAGCAGGACCACACAAATAACGTCATGAAACAAAAACTTGAAGTGGATAACAAACAACGCACGACAGAACAGAAACTGGACGAAACGTCTAAAGAAAAAACTATACGCATTGAAGAACTGAAGTGCCACATAGCAAAAATGAGAGAAACACAAGAACGACTGCAAAGGCAATTAACTGAAGGTGAGTGTGGGAACGGAAACAGAATCAATGGACCGAACCACCACGATCTTAAGTATAATGGGACCGATAGATATCCCATGGAATTCCTGAAGGAACTATCGGAACTACAAGAGACATATTATCCTAATGACAGTATTAAATGGATCGGTAGGCACCTGGAGATGGACGCCGGTATTTGGTGGCGGGTCATCAGGAATCAGATAGCTACTTTTGAAGAGTTCAGGGAAGCCTTTACGGAAAAATACTGGGGGCAAGAACGTCAAGACGACATTAGAGACCACCTTGAGTATGGGAGATTCGATTGGCACGGACAAGTAAGCGCTATTCAATATATCGAGCGTATTCTCTTAGAAAGCAGACAGTTGACGCCCAAGATAACAGATAGACAATTGATTCGTAAGATCGCACGTCATTTCGGTCGTGACGTACAATTGGCAGTTATTACGAGAGGAATAACCACAATTCCGAATTTCGAGTCATTGATCGTCGAATACACACAGATTCGACCACGCAATAATAAAGAGTTTCAGTACGCACCGACAGCAGAAAGTGAAAGTCGGCGAGAGAAAGGCGACAACAGACCTAAACGGGATTGGGGTGAGAAAGTAACCGCCCGAACACAATACAACCGGAACGCTGGGGGGCAGCCTGTCAACACTATTAGTTTTGTGAACAAAGGTGCGTCTACGTCGAAGGCCGACGAACCCAAAATACAGTACCAGGAAGAGAAAAAAAAAATCACACGACCTAGTAAATAAGATAGTAAATTTACCGGACGATGACACTACCAATAATGTACATATCCTTCTACCAGATTTAAGAAATGACTTATTGTACGATGGTGAAGAGGAAATTGCTCAGCGTGTATTAAAGTGTCCCGAAGTAATTATAAAATTTAATAATGATATATCTGTATTAGCTCTAATTGACACTGGAAGTTTAATCAACGGTATGTCAGAATCATGGTATAATCAAAATAAGAAGGGCATAGAACCGTACGAAATATTGCCCATGACCAACACTCTTGTAATTGGCGCAGTAGGAAACAAATCAAAATTAATTAAGAAACAAATATTATGTGATATAGAAATAGATGGAGTTAGGAGCGAATGTGTGTTTTTAATTATACCGGATCTTGTTAAACCATGTATTTTAGGGATGAGTTTTCTACAGGAAACCGGATGCCGTATAGATATAGGAAGGAGAATAATCGAGCTGAAAGGAAAAGCTGACGAAGCAGAGTATGCGATACCAATCATGCATATGGCGGTGATAAGCAGAGAAGAAGATGAAGAAATCATGCAGAGTATTGACGAAAAGGTGGAAAGTATTGACTGTGGAGATGAAAATGTATTGACACGATTAAAGGAAATTTTAGTAAGGAACAGGAGTTTATTCAGGGAGTGCCCCAGAAGAATCGACGGATACGCACACGAATTCCAAGTGACAGACAGGACACCGTATTTCCAGAGAGGCTGGCCAGTCCCGCTTGCATACAAGGGGAAAGTTCAGGAAGAAATAAGTCGTATGTTACGTTTTGGGGTGATTGAACGTTGCAACAGCCCATTCGTAAACCCACTGGTGACTGTGATAAAGAAGGATGGAAGGGTCCGATTATGTCTGGATGCGAGGAAGGTAAACAGTGTGACGATCCCGGACTACGAGGGAGCCTCACCGATAAATGATATATTGGCAAGATGCAGCGAGATGAAGTACTTGACTACAGTCGATCTGACCAGTAGCTTCTGGCAGGTACCATTAAAGCCAGAATGTCGAGATTTCACAGCCTTTACGTATGAGGGTAAGTGCTACCGCTTTACGGTCACACCATTTGGATTAAGTACCAGTTCGGCGGCATTAACGAGAGGATTAGACGTGTTATTAGAAAAAGAGGTCAAAAGAAATACTATCATTTATGTGGATGACTGTCTATGTTATTCTAATAGTCTAGAAACACACTTAGAATTATTATTAGAGAATTTGAGAAAAGCAAATTTAACGATAAGTTTAGAAAAAACGCAATTCTTCAGACAAGAAATCTCTTACCTAGGATATCGCCCGACAACGCAGGGAATCCAGGCGACGGAGGAGAAGATAAGCGCTATTATGAAGTTTCCTATTCCTAAAAATCAGAAGCAACTGAAGGGTTTCTTGGGACTCACCAACTTTTATAACCGTTTCACGGATAAATATGCGGAAACCACGCAACCGCTGCTTGAATTATTGAAAAAGGGATGTAAATTCATTTGGACACCGGAGCTGAATAATTGTTTTCAGCAAGTTAAGGAATTATTTATTGAAACTGTTATTTTAAAATTTCCTCGAGTTAATCAAAGGTATTATATGCAATGTGATGCCAGTAAATTTGCATACGGTGGTCAATTGTACCAGTTAGATGAAGAAGGGAGAATCGGAGTCATCGCGTTTACAAGTAGAACATTTAAAGGCGCTGAGAGAAATTATTTCACTACAGAAAAAGAACTACTATGTATCGTAGATGTTTAGAAGTTTCGCATTTATATTTTGGGACAACCTTTGACCGTTATCACTGATAACAAGGCACTGACCTTCATGAACAAGTGTCATTTAAACAATTCCCGCATAACAAGATGGATCTTAAGCATCCAAGAATATACATTTGACATTGTACATTGCAAAGGTAAGGACAACGTTGTTGCCGATATTCTAAGTAGAAATACAACAGACGCCACACCAGAAGAAGTCAACGAGGATATATACGAATACTTGGTTAACCATATAACGATTAAAATGGATAAGGAGGTGAGTAGAATCATCAAAGACATCGGAAAATACCAACTCAATGATATTAAGCTTAAATCTATTATTAATAAAATTAATGAAGGAAGCGTAGATAAGGAATTGAGTGAATTTTATAAATACGTTAATGGTAAATTATACAGACGACGCAAGAACGAGTGGAAGCTGTATATAGCTGATAGTGTATCTGGAAAACTAATTGCCGAAATACCCAGTATGTACGGACACTTGGGAGCGAAAAAAATGCATGGAAATGTTACGAGAACATTTCACTATGGACAAGATGCTAAAGAAAGTGAAAGTTCACATAAAAACGTGTGATATGTCAAAAATGTAAGGACACCAGTAACAGGATTTTGTTCGGTGGAACAAAGGCGTTTATACCGTTAGGGAGGGGTGAGCTCGTAAGTGCTGATTATTACGGACCCTTACCCACGGCAGCGGCCGGAGTTAAATACCTGTTTGTAGTCATCGACAATTTCACAAAATACGTCAGATTGTTTACACTCCGAAGGGCGACGACGACAACAACATAGAGGAGAATGAAACAATACTGCGAAGAAGTGGGTTTTCCAAAAGCAGTACTTACCGACAACGGAACTCAGTTTACTTCCAAGAAATGGATAAATGGGCTGAGGGAGTTGAACATTCAACCTAAATATACAGCTATAAGAAACCCGTGTGCCAATTTAGCTGAGAGAGTCAACAGACAACTTGGTAATTTATTTCGAATCTTTGTGCATGACCAGCATACCAAATGGTCACGATATGTCAAAATAATTGAAAGCTGCATCAACGAGGTTTATCAAGACACCATTGAGGTAACACCTTACGAAGCACACCTCGGCAGGAAACCAACAAGAGCATGGAAGAAATACTTAGACCAAGATATTATGGGAATGGAAAAGACAGATAACAGCAAAATATTCGTAAAAATAAAGAAAAAGAGAGAAAAACAAGCAAATTTAATTAATGAAGGTAAAGTAATTACTAAATTTGAGATCGGAAAGTTTTAATAAGAACATACTATCAATCCAACGCAATTCAAAAGAAAATTGACAAATTCTATGAATTATATAGTGGACCATACACCGGATCCTTGGAGACGCTACTTACCAGCTTGTCGACTGCGAAGATGAAAACAAGGTCCGAGGAAATATAAGACAAATTAAGAAGTACCATGAACGGAAGGATGGTGTGTAATCTACAGGGAGAAGATAAAAGGATATCTTGTTGTGTTAGCTGATGAGTTGAGTCACATACGCTACGGTTGTTGACGCGTGAATCTCATTCAGGCTAGCCAACCATTAAAACACGATATGTATTGTAAATTTAAATTTAAAGATTTATGTAATCCCTTAAGAATAACACATGTGAATAAGACTAACGATACGTTAAGTGATACAAGTGAGTGAACACTTTGATTAATGTTGTTTTTATGGAATGTAGTGAATAAAAAGACATTTTCATTATAAAACTCTAATCTAATTAAGTGGCAATAAATTGTCACAGATGAAATAAATAAAAGAGGATGTGAATGATCAGTGTAGATCAATATTTCTTATGTAAAGTACACCAAATTGACGGAATTATGTATAATAACTAGATTAAATTTTGAACTGATGTTAGGTTAAGATTACTTAATGATTACTTTAAGAATATGTGTACATGTCTAGTTAATAGGAACGATTGTGGTGTAGATAAAGATAACAACACAACAATCATAACTGTTATTAACCAAATTATTAATGTAATTATGCAATGAAGGTAACTAGAGGAATACTTGGACTACTTAGTCAAGGATTTTCTTTATTACAGTACGTGAAGCGTAGTCTTCAGATAATTAAATTTTATATTAGTTCATTTATTGATGCATTAGATGTCTATTCTTTAAGAAGTAATGTCAAATTGTTTTGTAGTTAGTACAAACATTTATTGAATATTTATAAATTGTTTAAGATGTAAACACATTTACATGATTAATACATACATGCGTTCATGTTAGATGCGTTCAAACAATCCAAATGAATGGCAATAAATTCAAATGCTTGATATAAACCAAAAGGGGGGTATACCAATTGCAACACACATCACGGAAGTAGGTCATCAAGATATACTTCTCACAAACGAAGATGGGCACGGCGAACACAGGGCGCAGAATCTGGATTCAATTGTTCCCCGAGGTCACGTCATTAAATCCACATTGGGGACGCTGTAGCGATCGAAAAATTAAAAATTTAATTTTCCTTCTCGACCAGTCTGTTCACACGCAGCTGTGGCAGCGACTCCAAGAACAGGGCCATAAACAAAGTTAATTGGGATAGGCGACAACCAACGCCGATATCAGACAATGGAAGTGTGTTCAGCACGATGTAACAAAAGGAACGACGACTCAAGTTGACAGGAGAGGACCAACGGAGAATTATGACACCAAAACAAACCGAACAATGTACTTGGGCTCAGTCACACGTTTACGCAGAATCGAAGCGAGGATACATTTAAGAGTTTAGCTAAGAAACGAGATCACGACAAAAAACGAGGCGAGGCACAAAGGCTTGAAGAAGCGTTGCAGTCTATAGAAACGATGTGAACAACAAATTGTGAATAGAAGCAACGATGTCGCACAGCGGGATGTAACGTCAAGTGACAAGCTGAGATTTACAACGAGAAAGCGTGGTGGTTGCAGCTGCTGACACTTGATGGAAAATGGTTAATTGCTACGACGCGGAGTTACAAAAATGAACAATACTCCAAGATGTTAGGGCGAACCCTTGCTTAAAACTCGAGACAATAGGTTGATTGACAGGCGAGCAATGTCTTGCATTTCTCCGAACGAGAGTGACGCCTGGACAGAGGATTCAAAGGACATATCTAGCCACCTATCAGAACAAAGTATTTCACGAAAGAGAGCGAAGAAGCCAGTTTCCATAGCAACTAGGAGAAGAACAAATCAGAAGGTAGAAGACTTCGAAAGAGTGGGAAAAGATTTCGAGAGAGGGTAGTTATTCAGCCTATCATGGTAATCTTAGGCGTGGACAAGCCAGAGACCAAATTCTAGTAGGGAGACGTTGATAAAAACTAAGTGTCCGACACGGGACGAGGCAGTCTTATAAGAAATTTTGGAGTCGTATAATATATTCGCGAGGAATTTTACACAATCTTATCGAGTAGTTCGCGACAGTCTTATAATATTTTCGGATTATAATAGTATTGGAGAGACATAACTCTCGTGATTAATCTTATAATGTTACAGACAATTTCATAAGTTTATTAAGTGCAGTACTAATATCAAGAACAGTCACGTGAATTTTCGATAATGAATCGGTATATCGATCAGCCGTGAAATCTTGAGGTACGCGGTATGGAGAACTAAACGGACATAGTGAAGTTAGGATTGAACTTTATTGAATTTAGAAAAGTAGAATCGTTTTTGCGAATTAGTAAAACAGTATGACGAACAACAATTTACAATGTGCGTGAACGACACAGCAATATTCATAATTTACAGTAATCAAGACACTCTTATTTAAAAAGAACTATTCTACAACCACACACTAATACCTAGTGTAGACACACAAAGAACAACACTGAACACTTGAGTAAGCATTTATTACTTAATGATGGTTGTACGCGGATACGAGATGAATTGTGCGGATAGTGAATGAACATAACACACCTACACTATTCTGTTAACGACGCGTGTGCATATAACCAGTGAAAGTGATCATCATCATCATCACCCAATGGAGCACCGTCTTCAAATAATCGTCATCACCTGGAATCTAGCACCGATGGAGTATAACGGATAAACTATTATCAAGTAACACTTTATGATTTTATTAGTATAATCAAACTACTGTCCTGTCTCTTTCAAAGAATCTACCCTGAGTAATTATAGTAAAAGTTATTAAAGGAAGGTTGCATTTAAATATAATCATGATCTATTAAAGCTAATCCATCTGGATGAATGAACGCATTAGATAAAGTAAATATTATTTGATTTTGTTGTATGTATATTTTATATGTTATATGTATTTCAGAGAGCGATTAAGAAGGAATTTATATTTTGATATGTATATGTTCGATGTTTTGATGTATTTACAGGTACCAGGAATATATGTTTGTTATTGAATACAATTGTTTTAAACGTATAATAAATTAGTACGTAAGCAAATCAATAATGCGTTCATCATTGTCAGAAAACCCAATGTATAATCCACAATTCAATTCACTATTATAACCACATAAATTTTAATGTGTATTGAGTGAACACTTATGAGAATTCTAGAATCTTATATTAACATTTTAATTACACTGTCGTAAATGGCGACTAACGCACGAATCGATCTATATTATTGATTGATCAATAAACATAAAGAACCATATTAATCATAAAGTAAGCAACCTGAGTAATTAATAGATTTGCACTTTAATTACATTGTTGTAATTGGCTTGTGAAGGGTATACTTCATTAATCAATACGTAATTAAATTAGGTAATTAAGTAATTCACAAATTCATTAATTACACCGTTGTATATTTGGCTCCCAAAGAATGTGGGGCACAACAAATTTACATTAGAGTCAAATTTGTTCATTGTATATTTGGCGCTTCCAAAGTGGGGCATGACGTATTTAAACGTACCATTTACCATTGTATAATACAAGTGGGTAAAAATACATTTAACTACGTAGGCCTACTTCTTACTGTTTCCATAACCCCGTACTGTTTGGCAGAATCGCCGTATTTACGTTTGTACTAGCCAAACGGCTTTTTAATGGCAACCCTGTAGTGTATTCCTTACTCGCATTTCTGAATCTCTCGCATTTACTGTATCACGTGAAGTTATCACTTTTCACTGATTCGGTCGACAGGACGATCTCATTCGACCTTGGGCTTAACACAAACAGCCGCTGCGTGTGAACGTCGTGTGAATCGGAGTCTGACCGCTGAACCACTCTCGGTGTAATATTATTGAACGAATTCTCAGTTTGAACTCGACTGATTGGCATTTGTCTGTCTTTTCTTTCTGTTCAGGTTATGTCTTACAATAACTTTTGAACCCGTTAACCGATTATCGTAACATGTGGTATGCGTGTTCTTACTTTTACCCTACAGGATCCTATTGTTTTTGAGAATAATCCCCCAAAAATTGGGAACGGGAGGCAAAAAAGCGAGGGGCCAAAATAGTTTTAAAAACTTGCAAAAACCCATGTGGAGTATCAAATTAAAGAGCATTTTAATCACAATACTCACAAAACTGTACACAGAACACGTACTGAAGGAATTGTGCAGTCTTTCTAAAATCTGAAATACATTTCCATGACAGTACAGCAAACAACTGACGCAGACGTTATAATAGAAATTATTGAGAAACGTTGCCGAAAACCGTTTCAACTTACATTAAAATAAACCTTGATTTCTACTGCTGTAACATTCTTTACTAATCTAGTCGTCATCATTGGTAACCGCTAACGTAACAAGTCTCGCAATACACATATGTAAAGACGATAATTTCTTATTTTGTAAGTTCGTACTTGTTTTAATTACAAATTTACGTTTTACATATCGTTACTTTTTACAAAACGTTAAATCTGATTTAATATCACTTTCGTTAACAGATCCCCTCCTAAACTACATAATTTTTCAATTTTATTTAGAGTTTATCCAGTTGAATAATTGAGACCACGATCATTACAAAAATGGCTTTTAAATGGATTCAAGGACTCACTACAACATACGTTTTCTTTTAACACGAAGTATTAATTTTTTGTAAGCCAAGACGTTTTCTGTCTACATGTTGGGGAAGTCTAGAGCAAAAAAAGGACAAAGCTGGCCGCTTGCCCACACTTCCTATTCTTTTCTCAACATAAAATTATAATCTACTGAGATTAAACCTTAGAAGGATCTAACCACTAATCCAAAGGAGACATTAGAGACAATTCTTGGAAAGAGGTCTTTCTTTTCTTATCGACGCCAAGAAAAGCATTTGTCACTGCGCAGATCAAAATACGAAAAATAATTATCAAACAAGTATACACCAAAAAAAAAAGAATAGTCAAATCAAACGATTTGCTGGACATACGTGCATTAAATACTTGTACATACACTCAGAAATAAAACACACTGACCATCTGATAAGCTAATACACACCTTACCGCTAATATAACGGCTGGAAGCAACATTTTGTAACGTTCAGTTGAAATAATTACACACAGGAGACCGGTAGAACTGTTTTAAGTAAGTAATAAATTAAATCTTCGGTGAACCTATCAGAAACGACGGTGTTTTGTGAATTTGCTGACGATCGTTTCAACATTACTGCCGCTCCTGAACCTTCCTTATTGTCGAATGTCCATTCTGTAGCCACCGAGTAAAATACCCACGATTTAAAATATTTCTCAACCACTCAATCTTTGTTCTGTCTTATCCCCTTTACTTCAGCTTTCCTTAAAACATCCATGAACGCCTGATCATCTTGTTTTTTTTTTTTAATCGCCACATGCACATTTCCAAAATCTTAAAATACCTTTGTTCATTAATATTCAAAATAAGCATGGCGTGGTGGGAGAATCATGAACTAAAATAATATATACGAAAAGCCTATGCAGCAACGCAAAATAAAAAATATCAGTATGGAGAACCATACATGACTTCCATGTTTATCAAAATTAAGTACTTTACTCTTGTTAGGACATAAATCGTTGCAGGTAAACCTACCCCTCCCCCTTAACCGATTTTCACCAAAATCAATAGGCCTTGAGTCCTCTACAACTCGGGCATGTACGCAAAAAATATTTGATTCTGTTTGAATTTGCGGCAGTTATCGTTCGCCATAGAAAAGATTCTACACACAGACACTTTTCGGAAAATGACTTTTCTTCATGTTTTGAGGGTAGTACAATCAGAATCAGCCTTTATCTCGAACATGATTTTTTTCGCCATAGTTCCATACTTCCTTTTGCCATCACAATACTTTCATATCCTTATGGAACATGGAAGTAATAACGCATACCGCATAGTTTGGACATTTTTTTAAAAGGGACAACGGTAGCATTTGAAAGAGAATTAATATAAAAAAGTGAAAGAAATACAAAAAAAGGGATGAAAAGGTAATAGCGGAGAAGAGCTAAGGGAAATGGGAGTAACAAACTAGAAATAACTCTGAAACATAAGCAGAACAACGCAAAGACCTACAAAGGGTTATAAATACTGCTTTTAAAGGATCTGAAGCTTACTCCCGCTTTTATAAATATATTCCTTAAAATAATATTCACGGTTGCTGTACATCGGTGAACCAATGATCTCGTAACTGCAAAAGATAGCATTAGAAGATACGGTGATGAAAGATGTTTTTTAGTATTAATTTTTTCCGTGTGCCAGTAGCATCTCACAACATGAAATCTAAATCAACTTATATTCTTAAAAATTACACTACACGCATATTTTACATACATACAGTACAAAATCCATACTTTTATCACCTTTTTTAAATTTTATTTTATACTTTCACTAATATTTTGTTCATTCAGACGACTGCGTTTTAATACAAGACTCATAAAACTGAGATGGCAATAATAAAAACTCGCTCGTCAATACGTGATAAGACCGACAAAAAAAAAGGTCGGTTAATGTATTTTTAGGCTGTGTACTTGTAAACAAATAAACGTTATATTGACGCTGCGCTAACTGAGCACATGTCAACCACGCGTTGATTTAAATGTACCTAGTTTAAATCATTTTGACCCGACCTTTTCGGTTATCAACATTCTATAAGTAATTAAAATACTAATATTAAACATATAAGTGTGTGACTGTGTGTGTGTGTGTGTGTGTGCGCGCGCGCGCGCGCGCGCGCAGAGAGAGCTTTCGAGCGCGCCAAATTTTGTTTACAAAAAGGCCACGAATCTTCCTTACTGAACCGAACTCTCCACCGGCTATACTCACCGCTCTCAGGAAGCAGCTGCGCTATATTTTGACGACTGCGCAAAAATGAAACATGGACTCTGCCCCTGCCCCACTACCCCGGATGAACAATTTAATACGTAGTAGGTCGAATATCGGGAATATACCTCTGAATAAATATCACAGCACGGTCGGAGGGTATGCGACGCGTTTGTAATACCGATAATATTAATTGTCTACTCCAATAATGACAACACCGCGACCACGTTGCACGCGTGCGCGTCACGTGAACGACTGCACCGTCACAACGCGTTCCGTACATTCCTGATACTGCGTCGATTCGGCGCTGTACATGCAATCCTTAACGAAATAATACTAATACGGGTCCTTGCAAAACAATCCATAACGACTTCGACCATTTTAAAATCTGGAATCGAGTTTATTTCGTAAATTTAGCGCCAATAAAAAATTGCTACATGAAAACATAAGTTATTTACGTATGTCTGATAATATGTAGTCATTATGCATTACAGAACACTAGCATCTTTAGATACGTAAAAAAACTTTGACAAAGCGGCAGGAGAACAATAGGTTTTCAACAACAAAATATAAGAATAACGTCAACTGTGACGTAATCAAGAGATCCCAGACGTATTTACAACGTAAAGAAAAAGCAAAATACAAGCTGTTGATACGACGTACTTGGGAATCATTTGAGAACCTGAAAAAAGACACCGATAGTAGCTGAGATTTAAATATTGTAGCGTGACAGATATAAGCATAATATTGAATGGCAATTGATCATTAGAATAATGAAGTTATAATATTTAAATTTGGAAGAAAGCATTAAGTTTAATATAAATAGATTAATTCATAGCAACTGTGGAAAGAAATCATTATTATAAAGAAAATACAAGTTAAAATAAAAAGAGTTACTAGTGATGAGTCATCCAAAACCAGTCTCATAACCAAAGGTTTTCAAGGTATAACCCAGGAAGGTAAAATAGTAAATAACAAAGCAGTACACAATATGACCAAACCCACAACGAGGGAGAATAAATAAAAGAGAAACCCTAAAATAAGCCAAGATCAACCAATACAGGTTGTGTATTTCTGAATTAAAGAAGAAGATGGAGAAGATCCCAAGAAACCTGATGGCATCAAGAACAGATGGAGAAGATACCAGTCCCAGAAGGCAGGAGAAAAGAAGACTGAAGAAAGAAGAAGAGGGCAGCATCCTGAAGAAGACGTCATGCTCTTATAAAAGACACCCAAATCCCTATATCCCCAAAATATATATCTAAAAACAAAAGTATAACGAAATAAAAACCACATGTATATAAATTTAAGAGAGAGAAGTGAACAAAGTAAAAGTTTCCTGTGAACTAAGATGAAACAATAATATAGTACCCATGGAACAAATCTCCATTGAAAAAACGCTAACCAATTTATTATGTTAATAAGACTATACGACCATTTAGCATTAACATAATATATAAGTGCAAAGTGAACCAGTGATAGTTTTGGGTATTATAAAAAATGAACCTTGTGTTTCATTCTTGGCAATCACAAACATTGGATGCAATGAAATATGCATTTTTCAATGACTTAAAATATGTACGGTGACAATATGTTGTTCATAAGACATGAATCTGTTTAAAATAACATTTTTGTTTTACATGAAAAAAGAAAAACAGATTTCATAGTGCTTTGTGAACGGTTCATACTATTTATTTGTTAATGACAGGGTACAATTCCCCAAAGACAAGGTATAAAAGACTGTATAAAAACTGTAGAATCCTACTTATAATAATAGTTAGAAATAAGAATATAAATATAAGGTTTTAATGTATATAGTACAAGAATGTTTAAAAATGTTTTAGATATAAGGCCATTTGTTTGGGTCTGAAACAACTAACATCAGAACTATAAAAATAATTACCACTTGTAAATAGTAGAGAGTAATTAAGATGTTAGTTAGTACAAAACCTTTGTTGTAAACCATATTTCCATGTTGGAAATGGGAATTTTGTTGCAAAATGTCTGATTTGAAGACAACCATTTATTTAAAAAAAAAATGTTCTTTATTTTGTGTTAACTATTGTTTGTATTGTAACCAATACTAATTGTTTTTGTGTAATTTAAAAACATGTTTAATTTATAATACTATTTGTAAAAGTCAGAGAGGGTATCACACATCATATATTGTTTGTAAATTATTGTGTAAGAAAAATTGTTAAAAAATCATAGGCCAAAAGAATGGAAACCAAACTTCATCAAAACAGAGAAATTGCTCATTTAAATGCAAATAAACAAAAGGGGTTTAGACAAAATAAACTTGAGATCATGCCATATAATTGCACATACCATTTAGAGAGATTTTAATAAATTATATTCAGAATTATAAATAAAAATAAAATGACTAAACTCAGAAATTTAGACATGGGAGTCATATATTTCAGAATAATGTTTCAGAATACAACTAATTCAATTAATTACCAGAAAATAAGGGAATAGGAACCTTTTAATACAATATAGAATTATTAATATTAAATATAACTGATAAAATGGCTGAATTTATATAATGACAGGAAGTAAATTTTAATGTTTTGACTTCCAAACAGAGTATACCAAACTGAAAGTGAAATTACTATTTTTTGGACAGAAAACACTATAAAATGGCATTATTTAATCTGAAAATAACCAGAATGAACTGAAAGATTAATTTAAATCAAATCTAGTGAATAAAATTGACAAATAACCAAAGTTTAGGCATTCATATAGTGAAATAGTAAAATGTACACAGGATGTGAAAATATTTTTGAACAATGTTAAGGATAATATTATATGGGCTAAGAGTTTAATTGAAACTGAAGGAAACAGTTAGTTAATTATTGGTAGTTGAACGGTTAACATGACATACCTTTGAAAACGTGAATAATCTAACCTATAATCGTCATACAAAGCGAGTGTATAGTGAGTTATTGTGAAATCGCGAGTGACTTGTAAAATACTTCTGAAACTATCATATTATAACAGAAACGATCAAGTAACACTCCATAACACAGAACAATATAAATCTACTCCGAAAAACACCATAAAACACTAGAAAACTGTATAATACATTAAACCAAATTAGTGATGGAATCGGAGAAAGTGTTTGAACTAATAATTATACAGATACACTAAATACAACCCAGAATCACTACACCAGTCACTACACAACATATAACAAGAGATTTGCGGACACGAGAACAGAAATATTGCGTCAAAATACATTATTTGGAATGCAGCAGCAACGAACAACATTTTCATCGACTTGACGGCAGCCATCTTTCTTTGACAATTCCAGTGCCTCTTCGTGGTTCATCACAGCTGTTTGGTGAAAACAATTATTATATTTACAAATTATTATTCAATGTCTGTGTTTATTAATAACTATTAATTTGATTGTAACGTTATACTTTTTAAATATTAGCCCGATTTCTCTGACTTTGGTAATAACTGGCTGTTTAAAGAACCCTATATAATTTTTATATCATATACTTGTAACTTTTTTCGATATCCTGAGAATCGATACTAATCGATAAGAGTCAATATTGCTGTTACTTAATAAAACATTAATACTTTTCAATACTTAATAGTTCTTTATTTCTTCAATAATACTAATTACCAATAATATAATTCTAATTGATAATCTACAAGGACTTTACCACCCGTAAGTGAAGATAACCTAAAAAATAGAAAGGTAAACAAATATCGATTGGTTTACAGACAGTCTTATGAGTGGTGATAGATTATTTAAATTATACTAAAACTTTAATAAAAATTTTCAGAAGAGCATTACACTGTTTAAAACTTCACAGCCCTATATTAATTAATTGATCCTAATTAATTAATTAATTAAATTAAAAATTTTTTTTATTATTTTTTTTTATAAACATAATTTTTTTTTTAATTTTCTTCAAAACAATAATTTTTGTTTTGAAACTTTCGGTGAAGCTGAGCATATATATTTCTTCATCAACTTTACGCTACTCGACCGGTCTTGCTACCATTGGGACTCGACCAGCTGGGAAACTTAAGGAAGTGTTTCAGGCCAGTAAGACGTCGAGAGCCACACCAATTACACACCAATTAAACACCTTACAACTTACAGATTCACACATCAATCTTATTTATTTTATTACAAATTGAATAGTCCAAACAGAGGGGCTTGATTACATCGGAGTCGAACTTCACAATCACAATCTCTTATATCATCAACACATATATTTATTTAATTTGTAATTTATTACAATATACAACCAACACCTAAATTTATGGAATGATGACACTCGAGTTTGTAATGGAACACATGTGGACTAAGAGGCAAATCAATAAGACTAATATGGAATGAAAAAAAAAAAAAAAATGCAATGATTGGTTGATTGTTGGTTATGTAACAGATATTGGTAGAATATAATAGAGAGGTTCGAAAATTTAAGTATCTAGGAGAAATAATTCAAGAGAATGGCTTAGAAAAATCTGCTATAGAAGAAAGGTTTCATAAGATGGAACGGGCATATGGTATAACTAAAGATATCTACAATAAAAAGTGCATATCTAAAAATGCGAAAATAAGGCATTACAGTACAGTAGCCCAGCCAGAATGCCTATATGCAAGTGAATGTCTAGCTTTGAATTATAATTTAGATAAACTAGAAATATTGAAAAGACGAATTATAAGGAAAATATTAGGCTCACGAAAAACTTCAGAAGGTTGGAAATTAAGAAGTAATGATGAAATATATCAAAGTATAGAAAATATAACAGAAACAGTGAGAAAAGGGAGACTACAGTAGTATTTTTTTGGACATTTATATAAAATGGACGACAATAGGTTAACAAAGCAGATCTTCAAATATCTGTGGGGGAAGAAGCCACCATCAAGCTGGATTAAAGAGGTCCAAAACGATTTTGAAAAAAAAATAGTATAAACGCAGAAGAAGCAATTGAAAGAGAAGTTTTTCGGGCAAAAGTGTTAAAAATGGAAGGAGTCCAGGGTGGAGGGAGAAAATTGCAGGTTCAAAGTGGACTGAAGACAGGAAGAAGAGACACAGTGAAAAGATGAAAGAATATTGTAGAAAAAGAAAACAACAAAGAGTAAAGAACTGAAATTGGCATGTGGTCCTTAGATGGCCGATACAAAAAAAAAGAGCTGGTGCAGGGAGAAGTCATAATCTATGCAGGGAGAAGTTAATCTTACATAATGAGAACCATATCAATACTATTCTGAAAACATAAAATCTGTATTATTGTTTACATTGTAATAAGAGATGATCAAATTATCATTTTGAAATAAAAATAAATTTTTAAAAATAGAATATAGCTTTTACTAATGAAATACATTTATTTTATAAAACATTATGCAAGAATTGTTCTGCAATTATAACATGGCAACAGACATATAAAACACTGCAATATCATCAAAATTTTAGCTGTTTGTGAAATAACCACACATTGTTTCAAGTGACCTACTGAAACATAACTCCTTTCTGTTTGTACCTACTTTCGGTAAGTGTAACACAATTTTCTCATTCTGTGTACCAAAACGTATTGCATTGCACAAAGCCTTGGTACAATATACCGTGTTGTAATCACAAAACATTTCTGTGATAAATAAATTTATCACAATAAAAAATTTAATCACCAAATAACACACAGAAATTTCATATACTTATCAAAGTGCAATTCTTAATCTAATCACAATTTCTGTGGGTTTCACATGCGCGCACGCGAGAGAGAGAGAGAGAGAGAGATTTCATGTGATTGGTATAGTTAAGTTTTCTACTGCTCTTCAATTTGTGAAGAAGCATACAATGTTCAACCGATTTCCCACAATGTATCATAACCAAAAGACTTAATTCTTATTAAAACCTGGTGAAATGGGAAACAGAATTGACTGAAGAGGCAACAGATATATTTAATTTATTGTCCTTATATCTTGGAAAATTGTCTAGCTTTAATTTCTTAAATATTTATTTTGTCCAAGACATCATTCTTTCCCCCATAGTGATTATCAGGTAAAACCCTTTTCCTTAAAAACTGTAATCAGTTCTTAGGGCTGTCTAATTTTCCTATATTGAGACATTAGTATTGATTTATATGTGGATACCTAAGCATGCAATTCTTGTGAAAGTTTGTGTATAAGTTAATGCAGTTTTGACAAATGTGAACTGTACATTTTGTGCGTGTGTGTTTGGCTGATCTGTTCTATTTGCATCACAGTGTAAACCTCATAATACGATAGTAATATTACTGATTACTTACTGGTAGAAAAAAAGGTTGCTGGCTAGTGTGGAGAAACTTTTATGGAGAGCCAATGCACAGGAACTCATACTGGTAAATAGTATTGAAAACCTATAACTACCTCTCAACAAAATGTCTGAAATATGACACAAAAGCCGGTCTGAACAAGACAAAGCTCATGGTCTTCAGTTCAGAGTCATGGTGCCACACCCTTCCAATTTAACAATAAAGATACTGAACACACTGCTTCATTCAAATATCTGGTGAGTGGAATTACTGAAGATCCAGACCCAGACTGTGAGGTCAAATGCAGGATGGTCAGATGTTATGTGTGAAACAGAGGCGTAGACTCTCACGATAACTACAATGAGATGCCTGGAGGCCTTTGATGTTCACACTGTGAAGAATGATCTAATCTCATGGACCGACAGGGTTTCCAACTCTGAAGTCTTTCAAAGAGCAGGTCCGCAGCATATACTTAACATAATTATACGCAGAAGAATTGCATAGCTTTGTCAAGTCTTGGTACAAAAAAACAATGTCTCCTACACTTAACCCTGAAAGCGGAAGAATCAAGGTTTGTTGTGGTATAGTCTCCTGACTAAGAAACACAAGGGCACAGACCATCATCCAAAGTGTGGAGGAGCTTTTTTGATTGGCAGAAGGCAAAAGAAGCATTCACGGGAGTGATTGCCAATGTTAGGCAGACCGAACTCGGCACCAAAAGAAAAAGAAGAACGACAAAGATTTGATTACAAAGTCTTAGAATACTGTCTGTAAGAATTTGTCTTTGTATACTGTCAATGAAGAAGAACCACATCACTATAACCTTCACAAGTATACTCAATAGGACAACAATGAAATTGTTTTGGAAAAGACAGCTATTACTAAATGTGTAATATTTGTATATAATAAAAAAAATACAAAATGTTCAACATCTATTACATAAACATATTATATTGGCGTTAAACATAATTTTTTGTTATCTGTAACATTCAGAATATCTAATATTATTATAGGTATTTAATTCGATGCTTATTAACATTTGAATGAAGTGAGAATAATTTCTGAATACCATTTGTTTGAAAAGCTAGTTACGATTTGATGTTAACCATGTTGTCTTCATTTCTATATCAGCAAAAAAAAAAACTCATAAATTAAAAAAAATGTAGATTAATAACAAATAAACAGACAATACACACATTTTGTTTTGTGCAAGGAAAAGTAAACAACTCAGATAAGACAAACTTTTTTTTTGTTATAAACAATGAAGCATTTACTTGACAAAGAGGACATCTTTTGTTTTCAAAATAGACAAGAAGCATTGTCTGGTCGGAAAAACGAGATAAAATAATTTTTATATATCCTCAACTCAAAATTTTAAAATAATGTATTATGTTTTAAATGGACATTCACAACATATTACTTTCTTTATTTTATCATCAGATTTGCAGTTCTTGCAATAGTTTCAAATGTTCATACTATGTGGTTTTTACTGTTTCAACGTTGGATTTGTCTCTTAGCTCTGTTAACTTAAACCACACCTTAGCACAAAATTTTAAATGACATATGCTCCATTATTTACATGTTACTGCAAGGTTCTACTTGAGCAAAGTTTAAGAAAAAATTATAAAATGTATATACATTTTTTTTTTGTTAGAAACAATGAAGCATTCACTTGACAAAGAGGACATCTTTAGTTTGCAAAATTGAAAAGAAGCATTGTCTGGTCAGGAAAAAAGACATAATATAATTTTATGTTGTGTATTGCTGCAGATACTTCAAACCAATTTTTTTAATTTTTCCTTTGTATGGCATTAATGGTTTCTTATGCACATTCTATAGTGCGCCTATTACAGACAGTTTTATTACTTATTCCCTAAATATTTTTCTGTTCAGCTGAAGTATCGGAAACCAGAGTTTATTTTCTGGCAGACAGTCTCTAACAGATGTTGAATATGTAAGTGTTCAGTGTTACTTCACTGTCGAGTTTATCACGTCATGTTACTGGTTTCCTAGATCATTATGATTGAGTTTCCATATTAAAAGATTTAAACACATCGGGACTGACTGCTGAAAGTAATTCAGCAAAAAAACATTCTGGAAGACTCTTCTTCTTAAATGACTTTATATCGGCATGGCACATGGCACACCTGTCTATTGTTTCTTTTAATTATGTAATCAATTTAACTTCTCTCCTTAGTATTTGTTGTTTTGGAATCCCTATCTTCCACCATGTTAACATAAGGAACATTTTGTAAAAAAACAACAAAACCAATCTGTTTGAAGTTTTCACAGCAGTTTCTGTAGACCTTTCACAAAGAGCTTTTTTTTTGTTAAAAAATATGTCACAGAAAATTAAAACATTTTTTTCCCCATTTAACTTTTGAAAGTTGATAAATTTTTATGAAAACTATTTTTTGTAATACGTAAATTTGCATTTACCATGATAGAAAAAACTCAGTATATATACTCACATACTGTGAATATTGTATGAAAATTTCACAATGATTGGTTCAGTGGTTGGTGAGAAAATGTTCCTTAAGTATTGAAAAACCACACTTTCGGTAAGCGAGAAAAAACGGAAAACATGTGAAACTTGAGTTTTGAATGTTTCCATGGAGATACTTTATTACAATTACCAGCTGAATGCGGTTGAACAGCTGAGTGCTGCCAACCTTTGCGGATGAAATGTAGTAAGTTTTGAAAAAAGAATCATGAAGTCTGATGGAGTGATTCAAAAGTTATGCGTGTTTGAATATGGAAGTTTTAATTGATGGCAGCTGTCAAAAAGTGTAATATATTTTTCAAAAGCATATTTTGATGCGAATTTTTGTTAAAAATAACAAGTGTCACAGAACAGTGCATTCAGAAAAATTTCACCTTTTAATTGGCGCTAAAAACGAAAATTTGAAAAAGCAAATTTTTTTGCTTTCCGTATCCCCCTTAAATGGCATAAAGTATTACAATATCTGTTAAGCCAATAAACTTTTTTTAAAGTTTATTTTGTTTTAACACCACATTATCCTGATAATAACATTTATTACCAACATGATGAATCAATCAACATAAATTTCTGTGACAGTAAAATTATTTCAATTTAGTCGTCTTTCCAGAAGTATTTTAATTTTCAATAGTGTTTAAAAATAAAAAGACATTAAAACATAGTAATTGATAATTTGTATTTACAGCAGTGTCATTTTTACTTTAAAAGAATGACTAAGATGACAAAACGTCCTTATCGTCTTTTCCAAAACATTTGTGTGCTTATTAAAAAAAAAAATGTGAATGTGAAAAATTCTATTGATTTTATCCAAACCAAAAAATTACAATGGTATGGACACACGAAAAGAATGACACAGGAAAGATTGCCAAGGAAAGTTATGGTATAGACCCCACCAGGAAGAAGGAAAAGAGGAAGACACCGATCACCTGGATAGAAGAAATTCAGACTGTATTGAGGGAATGAGAAATTGAAGGACAAGCAGCAGCGGAACCTGAGAATTCAGTCCCTTCTGTAATCTTTGGTTCCGGAAAATGTGTAAACATTGTACAGCCAGAAAATAATAAAAAAACAATGTGACAAAATTAACATAAAATGTAAGTAATGTATAGAAAGTAATTTTTTATAAGTTAATGGTACATTAATGGTATTTATTGTTATTGGTAACAGTTAATAAATGTCTTAACACCTCCTTTCCCTATATATATATTGATCACCTAATTCCATATTTCAACAATACTTCTAAATCTGCATTCAAGGACTGATGATAAGCACTGGTCAGGGTGACCAATAAGCAGATAATGAGTGGAGAGGCACTCACTTGGCACCAGGCACAGGGACAGAAGTGACATGATGATGACAGTTATGCATAGTAGAAGCACTGTCTATAGTACACAGTCATGTTTACAAGTCTGCAGTCAACCTTCATACTGTTAACAGAATACACATACAAAACCATTATGATAAATTTACTGATGTAAGAAATGATGTCTATATGTAATGCAGGATTTCAGTACTCTATGGTCAGGGCTTGAAAATGCAGCAACCTGCCACAATGTTTCATTGCTGTATTATATGGTGTTTACTAATGAATAGTACACTGACGTAGGTTTCTCTCTAACACCAAAGTATCAACCTGCTACTACTCTTCTGCGCCCATTTATCACTATGATTCACCCTAAATACCAAACACCAAATGTTCTTTATTCATCCTATGTACTGTACATTACACAGATCAAAATAAGTGACATACATAGCAAATCATCCAAGGATATGATGACTTGCACCATTTCTAATGAACAGGATAAGAGTTTGCTGGAAAATATTTGGCCAGCTAAACTATGCTCAAAAACTTAATTTTTTAAAATGAATTCTCGTCCTTGCGTTTTAATTAATGTAAATCTGGAGACAGATTTTTAAGTCTGGAGACTTAAAAAATTCTTGGGTTTGGCTCTCCATGATTTGTCTTCATTTATCAACTATAAACTTTTCCAACTACGGAACTAAGATTGAGTCAGATCATATATTCCAGAAACAAACTTTAGCTACTGTATCTAACAAATGTTCACGGCTTGGAAAAAATTTGTAACATGGAAAATGACTTGTTCGAGAAGACCCAAATTACTTTTTATTTTTGTTAAAGCTACCTCATTCTGCCTATGTTTTTATTTTAACTACAGCTTGTGGATTAGACAGTTTCATTTATAAGTAAATATTTTCTGTTGGTCCATTTGAAATATTTTGCAAAACCATAATTAGGCGACACTGATGAGACAAGAATGTATGGTACAAAACAAAAAATATTTTCACTATATATTAAAAAAAAAACAAAAAAAAAAAAAAAACATGGACACCACATATAAAAATGACCTAGCCCAACACAACATAAACTGTATGTAAGGATGAAGTGTAACAGTAATATCTTATATAACCATAATAAGTAATCAGTAACATTACTATCGTATTATGCGGTTCACACTGTGATGCAAATAGAAGGGATCACCCACACAGGCACACACAAAATGCACAGTTCACATCTGTCAAAACTGCATTAACTTACACACAAACTTTTGCAAGAATTTCATGTCTAGGTGGATACCTACATTATAAATCAATACTAATGTCTGAATGTATGAAAATTAGACAACTCTAAGAACTGATTACAGTTTTTAAGGAAAAGGGTTGTACCTGATAATCACTATGGTGGAAAGAATGATGTATTGGACAAAATAAATATTTAAGAAATTAAAACTACACTAGTAAGGGGAAATTATTCAAAAAGTGATAGATTAAGGATTCAAAACCCAGAATTATTCCCACCACAAACTAAATTACATATCTGCAGCCCACAATTAAACAATCAATGCTTTAACAAAGTTATTAGCAATCAAAACAACAAAACTGATGAAACAAGTTATGTTACTTTAGTGGCAACATAAACCTAAAAAAACTGAAAATTTATTTATCTTCTTATACAATCTATAACATTGCTATAGACAAATAAAACAGAAAATCTTCATCACGCTTTTCAAACACTATAGTTTACATTCTTTACATAGTTTATGCTCATAAATGTAAACTGTCACACATATAAATTTAACTGTATCTAGCTTCCACCCTTAGAATAAAGGTTTGAAATGAATTCATACCACATACAAACTATACAAAAAAAACATTACAAAATTACACACAGATATACAATATTATGCGAAAATACATCTGAACAAACCACACAGCAGCAGATACATGCATGGCAGATGCGCGCGCGCATACACACACAATGCACTTGTGCATACAGACACAAGTAATGTGTATCTTTACAAAGTATTTCCTATCTGGTGATACGTAATTTAAATGCGGTACTGCAATAATGATTATGTGCAAGGTATAACTGTACGATATTTTTCTTCACACACACACACACACACACACACACACACACACACACAATTAAGTTTGAGAGTGTCTTACTTCTTCTGAACAAAGATTGAATAAAACGTGACAGTGAAAATAAAACAACCGGATCAAAAACCATTCCACACAATGAATCAGTATAATTCTGTTAACATTTAATGCCAGCCATATTTATATAAGTAATTTTCCGCCTAGAGGCGTAGATTAGCCGGCTATTAATTGATGGTATACTAAGTTAAAATAATATACAATATCTTGGCTTGGTAACACAAATACATACTTAGGAACTATAAAATCTGGCAAAAATTTTCAGTAAATTATTAAAACTGTAAAACGTTAAAATAGTTTTAAACACCCCAAAATTATGAAGACGTTAACTCATAATAATCCTTTACCAAGTAACTGCATTATGAAAATTAACAACTAATTTACATTCAACTCATCTACATCTACATAATTCAGTAGTGGGTAGTGTCTATGATTAATCATCCCTAACCTAGAACAAACTGCGCCAAACAATCTGCACAATACCCAAGCGTAACTGGAATTTTACGAAAGTCTAACCTAAAATTTGACGAGACTTAATAGTTTACTATTTAAATAGAAATTCAAAACATTATTTTGTCATCCTAACAATATTTGCCCACTAAATTAGAGTACTACAAAAACAATGGAAACAGTATTATCTCTTATTATATAAAAGTATAAACTACTTACAATCTTCTCTTTTAAGCTGCATTGTTGTTCGCTTCGCCAACGTATTCGGAAATTACAAAATAAAGGACGTTTTTGGTTTAGGAATGTTCAATTAAAAACTATACCGCAAGTTTCGTACGTATCGTCTAAATCGCCACCTGTTTACCCCCACCAAGAATATATAAAACAGTTTCTCGTTTTAAATAAGTATTATGACTGGAATGGAACTGTCCGAATGTATAAAATATGACGTTCCTTCAAAACTTCCAGTTATCAATAACAGTCATTTATTTTCCCCTCTGGCACTAAATAATTATCACGTTACAAAAACACATACGAATTATTAAGACAACACACAATTAAACCACCCCGATTTAGATGCACTTCTTCCCTACACCCTAAAGAAATTTACAGGACCCAGACAACTTCGTCCCCAGCTCAGCCGGTCATCTCGGTTTGGCAAAATTCCCGCCACTATTTCTCCTCACCGGGTTCTAAATTTATAAAATGAGCTAACCAACGCGATTCATCTGCCTTCCCTGTTCTGGGCGAGTCCAACTCAGCCGCCAGGATCAAATCAATAGATTTAAAGGCTAGCTGTATTTTCACCGTTTCGCCGACAGAGGCGCTCTCGTACGGGGGACACCCTTACTGCATAGGCAATACGCTTCATTGTTCTCAAGGTTACTAGTTTTCTTTTGTGTAATGCAGCAATTAATTGCACAAAGCCCTTTTCACATCCGGAAAGAGGTGGAAAAAGTATTCTGTTCTCTTCTACATGCAAACCTCTGAACCCTCAACAAGCATGCAAAGTTTATGCGCATCTTTAAACATGCAATCCTCAGATGGAACGTCACACGATAATATTTTTACAAACATAAAAACTTCAATATATTTACTATTAATTATAATAATAGTATTTCAAACGTTACATCCCTCAGTACATATTTAATATAATTTAATCTTGTAATATTGCTACTACTTCACTCTTAACATTATTATCATCTTGCATTGTACTTACATGCATTCACCTATTTCAACATATCCCTTTTATCTTCGACATCGATAGCTTAAAATACAGACTAATACTTAGGAATCGAACACAGTTTGTAAATGTGAATGTAACTGCTTATGGTATGATAGCCAAATCGATTTACTTTCATCGAATCACTAAAAATTAATGCAAAGTTGGAATAATCGTAAAATTTGAAAAAAATTGAAAAGTGGTGAGTTTAGAACGTAATGAGTTCATTAAGTTTTGTTTTGTTAAGTTCACACTATACATATTTTTAAAATCCACTCTGATGTTTGGGGCCCGGGAAATCTTGTCAAAAATTTAATTATATTAAGTGTACAACCAATGAAGTATAACCGTTAATAAGACTTGCTGTTAATAAGCAACTTACTGTTAATAACCGTGAATATGTATGAGGATTACAAAAGTATTAGATAAATTTGTTATATTGCAAGATACTATAAAAACTATATACTATATAAAGGAATAACTTACAAAGGAATATTCCTCGTACAAAGGAATACTATATACAAGATAATTATAAAGGAAAAACGTTTATACGTGCAACAAAAACCATAGGAAAAGTCAATAGGCTATTATATGAGTGATCTGAACAACTGTTTCAACTCTCGTACAACAGACACTATTTAATGAACGAGTTCACTATATGACCAGATTTGATTGATTCACTGATTCGATGGAAAATTTTATGTATACGGTATGTTGTTGGGTGACGGAAAATCAAATACGAAAACGAATATTTGATAAAACAAAAACTAAGAAGTTTTTATTTAAGAGAATAAAGTGAATATTATAGACTAGACAAACTGTACTTTGATCATTTAAAAAGGGCCGCAGGTCTAGGACCTTCACAGATTCTACATCACTTATGACAAAAGTACAAAAATAAATCACTGGAACTTTACACATCAAGATTTTGCACGTTCATTTCTTGTAGAATCACAAGAAGTTCATTGTTATCAAGGCAATTCAAATGTTTTTTAACTGGTTTTAAGACTCTTCAACGAGTGAAAAATGTTAAATAACTAGACGCAAAAAACTCTTGTTCACGGTTAGGTTGTATGTATGTATATTCTGTTCTGTTACAGTTTTATTACTTTTTGCCGAGAAACTAATATAAAACCCTGCGACGTCTGCTTTATGTAACAATTTGATAAATTGATCTCTGTAATAGGATAGCGAAAAACTTGTTTTCTCATTAGTTTCTTCCTCGGATAAACAATGAAAAATTTGCACATAATTTTTTGTTTGTATAAAACTAAACAGTGTGTAAATATACGTACTCAAGAATGCGTATGGTAATTTATGTTAAAGTAAATTACAATTTTTACTTTCAGCAAGGACTGCGGTAAAAACACTGATTTCAAAACGATAGATTTGTTACAAGCAACAATTATCTATTAGTAATATTGTGAAGTTTTTAAAAAAGCATCTAAATTTTTACTGTTTGTTAAGTCTCTTCTTTTCGCGTGTTATATATATACAAAATTCATAAATTTTTACGTGTTTCATTTTTATTTTACGAAACATTACGATTTTGTGTGTGTTAATTCTGAGTGAATTTATATGACACGTCGTGGTCAGGAATAGCCATGATTTATATTATTTTGGTCACCTTTCAGTTACTTCGTACATTTTCTTTTTGTGGAACAAGATGAATTTCGACTAATATTCGAACAAAATATTCTTACTCTCCAACCCAGCTTTGCACACTATAAAAGACGTGTTTCAATTTGAAATACGAGCGTTTTATTTTCTAAAACGCAATTTTTTTGATCCCTCCACGATTTAATTTTCTAAATCGGCTAAACTAGTTTTTTAGCCGCCTTCAGGAAAATAATTAAAAGCTTAAAATACAAAATACACAAACACTATTAATCTGTCATGGTGACACTTGACCACAGCCTAACAGCCCGATGGAAGTTTTAATACTGCTGACATCGGCCACCGCGAAAGGTTACGTTCTTTTAGTAATCTTTCACTCACATATGGACATTTACATGAGATACTAAACAACTAGACTACTCGAGCTTCTTTCTTTTCCACAGTGTGTGCTACGCACTATTTGTGGACATGGGGTTTCTTGCCTTCTGATGCCGTTCATTGACTTCACAACCGGGATAAGTCGTTTGTATATGCACTTTTTAGTAGTTCAGGTAATTGATGTTGTCACGTGTATCTCTATCACTGGTGTGATAATTTTTTTTTGGCTGAAGACGTCTAATGATGTCTTGTGTAGCCGGAACATCCCTTTTTAGGAAATTGAATAAGAGATAGCTAACTTACTTGACTTAAGTCCTTAAATTCCTAGGTGGAACATAGGGCTAACAGGAACATCCCTTTTTAGGAAATTGAATAAGAGATAGCTAACTTACTTGACTTAAGTCCTTAAATTCCTAGGTGGAACATAGGGCTAACAGGAACATCCTTTTTTAGGAAATTGAATAAGAGATAGCTAACTTACTTGACTTAAGTCCTTACATTCCTAGGTGGAACATAGGGCTAACAGGAACATCCCTTTTTAGGAAATTGAATAAGAGATAGCTAACTTACTTGACTTAAGTCCTTACATTCCTAGGTGGAACATAGGGCTAACAGGAACATCCCTTTTTAGGAAATTGAATAAGAGATAGCTAACTTACTTGACTTAAGTCCTTACATTCCTAGGTGGAACATAGGGCTAACAGGAACATCCCTTTTTAGGAAATTGAATAAGAGATAGCTAACTTACTTGACTTAAGTCCTTAAATTCCTAGGTGGAACATAGGGCTAACAGGAACATCCCTTTTTAGGAAATTGAATAAGAGATAGCTAACTTACTTGACTTAAGTCCTTAAATTCCTAGGTGGAACATAGGGCTAACAGGAACATCCCTTTTTAGGAAATTGAATAAGAGATAGCTAACTTACTTGACTTAAGTCCTTAAATTCCTAGGTGGAACATAGGGCTAACAGGAACATCCCTTTTTAGGAAATTGAATAAGAGATAGCTAACTTACTTGACTTAAGTCCTTAAATTCCTAGGTGGAACATAGGGCCTCGACGAAATTTCTCCAGCGTGTTCTGTCCATTGCCAAGGCCTTCACCTCCCTCCATCTCTTGATGACACCAGCCAGCTCTCTTTCCATAGTCCTCTTCCAGGTGTTCCTCGGTCTTCCACGTCTGCGGCTACCTTACGGATTCCAATTCAGTGCCTGTCTAGCGATATTTTCTGGTGGTCTTCTCAGGGTGTGCTCGATCCACCTCAAAGTTTCTTCTCTTTATCTGTAGCTGGATGGGACTCTGACTTGTGGCCTCCCATAGATCTCTGTTCGGGATGGTCTTGGGCCACCAAATTCTCATTATGTACCTCAGACAACGGTTTATGAAAGTCTGTAACCTTGTGGTGATGTCCTTTGTCACTTTCCATGTCTCACGTCCATACAGCAACACCGATTTGATACCTGAGTCAAATATTCTGAGTTCTGTCTTCCTGAATATATGGGGTGATCTCCGTACTGGTCGTTTTGCTCCTTTTGCTTTATTTATACGACTTATCATAAGAGCACCTCCATCCTGACCATTTTTTAGTAGCTCAAGTAATTGTCGTCGTCACGTGAATCTCAATCACTTGTGTGATAAATTTTCTTTTAGTATTGTTTTTTGCCTGAAGACGTCTAATGATACCTTGTGTAGCCGAACGTCCCTTTTTAGGAAATTAAATAAGAGACGGCTAACGCATTTTAACGTATTGAAATGTCAGCATACATTTTCCGTCACTTAACGTTATCAACACGTGACGTGACCAAATACACTGATTGCTTAATTGACATTAAGCGAATCATCACCACTGACACAGAATTTCGCTTAACCGGTCAATTTCTACGCTACTGAACAGAGCGTACACTACTGTCCAGGGGTCTTGGTGCCGATACGTGTTAATCGGTCGACCGTGCGTTTCGGCCTCGCCTCTGGAGGCCATCTTCAGTGTAAGGACTTCAAGAAAACTGACAAGGTGTTTACTGTGGTTGTACCTTGTCAGTTTTCTTGAAGTCCTTAAGGTGTGTTTTGCTCGGAGCGGCTGTTGCGATCATCACCATCTACTGCTCTGACCAGGTTCTCATAGTTCCGTTTTCCTCCAAGCGCCTGTCGCTAGAGGCGCTAGCGTCTCCAGCGTCAGACGCAGACCTGACCGCTCCAGGACCAGTTGGAGACGCAGTCGCGAGCGATTATTGCGTTGTATAGCACGTGCTGTATTTAAAAAATGAGTACTCCCAAAATCTACGCGTACACCAACCAACTTCAGTTGCACTCCAGCGCCTGCACCGTCTGGCTCTTCAGTTGGCGCGCACTCTGAGGTTTTTGCACCAGTGACGGTAGATCCCATGGAAAACCAGAGTTTGTATTTTGCAATACCAACTGGAAACATATACGACCAACAACGTGAAGATAACAATCAGCTCCCATGTTAAAAACTCTTTCATTGTGAAGTGCATTGTCTAAAATTGTAAAATTACTTTTATTACAATTACTACTTTTATTAGAATTATTTACTTTTATTAGAATTACTACTTTTATTAGAATTATTTACTTTTATTAGAATTAGGCCTAATACTTTTGTTAGAATGTCCCTGTTAATGTTGTAGTTTCACACTATCTTTATTTTGTTTGTGTGTAATAAAACATAAGTTCGAAAATAATTTCATCACTGTGATTGTTGTAATTCCACATTCCAGGTTTTGCAAACACATCCCTTGATATAATTGGGAAACACGTATGATTACCTGCCTAAATAAATATTTTGTGGTTGTGGTGTAGTGGAAGGGAGAGTAGAGCAGCGGTATCTGATTAGATTTTTTATTTTTCTGTGATAGCCTGTATCACAGTACAGGTAGATGATAGTGTTATTTAAAAGTACTTACCTCAAGGTTAGTGCTAGTTTCTCTTCTGATGATACGGGATAAAGATTTCTATTGTAAGACACCTTTTTAACGTCCTCTGCTATCAAACTTAATAAGAAATCAAACGGGGCAATAGACAGTCTGAAAAACTCTAAGAACTTATTTTCGTCCTTGCGTAAATGGTTCATGATCAAGTTTTTAAAGTATCCTTCCACAGTTCTGTTACTAAATACGGGATGTATCACTTGTCTTGGTTTTATTAAAGTTTCAATAATACCGTCGTCTTCCATTTCTTCCACTATTAGCCACTTCAGTATGCAGTTTCTTTTCCAACAACACATCGCAACACTTGACACCAACCAACCTCACCCAACTGACAAAACCCCAGAACTCAACCCAACCTCAGAACTCACCCAACTGCCAAAAATACGCTAGCTTTAACTTACTTCGAGGAAAACAGCCCAGGGTAGCGATGATCGCAACAGCCGCTCCGAGCAAAACACACCTTTACACTGTATATGACCAGTGTCATCGGACAAGCTCGATCTGCGCCTCATTTTTTTACGGCCACCGAAAGGTTCGAAAAAGGGTCTAATAATCCTTAGCATGATTTGCGCCTTGTACATAGCAGGTAGCTGAAATAATACGGCGGATCTCTGGCCCACTACCAATGCTTGCGAGAGCTTTCACTTCCGGTATAACGCTATGTTTCAATCTTCGCATCCGAACATTTATTCATTCATTAACAATTTAAAATCTATAGTGACGGACACATACATAAGAATGAATAGCGTTGGGGAAGGCGGCGTACATAGGACGGACAAAACACTAAGCAACGACAAGTGTCCATTGAGCAAAAACTGACTCAACTTCGGAATAAAGAAATCGACATTGTAACTTTTGTTAAATGTGTCTCACACAAGGCAAAATGTTGACTGTTTAACTTTTTGTAAATACTGTAGCTATCCACTGACTAAATCAATAAATACAAATGTTTTTAATTAAGAAAGTTGTGTTAGTGGTTATAATCACAAACAGAATTATCACTGTTGCACACCACTATAGAAAAATTATTCCGATTAGCGCTTTCAAGCTTCTCAACTCATCGTCAGATCGGAAATCTGATCTGGCGATGAGCTGAGAAGCTTGAAAGCGCTAATCGGAATAATTTTTCTATAGTGGTGTGCAACAGTGATAATTCTATTTGTTACAAATGTTTTTGTAAGACCGCCTATATAATTTCATTCTTATTTTTCTTGTAGATACTTAGGAGGGTACTAGGAGTCAGATGTTTTCTCCTTTACCATATTTTACAGGAACTGGTTGTTTATAAGCGGTGCACATCATGCTGTCTCTCGCGGGAATCTTTTGGGTTCGAGGCGCACTTCATGCTCTATAGCTGGCTCACCGTCTCTGTTGAGGTGCAGATCGAGTGAGCCGGTGTCATTGGCGAGGCCGAAACGTCTGGTCGAGCGATTAACACGTGTCCGCATAAAGACGACCACGGCCTTACAGCGCGGACAGTATTACGTCGGCCGTGAAAGCCTAAGACACACATTGAGACTGTACTCCGGTACCGACGAATGTCTGATACCCGCTGTGCGTGATGCAAACGCCAATACCGGCCAGATTCTCTGCTATCTGAAGCCGATACACCTTGTGGATGTGGTAACGATTAAAATGGACATAATACGTATTTACCGTATTTCTTCCGTCGTGTGACTTCGTGTTGCGTTCGATTGATTACCTTTACGCGTTTCAAAACATATGTTTCGTCTTCAAAATAAAAATCACTCAAAGTGAGATCGTTAAACATCAAAACTGCAAACATTAAAAACAGTTCTACACATATCCGCATTACATGAGTGCGCACTCGAGTGGGTCTTTAAGTGTCCGATCGGTCACACTCGAGTGCGCACTCGTGTAATGCGGATATGTGTAGAACTGTTTTTAATATTTTCAATTTTGGTGTTTAACGACCTCACTTTGAGTGCTTGTTTATTCTGAAGACGAAACATGTTTCGAAACGCGTAAAGATAATCAATCGAACGCAACACGAAGTCACACGACAGAAGAAATACGATAAATATTATACAGATTTTTTCAATAAGTGACTTGGATACCTATTCAAACATGTTTTTTTTAAAGATTAAAATGCGTTTTAATTCTTACAGTACGCCTGTAAATTTTCTGACTGCAACCCGCACATTACAGATTACGTAACGGAACCCTATACGTATTAGCAATTTACACATGAAAAGCTGATAACGGTGTCGATTTTATCAACTTAGCGCTATTTACACCACACAAGAACCACGTTAAAATGAATTATTGGAAACCTCAGATCTTCTTCAGCGGCGCAACAACCCATTACTGAGTCAAGGCTTATTTAACAGCCTCCGCCAGTTGGCCCGGTCAACTGCAGCTGCTCTCCAGTTCCGGGTCCCAAAGGTATGGCGGGCATCATAGCTCATACCGTCTTCCCAACATAGTTTGGGTCTACCAACTCTCCTCCTGGTGCCATAGATCTGTTCTGTAAGTGCCTTTCTGGGTATTTCATTCCCCCCTATTCTGATCACATGTCCAGCCCACCTGAATCTACCAAGTTTTACAATTTTCACAATACAGTACTTAGCAGTAACCACACGTACAACTTTAAATTAACTTCCTTAAACTTAACTGATATTTTACCTGCAACAATTAATTGGTTATCAGTTCACAATTAAATAGTAAAGAAGAATCTTACAAATATATAAATTGAAAACGGAAAGGAAAAACGATAAGGTGCGGATTAAATTTTAATATTTAGTTGTATCGTAATGTTTTACACACACACGCGCGCGCGCGCACGTGTAGTACCAAACGTGATACAAGTAGACAATACACAAAATAAAACTGAAATTTAACACAATGATCACTCCTGCACTATTTCACTCCGTGCGTTAAATATATCTTCAACTCCTTGGCGATTGCGCACAAAGTTGATTTTTCGTAAACATAACACTCAATTGCTAACCGAATATTTGAAGGCAAAGTACGAGCAGATATGTTTAGTACAGCTGGTCATCGTTGATTTCATTTTTACAATATGCGGGATTGACGCTTTGCACTCCCTTGTGACGTGGGTTCTACCACGTACGGTAATTATCAAATTAACAAGAAAAACAGACGGGAAGACTGCAATATAATTAACGTACTTAAGAAAACACACTTTGATTCTGAACAACTCAGAGGAAGGATTAAGAAACACGACTAAATCTCTCAGGATTAGTTAGGCTTCGGACTGGAAATGAGCTTGAGGGGTGAAAGCATAACCTTGAAATTACAGAATTATCTGTAACGAGGTAACCTACATGCAGGAATAATGAGGTTGCTGCATTATAAGGAGACGCCGAAAACGTACAAAAGGAGAAAGAGAACTGTCGATAAGAAGCTACCTTAACAACGACGTGCTTAATTTATAACGTTTCTTGTTAACCCGCAACACTCACGACAGGCATCGAACTCATGACAGTATATTGCGTAACAACACGAACCTGGGAGAGGTCAAGTTTTGTATACATTTTATATAACCACTTAATTAGCAAATGCCGGTGTTATCTTATGAACACAAGTGGTCTAGAAAACAATCGATACTCGTAGGCACGGTCTTTGTTATATACGGGGAATTGTTCAGCCTACAAATCGGCGACATGTCTCAATTTCTAGCCCTTTAATACACGCGTAAAAGAAAAAAAAACGATACAACCATTCTTGCCGATCAACTATTCATTCAACGTTTCCGCTTCGTTTTGCACAGAAGTGATATTAACAAAGCGGAACATATTATTGGAAAAAACCTTGGTTATTTTCTGCAAATTCAGCTACACACTTGACGAATATCGATCGATGAAGTAGTTTCCAAATAAATACATTTGTTTCTCTGCAATACAGATTCAGCAATCTACGCGTACGAGTTATACAGAATACAGTACGTCCGCAACTTGCTTAGTCAGCCTACTGAATATACAAAATCAGTATCAGGTGCAAGTTCACATTGGGCTTCTAAAAGTGTAGAAGCATGCTGTTTTGTGAAGTGTAATTTTTTTATATCACATAGTTGTAAACATATGTTTACATCCCTACGGTTACTTGCGCTTTTATTACTTCCATGTTCCATAAGGAAATGGAAGTATCGTGATGGCGAAAAAAATCGTGTTCGAGGTAAGGGCTGATTCTGATTGCACTACCCTCAAAACATGAAGAAAAGTCATTTTCTGAAAAGTATCTGTGTGTGTAGAATTTTTTCTACGGCGAACGATACAGTTCACTGCCGCAAATTCAAACAGAATCAACTAATTTTTTGCATATACGCCCGAGTCGTAGAGGACTCAAGGCCTATTAATTTTTGTGAAGATCGGTTAAGGGGAAGGGGTAGCTTGCCTGCAAGGTTTTATGTTTTAACAAGAGTAAAGTACTTAACTTTGATAAAATTTCCTGAAAAGATCATGTAAAAAGGTAGATGAAATATCTATAAATGAAAAGGGTAGTTGAAGGGGGATGGGATAATTTTTTATATGTGTACTACGTTATCGGCAACAAAGAAGTAATTTGTTGCTAAAATTCCTTCCCGGGCTATTTGACCGTAGTACAATGTTTTCTACAAAGCCAGATGTTTCGCCATCGACTGCCATTATCAGCGAAAATCGAGTGCGCTAATGTGAGGATGTGAGGTGGTATACGTTAGTGACTACAGTACTGTGGTTAAGGCTGAAGAAAGAAGTAGTTTCTATGGAAATACTTCATTTCGAAAATGATTTTACATATAAATCTTAGAACATAGAAGTCATGTATGGTTCTCCATACCGATATTTATATCACACAGTTGTAAACATTATTAATTCCATCCCTACGGTTGCTTGGCCTTTTAATTTTTAATTTTGTGACACTACTTTGTTTTTGAGTTAGCAGCGGATTTTTAGAGAACGGGGTAAATTTTCTATCTCATCACCTCTTGCCCACTATACGGAGTTAAAAAACGATACTGGGTTAAAATATAAACTGCAAAGCTTTGTGATTTCGTAATTTTAAAAATTTGTTAAACGTAGTTTTGGGATATATTTAAATTTAAATAATCTTATTGTCAAACAAAATTTTTTTTTGTTTCCATTATAAATAACTTTTATTAGGTGTTCTGCAATAAGGCAGGTCTTCAAATGGTAAGAGCTCTCCAAGCTGTCCTATCGCATGCCAGTCTTTTCGTTTCTTCGTAACACCATCTGATTTTAATGCTATCTATTAACTTCATTCTTCTACGTCACTCTTCTTTTTTCTCCCTCTGTGACACCCTCCATGACAGTTGTAAGCAAGCAGTCTCTAACAATGACCTAACCAATTCCTTTTGCTATTTTCTATTACCTTCAGGAATCTTCTCTCTTCCCCTATTCTGCTTAAAACTTCATCATTCCTTACTTTATCAACCATTGCTCGCCAAACCCACATCTCAAAGCTTCTAATCTTTTCTCATCCTCTTTCCTCAGTGTCCATGTCTCTGCACCATATAAAGCAATGCTCCACATACAACATTTGGCCAACCTTTTTCTTAAATTTTTATTAATTTTGCCACACAGCAGTCTTTTCTTCCCATTAAATGCCTCTTTCGCTATAGCAATGCTTGCTCTAATTTCATGAGTGCAGGACATATCTTCACTTATCAAGCTTCCAAGATTATAAATAACTAAGGTAATGTAATATTAAAAATTCATGAGACATTAACGTGTACGTACATCAAACGACTCAGATCCAAAATTAGGTTTTCAATGGCGACGACGCAGTCCTCTATACAAGACACTGCTAAGAGCAATAACAAAAAATTACGACTAACAGAATGTTTTTAGAACGCTGTTACGGAGAAGAGAGTGCAAACCTGTGTTTACACCACTTTTCCCCTCTCATTAAACATTTTGTGGATGAGACCAGATGATTTCGGGTTGTTTTGGCATCTATTTCTCCTGCGTCAGTTTCTTCCAGTTTCTCTTTTATATCGGACAGGCCCGGATTGAATGGTAGGCTGACTAGGCTGCAGCCTAAGGGGTCCGCACCACATGAAAATTAAAAAAATAAAATTGTAACAAAAATAAAATGAATATTGTTCCAGCCTGACTACATCAGTTATGGGAGGAACTTTCAGACATCTGAAAATTTAGTTACACCTGAGAATTGAGTTATCCATTTGTACTTAGTCCGTTACAGTTTAGTTGGTGCTTTGAATTATCTTTCAATGTTAAAGCATTTCTAACTGTAGTAAAAGCTATTTCGTCTCATTGTCCTAGTAGAGTTAATTTATTATTCCTCTCTATACTTTTTACCCGGACTTAAATTTGGTATATTTTCCCTAAGCTTATAAAAAAAATCTGTTCCCCAGAATTTGTCACGACTGAAAAGTAGTGGGCACGCACACGCTAAATCCGGCGCTGATATCGGAGACGCTTTTTAAGTTCTCTTCTGATGGTTCGTGTAGTCGATAGTGCAAACACTCGACGCGTCAACGACCTGTGAAAAGTTCTTCACGGACCAACGAATGTTACGTCGCGACACTATACTCAAGGCCAATCGATTTCGGGCCAACTCTTTGGCGCGTTTCGCACCGTATCGTAACGAACGCGGGTTACTTACTTCTTCACTGCGGTTCGAAACGTCTCGACGTTGTCCATCGGATAATGTTTTCCATTATCCACCACTTCTAACATTTTTTAATTTGACGTACTCCCGATCCTCGATTGTTTCTTCTTCTGATAGTTCCTATCCGTTTCGGCTGTTGGATATCATACAGACTATTTTAACTTTCTGTTCTGCTGCACGGAATAACTCAGTTGTATTCATGCCAAACCAGGTCTTTAAATTTCTCAGCCAACATATTCTCGGTCGCCCAACTCCTCTCTTTCCAACTGCTTTTCCCGATAGAGTGGACTGCAATAAGTAAAATCTCTGTTCATTTCTCATGAGATGTCCCAGATACTGAAGCTTTCTTATCTTCACTGTGTTAATAACTTTCCTTTCTTTCTTCATCTTTCTAAGAACTTCAACACTAGTTATATGACCTGTCCATGAAATGCTCCGAATTCTACGGTAAAGCCACATTTCGAAAGATTCAAATTTTTTAGTTGTGGCTTCAGTCAGAGTCCAAGATTCTACACCGTAGAAGAGGACCGAGAATACGTAGCAGCGTAGAAGTCTCACCTTTGTGTTTATTGTTAAATCGTGACTTTTGAATAAACTGCTCATTCTAGTGTACACACCTCTTGCCTTTTTAATTATGCTCTTTATTTCTTGAGAGTGGTCCCACTGACTGTAGTACCAAGATATGTAAATTGGCTTACACGTTCAAGTGGCCTTTGGTTTATATTAAGGGTGCAGTTTGTGAACTTGTTCTTAGATACAATCATTAGCTTCATGAATTTCACAATCGATTGCTTAATGAACTGTATTTATTACAGGGGACGAATGTGGTTATTGAACAACTGCAGCGGGAAGATACTCGGGACGCGGCCGTAGGTTGCTGTGACTATTAATCATCGCTACAACACTTGTTATAAGCGGCTTCCGTTTATTTAGATTTTCATCATCATCATCTTCACGGATTAAACCAAGGATGATTTGTTCCGGTCTCAAATAGGCAAAGATTAGAGCTGGTCACTCCAGCGCTTCCTCGGACGTACCACACCTCTCCGTCCTCTCGGCTTATAGTTGCAGAGTTGTTTGGGGATGGGGCAGTCATCCACTCGGCAAAGATGTTCCCACCAATTCAGCCGATACTGGGCGATCCTGTCGAGCATACACATAATATTCAGTTCCTGCCGTATATCTGTGTTTCTTCTATGATCATGGAGAGTATACCGTGCCACGTGCCTTGAGAAATCTCATTTCAGCCGCTTGGATTCGACTGGCGGTAAAGTCCAATTCTCAGACCCATAAAGAAGTGTGGGAAGAGCCATTACCTTGTAGAAATTTAGGCGTGTTCCTTTACTTGCTGACTTAAGGGTTCGCCTAATGGTCCCACACATAAGGTTGAACCTACGCAACTTATTCACAACGTCGTTGCATGCATTATAAGACACACTGTAGCCCAGGTATTCAAAATTGCTAACTTTGAAACCCGGGGTTCATTTAGATCTAACACAAAAACCAACGTAGACTAAGCAGCAGATGTATGGGTGCAATATTTACAAATCTGATAGCAGGGCACCGAGATGACACATGGTCATCGCGCAAACATTTCCGGACTATGAGAATTGGAGTATGGAATGAGAATTCAATCACTTCTGTAATCTTTGGTTCCGGAAAATGTGTAAACATTGTACAGCCGGAATAATAAAATAAAAGTAATAATAGTCTGCCTAATGATATGCTAAGCCTAACCAAAAGACAAGATTCGATCTTATTTGCACTTCCATCTCGACTCTCGAAATCTGCACTTCTTACGGTCTTTGTGTGTAATGAGCGCACAAGAAAGTAGCAGACCTACCTTTACAACTGAGCGTTTAAAAATAACAGCATTGTAATAGTCTGCGTAATGATATGCTAAGCCTAACCAAAAGACAAGACTCGATCTTATTTGCACTTACATCTCGACTCTCGAAATCTGCACTCTTACGGACATTGTGTGTAATGAGCGTACAAGAAAGTAGCAGACGTACCACGCGCATTCACTCCATCAACTTTCCTTTATTTGTTTTAATTCTCTTATTTCCATAACACAAATTAAGAACCGGCTTTTCGCGTAGTTTTTCAATTGTTCGCCCGACACCGTCTCTTCATTCAAACAAAGCTACATAAAGTGTAGGGAGATTTATCGTTTGTTAATTAGTATTTTTAATTGGCGTCCTAATTGCCGAGACTTTCCCCCAACGTACAAAGCAAATAAGTCGCACAACGTGATAATTCCCATTACGCTCAGCAAAGGCGGTCATTAGTTAAAGTTGTGTCAAACGTTATTTGAATAGAAATTTTTGTACAAAGGTTTTGTAAAATATATAAAAAACACTTGGTAAGTTTCACAAATTTGTGAACTTACCAAGTGTTTTTTATATATTTTACAAAACCTTTGTATTAATATGTTTCACCAAGTGCCCAACGAGTCATCAATTAATATCGAGAAATTTTTGTATTCTTGGTCTGTTCTCGATACTTCTTGTCAAACAGATGCGCCGGTATTACGTAGCGATAAATTTGCTACTCTTTTTAATTTACTTAATCATTACGTAAACGAAACGTATTCGTTGAAATTGTTATTACACAAGCCTGCGATGGTTCTGTTTTGTAATTTTTGATGATTGATTCCTATGTATGTTTGTGCGCTGAATCCAAAAATGACCTTAGTTTTTTCCATCACGTCAGAATTTTTTGCAAATCGCAATTTGCTAAATGTAGTATATGTCGAAAAGTATCACAAATATGAGACTTAATGACAGAGTGAAATAGGTTTGTTTCGTATAAAACGTATTATTTTGCGGCTTATAATAGACATAATATAATAGAATATAGAAATATAGAAAATAAAAAACTCACGATTTTAGTCGTTGTGTCGACGTCTTTTTGGACCAGCCATGCTCTGTTTCAGGCTTTTCCGTGCATGTGCTCTTCTGGGATCATCTCGGTGCAACATCCAACAATAGTCCGCCATCATTGTAGTATTCCATCTTCCTTGGTAACGCTTTTCCATTTCTTTGATGTCCTGATGAAATCTCTCACCCATCTCTTCACTAACAGCACCCAGATTCTCAGGAAAGTAGTCCAAATGTGAATGTAGGAAATGAACCTTCAAACTCATGGAACAGTCTAAATTTTGGTACTTCTGCAGCATAGTCTCAACGATAGACTTGAAATTCGGATCCTTCTTGTTGCCCAGAAACTTGGTTACTACGTCTTTAAAGGCGACCCAGGCTTCTTTTTCAGCAACTTCCATTTCTTTTTCAAAATTTCCATCTTTGCAAAGTTTTCTAATGTCCGGACCCGTAAAGACACCCTCTTTTAGTTTTGCGGTTGACAAGGCTGGAAATTTGTTTCAAATGTACTGGAAACATTTACCATCTTTTGGTAAGGCTTTCACAAATTGCTTCATCAAGCCTAATTTAATATGTAGAGGTGGAAGGAGAACTTTCGTCGACTCGATGAGAGGTTTTCGGAGCACACTTTTTACTCCAGGTTCCAATGAAGCTCGTTGTGGCCAATCTTTCTGTTTCCAATGATTTTCCCTGTCTCTGCTATCCCACTCACATAAAAAACAAGGAAACTTTGTGTACCCACCTTGCTGTCCAAGGATCATCGATATTACTTTGAGATCACCACACATGATCCACTTATGATCGTCGTACTTAATTTTCTGGAGAACAAATTTTAAATTGTCGTACCGTTCTTTTAAGTGTACAGAATAATGCCCTATGGGTATTGACGCATACCTGTTTCCGTTGTGAAGCAGGACAACTTTAAGGCTTCGTTTCGACGAATCGATGAATAGTCTCCAATCAGTGCTTTCGTACGGAATGTTGAATCTCTTAAACAGTCCAAACACATCATTGCAGAATACTAAATCTCCTTCTTCCGAAAAGTATGGAATAAAATCTTTTCCTCTGTACCTGAACCAGGAAAACGAAGCGCCTTTGGACACATTTGGCTGGTCCAAAAAGACGTCGACACAACGACTAAAATCGTGAGTTTTTTATTTTCTATATTCTATTATATTATGTCTATTATAAGCCGCAAAATAATACGTTTTATACGAAACAAACCTATTTCACTCTGTCATTAAGTCTCATATTTGTGATATTTTTCGACATATACTACATTTGGCAAATTGCGATTTGCAAAAAATTCTGACGTGATGGAAAGAAACTAAGGTCATTTTTGGATTCAGCGCACAAACATACATAGGAATCCATAATCAAAACTTGAAAAACATGATGCAACCGAAAAAATGCAGGCCTGTGTTATCAGCGGGCTGTTAGAGGCCGTGGTTCACAGTAACCGTTATTGAGAAAAGTTTCGGCCCCACCATCCTTCAGTGTCTAGATTGGCGGCACACTGTTCGCCAATTCACCTCCTCAGAGATGTGGTAGAGACTATGTGTTCTGCCCACTTTTGTGTAGAGACTTGCTTTGCTTTGCGCTGGGTAGTGGGGCATGGCTTAATTGCAGCTTCCGAGCAGTACTGGACTTTCGTTAGTGGGTACCTAAAACTGGGAAGGAACACGCCAACACGGTTAACCGCACGATGGCGCCGGAAATTTTGAATACATTTATGCTTTAGTACAATCACGTTACTTTACGGTGGCCGCTTCAAAGCTGCGCGAAAAGTGAGGGAAGTGAGGAGACTAAGTGTGTTCAGTTGTAACACTTCATTTCAAAAACGTCCGTCTTACTGTTGCTACATGAGTGCCCTAACTACTTAGTTGTTACAACTCGGGTTTTACACATTGTTGGCATTTCCGGATTTCATTCAATTAACTAGTATTTGTAATTTTACTCAGTATTACTCAAAATTGTATCATGTATGTATTTGTAATACCAGAACAATGTCATTCGTACATAATATAAATAATTACTAGTATTGACCACTTTTCTGACCTGCATTTTTTTATTTTCTGAGATATTCAATTCTTTTTGCCCTTATCTCTTGACGTTCATTTAATACACTTCTATTATTTCTAATCTTCTTCTATTTAAACCCTAAGCTTATAATAACTTTTTTTAAACATGATAAGCTCCCTTGAAAGTTTACAGTAGACTTAAGAAGTTGATGAAGTTTTCGTAGCGTAAGATACGTTTTTTGTGTTGAAAGTAATAATTAAATGAAATACAGGCCTATACGGTAAATGTTTTTGAAAACGCATCAACACTTACACACTCGTTGAGATGTGCCGTAACACTGACAAAACACAGGGTTCTGCGCATATCACTTTCACCAAGGTTGCCGGTCACCATAAAATACACAAGTAGTAGCACTGCCCGCCTCGGACACAGTACGCAGACGCATTGAGGCGTCGGTCGTTCCCCGTGAGGCACAGAACCTCCGTGCCGGTGGCAAATGGTAACTAGGCCAAGCAGTGTGCTAAAGACATGCTTGGGGAAGGATATCCCTGAGGAGCGAAGGTGAAACAGAAAGGAAAGGAAGACGCTACGAGCTATTTGGTGTACAGACATTGAGAAGGTCCAGTTTTATAAACGTTTGCACCAGCACGTTCTAAACTGGAAAGCAGGATCAAGTCCTACCTGATTGGCTTGGGAGGACAGCATGCCAGGTCCTGTTCAATAGGAGGCTTTCTCCTCTTCGATTCATCGCGACGGACCCATGTTTGAAGATTTCCACGGACTCCGAGGGTGGACCACAGCCTAACAGCCCGGTTGATGATAATAATAATAATAATAATAATTTCAACAGCCCGATTGAAGCCGGTCGTGAAGTTAGCTTAAGAAGGCGTATTAGTTTAATGAGGACATTGAAATTATTTGTACGAATAGTATGAAATTTAGCATCCGTGTCACAATGACGTTCTGTGCACACAATCTGAAATCTAGCACGTGGTGCCCGTCAAATCAAAATACACTATTTCCAGGAATTCCACGATCCGCTGGTGTAATAGTCACGTTTCAATCGAATAATGCAATTCTGTGCACTCAATAAGGAGAACAAAAGCTCACAAGAAATAAATAGAAGAATCATGGCTGGCAATAGAGCACATTATGCAAATCTTAATCTTCTCAAGTCCAAGCTTCTGTCTCGTAAAACCAAAAAGAAAATCTACAAAAGCTTGATCAGACCAGTCGTGACTTACGGAGTTGAAGCATGGCCACTCACGGCTGTATCAATAAATTTCGTTGACACTATTTGAAAGAAAAAAAAAATAGTGAGAAAGATATATGGCCCAATAATGGAAGCAGGAGATGCCTTCAAAATGCAAAAAAAAAATCTTCACTAATTAACTCAGAAGTTAAAAATCATCAGCATTAAAACAAAGTTTACAATTGTATGGCATAATTGCACAGTGAACTGAACTGCATGAAACTGAAATCCCAAAGAGGTATGACACTCGAACAAGGACAAAATGGCGTCACCACCAGCGTAGCGACAGTTTTTGTCCGAGTCATTCACGCGAATTCAAGGTCTGATTACTCCGTGAACAGCACCAGGTGTGGCTGGGAAATTCTGTCGATACTCTCTGCCTCGGTATAATTTCAACTGACGATTGTGTCTCTATATATATAAATAAATAATAAGTTTACGTCCAATTTTAGAACGTATATTCACATCAGCTAATTCGTATTCCATTGTTATTAAGTTTTATCGTCTTTAAAAGTTCTGAAAGCACCGAAACAACTTACTGGTAAAATGATCTTGGACAAATTTTGATTTAGCTCTGCGATCTACTAGTAATATTTACTTGCACTCACCCGCCATATTCAGGTTACACACATTCTGTAAGCTGTTTGAAGAAAACCTTTTGAATCATTAAAATTTAGGAAATGCAAGCGGGAGTATTACTGTCACAAGATCACTATAGTATATCGAAACTATTAATTGAGTTATGTGCCTCACGCATTCGGGGGCGTCCTAAGTTACGTTGACAACGTTCCTGAAAAAACGTACAAGATGACGATACAGAAGGCAATCTTAAAAACCTATGAAATCAAATCAACACATGGCAGGCAGAAACTTAAGTGCTTTTAATTTCCCCGGAGAAGATTGTAGCACCGTCAGTTCAAGAATTTTACCGTCATGTTTTACTGTCGGGCACATAACATGAGTTACACGCAATCTCCGATTAACTTACTTATCATGTTTTTATTACAGCCTGACAAGTATAGGCTATATTTCCGATCTTCAAACTCGAGGTTCTCTATCTACCAGGGCCCCGCCGCTACCATATGTGCGAAATGTGCACCGCACACGGGCGGCCATACCAAAGGGGGGGGCGTAGACTGCCAAATTCACCACCAGATATTGCAAAATAAATTAAAACAATTAATACCGACTAGGTCCAGGTATATGATGTTAACGTTTATTGAGTTGTTCTTGATATTCGTTTTGTTAGTATTGCCGCAGTGTACTGGCATCAGCCTTTGTTTTGACTGCCAAGAAAGCGTACAAGTATTGTTGCGCGACATTTATATCTGAGTTACAGCTGCGGTCTCTTTGTGGTTGCGTAGACAGGCACGTGCGTGTCGACGCTGGCAAAACTAGAAACTACCTAACCGATAAGAAATTATTTATGTTTACTTTTGACGAACGGGCGCCTTTAGGACTGTCAACTTGTGTTCAAAACAACAGCAGTTTGCAGTAACAGAAATTTGTTAGTTATGATTAAGATGTTTCCAAAAACAGGCTTTTTGTTTTTGGTCACGGTCTGGCGGTGTAATTCTGAGACGTGGCATGTTTGTGTACGGTTTATATTCGTAATATCATCAAAACGTCTGACAGAAAAACGAAATGGTTGTCGGGCTTTCAATATAAACAAAAAAGAAAGGCGAAAATTGAACAACAGATGTCAAGTGGTGCGTTAGAAAATTTTTATCTGATACTAGTGAAAGTGAAACTATGCGTCCAAAATTGCTATTATATGTTTGAAAATGTACTCAACACTTCTACGAGCACATCTTCCACTTACATCATGTAAGTACTCAGCTAAATAAGTTTCTGAAAAATATATTTATTTTTTTGTCAATTTTACTATTTATGTCTGTACCAATTTTTAGTTAAAATAATATTAAATAGTGTGACAAAGTAGGGATATGAAAAGTACACTCAGGCGGGCAGCAAAGGTAAAACTGCACACGGGCGGAAGCACCCTAGCGGCGGCCCTGCTGTCTACTTTATTCCCGTTGTTATGGGCAGTACGACTGGTTTCCTCGGATAAGGCTTTTTTCCTAATTTTGTGTCCGGTAGAAGCAGCAGCTAACTGTACTCCAGGCGGTGATCAGATGTAATCGTACCTGTACACGTTCACATATTCAGCGGCATGCAGTTAGTACTGTACATGCAGCAGCACTGTTTTGTATAGCTATAACTACTGTAACTACACACTACGTACTAAGCGCTACAGTGAGAGAAGCAAGAAAGCACACGTTACCTCTAGGGTGAAGTCTATCCGGGTTGAACCAGGCGTCTGAAACGAGAAGGTAAGGAAAACATAAAGTTAGTGAAATATTTACAGACAGAGCTACCAACACCATATTTAGTATATAATTAGTTATAGAAGAGAACTATTGTACCAATGCAAGAACTGCTGTACACTTATGGATTCACATTTTTATTAACGTTAATTACTCGTTGCTTACGATCACTACATTAAACGTATTACAGGAAATTTGGCAAGACATTAAAAGGAAAAAAAAGCCGGAACGTTACAAATGTGCTGTTATATTTTCTTTGTTACGTACTGGAACTAACTGCAGTGTGGATAAACAATTGCAAATGCACCAGCCGTTAAAATTTACTGATCTGTGTTTCTACCGAAAATGAATGCAGTCTGTGAGCTGTCCTCTGACAAGCAGTCGAGAGAACGAGGAATAGAGGTGAACGAAAAAAAATTAGAAATTTAATTAAGAAAGTTGTGTTAGTGGTTATAATAACAAACGGAATTAACACTGTTGCACATCACTTTAGAAAAATTATTCCGATTAGCGCTTTGAAGCTTCACAACTTTCGTCAGATCAGGGAAAAAATCAGATAATTTAAAAAAAAATCATTTACGTTTTTCCCGATCTGACGATGAGCTGTGAAGCTTCAAAGCGCTAATCGGAATAATTTTTCTATATACTGGTGTGCAACAGTGTTAATTCTGTTTGAAAACATTAATTAGAGACGCAAGAAAACTGTAAAAAAATATAGTCTATAAAGAAAATCCAAACCGTTAGAGATACCAGAGATTTACAAGGGATAGAAATATTAATTAATAAAATAAGCATATCGATATTATTTGCGATAATAAGCAAAGTAACTATATAAAGTTCACTGAAGAACAGATCAAGAGGAAGATGCGTATGCTGGATACAGACAGTCGCAGGAAAGCTGAATGTACAAAACTAGACGGGACTGATGAGAGGCAGAGGAGACTAGAACTCTGTGGTAAAGACGGAGACGAAACAGAAACCAGTAATCAGGAAAGATATGGACGGAGTGATGCACCGATAATTAAAATCGTTAAGAACTCCGAGGAAAATGTAACAGTCTATAGCCACAGAACACACGACTTTTATTCATTGCTTTTCATCTGCACTATCCAATTTAAAAAAAAACTAAATTTACGGATAAAAAAAAATATAGAGGCAGTAAAATAGTTCATATATCTTGGCTCCCAGATACACAGCACTACCGACATCAACACTGAAATAAGAACATATCTCGCAAATAAAACATATTATGGATTTACAAAAGCACCTGACATGTAGCTTCATCTCAAGAAGCACGAAATGGAAAATCTACAAAACACTTATCAGGCCAGTGCTAACATATGCTTCAGAAACCTGGACAATGACAAAAAAATAGCGAGAGACTTCTAGGTTGCCTGTGAAAGACGGATCCTAAGAACAATATTTAGAGGAGTACAAGAAAATGGAATGTGGCACAGGCGCTATAATTATGAACTGGACCATCTTTACAAAGAGCCGGACATTGTCAGGATAATCAAAACACAGACTAAGGTGGGTTGGACACATAGAGAGAATGGACGAAGGACAGCCTACGATACATATTTTCTATCAGAAACCAATGTGTAGTAGAAAAAGGGGGAAGAACCCGAAGTAGATTCAAAGACCAGATAGAGGAGGACCTCGGAAAGCTGAACATAAGAAACTGGAAAGCCAGGGCATGCAATAGGGAGGAATGGAATCGACTCTTGGAGCAGGCCAAGACCACCAAGGGTTGTAGAGCCACGGTTGATGAAATTTACGGATACGGGAAAAAGACGAGAACAGTACACCACAAAAATACCTTTCTAATTTATCAGCTCGCTGAATAAATTTACACTTGGATAATAGACACATAAATTTCCCGTGTGCGAGGCGCGCGGTTGCATGGGACAGTGAGTGAGCGCGAAAACATCTGCACTGCGTCTAGCGATTGTCTGCCAACGAATATGTCTTACAGAGTATTGCAAAAAAGTGAACGACAAAAAAGTGATGGAAACCGCTAGCGCCTTCATTCGGTGCCCATAGGCAATATGATGATCACGAGTGTAAGTGGACTTCAAACGGTACAGCAGTCCTTACGATCACCTAAAAGTTTACGTTTTTAGTAATTTACACCTAAATATTTATAAATCTCTCTCTCTCTCTCTCTCTCAAACACGCGCGCGCGATGGATATTAACTTTATATAACCAATTACACATATTACTACTGTATGCTATATAAAATATAACTTACTATGTTATATTAGATAACATTATTTAATTCTAATTTTTTTTAGTCACACCTAACACATACATATTGCATATTTACGACTAAGAAACCATAGCAAACAGAATCATTTCAGATATATATTGCAACGATACGTTTAGCATAAGTATATGTATCAACCCCTGACTGAGGTATGATAACGTGTTTTCGTATACAAGTATAAAATATGTAAGATGTACATAATAAAAATAATATAATATACGTTAGATATAAGAAAGAATGTAATAAATATAAGCAGTATTTAAATTTAAATAAATCAACTATTGTACGTAAGCATGTATATGGAAGCATATGACTTTGTTGGTTTTTAAATGTAACGAAGGGGAGCTATTAACACACTAAGACCGGCAGAGGTGACGTCAGAGTGGCCTGCCGCTGGTTGTGTATCAGTCTGCGTGTGTGTGTATGTGTACATGTGTAAATAACAGACAGGTTCAATTATGCAAAAGAGGGTGGAAGATTTCACACAGTTTTTTAAGGATTGTACGTGAACCAAAAGTCACACGAATCAGCAACATATGTGAATACATAGCTGACGCCTGGCGCTTCAATTTGGCGTTAAGTGGTCATTAATCGTGGGAACGGTTCATACACCGTGTGAAATTTTGCCATAGCTGCCGTAATTTGCACAGGGTAGCAACCAAAATTTGCAGAGACAAGGTTTAATATTATACCTAACCATTGGTGTAATAATATTTATAAAAAAGTGTACGCTTCATAAAAAGACGCGTAGGTTGAAACTGATGATGAAAACGACGCGCCGGCCAGTCCAAAGTTGTCAGAAACAGTTTCCAACAGGAATTGCAACGACCAGCAGTATAAAACCCCAGCGCGCGACACACTTTCAGCTCAGATCAAATTCATTTAGTAAGAGGAATCCACGCATCTCGACAACGTAAACTTTACAAAATGTAGTAATGTTTTGAACAGTATTTAAAGTGCGATGGAACCGGCATTACGTCGGTGCAGTTATTAAAGAGCGAGTGATTTAAATAAAAGACTGTATTAATAAAGCTACAAGAGTCATAACTACGTAGAACTTCTAGACAGCAACGAGGGACAAGAAAGAAGAGGACGAGGAACTAGACATCTACGAGAGGACGCAGGGACAGCCTATGCAGCTACATCCAGCCGTTTATCATCAAGACTAGAGGTCCACGTCAGAACTCAGCATCCAGGAGACGGAGCGAGGAATTCAACGACGTAGAGACAAGAGGAGCTGATACCGAAGAGGATCAACGAACTCGAGAGTCTGGAGGACGGTAACAACAATTTAAATGGGTACAGGAAAAATGCAGGTGAACTCGAACATTTATTTAACATTATAAATGACCCTGAAGTCTATCACCAAAAGCTAGTTTCCATATCCAAGTTTACAGAACATTAATATATTTTTTTAACTTAAAGAATGAATAAATAATTGTTTAAATATATAAATGAGAATAGAGAATATCATAATAGTAATCTCATAATTGAATGATCAAGAAAGAACCATAGTTTATTATATGTTGTAATTAATTAAATGAGTAATTTTTTAAAATATGAGATTTACGTAATGGTTAATTAATTGAGACAGTAAAATTAGAATCAATTAATATTTTAATTAATTAAAAGTTGCATTTACGTTGTATACATTGGAACCCACACTTGTAAAGACTAAATCAATATTTAAATGTTATACGTATGGATTATGTTTCCTATTATATTTATATGTGTTATATGTATATGTCTGTGTACTATTTCAGGTCATATATAATTTATGTGTGTATATATTATGTCTTAGAAGTATAAGAAATCAGAGTTACACATATTACGAGTATATTATATTCGAATTGAATATAAGGGTTCATATAACAAGAAACCCTTGTGAAGAATGATTGTTTCATTGAACAATTTAAATAACATGACAATTTGCTATTTTTGAATAAATCAAATGAATATGCTTCTCTTGAAACAGTCGTACTAATTTCACAACCACTGCTCAATCCTCTGTACTCTTTACTTGTAAATTAAAACTTATAACGTTATTCACGCGCTTATCCACACTCAACCAACGACCAAACCCTGCGACCCAGCCGGGGAACATCAAGGTAAATACTGCTGAAGAAGAGTATCACCTCCGAGACGTGGGTAAGTGCGCGCATACGAGTAAGAGCGTATGTGTAAAAGTAAGTGTCACAAAATAACGTTCTTATATATATATATATATATATATATATATATTTATAAAGACTTTACCTCAAGATGTTTACTCCTTATTTGGAACCTATTTCGGGAAGCCTTGTGTTCTCATCTTCTACATCTACCACAAGAAGAAGGGAACACAAGGCTTCCCGAAACATGTTCCAAATAAGGAGTAAACATCTTGAGGTAAAGTCTTTATAAATATTAAATATATTTTATACATCAAGAAACAGACTGTAGCAAAAAGTGTGTGTATATACATATATTCCTTTACGCTGCTTAAAATTATTCGTTTACCAAAAAACCATGAAATTCGATCACATAGCTTATACAGTGGTCGAAGAAAACAATGTAACTGAAAAATTATGTTTTGTTTTTTAATAACAGACTTGTTAATAAGACTATAATGATACAGTAAAATAAGTATATTAATACAGCACATAAGTACATTTCAACCAGCAGCATGCGTATCCTTTTACTATAACATATACACAGTATAGAAGAATTAATTTGTTTTAAGAAAAATTAATTAAATACTCTTAAAAGTTTGTGCAAAATTTTTTCGTAATGGTTACGCGCCTTTCCAGTAATTTTTTTTTTTAAATTAACTTTATGACGCGTTTAAAAATAATAAAACGGCCGTTTTGTCACGTGTCACTGTCAGTCGCACTCGAATATACAAACGAAAAGATACAGTCATCGGTTCCATGGACGCTTCTCAGTTTCTAACGTCTATCACATCGATCTTAAACTTGTACGAAGAAGCCAGGCAAATGTACCAACTTCGTGAAAATAATGGAAGGGGTGTTTAACACTTGATGTGAAACAGATTAAGTGCCGAAAAGTACGCATTACTTCGTGACAAATGACAAATGTGGTCGTCACGGCCACAACAAAACTACAGTCAATGCTTACTACAACCCAATACGATTGTATAAAACTCGTACGCTCTCAGTTTTTGTGGCGAGAGGTTAATCCTCACTTCAGTTTCGTCTTCAAAGACGCTGCGACCGCGTTTACGGCAGCCGTTCATCACGGCTGACTTGACCTTTTCAGCGCCAACGCTGGCTAATTATGTCATTAAACCGAATTTCGATGTTCTTTGATTGGTAGTAGTTTTCGCAGATCATGTCTAAGACTGTAACTGTAATGTCACTCGCGAAATGGCTTTTCCCGGTTTTAGCAACAGACCTTTCGCATTTTCTCTATTCTCCGTTATAAGTGTTTCTGCGGAGTAGGTTTTCCCAGTGCCGGATTTACCAATAGGCCAACTAGGCCGCGGGCTCAGAGAGAACCGCAAGGTACAGATTTTTTTTTAACAGAAGTATTTTTATAAAAGTAGGAGGCACTTTTATTTATTTAAGTATGATTTTTTGAATTTAAATGATCAACTTTTGCTAATAATACAAATGGAAGACAGTTTTTATTTAAATATTGCGCACTTATTTTTAAGACGTTGGCATCCTCGAAAACTAATCTATGCATACGAATTTTGAACGCCCGCTATATTGCCCCCGAATTTACAAGACCGTGGTACCACCCTTGTTTGTTATCACTGTTTATCTGCGTTGTGACTGAACGGTTTGCGATTTGAGGTTTATTTTGTTTTGAATGTAAAGAAGGTTTTTGGTTTTGTGTGGTGGGCAGCGTGTTGTTTCGTTGATACTTTATTAGTGTGGAAACTTTATGAACATAGAATTGAATCCGTACACTAAACCTATACGTATGCATATTTTTATGTTAAATTTCTGAATAAGCTTAGTTAAGTTACTCTACTTAAAAAATAAATTCGCTCAATTCTTTTGCATGGTTCTTAATATTTTGAAAAAGTTTGCTAAATGAAAACACGCTTTTTTATAGTAGCCTACTGGTTTCAAATTTGATAGTATTAGTCTGACACCAAAATACTTCTACAGTACGTATAGCCTATTACTTCAGGCAAAGCCCGGGGGGGGGGCTCAGAAAACTTGGCCTAGGGCCTCAAAAATCTTAAATCCAGCACTGGGTTTTCCCTTTACGATTTCATGAATTAACGATACAGTGACAATAAATTACAATTACATTACACGTTATTGTCACATTATACATCCACTAAGGGGACATTCATTGCATGTAACTGAACGTTTACTTGACACCTGCATGATTTATTACTGTCTGGTTTACGTGTGACCTAATTAAGCAGTTTCGCCCGCCAGGACATTGATATTAGCGATACTAACGACGTGTGGACGATACTGGATTAGTGTAACTCTCTGCGTTAATTTATATTTCATACGCATGAGATAGGGGTCGTTATTGGGATGATGTATTTGCCCCCACAAAAGATGAGTGGCGTTCTGACCTTCTAAGTTGCCTCAATGTCAACTTACATCACCACCTACCAACTGTTAACACTATTCAGCGTGCCCTTACACGACTGAACCTTGCACTACAGTAAGTAAGATAGTTCTCCAATATTCTTTCATCTTTTTACTGTGTCTCTTCTTCCTGTCTTCAGTCCACTTTGAACCTGCGTTTTTCTCTCTCCTACCCTGAACTCCTTCCATTTTTAACACTTTTGTCCGAAAAACGTCTCTTTTCTAATTGCTTCTTCTGCGTTTATATTATTTGTTTCTAAATCCTTTTGGACTCCTTTAATCCAACTTGATGTTGACTTCTTCCCCCACAGATATTTGAAGATCTGCTTTGTTAACCTATTGTCGTCCATTCTGTAGACTATAAGTGTCAAAAAAATAAAAGTCTTCTTTTCCTCATTGTTCCTGTTATATTTTATTACTTTGATATATTTCATCATTAATTCTTAATTTCCAACCTTCTGAAGTTTTTCGTAGGTCTAATATTTTCCTAATAATTCGTCTTTTCCAATATTTCTAGTTTGTCTAAATTATAATTCAGTGCTAGACATTCACTTGCAAATAGGCATTCTGGCTTCAGTAATGTACTGTAATGCCTTATTTTCGCATTTTTAGATATGCATTTTTTGTTGTAAATATCTTTAGTTATACCAAATGCTCTTTCCATTTTATGAATCCTTTCTTCTATAGCAGATTTTTCTAAACCATTCTCTTGAATTATTTCCCCTAGATACTTAAATTTTCTACGTATGAATATTTATTTATATAAATATTCACTGATAAATTGATAAGTGCTTATAAATAAATATTTAAAAAAAGTTTAAAAATTACGACACACGCAAGTCTCATCTAGTGTCTGGTTGGTCGGTGATCCGATCGGAATTTTTTATCGGCCACACAAAAAAAAACCTAAGGTAGCGTCACCAACATTTGGCCTGAAAGTTTCAAAGGATTAATCTTACCTAACCTATATAGCACAACGCAAACTTCGGACATAGCCTATTATTTTTCATGGGTGGAGATTAGATCGGATGATAATGGTCTACAGGACTATGCTGAGCGTTGTGGAATCAAGCTTACTGAAGTGGAACCGATATCTCGCGTCTCTCAGGAAGCAAGCTTCCTGAAGAAAAGTCAGGTCTGATTTTTTCAACGGCCTATAGTAGACAGGCCTACTGTACATTTAGGGTATGAAAATTCTTGTGATCATCAAATGTGACAAATATTCAGGAGTGAGGTGGGACAATGTAGTAAGAAATCAGGAAGTCCTACAAAGGATTGATGAAGAAAGACAAATGCTTAAGAGTGTAAAAAAGAGAAACACAAATTGGCTGGGGAATTGGATGAAACGGAACTGTCTGTCGAAGGCGGCACTTTACGTATGGCTAATGATGAGTGCATGAGAAATAGAAGAGAAAGGGTAGGATACAGATGGTGGACACAATTAAGACTGAAGGAGAATATAAAGATACAAAGAGGCTGGAGAGTCAGACAAGTTCTGAATAAAGCGTGCGAACAAGATATAGACGGCTATAATATTTTTGTTGATTTTATACAAGCTTACGATTCGACAGATAGGGATAAACTATCTAATATTTTATACGAATTCGACATACCAGTGGCTAATACAGTAGCTGAAGTACGAATACAAGGACACATGACAGAAGGATTTGTAATCATTCGAGGGTTAAAACACGGAGACGAGCTGGCCCCGACCTTGGTTAATATAGCTCTGGAACATGTAATTAGAAAACTATCAGTAGGAAGAAATAACGTACTGACAAACAAATCGGTCCAATTAGCAGCCTACGCGGACGACATCAACATAATGTGTCGGACAAAAAATGCAGCAGAGGAAACGTACTTTGAACTCAAAGAAAATGCTAGCAATATAGGCCTCAAAATCAACATAGATAAAACAAAAATATTAGTGCAGACTAGAAGACAAAGAAACTACGGAACAATCGACAATATCGAAAATGTGGGCAACTTTAAATATTTTGGACCATATTAGAAAAAAAACGGCACAGAAGAAGCCGAAATCCGGAACAGGATAGTCCAAGCCAATAAAGCGTATTTGCCACATCAAGTATCTTCAGATCCAAAGACATCCACAGAAACACGGAATCCACGTAAAAAGACCAGCGGGAAGACCGAGGAGAAGATGGGAGGACGCAGTGGATGAGGATGCGAAAAAAATACTGAAAGTGCGTTCCTGGAAGGGGATGGCTACCGACAGAAGAGAATGGGGGGAAAAAATTGAAGAAGGCCAGAGCGTAACAAGGGCTGTAGTGCTATAGGAGAGAAAAGAGGGTGGAGAAGGACCGGGAGGCTGGAAGACTGTCACATTAGGACCTGTCGGGGAAACGGTTGATTGGTTGTCCGCAGTCATTAACGTATTCTCACATCACCTGGAATAACAATACACAATTACAAAAAATCTGAAAGCAATTACAAAAATAAATAAATAAATAACATAATAGCAGTGTTTTAGAGCCGAAGGCGATATAAACTGAACAGGCAGCTATTAATCGATCAACAAGCGGTTTACACCATTCACCCATGCACAGACATCATCACCGTCACCTTCCCCAACCTTGCGCCGTCCGTCGGGCTGTATATAATTGTTTAACATGTACCCCAGTTTCGTGAGTAAACTATTCCGACTCGCTCCGCTGTGTGTAAACAAGGTGTTACTGGATATTTATGGTACTGGCGACAAAATCGATACAACCACTCTTACTGGCCAATACGCGCAGCAAACGTATTACGCCGAAAGTCGTGGGATACAAAAAAAAGTATGTTACGTAATGCGAGAAAAGTGTTACGCCATTACAGAACAATCTACGTATTTCTCGGCTGTTCCAGTGGAATCCGGCTGTAACGTTGTGTGCGTACGCGATTCTCAACATGCGTTAGCGAGACTGTTCCAGACTTCGCCGGCCGCGCGCACTGTGTCAAGGCCGCAAGCAATTACGCTCTAGTGTAGAGTTGACGTGCGTACTATGGATTATTCTGGAATCTCAGCGGGGTATAAATATAGGCATTCAGCGACGGTCAGTTGACTTTTAGTGGCGATTTATTCCAGTGCGGTTCGAAGTATTGTGGCGAAGTGTTATGTGTTTTATAATTGTGCGAGACTCGTTGACATTATAATTAGTTGACATTATTATTGCGTGAACAGTTCTTATTTGATTCGTTGTTGATTGACTATCTTGTTGATTACAAACTGTTTAACTGTGATAATTAAAGCTGGTGATTAGTGACTTCATTGGTGTATTGTATTTTGTTTTCCACTGTACCATACGACGATCAGTAGACCGTCGTAACAGTATAATCCAAACGTCTCTGCAGAAACTAAACCACACACTCTACATCTTATTGGCAAACATATCTTTATTCTGGCAAAATTTAGCAATCTGTACAGCAGGAACACACACACACCTCCAAAACGTACTATCAGTCGATGCTGGCTAAACTTTATATTCTTCTTGTCTTTACCAATTATTCTTACTTCTCAATCTGGAAAATCTGATAACTTTCTACACCAGTTCATGAATATATTTAACTTTCTTTTACATTTAACGAACAGAAATCTAGGAAATATATGCACGCGCGCACTTGCACAAATTGTTGCTGGGCAGTCTTATATGTATATTATTATATAACGTGTGTCGTCGTTCTTAACGTATTCTGTAAAATGTAGAAGTGTCAGAGTGTAATTTGTGTATGTGTGTCTTACCAATTCGTCCTCGCTCGGTAACGTAACTTACGATGCTTGAGTCCGTAGCGAACGTACGGATAACCAGGTATCGTAGTCCCGACCTGAGGTTCACTAGGAGTGTATGATTCCTGGGTGGCGCCAAATTGTTTATTTAAAACAATTAAAAATGTATTATTATCAGCGGTTCCGCTCTGGCGGTGTGGAGAATTCAATTTGTCCCGCCGCTTATCGATTTGTATGATCACTTTGTTGTATTCGCTGCTTGAGCGCTAGTCACCACTTCATAGACGTCCGCTATAATTTATAATATTAAGAATACACCTTCCTACTGAAAATAAAACACATTTGATATACACAGTATTGATTTATTAACGATTGGTTATTACTGTTTTCATTGACACAAGCTATATTTGATTTCTTATATAATTTTGCACCGGTTATTTATTTATGAGACAATTTCTCTCTGGGTTTAACAAATCGATTTTGAACGTAACAAACATACAGTATGGCGTTCTACCAAAGTAGTCAACAAATAATTTCGTTCAATCGTATGGATTCTTTTGATCACGATGAAAGGCTTAGATGCAATTACAATAATAAAAATACACAACCTTACAATGTTTCTACTTAAATCTTATAACGTGTAACTGTTGGAGTGTAGTGAAAGTGTTTTAAAGGTTCGTAAATTAATACTAGGTTAACTTTATAATTTGACAAATTTTCAGTGTCTTACTATTTTTATTTAATCTTTGAAAGAGAATAAAATTGGTTCAGTGATATTTCAGAATATAGTGAGAAATATTCAAAGTGCGTTATTTCGGAAGTTTAGATAATTTATAGGATACTTAACAACTTCTTAGCATGTGATTAATCTGTTGGTCTGGAACAAAGGACTGTAGCAGCAATAGAATTCAGTTTTCCATTATTCGGGCTTCTGGCATCTTTTTCAAAGTACTGGGATTAATTTATTCACTTCGTCTTGAATTAAAAAGTCTTCTCCATCATTTAATTGAGTTCAGTGATAGTCAGCCTCCTTCTCGTTCAATTTTGACAATTTGTTTAACTTTTAAAACATTTTAAATAAGAAAATTGGTTGTTCAGAATTTGGCTTCTGTTTTTCATGAGCGTCACTTTTTGAGTAACGATATTGAACGGTAATTTTCGCTACCAGTCCCGTTTCTATGGTTACCAAAGAATTCTGATTGGACTAGCTTGATATAAATCCATTGTTATCAAAATTTGAATTCTTTTAAAATCTTCATATATCTTCCGACTTTCTTCCTTCCATTATCTTCCTTCTTAAGTATTAATTATTAGCACTGTCATTTGTATTTTCTTACAAAGATTATTTTGGTATCCCACAATATTGGGTTATTTGATGTTTTCTAAGTTTACAATTAATTTAATATTTACTAATTAATTTTTCTGTTTATATAACTCCTTATTTTAATATTTTGTTTTTAATAAAATTTACCATTTATCTTTGGTTAATTAGTCACCTTGGATTTGTTAATTACTTGGCTATTTTCATACAATTAGTATTTGTTGGTGTTTGACCGTTAGGCCTGTCTCAAGTCTCAGTAGCCATTACTGATTTTTGATTATTTCATATACATTATATCTCATTTTGTCCTAGAGCTTTATTTTGTTCTTATAATTATGTTTATTATCTATGGATGTGTTTTGGTTCAGTCTTGGTTTGATTTTTGTGTGTTACTACTGTTTTATTGATTATTTATTGTTAATTATTTACCAACTGGTTTTCTCTTTTCTATCTCAGACATTGCTTTCTTTTCTTATTTATTTACTCTGCCAATGTCAACAATATGGCTATTAATTACTATTTTTTCATCATATAACATATAACATTTAGGTATATGTTTGGGATAATTACCCAATCCATATCCTATTCATAAGTTTGTTTAGACAATTAATTAACACTTATTATTTAATATTGGTGTACAATTCATTACCTTTGATTTATTGTTCGGGTGATAAACAACCTCACCTCTATTGAACTTGTTTCATTAATCTTCCCTTATAACATGGGTGTTTACTTATGGTTTTAAACTACTTATTTTATAAAAACTCTTTGCTTTCTTTTCCATGTCAACACTATCTTATTACTTTGTCATGTCATTCTCACCTTTAAATTCTACAATACACTTTTAAGCTCTACAATAATATTCTTTTATAATCACTACAGTTAATATCACTCTTCAGTGTTCATTATTACTGAATCAATGGTTTATTTTAAATATTATTCTTAACAACTTTCTTAAATGTTATTGTTCACTATCAAACCTTAAGTGTTTGTTACTTTTATTAAGTGTTTATCTTAGCCTTCCCAATTTTCCCTATTACTATCATTGACAATATTTTTATTTATTTAATCACTTGCACTTTTAAATTATTTTGTGTTTATTATAATTTACTCAATGTTTCTTTTTCTATCATTTCACTTTAGGGTAATTTCACTTTCACTATGTTAACTTCCGTTTACTTCTCACTATTTCAATATCTTTCTCTTTCTCTACACATATTATATATACTTATTAATATCATGTCTTTCTCTATTAACAACTTATATGTACTTCTAATTCTTTGGCTAGTGTATTTTTAGCTATCGTTTTTTATTAATGACTAATTACAATTGTCACTCAATCAATACTAACATTCATCATTTATTTTGGTTCTTTACCGGTTGCATTTTCTTTATTATATTTGATTACATTATTTCTCCCTTCTCTATTCTCTATGCCTTGTCTGTGTTTTCTTTACGTGTTTCATTTTATTTTCTTCATCGTTTGTTTGTTCCCTCTTTGTTCTCATTTTTCTTCTCCTTCACTTCTCATCTTGTTTACTTTTATTTTGGTTCTTAGCTGGCCAATCTCTGGGGTTGGGTCAATGTCGTTTGTCTGTCAGTCTAGTCGGTGAGTTTCTTTATTAATCACTTTTAGTTTATAACTCTTTCTCCTTCTTTCTTAATTACATTTTATATTTTTATTCTCTTCATTATTTATTTATTAAAATATATTATTTTTTAGCATTTTTTATACATACTTATAGTCATCAAATATGATCTGAATTTGGCGATGTTATAATATAAGTATGCTGTTGTTGGTGTACATTTATATGGGCTGAGTAGTTCCTGTTATGCTTTCTATGCTTCGAATCCTTTTTCTAGAGTCATCTTCTAAAGTATGTATTTTACATTACAAACAATGATGCGGTGAAGAAGCTGCGAAAGTTCAACATGTGTGGGTCCATTACAAGTCTAAAATCAACGAGGAAATAAACACGCATGAAATTCTACAAGGTGATGGCCCATCTCACACTTCTATAAGGGTCTGAGAATTGGACTTTAACGAAGTCCCAGGGCAGTCGTATTCAAGCGGCCGAAATGAGATTTCTCACGCACGTGGCAGGATATACTCTTCAAGATCACAAAATAAATGTCGACATACGGCAAGGGCTGCGTATACTTGATAGAACTGACCAATATAGACTAAACTTGCTGGAAAATTTTAACCGAGTGGATGACAGCCGCATCTCCAAACAACTATGGAATCATTAGCTGAAAGGACGGAGAGGTGTGAGCGTCCGAAAAAGCGTTGGAGTGACCAGTTCTAGTCTATCTGCTTGGAACCAGAACAAACCAGTTTTTGGTTTAATTCTTTTTGAAGATGATGATGATGATAACGATCTTCGAAAGTGTTTTGACACAGACATCGTGCGTGCAGAAGCTGTAAGAAGGTCGAACAATACCATAAGAATCGATGTAGTTACGGCAACCAACTGCACGCAAAACCCCACACACTGTCTCTACCCCTCTCTACAAAACCTTTTTGACCAAACGTAAATTATCCAGTAACCCGCAATAATAACGTAAAACGTCTGAAAATATCTATACTCAAGTCTGTGGTCTAAATGCATATAAAGTACCTTCTTATGTGAAAGCTACTAACGAGTTTTAAGAACCAAACGTACGAAATTAATTAAAATCTCAGGGTTTGTCTCAATAGTGGCTGTAGTCTGCGGCTTGGGGGAGGGTCTACCCCCCCCATAACCGTGTAAGTTTGTCTTTCTATATTTTAAAGTATGACCTGTGTGTACTATTGGTTAATACTTTAATTGTAATTAGTATTTATGTTGAATTATTATTGTAATTACAGTCTACTAAGATGGCCTGTTCCACGTTACGTTTTAATACTACTGACTTGGAACACTAAGTTTTTTTGGTAAAAATTTTACATTGAACCAGCTTTCGCTTATTACAAGCTTCATCAAAGGCTGCTACTACTGTCTGACCGTAATTTGAAGATCGAGCAGTGGGTTAGATGGGAGAAGCAGGCCAGGTACTACGGTTGGCTAAGTGGGGGTATTGTAATCTCTAAGCTGAGAACATTACCTCGTCAAACTAGTCCCTCACCCCTCCCGGCAATTAGCGCGTCTCTTGATCTCTTAATGCATTCACGCATTTCTCGCGTGGCTTTCACTAGAGAAATTTGTTTGCGCTCTTCGAGAACACTTCGCTGTTATCGTTATTACATTTATTATTTACTTCGTTGTTATCGTTTAAAATTTATTATTACTTCGTTGTTATCGTTATTAAATTTATTATTTACTTCGTTGTCAGCAAATTTTAAACAGTGAACTGTTATTTTTGTGCGTTTTCAAAACATGGAACAACAAAAACTTACGTCAACACCTACCACTAGCTTCAGAACTCCGAAAACAAACCGTTAAGTAATTCGCAGTAGGGAGCGCACCGTTGTCAGCAACATAATAGAAGCATGTGTACAGGAGGCAAGTTCAGGAACTCTGCTGGCACCTATTACTTGCCCTAACAAGAGAGCAGCCCTTTATACGAGAAAAGCGATAGCAACTATTGGACGAGTTAGGAAAGAAAGGAAAGATTCTCCAAGAGGGGATCTAAAGTCACTACAGAAACCACGAACAAGAGTGCCTGTTGTGACTGACAACTTTGAAAATTACAAATTGTGCCTTCCGTCAGGAAACTGCTGGCTACACTGAAAGAGAGAATTAATTTCCCATACGGCAAAACATGTAATGATCGAAATTTTAAAAAATTTTAATTCCTCGATCAAGTGACACGTTCCCACACTCAAGTCGACGGACACAAGCCCAGGTCGTAAATAATGACGAATCAGGGGCACGTCAAACCCGACGATAGTGCGAAGACAAAGAAAAAACGTCTGAGCACTGCACACAATAAGTATTTCAGGGCGTCGCTGACAGCTAGCCGTTTGTCACAATTTACAGCACCCAACAATCTGAAACAAAGACTTCGTACAGCTGCCGAGTTACACGGAATCGAGATGGAACGCCTGCTGTGGAGGTGAAGCGTAACTGCACAATTATGAAAGGCTTTACTATGTTACAAAAGGAGTACAGAGAAATTTTAACGGAGAGATAGACAATAGACGTAACTCAGTGAATACTGCCAGTGCATCCTGCACAGCGTGAAAACAAACCTTTGACAGTTTACTGAGATTTACGACTGGAAAGTAGTGTTCCACCGAAATGACGCCAACGAAGGGTTGATAATCGGCGGAACGAACGTCGAGTAACTTAAACAATTAACCAAGACTCTGGAGCCTGTTAACAAAAGCTCAAGTCAGAACCTTAGGGAAAGTCTAAACAAAGGATAACAGAAGACCATGAAATTGCCCTAGTTTCTTAGAATCCGTGCTACGCTCGTCACATGAAACACTCCGGGGATGACGACGACCAACCAGCGTCAAGCATCTTCTAAGAGAGGTGGTGGAGAGAGTAGGAAGGGTTCGGACGACGAATCGTGAAACAGAGGATGAGATCTGCAGAAGAGTAGGAATTTGTACGACCAATCAAGAATCCGAGAAGGCGTAGAAATCCAAAACTTAGACTTATGGGTAAGATGTTCCAATAAAACTGTTTGGCGAAGACGCGGAGCGGGCAGTCAGTCATTCAATCGAGCAGTCAGTTAGTTAATAGTAGCAGTTGATAGTCGCAATTAATAGTCAGAAGTTAGTACGTACGATAGACAGACGATTGATTATGTCGAAACAGTAATACGGTTCGTGATAGAAACAGTTTGTGCGACCGACCGGATTCACAAATTTGTAAATTCATAAGTGAACAGAGACATCGGTATAGCCACACATATACACAATTCTGTGCGGGAAACATAAACTATAAGTGCGCACGGGACTTGAAACCTCAACTGACACGCACATAGTAACATAATAATTAACATTTAAAGTAGAACAGTGAGTGACACTTCAAACATTCTCACATCACAATGTATCACCCTGTTGAACAATTAATTGAATAAACTATACCAAACAATTAAGCACGCAGTACGCGATACACCCAGATAGACGGAACAGTTAACCAAGTACACAAACATGGCAAACTTGCAGAACAATTCAGTGTAATGACAACATTAACACCTCACCATTTGAACTCCGGACACTCGACATCAGCGGGTTACCACAACACCATACACATGACGGGAGTGGAGATTTAGTGGAGTGAAGTGAAGTTATCAGTGCTCTTCATAACAGTGATTATGATCTTCGACGAATCATCTAGAAGGTATCTTCTCACGACGGCGGAATTGGATAAACACTCTCAAAAGATAAGCTTTATGTCTACTTAATCTTAGTAGTATATACTACTGTTCTGTTGTCTCTTTTCAAAGAACTAACCCCAAGAGAATAAACATATATGAATCATATGAATCATAAAATCTATAAAATGACACTAACGTAATTCGTTATCTGAGAAATAATGAACGCATTTTAGGTAGGAATAAGTATATTTGTTAATTGTTTATTGTTCGTATATGTTATATATATGTGCATTATTTACTGCATTTGAATGTACCATGTGTTTATGTTTCAGGAAACATCGTATAAATTGATAAATTGTATTTTATATCATGTGTTTTAATATGTATGTAATTTGCAGGATATAGTTACTTACTTAAGTAACAAGTGTAATAAATAAGTAGTTAATTTACAGTATTCATGCGTTCATTATTGAAATTTAACCTTTATTATTGATGTATTTCATTCTAAGTATTACACTAAAAATCTCACAACTTATGCTAAACATCAATGGATACAATAAACTCGACCATTGAAACGTCTGATTAATAGACTCATAAATCGTATTTAATTAGTCACTGCGTTGAGTCTAATCCGACGAATAGAAACAACTTTAGATATATCAAATTTAACGTACAACATAAATCTTTAATTAATATGATTCATAATTGATGAGTAATTAATCTAAGCAGATAATTAGCACAGATTAATATTCACTAGATGTAAATGGTTTACACAATTAATTACCACAGATGTAAATTACATTTACACCACTAAAAACAAAGCTTAGACAACTATTACACGATATGGGGTTTAAGTGGAAACGGTTCTGCAGTAAAAGAAAAGTGCTAGTAGAGCGCAATGACATCATTGATTGGCGGTGCAGTTATCTGATGAAAATGAAGAGGTATCGAGAAGAACAGCAACAGATTTTCTTCCTCGATGAAACTTGGGCAGACTCAAATATCACGTTCCGGAAATGGTGGCAAGGGCCAGGTGTAACGGGGGTCGCCGAAAACATTAGTGGAACCAGTAGATTTATTATTGTCCACATTGGTTCCAAAGATGGTTTTTTGCCTGGAGCGGAACTGATTTTTAAGGCTGGGAATACTAAGGGAGACTACCACGGCCAAATGAATTCCGAAAATTTTTCAAAATGGGTGAAAGAGAAAGTGCTGCCTGGTCTTCCTTCTCAAAGTGTTGTAATTATGGACAACACTGTGTAGAACACAACAAGATCGTCGACTAAAACGCAGATGATTACTTGGTTACGTCAGAATGGAATTGTAGCCGATGAAACCTTCAGGAAAACTACGCTGTACGAGCTAATAAAAGCGAAGAAACGGCCGGAAAAGGTTTTCAAAATGGATCTGGTGTTCGAGGCCCACGGTCACACTGTCGTGCGTCTTCCACCGTACAACTGCGACCTCAACCAGATGGAAATAGCTTAGGCGAAGTTGAAGCGACACATCCGCTCCAAAAATGTTACAGGAGAGTTGACCATGACGAAACTGAAGGAGCTAATTGATGAAGGTAAGCTGAACAAAATCATATTACCATGTACTTTAGAAGCAAATATAGTGGAACTTGGGTTGTTCATAACGAACGCGTAAATTTCTTCCTTGTAACCGATATTCGTTTTCCCCGCGAAATACGGAAAATTTTCCCATAAAGAGATAGGCTTCATATTGACAAAAAAGAAATTAAACAAAAAGATGTATGAATTACAGAATTTAATTTTAAAAAATAAATTAACTAAGCAAATGCATAAACTACAAAATTTAATCATGTAAATTAACATTTATGTTTAGTAGGCTATACACTAAACTAATTAAGTTACCTGTAATTCACTACAGTTCACTGTAGTGCACAGAAGCTCGAGTAAATTTAAATCTAATGTTATTATTCAAATGCCGATAAACAGTATTTCTTAGAAACTGTTGAATTAGAAGTACCGCTTCCTAAAGTCCGAGTTAATCGTACTTTTTCATAAATCGTTAAGATTTAACGTTTGATGCCTGATATTTTATGAATTTTAAATACAGTAGACTCCACACTAACAGACAGACGGAAGATTCAAACTAAATGTAAATGAAAGGAACACTGTAAAACTAAACTTAATAAGGTCTAAGAATACAGTACCTATTCTTAGGGCTACGCGACAAAACAACAAAAGATACACAGATAACGAGTAGCAATCATTTAACAAATGGATAATTCCAACAAATACGACATGTCAATCATTCCATGTGAAATGTGTGGTTTTACAATATAACGTACACTATGGTATACTGTATGTACATTACAAAAGATTTTGCTTATTTCTGGAGTACATTCGTAGAAGGATAATTAGTGTAGGCTAAAAGAGTACTTTCATTATCAGTTTGTATAAGAAAACGTACCGTATCTGAAATAAATTGGTCGACAGAACCAAAGATGAATCTATAAAACAAAAGCAAGATAATTATTAAATTATCTAACTGGAATGTTATACGGAGACAGTCTGGCGACAGGAAGTCAGATAACACACAAACACGGCACACAGATTAGCGTAGGCAAACCAACGGCTAGTACACGTATTTTACCCGACATCGCTTACAAGCGGCCGCGTGGTGGGGGAGAGCTGCTTCAATCATCCGGTCGCGGCCAGACAGTAGCAGCGCTGTCCGTCTAGTTTTTGGTGACGGCGCGGTCGTTCGGAAGATCAATGTTGTGTGTGTGCGGTGTGATATGTTCGAATAGTATGTGTGATCTGAATTGTGTCTGTTAATTTAGGATGTCGTTTTTATGTGTTTTTGTGTTTGTATATTTCTAGTTGTTCAAGAGTGTATAGTTTTCGGCCTTTTCTGTGTACGTGTAGAATTTCCATGTTATTGTCGATGTTTCTGTATGTGTGGTTTGCAAAGGTGGATTCTGTAGTGGAGTGTAGTGCCTTTGTGTGTTCAATGTATCTTTGTTTGAAACTACGTCCTGTCTGGCCTACGTAGAATTTGTTTCAATCTGAGCAGTTCAATTTGTAAACACCGGGTAAATCAAATTTGTTTTGTTCTTTGTGTGTGTGTTTTTGATAGTGTGTGTTCTGTTTTGTTTGTAGTTTTGTCTGCGATTCTGTATTCTGCTTTCTTAAATTTGTGGGCTATTTTTTCAGTGTAGTTAATTGTGTTAGTGTTACGAACTTGTTGTTTTCTGTCTTTGTCTGTTGTCTGTTTTGTGTAGAATTTACTGACTATTGTTTTGTTGTATCCGTTGGGTACTGCTAGATATTTTATCGTGTTTAGTTCGTCTTTGTAGTCTATTTAATCTAATGGGATGTTGTTTAGTCTGTGTATCATGGTTCTGAAGACAGCTAGTTTGTGTTGTATTGGGTGATTGGAGGAGTTGTGTATTAGTGTGTCAGTTGTAGTGGGTTTTCTGTATACACTGAATTTGTGTTCAAATTTTGTGATAGTGAGGTATATGAAGTTTATGCTATTGTTGTACTCGTATTCAGCAGTGGATGTTATGTTTTTGTGTATTTTGTTTGTGTGGGTTAGTTAGTAGCTGTTCGCATTGTCTTTTGTTTCCCTTGTATAGAATTATGATGTCGTAAACGTACACGTCAATAGTGTTAATCAACGGACACGTGATGGACAACAAAATCCAAGAATTAAACTATTATTGTTATTTTCACTTAATAAGTTGGCCTTCTTCACCTTACGAGTTTTGTCTTGCACTGAACGAAAGACAAAGTTACGTAGAGAGGAAAGCGGAAGAAAGACGACACAATTAGCAAGACATCAAGAACGAAATGAGAGCAATTACGTAGACTGCAGACAATTGCGCGCTCCACAGAGGTCACACAAAGTAGCGGCATTATGTCGACACAGATACTACAAGCTAGAAATTTTCTCACGTCAAACGCTGTTTTCTCAAAAATTTCACACGTACATGAGCGCACACTGCAAGCGCATTCGTTTGAGATACAACCCTAGAAAGTAATCTTACGCTGGTTAGTACCGTCTCATGATAATACTGTGACGCTGTCATGCCTTTAAAACATAACATCGTTTCTGACATTTGTCACACGCTCCCACTTCCTTTAGGGTCCACTGTGATTCGTGAATTCGTTCGGGACCCTAGCCTTTAATCTATTTACCCGAGTCTCTGTCTGCACCCATCCTCACATCCGTCGACTCAGTATAGACGTTGGCCCACAGCCCAGACGCCATAAACACCTCCCGAGCACTGCTCGACGACCCGTGAGCCTTCTGTCTCATCCCACCGACCTTGAGGAATTTTAGCTCTCCCACTCTTTCCTTCTTTATCTTGTCCGTGTCGGTGCTCGGCGACAGACTGGGGGGGGGGGGGCTGCGATTGCCTTAGGTGTGCTTAGTGCCGCCTCTGGTGGTCACTTCCTCCTCCTTTGCTCTCTCCCGTGCCTCGGCATTGCCGCTTGGCAGCCCTCCGCGACGTTTCCTGAGCGGTTAGAGGCCGTTATGGGCGGGCAATTCCTACCTCTCAAGCGAAAGGTGTCTGAGGTTTCCCCCATTCTGCCGTCGCGGGTCTCTTCGAGGTCAGAGGGTCCAAATAAATTAACATCATCCTGTCCCTCCAAAAATAAATAAACGGAGGTTCCATTCCTCGAATAGCGCGAGATCGCTAGTCATGGTAACAAGCAGGCATCATGCAGTCATCGGGCTCGCCCGGACACTGCGATCACCGGAGCACGACAAGCTGTTGCTCCGTCTACCTGGACCTGGTCAGGAATTACGTAATTCGTGTGTAACGTCCAATTTCGACCTTGCCCCCCCTCCCCCCGGCCAACAAAACGTTTCAAGCAATATTCTTACAAAATCTGTTTATAAACGTTGCCTAATATCCTTTGACGAGGTCGAGGGTCCAACGTAGGCCCTTTGACGTTTTATGAACGGGGATGAACAAACTGAATTCTGTGTATCCCCTTTATTAAAAGTTGTTATTTAGTTTAGTTAATTTTTATATTTTTCATTCAGATTATATTTAGTTTTTACAGGCACTTGACCTTCCCTTAGTTTCTCCACCACCTCTCCATCATCACACCCACACGTTTGGATACACACGCCCTAAACATATGTTCACCACCCTAACATCCTTTGTTAGTTATTCCTGATCTCTTTGAGAATAGCTTCATAAGGTGAAACAGCTGTCAGAGTTAAATAAAACTGTAAAACGTACCAAGTGTTTATATATTTTTAAAAACCTTTCCTTAAATTGTTCTATTCACACCCTCTCTTTCGACTACATACCTACAATCTTTCACTCCAACGATATTTTGTATTATCGTAAACGTGTTCTCACGTTTCCACTGCCAAAAAAAATCGAATGAATATTTTAAGTCACCAGTATAAATTATGTAGTACTCGTTCGAGAGTGAAGGCGAAGAGAAAATATGAAATCAGAGTGGAAACGGCGTACGGGGTTCTGGAGGGAAGCTGCGTTTCCCCGTGCCGTACTTATCTCTGTGTTCCTACCTGTTTACGACCCATTCATTGCGCGTGTCACTGTCATGCTCGTACTCGACAAACACGGTCGCTTATCATCGTTCCACTATACACCGAATGGAGTGTTTATCAGCGACTGAGTACACACTCAGTGTTTTATAACACGGTTAGTCTGCAACTGCGAGTGCTTGAACGTTGTGCTCACGCTGAGACAGTGTTTTGTACCAAACAAATATGACTCAGCCCAGTGTTTTTTTACTTCCATGTTCCATAAGGAAATGGAAATATGGTGATGGTGAAAAAAAATCGAGTTCGAGATAAGGGCTGATTGATTGTACTACCCTCAAAACATGCAGAAAAGTCATTTTTCGAAATGTGTGTGTGCGCGCGCGCGCGTGCGTGTAGGATTGTTTCTATGGCGAACGGTAACTGCCGCAAATTCAAACAGAATCAAATAATTTTTTGCATATATGCCCAAGTTGAAGATGACTCAAGGCCTATTGATTTTGGTGAAGTTCGGTTAAGGGGAAGGGGCAGTTTACCTGCAACGTTTTATGTTTAACAAGAGTAAAGTACTTAATTTTGATAAATAAAGCATCCTGAAAAGTAGGTCATAATAATCCACTGTAGAAAGGTAGATGAAATATCTTTAAATGAAAAGGTTAGTTGACGGAGGAGGGGGTAATTTTCTATAAGTGAAAGTGATAGTTGAAAGTGAAGGGTATAATTTTTTATATGTGTACTACGTTATCGGCAACAAAGAAGTAGTTTGTTGTTAAAATTCCTTCCCGAGCTGTTTGGCCGTGGTCCAATGTTTTCTGCAAAACCAGACGTTTCGGCAGTGCCACCGACTGCCATCGTCAGTGAAAATCGAGTGCGCTAACGGTAGGTGGTATATATTAGTGATCACAGTACTGTGGTTAAGGCTGAAGAAAGAAGTAGTTTCTATGGAAATATTTCATTTAGAAAATGATTTTAAATATAAATCTTAGAACATGGAAGTCGCGTATGGTTCTCCATACCGATATTTTTGTTTTGTTTTAGGTTACTGTGAAAAGGCTCTTAAAATGACCTGTTTTCGTAGATAAGGTCATGGAAAATGCGGTAGATAACAGAATTAAATTCAATTTTCGTCAAACTAATCTTGGAAAGAAGGGTTCATTCGAAAAATTTGAAAAAGCTCCGAGGAATAAGACTCGGACGTGGAGGTTGGCTTATGAATTTAAACATCTGTAAGATTCTGGTTATATAAGCGGTTTAAAAGAAAGGCTCGAATAAATAAGTGCATCACATTTTCAGATATCAATACAAGTGAATCTCTCAAATAGAACAAAAATTATAATATTACTTGAGATGTTAATACAGAAACAGGTCTATCGATATCAGCTTGATGCCACACTTCAACTGAAGGAATACGTCAAAACGCGAAGACCTGGACATAAACTACAGAAAGCTGTACGGTACTAAACACAAAAAGCCTGCTGTCAATAACTACCAAAAATTTAATCATCATCATCTATCTGTCCAGGATTAGGCAAGTTGCCTGTTCCGGTTTCACCATCTCCGTCTCGGTCTGGCAACATTTCTTCTTCCGGTTGGCTTGAAAACTTTAATTAATAACCAAATACCGAAACTCCCAAGGACTTGGGGAAGCTCACAACTTGGGGAGAGGGTGCTAGCGCTAAGAATATAGAGAATTGCAAGACTGACTAGAAAGCAAAGGCTTTGAGCAACTGACCACGTACCACGGTACATCGGGAATATCGACTTCCACGACCGTGTGACGGTACCTGCAGTCGACTAAACACGAATGACAATCGCAAGACCATGCGAATATCGAGTCCTGGAGAATCAACAAAAAAAGACGATTCAAAAGGACCAAAACATTGCAAAAGCATAGTAGGCCTACTTGTGTTGTTCATGGGTTGTCAGAGCAGAGAGGAGCGATAATATTTATTTAATAGTATTAAAAGTATGTACCGGGCTGTTTGGCCGTGGTCCATGGTTTTCAAGCAAACCAAACGTTTCGACAGCACCGCTGGCTGCCATCATCAGTGGAATTCGAGTCTACCTGAACGCGGATTGTTAAAAGTCAGGCCCACAGTACTGTGGTAAAGGCTCCACCTGACGTTCGGTAGATTCGAATTCCACTGATGATGGCAGCCAGTGGTGCTGTCGAACGTTTGGTTTGTTTGAAAACCATGGACCACGGCCAAACAGCCCGGTACATACTGACACCGGCCGTGAAAGCCTTAGAACTATAATATTTATTTAAGTCTACACTTACGTGAATCACCTTGCTCCCTGCTTTGCAAATTAATTTTCTTGCTAACGTCACTTAAACGACCATACATATTTTGGCCTTTTCCTTTAACTATCATTTTAATTTATAGAAAATTACCCCCTTCCCCTTGAACTACCCTTTTCATTTATAGATATTTCATCTACATTTCTACAGTGGATTATTATGACCTTCTTTTCAGGATACTTTAATTATCAAAATTAAGTACTTTACTCTTGTTAAAAAATAAAACGTTGCAGGTAAACTACCCCTACCCCTTAACCGATCTTGACCAACATCAATAAGCCTTGAGTCCTCTACAATTCAGGCATGTATGCAAAAAATTATTTGATTCAGCTTGAATTTGCGGCAGTTATCGTTCGCCATAGAAAAAATTCTACAGATAGACACTTTTCGAAAAATGACTTTTCTCCTTGTTTTGAGGGTAGTACAATCAGAATCAGCCCTTATCTCGAACAGAATTTTTTCGCCATCGCCATACTTCCATTTCCTTATGGAACATGGAAGTAAAAATGAAGTTATCAAGTTCTTCCCATGAGCCCTTCATTTGATGAACTCTTAATAGAAGTTTAGTTTACGATTGAATTACGTTTATTTTCAGAGAGACAAACAGCTAGTCGGTTGAAAACTCTCAGGTGCAATAAAACCGGAGAAAAAACGATTTCAGGCGGAGAGATGAAGAATAATACTATAGAGAAGCCTGACGATATGATCACAACTGTACCTAGGTGAGAAATTAGTAATAATTTTATGTTATTGTTAGTACTCACTGCTGTCACATCAACTATCTCTGATTTTATTGAACATCTACTCAGAAAGTGTTTTTAGAGAGGCTGCAAATGAATGTCAGTGGGAATGTCTCTAAACGATGAAAGAATAAATAACATAAGTTATGCGAATGATACCGCCATATTCGCAGATAGCTTAGACGGGCTGCAACAACTAATGAATAGAGTGACAGAAAGCAGCCGCAGATATGGTCTAGACATCAATGTTAATAAAACGAAGCTAATGATTGTATCTAAAAACAAGTTCACGAACTGCACCCTTAATATAAACCACAGCCCAGTTGAACGTGTAAGCAAATTTACATGTCTTGGTACTATAGTCAATGAACAATGAGACCACTCTCAAGAAATAAAGAGCAGAATTGAAAAGGCAAGACCAATGTACACCAGAATGAGCAGTTTATTCAAAAGTCACGATTTAACACTAAACACAAAGATGAGACTATTACGCTACTACGTATTCTCGGTCCTCTTCTACGGTGTAGATTCTTGGACTTCGACTGAAGCCACAACTAAGAAATTGGAATATTTCAAAATGTGGCTTTACCGTAGAATACTGAGCGTTTCATGGACAGCACATATAACTAAGCTTGAAGTTGTTAGAAAGATGAAGAAAGAAAGGGAAGTTATTAACACAGTGAAGATAAGAAAGCTTCAGTATCTGGGCCACCTCATGAGAAATGAACATAGATTTTACTTATTGCAGTCCATACTACAGGGAAAAGTACTTGGAAAGAGAGGAGTTGGGCGACCGAGAATATCATGGCTGAGAAATTTAAGGACCTGGTTTAGCATGAATACAACTGACTTACTCCGTGCAGCAGTGTAGAAATTTAAATAGTCTGTATGATAGCCAACATCCGAAATGGACAGGAACTATCAGAAGAAGAAGAAAAAGTTAGTACTCACAGTGATTTACGACCTTGAGATAACAAAAACGTTTAATAATAATTTTTACCGCCGCAATGTATTTTAATAAAATCTGATGTTAAGTTCTATAACTACATAAGATATAATACTTATTTAAGCATTGATGCACATTTAACTGTTCAGGCAACATTTGTTTAGAATCGGAGGGGATTTTAATTCATTTTCAATACAAATTTTTTAATGATTTTGAAACGTTTTATCTAACAGGCGGACGTGGATACTCTGCTAAAAAAAAAAAAAAAAAGTTTAAGCCGATAGAAATGTTTACGTGTATACGGGATTGTCGCTCACAAGTTATCCCGTAAGCTGTCTGGGGACCGACACAAACGATGTACAGTATTTATTTCCAACACAGATTATCTTTTCGCTGCCAGATCGAGCCAGCGTCCAACGGTTAGATACACGTTTCATCAGGCAGACGGATAAATTGATGAAAGTACTTTTTGATCCGCTGCCAACAAAATATTATGTAACTATAAAACAGAGTGGTTCCAATTTAGCACGGTGGAAAATGTACGGTCCTGAACCCACACTTTCTCATCGTCATTTTCCTTAAATAACGTATTTTGAAGTAATTAATAGTATTAAAAATCTGTACAGCGTACACCGTAGTGTCCGTAGTGTTCTGCCATTAAAACAGATTATCTGCGCAACGAATCGCCCGTCTAATTAATTTACATATTCGTGCGTATACTGCGTCATCGGCATTGCTACCAAGACGCAATAGGCGTAATCGATACGTAATTTAACACTTCGATTCTTCGACGAATAGAAGAGGGCGTTTGCCAAGTGTCAAGTTTATCTTTTTTTCAAACATTAGCATCGTCAAAAATTAATTCAGCCTTTCTGTTGAAATATTCCTCTAATTAAACCACAATTACTTCATAAATAAAATTCCATAATTATGTAAATCGACAGTTTGGTACAAAGGCGTAAAGTAACGTGATCTATAAGAAACTTATTTTAACATTGAAAGTGTTTATAAGGACGTGTCGCACATTTGCGGCTGATCGCTGGTGCGTTATCGAAAATGGGAACCGGTGAGTTTCCATAGAAACTACTTCTTTGTTGTCAACAACGTAGTACACATATAAAACTTCGCTTATGAATGCGACTACATTTAACTTATAATCTGTACATTGGTAAATGAATGAATTCAGTGATTGGTGAATGAACATAAATATATATATTTTTTAGATTTATTGAAGCATTTTCAATGCCCTTCTCTGTGCATTGCATTTGTGCAATGCCTGTAAATTTGTTTACATTGTTTATCGTGAAACCACATAACTCGAGTATTTACAAACAGTACCCTAAGCAATACCGTTCCCTCGTGTCGTGTACAAAGATCGATATTTATACATTAACAACAGCAATTCATTTTTTCTCTACGGAATGTTCATACCGAATAAAAATATATACAATAAATGTTAATGATATCGCCACGATAACGAAATATATAGCAAGTAATTACTGATCGTGTTTTCATAACTGGAATATCTAAATATAAGTATATCACTACCGACTCGGAACACAAAGTTTTTATTGGTAAAAACGTAAAAGTTTTACGTTATAGCCTGAACCAGTTTTCGCTTATTACAAGCTTCGTCAGAGCCTGCCACTGGGAGCGCTGTCCGTCTAGTTCTGGCGACGGCGCCGACTTTTGAAAAATCCATGTTGTGTGTGTGGGGTGTGATATGATCGAATAGTATGTGTGATTTGAATTGTGTCTATTCGTTTAGGATGTCGCTTTTATATTTCCAATTGTTCAAGAGCGTCTAGTTTTCGGCCTTTTGTGTGAACGTGTAGAATATCCATGTTAATGTCGATGTTTGTGTATGTGTGGTTTGCTTCAATGAGGTGGTTTGCAAAGGTGGATTCAGTAGTGGAGTGTAGTGGCTTTCTGTGTTCAATGTATCTTTGTTTGAACCAACGTCCTGTCTCGCCTATGTAGAATTTGTTGCAATCTGAGCAATCCAGTTTGCAAACACCAGGTAGATCAAATTTGTTTTGTTCTTTGTGTGTTCTGTTTTGTTAACAGACACAATTCAAATCACACATATTATTCGAACATATCACCCTCACACACACACACACACACACACACACACACACACACACACACACACACACACACACACACACGCACGCACACACACACACACACACACACACACACACACACACACACACACACACACACACACACACACACACACACACACACACACACACACACACACACCATCGATCAACCAAAAGTCGGCGCCGTCGCCAAGAACAAGAGGGACAGCGCTCCCAGTAGGAGCCTCTGACGAAGCTTACAATAAGCGAAAACTGGTTCAGGCTATAAGGTAAAACTTTACGTTTTACCAGTAAAAAACTTTGTGTTCTAAGTCGGTAGTGATATACTTGTATTTAGTTAATCAACAGACACGTCATGGACAACAAAATCCAAGAATGGAATACCTTGTTCAACGCATTCGATTTTTTACGGGATACAGCTTAATTTTTCTCCCACTACGTTGAATTAATTTCTCCCAAGTCTGTTAATTAGGATTAACAGACAGCTTTATTAATTACTTGACAGCTTTTGATTATTTTGCTGTCTCCGGAATCAATTTATCCCACACTATAACAATCGCAATCTACGTACGTATGTTTCAAGTTACTTTTCCTGCTTGCACTATTCAGCTTCATCTAACATCACATAAGCATTTTTCTTCTTTTTTTAAAACTGACATAGAATAACAAATGGCTTCAGATCTTCAACAGTCATGTTACACAATACTACGAATAAATTATCGAGAATTTCGTGACATTATTTAACGTTCAATTGAAAGCGGAGCCTTTCCAATCACAATCAAATGGGATTCGAATCATCGTCACGAAAACGCTGAGTATTGCAAATTTTGAATTATTTCTTCTGATAGTTCCTATCCGTTTCGGATGTTGGATATCATATAGACTATTTTAACTTTCTGTACTGCTGCACGGAATAAGTCAGTTGTATTCATGGCAAACCAGGTCTTTGCATTTCTCATCCATGAGATTCTCGGTCGTCCAACTCCTCTCTTTCCAAGTACTTTCCGCTGTCGTATGGACTGCAATAAGTAAAATCTCTGTTAATCTCTCATGAGATGTCCCAGATACTTTCTAAGAACTTCAACATTAGTCATATGTGCTGTCCATGAAATCCTCAGTATTCTACGGTAAAGCCACATTTCGAAAGATTGCCTTGAACATAGCCATGATGATATTACTAGAGATATCTAAATGATCTTTAATGTAGTGGTTTCTCGTTGGCTTCTACATCCCGATGTCGTTGACTAGTAACTAGTTCATCCGCCTTCGGGGCCGATTTATCAAACCCAGAACAATGAGGTGCCCTACCGCTTGCCAGTTCATCCACCCGAAGCTGTTGACTAGCAAGCGGGAGCCTACTTATTCCGGTAGTCACTCGGTCGCCATTTCCTCGTCAGTTAAAACAGGGCGCACCATACAACCGAGGCTGTACTTTTTATTTACAAAATTTAATTTGTTAAGACCTTTTTTTTTTAAAGAAACTTGCATAAATTTGCACATGATCTTGTGCAAGACAGTGGTACATTGAGAATAAGTACAAACCAAGAAACAATTGTCTTGTTAAACAAAAGAGAGTCTAAGAACAGGAGATTACAAATCTAATTAGTGTATGAGTGAAACTAAAGGCGCCAAGAAAGTTATACAAGGGAAACAGAGAGGGTGAAATGAGAACGAGAGGAAAAAACAAGGAAATGGTTTATAGACAACGTGAACAATGCCTCAAGAGCCGAAGGCGTGAAGAATTGGAAGGAGATTGCTTCCGAGGAGGAGTAATGTAATCATTAGTGGTTAAAAAATTGAAGAACACGAGAAACGCCAGTCCTCTTAAGGGGAGACTGTAGTAAAATTTTTCGAAAAGTTAACATTTTTTAGTTTTTCTTGTGTATTATTTAATTTTTTTCCCGTGAAGGGTTTATGAGGATCGGTCAAAAAATATAACATAAATTTTAACTTATCTGTGTCACCGTTTCGACAATGTTTATGTTTAAAACATGATAAAAATAACTTTTAATAATTAGGCCTACATAATTGAGCAGCCCTATAATCTGTATTTAGCTATTATATATTTTACTATGCTATATGTTGACAGGTATATGTATAAACGTTTTCTGTACCAATTCTAATATTTAATTGTTGATTCCTGCTTATACTCCTGCTTATATTCCTGCTTATGTTTCCTGAACATATACTCATAATTAATTACATTATGAGTAATTTAAATTGTAATATTGTATAAATTAAGTTCTGAGATATTATGATTTTCTCGTTGTCTTTAAAGAAAACAGTTGATGATGTAAAACCTCAACTCCTCTACCTCAACTCCTTCACATATAGGCTACAAACACGTCACTCAAATAACCGTTCTGTTGTGTTTGACATTTCTTTTGTATACATACACAGGTCCTGATGATACCAATAAAAACTGTCGAAACGTCGACACAAATACGTTAAAATTTGTGTTATATTTTTTACCGATCCTCACAAACCCTTCACCGGAAGGGCGAATTCATTCATTGATTGATGGTCACTACGAATTTAAGGATTTAATTATTATTAGGCCCTATTATTTATTATTTTCTGAACAATCTGGTATACAACATCTGTATATATTAGAATATTTTAGAAATTATAGACTATTTTCTTCTTTATGGTGACATTCTGAATTTTATGAGTTTTTTCAGATTCACTAAAAATTTCATTTTATATATTTTTACTGTTATACTGTTGCCAGTATTACTAGGAATGCTGCCGCATGCTGTAATGCTAGCTATGGAGCCGTTATTCAGCGACCTCTTTAACACTACGTTACTGGAAAAATGCGTTCATGGGAGAACACAAAATTCCAATGAATCTTTGAACAGTGTAATTTCGACAACGCTTCAAAAACAGTGTTCGTTGGGAGAGACACACTAAATACTGGTCTACCAGATGCTGTAGTTACATTTAATACTGGGAATTTAGGCAGAGTTAAAATAATAGAAAAACTAAGTGGTTCAGCAAGAGGTAAATGGACTCAACTGTTTAAATGAACGTCGCCAGAGAAAGTCCATATTTGCTAATACAGTTCTTGTTAAAACAGCTATACGGAAAAATAGGATCATTACGGGAAAAAGAGAAAATGAAGTACTAAATGAAGAGACGTTGTATGCTTTGTTTACTGGAAATTAAAGTAGTGTTAAAATTTTTAATGTTTTGTGATCCTGTAAATTAGTGTTTTTTTTTTTGCTAGTTAGATACACTCTCTCTCTCTTCTAGGTTAGCAGCCCATAGGTTGGTTGCAGCAGCTCGCCATTCTTCCCCCGCTTCTCCGATTTTCTTTCAACTCACAGTATGATGTGCAGTTCATATCGACCATAAGCTGTTTCATGTAGTCTAAACGGGGTCGTCCTCTGTGATTGTTTCCTTCAATTGTTCACTCTATTATTCTTTTAATCAACCCATTGTGTCGTAGTATATGCCCTATAAAACTTAGCTCTTCTGCCTTTTAAATTTCGTAGAAAGCTCTTCTCCTCCTGAGCTCTTCTAAAGACTTCCTCATTCGTTATCTTCTCCCTCCAGCTTATCTGGAATATTCTTCTGTAGCACCAAGTCTCAAATGGTTGGAGTCTTTCCTTGTCACTTTCTCCAATTGTCCCATATTCACTCCCGCATAGGGCAACACTCCCACACGTATGTCTTTACTAGATTCTTCCTTATTTTTAGGCTGATCTGAAGTGAAGAGGTTTTTTTGTTTGTTGAAAGCAATGTTAGCCTCCGAACACATCTTTGATACACATATTTTGCAAACTATTAAGCATATTAGTACGACATTTTCACTATTTGTAAATCCTATTATGCATGAGGTGAGTAACCTATTATTATGTTTCTATTTCTTACATAAAAAGTACAGAAAATAAATATTATAAATTGTTAGAAAACGTCTTTAACTGATAAAACAAAAAAATTGTAGCTTGTACATCAAGCATAATATTTTAATTATTTTAGGTCTTCTTTATGCACAAATTAGCGTTTTAGGGGTCCTAAAAATTTCAACTAAACAGGCACAGCAGTTTTTAAGTAAATTATACCCAAATTCATCAAAATTTAGGGAGGAGGAGGCACTACGGTATCCTCTTAAACACCTTAAGAAGTACAGTACAGCTACATAAAATCACCCTTCGGAAGATCAAGGTCCATAACGCCCTTTAGAGAATCTACGAACAGGATGCTGACAAAACAAAGACGTGCTGCTGACTTAATTTTAGTTCTGTACGGAAACACCAGGGCGAAAAAGTCAAGCGATTCCACGCGACGGTTTTCTTGATACTAAAGTTTCATCCATCTAGACAGATTATACAGACAGATTTAGTGTATCGGAATTTAGAATTCTAGTCTCTCCGCGGTAATGTGTTTCGTGTCGATTCATAAGCAGATGGTACGCCTACACGATGTTTATCGCACTTCCCTTGACTTTTATGAATAATTTAACAGATCACTTACGTATAATGTAACGTATAAGTTGTTATTCACAAGTTTAACCTTATGTGCGGGACAATTAGGTTAACCCTTAAGTCAGCAAGTAAAGGAACACACCTAAAATGCTACAAGGTGATGGCTCTTCCCACACTTCTTTGTGGGTCTGAGAATTGGACTTTAACGAAAAGCCAGGCCAATCGCATCCAAGCGGCTGAAATGAGATTTCTCAGGCACGTGGCACGGTATAGGCCTACTGTCCATGATCATAGAAGAAACACAGATATAGGTACGGCAGGAACTGAATATTCTGAGTATACTTGACAGGATCGCCCCCCGGTATCGGCTGAATTGGTGGGAACATCTTTGCCGAATGGATGACTGCCGCATCTCCACACAGCTCTGGAACTATAAGCCGAGGGGACGGAGAGGTGTGGGACGTCCGAGGAAGCGCTGGAGTGACCAGCTCTAATCTTTGCCTACTTGAGACCGGAACAAACCATCCTTGGTTTAATCCTAGAAGATGATGATGATGATGATGATGAAACATTCATTGATAAATTGATAAGTGCTTATAAATAAATATTTACAAAAAAAGTTCAAAAATCACGACACACGCAAGTCTCAACTAATATTTGGTTGGTCAGCCATCCAATCGGAATTTTTATCGGCCATAAAAAAAAACCTAGGTAGCGTCACCAGTGGCGGCGATAAGGCCCCCGCAGACCCCGCGGCGCGGGGGGGCCCCGACCCTCATGGGGGCCCCAGTTGGCCCAGTCATGGGACATAACTTGTAACATGAAAAATAAGCGTAAACGAGTTGTAAAACGCTTCTTTGTTGAATTATCAGTTGACCATAGAATTGACGACACAGTGAAATCATTTGAAGTAAAAGTTTTCAATGCAACACTAGATATTGTAATAGCTCAGCTACAAATGAGATTCGAAGGATTGCGTTGCATTGATGATAGGTTTTCATTCGTGACGCCTCAGAATTTAGTAAACTTCTCACAAGAGACAATAGTGGAGAAAAGTAAGGCTCTGGTAAATGTGTATCCTGGTGACCTTTCCACATCACTGCCTGACCAAGTAATATCCTTCAAAGCTCTGATGGCCAAAGAAATTGTACACAAGAAAAGAATTCGAGAAATGATGAATTTACTGGTTGAAGAAAACAGCTGCCTTATGAGTTGCCTCCCAGACGTAACTACACCTTTGCAGCTTTATTTAACCATACCTGTCACAACAGCTACAGCGGAAAGAAGCTTTTCAAAACTTAAATTAATTAAATTAAGTCATACTTAAGAAGTACCATGGCCCAAACTCGGTTGAGTGACTTGGCACTGTTAAGCATTGAGCATGAAGAGACACAGAAAACTAATATCAACGAAGTGGTTGAAAAGTTCTTAGCTATAAAAAAAGAAGACTAGGCTTAGGAAAACAGTGAACTTTGGTTGATCCTCATCTGTAAATATTGTACATTACTTGAGTTCGAGTGTTACTGAATTGGATTAGACTTAAGGAGAACTTGTATAGAGTATATTCAAGAATTTTACAAATTCAGTTACAAACTAATTTAAATTTTTGAAAAAAGCTAGAATGTTACTTTGATATTCGTTTTTAAATAATAAATTTTTAACACTCTGTGTGCGGTACTGTTTCATAGTCTGAATTTAAATCTTTGACGTAAAAATAAATCATTCTTTTTATTTTGGGTTTTTTTTATAGTTTGTATAGAACTTTGTCTATTTAGCAACAATGAATTTTAAGAGTTTGTACACGTGTAAAACATCCTTTGCAAATTGCAAACGCTTTGTGATAGACGAGAAAGTATTCACAAACCATTGTTGCGAAACACGTAAATAGAAACTCATTTGAGTGTTTTCCCCTATTACGTATACAAAATTTAACCATTTTTATAGGGCCCCCTAATTAGTTTCGCGGGGGGGCCCCCGTTTCGTTAGCGCCGCCACTGAGCGTCACCAACATTTGGCCTGAAAGTTTCAAAGGATTAATCTTACCTAACTGTATAGCAAAACGCAAACTTCGAACATATTATTTTTCATGGGTGGAGATGAGATCAGACGATAATGGTCGTATAAATCTTCAATGATGACTGACGTACAAAATTCAACTTTTATGTGGTCTTCGTGCGAAACAAATCCAGACATCATAACAAGAGAATTATTAGAACGCGTTTTACTTACGAAAACGAGGTGTCGTAAAGTTTTATAATTCCACCCGATGGGAAAGCTTGCACAAGAGAATTTAAACATTTAGAACAGTTACTACTACGTAACGCGTTCCACACAGTACTACTACATTCTTTTGTAAACAAAAAGAAAAAAAAACGCGCGTAAGCGTAACGTAACGTTGTTTAAACAGATGCACGGAGTAAACAGAAGTTATCAGTATACGACATGAATAAGTAACACGGTTCATTAAACCAGTAGAGTGTACTGCGACCAACTATGTTTTACGTGCAGCTGGTATCCTTGTGAAAATTGTGTAACTGGTTAGAGCAGCGGTTCCCAAAGTGGGGTCCGCGACAATGTTTCAAAGGGTCCCCAGACACTTTTAAGAAAAAGTAGAATATACCGTAATTTTCTTCGATTTTTTTTAATGCTCTAAAATCTAAATCTAAATTTAGAATCTTAAAACAATTAATAGAAGAATCCAGTTTTTTTTTTTTTTGGTTCAAAACTAATTGTAATTGTAAAAGTAATTTCATACTAATGGCTTTAATAATGTCTTTAAATCACGTCGTGTAGCAGATCTGTTTGTCAGCCGCTCTCTTACACTACAAGAAGAAGATTCGTTGGCAGAACTTTCAACTGACAGTTCATTAAAATTACGGTTTTCGCAATTAGAGCTAGCTGACGTCTGGTTATATGTAATGGCTTACTGTCCTGAACTCGCAAAAAGCTTTGAAGTGTTAACTATCCTTTCCTCTATTTATTTGTGTAAAACCGCAGTCTCCCTGTTCACGTACTTAAAAGTCAAAGTTATGAAATAAACTCGATGTCGAGAGTGACTTAATATTGAAATTACCAGACATTAAACCCAATATTAAAGAGCTAATTATGCAAAAGCAGCTTTATTGTTCACATTAAACTATGTTTGACATCATTAATATTTCAATTTTGCAAATTAAGAGAATTTTGATTTTAATACATTTAAATTAAAATATAAGAGTTTCTATCATATTTACTGTTTGTTTTATTTCAGACCTCAGACGGGGTACGTGAATTTTTAAATTATTTCGGGGGGTCCGGTGACTGAAAAGTTTGGGAACAACTGGGTTAGAGGAAAATCTACTAACACTAGCTAGTGCAGGGCACAAAAGAGGCTTAACGATAAATGAAGCCAATACCAAATACACGGAACTTCAACGGAATATAACAAACAACCAGGCGTACCTATCAGTTGGCACTTATACACTTGAACGTGTCCAACAATTTTCTTAATTAGGTTAATAAATTACTCAGAACAACTCCTGCAGTAATGAAATAAAGTCCCAACAGGTGTTATTACTCAAATGACAAGCTTTTCACAATTGACCTCTACAAATTGAAGATGGCTATTGGAGGATTCGAACGGACCATGAACTGGACCAACTGATTCAGGGTGCCGACACAGTCCGGCTTATTAAGAGTAGGAGGCTTGAGTGGCTGGACCACGTAAGGGGAATGGACGACGGAAGAATGGCTAAGAGAAGTGGAGACTGGAGACAGGTAGGAAGAAAAATTAGAGGCAGACCCAGAAAGAGATGGTCGGATGACGTGGAGGATGATTTGAGATGTATGAACGTGAGGCGATGGAGACGGATGTGTAATGAGAGGATGGAATGGAAGAAAGTCATTGAGCAGGCTAAAACCCACGCTGGGTTATAACGCCAGAAACAGGAAAGGAAAGAAGGTATCCTTGTGAAACTGCAGATGTAGAGAAACGGCCATGAGGTCACCGTTCTTCATTTTTTATATCAATTTACCGTTTTTTTTTTAGAAAAACACTGCTGCTATAAGGTTACTCTAAAACTCCTTGTTTATCGACTGCATTCTCGCAACACCATTGAAACATTAATTCGGCGACAAAGGAATCGGTAAAGATCACACACACACACACACACACACACACACGTGCATGCGTATTACGTTATTTCATATTACTGTATGCACATAATATTACTACTACACCTATTTCCAGAAAGCAGATTTTTTTTAATTCAAAACATTTGCATCACAACTCACTCGATCAACTGCTCCGAATCGCAAGTTGTCAAATCCAGATCTAAGATTCCACATTGTGCTCCATATAGAACGTACATAACATCAAATAATGAATAACGCATTTTAAAGCAGTGAATCGGGGTAAACACATTAAGAGTGTGAATTAACCCCCCTCCCCAAAAGATAAGACATACCATACATACCGCAGAGACATGGGACTGCCAACGATTAACTGGAAGGAGAATATGAATGCTATAGAGAATATTAGTGAATTTTCCATTGATTTAATTAAGAAAGTTGTGTTAGTTTTTAATACATGATCTGTTTTTAATACATTTTGGATTGCAGTGTACGGGGGGCTAGTCTGCATAACGAACGTCTTGCCAATACGTTTGTGCGTGCGTTGGGCAAGGAAACCGTACAAAATGCAAATAAGCATTTCACAGAGCCCACAATGGAAGTTATACTGGCCATGTCGCAATACTGAGGGTGAACAACCTTTCTGCTCCAAATTACGTGTCAAGTGTTTGAGGAAATTCCTATACGGACTCTGCACCGCACCAACACAAGATCACAACAATGACTATTACAATAATACACACTGTACAGCTAGCTTCCAATATGTCTTTACGATAAGATAATGTTACCAGTTTTTCTATAATAAGGTCGAAGTTCTGTTTCACAATCAAAGACCAGACGACGACGACGTGCGTGACTCATCAGTTTTACGTCCCCTCTACACTCTCGATAAAGCGACTCTCTGACGACAGTCTGCAACGCTGTTCGAAGTAAGGATAAGAGCACACTACACCAAATGGCGGCAAACTCTTTTCTTAAAGGACCGGATATTAAATACTTTTAGTATTAGTGGGAAAAACAAACAGTGTTACGGGGATACCTTTAATCTATAGGTAAGTACTTGCAGGAAAAAACGTTTTCCTAATTCCTTTAGTTAAGACTAAATCTATGCGGCGAAACACAAAGAATACGCCGTTGAATTAAGTTTTTATAGGAACATAAATTGAATGTGTTACCATTAAAATCTGTCATGATGAACTGTCACTGCAGATTGTGATTGATTGATTAAAACCTTTGCGGAAATAAGAAGCAGTATGGTTAGTCACCTGATACGCCATTCAAACTGGTGTTCACCACCCAGATCGAGGGAATGACTGAGGGGCGTAGTGGCAGGGGAAGGCCCAGAGGTGTATATGGATGAAATAAAAAGGAAGAAGAAGGTATGTAGTGATTATGAAACTGTCTTCGCACGGGAAGATATTGTAAGCCCACCGGAGGTGTTGGACGAGGAAGACGAAGAGTGGGAGGGGAGGAGGGAGAGGAGGAGGAGGAGGAGGAGAAGAAGAAGAAATCGTCTTCGACGTTTACAATAGCAGAAACGACTTGCGTGTCGTTATAAAATCAACCTGTCCACGGGCCATAGTTCACCGAGTCTATGCTTTTACATTCTCGCCCTTCCCCAAGCATTGGTCTCTTAAACTGCGCCTTTCTCTATCGTCCAGTAATGATCTCCAATTACTACCTGAAGGAGAATGTAAAAAGGTGTCGTGCTCAGGTCAGAGAAAATGCGACAGGAGAGAACAAACGAGGCGAGAGCAATGCAATTGGACTTCCTAGCGAGTATAGGAGGGGGTGTGACATATGCTTTCATAGAAGAGAAATGCACCAGCCTCTCCATCTCACCTACACGTCGGTGGGCCCTGCTACACCCAGGCTGTGGTAACCAATCCCTTCGGCGGAATGGATCGGTAAGCAAATGAGGGATGGAGGTTCTGTCAGGGCCTACTGGGACCGGGCAGAGAGAGCTCGTCAGCTGAGGTGAAAGCAACTCTCTAGGCGAAGCGCACCAGAAATCAAAGTTTCTGGTCCTCCAGGTGGGGGGTTGGATCGGAGAGTTCACATATCCCATCCGTCAAACTCTTTTATGTGCAGAAATCTTAAGGAGGCCTTAACTCAGTAATGTGTTGTCGCGGCGCTGAAGAAGAGGAGGAGAAGAAGAAGCGAGTGTAGGAGGCACTCAGAAGCAAAAGCTTTAGAATGTAAGGTCGATAATGTCAGAGGTTTTTCTGTCAATGAATGTTTTAGAGTTATAGCATCTGACCATCCCATTATGGACACCATCTTGCGTTCAGTCTCTAACCGTTTTACAAACCTGTTTGTAAGATCGTGATAAAGCTGAAACACAACGGGAGAATGTCTAAAACACCCTATTTATTGCGCGCTGTCCGGGTCGTAGTTCGCCGTGTCCGCATTCCTCGTTAGTCAGCATGCTCTTTAAAAAGACATTTGGGAACAGAACCTGGCTACACGCAATGACGCGTAGTCAAGGAGTGCGTAAAATTTATTTACGGTATAGGAATATCATTGGAAACCTCTTCGTCTGAGGCAACGCTAGTATTGGCCTCTCGGTACCGCTAGTATTTGCTAATTCCGTACTTACGGTTCCCGCTCTAATTCCCTGTTCTAACTCCGGGAGCCATTCAAATCTCATGAAACCTATGGTTAATATCGGTATGGAGAACCATATATGACTTCCATGTTCTATATTTAAAACCATTTTCGAAATGAAATATTTCTATAGAAACTACTTCTTTCTTCAGCCTTAACCACTGTATTGCGGTCACTAACGTATACCACCTCACGTTAGCACACTCGATTTTTACTGATGATGGCAGTCGATGCCACTGCCGAAACGTCTGGTTTTGCAGAAAACATTGGACTACGGCCAAACAGCCCGGGGGAAGGAATTTTAACAACAAACTACTTTTTTGTTGCCAATAACGTTGTACACATACAAAATTATCCCCTCTCCCTTCAACTATCATTTTCATATATAGAAAATTACCCCTCCACCTTCAACTACCCATTTCATTTATAGATATTTCATCTACCTTTCTACCGTGGATTATTACGACCTTCTTTTCAGGATACTTTATTTATCAAAATTAATCATTTTACTCTTGTTAAAACATAAAACGTTGCAGGTAAACTACCCCTTTCCCTTAACCGATCGTCACCAAACTCAATAGGCCTTGAGTTCTCTACAACTCAGGCACATATGCAAAGATTCTGTTTGAATTTGCGGCAGTTATCGTTCGCCATAGAAAAAATTCCCCCCCCCCCACACACACACACTTCGGAAAATGACTTTTATTCATGTTTTGAGGGTAGTTCAATCAGAATCAGCCCTTATCTCGAACACGATTTTTTCGCCATCACCATATTTCCATTTCCTTATGGAACATGGAAGTAAAAACAACCTGCGGTTGTAAGACAACTCGTTTTGAGCGTCAAGTGTCATTTAACAATCTAATCGAACACTTAACTTTCCCAAAAAGGTAGCAACAAAAATAGAATATACTCTAAAATGGTAAATTACTTATACTCTACATTTACCCACTGTTCTCTTTTCGGATGAATCTTACTATTCTAGCTATTTCAGAATTTAAAGCAGATTCTGATGTTTACGAACTGAATTCATTTCGTTACTCGAAAAAGAACACATTTTGTTGTCCGATAGGTTTCATCTCCCTCCTTGATGACTCATTCATTCTCAACACAGACATAACTTTTCTTTTACAATAAAAAACCAAACAAATGCGTGGTTAATAACAATCAACACACACACACACACACACACACACACACACACACACACACACACACACACACACACACACACACACACACACACACACACACACACCAGTATGTCGGTATGAAAAAATCCACTTAACAAAAGTTTCGGCTCGCTGCTGTGTCAAAAGTGCTCGGCACAGAATACACTCGACAGACACAAAATAATGAATAATTCTTGGATTTTGTTGTCCATGACGTGTCCGTTGATTAACTAATTATAAGTATAATACTGCTGACTCGGAACACTGAGTTTTTTACTGGTAAAAATGTAAAAAACGTTTTACCTTATAGCCTGAACCAGTTTTCGCTTATTACAATCTTCGTCAAAGGCTGCCACTAGGAGCACTGTCCGTCTTGTTCTTGCCAATAAAAAACATAGTGTCCCGAGTCAGTAGTGCGTATTATACTTATAATTAATAGTGAATAAAGTGTAAAAGCGCAAACATTTACAAACGTTCGAAGTACAGTAATAAGTTTTCATTATATTACGAAATTCGTTCAATCTCTGATATGATTATAATAAATTATGGATGTCGTTGGCACATCAAATTGCAGCGTTATCACTTATTGACAAAGTTTCTGGAATGAGCGCATCCTAAAGAAATTGGGATTTCAGCTGCGAATCCAACTAGGCGGGGACAGAACAATACTGTTGGTAGAGTCCTGTTTACACCGAAATACAAGATAGGTGGACATAAATCATCGCCACAAGATGTCTCAATAGTTAAATGCCAGCTCAGTTACTGACTATATAGTGTATACACTTGGTGCTTGTAAAGATTAAAAGTGTCAGTCAGAGGCGAAGCGTAGGTGGCGACCGCTGTTCTATACGTGTGCATGATAATCAAGTCATTGAAACTGCGACCTACATACGGTACGTACCGACAGTGAACTGGCTCCACTGTTAACAATCCGCTTCTCCAAAAGTTATCGCGACAGAAAGTTACAGTGGAGCACGGTTTTTTTGATGCAGAGAGAGAGAGAGAGAGAGAGAGAGAGAGAGAGAGAGAGAGAGAGAGACACACACACACACACACAATTACAAAACATAAATATAGGTATGGAGACCCATACATGACTTCCACGTTCTAAGATTTATATTTAAAATCATTATCGAAATGAAATATTTCCATAGAAACTACTCCTTTCTTCAACCTTAACCACAGGACTGTGGTCATTAACGTATACAACCTCACGTTAGCACACTCGATTTCACTGATGATGCCAGTCGATGGCACTGCCGAAACGTTTGGTTTTGCAGAAAACGTTGGACCACAGCCAAACAGCCCGGGAAGGAATTTTAACAACAAACTACTTCTTTGTTCCCGATAACGTAGTACACGTATAAAAAATTATCCCCTCCCCATTCAACTATTATTTTCATTTATAAAAAATTACCCCCTCCCCCTTCAAGTACCCTTTTCATTTATAGACATTTCATCTACCTTTCTACAGTGGATTATTACGACCTTCTTTTTAGGATACTTTATTTATCAAAATTAAGTACTTTACTCTTGTTAAAACATAAAATGTTGCAGGTAAACTACCCCTTCCTCTTAACCGATCTTCACCAAAATGAATAGGCCTTGAGTCCTCTATGACACATGCATGCATGCTTGAGTCCTCAGGCACGAATGAAAAAAATTAGTTGATTCTGTTTGAATTTGCGGCAGTTATCGTTCGCCATAGAAAAAAATCTACACACACACACACACACACACACACACACACACACACACACACACACACACATCGAGAAATTACTTTTCTTCATGTTTTGGGGGTAGTACAATCAGAATCAGCCCTTATCTCGGACACGATTTTTTTTGCGATCAACATACGGAATATGGAAGTAAAACCCGGGGCCTTCGTACGGTCCACAGGAAGATACCGAAAGAATATGGAACAAACACAATGTGAAAGAAATCTTTACGGAAACGATTAACTGCTGTCCACTTCTCTGCAGTACACGGGCTATATCTACAATGCATCTCAACAGTCTGCATAGAAATATATTGAAATCGCCATTATCAACAACTTACACTAATGTTTTTTACTCAGAAATATAAAATCGAAAGTGAAGACACAACAATAGAGTTTTTTTAAACTCGTATGTTTTTCGACAGATTTTACGAACCGAATTCATTACTCCACTGCAACAAGATTACAGATAATTTCATACCACACCCACATCGTCATACGTCACCCACAACTATGCCACTCTACGAATACAAAATGACCTCTACTTTCCGCTGCTAACCAGAGAGAGAGAGAGAGAGAGAGAGAGAGAGAGAGAGAGAGAGAGAGAGAGAGAGAGAGAGAGAGAGAGAGAGAGAGAGAGAGAGAGAGAGAGAGAGAGAGAGAGAGAGAGAGAGAGATCTTTTATTTTACTGGAATAATGTAAATAACAGAGAACTGGCTTAATCGCACAAAAGTCAAACCAATATCTACCTATAAGTATAAAACAGATGGTTTGGGGGAATTCCCTTTGAGGAAAAAAATAACACGCACTTCTAACGTAATTTTGATCTCGGTCTCTTCACCACACCACACCTTGTTTTCAATACTGTAATTTTTTAGTTTATTTGAATTACTTAAAATTGTGACTAATTAACCTACCCATAATTCTTCTAAATGTTTTGCCTATAATGTATTATGGATCAAACAATCATCATCATCAGCCGTGGCTCTACAACCCTTGGTGGGCGTTGGCCTGCTCCAAGAGTCGATTCCATTCCTCTCTATTGCATGCCCTGGCTTTCCAGTTTCTTATGTTCAGCTTTCCAAGGTCCACCTCTAACTGGTCTTTGAATCGACTTCGGGGTCTTCCGCTTTTTCTACTAGCGTTTGGCTTCTGATAGAAAATATGTTTCGTAGACTGTCCTTCCAACATTCTCTCTGTGTCCAACCCACCTTAGCCTGTGTATTTTGATTATCCTGACAATGTCCGGCTCTTTGTAAAGGTGGTATAGTTAATAATTATAGCGCTTGCGCCACATTCCACTTTCTTGTACTCCTCTAAATACTGTTCTTAGAATCCGTCTTTCACAGCAACCTAGAAGTCTTTCGCTATTTTTTTGCCATTGTTAAAGGTTCTGAAGGATATGTCACCACTGGCCTGATAAGTGTTTTGTAGATTCTGCATTTCGTGCTTCTTGAGATGAAGCTGGATGTCAGATGAATTAAACAATACCAAACATAATAATAATAATCAACGACAACAGTAATAACAATAACACTCTTAGAGTGTTGTTATCATCTCCTGTTTATCAACTAATATTTTCATATTTACAACTAACAACAACGAGCTGATTGCTCGTTTCGGTGTTCCGCATTCGATAACGTCACGTGTTTCTTACATGGGCTGACGCCGTGTAGTATCAATGTCAATGTCAACGTTAACGCCAATTTAACGTTTATTAACTTTTCATTCCATGTTTACCTTCCTTCGGAGACATTAAAAGTCTTGATTAAAAAAAAATGTCTGGCCACATATTTAGAAATAAAATGACCCCGACGACCTCTGACCTCAAAGTTGAGGTCCATTATTCAATAAATATAATAAGCCTGGTTGGCGATACAGTACAATGATTACCTTATCAAATAGCACACCAGGCGTCACGTACCAGCCGACACTACAGAACGAATATTACGTTCGTTCAGTAGTGAGGTCACCATGCACACTTTACGACGAGCTCTATCCAGCTCATGAAAATTCGTTTAAAACAAACATAACTACATAACTATAGTCTCATCACTCATCAGTGAACGTCATGACATGAATGGCATGGCTAGTAGGTGCTCCTGGGGGGGGGGGGATTAGCTTAAAGGTTGAACTCCTTTTGTTTTTGATCGGCCATCTAAGGACCACACGTCAATTTCAATTCTTTACTCTTTGTTCTTTTCTTTTTTCCAATATTCTTTCATCTTTTCAGTGTGTCTCTTCTTCCTGTCTTCAGTCCATTTTGAACCTGTGTTCCACTCTCTCTCCTACCCTGAACTCCTTCCATTTTTAACACTTTTGCCGGAAAAACTTCTCTTTCAATTGCTTCTTCTGAGTGTCCATTATTTTTTTTCTAAATCCTTTTGGACTTATTTAATCCAACTTGATGCTGACTTCTTCCCTCACAGATATTTGAAGATTTGCTTTGTCAACCTAATGTCGTCCATTCTATATAAATGTCCAAAAAATGATAGTCTTCTTTTTCTCATTGTTCTGTTATATTTACTATACTTTGATATATTTCATCATTACTTCTTAATTTCCAACCTTCTGAAGTTTTTCGTGGGCCTAATATTTTCTAAATAATTCGTCTTTCCAATATTTCTAGGTTGTCAAAATTATAATTCAATGCTAGACATTCACTTGCAATGCCTTATTTTCGCATTTTTAGATATGCACTTTTTATTGTAAATATCTTTAGTTACTCCCCAATTTTATACATACATTTTCTAAAGTTTTTGCGTAAGCTAACGTGAAGTATAAGGATTGGAAAGAATATGAAAAGCGCAGACGTCAAAATATTCTACCTTAATTAACTGTTATTCACATCAAAGATAATAAATCGCATATAATTCGGAATTACTTATTAATTCTAAATTTTGATTCTTAATAGATGTTGTGAAAAATAGTTTTATTTTGAAAAAGAAAAACATTTTTTCTTATCCTTTCGCACTTAAATTTAAGGTTGTTTTCCCGACAATGTTTTAAGCAACTTATAGTCTTGTTAAACTCTGTTATTTTTTATGTAAAATCCAGCAACAACGTCTCATATTTCCGAATTAAAGCCAAGAAACTGCCAATTTCACCTGTTGCAAAACAGCGGTTCAAACTATAAAGATATTGTTACGCCGGTGTAACTGATCGTCGTATGGTACAGTGGAAAACACAATACAAGACGCCAATGAAGTCAGTAGAAACCAGCTTTAATTATCACAGTTATCAATTTATAATCAACAAGATAGTCTCTTACAACAATTCAAGTAAAAATTGTCCACACGCAATAATAATGTCAACTATAAAGAATTCCGCACTAATAACAACACTTCGCTACAAACATTAGATCTGCGCTAAAGAAATCGCTCAACACCACTGAACTGACAAGCCGGCTTCTATGGCTTTATATAGGCCGCGCAGAGGTCTAGTATAGCTTTCCCTCCTTAGCGCACGTCAACTTAATGCGTATCTCAACTGATCTTTAATACACTAGAACCTACTTGAGAGCGGCCTTGACTGCGGCAACACCTGCCACACTCGACGGGAGGAAGAGTGGAGAATGTTCTAGGTTGTTCGATAGGCTTCAGGAGTTATGTCATAGACATCCCTGCAAGAGGAAGTGAGTCTGGACGAAAAGATTCAAATGGAATTATAGGCTCTGCCTTCGTGCGGTCGTGCGTAGACAACTTGTTTGTCATCCAACAGCTAATAGAAAAAATGAATGCAAGGGATTTAGATACACATAACAATGACAGATTAGAAAAGGCGTATGTGTGTATAACTTCGACTCCTAGATGAAAACGATGCAAGTACTCAGAAGCTTTGGAATAAACAACGCACTGATATGAAGTATCTAGGAAATGTATGCAAAAGACAAATGTGCATAATACAGTGGCGACTCGTCCATAAGGTTCATCGGTTCAGTGAACCCCCCTAAATAATTTAAATATGTTCAAGGATTTGTTGAGATAATGGTTTCATATTTAAATAACAAGATTTGCGAGATTAATCTTGTTGACTGAAAAGTAATGGATTCGCGTAATATGCGAATTGCTCGCTACTATTGCTTGGAGGTGCAAAGGAGCTCTCAGCACCTCCTGGACTGTGTAAACAGCTTTGGAGGGGGAAAATCAGTATACGCAAAATTACATTCAACAGTCGCTAAAGCCGAGTGTTAGCGATAGAGATGAATACTTCCGACGAGGGCCGAACCGCACTGACTGGGAATTTTAACATTTTCATAATACCGCCATTCGCCATTATTGATTTTTACCACATGATATTTGTCCGTTTACCATCAGTTTTGTGTCAGATTTCTCTACTTTATTTAGAATCCAATGAAAATGTGTGCAGTAAAGTCTTAAAATCAAATAAAATAGTGACGTAATTGTATTCCGAAAATAAAGTGTGTTTAATGTAGTCATTAAATAATTATATTAACGTTAAGCTGGTCGAAGCGTGTATAACCTTCAAAGTGTTTGCTGGTATTTTTGTGTGTTAAGTGTTCAGGTATTTCTTATTTTTGTGTTCAGTTCATTGATTTGGTAAAATGAATAGTGTTCAATCTATTTTAAAAACAAATTTTTCTTCTCTCTATTAAAGATAAATGCAAAATTAAGGAACTCGGTAGGCCGCTTCCAGTTTTAAATATTAAACAGAAATATTTAACTATCCTTTTATTTTAACTATATATTTTTAGAATAATTTACAAACAGCATAAACACAACTTAATCTTAGGCCTACTAAAAGTTGTCAATAGTTAATGTCTTCATGTTGAGACCCACACCGTGTATTATTTGGAATGGGATAATTGGTCTTATCTTAGTAGAAACATTCAGAAATTGAACCCCCAACTGTCAGAACCACGAGCCGCCACTGGCATAATATTAAGCAAGAACTCGTTCTATCAATATCACCTCACCAAATAAAGCCATGCGACAGGATGCGGCCACCCCCTGAGAGAAGGAAACGTGGTGGACTAATAAGATCGTGGAACGAGGGTGGAAGAAAAGGACGCAGAGACAGAAGTGTGCGGCGATTTAGAACGCGAAGACATCGAAAATCTATGTGAAAGGCCGATAAAGACGAGATAGTGGACCCGAAACTTAATATGGTTCCAAAGGAATGGAATCTTACCGCGCATATGAAAAGAAGAGTGACCGCGGTAGAAACTGAACACCTGAGAAGAAGTGATGGAACCTCACCGCATGACCAGCTGGATGTAAGATTAACGAAGAAGTTACTACGCGTATAGGAGACTAAAAAATAGTTTTGTCACGTTCTACGCATGCCAGAAAATCGATGGCAAAAGAAGATAGATGGCCTTCGGTTATACGTCTTAATGTACTGGATCCATAATATTTTTTTACAATCACGACCAGCGATTTATCTAGACAATCCGCCATTGTTTTTAACGTAAAAATTTTAAAACATCCGTATTAATTGAACCTATAAAAACACAAACTGTAAAGTAAAATAATTGGGATTATGACAATAAAAATTATTGTATTACTTTTAGTTAATTGAATTATATAAAGTGAATTACAGTCTATATAAAACAACAATTCCCCTATGTCGTTAAACCATACTTTTACTTAATTGCATTACATAAAATGTAGAGAGATATACAGTCCACATAAAAGAATAACAACTCTGTATAGTTAATAAATACACTACATAATTCTTAAACACGCTTCTCACGATAAAATATAATACATGATTATTTAGTTTCGTATACGAGTTGCCCACAGTAGGCCTACATTTCGTTAGTGTCATATAAATGATGACCACGAGGCTGTGCGGGACGAATGGGATGCCCGTCGCCCGCTCGTGTGCTGCGTCCCGAGCTTCAAATAGAGTTCCTGCTGCAGGGACCACAGATAGGGCTGGATTTTAGGGTGTGGCCTGCTACCGGCCGTGGGGTTCCAATTAATTAATTAATTGAGGGTTAGTGTTCGCCGAGGCCGGGTCCAAGATTCACCTGGCACAGTTTGGTAGCGACCGAGGGCGCTAATGAGGTGGTTGCCCTGAAATCGGGCGGTGCGGCGATAGATTTCCGGGACAGTGCCCTCGTAGTGGCGTTCAGGGAAAGAACACGCAAGGAGTCTCTAATTGTTTTGTTAGATGTCAACTAGTGGGCTTTGCATGCCCAGCGCAATCCTCGGTTCACGATAGGCTGTAGCTTTCGCTTATGGGTCTTTGCCAAGTAGAATCGCGTAGGTAACCATCGGTGCCACATAGGTGGAGACGATAAGCTTCCCTAGGCGGCGGGTAATAGAATTGGTGCATAGCGGAGACGGAGTGAATATAGTCGATTGGCGGTCTTAAGACGTCGATCGAGGTGGATCACGAGGTACTTAACCTCTCGAGACCAGGGCAACGGAGTGTCGCCTATTTCATATAAAGTACAATAGAAACAAAATCAGCTTTTTGTAACACCGTTTAAATGTCAGACGGGAATTTAAGCGGATTGTAACACACATTCAAACGTTTTTAACGATATGTTTAAATTACTTCTCTGTACTCTCGTATCTACATATGATACAAACGGTTAATTTCCACAAAGCGCAAATTATTATTAAATTCAATATGGAAATCCCCTATGTTCATTAGCGACTTGATACGATTTAAAACCGAAACGCATTATCAAAAATGGTCAGTGCAGTAGTGGCATGGCAAACGCATTTTGCAGATCCATTACAGGTAACCGCTGCCAACAAATAGAATAGGCCCATACAAAAACTTACTCTAATGCTTATTAAGAAAGGTACAGTTGCCTCAGGACCCGAACTGCCTCTCGCGTTGACTAAAAGTTTACAGATTTAAGACATCCAGCAGAAAATTATAAATTAAATAACACTATGATACATGTGAAAAATGAAAATCAAGAGAACAAAAGGAAATACAGAACATACAAGATAATAATGAAAAACATCTAATGAACATAAAGATACCGTCTGATCAATCAATCGTGTTTCACCTTTTCCTGCTTTTCTACGCCTTCCCAATTTGGGCCACCCTTGTAGTGTTTTCATATCAATCTTAACTGAAACCATCATCCCTCTACCTTCTCCTTCCTCCATTCCTCACGCCGTTCAGTATATCCTCAAGTGCCACCATCAGCTGACAAACTCGCTTCATCCAGATCCTCAACCAATTCGTTTTCTTTGTTCTTACATTCTTGATCATCTGTCTTTCCTCACCAATCTATGGCGGAATTTCCTCATTCTTACTTTATCCCGTCATCACAGCCCATCCATTTCCATCATTTCTACATCTCCAATGCTACCAATCGTTTCACAATAAACAATCATTTTACTATTCATTGTAACAGATATACAGAACAAAGGATAAAGGAAATACGGGGTCAGTTATAACTAGAGCTGGGAATTTTAGGTGCTGCACCTTAATTTTTTGTTGCTAATAAAATGCCCAAATTACCTTGTCTTGCAAAGAAAACATTAAATAAACACTCTTAACTGTGTTTTGGTTGCACCTTTTTGCACTTTTTTTCAATGCAAGCACCTTTTTACACCTTTTCTCAATGTCATCACCTTTTTGCACTTTTTTTTTGCTCCTTTGCCGCATTTTATTCCTATAATAATTAAACAAGGAACACCGACCGTGTGCGGCATCACCGCATCTACTATATTTTATACTAGGTGAAACCACTGATAGGCAGATGAGATATATTCTAAACATTTTAGTAGCACCCCTAAATGGACAGCAAGTAAAACCCATGCTGTTGAAAACATACTTTCTGAACAAAACAGACAATGCCAGTGTGATGCGAATTTCAACAACGCATGTATTGTGTTGTGGCCTCAAGAAATAGAATATGATCGAGTGTGGCTAGTACTTACGGACCTAGCACCTTACATGTTATTGGCTATTGCTAACCTGACACTTATGTACTATAAACCAAAACATGTGACCTGCATTCCACATGGACTGCATCGAGTTTGTGAGCCACTAAAAGATGAATATTCATATGCAAATGAATTTCTGTCTTGCATTAAGAAATTGCTGAAAAAGGCTCCTGCTAGGATACAAAAGTATGTTGAAATTACAGGACTTCCTCTTCCAACTTCCCCAGTTCTCACTAGATGGGGTACTTTTTCTGGACTTGTGACTTTAATAACATTGTGTTCTGGGACTTGTTTTAGGCAGACTTTTTAATACATGAGTGAATTTTGAGTCCTTATATGTGATGTAATTGGTTTTGGTACTGTTTGTATGAATATTTACATTTGAAATTTGCACCCTTTTTTACACCTCTTTCAGCTAAATTAAAGCACCTTTTTTAACAAAATTTTGCGCTTAAAATTCCTAGCTCTAGTTATAACAGAGCAGTTGAACTTAACCGCGTTCAGGAGCGGAGCTTAGTTTTTTGACAATGTACCCCTCCGAATTTCTAGACTAGACTGTCTTCCTCTGTGCAGATCGTTCTGAAATCCGTGGAGCTGTAAGAGTTCGGTCGTTTCGAGAGTTCTGAAAGGAGACAGGTTAAATATGTCTCTGCCGCTTCTAGCCACAATGACTCGTAACAACAGAAAAGTGCTCGTCAGAATTGACAACACATTTAGCGGATGTTAAAAATTAGGAGAAATAACGGGAGACAGTTACTAATAATCACATTAAAGCAATACTACAATTAACATTAATTACCTTAACTACAACAACAATTAATGACAGCACTGAAAAATAAGCCAATGTGGCTAGTTTAAACATTTAGTAGGCGGTCGAACGGTAGGAAAGTTTGGAAAACCACAAGTCATATTATATAACGGATCGCATTAACACAATTCTTCTATCACGTGACAAAATAGCAAAGAAATGTTTTAAAACACCGGTATTAGTACTATCATTAGTAGCAGTCTCATGACGATGGTGGTAATGGCAGTAATCCAACCAAGGTCGGTCAGCCATTCACTCACTGTTCCTGCTTGAAGGTTGAGCCCGGATCAGTTTATTTAAACGAATAACAATGAATACGGTGCGCACCCAGCAAACGCTGTTTAGTTAATAAAAATGAGCAGTGCACGGTGCCCCTGGGTTGCGCGTACACACTACATAACGCAACATTGAACAACGGACCCTAAACCTTTCATGTGGCTGGACTGGCATTACACCGATATGTACATGTGTACATTACTGTAGGTTTCCGTAGCCCCGTTTACTTAGTTTTTACTTCAGTGTTCCATAAGGAAATGGAAGTATGCTGATGGCGAAAAAACATCGTGTTCGAAATAAGGGCTGATTCTGATTGCACTACCCTCAGAACATGAAGAAAAGTCATTTTCTGAAATGGGTGTGTGTGTTTGTGTGTCCATGTGTAGAATTTTTCTATGGCGAACGATAACTGCCACGAACATTCAAACAGAATCACATTTTTTGCATGTGTGCCTGAATTGTAGAGGACTCAAGGACTATTGATTTGGTGAAGATCGGTTAAGGGGAAGGGGTAGTTTACCTGCAACGTTTTATGTTTTAACAAGAGTAAAGTACTTAATTTTGATGAATAAAGTATCCTGAAAAGGAGGTTATAATAATCCACTGTAGAAAGGTATATGAAATGTCTATAAATAAAAAGGGTAGTTGGAGGGGGAGGGGGTATTTTTCTATAAATGAAAATGATAGTTAAAAGGGAGGGGATTATTTTTTATTATGTGCACTAAGTTATCGGCAACAAAGTATTAGTTTGTTATTAAAATTCCTTCCCGGGCTGTTTGGCCGTAGTCCGGCGTTTTCTCCAAAACCAGACGTTTCGGCAGTGCCATCGACTGCTATCGTCAGTGAAAATCGAGTACGCTAACGTGAGGCGGTATTACGTTAGTGACCACAGTACTGTGGTCACTAAGGATGAAGAAATAATTAGTTTCTATGGAAATATTTCATTTCGAAAATGATTTTAAATATAAATGTTAGAACACGGAAGTCATGTATGGTTCTTCATACTGATATTTTGATTTTTCGGATGTTAATGATCGATTCTTTTTCACTTCTACTCTACGTTTCAGCATCTTCTCTTTGATGCAGAGAACAGGAACGACAGTTCACAACAGCAAAGTCATCAAAAAAACATGAGACAAAAATCATATGCAAAACATGAAGTTTGAAACTGTTCATATGTAGGCTTCATTATCCGGAGATTGACGGAGAAAAGTAACGAATACATCGGACGCGTGAAAATGCGACAAGTAAACTCTAGCATACTCCCACAGCGAAACGTAATCACACATTCGGTGTGCGTGTATGAACTATTCAACCCGCTTTATCGTATCAAATATTACCCCTTGTGACTATTCCGGTCTCGCATCCGTTATTAATTATCTAACATAGTTTCAAGGTTACGTAAGCACTAGTTCATAACTGGCATAACACACTGTTACAGCCGCCCTATCGAACCGTGGTACACAGTTAAAAATAACAGATGTTTCGTCGCCACATGGGGAAGACATCTTCAGCGTCTTTCCTCACAAGTCGATTCGGTTATTTGTGCGTCTGGTGTACCACGAGTAGAAGGAAAAGTCGACCGGTGAGAAGAGAAAACGCCACTAAAGGTGACTTCTGCAGTGAAGTCAAAACATCTCAATTTTTAACTATACGCTTATACCACGGTTCGATAGTTTAACTATACGCTTATACCACGGTTCGATAGTTTAACTATACGCTCATACCACGGTTCGATAGTTTAACTATACGCTCATACCACGGTTCGATAGTTTAACTATACGCTTATACCACGGTTCGATAGTTTAACTATACGCTTATACCACGGTTCGATAGTTTAACTATACGCTTATACCACGGTTCGATAGTTTAACTATACGCTCATACCACGGTTCGATAGTTTAACTATACGCTCATACCACGGTTCGATAGTTTAACTATACGCTCATACCACGGTTCGATAGTTTAACTATACGCTCATACCACGGTTCGATAGTTTAACTATACGCTCATACCACGGTTCGATAGTTTAACTATACGCTTATACCACGGTTCGATAGTTTAACTATACGCTCATACCACGGTTCGATAGTTTAACTATACGCTCATACCACGGTTCGATAGTTTAACTATACGCTCATACCACGGTTCGATAGTTTAACTATACGCTTATACCACGGTTCGATAGTTTAACTATACGCTCATACCACGGTTCGATAGTTTAACTATACGCTTATACCACGGTTCGATAGTTTAACTATACGCTCATACCACGGTTCGATAGTTTAACTATACGCTTATACCACGGTTCGATAGTTTTCCATTTTTATCGCCAAATGATTCCACCTGTGCACGCCTAAATATTATACTGCCTGAAGCCGGTCATACAAATTTCGGCAGACTTAATCTCGATCTACCCAATCACATTCTATTACACCATTCTCCACTGAGCTGGCAAACACATAATCCCTATAACAGACGGGCTATTTCTCTTTACATCTTGTGGCTCACTGTATTTGCTTGTCTACACTGTTATTCAGGCTCTATAAACAGCAAAACGATCCATTAATTCGCTTGTTACTGTCCGACGTTCTCAAAGTTTTCCAATTCATAAACTTCACGTATGAGTAACCGCCATAAAATACATTCTATCATACACAAACAAAACACGAAGTAATTCTACACAGTTTGTAACAAAAAGACGATATTTACTTACAAAATAAATTATATAGCGTGAATTCATAAATATTTAAAAGTAGTCTGCAAATAAAGAGGCACTAAGACAGTTGGGTAAACCGCTTGTTTGATGTAAACATAAAGTTGTGTTGCCAACTTTCCTGAGCTGTCAGTCTAAAGTAGAACACATGGCCTGCAATAGTGAAGACGAAGGGGGAGAGGATCAAGTTTATAAAAGCACAGAATAACAACAGACGTGTCTATGACGGCACTTCCTGATAGAAACGTATCAATTTTCATTAATATGACAGCCGCCTTAACGCTCGATAAGATTATGTTAAATTGGATTACAAAGAGGAGAGGCGACCCTTGAGCCACAGAGCACTAAACCCGCAGACTAAATCGTAAAAGTCATGAAATACCAGCTTCCGTACACAACATGGTTATAGACAATTCCACAAACTGTTACTGACATGGGTTTAACAATGATCAATGTCTAACTGGAAGCAAGCTTTCATTTGTTTGTCTCAAGTGTGTGTGCGCGCGCGCGCGTGGTTATGACCGTTGGAATTTAGATAACATGAAAAAGATTTATTACCACGAGAAAGAAATATCACGGAAATATTATCTCTCCGTGGTACTGAAACCTGCACGCCGACCCTTGTTCCACGCAGGACCAAAGTATCTCCTTCCCTTTATCCATACAACCAGTTTCTTTCTGCCTCTACAGCCGTTTACTGTCATTGTCCTAAAATATTTTACTTTGGTAAACTACATACTGTGAAAGAATAAATAACATACGTTATGAGGATGATACCGTCATATTCGCAGATAGCTTATAGGGGCTGACACAACTAATGAACAGAGTGACAGAAAGCAGCCATAGATATGGTCTAGACATCAGTGTTAATAAAACAAAGCTAATGAGTGTATCTAAGAATAAGTTCACAAACTGCAGCCCTAATATAAAAAAAAGGCCAGTTGAACGTGTAACCAAATTGACATATCTTGGTACTATAGTCAAATGAACAATGGGACCACTCTCAAGAAATGAAGATCAGAATTGAAAAGGCAAGAGCGGTGTACTAAACTGAGCAGTTTATTCTAAAGTCACGATTTAACAATAAACACAAAGATGAGACTTTCACGCTGCTACATATTCTCGGTCCTCTTCTACGGTGTAGAATCTTGGACTTTGACTGAAGCCACAACGAAAAAATTGTAATCTTTCGAAATATGGCTTTACCATATTACTGAGAAGATTTTACCACTTTAGAATACTGAGCATTTCATGGGCTGCACATATAACTAATATTGAAGTTCTTAGAACGATGAAGAAAGAAAGTGAAGTTATTAACACAGTGAAGATAAGAAAGCTTCAGTATCTGGGACATCTCATGAGAACCATACATGACTTCCATGTTCTAAGATTTATAATTAAAATCATTTTTGAAATACAATATTTCCATAGAAACTACTTCTTTCTTCAGCCGATGTATTCGTTACTTTTCGCCGTCAATCTCCGGATAATGAAGCCTACATATGAACAGTTTCAAACTTCATGTTTTGCATATGATTTTTGTGTCATGTTTTTTTGATGACTTTGCTGTTGTGAACTGTCGTTCCTGTTCTCTGCATCAAAGAGAAGATGCTGAAACGTAGAGTAGAAGTGAACAAGAATCGATCATTAACATCCAAAAAATTAAAATATCAGTATGGAGAACCATACATGACTTCCATGTTCTAACATTTATATTTAAAATCATTTTCGAAATGAAATATTTACATAGAAACTAATTATTTCTTCATCCTTAACCACAGTACTGTGGTCACTAACGTAATACCGCCTCACGTTAGCGTACTCGATTTTCACTGATGATAGCAGTCGATAGCACTGCCGAAACGTCTGGTTTTGGAGAAAACGCCGGACTACGGCCAAACAGCCCGGGAAGGAATTTTAATAACAAACTAATACTTTGTTGCCGATAACGTAGTGCACATATAAAAAATAATCCCCTCTCTTATTAACTATCATTTTCATTTATAGAAAATTACCTCCTCCCCCTCCAACTACCCTTTATATTTATAGATATTTCATATACCTTTCTACAGTGGATTAACCTCCTTTTCAGGATACTTTACTCATCAAAATTAAGTACTTTACTCTTGTTAAAACATAAAAACGGTGCAGGTAAACTACCCCTTCCCCTTAACCGATCTTCACCAAAATCAATAGCCTTGAGTCTTCTACAATTCAGGCACATATGCAAAAAAGTATTTGATTCTGTTTCAATTTGCGGCAGTTATCGTTCGCCATAGAAAAAATTCTACACAGACAGACACAAAAACACACACACCCATTTCAGAAAATGACTTTTCTTCATTTTGAGGGTAGTACAATCAGAATCAGCCCTTATTTCGAACACGATTTTTTTCGCCATCACATACTTCTATTTCCTTACGGAACAGGGAAGTAAAAATTAAAAATAATGACGGTGAGATTATACGTTGACGCAATATGTGTAAGTAACTTGTGTCAGTGTGCGCGCGTGTATAAAATTCTCACGTGTCTGTACCAAAAAATACACGTAAGTGTACGTTTATGCAATTTACACAAGAGTACAGATGTCTGCGGAAATTAACAAAATTTGGCACAGGTTTCTTCTCTACTCTGCGCGTAGTCCGTATTGATTCTGAGCGCGGCCGTTGACCCGGACTATACAGGGCACAGCTTCAGTGGGGGGCACCAGTAGTAGTCTTCATCCTACTGCATGCGGACTTATTCCTGGGCCCCAATTAGAAGTCCCCTCATTACTTCCACGTGATTCACGGTAACCAACGTGTTTCGCAATTAACTGGAAATGGGGTCAATTAATGTTTGTTCACCCTTCAAAACTGACCCAAATTTTTGTGATTACCTACCCGCCTGTCTACGAGAAAAGTAATAGAGAAACGAAAGGAATGATATAAACGGGAGGATACGTTTTACGCTAAGAGTGGTTTTCGCTTTGCGTTTCAAAATGTTTGGTACTTGCAAATGGAACTACCCATAAGGAAATTTTTTACGTTACATTTAGAGAGTTATATATGCATGCTATAACTAAAGGCCTAATATAATATATAACTATATACATCTATATATGCAGTAACATAACGTATATTATGTGTTATGTAATATATAACAGCATTTATATATGCATGATAAAAGTGATAAAAATATTAAAAACTTCAAAGTATTTGGGTGTAACAATGACATCGGATAGTGACAGCAACCAAGAAATAAAAGTAAGAATAGGACAAGCTAAGACAGCAACAAAACAATTTAACAGTCTGCTTTGGAGTCCACGAATAACAAAAAACAATAAAATCGGAATATGTAAAACTATCGTCGAACGTATAGGCCTATATGGAGCAGAACTGTGGGAAATTAATAAAAGAAATACATCCAAAATAAGAACTATGGAGATGGATTACTGACGGAGGCTCCGTAGACTAACAAGACTAGACAGAGTGAGAAGTGTAGAGATAAGACAAGCGATGGGAATCGACCTTGACATTATAGAAACAATAGAAGCAAGAAGACTGAATTGGTTCGGACACCTAAGATGAATGTCGGACGAGATATGGCCAAGGAAGGTATGGGAATGGACTCCACCCTCTAGACGAAAAAAAGGAAGATCTAAACATTCATGGAAATTGGACGTCGAAGATACAATGAATCCAAGAGGACTTACAGAACAGGACTGTTTAGACCGGCGCCAGTGGAAGCTAGGATGCGGAGAGGCAGCGCCAGCCGTAATTAAATCGCAATAATAAAAAAAAATATATGCCTGAACTTTTCATTTAGTTCTTATTTCCGCCTTTAGCTTGCAACTCATAAAAATGTTCAACAATACGATATTTCTTGTACGTTACTGTCATTAAAAAAACACATACGTATGAATAGTAGTTTTTAAAAAGTATTCATCCGTGAATCACGGATTCACAAGGGCATGTGTCATTTATGTACGTAATAATCGAATACGTGTGTTACAGAGATGATTTCATACACGTCTGCAAACCAAGTTCAAACTACAAGAGAACGACATCTCAAACATTGTGAATGACGTCCCATGTACACTACGCAAGCGTTGTATTTGTTATTAATTTAGTGTTTTATGTCGATATAGTTACACGTATACACGTGGCTAAAATTCGGCGTAAAACACTACATACTGTATGTGGACATAAGAGTCCGCGCGTGTTGGTTCAAGCTAGAACGTTTCAGTTACGAATTGAATACAGAAAATAACAGGCCTTCCCTTTTTAATTTTTATATTGACGATGTCATACAAAATTGGCAGATGTGTCTTCCAGATCATTTTATGATTGGTCACTCTACAATTGACACTTTGTTGTTTGCGGACGATCACGCTATTCTGTCGGACTCTGAAAACAGATTCCAGATGAGTATACATTTGTTAAATCGAATCTGCAAAGACTATGGATTGCAGATATCCACAATTAAAACTAAGGTGATGGGTTTTTGTGGAACTGATCCCGTACGGGCAAAAATTGTTATAGATGGTACTGTCCTGGAACAAGTTAGCATTTTTGAATACCTGGGCTACAGTGTGTCTTATAATGCAAGCAACGATGTGGTGCATAAGTTGCATAAGTTCAACCTTATATGCGTGACCATCAGGCGAACCCTTAAGTCAGCAAGTAAAGGAACAGGCCTAAAATTCTACAAGGTGATGGCTCAGGTGTTATGTACTCACGCCACGGCAACGAAGTAAAGGAAACATTTTACTTTTGTAACAAATTTGGGCGAAAAATGTCGAACATTTTACAACATATTTCACAACAACGTGCAAAAGCAGTAGTTTCAAAGCCGGTGACTCACCCGAAGAGGCGTCATTTGACTAACACTCTGGCTGTGATTTCACGCGCAAGGTCACTACAACTTGTAGTGCTGTGAATAATTATTGTTTCACGGTCACCACTGCTACATATGGTATAGCGAAGGCACTCTACGATACAACAAATTAAAAAAAAAAAACTATTTACCACCGCGATCGGACTCTGAAAACAGATTGTAGATGGGGATACATTTGTTAAATCGAATCTGCGAAGACTGGATTCCAGGTATCCACACGTAAGACTACGGTGATGGCTTTTCGTGGAACTGATCCTGTACGGGCAAAAATTGTTATAGATGGTACTGTCCTGGAACAAGTCAGCAGTTCTGAATACCTGGGCTACAGTGTGTCTTATAATGGAAGCAACGACGTTGTGAATGAGTTGCATAAGTTCAACCTTATGTGCTGGACCATTACGTAAACCCTTAAGTCAGCAAGTAAAGGAACACGCCTAAAATTCTACAAGGTGATGACTCTCCCACACTTCTTTATGGGTCTGAGAATTGGAGTTTAACGAAAGGTCAGGCCAGTCGCATCCAAGCGGCTGAAATGAGATTCTCAGGCACGTGGCAGGGTATACTCTCCATGATCATAGAAGAAACATAGATATACGGTAGGAACTGAATATTATGAGTATACTCGTCAGGATCGCCCAGTATCGGCTGAACTTGTGGGAACATCTTTCCCGAATGGATGACTGCCCCATCCCCAAACAACTCTGGAACTATAAGCCGAGGGGATGGAAAGGTGTGGAACGTCCGAGGAAGCGCTGGAGTGACCAACTCTAATCTTTTCCTATTTGAGACCGGAACAAACTATTTTTGGTTTAATCCGTGAAGATGATGATGATGATAATGACCACCGTGATCGTAATCAGCCGTGGCAGCAGAAACCGATCTTTCAGTCCGTTCCATTCTAGAGAGGGGGAGAGAAAGAACTCCAACTTAAAAGGAAACGGATGAAAGACACCCACAACGGACGAAGTGGAAACTGTAAATAATAAATATAACATTTATAAGACTTAAAACAAAAAAAGGAAAACACTTCAATAGTTTAAGGACAAATTCAACAGATTGAAAAATGGATTGTGACTGAAAGGAAAAAAGACACGTTTAATATGCACTTAGCTTATACCCTCGTATGCTGTTTAATCGAACACATAAAAGAAAGACGCTTCTCTACAAGATTGCTCGAAAGTGAGTTGTGGCAATGAACAGGAAGAAGGATAAAGAAAACAGACGGTAAAATTATGAAGCACATTCAGAAGATGTATATCAAGTTAGCGTTTCGACGCAGATCCTTTGGTACAAAAGATGTAGGAAGACCGAGAGTGAGATGGAGAAACACTCTGTGAAGACAGAACAAGCAAAGTGCTTACTCAGTGAGGTGCAGAAGAATAAGAATAAGAAGAAGATTCAGAAAATCGGAAAGCAAAATAAAAGTCACTCATACAAATTAAAATAAGTGGTGAAGATACGTCTGTCACCTTCAGATAACTGAACAATTTTTTTGTTCACCAGCGCTAAGAAGGGGTAAGAATTAATAAAACATCATCATCATCATCATCATCGACGTCGTCATCATCATCACCTCAGAGATTACGCCTGTTCCGGTCTCGCAGGTTTGTTGTCTCCGTCTTGCTTTTGGGTGTCCTAGATCTCTTTTACCTCTGACTGTATATTTCCAACCATTTTTTGCAATGTTATCTTTAATAAAGATCATAAACGTGATTTTTTGTGGTAAACAACTATCTAGTGGTTAATTTATAATTTACCACTTGTATGTTACAACGGTTTTTTAAAATGAGTGTGCATCTACAACTCGACCTTACACTAAACATATCAGTATAATGTGTACGATTACAACCCCGTCGAACACTGGTCTGAGCTTCAGTAAAATCATCGTAATGTCAAACGATAGTTCATACGTGATTCGACATACACGGTTTTTCGTAACTTTTCATGACTTGTGTGAGTTTCCATTATTTGCCAAGAAATGCAGTATCGAGACAAAGACAAGGGCATTAAGTCGAAATACTCAGAATACTCGGATACGAAATGCGGTTTCGGCATGTTTAGTTGAAACAGTAATCTACACTGTTAAAAGTTGTTACTCATTGCCACTACCCCCAAAGTACTGTGGTAAAGATCGATATAATCAGTAATTAATCAGATTAATTGTTAAACAAAAATTAACAGCATTAGACCAACGGCCGAATAACCCGGAATGGAGTAACAGCTTTAACAAAGTTGATACTGGCCGTGAATCCTAAGAGATTAGTTAGTAAATAATCTACATTTTATGATTTCATAAATAATTTCTATAATCTATAATCTAGCCTGTAATCTATTACTTTCATGTTCCATAAGGAAATGGAAGTATCGTGATGGCGAAAAAATAATGGCCAAGATAAGGGCTGATTATGATTGTACTACCCTCAAAACATGAAGAAAAGTCATTTTCCGAAAAGTGTCTGGTGCAGAATGTTTTCTATGGCTAACGATAACTGCCGCAAATTCAAACAGAATCAAATAATTTTTTGCACACGTCCATGAATTGTAGAGGGCGCAAGGCCTATTGATTTTGGTGAAGATCGATTAAGGGGAAGGGGTAGTTTACCTACAACGTTTTTGTTTAAACAAGAGTAATTTTTTTCTATGACGAACAACTCCCGAAAATTCAAACATAATCAAATAATTTTTTGCATATTTGCCTGAGTTGTGGTGGACTCAAGGCCTATTGATTTTAGTGAAGATCGGTTAAGGGGAAAGGTAGTTTACCTGCAACGTTTTACGTTTTAACAAGAATAAAGTAGGTACTTAATTTTGATAAAAATAAAGTATACTGAAAAGAAGGTCATAACAATCTACTGTAGAAACGTAGATGAAATATCTATAAATGAAAAGGCTAGTTGAAGGGGAGGGGGTAATTTTCTATAAATGAAAATTATAGTTGAAGGTGGAGGGGATAGTTTTTATTTATATGTCATGTGTACTACTTTATCGGCAACAAAGAAGTAGTTTGTCGTTAAAATTCCTTCCCGGGCTGTTTGGCGGTGGTCCAATTTTTTCTGCAAAACCAACGTTTCGGCAGTTTCAACGACTGCCATCATCGGTGAAAATCGAGTGCGCTAACTTGACCTGGTATACGTTAGTGACTACAGTACTGAGGTTAAGACTGAAGAAGGAAATAGTTTCTATGGAAATATTTCATTTCGAAAATGATTTTAAATATACATTTTAGAAAATGGAAGTCATGTATGGTTCTCCATACCGATATTTTATATGTGTACTACGTTATCGGCAACAAAGAAGTAGTTTGTTGTCAAAATTCCTTCCCCGGCTGTTTGGCCGTAGTCCAATGTTTTCTGAAAAAACCAGACGTTTCGCCAGTGCCAATGACTTCCATCATCAGTGAAAATCGAGTGCGCTAACGTGAGGCGGTATGCGTTGGTGACCACAGTACTGTGGTTAAGGCTGAAGAAAATAAGTAGTTTCTATTGAAATATTTCATTTCGAAAATGATTTTAAATAATCTTAGAACATGGAAGTCATGTATTGTGTCCCATACCGATATTTATTTCATAATACGAAAAGTTTTGTTTCTTTTGAAATACAGTAGGTATGAAATGCACTGCAAAACAAAAGTGCGAGCCCAAAGAATACTATTTAAGGAATTTAATAAACCAAAGGCCTTTTCATATTGTGCATTTATATTTATGATTACGTTTCTAACACCGCAGAGTGTATACGAACTGTGTAGGAGGAAATTATACAGGAAACGTAGGACATTCTAATAAGAAGCGCTTAAATATAATTCCAAGTACGATTTCATATTAAATCACAAAGTGTTGTTAATTCGCAGATTACGAGCTGATAACGAATTGGCCGAGTTCCCGCCAACGCCAAGTAAATTATCGTTTAAAATTTTAAACCAACAGAATAGAAGTTTTCTAACCCTAATTTACTGCTATGATAAACTTGCAATGCCGCGGTGAATCTGTTTAATTTTATGCGGTCGTAGAATCGATTTTAGGGCGGAGTTAAGAACAGCGGTTGTACCACGTGAAATGCAATGTGCCTTCTTCTTCATCCTTCTTACCTTGTCGTCCGTCCTTCAACCCCCTCGCCGTTCGCCCCGCCCCACCCGACTTCAACAGACCTTTACTTTTGTTTTTCTAATAAGAACTGACGTTGTTAATTGAGATAAAACTACGCTGACACAATAGGTGGATCCAGCCTAGACAGGTGATATTGATTTTAACCAACGCAAACAGAATTACTCAACGTTTGAATGTCTGTCTGTCCGTTCTCATTATTTTTGTTCAAGTGAAATAAAACGAGACATAACTGTCTTATCCGCTTTTTAGTTCACATTTCCGTCGACACTCAATGGCTAATCAAAAACCATAATGAAACGTTTGAATGAACGAGAAAACTGTCGACTAATTTCAAATTTAACAAAAAACGAAAAGTAATGAATTGGTTAAATCTGAACTCCAGAACGTTATTAGCCGCGAACAATACTACATGCAAATCTCATTTCTTATTTTTCTAGACGCAGAGAGTAAATCTGTTAGCTACAATGTATATAGAGCGATTCAAAATTCCACGGCAATCTCTGGGAAGCTGATTCGATTGTTGGAAACAAGAAAAAAGTTCATATAAACATAGGTCCGAAAACGGTTCGTTAGCGAGTTACGGCTCGCGAATCAGTTCGCCCCGATTTCTGCTCCCACGGTAAAATAACGCCATACTGAAATTCTTGATGTAAGGGTAAATTTGATGGTTTCTTATGGTTTTTAATCTGAGAAATTGAATAAAAGAGGTTCCAGAGATCTATCTCAATTAGTTTCTAAGAAAAACTGTGTAAAACACAAAAAATTGGAATCGAAAAACACACATTTTTAGATTTGGGATAAAACAACTTCGTTAATTTGCTAATAAACAAATAAAACTTTCTAACTAACTTTGTAGAGAATGTATAAAGCATCTGAGCCTTACGATAATTTTCAACCTGGCAATTTCTTTTCGACTTATATGAGCAGAGGAATAGGAAATACGGGCTACACAGACGTCACGAAGGACTCACAACTTTCTCAAACGATGTCAAAAAGTTTGATCCGTAGACGACAGTGCTTTCATCAATCTTTTGTCGTCACTGCAGTCTTAACACAAACCCTCAATTAGTAGGCCTAGTTATAGGACTATCTGTCGGGACAGTTTTTCAGAAGTACGGTATCTAAACCTTCAAAAGTATTAAAACCAACGTTACTGAACAGTAATCTAGAAAACATGGAGTCCCCGAGGAAAACGAGTGACAAGAGTTAGCTTCTAAACTGCACGAACCGATAAACTAAACTAACACAGGAGGTGACAATTAGCTCTCAGCGTTAAATAATTAGACTATACGAGGGTCAGTTGAAAAGTTCGCGGAGCGACATCTATAACGCAGTGGTAGAACTAAAATCTTTCGTGTGCTGCAAGACGTATATTTCGCGTGAACAGCTGTTAATTTCCAGATACATCTGTCTATTTATTCACTATCTACCAGCTGTCTAAAATTTTCCTGTCACGAGTGTTTTTAAAATGCACAAAGTCAAACATTGTGTTGTGATGAATTCTCTGTTAAAAACGTTTAAGCGCCAATGGAAAATCAAAACGAAACTGTAAATCTGTTACGAAATGCTGCGCCTTCAGAAACAACGGTAAGTGGGGGACACTCGAGTTTAAACGTGGTTGTACAAGCACCGAAGACGATACCAACAGTGGACGTCCAGAAAGTGCAACAAAAAATGACATTATTGAAAAAATGTCAACGGTGTTGGAAGACAGCAGATTGAAGAGTGGATGACGTTGCTGAAATCATAGGAATCTCATATAAGTGGGTGCATCATACTTTAACTCAAGAACTTGGTGTGAAAAAGCGTTGTGCAAGATGGCTTCCGCATCTGGAGTTGCATTTTTTGGGCGTCCAGTGCGACCACGTTCTCAATGCACGTACGACCACGTTTAAACTCAAGTGCCTACTTACAAACCAATTATTTTGAAGTCGCAGCATCTACTGACACATTTACAATTTCGTTTTGAATTTCCGTTGGCGCTAAACAATTTTAACAAAGAATCACACCACGATGTTTGATATTGTCCGTTTTTCAAAGCACGCTTGACTCGTCAATTTTAAACAGCTCCTAAACAATGACTAAATTGATAGATCGAAGGATTTTTACTATTCTCTGCCCGTAACTTGGCCAGCAACGTAAAAATGCATATACTTATAAATATGACACATGTCTAAAAAACTCAAAGAGTTAATTGTATTTTGTACAAGGCACCCAACTAGCAGATGTTTAAGCATTCTTGCTGCTCACCACTCTCCGCCTTGTACAACTATGAATGGCGTTAACTACGTTCGGAATTCACCTTTCAACAAAGAAGGTCCGTTGTTCCATCGGGTACTCCGAAACCAAGAAAGTACCGGTTCTAACAGAACAAAAATACTTAAAACCACTTCAGAATTCAAGAAATTTACATCATTACAACCGAATTAATCATCAGGGGCCCGTATATTGCCTTTAAAGTTAAATATCCAGTGAGGACTAAGGTAGTTATAAACAACAACAGCACTTTAAAACAAGTGAGCCATATTAAATATCTCGGCTATGAATCTGAATATGCTATAAAAGAGAAGACAAATAAATTTAGGAATAATAAATTTAGGAATATTTGTGATACGATTCATAGAAAGCTTAGAAATAAAACAAGACACAGCACAAGTATTAAATTTTATAAGACAATTGCCACATTGACATATGCGAGTGAGGCATGAGTCATGAAAAAAAGAAAGCAGCAAGATTCAGAGTGCTAAAATGCAGTTTCTTCGAAATTATAAATTGGAAGATAGAATAAGGAATGAAGATACCAGAGCAGAACTCGAAGTAAAGGACATAAATGCAATATTTAAATTTACAGAAGACAATGATGGGATCATCTGCAAAGGATGACAGAGGATCGATTGCCGAAAGCGGTACTGAACTATAAAGCCATTGGTAGAAGAGACGTGGGTCGTCCGAGGATGAGATGGGTGACGGAACTGGTTTACATAACCTAATCCTTGAAGAGAAGAAGAAGACGAGGAAGAAGAAGAGGAAGAAGAAGAAGAAGAAGAAGAAGAAGAAGAAGAAGAAGAAGAAGAGATGGAGGAGGAGGAGGAGGAAGAAGAAGAAGAAGAAGGAGAAGAAGAAAAAGAAGAACCGAATTATTACAAGCCTTCCCCTAAATCCGAATGGAACGACTGATTTCAGAGAGTTCTAAAATCAGTGAACGGTGACAGTTCAAAAAGAAGATGACCTGTTCGTATCAAAGATCGTTTTATATTGTTTGAACAGCTGACTAATTGTAAATTTACACACTATATACCGTCGTCAACGTTCAGATTATTCTTATCTTTACAGTTTCAAACACAGCATCACGAGTTGTTTGCACGAGTCAAATTCACTCCACATTACACAGTCACAATTATACTAGTCTACACTCTCAATGAGGACATTTTTTTACCGTGTCCTAAAGTTTTTTTTGTTTACAGTAACAGTAACTGCAGCAAGACGTGATTACTGTAAACGTCCAATTCCCTTTTCGACAGTGGATGATTTCTAAAATTATAGTGCCGGAATGCATGAATTCAAAAGTTGTACAGCACAAATATATTTATTTGTGATTATCATACAGCGTATATATTATTTGTACAGACACAAATATTGTATATTACCGTATAAGTTTACATCAGGTTATTACAAAGGAGCTCTACATTTTTAAAGCCTTATAAAATATGTAACATACATATAAACTTGTATCTAAAAAGGTAATAAAGTTTACTAATATTTCTAAAGATCTTCATCGTCAGGTTAACAGCACGACAATCGAAAACTCTAAGTGATGGTTTCGTTGGTTCGGACATTTTAAAAAAGTTTCCATAGTTCTTTTCATCATTGTGTTGTCGTATTGTTTGTTTCTTGACCTTTCCTTACTCTCTGTGTCCAATGCTATATGATGGCCAGAAATCAGCCCTCTCACATTCACTTGAAGTTATTGCTATTGATTCAATAGCATATTTCAAGGTAGGAAGACTCCGGAAAAATTCTGGAATGCACATATTCTCAGAAGCTCCCAATCCCACAAACGCCTTTCATGTAGTTTTAATTTTGAAGCAAGTTTTTTTTTGTTTTATTTTCTCCATAGGTTATTGGAACACTTTTTTGAACGATAGTAGTTAAGATAAAGATTAGCGCTGGTGTTTGATTTTGATTAATGTTTAGTTTTGTAATGGGACTGATGAGGGGCACAATTTAAAAAGTAATAGTAAATTTGTGTAATAAATAGGTTTTTCTTTTCATATACCTTTTTCAGTAATTTATTTTTGGATCCAAGATGTTCCGGAACGCCGTTCCGCCGCGTTCCCCCTGAAATCAAGCCCTGCTTCTCGATATGCTGAAAAATGTTATGTATCAGCTGACGCAGTGACAGCAGGAATAGCCAGCTGTTAATGTATAAAAATGGAAGTAAGCATTACAATGCATCGTCTTTTAAAATGCCCACGTAAATAACTAGAATTTCAACGCTTACAAGAAATCTATGGTAAGGCACTAGTTCCTGGAATTCAGCCAATAACTGGTTAACAAGAGGTACGTGGGCCCCTCGTGTTCCATAAGTCAGTTCAGAATACTAAAAAAAATAATATTTTCCTTAAAACTTAAAATTTTTTGAATACCCAAAATGATCCATATTAAATGAGAAATTAACTAAATAGGAAACTCAATTTGAAAATATGCCTTTTTCACCGAATTTCCGATTTTCAAAATTTCCCTGCGTTAATCAATGCAATGATAAAAACAGCGTTTCACCTGTGAAAGATAAAAAATGTTAGAATAATACAGTATTCTACGTACGTGTAAACGAAATACAGAATACGATAAACTGAATCTAACAAAAGGTACACAAATGAATCGGCCTATGTTATGCCATCCTAACGTAAAATTCTCTTGTATTTATGCAGAAAATCATGAGTAGGCCTATTTATAATTAAATCTAAATTATAGGTCTGTGCGCACTTAGTACTATACGTTTAAGTTGAAAAAATTAGTGAATTAATGTTAGGCCTAATTAATTAATTTTTTTGAATTATTGAATTCGTATCATATGACTGAGTTAATTACTATATTTATTAAATAATATAACAGTATTTTACATAGCAAACTTTTAATTTGCAAAAAATGAAAACTTATAAAACTGCTGTTAACCGGTAATTAAAAATGACACGATTTGATTATTGAAATACATAAATTAAGAGATCGTCTAGCCGGCCTCAAAATATCAGCTGATTCTAGTGTTGCCACGTTTAATATTCCGGCCTTCTACTAGAGCCGGCCATGCCTCCTCCAATCCCTTCATGTAAGTAGTTGATGTTTTACAGATGAAATCCTGCTGATATTGTCATAGATGTAACGTTTTATACTGTGATTATGGTTCGTTGTTTTGGTCATTGAATAGAACTAGTGCAGTTGTTTTGACCCGTAAAAGCTATATTATTGCAGGACCTTGAAAAAGTTAGCGGGAATGCTTATGAAATGCCATATTATTAGTCCTGTTTTATACGAAACCAACAAACACAGGGCAGGTATTTTAGAACTGTATTGGATTCGACTGTCTGGTTCAATGTAACGTCTCAGGAGGTTTCTTTCAAATATCCAGGCTTCACTATGGGTCGTATGATAGTTTTGTATATGGATTTTTGTCTGATTATGAATTACTCTTGACTTAAAAATAGCAATAAGAGCAAAGTAGGTCTTGTTGGCTAGAGTTATCCTTCTCCTTATCTCTGCCCCTTCATTCCCATCTTCAGATTGTTTGTATCTTCAGCCTCGGTTATTGTCATGGTCAGTATGCACAGTGGTTTGTATAAGCTTTAATATACAAATCAGTACAGTACAGTGTTTACAATCAATCAGTAGTTTGTATACAGTGTGTAAGGTAAGCTTTAATTTGTGTAACCCTACCTATAACGCCCCCTCATACACAGATTATACGTAGGTAGACAGGAGAGAGACAGCATTGTCATATAATTAAATTAGTAAATTAAATGACAGCATTGAATTATAAATAACTCTTCTGTTTCTTCCATTTTTATATCAAATTCTAAACGTTTATTCAACATAGTTGAAAATCATGTTGTGAACAAATTATACAACATTTCAAAAACGGTAGTAATTTGTTTTACACATCTCGTGCTGTCAAAAGATTTTCCATGTTTAAAACACAAATTTTGTTTTCCAACAGAAGTCGGTAAAGATCAAAGGAAGTTGTAAACGTTTGTTGTAAACTCGTGTTGCAGCGCCTCTATGGTGTTGAAAACCTTGAAACAATTTTTTTTTGAACTACCAGCAGATCTCAATTCACCTGACAAAGGATCAATGTCATCTCTATTTAAATCCTTCAATAGCTCACTTCCACTATACTTAGCTCTCCCTTTTAAGGTCGGTCTGACCCACTATCTTCTTGGTGTCACACAAGCTGCTGGAGTAACTACAACATCCTCCACACTCGACATCTACAAGTCAAACTGGAGCAATACTGAAGTCAGGTCAGGTCAGGTTTGAGTCCATGCGCGTAAATGTTGGAAACAAAAATAAAGACAAACTAGTACTGTGGCCTCTCTCTTAACCGACCATTCCATTAACCGACTGTTTTACTACAGAGGCCGGAAAGAATTAACTATACATACGTAAACTAATAATACGTTAGTAATCGTTACCGAGGCATTCATTCAATTAATGAAATTATTGAAGCAGTAATGAATAATAACGAATATCATGAAAGTGAGAATGAATCCGACAAGGATAAAGAAAGAAAAATTTCTCACGCGGCTGGGAATAGAAATAGATCCCGCTATAGAAATAGTCCTTTGATATGTTAAACAACAGCCTACTTCAACGCCAGCCGATGTACTGAATCTGAAAAAGTGGAGAGATTATGCAGCTGACAGACGTCAGAGTAACATAAAACAAAAGACAATGACCGACTTTTTCTCATAAATCCGAGGGTTTTAAACTTTTTAAGTGTACAGTGTTCATTAACGTGTTTGTTTTTACGTAGGTCAATCGTACTGTGTTACAGGTTAATCGTTTTCGTGTTTATAACACCAAAAATTTAGAAAAATTTTAATTTCATAATTAGCAGTAAGAAGTGTCGTTGAAAGCAGTAACGAAGGGTGTATGCGTGGAAAGCATATTTTGTAAGGGACAAAAGGAGAAGCTAGTAAACACGCTCTAGTGACGGACAGGTCATAAAATTTCGTAGACAGCAGCAACGCACGCCCTGTGAACAAGTAGAGTTCACTGCTCCCGGTACGTAGAACACCAGTTTTTTGTGAAAACACATTGATTCCGTAGAAAACTACATACAATGTGTACAGAGCCATTAAAGGAGAACAGGTTTGGTAGTTAACAATGGTCAAGTATACATGTATACGCCAGCTGTCAGGTGAAAGCGACGAAGGGTGTATTGATTTGAAAGACTCCAGCGGTCGACGACAGGGTTTTGACCTTACTTGGAAATGAAAGCGCAGAGAACGTCCAAACTCAAGGATGGAGTGTTGGCTGGCAATCAAAAGAAAAAAAAAACAACTTTCAAAGAAGGGTAGGCGAGGCCCTTGAACAACAATAGATAATAACGCCAAAGCGACGAAGTACAGAAACAATACATATGGAAGAGAAACTCAGGGTCGTCGCTTAGACTTCAGAAAAAACGACAGATACAATTTATTGCTGTGTTATGTGGAAATGACAACGACCTCAAAATACGAAGCAAGGGAAGAATCTGGTGGGGAACCAGGAGCCCTATCAGAGAACGCCTTTGAAAAGATAGGTGGTATTTGGACTTGGAGGGAAGAAAATGAAACCAATAAGGACACGGCGTCGTTGGAATCACAAGTCTGGTGTGAAATTTGGTAAGGAGAATATAGGAACGAGACAGGAACGCGCTCGGGAAAGTTCTAACTAAATTTTGGACGCGATCGGAGTGAAGTCCGTGACTGGAGTAATTAGCATTTTATTGAACTTAGAATAATTCGATACACAGTGTGAGAAGGTAGTTTTCGAACTTATAACGAAAGTTAATACAGTGATTACAAACACACGAACTATGAAGTAGAGTCACACTATTAGCATACCAGTGAACATTAACTGAAACAGATAGTAACCAGACAATAATGTAATTTCAGTTTATACGAACACTTTACAACAAATAACTTTTAAGAAGATTAACAATCCAAATTACATTCATGAATACTTGATAACCAAAGATACCGCAACAAAAGTGCGTAATATCAATACAGATTTGAATAAATCACGATGTCGGTGTACAACAGAGAATACTAACTTTTAATCATAAATTACAATCCAAAATGCGTGGAGTTGGCGAGTGAAGTGTCTGTGAGTGACATCGTGGGATTCATCCGGTGCCATCTATCATCTGGAGGAATTATGTGCAGGATTCCAGAACGATCGACATGAGGGAATCATCACCGCAACCACCGAGTGATTGGATATTCGTACATCAAGTAAAGTAAACATATCTTAATTAATTTAGATCCACTGTCTGTCATCTCAAAGAATCCACACACACACTAGAATTCATTAAAGTAATCGTCAAGGAATTAAAGAAACTGATTTAAAGTTTAATTAGAAGTAAAATCATCATTCTTTATCAGTTTGGAGTAATGTTTATTTCCAAGTTCTAAATGAATCCGTAGTTACAAAGTATAGTAATAACTTAAGAGATTATTCATATTAAGAATTTATAAGATGAAACTAAACATTATAATTAGTAAAGTACTAAACGCAATTGATGAATGATTATTAATATGCAACCACTAGATTGAGAGTATGAATAACAAATTTTATTAATGTATTATTGTTTGATATTTACAAGTGATAACAAACTAATGTGAATAAATTTAAGAACTATCAGTAGAAATGTGCATTTATTATTTCTTTAACCCTGAGATAAAGGGCTTGTCTTGAAGTCCTTATATGTTACAACTTTAATTTTCTGCCTACATAGTTTACTTAACATCCAAAATTTTCGTTTCTTTATAAATTACAACCGAGATGAGACAAAACAAAGCAGCCACTGTAATTTATTTCTTGTTTTCATAATTAAGGTAAGTTATTCATGTACACTACCGTATACACTTTATTAACTGTTCTATTTACTGTACTCACAGATAATTAAATCGATTATAGTTAAATCATTTATCCAATTTTATCGTACTCATTTCATTTATAGGTACAGTGCAAAGTGGGTTGTACGTACATGTAGGTCTACTTCAAATGTAGGCTATTCAGTGCTTTGTTCTCAACGGTTATACATGCGCTACCGTTCTGCTAACCGACTGTTCCCCAGCCCTATCCAAGTCGGATAACAGAGAGGCCACTGTACTGTGGTTTTCAACATTGGTTGTCAATATATAACTTTACAACACAAAAATTGCAAACATTTGTTCATAACAGTCGGTGTAAACGCGGCTTAAGGCGATCGTGGTGACGGACTGCACCTGGCTCCACTCCATTGACGCTTGCCAGCGCTTCTCTCTCTCTAATTTCTGTATCAAGGCCTCCAATGACTTACACACTTTATCTTCCAACATTAAAGCTATTATTATGCAATCGTGCTGCTTACTGTGCGCACAATCTGGTTCCGTGTTACTGGCCAAATACACGTTCGTTACGGGTATCTCACTTCTGTTTCCGTTTTTCGACCAGGCGTACACCGCTGTATATTATGGTTACTTTCCTTTACATTTACAAGAGACAAGTAGGGTGTCTGGTAAACAAATATCGGTATGGAGAAATACAAATGACTTCCATGTTCTAAGATTTGTATTTAAAATCATTTTCGAAATGAAATATTTCCATAGAAACTACTTCTTTCTTCAGCCTTGACCACAGTACTGTAGTTACTAACGTATACCACCTCACGTTAGCGCACTCAATTTTCACTGATGATGGCAGTCAATGTCACTGCCGAAACGTCTGGTTTTGCAGAAAACATTGGACCACGGCCAAACAGCCCGGGAAGGAATTTTAACAACAAACTACTTCTTTGTTGCCAGTAACGTAATACACATACTATAACAAGAAGCAGAGCTAGATATGATGACAAAACATTAAATAAGTGGCTTGCACGCGTTGTGTTGGTGTGGGTTTCGGCACTTTGCATTTAAAAAGCGTGCAAACGTAAGAAAATAAACACGAGTGAGGCCAGAAATAACGCGAATTGTGAGCGTGTGTGTGTCCTGCCTGCCTTTTTATTGCGGTAATCACAATAATAAAACTTTTTCCTCAACGTGAAACAACTTTTCCCTTTCTTCTGTCAAAGCTTAAGACTTGTTCATGACCTGGCACCATCATGAAACACAAAACAGTCTCGCCGGACTCTCAGAGCCAACGCATTCCTACTTTCCGATCAGGTTCCGTCTTTTTGGCTTGGTTGATGGGAGTCTTTATTATCTTGGCACGTCATTCATATTCAGTGTTTCATACCCGGATGAGGCAAGATCTTACAGAATTCCTGATCCCTAATTCCCAGTTTCTGAAATGGTAGCTTACAATTCCTCTAAGAAAAATCGTTTCTAACGACGAAATCGATTTTGTGTATAACGTTTATGCATAATGAAGTGCTTCAGACGGCGTTGGTTTCACTGAATGGAAATGTACACTGAACATAACTTCTTACCTCCCGTCTAACTCATAACAGACTATAAAATCATACAGGTAAATCAAAGTATGTTACGAGAGTCACCTCAACATTAAGTTTCCCTATTTTGTCTTTCAAAGGGAAATCGCGCTTTCGAAAGAAGGTTGGAGAACTTTTATTTGTGTGTACTGGCAGTAGTGCCAAAACCTCATCCGTTCCATAGCAAATGTAACAACATGAAATTTAAAATCACGGACGTTACATTTACCAGCGTGTCCGATTGCAAAGTGCGTAGTGATTCATTTGTTACAAAAAATGAATCAGCGGCACAGATTCATCGCCACTTGGTTTCCGTATACGTACCTGAGTGCATGAGCATTCAAGTGGTCCGCTGGTGGCTTAAATTGTTCTTGAAATGGAAAGGTTTGTTGAGCAAAGTTCTGCTCTACGACAAGGCACGTCCTCATACCTCGCGAGTCACGCAGAATTTGTTGGAGTCCTTTAGAATGGAGATTTTTTACCATCCCTCATATTCACCCTATTTGGATCCGAGTGATTTCGATATTTTCCCCCATTTCAATGAAAACCTGGGAGGACAACGTTTCGAAACGGATACGGAAGTGAAACAGGCGGTTGACGCCTGGCTCCGACCAACGTCTCTTGATAATTAAATTATACAGACATATTTAAACTACACATGCCATTTTCTGCTGTACCAAAACGCTTAAAGCGTTGTTGAAATTCTGGCACATTTATTCGAAATTCATGCGCCAACGGATCCGGCAGGTGGCAACAATAATGGCTCCAATGCGCTGACCAACATCATTATAAAGATGAGAGAAAGAGAGGGGGGAGGGAGGGAGGGAGGGAGGGGGGAGGAGAGAGAGAGAGAGAGAGAGAGAGAGAGAGAGAGAGAACAGGAAAGAGAGAAGAATGACAATTTGGAACTGTAATGTGTTGGCATGGCAGCAAAGTATTTACCTATGCCAAGATTTCTCTACTATATTCAGCCGCAATCTGCTTACAAGCTTGACTGACTACCAAACTATTAATAACATAAGATGATGATCACGATTTCTACAACCTATACGACTATGCTAAAGCGAATTACTGAAAATATGCTAACATCCTTGCTATTATGTAACACCTTAGCAAGCGGTCTTGACTTTTTGCAGCTGACTACCGTGCTGTCGGACAATTTCATAATCAACCAACACAGGCTGCCAGCTACCACAAACACAGTACGATATCACCAATACAGTAATTGCAAGTTCTTCTCCTATTACAATATACAATATTCTCGAAAACACGGGGTGTCTTAAAATGACTTTTCTCCGGAAGACATACATACACACATGGAAGAGTTCGATGAGGGCTGACATTGTAGTCTTCAACATATCAGCCAAAATACACTTTTCTCAGGTATACCAACGAGTGAATGAATATTAACGCACGTACGAAACTTAACTTCCTATTTTTAATGATTACTCACTGCTTTTATTATCTAAGATTTACAACAGCTACGGAAGGTTAATTTCTTTACGGGAGCCTGCTTACAAAAAAGATATCTATCAGTGATAAGTTACTTGGAGCGAACCGGACTCCCAGTGCACCTCCACACACAACTCAAAATGTCAATCTATCAGTTTGCAACCGTTCGAGTCACTTTGACTGCGCTGTCGTCCCAGGCAAGGGAAACCGCGAGGTGGGCAATTGCGGGAGCCACCCGCCTCGGTCCGGCCGACATCTTCGGGCGGTCGAGCCTATCGGCCACACCACTCCTGCGGGTGGAACCACAGAGCCGGGCTCCCGGCGTGCAGTCTTGTGCACGTCATAGGTTAAACCGTAACCATAACGACCGTGCTGTACCGTGTGAACAGCGACATGGACAACGCAAACAAACCAGGGCGCAAGAATCTACCGGATTCTGGACTCCTATGTATGGAAGCCTTCTCCTCTTCGTGGAGTAGGCCTAATTGTTCATACGTTTTGGAGGACAACTTATTTATTACTGTCCTCCTATTCAGCTGTGGCATACAATTCTGGAATCGAATTGTAACTGGGAATGGTAGAAAACGGCGTTCCAACACTCGCTGTTATTTCCGCTATCGTTTGGAAATCACCGACTCACTGCGAATTCAAGCACCTCGCGGCTGCAGGCGCCTTCAGAAGGTAAAAACGTTCACATTCCTTATAAAATATTCACTGTCGTGTTTGTCACAATTATGCGTTCGATCCGGAAACTACATCATCACGACAAATAAATGCCAACAGTGGGTCACATATTTACAATTCCGCTACGGAACTTTGCTTTCATACATACATACATACATCCTCGGCGCTACAGCCCAGTCCGGGCCCTGGCCTCCAAAAGAAATCTTCCCCACTGGTCTCTACTCCCGGCCAATGTCCACCAGTTTGCTGCACCCAGCCTCACTGCCTCCTTACCAGCCATCTTGTACGCGGTCTTCCCTTCCTTCTCCTTCCCATCGGCAAATAATTCATCACTCTTTTTGGGATTCTATCCTCCGCCATTCTCTGCACATGACCAGCCCAACGCAATCTGTTAATTTGTATGAGTTGCACGATCGGAAGATCTTTAAACCTTTCGTACAACTCTCGATTATGCAGTCGCCTCCAAATGTCGTTTTCCCTCACAGGGCCATAGATTCTCCTCAGTACCCTCCTCTCAAAAACGGATAGTTTCTGCTCATCTAGTTTTTTTGATAACACCCAGCATTCCGAGCCATACATCAGGACTGGTCTAATCAAGGTCTTGTATAGGGTGGCTTTTGTATCTTTGCTTATTAATTTTGAATTAAAATGTTTCACCAGTCCGTAGTAACACCTATTAGCAGATAATATCCGTTTTTCAATATCTCTAGAGGAGTCATTTCCAGAGTCCACAAATGACCCGAGATATGGAAAACCCTGAACCTTTTCAAATTCATAATGAACTTTGCTTTCTGTTAACTTAAAGATCGTTTGCACTAGAAAACACGTACGCATGACAAAACTATACGATGTCCATAAATTTGGCCTTATACCTTGGAATCGACACTGACTGAACTGTTCGTTGCATAAATCCTCTTCTTTGCTGTAATTCAAAAAATTACACTCATTTCTGTCGATAAAACATACGAATATGTGAGGAACATTTTAGTACAATGATTTCTGAAATATGAGTGAAATATAGTGCAAGTCGCTTACACTAGAAGTTATCCTCACTTTAGTAGTGACCCCGGGAATTAATAAATGATGAAAGGGATTTGAGATTTAGCCGTTAACTAAAAGCAGTTTTCGAAAATTTCTCTTACGTTTCCACAAAACTTACTGTCATTATCACGATCCGTATGTGGACAATTCAGACATAACTAATAGCCAATACATATAATGAGCGGTTTTGTGTATAGTTTGTGTTAATGTTACAAAAAGAATAACAATAAGTATTACACACAAATTACTATTATAGCACTAATAAGATGCAATAAAAATATTCCATACATATTAATAATCCTCACCTCTATATATGTATTTATTATTTCTGTGTTGCCCTTCTCATGGACCAGATGATGATGATAAATGTTGTCGAAACGTCGACGTAAATGTTTTAAAATTCCACATAATCAATAACCATATAGGCTAATATAGAATTCCATACAATCAATATAATAATTGATTAATCAATTACATAATCAATAATTGCATCATCATTAAAAGTTGGTCAAGCGACTTATGACCCATTCTGTACACTGTGCCTGTTAAACAAAATATTATGGACAAAACAAACTAAATTCACGCGACTTCAGTTAAGCATAACTTACGTGCACCACGAGGGTTAGGTGAAAAGTTTGCGGAGCGACATCTATAGCTTAGTGGTAGAACTAAAATGTTTAGTGTCGTGAGATTCGTATTTCATGTAAAACACCTGTTAATTTCCAAATCTATCTATCAGTTTATTCAGTTGTTTACCAGCTGTTCGCAATTTACGTGTCATACACGTTTTGGAAACTGGACTAAGTCAAACATCGTGCTGTGATTAAATTCTTCATTAAAAAAGGCCAATGGAAATTCACAACGAAATGGTAAATCTGTTAGGAGATATACTGCGGCTTCAGAAAAAATGCGCACTGTACGAGCAATGACAACGATCCCCCGCAGTGGACGCCCAAACAGTGCAACGACTCCACATAGCGTTAGAAAATTTCATGCATGGTGTTGGAAAACCTGCGACTGAGTGTGAATGACATTGATGAGATCATCGGCATCTCACATGAGGGTGGTGTATCATATTTTGACTCAAGAACTTGTATCGAAAAGCTTTTTGTCCAAGGTGATTGCCGCATTTGGAGCTGTTGCAGTTTTTGGACGTCAGCTGTGGAGATTCTCATCAGTGCTCGTACGACCAACGTTTAATACCAAATGCCCACTTAAACAAACCCTACGCACAGCATCTCCTAACACAGTTACCATTTCGTTGCGACTTGGCGCTAGATCTGTTTTTTAACAAAGAATTTAATCACAGCAAGGTGTTTGATTTTGTCGATTTTTCAAAATATGCGTGAACGTAAATTTAGAATAGTTGGTAAACAATGAATAAATTGACAGATAGAAATGGAAGTTAACAGGAGTTTACATGAAATACAAACATTACAATATACTAAAAATTTTAGATATACCGCTAAGCTCCATGAAGTTTTCAATTAACCCTACGCTACGACGGTAGCTTAAGATGAAGTTAGTTACACTCCAAAAAAAATCAAAGTACACGGTCTCTCTCTCTCTCTCTCTTTTTTTTTGTCTCTGTTAAGTTCATAGAGTGTATGGCGAAAGACAAAAAAAGCAAATGCACGCCTGCATATTAGGCCTACTGCTTCCGTTTTCCGTACGGAAGCCATAAAACTGCAATTGCCTGCCACGCGTTTCACGCACCTGCCTGCCTCATGTTCTTCACCACCACTGATTAAAAATATTAACATAAAACGACAAATAGTTTTAAAAAAACCTAAACGTTATATGTATGTCATACAGTTCATCAAAAAAATTTTGTTTCTAAAGGTATATTAGAAAAATCTGCATACACAGTGGTAATTTTAAAATGAGCCGCAACCTAATTTTCCGATACGAAGCATCTGGCCTGGATCACGGACCGTGTCACTGCCATTGTTTGTGACAATCGCGAAGTTTTTCCGCAAGTCAGCGGTGTGTGACAGTCTCGGTAATAAGCCTGTCTCTGCTTCGTACACCGTGGCCTAAATCTTCACAACCACGCAGTGCCGGATTTACCACTAGGCAGCGGTCTAGGGCCGCGGGTTCACAGGGGGCCGCCGCAAGCTACAGTTATTTTTTTTTAACAGAAGTATTTTTATAAAAGTAGGAGGCACTTTGATTTATTTAAGTATGATTTTTTGAAATTAAATGATCAACTTTGTTAATAATACAAACGGAAGACAGTTCTTATTTAAATATTGCGCCCTTATTTTTAAGACATTGGCATCCTTGAAAACTAATCTGCGCATGCGAATTTTGAACGTCCGCTATATTGCCCCCAAATTTACATGACCGTGGTACCACCCTTGTTTGTTATCATTGTTTATCTGCGTTGTGACTGAACGGTTTGCGATTTGAGGTTGTTTTCATTTTGTTTTGAATGTAAAGAACGTGTTTAGCTTTGAGTGGTGGGCAGCGTGTTGTTCCGTTCATTAGTGTTAAAAAACAAAAAAAAATATTTTTGTGTTAAATTTCTGAATAAGCTTAGTTATGGTACTCTACTTAAAAAATAAATTAATTTGCTCAATTCTTTTGCATGCCTATGGCTTCAAAAATCTTAAATCCGGCACTGCAACCACGGACGCCGATGAAAGGCACTACTTTAATCGCAAAGTTCACTACAATCACGGTTAAAATAGTTCTATTATTACTTTCAAAGACGGAAACTGATGAATTCATAAAAGAATTTATATCCGGGCTGTTTAGCTGTGGTCGACTGCTTAGTTTGCTTTTACCTCGGTTAGGAATACGTTCGGCTCTCCACTCCTTGTCGAACACTTATAACTTTTTTCTACTGAAGAAGTACTCCGGTGAGTGGCCGAAACGTTTAGTAAAATATCGGTATAAGAACCATACATGAGTTCCATGTTATAATATCGGTATGGAGACCCATACATGACTTCCATGTTATAATATCGGTATGGAGAACCATACATGACTTCCATGTTATAATATCGGCATGGAGAACCATACATGACTTCCATGTTATAAGATTTATATATTTAAAATCATTTTTGAAATGAAATACTTCCATAGAAACTAAGAGTGGTGTATGCTCGTACTTCTTTTTGCTTCTTGCTTCAGCCTTGTCCACAGTACTGTGGTCACTAACGTATACCACCTCACGTTAGCGCATTCGATTTTCACTGACGATAGCAGTCGATGGCACTGCCGAAACGTCTGGTTTTGCAGAAAACATTGGACGACGGCCAAATAACCCGGGAAGGAATTTTAACAACAAACTATTTCTTTGTTGCCGGTAACGTAGTACACGTATAAAAAATTATCCCCTCCCAAATCAACTATCATTTTCATTTATAGAAAATTATCCCCTCCCCCTTCAACTACCCTTTTCATTTATAGACATTTCATTTACCTTTCTACAGTGGATTATTAAGACCTTCTTTTCAGGATACTTTACTTACCAAAATTAAGTACTTTACTCTTGTTACAACATAAAACGTTGCAGGTAAACTACCCCTTTCCCTTGACCGATCTTCACTCAAATCAATAGGTCTTGAGTCTTCTACAATTCAGGCACGTATGCACAAAATTATTTGATTCTTTTTGAATTTGAGGCAGTTACCGTTCCCCATAGAAACCTCCGACTGTGACAGCCTATGTGATGAATTGAGAGATTTGGATTTTCGATATATTTTTGGATATATTTTCGACTATTCAACCAATCCAGTTGGTGTTTTTGCAAAGGTAAGTAAGGGACAATGAAAGGTCTTAGAGAACATTCGACTTATGACAATTTACCAGTTGCTCTCAATTTTAATTTAATATGTGCTGAAACATGGAACAGCTGGAACATAATTCCAGATATTGTTGTAGCCCACTAGGTGCACAAAACGTCAACACAGCTTCCATATATTTTACAACAGTAATTACTACGTGTCCAAAAGACAACAGTTAATATTGTTAGGTCCTTCAGTCTTTCGACTGGTTTGTACCCTCCCCGCCGCATATACAGTGGTGCGCGTATTACGGAGTCTCTCATTTAACGCCGGATCCTAACGGCATAGTTGGGGAGGGTTTATACTAGGCAGGATGCCTCTCGCTGGTTTGCCATCGCCATGCGAGGGGAAACGGTCATATCTAAATCAGATGGCCCCGGGGCGGGAATTGAACCCGCGCCGACAGCGTAGCAGCCCCACACGTTAGCCACAAAGCCACGACCGCTCACAGTTAATATAAAGGTCACATAAATTTACATACAGTACCCTGATTTAATTATGTGAAACACTAGAGTTACTAACTACCCAATGAAGTATAAAATTAATTTATATTAATCTAAAATTATTTTATAATTATCTGAATTTAAAAAAGTAGTGAATTTTCATCCTCGAACTGTTCACACGTCCCGCGCCAACAAATAATCGCTGTGCTCTGGTTTTATGTCGGCGCACAACCTTATTATAGATGTATGGCTATATGTCACCGCTAAGTAATTTCGCATTGATTATGAATAACGGACAGAAAGTCGAATGCGCGCGCATATTATACGTATGAATTGTAAAACAGCAGGAGGTAATCAGGAATACAGGCAGCAGATATTCAGGCAGTTCCTGTACGGCGTCAGCCAGGGATTCCACAATCACAGGTCGTGACCCAATTTACGGTCACCCTGAGCCGGTGTAAGGTCATTGATCGACAGGCAATAAAACATCCTCATTGCGACAAAACAATTTCGGCTTCTGCAATACGACACAGATTATTTACCAGATTAAGCCAAGTTATTACACATACAGTTAAAAAAAAAATCTACCACTTCAGATTATGTATTTAGATTCTCAGTATTATACCTAAATGATATAAAACCGTGTTATTAATAGCTCGGATTCAAATTAAACATGTTTCACGTTTTCGATATTCGTCTACAATTTTTATAAACAGAACTATCACTGTTCCACACCACTGTAAAAAATTATTCCGATTAGCGCTTTCAAGCTTCACAGCTCATCGTCAGATTGGAAATAACAATAATGATTTTTTGGAAATAACAATAATCGGATTATTGTTATTTCCGATCTGACGATGAGCTGTGAAGCTTGAAAGCGCTAATCGGAATAATTTTTCTATAGTGGTGTGCAACAGTGATAATCCTGTTTGTGATTATAACCACTAAAAAATACAATTTTTATATCAACCTGTGTATCAGAAAAATAACACAAACTATTTTTTTCCTAATTAAAATTTCTTTCCAATTCGATAATTAGCTTCTTATCGAATTACGAACAAGTATTCAACCTCAAACGGTCGACATAAAACAACCAAGAATTCGAACAAAACAAATTATGGCAATACAATGTTACAGTCAAGTTCAAAGAAAGCACCTTCACCATTTCACAGTCAAAAACTGTGAAGTCACAGCACACTCACTCGCCGACATAAAACACAGCGAGAGACGGGAAAGAGAGGAAGGGAGAGGAGAAGAGAGAGAGAGAGAGAGAGAGAGAGAGAGAGAGAGAGAGAGAGAGAGAGAGAGAGAGAGAGAGAGAGAGAGAGAGATCACTGCAACTTGAAAGCAACAATAAAAGACGCCCATAACGGATGAAGTAAAAGCTGGAAATAACAAAATAAAATACTTTAGATAACTAAAGATATCTAAAGATATATCTAAAGGTATAACTAAAGATATTTACAATAAAAAGTGCATACCTATCTAAAAATGCGAAAATAAGGCATTACAGAACAGTAGTGAAGCCAGAATGCCTATATGCAAGTGAACGTCTAGTATTGAATTATAATTTAGACAAACCAGAAATATTAGGAAAATATTAGGCCCACGAGAAACTTTAGAAGGTTGGAAATTAAGAAGTAATGATGAAATATATCAAAGTATAGAAAATGTAACAGAAACAATGAGAAAAAGAAGACTATTATTTTTTGGAGATTTATACAGAATGGACGACCTTCAAATATCTGTGGGGGAAGAAGTCAACATCAAGTTGGATTAAAGAAGTCCAAACGGATTTAGAAAAAAATAATATACACGCAGAAGAAGCAATTGAAAAAGACGTTTTTCGGCAAAAGCTTAAAAATGGAAGGAGTCCAGGGTAGGAGAGAGAAAAACGCAGGTTCAAAGTGGACTGAAGATAGGAAGAAGAGACACAGTGAAAAGATGAAAGAATATTGGAGAGAAAAAAAAGAGCAAAGAATAAAGAATTGAAATTGGCATGTGGTTCTTGGATGGCCGATAAAATCAAATAAAATACAAGATTTCATGTTAAAGGAATACAATCAGCAGCTTAGACCAGATTCAACAGATCAAAGAGTAGAATGAGGCAGAAATAAAAAGGATGTCGTGTAATATGCTTGTACGCACATTTAATCGAAAAGAAAAACGAGAAATAAATGTGTATCAACTGAAAGAAAAAAAACGGTGGCATCGAACAGGAAGGATAAAGAAAACAGAAGGTAAAAGTAAGCAAAAAAAGTTAATAAGATCGGAAAGCAATATGTAAGTAACATGTTACAGATTAAAATAACGTAAGTGAAGAAGATACATCTGAATGATGAACGCTGAACGATGACCGAATCCGATATTTACTCACTAATGGTGAGGTGTACGAATTATAAAATGGAAAACTACTTTATGTAACCGTTAATAGCTCATAAAGGTAATGCCAAAATAATTCACATAATATTCTACGCGTAAAAACATAAATGTAACTTTATGTGCTAAAAAACTGTTCCTCTAATGGTTAATTTATGATTTAGCTTTTTTATGTTACAACAGTTTTTAACGTGAACGAATTACATCTTCAGTCTTAATCCCAACATATACCATATAATTTATATCGTGATATTCCAAGGTAACCATTGCTCTGAGCTTCAGTACAATCATCGTACTGGTAGTATGTACGTGATTCGACACACGAGGGTTTTCATTAACTTTTCATGACTTGCGAATTTCCATTAGTTGCCAAGAAATAATACTTTATACAGATAAGATTAAAGGCTTTATTAATCTCTTGTTGAACACTTTAGACGTTTATTTATTGTGAAAGCGATTAAGTACACCGCAAAGAAAAAACAACGGGCGATAATTAACAATTTCTACCGCAGAGAAGGTGAAGCAATCCTGCGGTCGGGTAATGTAATATCAAAACCGCATTCACTATCGTTAATTTCGAGATCACTTCTGATGCTGTACTTTCGATTCCCACCGAAAACGTTACAAAATCACTTACTGGAGCAGAATTTAAAATTTCTCAAAGAATCACTGTTACTACTGCTTTACTGTAACTTCTTAGCGGCGTCCATAAATTAATTTCCACATTAAAAAATTTCCGTATCAATTTAAAATTATTTTGTACAGTACACAAGTATACAGTGAGTATCAGTTCCGTGCCCGCCCAATTTCGAACGGACGTGCGTAAGTATGTTAACAACACAAGGCTTCCTAAAATACAGAAAAACGTATATGTGAAGTCATTTAATTGAAGAGAGAATATTAAAGGGCCCATGACTATGTGTATAATTTAAAATGATTTAACAAACCACAGGAAATTAGGGTTGAGTAATAGAGGCTATATTACTTTCTCCAACATTCAACCGAACAACTCTGCTCAATCTAGTTCTCATTTATCGACCAGTAATAAGTCTAGTAGGAATAAAAAATAATAATTTAAATTATACAGGGGTATTTGTTAAAGTCTTACATACGCAGAACTACAGAAAACATTGCTGGAGAACAAAATTCTTCCAATTCTCAGTACAAGTGTAACACAAATAATGTTTACTACATACGTGGATCTAAGAAGCTGAAATTGGAGGCAAAGTCAACCGCCGAGCCATTGGATGAAGTAACCTTATTATCTGGGGTCGGTTCCATGGCACTTTGCACACAGCACACTGCACACTTGTCACAGACGTCTACCACTTATCGATTTACTTGAACGACTGAACCAAACAACTACGCCGCGACTACAACGTACTCTGTACTACGCGCGCGCCGCGGCTTCGCTACCTACCACTGCCGCTGCCGATGATAACACAGCAATCAATGCTACTCGCTCTGCTTACTTCTCGCAGATAACATCTACACGTTTCCAGTGTAGTCAGTTTTTTAAGAGGGACAATGAGAAATTGTACAAGAAGTAAACGTGTATCCGCGTTATAGCGCGGACAATTTCATAATATACAAAAATACATTTTGTATTCAAACGGAACGAGAATATGTATTACAGGATATCGGATTCAATAATCTAACAATATTATACATAATCCTTAAATTCGTAGTGACCGTCAATCAATGAATTTTTCGGTGAAGAGTTTGTGAGGATCGGTCAAAAATATAACACAAATTTTAACTTATTTGTGTCGACGTTTCGACAATGTTTATTGTCATCATCAGGACCTGTGTATGAATACAAAAGTAATGTCGAACACAACAGAACAATTATTTGAGTGAACGTGTTTGTGTATGTGAGTGTGTGTGCGTGCAAATGAGTGTTTCATTGTATATGTGAACGAGTTTAGATAGTTTGTTTTACATCATCAAATGTTTTCTTTAAAGACAACGAGAAAATTATAATATCACAGGAATTAATTATATCATTAATCTAAATTAATTATTGTTTTTAATACCAGTAGTGAGAGAAACATGTTAAAAATTAATTTTAATAATTATATAATTGTACATCCCTTAATCTGTATTTAGGTATAATATATTTTACTATGCTATATGCTGACTGGTATATCTATGAACGTTTTCTGTACCAATTCTAATATTCAATTGTTGATTACTACTTTTATAATTATCTTTTGTATTCATACACAGGTCCTGATGATGACAATAAACATTGTCGAAGCGTCCACACAAATAAGTTAAAATTTGTGTTATATTTTTGACCGAACCTCACAAACCCTTCACAGAAAAATTATACACAATAAAATACAAATATATTTTTTCCTATAATTTCAATATAAATATATCAATATTACATTCTGTTAGTGTGTTTAAAAGAAATGTAATTCACACAGTACGTATTATATAATTACATATAATAGAGTACGTAAAAACAAACTCTTGTATAGTATCATATGACACTATATTCACTCTGTAAAATACATTACAGATGAAAATCATGTACTGGTTATAAAAATTATCGTTCTCTCGTTATCATACTATAATATTTTCTATGCTGTATACCATAAGCATTGTATAATTATATTACTTAACCATGGAAAATTATAAATGGAGGATATCGTGACATCTATTAATAATGCAATAATGTGGTATCGATAATATTATATAATATGTTCTGAATGTTATTAGTACCTGACTTTACACCGTTCTGTTTTTTACTGAATTCATCATTTTAAAAATACATACTGTAACATTACAACAACAGTTGAAGGAAGATAATGAGAAGAATAAAGATAGTTTAAAACTATAACCAGTGAGAACCAACAATGTAAATTAGATTTAGTCAGAGAAAGGGAAGGTGTGACAAACTAACCTAACCACCTATAAAAGCACTCTTATAATGATAATAAATGTGATCGATAGGATATAAAACTGTTGTGCATTATAAATAAAAGAAAATAAATAACACTAGGATCATTCTGATCACTAATATAGGACAACTAGAAGGTTGTATTTATTATAATTCATGAAATGTACTTTGATGAAGTAAGGCAGGAGTGGGGTACATACATTGTACACAAAACATCCAATTAAATACTTAGTAAAAATGAGAGTGATTACTATCAAAAGCACCAGTAATAAATCACCTAACTATTGTAATATAAACAAGGTAATACCTACCAATGGTCAAACCATTAATTATGTATTTATAAGGAACATGACTGTTTGTACCTAGATGTAAGATCTATTATGTAAAATCAGTAGTAATAAAGAAAATTAAGCAGAGACAAATTGTCATCACACTGCATAGTAACCCTCATGTATGATTATAGATAAAATTTTATTGAAATTACTAAAGTCTCACACAGAAACTATTATAAAGGACAACCATTTCATAGTACAAGAACTCACGTGTTTTTTAATGACAAATTACCAGAATAGAATCATATCACTAACAATAATATGTTAAGTACAAGTTGGTATGAGTAGTCAATAACAAAGTTAATTTTATAATGAAGGGTATAGAATGTTAGCTCACCACAACAAAAGACATTGTATGAGCTAAGATCGACAATGACCATATGGAATTGTAAATACATTAATAATAAGAAATAGTTTAATAAAAATTATTGTAATAAGATATATGTAAAAAATATGGATATTTGTTATTAATGGACGGAATTATATCATAAGAGGTACTAAAACGTGCAACATTGAAAAAGACAAATAATGGTGAAGCCGTATTTGAGTTTACGTGTGGTATAAAAGACTTATGTCCATTAGAAACTATTTTAATGATTTTCCGTAAGAAAGTTGGCGTCGGTTTTTTAATCTCCACACCAGCCACCCACGCCGGTGATACAATTAAATTATTTTCTAAATGAGAGGGAGTATGACTTCATTATGGAATGGCATCAATTTCCACCAATCACGGAGCGTAAAACGACCGAAACGGCGAGTTTAAGCGTCACCTAAGAACACTTTTGATAGAACCACGATGCTATACAGTTGACGAATTTCTACCGATCAAATTGCCGCCATTGTTACCCAGCATCCTGTGCAACGAATGTCAACAAACGATTCTAACCAAACTAGTGCAGTTTAATAACGTATTGTAATTTATAATCAATGAAGTGAAATCAAGTTAAAAGGGATTAGGGAATTGCCTAGTGTATAATAATTGGCAATTAGGGAAATAAAGGAAAGTATTGTGCACTTATTGTTACATGTTGTGGTATAATCCAACCAAGTAATTTGAACTAATCACCCTTTTATGAATAATTCCATTAATCGAACACTAAAACTTTATTAAGAAGATCGCTTTTTTATTGTTCAGTTGTACGGTAGATATAAGTTAAGTTTAAGAATGGTTCAATTTGCTTAACCGATTAACCTAAAAGTATTGAACTTATTCATACTAGATTTGTGTTATAATATTAAGAATTTACGATTACAGAATGTAAGCACTCTCCTATTTAGAGAACCTACTTATTTAATTTTACTTAAGACGAATCTCGTCTACTTATGTTTTATTGTAACAAGATGACACCCTGAGATTATAGTTTTTCGAACCGTATTAATTGATTGTTAATGCAAGTTAAGGGAAGTGAATGTATTTAACGGTGATTCAGTATTAATTAACTCTGAATAAACTGTATATGTACACCATTAATGGAGCATTAATTCATTTGAATTTTATAATAACAATTGGATTAGTAGCGGACAGGTTATGTTTACTTGTGAAAATGTTAGCAGCACTAACAGCCGCCAAAAGTGAAAAGATTTAACCATTATCTTTTTTATTCATAATCATGACTTTTTTAAATAGGTTAGCACGATTGACAACACTGCATTCAAGTAAGTAATTATTTGTAAGACTGACGTGATTACTCCAATTATATTTTAACCTATTTAGAGTCGACGTCAAGTGAAGACTACATCGGACGATGCAAATTACGCCATACCACGATCTACTAATAACCTACTGTTCCAAGTGATGGTGTTTAAACAATTAACCAATAATAAAACAATAATCAATTCATAAATTACGATAAATCTAAGAAGAAACCCCGACGTTAAACGGTTTGTTACATAATGGCGCCCAACGTGGGGCATGAAGTGAGGGAAAATTCAATAGCATAATAAATAATAAAAACAAAGACCCAAACTTCTAGCGGCAGCTGCAATACGGAACAAAATGCCAGAACAATGGGAAACATCAAGAGAAGCCCTGCAGGAAATGATAAAACGACAGGAAAGGATAAAACGAAATACAGAATTATTCAATAAACAAACAGAACCGAATAGAACCACCGAAGAAATGAGATTTGATAGCATAATGAAATTGATGCAGGAAATGAAGGAAGACATAAATAAAAATAATGAGAAGAATATCGGAACACTTAACAAGAAAATGGATAGTAACCATGAAATATTACAACAACAACGGAAAGAGGATAATGAAACAGTGAAGAAAAACTATGAAACAATACAACAACAGTTGAAGGAAGATAATGAGAAGAATAAAGATAGTTTAAAACTATAACCAGTGAGAACCAAACATGTAAATTAGATTTAGTCAGAGAAAGGGAAGGTGTGACAAACAAACCTAGCCACCTATAAAAGCACTCTTATAATGATAATAAATGTGATAATAAATCATCTCTGTGTTTTTCTCTGTCGCGAAGTAAAATGTATGATTATACCTGTGTGTGTGCGCGCGCGCATACACACACACACACACACAGGTATAATCATACATATTACTTCGACTGTATTACTTCTATTGACATTTATTTTTTTATCTAGGCAATGAAACCTGATGAAAATGATTGCGTTATAAAGTATTTTTAATGCCCCACCCAAAAAAAACATTAACTGTATTTTATAAAAACATTTACGGTTTAATAATTCAGAATTGAAAATTATATATGGGGAATAAGGGTCAACCAATCAGCGTTTAGAAGAAGGAAGACGACCTTTTTGTTTCATGTTTTCTTTGTTGTCTGACTGTCTATGATAAAAAAGTGGCACTGTTTTTGTAAATTAATTTTTTTTAATTATATCAGGAAATAGTTTGTAATTTCATTAAATCTGTATATTTTTTTATTCCAAAATTTGAAACTTTCATGTAATCAAATGACATTCATTGAACATTTAATTTTATTTGTAATTTCACACCCAATGTTTTACGAAAACTTCTGCGAAAATGAATAAAAAAAAAACTGTGAATTATTCACACAGGGTCCGCTTCAGTGTACTGTAATTTTTTTATTTAATTTTCAAATTGTTTGATGTATTAATCTTCTGGACCTTCTCCAGTTGACTGATGAACACTATGCCTCTAGTAAAATTTATAAACAACTGAAAACTGCGTATTTCATCAATCACATCACTGATAAAATGGAATTGAATTTATTTAAAGAGAATCAACTGTTGTAATTGATATGCAGAGAGGAAATTGTTTGTCGTTGTTCCTGTTTATAATAAAAATTAATGAGTACTTTTTCTAAAATTTACGACACTCGGATAACCAGTCTTCACACAAACCTTTCCGCTTTATTCTGGAAGTTATATACCGTGTATTATAATTTTATATTCGAGACAGAATTAGAACGACTACTTTAAATAATTCATTACCCTTATATTTTCGCCTAAAATCCTACTATTACCTTCCTTCTGATATTATAACCTCGCGCTCGATAACAATTGAACAAACGTTACGTTCTTAAGCATATTAACAACAAAAATATCGGTATAGAGAACCATACACGATTTCCATGTTCTAAGATTTGTATTTAAAATCATTTTCGAAATGAAATATTTCCATAGAAACTACTTCTTTCTTCAGCCTTAACCAAAGTACTGTGATCACTAACGTATATCACCTCACGTTAGCGCACTCGATTTTCACTCACGATGGCACTGCCGAAACGTCTGGGTTTGCAGAAAACATTGGACCACGCCCAAACAGCCCGGGAAGGAATTTTAATAACAAACTACTTCTTTGTTGCCGATAACGTAGTACACATATAAAAAAAAATCCCCTCGCTTTCAACTAAGTTACCATTTTCATTTATCGAAAATTACAAAAACCCTTTTCATTTATAGATATTTCGTCTATCTTTCTGCAGAATTAGCCCTTATCTCGAACATGATTTTTTCACGATCACCATACTTCCATCTCCTTACGAAACATGGAAGAAAAAAAAAGCTTCACACGCGGATCTTAGAAGACGGACATGTATCGACAGTTTCTGTTCATTTATTATGTTTAAGTGCTCTCGTCACTTACAGATTATTTTTTTACCTCACTGATTGACATTCACGCTTTATCATTGTTTACTAAGCAGTAGAGGGAATGGTCAATTCAAATAAATCAGACCAACTACTATGTTGTTCTTCTAACCTTCCCCTTCCACTCCACTTACGTTGTGCCCTAGTTATCGGTTTTCCCAACTGGGAGCCCACAGGAAGTTAAAGTAAATCATCCTTTTTTAAAAATAAAAACGAGTTTCAATTTCAGGCACAATATGGTCATGTATCCAGTTCAACATATTAAGATATTAAGTCGCTTGTGTTTTTTCCTCTTTACGCTGTCGGTATAATGGTTGTTTTTCCTGATTACCTATTACTTTGATACCTGACACCTATTATTTTGACTTCAAGATATTTACAGCAAGATATATCAAGCACGCAAATGCAGATTACTATTATAATGTTATAGTTTACATTAATTATTTTGCTAAACTGAGATGAGTAGTTTGAGATTACCTTAACTAGGAGGAATGGAAATACAGTAACGAAATACGGTTTAACAACGGAGCAAAAACTGACGAAGTTATTATGTTATAAAGGTAAACTGTCGAGGGACGCTTTTGTTGATTTTTGCCCGCGGTCCTGCCGCCAGGGATACAGCAAAGCAACATGTTTATCAACAAACACCGCGTTTCTAGTATTCTTACGTCCCCAGAGAATTTTGTAGAACAGAAAGGGATGCGCGCGCATGTGGCCAGGCTTTAGGCAATACTGAAAAAAATAAGTTTCTTTATATTAAATTATGACGATAAAAACATCACATCTCTGATTCACGTTTTAGCCACCTCACCTGATACAGTTCCCATCTTTAATTCGGTAAACCAGGGCTTTTTCGTCTTTTTAATGTAGCTTACATATTATTGTCTGTACCGGCAACTTAATTTCTTGTATTCTATCAGATGTTAATGCCATTTGACACGACAATTTGCCTGTTCAGACTGAAAATTTATAGCTTCTCTCTATAACGTCTTATCATGTCAACAAGTCACTTCTTTAAGTCTTCTTGAAAGTCTCATCTCTTGTGCAATAATCGTACTTTCCCGTAATTCGCCTCATTTAAAACCTCGTTTACGTCGGCAATTAAATCTGCTGTTATCAGTCGTAATTAATTATCTACCTCCGCTAATGACACAGATAGATAGTATATAATGAATATACGTTACTCATACGGCAGTAACTGAATATTATGAGTATACTCGACAGGATCACCCAGTATCGGCTGAATTGGTGGGAACATCTTTGCCGAATGGATGACTGCCGCATCCCCAAACAACTCTGGAACTATAAGCCTAGGGGACGAAGAGGTGTGGGACGTCCGAGGAAGCGCTGGAGTGACCAGCTCTAACCTTTGCCTATTTGAGACCGGAACAAATCATCTTTGGTTTAATCCGTGAAGATGAGGATGATGATGATGATGACCTCCGCTAACGTAGTTGCATTGTTGACATGTTTCTTCACATTACTGAAACAAAGGTTACACCGACAGTAGAATAACAACGACAAGACAGGTCGGGCTTCACTGAATCTGATAATTTTTTGCTGCTAATGAATACTAATTGTGCCACCGTCGCGTCCACGTGGACTCAACAGATAACGTCATTTTACTAATGGGGACAATCTGATTGGTGAACAGTGACTTTTAAGAACACATTATTACTTCAGAGGCTCCCAATTGTTAACCGTTTGGTTGAGGAAGCATAACCATTTATTAATATTACTGTACAATTAGCACATTTACATTAAAATTTACAACTGAAATCATTACTTTTGTTGTAACCCAAGTTTCGCTGCCATCATTGAAAGTGCGCAGTGACAATGTTTTATAGAATTTTGACAGTACCATATATATTACGGAATATTATTGACAACAAATAGATATCTAGGTCAAAATATCGGTATGGAGAGCCATACATGACTTCCATGTTCTAAGATTTATATTTAAAATCATTTTCGGAATGAAATATTTCCATAGAAACTACTTCTTTCTTCAACCTTAACCTCAGTACTGTGGTCACTAACGTATACCAACTCACGTTAACGCATTCAATTTTCACTGATGATGCCAGTCGATGGCACTGCCGAAAAGTTTGGTTTTGCGGAAAACATTGCACCATGACCAAACAGCCCGGGAAGGAATTTTAACAACAAACTACGTCTTTGTTGACGATAACGTAGTACACATATAAAAAATTATCCTTTCCCCTTTCAACTACCCTTTTCATTTATAGATATTTCATCTAACTTTCTACAGTGGATTATTATGGCCTTCTCATGATACTTTATTATCAAAATTAAGTACTTTACTCTTATTAAAACATAAAACGTTGCAGGTAAACTACCCTTTCCTCTTAACCGATCTTCACCAAAATCAATAGGCCTTCGGTATTCTACAACTCAGAAACATTTACAAAAAATTATTTGATTCTATTTAAATTTACGGTAGTTATCGTTCGACACAAAAAATAATTAGTCTTGTTAAAACATAAAACGTTGCAGGTAAACTACCCCTTCTCCTTAACCGATCTTTACCAAAATCAATAGGCCATGAGTCCTCTACAACTCGGGCACATATGCAGGCCATAGAAAAAGTTCCACACACAGACACTTTTCAGGAAATGAGTTTTCTTCATGTTTTGTGGGTAGTACAATCAGAATCAGCCTTTATCTCGAACACGATTTTCTTCGCCATCACTGTAAGTTACTTCCATTTCCTTATGGAACATGGAAGTCAAAATTGAGCTGAATAAAGAAAACGATACGAGAATAAACGACGAAGACGTAGGAATATCCGTTGGTCACAATAGTTCATACGAATATCATTGTTCCATATTTCGTAATTATTATGACGCAATCGTTTGCTGGTTTTACAACTGTTAAATGATGTTATTTGGTGACGCAGTGCCGCAATCGGGACTCATGACTCGGTGTGTATTCAAGACGTTGTCAAATATCGAAGTACATAAACAGGGCTAATTACTTTCTGACCGTCATACAAGATGTATGACGTGTTTCCACAAAAATACAGTTCGTCTACATAAATCACACAGACGCGTAGGCCGGTAAACGTTGACATTTCTGTTAATCGCGACACCATACAACAATTAGTACGAGTGTGACATAATTCTTTTATTGAAGACTATGACTATACTGTCACATGACAGGTAATTGACTGTCCCCGAAATTTAAGCAGTGGTTTCCTGGGGGTCCGCGACAATGTTTCAGGGTCCGCTGACACTTTTAAGAAAAACAGAATATACCGTAATTTTTCCGATTTTGTATGCTCTAAAATATAAATTTTAGAATCATAAAACAATTAGTAGAAGATACCAGTATTTTTTGGGGGAGGGGGAGTCCAAACTAATTGTAATTGTAAAAGTAATTTCAAACTAATGGTTTTAATAATGTCTTTAAATCATGTCGTGTAGCAGATCTGTTTGTCAGTCGAACTGAACAGACACTACAAGAAGAAGATTCATTAGCAGAACTTTCAAGTGATAGTTCATTAAAATTACAGTTTTCGCAATTACAGTTAGCCGACTTCTGGTTATATGTAATGACTGACTATACTGAACTCGGAAAAAGAGCTTTGAAGTGTTTAACTGTTTGTTCCTCTACTTATTTGTGTGAAACCGCAGTCTCCCTGCTCACGTACTTAAAGTCAAAGTTAAGAAATAAACCTGATGTCGAGAGTGACTTAATATTGAAATTATCAGACATTAAAACCAATATTCAGAGCTAATTGTTCAGAAGCAGCTTCACTGTTCGCATTAAACTATGTTTGATATCATTAATATTATAACTTTGCAAGTTAAGAGAATTTTGATTTTAATTAAAATATAAGAGTCTCTATCATATTTACTGTTTGTATTATTTCAGAACTCAGACAGGGTCCGTGAATTTTTTAATTATTTGGGGGGGGGGGGGTCCGCGGATTGAAAAGTTTGGAAACCACTGCAATAGAGTACAAGGAAAAGACAAATGAGTTTACTAAGCGATCGGTTACTCCTATTTAAGACTTCTTACAGTGAAAGAAAAAGTACAATAAATATCTTAGCTACTGCCAAAGCGCGGCAATAAATCTATCTCACGCATACCTAACGTTAGACTACTTGAATATAGTCATTTTCTTGAATACGAACTATACCATAAATTCAACGATAATTTACAATAGTGTTGAACTGCGGGTATTGGGGGAATTTCCAGTTTACAATAAGGGGTAAACAATAGGAGTATGCAGAAATATCAATGTTCAAGACGGCGTCACACCGCTACATAATGAACTCCGAGAGTTATCTGTGCGATGCTTGCTTTGCCTGTCGTCATTAAACTGAGGGTCGGAACATACTGTGTAATGAAGAAATACTGTAATATCTCTGGATCCACAGTAAGTCTTACGCCAACTTAATGCTCCGTGTTTGATAGTAAAGGAGAACAAATCTACAGAAATTATCGTTTGCAAACGGAAATCAGATGGTCACATTTAGATAAGTTTTAATAATACGCATGTGATACAAAAGACGCGTATCGGCAAGAGAATCTTATTTTACCGTCGGCTCACCTGGCGTACACACACTCAGACAGTTCTTAAGCGAGCATCCGCTCGTCTGAGCTTACTGTTTCCACTCCTGACCAGCTCAGCCATGACCAGGAAATTGGGTAAGATGATCGTCGGCGCGTATTTGCTGCCGGTCATTACACACGCCTGCCCGGTCTGGGGTTACCTCACCGCAATGCATAAAAAGAAGTTGTAAAGCGTCCTCCACAGGGGTCTTCGGCTAGCGGCCAAAGTCCCCCGTCGATTCTCATCTCGCCTTCTAAGGAAGGGATTTGACGTCCGATCCTTAGACGACACCTTCAGACGGCTGGCACGTAAATTTTATGCACGTGCGGCAAGGTTTCCAGACAATCCTCTAGTGGCTGGGCTGGGCAGGTATAGTATACGTCCAGGTGATTCCTGGAAACGCCCCCGGTGAATACTGCGCTAGTGTAGGCTAGTACAACACCCGAGAAACGGTCTGGTACAGAGCAAGTCGCCCTAATTGGGCAGGACCACGGGGCAGGAGCTCCTGAAGGCAGCTCGGAACTCAGTTTCCTTAGCGGTTCGTCTCTGCGACGCACAACCGCCCAGCCCAGAGTCAGTCAGATAATCTTATTTTATTTTACTCTGTCGTTCGTGTCACAATGATGAATTCTGAACAAGCAAGTGAAAAAAAATGTAACTGTTAACATTACGATCAGAAGATGCCAACTTACTGAACACAGCATTGTGCTTAAGCTCTGATAAATGCAAAGTATCTCGTACGACATACCTGAAACAAATAAACATCGAGTAAAAAAACTGTCTTACACATTAGTATTTGTCATAGATGTATTAACCTACACATATTTTTCAATTGTAATATTGAATTAAAAATACTAACTCATGTCGTAAAAGGTGAAACGCGATGTAAAAACCACAGAAAGAAGTATACAGATGAAATTGCTTTGATGTTGAGTAAACATAAAAATGATAAGGGTATTGAGGCGCGTACAAGTAATATTATGACAAGTTACAGTTTCTCTGAAATATCTTGCCAACGAAAGTTGCAATTATCACTGGTGACAGTGCCAGAAAAAACTGGTATGTGAAAAATGCTACTGGTGTTCCGGTAGTCGACTCTGTATAAACGTATATAAACATATAAATTAATATAAAAAATATTTATATAAATTTAGATTAGTTGTTTCACGATGTATGACGTGTTTCCACAAATACGGTTGGCCTACATAACTCACACAGACACGCAGGCCGGAAAACGTTGACATTTCTGTTAAATCACAACACGGTACAACAAGTAGTACGAGCGTGACATAATTCTTTTATTGATAACTATGTCTATACTGTCAAATAACAGCGACAGTTATTGACTATCCCCGAAATTTAATTGTTCACTCCACAATAAAGTACAAGGAAAAGACAAATGAGTTTACTAAGTGATCGGTTACTCCTATTTAACACTTCTTATATTGAAAGAAAAAGTATAATAAACATCTTAGCTACTGTCAAAGCGCGGCAATAAATCAATCTCACGCGTACGTAACGTTAGACTACTTGAATATACAATCAAGAATTACTAACACGTAAAATAAGTTCGTCCATTTTGAAGTACGTATTAAGTACAGCTAAACACCACAGAGCCGATTACGATTCTCGGTTGAGAGAATAATACGATATTGATTGATGACTCGTTGGGCACTTGGTGAAACACATTCACAAAGGTTTTTAAAAATATATAAACATTTGGTACGTTTCACAGTTTTTATTTCACTATGACAGCTGTTTCAGCTTATGAAGCTATTTTCAAAGAGAATCAAGGAACAACTAAACTAAACAAAGAATGTAAGGGTGGTGAACATGTGTTTAGGGCGTGTATCCGGACATGCGTGGGGTGTGTATGATGGAGGGAGTGGAGAAGCTAGTGGGAAGGTCAAGTGTTTGTAAAAACTAAGTATAATCGGAAGGCAAAATTGTTCCTTGATTCTCTTTGAGAATAGCTTCATAAGCCGAAACAGCTGCCAGAGTTAAATAAAAACTGTGAAACGTACCAAGTGTTTATATATTTTTAAAAACCTTTGAGCGAATAATATATGTATAAATTGAAGGGTGCGCGAACTTCAAAATATAAATAATCATCAACTGCAATCTCAATCCAGCTGGTGAACAGAAAAGACGAAGCAGAGACCTGACTCGCGTACCTGTGACAGATGGCAACATCGTTCCCAGTGACAGCATCCTCCTATACGTGGCCCTGAGGTGAAGCGGACGAACGTGAAAATTTTATTACGAAACACACGTATATTTCGTAACAGTAATACCGACAAAAGAACGAAACAGTTTCTGGTGAAACACTACACGGCAAACCGATACTGCTGTGAACAATACCGTAGTCAGCTGATCATGCGTGAAGCGCATCACACGCCTGTAGTGTTGCTGGTGACAGGTTTTACCTTGGTCTGCGAACTCCAACTCTTCTTCAGTTTAAAAAGTAGCCACGGGCGTTCTGAATTAAACGATCGGACCTTGGTTGTTACCCCTGTCGCGAAGATTGTAAGACTTTTTTTGTATTACTATTCTGCCGTCTATAAATTCTACAATGCAAAGGTTTTTAAAAATATATAAACACTTGGTACGTTTCACAGTTTTTATTTAACACTGGCAGCTGTTTCAGTTTATTAACCTATTGTCAAAGAGATCAGTGAACAACTAAACTAAACAAAGGATGTTAGGGTGGTGAACATACGTTTAGGGCGTGTATACGGACATGTGTGGGGTGTGATGACGGAGGGGGGGTTGAAGAAGCTAAGGGAAGGTCGTGTCTGTAAAAACTAAATATAATCTGAATGCAAAATATAAAAATTAACTAAACTAAATGACAACTTTTAATAAAGGGATACACCCTAACATCCTTTGTTTTGTTTTGTTGTTCACTGATGTCTTTGAAAATAGCTTAATACGCTGAAACAGCTGTCAGAGTTAAACAAAAACTGTGAAACATACCATGTGTTTATATATTTTTAAAAACCTTTGTATTAATATGTTTCACCAAGTGCTCAACGAGTCATAATATCAATTCTACAATGTGTTATTCCTGTCTGCAGTTATCTTCTAACAGACCCACGCTAACTAGGTGACAAACGTGAGGCACAGTACATGAACGACAAGTTCTATTTTGTTTTCGGCACAGAATATAATCGTAAATATCTAAATACTGCAGAAGAAAAACCAGAACGTAACTCAATACCGTTCAGTCAGCACTGAAATTCCACGAAGTACAAAATTTTCATTTACAATTTAAAATTGAAAAACAAAATATTATCTTTTGTAGTCGATATACTGTGTTAATGTACAAAATAAAAAATCTAACACACACACACGTACATACAAACAACACTTAGTCTGATTTCTGGATACGCCGAAGTGTAGAACGAGGAAAGGAATGAGACAAATTAGAACATGTGTCTTTTTATTTCGGCTATAGTCATTTTGTTAAGTCCGACAGTTACAACTTACTATGCGTGTATCGGTATGGAGAAGCATACGAGGTGACAACGTACGTGACTTCCATATTGTAAGATTTATATTTAAAATCATTTTCGAAATGAAATATTTCCATAGAAACTACGTTTCTTTCTACTTCTTTCTTCAGCCTTAACTACAGTACTGTGGTCACTAACTTATACCACCTCATGTTAGCGCACTCGATTTTCACTGATGATGGCAGTCGATAGCACTGCCGAAACGTATGGTTTTGCAGAAAACATTAGACCATGGCCAAACAGCCCATTAACTATCATTTTCATTTATAGATATTTCATCTACCTTTCTACAGTGGATTATTATGACCTTCTTTTCAGGATACTTTATTTATCAAAATTAAGTACGGTACTTTACTCTTGTTACAACATAAAACGTTCAACATAAAAACAATACAAGAATAGAAGACCTGTGTGACCATTTACAACACACAGTATAACTCAATATTTAACGCTGAAGATGACGTGACTAGCCCGGCACACTTATCCACCAGTATACTGCGTTGTGTTCAACTCCTTCCCTACGTGAACTTCAAATATACATATACTTCGTACAAAACGTTTTTATGCATGTGCTGTCTATGCATATTTTGGTCCGAACCTGTTCGTCTCCTATAAAGGACATTACTTTTGTCTTTGATTCAGATATATTACGGTTATATTCTTTTCCTATTTTATGTAAGATGTATACTGATCGTTGGAGATCGTCTTCTGAAGTGGCGAATATAGCTTGGTCATCGCCAAAGAGAATGCTTTTCAAGCTTTAATAATTTAATATTAAATCTATGCCAGTTTGTTTGCTTCTAGTGAGAACTTAAATTAGTATTCCTAAAGGGAGACAGGCCTATAAATTCTCTTGTTTCTTATTTTCTTTTAAACAGTAACAGCTTAATAGTCACAGTGTAAAATGACACTGTTAATACTTTTTTAGTTTCAATTTATTTCTTAAACAAATTATATAATTCAGATATGTGTATAATATGTATATAATAACAGGTATTTGTACGTGTTATTATTTTTTTTGAACGATTTCGTTCGTATCTTCTTCTTCTTCTCCGGCTCTACAGCCCTTGGTGGGCCTTGGCCTTCTCAACAATCCGCCTCCAGTCATCTCTATCCGCCACTCTCTCTCTCCATCCTCGAACTCCCAACTTCATCAGATCCTTCAACACCTCATCCAACCATCTCATCCTTGGCCGTCCCCTTCGTCTTACGCAATAGAGTCTTCCCTGCATCATTCTCTTATTCATTCTACCCTCTTCCATTCTCTCCACATGGCCCAACCATCTTATCCTCTGTGACTTGATAAATTTTACAAGATCCCTCTCATGTATCAGTTGTTGCAATTCTGCATTACTTAGTATTCTCCAATTCTCGCCTTCCCTCACTGGGCCATATATTTTTCGTAGGATATTGCGTTCAAAAATTCTTAAACTTTTTCCATCCTCCACTGTCATCGTCCACACCTCTGAGCCATAGGCAACAATAGGTCTTATGAGTGAATGATATATTTTTAGCTTGTTTTCTCTCCTTATATTTTTATTTCTAAAGATATTTATATTTGTAAAATACGCTCTATTTGCATACCTTATCCTCTCTTCAATGCATTTTTTTATGTTATTATATTCAAAGCCTCACACGCCTCCAAAGCGCTTCCCATTTATTTCCAGGTCACGAGGTTGTCTTCTGTCCGCAGACTTCGACATTATCATATACTTTGTCTTGCTCTCATTCACATTTAGCCGAATTTTTGTTGCTTCTACTTCCATCACCTCGTATACCTCCCTAACGTTGTTTGCACTTCTTGCAACAATTGCAATATCATCCGCATAGCCGAATATTTGGCTAGATTTTGTAAATATATTCCCTTTTTGATCGACCATCTTTATAACACTGTGTACCGCCAAATTAAACAGTACCGCAGAAAAACCATCACCCTGTTTTACTCCATTACTGAAACTGAAGCTTTTAGTCATTCTATTAATCACTTTAACCTTTGCCCTTGTATCCTTCATTGTCATTTCGACTAATCTTATTAGTTTGTTAACTATGCCGAATTCCCTCATTACTCTATATAATTCTTGCCTATTCACGTTGTCGAACGCCTGCTTGAAATCGACAAATAAGAAATGCAGGTCCGTGTCATGTTCATAAAACCTTTCCATCGTCTGCCTGATAGCAAACAATTGGTCCACTGTACTTCTCTTTCGTCTAAATCCGCATTGATACTCTCCAACAATCTCTTCAGCACTTCTCTGTAATCTCTCATTCAGTACACCCGAAAATATCTTGTAGCCAACGTTGAGTAATGTTATTCCTCTATAATTTTCACACCTCATTTTATCTCCTTTTTTGTAGATAGGGCATATTATTCCTGTTTTCCATTTCTCCGGTATGCTTTCAGTTTCCCATATTTCTGTTATTAGTTTATGTATTTCCATTATTACAGAGTGTCCTCCATATTTGAATAGCTCAGCAACAATATTGTCTTCCCTCGGAGCACGATTATTTTTCATTTTACACACCACATCCTCCACTTCCTCTTTCGTTCGTATCAGTTATTTTCAAATACTAGTTTAGCACACCTCTAGTACAGAATACAGTAGTAACGTGCCATTCTGTTGGAGATGTTTACACGCATGGGTATTCGCATCCCAGAACCCTCACGGCTCTGATTCGTGTAAGCAAAGTTTATTACTATATTTAAAACGGATGCAGTTACGACAACGTAATACCAATATAATGTTATAACTTATTTGATGTTTCTGCTCGTTTTATTTTTCTTAATGTTTTGATATTAAATAAAAATATCATTAATAATTTTTATGTGGCTGTTAGTTCATTTATACACAATGCATGGGTTTACGATATGTTTCGGGGAAACTGCAATTCCACTCTTAACACCAATATATATGACAATCTCTTATTGCAGATAACAAAAGTGACGTGTTTATACAGGCTGAAAATTTCGAAACACAACTGGAAACGCTAGTCATTCTTCAGGCCACGTGATGAGTGTCTGATAATCTTATCAGGGACAGCTCTGTATGAAAATGACTTTGACGCTTTTTAGCAGTTAAAATTAGAAAAACGAAAAGTATTCCGAATAACAATGGGTAGGCGTATATTGGTACAGAACGCGTATGAGGATTTCCAAATCTGAAACTGCTTCCGTTTATAACGGTGTGTTCCTGCTGAGGTCTCTATAACAAGATTTTACGAAACAATAGGGTTGGTATAAAATTTTCTAGGGGAGGGATACTCACATGTACCGCGCATATGCTTACAAGTACGAGGGTCAGTTGAAAAGTTTGCGGAGCGACATCTATAACTCAGTGGTAGAACTAAAATCTTTCGTGTGCTCCAAGACGTATATTTCACGTGAACACCTGTTAATTTCTAGATATATCTGTCAATATATTCACTTTTTACCAGCTGTTTGAAATGTTCCTGTCAACGAGTGTTTTTAAAATGCACAAAATCAAACATCGCATTGGGATGAATTCTCTGTTAAAAATGTTTTAGCGCCAATAGAAAATCAAAAGGAAATTGTAAATGTGTTAGGAAGTGCTGCGCCTCCAAAAACAACGGTATGTGGGGCACACTCGAGTTTAAACGTGGTCGTACAAGCACTGAAGATGATCCAACCAGTGAAGGTCCAAAAAGTGTAACAAAAAATTACATTATTGAAAAAATTTCATAGGGTGTTGGAAGACTGCAGATTGAGGAGTGGATGGCGTTGCTGAAATCATAGGCATCTCATATGAGCGTGTGCATAATGCTTTAGCTCAAGAACTTGGTGTGAAAAAGCGTTGTGCAAGATGGCTGCCGCATCTGGAGTTGTTGGATTTTTCGGGGCGTCCAGTGCGGAGGTGGGAACACCTTCAGTGCTCGTACGACCACGTTTAAACTCAAGTGCCTATTTACAAACCGTTGGGTTTGAAGTCGCAGCATCTTCTGACACATTTACAATTTCGTTGTGAATTTTCGTTTGCGCTAAACAAATTTTAACAAAGAATCACACCACGATGTTTGATTTTGTCCGTTTTTTCAAAACACGCATGACACGTCAATAATTTTAAACAGCTTCTAAACAATAAATACATTGATAGATATATTTGAAAATTAACACGATTTCACGTAACATACAAATCTTGCAGTACACGAAAAATTTTAGTTTTACCGCTAAGCTACGGATGTCGCTCCGCGAACTTTTCAATTCATCCTTGAACTCCACAACTGCCGTGTGTTGGCTGCGCAAGATGATAGTGCAGGTTTTTATGGTTTCATCAATAACTTCGCTGCGTGTTGCAGAAATATCATTGTACAACACAAACACACCAGGTTCATTTAATAATGGCTATCGGTTTAAAATGAAGTATGAGTTATTATCTGAGGCTATATAACGTAACTTAGGATCGACATCGAACTTTTTCTTAATATTTCTGTCTCCACGATGGAGAAGGGGATACACCCTATACCCACGCCACTGGTATGAGGTTACCTAACATTAGGTGCATAACATACCCCGATACATAGGAACCTACGCTATGTTTTCTTTCACGGGTATATGAACGTCGCCCTTCTCAATAACAGGATACCGCCCGCAACAAACAATGTTGTCATCTTTCATTAAAAACGGAAAAAATAAACACGGAAAACTTTAATACAATCGGAAGATATCTTATTTGTATGCAGACGGCGGCTTGGCCTCCTTCGTACTGTACTTTCGATCGATATGCAATAACGTTAAGACATCTGCGGTCCCATCCAATTTCACTTTAAACGAAAATACGTAATACAAGAAAAAACCAAGCAGGAAAGAGTTAAGAATGAAGATGTTAAAAGAATCATGTTTATTTTCTTCTTCCTCAGCACTACAGCCCAACATGAGCACTAGCTTCCAACATCAATGTCTCCTATCCGTTGGCATCTCAGCGTAACCCCTCACATCCATTCTTCTGAAATCTTGTAGCACATCATCCAACCATCTTATCAGAATTCGACCCCTATTTCTGCTTTTATGCACCTGTGCCCTCCGGATTTTCTTTGACACACGCTGATCATCCATCCGCTCTACGTACCTAGCCATTGTATTCGTTCAGCCTTACAACGTCCTCATGGTCATCTGTCTTCTGGTTATTTCTTATTCTCCATTCATAGTCTTCCTTAACCGGGCCATAAACACGTCGTACAAGCATGTGTACCAAAAATTTAGTTATGCCGAACGTAGACAGAAGCAACGTCTGGTAAGGCTACGTACTGAAGAGAGAAACTCCCGAAGAAAATTACGAATTAGATATGCCCAGGACGAAAAATAAGAGCTAGGCCAAAAAAAAGAACTGGATGAAGAGACAAAAAAATACTATGAGTACGAGAAACCTGAACGATAACGATTGGAACAACAACAAAAAATGGAACCGGAGCATTGGACAATGTGGAAAGACATTCTAAATCGATGAATACATACAGTTTATATCGTATATTTTTTCTATTTCGTTTTACCATACTGTTTTGTGGTCAATAAAAATGCCTCTGGAATAAGACGTCATGATTTGTCGTCACAATATAGTTAACAAAGATAAAGAAAATATTGTGGATGTGAAATGTTTATCTGATTATACAGGATTCAAAGGTAGGTATGTCTAGTACGAATATTAAGTTTGTCTGCATTATCAAGAAAAAGATCGTAAAACCTAGTAAGTAACCTAGGTTACTGCGGTTGTTACTCCCTTCTCTTTCTCGCTGTTGCTCTGTCTCCTTCTCCCTATAGAAGTGACACTTGTAAATCCATTTTATTATTAAAAAATAAATAGATATGGAGAACCATACATGACTTCCATGTTCTAATTAATTATAAAATTATTGTTAATATGTGCACGTAGAACGAAACCAAATATATCAGCATGCTTTTGGTAATATCGGTATGGACAACCATACACGACTTCCATGTTCTAAGATTTATGTTTAAAATCATTTTCAAAATGAAATATTTCCATAGAAACTACTTCTTTTTTCAGCCTTAACCACAGTAACGTATACCACCTCACGTTAAAGCACTCGATTTTCACTAATGATGGCAGTCGATAGCACTGCCGAAACGTCTGATTTTGCAGAAAACATTGGACCACGGCCAAACAGGGCGGGAAGGAATTTTAACAACAAACTACTTCTTTGTTGCCGATAACGTAGTACACATAAAAAACTATTCCCTCCCCCTTCAACTATCATTTTCATTTATAGAAAATTACCCCTCTCCTTCAACTACCATTTTCATTTATAGACATTTCATCTACCTTTATATAGTGGATTATTATGACCTTCTTTTTAGGTTAGTTTATTTATCAAAATTAAGTACTGTACTCTTGTTAAAACATAAAACGTTGCAGGTAAACTACCCCTTCCTTTTAACCGATCTTCACGAAAATCAACAGGCACTGAGTCCTCCACAACTCAGGCACATGTGCACAAAATTACTCGATTTTGTTTGAATTTGCGGCAGTTATCGTGCGCCATAAAAAAAATTCTACACCGACACACAGATAATACACACGCGCGCGCACGCGCGCACGCATTTTCGGAAAATGACTTTTCTTCATGTTCTGAGGGTAGTACAATCAGAATCAGCCGTTATCTCGAACACAATTTTTTTCGCCATCACCATACTTCCATTTCCTTGTGGAAGTAAAAACAACTGTTATAATCACCTCGCCCTTTCTTTCAAAGGCACTAAAGATTGGTACGATTAGTATACCTTGGTTGCTACTAAAAGCTTTAGAAATTATATTTTTGGTTTAATACTGATTACAAACAGTATTAAGTAAATAAATACACAATCGCACGTTTACCGATGTTGTCATCGCCAACAAAAAAAACCGGCTCTCTCCCACGATTACGTTTACGATGAACGTACAAACGTACATACAATATAAATCGAACGTAATAAAGCCGCGTATTATTCTCGGGCAACAAAAGCTGTTTATCTAGTTTTCAACGATGCGATAACAAGGAATACCTTCAGAGTCACCGCACTAGCTACTAGGCGACACCGAGAGACTTTATACGGAATAGTCCTGTCTAGCTGCTGGCTGGCAACGGGGTCATTGCGACGGAGTAACGAACCGACACGACGGAGCATTACATACGGCGGCGGCCGCAATGACACAACTACCGTGACCAAATCGGGGAATCGTTTGCACAACTGCGTTCGCCTGGAAGTTGCCTGCCGAGAAGAGACAATACGCCAGCGATTCACACTTTCTATCGCGTGTCGTGATTACAATACATCACTCGTCAACCGACACCTCTACGAGTTTATCAACTAACACCGACACTCGCATCCGATGGGGACGGAAAGGATTTACAGCCTACATGTTGCTTTAATAGATACCATTAGCCGTCAGGACGGACTACCAACTGAATTTGGTTTGTTCCGAGCATAAGGTGGCAACTCATTCCTTATTTGACTACGACAACAATCGAGAAAAATACCCTAAGTCACGGGCTTTGCTTTAATTTGAGTGAAAATATGATCATCATCATCTTCACGGATTAAACCAAGGATGGTTTGTTCCGGTCTCAAATAGGCAAAGATTACAGCTGGTCACTCCAGCGCTCCTCGGATATACCACGCCTCACCGTCCCCTCGGCTTGTAGTTCCAGAGTTGTTTGGGGATGCGGCAGGCAGGATTGACTTCGAGAAGACGCTTGACAGAGTGAATTGGAGCAAACTATGGGCAGTAATGGGAAGGAAAGGGATCCCACAACATCTAATCAGAGCAATACGGAGTCTTTATGTGGAGAATAAAATCTTAACAGAGTTAAAATATTTGTTATTAATTAATACGGACACTGATCATAGACTGTGGAGAGTTCTGAGATGTTCGTATAGCCTTAAAGCATGATAAATCGCATATTAAGATCAAAACGCGCGAGGGCGTACATACACATCTTAAAATGCTGCATTGAATCTTATTGCACACAAGTAGGTGATATAATAAAAAACATATGGGAATAATGAAATATAATAAGGCCGAGATTATCAGAAATCGGTGGACGTAGACGGAATAAGAGTACGTTGTATGTAAAATCGCAACTAAATAATGAATTCCAACAAGCATCTGATACTTCTATTGTCAGTCAATATGGCTGTGCCTGCCCTCCATCACATAGAGAGAGCCGTTATGGTATAGAAACACTACCATCGCAACCATGCGTGTACTATGCGTATTATCCATAGAAACAATTCTGATTTGATACTAGACGGACGAGTTATAGAAAGGGTACAGGGATTTTGCTATCTGGGTAGCATGGTTAGTCAGGATGGAGGTGCTCTTCGGGATGTGATAAGTCGTATAAATAAAGCAAAAGGAGCATTTCCACAGTTACGACCAGTATGGAGATCACCCCATACACGCAGGAAGACAAAACTCAGAATGTTTGACTCAAATGTCAAATCGGTGTTGCTGTATGGATGTGAGACCTGGAAAGTGACAAAGGACATCACCACAAGGTTACAGACTTTCATAAACCGTTGTCTGAGGTACATAATGAGAATTTGGTGGCCCAAGACCATCCCGAACAGAGATGTATGGGAGGCCACAAGTCAGAGTCCCATCCAACTACACATAAAGAGAAGAAAATGAAGGTGGATCAGGCACACCCTGAGAAGACCACCAGGAAGTATCGCTAGACAAGCAATGAATTGGAATCCGCAAGATAGCCCCAGACGTGGAAGACCGAGAAACACCTGGAAGAGAACTGTGGAAAGGGAGCTGGCTGGTGTCAACAAGACACGGAGGTAGGTGAAGGCTCTGGCAATGGACAGAACACGCTGGAGAAATTTCGTCGAGGCCCTATGTTCCACCTAGGAATTTAAGGACTTAAACTAAAAAAAAAAATAAACTAAACCATCGCAACCATTTAGACGCAATAGGAATGGCGATTATTGTATAGGAACAGTCCATATCATCAACAGTCTCATACATGAACGTGGGTCTTCTATGATTTGCATCGAAATCCAGTTATGCGTACAGAGACATACGAAAGAAGACGTACGGTGATAAAGCGAACAATGTACCAGTCACGTTTTTAAAGGGTTTGCACGAAGAAGATAAGCGATTTTTAATTACAATTACCACTAAAATAAGACTTTTTTCTTACTAAACCGATTCGAACCGCCCATTTCCTCGCACTATAAATAACCCAGCACTAATTTTTTTACAAAATAATTTTATTTGAAAATTAGGCGCATTTGACTGTAAAACTACGTTTACATTATCTATTCTTTCACCATGTATTATTACACCTCCCCTTGATAATACATTTCTGTATGAGACAATAATAAATCAATAATTTAATATATAGCACGAAATACAAGTTTATTAATTTAATTAGTGAATAATAGTCGTCCATTACATACTGCCTTCTATCAATAATCGCTTGAACGAAACTCTGACATGAAACGTTCGATCAATTAAAACGGTTTGATCGTGTTTCTATTCACTTTATTGTGATGCGGCCTGCGAACTCGATGTAACAGGCTTTGCTTTGTCGTACACCGCAACCGAGTTCACTGGAGCCAACGAAAACGGTGATATTTCATGAAATTACTAAACTAATTAAAGCGGCAAAACCTTTCTATTTGAAAATTTCGGGGTTAAATGTTAAATGTGGAATTAAGCTTTCTCCTCAATGTACACTTCGTAATATTTTATATCCTAACGAAAATGACTTGCATGCAGACGGTTATTTTAAAACACACAGAAATTGACTTGCAAAGGGGAGTATTCATCTTGAGGAATTTAGCAGAGAAATACGATTTGGTGCTATCTCCACATAAAACAAAAGTAATGGCTATTAGAGGAAAGTATCCAGTAAGGAAAAAGATAGAGGTAAAAGGAAACATCTTGAAGCAGGTATCCAATTTTAATTATCTGTGATGCGAAATGTTTCCCGCAGGTGACTGTGATGTCGAGAATAAACTTCATCATCTTTAAGGATTAAACCAAGGATGGTTTGTTCCGGTCTCAAAGAGGCAAAAATTATACCTGGTCACTCCAGCGCTTCCTCGGACGTCCCACACCTCTCCGTCCCCTCGGCTTATAGTTCCATGGTTGTTTGGGGATGCGGCAGTCATCCATTCGGCAAAGATGTTCCCACCAATTCAGCCGATACTGGGCAATCCTGTCAAGTATACGCATGATATTCAGTTCCTGCCGTATATCTGTGTTTCTTCTATGATCATGGAGAGTATTCCCTATCACGTGCCTGAGAAATCTCATTTCGGCCGCTTTGGATGCGACTGGCCTGGCCTTTCGTTACAGTCCCATTCTCAGACCCATGAAGAAGTGTGGGCAGAGCCATCACCTTGCAGAATTTTAGGCGTGTTCCGTTACTTGCTGACTTAAGGGTTCGTCTAATGGTCCCGCCATAAAGGTTGAACTTATGCAACTTATTCACAACGTCGTTGCTTGCATTATAGATACTAAACTTAATAAATTTAAACATATATATGGGACAATTCATAGAACCTTAAAATGCAAAACTAGGAAAGACACTAAGCTTAAGTTTTATACGACTACGGCTGTACCGGTGGCGCTGTATGGAGGTGAGACATGGGTACTTTCACAGAGAGACAGAGGGAAGGTTACATCAGCAGAAATGAAATTTCTCAAGTTGAGTGAATTATCAATCCACAGGGTATCGTAGTGTGGGGCGTCCGAGAACGAGACGGTTTCCGGAACAGGCAGTGTAGCCTAATCCGTGAAGTGGAGATAATGATGAACTTCGGGCTTAAAAAGTTGTAAAGGTTTGGTTGTTGGTTCATTCATGTATAATTGTTACAATAACTTTTAGACTCTTATACCAGATAAAAATTAAGGGTCACTGTACGTCAGAACCCTACATTTTTTAAAGGCATACTATACAAAAGGAGGGTAATTGGTTAGTAGTGCGTCTAGATGAATGGTTCACAGCTGGTGGTGCGCGAGACGCTTAAATGTGGTCTACAGGGCTACAAATAAATTTATTAAAAACAAAACATAATTACTTTAAACTAGACAACTCTGCATACTTGAGTGAAAGCGATCAATTAATACAAAATAGCAATGAAATCGGCTGGACACAAGCCACAAGCCACCACATACAACTATCTTTAAGAAGCACAAAAATTTCACAGCCGGTGAAACAAATTCACCGGATGTTAAGCAAACAACCTAAGCTGACTATATACAAATACCGTCTTACTACCGTCTTATACGAACGGTAGTAACACACGGCTGCGAAGCCTGGACATTAACCAGCACAGATGAGCAACATCTAAGAATATCTGAATGAAAAGTCTTGCGAAAAATCTTTGGAACTCTACAAACTGAAGATGGATATTGGAGGATTCGAATGAACCAAGAACTGGGTCAACTGATTCAGGATGCCGACATAGTCCGGTTTATTAAGAGTAGGAGGCTTGAGTGGCTGGGCCTAATAGATGACAGAAGAATGGCTAACAGAACTGCAGATTGGAGACAGGTAGGAAGAAGAATTAGAGGCAGACCCAGAAAGAGACGGTTGGATGACGTAAAGAATGATTTGAGATGTATGAACGTGAGGGGATGGAGACGGATGTGTAATAGAGGGCGGAATGGAAGAAAGTCGTTGAACAGGCTAAAATCCACCCTCGGTTGTAACGCCAGGAAAAGGAAAGGAAGGTGAAACAAATTCACGCAAAAAAATCATACTGACGAATCTCAAGTAAAACAATAATAATTTCAGCTGAATTTAGCTATCTGAAAAAGTTATTTAGTTAATTAAAATTAGTTAAATTATATAAAAGTTAATTTAGTTAATGAATACATTTACGAAATACTTTTCATTAGCGCCGGAAGTCCTTGGTAGGGGAGAGGTTAGCGCTTTGTTTAGATTTCCAATCAGTGGTCCGCCGACATCTTATGGATGGGACACACTGTCTTAGATCGAATGACATCCTCAGATGACGAGATTACGTACCCATCAGGGCTGGCTGAGCAGTGACGTATCGATAATTTGTTTTTTTAGGGGGAGGGGTCCGAACGAGTCGGCTTCATACAAAAGAAGAAACAAATTACGACAAACCAACATCTTTAAAGTGGTTGAAAAACGTGTGATAACCGCCTAAAATCAATCCAATTAATGAGAACGGCAATAAAACAATAAAAATACGCGTTACTGAAAGATCGTTGAGAAGATACTTATTGACTGCATCGACTTTCCTATACAGTATTTCATGTTTCAAACGTATACTCAAAGGCTGTGTGATAAACCTGTTCGTATGTTTAAGAAATAATCAGAATTAACACTGTTGCACACCACTATAGAAAAATTGTTCCGATGACCTGTGAAGCTTGAAAGCGCTAATTGGAATAATTTTTCTATAGTGGTGTGCAACAGTGTTAATTCTGATTGTGATTATAACCACTAACACAACTTTCGTTATTAAATTTAAGAAATAGTTGCTACTAGGGGCTATATTAGCGTACACAGCTGAAAAAATAAAATAACCTAAACATTAAGAGAGTAACAAAATTCGTCAAATTTTTCCACCCTCTGTGGGGGGGGTCCGGTCCCCCCCCGTACACAGGTCCCTCCTGGGCTGAGACCAGAATCCTGTGACAACCCAGGCCTGCGGAAATGAATGCGAACTCACTACAACCTGTTCTAGAAGCTTAAAATCTGACCACTGAGCCATCTGGACTCCTGTGTATACTGTGTGGTACAAAATTCGAAAGAAACTGTTCGTTTTTACGACATAAATATTTCAGTAATTCAGTCACTCATTGAAAAAAAAGGCGGTATGGAGAACCATACATGACTTCCATGTTGTAAGATTTATATTTAAAATCATTTACTTGAATTCGGTTCGATAATTTTTAACGAAAATCCCCCCCATCTTGTAAATCGAGTTTTATGTTTGACAAATTGAATGAAATATTTCCATAGTAACTACTTCTTTGTTGCCTATAACGTAGTACACACACATATAAATAAAAATTTACAGGGATTGCACAAATGCAATGCACAGAGAAGGGCATTGAAAATGCTTCAATAAACCTAAAAAATATATATATTTATGTTCATTCACCAATCATGTACAGATTATAAGTTAAATGTAGTCGCATTCATAAGCGAAGTTTTATATGTGTACTACGTTATTGACAACAAAGAAGTAGTTTCTATGGAAACTCACCGGTTCCCATTTTCGATCACGCACCAGCGGTCGTTTTCAAATGTGCGACACGTCCTTATAAACATTTTCAATGTTAATAAAATGTCTCCTCCCCATTCAACTATCATTTTCATTTATAAAAAGTACCCCTCCCCTTTCAACTACGCCTTTCATTTATAGATATTTCGTTTACCTTTCTACAGTGGATTATGACTATTATTATTATTTTCAGGATACTTTATTTCTCAAAATTAAGTACTTTACCCTTATTAAAATGTAAAACGTTGCAGGTAAACTACCCCTTCCCCTTAACCGATCTTCACCAAAATCAATAAGCATTGAGTCCTCTACAACTCAGGCATATATGCACAAAATTATTTGATTTTGTTTTCTTCAAAACATAATTTGCGGCAGTTATCTGCGCCATAGAAAAAATTCTACACACACTTTTCGAAAAATGACTTTTCTTCATGTTTTGAGGGTAGTACAATCAGCCCTTATCTCGAACACGATTTTTCTCGCCATTACCATACTTCTATTTCCTTATGGAACATGGAAGTAAAAATAATACTGAATATACTGCTCAAAATCTGTTATTGCGAACGACAGTAACTAACAACAATTACTAGTAAAATAAATATTCTACGTTCACAGTAACTAAAGTTAAAAGTTAGAATCAACAGTCATTAAAATACTGGCAGTTTGTTTAGCCGATTATACCGTTTTCAGATGTTAAATGATTTAATTAAATTTGTACGGCTTTCAGTGATTCCATGTAATTTGGCTTGAGTGGCCGAAACAACTGTCGGAGTTATAAGTATGGGTTTGTCAAACACTTGTCAAGTGCTTTTATATTCGTCGTAATTGCGTTTCACAATGCGGTCGGCCGGGATTCAATAATTACTAATTATTATTATTATTATTATTGGCTTGTGTCCAGATGATTTCATTGCCATTTTTTTATTAATTCATCGCTTTCACTCAAGTACGTAGATTCTGTTTACTCTCTATTGTCTAGACTGAAGTAATTATGTTTTTTTTTTAATAATTATATTCTGAAGCTCTGTGGGCCACTTTTAAGCGTCTCGCAGACCACCGGCTGTGAACCATTCATCTAGACGCACTACTAACCAAATTACCCTCGTTTTGTACAGTATGGCTTTAAGAAAACACAGTAATTAACTAAACTAATTATTAGATTCACTCGAACGTGTTTTAATTTCTAGTTTGCAGAACTTACTCATTATATTACGTCAGACAAAATTTCTATTAACTCGTATAGTTAAACGATCGCCTACATACCTTGAACATTACCGGAACATTACCTTGAACATAATGAGTACTCACTGTTCTGACACTTATATTTACGGATAAGAATTTTTGAAGGTTTATACAGCAAAGACTAAAGACGTTAGATACAGTTCACATAACAAACAATGCGTTACTTGACACCTGTGCAGAGAAAATGCGAGAAACGCTTTTATTTTACGACCTCAGTACAAAATGAAGTTCTATAAGGTTATGAAAGACCCCACTCTTTTATACGCTTCCGAAACATGGGTATTATCTAACAAAGATACACGTCATATACAAGCTTCTTCTGATAGTTCCTATCCGTTTCGGATGTTGGATATCATACAGACTATTTTAACTTTCTGCACTGCTGTACGGAATAAGTCAGTTGTATTCATGCCGAACCAGGTCCTTAAATTTCTCAGCCATGAGATTCTCGGTCGCCCAACTCCTCTCTTTCCAAGTACTTTTCCCTGTAATATGGACTGCAATAAGTAAAATCTATCTCTGTTCATTTCTCACGAGATGTCTCAGATACTGAAGCTTTCTTATCTTCACTGTGTTAATAACTTCCCTATCTTTCTTCATCTTTCTAAGAACTTCAACATTAGTTATATGTGCTGTCCATGTAATGCTCAGTATTTTACGGTAAAGCCACAGTTCGAAGGATAAGTTTACCAACTTTTTACTTGTGTTTTCAGTCAAAGTCCAAGATTCTACACCATAGAAGGGGACCGAGAATACGTAGCAGCGTAGAAGTCTCATCTTTGTGTGTATTGTTAAATCGTGACTTTTGAACAAACTGCTCATACTAGTGTACATTGCTCTTACCTTTTCAATTCTGCTCTTTATTTCTTGAGAGTGGTCCCATTGTTCATTGACTATAGTGCCAACATATGTAAATTGGCTTACACGTTCAACTGACCTTTGGTTTATATTAAAAGTGCAGGTTGTGAACTTGTTCTCAGGTACAATCATTAGCTTTAGATACAATATACAAGCTGCAGGGATGAATTTATTGAGATACGTAAAGGTTAAGTACACGAAACGATATAATTAGAAACGATGTGATAAGACACGAATTGGGTATATTCTCTGTAAATGCAAGAATCGATGGATGTAAGCTGAGATGGATTGAACATACAATTGATACGATGGAAGCGAAAAGGCTACCTCAACAAGTTTTACAATGTGCTCCTAAAGGAAAAAGATATGTGAGAAGACCACGCAAAAAATGGCTTGAAAATACAGACCGGAACAGTCCTAATCCTGGAGTGAAGAAGAAGACTTTAATAGAGGCAAACCATCTATCGCATCCTTCCCTCCAATGTCACCGAGCTAGTCAATCTTCGTTTAGACCTCTACCGTGTTCACCTCCTGCCGTGTTCTTCACGGTCTTCCTTTCTTTACTGGAAAACCCAGAAAGTGAGAAATAATTGTTAGTAACACGCTGCATCGTGGAAACTTTATATACGGTACTACATGAGACATATTTCCTATGGACAAAGCTGATTAATTCACATTTTATTTCCATTTTAAGGCTAAAACCAAAACAAACAAAATGTAGCATTTTGTGTTAACAATTTAGATCCGATAGATTACTTGACTACTGTTTCATAAAAAAAAAGTAAAATAGCTTTTGTATCAAATGATCACTAATATTTTTGCTGACATCTAAGACACAAATAAATATGATAATCAGAACTTTTCTGTATAACGTGTCACAGAATGGGCGAGTGATTCATTTGCGATTGAATCATCTTTCTTTCGTTTCGCGTTGTGGTATCGTATTAGAAATTTTAGCTGAGTCACATTTCAGCGTCGTTCAAAGTCCAACACCAGAGTCTGCACCGTAATGTTTACATTGCATTATTCATGTAACAACGAGAATTTTGTATGTTAGTTTTTTTTTTATAAACGTACTTACAGAGAAAGAATTTATTAACGAATACAAAAAAATTGACGATAATTCATACTGACATAATAATCGGATACGAATTACGCTGATTTTATATGCGATTTCTCAGTCAGCTTTATTCAAGTTAGGACGACTTTTGTGATATCCAAAAATCTTTTGGATGGACTTTTGTGATATACTTTCCTCACGAGAAAGCGGGGAGGGGGGCTAGAGAAATAATCACTAATACCAATACTCGGCAAGTATAAGCAGATGTATGGACACGAGTGCAGGAATACAATGTTGTAAGAACGTGGATGAGACTGCTAGTAACCTCCCTCGGCTACAGAACTCTTTCATTATTTTGAACGAAATAGAGTTAACCGGATTTTCGTGCAATTGCATCTTTTTTTTGCTAACTTCAAATTCATTAAAACTTTGATAGAAATTCGAATCATGAAAACCACGTTATTTCGATACTAGTTTTATATTGCACGAAATTGCACGTTTTGACGTTAATGCACGAAATTGCACGTTTTAAGGTTTTCCTGCATGAAATTGCACGTTTTAAGGTTTTATTTTTAAATTTGTCTGTTATTTAAAAAAAATCAGTCAACAAAGCGGATAAAACATTAAAATTAATTACTTTCAATATAAACAAACACTATACGTTTTATAAAACAAGTGGAATAAAACAAACCATTTTCTTTGAATCGGTTTTAATATTTTTTCGTAGAAGTTTTCAATTCTCGAGTCGATGATTTTCTGGGAATCGTTTTATGTTTTTCAACACCCCCACTCCCCCCTATAACCGGTAGCCGTGTTTGTATTTCTCAGTTCTTTATTTTCATTCCTTCTGCCACTGTCAAGTTGTGCAATTCAATATCAAACATGCCTAAAGGGAAAAGTAGTGTTTGCTCCAAATTAAAGGGATGGATACAGCCGTACCCAGAACTAAAAACTGATGGAAAAATCATTTTTTGTGAATCTTGCTGCAAAACTGTAGGTGTCGATAGAAAATCGCAAGTAGACGCCCACTGCCAAACAAGTAAGTTTTAGACTTAAATTATGAAATGGCATTTACTGAATCCTAATCTAGAAAATGTAATTTAATGTACTACCTACGTTTAATTTTAATTTTTCCTAAACAGTCAAATTGCCCAATTTATGCTGACCTTTAAATCATTTATCTCGGTCTGTGTACCTACATTTTTTTACTTTATTATTTTATTTTATAGGCAGTCATAAACAGGCAGTTGAGGGCGCTAAGAAAAGAAAAAACGTAACTCAACTTTTGATAACAGAAAGCTGTAGTGGCGCCAATAAGAAGAATTCTTTTAATCAGGACTTGTGTATGGCATTAGTCTCCTCCAATATTCCGCTATTCAAGCTTTCATGTCCGCAATTTACAAACTTTTTAGAAAAATATACTGGACAGAAAATACCTGACGAGAGCACACTAAGAAAAAATTATCTAAATGTCTGCTATGAACAGACTTTAATAAAAATTAAAAATTAAATTTCCAATAATTTTATTTATATTTCAGTCGATGAAACGACTGATTCGAGAGGGAAATATATTTGTGCATTAATAATTGGTATTTTGCACCCAGAAATTGAGCCTACCCCTCACTTAATTTCTTGTAAAGAATTGGAAAAAACCAATTTTGAGACGGTGTCGCGGTTTGTTAACGATAGTTTGTTAAATTTTTTCGGTCAAAACGGGTATCAAGATAAGGTTTTACTTTTTGTAATCGATGCAGCCCCTTATATGCTCAAAACTGGGAACGCTCTTAAAGTGTTTTACCCAAACATGGTTCACACAACATGTGTGGCGCATGGTCTTAATAGAGTTGCCGAGAAAATACGTGAAGTTTTCCAAAATGTAAATAAATTAATAAGTTGTGGTAAAAAAATCTTCTTGAAAGCCCCTCAGCGAGTGGCTTTATATAGGAATGTAATGAATTGCCCCTTGCCCCCAGAAGCAGTTCTTACCAGGTGGGGAACCTGGATAGACGCTGCCCTTTTTTATTCCGAAAATTTGGATAGATATGCAGAGTTAATAGAACGTTTGGAAGAAGATGCTCTTGCTATCACCAAATTAAAAAGCATTGTAAAAAACAATTCAGTTAAGTCCGAATTGGCATTCATAAGGTCCCATTTTAGCCCAATACCCGTTGCAATAAAACGTTTAGAGGCAAAAAATCTATCGTTAGATGAACAAATCAATATCGTACAAAGTATTGAAAAGACACTCAAAAAAGTAAATAACGACAAAGGAAAATTAATTTATGAAAAATTTCAAACCGTATTTGAAAAAAATCTTGGCTTTAAAATTTTACAAACATTTAACGACGTTTTAAATGGCAAACGTTCAGATGTAGATGTGGCACCAAACATTTTAAGTTCCTATAAAAAATGCCCAATTACGAGTATTGATGTAGAAAGAGCTTTTTCTCTTTTAAAACATATCCTCGATGACAGGAGGTATAATTTAACAGAAAAAAATTTAGAAATGTACATGGTAGTAAATTTTAACGAAAAAAATTGATTTCTTTATTTTGTTTTTGTCTTATTGAATTGTTTATATCGTCTAATTAATTGATTCTTGTCCTAGAGAATGTTCCTATTGTTTTCGTCTTTTATAGTTTAAAAGATAGATTTAAAATATATTCTTTTAAAACATAATATTATGTATCTACTTGATGGTAATTAATAGAATTTTGTATTATGTTTTGTCTTACTGTTTATGCTTTTTTAAACCGCATATAATTATTGTTCCTAAGAGTGTTTTTTATTTAATTTTATTAATACAAAATATAGTTTAAATAAAGGAAAATTATTAATTTTATTGTATTCAATATTTTACTTCATTTTATGCCTACTTGGTGCTAATAAAAAATAAAAACGAAAATCTTTTTATTTAGTACACCTTTTTGCACGTTTTGATTTTTTTATTGCACGTTTTTGCACGTTTTGAAGTTTTTGTTGCACGTTTCAATGGTTTATACTGCACGAAAATCCGGTCTTTAGTTATTATTATATAAATTTCAATATGAGATAACTACGAATTATCAGAAAACGCCTTACTTTTTTTTTAAAGATCCATTATAAAGCAGGTAATCATTCAATAAACACACATTCCAACTACTGCCGTTTTTTTTTTTTAATTACCTCATTATATGTATACATTTAGTCCTAAGCTATAAGTTTACGTACGGTTCCATATACAGACCAAAACCTAATACTTTTCACAAACGTATATAACCGATAACAATATGCAAGTTTCTTACAAACACAGCTTCTCATCTTCCACTGCTGGTTGTTCATCCAAAGATTTTCTTCAATTTCACGTTCCTTCAATATAGTCTGAATTTCTTCTATCTAGGTGATCGGTGGTCTTTTTCTTTTCCTTCTTCCTGGTGGGGTCCATTCCATAACTCTCCTTGGCAATCTTTCCTGTCCCATTCTCTTCACGTGTAAATACCATTGTAATTTTTTGTTTGGATAAAATCAACAATTGATTTTTTTGGTATTCATTCTATCCTAAATGACTTCATTTCTAATTTTCTCACGACTGAATACTCTTGCCGAACGTCTCCAAAAGAATCTCTGCTGTTATTAATTTTATTCTTGTGTGTTTATTAGTAGTCCAAACTTCTGAGCCGTAAGTCATGATACGTCTAACGATGGTTTTAAATATTTTAGTTTTAGTTTCTGCTGTAATTTGCTCATCCCACAGGATTCCATTTACTGTAGATATAGCTATCTTTCCCAAATTAATTCTGGAGTGTATTTCTTCGTCTTGCTTCCCACTGGCCGTAATTTTCACCCCCTAAATACTTGTATTCCTCTCTATATGAAATCTTCCCCATGTCTTCCTCCAATATCAAGTCTTGATGAAGGTTTAAAACCAAGTAATAATACCAATTAAAGTATATTCTTTTTTAATTTAAAAAGGAGACTTTCAGAATTATCCGCTTCCGTTCCAACCAAATTTTCCATTTTCTACATCTCGTCTTTCATTTAGCTTATACTGTGTTATCTGTTTAGTGATTACGTTGCCTTCGATGTGTAATTTCCTTTCAATGCTTCTTCCATGGAAGCATGTGTCGTTCTTAAAATATCATCATCATCATCTATCTGTCCACGATTAGGCAGACTGCCTGTTCCGGCTTCACCATCTCCGTTTCGGTCTGCCAACATTTCTTCTTCCGGTCGGGTTATAATTCAGGATTTTTCTTGTAATTCTTTCTGGAGACATGCGCATAACACGCTCTTTCCATCTTTTTTAGTTTTTCGCTAGTTCCGTTATTGGTTGTACTTTTAATTCCTGTCTTATATCCGTTATTCCATTATTCCTGTTCTTGTCCTTATACCTTTAATACCAGTCCTAGTCCGAGGCATCGTGTGAAGCATAGGAGTATGTAAAATTTTACATGGGTTGGTTACCAGCCATCCGCATAACCCCCACACCGGGAGGACCAGGGACTTTTCTGTCGGGGTTACCATACCTTAGTCGTTATGTTCCAGTTTTGAGGCGCCGGAAACTCGCCTTTCACCCTCTCTCGTTTGCTACGTAACACACACCCACTGTACGCCATGCATTGCCCGGGGGTCACGCGACATACAAGGATGTCTTCTTGGACGTGAGAGTAGGATTTATTGGTAGAGCTGTTAAACAGTGAGCATTTCTCAGGGTTTTAGTATTATGTAGATAACGGCAATCTACACAATCCCCACGACTCTTTACCAACATTTGTCTTAAAATATATACATATTTAATTTTTTCTGATTTATTCGTTTTCTCTAAAGATGAATAGGCCTACTCTAGCTGTGCTTCACCCCGATCAGCTCGTTGTTCATCTCGCTTACTCACTGTCCACGTTTCACTGCCATTGAGTTTAAACATGTGTTGCCATCGATTTTAAAGTTATGAATTTGCATTATTACGCCATTACACCGTTTAATATTATATTTTCAAAACCTATATTGATCACTTAGATAAAAAATATAGAGGCAGTAAAAGAGTTCATATATCTTGGCTTCCAGATAAACAGCACTAACGACACCAAGACTGAAATAAGAAGAAGAATATATCTCGCAAATAAAACATATTATGGATTAAAAACCCACCTGACGTCTAGCTTCATCTCAAGAAGCACGAAATGCAAAATTTACAAAACACTTATCATGCCAGTGCTGACATATGCTTCAGAAACCTGTACAATGACAAAAAATAGCGAGAGACTTCTAGGTTGTTGTGAAAGACGGATTCTAAGCGGATTTAGCGGAGTACAAGAAAATAGAATGTGGCGTAGGCGCTATAATTTTGAACTATACCATCTTTACAAAGAGCCGGACATTGTCAGGATAATCAAAATATACAGACTAAGGTGGGTTGGACACATAGAGAGAATGGAGGAAGGACAGCCTACGAAACATATTTTCTACCAGAAAAAGAATGCGTAGTAGAAAAAGGGGATGACCCCGAAGTAGATTCAAAGACCAGATAGAGGAGGACCTCGGAAAGCTGAACATAAGAAACTGGAAAGCCAGGGCACGCAATAGGGAAGAATGGAATCAACTGTTGGAACAGGCCAAGACCCATCAAGGATTGTAGAGCCACGGCTGATGATGATATTGATCACCATCATCACTTTCACGGATTAAACCAAGGATGGTTTGTTCCGGTCTCAAATAGACAAGATTGGAGCTGGTCACTCCAGCGCTTCCTCGGACGTCCCATACCTCTCCGTCACCTCGGCTTATAGTTCCAGAGTTGTTTGGGGATGCGGTAGTCATCCATTCGGCAAAGATGTTCCTACCAATTGGGCAATCCTGTCGAGTATACTCATAATATTCAGTTCCTGCCGTATGATATTGATTTCTTAGAGAATTTCTAGAGGTGCGTAGTCACCTCGTTATCACCCCTACGAAAAAACTGTAAACGGGATGAGTGTCTGGTTGCAATAAAATATAATTTTCTTTCAACCTTCAACGATATTAGAATGGCGAAATTACTGCGCTGCAGGCGAACGCTTTTGTATAATGTGGACCCGTTTTCCTGTAATGCTGCAGTAGACGTTCATTCAGGTTGTATACATACATATTCATTACACTTTCAACGAACTTACTGCAAGGATTTTTTTTTCAAAATACGCCAAAGTTTCACTACAAAAAGCTGACGCCGCTTATTGAGAACGTGGTTGGCTGCACGACCAAGCACGTACGGGATCAGCCGTCATAATGACTCGTGTTTAATTTTCGCTATTTCATCGTTTCGCTGAGGGCAATTTTGTAAGTGGAAATTCCAGGCTTTGCGGAAATAAGCTCGAAAAGGGCGGGAGTGGAGTGGTGGTGTACTTTATCGCTTTGCCGACTGCGTTGCGTCCGTATAACAAACACGCACATCAGTCACTATGCTGCAAGGGTGGAAATCGATTTATCTGTCCGTCTGTTTCGGCGTTAAGTATATATCGTTTCGGCAATTAAGTGGAAATAAGTACTAGTAATTTCAACGCCGATGACACGCCCGCGGCCAGTCTATAGTCACCTTCTGCCTGACAATTAATTACTATTTCCATTTACGTAAATAAAGTAATTAACAAGCAAACAACAAAAACACACGCCTAATAAGAAAAAAAAAAACAGTAGATACAAAAACATTTACATGTCTGGAACAAGTTAGCAATTTTGAATACCTGGCCCTGGGCTACAGTGTGTCTTATAATGCATTCAACCACGTTGTCAATAATTCGCATAAGTTCAACCTTATGTGCGGGACCATTAGGCGAACCCTTTAGTCAGCAAGTAAAGGAACACGCCGAAAATTCTACACGCTGATGGCTCTTCCCACACTTCATTATGGGTCTGAGTATTGGACTTTAACGAAAGGCCACGCCAGTCGTATCCAAGCGGCTGAAATTAGTTTTCTCAGCCACGTGGCAGGGTATACTCTCCACAGAAGACACATAGATATACGACAAGAACTGAAAATTATGAGTATACTCGACAGGATCGTCCAGTATCGGCTGAATTGGTGGGAACATCTTTGCCGAATGGATGACTGCCGCATCCCCAAACAACTCTGGAACTATAAGCCGAGGGAACGGAGAGATGTGGGACGTCTGAGGAAGCGCTGGAGTGACTCTAATCTTTGCCTATTTGAGACCCGAACAAACCATTCTTGGTTTAATCCTTGAAGATGATGATCATGTCTGGATCTCAGAGAATAAACAGCCAAATTAATTGCGAGACAATGAAATTATGTACGGAATAACGTTAGTACGCGCACTTGCAGCCATACTGTATATCCTTATCTAAAACGGTACACACGTTTATTAAGAATTCTTGTGTTAGTCATACGCTTGTATGACGCTAATATACAATGTTTCTGTCGATACGCAACACGACGCTATTGAAAGCTAATGCGACGCTAATTCATATTAAAAATCATATTTTTAAATGATTTTATTAATTCTGGATTAACGTTGACGAATGAATATTAAACATAAAATAACTTATTTAGCATAGCTATTAACAGAGACTTCAAGACACCAATTCCCGAGTAGACTACTCGGTAAGAACATACGAGGATTATTCAATAGAAACACGTTTGATCTATGCTGCCGTGACTTCGTCGCCATGGCAACGGAATTCATTTGTTTATATTGTCTATTTAAGTACTAGTGACGCGTCTGTCAAAAATATTTGCAGTTTGCGCTTTTCTAAGCGTTGTGGCTGGGTTGTAAAATGGCATCTACGATAGAAAATCCGTCGAAAGATAATCTGCGTGCCGTTATTCAGTTTTTGGTCGCTGAGGGGCGTCACCCAATGGTAATTTTTACGAGAATGAAAGCTGTATATGGTGTCTATAGTTATTCTCATACGCAAGTGGTTGAATGGTGCAATAAATTTCGATAAGGAAGAGAATCCACTAAAGATTTGCCCCGTCCCGGACCTCCACGTGTTGCAGCATCAGATGAAAATGCGAGACAGCTGGAAACTGCTTCACGCGCAAATAGGCGCATCATAGAGAACTTTCTCAAACGTTGAGCATCAGCGTGGGAACTGTCCATTCCATCATGGACATCATGTCTTGGATATCACAATGTTGCTGCTTACTGATGAGCAGAAAAATTTGCGTTCGGCCTTATCATTACAGCATTTGATGCGCTATCAACAACAAGGTAATGCCTTTGTATACCAAATTGTTGTCGGTGATGAGTCTTGGTGTTATCAGTACGAACCAGAATCCAAACGTCAGAGTATGCAGTGGAAGCATGCACAATCTCTGAAGGCGAAAAAATGTCGGTCCCAATCTCCGGCAGGAAAAGTAATGGTGACCGTATTTTTTGATTATCAGGGTGTGGTGCCCTTAGATTTTAAAGACCCTGGTGTCAACATCAACGCTGAGCGATATGCAGACAGCTTGAAACGTTTATGGGTCAGCATCAAGAATAAACGTCCCGGGAAGCTGACAAATGGTGTCACTCTTCTGCATGATAATGATCGATCCCATGTAGCTCAGACGATTCAAGATCTGCTCGGTCGTATGAAGTGGGAAGTCTTACAACATCTACCTTACAGTCCCGACTTGTCCCCGTGCGATTCTTCTTAAGGCGTCCATTTCTGTGGCTTCTATCTTTCTTTTCAGATGTTCTTTCATTCTCCATCTCTCAGACCCATATAGGCCTACTAATGTGCTCTTAATCATTGTGTTGTATATTCTCATTTTCCTTTGTTTTCCTATTTCGGTGCTCCACAGTATTCCATTTAGAGACTTAATTATTGTTCTTGCTTTGTTTACTCTACACTTTATTTCTATCGTCTGACCCTTCCTTGTTAAAATTTATTCCCAGATATTTGTAATTCTCACATTTTGCTACAATTTCACCGCTTTCCAATACTACGTCGGTCGTGTCCTCTCCTATACACAAATATTGTGTTTTTTCCACATTCATCTGCAGTTCCCATTTTCCGTATTCTTCCTTCAGTTTGCGTGCCATGTATTCCAAGTCATCTTTGTCATTTGTGCATATTACTTGATCATCTGCAAACTGAAGTGTATATAGACAGGTGACATCGTCGATTTGGATGCCCATTCCAGTGCGTTTCTTTTTCCAGGTTGTTAAAAGCTTTGGCGACATATATTTTAAAAAGTGTTGGGGAAATGCAGCATCCTTGTCGCAGACCTTTGTTGATTGTAAAGGGTTCTAATATTTTATTTCCATTGTTTTCCGATTAATTACGAATTACACAAGTTCTGTACAAAGTGTCCACTGTTAACCGTTCTATCCCAGTTCTGACACCACTGTTACGACGGTCTACTTGATCGTCGTAGGTACAGTGGAAAACAACAAAATACAAGACACCAATTAAGTCACTAATCACCAGCTTTAATTTTTACAATTAAACAGTTCGTAATTAACAATAAATCAAATAAAAATTGTTCACACGCAATAACAATGTCTCTAATAGAGTCTTGCATAATTACAAAACACGTAACACAATAATTCTTCACTTTGACAAGCACTCAATCCGCACTAGCCAAAATCGCTCACGTTACTGAACTGACAATCCGCCTGCTATGGCTTTATATAGGCCCCGGAGAGGAGCCGTACATCTTTCCCTCCTTAACTGCACGCCGGCTGCTTAATGCGTAGTATCTCAAGTGTTCTTGGCACTCACTAGAATCACGTAGTTGACTGACGCAACAGCTGCCACAATGGACGGGGGGAGTGGAGAATGTTCTGGGTTGTTCGGTAGGCTTCTCGTAACAATATATAAGAAAACATATCTGGGCCGGGGGGAAATTTACTCTTTACAGGTCTGGTAGCGAGAGGTTTTCCTGTCACCGGTGTCTGGGAGCGAAAGTGTTAATTATATAGACAGCTGACTGTGTCTTTTAGGTGCACGCGAAGCTTGTCGAAGTACTTGTATGTCCAGAGAGTTCGTAGGAGATTCGGTAGGAGCCACTGGATAATCTTAGTGTTGGATGGGCGCAACCCTACAGCTGGACTCCGGATAGTTTTGATAACGGTCTTATATAAAAGTGGCTTATTCTCAACAGACAATTTTTTTTTACTCCCCACAAGAGCATAACGTTGTTGGAATTTAAGTTTGATCTGTATTGCATTGCATTTAGGGTGCAGTGTGTCTCTGCACCCGTGGATTGACTGCAGCATCTGAATCGAGTCCAATGGCTGCCAGTGGATATACATAGTCTGGTTCCTAGTCGACTGGTTACCTAAAACTGGACAAGGAAACCGCCAACGAGTTAACTCAGAAGGCGGGGGAGAAAGAAAATTTTCATTTTTGTAGCACTGCCGCTGGTACCGATTCGAGCAAGAGGTGTTGCCCGTTTCAAATCCAGCCAGAGACGCCTTGAGGCGGAGAGCCTCCGTGCCGGTGATCAAGGTAACATCAACAAGCAGCTGACTCAGCGTACTAGGAGGCGGTCACAAAGGAAGGAAGGACAGTTTTATTAGTGAACTCCGGGGCTGTGGACTGATGTTAATGGCGGGTCATCAAGAATCGCCCGAGAGCGCTTGGCCCGGATAGGCGGTGGTGGTTCTGACGCGCTGATAGTTCTCAGGAATGGGAATGTTGAGGTCGAGACTGCAAAGTTTGATGTGTGACTTTTTGGTTATAATATACGACATTTAGGTCAGTTTTTTTCTACAGCATTAGGCCTAGGTACTTGATCTCCCGTTTTACTGGAAGCGGAGCGTCTTTTATTTTTTACTACTGGGCACTCGGTTGCCATGTTCACACCATGTTTCTAGTACATTTAAATACACGCTGCGAAAGAAAGTAAGAGGCGAAATCAGGTTTGTAATTAAAATTGATTAGCCTACCAACGCACGTAGTCAGAAACGACCGCAGTACACACGAACGAGTACGAGAGTCACGTACTGAGACGTGCTCTTGGGAGTCACCGTGTCTTCCGCCACATCCTGAGTACAGCCGTCCCTACAACGTGGCGCGGCGTCACGAACGCTATGCGTCCGTGCGTAACATGTACAGATGGTCACAGAATCGCTTCAGGTCCCTTCGTCCAAGTTCCATATCGGTAACTTTTGCAGTTTCCATCTGTCAACAGCGGGCCTGTATGGCTTACCGACATATAGTCATCGCTACTATGGCAAACGTTGCCAGCGTATTTGGACTTAGGACACCTGTTTGGTGGCCGATAAGGCTTTTTTTCTGCAACTCCTTCCGCATAAGAATTTTAAAATCGGTGTGGAGAACCATACATGACTTCCATGGTCTAAAATTTATATTTAAAATAATTTCCGAAATGAAATATTTCCATAGAAACTACTTTTTTCTTCAAAAGTACTGTGGTCACTAACGTATAAACCACCTCACGTTAGAGCACTCGATTTTCACTGATGATGGCAGTCGATGGCACTGCCGAAACTTCTGGTTTTGCAGAAAACATTGGACCACCCCAAACAGCCCGGGAAGGAATTTTAACAACAAACTACTTCTTTGTTGCCGATAACGTAGTACACATGTAAAAAATTATCCCCCTCCCCCTTCAACTATCCTTTCATTTATAGAAAATTACCCCCTCCCACTTTAACCACCCTTTTCATTTATAGTTATTTCATCTACACTTCTGCAGTGGATTATTATGACCTTCTTTTCAGGATACGTTATTTTTCAAAATTAAGTACTTTACTCTTGTTAAAACGTAAATCGTTGCAGGTAAACTACCCCTTCCCGTTACCCGATCTTCACCAAAATCAACAGACCTTGAGTCCTCTACATCTCAGGCACATATGCAAAAAATTATTTGAGTCTGTCTGACTTTGCGGCAGTTATCGTTCGCCATAGAAAACATTCTACACTCAGACACCTGTCGGAAAATGACTTTCCTTCATGTTGTTTTAAGGGTAGTACAACCAGAATCAGCCCTTATATCGAACACGATTTTTTTAGCCTTACGGAACAAGGAAGTAAAAACCACGTTTACAAAAAATTCACTTCTTCAAATTAAACAGTTTACTTACTTCCTAGTAAACGTATTACCTCCTATATGTAGTTAACGGTTGACTACAAGTTAAGTTGTAACGGTTCTCCAGGATGAGCAACATACTGAGACGGAATTCTGCAAAAGCGGGTTTTGCTTACAGAGAAAAGTAATAATTGTATTTGTGGTTACTGTAATTTTATGCAACGTGACTTTTGTAATTACATGTGTAAAGTTTTATTCGTTTCACAGAATTTCTTTTCCCTTTGTGTGGACGTTCTGTTGTATTAGTTTACTATTATATTTAATTAGTTTCTGGCGTTCATCATCATCATCATCTTCTTTTTCACGGATTAAACCAAGGATGGTTTGTTCCGGTCTCAAATAGGCAAAGATTAGAGCTGGCAACTCCCGCGATTCCTTGGACGTCCCACACCTCCCGTCCCCTCGGCTTATAGTTCCAGAGTTGTTTGGGGATGCGGCAGTCATGCATTCGGCAAAGATGTTCCCTCTAATTCAGCCGATACTGGGCGATCCTGTCGAGTATACTCATAATATTCAGTTCCTGCCGTATATCTGTGTTTCTTCTATGATCACGGAGAGTATACCCTGCCACGTGCCTGAGAAATCTCATTTCAGCCGCCGTTTCTGGCGATGTTCTCTGAAAATGTAAACTCTCATCTCCTGTTTACGTTACGTTCGCTTCAGAAAATCCTGAAAAAAAAAACCTGTGAAAGGAAACAAAATGACGCACAAAGAGAGTGAGGAGGTTGAGAAAGTGAACAACCGTCCAGATATAGTATGGAGGCGTATACTATGTGTGCGCGTGCGTGTGAGTTTTTCCTTTTGTACAAAGGATTTTGTACACCTTCGCATTATTTTCAGACTGTTCAACGAAAAAGTGTCACCGTCCGACAAGGGGGTTATATATATTTTCTGTTAAAGGATGAACGTAATACGCTTATCTCACAAAGTGTAAACAGGTTTGTGTATCACAGATAACAACCGACGCTATGTGTGACAATTGATCAGGTTTAAGAACCATGAAAAGAGGTCGGGCCTTGACACTGCTTACACATAAAAAAGCAAGAAAATACGTCGTCGGGTTTTGACACTCCCTACAGGGCCCTATAAATAAAGTCGTTCGCTACAATCTTACACAATCTGATTCACAACAGAAGTGAGTCCCGTTGTTTCACTATGTAGACCACTGAATAAAGGCAGATTTTGTGAAAATCTGGACAAAAATCCTCCAGACACGAAATTTGGTAGAAAGTTAGGTTTTGGGGTCACTTGAATGGGGGAAAAATCGGACACTCCAGCTCACCGCTGGGCCCCCCTGGGAGGGGGGGTTAAAAGGTGGGGCAAAACGGTTTGTTGTAAATATCTCAAAAACTAAGCAAGATATCAAAAAACGTTAAATACAAAAGCTGTAGCTGACCAAATTTCCCATCAAAATGATCGTTAGTAATTTTTTTGTCAGACGCACTGGGACAGAGATATGAGCGCTCAAAGTTGAGACCTTTTTTTGCAATTTTTCGTATAAGGCATTTTTACGAAAAAAAAACTTGCATTTTTTTGAGTTTAGGCCGATTTTTGTTTAGTAAAAAGCGCTTAATATGGGTATGTAAGTGTTTGTACATGTAATACCAAGTATTTGGATGTAAATTTTTGCATGTATATATTTATGCACACATATACACACACACTACAACTACAAAAACGTGCATTTTTGAACGTAAGCGTTACATGCATATACTGACTAATCCATGCGTATAGATGTGCATTTTTGGATTTAGACAAGTATAATATATATGCATGAAAATATTTCTACACATATTTGCACATATATGTGTGTGTATATACATGTACAACTAAAAACGCTTACGTTCAAAAATGCACGTTTTTGTAGTTGTAGTGTGTGTGTATATGTGTGCATAAATATATACATGCAAAAATTTACATCCAAATACTTGGTATTACATGTACAAACACTTAAATACGCATAGTTAGCGCTTTTTACTATACAAAAATCGGCCTAAACTCAAAAAAATGCAAGTTTTTTTTCGTAAAAATGCCTTATACGAAAAATTGCAAAAAAAGGTCTCAACTTTGAGCGCTCATATCTCTGTCCCAGTGCGTCTGACAAAAAAATTACTAAGGACCATTGTGATGGGAAATTTGGTCAGCTACAACTTTTGTATTTAACGTTTTTTGATATCTTGCTTAGTTTTTGAGATATTTACAACAAACCGTTTTGCCCCACCTTTTAACCCCCCCCCCAGGGGGGCCCAGCGGTGAGCTGGAGTGTCCGATTTTTTCCCCCCATTGAAGTGATCCCAAAACCTAACTTTCTACCAAATTTCGTGTCTGGAGGATTTTTGTCCAGTAAAAATCTTTATTCAATGGTCTAATATGGGTGATCAACGCTTCCAGATATCCCGTCTTGATCGTATCCTCCATACAGAATATAGAATGTTAAAGAATGAAGCCCGAGTAGAATTTTTAAGGACTTCAATATAAATATTTCCAACACAACAATATTTATTTAGATACGCGGAGCATTAAGATTTTTTTTTTTTAAATAGGTTGTTCTCTCATTTACAACATACTAGCCCATCTTTCTATTATTTTCAGCTGACTCTGAATGTTGTCCGGGCCAAATCTTGGAATTATTTTGCACTTACTTCCCAATATCCAATGGACTCCAAACCTTGCATACTCACGTATTCCTGATGACAATACTATATTCGGAGGGGATCCAAACAGGAACGCACAGGAGCACGAGCACTCAACAGTGCCCGAAATTTATGGGATGTGTAATGTGTAATCCTTGTTTTTCTCAAAAAGTAGAAACGTTTTTTCCTTACAGGTACTCCCATTCTCAAAAATTTTCTGTATAGTGTGTGTGTGTATAATTTATTTAATATTTATACATTCTTTACCTCAAGATGTTTTATTCCCTTATTTGGTACATGTTTCGGGAAACGTATTGTTCCCATCCTCAAAATGCTCAAAAGTGCTTTGAAAATTGTGTCATGTTTTGTATTATTTGTATTTGTATTTTCAAAGCAGTCAACATCGAAAATACTCACAAAGCTAATATATACACCACAATCAAACACAATAAGACCAGCATAAAATACCAAAAACCAACAGGAAACCATAACAACAAACAACCAAAACACAAATACTCCAAAAGATATAAAACCAGGAAGGCTGAGGATGGGAACAATATGCTTCTCGAAATATGTACCAAATAAGGGAATAAAACATCTTGAAGTAAAGGATTTATAAATATTAAATAAATTATATATGGATCAAGAAATAGACTGTAGCAAAAAGTGTTTAAATATATATTGTGTGTGTGTGTGTGTGTGTGTGTGTGTGTGTGTGTGTGTGTGTGTGTGTGTGTGTGTGTGTCTTATATCTTTGGAAGCCTTGTTCAAGCCATTCGCAAATCTTAAGAATCAATCTTTTAAGATACGGTTTTCATTATTTACTTTTAATTTATCTTAATAATTCAGTCGGAAGTAAGAATTTACAAGAAGGTTGTGTATGGCCGACATTAACACACGCAACAGAAGCAAGACCTGACACTGTAACCAGACAAAAATGTTGGAAAAATGGAGATGCGAACTTTAAGAAAAGTAATAGAAGTAACAAGGAGTCTTATGCGTAGCTGGCCAAGACATATGAAACTACGAAATATAGAGGATAATACGGATTGGGTGTGCAACGAATGGGACGAGCACATAAGTAGAATGGCGGACGATGGATTCGCGAAGATGCACGACCAGCAGACACGGAGGTCCAAGGAGGCTAAGGAAGAGATGGAAGGAATCGTTGAAGTGAACAAGCTGTGAGCCTAATGTAGATAAAGACAAACGATTTATCACCATTTATTATTGGAAGAAAATGAAACATTTGCGGCTCTTTCAAATCGTCGCGGTTCCATTTCACTGATGCTTGCGGAACAGAAACTATTTTGTGTGTGTGTGTGTTGCCCTCTCTCTAACATATTATTATAATCGACACCATGAGCACTCGAACTATGAGTGGTTTTTTTCTTCTGTATTGTCATCATCAGGACCTGCGTACGGTTACAGGAGAAAATATTAAACACTAGATTAATTATATTAAAAGTATGTACAGGTTCGTTTGCCCGTGGTCCATGGTTTGAAGACAAACCAAACGTTTCGACAGTACCACTGGCTGCCATCATCAGTGGAATTCGAGTCTACCTGAACGCGGGTCGTTAAACGTCAGGCCCACAGTACTGTGGTAAAGGCCGCGTTCAGGTAGACTCGAATTCCTCTGATGATGGCAGCCAGTGGTGCTGTCGAAACGTTTGGTTTGTCTGTAAACCCTGGACCACGGCCAAACAAACCGGTACATACTTCTAATACAACTGACACCGGCCGTGAAAGCCTTAGAACAATATTACTAGATCAATTAATTGAGTGAATATGTTTGTGTGTGCCCTGACGATGACAATAGAAATTGTCGAAACGACTACACAAATAATGTAAAATTCGTGTTATACTTATTGGCCGATTCTCGCTAAACGTTCCATCGTTAAAATCTATTGATCGACGGTCACTACTAAATTAAGGAATAATTTAATGTATAATAATTAAAACTACGTACTGTGCGTCGTGGAGCAGATTTGACGTGGTTGGGTGATTATGCGAATGAAGAAAACGCGCAGTTCTGTTTTAACGTTTCGAGTAGCGGAGACTACTGTGGTCACATAAATCCTACGTCGGGCTGGCGCCATATAATTTCGGCGCCACTGTAAACTGACGCTCTTCTCTACATCAGATCAAAATATCTAATACTCCTATCTAATACCCCCAAAACTATTTCTATAATTAGTATACAAATGCATGGCCGGCTCTAGTAGAAGGCCGGAATATTAAACGTGGCAACGTTGCGTCTGAGGCCTATAAGCATGGTGTAATAAAACAGCTAAAGTGAACATGTTATATTTTGATTTAATTTCATAGCATTACTAAAATTATGAGCAGGCCTAGTTATAGCTGAATATAAATTATAGGTCAGTGCGCATTTAGTGCTATACGTTTAAGTTGAAGAAATTAGTGAGTTAGTGTTAGGCCTAACGAATTAATTTTGTTCGAATTATTGAATTCAATCATATGATTGAGTTAATTATTATATTTATTAAATAACATAACAGTATTTTACATAATAAACGTTTAATTTGCAAAAAAAGAAAAATTATAAAAACTGCTGTTAACCGGCAATTAAAAATGACGCGTTTTGATTACTGACATACATAAATTAAGAGATCGTCTATGCTTTTTTAGAGATCGTGCAACGTTCTATTAAGAAATACAGAGTGAGTATTGCCTTAGGTGGTTCGGAATATGGTATTCTGAGAGGATGATAGATGTAGTGAATCACAGTTCAAGTTGCGATGAATGATTCCAACTTAAGAAACGGTGATTCTGCTAAAGAATGTCTGGTGTTTGAAGTGTTTACCACTTAACAAAACACACTACACTAAAACAGTTAAACAATTTAAACGTTATCACTGTTTATATTTTGTGTAATATTCAAAACGTTTTCCGTATAAGTGTTCAAGTAGTTAATATGTTCAATATTAATTCCTTCTATTTAATTTCTTTCATTCTATTAATTTTTTTAGTAATTTTTGTCGAGAAAATAATTCAGAGATGCTCTAGAAATCGGTAACGCGCACACACGCATACAAAACACAACAATACTTGCAGATGTTGATAAAATTATAGAACATTTCACGTACGCTTTCAGCATATTTGTTGTCCAAAGTGTTTATTAACAAGATCTTGATTTCGCAGACGTCATCTGCTTGCTCTCGCAGACATACAGTGTATGGAAAGTAAACTGAAAGATCTCGAAAAAGAAGCAGAGCGGCTGGACTCAAGATAAAAGCTTCGAAAACAAAACCAACGAAAATTAACACAGAAGGTCACAAGGTACTGAAGGTGCAAGAAAAAACATAGAAGAAATAGCAAAGTTCACTTACCTTGGTAGTATGATTACAGAAGAAGGAGGAGCAGTTGCAGATGCTAAAACAAGAATTCGCGAAGCTAATGTGATCTTTATGCATCTCTATCCAGTTTGGAAATATCAACTGCAACAAAGCTACGGATCTTCAAGACCAATGTAAAAGCTGTTTTGTTGTACGGGAGCAAGACTTGGAAAGTCACATTGGAAATTACTAAATGTCTGCAGGTCTTCATCAATAGGTGCGTGAAGAATACTTCAAATTTTCTGGCCAAGCATTGTTTCAAATGAAGATCTCTGAAGGAGGACTGACGAGGAGATCAAAAGGAGGAAATGGAGGTGGATTGGGCATACCTAGCGGAAGAACCCAAATGCAACTGAGCGACAAGCCCTCTTTTGGAACCCTGAGGGAAGAAGAAGACGATGAAGACCAAGAATCTCGTGGAGGAGAACTGTCAAAATGGAAGCAGATAGGGAGGGGAAGTCCTTTGGAGAGCTCAGGAGTCCTCGCCTAAAATAGAATCCGTTGGCGTAGCTTCGTCGACGCCCTATACTCTGCAGAGAGAGACAGGAATTAGTAGTAGTAATAGTAGTTTATAAATACATACGTTTTGGCAACTTACAAAAATGTCTTTGTTCAATAAATTATGCGCCGATAAATTCAAAAGTATGAATTTTGGCAACCTGAATCCCCCTCCTTTCCAACATGAAGTCATATGACTAACGCAAACACAAAACGTTTTCTACTTTCATTCGTAACATGATATAATTACTTTTAGTAAAAGTCTAATCTCACGTCATTCCAAGTGAATATCACAAAAGCTGATAATAATGCCACAACCCTCCCACCGCATAACTGAAAGTCCAATATTTGCTGTTTCCATCCGAGCAAATAAGAGTTATCCCGAACTGACAATTACGTAATTACTTAATTACTATCTGAAATGAATTGTCCCTCGTTATTTTTAATTACGAGTATTACATTCATGTCTACGTCTACTTCATTATTAACTATTACATCGGTTGCCGAGGACATTTACGCTCGTAAGAGTAAAGGTCCGGTTCGGCTATTAGTCTATATTTACATGGTTTGCAGCAAAAGTATCTCATTAGTGATAAAGACTAACCAACACCGATCGCTGACAATCTGAAGAGACTAAGTGAAACTATAAAAATTCTTCGTCAGGCGCCTTTCCGACTGCCCCCCCCTTTCTTTTTCTCCGTAACTTTTTATTTCATTTTCTTGTAAAATTTATAGGCTACATTGCACTGCTTCCTAACTTGTTTTCCGACCCTGAACGTTGTGTTGTGTTATTTTTTAAATACAGTAGAGCATCGATTATCCGAACACCCATTAACCGAACGATCTATTATCTGAACTCAATAAAAAGTACAATTATTTGCTGTACTGTACAGTAACGGACACGTGTAGGCGTATTGGATTTTATTGAACATAAAAAATTGTATACTATAAATTATTACAGTACTGTACAGTAATAAATAAACGCTGTAGCTATACAGCCTTACCATCGATAAACAAAGAATTGGCTAAAGGTGAATGAAGCCGATCAGTTATTAATCGAACGTAATGGAAACGAAACCGATTCAGATGAAGACGGCGAGAATGCAACTAATACAAAACCACCGACGGCAGCAAAAGCTTTTGACGCACTTGAGACTGTTCTAAAGTGGGCCGAAACAGAAGACGAGATAGACTGTATTCAGCTTATGAATCTTAGACTACTAGAAAACTACTAGGCTGCTCTACTGCTTATGTATTTAGCAGCGAGAAAACAGGGTATCGGTTTGAAGTAGGCAGTGATAGAACAATTCTTCAAAAAACTGTAAACTCATGGTACTGTATGTTTTGTTTTGTTTTGTTTTTTAATTTTTAATTAATTTTATAGTAGGCTACAGTGTTTGCCATTAAACTCTAATTTTGTTTAAACTAACTTTTGATTTTTATTAATTCCACTTAGTTTTAATTAAATGATTTTTAGCCTTAGTAATACATTACAGTACAGTATACAGGTTGCTGTAATTATACAACAATATGTTAGAAATGATTTTGTAATAAAAACCTTTGTTTTTTGAAAGGGAAATAATGTTTTCAATTTACGATCTATTATCCGAAATATCGATTATCAGAACGGGCCTGGTCCAAGAGGTTCGGATGGTCGATGCTCTACTGTATTATAAATGTATAGATGCAAATGTATCGACAAAAAAAACTCCATAACAGTTTAAAAGAGGAGCACTGTTTGTATGAAAGCAAAGCCAAGGGGCGCGCAATTTAAAAAATGATCGGAAACCTTTGAGGTACAGGTTCGATAAGCAAACGAATAATTAGGCCTACCTGAAAAAATTACACTCATCGTAAAACAGTTTTCACGACGCGGAAAAGATCCGAATTTTTATTCGTACGAAGATCTTGAACTATAAGAGTGAGTAGGCTATATAAAAATCACAGCGTATTAGCATAGTAAGCCTACTACCACTTAACCTGTACCACGCGCGGCTTCAACTCGTGACCGTGACGGTACTGACGCGTGACTGCGAATCACAATGAGCCAAGGCGGCAAAAGTAACATGCAAATACCTTCCGACAATACACGCTCATGTGAAACTGTCTCTAGTCCGTTACACATATCGTGAACACCGACGACGAATCCACTCGTCCGGTGTTAAACCACTGTACGATCATCGTCTTAAATACAACGTAACTTCCCCGCCGAACCTACACTTTTTAATTCTTCAATTATCCCGCCTTGGCGTTGATTTGATGGTGCGCCCGAGAATCGAAGCAGGGACCTCTAGATTAATAGTCAGGCGCCATTTCCACTAGTCTACAAGGCCCTACAAATCCGAAACACGCGTTTTAAACATGTACAAATAGAGATTTTCAGAAATGGTTCGTTATACGTCTTATACAATCAGGGAGCAAAATACCGAAGAGAGCGGTTCTGTAATTCGAATTCACAATGTTCACAATCTTTGAAAAATGCTGGCCGACGCAGTCACGTAGATCCATAAACATATAACGTAAGATGAAAACATACAACGTACTATTTTTAAAAGAGCCGGATAATCTTTTACGCTGTCTAACCTTCTTAAGTCTTTTCTTTCATTTTTATCCGAATCCAGTTTCATCACAAAAGAACTGAGGGCTTCGGATGTTAATGTTAAAAGAATTTGACAAAAATGAAAGATCGACTGAAAGTGTTACGGCGATCGACCGATCTATCGCGATCTTCAGTTGGACACTCCTGGCCCGTAGTGGTTCAGCACATTTCTTACCAGGAAACAGAAGTCAAATTTCTTTTAAATCAGAAGTCCTGTTGTTGAATTACGAGGGGAATTCAATATTACGCCGTTTCTATTTGTACTTATAGAGGGCTGCGTCAATGCAGACGACACAGAAGTATTTATCATAAAATATAGGCCTACAAGTAGATGGTACACTTAGGTTAATGCATGGGTATTACCAACAAATCATTTAAACTTTTACATACAGGTAAAAAGCAATTAAACAACTATATAAAGATACGACAGCTCAAGTTAAAATAGGGAAAAGGATATCCAGCAAGATAAGTATTAGTAAGGGCTTGAAACAGGGCTGTTGCATAGCTCCAACTTTGTTTAAGCTCTATCTAAATGAAGTCCTAACATCATGGAGGGAAAATGCAGTAATATGGGTGTACCAGTTGGAAGTGACAAGATGTTTACAATACACTTTGCAGACGGTCAGTCTATAATTGCAGAGGACGAAATTGATATAAGTTATATGCTTAGGAAACTAGCAGAAGAATATGCGAAATGGGGTCTCGAAATACTGAGTACCTTATAGTAGGCGGTGAAGGTCAAGAGCTAAAACTAGGAACAAAAATGATAGAAAATATTAAAAACTTCAAGTATTTGGGTGTAACAATGCATCGGATGGTGACAGCAACCAAGAAATAAAAGTAAGAATAGGACAAGCTAAGACAGCAACAAAACAATTAAACAGTCTGATTTGGAGTCCACGAATAACAAAAAATAAGAAAGTCAGAATATATAAAACTATAGTCGAAAGTATAGGCCTATGTGGAGCATAATTGTGGGAAATTAATAAAAGAAATAAAGCCATAATAAGAGCTATGGAGATGGATTACTGGCGGAGGTGGTGTAGACTAACAAGACTAGATAGATTAAGAAATGTAGAGATAAGACAAGCGACGGGAATCGACCTTGACATTATAGAAACAATAGAAGCAAGAAGACTGAATTGGTTTGGACACCTAAAAAGAATGTCGGATGAGAGATGGCCAAGGAAGGTATGGGAAAGGACTCCACCCTCTAGAAGAAAAAAGGAAGAACTAAACATTCATGGAAAATAGACGTCGAAGATGCAATGAATGCAAGAGGACTCAGAACAGGACTGTCGGCGCCAGTGGAAGCAAGGAAGCGAGAGGCGGCGCCAGCCGTAATTAAATCGCCATAAAAAAAACTTACAGGTAAAGATTGGTGTAAATAAAACTAAACAAACAGCTCAAAATTAGTCAGTATTCCAGCATAAACGATCACCATCTCACAAATACTTGTCAATTTTTTTACTCTACTCCAGTCACAAACGTCTTCCAGTCTTTCCAATTGACGCTTTTACCTACCAAATAATTTAACATAACGGTTTCGCACGTATTAGTTATGGTAAAGGAACGATGTGTCTTAGGATTAGACCTATTTCAGTTACCATTACTCAACACAGTTATCTAGAATGGTGGTTCTCGACCCAGGAAAGGCGTGAGAGGATTTTAAGGGGGAGGGTGCCATAAGCGTCTAAAAACAAGAATCATTAAAAAAGATAGCACACAAAGGCAACTTAATAAACTCTATTAATTGCAGAATAAAGTTTCAGTTTCAGCAGAATTATTTCAAAAATTAAAAAAAAATATATAACACAAATTTAATTTGTAACGCACTGGCTTGGCAGCTATTTAAACGTTTTGTATTTAAACTTGCACAATCAAAATTTGTATAAACAGAGGTATTATAAAACAACACTGATGTTTAATTTAAATGTTTGGTCAATACCTAATGTCAGTTCGTATATGCACATAGCTTGCGCGCGACACACCCCATACAAATTTTAAGGTATAGTGAGGGGGCCTGGGTTCACACAACCATTCGGGGGGGGGGGGCCTGGCTCTCATAACGTAGAGAACTTCTGGTCTCGAGGATGACGTAGTGTAAGTGTTTTTTTTTTTTAATATAGGCCTACATTAAGATGAATCTCTCGTTACTCATGATGCCGACTGGAGATCCACACAACTCTAATGATTACCCAATCCCATCAAATTACGGAACGCATCGAGTTGGTCACCTATAGAGTGTAGAGTATCGTCTCCTACGTTAAACTTGAGGGAGTCAATACGTAAATACAGTTTTAATACAATTAACGCTATATTCTTCACTGGCTGAATATTATCGTCGAATCTCGTTCAACATAATCTAGCCTTCCTAATTAATACTTCATGTTCTTAAAAATGCGAAAGAAAAAAAAGCGAAAGTTTTACATGTATTACACTTTGCCTGTAATTTTAATGTAGTCAGTCAACGATCAACCACCGACGAAGTAAATCTTCCCCAACTGATCAATATGTATGTATTAAATGTGTACGTATGTATGTATATTTATGTATTAAAGTATCTGTAGTTACGTAAAAAAAAGTCACGCACAGTTGGAAAGACGAGAAGTCTTCACGTCTATGTCTTCACATCAAGATTTTGAAGGCTGTGATGTACCATGAAACCAAACGCAAGTGTGATGAAAGATGTTCTAATGAATACGTTATTCGTTTAGCTACTCACATCAAGATTTTGAAGGCTGTGATGTACCATGAAACCGAACGCAAGTGTGATGAAAGATGTTCTAATGAATACGTTATTCGTTTAGCTACCCACATCAAAATATTGAAGGCTGTGGTGTACCATGAAACCGAACGCAAGTGTGATGAAAGATGTTCTAATGAATACGTTATTCGTTTAGCTACTTTACTTAACTAATTACTGATTTAAAGAGGAAAAAATCTAACAGGCATAAACATCAGTAGCATAGTACTCAGTATTGTCTGAATCAGCTTTGACAGACGGACGCACTGGATACCAACAGGCTCTGGTGTGCAGGGCCGCGCTGTCCATAAGTGCAAATCGTGCGGCGCACGACGGGGCCGAGTGAAAAAGGAGCCTTAAAAAAAACTCCAAATGAAAAAAAAATTTTCTTCCAGAAAAACATAAATTTAAATTTTCATTATGTCTACGGCCATAGTGAAATTCCAATACTCATCAAAACAACCAGGTGACACCCGGTCACGACACCCAGAGGTCAGGGCACCTATTATGTGAGACGTATCAAAATAAGCTTCGAGGCGACTGCGGTATTGCCATGCCGCTTCACTCCCCGCCCTTGCCAACGCATAACCAAGTGTAACGTGCGACAACGCTGTTTGGCGAGGGGCGGGGAAGAGCTGTTACTATTGCGTAACCTCGAAGCTTATTATGCTAAGTCCCGTACTATAGTAATGTAAATCTTACGTTAAAATACATTTAAGGTGTTTTTCTACGATAAATAATTTTGAGACGGGTCAAAAACTGCACAAGAAGAGATTTAGTACGAAATGAACTAAATGTATATGCAATAAATAAAAAAATAACTGAATATAAAGAAAGACGGAAACACCACGTAAATAGAATGGGAAATGGGAGAAAACCAAAAAAAAAATACTTAACTACAACCCAAGAGGGAAAAGAGATATAGGAAGACCACCAAAACGGTGGTCGTAAGTTTGTGAGGACGGAACAGGCAAATGCCTAATCCTTGTAGTGCAGAAGAAGAAGACTTCTACTTCAAATAATGTTAACAGAAAAATAAGTGATTTTCCTCTAATATCGCCACTGCATAAAGGCGCTAATTAGATATTTGCACGACGACGCCGATTAGGCTTGGCGCGTCCCTGCTGGTATGGCACTCGATACGGTCCGTCTTGTACCCGCATGTATCACATTCTTAGTAGGCCTAATCATAGAAATGTAATCTTGAAAGCAGCTCTTTGTGCTTTTAAAAATTCTTAGTTTTACAGATCATTTATGACGTAATAAAGCGTCCGCGAACAACAGACAACAGTCAGCACAACAGAGACATTAAGGCGCCGGACGTGTCTCCAGGGTTGGTCTGTCGCCACCACCCCGCGGGGAGGGTGTGGAGACGGGGCCAGAGTTTCCGTCACGCGCGGTTAATGTTTGTATATTACAGAGAATACACAACTACTGCGACAAATATGTTAGGTCACGACGAAATTGGAATTTTTAATGTGCAGCGTGGTTTGACCAAACGGAGGTCGATTATGATTAACAAAACAATCCTAATTTTTTTGTTTGGATCAACTTTAACTTTTTTTGTGAAAACGTTTTCCATCAAGTTTTTCTTATTTTTAGTGATCAGTTATTTTAAATTATTGGTTGAGTAGATAGAACGTTTCATATTAGGAAAACAAAACTTAAAAACGTTACACGGAATTGAACACTGTAATTAAACATTAATTAATTATAAGTATAATACTACCGACTCGGAACACAAAGTTTTTTATCGGTGACAACGTAAAATATTTACCTTATACCTTATTGTACCAGTTTTCGCTTATTATAAGCTTCGTAAGAGGCTGCCATAGGAGCGCTGTCCGTCCTGTTCTTCGTGACGGCGCCGTCGATTCAAAGATCGATGTTGTGTGTGTGCGATGTTAGAATAATACCTGTGATTTGAATTGTATCTGTTCGTTTAGAATGTCGTTTTTGTGTGTTTGTATATTTCTAGTTGTTCAAGAGTATCTATTTTTCTGCCTTCAGTGTACGTGTAGAATATCCATGTTCCTGGTTATGTTTGTGTATGTGTGGTTTGCTCCCTGAGATAGTTTGCAAAGCAACGTCCTGTCTGGCCTATGTATAATTTGTTACAGTATAGACAGTTTACTATGTTCTAGTTCACAGTCTAGAAAGTTCAGACTGTAACAAATTCTACATAGGCCAGACCAGACAGGACGTTGCTTCAAACAGAGACACACTGAACACACAAAGGCACTACAGTCCGCCACCTAACCCACCTTTGCAAACCACCTCATTGAAGCAAACCACAAATACACAAACATAAACAGCGACATGGAAATTCTACACGTACACACAAAAAAGGCCAAAAACTAGACACTCTTGAACAACTATAAATATAGAAACACACAAAAACACATAAAAACGACATCCTAATCGAACAGACACAATTAAAATCGTATTCGAACATACCGCACCGCACACACACAACATCGATCTTTCAAACGACGACGCCGACACGAAGAACAAGGGCAGCACTCCTAGTGGCAGCCTCTGACGAAGCTTATAATAAGGAAAAACTGGTTCAAGCTATAAGGTAAAAAATTTACGTTTTTACCAATACAAAACTTTCTGTTCCGAGTCGGTAGTGATATACTAATAATTAGTTAATCAACGGACACGTCATGGACAACAAAATCCAAGAATTAAAAATTAATATTAATAAACTCTTCATTAGAAAAAATTAAACCTCTGTTATAACAATTTTTTACAGTTAAATTAACGTATACAGAGAATAAAGCTTGGTCACAACATAAACCACAAGAAATCACTTTCGGAAATTGAATCCCATGTTACACAGTGTAAATGTTCTGTTCACCTGGAACTTTTTGATGATCATCATCTTCACGGATTACACCAAGGATGGTTTGTTCCGGTCTCAAATAGGCAAAGATTACACCTGGTCACTCCAGCCAGCGCTTCCTCGGACGTCCCACACCTCTCCGTCCCCTCGGCTTATAGTTCCGTAGTTGTTTGGGGATGGGCAAAAATGTTCCCACCAATTCAGCCGATACTGGGCGATCCTGTCGAGTATACTCATAATATTCAGTTCCTGCCGTATATCTGTGTTTCTTCTATGATGATGGAGAGTATACCCTGCCACGTGCCTGACAAATCTCATTTCAGCCGCTTGGTGCGACTGGCCTGGGCTTTCGTTAAAGTCCAATTCTCAGACCAATAAAGAAGTGTGGGAGGAGCCATCACTTTGTAGAATATAGGCGTGTTCCTTTACTTGCTGACTTAAGAGTTCACCTAATGGTCCCGCACATCAGGTTGAACTTATGCAACTTATTCACAACGTCGTTGTTGCACTATAAGACACACTGTAGCCCAGGTATTCAAAACTGCTAACTTGTTCCAGGACAGTATTATCTGTAACAATTTTTTCCGTACGAGATCAGTTCCACAAAAAGCCGTCACATTGGTTTCAAGTGTGGATATTTGCAATCCACACGCTTTGCAGATTCTATTTAACCAATGGAACTTTTTGATACAATATTTAATTCTATACAATTCCTATTTTACAAAGCATGTTAAAGTCATAAAAAGGCAAAACAATAAGAAAGCATACAGTTCGTACAAAACAAATTTACGTTTTTTTTGCAATAGTGGATGTTAACACAAGGCCAGTAACACATTTTCAATTACGCTTCTGTTCGTCTTTGGCACTATTCCAGTGGCAGAGATGCAATTACGGAATTAGCAAAACATGTTCAAATCTCATACGACTGCTGCTTAACTCCATTTTATTCCATTAACGCTTTTGGTTTTACGCCAAAAACTGCGTTTCACATCCATAAAAATGTCGCGACTGATTTATAAACGTCGTCGAAAATTCCGTCGGGACTAGTGGTGTGCTAAACAAGTATTTGAAAATAACGAAACCGTTCCAAACAAATGACACGTACAAATACCTGTTATTATATACGTATAATAATAATAATTATTATTATTTATTATACACGTATTATACGCATACCTGTATTATGTAATTTATTATAAGAAATAAATTGAAACTAAAAGTATTAACAGTGTTACTGTACACTGTGACTTTATGAAGCTGTTACTGTTGCTTAAATGGTGCAAATCCCGTTGTAACTGTTCTTCAGTACTAGTAAATATTGCTTGACCACCAGTACGCTTTCAACACAGTCGTTAATACTTCGTTTTTTAGTATTACTGTAAGTACCAAAAATCGAAGTTCACAGTTCTGAATGAAGGATTACTTTTCCGCTTTATGTTACGGCATGAAGGTGTGCTAAACTAGTATTTGAAAATAACAGGTGCCCACGAAACCGTTCCAAAAAAAATGACACGTACACCTAACTACCTGTTATTATATACAAATTATATAATTTGTTATAAGAAATAAATTGAAAATAAACGTATTAACAGTGTTACTTTACACTGTGACTTTATTAAACTGTTATTCTTTAAAAGAAAATAAAAAGCAAGAGAATTTATAGGCCTATCTCCCTTTGGGAATATTAATTTAAGTTTTCACTAGGAGTAAACAAACTACCATAGATTTAATATTAAATTATTGATTCCATTTTGGTTAGACAAATCAGTTTGCGAAACTAATTTCAGGCAATAAAATTTAGAGTACACGTAATAGTACAACAAAGAATGTAAAAAAAATTACATGAGATGTGCAGTGAAGTTAAAATCATCTACGAAATCACAGTAACAAAAAGTACTATACATGGCCTATCAGCCACTCTATTGGTTATAACACAATATAATTCGGTTTTTCAAAATTTACCAAGTTGATGACTAGTATAATATATAGTTTGTCATTATAACGTGTATTATATATCTGCATAACGCACGAGAATAAATGTAACATCGGTATGATTTTTTTTCATTTATTAAAAACAGTTACGTCTCTTTGGCATAGAGATATTCTGAACCTCGCTGTCTTGCTTCGTTTCGTACTTTTATGGCAATCGGCACATACGCAGAATGAAGTATTCAGCACTAAGAAGTGGCTTTGTACTCGTGTACTTGTAATACTCGAACGTTTACTTGTTTATTCGTTAGTTGCGTAGGGGTATCTCGCGACTCGGAACCGCGAGTAATCGGAACGGGTATTTCGACTTTTCAGTTTTCAGTTATCGTTGAATCGGAAAGGGTATTTCAACTTTTCAGTCACTATTATATCGTTCCACAAAAAAAATTTTCCTAACTACTTGTTACAGGTATATCGGCCTACCTCTAGTCGGTTCCACAGATTAAACGGTTGACTCATCACCGTAATTAACTTAACGTAATTAACGGTGACTTCATTTCATAATTAACTTTTCTGTAACGACAATATCCGGAACGACCGATAGCGTTTTTCAATAACAATACAATGTACAATAACAGCAAAAGTATACGAGTTACTTATCAAGTTTAACATTTACATATAATTAATTCACTACCGACTCGGAACACAAAGTTTTTTATGGGTAAAAACGTAACAGTTTTACCTTATAGCCTGAACCAGTTTTCGTTTTTAAAAAGCTTCTTCAGAGACTGAACTTTGTGTTCCGAGTCGGTAGTTAATTAATTATATTTAATTAAATAACGGACACGTCATGGACACCGAAATCCAAGAATTAAATTCCAAATAAGTGCTGAATGTAAATGTATCATTTTTGCTATGCAATGTCATACATCGCTCGAAATGTCTACCATACCCTCTTTAATAAGAATTGTTCATCAAAATGCGTGATTGGCAACAATGCCTTTCATGCGTTTTCTAACATTACTCAGTAGCAGGCGTGTCATACAGTCATTAAATTACACGGGACGTTATGTAATTTTCATACAACTTACTGTCCTTGTAATCTTAGTCTGGGGACTGACGATGCCCGTACTCCAAAATCATGACGTCAACATGGTGGTCGCCAGTGGTTGATTTCTAAAATTATAGATGCCGGAACGCATCAATTCAAAAGTTGTACAGACACAAATATACTTATATTTATATTATCGTATAAGTTTAGACAGGAGTTATTGCAAAGGAGTTCTACATTTTTAAAGCCTTATAAAATCTGTAACATACGTATAAACTTGTATCTAAAAAGGTAGTAAAGCTTACTGTTAATTCTAAAGAGCTTCATCGTCAGGTTAGCCGCACGACAATCGAAAACGTCACTGACGATGGCGTCATCCCGGAGCTTCAATCTAACTCCAAGTGATGGTTTCGGTGATTCGGACAGTTTAAAAAAGTTTCCATAGTTTCATAATCGTGTCGTCATATTGTTTGTTTCTTGACCTTTCCTTACGCTTTGTGTTCAAAGCTGATGGCCAGAAATCAGCTCTCTAACGTTCACTTGAAGATACTGGTATTGATTTAATAGCATATTTCAAGGTAGAAAGACTCCCCGGAAAAATTCTGGAATGTACATATTCTCGGAAGTTCCCAATCAGTTGCCTTTCATGTAGTTTTAATTTTGAAGCAAGTTTTTTAATTTCGTTTTCTAAACAGGTTATTGGGACAATTTTTTGAACGATAGTAGTTAAAACGAAGTTCAGTGCTGGTGTTTGATTTTGACAAATATTTAGTTTTGTAGTGAGGCTGATGAGGGGCGCAATTTAAAAAGTAGTTGTAAATTTGTGTAATAATTAGGTTTTTCTTTTCATATGTTTTGTTTCGATAATTTATTTTTTGATCAAGACGTTCCGGACCGCCATTCCGGCGTGTCCCCCCCCCCTGAAATCAAGCTCTGGTGATCGCTGTATGTTCAAAACACCTGTACACTTCCGAACTCCATTCTCTGCCATTTGATCAACCAGAGAATGCTGGCCTCCCCCTAGCATCCACCGACTTTTCCTCCAGTATCACCGTCACAAACGTTTACGTGCATCTACCTGATCAAAACGTACTTTGGCGTCTTCCGAAGTCTAATCTCTTCCTCTCCAGTCACTGTCAGCTGGTAACATTCTGTCTCTTTCGTGTTTCCTCCCACCAATTTCCTCCTACTCGTCTTCTTCTTCTCTTAGACCTCCAGTGCATAATCCGTTTTGCTAAACCTTCTTCACCCATCCTTTGATCACGTTAATACCCAAACCAACTGTCTAGTTTTTATATAGTCGGTCTGATTTTGGGCTGACGTCCTCACTATTATCCGGTCTCTCTCATTCGTAACCCCTCCTGCCTCTTCTTCAAATTCACGCAGCTTGTTTCCAAAAGTCCTCATCTTTATCATCCAATAGTTGTTCCGTTCTCATTTTTATTGACCACACCTCAAAGCTGTAAGTTATGAGGTAGTCATTATTATTATTATTATTATTGTGTTAAATATCCGTCTTTTCTTATCCGTTTGCCCCACAGGATAACGAGGGTTTTCCCTGCTTTCAAAACAAGTCATTCTGTTTCAACCTGAAACAGTTGAACATAAGTTTCGTCTTTTTCACATTTGTTCTAATCCTCAGATTTTGTATTGTTGTTTACCATTTAACCAAGGATACATATAACAAGAAATCAATATCCATTAATGTAAACTTGGGCATTACTCAACAATAATTCGCCCGAAACCACTTTATGCAGCTGACTTTGAACAAGAAAATGATGATGCAAGAACTGGAAGTCACGGAAAGGAAAATATTAAGAAAAATCTTGGGACCAATAAAAGAAGAAGAACAGTACAGAAGATGGCACAATAATGAGCTGTATGCACGTGTTGAGAAAATCACAGACGTAAGTAGAAAAAAGAAGAATTACTTTCTATGGACACATGCAAACAATGAATCCTGCTGACAGACTGGCAGGGAAACTTTATAACTGTTTCAGAAAGCTCAAAATGCCCAATCCGTGGTTCAAAGAAACAGAATAAGACATAGAAGAACTTCAGATTACTCAAGAAGACATTGAAGAATGCTTACCACTCAAAAGATTTTCAGGAAAACCGCAAGAAGAGTGCAGGTGCCATCTGGACTGACGAAAGGAAGGAGAGACATCGATCAAGAATGAAGGAGACATGGGGGAGGAGAAGAAGGGAGGAACCAGTTGAACCAAACGTAGTCCACAGTGGTTCATACGAAAAAAAAATTGAACAACGAAAAGAATAATAAAATACTGAAGATTTGGTTTTTAAAGCTGACGCAATACTCGTTATTACGCATCACCAATAGTCGACCACAATAAATAAAACCATTGTTCATCAATAAAAATATTATTACTTCCACCCCATAGATCTGCTCTACAAAATCTCAATAACAATTACAAGCCACATAATTTGACTTTCAATTGCCAGATACTAATCAACTCTGGTATCGTTTTTAAACGTTAATTTTAAAAGCATTAATAAAAATTAATTCTTTGCAAAACATTGTCAAATTTTTTATTATTAAACATTACCTCTTTATTTCTTACTCAGTGAAGTACACATATTTTAATCTATTTCCTACGATACAACGATTAAAATATATTTGTATACCCTCTTAACCAAAAGGTATTTGGGGCAATGATCCGCCTGTCGCAATAACGCGCTACACAAACGAGTGAAGTAATTTACAACCAGGTAGCGCTCGAATGCAGCATCGAGTCGAATGCAGATCCGCGGCGGCAGTGAAACGATCACCACCCGCCAGTTACGAAAGACAATTCAAAATCAATACCTCTATGCAGTCGGTCAGTGTTGAGGCGCCACAACAGAAATGACTGTATAAATGTCGATCCCCGTTTGATGTGGTGCTCTGAACGTTGCACCATACTGCTGCAACCACGTTTCGTAATGCAAATAAGCCAGACGGCACGGTTTCTGTATGAGTCATTTACTTCTCCTCCTCCAGTAGTCACTCAGACATGATTACCCCATTTACATACTGACACGATCATTACGTGTAGCATTTATTCACTTCTAAATTTAGAATTACTCATTTATCTAGAATTTAAATTATTTATGTACCATATTTAAAATAATTCAGAACTAAGTAGAATTATACGAAATATAGCCTACACATTTATATATTTTGTATTCAACTATATTTAAAACAACTTGTGTATAAACTATTTGTAGTATTCATTTATTAATCATTTGTTAACATTAAACATGTTCCTGTTGTAGATTTTGTTCATCACAATCTTTTAATGCATTTTCCGAACAAAAGCAAAATATTCCAAAAAATTCTTCACTGAAGAAAGTTAATCAGTAGTCGTTTGTATGCCCTTGTCTTTCACTATTTGCAAGATCTGTGCGTTCTGTTAAGGAAAAATAAAGTTATGTATTAAAGAAACCTCACGTCACTTTTCCTAAATCATAAATCAATTTCTTCGGATGGTGATAGTAACTAAAGGTTTACGAGAGTCGTCTGAAGGCTGCGTGATAAGTATAGATAAAGATATAATACGTTAAAAATAAGTATAGACTGAGGAAAAATTAACTTCGGGACGAGTTGAAAATCTTTAGCTATAGCCTATACAGTTAAACAGAACAATATAGAGGTTCATAGTCTAGACATTCACATCATCTTCATGGATCTAATGAAAGCCTATGACAGCGTCTTATGGAGTGAAAATGTAACGAAAGCTATTAAAATACGTATTTGTAAGGCTCTGTGGTAATACAGCCGCTTATGTACAGAATTGTGGGATAATAAGAAACGAAATATGTCCAAAATAAAAGCAGCACTGATGAACTCTAGAGAAGGTAGTGCAGAAAAACACCACAAGATAGAGTAGACATACGTAACGAAGCGATAGAGACGAAACTGAAATGCTTGTACGGATGGTGGAGGAGCCAAACGATTGTATGGTACAGACACGTACGTCTGTTGTATACACAGATAGCCTAATCGAGTAAGGAACTGGACCCGAAAGAAATGATAAAAAGAGGAAGGTGATAAAGGTCATGGAGGGAAGTGTTTATACTGCATTGACGAATACGGGATAGCAAAGACCAAATGGTGAGAAGGATACGAGAAGCAGCGTGGAAAAAACGGAACAGTGAAAATGGATTGAGAGTGACTGTGACTATGGAAACCCCGATGGTCGTACAAGCTATCGATGGATAGCGATAGGCCCAATACATGAACTATAGAAGAAGAAGTAATGTTAGTTTGACAGGAAAGAAGATAGCTCCGATCTGACATGGTTTAATTTGTGTTATTTCTAAATTTTCGAGAAAAAATCGTGGTTTTTGTTATCCTAAGGTTCAAGAAGGTTAAGGTTCACAAGGCCTTCCAGTAGGTATCCAAAAGTTAATTTCGAATCCTCTTATCCATGCACCCAAAGCAGGACTTGAGACTTTTTACACGTTATAGACTCACGTTAATATACCTCATTTTCCTGAGTTTCAAAGTATTAACTGATGCATTTCCACTACAGAGTCAAGCACTTGGTGAATCGTTTTAAATTAATACCAAAATTATAAAACACAATTGATAGTTTCGCAAAATTAGTTTACGAGTGTATACTCTGACAGTTGTTCCAATTACACGCAACTTTGAAAAACAATCTCACCGACTCAAACAACTGCCAGAGTGTGCTTTTTAATTTCTTTTAGTTTTGCTGAATGTTATTCCAATACAATTAAAACCCACCAGGTGATTTTCTCACATGTAAAATATAGTTCTTTCTACGATTATACAATATTTATTTTAATACTAATATTTATATATTGACGATGTCATACAAAACTGGCAGATGTCTTCCACATCATTTTATGATTGGTTACTCTACAATTGACACTTTGTTGTTTGCGGACGATCAAGCTATTCTGTCGGACTCTGAACACAGATTGCAGATGGGGATACATTCGTTAAATCGAATCTGCAAAGACTCTGGATTGCAGATATCCACACTTAAGACCAAGGTGATTGCTTATTGTGGAACTGATACCGTACGGCCAAAAGTTGTTATATATGGTACTGTCCTGGAACAAGTTAGCAATTTTCAATACCTGGGCTACAGTGTGTCTTATAATGCATACAATGACGTTGTGAATAAGTTGCATAAGTGCGGGACCATTAGGCGAACCCTTAAGTCGGCAAGTAAAGGAACACGCCTAAAATTCTACAAGGTGATGGCTCTTCCCACACTTCTTTATGGGTCTGAGAATTGGACTTTAACGGAAGGGCCAGGCTAGACGCATCTAAGCGGCTGAAATGAGATTTCTCAGGCATGCGGCAATGTGGCAGGGTATACTCTCCATGATCATAGAAGAAACACAGATATATTGCAGGAAGTTAATATTATGAGTATACTCGAGAGGATCCCCCAGTATCGGCTGAATTGGTGGGAACATCTTCGCCGAATGGATGACTCCTGCATCCCCAAACAACTCTGGAACTATAAGCCTAGGGAACGGAGAGGTGTGGGACGTCCGAGGAAGCGCTGGAGTGACCAGGTGTAATCTTTGCCTATTTGAGACCGGAACAAACCATTCTTGGTTTAATCCGTGAAGATGATGAGGATGATGAATAGCCTACTAATATTTAATTTTGTCCAGTTATTGGATTACTGGAATAATTTAGACTAGCCTACTAATAATTTGTTTAGTGTTGTTTAGTGAAAGAATTAATTTCAATAATAACTGATACCAGAAATTTAATACGCTATTTCGTGTACATGCGGAAACATTGTTTTTTAAATTAAGAGTGTACGGTGAAAATAATACTGGAATTGGAAATGAAAATTATTTACGCATCATGAATGAAAAAAAAAAACGGAATTGCAGAATCATATTTTTAGCGAAAGCTGAAGACTTCCCTCATGGTTACTGTTGAATTACACAACCGACAAAAATCGGAACCAGAGAAAAGTAGATTAGGCTATATTGGCCAAGGGGACAAGAAAATATAAAACCAATAGAGTGTTCAGTGATTCTAGACGATATCAGCCTGTAATCTGCACCCCCCCCCCCACATACATACACAGCTAAACCGTACCCTCTTGCGAGTAACTGCTCGTTAAAAGATTTTAAACGTTTCATTACACCACTTGCAGGGTGGTCTCTCCATTTTTATTATGTAATGTAACGTGTAATATTTAGTAGAAGTAAATATTTTTATGTAAATAAATTTACATTGTTTTTTTTTTTGGTTTTCTCTCATAACTTACCGGTCGCTTAAAAGTAAACAATTTTTAAAGCGTCAAGCGGTTTCAGAACTAAAGCTTTGTCATTATATTTACAATTATTGTTTAATATCGCACGCAACGCTAAAACAAACGCCAGATATAGCCTATAAGCTAAATTTATCGCCAATATCTGCTTTACGTATATAAATCGGTAATACAATGCAATATACCTGTACAGATAAATAATAACCAAGGAGGTACGAAGTGACCGAGATACTACGTATCGCAATCTGTCACATCTGTAGCACGAAATCTTTACAAATAACCGAAAAGAACTGATAACGAGTTTCACGTTTTTATGTCAGGGTTGCGACAAAACGTACAATGTAGGGTATAAAAGGTTTAGTTCAGGATGTGCAAAATTAAACACCGCTTTAGTGTGAAAGCGTGAAACAAACTAGAAATAATCTGAGGCCACGATATAATGGAAGTATGTAAAGACATAAATGTATTGCAAATACAGTATATAAGTATTGGCTTACAATAAAAAGGCACAGATCAATTTCTGTGTATATAACCAGTCGGTAAAGAAAGATTACCGGTAGGCCGGTAAGGAAATAACAGCAAACACGTCTTTAGTAGAAAAGGAAAATGTCAGTGTTACGATCACCGAGCCCCGTCTGGTGTATGAACAACTTTGCTTAAACGTTTTCACGTTAGGAACTGATACTATTAAGTAGTATCCTCGACAACATCTACTAGTACGAACATAATCGAATCGAATATTATAACCATATCAATAACTGATACGCCTGACGATAGCGATACTTCGAAAACCTACAGGATCGCTGAATGCCAGCACATAAATCGATAACGTCGAATATTCGACTTAACATATTCAGAGGTGTGCCAGTAACAAAGTATTTTATGTTATTTGGCAAGAAACTCACTTTGACATTTATACTTCGTATAGACATAATATAAACAATAAACAGATAAAATTACAAGTGTATATAAAACAGGAACATGTTACAAACATTATTTAGTAAAGAAATAGGAAAGTAAATATTTAAACGGACAGAAAAATTGTTTAGTAAATTGAACTTCAAAGCTTTCGTTAATGAAAATTCTCTGTAATTAAGTCCCTGAATAAATTTATTATGTTACAGCCATAGGCATACGAAACCAGTTCTGAGTACTTTACCAGTTTTAAATGATGTGCGACTTAATACGTCAGGAGCACCACACAGTCAAAAAATTTGGCGAGAATACCCGTCCAGAGCACCGGAAAGGTCAATAAAATTAACTGAATGAATAACATTTTTTTTTTTTTCAAAATTATTATTGGCGCCTGTGTGCGCCGCACACTTTGCACACTGTGTCGGCGCGCCACTGGACATAATCGATTATAGCAGCACATAATATCGACGACAATCCAAAGAATTGGGTTATGAATACTGCTGCTTCTAAACACGTGAAGAAGATGTTTAAGGTGTGCGACAATGGAAAGCGGAGGCAGCAGACGGTGTAATCACTGTTATTAATCGAAGCTTTTAAAGCCGTCGCGTCGGACGAATAGAAAATCACCTGACCCGCGCAACGCGGCGTAATTATTCCGTTCACGAGTGACATACATATCTCAAAAAGATCGCCGCGTTCACCTTGACAGACGAATTCCACGATGACGTCACTGCATAACTGCGTAAAGCGTATAAATAGAATTACCTGCGGCGCCGCGTAAGGTGAGAGCCTACCACACGCCACACACACGCAGCCAGCTGTCTACAGTCTACATGGCTATGCGGATTTTTTTCAATCTAGGTGGGTTTCTTTCGCAGAAATGACTCAGGTTACACACTCATACTTTAAATATTTCACTGCCTGTTGCCCTTGTTGATCGCGTTATTCCATTATAGTCGAATGCCATTCCGTCAGGGTTGCCAGGTGTGGAGATTTTTCCCCCACACTGGCGAAATTTAAAGCCTCAAAATGGTAAGTGGGGAAATGGTGGGAATTTGTGTAAACGTGACGAATTCGTGGCGATTTCAAATAATTAAAATTTAAAATAATGCAGTTGCGACCAAACTGCAGTACAGAAAGTTTACAAAACTACAAAATATTTACGTAGGTGCTATAAGAAAGAGCACTGTGATTTTGGAAAGTAAAAATCCAAAACTCTCACTTGAAGAAATACAAAATTTCAGAATAAATTACTTAAACTTTTATGTTAAATGTGCACCCTAAAACATCCGGTTTCCTTTTCACAAACCTTAAAACATGTTCAAAGCTTAAAACATGTAGAATTTCTAGATAGGAAAAAAATTAAAGACATTCAGTCACTAGCTTCAGCAGCAGCAGGAGCCTTTGAGAAAAGTATTGAAATAAACATGGTAAATCTAGACAGAGAACAGTTATAGAATTTATTTACTTTACCACATCATAGTGGGTGTGTTGAAAGGATTTTTAGTACAATCGACATTAATAAAAACAAAACAGAAGTAATTTGGGTACTGAGACCATTTGTATATGAAAACCGTTGATTATATGACAAAATAAATCCTGTTTAGATTGTACTATAAGTGATTCAATGCTGGTGAAACACACCAACTATATGTATATTAACTAAAATTAGGTGTGAATGAGTGTAAATTGTTTTTGTGAATTAAACTATTGGAAAGTTGTTAAATATAGTGTAATATGTGAATACTGACTCAAGCCTATCTTGAACTACGTCCATGAAAATGATTTCATAAAGTACTGAGGCTGACCACATCAGGTGAGAACATTTTTCTTTTATCGTACTTACGAAACAAGTTTTTAATATTTATATTCTTATAATAGAAATTTAAATATTTAAAATATACTCAGACTCTATAAAATGAGACACTCTGCATAAAGCGCACGAATTTGTGGCAGCGGGGATTTCGATGGCAAAGTGGGGAAATTCTGGGTAGCCATGTGGGGAAAAGAGGACTGATTGATCCCGCCAACAGTAAGGCGCGCGCGGTCGGTGGTTCTGCTCGTCATAAAATTTTAATACACAGTACGACGTACGTACGTCTAACATTCTGTTGGCGAATATAACAATTTCACACTCCATTACCGACAGTGTAGAACTGAAGAATTCACGCTGACGCCAGCCAGCAGCTGTGAACTTAAAGAAAATAAAATTCACGTAAGGTCGGACTATTTTGAAATAAACCGGGTCACCACGCGTCCTCTTTTTCCCGGATACGTCCTCTTTTTTCGTAAAACTGAAAAATGTTTTACGCAAGAAATGTACGCGGCGCCGCTCAGAAATGTACCACTGGCGTCATACGTTGCTTGGCTACAGCTCTTTCCCGCGTATTCTGCACTTCCAATAGGCGTCTACATTCGTGAGTTTTTATGGTTATCGATAGTTCTGAATTGAGTTGCTTGTTTTCGTAGACATTCTGAGTATAGTTAGTGGTAGTTACAAGTTATCGGCGAGTAGAATTTATTATTATTAAAATGCCAAAACGAAAGTGCGTGTTAACCGAAAATTTATTAAAAGAGCATACTAGCTTTAAGAAAGCCCGAACGATAATGAAGCAGAATGCTTTAGGAATTGTTTCATCTGATAAATAACATGGCACTACAAAGACGCACTTGAACATTTAGAGTGTGAATCCGATTCAGACTAATTAGTATTCAATTAATTATTGCCATGATTAAAAATAAATATAGCAAACATTCTTTTCCTATGTACGTTCCGCTTCTAATAGTTTTAAGTTTTGTTTGTAACATTTTCTTCTTAGCCTATATCACAAAAATTAAATTGTACGCTGTATAAACTCTGTAAAAATGCTTAACTTAATCATGAATATCTTCTTATTCATAATGTATAATGTTTTTACTGTCATTTTTTGTTTTTGATCCGTAAAGTGACGATCATGCTGTTAAATTTTCAGGTTGCCCTCTTTTTTCACCTAGGTCAGTCATATGGTAACCCTAAATAACTGACTGGCACGTTACGTTAGCACAAAACATCTTCAGTTATTTTTTTTTTTTTGACACTACTGGATTAAAATTTTATTTATTAAATTCGTGGATTTCGTTGTCCATGACGTGTCCGTTACTTAATTCGATATAATCAATTCACTACCGACTCGGGATACAAAGTTTTTTATGGGTAAAAACGTAAAAGTTTTACCTTATAGCCTTAATTGGTTTTCGCTTTTAAAAACCTTCTTCAGAGGCTGAAAACACATCAAAATGACATCCTAAACGAACAGACACAATTTAAATCACACACATTATTTGAACATATCACACCCCACACACACAACATCGATCTTTCGAAAGTCGATACCGTCGCCAACAACAAGACGGACAGTGCGCCCAACGGCAGCCTCTGAAGAAGCTTTTTAAAAGCGAAAACCGATTAAGGCTATAAGGTAAAACTTTTACGTTTTTACCTATAAAAAAATTTGTGTTCCGAGTCGGTAGTGAATTGATTATATTTAATTTATTAATTAAAGAGACTCGATTCATTTGACGTTTCTGGCGAAGTAAACGTATCATCAAATATAAAACGCGAAACTAAAGAATGTGTTTATTTTACGATCATATCGTTTCAGGCTTTATCGCGGTCGCTATCCGATAAAACGAAATTATAACGTTACCACGCTTCTCATTCATTGTTAAACGTTTGTTACGATTAATATGTACACACTGCAACTCTGTGAGTAAATTTAATAAATCGTGTTTGATTTTCTTTTCCAGTAACCGTGTATTCTTTTTACTTTCATGTCCCATTAGGACATGGAAGTATGGTGATGGCGAAAAAAATCGTGTTAGAGATAAGGGCTGTGATTCTGATTGTACTACCCTCCAAACATGAAGAAAAGTCATTTTCCGAAAAGTGTCTGTGCGTGTCTGTCTATCTTGTGTATAGACTTTTCTATGGCGAACGATAACTGCCGCAGATTCAAACAGAATCAAATAATTTTTTGCAGATATGCGTCAGTTGTAGAGGACTCAAACCCTATTGGTTTTGGTGAAGATCGATTAAGGGGGAAGGGGTAGTTTACGTGCAACGTTTTACGTTTTAACAAGAGTAAAGTACTTAATTTTGATAAATAAAGTATCCTGAAAAGAAGGTCACAATAATCAACTGTAGGAAGGTAGATAATCTATAAATGAAAAGTTTAATTACGAAAGTTGTGTTAGTGGTTATAATCACAAACAGAATTATCACTGTTGTACACCACTACAGAAAAATTATTCCGATTAGCGCTTTCAAGCTTCTCAGCTCATCGTGAGATCGGAAAATGAACTGAGATCTGACGATGAGCTGAGAAGCTTGAAAGCGCTAATCGGAATAATTTTTCTATAGTGGTGTGCAACAGTGATAATTCTGTTTTGAAAAGGGTAGCTGAAGGGGAGGGGATAATTTTTTATATGTGTACTACGTTATCGGCTACAAAGAAGTAGTTTGTTGTTAAAATTCTTTCCCGGGCTGTTTGGCCGTGTTCCCATGTTTTCTGCAAAACCAGACGTTTCGGCAGTGCCATCGACTGTCATCATCACTGAAAATCGAGTGCGTTAACGTGAGGTGGTATACGTTAGTGACCACAGTACTGTGGTTAAGGCTGAAGAAAGAAGTAGTTTCTATGGAAATATTTCATTTCGAAAATGATTTTAAATATAAATCTTAGAACATGGAAGTCATGAATGGTTCTTCATACCGATATTTTATAATCTTTATACAATAACCGTGAGACAGAATTGGAAGAAGGGTAATGTTATAAATCACTTCGTAATTAATTTTACAACTGTACTGACATTTAGCAGAAATAAGATAATACCAAGCGTTAAAATCGTGAAGTTGTCTACAGTTTAAATGTTAAATGAAACGCCATCTGTTTAGTTATTAATCCGTTAATACAAGTGGTGCGCCGATAGACTTGTTTGTGTCCCGTTTTAATAAAAAGACCCGACTAACTAGACACGATATTGACTTTCTCACAGGGTGCAACGCTCCCCTTCGTATAATCTATATACATTGAAGGGTGCAAAAGGTCAAACCGATCGAACAGAAAGCTGCCAAAGCCTCGTTCGACCCAATAACATCACGAGCATTACGTTTACTATGATGGTACTGATTATGAGCCAATAGTTACTGTTTATGAGATCACGAAGAACGTGTAGAGCAAAGAATCCAGTTTAGTATTTTTAAAGAAGGGAAATGCCAGTGAGCGGCATTTTCCAACTGTTTCTAAATTACCTCATTTTTCAATTAAGTTAAATGCATTAATTTCTTGGAATATAAGTCTACGGACACGGACGTGAAGCAAACAGCACATCTTACGTAAACGGATACAATGGAGCTCTAAGCCAGCAATAAATAAATACTGTAATAATGGGAACGATGCACTGAAGCAAGATAATTATAAAATGGATAAAGTTCTGTGGAGGAAGAAGTCAACATCAAGTTGGATTAAAGTCCAAAAGGACTTAGAAAAAAATAATATAAACGCAGAAGAAGCAACTGAAAGAGAGTTTCAGGCAAACGTGTTAAAAATGGAAGGAGTCCAGGGTAGGAGAGAGAAAACGCAGGTTCAAAATGGACTGAAGACAGGAAGAAGAGACACAGTGAAAAGATGAAAGAATATTGGAGAAAAAGAAAAGAACAAAGAATAAAGAATTTAAATTGGCATGTGATCCCTAGATGGCCGATACAAAAAAAAATGGGTAAAGTGTGGATATCCAAAATGGCTGTATATTCTATCCATTAATGCTGAATTGAACTGAATAACTACTCTTAACGTAATGAGTAACAAACGAGGAAAAATCAACGCGTCGCCTTTTACACAGTATTAGGCTAATGACTAATGACACTCAAAGTATTTTTCCTGCACAGCACATAAATACGATTGCCTGATTAATAGTGACCCAGATAATTATTTATATAATAAATTTACAAAAAAAAAAGAATAAATAAACTTATGAACTACAGAAATTAAAATAAAAAAATCTGCACGGGTTTTGGCAAAACAAAACAATGCTGATGAAGGAGCAACACGAACGTCATACATAGAATACAATGAACCGGCCGACAGCAACAAATAGCCTTACTGTGTAGCACAGACGACAGATTAATTGACTGATAATACTAATTTTAAAAAAATCGAAATTAAAAAGAACTCATTACACCTGCGGTAGTCAGTATATATACAACTTTCAGTTTCAAACAATCAGATTTACTCAAACTTACGCCTAAAAACCGGGCTGTTAGGCCGTGGTCGGTTGCTGTTAAACGCCTTCACGTCGGCAGCGTTTCGATTCCCCGTCGGGAATCTTCGACAGGCCGCTAAGAAGCGACAGAGAGTAAAAACACAATAGCGGCAGATGTACACCGAACACTACCTGATACCTGAATCAGGTAAAAGCAACATGGTTTGTTGGTTAAAGGACATGTAACATGCTTAGTTGCTACATGTTATACCCAAAAGCAACCAATCATGTTACATATCCTTTAACCAACAAACCATGTTGCTTTGTTTACCTGATTCAGGTATCAGGTATAGCGGTAGCGTACATTTGCCGCTATTGTGTTTTTACTCTCTGTCGCTTCTTAGCGGCCTGACGAAGATTCCCGGCGCGGAATCGAAACGTTGCCGACATGATGCCGACCACAGCCTAACAGCCCGGCTTTTAGTGGTAATTTTGAATTTATTGACACCGGTCGTGCGAGTTTCAGACAAAAGTCACTCAGATTGACCTTCATCACAACAACCAAACGAACAGCGAATAGGAAAAATTTACAAATTCAAGGTACATTCACAAAGAAAGAAGACGTTAAAAAATTCAATCGACTCTTAATATTAAAAATTAGTATAGTCTCACAATCACAAAGAAGACTAACTTATCGGCTGTTTACACTAAGAAACCGGATTAAAAATTGAAGATCGATTTTTTTCAATATAGATAAAAAAACTTTTAACAGTGCAATACTTTATTTTATCTATTTAAAATTGTCAGTCGCAATCATAAATGCCAGCGCGTGCGATAATAAATGCCTTTCTTTTTAATCTCAGGTGATAAGAAATGCTTCTTACGAAAAGTACAAACGTTTTTGGAATTATTCATTAATAAAGTTGTGTTAGTGGTTATAATCACAAACAGAATTAACACTATTGCACACCACTATAGAAAAGTTATTCGGATTAGCGCTTTCAACCTTCACAGGTCATTATCAAATCGGAAATTTGAAGCTTTCAAGGTTCACAGCGCTAATCGGAATAATTTTTCTATAGTGGCGTCCAACAGTGTTAATTCTGCTTTTGGAATTGACTATTCCGCCATAGTTCTCACACGTATGGCTTCTACACACACGCCCGCACGCGAGCGCGTTATCCTGAGCTCTGAACACTGTGTGACGATGATGACACTGTGTGTGTGCGTGTGTGTTGAAATGTTTACTGTTGAATGACGATCATGTCTAATAATTTATTTTGATGATTATAAGGAACGATTATAAAAATACTATATATATCTCCTATTGGAAAATATATTCGCATAGTTAACATTAGTCATTCAAACGCATGACATATGCGGAGCGTTTAGTCACCAAGTTCGTTTGACCTAGACAACTGCCTGCCATACAAGTGGATACCAAACGCAACACTTGAGGCGGGAGACGGTACCAAGGACTACCGTCCGTGGGCGCAGTGGAGTAATATAATCGATAGTGGACCACACCCCGCCATATGGTACGTGAACTATGCCACCGCACGCACTGTACGCCTTCGGTTGGGCGGAAGACCGAGTTGGCGCGCACGGCTGGTGTTCTTCTAGACAAAGTCCGTGATATCATAAACGGGAACCCTCGCCGCTATGCGATATGGATATGATGATCGTTTAAACCGTATTATTTAATAAAAACTAATAATTTATATATAATTTGGCGTATTATAATACCGGGGCTTGGGCCGACTGGGTTGCCTCCACATACCAAATTAATGCAGTTCTATTTAATTACCAAGGGGATCATTTCTACTGAATTTTGATCTCTGCATATGCTGAGGACGGTTACTGGCAGCGAACGTGCACTTCTGCCTACGTTTCGTCACGACTGCCTGCTGCAAGTTCCGCGATAAAGAGTATTGTTTTTTTTTTTTATATCTTTCGTTACCGGCGAGGCGTATGATTATTGTTAAGTGAAATTAACTGTCATATGGAACAATTCCGATTAATAACGTTTTCACACATATGTATATATCTACATTACCTACTTAAGAAAGAAAGTACTTCTTTCTACAGCCTTAACCACTAACGTATACCACCTCACGTTAGCACACTCGATTTTCACTGATGGTAGCAGTCGATGGAACTGCCGAAACGTCTGGTTTTGCAGAAAACATTGGACCACGGCCAAACACCCCGGGAAGGAATTTTAACAACAAACTACTTCTTCGTTGCCGATAACGTAGTACACATGACATATAAATGAAAATTATCCCCTCCCCCTTCATCTACCCTTTTCATTGATAGATATTTCATCTACCTTTCTACAGTGGATTATCACGACCTTATTTTCAGGTACTTTATTTATCAAAATAAAGAACTTTATTGTTGTAAAACATAAAACGTTGCAGGTAAACTATCCTTTCCCCTTAACCGATCTTCATCAAAATCAATAGGCACTGAATCCTCTACAACTCAGGCATATATGCAAAAAATTATTTGATTATGTTTTAATTCGCGGCAGTTATCGTTCGCCATAGAAAAATTCTACACACAGACACTTTTCGGAAAATGACTTTTCTTAATGTTTTGAGGGTAGTACAATCAGAATTAGCACTTACCTCGAACACGATTTTTTTCGCCGTCACCATACTTAAATTTCCTTATGGAACATGGAAGTAAAAAGAACCTTTATACAGTACAGGATACAAAACAGTCGAATAAGCAAGCGCTACCTTTATTTACATTTGTTGTCATCTGCATTAGAATCGTCTATATTTGGGGCCGTTTGGGTACTCAGAGAACCATTCTATTTGTTTGGACCTTTCGGAACAATATTATAATAGGGTTCGATGGCATGAAAGTTTTGTCCCTTCTTTGTTCTGACGCTACAATCCTAGCATATTCAGACATTCGCTCGTTTTCCAGTCTTTCAATTGAATTCAATGATAAAATATTCTCCTTTCTTGATTTCCTTATAATAACTTGGTACGTTAAAGGTGAAAAACGGTGCTCCGCTCCACTTAACGTAATCACGCTTTATGCGAGTTGAATTCAATATACGAACCACTTCTCAAGCTGGCGTGATGAAATAAAATCAGACATTTGAAAAATTCAATTCAACCAGATCGTTACTTTAAAATAAATATAACGTCGTTAAATAAATACTTTTTGACTGGCTAGACGGGAAACTTATCATAGCAACACAAACAAAATCAACAGGCGAGAACGCCGGCCGTTTTGTGTGAGCATTATTTATAAACCAAACTATATTTATCCAGCCGAGTGTGTACGCTGTTGGCTCTCTGACCTTACTGCTACTTCTTCATACATATACTATTATTTTCATCGTATTTATTCTCAGCAACTTCAAGTACAACAATAACGGTTCAAAGCATACGCCGAATAGCATAAATCACGAGCCTCTTTGCTTCTTCTTATAGGTGCTAATGGGGCCTATCATTCACACGAGATACATTTATATACCCTTACCGTTACCCTTATCAAAATTCGTCTGTCACTTTTCTTTAATTTACGACGTACCAAACGAATACCACCCTTGATTCCATTTTTACTTTCATGTTCCATAAGGAAATGGAAGTATGGTGATGGCGAAAAAACGTGTTCGAGATAAAGACTGATTCTGATTGTACTACCCTCAAAACATGAAGAAAAGTCATTTTCTGAAAAGCGTCTGCGTATCTGTCTGTAAAATGTTTTCTGTGACGAACGATAACTGCTGCCACAAATTCAAACAGAATCAAATAATTTTTTGCATATTTGCCTGAGTTGCAGAGGACTCGTGTCCTATTCATTTTGGTGAAGATCGGTTAAGGGGAAGGGGTAGTTCACCTGCAACGTTTTATGTTTTAACAAGAGTAAAGTACCTAATTTTGATAAATAAAGTATTCTGAAAAGAGGTCATAATAATCCACTGTAGAACAGTAAACAAAATCTCTATAAATGAAAGGATAGTTGAAAGGGGAGGGGGTAATTTTTTTATGTGTACTACGTTATCGGCAAACAAAGTAGTAGTTGTTGTTAAAATTCCTCCCCGGGCTGTTTGGCGTGGTACAATGTTTTCTGCAAAACTAGAAGTTTCGGGAGTGCCATCCGCTGCCATCAGCGGAAATCGAGTGCGCTAACGTGAGGTGGTATACGTTAGTGACCACAGTACTATGGTTAATCCTGAAGAAAAAAATAGTTTCTATGGAAGTATTTCATTTCTAAAACGATTTTAAATATAAATCTTAGAACATTGAAGTCATGTATGGTTCTCCATACCGATATTTTCGTTTATCTGACAACGAAAAAGTAGTAAAAAAGTTTTATGGGCAGCCTTTCCATATCTTCATATAATTTTACTGTTTTTCCTGTCTCTAAACTAATCGTCTACTCGTAAACAAAATAATTACAAATTTCAGTTTTAATCCGTTACTGAATGAAACCTTCGGTTAGGCTATACTGATGGATCGTTATTATCGGGTTGGTATAAGAAAGAAATTTTAAAAAGAAATCTTAACATGAAGATGCAGTCGATTAGCAGTGTGGCGGTTTGGACGGAGTGGAACCATGGGATGGCAAATTATTAACTGACTCAGCTCCTCACTGCGAACGACTGGTTCAAGGGTAACTTGAGGACAACATCCCACAGCGTTTACCTTACCCTTAGCGCAGTATGACTCAACTGGAACACTCAAGAGTTTGTGTGAGTACCCATGATACTCCCCCTTTAAACATGTATTTTAAGTTCGAATTCGCGACGTGGAAGAGGGTGAAAAGATAAAGAGAATTAGAACCAAACGATAAACCTACGTTGTCATAGCTAACAAGAAAGAAGATCCATAATGTACAGGTCAGAAATTGCAGGCCAAAAAGTAAGTGTCTGTCGAAGAGATCAGACTAGTGAAATATCCAACTAAATATCGAAGAAACTGGAGACTGCAGTGTTTTCAGCTATAGCTCCCTCAGCCAGGATGATAACAGCTGGAAACCTTTGATGTAATAATGTGTTCTTAATTGCGCATCACTTCCTGACACTATCTCTGTACACCAATCAGATTGCATCGTTAGTAACACGATATTACCGTTCTGAATCCAAATTGCGGCCATGTCGCCTAATGTCTATGATAAATAAATGTGTAGCATTTCCATCTGTATCGCTGTTTGTGTGACGTAAGTGAACTAATAATGTAGACCCCTATACAGTCCCAGGTTGCACGACTAATAATTTAAATAAACCGACTGCGGAAGTTTAAAGCAAGAAGCTTCGCGACAACAGGTTATATTGAAGCACCGACCAAAAATAATATTTTGATACAGCAGAACCTCGATAACACGAATCTCAAGGGGATTATAAAAAATTCATGTTACCGAGGAATCCGTCAAAGCGAGGTTCGTGTTATCAAAGTTAAGATAACTAAAGTTCGTGTTATCAAGGACCTGCTTCATAACATTCGACTTACTGAGCTCGCTGCCTTGGGTAATTCGTCTTATAGAGGTCAAATCGTGCTATAGAGGTTCTGCTGAGTAAACATTCGTGTTATAAAGTTTAATTAGTACAGTATTTTGATCTCACATCAACGCAAATTCGGCTTATCAAGGTTTTTAACTCAGGAGTTTCGGGTTATAGAGCTATTTTTAACACTGAGTGTTATGGAACATAAGGGGATTGAAGAAAAATCGTGTTATTGAGGTTCGTGGTATCGAGGTGACACTGTATTATCTTATTGCTGAAAGTGTCGCATCGAACTCGTTAACAAATCTGATGACCCGGGGACAAAAAGCGATTATAATGACAAATACGAACATACTACCTCGCGCGCGCGCGTGTGTGTAGTCGATCTACACAAAAAATGTATTTTAATTACTGTCTTTCTCATCGGTGTTTAGAAATCTTTGGCGACGAATTGTATTGACGTTCTCCGTGACAGCAAAGAAACGTGCGAGTAGTGAGCCGTCACACCACTACCCAGGCACATATTACACAGCACTGTCCTAGAGACAGTCCACAATCCACAAACGGAAGTCTTCGTGGGATTTAATTAAAATTATCGTTATGCGACCGAATTATAAAAGAAACGTTACTAAATTCTTCCAGGCCGTATTTGCGGGGGGACGAACGGGAGCGGATTACTATTAGGCTATTTTTTCAGCTGTGTACACTAATATTTTTTCAGCTGTGTACACTAATACAGTAGTAACTAATAAGTAGTACTAACAGTAATAAGTAATAACACCAATAAGTATTCAAACAGGTTTATTAAACATCATTTGCGTATACGTTTGAAATATGAAATATAGGAAAATCAATTCTTCTTTTTCTCATAGTTCCTATCCGTTTCGGATGTTGGATATCATACAGTCTATTTTAACTTTCTACAGTGCTGTACGGAATAAGTCAGTTGTATTCATGCCAAACCAGCTCCTTAAATTTCTCAGCCATAACATTTTCGGTCGCCCAACTCCTTTTTTCTAAGTACTTTTCCCTGTAGTATGGACTGCAATAAGTAACATCTCTGTTCATTTCTCATGAGATGTCCCATATACTGAAGCTTTCACTGTGTTAATAACTTCCCTATCTTTCTTCATCTTTCTAAGAACTTCAACATTAGTTATATGTGCTGTGCATGAAATGCTCAGTATTCTACGGTAGAGCCACATTTCGAAAGATTCCAATTTCTTAGTTGTGGTTTCAGTCAAAGTCCAAGATTCTACACCGTAGAAGAGGACCGAGAAGCAGTGTACGTAGCGGCGTAGAAGTCTCATCTTTGTGTTTATTGTTAAATCGTGAGTTTTGAATTAAAAAATCAATTCAGTCAACAAATATCTTCTAAACAATCTTCCAGTAACGCGTAGTTTTATTGTGTTATTATCGTTATTATCGTTTACTTTAATGAGAGTAATGTTGATTAGTCTTAACTTGTTTTTTCTTTTGCATGAACCCAATCGCCCGCCCCCCCCAAGGCCAAATTATAGATACGCCACTGTTTTTTTCTGATCTGTAGACTCTTTACTAAAAACAGGTCGCTATGAAGTTTTTGGTGGGACAACCTACGTTACCCCTTTTTTGTACGATACGTTTTTTGAAAACTATATTGAAAAGGAGAGGACTGGCTTACACTAGACCACAAACCAGAAACATTAAGACAATGAATAAATCCACACTAAAATCGCATATGTTTTGGTACAACAGTTTGACGTTTCGCCCATTTTGTTTACCACAGTCATCCTGTGTGGTTACACAGAAACTGTCACTGAGGCATCACGTATTAGGATGACGGCACACCCAGCTCAGTAGCATTCTCAATGATTATACACAGAAAGGATCGTGGTTACAAGGTGATGGCTCTTCCCACACTTCTTTATGGGTCTGAGAATTGGACTTTACCGAAAGGCCAGGCCAGTCGCATCCAAGCGGCTGAAATGGGATTTCTCAGGCACGTGGCAGGATATACTCTCCATGATCATATAAGAAACACAGATATACGGCAGGAACTGAATATTATGAGTATACTCGACAGGATCGTCCAGTGTCGGCTGAATTGGTGGCAACATCTTTGCCGAATGGATGACTGCCGCATCCCCAAACAACTCTGGAACTATAAGTCGCGGGGACGGAGAGGTGTGGGACGTCCGAGGAAGCGTTGGAGTTACCAGCTCTAATCTTTGCCTATTTGAGACCGGAACAAACCATCCTTGGTTTAATCCTTGAAGATGATGATGATGATGATGAAAGGATCGTGGTTACACAGTTAACGTTACTGAAGCAAACGGATCTAGTGTACGCACTCAAGACGCCGCATCGCAGAATAGGCGGACCAAAATGGTCAAGAGTAGCAATAAAACAAGTATTACACCTAAAATAACGTTATTTTCACATTGAATTCACATTCATTACATTGACCCCGATGGAGCACAAAACACAAGGAAATACGACTGTTTTTACTTCCATGTTCCATAAGGAAATGGAAGTACGGTGATGGCGAAAAAATCGTGTTCGAGATAAGGACTGATTCTGATTGTACTACCCTCAAAACATGAAGAAAAGTCATTTTGCGAAAAGTGTCTGTGTGTAGAATTGTTTCTATGGCGAACGATAACTGCCGCAAATTCAAACAAAATCAAATAATTTTTTGCACACGTGCCTGAGTTGTAGAGGACTCAAATCCTATTGATTTTGGTGAAGATCGGTTAAGGGGGAGGAGTAGTTTACCCGCAACGTTTTACTTTAACAAGAGTAAAGTACTTAATTTTGATAAATAAAGTATCCTGAAAAGAAGGTCATAATAATCCACTGTAGAAAGGTAGATGAAATATCTATAAATGAAAATGATAGTTGAAGAGGGAGGGGATAATTTTTTATACTGTATGCGTACTACGTTAACGGCAACAAAGAAGTAGTTTGTTGTTAAAATTCCCTCCCGGGCTGTTTGGGCATGGTCCAATGTTTTCTGCAATACCAGACATTTCGGCAGTGCCATCGATCGCCATCATCAGTGAAAATAGAGTGCGCTAACGTGAGGTGATTAGTGACCACAGAGTACTGAGATTAAGGCTGAAGAAAGAAGTAGTTTATATGGAAATATTTCATTTCGAAAATGATTTTAAATATAAATATTAGAACATGGAAGTCATGTACGGTTCTCCATACCGATATTTAATATTCCGTGACGTTGATAACAAATTTCAGATGGTACTCAGTAAAACACACAGCTGACATGAAATAAATATGTTTAATTTTATGAAGAAGGATACAGAAATCTGATCGTACGTGTTATTATTATTATTATTATTATTATTATTACTATTAATTGCCATCAGAGTGAATAGCGTGACTCATTATTCCAGTTGACAGAATTATCAGATAAAACGTTTGACGTGCGGACATCCCGGAACACAAAAACAGAACATAACGTTTCAAACGGACTAATGCAAGCAGTGTCGCAGTATCAAGAAACCACGACCGCTGGGAAGCTGTGTACATCAACCGCTCGATTCAACGACCATCGTCAGGTATGTATGTAAAACGTATACTGGAGTGCATTCACTCCACGCCTATTCACTTACCATACTATTATGTAAACGTTTGTTGAAGTACACAAGAACATACGTGTGTTTAATATTTATAAACAGAATAATCACTGCTGCACACCACTATAGAAAAATTATTCCGATTAGCGCTTACAAGCTTCACAGCTCATCGTCAGATCGGAAAATGAGCTGTGACCTGTGAAACTTGAAAGCGCTAATCGGAATAGTTTTTCTATAGTGGTGTGCAACAGTGATTATTCTGTTTGTGATTATAACCACTAACACAACGTTCTTAATTCAAATTAATATTTATAGTAGCGCCTATAGCTTCGGACGATTCTTTTCCTTAATGGATCATAACTTGAAAGTTGTTTGGGTAAATTTCCATCGGTTAAAACGTGACATGTTTGACATGTTTAAGATTTCTGTTACGACATTTTAATAAACTTTAAAATCTTTCAACTCGTAAAGTCTCCAGGTGGAAAAACAATCATTTTACTACTTCTAAATTAACATTTTCACCTGTTTTCCTTATGTGTAGTTTAAGTTTGAAAAACTAAAATACGACTGTCAAATACTTCTAAATCTTTACAAAACATTTTGTATGAAATAAGGGGATACAAACTTGTATACAGTGGAACTCGCGAATAACGAGCTCGCTCATAACGAGAACTCGGATGTAACGAGCAAAAGTACGAGATTTGTTTGGTTTTGTATCTTAGTAATGATAATTAAACTTGCTTTTAACGAGTAGGAACGCATTAGAGACTTAGTTGTAACGAGCATTTTATAACGCATTATATTGCACTTTAGTTATAACGCATTACAGACTTGTTCAATGCAGTTATCGCAGACTTGTTCACGGGTTAAGGTCTAAAAACGTTCGTTACAATACAGCATTTTAAAGATTAGTTTAAAATTATTAACGCAATTTAGTGAAAATAATAATAGAAGCGATGAACTCTTGGAATATTTAAATAAATTATAAAACTGCTGTCATATCTAAATATACAAAATTACTAAACAAACAAAAACATATGATTTTTTAAGATTAATTAATTTCTGTGTGAGAAATATAATTTTGACAATTCCATTTAGAACGAAGAACAAAAAGACAAATAAATTAGAGTGAATTTTCTTGTAATTTAAAAATAAATACGGTATTGTACATGTGGCATGGAAAGTTTTGCGTTTTTTGCCAGATAGCAGGCTGATTTTTAAGTCACAGTTTACTTTTACTATATTTCGCGAATGCACTATACGCCAATAATCAGCAAAGAATGTTAGCGTCTAAAACATATTTAAAGCCTAAATTTCTCTTTTAAGCGTAGCGTAGCGTTTAAAATGTGTCAAAATTTTATTATGCAAAGACACTTCTATAGTAGACTTTTTTTGTTGTGTGTTCGATAATCACGGTATCAAAATTTAGGCTCGCGAGTCGACAACTCGGATGTAGCGAGCACATTTGTCCGGTCCCTTAAATCTCGTTATAAGCAAGTTCCACTGTATTTATGCTTTGGTTTAGATTGTAATCCTGCTATAATACTCATGATAGATAGCGTTTAACATATGCTAAGGAACTGAGAAATCAAGTACTCTAAACATGATTGTAAATACGTTTAACATGAAGGTACCGATTTGGCAAAATCCTATCTCATTTTTAAATTAATTCATACGCGAGGGACAGTTAATTTGCCGAAACAAATGATGACGCTTGCGTGGCAGATTAGGAATTGCGAGCGGCTAATTATCTAATAAACTAAGTGTTTCATTTGAACTTTACGATTAACGATAAAATTACTCTTTTAGGATAAAGAAAATTTTCTTGATCCTTGATACTTAAAACAGCGCACACAGTGTTCAAACAACAATACGAAATTCCTTTTAAACAAACTTACGCAATGCAATGCCTGGATCGTGTGAAAATAAACTGTAAACTTTTTAAAAATATACACCAATATGGAAGTGTTTACCAGAATGGATGGATGTCGAGGTCTACATATTACTTGAATCCACAAAGAAGGAAGGTGGGGACCAAGTACAATTTTACCATCTCAGAAACGGCGTTTACTTAACTGAACTTTCAATTACTAAGTTTAAAATATTGCCCTTCTGGACTTTATATTCGAACCTGACAAAGGCGGCTCTCAATTTCATGGCGTCGGGTAGTAGAATCGATTCATGTCGTTTTGTTTTCGACGCGTAATCTACGTACGTCCATCGACCGTATTCTGCTTTACGGCAGAACTTTGTCTAGGTAAATTTAACAAGGGCTTTTACTGGGGTTTTAACAGTGTTTTTACAGAATCCAGTTCTATGCTTATCCGGCGCATGAATCGGAAAATAAACAGTGAAAATTAGATTTAAATGTAATATCTTTTCAGCACCAACACGCAGCGGCGTATCTAGTGTCTACGTCTCCGAGTGCCGCCTAGTGGCAGGTGTTAGTGCCACTAGGCACTAGCCGAAAAGTGAGAAAAAAGGGGAGAAATCAGCAAATCACGAAGGGTCAATTACAGTACTTTATATATTTTTACGAGACCGGTGATAAAGGCTTTGAATTTGTAACAGGCCTCCATGTAGTAGTAATGTACACATCACGCTGTAATTATGGATATCCATTGTGTAGGCTACTTAATTATAATTAATTATATCCATAATTAATTATAATGAATCCATTTGAGTGTTAGTGGTGTTTTTTTTACATTTTCCTAATGTCTAAAGCATTTGTGTTTATTTTTACAGTTAATTTCACGAGTAAACAATGAACATGATCATGGTCAAGTTAAATTCAAATTACATAATTTTCAATATTATATTAAAATCATATATATATATATATATATATATATTGGTTAATTTAGTGCCGCCTAGTGCAAATTCCTTAAAATATGCTCTACGTTTCGCTATTTCTCTGCCTGCCTCACATTACCGTTCAATGACACACACACACGCGCGCGCGCGCGCACACACAGTCTCTCTCTCTCTCTCTCTCTCTCTCTCTCTCTCTCTCTCTCTCTCTCTCTCTCTCTCTCTCTTTCTCTCTCTCCCCGTCCTCTTCTGTGAGCAGTATTAAGAATTCCGTTCTTCATCAGTCGTCGAAGATACGCATGTCAATAGTGTCCTACTCTTCCAGGCTCGACTACGTTCACTCCGCCTACAAATTATTCTGATTTACTTAATATTTCCTTTATCCCTCATTCTACTAGTTCTGCTACCATCACACCTATTAGCCTACTCCTAACATTCACCCCCCCCCCTACTAATCGGACGTGTACTCATTTCCACAGAATCAGTCGACAAGGGGTTTAAAAACGCACCAGCTCTCTTCGAACTATCACCGAATCGTACAGTAATCCTATGTATCAGCTTGCATTTATAACATTACTACAAAAATTATAGTATGAAAATAAATTCTATCCTGTACACCACAGAACACGGTCTCAAAACGTTTTAAAAATGTATCGCGGCAAGAAAAATCATCTTCAGCTCGATGAGGCGTTGTTGTTTGGAAAAGATGTCCTACTACCGACTTCCCAGAAGCAGACACGTTAACATTAGAAATTAAATTAAACACGATTAAAAAAAATAAACAAATTTATTTCAGCTGAACGCGTTCTGCAGATAAAAGACTGTTCTCCGATAATAATTCGTTTCGGCTGCTGCCTATTTTGTCCAAGTCATGTCTGGTGCCGAAAAGGGTTTAGTGTGCTACGACAAGACTTATAAAAGGGTTCTTGGGTGTTGTCAAAGAGACTTAATCGTGCGGTGGCGCTGTCTCTATAAGCGGCGATATCTTGCACTCGACAGAAGCTCAAAACGTTTTGGAATATTTGTCTTTATGAATGTAATAAAGGTTTTAGATCTTTACCAACTACAGCTTACATCAACTATATACTCTACTTGATAGTTTAGTTTTGAGTTGTCAGTACACGCTACTCAGTTTTCTCGTTTTTCTTTATGTGGCCGGTTTCTTTTTAAATAACCAACCTGTCGACAGTAATTTACACTAAAATTTACAATATAAATGTACGCTACTTAAAAAAAGAGTAATTAGATTAGTGTATACAGCATTTACCGCCCTTCAAATATTCATTAATTCGCAATACTTGGGCCTAGTTTTCTACAACACTACTACCTCCGCCGTTAATGTACACGAAATTCCACGCTACAAAATACAACTTAATAACAATAATAATATTTAGTAACCATAAATAACAAACAATTTTTCTGTTACAAGGTGACAGTGAAGATTATAAATCTCTTATCAGAGTAAATTCACACGTACTGATATAGAGTTATTTCAGCGTTATCACAAGGCAGAAACGCGAAGGTTACCAACAACATGTAACTTTCCGTCTCATCAACACCTCGCGTTCTCCTCGCTCCCCCCCCCCCGCTATTTGTCACTTTCCTCGGGGAGCGTTCAGCGCATTCTTAATTGCAAAACAACAAAACGCATTTACATTCTACACGGTTACGCCATTATAACTATTAATATTAAAACTATATCTTGACGGGCCCAAGTCAGTTAACGCGAATGCACAGCGTCAGAAGATATATATTGCTATCTCTGTTGTTTTGTTGTTATTAACACGAAAAGCACAGGTGTTTCCATTTTCTACGGAAGGTATAGGATAAATTTTGGTAGCTCGAGTTTTTCAAATAAAATATTTATGCCACATAAATAAACATTTTGAAAACATATTTTAACAGCTTCTAATAATGACGTAATATCACCTACTAATATCAAACCTTTGTCTACAAGTTACCAAATATATATAAAATAATGATCGAGCCCTCATTCAAAGAATGAATTTTGACCAGAGTAACAGGGAAGCTTTTTAACTATTTCAAGAAGCTCCAAATGTCTAGTTCAAAGAAACAGAAAAAGACATAGAACAACTCCAGATTACTGAAGAAGACATTGAAGAATGCTTGCCACTCAAAGAGAAATTAAAAAATGCCCAAGGTTTTCAGGAAACGCCCACGAAGAGGACAGGTGCCATCTCGACTGACGAAAGGAGGGAAAGACATCGATCAGGAATGAAGGAGATGTGCAAGAAGAGGAGAAGAAGGGCGGATCCAGTTGAACCAAACGTAGTCCACAGTGCGCTCACATGAAAAAAAAATCGAGCCCTCACTGTTCTCTTCTGTAAATATAAACTAGTTCGTTGATGTATTTTTATCACTTTAATTATATACATGTCATTAAAGTCAAAAACCGAAGTAACTGTGTGAATTTAAAAATTATTTCTACTTTAAAATATACTTAATGTTTTTATTATTTGAATAATATTATTATTAACGAACACGGAAACTGCCTTGCAGTCATAATTGAAGATCGTGTGCGTACACTTTTATCAGTTTTGCTCAAGAGACTAGACGTGAACATGAGTTTTCAATTAAATCCTACACGAACTAGACCTTGACGGGCGATTAGGCTAGTAAGGCAGGGGAGATTGCAGACATTATTATATCTTTAAACTTAAAAAAAATAATCCGCACGGACTTAGCGACAGTGCTAAACGTATTTCACTTAATAGACGAATTCTATTAGACTATGTACACGGGCGTCCCAACGCTCTATTGATCCATAGGTGGCGCCCGCCAACTACCGCTATTTCGCTGCGCATTATAAAAAAATTAAAAGTCGCGCATTCAAATAACATAACCAAATTTTTAAATTTATTAGCACAACGGGTGGCGTTCTCAGCACACCGAAAATGGAATCTACATTACGATAAAACGTTGCACACACGTTCTTTAAGAATTTCCCTTTAGATAACAATTAATAATATAAGAAAGAAACGAAGTTGTTTTGTTGGTTCATCCTCTTCATTCACGCACATAATATTAGTGATAAACTGAACTTTCAATTGTGAACACTTACGTTTCTTAATGTCCTCGTACGTTTCGGTGTAGTATTCACCTTCTTCAGCGAGGTTTAAATACAAAATCTTAAACCTCGCTGAAGAAGGTGAATACTACACCGAAACGTACGAGGACATTAAGAAACGTAATGTTCACAATTGAAAGTTCAGTTTATCACTAAAAGAAACGAACAATACTTTCACCGGTCACGAAAATAATCGAATTCCTAGACACATGAAAATCGTTTAAATATAACAGAAATAATCGTCATCTCTTTAATAGCATATTTATCCTCCTCACGAAAGAAGATAAGTATGACGGTAATGAGAAGACGTGGGGCAGGTGGAGGAACAGTCTTAACGCTTTACTGATTGTCGTATTCAGATCGTTTACGAAGCGTTGTAGAACTGGATTCCTTCCAAAAAACCTGGACGCATGCATTTTCGTCACATTAAAAACGACTGAGAACGCGCTGCTGATCTCAACACACAGTTAACGCGCGCGTCCATAGTACGTTCGATTTGGCAATTCGTGTAAATTCTGCTCTACGCAGAGCTGTTGTGTTCTCGTAATACAGGTCACAGCGCCGAATCGACTACGCGTACGTACGCACAAAATCTACAAATAATAATATTTGTTTATTACTTCTATGTTCCACAAAGAAATGGAAGTATGGTTTTTGCTACCGTTGTCCCTTTTAGAAAAATGTCCAAGCTGTGCGGTATGCGTTATTACTTCCATGTTCCATAAGGATATGAAAGTATTGTGATGGCAAAAGGAAGTATGGAACTATGGCGAAAAAAATCATGTTCGAGATAAAGGCTGATTCTGATTGTACTACCCTCAAAACATGAAGGAAAGTCATTTTCCGAAAAGTGTCTGTGTGTAGAATGTTTTCTATGGCGAACGATAACGAAATGTAACACGTTTTCTTAGAAATGTAACGAAGACTGTGTGTTTTGATTTCGATAACGTGTGAGAGTGAAAAATATCGACTCCCACAGATATGTAGACTCAAAAGGACACAACACGATACTTTAAAAGATTTGGTTAAGAGCATGGCGAATCGACCAAAAAATCGATTTTTACTTCCATGTTCCATAAGGAAATGGAAGTATGGTGATGGCGAAAAAAATCGTGTTCGAGATAACGACTGATTCTGATTGTACTACCCTCAAAACATGAAGAAAAGTCATTTTCCGAAAAGTGTGCGTGTGTGTGTGTGTGTTCTGTGTGTAGAATGTTTTCTATGGCGAACGATAACTGCTGCAAATTCAAACAGAATCGAATAATTTTTGCAAACGTGCCGGAGTTGTAGAGGACTCGAGGCCTGTTGATTTTGATGAAGATCGGTTAAGGCGAAGGGGGTAATGTACCTGCAACGTTTTATGTTTTAACAAGAGTAAAGTACTTAATTTTTACTTCCATGTTCCATAAGGAAATGGAAGTATGGTGATGGCGAAAAAATCGTGTTCGAGATAAGGGCGGATTCTGATCGTACTACACTCAAAACATGAAGAAAAATCATTTTTCGAAAAGTGTCTGTGTGTAGAATGTTTTCTATGGCGAACGATAACTGCCGCAAATTTAGACAGAATCAAATAATTGTTTGTACATGTGCCAGAGTTTTAGAGGACTCGAGGCTTACTGATTTTGGTGAAGATCGGTTAAGGGAAAGGGGTAGTTTACCTGGAACGTTTTATGTTTTAACAAGAGTAATTTTTTCTATGACGAACGATAACTGCCATAAATTCAAACCGAATCAAATAATTTTTTGCACATGTGCCAGAGTTTTAGAGGACTCAAGGCTTATTGATTTTGGTAAAAGATCGGTTAAGGGGAAGGGGTAGTTCATCTGCAACGTTTTATGTTTTAACAAGAGTAAAGTACTTAATTTTGATAAATAAAGTTCCTGAAAGAAGGTCATAATAATCCACTGTAGAAAGGTAGATAAAATATCTATAAATGAAGAGGCTAGCTGAAGGGGTGGGGATAATTTTTCTATAAATGAAAATGATACGTGAAGGGGGAGGGGATAATTTATATATATATATATATATATTACATTTAATATTTATACTTAAATTTACCTCAAGATGTTATTTTTTTCCTTTTTTGGAACATGTTTCGGGTAATATCTTGTACCCATCCTCAGCCTTCCGGTTTTTTTGTCTGGTGAAGTACATATGTGTTGTTGGTTGACTATTATTATTGTGGCTTCCTGTTGGCTTCTGGTATTTCAAATTGGTTTTATTGTGTGTGATTGTGGTGTATGTGTTAGTTTTTTGTGTATTTTCAATGTTGAGTGCTTTGAATATTGTGTCATGTTTTGTATTGATTTGTATTTGTTCAGGTATTAGTTTGTTTTCTGTTTTATGTTTGTATATTTGTAAATTTTCCATATATTCATTATGGTGCCTTTGTGTGGTATATGTTTTATTAGTGTTACATTGGTTATGTCTGGGAATTCATGTCCTGTGTTTATTGCATGTGTGGCTAAATTGGATTTATATATTTCTGGTTTTTTGTATGCATTTAGGTGTTCAAAATAACGTAATAACGTTTTTTCAGCTGTTTTTTTGTTTGTCCTATGTAACATTTATTGCAATCTTAGCATTTAATTTTGTATATGCCGTTAGTTGTATTATCTTTGTTGTGTGAGCTATTTAGATTTTGTAATTTATTTTTATTAGTTTTGTATGCTATTTTTATATCTGTGTTTTTAAATAGTTTTGTTAGTTTTGTCATTTTATTATTTATGTATGTGAATGTGGCCCATTTTTTGTAGTTGTTATTATTTATGTGTTGTTCAGTTTGATTAATTCTTAATTGTTCAGTTTTTATTTTATTTTTGATTTTATTTTATATTTTGTTTACAGTATTTTTATTGTATCCATTTTCATAACTAATTTGGTATATTATATTTCTTTCTTTGTCAGTTTCTTGTTTGTTTAGGGGAATTTTGTACATTCTGTTAAATAGCGAATAAAATGCTGCCATTTTATGTTGTGGTGGGTGGTCAGAATGGTTAGGTATAATGATGTTAGTGGAAGTTGGTTTAAAAAAAACTAACACATACACCACAATCACACACAATAAAACCAATTTGAAATACCAGAAGCCAACAGGAAGCCACAATAATAATAGTCAACCAACAACACATATGTACTTCACCAGACAAAAAAACCGGAAGGCTGAGGATGGATATAAGATAGTACCCGAAACATGTTCCAAAAAAGGAAAAAAATAACATCTTGAGGTAAATTTAAGTATAAATATTAAATGTATTATATACATCAAGAAACGGACTGTAGCAGAAAGTGACCACACACACACACACACACACACACACACACACACACACACATACACATACACACACACACACACACACACACACACATGACGTGTACTACGTTATCGGCAACAAAGAAGTAGTTTGTTGTTAAAATTCCTTCCCGGGCTGTTTGGCCGTGGTCCAATGTTTTCTGCAAAACCAGACGTATCGGCAGTGCCATCGCCTGCCATCATCAGTGCAAACCGAGTGCGCTAACGTGAAGTGGTACACGTTAGTGACCACAGTACTTTGGTTAAGAATGAAGAAAGAAGTAGTTTCTATGGAAATATTTCATTTCGAAAATGATTTTAAATATAATCTTAAAACATAGAAGTTTTGGTTCTCCATACCGATATTTATAGACTTTGCACCGTAACAGTGACGTGTTCAGTGCTAGCGGTGTTACGGTGCAAATTGCGTGACGTACACACCAGAGGGAGTACACCACAACTGTACACAAATACTACAGTGTCAAAGGGGTCTCGAACGTTATTTCCCTATTTGTTGTTAAGTAATCGATTTTCTCCAGAAACAAAGTTATGAAGTTAAAGAGTAAAAATTAAGAAGTATACTGTTTCCGTTCTTAGCTTAATTATTATAAACAAACAGGCGTGGCACATCTGAAACGCTATTTGGTGCTTGAATTAGAGGCGTGTCACTCTGACAGAAGGAGTACAGACAGAGTACATATAATATTAATACTGTATAAACACACGTAAATTCTAATAATTTGTCCTGACCAATGTAAAATTTGTGTGACAGTGTCAGACCGACAGTGAAACATTTTGTAACACCAGGTAATGGTTTTTATTAATCGTTTAAATATCGCAACAAACAAAAAAGCTAACTTTAATTAAAACGAAAATAGAAGCTGTGTTAATTACCAGTGTACTGAATACTATCTGTTGCTGTCAGAGAGTAATTCAATGCCTTCCATATCTGTGTCTGAACTTGGATCATCACTTGAGTCCGCGTTATTATTGAAACGATTGTTCATTGTCCACAACGACGACAGTAATGTGGGCCAGTTGCTATAGCTTATCATCTTCCTTGATTATATGCTGCATACAATGACTCCACTTGTCCGCCGTTAGTTTCACTTTCCGCCTTCTCAATAAATTGTTTTATATCAAGCTGCTAATGTTGTGTTGTGACGGGTAACATATCCTTTCAACTGGCTCCATATTAATTCAATACGATTCAGAATACAGCAGTAAGGAGGAAGTCTTAAAACAACGTGCCCCGATTTAAGTGGCAAGATAACTCTCACATGACTACACATACATTCTGCACATCGCGTAATACGTTACTGTGTGAACAGTGTCAACCCCCCTGACCAACAGCGTTTCAGATTTGCCACGTGGGTTTGTTTACATCAGGATTGAACTAAGAACGGAAAGAGTATATAAATACAACACTACTGCTTCTATCTGTGCGACGACAAGCTGCATGTGTTACGAGTTCGGGAAGATGTATACTTGACATCATCCAAACTACTCAGTTCATTATTTGTAGTAGTGAATTACTGAAATCCAATAGCTGTGACTACGTAAAGCGATGTCTTACGAATGGATTTTAATGTAATACGAGGTCTGGAAATTAAGTAATGAGACTAATTCACTAAAACCTTTTACTTCCAATCAAACTATATCCAGACTCTATCACCTTCAACATAGTTCCCTTGGGAAGCCACACGCCTCTTTAGACGGGTTTTCCACTCTTCATAGCAGTGCTGGAACTCAGCAACTGGAGCCTCCTTCAACTGTTTGGTTACATTTTTTTAAATGTTGTCTATCGTCCTAAAATGGTGTCCTTTGAAATGTTTTTTCAGTCTCGGGAAGAGAAAATAGTTACAGCGACACAAGTCAGGTGTATAAGCGGGCTTTTCAACAGGAATATTTTTCTTTGTCAAAAACTCATTAACCGAGAGGGTTATGTGACAAGGTGTGCATTGGCATGCTGCAGCGTCGTATGTTGACGATGGCTGGTCTCACGCGGGTAACTCTTTCCGCAGCCTGTAGTGTGGTTAAAATTTAATTGTTCTGCGATGATTCTGATGGTCAGACCGCACCAAGTCCCTGATTCGATCAACATTGTCGTCAGTTCTTGACGTTGACGGTCTTACGGAGCGTGGATCATCCTTAATTGATTTCCGCCCATCTGAAGATGTTTAAACCATCTGAAAGCCTGTGGTCTTGTCACAGCTTCATCTCCATACGCCTTTGTCAATCTTGTAAAAGTCTCATTAGCATTGTGCCCGAGTTTAACACAACACTTGTTTGCACAACGTTGCTTGTAATTGATGTCACTCACTTTTATGACAAACAACAAATACTCATTTCACGAAAAGCTTGTTTACTTTTCATGAGGCAACAATAGACAATAAATATTAATACTCAATATCAACCAGGTGTTTATCTAACCATCTGTGTTAATGGAAACCTTACAGTGTTGCCATATTGGCTACTACTTCCTAGTCTCATTACTTAATTTACAGACCTCGTATTTTTAAGTAACCTTTACTTTAAACGCGTACATTAAAAAGGTACGTTACTCGCCCATTAAAGAGAGACTGATTAAGAAAGAAAAGCCACGAAGGGTTTCCGGTTGTCCTGATTTAAGTAAGCATTTTTGAGAGCATTTGACTAAAAAATTATTTCTAAAAGAACTAACCTTCTCAATGACTTGTTAACAAGCCAATGAACGTAAAGAAACAAGGTTTTTAGTTTAATAAAATCCCTACGAGAAGGATGAGACTGAGTGGGGGGGGGGCAGGTTCATTAGGCTCGCTACTCTTAATGAATCGGATTAAGAGGCTGTACGGTGAAGCAGGAACGGACGTTTTAAGACCGTCTGGCTTAGATTATAAAAATGATTTATAGTGTACAGCGTGTTGCAGACCGTTACGAACCAGCGATATCGAATCGCGTCTAACGCGTTACATCTGAAATCACAAGACTCTCGTTATAGCGCATAGGAAACTGTTTCTTACCCACGTAATTGTATCTTACACGCATCCACAAGCTTGTACATAGAAAAAAAGCATCTTTTATATGTGTTATCCAGTTTAAGGTTAACTGTACAGTGAGTGTATTCATATTATTATGTTACTGTATGCATATTATATTATTATATGCATATTATTGTGTCCTAAATGCACGCTAAATTAACATTGTTGCACACCACTATACAAAATTATTCCGATTAGCGCTTTCAAGCTTAACAGCTCACCATCAGATCGGGAATCATTTATAAAGAATCATTTCCGATCTGATGGTGAGCTTTGATGCTTGAGAGCGCTAATCGGAATAATTTTTCTATAGTGGTGTGCAACAGTGTTAATTCTGTTTGTGATTATAAACACTATCACAACTTTCTTAATTACATTTCTGAATACAAGCTGCACACAAGCAAATAAGTAGTTATTATTTGGCCGTGTATTCCATTACAAGATATTAAGCTTACAAATAAAGAATGCCTTTACATATAAAATTTTTACACATTATTATTAGCATATAAGAATAATAAGAAAAATGTTAAGAAGTACGTCACAACATAGAATAATAATAATCATGGGCGGGATTCGGGGGTGCCAAGGGGACATTCCCCCCCCCACCAATATCTATCAAATAAATTACAAATCAGTGAGTCGTAGCTTTGTGCAGTATTTGACAAGGCATTGGAAGGCTTTTCAAATCTAGTTTTCTTGCGTAGTTCAACTTATTCAACATATGCTAAGTATATGTTGTGTATGTTAAGTTAACCACTTGGTAAAATAAAGAACTTTCGCTGCGAATTATCACATCCAATGCCGGATTAACCATCTTGTGGGCCCTTAGGCAGTAGAAAAACCGATGCTCCCTTCAGATTATTTAATTTTTTCATATTTTTATATGCATGCATGTGTTTACACACGTTTGTGGAAGTGTGTGTTTTTGTGTATGTGTGTCTTTTGAAGGGCTAGCAAAAAATATAACCTCCGAATGGGCAGATAGACGAGCAGAAAGGTGGCCTAGAGAGATTATCTTTCTGTTCGTTGTCGCTAACCCGTCTTTCCGCCTCGTTCGGATGTTAAAATTCTCGCTAGCCTACCTTTCAGTCAGTTCGAGGTTAGAATATTCGCTAACCTGCTTTTCTTTCTGTTCGGAGGTTATATTCGTCTCCAGCAAATGGTGTTTTCTGATAATGCCAAAGCATCCACCCGAACACTGCCAATAATTCCTGCCTTTCTAGTCCATTCCCGAATGAGGCAAAACGCCTTCCTCTCGGTTTGCTAAAAAAAAAGCCCCCTCCCCAATCTTGTAGGTGAAATCCCGCCCATGATAATAATGATATACTAACAACAGTAGAAAGCTTAGTTCAAGAACACTGAATCTTGAATCGCGTAAAAGCTGTTGTGGCAGTTAAGACAATAAATTAAATATATTCTCTAGAATATACAAAGTTACACTCTTTACGTAAAATCAGTACGAGGCACCTTGAGGAAGTACTGCGGAAAGACGACTGAAATTTTACACGATAAATTGGCTGAAGCAGCCCGTATTATTGACTTGCAATACATCGGCGTTGCGTTGTCGTAGTGGATAACCTCCAAAGTGCTTGCCGGTGTTTTTGTGTGTTAAGGGTTCAGGTAATTCTTATTTTTGTGTTCACTTCATTGATTTTGTAAAATGAGTAGTATTCAAGCTATTTTAAAAACAAATGTTTCTTCTCTCTCTCTCTCTCTCTCTCTCTCTCTCTCTCTCTCTCTCTCTCTCTCTCTCTCTCTCTCTCTCTCTCTCTCTATTGAAGATAAATGTAAAATTAAGGAACTCGGTAGCCCGCTTCCCGTTTTAAATATTAAACAGAAACATTTAACTAATCCTGGTATTTTAACTATATATGTTTAGAATAATTTACAAATAACCTAATATCAAGCCTATTGAAAGTTGTCATCAGTTATTTCTTCATGTTGCGACCCCCGCGTGTGTTATTTGGAAATGGGATAATTGCTCTTATCGTAGTAGAAACACTCAAACATTGAACCCCCAACTGTCAGAACCACGACCCGCCACTGGCAGAATCGTATCAAACAACGGCAAATCCAACTATTTTCGCCAACCTGATGTTGTACGGTGTCTGGGTTTAGTTCTGTCACGGCGGATTACCGGTGTATTGTTTCCGTTACGCCGGGAACAGGTGAAAGTGTCGATAATGGGGTAAGTCACGGAGAAATCGTAACCGTCTCACCGACGACGACAAGGTAAATGCGTAGTAGCCTACTAACTGTTCGCTCAGATTTTTTACTTTGTACAAATTCTATTAAAATTTTGTTGCCCGATGCCACGCCAAGTGAACTTAGATAAATGTAATGTTTTCTCCCCTTGTCTCCAGCAACTGTGCCTTTACCAGGCAACTAACCTAACAATACGAACAACCTTCACTTGCTACAGAATCCAGAAGAAATCAAGTGGTCATAACAAGACTCCATCTCGGCCACACGCTGCTACCTGACAAGCGCATCTTCACGAACAAGTCTCCTGCTAGATGCAATCACTGTGACACGGTTTTGACAACATTCCATCTCGTTTCAGAGTGCCCTGATCTTCATCATCTGCGAACCAAATTTAATATACCTTCAGACGTTAGAAGAAGTTTAAAGGACAAGACTGCAGCCGCCGGAATACATCCCCTCATAAAGGAGATACAGTCATCATCATCTTCACTACAGGGATTAGGCCCTAGTTGGCCTGTTCCGGAACCCATCTCCTCCTCGGTCTACCAACATCCCTCTTTCCACTCGGCTTGTACTTGAGAGCTGCCATTGGCAATCTGGTATCTGGCATTCGGGCCACATGTCCACACCATCTCATCTTATACTCCTTAATCGTCTCATTTAAAGACTGGATCTTTAAGTCTTGTCTAATGTCAATGTTTCTTCTCCTATCCAGAAGGGAGAATTCTTGGACACTTCTCAGAAATCTCATTTCGGCAGCCTGAATTTTCTTTTCTTCCCCTTTACCGAGGGTCCATGTCTCACTTGCGTAAAGGAATGTCGGAACAGCTACTGTTTTATAAAACTTCATACGGGTTTCCTTCCGAGTTTTATTTCGTAAATTTCTATGAATTGTCCCACAGATGGATCTAAACTTTGATAGTTTATTAACCCAATCGGCATCAACGTTGTATGAGATGTTATATCACAGATAATTAAAATCACAAACTTGTTCCAAAGTTTGATTGTCTACCACAAACCTAGAAATTATAGGTAGACAATTCTACCTAGAAACGCCATGGTTTTTTATTTAACGGCAGAGATCCTCAGCCCATAATTTCGCAAAATAGTATTAATTGTAAATATCGCTTTTTGTAACTGGTGGAGATACAGTTTATAGCAAAAATATAGGTACGACTATTAAATTTATAAGAACATTAATTACATTTTAAATTAATTAAATGTTTTACCATTTAAGTTAATGCATTAATATGTAGTCAAGACTATTATTACTGTTTTGCTTATTATTATATATTATTTGTTGTTACATTTATTGTTATATGTTATTTGTCGTTACATATATTATTACGAATTATATTTATTATTACACGTACGCTTAATATGTTATTAATTAATAATTATATATATCTCCATGGTATGTATTTATATTTGTGTAGTATAGGGGAATATTTATCATTTTATTGTGCATTATTGCTAATATTTTAATCAATATCTAACGTAGTTCTTAGATCGTACAACTTCCTGTGTATTTTGTTGCAATGTTTGTCTTCACTAAGCACCTTCTAGTGTAGTATATTTTACTGGATCTGTATGAGAATCTCTGTATGATTTATAAATTCATGTTTTTTAATTTTGTGGTCGCTAATGACCGATGCTGTTGCAGCGACCTGATAAATAAATAAATAAATAAAAACTAGCAATATGTTCATCCCTCTCTCAAGTCATCTCTCGGCGATTATTGTAAATAAACTGACATAGTTTTCTGGGAATTAAAACCTGCTGTGAGCGGTTGGACAACACAAACAACAAATATATTGTGTTTATCGAAACTACTTAAAGAAGACTTAACCTCGTATCTATATATATAACTCAAAGTCTGAGGATTTCTTTGTACTGAATACAAATCTACACCGATACACCGATTGGCACAAAATTTTGCACAGGTAACCTTTGGCAGACGGCAAAAAACTCTCTAACTTGGAATTTAATATTCTGCCCCGTTCACACGATTTAGGGCCTTTTAATTATATCCTTTTGTTGAAGCGTATAAAGATGTCACCAACTCCATGGAGACCAGAATTAATTACCATAGTAACAAGTAAATAAACAAAAGCTATTTTGCGTCATCAGAACTGTAGCCTACCTTTATCCGCTCCTGCAGTACATTTTCGATGTTTTATATAATATGCGATTGTATCGATATATTACGATGTGAAAAACAAGAAGTGTATTAATTGTAAATTGTCCTATTTCTTAATGCAAAGCGAAAATACGTATTGTTTTCAATTGTGAGGTTAGGTGACAACGGTTTTTGGTTTTTAGTTTACTGCTGAAATAAATAAAAGCCACGTGGTTGAGGAAAACGTAACGTTTAATGTGATATACAATGCTTATAACACAGTAACACTTAAAGAACCTAACTTTTTGAGTTAACGGGTACTTTTAAATCTCCAAAGGCTGTTGCACCAACACAATAATTTAGTACAAGTGTTCAAAACAGCTTTGAAGAGAGTTTGGCTAATGAAAACAAAATTGTTATACGCGCTGACAGAACGCCATATAGACACAGACAATGAAAATTATATATTTATGTGCGAAGCCGCAGGTAACAGCTAACTGATTATATTCTAGAAAACGGCAAAGGTATTTTCCATCTAAATCAATAGTATGAAAGTTCTACAACTGTGTTCTTGACACGTTATTTTTTTGTGTACTCTTTTAGTCATCTCCTTTTTTTTCGAATCCACTGTCCGAAGGCCTTCAAGTTCGCAAGTTTGTTTACAATGTATTAAGCGTATCAGCGTATCATACGAAAACACTCTATTCACAGCTGTCCCCAGTCACATGTCTTAACAGAACTGTTATGTTTATCTTAATGTTTTTATTATCGATTTCTGAACGCAAAACAGAAGTTTCCAATAGATATTCACAGAGAAATTGCTGAAGTGTGCGGTGAGAGAGCAATTTCATGTAAACAAGAAATGTAAAAGTAGTGTTGTTAGTTTAAGAATGGGGAGGATGTCACTGGTTGACGAAGAACGCTCAGGAAGAAATCAAACTGCATGCAATGCTGGAAATGAATGTCGTGTTAAAGACCTTTGCTAACCGATCAAAGCATTAAACTACAGTATATTGCGCCGATCACTTAACCTAACTTAACTTCGGTTCATCGAATTGTTCAGGACGCTCCAGGCTACGGGAAATTTTCTGTTCGTTGGGTGGACAACACACGCGTTGACCAAAACAAAGAGCAACAAAAGTCTACCCTGCTGCGCTGTCAATAAGAACTGCGTCCTGGACAGTATTGTAACCGGAGATGAAGCTTGGATCTACCACAGTACCCAAGAACGAGAAAAGGATTCAGTGATATGGAAACATCCAAATTCTCCAACTGCAAAAATTCACGACACTTTCTCTTCTGAAAGTTATAGCGACAGTGTTCTAGGAGAGGAATGGACTGAGGACTGTTGTTGGTTCAGTTTTGCTGAATTTTTATCCGAGGTGTAAAGGTTTTGCATGATAGTGCAACACCCCGTTCTACCGAGAGGACGCCTCACTATAAATGAGGAGGATAGAGTGGGAAACTATTGAGCACCCTTACATATAAATAGATTTACAAAATCTAGTAAATTTGTAGGACAATTAACACAACATTACCGCGTAAGGATACTAAAATATATACGGCGATATAGTGCTATTATAGATGGCAACGAATAGCAGTTATTCAAGGAAAAGGACACGCTTAGGGTGCAGACAGCAGAACTGAGTTGTTTACGGCAGATGAACAATGAGTTGTTATTCGAACAGATTGTCTTAGAAACGATTATATTCGAAATATTATAGCTTTCTTCATAGAATCGATGAGTGCAGAAGCAACTGGAAATACCATTTGAGCAGAACGGCCAGCAACAGACTTTCGAAGATTTATATATTACCTGCTACGTGGTAAAGTGGAAGACGGACGATCAAGGAAGAGGCAGTGTTATAGGAACAGATTTTTAACCTAACCCCTGGAAGGAGACGAGGATAAGACGAAGCAGAAGAAGAAATAAATATCGGTATGGAGAACCCTACATGACTTCCATGTTTTACGATTTATATTTATATTCCTTTTGGAAATGAAATATTTCCATAGAAACTAACTCTTTCTACTTCTTGCTTCAGCCTTACCCACAGTACTCTGGTCACTAACGTATACCACCTCATGTTAGCGTACTCGATTTTCACTGATGATGGCAGTCGACGGCACTGCCGAAACGTCTGGTTTTGCAGAAAACATTGGACCACGCCCAAGCAGCCCGGGAAGGAATTGTGTTTAACAACAAACTACTTCTTTGTTGCCGATAACGTAGTACACATTGTCACCGGACAAAAGGCTTGCCGCATGACAACTGGCGCCAATCGTACACACTATCGTTTTTGGTGGCCCTAAAAAGGACCGAGTGGCGAGAACGGTGATGTTGGTCGTGCCGCGCTGAGATGTTCGGCAGCTGCGCCCGCTGATCGTGGCGTACTGCAGTCCTCCTCTTCTTTCGGCACCGGTTGTAGTCGGCTGCCGGCCCAGCGAAATCCATCGCTGGCGCGGAACGGGAGTGCGAAGACGCAAGAACGGCGGCGGTTCTATTCTTCGGCTGTTCCTTCCGGCTGACTCCGCCCCGATGTCGTCCGAGAGAGGAGAGGAGATGAAGTGCGTTCGATGGCGTGGCGATGAAGTGTGCGTAAATTTTTTTTTTTTTTTTTTTTTTTTTTTTTTTTTTTTTTTTTTTTTTTTGCTGTTTGAGACCGACCAGTATGGTCGGACTCGGGCTGTTTTGGAGACGAGCTCCCTTCAGCCGTGTGGATAAGGGGTTTTTGGGGGGACGTACGCCAGACGATCGGAGCGCAGAGAAGGTGGAGGCACTTAGTTGGGAGAGTACTGTTTGTTGGTTATATTGTGTGAGGTGTGGTGTGTAGCCATACTCGAGAGGGAGAGGTAGATGGATGTGGCCGTTATAATGTTTCTGGGGCATCTTTATTTATGCATTTTGTTTATTTCTTCTTCATATTGTTCTGCGACGTTCTTGCAGGGGGGGGAGCCGGCCAAGACTGGGACGTGTGACGCTGGTCGCCAAAGCTGTTGGGTGGCGACAGGGAGCCGTCAATGCGTAAAATTTTCTGCCGGCCCGGGTTTTATGCACTAACCGGGATCGCTGATTCGCTAGCTCCGAACACGAAGTTGGTCACGTCTCGGCGGCTGCTGATGCCGGATGGGCTCGCCTCGTCCACCGCTGGTACCGGAGAGCAGATGTTCGCATACCGCTGCCGTCACAACTCTACCGGGTCTTGAATGCTCTCCGGTAGCCAGCCTACTGCTCTTCTCCAAGTGGTCAGAGCTGTTGGGTTGTGCGTCGTGAGACGACCCAATGGTATCCTAGTACCGAGCCTCCTATGAGGGGCTCCTGCCTAGTGGTCCTGTCCAGACGGAATATTGATTAATTAAATTTTATTGGTCGTTACAACGACATGCTCGTACTAGGTCGACTAGTACAGTATTTGTCGAGGCCGTTTCCAAGATTCACCTGGACGTATTCGGTACCTGCCAAGGCCAGCTATGAGTGGGTTTGTCTGGGTCCTCGCAGCTCGGACGTAAAATTTACGTGCAAGTCGCCTTGCGGTGTCATCCAAGGAGCGGACACCGAGTCCTCTTCTCAGGAGACGAGAAGAAAACCGATAGGGGACTTTGGCCGCTAGCCGAAGCCCTCTATCGAGAACGCTTTGCAACCTTCTTTTATGAACGGTTGCGAGGTAACCCCAGACGGGAAGAGCGTAGGTAATGATCGGCAACAGATACGCGTTGACAATCAACTTACCCAGCTTGCGGGTCATAGCCTTGTTGGCAAGTATCGGAAACAGTTGACCGAGACGAGCGGACGCTTTCCTTCGCATCGTCTCAGCGTGGGTACGCCAGGTGAGCCGACGATCAAGGTGGACACCGAGGTACTTAACTTCCCTCGACCAGGGCAGGTACGTTCTACCGAGTCTCACTCGGCCTCGCGGTTCTTTCCGGCGCTTTGTGAATAGCACCGCGGAGCTCTTGGTTTCGTTGACGGCAACTTTCCAGCTTTCCGTCCACGTCGAATACGCATCGAGTGCGCGCTGAAGTCGTGGGATAGCAAAGTCTGCGTTCCGATCGGCGGTATAGACCGCCGTGTCGTCGGCAAACAAAGCCATCTGGACTCCAGGCTCTCTGGGTGCGTCGTTGACATAAACGGAGAACAGGAGAGGCCCTAGCACGCTACCTTGAGGTACCCCGGCTGTGATACGTCTCTCGGAAGAGACGTGGTCGTCTATTCGCACGCAGAAAGTCCTCTCCGTCAGAAAGCTAGCAATCAAGCGAAGGTAGCAATCTGGGAGCTGGATTTCCCGGAGCTTGAACAAGAGCCCGTCGTGCCAGACACTATCAAAGGCCTTTTCCACATCTAGGAAACAGGCGACAGTCTGCTCTTTCCGACACCCGGCGTCCGTGATGTATTCCACCAGTCTCATCAGTTGATGAGTGGTGGAATGCCCCACACGGAAGCCGAACTGTTCGGGGACCAGTACATCGAAATTTCGTAGATGATCTAGTACTCTCCGTTGTACGAGACGTTCGAGGACCTTTGACGTGGCTGACAGTAGACTAATTGGCCGGAGGTTGCCGGGACGGGAAGCGTCCTTTCCCTGCTTCGGGATCACTATAACCGTCGCCTTACGCCATTTCTGGGGAAAATAGGCCAGTCTAAGACACGCGTTGAACAGCGCGACCAAGAAAAGTACTCCTCGCTCCGGGAGTCGAGTAAGAGCGGCGTTCGAGACGCCGTCCGGGCCAGGAGCTTTTCTTGGCACGAGTGCAACGAGCCGATCTGCGACCTCATCCCTAGTAATGGGTTCGGGCTCCGTAGTGATCGGAAGAGACAGAAAGTCTTCCACTTCGTTCTCGACTTCTTCGTCGAAGTCCCAGTCCATGGGCGGGTTAGGTGCGAACTGTCGCTCAAAACACGCGCCCAAGTACTCGGCCTTCGCCTCCGGGCGAGCCAGGATTTGACCGAAAGGTCCAGCAATGGCCGGGATGCGAGGCCGGCGCCTCTTCCCTACCAACGCCGAAGGTATCCGGTAAGGGCTACTTTCGTCCGATCCGTCCCCTGCCTGGGCCACGGCGAGTTCCCAACAGCGTCTCCGGTAGGCCTGCATTTCACGACGTAAAATGCCGGTCGCCCGGTTGTACGCTGCCTTGTCGGCCGGATCACGGGTCCGCTGCCAGCGTCTCCGGAGGCGATTTCTCTCGCAAGCGAGAGCACTCGTCTCCTCTGGGATCCGCTGCCAGTGGGGCGTGACGCCAGGCTTCATTCTGGAAGACGCGTCGATCGCAGATACGACTGCCTCGTCAAACGCGGCAACTGCCTCGTCGACTTGGCGGAAGGTTTCGAGTGGTCCCGCGTCTGGCAATCGGCGACTTAACGCCGGGCCATAGCGATCCCATTCTACCACCTTCCTGACGTCTCTGCGTACGACGTGCTGGGTAGCGACGTGTATCAGGATGGGGAGATGATCGGACGATAGTTCCGTTAGCGCGGACACATGGACCGGACAGTCAATTCCTTGAATCACCGCTATGTCCAAGACATCGGGAGCCGCGTTGCGTTGTGAGGGGTAGAACGTAGGTTGGGTAGGCCCAATCACTTGTATCCTGCGAGAATCGGCAAACCTGCGTAAACGTTTCCCGTTTGGGGCAGTCAAGCGACTGTTCCAATCGCGATGTTTACAGTTCAGATCGCCGGCCATGATGACCCTCCTGTGTGCATCGAACGCGACAGCTAGATCGGGGTGAAGGAGCTCTTTTTGCGGCGGTTTATACGCCGCTACCATCTGTACACCGCCTAGAGTGTTTAACAACTCCACAGCGGTGCCTTCGAGGTGAGTCATTGCAGGCAAGACGACTCGGTGATGCTCGAGAGTGAGCCTCACCGCGACGGCAGTACCGCCACCAGCAGTGCCCGGTCTGTCGTTTCGATAGCACACATAGTTGGCCAGTCGTAACCGACTCGCAGGAGTCAAGTGGGTCTCATTGAGAAGTACTACATCGGGTTTGAGTCGGGCCAGTAATTCTTGGAGTTCCTGGATCTTGTTGGACAACCCGTTGGCGTTCCAGGAAAGAATCGAGAGATCTCGTTTGAGGACCCGACTCATAGAAGACCTACACAAGTGGCGGCTTCCACCAAGAGCATGAATCTCTCAGTTATGTCGGCAGTCTCCAAGCGGGAGCGGATGGACCTGAAGGTCTGGGCGACTTTGCTGAGGTCGAACTCAGCAAGGAAGTCTTTGACGACCTGGTAGTCGTCAGGTACGGTTTTGGGGGCAGATTGCCTGGAGACTGCGTGCGCATAAGAGCGCCGAGGCTTGTCAATCGGGGGATTGGTGGAAGCCAGGGGTTTCTTAGGGCCAGGTGTAGCGCCTCTAGCGGAGGTGCTAGGAAGAGGGACAGATGCGTTTGCGTCGGACTTCGCGCGTTGTGCAGGCTGTCTGGACTGTGCGGCCGGGTTGGCAGGAGCCCGGGATCTAGCGCCACGGGGCTTTCTTTGCCGCTTCTTTTTGCCTGCGTTGGGAAACCGCGGGGGCGGGAGGTCTGGCGAGGCTGCTTCTAAAGCAGGGGCGGGAGTCTCCGGTGCTGGGGAGGGTTGAGTAGTCTCAGGCTCCACAACCGAGATGTTTTCTGTTGGCTGGGTGGTCTCACTTTTAGATGCCACGAGGTTACGGCGCTTTTTCGCCTGAGGCGGGACAGGGGCCTGTGTAGGAGCCTGAGGTGGAGTTGCCTGTGCTACAGGTGTTTGCTTCGGGCCTTTAGATCGCTTCTGTTGCCTGTTTGAAGCTGGGGCGGAAGACACGGCAGCCGTAGCAGGAGGCGCAGGGCCTGGCTGCTCGGTTGCAGGTCTGGAACCAGCTACCGGATGCCTCGGTGGTGGCAGGCGCCCTTTCGGCTTTCGCCTCTCGAGCTCCCGCTGAAACACCGGACATGCCCGGTAGTTGGCGGGGTGACTCCCGCCGCAGTTGATGCATCTTTTGAATGCAGGTGCATCGCAAAGTTTGGAGGCGTGAGGGAGAGAACACCTCACGCACGCCGGAGCGTTTGAACAAGAGTCGGAGTGGTGCCCGAAGCGTTGGCACCTGTGACACTGAGGCAGAACCCCGGGAGCGCGGCTTCTTTCCACTTTTACGCGGAAACCAAAAAGCCGCGTAAGTGAGAGTAGGCTAGTGCCTGCCTCGCTATTCTCCACCAGGATGCGGACCAGAGGAATTGGACGCCTTGGTCCGGCAGGAGTAAACACCCGATGGACCGCGCGAACAGGATAGCCCAGCTCGCGCAGCTCATCGAGTATTTCCTCCAGAGGGGATTCCACGTCCAAGCCTCTGAGGACAAGCGACAGAGGCTTCACGTGTTTGGTCGAGAAGGTGTGGTACTGGAATTGCTGGGATTCCACGTACGCCACGACACTGCGGTACACGTCCATTCCGCGGACAACGATCTTGACTGTATCGCCCCCAAGGAGCTTCAGGTCAACGTTGGCCGGGGAAAGTCCGGGAGCCACTATCAATCGCCGGTAAAAACCGGTGACGTTGTTCACGCCATGAACGTAAACGGGCGGGATGCGAACCGCGGCCGACGGTGCTTGGGCACCGCCGGACGCAGTCGGCCCCGGGCCGGATTCGCCATCGGCGGGGACAACTTCCATGGCGGACGCCGAGGAAGAGGTTGAGGACGATCGGTTCCGCCTCGGTTTCTTAACCGGCCGCCCCCGTGGCCCAACCGCCACGAAAGCGTCGGTCTCGTCACCGGGCAGCGGAACCGACCGGGGATCGACTTGGTCCGCATCCATAAGCGGAGAGCACGGCGAGTCGCTCGTGTGGGGCGGGGCAGTGGCGAGCGACTGCGAGCTCGATGACGCGCCCGGAGCGGGCATTTCCGCCATCGAGCGGGAGGTTCGCCGTCCAGAGGCAGCCAGGCTGCCTCCGGCGGTAACCAGGGACCTAGGGTCCGGCCCGAGCCGGATCGCTTGCGGGACTTCTGGAACGCTCAGGCTTACTACGAGCTGGGCAAATGACCGGCTTCGTTAGATACCTCTCCTTACCAAGAGAGGTGTCCACCGGCCTCTTTACCTAGGCGATATCCAAGCTCGCTTACCACTGGTGGGGGCTCGCAAGGATCGTCCTAGGCAGCGCTACCTAAGAGCCTGAGCGTCAGCGGGCTAGATGCGCTGCGCAACCAACAGCTCTGGCAGGCTATATGCTTCCTCTTCAGCGGTGGTCCTGAAAAGGGTCACTTGGCTGGTGGCCCTTAGAAGGTCCGACGAACTCAGCTGTGTGTGCTGGCTACTCAGTTCACCAGCCAGCTGAGTTGAAGTCTTCTATCTTCTTGTTGGCGAGCAGCAAGAGGGCCAAAATGTTTCTGTCCAACGGCGGCAGAAGGCAGTAGGGCAGCGGCTGAGAACAGCGAAAGAACTTCAGCGTCCAAGCTGGAGAGAGCAGTCCAAAGGAGAGATCCTTCCTTGTCCAGAAGCTGAAGCGAAGTGAACAGTTGAACGAACGAACGAACGACAGTGAACCATCTGCTCTTCTCCAGATGTTGTGGAGGTGTAGTTGTGACGGCAGCGGTATGCGAACATCTGCTCTCCAGTACCAGCGGTGGACACAGCGAGCCAATCAAACAACGTGCTCGGAGCGAGCCAATCAGCGATCCCGGTTAGTCAATAAAACCCGGGCCGGCAGAAAATTTTGTGCAATAATACCTGCGTCACCACCTAAGGCAAACCCGTGGAAACCTCAACCCACAGACTTCCCCTCTCTCAATACCGCCATCGCCACCGCCTCCGCACCTACACAAACCGCCCCCACCTTACCTCAACCGGCCGACGGCCAACCCGCCGACACCGAAGTTACTCCAGAAACCTCCAACGCTACTTCTACTACTACCACAATCGACACAACGACTATCCTCGGCCTCTTTCAGTCGATGATGACAGATCATTGCAGTCATTTATAATGTTACAGAACCCGTCTCTCACAACAAACTACGTACTAGCGTCAACCAAATCACTAAGCGACTATTTGACACGAGGACGCTTTTTAACCGGACCCCTGAAGGCCTTACAATCCTTCACTCTAAATCCAAGCGATAAGCTTCGATGGGAGAAGACGGCAGCGTAATCCGCAAGAACCATCTCACCCTTCTTCATCTCAACGTACGTAGCCTCCGGGCTCGACGAGATGAACTCCTCCTCTTTCTACAGGAATCCCATACAGACGTCGCCACCCTAAACGAGACTTATCTAACTGCCAGGCATCGCCTGTTCTTCCCGGGCTATACCCTCTTCAGGCAGGACAACGGATCTCACTCGGGCGGAGTTGCCATACTTGTTCGTAACTCTCTCCGAGCGAAAGTAGTACCCCTATCAAACAGCCCGACTGACTCACTTCTAGTCAAACTCAGCTTCGCAAACTCCCCTCCCCTCTTCATAGCAACATACTACTGCCCCCCACGTGCCGACATAGACGTCAACTACCTCCATCACTTGGCTATGACCTACCCCCGTTTACTTCTCTTCGGAGATCTAAACGCCCATCACCAACAACTCGGAGACTGTTATAACACCGCCCGAGGCACGAGTGTGCTTCAGGCGGTCAATAACTTCGGTCTCAGGCACCATCGTACCCCGTTTACCCGCCAGCCGGTAACTCCGGCCCAACGACCTACCTGTCCCGATAAGCTGTTTACCTCAGCCGACATCTCCCGTAAAATAAGCGGGATCTCCCAAGGCCCGGATGTTGGCTCTGACCACATCCCTATTCTACTTGTAATTTCCTACGGCCACGTAAAATACCCCACCCTGGAACCCCGCACGACGGCCGTAACAGACTTTCACGCTGCCGACTGGCCTCTTTTTTCTCAAGCTTTAGCTTCCCTTATATCCCCTCTTCCTGCCCCGCCCACCACCCCCACGCAAACGGACGCTTACAACGACCTAATCACGACATCTATTCAGACGGCGATGGCACAAGCCATACCGACGAAACATGTCCGCTACTCCCAGCTCAGGCTCCCTCCCCCGGTCCTTACACTGATACGCCGGAAACACTGGATCCGCCGCCTCTTAAACAGAGATCGGCGGAACGAGCATCTCTGCTTGGAATACAGGAGACTTTCAAATGCCGTCAAGATCGCCATAAAAGACTTTCGATCTTCCCGCATTGAGAGCCTCTGTACTTCTGTACAGGATTCCTTTCACAACGACGCACCCAGATTCTGGAAACAGGTCAAACGTCTACACAACCCGCCCAAAGCCGATACCCCTCTCCAGTTAGGCGACCGCCTTCTCGTCAGCGATGAGGAGAAGGCCGCTGCCTTTCGGGACTCTCTCCAGACCATCCATAGCCACCCCGTTAGCCCGGACTTTGACGCCATCGCCGAAAATACTATAGACACTTTTCTAACCACTCACTCAGACCTCTTCACTCCACACGACGTCCTGACCGCAGACCACGACCATCCGCTGGAGCGGCCCATAGACCCAGACGACATCAAAGACCGACTTAGTAAATGCCGTAATACAGCCCCTGGCCCTGACGGAATCCCCAACCGGATTTTAAAAGCGCTCCCCGACACTGCTATCGAAGCCCTAGCCCATCTGTACACAGCTAGTCTCCTCCTTGGCTACGTCCCGCGGGCCTGGAAACACGCCCATGTCCTCATGTTCCCCAAACCTAAGAAAAGCGCCAGCCTCCCGTCGAACTATCGCCCGATTTCTCTCACCCCTGCAATCTCCAGGCTTTTCGAGAAAATCCTCGTCGCCAGGATACATCCCCACCTACAAACTCATAGCGTCCTCCCCAGTACCCAGGGCGGATTCCGCCCTGGCTACAACATATACGATCAACTCGTTCGGGTCATCAGCGCCATCCAGGACAACTCGGCCCGCAAACGCCCGACCATCTTAGCCCTACTCGACATCCGCAAAGCCTTCGACTCTGTCTGGCACAATGGCCTCCGTTTTAAGATCCTCGGATGTCACTTTCCCCCTACCATCGTCAAATGGCTCTCCCAGTTCCTGGATGGCCGCACGGCACAAGTCCGAGTCCGTCAGCATCTCTCGGCACCCTTCAGCCTTCACGCCGGTGTCCCCCAAGGCTCCGCCATTAGCCCGCTACTCTATATCATCTTTACGAAAGACACCCCTCCCCCTCCGCCTACTCTACCCTACCCATCTGCAGGCCTAGCCCAGTACGCCGACGATACTGCCTACTGGGTCTCAGCAGGCGCACACCGGCAGATCCCAATCAAATTACAGCAAATCCTAGAACCTTTCTTCGCCTACTGCAATACTTGGCGAATAACTGTAAACGCGGACAAGACCCAACTCTGTGTTTTCAACTCCACTGGACGCAACATGTCGCATTTCTATTCAACGCCCGTCCGCGTTGGCCCATCATCAGTACGCCCGAAGCGTGATTGCCAATATCTAGGCGTCACGCTTGACTCCAAACTTACCTGGCGACCACACATCAAACGCACAACTACCATCGCCCGTACCCGCCTCCGTTCTCTCAGAACCCTCAGCCGACTAAACCACTGCTCCAGCGACTTACTAGGCCGAATCTATACTACATGTATCCGACCCATCCTCACATATGCACACCCAGTTCTCCTTACTGCCTCTCCAGCCTACCTTGATCTTCACCGTCTCACAGAACGACGGGCCCTAAGACTCATATACCGCCGACCACGCTTGACGAAGACTTCCAATGCCGCCCTGTATGCGCTTAACACCCGCTTCCCTGACCTCGATTCCTTCCTTGTTAAACTCAACTGGAAGTATTCCCGCACAGCCTCCCGCCGCAATTCCATTCAAACAATAGTCCCGTCAATTAATAGAAACACCCGCAATACAAGCCGACCTTCCTACTTACTAAATCGCCTCCTCGCAATAGCCAATGGTCCTCCCCCTCGCCTCCAACCACGCCGGCGTCAACGACACAGACCGATTTAAGCAGTAACACATACCTTTCCCCCGCCACGGACTTATCTCTCCCAGGCAGTAGCGACCTGTCTTCCTAAAGCAGCCTCAATACCCAACACGCGATAAACACTCTCTTCTCTTCACAGTAAACACACACTCTAGTTCCCCACACTTACGTACCCGAACATAACCCGAATCTGTTCCTTCCGCCTCCCTTGACGGCTCCCTGTCGCCACCCAACAGCTTTGGCGACCAGCGTCTCACGTCCCAGTCTTGGCCACCCCCCCCTGCAAGAACGTCGCAGAACAATATGAAGAAGAAATAAACTAAATCAACAAAATGCTTAAATAAAGATGCCCCAGAAACATTATAACGGCCACATCCATCTACCTCTCCCTCTCGAGTATGGCTACACACTACACCTCACACAATATAACCAACAAACAGTACTCTCCCAACTAAGTGCCTCCACCTTCTCTGCGCTCCGATCGTCTGGCGTACGTCCCCCCAAAAACCCCTTATCCACACGGCTGAAGGGAGCTCGTCTCCAAAACAGCCCGAGTCCGACCATACTGGTCGGTCTCAAACAGCAAAGAAAAAAAAAAAAAAAAAAAAAAAAAAAAAAAATTTTGTGCACACTTCATCGCCACGCCATCGAACGCACTTCATCTCCTCTCCTCTCTCGGACGACATCGGGGCGGAGTCAGCCGGAAGGAACAGCCGAAGAATAGAACCGCCGCCGTTCTTGCGTCTTCGCACTCCCGTTCCGCGCCAGCGATGGATTTCGCTGGGCCGGCAGCCGACTCTACAACCGGTGCCGAAAGAAGAGGAGGACTGCAGTACGCCACGATCAGCGGGCGCAGCCGCCGAACATCTCAGCGCGGCACGACCAACATCAGCTTTCTCACCACAAGGTCCTTTTTAGGGCCACCAAAAACGATAGTGTGTACGATTGGCGCCAGTTGTCATGCGGCAAGCCTTTTGTCCGGTGACAACATATAAAAAATTATCCCCTCCCCATTCAACTATCATTTTTTTCATTTATAGAAAATTACCCCCTCCCCCATTAAGTACCCTACTTTACTCTTCTTCTTTAAAACATAAAACGTTACAGGTAAACTACGCCTTCCCGTTAACCGATCTTTACCAAAATCAATAGGCCTTGAATCCTCTATAATTCAGGGACGTATGGAAAAAATTGTTTGATTCTGTTCGAATTTGCAGTAGTTATCGTTGGCCATAGAAAAAATTCTACATAGACACTTTTCGAAAAATGACTTTTCTTCATATTCTGAGGGTAGTACAATCAGAATCATCCCTTATCTGGAACACAATTTTTTCGCCATTACCACACTTCCATTTCCTTATGGAACATGGAAGTAAAAATGCGCGCGCGCGCGCGCGCACACACACACTCCACGAAAAGAAAGAAAAGACAACGCGACAGGCGCGCGCCTACTTTCTCTCCACTCTCTTCACTATTAAGATCAACAGAGCCGAGACGTATAAATAAACAGCATGTGTTATCAAATTTCAAGTTTTTACCAAAACGATTCTTACCGTCATTTAAGTTAACGCTTACTTAAGTTTTTACTTAACGTTGTTTTTGAATTCAAATTCTATCTCAAAAACGGATTTAAAAAAAAATCAATCCCACGTTAAGGAACGAACACGCTTATGAATGCAGTCACAAAAATAAATCTGTGGGCAACGGAAATTCCAACTAAGAAACTACTAACATCAAAAATAGATTCCTTGTTGCAGAGGGTGAGACTTGCCTGCCTCTGCACGCTTAAATCAATCCTAACAAAACTAAGTACTGACAGACAATTCTCCAAAGAGACCAGACTGAAGTAAACGAGTGCTTTGATGTAGCCGAATTTATGGCTTACTGTACGTGTGTATTTCACACATGCATCCCGACGCACGATTTACGGCGGCGTCTAGTCCAATATGTTTGATTACATTTAGGAAATCTATGGTAAAGCATTTAGACAGTTCGCGGTTAAGCAGATTTGTGTCATTGACGAAGTCATGCCATTCTAATTTCTAACGAAAGACAACTTCCTAAAGACAGCTGCACACCTGAATACAATATGCAGACAGATTATACTGTATATTGAACACAGGTGTTTGCGTAGACCCAGGAAGAGATGGCTAGAGGATCTTTGAAGGTGGAACAGGCAGCACCTTGCGTATGCCGTGAGCACATGCTCATGGTACATACCATGTAGCATTGTAATAGCGGAGATGATTGCAGCATCTGGGTCGAGCCCAATGGCTGCCTGGTGATACACTTAGAGCTGGTTCAGTAAACAGGTTGCTAAAACTGGAAGGGAGAACCGCCAACGAGTTAACACAGATGGGGGGGGGGAGAAAGAAATCTTTATTTATTTTAATTTAATTTATCGTTGGCCACTGCCGCTTGAACCGACTCAGGCGACACGTCACCTGTCTCAAGCCCAGCGAGAGCTCCGCGAGGCAGAGAGCTTCCGTGCCAGTGATAGGCGTAGCAGCGACAAACAGCGCGGTCGGCGTGCAAGGATGGAAGGAAGGACAGCGTAGCAGGTAAACTCGGGCTGGGGCAGATGCTAAAATTTGTTTTACGTTTATGGCGGGTCATCGCACGAGGGCGTTTGAGCCGGACAGGGGGGAGACGGTTCCGTGGTGCTGACGGTCCGTAGGTAAGGGAAGAAAGAAGCCGCAGAAGCAGCAAAGAGAGATGCAGATAACGACCAGACAAAGGCAGAGAGTGTAGGAACTCGAATGCCTCCTCGAATCATATCGTGACGTGAAGCTGATGATGGTTATACTGAGACCTATTCTAAGGAAACGGAACCTGTTATACCTGAACAGAGATAAAATATTTTCTCAGAGAACCGGTTCAATACTCGAATACTCGAAACAAGGAACTATAGAAAGATATGACTCAATTTCCCGCGCCTGTTACTGAAATTTTACTGATAAACTCTTCTTGCAATGTAGCCTATACGCGGGGCGTCACGAAACGAAATCAGACGGGCGTCACTTCAGTTTCCACACATAATTCATCAATCTATTACCAAAGATGAGAATAACTTCATGTTCTTTGGGTATAAGATAAGGACGAAGTGGTTTTAAATTGTACATGACCCGAGTTTTCGCCGGCGCGATTCTTTAGAACGACGAACGTTCAGAAGTAATTCAAACAGTTGTACATGCAGACATGGGAGAATCGCCTGAAGAAACAATTAAGAACTCTGTTTCATGATGTTTTACCAAAAAAGACTAACGAAATATCAAAAATGATTTGAGAAAAAACAACAAGGAGGACTTCAATAAATTATATGAACATTAAGTTCTCTGAAAGGGCAGGAAGTTTCTGAGAATAATGTCATGAAAAGTTCTCAACGGTAAATAAATTATCCATAGATTACATCAGGTCCGGCAAACAGGTCATGCACCGAATTATTAAGCGGCCTCGACAAGTCCCCCTCTTTTCCAGTCTACAAGAAATACGCTACTTAAAGGAACTTACTGCAGATGCCGCAATTATGTACACATTAGGTCTTCAGAGAAGTTACAAGTACAGGAAGGTGACAAGGAATTATTTCTATAAGTACTAATAGAACGACTGTAAGTCCTAAAAATTAGGAACATCTATAATGACGTAATTCTGTAATCGACGACTTTCGAGGCCAGAACAACTGAAAAGTACAATTTTTTCAGCTTCAACCAATCTACGTGTAAATATTATATATCAAACATTTCGCATGTCCTGCGACCGGCATCATCGACCAGTGTCACTCATTTGCTGAGGTGACAAAAATGATTATTTGGAATTTATGACTATTCGTCAACAAAAAATAGTCAGATTCTTTAAAATTCTATAAAATTTGAATATAATGAAGGAAGATGTGTTAGTGGTTAAAATCACAAGCAGAATTATCACTGTTGCACACCACTATATAAAAATTATTCTGAATAATTTGACGTAATTCTGTAAATACACATGCACATGTGTACATGAACGCACACCAGATCGGAATAATTTTTATATAGTGGTGTGCAACAGTGATAATTCTGCTTAAAATTAGAATATACATCCCCGCATAAGAACAAAAAAGAATATGTATATAATGTTAGGCAGTCTAAAGATTAATGGTTTTTACACTTATAGCAGTAATCTGTATGAGTGTTACAAAATGTTTTATTAAAAGAATGACATTACATGAATACAAGAAAATAATCCTGTCCGACCTAACAATTATAACACCACTCAGATTTGGTTGATAGAAAACCAAATGAAAACAAACACCCAACAAAATACACACAATATAAATGAAGATCTGCAAAGACTCTAGATTGCAAATATCCACACTTAAGACCAAGGCGATGGCTTTTCGTGGAACTGATCTCGTACGGGCCAAAACTGTTATAGATGGTACTGTCCTGGAACAAGTTAGCAACTTTGAATACCTGGGCTACAGTGTGTCTTATAATGCAAGCAACGACGTTGTGAATAAGTTGCATAAGTTCAACCTTATATGCGGGACCATTAGGCGAACCCTTAGGCCTAAGTCAGCAAGTAAAGGAACACGCCTAAAATTCTACATGGTGATGCCTCTCCCACACTTCTTTATGGGTCTGAGAATTGGACTTCAACGAAAGGCCAGGCCAGTCGCATCCAAGCGGCTGAAATGAGATTTCTCAGGCACGTGGTAGGGTATACTCTCAATTATCACAGAAGAAACACAGATATACGACAGGAACTGAATATTATGAGTATACTCGACAGGATCGCCCAGTATCGGCCGAATTGGTGGGAACATCTTTGCCGAGTGGATGACTCCCGTATCCCCAAGCAACTATGGAACTATAAAGCGGTGGGACGGAGAGGTGTAAGACGTCCGAGGAAGCGCTGGAGTGACCAGGTCTAATCTTTGTCTATTTGAGATCGGAACAAACCATCCTTGGTTTAATCCTTGACGATGATGATCATGATGATGATGATAAATGAAGATGCTTATATTGAGGTTGGTATAAACCAGACAACTCCTTAGGAGGAAACGATGGCATATTCGACATGCACTTCGAATTTTAATCACAACTCTGCACACGAGTCAGCATAATGGAGAAACTACTATGCATAAAGATTCATATCATCTTACAAACCCGAATAATTTATTGTGAGAATCACAGACCTGTGACTTTTATAAAATATCGGTATGGAGAACCATACATGACTTCCATGTTCTAAGATTTATATTTAAAATCATTTTCGAAATGAAATATTTCCATAGAAACTACTTCTTTCTACTTACTTCTTCAGCCTTAACCACAGTACTGTGGTCACTAACGTATACCACCTCAAGTTATCGCACTCGATTTTCACTGATGATGGAAGTCGATGGCACTGCCGAAACGTCTGGTTTTGCAGAAAATATTGGTCTACGTCAAACAGGCCAGGAAGTAATTTTAAGAACAAACTACTTCTTTGTTGTCGATAACGTAGTACATATATAAAAAAAATTATCCCCTCCCCCTTCAACAATTTATTTATTTATTATCAAAATACCCTTATACCATATTGGTGTCGGGTCACCTTTCAACAATAATTTTCGTTTATAGAAAATTACCCCCACCCCGTTCAACTAGCCTCTTCATTTATAGATATTTCATCTACGTTTCTACAGTGGATTATTAAGATCTTCTTATCAGGATACTTTATTTATCAAAATTAAGTACTTTACTCTTGTTACAACAAAAAATGTTTCAGGTAAACTACCTTTTTCCCGTAACCGATCTTCACCAAAATCAATAGGCCTTGAGTCCTCTACAACTCAGGCACATATGCAAAAAATTATTTGATTATGTTTGAAGTTACGGCAGTTATCGTTCGTCATAGAAAAAATTACCCTTGTTATCACATAAAACGTTGCAGGTAAACTACCCCTTTCTCTTAATTGATCTTCACCAAAATCAACAGGCCTTGAGTACTCTACAATTTAGGGAGGCATGCAAAACATTATTTGATTCTGTTTTAATGTGCGGCAGTTATCGTTCGTCATAGAAACAATTACTCTTGTTAAAACATAAAACGTGGCAGGTAAACTACCCCTTTCCCTTAACCGATCTTCACCAAAAACAATAGGTCTTGAGTACTCTACAATTCAGGGCTGTATGCAAAAGATTATTTGATTCTGATTGAATTTGCGGCTCTTATCGTTTGCCATAGAAAAAAAATCTACACAGACAGACAGACACACACACAGACACTTTTCGAATAATGACTTTTTTCATGTTTTGAGGGTAGTACGATCAGAATCTGCAATTATCTCGAACACGATTTTTTTGCCATCACCATACTTCCATTTCCTGATGGAACATGGAAGTAAAATTAATTAACTGTATATCCTGCTGATTTACAAATAATATAGTCATTAAATTCATTTACTTAATTTTTTGTGTACCGTACATACAATATTATAAAACTGTTTACACGACTTCGTCAATAAGTGTATACGAACGTTTCTTATGTAGGGTTTCCCTGCTCCGCTTTCACATTTTCAAAACGAATCGTTCTTGAGGAAACGCTAAACAGCTGATTTCCCTAGTCAGCTGACGGAAGGAAACAATTCGTTTTTGTTAATTACGCGACTCCAATTGTTCCGCGATGTTTCCGCCGCATTTATATCAAGATGACGTACACATCCGCTCCACTATTTCTCTTCTCTACCACTGTTTGACTTATATATTTATAATGGTTTGTAAAAGAAAACTGATTTGCGTAAACGGACATTCATTACTCCGTTAGCGAAAGACATACACAAACAAATATTACGCTGGCGGCAAGTGGAGTACGAGGGTCAGTTGAAAATTCGCGGAGCGACATCTATAGCTTAGTGGTAGAACTAAAATTTTTCATGTGCTACAAGACGCATATTTCGCGTGAACACCTGTTAATTTGCAGATATATCTGCCAATTTATTCACGTTTCACCAGCGGTTTGAAATTTTCTTGTCACGCGTGTTTTTAAAATGCACAGTCAAACATCATGTTGTAATGAATTCTCTCTTAAAAACGTTTTAGCGCCAATGGAAAATCAAAACGAAATTGTAAAGTAAATGTGTTAGGAGATGCTGCGCCTTCAGAAACAACGGTAAATGGGGCACACTCCAGTTTAAACGTGGTCGTACAAGCACTGAAGACTATCCCAGTAGTAGACGTTGATAAAGTGCAACAAAAAATGGCATTAATGAAAAAATTTCATAGGGTGTTGGAATACCGCAGACTGAGGACCGCTGAAATGATAGGCAAGATGCAAGATGGCTGTCGCACCTTGAGTTGTTGCATTTTTTGGCGTCCAGTGCGGGGATCATCTTCAATGCTCGTACGACTACGTTTAAACTCAAGTGCCTATTTACAAACCGTTGGTTTTGAAGTCGCAGCCTCTCCTGACACATTTACAATTTCGTTTTGAATTTCCGTTGGCGCTAAACAATTTTTAACAAAGAATCACACCACGATGTTTGACTTTGTCCGTTTTTCAAAACACGCATGACACGTGAATTTTAAACAGCTTCTAAACAATGAATAAATTGATAGATAGATTTGGAAATTCACAGGAGTTCACATAAAATATAAATCTTTGTTCACACGAAAATTTGTAGTTTTACCGCTAAGCTACAGTTGGTCTCTCCGCGAACTTTTCAACTGACCCTCGTAAATATTGATATAGTAAAGATATTTTTCGTTTAGGAGGAAATTTAAAATTGATATTCGAATACTTTTCGCAGCGTGAAGGAATATTTTTTATCAAAACATATTTTAAAAGTTATCCAGGTGCGATAAGAAGAACTCCGGGCAAATGAAATTTTATAAGACGATGGCGATACCTGCGTTAGTATATGGGCGTGAAAAATAGGTGATCAGGTAGAATGGTGAAAGCAGTATTCACTCAGCAGAAATGAAGTTCCTCTGATCTGTTAAGGGTTGCATTAAACAACATCAAGTTAGGAATAATGTTGATCGGGAAGAGGTAGGTGTTTTTCCTTAGTCGAGCGAGTTTGTTTATCGTACCCGATGGAACGAATGCCTGTTGATTGAAACAGGGGACATCACCTCCTATCGAGAGAGGAATGTGTGTGTGTGTGTGTGTGTGTGTGTTTCTTATATATATTTGAAACAAATTGAAAACATCACAAATTATATAATTACTGCAAGAAACATCGAGTTACTTATATAGAAAATGATATATATATATATATATATATATATATATACAGAATACAATATACAGAAAAGCAACCTCCACTAACATCATTACACCTAACCATACTGACCACCCACCACAACATAAAATGGCAGCTTTCTATTCATTATTTAACAGAATGTACAAAATACCCCTAAACAAACAGGATACAATAAACAAAATTCTATAAACTATAAACAAAATAGAAAATACAATAAAATATAAAATAAAACTGAACAATTAAGTAATGATAAACATGAACAATATATAAATAATAACAACAATAAAAAATGGGCCACATTCACATACATAAATAATAAATTCAGACAACGAACGTTCTCGTACAGAACAAATCGACTATCGGTTATGCAAGTAACAGTACAGACGCTGAAATTACTGATTTATCTAACTAACGACAGCATGTAACATCTAATTCATAATGTGTTCCAATACAACAATCTACAATACAGTATGTGGATAACAAGTACTTAATATCAACTTCAGAGAAAAAAAGAAGCAGCAAAAATAAGTCGTAAATAAACGTTACGAAAAGTAACAATTGGAATTGATATGGAAGAAAAATGTACGTAGGATTATTCTTAGTGTACGAGGGTCAGTTGAAAAGTTTGCGGAACGACAAGTGTAGCTTCGCAGTAAAACTACAATTTTTCGTGTGCACAAATACTTATATTTTACGTGATATCTCCTGTGAATTTCCAAATTTATCTATCAATTTATTCATTGTTTAGAAGCTTCTTAAAATTGACGTGGCATGCGTGTTTTGAAAAACGGACAAAATCAAACATCGTGGTGTGATTTTTTGTTGAAAGTTGTTTAGCCCCAACGGAAATTCAAAACGAAATTGTTAATGTGTCAGGAAATGCTACGATTTCAAAACCGACGGTTTGTAAGTAGGCACTTGAGTTTAAACGTGGACGCACTGGACGCGCAAAAATTACAACAATTCGAGATGCGGCCGCCATCTTGCACAACGCTTTTTCACACCAAGTTCTTGAGTTAAAGTATGATGAGATGCCTATGATTTCTACAACGTCATCCACTTCTCAATCTGCGGTCTTCCAACACCGTATGAAATTTTTTCAATAACGCCATTTTTTGTTGCACTTTTTGGACGTCAACTGCTGGGATCGTCTTCAGTGGTTGTACGACTACGTTTAAACTCCAGCGTGCCCCACTTACCGTTGTTTCTGAAGGCGCAGCAACTCCTAACACATTTACGATTTCGTTTTGATTTTCCATTGGCGCTAAAACGTTTTTAACAGAGAATTCATCACAACACGATGTCTGATTTTGTGCATTTTAAAAACACGCGTGACAGGAAAATTTCAAACAGCTGGTAAAAAGTGAATAAATTGACAGATATATCTAGAAATTGACAGGTGTTCACGCGAAATATACGTCTTGGAGCACACGAAAGATTTTAGTTCTACCACTGAGCTATAGATGTCGCTCTGCGAACTTTTTAACTGACCTTTCTATATTGAGAACAATATTTTTGCTACCATAAAGTCAGTAAAATAAATACGAGAGGTAAATTTGACAAAGACTGGCATATGGAATGTTAAAAATACACGCAGATGCATACAGTACGAAGAAAAAAGAAACAAAATATTTAACAGTAACGGTAATCAGTAACGTTAGGTGATAACAGCTGTTATCCCAAAGTCGGGGTAAAGAAATACAAACATCTAAAAACAGGTAACTAAGAAGAATTTTTAAGATTCTTGGCCAAACAAAACAGCAAACATCGAACTAAGGAAAAGAACGAAACAAATGACAGTTAGGAAGACACAACTGGGGATGGGTGGGATACGAGTGTCCTCCTACATGTGTCCTGTGATCAAGAAACGCCTTGAATAAGTTTACATCTGACGGGCAATGGAGTAGAAGACCACGACAGGTAGGACAATTTAAGACGGTCAATCCAGAAACAGTTTAGGGAGACTGGAAAACACTGAAAGAACTGACGCCAAATTAGTTCAAAACAGAAAATAATGGAGACGTTTCAGGTCGTTGGTAAATGACCTGAAGATGGCTTGACTGCAGAAAGCGCTCGTCAATGCCAAAGATAATATAGTGGTTTATACAAAATTACTAGTAGAAATATTTGAGACCACTAACACTCAAATACAACAATATTTTCTATTATCTTCAGGATTTTTCTCTCTTTCCCTATTATTCTTAAAACTTCATTCATTCCTTAATTTATCAATCCACCTCACTTTTTCCATTGCTCGCCAAACCCATATCTCAAATTCTTCTAATCTTTCCCCATATCCTCCTTCCTTAGTGTCCATGTCTCTGCACCATATAAAGTAATTCTCCACACATAACATTTGGCCAACATTTTCCTTAAATTCTTATTAATTTTGCCACACAGCAGTTATGAACATATAAGGTGATTAAAAGTATTGGAGAAATTATAACGCATTTTGCTGAAATATCAGTTTTTCTTGAAACAAAAGTACGTTTTCTAGAATAACACTGTGACACACACAAGCGCGCGTGCGAGAGAGACAGTAACTAGGTCGTTTAAGTGGAACGTTTCGCATTATGCGCGACTCTAGTCACAAACCCGTTTATGGAAACTGCAAGAACGTAGGTGATACCTGTATGTTTTACTTCGTGCATTTCGATTACTACATATATTCAACTCAGGTTCTGAAAATGGGTCGTTTAAAAACGGACATGTTAAAAAAAAATCCAACTGTTAAAAAAACTGGATGCAGATTTAGAAATCACATACTTCTGTTATCATCAGTCACCGTTGAATTAGACATGGATCTGTTAGATTACAGGAATAATTAAACATATACAGTGGAACTTGATAATAACGAGATTCAAGGGACCGGACAAATGGGCTCGTTTAAACCGGGTGCTCGCTACATCCGAGTTGTCGACTCGCAAGCCTAAATTTTTATACCGTGATTATCGAACACACAACAAAAAAAGGGTACTATAGAAGAGGCTTTGCACAATAAAATTTGGACATGTTTTACATTCTACGCTCAAAAATGAAATTAAGACTAAACATTTTTTAGACGCTAACTTTCTTTGCTGAATATTGGCGTATAGTGCATTCGCGAAATATAGTAAAACTAACTGTGTAGGAAAAACTTACCAAGAAACAGCCGGTTATCTGGCAAAAAACGCAAAACTTTCCATACCACATGTATAATACTTATTTTTAAATTACAATAAACTTTGCTCTAGTTTATTTGTCTTTTTGTTCTTCGTTCTAAATGGAATCGTCAAAATTATATTTCGCACACAGAACTTAATTAACGTTAAAAAAACTCTTCTGTTTTTGTTTGTTTAGTAATTTATTTAAATATTCCACGAACTCGTCACTTACGTCATTAAGTAACGTATTCGGTTTTCACTGAATTGCGTTAATGATTTTAAACGAATGTTGACTATGCTGTATTGTAACGAACTTTTGTTAGACCTTGACCCATGAACAAGGCTGCGACAAAATGCTCGTTATAACCAAGTCTCTAATGCTTTCATACTCGATAAAAGCGAGTTTAATTATCATTACTAAGACACAAACCTAAACAAATCTCGTACTTTTGCTCGTTACATACGAGTTCTCGTTATTCGCGAGTTCCACTGTATTTCTATTATTAAATGTGTCTGCCCTAATCGAGCGCTGCGTATTATATATAAAAAATTATAGGCATCGCATAATTAATACAAACGTGTAAGGTGTTAATATAAAACCACACATTTTATCGTACTCTAAAATGAAATCGACTGTTTTTTTTAAATTTTTGAATTTTGGTGTCGTACGAGCGAATAAAAGTATACTGATTTCAGCGCATTAATGATGTTCCTTCATAAGAAATTCAGCTTTTAATTTTTAAGTAAAACATCGTCACTACCACCATCGACGTCGTTATCAACTTTTCAATACCTTTCCCAATTTATGTCAGCAATAAGTATTTAATTTATTTTACAGTACCGTTTCAATGAGGGTTAATTAGAAATCTAACGATTTCAGGTTAAGTTAGGTTATACATATTACGTTTGGCCTGATTATATTAATCTTTTGAATTATGACAAACTGTAAAAGAAACTCACTTTCTTCACATTAAATTGCTTTAAAAACGTATGACTTGTGGAATAATTTTTTATAATTTTACGTATGACGAATTTTTATAATTTTCAAATTAATCACGCTACGGACAGCGCGGAGTAGAGAGATATTATCCAACAAAATGCGACATTGGGAAATTTACGTCAATTTGAGACAAGAGACTTGCAAAGCTGAATGTTTCATCAGTTTTTGTTTACACGAACAGGCCAGGCGTGGACTACGGGAATATCATTTCCTTTTTTTCTCCTGCCAGAAGACCCTCATTCGCACACTATACGCCGCCTTCCTTTCCGCTGTCCACCCCTTTCTCATCTTCTCACCGCACAGAGTACACCAAGATTTTGAGTTTTGTTTCTGTATGTATTTCTATTCATACAGTCGTTCAAAGAGATACCCAGTTTCATCATTTCCTCCTTGAGTTGTTTGGTGTATCCGTTCAGACTGGAAAGATGCCGAATATATTTGAAAGTTTGTTTATTTAATCTGGACCGATCCATCCGAACCATATGTCCAAGGACTCTAAATATTTTCCTTCGGAAACTCGTCTTCCAGATCTCTGTATAGCTCTTCTTTGAATCTATGCCTCTACCCATGTTCAGTTTTCTTGGGGCCGTAAATTTTCCGAAGAATTCTTCGTTCAATTTTAAGAAGAGGTTTCAAATTTTGGAAGCATATTGATTCCACTCCATACATGATCACCGCCTGATCAAAGTGCTATAATGGCGTACTTTCGCACTTCTGTCTCATCAGTATATTCACAATTTTATGAAAATCTGGCACGATAACGCAATTGAACTCACGTATTTCTTACTTGTATTTCTTTTAACTGAACGAATGGAAAGGAATTGCTTTTACACAATTTTAAAATTCAAACGAAATAATTTTTTTATGTATATCTGCATCAAGACAGAATAACGGAAACACGGAACAATTCCATCGACATATGCTGCACAATAAGGAAGCCAAACAAAACTACAGATCTATAAGCGCATCAATGGATTTAATATTTCTAAATCGATTAAAACATTTAACTTATACCATTTCACCTTACTCATGCAGATCTCGCGCTCCTCGCGTAACTGACTGAACTACAGTAGAACATCGATTATCCGAACATCCATTAACCGAACGATCTATTATCCGAACTCAAAAAGTACTTCATGTACTGTTCAGTACACTAATGTATTGGACACGTGTAGACGTAATGGATATTTACTGAACATTAAAAATGTATGCTATAAATTATTACAGTACTGTGCAGTAATAACCGACGAAGAAAAAGTTATTAAATTAAATGAACGCAATGAAAACAAATTCAGATGATGCTAGTAATACAAAACCGCCGACGACAGCAAAAAAAAGCTTTTGACGCACTTCAGACTGTTCTAAAGTGGGCCAAAACAGAAGACGGGATACACTGTATTCTGCTTATGAGTCTTAAACGACTTCAGTATTTAGCAGCGAGAAAACGAGGTATCTGTTTGAACCACGCAGTGATAGAACAATTCTTCAAAAAAGTGTAAATCCATGGAACTGTATGTTTTTTTTTTTTTAATTTTTGTGTTTGTTATTAAACTCTAATTTTGTATAATTAACTTTTCGTTGTTATTAATTACAGTCAGTTTTAATTCAATGATTTTTAGCCTTAGTAATACATTACAGTACAGTATACAGGTTGCTGTAATTATATAACAGTATGTTAGAAATTATTTTGTAAGAAAACCCTGTGTTTTTGTAAAGAGAAATAATGTTTTTAATTTACGACCTATTACCCGAAATATCGATTATCCGAACAGGCCCTCGTCCCGAGAAGTTCGGATAATCGATGCTCTACTGTATCTCAATTTTTCCCAATTTTACGCTCTAAAAATATATCGCATTTGGTGTTGTAAATCTCGCGAAATAAAAGAGACGATGAAACCCCATTACGCAAGGTCAGTATAATGATAACAATCTGGAACAGGATATTGACTCATTTCCTTTTTAATTTTGCGTTTACACTGAGCGAGTTAAATGTCGAATTCCACAAATTATTTTTATTTAATTATCACAACGATTTTAATTAGCGTTTGAACGCAAGCAACCAGTACGTGTGCCTAATTACAACATCGACAAACGTATTTGCGTTGTCCCGTAATTAAAATACGCCGTCTTACCCAGCACAGAGAATACATTATTGTGCATAAATTGTAAAATGCTACAACAAACAAATTTCTAAAACCTTACGAACACATACACATTTAATTTATTCACAATTTTTGTGATTTACGAGAACCGACCATATTTCATTTTATTCTGGTACGTAAGCCACTTTTAATTTGTTAAGAAAATAATATTTAAATTTCCGTCACGCCAGAAGGGAAGTCTCTGGAAGTCTTCTGAATTAATCGGGGGTACCGCTGTTTCCGCTTCACGAAACAGCTAAGCTGAGAATTGCTGTTAATGTTTTGTGATAGAAATGAAGAATCACTCTCTCTCTACACACACACACACGTAAATATCTTCAAGGAAACACACTGCAAGTAGGATTATTTTCACTTGACGCACGTTTCACAGAAAAGTATTCTGTATCTTCAGAGGTTTGATTAAATTGTAATTGAATGTTTCGCTTACAATACAGGTAACATTTTTAATTCAGTTTATAATTCGATTCTTCTTCTGTGGTGAATTTTATTTTGCTATGTAAATTATTAAACGAATTTAATATATTAGAAGTATTAATGGCTTTATTTTGGGATATATATATATATATATATATATATATATATATATATATCCAAACACTTTTTGCTACAGTCCGTTTCTTGATGTATATATTATATTTAATTTTTATAATGAATTTACCTCAAGATATTTCTTTCCTTTTTAGGAACATGTTTCGGGTACCATTGTGTACCCATCCTCAGCCTTCCTATGATAATTTAGCTATACTTGAAAGCGGGGGTAATTCATGCATTGGGTCGGTGCAGATTACTGTTCAGGAAAGGCTGGCGGGCCTATACATTCAGGTACGAACTAACATTCATGTTCTGGATGTAATGGTGAAGGAAAAATCTGCCATGCATATCCATCCGTTTAGTGGCACGTCGCTACAAGGTACCGTTGCGGTCAGTGGCGTGGGGTGGTACACAACAGCTGTTGCCGGTTGAGTTAGGTCTAAAACTTAGAGCGAAAAATTAATTCCAATTTTTTCTAGGAGCAAATATTTCTTTTAGTATTCTATTTTGGGCGAAAATATATTTTTAGTGTATTTTCTACCTTTTCCTGGGAGAAGAAAAGAATCCCGGTTCAACGTAATCCGACTTCATTATACTTACACAAAATGAATTTGGATACAAATAATCGATTTAAAAATAATAAAGAAACCCATAGAAACACACAACTAAACGAACAAAGTGACTGGTACACTTCAGTTCCGAGCTGCTATAACTGAGCGTTTTGCCGGTTTGTACAGCGGCAACACATTGGACGAGTGTGTCCCCTCCCCCTTATCATCTCAGTAAAACTACTATTACGAGGTCAATGATCATACGCAGTAAAACGTTGCCGACGTCTGGGAAGGCAACACAACATTAAAATGACGGTGCAAGTATCCATCAGTTCGAAAGCAACGCTATGCTTCTCTTCACGTTTCCGCACTAATATCGTTTGCATTTCAAATTATTCAATAACTAAAGTATTTACTGTGTGATATCGTTAATTTTCTTTCATTTTCCTGTACTGTTGCCGCCGGCAATAGCGGTTACATGGACGCCACGCCACTGGTTGCGGCAATCATTTACACACGGCACTGAAACGCGAAATGGAGAAACATCAACAAACGCACCGTCACGCGCATACAAATTTTAATTATTCAGAGTACGAGTAATTTTGATTATTACTCATAACTTTTTCATGGACGCACATTTGGAAAAAATCGTCCTATCTTCTTTACTAATTAAAGAATTAATTTCGCACGATACAATGCACGAAAATAATTTTAATAATTTGCACAGGAAAATAAATTTATTTACTCACACCACGTGATGCCCATAACCGCCAATATAATCTCACTGATGGTTGCACTCACCTGAAAAGAAAAAAAGACAATCTAATTAATGCAAGTTGATTTAAACAGTGTATGTGTACGTAATAAAATTAACATAAAATGCTGCTATCTGCACAAGTTTTCCCCGGACACTAATCTTGAGGGGGAAAAGTCGGGGAGTATTTTTCCACGTCCGGGATAAAATCCTAAACACAAATACGTAAAGTTGATTTTAAGAAGCACTCTAGCTTGGTTAAGCATCAGTTGCACACAACTTACTGACAAGTGTTTATTGCAAAATGGCAATATTACGAGGGTCAGTTGAAGAGTTCGCGGAGCAACAAATGTAGCTTAGCGGTAAAACTAAAATTTTTCGTGTGCTGCAAGGTTTGTATTTTATGTGAACTCAGTTAATTTCCACATCTATCTATCAATTTATTCGTTGTTTAGAAGCGGTTTAAAATTGACGTGTTTTGATAAACGGAAAAAATCAAAAACCGTGGTGTGATGCTTTGTTAAAAATTGTTTAGCGCCAACGAAAATTCAAAACGAAATTGTAAATGTGTCAGGAAACGCTGCGATTTCAAAACCGACGGTTTGCAAGTAGGCACTTGAGTTTAAATGCGGTCGTACGAGCACTGAAAACGTGGCCGCACTGGACGCCCAAAATATGCAACAACTCCAGATGCGGCAGCCATTTTGTACAATGAGTTTTCACACCAAATTCTTGAGTACGATACACACGCGCATGTTAGATGCCTATGATTTCAGCAACGTCATCCACTCCTCAATGTGCGGTCTTCCAACACCCTATGAAATGTTTATAATAATGCCATTTTTTGTTGCACTTTTTGGGCGTCAATTGCTGGGATGGTCTTCAGTGCTTGTACGACCACGTTTAAACTCGAGTGTGCCCACTTACCGTTGTTTCTGAAGGCGCAGGCATCTCCTAACACATTTACAATTTCGTTTTCATTTTCCAATGGCGCTAAAACGTTTTTAACAGAGAAGTCATAACAACACGATGTTTGATTTTATGCATTTTAAAAACACGCGTGACAGGAAAATTGCAAACAGCTGGTAAAAAGTGAATAAATTGACAGATGTATCTAGAAATTGACAGGTGTTGACGCGAAATATACGTCTTGCAGCACACGAAACATTTTAGTTCTACCACTGAGCTGTAGATGTCGCTCCGCGAACTTTTCAACTGACCCTCGTATATTACGTTTCCAATCATAGAATTAGAAAAGATCTTTTTAACAGAGTGAACACATAAGAAAAAGTTGGACTCTGCCCATTAAAAAACCAATGTTCGTGTATTATCATTTTTAATTATTTTTCGCATTACTGTTTCATTTGTTTACTTCTAACTACTTCCTATTTATTTAAAATGGTTTCCATCAAGAGAATGATACCATTTTATAATAAATAACAGTGAAGTATTGTATATACATAGATATTATTGTTTACAAATGTTACGTGTGTTTTACAAACTAAAAATTAAGAGTTTTAAAACTCGTTTTATTTTTTGTTTTAGATGTACTGGGTTCATGTCCAAAATTGTCCTAATTTTTTTTTAAAATCAATTATCGCGAGTTGATTCTAGCAAATGACAGACTGTATAATTTGAGAGCAATGACAAAACAAAGTGCGACAGTTTCAGGCGTCAACGGTTATGGTTTTTATTTCTATCAGAACATGTTTTAGAGTTTAATACCACCAAATCATTAGTAGGCCTATTTAAAGATAAATCTAAATTATAGGTCTCTGCGCACTGAGTATTGTACGTTTAAGTTGAAGAAATTAGTGAATTAGTGTTAGGCCTAATGAATTAATTTTGTTCGAATTATTAAATTCGTATCATATGAATGAGTTAATTATTATATTTATTAAATAATATAATAATATTTTACATATTAAACAAACTTTTAATTTGCAAAAAACAAAGAATTATAAAACTGCTGTTAATTAGCAATTCAAAATGACGTAATTCATTATTGAGATATATAAATTAAGAGATCGCCTAGTCGGACTCAAATACCAGCTGATTCCAGTGTTGCCACGTTTAATATTCCGGCCTTCTACTAGAGCCGGCCACGCCATAACTCATCCCAGCAATTTTCGCGTTGTAAGAAAGCACAAAGTAAGCGTGTTCTATGCAAGGAACAGTGTTGTGTTTCCCAGCTGATTAACGGCGGGTGTGTGGACACAGCTCAGCGGTACTCTCGGTTAATGCTGTGTACCGTCAATTACTTGCTGTTAGTTAATCACCGGGGAAGCGGACAAACAACGTTAACAGCATTTCCTCATGCACACTACTACACGTAATGACGTCACCGCAGGCATGCTTATTGCCAGTAATAAGGCACGGTACTGCACCGGGTCAAAGGGCACGTACTCGTCTTACACCTGGCTTTCAACTATCGCACTATTCTTCCTGTTGTGTCTACACAGAACAAGAAACCAATACTCTAAGCAAACAAACAAACAATACAATACATTCGAGTATGTGCATGACGTCGGCCTCCAGCAAATGCTGACGTTTACGGCGGTCGATATACTTCAGGCGAGAAGGCGTAACTTTTGCTCTACCACGCTGACTCTTGTCAATTACAGTGGCTTTGCCTGTTCACAGTGAAGATACAGTTACCTTTATATTAGGTGAATACCTATGAACGGTATTTTCTGTTATCCAAGATTCTTAAACCACGTGCTTATCCATGGCCAGCTCTAGTCGAAATTAACATCTAAATTAATATAACTCACGCGAATACTGTACGTAACAGTAATGAAATCGTTCAGACGTAGCCTCTGGAGCTAACGAAATCCACTTTTTACCGAAAAGCTCTCCTTTAGGATAAACGATTTGGTGAACGATTGTGGAGGGCGTGTAAAAATTAAAGTCAAGTAAACGGTTTGACTGGACTAAAGTATTAGCAGGCCGACTAAAAACCAGTCTATTTGCAAACGATTACACCTGCAGAGGATTCAGTATGCGTGAATGAGATGGTAGATAACGCTGTTCAGTTTAAGGGGTTGAAGGGTTAAAGACTACTAATTTAAGCTTTAACTCATGAATTCTATATGCCAGGCCAGCAAGAGCCTCACGCTATCGAAGATTTGCGGATTCTTTGAAGAGTACATAATTACGCTTGAATTTGAAAACACTGTTAAACGGTAACAGATAGTAATGTCGCTTACAGAGTAATCAACAGAACAGCGGAAGGAAACAACAGACGTAGCTGATAATAATCCGGCGCTATTAGAAGGCCGGAATATTAACGTGGGAACACTGGAACCAGCTGACATTTGAGGCCGACTAGACGATTTCTTAATTTATGCATTTCAATAATCAAATCGGGTCATTTTTAATTGCCGGTTAACAGCAGTTTTGTAATTCTTCATTTTTTGCAAATTAAAAGTTTATTATGTAAAATATTGTTATATTATTTAAGAAATATAATAATTAACTCGTTCATATGATACGAATTCAATAATTCCAACTAAATTAATTCATTAGGACTAACACTAATTCACTAATTTCGTCAACTTACACGTATAGTACTAAGTGCGCACAGACCTATAATTTAGATTTATCTATAAATAGACCTACTCTTGATTTAGTATTGGTATGAAATTAAATCAAAATATAACACATTCACTTTAGCTGTTTCATTACACTATGCTTATAGGCCTCAGACGCAACGTTGCCACGTTTAATGTTCCGGCCTTCTATAGAGGCTTATGCAATTAGCTCGGTTTCCTTTGGTTGGCATATTCTCTGTAAAAATCTATATATATAAAACTCAAAGTCTTATATATATAGTCAGATTTATGGGCACTGAATACAAATCCACACCGTTACACCGATTGCCATCTAATTTTGCACAGGTAACCTTTGACACAAGGCGAAAAATATTGTTTAACTTAGAATTTGATATTTTGGGCCGTTCGCACAATTTAGGCCCTTTTAATTATGCCTTTTCGTTGACGCGTATAAAGATGTCAACAACACCACGGAGACCAGAATTAATTACCTTAGTAACAAGTAAATAAACAAAAGCTATTTAGCGGCATCGGAACTGTACACTTATCCATTCCTGCAGTATATTTTCGATGTTTTATATAATATGCGATTGTATCGATATAATACGATGTGGAAAAGGAGAAGTGTACTAATCGTAAATTGTCCTATTGCTTAATGCAAAGCGAAAATACGTTCATTTGTGAGGTTAGGTGACAACGGTTTTTGGTTTTTAGTTTACTGCTGAAATAAATAAAAGCCATTGTTGAGGAAAACATAACGTTTAGTGTGTTATACAATGCTTCTAACACAGTAACTCTTAGAATAAAGAATTTAGCGTTTTTGATTTAACAGGTACTTTATAAATATCTCCAAAGGCTTTATAAACGGGTACTTTTAAATCTCCAAAGGCTGTTGCACCAACATAATAATTTAGTACAAGTTAAAATAGTACAAGTGTTGAGAACAGCTTTGGAGAGAATTTGACTAATGAGTACAAAATTGTTATACGAGCTGACAGAACGCCATATAGACAATAAAAATTATATTAAAATACTTATTAAAAGGTCAAATATTCGGTGCGAAGCCACGGGTAACAGCTAGTATTAAATAAGCACCGTACGCGTTCTTATTTTATTGGAGGTTTCTGTTTGACGACTTAGTTCACGGTTTAAAATGACACTGCCATCGGAATAGGGGACCCCCGAGTTCCACACTCATCACATAATATATAACAGGTATCTGTAGACGAATATCGCTCAAGAGCGTGCATTAATTGAAGCATACACGAGTTGTTCGGCGAATTCTGTTACTATTACAGGAGTCAAAAATATCGGTATGGAGAGCCTTACATGACTTATGTTCTAAGATTTATATTTAAAATCATTTACTTGAATTCGGTTCGATAATTTCTAAAAAAATATTCCCCATCCTCAAATTATTTTTTTTTTACTATTTATGGATATTTTCATTATTATGGGGTAGTCGTTTAATATAATGTTATTTTTGAGTCACTTTATCTATAAAAATTAGGTAGGCCTACTTTATTCTTATAAAGAAACTGAACTACGTAGATAATCATCTCTCCTTCTCAACCGATCCCCACCATTATATGATATACCATGATATTTACACTTTCATAGAGTTACAGTTTTATCATATCCAATTGCTAAGATATCTTATCCTTCTTAATTAAATACTCGTACTTTAACTTGATACCTGCAAAGTAATTTTCAAAAAATTACCCTCTCTCCCTTCTACTACCCTCTCTATTTATCTGAATCTGATTTAACATTTTACAGTGGATTAACATGAATTTATTTTCGGGGCGCTTATTTATCAAAATTAAGTACTTTACTCTTCTTAAAATACAAAACAATGCAGGCAAACTATCCCTCACCCTTAACCAAACGACCCTAATTTTTTTTATATTTCCACTTTTATTGAGTAATAGTTTCATTATATGGAATTACTAAGGTACCTTTTCGTTCAAAATGAAGTACTTTATTCGACATCAAACAGGTAGTTTTCAAAAAATTACCCCCTACCCCTTTGACTACCCTTTCCATCTATAGATATTTCGACTATAGACATTTCATCTACCTTTCTACAGTGATTATTATGACGTTCTTTTCAGGATATTTTATTTATCAAAATTAAGTACCTTCTCTCTCTCCTATGGCGCTACAGCCCAAGTCGGGCCCTGGCCTCCACCAATCTCCGCCTCCAATCCACTCTATCCACTGCAACCCTCCTCCAGTTTCTTATCCCCATGTCTCTCGCGTCCTCCGCAACGCCATCTTCCCACCTCTTCCTCGGTCTACCTCTAGGTCTCGTTCCCTCCCATGTACCCAGCAAAGCCCTCTTAGGGTTCCTGCCACCCTCCATTCTCATAACATGTCCGGCCCAACGTAATCTTTGAATTCTTATAAATTTTGAGACTGGTATCTCTTTATATATTTGATACAGTTCGTTGTTGTATCTCAGTCTCCATGAGCCATTTTCTTGTATTGGGCCTATAATGCGTCTGAGGATTTTCCTTTCAAAGGTGTCTACTCTGTCGACTGTTTTCTGTGTGATTGCCCATGCCTCACACCCGTAGCATAGCACCGGTCTGATGACAGTCCTATATATTTTCATTTTTGTTTCCCTGTGCACATCCCCAGACCTAAATGATGGCAGCAATGCGAAGTACGCCTTGTTAGCCATGGTGATCCGTCTTTGGATCTCCGGCTCCTCTGATCCAGTCTTTGCTAGATTCACTCCGAGATACGTGAAATTGTCCACCACCTCAATTGTGTCCTCCTCTATCTCGATGTTGTTATGAATCTGGTCCCTTCTTGTTTGGATAAGCATTTTTGTTTTATCCATATTTATGGCTAGCCCAACTTCCTTGGCTTTGTTTTTAAGCTCTATAAATATTTCTTTAGCTGCCGTGATCAGTCTTGACATGATGTTAATGTCATCTGCATATGCGGCTATCTGTACAGTTTTATTTGTTAACAGATTGGAGCTATTTATTGATAAGCCTCTAATTACATATTCCAATGCAATATTAAATAGTGTTGGAGCCAACCCATCTCCCTGCTTTAGTCCCCGTGTAGTATTTATGGGTTCAGTTAGTTGGCTATCCACCTTTACTTGGGCTTCAGTCTGCTGCATAGTAACTTGGGTTAATCTTACCAGCTTGCCTGGTATTCCAAATTCATGCATTATGGTGTAGAGTTTGTCTCTATTAATAGAGTCATACGCTTGCCTGAAGTCCACAAAGATCTGGTACACATCAATATCACGTTCCCATCCGCATCTTAGTATCTGTTTTACCGAGAAGAGTTGGTCGATTGTAGACCTTCCAGGTCGGAATCCAGCTTGGTATTCCCGTATTATATTTTCTGTGAGGGGTCTCAGCATTTGGTTCAAGATGTACGCAAAAACCTTGTAGGAGGTGCACAGCAACGAAATGCCTCTGTAATTTCTACATTGAAGTTTGTCGCCTTTTTTATAAAAGGGCCATACAATGCACTTATTCCATTCCATGGGGATTCGTTCCGTTTGCCATATATCCACGATTAAGGAGTGCAGTGCGACCGCCACATCAGCACCTCCAGCTTTAAGCAGTTCTGCAGGAATCAAGTCTGTACCTGGTGTCTTGTTGTTCCTGAGGGCACTAATAGCTTCTTCTATTTCCTGAATTGATGGTGGGTCAGATTCCATCCCCCCAGTGTTTGCATTCCGCGGAGTGTGAGCAACAATTTCTCCTCCCTGTAGCATACCACCAAGGAGGCCATCGAAGTACTCTCGCCAGATAGTTTTAATTTTCTCTGGATCACTGACAATTCTATTCTCTCTGTCTCTACATAGTGTTGTAGATGGTTTATAACCTTCCCTGAGATGCTTAAGATATTTATAAGCATTCCTTATTCTTCCATCTGCAAAGTCCTGCTCCATTTTGAGAAGCAGCCCGTTTTCAAAAGTTCTTTTCTTTTTTCTACATACTTTATTTGCCAGTCTTCTATTCTCTTCATATTCCTGCTTCCTTTCTCTAGTCCTACACTGAGAATACTTCCTGTGAGCCTCATTCCTCCGTGCAACACTCTCCCTGCATTCCTCATCAAACCAGTCCTCCCGCCTCCGTCTCTCCTCTATTCCTAGTACCTCTCTGGCGGTTTCCAGGAGTGCGCACTTAAGGCTCTGCCATTTCTCTTCCACCGTTCCTGCGACTGACTCATTCAATCTATTCCTCACTTTCCCACCATATTCCTGTACCCTTTCTGGGTCCTTTAAACTCACTATGTTAACCTTTTCCTGTCTTCTGAGTCTGTCCTTCCTATATACAGCCACCCTGCATCTAAACTTCATCTGCACCATATAGTGATCAGAACCAACTGACGCTCCTCTCCGGGTTTTGACATCAATGATACTTGTGGCTGCTCTTTTATCTATGATCACATGATCTATCTGGTTGACATTAAGTACCTTACTCTTCTTAAAACGAAAACGTTGCAGGTGAACTACCCCTCTCCCTTAACGGATCTTCACCAAAATCAATTACATTGAGTCCTCTACAATTTGGTTACATATGCAAAAAATTAGTCGATTCTGTTTGAATTTGCGACAGTTATTGTTCGCCATAGAAAAAATTCTACATACAGACACTTTTCGCAAAATGACTTTTCTTCATGTTTTGAGGGTAGTTATCTCGAACACGGGTTTTTTCGAGATCACCATAATTCCATTTCCTTACGGAATATGAAAGTAAAATGTTTGCACAAGATTTTTAGGCTAATTTTTTCGACGAAGGTATGTTCGAACCTATGGCTACCTACGAAGTAAAACTTATGATTCCCATCGTTTGATTTAAGCCACGAAATACCAAAATCTTTGTTGGTGGGTCACCGGAACACTCTGAAATTATACCGTCTACGCCTACGGCAAAGAGAGACTGTTTTTGTGAAATGGAAGTCAAGGAAATATATTGGGTTACAGTATACAGGAGTGGTTCCCAAAGTGGGGTCCGCGACAATGTTTCAGGGGGTCCGCAGACACTTTTAAGAAACATTAGAATACATCGTACTTTCTCCGACTTTTTATGCTCTAAAGTCTAAATTTTATAAACTTAAAACAATTAGTAGAAGTTTCCAGTATTGGGGGGGGGGGGTTCAAACTAATTGTAACTGTAAAAGTAATTTCAAACTAATGGCTTTAATAATGTCGTGTAGCAGATCTGTTTGTCAGCCGAACTGACTAGACCTCTCTCTTACACTGCAAAAAGAAGATTCACTGGCAGAACTTTCAACTGGGAGGTCATTAAAAGTAAACTTTTCGCAATTACAGCTAGCAGACTTCTGGTTATATGTAATGACTGACTATCCTGAACTCGCAATAAACGTTGAACCGTTTAACTGTGTTTCCCTCTACTTATTTGTGTGAAACAGCAATCTCCCTGTTCGCGTACTTGAAGTCAGAATTAAGAAATAAACTTGATGTCGAGAGTGACTTAATATTGAAATTATCAGACATCATACCCAATATTGCAGAGCTAATTGTTCAAAAGCAGCTTCATTGTTCACATTAAACTATGTTTGATATCATTAATATTATAATTTTGCAAGTTAAGAGAATTTTGATTTTAATACATTTCAATTGAAATATAAGAGTGTCAATCATATTTACTGTTTGTTTTATTTCAGAACTCGGACGGGGGGCGTGAATTTTTAAATTATTTGGGAGGGGGGTCCGCGGGCTGAAAAGTTTGGGAACCACTGGCTTACAGTATACAATAGTAGTCAATGTTCCGATCCAAGCACTGAGCGGCCCACTTAAGAGACATCGTCAAAACAAGTCTAGAATTTACGTCACTGATTTAGATTTAAAGTGTTGCGCGATCAGGTGTGATTCTGATATGGCGTCGACGGAAAGTAGAGCGTTAGCCGTACTTTTGGAAATAACTCAACTTCCACACTACCAGGACGATAACCCATCTGAAAACACACGCGCGCGCGTCATGTGCGCAAATATTCTTCTCAGGTGCTGCTGATATAAAGTTAAGACATTTGTACATACGTAGACAAAACGTATGTGTGGGGGTATACTATTTTTACACAGTGGCGTACGCAGAAATTAAACATATGCCAGTTAATGGTTACAATTTATTAGTAGGCGTATTATTTTCAGTAGGTTTCACATTTTCTTTATTAAAAATGTATTATTCGTGATTGGGGGACTTACCCAAAAATTAAAATATCGGTATGGGGAACCGTATGACTTCCATGTTCTAAGATTTATATTTAAAATCATTTTCGAAATGAAATATTACCATAGAAACTACTTCTTTCTACTTACTGCTTCAGCCTTAACCACAGTACTGTGGTCACTAACGTATACCACCTCACGTTATCGCACTCGATTTTCACTGATGATGGAAGTCGATGGCATTGCCGAAACGTCTGGTTTTGCAGAAAACATTGGACTACGGCCAAACATCCCGGGAAGGAATTTTAACAAAAACTATTTCTTTGTTGCCAATAACCTAGTACACGTATATATAAAAAATATGCATAAAATTAATGGCTTGTGTAAGTTAATGATTGATCTCCATTAAGTAGTGCTCAAGTTTCCAAAGTTGTAATATTATGATGTCCGTAATTAAAACATCATAGCAGGTTTAGTGTGTATGAGGGTACACCGTGGACAAAAATTTTCAACATTTCCTATTGAGCGTTGCTTAGAGTAAAGCTGTGAATCTACAGTGTACGTTTCACAGAACAAACACACGGAAAAGCAGGAGCGCTCCGAAGTCTCTCATGGACCATGAGCATCTTGCAGAGGGTTCAATCCCTAAAGCCGAAAAGTCTGTCTATGAACCGTTCCTCTGTAAACACGTGCAGTTACACTACCCAGCGATCCACAGGAATCAAATCGCCATCCACGCTGGACACTTTTTCGGCTTGCACGTGTTGTGTTGATGTGGGTTTCGGCACTTTCCATTTAAAAAGCGTGCAAATGTAAGAAAATAAACATGAGTGAGGCCAGAAATAACGCGAATTGTGTGTGTGTGTGTGTGTGTGTGTGTGTGTGTGTGTGTGTGTGTGTGTGTGTCTTGCCTGCCTTTTTATTGCGGTAATCATAATAATAAAATGGAAACGTAAACATTACATAATTGAGATATGCTTGCCTGCCACGAACGATATATTTTCACTCATACATGATTTACACTAAAATGAAAAAATTATAATTTTATTGCCTGGCAACAAAATTATTTTTTTTTTTTAACAATTACCATTGTTTGAAAAAGTTTAAATGAATTTTCAAGTACTTTACTGTTGTTAAAACGTAAAAGGTTGCAGGTAAACTACCCCTTCCCCTTAACCGATCTTCACCAAAATCAAAGGCCTTGAGATCTCTACAATTCAGGGACGATGCAAAAAATTATTTGATTCTGTTTGAATTTGCGGCTGTTATCGTTTGCCATAGAAAATTACCCTTGATAAAAAAACGTTGCAGGTAAACTACCCCTTCCCCTTTACAAAAATCAATAGGCCTTTACAACTCAGGCACATATGCAAAAGAATATTTGATTTTGTTTGAATTTGCGGCTGTTATCGTTTGCCATAGAAAATACCCTTGTTAAAACATAAAACGTTGCAGGTAAACCTACCCCTATTTGCATACAGCCCTAAATTGTAGAGTTCTCAAGACCTATTGTTTTTGGTGAAGATTGGTTAAGGGAAAGGGGTAGGTTTACCTGGAACGTTTTTTTAACAAGGGTATTTTCTATGGCAAACGATAACAGCCGCAAATTCAAACAGAATCAAATAATTTTTTGCATACGTCACTAAATTGTAGAGGACTCAAGGCATTTTGATTTTGGTGAAGTTCGGTTAAGGGGAAGGGGTAGTTTACCTGCAACCTTTTACGTTTTAACAACAGTAAAGTACTTGAAAATTCATTTAAACTTTTTGAAACAATGGTAATTGTTAAAAATAAAATAATTTTGTTGCCAGGCAATAAAATTATAATTTTTTCATTTTAATGTAAATTATGTATGAGTTAATATACATGTATAAATAATACATCGTTCGTGGCAGGCAAGCATATCTCAGTTATGTAATGTTTACGTTTACATTTTATTATTATGACCACACACACACACACACACACACACACACACACACACACACACACACACACACACACACACACACACACACACACACAATTCGCGTTATTTCTGGCCTCACTCATGTTTATTTTCTTACATTTGCACGCTTTTTAAATGGAAAGTGCCGAAACCCACACCAACATAACGCGTGCAAGCCGAAAAAATGGACATCAATTTGCTTCCTGTGGATCGCTGGGCAGTGTAACTGCACGTGTTTACAGAGGAACGATTCATAGACAGACTTTTCGTCTTTAGGGAATGAACCCTCTGCAAGATGCTGAGGGTCCATGAGTGACTTCGGAGCGCTCCTTCTTTTTCGCGTGTTTGTTCTGTGAAACACACACTGTAGATTCGCAGCTTTACTCTAAGCAACGCTCAACAGGGAATGTTGAAAATTTTTGTCCACGGTGTACCCTCATTCATACTAAACCTGCTCTGATGTTTTAATTACGGACATCATAATATTAAAACTTTGGAAGCTTGAGCAATACTTAATGGAGATCAATCATTAACTTATACAAGCCATTAATTTTATGCATATTTTTTATATATATGTGTACAACGTTATCGGCAACAAAGAAGTAGTTTTTGTTAAAATTCCTTCCCGGGATATTTGGCCGTAGTCCAATGTTTTCTACAAAACCAGACGTTTCGGCAATGCCATCGACTTCTATCATCAGTGAAAATCGAGTGCGATAACGTGAGGTGGTATACGTTAGTGACCACAGTACTGTGGTTAAGGCTGAAGCAGTAAGTAGAAAGAAGTAGTTTCTATGGTAATATTTCATTTCGAAAATGATTTTAAATATAAATCTTAGAATATGGAAGTCATGTATGGTTCTCCATACCGATATTTTTTTTTCATTATTCAGGATATGAAATTAAAACTCTATCCTGGCGTTCGGGTGGTGTACAGTTACATAATTTCATTCTACGGTATACCAGCTGATGGGGATTAAAAAAGAGTAGCATAGGCCTATATACTGAACGCACGCCAGGGTCAAACGCAGTCTACTTTATCTCTCTAACAACCAGCCTTCATCTACCAATTTCTGCGCACCCCTTGTTTTCGTGTAATTTCTTACTTGCATGACTTCGCAACTCCCACTGGCGACGTTAATTCGAGCGCGGCAGAGGACGAAACAACCGTGTACCTGTAGGGGGAAAAGACGCACTACGGTGAGTCGAATCTAGACGCACAGGAAAACAAACATCAATAAAGGTCACAATAATTACTTGGCGGCGTCTCTGTTCGCACCGCAATGATATTGTAGAAACAATACGGGGGAGAGGGGCAATCAATAACGTCCAAGTGGCCCAGCCACTCCGGCCTTGTACCATTTCGCGCGCCAACAATCGATACGCCCTGACCAACCAAAGTCACATGGTGGAGTTTCCTCCATAGTTGTGCACTGGACAGTTCCTGTAGTTTTACGGTATGAAACGCAATTAAGGCAGTGTTCTCCAGGATCAGTGATTCTCGAGCGTTTTGACTTCACGACATCTTTTTAAAAGTTCCTAAAAAAAAAAAAAAACTACAGGGCCTCTCAATACTATTTATTGATATAAGACTGCAAGACGTAGGCCTAATTATCTAATTATAATGTACAGGAATAAGAGTCAACCTGCATTTAACATGTTGTAAAAACATCGGTACGGAGAACCATACATGACTTCCATGTACTAAGATTTATATTTAAAGTCATTTACTTGAATTCGGTTACATAATTTCTGAAAAAAAAAAAAAAAAAAAAAAAAAAAAAAATATCCCCCACCTTTATGTTTGACAAATTGAAATGAAATATTTCCATAGAAACTACTTCTTTGTTGCCGATAACGTAGTACACATAAAAAATTATCCCTTCCACCTCATTTCCATTTATAGAAAATTACCCCCTCCCCCACTAACTACCCTTTTCATTTATAGATATTTCATGTATCTTTTACCTTCTTTTCAGGATACTTTATCTATCAAAATTAAGTACTTCACTCTTGTTAAAACGTAAAACGTTGCAGGTAAACTACCCCTTCCCCTTAACCGATCTTCACCAAAATCAATAGGCCTTGAGTCCTCTACAGCTCGGGCACATATACAAAAAAAAAATACTGATTCTGTTTGAATTTGCGGCAGTTACCGTTCGCCATAGAAAAACATGGCGACTTACTTCGCTACGTATTATTGTTTTTGTATTCACAACTAAGTATTTTGCAAGTATTTGTTTTATAGTAAAATTAAAAATCCGAATTTGTGAATTATCGTTTAGGCTATAAGTAACTGTACTTATAGTTAAGTTCCGTTAGTAGGTGAATTATTCAGTTATTTGTTCATTTGTAGCTGTCTGTTTACAATGTCCATTCAATGGTCATCGAAAGAAAGAAAATGAAGTTTCATTGTTCAAAGTGAAGGTCACGAAATAATTTGTAATGTAGTTGCAAAATGTGATGAAGGAAACAACAAAACTCACTGACATACCCACTGAATCAAGCAAATAAAACGAGATTCACATTACTGTAATAAATCGGAAGGCTTCGTTAAATACTTGAGAAAGCAAAGAAAATGCAGTCCAGAATGAAAACTTTCTGCACTGTGGAAAAAACGTAAATCGTGCGAGAAAAGGAACCTTTTTCTTGATGATTTGACAAGTGTGTGGTAACAATATTATTCAGTATTTTTATAAAAATCGAAATGTGCCCACTGTTTAAAAACTCCTACCTATCAAGAAAGAAATAATCCATTTCCCATGGAGCGCTAAACCATTAACGCGCTGTTTAAAAGTGTGGGATTCAAATGCAAGAAATGTAGAAGTAAAAGAAAAGTGTTAATTGAAAAACCAGAAATTGTAATGATGCGTTACAAGTACCTTGTGCAAATTAAAGGTTTTTGGGAATCCGGGAGAAACATAACTTATATTTTTTTTAGATGAGAGAAAAGTGAGCGTTGAGTGAGTTTTGTTAATGTAATGTGAATGGTATTTCTCAGTAGTCTTTGGTTTGTTTACACTACTGCGCGTGCGCATATCTACGCTCTCTGTCTACTTCGCATTCCTCTCAGGTACAGAGTTCAGACTAAAGCAGTACTTACGCTACTGCATATAGGCCTATCCGTGTGCCATAAGCAGATTAATACGTATCTGATCAGTTGCTGTTATGGTGTCGTATAGAAAAGGAATACTTACTAATACGATTACGCGCGATATTAATCTTTCTTATCTTGGTGTCAAGTGAATGTTTCAAGTTACCTGATTAGGATATATTGAATCGTATAAACTTATTAAATGCTACACGCGCGCGGGCGTACATGCATGTAACTATGTTAGGTTCTTCACATAAACAACGAGAATTTGATGAACGGTATTTTCTAAAAATAGTTTTTCTTTAAAATCTGAAGTCCACTTTTAAGCATCTATTTATAGACTCTCCGCGGTAAGCTCTGTCTTCAACTATTGAATAAACAAGCATGTCGCAAGACGTAATATAACGAACAAGACGATAGTCTTGGCACGACACCGTCTTCGAGTTTTTACAACCAAGGAAATATGCCATCCATAATTTACTCTGGCAATTTGATCGTCCTCGTTATTCCGATAATAATTTTTTTTAGAAACATTGCGATGTCTTTTCATTTTAAGGGCAGAAAATACTGTTAATCTCGTACACTCGAATAATGCACACATAAATAAATAAAAAAGTTGAGAAACAAGAAAATTTCTCTGGACAGAGAGAGGGAGGGAGGGAGAGGGAGAGGGAGAGGGAGAGGGAGAGGGGGAGAGAGAGAGAGAGAGAGAGAGAGAGAGAGAGAGAGAGAGAGAGAGAGAGAGAGAGAGAGAGAGAGAGAGAGAGAGAGAGAGAGAGAGAGGCATACAATTAACTCGGTTTCCTTTTGTTGGCATTCTCTGTAAAAATATTAAATAACCACCATACGCGTTCTCATCTTATTGGGGGTTTACTGTTTGACTGACTTCACAGTTTAAAATGACACTGTCATCGGAATTAGGGACCCCGAGTTCCACACTCATCACATATAGGCTATATCAGGTAACTTTAGCCGAATATCGCTCAAGAGCGTACATTATTTAAAGAATAAACGAGCTGTTCGGCGAATTCCGTTACTATTACAGGAGTCAAAATGTTTGCACAAGACTTTTAGGCTAATTTTTCCGATGAAGGTATGTACAAACATATGGCTACCTAAGAAGTAAAAATTATGATTCTCATCTTCTGATTTAGGCCACGAAAATAGCCAAATCTTTATTGGACAAGTGTATCCAAGTCGTTTCATTTTAAGGACAGAAAATACTGTTAATCTCGTACACTCGAATAATTCACACATAAATAAATAGAAAAAGTTGAGAAAAAAGAAAATTTCTCTGGAGAGAGAGAGAGAGAGAGAGAGAGAGAGAGAGAGAGAGAGAGAGAGAGAGAGAGAGAGAGAGAGAGATACAGAGAGGCAGGCATATAATATATAATACATGATATATATTATCATAATGATCAGGACAACACGAAATACGAGCGGACGTTATGTAGCGTGGTGCGGCGGGCTGCCTAGAGAATTTACATGAAAAAAAAACCAACATATTTTTCATTATTTCGTTATCACGACGTTCGTGATAAATATTCAATGCACAGTGGTGTTTCGACTGTGGTTCGTTTTCCTGTGTTTTAATTGACAAGGCAGTAATGAATACAGCGGCGGTGACCTTGCTTTTTTGCTACAGATTTTATAACGCAAAAACAAAACCCATCTGTCCGCACTTGAAATGACATTGATGTATGGAGAGAAACTACGAGAGGAAGTTAGTACAAAAGAGTGCGACATCCTTTAATGTCGATGTGCAGGTGTATGGATGTATCATAAATCTAACAGTGCAGCTGGACGTCAGAGAGAAGTACGATTAGGATTACCGAGAAGGACACAACAGGGGTGAATGCAGTAAATAACAGGGCAGCTGGAAGCTTGAAGAAATTAAGGGATTGTTCTGGCTGAAAGGCATAGAAAACACCAGAGATAAGTATGAATGGGAAATACTAATAAGGATACAACAGAGGTGAGTGAACTAATCAACAGGACAGCAGGATGCTTAGGGAAACTAAGGGTTGTTCTGGCTGAAAGGCGTAAAAAAACACTAGAGAGAAGTACAATTAGGAAATACCAAGAACACCACAGCAGAGGTGACTGCACTAATCAACAGAGCAGCTGGACGCTTGTAGAAACCAAGGGATTGTTCTGGCATAGAAAAACGCCAGAGAGAGAATTACGATTTCAATACCGAGAAAGCTACAGCAGAGGTGAGTGAACTAATTAACAGTGCAGCTGGACGTTAGAAGACACTACGGGGTTGTTCTGGCTAAATGGCATATAAAAACGCCAGGAAGATTTACGAGTTTGAAATCGGACATACCGTGACAGAGGGGGATGAACCATGAGAAAGAAATAAAGACGGAATGGAGATGTCCTATCAGAAAACCGCGTTAAAGGTATGCGGGTTTCCAGGAGTGAATTTTCCTAGAAGAAAAGAAAGAAGGACCAATTAAAACGGAGCAAAGTGAAATGTAGAAAACTAGTGGGGAATTAAGTGTATTGAATATATACAATGAACTGAGGCGCGATCAGGTAGTCTTTACTAAAATTTCGAGGAAAGTCTTTACTTAAAATTCGAAGAGTCTTTACGTACATTTTGTGGAGTCGGTTGTAAAGTTGTTCGGGAGTCTACGATGAAAGTTCAGAGATTTACTTAAATTTTCTGTAAAGTCAACATAAGTGAATAGTTTGTGAAAATTTAAAAATCTATTCTAAATTTTCGTAGAAACAAGATGAACGAACAAGTTGGGTAACGTAGTTAAATATAGAAAGAGTGAGAATTAGAGTTTTATTAGTTTATAACTCGTAAAAAAAAAACAAAATCAGATCTTATCATGTGTTACTAGCGATATAAACTATTGAAATGGAATAAGTCGTTTTCGAACTGTAAACTTACGTAACGAGAGTAACCGTTGTAAACTAGTGAACAGTACTTATACAAATGTAATTATCGGAAGAAGCCGGATGGACTTAGTTAAAGTGAAGTGATTAAAAAAGTGTTAATCAATCAATTACTACGAGAGTGAACCACACTATGATTCATCCAAATAATCCTGTATTCAAAGAAGCTGGGAGAGAATCTACGTCTACTCAACGGGTCTAAGGAGCTGGAGATGGAAGGACAGGACATCAACACGCCGTAGACAGGAATATTCGTACCAACAGTAAAACTTTTATGTACTAATTACTATTTTACAATACACCTGTCTGTCCTTCTAAAAGAACTTACGTATGAATTACATATTAAAACTTGAAGTAATCTGATTCGAACATAAAAGCGAACTAAGCACTTCCAATTAAGAATATTTATTCATATATTAAAATGAATCCATTTGGAATAAATGTATTTTGTAATATGATAATTAAGTAGATGTAAACGTTATTCAAACTTAGATACAAAATTAAATGAACCCTGAGATATAGAGAGCTTAGCATATAAATTGTCTATTGGTAGAAATTACGTTTAAAATAATTAATGATAATGATATGTTAAAAGTCATAAAGAACTGACATTAATGATAGTAAATATAAATTTAATAAATGTGTTGGTTAGACTGGTAAATGTGTTCTGTTTCATTTATTAAAGATTAACCTTATGGATTATACAACACTATTACTTGAAATAGTTTCCATGAACACCAACCATTAAATTTAAGAAGTAGTATTCATCACTTCTGAGTAAACAAATTAATGCATAAATGTCATACTATTAATTTAACAACTACCAATAAGAGTATAAAATGGCACCCACAACGAAGGCATAATAAATCAACGTTAAATTGGCTCCACAACTTGGGGCTATTAATGTTAAAATTTTGTTTATACCGGGTCAAGGATTCTCCGAGCTTCGCGACAGACGGGAGACAGCTAAATTCCAGCCATTTACGCGTCTCGGTCCGACCTCAATTGTTGTGTACACCAGCTACGACTCTACGAGGCAGGGCAGCCGCACGAACCGTAAGTACTTTAATATACATACTTAATGCTAGAGGTGGGATAAACTAGTATTTTAAAATAACAGGTACGAAAATAACTTTCCAAAAAATAACAGGTACAAATACCTGTCATTATATACTTATTATACATAACCTATATTATTTCTTTGTAAGTAACTCGTTGAGTTTCCTAGAGGTCTTCTATGTAATATCTTCAAATAAATACAATGCAAGTAGTATATTTGCTTATATATAAACCTATTAATATGTTAATAAACCTACTTGCAGTGTATTTATTTGAAGATATTACTTAACCTATATTATATAATTTGTTATAAGAAATAAATTGAAACTAATAGTATTAACAGTGTTACTTTACATTGTGACTTTATTAAGCTGTTACTGTTTAAAAGAAAATAAGAAACAAGAGAATTTATAGGCCTATTTGCCTTTTGGAATACTAATTTAAGTTTTCACTAGGAGAAAACAAACTGACATAGGTTTAATATTAAATTATTGATTCCATTTTCGTTAGACAAATCAGTTGCGAAACTCAGGCAATGAAATTTAGAGTGCACGTAATAGCACAACAAATAATGACAAAAAAAACATCAGAAACATATAATAAAAAACTAACAGTAAGCCACAAGAGTTACAACAATCTCATCATTTACGTGAGATGTCCAGTGAAGTTAAAATTATCTCCGAATCACATTAACAAAAGTATTATATGGCGTATCAACTATCAGCCACTCTGTAGGTTATAACACAATATAATTCGCTTTTTTAAAATTTACCAAGTTGGTGACTAGTATAATATATAATTTATTATAATCTGTATTATATATAACACACGAGAATAAATGTAACATCAGTATGAATGTATTTCATTTATTAAAAACAGCTTCGTCTCTTTGCGCAGAATGAAGTATTCAGTACCAAAAAGTGGTTTCGTACTCGTGTACTCGAAAAACTCCTAGTACCTGTTGTACTCGTTTACTTGTTGTTACTTGTGTATCCGTAATACTCCTAATACTGGTAGTACTCGTTTACTTGTTACTTCTGTACTCGTTAGTTGCGTAGGGGGTCCCGCGACTCGGAACAGCGAGGCCGCGAATAACAGGTATTTCAACTTTTCAGTCACTGTTATATTCGTTCCACAAAAATATCGTTCCAAAGTACCTATTATAGGTATATCGGCCCACCTCTACTTAATCCAAAGAAATGTTCAGTTGTATTTAGTGATTCGTGTAGTGTACACTAGAGGTGGGCCGATATACCTATAACAGCTATTTTAGAACGATTATTTTTGTGTGGAACGGATATAACAGTGACTGAACAGTTGAAATACCTGTTCCGATTCAACGATAACTGAAAAGTCGAAATACCCGTTTCGATTACTCCCCCCCCCACACCAAACTAACGAATAAACGACTAGGACTATAAAGTCACAGTTATTGGTGCTGAATACTTGATTTTGCTCACGTGCGATTGCCATACAAGTACGAAGCGAAGCAAAACAGCGAGGTTCAGAATATCTCTTTGCCAAAGAGACGAAGCTGTTTAATAAATGAACAAAAATTCATACTAATATTACATTTATTCTCGTGTGTTATGCAGATATATAATACAGATTATAATAACAAATTACATATTATGCTAGTCACCAACTTGGTAAACTTTGAAAAAGCGAATTATATTGTGTTATAACCTACAGAGTGGCTGATAAGCCATATAGTACTTTTTGTTAATCTCATTTCGGAGATGATTTTAACTTCACTGCACATCTCACGTAAATTTTTTTGTCATTATTTGTTGTGCTATTACGTGCACTCTAAATTTCATTGCCCGAGGTTCGCAACTGATTTGTCTAACCAAAATGGAATCAATAATTTAATATTAAACCTACGTTAGTTTGTTTACTCGTAGTCAAAACTTAAAGGCCTATAAATTCTCTTGTTTCTTATTTTCTTTTAAACGGTGACAGCTTAATAAAGTCACAGTGTAAAGTAACACTGTTAATACTTTTAGTTTCAATTTATTTCTTATAATAAATTATATAATTATAAGACAAATTATTAAATTGGTATACAATAACAGGTATTTGTACGTGTTATTTTTTTGGAACTGTTTCGTTGGTACCTGTTATTTTCAAATACTAGTTTAGCACACCTCTACTGTACACGTGTCCAAGTTATCACCACTGATAACACGTACCTATATGTTTAATTATCTATTTGAATTTTACCGTTAGTATTTCGAAAACCAGGCGCTGCTTATTTCTATTCTAGTAATTTCAAACGCTGCAATAAAAGCCGACGACAATCAATGTTTCCCTCCCGGGGCTCATAAAATGGAGGCGGAGACAGTTCACTTCATCGTGTTTTACGATGACACACGAGTTCATTTACTCTATAAGACAATAAGCGCGAGAATACATTTTCGAACGTATAATTAGTAATTTATTCGTCTGGCCGCGCGTCTGAACTTGCATGCCACTGAACGCTTTCTCAGTAATAGTTATTACGTTAAAAAATAATTGCTATTAGCACTGTAATTGGCGTTTTAATTACCATAAGTAATTTCGCATGCTTTTAATCGTGCATCGTCATTGCCGCCGTCTGCATCGTCTTCATCAAATTTTGAAACACAGTTTCGTAACTGCAGTTATGAAAAATTTACAGATTTCAGAACGAATGTAAACTTAAAGACACTGGAAATGAATAACTGACGTACCAAAAGTAAAGACACATTATATCTTATACAGTTTTCCTTTATTCATACAAATACATGAAATTATAATGTCGATATATTACCGTTCATCGACTTTATACATTTTACGTTTTGATATAGTAATTGGATCGTCACTTCGTCGGATGATGACGAATCGCTGTCGTCGCGTTTCCTCTTCGATGTGGCTGCAGCAAGCGAGAACATCAAGTCCTCGAGACGGTTTTCTTGAACTTGCGGAGGTCGATCGTATCGTTCAAAGGCCAAATACTCCACATTCATGTCCAAAGAGATGCCGTTGCGTGTAATCTTGAAGCCACTCACTTTCAGAAAGACGGTAGCATGAAAGTAATTCGGAATAATCAGTCATTTCCATTTTGCTGCTGTCAAAGTTTTGCCATCTTTAGCTTCAAACAGTTTAGCCGTAATCTTTGCCGGAATATGTTGAGTCGTATAAATGCGAGCCCCAAACACACTAAACCATTTTTTCCCTGCTTCGTCCCAGTAAGATACTTCTCACGCATATTCTGTACTGAAGTCTGCGGTACACAAGTGAAACCGCCCAATGTACTGGTTCCTCATCATCGTGCATCCACGTTTCAGAGAAAGCAATAATGTCGCTATTCTGTAAAATTGGATCGCTCATTATATCGTCTTTATGAGCCTTTAAACGCTGCAGGTTAAAATACAATATCACCGGCGAACGTCGATTTAAACTAAACTTTATAGCTTTGTCGACAACAGTATATATTCGCTTAGTTATTTCTATATACCGTACGCGCATAAGTCGTTTTATTCTAGCTTCGACATTTTCGCTTTTACTCATACTATTCGCTAAAAGAGCTACTAAAAATTATCATCAAATTTACGTGCTCAGCGACACCCGTACTGTACAGCATGACGTCACCCTGCCTCTGTTCATCCATTACTTTTATAATCGATAAAAAGTTATCACTAAAAGTTCCGCTCTAAATGACACCCGTACTAGCCAGACAACGTAACTGAAAAGACAAACATTTTCAATGTTTAAAAAAAACGCATCAGACCGTTCTGTATATCGTTCTCTGTTTAAAATCTTTGACTGCGTTGCCTACACCGTAAAGACTCCCCCACACAGATACGATACCCAAGTCGGTACGGTATATTTGGTACAGTACTCGGTGAGATTATCGCTGCTTACCGAGAGGACTCCCTACACTAGCGCGACACTCTGTATATTCGGTACAGTACTCAGTAAGATTATCGCTGCTTACCGAGAGGACAGTTTACACTAGCGCGACAATCTGTATATTCGGTACAGCACTCGGTAAGATTATCGCTGCTCGGTGAGATTATCGCTACTTACCGAGAGGACTGCCTACACTAGCGCGACACCCGGTATAGTCGGTACAGTACTCGGTAAGATTATCGCTACTTACCGAGAGGACTGCCTACACTAGCGCGACACCCGGTATACTCGGTACAGTACTCGGTAAGATTATCGCTACTTACCGAGAGGACTGCCTACACTAGCGCGACACCCGGTATAGTCGGTACAGTACTCGGTAAGATTATCGCTACTTACCGAGAGGACTGCCTACACTAGCGCGACACCCGGTATAGTCGGTACAGTACTCGGTAAGATTATCGCTACTTACCGAGAGGATTGCCTGCACTAGCGCGACACCCGGTATAGTCGGTACAGTACTCGGTAAGATTATCGCTGCTTACCGAGAGGACTGCCTACACTAGCGCGACACCCGGTATAGTCGGTACAGTACTCGGTAAGATTATCGCTGCTTACCGAGAGGACTGCCTACACTAGCGCGACACCCGGTATAGTCGGTACAGTACTCGGTAAGATTATCGCTGCTTACCGAGAGGACTGCCTACACTAGCGCGACACCCGGTATAGTCGGTACAGTACTCGGTGAGATTATCGCTACTTACCGAGAGGACTGCCTACACTAGCGCGACACCCGGTATAGTCGGTACAGTACTCGGTAAGATTATCGCTACTTACCGAGAGGACTGCCTACACTAGCGCGACACCCGGTATAGTCGGTACAGTACTCGGTGAGATTATCGCTGCTTACCGAGAGGACTGCCTACACTAGCGCGACACCCGGTATAGTCGGTACAGTACTCGGTGAGATTATCGCTGCTTACCGAGAGGACTGCCTACACTAGCGCGACACCCGGTATAGTCGGTACAGTACTCGGTAAGATTATCGCTGCTTACCGAGAGGACTGCCTACACTAGCGCGACACCCGGTATAGTCGGTACAGTACTCGGTAAGATTATCGCTACTTACCGAGAGGATTGCCTGCACTAGCGCGACACCCGGTATAGTCGGTACAGTACTCGGTAAGATTATCGCTACTTACCGAGAGGACTGCCTGCACTAGCGCGACACCCGGTATAGTCGGTACAGTACTCGGTAAGATTATCGCTGCTTACCGAGAGGACTGCCTACACTAGCGCGACACCCGGTATAGCCGGTACAGTACTCGGTAAGATTATCGCTGCTTACCGAGAGGACTGCCTACACTAGCGCGACACCCGGTATAGTCGGTACAGTACTCGGTGAGATTATCGCTACTTACCGAGAGGACTGCCTACACTAGCGCGACACCCGGTATACTCGGTACAGTACTCGGTAAGATTATCGCTACTTACCGAGAGGACTGCCTACACTAGCGCGACACCCGGTATAGTCGGTACAGTACTCGGTAAGATTATCGCTACTTACCGAGAGGACTGCCTACACTAGCGCGACACCCGGTATAGTCGGTACAGTACTCGGTAAGATTATCGCTGCTTACCGAGAGGACTGCCTACACTAGCGCGACACCCGGTATAGTCGGTACAGTACTCGGTGAGATTATCGCTGCTTACCGAGAGGACTGCCTACACTAGCGCGACACCCGGTATAGTCGGTACAGTACTCGGTGAGATTATCGCTACTTACCGAGAGGACTGCCTACACTAGCGCGACACCCGGTATAGTCGGTACAGTACTCGGTAAGATTATCGCTACTTACCGAGAGGACTGCCTACACTAGCGCGACACCCGGTATAGTCGGTACAGTACTCGGTAAGATTATCGCTACTTACCGAGAGGACTGCCTACACTAGCGCGACAGTCCAGTAATGGAATTTTTGCATTATGTTACTAGTGTTTGGTTTATACGAATGGCATGTTTTTTAAGATTGTAGGTGAAGAATTGAAGTTTATAAAAAATCATTTCTCTGAGAAACATTAGATCAAATTCAGTGCCTATGGAAAAATTGATAAAAATTTAATATTTCGATTTTTTTCATTAAAAATTGCTAGAAATACGTTATCTGGTTATTCTGCAGTGTTACTGGTAAGTTGTATTGTGTGGAGTGTTAACCTACACGGGAGTGAATCTTGGACAATTGGAGAAAGCGACAAGAAAAGACTCCAAGCATTTGAGACCTGGTGCTACAGAAGAATATTAAGCACCAGGTCAGGGATAAGCTGGAGGGAGAAGATAACGAATGAGGAAGTCTTTAGAAGAGCTCAGGCGGAGAAGACCTTTCTACGAAATTTAAAAGGCAGAAGAGCTAAGTTTATAGGGCATATACTACGACACAATAAGTTGGTTAAGAGAATAACAGAAGAAACAATTGAAGGGAAGAATCACAGAGGACGACCCCGTTTAGGCTACATGAAACAGCTTATGGTCGGTATGAACTGCACATCATATTGTGAGTTGAAAACAAAAGCAGAGAAGCGTGAAGAATGGCGAGCTGCTGCCAACCAGCCTATGGGCTGCTAACCTACAAGAGAGACTTGTAAATTAAATATAACTACCTGAAGACGGCCTGATGCACTAATAGTACTAAGTACGACAGCGTATGTAAGAGACTTTCTCGTTTATAAAAAACCAAGTCATTTAATACACAATAAATCGTGCTGTCAAGACGAAATTAAAAAGTTGCGTGCAGTCACCATGAAAATAAAACAAACAGTTTAAATTAAAAATTTACAGGCATTGCACAAATGCAATGTACAGAGAAGGGCATTGAAAATGCTTCAATAAATCTAAAAAATATACATATTTATGTTCATTCACCAATCAATGAATTCATTCTTCATTTACCAATGTACAGATTATAAGTTAAACGTAGTCGCATTCATAAGCGAAGTTTTATATGTGTACTACGTTATTGACAACAAAGAAGTAGTTTCTATGGAAACTCACCGGTTCCAATTTTCGATAACGCACCAGCGATCGGGCGCAAATGTGCGACACGTCCTTATAAACATTTTCAATGTTAAAACAACTACAGTATAATCTTCCAGAAACGTCGTGTCTAAATTTCGAAACCAACGGGTCTTTTATTAAACGATATCCAGTTTTAATTAAGAGGCGACCCCTCACGCCTACGTCGGGCAGCAAATTACAGAACACAAACGGTCCGTACTCGTGCTCGCTACTTTTAATACAGAGCAAGTTAGCTTCTAAGTGACAATTAATTTATTTCTATTAGATGAATTGTTCTGGGTACTTGTTTTCAATTAAGTGCTCTTAACTACTCTGCAAACCTTCTCTATAGATAACGTTATCATTTAATAGACGTTTGTAAGTAATATCAAGTATCTATGCGGGTTTCTACATTAACAATTATAATTCTGACCGCCTGTGAACATCCTTTTAGAGACAGCGACATAATTTAATGCACAACTGCCGTGGCATGACCCATTGTAGGTACGCCATTTTGATAAATAAAAAATCTAGTCTATTTGTTTCAAAATATCGGTATGGAGAACCCAGACATGACTTCCATGTTCTAATATTCATATTTAAAATCATTTTCGAAATGAAATATTTCCATAGAAACTACTTCTTTCTTCAGCCTTAACCAGAGTACTGTGGCCACTAACGTATACCACCTCACGTTAGCGCACTCGATTTTTCACTGATAATGGCAGTCGATGGCACAGCCGAAACGTCTGGGTTTGCAGAAAACATTGGACCATGGCCAAACAGCCCAGGGAGGAATTTTAACACACTACTTCTTTGTTCCCGATAACCTAGTGCAGATATAAAAAAATTACCCCCTGCCACTTGCTGTTCTATCATTTTCATTTCTAGAAAATTATCCCCTCCTCCTTCAATTACCCTTTTCATTTATAGATATTTCATCTACCTTTCTACAGTGGATTATTATGACCTCCTTTTCAGGATACCGTACTTTATTTATCAAAATTAAGTACTTCACTTTTGTTAAAACATAAAACGTTGCAGGTAAACCACCCCTTCTCTTTAATCGATCTTCACCAAAATTAATAGGCGTTGAATCCTCTACAACTCAGGTGCATATGTAAAAAATTATTTAATTCTGTTTTAATTTGCGGCATTTATCGTTCGCCATAGAAAAAATTCTACCCACAGACACTTTTCGGAAAATGATTTTTCTTCTTGTTTTGAGGGTAGTACAATCAGCTCTTGTCTCGAACATGATTTTTTCGCCATCACCATACTTCCATTTCCTCATGGAACATGGAAGTAAAAACGACAAATACAAGCCAGTTGAGAGTGCATAGTATTCAGTCGCACTATGGAGATCTGAAATGTACATTTGATTAGGAAGGTACGTTACTCAAGGAACTTTGACATTACAAACCTATTGGACGAAGAGACTACAAGCAGACCTACTAAGTGTTGATGATAAGGACGTAATTTCTGTCGGACTGAAACAGGCGATTCGTTTAGCCCCTAATGGCACAAATACGGACCGATTTTGTCCCAGTTATCCCTTTTATGTGTTATGAGTAGCAGTAAATTCTTGTACATACTCACATAGCTGTGTACGTCTGTAGTCAGATTTACAAAACAGTGCCACGTACTACTTGATTAAATTGTACGATTTTTGTTTACCAATTTTCCTTCCGTATCATCGCATTTCTTAATATTATTTCTCTTAACCGTATCATTATTTTATACAATTCGTTATTAGCCACGTGCGTTACTAATATAACGCTAATAAAAAGTCAGCACAAGACATAATACACATAATGTTTTCTTTTATGAAACACAAGAAGCCGACCTTAGTGCGACCAAAACGAACCAAAAACCGAAGCTAACGGAGTTAAAAATATATATCGCTCGGCAGGAAATTCCGAAATCGGAACCTCGCGCCGAAAAAAACGCATTCGTTCGCGTCTGGAGCCCGTCTTCGTTATTTCTGTTCCGTTGACGGGGCGGTACAGTAACACATGGTGTACGTATCACTGATCCTGCCGTCTTTACACGTCAAAGATAAGTCAGTCGGAATGTACCGCCACTCGCGCTTCCGTTTTAGGCCTCGCCTCCTCCAAATTGTTAATTTTTGTGTACGTTTATTTATGCAATCTGTTAATACATAACAATAAGCATAACTGTTTACAGAATACATGGCATGAATAGAACTAATTCATTGACTAGTTCTCTGTATGAGTATTTAAAAGTAACAGATTATGTATAATATATTTATAGTGTTAAGAGTCTAGGTAAGTCCAGAGGAAATGTTAACTTTAAACGTCTTGTCTGTAGGCTGTTGTCCAGTAGCTTTATGGCTAAAGGATTCGTGTGCTCTTCAAGCCGTTTCACATATCTTTCGCTGAGCATCGCAATGGTTTCACTGACTGAGGGCAGGTCCAGGTCTCTATAGATGTCTTTGTTGCTGATGAACCACGATGCGTTAGTTATGGCACGCAACACGTTGGCCTGAAACCTTTCCATTATGGCGATATTGGATTTAGATGCAGTTCTCCAAAGCTGTAAGCCATACAGGCTTGAAGACAGTGTTGTACACCAACAGCTTGTTTCGAATTGACAGTAATGATTTTCTGCCCAGGAACCAATAATGCTTGCAAAACTTGGTGTCTAGTTGTTTTCTCTTCGTCCAAATGTGGTTGCGCCAAGTCAGTTTTTGTCCAAATGGATGCCCAAGTATTTTACGGAGTCGGCTACCGGGATAGCCTTGTTATTTAATTTCACAGTTGATGTTGTCCCGTGGCATTTTGTGAAGTGATGTGTGCAGATTTCGTTTCATTTAATAATTTGTGAATGGCTATCAGTTTTACAGCGGTTCTTTTTGGGTAAGAAATTTTCAAGCTTCCTATCCACCGCTTCAGCATCTTCCGTAACACATACAGCTGACATAAAGGTTTATTTTGATTAGAAAGCAACTGGGAATTTTGATCTTTCACAACTGGGAATGGAAACGTACAACGTGATATGAGTCGGTACTAACAGAAACAACCGAACACACGATTTTGTGTTTGTAACATAGTTTGGAATTGTAGCACTAGAAAAAGCGACAAGAGACTCCCAAATAAACACACAAGGTACGATCCTAAACAAAAGTATACAGCTCTTAGCATACGCAGACGATATTGATCTAATTGCCAGGACAAAACGAGATCTCACTCATTAGTGCCTTTACAGCAATAGAGGAAGCCTCAATTAAAATTAGACTGCAGATAAACTTGGACAAAACAAAATATATGTATGGTGCCAACAAACTACCATTAAACCCAACCCTTCAAAACCTTGAAATAGCCACCCCAAAAATATAGAGGCAGTAAAAGAGTCCATATATCTTGGCTCCCAGATAAACAGCACTAACGACACCAACACTGAAATAAGAAGAATATATCTCGCAAATAAAACATACTATGGATTTTAAAAAACTCCTGACATCTAGCTTCATTTCAAGAAGCACGAAATGCAAAATCTACAAAACACTTATCAGGGCAGTGCTGACATATGCTTCAGAAACCTGGACAATGACAAAAAATAGCGAGAGACTTGTTGATTGCTGTGAAAGACGGATTCTACGAACAATATTTAGAGGAGTACAAGAAAATGGAATGTGGCGCAGGCGCTATAATTATGAGCTATACCATCTTTACAAAGAGCCGGACATTGTCAGGACAATCAAAATACACAGGCTAAGATGGGTTGGACGCATAGAGAGAATGGAGGAACCACAGCCTACGAAACATATTTTCTACCAGAAAGCAATGGGGTAGTAGGAAAAGGGGAAGACTCCGAAGCAGATTCAAAGACCAGATAGAGGAGGACCTCGGAAAGCTGAACATAAGAAACTGGAAAGCCAGGGCATGCAATAGGGAGGAATGGAATCGACTCTTGGAGCAGGCCAAGACCCACCAAGGGTTGTAGAGCGACGGTTGATGATGAACATAGTTTGCAATGATCGTTAATGCTAAAGGCGAAGTTGGCGATTTTGTCTTATTACCTACCCCGTACTGTATGAATTTATTTCGAGGTTGTAATACGTAGTATATAATCGTAACTACTATAATTTACAACGTTTCAATTTGTTCTTACACCATTTCGATTTACGATACTTCTCGTAATTATGTGGACCTTTGTTTATGATTACTGTTGGTAGGGCTACTATCGAGTGAATTATTACTATTTATTTTCGATTCATGTCAAGCAGTATCCAAGACACCTGTATGGACAAAATAAAATATCCACTGTATTAACGTTCAGTTGTGTAGTAACTTTCGTTTGGTGCGCGCAGTAAATTCTATACCCATCCCTCGTGTGTGTTTTATTGGGCGTTTTTGTGTGTCTGCTTTGCGTTGTCTGCGTTTTTAAGGTTAATGCGTGTGAAAAAATCTACGAAGTGCTTATACATGGTGACGAGAGTCGCATGGCTAGAAACGCGTTATGATCGGCACAAAGCGAATTATTGACAAGACGGATACAATTGGTAAATTTAAAATTTGATATTACTCATTCATTTGTTCTTTTTCATTGTAATTCGATCTTCTTAAAAGTATACTTTATATATTTAATATTCTTGAAATTACTGGCTTAGCAATCGACACGTTCGCATCCCTTCCGCGTGTTGAAACCACCACGTGGGGGCCGGGGGCGTTCTCGCGACCCGCGAACAGAGAAGGGCTTTTCACTTTCCCCGTGTCCTCTCGAAATCACTGGGGATAACAAGAGGATAGCGTAATGGTAGTCACAACACACCAACATCTTCATTGCATATTTTATATTTACCTACCCAATTCCGCCAATAAATCTACATTTCCAGATCCTCAATACAGTCTTTACGCCTATTCGTTTTCCTTATTGTGCATGTCTCTGAACTGTAAAGTAAAATACTGCAATATCACATTTTTTATGTCTAAGTTCATTTTGTTACATATTTTTATTTCTATTGAACACTTTCATTGCTACGTCCGTTATTTTCGTTATCAACTCTTCTAATCACTTTCATTTCACCTATATTTATTTTCATTTTATTCCCATCCACGGCATATAATTTTTGTAATATCGTTTGTAGAGATGCTGTCTCATCCGATAAAATCTTCAGCGAACCTAAAACAATTTATTTTCTTTCCATTAATGCTATCTCCTTCCACTCCATCGACACTCCGCGGAACGGAACACCTTTTCTCTCTATTATTTATCGCATCCTATACGGGCACAGAAACGAACACATGTTTACGTCCTACAAGGGCAGTTAATGTACATTTTAAAACTTATGATACTATGTTTCAGGGAAGTTGGCTGCTTTTGAATGCAAAAATGACTGAACAACATTTTATTGTACACCAATTAAAGTTTTCGTGGCTTTGGGAAATACTGAAATAGTCATTTCTCGGTGTTTCCATTTCCGACTTCACATATGCTAAACAAACCGGCGTCTCGTAACTACGATATTCTCTGTTTCAACGCGTGTAGAAGTAAAATAAAAACTCCCTATAACGATTATTACTGGCGACGCTCACTGAAATTCACTACCAGTAAACTTTCTCTTTTAACGGTGTCTATTATTAGAAACAGTCAGAGATAATATAGCCTACCGGTATGGAGAACCATACATGACTTCCATGTTCTAAGACGTACATTTAAAATCATTTTCGAAATGAAATATTTCGATAGAAACTACTTCTTTCTACTTTCTTTCTTCAGCCTTAAGCACAGTAATGTGGTCACTAACGTATACCACCTCACGTTAGTGCACTCTATTTTCACTGATAATGGCAGTCGATGGAACTGCCGAAACGTCTGGTTTTGCAGAAAACATTGGACCACGGCCAAACAGCCCGGGGAGGAATTTTAACAACAAACTACTTCTTTGTTACCGATAACGTAGTACACATATAAAAAATTATCCCTTCCCCCTTCAACTATTATTTTCATTTATAGAAAATTACCCCCACCCCCTTCAACTACCCTTTTTATTTATAGATATTTCATCTACCTTTCTACAGTGCATTATTAATACTTTCTTTTCAGGATACTTTATTTATCAAAATTAAGTATTTTACTCTTGTTAAAACATAAAACGTTACAGGTAAACCACCCCTTCCCCTTAACCGATCTTCACCAAAATTAAGGCGTTGAATCCTCTACAACTCAGGCACATACGCAAAAAAATATTTGATTCTGTTTGAATTTGCGGCAGTTATCGTTCGCCATAGAAAAAATTCTACGCGCGCGCGCGCACACACATAGTTTCCGGAAAATTACTTTTCTTCATGTTTTGAGGGCAGTAGGCTACAATCAGAATCAGTCCTTATCTCGAACACGATTTTTTTCACCATCAGCATACTTCCATTTCCTTATGGAACATGGGAGTAAAAATAAAATGAGCGTCCGTTTGGATTCAGTGAGGTCACCTTCAACCTTGTGCTATATTCTCGGCCATAGAAATCACAATGTAAGCTGGGGCCGGTTTGCGAGACACATTACTACATGCGACATACGCATTATATAGTTCACGTAGTCTCTCAGAATATAGACTTAGTCTAGTTAGATTTCAAAAAGTTATAAAGCAAGGATCTTTTTCTTCACATCAAGACATCAAGCCCTTCAATCTGTTCCGGCTTCTAGATATTATCAGACTATCTCTCCCTTTAACCAGGAGCAAAACAATGAGATGAATATAGAACTATTAGCTTAATGAGTCACCTTCTCAAACTCTCCAAGATCATCCACAAAAGAATATACAAAATCAAGTGTGAAGAACAAGTATCAGCCATACAGTTTGGTTTCAGAGGTGCAGTAGGTACACTAGAGGCTGTATTCAGTATTCAGGTTCTATTCCAACGATGTAGAGATGTAGACTGTGATGTTTTTGCATGTTTCATCGATTACCAGAAGGGCTTTGACCGTGTCCAACATCAGAAAATGATGGATATCCTAAAAAATATTGGAGTAGATGGAAAATACCTAAGGATAATAGATACACTGTATTGGAACCAATCTGTAGTGAAGTAGATAAAGAGAAAACTGAAGAGAACAGATTCTGCGTGGATTAAGACACGGATGTATACTATCTCCGATTTTATTCAACATCTATTCGGAAGGTATTTTTAGAGAAGCTTTAGATGAATGTGATGTGGGAATCTCTCTGAACGCTGAAAGAATAAATAACATACGTTATGCGGATGATACCGTCATATTCGCAAATAGCTTAGAGGGGCTAGACATCAGTGCTAATAAAACGAAGCTAATGATTGTATCTAAGAACAAGCTCAAAAACTGCACCCTTAATATAAACCAAAGGCCAGTTGAACGTGTAAGCAAATTTACATGTCTTGGTACTATAGTCAATATCAATGGCACCACTCTCAAGAAATAAAGAGCAGAATTGAAAAGGCAAGAGCAGCGTACGCTAGAACGAGCAGTTTATTCAAAAGTCACGATTTAACAATAAACACACAGATGAGACTTCTACGCTGGTACATATTCTCGGTCCTCTTCTACGGTGTAGAATCTTGGACTTTGAGTGAAGCCACAACTAAGAAATTGAAATCTTTCGAAAAGTGGCTCTACCGTAGAATACTGAGCATTTCATGGACAGCACATATAACTAATGTTGAAGTTCTTAGAAAGATGAAGAAAGAAATGGAAGTTATTAACACAGTGAAGATAAGAAAGCTTCAGTATCTGAGACATCTCATGAGAGATGAACAGATTTTACTTATTACAGTCCATACTACAAGGAAAAGTACTTGGAAAGAGAGGAGTTGGGCGACCGAGAATATCATGACTGAGAAATTTAAGGACCTGGTTTGGCAAGAATACAACTAACTTATTTCGTGTAGCAGTACAGAAAGTTAAAATATTCTGTATGACATCCAACATCTGAAACGGATAGGAACGATCAGAAGAAGAATCCCTCCCTTGGTCTCCCAAACCTTCGATTCACTGCTGGTTAGTACTTACAAACTTACTTCGTTATCCTACTTCGCCTTCCATTCTGTCTAAGCGATCCTGCCACCTCCGAAGGAAGTATTTTCTTCCAGTAGACGATCGATAGTGAAGCTAAAACGATAATGCCCAGAACGCTTTTAACTTCACAACTAAGGTGTCTACAGACTGTTAAATCAACATAGAATCAGTGGCGGATTTATGCATAGTCAAAGTAGGCAATATTTTGAAAAGGTTAAATTTGACGGCCGTTATATATTGGTTTTATACCTAAGAGACGTTTCAAATGCCGCTCCATTTCGTCCCAATACGATAAGAAACTTTTAAAAATATATACTGTTTAGTAACTAGGCTTATTACACAAAGAGAACATATTTACATGCACTATCTATCTGATACTTCCATTGTATTAATTAACTATTACTTCGTTTACATTCAAATTTCGAACACCCTTTACTGACTCTGTAATTTGACGTGAGTGACTGTCGATAGACGCCACTATAAAAGAGGCATAATTTCATGACTATAAAAGTCATAGACTATGAGCGTAGCATAATTTCGTACCCAACTCTGACCGGCACCGCGTAAATTTTTGGCGTGGTGTGTACTGCGTAAAGTGTGAGTCGTGTGATCACTTTTTCTTAACCCCACCACCGCCTCCTCTTGTGTTTGTTTACTTATTAATATGTTTTCCTTCAGTTATTAATCTTTAGTTCGTTGATTCAGACTTCAGTTAAAATGTTTTGGAATAAACACGGCTACAGTAATTTAATGTCTTATTGTACTCTTCCTAGTAGGTTATGTAAATTGTTCTATAGAAATGTATTAAGAAAAATTGGGAAGAAAATATATAAAGAAGAAATTTCAGGGTAATTGAAAATATGAAGGATTTAATTAAACCCGTTCGCAAGATGATGACAAACCAGCGAGAGGTACCCTGCCTAGTATAAATCCTCCCCAACTAATCTGATCCGGCGTTAAAGTGTAGGTCCCATATACCTGTGCGACACTCCGTAACACACGCACCACGGGTATATGCGGGGAAGGTACAAACCAGTCGAAAGACTGAAGAATTCAATAATAATAATTAAACCCGTAAATGCACCCCCACAGAGATTTGTGGGAGGGTGGCAAATTTATACTGCATACGGGCGGCAAAATGGTAAATCCGCCCTTCCGTAGAATCGATTTTCTTCATAAAACACGATTTCCCAAACCACATACGATCTCGAAACGGCAGACGTACAGGTAAAGCATAGGGTTACTTAGTACTGTATAACGCAGTCGTCTAAAACTTGAAACTTCAAACGTACGTGACACGAAAGTGCTCACTTTCTAATTGTACAAACACAATACTTTCGCTAGATGCACGGGCCGTATAGCCGAACAGTACACAATAACAACAAGAAATCGAGGCCAATGTCAATATTTTGACGAACCACAACCACTATCTCCAGTACAACACGCGCCGCGAACGTGTGTGTGTGCGGCACACTGCTACACGCGTCTATAAATAACAACGCAAACAATACGCCTTGTTTCCAATGCGCAGCACTGTGTATCCAAGTTACCGATATTCAAGGTAAACAAATACGCTACACTATTTATTCGAGTTAAACGCTTTCGGCTTACTAAGCTGCTTCGCGGATAAGATGTTGCTGTACACCTCTAGGTGGCGAGCTTACGATAACATAGTATTTAACCCTTCGGTAGGAACATGTTTTCATTTTGCACTTAAAGGAACACCCTGCCCCACAGGCATGTACAAAACATACATTATGAGGAACACCCTGCCTCCTAGGCAGGTACTCATATTTTCATAAAAATGCCAAAATAACTACTTTTGAAAATAAAATATACCATTTCTTCTTTTCCAATTTACTTCACTGTAATAATTTCACATTGATATGTATTTTTTTGCAGACGTGGTATATGTTTGATGAGTAGTTGTACTATACACCTCCCAGTGGAACATCTGCCTGACACCCCCTTGTAAGGAACATATGCCTAACAAGCATGCAAAACTACGTACGGTTAGAGTATCATATGCCTGGAAGGCATGGAATCAGACGTACATTTAGAGGAATACATGCCTGACAGGCAGGGTAACTTTTAGAAAGAGGTAACTTACGGTCAAACGGAGGAGAGCTACGAGATGACGACACTTTCGCTGTCACACACAGCAACTGATTGAGGAATTCTAGGAGGCGGACTTGCCCAGCAGCACGCAGGAGACTTCTAGCAGCAAAAAGGTAAACCATACATGCCTGGCAGGCATATGTTCCTACCGAAGGGTTAAGAAGGCCGTATCCAAGGCGCGTGTTTGCACTAAGCGTTTTAATGTTTGTCACCACACGGAGGGATGAAAACATTTCACACTACAGTACTTTTAGAAAGTGGTTAATACCGCTTACTGAAAGGCCCTACGTCAAGAATTGCGCCCTAAGGGAGCGTAAGAGCCCAAGACAGTAATATTCAGATTTGAAAGACAAGTTTATTTTTTCGTACAGTAAGCTGTCTCTTGTACGAGATTTACTGTTTCAAGTCTTAAATTACAACAAATATATTTCTAACGCTTTCTGTAACAGTACAATGTGTTAAGTGAAACACGTCATGATAAACACGGGAACGGACGTGCGCCAGTACGCAGTACGACCGTTGAAGTATATTTGTACGATTGGCTCAATAATTTGGAAACCAATAAAGATAGAACATTGGGAGTTAAATCAAAATTAAATTTGCATCTTTCTCTATAATTCATCGCTTCATGTATTAGTCTATCTTGAATAGGGAAAATGTTTCTCGATGGCTACGTTTTACGCATCACGACTGAATAAAATTAAAACTTGAGATGAAGTTTTATTTTGTCCTAGCGAGTACCCGGCATGCGTTGCAATGCTACTCAAAGAAAGAAAGTGTTTGTATATATATAATATATAAAGACTTCGTTCGCGTGGTCTTCAATTTAATGCGATAATATATTTAGAACAGAATCTATTCCATTGGGTTGCCATAGTAACCAGATCTAATAGGTTAGTTTTTTAAGACTCCAAAGGACCCCCCAGAGGATCGTATCGAAAAAAAACACCTGTCCTATGTTGGTTCTCCCGTTGCGTAAAATATTTGTGCCAAGTTTGGTTGAAATCGGTCCAGTGGTTTAGGATGAGGTGTGGAAGACCCCAAAGAACCCCCAAAAGAACCCCATCGAAAAAACACCTATCCTATGTTGGTTCTCCCTTTGCGTAAAATATTTTGTGCCAAGTTTGGTTGAAATCGGTCCAGTGGTTTAGGAGGAGATGTGGAAGACCCCAAAGGACCCCCCGAAGTATCATATCGAAAAACACATATCCTATGTTGGTTCTCCCGTTGCGTAAAATATTTGTGCCAAGTTTGGTTGAAATCGGTCCAGTGGTTTAGGAGGAGATGTGGAAGACCCCAAAGAACCCCCCAAAGGACCCCATCGAAAAAAATTCATAAACCTTCGCGGGCGTGCGCACAACAACTCACCGAAGTTTCATCGCAATCGGATGAATGGTATAGGAACGCATACGGGACAAAGAAAGAAACAAACATTCATAATTATAGATATAGATTTTGTTGTGACACGGATATTATTAAATTTAAATGCCATGAGCATCATGTACGTGAACTGGACTGCATATACAAAAAAATTATTGTTATCGAGCAAGAACATCTAACGTAAGGACAGTGTATATTTTAATACGCACTAAATCGAGTGTGCGATGGATTTATAACGTTTTTTATTTTTATTTACTTAATTTTTGGACTAAATTTGTTTAAAATATACCAAAATATGAAGAATTAAAATACTGTTACTACTTTGTACATTCTCTAGACTTATCTAGTACTTTATTTTTATCGGTCGAGGTTTTCAAGTCGCGTAATACTAGCGAACGTAAAACCCATATTCCCCTATCTCGCCCATTGTCTCATGTAACTGTGGAACAAGGAATAGGTACATCTTTTAGCTCCAAAATAAATCCAGCCTGTGGAAATTAGTATCTGGGATAAAATCCTGGGTTAATAATTGTTGGCTGAAGTTAAGTGTTGGCCACATTAACTTTCTTAACTATAGGTGCAGAACGACCCTTCTAACTCGTAGCCTACTTCAGTATCTCAGAAGGAGTCACAAACAGTATTATTACTATTATTATTATTACTGTTACTACTACTAATTATCATATAATTATAAAAATCACGTACCAACCAATTGCATTCATGCCGTAAGATTCAGTACTTCATTGTTTAATACCACGCACACGTCTTGAAGATCTGAATCTTCGTCCAGACAGTACGCTGCAGTTTTTCAAACCTCGTATATTGATGCTTGTTAATACAAGATCCAATATCATCTTTTGAACTGGATTATTTACATAACTGACACAATGGACTTCATTGACGGCACCACTGCGGACTTCTCGGATGCACAATAACACTGCATCAAATTTACTAAAGCTTTTTCTACAAGTTTTATTTAAACCCTTCTCGATCATCTAGGAAGAGCGTAAGCCTGCCATCATTAATTAATGTCACATTAAACAATCTAAGTTTTTTAATCAATTATTCCTGTGTATTCTGTTGTTTTTTTTTTTAATTTATATATTCTTAGTCTTACCTGACACTATTGAAACCGATACCCAGATTCTGTCAATATTATTATTATTCCGGTTGTACAATGTTTACACATTTTCCGGAACCAAAGATTACAGAAGTGATTGAATTCTCATCTTCCACTGCTGCTTGTCCATCCAAAGGTCTTCTTCAATTTCTCGTTTCCTCAATATAGTCTAAATTTCTTCTATGCAGGTGATCGGTGGTCTTCCTCTTTTCCTTCTTCCTGGTGGGATCCATTCCATAACTTTCCTTGGCAATCTTTTCAGTGGCATTCTTTTCGTGTGTCCATACCATTGTAATTTTTTTTCAACCATTGTAATTTTTTTACCATTGTGGATAAAATCAACAATTGAATTTTTCTCATTTATTCTATCCTTAATGACTTCATTTCTTATTTTCTTACGTCTGGATACTCTTGCAGAACGTCTCCAGAAGTCCATCTCTGCTGTCATTAATTTTGTTCTTGTGTGTTTATTGGTAGTCCAAACTTCTGAGCCGTAAGTCATGATACGTCTAACAATGGTTTTAAATATTTTGGTTTTAGTTTTTGCTGTAATACGCTAATCTAACAGGATTCCATTTAATGTAGATATAGGCATCTTTCCCTAATTAATTCTGGATTTTATTTCTTTGTCTTGCTTCCCACTGGCCGTAATTTTCACCCCTAAATACTTGTATTCCTCTGCATATGAAATCTTCTCCATGTCTTCCTCCAACATCAAGTCTTGATGAAGGTCACCTATAGCCATCTATTTTGTTTTATTCATATTTACCTTTACTCTCCATTTCTGATATTCCTGTATCAATTGTCTCCATTGCTTTCTCCGAAAGTGTTGTGACAGGCAATATCCCTGGCGTAAATCTTCGGTCACTTGAAACCTTGGTGACAAATTCTTTCCTATTGTTATTCTCGATATTGAATTGTTATACAAATTTTGTGCAGCTTTTATAATAATAGGGTTGATACTCGGATTCTGTCAATATAAGCCTGGCAAGTTATATCTGCTAAGAACTGCCACATTTCAAATCTATCATCACCTAACAAAATTGAAAGTTTTACGTTCTTCAATGATTTTAAAGCCGAAGCAAAGCGTATCATCGTGCAGTCGACTGACATATCCGAAACAAAGAGAGCACACGCGTACAAACAAACGGCCTAGTCAGAATTTCTATACGACGAATTTATCTTCTTCAACAGTCTGTCACAACGCTGCTGGCAGGCTAATGCTCGGCACACGTATTCAACATTAATAATGCATCCACACACCCACACAATATTCCAAACACCTTCTGTAGTTTAGTTACACTGACACAGAATTTCAAGCCTACAAATACGATTTACACTTCGGGAAATTCTGACCGAACAAACATGTTGCACTTACGCGTTGACCAAATAATACGGAATTGGCTGAAAATTTTATAAAGTAATCAACTAAATTTGGCAAGAAAATAAAAAAATTAATCAATTAATAGTTGTTAATTATAACAAGTTGCAACATGGAAGTCTTCAGGTACTCAACGTAGACAGTATTCTACGATCGAACAAGTACATCGAATATTAGACTCAATAATGAAAATATTTGAGGAAAAAAGCTATTGTTCTTTTCTGTTCCTTGATGTCAGCCAAGCATTCGATAAACTCAAAAAAAGCTTGTCTTAATCCACGTTTACCATATTAAAGACGTATTTAGAAGAAAGACACTTTCGAGTACGCCACGAAAATGTAACTACCAGTTTGCTCCCAATACGAGCAGGAGTTCCCCAGGGAAGTGTTTTGGGTCGCATTCTGTATCTAATCTATACAGCAGATATGTCAACTGGCAATGATATGATTACTGCTACGTACGCTGATGATACTGCAATCCTTGCTGTAAACAAAACTCCGGTGGAAGCAACCATTTTACTACAGAAACATGCGATTGAAAAAAGGGCAAAGAAGTGGAGAATAAAATTAAATGAAACGAAAGCAGCACACATCACCTACACAAAGTGCCACGGGACAATATCAACTGTGAAAGTAAATAAGGCTATCCCGGTAGCCGACTCTGTAAAATACTTGGGCATCCACTTGGACAAAAAACTGACTTGGCGCAACCAGATTTGGATGAAGAGAAAACAACTGGACACCAAGTTTCGCAAGCATTATTGACTCCTGGGCAAAGAATCATTACCGTCAATACGAAACAAGCTGTTGGTCTACAACACTGTCTTCAAGCCTGTGTGGACTTGTGGCTTACGGCTTTGGGGAAGTGCATCTAAATCCAATATCGCCATAATGGCAAGGTTTCAGACCAAGGTGTTGCGTGCCATAACCAACGCACCGTGGTTCATCAGCAACAAAGACATCTACAGAGACCTGGACCTGCCCTCAGTCAGTGAAACCATTCCGATGTTCAGTGAAAGATATGTGAAACGGCTTGAAGAGCACACGAATCCTTTAGCCATAAATCTACTAGACAACATACATACAAGATGTCTCAAGTTAACATTTCCTCTGGAATTATTACCTAGACTCTAACACAATAAATATATTGTACATAACATGTTACTTTACTAGTCAATGGACTAGTTCTCTTCAAGACAGGTATTCTGTGAACAATTATGCTTATTGTTATGTATTAAGAGATTGCATAAATAAACGTAAAAAAAAACTCCACGCAAAAACTGTCAACGAGGCCTCCACAAATTTTTGTCCATCTGTCAACGTGACAATTGGCTGCTAGGGAGTTGTTTACAAACAGTGATGGATCTGATTTGTATAAAACACTTTTGAAAGTAAAACTTTTAACTAGTTACTAAGGTTTGACTGAAAAATAGTGTTCAAATTAAAAAAAAATAGAAATTATAGAACAATTGTGTTATTTATTTTTATAATAAAAAAAAAAGAAAAACAGTTGAACTCAGTTTCTTAAACACTTTTTCCGTTTATACACGCACCCTTTAAACACTCGTGTGCTTTTTCCCACGCGTGTTTAAAAGAATGTCATTTTGAAAATAGAATGGCAATTGAAAATTTGTATTAAATGTAGAAAAAAATTCGGAGACTAAAATAAGTCAATTTTCCTTTATTTGCGGCTTGAGATTATTAATTATTTCTTATTATCAACACAAATTATTATTACAACAAACTGTATGATCTACATTCATGATGCTCCTGGTGTCTCTGCTCCGATCAACTAACCATCAATTTTTTTCAAATTGTACGGCAAAAAATACTTTGGAAAGTGTATGTAATCGTTACAGAATTAGCAGACGCCAAGTTATTATAAAAATTAATAACTCTAAGAGATTACTTAGAGAAGAATACAAATTTGATCTAGTATGAAGAACATAATTCGAAACAACCAGTTGACAGGAAAAGAATTTACTAGATCCACTTATTCACAAGTGCTTGACAAAGTCAATCCTTCCAGTAGAGCAGCAAAACAACCTTGGCTTGTGACACACTTTTCTCAACCGTAAATCGATTTAAAACGCAAAAATATAAGCTATACAGGTAGACAGATAAATGAAGGAGGATTTCATTGGCGTATTTACTTATTTTTATCCCACATATTGTAAAAATTATAAAGTTTAAAGACAGGAACGTTCTTTCTTGGAACAGAATATAATATGTCTTCCTTGGCAATCGAAAGTTGTATAAACAATTGTGTGCGTGATGTCATTTTACAGCACGCTTCCGTTTATCGCAGTCTAAGCACCACTTCTTATCCCCATTGTTTCCGCTTGATCTCTTCTACATTGCTATTTTAATTCCATAGTATTCGCTGATAATCACTTTTTTGTAATTAATGTGATTCATTTAAAACAAATTTCTATGGAAATATTTACCCCTGAATCATGTCCATTCATTATAGTTGTGTCTCCTCAGTTCTGTTTAACACGGCTTTTCTTAATACTGCTTTTCTTAAGAATTAAAATACTATTTACCCAAACGAACGGTGTTTAGTTTCATGAAGCGATTAAGAGCAGAGTGAACTAACGTTGAATAGCAACACATCCGCACCTACTCCGACTTGACATTTCGTGAGTCAAGCATGAGAATACTCCTTGAAAGTGTGCCTGTAGTTGAAAACACCGTCTTAAGGAAGGATGCCAATCATGATCCCGTAGCAAAAATCCCGTGACACGGTTATAAAAACAAGTAAAATAATTTAGAAGGGATAAGACTCTCAGAAGTTCTAAATTAATGCAAAACAGGGAATGTAAACTTTTCGGAAATCTCTGATTAAAACCAACGAGATACCTGTCTAAAACTGCCCGTGCCGACAGACAGAAATGTTATTAAATTGTTAAAAGTACACCATTACTTTTATATTTATACCAACTGACATTGTAAAAAGGACGTCTAGATGAATGATTAATCAAATAATTCGCAGCCAATTAACTGCAGTTACTACAACGATGAATGTACTTTTAAAACGACTCAAATTCATAACGCACGGGTTTATTTTACTTTTATTTATGTTATCCGTTGCATACACAATTATAATTAGGCCTGTTACCCTAACAGTCGAGACAAATTAAAACATCGCCAAATTCTAAATTCACCAAAAATCTTAATCAGATATTTACACTTACGTTATCACGTATTCACAGCCATTGGCACGTCCTCTCTTCACGTCCAAAATCGCAAATCGCAAAATGCACGTGATCTAAAAAGAAAAAATCCCAAATCTGATTGTGACCGACGTAAAGCTCGGATAATCTAATTACGCCGATCAGTTAAACAATAACTTTGCAGCAGTAGCGTGGCGTCCATGTAACCGCTATTGCCAGCTCCAACAGAACAAGCAATGAAAGAAAAGACAATTAATTATCCCACAGAATAAATACTTTAGTTATTGAATAATTTTGAAATGCGAACAATATTATTGGGGAGAATTGAAGAAAAGCATAGCATTGCTGTCAAACTGCTGGGCACTTGCAGCGTCTTGTGTTGCCGGCTCAGACATAGGCAACGTTTTATTGCGTAGGGTCATTGACCTTGTACTACTTGCCGCTGTACAGCTAGAGGAGAGCGGGCACATTCATCCACCCAATTTGTTGCCGCTGTATAAAGCGGCAAAACGCTCAGTTTTCGTTCGTTTTCGGACCGACGTGTAGCAGTTATTACTAGAACGTACGTATTTGTGTTTTGTTCCTTTAATTGTGTTTCTCTGTTTGTTTTTGTTATTTTTAATTCCATTATACGCAGACTGTCCTGATTTATTCTGTGTAAGTGTATAATGGAGTCAGATCCCGTTGAACCGGGACCCTCTTCTTCCCCCAGTGAATGATAGAAAATACTTAAAAAAAATATTGTGGCTTTAAAAAGAACACTTTGTACTAGAATAAATTTGAATTAATTTTTAGGCGCTACGTTTTAGGTCTATCACAACCGGCAACAGCTGTTATGTACCCATGCCACGTCACTGCTTGCAGAATTACGTACGAATGATGCCGAAGTGGTACACGCAACCTAAGACAACGAACCTGTGGCAGGACTCTGAAAACCAAAGGCACCATATTTTACATTAACTATTCCTGAATTTGTCTCGCATCCGTATTCCACGTACATTTACAAACTAGTAATATTTATCACTATAATTTAAATGTAAGAAATTATTTCTTGGTAGCGTTCTCGACTAACGTAAAAAATGTTGTTGCTTGGTTTCTTCCAAAACCAACTCCATTAAGTGCCTTTGCTAACTTCTGAGACCAATACGCCACATCATGTGTCGTATTTTAAGTACAACTGACCGCTCCATACTCACTCGTTTAACTGTATACAAAAAGAGAGATAAGCTTACAGATACTGGTCGACAGTGATAAAAAACCTAAACAGAATGTAAATTATACAACGCTTCATGATAAGTGTTCTAAAATCTCTTTCTTACAACAATTTGACTTTTTAACAATTTATACATCGTGTTAACATTCTTGTCGCCAACAAACTCCCATTAAACCCAAACCCTTCAAAACCTTGAAACAGACACACACAAAATATAGAGGCAGTAAAAGAGTTCATATATCTCGGCTTCCAGATACACAACACTAACGACATCAACACTGAAATAAGAAGAAGAATATATCTCGCAAATACAACATATTATGGATTAAAAAAGCACCTGATATCTAGCTTCATCTCATAAAGCACGAAATCCAAAATCTACAAAACATTTATCAAGCCAGTGCTGACATATGCTTCAGAAACCTGGACAATGACAAAAAATAGCGAGAGACTTCTAGGTTGCTGTGAAAGACGGATTCTAAGAACAATATTTAGAGGAGTACAAGAAAATGGAATGTGGCGCAGGCGCTAGAATTACGAACTATACCATCTTTATAAAGAGCCGAACATTGTCAGGATAATCAAATACACAGGCTAAGGTGGGTTGGATACATAGAGAGAATGGAGAAAGGACAGCTTACGAAACATATTTTCTACCAGAAACCAATGTGTAGTAGAAAAAGGGGAAGACCTCGAAGTAGATTCAAAGACCAAATAGAGGAAGAACCCGGAGAGCTGAACATAAGAAAATGGAAAGCCCGGGCATGCAATAGGGAGGAATGGAATCGACTCTTGGAGCCAAGACCCACCAAGGGTTGTAGAGTCACGGATGTTGATGTAACGTTCTTGTTCGATACAATTTGTTTTAAAACTTATAATTTATTTATTTTCGTTTTATTACCAATTCGTACATAATTACCACTACAGTGATTATAAACAACGATTTTCACGTTACAATACAATGATATTTAATACAAAATCCCTACATACTGGGGACTCGAGTTCAGTTAAACTTTACGTCAGTTAAATAAAGTCGCTCGCGAATATCGACGAAGGTAACAAGTCGAGTTTCAATTCCGCAGCCGCGACGTTTCATTATATTTCGTCCCCTCGTTTCAGTAATGATTAAAATCCCCCCCCTCCACCCAAAAATAAGTGTATACTTGCTTTGTCTTGGTTTATAAAGTGCAGCTTGCAATTCTGCGGTGCATATACGCGCATAATGAAGGCAACAGGGGAGTGAACGAGGCTTGCATTATGCAGCACTAGTTGCGAAAAACTGGTTTTAACACAATCCACAGACGGGCTGATCGTATTAGCGTCACATTCTGCTCTCGGTCACCCCGCACTGCTGAGAGATTTCTCGACAAAAGTCGCTCTGCACATCGACAGGCCTAGTGCCACTCGATAGTGTGTCGAAAAACCTTAAGCTATACAGGCCGCGAACACGCTGAAACATAAAATCCTGAAAGACGTTTCGACTGTTAAAACAACGTAAAGAAATAGTAAAAGTAATATTTCTGACAATTTTATGCTAGAGATATCACCAATCTGTTAGGTACTGGATCAAAAACGGGTTTTTTTTTTTTTTAGTAAACACTTAAAATAAACCTTTTCACAGAGACTGTACACAATACGTAAATATACAATAGGCCTATATTTGTAAAGCTTACATAATACATTTCAAACGGTACTGCCCCGCGTTTAATTGTTCAATTTTTGACAGCTGGCAATCAAGTTCACAACGCCCATGTTTTAGGAAAATAGTTTAGGCCAAGGTTTTAAAATATATAAACACTTGGTACGTTTCACAGTTTTTATTTAACTCTGACAGCTGTTTCAGCTTATTAAACTATTGTCAAACAGATCAGTGAACAACTAAACTGAACAAAGAAGTAAGGGTGGTGAACATGTGTTTAGGGCGTGTATCCGGACATGTGTGGGGTGTGTATGATGGAGGGGGTGAGGAAGGTAGAGGAAAGGTCAAGTGTCTATAAAAACTGAGTATAATTGGAAGGCAAAATATAAAAATTAACTAATATTAAATTTATAGCAATCAGAAGTAACAAAAATCTAACAAACGAACAAACTGAATTCTGTGTATCCCCTTTATTAAAAGTTGTTAATTATTTTAGTTACTGTGAAACGTACCAAGTGTTTATATATTTTAAAACCTTTGTAATAATATATTTCACCAAGTGCCCAATGAGTCATCTATAAATATCGTGAAATAGTTTAGGCTTTATTTGTGTAACCCAACTTCCTTCCGTCCATTTTTATTTTATTGACCAATTTAGTACAACATTCGTTTGCGTCCATTTTGTAACTGGGAAGGGTACTATACTTCAATTTAATAAAGAATTTGAATGAAAGAAAAATAAATAAAAAATAAAAGAATCTACAGAATTAGATTACAATATATATCGTCTTTTTTTAATGTGCATACATCGTCTTTTTTGTGTCCTAACAGTACTGTCACAATGAGTGTTTCTCGAGACGTTTATTCTACTGAACATCTTTAAATTTTCTTAACGCTTGTCATATTTTTACAATAAGTTACCATCTTCTATTTTTTTTATCTAATTCTACAGACTTTTCCTTTTCAATCGGATCCACAAAGCACTTATACAATCATGCATATGCATTTTGTAGATATTTTCCTCGAGTCACATCTACTCACCGTTTCTTCGACGTCACTCAAAACGCGTGTTTACGTTGAGATACGTTGGCGTTTCGGTTGATATTCTTGTTTTACCCTCGTTTGTATTACTACAGCCCAGATGCCCATAGTTTCTCAGTCCTTTTATTCTTTTATAGTATTTAGTTTTGTGTATTGAAAAAAAAAAACTGATAGATTGAAATTATTATCAGTTATCAATTCCATGTACATATTTGTGACTGTACATGCACATGTCTATTCCATGCAGCTATCGGAACCTCCTAAATGATCTGTTCTTTTAAAAACCTTCGAGGTGTAAAGAGATTACCTTTATCTTGCCTTACCTTTAGGTGTAAATTAAGAAATAATGATGAAATATATCAAAGTATAGAAAATATAACAGAAACAATGAGAAAAAGAAGACTATTATTTTTTGGACATTTACATAGAACGGACGACAATAGGTTAACAAAGCAGATCTTCAAATATCTGTGGGGGAAGAAGTCAACATCAAGTTGGATTAAAGAAGTCCAAAAGGATTTAAAAAAAAAATATATATACGCAGAAGAAGCAATTGACAGAGAAGTTTTTCGGCCAAAAGTGTTAAGCATGGAAGTCCAGGGTAGGAGAGAGAAAAACGCAGGTTCAAAGTGGACAAAAGACAGGAAGAAGAGACACAGTGAAAAGATGAAAGAATATTGGAGAAAAAGAAAAGAACAAAGATAAAGAGTTGAAAGTGGCATATGGTCTTTAGATAACGATACAAAAAAAAGAGATTACCACTCAAAATTATCCTTCCTTTATAGTCTTGACGAATATATCAATTTACGTTTTCATGCTTCCAAAAGTTTTATTTTCCAAAATAAAAATATTAAAATCTCGCTCCACTTCCTCATTCACTCTACAGTCCTAAGTCCTAATCGTAAGTCAGGATAAGAAGAAGAAAGAGACAAGCGTTATACACGGTACAAGACAGTAAAAATTAGGAAATTTCAACAATAATTTTAGTTTCTCTTAATTAAAAATGAAGCATTTTAACTTTCTAACAATTTCGTTTCCTCTAATTCGTCACAGGTTTGGTAAAAAATATTCGCATAATCTGTCCACGACAAATTAGGGCTTTTCACATTTTTATGTCTGTCTCAACCGGAAAGGTCTTGACTTACTTAAGTCCTTAAATTCCTAGGTGGAACATAGGGCCTCGACGAAATTTCTCCAGCGTGTTCTGTCCATTGCCAGGGCCTTCACCTCCCTCGATGTCTTGTTGACACCAGCCAGCTCCTTTTCCATAATCCTCTTCCAGGTGTTCCTCGGTCTTCCACGTCTGCGGCTACCTTGCGGATTCCAATTCAGTGCCTGTCTAGCGATATTTTCTGGTGGTCTTCTCAAGGTGTGACCGATCCACCTCCATTTTCATCTCTTTATCTGTAGTTGAATGGTACTCTGACTTGAGGCCTCCCATAGATCTCTGTTCGAGATGGTCTTGGGCCATCAAATTCTCATTATGTACTTCAGGAAACGGTTTATGAAAGTCTGTAACCTTATGGACACCGGAAAGGTAGGAGGGTAAAATACTTAAAAATATTTTACCTATTCAGGAATATTTACATTTCATAAACATACACCTGTATTTCCATTCACTTCATAAAATTTCCGATCCCCTTCGCGACCACCGACGTGTTCCTTTTTGATTTCATCTTTTCCTTGTTACGTGACACTGTCGATAATCAGATTTTTTACACACACTTTTACTCTCTCAAAAAAGTTAAATTTTAAATGATTTTCCATCTGTCAGCTATATATACTTTTCTAACATGCTACATTACGAATTTGAATTCGTACATTCCATCTTCTCTGTATACCTCATTATATTCAATTCATAATGTAAAGCGTTTTACTAAATTATATTCCCGCCTTTAAGCTCGAAACTGTACTGTAAGCTTTTTTAACGTACTTCTTAATTGGTACGTTTCATCCCCGCCGGTTTACGCTCGTGTATTGTTTATCGCGCCACACAACTCCTGTTTGTGTTTTTCCTGTTTCCATTAATTAAATGGAAAGCTTTTTCACGTTTCCTTGTGCTGTGCGCAGACGCGTGGCGCGCACCCACTCATGCGTGTGTTCAGCGATTGACGTTGCACGCGCGCGCGCCAATTACTGCTAGTACTACGCATAGTTTTCTGCCACCAACGTAGAAACAGCTTTACGTATTGACATATTATCGTCGCTGTTGGTTCTCACTCTTCGTCTCTCGGCGTTTCGTTGTTGTATAAGCTGCAACATAGCACATTCTGTACACCTTATTATTTGTCCTAAATATGAGGCGTTTCTACTCCGGATGATATTTTATACTACGTATTAAATGGTTTGTTTTGAACCATTAATAATGTATTTTTATTGACTGTAGATTAACATCTTTGCAAACATAAAAACATGCTGTTTTGGTGTTTCTTGTTTTCTGACGACCGTTACGTGCAGAAACATATCAACAACATAACTACGAGTCAGTTGAAAACTTCGCGGAGCGACAACTATAGCTTAGCGATAAAACTAAAATTTTTCGTGTCCTGCAAGATTTGTATTTTGTGTGAACTCCTGATAATTTCCAAATCTATCTATCAACTTATTCATTGTTTAGAAGCTGTTTAAATTTGACGTGTCATGCGTGTTTTGAAAAACGGACAAAATCAAACATCGTGGTGTGATTGTTTGTTAAAAATAATTTGAAATATTTGCATAGGAAAACAAATTTATTTACTCACAACACGTGATGTCCATAACCGCCAATATAATCTCACTGATGGTTACACTCACCTGAAAAGAAAACAATGTAATTAATGCAAGTTGATTTAAACAGTGTATGTATACGTAAATACAATTAACATACTGCTGCTATCTGTACAAGTTTTCCCCGGACTTGTATCCGTATTAGGATACAAATTTATCCTAATACGTTCGGGACCGTACAGTAGTGAAGGACTCGTCAACAGTAACTGTTGAACGCAATTAACGTCTTAATTCTAATAAGTACAGAAACATTATTGTAAAAGTTATAAAGCCAAAACGATGCCGGACCAAAAATAATAATCTAATGCGGGCCCGGATTAACTATTAATAACTGTTATCAACTGATAAATTAACAAAATAAAGACGTTAATCAGCTGGAAAATATGCAGATTATGTAACACCCAAAACGCGTATAACAACAGGTTACGGAAGTGTTAATGTATAGTCAATACGAACATTATAAGCAATAACAACAAAACAACACCAACAATGTAGTCGGGCAGATTCCCCATTAATTAGCTACCGTATGTAAAGTAAGCTGTAACAAAATATTCAGTGCAGCTGAACACTGGGGCGCCTTCACCATAGTTGGTTTAATAACACATAAAACTATCAGCCAAAGTGATCGAACAAAGAAACCACTTAAATAGATTACAGTACAATATATTTGATTAATGTCTTCCTTCAGACATTAAGAGCTCTTAAAAATGGCAATCAACTGTGAACCCTTTCTCCAACAGCATTTTCGCTCCCGAGCGTGAGTGTTCGGAATTTTTAAGTAACTAAGCGACAATTTTCAAATAACAACCGCAGGAGGCTCTGTGGTGCTGATGGTCCTCAGGTAGGGACAGCAGGAGGTCGCAGCTGCACCAAAAAAGAGTTACAGCTAACAACTGGACAAAAGCAGACAGAGTACAAAATCGAAGACCTCCTCGAATTACGTCATTTCCGACAAACCAAGGAGATTCCGACAAGACGTGGAGGGTTTTCGATTGTTTTCAGTTTCTTTTATTCGGAGGTGATGACAAATGGGCAAAATCTGGTTTTTAGACATAAACCATTTGAAAGGCAGTATTAAAGACCATGACTCTTCTGCTGCTCACGTATAAAATGTCCTAAGGCTAACGCTTTTTGGAACTGTTAATACGGCCGAACAGGGCACCTTTGCTGCAATACCAATTTTTTAAGACCACCGTCCGCCGCTCTACAGAACATATTACACTTTTAATTAACGACAGAATGACGACAAGGTGCCAAAAAAAGGTACCTAGAATAAAGGAACAGTCATAATAGCAACATAAAATAAATTTAAGTAACGTTTTGTTGCTTTGGATAAATCGCTCATTAAATCTAAAGTTCCTACGTAGAATAATACGCCAGCAGGGGGCTGAACACGTATAAGAACATCTGAGACATGTAAATACCTGAATTATTATTATTTGGTGTTCTGCCCTAAGGCAGGTCTTCAAATGGTAAAAGCTCTCCGAGCTGTCCTATCGAATGCCAGTTTCTTCGTAACACCCTCTGATTTTAATGCTATCTATTAAGTTCATTCTTCTACGCCCTCTTCGTTTTTCTCCTTCTATGACACCATCCATGGCAGTTGTAAGCAAGCAGTCTCTTCTTAAACAGTGACCTAACCAATTCCCTTTCCTATTTTCTGTTACCTTCAGGAGTCTTCTCTCTTCCCCTATTCTTCTTAAAACTTCGTCATTCCTTACTTTATCAACCCACATCACTTTTCCATTGCTCGCCAAACCCACATCTCAAATGCTTTTAATCTTTTCTCATCCATCGTCCTCAGTGTCCATGTCTCTGCACCATATAACGCAACGCTCCACACATAACATTTCGCCAACCTTTTTCTTAAATTCTTATTAATTTTGCCACACAGCAGTAATAGCCGAATGGCGTAATTACAATGGTTAGGTCTGTATCAAACGTAGGTTTTCCGTTTGTGTTGGACTCGGCTGTATAAAGCGGAATAGAGCAGCAGAAAAGTACCCATTCGGGTGCTAACTTAAAATGTGAAGTGCAGTGTTCAGCAAAGAGCAAAACTTGTGCTGGGGCACGGAATTCTTTTCAAACAGTTGTTGCTAAGAAGCGTGCAATTAGTATTCGTATGTAAGCTGGAACAATTAGAGCACTTATTGCCTTTGTCGGAGGACGTGTATGTAAACAACTGCGAATGTAGGATTGTATTTCGGTATAGCAACAACAAAAATACAAACAGCTCAAGGACGTGTTTGTGACGTCACAACTGTCTGACATACGGCATATCGCGTGGGAAGCCTTAAATACTTTTATAATAGTATATAAAAGTGTCTATTTTTTGTTATTAAACGTTGACTGTGACTGACAGGCAATCGTTTATATTACTTTTTGTACGAAATGTGGACACTATGATACGATAAAATGATATCTAATGATATGATATGTAAAACGATTAAATATAAAGCGTCCCAGTTTTATGAATAAATCATGTCGGATCAGACTCGTAAATGTTTGTGGGCGAGTATAAATTATTTAATTTTGTTACTCAGAACAACTGTTAGGAAAGTCTGTACTGAGGTTTCTGAAAGATACACAAACACTTGGTATGCTTCACAGTTTATTATTTACCTCTAACAGCTGTTTCAGCTTATTAAGCTATTCTCAAAGAGATCATGGAACAACTACACAAAGTATGTAAGAGTGGTGAACATGTGTTTAGGGTGTGTATCCGAACATGTGCGTGGGGTGTATACGATGGAGGAGGTGGACTAGTAAGGAAAGGTCAAGTGTTTATAAAAACTAAATGTAATCGGAAGGGAAAATATAAAAATTAACTAAACTAAATAACAACTAAAAATTTAGTTAATTTTTATATTTTGCCTTCCGATTACTGTCATACACATTAATCTCGTAGTCACATAATAGTAGTTGTATTTGGTTGAACAGATGTTTCAGGAAGGTGTTTACTTCTGATAGAAAAAATACGAGTATAAGTGTAGAAAAATTGCAAGCACGAATTACATTTGCACAGTCTAAAAATTTGAAGAATCTTCTCCTATTTTAAGTATTTAAGTATTTTCGAGAGAATCGACACTATAGACATCACCGTATCCAGAAGTCGCAACTGTATTTAACAGTAGCCGTCTGACCTACGTGTTCTTCAATTACACTAGGTGCGTGTACGTACTTTCGAATAGGGTCCTTTTAATTATTGTTTGTTTTATTCGAAATGCTTACTGCCGGATATAAAAATTCTCGGTTAAATCATTTCAGCATAAATAAAGAAACGTTTGAGTGAATAAAATCACTCGAATCGAACATCTTACCATGCACAGTTCATTCACAAGTTGATTCACGAGTTCGATTACCAGACGTGATAAGAGAACACAAGCAGCCAGGATCAATGAAATCGAGCTTTGTTATTTATACGAATTGTTATTTCTATATTCGGCCAGTCAGACCGACCTGATGTGGATATATACCCACAAGCAGACAAAACTAAAAAAAAATATAGACACAGACATCCGCGTAGGTGTCGGCTGGGATCAGGGCCTTGACGCCTACTACGATAGCAGTGGCATTGAACCACACAGCGACAGAACTATTAAACAGCGTGTATAGTTCTTTAAACCGCTGAAAATTAGTTATTTTGATGGCAGTCTCAAAAGTTATTAATCAGGCCAAATCAACGGTGATCGAGACGATCAGATTAATAGCACATTAGTTATTTACAATTCTTAATTTGTAAATCACACATTTTTTTTGTAAACAATCTTTAAAACTATGCACATCAGTGGCCACTCATTCCTCGTTCTCTAAAGGACTACCAAATCTTATAGTAGTCTAGATTAATGTGATAGTACTCAAAACACAAAATTAAATACAGACGGTCAGTATGTACCAAAAAAATAATTACAATGTTAAAACTTACTTAACATCTTATGAAATGTTAGATTAGGTTATTTGTGTACATAACCTAACACTTTCTAAGTTAGGTTGTGTTGTGTGTAACTTACTGCAATGTTAATATCATTTGATGTAATATTTTAAAACAACACAAGATGGCATTGTTTCAATTGTTTTTTCAACTTGGTTAAGCTAATAAGCTAAGTTAGGTTAGGTTAATCATTGTTATTTCTCAGCTATTTACTCTTTTTACTTATTCTCTCTGTCTCTGTCTGTCTCTCTCTCAGTATTTTTTCTGATACGTTTAAAAATGTAAAGTACTAAATTACTTTTGTGTGTCATAGTAATATTTATAGGCTACATATGTTAAATGTAATATAATCAATTGTATTTAAATTTGAAAAGTGAATATTTTATATAAAAGAAACTGTTTTAATTTATATTCCCTATACATCAGTCTTTAAATAAGAATAATTTACATAACGCTAACACTTTTTGAATTTGGTTATGTTGAATATAATCTACCAGAACATTAATACTATCTTCAATCTACTCTCTCTCTCTCTCCCATTTAAAATTTGTTTAATATTGTAAAACACTGATTTACCAGCATTACTGGTGTGTGTAATATTGACGAGTCTGCATGTCTTAGTATTGACGGAACCAAAATCAGCTCCACGAATGTCCGCGTGTGAAGCACACGCAAATTGTGTTCGAAGTATTTACCTTTTTTCTCGCATTCTACGTTACTCGAGATCCGTACTCTGAAACACGAGACGGAATTATACACAGTTTAATTAGTTACATATAGTTTGTCGTCATTCTTTCTTACATTTCCTAACTTAATAGATGTTTAATCTTTATCGCAAAAGAAAAAGATAAACAAAACTATCGCAGTTGCTTTATTACCGGAAAGTCTACGCTTCAGTGAGCTGTGACATGCTGATGAACGTTTCAAGGTGGATACCAGGGTTATGTGCTGTACATCGTGTTGTGATTTACAAGTGGTAACTAATCATATCATAGTAATCATATTGTCGTCAGACTCCTTATCGTGTTTTGTAGACGCATAGCTTAATTTTCTCAGGTGACGTAAAATTAATTCTGTTGCATTCAGAATATTATTTAATGAAGAAACAAGTGTCTGTATGTTAACAAAGACGTGTAGATACGTTTAAAGGGTATTGAAAACGATTGGGGATCGGTAGCCAGCTCCTTTCTAAGGCTGTAATAAAACATGATGTAATAATGTTCTCTTCATAAAACTTAATAAACTATCTTAGACCGTCGTGTGACTTTGTTTTATATTTAAATTGACGGGTTTCGAAACATATGTTCCATCAACAGATTACTTCACTCAACTGAGATCGTTAAGTGTTAAAATCACATTACTCAAATGTCAAAAACACACGTCAGTATGGGTGCGCACCCTTTGAAGGCTGACCGGATACTCTTCAAAGGGTGCGCATCCATACTGACGTGTGATTTTGACATCTGAGTAATGTGATTTTAACACTTAACTATGTCAACTGAGTGAAGTAATCTGATGATGGAAGATATGTTTCGAAACGCGTCATTTTAAATATAAAACAAAGTCACACGACGGATTTATTAATTTATAAATAACAAAGTGACTTGGATACCAATAATATTATGTATGTCTTCATAAAACGCTGATGCTCTGTTACTAGTACAGTGAAATTTTGATAATTCGAACTAGTGGCACTGAGGTTGGTTCGGATATTTAAAAGTGGCCTACATCAAACCAAGAAAAACTATACTACAAACTGTTATTTTAAGGAAGCCCCCAATGCTGTGTCTTTTTGCTGTAATTTAACAAATGTGCAAGTGAAAATGTTTTTAATTTGAAATTTTAACACGACAGTTAGTAGTTTACTGTCCATTAAAACACAGTCTGAATGGAAAAAGTGTCACTACACGTGTGAAACACATCAGTTATAACATTTCGTGGGGTTCGGCGAAAAACGAAAAAATATTGAAAAAATTGATAGTAAATCTATTCGAAAACGCTTTAGTGTGGTTGTTCACATTTAGACTTGGTTTTCGTAGAAGTTAAATATGTCTTTACTTTATGGCTATAAATAAATAATCATATACGAGGCATATGGTTACATAAGGAAATACTTCGCTGACGTGACATTCCTAGATTCATAGTCACACGAGTGGCTCATGGCGCAAAAATTAGCCACCAATGAAATAGTCTGAAATAATTATTTTATTTTACAAAAATGTACAGCTAAGACAGCAACAAAAGAATTAAACAGTCTCCTTTGGAGTCTACGTTTAACAAAGAACAATAAAATCAGAATACACAAAACTATAGTCGAAAGGATAGGTCTACATGAAACAGAACTGTGGGAAATTAATAAAAGAAATAAATCCATAATAAGAGCTACGGATTACTGGCAGAGGTGCTGTAGACTAACAAGACTAGATAGAGTGAGAAATGTAGAGATAAGACAAGCGATGGGAATCGACTTTGACATTATAGAAACAATAGAAGCAAGAAGACTGAATTGGTTTGGACACCTAAAGTGAATGTCGGATGAGAGATGGCCAAGGAAGGTGTGGGAATGGACTCCGCCCTCTAGAAAAAAAGGAAGACCTAAACATTCATGGAAAATGGATGTCGAAGATGCAATGAATCCAAGAGGACTTACAGAACAGGACTCTTTAGACCGGTGCCAGTGGAAGCTAGGATGCGAGAGGCGGCGCCGCCAGCCGTAATTAATAGCAAAAAAAGGCGTGTATTTTTTTACTTAATGTGAAATACAAATTTTAACGACTTCCTTATTATTCAAATAATGTTACAGGAACTGGATATCTGTTTCCATAAATTCATAAATCTTATTTGAAATACTCTACGCTCATTCAACGTTCAATCACAATTTTGTAATGTAATACAACCAAGATACCAAATCACTGCACCGAAATAAAGCTGGATATAATAACGAAAGCGCGTATTGTTTCCGACCTCTGGAAACAGCTGGATACTGCGTTAGGCCTACTAAGCGTAAATCGAATAACGGAATCCACATCGAACGTACAGTATATGCAAAAAAGGTTTCAAATAAGAACGAATCACATTGGTTGAGGGTGCTCCGAATAAACGCTAGCTAATGATAAAAGTAAATTCTTTCTGTAATGTAACTCACTGTAGGAACGTTACCCAATTTTATCACACACACACACACACACACACACACACACACACACACACACACACACACACACACACACACACACACACACACACACACACACACACACACACACACACACACACACACACACACACACACACACACAGCTGCAACCGCTTGTTATGCCGTCGCACACGTTTTTATCTTATCGTGAATATTAAATATAACAAGTGATAATAACTCTTGTCTGCTTGTCAGATCGGTGCGCCGGTTAAATTAGGCTATTCACACGAGCCCGCGGCAGTTGTTTGTTCTGCACTATAAACCACACACACGTCTGCGATTCTGCACGAACGTTCTTAGTGTGCGGCGCGGCGGGCAGTAAAATATCAGCTATCGTACGCTACGCTTCATCGCAAATGTTTTCCGTGCAATCCACACACGTACGTAAATACGAACGTATTCATGTATGGGTACGCTACGCAAACTAAGATACATTACAGCGTTTACAGAATAAATACGTAAACAAACAACAGCATGAACGACAATGGTGGTTGGGGCGTGATACACACTTCATATTACATAATTTTGAATATAAGTACTATAAACGGTCACAACAAACCGCTTAACTGTTTGTTTGTAGCTTATAACTACTGTATCAGCTATATAATATCTCAAGAAGCACGAAATGCAAACTCTACAAAACACTTCAGAAACCTGGACGATGGCAAAAATACCGAGAGACTTCTAGATTGCTGTAAAAGACGGATTCTAAGAACAATATTTAGAGGAGTACAAGAAAATGAAATGTGGCGCAGACGCTATAATTATGAACTATACCATCTTTACAAAGAGCCGCACATTGTCCGGCTAATCAAAATACACAGGCTAAGGTGGGTTGGACACATAGAGAGAATGGAGGAAGGACAACCTACGAAACATATTTTCTAACAGAAACCAATTGGTAGTAGAAAAAGGGGAAGACCCCGAAGTAGATTCAAAGACCAGATACAGGAGGACCTCGGAAAGCTGAACATAAGATTCGGGTTAATCTAATTCGGGGGATTAACAGCATTCTTCCAGTGACGTACAACATTGTCTATGTGTGTGTGTGTGTGTGTGTGTATGTGTGTTGTAAAATAAAGCGTTTAACACAGGCATACATATTAAACATTAAAGCGTTCTCTATTTTCTATTATTCATACATGAAACGTAGGCTATCATGTGTTTAATCCTACGTCGAATGCACTAATTTAACACCAGAACGCTTTCGGCAACACCGCAAATATTCGTGTAACAGCCATTGCTCTGTACACAGTTGTCTAACGACTGTAAATCCAATGTTCCTTACGTAATTCCTTTCAACTGCTCGTCGCTCGAAATTAAATAAAACTCAACACTCCATGACAGCAACGGTCGGGTACTCCAACTTACACAATTTGTCGTTCGTTTTCTGTCTATGAGTATTGCTTGTATTACTTACTACACACTGGCAAGTCGCAAAATTAGTTTAGCGTTTTATTACTTCTCTGTTTGCACTCACATTTATTGCATAACATCTGACACTCCTAACACACGTACACATCTTTATTATTACTTTTATACTGCTTCATCATGTTTATACACTTAAAAATTGTTGTTTATCTTCGCATATTTTTTACTTGCCGGTGATAACCTTTTCGAATACAACATAATTAACTGTCATGAAGAGGCATTATGGGTCACTAAAACTGATAACTTGTTACTTAAATAAAATAATAAACGCGACATACGGCACAGTAGCTCATGCAGCAAACGCAGCGTGTGTTCAGTGCAGCATAGTAGTAAATACCCGATGTCTGTCCATGGTGTGAGCCAGAATATTTGTTTGTTTATTTTTGGAATTACTACTATTTATAAATGCAGTCTTTTTTTTTAATACACGAGGTTTGTAAATTAAGTAATGAGACTAATCATATAGCAGTCAATATGGCAACACTGTAAGATTTCCATTAACACAGATGGTTAGATAAAGAGCTGATTGATATTAGAGTATTAATATTTTTTGACTATTGTTGCCACGTGAAACGTAAACAAGCTTTTCGTGAAGTGAGTTTTTGTTTTACGTTATAAAAATGAGTGACATCAATTACGAGCAACGTTGTGCAATCACGTTTGTGTTAAACTCTGGCACAATGCTACTGACAGACAATTTACAAAACTGACAAAGGCGTATGGAGATGAAGCTTTGTCAAGAGCACAGGTTTCCAGATGGTTAAAAGCATTTTGAGATGGCCGGGAATCAATTAAGGATTGGTCAACGCTCTGGAAGACCGTCAACGTCAAGAACTGACGACAATGTTGATCGAATCAGAGACTTGGTGCGGTCTGACCGCCGATTAACCGTCACAATCTATGCAGAACAATTAAATTTGAACCACACTACAGTTTATAAAATTTTGACAAACGAATTGGGAATGAGAAACGTTTTGTTCGAAATTGGCCCCACAAAAACCTCACTATTGAACAGAAAGACAACAGGATGGAAGTGTGACGTGATCTTCTAGGATGCATTCCTGTTGTTCCTCAGCCCCCTCATTCACTTGATTTGACTCCCTGTGACTACTTTCTCTTTCCGAGATTACAAAAAACATCTCAAGGACACCATTTTGGGACGATAGACAACATTAAAAAAAAAAATGTAATTGACCAGTTGAAGGATATTCCAGTTTCTGAGTTCCAGCACTGCTGTTAAGAGTGGAAAACCCGTCTAAAGCGCTGTGTGACTTCCCAAGGGAACTACTTTGAAGGCGATAGAGTCTAGATATAGTTTGATTGTGAATAAAATGTTTTACTGAATTAGTCTCGTTACTTAATTTACAGACCTCGTATCTTTATAATACATAATGACATCTAAACGAAACCCAACAGGAAATCAACCTGCCGCGAGTGTACGGAGAAACTCCCGCCGCCAAGATCGAATGCTGTGAGCTAACAGCTGCACACTTCGGATCCATTTCATTAGAGAAATGGACGAGAAAAGCAATACACCTGCCGCTAAAGGTTCAGAAAGTCTAAATAAACGTAAGTTACAAAAAACCGAGTCCACATGTGCACTACCTTGACAAATGTATACAGCACATGAATAAAATATTAACTGGATGAAAAATAATTTAAAAACAGTTTTACAAAGGAGACTGTCACTCAATTCTACGCAACTATGCCTCGATATGTTATTTATCTATTTTTGGTCCGTTGTACGATAAACAGTTTTGTTCGTCGTTAAAGATTAATTACTTAAAAAGACTGTGCAGAAAATTTAAAATGTCCCGATAATAAATTGTGACATGTAAAGGCTATATAAGGGAGTAGCTTTCAACATTACCACCATCATCTTCAAAACACGGCACAGGCAAGGTGCTGTTTGTTTCGCCTTCAAAGATCCTCCAGCCATCTCTTCCTGTCTCTACCCACACCTGTGTCCTATAGCTTTGTATTTACAGACTTGTTTGGCCAGTCTGGATGGAATCTGACATTATTTTTAAGTGTTCTTTCCACCGTAGTTTGTAATCTTTTAATTTTTCATTAAACAAAACACGCAGACCTATAATTCGTGGATAAACGCACCCATATCGACTTTTATTTTTGTTTCAACATTATGCGCTATTTATTAGACCCATGACAACAACAAATAAAACAATAACCCAATGCAAACAATCTTGTTATAAAATCAATTAAAAACCAACTAAGACTACGAACTGCTCACTGTTCGACTGGTAATACTATAGACATACGCGTGCGAGTGATTTTCTCCCAGATCACATGTGTGCTATGTTTAGTAAGGGTGGCTGTAAGGCATTTTGGTCCAAAAATTTGATATTTATTTTTTTATTCCAAAATATTGTATGGAATATCTGTTTTCATTTTATATTAATTTTAAATTAATCGGACAACTAGAAAATTTTTAACGATTTTTTGTGTGTGTGATTATGTCAGGGATAAACTCAGTCCAATATGTCACCCATTCGAGCTTATGCATATTTCGGGTTGTTATAGTACACAGAACTATTGCTTTTTGTCCTTATTTCTATTTGTATTTATTTAAGCACATATGGATGAGCTTAAACCTATATTTAGAGACTGGCTAACCTAGAACTTTTAAAAAAGTGCCTCCGTGGTAAAAGTAAACAACATAATTTGGTAGCGCATTCCTGAAACTGTTTTTGTTTCCCTACAAACATTGAATTTTTAGATTTATAATGCAGTTTCATGATTTAACAGAGGTTACTCAATCAGGTGCTTAATGTTGAAACAACTAGGCAATGTCGGTAGGAAAGAACTGTGCTGAAATTATGTTGGGTATTGATATGAAACGAGTGCGGAGAGCTGAACAAGCAACTGGAGAACTACAGAAAGAAGCCTGGCAGAAGAGAGCAATGGCAAAAGGGAAGCTGGAAAAAGAATTTCAAGCTGCAGAAGGCTCAGATGAACCTTCATATCCATCAGGACTTTATTGGGCAACGTACACAAATTCATTATATTGATGTTTGATTAATCTTCAATTGTTGGTTTCCGAAAATTTATATTTTTACACAAAAGACCCGTCATCTCTGGAACTACTAGAGATACAGAGCTCACATTCTCTGTACATGTGTGGCAAAAGGGTAGAACTTTTAACGCACGGATTTTTTGATACAATGTACCTGTCACGAGAAAAAAATTATAATATGAGATTTTTTTGAAGTATTAAACATTGCATTTGATTAAAATTTCTAAAATGGGTCAACGTAATCACACCCCGAAACCCCTGTGCTAAAGTTTCTATTGAGGGCCAATCAATCAATGGTAAAAGTTTCAAACAGCTCAGTTAATTAGTGTTTGAGAAAACGGGTCATGAAATCCAGTAAATTAACATGGGAGAATTAGGGCTTACAAACGCCCCTTAAATCCTAATAAATCAGAGCCCCGTGTCAGTTGAAGGTTACTGATGTTCATAAAAGTGTCAAGCAACGTAAAACGTGTGCGTCTGGGCAGAAACGACGATAACTCTACGGAGGAAAACATTATCAAATATGGAAAATTAAACACGCAATGAGTTCCAAATAAGTCGTCGGCACCGTCCTTCAGCTTCGTTAACTCTGGTTTCGACATCCTTGGTGGGTATAGATACAATCTTGCTACTTTTAAAGTTCACGAATCATTCGTAAGTAACGTTTGCCGGTTTAAATTTTCTTTCCCACCCTTCGAAAATTCAACTATGATTAGAAGAATCGGAACAACGGAGGTTTCGTATAAAATCCGCAACAAGACGAACTAAACGAAAGACTTTATAAATTTTACCGAGCGTCTTCATGTACTGTACTCTTTAATATTCCTTGTATAGAATAGTAACAGAATATACAGGCCTACACTAGTGTGATCTTCTAATTAATTACACTTTTCTGTGTCACTTCCACAATAACAAGAACATGTTTAATTAAGAAAGTTGTGTTAGTGGTTATAATCACAAACAGAATTATCACTGTTGGACACCACTATAGAAAAATTATTCCGATTAGCGCTTTCAAGCTTCACAGCTCATCCTCAGATCGGAAATAACCCGATCGGTTATTTAAACAGGGTATTTCCGATCAGATGATGAGCTGTGAAGCTTGAAAGCGCCAATCGAAATAATTTTTCTATAGTGGTGTGCAACAGTGATAATTCTGATTAACAAGATGTGTTAGCGATTATAGACGGGCGTTATACAAACTTTTAGTAAGGCTCAGCCTTAACCACAGTACTGTGGTCGTAACTTACGACACCCCGCGTTAGGTTTGACTCGATACATCCACTGAAGATGGCAGCCAGTGGTGCTGCTGAAACGTTTGGTTTGGGCCACGGCCAAACAGCCCGACAGATAGTTTAAATTCAACTGACACCGGCCGTGAAAGCCTTCGAACAATCAAATCTGAATGTATCAAATGTTTACTGTTTATTGTATGATCGTGTGTTCTACAATTTTTATATTACTAAAGGAATAGTAGAGGATTCGGGATTTTTATTAGTTTTTCCAGTGATTGAAAAATGATCTAAAATCGAAAATTATGTAATAATAAATATTGGCTACTTCGTTCAAAATAGTGGACGAGTCCTGCAGATCAGAAAGCATACTAATGATAATTTTCAGTTTAAGTGTACAAGCTTCTTGCCTATACCTTTTAAGACGAAAACGTTTTTCAGTAATTCATTATTCAGAAAACTGTTTTTTTACCTTATTGTGAATAAATATACATGAAGGCGTTAAGAACGCTTACGTCTGTATTCTTGAAAAAAAATCGTAATTGAAAATCAATAGATAGGCCTACTCGCCTTTTCTGAAAACTTCGGTCGGATTCAAAGAATACGAAACTATTCCTTGCCTTAGTTCATGCCATGAAATCTCGTTTCTGAACTGCTGGAATAACTTTAACCTTTTCGGATACTTCTGACCCGCTTGCGTAGACGTACAAACGCTAAACGTCGTTGTAATTAGGCCACCAAACGGAAGACTGTAGGGGGGGGGCTGCAACTGCGACCGCTTTTCAAAACAGGCTAGCAGAGCTGGCCACAATGGAAAGCATTTTTAAACCATTCTTGGCCGAGATCCAACCGTATAAATGACAAGTAAAACTTCCATTTTTTTGTTGTAACTATGTACCAGGAATTTGTTTTTAAATGGGTGGAATAATCTTGTTGTCTCAGACAGGTAGGAACCAATAAGAATCTCACAAATTTCCCTGTCCAGTGAATTACGGGATTGCCTACTGATTACAGCATAACCGGACACGCTGCGTCGACTTCAAACACGTCCTTATCTCGAGCAATTAATTACAGTACAGATAAGAGTAAATATTCAACTGTAATGGCGTTATATGCTTAATGTCAATGCATACTTTATCATACACATAATCACGTAAACTCATTCATTAGACCACTCGTGGTGACTAATACCATGTAAGCGTAATTCTTGACTTCCAAAAATTAAAATTAAACGTTTATTGTGAACTCTAAATATTAAATTTTTATATTTCTATTTGATTGCCAACATTAATATTTCTTGGTATCGATGCAGTATGAGGCAATAAAGGTTCAACTTTATCGTTAGTGAGTGGTTTAATTTGGACCAACGTCGATAACATATCTCTTAACGCGACTTTGTCGTGCAGCATTTTTCTGCTTAAATTTCGTCATCAAATTCTGTTTTTTGTTCACCATATATCAGTTTATCAAAGATATCTATAAATGAACTGAAAAAAGAGTTAAAAGTTTATAATACGTTTCAAATTTCTTGACGGTTGGTATTACAATTTTTGCTTTCCCTTTTTTTTACTAGCTTTTTATTAGCGATCACAAAAATTATAAAAATGAATTTGTAAATCATACAGTAATTCTCATACAGATGCAGTAACATATATTAAACTAGAAGGTGCTTAGTGAAGACAAACTTTGCAAACAAAAGTTCACAGGAACTGGTACGATTTAAAAACTGCATTAAATATTTGTTTAAATAATGCAAAATAAAATGAAAATATCAGTATGGAGAACCATACATGACTTCCATGTTCTAAGATTTATATTTAAAATCGGGCACATATGCAAAAAATTATTTGATTCTGTTTGAATTTGCGGCAGTTATTGTTTGCCATAGAAAACAAGACATGACAGGTACAGAATTTTACGTTTGTGTCTATAATATATATTTGTCAAGAAGCAGAGCTAGATATGGTGACAAACATCAAATAAATGGATGCCTGAGTTCTTAAGAAATGACGTATCAGCTAAAATGGTACCCCCATGTCAGGTGGGTGAAGACTATCCTCAACCTTCGTGAGGAAGGACTGTACTTTTGGATAAAATGTTTGTAGGTCGAACGAAGAGCTGGGCAAAGGGAGCTGCGATCTGATTCCTGTAATGAACTTAGGTTCTCTCTGTGAGTTATCGGCCGAGGGTGAATGATGTCTATAGTGTTATCAAAGTCTTTCCTGTCAATACTATACTAGTCATTTTTCTTTTTTAAAATCGAGTCTTTCTTTCTTTCCATTCGTCGTCTGATTTCCTGAACGACGATTCTGTTCACCCGTATAATTATAAATTTCTCAGCAAAACATTTCTTCCTTAATACGTTTGTGTCTTCTGTTTAACACCCACCATTCTGATCCATGTCATAACGCTATAATCCACACACGCTCGTAAATAACTAGCCATCAGGGAGGTCAAAATATTTTCCAGGAGGGGCAAACAACTTTCCAGAGAAAAATATTTATATGTTTCATACATACACACATGCACATATTAGTTTGTAATTCTTATATCATAATATAAATAAGTATACAGATTGTATTCATTTATTAAAACATTTATTGCTTCAAAATATGCATAAAATTAATGGCTTGTAAAAGTTAATGTTCGATTTCCATTAAGTAGTGCTGAAGTTTCCAAAGTTTTAATATTATGATGTCCGTAATCAAAACATCAGAGCAGGTTTTAGTGTGTATGAGGGTACACTGGACAAACATTTTCAACATTCCCTATGGAACGTTGCTCAGAGTAAAGTTGCGAATCTACAGTGTACGTTTCACAGAACTAACACGCGGAAAAGAAGGAGCGCTCCGAAGTCTCTCATGGACCCTGAGCATCTTGCAGAGGGTTCAATCCCTAAAGACGAAAAGTCTGTCTATGAACCGTTCCTCTGTAAACACGTGCAGTTACACTGCCCAGGGATCCACAGGAATCAAATCGCCATCCACGCTGGACACTTTTTCGGCTTGCACGCGTTGTGTTGGTGTGGGTTTCGGCACTTTCCATTTAAAAAGCGTGCAAATGTATGAAAATAAACATGAGTGAGGCCAGAAATAACGCGAATTGTGTGTGTGTGTGTGTGTGTCTTGCCTGCCTTTTTATTGCGGTAATCATATAATAAAATGGAAACGTAAACATTACATAATTGAGATATGCTTGCCTGCCACGAGATATATTTTCTCTCATATATGATTTAAATTAAAATGAAAAAATTATAATTTTTTTGCCTTGCAACAAAATTATTTATTTTTAACAATTACCACTGTTTGAAAAAGTTTAAATGAATTTTCAAGTACTTTACTCTTGTTAAAACGTAAAAGGTTGCAGGTAAACTACCCCTTCCCCTTAACCGATCTTCACCAAAATCAAAAGGCCTTGAGTTCTCTACAATTCAGGGACGTATGCAAAAAATTATTTGATTCTGTTTGAATATGCGTCAATTATGGTACGTCATAAGAAAAATTACCCTTGTTAAAACATAAAACGTTGCAGGTAAACTACCCCCTTTCCCTTAACCGATCTTCACCAAAAACAATAGGCCCTGAGTACTCTACAATTCAGAGCTGTATGCAAAAAATGATTTGATTCTGTTTGAATTTGCGGCTGTTATCGTTTGCCATTGAAAAAATTCTACACACAGACACTTTTCGAAAAATGACTTTTCTTCATGTTTTGAGGGTAGTACAATCAGAATCAGCCCTTATCTCGAACACAATTTTTTCCGCCATGACCATACTTCCATTTTCTTATGGAACATGGAAGTAAAATACTGCCCCACACAACACTAACATTATAAATACATATCATGCATATATCTAACATCAATATAAATATGAAAAATATAACACGTAATAATATGTGCAACGACGAACAATATATAACAATAAATATAACAAGTTACATAATTATATATATATATATATATACATATATATAATAAATAAAACAGTAATAACAATCGCGACCACATGTCAGTCCATTAACTTAATCGTCCTAGAAATGACAAAATTTGTAATGTTCTTATAAATTTCATAGTCCGTACCTATATGTTTGCTATCAACTGAATCTCCTTTATGAGGAGAAGTATACGGCGGCTGCAGTATTGTCATTTAAACTTCTTCTAACATCGGAATGGATATTAAATTTGGTTAAACTTTGCTGTCCTTGTTTCTGGGTTCAATAGTAGTCCACTGTTAGAGGTCTTCTTTCAGTCAGCCATATCTGCATTCCCAAGCAAGGCAGTCGTATAGATAAAGAACGCAACCGGAAGGCTACGCTGAAAGTAGACACCCAGCGGCCTACATCATAGGAAAACTGATCATTAGCTCTTGTCTCCCAAATTGTATAACAAGTCTAAAAAATCTACAACGGACTGTACAAGGAATTTGTTTTTAAATGGGTAGAATAATCTTGTTATTTCAGACAGGCAGGGACCGTTTGATGTAAAGATGATGTTATCTGTTTGTAGACAGACACTTTCACACTGTTAATAGCATAAAATCATAATTTTATTTCGTTAAACAAAGTACTTCTGTTAATCTTGTCATTTGAATTAGCAGTCTCTGTCGTGATTTAGGACTTGAAAATGGCGGAACCACTGAAAGGCCTCGTCCAGAACATGAGATTTAGAAGTTTCGTAAATAACCACGACGAAGTTGGAGAAAGTAATTCTGGCTTAAGAGAAACAATAACCAGTTTTGGTTTCAGTTCTGTTCAGTGCTACCAATTTTTTTTTATTAATACAAAGGTTTTTAAATATATATAAACACTTGGTACGTTTCACAGTTTTTATTTAACTCTGACAGCTGTTTCAGTTTATGAAGCTATTCTCAAAGAGATTAATGAACAACTAACAAAGGGTGTTAGGGTGGTGAACATGTGTTTAGGCCGTGTGTATCCGGACATGTGTGGGTGTGATGATTGGGGGGGGGGGGCTGGAGAAGCTAAGGGAAGGTCAAGTGTCTGTAAAAACTGAATATAATCTGAATGCAAAATATAACCATTATCTAAACTAAATAACAACTTTTATTAAAGGGGATACACAGAATCCAGTTTGTTCATTTGTTAAATTTTGGTTACTTTTTATTGCTTTTCTAATTTATAGAATTTCTAATAAATCCATTTTTTTTTACCTTTTTGTATGTTGTGCAGTAGTGTTATGCTTTTTGTATCTATGAAGTGATTTTGTTGTAAGCAATGACATAAAAACATAACACTACTGCACAACATACTGGAACAACAAGGACTTTGGAATTACCCTACGCTACTAGTCAGTCTCAAGAAGCAAACAAATTAAAAGCTTCTACGCATAGTAATATCCGTATTACGAACTCTGACCGCGGAGGCGCCGTGGTTACGTTACGTCCGAGAACGTCCATCTTGACTTCGGTGCACTGACGATCAAGGAAGAAAAAATCGGTGCGGAGAACCATACATGACTTCCACGTTTTAAGATTTATATTTAAAATCATTTTCGAAATGAAATATTTCCACAGAAACTACTTATTTCTTCAGCCTTAACCACAGTACTGTGGTCACTAACGTATAGCCTACTACCTCACGTTAGCACACTCGATTTTCACTGATGATGGCACTGCCGGAACTTCTGGTTCTGCAGAAAACATTGGACAACAGCCCGGTAAGGAATTTTAACTACAAACTACTTCTTTGTTACCGATAACGTAGTGCACATATAAATAAAAAATTATCCCCTCCTCCTTCAACTACCCTTTTCATTTAATAGATATTTCATCTACCTTTCTACAGTGGATTATTATGACATTCTTTTCAGTATACTTTATTTATCAAATTTAAGTACTTTACTCTTGTTAAAACATAAAACGTTGCAGGTAAAATACCCCTTCCCGTTAACCGATCTTCACCAAAATCAATAGGCCTTGAGTCCTCTACAACTCAGGCTCATATGTAAAAACTTATTTGATTCTGTTTGAATTTGCGGCAGTTATAGTTCGCCATAGGAAAAACTCTACACACAGACACTTATCGGAAAACGACTTTTCTTCATGTTTCGAGGGTAGTGCAATCAGAATCAACCCTTATCTCGAACACGATTTTTTCGCCATCGCCATACTTCCATTTCCTTACGGAACATGGCAGTAATAAAAACGTTCGCTGAACGATACAAGGGGTTGCGAAAACAACAGGATCCGTTAGCAGAACTTATCATTTCAAGGGCGGAGACAAAAACGCCGGCTGCTAACTGATCTAGTCTGGTGACTTTAATATGGCTTTATACGGCTGGATAAAAGATAGGCGACACATCGCCGAGTAAACGCCTAACAAGACAATATTATATACCACATCTATTGTTGAATGACATGTTTGTGACACACTGCAGTAAATTATACGCTAAAAAATATATTACAATCCCTGTCGTCACAGATATAAAACTAACTGCCCGTGTGATACGCGGTAAGGTAATGCAGTGTGACTCAACACCATATAAAAACTGTCGAGGGAAAAGAGAGTAGTTTTACTAGACAGAAATATTCGTGTACACGCATTTATAAATAGCGTGGTGTCAGCGACGACCCAAGTAGACATACTGTTTTATTAATGAAATCATGAACCGCTGACGGGCGTGTCTAAACGTGCACTGATATACGCGACTTCCACTTATGCGTGTACGCAACTGAAACAAAGGCCTAAGAAGGGCGTCAGAGAAAAACTGATTCACCGAACGATCAAACGACAAATTCACTGAAAGTGTCATCAGACGACGATCCTCGAAGTACCATGCGATAGTACCATGATTTTTTTATAGAATTATAGTTTAGATTTAAATTATTTTTATAACAATTATAACTGGTGTATAACAATTATTATCCTATACCAATTATATATATAATTATATACTGTATTTATTGCGATGTTTCGAAACATAATATAAATAGGTGAATTTGCATACATAGAGGAAATATATGTAAAAAAACCCATGTATATCATCATCATCATCATCGCATGCGAGCTTACGGCTGTTGCCGCCCCTTTCATCCCAGCTTCCAACGCCCGCAGTTCTTCGCCATACTCCAATACTCTATTTTCTAAGGCGCCGTTCACTTCCGTGTTCCAACTCTTCCTTGGTCTCCTGTTTTCCTTCTGTGTCGGGGAGTTCACTCGCAACCTCTCGTTGCCCATCCTCTTCGCACGGCCATACCACTTCAATCTCTTGCACTCGACGATTTTAAGTACAGTAGAGTCTCGATAGTTCGAGGTACCTCGCTAGAAAAATAATATGTACTCCGAAAATGGCGGGGTACAAGCACCAGAAAAAGATCGTCAACTCAAAAACAAAAACATCGGTATGGAGACTTCCATGGTACACTACTTCCATGTTGTAAGATTTATATTTAAAATCATTTACGAAATGAAATGTTTCCATGGAAACTGCTTCTTTCTACTTACTGCTTCAGCCTTAACCACAGTACTGTGGTCACTAACGTATACCACCTCACGTTATCGCACTCGATTTTCACTGACGATGGAAGTCGATGGCACTGCCGAAACGTCTGGTTTTGCAGAAAACATTGGCGTATGGCCAAACAGGCCGGGAAGGAATTTTAACAACAAACTACTTCTTTGTTGTCGATAACGTAGTACATATATAAAAAATTATCCCCTCCCCCTTCAACTATAATTTTCATTTATAGAAAATTGCCCCCACCCCGTTCAACTAGCCTCTTCATTTATAGATATTTCATCTACGTTTCTACAGTGGATTATTAAGATCTTCTTATCAGGATACTTTATTTATCAAAATTAAGTACTTTACTCTTGTTACAACAAAAAAAGTTTCAGGTAAACTACCCTTTTCCCGTAACCGATCTTCACCAAACACAACAGGCCTTGCGTTCTCTACAAATTAGGGATGTATGCACAAAATTATTTGATTATGATTGAATTTACGGCAGTTATCGTTCGTCATAGACAAAATTAAATTTGTTATCACATAAAACGTTGGAGGTAAACTACCCCTTCCCGTTAACCGATCTTCACCAAAATCAAAAGGTCTTGAGTCCTCTACAATTCAGGGCTGTATGCAAAAAATTATCCGATTCTGTTTGAATTTGCGGCTGTTATCGTTCGTCATAGAAAAAATTACCGTTGTTAAAACAAAGTGTTTCGGGTAAACTAGCCCTTTTCCTTAACCGAGCTTCACCAAAATGAACAGATCTTGAGTACTTAACAATTCAGGAACGTATGCAAAAAAATATTTGATTCTCTTTTAATATGCATCAGTTATCATTCGTCATATAAAAAATTACCATTTTAAAACATAAAACGTTGCAGATAAACTAGCCTACCCCTTTCCCTTAACCGATCGTCACCAAAAACAATAGGTCTTGAGTACTCTACAATTCAGGGCTGTATGCAAAAAATTATTTGATTCTGTTTGAATTTGCGGCTCTTACCGCTTCCCATAGAAAAAAATCTACGTACAGACACTTTTCGAAAAATGACTTTTTTTTCATGTTTGGAGGGTAGTACAATCAGAATCTGCAATTATCTCGAACACGACTTTTTTTGCCATCACCATACTTCCATTTCCTTATGGAACATGGAAGTAAAAAACTGTTGATTCATTTTTAAAAAAGTAAGTTTCATGCAAAGTATTTTGTTTTCAAATATACATACAGTACAGTTTTTAATACTACTGTAGGTCATTTTAAATTTTAGTGTATGCATTTAATAAACAGATATGTGAGTGTTAACGAAAAACTTTTTAAATTTTTAGTTAATCCTCATGATTATAGCGTAATTAAACGAATGACGATTCGTCGTCGATTTTTCATTTTCCTTTCGCTCGCGAATGTTCTCGAAAGCTCGCGCAAATTAGTAAACAAAACCCACATACACAGCACACCAGTTTACAGATTTTGTATACTATTTCTTTTAGATAAATCTTCATATCTTCCAGCATACACTTTACATTATCACGCAGAGATGCTGCACATGTAGTAAGCACAGCGGATCGGCAGATAATACCGGCACTTTGCGTAGCTCGAGGTTGGTTTGGTCCCAATTACCTCGAACTATCGAGACTCTACTGTATATCAATATTGATTCCCAAACACCTTCTTGTTTATGAATTTTTATATGATACGTTAGGTAAATGAAACACATCGACTATTCGGCCCCGATAACTCAGCCCTGCGTACTATCCGGCTCAGTACTATTCGCCATAATTAATAAACAGTTGTACGAATCCAAGGTATAAAACGGTCGACTTGTCTTCATTTTCAAACCTTGTAGATAGAGGGAGGAATATTCAGTGAGGGTAGCTGGGAAAAACTGATACAGCTGAGAAACCGCTCGAGAACAGTCTGGCGGGATTAGAATATATATTTGGAAGAGAATAAAGCCATATTAAAGTCACCGACACGTGAAAACCGTTATATGTTATATGAGAGAAAAGCTGTTACTGTCTGCTTACTATACGTAAGCAAGCAAAATTGGACGTGACAAACTCTGACAGGTGACGCCTTACAGTTTTGTTTTGTTTTGATAATAGTGACTGATAGTGAAAAGCGTGAACAAAATCGACAAAAATAGAAGGCGCAGTTCGATTATACACATTATTGTCACTAGAAAGAAGACGTTAATGAAGACTTCGTTTAGACGTCCCTACAATATTCAATTGTCAAATGATAGGATTGTTAATTGCACTTTGAGCCCGAGGCCATCGTAAAAAAGGAACCTCCATTATCCGTTGATAAAACTGCTTTCGAGCACAGAAAGCATACGGGAAGCCCTAGAACAACGGAACAGGTAGTGTTCTCTTCGTTTCGACGTCCCCTACAATATTCAATCGTCAAAAGTTATGGTTGTTCCTAGTGCTATGAACCACAGGCCCTCGTATAAAATGGTCCTCGAATGTTCGGTGATAAAATTGATATCAAGCATAAAATATATACGGGAAGCCCTAGAACAACGGAACAGGTAGTGTTCTCTTCGTTTCGACGTCCCCTACAATATTCAATCGTCAAAAGTTACGAATGTTCCATGTGCTATGAACCCGCTGTGGTGACCATCATCACCACTAGCGTCATCATAATCAATCAGAAGGACTATAATCATGTCACGTCTTCTTTAGTATGCTTACTTTGGGCCGTGAAGGAAAAGGCGTCCATAGCCTATCAAAAGATATCCTCCAAAAAGCTTGTATACGTCGTTTCAGCCTTCCTGTCTAAACTATGCTCTAATTTCTTACAGTAAAGTAATACCGTCCTCATTCACTGGACGTGTGCTTCACTCAAGTTTTCTTCAAAACGCTTTAAAGGCATTTTTATAGTTTCTGGTCATGATCCCAGGTTCTGAGCGCAGATAACAGCACTGGAACAAGTTACATGGGAAGGAGACATTTTATTCAAGTGTCTTGGAAAGGAGATATTTTATTCAACTTGATCTCTATTAGCGTCTACTCAACAAATCTGTTCAACGTTTCTAAAGTCGATGAACATAGGTCATTGGCAAAAGGTGATACGTGTGGGGCGCCAAAGTGTTCCTTGCGCGAACAACAAACGTGACCCCCCTCGGGAACAGTTTTACAGCCTTTTCTCCTACCTGCAAAAGTATTGCCTTAAACTATTCATTTTGGAAACAGAAGAACTAGTTCCTTATAACTGAGCCGATACGTCTGAATATAGATCATTGTTCAAATCACGTACACGCGCACACACTTTGCCGTTTACAATGCACAAACTCTTCCCTCTCTCTCTCTCTCTCTCTCTCTGTAATGTACCTACTTTTCTCACGTCTATCTTCAAGTACCCTCTCACCAACAGTCTAATAATATAAAGAAAAACATTAAAACATTTATTTCACGTTAATTGCATATGACAACATAACAATATTTACACTGTTACCATTTAGTTTTGATAGGAAGCAAATGCGTGTGTTTGTTAAGTACGCGCGCGCCCGGTGTGTTTCGTGTAGATGGGAGTTTCCCTTCGTCTATACTGTACATTTATATAGGTATAAAATGAAACGCGCGTGTGTATATACTGTTCATGTGTACGTATATTGTGTATAATGAACCTGAATGTACGTATATATTTTTTTTATAGGCCAATAGAACAATATTCGTGCTGCTATCGTTTATTGTTTTGTTACATGTTGTGTATTTGTGCGTGTATGAATCCCGCACGTGTTATTGAGAGTGAATTGTGAACTGTTAGCTTGTAACGGCTCATTACTAGACCTGTTTCTTACAACAATGCCTGTGGGCATACGTGTCAGGTATGGAAGAGGTTGTAAAATACCCTTCTTGGGTTTATTTTTATTGCACCCTAATTGCTCACTCAAGATGTTCTTTCCGGACCCACGCGTGTCACTTTTACCCTAGACCATTTTTTAAAATTATTTAAAAAAAATCTCACCCTCTCTCTCTCTCTCTCTCTCACTCTTGTCCAACCTGGTCAGACTCTACATCAGAATGGCAACGTAACCTAACCTAATTATCATCATATCTTACGTCTCAACAATTCACGAATCAGCTGTGCAGAAATTTCGAAAATCGGTACGAGTTCGATTTCAGCGACCGCCGCGCCGCCGCGAACAGTAGACTACTTTCCAATACACAAGTTACACGAGAAGAGTTAAAAAGTAAAAATGGCGGCGTCGTAACTGTGGAAACGAAATTAAATTTACCTGCGTATTGATCAAACGGCATTACTCACACAATACCCCTACTGGCTGTGCGTTGACATTATATTAAGCCGTTTTGTCTCAGTGTCGAATCGCATGCAGTAAACAAGTGAGAACAATCACTGGCAGTAAACACTACACTAGGCGTCAGACGCCTAGAATTCTATTCCCATGGGCTAACGATACACATTCCGAAATGAGATCATGTAATCCACAATAATTCGCAATTCTTTTCTTTGTTTTACACTGAGAACTGCTTTCATGTTTCAGATTACGTTAAATTATTTCAGTGAAAAACTTCACAATTTTGCCGTAACCTCGTGATTACTGTTAACGTGAACAGACGACGACTGTAAAAATAAATAAAGTCAGGCAAACCGTGTCAATACATTCTCGCCATTAAAATTGTATACACCTTCACGTAACCTAATTGTTTACTCTATATTAATTGATGACTCGTTGGGCACTTGGTGAAACACATTAATACAAAGGTTTTTAAAAACTATATAAACGCTTGGTACGTTTCACAGTTTTTATTTAACTCTGACAGCTGTTTCAGCTTATTCAGCTGTTGTCAAAAAGATCACCGAACAAACTAAACTAAACAAAGGATGTTAGGGTGGTGAACATATATGTTTAAGGCGTGTATCCGGACATGTGGGGGTGTGGTGATGGAGGGGGTGGAGAAGCTAAGGGAAGTTCAAGTGTCTGTAAAACTAAATATAATCTGAATACAAAATATAAAAATTAACTAAACTAAATAACAACTATTAATAAAGGGGATACACAGAATTCGTTTGTTAAATTAACAAAGTAATTAAAAAAGTAACAAAACTTTAAAATAACGAAGCACAGAACGACAGAGATGTCAAAAAAACATATGAACCAACCCGCAGAAAAACATATTACCGGAAAGGTCACGAAAAAGACTTGGATAATTTAAAAGGAGATCTGAGAGAACTGAGAAATTAAAATAACTGGAAAATAAGAGCACAGGAGAGGAATAAATCACTACGCATTTTCAGAGAGTCAAGAACCCTACAACGGTCATAGAACTTAAGTAAGTAAAATTAGTGTTTTTTCCTTTATGGTAAATAAAATTACACACCGTTTCCCCTTTATGATAATAAGATAAAACAGGAAAAAGGAAACATTTGTGACAGTCAAAAGAATAAAAGATTTAAAGTATACTAACATGCACAATTATAACTTTCGTAAAATAACCGCACACATACACACGCTTGAATGGACTTGGTGTTTTGGATGAATACAGTTTTATAGCTAATATAAAATCAGAAAAACTGGCGACCAACCAAGTCAATATAAGCAATGTAGTCGCCACGGAGTCTACATTATAAATGGGAACAACGGAATTGTCTTCATGTTCGAGTGTCCTTCACAGAAGGTCAATAACACGAAGACAGATAACAAAAGCTTTGATGTTCCACACATTTTGTAAGGAACAAAATTTTAATATCAAACTACCGATACTAACCGACTACCAAACGTATCAAAAATACCATACTCATTGATAATAATAATTATTATGAATATTGATTAAGCCAACGATTCTCATGAGCAGTCATCTATCAATGTCCCAGAGCACATTTTAAGGAATTTGCACTAGGTAGCACTAAACCTAAAATTTTATATTTTATTGAAAATTATGTAATTTGAATTTAACTTGACCATGATCATGTTCATTCTTATCTTCTGAAATTAACATCTGAGGTTACAAAACACCGGTGAAAACATGAATAGGTTTATAATTTTTTTTTTATATGTGTTATAGTATTTATTTTGTAAACCGAAAAAATTAACAAACATCTCAAATAGTTCTGTTTTGATACGCCTATGAACCTGGCCTCAGCGTCATGTTAAAATTTTTTGTATCCTGGGAGTTACGTTGGGCTTCAAATCTACAAGGGTTTTAGCATTGTAGAAAGTGTTTTTGTCCATATTTTATGTTTTACAGAAATAAAAATAGTAAGTGAAAATTATTTACATTTGGTAAAGTACCAAATAAGGTATAAATAAAGGTATTGGTAAAGTACTAATAAAGTTAATAAAATGTTTAAGACAGGTAAAATGAAAAAAAGTACCCAGTTTTTACTGTCTTAGACGAAAAGCTCACTTTGAAATTATGTCACTCAAGGAGTTCCCTGAGATGATTTATTATTATAAATCTGGTCATCATTTTCTCACTTTTCGGCACCGGCACAAATACCTGCCACTAGGCGGCACCAAGTCCTTCCACTAGTGACGGATAGTTTATTAATTAAAATATGCTCTGTAATGTCCGTTAAATTGCTACAAACTGTTCACCGACGTATCGGCATCAAACCTGGTGATCGCCAAAACGTGGCGCAAGAAAATCAGGAGTGATACACTGTATAACAGTTCCAAGCGTAAATATGTTACAATGAGAGACGGCTGAATGAAAGCACTATTTATCTCTCGAGCGTTATTCTCACACAAATGCGTTATGTGTCTACTTGTAATGTATAATGTGTTATGTGTAATGCGTGATGCGTATTTTTGTACTTTATTCATTAAGAATTACGAGGATTGTTCAATAGAAACACGGCTGATCTGCTCAGCCGTGACTTCGTCGCCATGGCAACGTAATTCATTTGTTTATATTGTCTGTTTAAGTACTAGTGACGCGTCTGTCAAAAATATTTGCAGTTTGCTCTTTTCTAAGCGTTGTGACTGGATTGAAAAATGACATCTATGATAGAAAATCCGTCCAAAGATAATCTGCGTGCCGTTATTCGGTTTTTGGCCACTGAGGGGCGCCAGCCAATGGAAATTTATACGAGAATGAAGGCTGTATATGATGACTATAGTTATTCTCATACAGCAGTGGTTATAAGGTGCAATAAATTTCGACAAGGAAGAAAATCCACTAAAGATTTGGCCCGTCCCGGACCTGCACGTGCTGCAGCATCAGATGAAAATGTGAGACAGCTGGTAACTGCTTTTCGCGCAAATAGGCGCATCAAAGTTAGAGAACTTTCTCAAATGTTGAGCATCAGAGTGGGAACTGTTCGTTCCATCATTCATAGTCTTGGCTATCACAAAGTTGCTGCTCAGTGTATTCCACGACTGCTTACTTATGAGGAGAAAAATTTCCATTCGGCCTAATCATTACATTTGATGCGCTATCAACAACAAAGTAATGCCTTTCTACACCAAATTCTTGCCGGTAATGGTAATCCAATTGGCGATGTTGGTAATCCAAACGTCAGAGTATGGAGTGGAAGCATGCACAATCTCCGAAGGCCAAAAAATGTCATTTGACATTTTTTTGACATTATTTGTTGTGCTATTAAGTGCGCTCTAAATTTCATTGCCTGAGTTTCGCAACTGATTTGTCTAACCAAATGGAATCAATAATTTAATATTAAATCTATGTCAGTTTGTTTACTCCTAGTGAAAACTTAAATTAGTTTTCCCAAAGGTAGATAGGCCTATAAATTCTCTTGTTTCTTATTTTCTTTTAAAATAGCTAATATTAAAATAAGCTTATTACTTAATAATAGCTATAAGTATATAATAACAGGTATTTATACGTGTTATTTTTTTGGAACGGTATCGTTCGTACCTGTTATTTTAAAAAACTAGTTTAGCACATAATGGGTTCCGAGAACTAACAGTGGAAGCCCACCTGTATCGTATATTATCCGAGCAACGGGCGAGAAAGTTTCAGTAGAAGGCAACTGATTGAACTAAGTTTTTTTGAATGAAAGAATGTCTAAACCTCTACAGGGAAAAGTCAAAGAAGAAGAAAGCATCGAGCGCGCCTTATTACCCACACACTCGAGAATACAGGAAAAATTAATTAGGGTTACCATATGACCTAGGTGAAAAAAGAGGATAACCTGAAAATTTAACAGCATGATCGTTACTTTACGGATCCAAAAAATTTGACAGTAAAAACATTATACATTATGGCTTATAAGGTATTTATGATTAAGTTAAGCATTTTTACAGAGTTTACACAATGTGTAATTTAATCGTACAAATCTGGATAATTCTTTAAAAACTTTTAAAAATTGCAGAATTGATCGAAACATTTGTTATTATCAACGTAGATGTCTGTTCTGGTTCCAAGGAAATTTAAAGTTTCCTCTACATCGACCCAAGAAGGAGGTTCTGAAAGAGTCGTCCATTTGAAGGGCTGAAACTGCTCGTATTGTGCCAACCACTTTTCCAAATAACCAATCATAGAAGAATAAACAGTACCTGCTTCCTCTTCAAACTTTGTACACATTTCAGAGAAACTCACGAATGTAGACGCCTATTAGAATTGGAGAATACGCGGGAAAGAGCTGTAGGCAATGGTAGGACGCCAATGGTACATTTCTGAATGGCGCCGCTGGGAGCACTCTTGCGGGTGACCACATTTTCAGTTTTACGAAAAAAGAGGACACTTCCCTGTTTTTTAAAAAAATCCTCTCGGACAGATTTTTAACACTAAAAAAGAGGACGTGTCCCGGAAAAAGAGGACGTATGGTAACCCTAAATTAGTGAACAAAGATGTATGTGGACAAAAACTGGAACAAACGCGTTTTCCAGTGTCCAGCATCATGGGTTAGTTACCTTGGACAGTAACATCGGTCCGCCGCTGCCGGATCAAACCGTAACCGCGCTGTTAGCCACGGTTCCTTCAAACCCAACGACCGGAACTAACGCGTCTACAGAAAATTGCACAATTTAAATGTTAAAGTGACCTTGGCTTAGTGTACGTCGCGGCGACAGTATTTTTTGTCAAAACGTCCGTCGTTAGCGCTAATGACAAACGGCATCAATGCATTTGAATTACTAAGGCATTGCCTGCCTTTACAGATGACTAAACGACAAAATCGCATTCGTTATCCCACACGTTCCATTCGCTCTTCACTTACGGTCCAATCATCAGCTGAGAAACAATTACTACTAACACTGCCAAAACATTTAAGACTTTTACGGGCAACAGTTTCGGAATACGTGAGAGCCGCTATTTTCCAACAAATTCTGTCGCGGACTTCATAACAGACTCCAACCACACAATCCATCCCAGTTTCAACAGACATAAATTCGTATATGTAGACAAACACAGGCATAAAAACATTATGCCTTTTGGACTTCTTTAATCCAACTTGATGCTGACTCCTTTCCCCAGATATCTGAAGATGTACTTTGTTAACCTATTGTCGTCCATTCTATATAAATGTCCAAAAAATAATAGTTTTCTTTTTCTCATTGTTTCTGTTATATTTTCTATACTTTGATATATTTCATCATTACTTCTTAAATTCCAACCTTCTGAAGTTTTTCGTGGGCCTAATATTTTCCTAACAATTCGTTTTTCCAACATTTCTAGTTTGTCTAAATTATAATTCAATGCTAGACATTCACTTGCATATTATATATTGGGTCCTTCAGTCTTTCGACTGGTTTGTACCCTCCCCGCATATACCCGTGGTGCGTGTGTTAAGGAGTCTCTCACAGGTATAGGGGACCAGACCTACAGTTTAACGCCAGATCCGAACGGCATAGTTGGGGAGGGTTTATACTAGCCAGGATACCTCTCGCTGGTTTCCCATTGCCTTGCGAGGGGGAACGGTCTTATCTAAATCAGATGGCCCCGGCGGGAATCGAACCCGCGCCGACAGCGTAGCAGCGCCACACGCTAGCCACTACGCCACGACCGCTCGATAAATACATTAATAAATTAAAATTTATAAATGTACAATCAAAATAATTTACGCTTTCCCTATAACTATTTTATGGTTTACGATTTATTTCTATTTTATGGAAGGATATAATTAGGACGACTAACCAGTTTCGATCCGGTAAACGGTCTCTTCGAGACTTCGTATTACTGATGAGCTGCCATTCCATACTATAAAACCCGTACCAAGTAAAACCTCCAGGACAAGAATTACATACACAGCACCAAAATACTACACGATTTTAAATTTCAGCACCAACAGATCATCAAGAACTCAGAGAGAAAAGACTACACGTTTAAGTAACAAACACACGGGATTAACCCATCTCTTGGTTGTTAAATACTAATGTTCATTGTTCCCACCCCGTTTAAGGTTCGTTTCTTAAACACTGTCTTCATAAAGGTAAAAGTAAGACCACGCTTGCCAAGTTTTATGAAAATCGATTGAGGCATTTAAAAGTTACCTTGGGGCACAGCCGAAATACTGAAAACACGTTCCTTCAGCAATTTTCTGTTTTAATCTGAATCTTAACACTAATTCAGACTAAAACAAAGACTAATTCAGAGATTGTTTTAAACCTCAATTAATCTAAACTCAAGACTAACTTTCACGCTAGTTTTACAGTAGTCAGTTAATCGACAGCTGTGAATCGTCTTCCCAATGTTCGATAGCAATACCGAGATACCAACCTCTTAAAACACGCCATAATATGTGCTGTCCACTTCTCTCTTTCCTCTTCTTATAATTGTGACTAGAAATTCGCGCAGCATTACACAACGATTTTTCGATATATTTACCAGATAAGATCAAAACAGATGTACGGCACCGATTAACAAAAAACAAACTCTATACTAAAAATATGTATATCACTACCGAATCGGAACACAAAGTTTTTATTGGTAAAAATGTAAGTTTTACCTTATAGCCTGAACCAGTTTTCGCCTATTGTAAGCTTCGTCAGAGGCTGGCACTGGGAGCGCTGTCCCCCATGTTCTTCGTGACGGCGCCGTCGTTTGAAAGATCGATGTTGTGTGTGTGTGCGGGGTGATATGTTCGAATAATACGTGTAATTTGAATTGTGTCTGTTCGTTGAGGATGTCGTTTTTATGTGTTTTCGTGTGTTTGTATATTTCCAATTGTTCAAGAGTGTCTAGTTTTCGGACTTTTGTGTGTACATATAGAATATCCATGTTCTTGTCGATGTTTGTGTATGTGTGGTTTGCTTCAATGAGGTGGTCTGCAAAGGTGGATTCGGTAGTGGAGTGTAGTGTCTTTGTGTGTTCAATATATCTTTGTTTGAAGCAATTCCTTGTCTGGCCTATCTAGAATTTGTTGCAATTTGAGCAATTTAGTTTGTAAACACTGAGCAAATTTGTTTTGTTCTTTGTGTGTGTGGTTCAGCTTTAGAAAACTGAAATCTGTGTTTCCACTAATATTCAGAATATCACAGGGTATTATATATAAGATATATTATAATATTATATATAAGCCCAGCGTTAACGTATATAAAGTAGTCGAAGTCGGCGTCAGATGTCACGCACGGTCAACGCCCGGGCCCGAGAATTGTTTCCAGCCTTACGGTAATTGTGTTAACATTTAGTTTCTCCTACTGTCAACGGCTTGAGAAACGAAGCGCTTTCCCTTTTTGCCGCTTCATTTCACCCGACATATATGTGTACGAGTGCATCCAGCTTCTGAGGCTTTCTCTTCTGTGTGGAACGCGAACGGAAAAAAATTGTATGTTCCCACTGTCTTAATTTAATTCAGTTTTGATTTAGAGTTCTTCAGGTATGTTTTGCGCTCATTAATGAAATTCGCATTGTTAATCTCGTTATTTGAATTAGCAGTCTCTGTAACTCCAACTTCGTCGTCTTTATTAGCTAAAGTGGTAAATATCATGTTCTGGACGAGGCCTTTCAGTGTTTCCAGCATTTAGGACTTAAAAATGGTGAAGACATTGAAAGGTCTCGTCCAGAACGTGACATTTAGCAGTTTAGCAAATAAGCAGGACGAAGTTGAAATTCGCATTCTTGAACCGGATTTACTTATCTATCTAAGTACGCAAGATAAATATGGCTTACTGCCTAAAGAAGACTGCTTCTGAATTCCCCAACTGCACTAGAATCTGCGAGTTCTAGTCATTATACTCAGCGTTTCCGTTCTGCTGTGTTGAGTCCTACTAACAACAGAGACTTCCGCCTGTACTCGTGGCCCGTATCTCTCAAACGTAAATTTATATACTGGTGTAACTCGTCTCTGGGTTTTAAACTCCTGTTTTAAAATTAAATCACCTTACACTTAACCCTAATGGAAACCTAATGAACCTACATGCACTGCACGTACATTTTTCAAAGCGTTAATACACTTCTTTCGGACTAAACCTAACTTATTGTATTATATTATATTTGTATTATTATTATGACAACAATGTCGAAAAACATTATTAATACGTTACACAGACTACAATGAATCTCACCAAGTTAGCCGGCGACACGCGTAAAAATGTACGGGTGAACAAATGCTCATATTACCTACAATTCCGCCCAGGAAAACTTAATGAAGGGACCAAATCTACCGACAAGATTATCGAATTAAAGGTTTAATTTAAAGACAAAACAGAAAAGTGCGTCCCTGAGTACACGCAAGACTCATACTTATTTCGCTTTAATGTTTTAGTAATTAGCTTGTAAATAATTTTAAAATGAAAACATGTTTGAACAGGTATCCAAAGTCACTTATTGTAAACACACACACACAATATTTTTTTAATTTTAAAATATTCCAGGTGCTGTATTTCTACAGTCGTTACCAAATATTTTTTCAGTTTAGGCATAACAATCAGGGAAATTAATTTAAAATGAATTACTAAACAAACCCTCTTTCTGTTTTAACTTTCTCAGGCCACCGATAATACCAGACAAATTACAGTCAAACATTTAGGTTCGCTTCTCGTAAACCATCTTATTCACATTTAACTACACCTCGTCTACAAATATACCACTTCGCTGAGAACAATAAGTAGGCCTAATATTCAGTAATAAACAGTCTATTATATAAATTTTGAAAATTTGTAAATCAACAGATTATCGAATACGTAATTCTTCATGTAATAATGTTGATGTCTATTATTAATAACACACGTATGTATAACAATAAATAAAATACTAGGGGCAGTTGAAAAGTTCACGGAGCAACATCTATAGCCTCACGGTAGAACTAACATTTTTCGTATGTTGTGAGATTCATATTTCGTGTAAACAGCTGTTAATTTCCAAATCTATCTGTCAATCTATTCACTGTTTATCAGCTGTTCGAAATTTACACGCCACGCCTGTTTTAAAAAATTGACAAAATCAAACATCGTGCTTGATTTAATTGTTTGTTAAAAAGGTCTACCGCCAATGGAAAATCACAACGAAATGTTAAGAGACGCTGCGCTTTCAAAAACAATGTTTGTAACTAGGCATTCGAGTTAAATGTGGTCATATGAGTACTGAAGATAATCCCTGCAATGGGCAACAACTCCGGATATTATTAAAAAAAATTCACACATAGCATTGGAAGAGCGGGGACTGAGAGTGAATGAGAGTCCTGAGATCAACAGGCGCCTTACGTGAGCGTGTGTATCGGATTTTAATTCAAGAACTTGGTATGAAAAACTTTGAGCAATTTGGGCGCCCCATTTGGAGTTGTTGCACTTTTGGGGCGTCTACTACGGGGATCATATTCAGTACTCGTACCAGCACGTTTAAACTCTATCCACTTACAAACCATTGTTTTTGAAGGTGCAACCTTTTTCTAACCATTTCGTTGTTACTTTACATTGGGGGTAGACCTTTTTAATACAGAATTCTTGATTTTATTAATTTTTCAAAACTGGCTTGACACGTAAATTTTAAATAACTGTTAAACAATGATAAAACTGACAGATAAATTTGGAAATTAATAAACGTTTACATGAAGTATAAACCTTGGGCCTATATAACACCCGAAAATGTTTAGTTCTACAGGTAAGCTATAAATTTCGCTCCGCGTATTTCAACTGACCCTCGTATAACGATACATTACAAAATATATAATACCATTGCAAAATATGTGATGTGTTGATCAAACTGTAGAATGGTTTTTGTACTATGTAAACGAAAGGTGTGGGAACAGATTGAGGCATTGGGACAAAAGGACGGGAGTGTTGAGTAGGTAAGAAATAAAGCGAAGAATCACCTCAGCTAATAGGTGCTTCTTTGGTGTCAGACCCCTGTACCAGAGCAGAACAATTGCCAGGAGCATCAAGCTGCTTATGTATAAAACACTGATCCGCCCAGTTCTCACCTATGGTTCTGGGACCTGGACCGTTTCTAGAAAGTCTGAGTCAAGCCTGCTGGTTCATGAACGCAAAATCCTCCGCAGTATTTTTGGTCCAATATCTGTGGGAGGTGAATGGAAGAAAAGGACCAACCAAGAAGAGAACACTCTTCTGAATGAACCAGGTATTGTGAAAGTTATAAAACTTGGTAGACTCAGTGGGTTGGACATGTGATCAGAATGGGGGAGAACGAAATACTCAGAAAGGCACTCACAGAACAGATCTATGGCACCAGGAGAGTTGGTAGACCCAAACTACGGTGGGAAGACGGTTGTGAATTATGATGCGCGCCATATCCTTGGGACCCGTAACTGTAGAGCAGCCGCACTTGACCGGGACAACTGGCGGAGACTGTTAAATTAGGCCTTGACTCAGTAACGGGTTGAGAAGAAGGAGAAGGAGGAGGAGGAGGAGGAGAAGAAGAAGAAGAAGAAGAAGAAGAAGAAGAAGAAGAAGGAGGAGGAGGAGGAGGAGGAGAAGGAGGAGGAGGAGAAGAAGAAGATGAAGAAGAAAAAGTGCCTTAGTACACATTTTATTCACACAGAGCAATAGTATAGTCGTCAGTTTTTCGTACTATTATGTACAGTATTTCAATGTAGACTTCGAAAAATGTATTAACTCAGCAAAGGTCATTGTGACAGAAACAAAATGTGTTTCAAACACAGTACTCATGCATTTCCTGTGGACCCGTGTTCATCACATCGAGTATAATTATTGGAATGCATCAACCCTCTTAAGCGCATCATCACTCATTTTCAACGTTTTCTTATTAAGAGTTCCTCCCTTCTTTCTAACCGTGTACGCAAGTATTCAATTTTGTGTGAGCACATAATATCCGTACCCCATCTCACTAGGTACACACACGCCTCAACAAAACACGATCGTCCTCTTTATAACAACTCTGATATCACCCCGTACACGCCGATATTATCTACTCTAGCTAACGAGACTGCACCACCACTTGACATCGCTGTAACAGCACGCTCCCCAGCTAAATATTGAAAGAAAGGGCATCAGAGAGGCATGCAGGCGCTTTCACATCTAATCTGATACCTTACGCCATCACGTCGCCCCTTGTTAAATGGTGTTTTCGCTCTGAATTGCTTCAAACATTTAAACATGATTTTGTTCCACCCAATCGTTACGCACATCAGCCCACATATTCCTGATTATACGGTACCACAGAAGGAACTGGACCCCGAACTCGTCTAAGGTTTGTATAAAACGCACACCGCGCGCGCGCACACGCACGCTGTAAAGGCACATGATGTTTCAGTTACGCACGTGAAATCTAATCCTCTCAGACTGTCACCTTCACTGCTCACTGAAGAGCAGGATCTGGTTCATGATCTTGAATACACCGTCTTTCGAAGCCAGCTTTTGATCAACTTCATAAGAATATTATGTTCTATAAAAATGTATTCATACCTTTAAAATGCAGTCCATTTCGGACGAGGCCAATCATTCTCCTTTAAAGTCAAACACCACTGGTACACAGTGTGTACCAGTTCTGGCCTGCTGGGTAGACGTTTTTCTTGGGAAAGATAAAACTCGGATTTTCGTAATATTTTGAGAGACTGCCGCTAGGGTGCTTGCCGCCCGTGTGCAGTTTTACCTTTGCCGCCCTCCTGAATGTACTTTTCATGTCCCTACTTTGCCACACTATTTAATATGCTCTTAATTAAAAATTGATACAGACATAAACAGTAAAATTGAGAAAAAAAATAAATGTATTTTTCAAAAACTTATTTAGCTGAGTACTTCTTATCGTGCTTCTTAGATGAGTATTTAAATAATTTCGAATCTTATCGGGTAGGTACTTTATAGTTTGCCAGCGTCGACATGCACGCGCCTGTCTACAAAACCACAAACAGACCGCAGTTATAACTCAGATATAAATGTCGCGCAACATTACCTATACGCTTTCTTGCCAAAACAAAGGCTGCTTAGAACACAACTCAATAAACGTTAATGTACCTAGTCCTAGTCGGTATTAATTCTTTTAATTTATTTTGCAATATCTGCTGATGAATTTATTTGGCAGTCTACGGCCGCCCCTTTGGTATCGCCGCCCGTGCGCGGAGCACATTTCACACATATGGTAGCGGCGGCCCTGGAAACGACCAAATTTAGTTGACTTCTGACTTGATTTTTAAAATCAGAGCTAAATTTGTACGCGGAATTTCCACAGGCAGCATGCACGTTTTTCGCGTTCCCTTAGCACATTAGCCTACTATCACAGTGAAACTGCCACTTTCACCATCTTATCGGCTCTCCAAATCTTATTCTTTACAACACTTACTACAACATATTCCAGTAAATTTATTTTCAAACAAACGTTTTCAAAACATGCGTAATAAAATGAGAAGTTTTAGTGTTTTCTTTGAGAATCTGCTATAAACTCTTGGGATAAGCCTTGCCCTTATCTCGAAAATGAGGTATTACGAGGCAAAGGCATCACCGTATTTCAATTCTGAGGCCACCAATTTTTGTAGAGATCCAGGTCAAGTTGCCGACGCACCAACGTACAGTTTTGTACCAATTATCTATATATAACTCAAAGTCTGAGGATTTATGGGTACTGAATACAAATCCACACCGGTACACCGATTGCCGCCAAATTTTGCACAGGTAAAATTTGACACAAGGCGCAAAATACTGTCTAACTTGGAATTTGATATTCTGTCCCGTTCGCACGATTTAGGCCGTTTTAATTATGCCTTTTCGTTGACCCGTATAAAGATGGCAACAACACCATGGAGACCAGAATTAATTACCATAGTAGCAAGTAAATAAACAAATTATATTTAGCGGGATCGGAACTGTACCTTTATTCGTTCCTGCAGTTTTTGTTTTTGATATGCGATTTTATCGATATATTTTGAAATCTGTACACGGATACGTCTTAAACGATTATAAAATTTATGTTTATACGTATTTCTGATGATTCAATGAATAAGTAATGGAATATATTAAATACAACTACTAAAGATGTGAACAACACTATGGAGACCAGAATTAATTATCATAGTAACAGGTAAATAAACAAAAGCTATTTAGCGGCATCGGAACTGTACATTTATCTATTCCTGCAGTACATTTTAGATGTTTTATATAATATGCGATTGTGTCGATATATTACGATGTGGAAAAGAAGAAGTGTACTAATTGTAAATTGTCCTATTACTTAATGCAAAGCGAAAATACGTGTTGTTTTCATTTGTGAGGTTAGGTGACAACGGTTTTTGGTTTTTAGTTTACTGCTGAAATATATAAAAGCCATGGTTGAGGAAAACATGGCGTTTAATGTGTTACAAAATGCTTCTAACACGGTAACACTTAAAATATAGAATTTAGCGTTTTTGATTTAACAGGTACTTTATAAATATCTCCAAAGGCTTTATAAACGGGTACTTTTAAATCTCCGAAGGCTGTTGCACCAACATAATAATTCAGTACAAGTTAAAATAGTACAAGTGTTGAAAACAGCTTTGGAGAGAATTTGACTAATGAGTACAAAATTGTTATACGAGCTGACAGAACGCCGTATAGACATAAACAATAAAAATTATATTAAAATACTTATTAAAAGTCCAATATTCGCGTGCGAAGCTGCGGGTAAACAGCTAGTATGTATATAATGCCGAAATATAATTTAAGAAAAAAGTAGAAACGTTAAACATAGACGTGTCACACGAATCATCAGACCGAACATATGTTTTTACGGATGGAACAGAACACTGTAATGAAGAAACCGGCCAACCAATAGTCTACTACTATAGTCAGATCAGTTAACAACCCCTACATTAAATCTGTATATCAATTTTGAAAAAAAAATGTAGATAATAAAGGGCGCAGTACATAATCTTGAGAATCCTTTAAGATAAGAAATTCAAATTGGCAAAGGCCTTTACTCTAAGCCGTGAACTGTACCGAAAGAAAAACCTTTACATAAGCGCGAAAGTCCGCCATTACAACGCTGTGATTAGGCCGGTGATCATGTATGGAATGGAAACAACGTGCTTTCAAAATTTGGAACCTCTTCTTAAAATTGAACGAAGAATTCTTCGGAAAATTTATGGCCCCAAGAAAAACTGAAGATGGGTACAGGCATAGGCCCAAAGAAGATCTGTACAGGGATCTGGAAACGGCTTTCCGAAAAAAAAGACTGAGATTGCTTGGACATATGGTTCGCATGGATCGGTCCAGATTAAATAAACAAATTTTCAAATATATCTGGCAACTTTCCAGTCTGAACGGATACACCAACAAACAACTCAAGGAGGAAATGATGAAACTGGGTATCTCTTTGAACGACTGTGTGGACAGAAATACATACAGAAACAAAATTCAAAATCTTGAGGTTCTCTGCGGTGAGAAGAAGGCGAGAAAGGGGTGGACAGTGGAAAGGAAGAAGGTGATGGCCTGTTCGTCTAAAAAAAAAAGGTGCAATACATAATAGTGCCAACACATTTATTTGAGTAACTCTTTTGATTTATTACCGTGGTTCGAAAGATTACTAGTAGTTTTAAAAGCATTAACAAATGAACTCTGTACTTTTAAAACGATCAACAATTTGTTAACAGCATCTCATATTCTTGGGTATTTAATTTCACCAGTACTTAATTTTACGAAAAGAAATAATAAGCTAAAAGATTAGTTGGATGAATCCGATCTGCAGCCATCACACAAGATTACGTTAGTTAAAAAGCAAACAAAACGTTCTCGTTATGTGTTTCCAGAGTACTGCAATAAATAATATAGGACGTAGGGAGGAAAGAGGGTAGCGGTACGCGTGCGTCTGTCTGTTGTCTGCCTTGAACAAACATCGCCGCGCTCGCTGTCCAACCCATTCATCGCTTTGTGTCTGTCCAATCACGTTAACAACAGCAGTCTGTCCTGTCTGCGTTTGGAATACAACCACACACGCGGCAAACGAATACGAGATGTTAACCAGCCTTCATTGTTTCTCATCTGTTTTCCAGTTTAATTAAAGCGCATGTGAAACTACGCAAAGTGTTCTATAAATTATAACAATGGTAACATAAATCTGTTTTACGTTTGTCATTTTTTGATGTTCTCCTGCTGATTGTGGCCGGTATCAGTTCGTCCTAATGCAACAACAAAACTATTCAAATATTCATAATTCTAACAGACGTTCAGTTAAACTTAGTGCCTAAATGGCTGTGGAATCAGGTAAATTTGAATACCCGAATGGACGTGCAAGGTTAAACTTTAAATACTGGAATTATCGTCCTCGGTGAAAGTTGTCATCATCATCATCATCTTCAAGGATTAAACCAAGCATGGTTTGGTACGGTTTCAAATAGGCAAAGATTAGAGCTGGTCACTCCAGCGCTTCCTCGGAAGTACCACACCTCTCCGTCCCCTCGGCTTATAGTCCCATAGTTGTTTGGGGATGCGGCGGCAGTCATCCATCAGGCAAAGGTGTTTCTGATGATGACACCATAGGTGTCGAAACTCGAGTCATCCTATATTGGATTTTAAGAAGCGTGACAGAAGGTAATAAACCTATTTTATAGTCTTAACCGCTTCTGGAGGCAAATAAAATGTTTAAAGTAACATAAATGTCCTCTATGATATCAGTGAGATTAAACACCGACGTGTCTCGTACGACACTCGTGTCGCATCCGGCCCTTTGTAGCACAAATAGGCCTTTACTTGTTAGTTACAATGTTAAGTACGTAGTTTTGCATAACTAACGCCTGGCATCATATGCTGGCAACCCTCTCTGATGATTACTTACGTTATCTCAGCTGACCTAGTCTCTGTAACGTACTTACCTAAGAGTAATACTTGTTACTGACGTTCGTCAGTAATCATCGTTACTTCTGCTACATGACTGAAGCACTTGCTTCTCTGAGATCAAGTACTTGCTCATCGTTTTTTGCCTCTTCTACATGCCTTCTTCCTCTTGCTTTGTACTCCAAAGCTTATTTAGGCAATCTTTCGTTACCCATCTTTTCTACGCGTTCTTTCTTCTTATGGCTCGCATCTTATATTTATTTTTAATTTTGATACATTTCTTATTATCATTTATCTTTATCTCTGATTATCTTTTACTTAGAATTTCTAATTCTGTCACTCTAATGCATTCTTTCACGCCTCGTAGGAACTTCACCTCAGAAAAATGATTTTTTTTTTGTCTTAACCTCTATCACTACCATATAATAAAAAACGCCAGCTACCGTTTTTAAAATTTAATTTTAGCATTTGATCGGACTGTGTTATTACATGTTCTATTGATGCTTCTACGTATCATCTGACGATTACGCATTTTACTATCTACGGAACTCTCTCTATCAGAACTTATTATTCTTCTTCTTCTTCAGCGGCGCAACAACCCATTACTGAATCAAGGCCTCCTTTAACAGCCTCCGCCAGTTGTCCCGGTCAAGTCCAGCTGCTCTCCAGTTCCGGGTCCCAACAAGGATATGGAGCGCATCATAGTTCAAACCGACTTCCCAACGTAGTTTGGGTCTACCAACTCTCCTGGTGTCATAGATCTGTTCTGTGAGTCCCTTCCAGGGTATTTCATTCTCCCCAATTCTGATCACGTGTCCAGCCCACTTGAGTCTACCAAGTTTTATAAATTTCACAATATCTGGTTCGTTCAGAATAGTTTTCAGTTCTTGGTCGGTCCTTTTCCTCCAAATCACTCAAATAGTTAAAGTGATTTACTTGCTCAAATATTTTGTAGCTAATATTTGTACGCATTTTAGATAGGTATAAATGGTTCCTCTCCTAAAAACCTAAATCCTATTATGGACACTTTTACATTATGTGCCCGTCACATATTTTACACAGGTTATAAATCCAGCGCTGCAATTCACCTTCCCTTTCTTGAGTAATTAGCAGGTCGTCCGAGAATTTGTGTATCAGTCTCGGGTTAATGACGTTCATAAAAACATTAATTTATTCCATACCAATAACACTGTGTTAATCGTCAAGACCATATTCTCGGCAATTATTACGTCCATGTTCCATAAGGAAATGGAAGTATGGGGATGGCGAAAAAAATCGTGTTCGAGATAAGGGCTAATTCTGATTGTACTACCCTCAAAAGAAGAAGAAAAGTCATTTTCCGAAAAGTGTCTGTGTATCCGTGTAGAATTTTTTCTATGGCGAACGATAACTGCCGCAAATTCAAACAGAATCAAAGAATTTTTTGCATATGTGCCTGAGTTGTAGAGGACTCAAGACCTATTGATTTTGGTGAAGATCGATTGACGGGAAGGGGTAGTTTACCTGCAACGTTTTATGTTTTAACAAGAGTAAAGTAGTTAATTTTGATAAATAAAGTATCCTGAAAAGAAGGTTATAATAATACACTGTAGAAAGGTAGATGAAATATCTATAAATGAAAACAGTAGTTGAAGGGGGAGGGGGTAATTTTCTATACATGAAAATGATAGTTGAAGGGGGAAAGGATCATTTTTTATGTGTACTACGTTATCGGCAACAAAGAAGTAGTTTGTTGTTAAATTCCTTCCCGGGTTGTTTGGCCGTGGTCCAATGTTTTCTGTAAAAGCAGACGTTTCGGCAGTGCCATCGACTGCCATCATTAATGAAAATCGAGTGCACTAACGTGAGGTGGTAGACTATACTTTAGTGACCACAGTACTGTGATTAAAGCTGAAGAAAGAAGTAGTTTCTATGGAAATATTTCATTTCAAAAATGATTGTAAATATAAATCTTAGAACATGGAAGTCATTTATGGTTCTCCATACCGGTTTTTTGTAGTTTCGATACTTAATGCAAAACGACACCACTGTATGTAACCCTTCGGATTATTGACTCTTCCTAAATCAGTGACACCGTTGTAAGACATACCACACTTTGCTACTCATTAATCTAGCATTATCTTATTAACCTCCACTAACGTCTGTAAAATTACATAGATTAAACGTATATTCGTATACAGTTACGCGTGCTATGTTATTACTACTGATTAATTACTGCTAATCGACTGTGAATTATTTATGTGGCCTAATAATAGAAAAGTCTAATACGTGTAGTGTCAGTTTCCTTTTCTGAATATTGAGACTATGCAAAAAGTTACTGCTTCGCCCTTTATTAGATAAACGGCTTTCATGTTGGCTTAACATTTAAAAAACAACGACATATTTGCGAACCGTTTTCCACTGCTGCTTTCTTCATGTACGAACATATGTACATTTTAATGCGCTGCTTCTTCCTGTTTCACTCCCCCCCCACACACACACATGCACACACAATGATTTTCCTTGAAAAACATTTACATACACATATTAACACTTTCACTGTGAACTTACTTTTAGGTTTTTTAGGTTTTGGGAAATCAAAACCTAAAAGCAAGTTCACAGTGAAAGTGTTAATATGTATATATAAATATTAATAAGTGAATGAAGAGGATGTACCAACAAGATAATTATTGAAAAACATGTCTGAATAGGTATCCAAGTCACTTACTGAAAAACATATATATACTATTTACCGTATTTCTTCCGTCATGTGACTTCGTGTTGCGTTCGATTGATTATCTTTACGCGTTTCGAAACACATGTTTCGTCTTCAGAATAAAAAATCACTCATTGGTCCCACTCGAGTTCCCACTCATGTAATGCGGATATCTGTACGACTGTTTTTAATATTTGCAATTTTGATGTTTAACGACCTCATTTTGAGTGATTTTTTTTATTCTGAAAACGAAACATATGTTTCGAAACGCGTAAAGATAATCAATCGAACGTAACATGAAGTCACACGACGGAAGAAATACGGTAAATATTATATATAATGATTTTCCGTTAAGAACATGCCAATAGATAAGCACTCAATACTTTATAATTTTATTTCTTCCAAGATCGTATTGTTGTTTCCCCTGAACATCGCGTAGGCATACGATACTGGCACATACGAATGGATAACTAAAATAATGCGCTTGTTTTTTTAATGTTCGCATTTGACGGACTGTTATTTCGGCTTCTCGCTTCTCAATAAGCGTTATTCTTCCCGTCCACAATCACTTAACTTTACACACTTCACGTGATGTTCTTAGCTCATGATGTAGTGCTCTTCCTTACAGCACAAAACACACCTGGGAGATTGTAAGATAGACATTCGGTTCAAATCGAAGAAATTATTTCGGTTTGAAATAATTGAAGAAATAAGGGTTACAGAAAATACGTTTAGGAGCAGCAATTGAAAAAAAAACTGAAGTGAGACGAATGAGTCGAAAAACTTCATCTCTAAAAGAAAGAAGTAGAGAGAATCCTCATTGCAACTATTTAATAAAACGGTCGCCGACAACAAACTGCATATATTACACTAAAATCGATTAATTAAAGTAGTACCTAATCGATATAGGTTAATTACATTTATTACATTAAACATTAATTAATTAAATTTCACTACTAAGCATATGGCTGTTTTAGCAGAAAAGGAAATTATCCTGTACTCGTGAAATTAGAACAAGAATTGCTACAGCGAAAGAGGCATTTAATGGGAAGAAAAGATTGCTGTGTGGCAAAATTAACAAGAATTTAAGAAAAAGGTTGGCCAATGTTATGTGTGGAGCGTTGCTTTATAGGGTGCAGAGACATGGACACTGAGGAAGGAGGATGAGAAAAGATTAGAAACATTTGAGATGTGGGTTTGGCGAGCAATGGAAAAAGTGAGGTGGGTTGATAAAGTAAGGAATAATGAAATTTTAAGAAGAATAGGGGAAGAGAGAAGAATCCTGAAGGTAATAGAAAATAGGAAAAGGAATTGGTTAAGTCATTGTTTAAGAAGACACTGCTTGTTTACAACTGCCATGGAGGGTGTCACAGAAGGAGAAAAAAGAAGAGGGCGTAGAAGAATGAATTAATAGATAGCATTAAAATCAGAGGGTGTTATGAAGAAACGAAAAGACTGGCATGCGACAGGACAGCTTGGAGAGCTTTTACCATTTGAAGACCTGCCTTAGGGCAGAACACCTAATAATCCACATATCCCAGTAAAGAAGCCGTTATCAGTAGCACAAAAATGCTTTGACCGTCTGCATTCAACAACTGAGATCTACACAGATTTAAATTCTTATCGAAAACTTCAAAATCCTGAAAGCGTACAATGTAATTATTTTTTTCTGTAAACTTTTAGAAACGTTAAAATGTAGAGACAGCTCTCGCACGATAAAAATGAACATCACACATGGGTCGTACGATCGACACGACTCACTACTGCACAAAGCACTGGGAGGCAGAAGACCTATATCGATTTCGCTAAAAGGTTAAAACAGCCAGGGGTCTGTTGAAAATTTGGAACTCAATTATCCCCGCATGACGTCTGAGAATCGAGTCTGTCCACAGACAATGAGTTTCAAAGAAAAGTTCATAACATTCTTCTTTGCTGCAAACTTAACAGTCTCGTTGCATCGCTGCTCGCTGGCGTCGAAACTGCGGATACAATACGTGTTTCACCAGACAAAGCTACTTACTCGTACCTCGACTTCTCTCACCTGGGGCGCATTCATTCTCGTCAGCGATGTGGTACCGTCTCAATTCGCAAACACCTGACGGTTGGCTGATTCGACCTAACTTGTACGTCTGCGTAATTAGTCACGGATCGCGCACAAACGTACGGTAACACAAGTTATGCTATGCTAATGGTACAGTACGCTTCCTTCGTGTCGCCAGTCTGCGTATCAACTGCTTAAAATGCATACAAAACCTATTTATAATTAATTAGAAAAGAATCCAATTTATCGACATACCGCCGTCCTATAATTACAACGGTACTGTAGCCTGACCTTAACGCAAATGAGTGCAGGTGCTGTTACGGCTTACCACTTTTAAATTTATACGATTTTGATTTTAGAACGAAGAGAAGACTTTCCATTCTGAATAAGTAGATGATGCATTTCTCTTTTGCTATAAACGTTTAATTTACTTGGCCTGCATAAATTTCAATTAAAATTCCCACAAAATTTATAAGGGGCAATTACAAAATACTAGAGCACCAAAAAATTATATCCGCTTTATAATTTTATTTAAACACTCTCCAACAGCGAAAAGTTTAACTTTTTGTTGTATATTAACAATTGTTTTCTGCCTCTTCGTCTTCGGTTTTTGATTCGTGAAATTATTGATACACTGTTAAGCATTATCAATATTTTAAGACACTACTTGATATTTAAGTTATACGCTTTCTTTGCCTCATGAAATATTAAATACACCCTTGCCCGTACAAATATATTGCAATAATACATACATTTGCATATTTACCCAGGGCAGTAAATAATTTGCATATTTTGTAAATAATTAGCGTAAAGAGAATATGACGAATAGTTTTAAAAATTTTGTGTGTGAAAGTACAGGCGTGTACATGCGAGAACCTGTCTAAAGTGTACACCTACCCGACAGTGTAAGTCATTGTGTGTGTGTGTGTGTGTGTGAACCAGCACTAATCTGCATTATACTACGACGGGGGGGGGGAGATGTCTTTGTGTATGGATTGTTGGTTTTTATTATTAAAATTAGGTACTGACATGATTAAAATAAATTAATAAATATGTTTTTTACCTGTTACCAAAGACATATCACAATTATAAAAACATCATTGGAATAAGGACATTTAAAGCGACTAGTACGGTACGGGATTGTAAAAAGAGATCTAAGCCAGCGAAAGAAACAGACTGGAATCTTATGGGCAGAAGAAAGAAGACAACATCTCAGAGAAACTAAATACATGAGACGGAGGAAGGGAGACGACTGAAAAGTAGCCACCGCTCTACATGTCCTCTAGAACAGTGCTTCCCAAAGTGGGGTCCGCAGACAATTTTGAGAAAAATTAGAATATACCGTAATTTTCTCCGATTTTTATGCTCTAAAATCTACTTCTTAAAATATTAAAACAACTAATAGAAGAAGATTAGTAGAAGATTCCAGTATTTTTTTGGAGGGGGTTTAAACTAACTGTAATCGTAAAAGTAATTTCCAACTAATGGCTTTAATAATGTCTTTAAATCATGTCGTGTAGCAGATATTTGTCAGCCGAACTGACTAGACCACTCTCTTACACTACAAAAAGAAGAACTTTCAACTGACAGTTAATTAAAATTACAGTTTTTGCAATTACAGCTATCTGACTTCTAGTTATATGTAATAACTGACTATCCTGAACTCGCAAAAAAGCTTTGAAGCGTTTAACTGTGTTTCCCTCTACTTATTAGAGTGAAACCGCAGTATACCTGGTCACGTACTTGAAGTCAAAGCTAAGAAATAAACTTGATGTCGAGAGTGACTTAATATTGAAATTATGAGACATTAAACCCAATACTGCAGAGCTAATTGTTCAAAAGCAGCTTCAGTGTTCGCATTAAATTATGTTTGATACCATTAATATTATAAGTTTTCAAGTTAAGAGAATTTTGATTTTAACACATTTTAAATAAAATATAAGAGCTTCATCATATTTACTGTTTATTTTATTTCAGAACACGACGCGGTCCGTAAGTTTTAAAATTACATGGGGGGGGAGGTCCGCGGCCTAAAAAGTTTGGGAACCACTGCTCTCTCTCTCTCTCTCTCTCTCTCTCTCTCTCTCTCTCTCTCTCTCTCTCTCTCTCTCTCTCTCTCTCTCTCTCACACACACACACACGCACGCACGCACGCACGCACGCACACACACACACACACACACACACACACACACACACACACACACACACACACACACACCAGTTTCCACACAAAACCGTCTGCGTAACCGTTGAACGACGAGAGTGAAACAATTCGCGCGACAGTGATTTCACGGTATCAAAACGCCCTGATGTCGCGCATGTGATAATTCATACACAGTTTATACCGTTGTTATATCTACTTTACTGTACTGAGTCACAATAAATCGACGCTGATGTAAGCGTTCAAGTACGTGTATACTAGACGTCTGCATACAGTCATGCACGCTATTTGTCAGTCTGCTCGCTGTATATACGTTGAGACAACGTGCTCTTGGTAATTTTATTTCACATAGGCCTATTGTTTTGCACATAGAGAAATTGTAAATTCTGACCACACGTAACTCGCTGCCATAACTGACAGAATATATAACTGGTATCGACAGAGTTATGGCAGTAAATGACTCCATATATCTTGGCTACCGGATAAACAGCACTAACGACATCAACACTGAAATAATAAGAAGAATATATCTCGCAAATAAAACATATTATGGATTAAAAAAGCACCTGACATCTACCTTCATCTCAGGAAGCAAGAAATCCAAAATCTACAAAACACTTATCATCAGACCAGTGCTGACATATGCTTCAGAAACCTGGACAATGACAAAATATAGCGAGATACTTCTAGGCTGCTGTGAAACAATACAAACATACGCTAAGAACAATACGTATTTAGAGGAGTACAAGAAAATGGAGTGTGGCGCAGGCGCTATAATTATGAACTATACCATCTATACAAAGAGCCGGACATTGTCAGGATAATCAAATTATACAGGCTAAGGTGGGTTCGACACATAGAGAGAACGCACGAAGGACAGCCTACGATACCAGAAACCAATGGGTAGTAGAAAAAGGAGAAGACTCCGAAGTAGATTCAAAGACCGAGGACCTCGGAAAGCTGAACATCAGAAACTGGAAAGCCAGGACACGCAATAGGGAGGAATGGAATCGACTCTTGGAGCAGGCCAAGACCCACCAAGGGTTGTAGAGCCACGGCTGATGATGATTGACAGAGTTCTTCCGTACTTTGTTCACTTTTCCAATATCGAAGAAACACGTGTTCTCGTCACCATTTTACAGTTTTCCTCCAGTACTAGCCTTAAGACATGTTGCTGTTTACGGATGTGTAGCTTTCGTTGCATCTTTCCAAGCAATCGACCGTGAAATAACCAGTTATGAGGCGAGCGAACGTGCCATGCAGAGACACGTACGTATGCGTGCACATGCCTCCTTAATACACGTAAGCGACATCATTGTCAGGTGACCCTCGAATAGAACCCAGCGAGGAGAGCGCCTGCGCTATTCTGCCTTTCACGTCTAAAATGCAAGTCGTTTCGGCTGTTACAATTTTTACTTCCATGTTCCACAAGGAAATGGAAGTATGGTGGTGACGAAAAAAAATCGTGTTCGAGATAAGAGATGATTCTGATTGTACTACCCTCAAAACATGAAGAAAAGTCATTTTCCGAAAAGTGCCTATGCCTGTGTGTAGAATTTCTTCTATGGCGAACGATAACTGGCGCAAAGTTAAACAGAATCAAATAATTTTTTGCATATGTGGCCAGTTGTAGAGGATTCAAGGCCTATTGATTTTGCTGAACATCGGTTAAGGGGAAGGTGTAGTTTACCTGCAACGTTTTATGTTTTAAAAAGAGTAATTTTTTCTATGGCGTACGATAACTGCTACAAATTCAAATAGAATCAAATAATTTTTTGCATATGTGCCTCAATTATAGAGGATGTAAGGTCTGTTGATTTTGGTGAAGATCGGTTACGGAGGAGGGGTAGTTTACCAGCAACGTTTTAACAAGAGTAGAGTACTTAATTTTGATAAATAAAGTATTCTGGAAAGAAGATCGTAATAATCGACTGTAGAAAGGTAGATGAAATATCTATAAATGAAAAGGATATTTGATGGGGGAGGGCGTAATTTTGTATAAATGAAAATGATAGTTGAAGGGGGAGGGGATAATTTGTTATATGTGTACTAGGTTATCGGCAGCAAAGAAGTAGTTTGTTTCTAAAATTCCTTCCCGGGCTGTTTGGCCGTGGTCCAATGTTTTCTGCAAAACCAGACGTTTCGGCAGTGCCATCGACTGCCACCATCAGTGAAAATCGAGTGCGCTAACGTGAGGTGGTATACGTTAGTAACCACAGTACTGTGGTTAATGCTGAAGAAAGAAGTAGAAAGATGTAGTTTCTATGGAAATATTTCACTTTTAAAATGATTTTAAATATATATCTTAGAACATGGAAGTCATGTATGGTTCGCCATAACGATATTTTGTTCACTTTTGCAACGCACAATTCAAATCGATTTAACGATTCTTGCGTCTGAGAGGGAAAGTGGTGGAAGCGGCGCATTGCGGCTTCGAATCCATCATCCCATGGAGTCTGTCAATTGACATCGTTTTTCGCAAGACGCGGTTTTTTAGGTCCACCAACAATAACGAGCACCTAGTTTCGTCAGATAGGAAAGCTATAGTCCACGTTTACTGCAAGTCACACAGTAGCTAATTATGGTAGGCGCAGTTAACGGAACAACATCCCGACCTTCCTTCCTTACCTTCCCGTACTCGCCGTTGATCTGCTCCAACAGACTCGATCTCCCGCCCCGCGACCGACTGCCAATTTCTCCGCGTCTCGCCCAATGCTGTCCTGCCAGCGGGTCCATGGTCTTCCACTTCTTCTTGGTACCCAGTATCTGTACCTCCATTACTTTATTCGGTACTCGGAAGTCACTCCTTCGCTTTATACTGTACCACATTCTACAGTTCTTACAGTTCTGGGTTCTTTGTCGTAACTGAACCCGATCCATCAACCACCATTGAAAAGACAGTATTTGGTGCTCTTTCAAGAAACGGAAACACGTGTTAATGTGTGAATGGCAACGCTGGACGATAATGTCACGTATTTTCGGTGGAAAATCTGTTGCTAGTGACTTGGTTGGCATAATTCGCGTGACGACGCGGCGGCCGCCCAAAGTAGCGTCGGCGTCTGCAAGCATGGTATGATTTTCGTACTAAATTATTTCAGTGCAACGTTTATAACAGAATTATGTTTTTGGTCTCTACTTTCGGGAACATCAATTGTGGTACGCCGGCCACAGCCGGTTTCCATAGACGTGACGGGTAGGCCTGCATTGGTATAATACATAAAATAAAGGAGGTCGAGCTGATAGTCCGGGCGTGCTGCAAACTCCGTTGTGCACAATGGTCTTGAGGCGACTTAGAACTAACGACGTAAGCGAGTGCACACTCAGTCGCGGTAATAGCTCCGTTTGGGGCTAAAATTTTGTTTACGTCTTAACCCCCCCCCCACCCCAACTAGGCCATCAAAAATATTCCTCAGTACTCGGCACTTCGAATACGTCCAGCATCTCTTCGTCCTCCAACATGCCATCACTAAAAATAAAAAATTTAATTTGTTTTACGAAAAATTAAAAGAACTGGCCATGATAGTTCTAGGCCCATAGTCCCAGGCTCGTAACAGGTACCTAAACCCTGTAAAGATGAAAAATTTGTAAATTTACGCTAAAAAAGATTAAAATGAGAAACTTGAAATTTTACATCATTTTTAAGTTTGTATGCCTGCGGTTAAGGTTTTAAATTTTTAACATTTACCGTGCATATTACTAGGTTTACATCATCGTCAACTGGGAAATGAATTCATTGTGTGTGGTCTCCAAGTTGCATTAATTAATTGAGATAATAGGTAGATACATACCTGATTATATTATTCTTCCTGCAACTTCAGTCGTTGGGTACGACGCGTTTCGGGCTCACAGTCCCATCTTCACGTAACAAAAACACTCGAGGCGAGCTCGTCAGTACAAAACAATTAACACGCACATAAACACTGACTTCATTATACTGTACACACATATCGCGCGAGGACACGGTGCGCATCGCCGAGAACATAAAAGTGTACTGGCTGTATAAAGTTCAATGTAAAGATGTGCCGGTAATACTCCTCATGTCTGTGCTAGCTCGTGTATTATAGCATCAAGGAACGCGTTAGATTTTAACGAGACCGCATCGTTCAAAAGGCACTCCTTCCGTAATCTAGCCGCTTTGTATATCCCGTATTCTTCCGGTGCATCCATATATCGGCCTTTTTTGCAATAATGTTTGGGCTTAAAATTAACGGAGAAGTCAGTGTAACTATGATTACAATCAATAATTAGATGTTGCGTTGCGCGTATGTCGATTTACTTTGGGAAGTGAAGTCTGAACGCTAGGGCTGAAGTTTACGGTATTCTTCTCTTGGCATTGTTTCGTATTCAGACGTTTCTGTAATGTCAGTAATACGTCACTTCCTATCACTAAAGAGCTTACTGTCTACCTGCCAGTAAATACGAGTACATACGATTCTGCCAGTGCTAACTGCAGTCGCGACTGAACTCACGCAATTCGTATGGAAGCTTTCAGATGTAACACAAATAACAGACGTCTGCTGACCGTGAGAGCTGAACACACAAACACATCCGTTCAATCGGTAAAAGGTTTTACCCTTCATACGAGACAATGACCTACTTGCAGCTGACCTGACGATTGCGTACCTCAATGAAAGGTCTGTCTTAGTGCATTCATACAGACGCGTTCGAAAGTTCACTAGAAATTAATAAAATTTCACGATTCGTATGTAAAGACCGCAGAACCGTTGGATGGTACAAACAGTAAACTGTTCACGCGTTAAGCAAAGAACTGACGATGGCGCACTTTGAATCATACTCCCTTATTGTAAATAGAATTTAGTTAATATTCGTCTTATTCTCTTGAACACAATTAAACAGTCTGCTTTAGAGTCCACGAATAACAAAAAACAATAAAATCAGAACTATAGCCGAAAGTATAGTTCTTGAAACTATATGGAGGAGAACTGTGGGAAATTAATAAAAGAAATAAATCCAAAATAAGAGCTATGGAGATGGATTACTGACGGAGGTGCTGTAGACTAACACTAGATAGAGTGAGAAATGTGGAGATAAGACAAACAATGGGAATCGACCTTGACATTACAGAAACAATAAAAGCAAGAAGACAGAATTGGTTCGGACACCTAAAAGGAATGTTGGATGAGAGATGGCCAAGGAAGGTATGGGAATGGACTCCACCCTCTAGAAGAAAAAAAGGAAGACCTAAACATTCATGGAAAATGGACGTCGAAGATGCAATGAATGCAAGAGGACTTACAAAACAGGACTGTTTAGACCGGCGCCAGTGGAAGCTAGGATGCGAGAGGCGGCGCTAGCCAGACAGACACTTTTCAAAAAATTATTTTTCTTCATGTTTTGAGGATAGTACAATCAGAATCAGCCCTTATCTCGAACACGATTTTTTCGCCATCACCATACTTCCATTTCCTTATGGAACATAGAAGTAAAACACCACAGGCTTGATGTTTACTGCCAAGGTGAGTGAAATAGGTGTAGGTTCGAAAATTATGGGCCGAGCGTAGTGCTTTTACTTCCATGTTCCGTAAGAAAATGGAAGTATAGTGATCGCAACAAAAATCGTGTTCGAGATAAGGGCTAATTCTGGTTGTACTACCCTCAAAACATGAAGAAAAGTCATTTTCCGAAAAGTGTGTGTGTAGAATTTTTTCTGTGGCGAACGATAACTCCTGCAAATTCAAACAGAATCAAATAATTGTTTGCATACGTGCCTGAATTGTAGAGGACTCAAGGCCTATTGAATTTGGTGAAGATCGGTTAAGGGGAAGAGGTAGTTTACCTGCAATGTTTTATGTTTTAACAAGAGTAAAGTAGTTAAGTTTGATAAATAAAGAATCCTGAAAAGAAGATCATAATAATCCACTGTAGAAACGTAGATGAAACATCTATAAATGAAGAGGTTAGTTGAAGGGGCGGGGTAATTTTCTATAAATGAAAATGATAGTTAAAGAAGGGAAGAGGATAATTACTTATATGTGTACTACGTTATCGGCAACAAAGAAGTAGTTTGTTGTTAAAATTCCTTCCCGGGCTGTTTGGACGTGGTCCAATGTTTTCTGCAAAACCAGACGTTTCGGCACTGCCATCGACTGCCGTCATCAGTGAAAATTGAGTGCGCTGACGTGAGGTGGTATACGTTAGTGACCACAGTACTGTGGTTAAGGCTGAAGAAAGAAGTAGTTTCTATGGAAATATTTCATTTCGAAAATGATTTTAAATATAATTCTTAGAACATGGAAGTCATGTATGGTTCTCCATACCGATATTTGTCTGTATGATGTCTTCAAGAATTTTTGTATCTACTTTGTATTTTTGTTCAATTCAGATATAATACGATATTTATACCGTTTCCAATCGAAAGCGTACACCAAACGTGAGTGTTCAGAAAGTAGCACTAAAAGCATCCAATATAAGTTTAATTAAAACATCAGACACTTTTTTTTACTACTTTATTTATTTATATATATGTAGACACGATATTCAAAGAGTCATTTTCTTTCTTTTAATAAAAAAAAAAACAACAAATCTGATCACTGCATATGACTGCATTTAATTGTTTCGTATGTTCTTACACAACAGTTAAAAAAGCAGGGTTATTTGTTGTGCCAAACACACAACGCGCGCGCGCGATTACACACTCGAGATTCCTAGCGCAACTGGAGCTGGCTGGATTGATCTCGTCTCACCTCTGTAAGACTACTGCAGCGGTAACGAAACATTCCATACTCGCAGTATGAGACCGCAATACGTATAATTAAAAGCATTATGTAGGACATAACAGAACAACGAGGTGAAAACAGCAGTTCTAAAACGACAGTTCAAGAATAGAGTTCTGTATGTGAGGAATCAGTTTACTACCACCGAAGTCGAATATAAAATATTAAATACACATTTCATGGAAGTAGCGTGTTTATTTCACTAGGAGCGTCGTAAAAAATATTAAAGTATTCACCTCGTAAACTGTGTCGTTACTAAATGAATAGCGTTATCTCCTCCTTCAGTGGATGACATTTATTTTCAGAACGCGACCTTGTGTACAGCCAATCTCACTCGAGTAAGTTATTCGTCCACAGTTTTCGCGCATATCCTTAAATCTTGCCTTTGATAAATGTTTTTATTTGACTTTCTGTGGCGGGAACACCGGGGTTTTTGTTTTCTGACCTTAATGATTAGCACGACCACAATTTGTTCTCTTATTTTGACGCAACTTTCGATACTCGTTCACAGTGGTTGATTTATAAAATTATAGGTGCCGGAACGCATCAATTCAAAAGTTGTATATATATATATATATATACACACACACACACACAAAATTTGCTTGTATATAAAAAGAATATACAAAATTATACTACTTGCAGAAGAAACAAATTGAAAACATCACAAATTTTACACACACACACACACACACACACACACACACACACACACACACACACACACACACACACACACACACACACACACACACACACACACACACACACACACACACACACACACACACACAAATCGGTTCATAACGTTATCCTACGTCTTCCGATCCCTAGTCTCCATTGGTCTCGATCTAACCAAGATTCTTCTTCCAATTCCTGGTCTCTCATTGCCCGGTTGATGCCTTCTCTCCAACTCAACATAGGCCTTCCTCTTCGCCTACGACCGCATGGTGTCCATCTCAAAATTTGCTTGGGGAGTCGGTTATCCGGCATTCTCAGCACAAGCCCAAACCATCTTAGCTGTTTTGTTTTTATGTCGTCGACAACAGAGTACTGTACCCCATTATCTCTCGGATTCTGACGTTTCTTACTTTTTCAGTTTTGACCTCCCTGCCGCTCTTCGCCAATAATCCATTTCAGTAGTTTCCAACAACTTTTCTGTTCTTTGTGTTATTGGCCATATTTCACACCAGTATGACGTAATTGGTTTCACAATTGTATTGCATATACGATGTTTATTTTGTTTTGATATTTGTTGGTCCCACAATATGTTGTTCAGCAATGCTATTGATTTTCTTCCCAAGTTATTTCTGTCTCTTATCGCTTTATCTAGACTACCATCTTGTGTAACTGTTGTTCCTAGATATTTATAGCTACTGCAATTTATTATTTCTTGTTCGTCTTCTAAAATTAAATTCTTCTGTTCCCCACCAATGCACATATACTCCGTTTTATTTGTGTTTACTTCAAGACCCCATAGCTTATATTCCTCTATAAGTTTTCGTCTCATGTATTCCATGTCGTGATAGTCCTGCGCTACCACGACTTAGTCGTCAGCGAAACACAGTGTGTACACTGTGTTGTCAATTAGAGGTATCCCCATTTTGTGGCATTTCTTTTTCCAGGTTTTGAGGGCTTGTTCCAAGTATATTTTAAAAAGCGTCGGTGAGATAGAACATCCCTGCTTCAGGCCCTTACTAACATTAAATCCTTTTGAGACTTTACTTCCAATTTTTACGTGCGCTTTCAATCCGTTATATAAAGGCTTAACCGCTTCGATTTCAGTGGAGGCGATGTTTGTTCGTTGAAGTGCCAGCCAAAGTTGTACAGACACAAATATACTGTACTTATATTTTATATTAGCGTACAAGTTTACATCAGGTTATTACAAAGGAGGTCTACATTTTTAAACCCTTATAAAATATGTAACATAGTATAAACTTTTATCTAAAACGTAATAAAGTTTACTCATATTTCTATAGTTAGGTTAACCGCACGACAATCGAAAAAATGTTAGTTATGGTTTCGATGGTTCGGACATTTTAAAAAAGTTTCCATAGCTTCGTCCTTGTGTCGTCATATTGTTTTTTTCTTGACCTTTCCTTACTCTTTGTGTCCGATGCCATATGATGGCCAGAAATCAGCCCTCTCACATTCACTCGAAGTTATTGCTGTTGACTCAATTGCATATTTCAAGGTAGAAAGATTCTCCGGAGAACTTCTGGAATGCACATATTCTCAGAAGCTCCCAATCAGTTGCCTTTCATGTAGTTCTAGTTTTGAAGTAAGTTTTTTGTTTAATTTTCTCCATAGGTTAGTGGGACATTTTTTGGACGATAGTAATTAAGATAAAGATTAGTGCTGGTGTTTGATTTTGACAAATGTTTAGTTTTGTAATGGGGCTGATGAGGGAAACAATTTAAAAAGTAATAGTACATTTTTGTAATGGTTTTTCTTTTCATATATTTTCTTTTGTAATTTATTTTTGGATTCTAGAGGTTCCGGAACGCCGTTCCGGCGCGTTACCTCTGAAACCAAGCCCTGTTACTTCAGTTCTAGGGACTTCAGCGTCTTCGGTTCGTACGCGCTACAAGACTAAATTCCAAGAGTATCTCACAGATCGTAATTTAAAAGATGTATAACTAATTAGCATACAGCTGAAACAATTGGCCATGTAACGTTTATGAAATCAACAACCTACGATGAAACACACACCTTATACTCTTATTAATAACGCAATCCAGTCGATAGAGCACCTATCGATTTGGAAGACTTACAAGCGTTGTCGGGTCACAGGCATGATGCAATGCAACGATCATACCGACGCAATGTACCGTTCTGAAGCACTAACAAAGTCTGCAACTGACAGCATTTACTAATCACAAACGGGAAAAATTGTCTGTGATATCATACATCGACACTGCGACATTTTGTATACGAGCAATGCATCGTATGCAAGATTTTGTACTTTAAAAAATCTAACTTATTTGAAATATGTTTAACTGTTAACTTAAACGTCGAAGTTAAATTGGCAAAGATATAAAAAATAATCTTTATTTATTTAATTAATAATTTCTACACTTTTCTTTATTTAAGGGCGTTTTTTCAAACATATTCGTTTATCGTACAATATGTTATACACATTTGATGTACAAATTAAAGGTTTATATTATATTTCATAAATTAGAATACAAATTACAGTAAAGCATCGATTATCCGAACATCCATTAACCGAACGATCTATTATCCAAACTCAATAAAAAGTACAATTATGTACTGTACTGTACAGTAATGTATTGGACACGTGTAGGCGTATTGGATATTTATTGATCATTAAAATTGTATACTATAAATGATTACAGTACTGTACAGTAATAAATAAACGCTTATGAATCTTAAACGACTTCAGTCTTTAGCAGCGAGAAAACGAGGTATCGGTTTGAAGCAGACAGTGACAGAATAATTCTTCAAAATGTGTAATTCCATGGTACTGTATGTTTTGTTTTGTTTAATTTTTAATTAATTCTGTAGTACAGTGTTTGTCATTAAACTCTAATTTTGTTTAAAGTAATTTTGGGTTTTTATTCATTACATTCAGTTTTAACTCGATGATTTTTAGCCTTAGTAATACATTACAGTGCAGTATACAGGTTGCTGTAATTATGTAACAGTATGTTAGAAATGATTTTCTAATAAAACTTTTGTTATTGTAAAGAGAAATAATTTTTTCAATTTACGATCTATTATTCGAAATTTCGATTATCCGAACGAACCCTCGTCGCGAGAGGTTCGGATAATCGATGCTCTACTGTAAATGAAACACTAAGCTTTGCATTGTTTTTCTTTCTTAGAAATGTAACGAAGACTGTGTGTTTTGATTTCGATAACATGTGGGAGTGAAAAATATCGACTCCCACAGATATGTAGACTCAAAAGGACACAACACGAGACTTTAAAAGATTTGGTTAAGAGCACGGCGATCGACCAAAAAATCGATTTTTACTTCCATGTTCCATAAGGAAATGGAAGTATGGTGATGGCGGAAAAATTGTGTTCGAGATAACGACTGATTCTGATTGTACTACCCTCAAAACATGAAGAAAAGTCATTTTCCGAAAAGTGTCTGTGTGTGTTCTGTATGTAGAATTTTTTCTATGGGAAACGATAACTGCCGGAAATTCAAACAGAATCAAATAATTGTTTGCATATGTGCCCAAGTTGTAGGGGACTCAAGGCCTACTGATTTTGGTGAAGATTGGTTAAGAGAAAGCGGTAGTTTACCAGCACTGTTTTATGTTTTAACAAGGGTAAAGTACTTAATTTTGATAAACAAAGTATCCTGAAAAGAAGGTCATAATAATCCACTGTAGAAATGTAAATGAAATATCTATAAATGAAAAGGACAGTTGAAGGGGGTGGGAGTAATTTTCTATAAATGAAAATGATAGTTGAAGAGGGAGGGGATAACTTTTTATACGTGTACTACGTTATCGGCAACAAAGAAGTAGTTTGTTGTTAAAATTCCTTCCCGGGCTGTTTGGCCGTGGTCCAATGTTTTCTGCAAAACCAGACGTTTCGGCAGTGCCATCGACTGCCATCATCAGTGAAAATCGAGTGCGCTAACGTGAGGTAGTATAGTCTACGTTAGTGACCACAGTACTGTGGTTAAGGCTGAAGAAATAAGTAGAAAGAAGTAGTTTCTATGGAAATATTTCATTCTGAAAATGGGTTTAAATATAAATCTTAGAACATGGAAGTCATGTATGGTTCTCAATACCGATATTTAGTTTTTGTCTTCAAAAATTCTCTGTCTGTGTAATTTTATATCAAATTTATGTGAATACGCCCGATAATAATTTTTTATGGTTAAAAAAATTTTTAACTAAAAAGGTCTGTTTAAATGGTTGGTGAAGTTTCCAATTTTTAAAAATTCGTAACTCCCTTACAACCAATCGTAGAGACATGCGGTTTTACCAATGCAAAGGGAATATCTATCTACCAAACATTCACTACCAATGTGGGAAATGTAAATAAAGCGAATATTTGCTGATTTTTGTCATCCTAATAAAAAAAAAATGCCTTCACGGTAGTATACAGAATGCAAATGAGTCGCTGAACCATTTAGTTTGAAATAGACTGCCAAAAAATATATTTTCTGGGGCTGCATACTTTGGGTTTTGGTGTACATGATGCTGTGTTGACCTTCAATAAAGGTAATATAAGCAAGTGTCAAGTCTTACAAAAATTAGGAATCAAACCAGGATCAAATATGGTCACTGTAATGAAAAAAACTGCTTGCACCGAATCCTTGAGGCAGAGACAGCAGCAAAGATGAACTGATGAAAAAGGTTAGGCAGTAAACCAGAAATGTAAAGAGAAAACTAGAGGACCAGACAGAAGTAGGTAACTGAAGACTTTGAGTATGGAGTTGGACCATTTTAAATCAGGTGAAACAACAAAAATCTGTTTTAAAAAAACTATTAATGCTTTTTCCGAAAATCTATTTTTTTTTTAGATAAATGACCGATTAACAAGTGACCTATCAAGCTGAATTTTTTATGACTATTGGGTGCACAGAGGTGTAATTATGCTATTAGTATTATACATTACACTAAAAAACAAAAACTTAAAAAAATGTTTTTTTCCCCACAAAACAGTTTTTTTTTTATTCTAAGGCTTTCACGGCCGGTGTCAGTTATATTTGAAGTGTTTACCAGGTCCAGGGTTTACAGACAAACCAAACGTTTCAGCAGCACCATTGGCTGCCATCTTCAGTTGAATTCGAGTCTACCTAACGCGGGGTGTCAAACGTCAGGTCACAGTACTGTGGTGAAGGACGTTTGACACCCCGCGTTAGGTAGACTCGAATTCTACTGAAGATGGCAGCCAGTGGTGCTGCTGAAACGTTTGGTTTGTTTGTAAAACGTGGACCACGGCCAAACAGCCGGGTAAACACTTCAAATATAATTTTTTTAATCAGAAAATTGAGATTTTTAAAAATAATCCTAGTTACGTAGGAAGTGAATGATCGGCTTAACTGCCTGCAGAAATTTCAGATTTCTAACTTGTATAGGTTCTGAGAAAATAGGTCTGAAAATTGATAAGTTTAACAAGGTAAACATAGCCGCTTACGACTACGCTTAAACCAACTAAACGCCAAAAATTCTCTTTATAACCTCTGTTTGAATTTTTAAAAAAATAAACAAAGATCGATTTAAAATTGACCGACAATCGATGGTCGATTTACAGACTGAATACCGTCCGTTTATGTGAAATTCTCAGCAGGCACTAAACGAAATGTAATTTTGACTTATCGGCCAGTTTGTTTTCTCACATATTTAGGCTAAAACACCATGGTGGGAAAGAAACCTTTTAGAAGACTGTACTAAAAGGAAACAAGAGGACGTGAGAGGGAGAGAACCACATCGTGAGGAGATACACACAATGACATGCCATCAACAACGGAAGTTGGAAGCAAACAGGATATCATTATGTCAAGAGTCTAACTGTACGATATCGTGTATACACAAGTGTAACAACTCTGCGACCGTTTGCAAAGCATACATACTGTATGTTTATTATAGTGCATGCATATTTTGCAATGCAAGAAGGTTGGCGCTGTCGGGGTATACGAGACGGGGGCGTTGACCGTTCACTCCGGCTGACCGGCATTGCTCGGCTGTGACTAACCGAGATCTCCGCCGCCGAGAAATTCTTTACACCATAAAGAGAATTTCCGTTCCGCTGCGGAAATAAAGAGAAAGAGAATGAGAAAAAAATGAACAGTTCGTTAATTCCTAATTAACGCGTGCGAACGAATGGCCGCCGTTTCAACTGAATGCACGCCGCGAATTCGCACGAATTTTGCAGGGCACATGTTACAGAAATACGAAAAGTTATATGCCTTCTGTATGTGTGTGAACGTCTTAACAATAGTAGTAACCGTAGCAGCGGCTGCATTCCGTAATAGGTGGCAGAAATAAAATTGCATTCCGCGAAACGCTGTGCTCTCTCGCATGAACCGTTTCATAGATATTTATGAACCGTTTCATAGATATTTACACCACACGGCTGATACCGATGTCGACGAATTTTTACCCCGCCAGCTGAAAAGAGGTGCAATGGTGAATCGAAACCGTGTCACATGTAAATGGAGCAACAGCGAGAGGCGACGCGGGATCGATTCCATTGCAAACGTCCGCAGTCCGCGGTACAGAATGCGCACGCTGCATTCACCACCACTTACAATCAAAATACACTTTATGAAAGATTCGAAACTAGCTGACACTTCAGTTCTGAGCGTTTTGTCGCAATTAAATTTATAGATTATCTTCTTTGCGTTACATCTAGTACAAATCTTTAACATCATCGACTCTTTAGTAATTAAAATTTTACATTAATTAAACGGATTTAACAACTTTTTACTAATCACAATGTCTATATAATTTAATTAATTGTCTATGCTTATAGTTGTTTTCGACGGAATCAATAACAACAAAAATTTGTTCGCAAAAGTGTTTGTATACGCCCACTCAAGATTCAATATTGCTTCTTCATCTTCCCCACCAACGATAATTCAACTGTCAACCTGTTCTGGCTTCAATTACTATTCAACCGCTTCCTTGACCTTCAAACGCTTCTACATGTCGGCTTCTACACTTCTACAGAGTGTCACGAAAACAGTTACGGCAGATCTCACGCCGAACGGTACACGACACTTTTTCGGGTAAAAGCAACGCTCTGTCGTTCAAGAAGATGCTTGAGGGCGGGATACGAAACGTTTCCGACGATGTCGACAATTTACAGCAACCGACCACGGCCTAACAGCCCGGTATAATACTGACAACGGCAGTGTACGTTACGTTAAGACAGAAATTTATTGTAGGATATTTCAACAATTATCTGTCAAGCAAGGTGTTAGACAAGGATGCAGTACATCACCTACTCTTTTTAACATTTATATCGCCGATCTATACTCCTTACGTTTTCGGAAGGCACCTAAGAGACTAGGAGACCCTCGCCCACCAACGCGCACTCTCACACACACACGCGCGACCAGTTTGACCCGATAAGTCACCTACTAGGCATTGAACAACAAAACTATGAAAATTTGTATTCTAGATTTTACATAAGTTATGATACATTTTTTGGATTCTATATTCAATTTCCTTCAAAATGGGTCCAAACACGAAATAATTACGACATTTCTGAGCTTTTAAAAAGACGCCAAACACTATTCTACGTGTTAGCTTTAGATTTGTATATTTGTATATAATGAACATTTGGGAAAATTTACAAATATACAAACATAAAACACAAAACAAACTAATACCTGAACAAATACAAATCAATACAAAACATGACACAATTTTCAAAGCACTCAACATCGAAAATACACAAAATACAAATACATACACCACAATCACACACATAATACTACTTTAAAATACCAGAGACCAACAAGAAACCACAATAACGACCAGACAACACACAAATACTTCACCAGACATAAAATCACGAAGGCTGAGGATGAGAACACAATGTTTCTCGAAACATGTTCCTAATAAGGAAAGAAATATCTTGAGGTAAATTCATTATAAAAATTAAATATTATATATACTGTAACGCGGAAATTTTGTCGTCTCTGTAATTATGTATATGTTGTGTGTTCGCCTCACACTGGTGTCGTTACATCTATGTGTTGCGCTAGTGACTTCCGTAGCGATCCTTCAATTACCAGTACAACGCGAGTGGAAACCTTACCTGTTGTTTCATAGGGGTTTAATAATCCCGGGTGGCGCCAAATTGTTTACTCAAAACAATTAAAATTAATAAATATTGTGGTTTAGCGATCTTCGTTATGACGGCCTGGAGCATTCAAATTTGTTCCCGCCTTCGTTCGACCTACTTAATCAAGCAGGTAGTTCGTAGATTTGGCGGCGTGAGCGCTTGCCGTCATTCTCGCTGGTTTCTGCTATACAATACACAATTTATACAATACACTTCCCTATGAAATAAAAACAATGGTTACACTCTGTACTAGTTTCTTTAATTATTGAATGGTAATTATTCTGGTTGACAATCAAATTATTCTTGGTTATTAACAATTTTGCACCGACAATTAATATGACTCTGATATCTCTAGGGGTTCGGCGAAAATCGATTTTGAACGAGCGATTTTGTTAAGTATGGCGACGGTGTTGTCTGTTTACATTTATTATCGTTCAAAATCTGGGTCCTTGTAATTACAAGAAAAATATTAATAAAGATTACAATTAAAAGTACACTACCTTACATTATTTGTACTTAAATAATATAGTGTGTAGCTACAATTTGTTCCTGCAGTGTAGTAAAGTGTGTTTCAAAAGTTCGCAATCTAACACTAGGTTATTTTCTTAGTTAATAAATTTTCAGTGTTTGTTTATTTTACTTAATCTTTGAAAGAAATTATATTCAGTTTATAGTGAGAGTTCAGATAACTGTGAGAAATATTTAAAGTGAGTTTATTTCTGGAATTTGGGTAATTTAATGATACTTATCAAATCAGTAGGCTTGAGTTAAACCGTTGTTCAGGTGAAATAGAATTGTCATCAATTTTGAATGATTTGGGCTTCTGGCATCTTTTTCATGTTAGTTGTGGTAATTTCTTCATTTAATTTTTGTTTAAATTGGTCCTTGGCATTAGTTAAATGTTATTGTTCCTCGTCTGCTGCTTACTGGTTCTTCTTTTTGAATTTTGGTTACTTTTTATACATTTTTAAATTAAAATTGAGGTCATTCAAGATCTGGCGTCTAATCTGGATGAGCGTCACATTGAGTACTACAAATTAACGGAAAATTCGTAACCAACGGTCTGTTGTCATGGTTACGAATAAATTCTGATTGGTTGATCATGACTTTATAACCATTGTTATCAATTTTGAATTATTATTCAAAATTACTGTATATCTTCTGATTGCTTTTATTCTTCTGTCTTCCTTCCTATGTATTACATATTATCACTACTGTTTGTATTTCCTTTCAAAGATTATTTTGATATCCCATAAGGTGGAGTTCTCTAAAGTATTAATGTTTGTACAATTATGTTAATATTTGTTAATTACATTTCTCTTTTAATTTAAGTCCTTATTCTAACATTTTTCTTTTAATATGATTTACAAATTATCCTTGGCTAGTTACTCGCCTTGGATTTGTTAATTTCCTTGTTGATTTTATACAATTTGTAGTTATTTGTTTTTGACAGTTAGGCATTTCATAGGCCTAAGCAGCCATTGATTATATTAACTTATTTTATGCAAATTATATCTCATTTTACTTTAATGTGTTTTGTTTTGTTATTATAATTGGTTGGTTTATTTGTTGGTGTGTTTTGGATCTGATTTTATACAATTTGTAGGGTTCTATTATTTTCTACATCATGGCTTGTTAATTATTTCCTAACTGATTTTCCAGTGTAATTATAATCTGTATTGATTCACCTTCTTATTTATATATGTTGCCCTTGTTAACAATATGGCTATTACTTACTATTAAAACATAACATCTAGGCCTATGGTCTGTATAATTCCTTCAGCCATATCCTATTCATAAATTTAATTAAACACTTTTTTAACAGTTATTAGGTAATGTTTGTTTACAATTCATTTCATTCTTTATTATTTTTTGGGTGATAAACATCATCACTTCTTTTAAACTTACTTAATTGATTATCCCTTATAACTAGGGGTGTTTATTGATTTCATTTTTAATTTCTTATTTCTTAAATAATCTCTATCTTCAATCCTTGGTAACAATAACTGTTTACCTTTCATGGGATTCTCCCTTTTAAATACTAGTGTATACAATTAAACTTAATTTTATTAACAATAAGATTCTTTTTTAAATAATAATGTCACCATCAATCTTCAGTGTTCATTACAGGTTATTATCTGTTTACTTCTAATACTATCATTCACAACATTCTTAATTATTAATATGGTTCACCATTAATCATTTACTGTTTATTATAGATTATTAAGTGTTTATTCCTATTAATATGGTTTCTAATTATTTTGGGGTTTTACACTTTCACTTTTGCACTCCTTAAATGTTTATATTAAGTGTTTATTAGTGGGTAATCCCCATAATTACTTTTTCTTTGTCACTTAGTTGATTTTATATTCTCACTATCTCTCTCATTACAAATATTATTTATACTATTAATAAGTTTATGTCTTTATAGAGTTTTTTATCACATCTAACTCTAATTCTTGGGTTAGTGTACTTTTATTTTTCACATTACAGCACTTTATTGGGTTTTATCAAATCATTTACATTTATCTTTTAATCGATAATAATACTTATTTCTTACATTGGTTAGTTATTGGTTTCGTTTCCAATATTACTTTTGAGTGTACCATTTCTCCTTTTCATATTCTATATTAATTGTCTGTGTTTTCTCATTCGGTTTCACTTTATTTCCTTTATATTTGGTTAGTTTCATGTTCATTTTCCTTCTTCACTTTTATCTTATTTTGTTTCATTTTATTTTAGTTATCCCCTTCTCATTTGGTTTTATTTCATCTGGTTGTATGGAGTCATTCACTTCCTTCAATTGGTTTCATTCTTATTTGGTTTCGTTTTTCCCTTCTCCTTTTGTTTCTTTTTATTTGGTCAATCACTTGGGTTAGGTCATGTCGTTGTTTGTCGCGTCATTGTCATTTTATTTTCATTATTTTAAACATTTTATTTTATACGAATTATTTTTTATATTGTTGATTCATCTTTTTTATCCCTGGTATTGGGGTGGCTTATTTGTGTTGTAACAATATATATCGGTATGGAGAACCATATATGACTTCCATGTTCTAAGATTTATATATAAAATCATTTTCGAAATTAAATATTTCCATAGAAACTACTTCTTGCTTCAGCCTTAACCACAGTACCGCGGTCACTAACGTATACCACCTCACGTTAGTGCACTCGATTTTCACTGATGATGGCAGTCGATGGCACTGCCGAAATGTCTGGTTTTGCAGAAAACATTGTAGCCCGTACATGCAAAATAGTGCATGTAACAACACAACTTGAGTGAACTGTAGACACTGGTAAATTTAGTCTCACAGGCAGTGTGGTAACTACGATTAGGAAGAAGACGTTTGTGCCCAGATGTGGTAGTCAAGGGACAGGACTTAACGTGCCCCAATGTTTGCAGTGTCTCCGTATTATTTCTTGCGTTGCGTCCATTTGCTTGTTTGGGATGGGTAAACTCTTTATTGATATCTTACCGTGGAAAGGATAACCCAAATACACGGCAGTGAACTTACGGTGCTGATGGATCTGCTCAGTAGGATCGCGCAAACGTTTGTACTGTTGAGAAACACCGATATTGGGGACGCGAATACGAAAGAAACCGAGTTAAAAATCTAAATTCATCATCATCTTCACGGATTAAACCAAGGACGGTTTTGTTCCGGTCTCAAATAGGCAAAGATTAGAGCTGGTCACTCCAGCACTTCCTCGGACGTCCCACACCTCTCCGTTCCCTCGGCTTATAGTTCCATGGTTGATCAGGGATGCGGCAGTCATCCATTCGGCAAAGATGTTCCCACCAATTCAGCCGATACTGGGCGAACCTGTCGAGTACAATCATAATATTCAGTTCCTGCCGTGTATCTGTGTTTCTTCTATGATCATGAAGAAATGAGATCATGAGGGTATGAGAGTATACCCTGCCACTTGCCTGACAAATCTCATTTCAGCCGCTTGGATGCGACTAGCCTGGCATTTTGTTAAAGTTAAATTCTCAGACCCATAAAGAAGTGTGGCAAGAGCCATCACCTTGTAGAATTTTAGGCGTGTTCCTTTACTTGGTGACTTAAAGGTTCGCTTGATGGTCCGGCACATAAGTTTGAACTTATGCAACTTATTCACAACGTCGATGCATGCATTATAAGACACACTGTAGACAAAAATCTAAATTACTTTCAAAAATAAAAGTATACAAAATGAAACGTTTCAGACTTCTCGGAAGGCCTGATCGGAAACCTGGCTCTCAAATGAAGCGTAGAATAAGAAGACAAGTTAAATGTCAATAGAACGCAAGTCTCTTCGCCACTTGTGCGCTGAAAGCCAAACAAGTGCGAGAGTTTACGATGCGTAGCGAAACAGACAACGCACGCACGATGACAGTAAACAACCGACTTGGCGAAAGGATTCCCCTCAAACAACCGATGCTTTGCCGATACGGTAACACTGAAATTAAATAATGTATTCAATTTGAATGGTGTTCACTTACCACATTTAATTAGTATGTATGCACATACGGTGCATCACCACAACCCATATAATTAAAGCAGTCAGTCATGGAGCTCGCGCCTGCGTGCGACATGCATTCAGTGTTAGTATCGCCCAGTATCGGCTGAATTGGTGGGAACATCTTTGCCGAATGGATGACTGCCGCATCCCCAAACAACTATGGAATTATAAGCCGAGGACCATATGGTGAGGTGTGGGACATCCGAGGAAGCGCTGGAGTGACCGGCTGTAATCTTTGCCTATTTGAGACCGGAACAAACCATCCTTGGTTTAATCCTTGAATATGATGATGATGATAATGAGAAAATGTTTGGTATTACTAGCAAAATGAATGAGAATTTATGTATAAAAGACAAATAATATAGACTTTAGTCAGTGGAACCACGTTGCGGTATGTGAGCACTGGTTTTCACTCGAATTTAGTTGTCCCGTATGAGTTAAAATTCCTTCCCGGGCTGTTCGGCCGTGGTCCAATGTTTTTTTGCAAAACCAGACGTTTCGACAGTGCCATCGACTGCCATCATAAGTGAAAATCGAATGCGCTAACGTGAGGTGGTATATGTTAGTGACCACAGTGCTGTGGGTTGAGGCTGAAGGAGCAGTAGTTTCTATGGAAATATTTCATTTCGAAAATGATTTTAAATATAAATCTTACAACGTGGAAGTCACGTACGGTTCTCCATACCGATATTTTAAATATTAATACATAAATCCATTCAGACTGACGGTTCCCGGCTCAGGATTGTATTCCCTTTTAAGACGAAAGCTAGCTCCTCAATGTCTTTCGACTACATGAAAACGGGCCCCTTATCAGTAAGAACTTAAATCTACGTTATGTAAAGTTTTACTTACCTCGTTAAACAACAGACTCAAACCAGAGCAATCTTATTCTGCGCTTACTTCCCCGGTCCCAGTTTCTTTGTATAAACTCTAGCCATGGTAACACTAACTTTTGACCTTCTATGGGATTCCTTCCCTGAATACTATTGTATCCCTCATTTACAATTAAACTTGATACTATCAATAACAAAATTCTTATTTAATAATCCTGTTCACCATTAAACCTTTAGTGTTCATCACTGATTATTAGGTGTTTATACCTATCAATAGGGTTTCTATTTATTTTGTGGTTTTACATTTTATCAGTTATACATTTTTTCCTTTTTCTTCTTTCTTGTTTCTCTTCTTACTTGTTCCACTCCATTTTATTTAGATCCGTTTTTATTTATTTCCATTAGTGCGTTCTCCCTTTTATATAATTTTTTCCCTAACTTTTAGTAGCTGGTTTCTTCCATTACTACTTTTTTTCTGAGACCAGAGGAACATCATCTCTGCTCAGTTAATTGATTGCTGGACCTATTCTCAGTCAATCTTAAATACCTTTTTTTGTCATCTTGTGACTTACAGTAATAATAATATTTTGGGGATTGTCCACTTCGTGGTTTTTTAGATCATTTTAACCTTTTACTCATTCTTCCTTCCGCTGTACCTTTGCTATATTCTCTTATCTACTCACACAGTTGATTGTTTTTTATTTATTTAGTTGTTAACTTCATTATTTATAACTTTTAATTAGTTTGTTTTTCTCTTCTTCTTGTGATCATTTTAGACATCTTTTTTCTTTTCTTATTTTGCTTTAGCCACTTGGTTTATAAAAATATATAATAAATATATAAATATATATATATATAAAAATATATATATAAAAATATAAACTATACTTTTAATACAGTATACACACACTTATTGTTTACTAATGGTACCTATAATCTCAATTTTCTATTGCAGTGTATTCATTGTTCATAGCCTAAAGGTACCGTATACACGATTTCCAATAAAGTTTTAATTACTCACATTCTTAAATGCGATCGATTTCGGTCATAGACCATCGTCATGTCTAATAATGTCTACGAATTCGATTTTGTAAATAGTGGCTGTTTTACGATATTGTGACCGCAAGTGTACAGTGTATATGACCTGACGATGGTCTACGACCGAAATCGATCGTGTTTAAGAATGTGAGTAATTAAAACTTTATTGCAAATCATATGGATGGTACCTTTAGGCTATGAACAATGAATACACTACAGTAGAAAAAAAATACAGTACATTCGAAGTGTTTACGGTTTACAGACAAACCAAACGTTTCGACAGCACCACCGGCTGCCATCATCAGTAGAATCAGTACCATCATCATCAGTGCCATCATCAGTACCGTGGGCCTGACGTTAACAACCCGCTTTCAGGTAGTCTCGAATTCTTTGAATTCCACTGATGATGGTAGCCAGTGGTGCTGTCGAAACGTTTCGTTTCTCTGTAAACCGTAGACCACGGCCAAACAGCCCGGCAAACTCTTCTGATATAACTGTGAAAGCCTTAGAACAATTTTAAAATACAGTACAATGTTTCTGTTTGCTTCGACACACAAGTAAACATCTTGTTACAGGCGATAGAAACACGTACACGCACGCAAGCATGTGTATACACACAGGCCCGGCTCCAGGCAGGGGCGAACCGTGCTACCGCCCAGGGCGACAGATTCCGGGATGTTAAGTTTTGAAATTGAGGGAAAAAATAAAATAATTCACTTAATTTCATCACACTACGTAAGGTCAGTAAGAATTACTTTATGTATAAAGTCAGCGGAGTTTAACGAAGAGTCGAAAACTCGTGAACGAGAGAACGTAAACCTGACTTTCTCGAAGCTAAAACTTATTAAAACTTATCTCAGATCGAGTATGTTCGAGACTCCCCTGAGTGGTCTGGCGACTCGTATATCTACAGAACATCAGTTAGCTGAATCACTTGATAACAACGGAGTTTGCCAGTGCAAAAGCTAGACGAGTATTTTTTAACGAAGGCATATGATACATTACTTTTGTTATATTTCAGTCATAATGAATTTTAGTTAGTATTTTAATTTTAAGTCATCACATAGGCATACATTTTTATTGTCTCACGATTCCTTGTATTGTCTCTACAATTTTTATTGTAGCCGTTCGGCACATCGTAAACGCGACAAAGTTCTAGTTATTTGATAAACACGACAATGCAAACATTCCTAGTCGTCATCTGAAGGCAATCGCCGTATCTTTAGAGTAGGTCTATTGTGTGAGAGTGTGTTCAGAGTTAAAATAGGAGGGGGCGGCACAAGCGCTGGGGGCCGGCCCTCTATATACGTACATACACTTCCTTCAAAGGCGACCATCCCCCGTGCCACTACACTTTAGTAAACGAGCTCCTTAGTTAATGATTAATGCAACAAAATTAAAAGCGTTTTTTCGCTTCGGCTGGCAAAACGTCTTTCCTTCCTCGCCAAGAACACGCAGCACGCAATTACTTTACCACGTGTTAGTAGCGTGTAGTATTCATATGACGGCACGGTCTAGACTTTTACACGGGCTGTAATCACACAAACGAGGTACGACTAATTAATTCCTTGCATTAAGAGCCACAAAAACGTCGTCGCGCACAAGGGACAGATTGGTAGGAACAGAAAACGCTGAGTCATAGCAGTAACGACTTTACTTATTAAATTATTGTGTAATGAGAATTAAGTAATTTGTTAAGTAATTCTTATTCTTAAAATAAACGCTTATGCATATTAGTTAAAAATTAAAAGAAATAGCATATATGAGCGTACACACGTGTACACCTCACGGCGAAACAATATACAACCTGAAAACGTAAAAACACATTTAAACATTATATATAAAAGTGGAATTTTATATATATTGTTACAAACCGTCTATTTCGTACCCCTTTAAGCCTTACCTTGCTTTGCCAATCTATTACCATACTTTAATTCGCTGATGTTATTTGTTGTTAGTTTCCCGATTTAAGGCGCCAAATTGTTTTATTTTCCCAAAACAATTAAAAGGATTCTTCTTATTTAATTCTTCTTTTCTCTTATTTCACTTTAATTCGACTCACCTTGGTCTGGTTGTCAATTCGAATTTCGTTCCAAAAAATAGGGGTTACCAACCTCTATTTTTGGTAAAAAATTTCCACCTTGGCTATATGAATGAATAAATTGTTAGTAATATTAACATAAGTTAAAGATACAATTAATAATAAGCAATACGGTATTGTTTTCTAGTGTTTTTTATTAATTTCCTTTTTAAAACAAAATGAAATATTTTTATAACATATATTTTTGCTCCAACTTTCGATTTTTATTTGCTCAGCTGTTGGCAACTCTTCACAGTTTTCAGGGTTTGCTGGTTAATATGTTATGTTTTATTTTAATGATTTCTAAGTTTGGTGGGTTCTTGTGATTACAGACAAAATGAACAAGAGGTCTTTAGAAAGTACAAAACTTCACATAAAACAAACTTAAATATTATACAGTTCTTAATAAATTACTTCTTAGGTTATATTACAAGAGTTGGTTCAAAGTTTTTGAATAGGTTAATATTTCGTTTTAGAAAAAGACTCCAATGTCCAATAAATTGATCACCATAAATTAAAAAGTTAATAAAGATATACTGTAAACTGACTGTTCCTAGTTTATTCCTTAAGTGAGTGTTTATATAAAGCTTATTACTGAGTGAAAAAAGTGTCACAGTGTAGATTAGTCCTTTTGCATTTTAGTTAAGTTAATTTATACTCATCACATTCCTTTACATCTGATTTGTCTCTCTCTGAGTTCGTTTTTTCTTTTATAATTTATTACGTAGATTTTTCTTTCGACTTTAAATAATTCTGGCTATTAAATCTCTTCTTGTCATACTATTATTATTCCTCATCTCATTAGTGTTTATTACAATTTCATTTCTATTTTGATTTATTACTTTTAAATTATTATATTGAGCTGCATATAATTTTTGATCTGCCCTTCTCTGAATCTAAAAATGGACTAACGTTTTTTCTGTTAATGTTTGTAATGTTTGGTTGTCAAGGTAGCCAGCCCCATACTCTTAATGGTGGAAAATCTTGTTTACATTGTTAGCTTTTGCTAATTAAATTTTACAAAATTAACAAATATTTTTTAAATTAGCATAACTTTCTTATACTACTTTGAATTCCTAAGATAATAACACTATTGCATTGGATTTCTTTTATAATTTAATTAGAAACCAAACATGACTAGTTTCTGTTCAGTATTTACTGATTTACTATTTTAACAATTTTGTTTTTATATTAATTATTTTATAACTGGTTCTTTTGATATACATTAGGTGTCCTTAAATTTATATTATTAATTTTAATAGTATTACCTACATTTTGTTCTTCCTTACTATTGCTATTATATTAAATTTTACAAATTACTGTTTTTTCCACTCTAGGCTCATTAGGCCTAGATCACATGACTTTCTTTATACAGTTGTTATAACATATTTCATGAGTTTCATGGAACAGAACTATTTTAAACATAACTACAACAAATTAACATGTAACATTTAATGATTCTTAATCATTTTCAAAACATAACACTATTCCTTCTAACAGGCTATGCACATGCTGTTTTTTAATACATTCCTACTCTCATCAACTAGCATTCATTTAAAATTCTTTTTTACTCTTATATTTATTCCTTTTACCACGAACAGATAACTATAACTATTACTTAACTAGTATTTTCTTAATTTAAAACATGACTATTAATTCTACTTATTCCACTTGGATAGGCCTATTATGCCTTAGTTTTTCCACATTATAAATCCATCACTTTTTTAAACAAACATTACTTATTATTTATTTTACACATTGTTACTACTGCTGTAATATCAGTTAGTATAATTTCCTTGGTTCGGTTATGCACTTTAATCTTATTACTCACTATTTTTCTTTCTTTTCTTCGCCTTGATTTCACCACACAACTCACCTTATCATTAATATTGGGTATTTTATATATGGAAGATTTATTCACTTCCTATTCTAATAACAATAGTATTTAATATTACTCATTTTACATTTATTTATTGGTAATTTTACATCATACTTCTGGCTATAGCTTTGTATTTTCATTATTACATTTGCTACTTTATTATTGTTTAAAAAGGGGTTGTTATACGGTTATTATGTTATTTATTATATCCTTCCCTCTGCCAATCAATTGGGTTGGGTCATTGTCAGCCATAGTTTGTCACAGTCAGTAAATTATCTTTTGGTTGGTACTGTTATTAGTTTTATGTTTGGTGAAATAACACGTTACAATATATATCTTTTTAATTAAAGTGGAATTTTTCAAATTTGTATTTACTTTTAATAGACTTTATACACATCACTTTTCTCATAATAAAATGCTGTACAAAGTTAGAAATTTTATTTTTTTCATTGGCGAATTAACAAAGTTATGTTATCCCAAATCTAAAAAAGTGTGTTTTTCCACTCCAATGTTTTGTGTTTTACCCAGTTGTTCTTAGAAACTAATTGAGATAGAGCTCTGGGACCTCTTTTATTCATTTTTTCATATTGAAAACCATAAGAAAGCTCCAAATTTGCCCTTCAATTTATACCCCAAGAATTTCAGTATGGTGCCATTTTACCGTGGGAGCAGAAATCAGGACGAACTGGTTCGCGAGCCGTAACTCGTTAACGAACCATTTTCGGACCTATGTTTACATGAACTTTTTTTCTTATTTTTAGGTATAGAATCAACATCCGAGAGATTGCCGTGCAATTTTGAGTCACCCTGTATATATTAAACATATTTAAACACTTTTTGCTACAGTCCATTTCTTGATGCATATATAACTTATTCATATATTTTATAATGACTTTACCTCAAGATGTTTTCTCCCTATTTGGAACACGTTTCGGGAAGCCTTGTGTTCGCATCTTCAGCCTTCCGAAGGCGCCTTGTGAGGTATTTATGTGTTGGCTGGTTGTTGCTTTGGTTTCCTGTTGGTCTCTAGTGCTTTAAATTGGTATTTTTGTGTGTGATTGTGGTGTATATATTAGTATTTTGTGTATTTTCTATGTTGAGTGCTTCGAAAACTGTGTCATGTTTTGTATAGATTTGTATTTGTTCATGTATTAGTTTGTTTTGTGTTTTATGTTTGTATATTTGTAAATTTTCCCAAATGTTCATTATGGTCCCTTGGTGTGGTATATGTTTTATTAGTGTCACATTGATTATGTCTGGGAATTCATGTCCAGTGCTTATTGCATGTGTCAATACAGTCATCCCATGGAAAAAATTACTCTTGTTAAAACATAAAACGTTGCAGGTAAACTACCTCTTCCCCTTAATCGATCTTCACCAAAATCAATAGGCCTCGAGTCCTCTACAACTCAGGCACATATGCAAAAATTTATTTGATTCTGTTTGAATTTCCGGCAGTTATCGTTCACCATATAAAAAATTCTACACACACACACACACACACACTTTCCAAAAATGAGTTTTCTTCATGTTTTGAGGGTAGTACAATCACAATCAGCCCTTATCTCGAACATGATTTTTTCGCCATCACCATACTTCCATTTCCTTATAGAACATGGATGTTAAATGGACAGATATTCAAATACTGATATCCGAGGAGAATTTAAAATACAATACTCTTTCGACTGCAGGTGGTAATGTCTGGCTCGCTCGTCACCGATAATCGAAATCGCCCATAATTCGAAAAAAAAAGCAAAATAAGGTATATTCTACTTTAAAATATTTCAAAAAATTCATAATTTTTTTTTAACATGTAAGGTTTTATTAATAAACAGACTTATCTGTCAAGGTTTGCCGCTAGTTAATTACGAATTTTCTGTTTCTAAAACTTTGAAAACCTAAGTAAACTGAATAATTTACTTTATGAGAGCTAATCTATTAAATGGAGTTTTTAAATACACAAAATAACATTAAAATTGACAGAAAATAACAAAAATTAACAGCAGTAAAAACACGAAGTCATTTAACTGATTCTTAAACGCTATAGAGTGAAATATGGCATGTAGGAGGAAACAAGTGTACATCAAACGTAGTTGCTACTGGCAGAAATAGCTCAAGCCTGGAGGATGATAATGTTGATGATGGCAAATTCATTATCTCCGCACATGGCCTTATTTGCAATAACAACACAATATCATGTCCAAAACTCAAGTTTGAGAGATACTGCTGCATTGGTGATTCTCTCTCATCCATTGTATACTGTAGCAAAACTATACAAGTGCTGTGTTACACAGCACAAGAGACACAAAGCGGGAGAAAAGCAATTAGCAACCTACAATAGCCCGATTAATCTGCTAGTACGACGAACGGAGTGTACTGACCTCGTAACCGATGAAGAAGGACAAAGTGAAGAATCCAAGCCTAACTCTGTATGCTTATTACGTACCGCAGGAATGAGAAGATTTGAACAGGTGAGTGAATTGAATTAAACTCTAGGTAAACGACTTATAACAGTTAGAATGTCCGCATTATTTTGATAGAAACTACATGCAACCGCAGAAGGGCGGGTGTAACACCGGTTTACAACTTCTTCTTCTTCTTCTTCTTCTTCCCCAACAAGGAAGTAAAAGGCCGTAGTCACCTGTTCCGACTTCATAGGATTTGTCCCCATCTTTTCTTTGGTCTACCTACGCTTCTTCTTCCAGCTAGTTTGTATCTACTTTCCGCTTTTGGTAGCCTTCTATCATCCATACGCTCCAGATGGTCCTTCCAATTTCTTCTATGCAACTCTATTTTCTCATTTAAGTTGTACACTTCCAACTCTTCTCTAATCTCTTCAATTCTAACTCTTGTTTAGTACAACCTCTGACAGATTTTAGAAATTTCTTCTCCGCTGCTTGTATGCGGCTTTCATCTCTCTTTCTCATTATCTATGAGTCACTTCCATAAAGAAACATAAGGGCAGCCGTTACCTTGTAAAACATGAGCTGAGTATCTTTCCGAGTCTTTTATTCTGTAGTGTTCTTCTTATGGTGCCGCACATCACTTGAAGCTTATGTAGTATATTGTCTATGTCTCTACAAGTATCCATTAACTCAAAAACGTTAGGTTCTTTACTTTAAGTGTTACTGTGTTATAAGCATTGTATAACACATTAAACGTTATGTTTTCCTCAACCACGGCTTTTATTTATTTCAGCAGTAAACTACAAACCAAAAACCGTTGCCATCTAACCTCACAAATAAAAACACCAAGTATTTTCGCTTTGCATTAAGAAATAAGACAATTTACAATTAGTACACTTCTTCTTTTCCACATCGTAATATATCGATACAATCGCATATTAAAAACATCGAAAATGTACTGCAGGAACGGATAAAGGTACAGTTCCGATGCCGCTAAATAGCATTTGTTATTTAATAGTTACGGCGGTAATTATTCTGGTCTCCATGGTGTTGTTGATATCCTTATACACGTCAACAAAAGGGCATAATTAAAAGGGCCTAAAACGTGCGAACGGGGCAGAATATCAAATTCCAAGTTAAACAGTGTTTTTCTCCTTGTGTCAAACGTTACGTGTGCAAAATTTGGTCGCAATCGGTGTACCGGTGTGGATTTGTATTCAATACAAAGGAATCCTCAGACTTTGAGTTTTGTATGTGTGTGTGTGTGTGTGTAGGCCTATATATATATGTATTATATTTAATATTTATAATGACTTTACCTCAAGATGTTTTCTCCTTATTTGGAACATGCTTCGGGAAGCCTTGTGTTCCCATCTTCAGCCTTCATGATTTTTAGTCTTGTGAAGTACTTGTGTGTTGGTTGGTTATTGTTGTGGTTTCCTGTTGGCCTCTGGTACTTTAAATTGGTATTATTGTGTGTGATTGTGGTGTATATATTAGTATTTTGTGTATTTTCCATGTTGACTGCTTTGAAAATTGTGTCAAACTTGTAGTATCGTAAAATTTACACGTAAGCCTTATTACTTTTATAATAACGTTATGCACTTTTAACATGGTCACACGATGAATCGTTCGTAAAATCGATTGTTGAACCGTTGTCGGCGCGGCGCCGTATGACAAGGATTAAAACCATGACCGTTTAATGACCGTAACCGCAACGTTGCCAGAGCTAACCGCATGTACAATGGCACATATGTGATTATCGCACATGTCGGTAGCATTGCCTCTAATACACCTCCATCACCATATGTTATTAACGCCAACACCACAGTCGTTAATTCCGCGACCTCTAGATTCACTTACAGTTGGTTCTCTATCAATTTTCTAGTTTAAATTCTTGTCACCTTACAAACTGATTTAACTAATGTATACATTTGTTAAATGGAATCTGGCAAAGACTCTGGATTGCAGATATCCACAATTAAAACCAAGGTGATTGATTTTTGTGGAACTGATCCCGTACGGGCAAAAATTGAAAAATTGTTATAGATGGTACTGTCCTGGAACAAGTTAGCAGTTTTTAATACCTGGGCTACAGTGTGTCTTATAATCCAAGCAACGACGTGGTGCATAAGTTGCATAAGTTCAACCTTATGTGCGGGACCATCAGGCGAACCCTTAAGTCAGCAAGTAAAGAAACACGCCTAAAATTCTACAAGGCGATGGCTATTCCCACACTTCTTTATGGGTCTGAGAATTAGACTTTAACGAAAGGTCAGGCCTGTCGCATCCAAGTGGTTGAAATGAGATTTCTCAAGCACGTGGCAGGGTATACTCTCCATGACCATAGAAGAAACACAGATATACCACAGGATCGCCCAGTATCGGCTGAATTGGTGGGAACATCTTTGCCGAATGGATGACCCCCGCATCCCCAAACAACTATGAAACTATAAGCCGAGGGGACGGAGAGGTGTGGGACGTCCGAGGAAGCGCTGGAGTGACTAGCTGTAATACTTGTCTATTTGAGACCGGAACAAACCATTCTTGGTTTAAACCTTGAGGATGATGATGACAAACTGATTCGTTCGTGCGAAACGCATTTTTATTAAAAATACACAACCCAAGTTTAAGGGAAGCCGAAATTTAAGGAAAGTTGGGTCTTGGACAACATAGCAAGATATTACAAACCGATGTAAGATGATGACGGAATGTAACGGGGAAACCCCAATATGCATCCAAGCAGGAAAATCAATGAGTAAAAGTACTGCTGAATATACGACGGAAACACGGCATGCTCCCAATGGGAATTTATACCACAAACAGAAGGCTTGTAAAAACCTGCGGCGACCAGAAGCTGAATTTAAATTTTACAAACGGTAGCTGGCCCTTTTTATTGTACTGGTAATGACAGGATGAGTCGTGATAACGAAAACTGGAAACAATATACAGTCTTCCAGAATGAAGTTACTGCTGACAGAATTCAAGACGTTCGCGACGGAACAAATATAATTCATCAGTGAATGAATAAAAGAGCACAGAAAAACGGAAAGAGCTCAGAGAAAGAATGGGTAACGAACGATTTCATAAAGAAGCTTGCAAGTGTAAACCAGATGGGAGAAGGAACAAAGGAAGACCGGTTAAGACGGAACAGGCACCTGCCTACACCATACAACGGCGACGATGATGATGATGAAATCATACATATGTTTGTTATTAAACAGGCAAATGGCGTGAAAAAGTACCCCGTTTCCGAGTGTTGAATTTCACTCTCTCTAAATGCACAGTTATACAGCTGTAGATAGCTAAGACAAAAAATTTGCATCATATATTCGTACAATACAATACTTTACACCTACAGCCTTACAAAATAACAACAAAGTCAACCATGAATAAAACTACGACGTCGTCTACAGAAGGAGCCAAAAGGTCCCATGCCTATAACATGTCGTCTACAGAAGGAGCCAAAAGGTCCCATGCCTATAACACGTCGTCTACAGAAGGAGCCAAAAGGTCCCATGCCTATAACACGTCGTCTACAGAAGGAGCCAAAAGGTCCCATGCCTATAACACTTGTTTATTCAACCTTGTCCACTCTTACCAGTACATGAATTTATGAAGCTAGTCTGCAAATTTCACCGGTACAACTCAATTCCTTTAATAAGAAGCCTGGTGCTTATGTAGAAACTGTCTCTGCTTTAAGAATAGTTATTTCTAGTCGGTCCATTCCGCAGTTTATTAGTTGGTTCAAATACGGCGCGAGTTGTCAACATTATAACAACATAAGTGATAAATGAATGTGTAGTAATTTTACCAGAGATAATGAATGATACCAGAGTTTTGAACGATGTTCGAGTTTTTTTTTTCTTTAGAAGCCAGTCACTGCAAACCAGCCACGTCATACGTATACACAGCTCTATCTGTGAATAAAAAGAATAGGTTATCAAATATTTATTACCAGCGAATCGCTCACAGCCATCCGACAGACATCACTGTTGGCCGTGACCGTTACTCCCGCCACCCTCTTCCACCAATACACTTATCATTCTCTCTCTCAGAGCATATTTTCAGCAATAAACTAGGCGCCACTATTAAAAGTGCTATTAAAAAATAGTGCCGCTATAAATGCCGCTGCCGAAAAGTGAGAAAAAAGGGGCAGAAGGAAGGAAATTAAGGAAATATTTTGTCACTAGCATAATTTTTCCTTTTTCTTTCTTAACTAACTTATTTAGTTGTAAAGCAATTTAATATGAAATGTTTAAGCATTTTTCAATTTAAAAAAATTACTTAAAAATAAACAAACTTTATATATTTTTAAGTAGACCAGTGTTAAAGCCTTTGAATTTGTAACAGGCCTCCATGTAGTAGTAATGTACAAACACACTGTAATGTAATTATTGAATATTACATAATTAATTATAATGATCCATTTGAGTGTTTGTGGTTTTTTTTTTAATTTTCTAATGTCTAAAGCATTTGTGTCTATTTTTACAGTTAATTCCACGAGTAAAGAATGAACACGATCATGGTCAAGTTAAATTCAAATTACATAATTTTCAATATTATATAAAAATCATACATATTGTATTATATTCGTTACGTCCGCCTCTTTCAGCCCCGCGATGGAAGCCACTTTGTATTATTTTCGTTAATACTGCTACCGTCTTACTCTGCAAAATGTAAATAATGTACAATTTGTGTGTAATGAGTGTACGTGTCTTCTCGATCCGTAGTTCGAATGCGTGCAACTTCTGTAGATTTCGTTCGTGGCGAACGTACGAATAACCAGGTCTTGATGTTCACTAGGGGTGAGAAAGTCCCGGTGGCGCCAAATTGTTTTCTTAAAACAATTAAAAGAAAATTCAAGGGCGTATGACTAGCGCCGCTCAAGCGGTTTGAATAATTCAAATATTTCCGCTAGCTAGGCCCACTGTAGCACACAGCCGTTCGATGCGTGGGCTGTGTAAATCGTCAGTCATCTGCTAAAATGTACATAAAATATTGTGCACCTCCTAATGAAATTATAACACCGTGGTTACACTCAATACTTACACATTTTTTATTAGTGATTATTATTCATTTAATACAAATTATTCTAATACAAATGCTCCGGTTATTTATATGAGACAATTACAGGGTTTGACAATCGATATTTGAATTGATACCAGACGTTTAATGTGGCGTCTGTTAAAAATTGTATACAAATTATTAATGTCGTTTGTCATAGGATCTTGAGGTTACGTTCAAAGGATTACAAATGTTTTATAAAAACAATAAAAATACACACCCTTACATCAAGTAAACTTAACTAACATATTGTGTAGGTGTAATTTGTTTAGCGCAGTGTAGTAAAAGTGTTTACAAGTTATGGATCATTAACAACAGTTTATATTGGTTAGTTTATAAATTGTCAGTGACTTAAATTTCTTTTTAATCTTTGAAAGTAATGAATTTCAGTTCAGTGAGATTTCGACCTTTAGTGAGATAATTAACGTGAGTTTATTTATGTATTTCGGGTAATTTAAAATGTACTTATCACTTCCGTAGTTATGGCGAATTCATGCGATCTGTTATTCATGGGTTATACTATAATCTTCTTTAATTTGCTGGGTTCAGGACATCAGGCATCTTTTTCAGTTTAACTGGTAGTAATTTATTTTCTTTTTTCGTTAATTTGGCCTCAACTTCAATAATCTGGCTCCAGTCTTTATCTTATGTCTTGGTATACACTTATTAATAACTTTTCCTGATATTTGCTATGTTTTAATGGACAATTTTGGTCACTCGAAAATTAGCGTCTATCTCATTAAAGCGTCATACATTCAGTAAAAAATCTAACGGTATTTTTTGGCTTGTTACTCCACAGTTTCCATGGTAACGTAATTATTCTACCTGGTCGATCTCAAAATAAACCCATTGTTATCAAACCTTGAATTTTTTTGTTTAATTTGAATAAATATTTTATAATGGCTATATTTACTTGGAGATAATTTCAATGGTCGTAATCTTTACATAGATGTTCCTATTTTCTTTCAAAGATTAGTTTGATATCTTACAAGATTGGTCTATGCCATGTATTAATGTTTTAGTCCAAAATGGATAATACTATGCTAATACATAATTTACTTATTTCTAAGTTTTAATATAATTCTGCCATGTTCCCTTTCGTTACACATAATTACTATATTTTGCCTATTATTTCTTATAAAGGTATTGCTATTATTTTCTTTATAAATTCCTTACTTACTTAAAACATACTAACATATTACTGTAAAACTATTTCTTCTGGTAATTATTGCCTTAAACATTAAGCCAATAACTTCTTTCTTTAAATTAACAAATGAACAAATTTGGTGAGTGCTATACCTACACCATCTCTTTTATAACAGTAATCATCCTGGTGATTTTTATACTGAGATAATATTTTTTCTGTTTTTTGCATTCACAATTATTTTGTGTCTTTCAGTCTAATATACTTAACTTAGTTGCTCATTTAACATGTGCTTATATTTTGGGTTTGTCACACTTGTTTAACTCTTTTTTCTTAAGATTATATGCTGTTTATTTTATTACACTTATCACTTCACTGTTCAACTTTGTCACTCCCTACCTATCTCTAATTACCCTTATATTTCTCACGATCTCACTATTATTACAAAGTTTTTGTATCTAATGAGTTCATGTCTTTTTTGGTACTTTCAGATTGTCACATATCATTTTATAATATGCAAACAACATGGTATTGTAAATACCTCTTTCAAATAAAACATAACTTTGTATATATTGTCATTAAAGTGATAAAAATTGGTCTGAAATGTCATAATTAGTAATAATAACAACAATTCAATAATGTTAAAATATATTGTGTTAATTGAAACATACTACATCTGTAGCAACAGCAATAATGTTATTGAATAAATAAACTCTCCAACATCTTATACTTTCGAACACATAATACTGTAATAATATACACACTGCTGATATAATCTTAGTAAAAGTTCCAAAGTATATATTAGGATATACAATTTGTTCTCTGATTGAACCACGCACACATTTCTATTCCCTGTCTGTATGAGTGTAATCTTAAACATAACAGCTGACACATCTCCTATAGATAAGGATATACATACAATCATATCTACACATGGTTTTTTTTTACGTATAACAATTGCTGAGATACTGTCATTTACAAGTTACCACTAATAAAAATTTAAACATAAATTATTAACAATAATAAAAAATTATGCTCTTTTAAAACAATCTTGTTAGTTACTTGTTATGGCCATGTAATTTTTTATTTTCTTCTTTTTTCTTCACTGTCTTCTTGTCTCGCTTCACTTTGGTTGATACCTGGCCAATCTCTGGGGTTGTGTCAACGTCAGTTGTCTGTCAGGCTAGTTCGTATTTTCTTGTTTTGTGACCACCTTTGGTTGTATTCTTCCTCCTTCACTATTGATTATATTTACTACCTTCATTCTCGTTATGATTTATCTATCAAAATATATGGTTTCTTGGCATTTTTTACATACTTTTTTATATCAAATGTGATCAGGGTTTGGCAATGTTATATAATGCCCTTCCACCAAAATTGATCATTTTATAAAACGTGAATTTGAGTTTGATGAAATTATCAATTGTATCGTATCAAAATTTTTTCTTTTATTTTTTATTTTTTTCAAATTCTCCTGCTTCTCATTCATTTTTTATAATTAATTCTGTATCCTTTAATCCCATTCTTCTTAGTCTTTTCTTCATTATCTTCTCATATTGCGAACTGGCTTATTGAATTTTTATTATAACTTATTCCCTATAAATCTTATTTTTCATCAAAACTACTCTTATACTGATATCAGGGGAACATCATCCCTGCTCAGTAAAATGATTGCTGGTTCATTCAACAGACAATCTCAATTAATAATTCTTAAATATAGTCAACTCGTGACTCAAAATAATAATAATAATAATCATAATCATAATATTTGTTGGGAATCTTTTACTTTTATACTTCATTATAGCTCAGTTCGAGTCATATATTGTTTCATCTTTCTTTATAGATACTATTTGAAGCATTGTTTTTTATTGATACAATTCACATTTTTATTCATTTTTAATTACTCTTTGTTTCATCTCATTTCACATTATAACTCTTAGAACGTTTATTTCATTTATATTGTTTTGTGATCATTGGTTTGGGTAATTTTACTTCCCCTCTTTCTAAATAGTTGTGGAAGCTGATCATTTTGATTGATATTTTTTCATAATTTTTAAATATCATAGTAAGTTATGGCTTCTTACTAGTTAGGAATTTTTTGTAGCTTATTCCTTTACAGTATGTTATGCTTTTTATGCCTCATTTTTTGGCTAAATATTATGGTAATTTAACCTTATTTTGGAGGAATGTTTTGTAACTACACTCCTCTATTGTTAATTTTTATTTAAATATTGTAGTAAGTTGGTTGCTCTTACTTTATCTGAATGCCTTGTGACTTTTATCTCTCCATTTTTACTTGTTCTAAAATATTATTAAGATATTTGGGTAAGCTTTTCTTACATATCTTTTTTGATTTTTTACAATTTTTATTCATCATAATGGTTTCTCTAATGCTTAGTGTAAGCTGTACTTACGAATGTTTTGGAATTTTGACATTCTTTAGAGATCTTTTCTTTATGACATTGGCAGACTTGTTTGTTTGTCACCTTATTTTTTTTCTTTATTTAAAGTATTTTTGTTGGTTTTTTACTTTAAACTGTTTTTTACAGTTATGGTTGATTGTCATAATATTTCTTAATTGAGGCTTGATTGTATACCCCCTTTATTTTCTTGGTGACGGGGTGAGTGATCTCGTAAGTGTTATTGCCCTTGTCTTTTGTTATAGTGTATGGTCCTATATTCCAGTGTTCATCTGCATTTGGTTTATCCATTGTCCATGATTACATAAGTTTCCTCCGTTGTTCGGACTGCTCTGGTGTGCATCACTGTTTCTGTCTGTGTTATATATGTCTCTTCTATCTGGTACAGCCACTCTTCTAATACCATGTGTTCTCTTATATTCACCCAGAGATTGGTCCAGTGATGGGCTGTCCGCAGTTTTCAGTGGCCTTAAGCGTTTAAATGAGGGTTGACCTCATTGCCCCCAACATCAGTAGTGTTTGATGGTTGGTTAGCGTTCGGCTCCTGTTGATTATTCCGGTTATCCACGCTGTGCCTGTGATCTTCTTCGAATGGGTAGCTTCTCGTATCGGGTACCTGGTTATAGTACGTTCGCCGATAGTTAGATGAGGGATAGTTTCTTCTTGGGCTCCTTTGTCTTTGCCCCCTTATGTAATTTACCTGTGGCCGGTATCCTGGATGATTGTTCTGATTACTGTTGTTTCCAGGGCGATAATTGTTGTTGTAACCATTCGACGGGAAATTACCCCTGTGGTTGTTCCTAAAGTTGTTGTTATTATGGTTTCCACTTCTGTTAAAATTTCTGGGCGCGTTATTGCCCCGTGTGTTCTCTTGGTAATTGTTAGGGTTATTTATCGGTGGTTTATTATCTCCCTGTTGGTTCTGTGACAATTGTCCCTCATTGGTTCGATTATTTCTGAAGCTGTACCCTCTATTTTTCCTGTACTGCCACTCATGTTCATGGCTTTCCAGTAAGCTAGCCATACCTTGGATGGTCTTTACCTGGCTGTACATCCGTGCCTTTTGGATGGCGTCGTCGTAGTGGTAAGATAATTGTATTACCAGACACTCTTCAGGTATACGTGGCTCCAAATTCCTGGCCATGCAGATTTTTCCCAAGAAGTAGGAGGTAAGGGATTGTCCATTCTGGTTTTCATACCTTCCATTGCTCAGGTTATTGCGGACCATATTCTGAGTTGACTCAGACCAGTATTTAGCCTTGAACTGAGTCTTAAAGTCTTGAAGGTTTTGGATGTCTGGTCGAGTGGCAGTCCACCAGTTGTCGTACGTCTCCTTGAACATTTCGTCCAACATCCCTCTTATTGTAGTCCATCGAGTCTCTCGATTCTTGATGATTAACTCTTCTACCCTCTTCAAGAATTCAATAGGGTTTCTTTTATAATTACGGAAATTAATAGCATCTCTGTTGTCTGTGTTCATGACATGATTATTATTACATGGTCGGTCACGCCAGGCATCCACTTCTTCCCGTAATGACTCTTCTATTCTACGCATTTCGTCAATCCTCTGTTGGTTTTTGTCTACTTTGCTATCTACTTTATTTAAGTTGCTGTAAACTCCTTCCATTCGTTCTCCCAAGTCTGTTCGTACAGCTGCTACCTCTTTCTGGTTTTCTTCCCGGACTTGGTGTATGTCCTGGTCTATCTGGGTACATCTTCTGACTGTTTCTTCATGACCTTCCTCAATTCTTCTCTTATTTTCTCCTTCGAGACGGTTCATTTTATCGAGTACCTCCTTGCGGACTCCAGAAACATTTTCGTTGGTCTTCTCTAGCTTCTCCAACGTTTCCTCTAATTTGTCATTGATTTCCGTAACCTGCTGTTTTGCTTCTTCTCGGTACTCCATTAATTGGTGTGCCATCTGCAGCTTCATTTCTTCTTTATTTTTCTCGTGGTCCTCCTTCAGCTGTTCCTTCAATTCTTCCTTTAATTCTTCGTTTCTTTGCTGAATTTCCTCCATCAATCGTTGTTGTAATATTTCATTATTCTTGTTAATGGTTTGTCTCAATTCTTCCTTCTGTTTCTGAAAATTGTCCTCCTGTTTTTTAAAATTTTCATTTGTTTCTTTCTTCATTCCGTCAAATTTATTGGTCATCTCCTTCAAACTCTCTTCATTCTTGTCGAATTTCTCCTCCTGTTTCTTAAAATTTTGGTTAATCAATTCCCACAATTTTTGTAAATCCATTCCTCCTGTGGCTTCCCCCCTATCTCCAGCTTGTGTTTCCATTTCTTCGTCTTGGCTTGGTTCTGTTGTGGTTATTACTGTCTCCATTTCTTCAATCGGTGTTCCTTCCTCTTCTTCCCCTCTGTTTTCTTCCATCTCCTTCTCCTTTGCCAATTTTTTCGATACTCTGGTGTGCATTTTGTAATCTTTCGTAATCGCCGCTAGAATTTATAGGGTTTATTTGTATAATTTATTTATTATTTAAGCCCCACGTTGGGCGCCACTTTGTATTATATTCGTTACGTCCGCCTCTTTCAGCCCCGCGATGGAAGCCACTTTGTATTATTTTCGTTAATACTGCTACCGTCTTACTCTGCAAAATGTAAATAATGTACAATTTGTGTGTAATGAGTGTACGTGTCTTCTCGATCCGTAGTTCGAATGCGTGCAACTTCTGTAGATTTCGTTCGTGGCGAACGTACGAATAACCAGGTCTTGATGTTCACTAGGGGTGAGAAAGTCCCGGTGGCGCCAAATTGTTTTCTTAAAACAATTAAAAGAAAATTCAAGGGCGTATGACTAGCGCCGCTCAAGCGGTTTGAATAATTCAAATATTTCCGCTAGCTAGGCCCACTGTAGCACACAGCCGTTCGATGCGTGGGCTGTGTAAATCGTCAGTCATCTGCTAAAATGTACATAAAATATTGTGCACCTCCTAATGAAATTATAACACCGTGGTTACACTCAATACTTACACATTTTTTATTAGTGATTATTATTCATTTAATACAAATTATTCTAATACAAATGCTCCGGTTATTTATATGAGACAATTACAGGGTTTGACAATCGATATTTGAATTGATACCAGACGTTTAATGTGGCGTCTGTTAAAAATTGTATACAAATTATTAATGTCGTTTGTCATAGGATCTTGAGGTTACGTTCAAAGGATTACAAATGTTTTATAAAAACAATAAAAATACACACCCTTACATCAAGTAAACTTAACTAACATATTGTGTAGGTGTAATTTGTTTAGCGCAGTGTAGTAAAAGTGTTTACAAGTTATGGATCATTAACAACAGTTTATATTGGTTAGTTTATAAATTGTCAGTGACTTAAATTTCTTTTTAATCTTTGAAAGTAATGAATTTCAGTTCAGTGAGATTTCGACCTTTAGTGAGATAATTAACGTGAGTTTATTTATGTATTTCGGGTAATTTAAAATGTACTTATCACTTCCGTAGTTATGGCGAATTCATGCGATCTGTTATTCATGGGTTATACTATAATCTTCTTTAATTTGCTGGGTTCAGGACATCAGGCATCTTTTTCAGTTTAACTGGTAGTAATTTATTTTCTTTTTTCGTTAATTTGGCCTCAACTTCAATAATCTGGCTCCAGTCTTTATCTTATGTCTTGGTATACACTTATTAATAACTTTTCCTGATATTTGCTATGTTTTAATGGACAATTTTGGTCACTCGAAAATTAGCGTCTATCTCATTAAAGCGTCATACATTCAGTAAAAAATCTAACGGTATTTTTTGGCTTGTTACTCCACAGTTTCCATGGTAACGTAATTATTCTACCTGGTCGATCTCAAAATAAACCCATTGTTATCAAACCTTGAATTTTTTTGTTTAATTTGAATAAATATTTTATAATGGCTATATTTACTTGGGGATAATTTCAATGGTCGTAATCTTTACATAGATGTTCCTATTTTCTTTCAAAGATTAGTTTGATATCTTACAAGATTGGTCTATGCCATGTATTAATGTTTTAGTCCAAAATGGATAATACTATGCTAATACATAATTTACTTATTTCTAAGTTTTAATATAATTCTGCCATGTTCCCTTTCGTTACACATAATTACTATATTTTGCCTATTATTTCTTATAAAGGTATTGCTATTATTTTCTTTATAAATTCCTTACTTACTTAAAACATACTAACATATTACTGTAAAACTATTTCTTCTGGTAATTATTGCCTTAAACATTAAGCCAATAACTTCTTTCTTTAAATTAACAAATGAACAAATTTGGTGAGTGCTATACCTACACCATCTCTTTTATAACAGTAATCATCCTGGTGATTTTTATACTGAGATAATATTTTTTCTGTTTTTTGCATTCACAATTATTTTGTGTCTTTCAGTCTAATATACTTAACTTAGTTGCTCATTTAACATGTGCTTATATTTTGGGTTTGTCACACTTGTTTAACTCTTTTTTCTTAAGATTATATGCTGTTTATTTTATTACACTTATCACTTCACTGTTCAACTTTGTCACTCCCTACCTATCTCTAATTACCCTTATATTTCTCACGATCTCACTATTATTACAAAGTTTTTGTATCTAATGAGTTCATGTCTTTTTTGGTACTTTCAGATTGTCACATATCATTTTATAATATGCAAACAACATGGTATTGTAAATACCTCTTTCAAATAAAACATAACTTTGTATATATTGTCATTAAAGTGATAAAAATTGGTCTGAAATGTCATAATTAGTAATAATAACAACAATTCAATAATGTTAAAATATATTGTGTTAATTGAAACATACTACATCTGTAGCAACAGCAATAATGTTATTGAATAAATAAACTCTCCAACATCTTATACTTTCGAACACATAATACTGTAATAATATACACACTGCTGATATAATCTTAGTAAAAGTTCCAAAGTATATATTAGGATATACAATTTGTTCTCTGACTGAACCACGCACACATTTCTATTCCCTGTCTGTATGAGTGTAATCTTAAACATAACAGCTGACACATCTCCTATAGATAAGGATATACATACAATCATATCTACACATGGTTTTTTTTACGTATAACAATTGCTGAGATACTGTCATTTACAAGTTACCACTAATAAAAATTTAAACATAAATTATTAACAATAATAAAAAATTATGCTCTTTTAAAACAATCTTGTTAGTTACTTGTTATGGCCATGTAATTTTTTATTTTCTTCTTTTTTCTTCACTGTCTTCTTGTCTCGCTTCACTTTGGTTGATACCTGGCCAATCTCTGGGGTTGTGTCAACGTCAGTTGTCTGTCAGGCTAGTTCGTATTTTCTTGTTTTGTGACCACCTTTGGTTGTATTCTTCCTCCTTCACTATTGATTATATTTACTACCTTCATTCTCGTTATGATTTATCTATCAAAATATATGGTTTCTTGGCATTTTTTACATACTTTTTTATATCAAATGTGATCAGGGTTTGGCAATGTTATAATATGGAAACACTAAGTGTCCCGAAACATGTTCCAAATAAGGAAAAAACACCTTGAAGTAAAGTTATTACAAATATTAAATAACACACACACACACTGGTTGGTTTAGTGCCGCCTAGTGCAAATTAAATTCCTTAAAATATGCTCTGCTCTGTCTCTTTATAATCATTCGCTTCTTAACTACCTTTATCTCTCTTTCTCACACACACGCGCGCGCGCAGACTAAAAATCGAACGCGAGAAATATGTAAATAACTACAATTTTTATAGAGCCAAGGCAAAGGAAAGAGAAAGACAGCATACAGAGCCGCAAATTTCTGCTTACTAAGATCATTATATAATACAGTGCGAAGGTTATGCAACTTCACTGTCTAGCATGAGTCACCGAGCGTGCCGGCTTTACCAAAACAGTCGCTTTCATCAAAAGTCAAATTTTTTGTTGAGTTGTTTATGGTAACAACCGAAATAGCAGGTTTTTGTTTTTTCGTACGGTGGCATCTCTTATCGTTTACACTAATTTTTTACTCCCATGTTCCATAAACAAATAAACGTGTTCGAGATAAGGTCTGATTCTGGTTGTACTACCGTATCCTAAAAACATGAAGTAATTTTCCGAAAAGTGTGTCTGTCCGTGTGTCTATTGGGTACAGTTTTTTCTATGTCGAACGATAACTGCCGCAAATTCAAATAGAATCAAATAATTTTTTGCATATGTGCCTGAATTGTAGAGGACTCAAGAAATATTGATTTTGGCGAAGATCGCTTACGGGAAAGGGGTAGTTTACCTGCAACGTTTTATGTTTTACTACGTTATCGGCAACAAAGAAGTAATTTGTTGTTAAAATTCCTTCCCGGGCTGTTTGGCCGTGGCCCAATGTTTTCTGTAAAACCAGACGTTTCGGCAGTGCCATCGACTGCCACATCAGTGAAAATCGAGTGCGCTAACGTGAGGTGGTATACGTTAGTGACCACAGTACTGTGGTTAAGGCTGAAGCAATAAGTGGAAAGAAGTAGTTTCTATGGAAATATTTCATTTCAAAAATGACTTTAAATATAAATCTTAATATAAAAACACGGAAGTCATGTATGGTTCTCCATACCGATATTAGTTACCCGAGCCTGCCTCACTGGCATGAATAAAATTTTGTAATAATGTTAATACGCTTTTTAATATCTTATGAACAGTTGTCCAGCTGTTTTACTTGTTAGCAAGACGGCCAAAATTCTTGCTCTTTACTTTATTGTTTTTATCTATATAATAACAGTCACTTGAACGCAGGGTCAGATTATAAGCGCGTTGTGACCTATGCTGCCATCAGACTGGTGTCCCACTCTATTCTAAATTCAACCATTTATCCATTATTTATACTGATAAATGACACAATTTCGAAATCTTCTTCGAATGGCACAATACACAATTTCGAAAGTTAAAAATTATTTGATTAAAGTCTCAAATTACAATAAATATATAACTAAATAGTGATTACAATGACCATAGTAGTACTTAATCTTAAAAAATACTAATCGATCCATTTTTTCTTGATTTTGCCTTAACGGAGATTTGTATGATTTCTTCTAAATAGAGCGATTCAAGTACTCGCTTTCGACATTCAACCTTGCTAACGAAGATAATCTTTCATCTTGAACTCAACATATCTTTAATCGTTTTAATGCAGAAAATCCTCTTTCAGATTCGCAGTTAGCTATTGGAATCGTGAAAAGCAGGCGATAATCAATGTATAAATTCGGAAATACACCAATCATTTTACAATCAATAATCCAGTTTAATACTTTAAGCGGACAAACTGTAGTATCATGGAATCTATCAGCTTCATTCGAACGATTTGAAAAAAAACTCTTTCTCGTGGCACAAAGTGATCAGTTCTATTAGAAGATCGTCGAAAAGTGTGCATACATATTTTTATGATTTTGGATTGAGGACATTTGTTTTTTTTTCACATTTATTATCTTCAAAAAGTTTTGTGATTTAGGGCTGGATGGTGCCCCCTCTGACAGCTGAGGTCCTGGTGCCCGGTGCTGCAGCATACCCTAGCGTTATGGATAATTCGCCACTGCTTGCCCTTTCAGTACTACGAATAACAGTTACTCGTAAACATTACCCCGGCAATACCCTTTCTTACGTTGGCGTAATTTTCCTTGAAATGCTTTCTAGTCGAATACATGTCTGACACATTAACAAGCTGTTTTGTTCAAGAATCAACTTTTAACGCATGACTAATCCGCTGATAATCCGGAAGACACGGTTTATAACTGTAGCCTTGCTTCTCTTACTTATCACGATTGTGTGTTTTCTGTTGTTAACGTACTATAACTACGTTTCCCATATGGTTTTCATCAACCCCGTCATCATTTTGTACAGGCCTAAGTGTCACCACCATCAGCAACTGTCTTCCTACTTCCCCCTGCCCCGAGGACCTACACACGCGCGCATGAAAACATTGAGTAGCCATTTAATTAAATTTCTGTCAAACCATTTTAATTCTATCATAGTCCTAATCGAACTTCTCTTTGCAGTCCACAGTTTTACTATAATAGTCCATGTATCTCTTCGTCTCTTCCACAATAACTGCAGGAAACATACATAAACATACATACATACCCCGGGGACACACGTCCGCCTTGATCTAAGCTAGCGTCATCTCTCTCTCTCTCTCATAATAATAATAATTATTATTATCACTCATTTCACCCTCGTATGCGTTCATTTAATAAGAAAATTATTTATTTATTAAACCGATCGTCAGCAAACATCTCACAATTCAGTAACTATACAAATAAGTATAGTTATGTTCTTACGGACGTATTAAAATCATAAACTTATTCTCCAATTCCAATAGTTCAAACGTTTTAATGAATACTCGATTTAAATTTCAAAATAGAAAAACTAAACATTACCACAAATTGTTATGTACATCAGTTACATATCTCTTAAACATACTCCAATACTTGTAGTGTATATTTGTAAACATTTTTTTTTATACATCAAGTGAAGAAGAATGCACTGACATTACGCCAACACCGTTTCAAAAGTATTCACTTTTCGAGTACCGTGGCGTTTAGGTTCACACTAAACGAATATATTTTCATAAGGAATTCGTGGAAAAAAAAATTATTGGTATGGAGAACCATACATGACTTCCACGTTCTACGATTTATATTTAAAATAATCTTCGAAATGAAATATTTCCATAGGAACTACTTCTTGCTTCAGCCTTAACCACAGTACTGTGGTCACTAACGTATACCACCTCACGTTAGCGCACTCGATTTTCACTGATGTGGCAGTCGATGGCACTGACGAAACGTCTGGTTTTGCAGAAAACATTGGGGCAAGGCCCAACAGCCCGAGAAGGAATTTTAACAACAAACTACTTCTTTGTTGCCGATAACGTAGTACACATATAAAACAGTATCCCCCGTTTTTAAATCATAAAAAATTGATTCTGTTTGACTGTGCGGCAGTTATCGTTCGTCACAGACAAAATTACCGTTGATAAAACATAAAACGTTGCAGGTAAACTACCCCTTTCCCTTAACCGATCTTCACCAAAATCAATAGGCCTCGAGTACTCTACAATTCAGGTACGTATGCAAAAAATTATTTGATTCTATTTGAATTTCCGGCAGTTATCGTTTGCCATAGAAAAATTCTAAGACAGACACAGACACTTTTAGAAAAATAATTTTTGTTAATGTTTTGAGGGTAGTACAATCAGAATCAGCCCTTATCTCGAACACGATTTTTTTCGTCATCACTATACTTTCATTTCCTTATGGAACATTGAAACATTGAAGTAATTATATTTCAGAAACACTTAAGAAATCAATAATTTTTGTTTACAAAAAGCCGCACACGCGTCACGCCGAACCAAAATATGCGTACCTCGTTACACGCGCACACAAACTGGGACAGATTGGAAACAGGAAACGGTAGGGCTGGAACCAGACGTTGGGGTTGATAGTCGATAAAAGGAGCGATACCGCGGGCAAGCGCCTCCAAGTGAAATGTTCCGTCACGCACATGCAGAAGAGGGCGTTCCAACTCCCCATCGAAATAACGTTGCTGTACTTTTCGTGGTGTACGCCTACATTTAAACTTACAGAGAAACTGACGAATCTGCAGCGGATTCAGAGAGGAATTTTTTCTGGGAAAGTGACTAGAAATTATGAAAAGATGTCACATCCAAAAAACTCGATATCACATTCGACCACACACACACGCGCGTGCGCGCGTTCCGGTTAAAACGTCCTGCGACGTTGTCCGATGCCGGATTGCCAATATCTCCTGTCGTTGCAGTTTTCTTCGGTTAGACCTCGTACACTCATTGATCTCCTTACACCCTGTATCCATGTTACTTTCGGCCTTCCCCTTTTTCTGTTTTACTGTGGTATCCATTTCATCACTCTCTTTGGCAACCTCTCCTTCCCCATTCTCTGCACGTGCCCATACCAAATTAATACCACATTTCTTCTCGATGTGTTCTAAAACAGTTTCTTTTATATTCATTTATTGGTTAATTGTTTCGTTTCTGACCCAGTCTAATTTTGATGTCTACATAGTCTTCTTACGGCGTCCACTTCTGTAGCTTCTATCTTTCTTTCCAGATGTTCTTTCATTCTCCATGTCTCAGACCCATAATCTAATGTGCTCTTAATGACTGTGTTGTATATTCTCATTTTCCTTTGTTTTCCTATTTCGGTGCTCCACAGTATTCAATTTAGAGACTTAATTATTGTTCTTACTTTCAATTAAGAAAGTTGTTTTAGTGGTTATAATCACACACAGAATTATCACAGTTGCACACCACAATTTTTCTATAGTGGTGTGCAACAGTGATAATTCTGTTTGTTCTTACTTTGTTTACTCTACACTTTATTTCTGTATCGTCTCTCCGTTCCTTCTTAAAATTTATTCCCAGATATTTGTAATTCTCACATTACATTACATCACATTCGATTATTTAAGTCTTAATTTTTGCTGAATCTTAATTTTAAAATATTATCAATTTAAACTACCAGTTATTTGGTGTTCTCCCCTAAGGCAGGTCTTCAAATGGTAAAAGCTCTCCAAGCTATCCTATCGCATGCTAGTCTTTTCGTTTCTTCGTAACACCCTCTGACTTTAATGCTATCTATTAACTTCATTCTTCTACGCCCTCTTCTTTTTTCTCCTTCTATGACACCCTCCACGGCAGTTGTAAGCAAGCAGTCTCTTCTTAAACAGTGACCTAACCGATTCCTTTTCCTATTTTCTATTATCTTCAGGATCCTTCCCTCTTCCCCTATTCTTCTTAAAACTTCATCATTCCTTACTTTATCAACCCACCTCACTTTTTCCAGTGCTCGCCAAACCCACATCTCAAATGCTTCTAATCTTTTCTCATCCTCCTTCCTCAGTGTCCATGTCTCTGCACCACATAAAGCAACGCTCAATACATAACATTTGGCCAACCTTTTTCTTAAATTCTTATTAAAACTATCAGTACTGATACGTAAATCTTTCTGATTGCAATGCAGTGTCATAACGCATCGATTCTGAAACTGCAGTACGCAAGAACGAACAGCAAAAGAAAATTTTCTTTCTTACCTAGAAAAGACGTTTTCATGAAAACGCTGACCTGGATAAAATATTCGTTTGAAAATACACTATAACCAAGATCATTAAATATTACTTAACAAGAAGAGCAGAGATTTGATACAGGTTGGACAAGAATGCCCAATATTACGTGAAAAAGCCATAAAAGTACACGCGCCTGCCGATTTGTGTGAAACTGGATTTTCACTTTTGGCGTCTGTGAAGAATAAGTGTGGAGACCACATTTTACAAAGGATTAACCGTTGTTCTTTCTAATATTACTATCAGCCCTTATACCTCCAACTTCGTCGTACGTATTTGCTAAACTGCTAAATGTCATGTTCTGAACGAGGTCTTTAAGTGTTTCCACCATTTTCATGTTCCAAACCACGACAAAAAATATCCTGCTGGAACCCATATAATATATACCGGTACCCGTGAATCTGCCTTCAATTATTTTACTGTCTGATGAATTCACACTTCTGTTCACACGAAACCGTAAATCAGTAGTAAGACATATTTATCTTAATATTTCCAGAAATTAAAATAGTTAAGTCACTGAAACGCACTGCCTAGTTTCAGTTAGGAGAAATTTGGTTTCGATGATGTCTAAATAAATATTCTAGGAAAACATTTCGACAAATTTCAAACGTACTTTACGAAACACGAATTGTTGAGAATTTCTGCAGAATGTGAGTGTAAAAGGTATAAAAGGCTCGCCCCTGCTTAGTTTTGATAAGGAAAACTTTGGTGCATTTTCTACAAAGGCCGATGCTGTGGAGGTAGCGTTGCGTGGGGAAGAGCCCGGAGCGAAATCCCTTTGTGGATTCGAAAAAATAACAGCGGCAACGGCATCGTTCGTCTCCGTCTATTGTTGGAACGCACATTCAATACTCACCCACGGGGTCCGCATTCATTGCACGGCGCTTAACCTTCGTTATGACAGACAGACAGACGATTCCAACACTTCTGCTTCACTAACCTCTATGTGTTTCTCTTCGTCCTCCGCACACAAACACTATTTTTAACATCTTGCTGTCTACACTAATAACGCTACAAGCGCAGGATGGGCTTACCCACAAACCAATATATCGGAATATCAAGATAACCTATAATAAACAATACATATAAGTACGTATGTACGAATGTATGTAGGTATATTAGACGTGTGGTAAACTACTATTTGAAAATAACAGGTACGAACGATACCGTTCTAAAAAAAATAACACGTACAAATACCTGTTACTATATACTTATTATACATATAGATACCTGTATTATACATGAACCATACATGACTTCCATATTCTATGATTTATATTTAAAATCATTCTCGAAATGAAATATTTCCATAGAAACTACTTCTTCCTTCAGCCTTAACCACAGTACTGTGGTTATAACGTATATCATCTCACGTTAGCGCACTCGATTTTCTCTGATGATGGGAGTCGATGGCACTGCCGAAACGTCTGGTTTTGTAGAAAACATTGGACCACGCCCAAACAGCCCAGGAAGGAATTTTAACAACAAACTACTTGTTTGTTGCCAATAAGGTAGTACACATAAAAATAATTATTCCCTCCTCCTTCAACTACCCTTTTTATCGATATACATTTTGTATTTTGTATAGATAGGTATTTTGTATACAGGTCTACCTTTCTACAGTGGATTATTATCACCTTCTTTTCAGGATGCTTTATTTATCACAATTAAGTACTTTACTATTGTTAAAACGTAAAAACATTGCAGGTAAACTACCTCTTCACTTTAAACAATCTTCACCAAAATCAATAGTCCTTGAGTCCTCTACAATTCAGGCATGTATGCACAAAATTATTTGATTCTGTTTGAATTTGCGGCAGTTATCGTTCGCCATACAAAAAATTCTACACAGAGACACTTTTCGAAAATGACTTTTCTTCACGTTTTGAGGGTAGTACAATCAGAATCAGCCCTTATCTCGAACACGACATTTTTCGCCATTACTGTACTTCCATTTGCTTATGGAACATGGAAGTAAAAGAAAAGTAACCGTGATTTTCGTACTTTTCCTGACAATTGATAAATTATCTAATATATCAAAATTTAACCAAATAAATTTACTTCGGTTAAAACGGTGACCGAGTTCTGCAGCTCTGGAAGCTTACTTGTATATATAGCGTTGACCGGAGAATTCCCAACGCCCAGTATACTGTCGTATCACGTTTGACAAATGCATAACGTTAAGGTCAGCCGTTAATGCAAATCCATAACGTTCCGAGATACGGCGCGCCAGCTTCTGCCTTACCATCTCGAGCATCTGCATCTGACAGCGGCGGCTCATCAGGGGAAGCAAGGGAGGCTAAGCCTCCCCAATAAAATTTACAAAAATATTAAAAAATAAACAACTAGTAATAGGCTCTATTTTTTATTATGACTGAACCTGTAGTCACACTTGGCATTTTAAATTATCTGATTACTTAAAAAATATACATTTAATCGCGCATTATGAATAATAGCGCGGAACAGCAGAAGACTGAGGCAAGGACCTGAGTAGCCGCCGTAGTACTCGTATGGTATGTGAGGACTATGCCCGGCAAGTGGTGGGGGGACAGTAGTGCATCTGTAACCCGTGGCTGGCAGGCAACGAGTGCCTCTCGGCAACGGTTTAATGTGGTTTTTGCTACTTTTTCGCAGTCTTTACGTTCTCGTGCTCCTTGTGCGTGTGTATTGTTATCAATTATCTCTTCTTGGCCATTATCAAGATCGTCTTCACTCCACTGCTTTAGTTTCAACTGAAAAGAGAATCCTCTGCAAACTGAAAAATCGACCGACATGGCTTAATGATGTTCCGCTGACGGAGTTTTCTGTAGGTGCCTACAAGTAAATTCATCGCAGCTTACAAAATATATTTCTACTCAACAGTTTACTTCTCTGCTAGAACAAAAGCAAGTTAATCTTCGGTTTATCTTGTTAAACATACGTATATATTTCTAATAAGACATGTACGCTGTAAAAATCGATTATATCTACCAAACCTAAAAGTGAAATACTAGTGCCGGTTGCTATTATTGAGCGCGGCTCAGGTGACTGTCTCGTACCCTCCCCTTCCTCAGAACTCACCGGTCGCCACTGGCATCCGATTAGTGAAGCGCATTCGGCGATCGCTCGAAAGGTTTGTCAGAGGTAAATGTGAAAGAATGCAAATGGGTGGGGCGGATACCAACGGGCCGCTAATGTCTCAAATGCAGGTTTTTAACACACACACACACACACACACACACACACACACACACACACACACACACACACACACACACACACACACACACACACACACACACACACACACACACACACACACACACACACACACACACACACACACACACACACACACACACACACACACACACACACAACTATTACATGAAATAGTTTTATATGAAATTTCTAGGCAGGTACACAATAGCGCACAACTGGGGCGAACAGCACAGTCTTCACATAAAATAGGTCAGGATACTGTTATAACAGTATTTGCTGTAAGAAAATCCGCTTTTTTCCACAGCGAAATAAAACTCTCTCCTACAAACTCTGTTGCGACGGTTTCGCTTCACTACATTTCAGTCCTCCACCACCACGCCGACTAAACCCGTGCGATGACGTATTAGAATGTGACGAATTGCTCTGTTTGTCCAGACCAGAAGTGTGGTAAATTAGTATTTGAAAATAACAGGTACGATTCTAAAATGGTAACACGTACAAATACCTGTTATTATAATATACCTGTATTATATAATTTGTTATAAGAAATAAATTGAAACTAAAAATATTAACAGTGTTACTTTACACTTAAGCTGTTACTGTTTAAAAGAAAATAAGAGACAACAGAATTTACAGGCCTGTCTCCCTTTGGGAATACTAATTTAAGTTTTCACTAGGAGTAAACAAACTGAGATAGATTAAATGTTAAATTATCGATTCCATTTGGCTAGACATATCAGTTGCGAAACTCAGGCACTGAAATTTAGAGTGCACGCAATAGCACAAGAAAGAATGTCGAAAAAATTTACGTTAGATGTGCAGTGAAGTTAAAATCATCTCCGAAATCACACTAACAAAAAGTACTATAAGGCATATCAGCCATTCTGTAGGTAATAACACAATAAAATTAGCTTTTTAAAAATTTACCAATTTGGTGACTACTATAATATATAATTTTTTATTATAATCTGTATTATATATCTGCATAATACGTGAGAATAAATAATGTAACATCAGTATGAATTTTTTAAATTTATTAAAAACAGCTTCGTCTCTTTGGTATAGAGATATTCTGAACCTCGCTGTGTTGATTCGTTTCGTACTGCTATAGCAATCGGCACATGCGCAGAATGAATTATTCAGCACCAAAAAATTATTATGACCTTTTTTTCAGGATACTTTATTTATCAAAATTAAGTACTTTACTCTTGTTACAACATAAACGTTGCAGGTAACCTACCCCTTCCCCTTAACAAATCTTTACCAAAACCAATAGGCCTTGAGTCCTCTACAACTCAGACACATATGCAAAAAAGTATTTGATTCTGTTTGAATTTGCGTCAGTTATCGTTCACAATTGACAAAATTCCACACACACACACACACACACACACACACACACACACACACACACACACACACACACACACACACACACACACACACACACACACACACACACACACACACACACACACACACACACACACACACACACACACACACACACACACACACACACACACACACATCGGAAAATGACTCTTTTCTCCATGTTTTGAGAGTAGTACAATTAGAATCAGCCCTTATCTCGAACACGAGTTTTTTCGCCATCACCATACTTCCATTTCCTTATGGAACATGGAAGTAAAAAAGAGTGGGTGGCGCAGTGGTCCCCGGGCATCCACTTCGAAAGAAGGAAGTCATGATTTTGAATTTATATCCGAACGGATAGTTTTAACGACGCCCAACCTGACTCTGGACTCATTCGGCCGCAATGGGTACACAGTCTCACCAACTGAAAAGTTAAAAGGACCACACTACCGTCAGCAACGTAATAGGTTAAATTAATGTCGCCCTCCAAGGATAATTATTTGACCCTAAGCTCTGTCAATGGCAGTGGCGGCTGGTGTTATGGTTGCAGCGTTGCACAACCACCAAAATAGAATAACTAAACTGTAAAATTACATACGAAAACATTAAGGACTTAAAAGTGTCATAAATTTTACTGGAGAAGACTGAATCTTCATCAGATCCTGGTGTATTTCGAGGCTTAATTGGTTTCAGTTCTGAGCTTGACACAGCAATGAAAAATCGTTTAGAGGAAGCAACTATTTAAGCACACCTCAAAAACCATTCAAAGTGAACTTTTACGGTATAATGTTAGAAATATGCCATGAAGAAATAACGAGTAAGACACAAGAAGCGGATTATTTGGCTGTAATTGCTGATGAGACCACTGATGTTGCTAATGTTTTCCAGATGGTCATAGTGTATCTTATAATGAAAGGTAAACAGGTTGAAAGATTCTGGGGTTTCATTGCTCCTCCTAAACATGATGCTCAGTCTCTTGCATCATGCTTGTTAGATGAACTGTCTCGGCACAACTTACTTGGAATTTCCCACAAATTGATTGCTTAAACAATCGAAAAACAAAAACTTTCTGTTTTATTTTTCATATGACAGCACTATGTATGACGCATGTATGTAGTTGGTAGGTTTACCTCCTGTTTAATGCGTTCTTTTAACTTCCCCTCACCACCATTATTTTAACCTCCCCTCCCCCAAAAATTCAACCGACTACTGCAACCACCAGCCGCCACTGGTCAATGGTATAAAGAAAGAGAAACACATTCAAAAGAAGAAGACAAAAAAGAAGTTCGTTACACCATCGCACAACAAACACTTTAATGCGTTGGAAAACTTTCAACTCAATCATAAAAAAAGGTAATTTAAATCGCAGACAAACACGTTTACGGGCATTTAAAACCGGCAACAAAACAAAACGTAGCGAGTGTAGGTTGTTGGTTCACGTGGTCGGCGGAGACGTCCCCGGCTCCACGTGACTGTTACGGTGGGCGAACAACTTTTTTTTTTGTTTCAAACTGTACTGGAACTTTTCCATTTACGGTTATTGTATGGTAGCAAACGCTGATTCCGGCGCTAACGACCGTTTGTTTAGTACATAGGTATCACATGACCAGTAGCGGGTCTACGACGATTTCTTGCGTAACTGTTTCATGTTTGTGTTACGGTCAAATTACGTACTTAATGTCCATAATGACTTCCATGTTCTAAGATTTATATTTAAAAAACATTTTCGAAATGAAATATTTCCATAGAAACTACTTCTTTCTACTTCTTCCTTCAGCCGTAACCACAGTACTGTGGTTATAACCTATACCATCTCACGTTAGCGCACTCGATTTTCACTGATGATGGCAGTCGATGGCACTGACGAAACGTCTGGTTTTGGAGAAAACACTGGACTACGGCCAAACAGCCCGCGAAGGAATTTTAACAACAAAATACTTCTTTGTTGCCGATAACGTAGTACACATTGTAACAGTAAATAAATAATAAATTAAATTCAAATGCTGCGTATATACCTCACGTTGAAGCACCACTTATGTAATATTAAATAAATTCAATAAAATTAAAATGGTCTGTTGCGTTTTGTCATTCTGTGTTACCCCACGTCGTTGGGTCAATTATGTAATAATCCAATAAATTAAATGCTGTATTGGGTTATTCTCGAGTTGTGAGCGCCAAATATGTAATTCAAAAATAAAAAATAAAAAGTTGATAAACGTTTAAATTCAATGTTGTAATAGGTAGTGTATTTAAATTCTTCCTATAACCCCTCTTGTTGTCAGCACTAATTTTCGTAACGTTCTAATTTATTTACGTTTCTTAATTTACCTTTAATTACTTTATTTTATTTTTCAATATAAAAATAATTCAAGTATTTGTTTGTAGAATGTATGATTACTTTAGTAATTGATTGAAATAAATAATAATTTAAAATCTGATTATTATCGGGGCTCACTTGGTACCCTTGACCACTACCAGACTTCGCTTCAAATTCTGTCTGCAGAAGCACTCGTATTTTAATATTTTATTAATAATTCCAAATAATTACAACAACTCTGAACTCATTTACTTCAATATTCTTTTATTATAGAATAAATAAATACTCTTTGTAAGTTATTAGTTAATTACCCGAACTGTACAATTACTCGCTCATAGGTTGGCAGTATCGAAAAATTCTCAGGGACTAGGTTACCTTTTGCGTAATTGTGCACGATCCGGACTAAGCTCAAATTGCGGTGAAATATTTCTTTTCCTATTCGTCTATACTATATAAACACGAGAAAAATAATTTTAAACGGCGGTCGAACCTATTTACGGAGAAAAAAAATTAAATAATTACTCCCATAAGCGCGCATGTAAAGTGAATGGCCACCATGTTAACTGAGCGACGGCGCACAAATGTTTTGCATCCAACTCGCTTGTAAATGTTTGAAAAATGGTTCGCCTTAATTTTTGCAAGAATTATATGAAACAATGAACTAAAACCGCGGCCCTTCGGGCCGCCTCTGCGAACCTAACCGGCAGGTATCGGCTCAACTCGCTGTTGAATATGGCGTTCACCCGCTGTTGCATGCGTTCTTATGTGAGTAATTATTTATTTTTTTTCTCCGTAAATAGGTTCGACCGCCGTTTAAAATTATTTTTCTCGTGTTTATATAGTATAGAAGAACAGGAAAAGAAATATTTCACCGCAATTTGAGCTTAGTCCGGATCGTGCACAATTACCAATTTTTGTTTATTAATTCAACTTAAATATGTTACTCGGTTCTTCTGACTACAATAATTTACTTGAAAAATGCCCTTAGTGAAGTACAAAACATCACAAATCTTCGTTCTATTACATAAATTAAATAATTAACAAACAGTTTTTGGCAGTGTGAAATAATAGTGTTCAGTGTCTTTCTAGGTTAATAACGAATTCACTTCTTAATTCTGAGTGCACAAAAATAAATATCTTACAATTAAAAATTACAAAAGTGTTAGTGTTCAGTGATTCAGTGATTGTTCAAATAATAAAAACAGTGTATAATCAGTGTTACACTGAGGTTATATAAAAATAATGAGTTGGATTGATCTCACCAATTCTTATACACTTTTTAAACTCTTTGTTTTTACAATTAAATATTGGTAAATCACTCTTCACAATTCACGGATTAAGTGATTCACTGAATTTCATAACTCACAATTATATTATCTTGATCACCTAACCTGTCTGGTGTTCGATACTCGTTAATTATTCCTGGACACAAGTAATACAGGGAGTGTGTTCTTTACTCTTCGAGGTGTAACAATCAACTAACTGGCGTGGGTTAATTTTTCTGACTTCTTGGACCAAAACTTGCAAAATTCCGATTGGTCGAAGCCCTAGGCATTGTCATTTGATGGTGTCGGTTTTTTCTAGTTCCAATATACCATCAAATGATTATTTTGAAACTCCCACCTTACACTAAATCTAATTTTAATGAGATGGTCATTAATGAATTCCCTTTTTCCCACTGATTATTTAGACACCTCACAAGATGGGTTTCTGTTCAGTATCTTAGAAGTTACAATTTTGGATTTTTTTCTAAATTTATGTTTTATTTATAAAAGTGCCCTTTTTGTATCCTTAATGTTTTAGCACAGTTCCTATTCACATTAAATGTGATAATAACAGTTAAATACATTAATATTAGTAATGGTTATGACTTTTATGACAAATTTTAACATAATTATCTTATTCATACTTTAACTTCATTAATTTCCTAATATATATTGCTTATTTAGGAAATACAATCATATTATGTATTACTTCATACTTTTTACCTTACCACAGTTCTTCTGAAACTTACTCTAATATAAATACAAATTTTATACAACAACATTTTTAAGCCATTTCTTGGTTTAGCTACTATACACTTTAACATAATAATCATAATGACCTGTTTCTTTTGTAACAGTTTATACCTAATTCTTACTAATATTAACAAAAATTATAAACCATAACATTGAAATATACAGCTTTCTTTCTTTGGCCAAATAATCATCATGATCTGTTTACTTGCAACAGTTTGTTCATGATGTTTACTAATAATAATACAAATTACATGCCACAGATGTTAGCTACAATATTTTGATATGGTTTTCTTTACACTTTACAACATAATATTAATTATTTATGCCTAATGTGACATGAGTCTGACCTACAGTCAGACATTTTTAAGCATTATGACCTACAGCATTTAACAGAAATAAGTATTACAATGCTGTGACATTCCCTATATACTTTACTTGACTATGGTATATCATTTTTATAAACTAAAACAAAAATTTTACAACATATAACTTTCAACATACACTTAGTACTTAACTATTGTTTTGTACTTCAATTGATTTTAATAATTAGGTTGGGTTATGCAATTTGGCATATTTCTACTCTTTAACATATGTAAGTTTGATATTTATTTTGGGAGAACCGTCACTTTACAACTTGTGACTGTGAATGAGCAAACTACATCTACAATAAAAAAAAAAAACGATTTTATAGGCGCGGCATTCATGTGCATGGTCGCTCAAACTGCGTTTGCCGGAGAAACACGACGCAAACCGAATTGGAGTTTGCACAGTTTACGTTTAATCTGCTTTCGCATTCTAGGTTTATCTATGTATACTTTCGGTATTAGTGGAAACTATTTTATAGGCGCGGCATTCATGTGCATGGTCGCTCAAACTGCGTTTGCCGGAGAAACACGACGCAAACTGAATTGGAGTTTGCACAGTTTACGTTTAATCTGCTTTCGCATTCTAGGTTTATCTATGTATACTTTCGGTATTAGTGGAAACTATTTTATAGGCGCGGCATTCATGTGCATGGTCGCTCAAATTGCGTTTGCCGGAGAAACACGACGCAAACTGAATTGGAGTTTGCACAGTTTACGTTTAATCTGCTTTCGCATACTAGGTTTAACTATGTATACTTTCGGTATTAGTGGAAACGATTTTATACGCGCGGCGTTCATGTGCATGGTCGCTCAAACTGCGTTTGCCGGAGAAACACGACGCACACTGAATTGGAGTTTGCACAGTTTACGTTTAATGTGCTTTCGCATTCTAGGTTTATCTATGTGTACTTTCGCTATTAGTGGAAACGTTAATGCTGTGGTATAACGTTAACAGACTTTATGGTTTTATTGCAACAAGTCAGCTGTTAATTAATACACAGACGACAAGTCATCTGTTAGTTAATATACAGACGAACACGTAATCCCAAATAGACTGAACGAAACGCATACATACATTTCATCTTCTTGTGTTTCTATAGTCCTCTGTTCTCGAATTACACACACTTGCATAAGTCAAAATTATATATAGGTCTACTAATAATAACATTCTTCTTCTGCATGTCTGGTTATATAATCTTATTAGTGTGAGAATTGAATACATCATAAGTAGAAGAAACATTCCAAAATCTTCAAACGTGTACTGAAACTGGGGGAGAAAACAACGTAAACGCAAAACACTAACTAGCGCAAGCAAGATTTGGATGATTAGTAAATCGGTCTAAGACTGACTATTTCCTCTATGCCAGTGGTTCCCAAAGTGGGGTCCGCAAAGTTTCAGGGGGTCCGCGGACACTTTTAAGAAAAAATAGAATATACCGTAATTTTCTACGATTTTTTATAGTATAAAATCTAAATTTTAGAACCTTCAAACAATTAGTAGAAGATCCCAGTTTTTTTTTGGTTCAAAGTAATTGTAATTGTAAATGTAATTTCAAACTAATGGCTTTAAAAATGTCTTTAAATCATGTCGTGTAGCAGATCTGTTTGTCAGCCGGACTCACTGGAGCGCCGCATCAACGCAGAACCGATCGCGCTGTTTTAGTCCACATATACGCACGGTATCTACGCAAAACGTATTTCCGTGTAGCTGGTTTTACGCTTAACTAGCTGGATTTCGACACGCGTAGCTGGAAAGATAGAGGAGAGGTTTCCAAATTTAAGAAATAAACTTGATGTCGAGTGTGACTTAATATTGAAATTATCAGACATTAAACCTAATATTGCAGAGCGCAAAACGTATTTCCGTGTAGCTGGTTTTACGCTTAACTAGCTGGATTTCGACACGCGTAGCTGGAAAGATAGAGGAGAGGTTTCCAAATTTAAGAAATAAACTTGATGTCGAGTGTGACTTAATATTGAAATTATCAGACATTAAACCTAATATTGCAGAGGTAATTGTTCAAAAGCAGCTTCATTGTTCACATTAAACTATGGTTGATATCATTATATCATTCATATTATAATGTTGCAAGTTAAGGGAATTTTGATTTAATACATTTTAATTAAAATATAAGAGTTTGTATCATATTTACTGTTTGGTTAATTTCATAACTCAGACGAGGTCCGTGAAATTTTTAATTGTTGGGGGGGGGGGTTGCGGACTGAAAAGTTTGGGTGCGATTCCTTTTTATGGACCAAAACGCGAATTCAGCAACGATAAACTGATGAATGACGATGATGTCACGTTGCCCTCGAACGCTACCGTCCAATGGTGTCACGATCGAACTCATGTCGCACTGAGACGACTCATCGTCTTCCCAAATCAATTACAATTCAAAACGGCACACGGTAACAAGGAATCGCCATTCAAATCGCACATTTCCATTCACCACGCGCTCTATTCATGGCTGGCTGTCCCCGAGCACATTGCCACTTACCGTGAACAAGCTGACTCATACGATTTACTACGTGCATTATTACTAAAGATAAAATTAATTATATATTTAGTCGTAAACCATGCGGTCGGGCATGCGGAAAGCATTCATGATTGAATAAGACATTCAACTTTATCGTCAAAGTGAAACAATTGTATGCTGACTGGGGGCTTATTCGACATATAAACGTACACGACGCTAGTGGTGGGCGTTTTTGTTGTTTTTGCAAACCGAAAACGAACCGTTCGTTTAAAAAAACAAATGTTTGTAAAAACAGTACGAAAAAACGGTTGAATTAATGAACTGTTGCTATATACATTTACTGATTTTACCAGTATATTGTTAAAACGTTTTGTTTTGAACATTTCAAATAATTCTTCATTTTAGTTTTTTTTTAAATGGATGGTTATGCAACTTTATTTACCAGTATCTTCAAAGGCATTTTTTGTTTTAAGTTGTTTCATCAAAACTCATGGGGAATATCTGAGTAATATTTTTATAGTAACTGAAATAAAACTGAATATAGGCTAATTCTGCGCTAAACAGAACGAGGACAGTACAACAATCGAACGCAAGTCAACGAACGATGCAGTAAAACCGAACAGATTACTCGTAGCAGCTCAAAAAATGCTGCAATGAAAACGAACAGTTTACTCGTAACAGATCAACAAACGCTGCAACGAAAACGAACAGTTTACTCGTAACAGCTCAACAAACGTTTCAACGAAACGAACAGTTTACTCGTAGCAGCTCGACAAACGCTGCAACGAAAACGAACAGTTTACTCGTAACAGCTCAACAAACGCTACAATGAAAACGACCAGTTTACTCGTGACAGCTCAACAAACGTTTCAACGACACCGAACAGTTTACTCGTAACAGCTCAACAAACGCTGCAATGAAAACGAACAGTTTACTCGTGACAGCTCAACAAACGATTCAACGAAACCGAACAGTTTACTCGTAACAGCTCAACAAATGCTGCAACGAAAACGAACAGTTTACTCGTAACAGCTCAACAAACGATTCAACGAAACCGAACAGTTTACTCGTAACAGCTCAACAAACGCTTCAAAGAAACCGAACAGTTACTCGTAACAGCTCAACAAACGCTGCAATGAAGACGAACAGTTTACTCGTGACAGCTCAACAAACGTTTCATCGAAACCAAACTGTTTACTTGTAACAGCTCAACAAACGCTGCAACGAAACCGAACAGTTTACTCGTAACAGCTCAACAAACGTTTCAACGAAAACGTAAAATTTACTCGTAACAGCTCAACAAACGCTGCAACGAAAACGAACAGTTTACTCGTAACTGCTCAACAAACGCTTCAACGAAAACGAACAGTTTACTCGTGACAGCTACACAAACGTTTCAACGAAACGAACAGTTTACTCGTAACAGATCAACAAACGCAGCAACGAAACGAACAGTTTACTCGTGACAGCTCAACAAACGCTGGAATGAAAACGAACAGTTTACTCGTGACAGCTCAACAAACGTTTCAACGAAACCGAACAGTTTACTCGTAACAGCTCAACAAACGCTGCAACGAAACCGAACAGTTTACTCGTAACAGCTCAACAAACGTTTCAACGAAAACGTAAAATTTACTCGTAACAGCTCAACAAACGCTGCAACGAAAACGAACAGTTTACTCGTAACAGCTCAACAAACGCTACAACGAAAACGAACAGTTTACTCGTAACTGCTCAACAAACGTTTCAACGTAAACAAACAGTTTACTCGTGACAGCTCAACAAACGTTTCAACGAAACCGAACAGTTTACTCGTGACAGCTCAACAAACGCTGCAACGAAACCGAACAGTTTACTCGTAACAGCTCAACAAACGTTTCAACGAAAACGTAAAATTTACTCGTAACAGCTCAACAAACGCTGCAACGAAAACGAACAGTTTACTCGTAACAGCTCAACAAACGCTACAACGAAAACGAACAGTTTACTCGTAACTGCTCAACAAACGTTTCAACGTAAACGAACAGTTTACTCGTGACAGCTCAACAAACGTTTCAACGAAACGAACAGTTTACTCGTAACAGATCAACAAACGCTGCAACGAAACGAACAGTTTACTCGTGACAGCTTAACAAACGCTGCAATGAAAACGAACAGTTTACTCGTGACAGCTCAACAAACGCTGCAACGAACAGTTTACTCGTAACAGCTCAACAAACGCTGCAATGAAAACGAACAGTTTACTCGTAACAGCTCAACAAACGTTTCAACGAAACCGAACAGTTTACTCGTAACAGCTCAACAAACGCTGCAAGGAAAACGAACAGTTTACTCGTAACAGCTCAACAAACGCTGCAATGAAAACGAACAGTTTACTCGTGACAGCTCAACAAACGTTTCAACGAAACCGAACAGTTTACTCGTAACAGATCAACAAACGCTGCAACGAAAACGAACAGTTTACTCGTAACAGCTCAACAAACGTTGCAATGAAAATGAACAGTTTACTCCTAACAGTTCAATAAAAACAGTTTACGCCAAACTGCTTAACGAAAGTTCCAATGAAAACGAACGGTTTACCCCGAACAGAGAACTGAACTAAAACAGTTTGTCTCCGCGGAAAAGAACAGTTCGTTCGTTTTTTCCCAGATAAATGTTTTTCCAAACGGTTGTGCGCTTTTATTCCCAGCACTACACGACGCATTGGGAGCACAATACTTTTCATCGGCTTTTCTGAAAACCATCCGTTACATTTTGGAGATTAGGTACTTGTCAAGTGTGGCATATGTATTCTATAATGAAAAATTTCGGTAACGGTTATTTTTTGGCAAGTTTTTTTTTTGTATTAATCGTATATTTGACAACGTTCCTTCCGAATTTTGTAAACAGCCGGATTTTCGTTGCGGCCTCTGACGAAGATCACAACGAACAAAAAAGCTACGGCAAATCTATTTTTTTTTTTTTTAATTTTTACCTAACATATTAGTATTCCTTGGCATACCAAGTATGTACCTAATCAGTATTATTCCATTACAAGTAATCAAACTTTTAAACCGATTCTCTAAATCTGGCTGCACTGTGTTCATATATTCGTCAAAACAAAATTGCAACAACTGATTGATGTAGCAAAATTAGTTTTCCAATTTTTTAATTTTAAATCTACCGCTCTACGAAAATATACCGTACATAAAAACTCGATACGGCAGTAGCCTACATTTCAAAGATCACCCAAAGAAACGCTAAGCAACATGTTTTGAGAAAGATAAAAGAGAATGCTAGCTACTTGTTGTTAATAGAGCTCACAGAAATTATACATACTGATTATGTGATAACGGTAGTAGAAAATCCAGAGAAACCCCCCCCCCCCCAAGAGGGTCGATAAAAGTTGACGAATTTTGTTAATCTCTTAATTTTTAGGGCCTTTTATTATTTTTCCTGCTGTGTTTGTCAGCTATCAACCCTTTTCTATATATACAAACAGGTTTATTATACAGCATTTGCATATACGTTTGATATAGGAAATATAGAAAAATCAATTCCGTCGATACCTATCTTTTAAACAATGTTTCAATAAGGTGTATATTTATTGTGTTATTACCTTTAATTTTAATAGGACTGATATCAGGATGTTATCACATGATTTTTCAGCCACTATAGAGATAATAATGTTGATTAGTCTTAACTTGTTTTTTTTTTTAATATATATGAAGCCGACTCGATGGGACACAATATCCTCCCGAAACGTCTGGTTTTGAAGAAAACATTGGACCATGGCCAAACAGCCCGGGAAGGAATTTTAACAACAAACTACTTCTTTGTTGCTGACAACATAGTACACATATACAAAATTATCCCCTCACCCTTCAACTATCATTTTCATTTATAGAAAATTACCCCCTCCCCCTTCAACTACCCTTTTCATTTATAGATATTTCATCTACATTTCTATAGTGGATTATCAAGATCTTCTTTTCAGGATATTTTATTTATCAAAATTAAGTATTTTACTCTTGTTAAAACATAAAACGTTGCAGGTAAACTACTCCTTTTCTTAACCGATCTTCACCAAATAAATAGGCCTCGAGTCCTCTACAACTGAGGTGCATATGCAAAAAAAAATAATTGATTCTGTTTGAATTTACGGCAATTATCCTGCAGCGATCACTATTTTCCAGGTTCGAGATAAAACAGAGGGGATGATAAAAAAATTAAAGCTGTGGATTTAGAGATTAGGCTCTGAAATCTTCGAACAGTTTCCGTCCATGGCAGATTTCGTCCAGATGTCAGGAGAAAATGTTCTAAAGGAGATCCTCAACATTTTAAGTCTCATTTGGAGCAACTGCAGTTGCAGCTAAGGTAATATATTCCGTGACTGATGGTAGTGACATGTAGATAAGGATTCCATTTGCTGATGGGCTGTCAACTAACCTCTCTCTTACACTATAAGAAGAAGATTCACTGGCAGAACTTTCAACTTACAGTTATTAAAAATTACAGTTTCACAATTATAGCTAGTTGACGTCTGGTTATATGTAATGACTGACTATCCTGAACTCACAAAAAAAGCTTTGAAGTGTTTACCTGTGTTTCCCTTTACTTATTTGTGTGAAACCGCATATTTCTTTGACTTGGAGTCAAAGTTAAGAAATACACTTGATATCAAGAGTGACTTAATACTGAATTTATCAGACATTAAACCCAATATTTCAGAGATAATTGTCCAAAAGCAACTTCATTGTTCACATTAAACTATGACTAATATCATTTTTATTATAATTTTGCAAGTGAAGAGAATTTTGATTTTAATAAATTTTAATTAAAATAAAAGAGTATGTATCATATTACTGTTTGTTTTAGTTCAGAAATCAGACGGGACCCATGAAATATTTAATTTTTTTCTGGGGGGTGAGGGTCCGTGGACTGAAAGTTTGGGAACCACTGATATAGAGTTTGTTTTTCAGGCAGAATATTATTACACACTTACATTATGGGAATAACAGTAGACAAATCTCAAAACGGGTGTAACAAAAATGTGCATACCATATGACATGGGATTCTTCAAGATATTAAAAATAAACTGTGGCAATGAGTGTGTAAAAATAAACACAAACACCCTCACAGCAGTAGGACACACCGGTGCAACTGAATATCACCACAATGTAGAAATAGAAATGTGTGTCATACCCGCTGCTCTATCATACCTTTCGGATTATTCTTGGGAAAATTTCTTACTTTAATTCTGCTAATCTTTTATTTACGCTTCACTGTATACATTAAAATAAAAAATTAATATTAATTAAAATACTACACAGTGTGGTATGCGATAAGAATATATAATGGATACCACCTGAACAAGATACGATAATCTATCAATAAGGTACACACACATTTTTGTATAAAAATATATTAACACACACACACACACACACACACACACACACACACACACACACACACACACACACACACACACACACACACACACACACACACACACACACACACACACACACATGTAATCAGATAACTATTAACCATATGAATCACACTTGCTTGCATTTTACAAACGACTGTTTGATAAGTTGTAATAAAATATAATAGGCTAATATAATTGCCTGTAATTTAATTACGAAAGTTGTGTTAGGGGTTATAATCACAAACAGAATTAACACTGTTTCACACCACAACAGAAAAATTATTCCGATTAACGCTTTCAAGCTTCACAGCTCATCATCAGATCGGAAATCCACTAATCAGAATAATTTTTCTATTGTGGTGTGCAACAGTATTAATTCTAATTGTCTGTACAGAACAAATTTAGGAAAGACATAAAATTCTACAATACAACAGTTACACCTATTTAACTGTACATGCCCACTCATGACTAAACATTTTGCAACAATAGTGCACAAACCAATTTAACAGGTCCACTGTTGAAGTAACAGACATTTCAGTTCCTTTGACAGGTAGGCCTATATTGCTATTTACAATAAACATATTTAACAAAGACACATGTTTCTGTAGCATTTAATAACCATCCTCTCTCTCTCTCTCTCTCTCTCTCTCTCTCTCTCTCTCTCTCTCTCTCTCTCTCTCTCACACACACACACACACACACACACACACACACACACACGAGACTCTAATTCAAATAATGTGATTTGTTTTAACAATTATAAAATTTTTCTCTGATTTTCTAAACCTATTTTTATGTTTTTAAAAGTGTGCGTACACATACTGTTCTGGAAACACACATTATTATTTGTAAATTATGACATTTAATACTCAAAAATACGTCTGAAAAATAAAAATAAAAATAATTCAATACAACGCTGATAAAAAATAACAATTTGTTTTTGTCAGTAAAATCCTACTGTCCATAGTAGGCGGCGTTCAGCTATACAGTTAGATCTAGTTAACCAGCCTTAATTAGATGATTACACAAGTGGTGTAATCATACTGTCACTGTGTACAGTATATTCTGAAAATCGTAACTGTCATTATGAGGTTGTTTTTATATTATTTAATAACAAGTTGTATGTCTCTGTAACTTACAACCACAGAAGCAATATTTCTCACTACTCTGAAACTATTCTTCTAACAGAACTATTCATGCTGTCAAAAGTGTTGTGGAATTAAAATAATATTTACACTATGCCAGTACAAAAATTCAAACAACTAATAAACTCCTCAGGTTTTGTATCTGCTTATGCTTTTGTGTAGTACTAAAGAATATCTGCTTTCTTTCTGAGACCAGAAAGAAACGAGTCAAAATTATTTAAAAAAATTGTTAACATTGTCATAAAAAGTTAATTAATTTTTAATGCTACATTCTGAATTAGATAACTCATAAATAATAAACTTTTAGTGAAGTAAAGCCACAACTAAATTTTTATACCAAAAAAATCACTACACCTATACCAAGTAATCTCATTTGAATATTCACCAAACTTGGAACATAAACTTATATTCTCTAATCAACAACTCTGGAAAATTTAAACAGTTTTATTAGTGTTAACAATAAGTCTGCAATTATTTATATAAAATGAAACAATTTATAAAAACGTATTATGGATTAAGTGCAATATTCTGCTTTAAATACCGGCAGCACAATGAAAATATAAACTATTATATAACTGCAAATTTTACTTACCCAGTCCAATTTTCTTGAAAACATCCTCAGGTCCAATAATATCATCTAAACTACTTGGTTCAGTCTTAACAATCTTCTCTTTCTTTACAGGTATCACAGCTGGTTCCGGTTTCTTTACAGGCACAGGTTCAGGCTTATACGATTCCGATTTAATAAATGACTCTATCGTTTTTGATTCGGTGATAGTTTGTGGTTCTTTTATACCTTCGGTTTGTAAATTTTTCAAAAACTCGGGTTCGAATTCTGGCTTTATCACTGGTTCTGGCTTCTTTATAGGTTCAGGTGCTACATATGCTTCTTTCACTGGTTCTGGCGTAGGTTCTCTCACAGGTTCTGGAGTTGGTTCCCTCAGTGGTTCTGGTGATGGCTCTTTCACTGGTTCTGGTGTAGGCTGTCTTACAGGCTCAGGAGTTGGTTCTCTCAACAGTTCTGGTGATGGTTCCTTTATTGGTTCTGGTGTAGGTCGTCTTACTAGTTCAGGAGTTGGTTCTGGTGTCAGTTCCTTCACTGGTTCTGGAGTAGGTTCTTTCACAGGTTCAGGTGATGGTTCCTTAACAGGTTCTGGAGTCGACTCTTTTACAGGTACAGGAGATGATTCTTTTACAGGTTCAGGAGTTGGCTCTTTTACAGGTTCAGGAGATGGCTCTTTTACAGGCTCAGGAGTTGGTTCCTTTACAGGTATAGGAGATGGTTCTTTAACAGGTTCAGGAGATGGTTCTTTTACAGGTTCAGGAGTTGGTTCCTTTACAGGTACAGGAGATGGTTCTTTTACAGGTTCAGGAGATGGCTTTTTAACAGGTTCAGGAGATGGTTCTTTTACAGGCTCAGGAGTTGGTTCTTTCACTGGTTCAGGGGTTATTACTTTTACTGGCTCTTCTTTTGTGACTTGCCCAGTTAAAGAGTTAAAGTCATCAAATTTGTCTTTATGGTCAGTGATCTCTTGTTTCATTGTGTCTATAAGTTTTTGTGAATCATTACTTTCTTCAACAAATTCTGGAGTTTTTGAAGATTTTAACAAACTGTCATCTTTAATATCATCTCTAATGGAAGTAACTGAAGGAAACAAATTATCATCCCGTTTACTATCTTTAGATAATGAAATATCATATGAACTTTTTTCTGAAACAGCTGCTGGAAGGTTATCTTTGGCTTCAAATTCCTTATCAAATAATTCTAAATCGCTCTGTTTATCAGTCTTAATTTTTGATGTTTCTGACTCAAGGAACTTAGTTACATCAAATTCGTTGGCTACTGGTTTCTTATCAGCAACAAGTTCAGAATCTAAAGAAGTCTGTTTAGGGCTGGGTTGTTTGTGCATGTCGAAAGTGGCACTACTGACATCAACAGGATGAATGTATTCTGCTTGTGGCTTGGTTAGGTCGGCCAAAAAATCTTTAGTGGCTGAAATTGCATCTGAAGGTATGTGACTAATAGAATCGCCTACTTTTTTAATTGACTTTGTTAACTCTTCATCAATTTCGGAAAGCAATTTAGAGGGTGATTCTGATCTTTGTAATTCAGATGAAATTCCGTTAGAAGGGGTGACGTCAGATTTGAGAACAGGTATTCCACCAAAATCACCAGGTGGCATATCTTTTAAAGGAGACATTTCTGGGTCTAAATGTTCAAAGTCATCAAGTGAGTCATTTTCACGTTTTATTCCAGCTCCGCTGGGAGACACCTTAGATTTTTCAATATCTCCAGCTAAAGTTTTTTTATTTTCGATTTCACTTGAAATATTAATTGTATCCATACTGATGTGAAATTAATAAAAAATATATATTCTCTCTTACCTTGCCAAGAACCGTGATAAACCAGAAAATTAAAAAAAAATTAATATGTTCTACTTCACGACACTTAACGATATTTCAAACTTACAGCATGAGAACTGTCAAATGTCACGAGCACGAAACACTGCTTCTGCTTGTACGGAATACGCCGGTATCTCACGTCTGTAGTCCAGACTTCCGCCGCATGACTCATGACACAATATTAACAGCTGTTGGAATGATACTGTTCAATAACAATTTATAATTTACTAATGCAGTGTTTACCATAAATTATAAAACATTTAAATAGACTTAATAGCATTCCAAAAATAATTATTTATATCAAATTTTATATATAGTTGTAATAAAAGCTCTTTTTTGATTACAGATTGACGCTTGCGCATTTTTACTTCCTCCAAAAGCCGGTCGTAGCGCACCTGTCGATCTCTCTTCAGTTGTGTTCAAAATGGCCCCAAATGGTGTGATGGAGCTGGGGAATTTAAGAAGAAATGGAAAACCTTTATTTAAAACTGCAACAAATGGAAAAACTAATGGCTTTCCAAAAACAGAGCGGATTGAAAATAAAGAGGTAACATGAGTGTGTATTGTTAGTGGGATATTTTGTTCAGTATACACCATGGCTCATCACATTCCTAGCCTAAATCAAATGGGTGTAGGCTAGTCTGCTAAATGAAATTAATATAACCTATTTTTTTTAGTGTAATTAATTACCGATAGGAGTTACATTAATACAGAAAACTTTTGAAATGCTGTTTAAAATATTTAAATAAATTCAACGTAAACATTTGATAACGTGAATGTCCGGGTATGATGAATATTTGTTAAAAATATTGTCTCAGATTTTATGATCCAGATTCTCTAGAATATTGTGTAATTTCTCTCCAACGTATATATGATATTTAGGTATACCGATATTTACACCATTAAATTTTATGTTTGCGATAATTATTAGAGAAGTAAATACCTAAGCACATCATGTCATCATCATTTGTGCAATTAACACTCCCAAAGACTGCAACTGAAGCAGAAGATGTACGTTTACAGATAATTAATATATGTGACTTTTGTGTTTCTGTATGATATTATTACACTTGCGACTTAAATTTTGAACTACTGATAATATGTTAACAGCTAATGTTGTTTCTTAATAGCAGTGTAGAAAGTTGTTACTATGTTTGTGCAGATATAATGAATATTAAATAAAGTAATTATAAATATGTTCATAGTTTAATACTGTTTTTAGAGCTACTCAATCGTATACTTTTGCAAAATGACCTTTTTCGTGCAAATAATTAAGTGTTAATTATTAGGTTAACCCGTTCGCTGCTACTGACATAAGTGATCTAGCCTACACCCCAGTGCCGGCCAAATTTTGTGTTCCATAACTAAGCTTTCTAAACTATATTTAGCTGATTTTTAAGCATTTGTACATACTAGTAATCAATCCTTGTTCATAAATAATGAATCGACAATATTCTATGTCTATCATTTATCACTTTTGTCACTTAAATTCCTAATTTATTAACATAAACTAATAAACTTAGCGTTTCACTTCGCTAGTTTACATTTCACAGCATATACACTAATTCACACTTCTAAATTAAGAAGTTATGTATAGTATTATTAAATAATTATATTATGTTTATAACTGTTGTATATATTGTAAATTTAATAGCCAATTGTTTATTTCAACTACACTCTTGACGTGGTACACTCTCGTCACCAAAATCATATGAAAATCTACTGTATCATTGAGAAGTACATCATGAGAAGTACATCATCATCTGATTGATAAATAATATCTAAAATTTCTTTTTTCAGAAAAGAATACACGATTAGACATATTCAAACAGTTATAGTAGCTTCTCTATCAGTAGTCAAAGTACAGATTTGCTCCGTTTAAATAAAGTATTTGAACTGGTGGGTGTACATAGGTTCAGGTGTCATTTTTGTGTTTTGTAAATTAATGTAAACTGTAGATTTAAGTGGATCCAAAATTAATGTTATGAAACTGTAGTATACCATGTTCTTTTGTAGACTATCAGTGGAATTAAATACAAGCGCTCAAAAGAATCATTTGAGGAGGTGCCGCTGTATACAGCCGTTATGACATATCTTGGATTCTATATGCTTATGTTTCTTGGATATCTAAATCAGCTCCTATTCACACCAAAAGTGGCCACAGAAAAACACAGAGATGTATGAAATTAATGTACATTCCTTTTTTTCTATTTAGTACTTAATAAGGTTAGGTACATGTCATGTGTAAATAGTATAATTAATTACACATTATAGTAGCAATTGCTATGTTCTTTACAAATAAAATAAGGTCATATATTTGTAGTCACATGATAGTTTTTATTTTAGAGATATACTTTATCTTGTACTGTTGATGAAATACCAATTATAAAAATTCATTTTGATATTATCAGTCATTGTCAGATGGCATTGAGTATATGCCAGTATGTAGCCTATATTCAAAACATATATATAAAAAAATTAAAAAGTATTCGGTTGTTATACTTTCATCTGATAAAACTAAGTTATAATAAAACGTCAGATACCTTTAAAAAAATGATTTATTATATTTTATCAATATTTGGTAAGGCATGTGTAAGTTTTTCTTAACGTATAGTTTTTTTATTGAATGTTGTAAAAGTAATAGAAACTAGTACATTATGGATGTAATCTTCAGAATTATTTTAGTGTAAACTTTTGAAGGTATTCAAATGTGAGACATCATTTGTTTTCAGCAACACATAAAAAAAAGGTGTTCATGTTCAATTCTTACAGACGTTTTCAATTGATACGCAGGAGTAGTTTTACATTTTATTAAAAATCACAGTTCTATGTAATTCAGATTATAGATGGCATTTTGTTTGTTTTGATTTAGGGTTATGTACCACTGTACGACAGTTTCGAACGGTTCTATTTACGCTATGTGTATAGAAGAGTTCGTGATTGTTGGAATCGTCCAATTTCTAGTGTGCCTGGTGCTGAAGTTGTTGTGAAAGATCGCGTAACACATGATTATGGATGGACTTTTGAGTAAGAATGATGATTGTATGTTTCATTTTATATTATTACAAATGAGGGTACTTTTTTAATAACGGCAAGAAGGGCACGTTTCCTCTGTTTCAAGCATACTTAACTTATCACTTAATAAATTAATAATTTTTAAAAATCAAGTTGAAATTTTGTATAACTACTCATATTAAACATACTTAAACTTTTTTCCATACAGATTTCTGTTTTTGCATCATCCCAGGTAAGAAAACATTAATTATCATTAATGTACGTTGAATTGTGGCAGGTTAATAGTACTGTATTTTTATGCATTCATGATGTTGAGTAATCCAATTTAAACGTCTGTTCAAGATAGTGAATAATCAAACTAATATTAAGTTTTGCATTACAAAGTTCATATACGGAAACTATCACCCTGTGATAATGTAAAAACTAGTGCCCCTCCCCATGTTAACAAAGAAGTACCCAGATCGGCGTTGCAAAACATACAGACTTACAATCCAGCTACATTTGCATGTTTACACATACACCCCAGTCAACAAATTTGAGATCTACTTTGTATGGCTGGCATCAGGATTCAGTAGGCAAATGGAGGTTTGTCAGTACCTCCCATATGCTCTTCCAGCACATTATCCAGCCATCTTATCTTGGGTTGGCCCCTCTTGCTGCTTGTATAGACTTATGCCCTCAGGTTTTTTCTTTGGCATACGCTGATCATCCATCCACTCTAGGTAACCTAGCCATTGAGCCTTTACGACTCGTACAATGTTGTCATGCTTCGGTAGCTCATCTGTCTCCTGATTATTTCTTATTCTCCATTTGTCATATTCTTTAACCAGACCATAAACACATCTTACAATCGTTACTAGGTAATTTTACAACAAAAAAATTTATTTTTTAAATTTGTAACTGAAGTTTTATTTTAGGGTACTTGACCATATGCTATGTGAGCATTTACCATGGCAGTTCAAGAAGACGTTCGATTACTACTTTACAATACCACTTAAATGAATTATGGAGGGCTGGTTAACTGATCAGAAAAATGAGTTAACACATTTTGTGCCGCTTGGGAAATATGCTCATTTTAACACACACCTTTTCAAAAACTCACTTGATAACAATATATTTGTAAATAATTAACAGTAATACAGTAATAATAAACAGTAATAATAAACAGTAATACTGACTGCACTGTTCACACGATCAGAGCAACGGTAAATTCTGAGCAGATGCATGAGCCAATCAAGAATAGTCAAAATTTGTGCGAACAGTGAGAACAGATCACGTAATTTTTCAAAGAAAAATTAGGTAATGAATTATATAGAACTATTGTAGTAATTAATGGATTGGAGTTGCCAAGAGGTCTAGCTCTGAAATTTGTGAGTTACTGTTGGATTTTCCTGAGATAGATAGGACTGAGATTTTGTTGGAACATGTGAGATATGCACGTTGTTTTCATGTTACTGCTTCTTTCTTCTTGGTCCCCTGGATTCGGAAATGTAGAGGACCTGTCTGTAAGAAGTAAAGTCTCTTAATTATGGTAAATAATCTCTCTCTCTCTCTCTCTCTCTCTCTCTCTCTCTCTCTCTCTCTCTCTCTCTCTCTCTCTCTCTCTCTCTCTCTCTCTCTCTCTCTCTCTCTCTCTCTCTCATCACTATGACCTTACTAAGTATCCAAAATAGCGGGTACCTTTTAATAATTTAGTTGATTCACAATGACTTTACTCTATTTGCATAAGACACTCGTCTGTTAGCGTTCACATGTTAATAATTATTGGTATAAACTATTGACATGGCCAAATTTTTTTTTTTTAGCGGTGCCAAACGATGCACCTATGACCTTAATGTCTACCCAAGCTTATTAGGGGTCCCCCTCTCCGTTCTTCACACTTCAAAATTTCTGCTTACACCAATTTTTGTAGAGGAGGACCATCGTTGTCCCACCCCATGTCTGAGGTATACTCCAACCATGGTCAGGGTTGGTGAGGCGTGACCACCCGAAAATGGGGGGGAGTCCCTTCTGAAAACCTTTAAACATACAATACATTTGTTATACATATATTTGGTCCAGTAAATTTTTAAATTCGTTGCATTATGTGTACCCACTATTTCCCTTGTTGCCTGATTTTGCAACATGTTTGCGTTGTCCATCTTAATCTCTATTATTTCAAACGGACCCTCATATAATAAAAAGAATTTTTAATCTCTTTCTCTTGAGCGTTCGATAAATCATGCCTCCTGACCAATACTAGTTGACCTATTTCATACTTAGTCCATTTACCTTTCGAGTCGTGTTGCCGTTTCCTTCGCTCCCCTTTAGTTAACATATTCTCATTAGCTAGTCTAAGTTTTAAGCCTATATCTATGGTATGACCTTCTGGTGGATAACTAAAAAGCTGTTGTAATATTCTTTGTGGATGTGTCCCCTTTACTAACTCATATGGCGTGAATCCCATAGACTCATGGGTAGTACAGTTTAGCCAATCCTCAACTTTACTTATAAACATAGGCCACACGCTATGCTTCGCATGACAATAGGCACGAAAAATTCTACCTATCTCCCTCATTACCCTTTCAGCCTGATTGGACTGTGGATGGTACACCGGCCGCCATGTCTTTAGTTATAATGCCTTCCCAACCTAAAGTCTGTCGCTATTTCCCACTAATGAATTGGGGCCCATGATCTGAAAGTATTACTTTGGGTTTCCCTATTTTGGTCATATAATCACTCATTATCTTTTCACTTAAAACTTTGCTCGTTGCCCTCTTTACACTATACAGCTTTACGAATTTTGAAAATGTATCAAGTACCACAAATACATACATTACTCCCCCTCTACCCTTTGGTAATGGACCATATAAATCAACCTCAACTAAATCGAAAGGTCTTCAACTTTAATGAACTTTAATTCCCCTTCCAGCCGATAGTTAACTACTTTGGACTTCTGACACAAATCGCACCCCCGGAGCAATCTCCTAACACGCCTTTCCATGTTTTTAAATAAGCTCGACTCTTTCAATACGTGTACATTTTTTCGCTACAAAATGCCCGTATCTAAGGTGACAATCCCATACTATTTTATCCACTAGCCCCTCCGATATAACTAACCTCCAATCATGCTCTCCCCCCTCTATTTTCTTAAATAAACTCCCTTGATATATTTGAAAATATCGGCTATATACAGAATTACCTAGGTTGGACTCTACACTTGCTATTATTTTACCCAATTTTGGATCAGATCGTTGCATCGTTTTAAAGTCTGTCAGTTCCTCCCCAAAAAGCCTGTCTTCCCGGCTGAGTTGAAAAATTTCTCTCTTTTAAATCCCTCCCTGTCTTATTTCCCTCAAAATCTACTCTCGATAGGGTATCGGGTATCGGGTTCTCTACCCCCTTTATGTACTCCCAGGAAAAATTATATTCTTGTAACGCTAACACCCACCTGGTTAGTCGACTGTGTGTTAATTTACAGGTATTTAAAAAAACAGCACCTTGTGATCTGTTCTGATGATCGTATTATTTCCAAGCAAATACGTTCAAAATTTTTTAACTGCGAAGACAATGCTCAACAGCTCTTTCTCCGTCGTGTAATTTCTTTCATCCGCTAATAAGGTCCGGCTAGCAAAAGCTATGGTCCTGTGTTCCCGGTCCTCGTCCTCCTGGTACAGTTCTGCACCAGAGCTATATTTCTAGCGTCCGTCTGCAAATAAAATTTTTGTTCGAAATTAAGATGGTTCATCATGATCATACCCATAAATTTGTCTTTTATTTCATTAAACGTGTTTCTTTCTTCTCCCCATTTCCATTGTTTATTTTTCTGTAATACAGCACTCAATTTCGAGGTTACCTGGGCATAATTCTTTTGAAATTTCCGGTAAAAATTGCACAAACCCAAAAAACTCTGTAATTGCTTTATGTTCTTAGGCCCGTGGAATCTCATGATTGACTCTACTTTCTCTGGGTTAGCTTGAATCCCTTCAGGTGTGATAATGAAGCTCAAAAAGTGTATTTCTTGTTGAAAAAATTTAGATTTCTCCCGGTTCACTGTCAATCCCCCTCTTTGCAATTTATCTAGTACATACTCTAAATGCTCAATATGTTCTGTGAACGTTCTCGATGCTATTAAAATGTCATCAACGTACACTGTTAAAAATTCTAAATTATTCGGCTGTAAAATCTCGTCCAAACATTTAATAAAGCTTGCAACACTAGTATTGAGTTCAAACGGTAGTCTCTTAAACTGATAATTCTTACCATTAAAAAGAAAAGCAGTATATTTTCTACTCTCCAGAGCTAACGGGACCTGCCAATAACCTGCGGATAAATCTAAAGATGTCATGTATTTAACCCCACTAAATTTCTGAAATATTTCATCTATTGGTTCGGGTGACTCCCGGTCAGGAATAATAATCTGGTTTATTCTACGGGCATCTAGACATAACCTCACTCTCCCATCCTTCTTTATAACAACAACTAACGGATTTGAGTAGGTTGACACTGACCTCTCAATTACATCCCCCGCCAACATTTTATCTAACCTCCTGAACAGCTCTCCTTTTCGAATAGGGCACCAGATAACTCCTCTGCACATAGGGTGTGTGTTCCCTTACTTTTAACTCACACTCATAGTTCCTGGCTCTACCAGGTAACTCCGCAAACACCTCTTTAAAACTTTCCACTACTCCCCACAACTTTTTACGTTGGGGACTCCCTACAACTCCACCCTCACTAAAAAAACTTATGTGGCCGGTTCTCCCACACTCGCTCTTCACTTTCATCTCTCTCTCGCTCTTCACTCTCTCTACATATATTCACTCTCGCTTCTGTGGTCCCACTATCGACCCGCTTTTGTATTACTTTTATTCCCAAAATTCTTACATTGTCTAGCACCCGTTCAAAACTAACCCTAACTGGTTTAACTTCATGATCTAGTTCTACCACCCGTTTATTAAAATCAATTACTGCTTTATGCCTTTTCAGAAAATCATTACCCAAAATAACCTCTAAATTCAACCCTTGGACTACTAAGAATGTATTCTCATATTCGCCCCCGTTTATTATCGTATTTAATTGAACCTGTTTGGTTACTCGTTTACTCCTAACCCCAGTAACCCCTACTATTGTAACCCCGGCAACTGGTAGAGACGGAATATTTTTATTTAATTCCTTTAATTCTTCTAACATATTTTCGAAAATAACTGATATTTCACTACTCGTATCTACTAATGTTTTCATTTCCTTACCTTCAATCGTGACCATAACCTCGGTTAATCCTGTCTCTGGTTCCGGTTATCCTCTTCCACCAACTCCTTGGATATGTCAGTTCTAATAAGGTGGTTTTGATAACTACCTTCATCCTAGACCCCGCTGCTACCTACTGACAATGGTTGGGTCCCCTCCTCCATTGTCCTCACTCGTTTTCTGGTTGGGTGGCGACACTGCCCTGTGAGTAACCACTTCTACCCCTGGTTGTATTTCCACTACCTCTAGACGCTCCTCTGCTACTGTCTTTTCCTCTCTGGTGTTGATTGTTCTGGTTGGATGCTGGTTCGTTTCGCTGGCAATTCCTCGCCCTGCTGCATCTATAACAAACTGTTCGGACAGAATAATTCTCGAACCGACAATCCGGACATCTCCACCCCTCGCTTCTATTATTGTCTCCCCTCACACCTCTATGTGCGGTTGTTGACCCGATTGATGATGACTTCCGTTAGTGTCTGACACCGGCTACCCATCTCCCGGTCCCTTATATTCTGAAATATGTCTAATATTTTTTCTAGCTCATTAATTTCAGTTACCTCGCGCGTCATTAAGGTGATTTGTACCTCCCATGGTAAATGCTTACTAACGTGCTGCATGAACGACCGAAACGGTAACAGCGGTTCGAGGTGTTTTGCTTTGTTATATATTTTCATTACATGTATCGTTACATTATTACCATGGGTCCCAAAATTACCGGACCCCATTATTTTACTACGTAACACTTCTTGGTCTTCTTCTGACCAGTATTTATCCCTGAATGCTCTTTCAAAACTCTGATAACGCAATCAGTTCGATGAGCTTCCGCCCAATTCGCGGAACTCCCCTTAAAACATTTGATTAACTTTAACATCTGAACTTCCCAGCTGTTATTATTAAACTTGTTAAATTCCCTCACACAATTTAAAAACTGCATGGGGTGTACCCCCCTACTGTCACAACTAAATGACTCTAAATCAACCTCGTTATTTACATCTCGAGGTTTTGGCGCAATAACTACACTTAACACATGGTTATGGTCATTCAGAAATCTGAATTTATTTTCAGTGTAGCAATTCAAAAATTACTAACCATATTGAGCACTCATAAAAATTAGTTAAACAATACTATAAATGATTAATTATAATTTCGCAAACCAGTACTTTGTTTTAATATACCCCCCTCTCTCTCTCATGCTTTAATTTCAGAACAATATCATTTTGATGTGTAATTTCTATTTAATTTTGGTCAACGAATTCTGCTGTACTAGTACTTACCTGCATGCGAGATGAGCTGTTTCATCACCATTAGTAATCCACACTTTTTCATCGAACACTCTAAAAATCGGTTCCGAACTGTCATATATTGTGCACTACTGCTGATTTATCATTACTATGTTCTTTACCGTTGTATTAGATTTACTCACACAACATATTGGTAGGCCTACTCTTATTTGCTCGCGAGCACTGTATAATATGACCGCGTGGTCTGAAGGTGTTCTGTCGACTGCACTAGCTGGGGCCCGCAGTTGTATACTATCCAAGCCTTCTACGTATCGGCCACACGTGGTTCCCCCGGATCCCCACTTCGTCCCTTGCCTTTACACATAGAAGATTCTGGTTGTTTCTGGAACACGGAACTGCTTTGTAATATTGAAAGCACGTGGCTCACTCATGATCCCAGTGTGACGTCAGACTAATTACTAAAATTCCTCGGATTATATGGTTAGGTCTATTCGGTTTGGGATGGCAATGTGTGCGTCATACACGCTGAGTCACTCTACCCAGACTTCTAAATAAGTATTTTACAAATGGTTACATACATTGGGAATTATTGAATAATATCAAAAAATGGTTCTGCCCTTTTTTGTCCCGTTATAAGTTGTTATATGACTTATATATAAAAAAAGTACTTTCTAGATATCTGTCAGACAAAAAAGAATATAAAACAATAAAATAAGCTAATGAAGTACATTGTACCATAGTATACTGTTAAATACTCAACTACAAGTAAGAAATTTTTTAGTGTATTTTATGCAAAACTTTTTTAAATTTTACAGATTTACTGGAACTGAAACAAGATGCCTAAATTTGGCCTCATATAACTATTTAGGTTTTGCACAAGCAAGTGGACCTTGTGCAGAGGCTACAGAAAAAACCATAAGAAATTTTGGTTGTTCAATGTGCAGTAGTAGACAGGAATTAGGTGTGTATTTATATTAAACATAATGTTTTGTATAAGCAGAAATCACTTGTGTACAGCTCAGATAAGTGACCTGTTGTAAAAACATCAGATAATTACTAGTTTCACATTATATGTCGTCAGTATTGTGATGTTGAGGCAAACAATTAAAAAAATTTCAGTTTCTGAGTTACAGGTTTTTATAAAAAATAATAGCATACATATACCTACCATATATCCCAAGATAATTTTTTTTTTACTTTTTTGTATTAAATAAACAAAGAATATATTTTCTGTAACACGTCAGTGTTTAATGAACAGAGGAAAAAGTCAGACAATTAGAGCTTATATTAACTGGGTGGGTTGATTGACACATATGTACTGTGTAACGTGGCATTTTGGCCTACCTGGGGTAATAAGGAAATTTGTATTTTTTTTTTAATAAAGCCGATAATATTTTTTACTATGATTGGGACAAAACTTATAAACAAAAGGTAAATTCAGTGGTAGCGTAAATAGCGACGGTGGCTGCACTGCGGTGTTAAAATTATTCATGAATATTTTCTAAAAAACGAGAAACAACCGACGGAATTGTATTGTTAATGGAATAAATCCGCTTATAGTACAAGCCACGTATTTTATAATCAACTAAACGCTATAACTCACCGTCTGTGGCTTAAGTAAATGTCTTTTATTCAATTGACATGTTTCGGGACACTTGTCCCATCATCAGAATATTTAAAAAGGTCTCTTTATACCATCATATGATGGCACAGTCGTCAATATATTGTGCCAAGGTCAACAAATGACACACAAAACCAGTCAACAAGTTATGTAACTAACATCAGGCGAACGTTACGTCAGCGCCTTACATAAAGAAGAATGCAGGGTGTGTCGACGCCAACAGTTTTGTGACACACAGCAAACAAAAAAACAGTCTGCTGGCGTAGTGATACGAACATAAACACAATAAGAATTGGTCACACAACTCCGGCGACGTTATAAAATAGTGCCGCTGGCTTCTGCCAGTCTAAATTCAACGCTCGCGCGAGCAACATACATATAAGTTTCGAAACGTAAATCGCGGGCGCCCGCATCTAAAATGTAAATATCGCAAACCTATAAATGTAACTAGCAGTGAAAAAATGTAACGCAAAACTAAAAGCATATATAAATCAAGTAAAGTGAACAGTTTTCTTGGATTGATAACAGTGGTGGAGATATAAAACTAATTATTAACTGAAACAAACGTGTGTGTGTGTGGAACAACATGACTTCTTCTGGACAATATGACTAAATCAGCTAAGTGATCTACAAATTTTCAACTATGGTTTAATTTTCAAAATTTTAACATTTTCCAATCATGAGCTCTTAAAATCGGGGAATATTTGTGTGTGTGTGTGTGTGTGTGTGTGTGTGTGTGTGTGTGTGTGTGTGTGTGTGTGTAAAAGCGCTGGTTTTCGTTATGTCGTAGTTGTAGAGAATAGTCTGTATTTATGTTATCTCTTAATCTGAAAGCTGCTTAAGCAAAATGATCATTTTTACGAATACCTATTCTTAAATATTATGAAAGTTAAAAAAATAGTATAAAAGAAATTGACGAGATGGGAGTTAGATAAAATAAAAAGTGTTCGTTAACCATCAATGTGTGTTGGTCATTTGTTCACCTGTTTCTCTCTGCTAATGAGTACACCTGACGAGACCCTGGAAAAGTAGTTAACACAGAAATATCAATATGTCAACATAATTAATTTTTAATTAGCTCGTAAGGCTTTAATGGCGCCCTTTAACATGGACTTTGTAAATTGAGTTAACAAAAATTTACAAACGGGTCGAAAAATGGCAGAGGGAAATATGAACGCAGACTTAGGTAGAAGTAGCGTAGAAGAATCTATTTTAAATATTACGCAAGATCATATGGTAACAACCAATGATTTTGCTGATGAAAGTGTTGAAACAAATGTAGACGAAACTGTAGTAGCGGAGGGTAGTAAAGACAAGGGGGTAAATATATTTAACCAATTAGCATTGATGATGGAGATGATGTCAGGAATGAAAACTGAGATCAAATCAGAAATAAATATCATACATACAGAAAATAATAATATAAGCACATGTTTAAGTGAATTTAAAAATGAGATGAAATCAGAAAACGATAATCTGAAAACGAGTTTGAATGAATTTAAGATTGAAATAAAATCAGAAATAATTGCTCGTAAAATAGAGTTGAAAACAGAAATCAACAAACAAGACCAAAAATTAAGAGAAATAGACAATAAGTTAGAAGAACAGAATAAGACTATAAATGATGAATTCAGAAGTAACTGTGAACCAGTTGATGCAATTAAAATTAATGTAACTAGTTTAAAGAATAAACAAGCAGAACATGAGCGTGAAATAATTAAAGTCAGAAAAGACTTGAATGTAACCATTAATCAGATATTAACTAATGTGAGTGAGAGAGATTTATATAGAGAGTTGTGTGCAGAGAGAGAAATAGAATTATATAAGTTAAAGAGAAATTATTATGAGTCAGAGAGAAAGTGGAAAGAGAGATCTGTGGGGCAGAGGGTAAATTTTCCTATTAATTTTTCTGAACCAAGGTGTTCACAAGTGTTGTTTAAGAAGGGAAAGAGTCCCATATTGATAAATGAATTGAGTTGTTTATTGATGTTGTATAATGTTGTACCCTATGTCTGTAATAATGATGTTGAAAGTATGATTTGGTATTGTGGTGAGAGAGATATAAGTGGAGAATGGTATGTTAATAAAGTAACAGAATTATATAATGTGAATCGAAAGTATGACGAATGGAGAGAAAGTTTAAAAGTATACTTGAAGAATACTGAATATAATGATTTGACAAAAGTAATTAACCCAATCATGAATGTATTTACCGATGGAGACTGGACAATAATAACTTATGTTGACAAGTTGTATGAAATATTAATAGGGAATAACCCTATCAATTATAATGACATAATGAATGGAATAAAGGTAATGGATGATTATTATAATGATAGTAATAACAAATTGAGTGTGTATAGCAATGATGCATGTTACAAATACATTAGATATATATATGACGATGGAGGCTGAACTAAAATATCAGTGTATAGACAATTTTAAATATTGTAAATTTTGGCAATGACTTTGCTGATTTGGACATATGAAGTGTGAAACAATTGAACGGTTATTGACGAATAATTTGTAAGTATAATGTAGTGAATTCATTTGTGTGTATTAGGAAATGTTAGGTAAGTAATGTGTATATGTAGTAGAAAATGTTGTGATAATAATAATATTTGGACGGTAGCGCGATGATTTTATTTTACTAGGTTGGCTAATCTGATTTATATCTCATCAACGTTCGCGTAATCGTACTTGACCAGTGCACATTCAGCTTTCTTGGCGTTCGGCTCGCCGAACTATTCTCTGTCATTGTCGACATTAAATGTAGGCTTTAGGCCCTTACATTCTCGCTTATGGCCAACTAGCGCCATAATTAACTTATTCTCGGTTATGGCCGACTAGCGCCATAACTTCATTCTTATTAAATTCGTATTGATCTGCAATATGCAGCATTAGCCAGCCTACTTCAATTTATTACGGATGTAATGTGATCATTCAAATTATTAAAACTATTCGTATACAGTCCACTTCTCTTATTTCTTAATGTAATTTAATACATCCTACACAACATCTTCAATCATAATGGAAGACCAGCAGACAAATATTTAATGCAAGATACATAATTTTCGCCCGCTCGGGCTGAACAAATTAAATCTTCCGGTCCGCACTTGCGGGACGTTACTTTTCTTAAACTGTTTCGGCCCACTTGGGCCGGGAACAGCCATATTTTTGGTCCACCGTGCCTGGATTCCAATCAGCATTTTGGTCCTCAAGGTGTGCATCATCCATTTTTGGTCACTCCGGACCTGGATTTCCACTTAATGTCTTTTGTATCTTTTTCTGGCCATCACGGGCGGGTTAGCACGTCAGCTAATGCGACCGTGGCGTGATTTGCATCGCCACTTCGCTCGTCGTCTTCAGGCAACGTGATAGCAAGTTCCTGCCGGCTGCAGTGCCTCAAGGTGGTCATCTTGCCAGCTGTTCACCATCATCATCAAGGAGCCGACGCTGCGGGATGTCGCTGACCAGGTACCACCAGCAACAGTAATAAGGTGCGTAAAAGAATGTCTGAGGAAGGCCTCAAGGTGCTGACCAGAAAGAGAGGCGGATTAAAGTCCGCGATAGTGCGGATACAATCCGCGGTAAATTCATTTGACACTAATTTAACCACAAAACATTTTTTGACTGTGAGATTAGAAAGTCTTAATAGCTTAGCCTCGAAGTACGACGAAGTACAGTCTGAGATAGAGCTTATAAGTAAAGACGTGAGCACTGCTCAGGCAGACCGAGTCGAGGTTGAGGAAATGATATACTCAACTGAGGCAAACATTTTACAACTTCTTGACACTGTTAATACTCAGACTGTGCCTCCTGTACTATCGACGCCTGTGCATTTAAAACCGATAAGTTTGCCCTGCTTCTCAGGCAACATACTTGAGTGGCAACATTTCTATTCAATTTTTAATGATCTGGTGCATTCAAGATCAGATTTAACACCAGTACAGAAACTGCATTACTTGCATTCATCGGTGAAGTGTGAACCATTAGACTTAATTAAATCATTACCAATTTGTCAAGAGAATTATGTAATAGCGTTGAACTTGCTGTCCGATAGGTACAATAATCCATTTATATTAGCAAAATATTATGTACAGAACCTACTTCAGGTTAAGTCCACAATAAAGGACTCAGTCCAAAGCTTGGCTGAGTTAACGAATACTATAACGTCTTCTGTTAATTCGCTGGCGGCAATGAAGCTGTCTGTAAACCTATTTGAGTTTATTACTATACAATTGCTTTCCACTAAACTTGACCCTATCACTTTAAAACGTTGGAAGGAGTCTATAGACCCTGACAACTTGCCTAGTTTTCAAGACTTTACTCATTTTTTGAATTTGCGCCGACAGCTTTTAGAAAATACTATGCCAATTGAACCCGGACAGCAATTCAATAAACCTAGTGTAAAACCAAACAATAAGTTTGAGAAATGTAGTTTAAGAAATACTGCTGGCAGCAGTACCTTTAAGAGTTATCATGCTACGGCAAGGCATTATTCATGTGTGTGCTGTAAATCTGATCACCCGCTTTACATGTGTAATAATTTTCGCATATTAAGTGCCGCTGAGCGGGGGCAATTGGTGGCAAACCATAAATGTTGTATTAACTGCCTTAGAGCAGGTCATTTGATAACAAATTGTAAAAGTAAACAGGTTTGTAAAATTTGTTCAAAGGGTCACCACACCTTGCTGCACGCTAATTACGTGCCGAAATCAGTAGCTGCCAGCAGTAACTACTGCTCGTTTAAATTACAGTGTAAAAACAATGTACTTTTATCCACTGCAGTTGTATATGTCATTGATCAGGCTGGCAATAGGCATAAGGCGCGCGCACTTCTTGACGCCGGGTCTCAGATCAATTTTTGTACGAAATCATTTGCGAAAAGATTGCACCTCAAACTAACCCGATCTAATATTCCGATTACAGGAATAAGCAACACAGCGTGTTGCGCTACTGACATTGTTTCTATGCGTATTATGTCTCGCTATCAGAGACATAGTTTCGAGGCCAAATTTGCCGTCTTATCTAACTTAACTCATAATCTGCCTTCAATATCGTTTGACATCAACCGGTTCCACATTCCAAATAAAATTTTTCTCGCCGACCCAGATTTTAATATATCTTCACAGATCGACATACTATTGGGGGCTCAATTTTATCTAGATTTAATATTAGCTAATAAGTACACACGCGGACCCAACTTCCCTATCATTCAGGAGACAAAACTGGGTTACATTTTGGCCGGCAATCTGCCCAAGCACTGCCACACCCAGGGTCCTGCTGTTTCGTTCTTGGCAAGGAACAATGACAGCCAAATCCTGCAATCTCTTGAGAGATTTTGGGAGGCAGAAACGATCCCCGGCGATACCCCTAATGGCGAGTCAGCTTGCGAAGAGCATTTTATGCGCTACACTCAGCGCAACCACGAGGGTAGATTTATAGTGTTGCTCCCATTTAAGTCTGATAATCCTCACTTAGGAGAATCCTACACAAGTGCCGAATCAAGGTTTTTAAACTTGGAGCGTCGATTCAGGCGCGATCCCAAGCTCGCTCGCGACTACGCGGACCTTACCAAAGAATGTAAGGATCTTGGGCACACGACACTCATCGATCATGGCGCTATCAATTTAGTAGCGTCACACACTTACTACATATACTTATATGTATACCTATACATACTCATATACTTAATCTGGCTTTGTAAGCTTGGTTGGGATGAACCGCTTTCCGGTCAGTCACTGTCGGATTGGCATTCTTTGTGTAACAATTTAAGTCTGATTGGTAAAATAGTGGTCCCGCGATCTATTCGTTGCAACCATCAGGCGGTTACAGTTCAGTTGCATGGTTTTTCGGATGCTTCCGAGAGAGGGTTCGACTGTTGTGTGTATGTCCGAGTCATTTATCAAGATGCTACTGCTTCCTGTCGTCTTTTGTGTTCAAAATCTCGCGTGGCTCCCTTGCGCCAAGTGTCATTACCTCGTATCGAGCTCTGCGCTTGTTTGTTATTATCGCGACTTGTGTCTAAAATTATTCCTGCTCTTCATTCATTCATTGAGGATGTACATTTGTATTCCGATTCTATGGTGGCTCTTTACTGGATTTATGCGCAGTCTTCGCGTTGGAAAACATACGTCGCTAATAGGGTTGCTGAAATTCAGCGTCGCACGCAAACTTGTACCTGGCATCACATTGATTTGCGACGCAATCCTGCTGATATTATTTCTAGGGGGCGTCTCCCGGACGTTTTGCGCGATTGCTCGCTTTGGTGGCACGGTCCTGGCTGTCTGTCTCAATCGTCAGAGTCTAATCCTTTCCCATCTTTCGTACCGGCCACTCCATCATCTTCGGAAGTCATCGCGGAAGAGAAAACTACACATAACCGTTCGCTAATGTCTACCCTGGCTGTTGACTTATCGTTGGACTTTTCCTCGTTACACCGGCTGACACGTGTATACGCGTACTGTTTTCGTTTCATCAGGATATTAGGCACTCATCTGCGGACAGGCTTTCGGGCGATCTGACCCCTGCGGAAATTCATCAGTCTCTTAATTTCTTTATAAGGCAATCTCATTCGACCCACTTCCCAGGCGAAATTAGTTGTCTTCGGAACGGATCTTCTGTTTCCATCAGAAGCAAGTTAGCCTCTCTCGACCCGTTTCTTGACGACACTGGAGTGATACGCGTGGGCGGACGATTGCAGCATTCCCAGTTATCTTACGACTCGAAACATCCTATCGTACTACCCCCATCGGCGCATGTCACACGCCTTATCATCGGACGCGAACACATTCGTTTGCTTCATGCTGGTGCGCAGCTCGTGCATCATTCACTGCGTCAACGTTGGTGGATTGTTAATGCCCGGCTAGTCATCCGTTCCATTATTCGTAAGTGTCTCAAGTGCATCAGGTTTAGCGCCACACAGCAGGTTCAGAGGCTTGGCATCTTGCCATCCCCTAGAGTCACTCCTTCAAGGCCGTTTCTATTTTGCGCGGTTGATTACGGTGGTCCCTTCATGATTCGTCATGGCGGGCAGAAGTCTAGAACTCTTACTAAGGCGTACGTGTCTCTGTTTGTTTGCTTAGCAACTAGGGCTATTCACCTGGAATTGGTGTCCGACCTTACTGCCAGCGCATTTATAGCTGCTTTACGTCGTTTTATAGCACGTCGGGGTATACCTAGTCAACTGTACTCCGACAACGGCACGAACTTCAGGAAGGCCCGCACCATCTTACATGACATTTACAACTTTTGGCACGATAAGGATGCCATCACCTCGATCAAGTCATTCACATCCTCTCAGGGGATATCATGGTCATTTATTCCGCCCTCCTCACCTCATTTTGGTGGCCTTTGGGAGAGCGGCATCAAGAGTTTGAAATTTCATTTGCGGCGCGTGGTAGGCAAATCTATACTAAACTTCGAAGAGTTCACAACCGTTTTGTCTCAGATAGAGGCATGTCTGAACTCTCGACCTTTATTTGCTATTTCTTCGGATGTTAATGACCCGGTGCCACTTACACCTGGCCATTTTTTGATCTGCGCGCCCCTAACTGCGATTCCTGACCCAGACCTTTCTCACGTTCCTGTTTCTCGCCTTGGTCATTGGCAATTACTTCAGAGGTTTGTCCAGGGCATTTGGAAGGCGTGGTCTCGCGATTATTTGCACCAGCTGCAACAGTGTCACAAGTGGAAGTTTGCCAAAGACAATGTTTCCATTGGTGACTTAGCCTTGCTCATTGAGGACAACTTGCCTCCATTAGCCTGGAAATTTGGCGTGATCATCGCCACATTTCCCGGCCCAGATAACTTGGTTCGCGTCGTAGACATTCGCACGCCTACGGGTGTTTTGCGGAGACCAATACATAAATTATGTCTATTGCCAGCGCGAGACGAGATGTGACACTATGGTTACAGCACAATGCGGCTTTATTCCGCCATTGACTTATTATTTATTACGACCATTTGGTCAACATAATTGTGATGAATCGTCACAATATTTTTGTCAATTGTGCGTCATTGCACGCTTCTAATTTTCATGTTTTGGTGGCCTCATTTTAAAATTGTAAAGGAGGCGAACAATAACGCAAGGGAATTATTATTTTGTTTTATTTTGAGGACATATAAATCAAATGTTCCAGCTTGTTAAGTTACAAGCACTCGTTTCAGCATAATCCTAATTATTTTTGAGTTAGCAACTGTTTGTTTGCTCAAGCAAGTATTAGTTTAATTAATATGCAAGGTTTATTATTATTTGTATTTTCGTATGTGGAACATTTGATTCATGCCTCTTGTCTTCCTCACTATTGTGTACAGCTTTGGTTACTTCTAAATTTATTTTCAATTGTTTCTGTAATCACAGTATTGTATGTTATGCAAATTATTATTGTTGTATTCACATAAATTGTGTCGATGTAAACTATTGTAAGCGTCTACCGTGTGTAACTGCCTTGTCTAATTTATTTATATTGTACTTATATTTTATTCATTTTTGTAAGTAAGCATGCACAATTCTTTATTTAAATTATGACATACACGTCATATCTGGGCTACATTCAGCATCTAGCTTGCTCACACGTTGGCATACATTTTAAATTCCTGAAACTTCAGGAATAGCGTATTTAGGTCGATACATGTCGCCCTCCTGAATATACAATGAAACATGCAACTGTGACATGTTCAACAACAATTTTATTCATGTAAATGAACTTCTGTACAGGTCTACGGACCTTAGCTAGCATTAAGCTAACTCTATGACTTGCATATTATGTATTTTTCGTTCATGTTTTGTAATGTTACGTACTGCGCACTTGTGTCAGTAATATTGGTTAACCAGACTTAATGGTACATGAAACAGCTGTTTGCCAAACTTGGCCTACAGTCGCCTATCTGCATGCTTATCTCAAATTAGCGGCCGATTGCCGTTATCTAATCTCAACTCAAGGTTCAACTCAGCCTTGAAGCTGATTCTAATTATTAAAACTCCACTATTTCAAATTGAATTGTAAATGTATTATAATTTATTAAGGAATGTATTAAAAAATCTTTTTGATTTTTGACGGGCAGCTTATGGACGGTAGCGCGATGATTTTATTTTACTAGGTTGGCTAATCTGATTTATATCTCATCAACGTTCGCGTAATCGTACTTGACCAGTGCACATTCAGCTTTCTCGGCGTTCGGCTCGCCGAACTATTCTCTGTCATTGTCGACATTAAATGTAGGCTTTAGGCCCTTACATTCTCGCTTATGGCCAACTAGCGCCATAATTAACTTATTCTCGGTTATGGCCGACTAGCGCCATAACTTCATTCTTATTAAATTCGTATTGATCTGCAATATGCAGCATTAGCCAGCCTACTTCAATTTATTACGGATGTAATGTGATCATTCAAATTATTAAAACTATTCGTATACAGTCCACTTCTCTTATTTCTTAATGTAATTTAATACATCCTACACAACATCTTCAATCATAATGGAAGACCAGCAGACAAATATTTAATGCAAGATACATAATTTTCGCCCGCTCGGGCTGAACAAATTAAATCTTCCGGTCCGCACTTGCGGGACGTTACTTTTCTTAAACTGTTTCGGCCCACTTGGGCCGGGAACAGCCATATTTTTGGTCCACCGTGCCTGGATTCCAATCAGCATTTTGGTCCTCAAGGTGTGCATCATCCATTTTTGGTCACTCCGGACCTGGATTTCCACTTAATGTCTTTTGTATCTTTTTCTGGCCATCACGGGCGGGTTAGCACGTCAGCTAATGCGACCGTGGCGTGATTTGCATCGCCACTTCGCTCGTCGTCTTCAGGCAACGTGATAGCAAGTTCCTGCCGGCTGCAGTGCCTCAAGGTGGTCATCTTGCCAGCTGTTCACCATCATCATCAAGGAGCCGACGCTGCGGGACGTCGCTGACCAGGTACCACCAGCAACAGTAATAAGGTGCGTAAAAGAATGTCTGAGGAAGGCCTCAAGGTGCTGACCAGAAAGAGAGGCGGATTAAAGTCCGCGATAGTGCGGATACAATCCGCGGTAAATTCATTTGACACTAATTTAACCACAAAACATTTTTTGACTGTGAGATTAGAAAGTCTTAATAGCTTAGCCTCGAAGTACGACGAAGTACAGTCTGAGATAGAGCTTATAAGTAAAGACGTGAGCACTGCTCAGGCAGACCGAGTCGAGGTTGAGGAAATGATATACTCAACTGAGGCAAACATTTTACAACTTCTTGACACTGTTAATACTCAGACTGTGCCTCCTGTACTATCGACGCCTGTGCATTTAAAACCGATAAGTTTGCCCTGCTTCTCAGGCAACATACTTGAGTGGCAACATTTCTATTCAATTTTTAATGATCTGGTGCATTCAAGATCAGATTTAACACCAGTACAGAAACTGCATTACTTGCATTCATCGGTGAAGTGTGAACCATTAGACTTAATTAAATCATTACCAATTTGTCAAGAGAATTATGTAATAGCGTTGAACTTGCTGTCCGATAGGTACAATAATCCATTTATATTAGCAAAATATTATGTACAGAACCTACTTCAGGTTAAGTCCACAATAAAGGACTCAGTCCAAAGCTTGGCTGAGTTAACGAATACTATAACGTCTTCTGTTAATTCGCTGGCGGCAATGAAGCTGTCTGTAAACCTATTTGAGTTTATTACTATACAATTGCTTTCCACTAAACTTGACCCTATCACTTTAAAACGTTGGAAGGAGTCTATAGACCCTGACAACTTGCCTAGTTTTCAAGACTTTACTCATTTTTTGAATTTGCGCCGACAGCTTTTAGAAAATACTATGCCAATTGAACCCGGACAGCAATTCAATAAACCTAGTGTAAAACCAAACAATAAGTTTGAGAAATGTAGTTTAAGAAATACTGCTGGCAGCAGTACCTTTAAGAGTTATCATGCTACGGCAAGGCATTATTCATGTGTGTGCTGTAAATCTGATCACCCGCTTTACATGTGTAATAATTTTCGCATATTAAGTGCCGCTGAGCGGGGGCAATTGGTGGCAAACCATAAATGTTGTATTAACTGCCTTAGAGCAGGTCATTTGATAACAAATTGTAAAAGTAAACAGGTTTGTAAAATTTGTTCAAAGGGTCACCACACCTTGCTGCACGCTAATTACGTGCCGAAATCAGTAGCTGCCAGCAGTAACTACTGCTCGTTTAAATTACAGTGTAAAAACAATGTACTTTTATCCACTGCAGTTGTATATGTCATTGATCAGGCTGGCAATAGGCATAAGGCGCGCGCACTTCTTGACGCCGGGTCTCAGATCAATTTTTGTACGAAATCATTTGCGAAAAGATTGCACCTCAAACTAACCCGATCTAATATTCCGATTACAGGAATAAGCAACACAGCGTGTTGCGCTACTGACATTGTTTCTATGCGTATTATGTCTCGCTATCAGAGACATAGTTTCGAGGCCAAATTTGCCGTCTTATCTAACTTAACTCATAATCTGCCTTCAATATCGTTTGACATCAACCGGTTCCACATTCCAAATAAAATTTTTCTCGCCGACCCAGATTTTAATATATCTTCACAGATCGACATACTATTGGGGGCTCAATTTTATCTAGATTTAATATTAGCTAATAAGTACACACGCGGACCCAACTTCCCTATCATTCAGGAGACAAAACTGGGTTACATTTTGGCCGGCAATCTGCCCAAGCACTGCCACACCCAGGGTCCTGCTGTTTCGTTCTTGGCAAGGAACAATGACAGCCAAATCCTGCAATCTCTTGAGAGATTTTGGGAGGCAGAAACGATCCCCGGCGATACCCCTAATGGCGAGTCAGCTTGCGAAGAGCATTTTATGTGCTACACTCAGCGCAACCACGAGGGTAGATTTATAGTGTTGCTCCCATTTAAGTCTGATAATCCTCACTTAGGAGAATCCTACACAAGTGCCGAATCAAGGTTTTTAAACTTGGAGCGTCGATTCAGGCGCGATCCCAAGCTCGCTCGCGACTACGCGGACCTTACCAAAGAATGTAAGGATCTTGGGCACACGACACTCATCGATCATGGCGCTATCAATTTAGTAGCGTCACACACTTACTACATATACTTATATGTATACCTATACATACTCATATACTTAATCTGGCTTTGTAAGCTTGGTTGGGATGAACCGCTTTCCGGTCAGTCACTGTCGGATTGGCATTCTTTGTGTAACAATTCAAGTCTGATTGGTAAAATAGTGGTCCCGCGATCTATTCGTTGCAACCATCAGGCGGTTACAGTTCAGTTGCATGGTTTTTCGGATGCTTCCGAGAGAGGGTTCGACTGTTGTGTGTATGTCCGAGTCATTTATCAAGATGCTACTGCTTCCTGTCGTCTTTTGTGTTCAAAATCTCGCGTGGCTCCCTTGCGCCAAGTGTCATTACCTCGTATCGAGCTCTGCGCTTGTTTGTTATTATCGCGACTTGTGTCTAAAATTATTCCTGCTCTTCATTCATTCATTGAGGATGTACATTTGTATTCCGATTCTATGGTGGCTCTTTACTGGATTTATGCGCAGTCTTCGCGTTGGAAAACATACGTCGCTAATAGGGTTGCTGAAATTCAGCGTCGCACGCAAACTTGTACCTGGCATCACATTGAAACGCGACGCAATCCTGCTGATATTATTTCTAGGGGGCGTCTCCCGGACGTTTTGCGCGATTGCTCGCTTTGGTGGCACGGTCCTGGCTGTCTGTCTCAATCGTCAGAGTCTAATCCTTTCCCATCTTTCGTACCGGCCACTCCATCATCTTCGGAAGTCATCGCGGAAGAGAAAACTACACATAACCGTTCGCTAATGTCTACCCTGGCTGTTGACTTATCGTTGGACTTTTCCTCGTTACACCGGCTGACACGTGTATACGCGTACTGTTTTCGTTTCATCAGGAATATTAGGCACTCATCTGCGGACAGGCTTTCGGGCGATCTGACCCCTGCGGAAATTCATCAGTCTCTTAATTTCTTTATAAGGCAATCTCATTCGACCCACTTCCCAGGCGAAATTAGTTGTCTTCGGAACGGATCTTCTGTTTCCATCAGAAGCAAGTTAGCCTCTCTCGACCCGTTTCTTGACGACACTGGAGTGATACGCGTGGGCGGACGATTGCAGCATTCCCAGTTATCTTACGACTCGAAACATCCTATCGTACTACCCCCATCGGCGCATGTCACACGCCTTATCATCGAACGCGAACACATTCGTTTGCTTCATGCTGGTGCGCAGCTCGTGCATCATTCACTGCGTCAACGTTGGTGGATTGTTAATGCCCGGCTAGTCATCCGTTCCATTATTCGTAAGTGTCTCAAGTGCATCAGGTTTAGCGCCACACAGCAGGTTCAGAGGCTTGGCATCTTGCCATCCCCTAGAGTCACTCCTTCAAGGCCGTTTCTATTTTGCGCGGTTGATTACGGTGGTCCCTTCATGATTCGTCATGGCGGGCAGAAGTCTAGAACTCTTACTAAGGCGTACGTGTCTCTGTTTGTTTGCTTAGCAACTAGGGCTATTCACCTGGAATTGGTGTCCGACCTTACTGCCAGCGCATTTATAGCTGCTTTACGTCGTTTTATAGCACGTCGGGGTATACCTAGTCAACTGTACTCCGACAACGGCACGAACTTCAGGAAGGCCCGCACCATCTTACATGACATTTACAACTTTTGGCACGATAAGGATGCCATCACCTCGATCAAGTCATTCACATCCTCTCAGGGGATATCATGGTCATTTATTCCGCCCTCCTCACCTCATTTCGGTGGCCTTTGGGAGAGCGGCATCAAGAGTTTGAAATTTCATTTGCGGCGCGTGGTAGGCAAATCTATACTAAACTTCGAAGAGTTCACAACCGTTTTGTCTCAGATAGAGGCATGTCTGAACTCTCGACCTTTATTTGCTATTTCTTCGGATGTTAATGACCCGGTGCCACTTACACCTGGCCATTTTTTGATCTGCGCGCCCCTAACTGCGATTCCTGACCCAGACCTTTCTCACGTTCCTGTTTCTCGCCTTGGTCATTGGCAATTACTTCAGAGGTTTGTCCAGGGCATTTGGAAGGCGTGGTCTCGCGATTATTTGCACCAGCTGCAACAGTGTCACAAGTGGAAGTTTGCCAAAGACAATGTTTCCATTGGTGACTTAGCCTTGCTCATTGAGGACAACTTGCCTCCATTAGCCTGGAAATTTGGCGTGATCATCGCCACATTTCCCGGCCCAGATAACTTGGTTCGCGTCGTAGACATTCGCACGCCTACGGGTGTTTTGCGGAGACCAATACATAAATTATGTCTATTGCCAGCGCGAGACGAGATGTGACACTATGGTTACAGCACAATGCGGCTTTATTCCGCCATTGACTTATTATTTATTACGACCATTTGGTCAACATAATTGTGATGAATCGTCACAATATTTTTGTCAATTGTGCGTCATTGCACGCTTCTAATTTTCATGTTTTGGTGGCCTCATTTTAAAATTGTAAAGGAGGCGAACAATAACGCAAGGGAATTATTATTTTGTTTTATTTTGAGGACATATAAATCAAATGTTCCAGCTTGTTAAGTTACAAGCACTCGTTTCAGCATAATCCTAATTATTTTTGAGTTAGCAACTGTTTGTTTGCTCAAGCAAGTATTAGTTTAATTAATATGCAAGGTTTATTATTATTTGTATTTTCGTATGTGGAACATTTGATTCATGCCTCTTGTCTTCCTCACTATTGTGTACAGCTTTGGTTACTTCTAAATTTATTTTCAATTGTTTCTGTAATCACAGTATTGTATGTTATGCAAATTATTATTGTTGTATTCACATAAATTGTGTCGATGTAAACTATTGTAAGCGTCTACCGTGTGTAACTGCCTTGTCTAATTTATTTATATTGTACTTATATTTTATTCATTTTTGTAAGTAAGCATGCACAATTCTTTATTTAAATTATGACATACACGTCATATCTGGGCTACATTCAGCATCTAGCTTGCTCACACGTTGGCATACATTTTAAATTCCTGAAACTTCAGGAATAGCGTATTTAGGTCGATACATGTCGCCCTCCTGAATATACAATGAAACATGCAACTGTGACATGTTCAACAACAATTTTATTCATGTAAATGGACTTCTGTACAGGTCTACGGACCTTAGCTAGCATTAAGCTAACTCTATGACTTGCATATTATGTATTTTTCGTTCATGTTTTGTAATGTTACGTACTGCGCACTTGTGTCAGTAATATTGGTTAACCAGACTTAATGGTACATGAAACAGCTGTTTGCCAAACTTGGCCTATCTGCATGCTTATCTCAAATTAGCGGCCGATTGCCGTTATCTAATCTCAACTCAAGGTTCAACTCAGCCTTGAAGCTGATTCTAATTATTAAAACTCCACTATTTCAAATTGAATTGTAAATGTATTATAATTTATTAAGGAATGTATTAAAAAATCTTTTTGATTTTTGACGGGCAGCTTATGGACGGTAGCGCGATGATTTTATTTTACTAGGTTGGCTAATCTGATTTATATCTCATCAACGTTCGCGTAATCGTACTTGACCAGTGCACATTCAGCTTTCTCGGCGTTCGGCTCGCCGAACTATTCTCTGTCATTGTCGACATTAAATGTAGGCTTTAGGCCCTTACATTCTCGCTTATGGCCAACTAGCGCCATAATTAACTTATTCTCGGTTATGGCCGACTAGCGCCATAACTTCATTCTTATTAAATTCGTATTGATCTGCAATATGCAGCATTAGCCAGCCTACTTCAATTTATTACGGATGTAATGTGATCATTCAAATTATTAAAACTATTCGTATACAGTCCACTTCTCTTATTTCTTAATGTAATTTAATACATCCTACACAACATCTTCAATCATAATGGAAGACCAGCAGACAAATATTTAATGCAAGATACATAATTTTCGCCCGCTCGGGCTGAACAAATTAAATCTTCCGGTCCGCACTTGCGGGACGTTACTTTTCTTAAACTGTTTCGGCCCACTTGGGCCGGGAACAGCCATATTTTTGGTCCACCGTGCCTGGATTCCAATCAGCATTTTGGTCCTCAAGGTGTGCATCATCCATTTTTGGTCACTCCGGACCTGGATTTCCACTTAATGTCTTTTGTATCTTTTTCTGGCCATCACGGGCGGGTTAGCACGTCAGCTAATGCGACCGTGGCGTGATTTGCATCGCCACTTCGCTCGTCGTCTTCAGGCAACGTGATAGCAAGTTCCTGCCGGCTGCAGTGCCTCAAGGTGGTCATCTTGCCAGCTGTTCACCATCATCATCAAGGAGCCGACGCTGCGGGACGTCGCTGACCAGGTACCACCAGCAACAGTAATAAGGTGCGTAAAAGAATGTCTGAGGAAGGCCTCAAGGTGCTGACCAGAAAGAGAGGCGGATTAAAGTCCGCGATAGTGCGGATACAATCCGCGGTAAATTCATTTGACACTAATTTAACCACAAAACATTTTTTGACTGTGAGATTAGAAAGTCTTAATAGCTTAGCCTCGAAGTACGACGAAGTACAGTCTGAGATAGAGCTTATAAGTAAAGACGTGAGCACTGCTCAGGCAGACCGAGTCGAGGTTGAGGAAATGATATACTCAACTGAGGCAAACATTTTACAACTTCTTGACACTGTTAATACTCAGACTGTGCCTCCTGTACTATCGACGCCTGTGCATTTAAAACCGATAAGTTTGCCCTGCTTCTCAGGCAACATACTTGAGTGGCAACATTTCTATTCAATTTTTAATGATCTGGTGCATTCAAGATCAGATTTAACACCAGTACAGAAACTGCATTACTTGCATTCATCGGTGAAGTGTGAACCATTAGACTTAATTAAATCATTACCAATTTGTCAAGAGAATTATGTAATAGCGTTGAACTTGCTGTCCGATAGGTACAATAATCCATTTATATTAGCAAAATATTATGTACAGAACCTACTTCAGGTTAAGTCCACAATAAAGGACTCAGTCCAAAGCTTGGCTGAGTTAACGAATACTATAACGTCTTCTGTTAATTCGCTGGCGGCAATGAAGCTGTCTGTAAACCTATTTGAGTTTATTACTATACAATTGCTTTCCACTAAACTTGACCCTATCACTTTAAAACGTTGGAAGGAGTCTATAGACCCTGACAACTTGCCTAGTTTTCAAGACTTTACTCATTTTTTGAATTTGCGCCGACAGCTTTTAGAAAATACTATGCCAATTGAACCCGGACAGCAATTCAATAAACCTAGTGTAAAACCAAACAATAAGTTTGAGAAATGTAGTTTAAGAAATACTGCTGGCAGCAGTACCTTTAAGAGTTATCATGCTACGGCAAGGCATTATTCATGTGTGTGCTGTAAATCTGATCACCCGCTTTACATGTGTAATAATTTTCGCATATTAAGTGCCGCTGAGCGGGGGCAATTGGTGGCAAACCATAAATGTTGTATTAACTGCCTTAGAGCAGGTCATTTGATAACAAATTGTAAAAGTAAACAGGTTTGTAAAATTTGTTCAAAGGGTCACCACACCTTGCTGCACGCTAATTACGTGCCGAAATCAGTAGCTGCCAGCAGTAACTACTGCTCGTTTAAATTACAGTGTAAAAACAATGTACTTTTATCCACTGCAGTTGTATATGTCATTGATCAGGCTGGCAATAGGCATAAGGCGCGCGCACTTCTTGACGCCGGGTCTCAGATCAATTTTTGTACGAAATCATTTGCGAAAAGATTGCACCTCAAACTAACCCGATCTAATATTCCGATTACAGGAATAAGCAACACAGCGTGTTGCGCTACTGACATTGTTTCTATGCGTATTATGTCTCGCTATCAGAGACATAGTTTCGAGGCCAAATTTGCCGTCTTATCTAACTTAACTCATAATCTGCCTTCAATATCGTTTGACATCAACCGGTTCCACATTCCAAATAAAATTTTTCTCGCCGACCCAGATTTTAATATATCTTCACAGATCGACATACTATTGGGGGCTCAATTTTATCTAGATTTAATATTAGCTAATAAGTACACACGCGGACCCAACTTCCCTATCATTCAGGAGACAAAACTGGGTTACATTTTGGCCGGCAATCTGCCCAAGCACTGCCACACCCAGGGTCCTGCTGTTTCGTTCTTGGCAAGGAATAATGACAGCCAAATCCTGCAATCTCTTGAGAGATTTTGGGAGGCAGAAACGATCCCCGGCGATACCCCTAATGGCGAGTCGGCTTGCGAAGAGCATTTTATGCGCTACACTCAGCGCAACCACGAGGGTAGATTTATAGTGTTGCTCCCATTTAAGTCTGATAATCCTCACTTAGGAGAATCCTACACAAGTGCCGAATCAAGGTTTTTAAACTTGGAGCGTCGATTCAGGCGCGATCCCAAGCTCGCTCGCGACTACGCGGACCTTACCAAAGAATGTAAGGATCTTGGGCACACGACACTCATCGATCATGGCGCTATCAATTTAGTAGCGTCACACACTTACTACATATACTTATATGTATACCTATACATACTCATATACTTAATCTGGCTTTGTAAGCTTGGTTGGGATGAACCGCTTTCCGGTCAGTCACTGTCGGATTGGCATTCTTTGTGTAACAATTTAAGTCTGATTGGTAAAATAGTGGTCCCGCGATCTATTCGTTGCAACCATCAGGCGGTTACAGTTCAGTTGCATGGTTTTTCGGATGCTTCCGAGAGAGGGTTCGGCTGTTGTGTGTATGTCCGAGTCATTTATCAAGATGATGTAGCGGGGCATTTTTGGGCATACCGGGGGTAATAACAGAATTTGTATTTTTTTTTTATAAATAATAAACTTGTTGAGTGATAGGAAAATTTTGTGACCGAGAGGTAAATTTGTTATTGTGGAAGCGATCGCAACGTGGCAGCATTGACTGTGACAATTATTTAATGATATTGTGTGGACAGTTTAATAACTGTACCAAAATCAGTTCAAGGACAATGACGAACCCGGAAAACGTAAACACATTATGTAACAACAAATGACATAATCGTGTCAGGCGATGTGTTGCGTCAGCAAATTATATAACGATGTGTGTCACCAGTTTTGTCAACAAGCCCAAAACAGTCCACTGGCGCAAGGATACAAACTGTAAACCAATAAGAATTGAACGAACAACAGCCGCTTGACAAAGTAGCGCCTGTAAATCTTCCCAGTAACAGTTCATCACCACTCGCGAGTGGTAGCTATACTAAGTGCGGGCCCGCAAAACCAATAGAATGTGAATAATATATTTCAAAATGTGGCTAAACATTCAAAATTCTTATTAAAATGTGATTAACAGTTTTATCCATAATATAACAATTCGGAAATCATGTAATAAAGTGAAAGTGCACACTGAAAACGATGTGACGTCGTCGGGACTAAAATTCGGACTCGAGGCAGATAAGTCTTACACAACATTACCAAAATTTATTATCTTTGTCAGGAATTCAAAACACATGGGGAAGATTAAAACAAAATGGGAGTCTAAGGGGAAAATTTTAAAATGGATTGAATGTGAGAGTGTGTGAGGGGGGTTTAGTTTAATTATATATATATCATGAAGTGCTGGTTTCCGTTCGAAAATTAATCTTAGGTTTATTGTATATTCTAGTTTGAAATTGCTTAAGCAAAATGATCATTTTTACTAATACTTAAACATACTAAAATTGCGAAAGTAAAAAAGTATGAGGGAGAGAGGAAATTTGGTGTTTTGTATCAACAATATAACTTGATGATGTTTTCTTTTCTTTTTAGAAATTAATAAAGTAATAGTGATTATAACATTCAATGTGAAGTAATAGTTATTTCAGACAACCATGTGGTTTCCAACACGTCTAACGAGATCCTGGACATGATGAGTTTAAGTTGGTACTCAACAATATGGCTGCTACTCCAGCCTAAAGTATAAAAGTTTTACAAAGTGTAATAATAAATTTAAATAAAAAAAGACGATTAATTATTAATATAACACTACTGCTTCCTGTCGTCTTTTGTGTTCAAAATCTCGCGTGGCTCCCTTGCGCCAAGTGTCATTACCTCGTATCGAGCTCTGCGCTTGTTTGTTATTATCGCGACTTGTGTCTAAAATTATTCCTGCTCTTCATTCATTCATTGAGGATGTACATTTGTATTCCGATTCTATGGTGGCTCTTTACTGGATTTATGCGCAGTCTTCGCGTTGGAAAACATACGTCGCTAATAGGGTTGCTGAAATTCAGCGTCGCACGCAAACTTGTACCTGGCATCACATTGATTCGCGACGCAATCCTGCTGATATTATTTCTAGGGGGTGTCTCCCGGACGTTTTGCGCGATTGCTCGCTTTGGTGGCACGGTCCTGGCTGTCTGTCTCAATCGTCAGAGTCTAATCCTTTCCCATCTTTCGTACCGGCCACTCCATCATCTTCGGAAGTCATCGCGGAAGAGAAAACTACACATAACCGTTCGCTAATGTCTACCCTGGCTGTTGACTTATCGTTGGACTTTTCCTCGTTACACCGGCTGACACGTGTATACGCGTACTGTTTTCGTTTCAGCAGGAATATTAGGCACTCATCTGCGGACAGGCTTTCGGGCGATCTGACCCCTGCGGAAATTCATCAGTCTCTTAATTTCTTTATAAGGCAATCTCAATCGACCCACTTCCCAGGCGAAATTAGTTGTCTTCGGAACGGATCTTCTGTTTCCATCAGAAGCAAGTTAGCCTCTCTCGACCCGTTTCTTGACGACACTGGAGTGATACGCGTGGGCGGACGATTGCAGCATTTCCAGTTATCTTACGACTCGAAACATCCTATCGTACTACCCCCATCGGCGCATGTCACACGCCTTATCATCGAACGCGAACACATTCGTTTGCTTCATGCTGGTGCGCAGCTCGTGCATCATTCACTGCGTCAACGTTGGTGGATTGTTAATGCCCGGCTAGTCATCCGTTCCATTATTCGTAAGTGTCTCAAGTGCATCAGGTTTAGCGCCACACAGCAGGTTCAGAGGCTTGGCATCTTGCCATCCCCTAGAGTCACTCCTTCAAGGCCGTTTCTATTTTGCGCGGTTGATTACGGTGGTCCCTTCATGATTCGTCATGGCGGGCAGAAGTCTAGAACTCTTACTAAGGCGTACGTGTCTCTGTTTGTTTGCTTAGCAACTAGGGCTATTCACCTGGAATTGGTGTCCGACCTTACTGCCAGCGCATTTATAGCTGCTTTACGTCGTTTTATAGCACGTCGGGGTATACCTAGTCAACTGTACTCCGACAACGGCACGAACTTCAGGAAGGCCCGCACCATCTTACATGACATTTACAACTTTTGGCACGATAAGGATGCCATCACCTCGATCAAGTCATTCACATCCTCTCAGGGGATATCATGGTCATTTATTCCGCCCTCCTCACCTCATTTCGGTGGCCTTTGGGAGAGCGGCATCAAGAGTTTGAAATTTCATTTGCGGCGCGTGGTAGGCAAATCTATACTAAACTTCGAAGAGTTCACAACCGTTTTGTCTCAGATAGAGGCATGTCTGAACTCTCGACCTTTATTTGCTATTTCTTCGGATGTTAATGACCCGGTGCCACTTACACCTGGCCATTTTTTGATCTGCGCGCCCCTAACTGCGATTCCTGACCCAGACCTTTCTCACGTTCCTGTTTCTCGCCTTGGTCATTGGCAATTACTTCAGAGGTTTGTCCAGGGCATTTGGAAGGCGTGGTCTCGCGATTATTTGCACCAGCTGCAACAGTGTCACAAGTGGAAGTTTGCCAAAGATAATGTTTCCATTGGTGACTTAGCCTTGCTCATTGAGGACAACTTGCCTCCATTAGCCTGGAAATTTGGCGTGATCATCGCCACATTTCCCGGCCCAGATAACTTGGTTCGCGTCGTAGACATTCGCACGCCTACGGGTGTTTTGCGGAGACTAATACATAAATTATGTCTATTGCCAGCGCGAGACGAGATGTGACACTATGGTTACAGCACAATGCGGCTTTATTCCGCCATTGACTTATTATTTATTACGACCATTTGGTCAACATAATTGTGATGAATCGTCACAATATTTTTGTCAATTGTGCGTCATTGCACGCTTCTAATTTTCATGTTTTGGTGGCCTCATTTTAAAATTGTAAAGGAGGCGAACAATAACGCAAGGGAATTATTATTTTGTTTTATTTTGAGGACATATAAATCAAATGTTCCAGCTTGTTAAGTTACAAGCACTCGTTTCAGCATAATCCTAATTATTTTTGAGTTAGCAACTGTTTGTTTGCTCAAGCAAGTATTAGTTTAATTAATATGCAAGGTTTATTATTATTTGTATTTTCGTATGTGGAACATTTGATTCATGCCTCTTGTCTTCCTCACTATTGTGTACAGCTTTGGTTACTTCTAAATTTATTTTCAATTGTTTCTGTAATCACAGTATTGTATGTTATGCAAATTATTATTGTTGTATTCACATAAATTGTGTCGATGTAAACTATTGTAAGCGTCTACCGTGTGTAACTGCCTTGTCTAATTTATTTATATTGTACTTATATTTTATTCATTTTTGTAAGTAAGCATGCACAATTCTTTATTTAAATTATGACATACACGTCATATCTGGGCTACATTCAGCATCTAGCTTGCTCACACGTTGGCATACATTGTAAATTCCTGAAACTTCAGGAATAGCGTATTTAGGTCGATACATGTCGCCCTCCTGAATATACAATGAAACATGCAACTGTGACATGTTCAACAACAATTTTATTCATGTAAATGAACTTCTGTACAGGTCTACGGACCTTAGCTAGCATTAAGCTAACTCTATGACTTGCATATTATGTATTTTTCGTTCATGTTTTGTAATGTTACATACTGCGCACTTGTGTCAGTAATATTGGTTAACCAGACTTAATGGTACATGAAACAGCTGTTTGCCAAACTTGGCCTATCTGCATGCTTATCTCAAATTAGCGGCCGATTGCCGTTATCTAATCTCAACTCAAGGTTCAACTCAGCCTTGAAGCTGATTCTAATTATTAAAACTCAACTATTTCAAATTGAATTGTAAATGTATTATAATTTATTAAGGAATGTATTAAAAAATCTTTTTGATTTTTGACGGGCAGCTTATGGACGGTAGCGCGATGATTTTATTTTACTAGGTTGGCTAATCTGATTTATATCTCATCAACGTTCGCGTAATCGTACTTGACCAGTGCACATTCAGCTTTCTCGGCGTTCGGCTCGCCGAACTATTCTCTGTCATTGTCGACATTAAATGTAGGCTTTAGGCCCTTACATTCTCGCTTATGGCCAACTAGCGCCATAATTAACTTATTCTCGGTTATGGCCGACTAGCGCCATAACTTCATTCTTATTAAATTCGTATTGATCTGCAATATGCAGCATTAGCCAGCCTACTTCAATTTATTACGGATGTAATGTGATCATTCAAATTATTAAAACTATTCGTATACAGTCCACTTCTCTTATTTCTTAATGTAATTTAATACATCCTACACAACATCTTCAATCATAATGGAAGACCAGCAGACAAATATTTAATGCAAGATACATAATTTTCGCCCGCTCGGGCTGAACAAATTAAATCTTCCGGTCCGCACTTGCGGGACGTTACTTTTCTTAAACTGTTTCGGCCCACTTGGGCCGGGAACAGCCATATTTTTGGTCCACCGTGCCTGGATTCCAATCAGCATTTTGGTCCTCAAGGTGTGCATCATCCATTTTTGGTCACTCCGGACCTGGATTTCCACTTAATGTCTTTTGTATCTTTTTCTGGCCATCACGGGCGGGTTAGCACGTCAGCTAATGCGACCGTGGCGTGATTTGCATCGCCACTTCGCTCGTCATCTTCAGGCAACGTGATAGCAAGTTCCTGCCGGCTGCAGTGCCTCAAGGTGGTCATCTTGCCAGCTGTTCACCATCATCATCAAGGAGCCGACGCTGCGGGACGTCGCTGACCAGGTACCACCAGCAACAGTAATAAGGTGCGTAAAAGAATGTCTGAGGAAGGCCTCAAGGTGCTGACCAGAAAGAGAGGCGGATTAAAGTCCGCGATAGTGCGGATACAATCCGCGGTAAATTCATTTGACACTAATTTAACCACAAAACATTTTTTGACTGTGAGATTAGAAAGTCTTAATAGCTTAGCCTCGAAGTACGACGAAGTACAGTCTGAGATAGAGCTTATAAGTAAAGACGTGAGCACTGCTCAGGCAGACCGAGTCGAGGTTGAGGAAATGATATACTCAACTGAGGCAAACATTTTACAACTTCTTGACACTGTTAATACTCAGACTGTGCCTCCTGTACTATCGACGCCTGTGCATTTAAAACCGATAAGTTTGCCCTGCTTCTCAGGCAACATACTTGAGTGGCAACATTTCTATTCAATTTTTAATGATCTGGTGCATTCAAGATCAGATTTAACACCAGTACAGAAACTGCATTACTTGCATTCATCGGTGAAGTGTGAACCATTAGACTTAATTAAATCATTACCAATTTGTCAAGAGAATTATGTAATAGCGTTGAACTTGCTGTCCGATAGGTACAATAATCCATTTATATTAGCAAAATATTATGTACAGAACCTACTTCAGGTTAAGTCCACAATAAAGGACTCAGTCCAAAGCTTGGCTGAGTTAACGAATACTATAACGTCTTCTGTTAATTCGCTGGCGGCAATGAAGCTGTCTGTAAACCTATTTGAGTTTATTACTATACAATTGCTTTCCACTAAACTTGACCCTATCACTTTAAAACGTTGGAAGGAGTCTATAGACCCTGACAACTTGCCTAGTTTTCAAGACTTTACTCATTTTTTGAATTTGCGCCGACAGCTTTTAGAAAATACTATGCCAATTGAACCCGGACAGCAATTCAATAAACCTAGTGTAAAACCAAACAATAAGTTTGAGAAATGTAGTTTAAGAAATACTGCTGGCAGCAGTACCTTTAAGAGTTATCATGCTACGGCAAGGCATTATTCATGTGTGTGCTGTAAATCTGATCACCCGCTTTACATGTGTAATAATTTTCGCATATTAAGTGCCGCTGAGCGGGGGCAATTGGTGGCAAACCATAAATGTTGTATTAACTGCCTTAGAGCAGGTCATTTGATAACAAATTGTAAAAGTAAACAGGTTTGTAAAATTTGTTCAAAGGGTCACCACACCTTGCTGCACGCTAATTACGTGCCGAAATCAGTAGCTGCCAGCAGTAACTACTGCTCGTTTAAATTACAGTGTAAAAACAATGTACTTTTATCCACTGCAGTTGTATATGTCATTGATCAGGCTGGCAATAGGCATAAGGCGCGCGCACTTCTTGACGCCGGGTCTCAGATCAATTTTTGTACGAAATCATTTGCGAAAAGATTGCACCTCAAACTAACCCGATCTAATATTCCGATTACAGGAATAAGACATTGTTTCTATGCGTATTATGTCTCGCTATCAGAGACATAGTTTCGAGGCCAAATTTGCCGTCTTATCTAACTTAACTCATAATCTGCCTTCAATATCGTTTGACATCAACCGGTTCCACATTCCAAATAAAATTTTTCTCGCCGACCCAGATTTTAATATATCTTCACAGATCGACATACTATTGGGGGCTCAATTTTATCTAGATTTAATATTAGCTAATAAGTACACACGCGGACCCAACTTCCCTATCATTCAGGAGACAAAACTGGGTTACATTTTGGCCGGCAATCTGCCCAAGCACTGCCACACCCAGGGTCCTGCTGTTTCGTTCTTGGCAAGGAATAATGACAGCCAAATCCTGCAATCTCTTGAGAGATTTTGGGAGGCAGAAACGATCCCCGGCGATACCCCTAATGGCGAGTCGGCTTGCGAAGAGCATTTTATGCGCTACACTCAGCGCAACCACGAGGGTAGATTTATAGTGTTGCTCCCATTTAAGTCTGATAATCCTCACTTAGGAGAATCCTACACAAGTGCCGAATCAAGGTTTTTAAACTTGGAGCGTCGATTCAGGCGCGATCCCAAGCTCGCTCGCGACTACGCGGACCTTACCAAAGAATGTAAGGATCTTGGGCACACGACACTCATCGATCATGGCGCTATCAATTTAGTAGCGTCACACACTTACTACATATACTTATATGTATACCTATACATACTCATATACTTAATCTGGCTTTGTAAGCTTGGTTGGGATGAACCGCTTTCCGGTCAGTCACTGTCGGATTGGCATTCTTTGTGTAACAATTTAAGTCTGATTGGTAAAATAGTGGTCCCGCGATCTATTCGTTGCAACCATCAGGCGGTTACAGTTCAGTTGCATGGTTTTTCGGATGCTTCCGAGAGAGGGTTCGGCTGTTGTGTGTATGTCCGAGTCATTTATCAAGATGATGTAGCGGGGCATTTTTGGGCATACCGGGGGTAATAACAGAATTTGTATTTTTTTTTTATAAATAATAAATAACTTGTTGAGTGATAGGAAAATTTTGTGACCGAGAGGTAAATTTGTTATTGTGGAAGCGATCGCAACGTGGCAGCATTGACTGTGACAATTATTTAATGATATTGTGTGGACAGTTTAATAACTGTACCAAAATCAGTTCAAGGACAATGACGAACCCGGAAAACGTAAACACGTTATGTAACAACAAATGACATAATCGTGTCAGGCGATGTGTTGCGTCAGCAAATTATATAACGATGTGTGTCACCAGTTTTGTCAACAAGCCCAAAACAGTCCACTGGCGCAAGGATACAAACTGTAAACCAATAAGAATTGAACGAACAACAGCCGCTTGACAAAGTAGCGCCTGTAAATCTTCCCAGTAACAGTTCATCACCACTCGCGAGTGGTAGCTATACTAAGTGCGGGCCCGCAAAACCAATAGAATGTGAATAATATATTTCAAAATGTGGCTAAACATTCAAAATTCTTATTAAAATGTGATTAACAGTTTTATCCATAATATAACAATTCGGAAATCATGTAATAAAGTGAAAGTGCACACTGAAAACGATGTGACGTCGTCGGGACTAAAATTCGGACTCGAGGCAGATAAGTCTTACACAACATTACCAAAATTTATTATCTTTGTCAGGAATTCAAAACACATGGGGAAGATTAAAACAAAATGGGAGTCTAAGGGGAAAATTTTAAAATGGATTGAATGTGAGAGTGTGTGAGGGGGGTTTAGTTTAATTATATATATATCATGAAGTGCTGGTTTCCGTTCGAAAATTAATCTTAGGTTTATTGTATATTCTAGTTTGAAATTGCTTAAGCAAAATGATCATTTTTACTAATACTTAAACATACTAAAATTGCGAAAGTAAAAAAGTATGAGGGAGAGAGGAAATTTGGTGTTTTGTATCAACAATATAACTTGATGATGTTTTCTTTTCTTTTTAGAAATTAATAAAGTAATAGTGATTATAACATTCAATGTGAAGTAATAGTTATTTCAGACAACCATGTGGTTTCCAACACGTCTAACGAGATCCTGGACATGATGAGTTTAAGTTGGTACTCAACAATATGGCTGCTACTCCAGCCTAAAGTATAAAAGTTTTACAAAGTGTAATAATAAATTTAAATAAAAAAAGACGATTAATTATTAATATAACACTACTGCTTCCTGTCGTCTTTTGTGTTCAAAATCTCGCGTGGCTCCCTTGCGCCAAGTGTCATTACCTCGTATCGAGCTCTGCGCTTGTTTGTTATTATCGCGACTTGTGTCTAAAATTATTCCTGCTCTTCATTCATTCATTGAGGATGTACATTTGTATTCCGATTCTATGGTGGCTCTTTACTGGATTTATGCGCAGTCTTCGCGTTGGAAAACATACGTCGCTAATAGGGTTGCTGAAATTCAGCGTCGCACGCAAACTTGTACCTGGCATCACATTGATTCGCGACGCAATCCTGCTGATATTATTTCTAGGGGGTGTCTCCCGGACGTTTTGCGCGATTGCTCGCTTTGGTGGCACGGTCCTGGCTGTCTGTCTCAATCGTCAGAGTCTAATCCTTTCCCATCTTTCGTACCGGCCACTCCATCATCTTCGGAAGTCATCGCGGAAGAGAAAACTACACATAACCGTTCGCTAATGTCTACCCTGGCTGTTGACTTATCGTTGGACTTTTCCTCGTTACACCGGCTGACACGTGTATACGCGTACTGTTTTCGTTTCAGCAGGAATATTAGGCACTCATCTGCGGACAGGCTTTCGGGCGATCTGACCCCTGCGGAAATTCATCAGTCTCTTAATTTCTTTATAAGGCAATCTCAATCGACCCACTTCCCAGGCGAAATTAGTTGTCTTCGGAACGGATCTTCTGTTTCCATCAGAAGCAAGTTAGCCTCTCTCGACCCGTTTCTTGACGACACTGGAGTGATACGCGTGGGCGGACGATTGCAGCATTTCCAGTTATCTTACGACTCGAAACATCCTATCGTACTACCCCCATCGGCGCATGTCACACGCCTTATCATCGAACGCGAACACATTCGTTTGCTTCATGCTGGTGCGCAGCTCGTGCATCATTCACTGCGTCAACGTTGGTGGATTGTTAATGCCCGGCTAGTCATCCGTTCCATTATTCGTAAGTGTCTCAAGTGCATCAGGTTTAGCGCCACACAGCAGGTTCAGAGGCTTGGCATCTTGCCATCCCCTAGAGTCACTCCTTCAAGGCCGTTTCTATTTTGCGCGGTTGATTACGGTGGTCCCTTCATGATTCGTCATGGCGGGCAGAAGTCTAGAACTCTTACTAAGGCGTACGTGTCTCTGTTTGTTTGCTTAGCAACTAGGGCTATTCACCTGGAATTGGTGTCCGACCTTACTGCCAGCGCATTTATAGCTGCTTTACGTCGTTTTATAGCACGTCGGGGTATACCTAGTCAACTGTACTCCGACAACGGCACGAACTTCAGGAAGGCCCGCACCATCTTACATGACATTTACAACTTTCGGCACGATAAGGATGCCATCACCTCGATCAAGTCATTCACATCCTCTCAGGGGATATCATGGTCATTTATTCCGCCCTCCTCACCTCATTTCGGTGGCCTTTGGGAGAGCGGCATCAAGAGTTTGAAATTTCATTTGCGGCGCGTGGTAGGCAAATCTATACTAAACTTCGAAGAGTTCACAACCGTTTTGTCTCAGATAGAGGCATGTCTGAACTCTCGACCTTTATTTGCTATTTCTTCGGATGTTAATGACCCGGTGCCACTTACACCTGGCCATTTTTTGATCTGCGCGCCCCTAACTGCGATTCCTGACCCAGACCTTTCTCACGTTCCTGTTTCTCGCCTTGGTCATTGGCAATTACTTCAGAGGTTTGTCCAGGGCATTTGGAAGGCGTGGTCTCGCGATTATTTGCACCAGCTGCAACAGTGTCACAAGTGGAAGTTTGCCAAAGATAATGTTTCCATTGGTGACTTAGCCTTGCTCATTGAGGACAACTTGCCTCCATTAGCCTGGAAATTTGGCGTGATCATCGCCACATTTCCCGGCCCAGATAACTTGGTTCGCGTCGTAGACATTCGCACGCCTACGGGTGTTTTGCGGAGACTAATACATAAATTATGTCTATTGCCAGCGCGAGACTAGATGTGACACTATGGTTACAGCACAATGCGGCTTTATTCCGCCATTGACTTATTATTTATTACGACCATTTGGTCAACATAATTGTGATGAATCGTCACAATATTTTTGTCAATTGTGCGTCATTGCACGCTTCTAATTTTCATGTTTTGGTGGCCTCATTTTAAAATTGTAAAGGAGGCGAACAATAACGCAAGGGAATTATTATTTTGTTTTATTTTGAGGACATATAAATCAAATGTTCCAGCTTGTTAAGTTACAAGCACTCGTTTCAGCATAATCCTAATTATTTTTGAGTTAGCAACTGTTTGTTTGCTCAAGCAAGTATTAGTTTAATTAATATGCAAGGTTTATTATTATTTGTATTTTCGTATGTGGAACATTTGATTCATGCCTCTTGTCTTCCTCACTATTGTGTACAGCTTTGGTTACTTCTAAATTTATTTTCAATTGTTTCTGTAATCACAGTATTGTATGTTATGCAAATTATTATTGTTGTATTCACATAAATTGTGTCGATGTAAACTATTGTAAGCGTCTACCGTGTGTAACTGCCTTGTCTAATTTATTTATATTGTACTTATATTTTATTCATTTTTGTAAGTAAGCATGCACAATTCTTTATTTAAATTATGACATACACGTCATATCTGGGCTACATTCAGCATCTAGCTTGCTCACACGTTGGCATACATTGTAAATTCCTGAAACTTCAGGAATAGCGTATTTAGGTCGATACATGTCGCCCTCCTGAATATACAATGAAACATGCAACTGTGACATGTTCAACAACAATTTTATTCATGTAAATGAACTTCTGTACAGGTCTACGGACCTTAGCTAGCATTAAGCTAACTCTATGACTTGCATATTATGTATTTTTCGTTCATGTTTTGTAATGTTACATACTGCGCACTTGTGTCAGTAATATTGGTTAACCAGACTTAATGGTACATGAAACAGCTGTTTGCCAAACTTGGCCTACAGTCGCCTATCTGCATGCTTATCTCAAATTAGCGGCCGATTGCCGTTATCTAATCTCAACTCAAGGTTCAACTCAGCCTTGAAGCTGATTCTAATTATTAAAACTCCACTATTTCAAATTGAATTGTAAATGTATTATAATTTATTAAGGAATGTATTAAAAAATCTTTTTGATTTTTGACGGGCAGCTTATGGACGGTAGCGCGATGATTTTATTTTACTAGGTTGGCTAATCTGATTTATATCTCATCAACGTTCGCGTAATCGTACTTGACCAGTGCACATTCAGCTTTCTCGGCGTTCGGCTCGCCGAACTATTCTCTGTCATTGTCGACATTAAATGTAGGCTTTAGGCCCTTACATTCTCGCTTATGGCCAACTAGCGCCATAATTAACTTATTCTCGGTTATGGCCGACTAGCGCCATAACTTCATTCTTATTAAATTCGTATTGATCTGCAATATGCAGCATTAGCCAGCCTACTTCAATTTATTACGGATGTAATGTGATCATTCAAATTATTAAAACTATTCGTATACAGTCCACTTCTCTTATTTCTTAATGTAATTTAATACATCCTACACAACATCTTCAATCATAATGGAAGACCAGCAGACAAATATTTAATGCAAGATACATAATTTTCGCCCGCTCGGGCTGAACAAATTAAATCTTCCGGTCCGCACTTGCGGGACGTTACTTTTCTTAAACTGTTTCGGCCCACTTGGGCCGGGAACAGCCATATTTTTGGTCCACCGTGCCTGGATTCCAGTCAGCATTTTGGTCCTCAAGGTGCGCATCATCCAATATTATTATTAATATTTTGCAGTTTACATAAATAATAAAAAATAATTATGAAGACAATAATTGATGCTTTGTAAATTTTGATAATAATTGAAATATGTTGTGTTAATAATCAATTGAAGTGAATAATTTGAGATGGTTAAATATTGTGATTTAATGTTGTATGACTGAATTTTTATGAGATATATAAATTATATTAGGAGATTTCAATTGAATAACAATTAATGACTAAATAAATCTTAAATAGTTTAGTTTGTGGAATAACATAAAGGTTAAAACTGAATGTTAATAATTTTGAAATTAAGAAATTCTTCCTATTGTATGACGGTCCATATGAGGTTAGCCAAGTGAAAATGGAGAATGCTTACGTTTTAGTAGATTTGCAAACTCGGGAAATAAAAGGAACTTATAATGTGACCCAACTAAAAAAGTATTATCTAGCTGAGTGATGATGGATGTATGTATAGATATTAAAATTTTCATACATAAACAGACATTTTTATATTCTATTATTATAAATTATTATTATTGTTTATACACACGCTATGTATTTTATGTAAATGAACATCAAGGTAGGGAAAGTTAAGAAAGAAATGTATGAGGTTAAAACACCACCAAGACTAGAAATGTCATGTAATATAAATTGTTAATTTTAATTTAAAAAAAAAAGTATTATACTTGTGATTCCCCAACTTTTCGGGCGGTCACGGCCTCACCAAACCCTGACCGTGGAATTGGTTTAGCTTTAACAGCTATGGTTGGGGCACATTACGATTACGCGCTGACCATACTGGCCATAGCTGTTATTGTTGTCAAGGTGAATTTTGAAATTGACGGGGGGGTAATTTAGGGGAATCACCAAACTAGGGAACAGCGGCTACCACTCTGCCCGCATGGGGTAGCAAAGACAGGTGGTAGACCCGTTTAAGGGCGCATAATTATAAACAAGAATATATTGATATTCAAATGTTAAAATGTAACGCAGAAGCAAGGACAAGGAGATGTCAAATTCCTCCAAAATTTCAGTCCTTGTGGATGCAACTGGACGCCACAGTCCAGGGGGGGTCATAGTGTGTGTGGCAGGGAGGTTATCCAGGGGGGTAACGAATTAAAAAATTTGTGGTATTTTAAGTAATACATCAGGGGTGTCATACTAGATAAAAATATTGCAATGAAGCGTTAGAGTAATAAAAGGGGTAAGATTATGGGTAAATGCCAAGTTGATAAAGTGAATTATAATGAATAACGTAGAATCACCCAAATTAATGAAAGGGAATAATAAATGAAATGATGTGTAAAACGTAGATGAAAAAAAAAAAAAAAAAATTTTTTTTGAGAAACGAATTAATAAGAGTAAAGTGAGATTAAAAGGTAATTTTCTGATTTTATAAGCACATTTAATGATGTAAAGTGTCTAATTTTTAAATATAAATTGTTTATTTTAAGATGATAATAACTATGTGAATTATTAATGTACTATGTTTTCTTATGTTGTATTGTGTTTGTTAGTGTAAGAGAATTTTATGAATTTAAATGCAATTTGGGGATGAGAGAGATGTATAATATGGTAAGGGGAAATGTTTATTTAAATTCTGATGGGAATCAGGGCAATAATTTTGAATTTTGGGATAAAAGTTAACAAGAGAAAGTAGATAGAATGAGATTATGGAATTTTAAAATGAGTATCATGTTGTTGTTAGGTATTTTGATATATATATTAGAAATAAGTAAAAAAAAAAAAAAAAAAAACCAGTGCTTCTTAACGCAAACCAGCACCGCTAGGGGGAAACAGATCAGTTGGGGATATGGTGTTGTATAAGGCCACTAGTTGATATTTGATTTGTTGTTTCAGTGTTTGGTGATGCTGTGGCGGCGGACCTGAGCTGGCCAGCGCGTCAGAGCAGGGGCGTTAAGTATCTGTCTGACTCTACGGTGTTGGGATCTCGAGAGAGAAGTCCAGTATTGTCATTCAGGTGCGGTCACAGTCACCGGACCAAGGGTGAGTTGATTATATTTTTGGTAAACCATCAAGGGGGTTGTGGCAACATATCCTGGCTGATCCCTCTAGCAAGTATGAATGTGTCAATGAGATTTTTTATGCTTCGGCATAAAATGTCTCATTGAGGGGGGTATTGTAACGTGGCATTTTGGCCTACCTGGGGTAATAAGGAAATCTGTATTTTTTTTTTTAATAAAGCCGATAATATTTTTACTATGATTGGGACAAAACGTATAAACAAAAGGTAAATTCAGTGGTAGCGTAAATAGCGACGGTGGCTGCACTGCGGTGTTAAAATTATTCATGAATATTTTCTAAAAAACGAGAAACAACCGACGGAATTGTATTGTTAATGGAATAAATCCGCTTATAGTCCAAGCCACGTATTTTATAATCAACTAAACGCTATAACTCACCGTCTGTGGCTTAAGTAAATGTCTTTTATTCAATTGACATGTTTCGGGACACTTGTCCCATCATCAGAATATTTAAAAAGGTCTCTTTATACCATCATATGATGGCACAGTCGTCAATATATTGTGCCAAGGTCAACAAATGACACACAAAACCAGTCAACAAGTTATGTAACTAACATCAGGCGAACGTTACGTCAGCGCCTTACATAAAGAAGAATGCAGGGTGTGTCGATGCCAACAGTTTTGTGACACACAGCAAACAAAAAAACAGTCTGCTGGCGTAGTGATACGAACATAAACACAATAAGAATTGGTCACACAACTCCGGCGACGTTATAAAATAGTGCCGCTGGCTTCTGCCAGTCTAAATTCAACGCTCGCGCGAGCAACATACATATAAGTTTCGAAACGTAAATCGCGGGCGCCTGCATCTAAAATGTAAATACCGCAAACCTATAAATGTAACTAGCAGTGAAAAAATGTAACGCAAAACTAAAAGCATATATAAATCAAGTAAAGTGAACAGTTTTCTTGGAATGATGACAGTGGTGGAGATATAAAACTAATTATTAACTGAAACAAACGTGTGTGTGTGGAACAACATGACTTCTTCTGGACAATATGACTAAATCAGCTAAGTGATCTACAAATTTTCAACTATGGTTTAATTTTCAAAATTTTAACATTTTCCAATCATATGAGCTCTTAAAATCGGGGAATAGTTATGCGTGTGTGTGTGTGTGTGTGTGTGTGTGTAAAAGCGCTGGTTTTCGTTATGTCGTAGTTGTAGAGAATAGTCTGTATTTATGTTATCTCTTAATCTGAAAGCTGCTTAAGCAAAATGATCATTTTTACGAATACCTATTCTTAAATATTATGAAAGTTAAAAAAATAGTATAAAAGAAATTGACGAGATGGGAGTTAGATAAAATAAAAAGTGTTCGTTAACCATCAATGTGTGTTGGTCATTTGCGTTCACCTGTTTCTCTCTGCTAATGAGTACACCTGACGAGACCCTGGAAAAGTAGTTAACACAGAAATATCAATATGTCAACATAATTAATTTTTAATTAGCTCGTAAGGCTTTAACTGATACCTCCATGTCTAACAGTTTTTGCTTCCATAAATCATGTCAGATTGACTTTTTCAGGTACAAATCCTCTTCATGTAGAATTAGAAAGACTGACTGCACACTTTCTCGGAGTAGAAGATGCAATTGTATTTGGAATGGGTTTCGCTACAAATTCACTGAATATACCAAACCTTGTATCACCAGGATGCCTTGTTCTTAGTGATGAGAAAAACCACGCCTCTCTGATTCTGGGGCTTCGCCTTTCTGGTGCAACTATCAAAGTGTTCAAGCACAATAGTGAGTGTTCTTCACTGAAATAAGTAAAAAATAGTAAACTAAAATTGAATGTACTCAGGACAAAGAATATTTAGATTTATGTACATAACAGCAACAAATAAATAATAAAGTACTTATTCCATAGAGCCAGATCAGGGTAACAAAAATTTCATGTAACAAATTATATTCCGTAATAGGTAAGAGGGCCAGTAATAGGTTAAAAAACCATGGTCTTAACATGGTATCAGTAAACAAACATAATATTTTTCATTACTACTAAACAATAAAGAAAATCAAACATACTTCAGAAAAATGGACTTTATAAAATACACTGTGCAGAATGCGATGCTATTTATATTGGACAATGTGGGCGTGCTCCAAAACATAGCATTTCTGAACATAAGAAAGTGATTTTAAGTAATACAGGTTTTACAGAGCATTGCTTACAACACTTCATAGATACAAAAAACATAACACTACTGCATAACATACAAAAAGGTAAAAAAATGGATTTATTAGAAATTATAGAAAAGCAATCAAAAGTAACAAAAATTTAACAAACTGAATTCTGTGTATCCCCTTTATTAAAAGTTATTTAGTTTAGTTAATTTTTATATTTGCCTTTCAATTATACTTAGTTTTTACAAACACTTGTCTTTCCCTTACTAGTTCCTCCACCTCCACCTCACACACCACACACACATGTCTGGATACACACCCTAAACACATGTTCACCACCCTTACATTCTTTGTTTAGTTGTTCCTTGATCTCTTTGAGAATAGCTTAATAAGCTGAAACAGTTGTCAGAGGTAAATAATAAACTGTGAATCTTACCAAGTGTTTGTATATTTTTACAAACCTTTGTAGTAATGTGTTTCACCAAGTGCCCATAGAGTCATCAGTCAATATCATGAAATAATAAAGTAATATTTTAATTACAATATTACATAATATATAATTACAATTACTGTAATACTACTTGAAAATTATGTACGTACAATGGTTTTGGTGAGTGATTTACAGTATGTAATTTAGTACCAGTTAAACCTTGTGTAGATATGTATGTCATTGTGAATGTGCACGTATATACCATAGAATAAATATTGTCATGTACATCAGCCTTTCTAAGACTAGGTCTTTTTAATGGATTGTTAAATACATCTATATATTGTAATCGCCTTCATGGATGTCATACCCAAGTATGTAAACTTACTTGGGTATGACATCCCATATGATATGCAGGACATACAACAAAGTCATATTTTACATTCTTTATGTAGATAAAAAACCTACTTTTTTACTTATTTCATCACACTCTTACTTGATGTGAAAACCATTAACTTGGTGTGCTTTCATGTATCTTAATGCATTTGTTCTTGTCATTTGGACATTTGTAAGGAAACATCGAAATATCAGTATGGAGAACCGTACATGACTTCCATGTTCTAAGATTTATATTTAAAACCATTTTTGAAATGAAATATTTCCATAGAAACTACTTCTTGCTTCAGCCTTAACCATAGTACTGTGGTCACTAATGTATACCACCTCATGTCAGCGCACTCAATTTTCAATTATGGTGGCAGTTGATGGCATTGCCGAAACGTCTGGTTTTACAGAAAACATTGCACCACGGCCAAACAGGACGGGAAGGAATTTTAACAACAAACTACTTCTTTGTTGCCGATAACGTAGTACGTATAAAAAATTATCTCCTCCCCTTCAACTATCATTTTCACTTACTGAAAATTACCCCCTCCCCCTTCAACTACTCTTTTCTTTTATAAATATTTCATCTACCTTTCTACAGTGGATTATTATAACCTACTTTTCAGGGTACTTTATTTATCAAAATTAAGTACTTTACTCTTGTTAGAACATAAAACGTTGCAAGTAAACTAGCCCTTCTCTTTAACCGATCTTCACCAAAATCAATAGGCCTTGAGTTCTGTACAACTCAGGCACATAAGAAAAAAATTGTTTGATTCTGTTTGAATTTGCAGCATTTATCGTTCGTCATAGAAGAAATTGCTCTTGTTAAAACAAAAACATTGCAGGTAAACTACAAACAGGAACCTGGTTTGGCTGATGTGTGTTCACCATTAATAAAAGATCTCAAACGCGTATGGGAAAAAAGTTCAATACCTATTATAACAGACCAACAAATATTACATAAGATAAGAGAATACCATAAAAAACATCGTAATATTAAGAAAAGAGAAGGTAAATGCCTTTGAAAAGAGAAGGTAAACTAAATTTTTCGAAAAAAGTTGTATCATTTAGAGAATCAGCGGTAAAAAATCTGTTCGATATTTCATTATTTAAATGCAAGAACTTTTTAATCTTTACTTGAAAAATTAAAGTACCTGTAGCTGAAAGAGTTTTTTTAACGGATCAAAGGACATTTCGAAGAATGGTAATTGTAAATATTGACATGAAAGCAAGCAAAATGCTTGAAAAAAGATTGCAACGCAAAGAAAAGGCAGCAGAAAGAAGTCAAAACGTTCAATTGCAAGACTGAAGGGAAAACAGCTAATAGACTTTCTCCTTCTGTTATGGGACACATTTGAATTCTTCAAAATCTTCTGATGAATATGAAGATACTGAATATAAACAATGTGAAACGAAAAACACAATTATAAGTCAAGATTCTCCTTCAACTTCGCAAATGAGAACTAAACTTACAAATGTAGCACAGGCTTGCGACAGAACTGGTGTTTCTGATAGATCAGCAGCAATTCTTATAAATGCAGCTTTAAAAGATATGGGAATCATTACCAAAGACGATTCTTCTAAAGTAGTCGATCGTAGCAAAATCAGAAGGGAAAGAATAAAAACCCGCAGTGGCTTGAAAAGGAAAAATGGGGAAAAACACTCTTCATCGGAATATGGGATATACTTTGACGGCCAAAAAGACAAGACTTAATTCGGGTTAAGGAAGGAGAAAGGGTAGCTAGAAAGACCATAACAGAAGAGCATGTTCTACTTTCAGAACCAGGATCTATATATCTTGGTCATGTCACTCCTATATCTGGCAGATCTCATAATATTAAAACAAGCATATTAACTTTTTTAGAGAAAAATGTTGATCTTTCTAAGTTGCAAGCTGTTAGTTATGATGGAACAGTGGTTAATACAGGTTATAAAAATGGTATCATAAGACAACTTGAGCTTTCTATGGGACGTCCTTTGCAATGGTTTGTTTGTTTGTTACATACAAATGAATTACCATTATGTCATATATTGCAACATTTGGACGGAAAAACTACTGGACCAAAAGGGTACTGTGGAGAAATTGGAAAAAAAGTTAGAATCTTGCGAAAAGATGCCTGTAATAAGCTTTGAAAAGATAGAAATACCTTTGCCTTGATTAACATAGTACAGATCAACGATATCTCTACGAAATGTGTACTGGAATTTCAAACGGAAATATTTCATTAAGCTTGTCACGAAAGGATCCAGGAAAAATGAGTCATTCCAGGTGGTTAATGACAGCAAATAGAATTTTGAGATTATATGTTTCAACAAAAGACCCATCGGGGAACTTGAATGTTTTAACAGAGTATGTTATTAGAATATACGCATGTGCATGGTTTGATATTAAAACTCAGTCATCTTGTCGGCTTGGGAGTCAACACTTTTACAGCATAATAAAAAAATCTCGATTTCTGCCTGAAGAGTTAAAGAGCATAATAGATCGAACATTGCAAAGAAACTCATATTTTGGTCATCCAGAAAATATTCTGTTGGCAATGTTGGCCGACAGCCGAAAACACGTGAGAGAGTTGGGCCTTCGAAGAATTTTAAAATGTAGACAAATAGCTAAAGTAGAACAAAATGTTGGTGAATTTAAGATTCCTACGTTAAATTTCAAAGCAGACGACTACATAGATCTAATTGACTGGCATTCAGTTACACTTACTGAACCACCACTTACAGTATCTATTTCTGATAATGAACTTAAGCCGATGATTTTGGACGTTTCTGCTGAAATTGATATTTTAAGATTTCCATGCCATTCACAAGCAGTAGAGTGCTGCGTCAAATTAGTTACTGAAGCATCAGCTGTGGTGTGTGGCAACGACGCACGAGATGGATTCGTAAGATCAAGAATAGCATCTAGAATTGCATTACCCAAATTTGAAACCAAAAGTCAATATCTCCAAGTTCTATGAGGCAATTTACCTAAATGTTTAAAGACAAAGAGTTGGAGGGTGGTGGAACTCGATATGCAGCCACCTCCACGTAGTGAGTTCTGGGTTGTGTTCACACAGAAAACAAGGGAAGAGCTGCATGAAAAATTCATAAATCTTAAAATGTTATGAGATTTCTGTGGCAAATTGGCAGCCAAAAATTACGTTGTAGGAAGTTCAAATTCACACAGATGATTACACTTATAGGTAGCAACCTTTCCGCATATAGGCTAATAAATTGAGCTAAACTTTTTTTTTTAGAGCTTTTTCACTCCACCCTACTATTTACGTTACAACAAAACGTATAACATAAATTAACTCTTATGGTTTTAACATAGGTAGTAGAGCAGATAAATAGAATATACCACTTTCAGGTCAGTAAAAATCTGTATTTATAAAACGATAAACAAAAAAGATGTCACTGCCGACCCGGAACACAAAGTTTTTTTTATTGGTAAAAACGTAAAAGTTTTACCTTATAGCCTGTACCAGTTTTTGGTTATTATAAGCTTCGTCAGAGGTTGCCACTGGGAGCACTGTCCGTCTTGTTCTTGGCGACGGCGCCAACTTTTGAAGGATCGATGTGTGTGTGGGGTGTGATATGTTCGAATAATATGTGTGATTTGAATTGTGTCTGTTCATTTAGGATGTAGTTTTTATGTTTTTTTGTGTGTTTGTGTATTTTCAATTGTTCAAGAGTGTCTAGTCTTCGGCCTTTAGTGTGTACATGTAGAATATCCTTGTTGTTGTCGATGTTTGTGTATGTGTGATTTGCTTCGATGAGGTGGTTTGCAAAGGTTTCTTTCAAAAGTCGGTGCCGCTGCCAAGAACAAGGCAGACAGCGCTTCCAGTGGCAACCTCTGACGAAGCTTATAATAAGCGAAAACTGGTTCAGGCTATAAGGTAAAACTTTACATTTTTATCAATAAAAGGCTTTGTGTTCCGAGTCGGTAGTGATATACTTATATTTAGTTAATCAACAGACACGTCATGGACAACAAAAAAGAAGAAAGATGTATTAAAATGTTTAAACAAAAATCTTAGTTACTAAAATAGCTACATATTAACACGCACAGCTAATACACTGGCACCAGAAACTCACTCTGGTGACTATTACACATCACATGGGCTGTTGTGACTAATACACATTTTACTGTAAGCATGTAGAACAAAGTGTTGGCAATGTTGCTGTCCTATGGTTCCAGTTAACTAGCAGGCGATATCAAAGCTCGCATGAATTTCCAGCATCATATTAAGAACGGCTTGAGTATGTGTGTTAGTTGTAAGACTGATCTAATTCCCGTTTAGTGTCTGATAGTGGAGAGGTATTCATTCTAGTGTGGGGGGGGTTCGATCTTTCACTCTACAATAAAGGTTAACTATCGACAGACCATAGATGATACAAAATCACAAAATAAAATTTGTACAGTGAATAAAGATAGTGGAGAGGTATTCATTCTAGTGTGGGGGGGGTTCGATCTTTCACTCTACAATAAAGGTTAGCTATCGACAGACCATAGATGATACAAAATCACAAAATAAAATTTGTACAGTGAATAAATGAATTTATTCATTTTGCAACCTGTTTTGCTCTTTTGACCAAAGTAATGTCAAAGAACTTTACTTTTTGTACATAAATAATGATACTTTTTTCTTCCAGTTGTTTGTAGGCTATTTTGTTTTATAAATTGAAAGTAACTTTTATGTTTTCCATACAGTTACTTTTTGCCCTAATTTTGTGTAGGGTATTAGGTTTTGTGAATCACAGGAATGTTTAATTGTTTTTAGATATGGTATGTTTGGAAAAGGCTCTGAGGGATGCTGTTGTGTATGGCCAACCAAGGACAAGAAGGCCATGGAAGAAAATACTGATAGTAGTAGAAGGTGTTTACAGTATGGAAGGATCCATTGTGCATCTTCCGGAAATTATCCAGTTAAAAAAGAAATATAAGGTAAAGCACTAGAGGAGTTAAAGTAACAACGTTTGAATATGTATCAAGTATATTATTTTTCTTAAATCAGTGATAGTAGTAAAAACTAAACATCGACTACTGGAGTTGTGGCCAAACCAAAACAGAACAGCTCCCTGAAGATTACTTTTTTTTAAAATAACTGTACCATGACTCATTAAAACAATTGGTTTGTTGTGACTCTACTGAAAGAACTTTGTTAATCCTTTCAAAGAAAATATTAGTGGTGCTGATATTGTGTTATTAATGTCTGGCTGATGTTTTTAACTAAGTTGATCAGATATAGTCACTGGTGGCTCGTGGTTCTGACAGTTGGGGGTTCAATGTCTGAATGTTTCTACTAAGATTAGAGCAATTATCCTATTCCAAATAACACACGGGGTGGGTCAACATGAAGACATAACTATTGACGACTTTAGTAGGCCTAATATTAAGTTGTGTTTATGCTATATCTAAATTATTCTAAAAATATATAGTTAAAATGAAAGGATAGGTAAATATTTCTAATATTTAAAACGGGAAGCGGCCTACCAAGTTCCTTAATTTTGCATTTATCTGTAATAGAAAGAGAAGAAATTTTTTTTTAATAGATTCAACACTATTCATTTTACCAAATCAATGAACTGAACACAAAAATAAGAAATACCTGAACACTTAACACACAAAAATAACAGCAAACACTTTGAAGGTTATACACGCTTCGGTCAGCTTAACGTTACTATAATTATTTAATGACTACACTAAACACATTATTTTTGGAATACAATTACTTCACTATTTGATTTGATTTGAAGACTTTACTGCACATATTTTCATTCAATTCTAAACGAAATAAGAGAAATCTGATACAGAACTGAAGTTAAACGGACAAATCATTTGGTAAAAATCATACTAATGGCGAATGACGGTATTATGAAATTGTTAAAATTCCCGGTCATTGTGGTTCGGCCCTTGTCGCAACCATTCGTCTCTATCACTAACACTCGGCTTTAGCGACTGTTGAATGTAATTTTGCGTAACTGATTGCTCCCTCCAAAGCTGTCTTCACAGTCCAGGAGGTGCTGAGAGCTCTTTTGCACTTCAAGCAATAGTAGTGTGCAATTTGTCTAGTATTACACGAATCCATTACTGCTCAGTCAACAAGATTAATCTTACAAATCTTGTTATTTAAATATGATACCATTATCTCAATAAATCCTTAACATATTTAAATTAATTAGGGGGTTCATTGAACCTTATGGACGAGTCGTCACTGGATATAGTTAATACACAAAAAACAGTAGTACAGTAGACGCCCTCTTAACCGGTCAGCTTGGGACCAGGGGGTCGGCCGGTTAACAAAATGGCCGGTTAAACCGAACAAAATCAAACACTTGTACAGTACTGTATCGTTAAAAGTTGTTTATTTTACAGACATAACATTAACACTGTATACAGTATTTCAGTTACACTTTAAAAAAATCCGTGATTGTTTTTTGCTTTTTAAGTCTGAATGAATTTTTAAAAGCGTGGTCACGCCACTTTCGCATAAACGTGACATCGACACCAGACGCCTCACCTTGTTGTTCGACGTATCGCACTGCCAGCTGTAATGCTTCCAATGCGTCTTTGTGACTGACTTTTCCCTTGCTGTCTTCTTCTTTTTCTTCTATGATCCCATCTTCGTCAATATCAGTTTTCTGGCAGACAACACTTATGATTTCCTCATCAGCCAAAGTTTCGTTTTCAAGCTCTTGATCACCATTTATCCATTCTTCGACATCTCTTTCTTCGCATTCTGCCATTATTTTTTGCAGATCACAGAGTAAACTTTGATTGTCGTTATCTGGGACACGTGTATTTTCTTCCGTTATCTGGTCAAAGTAATTCTCAATGCCTGGCCAAGCTTTCCTCCATGATTTTATAAAAGCAGTGTGGGGAATTTCTTCAAACGCAGCTGCTATCATGTACACCACATCTTTGATGTTTATAGTCTTTACAGCGTCTACAAGTCCTGAGTTTTCATCTTCCATTTTACCTAAAATTTCAGATAACAATTTTCGCCTATACCGTCTTTTGAAACTTGCAATAACTCCCTGGTCCATAGGTTGTATGAGACTAGTTACGTTAGGAGGCAAAAATAAAACGCTGATGTCTTCCTCACATACTAATTGATCAGCACTGGGGTGGGTCGGTGCATTGTCAATGACAAGTAGAGCTTTTACAGGCAATTTTAGATTGATTAAATGGCTTTTAACTTTTGGTATGAATTGCGTTGTAAACCATTCTTTGAAAAGATGGGAGTCCATCCACGCAGATTTTTGAGATCTATAGTAAACTGGGAGGGCTTCCATATTAACATGTTTAAACACACGCGGTTTCTTCAATTTACCAATCACAAAAAGAGGAATCTTATGTGTACCAGCGGCATTGCTACAGAGAGCAACAGTCAATCTTTCTTTGTTAACTTTCATTCCCGGTGCTGATTTTTCATCTGCCATAGCGAAAGTTTGTTTTGGTAGAAGTTTGAAATTTAAGCCCGTTTCATCTAGGTTATATATCTGCTCTGGTTTAAGTTCTTTTTCATTTATGATTTTTATGAGTTCTGTTGTAAATTCATCTACTGCTCCTGGATTAGCGGACAGCTTTTCCCCACACACATCAAGCACATTGTAACAATTAAAAGGGGCTGAAAATATATTAATACATAATATAATTCACTACCAGGACTTACCTGTACGCAATCCATTACTTACCATATCCAAATTTTAGCAGAAGACCAAGGTCGCCACGATTATTTTTTATATAGGATAAAATATCGAAAACCTCTACACTCCACCTTAAATAAAAAAGGACAATTTACAATCTGACCCCACCCAATTAATAACTCAGAAAGATTCCGGTCCGTTAGACGAAATTCGCAGCACAGAAATGAGAAAGTGGTAATGACGAAATAACTTAGTCTAACACATTTTAGTGATTAAATGAATACTTTTAATGTTCAAATAAAATTATGATCAATTGTAAACATAGTGATTGCATTATGGTGTTATATTTGTATCTGTATTAATTACGTTTATTGTTCTTAGTGTAGACATGGTAATAGAATTATTATATAACAATTACATATACTTATAAGTACAGCCCAGCCTGCTCATTCTCTCTTACTATTTACAATACCTTATGTTCTGAAAATCCCATTTGTTCTTTGAATACGCACAATTATATATATCGAGGCCTCGCCCGAACACGTGTTCACGTTTCGTTAGTCCCGGCACCTTATATCTCTCACTCGCTGACCACGGCACTGTTTTCGTTATATGTTCGTTGCTTCCTCGGGTCCCGGTCGGTATGAAGACGTTATTTCATTTAGTTACTCATACTTAAACAGTACAAACCGACCGGGCCGCGTGTAACAACTACGGCTGGATGTGAACCCTGTTGCTAGACAACGTGCACCGCTTAGCGTCTCTGACTAATGTAGACTGGCAGCATGCTTGCTTCCGCGGGCGGGAACGGCGGTTCACTGCCACCAGATTTTCGTCGCCGTTCATGCTTAATTGTTGTGGGGTAACCACTTTATGCATGGAATAGAGCTGGTATATGTGTGGTGTGCGAGGACGATATTGGCCTCGGCTCTGCTGATGTCATTAGTAGTAGGCGGGGTTTAACGACGTTTCCTGTACTGGTTGTTTGGAGCTACTAACTTTTCGTCCCAGCGCCATGTTTCACAGCTTCGGTTGAGTTTTTCACGGCGTCACTCCAGCGCTCCGCCCGGCTGTGTTACGTACGAGCGCCGACATACATATACAAAGTTCTTAGAATTTCGAAGGGGGCGCGAATTCCTTTGCCGCCTTACTCAACTGCAAACTGTGTTTCGCTTTGTTACACCACTGTTTCTCAATACGTGTTCTGTTATAAGGAAATGAATCTTTGTCATAATATGAAATTTCACAATGTTTAAATAAAGCTCCCGCACAAAACGAAATAAATAAAAATACCAATGCCCCATACCGTAAAAAAATAAAAGGACCCAAAATTGACTCGCTACAATACCCCCTCGATGAGAATGCTGCTGTTCACAACAGAAGAAATCTCATCGATAAACCCCGAAGAGGACCGGTGAGGAACTGGTGCCAACAACCCCCTCTTGTTCTTACTCTACATGGGTACACTACCCCCCTGGCTTGGTGACTAAGGACCCATCTGAACGAGATCACTGGACTTCTCCGTAAGAGATCCCAACACCGAGAAATCGAACAGACTTGTACCACGGCGCACCTCGCCTTTTAACATGCTACCCCCAAAATCCTCAATCCCTGGCTCAGATTATGCCAGATCCTCCACCGATATGTTTCCCCTTGTATGCAAGCTGGGCTGCCTTTAGCAGATACTGGGCTCACACGCACTCACATTACATGTTGACATAACACATTGTAAAATTGAAAAATTCTTTTAAAATTTATGAAAATTCAAAAAAATTCAAAATAATATACTCAAAAAATTCTCTTCCTGGTTTTCTGTTTTCTACTTAAAATGCATTAATTTAAACCTTTCTCCTAATCTAAACACATCCTTAATCTAACATGTAATCACTTATAATCTAACAGTACAATGCCATACAATCAATCAATAAAAACAAACATGTTAAGTACACACATAATAAAATAATCATTACCTAAAATATTCATTCACTGGCAGGCGAAAAATCCAGATTTTTTTTTTTTTTTCAAAAAATTAAAATTTCCAAAAATTTTAAAATTCAAAAGAAAATCTAAATTTTATTTAAATGTTTCCTTTATGTTTAGACATTGTTTTAAAATTGGTTTAAATTGATTAAACAAAGTAAATTGACTTCCAACTATACAAGCTTAGTATGCATATGACCTCATCAGCTGATCGAAACTAGGTCAAGTCCAAAACCCTTGACCTATATATGTTATGTATACTTTATCTGAAAATACATTCAACATCAGTAATAATCTAATTTGAAACACAAAACAATAAAATAAAACATTTAAAACAAACACAATATTAATATAAATAATAAGCAAATTGACCTTTAAATTATTTAAAATAAACAATTCTTAATTTTACATGATTTCCAAATTCTGTCACTGGTTTAAAAAATAAAAAATTATATCTTTATTATAAATCTCTCTCTCTATTTAACCATCGGATTCTATATTGCTTTGGGTGATTGAAACATTTATTCTCATTTAATTTACTACTTGATCTGTATACACATCAATTATAGACATTAATATATCACTCCAAACTCCACAATTATTCTCCGTAACTACTGTGTCAACATCAATACTTCACAAAATTCTACAATATACATACTCCAAAACTCCAAAACAACATTACATTATCTCTATTATTTCAACTTCACTTGGAATTCGATTTTGGACAGATCTATATGTCCCACAAAATATTCATCACCCAAAAACTATCTCTTATTAACTCTGACAATTGTTACTTTATTTCTCATTTCATCAAATTATTTTTATCATTACTTTAAAATATCTATAATACATTAAAACATTACCTTGAACATCAATTACTTAGAACATTTGTAACCAATATACCAGTGACATGTTATTGCTGATCAACTGATCCTACTAACACAATTAGAACACATCTCATATTTGAACCAAGTACATAATATATATATATTTATTTATACTCACTTCCTTGTTTCCCATTTCTCTGATTCTGATCATTCATATTAACCGCCTGCCAGACGATTTAATTATTGGCTTAGAAAAAAATATACACACATAATGAAAACACATTCTTATCAATGCTTATCTAACATACAACAATAAAATAATACATTTAAAATTATAGCATGAACACCCTATATTAAACGTCTGAGCAGCTAGTTATTTAACAGAGCACAAACAGTTTTATTGGATCAAATTTTAATAAAAAAAAATTTTTATGTTATAAAATTTACATTCGTGGCTCATCTGAGCCACCTCCCAGCCACACACACTATTTCAAGTTATGGAGGACTGTCTCGCCCTTGCGCTTCGACAAAGACTGTATATTTTGGAGCAGGTTTACCTCTCCGTGTCTTTGCTTCCGCTATTACATTTGAACTTTGTCGAATATCAACATATTCTCGTTATATAATTACTCGCCCTTAATGCGGGTCTACCACCTGTCTTTGCTACCCCCAAGAGGGCAGAGTGGCAGCCGCTGTTTCATAGTTCCGTGAGATTTCGCCTAATTGTCTCCCCCCATTGAATTTCTAATATGTACCAATTTCAAGTCAGCTATGGTCAAGGGACTTGATATGACCATAGCTGGCCGCTAGCCAAATCCACGATTATTGCTGGTAAGGCAGTAATCGCCCGAAAAGTCGGGGAAATCTAACTTACATTTCACTGCCTGTTACAATCATTACTACTATGTGCGACACGGTCGTTTAGCAGTGTGTAACTTTTAATTTACACGAAAAAAATTTGTGCCGCACATTTTCGCCATTTTGGCCTCCGATGGGGGTAACACTCTCTGTTACCCCCAACCCATTTCGCTATCTACGGGAGCACAGGCCACCCGCGCAATAGCACCTTAATAGCTAACTAACTTTTTATATACATTAAATAAATATAATCTTTTCATCAACAAACATTTAACCCATTCATAACCTTTTACCCTTTGACTTTCTTAATTTTTCAAAATTTTTTATTAATAATTATCATATATCTTTCAGTTATTATTAAAATTTTTTAATTATCATTTTTTATTGAACACAATTCTTTCAAATACTCTCCCCATTGAATTAACATCTCAATCACACCTGTACACATTTTATTACACATGATTATAAAATTTTTCTACTTACAATCCATTTAACATGATATACACCCAAAACATAATCACCATATCACAATACTTCCACCTCACCTCTGAAACATTTAACACAAAATATTAGTTTACATCAAATAATTTATCATTCATTACCAAATTTCCATCTCGTAACATAAATTGAATTCATAAAAAAAATTTAATTAATTAATATTTAAATAAGCAATCAAAATATTTAACATGTATCAAATTGTTTTAATTAATTTAATTATTAACAATACAAATTACATTACCATCATAACAACTATTCTTAGTCAATTACTGTTTCAAAATTATTGTTATTATTTCTTTAAATTGCAAAATATTATTATTACCACAATTAATTACCTACATACACTGTTCACTTAACCACTACACATACAATTGGCTTTACTACATATTTATTTACAAATCTGATTCATTATTTATTCCGTTATCACGTCTCAATGTCCCACTCAGCTAGGTCAAACCCCCTAAAACAAAATATTTAACTGTTTTATGGTTTATCCTCCATCGTCAAAAAGATACCTCACATATTTATAGCATAAATGATTTTTATTTACATCCAATTTATTATTATTATTCTTATTATAAACCATTACCTCTATGTCATTCATCTTCCCTTTTATTATTTCATAAGACTTGTCACCATTATTTGTTTTTATCCCGCCTCCGTGAATATTTGTTGTTATACCCAGGTAAGTTATTTTCTCATCATATTCCTCCACTACAAGTACACTAATTCTTCCTACAGGTACATATTTATCATCAATATAATCATTGTCTACTGCTACACAAGGTATGTCTACATTATTTATCATAATTCTCTTAATATCCATCTTCTCTATCAGCTCTACATAACCTCTATTTATCTTGAACCACTCTAACTCTTTCTCTCTCTCATAATCACTTTCATCACAATACCTGTCACAACACCACTGACCTACTTCACTCCATGCAAAGGGCACAACAAACTTACTATACCACTTCCTGGCTTTTCCAGGTTTACAAAAAATTAGGGGACTGCTTGAAGACACCTCGTCTTCCACACAATTAACGGAGGAAACTCTGTCCTCAAAAATCACTACTAGCGGAGTCCTTACTCCACTTACATCACGGGGAAAATTTGCCCTTTGCCACCCTAACCTTTCATCACACTCTCTCTCAATTTCATCAACACTCGCTCTCATTTTGTTATTAAATTCTACTTCACCACAAACTTCATCATCACTATTTGTTTTCACTACATCATTCTTAAATAGCTCGTTTTCAACTATTTTATCACTATTATTTATTAATTCATTTTTACAACTGTAACTTACCTTGTTAATTATTTCTTCGCTATTATCAAAGACATTATTACCACTTACCTGTGTTAATTCAACTTTTAATTGACATCTATCTTCCTCCCTTAATCGGTCTGTCTTTAGTCCCTGCGCCCATTCCTTCAATATTTTGTTATTTTCGTCAAACCGTTTATTAATATTATCAAAATGTTTATTCCTCATTTCCTTACTCTCATCAAACCGTTTGTTCAGATTATCATACACTGTTCTCAAAAGATTCATCACATCCTCCAATGTACGCTCCTTTTTTTCTACCCCCACACTGTCGTTATCATTATCATTAGGCCTATTTTCTGTCTTATTCTCTACCATTGTTATTTCAACTATCTTACCTTTATCACTGGGCATCTCACTATGTTTATTAATTTCTGCGAATATTCCTTCCTCCTGTTCTTCCATTCGTGTTAATCTATTGTCTAAATTACCCCATTCCTCGTTTGTCATCTCACCCACAACACCTCGAAATTCATTCTCCCACTCATCCCAAGCAAAATCACTATCATTATTTTGTATTATAGACATTTTTAAAGTTCGTTTGTATAACACTTTTATATATAAAATTACTCTTTTTCTATACTCAAACACCTAACACACTGTGCATCACAACACGAACATAACCTACGTAAATATGTGCAATACAATTTTTATACATTCGTCGTTACCACATCCTATTTTCTGTGCATTGAAATAGGTCTATCTTGTATAAAATTACAATTAAACGAAAATCCTGGCAGCGCGTCGCCATTTGTAACAATTAAAAGGGGCCGAAAATATATTAATACATAATATAATCCACTACCAGGACTTACCTGTACGCAATCCATTACTTACCATATCCAAATTTTAGCAGAAGACCAAGGTCGCCACGATTATTTTTTATATAGGATAAAATATCGAAAACCTCTACACTCCACCTTAAATAAAAAAGGACAATTTAGCAATCTGACCCCACCCAATTAATAACTCAGAAAGATTCCGATCCGTTAGACGAAATTCGCAGCACAGAAATGAGAAAGTGGTAATGACGAAATAACATAGTCTAACACATTTTAGTGATTAAGTGAATACTTTTAATGTTCAAATAAAATTATGATCAATTGTAAACATAGTGATTGCATTATGGTGTTATATTTGTATCTGTATTAATTACGTTTATTGTTCTTAGTGTAGACATGGTAATAGAATTATTATATAACAATTACATATACTTATAAGTACAGCCCAGCCTGCTCATTCTCTCTTACTATTTACAATACCTTATGTTCTGAAAATCCCATTTGTTCTTTGAATACGCACAATTATATATATCGAGGCCTCGCCCGAACACGCGTTCACGTTTCGTTAGTCCCGGCACCTTATATCTCTCACTCGCTGACCACGGCACTGTTTTCGTTATATGTTCGTTGCTTCCTCGGGTCCCGGTCGGTATGAAGACGTTATTTCATTTAGTTACTCATACTTAAACAGTACAAACCGACCGGGCCGCGTGTAACAACTACGGCTGGATGTGAACCCTGTTGCTAGACAACGTGCACCGCTTAGCGTCTCTGACTAATGTAGACTGGCAGCATGCTTGCTTCCGCGGGCGGGAACGGCAGTTCACTGCCACCAGATTTTCGTCGCCGTTCATGCTTAATTGTTGTGGGGTAACCACTTTATGCATGGAATAGAGCTGGTATATGTGTGGTGTGCGAGGACGATATTGGCCTCGGCTCTGCTGATGTCATTAGTAGTAGGCGGGGTTTAACGACGTTTCCTGTACTGGTTGTTTGGAGCTACTAACTTTTCGTCCCAGCGCCATGTTTCACAGCTTCGGTTGAGTTTTTCACGGCGTCACTCCAGCGCTCCGCCCGGCTGTGTTACGTACGAGCGCCGACATACATATACAAAGTTCTTAGAATTTCGAAGGGGGCGCGAATTCCTTTGCCGCCTTACTCAACTGCAAACTGCGTTTCGCTTTGTTACACCACTGTTTCTCAATACGTGTTCTGTTATAATGAAATGAATCTTTGTCGTAATATGAAATTTCACAATGTTTAAATAAAGCTCCCGCACAAAACGAAATAAATAAAAATACCAAAGGCCCATACCGTAAAAAAATAAAAGGACCCAAAATTGACCCGCTACAACATGTGTTCCATGCCGTTTTTTCCACCTCGATAACCACCCATCACTAGCAACAAATTCGGCCTGGTTTTCGAGTTTTTTGTGAAAACATAAGGCCTTTTCTTTTAATATTGGCCCACTAATCGGCGTACCTTTTCGACGTTGTTGGACAAACCATACCCAAAGGGCATCATCAACAATCTCGTTGGTTGGTTTTCTAATTGTGCAATGGGACTTGAGTACTTTTTGTGATTCAACCTGCATACAGTAATCCTGAAGTGAATTTCTGTTTCTCCGCCAGTCGTTGACAGTACTTTTTCCCACGCCTAATTCGTTACATATTAATTGTACCGATTCACCTTTGTCTAAACGTTCTAAGGCGTTAAGCTTTTGCGCGATGCTGATTACTACACGTTTCCGTTTTTTGTCACTCATGTTTGTAGCACACGAAAAAAATAATGAAACTGTACTGACAGTAGTACCCAGTACAGTAATAATCGACACGTCTTCACATTGACAAATCAACCACTAAACTGACTAAAGACGTTCAATAAAATAAACAAGTGCAAATCATGAAACTTTTGACATGCCGGTGAGCCGTGTCGGTGTAATTTCACATTTATGTTTACGCGGTACAATCGAAAGCCGCTTGATTACTAAAAACATAGTGTAGATAATGTATAAACATCCGTTGAATTAACGGATATCAAAAGCGTGGGAAACAGACGAGTCTGAGGGTCGGCTGGTTAAAGCGGTAATCAAAAGCCGCTTGACTACTAAAAACAAATAGAAAATGTAGGTACATCCGTTTAATTAACGGATATCGAAAGCATGGGAAACAGACGAGTCTGGACGGTTAAAGCGGCGGCCGGTTGATCCGAGGCGTCTACTGTATAAAATATACTCCATTGTAGTATGTATTGCAACAGTACAAATGTATAGGGTACTGTGCATTGCATAATTAGTTAAGATAATTAATATAATTAAATAAATAATCCATATTGTTAGTAATAATAATTCAGCTTTGAATCTGAACTGTAAAGGGAACAACCAAATTTCATGCTTGGACAGGTTGATCACGCCATTCAGCTGTGTCTGTGTGTCCATGTGTATTTTACATGTGTTTGTGAGTCCAGTTGATTCCTGTAAAGCGTCACCCTTAAATAAACGCTATTAATTATATGAATTATTTAAATTGTAAAGAGTTTGTGCATAATATCACAAAACCAAATACGCCACAGTGTGTATAATATAAAGACGCACATGTGTACAACAAATAGTGCGAGTATAGTGAAAATAAATATAAATAAAACTTATATTAATTAAGATAGGGAAAAACGGTTTATACACAGTGAACACATAAAAAATTACCGACAAGATGAATATCGGGTAATTTGCAAAAGACTTCGCATGTTGTGAAGACAAGCGAAATAAGTGTGAAAATAATCGTGTTCAGAAAGGGACGCCAACGACAGACTGATACCTGCAGAGGATTGTCGAAACATTATTTTTGCGCCCTAGGGTATAAATACTCGAGACACACCAACTTATTTCTCTTTCTCGTTCAACTACCGTGGCAGCCGGAGGCTCTGCCCAACGACAACAACTCTTTCTCGATCAACCACAGCGGCAGCCGGAGGCTCTATCCGACTACTCATCACTTTCGTAAGATCACCGCTGCAGCCAGAGGCTATGACGGAAGACGAGGGAGCAGCCAAATACATGGAATATAGTCCAGCGGACGGAACAAGGCAGCGGACTATGGAGAGGATCTGAAGGACGAGGATCAAGGTCTCCAGGACTGCACGACTACAGAGGAGCATCCAGGATCGAGGACCTAGGATCGAAGAGGATACGCTGAGTATTACCGCTACAACTAAGGTGAAACAAAACCATGTATTTGTAAAAACAAAAAGACTCAAGTAAAGACAATTAACCATGTAAAAAGAAAGACAAAGCTGTAAATATTTATTTGTATAGTAGTTTAGAGTAATGTTTAAACATATGAAAGTAGAATTTTGAATAAATAATTTAATCAATGATATTTGAATTAATCTGAAAGTAAATAGTACATTTTTTAAAAAACAGAAATGCATATATAATAATAAAAAGAAAATAGATTATTAAAAAGAGATCTGATAATCTAATAGTTATCAAAGAAATGAGCAAGTCAAGAGCAATATTATATAATAACAAATGTTTATTGTAGTATAAGTGTGTATATTATGTTCTATGTGTAATACGAGGTACTACTTATATGTTAATAACTAGATGTGTACTACGGCTACACATATGCGAATCATAATGATAGTTTAAATAGCAAAAGAATTGAAAATTTTTAATTAATAAATTTTTAAATGGTTCTAAACAATTTCACGTTGTGTTATTATTATTACGATTACACCTGTCATAATTTTATAGCGTAAGTAATGTTGCTAATAAACGGCGTTAACGTTATAAAATAAATGTTGCCCAAGAACATGGTGCGCGACTATGCCATTTAACTATTTAAAAGTTAAATGTATGCTCTAAAAGTCAATGTGTGTTAAATAAAAAAATATATATTATATGTAAACTAATATTATATTGTTAACAGTCACACTTTTTACCATAATAAATATTCATTGATGACTTGATAGATTAACATTTATTTGTTGACACATTAATTCAGGCGCCATGATTGTGTTGCCAAGTTTACATATTTTCTGTTATTCGGGTCCAGAGTTCTTATAAGCAAGGCTGAGACTGAACGGTTACCAGAAATAATATACACTAACAACATTTACAGTAAAATAAACTGTTGGTTTTATTATTTTAAAATTTGCATAATTCACATTGGAGAACATCAAAATGGCTACTGGTATATTCAATAAAACAAAATGGCGTCCATACTTCCGCCTTTACTAGTTATTAATAATTCTTCCTTTCTTACCTTATATGTTTAGGTTTATTTTGAAAAGACTTTAACTAAGCTGGAGCTCTGTCAGATTGATCTTTTAAATTTTCAGATCATTTTTTACAAAAACTAAAGAAACACAAACCAACGTCTTAAATTTCTTTAGGCTGGCCGGCACATGCACTCAGCTATTCTCTCACACACATACACAACTACAAAGGTACCTTTTACTTTATTTTAATTTTGAGCTCTGTTTTATGAAGGTGTATTAGTAAAATTTTGACTTTCCTGGGTGTAGGACTGAAGTTCTCCCGGGGCGGTTCCCATTTGCCGGACTATGTTTGGTCGAAAGTTCCTGGTTTTTGTTTCCTCTCATTACCACTGATGCTAAATTTACATTTTCTTAAACTGTTATTTACTGATTTGAATTTACTCGGTTACTAACTGTTACATTTAACTTCACATTTTTGCAATATCAAAACACTTTTGCTGGCAGTAACTGCCGGTCGACCTTTCACAAGGTGTTGCCACCTCGGCTGTAGTATGAAGACTGGGGGGGATGCAATGCACACTTTTTACGTATGTGTGTGTGCATCGACGTCATTGTTCTTTGTCTCAAGGCAGGAAACGCTCTGGTTTATGCGTTATTTTCGTTACATCATTCATATTTTTAATGACGCCTTGTATTGTTAACCAATGGAAAACGTATTAAAAGCTTGTGTCCACTCATGCAACCATCGAATGCGTTCTACTTCGCACGTCCGCCCTTGGCCTTGGAATCGTCCGCACAGATGTAACTGCGTCGTTATCGTCAAACAAAGGGAAAATTGTCCTACCCATACACATGTGTGTAAAATATAATGAAATACAATAATTTAATACCACTTGTCCCATAAATCTGAATTCAGGCTTTTCGTCCTGTTACAAAACCCCCTCAATGAAAGGTTTTATGCCGAAGCATAAAAACTTTCATTGCTCATTCACACGTTCTAAAGGGATCAGCCCAGATATGTTGCCACAACCCCCTGTAGTGTTACTATAAAAAGATAAACAATCACTTACCCTTGGTCCAATGATGCTGATCGTACCTGTCCTGACCTTTCTGGACTTCTCTCTCGAGATCCCAACACCATAAGGCCATGAGGCACCTAACGTTCCTGCTCTGACGCATCGGCCAGCTCAGGACCGCTGTCACACCACCAAACTGTGAAACATGCAATACCAAATTTTAAAATAGTGGCCTTATCTATCTCCATATCCACAACTGATATGTCTCCCCATAGATGCATTGGTTTATGTTACTAGACATTGGTTCTCTTAATTAATGTTTTTCAAATAACAAAAGACAAGATTTAAGACAGAAAAATCCATTTCCACTTTTCAACATTCCTGCATTTATTAAAATTCCCTGACTCCAGTCAACATTAACTTACTTCTCTCACCACAAGAAAACATATTATTATACTAAGCATAAAACAAATTTTAATTTTCCAAGCAACAACCACGATCTCTATTATTTTACTTTATATAAAATCGAAACATATACCTATTATGGCAAACACTTCAAAACTCTTCATATTTTCTTTACTCAGCTTTCTTTACACTTATATTTCCTTACAACAGAATCATAATTATATACTTGATAACCAACACCAATATCACTATTATTTCTTTAAAATTTAATATTTGTTGTCGTTGCTACCCCCTGTAGCAACCTCCCAGCCACACACACTATTGTACCCCCACTGGACTGTAGCGCCCAGGTGCCTTCACAAAGACTGAACTGGTGGAGGAATTTGGTCATCTGCTTGTCTTTGCTTCAGCATTACATTATAAAAATATTTAGATATCGTAATATCTATAAGTTACATAATTATACGCCCTTAATGCGGGTCTATCACCATAATAAAAACATAATAAACATTGAACATCAGACATTAACATTGTTACATTTACATTACATAATTCACATTTACACAACTTGTATTAAAATTTTATAACATTATTGTTATCAACTCTCTATTCAACTTTTAATTAGTTAACATTTATTATATCATTAGATTCTAAAAAAAAATTTCAAATTTATTATCAATCTTTCTACTATGAATTTTCTTTTTCTAACCTTTCCTCAATCCTTATTCGTTTGAGCTATTCTCTATTATTCATTATTATCTATATCTTATTTTGGCATTTACCTATCTAACCTTACTCACCTTTCTTTCTACTAACAACCGCTACTAACAACCATTAATATATTATGACACCAATATCTCTCAATTATAACTCCCTTCACTAATTCCACTTACCTCTGGCACCGCTCGTCTTTGTACTAGGATGTGTGTTCCCTACCTGGCCATACACATACCTAACCATTTGCCCTCCACCAAATATCGGCAAACACTCCCTTAACCTAAATTGCTCCGCCTGCCACAACGCCGCAGGTTGATCACACCTTACCACCTCATCCTTTACTACAAAATATCATCATCAACAAATATATATACCATTCACATTACTCACCTCTCTACATATAATCACTAACTACTGTGTCCCTAAAATATCTAACACCTCTTTGTGTATTATCTGTATTTCAGCATCTTATTTTCTCTAACTCCCAGTAACTCTATTTAACTAACTCCCATGCCTCTATTTTTAATTATTATCACCCAAGCTCTATCCCTTGTTAACATTTTACATTACTGTGATCATTGACAATTGCATTCGAAAATTCATCCCTCACCTACTAATAACAATACATCTCAATATCCAAATATATTACATGTTTTATCATTTATCATCCCTTACCATCTAAATCCCACAATTATTTATACTAGTGGTCGCCCAGTGGTCGAAATTCGACCGTAATTCATTAAATTTTTAAGTTTGAACGTTATTGAGGTTCTTTTGTCAAAGAGTATACCTCTATAATCATTGCATATAATTTTTTTGAATTTTGTTCTATTACGTCAGCTGCGAGCGTGTACAAGTACGTCATTAGCGTGTGTTGTTTGCCTTAATTCCCTGCAGTTTCTATGAAATTTAAAATTTAGTTTTAGTAACAGTTGAAAAAAAACACAATTACAGCTTGTTTTCGTAGTTATTTTTTGATATAATTCATTGTCAGTTTTAATTTTTTCATGTTATTATTGAATCAAATAAACGCTAATAAAAATGAGACTTGACATTCATAGAAGTATAAGATACATTGTTTTCAATTCCAGTGGATTACATTTCATTTTTGGTAAGGTACAAAATTCGAAAACAGTTTGAAGATTATCTGCTACAAAGCTTATATAATTTTTTAATTTTTTTTTCTATGCATTAATTTTCGAGTTATTTGAAAAATATGAAAGATAGGAAAAATGAGGTTTAGCTTGGGTAAGCCATATTTAAAAAGCAATAACGCGTTTTTTGACATTTCCTTGGGTTTTTTTTTATTGCCATACTGACCAGGTTTCGCCAAGGCTACACAGTTATTTTGCCTGTCTTTTTCGAATTATATAAAATTTAAATAAAAAATTAATACAAAATAAAAAATGAAATAAAAAATACGTGCCTCGTATTTTTTCATATATTTTTCATTAAATCAAAAAAACCTGGCGGTTAAAAAAATAAATGTTGTCCATTGAACTTAAAATAGTTTGAAAGTGAATTTAATGATTCAGAACTTCTGTGTAAACGATGCTTTTTGTAAAAACTCTTTCATCATTTTCTAAATGCCCTTGGCCATTATATTCGGAAATATAAAATCTCAAACCATCGAATGATCGAACTCTACTTGCTGCGACGTACAATTGACCATGTGTAAAAACTGGCTGCCTCAATAAAATTCCAATTTTTTCAAATGTTTGTCCTTGAGACTTATTTATTGTCATCGCAAATGCAGGTATAATTGGAAATTGAGTTCTTTGAAAGTTAAATGGTAAAACAGTATCGGAATATGTTAAATTTATTATATTTACATGCTTCAAAATAAAAGTACAATCATCATTTTTAGGTGCTAAAATAACTGACTTCAATATGTTATCTGAGAGTATGTTTTCGGAAATATTTCCATACACCTCATTAATAATATTATTTTCATCTCCTATTAATTGCTGAGGTATTTCAATAATATTTTTACCAAACTGAGGGAATTGTGGGGCTTCATCATTACCAATTTTTTTCAAGAATTCGACAAATTCTATTTCACTTGGTAAGGCTCTCATATTTTGAGTAAACGTTACTTTATGAAAATAAACAAATTTATGCCAACTCGTGACACAATTTTCAATTAAAGTTGCATGTGATCCATGTGGGACAACTGGTAAGATTTGCCGAAAATCACCGCACAGAAGTATCGTTTTCCCTCCAGATGGTTTATGTTTATCATTTTCATCGCATAGATCCTGCAATAATCTATCTATGATTTTCAACACTTGCAGTGGGCACATAGAAATTTCATCAATAATTATCAATGATGATGAATTTATGTAACGTCCATAGCTACTATTTGCGGTAATATTCGCTACAGAATTTTCCAAAATGGGTATAGGCAATTTAAACACATTGTGTAAAGTTCTACCTCCAAGTAATAGAGTTGAAGCTATGCCACTGAACGCTGTTTCAATGCAACTAAGATTAAGCGAATTTAATTTGTGAATGATTGCTGTGTGAATGTTTTTCCACAACCTGCATGAGCGGTGAAACAAAAAACATTAGATCCAGTATCATGATGCAAAACTTCACGAATCACACGATCAATTAGATTACGCTGTTCAATATTTGCAGTTTCATAATGCTCAGAAAACAGAAACTCTTGTTCTATTGGATCAATAGCATTTGCTTCGTCTGTTCTCTGCGAATACGTGGGAACTGGTAAACCAAGATCTTGACATGACAAATTATGAACATTCAAAATATCTTCAGTTTCTAATAGAGCTGTATTAAAGGATACTTCTTCGTTGTAATCTCTCAAAAAATCTTCACTAAGATATACTTTAAACTCATTCCATAACGCCAATGCATTGGCTGGCACATTTAATGCACAAATGTAACCAAATAAATTTTGCATTTGTTTTGGTGAATGTAATTCTTTTGCTTCATTTAAACATTCGCGCCATTCATTATCATTTGAAGCAATGCCGCGAGCATGGCACGCTTCAACAAAAGAAGTGTGTATAATTCCATTGTATGTGTTCTAACATCCTCAAATGATTTTGGACCACAGACATGTAATAAAAGCAATCGTAAATGGAAAAGTTCGATGTCTTTTGGTGATACTACATATATGCGTGTAATGATTTTATCACCTCCACGCCTTCTCTTCTTCAATTTTTTTCGGGAATCTTCCCACACATAATGCAAAGGAATTTCAATATACTTATATTCATGCGCTGATGGATCTGATCGATTCAATTCAAAAAATGCTAATAATTTTGTTTGTCTTGCATTTTCAATTGCTTGACGTTCTTGCCCTTCTCGAAAGTAAACATTCTGTCTACGCGGTAAATGAATGTCAAGTCTAACGATGACATGTGATTGAAAATGCATTGGTAATTCATAGATGCGCCATACAGCTTCAGTTGATCCGACATAACGGCCATTTAAAAAATTTTTAACTCCATCAATTTGTATTTCTTGACCTGGTTCATTTCTCTCTGAACCTAATTCAACAGATGCACTGTCATAGCCTTTATACACATATTTATAAATGTATTTAACACTTTTAACTGTAGTGCATACTTCAACATTTATATGGCAATTAAATTTGGCAAGTAAATACGGATTGTATCATACAACATAACGATTGTCGAGGCAACTACCGCGAACTTCAGCATTAATACCATTATCACGCCTTCTGTATAATGGATATCCATTTAATGATTCACATGTAAATTCATTAAATCGTTTTGGATAATCTTTTGTGCATTTTCCATCTCTCATACATACAGAATTTGGATTAAGTACACCGCATGGACCATGCATCATGTGTTTTACAACATATTCATGTAATGTAGGATGTGTTTGAATGTTAGGAATCTCCGCAGATACAACTTTATCAATATCGGTAGCGTTAACAATTTTATCTTGCTCATTTAAAGAGAGTAAAATGTGAGCATGAGCCAATCCTCTCTTTTGAAACTCAATTGTATAAATGAGTGCTTCAACTTTACCGAAGATTTTTTTTAGTGTTAAGGCCCTCAATTAATGCTTTCAGTTAGGACTGGAATACACGCACAAAAATATCAGGTCGAAAATTAGCTGACTCACCTACACCAATATTGCTAACTATTTCAGGCGAACTTGGATTGCAAGTCATTGTAATAAACAAAGAAGGCTTTCTGAAATGTTGTACAATTGACATTGCATCTAAATAATTCTGATACATATTTCTTGGAGATCCATTGAATGAAGATGGTAAAATTACTCTACGGCCAACATTATTGGCATTGGGGTTCAATTCTAAATACAGTATTCCCTCGCCAACCGTGGGGGTTAGGTTCCTACAAAACATCGCGGTTAGTGAATCTGCGGTTGGTGAAGTTAAGTTTATATGGGAAAAGTAAGGTTAGGGGAATCTGAAACAAAGCCAGAAATATAAAATACTGTACAACTCTTTATTATACAGTATACACTACATTGTTCGAATGTATAAAACCAGTCCAATGATTTCAAATAGCTGACAGTTATTTAAATTATAAAAATTTTCAAGATTTTTAAAATACATACTGTATTACATTATAACGAAAAAGCCGCTAAGACAAGGAAAAAATAGCGGCCAGTTTTTAGTGCTAAGTAAGTCCAGTTTTATAGCTTACTACAATTTTCAACTTAAAATTTTAAAATAAAAACAATTTTTAACACACAAACAATTTAAACGCAAAATTTTAATCAAAATTTTAAATCGAGGCATGGGAATCGGCACTTGTGGAAGGGTGAGAGACGTCAGTTGACTTGCCACCAGATGATTTAAAATAGCATAAAAGAGAAGTCTGCTTCATTTTATTTTGAAACTCCTTCTGAAGCTGCTTGTATGGAGATAATAAATCCTTCAAACCCCGTTTGAATTTTATAGTTGACTCGTTGACAGCCATTAACCTGGCCACAGACGCAGCACTCTCACCGCGCCCTAACCTGTTCAAAACATCGAGCTTTTTCTCCAGCGGTAGTACATTCCTAGCCCTTTTGGCTAGCTTATCACCGCCAATTATGTTTTCCGAACGTTTGGAACACATTATGACGAAAGGATAGTTTATAAAAGAGTAAATTAACACTAGATAATAAGAACAACGCACACTAAAAACTAAAGAACACGCAATACGTCACGGCAGAAGAGCAACGCGCGACTGACCGACTTCAATCCGATTTGAAGGGATATGTGTGCATGAAGTGCTGCCTAGCGGATGCTACTACAAACCGCGTATAAGCGAATTCCAGCCCCGCGGTTGGAGAACCCGCGGTTGACGAGGGATTACTGTAATCTGTTAAATTGTTGTAAACTTCGACCTAAGACTTGTTTGATTTTGTCGAATGAAATGTAACCTTGTGCCCACTATTCTCACATACATATCAACTATCCACTGCAGAAATAATTTTTGTGAATGTTGCAACATGCTAAAATCTTCTCTAATTGCAAGTCGATAGGCTGCATACTGAAGCATGGTTAATTTATTTCTGGGTGGTCTTGAATTACATGTAGTTGGTACATTATGAGAAATATTGATATGCCACCCAGTATCACCATTTGGAAAAAGTAATGGATACACTAAAGGGTCCAATGATGAATCCAAAACAGAGATATTTTTAATGGTACCATTAACTTTTGAAAACGAAACCATATTTCGTTCAAAGGGTGGCTCACCATCAACTGTACTAAATATTACTGCTACATCAGTTTGAACTGCATCATTATAACGGCGTAGATCTAAATCACGATTTACTTTAATGAGCATACAAATTTCTTTATTTTGATTTTCAACTCTCTGACAATGATCTTTCATTGCAATGAATGACCGAACGAAAGGATTAATGCGTTCCAATTCGAGAGAGATTTCGCGCATTATATTGTTATTGCCTGTTTGATTGTAGTGTTCATGTAATCTATAATTGACAGCAGTGTCAACATCATAAAAATATAATTGCGCATAACATGGTGAGCGACCATATCCAGCAGTCATTGGACCTGATCTGTGATAAAAAACATGTATTTTAAAATGATACACTCCACGCGTAACTGTATCCAAAATTTTAGCTTCTGAGCTAACCATAGCAAATGATGAATTGTATTTACGAATGTTTTCAAAATAATTTTTTGACTTTCTTTTTATTGAAGGTTCATTTGAAGTAAGTCCATCATACAATGATTTAAAGTATTCATTTTGACTTAAGGCCGGTAATATTGCTTTACCCTTATGACAACATGAAGTGAATGCAGTCCTTTCACCTAAAGTGACCTCAGATTCGAAATGTTTTGCATTGCAAAACCTGCATTGTAATCCATTAATCCACAATCAAAAGTATTAAAATTTCTTGGAATGACATTCAGTGCGCATTTAAATGTATCCCTCAAATAATTACATCATTTTGTATACTATTTACACTATTTAAATTTGCATTTGGTCTATTATCATTTTGACTTTCACGCGAATATATATTCCTTCTTCTTTGTCTCTCACTCCGACCCGTCAATGTTATACTATTTACACTATTTAAATTTGCATTTGGTCTATTATCATTTTGACTTTCACGCGAATATATATTCCTTCTTGTTTGTCTCTCACTCCGACCCGTCAATGTTCTATGTCGAGGCATAATGGAAGTAGGTGCGAATATCTGAATGTAAAAAAAAACATGTAATGAAATTACTGAAACTAAGATTAGACAGGGTTTAATTTAAAAATAATAAAATGTACTCACTTTTTTGAAACCACCAATAATAATTAGGCGAGAGTAAGTCAATTCAAATTGCTGCTACAAAATTTTCCTTTTGCAACAGGTGTATATTAAGCAAGCTGTATTTCACTTTCAACTGCACATTAATATATAAAACACAGATATCTAATATACAAAATATAAAATAAACGCATTTTTTGCCTTGACATACACTCCACAGACTATTGTTGCCTGGCAACAAAATTATTTTATTTTTAACAATTACCATTGTTTGAAAAAGTTTAAATGAATTTTCAAGTGCAAATGAATGTTTTATTTTATTTAATGTATTTGTAACACACGTTATATATAAATTTTAGTTTTCTGCACTCCTTCTCTATATAAACTTTAACTATGCCAAATCTCACACTCCTCCGTGCACGCAATATGCTTAAAAAGGGGTACAAAGTTTTCTCTTCACGTATTAATATATAGATTCATTATCAAACTTTCTTCAATTATTTAAAATTCTACAGTACATGGTTTACATAAAAAATACATATAATACACCACATCAAAAATACACAAATACATTGACATTAATACACACACAAAAATATACACTCCAAATTATCATTTAATCATTTACCAAAATCAGTTCGTAAACAGTCCATCTTGAAAAACACTATCACATATTTAAACGTTCATAAACACAATAAAATGATTATCCTCCATCGTCAAACAATAGTCTTATCTTCGGTCTGTACAATTTATTTTTTATTAAATACATTATATTAACATCATTAATATCATACACATTTAAATTCTTATATTCTATAAAACCATCATAATTAATAAGGTTATTACCTATCAATTCATCATACAACCTGTCACGATTGGTTATTGTCCTGTCACCTCCAGTATACTTAGTCACCACTAGGTACGTTATAAAAGTCATTATTTCCATTATCATCTTCTCCTACTGCTATATCAGCTTCATTACAAGGTAAGTTCTTATTTTTATTACACATCATCTCTACTCCTAACTTTTCCATAAACTCTTCATAGTTTCTACTGATCTTAAAAATCTCTATTTCTCTTTTTCTCTCACAATACCTCTCACTTTCAAAACATCTCTCTCTTTTAATATATCTCTCTCTACCACACCAAGCTACATTCTCTCTTTCTATATTTGCAGGGGACACTAATTCACAACTATTGCACCACCTGTGAAGTGCACAAAAAAAACCAGGGACAACTTTATTTGTAGACCTATCGTCTCCCAAATATACATTGAAGGTACTCTCGTCCTTCCTCAACACATGGGCTTCACCCCCAACTACATCATTAAGGGAAAAATCTACCCCCTGCAATCCCCTTACAATTATATTTTCTCTCCACTTTCTATCTAACTCATCACACACAAACATCTCATTATTATCCCTCTAAAATTTCATTATCACTACCCATGTTTACACAATCGTTTTCTAATATACTTTTATTTTTATTATTACAATTCTTACCACTGCTCACCTTGTCTTTATTTATGTTCAAATTGTTTATTACGTTTGATTCAAATTTCTCTAGCTTATTTTGTAAAATATTAGTTTTAATTTCTATCTGTCTATTTACTTCACATTTAGTTCTACTCTCTATGTGCTCATTAACTGTGGTTAAACATTTATTCTCTATTTCTTTATTTTGTGTTTCTATTTGGTTTTGAACTGTCTCATTGATCTGATTAATTTTATCATGTAAATTACTTATTTTAGTATGGAATTGCTCATTACTGGTTTCTGTTTGTTTTTGAATACTGTCACAGTGTATTTCTATTTCATTTATTCTTTCATCAAAATTACAATTTGATTTTTAATTTCCTTTTTTATATCATTGAATTGTTCATCAAACTGGTTAAACTTATCACTAAAATTGTCTAATCTTGTGTTTTGCTCATCTATTTATCATTAAAATTGTCTAATTTTGTATCGAACTTAATACTCTGTTCGTTAAAAAGTAATTTCATCATTCTTATTATATCATTCTCCTCAACTCTTTTTGTTGGGGCTGGTGTCGAGTGAATACTGTCACCCATTATTTCTGATTCTGTTACACTTATTTCGTTCTTGTTTGCCATTTTGGAGTTTTAAATATATATTTGAAATATTACTGTATATCTACCATATACTCTACATAACATAACCTAATCTCTCACTTATCATGTCACACCTTAATCTAATAACCGTTCCGTCTCTTTTGCCGGCTTATTTATATAAACTTTATTTATATAATGTCCCTAGTTCGGGCTGTCAATTGTTAACAATCACACTTTTTACCATATTCATTGATGACTTACCTGGTGAGATAGATTAACATTTATTTGTTGACACATTAATTCAGGTGCCATGATTGTGTTGCCAACTTTACATATTTTCTGTTATTCGGGTCCAGAGTTCTTATAAGCAAGGCTGAGACTGAACGGTTACCAGAAATAATATACGCTAACAACATTTATGGTAAAATAAACTGTTGGTTTTATTATTTCAAAATTTGCATAATTCACTTTGGAGAACATCAAAATGGCTACTGGTATATTCAATAAAACAAAATGGTGTCCATACTTCCGCCTTTACTAGCTATTAATAATTCTTCCTTTGTTACCTTATATGTTTAGTTTTATTTTCAAAAGACTTTAACTAAGCTGGAGCTCTGTCAGATTGATCTTTTAAATTTTCAGATCATTTTTTACAAAAACTAAAGAAACAAAAACCAACGTCCCAAATCTCTTTAGGCTGGCCGGCACATGCACTCAGCTATTCTCTCACACACATACACAACTGCAAAGGTACCTTTTACTTTATTTTAATTTTGAGCTCTGTTTTATGAAGGTGTATTAGTAAAATTTTGACTTTCCTGGGTGTAGGACTGAAGTTCTCCCGGGGCGGTTCCCATTTGCCGGACTGTGTTTGGTCGAAAGTTCCTGGTTGTTTTTGTTTCCTCTCGTTACCACTGACGCTAAATTTACATTTTCTTAAACTGTTATTTACTGATTTGAATTTACTCGGTTACTAACTGTTACATTTAACTTCACATTTTTGCAATATCAAAACACTTTTGCTGGCAGTAACTGCCGGTCGACCTTTCACAAGGATTTGCCGCGTCGGCTGTAGTATGAAGACTGGGGGGATGCAATGCACACTTTTTACATATGTGTGTGTGCATCGACGTCATTGTTCTTTGTCTCAAGGCAGGAAACGCCCTGGTTTATGCGTTATTTTCGTTACATCATTCATATTTTTAATGACGCCTTGTATTGTTAACCAATGGAAAACGTATTAAAAGCTTGTGTCCACTCATGCAACCATCGAATGCGTTCTACTTCACACGTCCGCCCTTGGCCTTGGAATCGTCCGCACAGATGTAACTGCGTCGTTTTCATCAAACAAAGGGAAAATTGTCCTACCCATACACATGTGTGTAAAATATAATGAAATACAATAATTTAATACCCTTTGTCCCATAAATCTGAATTCAGACTTTTTGTCCTGTTACAATATTAAATATTATTTGAATGTTATTTCAATTGTTGTGTGTTATGATAGCAGAACTGGCGCTCAGCAGGTAATTATTGTAAATGAAAAGTATAATCGTAATAGTAACATTACTAGTAATAACAGTAATAATAATAAACATAATAAATAAAGAATAGTATTACCGGGATCACCAATAATAATTATTTTAAAAAACATAATATAAATATAAATAATTCAACATGGCAGAACCAGGTAGCTTCAGTCTGGAGGCACTTCAAAATATTATGCAAGCCATGATGGACGAATTAATTATAAAACAAACAGAAGAATTAAAACAAGAGAATATAAAACAAACAGAAAAATTAACAGAAGAATTAAAACAAGAGAATATAAAAGAAACAGTAAATTTAAAAGAATAATTAAAACAGGATAATTTAAAACTAAAAGAAGAATTAAAACAAGAGAATTTAAAACTTGCAGAAAAGTTAAAAGAATTAAAACAAGATAATGTACAATTAAAAGAAGAATTAAAACAAGATATAATAGATAGTACTACACAGTTAGCAGATAAAATTATAGACATGAATACGTGCATAGATGCACTAGAAAATAAAGTTAAACAAGCCCTGCATGAAAAAGCTGGTAGGTTAGAGAACAAGCATAAAGAGTTCGCGTAGAATGGAAGAAAGATTTAAAGGACATTGATAAACAAATAAATGAAAATGTAAATGAGAAACTAAATACAATAAAGCATGAACAGGTCAGTAAAATACAGGATGTTCATGATCTGCTTCAAGCGACCACTAGTAAAACGAGTGAGATATAAACACGCACAATGGTAATAGAGAATAAGCTAGAAGAAACATCCAAGACTGCGAAAGATTATTCTGGAGAGATGTCCAATATGAAGGAAGAGGTGAAGATTGAAATGGACCAACTTCGAGATGTGCTACGTAGACGTCCAGCCCAGACGATGATGTATCCAGTACCAGTAGAAGAAAGGGTTAAATTAACATTTGCAGGAAATAAATGGGAAAACAGCATGGAATTTTTGGCCAATTGCGAAAAAGAAATGGAAAAAATTGGTAGTACTATTGACAATAATGAAAAAATAAATTTTATTACTCACAATTTCAAAGATTCAGCAGCACAGTGGTATACTATCATACGTGATCATGTCACTACATATCAACAATTCCGTGACTCGTTAGAAAATAGGTATTGGAATATCCATACGCAACGTCAGGTACGTGATCAGCTAGAATATGGTAAATTTAATGTTCATGGTCGTCAGAGTATTGAACAGTATACAATAGCACAAATTGAAAGAGTGAAACATCTTAAAACTAAATTTTCAGAATATGAAATAATATCTAAACTGTCTTACCATTTTCAGAAAAATATTCAACTTGCTGTTTACACACAAGGTATTAAAACAATTAAGGAATTTTTAATACTTGTAACACAATCTGAGAACATCACTCGCGGTGAGAATGCACAACACAATTATCAACCACACGGTAATCACAATAATTGTAATCACAGCCATGATAATTATAAACAACAAACGCAATACACAGAAAAATAGATGAGCTGTTAATATAGGTCACACACCAGCGACACAGCGCGTGGAATGCGGTCGTCAAGAGAAGGAGAGGAGCAGTGAAAGAGAGAGGGAGAATAGAGGTGAGAAGGGAGGCCATGGCTGGCCGATGTCTAAGAAGAAATTTCTAAAGCCTTATGAGCGAGCGGTTAATGTGGTAAAAATGAACAATAGGTCAAAGAGAGAATGCACAACGGAAGCGGCAAGTACGCCATCGACTTTGTAACAATGACTGGAGACGCGTAAGCAGCAGTACACAATAAATAATATATATCCTGTCGACCTACGAGATGAATTGCTTAGCACGGACGAGGGTGTAAATCAAGCGGAACACACACACATTGCCCTACTATTAATGTTCGTAAACTGGCAGACAAAACATGACGTCCTCAGTTCCTGGAAGCGATCGGGCGAGCTGCCTTCAGGCGGTGGAGTGAGGCAAGGACGTCATATTTTGTCTCTGACATTATCAACAATTGTCTAATTAAAATGTTGGTGGACACAGGTAGTCAACTGTCGGTTTTAAACGCTGCCTGGATGCAACGAAATAAAAATTATTTTAAAAATACAGCGATATTACCTGTGAATAATATGAACATTACAACCGCTACTAATAAGCGAGAAAAAATTAAAAAAAAACAAGCCTACGTAACAGTGACTCTGCGCCTAATGTGGACGAGCTGTTTACAAAGTGTGAAGGAGCACATTACTTGACTAAACTAGATCTATGTTCACGTTTTTGGCAGATTCCAATCCGAGAAGAGGATAGAAAATTTACTGCATTCCTGTACAAGAACAAGTGTTACCAACATAAGGTAGTACCATTTCAATCAAATATATTGGACTTACTGTCTGCGGCTTCTGAAACAGCGTCTTTATAAAATTTACATGTTTCGGGACGCTTGTCCCATCATCAGAATTTAAAAATAATTGTGTATCATTTAAAGTTGATACACTTGTCAACACTTAAAACATTAAAATCCAATATAAAAAACATATAACTTAAAATAACATGATAATATAATATTTACAACGAGTGCGAAGGTTTACCGATGTACATCGTATGAAGACCGATCACGTACTCATACGATGTACATCGGTAAACCTTCGCACTCGTTGTAAATATTATATTATCATGTTATTTTAAGTTATATGTTTTTTATATTGGATTTTAATGTTTTAAGTGTTGACAAGTGTATCAACTTTAAATGATACACAATTATTTTTAAATTCTGATGATGGGACAAGCGTCCCGAAACATGTAAATTTGATAAAGACGCTGTTTCAGAAGCCGCAGACGGTAAGTCCAATATATTTGATTGAACAACACGTGGCTTGGTACTAAACATTTGGAATTTATTCCTTTTAAACAAGTAGTACCATTTGGATTAAGCACGAGTTTGGCAGCTATTGTAAAATGTTTTTAAAGAACATTAGGCCCAGAGGTGGAACCTTATACGATGATCTTCGTAGATGATATTCTAGTGATATCTAAAACATTCAATGAACATATAAAAAATCTACGAACAATGTTCCATAAGTTTAGGCAAGCAAATATGTTCCTAAACCTAGACAAATGTGAATTCATAAAAACTTCCATCCAATTCCTAGGACACATCATCTCATCCTCAGGTATACAACCAGATCCTACCAAGATAACCAGTATAACCAACTTTCCTATATCCAGGAATCTTAAAGGGTTACGTGCATTTTTAGGTTTAACTGGATATTACAGGAGGTTTACACCATTATATGCCGAAAGGACTCAACCTTTGTTAGAGCTGACAAAGAAGGGAAGAAAATGGAAATGGGAGAAGCATCAAGAAGCCTTCGACCAAGTGAAGACGTTATTCGTAGAAAACATCATGCTACATCATCCTCAACGAGAAGTTGAATTTGTAATTTATTCTCATGCTAGTGATTACGCCGTGGGAAGTGTACTATACCAGAAGGATTCCGACATCAGAGAAGGAGATACTTGCAATTGTCTACGCTCTTAAACAATTTTGATATTACATTTATGATACTCATTTTGAAATACATACTGACCATTAAGCATTGTCATTTCTACTGAAATGTAAAGTAACGAACTCTCGTTTACTGAGATGGATTTTAGCCATTGGTGAGTACTCCTTTCACTATCAAGTACTGCAAAGGGAAAGATAATAGCATTGCAGATAGATTAAGTCGTTGTGTTACAGAAGAATGTGAGGAGAGCTACAATAAGGAAGATAATGAAGTACGTCTATTACTTATACGATTTGAAGCTAGCAACAAAGTAAGAACTTACTTCTTACTTCTTCCTACAGGCGTCCAGCTTCAACTGTAGCCGATAGCCCGATGTCCATGGTAGATGATAGAAGCGAGAGCCTAGTACTTCTTATTGCTCATGATTTCTTGCCGTCCCGACACTTGCATCCTTAAGATATCCCTTGCGGCAATCGGGTAATGACATTTTATAAGTATATGTTCAAGGTTTTCCTCTCCGCTTCACACAATGAGCATTGTGGCGTATCCGTGAGATTGAATCTAAAGAGATATTGTTGGGTAACGATATGGCCGGTACGTGCCCTCACAGCAAAAGCAGCTATTGGACGCGCAACTCCCTTGTAGATGTCTTCCTTGGCCGGCATAGGTTGTATTTGGTATAAGTTGCGACCAGTGGTTGCTGATTTCCAACTGTCCTCCCAAGAGCTCCTGAAGTGTTGGTCACCCGAGCTGCTGCACTGCAGCAGGGAGAACTTCTTTATGCTAGTTGGGTACATTGTGCACGCTTCTCTTGTGATCCCATCTGCTATTTCATTTCTGGGGACTCCACAGTGGGATGGAACCCATTGAAGGGTGATCATTTTTTCTTCGTTGTGTAGCTGGAGGAATAGTTTCCTTATTTCATTAATACAAAAGAAGTACGCACTTGTGCCAGATTTTGATAGAGCTTCTAATGATGATTTGGAGTCAGTCAAGATACAGATGAGCTTTTGCTCAATGGAAAGACAGCAGGTTAATGCCGCGTTTATAGCCAATAATTCGGCGTCTATACTGGACTGTACAATATACAATATTAGCCGGAATATAGTACCGTTCGCCATTACTCTGGTTGAAATACCCTGCACCTGACTTCCCGCTTTCGATGTCCACTGATCCATCTGTGAAGATCTTCGTATGATTTTTATACTGCTCATCAATCATCTCTAGTGTTTCTGCTCTAAGTATATCTGGATGACTCATTTTGCCGACTTTGTGTGGAAGATTCACGATCGCTTTTTTCCCAGCCAGCTACGTGGCGGTTCATTGTACACAGGTGGAATTTTCTCCGGCACATTATGCGATAACGTTGTCGACAGTATGTTCATTTGATAGTTGAACGAATTTTTAATGCTTATCTGATTGGCACATAAGTTGTATAATGGGTGAGTTATTGGTAATGTATTGACTTTCTTATCCCTTAGAGAAGATTTTACTACCAACAACACGTTTAGAAAAATTAATAATGAATTGAAGAAATGTTATGATTGCCAGACTGGTAAGCAACCTAATCTTCACACGTATGTGGAAATGCAAAGTATACAGAAGGAGGCGAAAGGGGAGTTAGTTGCGGTGGACTTCTTAGGGCCATTACCATGATCAAGTCGGGGGGTTAAACACATACTAGTCTGTATAGACATGTTTTCTAAGCCAGTTCATCTGTATCCTATTAGGCGACCCACAACGAAAGCTCTCCTAAAAATTCTGTTACAAAAATATATTGCAATACATGGTAAGATGAAGAGGATTCTTAGTGATCAAGGAGTGCAATTTCAAAGTGAAATATGGAATAGAATATTAAGAGAAAATGGAATCCAACCCATACTCACATCCATCAGACATCCACAGGGAAATTTAGCCGAGAGAGTGAATAAAGAATTGGGTAAGTACCTACGTATTTACTGCCATAACCAACACAATAAATGGACAGAGTATTTACCATTCTTTGAAAAAGCCATTAATGAGAATTATAGCGAAGCAACGAGCTACACACCGACAGAGATTGAACAAGATCATCAGCCCGACCAATTTTGGAAGCGGTATGTTCACAGACCTGCTAATCGGAACTTACTGGTACCTTTAAGCATTAAGATTGAACATGCTAAAAGACGAATAATGGAAAAAGGTAATAAGAGAATAGAACAATTCAACAAAAACTCACAAGTTGCAGAAATTTAATGTGGGAGAGAAAGTATTATTAAAAACAAATCCAGTTGGAAAACGTATTGACAATACTGCTAAAAAATTCTTCAGATTTTATGATGGACCTTACACTTTGCTAAGACAAATTGGCAAACAAACTTTCATTGTATATGATGACACAAGACAGAAAGAATTGGGCAAGTACCATGCGAGCTCTTTAAGGAAGTTCTATGAATGAATAACTAGGTCACTGTGACAGTTAAAGGCGAACACGCACTAAAGTGGATACTGTGAAGCGAGCACCAAGTCAACATATATGGGAGGGGAATAATTTTGTTCAGCCCATCACACGTAAGGGTAAATTGAATAATAGTTTATTCATTATTATGAGCATAATGTAAATAAATATTGTATTGTTAAAATGTACTGTACAATTTTGTCTAATGTAAAAAGGCAAAAATTTAATAAACAAGTGTATTACATTTTTTTTATTAAGCAGGGAAATAATGCAACAGTACAAATATATAGGGTACTGTGCATTGCATAATTAGTTAAGATAATTAATATAATTAAATAAAAAATCCATATTGTTAGTAATAATAATTCAGTTTTCAATCTGAACTGTAAAGGGAACAACCAAATTTCATGCTTGGACAGGTTGATCACGCCACTCAGCTGTGTCTGTGTGTACACTTGTATTTATTCTTCTGTTTGTTACCATAAAAATATTATTTTTTCTATCGTTCCATTGTAAATCAATTCTTTATAACTCTTATTTACTAATCTGTTCTTATAGTCTCTTCACTTTAAATTATATGGTTTCAAAATAACCTGAGTAAGATGTCCTTACATGCTTTTAGAATTTTGGGGTTTTAGTCTCTTCATTTTAAATTATATGGTTTCAAAATAACTTGAGTAAGATGTCCTTACATGCTTTTAGAATTTTGGGGTTTTAGTCTCTTCAATCTCACCTGGAGACGTGCGATCATTAATGAGCATTTTATTCAACTCCCGAGCATCAAGACATAGTCTGACTTGACCATCTTTCTTCGGTATAGCTACCAATGGGCTGGTATACGGAGAACTACTTCTTTCAATTATGTCTTCTAATATCATTCTTTGAATTTCCTTCCTTGCTGCCTCTTTCAAAGCTTGAGCAATAGGGTACGATCGTTTATTAAAATTTACATTTTCCTTGAACTTTAGTTCACACAAGAAGTTTTTTGCTTTTCCTGGTGATTCTGATAATACTGATTTATATTTGTTATAAATTTTTATAAGTTGTTGTTTCTGTTCTACACTAATTATTTCCGGTGCCTGCTTATTCTGAAACTCAATTATTTCTTCTATCTTTTCTTGCCAACTCTTTGATTCTGTTACTTCTATGTTGTTACCTAGGGTTAATCTATTATCCTCCCTAACAAAAAATGAGCTCGGACACTGAGGGGCACTTTGGCTACCAATTATCTCAGCCGTTAACTCACCATTTTCTGTGCTCAAGGTTACTATACCCCTGGCCAGATTTATAATTGCAGTGTGTCGCCGTAGCATATCACACCCTATTAACACCCTAAACGGTAGCCCTTTTGCTACTAAAAATCCCATAGGTATTCCTATTCCATTAGTGGTAACATTCAAAGACACTTGTTTTTTTGATGGTTTTATTTTGTTTCCCGGTAGCACCAACAATTGTTAAATTGTTAATTGGTAAAGTAGGTATTCTCTCAGTAGTTAACTCAGTAATACGATCTAGTTCTAATTGATCAATAATTGAAATATTGGCTCCTGTATCAATCATGGCCTGTGCTGACACTCCATTTAAGTTTATTTGTATATAGACTATGTCATTGTTTGGTGATGACTCTTTAATTGCTCTTTCTTCCATTAACTCGGACTGTATATTTTTTAGAAAATTATTTCTGATAATGGTTATTGGTTGATTTAATTTAATATTATAATTGGGTTAGTGGTAAATTCTGTGCCCTGTTGTTTCTAGCAGTGACGGGCAATCATCTCTTCTCACTGCTGGTACCCGTTTCCCCTATTTGCATCATTATTATTGTTTGGCTCAACATTTTCATTATGTTGAATATTGCTTATCGGTCTCCTTTCTTCATCACTATCTCTGAATCTAGGTTGCTCAGCACTCATACTCCTTTGTGGAACTTCTTCTCTATGATAAGAATCATGTCTGTAATTTTGTCGGTTATTATTAGGCCACCTTCCTCGATATCTATTATTGAAATAATTGTTATTAGCATGCACATAATTAACTCTGGGCCGATTCTCTCTTGGTGGTTCATTCCTCCGCTCTTCGGTATTCCCTGACCTCCATCTACTTCTCCTATAATAAGATTCCTGTTCATAATTTTCTAGTAGCGTTTCCATGCCTCCAATAGTTTTTACTTGTCCACTTAATCTGGCACTGATGATCTTCTCTTCAAAATGATACACCATTTTGGTCACCAGACACTCTTCAGGGATCTTAGGGTCTAAATACTTTGCTATACACACATTCCCCAAAAAGTAAGCAGTAGGTGTTTGTCCCACTGTACGGTCATACCTACCATGACAGATATCGTCCCTAATAATGTTTTGTACTGATTCTGACCAGTACTTAAGTTTGAACCTTGTTTTGAAACCCCCATAATCACACACCTCGTTCCTGATTGCTGTCCACCAATTATCATTGATATTTTTGAAAGATTCATCTAATATACCTTTTATCATATTCCATCGATTCTCCTTTGATCTGTTCAAAATTTCGTCTACTCTCCCTAAAAATTCAAGTGGGTTTTTGCGATAATCCCGAAAGTTTACACTTTCCTTACTATCTTGATAAACCTGATGACTGCTGCATGCAGATCTAGAATTTATTCTATCTACATCACATTGAAAATTGGTTTGTATTTGTTGCAAACTATCTAATTTCTCTGCTTGGCTATCACACTGACTTTTTACATTCTCTACTGTTTTATGAAACTCTAAAAATTTACAGTTCAGACTGCTTTTGATACTATCTAATTGGTCATTGTTTTCTTGTCGTATGGCCATTACCCGAACTTGATTATTTTGTTCCTCCTTTTCCATCTGTGCTTCGATTCCTGTTTTAATTAGTTCCATCTTTTCTTCTGTTTTATCCAATCTTTGATTGGTTCTATTACTTTCTTCTCTGCCTCTTCCTTGTATTCTTCTACTCTTTGGCTAAGCGTATTACTGACACGTTCAATTTTACTCTCTAGATTTTCTCTTAATTCCTTGTTGAAGTTCTCCATCTTACCCTCAATTTGTTTTAAATTCTCATTATTCTCTTCAAATTTTGCATTCATCTCTTCTCTTTGTCCTTCAACAGTTTCTTTCAGTTCATTGTATTGTTCATTCATGGTTTGTTTGATATTTTCATGAATGGTCTCTATTTTTTCATTTAGTTGTTTGACTAAACTTTCCTGAATGCTATCGATTTTCTCATTGGTCTGTCTATTTTGTTCCTCCTGTTTCTTAAAATTCTCATCTATTTTATCAAATTTTTCGCTCAAGGTTTCATTTTGTTTCCTTGAGTTCTCATTTATTTTATCAAATTTTTCGCTCAAGGTTTCATTTTGTTTCCTTGAGTTTTCATCTATGGTTTGTTTATTGCTTTCCTTAATGCTATCAATTTTCTCCATCATCATCCTCATCATTTCTTGCCAATCTGGTTCTCTTCTGGCTTCCGCTTTTTCTGGTTGGTCCCCTTGGGCATCCTCTTCAATTATTTCCGTTTCCGGGTCCATAACTACTTCGGTTTCTTCTTTATCACCTGTCGGTTGGGTCCATTTCACTGTCCGTGACTAATTCTATTTCTTGTTCCTGTCCACCTTCTTCCTTCTCCTTTTCTTCTGCCCTCTTCTTGGATTTGCCTCGGGTATTATGCATTTCTTGTTTTCTCATAACTGCCGACGATAATTAGATTTTTTGGTATATATTTTTATTAAATATATCAAAATTCTTTTCTAATTACAGCCCTTTTACGTTGAGCGCCAATCTGTAACGTAGCGGTTTTCGTAGAGGTTTTAGCGAAAACTTTGTATGTAGCTTATTGGGTGTTCGTCTTATTTAATTAAGCTCCCAATGTTGTGTACGCCAATCTGTAACGTAGCGCAGTGAGGTATAGTAGAGTTATATTATATTGTTAATTCAGCCCCACTATTGTAAGCGCCAATCTGTAACGTACTGCCTTGAGATATTAAAGTTTCCGCCTCTCCGCAGTCGCCACTTATGAATTATAATAACTGAAGTTTAAAAAATAAAGTATTTTGTAATGTTACTCAATCTAAGCAGAAATCGAGAGTGTGTGATTTGGGGTCAAGTAGGGAAGTTGTTCAGCCTTATGAGGAAGAGAGAGTAAGTACCGATTATTTACACTCGGTTTAGGCGATCTCGGAAATTTTTTTAAATTGTTCGCTGTGATTTAAATCAGCTGATTGTAAGACGAGTTTCCACACATAGTTCAACCAGCCTACCCTATGGCGAAATATGACCCAATGTATCAATCTGTTCTATTTTGTGCTGAAATTACAACTACCCACTACAAAAAATATAACACATTTTTATTATTCAATATTATTTTTCAATAATATTTATTAATTATATTATTGTTTTTTGTTTTCCTGCCACCAAAATACAAGTATCACAATCGATCTTTACTTAATTAAAACATAATATCGACTTCCTCAAATAAACATGGAATTGTCAAAAGAAAAAAACATATATGGTTTTGTTTACCAAATTTTATACTATTTTTTAAAACATCAATCAATATATAATTCTTTTTATTTCCCCAGGGTTAAGGGTAAGTTCTTTTTGTTACGAGATGGTCAGAAATGGATAATTACTAAGCTTTACAAATACTGAAAAATATTAAATAAATTTGTTTATTTTTCCGTTTAGTATGTAGTTCCCGAATTGCCCGTAAGAGAGCAGCGTGCGTTTGTTTACTTTAGAACATGTGATTAATTTTGACTAGTTTTTGTGTTTTATATAACCATTCGGAATGCGTTTTCTTCGTCAACTATTAAACTAAATGTTTATATTACCTCTCTTCTTATAGTTCTTACTGGAAGGAAGCCTTTTCTCTAGTGAGGTCCGTCTTGAGTTGTAATTTCATTACCGTCTGGCCCATATTCTATTGTCAACTTGAAACGTCACGAAACTAGGCCGAATCATCAGAAGGGTTTTCTTTCACAGTTTATTATGAAGTATAATCCTTTAATTTTGATAAATAAGGTATGATTATATAGAGTTCATATTGCTTTTTAAATTTGTACTACTTTTACACTTCTCCCAAGTTTCAATAAGGATATTTTAATAGAATTGTGGTAGCATCATTTTTTCAACTCGCCAGGTTTAATTTCCAAATTCGATTATTAACAATACTTGTTATTCTCGTCACTCTTAGTAACCCAAAATATTTTTATTATACAGGCAGTTTGTAATTATTATAAATTTATATTTTATTTACCAAAAAATAATTCTTTTTAATTCCGGTTTCTTTACCAATTTGGTTTATGTAAGAGGTTTCTGTTCATTTTTTTATGACCTGGTATATAAGTATTTAATATTTTTATTATCTCTAAATGAATTTATATAGTATTTATTAGTCTCTCATAGTATTCCTACACTGCACTACTTCCTGTTGCCATTTCCCTCATATAGTATTATTTTAATTTTTATTTATCCTTTGATATTTAAACTTTTTATGTTTTTTAAAACGAACTACAACACAAATACTTGAAAAAATATAACATTAACCTAGGTATTACAATTGGTTGTCCACACAACACAAATATTACAACAAATTAATAAAAACACAGAATCAGTTAGTAGCATTACAGTCCACTATCATAGTTTTACAATTACCAAACCTACAGCACAATTCTGTAATAAGTTACCTTCACTTTCACTTTTTACCTCAATGGGTACACTATAACGCACTTGGCACTGTATATCACTCGAATTGTTTATAATGTTTAGTGATATAATTTAATTTAGAGCTAGTTATAGGTTACCCATTTCTGACCTTTATGTTCTTACATGATTTAATTTATTGGGACCGGGTTATGTAACGTTACAATATATATATATTGTAATCAAATCGTTTATTGGTGTTAAAATGTCACCCGTTGTAATCGTATTGTGATTATGTGTGACGAGCGTTTTTTTTTTCGCTCGTTGTGTTCATAGTATAAGTATGTAATTGTGGGTAATAATCTGTAAAATACTCTGTGAAGAGTTAATCGTATGTAACGAGTCGGAATATACTTTTTCTTAATACTTACGGGCAAACCGTATCTCTCGTGGTTCGATTCGAATCTTGCCGCCTCGTTACCTGATTGGCCCACGCTGTCTTGCAGTGTCGATTTCGCTAACTGCCGTATGTAGCCGTTTTCAGTTTAGTATTTGTTTATATTACTTTTATTTTCTATGAGTCAAACATACAGTGTTGAAGAACATGAAAATTTATTAACCCTTCTTTCTATTATCCCTTCAATTACATTTAATGAATAGTACAGATTTTTATATTAATCCCGGCTTTTACAATGTTCTCAGTTGGTATCGCTCAGTCGTATATCGAGACACCAGCATGGCTTATGTTTGTTTACAATTGTTATTCGTCTCAAGGTGTTAAGTCCTTTTGACTACAGAAGTTTGGATTATCGGTTAAAATGCACAAAATTATAATTGTAATGGGTCAAATTAGAAGGTTTTTTATTTTATTGATTTTGTCTCGATTTTATAAAGATTTTAAATTCACTTCATGTATGTAAGCTACCCCAGTTTAATTTTATATTAATACAAATCACCCATTCAATCACTTTCAAATTGCCAGTCTTTCACCTGTGAGGAGCCTCCAGTACAGCAATGCACATTGTTAGCCAAAACAATTGCCAGACGTATTGCGTAACCGCCCAGCAGCAGCCTTGTGACACAGTCTGCAGATTGTCACCATTGAATGAGCATCAGACAGTAAAGTTCGTGAGTTAACATAAACATCGTTCGTGGCCTCGGGCATAAGATAGGCCTAGATTAAATGGGCCTATCTATTTAAACAACTTAAAAAACAAGTGCTATTGCAACTCTCGAACGCGCGGCCAGCCTAAAAAGCTTCAAGTGACTTTCTAAGTGCGAAAAGTTACGTCGGCCGACTAACTAAATAATATACGTATAATTTGAACAGTGGTGACTGACGGTCATAACATTGACGTGAATTAACCAGTGTACCAAAGAAAAAACAACTAAACGCGGAGTGAACCGTAATGTTGAACAAACAGCGATTGTACAACTCACCGAGAGACACCTGGAACGGTTAAGTACCATCAGTAACTAATTGGCCAAAACTTTTAAATTTCACAGATATAATGGGTAGAATACTAACAAAATTAACTAAATGAAATAGAAGGGTGAGAGAGAGAGAGAGTGAGTGAGTGAGAGCGTAAGTTTGGGGTACGTACCTACAAAGTAAAATACTGGTTCATAGATTGAGTAAATTAATTAATTGTAAAATTTTTTGCATTATCTTGCTGTTGTAAGGGGATGATGCAAAGACCATTGTAGTAACTTTTTATATCACTTTCATGTAATAAGTGATTAAGCGATTTTTGTGTAAACCGTTGTTCTACAGAGAGTAAAGAGGGAAATTAATTAAAGAAAAGTAAATAAGCGCCATTCATTACATAACATGTGTTAGCGTAATTATTCGTAACTCAAACAAATAATCCTGTCTGCAGCCGTTTCGTCTGAATGACTCTTGGAAAAAACCTGAAGGTAAGAAATAATTATTAATAAGAGTTAATTATAATTTTGTAATTAATTCTTAGAGTTACATAATATTTCTTAAAACTAGGTACACAGTGTTTAATACACTAATACATACAAGTAAGTTATCGGCAATGAGAATTAGAATAGAGTTTGGTTAGAATTTTGTCAGCAAGTTATGTTCATTAACAATTTATTATGAATCAATTTCAAAGGTTGTTAATTAATTAAGTTTTATTAATAGTGATATTTTAATTAACTTCAGTTCTTGTTTCAAAATTGTGATCAGTGAAGTGAAAATTTTACCTCGTTATTATGGATAAAGGGGAATTTATTTTTAAGTGAAATTATTAGTTCATATCATCGGGTTCTCGTTGTGGCTTCTTCGATGTTCGTCTACTTCTTCCGGATAGGTCTACTCGTCTTCTCTTCCTCGGATAGTTCTCAATTCCCGTTCAGATGGTTTCAATTAAAGTTCGGCTTCCCTCTTGTTCCGTAGTCGTTCGTATCCTCAGGTTGAAGTAGGTCGATCCCCTTCTTCCTTCGGGATAAGTCATCCGTTACGTTCCTTCGGAGTATTCTTCTTTTACAGTTATTTTTATTTTTTAAATATTTTATTACTGGTTATTCCATCAGGTGTTGTATGGGATGCTTCTCCAATACTTCTTCCTTCTTGGTTTATAAAAATTTTAAGTTTTTATAGTTAATTTCGGATTGAGAGCTGCATACATCCGCCCTCCGCGTCAGTCAATAATGAATTTATTAGAATTCCAACGGTTTTTTGGTAATAAATCTCAGTTGCTATGGTTACCTATTAGATTATGCTAATTCTCATTGGTCGTTATTTTATGTCATTGTTATATTCTAACGTTTTATTTTGGTTTAAATCTATAAAATATCTTCAAATCAAGATTTCTTTCTTATATTAGTAGTTATATTAATTACATGAATACCATTGTTCTTCTTTTTTGTTAAGGATTATTTTGATACCCCTCATGGTTACTTTTGAATAGTTAATAACATTTTCCTTATTTCCTTATTTATATTTCTTATATATTTAATCTAAAACTGGATATTATTTTTACATTTTTGTATTAGGTATACTTACTTAACTGTTTGAACATTTGGTATACTCTGATTGATACTGGGCTATTGTTTTGCTTTTAAATTTACAAAGTTCCTTCACTAAATGTTAGGCCTAGAGCCTAGATTTCCCCATACTACTATTTAACATTCTTTGTAACTTATTAACTTTATATATGGTACATTAAAACAATTTTTATATAAACAGATAATAAAACATTGGTGATTCTAACTACACCTCCTATTATAAAAATATTCCTTGCCAGGTTCAAGCCTGAAACTTCTAATTTTCTGTTTTTTACTATTATCTTGCTTATCTTATAATTTACTACATTCTATGGTTTTTTGAACAATAACAAAACTCTTATAATACTACTGCTAAACTGTACCTTACACAATATGTCTTACTTACTAATCCCTTCACTTAAATACAGTGTCTGTCCTTCTTATTTTACTATTCATTCTAATAACTTAATTTTTACCTTATTTTATAATTCTTACTTCCTATTACCTAAATTAATAACAGCACAATCAGTTTAATCTTACTTGCTAACATAAAGTTTATCAAAGATTGTTTAGCTATTTTATTATAGTCTGCTTATAAAACTTTCTTCTGCACACCCACTGCACTTTTCCCTTCATAGAAGGTTTCTTTATTTGTTATCACTATCACTTTTTTTTTATTACATACTATACATAGCATTCCACCACTTATTTATTTTTATACACTTTTTATTTCACTCACTTATTTATTCACACGGTTTGTCTGATTACTTTGATATCGCTGTGTGATTATGGGTCATGAATAATTAGTTTACTTTCAGATCACCTTGATCACTTTTGGTTATTATTTAATTATTGCCTTTGTTTGGCTCAAAGCATCTTTTATTGGCTTTGACTATTATTATCACTATTAAATTGGGTATGGTTAGTTTTTAACTCCCTACCTTACATTATAAGTACATCTTTCTTCTCCTTTCACACAATATATATATATATATATATATAACATCACTATCTTACTTATTATTGTTAATATGGTTATCTCTTAATTATGCCCTAACTATTTTAGTGCATTTTTACATAAATATTATAATCATAATTCGGAGATTACAATGTTCGTTATTACATTCTTGGTTACATTTAGTTTCTTATTCCTTCTTCCTTGTTACCTTATATTTTCCTTGTTGTTTTCCAATCTATTGGGTCAAGTCATTGTCAGTTTCTCAGTCATTCGTTATCGTAATTTGGTCATTAATCTTTGATTTATAAGTTTTTTACCTTTCTTCTCATTTTCAGCTTTTTTGTTTATTATTAATCATCAGTGTATTTTCACCATCTTATGTCATGTTACAATATATATATATATATATATATATATATACACATATACATACAGTAGACGCCCTCTTAACCGGCCTCGGACCTCGGATCAACCGGCCGCCACTTTAACCGTCCAGACTCGTCTGTTTCCCACGCTTTCGATATCCATTAATTAAACGGATGTTTCTACATTTTCTATTTGTTTTTAGTACTCAAGCGGCTTTCGATTGTACCACGTAAACATAAATGTGAAATTACACCGACACGGCTCACCGGCATGTCAAAAGTTATATGATTTGCACTTGTTTATTTTATTGAACGTCTTTAGTCAGTTTAGTGGTTGATTTGTCAATGTGAAGACGTGTCGATTATTATTGTACTGGGTACTACTGTCAGTACAGTTTCATTATTTTTTTTGTGTGCTACAAACATGAGTGACAAAAAACGGAAACGTGTAGTAATCAGTATCGCGCAAAAACTTAACGCCTTAGAACGTTTAGACAAAGGTGAATCGGTACAATTAATATGTAACAAATTAGGCATGGGAAAAAGTACTGTCAACGACTGGCGGAGAAACAGAAATTCACTTCAGGATTACTGTATGCAGGTTGAATCACAAAAAGTACTCAAGTCCCGTTGCACAATTAGAAAACCAACCAACGAGATTGTTGATGATGCCCTTTGGGTATGGTTTTTCCAACAACGTCGAAAAGGTACGCCGATTAGTGGGCCAATATTAATAGAAAAGGCCTTATGTTTTCACAAAAAACTCGAAAACCAGGCCGAATTTGTTGCTAGTGATGGGTGGTTATCGAGGTGGAAAAAACGGCATGGAACACATGTGCTTGATGTGTGTGGGGAAAAGCTGTCTGCTAATCCAGGAGCAGTAGATGAATTTACAACAGAACTCGTAAAAATCATAAAACGAAAAAGAACTTAAACCAGAGCAGATATATAACCTAGATGAAACGGGCTTAAATTTCAAACTTCTACCAAAACAAACTTTCGCTATGGCAGATGAAAAATCAGCACCGGGAATGAAAGTTAACAAAGAAAGATTGACTGTTGCTCTCTGTAGCAATGCTGTGGGTACACATAAGATTCCTCTTTTTGTGATTGGTAAATCGAAGAAACCGCGTGTGTTTAAACATGTTAATATGGAAGCCCTCCCGGTTTACTATAGATCTCAAAAATCTGCGTGGATGGACTCCCATCTTTTCAAAGAATGGTTTATAACGCAATTCATACCAAAAGCTAAAAGCCATTTAATCAGTTTAAATTTGCCTGTAAAGGCTCTACTTGTCATTGACAATGCACCGACCCACCCCAGTGCTGATCAATTAGTATGTGAGGAAGACATCAGTGTTTTATTTTTGCCTCCTAACGTAACTAGTCTCCATACAACCTATGGACCAGGGAGTTATTGCAAGTTTCAAAAGACGGTATAGGCGAAAATTTTTATCTGAAATTTTGGGTAAAATGGAAGATGAAAACTCAGGACTTGTAGACGCTGTAAAGACTATAAACATCAAAGATGTGGTGTACATGATAGCAGCTGCGTTTGAAGAAATTCCCCACACTGCTTTTATAAAATCATGGAGGAAAGCTTGGCCAGGCATTGAGAATTACGTTGACCAGATAACGGAAGAAAATACACGTGTCCCATATAACGACAATCAAAGTTTACTCTGTGATCTGCAAAAAATAATGGCAGAATGCGAAGAAAGAGATGTCGAAGAATGGATAAATGGTGATCAAGAGCTTGAAAACGAAACTTTGGCTGATGAGGAAATCATAAGTGTTGTCTGCCAGCAAACTGATATTGACGAAGATGGGATCATAGAAGAAAAAGAAGAAGACAGCAAGGGAAAAGTCAGTCACAAAGACGCATTGGAAGCATTACAGCTGGCAGTGCGATACGTCGAACAACAAGGTGAGGCATCTGGTGTCGATGTCATGTTTATGCAAAAGTGGCGTGACCACGCTTTTAAAAATTCATTCAAACTTAAAAAGCAAAAAACAATCATGGATTTTTTTAAAGTGTAACTGAAATACTGTATACAGTGTTAATGTTATGTCTGTAAAATAAACAACTTTTAACGATACAGTACTGTACAAGTGTTTGATTTGTTCGGTTTAACCTGCCATTTTGTTAACCGGCTGACCCCCTGGTCCCAAGCTGACCGGTTAAGAGTCTGCTGTAATAATAAAAAGAAAATAGATTATTAAAAAGAGATCTGATAATCTAATAGTTATCAAAGAAATGAGCAAGTTGAGAGCAATATTATATAATAACAAATGTTTATTGTAGTATAAGTGTGTATATTATTAATTGATGACTCGTTGGGCACTTGGTGAAACATATTAATACAAAGGTTTTGTAAAATATATAAAAACACTTGGTAAGTTTCACAAATTTTTTAATTAACTCTGACAGCTGTTTCGACTAACTTAAGCCATTGTCAAAGAGCGAGAGAATGAAATTACTGAACACAGGATGTTAGAGTAGTGTAGGTGGTAAACATCTGTTTAGGGCGTATCTGGAACATCTGTGTTGTGATGGCGAGGGGTGGGGAGTGTGTGCATGAGACAAGGGAAGGTCTGGTGTCTTTAAAAACTAAATACAATCATGAATGCAAAATATAAAATTAACTGAACTAAATATAAACTGAATGCAAAATTTAAAATAATGATGAACATTCAAAATAATATAAAATAAACTAAACTAAATAACAGATTTTAATAAAGGGGATACACAAAATTCAGTCTGTTCATTGGTTAAATTTTTGTTATTTTGTTAAAAATTTTTGTTAAAAAAAATGGTTGTTAAAAAGCAATCAAAAATAACAAAAATTTAACCAATGAACAGACTGAATTTTGTGTTCCCCTTTATTAAAATCTGTTATTTAGTTTAGTTTATTTTATATTATTTTGAATGTTCATCATTATTTTAAATTTTGCATTCAGTTTATATTTAGATCAGTTAATTTTATATTTTGCATTCATGATTGTATTTAGTTTTTAAAGACACCAGACCTTCCCTTGTCTCATGCACACACTCCCCACCCCTCGCCATCACAACACAGATGTTCCAGATACGCCCTAAACAGATGTTTACCACCTACACTACTCTAACATCCTGTGTTCAGTAATTTCATTCTCTCGCTCTTTGACAATGGCTTAAGTTAGTCGAAACAGCTGTCAGAGTTAATTAAAAAATTTGTGAAACTTACCAAGTGTTTTTATATATTTTACAAAACCTTTGTGTGTATATTATGTTCTATGTGTAATACGAGGTACTACTTGTATGTTAATAACTAGATGTGTACTACAGCTACACACATGCGAAAATAATGATAGTTTAAATCGCAAAAGAATTGAAAATTTTTAATTAATAAATTTTTAAATGGTTCTAAACAATTTCATGTTGTGTTATTATTATTACGATTACACCTATCATAATTTTATATCGTAAGTAATGTTGCTAATAAACGTCGTTAACGTTATAGTATATTAACACTATGATGAGCATATGATCATTCGGCCTCAGTGTTGTAGTGGTAGTGATAAGTAGGCAGTCTTATTATGCCCTTTTTAATTTGTGAGCTAGATGCATGTAGCTAGAGGTCAGTTTTAGTTTCAGTTCCCAACTGTAACGTGTGAAGAATTTAGTAAGACATAATGTATTGGACTCAGTCTACTTGTATGTTGGTTCATGTTGTAATTTTGTACACTAATATGTTATCGAATCAAATTTTTAAAAATATGTTGTATTGATGCTAATTTTTATAGAAAATTTACTGAAATTGTAGATTGTATGAACAGTAAGACAGAGTATTTACAGTAGTTTACATTTGATAATGTTATTTGTGTTTTGTTTTTTAATGAAGGCATACATTTACCTGGACGAAGCACACAGTGTTGGCGCACTTGGTGTCCGTGGAAGAGGTGTTGTTGATTTCTATGGGTGTGATCCAAAAGATGTTGATATTCTTATGGGTACATTCACAAAGTCATTTGGGTCTGCGGGAGGTTACATAGCAGGAACTAAGGTAATTAAATTATTGTAATTTTACTTACTGTAAGAAAAAATTAACGTCAATATTATTTTTAAGTTATATCTTAATTTGTATTGTCTTCTTTTTGGATATTTTTGTTTTGTGTATGTGAATATTAACCATTTGTGAGAAATCCCAATTACAAATCACTTTGGTTTGTTAAAGAGTGAGTGAGTGTGTGTGTGATTTGTAGAACAAAAAAGTTAGCATGCACTCAGCAGAGTTGTGTTGAGCTGGTACATCTCATTAACTAGGGTAAAGTCGGGTGAATGGGATCAGCGTCTCAATAGGATCACTTTATTAAAATTTTTGTAGCTTTGTAATAAATATAAAAATGTACATTACTGCTACCTGTGGGCGTACAGTAAAATGTGGTTGTTGAGTTGCCTCAGTTCATAGTTGTATGATATTTGTTGTCTTCTAGTCTTTGTAGATTATTATATGTATATGTATATATGTATGTTAAATGTATATATTTTGTAGATGCTATAACGTAAAGTCATGATTATTTTTTTTTTATCCAATACCTTAATTTTTTCATTTAAAGTGGAACATAGTTAATGGCCTATTACTACAAATGTGTTATATTCTCAATTATTTGTACAATTAACTGTTAACATAAGCCATATTATTACATATCTACATTTGGTCAGTGCTGCCAAAGTGAAAATAATAATTTTCCTTTGAAGTCGGATGAATAGGGTTATAGATTTCTGTATGAATTGGAATTAATTAAATTTTATCAAAAAGGAAATTTCAATTTTTTTTTGTTTTTTTAATGTTTTAGATGATACAGTATAAAAGGCAAACAATTTAAAATTGGAATGAAATTGATATGAACAAATGCGAATTAAGTTGTATCGTGATGGTAATGGAGCAATCAGTAAGGAATTAGCAGCTACAACACACAAAATTCCAATTTCATGTTTTCAGATACATTTCAACAAGAATGATCCCTTTCAACCAATCTCCTGAACCTATTCATCCATGCACATTGGAGGTGAATCAGGTCATTATAATCGTTTAAAAAAAAAAATCGTTTAAATTTTGTTACAAACATTCAATAGAAAAACTGTTTATACATTATTTGCAAAAAGTGGGAAAATACACTGCATATATTAATTTGTAATTTCTTTTAATTCATAATTTCACTGAAAGAGAGGTCATGGCATAGTAGCTAGCATGTGGCGCTGCTACGCTGTCAGTGCGGGTTCGATTCCCGCCGGGCCCATCTGATTTAGATACGACCGTTCCCCCTCACAAAGCAATGGCAAACCAGTGAGAGGTATCCTGCCTAGTATAAACCCTCCACAACTATGACATTCGGAGCCGGCATTAAACTGTAGGTCCCATATACATATGAGAGACTCCATAACACACGCACCACAGGTATATACGGGGAGGGTGCAAACCAGTCGAAAGACTGAAGGACCCAATAATTTCACTTTAGTGATCCTCTTCACCTGACCTTACTCTTATGATCGCAACCTGTATAAATGTGAGATGCTTCAGAATGATTTTTTTTTAAGTTGGTTATGGTCATGAATGTATCGTTGTTCAGTATCATGTATATAATGTATATCATTGTTGTTCAGTAAATACTAAAGGGATTAAGATAAAGAGAAAAACGCGCTGAATACACAAGGTTTTGAAAGGGGAATTGTCCTGGACATTGGTGTTTTGACAGCGTGCTCTCAACTTGATTAAACAATAAATAATAATGATGAAATATTTTGTTTTGTTTTGTTTGTTCTTTTATACACCATATATCACTGTTGCTGTGTTTCATAGAAACTAATTGATTACCTGCGTGTGAACAGCCATTCAGCATGCTATGCATCTGCAATGTCACCACCTGTAGCACAGCAGATCATTTCAGCGATGCGTATAATTATGGGCCAAGATGGAACCTCTGATGGTATGTAGTTGAGAATGTTTTTGTTGTCTCTATTGGGATACAGTACTGTATATTTAAAATGACTTCTGTTGGTAAAACTGTTACATTCTAGTGAGATATTTTTGACAGTGTATTGTAAGCTACTAAACATCTTTCAACATCAGTATTGTATCCCATTAAATAGATTTGATGTATTTTCTAGACTTACTGCAATTGTAAATCTATAAATTATTTCTGTTATTAAATAAGGTAAACCATATACAAGCTGTCATGAAAGAAATGTACAAAAGACTCAACATTATTTTTATATCCTCAGAAAAGGGGCTTTTAATTTGTATGATATATTTAAAACACTAATACACAGTATAATATGTAAAAAGACTAAATTTATGTTTTATATTTTTGGTTTTGTTTTGTGATTTTAAGGAAATCAAAAACAAATCTAAAAAAATAGAGCAAAACGTTAGACTACAACCTTTGAATATGTAAAACCTATGTAATAGCTTCAAATGGCTGTTGAGTATGTAGAACATTTTTAGGTAATGTAATACATAAAAGTTGATAAGTTAAGACATGGAAAAATTAAGGACAGCTTTCAGTACTAAGTACATGCAGTAAATTTCTTCTAAGGTTTACACGGCCGGAGTCAATGTTATTAAAATTGTTTTCAACTTCTGGGATGTTTGGGCCAAACAGCCCGGAAGTTGAAAACAATTTTAACAACATAAGTACATGCATATTTATAATGTACTATCTAGTTTTCAGTTTAAATTTTAGAAATAAAAAATGCTTAATCATTTTAATTACATCATTTTTTGTGAATGCAATTTTAATTTGAGGAAGTTAAATGATTTTGAGTGTTTGTTAGATGATTTGGGACAGTATGATATCAAAAAGCTAAAAAAAGTATGCTTCATTTTGTTCACACCTACTTGTATGGAAATAATTCAAACCCTGTTTGAATGTTATACTCTCCACTATGCTGGGATTTTTTTAAAGAAAAAAAATCACCCTTTTGAATTACCCAAGTTGCAAACTAGTTGACTTTAATCAATATGTACTAAACTGAATTACATATAGTACTGTTTTTTGCTTGTAGGCGTACGTCGTATAGCTCAGTTAGCAAGAAACACAAGATATGTGAGGCAGCGATTACACCAAATGGGTCTCATTGTGTATGGCAACGAAGACTCTCCTGTAGTTCCTGTTTTAGTTTACATGCTCTCAAAAATTGGGTAAGTAATTAATTCTGAGCTGACATCTATTTGTCATTATGGCTGTAAGATTGTCCCTCCATTTATGTAATCCATGTATGTCCATATTACTTTATGTAATATTTAACAATTGCAGTGATCACAGCTATGGTAGAATCAGTAATCTGATGGATTTAGCACAAGGCTGCTACTTCAGCAACTATAGGCTCTATTTTATAGCAGCACCATACATAAAATATGAGCGCATTTTTCAGCCCCTAGTCATTCCAGCTTTGGAAGTGAGTGCGTAGAATAATACATGGAATAAAAATAGGTGTTGAACTTGTTAAAATATGGGCAAAAATTGTAACATAGGGACTGAACTGGTACTTGGAAAAGCAAAAGCTCCTTGTAAAAGATTTAGAAACAACATGTAAACTTCAAACGAGCTTAACAAAACAGGTGTGAGACGTAAAACAAGATTTCAACTGCCAGAAAAGCACATTCAGCTCATAGTTTCTGTTGATTTTAAGGCAACTGATGACACAGTTTGGAGAGCAAAGCTCAGCCAGCAGTAACTCAAAATATATGTAGTGAGAGGATGCATGCTAGGCTGGTAATACAAGTGTTCTAACTCACAGTGGGAAGATGCAGAATCAAGGTACAAGCAACTCACCTCCCCAAAGACCACATGGCCTTACAGCCCGGCAAGTCGAAGTACCCATATCATTGATGCCGGCCGTGAAAGTCTCACACGGAATTTAATTGATGGTTGTTTGTGTTGATGTTTACAAATTTCTAAAACTTGTATATATAATGACCTAACCCCGGTTCAGAGAATATTAATTGAACACATATTCATTGTTATTATAATAAATCCATTTATTGCTAATTATTTGAATTGTTTTGTAAAATTACTAAATTTTATTTGAACGTATTAATAGAGATGATAATCATTACAAATCAGTACTTTTTTTATTTACTTGTTTAAGCTTCTCTAACGCCCATTTTTACTGTCTCTCATTCTATCACACACACTCTGAGTCCTAAATAGCGTTTATCTCATAATTTCTTGTTTTCTCATCATTTGCTCCATGTAAAATCTCAGTGTAATAACCTGTGTTTTCAAATTTTCTGCTACAGGGACAACACAGATGCACTTGTTGCCTGTAAAGATACGTTCGGTTTAATTTTGAGTTTTATGCATGGTCCCATCTGTCAGTGACATTTTAAATGATGTTCTACATAAGTTTTGTTGGACATCTTTGTAACCAAGATGGTACGTGTAAACAGCTGAAGTGAGCTTCCTTCCAGTTTTGTTTACAACATGGACTTGATCGTTAGTGTTGTGTTGCATGGATCAGGGTTCATACGCGTCCTGGAAAACCTGGAATACCTGAAATTTGATAAATGTCCTGGAATACCTGGAAATGTCATGGAATTTTCTGATTTGTCATGGATTTTTGTTTTTTGTCATGGAATTTTCTTCATATTATTGCTAAGAGTTGAAAAGGATGTTTTTTCACTCACGTCCCAGAAAAATTATGTTTTCTTGTATACAAGTTAATTGACAGCAGTTCATGTGCTAAATATGGGAGGATGGTTGGGTGATCAACAGAATGAAAGAAGCTAGTTTGTCAAAATATTTCCATTTGTTTTTACCAAAAAATTCTTGCAATGGCCTCAACAACCTTTTTTCAACAATGTTTCCTGACAGTGAAATTGCCAAAAGCTTTTCATGTGCACCAACTAAGTGTTCATACTTACTTTGTTTTGGGATTGCACAGTACTTTAAAGACAAATTGTATCAACACATTTCTAAGTGTGAATTTTTCTCGTTGTGCTTTGATGGCCAGTATAAACAAGTTTATTCAAAAAGATCAAGTAGATATTATCAGGTTTTGGGATGAAGAAGCGCAGATAGTAACAAGCAGATACTTGGATTCTCAATTTCTGGGACATGCCAAAGCCGCTGATTTAGTCAAAGCTCTTCAAGGGGCCATGGAAAAATTGAATTCAGCAAAGTTGCTTCAAATAGGTATGGACGGGCCAAATGTAAATTTAAAAGCATTGAAGGATCTTATTATGAATAGAGAAACCATGTACCCTGAATACCCCCGGCTCATTGATATTGGTAGCTGTAGCATTCATACTCTTCACATCATTGGGGCTAAGAAACAATATTCCCATTTGTGGAAGGTTATTAAGATAGTCTTAACCCTCTCCCACGGACAGGCTTCGGTTGAACGAGGGTTTTCTTTAAATAAAGAAATAGTTGTGGAAAACTTCAAAGAAGAAAGTTTGGTAGTTCTTCGATTGGTGTGTGATGAATTGAAAAGTGTTGATTTACATGAAGTTCCTATTACCAAAGAACTTCTGTCATATGCCCGATCTGCGAGAATGAGATATCAAAACTATCTAGATGACCAAAAGAAGAAAGAGGAAAAAACCAAGAAAAGAACTTCAAAAACTGAAAAATTAAAGTCTATGAAGAAAAGAAAGTTGGATCTTGAAAATGCCATTGAGACAATGACAAAAGAAGCTGATGCAGTGGCACTGAAAGCTGAAAACAAGAAAGACTTTACATTGCTGGCTAAATCAAATTCTTTTAGGTTAAAGACAACTCAAATGGCAGCTGATGTTGAAAAAATAAACAAAGAGATTATTGAGCTATCCAAAGAATGTTAAGTTGTGCAATACTGTAGCAATTTAAGTACCGGTAGCCTGATATCTCCCTCCTTTAATTAAAGACTAAAATAACGTGATGTAGTTAAGTCGTTCTAGAATAATAAGAAGGGTACCTTTAAGATATTAAGATTTTAATTAAGATGTTTTTGAATAATAAACTTTCCCTTGGCCATACCCCATCCAGAAACAAAATTTCAATGACTTGCCCATTTTATCTTTTAAAGATCTTAGTTGTTATGTATGAATATAATAATTCCTGTAATTCTTGAGTCTTTCAGTTATGTGTCAGCCAAACCAGTTTCCTATTTCAACATTAAACTCAATGCAATATTCTTATATTCAAAAATTAAAAAGAAAAGTTTGTAAAGTGCATTGAAATTTTGTTTTCAACCGGCCTCTTATGGTTGGGGATATTTTATTAAAAAAATATTTTTATTTTTGACTTAAAATAGCTTGACTAATATAGATGTATCTTAGGTTTGTATATAATTATATACAATGCAAGAAATAAAACTATTTATCATTAAATCTTTGACTTTGGGTATTTTGAATGTCGCGAGTGTGTATTTTGAGTGCCGCGAGTGTCCTTGAAAATCTAGATTTTGTCATGGAAATGTCCTGGAATTGTCATGGAAAAAATATTTGTTAAACCTGTAAGAACCTTGATGGATGTTTTGTAATTGTCCTGAATTTTGCAACATTTTTGTCTGAATAAATAAACAAATGTATACGAGTGTAATTGGACCATGGATGTACATGTTTTTATGATGGAAAATGCTAACTGAAAAAGTGTTTTAGAGCCTATGTGGAATAAATTGTCAGACTTATCTAAACGTAAGAAAACATATTGAAAATTTACAAAAGTGACAGTAGTAATGAAGAAATATTGTAGTGATTGTATGAAATAATGTACTGTTGAATCATTTGAGATAGAAAACAAACTTGTTCCTACAAATGCATATACTCTTGACATAAACCATTTATGAACAGATTAAATGTGAATAATATGGCTCATGAGGTGGCACTCTGTTGTATTATGGCAGAGAAGTGGGTTTAAGTATTCAGTACAGTTTGTATTCTGCTAGCAATGTGTCTTTGTTATTGGATAGCAAATTGTCAATTCCTTTATGTGCTGTGTTACAAAAATACGGAAATACTTTAGATAATTTAAGAATATTATATACTGACTTGATGTCTCCTGTGAAAGCCCCAAGTTGCGGTGCCAATTTATAACATTGGAACGTGTTGCCTCCGTCTATTTTATTTATATTTTATAATTTTCACAAGTAGTTGTCAGTCTGTCAGAACAGTATAAGTTCCAATTTAGTTTTTTCCTCTGATCTGATGTATAATTTTATTTCCCGTTTTAGGCGCCAAATTGTTTTATTTTAAAAACAATTAAAATTATTCCTTTTCTTTTTTCTTCTTGTGTTAGTTGTCCAACTTACCTTTGTTTATAATTTGAATTCGAATTTCGTTCCTAGAAATAGGGGTTACCAACCTCTATTTTCTGATAAAAAAATTTCACCTTAGGTATTTAAAAAAATAACATGTCATTTACATTAAATAAAACAAAGATACCACTAGGAATATTCAGTATTGGTTTAGTGCTTTAGTGTTTTGATATTTTCTCTTTTATTACAAATAAAATAGTTTATAATATAATTTTTGCTCCAGCTCTTGTTTTTTACTTGCTCAGCGGTTGGCAATAGTGACTAGGGCCTTGATGGAGAGCTAAAATGCCATACTCCTCTATTTATGTTTAAGTTTTGTCGGGTTCTTGTGATTACAGAAAAATTAACAAAAATATCTTTTAGGAAGTACAAAGCTTCACATAAATTATAATTAAATAATATACAACTTCTTAATAAACAAATTCTTAGGTTATAAAGTATGCGTTGGGTCACAGTTGGTGAATGTAGGTTAACAGTTCGTTTTAAGAGAAGATTACAATGTCCAATAATTTGATCACCATAAATTAATAAGTGAATAATGACATAAACTGATTGTCACTAGTTTATTCATCAATTGAGTGTTTGAATAAAGTTTATTAGTGAGTGAAAAAGTGTCAAAGTGTAGTCTAGTCTTTTTCTTATTTCGTTTTTAATTCAGTTTTGTACTTAGCACATTCCTTCACATCTGAGGTTCACTCCATGTTCATTTTCTTTTATAATTTGTAAGATATATTTATTCTTCCAATTTAAAGTGATTTTGTTTTAAATATTTCTTCTTGTCATACTATTACAAGACATAATATCATTTCAGTTCATTACAATCTCATTTCTATTTTTATTTATTTCTTTTATATAATTATATGGAGCTGCATGGATTTTTTAATCTTCTCTTCTCTGAATCCAATAACGAACTAACTAATGTTTCTGTAAATGTTTGGTTGTCAAGGCACTAAGCCTATCCTTCACATTGGTTGAAAAAATTGTTTACATTGTTAGACATAGCTATTGATTTTTATACAAAATTCACAAATATTTTCTACTTAGTATAATCTTTTTATAGTACTGTTAATTCTCAAGATATTAACACTATCTTGAGATAGTGCATTGCATTTCTTTCATAAATTAATTTGAAACCAAATATGAATAGTTTCTGTACAGTATTTATCAAGTTACTATTTGAACAATTTTGTTTTTATTATTAATTAATTTATAACTAATCCTTTTAGTATACATTATGTTTCTCGAACGTTATGTAATCAAATCTAATATGATTACATACATTTTGCCCTTAATTACTACTGTTATAATATCAAATTTTACAAATTTATGATTTTTACCATAGGCTTCTTATGCCTAGTCCATCTGATGTTCTTTAGACATTTATTATAACTTCGTAATCATTTTAAAACATAATACAATTCTTTTTTAACATGCTATGCAAGTCTTCCAGTCTTCAATACATGACATACATTCCTACTCCGATTAATTATTCATTAAGTCTTCTGTTTTACCCTTATGTATCTTTTTTAACACAAACTAATATAACTATTCCTTAACTATTATTTCTTATTCTAAAACATAAACATTAATTCTACCTATCTCATAGGCCTAGTAGGTTTTAGTTTTTTACCCTATACCTTATTATTGTTTTCTTTTCTCATTAAGTATTATTTTTAATTCACTTCACACTTTGTTTCTACTACTGATTTTCAGTTAGTATCACTTTCTTGGTTTTTTATTCACTGGGGACTATTCACTCAACTCACCTTACCAATAAAATTGCATGTTTATTATATAATGGTTTTATTCACTTTGTATTCTAATAACAATATTCCTTATCATTACACAAATTACTTTTATCTACTTATAGTTGTACAGGGAACTACTTATATTTATATCTACAGTTCTGTACTTCCATTATTATATTTATTATTATTGGGAAAGGGGTTGTGTTAATGTCATAATGTTATTCATCTTTATCTTTCACATTGCCAATCAATTGGGTTTTGTCATCGTCTTAGCCCTTGTCTAGTTTCTATGTCAGTATTGTGCTACATTCTAATACTCCTATTCATTAATTCTTTGATACATCGATTTTCTTCATTCCATCAATGTGTAACTTCTTTTTCTTTTAAATGGTAAATACTTCTTTATAGATGGGCTACTTTATGTAATGTTATAATATACGTGTTGATATTGAAACCAACTGTTTGTATAAATGTTTAAAAGGATATTTGTGTGTATTGTAATTCCAGAGCTGTAGTGCGAACATTAGGTAAGAGACAGATAGCGACAGTTGGTGTTGGTTTCCCGGCTACACCACTCATGGAAGGTAGAATACGTATATGCCTATCAGCTGCTCATACGAAGGACCAACTTGATAGAGTAAGTTTTTTAATATTTTAATATTAAAATAATACATTTAATATTTTGCTATTAAAACTAAAATATTTTACAGTGTATTGAATTGTTCTTGAAAAATTTTAGAACTGTGTACCATAAATGACATAAATGTTCAGCAGTCTTTTGGGTAAATGTTTATTTAAATTGATGATTGCAAAATAGAAATATCTATCATAATATTGAACTCCTTCATCTGGGCAGGGTCTTTGTTTTCAAAGACACTTACCCTAATTGAGAGGGGGGGGGGGAACTATTACTTTGAAATATTTCATTGCGGGTCACAACTTCTATAATCATGAACTAATGCTTCACATATGTAGGACAGTAGTAGAAACACAAAACTAACATTTATTTTCAGTTATTCGTATGTTTTTCTGACTGTGAGACAATCATGTTCACATCTGTGAGGAATTATAAAGATCTTGTTCCTTTTTAAGATGGTAAAAGGATGCAGCTTAAAATTTTGTCATTAAATTTCAGTGATGTGTGTGGTGCGCGTGCATGTGTGTGTGGTTGTGCAGATTGAAATCACTTATTTAAATCCAGTAATCTTAAAAGTTGGAAGATCATGTGTTTTTTTTTTAGTATACTTGTTTTGTGAATATTGATCACATTAGATTTGCTACTTTAAGGTGGCTGTTATCCCAAAGATACATAAGACAGAATTGAACAAAATAGGTGTGGAAAAAACCTAACCCGAAAGTTTCTCCAATAAGGATGCATCTATAAGTGAATATTTCTTCTTTGTCTTCATCTTCTAACTGTAGCAATTAGAACAGTAATATCCTCATTTGGTGAAGAGGAGACATTGTAGTTCCTTATTCATGATGAGCTATCTGAGGCAAAGCTTCACCACCTTAGTCTCATATTTGTAACACAGTTCATACATGCAACATAATTTTTGTTTTTTGAAGGAATGTACAAAAGCGCAGTGTGTGTCGGATACTATGCATTGTACAAAACATCCAACATAAAACTATGTTAGCATAGGAATCGGTTGTGATAAAAGCAGTGGACAGTGGGCGAAAAAAGGGTGCAGAATCGTGGTTCTGAGGGAAATATTTGTGGAAAACGTTGCCTACTCCAGCTTCACTGTTGGTTCCCACCAATTCTTGTAGCATGCCCTCTCTATGGGTTGAACACAAAAAAATCCTCATCCAATACCCCCCCCCCTTATAAGCCCCTCTTATCTTGTTTACTCAGGTTCTTGTCTATTCCTTTGTTTTTGCTTTGATATCGCATTGAAAATTTATCTCTTATTGTGTTTAATCAGTATGTAAGTTAACATTTAGTTGCCAGAGAAAAGAAAGCAGTTGGTAGTTTCGTTAAAAACAAAACTGCCTGCCATAAAAACACCAAAAAGAGGGAGTCTATTAAAAATATAGCATGAGACCCTAAGTCAGCAAGTTAAGGAACACGCCTAAAATTCTATAAGGTGATGGCTCTTCCCACACTTCTTATGGGTCTGAGAATTGGATTTTAACGAAAAGCCAGGCCAGTCGCATCCAAACGGCTGAAATGAGATTTCTCAGGCACGTGGCAGGGTATACTCTCCATGAACATAGAAGAAACACAGATATACATCAGGAACTGAATATTATGAGTATACTCGACAGGATCACCCAGTATCGGCTGAATTGGTGAGAACATCTTTGCCGAATGGATCACTGCCGCATCCCCAAACAACTATGGAACTATAAGCCGAGGGGACGGAGAGGTGTGGGACGTCGAGGAAGCACTGGAGTGATCAGCTCTAATCTTTGCCTATTTGAGACCGGAACAAACCATCCTTGGTTTAATCCGTGAAGATGATGATGAGACATCATCACTGGTGAAGTAATATAACAAGACTGCAGCAAGAAAAGGAGCAATTGCTAATCAGAAGTAGACAACTATCACAACCTTTTTCAAAAAAGAGTTTTTTTTAGTCAGTTTAATTTTTTTTCTTACTGTCCATTACGTTCGTGTGCATTTATTTTAAACTGTAGGCCTATTAGTTTATAGTGTACTATAAACATAGTAAATTATTTTTTTTCATTTTCCCTATTTTCTAGGTTTTTTTATTATCCAAGGTAGTTGTGGTCCACATCAACTCAGATAATCGAGACTCCACTGTATATTAACATAACTTCCAAGGTATATTGTATTAGAATTGAAAAAGTAAGGCTTAGTCTTGCCTGAGACTTCCTCTAAAAAGGATGCACCTCCAGGCAAATCTACTAATGAAGAAGGCGACATTGTAGTTGCTTATTTGTGAAGAAGCTGCCAAGAGACAAAGGTTTACCACCATTCTATTCTCTTTGATGCATACATGTGTCATGTTCCATTGTTCCAGGTAGTAGATGTGCATCGTTAGTGTGAAAGCCACCCAAGATGTCAGCAGACTTTTATACAACAAAACCACTGCATTATTTAGCTTGACAATAACTCTAATAGCAGACCCTTAACGAATGAAGTATATTTCCTTACTTTGTAAACTTACTTAACTACTTCCAACTTACACAGCCAGAATAGTACCTACCTTGGCGATCTTTTCTCGCACCTACCTTATACTTCATCAGCACATAACAGGGTCGCCAGCATATTTGAGGTTAACATATGCAAACCATTTCACTCTGTGCATTAAATAACGCTTGCTTAATTTAAACACTTTGTTTCCCTTGGCTCAGAAGATTCTAAAGCTCTATTAGGTGAGATTTGGATGCAGTAAACAGACTAGGTTTCAGCGCAATAATTACATTGAACACGTGGTCATGGTGACATAGAAATTTGTTTTTTATTTTCATTTTAGAACTTAACGGGTGTTACCCCTATTTATCTGGTGATAGTAAATCACCCAACATTGAACATACAGAATCATTAATTGAACAAGATTAATTTACTTAAATCTATTAAGGCGAACCATTACTTCACTTCCACATTCTCATTCACTCTCTTAAAACCCTCCTTAACTTTGAGATCTGATTATTGTCTGATTATAATAATTAGTACTGGGTAAATGGTAATTTACGGTTGTTTGGTCGACCTATTTCTGAAAGTACTTATCTGTAGAAGTTATTCCACATGTGGCGTCATTGTTCTTCCAGTTCAATTTTGTTCCAACACTCACTAAATTGTTAAAACTGTTGATTAATTTTGATGATTACTTTTTATACTCAAAGGAATTTATTTGTCACTGTTTTATATTCATTTTCACACTATTTTGTAGGCCTCCTGATTATTTGTCCGCGGACTTGGTTCAACCCCACTGTACGGCGCTTTTAGGTTGTTCAAACTGGGCAGAATGGCGATCGGTCAGCGTATACTATATGAGCTGGTCACGTGGTTCCTCCCACTCACTGCTTCCCTTCTCATCTGTTGTTCATCGAATGTGCTAGACTTTTGTAAACGCCAAAATTGCGTTTCGTTATGGAAAAACACATGGTCACGTCATGATATTATCGTGACGTCAGTCGGATCATAAATTCCTTACCATATAAGGCTCGGTTTTGTAGTTTTGTGACGGCAATGACTACGTCACACTGGCTGATTCATACCAGTCCAGTTGCTAAAGCCGTATTTTATTCAGTTTGTATAGATCGTATTATTGCACAATATGAAAATAATTATACCCATTTTGTACTGCCACAACTTATAATGTGTGGGTACTAATAAATTAGAGAAAAACTGTAAAACTGTCATTGTATGAAAGTTGTATGTGTTAAGTTAAATTGTAAAACAAAAAATTGTTCCCATGCATCACATGAACAAACTCTTGCTCAAAATTTAAATTGTGAAATCCCACTCCAGTTCCATTTGGAACCCATACACTGTTCTAAATTTAACAATAGCTAGCTGACAAGTGTTTTATGTTTGTACAGGCTCTTAAAGTAATAGAAGAAGTGGCGGATGAATTAGGTTTGAGATATTCGCAGAAACCTCGATCTCAAGTGCCTATAGCGTACGGTTCAGAAGATGAACTAGAGTGATATCACAAATGACAATTACACCGTGGTGAAATTCGTGTCAGACCATCATCAACCTGTCTGCTCTTGATGGTTTGCATTTACATAGTGCAGTGAATGTGTGTGGTACGCAGGTGTTGTGTGACATCTGTTGAGTATACTAAGGTCCAAAAATTTTTATTAAATTAAAATAAACTGTACATATATGTATTTTATGATTATTTCCAATTATTTTATTTGCCGTGTATATATATATATATATATATATATATATTAGACAGTAGACTGCTTGTAAGTGGTGATTACGCTGATAACGATGTGAATCATTTTATCTTAATACATATATATTTACAAGTGTGTACTTGGTGCGTCTGTTTTTGTGTATGTACAAGAGGGAGAAATTTTGAGTGTTGTAGCAGTTTTTATTATGTAACCTGGTTATTTGTTAATATGTAAATAGATGCCTTTGGCCAAACTGTAAGGCATTAAATTTTGTATATATGTTTTTATTTGTAGAAGATGTAAATGTGACAGTTGATTACATCATTTATACGCTGTTATAATTACTCTCATAGCTCAGTAAAATATGAAGTTTGTATGCATTTTATGAATGCGAGGAGCCCAGAAGTTTTTTAAGTTTAAATTACCTGGGTGATATCTGGTGTAATGGTGTTGCCACTACGAACGTAAAGAAAACAACACTATAATTAGTGACAGTAGTTAGTGAACTAGTCAGATATATAGTGAAAGATTCTGTGTTAAAGAGGTACAGTAGTTTTTAAATTTTGGGGGAGGGACTGCACGTGAAAATATATCAGTGATCAAGGAAGCTTCAAATCATAAAAGAGCCTTAAATTTATGCATGCTTAATTTTAAAATGGTTGAATTATCACTGCAGAAAGTGAGATTTTGCCAGTCTTCTGCAAGCAGAACTGTATAATACGCAGAAACAACTTTGCCAAGTTTTTTTTTAATCATTCACTAAGTGACAGGATTTCTGAAATAACAGTCATAATCTTATAACAACACATTTTAGATGTAGATTTGGTAATATAGTAGCTTTCTATAAACTTGATTAGTAATTTCTCTGTCAACACAGTTTTGATGGTTTTTTGCTAAAAATGAAACTGAAGTTGTAAACCATCCACCTAGCTATGCATCACATTTCGTGTGACTTTGTTTTATTGCCATAAATAAAGCAAGAACTAAAAAGGTGTTTGAAAGGTTAAATAAAAATTGCTGGTAGCAAAAAAGCAATAAGAGTGTTTACTTGGAAGAATTAAAACATTTTCATAACAAAAAACAGCTACAATGCTTTAATCAGTCACAGAGAAAATAATTTATTAAGGGGACTAAAATTACACAAATGTAAAATAATTTTTACTTAATTCGGGGTCTCACCTCTTGTATGCCTGAAACATTTATACATTATATATGATAAGTATGTACACATTGTGTTCACACAAATTGTAGTTTTAATAAGATTAATTTCATTATTGCCCGTTTCAGAAGGTTGTGTGTGTGTGTGTGTGTGTGTGTGTGTGTGTGTGTGTGTGTGTGTGTGTGTGTGTGTGTGTGTGTGTGTTTAATATCAGTATTTTGGATATTTATATTCCTCAGAACCTTAGTAATGGATGCTTTAAAAGTGTTCATGTGAATGTGTGTTTAAAGGCAATATTTTGCACATTTATATTCCTATTTCTAGGTATACGGATTCTTAAACAATTCTTAAGAGACTTCATGCAGACCCACATTTTCCTGGTGCTTTCTGTAAAAACTTGTGAATATGTTCCATGTAAATAAATTAATAATTGTATAGCGTGGAGGTCATCCATATTTTTATGTATTTAGAGGAATTTTTTTATATAAAGAAATTAAAAAATATTGTGATATTTCGTACGAAAACTGTATATATCGTTATAGTAATATCATCATGCAATATTTTTTAATACATATTGCAATACGGCCATGGTTGTATCTTCTGCCTTTTTTTCAGTATGAACAAAGACTTTAGTTGGCATAGTATGTATTAAATTATGTTGTGTACATTATTACAACGCAGATTAATATTTTTACACTTGTGGCCATCCATTGTATGTAAATGTGTATATACAAAACTTGTATTTTTTCCTTTAATTAATTATTTTGTTTCATTCCTGCATTTGAAAAGATATTTATGTTAATAAAATATTGTTGGTTTAAATTTGTGATTTTTTTTGTCATATGCAGTATTTTGTGTTTACAGCTGATTATACAAGTTTCACGTTATCTAAGCTGACCTGCCAGTGACATACACTACATCCTTATAAATAACAGATACTTAGTTGTGATTATTGCACTGTGCACATGTTATTTAAACAAACCCTGGTGTATTAAATAGTTGATTAAGGCTGTAAACTGTTCAGGTTTTTATTTGCTGTTGAAACATGAATTTAAAAGCAAAAGAATAACCAATGTTAAAGGTATATGTTTCCTAAAGTATTAAAAGTCTCATGATGTTAACAAAATTTTATCTTTGACTGTACCAAAAGCGTGTAAGGTTATTAGTAAGAAGGCCCCCAATACTTAACCTTAACAAAAACCCCAGAGTCGCCACCACATTTTTACAGGTGGTATGTGGAAACCACTTCACTGTCTCCATGAAAACAAACCTGAAATCATTCAGTTGCAGTTTTACTTTTACAAGGAATAAGGAAGGAAAAAATTATATCAAATAGTACAAAAATTCAAGACAGTGAGGATAAGCGCATAACACTGAAAATACAGCCATACAGTGTGGTGTGCGATGAAACATAGCAATATAAATTATTCATATCTGTTCACTATTTATGGTGTAGGCCTACATAATTATGGCCTGCAGTTACCGAGTGCCTGTATTTTTAGTGCATGCATTGTTTGGTGGTTGTAAGGTGACTGCCTGACTGCAGGATTTGTCATCAGCTTACTCAGATCCCATGCTAAAGTGTTTTGTACTGGTTCTTCTATGGGAACCGTAGCACCTGCGGTTCCTTTTCACCTGGCTCAGGACTTTTGAATGTGCAACATTATGTTTTGAGCATGTACACATGTTAGAAACCATGCACTTTGCCGGATACAAGAACACAAAATCTGTGAGGTCAGATCTTCTGTTTTATGTACCGTGTACTTTGTAATATGCTGAGTAAAACACCTTGTTATAAGCCACCAAGAAGCTGCCAACTATTGCAGTGTGTAAATAATTCACTCTCCCTCCTCCAAACTACCCCCCCCCCCCCCCCCCCACCATATAGCGTATAGCCTGGATTGGCTGTGTATTCATACGTGTACTGTAGACATACTCCTACTCCCAGAGAGAGTAGGAGTATAATTGATTACATTCTGGCAAATAAGATTAGCCAGTAAATTCAAGACGTCCATTTGGAGGCTGAGCAAATTCACTGTGGCTACACCTACTCCATTAGCAGGGGGATGGGTGGAGGAAGCTCCAGGCTGTTTGAGAGGGTTCTCGTTACAATGTGGGAGAACTAATTGTTTGATCTCTTGTGAATTGACACATACCCAAGGAGACACATTGTAATGGGTCGAATTAGAAGGTTTTTTATTTTATTGATTTTGGTCTTGATTTTATAAAGATTTTAAATTCACTTCATGTATGTAAGCTACCCAATAAAATGAAATAACACAACATTAGAATGCGATTTACCAGTTTTTTGTTTTTTACATGGTAACAACTAGAAAAAGTGTGTTGGTATAACAACAGATGGTGCCGTTTCGATGTCTGGTTACAAAACAGGTTTTTGGAAGAGTGAGGGCTATTTGAGAAGCTAGTGATTTATTATAAAAAATTTATTAAAAATAATATACACTCCTCACAACTCTTACCTTTCTCGGGTCCAAAGTTCTTAGCACGAAGTCGTGAAGAATAAGCGTGACTTAGGTTAACATTATTCAAGAAATCATACTCTCAATTATATTCAGAAATAGCTGTATTTATTTACTCATTCTTTGGCATTAAATTTTATTGTCTTTTCATTTATTTATATTCCCAAAACTATCATTGACATTTACGTAATTTCTAAAAAAAAATCAAACAAACATATTAATTTATTTACTCTGATTTACAGCAAATATTCTTTGTTATTCTTGCGTTGTTTTGTCTTTCTCCCGAAGTTCTACTCCAAACAATAGATTAATTAAAATAATATTAAAACAATAGGTTCAAACAAGGTAACCTATTATCAAAGCTCATTTGTTACTGAAATAAAATATAATGGTCTTAAAAAATTTAACTTAAATTCTAGTCAGGGCCACCCAGCAATGCCCACGCTCACATTCATGCCTTATTTCCCCCTTTTATGTAAAAAAATGATAATAATCAGAATAGGTTCAGTAGAATACTCTTACGTGTGCTGCGTCATTCCTCCCGACCGCGTGGCGTATCTCACGGAACTCTCTTATTTGACGGTTATGGTTTCACTTTTGGTAGATCTTTTTGTGTTCACTGTTCCATAGCATGTTAGTTCTTTTCTTTACATTATTATACACAATTTCGATATTTATTGGAGTTGGTCGGCCGACACTAATTAAGCTCGAGCGAAATGTTTATATGAACGCGCGCTCTGAAGATGTTATTTGACTGGGCTCACGTTATACTGTTTGTACGCTTTTATTAACTGTTTTAACACTTGAATAGATAGGCCGACTAATTATTACGGCCTATCTTACACTCCCGAGGCCACTGTTTTACTTTTTCTGGCACTTTATGCTGCTGCTGGCTATCTACTATTCACTCTCTGATGACAGACTGCCGACTTTGATTCACAAAAAGCCTGCTGCTGGGGCAGTTACGCAATACGTCTGTGCAATTGTTTTGGCTAACAATGTGCATTGCTGTACTGGGGGCTCCTCACAGGTGAAGTCTGGCAATTTGAAACGTGATTGAATTGATAATTTGAATTAATATAAAATTAAACTGGGGTAGCTCACATATATGAAGTGAATTGTGCAATTTTAATAAGATCAGAACCAAAATTAATAAAAAATAAAATCCTTCTAATTCGCCCCATTACAATACCCCCCCCCCCCAATGAGAAATGTTCTGTCGAAACAGAAGAAATCTCATTGCTAAACCCCTAAGAGGACCGGTGAGGATATGTTGCCAACAACCCCCCATTTGTTCTTATACCTCATGGGTAAACAACCCCCCTGGCTAGGCGACTCTGGACGCATCTGAACGAGATCACTGGACTTCTCTGTGCGAGATCCCAACACCGAAAAATCGAACAGATACGCACTACTGCGCACCTCGCCTACTAACATGTTTCCCCAAAAAAAATCTAAATCCCTGGCTTATATCATGCCAGATCCTCAACCGATATGTTCCCCCTTATCATGCACACTGGGTCGCCTTTGGCAAATACTGGGCGCATACATACACCTATAATATTTTCTATACAAACTTATCATTTAAAATCACAAAATATTCACCTTTAAATTCACTATTCTTATAAATTCAAAATCAGATTGTATCAAAACAAAAAATCTCTTATCTGAATAGATTAATTCTCTTTGTTATTATTACTTATAAAAAACAAATAAATTGAATATTTAATTAAAACATGGACTGCCTTATCCTAACATTTGATTATACACATATCCTAAACAATATAATCCAATAACACTATTAATATTGTATCTGTGTCTTGTAAACGGCTACCGTTTTATTCTGCAAAATGTGGATAATGTACAATTTGTGTGTAATGGGTGTACGTGTCTTCTCGGTCCGTATTTCAAATGCGTGCAACTTCTGTAGATTTCGTTCGTTGCGAACGTACGAATAACCAGGTCTTGATGTTCTTACCTGATGTTCATTAGGGGTATGAAATTCCCGGTGGCGCCAAATTGTTTTCTTAAAACAATTAAAATAAAATTCAAAGGCGTATGACCAGCGCAGCTCAGGCGGTTTGAATAATTCAAATATTTCCGCCAGCTAGGCCCACTGTAGCGCACAGCAGTTCGATGCGTGGGCTGTGTAAATCGTTAGTCATCTGCTAAAATGTACATAAAATATTGTGCACCTCCTAATGAAATTATAACACCGTGGTTACACTCAATACTTACACATCTTTTATTAGTGATTGTTATTCATTTAATACAAATTATTCTAATACAAATGCTCCGGTTGTTTATATGAGACAATTACAGGGTTTGACAATCGATATGTGAATTGATCACCAGACGTTTAATGATGGCGTCTGTTGAAAATTGTATACAAGTTATTAATGTTGGTTTGTCATAGGTTCTTGAGGTTACGTTCAAAGGATTACAAATGTTTTAAAAACAATAAAAATACACACCCTTACATCAAGTAAACTTAACTAACATATTGTGTAGGTATAATTTGTTTAGCGTAGTGTAGTAAAAGTGTTTACAAGTTATGGATCATTAACAACAGCTTATATTGGTTAGTTTATAAATTGTCAGTGACTTAGTATTCTCTTTAATCTTTGAAAGTAATTGATTTCAGTTCAGTGAGATTTCGACCTTTAGTGAGATAATTAACGTGAGTTTATTTATATATTTTGGGTAATTTAAGAGGTACTTATCACTTCCGTAGTTATGGCGAATTCATACGATCTGTTATTCATGGGTTATACTATAATCTTCTTTAATTTGGTGGGTTCAGGACATCAGGCATCTTTTCCAGTTTAATTGGTAGTAATTTATTTTCTTTTTTCGTTAATGTGGCCTCAACTTCAATAATATGGCTCCAGGCTTTGTCTTATGTCTTGGTATACACTTAGTAATAACTTCTTTTGATATTTTCTATGTTTTAATTGACAATTTTGGTCACTCGAAAATTAGCGTCTATACCATTAAAGCGTCATACATACAGTAAAAAAAATCTAACGGTATTTTTTGGCTTGTTACTCCACAGTTTCCATGGTAACGTAATTATTCTACCTGGTCGATCTCAAAATAAACACATTGTTATCAAACTTTGAATTTTTTGTTTAATTTGAATAAATATTTTATAATGGTTATATTTACTTGGGGATAATTTCAATGGTTGTAATCTTTACATAGATGTTTCTATTTTCTTTCAAAGATTAGTTTGATATCTTACAAGATTGGTCTAAGTCATGTATTAGTGTTTTAGTCCAAAATTGATAATACTATGTTAATACATAATTTACTTATTTCTAAGTTTTAATATAATTCTGCCATGTTCCCTTTCGTTACTCATAATTAATATAATTTGCCTATTATTTCTTATAAAGGTATTGCTATTATTTTCTTTATAAATTCCTTACTTACTTAAAACATACTAACATATTACTGTAAAACTATTTCTTTTGGTATTTATTGCCTTAAACATTAAGCCAATAACTTCTTTCTTTAAATTAACAAATGAACAAATTTGGTGAGTGTTATACCCACACCATCTCTTTTATAACAGTAATCACCCTGGTGATTTTTATACTGAGATAATATTCTTTCTGTTTTTTACATTCACAATTATTCTGTGTCTTTCAGTCTAATATACTTAACTTAATTGCTCATTTAACATGTGCTTATGTTTTGGGTTTGTCACACTTGTTTAACTCTTTTTTCTTAAGATTATATGCTGTTTATTTTATTACACTTATCACTTCACTGTTCATCTTTGTCACTCCCTACCTATCTCTAATTACCCTTATATTTCTCACGATCTCACTATTATTACAAAGTTTTTGTATCTAATGAGTTCATGTCTCTTTTGTTAACTTCAGACTGTCACATATCATTTTATAATATGCAAACAACATGGTATTGTAAATACATCTTTCAAATAAAACATAACTTTGTATATATTGTCATTAAAGTGATAAAAATTGGTCTGAAATGTCATAATTAGTAATAATAACAACAATTTAATAATGTTAAAATATATTGTGTTAATTGAAACATACTACCTCTGTAGCAACAGCAATAATATTAGCGAATAAATAAACTCTCCAAAACCTTATACTTTCAAACACATAATGCTGAAATAATATACATACTGCTGAAATAATCTTAGTAAAAGTTCCAAAGTATATAGTAGGATATACAATTTGTTCTCTGATTGAATCACGCACACATTTCTATTCCCTGTCTGTATGAGTGTAATTTTAAACATAACAGCTGACACATCACCTATAGATAAGGATATACATACAATCATATCTACACATGGTTTTTTATGTATAACAATTGCTGAGATACTGTCATTTACAAGTTACCACTAATAAAAATTTAAACATAAATTATTAACAATAATAAAAAATTATGCTCTTTTAAAACAGTCTTGTGAGTTAATTGTTATGGCCATGTAATTTTTTATTTTCTTTTTTCTTCACTGTCTTCTTACTTTGGTTAATATCTGGCCAATCTCTGGGGTTGGGTCAATGTCAGTTGTCTGTCAGTCTAGTTCGTATTTTCTTGTTTTGTAACCACCTTTGGTTGTATTCTTCCTCCTTCACTATTGATTATATTTACTACTTTCATTCTCGTTATCATTTATCTATCAAAATATATTGTTTCTTGGCATTTTTTACATACTTATTTATATCAAATGTGATCAGGGTTTGGCAATGTTATATAATGCCCTTCCACCAAAATTGATCATTTTATAAAATGTGAATTTAAGTTTGATGAAATTATCAATTGTATCGTATCAAAATTTTTTTTTTTCAAATTCTCCTGCTTCTCATTCATTTTTTATAATTAATTCTGTATCCTTTAATTCCATTCTTCTTAGTCTTTTCTTCATTATTTTCTCATATTGCGAACTGGCTTATTGATTTTTTATTATAACTTATTCCCTATAAATCTTATTTTTCATCAAAACTACTCTTATACTGATATCAGGGGAACATCATCCCTGCTCAGTAAAATGATTGCTGGTTCATTCAACAGACAATCTCAATTAATAATTCTTAAATATAGTCAACTCGTGACTCAAAATAATAATAATAATAATCATAATCATAATATTTGTTGGGAATCTTTTACTTTTATACTTCATTATTGCTCAGTTCGAGTCATATATTGTTCCATCTTTCTTTATAGATACTATTTGAAGCCTTGTTTTTTATTGATACAATTCACATTTTTATTCATTTTTAATTACTCTTTGTTTCATCTCATTTCACATTATAACTCTTAGAACGTTTATTTCATTTATATTGTTTTGTGATCATTGGTTTGGGTAATTTTACTTCCCCTCTTTCTAAATAGTTGTGGAAGCTGACCATTTTGATTGATATATTTTTTTTTTTTTTTTTTCATAATTTTTGAATATCATAGTAAGTTATGGCTTCTTACTAGTTAGGAATTTTTTGTAGCTTATTCCTTCATAGTATGTTATGCCTTTTATGCCTCATTTTTTGGCTAAATATTATGGTAATTTAACCTTATTTTGTAGGAATGTTTTGTAACTACACTCCTCTATTGTTAATTTTTTATTTAAATATTGTAGTAAGTTGGTTGCTCTTACTTTATCTGAATGCCTTGTGACTTTTATCTCTCCATTTTTACTTGTTCTAAAATATTATTGAGATATTTGGGTAAGCTTTTCTTACATATCTTTTTTGATTTTTTACAATTTTTTATTCATCATAATGCTGATGAATAAAGCATTTTTTGTTTCTCTAATGCTTAGTGTAAGCTGTACTTACGAATGTTTTGGAATTTTGACATTCTTTAGAGATCTTTTCTTTATGACATTGGCAGACTTGTTTGTTTGTCACGTTATTTTTTTCTTTATTTAAAGTATTTTTGTTGGTTTTTTGCTTTAAATTGTTTTTTTACAGTTATTGTTGATTGTCATAATATTTCTTAATTGAGGCTTGATTGTATACCCCCTTTATTTTCTTGGTGACGGGGTGAGTGATCTCGTAAGTGTTATTGCCCTTGTCTTTTGTTATAGTGTATGGTCCCACGTATAATAATAGTAACTTTCTAGTGATGCCTTCTATGGAGCTGGGTAATTCTCTGTTACTTCCATATTCCTTAAGGAATGGAAGTATGGTGATGGCAAAAAAAATCGTGTTCGAGATTATTGCAGATTCTGATTCTACTACACTCAAAACATGAAAAAAAGTCGTTTTCCGAAAAGTGTCTGTGTGTCTGTCTGTCTGTCTGTCTGTAGATTTTTTTTCTATGGCAAACGATAACTGCCGCAAATTCAAACAGAATCAAATAATTTTTTGCATACAGCCCGGTTTTGCAGAGTTCTCGCGACCTATTGTTTTTGGTGAAGATCGGTTGAGGGAAAGGGGTAGTTTACCTGCAACGGTTTTTTTTTAGCAAGGGTAATTTTGTTTGTTTGGCAAACGATAACAGCCGCAAATTCAAACAGAATCAAATAATGTTTCGCATACAGCCCTGAATTGTAGAGTTCTCAAGATCTGTTGATTTTGGTGAAGATCGGTTAAGGGAAAGGGGTAGTTTACCTGTAACGTTTTATGTTTTAACAAGGGTATTTCCTATGGCAAACGATAACAGCCGCAAATTCAAACAGAATCAAAAGATTATTTGCATACAGCCCTAAATTGTAGAGTTCTCAAGACCTATTGTTTTTGGTGAAGTTCGGTTGAGGGAAAGGGGTAGTTTACCTGCAACGTTTTTTTAACAAGGGTATTTTCTATGGCAAACGATAACAGCCGCAAATTCAAACAGAATCAAATAATATTTTGCATACAGCCCTGATTTGTAGAGTACTCAAGACCTATTGTTTTTGGTGAAGATCGGTTAAGGGAAAGGGGTAGTTTACCTGTAACGTTTTATGTTTTAACAAGGGTATTTCCTATGGCAAACGATAACAGCCGCAAATTCAAACAGAATCAAAAGATTATTTGCATACAGCCCTAAATTGTAGAGTTCTCAAGACCTATTGTTTTTGGTGAAGATCGGTTGAGGGAAAGGGGTAGTTTACCTGCAACGTTTTTTTAACAAGGGTATTTTCTATGGCAAACGATAACAGCCGCAAATTCAAACAGAATCAAATAATGTTTTGCATACAGCCCTGATTTGTAGAGTACTCAAGACCTATTGTTTTTGGTGAAGATCGGTTAAGGGGAAGGGGTAGTTTACCTGCAACGTTTTTTTATCAAGCGTATTTTGTATGGCAAACGATAACAGCCGCAAATTCAAACAGAATCAAATAATTTTTTGCATACGTCCCTGAATTGTAGAGGTCTCAATGACTTTCGATTTTGGTGAAGATCGGTTAAGGGGAAGGGGTAGTTTACCAGCAACCTTTTACGTTTTAACAAGAGAAAAGTACTTGAAAATTTATTTAAACTTTTTGAAACAATGGTAATTGTTAAAAATAAAATAATTTTGTTGCCAGGCAATAAAATTATAATTTTTTCATTTTAATGTAATATAATATTTTTCATTTAATACAGCAATAAAAAGGCAGGTAAGACACAGCCTGGCTGTTTGGCTGAAAATGATTTTAAATATAAATCTTAGAATATGGAAGTCATGTATGGTTCTCCATACCGATATTTTTTTAACAGTACCCTTTCTCCTACCTCGTACTTAATAGTCTTTTTCTGGTTCTTAGCGTATTTATTCTTTTGTTGCTCTACCTTTTCGGCTATTCTGTTGTAGAATCTTTTTTTCTCGAATTGATATTCGGTGTTGGTGGGGAATTGGATCATATCAGTTATCTCTCTAGGCGGTGGCCGCTCAAACATCATTGTGTATGGGGTAGCTTCCATAAAGTCGTGGTAAGCTAAGTTTATAAATTCTTCAGTGGATTTCACATAATTGTGCCATTCTCTTTGTTTATCGTGGCAGTAGGTTCTCAGTATACGACCCACTTCTCTGAGTACCCTTTCAGCTGGGTTGCTGCTTGGGTGATAAACGGATGTTTTGTAAGTTTTAATATTATGTTCACAGAGCTTATTTTTCCAGAGATTTCCCTTAAATTGGGTTCCATGATCTGTTATAACGGCCGTCGGTTTTCCCACGTCTGGTATAAACTTGGTTAAGATAATCTCAATTATTTTCTTTGTTGTTGCACGGTTAATGGAGTACAACTTTGTGTATTTGGTGAAGTGGTCAAACATAATGATTATAAATTTGTATCTGTGTCTTCCTCCACTGATAGGAAACGGACCACATATATCAAGGAATACCCTTTCTAATTTCTGACTTGATGTGATAGGTATCATCATCCCTTCCTTTTTTGAATTATTGCATTTTACCTTTTGGCAAATATCACATTTTTGAATGATTTTGTTCACTTTTCGATAAATATTTTTAATGTACACTTGTTCCTGTAAAGCTTTTATCACTTTTACAGCCCCCATATGGCCGTATCTAATGTGGTAGTCTAGTATCAATTGTTCCTCCACTATAGATGGTATTACAAGTTTCCATTCTCCGATTGCAGGATTGTTTTTAATAAATAGCAAGTTGTCATGTATTTTATAATATTGTAGAATGGTTTCTTCATCTTTTAACATTCTCTCCCGGATACTCCTTATTTTTGGATCCACAGTTTGACATCTTCTTATTTCTTGGGTTATTTTTTCTAGATCTACTCTGTTTTTGATAATGTTATACACCTTAACTAATTGTTCTTTTTCACCCTCGAAAGTTTGTTGCTGTACGTTTATACGGGATAAGATGTCCGCAGCTACGTTTTGCTTCCCTGGGATGTACTCCCAGCTTATGTGATATTCCTGTAGCAACAATATCCATCGAGTTAATCTTCCGTGGCTGAGTTTACACTGCTTAAGGAATGATATGGATCTATGGTCACTTCTCACTGTTATATCGTATCCCAGAATATAAGTCCTAAATTTGTTGCAGGCGAACACGACACTAAGTAGTTCTTTCTCCGTGACGTGATAATTTCGTTCGCATCCATTTAAAATTCTGCTTGCAAAACTAATAACCATATGCTGTCCCTTCTCATCTTCTTGGTATAATACCGCACCTACACTGACATCACTCGCATCACAGTTCATGAAGAATGGCTTTTTGAAGTCTGGATGATGTAATATCACGGTGTTCAAGAACTTTTCTTTTATTTGGTTAAATACTTCATCTTGTTCGGACCCCCAAGTCCACTTGTCCTTGACTGATAATTGTTTTTTGAATTTTGCTGTTAGTTTGGAATAATTATCTTGAAATTTACGGTAATAGTTGCATATTCCCAGGAAGGATTGAAGTTGTTTTTTGTTTTTTGGCGTGGGGAATCGTTGTATCGCCTCAACTTTTTCTGACGAAGGAGATATGCCTTCCTCTGCTAGATTGAATCCTAGAAATTGTATTTTTCGGGCTATAAACTTTGACTTGTCCAGCTTAAGGGTTACGTGATTATCTGATAATCTTTTTAGTACGGTTTCCACTCTGGCACAGTGCTCTTGCCAATTTGATGATGTTATTAACAGATCATCTACGTACACGGTGGTAAAATTCAGTACATCTTGTCCCAGTATTTGGTCCATACATTTAACAAATACTGCGACCGAATTTATCAGTCCAAATGGCAGTCTTTTGAACTGATAGTTCCTCCCATCGAACAGGAATGCTAAGTATTGTCTACTGTTCGGATGTAGCTCCACCTGCCAGTAGCCACATACCGTATCCCAAGAGCTAATGTATTTTATACCGTGGAACTTCTTAAGGATTTCTTCTATTTCACCCGGTGATGTTCTATCGTTCACTATCATTTTATTAATTTCTCTGGCGTCGAGGCAGATTCTCACCTTTCCGTCCTTTTTTGGTATCACCACTATTGGACTTGTATACGGTGATTGACTTAATTCAATGATATCGTCTTCCATCATTTGATTGATTTCTGCCCTCACTGCATTTCTTTGTGAGTAAGCAATGGGGTAAGATTTTTTCTTGAAGTCAACGGGTTCTTTAAATCGTATTCGGCATTGATAATTCTTTACTTTGCCTGGAGCGTCAGAAAAAATGTGTTTATATCTGTTGTATATACTTGTGAGTTCCTCTGACTGTTGCACACTAATCTGTGGATCTTGTTCTTCTCGTTGGAAGTTTCTGATCTCCTCCAGCTTGCTTGACCATAATTCTTCATTCTTCCAATCTGTCAACATTCTTTCGGGTGATTGTCGGCAATAATTGTTTTGGATCATGTTATAGTGGTTTGTTATCAATGGTAAGTTGCCACCATTCACTATATCGGCTGACCATATTCCTTGTTCTGTGGTTAGTGATACTTCTCCCTGCCGCAGGTTAATTATGGCAGAGTGTTGTCTGAGTACATCACAGCCAACAAGTAATGAGAAAGGTAGGCCGCTGGCAACAAGAAATGGCATAGTTACTATTATACCTTTGCTATTAAGTTCCAATGATACTTGTTTCCGGACGGTTTTGTTTTGTCGGCCGGTAGCACCAATGATAGTTATATTGTTTATGGGCAGGGTTGATATGGGTACACTACTTCCCTGCTGTAGTCTATTTAATTCTATTTGGTCGATCAGGGAAACATTAGACCCTGTATCGATCATTATGGTTGATAGAATTCCATTTATTTGGGCACTCACATACACTATTTAATTGTTTCTAATGGGCATCATGTTATCATTTTCTTCGATCAAATCGTCCCTTATATTTTTCAAATAATTAGTACATACTATGGTGATCTTCTTGTCATGTGTTGTCTTATATTCACCCAGAGATTGGTCCAGTGATGGGCTGTCCGCAGTTTTCACTGGCCTTAAGCGTTTAAATGAGGGTTGACCTCATTGCCCCCAACATCAGTAGTGTTTGATGGTTGGTTAGCGTTCGGCTCCTGTTGATTATTCCGGTTATCCACGCTGTGCCTGTGATCTTCTTCGAATGGGTGACTTCTCGTATCGGGTACCTGGTTATAGTACGTTCGCCGATAGTTAGATGAGGGATAGTTTCTTCTTGGGCTCCTTTGTCTTTGCCCCCTTATGTAATTTACCTGTGGCCGGTATCCTGGATTATTGTTCTGATTACTGTTGTTTCCAGGGCGATAATTGTTGTTGTAACCATTCGACGGGAAATTACCCCTGTGGTTGTTCCTGAAGTTGTTATTATTATGGTTTCCACTTCTGTTAAAATTTCGGGGCGCGTTATTGCCCCGTGTGTTCCCTTGGTAATTGTTAGGGTTATTTACCGGTGGCTTATTATCTCCCTGTTGATTCTGTGACAATTGTCCCTCATTGGTTCTATTATTTCTGAAACTGTACCCTCTATTTTTCCTGTACTGCCACTCATGTTCATGGCTTTCCAGTAAGCTAGCCATATCTTGGATGGTCTTTACCTGGCTGTACATCCGTGCCTTTTGGATGGCGTCGTCGTAGTGGTAAGATAACTGTATTACCAGACACTCTTCAGGTATACGTGGCTCCAAATTCCTGGCCATGCAGATTTTTCCCAAGAAGTAGGAGGTAAGGGATTGTCCATTCTGGTTTTCATACCTTCCATTGCTCAGGTTATTGCGGACCATATTCTGAGTTGACTCAGACCAGTATTTAGCCTTGAACTGAGTCTTAAAGTCTTGAAGGTTTTGGATGTCTGGTCGAGTGGCAGTCCACCAGTTGTCGTATGTCTCCTTGAACATTTCGTCCAACATCCCTCTTATTGTAGTCCATCGAGTCTCTCGATTCTTGAGGATTAACTCTTCTACCCTCTTCAAGAATTCAATAGGGTTTCTTTTATAATTACGGAAATTGATGGTATCTCTGTTGTCTGTGTTCATGACATGATTATTATTACATGGTCGGTCACGCCAGGCATCCACTTCTTCCCGTAATGACTCTTCTATTCTGCGCATTTCGTCAATCCTCTGTTGGTTTTTGTCTACTTTGCTATCTACTTTATTTAAGTTACTGTAAACTCCTTCCATTCGTTCTCCCAAGTCTGTTCGTACAGCTGCTACCTCTTTCTGGTTTTCTTCCCGGACTTGGTGTATGACCTGGTCTATCTGGGTACATCTTCTGACTGTTTCTTCATGACCTTCCTCAATTCTTCTCTTATTTTCTCCTTCGAGACGGTTCATTTTATCGAGTACTTCCTTGCGGACTCCAGAAACATTTTCGTTGGTCTTCTCTAGCTTCTCCCACGTTTCCTCTAATTTGTCGTTGATTTCCGTAACCTGCTGTTTTGCTTCTTCTCGGTACTCCATTAATTGGTGTGCCATCTGTAGCTTCATTTCTTCTTTATTTTTCTCGTGGTCCTCCTTCAGCTGTTCCTTCAAATCTTCATTTCTTTGCTGAATTTCCTCCATCAATCGTTGTTGTAATATTTCATTATTCTTGTTAATGGTTTGTCTCAATTCTTCCTTCTGTTTCTGAAAATTGTCCTCCTGTTTTTTAAAATTTTCGTTTGTTTCTTTCTTCATTCCGTCAAATTTATTGGTCATCTCCTTCAAACTCTCTTCATTCTTGTCGAATTTATTGTTCATCTCCTTCAAACTCTCTTCATTCTTGTCGAATTTATTGTTCATCTCCTTCAAACTCTCTTCATTCTTGTCGAATTTATTGTTCATCTCCTTCAAACTCTCCTCATTCTTGTCTAATTTTCCATTAATCAACTCCCATAATTTTTGTAAATCCATTCCTCCTGTGGCTTCCCCCCTATCTCCAGCCTGTGTTTCCATTTCTTCGTCTTGGCTTGGTTCTGTTGTGGTTATTACTGTCTCCACTTCTTCAATCGGTGTTCCTTCCTCTTCTTCCCCTCTGTTTTCTTCCATCTCCTTCTCCTTTGCCAATTTTTTCGACACTCCTCTGGTGTGCATATTGTAACCTTTCGTAATCGCCGCTAGAATTTATAGGGTTTAATTGTGTAATTTCTTTATTATTCTAGCCCTACTAGTTGGCGCGCCACTTTGTATCTGTGTCTTGTAAACGGCTACCGTTTTATTCTGCAAAATGTGGATAATGTACAATTTGTGTGTAATGGGTGTACGTGTCTTCTCGGTCCGTATTTCAAATGCGTGCAACTTCTGTAGATTTCGTTCGTTGCGAACGTACGAATAACCAGGTCTTGATGTTCTTACCTGATGTTCATTAGGGGTATGAAATTCCCGGTGGCGCCAAATTGTTTTCTTAAAACAATTAAAATAAAATTCAAAGGCGTATGACCAGCGCAGCTCAGGCGGTTTGAATAATTCAAATATTTCCGCCAGCTAGGCCCACTGTAGCGCACAGCAGTTCGATGCGTGGGCTATGTAAATCGTTAGTCATCTGCTAAAATGTACATAAAATATTGTGCACCTCCTAATGAAATTATAACACCGTGGTTACACTCAATACTTACACATCTTTTATTAGTGATCGTTATTCATTTAATACAAATTATTCTAATACAAATGCTCCGGTTGTTTATATGAGACAATTACAGGGTTTGACAATCGATATTTGAATTGATCACCAGACGTTTAATGATGGCGTCTGTTGAAAATTGTATACAAGTTATTAATGTTGGTTTGTCATAGGTTCTTGAGGTTACGTTCAAAGGATTACAAATGTTTTAAAAACAATAAAAATACACACCCTTACATCAAGTAAACTTAACTAACATATTGTGTAGGTATAATTTGTTTAGCGTAGTGTAGTAAAAGTGTTTACAAGTTATGGATCATTAACAACAGCTTATATTGGTTAGTTTATAAATTGTCAGTGACTTAGTATTCTCTTTAATCTTTGAAAGTAATTGATTTCAGTTCAGTGAGATTTCGACCTTTAGTGAGATAATTAACGTGAGTTTATTTATATATTTTGGGTAATTTAAGAGGTACTTATCACTTCCGTAGTTATGGCGAATTCATACGATCTGTTATTCATGGGTTATACTATAATCTTCTTTAATTTGGTGGGTTCAGGACATCAGGCATCTTTTCCAGTTTAATTGGTAGTAATTTATTTTCTTTTTTCGTTAATGTGGCCTCAACTTCAATAATATGGCTCCAGGCTTTGTCTTATGTCTTGGTATACACTTAGTAATAACTTCTTTTGATATTTTCTATGTTTTAATTGACAATTTTGGTCACTCGAAAATTAGCGTCTATACCATTAAAGCGTCATACATACAGTAAAAAAAATCTAACGGTATTTTTTGGCTTGTTACTCCACAGTTTCCATGGTAACGTAATTATTCTACCTGGTCGATCTCAAAATAAACACATTGTTATCAAACTTTGAATTTTTTGTTTAATTTGAATAAATATTTTATAATGGTTATATTTACTTGGGGATAATTTCAATGGTTGTAATCTTTACATAGATGTTTCTATTTTCTTTCAAAGATTAGTTTGATATCTTACAAGATTGGTCTAAGTCATGTATTAGTGTTTTAGTCCAAAATTGATAATACTATGTTAATACATAATTTACTTATTTCTAAGTTTTAATATAATTCTGCCATGTTCCCTTTCGTTACTCATAATTAATATAATTTGCCTATTATTTCTTATAAAGGTATTGCTATTATTTTCTTTATAAATTCCTTACTTACTTAAAACATACTAACATATTACTGTAAAACTATTTCTTTTGGTATTTATTGCCTTAAACATTAAGCCAATAACTTCTTTCTTTAAATTAACAAATGAACAAATTTGGTGAGTGTTATACCCACACCATCTCTTTTATAACAGTAATCACCCTGGTGATTTTTATACTGAGATAATATTCTTTCTGTTTTTTACATTCACAATTATTCTGTGTCTTTCAGTCTAATATACTTAACTTAATTGCTCATTTAACATGTGCTTATGTTTTGGGTTTGTCACACTTGTTTAACTCTTTTTTCTTAAGATTATATGCTGTTTATTTTATTACACTTATCACTTCACTGTTCATCTTTGTCACTCCCTACCTATCTCTAATTACCCTTATATTTCTCACGATCTCACTATTATTACAAAGTTTTTGTATCTAATGAGTTCATGTCTCTTTTGTTAACTTCAGACTGTCACATATCATTTTATAATATGCAAACAACATGGTATTGTAAATACATCTTTCAAATAAAACATAACTTTGTATATATTGTCATTAAAGTGATAAAAATTGGTCTGAAATGTCATAATTAGTAATAATAACAACAATTTAATAATGTTAAAATATATTGTGTTAATTGAAACATACTACCTCTGTAGCAACAGCAATAATATTAGCGAATAAATAAACTCTCCAAAACCTTTATATTTATCACGATCTCACTATTATTACAAAGTTTTTGTATCTAATGAGTTCATGTCTCTTTTGTTAACTTCAGACTGTCACATATCATTTTATAATATGCAAACAACATGGTATTGTAAATACATCTTTCAAATAAAACATAACTTTGTATATATTGTCATTAAAGTGATAAAAATTGGTCTGAAATGTCATAATTAGTAATAATAACAACAATTTAATAATGTTAAAATATATTGTGTTAATTGAAACATACTACCTCTGTAGCAACAGCAATAATATTAGCGAATAAATAAACTCTCCAAAACCTTATACTTTCAAACACATAATGCTGAAATAATATACATACTGCTGAAATAATCTTAGTAAAAGTTCCAAAGTATATAGTAGGATATACAATTTGTTCTCTGATTGAATCACGCACACATTTCTATTCCCTGTCTGTATGAGTGTAATTTTAAACATAACAGCTGACACATCACCTATAGATAAGGATATACATACAATCATATCTACACATGGTTTTTTATGTATAACAATTGCTGAGATACTGTCATTTACAAGTTACCACTAATAACAATTTAAACATAAATTATTAACAATAATAAAAAATTATGCTCTTTTAAAACAGTCTTGTGAGTTAATTGTTATGGCCATGTAATTTTTTATTTTCTTTTTTCTTCACTGTCTTCTTGTCTCGCTTTACTTTGGTTAATATCTGGCCAATCTCTGGGGTTGGGTCAATGTCAGTTGTCTGTCAGTCTAGTTCGTATTTTCTTGTTTTGTAACCACCTTTGGTTGTATTCTTCCTCCTTCACTATTGATTATATTTACTACTTTCATTCTCGTTATCATTTATCTATCAAAATATATTGTTTCTTGGCATTTTTTACATACTTATTTATATCAAATGTGATCAGGGTTTGGCAATGTTATAATATACACAAACAATAATATTATCAGAATTTAAAACATCAATTTGATGGCAGACACCAAAATAATATATATATTTTTTTTTCTACTACCCCCTTTTAATCCCTTAACCCCTGATACCCGTTACATACTCATGTGTTCTGCGCTAGGCTTCTTGGCCTTTTCCAGCCTCATCCTAGCCGTAAACCACATCTCCCTCGTGACCTATAACTGAGTCACCGCCCATCCACACTCACTATTACCCCCCCTAGACTGTAGCGTCTAGTTGCTTTCACAAGGACTGATGCGGAAGGGGTGGACATTTTTTCTTTTATTCCACCCCCATCCTTACTTCGGCGTTACAATAAAATTCGGTATTACACCTACTAGTTTTTAAATATACACCCCTAATGGACTGCCACCCCTATCTGGGTGAAAATAGCCCTGTTCCAAAATAAGGTAGATTCCCCAAAAAATAACCCCTCTACTAAATTTAACAGACCACCGGGTTGACAAAATAAAACAAACCACAAGCCGGTTATATCAGGTAAAATTTATGATTTGCCACAATTAACTACTTTCACGGTCATGACCCGGTGAGGTCATGACCGCACTTAGGTGGAGAATTTACAGTTAAACATAAAACATAGATTGACAATTATAAAAGTTTACATGAGCAGTAATATACACGTCTTACTTTCCAAACCCTGTTTCAGCTTGAACATTTTTGATTATATCTATACAAAATTTCCTTCAGTTTTCAATTTTAAATGAGTATTGTAATCATTATCTCTTTTCATCATTTTATTATTTGATCTACAATTACATTTGAAATTTGAATCAGAATAAATTTAAATTTATTATTAAAAATCATCTTTTCAATTTATTTAATTACCAGATTAATTGGATTCTATTTACTTTCTCAAAGGCTGAGTTGCAGTAATTACCTCATTATTATTTTGTTTGAAAAAAATTAACTTCAATTCTTTTATGTCACAATAAGATTTCGCTCAAGATACTGATTCCTCAAGCTACAACAGTTATCAGCTTCCACACCTGGCTATGCACATTAGTCAAAACATTCAACACACCTGTTTACATAAACAGTCGTCTGCCAGACTGGTGTTATAAACACTCTCAGTTTCAACATTCATAGTTACATCATATACTGACATATACTTCCTTCAAATTTTTTGGTTTCTATAAATCTTTTGTTAACATATCTATCAATGTCTATTTCTTACAGTTCAAACCAAATATAATTTTAATTCACCCTTTTAGTTATTATTACTTTTTAATTACAATTTCTATTTAATACCATTATCTCAATTCATTTTTTATTATTGAATCCAAATTTTTTCACACCTGTAAGCCTTTTAGTCTATCTGATCGGTATTATAAACTTTATACTTACAGTACATTATCCACCTATTGACATGACCACAAATACACACCACATACACACACCAATATCTCCACGTAACCTCTGAAACATTTAACAACAATGTTATTTCATATCAAACAATTTAACATTTATTTATTAATATCAGATCTCATAAAACAATTTAAATCCATTGGAAAATTCGATTATACAACCTTTAAATTAATCAGAGTATTTAAACGTCTCAAATTATTGAAAATACAAGTTTCATTTCCATCAAAACAATTACAATTAGCCAATTACTGTCTTCAAAATTAATTTTGTTATTTATTTAAATTGCAACATTTTAATATTATTATTATCACAACAATTTCCATAACATACACGCATTGTTTACCTAACATTTTACAACACACACAAGTAAATTCACTACACTTATTTACAATTCTTCATCATTCATTATTCAGTTATATCACACTTCAATGTCAAAAATCAGCTAGGTCATTACTATATATTAACATATTTAAAATTGTTCATTTATGAATTTCAGCCTCCATCGTCAAAAATTAGTCTGGGTTTCACATAACAATTTTCAATTTTGTTTGCATTCCACATACGGTTATCTTGTATATAGTAACCAAAAAAAAACAATTTATTCATTTTACCATAATAATCATATACCTGGTCAACATTATTTATTTCTGTCCAATCTCCATTAGTAATTATATTCATTGTCAAGTCAGTTATTTTATCATTCATTACAACATAAGGTAAGTTATTATTATTTAAAACTGTATCATCCAAATAATCTTCACTCTCAATTTTAACAGGTAAGTGCTTCAAATCATTTAACACCTCTTTCAACTCATTATAATCTCTCTTTAGTTTATATAATTCTATCTCTTTATCAACACACAATTCTCTATCTAAATCTCTCTCATCATAACACCATATCATACCTTCAATATTACTCCAGACAGAGGGTACAAACTTATACAAAAAAGAAAAACAACTCAAATCTTCCACTAAATAGGGTCTCTTGCCCTCCAATAATAACATTTTTGAACACCTTGGTTCATCACAAATAAGGGGAAAATTTACCCTCTGCCCTACACCTTCATCTACTCTTTCTTTCCATTCTTTTTCTAATTCATCAACACTAATTACTACCTCGTTACAACATATCACTTTCTCTCTCTCACTCACTGTTTCACCATCTATTTTCAACATATCACTCTCTGATACCACCCTTTCAATTATGTCACCATTATTACTTGTGATATTGTGATTACTATCACTTTTACTTACCTCGTTAATTATTTCTTTATTACGTTTATTCATTTTATTAATCATGTCATCTAACATCGCGCTCTGTTCATCTAACATTGTTTTCTGTTTATCAAAACGTTTATGTATCTTATCAAATTGACTTTGCGCATAATTCATTAGATCGGCCCATGTTAGACCTACCCCGTTTTCCGGTACCTCGGCCATGCTTACGAAATACTATATAATACACTCTTATCTTACATACCTTAAGTATTCCTTAATTATTACTTACGTATAACCTCACTTTTCGTACTTTTTTACGTACTCCTAACCCACGCTTATTTTCACATTTAGGTGCGGTTTATTCAAGATTACATTCATAAACTCGAGTCCAAGTTCGCGGCGCCATTGAGAAGCTAGTGATTTATTATAAAAAATTTATTAAAAATAATATACACTCCTCACAACTCTTACCTTTCTCGGGTCCAAAGTTCTTAGCACGAAGTCGTGAAGAATAAGCGTGACTTAGGTTAACATTATTCAAGAAATCATACTCTCAATTATATTCAGAAATAGCTGTATTTATTTACTCATTCTTTGACATTAAATTTTATTGTCTTTTCATTTATTTATATTCCCAAAACTATCATTGACATTTACGTAATTTCTAAAAAAAAATCAAACAAACATATTAATTTATTTACTCTGATTTACAGCAAATATGCTTTGTTATTCTTGCGTTGTTTTGTCTTTCTCCCGAAGTTCTACTCCAGACAATAGATTAATTAAAATAATATTAAAACAATAGGTTCAAACAAGGTAACCTATTATCAAAGCTCATTTGTTACTGAAATAAAATATAATGGTCTTAAAAAATTTAACTTAAATTCTAGTCAAGGCCACTCAGCAATGCCCACGCTCACATTCATGCCTTATTTCCCCCTTTTATGTAAAAAAATGATAATAATCAGAATAGGTTCAGTAGAATACTGTTACGTGTGCTGCGTCATTCCTCCTGACCGCGTGGCGTATCTCACGGAACTCTCTTATTTGACGGTTATGGTTTCACTTTCGGTAGATCTTTTTGTGTTCACTGTTCCATAGCACATTAGTTCTTTTCTTTACATTATTATACACAATTTCAATATTTATTGGAGTTGGTCGGCCGACACTAATTAAGCTCGAGCAAAATGTTTATATGACCGCGCGCTCTGAAGATGTTATTTGACTGGGCGCACGTTATACTGTTTGTACGCTTTTTATTAACTGTTTTAACACTTGAATAGATAGGCCGACTAATTATTACGGCCTATCTTACACTCCCGAGGCCACTGTTTTACTTTTTCCGGCACTTTATGCTGCTGCTGGCTATCTACTATTCACTCTCTGATGACAGACTGCCGACTGTGATTCACAAAAAGCCTGCTGCTGGGGCAGTTACGCAATACGTCTGTGCAATTGTTTTGGCTAACAATGTGCATTGCTGTACTGGGGGCTCCTCACAGGTGAAGTCTGGCAATTTGAAACGTGATTGAATTGATAATTTGAATTAATATAAAATTAAACTGGGGTAGCTCACATATATGAAGTGAATTGTGCAATTTTAATAAGATCAGAACCAAAATTAATAAAAAATAAAAACCTTCTAATTCGCCCCATTACATAAAGTGGACTCGCTGTATTCATCGAGAGGCTTTGGTGGCTAAACACAATCCACGAGTTTCTGAAAAAAACTTGAAGCAGTAAAAGTGATAAATAACGTAAAGATGTAACCCGTACAATCCAGGCTATTTGATGTATTGTGCAAGGAGATGGGGAGCGATCATGTTTAAACTGAAGTTCGTTGGCTCTCTCGAGGGAAGATTCTTCAATGATTTTTTGAACTAATAGTCCAGTCAAATTAGCTCGAAAATAAGCCTTAGATAAAAAAAAATAGTACATGGCTGAAAATTTGAGGACATCATCACTACATGTCCTACTACAATTAAACAATAAGTTCACCACCACCACAATGAAAAGTTAACAGAATCGTAAAATAAAATATATAATTATAGAGGGCACAACCGTCCAGGCTAGAAAATACGAACATTAAAAGCGAAAAAGTCAATTAAATTTATTTTATAACTATAGCTAGAATTCTTCCTCTGAAAGTTCGTTGTCATCAGATTCAATATCTAGGTTTGTATTTTCATTCTCATCTTCGTCGCTTATTTCCTCTGGCAATGATGGACTGTCAATATTGTCTTCTGCTTTATTTTCAATTGCACAATTATTTTTGAAATTTTTGCATTTTTCATTTGTGCAACTACCACAAACGTCCTTAATAAAAGCCCAGTAGTTTTGCAGGAACACTGTTTTGATGTGGAATCTTTTTTACAGTAACAAAATATCTTTTGAATTAAGTTTTTTGGGGCTACTGGTTTCGACATTCGAATTGGGGTAAGGATTTGTCCCCTTTTCCATCCCCAATCTTCTGCAGGTAAATCATTAGACTTTTGTACTTGTAGACACACTCTATAAAAATATTTTACGGCATCTGAAGTTGGAGGCAAAGATTCCAGTTTTATGTATTTTGCAAGAGTTTTCTTTTCTTTGTACCTTGTTTAAACACAGATTTTTTAAAGCAGGTGTACCTGTAGTCATCTAATGTTACTCCCGTTGGTTTATTGTATAGGAAAGAAACAAAGTTTACTCCACTCTCGAAGATACATTCTTTCGATTGATTTTTTTTATAGAAGTTTCCAATCGATTTTTTAACAGTCTCATCACGTAATTTTTTATCAAATATCTTAAAAATGCTTGTCTTGCTCTTTATAAAAAACAGGATGTTGTAACGCAACTGGTTGCTGCATGAAGAAATAATATATATTTCTTGCAAAAGGGAAATTCATTGAGACTGTTCTGTGAATAAATAGTAGGCGGAGTTCTGTTTTTTTGTAACTTCAACATACACATTTCCCGTTATTCCGGGATTAATGCTGATAGAACCAAAATATCTGAGTCGTCACCAACCATAACAGGCATTTTCTTGGTAATTTGTGAAGCTGTCTTTACAATTAATAAGTCAGCATCATTTTCTGCTTGTATGACTGTGATGTTAGCATTTCTTAAATATTCTATTAAATATTTAATGAAACGAATTTTATTTTGCTTGTTTCAGAGCAAAGTATCCTGTTGTAATGTTCTACACATTTCCACATCAAAAATAATGCCAGGGCAAAAGTTTTTATTGGAGCAATGTGTTTGTTCAGCGCCTTTTATGTTATTCAAATTATTTTCGTAGCCATAAAAAACCACAATGACATTATTAGATTTGAAGTGTTTTTTAATATAAGCTATGTAGGAATTGAACATGTCGTTAAACTGATCATTTTTATTCCAAGGCACGCAATGAAGAAGCATGCCTCCATCGAGTATGAAAGTACTTGGATTTTGTTGTCCATGACGTGTCCGTTACTTAACTAAATACAACTATTTCACTAATGACTCGGAACACAAAGTTTTTTATGAGTAAAAACGAAGTTTTTTTTATGAGTAAAAACGAAGTTTTACCTTACAACCTGAACCGGTTTTAAAATTAAAAACTTTTTCAGTTTTTTAAAAGTGAAAACCGGTTGAGGTTGTAAGGTAAAACTTTATGTTTTTACTCATAAAAAACTTTGTGTTCCGAGTCGTTAGTGAAATAGTTGTATTTAGATGAAAGTACATTTGCCGTGATCAAACTCGAATTTTTCATTTTGTCACAAACCATATATTTTAGATTTATCAGTCTTATATTTTACCTTGATCAAATAATACCATTTGGGTAAGGCCCAAGCTAATAATGCATGTAACTTTTAAATTCTTCTGCAGTTCCCTCGATAACATATATGCGTTGGAACAGAAGTGTTGGATCAATAGGTATAATCTCGTCATCTAATTTTAATGAACTATTAACGCTAATTAATGGCAAGACTTTATCTTTGCGTTTGAATAATAAATCCTTGAATTTTTGCCCTTCCATTTTGCTTAACCCTATTTTACCAACGTCAAAAGCATCACAATTTACATTTTCATTGCCAATTACACCAGTAGATGTCGCCATTATTTCTTTTTGATGAGGAAAGGGTTCGTGAAAATTAAACCACTCTGTAATTTTTTTTTTAATATCTTCTTGATCACGACACTTACGGGCATCTCTCGCATCTACATGCTGATCAGACGACGGAAATTTTGTACCACAAAAACGCTCAATCTCAATACAAATATCGTACGTAAATGGTAAGCTTAAAATCCATTGATATGTCGTGCTTTCTGATATGCCCTTACCAACTATTCCCTCGACCACTTTCATACTTCCCATGAGATCTTGCTCAATGGTCATATCAATAAAATTTCCGCACCAAAATTTGTCGATTCGCCTTATAGTAGCGTATCCGTTTTCTAAGAAATTTTGTAATTCTGTTATTTCCTGAGATTCGAATTTAGTTAATAAGTCCCCTTCTCGTACAGAACTTATTTGCTCTTCAGCATTTTTAATGAATTTGGTCATTTGTTGAATTTATATGTAAGCAGACTTTGTATAGTTAAAATGCCCTGCAGCAAAAAAATATGGCATTATTTGTTTTAAATATACAAATTTCACTCTTTATGCATGATTATTATTAAAAACGCAAAATTAGAGAAATTTTAAATATATTCTTAATAATAAATTAACACAAATAGCAAAATCAAGAAACACAATCACAGCCTGTATTGTTTATTGTGCATTGAAGTTTATTGTTTTGTTAGATCACATGCTTAGCCGAGTTGCACGCACATACTCCCCCGAGTTGTGAGCAGACGACAGATGTATGAGTGCGGTACGTGCCAGCGGCAGACGTAGTTTTCAAAAGGTATTTTAAAAGGAAGCCGGCTTATAAGGTATAAATCCTTACCGAAGATTGATAACGTAGGTATTGAATATTATATTCCCAAAGTATTAAATCTTAAAATTTAAAACATAAAGCGTAAGAAGTAATAATGTGAAAAAGCACTTTATGCAGTTACTTTTGTTCTATAATTATTTTTTTTGACAATGAACAATTTAATTAAAATGATAATTGCACATTTCAAAAGTAGACTCGTTAAGCTTTAAAATACATGCTTCATATTTTAATTGGGATGAACTCTCATTGTTGTATATTGGTTTTAAGTTGTAATATTATGCAATTTTAAGAAAATCGAAATTTCGCGATTTTTATAATCTTGTTTTTTAAAAATAGTAAACAATATCAACTTTGTATGTTTTGCATTCTCATATATATATATAGTATCAGTAATTAAAAACCACGTTACCTTGTGAATAAAACTATTATATTTTTAAATATTATTTTTAGGATAAAACGACACTTCGAAGCCACCGTATATAGTACCTAATATTGTAATGAAAAAATAAGTTTTTAAAATAAAGAACGATACCCTGATTAACGAAAGAAAGTGACTGGCGGAGCGGCCGCGTGGCGACCGAGTTTGTAGTAAAAACATTCCACTTAATAACCTCGTTGAAACGTAAAATACAGGGCTAGAAATGTCTAATGAACTGTATTTTAATCATGAATTAAAGACGTTTTTAACAAATTTTTCTAATTTTTAAAATCTTTTTTCAATTAATTTACATTGAGAGTTAAATAAAAAAATACACGAATTTGAATTAAAAATTTAGGGTTTATTGTTTTTATTATGTAAGAACTCAGAGGTTAAGCATCGGAAAAACATTTTTTGTAGACAAATGGTAGTCCACCTTCTTTAGTACAATATATCAAAAATTGAGATTCCTACGAATAATATTAACGACGTTATTAATTTTTTCCAAATGTACTATTAACTCTGTTATTAATAATTTTTTTCACAATAAGCATAACAAAATTGTATTCATCAATACAAAGTGGTATGTAACCTTCAAATATTACGAAATATAACCGCAATCAGTTAATATAGGAAAATTAGAACTAACATCGCTCAACGGCGCGTCATCGAGTCAAGATACAGTAACAGCACAAAGAAAGTGGTGTATACGCTCACGGCTCACACATTGACACATAGCCAACTTGCTACGAGTCACCAACCTCTCATAAGTATATACAGAGATTTTAGTTATCTGTCTACTTATTTAATCTAATCTGTCTACCTGGAGATCTGTCAGAAACTTACATCTGACCAGACTTTTGTGGTTTAGTTGAACTACATGCTTTTTATAACGGATGGAGTGTCTTGAATGATTGTTTATCACTCTTTTGCGGTATGGTATTTATTGTTTTCTTGTTAATAAACTATTTTTGTTTTGTGATCAGCTTTAAATTGAAGTGCAATGTAATTACTGGGAAATTGTTAATCCCATTCAAATTTCTCAACAACTAATTATTTAACTATGAAATACAGTTTACAGTTTAAAACTACCAAGCAAAGCTCGGTCTACCAGATATTGCATAATTATAACAGTATTTTACTGTTATAATGTATTGAAATGTAAAAACAATCAGTAAATTACTTGTTATTATAAACATCCACCAAAATCAGTACATTTTTTTTATATTTATATTTAAGGCCTTTTCGAAATTATTATAATTTCATCATCAGTTTACACTATAAAATGTTGTTATTTGTGTTCATTATATTTCACTTCACTTCATATTGAATCTTCCACTGCCATCATTATTTGGTGAAACCAAGCAAGTCATATATTGAAATAGTTGATCATTTTCGAATATAGTCTGCTGATTCATCAATTTGTTATATTTTTTATGTAGGTATATATATAATTTTTCTAACTGTATAATGTAATTTTTATTATTATTTACTTCTATTTTCATATTGGAAATGATAACGAAATAATTACTAATGTATATAGAAAGGAAACAAATAATAATACAACAATACACAAGAATTCATCACATCCTTGGATACACAAGATAAATACATATAATAATATGATTAATAGAGCATACAAATACATAAATAACGAAAAGAAATTATATCAAGAACTGAACATCATAAAAGAAATAGCAATAGAAAATGGATATGACAGTAAATTTATAAACAAATTAAATAAAAAATACAAGGAAAAAACAATATTAAACAACAGAACAACATTAAGCAGTATAAATAAAGGCAGAAAAGTAGAAAATATAACATACCTAACTTACAAATACACATATTGAGATCTCCAATACATTATAAAGAATACAAAATTGGTTAACATAAATATAAATATGCATACAAACCAAATAAAAGTATATACAACATAATAATAAATATAAAAGACTATGATATATTCAAATTAAGTGGAATATACAAAATAAAGGATAATGATTGTGACTACATATACATCGGTAGAACATATAGAAATTTCAAACAGAGATTTATGGAACATATCAGAGCCTTTAATAATAATAAAATGGGAATCTCTAATATAGCAGACCACCTTATTGATATGAATCATAGTATAACAGATATAAACAACAATATGGAAATAGTAGAAGTAAATAATAATAAAAATGACATTATACAGTTAGAAAAGTTATATATATACCTACATAAAAAATATAACAAATTGATGAATCAGCAGACTATATTCAAAAATGATCAACTATTTCAATATATGACTTGCTTGGTTTCACCAAATAATGATGGCAGTGGAAGATTCAATATGAAGTGAAGTGAAATATAATGAACACAAATAACAACATTTTATAGTGTAAACTGATGATGAAATTATAATAATTTCGAAAGGCCTTATTTATAAAAATAAAAAAAATTTACTGATTTTGGTGGATGTTTATAATAATATTATAACAAATCAGTGGCATAATGTTTAGCAAAATTACTTGTGATTAGCATTGACAAATAAATAATAAAGACAGTACGGTACTTACAAGTATTGTAGTGTTCTTCAGCTTTTATGGAATCCGCTCATAAAATGTGTATAAATCATAAAAATACACTATTAAAACACTCTATAAAAACACTTATAGCTGTGAGTTAGTAGTCTTCAAACGAAGACGGTAGCGCGCGAATAAAATGGGTCAATAGGTTCTGACTGTACTTCCGCCGCAGAGCGCCGCGCACTGCTCTCTGTGAAATTCACTTTATATATTAATCCATTGTAGTATTCCTATCACGTACAAGGTGTAAGTTGTATATGTCTTCTACACTTAGTTATCTAAAGAGAGCGTCACGCAAATCTCATTCATATACAACTTTTAACAACTGAGTTAACAGGACATTAGAAAAAAATTAATAACGTCGTTAATTTTAATCGTAGGAATCTCAATTTTTGATATATTGTACTAAAGAAGGTGGACTACCATTTGTCTACAAGAAATGTTTTTCCGATGCTTAACCTCCGAGTTCTTACGTAATAAAAATGATAAACCCTAAATTTGTAATTCAAATTTGTGTATTTTTTTATTTAACTCTCAATGTAAATTAATTGAAAAAAGATTTAAAAAATTAGAAAAGTTTGTTAAACACGTCTTTAATTGATGATTAAAATACAGTTCATTAGACATTTCTAGCCCTGTATTTTATGTTTCCACGAGGTTATTACGTGGAATGTTTTCACTACAAACTCGGTCGCCGCGCAGCCGCTCCGCCAGTCACTTTCTTTCGTTAATCAGGGTATACATAGGCGTATAGCTGCATCTTACCTTTAAACAAGAGCGTTTATTTTTTTTTTTAATTCGAACATTATTTGTAAAACTACAAGTGAATAACTGGTTGCGCGGTGTCTAAAACTTATGCCAACTAGCCTCTCTCCAAGTAAAAACTTATGCCAACTATTCTACCTGCACTCTCCAAGCAACAAATTACTCCTACGCTTCAATATTTTTTTACATAAAAACTATTAGTTCTGGAAAAAAAGTTTTAATATATTTTTTGTGAAAAATTGTCTCTACTTTACGGTGGTAGTTTTTATTTTCACAATAAACGAATCATTTAAATGTTATCAAAAAACTGAATTTTTGAATTTTAAGGGTTATTTATGAGTGTTTTATATAGGGCTGGGGGGTGAACAATTTTTTAAAATACCCATTTGATTGCAAAACTGAAGAATTTCTAATCTTAGTGAAGAAGAGGAGACCCAGCTTGTTGATTTAGCAAGCATTAATAGTTTAAAACATGTTTATCACACAAAAAACTCATTGAGTTTTGGCTACCCGTTTATCAACCAGATCAAAATTAACTCGCTTAAAACATGTTGAAACAATTGCTGTCTTTTTGTACAACCTACCAATGTGAACAAGCCTTTTCAAGCCATCAAACATTTTTGCTATGTGAAAAGTAAAATATATATATTCAGTTTTCAGCCTGATCTTGGAGAAGACATGGAAAAAAGAAAAACGTTCCACTTATCTAAGACTTTTTTATACTCCATAAATATTCATGTAACTAGCCATTTTTATGTTTATTATTATTATAACTTTTACACCAACAGTTTTAAATAGTCATAGATTTAATCTAAAAATAAAACTATAATATAAAAACACATTTGACTCGATTTTATTATGCCAAATTCCCAGTTTTGTAATATTTATTATTAATATGGAGGAGGATAACTTCTACGTATTCAACAATACAAAAAACCACTTGGGGGCTCCATGACTAGAAGATAATTGATTATGCTTGATTATGATGCCATCTGCTAATTGACAGCACTCAGCAAATCTCTTGCATCCTTTCTAATAACCTGAAATCATGTCTACTGTCTTCTCTTATTCCTCTTTCCCAAAAGCTGGCATTTTTTGCCCTCTTGGTATTTTCATCATTCCCTTCCTTGGCTACCTCTTCTTTTCATAATTTCTCTGCACCCATATAAAACACAATAAATGAGCTTAATTATGGAAATTAAAAAAAAAAAAAAACTGTTTTGCATAGTAGTTTGGGAACTGCTGAATTCTGTTGTTATACGGGTTCTCTACAGAAATATTAATTTTACTCTGTGAACTGGACTTCTCTTATGTCTAAATATTCTAACAGTTTGTGCATAATCTGGAATGCTGATCTCTCAGTCTGGTAGTTTTAAGATTCACTCAATTGTGAATATGGATTGAACGGTACGTATATAATACAACTTGTAACCTGTAACACTGCAAATGCTGGTTTGAATAGTTGGTTCATGTACATGTAATCTACAGGAAAGAAGTAAAAACTAGCTGGTATACTGTCATGAATACAACAGATATAAAAGACATGCAATTAAAAACACGGTTAGCAATACTTTAATCACACTCTCTGCAAAGACATCAGGGATCAGAAGAAAATCAAGGTTGAATGCCTGATTTGTTTTTGAATAAAAAAAGTCTTCCGTTTGCTTACCACATGATAATTTATTTTTACAATAATCAATTATAAAAAAAAAAAATTCATATGCTTAGACATTGTTAAATTGGATTACAAAGTCTTAAATTTTCAGAATTAAAAAGAAATGAATTTTGTAACTGTGAAAAAAAATATTGTACCATTCATAATTGTTCGTGTTCAAAAACCTAATTATTACTTAATTCTATTGCTTAACTGAATATCAGATATTAAAACTCTGCAATTCACATTGTATGAAATAACTTCTAAATCGTTTGACTGGTTTGTGTTTTAATTTCACATGTTTACCATCATTTATCTATTGATATATAGTATAAATCACATAGTAAAAATTTTTATTTATTTTTATGAGGACAGTTTGTAGTAATATCTTGTTATTATGGCAGCATAATGTATGTCATGCACTTTTTGATCATGTGTTTATTGACTATAACAGTGATGGCAAAAAAGTGTTTCTTCATAATCACATAAATTACACAAGCGTGTAAAATTATAACAACCAGGTGTGCATTCTGAAAATGGTTGTACATTATCACAAAACAATTTTTAAAATAACATGCTTTAATAACGTATAAAGTTAAAACGTCTTTATTATGTTGTTTGTTAAAAAAAATAAATAATATCACATAATATACCATCGGCTGTTCTACAAACTTGCACACCTACAATACACAATACAAGCACAGGTAAGATTAGCATTTTTTTTTTTTGTTTACAAAAATTCAAAATTAGAAATATTTCAGGTACGGTTTCAATATTTTTGTAAACTGTTCCTCAGATTTAATTCAGGAGACATAAATGCTAGTAACAACAGGTCAATAATACATTTTATCAAAACAAATAAGTAGCACCAACATCACGCATCAATAAATAAAGTCATACCAATAAATTAACAATAAAATTAAATGAAAATTATTAATTTACAAACATATTTTTTTAACCTGATTAACTGTCAGTTTTTTACACACTGACACCATGTATGAACAATTTTGTAATTCAAAAATTATATATTCATTACCTAATGTTTTACAGCATACATAAATACGTCACTGCTACACAACCCAACTGTAACACCACAGTATTTCAAAAAAGACTTAACATAATTATCTGAACAAAAAACAAAAATGGTCTTTGAAAATGTCAGTCTAAAGTATGGTAAAAATAAAGTATGTGCTATGTTTGATTATAATTTCAAAACATTCTGTCCTTCAATTACTTAATAAATACAGATAAATCATTTCTTTCTAGTAATGTCAGTATCTTTGTTTTCTCAGCATTTAGTCTGGTTGAGTTGTAACGCACTAAAACTAACATATTTTCACATCAACTGAACAACATACCACAGCATAAATACAGTGTGGCCTCTCTCTTAACCGACTGTTTCACTATAGAGGGTGAAAAAATTAACTATACATAGGTACACTAATAATACGTTATTAATCCTAAATAATGAGGATCATGAAAGTGAGAATGAATCCGACACGGATCAAGAAAGAAAAATTTCTCATGCGGCTGGGAAAGACGCTTTAGAAATAGTAGCCCTTCAGTATGTTGAACAACACCCTACTTCTCAACACCAGTCGATGTACTGAATCTGAAAAAGTGGAGAGATTATACAGCTGACAGACATCAGAGTAACATAAAGCGAAAGAAAATGACCGACTTTTTCTCATAAATCCGAGGGTTTTAGACTTTTTAAGTGTACAGTGTGCATTCAACTATTTGTTTTTATGTAGGTTAATTGTATAGTAAAATATATATAACATGTTTTCGTGTTACAACTTTAATTATCTGCCTACATAGTTTACTTAACACCCAAAATCTTCATTTGTTTATTGATTAGAGCCAAAAGAAAGCAGTCCATAATTTCTTTCTTGTTTTCATAATTAAGGCAAGTCATTCATGTACACTACCATATATACTTTATTTACTGTACTCGCAGATAATTAAAGCGATTATAATTTGACCGTTTATCCAATTTTATTGTCGCACTTCATTTATAGACACAGTACAAAGTGGGATGTACATACATGTACTTCAAATATAGGCTGATTCTTTGTTCTCGACGGTCATAAATAAGCTACCGTTCTGTTTTAATCGACTTTTCCATTATCCGACCATTACCTGGTCCCATCCAAGTCGGATAAGAGAGAGGCCACTGTAACAGGAAATGTTTTTAATGTTTGTAGATTTCAGAGGCAATGGAGTTTAGAAACAAAACTGAACTTCGTTTTTTTTCCCCCACATCTTAATCACATACAATAAAACTAGTATGACTACCACACTATAAAATTTGGGGGATACTTCATACAAATTTAGTTCTTTCGCTACAGGTATAGTTAATCGTTCGAATGCCATTATTCATCAATAGCATACATGTGTGAAATATTCAATGTGTATATCATTAAATTATGGAAATCATAAACAAACAGTACAGAATTGTGACTCCACAAAACAGTGATGTTTCTGATCTTTGACTGCAGAAATGGATTCTGTCTAAACGAATTCAACGAACAAATAATAAAGAAAGTAAATCAGAAATTCACGCAGTATATACAGGGTCCGCCAGTGAAGCGGGAAAATTAAAAGTACCCAATTTTTTCATGAAACATTTATTATCAGAATTTTTTTTACAGATTTGAGTTGAGTAAAGTATGCCATTATTTTACTTTTTTAAAATAATGCCGCTCAAGTGAGAGCCATTTCTGTGTAAACATTCTTCTAATCTTGACCAAAAATTTTCCATCACTCAACGAAGCAGGTCAGGTTGAATCCGTGCAATTTCTTGTCTGATATTCGTTTTTAATTCTGGTATGGTGTGCGGTCTATCAATGTACACCATGCTCTTCAGAAATTCCCAAAGAAAAAAGTCGCATGCGGACAAATCTGGGGATCTTGCAGGCCACGAGATGTCGCCATATCTGGATATGAGTCCGTCCGGGAAGAGTTCTCTTAAAGCAGCCATGGACACACGAGCAGTATGACTTGTGGCCCCATCCTGCTGGAAAAATTAATTTCCGGAAACCTAGGGAGCTGTTGCATAAAAAATGTTCTGACCATGTGTGTGTAGTGGTCTGCATTGACAGTGTGGTGTTTCCTCTATCGTCTTGGAAAAAATATGGCCTAATAATGCCAGATGATGAAACTCCACACCACACTGTAACTTTCGGACTATGTAATGGCTTTTGATGCAACTCACCTGGGTTTTCATCATTCCAATATTGACTATTTTGTTTGTTTACATATCCATTCAAATGAAAATGTGCTTCATCTGACATAAACATGCGGTGAATAAAGTTTTCATCATCATTTACACGTCGCAATATTTCTTCGCTGAAAATCCTGCGAGCCAGCATATCGCCATCTTTCAACTCCTGGATTACTTGAATTTTGTAAAGATGAAAAGATAAGTCTTTATGCAAAATTCGTCGTAACGATGTGTCACTAATGTTTAGTGCGGATGCATGTTTCATTGCAGAACGTTGTGGACTACGCGTCAATGCTACTCGAACTCTTTCAATGTTTTCCTCTGTTCTTACAGACCTTGTTGCTCCTCTATGCTTTAAGTTTAATGTGAACCAGTTTCTTCAAACTTTTTCACCCATGACATAATTGCATGAGCGGACGGCACTCTTCCATGTCATGGAATATTGAAATGATTACGAAACAATCGTTGTACAGAAGTCACACAGTCACCATTCTTATAAAACGATTTTACGCAGAAAGCACGCTGTGCACCGGACCACTGCTCCATGTTTTAAAACATATAATAACAAATGGCATTAAATGTAAAACAACAATCGAAAACCTCCACGCCCTCTTGTGAGCAGAAAATGAACTATTGGACTTTCAAAATTTCCCGCTTCACTGGCGGACCCTGTACATGCTCTTTATTTAAAACAATACTTTCTGGTACCGTATACTGACATACTGGAAATATGACCATCTAATCAAAATTATAATAAAATTATAGATAATGTAAAACTTTACCAGCATATTATACAAACAAATGATGACCAAACATTACGGAACTAATTATACTTCTACATCTTTCTTTTGAACATATTAACAATCATTTCTAATATGATGTTCAATTCAATTAATGTGTTAATAATTCTTATTACTACACCATGAACATGAGTTCAATTGGAATCAGTTCTTTTGGTTTTTAACGTATACAGAATAAAATATAACATACTAAGTACAGACAATATTAACGCCTGGAATACAAATTAATAAAAAAAAAATTATATAAAAATATGTTTTCATTTTTAAATAAGGTCGGAACAGTCTACAAGTGACTGCATGAAACCATATTATACAAGAAAATGATAAAAACATGACAGAACAAAAAGTAATTTCCTACTAATTTAATGTTTAAATTACTAATATTTTTACTATATATTATGTACATCACAAAATAAATATTTGGTTTGATAATTACAAGACACACATTTAATAAATTTATGTATTATATATATCTCAATTTACAATAATATATTAAGTACTTATGTATATATATATATATAGAATTATAAAAACTAATAAAATGTTAACTTTTTGTTGTCTCATCTGAAATCAAAGATTTATATTATAGTTTATTCAATAAAACCTCTTTGTTTTCACTTTAATAAAACAGGCATACTGTATACAATAATTATTACTGATATAAAATTTCCATTACGCATATACATACGATATTTAAACATGCACTCAGTAAACACTACCCCTGCATTTTTCACTATCATACACCGTTTACTAAACAATGCATTCTAACTGAACTACCAATGAGGTTAAAAGTAAAGCTACACAAAAGATATGAATCAAATCACGTTAGACACAGGGTATAAAATGATTAATAAAAATTACTTTTTATCGTTGTACAGAATAGTACACAGAATTTCTTTATCAAAACTATGTAATATTAATAAAGTAGCAGCATACAAGACTTTATGATATTTTGAACGTCTAACAGCTTGGCCTGTAATTTAAATATTGCACAAGTTCAGAAAATATTTTTTATATCACATCTTAACAACATATCCAACTTGTTATGCTGGAATACTGTTAACTATATGTTCCAACTTGAGCCATCTTAACAGCTATACTTGATGAAGATTTTTAAAAGAGAACAAGATTTCAAAATACTTCTTGAATAATTTGTTAATTAGCACAGACCAGTGACATTATGGTATGAAAAACTTCAAATATACACAATTAAATTATAAAAATCATTCATACTCTGCCATTGTGATTTGTTTTCTTGTGGCGTATTGAGTAATACGTATACGAATGTTAAAATAAAATATTTTAAAGTCAGTAAGGTATTGACATGTTTGAAGTTGTGGGGGGGGGGGCTTTGAACATGATATTGATGCATCATCAAATTATTCATAAGAAACACAAATAGTTATTGTATAGTGAAAGTACAGTTATAAAATATGTAGTTTAATGTACAAAATATTGTAACCTCTTTAAAAGCACACACCCTTTTGAATTCATACAACCTTTTTTGGCTGAACTGTTTTTGCCATTTGGGGGGGGGGGAGGTCTGCAGTCTCTTTGCCTCTGGATAGTCCAACAAATCATATGTGTCAGTGTAAATACCAAAGAGACATCTGTGGGAATTGGCATATAAAACATAAGATGGAACAGAAATTAACTGAAAACGTCATGCCCATTCATTTTTGCGCTTTGACACACCAACTTTTAAAAGCAATCGCATTAGAGATCTATAGGTGACACTACTAAAAATCACTAGATACAATTTCTTTAGTTGACTGAATCAGAAATCAGAAGTGATAAGACCTTCTTCTTTAATTGTACAACACATTAGTATAAAAACACTAAAACATTCCTAAACAAGACAACTTTGTTTCATAATTTAAATGTGCTTATTTTTGTTCACCTTAATCTCTGTTAAAAGGTTTAAATAACCTTTTTAAAAGGTTTAAATTCTTTTTAAAAGAATTAAAAACTTTTCAAGAGTCTCTGCTTTGTCTTGACAGTGAAGGCCAGAATTATGGTTGGAAACTATACAGCAAGACTTGCCCTTTGTCCCCCCCCCCCCCAAGACCATCTGATAACAACAACCTTAACAGGTTATTATGCTCAGAATTTTGTATAAATGTTATTAATCATTTTGATTGGACTACACGTAATCTACAGTATCAACAATATCTAACTAGACCTAGACACACTTTATTATCTATATATAATATTTAAATACTGTATTAATTAATGTAAAAGAAGTTTAAACCTAACTTTAAAACTAATATCAACACTTGAGGGAATGCTGCGTTATGTGCAGGAGTAGTGTTTGTTCAACAAAGCCATACATTAACAATATTAAATACTGTTCATACATAACCGTTCATGTACACAAATATAAATCATTATTCACATATTATACACGGTTTAGTTGTACAACCAACTGAAAATCAACAAACACTGCTGGTTTATTACATTTCTTCTTTTCTTATTAACTTATGTTACACCGATGTTAAGTACCGCTCTCCTTGGTTTCTTCTAGGTACTTCAGAATCTGCTGTGATATTATATTTGTTGCTTCAGCAGCTTCAGGAATCAGTAGCCTGAAACATAAAATTAAAATTACGTACTTACTTAACCTCTACTTGATTTACATGTTAACTTTTAGTTACACATAAAATAATTTTTTATTTAATAATCACAAATTAAAACTTGTTGGTTGTGTTTATTCCATTTGTACAGTTTCTTTAATGATGTGCTTTAGTCACATACATACTGCAAGGCACTACCATACACCATGCCACAGGATTCTTCGCTACATTCACTAATTGTGCAGCATCTATGCCCAAGATTTCCTCGACTTGGATGTCCTCTTTGTACGAATGTCCGGTTATGAATTCTATGAGATATCTGATTGTGATCATATATAACCATACCTCTCTGCCATTTTTTGTATTATTCTATATCATTTCATTTACTTTCTGATAGTTCTGTTGTCTGATAAGGAAATTTAAATATCGGTATGGAGAACCATACATGACTTCCATGTTGTTCTAAGATTTACATTTTAAATCATTTTCGAAATTAAATATTTCCATAGGAACGACTTTTTTCTACTTCTTGCTTCAGCCTTAACCACAGTACTGTGGTCACTAACGTATACCACCCCACGTTAGTGCACTCGATTTTCACTGATGATGGGAGTCGAAACGAAAGGCACTGACGAAATGTCTGGTTTTGCAGAAAACATTGGACCACGGCCAAACAGCCCAGGAAGGAATTTTAACAACAAACTACTTCTTTGTTGCCGATAACGTAGTACACATATAAAAAATTATCCCCTCCCCCTTCAACTATCATTTTCATTTATAGAAAATTACCCCCTCACCCTTCAACTACCCTTTTCATTTATAGATATTTCGTCTACCTTTTTACAGTGGATTATTATGACCTTCTTTTCAGGATACTTTATTAATCAAAATTAAATAACTCACTCTTGTTTAAACATAAAATACAGCAGGTAAACTACCCCTTTCCAGTTACAAATCTTCACCAAAATCAATAGGCCTCGAGTCTTCTACAATTCAGGCATGTATGCAAATTATTTGATTCTGTATAAATTTGCAGCAGTTATCGTTTGTCATAGAAAAAATTCTACACACAGCACTTCGAAAAATGACTTTTCTTCATGTTTTGAGGGTAATACAATCAGAATCAACCCTTATCTCAAAAACATTTTTTTTGCCATCACAATTTTTCCATTTCCTTATGGAATAAGGAAGTAAAAAAATTGCGTTGCAGCTCTTATTATAGACTAAACAAACTGCTATTATAAACAAGTTGTAACTGTTAAAAAAAATAAAAGAAATGAGTAAGCCCCGATTATATTCTTTTCTTTTCGACTTACCTTTAAAAAGTCAGAAGATTCCCAGGGTCACCACCACATTTTTGGAGGAAATGTGGAAACCGTTTCTTTTTCCACATGAAAACAATTAAGCAAAACTCCCCTCACAGAAAAAATTCCGTCTAGGCGAACTTACTGACAGAGAATAGGTTTCGGGTAGAGTGCGTAATTAACTAAGCTACCTAACACATTATAATGAGAAATCTGATTTTATTCTACTAAAACACATTGTACCTTTTTTTAAATGTTTAAAAAAAATATATAATTTAAAAAATAAGTCAAAAGAAAATCTTCAAATGCAAATCAGTACTTTTCTTAAGTGCTTACCGCACCCTTTGTTCTTTCACTCGCTCTCACACGGTATTGAGATCTAAGATTTTATTTGATATTTTTTTTAAAGTAATTTTATTTTTAACAAAAAAGGATTTTATACGATTGTGCGAAACTGGTTAAGTCTTTATTTTTTCTACTTATCTCTACCGACAGGGAGTTTCCTGCTGGTAGCGCCATCAATCGTAATTCGCTTTCCCAACGAAAAATCACAATAATAATGTTCCAAAAGTCCAAAGCTATGTTAACATTTTTGTTTCGATTGAATTCACACCATTTTCCAAAACTTTGTTACAAGAAACTAGGTAGGCCTACCGTAACTGCTCGACCTACCTTGATTGTTCACACGCACTGTAAACTACATCTGTACTTTTCGGTGGCTGGCCTAAAACAGTTCAGTATTTAGAATTGTATAATAATTGACTTTACGTGTTAAAGGTTAACCAAGGATGTCGTTTAGTGTACTTGGCAGAGAACAATAGGCAAATACGATTAATCAAAATACATATTCATCAAGTAAAATATAACATTATTTTATTTTTTCTGAAAACATGAAATATAACATGAAAACATCTATTCTGCCCTGAGGCGCAGTTGATAAAACAAGTTACAAGTAATGATTACCATTAACATTTTACTCTCTCGTAAAATGTTAGATTACACTAAATCATCAGTGTTTGACCGCAAACCCAGCACTTCTTAAATTTATATTCTTTGTTCACACAAACACACACACTTTCATACGGTACATTTCTGAGCTCATTTTATATATTTTGGAAAATTGCCAGAATTTATTTATTATAGTATGGTTTACTTCCCTTTCATGATTCGTAGAGGTGCTCCCATGGGATGTCTCCTCGTGCACATACTGTCTAGATGCCTTCTTGTTTTCACTTTCTGATTTTACTGCCGAACTGTCATTTTGTTTCAATTTGTCACTGTTATGAATCCTGCTAATCAAAATACTGTTTTTATTTTTTAATATGTAAAAATTCACATTTTATGGTTTGCGGGCACCCGCGATTTCGTTACGTAACTTTGTGGCTGTACAGCACGAAGAAAGATGGTCGATTGGGCCTTCATAAAGATGACGATTCTTAATTTGGCGAACGATCACGTGGTCAGGTTTCATTGTTCCATTGGTGTTTCTACATCAATTTTGGTGGGATCATTATTTTGGATCGCCATTCCAGTGTTGATTAATGTCTGGGAACGGCTATGACGTTATATGTTTTGCTCACTGCTGACAAAGGTCAAATGTCGTTTGGCTAAAAATAGCTGCCTCCCTGTTGTTTCGCGGTTGACCTTGACACGAATTCGTCCACTGTCATGCGTCGTTATAATTCCAAATAAAATTTACCATTATAATTTATTTTTTATGTTTCCCCAAAAATATTCTTAGAGGGGCCTAAACGTCCCGTTACAGGCTGGAGACTGCACATCGCTTTCGTTTCTGTGCCAAGATTCCATTCAAATACGCATTTGAAACCAGTTTTTTCTGGTCACCTCCACCCGTCCCTCCTTTGGATTGACATCACTTGTTTTTCAGTTGACCAACACGGGCGCCTTATTGCCGGCCGCTCCGAAACTCTGACTTTACTTTGTCTTTGTCAACAAAATGCTTTTTGTGTGATTCACTGGCCAAAAATAAATTCGTTACATAATGTACCATTACAAGACCCCCCCAATGAGAGGTTTTATGTCTAAAAACATAAAAACTCTCATTGCCTAAACCTAGGCGGATCAGTGAGGATATGGCGCCACAACCTCCCTTACTTCCTGATTAAAAGTTGAGTACTTACCCCCCTAATCCAGTGGCTGTGGTCGTACCCGTATGACTTTACAGGACTTCTTTCATCAGGACCCAACACCATAAAGCCAGACAGGCACTCGGCGACCCTGCCCTGGCGAGCTGGCCAGCACAGGTTCGCCTCCACAGTTCCACACAGATTCTGTGACAACAAAAGCAAGAACATTATCCAATGGTCTTTCATTAATCCATATCCCTGCACTGATTTGGGTTCCTCCTAGAAGTACTGAATTGGATTGACCAAAGTACTGATTTGTGGTATCTGTAGTATCTTAACACCCAATAACATAACAATAATCTTAACCCTTATGCTAAAATAACACACACTATTTTACCCAAGTAACATATCAACGCACATAAGTATATAACCATATATCAAAATACAATTGTAAATCATATCACAAAATAAAAAAATACTCAAATTCAATGCCTCAACTTTCTAACGATTACATTTTACGTTTACTTTAACCTTAACTGGTACAATGAATTGTCCACAATTCATTAACATTCAAGTTCAAATTTCATTAACATAATCTGTCACAATATTTTATAACTTCTCAAAGGTTTAGATTTGCTGCATTTTTCTTTAAAATTACAATGTTACAATTTTACAACATAAACAATAGTTACAATTAACTTTACTCACATCAAATTATAACAAACAATATTGTTATTACAATATTATATATATACACAACTTTCACTAGTGAATAAACTTACTTTAGGTTTTTGTCCCAGACGTTTCGACGTAGTGTCCGTCTTCCTCAGTGGGATTTGAAATACAGAATGTCTGTTCAAAGTAACCGTTATGGGTTGTAGGTGTGTGTGGTGGGGGTTGCTGGTGGGAGGGAATTGGCGCTGGGATTCAAAGTGTGTGTATGAACAAGTGTATCAAAAAGTATATGTGATCTATAGTGTAATTGGTCATTTAATATGTTGTTTGGTTGTAGTGTGTGATGTCTGTATATTTCATATTGTTCTGCTGTGTTTAGTTTTCTACTTTTGGGTAAGTAGTGTAGTATTTCCATGTTGTGTTCTATGTTTGTGTAACCGTGGTTTTCATTTTGTAAATGTGTGGCGAATGTGGAGTGTATGTAGTTTGTGGTGAGGGCTTTTAGATGTTCGGAGTATCTTGAGGAAAAAGATCTTCCTGTCTGGCCGATGTAGAACTGGTTGCAATCACTGCAGTTTAATTTATAAACACCAGTTTTGCTGTATGTGTCTGTGTCTTTGTTAGTATTATTTATGTGTTTTCTGATGGTGTTGTTAGTTCTGTAGGCTACTTTATAATTGTGTTTCCTGAATGTGTTAGCAATTTTGTCTGTGTTGGAATTGTAGTATGTGAGTGTGATGTATTTACTGGGTTGTGTACTGTTGGTTTTATGTGTTTTACTTTTTGTGTTTAGGATGCGTTTGTGTAGTTTGTTTAATAAATCGGGGTTGTATCCATTTTTGACTGCTATATATTTGATTGTATTGAGTTCTTCTTGGTAGTCATGTGTGTTTTGGGGTATTGAAGTGAGCCTATGGAGCATGTAGTTGAAAGCTGCATGTTTGTGTTGAGTTGGGTGGTTGGATGAGTTATATATGACCATGTCTGTTGTGGTGGGTTTTCTGTATATTTTGTATGTGTGTGTGTTGTTTGTTTTGGTAATTGTAAGGTCCAGGAAGTTTATGCTATTGTTTTGTTCTAAATCTAGTGTGAATTTTAATTTTTGGTGTATAGTGTTAATGTATTTGTGAAAATTTTCAATTTGTCTTTTGTTGCCGTTGTAAAGGAGTAAAATGTCATCAACATATCTGTGCCAATATAAGATTTTGTTGGTGCATTTGTTATTGTTTAATATGTGTTCTTGTTCTATGATATGAATGAATATTTCGGCTAATATTCCAGATATAGGGGAGCCCATGGGTAGTCCGTCTGTTTGTGTGTAAACCATGTTATTGTGTGAGAAATAATTTTGTTCGGTGATAATTTTGGTGAGGTGGATGATCTCTTTTATGTGTGTTTCTGGTGTGTTATTTAGTTTTAGTAACTGTTCTAATGTTGTTATAGTTTCTTTTATGGGTACTTTGGTGTATAGGTTTGTTATGTCAAATGAAGCTAGTGTTGAATTGTGTGGAATGTGGACATGTTGAGTTTTATTCATCAGATCTAAATTATTTTTGACGGTGGTGTTGTTTGTTAAACTTATGTTTTTTCTGATTAATTTATCTAAGTGTTTAGCTATTTTGTGTGCGGGTGCTTGTGTGTTGTTTATAAGTGGTCTGATGGGGATATTAGGTTTGTGTAATTTTGGTAGTGCATTCAGTGTTGGGGGGGTTTGGTTTAATTTGTTTCAGATATTTGATGTTGTCAGGTGTGATTATGCGTTTTGTGTTATTTATGATTTTATTTATTTTTTTGTGATATTTTGTGGTGGGGTCTTTATTTAATTTGGTTATGTTGTTTTCAGTAAAAAATGTTTCAATTTTGTTATTTCGATCCTGTTTTTCTATTATGACATTTATGTTACCTTTATCTGCTTTGAGTATGGTTAGGTTGTGTTCTTGTAATTTACGTTTTATATTTCTTAGTGTTTGGATTGCGTTATTATGGTGTTTTTGTTCGTGTTGTGTGTGTTGTAATTTACATTTTATGTCGTGTCGTATAGTGTCGTGGTCATTGTTATGCGTGTGTTGTATGGCTGTTTCAGCATTGTAGCGGGGCATTTTTGGGCCATCTATGACTATGTCGCGTATATACCTTTTATTAATGTTGTTATTGGTAGTATTGTTTCTTAAATTGTGTTTTAGGCCTTTATCTAATAGGGTTATTTCATCTTTAGTGAAATTGGTCTTAGTTATATTTATTGTACGTGTGTGAAATTTGTGTCGGTGTAGGGACAGTTTCGTTTCTGCGTGTTAAGATACTATTGATTTTCATGTTTTGTCTTTCTTGTATTTTTGATTGGAGTTTCTCTATGTTGTTCCGTGTATGTTGTATTATGTTTTCAAGTTCTATGTGGTGTAATATTTGTGTAAGTTTTACATGTAGGTTGTATGCTGTTTTGTTTAGAGTATCTTTTTTGTAGTATAAATCATTGATTATGTTGTCCAGGTGTATTTTTTCGGCTTTACGTTTGGTTTGTAGTGCGGCATGTGTGTTATTTTTTTATTGTGATTTGTGCATGTGTGGGTATAATGTTGTGTTTGCGGGATGTTTTGTTGTATGCGATGTTCAAAGAAGTTTTTGTTACCTTTGTTACTAGTTATTACTAGTATAAACATTTTATATGTAGCTAGAGTATCGCAGCTACCCCCTCAATACAATATCTCAATACCCCATTGCAAACCATATAATATGATGCATGTTTTATATCCATAAATACATCACATTAAAATAAACATTACAAACATCACATTATAACTTTATCTATGATTTTTCTATTAAACATTTCAATTATCTAATTTTGATCATTTATAATTTATTATAAAATTCAAATCTAAATTGTTTGAATTTATTACAAAATTCACATCTTAAACCATTTCAAACCAATTTAATTACATAACTGAACTCAGTATGCCAATTATTATTCAATCAAAATCATACACATTACTACACAAAATACAATATACACACACAACTAAATGTATCCTCAGATACCCTACAGCAGCGGTTCCCAAACTGTGTTCCGCAGAACCCTAGGGTTCCACAAAAGCATCGTAGGGGTTCCGCAAAAAATCTCAAAAAATCGGATTTTAAAATAAAACCGCACGAGGCCAACTATTCGATTGTCAGTTGTCGTCCAAGCAGCAAACAAGGAAATGCATCACGTCATTTGGTTCCTAGAACTCCATGCGATGGTAGGGGGAGCACTCGCCAATAGAAGTCGTTTTATCACAGCCCAGCGTCTCAGACCCGCGTGTCCTCTCCAGGGAAATCGCATGGAAGTTCCGAGAAAATTCCTTGCGCGCACGCTAGAGCGCTCTTGGCTTTTCTAACAACATCCAGGTTCTTTGTTTTATAAATACACTAGCATACCGCTACTGCCTTCACTCAGTTTAGTTTAAGTAACACCATGGATAACTGGCTCAAGACGGGTAGGCTTTCAGGTGCCAAAAATATAGTACATGGAACTTCTAGTACTAGCTCTACTGAGACACTGCCATCTGGACATGATGAATTTCAAGAACATGCTCTTCATTGCAGTTCGGTAAGTAAAAATACAAGGATATTAGAATTACAGTAAATGCGTACACAGGGAAAAATGTGCTTGCTCGGTCAAAGCACACGCTTTGAATTTGAAAACAACTGCTCTGAACTAGCAAGCAGACAAAAACACAAGCAAAGTTGCGTTGATCTTACACGCACATTTTTTCCCGTCATATACATCTGAATTTGGTTGTAATGTGTCCTAAAATTTTAGTGAATTACAACTGAAGTACCTACGTATTATCTATAAGTTTGCGCCAGACGTAAACAGAAACACGTGAGTGAAAAACACGCTATGGTTGTTGTAATTCTCAGGCGTGGCACATTGACAGCGAAGTACCGACAGATTATATTCAAAATTGGTACCTAAACTTATACGCGGAATGAGACTTGTTACATTGCACAAGGCAAACACTTTATCATAAACATACCAATATTTTGACTACAATGTGACTTTTTGTAACAGTTGATATTTTTTTCTTCAGTTCAGTACACAAATCGTAACAATATACGAGTATTTTTTACACGTAAGCTTGTGTCACTGTTTTCGTTGTAAATTAAAACACAATTTTTTGGCTTAAGTGACATACTTTTGTTTTTAGTTTTATACATAAACAAAATATACGAGTAAACTGGAGTAAACTGAATGATATGGGGCATTGTCCATAACTATGACACTGTTATTTGGCAAAAGCTTAATAATTCCTTCAAACCACGTTTTAAATATATCTCCATTCATTTCAGTATGATAGTCCCCACTTTTTTTAGATTCAAACATTAATAGCCCCCCATTTAAAAACCCATTTTCGTTGCCAATATGAACAATTATTAAGCGTTTGCCTTTGCTAGCTGCTGGCTTTAATCCAGTTGTCAGTCCCGACAAAAAAGCTTGTTTGGGTGTTTTTATTGTGGAATCACTCCACACTTTACTGGTTGTATGTCCTTCATTAACCCACGTTTCATCAAGATAAAAAATGTGACGATTGTCATGCCTGTACTTTTTAATCGATCTCAAATAACTCCGTCGCCACATCAATATGTCGTCTCTATCAAAAATTATAGTTAATTTATTTTTTTTAATGAATTCAAAACCAATAGATTTTAAAAGTTTATGCAAACTGGTACGGCCCATATTAGGTAAATCGGGATCACTATTTACCGCTGACAGAACTTTAGTTAGGGTAGGAGCTTCTTTATGGAAAAAAAAAGTTATGGACTTTACGACGTATAGCAGTTTTAACAAAGTTATCGCATTTTCCTAAAACACTCATCTCGTGTTTCCTTTTTTTCCCTGGAGTAACGAGTTTCCCTGTTTTTTTTAATTTCACTACGTATCGTTTGGACACTTCTTTCAGATACTCCGGTAAATTCAGCAGTTAGTTTATCTAGCTCTTTAAAAGGAAGTGTTTTATATTTTTCACTAAGCGTAGTGAAAATGTTTAGAACTATTGATTTTTCACCACTTTTTAATGGTTTACCCTGTTTACGTCTGCTAACAGACGTATTTGACGGGCCGGCAGCGACATCCATTTCTAGTCACCAAATTCTAATAAAAATTACACTATATAAATATAAATAATAAAAATAAAAATTTAAACAAATGACTTTTAAAAATGTTGGTACCATAAAATTACTTTAACAATATCACACATTACAAAATCACTTGAGATACGTCACTCACTCACTGGGAAACAAAACGATATAAAAAACTTATTTTGCTCAAAATCTGCGCTTACGTCTCTTTTCATTTGCATGGCAGTATTTACAATATTTATATTCAAAATTTATCAATTTGGATTACGAAAAAAATTGCAAATGTCTTTTGGCTAGTATTTCATTTTTTGTTTTTTTGTTTGTAATAATATTATTATGCAAAATGTGGGCATGCCGCTGTATTGAGTGCCGTAATTTCGAGAGTTTACTGTAGTTTTTTCTGTGCACGAACTGAGTCAGCCTGGAGTCTGACCGCTCTGTTTTATTATTTTATTCATTTTAGGGCAAAACTGGGATGAAAGATGACCCTCGTACTAATGGTCAAGAAGCGAACATATCGACTAGTGACAGGATCGAAAGTGAAGGTTTAAGATCTTCGAAAAAAAGGAAATACGATGAATCTTATCTATCTTTAGGTTTCATTCCTACTGGAAGTGCAGAACACCCGGATAGGCAATGCGTCATTTGCAACAAAATCCTCCTTAACAGTTCCTTGGCACCCGCTAAGCTGAAACGACACCTGGAAACAAACCACCCGCACCTAAAGGGAAAGGACGTTAGTTTTTTTTAAAACCACAAGGAAGTCCAAGATGCCACTGTGGCTTGCTTACAGAAATATGCAAAGACCGATAATGAAAATGCAACTGAAGCATCGTTTCTCTTAAGTTACAGGATTGCCCGTGCTGGGAAACCACATACAATTGCAGAGGATCTCATCAAACCATGTGTGAAAGAAATAGTCGGTTGCGTGCTTGGAGAGGAGGCGGCAAAAAAATTTCATCAGTCCAATGTTGTAACAACACTGTGTCCGACCGTATTCATAAAATCTCAGATTATATGGAAGATGAATTAATTCAGAGACTGAAAAATTGTAAAGCGTTTTCAATGCAACTGGACGAGAGTACAGATGTCGCCGGACTTGCGATATTGCTTGTTTTCGTGAGATATCCGTTCAAAGAATCTATGGAAGACGATTTGTTTCTATGCGCAACTTTGGAGACCAATGCAACCGGGGAAGAAATGTTTAAAATCATCAATTGTTACATGCGTAAACATGATCTTGATTGGGATAAGTGTGTTAACGTATGCAGCGATGGTGGGAAAATTGAAAGGGACGATATCAAGAATAAAAAATGTAGCGCCAAATTGTACCAGTAGTCATTGCATCTTGCAACGGCATGCCCTTGTAGCGAAGAACATTCCATCTGACTTAAAGGACGTTCTTAATGAGGCTGTAAAAATTGTCAATTATGTTAAGTCTCGCCCACTCCAGTCAAGACTTTTTGCAAAGGCTTGTGAAGAAATGGGAAGTCAACATCAATCGCTTTTACTTCACACAGAAGTTAGATGTCTTTCAAGAGGCAAAGTCCTGGCCAGGCTTTTTGAGCTGCGTAACGAGCTTTAGGTTTTCTTCATAGGGGAGGACCTTTCCGCGCCTAGCAAATACGCCGAATTTTTACGCAACGAGAAGTGGCTCATGCAGTGTGCTTACCTCGCTGACATATTCGGGAAACTTAATGAAGTTACTACATCTTTGCAGCGGAAAGATACAACCACGTTCGCAGTGAGAGACAAAATAACATCATTGAAAACCAGACTTAACTTTTGGATCGAATGTGTAAATGAGAAAAACTTCGCATGCTTTCCTCTCCTGGCCCAGTTTCTGAGTGAAAACGAATTAGAAATCGAAGCTGATGTGCACAAAAACATTTGTGAGCATTTAATGAACCTCGTGAAATCTCTGTCGGAGTACTTCCCAGACACCAACAGGGACATCAAGTGGGTGCAAAACCTATTTGTCAACCGAAATAAACCTCACATGTTGTCCGTGCCAGAGTATGAAGATCTTACTGAAATTCAATGTACCTCTGCTTTAAAAACGAAATTTGACTCTGTGCCACTGAATGACTTTTGGGTAGGACTGATAGACATACACCCGTCAGTAGCCGAAAAGGCTATCCGTGCTCTGCTCCCCTTCACGTCCACCTACCAATGCGAATCAGGCTTTTCAGCTTATGCTTACACCAAAAACAAATTTAGGAGTAAGTTGGATGCCCCCCTGGATTTACGTATTCAGCTGTCGGACATAAAGCCCAATTTCAAAACTATTTTAAGTACAAAAATGAAACAATTTCATTCATCACATTAGGTGTAAATCTAATATTTTCTTGTACCAAAATAAATGTTTGTGGTTATATATAGCCTATACAATATTTTCTTGTCCCAAAATAAATATTTTTGGTTATATATTATATATAAAATGTTTTCTCTTTATTTCAAACCCTACTACGGCTATGTTATGCAATACACTCTGGCAATAGGAGTAGATGGAAGAAGGAAGAACGTTGGGAGAACCTAACGAGTTAGGGTTCCACGGAAATAAAATGTCTTCTGAAGGGTTCCATGACCGAAAAAGTTTGGGAACCGCTGCCCTACAGTAACAATAACGTAACCTAATAACATAATACATTTAACCCCAATACAAATTTATATACAATATACTTCACATAAAATATCATTGTTCCCCAAACTCATTACATCAGCAAGCCAAGTACTAAAAGCATTAAAACTAAATAATCAAATGTCCATCATCAACATGTGCCTAACCCCCATCATCATAGATTAGTCTAATACTGTACATGCAAATTTCTTTATTGTCTAATCTAATCTTACCTCTTCCAATATAATAACCATTTAAATTTGTATTGTCCACTATATCATAATAATCAAAAGCAGGATTATTCCATAGTATTATATCATATACCTTGTCAACATCGTGTACAGTCAAGTCGCCCTTGGGATTATTTGTCACAATCACGTAAGTCACAATATCATCATCATCATCATCTGCTGCACCAGTTACCCCAGTCTCATTATAAGGTAAGTCATCAATTTTCTCGCCTCTCTCATATGTAAAATCTGCACTAACATTTCATAACCTCTACTAACATCAAATATTTTAACCTCAACACTCAACCGCAACTCACCATAGAACTACTCCAACCCCCCTGAACTACCTTACTCCTTGCAAAGGGCACAACAGAATCACTAAAACACCTCCTGGCTCTACCAGGTAAACTACAAAAAACTAGGGGACCATTATGAGACACTATGTCTCCCCATAACCTCTGGAGGGACCTTTGCCCTCAAAAACCACATGTGGAGTCCTTACTCCACTTAAACCACAGGGAAAATTTGCACTCTGCATCTCATACTCACCTAACCTCACTTCACACACTCTTTCGAACTCATCAACTACTACCTCGCCACTAACTTCTACTCCCACTAAAATCTCATCATCACTACCATTATTCAATATTCTACTCTCTAATACTACCTTTTCAACTATGTTATCATTATTATTTATTATATTATTACAATTGTTACTTTCACTAACATCACCTACCTTAGTGTTCACAACCTGGTTGTCTTTGTTCTCGTCACATTTATCTGCATCTCTTTTCCACTTCTCAGTCCGGTCTTACATTTTTTTAATAATGTCATCACAATGCTGGTTTATTTGTTTCATTTCACCCATTAAACTAGCATTTTGTTCTTTCATTTCCCACATCAAACTAGCATTTTGTTCTCTCATTTCACCCCTTAACTCATCAAAATGTTTATGCATTTCATTAGATATCAAACGCAAAAAAATCATTATATCTTCTTTTGATGTACTTACTTTGGTTTCCTGTACATCAGCCATGTCTATAAAATTTTTAATAATACCCTTAACATAAAAACAACTACAACCCTCCTAATACAAATTAAACAATAACCCTTAAAATCAATGCAATGAACATAATTATACACATTAAATTTATACACTTAATACATAAAATCGTTACCAATAAACCAAAACAAACAAATAATAGTCCCACGAGTGCGTTACACTACGAAACATAACCACAAATATACCAAACATAAACATGTAATTCTGAAACCTTTTCGCCGTCTACCCTAACCTATCTCTGCGTTTAAGCAGGCCTAACTTAGTACATATTAAATAAATTTAACAAGTATCCTGGCACGGTCGCCGCTTGTAACTGTTACAAAAAATAAAATTAAAGAAGAAATGACTAAGCCCCGATTATATTCTTTTCTTTTTGACTTACTTTTAAAAAGTCAGAAGATTCCCAAAGTCCCAGGGTCACCACCACGTTTTTTGGAGGAAATGTGGAAACCGTTTCACTTTCCCCATGAAAACAATTTTGACAATTAAACAAAACTCCCCTCATAAAAAAAATTCCAGGGCCGTCTAGGTGAACTTACTGACACAGAGAATAGGTTTCGGCTAGAGTGCGTAATTTACTAAGCTAACACATTATAATGAGAAATCTGATTTTATTCTACTAAAACACATTGTACCTTTTTTAAATGTTTTATAAAAATATATATAATTCTAAAAAAATAAGTCAAAAGAAAATCTTCAAATGCAAATCAGTAGGCTACTTTTTTAGCGCTTACCATACCCTTTGTTCTTTCACTCGCTCTCACATGCTATTGAGATCTCAGATTTTATTTGATATTTTTTTTTAAGTAATTTTATTTTTAACAAAAAAAGGACTTTATACGATTGTGCGAAACTGGTTATGTCTTTATTTTTTCTACTTATCTCCTCCGATGGGGAGTCTCCTGCTGGTTGCGCCATCAATCGTAATTCCCTTTGCTGACGAAAAATCACAATAATAATGTTCCAAAAGTTCAAAGCTATGTTAACATTTTTGTTTCAATTGAATTCACACCATTTTCCAAAACTTTTTTACAAGAAACTAGGTAGGCCTACCGTAACTGCTCGACCTACCTTGATTGTTCACACGCACTGTAAACTACATCTGTACTGTTCGGTGGCTGGCTGGAGACTGCACTTCGCTTTCATTTCTGCGCCACGATTCCGTTCAAATACGCATTTGAAACCAGTTTTTTTCGGTTACCTCCACCCGTCCCTCCTTTGGATTGATGTCACTTGTTTTTCAATTGACCAACACGGCGCCTTATTGCCGGTCGCTCCTAAACTCTGACTTACTTCGTCTTTGTCAACAAAATGCTTTTTGTGTGATTCACTGGCCAAAAATAGAATTTGTTACATAACATACCATTACAAAGTCATAACTTTCAACTGTCCTTTGTTAAATTGATAAAAGTAATGAAGTTCAAAACCAACTGTTCATGAGACCGGTGAAGGACACTAGGGGTCTGCTGTCATCATGTGGGGTGTACTGTGGTTCAGGTAAACATTGGCAACAACGCAAAGCATAGTATCTACATGTGAATTGGTGAACACACCCGGTGCTGCTGTTTGGAGCAGGCGGAGAAGTCCGCAGTCGCCAAGCATGCTCTTGCCAATGCACACCATTGCGTACTCTTTGAAGAGAACAAGATCCCGTTCTTGGTGGGGGCAATCACAAATATTTAAACATCTCCAATTATTTTAATTAAATTAATTATTGAAAACAATATATTTCAATTATTATCAAAACAATTACAGTTCATTAATTACTGTTTTCAAAATTATTCTCATTATTTGTTTAGTCTGTCCAAATATTATTATTATTATTAAAACAATTTCTACTACATACACATATTGTTTACATAAAATTTTACAATACCCACAATTAATTTTACTATCAATTATTTACAAATTACTCGTCATTAATTATTCAATTTATCACACTTAATTTTCCAAGTCAGCAGGGTCATTACCATAAATTACAATATTTAAAAATTGTCCATTCACTCATTTTAATTTCAACCTCCATCATCATACACCATAATCACATTTTTATAACATAAATCATTGTCATCCACATACAATTTGTTATTATGATTATTATTATTATTATTATTATAACCCATTAACTTTATTTCATTCATTATGCCATTATAATTTATAGGATTATTCCCTATTAATATTTCATAAATCTTGTCAACATAAGTTATTATTGTCCAATCTCCATCAGTATTATTGGTTAACGTCAGGTAAGCTATTTTATCATTTTTTATCTTCACCCCTTCTAACCTTTCTCTCAATTCATTATAATTTCTCTTTAACTTATATAATTCTATTTCTCTCTCAATACACAACTCCCTATATAAATCTCCCTCACCATAACACCATCTCACACTTTCTCTACTATCCCACACAGAGGGTACAATAAAAAACTTCAAAAAACAATTATCAGTAGAACACTTTTCTACCCAATACCTTCGTGAAGACTCTTCTTCACCCCCCTTAACACCTCGGAAAAAATTTACCCTCTGCTTCATACCCACAATATAACTCTCTTCACCCACTCTCTTTAACCCATCAACACACACTAACATTCCATTCTTACATTCTAAAACTTCATCAGTACTCTCAATACTTACCCCATTATTTTTTAACATCATATTTTCACTTATATTGTCATAATTATCACTCCTACTTACCTCAGAATTGTAATTAACATCATTATCTTCACTAGTCAATACTTCATTATCTAACACCACCTCCTCCACTATTTCGTCATTATTAATATTAGTTAATTCATTATTAGAATTATCGTTATTACTCACCTGGTTAATTATTCCCTCACTATCATTAACAACATTATTATCACTTACCTGTTTTGATTCACCTGTATTCTCCTTTAATTTATCTGCCTCTCGTTTCCACTTCTCGTCTTGTTTTTTCATATCATTACTGAGTCCCTTGATATCACTAATCATGTCATCTAACATTGCGTTTTGTTTATCCAAACGTTCATTAAACTTGTTGCACATCATAATCATCATATTCATCATATGTGTCATATCATTACTTACCTCATTGTCTACCACTTGATCAACTTTATTCTTGTTAGATTGATCTGTATCTCTACCATTTCCTACCCCCATTACACTATCATCCTTATCGTTAGGCCTATTCACTGTCTTATTTTCTACCACTATTACTTCAACTATCTTACCGTTATTATTTGTCATCTCACTATGTTTTTTAATTTCTGCGAATATTCCCTCTTCTTGTTCTTCCATTCGTGCTAAACTACCCTCCAGATTACCCCACTCCTCGTCTGTCATTTCACCTACAACTCCTCTAAATTCGCTTTCCCATTCATTCCATTCGAAACCACTATCATTTTCTTGTACCTTAGCCATGTTTAAAAGATTTTTATTATAATACCCTTTATACTACTTAATAATTATCATACATATTAATTATTATACATTTTACTTCACAATACCCGCTACAAAACATAACCCATATCTACGTCTATTTTACGTACACAAAAAATTTTATTTTTATTTCAAACAACCATTCTGCTCTCCAAGTGGCCTATATTTATATAAATTGTCCCTACGTTCGGAAGCCAATTGTGATTTTATCTTTTAGGTCACATTTTATATTAAAACTCAATTGCTCATTATTTACTTTCTAAATTTCTTCGGGCGCCATCTTGCCTTATTAACTATTGCAAGAATATATGTACTTACCATTTTTCGGGCCAGATTCTTTTCGGCGAACTAAAAAGAACAGAAATGGTTGTCGAAATAACGAAAAACTTTATTTGTTCCCCATGATTTAAATTTTATTGGTTACTAAAGTATTTCAATTTCATCATAAACAAATTATTCTTTTCTCCCTCTTTACCCTGGTTAATACATTTAAAATACAATCATGTTAATGACAAAACTTGTTAATGAATAATAATTATTTCTACCTTGAATCTCTTGTATACGAATTTACTTACTCACAATACAATAACAAGCTCTTAAAATAAATTTACTAGGGGAACACAAACCAGCCTTCTTTGTCTAAATACTTTCTCACATACACACACACACACAGTTACTTAAGCCTTTAGAGATCTCATTTTATGTTGAAAAATTTTATTTCAGTCTATTAAAATATTGAATATTTAAATTTTCATTGAAAGTTTTGTTTTATCCTGATATGTTGCTTAGCTGTTCATTGAGTCCTGAAGATGTTACCCGCACAACATAGCTAGCTGTTTTCACTGAATTTACTGGTTCTATTGAGTTTGTATTAATTATTTCACATTTTGATATACTATAATAACGGTATTGACCGTTTAAGTGTTTAATTTACATTTTATATGTTATTCACATTTTTACTATTTTGCGGAAAGACGCAAATTACGCACAGCCGGCGGACGCGACGGTTACATGCGTCCGATGCTTATAGATGTTGTTTGCCGACTGCCTTTGTTTTGTCAGTGCGACGAAGCTGCTGGCGCTGACACACCTACATTCCAGCTTGGGGATTGTCGCTGACGTAATATCGTACGATCCTCTCAGTTACATAGCTTGTTTACCGTTTGTAAGTCATTGGAGCTGACCTTGACACATTCTAGCTTGTTGTTTTCTGCATCTTTATAATTTTCATGAATAATTCACCATCACTGCCGCCAACTTCACTACCAACAAAATTTACTTTCTGTCCCTTTATGTTTACGTTTTCCCAAAATTATTATTACATCGTAAAAAATGCTATTTGGTTTTTTTTTTTTTTTTTAGCGAATTGACCACTTAGGATCACGCTACAGCTTTCTTTTTCTTTGCCTGGAGTTTCCTCTGTCTCCAATACTCCTTCATACGCTCACTGGCTTGTTTCCTTTGATCCTCTGTCCAAGTTCGTCCACTTCTTGTGTCCAAGTTGGGTCTTCCTGCATCTTGAAACAATTCCAGATTTTTCACTGTACTCCTAAATTCACTTCTTTCTAACATTTGGGACTCTGTGATATTCGACCGCTATTTGCTTTTATTCAAAATACAAATTTATTTATTTCCCCGGGTAGGCCAAAATGTCCCATTACAAGTAGCATACAAACAGTGCATAATTATTCATTGTAAAAAAGTGTATACATTGTTTGAAGTGGTTTTGTGTAAAATAGTTCTTTTATAATCTATAAATTTATACAGTGTAATAGGGGACAGTAGTGTTTGGAACAAACATACAAACTACAGTGTGTAACGGTACAGGTAATACTGTCCTGGGACATTTGTGAATTTGGGTAATTTTATTGGGGAAAAGTTATTAGCTACAGAATCGGCGATCCAGCAACTGAAGACAGCTATTTTTAGCGATCCGAACTTTGAACTTTGTGCAGTTGGAATCAGGCTGTGATGTTAGTAAACTAACACATTTAAATCATCAAAATATTGCTCTCCCACTTACCTTTTACTCTTCCTCCAGCCCAGAGTTACGTCACACGAACGGTGTAATGCAAGTGTGATTATAAGGTTACATAACAAACGTACGCTACACTCATTTGTTTGATGGAATTCAGATTTTATTTCATTTTATATTATTTCAGATTCTTTAATTACTCATATTTCCTTTCCAATATAACATCTTACGGTTTATTACCACATGAATAACACGCCAAACATTTACTTTACATTTAATTTACTCTACCTACACGTTTACTTAAAAGGTTCATTTGCATATAAAATCTTATTCAAGTGGCTTCTGTTTAATTTTCTTTGGAATTACGAGACATTCTTTTACATATCCAGCTGCAGACTTTAACTTAACAACTAATACAACTAACTCTTTAACCTACAAGACAACCCAGTAATTGCCCACTCACTCATTCGCACACATACCCCATTTAATTAAGCGCTTTTTTCTTTCATTTTATATTTTTATGATTAATTGATTTAAGATACTGTTACATGGTACCGGCGTCCCTGCAGGTCACTCGTTGATCTCCATGAGTTCTTTGTTCACTTTTGTCCGAAAAGTTTCCGCTGTTACTTTCGATATTAACTGGTTAAATTTTGCACTGTTTTATGGTTCTGGACTCACATTTCTATAATTAAAATTTTTTCTTTAGCACGTGACAGTATTGTACAGCCGGCCGACTGTAGGTGTGGAAAGCGACAACGCAGTTCTCCCAGCGTCTATATAAACCACGCCTTCTTCATTCATGGCAACTTTGTTCGTGATTCGTCGATAGAGATCACATGACACAATAATGAGTCGTCACGTGATATCACCTATTGAGCGAGTATAGGTAATTTTGTCCTGTCTTTGGGCTCGCCACAAAGTTTTATTTATCCACCAATGGAAAATACACGCATGTGCGCACAGGCTTGCATTCCAACGCTGTTATCATTTGTGCCAAGCACGGACTGATACGAAATTGCATACAGGGTGTCCAATCGAGCATGTCTGAGTGACCGTAAAGGGTGTCCAAACAAATCAGTCCCAAATAATTTATAAATTGAATAAAAATATACCCTTCAACATAGTCCCGTTACAAGACTACATGACGTCAAGGGCCGCACCGTGATTATTTCACTTTGGAATGTGTGGTGGGGTCAGCAATGCCTTAACATATGGCTACGTAATACAAATTAAACAATAGAACGAGACCACGTGATTGCCCCTCCAGCTAAGATTTTGACCAATTTTGCTCGCCCCAGTTGAATTCATACTCTCGTGCTGTACGGCCGTACAAGTCAGCGGACTTAAATATCAGCCCAAATGAACAAAAAGTGTAAAATGTAAATCAACAAAATGGAAACATTAATTAGAACATATTAACAGTTAAATTTTTTTAAAAGGAAAACAAGTAGAATCAGTGAATAAAATAAGGAGTAATCGACATGGTGTGCGTGGAACAATGTGACGCCTTCTGGACTAAATTTCAAGATAAGTAACATGGGGGGGGGGGGTAAAACAAAATTCCACGAGGGATGAACACAATTTAATATCATTCTTTTTGATTTTGAAGGAAATGTTTTAATTACAAAAAATTTGAGATCTCACAAGGGCATGGGGTGTGTATGAGTGAGTGTGTGTGTGTGTGTGTGTGTGTGTGAAAATTACAAAATAAGAAGTGGTGGTTTGCGTGAATAAATTTAAGCTGTGTTTAAAATTTTGTTCTATTTTGAATTTACATATAATAAATATATAATCATAGAATCAATGTATTGTGTATCGTTTAAATTGTAACAGGTAAGGGAGGGAGAAAGAATATTTTGTTTATGATGGGAATTAGATGAATTGAAAGTGTTTCGAATAAAATAATTGATGGAAATACAGAATTGAAATAATGATAACTAATAAAACTTAATTCATTGGAAGCAAGTAGATTAGTTATTTATTTCAAATGACCTCATTCTGGTCTCTAACTCGCTTAACAGAATCCTGGACCTAGGTAAGTAAAATATGCAGTTGGCAATAGTTTCAAGATGGCGTCCGAAAGTAGATGCAAAGCTACAGCTGATTGTTTGTAAACAAGTAAAGTAAAAGTGAAAATAAAAGTAAAAAGTAAATAAAGTTACAAGTGAGTAGTCTGATTCATCTGATTCTGGTTCAACAATCAATTTGCCTGATTTAATACTATTAAGTTTCATTGATAACCATTAATGTGCAGTTTAAAACAAAGATTCTTCATTAGTATTTCTTTATTACTGTACTATCTATGTATAATTATGAGTTCAGATGAAGAGTTGTTAGTACCTAAAGAAAAGTGTAATGTGGTGCTGATCACTCATTCTGTTTGTCACAATGCAAATTTTACAGATAAGAAAGAAATACTGTTGGTTTCAAATATACCAGATGAAGTTAAAGCAATTCTTATGGAGATTAGGAAAAACATTACCTAGTTGCAATTTATGATTACATCATTATCTCTACTATACTGAATATTATGAAAATAACCAAAAAAGTGTTTGCGACCCAAGAATGTCCACAAAAAGGTCATCAAAGCAGGTTTAAGACCAATATCTCTTAAATATGCTAAAGAAGTAAAAAGAAAAAAAGGGATAATATTAATTCCTGGAAAAAAGATTTGTGATAACTGTAGAAAAAAATTGGCGTATAAAGATCAAATTTGTACACCAGAAGAAATGTTCAAGATTTGTGACTAGCATTTTTCAAAAATAACATTTCAATTCATCAATACAGACAATGTAAAAAATGTAGAACCTATGTTAACTTTGCGTTTTAGTGATCATAAAACTGTTATTGGCACAAGGTCCTTCCATTATTTCCAACCACTATCCAAAACCGAAATAGCAGTAAAACGTATCAGCAGTGACAAAGATTTTTCCTTAAGATATAGCTTTTCGCAAGAACTGCAACTTCCAAATCTCCAACCAAATACCTATGTAGGCTGTGTCTATGAAGAAAATTTTATTCATATAAAATTAAGTATTAATTAATACAAACATAATTTGCTGCATAGATGTACCTGAATTAAGTGCTTAGGTTCAGACTATCCAAAAAAAGTATTCAAAATATTAATGCTACCTGGGCAAGGAAAAATTAAGTTTCATATCAATCAAGAAGCACCTGTATATATTATAAATATCCTGCAATACCATTTAAGACTGAAAAGGTAAGCTAACTCAAGAAGTAAATACCTAAGCAAGTAATTATTTTTAAAATAAGGACAAATCTTCTTTAAAATCTATATTTTTTTAGTTTTGACAGGTAGTTAGGCCTTGTTATACTGATAAGCCTAATTTTAACTGAAGGTTTTAAGTAAAAAAAATCCTCATTGGCCACACAAGATAGGATACTATGCAAAATATTTCAATGAAATATCAAATATAAACTTTGTACTTAAATTATAAAATGATGTCATTAAATAACCATGACTTTTATTTTATGCTATTACATTACATTTCATCCTCTTTCAAATGAGACCTTTTTCAGGCTCATAGGACCAGACAGAAAAAAGTTATAACCATTAACATAAAAGCCTGCACAGAGAAAAAAAATCACAATTGCCAACTTTGAAGTGGAAAAACAAGTTTTACATGAGTCTAAATGTTATTTTTGACTTTATATTTGGAATCCTTGTAAAATTTCAAGTAAGTATTGTGAGTTTCATAGCTTAATATTAAATAATAACCATACAAGTAGAGTTTTTATTGAAAAGTGCCCTTTAGATCTCGCACCGTGACTAACAAATCGGCTAAAAATGGACTTTTTTTCAAAAAATCATTTAAAAAAACTAAAGCGAATTTGCCAACAATGAAAAATACACGTTGTTATATTTGTCCATAGATGCTGTAAAAAAATTTTCATGAAAATCTGAGATGGTGGGGTGTACACCCCTGGATGATTTGACTTGGAATGACCCAGAGTAGAACTGGCAGTAGCTGTATTCATTTTGCTTCTTTAAACTGATTGAACAGTATACTTAAAAAACTTTAAAAGGACAAAATTTAAAAACTTTTATTATTAAATAATTAGTAGATAAATGATTACAAACTTCTTAGTCTATAACCACTACATACAAAATTAAAACTAATTTTTAAACACACCAAAAACAAATATACTATGAAACAAATCCCCCAGTGAGGGGAGACATGCCTTCAGATGTGATATACACGACACATTTTTATACTGAACATGCAGGCCCCCTTCCATTGTCATCCACCAAAGTCCACATCACCTCCAGCCTTGTGAAAAAGACATTTAAATTAATGTCTACCGAGCTACTCCATGTACAGTTGCATTGCACAGCAAGGTTCCGTGGCATCACGCTCGCATCATGTCAGATAATATTTAACTTCATATATTAGCTTTATATTAGTTTTTCTAATATTAGCTTATTAGTTTTTCTGGGTAACTTAAAAAACTTAATTCATAAATAAAAATTAACTACTTTATGAATAAATTATTTGGGTAGACACTGTCTACCTTGTCTTCCCTTACACTTTACCACTGGTCTCACAGGTCATTTAACACTACAATAATTCAATGTTAATTCCACCTACCTGTCCATATCAGAAATAACTAGACTGTCTCCTCGCTGATTTCCATATTTAAATGTGATCAACTCGGGATGCTTCTTTTTACATGTTATCTTTGCTATTGCTGATAGTGGTCTTTTGATGACAATATGTGCACTGTCCTTCTTTTTGTGTGCTTCTCTCAGTACATACACATGCGACTTGGTCACCAGCAAATAGCTGCAACTTTCACAATACAATCAAGCAGCAGTAACTTATACACATTATTTTTATATACAGTAGAGCATCGATTATCCAAACATCCATTAACCGAATGATCTATTATCCGAACTCAATAAAAAGTGCAATTATGCACTGTACTGTACAGTAATGTACTGGACACGTGTAGGCGTAATAAATAATTGCATATTTATTGAACATAAAAAATTGTATACTATAAATTATTACAGTACTCTACAGTAATAAATAAACTCTGTAGCTATACACCCTTACAATCGATAAACAAAGAATCGAAAAACACATCAACAAACTCCGATAAACACATTTACAATTATTTTACTAAACATTATGCCACTGATTTGTTATAATATTATTATATACATCCACCAAAATCAGTAAAGTTTCAATTTTTTTAAATTATTGAATAAAAGATATAAAGACTCTGATTATTCAATAATTTAAAAAATTGAAACTTTACTGATTTTGGTGGATGTATATAATAACATTTACAATTGATAAACAAAATGTGTCAACGGAAGTCTCTGTCACCGAATGTCTGTTTTTTAAATTAATATTATAGTACAGTGTTTGTCATTAAACTCTAACTTTGTTTAAATTAACTTTTGTTTTTTTATTAATTACACTCAGTTTTAATTCAATTGTTTTTAGCCTTAGTAATACATTACAGTACAGTATACAGGTTGCTGTAATTATATAACAGTATCTTAGAAATGATTTTGTAATAAAAACCTGTGTTTCTGTAAAGAGAAATCATGTTTTCAATTTACAATCTATTATCCGAAATATCGATTATCCAAACGGGGCCCTCGTCCGCTCTACTGTATTACAAGATAATACAATTTTTAGTACAAACTTCTCTAAATATTTTTACTGTAAATTAGGACAATTTAATAAATTTTAAAAAGTTTTCATTTGCAATCATAATAATCAGCACGATATAGCCTATAATGTGGTTCTTCACATAAGTACAGTAACATCAATTATTTTCACTGTTTTAAAAAACTTCTTTACATCAATACACTTAAAGGACATTTTGCTAGCTTACAGCAATTGGATAGTGCAATTTTTTAATTATATTATCACTGAAGATTGTGTTGCAAAAAAAATGAGAACACTGATGCTGCTAACAAAAAATGTTCACACATAATAATCGTTTTGAAACAAAACAAATTCTGAAAAAACGTAGCTTGATGCATACACACGATACTCATAGTTACAGTTTTATATCTATCATCCAAGTATCCACTTTCAATTATATTACTTCTAGCCTTAGACCTTCTAATTGGGTATAACACACACACACACACACACACACACACACACACACACACACACACACACACACACACACACGGGCTTAATGTATAGTTATCTGTACTATAAAATCCAATCGTGCAAAGACAATTGCAATAGCTATGTTGAGAGGATAGTTAATGCCAACATTCCACTGTTGGTCCATACATATGCTCATGTTGAACAGAGGACTACAGAAAGGTCAGTAACTAGATATGAGACTACAACATAGCCATCAACTGGTGGTGAAGATTACAGGGTTTATAAAAATTAACGTTCTCTCAAGGTATGCATATTTATGTATCAAGAAAATAACCCTTCTGTGAACATTTTTACCTGAACATACACAGTCAATGTAAACACTTCTTATAATAAAAAGAAAAAATACCTGTCATACATGAAGCCATTGACTTTTACTTCCTGGCACTTGAACGATGCGACAACGTCTGGTTTTTTCAACCACGCTGACAAGGACACGGTCTCGAGTGTTCCTATGTCTTCTAATTCCTGAGTATCTCCATCTAGATCTAGAAATAAAACAATTTTGTTTTAACCGACTTAAATGTTACACTAATCAAATCTCTTTCTAAATAACTATGTGCATATTATTACATTTAAAGTAAACACTGCAATTGCATTTACATACATCACTTTACACCAAAATTATATGAAACGATGAAGACTATTTTTTTTTTTTTGTTACACCTGTAAATATTGTAAGAAATCATAGACTCTGACTTGATCAAAAAAAAAATTACTAATATGTGTAGAAAAAAAAATTAAAAATAGAGTAGAACTTTAGAACTGACATATAACACTGTAGTGTGTAAATGGTATAGTACACTGGATACAGTACCAAAAAGTGTGCATAACCTTGTATCAATATGTACCAACAAACTAAGGTTATGCGAAGCTGTAGTATAAATATTAGAGACAGGTACAGAATAGTTTTTGTTTAATGTACGTATAAAAAATTATTAAAAATACATCCAAAAATTGGTTTACCAAAAATTAATAGGAAATGGTAGAACTAAAAGTTTTATATATGAGTGGGTAAGAAGTTGAACATTGCTGATATAGAAGATATTCGTGATCCGAACCAAGCCTTCATCCCCATCCTTCCACCATCCTTTGGAATGAAGAACTCTGGCTGACTGTGCTGGAGAAAGTTTCGTATTTAAGTCATGAAACTAAAAATTGTGATCGGAATATGTGTGTAGCGCACAGCAGCGTTTCAAGAAGTAAATAAAGTGCAAATGTTACAGTAACGAAAAATTAATAGGTTAAAAAAGTGTGTTCGAAAGTACTGACTGCGACACTCGAACTGCGCAGTACTCAACAGGTATGTGGTTGTGAAGTCTACATAATTTTTTGACACTATTAACTTTTAATTTTTCAGGAATGTACAAAATAAAAAGATCTAAAAATTAATTAAAAAAAGCTTTTCATACAATTGGAACTATGAATTTAATTAGGACTATTTTTTGCAACTGCGTAGTTGGACATGAACCACTATAATCAGGTGTTAACCAAGTTAAAGTGATTAAATAATTTTAAAATATTAAAGCCATGAAGAAAATAATTTTTGGTGCGAATACAATTTCAAAATTGAAGAATTTGACAATTGAAAGCGAGTTGTCATTGAATTCGGCCATGAGATCAGGTGTCTGATGGAGTTCCTCCAATTAATAGCGATGGCATAAATAAGATTACCTTCCATGCAGACAACAGCGAGGGCGTCTCTACACTATAACATCAATCTATATAAGTATTTTATCATCAAACAAGGTAGGTGATGAGCTGAGCAATGAATTCATAAAACTATATGCACAAAACTATAAAAACTAAAGGCCTTATTAAATAAAACTGTTAATAAATAACAATTGTAAAGAGTAGTGTGTGTGTGTGTGTGTGTGTGTGTGTGTGCGAGAGAGAGAGAGAGAGAGAGAGAGAGAGAGAGAGAGAGAGAGAGAGAGAGAGAGAGAGAGAGAGAGAGAGAGAGAGAGAGAGAGAGAGAGAGAGAGAGAGAGAGAGAGAGAGAGAGAGAGAGAGAGAGATTAATAAGAAAGTGCTGAGTGATTTGATTTGATTTTATGTGATATAATTTAATTTGATGCAATTTAATCTGTAAATAAATAATTAGTTATCATACTGTTACAACATTACAGAACATGCTACGTGTTTCTTGGCTATTCCAGCAGAATCCAGCTGTAATGTGTGTGTGTGTGTGTGTGTGTGTGTGTGTACATATTGCTGCTACTTTGAGATGAAAGACAATTACGTGACAGTTGTCACGCGTCCGCAACGAGACTTTTCCAGATCATACTGGTCCACGCGCACAGTGTTCAAGGCCGCAATAAATTACGTTCTAGTTTTTCTAGTACGAGTACATGCATATTATGGAATAGTACATGCATGCTGGAATCTCAGCGGGTATAAATACAAGACTTCAGCTACGCTCAGCTCAGTTTGAGTTGCGATTTACACCAGTGTGGTTCGAAGTATTGTGGCAAAGTGCTGTGTGTTTTATAATTGTGCGGGACAATTGTAATACAGTTGTGTTTTATATTAGTTGACATTTTTATTGCGTGTGAATAATTTTTATTTGATTTGTTGTAAGAGACTATCTTGTTGGTTACAAACTGTTTAACTGTGATAATTAAAGCTGGTGATTAGTAGCTTAATTGGTGTCTTGTATTTTGTTTTTCACTGTACCATACGACGATCAAGGAGACCGTCATAACAATATGTGATCATTTGTTATACATACATGTATAGTTTGAAGTCACTCAAGGAATTGTAGATTTAAAATCAGAAACTCTGTTTATTTTTTGAAAAAAGTAATGTTAATTTTGCATATTAAAAAAAATCACTTGAAAATGTTATGTTTCAAAATTTGACTGGAGAAGAAGACATAACTAAGAAACAATATTGGAATAGCTGAGTCACTATCTACACAAAGTTGAGAAACTATTTTTAAAAAGTTAAAATATAACACATACAGGTGAGCTAACATGTGCTCAACGGATCTGCTTAACATTCCTGGAATTCAGTTACTTCTGTAAGAGAATTGTTGTCATCGTTTAGTATTGTTTGTTTTTTATGGGGATAGTGAAGCAAAGAGTTGGTTTGCAACCCTGCATGTTCGGTTTTTGGGATAGTGAAGCAAAGAGTTGGTTTGCAACCCTGCATGTTCGGTTTTTGTGGTTTGCTTCCTTCTTCTGTTAACTCTTTGATCAGTGACAACTTGGATAGTATGTTGGGTCTCCGATAGTGGAATTTCTTGACTTTATAAAATGTAATTTAATGCAAAATTATAGGGAAATTGATTAAAAATATATAATAGTGTTGAATGGATTGTCTCCAATTTATGATTTATCGAAAATAGATACTTCATTATCCGATTCGTAGTTCGTAACATACTCATGAATTTCACCAGCAGTCAAATAGTTAAAACTTTTGCAAAGGTACTAGAATAAAATTGTACACACTGTATAATATACATAGAATGAACAATATGAGTTATTTCTAAAAGAAAACACTTTTCCCACCTCTACACTTTTGCAAACTAAGCACAACAAAACCTCCAAGCACACTTCAGCACAATGCACCAAAACATATATGAAAGAACGCAAACTTTCACCATAGCCACATATATTATATAAAACCAAGACTGAATGAATATCAAATGTTTAGAAAACAATTCACTAGAGTCCAGCATGAATAGCATTGGAACTAACACTATCAGGAATACTCAGGCAGCAAAAGCTGAAAGCGTACATATACACGATTACTGAATCTGGCCCCTCTGAGAAAAAACATGTATATACTGATCAAAGGGTTAATGGTAAATAAGAGTTTGGGGCCACACTACTCCTTCACCGTTTCTACAATTACAAGCTTTACAATTAATAACGATGTAGGTGAAAATATGATTACACGTCTTTACATTAAAATCCTGGAAGATTATTTTTTTATTCTTGGATTTCGTTGTCCATGACGTGTCCATTACTTAACTAAATATCACTATTACTTTAAACGGACTCGGAACACTAGGGTTTTTATAAATAAAAGCAAAAAGTTTTACCTTACAGCCTTAACCGGTTTTCACCTTTAAAAGGCTTCTTCAGAGGCTGCCGCAGGTAGCGCTGTCTGTCTTGTTGTGGGTGACGAAATCGAATTTCGAAAGATCGATGCTGTGTGTGTGGGTGAGATATGTTCGAATAATGCGTGCGATTTGAATTGTGTCTGTTTGTTTAGGATGTCGTTTTTATTTGTTTTTGTGTGTTTGTATATTTCCAATTGTTCTAGAGTGTCTAGTTTTCGGCCTTTTGTGTGTACGTGTAGAATGTTCATGTTATTGTGGATGTTTTTATATGTGTGGTTTGCTTCAATGAGGTGGTTTGAAAAGGTGGATTCTGTAGTGGAGTGGAGTGCCTTTGTGTGTTCAATGTATCTCTGTTTGAAGCTACGTCCTGTCTGGCCTATGTAGAATTTACTGCAATTTGAGCAATTTAGCTTGTAAACAACGGGTAGATCGAATTTGTTTTGTGCTTTGTGTGTGTGTTTTGATAGTGTGTGTTCTGTTTTGTTAGTAGTTTTGTAAGCGATTCTGTATCCTGCTTTTTTGAATTTGTGGGGTATTTTTTCAGTTTGTTTGTTGATGTATGTTAACTAATCATGTAATACATGTATGTAATTTTAATCAAAATTGTTCGACCTAAATCATTTTGGACTACCTTATGGAAAAGAGGTACTACTGCCATTCAAAAATAGTTCTAAGTTATTTCATGAATAATTCTCAGTCGGAAACATAAAACCAAATTAAAAAAATATTGTATGAAAACAACAATATTACTGTGAATTATTACATAAAATACAGCAACAACTAAAGATATCGTACCTGGAGGATCTTGATCATCATCAATGCTAAAGACAGGAGCCATATTGCGATACCGTTTGCCCACTTTGTCACTACTGCTAACATGGCGCTCAGTATTGTTCACGTTCCCAGTCGGATTCACAATGTACTCAAGCAGCTTACCTTTTACTTCAGCTGATTTTAATTTCACTGCAGCACTGAAAAAATATTAACAGCAAATTATATACAGTTAGATTAAGTTCACAAGAGCACACGACTATTAACAACACATTATCAATAAAATTTATAAAATTCACTGATATGAATATTATTCATAATGAATATTCTTCCCTCTCACCCCCCTTTATACTCTCTCACACAGTCTCTGATGTTCTGAATGGAGTTTATTTCATCATTTTTCTTTTCTTTTTATGGGCAAAATTTCCCCACTTTTGTTACTTACACGTTCATTGTCCGATTGTGTTGTATTGTCAAGCGATTCCTCGGTCTTCTCATGCACAACATGAGACCGGTATTTCGCACTTACACGTAGTTTGTACAGCCGAGTCACTGTACTTTGAACGTGTGTACTGTCTGACTGTTTGGGCTATATTTTTGCAAAGAATCTCTCTCTCTCTCTCTCTCTCTCAGCAAGTGTCGCTGGTAATACGATAATACAATTAAAAACTTTTCATTACATTTTCTTGCACCGGACGCTACTAATATTATTCACCGACTCATAGTCTTTTGTGTACTAATTTGTACAGTCTCAGTCTTTTGTGAGACAGGCGCGGTTGCTGGTTGTAACGGGGCTAAAAGGGAAGGGTTTTTATTTTATTAAAAAATTTTGTAACAATTCATTTCATATGCGTGGCCAGTCACATGTTGAATCCAAATCGTAGCAAACAAAGAACGGTAAGGTGAAGTCAGTACAATGGACTGTGCGTGTTGCACACAACTTCGTAATTCTCCGAATTGTAGTACTGTGTAATGCGCCCAAACGCACTAACCTCGGCGGAGCGCATAACCCACGCTAAACAAAAGGCGCACAAGATGGTTGAAGATGATTTTTTCCAACATGTGCTCAGAGACACGACGGAAACGTAACTAGACCATGCCTTTACAGACGTAAACCTCTGGACACCAAATTTCGTTAACGTCCAACACACGGGAATTGCACGTGGTACCATGAACAGTAACTATGACTTTAACGTACCAGGCATTGGTTTCCATCCTGTCGAGAAAAATCGAGGTAGAAGGGACTAGGCAGAGCTTCTTCCCAGTTTCTCACCGACGCTTACCTGGCCAGGTAGCCGCCCACGGGGCTCATCAATAAAGTTCAACATCCAGTAAAAGTGAGTGCCGTTTTTTCAGAAATGCGGAAGTGAACGCAGTTTCGGCAGAAAAAAAAGCATACATTGTTTCGGACAGAAATCGCGGATTTTGTAAATGATGTGCCATGAAGTTGGGGAGTCGCCACGTTGCCGGCAAGGGGTGTATGTTTAATTTTGAATAATAAATGGGTCTATCTAAATAATAAAAGGGGTAAATTTAATATAATGTGAATGTGAGTATGAGCAGGCTGGGCTGCTTTCGTTAAGGTAAGATTTTAGTGGTATCAGATAATGTCATAAATATTTCAAGTAAGTTGTATTTATTTTAAATTTTGGCTAGAAGTAATAAACTGAGTTAAGAGATACAGAAATGAATAAATGATAATGTGAAGTTTAAAAATTTAAAGAATAAAATAGAATTTAATTTGTTTCTCTTTATAAATGCGAGTTGCGTCTGTTATTAACATAACCTTGTAATCACACTTGCATTTCAACGTTCGTGTGACGAACTCTGGGCTGAAGAAGATTTTAGAGGTAAGTGGAATATGAATAAATTTTGTGATTTTAATTTATTAATAAGGAAATAACTATCACATTTGGTGCCACGAACTTGGAACGAATTTTAGAAATTAAATTCCACACCTACAGAGGAAATGCAAGTTGATTTCAAGGTTAAGTGTGTAACGGTACAGAATTGTGTGATCCCATAGTTTTAATTTTATTCCACATCAATTCAGTTAATTTTCAATTGTCAGACTTCACCTGTGAGGTGCCTCAGTACAACACTGTTAGTCTAAACAATAGTCTAGACGCATTGCGTAACTGCCCCAGTAAACAGTATTACAGTAAACATATACAAAGCCCCAGGCTTTGTGAATTACAGTATGCAGTTTGTCATCAGAGAGGGTACAACAGACAGCCAGCAGCAGCATACAGTGCAGTTTATTAAAATAGAACGGTGGCCTCAGGTGCAAGATAGGCCGTAATTAAGAGTCGCCCTATCTTTTAAAGTACTAAAACTAGTATAAAAAAGCGTATAAACAGTATAACGCGCGGCCAGTTCTATTGCAACTCACAGTCCGCGCGGCCAGCCCACAACAACATCCAAGGGCAAGTAAAGTTACGTCGGCCGACTTTTTCATATTCATAATGTGGAACCAGTGAACCACTTAACTTAACTTTAATTAAAACAAAAGAAAACAGTATCGGTCTATCCTGTACAATAACGGTATAAATGTGAAGTGCGAAGTGATTGAGTAAACATTAGTTTCCACGTGCGATGGTGTAAACAACTAGAACTCAGGATTTGGTTAAGTATAAATGAACCCTTAAGTGACAGTACGAAAAATTACGTAAAGTACATAAGCTTGTGTGTATATGTTGTAGATGTAGATTAAAGGTTAGTGAAACAAAATTTTGTAAATTTGCCACTTAAAAATGGCAGGTAATGAAAGCAATATAAATGAAACGACTAGTGTCGACAATTGTGATGACTCAAATATTATGAATAATGTCGAAGTCCACTCGACTCCAAACGTGAGTCAGGAAAATAAAACAAAAATCAATGTAGATGAAACAAATAGTACAGATGATTCGGGGATTCAAACAACCCCAAAATTAAGTAGGGAAAATAAAAGTAATGATGAAGTCAGCTTCACTGACAGTAATATAGAAAGTCAGTTAACAGAGTCGAAAATAATGAAAGACATTGAACATCAATCGACACCTATCCAAAATAAACAAGCGGTAGATAGTAATGAGAAAGTTATGAATATGTTGCAATTAATTTTGGAGCAACAAAGTATTAAATTTAACGAAGTACAAAGTAGTTTTGACGCCAAGTTTGACGAACAGAAAAGTAATTTTAACAATAAATTCGAAGTACAGAATAATAAATTTGATGAGTTAACAACCATATTAGTGAGATCAATAAGCGTTTTGAAAACAATAATGAAGAATTTATCAGTAAACTTAATGAGTTGAATACTAAAGTAGATAGTTCAATAACAAACTTAGACATTAAAATTAATGAGATGGATAGTCAGATATCAGAAAGAGTTGATAAACAAATAAATGAGAATAATAAGAAGTTAATAAATTCAATAAATGAGTATAATCATGAGATGGAATTTAAAATTAATAAATGTAATACTGAAACCGAAGGTAAGCTTAATAGTGTAGTAGTAACGATGGAAAAAATGAATCAGACTATCGATGAACATAAAAATAATACAGATCTCAAAATCAATGAAATCGAAAGTAATTGCAAAACAGAGATACAAGCTATACAAAATACAGTGAATATTATAGATAAGCGTAACGTACAAGTTGAGTGTTTCAATAATAATAAATTTACAGCAATTGAGCAGAGCATAGTCAATGTTAAAGATGAACTGAAATAGTCATAAATAAAAAACTTAATAGTGTTACTGAACAAATAGTCATTACTAAAGATATGAATAGCGATATTGATTTGGAATTGTTTAATTGTGAAAATAGGGGGGTACACCCTATGGAATTTTTAAATAGAGTTAAAGAATTCAATCAGTTTTGTAGAAGTAGTTGGGAAGTACAGCTGTTGAAAATAATGAAGTGTTTTAGAGGGAATTCCGCGGTATGGGCGGAGGTACATAAAGTAGAGTGGGTAAATTATCAGAGTTTTGAGACGGCCTTTAGAGAGAAATATTGGTCGGAAGAAGAACAAGAAATATTGTGGAGTAAAATTATGGGACCAGGTAATTTTGGGACCCAAGGGGGCAACGTAACCATGTACGTAATGCGATTATACAATGAGGCCAAATATTTAGAGCCACCGTTACCATTTCGATCATTCGTCCGTCACATAAGTAAGCATTTGCCTAGGGAAATACAGATTACCTTAATGACCCGAGAGATTCTAGAGATTACGGAACTAGAGAAAATATTGGATATTTTTCAAAATATACGGGAACGTGATATGAGTAGGCGAATAAACACACCAGTAACACATATAAAAGGTAATTATAATCAATCCCGGGGAATACCAAATTTTCACTGAGGGGCATGTGGGGGAAATAATGATAATCGAGGTGAGGGTTGGAGATGCGCCGACTGTAATGTTGATAACTATTCAATAAGAACCACATGCTTTAGATGTCACAAACCAAGAGAATATCAACGCAGTGAGAGAACGTATCAGCCACAAAATCAACCGCAGAGAGGAGTCGAGAACACCAGAGGAGCACCGAGGGGAAATGGAAGCGGAAACATAGGAAGAGGAGGATATAGCCAGGCAGTAGCAGGCCCATCCACGGGAAACTAGAAGAGACAATGGGGAACAGGGCCCATCCATTGTCGGAGGAGAACCTGGGGGTCCAAGAGGAGTGTAACTACCGCAGCAACATAATTATCAAAGACATGGCAGAGGAGTTATTGGAGGAGGATGCTGCAGACATGACAGAAGCCAAAACTGGACTGACGGAGGTATTTGTAACCATAGAAGGTAAGGATTATAAAACATTGATTGACACAGGTAGCGAGATATCAGTAGTTTCAGAGAATGTACTGGGTGAATTACAAAGGGTAAATAAAAATATTCCATCATTACCAGTTGCGGGAGTAACAGTAGTAGGGGTAACTGGAGTACGAAGTAAAAGAGTTACTAAACAAGTACAATTAAACATATACATTAATGAAATAGAATTTGAGAATACTTTTCTAGTAGTTAAGGGTTTGAATTTAGATATAATTCTGGGAAATGATTTTTTGGAGAGAAATAAAGCAGTAATTGATTTTAGCCAGAGAATAGTAGAATTTAACAAGGGGCATGAACCAGTCAGGGTAGATTTTAAGAGGTTGTTAGATAAAGTTAGAGTTACGGGTGTGAAGATGATACAGAACCTAGTAGGCGAGGGAATTATAGAAACAAGAGTGAATGTGTGTCAAGAGAGTGAGAGTTTGGAGAATGATGAGAGAGTATGGGAAACTAGGGCAGATAAATTTTTTAATGAGGGTGGAGTTGTAGGGAGTCCCCAACGAGAGGAGTTGTGGGCAGTTTTGAATGTTTTAGAGATGTGTTTGCTGAGTTGCCTGGAAAAGCCAGGGACTACGTATGCGAGTTGAAGATTCGAGAACACTCACCCTACATGCAGAGAAGTTATCCAGTGCCATTTTCGAAGAGGAAAGCCGTTCAAGAAGAGTTGGACCGCATGATGGAAGGGGACATCATTGAAAGATCCATATCGCCTTACTCTAATCCATTGGTAGTGGTCATCAAAAAGGATGGAAAGGTAAGATTGTGTTTAGACGCCAGAAAAATTAATCAGATTATAATACCTGACCGGGAGTCACCGGAAGCCATGAACGAAATTTTTCAAAAGTTTAGTGGAGTCAGATATATGACGTCCTTAGATTTAACAGCAGGCTACTGGCAAGTTCCATTAGCTCTAGAGAGTCGGAAATTTACTGCATTTCTTTTCAATGGTAAGAACTATCAATTTAAGCGTCTGCCATTTGGACTAAACACTAGCGTAGCCAGTTTTATAAAATGCTTAGATATGATTTTACAACCCAAGGATTTAGATTTTTTAACTGTATATGTTGACGATATACTGATAGCATCAAGAACATTCTCTGAACATATAGAATACGTTTTAAATAAATTGCAACAAGGGGGATTAACTGTTAATTGGGAGAAATCAAAATTCCTACAAACTGAGGTACACTTTTTAGGTTTTATTATCACTCCCGAGGGTATTTTAGCAAACCCAGACAAAGTAGAAGCCATTATACGTTTTTCAGAACCAAAAAATATTAAACAGTTGCAGAGGTTTTTAGGATTATGCAATTTTTATAGAAAATTTCAGAGAAACTATGCGCATATTACCTTTAAATTAAGTGCGGTTTTACAAAAGAATAAACAATGGAAATGGGGAGAGGAGGAAAGAATTGTTTTCGATGAGATTAAAGAGAAATTCAAAAACATGATAATGATGAATCACCCCGATTTTCAGAAAAAGTTTTATTTACAGACGGATGCCAGCAACATAGCCTTGGCACAGAGCTTTATCAGGAGGGTGAGGATCAGGAGCACCAGACCATCGCTTTTGCCAGCAGAAAAGAACTACACCACGACAGAGAAAGAATTGCTGAGCATCGTCTTCGCGGTGAAGAAATTCCGCACTTACCTGCTAGGAAACCAAACCGTCATCAGGACCGATCATAAGGCCTTATCATTTCTAAACACACATAAGCTGACACATAGCAGATTAACCAGGTGGGTATTAGCTTTACAAGAGTACAACTTTTCCTGGGAGTACATAAAGGGGTCAGATAATAAAGTACCTGACACTCTGTCCAGGGTAGATACTATAGATAATAAGACAGGGAGAGATCTGAAAGAAATAGAAATTTTTCGATTAACCAGGGAAGATAGAATTTTTGGGGAAGAATTAAGGGATATTAAAAACATACAAAGGTCAGAAATTAAATTAGGTAAGATAATAGCTAGTTTAGAGGCAGATATAAATGGTTCAGAGTATAATACACATTTCCAGATATATAAGGGAATTCTGTTTAAGAAAGTAGAAGGGGGCGAACGGGATTGGAGGTTAATGATACCTGATGAATTAGTAGATAGAATTATTTGGATTGCCATATAAGATATGGTCATTTTGGTGCGAAAAAATGTACAAGTGTATTAAAAGAATCTTGTGTTTTTAAAAATATGGAGAAGAGGGTTAGAAGAGTAGTAAGAGTTTGCGATTTGTGTCAAAAGTCTAAAGTAGTAAATTACAGGGTTGAAGGGGAAATGAAGTATATTAAAGTAGAAAGACCTTTCGATTTAGTTGCAGTAGATTTATATGGGCCATTGCCTAAAGGTAGAGGAGGAGTGGTATATATTTTTGTTGTTTTAGACACTTTTACCAAGTTTGTTAGGTTGTACAGCATAAAGAGAGCTATTAGCAAGGTGCTCAGCGGAAAGATCACCAAGGACTACATGATCAACGTAGGGAAGCCGAAGGTAATTTTATCTGATCATGGACCGCAGTTCATCAGCGGCAAGTGGAGACAGACTCTTGGCTGGGAAGGCATCATACCCAAACATACGCAGTTTACCATCCACAGTCGAACCAGGCGGAGTGGGTGATGCGAGAAATCGGCAGGATATTCAGGGCTTTTGTCACTCCAAACACACAGAGTGGCCTTTGTACGTGAAGAAAGTGGAGGATTGGTTAAACAGCACAACCCACGATTCTACAGGATTTACACTGTACGAATTAATCAAGGGAAACCGTCCACCCAGAATATTAGAACAACTTTTTGAATATCCACCGGAAGAAAGAGTTCTAGACAGAGATGTAAAAATACAACTTGCAAACGAGAGTCTGCTCACAAAGGGAGAGAGGAGAAAGCGGAAGCATGATGAAAAGGGTAAGTGGGTTAAATATGAGATAGGACAATTAGTATTGGTAAGGAGGCATGACTTGTCTAGTGCACAAGATAAAGAAATAAAGAAGTTTTTCCTCTTATATGAAGGACCTTATGAGATTGTAGAAATAAAAATGAATAACGCATATGTACTACGTAATCAGGTAACACAGAAGATAGTGGGGACGCAGAATGCAACGAATTTAAAATTATATTGGTCTAGGTAAAAAAAAAATTTTGTTGTTGAATTTTAACATGATATTTATGTTTTCAGAAGGGACTCTCCCCCATTTTCGGGCGGTCACGAACTTACCAGTCCTGGCCGTGGTTTTCGGCAATTGGAGGCGGGCCATGGTTGGAGGATCTTCCTTCGGGTGGTGAAACAATGATGGTCCGACTCCACCAAAATTGGTCAAGATTTGAAATTACACCACATTTGAATGGGGAGGGGGACCCCTAAAGGTACGTGACACAAATTTTTTTTATTCACTCAAGGTGCAGCGGCCAGGTGTACCTGTCACGTAACAGCACTGCCTTCGAGTGTTTATAAATAATGGAGGCTATATATATATATGAAAGGCAGTGCATGCAAATTAAAATTTTAGTGTCAGTGGCGAAATTAAATTTAGCCACTGACAGCAATTCCAGTGTAATCTGAAAAGATTGAGTTTTGTGGCAAAGGGGATGGGGAACAGGTAAACGGCAGATTAGAATAAATGGGAGATTGTGAGGAATGGGTTTTGTGTTAGTAAGAGGACATGAATTCAAGAAGTAGGTTTACCGCGTCCCTATTCTCTTTGCGGCAGAAACCCCGTCTTTCAGGACGATTACTACCTTACCAACGCTTATCATAGTAATACTAGACAGCCTCCAATGTAAATAGTTATCAAAATATAATTTGGAATGTTTATAATTTTAAATTTATGTCAATTTTAGTAAATAAGTGACCAAATATAATTGTAAAGTTCATAGTATCAATGAGAGTTGGAACGTGTTGGAAGTGTGTAGAACAAAATAGAAACTTGTTATCGTACAAGATATGTGGGTAATTTTGGGGGGTTGAGTGGTATTAATAGAAGTGCTATACTTAGGGAATGTAGGAACTGTAACTGTAGAAGGGTTAGTTTAGTTATTAGGTTGGCTATTGCCGTGGTGGCATGTGCCACGGTAGATAGCGGTAAGTGTTGGGAGTAACAGAGAGTGTTACCTCCATCGGAGGCCAAAATGGCGTAAAATACACGGCACAATTTTTATATAATTTTATATTATATGCTGATCGATTGCCGTGCTGTGTATCATAATGACGTACAGAACATGCCTGAAGTTAGAGATGATTTCCCCGACTTTTCAGGTGATTACTGCCTTACCAGCACTAATCGTGGTTTTGGATAGCGGTCAGCTATGGCCATAAAGTAAGAACCTTGACCATAGCTGGCTTGAAATTGGTGTATATTTGAAATTAAAGGGGGGTGACATTAGGGGAAATCCCCGGAACTATGGAACAGCGGCTGCCACTCTGTTCGAGTAGGAACAGGTAACCAGGTGGTAGACCCGTTTTAAGGGCATATTGATATATAACGTAAAGATATGATGATATCTGCCAATTTTAAAATGTAACGCTGAAGCAAGGACACGGAGATGATAAATTCCTCCACCAATGCCGTCCTTGTGGATGCAAATGGGCACAACAGTCCACCAGCAGAAAACAATAGTGTGTGTGGCAGGGTGGTTGCTCAGGGGAGCAACGAATTAAAATTTTGTAACTTAGTAATGGCAACTCGCTCTTGAAGTAATTAAATAATTGTTTGATTGAGAAAATGGATGCAGTAGATGTTTATTATATTTTGGTTATCATGTTTTAGTGGGTCATTAATCTTGTTATGTTAGAGTGTAAGAATTATAAATATGTGTTATGTATTTTTCGTTATATAATTTTGGGTAGCATTTTTGAACAAAGGTCATTCACCCGACCTACAACATCAGCTGATAGCTGGAGTTAGATGTGTAAAAAGTCACTTATAAATTGTTGGCAAATTTCCAATGTAACTAATATTTGAATATAATGATTTTAATGTGTTAAAAGATTTTAATTTAAATGATGAAAGTAATTTGAGATAGTTGAGAATTTTAAAGGTAATGTAAAAGATAGATTTTGGGTGATTATGGTTTTGTTAGGACATTTAGATCAGTCCATGTTGAATTTAAAGGGTGTAACAGTACATAATGACCCAGTACCATAATTATGGGTTATATAGGTATTTTCAATGTTTTGTATTATGTAATTATTTAAACATGGAATGGTTAGGTCCATTGTCCCTCTGGGAAAAGGAACAACGCAAATTCAGCCAGAGTAAGACACCAAGGTCGCCGATGGACGTGCTGAAATCAAAAAAGGCCACGGCGGTGTTTGTGACGAAGGACTACAAAATGAATTATGATTGGGCTATAGCATGGTTCCGTCATCGCTAAGAACAATGACGCACTGAATACAATATGTGCAACGAGGCGTTGTCCAGCAAGACAAAGCTGGATGACGTAAGAACCACACACACAAGCGCAAATTTACATTTGCCTCGGTCTCATTTCAACGCCATTCTTCAGAGGAGCCACAGCGATGTATCGTTGTGTGTATAACTTTTTAACAATAGTTTAAATTAACTAGCAAAAATGTTATCAACAGTAGTGGAGCAATGAAGGCTCATTTTATTTAACAGTATAAATATATAAAAAATGTAAATTCAGTGCACACATCTATCTAATTAAACTCAGCAGAATTAAAGGCGAACACCGGCCATCACCATGGGCGTCACACACCAACAACGGATGGACACCACCACCTAATAAGCAGAGAAGTTCATTTTGTCATTTTTATAGTTAATGAGCTCATTAATACCAAATCGATAATAAAATATCGGTATGGAGAACCATACATGACTTCCATATTCTAAGATTTATATTTAAAATCATTTTCAGCCAAACAGCCAGGCTGTGTCTTACCTGCCTTTTTATTGCTGTATTAAATGAAAAATATTATATTACATTAAAATGAAAAAATTATAATTTTATTGCCTGGCAACAAAATTATTTTATTTTTAACAATTACCATTGTTTCAAAAAGTTTAAATAAATTTTCAAGTACTTTACTCTTGTTAAAACGTAAAAGGTTGCAGGTAAACTACCCCTTCCCCTTAACCGATCTTCACCAAAATCGAAAGTCATTGAGACCTCTACAATTCAGGGACGTATGCAAAAAATTATTTGATTCTGCTTGAATTTGCGGCTGTTATCGTTTGCCATAGAAAATACGCTTGATAAAAAAACGTTGCAGGTAAACTACCCCTTCCCCTTAACCGATCTTCACCAAAAACAATAGGTCTTGAGTACTCTACAAATCAGGGCTGTATGCAAAACATTATTTGATTCTGTTTGAATTTGCGGCTGTTATCGTTTGCCATAGGAAATACCCTTGTTAAAAAAAAAACGTTACAGGTAAACTACCCCTTTCCCTTAACCGATCTTCACCAAAAACAATAGGTCTTGAGTACTCTACAAATCAGGGCTGTATGCAAAACATTATTTGATTCTGTTTGAATTTGCGGCTGTTATCGTTTGCCATAGAAAATACCCTTGTTAAAAAAACGTTGCAGGTAAACTACCCCTTTCCCTCAACCGAACTTCACCAAAAACAATAGGTCTTGAGAACTCTACAATTTAGGGCTGTATGCAAATAATCTTTTGATTCTGTTTGAATTTGCGGCTGTTATCGTTTGCCATAGGAAATACCCTTGTTAAAACATAAAACGTTACAGGTAAACTACCCCTTTCCCTTAACCGATCTTCACCAAAATCAAACTATCTTGAGAACTCTACAATTCAGGGCTGTATGCGAAACATTATTTGATTCTGTTTGAATTTGCGGCTGTTATCGTTTGCCAAACACACAAAATTACCCTTGCTAAAAAAAAACCGTTGCCGGTAAACTACCCCTTTCCCTCAACCGATCTTCACCAAAAACAATAGGTCGCGAGTACTCTGCAAATCAGGGCTGCATGCAAAAAATTATTTGATTCTGTTTGAATTTGCGGCAGTTATCGTTTGCCATAGAAAAAAATCTACAGACAGACAGACAGACAGACAGACAGACAGACACACACACACACAGACACTTTTCGGAAAACGACTTTTTTCATGTTTTGAGTGTAGTAGAATCAGAATCTGCAATAATCTCGAACACGATTTTTTTTGCCATCACCATACTTCCATTCCTTAAGAAATATGGAAGTAAAAAGAATGTACGGGTCTGAAGTTGAATGTGTGAGAATGAACGAGTGAATGTATGGCCATAACCACATATGCCGAGGGCATTGGTTTGTGTAGTAACTAATTAACTATTAATAACTGATTTTAAGCTGCAGCAATAAAGTTTACATTGATATTAATTCAACAGACAAAAAAATAGAGAGAGTAAAAAGAGATAGAAAAAGTAACCGCCATTTTGTTTTGGGTCATATCATATGACGTCACTATTTTGACCGCATGGTTGTATATGTACTACCTTAGATTGAATTAAATTTGATGGTTAATTTCAAGAATATCTTGTTATCATTTGTGTCGTCAACTGTGTTTCAAAATCTTCCTGTACACGAACCCTGGCACCCCTTAGGTAGAAAGCAAGTTATAAAAGAAGAAAATGAGACCGGCAACTAATGAATTTGGTAAGTACTCAGACGTACCAAATTATGGTATTGGTTATACATATTTTAGTAGAGTATATGTAATAATAAACATAAAGATGAGTTTTATTACAAATGCCACCCAGAACTAGGGACATAAAGATGAGTTATATTACAAGGGGTACTAGAGAGAATATTGTTATGAATAATGTAATGTAGAATTTGAGAAGTATTGATAGTGACACAGTAGATATGGGGAAAATATGTAGAGTATTGATTGATATATTGAGTTAATAAATAAGTGGAGATTTTTTGTAGACAAAAGTGATGTATTGGAAGGGTAATTAGTTGATGGGAATTTTGTACGGGGGGTGGTGAGGTAAGCAGTCCACAACGAAAGGTGTTGGGACAGGAAGGGACCGTTTAGCGCTGGAAAGGGTTGCCTAGGGAAAGTCCAGGGACCAGATAAGGGAATGAGCTTTGGGAGGGGAACACACATCCTGAGTACAAAGGGGTAGAGAGTAATTTTTTTTTATATCAGGGTAGAATGATGCGATATGAGTTGAGTAGTACGTTGGGTTTAGAGATTGTTTGATAGATGTTTTTGATAGAGATGGGTGTCATATTAGTTAAAGCTGTTAGTGATATTAAAGTCAGAGGGGGGAAGATTATAAATATATAAATGCCAAGTGGTAAATCAAGCTATTATGAATAATTAAATCACCCAAACTAATGGAGATTGAGAATGTTAAAGAAAGTAAATCATAGTTAAAATGAAAAAATTAATTGAAACAAATGACAAATTTTAATAGAATTTGAGAATACTGTAAAGCTATAAAATGTGTAATTTTGATTAATTTAAATGACAGTTTTATTGTTAATAGTAATAGTACTATGTCAATTTTAAATGTCTTATTTTATTATGTTGTATTGTGTTTAAAGATAAAAAATTTTGAAGATGTTCTATGTACTTCACGATGTAGCCTATGTATAACCTATGTAGGTCAAGGTTGTTGACTTGACCCAGTTTAATCAGCTGATGGTTGATGTTATAAACTAGACCAGTTTTGGCAATGAAGTGATGCAAATTTTGTTGTTCAATTGATTTAAATAATTTTAAATTTTCTGAATATTGAGAAAAGTATATTTTAATAAATTTAAATTTTTTTTGAAAAAAAAATTTTTTTTGTGCCTGCCATCTAATTGATGTTGTGAGTTTTAAGTGTATTATTGTTTATGTGTATTGCGAGGGTTTTATTGAATTATATTGTTTAGAATATATGTGTAAACAAATGTTAGAGTAAGTGAATTCATGTTTAATAAGGTGTTCAATTTGTTTTCTTTAGGATTGTTAGTAGTAGTGAAGAGAATTAGGGATTCATGTAAAAGATTTTTCTTATTATGATTTTTGAGGAAGTACAATTTGATTTTAACGTAAATGAATTTTGAATATAAAGAGAAATGTTTGAGAATTTTCAAGGATAATTTTGTTTAATGAGTAATTATAAGTGTGTGTACGAGCCCAGTAACTGCTAAAGGCAGCCCAGTGTGCATGGTAAGGGGGAACATATCGGTTGAGGATCTGGCAGGGAATAAGGCCAGGGATTTGGAGTTTGGGGTGGCATGTTAGAAGGTTAGGTGCGCTGTGGTGCGTGTCTGTTAGATTTTATGGTGTTGGGATCTCGAATAGAGAAGTCCAGTAATCTCGTTCAGGTGCAGCCACGGTCGCTGAGCCAGGGGGGTAGTTTACCCATGATGTATAAGAACTAATGGGGGTTGTTGGCACCATTTCCTCACCGATCCTCTTAGGGGTTTAGCAATGAGATTTCTTCTGTTTCGACAGAAAATCTCTCATTGGGGGGGGGGGTATTGTAACGGGGCTAAAAGGGAAGGGTTTTTATTTTATTAAAAAATTTTGTAACAATTCATTTCATATGCGTGGCCAGTCACATGTTGAATCTAAATCGTAGCAAACAAAGAACGGTAAGGTGAAGTCAGTACAATGGAATGTGCGTGTTGCACACAACTTCGTAATTCTCAGAATTGTAGTACTGTGTAATGCGCCCAAACGCACTAACCTCGGCGGAGCGCATAACCCACGCTAAACAAAAGGCGCACAAGATGGCTTGAAGATGATTTTTTCCAACATGTGCTCAGAGACACGATGGAAACGTAACTAGACCACGCCTTTACAGTGACGTAAACCTCTGGACACCAAATTTCGTTAACGTCCAACACACGGGAATTGCACGTGGTACCATGAACACTAACCATGACTATAACGTACCAGGCATTGGTTTCCATCCTGTCGAGAAAAATCGAGGTAGAGGGGACTAGGCAGAGCTTCTTCCCAGTTTCTCACCGACGCTTACCTGGCCAGGTAGCCGCCCAACGGGGCTCATCAATAAAGTTCAACATCCAGTAAAAGTGAGTGCCGTTTTTTCAGAAATGCAGAAGTGAACGCAGTTTCGGCAGAAAATAAAAAAAAAGCATAAATTGTTTCAGACAGAAATCGTGGATTTTGTAAATGATGTGCCATGAAGTTGGGGAGTCGCCACGTTGCCGGCAAGGGGTGTATGTTTAATTTTGAATAATAAATGGGTCTATCTAAATAATAACAGGGGTAAATTTAATATAGTGTAAATGTGAGTATGAGCAGGCTGGGCTGCTTTCGTTAAGGTAAGATTTTAGTGGTATCAGATAATGTCATAAATATTTCAAGTAAGTTGTATTTATTTTAAATTTTGGCTAGAAGTAATAAACTGAGTTAAGAGATACAGAAATGAATAAATGATAATGTGAAGTTTAAAAATTTAAAGAATAAAATAGAATTTAATTTGTTTCTCTTTATAAATGCGAGTTGCGTCTGTTATTAACATAACCTTGTAATCACACTTGCATTTCAACGTTCGTGTGACGAACTCTGGGCTGAAGAAGATTTTAGAGGTAAGTGGAATATAAATAAATTTTGTGATTTTAATTTATTAATAAGGAAATAACTATCACATGGTGTTTTAACTGCGACTTCCAATTTGCAACTGCCTACCGCATGGCTCGGCATTACTCACTCTGCTCCCATGCCAAAACTGTTTTTTTCCAGGTCTCCTGTGAGAAAATCCGCAGGTATGCGATGTCGTGCCTGATCCAATACTCCTTGAGTGTGCAAAACTGACTCTTGAACATGAACACCTGCCAAATAATTACTTCCCAGGTCAAAGTCATGTACAACAAAATTCCATGCAGTCTGATATTGTTTCTTACCCAAGGAAATCTGTTTTTGCATTACGGTTAATGAAATGTACCATTACAAATTTTAGTAGCACTAAACCATTTTAAATTGAGAAATGGAATTACAGACCATACATAACAACTGGCAGGATCATTTCTTCTGCAACCAACTTTACTGTCATAGACAAGCGTATAATGCATTTCTAATAAAGTGTCCAATAGCAACCTAATGAAGCTTCTATGAACGTGTTATACGACTTGGTGTTAATAATCACATTTTATTATCAATCAACCCTTACTTCTGAAATACACTTATTAAAAATGAGTATTACCCATATTACGTTTTAGTCTTATGACTTCATGTTATGTTTATTTTAAACAATGAATTTTGGAGATGAATCTTTTTCATTAGGTTTTATAAAACCTCAATTATTTCAAAAAAGGCTGTTGAGTATGTTATTAAAACACCACAATTTAAACGTTCACAGCAACTGATGACACAACACAATTTCTGCTATTGCTTAATTGACTGTCAAGGCAACTTCTAGTTCTTAAGTGTTACTAATGTACAAACGCTGAGCTAGAGAATTAAACCAATAACATCTTAAACAAGCTTCACAGGATCGAATTTAGGAAGAAACATAACAGAAACTGGAATAACTATACAGATGTTTCATCAAGAACACAACGTTCAGGTGGCCACAAAAGTGTGGACAACTAAGCATACTACAGAAATTTTTCAATGGTAAAAACATAAAATGCTGAAAAAAGGTATAAATTCTTGAGCACTTACATCAGTATTTAATAACCCCCTCTCCACAATTAACCCTCCTTGATTATTGGAAAACATTTCAGTTTCAATCTGATTTGCTTGTTCTTATCTTGAACTAGAATCATACATAAAACACCTGTAACTCATCTGCTTGCACTGATAAAAAAAAAATAATTCCATATGCAATTAAGAAAGTACTGGCACACATTCGTTTTGTTCTCTTTATGCCTGATAGTGGGATTTTTGGAACTATCTTAACTCCTCTTTCAAACTCTTACGAACAGTACAATAGTTCAAAATGAATTCACTGCTAATAATTCTCCAATGGTATAACTACTTCAGATGTGACAGTGTTTCAAAACCCTATTTCAAGTAGTCAGTTTTACTGCCTCATTATTTCTCTGCTGTATGTTCTACACTGTTCTAATCAAATTTATAAACACAATTTCTGTACTTACCCAATTTTACCAAATAAGTCCGAGGAACTGCTACTTGTGCTACCATTGTGTTGTGAAGTTTCCAAATTCGAGTTTTCTACACAACATTCTTGACAGCTGGATTGATTATGATCAGCCAAAGTGATGCTTATTCTGTCGCCTAAATACTCGTGAATAACTGTAACAAAAATTCATGGTCAGTTGTTTGAAAATGACAACAGACTCTACAGTATTCACTGCTTCTAATAAAATTGACAAAGAGATAATAAACAGAATTATCACTATTGCACACCACTATAGAAAAATTATTCCAATTAGCGCTTTCAAGCTTCACAGCTCATCGTCAGATTGGAAATAACAAAAATAGGACAAACAACTTTTCATACCCCCACTTTTCCAACTGAGCGTACACATTTTCGTAAACAAGCTATAAGTTAAATGTCCTTTCTGGCTCTGTTATTGACTACCGAGTTCAGTCACCCATGTCTGTACAGTTACATATCTTTCTAGCACATTCTGTGTGTGTGTGTGTGTACATTCTTTTCAAAACCTTTTGTAAAACCTTTCTCATTCACACTTTTAACTGCAATTTCCTTTTTGGTACAGTTTTACAATGCGTTGTATTGTCCAAACCTTCCCTTTTTTCTTTCTATATTCAATGCAAACAACAACTTGGGTAAACACCCTTTTTGTCCTTTCGTATCACTGCCTATGGGGACTGGGTGACTGAACTTGGTAGTTAATAACACTTTATAGTTAATAACAGCCAGAAAAGACATTTAACTTATAGCTTGTTTACGACAATGTGTACGGGCAGTTGCACAAGTGGGGGTATGAAGAAGTTGTTTGTCCTATTATTATTTCTGACCTGACGATGAGCTGTGAAGCTTGAAAGCGCTAATCGGAATAATTTTTCTATAGTGGTGTGCAATAGTGATAATTCTCTTTGTGATTATAACCACTAACACAACTTTCTTAATTAACAAACAGATAATACCATGATATCCTCCTGTTAACAGACTGACATATTGTGTGTGTTTCTGTAGAAACGAAGCAACCACCATATGCGTGTACTGGTCATCATCAAGCCGCCCACAACCGAGAAAACATAGGTGTTCACCACCAGCATTGCTGCCAACTGCGATGGCTTGCCTTTGTGATGATAAAAGTCCTTGAACTGCTGTTGAAAATGACACAGGTTCTTGCAGCATCTGTAAACAAATGCAACATACAGGTAAATCAACAGGCTGCAATCAATTCGTTAGAACAAATGGTAAGCAGTTTATCTTCTGTCTGATATAGTCAGAAGTGTACAAAGAGTAATTTCTGATGTTGCCAATTCGTATCACTATGAAAACACACCTGTTGTTAAAACAATTTAAGCCAACTGTTACGCCATGGTCTTAAGTCATTTAAACCACACATTTCAGCCTCACCAATGGAGGCCATCTTCAGTGGTAAAAGAAGTGAGATTGGAAACGTATAAAAATTAATGATAATAAACACAAAGAGATTTTTAATAGTAAACCTGATGTCACACTGTGACAAGACATTATATCTGTTGCATGTAGCTGCTTGGAGATTGGAAAATACTTGAGAATACTGTAAATCTGTGATGATAAGCATTTAATTCTAATTTGACCAAGATTGAAATATACGAGGGCTATTTTTTTTTCAACCTCAGATAGACCAATAAACAGACACATGAATGACATCAATAATTTTATTATATACAAAAGTTTCATATATTATGTTAAGCTACGAATTTATCACCATTTAATTAACATAGAAAACCATACAATAATAAAAAAAACTTACACTTACCTTTTTGCGGGTTCTTGGGTCCAGGGTCTCATACGTACTTTGGGATACAAGCGTAATTTTCAAGGTTGTGTGAAGAACTTATAAAATGCATCTTGGAAGAGAAATTATTTTTTGTTTATTAATCAAAAGAGTTGAATTTATACTTTTTCTCCAAAAAATAGTTTTTTACAGGTTTTAAAGGTATTACAAGTGTATAGGTTGTGCAACTATTACATCTTACTTACTATCCTTATTTCCTACTACTTACATACTCTAAGATAGCCCAGCCTGCCATTCACTCATTCATACAATTGAATATATTCCCCCTTATTTGTGTTTTACGAAGTCTGTTCTTTATCCGCGGTAACCCGATTACCGCCGCCGACCGAACACGTGTTTTCGTTTTCAGTTACATTGTTCGTTATTCCTTTAAATCTGCCACTGTCACTGCCCGGCAACTGTTTATAACTTAGTTCAATTCTTCGGGTCCCGGTCGGTCTTCTTGGATTAACTACATTTGGCGAAAACTCGACCAACCGGGCCCGACACAAAATATATCGGCGTCTGTTACTGAATTCGGCTCTAGCTGACTATATTGCGTCTCTCATGTCGACTGTCACTGAGAACGTAACAGGTACCGCTTGCTTTCTTTGGAGGGAAGCTGGTTCTTTACTGCCACGATGTTTTCGTCGTCGCTCATTGCTCATATGCTGTTGGGTAACCATTTTATATATGGAATGGAGCTGATATATGTGTGTGACCAGAGCTTAATATTGGACTTGGCTCTGCTGATGTCACCAACAGTAGGCGGAGTTTAATGCGACTTCCGGTATTGAGTTGGTGGCTGCGACAAACGTTTTTCTACATCGCCATGTTTCGCAGCGTGGGTTGTGTTTTCCAAGCGTCCCTCAGGCGCGCCGCCCATCAATGTTGCATACGGGCGTGATCATACACACGCAAAGTTCTGCGAAAAATTGGGGTGGTAAATTCTTCGCCGCAATACTCAACAACAACCTGCGTCTTATTGCTTTGTTTCACTGTTCTGTTATACTGACAAATACGTTGCACAATAATACAGTTATTTCGCAATATTTTATAAGGCTCCCGACCGAAAATGAAATGAATAAAAATATATAAATGCCCCAAACGGTTAAAATAAAAACACCCAAAAATTGACCCGCTACAATACCCCCTCGATGAGAATTCTGCTGTTCACGACAGAAGAAATCTCATCGATAACCCCGAAGAGGACCGGTGAGGAACTGGGGCCAACAACCCCCTGGTTCTTAATCTCATGGGTACACGACCCCCCTGGCTCAGCGACCATGGACTCATCTGAACGAGATCACTGGACTTCTCCGTAAGAGATCCCAACACCGAGAAATCGAACAGACTCGCACCACAGCGCACCTCGCCTTTTAACATGCTACCCCCCAAAATCCTCAATCCCTGGCTAAAATTATTCCAGCTCCTCCGCCGATATGGATCCCCTTTTTGCAAGCTGGGCTGCCTTTAGCAGATACTGGGCTCACACACACTGACATTACATATTACCATAACACATTAAAAATAAAAACTTCCTTTTAAAATTTATTATAAATTTAAACAATTCAAAATATTATTTTATCAAAAAATTCTCTTCCTGGTTTTTCTAATTTTTGTTTCAAATGACTTAACCTAGACATTTCTACTAATATAAACACATCCTTACTCTAACATGAGAACCACTTATAGTCTACCAATACAATGTAATGCAATAAAATAAACATGGTTAATGCACGCATAATAAAAGAATCATTATCTAAAATATTCATTCGCTGGCAGGGGAAAATCAAGTTTTTTTTTTTCCTTTTTTTTCCAACAAAATTAAAAATTTTCAAAATTTTAAAATTAAAAAAAAAAATTATTCATTAAATATTTATTAAATTTATTTATTAAATAACATTTATTAAAATTATTCAAATATTGGTTTGAATTAATCAAACAAACAAATTAAAATTGGATTCCTACTATACAAGCTTAGTAGGTGTATGACCTCATCAGCTGATCGTAACTAGGTCAAGTCCAAGATCCTTGACCTACATATGTTATATATAAGTTCTGAAAACACATTGAACATCTGTAATATCCTAACTTTGAAATACAAACATACTAACAAAATATTTAAAACCAACAAAATATTAATATAATAATCAATTTGACATTTAAATTATTTAAAATAAACAATTCTTGACTTTACATCATCTTCAAATTTTATCAAAATTCTGTCACTGGTTGAAAAAAATAAACAATTGTATATTCTTTATCATGAATCTCTCTTTTTGCTTAACAATCTTACTCTTCATTTAACAATCTCGCTATACTTTACTGTGGGTGATGTAAATTATTTATTCTCATTTACTGAATTAGATCTGTATACATATATAACCTTTACCTCTCCCTATGGCTCTAATATTAATCAACTTCAATTATCATGACACCCATCTCTACCAAAATCTCTACTAATCAGGACACTCTAAACCCCAACTTATCATCAACACAATTCGCCGCCTTCTCCCATTATAAAATACTCTCTAACCGTTTGTATATAGGATACGTGTTTCCCCTACTCAAAAACTCAATTCCCTTATTTGGCGGCCCGGATTTTACCTAAGGCGGCCCCTCCTCACTGAAATCTATCCCTAACCCGTCCCAACCCTTGTTGCGGACTCCTACATGACACTACCCCCTAATACAAAATTGCCATCCCCAAAATTCTCAATCTCATTACATTACTACAAATACACAAAATAACCTCATTAACTATAAAAACAACAATATGTCACTCAAAATCTACATAAAGTCTCCATTACCACTGTGTCAACATTAATACTTCACCAACTCTGTTACATCACATCAACTCAAAAACAACATTACATCATATTCATCTCTATCATTTCACATTCAACTTTTAATTCAATTTGGACAGGTCTACGTGTCCCATAAAACATTTATCACCCATGAATTATTTTTTATTAATTTGCATAAATTATTGTTATTTTATTTCTCATATTCTTTTTATCTTTACTTCCAAATATCTGTAGTACATTAAACATTAATTACTTGTAACAGTTACAAACCAATATACCAGTGACATGGTATTGCTGATCAGCTGATATCCTAACATAATAAAAACACATCTCAAAATTGAACAAATTACATGGAATATACATATTTATTTTTATTTATTCTCACTTCTCACCTCATTGTTTCCCCTTTTTTCTGATTCTGATGCTTATGTTAACCTGCCAGACGATTTAATTATTGGCTTAGGAAAAACATACACGCATCATGAAATTAACTATTTTTACAATACCTATATCTAACATACAACAAGTAAACACTACATTTAAAAACGCATAATGAACACCTTATTTTTAAATATCTAAGCAGCTAGTTACCTGAACAGAGCACAAGCAGTTTTATTTGAATTAAACTTTGAATAAGCAAAAACTTTTATGTCATAAACTTTAAATTCGTGACTCCTTTGCGTCACCTCCCAGCCACACACACTATTTCAGATTATGGTGGACTGTGGCGCCCATTCGCTTCCACAGAGACTGTATATTTTGGAGCAGGGTTTTACCTCTCCGTGTCTCTGCTTCCGCTATCAAGTTTTAAACATAGCGAACATCATCATGTTCTTGTTCTATAATCATGCACCCTTAAAACGGTTCTGCCACCGGTCTTGCTACCCCCAAGCGGGCAGAGTGGCAGCCGCTGTTCCATAGTTCCGGAGAGATTTCCTCTAATGTCCCCCCATTGAATTTCAAATATATACCAATTTCGAGTCAGCTATGGTCAAGGGACTTGATATGACCATAGCTGGCCGCTAGCCAAAACCACGGTTAGTGCTGGTAAGACAGTAACCGCCCGAAAAGTCGAGGAAATCTAAACTTTCATTTCACTGCCTGTTTCACATCAATCTCATTATGTGCGACACGGTAGTTTGGCAGTGTGTACACTTTAATTTACACTGATAAGGTGTGCCGCACATTTATCGCCAGTTTGGCCTCCGATGGAGGTAACACTCTCGGTTACCCCCAACCCATTTCGCTATCTAAGAGAGCACAGGCCACCCCCTCAATAGCCACTTACACTAATTAATAGAATTTTTATATACAACATTCTAATGTGACCTCTTCATCCATCATCAATCATTAATCATCCTTCATAACTTTCTACAATTAGATTACTTAAAATTTTCAAATTCATTATTAATATTTATTTTTCATCATATCTCAGTTATTATTACCCTTTAAATCATTATCTCAAGTTATTTTTCATTATTGAAGTTAAAATTCGTTCCATTAAGTTAAACATTTGTGTACATTTGATTATATTTGACTTGTATCATAAAAATTTTATACTTACAGTCCATAATTCATATACTGACATACACAACTATATACACCATACACCACTACTCCAAGTAACCTCTGAAACATTTAACAAAAAGTTATTTCAAATCAACAACTTATCAATTAATTACCAACTTCACTTCTCGTTAAACCATTATTTCATCAGAAAATTCAATTATATAATCTTTGAATTAATCAAAATATTTAAAACATTTCAAATTATTTTAATTAAATTAATTAAGCATTTACAATTAGCCAATTAGTTTTCAAAATTAATTCGGTTATTTATTTAAATTGCAAATATTAATATTATTATTACAACAATCATCTACACACATATTGTTTACTTAACATTCTACAATACACACAAATAAACTTATTAAACATTTATTTACAAATCTGCATCCTTATTTATTTAGTCATATCACACTTCAATGTTCAAAGGTTGCGAGGTCACAAAACCATAAAACAATATATATAAAATTGTCCATTGATTGTTTATAGTTTAGCCTCCATCGTTCCAAATTAACCTTGGTTCTACATAACACTTTTCGATTTCGTTAACACACATACTGATACTTTGTGTGTCATAAACCCAAAAATCAAAGTCATCCGTCTTATCAAAATAATCTTGCACCAAGTCAACACTAAGTATATCTGTTAAGTCTCCGTTAGTAAATTTCTTCAATATCGGGTCAGTTACTTTTGTATTAAAAATCAAACCATTCTTATTTAAATACTCTTCTAATACTTCTTCCAACTCACCATAATCTCTCTTTAAATTATATACTTCTAATTCTCTCTCATCATAACACCATCTAATACTTATAAAATCATTCCACACAGAGGGTATAATATCATACAAATAAAATAAACAACTCCAATCTTCTACTAATACGGGACTTGCCCTTCGAAAACACTTGTGACCACATTAAATCATCATAAATAATAAAGGGAAAATTTGCCCTCTGTCCCCACTCTACTACAACATTGTTTTTCCTCTCTCTCTCCAACTCACTGACACACATTAACAACTCATAAGCACTACATTCTGCAATTTCATTAGTACCCTCATTATTTATTTTTACCGTATCACTTTCTGATACCAATTTTTCAAACACATTATTATTCTCAATATTACATTCATTATTTTCAACATTGTTATTATTTGTTAACTCTTTATCTGGTATTACATTTTTGCACTTGTCATTACAATTTTCATTTGTATTATCTTTCTCTGTCCTCATCACATGTACTCCCATTCGCTCCACACTCTGTTCTAATTTATTCAAACTGGATCTTATCGTTTCGTTAGTGCTTTCTAAATGTTTATTAATTTCTTGTATCTCATGTTTCAACTCATTAATATCCCTACTTTGTCTATCAAATTTGTCATTCAATTCTCTAAAATTACTATCTTGTTTTTCTAAAGCGTTATTCATGCTGTCTTGTTTTTCTAAACTATTGTACATCATATCATACAATCTTGCTAACATAGTATCATTATCAGATTTCTTATTTTGATTTCCTAAAATAGGGGTTGAATGAATCTCAACTGTCTGTATTATTTTTGACTCCTCAAGACTACTGTCAGTTGTTTGAATTCCGGAGTCGCTACTTATTTGATTTGCTATCTGACTATCAGATAAACTAATATCATTATTATCTGCCATTTTTCTTAAAATTTTTTAATATATATTTCTTTATAAAATCTTACCATATGTAACGCATACTTATCAAAAAAAAAAATATTCTACTCCCCAATATTAAACATAACCTTTTACGTCTTTCACTTAACCTCTCAATTGCGCTTGTATCTTATTTGTAGGTATGGAATTTCATTTTATTAAATTCGAGTCCCTGTTCGGGCGCCAAATGTTAAGCTCTAGTCCCTGTAATTCGGGCGCAAAATGTTAAGCTACGAATTTATCACCATTTAATTAACATAGAAAACCATACAATAATAAAAAAAACTTACACTTACCTTTTTGCGGGTTCTTGGGTCCAGGGTCTCATACGTACTTTGGGATACAAGCGTAATTTTCAAGGTTGTGTGAAGAACTTATAAAATGCATCTTGGAAGAGAAATTATTTTTTGTTTATTAATCAAAAGAGTTGAATTTATACTTTTTCTCCAAAAAATAGTTTTTTACAGGTTTTAAAGGTATTACAAGTGTATAGGTTGTGCAACTATTACATCTTACTTACTATCCTTATTTCCTACTACTTACATACTCTAAGATAGCCCAGCCTGCCATTCACTCATTCATACAATTGAATATATTCCCCCTTATTTGTGTTTTACGAAGTCTGTTCTTTATCCGCGGTAACCCGATTACCGCCGCCGACCGAACACGTGTTTTCGTTTTCAGTTACATTGTTCGTTATTCCTTTAAATCTGCCACTGTCACTGCCCGGCAACTGTTTATAACTTAGTTCAATTCTTCGGGTCCCGGTCGGTCTTCTTGGATTAACTACATTTGGCGAAAACTCGACCAACCGGGCCCGACACAAAATATATCGGCGTCTGTTACTGAATTCGGCTCTAGCTGACTATATTGCGTCTCTCATGTCGACTGTCACTGAGAACGTAACAGGTACCGCTTGCTTTCTTTGGAGGGAAGCTGGTTCTTTACTGCCACGATGTTTTCGTCGTCGCTCATTGCTCATATGCTGTTGGGTAACCATTTTATATATGGAATGGAGCTGATATATGTGTGTGACCAGAGCTTAATATTGGACTTGGCTCTGCTGATGTCACCAACAGTAGGCGGAGTTTAATGCGACTTCCGGTATTGAGTTGGTGGCTGTGACAAACGTTTTTCTACATCGCCATGTTTCGCAGCGTGGGTTGTGTTTTCCAAGCGTCCCTCAGGCGCGCCGCCCATCAATGTTGCATACGGGCGTGATCATACACACGCAAAGTTCTGCGAAAAATTGGGGTGGTAAATTCTTCGCCGCATTACTCAACAACAACCTGCGTCTTATTGCTTTGTTTCACTGTTCTGTTATACTGACAAATACGTTGCACAATAATACAGTTATTTCGCAATATTTTATAAGGCTCCCGACCGAAAATGAAATGAATAAAAATATATAAATGCCCTAAACGGTTAAAATAAAAACACCCAAAAATTGACCCGCTACAACAACACAATAAGCCACCCCAATACCAGGGATAAAAATGATGAATCAACTATATAAAATGTTTAAACTAATGAAAATATAATGACAATGACGCGACAAACGACGACATGACCTAACCCAAGTGATTGACCAAATAAAACGAAACAAAAGGAGAAGGGGAAAAACGAAACCAATTATTAATAATTATTGTTATCGATTAAATGATAAAAGTGAATGATAACTGATAAAACCCGATAAATAAAAATACACTAACCAAATAATTAGAGTTTAAAAGTAATAAAGAACTCTATAAAGACATGAAATTATTAATAGTATAAATAATGTTTGTAAAGAGAGAGATAGTGAGAAAGTAAACATAACTAAGTGACAAAGAGAATGTAATGTTAGGGATTACCCACTAATAAACACTTAAAATAAAAATTTAAGAAGTGCAAAAGTGAAAGTGTAAAACCCCCAAAATAATGAGAAAATCTAGTGATAAATAAAAAAACGCTTAGTAAATCAGTGATAAACACTAAATGATTTAAAAGTGAATATTATTAACCCTCCAAATACCATGGGGTCGTTAATGACCCCAGTCTCACGGAATTTCGATGAAAATATATTGAAAAATTGGAAGGAATTCATTGTGGCTCTGTGATTTTTTTTTAAACTATATACTGCCACTTTCATCTTCATTCCTGCTGAATACTTCAATATCACAACTGTAATCACGTAGTGTTTCCTAAAAAATGTGGCTGGGGTCCTCGCGAGACTCCCGTGGTATTCTGTGTACCCTTTTTCTGAAAATGAAATTGTTGTGTAGTTTCATAATATTGCATCACTCGAGTCAGTTCATGAAGTGTAAACACAGCTGGGGTTCCAAAAAGTCATTTTCCCCTTTTTACAAACAAGATGTTCCTAGAAATTGGGAGTATCGAGTTGTAGCTATGTCTACCTACTCGTAATAAACTTTGCCCTCACTCACTGTTGTTCACTCATTGCCCTTGAGTTTACTGTAGGACTGTTGTCCTACAACGAGTAGGACACTACTTGTTGTTTAGTTATCTCTTTCCTTCCAGTTCGTTCAGTTTGATTCTAAGTTCAGTGTGTACATGTTGTGAAATGGATCGTCTTGTGTCTTCAAGAACCAAACTTCTTGTGGAGAGGGCTAGAGTTGTAGCCAATGACATTCTCGATGAGGTACAAGAAACTATAGAATGTTCTGCAGCTGAGGTCGTTGTTGAAATAGCTGATGAAGCAGATGATGAAATTCAAGGCGATGAACTTGATGAAGAAATTGTGGGAGACTTTGGAGATATGTTTGTCTCAAAGGGTGATACTTTTTGGCTGAAAAACACTACACTTCATAATTGTCACTTTTTCCAAATAAATACTTTCTGAGCAAGTATTATTAATTTTAATCATTTTCTAAGATGATTTTCCTTTTCGTACGTACCAACAGGTGTGAAGTGAAAGAGTTGAACCACCAGACACACAAAAATGTCATGGTTACTGATTCCAATTGGTTGATCATGACTTATAACCATTGTTATCAATTTTGAATTTTTATTCAAAATTACTGTATATCTTCTGATTACTTTTATTCTTCCGTCTTCCTTCCTATGTATGAAATATTATCACTACTGTTTGTATTTCCTTTCAAAGATTATTTTGACATCCCATAATATTGGGTTCTCTTATGTATTAAAATTTGACAGTTATGTTGATATTTGTTAATTACATTTCTTTTTTATTTTAAGTCCTTATTCTAACATTTTTCTTTTAATATGATTCACAAATTATCCTTGGCTAGATACTTGCCTTGGATTTGCTAATTTCCTTGTTAATTTTTTACAATTTGTAGTTATTTGTTTTTGACAGTTAGGCATTTCATAGGCCTAAGTAGTAACTGATTATTTTTACTTATTTTATACAAATTACCTCTTATTTTACCCTAATGTGTTTTATTTTGTTATTATAATTGATTTGTTTATTTGTTGATGTGTTTTGGATCTGTTTTTATACTAATTGTATGTTACCATTATTTTCTACATCATGGCTTGTTAATTATTTCCTAACTGATTTTCCATTATTATTATTAGATTTGTATTATTTTACCTTTTTATTTATTTATTTTGCCATTGTTAACCATATGGCTATTACTTACTATTCTTTATTACATAAAACATAACATCTAGGCCTATCGTCTGTATAATTCCTTCAGCCATATCCTATTCATAAATTTAATTGAACAATTTTTTAACAGCTATTAAGCAACGTTTGTTAACAATTGGTTTCATTCTTATTTATTTTTAGGTGATAACACATCATCACACCATTTAAACTTACTTAATTGATTATCCCTTATAACATGGGGTGTTTATTGATTTTGTTTTTAATTTCTTTACTATATTTTTTCCTTTTACTATCTTTACTTTCTATCCATGGTAACACTAACTGTTGACATTCTATGGGCTTCCTCCCCTGAATAACATTGTATCCTTCATTTATATTTAATCTTAATACTATCTTTAATTACTATCATTACCAAAATTCTTATTTGTTCACCATTAAATCGTTTAGTGTTTATCACTGATTTACTAAGCGTTTTTTATTTATCACTAGATTTTCTAATCCTATCATTCACAATATTCTTATTTATTAACCCTCCGAATAACACGGTCCAGATGGAACATAGAATACCACGGGGGTCTTTGTGAGACCCCATTCTTAATTTTGGTTCTTGACGACGTTTTGTGTGTCTGGTGGTTCAACTCTTTCACCGAGGCACCAACTTTTCTATGCCCATGTCGTAGAATGTTTGCTCCTGAGTAGTCACCCAATCTGCCACACTGGACTTTAACTCATCATTGGAGTCAAACCGCTGCCCACCTAACCACTTTTTCAAGTCAGTGAACAAATAGTAGTCACTTGGTGCCAAGTCTATGCTATAAGGTGGGTGACTAAGGACTTCCCAACCAAATTTATGAAGCAGGTTTTGTGTGGACATCTGCGAGTTGTTTGGGAACCCACCGAGCACAGAGTTTCCTATAACCAAGCTTCTGAGTAAGAATATCATAAAGAGCAGACCTAGAAATTCAGGAAAATCAGCAGAAAGTTCAGTAATTGTGAAACGACGGCACTCTCGAACCATCATGTCTACCCTTTCAACAACATTATCAGTAGCCACAGACTTTCTTCCTTCCCCTCCTTCATCATGAACATCAATTCGCCCTTCCTTAAGTTTTTGACACCATTCCCGAACTGAACCATCACTCATCACATTTCTCCACACACATTACACAACCTTCGATGTATTTCTGCAGCACTATGACCTTCAGCTTGAAGAAATCTAATAACAGACCGAATCTCACACTTGGAGGCAATTTCAATTGTAGTTGCCATAATTAAACTGTCATCACCACAGTAATAGACAAAATAACTACACAACCAGTGGTTACAGGTTAGAACAAAGCCTCAAAAACATTAATCAACAATCAGATTGTTGCTATGGCAACAGAACCAGGTTTGCCAACTCACCGGAGGTTGAAAAAAAAATTGCCCTCGTATTCCAAAACAAAATTCATCATAGTTATTATAGTTATTTGTAACATTAACCTAATTGATACATACACAAATCACAAAATCCAGCAAATTTATTCCTGGCTTTGTACTTCAACACTGCCTTCTTGAATATAAAAAAATAAAACACAAAGGTAATAGAAAATTACATCAAAACCAAGTAATGCATAATATGAAAACATTTATCGGCTATATGAATTGTAGTCAATCTCTTCATCACATCCTTCCTCTACACAAATTACTTTTAACATAACTCTCAGTCTTCTAACACAGTGCTGAGGAAACAGTAGTGCAGACGCTGAAATATTATGCACACAAGACACAGGAATGTGAAGGAAAACAGTTAGAATCTGGTTAACCAACACACTGAAAAAACTAACAGTAGAATTCAACACATACACACAGAGTTTATTCTGTGATCATTTTAAACACAATTATTATTAACTGTACAATAACAGTATTCATAGTTTATTATATTAAGAAACATATATTCTGAAAACAGTCAGGTTTAAAACACTTCACAATAAATTTACTAATAAAGCAAAAACCAAATTCTCAAGTATTGCAGCAAATGTACCTATTCCAAATGACGTTAAAAATATACTTGGCAGGAAGTATTACGTTATTTTTGGTACTGTTAGTCTTATGCAGTGCTATGTATGCTGCACAGAGTTTATAAGAAAAATTTTATAATGTTTTGAAAATACGTGACAAAATCACCCAAAACTTTTTACTTTATAAGATTTTAATGAATACATTACACAATACAGACTTATAAAGTGCATTCTTTAAAAATCATATGAATAAAAATATAAAAATTATTTTCAAACTTATCTAAATGACGTGTTCATTGACAAAAAATTTCAATGCTGTATTACCGGTCACTAAATGAAACCCATTAATATGAGGAGCACTTCAAAAGAAAGGGACGATTGTTTATAAAAGGAGAACAAAATGAAAAATGTATTAATGGTTCCAAATACATACAAACTTACATTATTTTTCTATGTAATCACTGTTTCATTCCAAACATTTCTGATGTTGTGAAACAAGTTTTTTCAAACCCTCTGCATAAAATTTCACCGCCTGGGTTTTCAGCCAGTTTTACACTGAGGCTTCAATTCTTCAGTCTCCTCGAATCTGAAAGACTATTCAAATGAGATGCTAGCCAGTTCTTGAGTTGTAGGAAGAGATGGTAGTCACTGGGCGCGAGACCACAATTATAAGGCAGATGATAAAAATCCCCCACTGAAATTTTTGAATTGTTTCGATTATGTGGGCACCAATGTGTGGACATGTGTTATTGTGAAGGGGAACAATTCCTGACCTCAGCATTCCCTTTCATTGGTTTTGAATGGCACGGCACAGTTTGGAAAGAGTTTCACAAACCTGTTCCATGCTTCCTGAAATTGGCCAAAACACACCCCTTTTGGCCCCCAAACACAGTTGCCATGATATTCCTTTGAGACTGGGTTTGCTTGAATTTTTTCAGTTTTGGTGAACTGAAATGATGCCACTGGATGAATTTTTGTTTACATTCAGCATAATGTATGAAATCCACATTTCATCACCAGTGATGACATGAGACAAAATTCATCTCAGTCTTTATGAAAGTGGTCTAAAAAAGCATAGGCAGATGTCAATCTCTTGTTTTTGTGACAGCTGTCAACATATTTGGCATCCCACATGCACACAGTTTGACAGCCTAGATATCAGTAACAATTATAAAACATCTGGAAATTCTATGGAAAGATCACTTAATCTTACAGCAACGATTTTCTCTCACTTTCGATTTCACACTCAGCAAGATCGTCGGTCCAGACACTATGCCTTCCGCTCCTCTGCTTTATGAATATTTGAGTGGCCTTCACTAAATTCACAACACTGCTGCCTCACTTTTCCCTCACTCAGTGCAGTAGGCCCATATGTTTCACACAATTGACAGTGGATTTCAGCAGCATTATGTTTAGAAATCTAATAACTGATTGGACTGCACAACTGGCAGGATTGTTTATACAAACTAATCAGTGTTGCCAACTGCTCTTTATAAAAGATTAGTCCTTACTTTTAAAATATGCCTCGTATACAACAAATGGCTAAATTCGTTACACATCATCTAGCTCTACTTTATAAAAATAATCTACTGTTCTACATAGGATTGTCTTCACAGAGCCACATGCATGAAACTGATGGCAGCTATCATCCTGGGATAACTGTAATGGTACACTCCATATGAATCAGATTTTTGTGTGAGAAATGAAAAGTTTTTCACTTAATGTGGAGCCGAGCAACAAAAGTTGTTCATTGTGTGTAAAGTGGAGCTGAGCAATAAGGGTTTTGTTATCTACAATGTATAGAATTGCAATGAGAAACAGCTAGGAAAACACAGCTCGGAGTGTGAATACCATTATTGGAATGCAGCACATATGTAATAAATGCAAAAATTCCTTTAAACGTGTGAAGTGTGCCTACAAAGATTCTAACAACTGCATGTATAGAACCAGCTGCAACAAGGCCAAGCCACGCGCTACTCGGAAGTACACATCAGTCAGTTCAAAAATACAACTACACACCAAAAAAAAAGGCACTGACTCATGGTCATGGTTAAAAATGCTTCCAAGAAGTCTTACTCGGTGTTAAATCAGTTTTGGTTATGAAATGGTAACACAAGGTTATAAATTATAATATATGAATAAAACATTTGTGAACTAAAATGAGTACACTGGTGCAAACAGTTTCTCTTTTAACAACTACGTTATTCAGGTTGAAGATAGAGGTGGCCCAATAAATCTAGTGTTGACCAACCGATAATTACTACCCTATTTCAGTTGACTACCAAAGAATTCATAAGATACAACCAAAAAGTAACAAAAACTGAACACCAGCAACAATGGAGAGTGTGACCACGTGTCATTGTGCAATCAGTGGACAGAGGAATGTGATTTACAGGCGTGGCCACACAGGAATCAATGACTCTAATACTATCCAGTGCACAGATAAGTAACAAAAAAAATAAAAAGGCAACAAGATTTTGGCAGCCACAAACTGAGTATGAGAGAGAGAGAGAGAGGGGAGGGGAGTATGAGAGAGTGAAAACACAACAAAGTACTGATTTTGCATACTATGATTTTAATACTGTTGGTATACGAAGAATATTGTTTAGTTAAATAACTGTTCAGTTTAATTAATTGTAGTATTTTTAATAATACAATGTAAGATGGTTGTATCACCTATGGTAACCTATAAAATCCTGATGCCTATATATGCTATGCTGTCTTGTGATGAATCAATAAATATTTTGTCAAATGTAAATCCTAACAATATTCTTTTATACAATTTTATGATTGTATTTTTACCAAAGTTTTTTCTTTTTCTCTTTTCTGCTGTATTTTATAATACTTTTAACACTTTATGTAGAATTTGAAAATTGCAGTTGAATAATATAACAAATCAGATCCCAATCAGCAAATAATTAGAATTGAAGGTTTGTAAACATAAGTATAAATATAAAATGTTAGTTTTCCAATGGCTCCCCTTTGGTACATTTAACCCATTTGGTAGCGAGCTTCCCAATAAAGACTACTGTAAATTCTGAGCTCTTGCATTTCCTGGTTCAGCTTCACACACTCCAATAGATGATTTTTGTTAATTTTTTTAGTCTTCTCTCCTGCACGATACAGATTCTTCTGTGGTGGAAATTTTTAATTTGTAGAGATGCGCTGAGAGACAGTCATGGCCAGTTTCCAATCTAAAGTTGGCGACTGCTTCCTTCCTGGGTTTTCTACAGTTATTATCCCATAACTGTTCAATCCCTGACCATGTTCTTCCTTTTGATATGTTTCTTGCTTCTTCCAGGAAGCGAGAGTTTGTTTTCCTCGTCATCAGTCTTCTTAGGGTGCTGAAGTCGTGGGTATATATAAATTGAATATTAATTATTTTGGGAGTCATCTTACTTCAACCTAAAATGTTCTTGACAGGTTCGTGTAACGGATCTGTGGGGGGAGAGATTCTTTAAGGGAAATTAGTGCCTTATAAGTGTTTTGGATTGTTTTAATGGGGATAATGAAGCAGTTCTCATGCATTGAATTTAGACGTATAAGTGCCAACCTTGGTTTTTGGTTTTTTATGTTTTTAGGCTTGCATGGTAGGTATTGGGGCCTTCCTCACTGTTACATAATAACTTTATTTAGTGCTGCTTCAAACAGTTTGGCAGCTGTTTTTGCATACCACTTTATCAGATTCCTCAATTTTGTGTCACGATTCATGGACATGTAGCAATATGCACCTCACCCTCTATGAACCCATTTTGGTTCAATTTTTTTTTTTTTTTGTATAAAGAGAAGCAAGATGTTATACAGCCAAAATAAGTAAAGTTTTAACTTCTTATTGTTCTAACAATGTCTGTATTTGTGTTAAGTGCTCCCTGCACTTCAACACTGGTAGTGTGATCTGTCCAATTAATCTTAAATAAACTCCAATTGGAATACCTCTATCCTCTTGTCTGTGGCTTGTTGACATCCACTCTTCACATCATAAAGCACGATTGCAGAGAATGGTGCGATGTCACGGATAAGTGTAGATAAATTAATATTGTTGGTTGTAGACAATATTGTAGACAAATGTAAGGATTGATGGTTTATTGAAAATTAATTATGGAAAGTGGTGAAAAATTAAAAGTTCTTACTATTCATTTACTTCACAAATTAGTCTACCGACAAAAACAACATTAGTTAAAATAATTATGTTTTGATAGTTTGTTTTCATACAATTTTTAGTAATTAAAAATTCATTAAAGTTTAAAATTTGAATGTTTATTGTAAATATATATGTAAATGTTTATTTCCTCCATGGGTATGTTAATTTTCATTAAAAAATTTGTCAATTAATAAATTGCCAGTTGTTATATATTTCTTATATTATCTGAAATGACTTGTAATAAATATTTCGCTTAAAATGAATTAAAGTTTACACCTGAACGTTTTCAGGTAAAACAATAGTACAATACAAGAAAAATGTTTAATAAAGTTTAATATGTTGGAGGACCACAAAAATTTTCAGATGTAATAGGGAAGTAATATTAATATATATATATATATATATATATATATATATATATATATATTGCAACAGTACAAATGTATAGGGTACTGTGCATTGCACAAATTAATGAAAATAATTAATTAAGGTAAATAAATAATTCATATTGTTAGTAATAATAATTCATCTTTCAATCTGAACTGTAAATGGAACGACCAAATTTCATGCTGGGACAAGTTAATCACGCCATGCAGCTGTGTCTGTGTGTACACGTGTATTTTATGTGTGTGTGTGAAACCTGCTGATTCCTGCAAAGCGTCATCCCTTAATGAACGCTATTAATTATATGAATTATTTAAATTGTAAAGATTGTGTGCATAATATTACAAAACCAAATATGCCACAGAGTGTATAAAATAAAGACGCACATGTGTATAAAAAATAGTGCGAAAATAATAAACAGTGCGATTATAGTGAAAATAAATATAAATAAAACTTAAGTTAATTAATGTAGGGAAAAACGGTTTATACACAGTGAACACATAAAAATTACCAACAAGATGAATATTGGGTAATGTCCAAAAGACTTCGCATATGGGGAAGATAAGCGAAATAAGTGTGAAAATAATCGTGTTTTCAAAAGGGACGCCAACGACAGACTGTGACCTGCAGAATATTGTCGAAACATGATTTTTGCGCCCAAGGGTATAAATACTCGAGACGCGCTAACTTAATTCTCTTTCTTGATCAACTACCGTGGGAGCCGGAGGCTCTGCCCAACAACAACAACTTTTTTGTCTATCAACCACAGCAGCAGCCGGAGGTTCTTCACGACTACTCATCACTTTTGTGAGAGCACCTGCAACCTGAGGCCGTGACGGGATACGAGGGAGCAGCCAAGTACATGGAATAGAGTCCAGCATACGGGACGAGGCAACGGACTGCGGAGAGGATCAAGGACTCCAGGACTACATGACTAGCATCCAGGATCGAGGACCTAGGACCGAAGAGGATACAGAGAATTACCACGACCAATAAGGTGAAACAAAACCCTGTATTTGTAAAACAAAGACTCATGTAAAGACAATATAATTATGTAAAAAGAAAGACAATATAATTCAATGATGAATTAATAATTTTTGCTAATGTAAATATTTATTTGTATAGTAGTTAGAGTAATGTTTAAAAGTATGAAACTATAATTTTATATAAATAATTTAGTCAATGATATTTAAATTAATATAAAAGTAAATTTTTATTAGAAAACAAAGCAATGCATATGCAATACAATTAAAAGAAAATAGATTATTAGAAAGAGCTTAGATAATCTAATAATTATCACAGTAATGAGCAAGTAGAGAGCAATATTATATAATTACAAATGTTTATTATAGTATAAGAGTGTATATTATGTCTACATGTAATATGAGATTATCACTTATGTGTTAATAACTGGATGTGTGCTACGGCTACACACATGCGAATAATAATGATATGTTTAAATTGCAACCGAACAAGAAATTTTTGATTAATAAAATTTTAAATGATTCTAAACCATATTATGTTGTGTTATTATTATTACAATTACACCTGTCATACATTTACAGTGTAAGTAATGTGCAAAATAAATGGCTCACAAGAAGTTGGGGGCTTCACAAATACTTAATGCTGTCGTAATATATAAATCACACTCTAACAGAAGTTTCTTTCTAACTCTTAGATTTTCGCAGTATCTATGAAAAGTTGATGCTCATATCACAATGCAGAAAAACTAGCTTTTTCCAAATACCATTCCATTATGAAATAACAGTAACCCAAAAAAAGTGAGACCGTAGAGATATATAGAGAAACAAATGATGAATATAAAGGTGGTTATTTATTTTTTTATTTCAGATATTGCAAAAGTTCTAAAGTCAGGGCTCCCCTTAGTTTGAGAAAAGTGTACATGGTGTCAACAGTAGGCCTACTAATATCTTCTCCTGTGAACGTGATGCTGATGTTAACTTTTTTTTTTGACTTATATATTATAACGGTACAAATTTATTTGTGTTTGAGGAGCCCCATGTTCATGGGACGCCAATTTTATATAACGATACCAAGTATTTAAACAGTTATAATGATACCAGGTGTAACTGTAATAAAAGTAGTAAATTTATGAGTAGTTAAAATTTCATGTTTATTGTTTAAAAAGCATCATAAATAATAAAACATGGTTAATAATCTCCGATCAAGATATCACTCATTATTAAGTGTTTATCTCTTAAGCTATACAGTGTTACACACATTTAAAACACTCTTACATCTAGACATGTTAATAATCTTAATCTAGACATTTATTCAAATTGATTTAATAAAAGAAATAAAATTTAAATGTAATTAAGTTTTATTTTAATTGAATTCATTTAAATCAGATCTGACCTCAGCTTGCTCAGTCTATACCAATGTTTTTTAAAAATAAATTTAAAATTATATTAATTACTCTTAGACTGGCATTTGTTTCGTATTCAAAATTTAAATTATTATTTTCTACAAAATGCAAATACCAAATCATTTCAATTATTTTTCTTTGATAAAAAAAATACTATCTCAATATTAAACTATTTTTTCTTCTATATTTATCTATATGCGATCACTCATTCTTACGACTAAAACATAATATAAGAATCTATTACATTCTTTACCTAATTATAAACTTTTTTGTTTTAATTCATTGTCTCTTTATATAGTCTTTATGAGCTCTTTAAAAAAAAAATCATTTATAAATGCATTATGCATGTCACCTCGAGTTTTGATGACCTTACGACTTATTGACGGGGTCCAGCATTGTCCTGAGTTGGGTTACCGTTACTCCTGGCTTGGCGTGATCCTGGATATGTCCAGAGTCCAGCGTTGTTCTCCAGTAGTGTGTGTGGTCCGTCCCAGAGAATTAATCTCGGCTGCGAGGTGGCTCTCATTCGGCTGTTAGGCGTCTAAAAAGCATCTCCTAACGTCCAGCATCTTGCGTCATTCTTTGTAGCTTCTTAGTAGATACTCTTGCTGACTTAAACGGTCCCGGTACTCTACGTTTCCCGTACTAGTGTAAACATAATTACTGAAAACGTCTTTATTCGTTCATAGATGAGACTTATAACAAAATAAAACTGTTCTGCTGACGGACAGCGTGTCCGACTGCAACTGTGTCTTTAAAAGAAGAGAAGGGCTTCCAGTCGAACCGTTAATTTATACCCTCTCAAGATTCCGCACCTGTTGGTTCCGAAATTGTCCTGTCAAGACCTGCAGATCACATGATAGCCCCCACTCCCGAACCTTTTCATATATTTGCAAATGGCAATGTTTTGTACGGAAATGAGATAGCACAAATCATAGATAATTTGCTTAAGCACTCACTGTATTAATTTGTGCGTCTTGAGCGTCTTAGTGTAATCTGTGTATTTTTGGCACATTTATTTCGCACTGACTTCGCATAGTGTGTCCTACTAACGTCATTTTCTTACTGTGGATAACTATAAAATTTACACGCACTTTGGTGCCTTTTGTTTGTTTATACACTAATTAGTTTTCACACAGTGAATTAAAATAATTATTTTAGTAATTAATTGGGGAGGGTTGCTGGGATTCCTGTCTGTACATGCATCACTAACACACACAAGATACACGCGTAACACACATACAATCGAGTAGGTGTTCCTTGCCTGTTGGAACAGGTTAATTTCTTCCCTAGTGTAACAGTGAAACATTTTTACAATCCCAGACATGTCCATTTACCCCAAACTTATAATAATTTTATAAATTTTACATTTATTTAAATCAATGCTCAATACAGCATATGGCTGTATCATTGCATTATTCCTCTGCTTGAAAAAAAATTTAATAAATCTTATTTATTAAATTTTTGTCTATTTGTTCGAGACAAATAAAAATAATATTATACTAGCTTAACCTTAGTTTACATCAGTTAAATGACACATAATAATGAGTAGGTCAGTATAACGCTCACCTGTGGTGGTATGCAATATATTCACCCCCCATTATAACAGCTGAGCAGTGCGTTGACCTTTGGATGGGCGCAGTGGCATTGTTCTTCTCTCTCTCTCTGTCTCCTCGTTCTTCGTACGTAGAATTTCTTGAATGACGTCGCATGATATTTGCCGATGTCCTTTTCCTTCCGTTCGTCGTATACGATGAACGTGTGTCTTCCCACGCGTTGTTTCAACGTATAAGGTCCGTTGTACAGCTGAAAGAATTTCTTTGCTGTGTTGTCAATGCATTTTCCGACGGGATTAGCTTTCAACAGAATTTGTTCTCCTACGTCGAATCGTTGTAATTTATGTGTTCTATTGAACTTTTCTCTCCTCTTGTTACCTTGTTCTATGACGCGTTGTTTAGTGTACTCAACCTTTACACTTAATGGAATAGGTACATTTTGATTCTCTGGCTTGCTTACATATTTGGTCCAGAATCTAATAGGTTTTTTGTCTTCATCTAGCTCGATTGACGTAAAACTTGTTGCTTCGCTATAATTTTCATTTATTGCTTTTTAAAGAAATGTAAATACTCTGCCCATTTGTTGTGTTGGTCCTGACAGTAGATTCGTAGATATTTACCTAACTCTTTATTTACTCTTTCCGCGAGATTTCCCTGTGGGTGTCGTACTGATGTGAGTACAGGTTGGATTCCATTTTCACGAAGAGTCTTCTCCCATACATCGCTTTGGAACTGCACTCCTTAGTCGCCAAGTACCTTCTTCATTTTACCATATGCAGGAATGTATTTCTGCAAGAGTATTTTCAAAACAACTTTAGTTGTGGGTCGCATAATTGGATACAGATGGACAGCTTTGGAAAATACATCTATACAAACAAGTATGTATTTCACTCCATGACTTGATCTTGGAAGTGGTCCCAAAAACTCCACTGCAATTAGCTCTCCTTTCTGGTCCTTCTGGATACTCTGCATCCACATAGGTATGTAGATTCGGTCCTTTAGCTGTTTGACACTCATAACACTTCTTACTTTCGTTTTTAATCTTCCTGAACATATTATTGATGGTGAAATCTTCACGTAGGCTTAAGTAACATTTAATTGCAGCAGCATGTGCTAAACTTTCGTGTGTTGGTTGAATGAATTTATGCTACATATCATTTGTTAATATGACCTTCCAATCTTGCCTCATTAGTTTATATAAGACTCCATTTTGTACCTTGTAATGGTCTGGTAGCTGATCTTGTAGCTTAAATCCTCTCGTAGCATCATCTAAGTCTTGTTGTTGAGCTAGATTCTTCAGAATGTGTTTAACATCATTATCAGCAGTAAATTTAATAGGTAACAGTTGTAACTCATGGTTATTTTCGTAGACCTCTTCACACTGTTCTGTGACGTATCTACTCAATGTATCGACTATACAATTATCTTTCCCTTTACAATATTTTATAGTAAAGGAATACTCACCAATTGCTAGGATCCATCGTAATAATCGAGCGTTGGTTACTTTACATTTTAATAGAAATGATAACGCTTGATGGTCCGTATGTATTTCAAAATGCGTTCCGTAAATACAATATCGAAACTGTTTCAGCGCGTATACTATAGCAAGTATCTCCTTCTCAGATGTAGAGTACTGCTTCTCTGCCCCTTTGAATACTCTACTGGCATATGCAATGACACGGTGTTCTCCTGTAGCATCTTGTTGATACAGCATACTTCCACACGCATAGTCGCTAGCATTTGCGTAGATAACGAATCTTCCATCTCGCTGTGGATGATGAAGCATTATGTTTTCAACGAATAACTTCTTGACTTGGTTGAAGGCATCTTGATGTTTCTTCTCCCACTTCCATTTGTGATTTTTCTTTGTTAACTCCAGCAACGGTTGTGTTCTTTCTGCATATTGTTGTGAGAATCTTCTATAGTATCCTGTGAGTCCCAAAAATGCTCGTAACCCTTTAATGTTCCTAGGTGTAGGGAAATCGGTAATACTGGATATCTTTATGGGATCGGGTTGAATACCTGAGGATGAAATAATATGACCTAGGAATTCGATTGAGGATTTTATGAATTCGCACTTGTCTAGGTTAAGGGATATATGGGCTTCCCTAACCTTGTGGAATCTAGTGTTAAGATGTTCACTGTGTTCGTCAAGTGTTTTTGATACTACCAAGATATCATCCACAAACACTATGGTGTAAGGCTCCACTTCTGGTCCTAATGCTTTCTCCAGACATTTTACAATCGCAGCCAAACTTGTGCTCAAACCAAAGGGAACTACCTTGTGTTGGTATCATTTATTTTTGTATAGGAAGGCGGTGTATTTTCTATCTTTTCTTCTAATTGGAATTTGCCAAAAACTCGACCGTAAATCCAACTTAGTCAAATAACGTGCTCCTTCATACTTGGCAAATAACTTGTCCGCAGGTGGTGCACAATCGAATTCACTTAGAACGATGCTATTCAAACTCCTCATGTCCAGGCATAATCGTACTTCTCCACTTTTCTTCTTTACTACAACTAGAGGATTAAGAAAGTTGCTGTTCGACCTCTCAATGATGTTATTTTCTATCATCCGTAGTATTTCCAGTTCAACTTCTCCCTCATACTTCATGGGTATTGGATACGTTCATCTTACAAATTTTGTAGGGTCTGATACCATAATAGCGTGTTCGTAGACTGTGGTCTGCGTCGGTACATCACTGAATACTTCATTATACTCTTCTATTAATTTAAATAACTTCGCTTCTTCCTGAGATGACATTCCTTCTTCGGCTGTATTAGCATGCCGAGTAGGTGCATATCGTATATGTGGCTTGGATACGACAATAGGTTTTCCACTTACCTCACAATTTTCTTCATTTTCATTCATAATTAATTCACATAGAACATCCTTATAATTACATAAAATCTTGCTGTTCTTATTATCAATCCTTGCACTTAAAGTATTTAATAAATCTATTCCAATAATTCCATCATATATAAGTTTATTCATTATGATCATAGGATATGTTATTACTAAGTCCTTACAATTTAAAGTTACATAAGCTTGATGTCTAACTTTTTCTCTCTTATTCATGGCTGTAATAACATTTATATTATTGACAGGTAAAATAGCCGTTTGTTTGAAATATATTTTATTTTGTTGTACCCACTTATTGTTTAGTACAGTCAATTGGCTACCTGTATCGATTAACATTTTAATTCTACATCCATTAATTCGTACATTAATTATAGGACAATTTATTTCTTGTTGATTTGGTGTCACATTCCTGTCAGTGTCTAATAACTCATTTCTAACGTCACACAGATATATATTGTTTATTGTGTAACAGCACAATAATACTCCGTCATTGTGTTGTGTCGCGGGAACAGGATGGCTGAACATGCACCTGTTGCTGTCTCACTTTTATTTCCTCGTCTGCCCATAAAACAGACGTTCTCTTACTTCCCATACTACAGCTCCCCTCTCTCTTCTCTTTTCTCTGCATTGTGGATACGCTGCGATCATATGGTTTACTAAACTTTTTCTTCAAATTTGGCCAGGCCAAACCTCCTTTTGTATCGCGCACGTTTCTCTCGGAGTATTGTTCCTTCTCTGCGTCGCATGCATTATTCACAGCTGTGTTGCTTTACACTGTGCATTGGCGGCATATAATTTTGCCTATAATTATCACGGTTTTGCGTATCGTCACGTTCTTGTGCTTTATCACTATGGTCGTAACTAGCGTGATAATTAATGCGTTTGTTGATTGTGTTGTGAAGTGTTACTCTTGTTAATATTTTGTGACTGAGTGACAAGTATTAAGAATTGTTCGATCTTTTTGACACCTTGCGTATATACAGCTAACTGAATGTCTCTATAGAAATGGTAAGACAACTTAGACACTATCTCATACTCAGAAAATTTTGGTTTTAAATGTTTTACGCATTTAATCTGCGCTATAGTGTACTGCTCAATACTCTGGCGTCCAGCGGATTATATTTACCATACTCCAATTGGTCACGTACTTGCCTTTGAGTGTGGATATTCCAGTACCTATTTTCGAATGCTTCACTGAATTGCTGATACGTGGTTATATTGTCTCAAATTATGGAGTACCATTGACTTGCAGAATCTCTTAAATGACGGGTGACAAAACTCACTTTCTCCTCGTCATCACTCATAGTTCCAATTTTTTCAATTTCTCTCTCGATATTCGCCAAAAATTCCATGCTATTTTCCCCTTTGTTACCTGCAAAGGTTATCTTACTTCTTTCTTCTATGGGTGCAGTGAACATCGTCTGCGCCGGTCGTTTCTTGAACTCTGTTCTCAGACGTTCTATTTCTCCACGTAGATCTTCCTTAAGTGTGTTCATTTCACCTGAGTAGTCCTTGGTGGATTTTGCAGACTCTACTATAGCAGTTTCCAACGTCGTCGTTTGGGCTTCTATTTCCTGCGTTTTATTAATGTTTTCCCGGATTTGTTCACTAACTGTTTTGATCCTCATATCTTGTTCCTGCTTTGAAACTCTAAACTTGTCATTCCAGTGTTCAGCTAATTGTTTAATACTTTCTTTTAATTCTTTCGACCATTCTGTTTTCTGATCTTTAAACCTATTCTCTATCTTTATAGCTTGTTCATTTAGCGACTGTTCTACTCTAGTTTCTAATATTTCTATTCTCGTATTAGTTTCTTTGAGTTTTATAGTCAGTTGCTCTTAAAACTCTTTAAATTCGGCCCTACTTTCTTCGCTATTCTTTTGTATTTGTTCATTAATTTTTGCTAATTCAGCTTTAAATTCTTTATTAGAACTCTTTAATTCTTTGAATTCGGCTTTAGATTCTTGCCTACTCTTTTGCATTTGCTTTGTATTAAATTCTTTTAACTCTTCTATTTGCTTTCTATTTTCTTCTTTTTGGTTTGTACTTAATTCGTCCATCCAGGCACGCATCATGGTTTGAAGTGCTTCCATATTCAAGCTTTCTGGTGCTGCCATAGTGAATTATTATTAAAATATTTATTTATAATTTATTATTGGTGAACCATATGCGAGCTTTTATTTATTTATTTGTATCTACTCATATTACAATTACACCTGTTTGTTGGGGTGGGCGCCAATTACGTTATTACAATACAATACACCCAACAAATTTAAAATAACTAACATACAAAAATAATTAAAATATAATATTAATTATATCGTATAAATTATCAAACACTGGTAATGATAGAGCATACACATTAATTATTAATGTAGGTGTGTCGTGCTCCACGCTAATGGGCGACAATTTTATATAACGGTACAAATTTATTTGTATTTGAGGAGCCCCATGTTCTTGGGATGCCAATTTTATATAACGATACCAAGTATTTAAACAGTTATAACGATGCCAGGTGTAACTAATAAAAGTAGTAAATTTATGAGTAGTTAAAATTTCATGTTTATTGTTTACAAAGCATTATAAATAATAAAACATTGTTAATAATCTCCGATCAAGATATCATTTATATATATATATATATATTACATTTAATATTTATACTAAATTTACCTCAAGATGTTTTTTCTATTTGGAACATGTTTCGAGAGTTCCTGTTCTCTCATCTTCAGCCTTCGCCATCTTGTTTCTGGTGAAGTATTTGTGTGTTGGCTGCTGGATGTTATTAAGGTTGTTTGTTGGAAACAAGATGGCGAAGGCTGAAGATGAGAGAACAGGAACTCTCGAAACATGTTCCAAATAGAAAAAACATCTTGAGGTAAATTTAGTATAAATATTAAATGTATTATATACATCAAGAAACGGACTGTAGCAGAAAGTGATTGAAATATATATATATATATATATATTAACACTTCCACTGTGAACTTACTTTTAGGTTTTGATTACCCAGACGTTTCGATGTGGTATTCGTCTTTCTCAGTGGGTTTTAAATACTGAATGTCTGTACAGTAATGGTTATGGGATGTAGATGTGTGTGGTGGGGGTTGCTGGTGGGAGGGAATTGGTGCTGGGATTCAAATTTTGTGTAGGTATCAGTGTATCGAAAAGTATTATCAAGCTAATTATCAAGATATCACTCATTATTAAGTGTTTATCTCTTAAGCTATATGGTGTTACACACATTTAAAACACTCTTACATCTAGACATGTTAATAATCTTAATCTAGACATTTATTCAAATTGATTTAATAAAAGAAATAAAATTTAAATGTAATTAAGTTTTATTTTAATTGAATTCATTTAAATCAGATCTGACCTCAGCTTGCTCAGTCTATACCAATGTTTTTTAAAAATAAATTTAAAATTATATTAATTACTCTTAGACTGGCATTTGTTTCGTATTCAAAATTTAAATTATTATTTTCTACAAAATGCAAATATCAAATCATTTCAATTATTTTTCTTTGATAAAAAAAATACTATCTCAATATTAAACTATTTTTTCTTCTATATTTATCTATATGCGATCACTCATTCTTACGACTAAAACATAATATAAGAATCTATTACATTCTTTACCTAATTATAAACTTTTTTGTTTTAATTCATTGTCTCTTTATGTAGTCTTTATGAGCTGTTTAAAAAAAAAATCATTTATAAATGCATTATGCATGTCACCTCGAGTTTTGATGACCTTACGACTTATTGACGGGGTCCAGCATTGTCCTGAGTTGGGTTACCGTTACTCCTGGCTTGGCGTGATCCTGGATATGTCCAGAGTCCAGCGTTGTTCTCCAGCAGTGTGTGGTCCGTCCCAGAGAATTAATCTCGGCTGCGAGGTGGATCTCGTTCGGCTGTTAGGCATCTAAAAAGCATCTCCTAACGTCCAGCATCTCGCGTCGCTCTTTGTAGCTTCTCTGTAGATACTCTTGCTTACTTAAACGGTCCCGGTACTCTACGTTTCCCGTACTAGTGTAAACATAATTACTGAAAACGTCTTTATTCGTTCGTAGATGAGACTTATAACAAAATAAATCTGTTCTGCCAACAGACAGCGTGTCCAACTGCAACTGTGTCTTTAAAAGAAGAGAAGGGCTTCCAGTCAAACCCTTAATTTATACCCTCTCGAGATTCCGCACCTGTTGGTTCTGAAATTGTCCTGTTGAGACCTGCAGATCACATGATAGCCCTCACTTTCATATATTTGCAAATTTTTGCAAATGGCAATGTTTTGTACGGAATTGAGACAGCACAAATCATAGATAATTTGCTTAAGCATTCACTGTATTAATTTGAGTGTCTTAGTGTAATTTGTGAATTTTTGGCATACTTATTTCGCACTGACTTTGCGTAGTGTGTCCTACTAACGTCATTTTCTTACTGTGGATAACTATAAAATTTCACACACTTTAGTGCCTTTTGTTTGTTTATACACTAATCAGTTCTCACGCAGTGAATCAGTGAATTAAAATAATTATTTTAGTAATTAATTGGGGAGGGTTGCTGGGATTCCTGTCTGTACATGCATCAGTAACACAAGATACATGCATAACACACATACAATCGAGCAGGTGTTCCTTGCCTGTTGGAACAGGTTAATTTCTCCCCTAGTGTAACAATGAAACATTTTTACAATTCCAGACATGTCCATTTACCCCAAACTTATAATAATTTTACAAATTTTACATTTATTTAAATCAATGCTCAATACAGCATATGGCTGTATCGTTGCAATATACAAAATTCTACATTACATAAAACAAACATTACATTTTCTTAATTACTTTAATTTCAAACAATCTAATAATAATTTCAATCCTTCAAATGTTCTCAAAACATGCTTAAACTCAAGCACACATACACAAAGACAGACAGTAGGTTTCATGTGGATTAGTAAGGCAAAGAACCTACCAAATTACAATCTAAATGGAATGCTGTAGGCAGATGTCCAGCATTGTATTGGTCTGCTGGCCGGCAGTCAACTAAGAAGAACCGTACTGAATCCTCTGTGCACTCTTCAAGTTCAATGTTTTCTATTAGCTCATTCACTGAGACAGGCAAACATAGAGCTTGTGATATATTGAACTCTGATTTTAATGATGTTGTTGGTGTTGAGGTTTTCCTATAATTAAATATACTGTTTTCCAATTCCTGTAAATAATAAACAAGCATGATTAAAAATGAAGTCAAGTGTTAAACTACTAACAATTTGTGAGACGTTTAACTTTCATTTGTTGATTTTAACCTGTTGGGCTGTCAAGCTGTGGTCCATTGTTAAATACCACAGGCGACATCAAACCCCTGGCATTTTAATCAACGGACAGCGCAGCAGTTTTATCAACAAATTTGTAAGTTGTATCTTATTTTTGTGTTCTCCACAACTTATGGATTATCCACAGCTCCACCATGTAGCGGGTAATTTTTGGGTGTTTTTATTTTTAACAGTTAGGGGCATATGTATTTTTATGTATTTCATTTTGGGCGGACTTTTCATAAAATCATTGTGCAACCGAATTCATTTCATTTATAATGGACCACGTGTTAACAGAACGGTGTTGAGCAAGATTGGTTGAGACAAAGGCGATACGCAATTTCCATTGTGCAACGCAACGAGCAAAGAATTCACCTCCACAAATTTCCAAGAACTATGCGAGAGTGTGGCATTGCGCTCCCATGCGCACACCAAGCATGGGCGCCTACCCAAGCGTTGGCAAAAAAGTAAGATGGCCATATAGTGAAATTTTCATCGTTCCGTTGGGTTCACTACGGAAGTGTCGTTTAGACCAAGCCCACTTAAATGACGTCAGCCAATGCCTACAGAAGATCATATGCGGCATTGACTTAAAAAAGCTACATGCATGGCATGGGCTGAAGCTTCGGCGACGACGCCCAAGGCAGTGAGTTCCAGTGTTGAAAACTGTGGAGAGGGAACAGAGAACCAACTTCTCCCCAGTACCTCTTACCAACCGACCGAATGTGGTTCATCTAAATTTGAGTAACAGTTTTTTTCTTTAGGTCGGCCGACCTCACCGTTAACATTTGTAGTGTAATCAACAGTGTATAAAGGGATTAACAGCAGTCAGGAGTGAGCTTAAGAGAGTGAATAGTTTCGAATACCTTTCGGACATTTGAACGGGGACTTAGCACGGGCGCGATGACCGCGTGGTCGATGTGGGGGCTTTATTATATGAAGATCTGTTAGGGGGCTTCTGATTTGTATAAAATGTGAAGGGGTTTTTAGTTTGGTATAAATGTGAGTGTGGCAAAGCTGGGCGGCTTTCTGTGTATATTTGTGTTTGCATTTTATGTTTGTGTCCTAAAAAAAAAAAATAAGGTAAGCCGTAGATTGTAAGTCATATTACAACAGAGTCACGTGTTGCACAACACCTGAAACATGTATTTACTAAATGTATGTTCTTAATTTCACTAAAGTAACAGTGAAACATTAAATGGAAATTCTCTTCATATAAATGTGTTGTGCAAATTATTCTCACAACCTTAAGAAATTACGTCTGCATCCCAAACATACGTATGACGCAACCTTGAAGCCACGCAATGGTAAGTAGGAGTGTGTTAACATTAATTTTAAATTAATACGATATCATTTTTTTTTTAATATAGAACGTTTCATTGGCGCCCGAACAGGGACGAATTTAATAAAATAAATTCCATACCTATAAATGGGATGCAATCGTAATTTGGAGGTTGCGTGAGAATACGCAAAAGGTACTTATGTAAAGTTAAGTTACGCTAAGTAAGTAAAGAATATTTGTTCATATAAGAAACAGTAAATATCTAAAAATAATAATGGAAAATACAGCAGAGAACGGAGTCGATTTGTCCGACTCGACTGTGATAAGCGAAATAGCTGAATTAAATGAATCAGCTGTTGTGAATAGTTTTGAAGTACATTCAACGCCGAATGTAGGTCAAGGCGACAAAACTTTGAACACAAGTAGTATAAATGAAGCAAATAATACAGATGATTCGGGGATCCAAACGACCCCAAAATCAAATAGAGAAAATAAAAATAATGACAATAAAGTCGGCATCACTGACGACAAAATAGAAAATCTAGTGACACCTGTCCAAAGTAAACAAGAGATAGATAAAGAGGAGAAAGTTATGAATATGTTGCAGTTAATTTTGGAGCAACAGAGTATTAAATTTGAAATACAAAATCACAATTTTAATGAATTAAAGAATGACATTCAAGAAATTAATAGACGTTTTGAAAATACCAAAGTAGAATGTACTGATAAAATTAACCAAGTAGAAACCAAATTAGATGATTCAATACAAAAGCTAGATGTTAAATTTACTGAAATAGATAGTCAGATAAGTAGAGTTGAGAAGCAGATAAATGAGAATAACGAGTATTTAATAAGTTCAATGAATGAGCATAACAATGACATAGAATCTAAAATTAATAAATGTAGTATTGAAACTGAATGTAAGTTGAGTAACGTAGTAACGACAGTTGAAAAAATTAGTCAGAACTTTGATGAACACCAAAATAAGGTAGACTATAAAATAAATGAAATTGAAAATAATTATAAGACAGAAATACAAGCAGTAAATGAATCTATCGATGTGATAGCAAAGAATAACGTACAGTCTGAATATAGTAATGACAAAAAATTATATTCACTTGAACAGAATATTAATAATATGAGAGATGAATTAAGTGTAGTAAAAAATCAAAATGTAAACAATGTTACTGAACGCATATTTATGACACGTGACACAAACAATGAAATAGAATTAGAAACTTTTAGTAGTGAAATTAGGAGAGTGCATCCAATGCAATTTTTAAATCGAGTACGGGAGTTTGACAGATTCAATGGTAGTAGCTGGGAGGTTAAACTTATAAAAATTTTGAAATGTTTTAAAGGTGATTCAGAGATATGGGCGGAGACGCATCGAAACGAATGGGAGAGTTATGGAGATTTTGAAAGAGCATTTCGGAACAAATACTGGTCGGAGGAGGAGCAGGAGATACTGCGAAGCCAAATAATGGGAACTGGGAGTTTTGGAAGAAACAGCCGTAGTATTACAGTATATACGATGAAGCTGTACAACGAAGCGAAGTATTTGGAACCACCGTTGCCATTTCAGTCGTTTGTACGCCACGTTAGCAAGCACCTACCAAGGGAGATGCAGATCACATTGATGACCAGAGAGGTAAGCGACATAAATGAATTAGAAAAAATATTAGACGTTTTTCAGAATATTAAGGACCAGGAAGACAGCAGACGCATACAACAACATAATATACAAAATGGGGGTAATTATGTACCAAGAGGAGGACCAAACGGAGGAAACACACACAATGGTCGAGAACGGGACAGACGATACCCAATGTGGAAATGTGACGGGTGTCTGGTGGAAAATTATGCTGATCGTAATTTTTGTTATAGATGTAGAAGGGCGAGGCCCGGACAGCAGCCGAGGACACCACCGAGGTTCAACAACCCACAGCAGAGGAACGGTGAACGACGAGTAGAGAATCTGAGAAATGAAGGAGGAAATCAGCAGATGGGCAGAGTATACACGCCCCGTAACGCAGACGCAAGAATGGGAAACTAAGGAGGACAATGGATGAGGAGGCCCGGCCATTGTCGAGGAATAATCACGGGGTCCACGAAAATAAATACAGGAATAACACGATTCACACGGACTTGGCCACAGAATTGTTGGAAGAAGAGGAGACGGAAACGAGGAGACAAGAGGCGTGGTTGACTGAGGTAAAACTGGAAATAGAAGGTAAGTCAATCTTGACACTTATAGATACAGGTAGCGAAATATCTGTAATAGCAGAACATGTACTCAATAAATTGAAAGAAACTAACAAACATATTCCGTCTTTGCCAGTAGCAGGGGTAGCAATTGTAGGTATTACGGGTGTTAGAAGTAAACGGGTTACAACACAAGTCCAGTTGAACATGTTAATAAATGGGGAAAAATATGAGAATACATTTTTAGTTGTAAGAGGTTTAAATTTAGAAGTGATTTTGGGTAATGATTTTTTAATAAGAAATAATGCGGTCATTAACTTTCGAAAAAGAATTTTAGAATTGAGTAATGAAAATAAACAAATAACAGTTAATTTTGAACGGGTTCTAGACACAGTAAAGATTTCGGGTATAAGGGTTATACCAGATAAAACCATAAATAGGGATATGGAATTTAGTATACATGCGTGTAGAGAGAGTGTGAGTGAAGAGAGGGGAGATAGAATATGGGCCGAAAGAGAGGTTAAATTTTGTGGGGAAGGTGATGAAATGGGGAGTTCTCAGCGTAAAGCGCTGTGGCGGGTAGTTGAGGATTATCGGGGAGTGTTTGCCGGGGAACCAGGAAGGGCAAAAGGTTATGAATGTGAATTAAGGGTGAGGGAGCATGCGCCATATGTCCAACGTAGTTATCCGGTACCATATTCGAAAAGGGAGGCTGTACAGTCAGAATTAGATAGGATGTTAGCGGGGGATATTATAGAAAGGTCGGTATCAACTTATTCCAACCCTTTAGTAGTAGTAATCAAAAAAGATGGGAGAGTGAGGTTATGTCTAGATGCCCGCAAAATCAATCAAATAATCATTCCAGACCGGGAGTCACCAGAAGCGATAGAAGAGATTTTTCAGAAATTTAGTGGTGTGAAATACATGACTTCTTTAGACCTGACCGCCGGATATTGGCAAGTCCCGTTGGCAGTAAATAGTAGAAAATATACAGCGTTTTTGTTCAACGGAAAAAACTATCAATTTAAGCACTTGCCGTTTGGTTTGAACACCAGTGTAGCTAGTTTTATTAAGTGTCTCGACGAAATTTTGCAACCACATAACTTAGATTTTCTAACCATATACGTAGACGACATACTAATAGCTTCTAGAACATTTGAAGAGCATGTAGAGCATTTGGAATATGTATTGGAGAAATTATATCAGGGAGGTTTGACGGTGAATTGGGACAAATCAAAATTTTTGCAAACCGAAATACATTTTTTAGGTTTCATAATAACACCTACAGGAATACGTGCTAACCCGGATAAAGTAGAATCCATCTTGACATTCCCGGAGCCAAAAAATATAAAGCAGTTGCAAAGTTTTCTTGGTCTTTGTAATTTTTACAGGAAGTTTCAGAGGAACTACGCCCAGACGACGGCCCGACTCAGCGCAGTGTTGCAAAAGAACAAGCAATGGAGATGGGGCGACAATGAAAGAGCAGCGTTCAATGACATCAAAATCAAGTTCGCAGACATGATACTAATGAATCATCCCAATTTTAATAACAAATTTTATTTACAGACAGATGCTAGTAACATAGCGTTGGGAGCAGAACTTTACCAAGAGGACAAGGAGAAGGAACATAAAACTATCGCCTTTGCCAGCCGGACGTTGCTAGCCGCTGAGCGCAACTACACTACCACAGAAAAGGAGCTCCTCAGTATAGTGTTCGCCGTGAGGAAGTTCCGAACGTATCTGCTGGGTAACAGGACCATCATCAGGACGGACCATAAAGCGCTATCGTTCCTCAATACTTGTAAACTCACACACAGCCGGATTACCAGGTGGGCGTTAGCTCTTCAAGAGTATAATTTTTCTTGGGAATATATCAAGGGTGTAGAGAACAGGGTGCCAGACACACTATCACGAATCGACACAGACAGAAATAGAACAGGTAGAGATATTAAAGAGATAGAAATTTATAGACTATCCCGGGAAGATAAACTTTTTGGGGAGGAATTAAAAGATATAAATGTAATGCAAAGAGCTGATAATAAATTAAATAAAATAATTACTAGTATAGAATCAGATATAGACGAATTAGGGTATAAGCAATATTTTCAAGTGTTCAAAGGGAGTTTGTTTAAAAAAGTAGAGGGGAGAGAGAGAGATTGGAGGTTAGTCATACCTGAAGGGTTGATAGAGAAAATAGTGTGGGACTGTCATTTTAGATACGGGCATTTTGGGGCACGGAAGTGTGTGAATGTATTAAAGGAATCTTGTTTATTTAAGAACATGGAGAAACGAGTCCGAAGAATACTTAGAGTTTGTGAGTTATGTCAGAAATCCAAAGTTGTAAATTATAGGTTAGAGGGAGAATTAAATTATATTAAAGTAGAAAAACCATTCGATTTAGTAGCTGTAGATTTGTACGGCCCACTGCCGAAAGGTAGGGGTGGAGTGATGCATATTTTTGTTGTACTTGATACTTTTTCTAAATATGTCAGGCTATATAGTGTAAAGCGAGCCACAAGTAAGGTGCTGAGCGAGAAAATCACACGCGACTATATGATCAACGTGGGAAAGCCGAAGGTGATATTATCCGACCACGGTCCGCAGTTCATCAGCGGAAGATGGCGCCAGACTCTTGGATGGGAAGGTATTATCCCAAAGCACACTGCCGTATATCATCCACAGTCGAATCAAGCTGAGAGAGTCATGAGGGAGTTGGGCAGAATTTTTCGAACATATTGCCATGCCAAACATAGCGAGTGGCCACTCTATGTGCAGAAGATTGAAAACTGGCTAAACTGCACCACCCACGAGTCGACGGGGTTCACGCCTTATGAGCTAATAAGAGGAAAGCGTCCACAGAGGATTCTGGAACAACTAATTGAATATCCACCGGAAACCAACACTATCGGTAACGATGTTAAGCTGAGACTAGCCAATGAAAGTCTGTTGACAAAAGGGGAGAGGAGAAAACGGAAACATGACATGAAAGGTAAGTGGACGCAGTATGAGATTGGACAGCTGGTATTGGTACGACGACACGATTTATCAAGTGCACAAGATAAGGAGATCAAGAAGTTTTTCTTATTGTACGAGGGGCCGTACGAGGTAGTGGAAATAAAAATGAAAAAATTCATATGTGTTACAGAATAGAGAAACCAGGGAGATAGTGGGTACGCACAACGCTACAAATTTGAAATTATTTTGGTCAGCATAAGTATTTTGTTAATTTGTAAAGGTATGAATGTTATTTAATTATTCTTTTATGTTTTTAGAAGGGCTCCTCCCCCATTTTCGGGCAGCCACGATCTTACCAGTCCTGGCCGTGGAATGCGGAAATCGGAGGCGGGCCATGGTTGGCAGGATCTTCCTTCGGGAAGTGAAAACAACGATGGTCCGGCTCCACCAAAATTGGTACAAAATAGAAATTTAACCACATATATTTGAACGGGGAGGGGGACCCCAAAAGAGGTACGTGACGAATTAAAATTTTTTATACACTCTGGGTACAACAATTTTGAGGTACCTGTCACGTGCCTGCACTGCCTTAGAGTGTTGTAAATAAAGGAGGCTACACCTAAATACAAGGCAGTGCATGCAATTTCTAGATATTTCAGTGTCACTGGCAAGTACAAAATGAACCATTGGCATTAGTTTGTTTAAACCCGAAATGAAGAGTTTTGCTGAGAGGCAGAGTTGATGAAAATACAGACGGTGGGTATGGGGAAATGAGAGTTAGAGAGAGAAAAGCAGGAAGTAAAGGGGGGAGTAGTTTCACAAAGCAGATCTGTATTTTCATCAAAACTGTGCCTCATAGCAAAACACCCCCGTTTCAGGTGAGTCCATAATCGCCGATTTTAGTAATAGGAATTTTTTTTGGATGTGTATAATTGTAAATTTAAATAAATTTTAGCAGTAAGGGAACCAATATAATTGTCGAGTTTTAGTAGCAGTGAGTGTGGGAACGTTTGGAAACGATGTGTAACAAAACAAAAACTTGTTGTCAATACAAGATGTGGGGATAATTTTGGGGGGTAGTTTGGTGCTCAATGAAGTGATAATAACAATGGAGTGTTGAATTGCATTTGTAGAAAGATTAATTTCATTTATTAAGTAATTAGGTAGTTATTAAGTGGCTATTAAGGGGGTGGCCTGTGCTCTCTTAAATAGCGAAAAGGGTTGGGGGTAGCAGTGAGTGTTACCTCCATCGGAGGCCGAGCTGGCGATAAATGTGCGGCACACCTTATCCGTGTAAAATAAAAATTTTACACACAATACTAAATGACAGTGTCGCACATAAAAATATTGATGTTTAACAGGCAGTGAGATTAGAGTTAGATTTCCTCGACTTTTCGGGCGGTTACTGTCTTACCAGCACTAACCGTGGTTTTGGCTAGCGGCCAGCTATGGTCATACCAAGTCCCTTGACCATAGCTGACTTGAAATTGGTATAAATTTGAAATTTAATGGGGGGACAATTAGAGGAAATCTCCGGAACTAGGGAACAGCGGCTGCCACTCTGTTCGAGTAGGAACAGCAAGACCGGTGGCAGATCCGTTTTTTAAGGGTGTATGATTTTTTAACCAGAACATTATGATGTTCATTAACTTTAAAACTTAACAGCGGAAGCAGAGACACGGAGAGGTAAAACCCTACTCCAAAATATACAGTCTCTGTGGAAGCGAAAGGGCGAGACAGTCCTCCATAACCTGAAATAGTGTGTGTGGCTGGGAGGTGACGCAAAGGAGTCACGAATTTTAAAATCTTATGACGTAACAGTTTTGCTTATTCAAGGTTTAATCCAATCAAAAATGCTTGTGCTCTGTCCACATAATTATATGCTCAGACTCGTAAAATAATGTTCATACTATAATTTTAAAGGTATCATTTTATTGTTGTGTGTTAGATATAGTTGTTGATAAAATGTATTTTCATTATGTGTGTAATTTTTTTTCTAAGCCAATCATTAGACGCCTGGCAGGCAATCAACATAATAGAAGTAAGTGTTGATAATGTATTACATGTAATTGTTCAATTTTGAAAGGTATTCATGGTGTTTTAATTATGTTAGGATATCAGCTGATCAACAATACCATGTCACTGGTATATTGGTTTGTAAATGTTACAAGTAATTAATGTTTAGTGTACTACAGATATTTTGAAGTAAAGATAAAAAGAATATGCAAATTAATAAAAGATAATTCATGGGTGATAAGTGTTTTATGGGACATGTAGACCTGTCCAAGTTGAATTAAAAGTTGAATGTGAAATGATGGAGATGAATATAATGTAATGCTGTTTTTGAGTTGATGTGATATAACAGGATTTTGTGAAATATAGATGTTGACACAGTGGTAATGGAGACTTTATGTAGATTTTGAATGATATATTGTTGTTTTTATAGTTAATGAGGTTATTTTGTGTATTTGTAGTAATGTAATGAGATTGAGATTTTTTGGGGATGGCAATTTTGTATTAGAGGGTAGTGTAATGTAGGAGTCCGCAACAAGGGTTGGGACGGGATTAGAATAGATTTTAGTGAGGAGGTGCCGCCTTAGGTAGAATCCGGGCCGCCAGATAAGGGAATGAGTTTTGGGAAGGAAACACGTATCCTATATACAAAGGGTTAGAGAGTATTTTATATGTAGAGAAGGCGGCGAATTGTGTTAAATGGTAAGTTGGGGTTTAGAATGTCCTGATTAGTAGATATTTTTGATAGAGTTGGGTGTCATGAGAATGGTAGTTGATGAATATTAGAGTCAGAGGGAGAAAGTTTATATATGTATAGAGATCTAATACAGTAAATGAGAATAAATAATTTACATCACCCCCAGTAAGGTAGAATTAACTGTCAACTAAAGAGAGGAATTTATAATAAAGAATGTACAATTGTTTTTTAAACCAGTGACAGAATTTTGATAGAAGTGAAAATAATGTAAAGTCAAGAAGTGTTTATTTTAAATAATTTAAATGTCAAGTTGATGATTGATTATATTAATATTTTGTTTATTATAAATATTTTATGTTACTATGTTTTGTATTTCAAGGTAGGATATTACAGATATTCAAAGTGTTTTCAGAACTTATATATAACATATGAAGGTCAAGGGTTTTGGACTCGACCTAGTTATGATCAGCTGATGAGTTCATACACCTACTAAGCTTGTGTATAGTAGGAAGCCAATTGTAATTTGTTTGTTTAATTAATTCAAACCAATATTTGAATAGTTTTAATAAATATTTAATAAATAAATTTAATAAAATTTTTAATGAATAAATTTAATTTTTTTTTGAATTTTAAAATTTTCGAAAATTTTAATTTTTTATTGGAAAAAAAAAAAAAAGAAAACTTGATTTTTCGCCTGCCAGCGAATGAATATGTTAGATAATTATTCTTTTATTATGTGTGTATTAACCATGTTTCTTTTATTGTATTGCCTCATATTGGTAGACTATAAGTGATTCTCCATGTTAGAATAGAAATGTTTCTATTAGTAGAAATGTCTAGGTTAAGTCATTTGTAACAAAAATTAGAAAAAAGAGGAAGAGAATTTTTTGATAAAAGATTATTTTTTTTTTGAATTTTGAATTTTTTAAATTTTTGATAAATTTTAAAAGAAAGTTTTATTCTTATGTGTTATGGTAATATGTAATGTTAGAGTGTGTGAGCCCAGTATTTGCCAAAGGCAGCCCAGCTTGCAAAAAGGGGATCCATATCGGCGGAGGAGCTGGAATGATTTTAGCCAGGGATTGAGGATTTTTGGGGGTAGTATGTTAGAAGGCGAGGCGCGCTGTGGTGCGAGTCTGATCGATTTCTCGGTGTTGGGATCTCTTACGGAGAAGTCCAGTGATCTCGTTCAGATGAGTCCATGGTCACTGAGCCAGGGGGGTCGTGTACCCATGCAGATTAAGAACCAGGGGGTTGTTGGCACCAGTTCCTCACCGGTCCTCTTCGGGGTCATCGATGAGATTTCTTCTGTCGTGAACAGCAGAATTCTCATCGAGGGGGTATTGTAGCGGGTAATTTTTGGGTGTTTTTATTTTTAACAGTTAGGGGCATATGTATTTTTATGTATTTCATTTTGGGCGGACTTTTCATAAAATCATTGTGCAACCGAATTCATTTCATTTATAATGGACCACGTGTTAACAGAACGGTGTTGAGCAAGATTGGTTGAGACAAAGGCGATACGCAATTTCCATTGTGCAACGCAACGAGCAAAGAATTCACCTCCACAAATTTCCAAGAACTATGCGAGAGTGTGGCATTGCGCTCCCATGCGCACACCAAGCATGGGCGCCTACCCAAGCGTTGGCAAAAAAGTAAGATGGCCATATAGTGAAATTTTCATCGTTCCGTTGGGTTCACTACGGAAGTGTCGTTTAGACCAAGCCCACTTAAATGACGTCAGCCAATGCCTACAGAAGATCATATGCGGCATTGACTTAAAAAAGCTACATGCATGGCATGGGCTGAAGCTTCGGCGACGACGCCCAAGGCAGTGAGTTCCAGTGTTGAAAACTGTGGAGAGGGAACAGAGAACCAACTTCTCCCCAGTACCTCTTACCAACCGACCGAATGCGGTTCATCTAAATTTGAGTAACAGTTTTTTTCTTTAGGTCGGCCGACCTCACCGTTAACATTTGTAGTGTAATCAACAGTGTATAAAGGGATTAACAGCAGTCAGGAGTGAGCTTAAGAGAGTGAATAGTTTCGAATACCTTTCGGACATTTGAACGGGGACTTAGCACGGGCGCGATGACCGCGTGGTCGATGTGGGGGCTTTATTATATGAAGATCTGTTAGGGGGCTTCTGATTTGTATAAAATGTGAAGGGGTTTTTAGTTTGGTATAAATGTGAGTGTGGCAAAGCTGGGCGGCTTTCTGTGTATATTTGTGTTTGCATTTTATGTTTGTGTCCTAAAAAAAAAAAATAAGGTAAGCCGTAGATTGTAAGTCATATTACAACAGAGTCACGTGTTGCACAACACCTGAAACATGTATTTACTAAATGTATGTTCTTAATTTCACTAAAGTAACAGTGAAACATTAAATGGAAATTCTCTTCATATAAATGTGTTGTGCAAATTATTCTCACAACCTTAAGAAATTACGTCTGCATCCCAAACATACGTATGACGCAACCTTGAAGCCACGCAATGGTAAGTAGGAGTGTGTTAACATTAATTTTAAATTAATGCGATATCATTTTTTTTTTAATATAGAACGTTTCAACCATGTATAGAAAAATATAAAATAAAACAAATAAATTTTGGCTAAAACAAATCTTATGGCTATAATTTCATTAACTGATAAAGCAATCTCTAAAATGTTTACATTTTTAAAAACACAAACAAAATTCAAAACTGTAACAAATTTATAAAAGACTTGAGATTCTAAAATGGCCATCAATAGCTACATCTTGTTATCTTTACTAAATTATTACCTCATAATTGGTATTTAATAAATAAACTAAAAAAGAAGTTGTTCATTTAAATACACATCAAAACACACTTACTTCTCTAAAAGAACTAGGTGTTTTGTTTGAATAATACTGTGCTAGAGAACAGAAATCAGGAACATCTTCCGTCTCCAAAGCACAAGGTAAACATGACAATGCATCAACTACTTTAGTTTTTTCTTCATTTGACATGTTCAAGATTTGTTCTCTGAAACAAAGAATGAGAAATGTCACAAACACAAGCTTGGATATACTTTCTATAATCTAAACTTGACAGCAGTGAAGCTACAAAATCGTTGAATCTGCCTTTTTCATACGAACATGTAAGCAACAACTCAGTAAACCAAAATTTAATATTTCAATCTAAAAAATATGCACACCTCCAGTGGCACACGCTTATATAAATATGTACTGCAAAGACTGAAAAAAATTAACAAAACTTAACAGAAAGAAATCTCTGTAATTATCTAGTATAACTTCACTGCTTTGCAATGCAACTAGCGAATTGTTGTGAATAACAAGTTATAGATTGCACACTATGACCAATACAAAGCATATTTTCAGTGATCTTGGGAGATCAAATGTGTAGAACAAAAATGTTGATTGTATACGATAAAGGGAGAAAAACTTAAAAAAAAAAGATTACACACTTCTATGTAACTACAAAACTGGAAATGTGTACATTCAGCCACGATGTGTGTGTGTTTCTGTACAGTGATAAAACAAGCTGTGATATATTATGTGATTACTTGTTAGTGATTATAAGTTAGTAAATTCAGTGATATCCAATTATTATAAATTGGATAATACTGTATTATCTGAAAATACTGTATTGTATTTTTGTTGCTTACAGAGGAACTTGGACTCCTGCCCATCACATTTCTCATCTCAGTTACCTGAATTCTACTACATGCCAAAGGTTCTCAAACCCTAACCCTAAAGTTATCCCTTTAAACAGTTATATCAGCCCATGCTCCTGTCACTGTAAAAATGTGTGCATGTGCATGCATGACTCTGTGTGTGCGTGCACGAGTGCACATGTATGAATACACAAACTGCCATTACATACTGGCAAAAAAAATTAAATGTCGGTGCTGTTTTTAATGCTTGCCTTTTTAAACATGTTAATTACAGTAGTTCAAATATGAAAAGATGATCTGACTGGCACAGATTTCACACTTTTTTCATCAATACTTGTGATGCCACTGACATATCACAAAAGACAAAACATTGGTCTGCATTCCCGATCTGAGACGAATCGAAATTGTTTGTATGCCTCATTTGTACAATAAATCGACGAAACTCGATAATTTTATTACCGTATTCTTGAGGTAAATGTCGAGCCAGAGTAGTTCTTCTTCGAATTGAAAAACAGTGTCTGCGAAGAAACCGTACACACCAACCAAGACTGGCAAATCGTGTATTGTCTATTTCAAGATGCTGAGCGATTTTCTAGCTTGAATGAATACCATTTCAGTAGTGTCAGCGAAAGCCTCTTTTTTTATAAACCCGAGTAGGTGCTTTTGTACTTCTGGAAACTTAAGCTTTTTTACTACACAAAGAACGTCAATCACAAATAGTAACACATAATTTTCCTCCTAGTTTTTTTTTTCAGTCCCAAACATTAGATTCTGCTCCATAAAATTTATGGGATGTGGTGAGAATCACACAGGAAGTATTCTCAGTGTAGAACTAGAGAATGGAAGCAAGAATATGAAGAGAATAGAAGACTGGCAAATAAAGTATGTAGAAAAAAGAAAAGAACTTTTGAAACCAGGCTGCTTCTTAACATGGAGCAGGACTTTGCAGATGGAAGAATAAGGAATGCTTATAAATATCTTAAGCATCTCAGGGAAGGTTATAAACCATCTACAACACTATGTAGAGACAGAGAGAATAAAATTGTCAGTGACCCAGAGAAAATTAAAACTATCTGGCGAGAGTACTTCGATGGCATCCTTGGTGGTATGATACAGGGAGGAGAAATTGTTGCTCACACCCCGTGGAATGCAAACATTGGGGAGATGGAATCTGACCCACCATCAATTCAGGAAATAGAAGAAGCTATTAGTGCCCTCAGGAACAACAAGGCACTGGGTACAGACTTAATTCCTGCAGAACTGTTTAAAGCTGGAGGTACTGATGTGGCAGGCACACTGGACTCCTTAATCGTGGACATATGGCAAACGGAACAAATCCTCATGGAATGGAATAAGTGCATTATATGCCCCATTTATAAAAAAGGTGACAAACTTCAATGTAGAAATTACAGAGGTATTTCTTTGCTGTGCACCTCCTACAAGGTTTTAACGTACATCTTGAACCAAAGGCTGAGACCCCTCACAGAAAATATAATACGGGAATACCAAGCTGGATTCCGACCTGGAAGGTCTACAATCGACCAACTCTTCTCAGTAAAACAGATATTAAGATGCGGATGGGAACATGATATTGATGTGTACCAGATCTTTGTGGACTTCAGGCAAGCATATGACTCTATTAGTAAAGACGAACTCTACACCATAATGCATGAATTTGGAATACCAGGCAAGCTGGTAAGATTAACGCAAGTGACCATGCAGCAGACTGAAGCCCAAGTAAAGGTGGATAGCCAACTAACTGCACCCATAAATATTACATGAGGACTAAAGCAAGGAGATGGGTTAGCCCCAACACTATTTAATATTGCATTGGAATATGTAATTAGAGGCTTATCAATAAATAGCTCCAATCTGTTAACAAATAAAACTGTACAGATAGCCGCATATGCAGATGACATTAACATCATGTCAAGACGGATCACGGCAGCTAAACAAATATTTATAGAGCTTAAAAACAAAGCCAAGGAAGTTGGGGTAGCCATAAATATGGATAAAACAAAAATGCTTATCCAAACAAGAAGGGACCAGGTTCATAACAACATTGAAATAGAGGAGGACACAATTGAAGTGGTGGACAATTTCACGTATCTCGGAGTGAACCTAGCAAAGACTGGATCAGAGGAGCCGGAGATCCAAAGACGGACCACCATGGCTAACAAGGCATACTTCGCATTGCTGCCATCATTTAGGTCTGGAGATGTGCACAGGGAAACAAAAATGAAAATATATAGGACTGTCATCAGAACGGTGCTATGCTATGGGTGAGGCATATACAATCACACAGAAAACAGCCGACATAGTAGACACCTTTGAAAGGAAAATCCTCAGACGCATTATAGGCCCAATACGAGAAAATGGCTCATGGAGACTGAGACACAACAATGAACTGTATCAAATATATAAAGAGATACCAGTCTCAAAATTTATAAGAATCCAAAGATTGCGTTGGGCCGGACATGTTATGAGAATGGATGGCACGAACCCCAAGAGGGCTTTGCTGGGTACATGGGAGGGAATGAGACCTAGAGGCAGACTGAGGAAGAGGTGGGAAGATGGCGTTGTAGAGGACACGAGGGACATGGGAATAAGTAACTGGAGGAGGGCTGCAGTGGATAGAGTGGATTGAAGGCGGAGATTGGTGGAGGCCAGGGCCCTACTTGGGCTGTAGCGCCATAGGAGGAGGAGGAAGTGTGATTCTCATTTTTTTTTCTAAATTTTGTTATGGATAATTTAAACTGAGCCATATAGGACAAGGAAGATGTTCTTCCACTCATTATGAATATACAACCTTGTAACAATAAAAAATTGCCAAAATTTATTTAATACACCACATCCACTACCAGGACTTACCTGTTACAATTACGCTTACCTGCTGCAGAAATTTTATCAGAAGCCCAGAGTCGCCACCTATATCTTTTAAGGACAGATATGGAGACCTTTACACTTTACCTTAATAAAACGGACAATTTAGCAATCTGACCCCACCCAATTAATAATTCAGACAGATTCCGGTTCGTTAGACGAATTTTTTAACACAGAAATGAGAACGTGGTAATGATGAAATAACTTAGTCTAACACATTTTATCTGGAGTAACCGTTATTTTTAATGAGTGATTATTCAACAACCATGTGTACAGATAAAAACTTTTTGTATATTGCTTGAAACTTTAATACATTTTTTCCTTATGTTTTGTCTGTTTAGAACGTAATTATAACTTATGTAACTTAATGATTACTACTTACGACTAGACTGCCCAGCCTGCAATTCACTCACACATTTATACCTAATATTGATAAACCCCTCAACAGCTTAGAAAATTCCGTTTAACTCGGGGAACCGCACTATCGCGTTACCGGCCACGCACGTGGTTATTGTTCCACGTTTCCGAAAATGTTTGTCTTGAACTGTTTTCCCTGTCTCCTATTTAATAAAATTTTCACTGTGATGGTTTGATTAATCTCTTGGGTCCCGGTCGGTCTTGTTGAATGAATTACATTTTAGGAAAACTCAACCAACCGGGCCCGAAGCGAAACTGTAGGTGTCTGCAGCGGTGCTCTGTACCTCGTGGACTGTATAGCGTCTCTGACTAATATAGACTGGGCAGCGTGCTTGCTTCCGCTGGCGGGAACGGCGGTTCACTGCCACCAGGTTTTCGTCGCCGTCCATGTTTCAGTTGTTGTGGCATAATCACTTTATACAGGGACCATAGCTGGTATATGTGTGGTACCACAGGACGATATTGGCCTCGGCTCTGCTGATGTCATTAGTAGTAGGCGGGGTTTAACGACGTTTCCGGTAGCCAGTTGTTTAGAGCTACTAATTTTTCGTCCCAGCGCCATGTTTGCTTCGACTTTGGTGTTTTTCACGGCGTCACTCCAGCGCCCCGCCCGGCCACGCTAAGTGCGAGCGTGAACACACACATACAAAGTTCTTAGAATTTCGTGGAGGTGCGAATTCCTGGCTGCATTACTCAACAGCAAACTGCGTTTCGCTTTGTTACACCACTGTTTCTCAACACGTGTTCTGTTATAATGAAATAACGTTGCACAATAAGATTTCACAATATTTTATAAAACTCCGGCACAAAAACGAAATAAATAAATTGTAATACCCCATACTGTAAAAAAATAAAAGGACCCATAATTGACATGTTACAACCTGTTCACTCACAATACTGATCATGAAATAGGCACAGTGTGAAAACAACAGACTAATGATGACAAACAAATACTGTTAACATATAACATTTGTTAACATATTATTTATTAATAATAATGCTTTATAGTTATGTACTTACTGCTATTAACTTCTCACTAGGGTCCCAGGGTTCATTCTTAAGCGAGGCCAGAAACAGTGTGGGGGTACGAAATAAAGACTCTAACGACATATATGGTGAAAAGAAAACTTTTGTTTAATTTTTCTAAATTATCATTATTCACAGTTACACCACACAATGGAATCTTATACCTACAACAAGACAGCGGCTGTACACTTCCGCTTAATTAATTATTTATTAACTTTCATTTTTTAAATTCTGGAAGTGGCTCGACACAAAGTCATTTTTAATATTCTGCATTTATATTTGATTTGATTTACTATGTTTCTAAAAAAAGAACATAAACATTAACATTAACCAACGCCTCAATCTCTGTTAGAATGCCGGCACCTCTCTCTCTTTCTCTCTCTCTCTCTCACACACTCTATATGCCCCATACATTGGTACATTCAGCTGATATCATTTGAGCTCATTTGATTAATTAATAAAATTATAATTTTGAAATTTGTTGTTTCTACTTAGCCATCGGTATTCCTCTCCGTCGTCACGTGCTACACTGAAAGTATGTCCGAACGTTCATTAGATTTTCACATTGTTATTTTGGTTTTATTCACTCCAAATTATTTACGCCACATTCTTGAAATACCGCTTCACTTTTCGGTTGATTTTTCACTTTCTATAATTAAAAGAAAACATTGGAGCCCACGAGTTTCTTTTGTTCGCCCGGCCGGGGTTAAAATTATTTTACGACTGGTTCGAAACTATTGTCACATTTTTTAAGAATAATAAACTTCGCCCGGCCGGTGACGCACTATTACTCGCATCCGTTACCTGTGGATGATAATAGTAGACTGCCTCGTTCATGGGCCGGAAGTCACTGCCTCCAGGTTATAAATTTCTTGGTCACAATTCACAGTACATGGCTTTGTGGACTTGCCACGTGGTTATTATTGCTGCGAGTAGATGATACGGAAGGCTTTTGTAGGTGTGGCTTTGATTTCATTTCCGTCGTCACGGACGCACATGGCAATGAGATCTTACGTCTTGGCCATTTTACGGCGTCGGTTTAACGTCTTGAGGCGTAGTTGTTGGGCCCCGCCGCAGGTGTGCGCGTAACCGTACGTGACAAATACTGGATTTGATGACAGAGTGTTGCATTCCAAACTACACTCTACTCCAAAAGTTTACGTAGCTGTTCTTTGTTCAACTGCAGTTGTATTTTACATGGGACTGGTAATCACACGTTTAAATAAATTTAATAAAATAAAAACCCCATTTTGACATATGAAACACAATAAAATTAATTATCTGTACCAATATTTTCCTATATTGATTTAAGTACTGTCACAATACAATAACAACAACACAAGAATGCTACAACAGAGTACGACAGGAACTGCAGGAGAAGGGGTGAAAACTGAGAACAAAATTACTGGTTAATATAATTTTACTATTACTAGACTCAACCCTGCCAGTTTTAAGTGATGCTGCCAACTCTGCCATGCACAATCTGACCATACATGAGTAGAAACAGAATTATCACTGTTGCACACCACTATAGAAAAATTATTCCGATTAGTGCTTTCAAGCTTCACAGGTCATCGTCAGATCAGAAAAATGGGCTCACTTTTTTATAGTGGTGTGCAACAGTGATAATTCTGTTTGTGATTATAACCACTAACACAACTTTCTTAATTAAATTTCTCATACATGAGCAGATCTACAATTTAGCAAGTAAATTATATTATTCATGTATAATGCGCACTCACATTTTTGGAAAGAAATGTGCAGAAAAAAGTGTGAATTATACACGAGAATAATCAAAGAGTCTGAGGTAAAGTCATATACATAAATATGAATTGTTGAAGCAGGGATTACCAATATATCAAAGTTGGTACATCCTTAGATTGCTAATAAGTGTCTCGTTCCTCTTATGGTCTCTCTACGAGAATAAAATACAAAGCGTTAATCATTGTAATAATTATTATTATAATAATAATTATAATAACTGGAAAATATTTCAGCAAATACTAGAGATAATACAATGATAATTTTAAAGAAAGTTGGGATTTTGCTAAAATAATGTGTGAAAGTGAAACTATAATGAACTTGTATGTTAAAACATGAAAGTATGTATGCCATACAATAGGACAAACATTGCAAACGAAAACAAATGCCTATACTTTATTGCACAGTTGTTAGTTTGTATTCATGTACAGTGGGCTGATAAGCAATACAAAACATTTCTGTTTTCTGTTAATACTTTTTTTCCGGAATAAACAAATTAATGCTTTTACTGCTATTTTTACCAACTCCTTATCTCTTTTGTAATATTCTGTTATCATGAATGAGACTTGTATGACACTATTTCTGTACATTTACAACTTTATCTTCAGAACTAATGGTGTTTGTCAAGGTAACACTTCTGCATTTGTTTTGCTGAAATCTGTCCTCACCATATCTATCTGATTCACATTTTTTCATATACTATGATAATGTGGTTCAGCAGGTTGATGAACTGCATAATCTATGTTTAGGTTGAGAGTGTCTGATTGAGGTATGAATAAAACACTGGTGACTTTTCATCTGCTTAATATCAAAACCTCAATATGCAAACCTGAATCTTTTTTCTTTTTTAATAAAAATAAGGATACAATTTTTTAATAATGTTATAACACTACCGACTCGGAACACAAAGTTTTATATTGGTAAAAATGTAAAAATTTTACCCTATAGCCTGAACCAGTTTTCGCTTATTATAAGCTTCGTCTGAGGCTCCCACTGGGAGCGCTGTCTTGTCTTGTTCTTGGCGACGGCGCCGTCTTTTGAAAGATCAATGTTGTGTGTATGGGGTGTGATATGTTTGAATAATATGTGTGATTTGAATTGTGTCCGTTCGTTTAGGTAGTCGATTTATGTGTTTGTATATTTCTAGTCATCCAAGAGTGTCTAGTTTTCGGCCTTTTGTGTGTACATGTAGAATTTCCATGTTGCTGTTGATGTTTGTGTATGTGTGGTTTGCTTCAATGAGGTGGTTTCCAAGAAAAAATGTATACTTTATCCTACATCCACAGTATAAAAAAGTAAATGGGTAGTTAAACAAATTTATCTTGCTTTTTCACGTGTGTTACCTGGATGCCAGAAAAATGTTGTGTTTCAGGTATTACACTATTCTCATGTAAACTAACATGTACATAATGTCCTGCAAGTATACTGAATGTAACTGACATTAAACTGAATGTCACTTTACTGAGGGTGACACACATTATAAGACCTGTGTGAAGTTTTTTACAGAGGTGCAGAATATGTCCGCACGTGCGAACGTGGTTGGGGGAAATTTGGGCTGACCGGGGAAATTTTTTATCAGTGACGAAAAATAGAAATCACAATTAAAATATCAAATGATGTATTCACATAAATTTTTACAATTTTAAGTAGAATAATTAATCTTTAAAATAAGTTTTGAAAAGAAACATTCATCCTAATGAGAACAAAGATAGCAACATCCTCGTGAGCAATGACTCATAGAATCCAGTTGCAATAGGCAAGGGACGGAGTGATAAGGTGCAATATTTATGTATGTTCTCAAAAATAAAACATGATAAATTTGTATTGTATTTTAATAATTACCGTATTTAGTAAGTAATATTTTTAACATGTCTCTTAGATTAAGCCTAACACATTTTATTTTATTTCAGTGCCCTCTTCAGTGATCATCTTGCCTTGCACCCATCAAGTTACAGCCAATATTAGCCTATTGTGTTTGTTGAGTGTAATTATTAATTAATTTTTTGAGTAAATTAAGTGTCTGCAATGTGTATTTTTATTACTTCTCTTTTTATCATTCATCACATACAATAAATTGGTTAGTAAACCATAATAATAAACCCACGCGTTAGTTTTGGGGAAATTTCCCAGCAAGAAAATTGTGTTTGGGGGAAATTTCCCAGCAAGAAAATTGTGTTTGGGGGAAATTTCAGGGGTCTGAACATTTTCTGGACCCTGGTTTTTTATTCCCATTGGAAGAATTATTCTCTATGAACATTCTTTTTTTTTTTAATTTTAGCCAGTTTGGTTACTTTCCTCCCAAATTACTCCACTTGCTCCAAGATATCCTTAACATGTCATCTGGTTGACTTCTAGTCCAAAATCTCATGAATGTCCACTTATTCGTGTGTTAAAATCTCCTTCCTATTTCTTACAATGTGACTGAGCCAACTCCGTTTACTACCTTTTATGTTTACCAAAAGAATATATCACATTTTTAATTTGAATAATAGCAATGTGAGAATGAAAGTGTAACCGATTATACAGGGTGATTCTAAATTGCATGACAATATTCTGACAGTGTTCAAATGGTAAAAAATAATAATTAAAAAAACCATGTTTGAACGCATCTCCAAAAATGGTTTATTTCCAAGATGTTTACAGTTAAAAGTATATCATTATGTATGAGTCATCCAAAATACTTATTCTATATAGACTCCATTTTTTAATATCAGCATTCAGATTACTAGAGATTACAAGCCACCATGATCACAGGATTTCTTGCCATTAGATTATTTTCATGGAAGTACAAGACGCTGGTGGTATATTCCAGTTTTACTGACACACCAGAACAAACTACAAAATATCATCATAGTATCTGCAACAACTACGGACTATAGTTTTGATGCTATAAGATTGTGATAAAGAAGAATGGATTTGTCAAAAAAAAAAAAAAAATGCTGGATTTAATAATGTATCTTTAACGTAAATATCCCGGTAACAAACCACTTATTAATTTTTTTTTTTACTTTGATGTTTAGAACATGATTCAAGAATACTATAGTTAAAAAAAAATAAATAAATAACCAAGTACAGTAGAACGTCAATTATCCAAAATAATTAGTGCAGAGCAATTTCGGAAAACGAATGTTTTCAGATAATCAATCTCCCTTGGTAGGGAAGCATTAATAAAAGAATTTTACTAATATCAGTAAAAAATAAATATTAATTGATTTTATAATATTGTGATATTGTTCAATATAGTTTCTTCTGCAAGTAGTGTACAGTAATCCCTCGTCAACCGCGGGTTCTCCAAACGCGGAATTCATTTATACGCGGTTTTATAAATGCGCAGTAGTTTCCAACCGCGGGGCTGGAATTCGCTTATACGCGGTTTGTAGTAGCATCCGCTAGGCAGCACTTCGTGCACACATATCCCTTCAAATCGGATTGAAGTCGGTCAGTCGCGCGTTGCTCTTCTGCCATGACGTATTGCATGTTCTTTAGTTTCTAGTGTGCGTTGTTCTTATTATCTAGTGTTAATTTACTCTTTTATAAACTATCCTTGTAGCGGGTCATTTTTGGGTGTTTTTTATTTTTAACCGTTTGGGGCATTATTATATTTTTACTTATTTCGTTTTCGGGCGGACTGGTATAATAAATTTGTAAAAACTGTAATTGTATTGTGCAACGTTATTGTCCAAGCAACAGCACGAGGTTGAGAAACAGCGTTTGGAACAAAAGCGACGCGCAATTTCAGTGGTGTAACACGGCAGAAGAATTTACCTCCCCCAAAATTCTAAGAACTCTGTGCATGTGTTTTGACGCCCGTATGCAACTCAGCCGGGCGGGGATCGGCACTGACGCCGTGAGAGACACCGCAGTTGAGACAAACATGGCGCTGGGACGAAAAGTTAGTAGTTCCAAGTGACCGGCTACCGGAAAACAGTGTCAAACTCCGCCTACTGTGAGCGACATCAGCAGAGCAGATGCCAATACCGGCCTCTGGACACACACACATGCCAGTTATAATCCATGCATAAAATGGTTATGCCACCGCAATTAATCACCAACGGCGACTAAAACCGGATGGCCGTGACTGCTCATTTCCCGCGACTCAAAGAAAGCACATTGGGCAGTTCGTCTCTGACGGTGTCGGCGCCGACACGCGAGCTCAATACGCTCGTATAATCTTGTTAATTTTCAGTAATGAAAGTAAAGCAGTTCTTGTAAAAGCAGTAGTGAGCTTAAAAGAGTTAATAGTTTCGCAGATCTTTCGGACACCTGAACGGGGACTTGGTACGGACGCGATGACCGCGTGGTCGATGCGGGAGTTTTATTATAGGAAGATGTGTTAGGGGGCTTCTGATTTGTATAAAATGTTAAGGGGTTTTTAGTTTGGTATAAATGTGAGTGTGGCAAAGCTGGGCGGCTTTCTGTGTATATTTGTGTTTGCATTTTATGTTTGTGTCTTAGAAAAAAATAAGGTAAGCTATAGTCAGTAAGGTATATTAATTGCGCAACATGTCGCACGAAGATTTGTAATGTCTATAATTCAGACGAATTAAAGAAAAATTTAATTTCTCTTCCACAAAATTGCGAGTTAAAATTCTTTCAAAACCTTAGTTCGTTTTATGTGCTGTCATAGTTCGTCGAACGAAATGGGTTTACCTCCACTACGAGATCCGGCCAGATCCAAGTCGTAAGGTAAGTGGAAGTTGTTAAATTAATTTGAAAAAGAATTTTACCGAAAAAGACAAAAAAGTTACAATTGGTGCCGTGACCAGGATTTAATATAACAAAAAAGTTATTACAACGGCCTACATGTGACAGTACATTGAACGGAATACGGTTGTGAAAGTAAATTGATGTTGTAATATCAGTTTTGAAAAAAGACTGATCATTGGTAGTTGTTACGTAAGACAAAATAGATGAAATAAAAATGTCTGAAAACACAGAGAAGAGCAGTATAATAAATTCAATTATGAGTGAAAGTGGCCTTGAGTCGCAATTGCTGGAGGAAAGTGGTATGTTGAGGGGGGAGACGGGTACTGTTACAGAAACAGCTGTCGGCAGTAATGTAATAGCTCATTCCACGCCGATTGCGTCTCAACCACAAGTAAATGAAACAGATGCTGATTCGGGGATCCAGTTGACCCCCGTTTCAATTAATAAAAGTAAACAATCAGAGGAAACAAATATGATGAGTATTATGCTCAGTCAATTCGAAAGAATGAATAATAATTTTGAGACCAAATTTAATGCAATAAATAAACGTTTTGATACTAATGACGAGAAATTTGAAATTTTAAGTAACGAATTCAAAGAGCAGAAAATAAAATGCGAACAGCAGAATATTAAAAATGATATTATTGTTAATGAAATTAAAGAACAGAATATTCAGTTTCAGCAAAATATAAATATAAAATTCGATGGTTTAATAAATAGTATACAAGACAAGAATGTATGTCTTGAAAATGCCAATGAAATGACAAGAAACAGTCTGAATAAAGTAGAATCAAGTAAGAATAATACAAACGAAAGTTGTAATGACAGTGTTGTGTTAGGTAATGAATTAATAAATAATAATGATGTTAATAATAACGAGAATAATAATGTAGTCGAAAAATTGGTATCTGAGAGTACTAATGAAGTTGTAGAATGTGAGTATGAGATGTTAATGTGTGTTAATGAGTTAGAGAGAGAGTGGAAAGAGAGTTATATTACAGGTATGAAACAGGGGGTAAATTGTTTACGAGGTAGAATGGGGGGTGAAGGAAGACCTTCACGTATATATTGTGTAGACAAATGTGCTACAAATAATTGTTTTTTGAAGTTTTTTGCTTTTCCTGGAGAAGTCAGGAAAGATTTAATTGAATTTATACCCTCTGTCTGTAATATTTTTGAGAGTGTGATTTGGGGTTATGATGAGAGAGATATAGGGGGAGAATTGTATGTTTGTAAAGAAACAGAAATATATAATTTAAATAGAAAGTAAGATGAATGGAAGGAAAGTTTAGAAATATATGTGAATGATAATGATTACAATGATTTAATAAAAATGATTAACCCGATAGTTAATGAATTTACTGATGGAGACTTAACAAAAATACCTAATGTAGACTGGTTTAATGAGTATTTGAATAAGTTGATTGAAATTAATTTTTCTGGTTACAACACACAAAACAGTCATTTGGGTGCTAATAAAATTGAACGATGTTATGTAGAACCAAGGTTGATTTGGAACGATGGAGGTTAAACTATTAAAACAATAAAAGACAGTATAAATATTTTGTTTTAATGGTTCTGACATGGCAAATCTGGACAAATGAAGTGCGGAAAAAACTGAATAATAAATAAGAGTTTGTAAATAATATAGTGAATTCATTGTGTGTATTATGAAACGTTAAGTAAACAATGTGTGTAGGTAAGATGATTGTTGTGATAATAATATTGAAATACTTGCAATTTAAATAAATAAACCAAATTAATTTTGAAAACAAGTAATCAGAGAATTATAATTGTTGATGGTAATGAATTCTGTATGCTTAATAATTAATTTAATTAAAACAATTTGATATATTTTGAATATTTTAATTGAGTATGTAAAGGTTGTATAATTAATTTTTTTATTGTTGTCTATTAGATAAGCATTGATAAGAATATGTAATTTTATTATGTGTGTATTTGTTTAAGCCAATAAGTAAATTGTCTGGCAGGTTAACATAAGCATCAGAATCAGAAAAAAGGGGAAACAATGAGGTGAGAAGTGAGAATAAATAAAAATAAATAGGTATATTCCATGTAAATTGTTCAATTTTAAGATGTGTTTTTATTATGTTAGGATATCAGCTGATCAGCAAGAACGTCACTGGTATATTGATTTGTAAATGTTACAAGTAATTAATGTTTAATGTACTACAGATATTTTGAAGTAAAGATAAAAAGAATATGAGAAATAAAATAACAATTTATGCAAGATAACAAAAGATAGTTTCTGGGTGATAAATATTTAGTGGGACATGTAGATCTGTCCCAATTGAATTCCAAGTGAAGTGAAATAATGAATATGATGTAATGTTGTTTTTGAGTTAATGTATGTTATAGAATTTGGTGAAATATTGATGTTGACACGGTAGTTGTGGAGAATTTATGTAGAGTTTTGAATGGTATATATTTATGTTTATGATTAATGAGGGTATTTTGTGTATTTGAAGTAATGTAATGAGATTGAGATTTTTTGGGGATGGCAATTTTGTATTAGAGGGTAGTGTAATGTAGGAGTCCGCAACAAGGGTTGGGACGGGATAGGGATAGATTTTAGTGAGGAGGGGCCGCCTTAGGTAGAACCAGGGGCCAAATAAGGGAATTGAGTTTTTTGAGTAGGGGAAACACGTATCCTATACAAAGGGTTGGAGAGTATTTTTTTTGTATATGTAGAGAAGGCGGCGAATTGTGTTAAATGATAAGTTGGGGTTTAGAATGTCCTGATTAGTAGATATTTTTGATAGAGTTGGGTGTCATGAGAATGGAAGTTGATTAATATTAGAGTCGGAGGGAGAAAGTTTATATATGTATAGAGATCTAATACAGTAATTGAGAATGAATAATTTACATCACCCACAGTATATTAAAGTAGGATTGTTAAGCTAAAGAGAGGAATTTATAATCAAGATTATACAATTGTTTATTTTTTTTTCAACCAGTGACAGAATTTTGATAAAATTTGAAAATAATGTAAAGTCAAGAATTGTTTATTTTATTATTATGTAAAAGTCAATTTGATTATTATATTAATATTTTGTTTGTTTTAAATATTTTGTTTTATTATGTTTTGTATTTCAAGTTAGGGTATTACAGATGTTCAATATGTTTTCAGAACTTATATATAACATATGTAGGTCAAGGATCTTGGACTTGACCTAGTTACGATCAGCTGATGAGGTCATACACCTACTAAGCTTGCATAGTAGGAATCCAATTTTAATTTGTTTGATTGATTAACTAAAAACAATATTTGGATAATTTTAATAAATGTTATTTAATAAATAAATGTAATAAAATTTTTTTTAATGAATAAATTTAAATTTTTTGAAATTTAAAATTTTGAAAATTTTAATTTTTTGTTTGAAAAAAAAAAAAAAAGGAGGATTTTCGCCTGCCAGCGAATGACTATTTTAGATAATGATTTTTTATTATGTGTGTATTAACCATGTTTCTTTTATTGTATTGCATCATATTGGTAGACTATAAGTGATTCTCCATGTTAGAATAGAAATGTTTATATTAGTAGAAATGTCTAGGTTAAGTCATGTGAAGCAAAAAGTTAGAAAAAACAGGAAGAGAATTTTTGATAAAAGATTATTTTTTTTGAATTTTGAATTTTTTAAATTTTTGATAAATTTTAAAAGAAAGTTTTATTCTTATGTGTTATGGTAATATGTAATGTGAGAGTGTGTGAGCCCAGTATTTGCCAAAGGCAGCCCAGCTTGCAAAAAGGGGATCCATATCGGCGGAGGAGCTGGAATAATTTTAGCCAGGGATTGAGGATTTTTGGGGGTAGCATGTTAGAAGGCGAGGTGCGCCGTGGTACGAATCTGTTCGATTTCTCGGTGTTGGGATCTCTTACGGAAAAGTCCAGTGATCTCGTTCAGATGAGTCCATGGTCGCTGAGCCAGGGGGGTCGTGTACCCATGCAGATTAAGAACCAGAGGGTTGTTGGCCCCAGTTCCTCACCGGTCCTCTTCGGGGTTATCGATGAGATTTCTTCTGTCGTGGACAGCAGAATTCTCATCGAGGGGGTATTGTAGCGGGTCATTTTTGGGTGTTTTTATTTTTAACCGTTTGGGGCATTATTATATTTTTACTTATTTCGTTTTCGGGCGGACTGGTATAATAAATTTGTAAAAACTGTAATTGTATTGTGCAACGTTATTGTCCAAGCAACAGCACGAGGTTGAGAAACAGCGTTTGGAACAAAAGCGACGCGCAATTTCAGTGGTGTAACACGGCAGAAGAATTTACCTCCCCCAAAATTCTAAGAACTCTGTGCATGTGTTTTGACGCCCGTATGCAACTCAGCCGGGCGGGGATCGGCACTGACGCCGTGAGAGACACCGCAGTTGAGACAAACATGGCGCTGGGACGAAAAGTTAGTAGTTCCAAGTGACCGGCTACCGGAAAACAGTGTCAAACTCCGCCTACTGTGAGCGACATCAGCAGAGCAGATGCCAATACCGGCCTCTGGACACACACACATGCCAGTTATAATCCATGCATAAAATGGTTATGCCACCGCAATTAATCACCAACGGCGACTAAAACCGGATGGCCGTGACTGCTCATTTCCCGCGACTCAAAGAAAGCACATTGGGCAGTTCGTCTCTGACGGTGTCGGCGCCGACACGCGAGCTCAATACGCTCGTATAATCTTGTTAATTTTCAGTAATGAAAGTAAAGCAGTTCTTGTAAAAGCAGTAGTGAGCTTAAAAGAGTTAATAGTTTCGCAGATCTTTCGGACACCTGAACGGGGACTTGGTACGGACGCGATGACCGCGTGGTCGATGCGGGAGTTTTATTATAGGAAGATGTGTTAGGGGGCTTCTGATTTGTATAAAATGTTAAGGGGTTTTTAGTTTGGTATAAATGTGAGTGTGGCAAAGCTGGGCGGCTTTCTGTGTATATTTGTGTTTGCATTTTATGTTTGTGTCTTAGAAAAAAATAAGGTAAGCTATAGTCAGTAAGGTATATTAATTGCGCAACATGTCGCACGAAGATTTGTAATGTCTATAATTCAGACGAATTAAAGAAAAATTTAATTTCTCTTCCACAAAATTGCGAGTTAAAATTCTTTCAAAACCTTAGTTCGTTTTATGTGCTGTCATAGTTCGTCGAACGAAATGGGTTTACCTCCACTACGAGATCCGGCCAGATCCAAGTCGTAAGGTAAGTGGAAGTTGTTAAATTAATTTGAAAAAGAATTTTACCGAAAAAGACAAAAAAGTTACAATTGGTGCCGTGACCAGGATTTAATATAACAAAAAAGTTATTACAACGGCCTACATGTGACAGTACATTGAACGGAATACGGTTGTGAAAGTAAATTGATGTTGTAATATCAGTTTTGAAAAAAGACTGATCATTGGTAGTTGTTACGTAAGACAAAATAGATGAAATAAAAATGTCTGAAAACACAGAGAAGAGCAGTATAATAAATTCAATTATGAGTGAAAGTGGCCTTGAGTCGCAATTGCTGGAGGAAAGTGGTATGTTGAGGGGGGAGACGGGTACTGTTACAGAAACAGCTGTCGGCAGTAATGTAATAGCTCATTCCACGCCGATTGCGTCTCAACCACAAGTAAATGAAACAGATGCTGATTCGGGGATCCAGTTGACCCCCGTTTCAATTAATAAAAGTAAACAATCAGAGGAAACAAATATGATGAGTATTATGCTCAGTCAATTCGAAAGAATGAATAATAATTTTGAGACCAAATTTAATGCAATAAATAAACGTTTTGATACTAATGACGAGAAATTTGAAATTTTAAGTAACGAATTCAAAGAGCAGAAAATAAAATGCGAACAGCAGAATATTAAAAATGATATTATTGTTAATGAAATTAAAGAACAGAATATTCAGTTTCAGCAAAATATAAATATAAAATTCGATGGTTTAATAAATAGTATACAAGACAAGAATGTATGTCTTGAAAATGCCAATGAAATGACAAGAAACAGTCTGAATAAAGTAGAATCAAGTAAGAATAATACAAACGAAAGTTGTAATGACAGTGTTGTGTTAGGTAATGAATTAATAAATAATAATGATGTTAATAATAACGAGAATAATAATGTAGTCGAAAAATTGGTATCTGAGAGTACTAATGAAGTTGTAGAATGTGAGTATGAGATGTTAATGTGTGTTAATGAGTTAGAGAGAGAGTGGAAAGAGAGTTATATTACAGGTATGAAACAGGGGGTAAATTGTTTACGAGGTAGAATGGGGGGTGAAGGAAGACCTTCACGTATATATTGTGTAGACAAATGTGCTACAAATAATTGTTTTTTGAAGTTTTTTGCTTTTCCTGGAGAAGTCAGGAAAGATTTAATTGAATTTATACCCTCTGTCTGTAATATTTTTGAGAGTGTGATTTGGGGTTATGATGAGAGAGATATAGGGGGAGAATTGTATGTTTGTAAAGAAACAGAAATATATAATTTAAATAGAAAGTAAGATGAATGGAAGGAAAGTTTAGAAATATATGTGAATGATAATGATTACAATGATTTAATAAAAATGATTAACCCGATAGTTAATGAATTTACTGATGGAGACTTAACAAAAATACCTAATGTAGACTGGTTTAATGAGTATTTGAATAAGTTGATTGAAATTAATTTTTCTGGTTACAACACACAAAACAGTCATTTGGGTGCTAATAAAATTGAACGATGTTATGTAGAACCAAGGTTGATTTGGAACGATGGAGGTTAAACTATTAAAACAATAAAAGACAGTATAAATATTTTGTTTTAATGGTTCTGACATGGCAAATCTGGACAAATGAAGTGCGGAAAAAACTGAATAATAAATAAGAGTTTGTAAATAATATAGTGAATTCATTGTGTGTATTATGAAACGTTAAGTAAACAATGTGTGTAGGTAAGATGATTGTTGTGATAATAATATTGAAATACTTGCAATTTAAATAAATAAACCAAATTAATTTTGAAAACAAGTAATCAGAGAATTATAATTGTTGATGGTAATGAATTCTGTATGCTTAATAATTAATTTAATTAAAACAATTTGATATATTTTGAATATTTTAATTGAGTATGTAAAGGTTGTATAATTAATTTTTTTATTGTTGTCTATTAGATAAGCATTGATAAGAATATGTAATTTTATTATGTGTGTATTTGTTTAAGCCAATAAGTAAATCGTCTGGCAGGTTAACATAAGCATCAGAATCAGAAAAAAGGGGAAACAATGAGGTGAGAAGTGAGAATAAATAAAAATAAATAGGTATATTCCATGTAAATTGTTCAATTTTAAGATGTGTTTTTATTATGTTAGGATATCAGCTGATCAGCAAGAACGTCACTGGTATATTGATTTGTAAATGTTACAAGTAATTAATGTTTAATGTACTACAGATATTTTGAAGTAAAGATAAAAAGAATATGAGAAATAAAATAACAATTTATGCAAGATAACAAAAGATAGTTTCTGGGTGATAAATATTTAGTGGGACATGTAGATCTGTCCCAATTGAATTCCAAGTGAAGTGAAATAATGAATATGATGTAATGTTGTTTTTGAGTTAATGTATGTTATAGAATTTGGTGAAATATTGATGTTGACACGGTAGTTGTGGAGAATTTATGTAGAGTTTTGAATGGTATATATTTATGTTTATGATTAATGAGGGTATTTTGTGTATTTGAAGTAATGTAATGAGATTGAGATTTTTTGGGGATGGCAATTTTGTATTAGAGGGTAGTGTAATGTAGGAGTCCGCAACAAGGGTTGGGACGGGATAGGGATAGATTTTAGTGAGGAGGGGCCGCCTTAGGTAGAACCAGGGGCCAAATAAGGGAATTGAGTTTTTTGAGTAGGGGAAACACGTATCCTATACAAAGGGTTGGAGAGTATTTTTTTTGTATATGTAGAGAAGGCGGCGAATTGTGTTAAATGATAAGTTGGGGTTTAGAATGTCCTGATTAGTAGATATTTTTGATAGAGTTGGGTGTCATGAGAATGGAAGTTGATTAATATTAGAGTCGGAGGGAGAAAGTTTATATATGTATAGAGATCTAATACAGTAATTGAGAATGAATAATTTACATCACCCACAGTATATTAAAGTAGGATTGTTAAGCTAAAGAGAGGAATTTATAATCAAGATTATACAATTGTTTATTTTTTTTTCAACCAGTGACAGAATTTTGATAAAATTTGAAAATAATGTAAAGTCAAGAATTGTTTATTTTATTATTATGTAAAAGTCAATTTGATTATTATATTAATATTTTGTTTGTTTTAAATATTTTGTTTTATTATGTTTTGTATTTCAAGTTAGGGTATTACAGATGTTCAATATGTTTTCAGAACTTATATATAACATATGTAGGTCAAGGATCTTGGACTTGACCTAGTTACGATCAGCTGATGAGGTCATACACCTACTAAGCTTGCATAGTAGGAATCCAATTTTAATTTGTTTGATTGATTAACTAAAAACAATATTTGGATAATTTTAATAAATGTTATTTAATAAATAAATGTAATAAAATTTTTTTTAATGAATAAATTTAAATTTTTTGAAATTTAAAATTTTGAAAATTTTAATTTTTTGTTTGAAAAAAAAAAAAAAAAGGAGGATTTTCGCCTGCCAGCGAATGACTATTTTAGATAATGATTTTTTATTATGTGTGTATTAACCATGTTTCTTTTATTGTATTGCATCATATTGGTAGACTATAAGTGATTCTCCATGTTAGAATAGAAATGTTTATATTAGTAGAAATGTCTAGGTTAAGTCATGTGAAGCAAAAAGTTAGAAAAAACAGGAAGAGAATTTTTGATAAAAGATTATTTTTTTTGAATTTTGAATTTTTTAAATTTTTGATAAATTTTAAAAGAAAGTTTTATTCTTATGTGTTATGGTAATATGTAATGTGAGAGTGTGTGAGCCCAGTATTTGCCAAAGGCAGCCCAGCTTGCAAAAAGGGGATCCATATCGGCGGAGGAGCTGGAATAATTTTAGCCAGGGATTGAGGATTTTTGGGGGTAGCATGTTAGAAGGCGAGGTGCGCCGTGGTACGAATCTGTTCGATTTCTCGGTGTTGGGATCTCTTACGGAAAAGTCCAGTGATCTCGTTCAGATGAGTCCATGGTCGCTGAGCCAGGGGGGTCGTGTACCCATGCAGATTAAGAACCAGAGGGTTGTTGGCCCCAGTTCCTCACCGGTCCTCTTCGGGGTTATCGATGAGATTTCTTCTGTCGTGGACAGCAGAATTCTCATCGAGGGGGTATTGTAGCGGGTCATTTTTGGGTGTTTTTATTTTTAACCGTTTGGGGCATTATTATATTTTTACTTATTTCGTTTTCGGGCGGACTGGTATAATAAATTTGTAAAAACTGTAATTGTATTGTGCAACGTTATTGTCCAAGCAACAGCACGAGGTTGAGAAACAGCGTTTGGAACAAAAGCGACGCGCAATTTCAGTGGTGTAACACGGCAGAAGAATTTACCTCCCCCAAAATTCTAAGAACTCTGTGCATGTGTTTTGACGTCCGTATGCAACTCAGCCGGGCGGGGATCGGCACTGACGCCGTGAGAGACACCGCAGTTGAGACAAACATGGCGCTGGGACGAAAAGTTAGTAGTTCCAAGTGACCGGCTACCGGAAAACAGTGTCAAACTCCGCCTACTGTGAGCGACATCAGCAGAGCAGATGCCAATACCGGCCTCTGGACACACACACATGCCAGTTATAATCCATGCATAAAATGGTTATGCCACCGCAATTAATCACCAACGGCGACTAAAACCGGATGGCCGTGACTGCTCATTTCCCGCGACTCAAAGAAAGCACATTGGGCAGTTCGTCTCTGACGGTGTCGGCGCCGACACGCGAGCTCAATACGCTCGTATAATCTTGTTAATTTTCAGTAATGAAAGTAAAGCAGTTCTTGTAAAAGCAGTAGTGAGCTTAAAAGAGTTAATAGTTTCGCAGATCTTTCGGACACCTGAACGGGGACTTGGTACGGACGCGATGACCGCGTGGTCGATGCGGGAGTTTTATTATAGGAAGATGTGTTAGGGGGCTTCTGATTTGTATAAAATGTTAAGGGGTTTTTAGTTTGGTATAAATGTGAGTGTGGCAAAGCTGGGCGGCTTTCTGTGTATATTTGTGTTTGCATTTTATGTTTGTGTCTTAGAAAAAAATAAGGTAAGCTATAGTCAGTAAGGTATATTAATTGCGCAACATGTCGCACGAAGATTTGTAATGTCTATAATTCAGGCGAATTAAAGAAAAATCTAATTTCTCTTCCACAAAATTGCGAGTTAAAATTCTTTCAAAACCTTAGTTCGTTTTATGTGCTGTCATAGTTCGTCGAACGAAATGGGTTTACCTCCACTACGAGATCCGGCCAGATCCAAGTCGTAAGGTAAGTGGAAGTTGTTAAATTAATTTGAAAAAGAATTTTACCGAAAAAGACAAAAAAGTTACATCCTTTCGTCATAATGTGTTCCAAACGTTCGGAAAACATAATTGGCGGTGATAAGCTAGCCAAAAGGGCTAGGAATGTACTACCGCTGGAGAAAAAGCTCGATGTTTTGAACAGGTTAGGGCGCAGTGAGAGTGCTGCGTCTGTGGCCAGGTTAATGGCTGTCAACGAGTCAACTATAAAATTCAAACGGGGTTTGAAGGATTTATTATCTCCATACAAGCAGCTTCAGAAGGAGTTTCAAAATAAAATGAAGCAGACTTCTCTTTTAAGCTATTTTAAATCATCTGGTGGCAAGTCAACTGACGTCTCTCACCCTTCCACAAGTGCCGATTCCCATGCCTCGATTTAAAATTGTTTTGATTAAAATTTTGCGTTTAAATTGTTTGTGTGTTAAAAATTGTTTTTATTTTAAAATTTTAAGTTGAAAATTGTAGTAAGCTATAAAACTGGACTTACTTAGCACTAAAAACTGGCCGCTATTTTTTCCTTGTCTTAGCGGCTTTTTCGTTATAATGTAATACAGTATGTATTTTAAAAATTTTGAAAATTTTTATAATTTAAATAACTGTCAGCTATTTGAAATCATTGGACTGGTTTTATACATTCGAACAATGTAGTGTATACTGTATAATAAAGAGTTGTACAGTATTTTATATTTCTGGCTTTGTTTCAGATTCCCCTAACCTTACTTTTCCCATATAAAGTTAACTTCACCAACCGCGGATTCACTAACCGCGATGTTTTGTAGGAACCTAACCCCCACGGTTGGCGAGGGAATACTGTATTGTGTTTTTGTTGTTTCAATACCTTACGCATTTCATTGAAAAAATCAGCATCATCAGAGGTTTGTAAGTAAATCAATAACAATCTAAATAATTCTATGTTAATATAGAAACTAATGAATAATCTAATTGGCTTCAATTGTAATGTAAAATAACGGATAATCAATTTAAGTCAGTTAGTTAACAATTGTTTTAATGTGTAGCGGGTCATTTTTGGGTGTTTTTTATTTTTAACCGTTTGGGGCATTATTATATTTTTACTTATTTCGTTTTCGGGCGGACTGGTATAATAAATTTGTAAAAACTGTAATTGTATTGTGCAACGTTATTGTCCAAGCAACAGCACGAGGTTGAGAAACAGCGTTTGGAACAAAAGCGACGCGCAATTTCAGTGGTGTAACACGGCAGACGAATTTACCTCCCCCAAAATTCTAAGAACTCTGTGCATGTGTTTTGACGCCCGTATGCAACTCAGCCGGGCGGGGATCGGCACTGACGCCGTGAGAGACACCGCAGTTGAGACAAACATGGCGCTGGGACGAAAAGTTAGTAGTTCCAAGTGACCGGCTACCGGAAAACAGCGTCAAACTCCGCCTACTGTGAGCGACATCAGCAGAGCAGATGCCAATACCGGCCTCTGGACACACACACATGCCAGTTATAATCCATGCATAAAATGGTTATGCCACCGCAATTAATCACCAACGGCGACTAAAACCGGATGGCCGTGACTGCTCATTTCCCGCGACTCAAAGAAAGCACATTGTCCAGTTCGTCTCTGACGGCGTCGGCGCCGACACGCGAGCTCAATACGCTCGTATAATCTTGTTAATTTTCAGTAATGAAAGTAAAGCAGTTCTTGTAAAATCAGTAGTAGGATGGGAGGAGTGTGGAACAATAACATGTAACTTTGGAAATCCTTTTAATCTTTTTCATAGACATCTTCAATCTACCGCGGGCTGGCCACGAGGTCACCGAAGTAAGCGCTATCGGTAGTGTTATAAAAATTATGTAGTCAATCTGGTAAATGGGGTTTAAAAACTGAATGTGAGTCGAGAGTGTGCAAAGCTGGGCTGTGTTTTTTGTTTATGTGTAAAATATTATGTGTTTGTGTTTTTTGTATTATGAAGTTGTAAAATTGTCCATTACAAGGTAAGCTATAGTCAGTAAGGTATAATAATTGCGTAACATGTCGCACGAAGATTTGTAATGTCTATAATTCAGACGAATTAAAGAAAAATCTAATTTCTCTTCCACAAAATTGCGAGTTAAAATTCTTTCAAAACCTTAGTTCGTTTTATGTGCTGTCATAGTTCGTCGAACGAAATGGGTTTACCTCCACTACGAGATCCGGCCAGATCATTGCTAAACGGTAAGTATGAAGTTGAATGCAAGTAAACTATAAATATCAATATAACCAATATAACAAAAAAAGTTACAATTGGTACAAGTGACCAGGATGTAATATAACAAAAAAGTTATTACAACGGCCTACATGTGACAGTACATTGAACGGAATACGGTCGTGAAAGTAAATTGATGTTGTAATATCAGTTTTGAAAAAAGACTAATCATTGGTAGTTGTTACGTAAGACAAAATAGATAAAGTAAAAATGTCCGAGAATACAGAAAAAAGTAGTATAATAAATTCAATTATGAGCGAAAGTGGCATTGAGTCGCAATCGCTGGATGAAAGTGGTATGTTGAGGGGGGAGACGGGTGCTGTTACAGAAACAGCTGGCGGCAGTAAGGTAATAGTTCATTCCACTCCGATTGCGTCTCAACCACAAGCAAGCGAAACAGATGCTGATTCGGGGATCCAGTTGACCCCCGTTTCAATTAATAAAAGTAAACAATCAGAGGAAACAAATATGATGAGTATTATGCTCAGTCAATTCGAAAGAATGAATAATAATTTTGAGACCAAATTTAAGGTAATGAATAGTCGTTTTGATGATAATGATATAATTTTGAATAATATGAATAGTAATTTCAATGCAATAAATAAACGTTTTGATACTAATGATGAGAAATTTGAAATTTTAAGTAACGAATTCAAAGAGCAGAAAATAAAATGCGAACAGCAGAATATTAAAAATGATATTATTTTTAATGAAATTAAAGAACAGAATATTCAGTTTCAGCAAAATATAAATATAAAATTCGATGGTTTAATAAATAGTATACAAGACAAGAATGTATGTCTTGAAAATGCCAATGAAATGACAAGAAACAGTCTGAATAAAGTAGAATCAAGTAAGAATAATACAAACGAAAGTTGTAATGACAGTGTTGTGTTAGGTAATGAATTAATAAATAATAATGATGTTGAGAATAATGAGCATAATAATGTAGTCGAGAAATTGGTATCTGAGAGTACTAATGAAGTTGTAGCCTGTGAGTATGAGATGTTAATGTGTGTTAATGAGTTAGAGAGAGAGTGGAAAGAGAGTTATATTACAGGTATGAAACAGGGGGTAAATTGTTTACGAGGTAGAATGGGGGGTGAAGGAAGACCTTCACGTATATATTGTGTAGACAAATGTGCTACAAATAATTGTTTTTTGAAGTTTTTTGCTTTTCCTGGAGAAGTCAGGAAAGATTTAATTGAATTTATACCCTCTGTCTGTAATACTTTTGAGAGTGTGATTTGGGGTTATGAAGAGAGAGATGTAAACAGAGAATTGTGTGTTAATGAAGGAACAGAATTATATAACTTAAATAGAAAGTATGATGAATGGAAGGAAAGTTTAGAAGTATATGTGAATGATAATGATTACAATGAGGTAATAAAAATAATTAACCCAATAGTTAATGATTTTACTGATGGAGACTTGATAAAAATACCTAACGTAGACTGGTTTAACGAATATTTGAATAAGTTGATTGAAGTTGGTTTTTCTGGTTACAACACACAAAACAGTCATTTGTGTGCTGATAAAATTGAACGATGTTATGTAGAACCAAGGTTGATTTGGAACGATGGAGGTTAAACTATTAAAACAATACAAGACAGTATAAATATTTTGTTTTAATGGTTGTTTGACATGGCAGATTTGGACAGAAGTGTGGAAAAAATGGAATAATAATTAACAAGAGTTGTAAATAAAATATAGTGAATTTATATGTGTGTATGTAAGATGATTGTTGTGATAATAATATTGAAATACTTGCAATTTAAATAAATAAACCAAATTAATTTGGAAAACAAGTAATTAGAGAATTGTAATTGTTTGGATGGTAATGAATTCTATATTGTTAATAATTAATTTAATTAAAACAATTTGATATATTTTAAATGTTTAATTGATTATGTAAATGTTGTATAATTAAATTTTGTGTAAATTCAATTTGTTTTACGAGATGGAAATTTGGTAATGAATGATAAATTATTTAATTTAAATTAATAAATTTTGTGAAATGTTTCAGAGATGGTAGTGATTATGTTTTGTGGGCATATCATGTTAAATGGATTGTAAGTAGAAAAATTTTATAATCATGTGTAATAAAAATATTTACAGGTGTAATTGAGATTCTAATTCAGTAATAAGATGTTCTTTGGAAATAAGTTGGTTCAAGAAATAAAGATAATTAAAAATTTCTAATAATAAATGAAAAATGATAAATAATGATTATCAATAATAAATTTTGAAAATTTCAAGAAAGTTAAACGGTAAAAGGTTATGAATGGGTTAAATGAGTGTTGAGGCAAATATTATATGATAATGTATATACAAATTTTAATTAGTTTTCAATTGTAATTAGATTAAGTGGCTATTGTGGGGGTTGCCTGTGCTCTCACAAGTAGCGAAAAGGGTTGGGGGTAGCAGTGAGTGTTACCTCCATCGGAGGCCGAGCTGGCGATAAATGTGCGGCACACCTTATACGTGTAAATAAAAAATTTTTTACACACCATATTAAATGACCGTGTCGCACATAAAAATATTGATATGAAACAGGAAGTGAAATTAAAGTTTAGATTTCCTCGACTTTTCGGGCGGTTACTGGCTTACCAGCACTAACCGTGGTTTTGGCTAGCGGCCAGCTATGGTCATACCAAGTCCCTTGACCATAGCTGACTTGAAATTGATATATATTTGAAATTCAATGGGGGGACATTAGAGGAAATCTCCGGAACTAGGGAACAGCGGCTGCCACTCTGTTCGAGGAGGAACAGCAGAGCCAGGTGGCAGATCCGTTTTTAAGGGTGTATGATTTTATAACAAGAACATGTTGATGTTCATTAACCTTTAAACTTAACAGCGGAAGCAGAGACACGGAGAGGTAAACCCTGCTCCAAAATATACAGTCTCTGTGGAAGCGAAAGGGCGAGACAGTCCTCCATAATCTGAAATAGTGTGTGTGGCAGGGAGGTGACGTAAAGGAGTCACGAATTTAAAATTTTATGACAAAAGTTTTTGCTTATTCAAAGTTTAATCCAATCAAAAATGCTTGTGCTCTGTCCACATAATTATATGCTCAGACTCGTAAATTAAGGTGTTCATGCTATAATTTTAAGTGTATTATATTATTGTTGTCTATTAGATAAGCATTGATAAGTATATGTAATTTTATTATGTGTGTATTTGTTTAAGCCAATAAGTAAATCGTCTGGCAGGTTAACATAAGCATCAGAATCAGAAAAAAGGGGAAACAATGAGGTGAGAAGTGAGAATAAATAAAAATAAATAGGCATATTCCATGTAAATTGTTCAATTTTAAGATGTGTTTTTATTATGTTAGGATATCAGCTGATCAGCAAGAACGTCACTGGTATATTGATTTGTAAATGTTACAAGTAATTAATGTTTAATGTACTACAGATATTTTGAAGTAAAGATAAAAAGAATATGAGAAATAAAATAACAATTTATGCAAGATAACAAAAGATAGTTTCTGGGTGATAAATATTTAGTGGGACATGTAGATCTGTCCCAATTGAATTCCAAGTGAAGTGAAATAATGAATATGATGTAATGTTGTTTTTGAGTTAATGTATGTTATAGAATTTGGTGAAATATTGATGTTGACACGGTAGTTGTGGAGAATTTATGTAGAGTTTTGAATGATATATATTTATGTTTATAATTAATGAGATTATTTTGTTGTATTTGTAGTAACGTAATGAGATTGAGATTTTTTGGGGATGGCAATTTTGTATTAGAGGGTAGTGTAATGTAGGAGTCCGCAACAAGGGTTGGGACGGGAATAGGGATAGATTTTAGTGAGGAGGGGCCGCCTTAGGTAGAACCAGGGGCCAAATAAGGGAATTGAGTTTTTGAGTAGGGGAAACACGTATCCTATACAAAGGGTTGGAGAGTATTTTTTTTATATATGTAGAGAAGGCGGCGAATTGTGTTAAATGGTAAGTTGGGGTTTAGAATGTCCTGATTAGTAGATATTTTTGATAGAGTTGGGTGTCATGAGAATGGAAGTTGATTAATATTAGAGTCAGAGGGAGAAAGTTTATATAGGCATACAGATCTGATACAGAAAAATGAGAATAAATAATTTACATCACCCACAATGTATTAAAGTTAAATTGTTGAAAAGAAAGAGAGATTCATGATAAAGAATATACAATTGTTTAATTTTTTCAACCAGTGACAGAATTGTGATAAAATTTGAAAATAATGTAAAATCAAGAATTGTTTATTTTAAATAATTTAAATGTCAACTTGATTATTATATTAATATTTTGTTTATTTTAAATGTTGTATGTTATTAGGTTTTGTATGTCAAAGTTAGGATATTACAGATGTTCAATGTGTTTTCAGAACTTATACGTAACATATGTAGGTCAAGGGTTTTGGACTTGACCTAGTTACGATCAGCTGATGAGGTCATACACCTACTAAGCTTGTATAGTAGGAATCCAATTTTAATTTGTTTGTTTAATTAATTCAAACCAATATTTGAATAATTTTAATAAATATGTTATTTAATAAATAAATTTAATAAAAATGTTTAATGAATAAATTTAAATTTTTTTTGAAAAAAAAAAAAAAAAAAAAAAAAGATTTTTCGCCTGCCAGCGAATGACTATTTTAGGTAATGATTATTTTATTATGTGTGCATTAACCATGTTTCTTTTATTGTATTGCATCATATTGGTAGACTATAAGTGATTCTCCATGTTAGAATAGAAATGTTTATATTAGTAGAAATGTCTAGGTTAAATCATGTGAAGCAAAAAGTTAGAAAAACCAGGAAGAGAATTTTTGATAAAAGATTTTTTTTTTTTGAATTTTTTAAATTTTGATAAATTTTAAAAGAAAGTTTTATTCTTATGTGTTATGGTAATATGTAATGTTAGAGTGTGTGAGCCCAGTATTTGCTAAAGGCAGCCCAGCTTGCAAAAAGGGGAACATATCGGTGGAGGAGCTGGAATAATTTTAGCCAGGGATGGAGGATTTTCGGGGGTAGCATGCTAGAAGGCGAGGTGCGCCGTGGTGCGAGTCTGATCGATTTCTCGGTGTTGGGATCTCTAACGGAGAAGTCCAGTGATCTCGTTCAGATGAGTCCATGGTCGCTGAGCCAGGGGGGTCGTATACCCATGAGAGTAAGAACCAGGGGGTTGTTGGCACCAGTTCCTCACCGGTCCTCTTCGGGGTTATCGATGAGATTTCTTCTGTCGTGGACAGCAGAATTCTCATCGAGGGGGTATTGTAGCGGGTCATTTTTGGGTGTTTTTTATTTTTAACCGTTTGGGGCATTATTATATTTTTACTTATTTCGTTTTCGGGCGGACTGGTATAATAAATTTGTAAAAACTGTAATTGTATTGTGCAACGTTATTGTCCAAGCAACAGCACGAGGTTGAGAAACAGCGTTTGGAACAAAAGCGACGCGCAATTTCAGTGGTGTAACACGGCAGAAGAATTTACCTCCCCCAAAATTCTAAGAACTCTGTGCATGTGTTTTGACGCCCGTATGCAACTCAGCCGGGCGGGGATCGGCACTGACGCCGTGAGAGACACCGCAGTTGAGACAAACATGGCGCTGGGACGAAAAGTTAGTAGTTCCAAGTGACCGGCTACCGGAAAACAGCGTCAAACTCCGCCTACTGTGAGCGACATCAGCAGAGCAGATGCCAATACCGGCCTCTGGACACACACACATGCCAGTTATAATCCATGCATAAAATGGTTATGCCACCGCAATTAATCACCAACGGCGACTAAAACCGGATGGCCGTGACTGCTCATTTCCCGCGACTCAAAGAAAGCACATTGTCCAGTTCGTCTCTGACGGCGTCGGCGCCGACACGCGAGCTCAATACGCTCGTATAATCTTGTTAATTTTCAGTAATGAAAGTAAAGCAGTTCTTGTAAAATCAGTAGTAGGATGGGAGGAGTGTGGAACAATAACATGTAACTTTGGAAATCCTTTTAATCTTATTCATAGACATCTTCAATCTACCGCGGGCTGGCCACGAGGTCACCGAAGTAAGCGCTATCGGTAGTGTTATAAAAATTATGTAGTCAATCTGGTAAATGGGGTTTAAAAACTGAATGTGAGTCGAGAGTGTGCAAAGCTGGGCTGTGTTTTTTGTTTATGTGTATATAATTATGAAGTTGTAAAATTGTCCATTACAAGGTAAGCTATAGTCAGTAAGGTATAATAATTGCGTAACATGTCGCACGAAGATTTGTAATGTCTATAATTCAGACGAATTAAAGAAAAATCTAATTTCTCTTCCACAAAATTGCGAGTTAAAATTCTTTCAAAACCTTAGTTCGTTTTATGTGCTGTCATAGTTCGTCGAACGAAATGGGTTTACCTCCACTACGAGATCCGGCCAGATCATTGCTAAACGGTAAGTATGAAGTTGAATGCAAGTAAACTATAAATATCAATATAACCAAAAAAATATAAAAAAAAGTTACAAATGTTTATTACTTAAGCAGCTGTTTTGTTGGGTTATATTAGAAATATTTAATGATTATATTTTATTTATTTTAATAAATTTATAATTTTAAATAGATCATCTTGTTTTGTTTTTATTTGAGTTTGTTCTTTAATTAATAAATTATAATTGTACTGTGTTTGTAAATATTAAGATTTTCCCAAATATTCATTTTTTGACCTTTTTGTATGGTTTTTATTAATTTTATATTTTCAATGCTTGGAAAGTGGTGGTTATTATTTAGACAATGTGTGGCTAAATTAGATTTATAAATATTAGGTTTTAAAAATGCATTGCGGTGTTGAAGGAATCTATGTAGTTCAGTATGTCGGTAGTTTAGTAGTTTTTTCTATGTCGGGCCTACATAAAATTTATTACAATCTGGACATTCTATTTCGTATATTCCAAATTTTATTGTGAATACTGGATTTAGTTTTAGGTTTTATTTGATTTAAAATTATCTGTGTTAAGATAGTATAATATAATATTTGTTTTAATTATATTTCCTTCAACACCACAATGTTTGCAATGCCCCAAACGTAAAGAACTTAATAAACTCAAAACCTATAAAAATGTTTTTTTGAAAATCGAAAAGAGTAGTACAATATACACAGCAACTACAAATAGTGCACTAGAACTCTTAAGAAGTGGTAACAAAACAGTAATTGAGTGTACAGAATGCACAGCCAACTACACAGGACATATATATTAAAGGAATGTTTATTAGTGATAAAAGATGACGAATCTGAGGAAATGAGTGAATCATTACAACTGCACACAATCGATACATACTCAACAGTAAAAAAAATCAACATGTGACCTATGAGACGTGTACATCAATATGTACACTAATCACAAATTAGGCCTTATTTTTCTACTAAAGTCTAGTACCACAACGTTTTTATATTCTACAAACAATTTTGTTTGATGAACTGATTTTGGTTAATCAATTTTTCTAATAACTGATTTTCAGATAATTGACGTTCTACTGTACTTGATTTTTATATAATGTTTATTGCGATGGTCAGAATTTGAGCATGTAATGAAGGACAGAATTATGAAATCACTTCATTAAGTTTATACAACTCACCTTGCATTAACTACCATGACAAGAGCAAGGAACAACAGAAAGAAAAAATCTGCTTTCTGAAAGTAGAGATCCCACATAGCAGTCACAACGGACAGATTACACGTAGCCGCAAACAGTGACTGGAACTGTAACATGTCACAAAGTTGTTTAACATTTATTCCATTATTCAGTCGCTTCAAACAAACTTATGAATTACAACTATATGTTACGTTCTATAATATACACTGACTTTCAACTTAACCTTACGTGCTACCGCACACTTGAAACTTTTTGCCTGCAGACTGTTTTGTCTCCAAGGCAAAGGCACATGTTGTTTATGTGAGTGCGCACACTGTAAGACAAGACAGGGGCGTGACAGAATAGCCCTCGAGCTCAGGCGACACTCGTCATCAATTTTCCCCGCAGACTGTCGGGCGTCCTTGAAAAATACACTGATGTAGACGGGGCTTCCGCACACTGAGGGTAAAACTGTCTGCCATGAGTATACGTCAGTATTGTGTTGTACCCCGTCACGTTGTACGTCTGAATTTATTCTTGAATGTATTATTATTACGACAATTAAATTTGTAAATTTTAATTTTTTGGTGTAATTTTTTAATGATGAAAGACATGGAAAGACTAATAGAAGAGGTCAAAAAGAAACTGGCTGTTTATGATAAAAACCTGAAAGACTATTCAAATATCAATATTAAAAACAGTATTTTTAAGTGTATGCGAAAATTTTTATTTTTGTATGTCACATATGGTTCAAAAAGATTTAGTAACTCGTCCAAAGTTGTTAAATTAATTACAAAGTATGAAAAAGCTTTTTTGAATGCTCCCGCAAGTTTTCATACAGTGTATAGAATTTTCCTTTCGTTAATCTCGAACTACAAATGGGATGCACCTGGTAGTTTTTTCTAAAACGAATTAATAAAGCAACAGTAGCAGCGGTTTTCACTAAATCCATTACAAAACTGTCGCTGGTGTGCGCAGGATGGCGACAAAACTGTTTTCCCCTTCTACTGTCGCGCCACGCTGCAGACAGGGGAAAACCAGTCTTGCCTTCAGTGTGCAACTAGTCTAAGTTAGGAAATACTCTGAATATATGTCACACACACACACACACACACACACACACACACACACACACACACACACACACACACACACACACACACACACACACACACACACACACACACACACACACACACACACACACACACACACACACACACACACACACAATTCTCAACAAATCCATCTTAATAAGAAAAAAAATGATTAAACAAACTAGTGCTTGTCTAAACTGGCACTGTCTCACACTGTCAATTATATTCTAAATTTTAAGAACAAACTTTTGATTTATACTTCCATTTCCCTTTTTTTACGCTCATTACATACGTCTATGAATCTTCGTACTTTTACATATCTAACATACATCTAGAAAGGTTAACACTTTCAGTCCTACGCACGTACATTGTACATAGTACGGGCACATGTGTAACCCCATTCTGTCTGATGCCTGGACGTCGTACGGGCATCACTTTTACATAGGTTTAAACTGTTTTTCAAGCTTGCACACCATACCTGAACTGTAGTTATTTCTTTATCTAACAGATAGCGTTGAATGCATTTAACTGAATAATCAGCACACATTTTGTGTTTTGTTTACACGCTTGCATTCAGTATGCGTGTCAATTACACATAAATATTTTTAAAAATACATTTCCCTTACTTTTTATATTTCATATAATGTGTAGCATAGACTAGTGTCCAATAATTATATAAAAACCATAAATGTGTGTTTGAAAGCGAGTTATAAAAATAAATTGTGACTTTAATTTTTTTTAGTGCGGTTGTAACTTAATTTTTTGTTTTCAATAATAAAAAAGTACAAAGTGTTATACATCAGATTAAAGAGGAAGAATGGAAGTAAAAGACAGTATAAGATAAGCTGATAAAATAGAACTGGTTAAGTTGTACCATAACAATGAAATACACTAAAAAAAACACCAGGCCATCGTGGGTTAACATCCCTTACAGGCCCATGTCTACAAGTGTTAATATCAGAGGAATAGCACATAATGACAGTCTGCAACAGAGGTTAAACAATCTGAAGTAGTGGAAGTAGTACTGAAACTTAAGTGGCAATATAAATTTACTTTTTATTCTGTATACTACTTCAGGAGTGATCTCAACTCTACTGTGCTGACAGAGACATACACGATATCAAGGACTGATAGAGAGCGATGGCATGGTTGGTTAATGGTTGACAGCATAGAACATTTACACTATGCTTTTCTATATTGTGTATACAACAGTTGCTAACATAAACAGAATGTTAAAGTTTGAATCTCAATTTCAACAAAGCTATTAATATAGAAATATAAACAAGGGCTGGGTAACATGGTTAGTTAGGATGTAGGTGATCTTAGGGATGTGATAAGTCGTATAAATAAAGCAAAAGGAGCATTTGCACAGTTACAACCAGTATGGAGATCACCCCATATACGCAGGAAGACAAAACTCAGAATATCTGACTCAAATGTCAAATCGGTGTTGCTGTATGGATGTGAGACCTGAAAAGTAACAAAGGACATCACCACAAGGTTATTGACTTTCATATACCGTTCCCTGAGGTACATAATGAGAATTTGGTGGCCCAAGACCATCTCGAACAGAGATCTATGGGAGGCCACAAGTCAGAGTCCCAGCCAACTACAGATAAAGAGAAGAACATTGAGGTGGATTGGTCACACCGTGAGAAGACCACCAGAAAATATCGCTAGACAGGCACTGAATTAGAATCTGCAAGGTAGCTGCAGACGTAGAAGACCGAGGAACACCTGGAGGAGGACTGTGAAAGGAGAGCTGGCGGGTGTCAACCAGACATAGGAGGTGAAGGCCCTGGTAATGGACAGAACACACTGAAGAAATTTTGTCGAGGCCCTATGTTCCACCTAGGAATTTAAGGACTTAACCTAACCTATAAACAAGTGACGTCATAACACATGACAGCCATTCTAGTAATGACGTATATGGTGTAATCCGTCGGTTCTTTGAGAATTTATCTGAAGCTGACTTTCTCTTTTATGAATACACGAACAGCATGCACAACAATGCAGGACACCCTCGAAATGATTAGGGTTATGGCTAACACATACATTAGAAGTGAGGATATCTGTACTGAACGTGTGGCGGCACTGTCGCACATTTGATCTATCAAAAATGTGTTTTTTATTATTTCCATGTTCCATAAGGAAATGTAAGTATGGTGATGGCAAAAAAATCGTGTTCAAGATAAGGGCTGATTCTGAAGAAAACATGAAGAAAAGTCGTTTTCTGAAAAGTGTCTGTGTGAATGTCTGTTTGTGTGTAGAATTTTTGCTATGGCAAACTATAACTGCCACAAATTCAAACAGAATCAAAAATTTTTTTTACATATGTACGTGAGTTGTAGAGAACTCAAGGCCTATTGATTTTGGTGAAGATCGGTTAATGGGAAGGGGTAGTTTACCTGTTTTAACGTTTTATGTTTTAACAAGAGTAAAGTACTTAAATTTGATAAATAAAGTATCCTCAAAAGCAGGTCATAATAATCCACTGTAGAAAGAAGGTGAAATATCTATAAATAAGAAGGGTAGTTGAAGAGGGGAGTAATTTTCTATAAACGAAAATGATAGATGAAGGGGAGGGGATAATTTTTTATACGTAGGCCTTTACTACGTTATCGGCAAGAAAGAAGTAGTTTGTTGTTAAAATTCCTTTCTGGGTTGTTTGGCCGTGGTCCAATGTTTTTTCCAAAACCAGACATTTCAGCAGTGCCACCGACTGCCATCATCAGTGAAAATCAAATGCGCTAACGTGAGGTGGTATACGTTAGTGACCACAGTACTTCTGAAGAAAGAAGTAGTTTCTATGGAAATATTTCATTTCAAAAATGATTTTAAATATAAATTTTATAACATGGAAGTCATGTATGGTTCTCCATACCGATATTTTGTTTAACTAACAGTAGTGGCATAACACATTTCTTAAGGGGGGGGGGGGATTTATTGAAAAATAAATTGTCGCAGTTACATAATAAGCAGTGGCAGATGTGTTAGTGGTCTTTATCTATAAAGGCTCCACTGGCAACCAACCAAAAGGGGGAAGAACAAACATTAATGATAAAGTAACTTGTTACAGAATTCAATCTAACACACCTTCGGATACTGAGCCTTACAATAAACTGTGAACAAATACTATGTTTATAAAATTTCAACTGACAAAAGTCTTTGGCAGCAAAAATCTGGTATGCACAACAATATGCACACAATATATGGACACATAAGAGAGAATGGAGGAAGACAGCCTGCGAAACATATTTTCCACCAGACCCATGGGTAGTAGAAAAAGGGGAAGACCCTGAAGGATAATCAAAGACCAGATAGAGGAGGAGCTCGGAAAGCTGAACACAAAAACTGGAAAGCCAGGGCATGCAAGAGGGAGGAATCGAATCGACTCTTGGAGCAGGCCAAGACCCACCAACGGCTGGTTCTAGAGCCACGGTTGATTGATTGACAATATGCAGTTTTAAAAATTATACTACCCATAGGTAAGTATAACATGTAACTTCCAAAATTTAATTCTTGGCTATTACAAGAGGGGGCATATAGTTACATAGAAATGCTGGACACGGCATAAAACTTGTAGTTTAATAAATAAATTGATAAAAAATATAAGTAGAAATAAAATTAGGTTGAATTTCTTAATGAAGAAGAGACAATGACCTATAATAAAAGAAACTATATAAATAAAATAAGAAAAGAATTCTTTTGAAAAACAAAATAAAAACAAGAAATAGCTGCTGCTTTTTGACCGAAGGATAAAAATATCACACACACACGCGCGCGCGTGCGCGTACGCACGCACAGACAGCTACTTTGGTGACTTATCCTGATTCAATTCTAATTTTTAACTGTGTCTTGCATATTCCATTGCTTTGAAAAAAAAAACCTATAAACACAGGATAATAATAGCTTAACAGTAATATTATTTTATCAGCAGATAAGGCTCAAGCTGTTGCTCAAGCTGATGAGTAAGAGCCTTCAAAACATATTTCACAATTCTGCAATTGCGGTAACTGTCCTAATTATTATTGTTTTACTTTTATTGCCAAAAATACCATGCCAATGTTTATAACCACAGAAACAAACTCTGTATGATACTAGCAATTTCCTTCCATTAATTAACTAGGAAATATAAAAAGTATGCAGTTGTTGAGAAAGCTCTACTTTCTCCTGGAAACTGTTATGTGAAATTAGCAATATGATGTAACCCGATATAACAGTGAACATGTTGAAAGAAGGAATTTTAATTAAAAAAAAACAAGATTTATAATGTAACAGGCAAGAACACTTCAGTTCAAAAAAATAATAATAAACGTTCATTAGATAATTATGCCTTGATAGATATTCCCTCAACTCACCAATGCAGCTGATGTTTGCAATTTATTTTTATATTATTTGTAAACGCTATAGTATAAATATAGAATTTTAATGATTTTCATATGTTAATTTTTGAGGCATACTGGATCTGCTGTGTGACAGGGGACAGTTTATGTTATCCTTATATGTGCATCTTCAATGTGTTAGGTTTTTGTAGGATTTACTTTGTTGTAAATAACCATCACATTCAGTACATAACCTGAAAGTATATCCAAGAGATTCACTTCAATTCAATGTTTCTCTTATTATTACTGAACATGCCTTTCATAAATTGAATACTATAGAGCAGTGGTTCCCAAAGTGGGGTCCGCGACATTGTTTCAGGGGGTCCGCGGACACTTTTACGACAAAATAGAATATACCATAATTTGCTCCGATTTTTTATAGTCTGAACTTTAAATTTTAGAATCTTTAAACAATTTACAGAAGATTACAGTACTTTTTTTGTGCAAACTAATTGTAATTGTAAAATAATTTCAAACTAATGGCTTTAACAATGTCTTTAAATCATGTCGTGTACCAGATCTGTTTGTCAGCCGAACTGACTAGAGCGCTGCATCAATGCAGAACTGATCGCGCTGTTTTAGTCCATGTATAAGCACTGTATCTAAGCAAAACTTTTTCCAAGTAGCTGATTTTAAGCCTAAGTAGCTGGATTACGACACGTGTGGGGCTGGTAAGACAGAGCTGAGGTTGGCAAAGTTAAGAAATAAACTGGATGTCGAGAGTGACTTAATATTGAAATTATCAGACATTAAACCTATTACTGCAGAGCTAATTGTTCAAAAGCAGCTTCATTGTTCACATTATACTATGTTTGATATCACTAATATTATAATTTTGCAAGTTAAGAGAATTTTAATTAAAATATTAAAGTTTGTATCATATTTACTTACTGTTTATTTTATTTTATGACTCAGACGGGGTCCATGAAATGTTTAATTTTTTGAGGGGGGGGGACTGAAAAGTTTGGGAACAACTGCTATAGAGAATATGTACTGTATTTGCTCGTTTACAATGCACCTCTTTATTGTATACATGCACCTGACTTAACAGTAGATTGTTTTTGCAACATTATGTAAAAAACCATAGCTTCTTACTACAAACCCATTTAAATGAAACTGATTTTTTTAACAAAAAATTCATTCTTCTGATAATCATTTAGTATTTTATATAAAAAAACATCAATCCTTACAAATTTTTATTACTGATCAATAGTTTTCTTCCTCCGGTCTTTAATATAATCATAGCTAGCTGTTTACATGGTTAATTATTTCCTTTTGGAAATAAGTTGTAGTTCCTCTTATGAAAATGAATATAAACTTTTACAGAACTATTATTAAGATACCAAGTCACACAAAGAAATGGTTCCAACTTCATACAAACTATAACACTAGGCGTAACGGATATTTTTTTGTTATAAGAAATTAATAATAACAGTAGAAATATAAACAAAATTGTCTGGTGTCAATTATGCACCATGACTAACAGGACTAAAAGCCAGAGTTATTATTATCAACAGTCAGCATTTGTTTACAGTAACAATATATGAGTCACCAACATTTCAGTTAGCATTTTATCAGGACGCTCTGTATTTTGTGTATTTATTGCACTTTATTTTTTTCTTCATGCCTTTACTATCTTAGTAGAAAATTCTCACAAAAAAACAAAGCACCCTTAAAACCTGCATAGGTTTTGAGTAAAAAAAATGTACACTGCACTCGAGTAAATATGGTATGTTACAACAGGACATTAATTTTCCTAAGCCATACAAAGTATCTATACTTCTATAAATATTTAATTGTAATATTTGTAAACACTGGATTACTCACCGTCTTGTGGCTTCTTTAAAACTTTCAATGACAATGAGTTTTAAGGATAAATCCTCATCGTCGGGTTATAAAAACACCAATCCTTCTGGAGAAGTTGTCAAAAAACCAAAAATGTTTACCAAACATCACAAAGCACTTCACGCCACATCACGGCCTGGTGGTATAAATTTTTGATTTTTTGACGACTTCTCCAGAAGGATTGGTGTTTTTATAACCCAATGATGAGGATTTATCCTTTAAGTGCGTTGTTATTGAAAGTTTTAAAGAAGTCACAAGACAGGGAGTAATCAAATGTTTACAAATATTACAATTAAATACTTATACACGTGACTTGGAGACTATAATATAATAAATATACTTACTATCTTACTGAAAAAAAACTTACCCAAGTAGCAGTATAGAGTTCTGGAGTTATCCTTTTTGTATCAAGAAATGAGCACAGTTGAGGGTCATGATACAAAAGTAGTAACCTAAATAAATGGAAGGCATTATTATTTGACGGGACGTATCTAGAATTGACTGCTTGAAATAGAGCGCACGTGTCAGCTCTTGGTAATTTCAATGCAATCAATGGTAAAAGAAGTTCAACCCAACCATTCCCTCTCTCATATTTTGCTTCAGGTCCAAGCGACTTCCGATGAAATGTTAAAATTGACTCCAAGTCTGACAGTACTGACACCTTGTCCTCGTCTTCGTTTCCAAGTTTTGCTGAAATGAGACAATGTTAATTACATACAATATTCAAAAACGTCTCCACTCCATGACACCTTTTTTTTTAATTTCAGTATCTTATAGATTACTTAATATCTATAAAACATTAGTCAAATTAATAACTAAAACTAACTTCCTGATAATTCATAAAATATTTGTGCCCCAGAACTTATAATACTGAATAGACACGATACCGAATTATACCAGCCAAATGGTTACTGCATCATGTTTCCCTTGCAAAGTCAAGAGGCAGCTTAAGATTCGGGCAACACAGGCAGCAACTGACGCCACTACCCTAGAGTAGGGTGCCAAACTAAAGTCTACAAATACAACAAATTTGTAGTTTTAATTTCTTTTGCACTTTTATAATTTTCAACCACTACACCTACACATACTTTTAATTTTAATTAAGCCACATTGTTCGGTATTTGATAACATTAGGTACTGAAAAGAATGCACGCACGCACACACAATGTACTAGAAAAAGATGTAACAGGACAGACATGGGTGACTGAACTCTATAGTTAATAACAGCCAGAAAGGACATTTAACTTATAGCTTGTTTACGACAATGTGTACGGGCAGTTGCACAAGTGGGGGTATGAAGAAGTTGTTTGTCCTATTATTGTTATTTCCGACCTGACGATGAGCTGTGAAGCTTGAAAGCGCTGATCGGAATAATTTTTCTATAGTGGTGTCCAACAGTGATAATTCTGTTTATTATTAAAAATAAAATAATATATTGCATATAACAGACCTACCATTAACTACTTATATACTGCAAAATGTTTACAAATATTTAAACAGCAATGCTGATGTTATTCTGATACTGTGGACATCTTATAGAAAGTGTTTGATGTTCTACATACATTATTTATTTTACAATTTATAGTGCGGTGGTATCACTTATTTATCAGTATCTACTTCTTAGTACAATTAAAATATTTCTGGAAATGTGACTGCATAGAAGAAAATTTCATGGGTCCAGCATATTGCCAATAAAAAGGACAAACAGTTAAAACCTAATGCCAACATTAAATGTAGGAATTTAATGTCATTTGGGTCATTTATTACATGGTGAGATATACAAGGTATTACAACCTAGTGTGAAGGGCAAAATTCTTGGACAACGGAGTACAACCAGTTCTTATCACCTAGCACAAATCATCAAGCTGTAGATATCACCAATGATCACCAACATCTGGGGGACTGGCCACAGCATACAGAAGAGGAACAAAATACTAAAAACTTTAATTTGTTGTTATTAATTTGTTATTTGGATAAATGTTACATTACAGTTTATGTGGCAAATACCACAAATTAATAAATAAAAGTAATAACACCAATAGTGTCCCCATAATTTTTATATCCACATACCAAATTCAAAAATTAAAATTTGTGTATGAAAACATTAGGTTTTCATAACTTATAAAACATTTCTTTTATAATAAACTTAAGAAAGTATCTTTAACTGTGTCCTAGATAAAGTCATGAAACATTCCATAAAGTTAATTCTACTAGGGTTAGAATAGGTAAAAATCCAAAGGTGTAGAATTAAGCTGTTTAGCTTTCACAGATGATCTTGCCATCTTCGCCCACTCCGAAAAAGAAGTAAGAAAGCAAGTAGAAGATCTCAAAGAGATAGCAGAGGAAACTGGCCTCCAAATCTCCTTTGCTAAAATGGAAATTATGACCACCCTATTTAAATTCCCGAAAACGTGCCTGGCCACTACATATGGAGAAATAAAGTATACCCACCATTTTAAATATCTTGGAGAAAACATATTCCAAAACACCTCAGACAAAGAATCCTTTAAGATAAGAAAACTCAAATTAGCAAAGGCCTTTACTCTAACCGGGGAACTGTACGGAAAGCGAAATCTTTCCAGAAATGTGAAAGTCCGCCATTATAGCACTGTGGTCAGGCCGGTGATCATGTATGGAGTGAAAACAACGTGCTTTCAAAATTTGGAACCTCTTCTTAAAATTGAACGAAGAATTCTTCAATCTGGATGATCTGGAAATGGCTTTCCAAAGGAAAAGACTGAGATTCCTTGGACATATGGTTCGGATGGATTGGTCCAGATCAAATAAACAAATTTTCAACTATATCTGGGACTATCCAGTGTAAACGGATACACCAAATAACTCAAGGAGGAAATGATGAAACTGGGTATCTCTATGAACAACTGTGTGGACAGAAATATATTCAGAACAAAATTCAAAATCTTCAGGTTCTTTGCGGTGAGAAGACAGGAAAGGGGTGGATAGTGGAAATGAAGGCGGTGCATAGTGTGGGAATGAGGGCCTTCTGGCAGGAGAAGAAAGGAAATGATATTCGCGTGGTCCACGTGGCTGTGGCCTGTTTGTGTAAAAAAAAGCTTTAAAGTTTGAGAATCTTACTATAAAAATATAAAAACATATCCTCATAATGTTTTCATTTTGAGGAGTGAAATAAAATGGATTGCAAAAAGCAGCCTTGCCCGGGTGAAAATTTCATATTAAGTCACTCCTGGTCAAATGTTACATACATTAATCCTGGATAGATGGCTGTTCGATGGCTGTACACTTGCGGGAGTACATTAATTAAAGGGAGACAATTAAATTAAATTAAAATTAACTAGATGCGATAATTATGTTAATCCTATCTTTTTAGCCACAAGTGGCAACAAAACGTCTTGCATAAAATACCATAAATTACCATATTTATTCCATTTCAAAACAGACCACAGAACAACAGCACCCCTAGGACAACTTCTTTCTTCCTTATTCTAATTTATATGGAGAAAGGGAAATTGGCATAATAGTGGTATCCAAAACCTATTAAACAGTTCCTGAAAACTGATAAGCACTGTGCGTGATCTCAAAACATATGTCTATAAACTCGTATAAGCCGTTTAATTCTGTATACTGCAATAGCATCTAAGCAAAGTGAAATTAAAAGAATGTATGTGAGCAACAAAGCTGTGATAAGAGTAAAACAATCTGAAAAACTCAACAAGGTGAGTAAAATGTCCACACAATATTAAATCATATTAATTTTTCATTTATTAATTAAAAAACTTGCATGCATTATATCCAGTGTACAGAAAACACACACATATACATTGTTTTGGTATAATTATATGTCAGCATACTACTGTATGCTTGTACCTAATACAGATGGCATCTGCTTGGTGACACAACTATTCTACCTGCCTACCCACTTGACTTGCTTCCCCAAAAGTACTATAAAACCCACAACAAGAGTTTGCCCTCTTTCCTACATTCTAGGCACTGTTGAATTCAAGGATGAAGGCCTACCACCGAGTAGCCACAGAATTGTAGAAGTGAACTCTAAAACACACATTTAATTAGAAACACAGACAGAACTGAAGTCTCATATCTTACAAAAGAAATTTATAATGTGCTTTGTTATCGTACTGTGCCTAATATAAGATTAAACAGTCTGGTTGTCATGACAACCACATACCTACTTTGGCCCAGTTTAGAAGTAAGGCAGCGGTTACATTGCATAAGAATTTGTAAGAAAATGTGGTCGTACAAAATCGTGAGAGTTCATGCAAATTTGTCAAAAATGAACAAACCCGTTGTTGTTCATAGACGCGGTTAGTTTGCTTCCGACCTCTGCGTACAAATACTCTCGACTTCGTACGTCTAGTCGTATGCGACCAAAATAATTTGTTTTTCATCAGTTTTCATACGAAATTTGCCGTCTCTGGAAGTCTAAGAGTGTGTCTTCTTCAGAAGTCTCACCTCGACAGTTTCCAAAATGTAGTCGAATGTAGAGCGTGTCATTCGGTTATATTCAAAAAACTTTGAATATGAAGAACTTTTCATCATTTCATCTAAGCTCTTCATACGATCTTCCAGATTCCCCATTCTTACTTCCCGATTCAAAATATTGTTGAACCCACTCACATGGATTTTCAACCTTTCAAGAAACCTTATGGCAGGAGAGTCCAAAAAGAAATTTAGTTCAGCTGGATTCTCTATTCTACTCAAAACTCGTACGATTTCGGAAAAAAATTGTTTCCACGCTATTCTTACGATTTTGTACAAGCCAATACTCACGAGTTCTCACGAATTCACACGACCACAAATTCTGACGCAATGTAACCGCAGCCTAATACAATAAAAGCCCTCTCCAATCTGCAAACACTACATTTCTGGCAAATTTATTAGTGAAAATATACATGGTTCTTTTTATTAACAAAGACATATTTTATGAGATTTATTTTTTAAATTACATTATTATGGGACACATGATGAATTACGACAACTGGCTTGTATTTCAAATTTATTATTTGAATATAAAATAATTAAACATTGTTATATTTAAGAAAATTCTGATGATGCAGCTTTAGTCTAAAAAATGTGCCTTACACAAAAAAATATACATGCTGAAGATTATGAGATTCCACAATTTTCTATTAAATAATCTAGATAAATTCTGCAAGGACATTAAGTACAATTCTTGGATTTTGTTGTCCATGATGTCCATTGATTAACTAAATATATCACTATCAACTTGGAACACAAAGTTTTTTATTGGTAAAAACATAAAAGTTTTACCTTATAGCCTGAATCAGTTTTCGCTTATTATAAGCTTCATCTGATTATAAACATTTACGTTTTTACCAATAAAAAACTTTGTGTTCTGAGTCGGTAGTGATATACTTAAATTTAGTTAAGTACAATTCTTAATTAAACAGTATGGGCAATTCAAATCATTTCCACTTCTTTTGGTCGACTGTACAGTCCATAGCCAATTAACTGGTGGCAACAATCTGATCATCATATTTCCACAGATATCTCATGAAAACTTCTACTTTGACCCATAAGTTTTCAGTTTCTTTAATATTATGGTATAAATAATTTTTAATACTGTACTTATATTTCTACCTTTAAAACGTGTATTTTTTACAAAAACTTATTTTGGATTCTATGCATCGCTATTTATGATTAGAAAATGTTACTATTGAAAATTAAATCTTACTTTTTCAAAATTAAATTTGTACTTTATCAATCTGCAAGAAACGTTGCAATCTGCATAATTTAGCATACAAAATCATAAAAAAACATGTGTACTCAACAGAACAAAGGTTATTTGGTGGCGGAAATATTTACACAAGTGTGAGACTTTTCACACAAATGTTTATGATAATTATGTTTACAGTATGTCAAAATCACTGAACGTGTTGTGGTACAACCCTGAACCACCTCTGCTTACAAGTGTAGCTAACGATGTTCTGTTACCCTTATACATGAAATAATTTCCTAGAAAACATTATTATAATGAAATGGTTATATGAAATTCAATCAGTGTCTTACAAACTGATGATTATGTTGCTAAGTTAGAGGTCACTGGGCATAATGATACATAAAATTATGATACGAAACACCAGCAAACTCATCACATTTACCGTTTTCAGAATACACACAAATGTTAATAAAAATAATACTACTTGTAAGGGGACAGAATTGTGAGATTGGTTTTATTAAATTGAAAATGCTAAGAAAGGGAGTTACCCACACAGGGCCTCAGTTTTTAACAATCGGCATTCACTTACGAAACACCCAGTTGCACGTTTGGTCTGTCCGCCCCTCGAGAGGCGACATTTCCAGGTGCTGAGGAATGTGAAAGAGTGTGCCTGCGCGAACAGATGAATTGTCACGTATAAGGTTTGCTAGTCAACCAGAGCGAATCTACAGTAATTAGTGGTCGCTAATGAGATGTCACGTGATGCAGGTTCAGCCTATCCAAAAGCAAGCTGGTGAGCAGGAGAACGTTTTGGCAATCTTGGAAGCGTCGGTTTTGGTGTCTGTCATCCTATAGCTTTGGAACCGGCCGGTTCAGCGTAACAAGGCTCGTGAGCCGAAATACAATAAAATTATTAAAAATGTGCTTAAACCATGTGATACAGTAGTGAAACGACAGTGGGAGAGAAAATAACCGCCAGTGAACAAAATTTTAATCAGTGCAACATCTTTCGGATGCAAACAAGTGAACAAAAATGGAATAAGTGTGACGCATGGTCTGCAGGGACGCCGCCAGTCAAGTAACAGAATAATATATACCAATCACTATATAAAAAATTTACAAAAGCGGTAAAGTTAAATAAAGGGGGTAAAAGACGCGCGCGCGTGTGTGTGTGTGTGTGTGTGTGTGTGTGTGAGAGCAAATTTCTGGGTTCCCTTTAATTAATTTAATAAATAATTTAATTTAATTATAAGAAGTAAGAGATGTAAGTTTGTTGTTTTGGTCAGATGGGGTCGCCACCTCAGCATTTAATTTTGTTAATTGAAAGGTTAGAGAATAGAGCAAGAGAAGGCATGTTTTTAATTGATTCATAAAAAAGAGAATAATAAAAAAGAATAATAAATGAAATTGAAATAGTTAACAGTAAATGAGAGTAATTATTATGACATATAACCCTAAATCACTTACAGGTTGCGAGTTCACGTGAGGACTCTGGGACCCGATGCAGGTAAGGGATTTGTAAGATGTGTATGTTTATTAAATATTATTTTGTTATAAATCTGTAAGTTCTCATACTTCCTAATGTTTCACTACACCACCAGCTTCAACATCTATGGAGAAATAAAAATATCGGTACAGAGAACCATACATGACTTCCATGTTCTAAGATTGATATTTAAACACATTTTTGAAATGAAATATTTCCATAGAAACTACTTCTTTCTTCAGCCTTAACCACAGCACTGTGGTCACTAATGTATAACACCAAACATTAGCGCACTCGATTTTCACTGATGATGGCAGTCGATGGCACTTCGAAACATCTGGTTTTGCAGAAAACATTGTACCACAACCGAACGGCCCGGGAAGGAATTTTAACAACAAACTAGTTCTTTGTTGCCGATAACATAGTACACATTAAAAAGATTATCCCCTCCTCCTTCAACTAGCTTTTCCATTTATAGATATTTCATCTACCTTTCTACAGTGGATTATTATGATCTTCTTTTCAGGATACGTTATTTATCAAAATTAAGTACTTTACTTTTGTTAAAACATTAAACGTTGCAAGTAAACTACCCCTTCCTCTTAACCGTCCCTCACAAAAATCAATAGACCTTGAGTCCTCTACATGTCAGTCACATATGCAAAAAATTATTTGATTCTGTTTGAATTTGTGGCAGTTATTGTTCACCATAGAAAAAATGCTACAGACAGACACACAGACACTTTTCAGAAAATTACTTTTCTTCGTGTTTTGAGGGTAGTACAATCAGAATCAGCCCTTACCTTGAACACGATTTTTCTCGCCATCACCACACTTCCATTTCCTTATGGAACATGGAAGTAAAAGGGGGGAAAGAGACAAGGAGTAAAGAAAATGATCTTGTAACAAGGCAAGGGAAGTGTGTAATGACACAAGCAAAAAAGTATCATCAAGAAATCTTTAGTTAACATTCACTTGTTTCATACATATTGTACTTTGTATAAATGCTCTGTTTAACAAAGTATATACCGAGTTTACTGTGGTGTTGAATTATGTAATGTAACTATCACTTACTGATAAGCACAAACTGCTTTCAAGATAATGAAGTTACTGCTCTGCGGTGATGCTCTAAATTTAAAATTCAGGCAGAATATTGCCAAATAGGACAATAATATATACAAGGACAATAATATCTTATATATACAAGGTTTTTGCTGATGACATGGGTGTTTTAGCAGAAAAGGAAGAGACAATGAATGAAATGATAAGAGATTTGAATTTAGTATGCGAGGAATATGGAATGAGGATTAATAAGGAAAAAACTAAGTGTATGGTGATTAGCAGAGGAGGAAAAAGGCCAAAAAAACATTAGGGCAAGACAAAACACAACTGGTGGAGTTGTTTAAATATCTTGGAAGCTTGATAAGTGAAGATATGTCCTGCACTCATGAAATTAGAGTAAGAATTGTTATAGTGAAAGAGACATTTAATGGGAAGGAAAGACTGCTGTGTGGTAAAATTAATAAGAATTTAAGAAAACGTTTGGCCAAATGTTATGTGTGGAGCGTTGCTTTATGTGGTGCAGAGACATGGACACTGAGGAAGGAGGATGAGAAAAGATTAGAACCATTTGAGATGTGGGTTTTGTGAGTAATAGAAAAAGTGAGGTGGGTTGATAAAGTAAGGAATGGTGAAGTTTTAGGAAGAATACAGGATGAGAGAAGAATCCTGAAGGTAATAGAAAATAGGAAAACGAATTATTAGGTCATTGTTTAAGAAGAGACTGCTTGCTTACAAATGCCATGGAGGGTGTCATAGAAGGAGAAAAAAAGAAGAGGGCATAGAAGAATGAAATTAATAGATAGCATTAGAATCAGAGGGTGTTACGAAGAAACGAAAAGACTGATATGCGATAGGACAGCTTGTAGAGCTTTTACTATTTGAAGATCTGCCTTAGGGCAGACCACCAAATAATAATAATATACAGTCCATATATCTATACAGAGTTGAGTCTTGGAGTCTAAAATAAGCCACAGTTGAAAGCTCTGGAAATGTGGCTACATAGAAGAATGCTGAAAATCTCGTGATTCCAACAAGTTGCCAGTGAACAAACAGTGAGAGAGAACTAATGGCAACCATTAAATATAGAAAGACTGCTTATTTGGAACATTTACTGCATGATAAGAAATATAAGGTCTTACAACTTATTCTGATAGACAAAATTCTTGAACAACAGACTAGAGAAAGAAGATGAACGACCTGACTTGACAACATCAAAGAGTAGATTGGAACAGGAAATACCAATCAGCTCTGGCTGTAGTAATCGCCAACACCAGGGTGACTGGGCACACAGAAGAAGAATCACTGGTACATAACATGGATAGACTGAATAAATGCTTTGCTTATAATGCTACTAGACTGTATGTTACACAGAATTGATTGTCTTCAATGTTTTAGCTGACTAAAAAATTCAGAAACATATTTTTGGTCATATTGAAAGTCATCAGCTCTCAGTTTCATTTTTAATCACCTCAAAAATTCTAATGTAAAATGAATCACTATTAATTACTACATTTTTTTAAGATGTTTATTCTCTTTAATTATAATCTATCCGCCTGATGTGGAATGACAATAAGACTAAGTCTATACCAGTCCAACTTCTATAAAACATTTTGTGTGTGTGTGTGTGTTTTTTACATCATTTCTCTTCCCTTCCTCTCCATATGTACACTAACATTAATATATTAATCATTTGCAACTAATAAACAGTTTCATTAATAAAGAAAACTAACAATTTAAAGGTGAAATTCATAATTGGAACTGCAGAGTTATGCAAATCATTTGTGCTGCATACTGATAATGCAACATGAAAACAATTAGCTATGTTCCTGTAAATAAACTACGGTAAGCATACAATGTATCCTATTTGACATGCTTAAATTAGACCACATCAATCAGAATACTATCCACGTTATGTTAAAATTATGAAGCACACATCAGCACAAATTAGAATAATATAGTAGTAATGTAAACATACAAAGATAATGAGGCATATTCACAATGTATAAACACGCAATAGAGTGACACACACACACACACACACACACACACACACACACACACACACACACACACACACACACACACACACACACACACACACACACACACACGCACGCACGCACACACGCACACACGCACACACACACACACACACACACACACACACACACACACAGCAGTTTCTCTGAAACAATGACCAAAGGTTGTTCAAAGGCTAAAAATATACATGTGTACTGCTTGTTACTCAATATATTGACAGTCTACTCTGACCATTTAGTATAACACAATTCTCAAACAACTAAAAAAAACCTTTTTTTTTCCACACTGCATTGTGAAATGCTGTTCTATTTTTGTTAATGGTTGAATTTTTTTTCCTTTCTCCAGTGTCTAATGTGCTATTTCAGAACACCCAGTCAGAAAATACAATGGCTGCTAGATTAACAAGGAACTTTTGTTTTTCTGGTAGAGAACAAACTTCTGCAGAATAAATTTAAAATAGGCCTACTAGTTATATAACAAAAATGTATGAACACAACTTCTGTTTACACAGATTAAAACACATTCATTACTAATAATAGACCTAATATGCAGTGTTACTAATGCCGATAACGGGATCTTATCAGTAACTGAAATTATTTATAACGGTTAATATACGAGTCCGTCTAGATTTTGTTCAGCACATCATTGTACACTGCTGCACTTTTGGAGGTGTGCATCCCCTCAGAAAAATTTAATACACTGCTGAAACGTTTGTCTATAATATTGAAAATAGTACATGAATAATTTGTTTGTTAATACTATGTGACTAAGTAGCAACACAAAATAACAAAACGTTACTTTTAAAAACTAGTCACTTTTAGTGAACAGTTTTATACATACAAATATTTTTTTATTTTTAAGTGTTCGCATTGTAAACTTTTTAATGGACTTTGAAAACTAAGCATTTAGATAAATAATCTATATAGGTATCTCTTGTGGTTTCAGAATGGTAGTCAACCACATGAGAATGTAGTGGTTTATGGGTTTCCCATTATCACTTTGTATAAAATGATGAAACAAAAACCACTCTAAATATAAAGAATACAATACTATTGTAATTGATTAGGACACTACCTTTTTTTTATTTGTGATTTAATTACGGCTGGCGCCGCCTCTCTCTCTCGCATCCTAGCTTCCACTGGCGCCGGTCTAAACAGTCCTGTTCTGTAAGTCATCTTGCATTCACTGCATCTTCGACGTCCATTTTCCATGAATGTTTAGGTCTTCCTTTTTTTCTTCTAGAGGGTGGAGTCCATTCCCAGACCTTTCTTGGGCATCTCTCTTCAACATTCTTTTTAGGTGTCCGAACCAATTCAGTCTTCTTGCTTCTATTGTTTCTATAATGTCAAGGTTGATTCCCACCGCTTGTCTTACCTCTATATTTCTCACTCTATCGAGTCTTGATAGTCTACAGCACCTCCGCCAATAATCCATCTCCATAGCTCTTATTTTAGACTTATTTCTTTTATTAATTTCCCACAGTTCTGCTCCATATAGGCCTATACTTTTGACTACAGTTTTATATATTCTGATTTTATTGTTTTTTGTTATTTGTGGACTCCAAAGCAGACTGTTTTGTTGCTGTCTTAGCTTGTCCTATTCTTACTTTTATTTCTAGGTTGCTGTCACCATCCGATGTCATTTTACACCCAAATACTTGAAGTTTTAAATATTTTTTATCACTTTTGTTCCTAGTTCTAGGTCTTGACCTTCTTCACTATAAGGTACTCAGTTTTTGAGGTATTTATTTCGAGACCCCATTTCGCATACTCTTCTGCTAGTTTTGTAAGCATATAACTTATATCAATTTCATCCTCCGAAATTATAGCCTGATCGTGTGCAGTGTATTGTAAAGGATACTACCTGATTCCCTAATTAACAGTAGTTTTAATATCAAAAATTTTTGTAGAAATTACGTTGCATATCAAAAGTGAGCAATTCTGGTATTTTATGGGACAATATATACAATTAACAAAGGACAAAAATAATAAAATTAATTGAAATACTTAAAGAAACATATACGAAAACTGACTGTATGAAAAGAGAAATTTATGTCACTGTACTTGTAATATACAATTTTTTTCTTCAGAAAATTATAATTTTTGGATTTCGTTGTCCACGACGTGTCCATTACTTAACCAAATATAATTAATTCACTACCGACTCGGAACACAAAGTTTTTTATGGGTAAAAACGTAAAAGTTTTACCTTATAGCCTGAACTGGTTTTCGCTTTTAAAAAGTTTCTTCAGAGGTGGTTTGCAAAGGTGGATTTTGTAGTGGAGTGTAGTGCCTTTGTGTGTTCAATGTATCTTTGTTTGAAGCTACGTCCTGTCTGGCCTATGTAGAATTTGTTGCAATCTGAGCAATTTAGTTTGTAAACACCAGGTAGATAGAATTTGTTTTGTGCGTGTATTTTGATAGTGTGTGTGTTCTGTTTTGTTAGTAGTTTTGTATGCAATTCTGTATCCTGCTTTTTTGAATTTGTGGGCTATTTTTTCAGTTTGGTTGTTGATGTATGTTAGTGTTATGAATTTGTTGTTTTCTGTCTTTGTCTGTTGTTTGTTTTGTGTAGGAGTTTATTGACTATTGTTCTGCTGTATCCACTGGATTCTGCTAGATATTTTATCATGTTTAGTTCGTCTTTGTAGTCTTTTTCATCTAGTGGGATGTTGTTAATGATTTTAAAATTATAAACATGTTGTGATGGGATAAAATTATAAAATGGGATGTTGTAATTATAAAATTATAATTATGTTGTAATGGGATGTTAAAATTATAAAAATGTTAATGGGATGTTGTGAAAATTATAAAATGAAAAATATCGGACTGCATTGGTTGTCAAGATTTGTATCAGAACTTTGTGCCGACGCAAGTTTTAAACGCAAATTGTCTGTCCGTATTTCGCGCCGGTTGTGTGTCGTTGACAGCGATATGCCATCTTGATTAGAGCACCACGACTGTGAGCCGTGACGTACTGTGGTGGCTCTCCGCCGACGAAATCCTATCGGTGCTGATCAGCTGATTCCATAACTTTTCCAACATGGTATATTGAAACGCTGCTTCATTCTCATTTCAACTTTGGGCTTCTAACCGAGCACTAGTGGTCTGGCGGCGAATTGTTCTAATAATTGTTCGAAGTGTTCTACTGCTATGGCAGCGTAAATTTATAAATTGTCTCAGGGTCCCCGACCCATCAAGGGAATTGGGATGGTGAAAATGTCAGCTTCCACCATTGGCCGAGCTATGCTCCCCATCACCATCGGACGCGGAGGAGTACCCAGAATTGGAGGAACACCCGCCTGGATCAGATGAACCAGTAACAACTCTGCTTAACATCATCATCATCACAGGATTCAACTGGTAGCCATTTCTCAACTGCAGGTGAAAAACTTCCATTTCTTATTTAAACCTCGACCTCCACATGCAACAGTTTCCGAATTATAAACGATCATATATATATAAATTGTAACGTAACAGAGTTGAGGTCCCCAACGTTACATAAAAAATTGAATTAACTATGGTCAAGGACCATACCCTGAATTAAGGTTGCTCAGTAACTAATGCATCTGAGAGGTACCTCAAGTCAAAAGAGGCAATAATTAATGTTGAATATGAAATACCATACCAATTAATAGTTAATATAATAAATTGTGCTTGTTTTTATACTGTAGCATGTTAATGTTCACAGAATATTTATGTTATGTTTTGAGTATGGTAAGAGTGAACTAATGTTGTTTAATAGGAATACTTCATCAATGATAATGCTTGTATTTATGTTAAATTTGTCTTTAGACCATCAAGTATAGTTACCTGTGTTAGGCATTATACTAAGTTTTAAGTATTGTCTAAAATTGAATAATGCAGTTGTTTTAATTAATGTTTGTAAACTTGGCCAGGAGGGCAATCAGTGTTTAAGGTTTGACAAGTAGTTCTGATAATTATATTGTAAACTAATGAAGGGTTCCAAGACGAATTAATTAAGGTAATAAAATAAAAACCAGGAAGTTAAAATTAATGTAAATAACCATTAACCAATAATTAATTGTACAGTAGGTCAGGTAAAAGAAAATTAAGTTAAAAAACCAAACAATGTTATAACAGTTGTAAGAAAACCTATAGGCCTAAATTTAATATTTGTAAAAGGAAATTAATACCTTTTTAAGAAGTCCAGTCCAATGAAACTATGGTAAAACATTTACTGTTTAAGAAGGAAGGTTAGTTGAGAATTTTAGGTAATTTAGTATTATTCCAAGCACGGAGTATTTTATTGAAAAAGAGTAGTAATATTCTATAATTCTGGCTCTAGGATACCTAATTTCACCCAATGACAGAAAAAAGTGGTTGTTAAGGCAACTGAAATGGACATGAGTTGTTTATATTGAATCGTTCGTTCCGATTGTTACAAGCTATTGAGTTGAGATGGGCAGATACATTTAAAAAAATGAATAATAAATTCTGAAGAAAATATGAATCAAAATTTAAAAAAACCTCTTTGAAACCTAATTCTATCATAATACTGATGAGTAATAAACCTAATTAGACTTCCAAATTATAACTGAATACATTTAAAAGAGTTGAAAACCCCTCACCTCATTCACCAGAATAATTCCGCTGGATTCGGTATTAAACCGATTTCTCCTATAACCAGAAGATTAATTAAGAGAAATAAAGGCTGAAACTAACGGAATTATTGAGAAGACAATACGAAGATCTCGTTTTGCAGAGTTAACCTTCACTTGCAGAAGAAGCTGGGATACTATTTTCATTCCACCGTGACTGACGACTATCAAGATCATAGGAGAACAGCAGTTAGAAGAGTTCCTGAGAGCTTCCCCGGATACTACACTATCAATTTTATTACGGGCCAAAACAAGTTTTCCTGGATGAATGTAACTTAAGCTGAACATCTTCACTGCTTACAGATGACCAGTGCCAGTTTTAGTTCTGCCAACCCGGTAAAAAACAACCTATTTTAAATTCAATATATTTAGAGTTAATAATTTTGTTTTGTAATACTTGAGTAACCTTAATTTTGCATTTTACCTGGCCTTACTAATGGTTCAAAGAATCTTACGAACCCTGGGATAAGAATTATTTATTGTTATATTTAATTTGTATGAGTCAAAGTAACTTGATCAATTGACAATCGATATATTTTTGTATAATCGATTTGATAATATTATTATTTTGGAGATAACGGTAACTGTGAAATAATAGATAAAATTAATAAAGGATCTTTATTGTATGAGACAATGTTTTAAGTTATTGCAGAATAGATACTATATGTAGTGGGAGGAATACTTTACAATAAAAGGTTGATTCAAACCCGATGAACGGCTAACCTAGAAGCACGATTATTACAAATAACAGCGCTAATTGCTTACAGCTGGTGGAACGGGAGATTGCCGAACTAGCGTGTTTTCAGTATAAAATTTGAATAGAATTTTCTAACACCGAGGGACTAGGGTTGACAAGAATACTCATTACATTCAGTCAATACACTATATATATCGTTAATATTGCACAACTACTGAATACTAAGTTAAACCTATATCGTAGTACGATTATAAGTTAAAAGAACATAATTATAATTATATTTGCCTAATAATATATTTTCAGGAGGTTTCATCGGTAACAACCAAATAGATATATTCATTAATAATATAAGTAAATAAAACATCGTAACATGTTTTATTTCAATATATATACTGGAGTTTTTATAATTATAGTGATTAAAACTTTGTTAACACGAATCTGGTGATCATAGTTACATACAGTAATTTACAATAATAATTGAGTGAAAGCATCCATTTGTCATACAATTTGTTAGAGAGTCTTGTTAAGAACATGGGTAAATTGTCTTAACAAAACGAAAGCACATTTTTATAGAGAAATAGTATTTACTTATTTATATGATTGGAACCTTGTTACCAATTCTTGTGATCATAGTTGTATACACATAGTATTTCATGATGATAACTGAGTAAAAGCATCCACTTCTCATACCGTTTCGTTCAAAGAAGTTTGCTAATAGTCCTGTGATGGTTCTAGAGAGAAGATTATATATATATATATATATATATATATATTGTAATAAAACAACGATAGTGATTTATTGGAATAATGTATTCGAGTTATTGTTTAATTAACTTATAATCTGATTTAGTAGTATACTCTTCAATCCTCACGTTGTAATGTAATTATCGATGATTAGTGTTGTTTTTTGTTGTTTAATAAATAATTGAAATAGTAATGTTTATGTTTAAAATAATGTTTATGTTTAAAAGGATTGTAATAACTGATATCTTGATGTATTCACCTCCCCACTTACCATCCGTGAACGTCTTCGATCTTCTTAACATGTTGCTCTATCTCACTGGAAATACGTGAATAACACACAAAATACTTCACCTTGATATTAACATATACACATTAAATAAAATGACAATGATATTCAATCGTGAATTGAATATTCAAATACTGGCCGCTGAAATATTGCCGCCACCTTGAGAAACAATTGCTTCTAAAATGCAAGTTATTTGTGCCTATTTAAAAAGAAATAAATACTCTCTGTTCACTGGTAAGATATTTAGGCGTTTATTAACATTATTTAAATTCAATGAAATCCTTTTTTAAAACAATAAATAAATCTTTAAAAACAACAAAGTTAATTACTTTCTGAAAATTCTTCAGCTCAGGGCTGGTAACACTGGTACAATATACAATAATATGGTAATTATGGTTATGTTAATTTTGGTTATAAGCGTTACCAAATTTCATGAATCCTTTGAATTTACATGATGCAAGATACAAAGATGTTTATTAAAACACAATATTTATTCATATAGAAAGATTAAAAAGACAAAAAATTAAAAATAGTTAACCTCAATACGATATTAAAATAATCGTACTATCGTACGGCAGGTGTGCTGTAGTCAGTTATTCAAAGCTGTGTAACACGTGTTCAAAAACGTTACACATTAAAACAATATTACTGGTTTAATTATTATTATGAACTGGAATTGATAAAAAATAGAAAAACTCTTATTATTGAGTCTATTCACAAAAGTATTATTAATGACAGAAGTGACTCTCTGTTGGCAAAGAAATATGTGTTGGTTATAGGTTAGTTTACCTACAGATGAGAGTAAGTTAACAAAATAGATTATTTAATATTATTAAAATCTTAATACTAGTTTCAAAAAACATTATTTATCGTAATAAGATGTATAATTAACGGCAGTGATTGTTCTCGTATATTAAATCATTATTTATCAAGTACTACTGGAATCGTAGTCAAGTAAGCGACTATATTTTACAAGTTTTGTTTGCGGTATTTATCACTACTTCAGCTTCTGTTATTATTTTTCTTACATAAATATTAAAATATTTTAATTAAATACCATTATTAAATTAAACGAGAACTTTTATTCATTGTGCCTGATAATATTTCATCGTTCGCTAGTTAACCATGCGTAGTTTGCTTGGCTAACGTAGTCTGCTATAATGTTCGTCAACTGACGAATATTATATTTTCATTTTTATTTTAAAAATTGTTAACGGATAATACTCCCAGCATATTTCACTTAACATTGCCTTTATTATACACTGGCAATGTTTTAATAATTCACTTTATCACTCGTAGCACTGCCACACGAGAAAAAAATTAGTCTACAGTTGAGGTTAGTTATGACTGTTTACTATCTGTCGCGCACATTTCAAAATGTTTTTCTTGATGACTGTCGCGGGCTCCGCTCGCATCGGTGGCTGGAAGACAATTACTTCTTCTCATCGAAGCTCCTGCTCGCGTCTGGTAAAATCAGATCATCCTATTGGTGTAGAAGTCTGTACTCTCTACCCCAAATGCATTGGTTATATTAAAATTTTAATTTTTAGCTTCTATGCTTTGGGTTCGAGACTCAGCTATGACGCGTTCATTCCCATTCGGAAATGACAGGAAATCTTATAATATTCATAAGTTTCTTATTAATCGTCTGATCGTCATTTGAATAGTCGCATTGTTTTGCGGATACTTGTGTCTTTAATTTAAGTCCAAACAAGTAATAAATCCGTCCATTAACAACTCACTTCACTTTATTCAATATTCATATAGTGGCTCTTAATAAAAAATAAGTTTTTTCCACTATATTTTGGTGTTATTATATCCTAATGCTTATAATTAAACGTCTAGAGTCTAAATCTCTTATAATTTAACACATAATATTAACATATTTGTGGTTTAAGCAAAATGCATTCATGGCGTACAAGCCATCCATGTCCAAGCATTTATATTTGCTTATATCACCATTATTTCTTATGCTATTACTTATCTTTGGTACTAGAATGTTATTGAATACTTTTACATATATTTGCTGATACTTTACTTCAGCAAATGTTATCTTATTTACACATATAGCATTGTCTAAAATACACTATGCTATTATTTCGCCATTCTGTCACTCTCATTTAGTTATTTTTATCACATATTATATGCATTATTGATAATTAAAGTGTATACAGACATTGTACATGGTCTGTTTAGTGCACTTACTAACTTTTTGTTAGTTGAAATTTCTTTAAGTTACAGTATGATGGTTGTTTACACCTAGTCCTATGATTACAGTTAGTTAGTTTATTAAATTATAGTTATTAAATTACTTATACAATGATTGTGAGCTATTCTCATAGTTGAATTGAACATTCTTCTAACTACTGGTAAACTTCCTTACTCTCTCTTTACAAGTTTTGTTATGGTTTTTTAATTAACTCTCTGGTCACATGGGATTCTGTCTAATTTGTTTATTGTTATTATTGATAATCTGACTTATATAGTTGTGTTCTTCAGTTCATAGGGTATTCATTGTCTTGTACATTTGTTCTTATTTGGTCTCTGTTTAAAACAATTACTGGTAATTTACTTTATCTAATTATTGTGTATGATTTTATGTTGTAGGTCCTGTTCAGATGAGGTTATGTGTCATTGAGTTGGCAACAATATGCTTCTTACTTTATTCAGTATTCATCTTAAATACTGTCATGTCATTATGGCATGTTACTACAATTGTTTATTACTATGTTTTACACACTTTGTACACATTTTACACTATATGTTTATACAATAATACTTGGTTTTTTATCTATGTTACACATTTTGGTGGGTTGTATCTTGGCTTGTATACATTGGTTTGTTTCTTTTCAACAAATTAGTTTGTTTACTACTCATTGGTTATAACATTTATCTACATTTTGTCCTGTGTTACTATGACATTCAGGCACATTCCATATCAAGGATTATATAGCTTTTATTATTGGTCTTTTTGGGCAATTATTTCTCTTTTCAGTACCATTAAATTGGTGGTCTTACTGAGTATGTTTGTGGTTTTACAATCTTGGATTACAATTGGTACACTAATTGTTTGTGTATTTCACTTGATAACCGTTGATTTTTCACTTATTAATTTTTATTCACTTCCCTCAGTCATAAACACTTCACTCATATTGTCTGTGTTGCTTATTTGGGGTTAGTGTTATTACACTATTTATTGTTGCACTTATATAAAGTATTCACTATTATTGTTTGTGATCACTTACTAAGGTTCAACACTTGGTTTTTTTATTATATTGGTTTCACTATGTCCTTCCTTGATAGGTAGTTTTTATTATTACTAATCTTGTAATCGTTATTCTTATTTTGGTTATATACTAGTTGTGGTGCTTTCCATATTTTGGGAATGCTGGTGTCTTGTTGTAGTTATACTTAATCTTCATTCGTCATGGTACATTTCTTCTTTTTCTTCTTCTTCTTCTGGTTATTCAATTGTTTATTCTTCATTTTAATTGTTTGTCACTTGTGAGGCATTTCTTGGTTCCTCACTATTTGTGATAACTCATGTTCATTTAATATAGTTATAATTTTCAACATTTTCACTCATTATTATGATAATCATTACCTTATATTTATCTCACTATTATGACAAATTAGTCTATCCTCTCACTATGATAATTGCATTTAATATGTCTCTTCCTTATGATGATAGTAATTTTTGGTATATCCCCTCACTATTTTGATCTATTGGTTCGTCTCTTCCTTATGATGATATTAATTCTTGGCATATCCCCTCACTATTTTGATCTATTGGGCCTAGATGCTAACGTATTATATTGATTCATTGTATTCTCTCTTTCTTCTTTCTACTCGATGATATATTTTCATACTTCTGTTTCTTCTTCCATGTTTGATGAAATATGCTTATGGTACACTTTCATTTGACGTATTATATTATTTTTATGTAACCGTTATTTTGATACGTTACAATATATATATATATATTGTAACAATTTAATGGGGTGCACCCTTGTTCAAGCCCCGCGATGGAAGCCAATATGTAACAATATACTATAGGGGTCGTACCTGTTAAAATGTATCACACTTGTTTATTTTGTGTATTAGTGTGATTGTAGTGTGTTTGCCTCACACTGGTTGTTACATAAATCGACGTCACTACTGGAGTCCGTAGCGTTGTCAATGTCACCAGTACAACCTACCTGTTAATTCATAGGGATTACGATTCCCGGGTGGCGCCAAATTGTTTTTGTTAAAACAATTAAAACATCTAATTTTTAAGGTAATACGTGGTATTAGCATGGACAGCTGTGGCGTTCGAATTATTCCCGCTGCTACACAGGTTGTCGACTCGGCCACTCGTGATAAGCGCTAGTTGGCTATGACTTAAAACTTCGCTAACACACATATTGTAGCGTGACAGATAATCCACACAAATACATTACTCAATGATCATTGATAAAGCTCTAATATATGGAATATCCAGATGAGAATCAATTAAAATGCACTATTTAATAAAATGTTCACAAGAAAGGTTGAATAAAGAAAAATTTCTGCAAATAATATAATATAATACAAATTTAAAAACCCAGAAGACTAAAAATGATAATAACAAAATTACCCAGGTAAGATAGAAGCAGGCAATTAATATACCCCGACAAGGAAACCAGACTAGAAGAAACAAAGGCATACACAGCGAAAAACTACAGAAGAAGGAAGAATAGTCAAAACTACCACTACTGAAGAAAGAAGAAAGAAGAATAAACCAAAACTACAACTACTGAAGAAAGAAGAATAATTCAAATCTACAGAAGAAAGAAGAAAGAAGAAGAACCAAAACTCAAAGAAGAAAGAAGACTAATTAAAACTACTACTACTGAAGAAAGAAGAAGGAAGACTAATTAAAACTACTACTACTGAAGAAAGAAGAAAGAAGACTAATTAAAACTACTACTACAGAAGAAAGAAGAAAGAAGAACAATCAAAGCTACTGAAGAAGGAAGAAAGAAGAATAATTAAAACCAAAGAAGAAAGAAGACTAATTAAAACTACTACTACAGAAGAAAGAAGAAAGAAGAACAATCAAAGCAACTGAAGAAAGAAGACTAATTAAAACTACTACTACTGAAGAAAGAAGACTAATTAAAACTACTACTACAGAAGAAAGAAGAAAGAAGAACAATCAAAGCTACTGAAGAAGGAAGAAAGAAGACTAATTAAAACTAAAGAAGAAAGAAGAATAAACCAAATCTAAAGAAGAAGGAAGAAAGAAGAATAATCAAAACCAAATCTACTGAAAAAAGAAGAAGCAAGAATAATCAAAACTAAAGAAGAAAGAAGACTAATTAAAACTACTGAAGAAAGAAGAACAATCAAAGCTACAGAAGACAGAAGAAAGAAGAATAATTAAAACCAAAGAAGAAAGAAGAATAATTAAAACTAGAGAAGAAAGAAGAATAACCAAAGTTACTGAAGAAAGAAGAAAGAAGACTAATTAAAACTAAAGAAGAAAGAAGACTAATTAAAACTACTGAAGAAAGAAGAAAGAAGACTAATTAAAACTAAAGAAGAAAGAAGACTAATTAAAACTACTGAAGAAAGAAGAAAGAAGAACAATCAAAGCTACTGAAGACAGAAGAAAGAAGAATAATTAAAACCAAAGAAGAAAGAAGAATAATTAAAACTAGAGAAGAAAGAAGAATAACCAAAACTACCACTACTGAAGAGAGAAGAAAGAAGAATAACTCAAAACCAAAACTACTGAAGAAGGAAGAAAGAAGAATAACCCAAAACAAAAACTACTGAAGAAAGAAGAAACAAGACTAATTAAAACTAGAGAAGAAAGAAGAAAGAAAAACCACCAAATCTACTGAAGAGAGAAGAAGGAAGAATAACCCAAAACTAAAACTACCGAAGAAAGAAGAAAGAAGAATAATCCAAAACTACAGAAGAAGGAAGAATAACCAAACTCAAAGAAGAAAGAAGAATAATTAAGACGACCCATGTAAAACAAAAACCCCATAGGGAAAGAACCCCAAAAAACCCCAAAATCAATGAATGTCCAAAGAGAAAGTATAACACCCCAAAAAACCATATCACTGTAAAACTGACAAAAAACTAAAAGTGTTAGTAGTATTAAATGTTAGTGCATTCAAAAAGTTATTGTTTAGTTTGTATAAACAAATCTTCACAGTTTCCCCCATGGTTGAATATTTCATGTTAAAAACTAGAAAAAGACTAGTAAATATATTGATAATTCACCATAGACAAGTGTAAGTGATCAAATTATAAATAATAAACTTTAAAAGGTGCACGAGTTACAGTACAAAGTAATAAACTTTAAGTTTTGTGAACAGTGTCTACTTTGATAATGAAATAGTAATGTTACTAATAAAAAGCTACTAAAGCTGTATGAACATTCCATAGAATGGAATATAACTTAGATAGCCAGGGTTATACTTAAAGAGGGGGCATAAATCCTGTAAAATGGGGAATTACAAAACAAACTGTTAATGTTGAGTAGTAAAAGATGTTAAACATTATATGTAACCAGGATGTCAGGTTCCTATTACATATAGTAATTAGATAAGTAAGGATTATTCATAAGAAATGTTAGTGTTATAATTTGTTATTTTATTGTTCATTTTGATTTAGGAATGCAATATCTAAAAATAGATATCATTCCAATGTTATAGAATATTTTTGTTTATGTTATTAGGTGATATACAAAACAATGTTGTTCAGAACACCAGTTTTAATATAGAGAGGTGTTATATGTTAATTATATAATCAATAATTACTGTTATACCAGTCAGAGAAGGATATAAAATAACTACATTAATAAAACATTTGACAATTAGCCACACATCAAATCTAGGCCATATAATGAATTTAAACTGCAGAATAATTAACAAACCTAGTCTTATAAACCAGATAAAATGACAATATTTAGGCAAGATAAACTCAACATATTAAATACGATGTAAATAAGGCTTTCTAAAGATATGGGCATTATATGAGTAAAATTATTTATTTGTCTAATAAAATACTATTGAAACTGAAATAGATTCACTGACATTATCATAGGGGGAGTCATATACAAATGAATTGTATTAAAAAACCATTATTAATATACGAAATTGCAATCAAATAAGTGAGAATTGATAATTATATCAATTTCAGATTTAATAGAATAATAATTATATTAGGGAAAATGGCTATTATTTACTTAGAAGACAGGAAGTATAATTTTAGGCCTACCTCCCAAAAATTATAAGAAATATAATTTTCAGATAAAACTTTGTAATACTAACTTAATTACTATCAAAATAAGTAGAATAGAATAGTGAAAACGAATATGTATTTAATATTTCAAACAGTTAACTAATAACGAAATTACTTTCTGAGCATAATGTACGTTTTTAAAGTGTGTCGGAAGTTATGACAATTTGAAACAATGTATGAGATATATTATATAGGCTAAGATTTTCATGAGACGAAGGAAATCCAGACAGTTCATTATTATACCTCGAAGAGAGCACTTAACGTGAATATTTGATAGAACCAACCTTTAATGGCTGTTACGTTATAACAGAGTTCGGAATCATTTTATGTAAAATTAAATTTTTTAACTATTTTAATTAAAGTGAAGTGGTGAAGTTGACCCATGAACTACATAACACCAATAAACGAAATCACATATAACTAATTAAATGAAATAACACTGAAATTGCACCAAACACCAAGTGAAAATTCGAGGTTAAACTGACACGCATAAACACCAGTAGATATACCTATTTAACAACATTTTTACACAAGTGAACTATTCCTTTATACACCAGTGACAATAAACTATACCCCAGAAGATCATATACAATTGCGAAGAACATTTAACCGAAGAAAGGACATATCATTTCAACAAGTACTTCGTCAACATTAGAAGCTATCAACGAGCATGCGTCAGGCGGCCATTTTGATCCAATATCATCACCGTTATAAGAAACGACTGTAGACTGCATTCTGGTTCGAATAAAATTATATATAAACTTTTATTATTAATAACTACCATTGTATTGTTTAAATTTAAGACATTTTTAGAATTGTAAGTGTTATACTTTCATGTCCCTGACCTTCTCTGGCTTTTTATATTAATAACCGTTAAAAGAACCTATTTTTATAATACAAATGTAAAACTTCTAATATCGACCGGCCCTGAGCGAGTCGATACGGCATTGTAACCTCAATTAATTAATCGACCAACTTTATTATTTTGTTTAATAAACGTTTTTGTTTGTTTTTTGGTAAATTGAAATTGATTTCTCTTATAAAAGGACATAACAATTAATAACCAAGAAAACTAGATAATCTCTAAAGGCAGTATATGCGAAACTACAACATTTCAAGAGTAAGAAGAAGAGAGCCGTTTTCGCCTAAACTTGAAGTTAACTGGATTGTCTTTTTAACAAATTTACAGAAAGGAAAATTATTACCAGAACAAACACAATACCATCATAATTATAATTACAATCAACAACCTCAATTTATTCCTAAATTTTAAGGACATAAATACACCGAAAACAATTTTTCAGAAATTATATTTTTTATAAATATAAATTTTAAATTTATATTTTATTTCCAAATAGCAACAACAGCAATTCATACAGATTTTATTTGATAACGACAAAGACCAGGAACTTTACCAAATCGACGATTCCCAGAGCGGAACATCACTACTACACATACACACCATAAAAATTATTCTGGGTAATATTATACCAGAACACTACTACAATTACAATTATATTATGGTTTTATTACAAAAGTGAAGATCAACAGTGAGAGCATAACGAAGACTAGAAGACATTAGCTACATTACTACATGCCCCTGACCTCCAAAACAGTGGGGCTTACAGGAGAGCACAATATCTCACACAATTAACGTACATCAATAGTTATTTTTTACATACTAATCTAACGTTTTATTACAATATATTTACAAAAAATCCTATGAAATAACAAGATAGTAATGTTCTGTACTGCGTTTTTTAATACACATTTAATTATCAATAAATATGACAATTGAATCATAAACAAATTTATAATATTATGCTCCGGCTTAGAGCTTGAAACACAAAATATCTCAGGTAGGCAAAATTGATTTCAAAACACTATCGTTCAGTTACTTTTAACAAAATTACTATGTTTTTAAAATCTGGAGTTCTTTTGATCATGAAAATAGACATAAACGTTGATTACATGAAAAGAAAGTACACTACTATACCTTATACATACTTGGGATTTATAATGTGTTTGTACAATTTGTTCAGTAGTGTCGTATTTCTGTTACAGTAGTTATGTTCACAAATAAGGTTATCTTTATAAATGTTTTTTAATATAAGTAAATTATGCCTTTACCTTTGAAAGAAAATACTACTTTTAAATAGTGAGAAATTTTATCATTTGAAAATAATTTAAGTAATTTGGGGTTTTTGGGAGTAAGAAATTATTCGGTACTTATCAGTTCGTCTCACGTTGAAGGGTCGTCATCAGGATAGGCGTATATTTCTCGATTTTGGGCTGGTTGAAGGCTTCCAGCATCTTCTTCAAACTGGTCTGGGTTTTTTCTTGAATTAGTTTATTTAATTTCGTTCCTGGACATCATCAATTCTGTATAGACCGACGTCTCTTCATATTGGATTATTTTGGTTCACTGCTTCGACTTTTATAACTGTTTAAATTAAAATTTTAGTTTGTCCAATTTTTCGTGTGGCGTACCCACGCTTCATTTCTTCAGCGTCTATCATTTTAACGGAAAAATAAGCCCTCAAACGTCTCGTTTTCATAGTAACCAATAATTCAATGCTTGTTTAATTACTCTTTACATACATTGTTAGAAATATTTGAATTTTTAATCAAATTTATTAAGTATTTTCCTAATGATTTTATTCCCTTATAATTCCTTTGGGATAATAAATGACATCACTATTATTTTTCTTTCCTTTCAAAGTTTACAATGATACCTCATAAGGTCATATTCTGTTACACATTAACTATAGTCTAATTATTTGACATTTAATAAATAACATATCTTTCTTGAATTAAATTATTACAATAATATTTCTGTGTTGAAATAACTGATATATAATTACTGTCCATTCACTGTTCTTAGATTAGTAAGATTTCTTGTGAAATTGATACAATTTGCATTTGAATGTTCTTGGCAGTTAACTGTTTTCATAGTTACAAACAGCCATGATTGTTTTCTAGTGTATTCCTTTTTAAATTATATTCTGAATTCAGCCTGATGGGCTTCACTTATTTGTTTGTGTTTTAATTATTATTCAACATACATTTTCATTACTCTTCATTTAAAATATAATAGTTAGGTTTATGGACTGTAAGTCCCCTTCAGCCATATTCCTTCTTTAACATTGCATCAACTATTCTTTACAAGTCATAAATTATTCTTACTACTAACATTGATTTCTTTCTTGTCTTATAAACTAGGGTGATAAACATTGTTACTTTCTCTAATATTATGAAGGTTGATTCCCCTTTCAACATGGGGTGTTGTATTCTTTACAAGTTTAATCTTTAATAACAAACTTTACTTCTATCCTATCATGCCATGTTAACACAAGTTATGGTACTGGGCTTTCTCCCTGAATATTATTACAAGCTTCCTTAATATTAATTTTAAATACTATTTTTAATTACTTCTAGGTATATAATTAATTATAATTCCACTCCAATCATTGGTGGTTTATCAATGTTTTAATGAGTGTCTATTTACTTATCATTCTAATTTGAATGTTTCACATCCACTTTCACTATTTTTTAGGGCATTAACACTTCACTAAAGCACTTCACTTTGGTTCACTGTTTTGTTAATTAGTGTTATTTAATGGGTAATCCCTATACTTTCTCCTACCATTTCTCACTATTTTGTTTTAGTATTATTTTTACTATAAACAATATTAGGCTAGTTGTGTTTTGGTTGAATCTAACCTTTCTGACAGGGTTAGTGTACTTTTCCTATACTATATTACTTTACAATTGTATTGTCTTAAAAATGGGCACATAGGTTAAATTAATGCTAATAATAACATTGGTTTCATTAATATATAATTATTTAAGGTTTATTGACCGTATTCTATGTCTAAACATACAATCTTTCCCTTTTATATATGTGTGTTAGTTTCCCCTTGGGTTTTGTCTGTCTCCTCTTCATTCTTCCTCTTCTTCTTCTTCAATCCGGTTCGGTTCTCCTCTTCTTCTCTTCTGGTTTAAATTCTGTTTATTTGTATGGATCTGTCCTCTTCTTCTGGTTCTTCTTTAGTTCTGTGTCCATCATTGTTTTGGCTATCATATTTTTAATAAGTATGTTATGTGGTTCCCTTCTTTATGTTTGTTTTTCCGGCTCAATCATGTCAAACTATTTACATTTTAATAAGTATGTTACGTTGTTCCCTTCTTTATGTTTGTGTTTTCGGCTCAATCACTTGGGTTGGGTAATATCGTTGTACGTCTTGTCAAAGTATTTACATTTTAATCATTTTTTACACATTTTATTTCATATGAAGTAATTTTATATCAAGAATTATCTTTTTTATCACTGGTACGAGATTTGGCTTAATTGTATCGTTACATAATGCCTCTCCTCTAAAATTGATCATTTTAATAAAATACTAGCATAGTTTTTTATGAAATTATCAGTTATAGATAACTTTTTTCCTTCTCTTCCTTGTTTGTTTCTCCCTTCTTCATTTCTCTTCTTACTTAATTCACTCCATTTTATTTGGATCTGTTTTTATTTATTTCCATTGGTGCATATTCCCTCATACACAAAAATTTTTTTTTTCCTAACTTTATATAGTAGCTGGTTTCTCCCATTACTACTCATTTTTCTGAGACTAGAGGCACATCTTCTCTACTCAGTTCATATAGATTGCTGGACTTTTCAACAGTCAACCTTAAATCTTTGTCAACTTGTGACTTAATAATAATAATAATATAATAGGGATTGTTCACCTTGTAGTTTGTTTTTAGATCACTTTATCATTACTACTCATTCTTTCTTCCGCTATACCTCAACTATACACTATCATCTACTCATATACTATATTGAGAAATTTTATCTTTATTCATATGTTAATTTCATCATATCTCACTTTTCATTATTTTGTTTTCAGTGCTCGTTGTGATCATTTTAATTGTCTTAGACTTTTTTTTTTTTTTTTTTTTTTTTTTTTTTTTTTTTTTTTTTCCTTAGTCATTTAGCAGGATTCTGCTTTAGCCATATTTGTTTTATATACAATTTCTCTCTCTCTCCTTGTACCAGGTAAAGTTTTATTTATTTTTTCTGATAATACTTTTGATTCAGTATAATTTCAAGTATTTATCTCAGTAATTTGAACTTGATTTTATTTTTGTTTATTTTACTCTGTATTCAACATCATTTTTGATAATTCTTTGGTAAGTTAACGGTCTTACCTTAAAGGAATGTTTGTAGCGTATACCTTTTTAGCTATTTTTTGTTTTAATTATAATTGTAAGTTTGTGCTTCTTACATTTTTATTACATAGGAATGTGTGTAACTTATTCCTGATTATCTCACTTTTTACTTCATACTTCATATTTCAATTTTTTGTTATATTTTAAACTGATTTAAATTGAAAGGAATTTGTGTAACTGTTTCCTTTGTTATTTTTTTTTTTTTCATTCAAACCTTTTTATTGTTCCGCATATATCATCTAAATATTTGAGTAAGTTGCTCTTACACTTTCTTTTGGAATTTTGAAATCGGTTTCATTTCACAATGATTTTATTCTTCTTCGTAAAACTTTTTTATTGAAGTTTGATTGTAAACTCCCTTGATTTTCCTTGTATTGATATTACTGATTTGGTAAGTATTATTACCATTGTCTCTTGTGATGATATATGGTCCCGTGTATAGCAATAATAATTTCTTTGCTATACCTTCCATTGTACTTGGCAGTTCACGATTTTTGATTAGTATTTTTTCTCCCTCTTTATATTTGATTATTTTGGGTTGGTTCTTTGCATATTTGGCCTTTTGTTTCTCAATTTTTTCCACTATTAGGCTGTACCATTTATTTTTGTCATACGGGTCTTCTGGGTCTTTTGGGAATTCTATTATCTCTTGTATCTCTCTGTTTGGCTTCCTCTCGAACATCATCAAGTAAGGTGTACTTTCAGTGAATTGGTGGTAACTGATGTTTAAAAACACTTCGGTTGAAGGTAAATATTTGTACCATTCTCTCTGGTTGTTATGACAATAAGTTCTCAAAATGCGTCCCACCTCCCTCAACATTCTATCTGCGGGATTGCAGCTAGGGTGGTAGACTGATGTTTTATAAGTTTTAATATTTAATTTTAACAACTCTTCTCGCCATTTCCTTCCTTTAAATTGCGTTCCATGGTCTGTTATTAACATGTACGGTCTTCCAATTTCTATAATGTATTTATTTTTGATAATGTCTAATATTTTCCTTGTTGTGGCTCTGTTTATAGCATATAATTTGGTGTACTTTGGTGTAATGGTCAAGTATGATAACAATGAATTTGTAGCCATGTCGACCTCCGCTACGTGGGAATGGTCCACATATGTCAAGGAACGCCTTCTCTAATTTGGCACTTGATGTGATGGGTATCATCGTTCCATCCTTCCTTTCGTTATTGGTTTTGACCATCTGACACAATGTGCAGGTTTTTATGTTTTTACTTACTTTTCTTGCAATATTTTTTATAAACAAATCTTCTTCTAATGCCTTTACCATTTTAATTGTTCCCATGTGGCCGTATCTCACATGATAATCTTTGATGATTTGATTTTCTAATGATTGAGGAATTACCAGTTTCCAAGTATCTTGGTTCTTTTTTGTTTTAATAAATAAAATATTGTTTTACACACAGTAAAATTGGTTAATAATGGCTTCAGACTCCATCAGTCTTCTTCTGATGTTGGATATTTTTGTATCTTGCTCTTGTTGCAACACTATTTGGTTCATAATATCTTCCAGGTCTTTTCTATCCTTCAACATATAATACACTTTTGCTATCTTCCCCTTTTCTCCTTCAAATGTCTGATTTACTACATTTATTCTGGACAAAACATCAGCCACTATATTTTTTCGTCCTGGAATATATTCCCATGTAATGTGGTATTCTTGCAAAGCAAGTATCCATCGAGTAAGTCGGCCATGATTCAACTTACATTGTTTTAGAAACGATATTGATTTATGATCGCTTCGGACCGTTATATTATATCCAAGTATGTACGTCCTAAACTTGCCGCACGCGAATACTATGCTGAGCAACTCCTTTTCTGTAACATTATAGTTACGCTCACAGCTATTGAGTATTCGGCTGGCGAAGCTAATGACTAGGTGATTGCCATCTTCGTCTTCTTGGTATAATTCTGCGCCTAGACTTACATCACTAGCGTCGCAGTTTAGATAGAACTGTTTTGCAAAATTAGGGTGGTGTAAAATAACAGTGTCAACAAATTTTTGTTTGATTAATTTAAACACTTCTTGTTCCACTCCCCACGTCCATTTTTTTTTGAAGATAATTGCTTGGAAAATTTTGCTGTTAGGTGGGAGTAGTTGGTCTGAAATTTCCTGTAGTAATTACATACTCCTAGGAAGGATTGCAACTGTTTTTTGTTTCTTGGTGATGGGAAATTTTGTATGGCGTCAACCTTCTCTTGGGATGGAGAGATTCCCTCTTCAGTTAGGTTGAATCCTAAGAATTTTACTTCTTTAGCAATGAACTTTGATTTGTCTAACTTAAGTGTGATATTGTTGTTAGATAATTTTTCCAACACATGTCTGACTCTTTCACAGTGTTCGTCCCAGTTTGCTGACGTGATAAGTAGGTCGTCAACGTACACTGTAGTAAATTCCAGTGCCTCTTGACCTAACACTTGGTCCATGCACTTCACGAACACTGCTACTGAATTTATTAGTCCAAATGGTAGCCTTTTGAACTGGTAGTTTCTACCGTCGAACAGGAATGCTAAGTATTGTCTACTGTGTGGGTGCAGCTCTACCTGCCAATACCCACATACAGTATCCCAAGTGCTAATATATCTGATTCCGTGGAATCTCTTCAGAATTTCTTCTATTTCTCCTGGTGAGGTTCTGTCATTTATAATCATCTTATTTATTTCTCGGGCGTCTAGGCAAATTCGTACCTTGCCATTTTTCTTGGGTATGGCAACTATGGGACTGGTATATTGAGAATGACTGTACTCAATTATGTCTTCGGCAATCATTCTATTTATTTCCATTCTAACTTCGTTTTTTAGAGAATGTGCTATTGGATATGATTTCCGGTGGAAGTCCACTGGTTCTCGGAATTGAATTTTACATTGGTATCCCTTAACCTTTCCGGGGATGTTCGAAAAGACATGCTGATATTCATTGTAAATGGCGATTAATTTTTTGGATTGTTGCTTACTAATCTCCTGCATAGGCCGTTCTCTTTGGAAGGTAATAATCTCTTCCAACTTCTGGTTCCATAAGGTCTTACGCTCCTCCTCCTCTACTATGGTAACATCTGGCTCATGCCTCTGGCAATAATAACTTTTCAGCTCTGTGTTTTGGCTTAAAGCAGTTGGACTTGGTACACAATTGATAATGTTCGCGGACCAGGTTCCTTGTTCTGAATTTAACAACACTACTCCCTTCTGCAGGTTTATTACGGCTGAATACCTTCTTAGTATATCATATCCGATGAGCATATTGAAAGGTAGCCCATTTGCCACGAGAAATATAATGGAGATGGTGGATTCTAGATTATCTAGCTCCAATGACACTTGCTTGTTCACTGTTTTGTTCTGTTTGCCCGTTGCGCCAATGATGACTATATTATTTATTGGCAATGTAGGTATTGGTGTTCGAGAGTGAGCTTGAATTATATCTAATTCAGGCTGGTTAATGAGAGAGATATTAGACCCCGTGTCTATCAGGATACTGGTTATGGTACCGTTTATTGTTGCCTTTATATGAACAATTTCACTATTGTTCTGTGGTAATTGAGTGGCCTCTTCCTCGAGAAGTTCTTCTCGAATATTTTTTAAATAATTGTTGTAAATTATCGTGATTCCTTTGGTTTGTTTATCTGACATTGTTTGACGTATCAACCCAAGTGATTGGTCATGTGAAGGGCGTTCATACTTTATCACTGACCTTTTTAGTTTAAAGGTGGCTGCTGGCTGACGGCCAGGTTGCTTGGCTGGTCGTTCGTTTCATTGTGTGGCACATTTTGCTGGTTATTTCCATTTTGTATTGGTTCATGGTTCCTGTTCACTGATGGTCTGTTGTCAGTCTCGTTGGATGCATTGTACCATGGCTCTTGGTGCCAATTTGAGTTGTATCTTCGGTTGTTATTCCGCCTTCTACCACTAATAAAATGTACATGACATCGATTGTCACTCCTATTTGGATTGCCCCCGGGTCCCCGGTTGTACTGGTAATTGGGATGATACCGGTTGCCATAGTAATTGTGGTCATTGGGGTGACTGTTGGTACGTTGTTCAGGTTCTCCTCCTCGATAATTCTCACTTGGTCGGTTGTTGTTATTTGGGCTGCTTCTATTATTGTTTGGACTTCCTGGGTGATTGTTCTGTTGTCCTCGGTTACCAGGCTGGTTATTTGGCTGGCGATGCTGATCGTTTCCATTGAATGTTGGTTCTGCATTATTATTATTGTTATTCCGGCCCCAGTTATTTCGATTATTGCCTTGTGGATAATTGTATGGTCCCTGGAAATTAGGTGTATTATTGTGTTCATTCCACTTATTGTATCTTTGGTTAGAGATCCTGTTTTTTCGATACTGGTTATCGTTCTCCAGGTCTTCCAGTAAGCTAACCATTCCTTGGATTGTTTTAATTTGGCCTTGTCGCCTGGCCTTCTGGATGGCCTCTTCGTAATGGTAACCCAGTTGTATCACCAACGACTCTTCCGGTATCCTGGGTTCCAAATTTCTGGCTAAACATACCTTTCCCAGAAAGTACGATGTTAACGTGTGTCCTCCTTGTGTCTCGTACCTTCCGTTACTGATGTCATTGCGGACCACATTCTGTGTTGATTCGGACCAATACTTCTCCCTGAACTGTTTCTTGAACTCTTGAGTATCATTTATCTCAGGTCTTGTGGCCGTCCACCAATTGTCATGGGTGTCACGAAACATCTCGTCGATCATACTCCTCACACTAGACCATCTGGTTTCTCTGTTCTTCTCTATCAGTTCTTCTACCCGTTTGAGGAATTCTATCGGGTTTCTCCTGTAGCTACGAAAATTAATCATTTCTCTGTTCTCACTGGTTATGAACTGTGTGTGATTATATGGTTTTTCTCTTAATGCATCTAACTCTTCCTGCATCTGTTTCTCTCGCATACTGATTCCCTGGATTTTTTCTCGGTTTTCTCGGGTCAGTCCGTCAATTTTATCTATGACGGTATACACCTTCTCCACCCGATTGTTTACATCCAGTTGTAGCTCTTGGTGCCTCTCCTCCAGTTCCTTTACCACTTCTTGTTTATTCTTTTGGCACCCTTCAGTAAGGACTTGGTAGAACTCCGTCACCCTCAATTTACCTTCCTCTTCAACGTTACTAATTTTATTATTTAATTCTTCTCTGATCTGTATCACTGTTTCGTTGGTCTCTGTTACCGTTTGTCTAATCTCTTCTCGACATTCGACTAGTTGTTGCTTCCATTCCTCCTTGGTTTTCTTACTTTCTTCCTCAATTTTCCGTTGGAGAACATCATGATTAAGTTCCATCTTTTTGTTTACTATCTCCAGATCCTTCTTGATCTGTTTCTTCAGTTCTTCGCTCTTCTTCTCCAATGCCTCTTGACTTCTCTTCAATTCTTCATGGTTGCTTTCTATTTTGTCATTCAGGAATTCTATGCTCTCCTTCATTTGCTTCTTCAATTCTTCACTGTTTTGGTCCAGTTTTTTATTTAACTCTTCCTTGTCTTGTCTTCTCTCTTCCTTGTCTTGTTTTCTTCCCTCTTGTAATGACTCTAATTTTTCATTCAATTTCTTTGAAGCTTCCCTTGTTTCTTCCTGGTTCCTGTTCATTTGTCCAAATTGTTCCATCATGAACTTCATCATGCTATCTAAATTCGTTTCTTCTGTTGGTTTGATTGGTTGGTTATTTACCCTGACTTCTGCTTCTATTTCCGGTTCAGGTTCAGGTTCAGGTGGGCTTGGATTTTCCGTTTGGTCCTCCTGTGGGTTTTCTTCTGACAATTCTCCAGTCGTTTCCTCCATTTCTACTTCTTCAACTTCCTCCACTTCTTCTGGGTTTCCATCTTGGTTTGATGTTTCCTTCCCTTTGAGTCTCGTAACCATCCCGTGTCTATTCATGATCGCCGCTAGTTATTTTTACCAGCCACACGTTGCTGGTCGCCAATATGTAACAATTTAATGGGGTGCGCCCTTGTTCAAGCCCCGCGATGGAAGCCAATATGTAACAATATACTATAGGGGTCGTACCTGTTAAAATGTATCACACTTGTTTATTTTGTGTATTAGTGTGATTGTAGTGTGTTTGCCTCACACTGGTTGTTACATAAATCGACGTCACTACTGGAGTCCGTAGCGTTGTCAATGTCACCAGTACAACATACCTGTTAATTCATAGGGATTACGATTCCCGGGTGGCGCCAAATTGTTTTTGTTAAAACAATTAAAACATCTAATTTTTAAGGTAATACGTGGTATTAGCATGGACAGCTGTGGCGTTCGAATTATTCCCGCTGCTACACAGGTTGTCGACTCGGCCACTCGTGATAAGCGCTAGTTGGCTATGACTTAAAACTTCGCTAACACACATATATTTACAAAAAATCCTATGAAATAACAAGATAGTAATTTTCTGTACTGCGTTTTTTAATACACATTTAATTATCAATAAATATGATAAACAAATTTATAATATTATGCTCCGGCTTAGAGCTTGAAACACAAAACATCTCAGGTTGGCAAAATTGATTTCAAAACACTATCGTTCAGTTACTTTTAACAAAATTACTATGTTTTTAAAATCTGAAGTTCTTTTGATCATGAAAATAGACATAAACGTTGATTACATGAAAAGAAAGTACACTACTATACCTTTTACATACTTAGGATTTATAATGTGTTTGTACAATTTGTTCAGTAGTGTCGTATTTCTGTTACAGTAGTTATGTTCACAAATAAGGTTATCTTTATAAATGTTTTTTAATATAAGTAAATTATGCCTTTACCTTTGAAAGAAAATACTACTTTTAAATAGTGAGAAATTTTATCATTTGAAAATAATTTAAGAAATTTGGGGTTTTTGGGAGTAAGAAATTATTCGGTACTTATCAGTTCGTCTCACGTTGAAGGGTCGTCATCAGGATAGGCGTATATTTCTCGATTTTGGGCTGGTTGAAGGCTTCCAGCATCTTCTTCAAACTGGTCTGGGTTTTTTCTTGAATTAGTTTATTTAATTTCGTTCCTGGACATCATTAATTCTGTATAGATCGATGTCTCTTCATATTGGATTATTTTGGTTCACTGCTTCGACTTTTATAACTGTTTAAATTAAAGTTTTAGTTTGTCCAATTTTTCGTGTGGCGTACCCACGCTTCATTTCTTCAGCGTCTATCATTTTAACGGAAAAATAAGCCCTCAAACGTCTCGTTGTCATAGTAACCAATAATTCAATGCTTGTTTAATTACTCTTTACATACATTGTTAGAAATATTTGAATTTTTATTCAAATTTATTAAGTATTTTCCTAATGATTTTATTCCCTTATAATTCCTTTGGGATAATAAATGACATCACTATTATTTTTCTTTCCTTTCAAAGTTTACAATGATACCTCATAAGGTCATATTCTGTTACACATTAACTATAGTCTAATTATTTGACATTTAATAAATAACATATCTTTCTTGAATTAAATTATTACAATAATATTTCTGTGTTGGAATAACTGATATATAATTACTGTCCATTCACTGTTCTTAGATTAGTAAGATTTCTTGTGAAATAGATACAATTTGCATTTGAATGTTCTTGGCAGTTAACTGTTTTCATAGTTACAAACAGCCATGATTGTTTTCTAGTGTATTTCCTTTTTAAATTACATTCTGAATTCAGCCTGATGGGCTTCACTTATTTGTTTGTGTTTTAATTATTATTCAACATACATTTTCATTACTCTTCATTTAAAATATAATAGTTAGGTTTATGGACTGTAAGTCCCCTTCAGCCATATTCCTTCTTTAACATTGCATCAACTATTCTTTACAAGTCATAAATTATTCTTACTACTAACATTGATTTCTTTCTTGTCTTATAAACTAGGGTGATAAACATTGTTACTTTCTCTAATATTATGAAGGTTGATTCCCCTTTCAACATGGGGTGTTGTATTCTTTACAAGTTTAATCTTTAATAACAAACTTTACTTCTATCCTATCATGCCATGTTAACACAAGTTATGGTACTGGGCTTTCTCCCTGAATATTATTACAAGCTTCCTTAATATTAATTTTAAATACTATTTTTAATTACTTCTAGGTATATAATTAATTATAATTTCACTCCAATCATTGGTGGTTTATCAATGTTTTAATGAGTGTCTATTTACTTATCATTCTAATTTGAATGTTTCACATCCACTTTCACTATTTTTTAGGGCATTAACACTTCACTAAAGCACTTCACTTTGGTTCACTGTTTTGTTAATTAGTGTTATTTAATGGGTAATCCCTATACTTTCTCCTACCATTTCTCACTATTTTGTTTTAGTATTATTTTTACTATAAACAATATTAGGCTAGTTGTGTTTTGGTTGAATCTAACCTTTCTGACAGGGTTAGTGTACTTTTCCTATACTATATTACTTTACAATTGTATTGTCTTAAAAATGGGCACATAGGTTAAATTAATGCTAATAATAACATTGGTTTCATTAATATATAATTATTTAAGGTTTATTGACTGTATTCTATCTCTAAACATACAATCTTTCCCTTTTATATATGTGTGTTAGTTTCCCCTTGGGTTTTGTCTGTCTCCTCTTCATTCTTCCTCTTCTTCTTCAATCCGGTTCGGTTCTCCTCTTCTTCTCTTCTGGTTTAAATTCTGTTTATTTGTATGGATCTGTCCTCTTCTTCTGGTTCTTCTTTAGTTCTGTGTCCATCATTGTTTTGGCTATCATATTTTTAATAAGTATGTTATGTGGTTCCCTTCTTTATGTTTGTTTTTCCGGCTCAATCATGTCAAACTATTTACATTTTAATAAGTATGTTACGTTGTTCCCTTCTTTATGTTTGTGTTTTCGGCTCAATCACTTGGGTTGGGTAATATCGTTGTACGTCTTGTCAAAGTATTTACATTTTAATCATTTTTTACACATTTTATTTCATATGAAGTAATTTTATATCAAGAATTATCTTTTTTATCACTGGTACGGGATTTGGCTTAATTGTATCGTTACAATATATATATATATATATATATATATATATATATATATATAGGAATGTTAATTATCGACCGTATTATTATACTGTTAATGATTTCGAGGTTCGGTCATTAATTATGAAAACTCAGTTTTGCGACGTTTCGAGATTTATTCTTCTCATAATCATGCCTACAACATAAGACTATATTTTAATGTTGTAGGCATGATTATGAGAAGAATAAATCTCGAAACGTCGCAAAACTGAGTTTTCATAATTAATGACCGAACCTCGAAATCATTAACAGTATATATATATTGTAATGATACAATTAAGCCAAATCTCGTACCAGTGATAAAAAAGATAATTCTTGATATAAAATTACTTCATATGAAATAAAACGTGTAAAAAATGATTAAAATGTAAATACTTTGACAAGACGTACAACGATATTACCCAACCCAAGTGATTGAGCCGAAAACACAAACATAAAGAAGGGAACCACGTAACATACTTATTAAAACGTAAATATTTTGACATGATTGAGCCAACAACCCAAACATAAAGAAGGGAACCACGTAACATACTTATTAAAATGTAAATATTTTGACATGATTGAGCCAACAACCCAAACATAAAGAAGGGAACCACGTAACATACTTATTAAAATGTAAATATTTTGACATGATTGAGCCAACAACCCAAACATAAAGAAGGGAACCACGTAACATACTTAAGAAAAATATGATAGACAAAACAATGATGGACACAGAACTAAAGAAGAACCAGAAGAAGAGGACAGATCCATACAAATAAACAGAATTTAAACCAGAAGAGAAGAAGAGGAGAACCGAACCGGATTGAAGAAGAAGAAGAGGAAGAATGAAGAGGAGACAGATAAAACCCAAGGGGAAACTAACACACATATATAAAAGGGAAAGATTGTATGTTTAGAGATAGAATACGGTCAATAAACCTTGAATAATTATGTATTAATGAAATCAATGTTATTATTAGCATTAATTTAACCTAGGTACCCATTTTTAAGACAATACAATTGTAAAGCAATGTAGTATAGGAAAAGTACACTAACCCTGACAGAAAGGTTAGAAGTAAAGTTTGTTATTAAAGATTAAACTTGTAAAGAATACAACACCCCATGTTGAAAGGGAAATCAACCTTCATAATATTAGAGAAAGTAACAATGTTTATCACCCTAGTTTATAAGACAAGAAAGAAATCAATGTTAGTAGTAAGAATAATTTATGACTTGTAAAGAATAGTTGATTCAATGTTAAAGAAGGAATATGGCTGAAGGGGACTTACAGTCCATAAACCTAACTATTATATTTTAAATGAAGAGTAATGAAAATGTATCTTGAATAGTAATTAAAACACAAACAAATAAGTGAAGCCCATCAGACTGAATTCAGAATGTAATTTAAAAAGGAAATACACTAAAAAACAATAATGGCTGTTTGTGACTATGAAAACAGTTAACTGCCAAAGACATTCAAATGCAAATTGTATCAATTTCACAAAAAATCTTACTAATCTAAGAACAGTGAATGGACAGTAATTATATATCAGTTATTTCAACACAGAAATATTATTGTAATAATTTAATTCAAGAAAGATATGTTATTTATTAAATGTCAAATAATTAGACTATAGTTAATGTGTAACAGAATATGACCTTATGAGGTATCATTGTAAACTTTGAAAGGAAAGAAAAATAATAGTGATGTCATTTATTATCCCAAAGGAATTATAAGGGAATAAAATCATTAGGAAAACACTTAATAAATTTGAATAAAAATTCAAATATTTCTAACAATGTATGTAAGGAGTAATTAACCAAGCATTGAATTATTGGTTACTATGACGACGAGACGTTTGAGGGCTTATTTTTCCGTTAAATTTTAGAGACGCTGAAGAAACGAAGCGTGGGTAAGCCACACGAAAAATTGGACAAACTAAAATTTTAATTTAAACAGTTTTGTTATAAAAAGTCGAATCAGTGAACCAAGATAACCCAATATGAAGAGACGTCGATCTATACAGAATTAATGATGTCCAGGAACGAAATTAAATAAACTAATTAACGAAAAAACCCAGACCAGTTTGAAGAAGATGTTGGAAGCCTTCAACCAGCCCAAATTCGAAAAATATACGCCTACCCTGATGACGACACAGACAACGTGAGATGAACTGATAAGTACCGAATAATTCCTTACTCCCAAAACCCCAAATTACTTAAATTATTTTCAAATGATAAAATTTCTCACTATTTAAAAAGTAGTATTTTCTTTCAAAGGTAAAGGCATAATTTACTTACATTAAAAAACATTTAATTAAACTATAGAGATAACCTTATTTGTGAACATAACTACTGTAACAGAAATACGACACTACTGAACAAATTGTACAAACACATTATAAATCCTAAGTACGCATAAGGTATAGTAGTGTACTTTTTTTCATGTAATCAACGTTTATGTCTATTTTCATGATCAAAAGAACTCCAGATTTTAAAAACATAGTAATTTGTTAAAAGTAACTGAACGATAGTGTTTTGAAATCAATTTTGCCAACCTGAGATGTTTTGTGTTTCAAGCTCTAAGCCGGAGCATAATATTATAAATTTGTTTATGATTCATTTGTCATATTTATTGATAATTAAATGTGTATTAAAAAACGCAGTACAGAACATTACTATCTTGTTGTTTCATAGGAATTTTGTAGAATATATGTGTGTTAGCGAAGTTTTAAGCAACAGCCAACTAGCGCTCACCACGAGCGGCCGAGTCGACAACCTGTGTAGCAGCGGGAACAATTTGAACGTCACAGCTGTCTAGCTAATATCACGTATTACCTTAAAAATTAAATGTTTTAATTGTTTTAACAGAAACAATTTGGCGCCACCCGGGAATCGTAATCCCTATGAATTAACAGGTAGGTTGTACTGGTGACATTGACAACGCTACGGACTTCAGTAGTGACGTCGATTTATGTAACAACCAGTGTGAGGCAAACACACTACATTCACACTAATACACAAAATAAACAAGTGTGATACATTTCAACAGGTACGACCCCATTTACTCGTTACATATTGGCGACCAGCAACGTGTGGCTAGGAAGAATAACTAGCGGCGATCATGAATAGACACGGAATGGTTACGAGACGCAAAGGGAAGGAAACATCAAACCAAGAAGGAAACCCAGAAGAAATGGAGGAAGTTGAAGAAGTAGAAATGGAGGAAACGACGGGAGAATTGTCAGAAGAAAACCCACAGGAGGACCAAGTGGAAAATCCAAATCCACCTGAACCTGAACCTGAACCTGAACCGGAAATAGAAGCAGAAGTCAGGCAAATAACCAACCAATCAAACCAACAGAAGAAACGAATTTAGATAGCATGATGAAATTCATGATGGAACAATTCGGACAAATGAATAAGGATAGAAGACAAGACAAGGAAGAGAGAAGACAAGACAAGGAAGAACTGAACAAAAAATTGGAATTATTACAACAAGGAATGAATAAAAAACTGGACCAAAACAGTGAAGTATTGAAGAAGCAAATGGAAGTGATACAGGGAAGTCAGGAGGCATTGGAGAAGAAGAGCGAGGAGCTGAAGAAACAGATCAAAAAGGATCTAGAATTAGTAAACAAAAAGATGGAAAATAACCATGATATTCTCCAATGGAAAATCGAGGAAGAAAGTAAGAAAACCAAGGAGGAATGGAAGCAACACCTAGTCGAATGTCGAGAAGAGATTAGACAAACGGTAACGGAAACCAACGAAACAGTGATACAAATCAGAGAAGAATTAAATAATAAAATTAGTAACGTTGAAGAGGAAGGTAAATTGAGGGCGACGGAATTCTACCAAGTCCTTACTGAGGGGTGCCAGAAGAACAGACAGGAGGTGGTCAAGGAACTGGAGGAGAGGCACCAAGAGCTACAACTGGATGTAAACAATCGGGTGGAGAAAGTGTACACCGTCATAGATAAAATCGACGGACTGACCCGAGAAAACCGAGAAAAAATCCAGGGAATCAGTATGCGAGAGAAACAGATGCAGGAAGAGTTAGATGCATTAAGAGAAAAACCATATAATCACACACAGTTCATAACCAGTGAGAACAGAGAAATGATTAATTTTCGTAGCTACAGGAGAAACCCGATAGAATTCCTCAAACGGGTAGAAGAACTGATAGAGAAGAACAGAGAAACCAGATGGTCTAGTGTGAGAAGTATGATCGACGAGATGTTTCGTGACACCCATGACAATTGGTGGACGGCCACAAGACCTGAGATAAATGATACTCAAGAGTTCAAGAAACAATTCAGGGAGAAGTATTGGTCCGAATCAACGCAGAATGTGGTCCGCAATTACATCAGTAACGGAAGGTACGAGACACAAGGAGGACACACGTTAACATCGTACTTTCTGGGAAAGGTATGTTAGCCAGAAATTTGGAACCCAGGATACCGGAAGAGTCGTTGGTGATACAACTGGGTTACCATTACGAAGAGGCCATCCAGAAGGCCAGGCGACAAGGCCAAATTAAAACAATCCAAGGAATGGTTAGCTTACTGGAAGACCTGGAGAACGATAACCAGTATCGAAAAAACAGGATCACAAACCAAAGATACAATAAGTGGAATGAACACAATAATACACCTAATTTCCAGGGACCATACAATTATCCACAAGGCAATAATCGAAATAACTGGGGCCGGAATAACAATAATAATAATGCAGAACCAACATTCAATGGAAACGATCAGCATCGCCATCCAAATAACCAGCCTGGTAACCGAGGACAACAGAACCATCACTCAGGAAATCAAAACAATAATAGAAACAGCCCAAATAGTAACAACCGACCAAATGAGAGTTATCGAGGAGCGGAACCTGAACCACGTACCAACGGTCACCCCAATGACCATAATTACTACGGCAACCGGTATCATCCCAATTACCAGTACAACCGGGGACCCGGGGGCAATCCAAATAGGAGTGACAATCGACGTCATGTAAATTTTATTAGTGGGAGAAGGCGGAATAACAACCGAAGATACAACCCAAATTGGCACCAAGAACCATGGTACAATGCATCCAACGAGACTGACAACAGACCATCAGTGAACAGGAACCATGAACCAATACAAAATGGAAATAACCAGCAAAATGTGCCACACAATGAAACGAACGACCAGCCAAGCAACCTGGCCGTCAGCCAGCAGCCACCTTTAAACTAAAAAGGTCAGTGATAAAGTATGAACGCCCTTCACATGACCAATCACTTGGGTTGATACGTCAAACAACATCAGATAAACAAACCAAAGGAATCACGATAATTTACAACAATTATTTAAAAAATATTCGAGAAGAACTTCTCGAGGAAGAGGCCACTCAATTACCACAGAACAATAGTGAAATTGTTCATATAAAGGCAACAATAAACGGTACCATAACCAGTATCCTGGTAGACACGGGGTCTAATATCTCTCTCATTAACCAACCTGAATTAGAAAGAATTCAAGCTCACTCTCGAACACCAATACCTACATTGCCAATAAATAATATAATCATCATTGGCGCAACGGGCAAACAGAACAAAACAATAAGAAAACAAGTGTCATTGGAGCTAGATAATCTAGAATCCACCATTTCTATTATATTTCTAGTGGCAAGAGGGCTACCTTTCAATATGCTCATCGGATGTGATATACTAAGAAGGTATTCAGCAGTAATAAACCTGCAGAAGGGAGTAGTGTTGTTAAATTCAGAACAAGGAACCTGGTCCGCGAACATTATAAATTGTGTACCAAATCCAACTGCTTTAAGCCAAAACACAGAACTGAAAAGTTATTATTGCCAGAGGCACGAGCCAGATATCACCATAGTAGAGGAGGAAGAGCGTAAGACCTTATGGAACCAGAAGTTGGAAGAGATTATCACCTTCCAAAGAGAACGGCCTATGCAGGAGATTAGTAAACAACAATCCAAAAAATTAATCGCCATTTATAATGAATATCAGCATGTCTTTTCGAACATCCCAGGAAAGGTTAAAGGATACCAATGTAAAATTCAATTCCGAGAACCAGTGGACTTCCACCGGAAATCATATCCAATAGCACATTCTCTAAAAAACGAAGTTAGAATGGAAATAAATAGAATGATTGCCGAAGATATAATTGAGTACAGTCATTCTCAATATACCAGCCCCATAGTTGCCATACCCAAGAAAAATGGCAAGGTACGAATTTGCCTAGACGCCCGAGAAATAAATAAGATGATTATATATGACAGAACCTCACCAGGAGAAATAGAAGAAATTCTGAAGAGATTCCACGGAATCAGATATATTAGCACTTGGGATACTGTATGTGGGTATTGGCAGGTAGAGCTGCACCCACACAGTAGACAATACTTAGCATTCCTGTTCGACGGTAGAAACTACCAGTTCAAAAGGCTACCATTTGGACTAATAAATTCAGTAGCAGTGTTCGTGAAGTGCATGGACCAAGTGTTAGGTCAAGAGGCACTGGAATTTACTACAGTGTACGTTGACGACCTACTTATCACGTCAGCAAACTGGAACGAACACTGTGAAAGAGTCAGACATGTATTGGAAAAATTATCTAACAACAATATCACACTTAAGTTAGACAAATCAAAGTTCATTGCTAAAGAAGTGAAGTTCTTAGGATTCAACCTAACCGAAGAGGGAATCTCTCCATCCCAAGAGAAGGTTGACGCCATACAAAATTTCCCATCACCAAGAAACAAAAAACAGTTGCAATCCTTCCTAGGAGTATGTAATTACTACAGGAAATTTCAGACCAACTACTTCCACCTAACAGCAAAATTTTCCAAGCAATTATCTTCAAAAGAAAAATGGACGTGGGGAGTGGAACAAGAAGAAGTGTTTAAATTAATCAAACAAAAATTTGTTGACACTGTTATTTTACACCACCCTAATTTTGCAAAACAGTTCTATCTAAACTGCGACGCTAGTGATGTAAGTCTAGGCGCAGAATTATACCAAGAAGACGAAGATGGCAATCACCTAGTCATTAGCTTCGCCAGCCGAATACTCAATAGCTGTGAGCGTAACTATAATGTTACAGAAAAGGAGTTGCTCAGCATAGTATTCGCGTGCGGCAAGTTTAGGACGTACATACTTGGATATAATATAACGGTCCGAAGCGATCATAAATCAATATCGTTTCTAAAACAATGTAAGTTGAATCATGGCCGACTTACTCAATGGATACTTGCTTTGCAAGAATACCACATTACATGGGAATATATTCCAGGACGAAAAAATATAGTGGCTGATGTTTTGTCCAGAATAAATGTAGTAAATCAGACATTTGAAGGAGAAAAGGGGAAGATAGCAAAAGTGTATTATATGTTGAAGAATAGAAAAGACCTGGAAGATATTATGAACCAAATAGTGTTGCAACAAGAGCAAGATACAAAAATATCCAACATCAGAAGAAGACTGATGGAGTCTGAAGCCATTATTAACCAATTTTACTGTGTGTACAACAATATTTTATTTATGAAAACAAAAAAGAACCAAGATACTTGGAAACTGGTAATTACTCAATCATTAGAAAATCAAATCATCAAGGATTATCATGTGAGATACGGCCACATGGGAACAATTAAAATGGTAAAAGCATTAGAGGAAGATTTGTTTATAAAAAATATTGCAAGAAAAGTAAGTAAAAACATAAAAACCTGCACATTGTGTCAGATGGTCAAAACCAATAACGAAAGGAAGGATGGAACGATGATACCCATCACATCAAGTGCCAAATTAGAGAAGGCGTTCCTCGACATATGTGGACCATTCCCACGTAGCGGAGGGCGACATGGCTACAAATTCATTGTTATCATACTTGACCATTACACCAAGTACACCAAATTATATGCTATAAACAGAGCCACAACAAAGAAAATATTAGATATTATCAAAAATAAATACATTATAGAGATTGGAAGACCGTACATGTTAATAACAGATCATGGAACGCAATTTAAAGGAAGGAAATGGAGAGAAGAGTTATTAAAACTAAATATTAAAACTTATAAAACATCAGTCTACCACCCTAGCAGCAATCCCGCAGAAAGAATGTTGAGGGAGGTGGGACGCATTTTGAGAACTTATTGTCATAACAACCAGAGAGAATGGTACAAATATTTACCTTCAACCGAAGTGTTCTTAAATATCAGTTATCACCAATTCACTGAAGGTACACCTTACTTGATGATGTTCGAGAGGAAGCCAAACAGAGAGATACAAGAGATAATAGAATTCCCAAAAGACCCAGAAGACCCGTATGACAAAAATAAATGGTACAGCCTAATAGTGGAAAAAATTGAGAAACAAAAGGCCAAATATGCAAAGAACCAACCCAAAATAATCAAATATAAAGAGGGAGAAAAAATACTAATTAAAAATCGTGAACTACCAAGTACAATGGAAGGTATAGCAAAGAAATTATTATTGCTATACACTGGTCCGTATATCATCACAAGAGACAATGGTAATAATACTTACCAGATCAGCAATATCAATACAAGGAAAATCAAGGGAGTTTACAACCAAACTTCAATAAAAAAGTTTTACGAAGAAGAATAAAACCATTGTGAAATGAAACCGATTTCAAAATTCTAAAAGAGATTGTAAGAGCAGCTTACTCAAATATTTAGATGATATATGCGGAACAATAAAAAAGTTTTATAATAATGAAAAAAAAAACAAAGGAAATAGTTACACAAATTCCTTTCAATTTAAATTAATTTGCAGTCTAACAAAAAAAAAAAAAAAAAAAAAAAAAATTGAAATATGAAGTATGAAGTAAGAAGTGAGATAATCAGGAATAAGTTACACACATTCCTATGTAATAAAAATGTAAGAAGCACAAACTTACAATTATAATTAAAACAAAAAACAGCTAAAAAGGAATACGCTACAAACATTCCTTTAAGGTAAGACCATTAACTTACCAAAGAATTATCAAAAATGATGTTGAATACAGAGTAAAATAAACAAAAATAAAATCAAGTTCAAATTACTGAGATAAATACTTGAAATTATACTGAATCAAAAGTATTATCAGAAAAAAATAAATAAATAAAACTATACCTGCTACAAGGAGAGAGAAATTGTATATAAAACAAATATACAAATATGGCTAAAGCAGAATCCTGCTAAATGACTAAAAAAAAAAAAAAAAGTCTAAGACAATTAAAATGATCACAAAAAGTGAGATATGATGAAATTAACATATGAATAAAGATAAAAATTCTCAATATAGTAAATGAGTAGTAATGATAAAGTGATCTAAAAACAAACCACAAGGTGGACAATCCCAATTATATTATTATATTATTATTATTATTAAGTCACAAGTTGACAAAGATTTAAGATTGACTGTTGAAAAGTCCAGCAATCTATATGAACTGAGTAGAGAAGATGTGCCTCTAGTCTCAGAAAAATGAGTAGTAATGGGAGAAACCACCTACTATATAAAGTTGGGAAAAAAAATTTGTGTATGAGGGAATATGCACCAATGGAAATAAATAAAAACAGATCCAAACAAAATGGAGTGAATTAAGTAAGAAGAGAAATGGAGAATGGAGAAACAAACAAGGAAGAGAAGGAAAAAAGTTATCTATAACTGATAATTTCATAAACAACTATGCTAGTGTTTTATTAAAATGATCAATTTTAGAGGAGAGGCATTATGTAACGATACAATTAAGCCAAATCTCGTACCAGTGATAAAAAAGATAATTCTTGATATAAAATTACTTCATATGAAATAAAACGTGTAAAAAATGATTAAAATGTAAATACTTTGACAAGACGTACAACGATATTACCCAACCCAAGTGATTGAGCCGAAAACACAAACATAAAGAAGGGAACCACGTAACATACTTATTAAAATGTAAATATTTTGACATGATTGAGCCAACAACCCAAACATAAAGAAGGGAACCACGTAACATACTTATTAAAATGTAAATATTTTGACATGATTGAGCCAACAACCCAAACATAAAGAAGGAAACCACATAACATACTTAAGAAAAATATGATAGACAAAACAATGATGGACACAGAACTAAAGAAGAACCAGAAGAAGAGGACAGATCCATACAAATAAACAGAATTTAAACCAGAAGAGAAGAAGAGGAGAACCGAACCGGATTGAAGAAGAAGAAGAGGAAGAATGAAGAGGAGACAGATAAAACCCAAGGGGAAACTAACACACATATATAAAAGGGAAAGATTGTATGTTTAGAGATAGAATACGGTCAATAAACCTTGAATAATTATGTATTAATGAAATCAATGTTATTATTAGCATTAATTTAACCAAGGTACCCATTTTTAAGACAATACAATTGTAAAGCAATGTAGTATAGGAAAAGTACACTAACCCTGACAGAAAGGTTAGATTCAACCAAAACACAACTAGCCTAGTATTGTTAATAGTAAATATAATACTAAAACAAAATAGTGAGAAATGGTAGGAGAAAGTATAGGGATTACCCATTAAATAACACTAATTACAAAACAGTGAACCAAAGTGAAGTGCTTTAGTGAAGTGTAAATGCCCTAAAAAATAGTGAAAGTGGATGTGAAACATTCAAAATAGAATGCTAAGTAAATAGACACTCTGTAAAACATTGATAAACCACCAATGATTGGAGTGAGATTATAATTAGTTATATACCTAGAAGTAATTAGAAATAGTAATCCAAATTAATATTAAGGAAGCTTGTAATAATATTCAGGGAGAAA